>CM028130.1:1034180000-1039180000 GCA_016271365.2 Neoceratodus forsteri
CTATTCTTGAGGATCCTGAGGCCATTTTAGACTCAGAGAACTTTTGGACTGGGGGGTAGAAGATTAAAGTTTTGGTTAAAACGACGGATACTGGTGTGATACATTTGCCCAATTCTTTTTTTTCTGGGGAGAGACCGTGGAATTTTATTTTATGCTGGGCAACCAAAAATGTGCTATAAATGTGGGTCAACAGCACATATTAGCAATATATGTGACAAGACAAGTTGCAATGTGTGTGGTGACCTGGGGCATATTGGGTCAGATTGCACAAATGAGTGTAAGTATAATTTATGTGATTCCTTAGGCCACATTTTTCAAAACTGTAAATGGGCGGCACACAATCTCCCTGATGTAGCAGATGGGGAAGAACAATGATTACTTATTACACTTGCGCAAAAGAAGAATATGGGATACCAGAGACATCAGGCTGGGCCTGACAATGACATGTTAGCTTCCCCTTCTTTATAGGATTCACGCAATTTGGGTAGTACGCAGGTTGTAGTAGGGACTGATAACGTGCAGGTGGCAGGGCTTTTACCACTGCCTGTAGATATAAGGCCGAATGGGACAGAAGGGGGGTCAGGGCCTCGGAGAAAGCCTCCACGTCAGAAATAGAAACCTCTGGGAAACTTATGCCCTCCCCTCCACCATTAGATAGATCCGAGGGATGGGCTGAGGGCACTAGACATCATACGAGGGCTTCTGCATCGAAACTACAGGGGACTCGGACCCCTGTACCCCTAGAAAATAAATTTGATGTCCTGCAAACTGATCATACAGGGGAAGAATCGGATGATTCTTCAGTGGCTTCCTCAATACCTGAGGCTACGACTGACACGGAGCAACAGGTGAATGTTAAGGGTCCTAAAAAGAGGAAAGCGAAGGTAAAAAGACATAATACTAGAAGGGGCAAATACAAATGAAAAGTCTAAGAGATGCTTATCCCCTTTACATGTTTTACCCTTAATGTTAACAGCATTAAGAGGGACAGTAAAAGGCAGATAGTGTTTTCTTTTCTTACTAATTTATCCTTTGGCATTTATTTCTTACAAGATGTTAGATTTCACACCCTGAAAGAAAGGGGCTGGCATGCTGAGCCCTCATATTGGTCCTTTAGGCAAGAGACTTGCTCAGGAGTAGGGATTTTGTTTAGACTGCCAGAATGAAAACTGTTGAAACTCTGTGATGATCTACTGCCAGGTAGGACACTGATTTTGGATATAGTGATACAGGGTGAAGCTTTTAGATTGATAAATTTATACGCACCGCAAACTAAGGCAGGCAGATGTGATTTATTGGAGACAATACAACCTTTCTTGTTTACATCACTCCATATTATCTTTTCTGGACACTTTAATTGTCCTCTGATAGCAAAATCCCCTAAAACGTACTGTGATTCTAATCTTTTGGGTCAATTGATAAAACAGGCACAATTGATGGATTCCTTTTACACCCACACTAAGAAACATATTCCAAGTTTTCAGAAGGGATCCCTGACGTCTAGAATAGACTATGTCTTTATCTCTGTTCATATGCCTATTATATCAGCTGAGAATTATCCTGTAGAATTTTTGGATAATAGAATTGTGGGTGTAAAAATTGGAGCACCTTTTGAGGATACAGAGGGGGCCTGGATTTTGGAAAATGAATACTTTCTTTTTGTCTAACACATACTTACTATTAACTTTTCAGGATTTTATTGTTTCTAGGAAATCAGTTTTTATTCTTTTTGAAGACCCTAGTTTATGGTGGGAGGATACAAAAAGAGATCTCCAAAAGCTATGTAAGCATATGGGACACTATAATTCTAATCAGAAATATTTTACCCAGCTACAAAACAGAATACAGCTGCAAAGATTGATGTCTTTATCAGCTGAATTGGGTCAAAACTTATCTGACCAGATTCACAAAGTGACTAGAGATATGAGAGACATTCATGCCCAGAAAGCACAGCCTTTGGACTTTCAGCACAAATTTGGCAGTAGAGGAAAGGCAGAAGTGGTATGCTCCAATGAGAGTTATGTAGTAGCTAAAAAGGTCAAGGAAATGAAATCCCTAACTGGACTAGATGGTAGTATATACACGCAAAAGACTGACATTTTGAAGATAGTGTGTGATTACACAGGTAAAATTTATGCACCCTTAGACATGCAGACGGGTGAAATTTTAGACTATTTAGCTGATATAGAGATTCCGGAAATTGGACCCCAAACTCATAGAGGAAATTCCTAGACCTATACAGGTAGTTGAAGTCCAAGAGGCTTTAAAAGTATTACACACAGGTAAATTCCCGGGGCCCTGACAGTATACCTAATGAACTTTTACAGCTTTTGCTACCTGAGATTCTACCTGAAATGTCTTTAGTCTTTAACCACATTCTGACTACAAAAGAGGTTCTTTTATATATGAATATGGGTGTTTAGACTTATATTTTTAAGAAAGGAGATGCCACATTGCTGGATAACTGGAGGCCACTTTGTTTGTTGAATTCTGATTTTAAACTCTTTACTGAATTTTAGCTAGAAGACTGACTTCGGCAGCCTCAGTAGTCATCTCCCTTGCACAAACCTATGCTATTCCAGGCAGACAGATACAGGATCATGTTTTACTGCTAAGGGAAATAGTAGAGTTGGGGAAAATGGGGAATGTGGATGTCTTTCTGGTGTCACTTGACCAGGAAAAAGCATTTGATGGAGTTTGCCATAAACTGCTTTGGGGAGGATTAAAACACTATCGAATTCCACCCTTGTTAATAGAATGGCTGCAATTCATCTACAGAACTGCCACAGGTGATACAAGACTGGAAAGGAAATATAGTACAGTTACACAGAGGTGTGAGACAGGGATGTCTGCTTAGTCCAGTACTTTGTTTTTTTTTTCTTGACCCTTTATTACGGAAAATGAATGCTTCTAATTTGATTCTTCCAGTTCAGATCCGGGGTAATCATTTTCCATATAAGGCAATGTCCTATGCTGACGATATGAGTGTTTTGGTGCATGATACTAGCTCCATGGCTCATGTTATTGACTTTTGTACACAGTTTGGAAAGGTGTCAGGAGCCTTGTTAAATTTACAAAAATGTGTTGGACAACGGTTGGATTATAGACTGGGATATTCAGGCACAGTGGCAAATATTACAGTTGCACCAGATTCTGTTTCAATCTTGGGAATAGTTTTTGGGCCTGCAGACCTAGATGATTTAAATTGGAGCAAAAAAATAGAGCTGGGTAGACAAAAGGTACTATCTTGGAATAGATGGAAACTTAGTAAAAAGAAAAAAAATGTATCTAATTAAAACCTTTTTAGTACCTATTTTCTTATTTGTTAGCTGTATATTCCCCCCTCCAAAACAAAGAGAAATGGAATTGTTAAGTATATTTTTTCAAGCCTGTTGGGGCAGCCGCTTGAATCCTATTAAGAGGAATATATTATATTTACCGCTGAAGAGAGGGGGTTTGAATATGGTCAATCCGATTTTATTTTTCAATAGCTTTTTTTATTTACACAAATATCAGACCTTTGATTGTTAATCAACAAATTGGTTGGGAGATATTGATCAGACACAAATGTGGGCATTGGATGGATTTATGGACTTCACAACTGATTAAGGTAATAAAGAAATCTATCGGTATTCCGGAATATTTCAGAAGTACTTTTTTGGGACGGAAACAATGGCAGTTAACAGCTCAACAGTCCCATACATTGACTAGAAAACAATTATATTCTTATCTGTTAGACACTTTTTGTCATGAAGAAGTAATCTTTAGGAAATGTCTACTAGCTTATACTGCACAATTACTGACATTGCTTAATAACAACAGGATACCATGTAGTATGTGGGATTTTCATTGGCTTGCATGTCATGAAACAATAAATGTTAAAGCAAATCAGAAACATAAGAAATTTGACGAACGTCTCTGCAGTAGACCTATGTGTATCCAACAGGAGGAAACAATACCACATCTATTATTTACCTGCTCTTTCATAGTGTTTTTTGGGGATTTTCTGGCGAGAGAATGTGGCCTACAGATTTGGAGCTCCTTAACATACGAAAATATGATGTATGGGGTATTCTCAACCGAGTGAAACAGATGGAATGTAAACACACTACAATTGATAATGATAATCCTGAAATGGAATATTTGGCTAACAAGGTGTAGTTTTACATTGCAACAAAAAGAGAGTGATTATAAGGAACTTTATAACAAATTGATGCTGGATTTAGGAAACTGCTATGTTAAAGAGAAACTCAGGCTCAATAGACGGCTTTTGTTAGAATTGTGGAAGGGTCTACCATGGGTGGCCGATACTGATGCTCCAATCACTTGAAGTCCCATTTGCAGGAGGGTCTGATTTTTTTTTTCAGATTCAGTGTGGTGTTTCACTGATGGTATAACTCTGACATGTTTTTGTTTTTCCTTTTATGTACTTTCGCCAGAATATATTGCTGGGAGTCCCACTGTATCATTTTCTGTCTAGTTTTATTTTTTTTTGTTTATACAGCTGCTTAATGTGCATTTTTGGTTCTTTGTATCTCTGTTCTTTTCATTTCTTTGCTTAATGTTGTCCTGATGTTTTCACAATAAAAATGTCCCCTACTCTTTTCAAGAAGTGCCATGGGATCTTTAACACCCACCTGAACTACCTCCAGAACAGGCAGATGGGACCTCGGTTTAACGTCTCATCTGAAAGACGGCACCTCTGGAGTGAAGCACCCCACCTTCATGCTGCACTGCAATGTCAGTATTGGGATATTAACCCAAGTGCCTGGTGTGGGGATAGATCCACAGCCTTCTGATCGCCCGGCCTCAGAGGCGAGTGTGCTACCTGCTGAGCCACTGACACTGACAATAATTAATGACCAGTTGATTTTGTTCATCAAATACGTACAGTTTTCACAAATGACATTAAAAAGAACATTCTGTATTTCTTTAGAACATATATACTTTATCCAAACAGCAAAATTCCATGCATTCTTCATACAGTTTTACATTTTTTCCCCAGGAAGCTGTCCATTACTTTTTGTGCATATTGCACAACTCCATGCATACATTTTTGTCTGATAACATCATTAAATACTATGCAAATCTTTTCTTTTTTTTGTACTAAATCTTTTGTTATAGAGCTATCTATATCTGTCTCTCCTTTTCAAATGCTGCACATTGTAGTAATAACTCAGTGCATTTATATGCAGTTTTTATAAGCAGCAAACAGAATTTCTTTCGGGTGTTTTCGGGAATATCCTGGTAACAAAACCTGCATATAAATGCCACAGTTTGCCAGAAAACCAGTGGTAGCCAGTAAACACGTTATTGGAATAAAGTATTCTGGTAACACTGCATTAGCTGGCTAACTGTGTGCATAGAAACCCATTAAATGTTGAATTGTTATAAATTTTTCATGTCTACATGCACAGGATACTACCTGATGTCTATTAACATTATTTACAACAATAGTTGGTAGATAGCTCAGAACTACTCCCGGCCTGATATTGCATGGGACAATTATATGATGGGTTTTTTTTGCACTATAATAAATATTGTTCTATTGAAAAGTCTTTTTTACATTACTATAAATTTCGTTCCCATCAATTTCATGTACCTTAGCTACATCTCTGAATATATATATATATATAGCTATCTTTAATTCTTTGTACAGATTCTACCATAAAAACATTCAGAAATGCACAGGCCATTTCTGACTGTATATCATAAAGTCCAGATTTTTTAGAAATGGTGTTTAAAGAGACCGACCCAGTGCTGCAGAGAGCTACAGCATCACTGCCTAACCTCCTGCCACGCCGGCAACCCGTGTTCGCGGCGCAAGCGGGTCACCAGGGTCGATCGGGGACGGAGAGGATCGAGCATTTGGAGGACAGCTTTCCTCTCTCAGGGAGGGGTGGGATTGGAGACCGGTTCACACCGGGCCCTTAGTAACGGCTGGAGGTTGGCACACCGGCTCCAAGACAGGGAGCGGAGATTGAGCAGACACCTGGCATGCTGCATGCAGAAGCGTACGTGGCTCGGCCATTGGCGTCATTGCATGCCATGGCTCCGCACTCAGAGAGGGGAGAAAAAGGAGGCGAAAATTCCACCTATCGGCGGGATGATGCTGGTCCCCCGCAGGCGCCGCACCTAGCCAGCTTGCACCTCAACACCAGAGATAAGTACTAGTGGATGCTGGAGTGATGGGCTGGGTGGACCAGTGGAAGGGGGTCAGTGGCAGGGAGAAATAAAGAAGGGAAATGGTGTTTAAAGAGATAACCCAATTTTTTTATATTAGCATTTTTAGATGCAGTGTTACAAACTGCGTCATTCCAACACAGCATAGACTCACTGTTGTCCTCTTTTGTATTCTCTTCCATTGCCTGGGTGCAGAGATAATTATTTTTGCTTCTTAGGTTACCATGCCAGATTCCAGCCTCATAAACAATGTTGATACATCGCTAGGGTCTCCTGAAGTGTTTCTCAGAATGCTATTCTGTATTATTTCTAATTTTTTTAATTTGCTTCCCATTCCCCGCACTTCACTGCCATACAGTTCTTGCCCTATCACTTTCACCTCAAATGAATTTTTAAGGCTTTAAATCAGTTATTGGTAAAATTATGTGGAACTCTTGTAACTGATGTTAATTATGCGCTTTTTCATGGTGCCTGATGCTTTTTCACAGTGCCTGATCAGTGCGAGGGAACCACAGTTCCAGCCTCAGCTGAGACAGTATAGCGTGGTTAAGAGCACTGAGCTGCAAACCTGGAGATAGAAGTGTTACATATGTACCATAACAGTAGTTCTTGAAGAGAATCTGTTTGATTGGGCCCCTTTGGAACTATACCTGTGTCTGTGCTAGGACCACACGGAAACATTTACTAGCCCATCCACTACAGTGTCATATGTCAGCATCTATATAAACGTGGGCTGCCCCATCTCGTCTCATTTCCCCACCAGAGAATAGACTCAGAGGACTCCATGTCTTAGAAGCCAGGAGATCAAGCCAGAAAGAAGCAGAGTAGGTGATAAATGGTGCTGAATATAACAACCAGGGATTAGGATAAGGCAGAAACATGTGATGTCACCCTTACTAGATAAAAGAAGGGGTGGAGGAGGGAGGGACAGCATAACCTAATGGAAAAGATTCTCTTGTAGATCTACTGTGACTGTAAGTATGTAACTTTTCTGTCTTCGAGGATATCGCTTCCATTAGGCCACACCTTTGTAATGAGTCCCAAAAGCCAACTGGGAGGCTGGTACAGTCTAATTCAAGACAGCAGGCCTTATAGTAGAGCAAGGCCAAAAGCTGCTCTTCTACTTATGTCCAGACTGTAATGCTTAGTGAAGGTGTGGACAGTGCTCCATGTAGCTGCAGCATAAATGTCAGCAGCAGAAGCATCTCTGAAACAAGCAGCAGAAGTGGTCATACCCCTTGTGGAGTGACCTGGAACCGCACCAGGAAGTTTCTTATCGTACTTCCTATAACCAGGGCCCCTAGTGCTCTGCGGCAAAATGTTCTGATTTCTGCGGCATGATTTATTCATTTCTCTGGCAGAACACAGTCTTGCCATTGGCTAAATATGATGTAATGTCATCGATGACGTCACATGCTGAGCGCAGAGGAGGGGCTTCAGGATAAGCGAGATGGGAAAGAAAGCCTGACACTGTGGAAAGACAGTATATTTGAATGAAAATTCACCAAAAACAATGAATTCTGCGGCACTAGAAATATTCTGCGGCATGATGCAAATTCAGCGAAAATTCCGCAACCGCAGAATTCCAGGAGTCTTGCCTATAACAGAACATAATACAGTGTACCCGCCATTTGGACAGGCACTGTTTAGACACAAGGGTGCCTTCTTTTCCCGGGGCGAATGAAACAAAAAGCTGAAAGGACATTCTGCAGTCCTTGGTGTGATTCACTTAGTATCTCAGTATCCTGTGAACATCCAAAGTATGAAGCAATGCCTCACCCTGATTGGCATGCTCAGGGCAGTAAACAGGAAGGTGTATCATTTGATTCAACATAAACTCAGATACCATCTTTGGTAAAAACTTAGGATTTGTACACAAAAAAACTCTTTGTGGAAAATCGAATGAGGAGGCTCACACATAAGAGCCTGCAGCTCTGAAATCCTTTGAGCAGAAGTGATTGCAGCCAAAAATAATGCTTTTCATTACAGGAAGCATAAGCCACAACTTGTAACCGTCTCAAAAGGAGCCAGGATCGGTTTCTGTAGAACATAATTCAGGTGCCAAGGCAAGACTGAATTACAGATGGGACGTTTTATATGTAAAAGACCTCCCAGAAAAGTACAGGAGCCCTCCAGTTGTGCAACTGTACTCCCATCAGTAGGGGCATGGAAAGCTGATATAGTGGCCAGATGCACCTTTAGTGAGGAGTAATGTAGACTGGAGTCAGACAGTGATAGCAAGTGTTAATAACACACTGCATTTACTGGACATTTGAATGGGTCCAAGTGCATGGAAGCAGCCCACAAAGTGAATCGCTTCCATTTCAGTGAGTAGGTATGTCTGGAAAAAGGCTTTCTGTCTGCAACCAGCACATCAGCAACCATAGGTGATGCACCAGAGTGTTCTCTGGCTGTGTCTTCAGGAGCCCTGCATACAGATGCTGGGATATCAGGTCCAGATGGACCAGAGATCCCTTGCCCAGTGACAACAGACCCCTGCTCAGAGGTAGAGCAATCGGTGGCTCCACTACCAGCTGTTGCAGAGGTGGAAACCATATCTGACGAAGCCATAGGGGAGCGATGAGGGTGGCACCCTCCATCTGCACTTTGAGCAATACCCTCTCCTCTGTATTAGTGGAACTGGAGGGAAAGCATACATAAATTTCCCTTTCCAAGAAAGGGACAGTGAATCTCGCCAGAAAACTCCAGGCCCTGGAGTGAGCGAGTAGAAATGAGGCAGATCTTCCTGGACATAAGTCTCCACCACTCATTCACACTAGTGGGGATTAGCGCCGGAGGCACTAGGACCCATCGGGAGCAAACTTTTTGCTGGAGGGTCGGCGCGAGAGATGGCGCCGCGAGGCATGGCGCCGCGAGCAGCGGCTCGAGCGGCAATGACCATCTCGGCAATGACCCTCCAACCGCCTCAGTTCCTTTTTTCCGACAAGTGCGCTTCAGTGACGACGTCGCTCGCCTGTCGGGAGTCAAACTTCAAACTAGCGCATAGTTTTCAGTTTATTTTTTTGTAACATTATCTCGATAGTAGTATCGCTTAATTTTATTCTATTTTCGTAAAATTTTTCTAATATTTTAAATTTAACTTACTTGAAGAAGTCTCGGCCTACTGGACGGAGTCGACCATGAGCAGGTCAGGTGACGGTAGGGAGACTTCGTATGAAAGCTGTTCAGTCAGCCGGGCTGGGTCCGGTCAGCCTCCTTCTCCTCAGCGGGGTTCCGACAACGGTCAGTCCGATGCCCGGGGGGATGGGCGGTCCCCCCGTCGGCATAAAAATAAACGGTCGCATTCTCGGCACCGTTCGGCCTCGAGCTCTTCTTCGGCCCACAGGTCAAAAAAGAGAAGGCATCACTCGAGGTCGCCCTCTGGTATGTCTGCGCGTCGACGGTCGGTTATCGTAGCTAGTTGCCGTTCTCCTTCTTCGGAGTCGCCAACTGCTGGTGACCGTCGTCCTCGACATCGGAGCCCTCCCGCCTGTAGGTAGGGCTCCAGATGAGCAGTTTCATCAGTGGGCCGCCTTATGGGAGCTGGGGTCGAGGTTGGTTCTCCTGCCTGGCTCGGTTGCCACGGGCCCCGGCTCCTCCAGCGATCGGGTAGGCGGTTGGACCTTCCTAGTCGTGGGCGCTTCTTCGGTGCCACTGACTCCAGCGCAGGTGTTTCCCCCTCACATGGCTGGCGCGCAGGGGCCACACCGATGCCCTTATCTCCTGGTTTTTTCCTTCTAGCTTTCCAGGTTCCTGGGGCATTTCCGGCGCCTTCCGCGGGGTCTGTTAGCTTGTCGTTTGCCGTGCCGCCGGCCTCTGCGCGCCGTCTGTGGCGGCGCCAAGGTGGTCTCGCCGGGCGCCGCTTGGTCCGGTGCGCCACTTGGTCCGGCGGCGCCGCTTATGGCGCCACGCGTCTCTTCGGCCACAGGCCCTCTGCGGTGCTGCCAACCTGCTTTTGCCTTCTCGGCTGGGGCCCTCGGGACTCTCCTTGTTTCTCTGCTATTTCTTCTCTCTCTTTCACTCCTTTCCTGTCCAATCAGTCCTTTCTGGACCATCAGAGATGATGTTGAGCCTGACCCAGACCTTCGGTTGGGTGATGAAGTGAGGAAACAGGATCTTTCTTTGCTACAGAGCCTGTGGTCGAGGACCTGTCCTTAAGTCTCTGTTGAAGAACCTGAGATCCACTCTTTCTCTCCAGACTACAGACATCGATCCTGGGAAGATATTAAGACTCCAGTACCTTCATGCTTCGGAGATCCCTACGGATTTGACTCCTCCGATCCAGCCTTCCTTCGAGATGCTGTCTCAAATGGTATGGAATAATCCTGCTCTTATTCCCTCAGTGGCTAAATCCATTGATAAGAAGTATTCAGCTCCCAAGGATCGTCCCATTTTGGCATCCCAAGCCTTTTGGATCCTATTGTAGTCCTGGCAGAGAATGATAAGGTCATTCTTCCTCAAACTACTACAGCTCGACCTATTAACAAAGAGTCTCGTAAGATTGATACATTAGGTAAGAGAGTCTTGCTGCCTCCACCTAAGTATGCGTATTTCCAGTTATCAAGGCTATTTTCTCAGTATGAGTATATCCTGTGCACCTTTGAAAAGAATGGTTGAAGCTCTTCCGGATTCGGACTCCAAGTCAGAGCTTCTTCTGACCATTACTAGGGTATTGAGTCCAATAACCAACAGGTCAAAGCCGCTATGGACGCTTTCGACACTGCTTCTCGCTCAGCAGCCGGAGGTATTGTACCGGCGCCATTCCTGGCTGTGTACTTCTGGCTTCACTAATGATGCTCAGCAGCAGGTAATGGCGCTGCCTCTTTGATGGCCCCCTTTTTCGCCCTCAGGTGAACTAGCCTAGAGGCCACCTGAAGACTAGGTCAGCCATTGTTGCCAGACCTCCGCCTGCTCCTCTTTGGGGGCATGTGAACAGACGCCAGTTTCATAGTCGTCAGTCCTTTGAGGCAGAGGCAGGGAAGCTTCCATAAAAGCCAACCTGCCCAACCTCAAAAGAAAGCGCAGAAAGCGCGAGGCCTAAAGCCCCAGCGCCACCTTATGAATTGCTGGCCCAAGTTCCATCCACATTGCCCGAGGTGGAACTTTCTCCTGGAGGTCGTTTGATGTACTTCTACAACCAGTGAAGTCCATAACTCCGGACAAATGGGTCCTTCGGATAATTCGCGAGGGTTATTCTCTCAATTTTTTGGAAACCCCCCCGAATTGTCCTCCCAGACGACAACCCAGGTTGTTGGCCTCTCAGTCAGACCTCCTCACCGCCGAGATCCAGGGCCTTCTAAGCAACAGGGCAATAGAACTGGTGCCCCGCATCTGGGAGCACAGGGTTCTACTCCCATTACTTCCTGGTTCCAAAGAAGTCTGGGGGAATGCGCCCCATTCTAGACCTCAGAAAGTTAAACAAATTTCTCCCCAGGGAGAAATTCAAAATGATTTCCCTAGGTACCCTGTTACCCTTGCTGCATCAGCACGACTGGTTGGCCTCCCTGGATATGCAGGACGCCACCAGCATATCCCATCCACCCGACCCACCGCAAGTTCCTCAGGTTTGTAGCTCTGGGTCAGCATTATCAGTTCAGAGTCCTGCCTTTTGGGCTATCCTTGGCCTTGAGTCTTTACAAAGTGTTGTGCAGTTCTGCATGGCGCATCTCAGAAGATCGGACTGAGTGTTTCCCTACCTGGACGATTGGCTTCTAGCAGCCCTTCCAGCCAAGGGACTTTGGAAGTCGTAAACGACTTCTCGCCTTCTTACATCCATGGGAATTCTGTGAATTTGAAAAATCACAACTGCAGCCCTCCCAGAGGCTCCTTTTCATAGGGACACTTTAGACACCTCTTCCATGAAGGCTTTCCTTCCAGAGGACAGAAGACTCGACATCCTTCGGATGGCCCATTACATCGGGAAAACCAATCGGTTACAGCTCTCTCGATGCAACGATGTTGGGTCTCATGCGCCTCGGTGTTCACTGTACCCCTGGCTCGGTTGCACATGAGAACCACCCAATGGATGCTCTCCACTCAGTGGTCTCCGACCTCTCACCCCCAGTCTTATCCCATCAAGGTGACGGAGCCCCTTCGAAGGTCTCTCACCTGGTGGACTCAAGAGAGCAATCTCCTGGAAGGGTTCCCCTTTGCTCCCCCGGATCATCAGATCTCCATCACCACAGACGCATCGCTAATGGGATGGGGAGCTCACTGTCGCTCCCTCCACACTCAAGGTGTATGGACTCAGTTCGAAACTCTTCTCCACATAAATGTCCTGGAGATGAGAGCGGTCCTCTATGCGATCCGAGCTCTGAAGGATATCCTTTGTCACAAGAACATTCTCCTTCAAACGGACAACAAAGCTGTGATATATTACATCAACAAGCAAGGCGGTGCTCATTCTTACCCCCTTTGCAGGGAAGCAATGAGGGTGTGGGAGTGGTGCTTGGAGCACAAGTCTCTGATTCAGGTGGTTTATCTGCCAGGTATACAAAACGATCTAGCAGATCACCTCAGCAGAACGGAGGCAGACCCTCACGAGTGGTCTTTCGATCCAGCTGTAGCTCGGTCACTATTCGAAGAGTGGGGGACTCCAGACCTGGACCTTTTTGCATCCCCACTCAACATAAAACTGCCTCTTCTGCTCCAGAAATCCAGGGCCTGGCATTTTCTGTCAGGATGCGTTCAGGCTGCGTGGACAAAACGCTTTCTTTACGCCTTTCCACCGATCCCTCTAATCCAGAGAGTTCTCCTCAAGTTCGAGTCTCAGGGACCAAAATGATTCTCATTGCTCCCTCCTGGCCTCGGCACTATGGTTCCTCTGCTCAACAGTATGTTGGCAGCCTCTCCGAGACCACTTCCCTTGCAAATCAACCTTTTGACTCAGGGTTCGTTGGTCCATCCCAACCTGAAATCACTTCACCTTCATGCTTGGCTCCTGAAGAGGTAGAAGTGAATCGATTCAACGTCTCTCGTAGAGTCTCGGACATCCTTCTGGCTGCGTGAGCCAGCCACCCAAAACGACGCTTCCAAATGGAAATGCTTTTCTCTGGTGTGCAAAGTCCTCTTGAATCCCTTTTCCTGTCCTCCTGACAAGGTTCTGGAGTATCTTTTGGACCTATCAAACTCAGGTCTCCAGTACTCACAGATTAAGGTTCACCTTAGTGCCATCTCAGCGCTCCATGAGCCGGTTTCTTCCTTGACTCTGGCTCAGCTTCCTATGGTGAAGAGATTTCTTAGGATTCTTCTACCAGACCCCTGTTAGGCGTCCAGTTGCAACCTGGGACATTAACCTGGTGCTGGACATGCTCACTCGGAAGCCTTCGGAGCCCTTAGCTACCTGTGAGCTAAAATTTTTACCTGGAAGACTGCCTTCCTGGTGGCCATTACCTCAGCCCGCAGGGTCTCGGAGATTCATGCCTTGGTGACGGACCCTCCGTATACTGTATTCCATAAAGACAAGGTAGTTCTCTGTACTCATCCTAAATTTCTTCCCAAGGTTGTGTCAGAATTCCATCTAAACCAACCTCTGGTACTTCCTCTTACTAGCTAATTTCCAAAATGAAGGGAACGATCTCTTCATTCCTTGGATGTTAAGAGAGCCTTGCAGTTCTATTTAGATAGAACCAAGAATTTTCACAAGACTCCAACTGTTTGTTTCTTTCAGCGACACCCGCTGGGTCAACCCGTCGCTATTAGATGCATCTCATTATGGTTAGTGGCATGCCTTGACATTGCTACTCCATGGCTCAAGTTAAATTGGAGGGTAGAGTGTACGCTCACTCTACTAGGGCGGTCGTGGCATCTTTAGCGGAGATTCGCAATGTTCCAATTGCGGATATCTGCAACGCCGCCACCTGGAGCTCAGTGCATACCTTCGTTAAGCATGATGCGCTGGATGTTCATGCCAGGCGACATTTCGCATTCGGCAGAACTATCCTTAATGGTCTTCTATCTTAGACGCGTGAGCTTTGGCTCTCCTGCCGCCCTTTTGGGGGATTATCAGCTTGGTACTCTCCCACTAGTGTGAATGAGTGGTGAGACTTATGTCCGAAGATATGAATATGTATTTGTCAGAGTTTCCTGATCTTTCTTGGACGAAGTCTCCACCACTCATTCACACGCCTACCCTCCATCCCCGAGCTCACCGCTGTGTTGGTCTTCACGCCCTCAAATCTTTAGGCCGTGAGGACTTCTTTGCTGACCCTTCGTACACGGGTCGTACGGACTATCTTATGTCCGTTTTTTTTTTTTAAGGTTAGATTTACTCTACGTTAGTTGCGCTGCACCTCCTTGGTAAAAAAGGTACTGAGGCGGTTGGAGGGTCATCGCCGAGATGGTCATTGCCGCTCGAGCCGCTGCTCGCGGCGCCATCTCTCGCGCCGACCCTTCAGCAAAAAGTTTGCTCCCGATGGGTCCTAGTGCCTCCGGCGCTAATCCCCACTAGTGTGAATGAGTGGTGGAGACTCGTCCAAGAAGATCAAGAATTACGGTAGGTACGTAATTTTCATTTTTGCATTATGTGGGGACATGAAAAGGTCCAACTCTGGATGATCCTATTTTGCGAAGAGGTCATCTGTCACTGAGGTCATCAGTTCCTATTCATGCAGCTTGGACTGTGACCTGCTTAGCTTGTTTGCCAAGACATTTTGGACACCTAGGAGATGCATGGCTGACAGGTCTAGGCCATGTTCCAGCACCCAGTACCACACTGTCATTGCTTCCCTGCATAGGGGATAGTAATGAGTGCCCCTTCCCCCCGTTTGTTGTTGTAATGCATCACACTGTTGTCCTTCTGTATCAGTGGAGGACCTGGAGTCAGATGCTCCTGAAATGCCTGGAGGCTGCACAGAACAGCCCTCATCTCTAGGACATTTATGTGCAACTTGAATTCCATCTTGGTCCATGAACCTTGTGTCTTATAGAGTCTCAGGTGCACCACCACCACCCAGAGCTGGATGTATCCTTGGTGAGAATGTGCTTTGGAGTTGGAGTAAGGAATGGAATGCCCTTTAATAGGTTGTTGTAGTCCATCCACCATGTCCGTGCTCTGCACAGTGGAGTCATGACGAGTACCATTTGGTCCAGATCATCCTTCAATTGATCCCATTGGATGCTTAATGTCCACTGAGGGATCCTCATGTGTAAGCAGGCCAGTGGCACAGTGATACTGGCTGCTGCCATGAGTCCCAGAAAACATAAAAAAGTTCTGGCTGGGACATGGTGACTTTTGTATACCAGTCTTGCTTGAGCAATCAGTTTTCCACCCTGTCCAAGGGAAAGAAAGCACAGCCCAGTTCAGTGTCCAAGACTGCTACTATGTACTGCAGTCTGTGGCAAGGAGTCAAGACAGACTATCACATTCACTGTAACTCCTAAGTTGTCAAACTGCTTTGTCTGAGTCAGGGTGTGTTGCAGATGTTCCCTCTGTTGGCTCTCAGCAGTCAGTCATCCAGATATGCGAAGACATCCAGGCCATCCCTGGGAACGGCTGTTGCCTCAACTGCCAGGCATGTGGTAAAGACCTGTGGCTCAGAAGACAAGCCAAAATGCAATACTCTGAACTGGTAATGCTTCCCTTCCAGCATAAAGTGCAGGTACTGTCTGTGAGCTTTTCTGATCTTGATATGAAGGTATGCATCCTTCATATCTAGGGAACAAAGACAGTCCCCTGTTTGCAATAAGGGGATCAGTGTTTCCAAAGAGACCATGTTAAACTTCTTGTATTTTATGTAGAAGTTGAGGCCTCGCAGATTAAAACCAGGACGCAGATCTCCTGTCCATTTGGGAACCAGGAAGTATCTGGAATAGAGCCCTTTGTTATTCTGATGAGGGCGAACTGGTTCTGTAGTACGTTTGTGTGTTAAAGCCTGCCCTTCTTCTTTCAGAAGGGACAAATATCTCAGAGGATAACTGGAAGGAGGCGGAGGATGCTTTCAAGGTTGCCTCTAAAAGCTCCAGAGCATGCCCCCTTGCAGCTATGTACAGGACTTGTTTGTCTGCTGTGAACTCCCTCCACTGTTTGAGATGTAGGGAGAGTCAGTCCTCTACAGCCATCCCTGGAGGCAACAGTGGTATGGGGCAATCTGAATTGAGTCATCTGAACCAGTGGGGGCAGCTCCACCGGCTCCAGTGGTTTTGGGTGCTTTGGAATGGGCACCTGGGGAGAGAGGTCCTGGCTGGGGCCCACTACTCTAACCTCGACCTTGCTAACTGTTGACTTGGCAGCCTCCTCTGGCAGCAGGGTGGTGAAAGAATCCACTTCCACTACCCCGATCAGGTGTGACCTTAGTGCCATTTTATATGTTTGAAGGCCTCTCAGTGCCTCTTCAGCACCATAGTCAAGCAGTTTGCTTCCTTTGAAAGGGTTATTTAAAACTGTTTGCTGTACATCATTTGCAAATGCAGCTACCCTTAGCCAAGAATAACATCTCATGCAGATGTCCGATGCAGCTGTTCCCGACAGAAGCATCAGATACATCATTTGCTGAGTGGAGCAAGTGTTTGCCAACCTCAGCACCAGAACTCAGGATTTTAACCAATTCATTCTTGGCAGAGCTGTTTGGCAGAGCCTGGACAGCAGCTTTTGCAGCCTTCCACAGTCAGGCTATTTTATTTATTTATTTAGCTTTTGTTGACCGGGTAAGTGCACTAGACAAATCCTGCCTATTTTCAGGCACGACCCGGGGGGAGAGGGATACAGATGAATGCTAACTGACCTTGAACCAGATTAAGCTGTTGGTGGTATTTTACTGAATGAGGGAAATTTGGCCAGGACACCGGGGAAATCCCCTACTCTTTTCGATAAGTGCTATGGGATCTTTAATATCCACCTGAACTACCACCAATCCAGGCAGATGGGACCTCGGGTTTAACGTCTCATCTGAAAGACGGATATTCTGATATTCAGTCATATGGGCCTGGTAATTTACAATTTTAAGGCCTAGTGAGGCAGAGGCATATATGCAGCTGACCATCACATCCAGCTTCCTGGATTCTTTCGCAGGAGGCAGAGTACTGTTTTGTTCAGGTGCCCTGGATCTGTCATGGGCAGTCATAATACCCACTGAGTCTGTACAACTGTACATGTCTTTTGCACCTTGGACATGTGATGTGGTGGCGGTGCTAAATAAATGTCTGGCTGAGATCCATGACTGGATGTCCTCTAACTGGTTAAGACTCAACCCAGGTAAGACAGAGGTGCTGGTGATTGAGCCAGGTTGTAGGAGGGAGGTGGATGTCATGAGGGCTGAAACAGGCTTGATGCTTGGAACAGTTCCTTTCTTATCGTCTGCGAGGGTGAAAAATCTGGGTGTGATTCTAGACAGTGGACCCACACTTGAGGCTCAGGTGTCATTCATTGTCCAGACTGGTGTTTACCATTTTAGGAATATTGCCCAGATTAGAACCTTAATCCCACCAGATGACCTACCATCACTGGTGGCTGCTTTCATGATGTCTCGGCTCGACTACTGCAGCATACTATATCTCGGGGTCAGTGGTGGGGTCCTGCACCACCTGCAGTTGTTGCAGAACGCAGTGGCCAGGTTGCTGACAGGCATTCCGACGTCCTGTCATGTAACCCCAGTTCTACATGGTCTGCACTGGCTGCTGGTTAGGTGGATCATCTCCTTCAAGGTGGGTTTCCTCCTCTATAAGGCCCTATATGGTTCGGGTCCATGCTATCTACGTGATCTCCTGACTCCTGCCTGCCCCGTGCACTCCCTCCATTCTGCCAAGGAGTGCCTTCTAGCGGTTCCCAGGGCCCGGTTAAAAACATCTGGTGATCGTGCCTTTGAGGTGGTGGCAGCACCGGTCCTGTGGAACTCGCTCCCCAGGTCTCTGAGGGAGGCCTCCTCTGTGGAAGCCTTCAAACGGGGTCTGAAAGCACACCTTTTTAGAGGAGCCTTTGGAGTTTAGGACTCTGTCTTGTTTGAAGTTATTTTAATTATTATTAACTTTTTCTCTCCTCATCTTCCTGTATTTGTACAGTGCCCTGAACCTCAGGGAAAGAGCGCTTTAGAAATATAACCTCGCTTTCTTGCTGTCCGTCTCTGGTTGATTTGCATATTAAGGCTTGACAGAAAGATGACAGTACTGCTTGTCGGTCTTTCTTGGTACTGCAGGCAATGAATTAGGCCTGTACCATGCAGTAAAATTAGCATCCTCCAATGCAGGGTAAATGTGAGGAATAATAATGGATGGAGTACAAAGTACCTCCAAAAACTCCATCAGATTTTTCTTGATGGAGTCCTCCTCCACAGCAAAGTCCATGGCACTTTGCATTTTGCTGTAACACAGACTGAAAGTTGGGTCCTCTAGAGGAGAGTTGTAAGTGTATATCACAGAATCCTCACTACAGAAAGTCAGGGTAGAACTTGAATGTAGTAGATACTGTTCTCCCTCATAATGTTCTTCTTCCTCTTAGTCCTTCTCCATATAGAGGTCAGGATTATATTATACCTTGTCATTGACCTCCCTTTTGACGAAGGGAGCCGAGGACCATACTGGTGATGGCAGAAGCTGAGAAGGAGTTATTTGCAGTGTACTGGAGGATGGCATTGAATAAAACCCATCAACTGCAACACAGGCTTAATAAGTAAGCCTGGTAAAATACATCGTATCATCTCTGAAATTGATGCCAGTACTGCCTGAGTGTCAGTGATGCCCTAGCCAAGAGCCATGACCACTTCCATCAACAACGAGCCAAGGACAATGGTGACGTACCATCCATAGTAGGTACGGCAGTGCCTGAGCCAAGCCCCAAACCACAACTCAGTCGACGGGGGAGGTGATGCAGGTTTCTGGCTTTGTACCTTCTCTGTGGCTACTTAAGTTTTCTCTAGGAGAAATGTTTCCAGCTCTTTCCTTCAGCATCACCTAGTAGCTTGGCTAAAGCTCTGGCACATCCCACAGGTTCTAATGTTGTGAGAGAGGCCTAGGCAACAGACACACATCTTGTGTGTGTCGTCTTTAAAAATGTTCTCTCCACACTCACAGAACTGAAATAAGATTGTGGAGCAGCATGCAGAAGACAACAGTATGACACTTAAGTTAAAGAAAAATATAAGCAATGGCTAGTTGACGATGTTTCCAACTGCAGCTCCAACAAAGATGATCGGCAGCAAAAGATCTGAAGAGAGATGAGGCTGCCCCTGTTAATATAGATACTGATGTATGACATCGTCGTTGGCGGCTCCTGGCTGGAAAAAGTTTCCGTGTGATCCTAGTGCTGATGTGGGTATAGTTCCTGGTGTGGCCTAATGGAAGAGATATCCTCAAAGAAGATCTGGGTTTGAATCCCACAGGCACCACTTGCATACTGTGTGACCATGAGCAAGTCATTTAACTTCTCTGTGTTCCCAAGATGCACCTGGAAACAAGCCTTGGCTTATTGTGTATTTCCTGCCCAAAAATTGTAAAATAAAAAAAAAATAAAAATTTTTTTTTTTTTTACTGGATCTTTTCCTCAGTTTCCAGTTATGGCAGTTACATATTTTATCATTGTAATTGGCTTTTTTCTGTATATAAAAACAGCGGAACAAATATGTTGGCTCAAAACTTAACTTTTTCTTTTCTGTGTAATGTCAGAAAGCCTAAAAAAATGAACAGGACCTACAGAATTTAAACATACTTCCTGTGGCTCATGGATGGCAAAGGCAGACTACCACTAACTTTGCCCGGATTCTGGCCATGACTTTTTAAAATGTGATCACTCAAGAGATTTTGCCACAAAAAAAATAAAAAAAACAGCCAAACTTTCAGTGCAACTATAGAGCTGCCGCACTCAGTGCTGGCACCTCAGATTTGGGAACGATACTGGGTTGGTGGGGCACCAGCTGAGGGTCAGAGGATTGAGCATCCAAGCTGGCACTCTCCACCAGCGAGGGTGAGTAAGATTCTCGACTGCGCTACCATCACCCAAGTGACCACAGGTGGTGGTGCATGCTGGAGCCACTCAGGGAGGGCAGGAATGTTGCTTGAGATTCATGTTGAATCATGGCCTTGACGGTGGCGTCACTGAGGTATGGGGAACAAAAGTGGAAACACAACCCTGGCTGATGCAAAAGCAAACTGTCCTCCTCCCACAGGCTGCACACTGCCGACTGTTGCACCCATATCCACCGTACACAGAAGTCTGGAGGGGCTAGTGAGGAGTCCCAGTGGCCCTGCCATGGGGTTCAGGAGATTGAGATGAGTACCCAAGGAAGGCTGGTGATGGAGCTGTGGAGGAGCTAGCCGAAGAGGCAGGCCTCAGGACTTACAGCCAGCATCCCCTTCTACTATCTAAAAAAATCTAAGGTTTACCCATACATGCTGGTAAAGTTATAGCTATTATAACAGGCTACAGATGATGTACCTGACCTCCATGAAATACCTATTTTTGTTCTTTAATTGGTTAAGTGCCTTATAATGTTAGTCTTTTCTATTTGATACAATATGAGGTTCTGGTCTAGGTGAGCAGGATAGTGCCTTTTCAGTGAAAACCTGGTCTGTTGGATGTTTTTCCTTTGAAGTTTAAAGATCAGTGTTTTTGCACCACTATGGTGCACTCACTAAAGGAACGCATGATGTATATTAAGAACAACCCTCTGGTAGGGTCAGGAACAGGAGACTTTCGTATTTTTCTTTCCTGTCAAGGTTACCATGCAGCTGATGGACTCCTATAACAGCATTTGCTATATAAATGCACATTATAATATTCTAGAATAGGAACCTCCTTAAGACGCATCTTTTAACATCCAATGGTAACTGTCGAGTCTGTTAAGAGGAGTGGCACCCTCCTGGACACTGTCATTCTTAATGTCATATTGAATGTTCGTGTATAAAACTGTATGTTTGTTGCAAAATAATAAACATAAAGTTAAAAAAAAAAAAGAAGAGGCAGGCCAGAGTGGTACAGGGGTCATAGAAAGATAACAAAAGGCTAGCAAAAAGGGAAGTGGGGAACTGAGACTGTCTCAGTCTGCTTCAGTTTTAGCTTCTGTCTCACTAGTGTTCCTGTGCAAAAAACAGGCTGCGTTCCCATCAGAAATAGAGAAGGGACCATCTGATATTAACGATTTGTCCAAAGTGGTGAATGGTTGTCACGCAGGCTGCTAAGCTAGGATGCTGTGTTGCACAGGGAGGGGGATAAGCAGTAGACGTTGGGAGGTCATCATCCCATTTTACTGGTCACTGGTGCGACCACGCCTCGAATACAGCACAAGGTACTAGAGTCCACATCTGAGGAGGGACTGCGACAAGGTGGAAGTAGTATTAAATTTCATGCAAAACAGCCTAGAGCTTTACTGTGCTATGATCCAAGAAGTGACAGTGAGGTGTACTTGTATTAGATGAAGATGCTATGTTTAGCTGCACAAACTCTAAACAGCTTCCATTGTTGTATTTGTTGATCGTTTGTCTTATGTACTTATGTTTGTGTGGATTTACTTTGCAATAATTGATATTTTATTATGGATTTTTACTGTAACTAGTCTTGATTTGTGAATTCAGGACCACCTTGTAAACAGGACATTGTTGCCCTAATGGTGTATCTTTTAACTTTCCTGAGTAAAAATAAACATTTCTTCTAGAGTACAGTGCAAGACAGCCCAGATGGTGCCTGGGCTATGGGGCAAGGCATATAAGGAAGGGAAGGCTGCAGGACCTGAACATGTGCACCCCTGAGAAAAAGAAGGAAAGGAGTGTCATCACTGAGAGTTACAAGTACCTGCATGTAATAACTAGGGTGGACGCTAAGGAACTTTTCTTCTTGAGCTCAAATAAGGGGATGAGAGGAAACTTACTTGAAACCCTCGTGGAGGAGACTGTAAAGAGACATCTGTAAGCACTTTTTCACAGAGTGGTGAACAAGTGGAACAAGCTGCCATAGGAAGTGGTACAGGACAAATCAGTGAGTAGCTTCAAGCAGGGATGGGACAGGCATATGGGATTAGTTAGGAAGGGGGGGACAGAAACAAAGAGGCGGGATGGTCACTGGGGTCAGTGCAAAGTAGTTAGGGTGGGCACTCTGGATGGGCCTGTGGGCCTTTTTCTGCCATCAGTGTCTCTATATTTATCTGTGTATTCACAAGTAGGAAAGACCACTGAACCCTGTGGAAATCCACACAACGCAGTGTTCGAATGGTTAGGAAAAGAGGTGAAAGGGGCATAGATAGGATCAACAGAAGACCTCTGCTGGTAAAAAAAAAAAATCTCGTAAAATAGAAATACATTGAGCTTCCCTCGCCCAGAGCACAAGAAGAGCAACCTTCAGTGCTAGCCTGCGAGTTGCCATACTTGAAGAATAAAAAGCAGAGGTGGCAGTTTTTTAAAGGGACACTTTCAACCCCTTCAGGCCTCAGAGTGTCTTTAGGTTAAAAAACATTTAATGATTGGTGACATTCTGTAAAGATTGCTGATGTAGCCGGTAGTTTGATTCTAATTCCTTTTTTTTTTTCATTTTTAAAAATGAAAAGCAAACTGCCCACTGTACTAGGTTTGTTTACATTCCTTGATCTACACCCACTGCATCTTTCTTGGACTTAGGAACACCCCCAACACATTCTAGCCACTGATAAGGCAGTGGGATGAAAGGAGACTATTAAATCATGAGTGGCTGCACTGTTTGGGGGTGTTCCTAATGTTCAGGAAGTGTGAGGGAAGAGTAGAGCAAGGATTTGAAACAAAATAAGGCTGGGTATAACAATACCATTTGCATGTATTTCAGTTCTGCTATGAAAGAAAGCAGACAAAACGACCAGCAACATCAGTGACTGTCATTGAGGCACAGGTCAGGAAGCATAGGAAAACCAGGAGCAGTTGTCAGATTTGCAACAAATGATTTATTATTAATAACAGTAAAATAAAAAAAAATGTTCAGAATAACTATTTACAATGGCAGTAGAAACATAGAAAACAGAGTCCTTTTGAGTTTTTCTTAATTTCCAATCTCAGTCGCTCAGTCCCTGTGTCTCTCTTTTGCAAAACATTGCAGCTCCTTTTCATAAGTTTGTGCAGGAGCTCATTAAGAAAACAGCATGCTTCTCACACAGTGTGCTTGTACGTTTCCAATGTTCTTGTCAGTTTCAGCAGGTTCAGTAAAAAGAAAATTGTGACACAGAACTGACATCTTGTTTACATCTTCTGCAAAAGGCTTAAAAATTGCATTTCAGATTAACCCCTTGAGTTCCAAATAGCTTTGCAATGATTTCAACAGTATATATACAGCTTTAGCTTTGCAATCATTTCAACAGTATAATTATATACAGTTTTAAACAAAGGGATTCCAGTATCAATTACATTTCCACAAAAAGATTCACATATATTTTTATACCTGCAGATATGCAAGGGGTAAGAAAAGACAGAACAGCAAGTGAGGGTAAAGAGATAGTGAGAGGTGGAGAATTGCAAGGTCATTGGAGTGATCAAGTCCTAGGTCTCACGAGAAAATTTGTTTGCGAAATCAGACAGAGAAGAGACAGAAAAGGAGAGACTAGAACATATCCTTGCATTTAAACTCCTTCTCCATAACAGCTGGGACAGGGCCATATTCAACCCTCTCACAATGACTTTGAGAAGGTAAACAATAAAAAGTGTGGGTTCTAGGGATGTGGATATGTTGTTCTATCCACACTATCTGGCAGTGTTCTTTCCCTTTAAGCTATGCCAGAAAGCCTTCAAGCTGACTCCTCCCACCCACCTGGGTGGTCTAACCCTCGGCTTCACCCCATGACGCCAGATCTTCCTTTCTGCTGGAAGAAGCAGTTTCCCTCCTTACCACTCCCACGTTGAGTAGGCCCTGGTGCTCAAATCTTCGGATTTACTTCCAAAACTTAAACTTGTTAGAGTTCTGTCTTCAGCACACTCTTCAATCACAACCACGATGGAGGGAAAGTCCTCACCCGGATTTTGCCGGTGCTCACGTGGGCAGAAGATGTCACGCACGCCACGTGTGTTTACTGCCTGGGCCACGAGCACGATTCCCAGGCTTGCAACATTTGCTGGTTGTTTCAGCTGTCGGTCCTTTAGAACCGCCTTGCCTGCCTGGAGAAACGGAATTCGCCGGTCCAATCCAAGGACATCCGCTGGGTGGTCTCCATGGCTGCAGGGTCCACCGAGCAATTGGAGCAACTTAAGGCCTTCAAGGAGGAGGTGGCTCGGGTCACTGCGCAGTACACTTCAGCTTCTGCCTTTGTTCCACTAAAATTGGGCTCCACAATTTGTCTCCTTCAAGGAGCTGTCCCAGTCTCTCCCAACCAAGAAAGAGGACCCTTCGGGTTCACACAGCTCGCACTCCCGCAAGAAGGAGTCCAGACACAACAAGGAGAAGACTCAACATTGATGCTCTTGGGATTGAGAGTGATCTCGGTCTCAGGAATCCCCGGTTTTGACCATGGTCAAAACCGCAGCCTTGGCTGCTGGCTTCACTGAGCTCCCATCAGACCAGCTGGTCGAGCCGTGGGCCGATGATGCGGCCGAGATTTTTCTCAACCCTGTCGACCCATTGTCACTAGATGAGACTGACAACTCTCTTTTCAGGACTCTGGTCCTGCCGGTGACCACCGAAGGGGTGACTCATCCCGCTGAGTCAGACCCAGTGTCCCCATTAAGGCTGCAGATCTGGGGGTGCACTGTACCCTCTCCAAAAAGTTTCAGGGATACAAATTAAATTATAAGGGTTCACTGTACCATTTGTACATCCTTTATTTAGGGTACATATACTGCAGACAGAATTATGGGGGTACAGTGTACCCCCTTCACACAAAAATGTACTTGAATTTCTTAATTTGTACATGAATCATGTACAGTTAGAGGTAAATGGGAACACTGGTCGGACCCTACAGTCACCAACCCAGACTAGGAGGAGCCATGGCACTACCTGGCTCATTCCGAGATCTCCTGTCAGCATCACCGGTGGCCAAGGTCGAGGTATAGGTCTTCCTCATCCAGTGGGTCAAGCAGATCCAGCCGACGTTGGCGGTCCTGCTCTCGATGCCATGGGAAGTGGTGCTGCTGCTGTTCATTGTCTTTATCCTCCTCGGGTGAGGAGAAGTTTCAGTGGAAGTTGTGTCACTGCTATGAGGACCTCATGTGGCAACAGTTAGTGTTATCTCGTCCGAAGCCAACCCCAGCTCCTACACTGGCCATCACATGGCTGTCACCCGACAGGCCAATACCAGTGCCCCAGAGGGGCTGGTCAATACCGTTCCTGCACCTGCGAGGCCGATTCAGACCACCTTAGTTCGGCCGAAATTGGCGCCTCTACTGATTCTGGTGGGGCCGCCGCTCGAGCAGCCACCGACAGGGGCTCCATCTAAGGAGTCATTGCCGGCTGAGAGACTTCCCCATCGACTGTCGGTGTCTCTCTTACGCCCGACTGTCTGCGGTGGGTCATGAGCGACTAGGGTGGTTGGCCAATTTATGCAGACTATTCCGAGTTCAAGGACTCCTCACTGCACTCCCGTCTGGTCGACATCGAGTCGGTGGGGGGGGGGTCTCTCGACGGAGGAGGAACCCATGTCCTTCATGGGCATCCTCCATCTTATCTCCGAGTCTACGGGGATGCTACTGGAGCCCATTCAGAAGCGGGCTAGCTATCCCCTCACAGAGATTCTGGATAAAGGGGAATCTGTGATGGAGGCCTTCCCAGTGGTCGAGGCCATTGTCGGCCCAGCCCTGGAGCTTTGGCAGTACCCTGCCTCCTGCCATGTGTCCTCGGCCCGGATGGCCCGCATATATGCGGTGTCCACTGGTTCCCTCTCGGGGTTCACGGAACACCCCTTGGCCGAGGGGTTGGTGTCTGATTCTGTGTTTCGGCGCTTGGGCAATACAGGCGATGTCAACAGGATGCCAGACAAGGAGTCCAAGAAATTAGACCCATCAGCCAAAAAGAGCTATGCTGCCTTCTCGCTTGGCCTCTCCCAGGCAAGCTCGGCCATCCTGATGACAAACTTCTCCCATGCCTCTTGGGCTCCCTGGATGAGGTGATTCCTCATCTCCCTGTGGACCTCCAGACTGCGGTCAAGCAGGTCCGTGACCAGGGTTGGACTGTGGCCAAACAGCAACTACAGACAGCTTTGGATATTGGGGATTCCTGTGTCCGCTAAGTGGTGGCCGCAGTTGCCATGCACCGTAGGGCTTGGCTGAGGATCTCAACCTTCATGGCCGACACTCAGCACAATCTGGTGGACGTTCCCTTCTTAGGCACCAACCTGTTCGGGCCTGGTGTGGAGGGGCACCTCAAGCATATCGACAAGTCCAGTGCCACCTTAGACTCTGTTACATCTGTCCAGAAGGATCCCAAGGACTCTAAGCAGTAGAAGCACAAGCTCTTTCTGTCCTCCACTCCTGGGTCGAAACCAGCCCAGCACCAGTCTGGCCAACAGGCTCAGTCTTGGCACCCGAGGCACAAGTCAGTGACTTGGGTGGTCCGAAAGCCCAAAGAGAAGGGACCTTGTGGCTCCTCAGCCAGATCCTTCTCCCCTAAGCCTGCCCAGTGACAGGATGGGGGTGCCACCCTCATGCTCATCACACCTCCCCTGGGTACTCCTGTGGGGGTCCGGCTCCGGCACTTCCTTTATGCCTGGTCCGCAGTTACCATGGACAGGTGGGTTCTGGAAGTGGTTGCCCAGGGTCTGCTTCTGAAGTTTAAGCAGTATCCTCCAAACTGAGCCTGTGTCCCACGGGAGGACTTGGTATCTGCATACACTTGATCGGCTCTTTGAGATGACCTAGCCCAGCTCCTCCGCAAGGAGGTCGTGGTCAGGGTAGCGGATCCTCCCGAACACCTGAGGTTTGTCTCTACTTCTTGGTGCCAAAGTGGATAGGGGGGCTGACACCCCATTCTAGATCTGCACAACCTGAACAAATTCCTCAGGTCTCGCACCTTCAGGATGGTAACTCTGTCCCAGATAATACCATCTCACGAGCAGGACATGTGGTTTTGCTCCCTGGATCTACAGGACTCATTCTTTCACGTCCCGATCCTTCCATCCCACCAAAGTTTCCTCTGCTTCTGAGCTGAGGGATCCCTCTACGAGTTCCAGGCCATGCCATTTGGCCTCTCATTGGCTCCTAGGGTCTTCACCAAATGCATAGCAGTGGTGCCAGCCTACCTGAGGTGTCGAGGGGTCCAGGTGTACTCCTACCTGGATGACTGGCTGTTAGCAGGTCCCTCCGGGCAGGAGGTGGAGTGGTCCAGGGATCTGTCCTTCCAGACCTGCATCCAACTTGGTCTCCTAGTCAGTGAAGCCAAGCTGAAACTTGTGCCCTTGCAGGTGAGCAGCGTAATCGAGCAGAGCTCGATTTTTGCCAAGCCAGAGCCTGGCTACCAGCGTACAGATCAGAGGTTCTCTCCTCCTTTGATCATTTCAGGTTGGGCACTTGCGCCCTGCCTGGGACTTCTGCGCCTTCTGAGTTACATGGCGACTTGCACCAGTGTGGTCCAGTGGGCCCATTGGCATATGCGCTTCCTGTAATGGGAGCTGGCCAGCCAGTGGTCTCAGCGCACAGGTCACTTCGACCAGCTGGTCACTGTGACCCAGAGGATGTGAATGCCCTCCAGTGGTGGCTCGTCCCAGAGCATCTGCAGGAAGGGATCCCATATGTCCGCCCTGAGCCAACAGTCATCCTGATGACCGACACCTCTCTAGACAGGGTGCCCATCTGGGGGAACACAGAGTCCATGGGCTCTGGACCCGCCAGGAGTCCCGATGCCACATCAACCTGATGGAGCTCTGAACAGTTCTGCTGGTGCTGACTGCATTCGCTCTGTTTGTTCGGGGTCATGTGGTCCAAGTCCAGATGGACACCACCATGACCATGTACTACCTCAACAAGTAAGGCAGGGAAGCTCTCTACATCTGGACTCTTGTGCACAGCCTGGAGGTGGATCTCGTAGCCATCCATGTGACAGGAGCCTCCAGTCAGCTTTCAGATGCCCTCAGCTGGGTGGGCGAGGTGTCTCATAAGTGATCTCTCCATCCGGAGGAAGTTAACAGTCTGTTCTCCCAGTGGAGCATCCCTCAGGTGGACCTGTTCGCCTCCAGGGAGAATGCAAAGCTGAGGCTGTTTAGTGCCCACCCCCCTCAGCAGGGCTTGCTGCATGGGGATGCCTTCTCGAGGCTGTGGCCCCGGGCCTCTCTTATGCCTTCCCTCCATTTCCCTTGATCCACAAGGTGCTTCTCAAGGCAAAGAGGGACAAGGCGCAGGTGATTCTGGTAGCCCCAGACTGGCCTCGTCAATTCTGGTACCCAGATCTCCTCAGCCTCAGCTGCAGGCTACCGAGGCTGCTTCCAGCCTGCCCGGACCTGATCTCAGTCGACAAGGTGAAGGTTCTCCACCCAGACCTTCAATCTCTACACCTGTCAGCCTGGTTCCTGAGCGGCTAGAGTTCGAGGCCTTGGGTCTTTCCGACGAGGTCCTCAACGTCGTTGAGGCATCCCGTAAGGAGTCGACCAGAAAGTGCTACGCTTTCAAATGGAAGAGATTCTCCATTTGGTGTCAGGACAAGGGGTTGTACCCCTCTTCCTATCCATTGGGTAGTATTTTGGACTACCTGTGGTCCCTTTCTCAGCTAGGGCTTCGGTCGACGACCCTTAAGGTGCACCTGGCAGCCATCTCTGCTTACCGGACGCAGGCCGGCAAGCAGTCAGTGGTGCAGGAGAAGGTGGTCGGGCGCTTTTTCAAAGGCCTAGGCCACATATCCCCACCGGTGCGAGAACCTCCACCTTCGTGGGATCTTCTGCTGGTATTGGCTAAGCTCATGAGCTAGCCATTCGAACCGATGCACAGGTGTGACATCTCTCACCTGTTGTGGAAGACCGCCTTCTTGGTGGCTATTACGTCAGCCAGAAGGATGGGAGAGCTTCAGGTGCTTTCCACTGAGTCTCCCTACCTGGTCTTCCACAGGGACAAGGTTGTCCTTTGCTCCCACCCGAAATTCCTTCCGAAGGTGGTGTCGGAGTTTCACCTTAACCAGGTGTTGACTCTGCCGATGTTCTACCCCAATCACACCTCGGAGGCAGAATATAGGCTCCATTCTTTGGACCCTAGAAGAGTGCTCACTTATTATAAGGAGCGGATGGCTGAAGTTTGGGGAGAGGTTCACCAGCTGTTTGTTACCTACGCTGAAGCTGCACATGGCAGACCTGCAGCCAAGCGGACGATAAGCAGGTGGGTCACCTCCTGCATAGATCTCTGCTATAGGTTGGTGGGCATGGAGCTTCCCAAAGGGATAAGAGCTCATTCTACCCACTGTACTGCTGCTTCAGTGGCTGCTTCTAGGGACGTCCCTATCCAGGAAATCTGCAGGGCTGCTACCTGGAAGTCAGCACACACCTTTATTTCCCATTACCACATTGACCTAGAGTCATGCCGGGATGCTGGTTTTGGGTCCTCGGTTCTCCAGTCCTTATTTCCTAAGTAGGGGGTGCGCAACATGCCTCCCACCTCCTGGAGAACTGCTAGGAGTCTGCCAGACAGTGTGGCTTGAACAACATATCCACGTCCTTAGAAATACAGGTTACTCACCTGTAACAGGAGTTCTAGGAGTGGTATATGTTGTTCATCCACACAACCCACCCGACCTCCGCTGCTTCGACGCGCAACCTGGCTTCCAGCGGGCTAGATCTGGTGTCATGGTGTGGAGCCAAGGGTTTTACCACCCGGGTGGGTGGGAGGAGCCAGCTTGAAGGCCTCCCGGCAAGATTTAAAGCAGCAAGGAACCTGCCAGACAGTGTGGATGAACAACATATACCATTCCTAGAACTCCTGTTACAGGTGAGTAACCTGTATTTCTGCGCCACAATCCAAAGTTCCTTCTGAAGGTTGTGTCGGAGTTTCACCTGAATCAGGTGATGACTCTTCCAGTGTTCTGCCCGAATCACACCTCGGAGGCTGAACACAGGCTCCATACTTTGGACGTGAGGCGAAAGCTCACATACTACAAAGAGCACATGGCTGGAGTTCGGGGAGAGGTTCGCCAACTGTTTGTCACCTACTCTGAAGCTGCACCTGGCAGACCTGCAGCCAAGTGGATGATTGGCAGGTAGCTCACTTCCTGCATTGATCTCATCTGTAGGTGGTGGGTAAGGAGCCTCCCAGAGGGCTAAGGGCTCATTCCACCGACCATACCGCTGCGACAGTGGCTGCTTCTAGGGATGTCCCTATCCAGGAAATCTGCAGGGCTGCTACCTGGAAGTCAGCATGCACCTTTATTTCCCATTACCACATTGCCTTAGAGTCATGCCGGGATGCTGGTTTTGGGGCCTCAGTTTTTCAATCCTTATTTCCTAAGTAGGGGGTGTGCGCCTTGCCTTCCTCCTCCCGTAAAACTGCTAGGAGTCTGCCAGATAGTGTGGATAGAATAACATACCCACCTCCCTAGAAACAGGTTACTCACCTGTAACAGTAAATCTTCCACAGAGTGGTCTCTTTCAGTAGGTAATACTTTTGAGTATCCAGCAGAGGTCACTGTGGTGCACAGCAGCTCTTCTAGCAGTCTTTTCCAGGGACCACCCAAACATGACATCAGCTTCCTGTTTCCTATATAAGTGTGGGTGGTCCCTAGTATCCTCAATTCCTCCCCGGTCTTCAGCTCACATGCAGCAGCTAGAACAATTTCTGAAAACAGTAGTCATCGACAAGAAACATAAAAGATTCTACGAGCAAGGGGCTCACTCAAGAAGAGCTTGCTCATCTACTAATCTACATTTCTGGACACACACAGAGCAGGAGTACTCCTCCTCACCCTCTACGTTTCTCTTACTCATCGACGGCCACCAAACCTTCGACAATGCATCTATAATTTCATTGTCAGCCCATAACCGTCAACATCCTCATCGATGGCTACCACCGTCGATGATGCATCTATAATTTCATTGACGGCCCTTAACCGTCAACATCCTTATCGACGGCTACCACCGTCGACAATGCATCAATATTTTCATTGATGGCCATACCCGTCAGTATCCTCATCGACTGCTACCACTGTCGATGATGCATCTCTATTGTCATTGATGGCCACCACTGTCAGCGATGCATCCATATTCTCATTGACAGACATCCCATCAAAAATGCATCCCTATTTCTCGTTGATGGCTGTCCCTCGTCAACGGTGCATCATTATTCTGCCTTGTCATTGACGTGGCGGTTTCACTCCCTCGTCAACAATGCTTAAAATAACCAACACTATAAAAAAGCAGTACATAAATAAACCTTTATGGGTTTCATTTGAGTCACAGAACGGGAGAGGTCTTCTTAAACCTCTGTACTTCACACCTCATTGACGGCCACCGCTCCTGGTGTCCCTCCGTTGATGGCACGCTGTCATACTCCTTCTTAGTAAGAGGGGGGCTTCATAAAAATCCAATGGTTTATGCAATGTTTTCTACCCTTCCATCTTCTTAGGTGGATAATCACAGGGGTCATGCGGACAGACATTGGAACCCTGGACTTCACCACCCAGGGTGCAAGACCTGCTCAGGCTACACGTCCACTCCCCCATCACCCCCCCCCCTTCACAGAAGGACCTGAATGTCTCCACTGTAGCTCAATTTAATTAATTTATAAGGACTGTGCCAGTCGGGGCTTCCTGATTAGTGTTGCTGGATTTTTTTTACCAACCCACTCAGCCCCCACTTCCTCAACATATTAAATAGACTTGTGCCTCGCCCCTGGGGCTGGAACGTGATATGACCTAAAGTGTAATTCGACCTGCATGCCTAAGCCTGGGGACTGAATAATTCTAGGACACATCCTTGTAGTAGCTTACATCCTGACTGTACTATAGTTCTAATTCCTGTCTATACTAGGCTTTTTCCCTGTAATCCAAGGGCGATTCTGACTGTTCTCATGCCAATCTGGGGGGTATCCTATGGTAACTAGATAGCTCAGTTTTCCCCGCTGTTTGCTTTTCTAGTGGAACCAGTGCCAGCTTATGGATCTTGATTGTGCAGGGCTCCCGCTGCTGCTATTCCGCCAAACCAGCGGGGAAGACTGACGGAGGCGTCCAGGAAGCTGCCCTGGTGTCACTAGCCCTCCCTGCTCATTGCCTAGCCTGGATCCTGACCGTGCAGGGCTCCTGCTGCCGCTATTCTGCCAAACCGGCGGGGAAGACCGACGGAGGCGCCCAGGAAGCTGCCCTGGTGTCACTCTCCCTCCCTGCTCATCGCCTAGCCAGGATCCTGACTGTGCGAGGCTCCTGCTGCTGCTATTCCACCAAACCAGTGGAAAGACCAACTGAGGCACCCGGGAAGCTTCCCTGATGTCATTCGTCCTCCCTGCTCATCACCTAGCCAGGTATGCTGAAGCCGTAATCTGACCCTCCCACAGCACTGCAACTGGACGAATCTTCAGGTTGTGCAGTGCAGATTGGTCGGCTTCTTAAGCCGTGCTCTTGGCGCTGTTTTTTCAAACTGAGAACCACAGTGCTAAATATTTGTTTTGCTGAGCCGTGTTAGGATTCTGCACTGCAGGTGTCTGGTACTCCCTTAGGGGGGTATTTTTGTTTATTTAAACCCAACTGATGTATTGCAACTGTGTGCTCATTATCTAAACATAATCCGACTCTCACTATTGCCAGTGGCTGTAACCCTCCCTGCGCTAGAAAAACTTTGATACTGTATTACATTGCACTGTCTACGGGTTCTGTAACCCTGGCTGAATTAATCCTTAAACTGCTGTTATCTTTAGTTATACTATGGCTATTAAGTGTTTAACTCTAGGCTGTTAATTTTAGTGAAGGGGTAAAAAGGTGATTGCAAGGAAACTGTTTAATTTCTCTGGTTTGGCATTATATGGTTAAGTTATAATTGCTGCCTAAAGCACAAAAACAAACCCGTTCTGCAATCCCGAGCTCCTACCTAGCCCTCTACCCCCTTTTTCTACTCCCCTGAAAGTTGGAAGTGTGAAAGATTCCCTTGTACTGCATGAACTTTCCTGTGGCTCATTCTGTCTCCCAACTTGCTTTCTCCTCCTCAGTCCATCCCTGCTTGGTCTTTTCTCTTTGCTTTTATTTATTCTCTCGCTCCATTGGTCTCTCTCTTCCAATCCTGTTACCCTTTAATCCCTGTCTCCAACCTCCAGACTCCCCCCCCCAACTCTAACTTTCACCTTAATTGTCTGCTAGGAACTAGTCCTGGCGCGGACCCCAGCCCCGCTGACTCCACAATAATCTTTCTGCTCCCCTCTCCTTTCAGTAGCCCACACCCTGGGCTTTCTTCATTGATGCCAGCCCATTGCTGACGCTGGGGCCCTATTAAAATGACCTTGTTTGCTTCTGCCCTCCAGGATCCTGACCGTGTGGGGCTTCCACTGCTGCTATTCTGCCAAACCGCCGGGGAAGACCAACGGAGGCTCCCGGGAAGCTGCTCTGGTGTCACTCGCCCTCCCTGCTTATCGCCTGGCCAGGTATGTTGAAACCATAATCTGACCCTCCCACAGCACTGCAATTGGATGAATCTTCAGGCTGTGCAGTGCACATTGGTCGGCTTCTTAAGCCGTGCTGTTGGCGCTGTTTTTTCAAACTAGGAACCACAGTGCTAAATATTTGTTTTGCTGAGCTGCGTTAAGATTCTGCACTGCAGGTGTCTGGTACTCCCTTAGGGGTATTTTCTTCCACCCACCCTCCCCAACCCTGACTGCTATTAAATAGCGCTCCTCCCCAACAACAAGGCTACATCTCCTAAGCCACTCCCTCGCACACTCCTCCCCTGACTGCCCCTTAAAGACAATATTCACCGTGAAGCCCTTATTCTCAAGTCTTCCCTTAGAGGCCTGTGCTGTTCCTTTTATTACTGCTCTCCTTTTCTTTATGCCTACTATCCCATGCAGGTGTTCTGCTATTGCTTCACCTACCTAACCTCTCCTCATCCTAGTGAGTATCAATCAATCAAATCAATCAATCAATCAAAATCTTTATTTATTCAGGCGAACATCATTGAGCATAGCTCATTTACAAGATGGACCTGAGTGGTCATAACAAAAAAGGTTACAGAGTGTATACAAAAACATGATATTGAAATAGCACAAATACAAACATTTATGAGTGAGATAGATGTACAATTATTTACATATATACAAGCAAAAGGACAGTAAACCAAAACCTATTAAAGGTGAGAAACAAACAGTCTAGTAGGGATAGGCTTGGATAATGGTACATGGGTGGGCATATATGTTTGAGGTTTGATGTGGAAAGGACCAGAGGAATGATAGAAGAATAGGGAGGAGCTTTAGAAGGAGTGGGGGGTGGAGAGAGAGAAGGGAGTGTGGGGGGTGGGGTGTGGGAGGACTAGGCCTTGTGGAAGCAATTGCATGAATCTGGGATTAGGCTGGTGTACAGCTTTTTGAAGGATGTAGGGGGACAGTGTTTCCATTTTCAATGTCTTTGGATAGAATTCCAGATAAGTGCCAGGAATAACTGATTGCAGCTCTTCCATACCGGGTGCAGGGGATAGGAATCTTCAGCAGGATCAGTTTGTTGATCCTCAAGGTGTAGGGCCTGGATGTGATCTGGTTGAAGCAGTCTGAGATGTAGGAAGGGAGTTTGTTTGTCAGAGCTTTGTAGATCCAGGTAGCAGCATTTTTTCTTCTTCTGTGTTGCAGGGATGTCCAGCTGACTGCATTGTAGAGAGAGCAATGATGGGTGCTAGAGGGAAGGTCAGTAATGAATCTAATAGCTCTATGATACAGGGTGTCTAGTTTGTTTAGATGGGAGAGGGAGCAATGACCATAGAGGAAGTCAGCATAATCAATGAGGGACATGAATGATGCAAGGATTAATCTTTGTTTGGAATCTTTGGTCAGGTAGTGTTTGATTCTATAGAATAGACCAAGTCTTTGTCTTAGCTTTTCAGGAGCTCTTCAACGTGGGTAGTATAGTCTAGTTTATTGTCTATCCATACTCCTAGGTATTTGAATTTGTCAACATATTCCAGATTTTCACCAAGGATGGTAGAGAGTTGTGGGAGGGTGAATGATGGGATAGTGGAAGAACAGTTCTTGGGGCAAAGAACATAGCTTTGGTTTTCTTAGCATTTAGTAATCATTTCTTTTTAATAGGTTATGCTGGAGGAGGAGAATTGAGACTGTAGGAGCTCACAGGCTTTTGATGGTGAGGATCGCTACATAAAGTACAGTGTCATCTGCAAAAGGTGGATATTAGAAAGAGAGATTGGAGTCAATATTGTTGATGTAAATGGCAAAAGGATGGGACCAGTATGGAGCCTTCTAGTACACCTCTTAGGAGTGGCTTAGGGTAGATAGATCACTATCATTCTTTACCAGTTGTAGCCTTCAGAGAGATAGCATCTGAACCATTTAATAGAGAGTGAGTCAAGGCCTATGGAGTTTAGTGAGGTGATTAGAAGATCATGATCCACAGTGTGAAAGGCTTTGCTTAGATCCAGAAACACAGCACAGGTATTATTCTTTTGTCTAGGGCAGTCTGCCAGTATATTGTGACTTTTGCTAGTGCAGAGATGGTGCTATGCATAGATCTAAACCCAGATTGAGCTGGATTTAGAGATCGTTGGTATCAAGGTAGGCAGTTAACTGAGAGTTTACCAGCTTCTCAAGCATCTTGGATAGTATTGGTAAGATGGAGATGGGCCTATAATTATTGAGGTCCATGGGATCACCTGCCTTAAGTAATGGAAACACTTGAGCTGTTTTCCATATTGAGGGGATAGTACCAGTGACAAGTGATAATTGAAGAGGGGGTGAGGGGGCGGTTAAGGCATACAGTGCTACTTTTAGAAAGTAGGGATCCAGGAGTCTGCACCTGCACTTTTGGTGGTATCTAGTTGGAGTAGGAGGTCTTCTACTTCTTTGAACAATATTGGTTTGAATGAGAATGTGGAAGCAACCTTTTGACTCTCAGTAGATTGTAGGTTTAGAGATGATCTTAATAGGTTTGCAGGAGAGGGAGTCAGCCAGGCCAGCTGTAGTGAAATGGTCATTGAAGGCATTCAAGATATTTTGCTTGTCGGTGATTTCAATATTATTTAATTGAATTTTGGATGGTAAGACAGGGGTAGAGGTTTGACCTAGGATGCCCTTTATGGTACCCCAGAACCTGGAAGGGTTGTTATAGGAGGCATCTAGTTCAGCTGTGTAGAAGGTTGCCTTGGCTTTTCTTACTTGTTTTGTGCAGGAGTTTCTGGCTTTTCTGAATTGGAGCCAGTCATTTGGGTCCTTTGTCTTTCTTGCCCTTTTCCAGAGTTTGTCTCTGGCAAGCAGACGTGATTTGAGGTCGGCAGAGAACCAGCGATAGGATTTGAGTTTGGTTCTGACACTGGTGAGGTGCATGTGAATTGAGGGCACTTATGATTATATCATTTAGGATTTGAAGAGCTGACTCTATTGAGGCTGTGAGATAGAATTCTTGCCAACGGTGGTGTGGCACAGATCATGGAGATATCCTGTAATATTAAAGTTCTTTTTGACCTTCGTGGAAGGAATTTTGCAGGATTGGGTGGCTTGATTGTTGATCTAATGGCAGCTATGGGACAGTGGTCACTTATGTCACTGAGAAGTACTCCTGCATAGGGATAACGATGAGGTTTATTTACCAATATAATATCCAGGAGTGTGCTGTTGAGAGTATTCTTTGGGTTGATCCTTGTTGGTTCTTTGATTAATTGAGAGAATCCATAGGTGTCACAGAAGGTTACCAGGGTGCAGATGCATTAGTCAGCCAATTTAAGTTCATGTCTCCTAAGATGATGGTGTCTTCAGGGCCCAGATTAAGTATGGATCCTAAATGGGATAGGAGTTTGAGGCCTGCAGAGGGGGCCTATAGCAACCAACCAGTTGAAAGGAAGATGTGTTGGGAAGGGTTATTTTAATAGACAAGCATTCATTCCTTTGGTTGAGATGTAGAATTGAGGCAGGATGCAGAGATATTTGCTTTGACATAGATGGCTACCCCACGCCTGGATAGATGGTCAGATCTGAAGAGCTGATAGTTGGGAAGGTTTATTTCACTATCTTTTGTTGCAGATTTGAGCCATGTTTCAGATATAACCAGACAGTCGGTAGGTGTGTGCAACCCAGGCCTGTATTGATGACAACTTTTTAGGAGGCTGCAGGCATTGAAGTGAAGAAAACTCAATCCATTTATGGAGGTTAGGTCAGTTGGAGATCGAGCTTTCAGTGGGTCCAGGGTTGATTTCCACAGTGCCAACACAGACCAGCAGAAAGAAGATTAACTTGATGAGGGCACCAAGTGATAGGAGTAGTGAGCAGTCAGGCAGTTTTTTCTTCTTTCTTGGGATCCAATATATAGTGGGTGATGATCCTGCTGCATGGTTATCGAGTTTATCATAGATTGCCAGCTTAATGGACAGGTGTAGGGAGCAATTGTAGTGCCAGTATGGTAGCAGGGGGATAGAGGAGTTCCAAACTGGTTGTGAGCCTTTTTTTGGGATTCCCCAAGGATTATTGTGCAGAAGCGGTAGTATAAGTATGTATAGTTTAGGGGTATCCACTGGGGACAGTAGAGGGGGGCAGTGTTGAGTGGTCACCCTAAGCACCTCAGTATGGGTTCCAACAGTTATCTCATCTGGATCTAAGGAAGGTGAGAAGCAAAGCAGCAGTAGTAGGTGCAGTAGCATGGTGGAGGGTAGGAGAGGGTTAAAGAAAGTAAGATGATGTGAAGAAAATGAGCGGGAATTGGCTGGGAGAATAGCTATGGGCGGGATGAGATTTGCGGAAGGTGTGTAAAAGAAACACCCTGAAGGGGGTGGGAGGGGGCAAAATTTTGCGGCTTTCCCGTGGCTTTCTGGCTTTCTCCCCGCCTCCTGGTTCCCTTCGCTGTGCAGTGGCCGCCACCCGCTGGCTGCCTCGAGCCCTCTGGTGTGTGTGTCCTCGAGGGCAGGCCGCTAGAAGGGAGGGGACAGAGGAGAGGGCAATCAGAAGAAGCACTTGCAGGCAGTGGCTTGCTAGAGGTGCTAGATTGTAAAACTTTGCACAACAAAGACTGGGAGGGTGGGGGGTTAGGCGCTGGCGCCTAGCCCAACACAAAATTGACCCAAAAGACTGTAATTACTATCTAAACAGGTAAGTATGCATTTCACAGAAGTACACAGTAAAACAGCAAAACAGCCCTTTTTAGAGAAGTTAACTTACAGTACAAACACAAGCAATCTCGACCAGTTTTGGTGGTGCAAAGATACAGCAAAGTCAATGGGAGAAGGCGCACCAATCAGAGGCTGGCAAAGTCGGCGGTCGCCCTCCGATTGGCTGTGCGGCTTTCCCGTACCTTTCTGGCTTTCTCCCCCGGCCTCCTGGTTCCCTTTTCGGCTATGCGGTGGCCGCCCGCCCGCTGGCGGCTCGGAGCCCCTCTGGTGTGTGTGTCCTCGAGGGCAGGCCGGCTAGAAGGGAGGGGACAGAGGAGAGGGCAATCAGAAGAAGCACTTGCAGGCAGTGGCTTGCTAGAGGTGCTAGATTGTAAAACTTTGCACAACAAAGACTGGGAGGTGGGGGTTAGGCGCCTGAGCGTCTAGCCCAACACAAAATTGACCCAAAAGACTGTAATTACTATCTAAACAGGTAAGTATGCATTTCACAGAAGTACACAGTAAAACAGCAGAAACAGCCCTTTTTTAGAGAAGTTAACTTTACAGTACAAACACAAGCAATCTCGACCAGTTTTGGTGGTGCAAAGATACAGCAAAGTCAATGGGAGAAGGCGCACCAATCAGAGGCTGGCAAAGTCGGCGGTCGCCCTCCGATTGGCTGTGCGGCTTTCCTGTACCTTTCTGGCTTTCTCCCCCGGCCTCCTGGTTCCCTTTTCGGCTATGCGGTGGCCGCCCGCTCGCTGGCGGCTCGGAGCCCTCTGGTGTGTGTGTCCTCGAGGGCAGGCCGGCTTTCTGGCTTTCTCCCCCGGCCTCCTGGTTCCCTTTTCGGCTATGCGGTGGCCGCCCGCCCGCTGGCGGCTCGGAGCCCCTCTGGTGTGTGTGTCCTCGAGGGCAGGCCGGCTCTCTAGCTTTCTCCCCCGGCCTCCTGGTTCCCTTTTCGGCTATGCGGTGGCCGCCCGCCCGCTGGCGGCTCGGAGCCCCTCTGGTTTGTGTGTCCTCGAGGGCAGACCGGCTTTCTGGCTTTCTCCCCCGGCCTCCTGGTTCCCTTTTCGGCTATGCGGTGGCCGCCCGCCCGCTGGCGGCTCGGAGCCCCTCTGGTGTGTGTGTCCTCGAGGGCAGGCCGGCTCTCTGGCTTTCTCCCCCGGCCTCCTGGTTCCCTTTTCGGCTATGCGGTGGCCGCCCGCCCGCTGGCGGCTCGGAGCCCCTCTGGTGTGTGTGTCCTCGAGGCAGGCGGCTTTCTGGCTTTCTCCCCGGCCTCCTGGTTCCCTTTTTGACTGTCACGGTGGCGCCTGCCCGGCGCTGGCGGCTCGGAGCCCCTCTGGTGTGTGTGTCCTCGAGGCAGGCCGGCTTGGCTTTCTCCCGGCCTCCTGGTTCCCTCTTTTCGAAGAGGTGGCCGCCCGCCCGCTGGCGGCCTGGAGCCCTCTGGTGTGTGTCCTCGAGGGCAGGCCGCTTTCTGCTTTCTCCCGGCCTCCTGGTTCCCTTCGGCTATGCGGTGGCCGCCGCCCGCTGGCGGCTCAGAGCCCTCTGGTGTGTGTGTCCTCGAGGCAGGCCTCTGGCTTTCTCCCCGGCCTCCTGGTTCCCTTTCGGCTGTCGGTGGCCGCCCGCCGCTGGCGGCTCGAGCCCTCTGGTGTGTGTGTCCTCGGCGAGGCAGGCCCGGCTTTCTGTCTTTCTCCCCGGCCTCCTGGTTCCCTTTTCGGCTATGCGGTGGCCGCCCGCCCGCTGGCGGCTCGGAGCCCCTCTGGTGTGTGTGTCCTCGAGGGCAGGCCGGCTAGAAGGGAGGGGAAGGGAGTAGTTCTAAAACAGCATACAAAACCTGAAAATATACCCTGGTTGGTACCGCATTGTAGCCTGAAAATATACCCTGGGTGGTACAGCATTGTAGCCAATTGCACAAGAAGGTACCCTCCCCCTGGACACTTAATACCCTAGTGATGGCAGCCTTTGCCTTCCTCCTTCTTGGCTGCATCCTCCTATTTACCGCTGAGCCTACCATGGATCTAAAAGAAGGCAGTACCAGGTAAAGAAATCATTCATGCCAGGAGCTAAACCTGATGATGTCGGCTATTCAGTTAATTCCCTCTAAGAGCAGTAATCCTCACTGAGTCACATCGGCCCCCGTCCCTTACTCCCCGGCCCCCCCAAAATTGACCCCTCTTACCCTTTCTGCTAGGATAATATTATTTGCTTTAACCAGTCACTGCTGGCCCACTAACTCCTGTCCTACTGTCACAGCCCGTGACCAGAAAAAGCATCCTAATAAAGCCTTCCTGAGGTTCTTGGTTAGAAGCCTTAGAAAATTACTAGTGCTACTGCTTCTCTGTGCAGGCAGTGTGGAACTAAATCCGGGACCCCCCCTTCTGTTAGCTGCTCCCGGGGAGCTCGCCCAGTTAAAGGGCCTGAGCTTCCTTCTTATGAACATATGCAGCCTTGCCAGCAAATTCGACCAGTCCCAAGCCTGGGTTTTACGTGCCTCCCTTGATGTAGCAATGTTCTCTGAAACATGTCTAAAGAGCAGTGTACCTGATAATTTGCTCAGCATCCCTGGCTATAATCTATTCAGGTGTGACAGACCAATCAGAGGAGGAGGTGGTGTCACCATTTATACCAAAGATAACTTCCAAATCACCGACCTCGGTCGCACATCGATGTCCAAAGAATTTGAATGCCTCTCCCGTAAAATCACTCTGGCACCTGGAATTGTCTTATTGGTAGATGTATGCTACAGGCCGCCTGTAGCCGGCCTGCGCATATTGACCCACCTGCATTGCCTCCTGGAAAAAGCAAGTGTGGAATGCATCTTAATGGGGGACTTTAACCAAAACTGGATGGATGCCTGCGCCAACAGGCTCAAGGACTTCTGTGATGAGCATGGGCTAGCTCAGATGACCCCCCGAGGTTACTCAGCCTAATAAAAAAAACCCTGACTGAAGCTCTCTATTGGACCTTATTCTGGTCAGTAAAGCTCATAATATCTCCCATACTGGGGTCTTTCTTAATGATTTGAGTGACCACTGCGCAATCTCCTGTGTCAGGTACTCCCCTCATCTCCCCTCCACCTCCACCTTCAAGATTAAACACAGCATGAAAAATGTTGTGCTCCGACTTTCTGGCTGACCTTAGGAATATTCGCTGGCAGGATTTCTACCTCGCACCCACTGTCTCAGAAGCCTTCTGCATCTTCCAGGAGTTATTGCTTAAGGTCATCAACAAGCATGCACCTGTAAGGAAGATGAAGTTAAGGAAACATGCTCCTGACTGGTTCAGCCCAGCACTGAAGAGGGCCCTGCGGCACAGAGATTTTCTATGGAAAAAGGCAAGGAAGTTGCAGTCCGACACAGACTGGCTCTCTTTCCGAGTCGCCAGGAATTTCTGCACCAAAATGGTCAGATTGGAGAAAGCACGCTTTTTCCAGACCGCCCTCGAGGAAAACAAAAACTGTTCAGCCAAATTTTGGCAGGTTTTAAGAGAGATCGAAGGTCACTCTCCTGCCACTCCCCTTCTGGCCAAAATTGTGGCTAATAACACCACATACACAGCCAGGGCTGAGATCCTTGAACAGCTCAATAATCACTTCGCAACTGCAGGTCTGTCCTTTGACAAATCGCCTGCTAGTAAAATGAGCTCCACTTGCTATGCCAGCTCAATACCCAGCCCGACCTTTGCCCCTGGTCTGACGGCCCCCCATTCAAGTTCCAACCGGTATCCTATAAACAAGTGGAGGACCTCCTCCTCTCATTGGACACTAACAAGAGTGCGGGTGCCGATCTATTAGAGCCATTTTTCCTAAAAGCAGACTATCTCTATCTGACAGCACCAGTTGCCCACCTTTTTAATTGTTCTCTAGTCCAAGGGGAATTACCACACAGTGGAAAATTGCGCACATTATTCCCTTGTTTAAATCGGGCGATCCCACAGACTTGAACAACTACAGGCCCATTTCACTGCTTCCCATATTATCCAAGCTACTTGAAAAAATTGTCAATGTTCAGTTAAGGGATTACTTGGATAGGGAAAACATCCTCAGCCCTGTTCAGTCAGGGTTCAGACCCAAACATGGCACAGTTTCAGCTCTAGCCAAAGTCTCCAATGACTGGTTACATGCCCTGGACAATAAACAACACATCTACGCCATCTTCCTTGACTTTAGTAAAGCATTCGACATGGTTGATCACTCCATATTACTCAACACACTGGGATGCATTGGTGTAACCCCCCACTGCAGTACAGTGGTTCCGCTGTTACCTTACTAACAGGAGTCAGCAAATCAAAAGCCAAGATGAGCTCTCTCCACTAAAAATGCTGCCACACGGCGTCCCACTAGGACCGATCCTCTTTGCCCTTTATATCAATCGTATCAACTCCTGCCTCTTAGCAGGGAACGTTCACCTCTTCGCAGATGATACTGTCATCTATTCTACCAACCCCTCCCTTGATCTTGCCCACAAAAAGCTACAACAGGACTTTCTCACACTCCAACACAACCTATTAAATCTGAAGCTTTTCTGAATGCCAAGAAAACCAAAGCCATGGTTATCTCCCCATTCCCCACCCTCAATTTGAAGACCCCCAGTACCTCCCAGATTACCACCCTCCTTGGTGAACCCCTAGAAATAGTAGACAAATTCAAATACCTGGGAGTCTGGCTGGACAGCAAACTAAACTTCAATGTACACCTAAACGAATTATCTAAAAAATTAAGGCATCATCTTGGCATCTTCTACTGTATTAGACACTTACTCACCCTGGAAGCTAGAAAGAGGTTGGTTCAAACTACCTTCCTTCCCCTGCTTGACTATGGGGACTTTTTTTATAGTCAATGCCCCCAGTGCGAGCTCCAAAAACTGGATGCTCTTTATCATCACGCACTGAGATTTGTGCTCGGCCTACCCCTACAGACTCATCATTGCTTCCTGTACCAAGCATTAGACTGGCCTTCCCTCACCCTGAGAAGACAAAAAAACACCCTCTTGTGGTTCTTCCGAGCCCTGTCCCTCAACCTGCCTCCTTATATTGGCGAACTATTTGAGCTGTCAATGTCCACCTACGGGATAAGAAACTCCCTTTTCATCAACTTTAAAATACCTCAGACCAGGACACGCCTTGGCTCTACTGCTATTAGCTCCCTCCTTCCAACGCTCTGGAACAACATACAGAAAGCACTAACACTCTCCATCCTGCCTAGCCCTTTCAGGTTCAGACAGCTGCTGAACTGATGCTTGCATATGGTGTGTGACTGTTTTAGGTAAACAGTTCCCACCCAATCTACCAACCTTGCAGCCATAATGGACCAGGCCCTCCTATTCCCCTGTTGCCAGCATCTCTTTAGGGTCAATATACTCCCCCTAGGCCCTTCTCCCCAGCACTTATTTAGCTGTCCTGGAGGCCACCTCCCCTTTAGTGTTGCCCCCTCCTACTTCTCTTGTTTGTTAACCCCTCCAATTTCTCTGTGTCTCCCTTCCCCCCACGTACGAGGTTGAGTTTTAGAGTAGGCAATTTGGCTATGTCTGTATTCACCACCTAAGCTATGTTAAGTTGTTTTGACTTTTTATCACACATTCTTACTATCTGTCGCACACAAACTATTATGTCTTGTATCAAGCATGTCCTTTGTGTCCAGGACCATCTTGAAAAAGAGCCTGCTCAGCGATGTAACTGCCTGGTTAAATAAAGTTTGATTGATTGATTATGGGGCACTTTTTCTTTTGCTTCACTGGAATTTTCTCCTTCTGTAAAGACAGGGCTACTTGTATCTTACTGGGGTCTTGCATAAAGGGATCGCTGTGGGCTTAATATTGTCTGATATTGTAACCAATGCCTCTGGTCTAACCTGCACAACCCCTGAACCATATCCTAATCAAGCCCTCCTATGGCTGGCTGGCTCCTGCCAGCTTCTTTCTCTCTCTTGTCATCCTGGACTTGAGTCTCTCCCTCTGCCCTGCTCCTGACTATAGCAAGCTAAAGGAAAGCAAACCACTTTTCGATTCTTTTTATTTGGTAACAACCTACTCTCCTGGGTTGGTTACTCTCCTAGGTCTTAGGGTTATGGGAAACTGCTCCAAGCTGGCTTCCTACCTAATGGATGCACCGTACAGCCCAGATGGCCCACACCCTACCTGCCCTGGTACCTAAGAAATCGTGTTCTTCACCTTTCAGGAGATATTGAGATGAACCCGGAACCCTCCAGTTGCAGAATCTCTTCCCCCTCGGACACAACGTGGAACCTCACCAGAGGGTTGAAAACAGTTCAAATGAATATCTGAAGCCAACAACCCAAATTTCAGGAACTTGAAGCCTGGGTGGATCTCTACTCCCCTGATGTCATCGGAATCACAGAAACATGGCTCAAACCCTACATACTTACCCATGAGATAGATATCTCAGAATACACTGATTTCCGGAAGGACAGAGCAAACAGAAGAGGAGGAGGAGTGATTATTTACGTACGGAACTCCCTAAATGCCTTCATATCTGTCCATCCTGGTTGGATAATAAGGATTTTGAGTGTCTCCTAGTTAAACTCACCCTGGACAGGACCAAATCCATCACCATTGGATACACCTACAACCTGCCCAAGGTGGCGAAATGTGAACTAGAATTCCTCAACAGTCAATTGGCCAGTAACCCTGTGGGGGAACTTATTCTCATGGGTGACTTTAACTTAAACTGGCTGAGCAATGCAGTTAGCAAATCTCTGCTAACCGATGTGTCCCTTACGCAGCTAGTCAGTGAACCCACAATGCCTAACCCTAAGACTGGAAACCATACTCTTCTAGACTAGATACTGGTAAACCGATCAGACAGATGTAGAGCAGCAGGCCTGATGCCAGACGCTCTGAGTTATCACGCTCCCGTCTTTTGCATCTGAAGGAACAACTCCCCAAACATTCCCCCTAGGATCATACTTGCTCAGGACCTATCAAGTTTTGTTCCCAGTGATTTTCTTCAAGATCTGAGAGGGATACACTGGGCGGATCTCAATAATCTCTCCAACATCGATGTGGCTCTTGATTACTTTACCCATAACTTCTTAAGTGTCCTTAATAAGCATGCCCCACTAAAACAACGGAGAGCCTGAGGCAAATGTACATACTGGCTGGATCGGGACAGAAGAAAACAAATGAGGCAAGTTCAAATGCTCAGGTGTTCACGCTGATGGGCTATTATACAGGACACTGAGGAACAGGTGTAAGAAAGAGCTAAAACGAGCTAAAAAGGGTTACATTAGACGCCTCCAAACCTCAAACCTGGCAAACCCAAAAAGATTCTGGTCACAAATAAATTGCCTCCTAAAGGGGTGCTCAGCTAAAGCCCCCCAGAACATTTCGGTTGAAGGCAACCTGATGTCAGATCCGGAAGAGTTAGCAAATGTATTCAACAACTTCTTCACTAACCTGGATAGATACATTGACCCCACACCTGGCAATATTAGCTTCTCTCCCTCTGACGCTCATACCGGTCCCAACTTCCACTTCCGCCAGGTTACTCGGAAGGAAGTCCTCTCTCTGCTAAACACCATCAAACTGAATGGCGCCCTGGGTTCGACAAGCTGGAGCCTAACTTTCTGAAAATGGCTGCTCCACTCAGGAACCTGTTTAACAAGTCCCTTCTGTTCGGGCAATTCCCCACTAAATGGGAAATGGCCACTGTAGTCCCTATACACAAAGTTGGTGTCAAAGACCAAATTGAAAACTATAGACCTATAGCCATACTCAGCATGCTTGCTAAAACACTAGGGAAGCTTGTGCATAGACAGATCCTTAACTATATTGAAACCCATAATTTACTTGCAGATGTGCAGCATGGATTCAGGAAAAACCATGGCACAGACACAGCCCTTGTCAGGTTCGCATCGGATGTACTAGGGGCTGTGGATCAAGGTCTAGCCACTGGAGCGCTATTCCTGGATCTAATGAAAGCCTTCGAATTGGTGAACCATGATCTCCTTGTTACCTGCCTTCAGAACCTCAGTCTGGACTCGCTTGCCTCCTCCTGGTTTCAACACTACCTTTGTGGGAGAAAGCAGCTTGTAAAATGGAAGGGTACGACCTCTGACATTAGGCCAGTGTACCAAGGAGTCCCCCAAAGATCCATCCTCGGACCTCTGCTATTTACTGTCCTCATCAACAGCATGCCAAATCATTGTGGAGGGGCCAACATTCAATTGTATGCAGACGATGCTATCGTCTACAGGAGTTAGAAAGTATAAATCAATTAAATCAGATCCTCAATATGGACTTCAGATCATTGGAAAAGTGGCTCGTGGATAATAAACTTGTCCTCCACCTAAATAAATCCAAGGCCATGCTCTTCGGTCCTAAACACCTGGGAGCCAATAGATCAAACCTCCTACAAATCTCATCGTCCAGTGGGACTAAACTGGAGGTCTGTGCATCCACAAAATATCTTGGAGTACACCTGGATCAGGAGCTAACCCTAAGTCTGCATATTGAGGCTACCACCAAGATCCTCCATAAAAGAATTGGTCTTTTATACAGACTTGGTGGGTTCCTCTCCAGTGAAGCTCGCATGGCAATCACCACAGGTACCATCCTTCCAGTACTTCTCTATGGTGCTCCCCTAATACAACCTCTTTGGGGCACTGAACTTATCAAATTCAGAGTCCTCTATCACAGAATTGCCCACTTTGCAGCTGCTGCTCATCCCAAGATCACCACTGTAACGTTCTTACCTCATTGAGCTGGCTGTCACTCAAGGCTAGACTTGCATATCCTACACTCACTTTCAAAACAGCCAAATTATCAGCCTCCCCTAGCCTAAATGGACTTCTTCAGTTCAAGTCAGTTAAACGTGACCTACGGTCTGCTGCCCACCCCATCCTGGTTGTCCCTAGGACAAGATCCTGAGCTGGTGACAGGTCCTTTGCCATCTCTGCCCTGGTCCTCTGGAACAGCCTACCTTCAGTGGTGACGAACTACTCTACTCTGAACTCATTTAAATATGCTCTAAAATCCCACTTGCTTGTATTAAATCAGTGCACTTGCACTTGAAATGTTGGTGGCCTTATATTTACTGTGTACCCATATGAACTCCAGGGCCTTCCTCCCTTGCCAGGCCGCCCACAGATTTAGCACTCAACCAAAGTACACCTCTTGATGAGTTGGGTTCCAATTCCCAGCAACAGCATTGCAATAACCTGCCCCCCCCCAGGTTCCTGTGTGTTGATATGTTTGTGATTGCCTTTATTTTGACTAGTGGTAGCTAGCCTTGTACACTTACTTTGTATAACTGACTACCTCTACTGCTACCTGTTTTATGTCTACTGTATGCTCCTTATGTGTGTAATCTATGTAATTAATAGCTCTGCCTTTGTCTCCTGTATGCTTATGTGCCTTTTTAACTGTAATTAATTCCGGGTCGCACCTGAAAAAGGGACCCTGTTGTCTCAGTGGGCCCACCCGGTCAACAGATTTCAGTAAATAAATAAATGTATTGTGTACCTGCATTTCTGGTGGCAGCATTCCATACTGGTTATTAGGAAATGGCACCATGGCTTATTGGAGATCTGTCATTTTTAAGAGGTGTAAGGCCTGCAGGAGGATGATGAGACTCCCCTTAGAGTCTTACTGCCCTAATTGTGTAACCCAAAATGACATGTAACCCAAAATAACATGTCTATTTCGGTCCCCCCTAACTGAACCCCTGAACTGGGGGAGAGCGTGCACTGGGGTACCGACTGGCAGCAGTAAGGGTGAATTGCACAAATTCTTTTTGCTGCTGTTTAAATGAGTTAAGTTCTGATGTTCTGCAGGACATTCCCTACCAACACACCTGAACCCAAGGCGGGCCCCTCAAGTCAGGGGAACCCTTACAGGCACATCCAGCCAGAGCAGAGTGATACTGCTCACCCAGATTTGCAGGTAACCCCTCCCCCCCGCAACCTTGACAACATGGAGGGTCAAGATGAGGTTACAAGGGACTCGTGGTAAATCCTGATCTGGCAGCACTGTCCAATGAGGAAGCAGATTCCTCTGAGGAAGAGGAGGTGGAGTGGACGGAGCCTAAGAAAAAGATTCCGATGCCACCCCTATTTGATACTAAGTCTTTGTCTTATAATAAAAGATCTTCGAGGCCATCTCTTGTATCAGGTCATACAGTTGGGATTCCACCAGAGGGCACAGTTTCACAGTAACTTTCACCAGCAGTGTTGACTGGGGGCCGCCCATGATGACGTCAGTCCTGCATATGTATAAATACATGGGCAGCCCCTAGCGGCTTCAGTTCTTTTTCCACTGTCTTCCAGCTCGCTTTACATTCTGCTTTTGCTGCAAGTGTGTCAACATTACCTTTGACGAGGGAAGTTCACCTTTTTGGTTTTTTCCTTATGTCCAGTTCAGATTCCCCTTTCCGCTAGTGCCATTGTGGAACAAAGATCTACTTATTTGACAACCTCTTTCTCTGTGTTCGGTGTCTAGGAGCTGCCCACAACGATCTATGCTGTCATCCTTGCCAGGACTCTACCAGCTATCGACTGCTTCCCCCTCAGATTGCTCATCAATGACTTGGGTCTCTCCTTCTCCAGTGCAAATAATAACCCTCATCGATGACCCATCACTCCAGCATGGGACTGGGTCCATGGTCGACGACCTCTGCTTGACCCTCATCAACGGCCCGTCCCTCCAGCATGGGACTGGGTCCTCTGTTGACAACCTCTGCTTACACCTTGTAGACGACCTGTCCCTCCAGCGTGGGACTGGGCCTATGATCTACGACCTCTACTTCTCCTTTGTTGATGGCCTGTCCCTTCAGCATGTGACTGGGTCCTCCATCAACGACCTCTGCTTACACCTCGTCAATGACCCGTCCCTCCAGCATGGGACTGTGTCCTCTGTCAGTGAACTCTGCTTGCATCTCATCGATGACCCGTCCCTCCAGCATGGGACTTGGTCCTCCGTCGATGACCTCTGCTTGCACCTCGTCAATGACCTGTTCCTCCAGCATGGGACTGGGTCCTCCGTCGATGACCTCTGCTTGCACCCTCGTCGACGACCCATCCCTCCAGCATGGGATTGGGTCTTCCATCGACGAACTTGGCTTGCAGCTTATCGATGACCTGTCCCTCCAGCATGGGACTGGGTCCTCCAATGCTGAACTCTGCTTGCACCTCGTCAATGCCCCATCTCTCCAGCATGTGACTGGGTCTTCCGCCGACGATCTCTGCTTGCCACTTGTCGACGACCCATCCTTCCGGCATGGGACTGGATCCTCCATTGCCAACCTTTGCTTACACCTCGTCGACGACCCATCCCTCCAGCATGGGACTTGGCTTTTCATCGACGACCCAGCCTCCAGCATCAGACTGGGCCTTTCAGTGATGACCTATGCTTTTCGGCACTCATCAAGGTATCCATTTTCTACACTTTCTCGACTCTCTAGCATGGGTCATGGTTCGTCCTCGCCAGACTTGCCACCCTTGCCACCACTGTCATAGCCCATTTCATATTATGGCTCATCAGTCCAGGCATTGGGCATTGCTTCGGGCTCTCGGCCCTCTCCAAAGCCCCAGCCAATCCCCTCCATGATGTCCTCCTCTCGCATGGTGTCCCCACAGTGTAGGAGGTCAGGCAGGCTATACAACAGTCCGCCATGCGCCTCCCATTCCTCCCTCCTTCCTGGCCATGGCAGAGGAGGCTTTGGAAAATATGGAGGAGGAGGACAAAGAGGACCCAGCTTACAATGAGCAGTGGGGGAGAATCTAAGGCTCTTTACTTCCTGCTCTCCTCCAGAAGCCCCCCAATTTCATAGACATGATGACCCAGTTAGAGCAGGTCATGGGGTTCACCACCACTGACTAAGACCTCCCATGCTGGAACTTACTGGAGGACTTGACTCCTGAGGTCCCTCCACTTATTCAGGCCTATCAGGATGCCATCTCAGCAGCTTAGCACCGTCCTTACATGGTCCCTCCCACTTCTAAGTAGGTGGCTCACTTTTACCAGGTCCCTGTGGACTGTCCCTTTTTTCCATGGCTCCGCAGGTGGATTATCTAGTAATAAATGCTGCACATGATAGTGCCAGGCATTCCAACCGCTTGAGTACTCTGCCTCCTGCCCAGGAGTCCAGAAAATGAGACCTCATGGGAAACAGATTATATGCCTCTCCAACACTGGTCATGCGTCTCTCCTGCCCTATATGGGGTGTATGCTCAAGTACCAAAAAATGCTTTGGACTGCCACCTCTAACGTGGTGGCAAAACTCCACCAATCCACAGGCACTGACCAATTCCTAGCCACCCTTGAAACGGTTGCCAGTATCACCCAGCCTCTTCTCCATGCCAGATGCGATGCTGTTGACACCTCTGCACGTGCCTTGGCCACTGGTATTCCCCTCCGGCACCATTAATGGCTCCACATCTCAGGTTTTACTCCTGATGTCCAACAGTCCAACTTAAATGCTCCCTTTCATGGGCATAAGCTCTTTGGCACAGCAACAGAATGCATTCTTAATGACATGAGACCTCGGCCCTTACTCTCCATGTGGTCCACACCATGTACCATGCTCAGCCATCTTGCTATTGAAGACAACTCTTTCAGTCTTTTCAGTTTTGGTGAGCCTCTTGCCACAAAGGCCCAGCCCGCCAGCCACCCAGAAAGCAACCTGCCTAGCTCCTCGACGGTGCTTCTGCCTTGGCTCCCAAGGGCAGCAGAGCCGCCCTTGCCGCTACTGTCACCAATACCTTTTGACTCCTCCGCCAGCCTCCCCTGCCATCCTCCGCAGGCCTTGGAGGTAGTAGGAGGCCATTTCTCTCTCCATTTACAGGCCTGGAGACAGATTACAACTGATTAATGGGTACTGCAAATTAGTCTTACAGGTCATACTCTGGACCTCACAGCCATTCCCCCTCCATACCCACCTCGACAGCTGTCATACCCATCCGACCACGTTCCTGTCCTGTTGGCCGAACTCCCCTCTTTGATTTACAAGCAGGCAGAATCTCATCTGTTTCATCCATTGCAAGAGATTTAGTATGGTCACCCTGCAAATGGTCGTGACCCTTCTACCCAAGGAAACTGGATGTGCATCTTAGACATGAAAGACGCATACCTTCATATCAAAGGACACGCAGCCCATCGGCAGTACCTCCGTTTCCAACTCCTGGGATACCATTACCCTTTTCGCACCTTTCCTAGGCCCCCAGGATCTGCCCAAAGTGTCTGGCAGTCATGGCCACGACCCTTCACCACAGAGGACACTACATTATCCTCTACTTAGACGAATGGCTTCTAACAGCCTCGTCTAGGAGCAGATTACTCCACTCTATCACATGCACCCTGTAGCTCTTCCCAGCACTCGGCAACCCAGAAAATGGAGCCTTCTCAGTGCCTCCAGTATATTGTCACAGTCTTACATACTGCACATGGCGGGTCTTCCTTCTAGAGGACTGGACTCAGAAGCTCCTCTCCCTCTGGCAGACTGGTGCCTTGTGGCTCCTCAAATTACCACGTGCCATTTCCACCGTGGCTTGAGTCTGTTTACACATACACCCGATTCTGTGTGCCCTTCGCCGCCACTGGCACCACCAGACTGGAGGCTTCGAGGACTCCATTCCTGTCATCCCGACCCTCTGGCAGACTCTCGCCTGGTGGCTGCATCCTGCACATCTTAGGATTGGTGTGCCATTCCAGTCCACCCCCACACCATAACACCAGATACCTCTTTGGCCATCAGCAAATTCAGCCATTGGGGACCAGCTGCAGCATCCCTCCAGATCAGCATTCTGGGGATACGAGCCATTTGTCTGGCTCTTCAGACATTCCTGCGCTTTCTATCCCCGGTTCCTTACTGGTCCCCTCGGACAACACTTACATAGTGTTCCATATCGACAAGCCAGCAGGCACACAGTCACAAGCTCTGTATCGTGAGGCCTTTGAGGTTTGGCATCATGCCCTTTTGCATCACCTTTATCAGGCAGCAGTCCACGTTCCTGAAGCCCTGAACATGGTGGCAGATCACCTGAGCTGTCATGCACAGGGTCATGAGTGGACATTGACCATGGAAGTTTTCCAAGACATATTCCAACTGTTGGGTACTACAGACATTGATCTGTTCACCTCCCCGGACAATCACAGACTACCTCACTATTGCTCAATCATCTCGGACTCAGTCGGCACCTCCTCCATCACACTCTCAGATCCCTACATCTGCCTGTTTGACTCCTGAGCACATCTGTATGGCTCGACATCACATCTCTTCCTCTGTGGCCACAATTCTTCTGGTCTCCAGGAAAAATACCAGACTAACATATGCTGCCAACTGGTAACATTTTGCCATATGGGCTGCTGACCGGAGCCTGGATATCTACCCCTGCCCTTTACCTACCATTTTGGACTCCCTTTCTGCCCTATCCAGGGCTTAAGCTACTCTTCTGTCAAAGTGCATTTGGCCACTAGCTTGGCTTTCCATAAGCGCATTGCAGACTGGCAGGTCACACACACATAGACCTCGCCAAGATATTTTCTCAGGGGTCTTTTGCATCTCAAGCCCCCTATCCGGAATCCAGTTCCACCCTGGGAGCTCAATTTCATTCTGGAAAATCTCACCCTGTCTCCATTTGAGCAGCTACCTGTGAGATGCGTTCCTTGCTTGGAAGACCCTTTTCCTGGTGGCTGTCAAGTCAGCCAGACACTTGTTGGACCTTCAGGCCCTCATGTGCTACAAGTCTTACCTTGTCTTACATAAGGACAGAGTATTACTCCGCACAAATACCAAGACTCTTCTGAAAGTAGTTTCGGAATTCACTCTGACCCAGTCCATACACTTACCTGTCCACTCTCCTGATCATACTAGCCCAGGAGAGACCCTTCTACACACTCTGGATGTACACTACATCCTGCATTATTACATCGCTTGCACAACAGCCTCCTACAGATCCAAGCAACTCTTCATTGCTTTTGCTCCCAGAAAGCAGGGCAACTCTGTCATGAAACAAACCTTGTCCAGCGGGTTCACCCACTGTATCATCTATTGCTATACCAATTTCTATAAGATGCTCCCTCGCTCTGTGCACATGCACTCACCAGAGCTGTATCTACCTTGGCAGCATGCTTCTGGGACGTTTCTATCACCGATATATACGACGACACCACTTGGTCTACAGTCCATACGTTTACTAGACTCTACAGTCTTGCTATGCCCTCCAGACAGTGAATCACCTTTGGCCGTGCCATTCTCCAGAGCCTCCTCTCCTAAACCACCCTTCCTATTCAGCTGCTTGGGAATCATCCCAAGTGTATGACCTGCTGCAAGAGATACTCTCAAAGATAGTACAGTTTTGTACTTACGTAACGGTAGATCTTTGAGAGGATCTCTTGTAGCAGGTCACATTCCCACCCACCTTTCCCCTCCTTTTCAGGGACAGCCATCTTCTGTTTATATTCTCATCATCCTAATGGTCGATACCTCTGGCCTCCATGGTTCCCCTCGGTGTCCTGCTCTGCGAGCTGGTCACTGGCCGGGAACTGAGGCTGCTAAGGGCTACCCTTGTATTTATACATATGCATGGATTGACATCATCGTGGGTAGCTCCCAGTCAAAACTGCTGGTCAAAGTTACTGCGAAAGCACCCTCTGACGGAATCCGAAGTGTATGATCTGCTTGCAAGAGATCCTCTCAAAGATCTAACTTTACGGTAAGTACGAAACTGTACTGTCGTCAGACATTGCAGCTGAAGGAGTTGCAGGTCATGCAGTCTTTGGACTTGAATCCTGTCTGCCTCTTCATCTGCACCAAAGTGTTTTCCAAACTTTGTGTACTTTGACCAAATTATTGAACAGGAGTGGGCTGGGATGGATAAGCTCAAGCAGCTCCCTAGGCCAAGGGTGAGATGTTACCCATTTCTGGAGGAGAGCTCCAAGAAGTGGGAGGTTTCTCCTTTGACAGATAAGGCTGTGCATAATTCAGCACACAACCATACCTGTTGAAGGTTTGGGGTTGCCCTAACCAACACCCACAATGAGTGGGTGGATGCCTCAGGCAGAAGGGCTTTTGTCACAAAAGGGGTAAGTCTTCATAGAAACATGGAAGTTGATGGCAGAAAAGGACTGCAAGGCCCATCCAGTCTGCCCATTTTACCAATTTGCTCCTGCTGCCTCTACTGGGTCAGTGGCCTCAGCAATGCCCCCCTCATATGTATGATTCCTGTGTGCCTATCCCATGCCCTCTTGAATCTCTCCACTGTACTTGCACCCACTGCCTCCTGAGGCAGGCCGTTCCACGCATCCACCACCCTCTCTGTAAAAAAATAACTTTCTCACATTACCCCTTATGCGACCCCCACCCAATTTCATGTCATGCCCTCTAGTTCTGTCATACTTTTTATACTGGAAGATGCTATCCCCTTCCACCTTATTTATCCCCTTAAGATATCTGAAAGTCTCAGTCATGTCCCCCCCCCCTCTGTTCCAATGTGTACATATTGAGGTCCCTAAGTCTATCCCCATATGCCTTGTCGTGCAGACCCTGCGCCATCTTAGTTGCCATCCTCTGCACTGTTTCCACCCTGTCAATATCCTTACGCAGGTGCAGCCTCTAGAACTGCACACAGTACTCTAGCTGAGGCCTAACCAGCGTCTTGTACAGTGGGAACACCACCTCCCTCCTACGGCTTGTAATACCCCTTCCTATACACCCTAATATCCCACTAGCCCTCCCAGCTGCTTTTGCGGTCTATTTGGTGGATTTCAGGTCATCTTCAAACATCATAGGCATCTTTTATTGTTTCCAGAGCACTGGACTCATGGGTTATTGCTTTGGGTAGCTACATCCTTCCAGAATCAGATGGGGCAAACATTTTGCAGCTTGTGTCCTTGGCCTCCACCTTTTTTGGGGAATGCCACAGTGAACAATTTATAGATATCAGCATTCTCCGATTATCATATTGTGGCAGCTATGCGGGGTTTCTGGCTCCGACACTGGGTCGTGGACCAGGCATCCAAGTTGAAGCAGTTTAACCTGTCCTTTGATGGAGGGTTATTATTTGGCCCTGGCCTGGACAACATCCTAAAAGATGTCCAGGATAAGAAGAGGCAACTTCTGGTGTCCAGGCTACAACAAAAGGCAAACTCAGTGTCAAGAGAGTGAGTGTTTGCTTGGCAACAACAGTCCAGAAGCGTTTTTTTTACCCTTCCGGAATTTTGGAAACCAGAGGAAGGGAGGGAGCCTATTCCAGATTCAAGGGCAATAGTAACAGGGGATCCTTCACCTGGAGACATAATGCAGGTATGGGAAGAAGAGGAGGTGACTCACAATGAAGGTACATGGGCCCATCTCTGTCCCCCTTCCTTTTGTGGAAGACTGCAGAATTGTTTGCCAGAGATGGTCCCAACTGATGTCAGACATGTGAGTGATAAAGATTCTGACTGCTGGCTATGCTTTAGAGTTCTCCTTGGTACCCATGAGAGGTCGTTTCCTGCAATCTCCCATACCTCAAAATCCAGTGAAAATCAGTTGGTGAGTCAGACCTTAGATCACTTGATACAGATGAGGCAGTTGTCCCAGTTCCCCTGACAGAAGAAGGCCTGGGTTTTTACTCAAATTATTTTGTAATTCCCAGGAAGGTTTTTTTTGTGTGTGTGGGGGGGTTGACTGATTATGGACCTGAAACATTTAAGCAAGTTTGTCAGCCACACAACCTTCAAGATGGAGTCCTTATGATCCGTTATACAAGCTGTCTAGCCAGGGTTTATTTAGCATCCATAGATCTGAAGGATGTCTATCTCCGCATTCACCAGTTGCACCAGAAATTTGAGGTTTGTGATTCAGGGACAGTATTTCCAGTACTGATCACTTCCCTTCGGACTATTGACAACGCCTAGGATGTTTTGAAAAATCCTGATTGTGCTAGTGGTGCAACTGAGACAGGAGGAACATCACTTATACCCCATCTGGGCAACTTGCCCATTAGAGCTGCAACTGTTCAGATGGTGGAAAGATCGGTGTAAAGGACCTTGGAGGTCCTGGAGTCACATGGCTGGGTTGTCAGTTGGGAAAAGAGCTCCCTGATCCCATGCTAGAGGTTGGAACACCTTGGGGTGGTGTTCTGATGAATGAGGGGAAAATGTTCCTCTTTGTATCCAGGAAAGAGACCCTGAGGCAAGAGGTTCAGTGGCTGGGAAGCCAGTCAAAGGTTTCTGCTCACAGGCTTCTCCAGATTCTAGGTCTGATGCCTGCAGCGAAAGAGATAGTGCTGTGAACTCAATTGCATATGCGGCCTCTCCAGAACAGGATGCTGATGGCCTGTTCGCCAGCCTCAGAAGACTACTAAGCTCTGATCCCACTACCTCAATTGGTATTGCAGTCACTAACTTAGTGGGAGAACCTCAGCAGGGGGTCTTTTCTTGGAAGTCCCAACAGAACTGATTTTGATGACTGGTGCCAGCCTGTTGGGCTGGGGAATGGTCCTGGACCAAGTCCTGGTCCAGGGGGTCTGGACCCCCCAAAACCAGCAGCTTCAGATAAACATGTTGGACATGGGGGCAGTGTTTCTTTCCATGCTTCATTTTCACAGTCTGGTGCAGTCCAGGGCCATGAAAGTCAGGTCGGACAACACCGTCACTGTGGTATACATAAAAAACCAAGGAGGCAAAAGAAGCCAGAGAATGCTAGCAGAATTGACCAGGGTACTACTGTAGTCAGAAAAAAGCCTTCTCCCTCTCAGTAGTTCATCTAGCAGGGGAACTGACTGTGCAGGCCAATTGGCTGAGCCGAGAGAAAGTACATCCAGGGGAATGGACGTTGAACTCAGAGGTGTTCGACCTTCTGTGCAGAAGGTTCACTTGACCTCAGATTGACCTCTTCGCGTCAAAGGAAAATTCTCAGGTACCAAGGTTCTTCAGCTAGTACCGGTGTTCTCAGGTGCTGGCAGTGGATGCTCTATTTCAGACATGGGATTTTCTTAGAGCTTACTTGTTCCCTCCTCCACCACTCCTTCCCAAAGTCAAGAGGAATATTCCTGCTGAAAGCCCTGGAGTGGCCAAGAAGGCTATGGTTTTCAGATATTGTGACTCTAGCTCAGCAGGCCTCATTTTGACTTCCACTTTGGGGGACCTTCTCTTACAAGGTCCCATACTGCATCCAAATCCAGAGGCGATGCAGTTGGCAGCCTGACTCCTGAGAGGAGATTTTTAAAGCAGGGTTTCTCCAAGAAAGTGGTGGATACTCTAATGGCCTCAAGAAAGATTTCTACATCTGCAGCTTATAACCATGTGTGGAATACCTTCCCCTCTTGGGCTAGAGAGAGAGAATTATCAGACATTCTAAAGCTATGGTTCCACAGATAATGGATTTCCTGCAGGCAGTTGGAAACAAAGGTATTGTGTCGAGTGCCCTGTGGGGCCACGTGTCAGTACTCGGGACAGCCATGGGAACATCCATGGGCTCATCCCTGGGAACCAACTTGGATGTTATCCTGTTTCTTAGGCTGGTCAGCAGAAACCTTTTATTGTTTCGATCTCCAATATCCCCATGGTGACTGAACCTTGTGTTGAATGCTCTGTTTAGGGCACGTTTCAAACCTCTTTCATTAGTGCCTTTAGCTGTCCTGTCCAATTGCAGTTGGTTCAAGCAGAAGGACTGGCAAACTTCAGTCACTGTCCCATAAAGAGCCTTACCTTATCATGCATAAGGAAAAGGTTGTATTGGGGATGGTTTCGTCCTTTGTGCCTAGTATCTCTACAGCTTGTCATGTAAATCAGAAAATCTGTCTACCGTCCTGTCCCAAGCTGTCAAATACAAAAGAGAATGAACTTCATAAGCTTGATTTGCACAAGGCAATCAGGACTTACCTAAAAAGAACAACAGAGTTTAGAAAATCTGATAATTTGTTTTTTTTCTTTTTGGAGAGAGGAGTCAGAAAGCCTCTAAAGCCACCTTTGCTAGATGGGTAAGGGGTTGCATTGCCAAGGCATATGCAGCCAAGAAGAAGAAGGCTTCTGCTCTAATCAAGGTCAACTCCACCAGGGTACTTGCTGTGTCCTGGGTGGAATAGGAGAGGTGTCTGTGTTGGAATTGTGCAAAGCAGCAAGTGGTCCTCAGTTCATATATAATTACCGAGCACTACAGACTGGATATTCAAAGCTCCGGCAATGCAGCCTTTGGCCACAGAGTTTTATAGGCAGTGGTTAGCAGATGATTATTATGTGTCACCCGTATGGGTCATATGTGGGACAGTATTCTCCCCCACCTAGCTTAAGAATGGGTAATGCTTTTTAGAACCCATATGTACTAACTCCTCATTGACAACATGAAGTAATACAGAAAGGAGAAATTCCTTCATATTTACCATACTTTCCCCTGTCTGTTAGCTCCAGCGTTGTCAGTGGGGCCTCTCCCAGGAGCCCCTGGCTCCTATTGGAGAGTATTGTCCGATAAATCAAAGGACTTTGGATTTCAGCGAAGATAATGTGTATGTGATTTTCTGCCAACAGTGGAATCATTTATATTTTATTGGACCTACAGGCACACAGATTAACAGGTTGAGACTTTAGAGCACTGTGCGGTGCTTCACCATTACAGGTTAGTTCTTTATTTATTTATTTAGTTTTTGTTGGCCGGGTAAGTGCACTAGACATATCCTGCCTGTTTTCAGGCATAACCCGGGGGAAGGGGATACAGATGAATGCCAACTGACCTTGAACCAGACTAAGCTGTTGGTGTTATTTTTAGTGAATGAGGGAAATTTGGCCAGGACACCACGGAAATTCCCCTACTCTTTTTAGTAAGTGCCATGGGATTTATAACATCCACATGAACTACCACCAATCCAGGCAGATGGGACCTCGGTTTAACATCTCATCTTAACGTGTTCTATTAGTTTTATTCAGTGTTATTACTGTTTAAGCATCTTTATGTTACAAGTGTTATCAGCAGCATACCAACATTGTCAAAGGATCGGTGACTGGATGTTGAAGAAGCATAACAGAAGAATGGGTCGGCGAGACTCCCTCAGCCAGATCTCCAGAATGGAGTAGGCCACCCATTTTTCCTTTGATAATGTCATAAATGATTTACATATCTAAGCTGTTGATGTTAGGTTGAAGAGAGAGTTAATTGATCTTGGTGATAAGAATATTACTAGTTATATAGCTGTATATGGTTACTGTGTGGACAAAGGTGGCTGTCCCTGAGTTGGCTATCAGTTGCACAGCCCACCTCCTCAGCCTCTCTTCCTCAGCTCTGACTGACCTTGAAAGAGCAGTTTTTCATCTGTCTTCGGAGTTGAAACTCAACATCTCATTGGTTGTTTCCCTGTTGCTGGCCTCTAGTGATTGACTGGGATTACCTAACCAATCAGGGCACCTTTGTCATTTTTTCCAGCATGTCTGGTGACCATGGACCTCACTGGGAGCTGCCATTTTTGTGTACATTATTTAAATTCTCTGTCTGCTGTCCTGCAGCCTCCTGCTGCTTCACTGTCAGCCCCACAGGGCAGTGTGTTGTATGTCCCCACCCCGACGTCTGTTTTGGGGCCAGGATAGGTGTATTTGGAGTAGCTGCACGTCTTTGTTTACTTGTGGAGTGGCTGCTCCATTTCTGGGCCTCCCTCGCATGCGTGGAGGCCTGCTGATGTAGTTCAACTGTTTTTATTAATTTCCCCAGGCCCCCTACCTATCTGGGGGCTGGGAGTACATTGATTTACAAAAAAATGCCCTTGGCGTCATTCACCAGGGGTCCCTGCTCCGCTTGCTTCCTAGGGAGCTGGGATGATTAGGCAGGTGTAGGTGCACAGACAGATTTCAGATTTGGAGCTCTGGCTTCCCTGCCCATTTGCATATTTCCCTAATGGTGCTATTGCGCCGCTGACTTGCTCCCAACCCCTCTTTGGTCCTCTGGGGCTGGGGAGTAGCTGAAGAGGCGCCCAGTGGCACTGATGGATCCATTCCCAGTCCATGAGTCCTAGGGTCGTGATCATGGGATACACCAGTGGCTGCAGCTGCTAAGGCTCTAGCAGGGAGCCATGTGCAACACTTCTGCTAGTGCCACTGATTGTGCGACCTGCCCTACTGGTTGCAGTCCAGTGGGGACCACAAGGTGATGATATCAAGAGCTGGGAGCTCAGTAGGGAGCAGCTAGGTGAGAGGCAGGCAACAGGTAAGCTCCCAGAAATGAGGGGGGAGGTGTGCATGCACCTGCCTTAGACAAAAAGGTTGATGAAAAAAATGCAGTTGGAATATGTGCAACATTGTTCAGAAGTATGCAGTTTAAAGACAAGGGTTTGAATAAATGTGTGTGCACTCTTTTTCAGAAGGCTTTATATAGGCAAGCTGCCTGTGAAAAAGTGAAGGTAAATTGCTCAATTTCTCCCCCCAGATAAAGATTTAAGAAAAACTGATAACATAAGTGAGAAAGGGTACACAGCTCCATCACTGTTAAGGGAAGCTGCCTTTTTAAGTTATACTGCTAAATGCTAAAGTGGCTTTATGGGGCTCTGTTAGGCCTATGTGTGTGAAAGCAGGCCTAAGTAAACTAGGACCCAGCTTGCTTATGCTGTAAAAGCAAAACTGGATGCTGCAAAGTACCATTTCCAGATGGCAGTGGACATTACTAACCCTTCCTCTCCTTTTTTAGATAGTTTTCTTTATAATTTCCGAACCTAAGCAGAATGAAACAGTTGTTTGAGCATTTATTGTAGAGCTCCACTAAATGTTTGATACACAGTTTAAGGCAACTTTTTTTTTTTGCTTCACGCAGTTGGTAATTTCAGAGGATGCTGTCACCTCTCTTAGGCCTCAAAGTGTCTCTAGTTTAAAAATGTGTGTTATGATTGGTCACATTCTGTAAAGATTGCTAATGTAGCTGGTGGTTTGATTCTGATTGCTTTTTTATTTTTAAAAGTGAAAAACAGACTGTGCAGCATACTGGTGTTAGTTATTACACAAAAATGTGTTTGTTTACAGTCCTTGATTCACCACTACTACATCCTTCCTGGACTTAGGACCCTCCTCTAACAGTCTAGCCACTCATGATGCAGAAAGAGGAGAGCAGAGGAGATTATTGCATCATGAGTGTTGCACTGTTTGGTGTGTTCCTAATGTTCAGGAAGTATGCAGCAAGAGTAGATCAAGGATTTGAAACAAACGAGGTTGAGTATAATTTCACCATTAGCTTGCATTTCAGCTCTTATAAGAAAGCAAGCAGATGAAACAACCAGCAATGTGAATGCATTTAAAAGAAGGTAAGCAATCATAAAATGTTGTTTTTCAGCTAGTAATAATATGATGCAATATGGGTTGACAGTGTCCCTTTAATTAGAACACTCCAATATGTAATCACTTTTGAGTAAACCAGTCTTATTTGGGAGGACTTTATGCAGATGTGCAGGCTAATGTTGTAGTTTTTTTCTGTGTTGCCACAGAATGCATGTTTCCTAGTGGATAAAGCTCCATAACCTACAGTGGAGTGGGCATCAACTTCCAGTTCTGGTTGTGTTCATTTGAACCACCTCTTACTCCTCTTTGCCCTGCAGGCTCTCCACAGTAGCAGAACTGATCCACAGACAGCCCACAGCCAGCTGAGGAGCCAGTTTCATGAAGAAGGGTGAGTTACACAGTAGTTTAAGGTCAGAAAGAACTCTAGGTTCATCAGGCCAACCCTCCCTGCCACTTCATAACAAACATCTTCATTAGTTACCAGTCGCTAGTGGCAGCATACCCCCCCCCCCTCAACGGGCCGTTATCTACTTATGTGTAATGTACACCAAACCAGTGTCCCAGTGGGATGCAATATTTCGTTCTCATGGGGGTCCCTTGGTACAACATGGTACAAAACAATTGCTTATTTTATAGTGCCGTAAGTATAGAATAATGTATGGGTAACTGTATGATATGAGATTTTTTTTAATACACCTGAGGCAAAGCTCGAGTGGTTTATAAAAGCATGACACACACACCGAGGGTGTTACAAAAAAAAAAGTAGTAATCACACAGTCACCCATGTTTTATTTTACATGTTAAGGTCTGGTGTCAGTCAGAACTGGGATAATAAAAAAATGCGAGTTTGAGTAAATCGACAGACGGTGTTTCAGCTGTTTTCATTTAGTGTGACAGTGGAAAGGTTTCCTGCGCAGATGATTGGTAAGCTGTGACTTTTTATCAACTTGGTGTGATATCATACCAGCTTGATACAGAGAATATAGGGTCTGATGGCTGGTTGTTATAAGACCCTACCAGTTATTATAATGGGATGCACAAATGCCAGTTCCGAAATGATACAGAAATACAAGTTACTAACTGTACAAGAAAGTTCATAACAACAGGCGAGAACAGTTACTCATATAGCAGGTAAGGGAATGATAGCCACAGGAGTTGAGGGTTGCCCCATTATGCAAACAGGTACCACAGGAATTTTAAAGAAGTGTGGATGCTAATGTTCCCTATAAATCAGTAAATATAGAGGTGATAAAAAGAGGGGAATTGGACAGATAGTTCTTGTTGATACATTTTCTGCTATCGTTACATACAGTAAGTCCATGTGGGACAGCGGTCAGTACTGTAGTGGTGTGAACTGGGACTGCAGTTAGTGCTGTACTAGTGTGGGTTCGGACTTTAGTCAGTGGTAAACTAGGACTGCAGTCCGTGCTGTGCTGGTGTGCTCCTCGAGTGTGAACTGGGACCATGATCAGTGCTGTACTAGTGAGGGATGGGACGTCAAGTCAATGCAGTACTGGTATGAACTGGAACTGCAGTTTGTGTTTTGCAGGTATGATCTAGGGCAGAAGTCTGTGCTCTTCTGGTGTGGACTGGGGCTGCAGCTAGTGCTGTACTGGTTAAGACTGAGACTGTGGTCAGTGCTGTACTGGTGTGGACAGGGGCTGTGATCAGTGCTGTAATGTGGACTAGGACAGCAGTCAGTGATGTTCTGATGTGGACTGGGACTGTGATCAGTGCGGCACTGGTGGTGTTTGTGACTATGGTCAGTGTTATACAGTTGTGGACTGGGACTGCTGTCAGTGTTTTACAGGTGTGAATGGGCTTGTTTTCCTGGCTGTCAAGTGGTGTAAAAAGACCACTGTGGACATAGGACTGGTCCATTTCCCATGATAGATAATGCTTCAGATATGCAGTTGTGTTGAGGTAGTTTGGTTCCTTCATGTCTCCCATGTACAGTATTCTGAGTGCTTGACTCTGAAACTAGTGGTCCAAACTCTGGAGTCACCTGAACATGTAGACTGAAGAAAACCTGTTGGTGTACATAGTTTTCCAGTTTGTTTAGACATGTAAGTGAATCTCGGTAGAAAACAGAACATTTGAGGGGTGGGATAAATTCATTTCTGAATTCCTTTGTAAGGCCCCCTCTGTGTCTCTCCCATGCATGTTTGAAAACCTGTTACCATGATCCGGTGGGATAAATCAATTTCTAGATTCTTTTGTGATGGCAAAAGGCCCAGAGTGACATACAAAAAGTTACAGTTACCCAAACCAGAAGGTGGCCTTGCTCTCTAACATCTCCAATCCTACCACATGGCTACATACCTAAGACAGAAACATAGAAGTTATTGGCAGAAAAGGACCTCTTGGCCCACCTAGTCTGCCCTAAAGTCCCTACCTACTGTGCTGCCATAGACCCTAATTGATCTCTGGCCTTACCCCCCCCCGCCTTGTTACTAAGGTCCCCCGTGCCTATCTTTTGCATGCTTGAAACCTGTTACGGTTTCAGTACCCACCACCTCTGCTAAAGACATATTTGCATTGAACACACCCACAGAAACATGGAAACCTAGAATTTGTTGGCAGAAAAGAACTGGTAGGCATAGACACCTCGGACCCTATTTGGTCTCTCGTGTCCTTTCCCTTTGCCTATTATGCCCGTGTGCCTATCCCACACATGCTTGAAGCTTTCTACTGTCTTTGCTCCCACCACCACTTCAGGGCAAGCTGTTCCAGGTGTCCACCACATATTTCCTCACATCCCTCTTAAAGCCCCCCCCCCCAGATTTTTTTGCATACCCCCGTGTTCTGATGCTTTTCCTCCTCGGAAAGAGACTCCCCACCTGCACCTTGTTTACCACCATGAAGTACTTATAGGGCTCCATTAAGTCCCCTCTTGCTGTCCTTTCCTCCAGGGAGTACATGTTGAGATCTTGCAGCCTCTCGTCATATGGCTTCCTGTGCAACCCCTGCATCATCTTAGTAGCCTTCTTCTGAACTTCCACCACCCTGTTAGTGTCCTTGTAGAGGTGCGACCTCCAGAACTGGACATAGTACTCTAGGTGGGGTCTCACTAGTGAGCAATACAGTAGCAACACCACCTCCCTTCTGCTCCTAGAAATCCCCCTCCCTATGCACCCCAGCCATCCCACTAGCCTATCTACTACCTTCTCACTCTGCCTTGCCACTTTGAGATCATCAGATAGGATTGGTGACTGTACCTCCCCCTCATCTTATGGACAGCTCCCAGGTTTCCCCACCCCAGCTGCATGACTGCACTGTTTGGCATTGAATCCCAGCTGCCACACCTTAGACCACACCTCTAGTTTCCCCAGGTGCCTTGGCGTTCTCTCTACCTTTCCTGAGTGTCCACCCTGTTGCAGATTTTTGTGTGATCTGCAAGAAAAACACCCTCCCCTCCAGTTTCCTAGCAATCCTTGATCCAGCAGGTTGTGCATGCTCCCCTCAACACCACCATAATGGGGGGGGGGGTAATCCATGGGAGTTTGGGGTCCAGTAAATCCTGGGGGAAGCCAGGGTGATGGAATTGGGGGGGTCGGCATGATGGAGGCCATACCAAGGAAGAGAGATACAAGATTAACTAAAAAAAAAAAAAAAAAAAAAGTGTCGTCTTGGCCAGTCCAGTGGTACAGCAGGAACACATCACACTGCCACCTGGGGGCCGGAGTTCACAAGCAACTTCCTAGACTCCCCCTCTGGTGTCATCAGGGATCAGGCATATCACAGAAGGTTAGGGTTTTCATTTTTGTTCAGCACCTTTCAAAACTCAATGCGCTTTACAGCTTCAGGCTGACCAAATTTAGGCACATGTATTCAATAACTATATTAAATTATGAGGTGAGGCGTTTGGCTCCCAAGGAGGGAGCGTGCCAGCTGCCTGGCAATTGTCACTCCCTACCGGCTAATCAGGAAGCAGCTTGGTATTTATTTATTTGTTTGTTTTTGGTAACAGCATAGCCTCACTGAAACTGGAAGTCCTGTTTTATGGGGCAACCGGAATTAGTTACAAAAAAGGTACATACCGCAGTCAAAACATATAGGATACGTAGTGCAGACATTTAGAATGCATAGTGTAGGTGGAAAGGGTTGCATAGGTACAGGTTGTGGCAGAATACAAGAAGTGGCAAGACTTTTAGGAATATCAAATCCAAACAAGTTAGTTACCAAACACAGAACATGGGGGAAGGGGGGGAGTGTAATTCAGTAAATAGGGGCTGAGTAATGGTGCCAAAGTTAAAGGCAGCCACTCTCCTATAGCTGTGCCAGTCCCAAACATTGTAGTGTGGAACAGGCGGGATAAAAGAAGGAAAAAATGGGAGACAGGAAATAAAAATATATCTAGCCCCACTTAACTGCCTTTTTTTTACTGCCTCACGTCTCTAATAGGAGTCTTTCATGGATTGCCAAAGGCATCCTGTCCTTCCTGAGCCGTGCCCATTCTTTTTTTTTTTTTAATAATTTTGTATTATTTTTTTCTTCTTTTTTTATTTTAACTTTTTATTGAGACAGTTCAGTACGATTTTGCATATTACTTATCATATACTGTAGTTACAGTAGTCGTTCTCATCATACCATGTAGTTCATTAGGTCATTCAACACATTATTTATCATAAGTTATAGATAATGTTAAGTTCCTGTTAATTGCTCTGGTTGTCGAGTCCTTGTTCATCTGCAGTTCTGTTTAAGCCTTCTGGGTGGGGCTGCACTGTTACATTATTTAAAGTATACATAGAACAATCGATTTCCATCAGAATCGTGGAAAAGTAACGGGGTATAAATACATTTTATCCATTATAATTATAATTAACGGGTCTCCCCTTTTTGGCCATAGGGAGACCGTGGCATAATTTGCCGTTATAAAGGAGCATTTATAACGGCAAACATGCGCATGGTTCTCCTACCTCTGCACATACGTCCGCTGTAGTGTTTCCCTTTCTGGCTCGCCGCTGTCTGCTCGACCACAACCTAGCCACCAAAGAATCACGGCACGGCGGTAAGCCACATTTAAAAAAACAGTCATTTTCTACAGGATACAAGTTTTAATTATTAAAAAAAACACACGTGAAACCTCTGAAAATCTAAATGTAAGAACCAGACGAAAACCGAACTGGAGCGCGATCGCACTGAAACTGCTATTTTATATAATTGCTGTGGTCAAAAAGGGGAGACCCAGCAATTATATAAAATAAAATATGGGGTGGTGTGTGTGTAAACTCGAAGTTTACACACACCCTCGAGGTTAGATGCATGTACAAACCCCTCGAGCTTCGCTCTCGGGGTTTATTCAGCATCTAACCCCTCGGGTGTGTGTAAACTTCTCGTTACACACACCACCCCATACTTTATTCTATATATTATGCACATATAATCCTGGATGTGCAAAAGCATTGTTCGCTAGTACACAGTAGGTCAGTTTTAGCTTTCATGCTCTCACCATTGGGGGCAGTATGTAATTATATCTTTCCATATTGATTTTGTATAATAAGGAACTTCAAGATTTTCCATCAGTTTTTCTATGGACAGTACCTTAGTTTATTTACCCATCTGTTTCTCTCAAAAGTGTGCATCTTTGGATCATTCCAGTTTTCCAGTATTAGTCTCTTGGAACACATTGTGACCAAAGCCAACTTTTTTCCTAAAGTGAAAGCAGAGAAGTCATTAAACAAAAAACAAATTATGGCCAGTGGGTCATTTTTCCATATAATTTGTTTAGCATTCATTCTTGGTTTCAGTCCACCAATTTTTAATATACAGACCTTCCCAGAGCATCTGGGTAATGACAGCTTTAACATTACTTCCATGCCAGAAATGGTTGTTAATCTTGTATCCCATATGCCACAATCTTACTGGAGTTAAGTATGCTTTGGATAGAATTTAAAACTGAATTGTTTAATTTTTGGCAAATTTGTAAAGTTGAGTGTTTCCCTCCTTGTATGTTAGCCAGGGATTAATATTTTTTGATGTACTGTCCATATAACTTTTTGATGTTTTTTTAATACTTCTCTTTTATTATTGTATTTTCGTTTAATTTGGAATTCCAGGGTCTGTGAATATTACACATAGCTGTATCCTTAAAGGGACACTATCAACTCCCTAAGGGCTCAAAGTATCCCTAGTTTAAAAAACACATGATTGTTCACATTCTGCAGAGACTGCTGATGTAGCTGATACTTTGATTCCGATTCTTTTTTTCTTTTAAATAGCGAAAGACTGCCCATGATACTAGTGTTACCACACCAAAACAAGTTTGGTTACATTCCTTGATCAACTCACATTGCATCTTTCCTGGCCTTGGGAACCACCCAAATATAGCCTAGCCACTAATTATGCATTAGGAGGAGAGCAGACAATTGCATCATTAGTGGCTGCAGTTTTGGGGGGGTTCCTATTTTTTCAGATAGTGTACCGCAAGAGCAGATCAAGGATTTGAAACAAAACAAGGTTACTTGCAGCTGTACCAATAGCATGTATTTCAGATCTATTAAGAAAGGGGGCAGATAAAGCAACCAGCAACATCAATGAATTTTAGAGAAGGTATGCAGTCATAAAATAGGGATTTTTAACTAGAAATAATATGAGGCAAAAAAGGTTGACAGTGTCCCTTTAAAGTTCTTAAATAATGTCTGTAATATTTTAGAATCCCTCTATCTTAAATTCAAATTTGGTAATCTGATCGACTTTGTTGTTGGTCAGGCAGTCCATTCCTTCCAATTAACTATTTCCACATTATAATATTATTCTGTTTCAGTTTATTAATTAAAGGCTCAGTGTTCCTTAATGTGGCTTTATCTACCTCTGCACCTACTTCCAAATAAGTTAATAGAATGTTTTTTTGGTTTTTTTTATAAAAATTAATGTATTTTGAAGTTCCTTAAGTAATATGTTGTTAATATACCATCTCTTAGGCAAGGCACATAATATGGACGTTAGAAAAGCATTTTTTGTAACAGTTCTTTTTCTGGGATACTCATTTCTATAGCTAAACTCTCCAGTGTAAAAAAAAAAAAAAAGGCTCTAAACCACTGTAGCTTCCTTGCCCAGTAGTAGTTTAATGGGTCTGGACAACCCTTCCCTCCTTGATTTGTCTCTGTTATTAATGTAGTCCAAGGACTCCTAAGGCTGACCCCTCTCCACAAGAACTTCTTAAAAATCATCTGCATTTTCTTGGAGTGCTTGGACTGGGATAGTTCCCATAGTCATCAGAAAACATTCTAGTAAGTGGGGTAATATCATCATTTTTAATGTATCTATATGGCCACGTGAAGAGAAGGATAGGGATTGCAAATTAATCAATATTTTACTTATTTTATTTATTGTAACTATTAAATTGATGTTGGTTGTTTGTATATCCTTTGTTACTGATATGCCCAAATATTGTATTGCATTTTTAATTTTCATTTCAGACAGTATTTTTTTGTCAACTCTGATATTGTTGTAATTGGAGATTTACTTTTATGTAATGTACAGTCAGAGATGTTTGAAAAACTTCAATTTCTCTTAACAGGGCCAGACATGATACAGCCTTTGGTTCACTATAAAAGAAACATATGCATTATAATCTGTAGGAATTTGACAGTTTGTTAAAGTGATTTTGTGAGGTTTTGCAGATGCCTTTTTCACATAGTTTACCATTGCCACCCATGCTTCGGATGGTGAAGCTGCAATTTGTTTTGAAAAAAAAAAAATCTGTCATAATCATTTTGTTATGTTTTATCACCACTCTGTCCTCCAGTTTTCCATGTGCAGCCACACCCCCAGAATGATGTCATGCAAGGGAACTCAGTGTTTTACATACAGCACCAAGGCATTCTGGGTAAATTATACAGTTGATTTAAATGTTAAGTACTTAGAGGTACAGTCCCTTGTTGTGGCGGTGGTGACTGCAAGAGGTATTATGCTGACACACTCTCTTGTCTGAGTAGACTTGTGTGTGAACAATTATGTCTGTAACAATTTTGATCTGCTGATGTTTTAAAATAAATTTTACAAAAAAATATGTAGACATGTAGCAAGGCATTGTGGGTACAATAAGAAGTTGTTTTCCAATTTTCTTACTGTGAGGTGCAGTCTCCTATTTCTGTAGTGGCTTCAACAATAAAAGCTCTCATATGTTTATTTTCAAAACAAGGCATTGTGCATGTAGTATCTAACTGACAAGATTTCTTTACTGAGAGATGTAGTCTCATCTATCGGTAGTGTAGATGTCTGCAAGGCTCAGACTGACCAACAGAGGTCTCTGTCACGTAACAGTGCTTACAAACTTTGTTTCCCTTGCATGATGTCACGGTTGGGGGTTGCAGCACTGAGGAAAACAAGCATTTGTCAATGCCGAATATTTGCTTGCTGGCATTGGCATTGGTAGTGTAGGAGTTACAGAGCTGCATAATAGGAATGGCAGTGAAGTATTGAACTGAAGCCAACCCCACCACCACCCTGCAGAGACTGACAGGCATTGGGGTGTGAATTTGGGTCGTCAGGCATAACAGCCACGCCATTTCACCACACCCTACCCTGCAGACATCGACAAGTGTCACGGTGTGCCTTGGGGTCTTTGGCCCTTATGCATACCCCATTCCATCAGGAAATACGGTGAGATGGGTGCGGTATGGGAGAATGGGGTGAACTTTGGGGCCAAAGAGTCCAAGGCACACCTCAGTGCCTCTCACTGGCTGCAGGGTGTGGAATGGTATGAGCATTACAGGTGAGAATCCCAAGTCACACCCGATGCCCGCCATTCTTACAGGGTGGGGCTATGGTCGGAAACCCCAACGCCTCAGGTATCTGGTATTTTCACTCCAAATTTTCAACATGGTTTTTTTGTGACCCCACCTTATGAACAGTGGCAATATCAGTTTGTTAGCCAAAGGTGCTTTTGCACAGCGACTACGGCATTTAGCACCACAGGTGCAAAAACACATTCAAACAGTATGTGAAAAATGGCAGCTGTACTGTTCATGGGGAGGTGTAAAAATGGCAATGTTGAAAATCTGCAGTGAAAATATTAAAAAAACTGGTGAAGTCACAGCGTGCGTAGAAACTGTGCAACGCACACCAGTAATGTAATTAGTTTGGGAATTTTTTACAGCAGATTGTCAACACAGGCATTTTGGGACCTCCGATCATGAACAGTGTCACTGTGATTTTCTTTATCTGTCCCGAACAATGATTTCCCACAGCGAACACGCATTTCAGCGCTGAAAGTGTGAAAACACATTTCGGCCATGTTGTGAAAAATGACAGCTGTACTGTTCATAAGGAAGTGTGGAAAAATGCCAGTGGTGAAAATCTGGACTGAAAATATTACAAATTCATGAACTTACGAGGGTGCGTGGAAACTGCACAATGCTCACTTGTAACACAGTCATTTTATGGACTTTTGTCACCAAATTTTCAACATAGCCATTTTAAGACCTCTGCTCATGAACAGTGTCACTGTGATTTTCTTAATCTGTCCCAAACATTGCTTTCGCACACCGACTGCACCATTGTGCGCTCATGTCGCGAAACACATTTTAGGCGAGATATGAAAAATGACAGGTGTACTGCTCTATAAGGAAGTGGGTAAAATGGCATGAGGTCCAGCATGGCACCTGGAAAGCTTTGGCGGGGAGGCATGGAGCCACGAGGATTGGGCACCCCCATCGGCCGTACAGTTTGTGCGCTGGAGGTAGTGCACGCAATGTGCGTGGCAGGAGGAGGGGAGCGCTGCTCACTGAAGTGGAGCTCTCCCTTTCAACTGTACGGCACTGCATTTTCAACTGCTGTCATAGACAGCTGCAGCATTCATTGGAGAACTGCGGCCGCGCCTGCGAACACATTGAATTGGAAGACGGGTGACACACCTCAGAAAACTCGGATGATGGCACTATGTTTCTTGCACATGCGTGCAAGCAAACATAAAAATGGGGCAGGTTATTTCATGGAAAACAACACTTTGTGGCAGTTTGAATGGTAGGAGATTGAATCACAACTCCTACAGGTTACTACTCCCATTTGCTTTGGCAAATGTCACAAAATCACGTTAAACTTTTAAACATAAAATCCCACTGTATAACATCAAAGGCCTTAGTTGTATCAAGTGCAATTGCTATAATTTCTTCAGAGTGATTTTTATATAAATCAGAAATAATTTGTATTTTTCTTAGGCCTTCATAAACAGTATGCCCTTTTATCGAACCAGTTTGATTTGATCTTTGGGATGGACAGTTCAGCTCTAATGACAATTAACTTAGCGATTATTTTATAGTCGACATTTAATAATGCTATGGGTCTATAGTTTTTAATCTTTATTTTCCTTTGGTATAACTATTGCTTTTACCATAGTCTTTGAAATCCCTTTGTTTGCCACCATCTCCAAGATCATCATCTCCAGCTATGGAATAAGGTCCTTCTGAACACAGATAAAAATTCCGCTGTTAGCCCATCTGGCATGGGCTTTATCTTTTGCTAATGTATTTATGGACGCTTCTGTTTCTTCAGGAGAAAAAGGTTTTTCCCTGATTTCCACTTTTGGTAGGACAGCTTTAAGAATGTATTCATTTATTGCATTAGTGTGTTTTTTGCGAGTCTTTTTGATAAATTGACATTTTTGGGGCGTTTTTGGTTTAAAATGTCATACACCGTTGTATGTTTTGGTGTTTCACATTGTTTAAGAATAAGAACTTTCCCCAGTACTTAGTAACATTTATGATTAACTTGGAGCATTGTTTTTGTCTGTATTATCATCAGTACTAGTCTGTGCATGTTTGTCCTATAACAATTCATTTTGTCCCCCCCCCCCCATTTGTCATTATTTCAGTATAAGTTTTAAAGGTAGTCACAGGTACATCCAAGTTATTGGAGTACTGTAGCTTATCTTTCTTCTGTCTCTTTCGCCAGTACAGCCTCAAATCAAATAATTTTTTATTTATAAAAAGGCGCCTTTCTAAAACCAAGGCACCTGCACAACATCTAATTAAAACATATCAATAAATAAACAATACAAAAAAGATTAAAACTAATAATAACTAAATACAACAGCGGCATTAAAAATCAGGAAATGCTAGGCTAAAAAGGTAGCCCAAGGTAGAGAGCATTGCAATAGTTAAGGCGGGGAGATAATGAAAGTGTGGACCAGAGCTGGAAGATCGTCAGAGGAAACCAGGTGCTTTACCTGGGCGATATTTCTCAGATGATAAAAAGAGGTTTTGACAACTGCCTACACCTGTGATTTAAGGGTCAAGCAGTCATCAAACATAACGCGCAGGTTCTGAACCCGGTCTGAAGTAGTTAGCTGGACACCTCCAAGCCAAAGACCCGAGGGTGAACCTGCCAACATACTTGCCTCCCGATGACCTGGGTCCTCGACTAACACCTCAGTTTTTTCTGGGTTTAACCGCAGCCAGCTCACATTCATCCAGTCCTGGATATCGGCAGGACAGCTGTTAAAGACCGAAACAGCAACGTCCCAGCCGGGCACGAAAGACATGTACAGCTGAGTATCATCTGCATAGCAGTGAAAACTCAAGCTGTACCGCCTAATAATCGCTCCTAACAGCAGCATGTACACCACAAACAACATGGGCGCCAAGATGGAGCCCTGCAGCACCCCCAGGATAGGGAGAATGGAGATGAAGAAAAAGTCCCAGACAGCACCCTCTGAGTCCTACCCTCGATGGAAGATCGAAATCATCTGAGGACCGTCCCAGAAAGTCCACAGATGAACCCCAGGTTCTCCAACAGCACACCATGGTCTACTGTGTCAAATGCCGTAGAGAGATCTAGAAGGACCAAGATGGAATGGGTCTTTCAATCTCTTGCTATTAGGAGGTCATTTAGTACCCGGACAAGGGCTATCTTGGTACTATGTCTTTTCCTAAATCTAGACTGGAGAGAATCATAGACATTGTGGCTGGTCAAATGGTCATCCAGCTGCGACGCAACCACCTTCCGGTTTAACCAGGAATCTGGTTCCATCAGTATAGAGCTCTTTGTAATTATTGCACTGTGCAGTTCATGCAGGCCTTGCTTAGGTGGATTCTCCTCCTGTTTTTGCCGCTCCGCTTTGCCTTTGATGTTGGGGATCTTTGGCCTTGGGTCAGTTCTTTCTTCTCCTCCACCATGTTATCATGCTGCTCATCTCACTTGGTCATCATGCACTCGTTCATCTTTTTCTCCTGCATCTACTCCTTTTCAGACTCGCTTGGTTTTGCAAGTACTTGCATCACTTTTTCAACTCCCGTAGTAACCGGAGTGAGTGGGCTGAACGTGGAGGATAATGGCAGTGGCATTAATGGGAGCCCAGTCTCTGTTGTGGCAACCCATCAATAGAGCAACTCCTTTTGAGTGAGTAAAAATGAGCGATGTCAGAATAGTGAAAGATAGATGGGCGATGCACTCTTAATAGCGTTAGCCATTAAGAGCACATTGTAATTACAGCACGTACCTTCTGTAGTTACATAGATGAGTATGTGTAGGTTCGATGATGGGGCTGCTTTCGAGCTGGCCATCTGGTGTGCTGGGGAATGTCACCACCTTCTAGCCATGCGACCCTGGTTCATGACTGACCATGATCAAGGTATTACGTTTGCATTTGTTTGCACTGCTAGTGGAATTTTTTTTTTTTTTCATTTTGAGTACTGTACCTCTGCCGTCTTTCGTCACCCCCGGCCTGTAGGTTGCCCCCAATGTGTTTGTCCCCCAACGTAGCCCCCTCCCGAGTTTGCCGCTCTCCCTCATTATCAAGCCCTCCCTGGAGTTGATTATTAAAAGATTGGGGGATGTGGGCACAAAGCAAATGCCCCCCACATAAATAGAAATAAGTAGTGATGCCTGGTATATTTGGGCGACCACGAGCTAGTGTGGCTCTTTCCGTATGGCGCTATTGTGCACATCGCCGTATTTGTTTTTGGTGATGTGCAGTAGCTGTTGTGCTGGACGTTGATATGCTGGCGCTCTGATCCCATGGTACCCTTGTTGCTGTATTCTTAAAACTCCGGAGGACATCAGCAGTTTAGTTAGCTGTGTACCTAATTAGGTCTCACTTGAGTCAGTCAGTGTCAGTCTCTTGTGCATTACAGCTCTTTAGTGTTTCTGTAAATTTTGGTTTCTACACTGCTTTGTATGGAGCCAGGCAGTTTGCAGACCACGTTCTTTTTCTGACATTCGAACAACCGCATGAAACCAATACAAGGTCTGCTGCTTTCTACTAAGGGAATGAAGAAGATTAATGCAGCGGTTTTGCAAATTCAAGTATCTTAAGGGAAGCTTTGCACTCTATTACGTAAGTCACTCTCTTTGTAAGTACTGCCATGAGGTTAGCTTCTCCTGCTGTCTATGGCTAATAGTAAAAAAATATTCTCCCACGTGCAGCATATTAATAGACCTTCAATTATGATCTCTTCACTTCACATAATAGAGTCTTTTGTTCAGTGGTGTTAGAAAATCACAGCAGCAAAGAAATTCAATCGAAACTTTACATCATAAAGAATCCCTTATAACCTTACTGGCAAGAAGGGGTAAGGTTTCCTATGGCAAGCCGTTAGGGACATAAGTCATAATCTCTGGCTGTATTGTAAAACACATACACTACATAGTGAAATACATATATCATATAGTGAAATATATGCATCATATAATGAAATGCATACACAATGTAGTGAACCAAATATACTATCTATTGAAATATATACATCATATAGTGAAATACATATACTGTATATTGAAATACATATATCATATAGTAAAACACATACACTACATAGTGAAATACATATATCATATAGTGAAATATATGCATCATATAGTGAAATGCATACACAATGTAGTGAACCACATACACTATCTATTGAAATATATACATCATTTTGTGAAATACATATACTGTATATTGAAATACATACAGTATATCATATAGTGAAACACATACACTATATAGTGAAATGCTTACATTATATAGTGAAATACATACACCATCTACTGAAATCTACATACCGAGTACTGAATCTCCACATACGCTATATACTGAAACAAATATACTGTGTACTGAAACATATACACTACCTATTGAGATACACACACTACAGACTGAAACATCCACATAAACTATCTACTGAAAAAAATACTCTTTACATTGTAACACATACACTATATATTGAAAAAAATCTGCATACACTATACTGAAACAAATACATTATATATTGAAATACATACACTACCTGTTGAAATGCATACACTACACAATGAAAAAAGCACATACACTGTCTACTGAAACAAATACACTATATATTGAAACATCTACACTTTATATTGAAATACCTACACTATGTATTGAAATGCATGCACTGTAGACTGAAAAATTCACATACTCTATATACTGAAACAAATAAACGATATACTGAAGTGGACTACATTCTGAAATGACCCCCCACCTTGAACGGCCTGGCTTTGCACTCATATCCTGTTGCATTCAGGGAGCTGCTGGCTTGATGAGAGGATGTCTGTTGCAGAGCAGAAGGTAAATAAAACAGGGCTATCTATTATTCTACTTCTTTATGGAGTTTTATATCTTGTTTTGCTTGCACACCTTTAATCAAATTTCAGAACACTGTGATGTGACAAGAAACTTTTAGAACAAATTTAAAATGATGTTGTTTATTCTTTGAAATAAGTGTTGCCTTCTTATACTGTTAGACACATTTATATTGGGAGCTAATGCTGGATATTTGTAAGATATACATAGGGGGCTGCACGTGTTTTTCCAAGTTACATTTTTGGTCAGATTTATGTGTCATTAATTACTGTGTTAGTTCAGTAACTTATCTGAGCTAAATGCTTGGGAAGCACTTCAGCTGTGATAGTGTAAGCCAAAAGCTTTGCTAGTTTGTACTCTGTGGACTATGTTTTGATTTAGTTTTTGTTTTTATTTTAATGTTTTGTTTAACAAAAGTGTCTTGGTTAAGAAACAATATATGTTTTTGCTGCAATCCCTCAGTATCCAGTTCTTATCAGGAGTTTAGCTTGCATATGCATATAATTTGCATTGTTTCTATACTAAATAACTTTACTGTGATGCCTGTTTTGGGGTTTGAGCGTTTCAAACTGAATTGTGTTATATTTCTTTTTTTTCCCCCATATAGATTTTTATCTCCTTAGTCACCCTGTGACCCCTTTGCCCACTGACATCTCCAGCCCAATTACCCACCATCCCCAGGTCTCACTTGCTCTGAGATCCCCTCTCCCCCCACACACATCCCCCGTGTTGGGGCCAGGAGGGGGGAAGGCCATTGACAATGAGACACATATTCAGACAGGAGCAGAGCCTGGATAGTAGTGCAGATTGGTTGCCTTTGGGGAGGGGGGGGTTCTACCTTTGGTTTCATCCCCTGGGCAGCCTAGCATGCAATGATGCAATTACATATAAAGCCACATGCTTGCTTTGTGCCTGCCTGAGCCCTCCCCCTTATGCAACTCCACTGCCCTGCCAGCCCTCCTCAGCTAGGTGGATGTTGAAGAGCAGGGTGGTCAGACTTCCCCTCGCTGAGAGGAGAGCATTCCCCGAGATGCTCAATCATATCTCCCCCCAGCTAACATCTGTGCAACCCAGATCCACCCCCAAAACTGGGCCACTGGCATTGGAGGCAGTGCAGTCACCACCAAGCTGCTAAGCCATCCCACCAGACTCTGTTTTTATAAGTAAATAAAGACAGCATTTATATAAAAAAAAAAAGAAAAAAACTATTTTAACTAGTTTGTTATAATAGTTTTAAGTCACATCACAATGTTTTTAAATCAGATAAAGGTTTTGCAAGCAAAATATGATAAAACAATACATAAAGAGATAGATAACTATTTTATAATGTATGGTAGAATGTTGTTATAGATAGAAATCTACCTTTTTATAACAAAGTTTTACCATCGATGTGACGTCATGATGTTGTTACCCTATCGATGGTACATCACATCGATGGGTTAACAACCGGGAACAGTCTCGGCATGCGCGCAAATGGATTGGACGGCCTAGAAACGGCCGCGGCGGTGAGGGCAAGCAGCAGCAACATAAAAAAAAACTGCAGTAAGGAACTGCTTTCTTTTGTATAAAACCTAAATTGTACCATACACTATAAAATATAATGTATGATACATCGATGGGTAACCGTTTTGTTAACTCATCTCGAGGTTGCCATGGCAACCTAAACCTCTCGAACTTCATAGAAACATAGAATTTGACGGCAGATAAGGACCGCTTGGCCCACCCAGTCTGCCCATTTCCCTACCTAATGGATAAGCTGCAGATCCTAGTTAACCAGCAGCCTACTTCTTCCTACCCCAACCCCCTAGAATTGCCTTATGACTGTCCCATGCATGCTTGAATTCCACCACTGTTTTTGACTCCACAACCTCCTCCGGAAGGCCGTTCCATGCATCCACAACCCTCTCTGTGAAAAAATACTTCCTTAAATTACCTCTGAGCCGCCCCCCTCTATCTTCAAATTGTGCCCCCTTGTTCTTGTACACCTCTTTTTTTGAAAGATGCTACCTTCTTGGACTTTGTTGATTCTCTTGAGGTACTTGAAAGTTTCTATCATGTCCACCCTCTGCCTCCCTCCCTCGCTCTCGAGGTTTACGTGGTCACCCTGGCAACCTCTCGATGGTTAACAAACCGGTTAACCATTGATGACCATATATTATCCTCTATATGTTTACCTTCTGCATCTTAAGAGGCATCGGCCAGGATTTTTAGTCAATTAGCGCCCCATTTTCAGAAGGTTAGCGTGCAGAGCTACATTACACTATGTGGGAACAGCATGGTTGGATCAGTGTCATATTCAGCATCACCTGATGCTACCCTGATCATGTGCATGTGCATATGTACTACTACGGCCACGCAAATGAGTAATCCTCTCCTGCATACAGAACACAGTGCTGTTAAAAGGTTTCCTTAATGACCATAAGTACCTCCCCCTACATTTTATACTCAGCCCCTAGGTTTCTATTCCCTAGATGCTTGATTTTGCACTTTTTGGCTTTGAACCCGAGCTGCCATGTCCCATACCACTCTTCAAGTTTTCTAAGGTCCCTATTCATTCTCTCCATGTGCACCTATCAACGCTGTTAGAGTGTGGTGTCATCTGCAAAAAGGCATATCTCCCCTTCCAGTTCTTTTGTCATGCCACTTATAAAGACACTGAAGAGGACTTGTCCCATTACTGAGCCCTCCGACACCCTACTGCTCACTCTCTCCTCATTGGAGTGAGTACCGTTTACCACCACCTTCTGTGGCTGTGCACTATCTCAGGTGCAGCATTTAGAAGTGCACAACACTAATCTGAAAATGGGGGCCCACGTACCACTGTAGCAGGATTAGCACTGCGCTCTGATAAGCATGGCTGGTACTGTTTTAAAAAGCATTCTTCTGTGCAGTACTAACCTGTTAGTGTGGCACTATTTTTTTTTTTTTTGCACAGGGTTACTAACTGCAACCAGGTGCCCATATAACTGGGGGTTACTCTAGTGCATATAAGGTGTACAGGTATATTAAATGCTTTCTGGAAGTGCGAAGACACTGCCTGGTTAGTGCTAGTTAATGATTTTGGGAATTGTGTTTTAACTGTACACACGCAGCCTTCCAGCAACCCCCACACACACAACTGTCAGTCCTGGACACAATGAAAAAATAATAATTCCTTGGTAGTCTGGTGGTCCCCCACTCACCTAATCCAGGTAAAGCTAGAACATTTATTCCTCATTCCTGCTGCTAATATACTACACATATTTCTCAGCCTGTCTGGTGCTGGGCAAAACAAGTTTCGGCATTAGCGACCAACTGGAAAATAACTAACAAGCATTTGTCAATGCCAAATGTTTGCTTGTTGGCATTGGCATTGGTAATGTAGGAGTGAGAAAGATGCATAATAGGAATGGCAGTGAAGTATTTATTTATTTATCAAATTTTGATTACAGGGTAGGCCTGCTGAGCCCCAAAGGTCCCTTTTTCAGGGGCAACCCAGGATACAGTACAGAGACCGTGTGTCAGGTACAACTTGTTACAGAGAGAGTACAGATGCTAACCAGGTTACAGTAAAAGTGGTAAAATAGTAAAATAGTAAGTCAGAAACTTATACGACATATGAGTAGTGATTGATTGAGACAAGGCCAAGCCTTGTAGTCTGTTTGGATGACAAAGGGAGAGGGTAGGCATTGTTTGTTGGATCGGGGGAAAGACTACCCTATTCCTTGACAGTGACAAGTGCTGGTCTCCATCATGTGGTCCTTGAGCCTAGTGCAAAAGTTTGGTAGAGAGGGGGCTTCCTGTACAGAAGATGGAAGATTATTCCACAGGTGAGGGGCTGTAAAGGAGAAGGATCTGCCACCGGCATTTGTCCTGACTGGGGGTTTCAAGTAGAGTCCAACCAGAGGTTCTGAGCGTCCGAGCATTGTGCTTTCGGGAGATAGTCCCTTTTAGGCTGGGGGAGCAGCCGGGCTCAGTAATTTGAACGCAAGGCAGAGTAGGGGGTACTGAAGTCGAAAAGCAAAGGAAGGCCACTGCAGCTGGGAAAGCGTGTCGGAGGTGTGGCTTCTTGGGTGATTCTGGGTAGCGAACCACGCAACCTTGTTGTACAGTACCTGTAGCCAGTTGAGCTCTTGCTTAGGCATACCATGTAGTACTGGGGCAGCATAAGTAAGTGTTGGGAGCAAGTCACTGGAGACAATTGCCCACCTTTCCCCGGGGATGAGCTGGTCTTTTAGATGGTACAGGGTGCCAAGTTTACAGTGGATATTCCTGGTTACTTGGTCTACGTGGGTCTTGAAGATGAGACCGTGGTCAATTTTTAGCCCAAGGTATTGTATGGTGTCCTCAACATCTATACTTTTTCCTGTTAGAGAGGTTAGCTGTAGGAATTTGGACCTGTCCTGCCCAAGGGATTTAGGACCAAACAGCATAGCTTTCGTTTTGCCTGCATTGAGGACCATTCTGTTGGATGTAAGCCAGGCCTCCAGTGCCTTTAGGTTAGCTTGGAGGAGAGGACCTAGTTACTGCAGATTTTCAATAGAGCGGTAGATTACTGTGTGTTTAACTGAAGCCAACCCCACCACCACCACCCTGCAGAGACTGACAGGCATTGCGGTGTGAATTTGGGTCGTCGGGCATAACGGCCACGCCATTTCACCACACCATACCCTGCAGACACTGACAAGTGTCACGGTGTGCCTTGGGGTCTTTGGGCCTTAAGCTCACCCCATTCCATCAGGAAATATGGTGAGATGGTTGCAGTATAGGAGAATGGGGTGAACTTTGGGGCTGAAGAGCGCAAGGCACACCTCGATGCCTCTCACTGGCTGCAGGGTGTGGGTGGAATGGTATGAGCATTACAGGCGACAATCCCAAGTCACACCCCCTGATGCCTGTCAGTCTCTACAGGGTGGGGCGTTATGCTCAGAAACTCTAACGCCTCAGGTGTTCGTTGGTATTTTCAGTCCAAATTTTCAACATGGGTTTTTTGTGACCACCACCTTATGAACAGTGGCAATATCAGTTTGTTAGCTGAAAGCTGATTTTCCACAGCGACTATGCCATTTCGCACCACAGGTGCAAAAAACACATTTTGAACAGGATGTGAAAAATGACAGCTGTACTGTTCATGGGGAGGTGTAAAAAAATGACAATGTTGAAAATCTGCAGTGAAAATATAAAAAAACTGGTGAAGTCATAGGCGTGCGTAGAAACTGCGCAACGCACACCCGTAATGTAATTAATTTGTGGATTTTTTACAGCAGATTGTCAACACAGGCATTTTGGGACCTCCGCTCGTGAACAGTCTCACTGAGATTTTCTTAATCTGTCCTGAACAGTGATTTCCCACAGCAGCCACGCATTTCTGCACCATAACACATTTCGGCCATGGTGTGAAAAATGACAGCTGTACGGTTCATAAGGAAGTGTGGAAAAATGCCAGTGTTGAAAATCTGGATTGAAAATATTACAAATTCATGAACTTATGGAGGTGCGTGGAAACTGCGTAATGCTTGCTCGTAACACAGTCATTTTATGGACTTTTGTCACCAAATGTTTAACATAGCCATTTTAAGACCTCTGCTCATGAACAGTGTCACTGTGATTTTCTTAATCTGTCCCGAACATTGATTTCGCACACCGACTGCTTGAAAACACATTTTGGGTGAAATGTGAAAAATGACAGGTGTACTGCTCATAAGGAGGTGTGGTAAAATGGCAATGTTGAAAATCTGGAGTGAAAATATTAAAAATTCGCGAACTTACAAGCATGCTTAGGAACTGTACGACGCACGCTCGTAACACAGTCATTTTTGAGAATTTGTTCACCAAATTTTCAACTTAGGGTTTTGGAGAGCCTACCTCATGAACTGCACCACCGTCATTTTGTTACTCGGTCCAGAAAGGTGGTTCCATGCAGTGACCGCGAAATCACCTTTCGGGACCAAATAACAAAATGACAGTGGCTAAGTTCACGAGGTGGGGCCCCAAGAACCCCATGTTGAAAATTTGGTGAAAGAATTCCCCAAAATGGCCAAGATATGCACCAAAGTTGAAAAAAAAAACATTTATGCAATTATACAGCTTACCGGCATTTCTTCAGTTCGTGGTCGGCTTTGAAGAGTGCAGACGTATTCCCAGTCCACTGAAGATCGTCGCACTGGGCTCCGGAGGTAAGTATGGAGGGTGGGGAGGTGGGTGTGCAGAGGGTGGGTGTTGGTTGGGGGGCAAGACAGTCAACGAAGGACAGTTTTTTTTTTATCTACTGGGGAAGACAATGGGACTTTGCCACGCTGGGGTGGGCTCCCAGCATGGCAGCTGAAAGGTTATTTTTGGGGGGGTGGCAGTGGAACCGACGGGGGATTGGGCACCCCCATCGGCCATACTGACTTTTGCCACGCTGGGGTGGGCTCCCAGCATGGCATCTTCTACAGAAAGACGACATGGGACTTTTGCCACGCTGGGGTTGGGTCCCAGCATGGCAGCTAAAAGGTTATTTTTTGGGGGGGTGTCAGTGGAGCCGACTGGGGATTGGGCACCCCCATCGGTCATACAGTGTACGGGGATGGAGGGGAGCGCATGAGCACACTGGGGGGGCTCCCAGCGTGCTATGTAAGTGGGGGGGTGATGATGAACTGTCTATGACAGTTCAGATGCAGTGAAGACATACGTGTAGGCAATTTGCACACTGCCATTGGCGGTATGCAAATTGCCTACACGTTTCCTCCACTGATTGTGGCTGTATTTTTCTCTGAACTGTACGCCACTGTATCTGAATGCTGTCATAGACAGCTTGGACAGTCATTGGCGTGGTGCAGCCGCGCCTCCAAAATGGACCAGGGCATTGGAAATGGGGGAGACACACCTACAAATTCTCGTATGGTGGCACTATGTTTCTTGCACATGCGTGCAAGCAAACATAAAAATGCTAAATCTTGTGTTGGGCCATCAGAGGGAAGAGGCTGCTAAAGAGTAGAACTTCAGTGAAGACTCTTGGGGAAAAATACCGGGGACAATCTGGGCACCTTTTTTCAGCAACCAGTGAGGTGTCGCAGGAACCGTGTACATGTTAATTTTGGTTGACAGTGGCTCCTGCCAAAGGGGAGCTGCCAGAGCAGCTCCCAAGGGGAAAGAACTTTGGTTTCTAAGTTCAGTTTGGTGGAAGCCCCTCCACAGGAAGGGAATCTCCAGCCCCTAGGGAGAAGGTGGGGTTGTTGGGGCTGTGAGCGGGGCTGCAAGCCATCTGTCCCCCATAGCTGGTTGTGCCTTTCCTCATCTAGAGAAAAAAGATTTGTGGGCAGCTCTGCAGAGAGAGATCTGCAGTATTCTGTTGCTGCCAGAGAAATTGCACCACAGTGGTATAATTGTTCAGAGTAAAGGTTAAATGGACTGAGATAAAGGATTAAGAAAATGTATTTGTATCAAGAGGATGAGGAGAAAGCCTCTTTAGTTTTATCTACGCCAAATTGGTGAGACACGGATGATCAAAGATTTTTGATGAGAGAAGTAAGAAAAAGTGTAAAAGAGCCAGTCTGGTGGTGCTGAGGGTTGAGGTGCTCGATGCCACACCATGCGCTATGCCGGTGACCCATATTCGGCAATGAGCCCGGGTCATTGGGGGAGGGATAGGATCGAGTGTCTGTAAGACTGCTGTCCTATCCCTGGGGAGGGTGAAGGGACTTCACTGTGCTCTTAGCGGCCCCTGGTGATGACCAGGGGGCACTATCAGCGCTGGTGTACATGGAGGGAGTGTGGTGGATGTTGGCATGTTGTGGCACTCCAGTGGGCAATGAAGAAAAAAAAGGCTGTTCGTGAATGAGCAGCATGGTGGCCACACTTGACCCTCATGGAGGTCTGTTGTGGAATCGCACTGGGGGGGTTGGTCTCGGCTCAGTTGGGTAGGCATAGGAAGCCTCCCAGCATGTCGGGAACAGCTGTACCTACCCCCCCCCCCATTGGCTGAGTGAGCCAGCTGCCCTCTGGGCGGGTCAAGCTGCTGGCTGGATGCCTCCGCCGCTTGCTCTGCAGCAAGGGGGAAAAAAACATTCGATGATTAAAAAGAAGTGGTGTAAACGGTTCTGTCTGACTCTGGCAATGACAAGGCATCAACAGAAAAATGGGAAAGACAAGGTTAAAGGACTGTTTTTTGGCAGAAGAAACTGGATTGTTGAAAATGGACATGAAACCTGGATCTGAACCCAGGTTTTAAGAAGCTGAAAAGAGAGCCTCTTCTGTCTGGAGTTGACTAGCACTTGCACGGTGAGAAAGGGGACTTTCTTGATGTATTTCTGAAAAAGAGTTGCTCAACTTGTGAGTGAGCCAGAGCACAAGAGTGGCCATTGTGTTGGAGTTGAAAGACTGTGGGGGTAGGGGGATGAGTGGGTGCTGTCTGGGTGGGTGCCTGCAGTCTGCTGCTGAGATGCAGCAAGACAGGAGACTGTTGTGTTAAATCCCTGGATTTTCAGACTCTGCACAGTCCCCCCCCCCCCCAAGAGTCTGATATTCGAGACAGTAGCTGACACTGCTTGACTGCACACCATAGCAGGTAATTGAGGAAAGAATGGAAATGATCTGAAGAATCCATCCTAAATGTGCCAGGTGGGCAGCTCACTGACCCCCATCAAGTGGGGCTGCTGGTGGCAAGGGATTGTGGGTTTGTGCCCGGGTGCTCTGACCTGTGGGGGAGCCAGATCGTGGGGACGCTCCCATGTCTGGATCCCTTGTGGCTGGTAGGTCTTGTTTGATGCCCTGCAGTGGGATGGGGGGGTAGGCTGCAAGACCTTGGGTCGCACTGAAGATCCAAGCTACAGCTTCTACACCGTCAAGTGTTAAGCATCAGGCCTGGTTCTGCATTTGCTGATCCATCTATCCCAGGACTTCAGTCATGTGTGCCATCCTAGGACTAATACAGCAGAGCTGTGAGTGAGGGCAGGAATTGCCCTGCACCTGGGGAATATATATACCTTATGTAGTTATCTATGTTCAAGTCCACTGACTCTGAAAGCCAGTTCAAGATTTAAAGCAATCAAGGGGAACATCTGGGGGATTGTTTGGTTCAGGTGGGTGTGCCAGTGCCAGCCGATCCTCAGGCCTGCAGCTTGGCATTTAGGTACCCAGGGACAAAAGTCAGGGCATCTTTCTGAGCTGTTACCAGTGGGTTTGGGTTTGGTAATAGTTGCAGCAGTTAGTCAGGTAGTTTAGTGGCTGCATTATCAAAAGGTGATTTGGGTTAAAATCAAAAGAGGGAATGCTGTTTGGGAAATTGTTTTTCCTTTTTTTACCGACTCTTTTTTTCCTCCGATCACCGAAGATGTAGCCTCTCTCAGGCATCATTCCCAGTTTTCTCCCACCTAACCTGCCCCCCCCCCCACTCTGGGTTCCCTTCCTGAGGCTCCACGAATGCCTGCCTCCGCCTGGCGAGAGACCTCACTGGCTTACCCATAGGGCGGGGCCACCACTCCTTCCGGCGCCCAAGACATCCAGTATCATCCAGGTAGAAGAGGCACACAGAGGACTGGGACCCAGGTGGGCAGGGTCTGGCAGTGGGCATGGGGCCGAGGTGCATCATCGCCAACCACAACTCTGGGATGTTTCCTTGTTCATTTAACAGTTACAATGGTTTTAAAAAGCCCTAAGGCAAAATATTCAAGCTTTTTGGCAAATGTTAGACAGGTTATCAATTTGCTAATCCCAATTTGCACCTCTAAAACAGGATAGTACTGCACATAGTCATATGATTGCTTGGTTACCAAGTCACTAGTCCATTTGTAAGTGGCTCTACTCCATCCTTGTGCACCTGTGTAAAGCAGCTGACAGCACCTTGCACGTAGGCACATCGGGATGCTGGGAGGTTTGAGAAGGTATAGCTATCCATTAGTGCAACACTAGTTACTGGTTCCCCAAACCAGGTGTTATGAACTATGTGTTCCTATACTCCCAACACCTGGCTGTGTCAGGCTACCACTAGCCCTGGTCCCTCCACTGGTACATGGCATAACTGTCCAGGTGGCCAGTGCCCCACCCTCCAAATCACATGCCTGTGTAATAAAATATCTTTCCCATGTGTCCAGCAGACAGCAGACTCCCCACCACTGATCAACTGTGCCCCTATCAGACACTTGATAAGATCAGTAATTCCTTGGTACCATTTGCCTGATATCCAGACCAGGGTTCCCCACATGCCCCAATTAGCAGTCTGGCAAGAGCTGTGATTCTTCCATACCACATCCTTGGTGTTGAGTGATTCGCCTGCCCCATAAGTATAATATCTACTCCCCCAACTAGCCCACCCAGTACCACTACAACTGCTCCCACTTGCCCCAAACCTATGGTGTATGGCGACCAGCACAGACCCTCCACTCACATTAACAGCAGCCACCAACTGAATGACAGTTCACAATCAGATGCCTACTGTAGTAAAAGCTGTTTCTATAGTAGGTGTGCGATTATAAACATAGAAACACTGAATTTGTCATCTGAAAAGGACCGCTTGGCCTACCTTATCTGCCTAGATGTTTGCTGCTTCATCTTTCTCCTCACGTGCTGTCTGATCTCCATTGACCCTCCCACCTCTTCTGTAATATACCGCTATGTCTTCGCCACACATGCTTGAAGCCCCTTACTGTTTTAGCCTCCACCACTTCAGCTGGCAATCTGTTCCAGGCATCTACCAATATTTTCTCACATCTCTCTTGACCCCCAGCTTCATTGCATTCCCCCTGGTCCTGGTGCTCTTTCACATTTGAAAGTGACTTCCCGGACCCTGTTCACTCCTGTAAGATACTTATAGGCCTGTGTCATGTCACTTTTCTCTTTCCTCTCTTCTAGAGTGTACATGCTGAGATCCCTCTGTCTCTCCTCTTAGGGCTTCTCATGTAAATCCTGCACAATTTTAATTGCCCTCCTGTGGACTTCCTCCACCCTGTCTATGTTCTTTCTGAGGTTTGTTCTTCAAAATTACATCGCACTCCAGGTGGGGGTCTGGCAGCACCACCTCCATCCTCCTGATAGAGATACCCTCCCTGCACACCCCAGCATCCCACTAGCTCTACCCACTGCTTTGTCACAGTGCCACCTTGAGGTCCTCAGACATAACCATAAGATCCCTTTCCTATTTATTGACTGTCAATACCCCCCCCCCCATATCCTGTACTCATTTATTGGGTTCCTATGCCCTAGGTGCATGATTTTGCACTTTTGGCATTGAATCCAACTGCCATGCTTATACCACTCCTCAAAATTCACAAGATCCCTGATCATTCTCTCCACCACTCCTGGGTGCCCACCCTATTGCAAATTTTGATATCATCTGCAAAAAGGCATACCTTCCCTTCAGTTGTTCTGCAATGTCCCTTACGTTCAAAAGGACTGGCCCCAGTACTGAGCCCTGTGGTACCCCACTGGTCAATATCCCATCATTAGAGTGAGTTTTGTTAACCACCACCCTCTGTCTCTTATCCATTAACTAGCTAATGTGGGGCCGGCCCATCGGTGCAGTGGTTGGATTTCCGCTTGTGACACCAGCGACCCGGGTTTGGGAGCGAGCTCGAGTCGCTGGAGGTCCGGCCGGGGTGAGGCAGCTTGAGCGTCCCACGACTGCTCGCTGTCTTCAGGGAGGGAAGGGGCTGTGACCCGGTGTTGAAGCGACCACTGGTGGAGGCCAGGGGTAGAGCAACACGTCAGGGTCTTTGGGGCCGGTGCGTGACAGATGTCGGCTCTTGCCTTGATGTTCGGACGTCACGCACCTTAAGAAAGCCAGGAAAAAATCGCTCACTGGCTGCCGGATGATGGCTGTCTGTTCCCTGAGGGCCTCCAGCACCTTCCCAGGGCCTCCTGTTCCTCAGCAGCATCCCCGGGCCCTAGGAGTATGTGCTGGGGTCAGGCCTCTCCCCCCGGTGCCTTCCCCCTCGGAGGAGGGGGACCCGCCCGTCGAAGGGATACGCCAGGATATCCCGGGGGTCGGCTGCAATATAAGGATCAGAGGAGGGCTGGGTAAGGACAGTAAGGGCTGGGGGGGAGCTTGGTAGAGCCCGAAGGAGTGGCGGACCAGCGAGCACGGGGCGGAAAAAAAAAACAACTAGCTACTGTACTAATTGGAAGGCTAATGTGTGTAGTTCAAGGGGGCAGTACAACAAGACACACCCCCATTCAGCCCATTTAAGGGCTGCTCTCCTCACTCCACTCAAAAGCATTTTTTCTTTGCCCCTCCATCCACCTCCAGCGGCACGCCTCTCTTTCCCATGGGCTTCATCCTAAGGTACCTTTAGCTAAGGGAATCACTCCTGCGGCACCTCAAGGGGTGGAACCCTCCTCCAGGGTTCCTTCTCTTCATACCCATACAGGGTGTATATCCCATGGGTAGAGAGGTGAACAGCCAAAGATCATCTGTTACACAAGCACAAAACCAGTTGCACAGGCACATTGAACCCAATTAACCATTTTGGATCTCATTCCTAGGCCGTTCAGTTCCTTTATCGGCCTCCTGTGTGGCACAGAGCTGAAGGCCTAGCTAAACTCCAGATCAATCATGTCCACTGCTCTCCCCTTACCTATTTCCCTGGTCATCCAGTCAAAGAAATCTACCAGATTCGTTTGGCATGACTTTCCCCCTGTGAATCTGTGCTGTCTGTGGTCTTGCAGCCCACTGGATTCAAGATACTCGTAACAGTTTCTCTTTTAGTATGGATTCCATTAATTTCCCCATGACTCAAGTAAGACAGACCAGACTATATTTGCTAGCCTCCTCCCTGCTGACACTCTTACAAAATGGGGCTATGTCTGCTCTCCTGTAGTACTCTGGAACCATTCCTGTTTCCAGTGAGTTGTTGAATAAGGCCATGAGTAGTGCAGCAAGCACCTCCCTGCCTAGTTCCCTTAATACCCTTGGATGTATCCATCCGGTCCTATGGCCTTGTCCACCCTAAAATGTGAAGTCCCTTCAATAATACTCTCTCTTTTGAAAATGGACTTGTGTCCACTTCCCCGTCCAGTGTTCGTGCTGCTCCTTGGTGGACTGTCCCTGCCACTGTGAAAACAGTAGAATTATCTGTTCAGGATGTACACTTTTTTCTGATCCTCTCTGTGCAGTCTCCCTTTGTCATCATCCTTATCCTCAGAATCCCTCCCCCTGCCTTCCTTTCCTTACTTATGTAGCTGAAGAAAGTCTGGCCTTCTTTTCATACCCTTTGGCTATGCTTTCTTCTGTCTGAGCTGTTGATCCCTTCATTACCTTACCTGCTTCCCTCTGTTTTACCTGATACACCTCTCTATCCTCATTCTTCTGTGTTTCTTCATACCTCCTGAATGCCACCCTTTTACAGGCTTGCAAAGAAGTCTATTATGGTGCATCTCTCCATGTCAGTGAAATCTGCCTTCTTGAAATCCAAAACGTTTGCCCTCGTGTGACTGGACTGGGTCCCGGGTCCCATGCTAAACTACACCATGTGGTGGTCACTGGATCCCAGTTGCCCCTCCACACAGACATCTGTGTTCTGTTCCCATTGGTCAGTATCAGGTCAAGAACGGCCTTTAATCTGGATCAAGCACAAGCTGCCTGAGACCTGCCCCTGTAGGGAATCCAGGATGCTTCTGCTTCTGACTGAAGCAGCTGCCTGGGTGGACCAATCCACGTCTGGCATACTGAATCCCCCAGCAGCAGGACTTTCATCTTGTGTTACCATATTGTGTATTCATCCACAAGCTCCCTGTCCACTTCTTCCTCCTGTGCTGAAGGCCTGAAGATCACCCCTGTTCATATTGCTGAGCATTTGCCAGGTTCAAGGGTGACCTACAGTGCCTCAGCCTCCCCCGTCTACCCTGCACCTTTGTAGCTTCTCTGATGTACAGGGCCACACTCCCTCCCTTTTGGCCCCCATCCCTCCTGAACAGAGCATAACCTGGTACATCAATGTCCCGTGATTAACAATGTACCATGTCTCAGTTATTGCTACTGTGTCCTGGTCTGCCTCTACTATCAGTGCCTCCAGGTCTGGGATTTTATTTCCCAGGCTGCAGGCATTGGTTATCATGCCTTCCATGTTTTGCATCCTATCCCCCTCCTTCTCTTGCTGCTGCTGTCCTGCTTCTTTCCCCCTCCTCTCCTCTGCTTCGTCCCCCCTCCCCAGTTTCTTGTGTGACTTAGAATTCACTGTTTCCCACTCTCCTCTTGCTCTCAATGTCCCAGACCTCACCTCATTTTCCTGCATGTTTTATTTTTTATTTATTCATTTTTTTATGTATTTGTGTCCAGGATTACAAGTACCTTGTGCCCGGGTACTAAATCACCTGTCTTTCCTGACTCCCCCCACCGGCCATTTCAAATGCTTGTCACTGAAGCATTCATACTTCTTACTCAGGTCACCGTCCCTGACAGATGCAGGCCATTATCTTTATACAGGCCCTCATCTGTTCAGGTGGAGCCCCAGTCCCCCATGAAGCCATAACCCTCCCTTCCACACCATTCCTTCAACCAGGAGTTGAATTACTGGATGTGGAATGCCCTAGCCTTTCCCCTGCATATGGACAGGTGGCACCTCCGAGAAGGAGACGGAGTATTTTGTTTTTGTTTTTTTACCAGAAGAGACACATGAAACTGAAGCTTGTTTACAGCTGTGACCTGGGAGCACAAGGAAGTTGTGACTTTTTCAGGGTCACACAGTATGCAAGTGGGGGCTGTGGGATTCAAACCCATGTCTCCAGGTTTGTAGCTCAGAGCCTTAAACCACTGTGCTATACTGCCTCCTTGAAGTGTTCTGCTTGCTTTAGGCTCCCCCCAACTTTCTGAGATCCTTTTGGATTCTAACTACTTCCACTTTGTCTCCTGCCAGGTCATTCATCCCCAGGTGGACGATAACATCCAATTCCTCCCTCCTTGCCATTACCCTTGTGATCCTATTGATCCCCTTCTTGTCCCACCATGCAGTGCCTTCTGAAATGCACTTTACCTCCCTGTCCTTCCTGCTAGGTTCCCCTAACTTCACTCCTCGGACAACTGAGTCCCCCACCAGGAGAAGCCTCCTCCTCCTCTGGGGTTTTCTTCCCCCCCTTTTCTGGTGCCGCATCCTGGAGGATCTGCCCATCCACCTTGGTCTCGGCTGTGCGTGCCATTGTGGGGCTATCCCACTCCTCCAAAACAGCGTAGGAATTGCTTAACCAGACCGGTTGAGGGATGTGCTACAGACACCTTCGTGGCCACTTCCCTACAGTACCGTGATGGTCCTTTTAAGTTGTCTTGTACACACTGCTCAGACAACATATTATGGTAGCAGGTTTTGGAGGTGCGGTCGTGTTGTGGCCAATGGCGCCACTGCTTTTTTGGGCTGGGCTCTGTGGCACGAATGAAATAGCACGCTGTCTATGACAGCACTGCAAAAGCATGCCACCAACTTGAAACAATTTCTGTGCTGCAGTGAGGGTGCTCCCCATCATTGCAGGGCGTGCCTTGCCTGGTGTAACATTTCAGTAAACATGGTTGTGGCTGTCACCGTCCGCCTCTCACAATCCCCAGCAAGTCGACTTCGGGGGTGCCCAATCTCCCTGTCGGCATAGTTAACCCCTCCAAGATTGTGTGGCACACTGGGAGCCCTCCCCAGTGTGCCTCCGTCTTCAAAAGCCAATTGCATCAGCATTTTCCTGCCCCTGCCAACCACAGTGTGGCTAACATCACACCGCAAACTCATGGGATACAGTGGGAACCATTCCAGCCTGCCCAACATTTTCCTTACACCTGTAAAAAAAAGAAAATGGTCCACGGTATTCTTTCTTTTTTATTATAACCTAGAAAAAAGAAAATGGTCAATCGCCGTCAGGTCCCCTCCCCAAACCTGAACTCACCCTCTGCGCACCCCACCTCCCCACACACACCCCCCTCACCCCATACTTACCTCTGGAGTCCAGCGCTGTGATCTTTGGTGGAGCGGGAACACGTCTGCACTCTTCAAAGCTGACCACAAACTGAAGAAATGCTGGTAAGCTGTATAATGGCATCAATTGGGAGGTGGGGGTTCAACTTAGGTGGATATATCATCCATTTTTGCAAGTTTTGGCTTCAAATTTTCAACAAGGGGTTCTTGGAACCCCACCTCATGAACTCAGTCACTGTCATTTCGTTATTTGGTCCAGAAAGGTGATTTCATGTTCACTGCGCAGAATCACCTTTTGGGACTGAGTACTGAAACAGTGCCACTGTTCATAAGATGGGCTCCCAAAACGCCTATGTTGAAAATTTGGTGAACAAATTCCACAAAATGACTGTGTTACAAGCGTGCATTGCTCAGCTTCCATGCACGCTCATAACTTCGAGAATTGTTTTATATTTTCACTCCAGATTTCCAACATTGACATTTTTTCACACGTCCTTATAAACAGTAAAGCTGTCATTTTTCACATCCTACCCAAAATGTGTTTCTGCACATCTGGCACAGAATGCCACTGTTGCTGTGGGAAATCAATGTTCAGGACACATTAATAAAATCACAGTGCAACTGTTCATGAGCAGAGTTCGCAAATGCTTTCATGAGGTGGGGTCACAAAAAGCCCATGTTGAAAATTTGGAGTGCAAATACCAACAAAAGCCCAAGGTATTAAGGTTTCTAACCATAATGTCACATTCAGATAACCCCAATTAGTAAAATGATCCCTGGCATCTAGAATTTCCCCACCACCAATCACCATTCAGATGCTTCTGATTAGTATATTAAGAGGCTCCCTGGATCTGGATGACCCTGATTGTAAGTCTGAGCCCCCTCCCAATTCCACCCATTAAGGTCCTTCCACCCCTCTCCCCGTGGTGGCTCATAAATTAACCCAGCTGCCAGTCCCTCCCACTGTGACAGTGACAGGTCCAGACCCTCTGCTCACCACCTCGGTTGGCCACTTTCTGAGTGACAGGGAGTGAGCATACACCTACTATAGAAACAGATGTTTTATAGTAGGTGTGCACTCACTCCCTTTCACTCAGACAGTGGTCAGCCAAAGTAATGAGCTAAGATGCTGTACCCATCACAGTCACAGGGAAGTGGTTGTAATCTTGGGTAAATTGGGGGCCAATGGGAAAGGGGTGGAGGGACCTAGCTGGATGGCTTTGGGAGGGGGCTCAGATTTGCGACTGGGGCTACTAGATGTCAGGGATCATAGAAAAATAGAAACACAGAAACATAAACAATGATGGCAGCAAAAAAAACGGTACATCCTGTCTGCCCCTATTTCCCCTATTAAACCTTGGAACCTACTGTCCATACAGGGCACTAGCCTTAACTATCCACTCCCCTGTTCCCCTCCCTACTACTATCAGCCTGAGTACCCATTATATCCTTCACTTTGTCACAGCTATGCTTGAAATCATTTATGGTTTTGGTGCCTGCCATCTCAGTTGGCAGACTATTCCACATTTCCACCACCTTTTCTGGAAAATAAAACTTTCCAATATCCCTCTTGAACCTCCCTCCCATCTGTTTCTACTTGTGCCCCCGTGTCCTTGAACTGTTACTCATGCTACTGTAAGTAGTTCTTCTCTGTTCACCTTGTTTATTCCTTACAGGAACCTGAAGGTCTCTATCATATCACTCCTCTCTTGTCTGGTCTCTAGTGAAGGCACGTTTAGTACCTCGAGCAGATCCTCATATGATCTGTCCTGTTAGCTCTGAATCATCCTGATCACCCTTTGTCCTTATCTTTCCTGAGGTGAGGTCTTCAGAACTCTGTAACAGTATACCAGGTGCAGCCTCAACAATGATCAATAAAGAGTCAGTAAACCTCTTTTCTTCTACTATCAGAACTCCTTCTGGCACATCCTAGTATCCTATTTGCCTTACTAGATGCCTCACTGTACTAGCTTGATTGTTTAAGGGGTCACTAATGATGAATACTATGTCCCTTTCCTCAGCTATAGTGTTCAGCTCTACCCCTCCTATCCAGTACACTGTCCTGGGGTTCTTGTCCCCCAAATAAATCACCTTGCATTTTTTGGCATTGAATTTCAACTGCCAAACCTTAGGCTACCTCTCTACTCTTTATATGTCACTCTGCAGTTTCCTACGTCCCCTGTCACTGTCTACCCTCCCACGAGCTTGGTGTCATCTTCAAAGAGAGACACAGCCCCAGATTCATTCTCAGACGTTGTTAATGAGCATATTAAAGAGGGCAAGAGTCAGGATGGATCCCTGTGGCATTCCACTGATGGCCTCCCTCTCTTCTGATTTGACACCATAATCACAACCCTCTGCTGCCTCTCATTCAACTAAAGCCCCCTCACCCCCATCAAAACACTGCTTATATTTTCCTTCAAATTCTTGGACCTCACCCCCTTGTGCCATGACCTAAGCCACTCTGATTGGTCCCCTATCTCATTGGTCTGCTCCATTGACTCCATGCTAACATATTTTAAAACAAAATTCCTTGACATATGGGACTGCCATGTCCCCCCAGAGCAGGACATGAGAAAAGGTACCCCACCTCCCCTAGATCATGGCTGAGCTCATAGCTTGCTTGCAAGTGCATGATTTGGACTAGTCAGAAAAGAAATGTAACCCATCCCCCATGGCTTCCAGAGGTATCATCACCTCTGCAACACCTGTACCAGGGCAATAAGGCTTGCCACAGGTGAGTATTTTACGTCTACCTTCAGTACCAACATTGGTTACCTGTCTAAATTTTGAAAGGCTGCCACAATCTCTTCTTCCTTCCCACTCAGTTTCCTTTGCCTGTCCTCAAAGTGGGTGACACCCCTATCTCTAACCCCTCCTTCATCACCACAGAGATGTAATTCATTTTTATCACCTCCCTCTCACCCCTACCAACCTGCATGATTGTCATCTCCTTCCTTCCCCCTATTGTTTTTTTTTTCTCTCCAGTAACTCCATCCTCCCATCACCAACACCCTTCCCGCCCTTAATCCTTCCAAGGGTAGGAACTCAGATGGCCTGGATAGCAAGCTCCTCCTTCTCTCTCTGCTTCTGCAGTCTCCTCCCCATTGGCTGACCTCCCTAACCTCTCTTTCTGCTGTTCCTCCATCCCTGCTGACTGGAAGACTGCCACTGTTACTCCTCCTCCAAAAGGTGGTGACCCATCTGCTACTAACAGCTACTGACCCATTTCTCTCCTTCCTCCAAAATACAGAAACAAATTATGTTGTCACAGCTCTCTCCCTTTCTGGACTCCTCTTCCTTCTTCACGCAATAAAAGTCTGGCTTCAGCAAAAATCACTCCACCACCATCTCTGTGCTCAGGCTCAGGCTCACCAAATCCATCCACAATGATATGGATCACAGCCTGTTCACCTCTGCTATCTTCGTCAATCTAGCCGAAGCATTCAACCCTGTCTTCCACCCCAATTATTAGCCAAACTCCAGGCTGCAGGCCTCTCCAACTCAGCCATTGGCTGTTCCACTCCTACCGCATGGGTAGGTCCCAGGCAGTCAAAATTGGTGACCCCCTGTCTCCTCCCTGCCTGTATCCACTTGGGTCCCACAAGGATCTGTGTTAGGTCCTCTGCTTTTCTCCATTTTCCTTAATGATCCCCCCTCTGTATGCTTGTCTGCATCCATTCACATATTCACACGGATGACATGAGTCCGCTTCACAGCAGGCCCACAGACCCCAGCTGGACTTCGATCAAATTCAGCCCTGGCCACGCACAAATCAGCTTTTCCTCAGTGCCAAGAAGACTGTCTCCATGTCCTTTGGTATGAGGCACAGACTCTCTAGGCTCCCTCCCCTTCCTACTGTCCATATCCTGGATGGCTCCCCTGTGGAGGATGTTACCACCTTTATTTATCTTGGCATCTAGCTAGACCAGCACTTAAACTTTTCGAACAAGTGGATATAGTCAAAAAGTGAACCCCAATTTAGTGCACTTTACAGGAACTGTGACTGTATCCCACCTCCAGCACACCATGCTATTATCGAGAGAATGATACTCCCAGTCTTTGACTATGGTGATGTGTTCTACAGCGCAGCCCCAGTCACTATCCTTGCCAGACTGGACACACTCTTAAACTATTTCTTCCTTTACACTCTCGACTATCCTTATTGGACTCATCACTGTTCTATGTATAAATGTCTCTCCTTTTCATGCCCACTGTGCCAGCTTTGTGGGAAAATCTGGTTTGTTTCCCTACCCTCCTATCTCTCCGCTCCCCCCCCCCACAGCCATACCATCAGAAGCTGAAATATTCGAAACCTAGCAGTCCCTTCAGTTTCCATAACCTCCATCAGCAAAGCCACATTCAGCCACCGCTTCCCTAAAATCTGGAACTCCCTCGCCCCAGCCATTCGCCAATCTCCCTCCCCTGGATTCTTTCAAACAACTTTAGAGGTCTCACCTCTTCCTCCTGCACTTGCTCTAGTTTTCCCTCTTGCTCTCCTATGACTTGTTTCCAGTTTAGGTACAGCTATAATTTGGCACTTTATGCTTCCAGTCTAGGCATTATGCACAAAAGTTTACAGCTAGTGTTGATTTAAACTGCTCTGTATTTGATTACTAGCATATGTTTGTGGCTCCTGACTGCGCTATATATGCATTGTCGATTGTTTTCTTGTCACTGAAGTTCTCACATCTTGCATGTATTATTCCCAGTGTAATTTGCAATTGTGTACCACTCTGCTCCATGTATGTTATGTATTTTGAACTTTTGTGCTACCTAAGCCACACTTGTACAAGAAGGATACATCTGGAAGTTAGCTCCCAGCTTAGTATGCCTGGGAGGGACACTAGACACCGAGGATCATTTTACTATAGTAACTGGAGCCATTTAAACTGCGATCAGGGGTGTAAAACCTTTATATGCCAAGGATCATTTTGGTATACTACTTGGGAGCATCAGAATGGTGACGAGGGGTAGGGTGACAATATGCACCACTGTGTGCTCAAATGAGGGCAGGATTTTTGGAAGCAGTAAACAGCATTGCAATTTCAGTTGTTAAGCACTTTCAAAACCTTTTATATAGCACTGTGCTCTGTATGCAGGAGGGGATCCCTCATTTGCAAGGCTTTAGTAGTACATATGCATATGCACCTGATCAGGTTAGCATTGGGGGCTGCTAAATATATGCCAACTGTTCAGCCATGCTGTTCTCCCACATGGCACAGTGCTTAGATGTTTAGCACTACACTAACCTTCTGAAAATGGGGCCCTAATTGACTAAATATCCCCTGCCAGTGCCTCTTAAGATTCAAAAAGTAAACAAAAATGGATTATTTTATTCTGTATCTTTATGTATTATTTTATGTTACTTTCCTTGGAAAACTTTTATCCAGTTTCAAAACATTGTGATGTGTCTTAAATATGAATAACAACTGTAGCTAAAATACAATTTCTTATTTCATCCGAGTGCTGTTTTTATTTACTTATAAAAATACAGTCTGGTGAGCTGGTTTAGCGGCTTGGTGGTAGCTGTTCTGCTTCCCATGCAAGTGGCCTGGTTTTGGGGGAGGACCAGGGTCAAACAGGGGTTAGCTGGTGGGAGAGATGATTGAGCATCTCGGGGACTGCTCTCCTCTCAGGGAGGGGGAGACTGACCATCCCGCTCTTTAATAGCCACTTAGGAGGAACACTGGCAGGGCATCAGAGTGGCATAATGGGCAGGGCTCAGGCAGGCACAAAGCAGTACCTGCCTTTAATTGGATTGGCATCATTGCATGCTTGACTGCCGAGGGAATAAACCAAAGGTAGAAAACCTCCAATGGCAAAATAATCCACCAACCTGCCACAGGCTTTGCAGGCTCTGCTCCTGTCTGAATATGTGTCTCCTTATGAATGGCCCTCTTCCTCCTGGCCCCATTACGGGGGGGGGGGGCATGGGAGATCTCAGAGCAGGCATGTCCTGGTGATTTTGGGTGATGGGGATGGACAGGCCAATGCACAAGGAGGTCAGTGGCTGACCTAGAAGATAAACATGGATGATAAACTATGACGTGGAACCTTTGTAAAAGAGCTTGTTCTCAAATGTTTTTTCCGAATCACTAAATAAATAAATAAAAATGATAAAAAAAAAAACATCTCAATGGAAAAAGAAATAAAACACTGTTTGGGAATCTCAGACTCAATAACACAGTCATACCATGTAAACACCGTAACGATGCACTATGCAGCTAGACCTCCAGAATTACAGGCAGCTGAGGAACTCATGCAAGAGAGCCATTTGCTCAGCAAAAAGTGAATACTGTCAGTCCATCCTGCTCTCCACAGCCAAAAAGCCGAGGACTTTCTGGCAGAGCATTAAGAAAGTGGTGGGTGGGGCCACGAGTGCGCAGGTCACTGACATGCTCATTGACGGGGTTAACTGCAGCAATCCCCTCACTATTGCCAGTGCCTTCAACATTCAGTTCACAGACTTGCCTGCTTTACCCAAACTGCCGCACTACCCTGCTGGCTGGGCCTCCTCACCCAGAGGGACAACCCCCCTACTGCCCTTTTACCTCAAGGCAGTAACAGACATGGAGGCCCAGAAGCTTCTTGCTGGTCTATCCTCATACACTGGAGCTGGGCATGACTGCCTGGAGCCCAAGCTGCTTAGGCTATGGGCATCAGTACTAGCCCGGCCCATAGCCCATGTCTTCAACGCATCGCTCACCTCAGGCATAGTCCCGGACATCTGGAAGATGGTCAAGGTGATACCTGTACCTAAGCAAGGGGACACAAAAGACCTCAAGAACTACCGTCCCATTGCAATCCTATCAGCGATCAGCAAGCTCCTGGAAAAGGTAGTCACCTCTCAGGTCACCCACTACCTACAGACCCACAACCTTTTCTTCCCTGCACAACATGGGTTTAGAAAGGGGCATAGCACCTCTACGGCCCTAGCAGTTGTTACCTCGGAGATCAGGTCTGCTGCTGACCGAGGTGAACTGACCGGGGCCATCTTTGTTGATCTCTCAAAAGCCTTTGATCGGGTTGACCACATATTACTGTAATTCTCTCTCCTGTCACTTGGCTTCTCCTCCCCAGCTCTTACATGGATCAGTAATTACCTCACAGGCAGGCATCAGTACACCAAATTCAACATGGTCCTGTCTGAGCCTACCCAGGTTAACTGCAGAGTCCCCCAGGGCTCTGTCCTGGGGCCTCTCCTGTTCTCTCTCTTCATAAATGAGCTACCCTTGGCTCCGGTTCTAGGGTCCTCAGTGCTGTATGCAGACGACCTAGTCATCATGGCCAAATCCCAGGACATCACCACCATTAACACCAAACTAAACTCGGACTTCGACCGCATCCAAACTTGGTTGCAGGACCATAAACTTGTTATTAACCTACGGAAGACACAGGCCATGCTATTTGGCTCAGCAGCCAAGTTAAAAGCAGCCCCGGATTCACTACAGATCTCGGGCTGATGGGTCACTGCTGACTGTCACAAGCTCGGTCAAGTACTTGGGGGTGACCCTTGACCTGTAGCTGGATATGAACCTGCACATACGAAATACATGCAAGGCCTCAAACTGCAAGCTGGGTCAGGCTTACAGAGCAAAAAGCTGTCTAACTCCAGCTGCCTGTCTTGCTCTAGCCAGGGGAGTCCTCCTGCCCACGCTTTGCTATGGACTAATCACCTTTGCCCATGTTGCAAAAACTAGTCTAGTAAAGTGGGACTCAGCGTACAACAACATATGCCATTTTGTGCTCTCAGCCCCCCGCCTCACTCACCGCTGTGAGCTTTACACCTGGCTTGAGTGGCTCCCACTGGAAACTCACCGCTCTTATGTCGTGGGTAACATCATTGACAATATTGTCAGAACTGCCACCCCTCAAAACCTTGCTGAGACCCTTGTTCTTGCTACACCCTCCTACAACCTGCGATCCAGCAGCTCCCATGCCCTCCTGGTACATAAAACCCGCACACAAATGGGTGACCGAGCCTTCACATGTGATACGCAGGGTTTGGAACTCTTCCAACTAGCACTCGCCTCCCTCCCTCGCACTAGAGCTTTAAAACCTCCCTCTGGGTTTTCTCAAAATGGCTGCCACCTGTCTCTGCACTAGACAAACCCTCTCAGCCTGAGATGCCCCAACTAACTGAGATGCTACCTAAACATTACGACTTGGGCAGAGCACAACTGTGCTCATACTCCTCCTGTTCTCACAGCATGTATAAAAATGGACCATTTTAGGCCCACCGGCAAAACAGGGTGAGCACTATAACTGTGCACTCCTTTCTCTCGTGCGGGGCCCACTCTATCCCAGCTGTGACTCCTCCTTATTCTAACTGCTAGCCTTACAACTTGCTGCCTGGAGCGAAGAATTCACACTGCACTTCTTCCTACTGACTACAGTGTTTAATACTGTATTGTAATACCTGTTTTTGGTATTGTTGTCTTACAATGTCCCTGTATTCTGGTCACTTTATATTAACTCTTCACTACTATTTGCCTGATGAAATCTGATGCTTGTAAAGTCCCTGTGTGCTAATTCTATGTAATGTAATCCTCCACTTGTATCTGCCTGATGTTCATGTATGTACCTTGTAATATCCCGGGTCACACCTGAAAATAGGCACTTGGCTGTCTAGTGTGCTTACCCAGTTAACAAAAGCAAATAAATAAATAGACTGAGGCAGGTTTATTAGTGGAGATAAAGTGCCCGGCAAAGCTCTGTCCACCTTGCAATGCTCCACAGATATGTAATGGGGAGGTTAGGAACTGTGAGTGCCACCAGTGAGGCATCACAGTGAAGTTATTCAGAACAGACAGTGCAAATTATGCATATGCCAGCTGAGCTCCTGACGAGAATTGGGCCCTGAGCAATTGCTGCAAAATATACATATATTTTTCTTAACCAAGAATCATTATTAAACAAAACATTCAAATAAAACCAAAAACTAAATCAAAACTAACTCAGCAGAGTACAAACTAGGAAATCAGTTGGCTTACACTTTTACAGCTCCTGCAGTATTCTTCCCAAGCATTCAGCTTAAATAAGTTGCTGGACCAACACAGTAATTAATTACACATAAATCTGATCAAAACTTTAACTTAGAAAAATGCATGCAGTCCCTATGTTTATATGGTATGAAAGTGATATGTTAGGAATATCCTAAGTATTAACTTCCTATACAAATGTATCTAAGAGTAAATGAAGGCAGCACTTCTTTAAAAGAACAAACAACATCATTTTAAATTTGTTCTAAAAGTTTCTTGTCACATCACAATGTTCTGAAATTTGATTACAGGTGTACCAACAAAACAAGATGTAACACCCCATAAAGAAGTAGAATAATAGATAGCCCTGTTTTATTTCCCTTCTGCTCTGCAGCAGACATCCTCTCATCAAGCCAGCAGCTCCCTGAATGCAACAGGATATGAGTGCAAAGCCAGGCCATTCAAGGGGGGGGGGGGTCATTTCAGAATGTAGTCCATTTCAGTATATAGTTTATTTGTTTCAGTATATAGAATATGTGCATTTTTCAGTCTACAATGTATGCATTTCCAATACATAGTGTATGTGTTTCACCATGTAGTGTATTTGTTTCAGTATATAATGTATGTTTTTTTTTTAAATCTACTGTGTATGTATTTCAGTATGTAATATATTTCTCTCAGTACATAGAGTATGCAAAAGTTTTCAATAGAAAGGATAAGTGTTTTTAATATACAGTGTATTTGTTTTCAGTATACAGTGTATGCAGATTTTTCAATGCACAGTGTATTTATTTCAATATATAGTGTATGTATTTCAATATAAAGTGTAGAGGTTTCAATATAGAGTGTATTTGTTTCAATAGACAGTGTATATGCTTTTGTGCAATGTGTAGTGTATGCATTTCAATAGATAGTGTATGTATTTCAATATATAGTGTATTTGTTTCAGTATGTAGTGTAGGGAGATTTTTTCAATATATAGTGTATGTGTTACAATGTATAGAGTATTTGTTTCAGTAGATAGTTTATGTGGATGTTTCAGTCTGCAGTGTGTGTATCCCAATAGGTAGTGTATATGTTTCCAGCACATAGTGCATTTGTTCCTGTATTATTGTGCATGTGGATTTTCAGTACTCAGTAAGTAGATTTCAGGAGAAGTGTATGTATTTCACTATATAATGTAAGCATTTCACTATATAGTGTATGTGTTTCACTATATGATATATGCATTTCAGTATACAGTATATGTATTTCACTATATGATGTATATATTTCAATAGATAGTGTATGTGGTTCACTACACTGTGTATGCATTTCACTATATGATGCATATATTTCACTATATGATAGATGTATTTCACTATATAGTGTATGTGTTTCACTTTATGATATATGCATTTCAGTATACAGTATATGTATTTCACTATATGTATATATTTCAATAGATAGTGTATGTGGTTCACTACGTTGTGTATGCATTTCACTATATGATGCATATATTTCACTATATGATAGATGTATTTCACTATGTAGTGTATGTGTTTTACTACACAGCTAGTTATTATGAATTGTGTCCCTACCGCAGCAACTCTCTCCACAGATTTCATGCATCCACCATGAGCCCTGCCTCATCTATCCGTTTTCTGGTCTGAGGTGTTACTCTCCTTGGAATCTCTGCAATAAATAACCATGAAACTGAACATCAGACAGGTCAGGAACTGGCCATTCTAAATACTTGAAAACATTAGTGGTGGAATTGTGATGTTAATTTTCTGATCCTGCTGAAGCTGTCCTTAGGATCCTCTGCAGCAACCTGCAACTCTTCACCCACGAGCAGCACTCAGGTAGAGGTACAGTCATTCCACTGGTCAACATTTGGAAGTAAAGTCAGTGTTAGGGGCAGTAAAAAAAATATTTCCAAGTCACAGTGCTAAATGGAATTAAAACAATTTCCTTTAGGTCCGCTTTGGCGATTTTCATGATTTTGGGAACTTCAGATACTTCCAGAAACCTGTTGTGCAGGCTTACTTGGATGCATGGCTTCAGAGACTGGGGCTAACATCCAAGCCCCCAAAATCCCACTCTGTGGCCAGCTTGGGGACTGAGTGCACTGTGGCAGTGAGGAGTTTGACTCCTGGTGAGAGTTTCGGGTGGCCAGATTTCACACATCCCTTGTCAGCAGTCAAAGGAGCAGCATTGGTGTCTGGTGTGAAGGGAGGCAAAGCCCGTTAATTGAAGTTTTGCCAAAGGTGGAATTGAAACAGAGATGTCCACACAGGCAGTGGCAACCAAACCCCAGTTTTTGCCCTTAGACAAGACCTGTACTCAAGCAGCAAACCACTGCATCATCCCCTCTGCAGACTTCCAAGGAGACTCCAACTGGGGAGGGAGTATCATTTGCTGGACACTTCTCCATATCCATGTAAAAGAAGGTGAATGATGCAGTTTCAAGGAAGGTGGCAGTAGTGTTGTGAGGTTACTTTATGTTGGTTTGTCCCTTCTGCAATGGAGTTGTGGTCCCAGTTCTGTCCTGCTCTTGTTCTTTGGGCCCTGTCAGGAGTTTTGTTCATGCTCTCAGTACACATCCAGCACAACTCTGAGAAAGCTGCAGGCATGTGAATTCATTGCAGAAGGTATGTACCTAATCCCTGAACACAGGAGCTTGATAAAGCAGTTGAACGTCTCAGTGCCTTGTAATTACACCACAGAAAATCAATTCTGAGGCTTTTTACTTCACAAGCTTTGCAGTTCTACAGACTAAAATCTGAAGCACTTCGTGCTTGAGTGAGGAGCAGCAGGTCACACAGCACGATATTGTCAAATACTCACCGTAGCATGCCACCCATTAACCCCTTGGTCTGTTTTGACTTGCTGTTTCTTCATTGGGAGGTATGTTTTTGTTCTGAAAACAGAATCTAATTGATTATGCCTTGGGAAAATGAAGTATGTACATGTTTCAGGTTATAGGTGGTACCAGATATTTCTGGGCATCTGCATGTCATGGGATCAGTGACATGCTGTGTGCAGTGTTAATGGGCATTGTCATGGGACTGGCAGTATGTGTATACTCAGTGTTAATGGGGTCAGTTTGTCATGAGATTGTTAGCGAGCTTGATATGATTTTGTCATGGGATTAGCAACATGTTAATGTTCTGTGTTATGGGAATGTATGTCATGGGTTGGTAGGCATGTTGTTGCTCAGTGTTAATGGGAATCCGTGTGTCTGGATCATTGGCATGTTGATGGGCAATGTTAGGGGGTGTCAATCATGGGATTGTTGGTATGTTGATGTGCAGTGTAAATGGAAATCTGTTTGTCATGGGATTGCTGACGTTTCGATGTTCGTTGTTAATTGCTGACTCTCTGCAATGGGATTGATTGTATGTTGATGCACCCTGTGTTCTGGGTGTCATTGTATCATGAGATGTTTGGCATATTGATGCCCATTCCTTTTATATTCTCTATTTTATGCCCCCTTACTCAGCGCTCTGGACCCTTTCCTCGGGGATCCCTAGGCTGCCGTGCTCCTGTAGGTATCTCCTTCTGAGGTCTTGTCTGCACATCTCCCAGGCGGGGAGGAGAGGGACCCCTCCGTAGTCCCCTCCAGTTCATAAGTCTTCTTCGGGAGTGCCGCACAGGCCCCATCAGGAGCCTGGTTGTAGATTTTCTTGGGCAGTCAGGTCCCATCTCCAGACGTCCATTGCGGGGTGTTTTCCGCTTTTCGTTGCCATCCTTCTGGACACCGACACGCTAGGGAAGTCTAGGTGTGGAGCACGTTGCAACGTGCTAGCATTTCGGCTCCCAGCCAATGTCCTCCCTCCCCATATGCTGTCTTTGCTGCATCTCCACCTGTGGTTACCCAGGTGGTAGTATTGCAGCAGGACGAGCATCTCCTCCCCCCAGCCAGCCCTCCTACCTCCCGAGTCAGTTTCTGAACCCGGGTTGCTGCACCAGCGGGCTGGCCCAGATGCCCATTCTTGAGGGTGTTGAGTGTCATGGGATTGGCGGTGTGTTGATGTGCACTGCTAATGGAAATTGGTGCATCATGGGATATCTGGCATGTTGATGCACAGTGTTAATAGATGTCTGTGTGTCATGGGATCTTCTGCATGTTGATGTCCATTGTTAATAGGCCCTGAGTGTCATGGGATTAGCGGTGTGTTGATGTGCACTGTTAATGGAAGTCTGTGTGTCTTGGGACTGCAGCGTTAAAAGGTGTCTATGTTATTAGATTGGCAGTTTATTGGTACATTGTATTAGCAGCTGTTGAGTGTCATGGAATTGTTAGTGTATTGATGCGCTGTATTAATGGATGTCTACGTGTGATGGGCTTGTTGGTGTAAGATGCTTAGAGTTAGTAAATATCTGGCGTGGGATTGGTGGTATGTTGATCACAGTGGTAACTGGGCATCTGCATGTCATTGGAGTTGGGGGGGTGTTGACATGTATTGTAAATGGCACAGTAGGACTATATATAAAATAGTATATGGTAGCCCATACACAACAATGCTATTCTTACACTGAGTGGCTACTGTGATGGCAAGGACCTTTAGAATGATAAAGTTCAGACTCTGCAGTGTGGTCACGCTCCCCCTGACACTTCAATGGCAGATTTATTTCTGCCACTGAAGAGATTAGTCACCCTGGATTTCTAATCCAGTCCCTATGGCTAAGCGTTCTTAGCATGAACCTTCCCCTATCTTTAATTGTTGGTCTCCCCACTCCCAGACTAGGTGGCGGACAGTTTTAGGAACCCCGTTAGCCATTATTGCTGTTCACTGTATTTTCAGCTGTGGGCTGACCATATATGATAACCCTCTCTTGGTGTCGGGTGGAGACCTGGGTGGCCAGGCATAGCACCAAAGGTGTGCTCCATATCTAGGGGTAGATAGTAAGTGCTCGCTGGAGACATTCTCTTTACACTCAATTAATTTCAGTTATCAACTGAATATTTACAGTGTCCTTTTTATCCATTTTCCTATTCACGTTTCTGTGAATAGGAAAATGGGTTCATCCTCTTTCTCACTTACAGCATGACACCGTGGTGTAAGTTCATCTGGTATGCAGGGTTCACCCTCTTTCACACTTACTACATGACACCATGGTGTCAGTTCAGCTGGTATGCAGAAGGCTGCAGGGACTTTTACTCGGGCATTCCTGGCTAATGGCAACCCTGGTTCTGGTCCCTCTCATTAACCAGACTCCTACTCTTACCGGACAGTTTTCTGGGCACAGTGCAGCTGCGTGTACCTCAGCCTGCTGTCTGGCAGTGGCTATCAATCTTCCTATGCAGTCTGTCAGAGGCAGCATCTCTGATATACATCCCAGCTTGGGATTACGTATACAAATAGTAGGCCAAACTCCTGCCTCTTTCTGCAGCTCAACCTCGTGATCCAGCGCTCACCATCTTTAGCATAGCTGGCAGCATTTTTCAGACACAGGACAACACCCACTTTGACGTGATCCTTCTGTGCTGCAGAGTCACCAGGGACTTCTCTTGAGGGGCAGCCCCTTAGGAACATAGAAACATATAAGTTGTCAGTAGATAAGGACCATTTGGCCCACCCAGTCTGCCCATTTTTCTCTACCTGCAGTATCATCGCATACCCTACTCGATCTCTGGCTCTTTCTCCCTCTGCTCCCCTCCTTTGACTAAGATTCCACTACGCCTGTCCCATGCATTCTTGAACCCCACCACTGTTTTGGCCCCCACCACATCCACTGGTAGGCTGTTCTAGGAATCTACCACTCTTTTTGTGAAGAAGTACTTCCTCACATCTCTCCTGAATCTAACCCCCTCCAGTTTCAAAGCATTGTCACCTTGTTGCTGAACACCTTTTTTCTGAAAAATACTTTCCTTCTCTACCTTATTTACCCCATGAGGTATTTAAAGGTCTCTATAATATTCCCTCTCCTCCATACCATTCCTTTAGTATCTTAGGATAGTCACTCCTTCTGGTTACACTCCTACCAGAGTGTATGATGATCTGCTCCAAATCCCCAGAGTCATTACCACAGACCTCATGTTTGTCCCTGGAACCAAATAGAGGACCAAGCGGGTGAGTTCTTCTGTTCTTACAAACTGGATCCACAGACAGCTACTTCAACTGAGGGGTCCCTACCTTCTCAGGCAGCCTGGCAAGCAACTGGAGGCAGGAGTGCCCTGAAAGGCACACCAGTACTCTCCAAGTACTCAGCCATCTTGGCACACATCTGCCAGCATCCAACAACTCCCAATCTAGCTCCACCCACTGGCTGTCAGAGAGCCTACCAATCAGTAGGCTCCATGATCTGGCATTCTAGTAAACAGGTCTTCATCCTCTGCTGCAGGAGAGGGTTGGTGCATTAGTTTTGACTAGTGGTTCATTATTGTAATAGACCCTGAGGCAAGGCGTGTCCAGGACATGCATGAGGCACTGCTACCACCTTTGGTAAACTGGTGTGGTCCAGTAAATTGTTGTTCGAGGGTGAGTGCTGGAGACGCTCCAATCCACTGAGCCACAAGGGCTTCCACTGTTCAGTAAGGAAACCACTAACTTCTAAGGGCATGAATACAATTCGGTATCCGCACTCTGGCAGTTTCCTGGAGACAGGTAATCCATTGTAAGTCTTTAAGCTAAGCGCCTTTCCATCACCCAGCTGTTATATCCTCCAGCTCTGCCCCGTGACATCATAAGGTTTATTCCCACTAGTAGAGACAGGTCTCTCCCTTCTCAGCTCTGCAGCATTGAAGGACTTTGAGTTTTCAAGTAGTGCTATGGCGAATTCTTCAACTTTTCAAGTCATATTCGAGTTTCACTATTCCGTTCAGCTTCTGGCCCCACTTTGCTATCATGAGTGACGATGGAGGGCAAAAAAAACAGGATTCAGATTTTTCACCCAGTGCCAGCAGAACATGCTTGCCACAGATCCACATGACACATGCGTTTACTGTCTCAGTGAGCAGCACAAGTTGCTGGATACAAGCTGTCCTGGACCATGCTTCCCTCATCTCTCGAGGACCAGAAGGCTCGACTCACTCTCAGTTGACCAGAAGACCAACTGAAGGACCCCAAGAAGGCCACAGCAGCTGCAAGATTGGCTCAACAGCTTGCAGTAATGGAAGAGGAAGCGGCTTCAATCAGTTCCTCATCAGTCTTGGTGTTGTTCTTAGCTGGGGCCAGTATCAGAGGGTCATTTTCTGATTATTTCGGGGAGATGTGTCTGGCCCTCCAGACCTTCGTGAAAGCCACTCTCACCATAGCAGAAAGCACAAGCATCACCGCTGTCAGTTGTAGAACCAGGAAGGATTCTGCTCCTCCTGCTTCCTCAGCTCCCCTGACTACTTGACCCTGGTGGAGTTTTTTCAGTTGAAGGTAATGTCAAGAGCTCCTCTGTACCCCCATGAGGCTTCTTGACCTTGACTCTGGTGCAGCAGGAGGTCTAGATATTTCTCAAACCTGTCAACCGACTGTTGGAGGAGAGCGATGAGGACCAAATCTCCCAGACCCTGGTGCTTCTGGTCCTCACCCAGGCAGATGTCGCCAAGTCAGTGACCCTAGCTGGGTCATATCAGGAGCAGCCTCTACCAGTGGTCATGCCTCCGAAGCTTCTTATGCTTAATATGGCGAGGCATGTGGTCTGTCATGACCCACCTGAAGGTACTAGCTGAAGTCAATTTCAAACACTATGAAGTCTTGCTGTATTCTGACAAATGCAGTTAGGTCCTGCCTTTCAACTACCCCGGAGAACATAGGGTTAACTTTTCTAGGGGAGCAGAGGCATCAACACAAGAGGTCCGCTTCACTGACTTACTGGACAAGGATGATTCCCCACATGTTGCCTTTCCCATGGCTGAGGCCTTCCTGGAAGTGGTCCTGGTGCTTGGCTGCATCCTTCATGGTACACATGTTTGCGATCCTTTTGAGGCAGTATAGTGTAGTGGTTAAGGGCACTGAGCTGCAAACCTAGAGACATGGGTTTGAATCCCAGTAGTCCCCACTTGCATACTGTGGGACCCTGAGCAAATCACTTAATTTCCTTGTGCTCCCAAGTCACACCTGGAAACAAGTTCTGGCTTAGTGTGCATTTCATAGTTAAACAATTTCTCCTTCTCCCTTTCAGGGTTCTCTGACCATCCGTCAGCTGAGGGCTTGGTGTCTGACTTGGCCTTTCATAAATCATGTAGCCAAGAGGACATGGACAAGTCTTTGGACAGAGTCCAGGAAGGTTAACCATGCAGCAAAAAAGATCTGTGCTGCTGTGTCACTGGGTCTCCATCAGGCCTGTTATGCAATCATGTTGGTTAACTTTAGCCACTCCCTGTTGGATGACCTCCGTTCCCTCCTTCCTGGGACCAGGGTCAATGTCTGGCTAAATACCAGCTCCAGATGGCCTTGGATGTGGGCGACTGTGGTGCCAATACCATGGCAACAGCCATCACCATGCATTACAGTGCCTAGTTTTGGCTCTCTAACGTTGTGGCGGATGCCCAGCACAAATTGGACAATGTCCCTTTCTTGGGCACCAGCCTCTTTGGCCCTGGGGTGGAGGGACATCTCATGTGGATTGAGAAATCCAGTGTCACTCTTGATTCTGTGGCCTCATCCCAGAAGGCCCAAAAGCCTAAAAAGGTGTTTCTTCCGTATTTGACCATTCAGCCACAGCAGCCCCAGCAGGAGCAGTATGAGCATTGGTGTCTGAAACCTAAATTCAATGGCCAGGGGCCAAAAAAGGAGGTGGGGGCAGAGGTGGTGGTGCTCCACCAGCCCCACAGCCAGAGCTGTGTCCAAGGCTGCACAGTGATGGGTTATGTGGTATCATACAACCGCTCATTCAGTCCCCGTCCCAGCTTCTGGTTGTGGGTCAGCTGTACCATTTCTTGCCACAATGATCCACCATTACCTCAGAGAAGAACTAGACTCCCAGTGGACTGAGCTTAAGATCTTGCTTCCTTTGCCCAACCATGTTAAGTTGAGCTGTTCTGCCCTTCCTAGGATTTCCTGTGGCTGCTGAGGTATATGGCCTTCTCCACCAGCGTGATCCATTGGGCTCCCTGGTGGATGTACCACCTGCAGTGGGAGTTAGGTCACCAGTGGTCCCAGTGCCTAGATCACTTGGACCAGCCAGTGGTGGTGACCCAGCTGATGTGGGATGACATCCAGTGGTGCCTGGGACACATCATCTGGAGGTGGGAATCCCGCTGTCCGCCCATAGCCCTCTGGCACACCGACGACAGATATATCTCTGGTTGGGTGGGGAGCGTGCCTGTGAAACCAGTGAACCCATGGGTTCTGGTCACCCAAGGGTTCCCATCACTTCATCAACCTACTGGAGCTCCGTGCAATGTGCCTGGTTCTGATGGAATTCACTCCATTGCTCAGGGATCAGGTCATCCAGGTTGACAACACCATCACCATGTCCTGCCTGAACAAGCAAGGTGGAACACACTCCGTTCCCTTGTGTCAGGAGGCTGTCCGCACCTGGACAATCATGTGCAGTCTGGGTGCAGATCCCTGATGATCCATGTCACAGGAATGAACAGTTAGCTGGCAGATGCTCTTAGCCAGGTCAGAGAGATGTCACATGAGTGGTCCCTGAATCAGAATGTGGTAAGCCACATGTTTTGCCAGTGGGGCATCCCTCTGGTGGACTTGTTAGCCTTCTGGGAGAACAGAAAACTTAGGCTGTTTTGTGCTTCCCCTCACAGTCCAGGATGCTGTTGGGGGATGCCTCACAAGGCTCCTCCAAGCTTCATCGGTTGCGCTTAGTAGAGTCGAAGAGGTGCAGACAGAAGGGGGTAGCTATCCACAAAGACTAAAATTAAATATCCAGTTACTACTGCACTCCAGGAAAAGATTTTCAAGTCCACTGACATTTAAGCTTTTAAATCTCTATTTGATGGTCAAAAAGTATAAAACATTAGCAAACACGATAGTGGACAGCTGCAGTCAAGAACAGGGAGTGTACCCCAGCACTTCGCCGTGATGGCTTCGTCAGGGGGCAGAGATTGCCTGTGATTCACACTCATATACTACACCAAGCTTGACATCGCAATTTAAAAGCTCCAATCATGATGTACCATATAAAAACAAAGCAAAAACACCATAGACCACCATGTGCTCAACAGAATGATAAAAAATTGTGGCTTCAACAACAAAAAGGGTTTTTTCTATGTAAAAGGTACAGTGTGTGCCAGTATGGTATTCAAGATAAGAAATAGAAGTACAGTAAGCTATCTAAGGGTTTGCAATCAAGGAATTCATTTTATGTTTCACTGATTTTGTGATTCACGTTTTGTGATGTTCATGCAACTTATGTACGCAGAACTGTGAGCATTTTGAAGGAAAAGATTCAAGAACATGCAAGAGCAATTGTTAATGGCAAGATTAATACTCCAGTAGGCAGGCATTTTGTGAAAAAAACATGGAAGTGACCCCAGACAGATGTAATTTATGGGGTTAGAGCACGTGAAAACACCCAGAAGAGGCAGTGACAGGCTGAATCTCCTATTGAAAAGAGAAATTTACTGGATTTTTAAATTTTAAGTCTGTTAATCCTGGGGGATTTAATAAGTATTGGGATCTGAATCCTTTTTTAAAGGATAGTTGAAATAATGTATAATTTATGTTAGGGTTATGTAGATAAAATTCTTACCTGATGGGTCAGTTCTCCCTTCCCCCACCCCCATTTCCCTCGTCCCACCTTCCCCATCTCCATCTTCTGGCCCCTTCCCCAATCCCATACCCTGCCTCCTTTGTTTATGTTGTCTTTCCCTTTCTCTTCCCTCTCCTTCTTCCCTTCTTTTTTTTCCCCCAACCTCACCCATCCCTTTCCACGTTCCTTTACCTGCTGTCTATGTTCTTATGTTGTTCTTCCCTTCCACTTCGCTCTTTTTTTTTTCTCCCCCCCCCCCACCTTTCTATATTCCCCCTCCTTTCCATGTATTTGGGTCCACTGTTTAGCTTTTGCTAATTTTAGGAATTCATATTCTTATCCACACACTCTGAATTTTCTATTGTACGTTTGGACTCACAGGCTACCACCGGATGGATGGTTTGGCCATATTTTAGTCCTGTAAATCACCAAGCAGTTGGGAATTACCCTTTAAAAATTATAGGTCGATCACAGACTGTGAAACCAGGCTACAATATTTTTATACAGGGTTATGTTTCCAGTGCGAACATGAATTACTAGCCTGGAACTTTGGAACAGTCTGCAATGTATCTGTCATTCGTTTTTATACACTATGGTGTTTTTGTATTCTTTTATATGGATACATCAGAACTGGATTTTTTTTTAAATTGTGACATCGCACTTTGCATAGTATTTGTGAGTGTGAATCTCAGGTAATCTCTGCCCCCTGATGAAGCCATCACGGCGAAGCACTGGGCTACAGTCCCTGTGCTTGACTGCAGCTGTCTGCTCACTATCGTGTTTGCTAACGTTTTATACTTTTTGGGCATTGAATAAAGATTTAAAAGCTTAAATGTGAATGGACTTGAAAATCTTTAGCCAGTTAGATTTCTAGCTTGCTCTTACACATGTTATACAGTAATATATTGATATACTATAAGTGAGTTTAGACTATATTGATATATTGAAACTACTTCTCTACGCCAGTATAGTGGAAGTACATTCTTAGTAATTATAATACAAGTGCTTTTCCATTGTAAGTGTACCGATATAATGTAACCATATCGATTTGATGCAAAGCTTTAATTTAAAAAAACAAAATTCCTAGTTCTTATATTTCCAAAGTTAGTCTCTTCAAATAAAGTATCTTTAGAAACTTAAAGGTGAACGTTTATAAACAGTGTCCGTTGTAGTTTGGAAGACTGTGAAAGTCTCCTTTAAACCGGGTATTGGCTGACCTATAGGTAGCAGCAGTCCAGAGACAAAGGGCTCTGTTCTCAAATGTTGGCACAAGGCTTACACAAGCCCTGCACAAAATGGTGCAGTTGTTCTGAGCACTTTGGTGCACGGTGTGCTTGATTCTAGTGGGTCGCGTGCTTTTGCGACACTACACCCTTTTTACTATGGATTGCGCCATTTACCTGACACAAACCCTGTAAAAAGATCAGCAAAGTTAGACCATCAAAAGCTGGTCTAACTCGCCGCTTTTGGTGCACAGAGGGCTAGAAACATACACTTTGACAGCAGATATGGACCTCTTGGCCCACCCATTCTGCCCATTTCCCTACCTAATGGATAAGCTGCAGATCCTAGTTAACCAACAGCCTACTTCCTCCTACTCCCCACTAGAATTGCCTTATATCTGTCCAATGCATTCTTGAATTCCCCCACTGTTTTTGACCCCACCACCTCCTCAGGAAGGCTGTTCCATGCATCCACCATCCTCTCTGTGAAAAAATACTACTTCACATTGCCCCTGAGCTGTCCCCCCCATGTTCAGATTGTGCCTACTTGTTCTTGCACATCTCTTTTTCTGAAAGATGCTACCCTCTTGGACTTTGTTGATTCCCTTGAGGTACTTGAAAGTTTCTATCATGTCCCCCCTTTCCCTCCTTTCCTCAAGGGTATACATATTAAGCTCTTTTAGTCTCTCTTCATATGGCTTCTGGTGCAGACCCTGCCCCATTTTAGTTGCCCTCTTCTGGACTGCTTCCATCCTGCCTATTTCCTTGCAAAGATGGGGTCTCCAGGACTGCATGCAATACTCCAGATGGGGTCTCACCAACTGTCTGCACAGAGGGATAACAACTTCCTGTTTTCTACTGGTGATGCCTCTCCCTATGCATCCCAGTATCCTGCAGCCCTCCTTACTGCCTTCTCACATTGCTTGATATGACTACCCCCAGGTCCCATTCCATTGTTGTTGTTAGTACCCCCCCCCCCCCAAATTGTGTACTGTTCCCCAGGGTTTTTGTTTCCCAGGTGCATTACGTTGCACTTCTTTGCATTGCATCTAAGCTGCCATACTTTTGACCATTCATCCAACCATGCCAAGTCCCTTCTCATCCTTTCCACCCCCCCTTGTGTATCCACCCTGTTGCAGATCTTTGTGTCATCTGCAAAGAGGCATACTTTTCCTTTCAGTCCCTCCGCAACGTCACCTATAAAGACATTAAAGAGGACCAGTCCCAGTGCTAGGGGATTAAGTATCCCGATCGCAGCCCAGGGAATGCCGCAAGCCCCATGCACCGTTTGTTCGGCACACCTGGGGCTTGTGGCAGTCTATATCCTTTGAGAACAGAGCCCAAAGATGACAAAGTCTGCCCTGTATTATACTAAACTGCCACCACTTTAGAACCCTTTGATGTCCTGCAGCATGAAGCTGTACATAACCACATTGTTGTTGGGCACAGCTTTACCCTGTGTGATGTCACAGAGTTCTAAAATGGTGGCACTGCAGTATCAGTATAGGGCAGACTTAGCCATCTTTATCTCTGGACTGCTGCTAGCTGGAGATGAACCCAGTACCACATTAAAAAAACTTCTCTGGCTGGCCCGGTGGAGTAGAGGGTTGAGGCGCTGGCGCCTTACCTCACACCACACCGGTGACCCACGTTCGGGAACGGACTCGGGCGCCGGATGGTCGTCAGGGGAAGGTGTAGGATTGAGCATCCGGAGGACTGCTGTCCTCTCCTGGGGTGGGTTGGGGAATAGCGTCGCTCTGTAGCGGCCCCCGGAGGAGACCAGGGGAAGCTCAGTTGTGGCGCACATAGGGGGATTGGAGGAAAAACAAGAAAATGGTGTCTCCTCCAACCGGATGATGGCCACTCAGACCAGTGCCTCCTCGAGCTCTGTAACAGTCGACCCGGCCGCAGTAGCACCCAGGGCCAACGCCTAGGCCGTTAGGCCATTTCTCCTCAGAAGAGGAGGACCCACCCAACGCTGAGTTATGTCGGGTTACCCTGCGGTGGCTGCGATGTTGGGTCGTGATCAGTGGCAGAGAAGAGAGAGGTGAGTGTCCTTGTGGCAGTTGGCCCGAAGGAGAGGTAGGTGGGGGTCGCAGGGGAAATAAATAGATAACACACACAAAAAAAAAAGCTTCCATTGCCAGACTGTTGACGCAGTGGCAGCTCTACTGCTTGTGAAACTGGCAACCTTGGTTTGAATGAGAACCCAGATTGTTTGATGCCGTCTGGGGGGGAGGAGGATTAAGTGTCCTAGAAGATGCTGTCCTCCTCTGGGAAGGGAAGGTTACCATCCTCGCTGGAACACTGCCACCTGGATGACCGGAGGTGGCAGTGCAGCCAGGGACGCTGAGGGAGGGGGTGACACAAGGCACTACACATGCTCTGTCTCCACACACACCTTTGTCCTCCCAGGCAAGCCACTGTCACTAGGGGTCGGGGAGAAGCTCCGAGAAACGCCTCATCCATGCAGCATGACGTACCGCCCACCTCCAGGCCCTGCACTGCCGACTGTAGCTCCCCCCCTCTCCAAAGGCACTAGCTTGAGTTGCCTCAAGGGGTCTTGTTTGCCCTCCTGGAACCCTGATGAAAGAGCCCTTCCATGGGGGGGCTGACAAGCAAGCAGGGAGAAGGAGAGGTAAGTCCCAAATATGGCAGGTGACAGGGCTAGGGGTGAGGCAGGCAGAAGAAGTGGTCCAGCTGGTGAGAAGAAGAATAAGCAGAGACTGTTAAAAAAAAAAAAAAAAAAGTTTCCCATGGAATTTTAAACCATGGTGGACATGGTTCATAAATGTTCCCCTTTAATTTTTTTTATTTTTTTATTTTAGGCAAATGTTTCTTTGCAGAAGGGCAAGTAGTACATCCTTTCTTTAATAAGAGAGGGTAGCAGTAAGGGGACTGGGAGGCAAGAGGAACAGAGGAAAGAAGAGGCAAGAAAGGGGAAAAGATGTAGTGGAGGGGCAGAGTAAGGAAGCAGTTTGGGTGATGAGAGAAAGGATTAGTTGCAGGAGCAGGCATTGGTCGTATATTCACAGAGGAAAGAATCAAGGCAGAACAGAGGTAAGAGCAGAAGGGAAGAAGAGATGTCATGCCAGTAACCACTGAGGTGGTAAGAGAATACAGCCTGCATGGCAGAAGCCTTAAGGTGGGGGAGAACATGGAGAAAATCAGTTTTGGAGCATGTAGGCGTGAGGTAACAGGGAAGGGAGACAAGCCAGAACTTGGTGACGAAAGAGACACTGTGAGAGAATGTTCTATACAAACAGCAGCAGTAGCTGTGAGGGAAGGGGGTAGTTAAGGGCAAGGCGGTAGAACAAATAGAAGAAGGAGTCGAGCCTGGCAAGGTTGAAATTGGAGGCATCATTACATATATATATATATATATATGTATGTAGTCTCAGATTACTACTTTTCAGCTAAAAGCTCATTTACAAAGATAGGTGTGAGAACAAACAAAAGCAGAGCAAATAACAGTGCTAGTACAGGAATTTTTACATGGAAACAACAATAAGGTATTTTTACATAGGAACTATTTCCATAGGGAACTTTTACATTGGGGCAACAGTAACAGAATATAATACATACAGGAATTGGTCACAAAAAACAGTAAAACAATAATGCAAGCCAGCAAATTGTGCTGACCAAAACACTTTACAAGACAGGCAGTTTTGACAGAGAAGTAGAAGGGGATTAATGTGCAAGAGGTACAGGGGGCATTAAAGAGAAAGTACTTGTGGGGAAGGCAGGATAGAGGTAGGGGAGAGGAGAAGGTAAGGAATCATTGTACATTCACGGTTTGACCAACAGGTTGAAGTGGAGTAGGAAGGGGATGGGTAGGTGAGGTGGAATGGGGGGGTAGCCTGAACTTAGAGTAAGGATACAGCAGTCGGAAGAGTAGTGCAGCGGATGAAGTATGGATGCTGGAAAGGGAGGGAGAGAAGGTGGGAAGGGAAAGACGTGGGGGGGCAAGGGTAGTTAGAAACAACATAAGCGCTAGGTTGAATAGAATGGCTGGTTCGGAGGAGGGGGTAGTAAGTAACAGAGAAAGAAAAGGGGAGGGTATGGGTGGGATTGAGAGCAGGGCTGTAGTGTGAGAGGCAAGGAGGGGAGCAAGGATAGTGGTTCATAACCAAGCTACTGGCGGAGGGGGCAAGGGAGAGTGAAACCAGTAATGAGGGGTGGGTTGGTCCAAGGAATTGCATCTCCCTCAGTCATAAAGGTACCATTTAAGATCTCTTTTGAATGGCCTGAGTTTGAAGTTGTTTAGAATGTGAGTCGGGAGCTCGTTGAGCCAGAGTGGGGCCTTATATGAGAAGATTCTCTGGGCTAGAGCAGTACGGCGAAATGGGACGTGCAATGGATTCCTGGCATTGCCTTTGGTACGATGGGGATCGTGTGCAGGTTTAAGTAAATTATGGAAGGTTTTCAGGGTCAGGCCAAGTAAGGCTTTCTTACCAAGGAGGCAGACTTGGTACTGTATTCTTCCCTGTAGGTTGAGCCACTTTGTTTGGGCGTAAAGGTCACATGTATGCATGCGGGCATCTGCACTAAGCACCAGTCTACAGGCCTTGTTTAACGCAGTTCTAATATGTTTCAGTGCGGTGTTTGTGGCTGTGCTATACACAACAAGGCCGTAGTCAACAATAGAAAGAATGGAGCTGTTTAGAGGGCCTCATCAGTTAAGTAGGAGCGGTGCTTGTAGAGTAGACCTATTCTGGGGTTGACAGTTTTTACAACTTGGGTCAACGTGCTGTGAGTAGGAGAGGGAGCTATCTAGGGTGACACCCAGGTATTTAAAGGTGCTCACTTGTTCCAGTGGCTCAAGCCTGCTGTTGTTGATAGTGAGATAGCTAGATTTTTTCTTCTTCTGGTGGTTATAGAACAACATGGTTTTTGTTTTTTTTTTGTAGTTAAGGAGAAGTTTATTTTGGGTGAACCACTCCTCAACTCTTGAGAAACTGTCTTGTAAGTCTTTTGTTAGTGCAGCAAGGTGGGGGCCACTTGCAAAAATGACAGCGTCATCCGTGTAGAGGAGAAGCTTGGCTGAGCAGATCTCAGGAAGGGAGTTAAGAAAGAAGCTAAACAATAGAGGTCAAAGGATGGATCCCTGAGGTACCCCTAGCAAAACCTTCCTCTCCAAGTGTATATTTTGAACTTTTACCTACTGGGTTCTTTGGGCAAGATAGCTCTGGAACCATGCAACTGTCTCGTGGATAAACCTAGGGCAAGTAATGTTTTTAAGAGGACACTGTGGTTGACTGTGTCAAAGGCCTTTGTGAGGTCAATATATATTGCTCCCACAAGGTTCCCTTCGTCCAGTGCCTCATGAATGTGTTCTGTAAATTCTAGGAGGGCAGTAGTGGTGCTGTGGGATTTATGAAATCCATGTTGTTGTGGGCACTGGATATTGTATTTTTCCAGATAGTCTAGCAACTGGTCCAGGACTATCCGCTCAAGAGACTTCGATATAGGGGGTAGGATGGAGATCGGGCAGTAGTTAGAGTGGAGTGCACGATCTCCACTTTTATGAACTGGGATTACCATGGCTGATTTCCATTTTGGGGGGAATTGCGCCAGTCTAAGGGAGAGGTTGATGATTTTTTGATTGGATGTACAGTACTACTACTTCTAATGCAAGCGCTATCATTTTGAGATCAAGGTTGTCAGTGCTATACTGTATTTTCCGAAGAGTCTACTGAAGTATTGTTTAGCATCAGAAGCAGAGGTTTTCTTGAAGTAGAAAGGAGGAGTTGTAGGGGCAGGCTGCACGTGAGTGGTTGGTTTGGTGTTCAAGCTGTCCATTTTAAAATCTAGACACTCCGGTGGGAGAACTGAGGTGAGGTCAGTGAATGCTAAGTTAAAAGTGTCTGCAATAATTTTAGGATCTTGTGTAACGTCACCATTGACCAAAAGCATTGTGGGGGAGGACTTGCTCACTGTGCCTGTGACCTCCTTAAGATTATTCCAGAAATGTTTTCCGTCTCCCCAAGTATTGGCTAGACAATCTTTGTAGTGCTATGCTTTTGCGAGTCTGATTTTCGGGGGCAACTACTTCTAGTTGCCCTGTATTTCTTCCAGTCAGCAGGTTTCCCAGTCACCTTGGCTCGGTACCATAGGCAGTCACCGTCTCTCATTAGTTCTAGGAGGGAAGGAGTGACCCATCCATTGTTATTGTTTTTTATTTTACATTTTTTGGGTGGGGGAAAAATGTCACAGGTTGCATTGAAGCTGCTAATGAAATACTCCATTGCCTGGTTAACATCACACAGTGTGTCAAGGTGGGTCCAGTCGAGCTGCTGGAGATGGGTTTTAAAAGCTTTTAGCTGCCCTTTTTTAGCACTCTGCTAGCAGTAATACAAGTGGTGGATTTCTGAGTTTTATTGGGCCAAAGACAGGTGACAGGCGAATGTCACTGAGAGAATACAGGTTGCTAAGACCTCATAAATTCCCTCCTGTTGATTTGTTAGAATCCAGTCAATCAGAGTATGGGTGCCAGTGTGGTGGTGAAGTCTAGTTGGTTTACTCACTATTTGGGTGAGGCAGAGACTGGCCAGGGCGTCTTTATGTGAAATCACCCATTTATTATTATTTATTTATTTTATTTAGTTTTTGTTGACCGGGTAAGTGCACTAGACAAATCCTGCCTATTTTCAGGCACGAGCCGGGGGAGGGGGATACAGATGAATACCACCTGACCTTGAACCAGATTAAGCTGGTTAAGCAGACAAGGAATTCCTATAAACTACATTCCAGTACTCAAATGGCAAGAGAATCATTTTCACAATGATTCACAGCAAGGTTTGGGGGGGGCTAGGATTTGTTCAGATGGATTGACCCCAGTTTAGGATGATGCCATTTGTAAATGGCAGCTGTCTGGACTGATAGGTAAAGGGGACTATCCAGCCAGACCCCAGTTATTTATCAGTAAGGACTTATTTCAAGGGGGTTGCCAGCCATCCAGGGTCTTGAAGACTGGGGTGGGGGGGCTAGAGTTTTGCCAGTTGCTGCCTAGTCCCAAGGAACATATACATTGTTTATTTTTGGCAGTAAGAATGGGTCGGTTAGCACAGAACCGGTTTAGGATGCTATTAAAGTCACACTGCCAACTCATTGATCGAGGTTTCACAGGCATAAAGCACTGTGTCATCAGCATACAAATGAATGTTCGAATAGACACGAGTTTAGGGAGGTCATTTAAGAAGGTCAGGAACAGGTGGGCCCCTGAATGGAGACTTGGGGTGCTCTTGACTCAATGAAGAGGTGGAGAATCCTCAGCTAGGACCACTTGAGACCTGTCTGCCAGTCAGGATCCAAACCCCTTGACCGTGAGATCAGAGAGGCTGGCCTTAATAAGCTTTCCTAATATGAGAGGGTGGACAACTGTACTGAATGCCTTAGCAAGGTTGGCAAAGATGGCAAAAGTAACCAGGCCTATACCCATCCCAATCCTACAGTCTTAGAACCCTGAGGTACTGGGGCACAGTCATTTAACCATGGCTGGTTATATGACTACTAGCATGGCTGGGTTATATGGCTTTACCATGACACTGCAAGGTTATACAGCTGTGCCAATACACTGTAGGGGTATACACCTTGTTCAGAACTACCACAGTGGTATACTATAGAGCCCCAGCACTGCAGGGGTTATAAAATTATGCCCTTGCATCGCAGTGCTATACGCTGGTGCAATGACACCACTGGGTTATAAGGCAGTCCCCAGCACTGCACTTGGTTGTATGACTGTGATGTGACACTGCCACACTCTGGCATCACAGAATTATATATTGGTGCCCTGACACCACTAGTTATATGACTGTCCCCAGCACTGCACTGGGTTATTCATCTGTGGTGTAGCACTGCTGCGCCCCTGGCATCACAGGGTCATATGACAGTCCCTGCCACTGCACTGAATTATACCAGCGTGACCTGTTATTACAGTGTAATCATAACATAACAACAGATCAGATGTGTAGCTGCTATATACAGCTCCCGGTATGATGGAAATGGCAGCAATATAATCTCTCCTCCCTCAGCTGAATTGTAAAGCACATTGGAGGCAGGCTGTAGGAAAGATTCTATATAAAGGCACATTCCTTCCTTCTTTTCATTCAATATAGCCAGTGCTCTCGCTGTTTAAAGAGCTAGTGTACTACTTGAAATAGTAGTTTTCAAAAGTAATCTGCTATCACCTCTTATCCCTTATGTATGTTCTTTTTTTCTGTTTTGTTCATTTGAAGGTCTTCCACCTGACAGTACTACATGTGATGTTGGGGACAGCACTCTGCTTGGAGGCTGTCATAGTGAGTTCTGTTTCTACCTGTACATCATAAGCACTGTGACCTCACTGACTGCAGCATCACTAGTAACCAAGAAAAGCCACTTTCCTGCTGCTTGACTGGTAACTTTGTGATGCATGTTACCAGTCAGGTAGCAGGACATGTGATGTGACAGTGAGAGAGGTCACATGCTGATGATGTAGTGGGAGGAACAGAACTAGGTATGTCTGCTTCCAGGGAAAGTACTGCTTTTCACATCACACCCGGTACTGTTAGGTAGAAAACCCTCTAATGAGCACATAAAAAAAGATAAAACACTTCAGAAATAAAACATAATAAGGAACTACTGAAAATTACTAACATGTTCTGCCTGCCATTTTTGGTGCTACTAGCTCTTTAAGACATGAGATAATCTGGGACAGGTCTAAAAGCACATTGTGCAATGCTGCTGCTGCAGTATTGCCAACACTGTAAGGAGCCCGGCACTTTTAGCTAGTTATATATTGTGTTACTAAAGATAAAAGAGGGCTTTGAAAAACAATGATCTGATTTCATATTACTTAGAAATATGAGTTTATCTACAGTTTGCATGTTATGATAAATAGTAACTTCACAAAAGTGGAGTCTTATCCAGTATAATCTTTATAGGGACAATTTTATCTGCACCTCACATATAGTAATAAATTGGGGCCTCTGAAAGGGTTGATCTGACCCAACATGGCAAAGGTCCCGTTCTACACAGAAATCTGCCTGCGGTTAATACTTTCTTGTCTTTCTCTATTTTATCCTTATTTCTACTGGTGTTGCTGATATTCAGGCAGGAGAGCCGGCTTTTGTTTAGAGAAAACCTCAGAACAGCGGAAGGCTTGAATGGAAAGATTAGGGGAAACATGGACAAAACACAGTTCTTAGACCAGCAGGTAGGGAACATGTAGATTATCCGACAGGAACAGGCTTCTTGTGATGTTTGCTTCAACATATCAGGGTAGTAGCATAATCCCTAGAAACCTAGAATCCTCCCCAGCTCACAGCCACTGCACTGTTTAATGCCATTTGTACCTCTAAACATGTTCCGGCCCTTGATTTTGTGTGTGTGTGTGTGTGTGTGTGTGTGTTTGTGTGACTCCTGAAATTGTTTATAACAAGTGTATGTTTCCAAAAGCATGCTGCAGTGTTTATCTAAACCCTATGTCGATGCAGTTCTGTCTATGTATTTTCTTCCCCTCAGATTATTGAAATCATACAAATGTGCCTTAGTCACCTATTCAACCATCATATTGTTTTCTTTTGAGCCCTCATGTTCCCCTCCAGGAAAGCAACAGGCCTTACTGCAAGATGTATTAGACTTCTTTCAAGGGCACTTGTCAGTAGCAAGAGTGGCTTTTTTTTTTTTTTTTTAAAGTATTGTAACCCTTGTGTACTCCAGCTCATGGCCAGACTGTGTGCTTACTCCTGCTACGTTCCAGAGCTGAAGCATCAGGTGGGGAGGTCATGGACCAACTTGAGTGATCATGCACAGCTGGGATGTTTTTAGCCCCCTGTATGGGCTCCTCTTCCTCTGATGTTGGCACAGTGGAACTCAGTGCATACATGAGCATTCCCGGCTACGTATTTCACAACTGTGCCACCACTGCTTCTGTGCTCCCCCAGTCTACTTGTGGGATGTCGTGCACTGCCACAAGTCACCCACATCCACAGGAAGTGAGTGAGTGAGACTATCCGTCCCCTGCAGGCCAACTGCAGATCTCATGGGTCCAGGGTGCAAACTTCGCTCTCCAGTCTGGGAATGCTACCACCCCAGCCACAGGCCACAGCATGTTTCTGTGACAGCTTAATGATTCTTCCTTTTGTATTTTGAACTCTGTTTATGCTCCTTTCAGTCCTGCAAAGTCCTTTTATATGCCCAGATGCAACTCAAACCCGATCCGCCATCCCCCAGGCCTACCTGCACAGGTGTATGGCCTGTGGCTTACCTCTCAGGAAGGCCAGGAGATGAGTGTGAGATCTCCAGAGTCCTGGCTGATTGTTCTGGCATCAGGTGGTCAGGTGAAGATGGAGCTGCTGGCGTCATTCTGTGCAGCTGAAGAAGGTTTTCTTTTGTAATTTCTTCAAGAAAGTGAATGTGCAGAGATGTCAGCACGCCCCTATACACCGTTCCGCACATGATGCATAGACGTCTTCCACTCACCCATGTTATGCAGCTCCAGGATCTCTCACCTCTAGCTACTGCTAGAGGTCAGGTGATAGATAGACGCTGCAGCCCACCCTCCTTGGAGGAGGACAGCTGTCCGGCGGATGCTCGATCCTCATCCCTCCGATGCCTCGGGCTCATTCTTAAACCCAGGTCATCAGCCTTTTAGGTGGCAGTGCTACTGCTGCACCGGCAGGCTGGCTAAGATTTTTTCAGGTTTGTGCAAAAGTTCACAGTTGGCATTAGCAGAACAAAGTTGCACAAAATCCCTCAAACTTTGAAGTTCACTACTAAAGAGATTCTCCCTACAACGGATCGCTTTCCATTAGCGTTCATCTGTTTACGTTGCTTATGAAGACTTGCAGAGCCTGCTGAGATATCATAATCCTCTTACGACATCACAATCTGAAATGATTCTGCTGTCACAAGCAGAGGATTCTGTCTTCAGGGCAGAAAAAGTAGCAGGAACAGAAGAAAAAAAAGGGGAACAGATCCCATTTTAATTAAAATGCCTTCAGTGTATGACAGAGTGTTATGAGATCAGAGTCCTGCTGATACCAACCTGTTTTTGCAGGAAACTGGAAAAGCACTTTGATGATCATTTGCAGCAGAAAATGTATTTCATTTTGTTTTTCCTTTTAAGATGGGCCCCACAATAGCCCAGAAGAAGAGTGTCAGTACTTCCATGAAAATACCCTTTGCTTAGCCGGCACAAGGGTAGTGCTACCGCTTGCAACACCAGCAGCCCTGGCTTGGGAATGAGTCTAGGTCATCGAGGGCCAGCCAAAGGAGGAGGATTGAGCATCCCCACAGATGCTCTCCTCATCAACGGAGAGAGACGGCCACTGTCCTCACTGCAGTACTGCTGCCTGGGTGACGACAGGTGGCAGTGTAGCTGTGGGTGCCGGGAAAGAAGAGATGCGGGCCAGGAGCTAGAGCAACACATATGCTCGTAGGCTGTCCTATTGCATCTGTGTCTTCGGGCTGGGAGAAGCAAAGAAATAGGCCCCAGTTGTGCAAGATGAGTCTCACACTCCACCTACCAGGCCTCGCACCATCGACTGTGTTGTCACTCCAGCAGACACTGGCTTGAGTTGAATCTCCCCGAGGGACCCTGATGAAAAAGTCCTGCTGTGGGGGAGTAAGCCACAGGGGTGAAAATAGAGCATGGTCTGTTCCTTAGAAGGAGGGTAATAGGGTTGGGGTTGGAGGAAGGGATGTAACAGGCAGGCTAGTGGGAGGGGGCTTGATAAACAGAATATTTATTAAAAAAAAAAAAAAACGCTTGATCTGGAGTGAACTCCTAAGTCTGCAGTCCAGTGGCTAGGGCTGGGAAGGACACTGCCTCAGGCAGAGCATCACAGCCTGATGCGGTATTGGACCCTTACGGTGGGTCAGCGACAAGGAGGACACAAAAAATGGTGCACTCCATAGTGTATATGTCGTCATCAATTATGTTTATTGGAAAATCAAGGAATGATGTTGCAAACCATTTAGCCAAGGCTCAGTTTCAGTGGTGTCATTCACGAGAACTTGGTTAATTATATATAAAAGGTAACACAATACTTAATAAATATCTGTAAAGGTTACACAATACCTGTATTATATAACATAGTACAACAATATTAATGCAGTCCAATTCCATCATTATGTCATGTCGCACTGGCAGTAAATGGCATCCAGTATTCATGCTAAGCAGTTCTGTGTCCATGTTTACCAGATGATGATGTGACCTGAGCAAGAATCAAAAATATATATGGAACTTTTCAGTTTATTCAAAGTGCATAGTATGTAGAAAAGGTGGAAAAACATGGCTGTTAACTGTAACCATACAAAAGCACCCTCACTAGGGGGCATCATACCATACACACTGCAGTCCTCAAGGCTCTTGATAAGCTGTGTGGCACCTGGGGAGGTGAGCTGGACTAGGAAGGGGACTCACTAGCGCAGGCCCTCAGTGGGACTGCCAGGGTAAAGCATGCTGTGCTGGGCCAGTAGCTGCTGTCACAGCTGATACTGATGCCTCAAATTTAGTCAGCCAGCAGGGGGTGTAGGAATGTAAGGCAGTGCATCCCTCACGCACTGAGAGCCTGCTCCATTAGGGGTTTTCTCTATGTAGGTTGGCTGTCATGCAATGACATACTGCATGCGCCTGCGGAGGTATGTACTCATGTAGGCGTCTGACGGCGAGCCCTGTGCCACCCCCGCTGTGCTGCCACCTGTCCTTTGCTAGGTGAAGAGCGGTGTGACCTGTCATTTCTCCCTGATTGATGAGAGCAGTCCATGGGATGCTCTGTTCTCTCTCCCCGACCGACCCCCATGTGTCATTTGCTTCTGATCCCGGGTCATTGGCTTGGCATGCATTAGCCTACCACCAAGCCATCACATCAGCATAGAACTTTAGAATATTAATGTTCAAACTCTGTTGTGTGGTCTTGCTGTCCTTGACATTCTAATGGTAGAGTTACTTCTCCATGGAAGAAATCAGTTGCCCCAGAGTCCCAGTGTGATTATTTTAACAAAAATATATATATTTTTCATTTTTTAATTACTTGTTATGTGTATGAGTTATACTACATTGTATTTAATTATTGATGCAATAGAATGTAATTATGCCTTACTTAGGAATATCTCCAGGATTAAGCACCTGGTTCCATCCAGCGACTTGTCTACTTTGGTCCATGCTTTTGTGACCTCATGCCTTGATTATTGCAACTCCCTGTACTTAGGGCTTCCTGGGGTTGATATCAGCTGCTTGCAGCTCGTGCAGAATGCAGCAGCACGATTGTTGACGGGGGCCCCTCGGACTTCCCATATTACTCCTGTGCTGCGCAATCTAAACCAATTGAGGACTGTCCCTGACAGACCACAGATAAACTCCAGGCATGCAAGAAGTATCCCATGGTCCACAGTGTCAAAAGCTGATAAGAGAGATCAAGAAGAATGAGAATGGAACGATTCTTCTGATCTCTAGCCATCAGGAGATCATTGAGTACCCGAACCAGTGCTGTCTCGGTACTTTGCCTCTTTCGAAAACCAGACTGGAGCGGTTCATAGATGTCATGGATGGTTAAATGGTTTTCCAATTGAGGAGCCACTACTTTCTCAATAATCTTCCCAACAAAGGGAAGATTAGAGATCGGTCTGTAGTTAGCAAAGCAGCCAGAGTCCAAGGAAGCTTTCTTCAGGAGGGGTGTCACCACCGCCTCCTTCAGGGAACTAGGAAACTCACCTGTATCCAAGGAGCACCAGACTATCCGTGCTAGAACGGGGCCGATAGTCTCAAGACAACCTTTTATTAAGGAAGTTGGGCCCAGATCTAAACAGCACGTAGGGTGTATACTCTGGATAATCCTCATGACATCAATGAACTCAGGCCGGTCAAAGGAACTCCAAGAGAGACCGGAGGGAGCAACCAAATGCTGATCAGAAGCAGATCCAATAGAGGGAGCAGGTCAGAGTGCTGCCTTAATGTCGGCCACCTTATCTGCAAAGGAGCGAGCAGGCTCATCACACTCTATCCAGCCAGGTCTCGGTAATACAAGCCAGATCCATGGACCCCACCAAATCTGCAATAACTGCAGTCTTGTTCCTAATGGATCTGGCATTGCACAACAACACTCGGGTTGGACGGGTAACTGAAGTGGAACAGACTACTTGCCCAATACCATTAATAGTAGAGGTACCCTTGGGTATGGGAACCAGACAAGGAGAACCTCGTTCTCGAATCCATTTCGCCCCAGGGTGTCTTCTGGTCTCCACATCTTCAATCCGATGCCTCTGCTCATTCGGCCTCCACTGTCCGCACTCGCCAAAACCCCTCCTCCCCATCCGTACAATCCCCAGTGCTCTACAGTGCTGGTAGGTTGACAACTGTAATGGCAAAGGGGAGAATGGGCGGAGGGCACGGAGTGCGGAGGACGAATAGTGCACGACTGTGGTGGCAGCCCACTACACATTACAACAATAAAACCAAACCCAAAACCCGAAAAATAAAATAAATGATGTAATATAAAAATAAACAAAAAAAATTAAATCAAATCAATCAATGTAAAATATCCAAATAACTAAGATTAACAACCAAAGATCCAGAAGCTCTCGCCCTCCCTTAAATTCTAAAACAAACCATAAGTATAAATCACATACCAGACTCTTAAAAGTCAGTATCAGGGCAAAATGGCAACTTTCCACAGGGAAATGTAGAATCCAGCTGACAACAAGAGGGGCTCTCACCCCCTCATAATCCAAATCTCAGACGATCCTCCAGATGAAATTCGGACAAACAGCAGGAGGGGCTCTCACCCCTGCTTAATCTGATCACCGAAAAGGTTTCTTTAGGAAAACCGACTCTTCTCCAGTAAGCTGTATCCTCAAAATCCAGGCCTAGACACCTAGGCTAAGATCAGCCCGGAGGGCTGTAATCTGAAATAGGGCCCTGAGATGGCAATAATAATTCCCACCACAGAGACACCATAGGAATCCTAGGAAAATCTACACCACCAACAAACCTCGGCGTTCCCTCAGAACAGCCCAACACAGCCACAGTCCCACACCCTGGAAGCCAAGGCACAAAAGGAGAATGCAAAACCCTCACCCCCAACAGGAATAAGACCCACAGAAAAGCAGGCCACCCCAGTGCACACCTTGGGAGCAACAGTGCTTGAGTCTGTCCTCTGTCGCCAAATTGAAACTGCATCACCACTTAGTTTTTATCAATGGTGCCTTCCCACTTTATTTTTAATCTTCATGATGCTGAAACCTAAAAAAGGAAACAAGGAGATTAAGAAAATTTCTGTCAGCCTCCCATCATACATCATTGCCCCTGTGGGAAGCAGAAAGCTGCAATGGATCATTATCAGTGCCGCTGGACCTGCCTTGGCTCAGGTCACGATATGGATGAGTGTGATGCCTGCTTCTTCATGGATTGCCGTACTCTCGAGATCCACACGATGAAGTGAGGTCGGCTGACCCCTACCTTTGGAGGCAAAAATTGCACTCGTGAGGCCAAGGCACCATCTCTGGGCCTTTCCTCTAGACCCTTCCCAGCACATCTGGTGTTGTGAAAGTACAGGATCCTCTTCAGCCTCTTCCTGCTGAGGTGTCAGCGGTCTTGGGGGACTGGTGGACTGCTGTCTTCTTCTGGGCGGCTGGCTGTGAACCAAACTAGTCTGATTGTCCTGAACAGCAGACATCCCTGTGGTGAGGCCAAAACTACATGCTCAGTCTTCCTCAGTGAACATCTCAGTGTCACGGTCTGGTGCTGTCCCAGATCCTGATACCATTCATGGTGTCAAGCAGAGCAGGCTGGCCCCAACATTGGGTTCCCTCCTGACACCATTTGTGGTGTCCAGATAAGGACCAACACCGGGCTGTGCAGCGTCCTGTTGCTGAGGTGGTGGTGGTTCTTTTCCCTGGTGTCAGTGGCGACACTGTGGGAAAGACAAGATGCCTTCAGTGACAGATACGGCGACATCCATAGTGTCAGTGCTGGATCTGGCACCAAGCGCGATGATGCCAGTAACAGTGTCATCCCTAGGGCCATTTGTGGTTCCAGCGTCATTCATGGCACTAAAACAGTTCCGAGTGCCACGTGGGGCACCTGCAGTAGGGATGGTTCCTGGGTCGATGCCAAACCCGACATCAGCACACACATACCAAGGACACTGCTGGCTGCAAGGACAGGGGTGAACCCATCTTCAGGCTAGTCGTTGACCCTAAGCCTGGTGTTGGAGGCAGCACTGGCTCGGGGTCAGGTGGTGGCTGGGAGGAGGAGTTCTCCTCAGAGCCATGTGCTGACAACATCACCAGCTGGGACAGAGGCCGCTCTACAGGGACTGTGAGGTTCCGCTCTCCCCACATGGGGGTAATCACCCCACTGGCACTGACCAGCTGAGTCCTCAGATGCAGGTTGACCCCATTTGGGCAGTCCTGCTAGGCCGTCGCCATGAGTGCACCAGGTCTAAGAGTGCTCCCTTCTGACTCATCTCTGCAGACCAGGCAGAGTCCCTGACTCCTGTGTCTCTCTTGGGCCTCTACCATCATTGCCCGAGCTACCAGAGATCATGGACCCTTTGGGGCCACTCACCTGGACTCAGTACAGAAGGATGGCTGGTGCCTTACCACAGTACCGTAAGCGGGTCGACAGGATCCAGTGTAAACCTGTTCTCCCGGTGCCACCCCTCTGTTGCCAGCACCTCTTCTCCATCAACATCCTCCTCAGGGGACATGGAATCTACCCTCCACATGCCCTCGGCCTCTGAGTACACACTGTTCCAGAGATTCCTGGCAGACATGTTCGAGGTGCTGGAAGTGGGCTCTTTTTCCAGTCACAGTCTTATATCCTTGCAGCTGGCACTCTTAGGAGCTTTCAGCAATAGTTCCTTAGTCATGCTTTCTTGGCCTGGAGACTTTGAGGAATCCTCAAGGACAGTCTGGAGGCATCTCTTCTTGTGCAGCCCAGCTCCCAGGGACAGCCAGCTGTGGTACTGCACATCCACGGGATCTACAGGTGGAGTACCTCACCCTACTTTGGGGACTGAAGTCTTGCAGACCCCTACGGTGCCTAAACACCCTGCGCATGACCGACCTCCTGAGGCTAACTGCTCAGGCAGATGCCCTAGGAAGAAAGGTCTTTACTTCAGCATGTGCTATGATGTGCGTTTCGGCACATCAATCAACCTTCAACAAGTGCCTATGGAAGCCGTTAGGTCAGCTCCTAGCTGCCTTGTCTCCTAGTGAGTTAGTCAAACAAGCCATCAGCCTTTCTGACAAGGGCCTAGAGCTGGCAGGACACCAATCAAGGGCATGGTATGATGCCAGTGAGATGGCCACCAGGCTGGTGCCAACTGCAGCATGTATCAGGCGGATGGTGTGGCTTCACCTTTCCAGGCTGGCATCTTTTGCCTGATTATAAGGTGCTTAACTCACAGTTCCAAGGGGCTAATTTCTTCTCCCGCATGGTCAGGCAAGACCTTTCAGGGTGCCCTCCTGCTCCTGTGCCACAGGAGCCTCCACCTGTCCCTGACCAGTCTCAGGTCCTGCCAGACCCATAAGGAGTCCCTGCTCTCAGGCATTCTCCCCCACGCAGAGGGCTGAGGGAGTTTTCTTACTTTTAGGTGAGCCAGCTCCTAACTAACATGAAGGGAAGCTTGGCCCTCAGACCCATAAGTGGGAATCAGTGGTGAAGATTGATTCCTAGAAGATATGATAATTACGTACTTACCATAATTGTTGAACTTCCAGAGTATTTTCACCATTGATTCCAACACCTACCCACCATTCCCCACACAGTAACAGCCAAGGCCTCTGGGCAGTTCACTCTGTGGGTGCTGGCAGCACCACAAATTTATGGTGAGCATCTCCTCTGTCATAGAAACATAGACTTTGACGGCAGATAAGGACTGCTTGGCCCACTCAGTCTGCCCATTTCCCTACCTATTTGATAAGCTGTAGATCCTAGTTAACCAATAACCTACTTCCTCCTACCCCCCACTAGAATTGCTTTATGTTTGTCCCATGCATTCTTGAATTCCCCCAGTTGTTGACCCCACAATCTCCTCAGGAAGGCCATTCCATGCATCCACCACCCTCTCTGCAAAAAGTACTTCCTTGCATTGCCCCTGAATCGTCCCTTCTGTATCTTCAAATTGTGTCCCCTTGTTCTTGCACATCTCTTTTTCTGAAAGATGCTGCTCTCTTGGACTTTGTTGAGTCCCTTGAGGTCCTTAAATGTTTCTGTCATGTACCCCCTCTCCATCCTTTCCGTGAGAGTATACATATTAAGCTCCTTTAGTCTCAGCCGGCCTGGTGGTGCTGAGGGTTTAGGTACTGGATGCCATGCCAGCCACCCAGGTTCGAGACCGAGCCCGGGTCGGCAGGGGTGGGAAGAGATTGAGCATCCGGAGGACTGCTCTCTCTTCCCAGGGAGGTACGGGGAGAACGATCACTTGAGGAGCGACCTCTGGCAGAGACTGGAGGTAGCCAACTGCAGCGTCATGGCGTATGCCTGGGAGTGGAGCCATGGCAGTATGTTGCCTTGATAGCCAGGCTCCACAGAGGATCCACGTAAGAAAATACCCCATCTTCCCACCGATAGGCTTAAGGCACTCCCACCTAAGCACCACACTTGCAGTCAGACTGCTCTCTGCTGTCTGTCTTTCTCCCAGTCTGCTGGTCAGTTCTATAGAAAGAGCACCCTGGTCGGGGGTGACCCTTCCCTAGAGGATACCCAGTGTCGGGGAGAAGAGGAGTGAAGTTGAGTCATGCAGGGAGGTAGAGTTCGAGGACTGGGCGATCGCTGGAGAGAGTGTTCGGTGGGGCTCAAGGAAAGGGAGACAAAAATAGAATTCGAGAAAAAAAAAAAAGCTCCTTTAGTGTCTCTCTTCATATGGCTTCTGGGGCAGACCCTGCCCCATTTTAGTTGCCTTCCTCTGGACTGCCTCCATCCTATGTCCTTGCAGAGATGGAGTCTCCAGAACTGCACGAAGTATTCCAGATGGGGTCTCACTAACTGTCTGTACAGGTGGATAACAACTTCCTGTTTTCTACGGGTGATGCCTCTCCCTATGCATCCCAGTATCCCCCAGCCCTCCTTACTGCCTTCTCGCATTACTTGTCTACCTTTAGGTCATCTGATGTGACTATCCCCAGGTCCCTTTCCATTTTTGTTGTTAGTACCTCCCCCACACATTGTGTACTCTTCCCCTGGGTTTTTGCTACCCAGGTGTATTACTTTCCACTTCTTTGCATTAAATCTAAGCTGCCATACTTTTGATCATTCCTCCAACCTTGCCAAGTCCCTTTTCATCCTTTCCACCTCCCCCTATGTATCAACCCTGTTGCAGATCTTTGTGTCATCTACAAAGAGGCATACTTTCCCTTCCAGTCCCTCTGCAATGTCACCTATAAAGACATTAAAGAGGACCGGTCCCAGTACTGAACCCTGCGGTACCCCACTAGTAACCCCCCTTTCTTCGGAGTGGACTCCATTTACTATTACCCTCTGCGTCCTGTTGTCCAGTCAATGTTTTACCCAGGCTACAACCCTGGGACCCACTCCTAAGCTGGCTAACTTGTTTATTAAGCTTTTGTGTGGGGCTGTGTCATATGCCTTGCTAAAGTCTAGGTACGTTATGTCCACAGCCCCTTCCTGGTCTACTGCTTTGGTCACCCAATCAAAGAAATCTATTTGATTCATTTGACATGGCCTTCCCACTGTGAATCCATGCTGCCTTGGGTCCTGTACCCCACTGGCCTTTAAGTACTCAACAGTTCTTTCATTCACAAGTGATTCCATCATTTTTCCTACCACTGAGGTCAAACTGATAGGTCTGTAGTTTCCTCCCACTTTTGTGAAGGGGGAATCACATCTGCCCTCCTCCAGTCCTCGAGTACCATCCTCCCATGATTTGTTAAAAAGGGTAGTCAGTGGTGTCACTAGTTCTCCCTTTAATTCTTTTAGAATTCTGGGGTGAATCCTGTCAGGTCCCGCTGCTTTGTTCACCTTCAGTTTTAGGATTTCTTTCAGGACCCTTTCTTCTGTGAATGGACTGGTATCGACCCCCCTATCTAGAGTGCTTCTATTGTTTGGTTTAGGTACCTTCCCCTCTTCTTTTGGGAATACTGGGCAAAGTGTTCATTCGTTATCCCTGCTTTTTCACTGTCACCCTTTGCCTACTCCACCCCCCCTTCCCTTTACTTCACTATCGCTCCCTAATGTAACTTTTTTCACTATCGCTCCCTATTGTACCTATAAAAGGTTTTAGCCCCCTTCTTAACTGAGTTGGCTATCTTTTCCTCAGTTTGGGCCTTCCCTGCTTCCTTCTGCTTTAACTGGTGCAGTTCTCTGTCCTGCTCCTTCTGTGTTTCCTTATACTTTCTGAATGTTAGCTTTTTCTCCCTAACCTTCCCCACCACCTCTTTTGAGAACCATAGTGTTTTTTTTCCTTCGTTGTTGATTTGCTTCACACAAAGCATTGTTGCCTCTGTGATGCCTTTTTTGATTTTCCTCATTGTTTCTCCACTCCTCCTTGCCCATTTGCTAGTGCGTTTCTGAGGCACTCTCCCATTTTCCTAAAGTCAGCCCTCCTAAAGTCTAATAACCTTGCTTTTGTATGACTTGACTCTACCACTGTGTTTATCGTGAACCACAAAGTATGGTGGTCGCTTGTTCCCAGATGGCTACCCACATCTAAATCTGAGATCCTCTCTCCATCCCCTTTTGAGAGTACCAGGTCTAAGAGTGCTCCCTTCCGAGTGGGTTCCAACACTAGCTGTCTGAGGCATGCCCCCTGTAGGGCATCAAGAATGACCCTACTCTTGGATGTTAACTGGAGCAAAGGAGCTCCAGTTAACATGTGGCATATTCGGGTCCCTCATCAACAATATTTCTTTTTCTGCCATTCTACGGATGCCTTCCATCATTTCCTTGTCCATTGCCTCCCCCTGAGATGGGGCTCTGTATACAACCCCCGTGCGGATTGTGGTGCCATTTCCTGTCTTCAGGATGACCTACAGTGCCTCCTCTCCTCCCTGTTTACCCTTTAGTTCCATTGCTTTGATCCCTTCCCTTATGTAGAGAGCTACTTCTCCTCTTCGTTTACCCTACCCGTCCCTCTTGTAGATTGTGTACCCTGGTATGTTAACATCCCAGTCATAGTTCTCTGTGTACCATGTTTCTGTGACTGCCACAGTATCCAGGCATCCCTCTTCCATCAAGGCCATTAGTTCAGGGAGCTTGTTACTCAGACTATGGGCATTGGTACTAATCATCCTCATCATTTTTTGATGGCCTTACCCCTTTTAGCCCCATCCCTGTTCTTACCGCCTTTGCCTTTTTCTCCATTTACCCCTGTCCTGCTCCCTGTTGACTTCTCTACCTTGGTGTTTACCTTGCTAAGTACCCTGTTTTGTGGGGGGAGGCTGGGATTTCCCTGCTCCTTTTCAGTGCCTCCCTCTTGACTAGTTGAAATGCTTTCCAGTGAAGCATTTAAAGCTGTCATCTAGGATCCTGGTTCCCCTCCTGGACAGATGCAGATCATTGCATCAGTATAGGCCTGTATCCCTCCAGGTGGACCCCCAGTCCCCTATGAAACCAAAACCCTGAGCTTTGCACAGTTTTTCAACCATTCATTGAATCCCATGGTGCAGAGTACCCTATCCTCACCCATGCCATAAACAGGTAGCACCTCCGAGAAGGTTACCATACGTGCTACTTGTCTAAGGCCCCTCCCCAACTCCACAAACTCCTCTTGCACTGCTCTGATCCCATTTCCAGCCAGGTCATTTGTCCCTAGGTGAACAGTGACATCCAACTCCCTCCCCCGTGCTGCTGCTCCTGTGATCCTGAGGATTCACTCCCTGTACCTCCAAGCCATGGTGCCAGGCAGGCACCTTACCTCCCTCCCTCCCTCCCCCAGTTCTACCCCCCTAATGACTGAGTCCCCCACCAGGAGTTGTTTCCTTCCCCTGTGAGGTCCCGTGCCACCCTCCTGTGGGTCTCCTTTGTGGAGGTTCCCAGCATTCTCCTTGTTCTACATTGCAGGTGCCTCCATAGAAGAACCACCCTCCGCCAGAACAGCTTATGAATTGTGGAGGGGTACAGCTGGAGGGGTGCGCCTCCGTTCCACCACCTTCACTCTCTGAGCCCACCTTGGTCCAACCGCTCCTATTTCTTGGCAACTTCTGAGGCAGTGATTGTGGCCCTGGTGGTCTGTGGGCGGGGGAGGAGGTTTCAAGAATCTTAGTCAGGTCGGTCTGGAGACTGGAAACCTCCTACCTCAGACCAGAGAGGTGCCTTCAAATAGGGCAGCATCGCAGCCTCCAGAACATCTCCCAGAAAACTGCCGCCCTACAGCCACTGCATCACTTCCATCTTGTCTTACTTTGTGGCCCCTCTCCTGTTGCTTTGTATGCTTACTCTCTTCTCTCTCTATTTATTTTTCCACCTACTTTCCTGCTGTCTATGTGCCATTACAGCTCTTGCACTTCCTGTTCTGGGACAGGAACTTCATGTATTCTTCAGTAGTCTCCTTCTTCCTTGTTCAGAGTCAGACCTCCAGCAGCTGTTGGGGGGAGAGCTACTCTTTTCCTTCAAGGATGGCGAAACTAAAGTGTCTCAGTGATCCTTCACTTCCTACTGTCAACAGGAAGTTCCTGTTGTCAGTCAAATCCAGTGCATATAAAAGTGGAACTGGCTAAGGCTGGGAAGGTGGAGGGGAGGAGGGCAATTAGTAAGAAAAGTTCTAGCTCTTTAGTCAGCTGCTTCGTGCTCTGAAAGCAAGATTGCTGTCTGCCAAAAGCTAGCATCAGAGAACTGTAATTGGAGACACCTGGTTTTCTGCTGCCTAAGCCACACCCCCAATTAACTGCTCTCCTCCTGATTTAGTAAACTGAGAAGCTGATACAGACCCCTTCCCCCAACACAGAAAAACACACTGCCTCCTTTTTTTTTTTACCCTAATTGAGACCCAACACTTCTAATAAAGTATTTGTTTGCTTAACCCCAACAGTTAGTAAGAAAAGTTCTAGCTCTTTAGTCAGCTGCTCCTTGCTCTGAAAGCAAGATTGCTGTCTGCTCCTATCATAGGGGTTGATCTTCCTGGACTAAAAGTCTCCACCACTCATTCACACTAATGGGACTATGCCAGAGGCACTAGGACCCGGCAGGAACCAAAAATCTTAAGGAGGACCGATGCCAGGATAGGACCAAGCATGCGCGACGCCACAAGACTATCTCAGCATCAACCCTCCAACCGCCTCAGTTCCTTTTCTCCTGCCATCGAGTGTGCTTCGATGATGACGTCGCTCGCCTGTCGGGAGTCAAGTCTTCATTTATACGACAGCAGCTATAGCCGTTCAGTATTTGATTACTTTACTACTTTTAATGTTCTTTTCTTATTTAAAAAAAAAAAAAAAAAAGAAGAAGAGGAAGAAATTCTCAGCCTGCCATCAACGGAGTTAACCTTAGATGGTAGCGGTGATGGTACAGAGACTTCGTTTGAAATCTGTGATGGCAGTGGGGCTGTGTCTGGTACACCGCCCTTTGCGGAGGGAGAGTATGACCATGGACAGTCTGGTGCTCAGTGGGGAGGACAGTCCGCTGTAGCACAAAAGCGGCAGCCCCGTTCCTGACCTCAATTGTAGACTCAGCTCCGCTCAACCTCGAGCTCTTCTTTTTCCTCCTGTCGGTGGTCAATGGTACTGCTTGAGGTTGCCCTCTGGTACATCTGCATGGGGATCGTCAGTGGTGGTAGACCTGACCCGACTTTGGTGGGTTCCTCTGTGGCTCCATTTTTATCGGCCATGATCTTCGACACCGGGTCCCATCTCTGTCCAAGATGGGGCTCCAGTGACCAGTTTCACTGCTGGGCCGCTCTTTTAGAGCAAGGGTTACAACGTCTGCCCAGTTGACTTGGCAAGTGGACCCAGTTCCAGGGCCTTTGGGCCTCGGAGCCACTGGGCCATGGCCGGGTGGGTAGGATGTGCATGGTGCCCTCTCTGGTGCAAGTGCCATTGACGCTGACCCCACGTGCCTACACCCCTCACCTTTTCCTTTGCAGGGATGGGCATGGGTACTGCTTTCCTTCTCCCCCTTTTTCTTCACTTCTCTGGCCAGTATGCCCGACGCCGCTTGTGGTAGTGCCGCGTGTTATGCCGTCAGCGTTTACAGTGCCAGCGCCATGTGTGATGCTGGTGCCGTGAATGATACCAAACTCCATGATGCTGTTCTGGGTGGCAGCATTTCCCATGATTCTGGCTTGGACCTGCATTTTGGAGGTTCTTCTAGGGTAGAAGTGGATCTGGATGAGTCTCTGTCTGTCCTACTTTGTTGAAGACTCAGCGGATGACTAATTTTAGGGGCTGGAATGCAAGCCTTCTGTATCACCAGAGCATGTGATAGAAGATCTTTTCAGTTTTTCCTCAGGGATATGGGGTCCTCAATAACTTCTCAGACTTCATCTGTGGACCAAAGCAGACTTCTAGATCTGCAGTTTCTACTTTCCTCAGTATGAGTACACCCTGTGGAACACACTGAATTAAATGGCCGAGAGCCTCCCAGAATCTGCCGCTCCATTGCTAGGGGCATATAGCCCAATAATTAGCTAAAAGCTTTTATAGACCCCTATGACACTGCCCCTAGCATGGCTGCCATTGGCAGCAGATGATTAACATCTCCTTGGCAGTGGTTATCGGTTCACCCCTCAGGTTGAGCTCTGGAGGGTGCTCAGACTTCTGCTTCCCCTCAGAGGGACGGCACCATCGTCATTGTCATAACAGGCAATCATTTCAAGGTAGAGGCCTGGAAGCCTTTGTCAGGAACCAACTCCTCAACTACAAAAAAATAAAAATCACAGCAGAGAGCACAGGGCATGAAAGCACCCGATACCATCCTCTTAGATCTGGACCAGGTCCCACCTCAACTTTCTGAGGTGGACCCCTCTCAGCGGTAGTGGGGGGCGCCTGATTTGGTTTTATAACTAGTGGAAGTTCAACCCAGCAGATGTATGGGTCATCAGGATTGTCCGAGAGGGATACTCTCCCAGTTACACAGAGATTTTCCCCAGACCCAGGTGGCAGCCCAGTCTGTTTGCCTCTCTGTCAGACCCTCTTTCCTCTGAGAGACGAGGCCTCAGAGCAGTAGAAGTTGTTCCATGGCGAGTCGGAACACAGGCTCCTACTTTCTTTGCTTGGTTCCAAGATAACTGGCGGCATGCACCCATTTCTCGACCTTGAAAGGTTAAACAAGTACCTGTTCAGGGAGGAGTTCGCTACAGTCTCGGTATTCAAGCCTTCACTTCCTGGACATTTGGCTCTGAGCCAGCCCATCTGGGCTTGAGTCTCAGGAAGCAGTTGCCACAGCTTCTCAGTTGCTGTCTTCCAGGAGGGGTTCTCGGATTCAGGGAAGGTGCCAGATTCACCTTCTCAGCAGCTCCTCTTCATAGGAGCCCTCCTGGATACCTCCAGGGCGAGGGTTCTTCCTTCCAGAGAACGGAAGAAACAACATCTTCAGATGTCTCGTTACTTCATGGAAAGTGACTCAGTCTGGGCCCTTTTTGATGCAGTGGGTGCTGGGACTTGTGCCTTTGTCTGCAACAAATAGTGGTCCCCAACCACACATCCACAATTCTCCACATAAATGATAGAACCTCGGATAGAATTATTTACACGGTAGACGCAGTTGGCCTAGCTTCTGTTAGGTCTACCCTTACCCTCTAAATCCCAGATCACCATCACCACGGTTGCACTCCTGATCAGTTGGGGACCTCACTGTCAAGACCTCCACATTCAGGTGTGGAGCCAGGAGTAGGAGCATAATTTTCTCATAGATTTCTTAGAGATGAGAGCTGTCTTGTACTCTAACCAAATCCTGAAGGAGGCCCTCTGCCACAAAGTGATCCCACTTCGGACGGATGACAGAATTGTGATGTTTTCATCAACAAGCAGGGTGGAGAACTCTTCTACCCTCTGTGTAGGAAGGCCGTGGGGAGATGAGAGTGGTGCCTTGAGCACGTTGCTTCATTTCAGTTGTCGTGGAGTCACTATTCAATGAGTGGGGCAGTCTGAACCTGGTTCTTTTTGTGTCCCTTCTCAACACAAATCTGCCTCTATCCCGTTCCAGAAATCCAGACCCTGGTGTTTTCTGTGAGGACGTATTCACTGCAGTAGACAAGATGCTCCTTTACGCTTTCCTCGTCTTCCTTTAGTTCAGAGGGTGCTGCTCAAGTTGTAGGCAAACGGGCAGGATGATTCTCATCATCCCAAACTGACCTCGGCAGATATAATTTGCATAGATCAACAGTCAGTTAGAAGTTCCCCTGAGGCGACTCCCTCTACGAGCGGACCCTCTGACACAAGGACTTTGGTCCATCCTTTCTGCTCTCCCTTCATCTCCATGCTGGGCTCCTGAGGAGATGAAAGTGAGCAAGTTTTAGGTTTCCAGACAATCATTGAAATCTTCTTAGCCACGCACTGACCTTCCACCAGGAGGACTTACGCAGCTAAGTTTTTACACTTCACCATCTGGTGTGCAAAGTTCCGTCTGGACCCTTGGTTGCCCACCAAGTAAAATGTTGGGGTGCCTTGTGGACCTGTCGAATGCAGGTCTGCATTTCTCGGCAGAGAATGTTCACCCCATGCATTTTCGGACTATCTTGAGCCAGTAGACAACATGTCACTGGCTCGGCTACAGTTAGTTTTGTTTTTTCCTACTTACTTCATTAACCCCAGGATGAAGGGGAGCATTCCCTTTATCTCTCTGAATGTTGAGGGTTCTGCTACTCTACATTGACAGAACGAAGAGATGCGTATCCAAACAATTATTGTATCTTTCTGCATGCCTTGGCTGGGTCAGCCTGTTGCCATGAGATGTATTTCTGCTTGGTTAGTAGCATGTCTTCGACACTATTAATCCATAGCACAGGTCAAGTTGGAAGGCTAGGTTCACATCACTCTACCGGAGCGGTTGCGACTTTCCTCGTGGAGATTTGTAATGTACCCATTGCAGACATCTGCAAGGCGGTGAGTTGGAGCTCAGTGCATACCTTGGTAACGAACTATGTTCTGGATGTCCATGCCTGACAGTTAACTTTCTTTGGCAGACAGTCCTTATGGACTTCTGTCCTGAGCGAGCTCTGTCTCCTACTGCCCTACTCCGGGGGTTGATTTTAACTTGGTACTCTCCCATTAATGTGAATGAGTGGTGGAGACTTCTAGTCCAGGAAGATATGGAATTATGTACTTACCGCAATTCTTGATTTTTTTATAGGTGAAGAAGACAGTCCCATCTTTTCACTCTTCTCTTTTCCTCCTTCTCCCTGCCTGGGGTACATCCTGTCTGTGGGTATATCTATTTAGTTGCTACATGCAGCATGTGCCCTGGGCAATATCCAATCCATCTCCGTCGAGCAACTGCTCTGTGAGTGGAAGGGTGCACTGTACCTTTTTTGGATCAATACACTAGCTTTCACACAGGGTGTGTCACTGTGGTTACAAAGAGAAGCAGGTTATGTTTCTAATTCCTTCTCTTAACAGTGTCAGACTTTTTTGATTGCTATAACCCTCATTTCTTCTTTCTGTGCTTCTGAGCCTTGGCCCACTACCCTTGGGATGCCAGAGGAGAGGAACACATCTTGACTCCCTTGGTCTGCCAGTCCTGCAATTTGGAATGCTCCTAAGCTCTGATTTTCTTCCATCTGTCATGAGGAAAAGAGGAATGTGGGTTTACTCTCATGTTAATTCAGTTTTTATCAGGTAGCATGGAGTTGTCTCTGTTTAGGAGCCCATGCATATTTGTTCTATTTTTTAGCGCATTGTGCCATTTAATTTGGAAGGGGTGCCATTCATGGATTTCCCCTCTTGAATCTGAGCTGTTGCCTTATATTTTTCCCTTACCTTTATAAACCTCCTGTCTGGCTAGTGGTGTGAGGCTCTGGCTCTTTTAGATCCATCTACCCTTGTGCTGCTAAGAGTCTACCTAAGTGTGGATAGAGAACTGAATTTAGGCAGTTACAAATCGAAGTTACTTCCTTGCAACCATAGTTGTACTACTGGTATTCAGTTCATGTCCACACGACCTTCCCTGGCAAATCTTGCATCAGATTTCTGTTTCTGCATACAGATCTAAGTGCAGAAGGGGCGGAACTAAAGGATCACATGGTTAGGTTTTAGGAGGAATGAAACTTGAAGACTTACGGAAACTGAGCATGCTCAGTAGAAGACTGCCTGGTGTGGATATGAACTAAATACTAGTAGTAGAACTGTGCTTACAAGTAAGTAGCCTCTAGTTTTTCTAAAGGGTGTATTTGTAAATCATACAAGCCCTCCCTCCCTACCCACCTCCCCTTCTAGAACCTGCATAAAAAAGGGTTCTTAAGGTCAAGTCTGTAGTGTATGAATATGTCATGTATCTTGTATCTCTTTGTCTGTAACCTCCCAGGTCGTGCCTGAAAATTGGCAGATCTTACTTCAAGTGGGACCTCTTGCAGAAGGCTATTAGGACTATGCCGCAGGCACTAGGACTCATCGGAAACCTTTAGCTATGAGTACCAGCGAGGCCACCCCGACGTCGGCTCTGCCCGACATTCCAGTGGTATATTAGGGAGGTCCCCAGCCCCACCTCAGTTCTTTTCCTGCCGCAGACCCGCTTTCATCAGCTCTTCGGTTGACTTTAAGAACTCCTGTTAGTAGTCTCAGTAAAGTATTTAATAGTTTCTTGTTTTTTCTTCAAAGTCCGTTTTTTCTTGTTGTTCTTGTTGCCATCTGCATGTCGACTTCACCGTTGTCGGTTTCCTCGTCTGGACAGAAGAGGATAAAGTGTTCCTGTAGCCACCAGATACCGGTGAAAAAAGACCACGATGCCAAGAATTGCCCAATCTACTGTGGCTTTACAAGTAGGGCCAGGATCTGCTGCCTTTAAGGTGCTAAAGGCCCATATCCTTGAAAAACAAGTTGCCGTGATGCAGTGCTCTCCCGGGGAAAATTCTTCTTCCACACCCCACTAATCAAAGCACAAGGAGAAAAATTGGGACTCAGATTGCCACAAGTCCCATGAAAAGGACCAAAGCTGATCTCAGGTACGTTCACGCTCTCATTCTCCCCACAAGAAGCCCTCCTCCTCTGGGTCGGCCAGCACAGATCATTCCCACCACTCATGGCACTCTAATGGTAAGTGGGATGCTACCGTCCATGCCAAGACACCGGCGTCAGATAATGGTAGTCAGGGCCCGGTCTCTCTACTGATGCCCCCACCTCGAAAGTGATGGCTATGCCCTTGCGGCCACCCTCCACCTCGGGAGTGGCATCTGCCTCGGCCCTGTCTACGGCCGTTAACAGCGCTCCGGGTAAGGCCCTACATCAGAAGGAATGGAAGTCAGGCTCATAGCCAACACTGGCTCACTGACCCTCTATGTTCTAGCCAACAAAACCGAAGCCAACGATAGCTAAGCCAGATGGCTCCAAACCGTCGATGGCACAGAACCCATAGTGGGCATCGGTAAAAGCGGCGCCGGATACTGACCATTCACCGGTCCATAAGGCCTCTACCCCTGAGGACCTGAGAGACAGTTCTTCACCGAGGGACCTCCCTGATTTGCCGTCTTCGCTGATAACTTTGCCAGACAAACCCAGCCTCCTGGCGGGTTCTGACGTGGCACAGTTCAACAAGGAAGAGCACACCAAGCTTTTCAGTTTTGTTGGGGCCAAGTTAAAAAAAGATGTTTTGTCACTGCAGCCAGATCCTACTCCGGCCCCGGAAAAACCTGGGGATAAAAGCAGGGATGAAAAGCCTTCTTATTCTCTGCCTAAACATTCCCCCTCTAAACCAAAACTGAAGTCCAGGTCACGCACTCTGGTAGATACCCGTGGTCGGTCTAAACACAGGGAACGTCAGCACCGGCGACTCTCTCGCTCTATCAGCCACCATCGTTCCTTGAGCAGGAGACGTTCCAGTAGCCGGCGCCGGTCTTCCAGTAAGCAACGCTCACAGGAAAGAAGCTGTTCTTACTCCTTCTCAAGATTGGCCTCGTACTATTCAGAGGGCCACAGTTCACATCCCAGCTCCTCTGGCTCCGACCGTTCCCTCTCCAGGGAAAGTGTGTCTCCCGATGAGAAAGGCACTCCAAGGTCCCCTCCTGACTATCCCACATTCATGGACATCATGAGGCATATCCAGTCCTCTAATGGATGGGAGACAGGACTTGGATCTGGAATGCCAGAGGTTGGCAAAGTACCTGAGGCAGAAGGAGCAAAAGCCTCTAGTGGTCCCTCCTCTTGTGGATACATTCCAAGACCTTACCAGGATTACTTGGAACCATCCCTCTACCACCCGGGCAGCTCCTAAGAAATCAGACAGGCTGTATAGAGCCCCAAGGGAGGAGCCTTTCCTAGCAGAACACCCTCAGGTGGACTCCATGGTGATTTCAGCTGCTCATGATAAGTCCAACCAGCCTAAACACCTTAGCTCCCAGCCTCCTGATGTAGAGTCCAGATACCTGGACCAGGTGGGCAAGAAGGTCTATTCTACCTCCACCTGTTCCATTCACTCTCTAAACTTCCTCACACATGTGGTCCAGTACCAAAATGCAATGTGGGAGAAGGGCTTGGAAGTAGCTCAGGCACCTTGCCAGACTCTGCACAAAAGACCGAGCTCCTGGAGATTTTGAAATCTGGTTTGGATGTAGGCACTCACATCTTGAGGGCCTCATACGATACAGCAGATACGCCCTCGAGGGCAGCAGCTTCTGGCGTTTGCCTTAAGATGCCATGCCTGGCTTAGAGTTTCAGGATTCTCCCAGGATCTGCAGTCCAGAATCTGGGACCTCCCATTCCAGGGTTCTGTCCTCTTCAGGGAGGAGATGGAGAAACTCATCTCTCGTCTCCAAGAATCCGGGAAGTCCATCTGGTTCATCCGAAAACTATATAAGGGGGACCAGAAGCCATTCCGCAAACTGCCATTTCGTGAGACCTCAGGGCAGAATAACCATGGCCAATTTCCGCAGAGAGGTGGCTTTAAGAGGAAAGTCACAACCCAAGCTTCTGGGAGCTCTACCTCTAGAGGCCTCAAGTCCTCCCAGCCCTCTCTGCCGACTTCTGGAGCTACCCAGTGACTCGCTACCTTCCCCCCCCCCCAGCAGAGGTCATGGGGGAGGCAGTAGGGGGTCACTTTCCCTTTACCAAGAAGGATATAGCAATATTACGACAGACCTTTGAGTTCTAGATCTAATAAGGAGAGGACATACCTTATAGTTCACTCAGATTCCTCCAGAAAAACCACCAAGGTCCTCTCGTTATCCTCCTTCGCACATTCCTCTGATAGAAGGAGAAATACAGTCCCTACTGCAGAAATGGGCAACAGAGCCAGTTCCCCAGGGACAACAGGGAAAAGATTATTACTCCCACTTCTTCCTGGTCCCAAAAAAGACAGGGGAGCTTCGTCCCATCGTGGACCTCATCTTCTTAAATCTTTATATAGAGTACAGAAGGATCTTACTTCGAGACATAGCTCTTGCAGCAGGTTACACCATTAGGACTGAAGCCGGCAGGTGCCAGGACACCACAGAAAAATTCTAGCTAGCAATATCCAGTGGGGGGACCACCCCTGATGTCAGCCCCACCCTCGACATCTGGCATCATACAAAAGGGGCGGTCCCCAGCATCCCTCCGTTCTTTTCCCTCACAGATGCCTCTAGCAGACGAACGACACTCAAACTTCTATTTTTGTGTGAAAATTAACCTGCATGTCTTCTTCTCTGACTCCTTCTATCGAAGGACACCCCTCAAAGTGAGCTTGCGGAAAGCAGATCCCGTTTAAGGACCGGCACATGGCTTGTGTGTGGTGTCTAGGCCCGGAGCACGACATCCAGGCCTGCCCCATCTGCCAGCAATTTAACAGCAGGACCAGGATCCACCGCCAGAAAGCACTCCAGGGGGTTTCTTCTTGAGGAAAAACTGAAAGCCATGGAAAACAAACCTTCCTCCAAGGGAGAATCTTCCCACCATAAATCGGAGAACCACCAAGAAAAGCACTGGGACAGGGATAGAGACAGATCCCTGAGTCTGGCCTCGGACTCAAGGGCCAGCTCCAGCTCCACGAGGTCTTAAAGATCCCTTCCCGGGCTTGGTCTCAGCCCCCTCCGGTGAAGGTACGTTCTTCGGGAGGCACTAGCTCTGTCTCCCTTCAGCCTCTTCAGGCCAAATCCAAGGAGTGCCGGTCCTCCGGCTCGGCAGCCAGGCCTGAGGCCTTGGAGCGGCATAAGTCCAAACCGGCCTTGAAGGCGGGAGCCGACACGTCAGACCGACACCGGGACACTGACCATCGGGCGGTCTCCCAACCTCCGAGAGGGCCCGACATCCCTCCAAGGAAGACCACAGAGTTGACATCCCTTAAACGGATCTCAGAGCCTAAGTGGGCGTCCGACATGACTCCCGCGAAACGGACGAAGGACCCGATGCCACTCCCACCACTGCTGACACTGGGTGCCAGGGGGTCTTCTGAAGAGGACGTCGGGGCGCTCCCTACTGACAACCAAGCGGGCAATATCGAGGACATCGGACTCCCTCGGGATCCGACATCCGATCCGGCTACTCCCCCGGGTCCAATGCCTGAACCCGGTGACTGGCAAGCCTTGACGCCAGGCTCGTCATCCGGCCTGAATCTTCAAGAGATAAAAGACCTTTTTAACTTCTGGTGGGACACCATTAGAAAGGATGTGGTGCCTACCAAACCTCCTCAGGGGGTCCGTCTGAAGGAGCCTGACAACAGGGTGCACCCTCTGAACCAAAGGAGCCTACCCCACCTTCTAGGGGCAGATCTAGAGAAAGCAAGCACGCCCCTCCAGGCCTCCTTCCGGGTCCCCCAGCAACCGTCGACCCAAACGTCCCAGATGGAGATCCCACACTCCACCAGAGGACAGCTCGCGTCCAGATTCCTCAGACTCCTCAAGGTCGCCCTCTCCAATTTGCCTCCCATCACCAGACCCACGAGACCTGCCCAGGTCACCACCGGATGATCCCTCTTTCTCTGATATCATGAGGCACATCCAAGAGAACATGGGGTGGGAGACTGAGGATTTGGACCCGGAAAGACAACGCCTCACAAGATACCTCAGGCAAAAAGATCCTAAGCCTGTGGTGGTCCTGCCGCTGGTGGACACCTTCATGAACGTCACCAAAGCAGCTTGGAAACATCCACATTCCACTCCGGCAGTACCCAAGAACGCCAACCACCTGCATAGGGCACCCATGGAGGACCCTTATTTGGCACAACAGCCCTTGGCCGACTCTCTGGTCATTACAGCCTCACACGACCGGTCTCAAAGACCTCAGCACCTGAGCACTCAAGCCACCAGACCAGGAATCTAAACAACTAGATTCACTGGGGAGATGCATGCACGCGGATGCTACATGCTCTATCTGGTCTCTTAATTACCTCACGCACATGGTGCAGTTTCAGAATGCCCTATGGGAACAGGGACAGGACCGCCTTAGGGATTTCCCGGAAGGCAAGAAAAAGGAGGAGCTTCTCAGTCTCCTCCGCAGTGGGTTAGATGTGGGTACCCAGGTCCTTTGGGCTGCTTACGATTCAGCGGACTCCGTGGCCAGGGGCGCAGCTACAGGCATTTGTCTATGGAGGCACTCCTGGTTGAGGGTCTCTGGTTGTACCCTGGACGTCCAGAAGAACATCCTGAATGTTCCATGTAATGGCTCGGTCCTGTTTGGTGAAGAATCGGAAAGAGTAATCACTAAGCTACAGGACGCCAGGAAGGCAGTCAGGACTGTACAAGCCATGTACAGACCTAAGGCTGTTTCCTTTCGTAGGAACCAGAATCATTTTCACGGCCAGCAACAATGACAACAGCCATGTTCCGGCCAGCTACCAAGGGGCAACTTTAACAGAAAGGGTCAACCAAGATTCTCCACAGGCCAGGGCCAGAAACACCAAAAATCTGCCCAGCCCTCCGGAACCAACACCATCACATCATGACTCCTTCCTGGACCCTGCCCCACCTCTGGATCCAAGTGAAGGAAGTGTTGGGGGTCGTATCTCTTACCACCTATCGGTGGCAGAGGATAACCTCCAACTGGTGGGTTCTTCAACTAGTAAGTCAAGGACACTCTATCGAGTTCCTCAACCGCCCACCATCAAGCTCTCCTGTTATCCAGGTCAGCATGCCTTGCTCATTCAGCAAGAGATCTTGGTACTCCTGGACATGGATGCCATAGAACCAGTACCACAGAACCAGAGAGGAGAAGGATATTATTCACACTTCTTCCTGGTTCCAAAAAAGACAGGCGACTTACGCCCGATCCTGGACCTTAGCGATCTCAACACATTCGTGTTATACAAACGCTTCCACATGGTCACTCTTCCGGGTCTCATCCCCTTGCTCAAGCAGAGCACATGGCTCACGTTGCTGGACATGCAGGATGATTACCTCCAGCTCCCCATCACTTGAGCACACCGGAAATTCCTGCGCTTTGAGTTCCTGGGATGCCACTACCAGTTTCGAGCACTCCCCTTCGGTCTGTCCTCGGCGCCTCGCATGTTTATGAAATGCGTGGCAGTCATGGCAGAGGCTCTCAGGAGACAGGACCACTATGTGTTACTGCACCTTGACAACTGGCTCCTCATAGGCCCCTCTCGGGAGTTTTTTTTAATTTTTTTTTTATGCTCCTTCCCCACACCTGGCCGGTCTCTCCTTCGGGCCCCCACACAAACTCCCCACCGTGGCTACTCTTCGACCCCTACCACCCCATATTGCAGCCAACCCCAAGTAACCCTGGTGTATCCTTTCACTGGGCAGGTCTCTTACCTCTGTAGGTGAATGTCTCTGGTGGCCAACCAGCGATCCTTGGGTGCTGCTGGGACGGCATATGGAGGTTTGGGAGCCCGGTGGTGAAGGTTTGGGAGGGCCACCACCCAATCGGCCTGGCACCATTTTCCACTTTGCTATAGAGCGACATGCTGACATCTAGGCATACGCCCGATCCGTCCTCCCTTGAGTGTATTGTAGCCGGCGTCCTGCCATACTCCCAGCCTCCGCCAGGAGTCAGCAGGCGCCGATCCACATATCCACCCTCCCCCCTGAGAAGGCGAGCTGTCGTCAGATGCTCATTTCCTTCTCCCCTGGCTGGCTCTCCAGCAACCCAAGTCCGTTCCCGAACCTGGGTCACTGGGATCAGAAGCGGAAATCCAACTGCTGCTCCGGCAGGCTGGCCTCGGGAGGTTTTGATAGCTGCAATTCAAGGCACTCGTTCTCTCTTCGGATTGCTGGGCATTACAGTCAACCAGGATAAGTCATGCCTCATCCCTTCACAGAGGTTGCAGTTTATTGGTGCAGTTCTTGACACCGTTCAAGGGAAGCCTTTTCCTGCCTCAGGACAGAACCCATCCGGTCCCTCATAAGGGATATGATGGAAAAGAAGTCGGTCCCAGCCAGGACCATTCTTCGCTTGCTCGGCCACATGGTGGCAGCCATCGAGATGGTCCCCCTAGCTCGACTTCATATGAGGGTTACCCAATGGATGCTTCGAGCCTAGTAGGACCAAAAGTAGGATCAACTGCATCAGTCAGTCCGGATCACGGATGCCGTCATCTGAGACTGGTAATGGTGGCTCGTCTCAGAGCACCTTTCCAGAGGAGTCCCCTTTCTTGCACCTGCCCCAACTCTGGCTCTCTCCACGGACACTTTAGGGTCTGGTTGGGGAGCCCCCCTGGACGGAGTCAGGACCCAGGGATCTTGGTAGACCCTGGAGTCTCACCTCCACATCAACATCCACAAAATGTGGGCAGTCCTGTATGCTCTACAGGCCTTTCAGTCAGAGATCACACCAGGTCTCCTACAGTTACAAACAGATAATACCTCGGTGATGTACTATATCAACAAGCAAGGAGGCACTCACTCCTACCCTCTTTGCAGGGAGGCAAAGAGGGTGTGGGATTATGTATTACAGCATGGCGCAGAGATTACTGCAGTGCATGTTCCCGGGGTGGACAACACCATCGCAGATTGCCTGAGCTGGTCACAGGCCAAGGCTCACGAATGGGAACTGCTGCAAGAAGTAGTAAAGGATCTGTTCCGCAGATGGGGGACACCAGATTTAGATCTATTTACGTCCCCATCCAATGCAGAACTGCCTAATTTCTGCTCGCTAGACCCAGGGCCTGGTGTTTTCTGGCAAGATGCGTTGTCCCTCTCTTGGACGGGCAGGTTCTTCTATGCTTTCCCACCCTTCTCTTTGATCTAGAGGGTTCTACTGAAGCTCCGCGAGGAGGGAGCATCAATGATCCTAGTGGTGCCCTTTTGGCCCAGACAAATTTGGTTCCTGCTCCTGCACCAACTAGCCCAGGAACCCCTGTTTCCTTTGCCGGCCAGCTTACACCTGTTGTCCCAGGAAGCAGGCTTCCTGGTCCACCCAAACCTTAGACACGGGGTTTCGCAGGACGTGGCGGAAGTCTTAGCAGCGGCAAGAAAACCATGCACTCATGCCACCTACACCATGAAATGGCACAGGTTTTGTCTTTGGGCTCAGGCCCGGGGCTTAGCCCCACTTGACTGCCCTGAGAAGTCAGTGCTTGACTACCTCCTATCCCTGTATGAATCAGGGCTCGCCTATTCCTCCATAAAGGTACACCTCTGTGCCATTTTGACATACCATTCCCCGGTAGGTGAGAGGTCACTAGCGCAGCTAGAGGCCTCCCGCGCTTTCTTCCTATCAGGGATCCGATTCCCCCTTGGGACCGTCTTTTGTCCTTGAGCAGCTCACGCTGCCCCCATTTGAACTAGCTGCGGATTCCGAGCTGCGTCTTCTCTCTTGGAAGATGCTTTTTTTTAGTTGCGGTTACTTCCGCTAGATGAGTTTCTGAGCTTCATGCGCTCATGTGTAACAAACCTTACCTGGTTTTTCACAAGGACAGTATGTCCTTAAGGACAAATCCTAAGTTTCTTCCCAAGGTGGTCTCAACCTTGACTCTCAGTCAGGATATTGACCTTCCGGTGTACTATCCCAACCACTCTAACCAAGGGGAAGCTCTCCTGCACACATTAGATGTGCATAGGATCCTCAGGTACTATCTAACCAGAACTAAGTCCCATTGCCGGTCAGATCAGCTTTTCCTATCATTTGCTCACAGGATGTAAGGAGCACCTGTATCGAAGCAAACTCTCTCCAAGTGGCTGGTTTGGTGCATCATGTTCTGTTACCAAAAGCACAACAAGCCTTTACTGAGATCAGTGAAAGGACATTCCATGAGGGGGGTGGCTACCTCTTTCACAGTGCTTAAGAACGTCTCTACATCAGCCATTTGCGCGGCTGCTACTTGGAGCATGGTACATACCTTTATCAGGCACTACAGTTTGGACATTGCTTCTAGGCGTAGAACTGGTTTTGGCCTGGCAGTCCTTCAAGGACTTTTGTCTTAATTTTGGTTCTCTCCAGGATCCCTCCTATCCTCCTCCCGATCAGGGTAATTTGTTCCCCTTACTGCTTGGGAATCGGTCCTAATGGTGTAACCTGCTGCAAGAGCTGTTTCTTGAAGTAAGATAGTACAGTTAGATAAGAACTTACCGTCACAGTAGATGTTCGAGAACAGCTCTTACAGCAGGTAATTTCCCTCCCACCTTCCCCTCAGGAGGTTTGGTCTTCAGACTTGGGCGTCTCAGATGCGATCAGGTTATTATATTTATAGTTCTTCCTTTGGAAGCAGATCCTCAGTCTCCCCTTCAGAAGTAACCTTTATGCCAGGAGTCTCCGGCGGGAGAACTGAGGGATGCTGGGGGATCGCCCCTTTTGGATGATGCCGGACGTCGGGGGCGGGGCCGATGTCAGGCGTGGTGCCCCGCTGGATATTGCTAGCTAGAATTTTGACGTGGGGTCCTGGTGCTTCCATCTTCAGTCCTAATGGTGTAACCTGCTGCGAAAGCTGTTCTTGAAGATCTACTGTTACGGTAAGTTCTTGCGTAACTGTACTTTCAGGATGGTCACTCTGCCAGGCCTCATTCCTTCTTGCACCTGGGGGATTGGTTCTGCTTCCTGGATATACAGGATGCTTACATGCACATAAAGGTCTTCCCTCCCAACCGGAAGTTTCTGAGGTTCCACTTCCAGGGGAGGCATTATCAGTTCCAGGCCTTACTGTTCGGCCTCTCCTGCACTCCTCGAGTTTTCACCGAGTACCTAGCAGTGGTGGCTGTGGCTGTCAGACACCCGGGCCATTACGTCTTCTCTTACCTAGACAATTGGCTTCTGGCAGTGCCATCCAGAGCGCAACTACTGCACACTCTCAAACACCTTTATTCTCTTCCGAGAGCTGGGGATCACCCTGAATCTTCCAGAGTCTTCCCCAGAGCCGAGTCAGCAACTCCTTTTTATAGGAGTGGTCCTCGACACAGTTTAGGACATGGCCTTCCTCCGGCAGGACATTGGGGATCGTCTGCAAGTGGTAGCCTGAATGCTATCTATGGACCCACAGGTCCCAGCCAGGACCTTCCTCAGATTTCTGGGGCACATGGTGGCGGCCATCCCCACAGTTCCCTTGGCTCGCCTCCACATGAGGGTCTTGCAGTGGATGCTCAGGGTGCAGTGGGACCCAAGGTCAGACGATCTGGACCAGCCAGTCAAAATCTCCGACCCGGTAAGGACGACTCTTTCTTGGTGGTTGGACCCCTCAAACCTGGAATGAGGGGTCCCTTTTCAGCAGGAGCCCCCGAGACGGATCCTAACCACTGACACCTCCTGTCTCTGCTGGAGCACTCATCTGGGAGACAATCAAACCCAGGGAACATGGTCTCCAGATGAGCAACAGCTCCTTATCAACATCCTAGAGATGCAAGCAGTCTTGAACACCTTGCGGGCATTTCAGACAGACCTTTCACCAGGTTCTCTTCTCATCCAAACGGACAACACGTCAGTAGTGTTTTACGTCAACAGGCAAGGGGGCACGCACACCTACCCCCAATGCAGGGAGGCGATGAGAGTCTGGTATTGGGCACTGGAACACTGCCTAGATCTCAATGTTGTTTATGTTCCAGGCATCCAAAACGTCTTGGCCGACAGACTAAGCCAGTCGAGGTCCAAGGTGCATGAGTGAGAGCTCCTCCAGTCAGTAGCAGGTCAACTGTTTGACAGGCAGGGCCATCCAAAGTTGAGCCTCTTTGCATCTCCACTCAACGCCAAACTGCCCAATTTCTGCTCGCGAGAGCCCACGTCTGGTGTTTTCTGACCAGACGCATTGTCCCTCTGTTGGACAGTGAGGTTTCTGTATGCCTTCCCTCCCTCCCCGATAATTCAGCGGGTTCCTCTGAAATGTCAGGCCAAAAGAGCAGAGATGATCCTTGTAGCCCCATTCTGGCCTCGGCAGATTCGGTTCCCACCAGTTCAGTTACCGCTGAGCTCGCACTTCTAGGAGCGTGGATATGTTGTTCATCCACACTGTTTGGCGTGTCCCTTTCCCCTTTAAATCTTGCCGGAAGTCTTCAAGCTGGCTCCTCCCACCCACCTGGGAGGTATAAACCTTGGCTCCGCCCCATGACGCCAGATCTTCCTTTCCACTGGAAGATACATGTTCCCTCGTGCTTCACAGCAATTCATAGGCCCTGGATTCAAAGCGTTGTTTTTTTATCGCAATTTACCTTAAAACTTGTTCGAATTAACGATTCCGATAGTAGCGCATCGGACATGGAGAATAAATCTGCTCCCGAATTTCGTCAGTGCTCCTGCAGCCAGAAGATGTCGCGCACCGATCCCCACCTAACGTGCGTCTACTGCCTAGGTGTCGGACATAACACTTCCACCTGCAGGTTCTGCCCGACCTTCCTTCCCAATTTCCTGGACAACCGCTTGGCGCGCTTAAACTTGGAGAGACCAGAGAAAAGGAACCCACTGGTAAAATCGAAGGAGGCGAGGTGGGTGGTTTCCGCGGCTGCGGGATCCACCGAGCAGTTGGAGCAAATGAAGACTTTCAAGGAGGAAGCGGCTCAAGCTTCGGCCAATTGGACCTTTTTTGTTCCTCTGAACCTCGGTTCCACCTTTTCGGGCTCCTTCAAGGAGTTGTGCCAGTCTCTCCCCGCCAGGGGTGAGGTGCCCTCGGGCTTGCACTCCTCCTGCCCTCGGAAGAGGGAGAACGACCCGAAGTCTTCGTCCAAATGGAGACGTTCTTGGGACTGAGAAAGGCCCGAGTCCCAGGAACATGCGGCCTCGACCTCGGTCGCGATCGCATCCTCGGCCGCTGGCTTCACGGATCTTCTGTCTGGCCAAGAGATCAAGGAAGTGGCTGACGAGGTTGAAATTTCTCTCGACCTGATTGACCCTATTTCTCCGACTCTGGTCGACGATTCTTTGGAAAGGACTCTGGTCCTTGTCTTTCCCGATGAGGAGACCCAGCCCACTGGTGTCACCATCGAGGGAACAGTTCCAGACCCTTGGTTTTCACCGACCCCAGTGTCTCCCGATTGACCGAGTTGGTCAGCCCGATCTCAATCGAGGTCCAGAACCCCCTCAGTCGAACGACCGAAAAAGAGTCATAAGCACTCTAAAAAAAGGCATCGCCGCAGATCCTCATCCTCCTCGGACGAGGAGATGCTTCAATAGAAACTCCGGTGCTATGAAGATCTTATGTGGCAGCAGCTTATTTTGACCGGGCAGAAGCCGGCTCTGCCGTACACCTGGCCATCACATAGCTACCACCTCCTGGGCTGGCGACCCTCAGAACCGGAAACCTTCGGTTACCGCCCGATAAGGCCAGCTCGCCCATCTTGGTCTCTCCACCGATTCTGGTAAAACCACCGCCTAAGCAGCCCCAGGGAAGGGCTCCCTCAAAAGAGGACCATACAGACACCAGGCTTCCCCGACGTCTGTCCATCACGGTTACCCCTGACCTCCCCCGGCAGATCGAAGGGGACATAGGTGGGAGACCATTGTACCATGACTCCTCAGACTCTGACGTTACAGGGCTGCACTCCCATACTGGGGATGATGAGTCCTCTGTGGCAGGTTTAGAGGAGGGTCCTTCCTCCTTTCAACGTATTCTCTGCCCGATCTCCGAATCCACCGGAAAGCCCCTGGAGTCTATCCAGAAAATGGCGGAGTACCCCTTTACGGAAATCCTAAAAAGGAGGGATACCCCGACAGAGGCCTTTCCAATGGCCAAAGCCATCACTGGCCCGGCCCTTGAGCTCTGGCAGCACCCAGCTTCCTGCCCAGCACCGTCTGCCTGCATGGCCCGCAAGTTTGCAATACCCATGGGGTCCCTGCCTGGATTCACAGAACAACCTTTGGCCGAGAGCCTGGTGACCGCTTCTGTGTTTAGACATACTGGTAGCTCAGCCGACACAGACCGACCCCCGGACAAGGAGTCCGAAAATATGGTCCACTCTGCCCGCAAGGTCTACATAGCCTCTTCCTTAGGCCTTCGTCAGGCCAGTTCGGCTGTCATTATGGCACACTTCTCTCATGCCCTCCTCGAGTCATTAGATGAAGTCCTCCCTCATATCCCGGCGGACGTGCAGACCACGGTCAAGCAAGTCCGTGATCAGGGCCATGCTGTTGCAAAACAGCAACTCCAGACGGCCTTAGACATCGGGGATTCTTGTGCCCGCTCTTTAGCAGCCGCAGTGGCAACTCACCGCAGGGCCTGGCTGAGGCTGTCCTCCTTCCCGGTGGATACCCAGCACAAGTTAGCTGACGTTCCTTTCCTTAACACCGATCTGTTCGGTCCAGGAGTGGTCTGTCACCTTCAGCGTATTGAGCAGTCCAGTGCCACCTTGGATGCTAGCTCTACAAAAGATTCTTCAGGCAAGAACCAGCAGAAAAGAAAGAAGAAGCCATTTCAGCATTCTTCCCCTGCGGTCAGGCAGCCCTCCTATCAAGGAGGCCAGCAGCAGCAGGCTCAAGCTTGGTGCCCATAACCCAAGCAGGGTCCTCAACAGCCCCATAAAGGAGGCCGAGGCACAGGTCCAGGGCCTCCTCCTCCTCTAAGCCTGCTCAGTGACAGGTCGGGGGTTGCCATCCCTACACCCATCACACCAGCTCTGGGTCCTCCCACCAAGGGGGAGCTAGCTCTGCCACTTTCATTCTTCTCGGTCGATATCACTTTGGACAGGTGGGTTTTGAAGTGGTCAGACAGGGACTGCCTCTAGAGTTGGAGCAGTACCCTCCCAGCCGAGCTCGCGCCCCTCGGGAGGAAAAGATCTCAGCTTGCACTCAGTCAGCTCTTCGAGACGACATAGCTCAGCTCCTCTGCAAGGAGGCGGTAGCTCCAGTGCCGGATCCTCTTACAGACCCAGGCTTCATGTCCAGGTACTTCCTGGTGCCCAAGCGGACGGGGGGTTGGCGTCCCATCCTAGATCTCCACAACCTGAATCAATATCCCAGGTCCCGCACCTTCCGGATGGTAACTCTGAACCAGATCATACCATCCCTGGAGCGAAACATGTGGTTCTGTTCACTGGATCTACAGGACGCGTTCTTTCATGTCCCAATCCGTCCATCCCACCAGTGGTTCCTCCACTTCAGGGTCAAAGGGACCCTGTATGAGTTCCGAGCCATGCTGTTCGGCCTGTCATTGGCCCCTCGTGTCTTCACCAAGTGCATTGCAGTGGTGGCAGCCCATCTTCGGTGTCGAGGAGTACAAATCTACCCTTATCTCGATGACTGGCTCTTGGCAGGATCCTCCCTTCAGGAGGTGGAGAGGTCCAGGGATCTGGCTGTCCAAACCTGCTCCCAATTCGGCCTCCTGATCAACGAGGCCAAGTCGGAACTCATGCCTGCTCAGGTGATGGGCTTCATCGGGGCAGAGCTCGGCTTCCGGTGGACAGGGCAGAGGTTCTCTCCTCCTTTGCCTGATCATTTATGGTTGGGCACTTACGCCCTTCCCGGGACTTTCTGTGCCTTCTGGGTTACATGGCGGCGTGCACCTCAGTGGTCCATTGGGCCAGGTGGCACATGCGCCCCTTCCAGTGGGAGCTGGCCGCCCAGTGGACTCAGCACCACGGTCATTTCGACCAGCTGATCACTGTAACCCAGAAGATGTGGGATGCGCTCCAATGGTGGACTGCCCCAGAATGGTTGCAGGAAGGGATCCCGTTTGTCCAACCTGAGCCGACAGTCGTCCTTACAACTGATGCCTCTCTTATGGGCTGGGGAGCCCACATGGGGGACAACAGGGTCCCATGGGTTCTGGACCCCCGAGGAGTCCCGATGCCACATCAACCTGTTGGAGCTCAGAGCAGTCAGACTGGCATTGTCAGCTTTTGCTCCTCAGCTCCAGGGTCAAGTGGTTCAAGTCCAGACAGACAATACCATGACCATGTACTACCTCAACAAACAGGGCGGCACGCACTCCTGTCTGCTGTGCAAGGAGGCGCTCCGCATCTGGACCCTCGTAAGTCGACTGGAGGCAGATCTCCTTGCCATTCATGTGACAGGAGTCTCGAACCAGCTGGCGGATGCTCTCAGCCGCATAGGCCAGACATCCCATGAGTGGTCTCTCCATCCAGAGGTAGCTTACAGTCTGTTCTCCTGCTGGGGCAAACTGTTGGTGGACCTGTTTGCCTCCAGGGAAAACAACAAGCTGAGGCTGTACCATACCCGCCCCCCTCAGCAGGGCTCGCTGCAGGGGGATGCCTTCTTGAGGCCGTGGACCCCAGGCCTCCTCTACGCCTTTCCTCCATTTCCCTTGATCCACAAGGTGTTACTCAAGGTGAGGAGGGACAAGGCGAAGGTGATCCTGGTAGCCCCAGATTGGCCGCGCCAGTTTTGTTATCCAGATCTCCTCAGCCTCAGCTGCAGGCCCCCGGAGCAGCTTTGTACACGCCCGGACCTGGTATCACTGAACCAGAGGAAGGTATTCCATCGGGACCTTCAGTCCCTGCACCTCACAGCCTGGTACCTGAGCGGCTAGAGTTCCAGGCTCTGGGTCTTTCCAAGGATGTCTACACCATGGTGGAGGCATCTCGTAAGGAATTGACCAGGAAGTGTTATGCCTTCAAATGGAAGAGATTTTCCATTTAGTGTCAGGCTGAGAGTCTAGACCCCTTATCCTGCTCTGTGGCTAACATTCTCAACTACCTTTGGTCTCTTTCCAAAGGGTGTCTCTGAGGTCATTGACCCTTAGGGTGCACCTGGCAGCCTTTTCTGCCTTACAGTGCATGAGGCCGGTCATGTTATATTGGCGCAGGAGACAGTGGTCGGGCGCTTCTTCAAAGGCCTGGATCACATATCCCCTCCGGTGCGTGAACCTCCACCTCCATGGGATCGGTTGTTGGTTTTGGCAAAGCTCATGGGCAAGCCATTCGAACCTATGCACAAGTGTGCACTCTCACACTTGTCATGGAAGACGGCCTTCCTGGTGGCTATCACGTCAGCCAGAAGGACAGGGGAGCTTCAGGCACTGTCAGTGGACTCCCCTTATCTGGTCTTTCACAGGGACAAAGTTGTCCTGGGCCCCAACCCGAAATTCCTTCTGAAGATGGTGTCAGAGTTTCACCTTAACCAGGTATTGACTCTGCCGGTATACTACCCTAATTACACCTCGGATGCTGAGTACAGGCTCCATACTTTGGACCTGAGACGTGCTTTCTCCTATTATAAGGAGAGAACGGTGGAAATTCGTGGAGAGGTTCACCAGCTGTTTGCCACCTACGCTGAAGCCGCGTCTGGTAGACCTGCAGCCAAATGGACCCTAGCAAGATGGATTACATCATGCATAGGTCTGTGCTTTGAGTTGGTGGGCAAGGAGCTTCCCAGAGGGATAAGTGCTCATTCTACCCATCATACTGCTGCATCGGTGGCTGCTTCTAGGGACATCCCTATCCAGGAAATCTGTCAGGCTGCTACCTGGAAGTCAGCAAACACCTTCATTACCCACTACCACATCGACCTTGAGTCATGCCGGGATGCTGGTTTTGGGGCCTCGGTTCTCCAATCCTTATTTCCCAAGTAGGGGGTGTGCGCCTTGCCTCCCTCCTCCCGGAGAACTGCTTGGAGTCTGCCAAACAGTGTGGATGAACAACATATACCACTTCTAGAACTACTGTTACAGGTAAATAACCTCTTCTTACTGTCCCAGGATCAGGGAACATTGGTCCATCTGGACCTCAAATCCCTGCATCTTCATGCCTGGCTCCTGCAGACCTAGTCAATTCCAGGTTTGGGGTCTCCCAGGAGGTGGCGAACGTTCTCATGGCAGCAAGAAAGCCCTCTACTAGAGCCACTTATGCCATGAAGTGGAAGCGTTTCTGCCTTTGGGCTTCACCCCGTCACTTAGACCCTCTTACCTTCCCAGTGAACTCTGTTCTACAGTATCTCCTCTTCTTGTTAACTCAAGGCTTAAGCTGGTCCTCCATAAAGGTACACTTGTCAGCAATTTCTACATGCCATATACCGATGGAGGGAAAGACACTTGCCCAACTGGACGTGTCCCGTACCTTTTTGAGGGGCGTCCTACATATCAAGCCTCCCATCCAAGATCTCTCTGGGATCTCCTGTTTATGCTGGAGAAGCTCACCCTCCTTCTTTCTGAGCCTGCCACGAATTATGAGCTTCGCTTTCTTTCTTGGAAAGTGTTATTTTTGGTTGCAGTTACTTCTGCTCGGAGAGTTTCCAAGCTTCAGGCCCTGATCTGTAAGGAGCCTTGTTTAATTTTTCATAGGGACAGGGTGTCCCTGAGAACCAGTCCTAAGTTTTTGCCCAAAGTGGTTTCTGAACTGACTTTGAATCAGGATGTCAGCCTTCCGGTGTATTACCCAGACCACTCAAATGGTGGGGGGAAGCACTCCTGCATACTCTGGACATCCACAGGGCACTGAGGTACTATCTAAAATGCACTGCTCCACACCGTAAGGTGGAGCAGCTGTTTGTGGTCTTTGTGCCTTGATGCCAAGGCAATCCAGTCTCGAAGAAAACTCTCTCAAAATGGCTGGTCAACTGCATTGTTTATTGTTACAACAAATATAACAAGACCCTACTAGGCTCGGTTAGAGGTCATTCTGCCAGGGGAGTAGCTACTTCATTTGCATCCTTGCGAAATGTCTCCATTGGAGACATCTGTGCAGCGGCTACCTGGAGCTCAGTGCATACCTTCATTAAACATTATAGTCTGAACATTGCTTCTCGGCATAGGGCTGGTTTTGGCCTAGTGGTCCTTCAGGGCCTCCTTTCTTGAAGTGCCTTTTTAGCACTGGTGCTTTCAGCTGCCTCCCAGTTTCCTGTTCCTTTTTGCGGGACTGCTTGGGATTCAGTCCTGATTGTAATAGCCTGCTGCAAGGGCTCCCACTCGAAGTAAGATAGTACAGTTACATAAGAACTTACTGTAATAGTAGATCTTCGAGAGGAGCTCTTGCAGCAGATGCTGCTTTCCTGCCCTCCTTCCCCCTGGTGAGTTGTGTTGCATCAGTTTTTAATGGCAAGCTTCCGCCTGGTCCACCTGCTGGGCCTTATTCACGGGTCTCCAGTTGGTGAACTGAGGTGGGGCTGGGGACCGCCCCCTAATATACTATTGACTGACATCGGGGCGGAGCTGACGTCAGGGGCGACCCCCACTGGGTACTGCTAGCTAAAGGTTTCTGATAGGTCCTAGTACCTGCGGTATAGTCCTAATTGTAATAGCCTGCTGCAAGAGCTCCTCTCGAAGATCTACTGTTACGGTAAGTTCTTGCGTAACTGTGCTATGTCTGCCTAGTGCACCCTACCCAGTAAACAAAAACTAAATAAAATAATAATAATAAAGTGAGATCAAATAAAAAAATACTTGAGCATTTTATCATTTCAAACGTTACAGTTTTTACAAATTTTTTTATATGTTGATTTGCCTGTCTGAGCAAATGGGGAGCTACAAAGTATGGGGCCTGAGAGTGCTGGCATCTGTCAAATAGGTTGACTCAGAAGCCATCAGCTGTTCTAGGTTTCCTCTGCTGGGCAGTGCCCCATCAGGCCTTGCACACACCAGCCATGCCCCGTGGAGGAGGCAAGCATTCAGGCCCACCCCAGATGTTGCGAAAACATAGTAAGTAAGTAACATTTTATTTATAAGCGCCCTATCCCTGCGGCTCAGGGCACTTTACAATGTAGAAAAGATACCAATAAAATAAAGGAAATCACAAATCAAAACTAGACAGTACAGTAACAGTAGAGTAAAAATCAATTATAATCATCCACTGGTATAGGACAGATCCCAAAAGTCTCCTTAAAGAGATGTGCTTTCAGGTGCCAATTAAAGGCCTCCAGTGAGGGGGGTCTCCCTCAGAGATCTAGGAAGTGAATTCCTTAGGACTGCTGTAGCTACTGCAAAAGCACGGTCACCAGATGTTTTAAGCTGAGCCCTGGGAACTCCTAGGAAGCCATCCTCGGCAGAGCAGAGGGAGAGCTGAGGGTGGTATGGAGTCAGTAGATCAGTCAGGTAACTTGGGCCCAATCTGTATAAGGCTTTATAGGTGAAAACACCCCCGTTGAAGGAGATTCATCACTTCACCCACAGCCAGTGCAGATCACACAGTACCAGGGTCACATGACACAACCTCAGAAGGCCAGTCAGTAGCCAAGCTAATGCATTCTGCACTACCTGCAGGCGATGCAGAACTCCTCCACTGATCCTGAGTTTGAGAGCATTGCAGTAGTCGAGACATGGTGTCACAAATGCATGTACTAGTGAGAGCAGGTTGTCCAGCAGGATGAGGGTTTTAATCCTGGTGATGTTCCTCAGGTGATAGAAACCACTCCGGATGACTGATGACACTTGAACCTCAAATGTCAGTTAGTCATCAGAAATAATGCCCAGGTTTTTTACCCTTGTGGTAGCTGTCAGTGGGATTGAGTCCGGCATCAAAGCGAGACCAACCCTAATGGCCTCCACTTCATGCCAGCGACCAGGCTCAATCACCAGTAACCTCCATTTGGCCGGGTTGAGCCTTAGCCAACTGCAGGACATCCAGTCTTGGATCTCTGCCAAGCACACATTTAGCACCTCTACAGCACCATCAGTGTCGAGTGCAAAGGACATACAGTATACAGCTCAGTATCATCTGCATAGCAGTGGAAACCCATGCTGTAATGTTGAATGATCTCGCTCAGGGGCAGCCTGTACACTGCAAACAACATGGGTGAGAGAGTCGAACCCTGGGGTGCTCCAGATGATGGGCTTTGAGTGAGAGGAAAACTTTCCCAGCACAACCCTCTGCATCCTGCCGATAAGAAGGGACTCAAACCAGTTGTTGGCTGTACCAGTGAGCCTACAGAGCCCCCTCAGGTGATTGAGCAACACACCATGGTCCACAGTGTTAAATGCCGAAGAGAGAGAGAGAGAGATCGAGAAGAATGAGAATGGATCTCTCTCCTCTATCTCTTGCCCTGAGGAGGTCATTGTGCACCCGCACTAGCGCTGTTTTGGTACTGTGCCTTGACCTAGAACCAGACTGAAGTGGCTCAAAACTGCAGCACCATCCTTCCCTGGCTGGAAGCACTGCCACACGGCAGCACTACCACAGCCCACTCTGCGGGCCAACCCAGCTCCCGAGTTTGCTCCTGAACCCGGGTTGCCGGTGCAGGAGCGTGATCCCCAACCTGCTCGCCCAGTGGGGAACCCTGATTTGCCACTTCTTAGTACATAGCATAAGTTAGTTGAATGGCCACTGCTCTCTTCTTCTATTAATCTGCTGTTGGAATGTTAGGGAGCTTGACCACACTGCAGACTTTTGAACTTAAACATTCTAAAGGTCTGTCTCTGGGGCAACACCTCAGGGCTGAGATGATGCAGTTTGTGTGATTTACACATACACCCTCTAGAAGAAACATCATTACTGTGGTGGGAAATCTTTTTCCCTCCCAGTGTGAAAGGGACTAGTTGGTATAAAATAGTCTTAATTCTGTCATTCTATATTTAGATCTCACAGATGTTAAAAAGACAACATTTCCTAAAGGTCCAGCAGTAGAGATATTTAGACACAGATGGCTTTAGCTGAAAAGTCGTCATCTGAGAGATCATGAAATGGGGGAGCAGTACTGGCACAGTCCTATTGTAAGTCTGAATAAACTTACTTTTGATATTACGTGTCACCGTTAATAACGTATATACGGAAAGTAACGTAGATATAGAAAAATGGCTTGTCACCAACAGAATGATCATTAACCCTAACAAGAATCCTCGGCCGGGACAGAAGCCTACATTTCCAGCTGATGACCACGTCAGGCAAAAGACTTGAGGTGGTTGAATCTATAAAATACCTTGGCCTCACCCTGGATCAGTGCTTCTCCCTCAAGGATCATGTTGACCGGGTAACCAAAAATATTCACTCCAACGTCTCCTGTGTGGCCCCGGTGGTTCAGGGAGCTGCCAAACAAGAGATGAACAGACTACAAGTTCTCTATCATAAGGTGGCTTGCTTCGCTACCCTATCTGGCCCCCGGACTCACCACTGTGACACTTTGTCCCAACTAAACTGGCCCTCCTGGGAGGCCCGGCTCCAATACCCCTACTCTGCCATACTCATAAATTACTCAGCCCATCCCCTCCTCCCAGCCTCACTGGACTTATTGCCCAAAAGAGAAACCCTAGGCTCCTCCGAACAACGGACAGAACCCTCCTCGCAGTGCCCAGGGTTAGAACCAAGGAGGGCGGTAAGTCGTTCACCATTACAGCTCCCACCCTATGGAACTCCCTGCCCCCTGGTGTTCAGGATACTACCTCTACCAACACCTTCCGCACAAGGCTGAAGGCTCATATAATGGTCACCTCCAAATGCAACTGCTAAAGTTAGAGGCTCCTAAGCGTAAGCCTACCCCTCCCCCTCCCCGGGAAATACCTACTATAACTGCACCCCATCTGTATAGCCTACCCAAAAAATGTAACCTGTTGAAAAGCTACTATGTATGACCAAGGAAATGTAACCTGTTGAAAAGCTACTATGTATTACCCCATGCTATGTTTATCTGTGTTTTATGTAATGTACTTGTGCTGTATGCAATCCCATGTATTATTCCATGTAATCCTGGGGCCGCCCCTGAAAAAGGGACCTTCGGGGCCCAGCGGGCTTGCCCGGTTATCAAAATTTAATAAATAATTAATTACCATCGATATTTAAGCTGTTACAGTATTTATCAGACTGACAGGTGCACTGACGCTCTCGTAGGGAGGGCCAGGAGAAGCCAGCACAGTATGTTTTAGCATGCAGCTCCTAAACTACTGTCGGCCTTGGATCTGGGGCCCGTAATAGATCCCAAGTCTAATGCACTGGTACAAGTACCCTTACTGCAGTGTGGTGTCAGGTAGGATAAGTTCATGTCAGACTCTGAACCTAATCCATTGGGTTGCCAGTATTTACATACTCAATAAAGCGATGACCGGTGGTTCCCATAAGCAGAAAACTAGACTCTGACTCCTGCTACAGATATGGTGCTGAAAAGCAAGTTGATTCTACCATGGGAGGGGTTAGTCAAAAGGGGCAAAATAAAATGGAAACTCAGACTCCACAGTCTATACCTCCAATCTGGCAGTGCTGTTTGCTACCATATCAGTTCATCTGACTCCAGTTGACCCATTCCCAATGTACCATTGACTTGAGACCTGTCTAGTTCTGGTCACCATAGTAAGGAAAGGGCATTGAAAGACTGAGTAGGTTAAGCACAGGGCCACTAAGCTGATCAGTGGCTTCAGGGGTAAGAGCCATCAGGGAAGATTGGACATATTCAGAGTTGCAGCCTGGAGCAGAGAAGAGAAGTCTGAAAGGGGTAATGTTCCAAATACTGAAGGGGGTGATAAGTAAACATAGAGGTTAGGTGTTAAAGGGGTTAATAAGCAAATCCAGTTTTAAGAGGCTTCCTGGGGAAAGTGGGAGGAGGCCACCATGCATTCATACACCCTCTGTCGGCTACGCAAGGAGCAGTAGAGGCATAGGCTCTGTGAGGCAGCTGCAGTGGTTTCCAATGGACCATTTTCAGGTATGTCCTGAGAGCGCAGGGCGGTTAAATGACTTGCTCATGGTCACGCACTATACAAGTAGAGGTTATGGGAATCCTGCTGGATTTATCAAGCTCATTCACATCTCATCACGGTAACCTCTAGGTTCTACTACCAGCCCAGTGTGGGGACGGGTAGGAAAAAATAAAAAACAAATGGTCAGTAATGCACCAGTTTATCTCAGTAGAGGGAAGTTGCAGAAGTGTGTGGTCCCCCATGTGGAGCACTTTGACAGTCAAAACAGCTTGCACCTAAGATGACCTTAGACCATGGCGTAATACACACTTTATCCTTATTTCTTCCAGTATTGAAGGTAACTGTGAAATGATTAATACAGAGAACAGATTGCATGCTGGCTGTTCAGAATACTATTGTTTCTCAATCCCAAGTAACTGTACCGAGCATCTTGGTGAGTCTGGTGATGTGTTCTGTTACCAGACAGTTATGTGGCGTGGCCTCCTTTAAGTAGAAGAATTCTAGTTGTACTTTCCCCTTGGTTTTGGAATGCACCCGGAAGGAAACGTTCAGCAGGAAAAGTAAGAGCTGGCCATCCAGTGGCCCTACGGGTAGCGATCCTGCGCCAGTGACCCAGGTTCCAGAGTGAACTTAGGTTCTGGGTCAGGCAGCTGAGGAAGCTGGTGTAGTGTGCAGCAGCACTGCCAATCAGGGAGGGATGGCACTAATACTGCCAATGCATCAGCACCTATAGTGAGCCAGGGAGCTTGCCTCCTCCACCGGGACATCCCTGTGTGCGAGGCCTGATGGGGCACTGCCCTGCTTTGGGGAGTTTGGAGAGGCTTAGGGGAATGGGGGAAAACAGAAAACTCCTATGTCTCCCAGGACACCTGTATAATGGCTGCTGGTACTCTCAGGCCACACACTGTGTGTTTCCCTACAGGCTCAACAGTGGGGGAAGGGGAAGATGGAGCTGGAAGTGTGCCGGCATAAGGGCCAGATGAAAGGTAAAAGTGGTTGTCCAGGGCAAACAACTACATAAATCAAGAAAGAAAAAAGTAAGAGCAGGTACCCATAGAAATCTAAGTACCAGACCATCCGCACCAGCTCTCTTACTGATATTTAAAGACATTGAAGAGCAACTCTGCATTTCAGCATGTACTTTCATAAATAAGATGTTTTAGTTATTAAAATTTACAAGAGAATATTTTTTTTTATTTTCAGTGTTCCTTTCTGAGGTTTACAGTACATCTTGGTAGTCTGTCTAAAAAGTCTGTACATAAAAAAAATTGCCTCTCCACTGCTAACCTCAAAAGTGCCTTTGTTTATGACATCACAGTGCTCACTGTGTCAACAGACTGTAATGTCACAAACCGCAATTGTGTGGTTAGCAGGGGACAGTAAGATAGGAGGACTCCGTGAAATAAGTGCTGTATTATCTATGATATTTAGTAGACCAGCAGCAGGGAAAGAGTAAACAAAAATAACTAGAAAACAATAAAGTCAAAATAGCTGGTGGAAATGCAGTGTTTTAAGCTTTTTATTACAGTGGAGAGTTGCTCTTTAATTCCTTACAGACACCTATGTTGGAAGTGGAGGAAAAAGAAAGTGAACGCTCAGTGACAAGAGAATCTGTGAAGAAGGCTAGCGATGAAGTGCCAGAGATTAAAGAGATTTACAGTAGTTTATAAAATCCTTATTAAATGCCAACAAGGTACCTGTTGCAGAAGATTTTTTTTGATCAGTTATCACCACTGTTCTACTCCTTCCTTACCAATTTCAGTGCATTTTCATAGTATTTTTCCTGTTTTTTTTTATAGAGCTGTTTGCTCCTCCATTGCCACCTGTGTCTGCCTTTTGGTCCCCTAAGCCCCCAACCCCTGTCACCCTCTCCACCTTACCAGTGGGGATCCACAAGGAGGAGGGTCCAAGGGTGTCGGGATCCATCACACATGGCAGTGGAGAGACATAGGCTTTTCTGTGTTTTCTCCTATCCCGACCTGGAACTGTGGCATACATGGCAGGCACGTGCACATGGAGGCGCGCATGTGCTCCCAGAACCACAACTCCCTCCACCCTCCCGACGTAAAATCAGTCCCCCAGACCTCTGCTCTGACACCCAGCTTCAGCAGGGTGTCAGCTGAGAGTGAGGAAACTCGCCTCCCCAATCTGATGAGGAGAGCAGCCCAGTGGCCACTACTATCCTCTCCCAGCCCACCCCCGGCAATCCGAGCTTGCTTCCGAACTCGAGTTGCCGGTGTGGCCAGAGGTGTGGCATCCAGCGCCTCAACCCTCAGTACCACCAGGCCAGCATTATTGTTCCTGTTGTATGTTTACTGGGTAATTAATTGAATGGCCTAGAATTTTTGATTAATTTTATGTACTGATTGATTTATTTTAAATTTAGTAACCGGGATTGGCACACTGAGCCAAGGCTAGTTTCCAGGTGTGACCCAAGGGAGGGGAAGCTGGAGCAAGCAGCAAACAGTTGCACAGTAACAAACATCTGAACAGCTAAGCAAACAGTGTGATACAGTAACAGAATACATAATTAACAATTTGCATGTATAGGTAATAAAGTGCAGAGAACATTAGCAGTGGATAGAATCACCAACAATAACACGGATAGATTAAGATCCAGCCTTCAAGAATAACTGTAGGAAGGGTAATGTGAGCAAGTGGTGGGGGGATGGGGTTGAAGTTTCAGATGGTGTTTGAAGGAGTCAGGGAATAGGGAGTAATGGAGGGATTTAGTGTAAGCATTTTTCTAGCATCCAGGTAAAACATTTTAAAATCTAATATTCCAACACAATTCTACATACATTTTCGATGTTTTCTGTCTCCTCATTGTTTGTTACTGGGGACATGCCCAGAAAAATAGAATTTGGGTCCACCAGACTTCATCCTCCTGCTGTTTCCCCTCCTGATGTCATAATACTCTGATGTGAGATCAGAATCTGCCACAATTAGTGTTGCTCGGATACTATGCTACACGGTTGGATACCATTACTTTGGATGGATTTCGGATGACGTCGGATGGTATAGGCAGGTGTCTGACCTCCTTAGATCCAAGGGTGTCTGTGAATCTGAGTATTCTAACCAGGTATCTGACCATCAGATCCAGCCACACAAGATTGGAGTTGATGGCTCCAACTACAGGTACCTGGATTCAGAATCAGACTTTAGTCAGATTACTGTCTAATTCAGAGGCAAGTATCAGTGCTGTCCAGAGGGTGGTTGGATCCACAAAAGCACAATCTGAGCACCACTAGTCACCATGGAAATGATTCAGATCTTGCAGCCAAAAGTAGGACCTCAGCAAGGAGAACAGCAGGAGGATGACATTGAAGCCTGGGACCTAAAGGTCCCATTTTCATGTAAATGGAACCGGCAACTGGAACCCCCCCGATCCGTGCCACAAACTGGGCAAACAGACCACCAGATGGCATAAACAGAAAAGGGATCACCCCTAGCGTTGAGGTGGTTACCGGCTTGGCAGTCTAAAGGGGTTGTGGGGGTTAGAGTACAGAATAACATTTATATTTATTCTGGATTCTGGGGAGAGGTGCCAGGCATATGCTGGGTCTAAAACTATCACAACAGGGGCCCCAATAACAATCCATACTGGAAGCAGAGATTTAATGTCCACCCAGGAACTGAGATTGTGAAGTATGGCTTTATTCTGACAAAAAGATGGCAAATTGCAAACAGGATGGTCCCCCAAGATTTGGCACTGTACAGGCACAGAAACAGACTTTTTTCCTTCCAGAACAACACTGTTAGGGCAATTTCAAGCAACTTTTTACCATACACAATTTGAACTGTCCATCCCTCTGTACTAGGAATACCTGGACTTTCTTCCAACAAAAGTGCATTTCTTGTGGGAGTTGCCACACACTTTAGTACACACATTTCCAATTTCCTAGCAAAGTGTAATTCTTGTTGTAACCCCTAGATGGCGCTATCCCAGGGGCTACTACCCCTGCCTGATTTGCCACTAACAGGTTGAGGGGCCTGGATCCAATGGCGGGTGCCTCCACCCAGAGGTCAGGGTTTGCAATAGTTAAACTAACTTGGTCACAGCCCTCTGGGACACTGCAACCCCCCTTTCTTCCCACTAGTGGCCCACACAATATATCAGAATTACCTTCACAGTATACACTTACCCCCAGGATTGGTTCCGCACTGGGACCTCCTGTGAAATGAGATACAGTGCAACAATCACAGTACAGTACTTTAACATAGACAAATACCTCAGGCAGTATAACTTTGCTGAAACAAGCAGCTCTGATTTATTTGGGGGATATAACAAGGACAGGGAAATCAGGTTAATTAGCTTATCACTCTAATAATCTACCTATGGCTCTGTGCAGGCCTATCCCTATCAGTTACTGTCCCTGGGTACCCAAGCCTAAGTGGCTGAGTCCAAACCGTGGCAGCTGGTGAGGGCCCTTTCACCTAGAGAAAAGGAAAATTAAACAGTCACAGTACAGTAATTCCATTTGGATTTAATGTGGCAATTCAACAGGAGGCGACCCTGAATTAGTACCACGACCTCCAAATAAGATAGGGTCCTTCAATGTCAGCAGGCTCACTTGAGGGTCACAAACCTCTTCACACATCCATATAAAAAAGCACTATACCAGGCAGGCTGCATCTGTATCCCGATCGCAATTACTGCACAATACCCGGGAGAACACACAGCAGATTCAGTTCCTGAAAGACCAAGTGCAATTTTCAGCAATTCTTCCAGTCTTCTACAGGGTGAGCCTGTTTTCTACTCTTCAGAGATCCTTTGATTCTTTTCACAGGACGGATTCAGTCCTAACAAGCTGCAGACCGGAACTCTGGGCCTTACACACGTTTTTTGACTAAAACTGCACACTGAAAAAGCACAGGGCTCCTTCCTTCTTCACTGCCAAAGCTCAACTGAAACTCCAACCGACAAAACCGGGCACTTCCTTTGAGTTCCTCCCAGTTCTTGACTGGATTGGCTGTCACTCACAAAAGACTGCTGCTGTTGGTCCAAAAAGGCACTGAAGTCTAAACTACATCTCCCAGAGTCACTGCCCATACAATCCTCTTGTGGCTGGCTCAGATTATGAGTCCAAGTTCTGATTCGTCCAAGGCACCATTTTAGAGCTAGCTTACCCCACACTGATTGGTCCAGTTCAGCAGTTCAAAACTAGAATGGGGAACTAGCAGACACAGTTCTGACTGCAAAAGAAAGCAGGTTAGACAAACTGTAATTTCATTATTACTCTAAATAATTTCTGGCAAACAGTTACATCTTTCAGATAGGTTCCCTTTGCACTCCTAGTGACTGCAAAAATGAAGTGAATTGGCAGCAGCTTGAGTGGTACTCAATCAAAGAAACACACAGTCCCCCATACAAACTAATTATGTCTGCAAGCAGACAGCTCTTAGAGACAGTACCAGAGGTTCTAAAAACACTCACTGATAAATGGCTTAAATGCCAAACACCATTCAGGCCTGGAGCATTCAAGCAAGCTCCTGGAAGTCTTTTGGGAACCCCCATTTGCAGGGGGGTTACATTGTGGAAGTTACCACACACTTTAAGAAAAACATTCATCCTGGAGCAATGACATCCGTTAACATTCCCCATTTTAAACTGGTGCCCATACATGAATCAGTTAGCCCTGACCGAGGAATCAGACTGGGGTTATAACCAATCCTACCCCATGCTCAGTCTCTTGCCCTTCCTTCTGGGTTACACCAAACTGGACCCTTCATTTCCCACAAAATGCTAAAGGGCATCTGAAACTTTAACTTTAAACATTCAGCACACTGTTGTGGTGAAACAGGGGTCCTAACAGGTGCACTCTAGCCTTATTTGTGGGCACATACACCTCAGACCAACCCCTGAAAACACAGTCCCATGAATCTGTACTTACAGCTTGGTTGCTTTCTTTTACAGACATGGCGAACTTGAAGGAAAAAAACTCTCTCCTTCCAGGTAGCTTTTCACAGATCCAAACTGCACACCTTTTCTCTTAGTAGCTGAACCACATTGGGATCTTCAGGGGATTCCCCCCTTGGCACCACAGAAACACAGTCTATTCAGATGGGTCTCCACCACTTCAGTTGGCACTGATGCTGTTCTCCAAACTAGGGTGAGAAAGTCAACTGAGGCCCTTCACCCAGTCAGCCACTGGACTGACCAGCAGGAACCTCACTGCAGAGCTCCTCTCAGTTAGAGCTCCCACACTGAACTGCACTACCATCTGAACATTCTAAAACTCCCCAGAGCAGCTTGTTCCAAAGTGGCTTATGCTGCTGCGAGAATTCTAAATGACATAATCCATTCTCTGTCCAGGCAAGCTGAATAAACAATGATGTCATCTTCCCAGAGCTCCCAGTGAGCTCTCTACCTTCCTAGGGCTGATGTATTCTAGTAACCCCAGGGGACCGAGTGGTTATATAAATGTAAGGTAAGCTAAATCTTTATTTATATAGCACCTTTCCACAACCAAGGCACTTCACATTTAAAATACAATATATAAATGTAAAAGTTACACTAAAACAATAAATATAACAATAAATTTTAAATTCATCTGGGAAGGCTAAGTTAAAAAGATATGTCTTCAACTCAGTCTGAAATCTGTCGACGGTCAGGCATCCTTTTAACTGACGAGGTAGAAAATTCCACAGGGTAGGTGCTGCAAAAGAAAAAGCATGGGCACCAGATGTTTTTAAACGAACCCTGGGAATCTGTAGCAGTCCCTCATCGGCAGTGCGGAGGGGGCAGTAGGGAGTCGGGAGATCTTGCAGATAGCCGGGTCCCTGTTCATGTAGGGCTTTAAAGGTTAGCGAGCCAACCTTAAAGGTGATCGGCCACTGAACAGGCAGCCAGTGTAGTCCTCGCATCAGAGGTGTAATATGACTGGCCCTCGATGTACCAGTCAAAAGCCTGGCCGCAGTGTTCTGCACTAGCTGCAAGCGGCGGATATCAACCACAGGAAGCCCTAGTTAGAGGGCATTGCAGTAGTCAAGGCGGGTGGTAATGAAGGCGTGGACCAGTGTTGGAAGGTTATCTGCGGGAACCAGGTGTTCCACTTGGGCGATATGCCTCAGATGGTAAAATGAGGATTTAACCACGGCCGACACCTGAGGTTTCAGGGTCAGGCCATCATCAAAAATAATGCCCAGGTTACGCACCCAGGCTGAGGTGGTGAGCTGAACACCATCACGCCATAAGCCTGAGGCCTGTCCAGCTCCCATACCTGCCCCTGGACGACCTGGGTCTACTGCCAACACTTCGGTCTTGTCCGGATTCAGTCTTAGCCAGCTGGTGCTCATCCAGTCCCTGATCTCGGGGAGACGGTTGTTAAGCACAGAGACAGTAACAAAGAATGAAGTAAGAGAAAATACAGACAATCAATGAAATATACATACAATTGTGTCTGAATACTTTAAAAAATGTTCCTGGATACTGAATAAACATGGATTTTCTCACCATGATAGTCTCATAAGTTGCAGAGCATCTTGTTTTTAATGAGTGTCACAGGAAACAACAAAAATGCAGCACCAGACACCTGGAACAAACTCCCTCTCCTGCTGAGGAATGCTTCTAGCATGCCAAGTGGTCAAGTCCAGTCTTTCACCCACCTTAGAACTCTCAGTATTTTAGTCCAGTATCTCTCCCCCCCCCCCGATCGTGTTGCATAACAACGCTCATACTCACCGTTTGCTGCAACCTCACTTTTTTTTTTTTGCATGCATTGTTACTGTATGGTTGTAATGTACTACATTTACAGTTTTTCTTTCCTGTGTATATTTTAGTCTGTAAGGAACTATACCCACTGGACTAATGTTATTTATTTAAAAATTGGTAATCGGAAAGGCACACTGATCCAAGGCTTGTTTCCAGATGCAGCCCAGGGGAGAGGGGATGGAAAGTGCAGGAAGAACAAAATTATAAAACATCAGAGAAGGGTAACGTAGACCACATTACAGATGCAGGAAATATGTGTGAACAGGTAGGTATACATAACAGCAGCATGGTTCATCACTATGCTGTGTGGACAAGCATGCAAGAAATACAATAAAGTGCACAGTGCCTGTTGGGGAAAGGTGACAGTGCTATGGGATATAGACAGGACCAGAAGAGAGGGGAAAGAAGAGTCAAGAGGGGTTTACAGGGACAGGAGGGAGCAGGAAGGTACCTTAGCTGGTATTTAAAGGCTGGGAGTGAAGGGGAGAGGTGGACGGACGAGGGCAGCAGGTTCCAGAAGGAAGGGAGACAGTAAGGAGAAGGCAGCTTGCCCAGCAGAGGAGTGAGGGTGGGGAATGGAGAAGGAGTGGGAATCCCTGGAGCGGAGAAAGTAGGAAGAGATGGTGGCAGGGGAGAGGAATGAAGAGAGGTAAGAGGGAAGGGACCCAAACCAATATTTTGCAATGAATTGGGCACAGTGGGACTGATGACGTGAAGTTATTGGGAGGATGGAAAGGGAGGGATAGAGGGAGCAGTGATGAGTATGGAGGGAGAGTTGGTAGCGAAATGACTGAAGGCATTGCAGAAGGTATCCAGTCTGGCAAGGGAAGAGGAAGGGGCAGTGCTACAGACCATATCCATATAGTCATAGACTGGGAGAACCATTTTGGTGACCAGATCCGGGTGGACCTGGAGGAAAAGACAGTCTTTGTTACAGTACAGAGCACTGAGCTTAGGGTGAAGTTTGGCCTGGATAGCATGGATGTGGGTAGAGAAGTCGAGCTTACTGTCAAGCCACACACCAAGGTACTTAAAGGCAGGGACAACCTGTAGAGGGGTTCCATCCCATGTGGAGAAGACAGGTGAGGGAGAAAGCCTGGCCAGTTTCTGGCTGGTGCTGAAGGTCATGAACACTGTCTTCTTTGTGTTGACCCTGAGCTGGTTGGCATGGAGCCAGTGCCAAGTACATTGTGAAAGTCGTGCTGGAGCAGACCTTACACAGCCAAAGCAGATGAGCCAGAGGTGCAAATGACCATGTCATCTGCATTCATATGGTTATGCGAGGAAACACAAGCCGAGGGCAGGTCATTTAGGAAACTTGAGAACAGGATGGGATACCTGCTAGAATGGGGAGGAGAGGGAACAGGACACCTCCCACCTGTACAGGCTGATGACAGCCCATGAGGTATGAATTGAACCAGTCAACAGCAGGAGTTGAGAGGCTGGCACAGCTCAGCTTGTCCAGGAGGAGTGGATGGGACACCAAGTTGAAGGCTTTGACCAGATCGATGAAAATAACTGTGGTGATATGTCCCTGATCCATCCCAGTGAGGATACTCAGTTACTCGTTGGAAGGAGGAGTCGGTGGACTAATGCTTCCTATAACCAGACTGGAAGGTGGAGAGGAAATCTGAAGAGGGAAGGAAGTCGGCAAGCCTGGAGTAGACGATGCTGTCTCGCAGCTTTGCAAGAGAGCAGAGGAGTAAGATCAGCTGGAAGTTACCGGGGAGGAAGGTTCGCATCCTATGTGCAGAGGCAGAACCTTTGCAACCTTTCAAGCTTGAGGGACAGCACTGAGGGAAAAGGAGAAGTTCAGAAAGTTAGAGAGAGAAGAGAGAGGCAGTGGTCAGGGCCAAGATACGTAGAAGTTTGGGGTCCAGCCTATCAGGGCTAGACTTGGAAGAGTTAAGTGAGGTAAGGGCAAGGATGACTTCCTGGAAGGAAACGGTAGGGAACTGGAAGCAAAAGAAGAAAATATATAGTAGTTGCCCTACTTCTGTTAGCTGTGTCTGCTTTCAGAGTTGAAGTTTCAGAGGTGGTCAACTCAGGACAAAAATAATTGAACCCCAAAAAAAAAAAACTTGCCAGAATGCTATTCAGACAATTCAAAAGTAAATGCAGAATGACAAGGACTTTAATAAAGAAATAAACAGAGTAACCAAAGAGATGGACATGTACATAAAATGCTTTGAATGATGCCAGTGGCTGCAACTGTGGGAGCAAATGTCTGCACTGCCATCCTGTATGTGGTCTTAACTGGACATGACACAGTAGAATAAATCATTATTGTGATAATGCTTCCATATGTGTAAGAATGTACTTGTGCCTGTAAACAGCCTTGAAACATTTTGGGGTCCATCAGAAAAGTGGGAGTTTAAACACCAGGGAACGTCTTCAAAGGGATTTGCCAGGTTCCCACAAAATAGGTGCTGTATCGGCAGGGCTCAGATTTCCTAACATTCCCAAAACTTGGAATTTCTGGACAGTGCGTTCTTTATTGCTAAAGACATTTTACATAAAGACAGGTGCTTTACTTCTTGGATTTCGCCTGTTCCAGCTGCTTGTTCTGCCCTGAAGTCATAATCCTCCATCAGTGGCGTGAGAATAATTTCCATGGCAACAGGTTGTGATGAGAATTGCTTCATAGCAAGAATAAGAAAAGGAGAATGGATGAAGTCTAAGGAAAAGAGTCCTGTTTAAATGAGAGTTTCTTTTGAGTAATAATAAGCAAATGGAAGGTTCTGAAATTCCACTGTTATGGAAATTGTGTGTGTGATGGAGTTACGCTGATACCAGCTGTGAATTGATTGCTGGAAACCGTATCTCTTTAAATATTATAGTACAACGAGGGGTTGAGTTAACATCAGTTAGTCTAACCCTAGGGGTGTCATGAGGTACTAGGTGAAGCAGAGTGCCTCATGCCTGTAGGGTTAGATTAACAAAGATAACCCAACCCCTGGAGGAAATTAACGCTATTATTAAATTGAAGTGTTTTGACTTTCCTTTCAGAATTAATGTTTTTGTAGCTTCAGTTCCAAAACTTTTACTGTGCATGATGGTTTCCGGCTGTGCACATAGTTCTTTCGAGTATAAGCCAGCCAATCAGAATGCATCACTTTTAGGCATTCTTAAATTATGCTGCGTAGCTAGCTGGCTGATTTGAAATACCTCCCTACACCTCCCCACCCCAGTGTTAGTAGTATATGCAGTATTTCTCAAGAGGCCCACCGCTTCTGCTTCCAGCCCTGTTATGTGCATCGTTTTTGAGTAGCTGGATTGACAGTGACCTGAGAAGTAAAGGTTACAAGCTGAGTTAATAATATGTGCATTCTCTTGGCAGTTGCAAATCCCTTTCATCATCAGTGGAACTGTGCTGCTTAGTCGCTTGGAGAATGGGACTGATCAGCAGCTCTGCACTTCCTCTGTGGAACTGGGGATCAGAGGTCAAATGCCTTCTATTAATATACATAAATAGGTTTGTTTGTAACAGAATAATAAGACTCACTGGGACCCAGTCCAAGACAGCTATAGAGTCGCGACCATTAAATCTGTTTTATAAAGATGACCGATTCTCTCACCAGTGAAGGCAAAAGAATTTGGTTTTATGTAGGGCCTTTCATAAAAATTGTATCCTAAAGTACTTTACGTTAAAGGAGATGGGAGGAAAGAATGTTGCTACTATTTTCAGTGTACAGGGGCATTCAGAGAGCACAGAGATAGATTGGAGAGAGATTACAGAGAGGTTACGCACAGGGATGTTAAAGCAGCAAATGTGCATTTGTTAGTCGGCAAAAAATGTCATTATATAGTTTTAGTAAAAATGTATTTCTGACATCATTAGATTCATGCTCAGTGTATTTTTAGTTTTCTCAGAAATTGTTAAAACAGCTTTTATAGCTAATTTTGTAATTAATGGCCGCCAGTTACAATTTAAAAAAAAAATCTCTTCTGTTGAGGGTACCTATAGAACGTACATGCTAAATTGATGATGTGAATGTATTAGGATGGTGTTACCGCACATGTATAATGTTAAACAGCATAGCACTGTACTAAGATATTTAATTTGCTCCCTGGCAGGCATGACACAGGAGTGAGAACTTAAAAAAAACATCAAAAATCACGTATCTTAGTTCAGGAATGAAATGGGCTTCTCTGTATCTTTGCAGGACAAACATTATTGCTGAAAAACGCTATATGGTGTCGAACATAAACTGCTGCTTAAAGTGACTTGCTCAGGGTCATACAGTGAGTAAGCAGCAGCTTCAGGATTCAAACCCTGGTCTCCAGGATCACAGCTGTGTGCACTAACCACTAGGACAAACTGTCTCCCTAAATAAGCATATGCAGTACAGGATAAAAGACTTATGAAAACCACTTGCCCTGCTGCTACAAGGTTATAAAAGCACGATGTTTACTGTATAGCCAAGCATTAAATCCATCTATTGGAAACTTCTGCCTCTGCCACTGTAGAAAATGTGGTGTGGAAATTCATTTAATTTCCTATTAGAGTTCTGCAGCAAAAATAGTAAGGGGAAAGCTCTCTCAGGGACATTGCTGTTCTTGTTTTTGAAGCGCTGCTGTGACTGTTGCAAACTTGCAATCATTTACATAACATTGTAACAGTGCTGGCCCAGTAACCCAGTGGCAGTACTACATCTTACTACCCACCCCGGCAGCCCAGGTTCAGGAACAAATGTGGGTTGCTCAGGGGCTGGCCAGGAAAGGGAAGATGGAGCATTCTTTTTTTTTTTTTTTTTCTATTTTGGCCCCGGCTTCCCCTAACCCCGCTTGCGAGGTTCGCCCTGCCCCAGCTGCCAATCCCACATGCTCGAGACTGACCCCTCCCGAATAGGGCTGCCTTAGCAGAGTTGGGTGGCCAGAGGGTTGGCGATTGTAGCTGGCTCATTAGTGGGGAGCCGAGAGATTTTCTTGTTTTTCCCCGGGCTGGACGCACACTGCCAGTCCGCCCCACCCCCCTTCCAGCAGGCGCCAGAGTGCTTGTGGTAGTCCACGTTGCGCTGAGCACTTGACCCTCTTTCCACCAGAGCAGGAGAGCAGTCCCTCGGATGCTCAATCCTGCTCCCCCGGCCAGCCCTCCGACACCCGGATCCGTTCCCGAACCCGGGTCATCGGCGCCGCAGACGGCCACCGTGCTTCTGCGCCAGCAGGCCGGCTCGAAGATGGGACATTCTAAGGACAGCTCTCCTCCGTTGGGGGAGGACACAGTGTCTCACTACGTGACTGCCACCTGGTGGAGGCTAGGTGGTAGTGCAGCAGGCAGACATTGCGCGGGACAGGACTAGAGCCTGCTGACAAGCATGCATGCCCGCCACCATGTACATGCATCTGCATCATTACATGCCAGCACCCTCCTGAGAAAATGAGGAGGAAGACACCCCGGTTTGACCAAAGTAGATGCTGGCACCCCCACAGGCCCCCTCCCAACCAATGTGGCAGGCCACCCTCCACCACAGTGATCCTGGGGAAGTGGTGGGTAACTGGTAAGTTCCCGAGAAGGTCAGTGATGGAGTTGGGAGGTTGCAGTCAGAAGGAGGGGTGACCTAGGGTCAAGTAGCAGAAAAAACAGAAAGGGGAGAATGTAAAGCAGGAGATTCTTGTCTGGGGACATTTCTTTGCCGTGACGTTGACATCAAGCAGGGACTCACAGATGTAAGGCCTAAGCAGGCTGGCTTCTGATCATTTTAAAGGCAGTCAACCAGTTAGCACGAAGTTCAGTCATTTGTGTCATTACTCAGGCTAGCTGGGCTTCTGAATACACCCCCATGTTTTCTTTTGCTGGGCCTTAATTTAATACTCAGTTTTGCAGCAGCAGTCGCACAACCTGTCAGTCAGCATCAGCCTATTAGCAGGTTTGCTACCTCCCCATTTTATTCAAGAAAAGGTTACTCCTCTGAGGTTTGGTGGCTTGCCTTTTCACTGCATTTGGCTTAATGAGGTGCCACCAGGTTTGAAGCCTGTAATATAGTCTAGCACATTGCAGCACATGCATTCGTGCTGTCGGCCATGTCTGAGGTCACTATGTAATGGTTTCACTGTGCTGTGAGTGTGCCACATCTTGTCTGTACCACAGGGCTCCCAGGTCGCTTTGATATTTTTCCTGTAACACACCAGGGTAATCTTGCCTGTATCTCCCTGTGAATGGCCATATTCCCTATAGAACCTGAATTAGTCTGATCTTACTTCGAGACACAGCTCTTGCAGCAGGTTACACCATTAGGACCGAAGCCGCCAGGCGCCAGGACCCAACGGAAAAATTCTAGCTAGCTAACTACAGCGAGGACCGCCCGACATCGGTCCGCCTCCGGCGTCAGGCGTGGTATAAAAAGGCGGTCCCACAGATTCTCAGTTCTTTTCTCCCGCCGTCGACTTAGCTACCTGACCCTTCTGTTACTAGTCTAGCGCTGGGCGACGTGAATAGTTCTTTTTTCGAGAAAATTTTCAAAATCTTCAGAATCTTCAAGCAAGATCTTGATGTCATCACCAACCGGGCCATCCTTCAAGTGCGCTTGTGAAAGCAGATCCCGTTCAAGGACCCCCACACGGGCCTGCGTCCGGTGCCTAGGCCCAGACCACGATACCCGGGCCTGTCCTTCTTGCCAAGGGTTCAACAGCCGTACCCGGATCCGGCGTCAGAGGGCTTTGCAGGCGTTTCTTCTGGAGGAACAACTGAAGACCATGTCCTCAAGGGGAAAGCTCCAGGGTCCACAAGCACGCGGAGAAGAGAAGGGAGAAGGCCCCTTCCAGGTCCCCTTCTAGGGGTTCGGAGTCCCGTAGCTCCGGTTCGAAATCTCCCCGGCTGCAATCAAGAAACCTTCATCTCAGGACAAAATCCGCCAGGGCCTTCCTCCCTTCCAGGGCCTTGGCGAAGTCCGGGAGCGACACACATCACCACAGAGTCGGGTTCCGCTCCCTCGGTACCGACATCAGGTCTTCGTCCGGTGCCTCCACGCCAAGGCGTTGGAGCTCACGCCTTTAAAAGGCCTGTAGCCCAGGCAGCCGGCTCGACAGCCCGTCAGCGTGCGCCCTTCTTCCCTGGAGCCGCCGTCGGCCCGACGACCGACGCCGGCCATTACATCCCAGCAGACGCCGGTAGGGGGACCGACGCCCGCCCTTCCTGAAAAGAAGAAGGCCCTGTTGCCTCCGACCGACATCGGTCAGGAGCCTCTATCAGAGGAGGACCTAGAGCAGCCCGAGGACCAGACGGGCGACCCCGGTCCCGTAGGTACTCCCAGGGATCCCTCGCCATTACCAGAGCCCCCTGTGGAGCCGACGCCGGGACCCGACGACCTCCCACCGGCACCCGGGCCGTCGTCGGGCCTCTCTCTAGTGGAGGTGAAAGATCTGTTCACCTACTGGTGGGATACCATTAAAAAAGACATGGTTCCCCCCCCTCCTCCTCCTCCTCCTCCTCCGGTTCCTGCCCCCCCCGCCATCGGGGTCGGCAGGCCGTGTTCCTCCTCCCCGGGAGCCTAGAACCCCTCCCAGGGGGAGACCTGATAAACGGAGACCTCCGTCGAAATCCTCTTCTGGATCACCCAGCCCCAAGAGATCCAGGAGACGCCGACGTTCGCCTTCAACGGAGGACACGGGATCAGACTACTCCACCTCTAGATCCCCATCTCCACTCTCCATCCCTTCTCCGGACCCACGTGAGATGCCTAGATCTCCTCCGGATGATCCCTCGTTCCTTGATATTATGAGACATATACAAGAGAACATGGGATGGGATGCTGAAGACTTAGACCCCGAAAGAGTGCGACTCGCCAAATATCTTCGGCAAAAGGACCCCAAGCCTGTGGTGGTACCACCCTTGGTTGACACTTGTGAGCGCCACTAAGCTGCGCGTGAAGGCGCCACACCGCCTCCCGGCGAGACCGAAGAAAGCTGATCGCTTGTACAAGGCTCCTAAGGGTCGACCAGTACTTGACGCAGCATCCTCAGGCCGATTCTCTGGTCATCACAGCTCACATGACCGGGTCACAGAGGCCACAACATTTGAGCACCCTGCCACGGACCCAGAGTCCAAACAACTGGACGCATGGGTGACGCACGTATGCTTCCGCTACCTGCGCCATCAGATCCCTGAACTATTTAACCCACATGGTTCAGTTCCAGAACGCTTTGTGGGAACAGGGTCTGAAGCGGCTGAAAAGATGCCCAAGGTGAGCAGAAGGAGGAGATGCTTCAGCTCCTCCGTGCGGAGTTCAGGCGTGGGGACCCAAGTGCTAAGAGCAGCGTATGACTCCAGCGGACTCATCGCCCGAGCAGCAACTTCTGGCGTTTGCCTCCGGAGACACTCTTGGTTCTGGCGTCTCGGTTTTACCCGGACGTCAAAAGAACATCTTGGACGCCTTTGAGGAGAAGTATTGTTTGGTAATCCTACAGAAAAGATCCTTACCAAACTCCAAGAGGCCGGGAAGGCGGTAAGGTCGGTTCAGGCCATGTACCGACCTAAGCTTGGTTCCTTTCGTAGGAACCAAAGCCGTTTTCGTGCGCGGACGCAGAGGCAACAGACCCACTCCGCTGCACCTCAGAGGGGCTCTGGTTTTCGTAGAGCCCAGGGCAAACACCCCGCCAGCCGAGGCCAGCATTCTCCTAGGCAGGCCCAGCCAGCGGGTCCATCTGCCGCCACAGCCTGACTCCTTGCCAGCCCCGGCCCCTCAGGATCAACGGGAGTTTATAGTCGGGGGTCGCATTGCGAACTTCCTGCCGGGATGGCAGGCCATTACCACCGACAGGTGGGTTCTTCAGTTGGTCAGTCTAGGCCACTTTATAGAATTCGCAGGAAAGCCACCCTCGAGGCCTCCTTTGCTCTCCCGGTATCAGGGTCAGCACAAAGCCTTGATCTGGCAAGAAGTACTCGCGCTACTACGAAAGGGAGCGATAGAGTACGTCCCAGAGAACCAGAGAGGACTAGGATACTATTCCACTTCTTCCTGGTTCCCAAGAAAACAGGGACCTCCGTCCAATCTTGGACCTCAGCGACCTCAATGTGTCGGTCACTTACAAGAGATTCCGCATGGTGACCCTTCCAGGTCTTATCCCCATGCTCAAACAGGGCCTTTTTAGCGTCTCTAGACATGCAGGGATGCCTACCTGCACATCCCTATGGCTCAGGCGCACAGGAGGTTCCTGCGCTCGAGTTTCTCGACCACCACCTTCAGTTCCGAGCCCTTCCTTTCGGACTGTCTTCCGCACCGAGGTCTTTACAAGTGCATGGCAGTCGTGGCGTCTCTGAGGAGACAGGGCCACTCGTGTTCCCGTCACCTGGACGACTGGCTTCTCATGGCGCCTCCAGAGAGCGTTGCTTCTTGCAATCAAGAGCACCCAGGATCTGTTCCGATCCTGGGCATCCTCATAAATTACGAAGTCTCTCCTGGTACCATCGCAGAAACTGCAGTTCATAGGAGCAGTTCTGGACACTGTTCGGGGAAGAGCCTTTCTTCCGGCCGACAGAGCGGAGCGCATCAGATCCCTCATAAGGGACCTATCACTAAGCAAGGTTGTACCTGCCAGGTCGGTCCTTTGCTTGCTCGGACACATGGCTGCGGCCATTCCTACTGTCCCTTTCGCAAGACTCCACATGCGCATTACTCAGTGGATGCTCAAAGTGCAATGGGACCAAAGGCAAGACCACTTGCAGCATCCGGTCAGACTCACGAATTCAGTGATTCAAGACTGGCAGTGGTGGCTAGCCCAGGGTCACTCTCATCAGGCGTCCCGTTCATTGCGCCGTCCCCGTCACCCTCACCACAGGCGCTTCCGGTCTTGGGTGGGGGCACCTGGGCGGGTAAAGTCCCAGAATACGTGGACCCAGATGGAAGCTCACCTTCACATCAACGTGCTGGAAATGAGGCGGTCCTCTATGCCTGCAGGCCTTTCAGTCAGTTATCCCACCGTGTACTCTTCTGCCCGGACAGACAACACGGTGATGTATTACCTCAACAAGCAAGGCCGCACCTCACCCCTTTGCAGGGAAGCCAGGAGTGTGAGATTGGGTAATCAGACACGGCGCGAATCTGGTCACTGTGCACGTTCCCGGAGTGGACAACACGGTTGCAGACGGCCTGAGTCGTTCTCAGGCCAGAGTCCACGAATAGGAACTCCTTCAAGAGGTAGCAGGGATCTGTTTCTTGATGGGGAACTCCAGATCTGGACTTGTTGCCTCCCCATCCAACGCAAAACTGCCCAATTTTGCTCGCTAGATCCAGGGCCTGGTGTTTCTGAGACGCGCTATTCCTCTCCTGGGCCAACAGATTCTACGCCTTTCCCTCCTTTCCTGTTGATCCAGAGAGTTCTTCCCCAAACTGCAGGGAGCACGCACAATGATCCTAGTGGCCCCATTTTGGCCCAGACAGATTTGGTTCCCTTTGTTGATTCAACTATCTCAGAACCCCGCCTCCCGTTGCCGCTCAGCTCCCACTTACTGTCTCAGGAGAAGGGTTCATTTGTCCACCCGGACCTACGCTCCTTGAACCTGCATGCTTGGCTCCTAGAGACATAGCCATTTCTAAATCACGGGGTCTCGCAAGAGGTTGCAGAAGTCCTTTCTGCAGCCAGAAAGCATGCGCCTACGTTGTCAGCCTAAAATGGCGCCGTTTTTTGTGTATGGTCGCGAGACACGCGACCTTTCTCATTAGGTTGTCCTGTGGGAGTAATATTAGAATATTTGCTCTCCCTCTTTCATTCGGGTCTAGCCTACTCCTCTGTTAAAGTGCACCTCTGTGCCATTTAAACACCTACCTCCGGTGGGAAATCGTACAGTGGCTCAGGTGGACGCCTCTCGGGAATTTCTTAGGGGAGTGTTGCACCTTAGGCCTCCTATTAGAGTCCCTGTGCCTCCATGGGATTTGCTTTTTGTCCTTGAACAGCTCACGCTTCCCTTGAACCTGCTGCGGATTGAGTAGCCACGTTTTCTGTCGTGGAAAACGTTGTTTTTAGTTGCTGTTACCTCGGCAAGAAGAATTTCTGAACTTCACGCCTCTCATGTGCAAAGAGCCTTATTTAGTTTTCCACGGGACAGAGTATCCTGAGGACGAACCTAAATTCTTGCCTAAGGTGGTTTCTTCACTCACTCTGAACCAGGATATCGACCTTCGGTCTACTTCCCGAACTACTCTAATGAGGAGAGGCTCTGCTCCATACCCTGGATGTTCACCGCAGCCTGAGGTTTTACCTCAACAGAACTCAGTCCTTTCGTAGTTCTGAGCAGCTTTTCATTTCCTTCTCTGAGAGAATGATGGGCCAATCAGTTTCCAAACAGTCCCTTTCGCTGGCTTGTCCAGTGTATTTCTCACTGTTATGGTATCAAACAAAAGCCCCTCCCGGGTACAGTCCGGGGTCATTCCACTAGAGGGGTGGCTACTTCCTTTGCAGCGCTCAAAAATGTTTCTACTTCTGCTATATGCGCTGCAGCCACTTGGAATTCTGTGCATACCTTTATCAGGCATTATAGCCTGGACAACGCCTCTCGGCGAAGGGCTGGTTTTGGTTTGGCCGTACTTCAGGGTCTCCTGTCCTAGGTTCAGGACCTGGTTTTTATCCTTTAATTTCCTCCTCCCGGATTTTCTGACAGCGTTACTGCTTGGGAATCAGTCCTAATGGTGTAACCTGCTGCAAGAGCTGTGTCTCGAAGTAAGATAGTACAGTTACGTAAGAACTTACCGTAACAGTAGATCTTCGAGAACAGCTCTTGCAGCAGGTACCTTCCCGCCCACCTTCCCCCTTGGAGGAAGCATGGCTCAGTCTTTCTGAGCAGGAATTGTTATCTTTCTGTCTTCTGACGGCGAATCCTAGGTCTCCCATTTTGATGTCAGCCTGCGGCAAGAAGTCTCCGGCGGGAGAACTGGGGAATCTGGCGGGACCGCCCCCTTATGTACCACGCCTGACGTCGGAGGCGGGACCGACGTCGGGGGCGGTCCCCGCTGTAGTTAGCTAGCTAGAATTTTTCCGTGGGGTCCTGGCGCCTGGCGGCTTCGGTCCTAATGGTGTAACCTGCTGCAAGAGCTGTTCTCGAAGATCTACTGTTATGGTAAGTTCTTACGTAACTGTACTTTTCCCTGTCTAAGCAGTTTAGCAGTTCCACTGTAAATGGGGCCATTTCCCTGCAAACTGCAGTAGTCCCTGTAGATCGGAAGCCCTTGGGTACCACATTATAGTTAGAATAGGGTCGAGTCTCAGTTACTGTCGAATAGCTGAGGATTAGGATTTGCACCGGGCCTTGTATATGAAGTATCTCAAGTGCTTTACAAACCAGAGGCACATATTGGTGGTGCAGTGACTGTACTGTAAATGTGTAATGGCAGCCATCCTGCTCATCAGCACCCACACACTGTCATGAACAATGGCCTGAGATGATTCTATACAGAGGGGGAATGTTGATTGGGACTCCGGGGAAAATCTGTTTGCAGGGAGAGATCCACACCCATCCACAATCCAGTCCATAAAGGGTTTATGACACCACTGTAGTAAAGTGCAGGGCTATTTATTTGTGCAAAACACAAAAATAAGCGCAGTGCAAAATGCTGGGAATGACAACCGAATGGCATGGCCCCCACTAAGTTCCTGATGCATTTCACTTAGTGGACAGAAGAGTTTCCAAATAATGCTGGTCTGAGAACAATACCGCCCCTTTATAGGGAGCATCTAAAGGTACAGAACAAAACCATGTGCAAAAGGAAACTACAGTGTCCCCCAGCAAAGTCTATGAGTGCAAGTCAGAAAGTTAAAAACAACATAAATGACAACTGAAAACAGTTTGTGCTCCGGTGATTACTGGCAGTAGCCAGCAAAGGATACTAGCCAAATGGGCTATCTAGCAAGGATTGCATAGGTTGACAATAAAAGTAAATGTATGTAAAAGTATGTCCAATAAAGTCCCCCAGATTAACAGTCATTTATTGATTGGAGCTAATAAACCAACTCAACAATCTTCCGTTCTCACCCCAGGAATACTCCAATATTCCTAACTCTTATGCAGTATGCCTTTAAGCCAGATCTGCCCGGAGATGGAATGTTATGCTAATGATAAAACACCATTGGCACGTGCCACTTTTCAAACGCTGCCCCTATCAGCTGCCTACATTCTAACCTTCAGATTTCACTCTTTGTCTGTCAAGACTAGATACTTGTAAATCCTCTCCTCAACATCTCGTCATGAAAACTTATAAAAATATAGACGTATTCCTTATCTTTTTCATTTGCTGCCCTTATCTTTTGTTTTTAGCTTAACCGTTGGGTTATTTTAGTTAAAATTGCTGATTTTCTTGGTTTCTCCGAATTTTTTAGTTTAGAGCGGAGTTTTGTGAAAGAAACTCCTTTATTTTTGCGTAAATTGTTTAAGTAAATGTATTTTTTGTAACCGCTAATACCGTTTACTGAACCGATAAACCCGGTTCCTTTTTAAATTGGTTCTCAGTTCCGATAGGTTCCTGAACCGACCACAACCGCAAACTATAGTTTTAAATTTAAATATTTTGCAGTTGATGTTTTTCTGCTAATTTGGCTAAAATGTCAGAAAAGCCCAAGAGGAAAACCAGTGAATACGGTTTTAAAAATTGTACTGAGTGTGGAGAAGCATTTGCCAAGGCAGATAAACACACTTCTTGTGTGACCTGCCTTGGCTATGAACATTTAAAGTCTGATTATGAAATCTGCAAGATCTTTCCTGAAAAAATGCTTGAAAAACATTTGGAAAGGCTCAAAAAGAAATTGCCTCCTAAGGGCCCCTGCAGTCTCTGACCAGCTGACACCCTCTGTGCCTGTGGGTGAAACCACAGAGACCACTACTTCTACCCCAGTACTGGTACAAAGGTCATTGTAAAAAGGCCTGTTGAACCAGTTAGCTCTCCAGTTCCATTAAAGAAAGCCAAAAAGAATATGCACACAGAACCCCCCTACTGATCAGCGTTTGGGGACTTCTGGTGTGACTGAAAATATGCCCCTCTCCACAGGAGATTGCACAGGCTTTTAAAGTCTTGCAGGCTTTACAGGGGATGCTGCCTGCTGAACAACAGTCACCAGTTCAGATACCTACTAAATCTACTAAAACTTCCTTCCATGATGATACGGAGGAGTGTGGGGAGTATGAGGAAGAAGATGAAGGGTAGCCCATAGAGCCTGAAGTCTCCCCTGAACAGGAGTTTGGTTCACCACCCAGGGCTTCAGAGGATTATTCCTCCCTTTTTACATTTGTTAGAAAAATGGTAGATGCCCTTGACTTAACTACCACTGAGGTGACAGAGGATGAAGAGGAAGCAGAATATTTGGAGATGATGGGGTTAACACCCACCAAGAAGTACTGCTTCCTGCGAATAAGTTCTTTAAGAAGGACATATTTAAAATCCTCCAGACACCTGGGTCTGTTCCTCCTTTGGACAAAAGACTGGACAAGAAATATCAGCTGGACAGGGAAGGGGCTGAATTCTTATTCTCTCACCCTGACCACCAGGGGGGTGGTACAAGCTGCGGCCTGTGACAAGGCAAAAGTTCCTCTGGCATCTCACCTGCCTGAAAAAGATTCCAGAAAAATTGATAGCATGGCCAAGAAGGGCTACCTATCAGCTTCCTTGGCCATCAGGCAAGCGTATTTCCAGGCTTATGCAGCCCTATGTCAGAAATCTCTCTGGCAATCTGTCATGGTGGCTACCACAAACCTCACTCAGGATACTCAGGCCAGGGCCTTAGATTTCCCTGTTGAGGCTCATTCCCTTTTTGGGACTCAGACAGAGGCTTACATGAAAAAGGTGGATGAGTATAAGGCCACCTACAAAAGCAATTCTGCCAAAGAGAGGGCCTCTCCGTCCACTAGACCCTATGGAAAGGGAGGCAGGAGCAGACATTTCCACACCAGGCCTTTTTATCAAGCCATGGCTGTACCCCAGGTTCAACAGTACCCACAACAGGGGTACTTCAGGGGCAGGGGCAGAAGGGGTTCCAGGCGTGGTTCCCAGTCTCAGCCTCAGGCAAAGCAAGACCCCTGACATGTTTTCCCAGGCCGTCTCCCCACTACCAGTAGGAGGCAGACTGACTCACTATTTGCAGGCTTGGAAAAAGATCACCACAGACAGGTGGGTCCTGGAAGTAGCGAGTCAGGATTTGTCCCTAGGCTTCAAAACCCTTCCCACTCTAAGAACCAGAGTGTTCAAGCCTGCGTCCAATGCAGAAAGGAAGCTGCTGGAAAAGGAAGTACAAAACCTACAGTTGTCAAGGGCAGTGGATCCTGTGCCTCCTCTGCAAAAGGGAAAGGGTTTTTATTCAAGATACTTCCTTACAACAAAGAAAAGTGGGGAGTGGTGGCCTATCCTAGACCTAAGAGTGCTAAACAGACACTTATTAAAGCCAAGGTTCAAAATGGTAGCCTTGTCACTGATTCTGCCAGCACTTCAAAGAGGGAATTGGCTGGCATCTCTGGACCTAAAAGAAAGATGCTTACTTCCACATCCCCATAAGGGAGTCTCACAGAAAGTACCTCAGGTTCAGACTCCCTTCAGGTCATTACCAGTTCTCAACCCTGCCATTTGGTCTCACTTCAGCTCCAAGTGTGTCCACAAAGTGCCTGTGGCACACCTGCAAAAGGCTAGGTGTCACAGTTTTCCCTTACCTGGATGATTGATTGGTGGTCGGAAAATCACCACAACAGGTAAGGGAGCATCTTCAGCTCACCCATGGACTTCTAAAGTCACTGGGTTTTCTGATAAATCTCAAAAAGTCAGTCCTTCTCCCTGCACAAGTGCTGCAGTTCATAGGAGCAGAATTAAATACCCTGGAGGGCAAGGCTTACCTACCTCTGGACAGGGTAAGAAGTATTCTGCAGATGGCAGGCTCCTTTAGCCTAAACAGACCAAAAAACTGCAAGACAGTTTTTATAGCTACTGGACCACATGGCAGCTGCCACTGGCACAGTCCTGGGTTCCAGGTTTCAGAAGAGAGACATCCAATTCCACCTCAGTGCGCATTGGTGTCAAAGAAAGGATCCTGTCCCAAAGCTAGTCCCAGTAACAAAAATGTTACTTCAGGCCCTTCAGTGGTGGAAAGAGGAAGCCAACCTCAGAGAAGGGGTTCCTTTTCAAAAAGAGTCTCCATCAGTGATTCTCACAACAGCTGTATCACTACTTGAGTGGGATGCCCATCTAGGGGATCACATCACCCACGGCACTTGGCCCGGTGCAGAGTCACTCCGGCATATAAATCTGATGGCACTCAGAGCGGTGTTGCTTGCACTCCAAGCCTTCACACCACTGGTTCAGGGAAGGGTAGTACAGGTCAGAACAGGCAATACCACCACAATGTACTACGTAAACAAGCAGGGAGGAACAAAGTCGAATCATCTCTGCACAGAAGCTGTGAGAATTAGAACTCTGGCCTACTCCCTAGGAGTTTCCCTTCAGGCCATTCATCTGCCAGGCAAGGACAATACCCTAGCAGATGCTCTGAGTCCGATCAACCAGGCCCATCACGAATGGACTTTGAACAGACAGGTGGTGGAAGTGATCTTCAGAAGGTTGGGCACCCCAGAGATAGATCTCTTTTGCATCCCACAAAAGTCACCACCTGCCACAGTATTGTTGCAGACCCCCAACTCAGGGGACAATACCCCTGGATGCTCTGGTTCTGGACTGGTCAGGGAAGTACCTGTATGCATCCTTCCTTTCCCTCTGCTGTACAGAGTGCTACTCAAGCTTAGGTCCCAGCCAGCTTCAGTGATCTTGATAGCTCCAGATTGGACCAGGCAGCCATGGTACTCTGCTGCTCTCCATGACTGTAGCTGAGCCAGTACACCTTCCTTGGAGGCACAACCTGCTAACCTCCAGTAAAGGGAGACTCCTGTACTCAAACCTCAAATCCCTCAGGCGCAAAGCAGGGCTCTTGGGGACCTAGAGTATGCAGGCTTGCTTCTCTCTGAAAGTGTTCTGGACATTTTAAGGGGGTACAGGAAGCCTTACACCAAGAAAACCTGTGCCTCAAAGTGGAAAAGGTTTTCTGTCTGGTGCTCCACCAAGGATGTGATGCTAGCCTAGGCAGGGGTTCCAGCTGTGCTAGACTACCTTACTTATTTGCATTCACTGGACCTGCAGCCCACTACTCTAAAAAGTCCACCTAGCTTCAGTGTCTGCTTACCCCTCAGCTGGGAAGAATGCCTCTATGGCATCACACCATGTCTTTAAGAGGTTTTTTTTAAAGGTCTAGCTCACTTGCATCCCCCTCACAGGGAATCAGTGCCAGTCTGGAACCTAAATATGTGTATTGCCAAGCTCATGGGTTCCCCCTTTTAACCTATGTCTTCAGCTCCTTTGAAGTATGTCACATGGAAGACGGTTTTAGTAGTGGCAATCACTTCTGCTGGAAGGATCAGTGAGCTGCATTGAACAGGACTACATTTAATTTCACAGGGACAAAGTGGTCCTTAGAACAAACAGAAAATTTCTTCCAAAGGTGGTCTTGGACCTTCATTTGAACCAGTCCATTACCTTACCTGTTTTCTTCCTGAGCATTCATGTTCTGGGGAACACAGACTGCACAGTCTTGATGTCAAGAGAGCTCTTAGCTACTGCATGACTGTCACTAAGGCCCATAGACCGGACAGGAAACAGTTGTTCCTGACTTATGGGGATGTGGGAAAAGGAAGTCCAGCATCTAAGAGGTCCATTTCTCACTGGATAGTTCAGTGTATCCAGTTTTGTTACTCAAAAGCTGGGAAGGGGCCCCCAGCAGGGCTGAGAGCCCATTCCACAAGGGGTACAGCTGCTACTAGGGATGTTCCACTGGTGGACATCTGTAAAGCAGCTACCTGGAGAACAGTGTACACCTTCACTAAGCATTACAGCTTGGACACACAGGCTAGGGGTAATGCCAGGTTTGGCACAGCTATCCTGCAGAGTCTGTTCCCAAAGTAGGTTCTGTGCCCATCTCCAAAGGTACTGCTTTTTAGTCTGCATAAGAGTTAGGAATATTGGAGTATTCCTGGGGTGAGAAGAAAAAATGACTTACCATAGTAATCTTGTTTCTTCTAGGGGATACTTCAATATTCATAACTCTCTACCTCCCTGCTAGAACCAGTGGCCTCTGCACTCCATGCTGTGTAATCAGTGGTATGAGTGCCACACTCTGGCATTTCTGTTGAAATTGTGTTTTCATTGGTTTTACCCTCTTCAGGTGATGCTGACATTTGGGGGGGGGGGTGTTATTCCTTCCTGTTGGAGGTTGTTTGGGTGTTATTATTATTATTATTATTGTAGTGCTATATGGGTATTTTTCCCGTGGGGCCTGTCTTGTCAGGCGTCCATGAAATCTGAAGTTTAGAATGTAGGCAGTTGATAGGGGCAGAATATGAAAAGTGGCATGTGCCAGTGGTGTTCCAACATTAGCATAACATTCCTTCTCTAGGTAGATCTGGCTTAAAGGCATACTGCATAAGAGTTATGAATATTGGAGTATCCCCTGGAAGAAACAAGATTACTATGGTAAGTAATTTTTTCTTGCCCCCCAAAAATATATACGTACCCATCAGAAAAGTATATAATAATATAGAAAAGTATATTATAGTGAAAACTGCCAACTTTTTTAGCAATAAAAAAGGAAGAATTTAAAAATAGACCACAAAAACTAAGGAAAAATAAGGGCTTAAATTGCAGCATGACAGTGATGTGGCATTGACAGCAGGAATAGCTCTACTGACAAATTTTACAGGTTTCAAAAATCCCTTACACTTACAAAAAGTGCCATGGGTTCTTTGACTTCCAACTGACACTCACCTGGACAGCATCAGAGATGGATGAACATTGGGGACTGCAATTTACCCGCTTATTAAGAGCATGGTACACCCCTACAGTACAGCCGCCCCTTGTACCGTACAGTACTGCACTGTAGTGTCAGTGTTTGGGTAAGGAACCAGAGTCCTCCTGACTAGAACCCACAAGTTTCTGGCATGATGATGAATGTGCTGCCAACTGAACTGTGCTGTCATCTGTCAGAAAAATTGCACAAACGTTGATTTTGAAAGTAAAGATCTGACTAGTGCATTGTTTGGTAAAAACTCACTAAAGCAGCTGGCCCGGTGGCACTGAAGGTTGAGGTACTGGATGCTACACCTCGCGCTATGCCAGCGACCTGGGTTCAGGAATGAGCCTGGATTTTCAGGGGTTGGTTGGAGAGGAGTGAGACTGAGCCGCCGCAAGGCAGCTCTCTCCTCCTGGAAGGGACATGGGGGTTTCCCCTGGCTCTTGGTTGCCACCCGGTGGAGGATGGATTGTAGAGCCAGGCTGTTGAGAGCCCTGGCACTTGCCAGGGGAGGGGCAGAAGGGGCTGAGCTGGCGCCGTGGGACGCGTGTGCACCTCCACGCGCATGCAACTCCCGTGTGCTGGGGTCCCGGGATAGTGGGAGAAAAAACAATAAATACTATATTTTTTTTTGTAAACTTTATTTAGATAAAACCAACAAGACAGAGCATTATTTTAATCACAAGTGTGACATAAATAATAACCATGTTACATTCTGTACATAGACATTAGAATTAAACTATAATTACATAGAATTGCATCAGTTGGCTAAAAGAAAATAAGGTTAAAATATCTAGACAGCCAGGGTCTCTTCTTAAGGATCTAATTTTAATGTCATACTAAAAAACTAAAACGACCCTGTCATCAGTCTGTTATTTCACCACAGACCTTTGTTGTCATCTGTGACCTGTGCGCGTCTGCGTCTCAAAGACAGGTTATTTCAGCAACCAGGAAACCAATCATTCCTCAAGGCATTTTCCAAAGGGTCCCAGATGGAGTGGTATTCATCCAGTTGGCCTCTCACAGAGTACTGTGTGTGCTCCAGTTTCATGCACTGGAGCAGGGCCTGAGCCCACTGAACTATCGTAGGAACTGTATCTAGTCTCCAGTGCATGGCTAGGACCTTCTTGCCCACTACATACCCCAGTGACATAAGGGGGGTGTTTACTATCTACTTGCGACTCTAGCTTCTAGGTAGCCCCAGTAAAATTTCTATCGTGTCTAGGTCCTCCGGTATCAATATGACTCGTGCCAGGATTCTGCTGACCTCGGCCCAGAATGTTTTCACCCTTGGGCACTCCCAAATTAAGTGATAGAACGAGCCAGTTTGGCTCTTACATTTTGGGCAGACATCTGGGACTGAGGGATCAATCTTATGTGCTAGTACAGGTGTGAAATAAACTGTATGCAGAAAGTTCATGTGTATGGCCCTCAGCCTGTTGTTGACTGAGCATTCCATACCCTGCTTAAGGATCCTGTCCCGTCTCTCTCTCCCCCCCCCCCCACAATAAATACAATTATGAAAAAAAAAAACCTTACACTAATTAAGGTTTTGCCACTATTATGCAGAAAGTGTTGCAGTTAGATGTTGGGTTCAGGTTTTATATAAGGCATGACACACTGCAAGTTAAGCTGCATTAAATGTAATCTTCTGGGGGCAGCCCGATGGCTGTTTGCTGCCATACTGATGATGCAGGTCGGGAGCAGGCAGAGGTTTGTGCGGAAGGGGATTTTGTGCTGCTGCAGTGACCGCTATTTTTTTTTTTTTTTTTTATTATTATTATTTTGATAATCAGGTAAGGCCCACTAAGCACAAGTGCCTGTTTTCAAGGGTTACCCGGGAGCACTGGGGCGGTAAAGTGACTTGCTCAGAGTCGCACAGTATGCAAGTGGAGGCGGTGGGAATCAAACCCAGATCTGCTGGATGTTTCAAGCTCATTCACAGCTTGTTGCTCTGACCTCTGGGCTATACTGCCAGCCCTGTGAAGGGCCAGGGAGCTTGTCCCTCCACAGGAAGGTGCTGCATGGGTACAAGGCCATTGTAGGCTTAGGGCACAATGCAGAAAACATGCAGACATGCACAATAGGCATAACCCAAAATTAAACAAATTCAGAGACCTTACTTCAAGTTGGAGCTCTTGCAGCAGGCTATAACCATAAGGACTAAGTCGCCAGGCGCTAGGACCCCACAGAAAACTTCTAGCTAGCAGTCTCCAGCGGGGACCACCCCTGACATCGGGCCCCCAAACGTTAGCCGATGGTATAAAAGGGTCGGTCCCCAGCCCCACCTCAGTTCTTTTCCCACCGTCGACATGTTCACATCAGCTCCACGGACACCTCCTGCTACAGTCGACCGCCATTTCGCGTTTACCTCCGTTTCTTTTATTTTTCTTCAAAAAAATATTTTTTTTTCTTTCTTTCTGAATGTCGTCTTCTCCGACTTTTGAGTGGTGAAAGTCCAAGTGCACGTGGGGCAAGACACTCTCGAAGGATAGCCATGCAGCCTACCTCCTCTGTTTGGGACCAGACCATGATACGGAGGCCTGCCAGCACTGCCAGAGCTTTAACCAAAGGACTATGATTCGATGCCTGAAGGGTCTTAAGACCCACTTTCTTGAAAAACAACTCCTCACCATGCAGAAGCAATCTTCAGGGAAGAGCCCTTTTCTTCTTCCTCCTCCTCCTCCTCCTCCTGGTCTGTGACACACTGGGAGAACAAGTCTTCAGGGAAGCACAAGTCCTGGGACAAGGAGAAGGCCTGGATATGCTCCCGCTCTCAGTCTCCTCACAAGAAGAAGACCGGACTGCTCTCCCAGGTCTTCCCTCACTCCCTCTGGGCAGCCAGTGGATAAACCTCCTGCCTTGGTGCTGGCCAATGATGGCTGTGTCCCCAGACCATCTTCAGCAGACGCCTGTCCGTTCAACGCCAGGTCCCCCAGCATCCAACCCGACGACGCCCCAGCCATCGCCAGATCCTCCTACATCGCCGGTAGACATAAATGTCTCTCCTATACCGCTGACGGAGGGCCTAACATCCAGGGCTCCTATTCCTAAGGACCTGGTGCCCGGATGACCAACCCCAGCTCCTTCGACACCCACTGACCCTCAGCTCCAGGCGCCTGCTGACCCCTCGGGTCCTCAGATTCCTCTGAGTGAGGTGAAGGACCTTTTCTGCTTCGGGTAGAATGAGATCAAGGGTGACCTTGTCCCTCCTAAGCCTCTTGAGCCAGTAGTGGTGGTTCCTGAACCTGAACCCAGGGAGCCGACCCCGCAACCTAAAAGCCCATTCCTGCACCATGACAACAGGCATAGGTGCAGGTCCAAGCACAAAGGTCAGAGACACAGGCACTCTTCCTCTCAGTCGTCAAGCCGACATTGGCGCCATTCTTCAGGCAGATGCTGGCACACCTCCTCCTCTTCCTCTGATTCGGAGGACTCAAGTCACAGCTCGTCTTCCTCCTCCTCCTCAAGGGACTCTGAACCCAGGGATCATCCTCCCACGCTGGACAAGAAAGACACCCCCCAGGTCCCCTCCTGATGATCCAACATTCATGTACGTCTTAAGGCATATACAGGCCAATAATGGATTGGAGACAGAGGACCTGGACCCAGAGAGGCGCAGTCTGGCCAGGTGCCTTCGCCAAAAGGAGCCTAAGCCTTTGGTGGTGCCCCCATTGGTGGACACCTTCCAGTATATTACTAGGATAACCTGGAAGCGCCCCTCTTCTTCCTCAGCCATATCCAAGAAATCGGATAGGCTCTATAGGGCACCCAGAGATTAACCCTTTCTTGCAGAACACCCAGTGGCCGACTTAGTGGTCATTACCATGGCCCATGAAAGGTCTAAGATGCCCAAGCTCCTTAGCTACCAGCCTCCAGACCAAGAGTCCAAACATCTGGACCAGCTGGGCAAGAAAGCTTACGTTTCTGCCTCTTGATGTATTAGGTCTTTACATTTTCTCACTCACATGGTGCAGTATCAAAATGCTCTGTGGGAAAAGAGCCTGGAGCTGGCGCAAGCTCTGCTGGATGTACCACAGAAGGCAGAGCTTCTGGATTTACTAAAGTCAGGCTCAGACATTGGCACACATGTTTTGCGTGCCTCAAACAATACTGCTGCCTGGGCTGCAGCCACCGGTATCTTTCTCCAGCATCATTCATGGCTTTGGGTCTCTGGTTTCACCCAGGACCTCCAGGCCGGAATTATGGACCTCCCTTTCAAGGAATCTGTCCTCTTTGGGCACGAGGCCAAGAAATTGATTACTCACCTCCAAGACTTTGACAAAGCTATCTGGTCAGTTCAGAAGATGTACAAGGCCAACCAGAAGCCTTTTCAGAAGCAGTCCTTTCGTAAATGCTCAGGACAGCAGTCCTGAAATCAGCAGCAGCGAGGTGGCTTTAAACATAAGGCAACCTCCTAGACCCCGGAGGGGGGGGGCCGCCAAACCCTTCCATGCCGCTGTGCCAACCCCCGGAGCTTCAGCCTGACTCATTGCCAGATACCCCTGCCCCAGCAAAGACCCTGGGAGAGGCAGTGAGGGGTCGCCTCTCCCTATATCTGTAGGGATGAAGCAAAATAGCAGCCGACCAATGGGTCCTTCAAATCATAGAGAGAGGACACACATTGGAGTTCCTGGAAAGGCCACTCGACAGTCCGCCAATGTCCTCACTCCATCCTCAGTCTCATATTGCCATGATCGAAGGGGAAATTCAGGCTGTACTTCAAAAGCAGGCCATAGAGCCAGTCTCACCAAGTCAGAGAGGAAAGATATTTTATTCCCATTTCTTCCTCGTACACAAAAAGACTGGAGATCTTTGCCCTATTCTGGACTTCAGTCATCTGAACAACTACGTCAAGTACAAAAGGTTTAGAATGGTCACTCTACCAGATGTAATTCCCCTTCCTCACCAAGGAGACTGGCTGTGCTCTCTAGACATGCAGGATGCATACCTTCACATCCTAGTGTTCCAGCCCCACAGAACATCCCTGCGCTGCTTCTTCCAGGGGCATCATTATCAGTTCTGAGCTCCACCATTCAGCCTGTCCTTTGCTCCCAGAGTTGTCAGCAAGTGCCTAGCAGTGGTGGCTGCGGCTCTTGGAAGACAGAGCCATTACGTCTTCCCTTACCTAGATGGCTGGCTTCTGACAGCAACCACAAGGGTCCAGCTGTTAAGAACACTGGAAGACACCTTTACTCTCTTCAGAGAATTGGGGATCACTCTGAAGCTACCAAAGTCATCCCCCTGGCCCAGCCAGAGACTCCCAATATATCGGAGCAATTCAGGACAGCATACAGGGCAAAGGGTTTCTGCCTCCAGACACAGCAGATTGTCTTCTGTCCCAAGCTTGGACAGCATCATCCTCCTGTCAAACCTCAGTCAGGTCCTTTCTACGGATGTTAGGTCACATGGCAGTTGCCATTCCGACTGTCCCTATGGTGCGTTTGCATATGAGGGTCCCCCAATGGACACTCTGTGCAGTGGGACCAATGTTCCAATGACCTGGAACTGTCTGTCTCAGTCTCCGACCCAGTTTGTTGGACCCTGAGTTGGTGGATGGAATCTGGCAACCTTTCCAAAGGGGTTTCCTTAAGACAGGAGTCTCCAAAGCAGGTCCTAACTACAGATCCCTCGGGACAGGTCTGGGGCGCCCACTTAGCGGACCGGCAGACCTGGAGGTCCTGGTTCCGTTTGGAACAGACACTACACATCAATGTCCTGGAGATGAGAGCAGTCCTCTATGCTCTACAGGCATTTCAGACAGACCTCCTTCCGGGCTCTCTCCTAATCCAGACAGACAATATGTCTGTGGTCTTTTACCTCAGCAGGCAGGGGGCACTCACTCGTATCCCCTCTGCAGGGAAGCCAAGAGGGTCTGGTATTGGGCACTGGAGATCCGCCTGGAACTCATCACTGTGCATGTTCCAGGCACCCAAAATGTCTTGGCCAACAGCCTAAGCAGGTCTCAGTCCCAAGCCCACAAATGGGAACTACTCCAGTCAGTCACAGACCAACTATTTGACAGATGGTGTCAGCCAGAGTTGGACCTTTATGCGTCTCCACTCAGTGCCAGACTGACCAGTTTCTGCTCGATAGATCCAGGGCCTGGTGTTTTCTGGTGAGACGCATTGTCCCTCTGTTGGACAGGGAGATTTCTGTATGCCTTCCCTCTCTTTCCTGTACTTCAGAGGGTACTCCTCAAGCTGCAGGTAGAGGGAGCGGAGATGATCCTCATTGCTCCCTACTAGCCTTGTCAGATATGGTTCCCTCTGCTCCAGCAGTTAGCAGTGGAACCTCCGGTCCCCTTGCCCCTGAGCTTGCACTTGCTGTCCCAGGAACAGGGCACCCTAGTCCATCTGGACCTCATGTCTCTGCACCTGCATGCGTGGCTCCTGCAGACTTAGCAGTGGCCAGATTTGGGGTTTCCCCCAGAGTAGCTGATGTCCTAGTGGCTGCAAGGAAACCCTCCACTAGGTCCACCTACACTATGAAGTGGTAGCAGTTCTGCCTCTGGGCGTCTACTCACTGCCTTGACCCCTTTACCTGTCCAGGGAATTCTGTCCTGAGTATCTCCTCTCTCTATCCGATTCCGGCCTGAGTTACTCCTCTATTAAGGTGCACCTTTCCGCCATCTCAGTAGTATAGTGTAGTGGTTAAGGGCACCAAGCTGCAAACCTGAAGACCTGGGTTTGAAACCCACATCCCCTACTTGCATACTGTGTGGCCCTGAGCAAGTCACTTAACTTCCTTGTGCTCCCAGGTCGCACCTGGAAAGAAGCTCTGGTTTAGTGTGCCTTTCCTAGTTAAACAATTTCCCATTTCCCCCCATCTCTGTGTACCATGCACCAATAGAGGGCAAGACCCTTGCCCAACTGGTTTTGTCCTGCACTTTTTGTGGGGCATACTGCACCTGAAACCTCCCATTTGGGACCCCGTCCCTCCATGGCGTTTCCTCTTTATGTTAGAGAAACTTACTTTGCCTCCCTTTGAACCAGCCTCAGGCTATGAGCTACACTTTTTGTCGTGGAAAGCGTTGTTTTTGGTTGCCATTACTTCTGCTCAAAGGATTTCCGAGCATCAGGCTCTAATGTGTAAAGAGCCTTATTTAGTTTTCCACAAGGACAGGGTGTCCTTGAGAACAAATCCTAAGTTTTTGCCTAAGGTGGTGTCCAGATTTACCCTGAACCAGGACGTCCACTTGCCTGTTTATTACCCAGAGTATTCCAACAGTGGGAAAGCCATATTGCGTACTCCGGACATCCACAGGATGTTTCATTACTACCTTAATCGCACAGGTCCTGTCAGAAGGACCGACCAGTTTGTTTCCTTTTCCCCTAGGTCTGAGGGGGCACCAGTTACTAAGCAGACTTTGTCTAAGTGGTTAGTTAGCTGCATTGTTTACTGTTATCATAAATACGACAAGCCTTCACGGAGCCCGGTAAAAGGCCACTCTACCAGGAGTGTTTCTACCTCATTCTCCTCATTGAGGAATGTGTCTGTAGGCTGCTACCTGGAGTTCTGTCCACACCTTTGTTAAACACTACAGTTTGGATGTCGCTTCCAGACTAAGGACTGACTTTGGCCTTGCTGTTCTCCAAGGCCTGCTGTCCTGAAGTCCTTTCTTTGGCTACCTTTAGCCTCCTCCCACGCCTGTCAGTCTCTTCTCCTTGTCTGCTTGGGACTCCGTCCTTATGGTTATAGCCTGTTGCAAGAGCTCCAACTGTAAGAAAGATAGTACAGTTATGTAAAAACTTAGCGTAACAGTAGATCCTCGAGAAAAGCTCTTGCAGCAGGTGCCGCTTTCCCTCCCTCCCCATGGTATTCCTCCTTCTTCTTTCATTAATTTATTCTCAAATCTCCTTGGCTCTCCTTCCACCTTTGAGACTGGGTCTCTGGCAGGAGAACTGAGGTGGGGCTGGGGATCGCCCCTTTCATACCATCAGCCGGTGTCGAGGGCGGGCCGACGTCAAGGGGCAGTCCCCACTGGAGACTGCTAGCTAGAAGTTTTCCGTGGGGTCTTACCACCTGGTGGCTTAGTTCTTATGGTTATAGCCTGCTGCAAGAGCTCGTCTCAAATATCTACTGTTACGTTAAGTTCTTACGTAGCTGTACTTTTTTCCAGCACAAATAACAGAGCAAAAATTCATACTAAAATTGGAAGTGAGAAAGTTAAATGCTAGTGAGCTAAAAGAAAAAGTTACTCACCGCAGTAATCTTGTTTCTTCCAAGTGATACTTGGGTATTCAGAACTCTTGTAGTGACCCTTTAAGATGGAGCTGCCTGGAGAGATGGAATATATGCAAATGATGGAATCTTTTACGCATGCCACTTTTTCAAATGCTGCCTTCTACTAACTGCCTTAGTTCTAAACCCCTCAGATTTCCTGGAAGCCTAGAAAGACAGGCACACGAGGACTAAGTGTAATAATAATAACCATATTGATCAATAATAATTATTGTAGGAACTCTCTTAACACCCAAAAAGGCGTCCAAAAGGAGGGCATGACATATGAAGAATACCCCTGAATGTCAGAATCACCTGAAAAGGGGGAACAACAAAAGTGAACACAATCACAACCAATATGCCAGAATGTGGCACAGATACCCCTGAGAACACAATGTTTTTAGGAGTGCAGAGGCTACTGGTTCTAGAAGGGGAGGCAGGGTGTGGAGTTCTGAATATCTGAGTAGCACTTGGAAGGAACAAGATTACTACGGTGAGTAACTTTTTCTTCTTACCCAGTAATACTCAGGTATTCATAACTCTTGCAGACTAAAAAGCAGTACCTTTGGAGGTGTGCACAGAACCTATTTTGGAAACAGACTCTGCAGGACTGCTGTGCCAAATCTGGCATCACCTCTGGAATGAATATCCAGACTGCAATGTTTTGTAAAGGCGTGTACTGTTTTCCAGGGAGCTGCTTTGCAGATGTCCACCAAGGGAACATCCCTGGCAGCTGCTGTAATAACAGCTGTGCCCCTTGTGGAATGGGCTGTCAACCGTGTTGGAGGCTCCTTTCCAGCCTTAGAGTAACAAAACTGGATATGTTGTACTATCCACAAATTTAAAACTAAACTGGACAAATATTGTGATTGCAAAAGCTTTCAATTTAGCACTTAGTTTGGCCAGGTTTATTTATTTATTTATTTGAGTTTTGGTAACCGGGTAAGTCCACTGAGACAATTACAGTCCCTTTTTCAGGGTCGACCTGGGGGTTGAGGAACAACCATGACGTTACAAGAGAAATCAGCACTGTAGTTCTCATGTTACAATGTTGGCATTAGGCAGAATACATGTCTAGACAAGATACTGCAATTACACAATCAATCAATTTCAGACTTTCTTTTGGCGAGCGATGCAAGCCAAGTGAGAGGAGGTTATATACAGTGCAGTTATAGTACAAACTTCATATTAAACAACAGCAATATAACATGGGAATGGCTAGGATCAGAGATTCTATATGTACTACTCTCAATATTATGCAAGGAGTGAGCAGTAGAGGAGTGAGAGGAAGGATAAAGCATGAGGTGGCAGCCGTGTGGGAGGTGGAGGAATTTCTGGGCAGGCACCCTTCAGCAGAAGCAAGAGCAGGTAGCCGAGTTAGATAGAAAGGCAGACAGATGTGACTGGAATTGTGAGAGGGAAGAGCAGGAGAGAACGGCGGGAGGCAGGGAGTTCCAGTCAGTTAGAGCAGCATATGAAAAGGAGTGTCTGGATACAGTAAGATATATTTTGGGAACAATGAGAAGGGGGAGAGAGGTAGAGCAAAGTGTGCGAGGTATTTGTCTGAGGCAAGGAAGGGTGAATTTGTGGACGAGCTTGAACATGAGGCTCCGGGTGGAGTACCTCAATTTAGCTTCGTATGAGGACCACCCCATTGAGGCGAGGACATCACAATGGTGAGAGCTGGGAAGGGGCCCCCAAGGCAAAGCAACCCACCCTGTGGTATGCCTGAGAGAGGAGGGACATGGAGGCGGAGTTAGTGCCGAGGAAGAGGGGTGCAGCATAGGATAAGAGGGGGAGGAGGGATGTGGTGGCTGTTTTTTGGCAGGAGGCATGTGTGAGGTGCAGGCGTACGCGATAGAGGAGTCTTGAGTTTCTGGTTGAGGTTTTTGATAGTGTTTGAGACATGGGAGTTGAGCGAGAGGGCGGTGTCCAAGGCAACACCCAGATATTTAAAGGAGTGGACCACCTCTAATGAGTCTCCCTTGATAGTGGAGATGCTAAGCGTAGGAGGACTAGGCTTTTGCGTGGATCGATGATCAACGATCATGCATTTTGTTTTTTTTTGAGTTGAGAACAAGATGTTTACATTGGAACCAGTCTTCCAGGGATGTGAAGTCTGAGGCAAGGTCCCGATTGATTTGGTCTATAACTAGAGAGGAGCGGTAGATGATGGCATCATCTGTGTATAGATGAACTGTGGCTCCCCCGCAGAATTTAGGGAAGTCGTTGATAAAGAGCGAGAATAGCATGGGGCCCAGAATGGAGCCTTGCGGGACGCCATGAGAAGCTGTTTTTTGTTCAGACTAGGAGCCATCCCATTTAACTTTCTGGGACCGGTCAGACAGATAGCTCTTGATCCAGAGCAGCGAACTGTGGACCAGGCCAAGTAGATGCAGCTGGTGAAGCAGGAGCCCATGATTCACAAGGTCAAATGCTTTTTTGAGATCCAGAAATATGGCTCCAGTGGCCTGGCCCTTATCCATTGCTTGGAAGATGTCAGATGTTACTTTTATGAGTGCACTGAGAGTACTGTGACTCTTTTTGAAGCTGTGTTGACAGGGTGATAGCAAATTGTGGGAGTCAAGATAATCTTGTAGATGGTTATGCACTATACACTCTTGTATTTTAGCCAGATGTGAGAGAAGAAATATAGGATGATAGTTTTCTATTATGGAGTTAGGTCCCCCTTTGTGGACCGGGACTACTACTGCTACCTTCCACTTATCTGGCACAATGTTGGAGAGGAAGGACCAGTTGAACAAATCGCGGATGGGGCGAGCTAGGGCAGGGGCACCCAGCTGAAGAAATTTTGGTTCCAGTGAGTCGTATCTGGGAGAGCCCTCAGGTTTTAAGCTGGATAGAAGTTGCTGCACCTCTTTGAGTGTGGCTAGTTTCAAATGGAATTCAGGACGACCCCCTAGGTTAGGCGGGAGGGTTGTGTGAAGAGGGGGAGAGTTGTGGAAGATTGAGGTGTATTTTTGTAGGTCAGTGAAGACATTGTTAAATTCAGTGGCTATGGTGAGTGGGTCATCAAGGGTGGAGCCATTGGCTGAAATAGAGCTTGGGTTTTCTACACTTTTTCCTTTTACTATAGAGTTAATTTGTCTCCAGAATTCTTTGGGATTATTAGGGTGCTCAGTTTGGAGAGATTTAAGATGGTATCTCTTAGCTTTATGTACAGAATTTTTACATGTATTCCTGAGCTATCTGTAAATAAGCCTGTCCGAGCGGAGTCCACTTTGCTTATACATTTGCCATGCTTTATCACGGAGGGTCATGAGGGATCTAATATCCCTGGAGAGCCACGGGGCTTTAACACCCTTGGATCTGCATTTCTTCTTAGGAGCGTGTTGGCTGACTATTTTGGTGAGAGTGGAGATTAGGAAGTCTAGGTCCTGGTTTATGTCAGGAAGTGTATTAATGGGGCTCCAGTCTGTAGTGTTAATGGACAACAGGAATCTGTTGATGTCAAATTTAGTCATATCCCTTACCAGGGAAATCTTGGGTGGAGGGTTGGTATAGTTGTTTCTGCATACACAGAAGGTGGGAGAGTGATCGCTTAAGCAATCTGAGAGCATGCCAGCAGCTTTGGTTTTAAGCAGGCAGTTGGTCACCATCCAGTCTAACAGGGTATGGTTGCCAGATTTTGGATTGACTCTTGTATGATCATGGATTAACTGGGTGAGGTTACCATCAGCAAGTGGTGCATGGGTATTACCAGTATTGGGGTGGAGCCAGTCAGTGTTGAAGTCCCCACATAGGATGAGGTCGTGCTTTGGGAGGCTGCCTAAGGATGCAAGAAAGGGAGGCAGGCTAGCAGTGGCAAGGCTGGGGGCCATATACAAACACCCGATGATGAGTTTTTTAACATTTCCAAGCATAAGTGTGACGTACAGGGACTCAACGAGAGGAGGTGAGGAGACAGGAGTGGGGAGGAGAGTGATGTTGAGGCCTGTTCTGTAGTAAATTATTACTCCTTCCCCACTTTTGTCTAGCCTATCGTGTCTAATGTTGCCATAGCCTGGAAGGGACACCTCATGCTGTTTGATGGCAGGTTTTAGCCAGGATTTGGATATGCATAGGATGTCGAGGGCCATTCGAGAGCCCAGGCTTCTAATTCAACCATTTTGGAGCGTAGGCTGCGAATGTTAATGTGGACTATTTTTAGACCTTTCATAGGAGGTATAGACGCTGCAGCTTGGTTCATGGGAGAATGGAGTGCAGGTCCAGGGTTGGTTTGTGTCCCCAGCCTGGAGCAGTAGGAGGAGAGTGGATACAGTTAGCCAGGGCAAGGTGCCGGTAGAGAATATTCCAAGGACCGAGGTAGCATTGGAAGCACTGAGTCGTTTATGCAGCCAATGCCCAAGCGTAGCTGTATCATGTTTAGGCAGACAGGGGATGTAGAGAAGTATAGTCAGGGATCCTGGTTCAACGTGAACTGGGGGGGGGAGGTGAACATTCACCCTCAGGGTGTTGGAGGGCCCCAGCTATCACCCAGTCCACATACCAGCTTGAGGCAATTAGACAAGCAAGTGAGACTAAACCAGTTATACTGCTCATTATAGCAGTCATGTCAAGCTGGGCAAGCAGGCAGTGAGCAGAATGCAGGTGTTCTGCCTAAACTTGGATCCCTAGGTCCAAAGGCGTCAGCAGGGAGACAATAGCCAATGGGGAGAGGACTTTCTGAAAGAAGGAGGGGCAGCAGGAGTATTTAAAGGAGACCTGGAAGGGGGTGGTGGGGGTGGGACGAAAAACATGCCCTGCAGGATAGAGCTACGAGCCCCCAGCTACTCGATTTTAAGCCAGAAGAGCTTGGCTGAAAGGCGCACCAATCAGGAGCGATGCTTCTCATGGCCGGCCCAATCAAGAGTCTTCAGGGAAAGCCACGGCCAATGAGAGAGTCACCGAAACAGCCTGGCTCGAGATTCAAACGGCAGGGTACCTTCACTGTTCAGTCTGGGAGTCGGGACCAGGCGGCCGGTCTGAAGAGCAGGGTTGAGTCCAGAGAGGTGGCGGCCGACTTAGATGGCCATTGGTTCTGGCCTGTTGGATGATGGCCACTTGTGGGCGCCTGATCTAAGGAAAAACAGAGAGCAAGTGTAAATTAAATAATGAATAGGACAGGAGGCAAGGGGAGGGGCTGGCGACAGAAAGACAGAGGGAGTGAGCGAGAAAAACACAAAGGCTGAGCACTTAAGTGTTGCTGAGGGTGGGGTCTGAACGGGACATGAGAGGGGGAGGCCAGAAGATAGAGTGTAAGGTTTCGGCAGGAGGAGAGGGCAGGTTCAAGTTCGAGCTAAGGCTGTAGAGATGGAAGTATTTAGTTAGGAAACAGGCTGTGGGAGGGATAAAGGAATGCAGGGGTTAGGTAGCAAGTGTCTAAGGTCACAGTAAGGAAAGAGAAAAAAATGTAGGCAGGAGAGGCAGGATTTTGGCAGGTACTGAGAAAACACCCATTTTCCTACACTGCAGAAATTTAGCTAGCAGGTCTTGTAAAAATCAAACTGTTCTTTCCTACACTGCAGCAATTTAGCTAAGATACAGGTTAGGCAGTCATTCTAAATCTAGGTCGATTCAAAGCAGTTAGGTAGCATTGTAAGTAACAGATAAAACCATGCCCTGCAGGATAGAGCTACGAGCCCCCAGCTACCCGATTTTAAGCCAGAAGAGCTTGGCTGAAAGGCACACTAATCGGAAGCGATGCTCCTCGTGGCCGGCCCAATCAAGAGTCTTCAGAGAAAGCCACGGCCAATGAGAGAGCCGCCGAAACAGCCTGGCTCAAGATTCAAACGGCAGCATACCTTCACTGTTCAGTCCAGGAGTCGGGACCAGGCGGCCGGTCTGAAGAGCAGGGTCAAGTCCGGAGAGGCAGCGACCGAAGAGACGGCCGTTGGCACCGCCTGTTGTGCTGTGCACTGTTCGGTGGGTACTCCGATCTTCACTGTTCAGTCCGGGAGTCTGGACCAGGCAACCGGTCTGAAGAGGAGGGTTGAGTCCGGAGAGGCAGCATGGCTAACACTACTGGACCTGTTAAATCTTATGAATCCAGCGAGAAATTGACCTTTTTGATGCAGGGTTACCCTTTTCTTTATCCTTATAGATCAGGAACAGCTGTTTTCTGTCCTGCCTATGGACTTCAGTGACTGTCAAGTAGTAGCTAAGAGCTCTTTTGATGTCCAGACTATGGAGTCTCCTTTCATCAGAACTAGAGTGTTCAGTGAAAAAGACAAATAAGGTAATTGTTTGGTTCAAATGCAATTTAGAAACCACTTTAGGAAGAAGCTTCCTGTTTGTTCTCAGGACCACTTTGTCTCTGTGGAATGAAATGTAGTTCTGTTCAGTGCCACAAGGAAAACAGTTTTTCATGTGACATATTTCAAATGAGCTGAAGACATAGGTTCAAAAGGGGATCCCATGAGCCTAGTTATGCACACATTTAGGTCCCATGCTGGCACTGGTTCCCTGTGTGTGTGGGGGGCGGGGGGGGTGCAAATGGGTCAGGCCCTTAAAGAACCTTTTGAAGATAGGGTCTAAAGCCAGAGAAACATTCTGTCCAACTGAAATGTACACAGATGCTGCGGCCAGGTATACTTTTAAGGTACTGAACTGCAAGCCCAATTAATGCAAATAGGTAAGATAGGACGCCAGTCTGTGCTGGTATCACTCTTCTGGTTGAACACCAAATAGAAAACCTTTTCCATTTTGCAGCATAGGTTTTCTTAGTGGAGGGCTTCCTGTAACCCCTTAAAATGTCCAAAACACTTTCAAAAAGATGCAAGCCTGCATATTCTGTCTGTACCGTGAGCTGCCTTCAAAAATCTTATCTAACAATCATTTATGGAGTCCTGCAATTGCTTCCGGCACTGAATCTCTGACTCTCCCTCCTACCTGTCTGTCACCTCCCCCTACTAATGGCACCTTTTCACCCCCATACCCCCTTACCCTTAGACCTACCACACCGACTAATGCAGCTATGACAATCCTGAAGGTATTACAATTGCCCTCTTCCCACCCCTCCTAACCTCTCCTCCCTCCACTATCCTTAGCACATCCTATACCCTCAGTGCCTTTGCTTTATAGCTTTCTCCTCTAGGCCATGTAATGCTTTGCTGGTCTAGACCTCATCCAATATAATATTGTACTGTACTGTCTATCAGAGACCTGTCTTGCACAGAACTAGCACATAGCGGTATGCTGACTGCCTTTGGTACCACGCCTGTAAATTATGCTGCCTTTTTCTGTTCTCAGTGTCAAGTCTTAACGCTGCTATTTGTAAATTATTGTACACCACTGTGCCAAGCCACACCATTCTCACTTGTAATGACTGTACATAGGCTGCTAATGTTGCTACGCCTACGCCAAATTGTTGTATTGTGACTTCTTGTTGTTGTTTAAACTACCAGGTCCATCTTGTAAATGAGTCCTGCTCAATGGTGTTCTACCTGGCTAAATAAAGATATTGATTGATTGATATTCTAGGTTCTCAAAAACCTTGCTTTGAGCCTGAGTGACTTGGGGTTTGGGTACAGGAGCCTCCCCTGATTGGAGGTTAGTAGATTGTGCCTCTGAGGAAGGTGTATTGGCTCGGCCACAGACATGGAGAATAGCAGAGTGTACCATGGCTGTCTGGCCCAGTCTGGTGGTATCAAGGCCATTGATGCTGACAGGACCTTGAGCTTGAGCAATGCTCTGTACACCAGAGGGGAGGAAGAAAGGAGGAGAAAGGCATACAAGTGCTGCCTCCCTGACCAGTTCAGAGCCAGAGTATCCAGGAGGACTGTTTCCCGATCTAATGGTCTGCAGTAGTACTGTGGCAGGTGATGGCTCTGGTGGGACACAAACAAGTCTGCCTCTGGGGTGCCCCACCTCCTGAAGATCACTTGCACCACCTGACTGTTCAAGGCCCATTTGTGGTGGGCCTGGTTGGTTTGACTCGGGGTATCTGCCCAGGTATTGTCCTTGCCTGGCAGATGAATAGCCTGCAGGGAAACCCCCATGGAGTATACTAGACTCCATATTTTCATGACGTCTGTGCAGGGAGGATTTGACCTTCTCTCTCCCTGCTTGTTACTGTAGTACACTGTGGTGGTATTGTCTGTTCTGACCTGTACCACCCATCTTATCTGTGGCAATCTTCACCATTCATTACCTTTGGGTAATGTGGGCGGAGGTCACGACCCTGTGGGAGCTTTTTTCTTTTGGGGGGGGATTGGTGGAGTCGACGCACCATCAGCACCACCCTCGAGGCCGACGCACTGCATGGCGCACATGGGTTGGCTGTTAGGTGTCATCAACCACGTTTTCCTGCTAGTTCTTCATCTCCCACCATAGCGGTCACACCTCATTGGAAGCTGCTGTGCAAGAGGCCTAGTTCATCTGAAAAGCCTTCGATGCTGAATCCCTTCGATGCCGTATTTGTATCCTGCTGGTTCCATTCTCGCCACCACTTGACGCCACTGGTAAGACTGCAGGGTTTTATTTAACTCTACAAATTGATTAGCGTTTTGCTCATAAAAGTTCTAAAACATTGTGAAAATGCATAGCACTTGCCTCACTGTGTTTAACTAACATAACACTTTTAGAAAACCTATATAAATACTTTCTATACAATTAGTATTGTCCTAAGAAAAAAACTGCTAATCAATTATTTAAAACCCTGGACTGTTCCTTTTCTTTGTTTATTAGCGACGTCGAGTCTTTTGTTTAGCTTGTTTTACCGTGGGTCATGTCTCTGTTGGGGGGCAAGAAATCATTAAAGATGGGGCGGCCCCCTATCCGACGGTGCCTATGCAGCCGCCAGTACTCTATCACCAACCAACATGACTGTTGCCTCGTGTGTCTTGGCCCGCTTCACAACATGGATTCGTGCAACGCTTGCTTCCCCATGGACCGTCGTGTCATCAAGAAATGCACGTGGAGAAGTTGGACAAGCTTAGCCAACTTCGGGGGATGGACGCACACTCGTCAGGCAAGCCACAGTCTCTTGGCCTTTCCTCCGTGTCCCTTCCCAGTTCTGTATGCACCGTGGAGGAGGGGGCTTCTGCTCCTAGTAGCCTCGCCATTGCAGAAACCCCTTCCGCAGTGCAGGAGGCCCAGTCCATCCCCCCCGGGGGGCAGGCGGGAGGCATCACATTGTCAATTGCCCCTTCGGGGGTGAAGGCTCCCCCGGTGTCATCTCCTTGGGCTGGGAAGCCTGAGTCAGCACTGTCCTCGACACCGTCCATTGATGCCGTCTTGGGCCTCTGTGCCATTCGTGGCAGCATGGGCCCTGATGGCACCATGGTCGCTGCTGGTCTGTTACTCGGTGCCGTCTCCGCTGTCAACGCCGTTCGTGGCACTGATGGTGCTGATGGCACCGTTGGAGGTTCTACAGCACCGTCCTCGACTGTTTCTCACCTCAGTGCCGTTCACAGAGCCGAGGCTAAGCATGGTGCCATGTCTAGCTCTGGTGTCCTCTCAGTCATTTATTTCTCCTTTTAGTTTGTATATCTTTTCTTTTATCTCTCCCTTGGACTCCCTTGTCCTTCCCTCCCAACCATTTCTTACTCTACAGCGACTCAGAACTGGCGGGAGGCCGGGGTCGATGACACCTAACGGCCAACCCGTGAGCGCCACCCAGTGCGTTGGCCTCGAGGGCAGCGCTGATGGTTCGACTCCACCCATCCAAAAAAAAAAAAAACCTCCTGTGGGGTCACGACCTCCAGACACATTACCCAAAGGTGATGAACGCTGAAGATACACAGAAAGATCATGAATTACGGTAGGTATGTAATTTTCATTTCCCTGTACTAGTCGTGTGAAAGCCTTTAGTGCCAGTAACACTGCTGTTAGCTCCCACAGGTTTATGTGCAGGAGTGACTCTGCACTTGACCCTGTGCCTTGAGTGGTGTGAACCCCCAGATGAGCACCCCACCTTAGTAGAGATGCATCTGTTGTTAGAACAACTGATGGGGGACATTCTAACATCAGATTTCTCTCTCTGCGGACTTCCGGTGACGTCACCATCGGGTATGGCAGCATAGAGGGATAGCTCCCTTACAGCCTGCGGGTTATTTCTCCCCTTCATCAATACATCGACTACCCTAATCTGCTTAAGCAAACGCAGTATGTCGGGGAGGAAAAATAGAGGACACTCTCGATCTGGGAGACCCCTACATCAGACGGATGCACCCAGATGCAAGATGAGGCCTACAGACAGTCACAGCGTCTCCCACGCGAGCAGCGTGGCGGGTGATCAAGAACAAGATCCTGACACTGATAGAGAAATTGAAAGACTATCACGATCCCATTTTGAAATGCTCCTCAATGAGATAAAGGCATTCCGTGCCGAAAATAAGAGAGTTTATACTGCTTCAAAATCGCCTGTCAGAGGTAGAGGGGAGATTGGATCGTTCTGAGGAAGTAACTGGAGAGGTCGCTGAGGAAACTCACCGGCTACATACAGCAGTCGACTACTTAGTGGAACAGCAAGAACTGATACAGGATAAGCTTACTGATCTAGAGGCCAGATCCCGGAGAGATAACCTGAGAATTTACGGTCTACCGGAGGGATCTGAGATGGGGAGAATGGAGGATTTTATTGGTGACCTGCTGAAAGACGTCCTTGCTCTCCCTCCCACATTCACTTTTAAGATAGAAAGAGCACATAGAGCTCTGGCTAGAAAACCCACTGACCCTTCTGCAAGACCCCGATCTGTGGTCTTGAAGTTATCCAGTTACAGAGATAAAGAACAAATCCTTAGAACAGCGTGGGCCTTAAAATCTGTCTCATATAATTCATCCAGGCTATTTTTTGACAACGACTATCCCCCTGATATCATGAGAAAGAGAATGGCGTTCGCTCCTATCTTGAAACTGCTGCGGGAAAAAGCTGTTAAATTTCAGACTCCTTACCCAGCTAAGCTGCGGGTCTTTTGGGATTCAGGAACTCTCACTTACTCTTCTCCAGAGGAAATTTTACCGGAACTAAAAAAAAGGGGATGGAGTTTCCAGACGACTGGTCCGGTGCAACAGCAGAAATGTCCCCCCCCCCGATCCCTCTGGCAGGACCATGCGGACACTCGCAGAGACGCGGGCAAGAGAAGAAGATTTCGTTCTCTTCAGGACCTGAAGCAGTATATTGGGCCCAGATCTTTCCGTAAGGATGTCCTGGAAATTGATCCTCCTTCCGTGGACACTTGAACTGGTTTCTGCCTTACCAGTTATCCCTGAAATTCAAATAAACCTGTACCTTGCTATGCGACTTTCTTTCTAAAGCACCCTGGGAACTGTCTACTACCAGACTACATTACTGATCTCCCTTAGTCTGCTGTTTTTTATGGTCCTATGATTCAACTTTATCTGTGACTGTCCTAATGTTGCCTATCTTAGACTGGACAGTAGGGGATCTCTCTGTTGCATATATATTGCTTTAAATTTTCTGAAATTAATGTATGAGTGCATATATTGAAAATGTAAGCCTTTATAGGTGCAGGCTGTGGGAGCTGCCGATTACTTTAATACCCTCATGCAGCGACCCCGATCATGCCTATTCTGGGTATATGCTGTCAGGTCACCCATCTGATAGTGATCCTGATGGCTCTTCTCGATGGTCTTTCGTCCCTACTTTTCAACCCCGAGTTTTTTAGGGGTTGGGGAGGCCTGACTTTCTACAAGGTCACAATTCCTCCCAAAGGGCCCTTGTGGTCCTTTTTTCCAGGAGGGGTAATTTTCTCATCCTCTGCCGATGGAAGCACAATTGTAAATAGGTTGACCATAAGTTGGTCATTTCTGGCTATGTTTTATTTTCTTTCCTGTTACATGCATATACCACAAGGCTACTCGAATTTAAAGCGAGCCACAAAGGTTTTGTTATTCTCAGTCTTATTTCTTATGCTGACTCCAAGCCATACACAGGTTCACAGCAGTGAAGTGTTCCTTTTTTGGGTAATCAGAGTGTTCCCTTTTAACCCATTCCACGATAGTGGTGGTAAATTTACAGCATTAGACAATAATTTTGAGGCACAATGGCAAACAGAGCTCCCTTAATTAGGGTTTGTTCTCATAATGTTAATGGTTTGAACAATCCCATCAAGAGATATAAGGTGATATCCTCTCTTAAAAAGTTGAAACCCTCCTTCCTTTTACTACAGGAAACTCATTTAAACAGACAGGAACACCAGAAACTTACCAAATTTGGGTTTTCTGTGGTTGTGGCTTCTGTGTATGGTACGGGTAAGAGGAGAGGAACTGCCATACTGGTCCCTAAAGGTGTCCGCTTTCAGCTAACATCTTCATACTCTGACCCTGAGGGTCGCCTTGCCATCGCTGTTGGTAAGGTGAACAATCAGGAGCTTACCTTAGCCTCTATATATGTCCCCCCAGGTGAGGGACCCGCAGTCAGGAAACAACTTTTTCAGAAAATACTAGACAGAGGCAGGGGAGTTTTGGTGTTGGGAGGGGACCATAACCTTACACCCTCTTCCCTAGATACCTCTGCCAAAAGGCCCTTTAAGAAGTCCCCCACTCACCGGATGGTACAGAGATATCTCTTGGAGGCACACTGGATAGATATTTGGCGAAATCTCCACCCTAATAAGAGGGAATATACGCACTATTCAGCTCCTCATAAAGTGTATACCCGCATTGATTTTATACATGTCTCTAAAGAACATTTATAAAAAATGGAGAGCTGCACACATACTCCAACGGTCTTATCAGACCATTCCATTGTAACATTAAATATACTCTGGAGTAAGGATAGGACTAACACCCTTTGGAAATTCAATAATTTCCTACTTAATAATAAAGACTTTAAAGAATTTGTACAACATAAAATAAAACAGATTTTAAAAGACAATCAGAGCCAGGAAATCAAGAAGGGAGTACTATGGGACACCCTTAAGGTGATTCTCAGAGGGGAAATAATCAAATATGCTGCCTACCACAAAAAACAGCAGCAGCTCCGTCTAGATAGCCTGCAAACCCAGTTGCAAAATCTCCTCGCTTCACATGACGCCGGTGATGCAGGGGTTTACCCTTTAATATTAGCCACTAAACAGCAGATTCAAGGGATTCTTGATATACGAACTGAGCAGGCCTTGCAGATACTCAAACAGAAATATTACGAAGGAGGGCCCAGAGCCACTTGTTTACTTGCTCATAGACTTAGACAACATAAAGCCAGATCCAGTATCTGCCAAATAAGAGACCCGGTTTTAAAGAAACTAGTTACCTTCCCTTCCCTTCTGAAGTTTAACAGGCCTTTTGTAAATACTATAGTTGCCTCTGTGGCTCTGAGCAAGCAGCAGACCCTCATGCAATTGAAGCTTTTTTGGGGACACTCAATTTACCAAGGATATCTCAAGCCCACCAACAACTTTTGGAAAGTCCAATTACCAAGGCAGAACTGGAACAGACTCTTTCAGCTCTGAAGGCTAATAAAAGTCCAGGCCCTGACGGCTTTACTGGAGACTTTTATAAGGCTTTTAGGGCGGAATTGCTCCCTACCCTGCTGGAAGCCTGTAAGGCCATACAATTAGGGGATCCCACTCCTGACACCTGGAGATATGCATACATATGTAGCATTTTGAAGCCAGGTAAAGATATGACCTCCTGCTCCTCCTATAGACCCATTTCAGTTCTCAATCTCGATTATAAGATTTTTGCATCGATACTAGCCAAGAGATTTCAAACTTTTATACCCGAAATAATAGACCTGGACCAGACTGGTTTTGTCCCAGGTCGACAGTCCCAGGATAATATTAAGAGAACTTTACATCTGTTACAGAAGGTGAGATCCTCTGGAACCAGTTTTCTTCTGCTTTCTCTTGATGCCGAGAAGGCGTTTGACCAAGTCGAATGGCCTTATCTGTGGGAGGTGCTGAGGAAGGTGGGAATTCCTCAGGCAGTGGTTAAAGTATTGATAGCTATGTACTCCCATCCCAGGGTATACATTCGCACTAATGGTTCTTTTTCCTATCCTATCTCCCTTTCGAGAGGCACTAGACAGGGATGTCCCCTCTCCCCTCTACTATTCGCATTATATCTCGAACCTCTGGCACAGACTCTGAGACAGAGGACCGAAGTCACCGGAATAAGGGATCTGCATGGAGAGCACAAATTGGCCCTATATGCAGATGATCTCCTAATATACCTTACAGACCCTGAATCTGCCCTCCCTCATCTCTGGGATATTCTGAAAGGGTTTGGGCGCGGTCTCTGGATATAGAATTAATGAAACTAAAACTGAAGTTTTGACATGTAATTTTGTTCCTCATGAAAACCTGAGGCAATCATTTAACTTTAAGTGGCATTTGGACAACATTGAATACCTAGGGGTTCGCTTGGGCCCCTCTGGTGGTGACCTGTTCATGATGAACTACTCCCCTTTCTTACTTAAGACCACCTCCGACCTTGAGAGATGGCGGGCCCTTCCTTTATCACTTAGCCAACGTATAGAATCAATCAGAATGGTAACCCTTCCTCGTTTTTTATACCTAGCCCAAATCTTGCCAGTACCAATCCCGGATACCTTCTTTAGGTCTTTGCAAAAAAGAATCTCAGCGTTTATTTGGGCTAACCACAAACCTCGAATCAAATTGTCAATTCTACAACTCTCTAGGCAGGCAGGGGGGCCCATCTCTACCAAATTTTAAACTATACTATCAGGCCTGTCAACTTAGAATTCCTATCTATTGGCTAGATAAATCCTACACATCTCGGTGGAAGGAGGTGGAACTACAGGAGATGGGGACTAATGATATATTCGACATCTTATTATCCTTTCCTCCCAAGGTCAAGATAGAATATGTACCCAACCCCTATACCCAGACAATACTTAAATGCTGGCAAAAAATTCTGGCAACCAAAGCCTTTAAGTCCTGGAGATCAGCCCTATTCTCTCTCCCATACCTTGACGCTTTCCTCCCTGGCAGGATGGATGGGGGGTTCCTTAGGTGGCTCAGGAAGGGCATACACCTGGTGTACCATTTTTCTCCTGGAGGCAAGATGTTGTCTTTCATAGAGCTAACCCAAAGTTATAATATTATCTATAATGAAAGATTCAGATATTTTCAGACCAGGAATTTTATAAATACATTGGGGAAGCTACTCTGGGAAGATACTCCTCCCCCCAACATACTGCTTCATCTGATCGCTGCAGTAGAGGGGAAACCGGTTCTTCCCCACCTAATCTCCACTTTATATAAGGCCCTTGTTATGATCCAAACTCATTCCCTTGACGGGGTGAGGTTAGCTTGGGAAAGAGACCTGGTAGCGGAATTGCCCCCCTCGGATTGGGACAGGTACTTGAGGAACATGTATAAGGGGGTGGGTTCGGGGATTTGGAAAGATTTTGCATGGAAACTTGCGGTTAGATTTTTCTTGGCTCCTGTACGGACCCAGAAATGTTTAAAACATGCAAAGGCTGATTGTTGGAGACAGTGTGGCTGCTCATCTGCCAATTTAGGACATATTTTTGGGTCTTGCCCTATTCTCCAGCCTTTCATCCTACAGCTGTCGGGGGCTCTCCATCAGATGATATCTCCAAACTTACATTTAAATGCCCAAATTTTTCTATTTGACCTCTTCCCCCCCTGAAATATCTGACACCCCTACAAAAAAAATTCTAAATCTGACCCTTTTAGCGGCAAAAAAAGCCATCACAAAAAAATGGTTCTCCTCCCAGCCCCCCACGCTGGACCTTTAGCAACATTTGATGATAGACCTATATAAGGTGGAGAGACTCACAGCCCTGATTAACAAAACACAACAAACATTTGAAATCCTTTGGAGAAAATGGGTTTTGTACATTGTGCCTTTGAGACCTGATTTTATACCTTAGCCTACTACTATAGGAGGTAGTAGCTTCCTTTTGCATCTCTTTCCCTGTATTTTTCCTTTTTACGCAGACTGATGAGTTATAATCAATTGATGCCTATTAGCCTTCATTATATATAAGGAAATGAATATCTTTTATTTCGATGTACGTGCATTCTAGTTATTCCTGTCCCCCTTATTTTCTTTATATAACCCTTCCCCCTTTTTCTTTTGTAAATATTTTACTCCCACTATTGTACTCCTTCTAAAGAAAAAACACAATAAAGATTGAAAGTTTAAAAAAAAAAAAAAACAACTACTGATGGGGACTCTTGTTGGAAAAAAGGAACCCCTTCCCTTAGGTTTGTTTACTCTTTCAACTATTGGAGGGCCTGTAGGTGAAACTGAATGTCCTTCATCTGGAACCTGGATTCCAGGACTGCACCAGTGGCAGCTGCCATGTGGCTCAGTAACTGAAGAAACTGTCTTGCAGTTCTCAGGCTGAAATGAGCCTGCTGTCAGTGGAATACTTCTTACCCTGTCCAGAGGCAGGTAGGCCCTGCCTTGCAGGTTATTTGGCTCTGCTCCCATGACCTGCAGTGCCTGAGTAGGCTGAAAGACAGACTTTCTTATTTTTTTTAGATTTCTCAAGAACCCTAAAGACTCCAGGAGTTCCTTGATGAGTTGCAGATGCCCCTCTGGGGTGATTTTCCAGCCACCAGCCCGTCATCTAAGTATGGGAAAACTATGACACCTTGTCTTCGAAGGTGTGCCACAACCACTGCCAAGCACTTTGTGAACAGTCTCGGAGGTGAAGTGAGACCAAAAGGCAGGATTGAGAACTGGTAGTGACCTGAGGTGAGACTCCCTTATGGGGATGTGGAAATAGACATCTTTTAGGTCCAGTGATGTCAACCAGTCCCCTTTTTGGAGTGTTGGCAGAATCAATGCCAAAGTCGCCATTCTGAATTTTGGCTTTGTCAGATGCCTGTTTAGTACCCTGAAGTCTAAGGATAGGTCGCCACTCCCCATTTTTCTTTGTGGCAAGGAAGTATCTTTTTCTAGGAGTTTTCTCTCTACATTTGTAGGTGGTTTGAAAACTTTTGTTTCTGAAAGGATTTGAAACTCAGAGACGGCCTGCCTCCTACAGGTAGTGGGGAGACACCTGGGAAGACATGTCAGGGTGTCTGTTTTGTTTGAGGCTTGACCTGGGACTGGGAACCATGTCTGGACCCCCTTATGCCGCTGCTGAAGTACCCCTGCTGCGGGTACTGAGGCACAGCCATGGTCTGACAAAAAAGGCTTGCTGTGAAATGGTCTGCCTCTGCCTCCCCATCCCTAGGTTTTAGTGGATGGGGAAGCCCTTTCTTATACAGAATTGCTTCTGTAGGTGGTTTTGTATTCATCCACCTTTTTCATGTAAACTTCTGTCTTTTCTCCAAAGAGGGAATTACCCGCAACTGAGAAATCCATAGCCTTGGTGTGGCTATCCTGAGTGAAGTTTGTGGCTATCAGCCAGACAAATTTCCTCTGAACCACTGTAATTGCCATCCATCTGGCAGCAGTGTAATTAGAGTCAACAGCCATTTAAACTGGTATGTGGCTGCTCTCAAACCAAATTTGGCTGTTTGAGCTAGATCATCTGACAGGGGAGTCTGGGCCTTGACTGCCATAGCAAGGACAGATTGCCATCGTGACTTCTGGTATTGAGCAGCATAGATTTGAAAGTGTGCCTGCCTGATGCTGAAATTATCGCTAGGAGGATGGGATGCCAGGGGTACCTTTGCCTTGTCACAGGCTGCCACTTGTACCACTCTTTGGTGGACAGGGTGGGAGAATAAAATGTCCTCTCCCTCCTTGTCCAGCTGCTATTTCTTATCCAGCCTCTTATCAAGAGAGGGAACAGAGCTTGGATTTTGTAAAATCTTTAAAGTATCTTTCCTGAAGAATTTATTCACAGGAAGGAGAAGTTTTTTAGTGGGTGTCCGCCCAATCATTTCTCACGAATGTGAAGCGTGAGGGATAATCCTCAGATGCTCTGTTGGGAGAGCCAGACTCCTGTTTAGGGGAAACCTCAGATTCAATAGGTACCCCTTCCTCCATTTCGTCATAATCACATATTCTTCCTCTTAGTAGAGGAGACAGACTGCTTTGCTGGTGTTTTCTGCTGAGAGGCAGACAGCCCTTGTAAGCCTGAATGACCTTAAAGGTCTGTGCAGTTTCTGCAGGAGTTGGCAGGCATTATAGCAGGCACAGAAGTCCCCAAATGCTGTCCAGCAGGGGTTCTGCGTGCTTAGTTTTCTTTGATTTCTTTGAGGGAACCAAGGAGTCAGCCAGTTCAGCAAGCCTCTTAGGAACTGAGTGTATACCCATCTCAGGGGTAGCAGTTACAGTAGTTGTTAACATGGTTTCACCCATAGTAATTTGGGGTGTCAGCTGTTCAGAGCTCGAGGGACCCTTAGGTGGTGATAGTTTTCTCTTTAGCCTCATCCAGGCATTTGTAAATAGTTTTCTCAGGACATGTATTGCAGATTTCACTCTGCTTTAAATGTTCATGTCCTGCCAAAATTTCACCACACTCAATAAATGGTTAGAAACCGGGATTACCAGTTTTTCTTCTCAGTTTTTTTGACATTCTCAGTGAAAACCAATAAAAGTTGCAACCACTAAAAAAGTTTCAATTTAAAGTTTATTTAGCTGTTGTAGTCAATTTCGGAAACAATCAGAAACCAGGAACCGAGGTAAAAATGAACTGAGGCTATCGGTTCAGGAACCGGTATTAGCGGTTCTTAAAGCAAATTAAATTAATATAATTAAACATAACTAATGGAGTTTTTCAGTCAGAAAACTCCGATAAATATAAAATAAACCTCGGTTTACCCGTGGTTATACTGAACCGGGAGAAACCAAGAAAACTTACACTCTAAACACTAAAACTATGGTTCAACCTAAAATTACAAAAAGTAAAAGGCAGCAATGAAATGTAAAGAATACTTATGTGTATTTTATAAGTTTTCTTGTGACAGAACAAGATGATGAGGAGAGGATCTCCGAGTGTCTAGTATTGACAGGTGGAGAGAGAAGTCTGAGGGGTTTAGAACTAAGGCAGTTAGCAGGAGGCAGTATTTGAAAAAGTGGCATGCACGAAAGATTCCATCATTTGCATATGTTCCATCTCTCCGGGCAGCTCTATCTTAAAGGGTCACTACAAGAGTTATGAATACCTGAGTATTACTGGGGTAAGAATTTGAGCAGGGTTTTTGGCATGACAGGGGCCCCTTTAATAAGCCACAGGCAGGCCAGCCTAGTGGCGCTGAGGGTTGAGGCACTGGACGCCACACCTCGCACCATGCTGACGACCTGGGTTCGGGAATGAGCTCAACCCACCAGGGGTCTGCAGGGTTGAGAGAGGATCAAGCATCCGGTGGACTGCTCTCCTCTCTCGGGGGGAGGGAAACCTGTCATCCCGCTTGTTGACTGCTATCTAGCGGTGGCTGTATGGGTCGGGAGGCACGTGCCGACATCATGTCGGTGGGAAGGGAGGATGAGAGAAAAGTGGAAAACAGAGCCTGGCAGGTTCCATGATGGCTCCTGTGTCTGTGGGGGTCAGCCTGGTGTATCTCAGTTGGGTCTCGGGGGTGGGGGGGTGCCAGTGCCTTCCCTCCTGGCCCCGCCACTGGAGGCAATCCACGGGGGACTGACTGTGTCGGCGATACAGTGATGCAGGGAAGCCGGAGAGTGAGTCTCTCTGTAGGGAGAAACCGCAGCTATCTGCCAGGACTCCCAAGAGGGGGATAAAAAGCCCTATGGCAAAAAAAAATAAGATGCAGGCAGCCGAGCAGAGCAACCCGGAAGAGTGCTGAGCCATTGGTGTATTGAGCACAGGGATTGCCGAAACTGGCAATACCAGAAAACAATTTCCTTTCAACACAGGCTAAAACAGTTAACTCTTTAGTGCAAATTCTACAAGAATCAGGGGTCACCTAGTAACCCCCATTTTATTAGGTATATTACAGATGTGTTTATTTTAAAGTTGTTACCCAGGTAAACCCCAAGGGCATCAAGTGCCCCATTTCATGGGGAAGCCAGTTTATGTAATTATTTCACACAGTGTCCTTCTAACATAGCTCACAAGTTGTATCACTGGGTGAGGCAGATGTTTTCCAGAAGGCATTATAGTGCCATAAGGATACTCGGTAAATACATATGCCGCCCCAGTGGCTAACACTCATGAGCTTTCACAAACTTCCATTATTATTCTACTCATTAAATTAAACATAAACATTGCTTTACTCTTTTTTTTTTTTAAAATAATTAGAAAATTGATATTTAGTAATGTGTGGCCCCCTTTATGCCCCAGTGTACATTTTCTTTTGTTCCCTTTGTAATATTTTTTTTTCACCTTTGTTCTGGTTCCTTATGGATGCTGCATTTTACGTACTTGATATTTGTTTTTATAATAACGGATCAGTTCTGGAACCTGTTGACATCAGTTGGGTAGAGGCTGTACACTGACACTTGCGCTGTGAGCTTCAGCTCGACTGATGTCACCAAGTTCTGGAACTGATTCGTAATTTAACCAGAGTTGGGTGGCACCAATGGTCGTGTTTGTGAAATGGTGTGGTGAAGTGATTATGTATTTAGTAGTATACGTACCAGTCCTGTACAGGTGGGATTTGCCCCAAGTCACTTGTGGCCCCCGTTGCCATCTGTTACCCTCCCCCACCATTGCCAGCTGCAGTGTTGGAGTAACGCATTTCAAGTAACATATTACTGTAATCTAATTACAGTTTCCTGTAACTGTCACTAGTAACTGATTACTTGTACAAAAGTGTAATATTGGCAGTTATAATATTTTTAAACATTTATTTGGCAAGTAATGAGCTTCTGTAACCTTTTTCACCTGTTACTTCCCTTCTGAAACCCCCAGTTGACCCACCTGCCGGCCTCCTGAGTCTACTCCAGCAAGTGTATCCATATTAACTATAGTAAACACCCCCCCATCCCTTGCCCATCTGAGCCCTACCACCCTCCCCACCTGGCATCCAATCCAAACACCACTCTTGTGACCCCTCATTACCTTTAATACTGATTATTTCAACAGTCCCAAATGACAAAGATCCTTATCCTCCTTGTTTCACTGCCCAACCCGAATGCTGGTATCTGGCCCCAGTAGTGCTTTGCATGCTCTCACAAAAAACACTACTGGATTGAGACACTGGCATTTGAGATTGGGGGTGAGACCAGGAGGATGGTAATCTTAGCCCAGTAACATAGTGTCAGTGGCTCAGCAGGTAGCACACTTGCTTCTGAGGCCGGGAGATCAGAAGGCTGTGGGTTCTATCCCCACACCAGGCACTTGGGTTAAATCCCAATACTGACACTGTAGTGCAGCATGAGGGGGGTGCTGCACTCCTGAGGTGCCGTCTTTCGGATGAGACATTAAACGGAGGTCCTATATGCCTGTTCTGGTGGTAGTTCAGGTGGATGTTAAAGGTCCCATGGCACTTCTCGAAAGGAGTAGGGGAATTTCTTTGGTGCCCTGGCCAAATCCCCCCCCCCCATTCACTCAAAATACCACCAACAGCTTAATCTGGTTCAAGGTCAGTTGGCGTGCATCTGTATCCCCCTCCCCCGGGTTGTGCCTGAAAATGGGCAGAATTTGTCTACTGCACTTTGCACTTACCTGGTCAACAAAAACTAAAATAAAAAAAAGTGTTGGACTTTTTAAATTGTTATTTTAAAGATACTGTGGATACCACAGGAGGGGTGCTTTGGACTGTGTACTGGTGGGGGGGGGGGTACTATATTTAATGTGGTGGAGTTTTGCAGTAATTCATTTTTAAAGGCACTCTAGGTGTCAGAAGAGGGGTGCTTGTACTGGGTGGAGAGGGTACTGGGGCTCAGCTGCACAGGGGTTTAACTAATATTTAATGTGATGGAGATTTGCAATTGTTAATTTTTAAATGTACTCCGAGTGCCACAAAAACATAGAAATGTTGCAGACAGAAAAAGACTTGGAGTCCATGAAGTCAGCCCTGTTGTACCTATACCCACTACAGCCCACTGCTGCGTGTCTTGGACTCAAAGCCCCCCCCCGATATGATCTCTGTATTTGAACTTCATGGGTAGGGATATTTGAACTGGCTGGGGTGGGTGGCGGGGCTCAGATGAGCAGGGGTGGGTTTTATTACATTTAATGTGCTGGATGTTTTTAATAATTAACTTTTAAAGGTACTCTGGTGTGCCACAAGAGGGATGTTTGGACTATGTGCTGTGGAGTGTAGTAGAGTTTAAATGGGCAAGTGGTGGGTTTTAGTATATTTAATGCAGTTAAAACCAGCAGAAGTACTGGTTTTTTTTTTGGGGGGGGGTGCGCAGCTGAACAGATGATTTATTTATTTATTTTGTTTTTGTTGACCGGGTAAGTGCACTAGACAAATCCTGACAAATCCTGCCTATTTTCAGGCACGACCCGGGGGAGGGGGATACAGATGAATGCCAACTGATCTTGAACCAGATTAAGCTGTTGGTATTTTTAGTGAATGAGGGAAATTTGGCCAGGACACCGGGGAAACTCCCCTACGCTTTTTCGATAAATGCCATGGGATCTTTAACATCCACCTGAACTACCACCAATCCAGGCAGATGGGACCTCGGTTTAACGTCTCATCCGAAAGACGGCACCTCAGAAGTGCAGCACCCCTCTCATGCTGCACTGCAGTGACAGTACTGGGATATTAACCCAAGTGCCAGATGTGGGAACTGAACCCACAGTCCTCTGATCTCCCGGCCTCAGAGGCGAGTGTGCTACGAACTGAGCCACTGACACTGTATGATAGGTAGGTACTAGACTGTCTCATGAATGAGAGAAAGGGGTGAGCATTCTGCTAGCATGCTGTCATAGTGGGGGGAGGGAGGAGTGCACAGACAAGTGTATCCCACTGTCCTGTACAGGAGAGGAAGAGGAGACAGTGTTGCTGCTAAAGGCGGGGGGGGGGGGGTCTGCTCAAAGAATCTTTACTCACAATTCAATAAAAGTAATATAAAAAGTAATGTGTTTCAGGTGTTACACTTACTGATTACTTTTTATACAGAAGGAATTAAAAACTGACTGATTAGTAACTTGTAACTGAAGCTGATTACAGTTATTACGGAATAACTTGTAACTCTAACTTATTACTTTTCAGAAGTCACTTCCCCATAACTGGTCAGCTGTGTTATTTCCCCCTTACCATTGCTAGCTTTGTCACCGCCCTTTTCCCATTGCCATCACATGATCCTCTCTGATGCAAGGTGTTTTTACACCCACATTACCAGCTTTGTCTCTGCCTTTCTGGTTTCCTGCTGTTTCACTGGTCCCCTGGTTGCCAACTGTGCCACTGCCTCGATTGCCAGCTCTGTCACTGCTCCCCTTAACCAGCTTTGTCATGGCCACATTATCAGCTGTGTCACTGCCTCCCATTGCGAGCTCTGTCACATGCTCTCATTAACCAGCTATGTCACGGCCCCATTATCAGCTGTGTCGCTGCCCACCTCATTGCCAGTATTGTCGCAACCCCCTTGTTGCCAGCTGTCACTGCTCCCATTGCCAGCTGTGTCACTGTCCCCCATTGCCAGCTGTGTCACTGTCCCCCATTGCCAGCTGTGTCACTGCCCCCCATTGCCAGCCGTGTCACTGCCCCCCATTGCCAGCTCTGTCACATGCTCCCATTAACCAGCTGTGTCATGGCCCCATTATGAGCTGTGTCGCTGCCCACCTCATTGCCAGTATTGTCGCAACCCCCTTGTTGCCAGCTGTGTCAGTGCCCCCCATTGCCAGCTGTGTCACTGCTCCTCATTGCCAGCTCTGTCACATGCTTCCATTAACCAGCTGTGTCATGGCCCCATTATCAGCTGTGTCGCTGCCCACCTCATTGCCAGTATTGTCGCAACCCCCTTGTTGCCAGCTGTGTCACTGCCCCCCATTGCCAGCTGTGTCACTGTCCACCCTCTCATTGCTAGCTGTTACTGCCTCCATTACCAGCTGCCCCTAGTTGTGTCACTGTCCCCATGTTGCCAGCTCTGCTGCTGCCCCTTATTATCAGCTGTCACTGCACCTTCATTACCAGATGTCACTGCTCTTACTTGTGGCTGGTCGTGTCATTGGCGCCCTCATTGCCAACTGTATCGCTGCTTTCCCTGGTTATTAGCAGTCTCACTACCTCCCTTACTAGCGGTATCACTGCCCCACACTATCAGCTGTGTTACCTCTCTCCCTTTCCAGCTGTTTCATTGCCCCCTATTACTAGCTATGTCACTGCTCCCCCTTCCATTACCCGCTGTGCTGCTACCCTCATCACATATATTTGTAACACATCACTGACTCCCACAGAGTCCTCAAAGAGGGGCTTCATAGCCTGCCCATTGGCGCAGCTCTAGCACTACCATTCGCAGTGATAGCAACCAGATTTCAGAAACCAGCCTAGGTCATGGAGGGCAGGCTGGGGGACGAGGGTTGGGCATCCTAGTGGACGCTCTCCTCCAGAGAGGGAGGGTCACCATCCTCATTGCTATACTTGCTATCTAGGTGACTGCAGATGGCAGTGCAGTTGTGGGCATCAGGGAAGGGAGATGGACACTGAGTGCTAGCATGGAAAGCACGCCTTGCTTGTGCACACTTCTTGGCTCCCCTAGCATGCTTGCATCTCAGGGACTGGGGAGGAACCAAGAAAAGTGTCCCAGCCAAGAGGGATGACTCCCTGCTCTTCTCACAGGCCTTGCACTGTGGACTGCGGTTCCTCTCCACTAACGCTGGCTTGATTTGACTCAAGGGGTCTGTAACTGCCTAGAAGCCTGATGACAGAGCCCCGCTTCGGGGGGGTGGGGTAAGCCACAGGGGAATATTACGGACTAGGGTAAAAACCAAAGTTGATAAATGATGAGGCTGGGGTGGGGGACAGGTGCAAGAAAGGGGTTGACTGGTGGAAGGGGGCACCAGTCAGCCCCTTTCCTTGGTTCTCTAGCTATCTCACTGGTAGACAACAGTGGGTCCAAATTAGCTCCTCCCTCTCCAGCTACCTTCACACCTCGCTTAGCGTCCCACAGGGCTCAATCCGCGGCCCTCTGCTATTCTCCCTGCACATAAACTCCATCACTCACTGCTTCAACAGTACCACCCCTCTCCTGTACACTGACGATTTGGTATTCTTTTGTCACGCCTCAAATACTGCCAAACTAAATCATAACCTTACTACCGACCTTGCGACAGTCCACACATGGCTAAACAACAACAAACTCCTCATGAATTTCTCCAAGTCCCAAGCCATGTTGTTCAGCACGCCACACAAGCTAAAGCACACTCCTGCCCTCCTACTTGTGGCCACCAAAAATAACGTCCCCCTGGAAAGAGTAACTGAGCTCAAGTACCTAGGTATCACTCTCAACCCTTCCCTAGATTTCTCTTCTCACATTCAAACAGTCTGTAAGACTGTGAACATCTACCTTGGTGCTGCATACTGAGCCAGAAACTGCCCATCTCCCTCGGCCTGCGTAACAATTGCTCAGTCTCCTCCTTCCCAAGTTCTCCTACGCAGTCCTAGTGGTTGGACATTCCTCCGGCCTTCTTAGACGCAAATGGTCCACATGCTATAACAATATCTGTAGATATACAGTGTCCTGTAACCATCTCACCCACCGTTGCCTACTTTACAGAAAGCCTGGTTGGCCATCCCCATCTGTGCTACTGGACACCTCCTTTGGTAAACTAACACACAACATGCACTCCTCGCAAACACCAGTCTCTAGCCTCCCTTCTGATTCCTAGTATGCACCCTTACTCTCTCCAGTCCACTAGCTCGGAGCAACTATCAATCCTAAGATCTCAATCCAAATACGGCACCCTGGCTTAGTCCTCCTTGGCTCCCACTCAGTGGAATAGCCTCCCTACCACCCTTCACTCCTGCCGTGAAATCCATACCTTCAATAAGCACTTGCATGGTTTCCTTACGAGTAGCTCTTTGTGCTCCTGCCCCTAGCCTGGCCTTGTTCACAATTCTCGGTGCAATTTCTGCCTATTTCAAATGTAGTGTTGATATCCCTGTTACACATATATTTCCTTAGGATACCTGTGCTACTTTGTAATGAGTCCTGCCATGTTATGAGTATGAACATGTGATGTACTCTATTGCGCACTACCTGTACTACATTCACTATACCTGAATTTGTATTGTTGCAATTCATTGCTGAATCTGTGCTTCTTCTGGGTTATCTGCTGAACTGTAACTTGCTGTACTCATGTGATTTGTTGTAATGTATTGTATTGTATCCTCCCATGTCGTGCCTGAAACAGGCATATGTACGCCTAGGGCACCTCACCCAGTAAACAAAAGCGAAATCAATTTATAAATAGAGACTGCAAAAAAAGTGAACTACGCTGCTCTGCTCTTCTACTACTCCCATGGGTGGTCAGTGCTCTTCTTCTGCAGCTCTGCACCAGCAGTGTCCCCTCTGCTGTCTCTTCTAACGGCTGCTCAGACTCTACCTCTGCCTACCTGCCTCCTCTATGCTTCCTGCCTTTACCATGCTGCTCCAGCCTTTGCCCATGCACCACCAAATGGAACTGTTTGCCCGAGGGCCGCTTCAAGCTCCCTGCCTGCTAGAAGCATGCTTGCAGATACCAGATCCACAGCGGCTTAGTGTACCAGACAGAGGCATATGACTCTCACATACCACCACTCCTTTCCTGTTATTTGGGTGGGGGTCATGTGCTTAATAAAAGGTGGTTGTGAGCCACCTGCCACTGACCAGAGTAAAGAAACATGCATGTGTAGAGAAAGGGGAGGGGCGGAGAAAGAAAGGGGCAGTCTGAGGTAATAGCTGCCCTGTGAGGAATGGGCAGGATGGTTATGCAGCAAAGGGCAGGGGCACATTGTGTGCAGGAGGCTTGAGTACTTTTAACAGCCCTGTCAGTGGTTATGCGATAGGGCAAAAATAACACAAATCATACATGGGCTCGCAATAAGTAGATCTTACTTCGAGATACAGCTCTTGCAGCAGGTTACACCATTACGACTGAAGCTGGCAGGTGCCAGGACCCCACAGAAATTTTCTAGCTAGCAGTCTTCAGCGGAAACCGCCTCTGACGTCGGTCCGGCCCCCGACGTCGGGCGTAGTACATAAGGAGGTGGTCCCCCCCATAATCCTCAGTTCTTTTCCCACCATCGACTCGCCAGTATTGGCCTCTCAGTCTCCTTTCTAGCTAGCGACGACTACAGAACTACAACAAATTTTGTCTCTTTTTTGGCTCTGATCAACTGATGTCCTCTCCAACTCCATCTTTAGAGGGTCACCACTCAAAGTGCGCCTGAGGCAAACAGAATCCTTCAAGGATCCCCATCTGCTCCCATAGTGTGGCGCTGCCTAGGCCCGGACCACGACACCAAGGCCTGCTCCTTTTGCCAGGGTTTTAACAGCCGTACCAGGATCCACCGTCAGAAGGCACTGCAATCATTTCTTCTTGAAGAGAAGCTGAAAAGTATGGACCAGGAACCTTCCTCCCGGGGAGAACCTTCAAGCAAATCCCATAAACACCGGGACAAGCACCGGGAAAAGGCGAGGTCCAGGTCTCCTGCACGGGCCTCGGACTCCCGAAGCTCCGGCTGTAAATCGGACCACTCTCCCTCCAGGGCTCGGTCGCAACCTCCCCCGGTCCAGGTCAGGTCCTCCAGTGGTTCTTCTTCGCTCCAGCCTCTGAAGACTTCGAGACCCTCGGCCTCCTCAACACCTTCCAAGGCCTCATCGAACTTGGGTGAGCACCACAAATCTTCCTCTCGTCGCTGGGATACCGACTCCAGGTCCGGATCCGGTGCCCAGCAAGACTAAGTACCTGATGTCCCTCAAACGGATGTCGGACCCGACGTCGGCCCACCACTCGACGTCAGCCAAGCATCCTCGGCGCTCACAGGAGCCGAAGACACCCGTCGCTGGCCAGGCATTTGCCTCTGAAGATGTTGGCCTCTGAAGACGTCAGTCAGGGGGCCAACGGCTACCCCGAGTGGAAGGCCACACCCCCGTCACCGGCAGACGCTGGTCAGAGGGACTCTACAGAGGAGGATGCCACACAGCCCGAAGACCAGGCGAGCGACATCGAGGATGCCGGGCTCCCAAGGGAACCCTCCCTGGAGCGGAGACCCCCGGGGACCCGACGCCCGACCCCGGTGATAGGCCACCGGTGCCAGGCCCGTCGTCGGGTATGAACCTTGTGGAGGTAAAGGAGCTCTTTACCTTTTGGTGGGACACCATCAAGAAGGATGTGGTCCCCGCATGTCCTCCTCCTACTACACCTGCTACTACTCCTCCTCCTACTCCTTCACCGCCTACGCCCCTTCCTCCACCTAAGGGGCCCGTAGGGCGACCTCCATCCCCCAAGGAGCAAATGCCACCTCCTAGGGGTAGATCTTCTGACAGGAGAAGGCCTCCTTCCAGATCCCCCTCAGGGTCACCCAGCCCCAAAAGACCCAGACAATGCCGTTACACTCCGTTGGGGGAGGATTCCAGGTCGGATATGTCAGAGTATTCCAGATCACCTTCTCCTCTCAGCATTCCCTTTCCTGACCCACACGACCTACCCAGGTCCCCTCCGGATGATCCCTCATTCGCTGAGATCATGAGGCGCATCCAGGAGAACATGGGGTGGGGTGCTGAGGAGCTTGACCCCGTGCGACAACGCCTTGCCCGCTACCTTCGGCAAAAAGACCCGAAGCCTGTGGTAGTGCCGCCCTTGGTAGATACCTATGCAGACGTCACCAGGGCTGCGTGGAAACGTCCGCATTCCACTCCTGCGGTGCCGAAGAAGGCTGACCACCTATACAAGGCCCCTAGTGAGGACCAGTATTTGGTGAACCACCCTCTGGCTGATTCTCTGGTCATCACTGCTTCACATGACTGGTCTCAGAGACCTCAGCATATGAGCACCCAGCCACCAGACCAGGAATCCAAGCAATTGGATGCCCTGAGAAGGCGCACGTACGCAGCTGCTAGTTGCGCCATCAGTTCACTGAACTGTCTGACCCATATGGTTCAGTTCTAGAATGCCCTGTGGGAACAGGGCCAGGACCTGATTGAGAAGCCGCCCGATGGCGACCAGAAAGCGGAGCTCTTAAACCTCCTCCGCACGGGTTCAGATGTGGGGACCCAAGTGCTCAGAGCTGCATATGATTCTGCAGACTCTTCAGCCAGAGCTGCAGCCTCAGGCGTTTGTCTCTGGAGACACTCTTGGCTCCGTGTCTCCGGATTTACCCCGGACGTCCAGAAAAACATTCTAGACGTCCCATATAATGGCGAGGTCCTGTTTGGCAAAGCCTCTGAGACAGTGATCACCAAACTCCAGGACGCAGGGAAGGCAGTCCGATCTGTACAAGCTATGTGCAGGTCTAGGCCTAGTTCCTTTCATAGGAACCAGAGCCGTTTTCGCGGCCGGCTACAAAGACAACAGCAATGTTCCGGCCAGCAGCAGAGGGGCACTTTCTCTCACAAGGTCCAGGCCAAGTCATCCCAGGCAGAGGCCAACGATTCTGAAAGTTGGCCCAGCCCGCAGGGACAAACGCTGCCACAGCATGACTCCTTCCCAACCCCCGCCCCTCCTCAGGATCAACGGGAAAAGAAAGTCCGGGGTCGCATCGTACGCCACTTCCCAGGGTGGCAATCGATTACCACCGACAGGTGGGTCCTACAGCTGGTCAAAAATGGCCATTACATAGAGTTTGTAGGCAGCCCACCTACAAGACCTCCCCTGCTCTCCCGTTATTCGGGTCAGCATGCCCTGCTCATACAGCAGGAAGTGCTCACGCTTCTGGAAAAGGAAGCCTTAAAGTGCGTACCAGGGAACCAGAGAGGACTAGGGTACTATTCTCACTTCTTCCTGGTTCCAAAGAAAACAGGGGACCTCCATCCAATACTGGACCTCAGCGACCTCAACCTTTTGGTCGCTTACAAGCGCTTCTGCATGGTGATCCTCCCGGGCCTAATTTCCATGCTGAAGCAAGGCACTTTTCTGGCATCCCTGGACATGCAGGATGCCTACATGCACATTCCCATTGCTCAGGCGCACCAGAGGTTCCTGCGCTTCGAGTTTCAGGGCTGCCATTATCAGTTCCGAGCTCTTCCCTTCGGGCTGCTATCGGCACCTCGAGTGTTCATGAAGTGCATGGTGGTCATAGCCGCGTCTCTGAGGAGACAGGGCCACTACGTGTTCCCATAACTGGACAACTGGCTTCTCATGGCGCCTTCCCGGGAGGCCTTGATGGTTGCCATCCACTGCACCCAGTCTCTGTTCAAGACTCTGGGCATTCTCATCAATTACGAGAAGTCATGGTTGGTTCCGTCCCAGAAGCTGCAGTTTATCGGAGCAGTTCTGGACACCGTCGGAAGGAAAGCTTTCCTTCCCACGGACAGAGCGGAACACATCAGATCCCTCATCAGGGAGTTGTCGTCGAAGAAGACCGTCCCAGCCAGACTGGTCCTTTGCCTGCTCAGACACATGGCTGTGGCCATTACTACAGTCCCGCTAGCCCGTCTCCACATGCGGGTAACCCAGTGGATGTTATGGGTACAGTGGAACCAAAGGCAAGACCATCTGCAGCATCCAATCCGAATCATGCAGACCGTAATTCGAGATTGGCAATGGTGGCTACATCCAGGGAACCTCTTGGCGGGAGTCCCCTTCACAGCGTCGTCCCCGACTGTGACTCTCTCCACAGATGCCTCAGGGCTCGGGTGGGGAGCACACCTCAATGGTGTTTGATCTCAGGGCCTGTGGACAGCCCAGGAGTCTCATCTCCACATAAATATACCAGAAATGAGGGCAGTCCTTTACGCTCTGCAGGCCTTCCAGTCGGAGATTCCACCGAGTACACTTCTGTTACAAACAGACAATTCCGCCGTGATGTGTACCTCAACAAACGTGGCACCCAATCCTACCCGCTTTGCAGGGAGGCCATGAGAGTGTAGGACTGGGTCTTGCAACACGGCGCAAACCTTATTGCAGTTCATGTTCCCGGAGTGGACAACATCATCACAGACAGCCTGAGCCACTCTCAGGCCAGAGTCCATGAATGGGAGCTACTGCAGGAGGTGGCAGAGGATCTGTTTCGCAGATGGGGTACTCCAGAACTAGACCTTTTCGTGTTCCCATCCAACACAAAACTGCCTAATTTTTGCTCGCTAGATCCAGGGCCCAATGTTTTCTGGCGAGACGCGTTGTCCCTCTCCTGGGTGGGCAGATTCCTCTATGCCTTTCCTCCTTTCCCGTTGATCCAGAGAGTTCTTTTAAAACTCCACAGGGAGCAAGCGACGCTCATCCTGATCGCACCCTTCTGGCCCAGACAGATCTGGTTTCCTCTCTTGCACCAGCTATCCCAGGAACCTCCAGTACCTTTGCCAATCAGCTCTCATCTACTGTCTCAGGAGGCGGGTTCCTTAGTCCATCCGGACCTACGTTCACTGAATCTGCACACTTGGCTCCTAGAGGCATAGCCGTGATGTGATACGGGGTCTCGCAAGAAGTGGCAGATGTGCTTTTGGCCACCAGAAAACCGGCTACTCACGCAACCTACGCCATGAAATGGCGCAGGTTCTGCTTGTGGGCTCAAGCGCACGGCTTTCCGCCTTTGGACTGTCCAGAAAAGCTGGTACTGGACTACCTGCTTTCCCTTTTCCACTCCGGCCTGGCTTACTCCTCAATTAAAGTGCACCTTTGTGCCATTTCAGCCTACCATGCCCCCGTAGGCCATTGGTCTGTGGCCCAGCTGGACACTACTCGTGCCTTTTTGAGGGGCGTCCTCCATCTTAGGCCTCCAATTAAGGATCCAATCCCTCCATGGGATTTACCCTTTGTCCTGGAGCAGCTCACGCTGCCACCTTTTGAACCAGCCGCGGATTGCGAGCTATATTTTCTGTCTTGGAAAACATTATTTTTAGTTGCAGTTACTTCTGCCAGAAGAATTTCAGAAATGCACGCTCTTATGTGCAAAGAGCCTTATTTGGTTTTCCACCAGGACAGGGTATCCCTAAGGACAAACCCAACATTTTTGCCTAAGGTGGTCTCAGCTCTCACCCTTAATCAGGACATTGATCTACCAGTGTATTTTCCCAAATACTCTAATCGAGGAGAAGCCCTTCTGCAAATCTTAGATCTGCACAGGTGCCTCAGATACTACCTGACCAGAACCAAACAGCACCGAACGTCGGACCAACTTTTTGTCTCCTTTGCCCACAGGATCCTGTCTCTAAGCAGTCAGTGTCCAGGTGGCTTATCCAGTGCATTACTTTCTGTTATGAGAAGCACAATAAACCCTTACCGGGCGCGGTCAAGGGTCATTCCACTAGAGGAGTGGCTACTTCCTGTGCGGCGTTGAAGAACGTCTCCACCTCAGCTATTTGCGCTGCAGCTACTTGGAGCTCTGTGCATACCTTTATCAGGCATTACAGTCTGGACATTGCATCGAGGCGAAGAGCGGGGTTCGGTCTAGCTGTCCTTCAGGGACTTCTGTCCTAGGCTCGAGTTATCTCGAGGTCCTTACCTTTCCTCCTCCTGATGGTGCATGATTACCATTACTGCTTGGAAATCAGTCCTAATGGTGTAACCTGCTGCAAGAGCTGTATCTCAAAGTAAGATAGTACAGTTACGTAAGAACTTACCATAACAGTAGATCTTCGAGAACAGCTCTTGCAGCAAGTACTTTCCCTCCCACCATCCCCGCTGGAGGTAGGTCATAGTCAAGCACCCATCTCATTAGATGGAACATTCCTAGTTCCTTGTTTTGCCATCTGATGGTGGATCCTCGGTCTCCCCTTCTGATGTCATCCAGCGACCGGGAGTCTCCGGCGGGAGAACTGAGGATTATGGGGGGAACGCCTCCTTATGTACTACGCCTGACGTCGGGGGCGGGACCGATGGCGGAGGCGGTCCCCGCTGAAGACTGCTAGCTAGAAAATTTCCATGGGGTCCTGGCGCGTGCCGGCTTCAGTCCTAATGGTGTAACCTGCTGCAAGAGCTGTTCTCGAAGATCTACTGTTACGGTAAGTTCTTACATAACTGTACTTTTTTGATATATTACACTGTTTACAGGTTTCAGACAAAAGGTTTTTATACCTGGCCCTGTTTACTGGTTTCAAACAAATATTTGTATATGACACTATTTACATGTTTCAGACACTAAATATGTAATGGTCTCTTTGACAACATCTGTGTGGAAGATCATGTGTGCTTTAACCTGCAATGGGGCATGACTGTATCAGGCATTTGTGCACACCCTGGATGGTTGTGAGGCATAAGGCCAAAGGCCAAGAAACACGTGTGCCCTGTCCTGGGTAATGCAAAAATAAATAAATAAGTCTTGTGAATCTTTTTATGCTGAAAAAAAAAAAGTATTTATTGTGTCCTTCCAGTGTAATAGTTTAGTAAATTACTACAGTATAGTACAGCATAGTACCTACTTTATTTTGCAATTATATGTTAAATAAGTTAACTAAAAGTAACAGTACTAAAAAGTAATAATTTCTGTTCCTCTTGCTTTAAATAATAATCTGCAGCCTTCTCTGTGTCAGTCTTCATCATTCATCACTGGTGGGAGTCAGCCTGAGGTTCAGCACCCTGTGAAATTTTACTTGTTTGGCTGAAGAGAAGTCAGCACCACGGTGCTGCCCATGTCAGGACGCGTGCGTCGGCGCTTGCGAGTTGGCACCGCTTCTCCCCACCTCAGTTCTGCTTCTCCCACCGCTGAGAGTGCAGCACCCGGTCGGGCCCATATCACTGTTGTCCTGCGGCCGACAGAGGTCTGCTATGGATAGACATGACCAGTGTCTAACCTGCTTGGGTCCACATAATGATGTGGATTGGTGCAATGCGTGTTTTTCTATGGACCGAAACATTTTGGAATACCACACGTTTAAAGTCGGCCACCCGCCGCCGACTTTTGGAGGATGCCATCACACCAGGGATGCCAAGTGCGGGTCCCCTCCCGGCTCTATACAGGTTGAAGTTGAGGGGGCCTCCACCCTTTCTATCCTTGCCACGACGGGGGCTCTTTCCACAGTGCCGGAAGGTTGGTCCGGCTCCGTGCTGGGCTAGTGCCGAGAGCACCGCATCGGCAGTCATCTCCTCAAAGGCGAAGGCTCCACAGGTGTTGCAGCCCATGGCTGCTGGGCCCGGCACAGGTGGCTCCTCAGTGCCGTCTCAGATCCCGTTGCCATTTCTGTTACCAGCGATTGAGGCAGCACCACGAGCGGCACTGGCCCTGCCCGCAGCACCGTGGGTGGGTGGGCTTCCAGGTTGCCAGGGTGGAGGTCTACTTCATCTCCAGCTCTCTGGAGTCAGATGATCCTGTGGCAGACTCTGACTGGCAGCCTGACTCTTCGGAGTCTGAGGGCCCTTCCAAGCTCAGTGCCTCTGTGCTCTCCAAGGATCCCCCCCCCCAGCAGCCCTGGTAGTTGCAGTTGGTTCCGGGCCCAGCACAGGAGTAGGTGCCAGATCCTGGGGGGGCGACGGCGACTCCGGGACTGTAGGGGTGGTGGTCCCGGCCTTGGAGCCTGGGGTGGAGGCTGACCCTGGTGTTGGTGCCACCCAGGATTCAGAGGTAGGGACAAGGGCGGGGGTCTCCTCTCCCTCAGTCCCCTTCGGGGGGGGTCTGAGGGGTTGGAAGTGCCTCCGTCTCTGGGAGTGAGAAAGAGGTCAGCCTTGGAGTTGACTGGGTTTAGGGAACCAGGTGCGGAGTGACAGTTCCCCCGTGGGGCCCTTCAGGGCTCAGGGCAGAGCCGAAGTCTTGAGCCCAGTTTCTCTCCGTCGCCTTTGGGGGAACCTCATTGGGTAGGGCTGGGGCCAGCCCTTCTGGACCTATGCGGCCACGGTCTCCTCACAGGGCAGTGTCCCCATCAAGGCTCAGCCCCGACCGCTTCGAGATAGTTGGGCAGCTGGTGGCTGCGCAGACCTACGGATCTCCAAGAGGTGTGAGGTCACCTGTTAGGTCTCCTAGCCCTGGCAGAGACTGTGTGCAGAGATGCCTTTCCCCCTTGCCTCTGCATCCTCCCCCTCAGCTCCCAGGTCACATTGGTCCTACGGGTCCTTTAACTTCAGAACAGTACAGGGCCACTGCTACTGTCTTTCCCCGTTGTGTGCATGTCATAGATGAGAGGGTCTTCTGCCTTTCTCTCCCTCAGCAGTCAGACTCGGGCTTGGGCTCGTCTGCCTCCTTGCCTTCCTCCCCTGAGGAAAGAGAGTCTTCAGTCCATCTGTCCTCTGACGCTGACCAGATGGGGTATCAGCACTTCCTCGCGAGGCTGGTGGATGAGCTTCTCCTCTCCCATCTGGCAAGATGCAATCCTGAGTGGGCGACTCATGCATTCCTTGGTGAATTCAGTGAGGATCACCTTGTGGTCCCCCCCTTAGCTGATGCCTTTCTGGGAAGAGTCGATCTTCCACGGGGATAATCTTTTGCAGCAGGTAATACACTTAAATCATTGCCAGAAGGTGCTGTGGTGCACGGCAGCTCTCTTCTAGCAGTCTTTTGCCAGGGGCCACCAACACATGACATCATCACTCTGCTCCTATATGAGTGGGCGGTCCCTGGTATCCTCAGTTCATTTTCCCGCTGTCTTCAGCTTGCACGCAGCAGCTAGTGCAAAGAGCAGCAGTCATCGACTATAACTTGAGCAGGGAACAGAGTTTCTCCATTTCCTTTCCTTCATCGATGAATGTCCAAAGAATCTACAAGCAAGACAGCGTTTTTTCGCTCATGTCATTGCGGTAGGAAGATCAACCGTTACGACAACCATATCATTTGTGTTCAGTGTCTGGGTCCCACACACGACACCATTTCCTGCTTTCATTGCTAGGAATTCAACCAGGCAACCCATCGATGATGGCTACAAGAGATCGAAGCACACCTTATGGAGCAGAAAGTGTCTCTGTCTTAGAGAAGGGGGTCTGTTCCAAGGAGCCCCCTACTACTGCTTCACACAAGGATAAATCATCCTCATCTTCATTGGGCAAACGCTCGTCGACGGCCACCATTACTGGTGCGCCCACCATAGCACGATGCCCTCCAGGATTGCTTCCTTGTCGATGGGGATTTACACCCTCTCGTCAACGGGGATTTCCAGCGCCCTTTCAGCAGTCTCTGTGGAACCCTATGGTGGTTCCCTTGATGTTCCATCAACAGTACCTTTTTTTCCCTGTTGACGTCTCCTTTTAAGCATTCCAGTGCCTCTCCCATTACCACCCCGTTGATGATGGGCCATTCCTCTATGGGCAGAATTACTAGATTTGCAGTTTCCACTGCTCCTCTACCTTCACAGCCTTTTTTCTCATAGGGGTCAGGTGGACAGAGAGCGGGACCCTGGACTTTACTACCCAGGGACTAGGCCTGTGTATACCTCACATCCTATTTCCTCAACAATCCCCCTGGTTTCTCAGAAACCCCCTACTCCTTCCTCTACCCCTCCCTCCTTGGATGTAGCTTCAGTGGTACAACAGGTTCTACAAGTAATGAAGAAATCTCAATCTCTCATTCCTCGGGAGGCAAGTCGCCCTTCCTGTTATCCGACCCCTCCGCCCAAACGCTTCCAGGGAGACAGGGAACACTCACCACCCTTGTCCCCTCCCTCCTATGAGGAAGAGTACTTTTCAGATGAGGCAGAATTTCCGGATGGCTTTTCCGAAGATCTGGAGGAGATTGAACTACAGGACTTGGGCTTCCGTTCCCCCGTCCTCTCTTTCTACCATCTCCTCTTCACATGAGGATGCCTCCCATCGGGTGGCTGCCTCTCCTCCTGATGACCCATCTTTTTAAGAGATGATGGTTCAAATTCAAAAAATCATGGGGTTTTCAACCATCGAGCATGATAAAAAAAAGGACGTGGCAGACTATCTTGAACTGCTCGAAGAGCCTGTAGTAGTGGTACCCCCACTTTTACAAACGTACCAAAACACTGTTTTGGTGGCTTGGAACCACCCCTCAGTGTTCCCAGCCATTCCTAGGAAGGCAGACTGCCTTTACCAGGCTCCGCTTGACCATCCCTTTCTTTCCACTAGCGACGAGGCCGACTCGGTATTGATCATCGCAGCTCATGATCGTACTAAACAACCAAAGCACATGAGCTCATTACCCACAGATAAGGGGTCCCACAGACTTGACTACCTCGGGAAGAAGGTATTCCAGGCGGGTACTATGAATCTTAGAATTCTAAATTATATGAGACACTTGGTTAAATACCAATGCACCCTCCGGTCCTCTGCTACAGAACTAGTCAATAAACTCCCTCCATCTCAGGAGAAAGACCAATTATTGGCTACAATTTTCACTGGCAATTCCATATCTTGACATCTGCTCCGATCGGATTATGATGCGGTGGATACTTCGGCCTGTACAGCAGCCACGGGGGTCACCCTTAGATGCCATGTTTGGCTCCGTGTCTCAGGATTCACACCAGATATAGTGTACAACATAAAGTGGTAAATGCTCCTTTTAATGGATCTAAACTCTTTGGTCCAGGTACCCAAATGCTTCTGGATGATCTCCAGGCATCAGGACGGACCTTGCATACAGTACATGGCATGTACCATACCTCACAGCCATCTTACCAATACCACTGTCAGTCCTCTTTTCAATTGAAAAGAGGCAGTAAGCATAGTGGTACCTACAGAGGCAGATTCCGTGGCCATTCCCAGCCTTCTTCCAGGACCGCCACTTCTACCTCCAAGGGCTTCTGTTCCCACCCCCCCCCCACCCCCGGTGGAGCCAATCAGCCCTCTTCCCAGTGACCAACTGGGGATGCGTGCCCAGGCTTCCTCCACCAGGCCTCGGAAGCTGTGGGCAGTCACTTTGCCCTCCACTTAGAGGCCTGGCAGATTACACCAGACGAGTGGATACCTCAGATCATACGGATGGGGCACACGCCGGAATTCACCTCAGCACCTCCCCCTCATCCACCCCCCCCCACTCTGTCCATTACCCACCTGACCATATTCCTATTCTCCAGGAGGAACTTCAGGCACTTCTTCACAAGACTGCCATCTATCTGGTTCCTCTGTTGGAGTACCATCAGGGATTTTACTCCCATTTCTTTATGGTACCCAAACACACTGGAGATCTCAGACCTATACTAGACCTCAGACAACTGAATCTTCACATTCAGTACAAAAAGTTCCAGATGGTCACCTTAACATCTATAATGCCGATGTTAAAACAAGGGGATTGGCTATGCTCATTAGACATGAGAGATGCCTACCTACATATCCCCATCCACCCCACCCACCTCCGATTCCTTTGCTTTTACCTGCTAGGATAACATTACAAATTCCAGGCACTCCCATTCAGTCTCTCATCTGCCCCAAGAGTCTTTACCAAGTGCCTAGTGGTTGTAGCAGTGGCCTTGAGGCGGGACATACATTTTGTCTTCCCATACCTGGACAATTGGCTTATAAAAGTAGACTCCGAAACTGCTCTGCTTTCATCCCTTCAGGCAACCCTCACCATGTTCTAGTCCCTGAGAATTACGGTCAACTGGCCCAAGTCCAATCTTACCCCTACCCAGTCACTCCAGTATATAGGAGCCGTTCTAGACACCGCCTCCACCAGGGCTTACCCCGCTGCTGACAGGCAAGACAAACTTCTGTCTCTGGCTTCCCAGATACAAACTCAACAATTTATCACAGCCAGATGTCTCTTATGCCTTCTGGGGCACATGGCCGCAGCCATCCCCACAGTGGCTTTTGCCCGCTTACATATGAGATCAGTCCAATGGACTCTTCAGAATCAGTGGCAGCAGAAGGCTGGGAATTTCGAAGACAAAATCAGTGTCTCTCCTACTCTCAGCTTGACCCTGCATTGGTGGACCCATCGTGTCAACCTATCTCAAGGCATGCCCTTCCACTCCCCTCCTCCCCAACAGACATTGACCAAGGATATTTCCCTCGAATGCTGGGGAGCACACCTGGATCCCTACAGGACACAGGGCAGGTGGTCTCATTTCTCCACTGTTCCCCATATAAATCTACTGGAAATGAGGGCAGTCTGCCTCGCCCTTCAGGCTTTTTGCCCTCACCTTCCTCCGGGGGCCTCTACTGAGCCAGTCAGACAACACCTCAGTGGTGTACTACCTGAACAAACAAGGAGATACCAAGTCCCGCACTCTCTGCAGAGAGAGATGATGGCAGTTTGGCAGGAGGCCATACTCCAACAACTATCGTTGATAGCCATCCATCTACCAGGATGCCACAATACCCTGGCCGACTTTCTCAGTCACCAGTCCTCCACACATAAGTGGGCACTTCATCACGAAGTTCTTCAGATGGTCTTCTGATTGTGGAACTCTTTACCTCCCCCAACAGTCACCAACTCCCCAAATACTGTTCTATTATCCAGAACAGAAAGGGACAGTCTACAGATGCCCTGTCCTAACCGTGGACAGGATTCTTCTTATATGCTTCCCCCCATACCACTCCTGCAGTGGACTCTACTGAAACTACAACTCGAACCTGCCACCATGATCCTCATAGCCCCTCTGTGGCCTCGGCAGGTGTGGTTTCCCCTACTTCAGCAGTTCTCAGTAGCAGACCCCATTCTGTTGCCAATCAGGTCAGATCTGTACACTTAAGATCAAGGGACCCTTCTTCACCCCAACCTAACATCACTACACCTTCACGCTTGACTCCTGAGGACACTTTCATAGCCCATCACGTCTCCTCAACAGTGGCCAATATTTTATTGGCTTCACACAAACCATCTACCAGGGAAACGTATAATGCCATGTGGAAACGCTTCACCTTATGGGCTGCTTCCAGGTCATTGGACCCTTATTCCTGTCCACTGACTAAAGTATTGGACTACCTGGCCTCGCCTGCCGAGACAGATTTAAGTTTGGCCTCTATCTCAGCCTTCCATGATCCCTTGGAAGGGGAGACTACTGTATCATCAACATCATCTTGCCAAAATGTTTCTAACAGGCATGTTACATATCAAACCTCCCATTAGACGGCCCACCCCTCCATGGGACCTGAATTTCCTTCTGGAAAAACTGACCCTCGAGCCTTTTGAACCAGTGGCCACCTGTGACCTCCGCTTTCTTTTTTGGAAGACAATATTTTTAGTGGCCATCACCTCTGCTCGACGTATTTCCGAACCTCATGCCCTGATGTGCAAAGAGCCTTACCTAATTTTTCACAAGGATAGGGTGGTTCTCCGAATCACTCCTTCCTTTTTACCCAAGGTGGTCTCAGGACACACCTTAAATCAGACCATTGAAGTGCCGGTCTACTACCCTGAGCATTCTGATTGGGGAGAATACCTCTTACGCATCTTAGATGTACATCATATATTGAGATACTATACCAATCGTACCAAATCTGTTAGAAAAACTTCAGTTTTGTGTTATCTTCACCTCAACAAGGGAAGGTCTCCCGGTCACTAAACAGACCATTTCCAATTGGCTAGCACATTGTATAACTTTTTGTTATAAGAAATATAACAAGTCATTACCAGGACCTGTCCAAGCCCATTCTGCCAGAGCCATGGCCGCCACTGCAGCCTGCTTCAAAGGAGCTTGTATCACAGATATCTGCAATGCAGCCACATGGTCCACAATACATACCTTCACAAAGCATTACAACTTAGATATTGCTTCACATCGTAGGACGGCCTTTGGCCGAGCTGTCCTACAAGGCCTTTTAAACATAGAAATATAGAAGTTGATGGCAGATAAGGACCGCAAGGCCCATCCAGTCTGCCCATTTCTTTTTCTACCTTATGAATGTGCCATCGGCCTTTGCTCTGTCAATGGCCTATCTATACATACTCCTCTGTATTGCTCCCTTATGCCTATCCCATGTCTGTTTGAAGCCCTGCACTGTATTCATATCCACCACTTCCTGAGGTAGGCCGTTCCATGCATCCACCACCCTCACATTACTCCTTAATCGGCCTCCCTCTAATCTCATGCTGTGTCCTCTTGTCTTGCTATTTTTCTTAGATTGAAACATGTTAGACTGTTTCACCTTGTTAATGCCCTTAAGGTGTTTGAATGTTTCGATCATATCATCTCTTTCCCTCCTTTGCTCTAGGGTATACATTTTTGTCATGACTTCTGCCCTTCCTGGGTTTACTACTTGGGATTCATCCCAAGTGTATTACCTGCTGCAAGAGATTATCCCCGTGGAAGATAGTACAGTTGCGTACTTACTGTAATGGTAGATCTTACTTCAAGAGGGCTCTTGCAGTAGGTAATTACATATAGGACTGACATCGGCAGGCGGCAGGACCCCACGGAAAAATTTCTAGTTAGCAGTCCCTGGCGAGGGACCGCCCCCACGTCAGGTGACCGGCATCATACAACATCGGTATAAAGGGGCGGTCCCGGACGCCCACTTCCTTCCAGTTCTTTCCGCGCGTTAACTGGTGCAGCCCCACGAAAGTTCGCGGCTTCGCCGAAGCCCTACCTTCGCTTCGTTTTTTTTACCAAAACAGTTATTCTTTTCAATCGTCAGGTATATTGTCGGTGTGTCATCCCCTACACCCTCCGAGCACAAAAACAAGTGTGACTCATGCGGCGCCCAACTGCCACACAAGGACGGCCATTCCCTGTGCCTTTTCTGCCTAGGCCTCGATCACCCGGTCGATAAGTGCCAGCATTGCCTCAACTTTAACGCGGCTACCTGTAAACGGCGCCAAAAGTCCTCCTCTACCGCGTCGCCCACGGAGTCGCGGCCCAGTGACGTCCCCAGAGGACCGTTCAGCGGCAGCCTCAAGGGTTTGGAGGCGTCGGCCCGCTCCCGTCTGGCTTGCGCTCAGGCCTTGTGGGCGAATGGAGGCTTCCGCCCCCGGTTCGGCCGCAGGCTTGCGGCCTACTGGTGTGGGCGACTCCTCTAAGTTGGACGTCAGCTCCTCTGACGTCCGCATGGAGAGGGTCAATAAGATGCCCGACCCTTCAGGGTGGCGCACGACCACTTCCCCATCGGACCGGGCCGTCCCTTCCCCTCGGCCCGCCTCCGGTGAGGCTCCCATAAGCCGGACGCTGGCTTCTCCGGCGCCCGCCGGGGCTTCGCCCCTAAGTCGCATCGTCGGCTCCCCGGCGTGGCGGCTGGCAACAGAACCAACGACTGACCCCCCACGCTCGTGTGCCCGGTTCCCCGCCAGCCTTCTTGCCGCCTGGAGAGCCTGAGTCACCCCAGCCTGACCCGAGATTTCTCTCCTCCATCCCGGGCGTCATGGGGATCTTCCTCCTCCGTCAGACCCTCTCCGGCGGAACCGGATCTGACCATCGGCCCCGGACGCCGGCCCCGACGACACCGGTACCACCGACGCCGGTAGGGGATCTCCCCCTTCCATCGGGCCCTCTGGGCCCCGTAACGTAGATCTGCCCATGGGGCCGCTGACCGGGCCGTCTGCTCCAGCAGCTCCCCCGGCTCCCAGGTACCCGCCGTCTTATCCGACGCCATCGTACCCGGGACTGCAGTATCCAGCGCCGCAGTATCCAACGCCGGTGCCTCCGATGCCACAATACCCAACGCCAGGTTTCCCGCAGCCAGGTTTTGGATACTCACCTTACGGGTACAACCCGTACACCTTTCCCCCTCCTCCTCCACCTCCACCACCCCCATGGCCACCGGTGGATCTACAGGAGACTCTGGCCTCTTGGTGGGCTGAGGCCAAAAGCTCTCCAACTCACCAGGAGGTGAAACATGCCTGCGGCGTGCAGCCCCGACTCCCGTCGTCGGCGCACTCCTCACAGCCTCCAGACTCCAGGACTCTTCCTCTGGATCCCGAGAGGGGCAGGACACGCGTTCACGGGTACCACCCAAGGAACCCGTTCCTCCCCCTAATTGTGTAAGGGAGTCTTATTCTTCTTCTTCTCCCCTCTCGGATTCCTCAGATTCTTCCGAAGGATGCTCCGAGAGAGACGACGAGCCCCGCTCTCCGTCTAAGCCCCGGCCGAGGACCCCTCCGAAGTCCCTTCCGGAGGATCCATCCTTCACGGAGTTGCTTAGAAAAATCCAGGAAGTTCACCAGTGGCGCTCTTTGGACCCAGATCCTCAGCAACTTAAACTCGCCGAACATCTGGACCTGCCCGTGACAGCTCCAACTTTAGTGCCACCCTGGATTGAGCCTCACGCCCACCTTGTTACCACGATTTGGAAACAACCGTCAGCGTTAGCCCCACATCCTAGGAAGTCTAACAGGCTATACCAGGCTCCAGAGGGTGTAGACTATCTTGACTCTCACCCTCGTGCTGACTCAGTCGTGATTAGCGCCGCTCACAGCCGGTCGGCACATCCAAAGCATCTGAGCTCATCTCCGGAGAGATAAGGAATCTTGCCTCCTGGACCAGTATGGAAGAAAGATTGACGCCTCTTCCACACTGGGTATTCGGGCCCTGAATTACGTCGCCCATATGGGGGATTACCAGAAGGCCATCCTTACACAGGGGGAATCCAAGCTGGACTCCTTACCTGACTCCCAAGTCAAACAGGAATTAGCAGACCTCGTCCATTCTGCTTGTTCAGCCAGTCGCCACATTATGCGGGCGACATTCGATGCAGTGGACACTGCCGGCCGGAGCTCCGCTTTCGCCGTGAGTCTACGGCGTCATGCCTGGCTCCGCGTGTCAGGTTTGGTCCCGGAGGTGCAATCCGCTATTCAGGAGGCACCTTTCAGGGGGTCTGTGCTTTTCAGTGGTGATGTCAAAGACATCATCACTGACTTGCAAGAGAAGGGGACGGCTCTGAAATCCGTTGATTCCATGTACCGTCCCCATCACCAGCAGCGCCATCCTTTTAGCAGACGGAGTCGGCCACAAGCAAAACCCCAAGGAAGGCAGGCCACTAAACGTCGGGCCCCCGCAGCTGCCAGGCCCCCTCCGCCCAAAAAAGCAGCGGGTGCCTCAGCTGCGGCACTGACCCACACCACCTGACTCCTTTCCTCTACTACCGCCTCCGGACCCACCGGAGGAACCGGTAGGAGGGAGGTTTTCCCTCCACCTTCCGGGTTGGGAGAGGATAACCACGGATTCTTGGGTGCTCCAGTTTATAGCGGAAGGGCACTCCATAGAGTTTCTTCAGAAACCACCCCGCCACCCACCCCTGAAGTCGTCCTATTCAAGGGATCATCTTCCTTTGGTCCAGGAAGAAATCTCGGCCCTTCTCGCGAAGCAGGCAATAGAACCCGTCCCCCTTCATCTTCGAGGAACGGGTTACTATTCTCATTTCTTCCTGGTCCCAAAGAAGATGAGAGATCTCAGACCCATTCTAGATCTCAGTTCCTTGAACCTTTATGTGGAATACAAAAGGTTCAGGATGCTCTCTCTGCAGAGCCTTCTGCCCCTTCTTCAGCCGGGTCAATGACTTTGTGTGCTGGATATGCAGGATGCCTATCTGCACATTCCCATTCACCTTTCTCACCGCAAGTATCTTTGTTTTGCGTTTCAGGGGGACCACTACCAATTCAGGGTGCTCCCCTTTGGTCTTTCCTCGGTGCCCTGAGTATTTACCAAATGCCTGGCTGTGGTAGCGGCCCACCTGCGTACAATGGGAGTACAGGTGTTACCTTACCTGGACGACTGGCTCCTGGCGGCCTCGTCCAGGGAGGAACTCCTGCATTGTCTCTCCCTCACCCAGCAGGTTTTCACTTGCTTGGATATTACCATCAACCATTCCAAGTCTCATCTGGACCCCTCCCAGAGACTACAGTTCATCGGGGCTATCCTCGATATGACAGTGAGCAAGGCCTTCCTGCCTCCAGACAGGGCGGCCTCTCTTCAATCCAAGATTTCCCTGCTATCAGAACGCAGGAGGGTTCCGGCGAGGTTGGTCCTCCGTCTTGTGGGGGCTCATGGCGGCCGCTATTCTGATGGTCCCCAGGCTCGACTCCACATGAGGATCTCTCAGTGGACTTTTGGCTCCCAGTGGGATCAACTTGTGAGCGACCTAGATCAACTAGTTCTGATCTTCTACCGCCATGGCACTGAGACTTGCAATGGTGGATGGTTGAGAGAACCTATTTCGGGGGGTCCCCTTCTTTCATCCTCCCCAGACTCTGACCACAGACGCATCAGGCGAAGGTTGGGGAGCCCATCTGGGCCCTCATCGGACCCAGGGCTTATGGTCCAGACTGGAACTAGCTCTCCACATCAACGTGCTTGAGCTTCAAGCTGTGCTATACGCTCTCCAAGCCCTTCACAAATACATTCTTCCCGGCCACCTAGCCGTCCAGACGGACAACATGTGCGTGGTGTGGTACATCAACAAGCAGGGAGGAACTCGCTCCTACCGTCTATGCAGGGAAGCAATGAGGGTTTGGGATTGGGCAACTCAACACAACCTTCACCTCACGGCGATTCATGTTCCTGGAGTCGACAACACCCTGGCAGACAAGCTAAGCTGCTCCTTTGCCCTGGCACACGAGTGAGAATTGGACCAAAGGGTGCTAGATGATATCTTTCAGCTTTGGGGGACTCTGCAGGTAGACCTGTTCGCCTCTCCCCAAAACTTCCCACCTTTTGCTCGCTCGTTCCAGAGCGAGGCGCTTTCTGAAGCAACGCTCTGTCTCTAGACTGGAAGGACAGATTCGTCTATGCTTTTCCCCCAATTCTTCTGATCCCATGAGTATTGCAGAAACTAACCACAGAAGGAGCGAGAATGATTCTGATCGCTCCTTTCTGGCCCAGGCAAATCTGGTTTTCTCTTCTACAACAATACTCAGAGGTTCCTCCGCCTCCTCCTCTTCCTCTTCCTCTTCCTCTAGCTCGAGGTTTGCTGACCCAGGATCAGGGGACCCTGGTCCATCCAGGCCTCAAATCCCTCCAACTTCATGCATGGCTCCTGCAGACCTAGCCCAGTCCCGTTTTGGCGTCTCTCCAAAAGTAGCGGAGATTTTGGTGGAGGCTAGAAAACCCTCCACCAGGTCCACTTATGCCATGAAGTGGAAGAGATTCTCTATTTGGGCAGCCTCTAAGAACGTGGAGCCTTTCTCCTGTTCAGTGGCTTTTCTGCTGGAGTACTTACGTCATCTCTTCGACCTGGGTCTCAGCCATTCCTCCCTGAAGGTTCACATGGCTGCTATTTCAGCCTACCATGTTCCCTTCGCAGATAAAGCTTTCGCTCAACTGGAGGTCTCTAAGACCTTTCTCAGAGGAGTCCTTCATCTAAGGCCGCCCATCCGTACTCCTGCTCCCCCTTGGGACTTGAATTTTGTTCTCGAGAAACTTACTCTCCCTCCCTTCGAACCTGCAGCTTCTGCAGATCTGAAGTTTCTTTCATGGAAGACGCTCTTCTTGGTGGCCATTACTTCGGCTCGAAGAATCTCCGAGCTCCAGGCCCTTATGTGTAAAATCCCATATTTGATTTTTCACAAAGAACGGGTTGCTCTTCGCATGAATCCTAAGTTTCTACCTAAAGTGGTAGCCGAGTCTAGATTAAATCAGTCCATAGAGCTACCTGCCTTTTTTACGAAGTACTCTAATCAAGGGGAATATTTACTCCATACCATGGATGTTCACCGAATTCTGAGATACTACACCAACAGGACAGAGGATCTCAGAAAGACTGATCAGTTGTTCGTCTCTTTTGCTCACAAAAGGGAAGGCAATGCTGTTTCCAAGCAATGCCTGTCGAAGTGGTTGGCTCATTGCATCACTTTCTGTTATGACAAGTACAACAAGACCCTTCCGGGTCAGGTCAGAGGTCACTCCATGCGAGGAGTAGCGGCCTCTGCGGCTTGTTTCAAGAATGTGTCTGCGGCAGACATCTGCGCTGCCGCCACCTGGACTTCCGTCCATACCTTTTCGAAACACTACAGTTTGGACATTGCCTTGCGCCGTAGAGCAGGCTTCAGGTTAGCTGTTTTGCAAGGCCTCCTGTCTTGAGGCTTACAAGGCTACGGCTACTTTCTGGAGTAGTTTCCTCCTCCTGGTGCCTCTTATTTGTTCCAGACTGCTTGGGATTCTGTCCTATATGTAATTACCTACTGCAAGAGCCTCTCAAGTAAGATAGTACAGTTACGTAAGAACTTACCATAACAGTAGATCTTCGAGAGAGGCTCTTGCAGTAGGTAATACCTTCCCACCCTCCATCCCCCTAGGCTTTTTCAGCATCTTTTTCCAGGAATGGAAACATTTGCTTCTCTCTCGTCCGGGCCTTCCGGGCCTGTGGCGGGAAAGAACTGGAAGGTGGGCGTCCGGGACCGCCCCTTTATACCGACGTCGTATGACGCCGGTCACCTGACGTGGGGGCGGTCCCTCGCCAGGGACTGCTAGCTAGAAATTTTTCCATGGGGTCCTGCCGACGTCAGTCCTATATGTAATTACCTACCGCAAGAGCCTCTCTCGAAGATCTGCTGTTACAGTAAGTTCTTACGTAACTGTACTATCTTCGAGGGGTATCTCTTGCAGCAGGTACGATCCCTCCCTCCATCCCCCTCCTTCTCTAAGAGAACAACTTCTTATCCAAATACATATGGGAAGGGATACCTATGGTACCTCGGATCTCCCTCGGTCCTTGCTTAGTGAGCTGAATCCGGCGGGGAACTGAGGATACCAGGGACCGCCCACTCTTATATAGGAGCAGAGTGATGATGTCATGTGTGGGCAGCACCTAACAAAAGACTGCTAGAAGAGAGCTGCTGTGCACCACAGCACCCTCTGGCAATAACCCAAGTGTATTACCTGCTGCAAGAGATACCCCTCAAAGATCTGCCATTATGGTAAGTACACAACTGTACTTTCCGTACCTGGCAGTGTCCTTCCTCCCCAGATCCTGCCCCCAGGGACTGCCAGCACAGGTACTGTGCATCCCAGGAATCTCCAGGAGCTATGCATCATCCTGCTTCAGGGATTGAGACCCTGGATACTCCTTCTGGGCATAGATGCCCAGTGCACGACTGCCTGCCAGATGCAGACTCTGCAGAGTTCGACCACTGGGGATGGAGAGTAGAGTTTTCTCCTCAGCGTGCATTATGTTGTGCATTTCCTCTTATTGGGCACACCATGCTGCCTCTAACAGGCATTTGTGATCTCTGCTCAGTCAGGTGCTAGTGCAGCTGCCTGATTTGGAGGCGACCAGACAAGCCATTGCCCTCTCTGCTCAGGGTCTGGAGCTTGCAAGGTACTAGTCAAGGGCGTCTTATGACACCAGTGAGGTAGCCTCCAGGCTTGCAGGGACAGCGATCTGCATCAGGCAGATGGTGTGGCCTCGTCTATCATGGTTGTCACCCTTGGCCCACCTTAGTGTGCTTGCCTCCGCCTTCCGGGGGACACGCCTGTTTTCCAGCAGGGTAAGGAGGGCACTTCAAGGGCGCCTTCCTTCTCCCAGCGATCGGGAGACCCCTCTTCACCCTGACCAGTCACAGGCCTAAATGGCCTGTGAGAGTCCTCTCCCCTCTGTAGTCTTTCCCTACAGGGGGCTGAGGGATTTCATCCCTCAGGGAACTACTGGTCCCTGTTTGGGGGGGCACAGTACTCACCCACCAGTGATGAATGGTGAAGACTGACACTGGGAAGATATGAAAATTATATACCTACCATAATTCTTGATCTTCCTGTGTATCTTCATTCATCACTGAATCCCACCCTCCTACCCCTCAAGGCCTCAGTCCCTGGGCAGTCCTCCACCCCACTCGCCCTCCTTCCTCTTCTGGGTGGGGCCTCCTTTCTCAGTTTGTGCCCTTCTGGAAAACCGGAGGGCTCATGCTAGGAGGAGGACGAGTGAGGTCTGCGCCCTGGCCTTGGGAGTAGTCTCCCTCTGTACCCCCTCTCCCCTCCCTCTGCTCCTGCCTTGTGGTGGGGTCTTCCCCTCCCACCGGCTCAACCCAGATCCACTGGGTTCTGGCTGACCAGCAGGGCAGGGTACCCTGCTGGGACGGAGTGGCGGGGAGGATGCATGAAATCCCGCTTACTATCTGTCCTTCTTTGCCTTTCTTCTCCTCCCCTGGGGAGTGGAGATGTGGCATGGGGCACCTCCCCCCCCCCTTCTCCCTTGAATCTCGGGAGAGGCTGCAGCTGGGGGGGGGGACTATCCAAGGATGTTTTCTCCTTAATATCACGGGGGGAGGACCATAGTCATGCCGTAATTTGATCCAGTGGCAGCTGTTCTCCTGTCTGGAGCTGCAAGCTTCTGAAGCTCACACCACTGTTGTGGGGCAAGGTTTCTCTGCCAAACAATTTAAACATGGATCTTTTCGGCTTCCCTGTTCAGGGGAACTAGGGCCCCATGTTGTGGTCCCCCCCATGGCTCCTCCCTTATTTCTTATTTCTTTCTCTTCTTCTTCCCTTCAGCACTCTGGCTAGCTGTCCAGGGGCTGGGGCCAACACCATCCCCTCGGGTTCTTCCTGTCCTCTGGCCGACATATTTCTTTTTCAGTTCATTCCTTTCTTTTCTTTTTCTATCCCTTGGGCTCTCTTGCCCCGGCTTTCTTTTTCTCTGTCACTCTATTTTTCCTCTCACCAGCATGCAGAACTGAGGCGGGGGAGGAGCCAGGACCAGTTATGGCCGACCTGCGAGCGTGACGCCATGCATCTGTCTCGTGGGCGGCACCATGGTGCTGACTCCTCCCCCTTTGGGCAAATGGAAAAAAAAAAAACCTCCCGCGGGGTGCTGCAGCTCCGGCTGACACCCACCAGTGATGAATGGCGAAGATAAACCAGAAGATCAAGAATTACGGTAGGTATGTAATTTTCATTTTTTCTTTCACTTTGACGTGCTTTATCAGTATCAAGATGCTTTAGCTTTCCATCTTTTTTTCAGTCAGTGCTATCATCAAAATAGTAATTAACTCATTCACATACTGTAAGATGTCCAAACATGGCGAAATTAGGTTTTGTATATCACTCCCTTTGATGGTTTGCTGAAACAGTTTCTCCTGTGCTTCTTTGAAGTCATTACAATGACTGTCTTTTGTTGGCGTTCGGGGTGGGGGGGTGGTGTTGAACAGCCCTTTTGGTGGTTGCACAACAGGCCAAAAACTGAAATTGCACAAAACATACATGGGCTCGCAATAAGTAGTTTGATGCATTACACTGTTGACAGGTCTCAAACAAATATTTATGCATGACTGTTGACAGGTTTCAAACAAATATATACATGACTGTTGACAGGTTTCAAACGAGTATTTATACATGACTCTGTTGACCGGTTTCAAACAAATATTTATATATGGCACTGTTTAGAGGTTCCAGATACTAAATATATAAGGGATTGTTTGACAACATCTGTGTGGTCGACCAGGTATGAATTAACCAATATAATAGCGGTGCCATGTAGTAGGGTCAGACTTTTGGAACAGGAAAGTCTGTAGGTGAGGACATTTCTACGGCAAACCACAGCCATGTGTGTCATTTTAACAGATTGTTGAGCCACTGCAATATTTTCAATGCGGGTTTTGACCCGGATTTCCAGTATAGCTGGGTTTTTTTCAACGGGAAGTGTTGACACTGATTTCATGCATAGCTGGGGTTTTCATTGGGTAGTTTTGACCCTAATTTGAGGTATTACCAGGCAGTGTCGGATCCAAGATTCTGCAGAGGGCAGTGCTGAGGTGGTGTGCATACTTGATATTCCATTTGTAAGATTTTTTTTAAACCTTTATATTGTCCGCTATTATCTTTTCCATTATAGTTTTGACAGAAATTATACATGTAATCTATAGTTTTGAATGTATATCTTCTTACAATCAATAAAGTTACAAGTGAGTGGGTGAGTTGGGGTGTCCGCCCCCTATGCTGTGCCCTAGGTCTGCCACTGTCACTGGGATTTTCAGTGGGAAGTTTTTGAATCAGATTTCAAGTATAAAAGGGGTTTTCAATGGAAAGTGTTGACCCTGATTTCAAGCATAGCTAGGGTTTTTAATGGGAAGTGTTGACCCTGATTTCAGTTATATCTGGGGGGTTCATTGGGAAGTGTGTTTACCCTGATTTCAAATAATGATGGGGTTTTTAACCGAAAGTTTTGGTCCTGATTTCAAGTATAGCTGGCGTTTTCATTGGGAAGTGTTGACCCTGATATCAAGGACAACTGGGGTTTTCAGTGGAAAGTTTTGAACCTGATTTCAAATATAGCTGGGGATTTCAATAGGAAATTTATTTATTTATTTATTTATTTTTAACAACTATGTTTATCCTCCTCGGCAGGCCACCATCCCGTCTGCCAGCCTTACTGGTCTAGGAGTCATTTGGGAACTTGTGGCACTGTGCACGTCCCAGCATAACCCCAGAGCCGGCCCGGAGGCATCATCCTTGGTGGGCCCCGATTTTTTTTTTTCTCCATTTTCGTCCTTTCCACCCAAAGCCCCAGATGCGGTGAGGCATGCACATGAAGGCACACATGCGCACCGCAGCTCCAGAGAACAGCCCCTTCCACCCTCCCTCGGCCAAGCACCAGCACTTCTTGGAAGCGACGCAGCCACTTGGCCTCCACCAGGTGGCAGCCAAGCTCCAAGGAGACCCTATCCACCCTCCCGAGGTGGAAGGCTGCCAGCTGATCAATGTCCTCCCCCTCCCCCACCACAACCTCCAACCTGAGCTCAATCCCAAACCTGGGTTGCCAGCATGACATGATGTGTTGTGTCCAGCGCCACTGGGCTGGCTTCAATAGGAAGTGTTTACTCCAATTTCAAGTATAGCTGGGGTTTTCAATGGAAAGTTTGGACCGTAATTTCAAGAGAAAGGCGACAGTTTCAGTTATACACACAGACTCGCACTAACACATGCAACACATTTTCATTTTGAACTAAAGAAAACAGGTAACACAATTCAGTTTGCAAGATAACCCCTTAAAAGAGCAGGTTTGAGTAACAAGTCTTCTCCCCCCAACATATATTACTGCTTACCCCTAGTTAAAGATTTACCCATAAAGTGAATTTTTCCATGGCTGTTTTGGTTTTTCTTCACAGAATCTCTCATAAAAAAGCTGCGTGGAGCTGGTAGGCAAAACAGTAAGATTCCCCAACCTAGTGCCACGCCCTCATGCTTGCACGTTGTGTGATATCAGTACCAGAACGGCATGGGGGCACACTCCATAGACTACAATGGGGGGACATTTTTAAAAGATGTTTTTATACTTTTTGGTGCAAATTTGAGAAAGGAATGCCACTGCTTAACTAACAAAGTCCTTGTTAGTTGAGCGACGGCATTCCTTTCTCATATTTGGCACCAAAAATATAAAAACATATTACAAATGTCCTCCATTGATCTAATAAACACCGTGCCATTCTCATACTGACGTCACAAAGCGTGCAAACATGAGGATCTGCTCCTGGTCGGGAATCTACCATTTTGCTCACCAGCTCCATCAGCAGCTTTTTATGAGAGATCTCGTGAAGAAAAAACAGCAATGGAAAAATTCACTTTATGGATAAATCTCTTCACCGGGGGGGGGAAGCAGTAATATATGTTGGAGGGGGAAGACTTATTACTCAAAACCTGCTCTTTAAAACTCTCAGTTAATGTTTGCACAGCTCCCATCCATTTGCACTAATTGTTGGGATTAATTTTCAGGGGGTAGAGTTTGCCTCTAACCCCCTCCCCCTAAAAAATCTAAACAGTTATGGTATGAACATGTTCCCTCTATTTGCATGATAGATTTTATTCTCTCAAAAGAAAGATATGGCAAAAGAATATAAACATGATATAAATGAATGCAATGTTTTGAGCTAAAAAGGACAGCTTTTCTTTAGGCAGAAAGCAGTAAGCCTAAATAGAGAAATTTTAAAGAGAGAAAGCAAGAAAAAAAAAAACCCACAGCATCTTGGCTCTATCATAAATAGGATCATCTGTTCACAAACTCCTCCATCTCTTGCAGAGTCCTTTCTCAGACAGCCCTCTCACTACGGGTTGCACTCTGTGGACAAGTCCCTTCTCTGTATCCCGAGGTACAGTTCTTCCAAGGGAGCAAGTGCCTTTGCCGTTCTAGCTCCCCAATACTGGAACTCCATCCCCCTAACTGTGCCCCTTTCTCCCTCTCACAGTGCCTTTAAGTCTGAGCTTCGCAAGTATTTCATCTCAACAAACAATTGCTCCTGTTTCAAAACCCCCTCCCACAACACCAGCACTGTCCTGCACTTACACTCAGTTTCGTTTCTCTCTTTTTTAATCCCTTTCTCTCTTTTCTCAGTCTCTCTACACTGTGCACTGTATAACCACCTTTCAGCACTGCCTCTTTCCTTCCTGCATCTCTGTTGTTTATCAATTAATGTAAACCTATTGTTATGATGTACTGCTGAAATGCTTGATGTCTTTACCGGTCTCTCCAGACCAACTTTGTTTACTGTTGATATTGTTCTCCCCAAAGATATGTCTGTAAATTGTCATGTTTTGTTGTTGTATTGTACTCTATCCTCCCAGGTCATGCCTGAAAATAGTCATGGTTATGGCTAGTGCACCTACCCAGTAAACAAAAACTAAATAAATAAATAAAATTATTTTTTATGCCTAGTTAATGTTTGTGAGGCTTTTGCAATGTTACCGTGAAGGAGCACGGTGAAGTGATCAGTTACTGGCTCATGTAGTAGGGTTGCACTTCACAAGTGTGAAATTCCATAGGTGAGGGGTTTCTATTGCAAAACCCCAGCCATGTGTCATTTTAAAAGATCATTGAGCTGACCCTTGTATAGCGGTTGAATTTCCACATGCGGCGCGGCGGCCGGAACCGAGCAGTTCGGGTCGCCGGGAGGGCGGCTGGGGAGAAGGATGAGCGTCCCTAGGGACTGCTCTCCTTCTCCGGGGAGGAGGGAAGTGTCCGGACTCGGTTGACCCCTGGTGGAGGCCAGGGTCTCGCAGCTACCGGCACAGGCACGTACTGGAGGCGGGGGCAGGGCGCTCACGTCATTGCGACCCGCCTCCCGAAAAAGGAAAATGGATGAAGCTGCTGGCAGTCCTAAATGAAGCTCGCCACACGGTTAATTGCCCCCCGCCAGCCTCCACCCAGCCCGATGACCGCGGCATGCAGCCAGAGTGCCGCAACCCCACCGTGGGGGGTAAGCTACGGGTATCGGAGGGCCCGAGGCCGATATGGGGGGGTGGAAGTCAGTGGTTCATGACCGGGCTGATAATAACGGGCTACCGGCAGTAGGGTAGGTGGAGAAAAGAATAAAATGGAAAAAAAAAAAAAAGATCATTGAACCACTTCATTACTTTCAGTAGGAACTTCGGGAACTTTTTTTTATAGCCTGACAGCAAAATATGACTTGTTACCAGCTATAAAACTGAATACAAGGTGTGAACAAGATAGCATCAACTAACAAGGCCCTTATTAGTCACCCAGTGCCCTCGTTTCATCACCACATGATCAATATAACATATAAAATTGTTCATAAAGTTACTCCCATAGTCTATAATGTAGCACGTCCCCGCACTCTCCCTGTCATCATGTCATAAAGTTGGCAGAGCGCAGGGGTGGATCTAAACACCAGGAAGTACAGGAGACCCGGTAGATATAAATTTATGTGCATTTTGTTTTCTTTTAAATAACTTTAAATTGTCCGGCCTAGTGGTGCTGAGGGTTGAGGCACTGGACGCCACACCTCGCACCACGCCGGCGACCAGTGTTCGGGAGCGAGCACGGGCCGCTGGGGGTCGGCTGGGGAGGAGAAGGATCGGGCACTCGACGGCTGCTCTCCTTCTCAGGGGGTTATCTGCACACTTCCGCCGCAATACCGACACCTAGGGGAGCCCAGGTGAAGGTGCAGCAATGGGATTAGCAGCATTAGGGATAGGGTAAGACGTTGGCAAAGGTGCGAGCCAGGAGGCATGTCTTGACGTGCCTTCCGGCTCCTTAGCCCTCATTGCACGCCAACATCAGAGGTAAAAGAACAGGAGGAAAAACATCCTAGGTGATGATTCCTCACTGTGTGTGTGTGTGTGTGTGTGTGTGTGTATCCTCGGGCTCATCGGACAGACTCCGTTGTGCCCTTAAGTCCACATCGCAACATGTATGGTTCAGAGGAGGTTAGTGGGCATGCCTCCTCACCCTATCCAGGGGTTATCTGGGCACCTAAGGTTAGTGGACTTAGCACTCTAGGGGCAGACCCAGACAAGGAGAAGGATCACACACACATGGGTAGAGGTAGTCTGAAAGAGTGGAGGCGGGGGGCAGTTAGGAGGAGGATAAATACAATAGTTAAAAAAAAATATATATATATATATAACTTTAAATCTTTGGGGCAACTACATGCATGCAGGCAGCATTTCCCTCAGGTAAGGCACCGACATATGTGCTGCGCATTCATTTTCAGATAGCTTGGTGAGTCTCTCTAACAAGGTTACATACAAGGCCAAAAGTCAAACTATACTAAGACAAGATAAAGGAAGGTTTACGTTCACTTTCAACGGGAACTTTTGCCATTAGACTTAATCTTGTTACATTGCTTATAACTGTCGTAAAGTCATAATCCCCTGTTTATAACATCACAACCTGTTGTCACAGAAATTATTCTGATGTCAGTATCAGAGGGTTATAATTTCAGGGTAGAGAAAGGAGAAGGCACAGATGAAATCTAAAAGGTAGAGGCTGTTTTCATGCAAATGTCTTTGGTAATAAAAGAATACAGTGCACCGAGATATGAGTCCAGGTGATGCCAGCATTTTATTTTTGCAGAAAACTAGCAACCCCCTTTAACCATGCCAGGGAAAACTTTATGGACATTTGGGCAGCTTGCATATGCAAATGGTTCATTTTTGTTTTCTCGTCTCAATCCCTCCAGGTACTGTTGCTTAACAACTGCCAGACACTCCCATCATGAAAATGCTTTGCTGTCTATGGGGATTCTTTTCATACCTCCCCTGTCATGCACTTGTGGGTCCACCCCACCACGTGTGTCCACTCAGGGGAGTAGGTGGCGTGTGAGGCAGGTGGGCCATCGGGATATGGGCAGACAGAGATTCTTTTCATTCCTGTCCCTTGATTTTTCACCTTTGTATACCCTGCCCACTGCCCCTCTCTAAGCCAGCTTCTGCCACACCCAACCTGTGGTGGTGGTGGTGAGGGGCTGACCCTGCAACCCATTGAAAACGGCACTGTGGGTAATGGGGGTGAGCAGCGCCTGCCCCCGTCAGAGTCAGAGTGTACTGCCTCCACAGTGCATTGCAGACTGCTGCTTGGCTGGAGGAAGGGTACAGCGCAGGGAGCCCCCCATTGTTTGGGGGTAGACAGGGAACAAAACGGTGGGGTTGGGGGGGACAAAAAGGAGAACTGCAGTATTTGGTTAAAAAAAAACTGGCCCAATAACACTGGTGAAGTGCAGTTGCAATTCCATATGGGAGACCTAGGTTTGTGTTGATGACCCAACTCCCATCCTAGAGTCGAAGAAGTGGGAATGGGATGAAAAATGGAACGCTATATCTCGGCAGGGCTGTCCTTGGTAACAAAAGAAAATATTGAAAAATATAAACCAAATCAGGGGACTTTGAGATTCTGTCAACTGGGTCACTATCCTCTCACCACAGCTAGCTGGTTGCTGATTCAAATCAGAGCTTGTAACCCTCCAGGTGCTGCTTGCCTAGGGCTGTTAAGCCACTGGATATGTACTGAGGGCATGCAGCCTTAGTCTGAGTTCTTGGCATGTGATGTATCCTTCTAACCTTTAAAGAAAAACAGTGATGATTGTTTGTTTTATATTTTTTATTTTATTTCTTTTAAAACAATGACAGCTCTCTGCGTTCAGCCAGGAGAACATTCAGCAGCGCTGGTAACCTAAGAAAGAACAAGCCACTTGCCTCAAACTGGAACTTGGACTAGTCTCATGCCTGGTAATTCCACCTGAGTCTCCAGTCCCACATCTGGTTTCTCCACCCAGATCTCCAGCCACTCATCTGGTAACTCCACTCTGGTCTCCAGTCTTACAGATCTCCCGCCTCACATTTGATAACTCCACCCAGGTCTCCAGCCTCACATTTGGCAACTCTCTCTGTGTCTCCAGCCACACTCCTGGTAACTCTCCTTGTGTCTCCAGTTTCCTACCTGGTAGTTACCCTGTGTCTCTAACCTCATACCTGGAAGCTCCAGTGTCTCCAGCCTCATACCTGATAGCTCCCCAATGCCTGCAGCCTCTCACATTGTAGCTCTCTCTGTGTCTCCAGCCTCATACTGGATATTACCCCTGTTGCTCCAGCCTCCTACTTGGTAACTTCCACCGTATCTCCAGGCTTAGATCCTGCCAGCTGAGTTTTTTGCTGTCTTTATACAAGTTGATGACCAGCACATCTGAAATTGGCTAAAACAACCAGGAAAAGCACTGTGGCTGGAAGACTGCATGCAGAGTACAAGACAAGAAGGCCACTTGAATGTGGGAGAGCCATTCCTACTGAGCTAGAAAGTACAGATGTCACTAAACAGGGAGACCATCCTGTCACTGTCCCCCAAGGCATTAAGGGTTCTGAGCATTTCTCCTAAAGAACAGTACAAGTAATAATAATGTTGTATGACTCTGAGCTGAAACTGAGCGCAAGGATATGTATACTACCTATTAAACCATGGTAGCTCAGTGAAGCAAAACACTTGAACAGGGTAAAGAAAAATATTTTGATAATTGGAATGTTTTTGTGGAGACTGTCCATGTGAGACATGATTGTGGACTCCAATCAGGAATTCCTGCTATCTGCATTGCTGCTACTCCAGAAAAGTTCTCAGAAGCCCACAGAGTGTGACAGCAGGGTTAAAGGGTAGTACATCCTTCCATTTTCGGAACCAACCCCCCACACCCACACACACACACCCACAAATCCATAAGCTAGCTTTGGATATCCATCATAACTCCTCAGTATAATATTTTATTACTGCAGTTTTATTGAAGGCAGTTTAGTGCTGTGGTTTTGGGCACTGTGCTGCAAACCTTGAGATCTGGGTTTGAATCTCACAGCCCCTACTTGTATACTGTGTGACCTTGAGCAAGTCACTTAACTTCCTTGTGCTTCCAGGTAGCACCTGGAAACAAACTTTAGCTTAGTGTGCCTTTCCTGGTTAAATAGTTTCCCCTTCTCCCTTATTATTTATATAAATGAGGTTATAATGTCAATGTTTCATGGTAACAACTCTCAGGAGGGACGCCCTCCACTAGCTATAAATTTCTCTTTAAATACCTTTGGGGTGATGAAGGATCCTATAGAGAAATGCAGATCACCAATGAGCACAGAACACTTTGGAAAAAGCACCCAGGCTCATTAGCTACAATAGTTCCACCAAGTTACATCGACAACAATGTTGTCAACATCCTGTACAGCAATCGGAACAATGTCAACAGTCGGCATTGTTCTCTTCAGGAACAAAATGTTTTTTATAGCCCCCTGCACCCCCATCTCTAAATAACCAACTCCGAGTTGGAGTTGGTTCAGGGTGGGGGCAAAACACCAGGAGGTACAGTGCCGGTGTACAGCGGGACCATCACAGCAACCTGGTAATATTTGTCACTGTGATGGTCTTTGCTGTAAAATTGTCATTGTGCTGATGGGATACCACAACTACTGTATCAGCTTGATGTCTGTAACAGGATCCATGGTCTAAAACCAATTGTGGGGCATCTCACTCCAGTTGTAATGAGAATTAAATAATGAGGCCACCTGGGAACTGAACCTAGGTCCAAGCTGTCCTCACATCGAGGCAGTTGTTCACTCTCTGTGAGGATATGCACCTCTAAATGCCTTTCAGTTCCCATATAAGGTGATTTTCAGTGACCCCCCATGCCAAGCTGCTCACCAGCTACTCTGCATTGCAGTCCCCTAAAGGGAAATCCTCAGCTCCCCTACCTTAATACTGTGAGACACAGAGGTCCCAATTAAGCAAACAAACTGAAGAAACTATTTTTTAAACAGCTGACAGGTTAGAAATCTTGCTTTTTATCTAGTTGATGTTGCTTCCTTCTATCCGCCATACTGCTGAGCTAACAGTCCCAGTGTCCCCTGCAGCCAACCCTGTGATGACGCAAGCAACTGGCTAAGCTGCCGGGGCTGACTGTGTGCCAGCACTTAGTACTCTGTAACAGTGCAATTGTACACTTAATTTACCAGTGCTGATCGGGCTGATTCTGCATGATCTGTACTGGTAGACTAAGCATGAAAATGCACTGTTACTGAGTATTAGCACACATTACTAAGTGCCGGCACATAGACAGCCCCTGCGGCTTAGCCCATTGCTTACATCATCACAGGGCTGGCTACAGGGCACAGCACGACTGTTAGTTCAGCAGCATGGCGGAGAGGGATGCAGTATCAACCAGATATAAAGTAAGATATCTGACATGTCAGCTATTTATTTCATTAGGTTGTTTGCTTAATCAGGGCCTCTAGGTCCACAGCATTAAAGCAGGGGAGCTAAAGGTTCCCCTTTAATAACTATGGGGGACTGCATTCAGTAGAAGCAACCATCTGCAGTTCACAAACTGACAGCAAACACATACTGTAGAATCCCCTTGGCCATCACAGTATCCGACAATCTGAAATAATTAAGTAGCAGTATTCCCAAATGGGCCATTACACATATCCAATTAAACTGAGTGGCATTTGAAGATAAAACCAAACTCACAGTCGAAGACCGTTTACAAGAAGTGGGTTCCACTTACTGCTAAACGATAAGCTGGCCTCCAACTTCCAGAGGGTGCCCAGCATCCAACTCCCAAAAAAAAAACAAACCCAGAAAATTCCTGTTGCTCTAGGTTCGGGATCATTCTTGGCAGGAAATGTTTAATGCTGCTATAAGAAGGGATGGGGTTCCCTCATGTGCCTGTGCAATATTGTGATTGTTTTTTACTTGTCACCCACAGTTTCAGTTTTCTGTAGCTAAAGATGTTTTTGTAAAACACTCAAAAATAAGGCAATGCAAGTGCACACACACACACACTGTGCTGGGAACACATTCAAATCAGCTATGTCTTTATAGTGAAGAAAGTGTCCTTTTCATTCTCCTCTTTGTTCTTACCGGTCTGTGATACTCGTTACGATTAAAGTAAGTCTGCCACTTTTGAGGAAGACACTAAAAACCATAATACTGAGACACAATTTAGTTTATGGTTGATAGACTATGTTTTTCTTTACTAAATTCCTTTATGTGGAAGCTTGCCCTCCACAGTTGATTATCTGCTGCTGTTTAATCCTTTACTGAAGCCACAGTTCTTTTTGTGACATCATATACAATTTCCACAGCAGCAAACTGGTGTTACGAACAGAGCAGTGAGACTTCAGTGAAGGATTAAAGAGCAGCTGATGCCTCTCTGAAAACATTTGGAAAGTACTGCAATGTTTCGAGACAACTCAGTTTATATTGCATATATTTTTTTGTGTTTCAGTATGCTCTGTTCTTTCCTTTTAAAGATATTTGCATGTAAGCACGACTTTTGTCCCTTAGACTTCATCTGTTCTGACAGCTTATTCCGTGCCTAATGCCCGGCTTCACAGATCCTTAATATTAAAGAACAAGGAGAAGGTGAAAACAGAAAATGTTTGAATTAGAAGTTATAATTCCCCTAAATATAGATTTTTTTCCTCAGAGTTTTTTGCTAAAGCTGTCAGTTGCTCTTTAAGCAGCAGAAGCAGATGAACTATAAGGTACAGGGATCCTGTCTCCATGCAGAATACCACAGTAATGAAGGACAAAGGGGAATTAAATGTAGACAACATATTAGAAGATGAACTGTGTTTAAATATTATATTCAGTGTTTTCTCAATATTGACTAACATTACAGAAAAAAAAAAAAAACTTTCTGAGAGTTTAGAAGTCTGTAGGAATTTTATTCCCAGCACATAGTGAGTGCACTTATCTGGGATACACAATGGCCTGACTCGTACTATGCTGGCTATGTGCGAATGTGAGGGATCTGGACCATAATTAACAAGTGACGAAGCTACGAGTGAGTTATGAAAAGTCCTGCCCCCTCACAAGTGGAGCTTAATTAAGTATGCTGCATTCTGTGCAATGGTCAAGGAATGTGATTGTGACATATCTGACCTCTAGATAAATGTTCATCTGGAGTTTAGATGGCGTGAACAACACATTTTTACATTGTTACTCTTCCACTAGTGAATTATCGTCCTGCCCCCTCGCTCATGATAATAAATGACATCTTCTGCATTACTCAGGCTGTTGTGTATCCCTTATTTGTCCGTGAAAATGTATCATCATTGGTTATAAATACTATTTTTAAGCAGCTTGGACTTTGAGGCTTCAATAAGTGGCACTCTGCTATCCCTTGTGAGTGCATACCCATCCCTGTTTACATTTCTTCATTATTATTTGTAAATCAGTGTACCATTTTGGGGGGTTCAGGGCCCTGGTGCCAACATCGCTCCACCTGATTGCCCTGACAGTTTTGTAAAACACCAAACAGCTTTTTAATGAGTTGTCATTAATGAAGAATTTTACAAAAAAAAAACAATCTGAAATGTATATGAAATAGGTGTTCACAGACATGAACTTTGTGACACAGAGAACACTGACTGGAGAACTGTTGACACAGCTTGCACGTCGTCCCAGACACATGCTGTGTGGAGACTGTTACTCTACGGCAGACAAACAGCTTACATGGCACCAGCACGTGAGCAGGATGTTTGAGACCGTGAATTGCACAACTTCTTAAACTTATAAAAGGACATATTTATTTATTTACTGAGCTGACCCGTTGGCTCTGCTTTAAAAAAACTGTGAATGTACTGTTCTGTTTGATCAGTTTACCTTTAATGCTGTGCGCTTACTAAACATGTGATTAAGTGTGAATCAGGTCTGTAATTACTGCAGTAGGGAAACAAATTATTTTTGCCATAGAAGTTTTAAACAAAATATTTGTAACATTTTTGTACTTGTAAATAACTTTTTTTTTTTTTTTTAGCATTTTAATCTTGTGGGATGCATATATATATTTTGTACTGTACAGGTGTGAAACTCTGAGCCATGAGATAAACTAAAGTGAGAAATCAAGTTTGACTGTTTTTTTTTATTGCTTTGGACTTCTGTTTGTTGTCATTGTTGTAAACCTAGTCATTTGTCTGCTGCTCCTCCATTGGGAACCTCATAAAATGAGATGTTGCATTTCCTGGGGCTATCCCAATCAGCAAAACTGTAAAAATAGACATACTCTGTTAAATGAAGGGGTAAGGGACCACTCTGGTCCACTGCTGATCCAGGTGTGCATTCTGAGCCCAGGACGGCAGGACGGAGGCCGGCTGGGTGGGGGAAATGGCATCCATAAGAAGGTGGTCCTTTTGGAGGGGCTCTATTAGCGACACCTAGGTCAGCATGGCGGTGGTGCTGCTGGTGGCACTGGTGACCATGTGTCGCCTCCCTCACTCTGTGATGGGAAGGTCCCATGTAGTGGGGAAAAAGCATGAATGCTCAGATGATGGGGGCAGGCCAGAAGCCTGCGCCCCTCAGGTGCACAAGTAAGCAATAAGACATGACGGTGTGTGTTAGACACTTTAACACACAGCTGGGAGGCGTAGTGAGGCACGAGGCCACCAGCCGAGTGTGTCCAGCCTCCTAGCCATGTGTTAAAGTGTCTAACACACAGACCCTGGAGTGGCTTATTGCACGTATGAAATGGCTATCAGAAATACAGATGTATGTGATAGCTAAAATGTATAGTATTTAAAAGTGAAAAAGTTTAATGTTCATCTTCATTTTTATTAAATTAGTTCCTCTGCCTAATGTTTTTTTTTTTTTGACTTAAGGAATTTTGCCCTACAAAGGCTTCTATAGTTTACATCTGGTTGTCATGGCAGTATTCACCCCCTCCCCCATCATGGCAGTATTCACCCCCCAATCACAAGCAAAGAAGTGGATTCTGTAACTAATACAGTAAATAAATTACTTTTACATAAATCGAAAATTAGACGCCATGTGGGGGAAGTTGTGACCAGCTGCGAGTTAGCAATTGATCTGAACAGCCGGGCTGGGAGAGAAATTGTGGCAGTACTTTGTTTAAATGTTTCATCAAATGTAATAATCGGCAGTCAGCTTCTGATTAGGATGGAGAGCGAACAAGTGGGCTGGGAGAGAGAGATTCCTTTTTGATTAGGATGGAGAGCGAACGAGCAGGCTGGGAGACAGATCGCGGCACTGTGGTTTTTTTCCCCTTTGCTACATGCTGCATGGGTTTAAAATGGGAACATTCAAAGACTGAGGCCAAGTAAACAGGAGGTCAGATTTATTTATTTATTTATTTATTTATTTATTTATTTATTTATTTTTTTACAGTTAGGCTGGCACCACTTCTGGCAGAAACAAGATGGCTGCGTTTTCTTTTCTCAAGGTTCTGAGTGGGCAGCATCACCCATATTAATGTCCGCTTGCCATAGCTTTGCACAACCTGATCTTTTCCCCATGGTGTTAGACATATTAGCACACTCGTAGCAGCCAATCAGAATGCTGCTTTGCTACCAGCTATTTCATAAATACCCATTAGTCCACACCTTTGTAACTACAGATGCCAGGCACTAGGACCACACAGAAATGTTTGCTAGCTGGGAGCCACCGATGACGACATCGTGTGTCGACATTTTCATAAATGTGGGTGGCCCCATCACTTCTCAGAAGGAAATGTCAACTAGCCATTTCCATTTATTTTTTAATGTTATTAGTGTATTTTGCCATCTCTGCATGTCGCTGAAGTCGAAAGACCCTTTATTTCATAATTGTCAGTGCGGAGAGAAAATTTACAAAGAAGAAACACACACACGGTCTGTGTATGCTGCTTGGGCCTTTCTCACAACATGAGGACTTGTGAGATTTCCCAGAGCCTCAACCAGGCTACACCGTGATGCCGCAAAAAAGCTCTAGAAAATGTACTTCTCCTTAAAACTTTAACAGCCATGGAGAAGGAACAGGGCCCCAAATCCATAGCTTCCCTCACTGTCAGCCGAGAAACAGCTGCTAAAGTCAAAGGATTTGGACAGGGAACAGGCTCTTCATCTTCAAGCCACAAGCACAAACATAGGAACAAGGAGAGATAATCTTTGCCATTAAGGTTATGATCATTGGTAAGACAAGGTAATTCAGATGCATCATTGCCCGCTCCAGCAGCGTTGATGACGGTCCTCCCCCCTGTGACAGGGTTGAATAGGACCCTGTCCCAGTTGTTATGGCGAGTATGAATGCAGGGATCTGTTCTTTCTAGGATCATGGATATGTTGTTCATCCACACTTCTTGGCATTTCCCTTTCCCCTTTAAGGATCACTGGAAGGTCTTCAAGCTGGCTCCTGTCTCCCACCTGGGTGGTATATCCCTCAGCTCCACCCCATGATGCCAAATCTTCCTTGCCGCTGGAAGATTCAGGTTGCCTCCTTTGTGCTCTCACATTTTTTTAGGCCTTGGCTTCTAAACCTTCGGTTATTCTGAAATTTCGCCTTATTCACGTCAGCGATAGCAACTACTTTTCTTCGACTATGGAAGACAAGTCTTCCCCTGGATTTCACCAGTGTTCGTGTGGCCAGAAGATGTCCCGCACCAACCCGCACTCCGTGAGCGTCTGCTGCTTGGGTGTCGACCATGACACCTCAAAGTGCGAATTTTGCCTTGCATTTCACCCTAGCGTCCTCAACAACCGTCTCACATGCCTGAAGTTGGGGAGGCCTGAAAAAACGGAATCCTCTGGTGAAATCCAAGGAGGCCTGGTGGGCAGTTTCCGTGGCCATGGGATCCGATTAGCAACTGGAGCACATGCAAGCCTTCGAGAAGGAACCAGCCCATGCTACGGAAACTTCTTCTCGGAGCTTCTTCATTCCGCTCAACTTGGGCTCCTCCTTCTCTGGTTCTTTTCGAGAGTTGTGCCAGTCTCTCCTGACTAAGGGAGAGAGTCCTGCGGGCACGCACTTCTCTCGGTCCCGTAAGCTGGAAAAGGACCTGGGATCATCTTCGTCTTGTCGAAGGCGCTCTTGGGATTGGGAGAGATCTCGGTCCCAGGAACTGGCTGTTTCAACCTCAGTCGAAATTGCTTCTTCGGCCGCTGGCTTCTCGGCTTTGCCATCTGGCCAGTCAACTGAAGGGTCGATCGATGAGGTTCAAATTATCCTTGATCTGATCGACCCCTTGTTGCCGACCCCGGTCGACGACTCTCTTGCTCGGTCCTTGTTTTCCTTGATGAGGAGACCCAGCCTGCTGGGAATCCCATCAAGGAAGTGGTCCCCGACCCCAGGAAAACACCGGTCCCGCCGATGTCTACTGATTGACCGAGTCAGCCTGCCCGATCTCAATCAAGGTCCAGGACCCCCTCGACCGACAGGCCGAGAAAGGCCATAGACGCTCTAAAAAGAGGTGATGCCATCGATCGTCTTTGTCCTCCTCGGATGAAGAGAGGCTCTGGCGGAAACAATGACCTCATATGGCAATAGCTGATTTTGACTGGGCATAAGCCTACCCCGGCTTCCACCTCAGCCATTATTTGGCTTTCATCTTCCAGGCCAAAGCCGACTCTTTTGGAGCCGATTAAGTCAGTTCCCCCACCTGTGGAGCTGGCAAAATCTCCGGTTTGGCCTAAACCGGTCTCTCCACCGATTGTGGTGGAACCACCGCCTAAGCAGCCTGTGGGAGGGGCTCCTTCTAAGGAAGCTAGACCGGACACCAGGCTTCCCCGGTGTCTTTCAGTCACTGTCACCCCGGACTGCCCCCGGCGGGTCGAAGGTGATTTGGGCAGTCGATCGTTGTATCCGGAGTCTTTGGATTTGGATGACACTGGCCTCTATTCTCATCCAGGGGATGATGAATCTGCTGGTGGGATAGAGATGGAGGAAGGTCCTTCGTCTTTTCAGGGCATTCTTCACCTCATCTCTAAGTCCACAGGGATGCCTCTGGAGCCTATCCAGAAAAAGGCGGAGTACCCTTTCACGGATATACTCAAGAGAGGGGATACACCAACAGAAGCCTTTCCTGTGGTCGAGGCCATTGTTGGCCCAGCTCTGGAACTTTGGCAGCATCCTGCCTCGTGTCGGGCTCTGTCTGTCTGCCTGCATGGCCCGCGAGTACGCAGTGCCCATGGGGCTCATTCAGGGGTTCACAGAGCACTCTTCGACCGAGAGCCTTGTGACCGCCTCTGTGTTCAGGCGTACTGACAGTTCTGCCAACATTGACTGACCTCCCAAGAAGGAATCCAAATATTTGGACCACTCAGCTCGGAAGGTCTGTGCGGCCTTGTCTTTTGGCCTCTGTCAGGCAAGTTCAGCCGTCATCATGGCACACTTCTCCCACGTCCTCTTGGGGTCTTTGGACGAAGTACTCCCACATCTCCCCGCGGACGTGCAGACCTTCAGCGCATTGAGAAGTCCAGTGCCACCTTGGATGCCACTTATGCCAAAGGTTCTTCTGGTGAGAAAAAGAAGCCTTTTCAGTATTCTTCCCCTGTGGCCCAGCAGCCCTCCTTCCAAGGGGGACAGCAGCAGGCTCACATTTGGCACCCCTGGCCCAAACCCGGGCCCTCCCAGGTCCATAAAGGAGGCTGAGGTTCAGGTCCTGGATCCTCCTCCTCCAAGCCTGCCCAGTGACGGGGCAGGGGCTATCACCCCCACTCCCGTCACACCAGCTCTGGGTCCTCCCATGGGGGGACCAGCTCCACCACTTCCTTTCCTCCTGGTCCGCTATCACCACGGACAGGGGGGTCTTGAAAGTGGTCGGCCAGGGACTGCCTCTGGAATTCAAGCAGTACCCTCCAAGCCGAGAACTGCGCCCAACGGGAGGAGAGGGAATCTGCCCATACTCAGTCGGCTCTTCAAGACGACATTGCTCAGCTCCTCCTCAAGGAGGTGGTAGCTCCAGTGTCAGACCCTCCAGCAGATCCAGGCTTTGTCTCCAGGTACTCGCTGGTTCCCAAGCCGATGGGGGCCTGGTGCCCCATTCTAGATCTGCACAACCTGAATCAGTATCTCAGGTCACGCACCTTTCAGACGGTCACTCTGTCCCAGATCATACCATCCTTGGAGCGAAACATGGTTCTGTTCACTGGATCTCCATGACGCGTTCTTTCATGTCCCAATCTGTCCATCTCATTGGAGGTTCCTCCACTTCAGAGCCGAAGGGACCCTATTTGAGTTCTGAACCATGCCGTTCGGCCTGTCATTGGCCCCACGGCTCTTCACCAAATGCATTGCAGTGGTGGTAGCCCATCTCGGGGCAGGGAAGGTCAGAATTTACCCCTACCTCGACAAGTGGCTCTTAGCAGGTCCCACCCAGCAGGAGATGGAGAGGTCCAGGGACCTGACCCTCCAGACCTGCTCCCAACTCGGCCTTCTGATCAACTAGGCCAAGTCAGAACTCGTGCCTTCTCAGGTGATGTGCTTCATCGGTGCAGAGCTCAACTCTCGTAAAGCCAGAGTTCGGCTCCCAGCGGACAGGGTGGAGGTTCTTTCCTCCTTTGCCCAGTCATTTCTGGTTGGGCAATTGCGCCCTGCCCAGGACTTTCTGTGCCTTCTGGGTTACATGGCGGCGAGTCCTCTGTGGTCCGTTGGGCCCAGTGGCACATGCGCCCCCTCCAGTGGGAGCTGGTCACCCAGTGGACCCAGTGCCATGGTCATTTCAACCAGCTGATTACTGTAACCCAGAAGATGTGGGACATTCTCCAGTGATGGACCGCCCCAGACCGGTTGCAGGAAGGAATCCCATTTGTCCACCCATAGCTGATGGCCATTCTTACGACCGATGCCTCTCGCTTGGGCTGGGGAGCCCACATGGGGAACAACAGGGCCCACGGGTTCTGGACCCTAGAGGAGTCCTGTTACTACATCAACCTCTTGGAGCTCAGAGCAGTCAGACTGGCACTGTCAACTTTCGCTCCTCAGCTCTGGGGTCAAGTGGTTCAAGTCCAGATGGACAATACCATGACCATGTACTACCTCAACAAACATGGCGGCACGCATTCCTGTTTGCTGTGCAGGGAAGCTCTGTGCATCTGGACCCTCGTGATCCATCTGGAGGCAGATCTCCTAGCCATTCATGTGGCAGGAGCCTCAAACCAACTGGCGGATGCTCTCAGCCACTTAGGTGAGACATCCCATGAGTGGTCTCTCCATCCAGAGGTAGTGTACAGCCTGTTCTCCCACTGGGGCAAACCAATGGTGGACCTGTTTGCCTCTAGGGAAAACACCAAGCTGAGGCTGTTTCATGCCGGCCCCCCTCAGCAGGGCTTGCTGCAGGGGGATGCCTTCTCGAGGCCATGGACCCCAGGCCTCCTCTATGCCTTCCCTCCATTTCCCTTGATGCACAGGGTGCTCATCAAGGTGAGGAGGGACAAGGCAAAGGTGATTCTTGTAGCCCCAGACTGGCTGTGCCAGTTCTGGTATCCAGATCTCCTCAGCCTCTGCTGCAGACCCCTAGAGCGGCTTCCAGCATGCCCATTCCTGATCTCTCTCTCTCAATCAAGGGAAGGTATACCATCTGGATCTTCAATCCCTGCACCTCACAACCTGTTACCTGAGCGGCTAGAGTTCCAGGCTTTGGATCTTTCCGAGGTTGTCCTCACCATGGTGGAGGCATCCAGAAAGGAATTGACCAGGAAATGTTATGCCTTCAAATGGAAAAGGTTTTCCATTTGGTGTCAGGACAAGGGCCCGGACCCTCTGTCCTGTCCAGTGGCTAATGTTCAAGACTACCTTTGATCTTTCTCCAAAGGGGGTCTTCGGTCATCAACCCTTAGGCTGTACCTGTCAGCTATCTCTGCTTACCAGGCGCGGGCCGGTCAGCCGACGGCACAGGAGACAGTGGTCGGACACTTTTTCAAAAGCCTCGATCACATATCTCCTCCGGTGTGTGAACCTCTACCTCCGTGGGATCTACTGCTGGTACTGGCAGAGCTCATGGGCAAGCCATTCTAACCAATGCAAAAGTGTGAGCTCTCACACTTGTGGAAGACTGCCTTCCTGGTGGCTATCACTTCTGCCAGAAGGACAGGGGAGCTCCTGGCATTCTCGGTGGACTCCCCTTATCTGGTCTTCCACAGGGACAAGGTTGTCCTGCTTCCCCACCCGAAAATCCTTCCGAAGGTGGTATCAGAGTTTCACCTTAACCAGGTGTTAACTGTGCAGATATACTACCCTAATTACACCTCAGAGGCCAAATACAGGCTCCATACTTTGGACCGGAGTCGAGACCTCTCCTATTAAAAGGAGAGGATGGCGTAAATTTGGGGAGAGGTTCGCCAGCTGTTTGTCACCTATGCTGAAGCTACTTCCGGCAGACCTGCAGCAAAACGGACCATTGCAAGGTGGATTACATCTTGCTTAGGTCTGTGCTATGAGCTGGTGGACAAGAAGCCTCCCAGAGGTATAAGAGCTCATTCTACCCGCCATACCGCTGCATCAGTGGCTGCTTCCAGGGACATCCCCATACAGGAAATCTGTTAGGCTACTACCTGGAAGACAGAAAACACTTTCATTACCCACTACCACATCAACTTTGAGTCATGCCGGGATGCTGGTTTTGGGGCCTCAGTTCTCTAATCTCTATTCCCCAGGTGAGTATAGGGGGTGTGCGCCTTGCCTCCCTCCTCCTCCTGGAGAACTGCTAGGAGGCTGCCAAGAAGTGTGGATGAACAACATATCCACGGTCCTAGAAAAACAGGTTACTCACCTGTAACAGTAGATCTTACTTCAAGAGGGCTCTTGCAGTAGGTAATTACATATAGGACTGGCGCGGCTGGCGGCAGGACCTGAGAAAAATTTCTAGCTAGCAGTCCCTGGCGAGGCCACTTCACGTCAGGTGACCGCGTCATACGACGTCAGTATAAAGAGGGCGGTCCTGGGCGCCCATCTTCCAGGTCTTACTGAGATACAGCTCTTGCAGCAGGTAATACCATTAGGACTGAAGCCAGCAGGCGTCAGGACCCCACGGAATTCTTCTAGCTTGCTGTCTTCAGTGGGGACCACCCCCGACGTCGGTCCCGCCTCCGACGTCAGGCGTAGTACATAAGGGGGCGGTCCTGCCAGATTCCCCAGTTCTTTCCCGCCGTCGACTTGCATGTCTCGACCCTTCGGATCGTTTCTAAGCGCGTGAAGCACGGTTAAGTTCTTCCTTCGGGAAAACATTCTTTTCTTCAGCGCAGTTGCTGTCTGATGTCCTCTCCAACCTCCGTTGAAGGCCATCCCTCGAAGTGCGCCTGTGGGAAGCAAATCCCGTTTAAGGATCCGCATTCGGCCTGCGTCCAGTGCCTAGGCCCAGACCACGACACCCGGTCCTGCAATTTCTGCCAGGGGTTCAACAGCCGGACCCGGATCCATCGCCAGAAGGCTCTGCAGGCGTTCCTGCTCGAGAAGAAGATTAAAGCCATGGACACCTCCAAGGTGGATTCAGCAGAAAAGGCCCGGAAACACTCTGAGAAGGAGAGGGTTCCTTCCAAGTCCCCGTCTAGGGCCTCTGACTCCTGTAGTTCCGGCTCCCGGTCCGACCGTTCACCCTCCCGGGCCCGTTCTCAGCCTCCCCCCGCTGCGGTGAAGAAACCTTCGGGCTCATCTTCCTCTTCACAGGTCAAGACCTCCAGGCCCTCTTCGTCATCTTCCTCCAAAGCCCTGGTCAGGTCTGGGGACCGTCATCATCATCACAAGTCGGGTTCCTGCCATTCCGAACCCGACGTCAGGTCTGTCTCCTTGCCTCCTCCTCCCCAGTGAAAGACCAAGGAGCTCACCTCTCTTAAGAAGCCATCGGACCCGACGTCAGCCCGTCCGATGTCGGCCACTCATCACAGGTCCCAGGAGCCGTCGACCGCCAGACGCCCATCACCGGTCAGGCCTTCACCCTCTTTGTCATTGGCAGGAGGGCCGACGTCCGTACCCGTACGTTTAGAGAAGAGGACCCCGACGCCTCCTACCAACGTCGGTCAGGAGACTATCACAGAGGAGGAGTTGACGCAGCCCGAGGACCAGACGGGCGAACCCGGTCCTGTCACACCTCCAGGGAACCCTCTCCACAACCTGAGGCACCTGAGGAGCCGACGCCGGAACCCGACGACTGGCCACCAGTGCCCGGTCCGTCGTCGGGCCTTTCTCTTTCCGAGGTTAAGGAGCTCTTTTCTCACTGGTGGGATACCATTAAAAGGGATATGGTTCCCACACCGCCTCCTCTTCCTCCTCCTCCTCCACCACCTGTGACCCCTCTGGCTCCTGCGCCCCCTTCTCCGTCCAGGGCTGCAGGCCATGTACCTCTCCCCCAGGAGCCTACAGACCCTCCAAGGGGGAGACCTGATAAAAGGAGACCTCCGTCTATATCTTCTTCAGGGTCACCCAGTCCTAAGAGACCCAGAAGACGCCGTCGTTCGCCTTCGACGGAAGTTACGGGATTGGAGTTCTCAACAGGATCCAGATCCCCTTCTCCTCTTCACATCCCCTCTCCGGACCCACATGAGCTTCCTAGATCTCCTCCGGATGACCCATCGTTCTCTGAAATCATGAGACATATCCAAGAGAACATGGGATGGGATGCGGAAGAATTAGACCCCGAGAGACTATGCCTTGCTAGGTATCTTCGGCAGAAGGATCCTAAGCCTGTTGTGGTACCACCCTTGGTGGACACTTTTGTGGACATCACCAAGGCAGTGTGGAAGCGTCCACACTCGCTTCCGGCGATGCCGAAGAAAGCTGACCGCCTGTACAAGGCCCCTAAGGAGGACCAGTGCTTGGCTCAACATCCTCTGGCCGACTCTCTGGTCATAACAGCCTCTCATGACCGGTCCCAGAGACCGCAACATTTGAGCACCCAGCCACCGGACCCGGAGTCCAAACAGCTGGACGCTATGGGCAGGCACACGTATGCTTCCGCTACTTGCGCCATCAGGTCCCTGAACTACTTGACCCACATGGTACAGTTCCAAAATGCCTTGTGGGAACAAGGACTGGATCTGGTGGAGAAATTGCCAGAAGGTGAGCAGAAGGAGAAGATGTTACAGCTCCTTCTTACGGGTTCGGACGTGGGAACCCAGGTGCTGTGAGCCGCGTATGATTCCGCGGACTCCTCGGCCAGAGCGGCAGCATCGGGCGTAGGCCTCTGGAGACACTCACTCATGGCTCCGTGTCTCCGGATTTACCCCGGATGTCCAGAAAAACATGGACACCTCTTTCGAAGGAGAAGTTCTCTTTGGTGCACCCTCTGAGAAGGTTCTCAGCAAGCTCCAAGAGGCCGGGAAGGCGGTGAGGTCGGTCTAGGCAATGTACCGACCGAGGCTTAGTTCCTTTCGTAGAAACCAAAGCCATTTTCATGGACGGACACAGAGACAACAGTCCCGCACCGGTCCACAGCAGAGGGGCTCCGGTTCCCGCAGAGCCCAGGGAAGACAGCCAGCAGGCCGAGGTCAGCGTCCAGCTAAACTGGCTCAGCCCGCAGGCCCCTCCGCCGCCACAGCCTGACTCCTTCCCGGCCCCCGCCCCTCAGGATCAACGGGATATCAAGGTCGGGGGTCATATTGCGAATTACCTGCCAGGATGGCAGTCCATAACCACCGACAGGTGGGTTCTTCAGTTGGTCGAAAAAGGCCACTTTATAGAATTCGCAGACAAGCCACCCTCAAGGCCTCATCTGCTCCTCCGTTACTCGGGTCAGCACAAATTGCTTATCAGGCAAGAAATTCTTGCGCTCCTCCAAAAGGAAGTGGTAGAGTATGTTCCAGAGAACCAGAGAGAGTACGGATACTATTCCCACTTCTTTCTGGTTCTGAAGAAAGCGGGGACCTCTGTCCAATCCTGGACCTCAGCGACCTCAATATCAGTCGCCTACAAGCGATTTAGCATGGTGACCCTGCGGGTCTTATTCCCATGCTAAGAAGGGCGCCTTCTTAGCGTTCCTGGACATGCAGGACGCATACCTGCTATACCTGTAGCTCAAGCGCACAGGAGGTTCCTGCGCTTCGAGTTCCTCGGCCACCACTTTCAGTTCCGAGCTCTCCCGTTCAGACTGTCATCAGCCCCCAGGGCCTTTACCAAATGCATGGCAGTCGTGGCAGCGTCTCTAAGGAGACAGGGCCACTATGTGTTTCCGTACTTGGACGATTGGCTTCTCATGGCCGCCTCAGAGGCGTTGTTGATAGCTATCCAGAGCACCCAGACTCTGTTTGGTCTCTGGGCATCATAATCAATTCAGAAGTCTCTCCTTGTACTGTCATAAAGCTGCAGTTCATGGCGCAGTTCTGGACACCGTTCAGGGAAGCATTTCTTCCAGATGACAGAGCAGACGCATCAGATCCCTCATCAGGGATCTCCCGTGAAGACTGTCCCTTCAGGCTGGTCCTTCGTCTGCTCGGACACATGGCTGCGCCATTCCGACCGTCCCTTTGGCAAGGCTCCACATGCGGGTAACTCAGTGGATGCTCAAGGTGCAATGGGACCAAAGGCAAGACCACATGCAGCATCCGGTCAGGATCATGAACGCCGTGATTCAAGATTGGCAATGGTGGCTAGACCCAGGGACACTTTCTGTGGGTGTCCCGTTTACAGCACCGTCCCCAGAGGTAATCCTCTCCACAGACGCCTCAGGGCTGGGGTGAGGAGCACACCTGAATGGGGTGAGGTCCCAGGGAACGTGGACCCCTCATGAAGCTCATCTCCACATCAACATTCTGGAGATGAGGGCGGTCCTTTACGCCCTGCAGGCCTTTCAGTCAGAGATCCCGTCAAATACTCTCTTGCTCCAAACAGACAATACGGCGGTGATGTATTACCTCAACAAACAAGGAGGCGCACACTCTTATCCCCTTTGCAGGAAAGCGATGAGAGTGTGGGATTAGGTAATTCGACCGACGGCGTGCCTGATTGCAGTTCACGTTCCCGGAGTGGACAATACAATTGCAGATGGCCTGAGTCGTTCCCAGGCCAGAGTCCACGAGTGGGAACTTCTTCAAGGGGTAGCAGAGGATCTGTTTCTTCGATGGGGCACTCCAGAACTGGACCTTTCGCTTCCCCATCCAACGCAAAACTGCCCAATTTTTGCTCGCTAGATCCAGGGCCTGGTGTTTTCTGGCGAGACGCGTTGTCCCTCTCTTGGGCGGACAGATTCCTCTACGCTTTCCCTCCTGTCCCGTTGATCCAGAGAGTTCTTCTCAAACTGCTGAGGAGCATGCAACAATGATCCTGGTAGCCCCATTCTGGCCCAGACAGATCTGGTTCCCCTTGCTACGCAGCTGTCCCGGGAACCTCAAATTCCGTTGCCTTTCAGCTCCCATCTCTTGTCTCAGGAGGAAGGTTCTCTGGTCCACCGGACTTCAGCTCACTGAACCTGCATGCTTGGCTCCTAGAGACATAGCCATTTTTTAAATCCGAGGGTCTGCTAAGAGGTGGCAGAAGTTCTTTCTGTGGCCAAGCCGGCGCAGCGCATGCAACGTCGCCATGAAATGGCACCGTTTTTGCCTGTGGTTGCAAGCACGCGGCCTTTCCCCTCTAGGTTGCCCGGTGAAAGCGGTGTTAGAATACCTGCTCTCCCTTTTCCATTCGGGTCTCGCCTACTCCTCTATTAAGGTGCACCTCTGCGCTATTTCTGCTTACCACTTCCCGGTGGGACAGCGCACAGTGGCGCAACTTGACGCCTCTCGAGACTTTCTGAGAGGAGTGTTACATCTTAGGCCACCCATTAAGGACCCTGTTCCTCCATGGGATTTACTCTTTGTCCTGGAACAACTCACGCTTCCCCTTTTGAACCTGCCGCGATTAGAGCTGCGTTTCCTGTCATGAAGCGTTATTTTTAGTTGCTGTTATGTCAGCAAGGAGAATTTCGAGGCTCATGCGCGCATATGTAAGAACCTTATTTAATTTTCCTCAAGGACAGAGTGTCCCTGAGGACGAATCCTAAGTTCTTGCTAAGGTGGTCTCTGCACTCACTCTCAATCAGGACATTGACCTGCCTGTATATTTCCTAAATATTCTAATAGAGGAGGCTGCTCACACCCTGGATGTTCACCGCTGTCTTAGGTATTACCTGAACAGGACTAAACAACTTCGCAAGTCGGAGCAACTCTTCGTTTCCTTCGCTGACAGGATGATGGGCCAACCAGTATCGAAGCAGTCCCTTTCTCGCTGGCTTGTCCAGTGTATATCATACTGCTATGATACAAAGCAGAAACCCCTCCCGGGTACAGTCCAGGGCCATTCCACTAGAGGAGTGGCTACCTCCTTTGCAGCACTTCATAACGTCTCCTCCTCTGCCATCTGTGCTGCAGCCACTTGGAGCTCTGTGCATACTTTTATCAGGCATTATAGCCTGGACATTGCTTCTCAGCGAAGAGCCAGTTTTGGCCTGGCCGTGCTACAGGGTCTCCTGTCCTAGAGTCAGGACTTGGTATGTACTTTCCTAGTTTCCTCCTCCCAGAATGCTTACAAGCGTTATTGCTTGGAAATCAGTCCTAATGGTGTTACCTGCTGCAAGAGCTGTATCTCGAAGTAAGATAGTACAGTTACGTAAGAACTTACCGTAACAGTAGATCTTCGAACAGCTCTTACAGAAGCTCCGTTCCCGCCCACCTTCCCCCTTGGAGGAGGCATGGCTTTCCGAGCCTTTGGCAGGGGTTTACGCCCTTTTACCTTCTGATGGTGGATCCTCGGTCTCCCCTTCTGATATCGTCCTGTGGCCAGAAGTCTCCGGCGGGAGAACTGGGGAATCTGGCGGAACCGCCCCCTTATGTACTACGCCTGACGGAGGCGGGACTGACGTTGGGAGCAGTCCCAGCTGAAGATAGCTAGCTAGAAGAATTCCGTGGGGTCCTGACGCCTGCCAGCTTCAGTCCTAATGGTGTTACCTGCTGCAAGAGCTGTTCTCGAAGATCTACTGTTACGGTAAGTTCTTACGTAACTGTACTTTCTTTCCCGCCGCCAGCTCGTGCAGCGCATCGCGGTGAAGTTCCTATCACTCAGTCCTGTTACTTTGTCGGTTTTTCTGAAAAGTTTCAGTATTTTGTATTTTATATTTTCTATCGTCAGGTGAATGTCGGTATATGTTGTCCCCTTCAAAAAATAAGTGCGACTCGTGCGGCGCCCAACTGCCTCACAAAGACGGTCGCTCCCTCTGCCTTTTCTGTTTAGGCCCCGACCACGCGGTCGACAAGTGTCCGCACTGCCTACATTTCAACGCGGCCACCCGCAGAGGATGCCAGCAGTCTCTCGAAGCCCATCTCCTCAAGAAGAAGATGTCCGCGATGGAGAAGGAGTTGAAGAAACTTGACGGTCGTCGACCTCCCTGAAGGGCACAAGAGCGGGACTGGAAAGGCACCTGGAGAAACCTCCTCCTCCCGCGACTCCGGCGGAGTCACGAGCAAAATACATCCCTTCGAGGATCGCCACGGCAGCCTCAAGGCTTTGGAGGAGCGTCCAACCCGCCCGTCGGGGTTAGCGTTCGAGCCCGCTGGGTGCCTCCGGGCAAAGGGCTCTAGCCCCAGTACGCGCAGGCTTGCAGCCTATTGTTGCGGGCGCCTCCTGCGCTGGACATGGCTTCCTCCGGCGTCCGCCGGAGAAGGCGCTGCGCGCTCGACCCTTCAAAATGGCGCCGCGGCAGTGTCCCCATCGGACGGGCCTCTTCCATCCTCGGCCCGTCTCCGGCGAGGACCCCAGTCGGATGCTGGCTCCTCTGGCGTCCGCGAGGATTGACCCCTAAGTCACCCGTCGGCTCCTCCGACATCGCCGGACCTCGGGCCTACAGCAGACCCTGCTTCATCATCGCCTGGGTTCCCGCGGCCTTCGCTGCCGTCAGGAGCGCCGGTCCCCTGCCCGGCCCAGGATTTTCTCCTCCATCCCGTACAAGGCTTGGGATCCTGGACTACCGTCTGATCCTCTTCCTACAGGCGGATCTGGCGTCGCCTCCCCATGATGCCGTGCCAAGCTCCCCGGCCGCGGCTCCAACCACCAGCCCGCCCGCCGGGTTCCGACATCGCCCTCCGATGCTGGTGGGGGATATTCCTCTTCCATCGGGCCCTCCACCCCACGGGTCTATCACGGTTGATCCGCCCATGGAGTACCCGGCTGGGCCGTCTGCTCCAGCAGCTCCTCCAGTGCCTGGGTATCCGCCGTCCTATCCAACGCCGGTTTTCCCAGGTCCACAGTATCCTGCGCTGCAGTACCCGGCACCGACTCCTTCAACGCCGCAGTACCCGGCTCCGGTATTCCCGCAGCTGGGTTACGGATACTCTCCCTACGGATTTCATCCGTACAACTATCCCCCTCCTCCTCCTCCTCCACCGCCCCCTATGCCGCCGGTGGATCTCCAGGAGACTCTTGCCTCCTGGTGGGCTGAGGCCAATGCTCAGCTCACCAAGGAAGTCGAGAGCCGTCTTATGGCGACGGTGCCACCACCGGCTCCTGTACACCCCAGACGGCCCACTCCCTCTCCACCTCCGGATTCCCAGGCTTTGCCCTTGGGATCCAGAAAGGGGCAGGACACGCGTCCTGGGATTCCCCCTAAGGAACCTGTTCCTACCCCTAGGCGAGCTAGGGAGTCTTACTCTGCTTCAAATTCTTCTTCTTCTTCTTCTCTCTCGGACTCCTCAGAAGCCTCCGATGGGTGTTCCGAGAAAGAGGACGAGCCGCGCTCTCCGTCCAAGCCCCAGCTGAGGACTCCTCCGAAGTCTCCTCCAGAGGATCCTTCCTTCACAGAGCTGCTCAGGAAGATCCAGGAAGTCCATCAGTGGGCGTTCCTTAGAGGCCAGATCCTCAACGGTTAAACTCGCGAAGATCTGGACTTGCCCTCTGGCTCCTACTCTAGTCCCACCTGGATCGAGCCTCACCCCACTTTGTTTCACTATTGGAAGCAACCATCAGCTAGCCCCACTTCCTAGGAAGTCCAACAGGCTATACCAGGCTCCAGAGGGTGTAGATTTTTTAGACTGTCACCCCCGTGCAGACTCGGTTGTCATTAGTGCTGCTCACGGCCGGTCAGCATACCCGAAACACTTGAGCTCGTCTCCCCCGGATAAGGAATCTCACCTTCTGGATCAGTATGGAAGGAAGATCTATGCTTCTTCCACACTGGGGATTAGGCCTAAATTATGTAGCACATATGGGGATTACCAGAAGGCTGTCCTTACCCAGGCGAGAATCTAAGATTGACTCCTTGCCTGACTCCCAAGTCAAGCAGGAGTTAGCCAACCTGGTCTATTCTGCTCGTTCGACTGGTAGTATATTCTGAGGACAGCCTCGATGCGAGTGGACCCGCAGGGCGAGACTCTGCGTTAAGCTGTAAGCCTTCAGCGTCATGCATGGCTCTGTGTGTCAGGTCTGGTCCCGGAGGTGCAGTCAGCAATTCAAGAAGCACCTTTCAGGGGTTCTGTGCTTTTCGGCAGTGATGTCAAGGACATCATCACTGACTTGCAGGAGAAGGGGACGGCCCTTAAATCTGTTGATTCAATGTACCGTCCCCATCCCCCACAGCGCCGTCCCTTTTGCAGATGCAGCCGGCCTCAAGTGAAACCTCAGGGAAGGCGGACCACTAAACATCGGGCCCCCACAGCTGCCAGGCCCCCGCCACCCAAAAAAGCAATGGGTGCCCCAGCTGCGGCGCTGCCTCACACCACCTAACTCCTTCCCTCTCCCACCGCCTCCGGATGCCCCTTAGGAACCGGTAGGAGGGCGCTTCTCCCTCCACCTTCTGGGTTGGGAGAGGATAACATCGGATTCATGGGTGCTTCAGATCATAGCAGAGGGACACTCCATAGAGTTTCTGCAGAAACCTCCACGTCACCCCCCTCTGAACTCCTCTTACTCAAGGGACCATCTTCCTTTGGTCAGGGAAGAAATCTCTGCTCTCCTTGCAAAGCAGGCTATAGAGCCCGTCCCCCCTCACCTCCACGGGATGGGTTACTATTCCTATTTCTTCCTCGTACCAAAGAAGACGGGAGATCTCAGACCCATTCTCGATCTCAGCTCCCTGAACCTATATGTGGAATACAAGAGGTTCAGGATGCTCTTCCTTCAAACTGTCTTGCCCCTGCTTCGGCTGGGCCAATGGCTTTGTGCACTGGATATGCAGGATGCGTACCTGCACATCCCCATTCGCCCTTCACTGAAAGTACCTCAGGTTTTGCGTTCCAGGGGACCACTACCAATTCGCGGCACTTCCTTTTGGTCTTTCCTCGGCTCCCGAGTCTTTACAAATGCCTGGCAGTGGTAGTAGCCCCCCACTACTTTGGGAGCTCAGGTTTTCCCCTACCTGGACGACTGGCTCCTGGCGGCCCCGTCCAGGGAGGAACTCCTGCATTTTCTCTCCCTCACCCAGCAGGTTTTCACTGGCCTGGGTATTACCATCAACCATTCCAAGTCTCACCTGGATCCTTCACAGAGGCTCCAGTTCATCGGGGCAATCCTCGACATGACAATGTGCAAGGCCTTTCTGCCTCCGGACAGGGGGGGCCTCCCTCCAGTCCCAGATTTCCCTCCTATCGGAACACAGGAGGGTTCCGGTGAGGTCGGTGCTCCGTCTACTGGGGCTTATGGCGGCAGCCATCCCGACGGTTCCGCGCGCGCGCCTCCACATGAGAATCTCTCAGTGGGATCAACGGGTAGATGACCTAGATCATCTGGTTCTGATCTCCTCGCCGATGGTAAGAGACTTGCAATGGTGGATGGTTCGAGAGAACCTATTCCGGGGGGTCCCCTTTTTTCATCCTCCCCCCGATCAGACTCTGACCACGGACACTTCAGGCGAAGGTTGGGGAGCCCATCTGGGTCCTCACCGAACCCAGGGCCTATGGTCAAAGTTGGAGTTAGTTCTCCACATCAACGTGCTCGAGCTTCGAGCAGTGCTGTATGCTGTTTAGGCCCTTCACCAATACATCCTTCCCGGTCACCTAACTGTCCAAACAGACAACATGTGCGTGGTGTGGTACATCAGCAAGCAGGGAGGGACTCGGTCCTACCCGCTGTGCAGGGAAGCGATGAGGGTTTGGGAATGGGCAACACTTCACAACCTTCACCTCATGGCGATCCATGTTCCGGGAGTCGACAATGTCCTGGCAGACAGACTAAGTCACTCGTCGGCTCTACCACACGAGTGGGAATTGGATGAAAAAGTTCTAAAAAGCATCTTCCAGATTTGGGGAACTCCTCAGATAGACCTGTTTGCCTCTTCCCAAAACGCAAAGCTTCCAATCTTTTGCTCGCTCGCTCCAGAGTGAGGCGCTTTCTGGAGCGACGCTGTATCTCTAAGCTGGAAGGACAGATTCGTCTATGCTTTTCCCCCAATTCCTCTGGTCCCTCGTGTGCTGCAGAAGCTTGCTTTGGAAGGAGTGAGAATGATTCTGATCGCTCCTTTCTGGCCCAGACAAATTTGGTTCTCTCTTCTACAACAATACTCAGAGGTTCCTCCTCTTCCTCTTTCTTTATCTCCAGGATCAGGGGACCCTGGTCCATCCGGGACTCAAGTCCCTTCAACTTCATGCATGGCTCCTGCAGACCTAGCTCAATCTCATTTTGGCGTTTCTCCTAAGGTGGCCGAGATTCTGGCGGAGGCTAGAAAACCCTCCACTAGGTCCACCTACGCCATGAAATGGAAAAGATTTTCCATCTGGGCTGCGTCCAGGAACGTGGAGCCCTTTTCCTGTCCTGTGACCATTCTACTTGAGTACATGCATCATCTTTTCGACCTGGGTCTCAGTCACTCCTCTTTGAAAGTCCATATGGCGGCTATTTCAGCCTACCATGTCCCTTTCACTGATAAGGCATTTGCCCAGCTGGAGGTATCCGAAACCTTCCTCAGAGGGGTCCTTCATCTCAGGTCCCCTGTCTGGACTCCAGCTCCCCCTTGGGACTTAAACTTTGTCCTCGAGAAACTTACCCTTCCTCCCTTTGAGCCTGCGGCTTCCGCAAACTTGAAGTTTTTATCGTGGAAGACGCTCTTCTTGGTGGCCATTACTTCTGCTCACAGAATTTCCGAGCTCCAGGCCCTGATGTGCAAAATCCCTTGTCTGATTTTTCACAAAGAACGAGTAACTCTTCGCCCGAATCCTAAGTTTCTCCCGAAGGTGGTAGCGGAATCTACCTTATTTCAGTCTATTGAATTACCTGCCTTCTTCACGCAGTACTCCAATCAAGGAGAATACCTGCTCCATACCATGGATGTTCACAGGATTCTGAGATACTACACCGATAGGACGAAGGATCTCAGAAAGACTGATCAGTTGTTTGTGCTTTGCTCACAAAAGAGAAGGCAGTGCTGTCTCTAAACAATGCCTATCACATGGATTTGGCCCATTGCATCCTTTCTGTTATGACAAATTACAACAAGACCCTACGGGTCAAGTCAGAGAATCCCTCCACTCGTGGAGTAGCTGCCTCTGCGGCTTATTTCTCAAGAACATGTCTACGGAGACATCTGTGCTGCCACTTGAACTTCTGTCCATACTTTTACTAAACATTACAGTTTGGACATTGCCTCTCGCCATAGAGCAGGCTTGAGTTAGCTGTCTTGCAAGGCCTCCTTTCTTGAGGCTTGCAAGGTTTTCCTGCTACTTCTTGGGTAGTACCTCCTCCGTGCCTTTTCTTTTGTTCCAGACTGCTTGGATTCTGTCCTATATGATTATCTACTGCAAGAGCCCTCTCGAAATAAGATAGTACAGTTACGTAAGAACTTACCATAACAGTAGATCTCTCAAGAGAGGCTCTTGCAGTAAATACCTTCCGCCCTCCATCCCCTAGGCTTTTCAGCTCCTTTTCCATTGAGGGAAATATCTGCTTCTCTCGTCCGGGCCTTCGGGCCTGTGGCGAGAAAAGAACTGGAAGAAGCGGCGTCCGGGACTGCCCCTTTATACCGACATCATAGCGCCAGTGTCACCTGGCGTGAAGGGCAGCCAGGGACCGCTAGCTAGAAATTTCTGTGGGGTCCTGCCGGCGGTGTCAGTCCTATGTAATTACCTACTGCAAGAGCCTCTCTCGAAGATCTACTGTTACGGTAAGTTCTTACGTAACTGTACTTTCTAGGAGTGGTATATGTTGTTCAACCACACTGGCCCACCCGACCTCCCCGGCTGCGGACGGTCACAACCTGGCTTCCAGTGGGCTAAGATCTGGCATCATGGGGTGGAGCAGCTTGAAGACCTTCCAGTGATCCTTAAAGGAGAAAGGGACATGCCAAGAAGTGTGGATGAACAACATATACCACTCCTAGAACTACTGTTACAGGTGAGTAACCTGTTTATTCTTTCCTTTCCCGTCTCTTGTCTGTCTGGTTGCACAACCAAATTTTCCTGTGGGACCTAGGATTTTATCACCCTGATAGTTTTGCAATTCTTTGCGTCTCACTGTCTCTTAGTCTTCCCTTGCTGTTCTGTCTTTTCCTCCCTCGCATATCAGCTGGTATAAAAATATATGCAAGTCATTATTTGGAAATGTAACTGATATTGGGATCCCTTTGTTTAGCTATTATATAGTGTTACTGTTGAAATGTATATCATTATAGTTTGAGATGATTGCAAAAAGTTATTGGGAACTCAAGGGGTTAACCTGAAATGCAATTTTTAAGCCTTTTGCAGAAGCTGTGGAAAAGGGGCCTTAGTTCTGGGAAATTGTGTTCTTGCAGCACCTGCCTGAAACATACAAGAACATTTAAAAAAAAAAAACAGGATGCTTGCTAAGGAAGAGGGTTGCAAAGACTTACAAGAGAGAGAGATCTGCAATGTTTTGGAGTCACAGAGATTGAAGGAAAACTCAGATGGATCTTTTCTGTCTATTCTGCCTTTGTAAACAGTTATCCAGAACAAGTTTATTTTTATTTTGCTATCTGTAGCTTGAAAATGGAGTTTCGTGGAACACATATTTTTGGACTTTTGAGTGTATCCTTCCACATCTACAAATCACTGTGACAACTAAAACAAAATGATCTCTTCTTTCTGTTTCAAATGTTGGAGACATAACTCTAAGCTGCTTATCTTATGGCCATTAGGAAACTGAAACAGCTTATTAAGTATTGGTTGCCTATTAAACTGGAGATTTGTTTACTCCCTTCAAAATACAACAGCTTGCACATTTAAATGATTAGCATTTAAACATGTTTTACTACTAACTTCAGTTGGGGATGAATATCTTTCAAGAAAGATTCATACCTCATAAATGTTACCCTTTTCCAACAAATTTTGTAAAGATTTACACTGTTTCTAACCTCTCAAGACCTATCTGATAAATTGCCAGGTATTCAGTGAACTACACAGACTAAATACATAAATTTCTTTTTGACAGAAAAGATCCAGAAGCAAATTATTTGATACCTTTTATTGGACCAATATAGATGTTACACAAAAAAGAACAAAGTGCTCTAGCTTTCGGACCAACCAGGTCCTTCTTCAGAAGCTTTATGATAGTTATTTAGAAAATCCCAACTATTAACACCCAGATAATGCATAAAAACAGAAATAATTCTCATTGCTTTAACATATACATTTAAAACATAACAGAAGATTACGTCAGAGAAGCTACTTAACACCAGTCTACTTTTAGCTGAGAAGTCCCTGAAGGTCAAAGGTTATCAAGAAATATCAGCAAGCAGAGAGCTCTTCTCACATAAATTTTAAAATGTCTCCGTACCTTTCAAAGAAGCATTCTACTGATGATAAAACCTTGTAATATGATTCTCCCTAATACATGTAAGATGAGCTTACAACTTTTATTGCAAGTGTCCTTGTGTTTTAAAGAACAGTCAATGAAAGGCAAAATGCTGAAATGAGGCTTAATTGCAAATTAAAAACAAGCCCTAAATTAAACATTTATTTATTTATTTAGTTAAACATCAGTTTAGAAACCTTTGAGCCAGAGGCTCATTTACAAAGGTACCTCGTCACAGAGAGCTCATCAGAACAGTAGTACAAGGGACACAGTACTTACAAACAAAAAAGTTACAGTTCAATTACAATTTTGTTACAATAGAATAGAATCTCCAACGAACCAAAAGATAAAAGGTGCAAAACTTATGGTCGGGGAAGAGCTGGTGGGAGTAGAAGGGAGGGAGATAGGGGAGGAGGAATTAGTAGGGAAAGGAAGGGGGGGGAGCCGCTCAGTGAGCATTGTCAAACAGAGTATATATATATATATTTTTTTACACTAGGCACATACATATACACATACATACATACATGCATGCACACATATATACATACATAAACACATATATTTTTTATATATATATATATAATATATATGTGTGTAAATTCATACATATACACACATACATATATAGCATACAGAGGGTTTAAAGTGAAGTTTACTCAAAGTGAGCAAATGTTTCACACAAAATGTAATATAGAACTCACCTTGAGACATTTTCCCAACTATACTCGCAACCAGTTAATATATTGTATAAACTTTAAAGCCTTCAGTGTTGTAACAGGATTGAAATCATGATGATATCAGTTGTAAGTATAAGTGCCAAATAAAAAAAAACTACTTGTCAAGGACCCTCAAGAAAATGAGACTATGAGCCTTATATGTACAGATTTCAACACAATGTCAGTGTACAACAAATATGTACAAAATCAGTCTAAGGAATATAAACAAAAACTCATAGGAATAAAATCCCTCAGCCTCCCCTTTCCCTGGGAAAGATAAACAGTAGGAATGAGAGATATGTATAAGAGTCCGAATACATCATCATTCACACCAATCTTTGCAATATTTACCCAAAGGAATTAAACCTTTTATCAACCCCCAAGAAAAAATGAGATATGCATCTTAATATGATCAGATTTAAAAATGTGACAGTATGTAATCCAACCACTGCCAATTAGTAGAAGGAAATAAATGTTCACTATATATGAGAATTAAGAGTCCTAGCCACTGTAACGTCATTGTCATCTGCTTGAAAAGCCTACCTAAATGTCATCACAATAACCACACCCACTATACCCACAGAAACCACCCCAACACCCACATAAAATTGCCCCATGCCACACTCCCCTCACACATACATGTGTACACACACAAACCAACACACATACACAAAACACACACACACATTCACACAGTGCTAAGGTGAGAAGCCTACATGTAGAAAACCAGAAACTAACAAAATAAAAGGCTCGCTGAAGAACTAAAGTATTCATGCCTATCTTTTAAAATAAAGGTCTGTGCAAGTTTAAGTGGAATAATGTGTCATATATATATATGTTATTTTCTTTTTTTACAGAAAGGGCTGTGGCCTTCTTCCCAAACATAGTAGATAAGAACTACTGAGATCTTTTAGAGAGAGAGTGTGTGTGTGTGTGTGTGTGTGTGTGTGTGTGTGTGTGTGTGTTTGGGGAGGGGTGGAGAAACAGTCCAACTTTGCCAAGGGGATCCTCATCTAAATGAATTAACTGCTGACAAATTATAAGTGATACAGAAGAAAATGATTTGATATATTTTATTGGACCAACACAGATGTAACAAAAATAACTTATACCATTTATAAAATTCCTGATCAAACTGCAAACAGAAGACTGTTTTTTGTCATTTTATAATGTGATATACTGAGTGTGTATTTACTGAGTTGCTGGATCAGGGCCTTGATAAAATAACATTTACTTAACTCATTCAAGGTTCCATCAGGTGGACAGCAAAAAGTCTATAAGAATTTAAAAATTAACAACTATAAGATGCAAAACTAGCATTTGTGTGTGTATGTATGTATGTTTTGCTGATGTCACATTATTTTATATACTTCCTGATAGGACATCATGTTTTTATTTTTTTAATTCTAAAAAAAGGAGGAGCTAGATGACTCACCAAGAGGGTGGGGAGATTGAAATGTATCCTTATAACTGGGGAATTTGTCATATTTCATCTTGGGTCTCTAGAAAGACACAGCTCTCTGATATAAGCACTTAGAGGTAATACATTAGATAGAAAAGCTCTGATTGTATGTTGGTAGGAGTTTGTTCTGTAGTTTTCTTTGATTTTCTTTTAAGTGATTGTATGCTCTTTGATATATTGTTCTGTGTTAACATTTTACATATTTTTATCATGTTTTAGTAAAATCTTTTTTTTCAAGAGACTGCCTGGGTGTCTGCCAGTACTTTTTTTGCATGTGACATGTAGTTAAGTCTGACAATTCTTCAAACTGCTTGATGGTGTTACTAAACTGGGAAAAGGTAAGAATATACCTAAAGTCTCTTATAGAGTTTTAAGGGTTCATTTTGGAAGCCTAGCTTGGTGCCCCTGGCGAAAGATTGTACCTCAATCCCCGAAGAGGGTACATATCTGAGCCTGTACATTGGGTATGCTAGTATAAGGTTCACAGTTTGAATCCCCCCAGAACTTGAGACTAAAGGTGATTAGGACCCAAAAGCAGACAGGAGGGTTACCCTGTCTGTTACCTATTCACATTATTGCGCTCAGAGGTTGGCACTGTGGGAGCAGAGGGCCTGACCTGCTGAGTGCGTTTGTGACAGATTTGGTTAGCAGTGGTGTGATAAAAATTGGTAACAAGGTTTAACTGTTCAGTGTGTCAGCTTAATACTGTACAGCTCACTTGCAAAATAAGGCAGTGATTTATTTTATTTTTTTTAAAAGGAACAGAACTATATCATTTTGCTTACAGTCCAGTTCCTACCTGTTTTATTTTTATTTTTTCTAAAGTGCAAGATAGAGTAGCTGTAGTTAGGGAAGAAGATAGCTTCCAACTACAGCGGGCACACTGCAAACTACTTGAGGCAGTTGTGTCAGGACAGAGGAGTCCTGCACGAGGGGAGAGCCATCAAGCAGAACCTCGTGGATGCCCTGATGGCAGCAGATGTCCAGAGCATCCAGTCACAGACTGTGACTGAAAAGCACCAAACCTTGGATGTGGAGGGGCCAGCAGCCAGTGCAGTGTCCAGACCCAGTGGGGAGGACAGCAGGGCCAGTGCCAGCCCAGGGCCACAGCAGCAGGGGAAGGTCACCAGCATTCTGGAGCCAGAAGCAATCAGGCTGCAGATTGAGTTGCACAGAATGGAGTTGGAGTTCTAGAGAGAAGAGAAGCGAGAACAGCGAGCTGCAGAGGAGAAGAGGGAGCGAGAACAGCGAGCCACAGAGGAGAAGAGGGAGCAAGAACGGCGCGACACAAAGGAGAAGAGGGAGCAAGAACAGCGACAAGCAGACCGTGAACAGCGAGAGGTGGACCATGAGGAGCGTGAGCACCAGAGGCAACATGAACTGGAGAAGCTACGACTCCAACCACCAGCACTAGAGCAGGTAAGTGGCTTGGGTTTAACTGGAACTACAGGACTGGGTTACAAATTAAATTCCAAATTGATAGCTGAAATAAGAGGGGGAGGATATGGATGCCTTTTAAAAAAGTTTGTATTCAGGCAAATATTCCTAGAGGGTCCTGGAGCTTCCAGCTATCACCGCTATTTACCGGGAAAGCTCAGGATGCATTGGGTCAGATGGATAATGAGGACAGTAATGATTACAGCAAACTTAAAGTTGCACTTTAAAAAAAAGTTTGATTTAACTGCAGAAGCATACAGAGCTAAATTCCATAAGCCCTGGGAGAAGCCCTGACATGAGCTACAAGGAGCTAGCCACGAAATAACACCAATGTTTAAAATGGTGGGAGGGAATTGAAGCAAACTCTGTAGATAAAATTGAAAATACTATTTTGTTAGAACAGTTTTTGGGCCATGCCCAGCAGAGCTGAAAACCTGGCTAGAGGACCGAGATCCTAAAACAGTGCAAGAGGCTGCTGCACTCTCAGACCGCTATGCCAAGAGCAGACCTGCTCTGAGAGCAATGGGGCGGACGTGGCAGCGCAGAAAGGGAAAAGTCCACCTTCTGGGCAGCTAAAACCCTCACTGCCTCCACCAAAACCAGTTAGCCCCAGGTTTCAAGGAAAATATTTCTCTGAGAAAAGAAACGAATGATGGGTTTGCAAAGAAACTGGGCATATTGCCAGACAGTGTCCCAAAAGGACAAGCAATATGCAAAATGGGGCTAGGAAAGAAGTGGGTTGTTTGTGTGTCCCTGGAAACATGCCTGTGAACATGAGGGAACACATGCACCCAGTCACAGTGAATGGTGTACAGACACAAGGGTTAAGGGACACAGGGGCATCCCTGATGCTGGTAAAAGAGGATCTGGTAGAGCCTGGTCAGCTTATACCCAATAAATTTGTAACTGTACAAGGGTTCACTGGTGAGGAGACAACATTGCCACTGGCTAGTGTTCTAGACTGGGGTGAAACGGGGAAGTGTGCAGCAGGTTGCTGTAGCCAAAACGTTAGCAGTTGACATCATCCTTGGCAATAATCTCAAACAGGATGGTGTGTGTAGTTCCGCAAACCCTATAGAAGCCATTGTGGAAACCACTGGGAAACTGGTTCCCCAGCCTGTCTCTCTTGATATGGAGACTAATGAAAAGGGAGTAGAATTTGCCCCAGTAGCAGTTAACCACACAGCTACAGAGGGTTACTCTGAAGAAGGAGGGGTGACCCATTGTCAGAGGGTTAGGGATGACAGTGATCCTGAGTGCCCTGATGCTAGTGCTAGGGACCCTAGTTTAGAGACTGAAGAGGACCTGTCCCATGCCTTGAGAATGTGTAAGGAGTTTGCAGCTGCTCAGAAAAGTGACCCTAGTCTAGAGAAGCTGAGGGCTTGGGCAGACTCTGATGGAACACAGGGAGGTGGTGGTAAACATAAGGTTTATTGGGAAAATGGACTGATGTATACTCAGGTTGTAAAGACGGAGGGGTGATAGGCAGGCAGCTTGTCATTCCCCAGGGGTACCGTGCGCAGTTGTTCAAGATTGCACATGATATTCCCTTGTCTGTTCATCTGGGAATCGCGTGCACTACGCAGCAATTGGCCCAGATTTTCTATTGGCCCAACTTCACCCAGCAGGTGAAGGAGTATTGCAGGTCTTGTCACCGGTGCCAAGAAATAGGGAAGGCAAGTAAGAAAACCCAAGCCACCCTAATTCCATTGCCCATAGTGGAGGAGCCATTCCAGAGGGTGGGAATGGATATTTTAGAGCCTTTAATACCCCAGCTCCTCCGGGAAGAGGTTCATCCTGACTGTGGTGGATTATGCCACCGTACCTTGAGGCAGTCGCCTATCCTCACTGAGGACAGACAAAGTGGCAGATGCCTTACTTGGGATTTTCTCCCATGTTGGGTTTCCGCAGGAGGTTATCACTGATCAAGGGGGTTCCTTCATGTCAGACCTGATGAAATGTTTGTGGAAGAAGTGTGGGGTGGTGCAGAGACACATGTCACCTTATCACCCGCAAGCCAGTGGACTTGTGGAAAGATTTCACAGTACCCTGAAGTCAATGCTCCAAGCGTTTTCTGAACAACATGGGAGGGACTGGGAGAAATACCTTCCCCACCTGTTGTTTGCATACAGAGAGGTGCCCCAAGAGTCAACAGGGTTTTCCCCCTTCAAGCTCTTATATGGATGCCAGGTACATGGGCCCCTAGACTTGATCCAGAAGGACTGGGAAGGCGAGCACGCCACCCAGGGCACTCCCATAGTAGATTATGTCCTTAGGTTTAGGGAAAGGTTGAAGGAGCTTATGGGGACAGCCCAGAGAAACCTGGCAGCTGCCCAACAGAAACAAAAAGAATGGTATGACTGCAGAGCCAGAGCTTGCTCGTACATGGTGGGTCAGGAAGTCATGGTCCTTATTCCAGTCCGGAAAGACAAACTGCAGGCTGAGTGGGCAGGACCGTACTAAGTAGTTAGAAAGGTAAATGATGTGAACTATATCATAGAGTTACCTGACAGAAGACATACAGAAAGAATGTACCATGTCTACATGATGAAGCCATGTGCTAATATGGCTGACGTGGTGTTTGCAGTATGTTGTCCTGGGGAGGGGACGGATGAAAGAGACCCCCTTCTGGACTTGCTGGAAGAAAGCAAGTGGGAGTCCTCTGTGGAGGCAGTTAAATTGTCTCCTCAGCTGGCCCCGGACAAGATCCAGGAAGTAAGGGAGGTTTTTGCAGACTTTTCCCCCACTGTTTAGCGCCAAGCCTGGACTAACCCCCTTAGCAACTCATGATGTGGAGACAGGGACAAGATGCCCGTACGGCGGACAGCATATCGGGAGTCAGAGGCCGCACAAAAGGACAGTAGGAGGGAGGTGGAGGAAATGCTGGATTTAGGGGTAATCCAGTGATCCCACAGCCCCTGGGCCTCACCTGTAGTCCTTGTGCCCAAGCCAGATGGCTGTACTTTTTTCTTTGTGGACTGAATGCAGTCATGAAGTCAGACGCCCCCCGATGCCCTGGATGTACGAACTCCTGGACAAGTTGGGAGGGCCGACCTACCTTACTACTATTGACCTGACAAAGGGGTATTGGCAGGTAGAGTTAACTGACGGGGCTAGGGAGAGGTCGGTCTTCATCACTCCGATAGGCTTATTTGAATTTAAAGTAATGCCTTCCGGAATGAAGAATGCCCCAGCCACTTTCCAAAGGTTGGTGAACCAGGTGTTAAATGGTGCTGAGGAGTATGCCGTGTCGTACCTGGATGACATTGCTATCTTTAGTGCCAGCTGGGAGGAACACCTGTCCCACCTTAGGGAAGTGCTGGGCAGGATACAGAGGGCCGGGCTCATTGTTAAAGCTGAGAAGTGCTAGGTGGCCAATGGCCGAAGTGGCATACCTCGGGTGTGTTGTAGGCCGGGGACAGCTCCGTCCTAACCAAGGAAAAATAGAGGTGATCAAGGCATGGCCCAGACCAGAAACACAGAAGCAGGCCAGGAGTTTTCTAGGGACAGCAGGGTACTATAGGAAATTTGTACCCAAGTACAGTGCCCTGGCTGCTCCCCTATCTGACCTGGTAAAGACAAAGATGCCTTAGAAAATTATCTGAGAGCTAGCCTGTGAAAAAGCCTTTAGCAGACTTAAGGAGGCACTGTGCAGTGCTCCTGTATTGACAAGTCCTGACTGTAGCCGACCCTCCATAGTCCAAATTGATGCCTCAGACGTGGGTATTGGGGCAGTACTGAGTCAGACATCCAACCAAGGGAAAGATCACCCTGTAGTGTACCTGAGTAAAAAGTTACTTCCCAGGGAGCAGGCTTACTCTACTGTGGAAAAAGTGTGTCTTGCCATAGTGTGGGCCCTAAAGAAGTTAGAGCCATACTTATATGGTCAGTATTTTAAGGTACAAACTGACCACAACCCCCCTTGGTTTGGCTGACACAAATGGGAAAAACCAATGGTAGACTATTAAGATGGAGTCTTACCTTGCAAGGGTATGACATGACAATCTTACATAGAGCTGGAGCGACCAATCAGAACACTGATGGCGGGTCACGTCTATATGAGGAGTGAACTGACTTGGGGAGCTCATCCCATGCAGGGGACAGAGCCCCCAAATTCAGTGTAGGTGGGAAGGATTGTGATGCTTGGCCAGCTGGTTATGATTGTTATATGATATTTGTAATAAAAAAATATAGTATGTGATTGTCACAGTGCTTCCATGGTGCCCCCCAAGGTTTCAGTGAAGCTACAGGATATATGTTAACTGACCCGGGGATCTCTGTACTGTAATTAACTTCCTTGAGAAATTGCATTTTATGGCCTTTTTTACTACCTGTTGCTGCTTTGAAGTTGGGAAGCTAAATATACATTTTATTATGCCTGGATTGGTGGTAGTTCAGGTGGATGTTAAAGATCCCATGGCACTTATCAAAAAAAGGGGAATTTCCCAAGTGTCCTGGCCAAATTTCCCTCATTCACTCAAAATACCACCAACAGCTTAATCTGATTCAAGATCAGTTGGCATTCATCTGTATCCTCCTCCCCCAGGTCGTGCCTGAAAATAGGCAGGATTTGTCTAGTGCACTTACCCGGTCAACAAAAACTAAATAAATAAATAAATTACAGGACAGGACCTAATTTAGCTGATTAATGTTGGCTATGTCACACACAGGTGACGGATTGCAGGGTTGTAAATCCTCAAAAGGAACTGGCTGATCAAAGACTCATAATTTGGGAAATGAGATCTTCCTGGACATAAAGTCTCCACCACTCATTCACACTAATGGGAACTGCGCCGGAGGCAATAGGACCCAGCGGGAGCAAACTTTTTTGCTAGAGGGTCGGCGCCGGAGATGGTGCCGCGAGGAGTGGCACCGCGAGCCTCCGCTTGTGCGGTAATGACTATCCTGGCATCGACCCTCCAACCGCCTCAGTTCCTTTTTTCCCGCCGTCGAGTGCACTTCAGTGACAACGTTGCTCGCCCACTGGGAGTCAAACTTCAAACTGGCAGCTTAGTTTTCAATTTTATTGTTTTGTAGTAATATTTTGAATAAGTATCGCTTAGCTTATTTATTCTTATTTTAAGGAGAAGTCTCAGCCTACATTGACGGAGTCGACCATGAGCATGTCAGATGACGGTAGGGAGACTTTGTATGAAAGCTGTTCAGTCAGCCAGGCTGGGTCCGGTCCGCCACCTTCTCCGGAGGGGGGGTCTGACAACGGACAGTCCAATGCCTGAGGGGGTAGGCAGTCCCCTCGAAAGCATAAAAGTAAACAGTTGCACTCTCAGCACCGTTCGGCCTCGAGCTCTTCTTCGGCCCACAGGTCAAAAAAGAGAAGGCATCACTCGAGGTCGCCCTCTGATATGTCTGCACGTAGACAGTCAGTTGTTGGGGCTAGTTGCCAGTCTCCTCCTTTGGAGTCGCTGGTTTCTGTTTCTGGTAGCCGACGTCTTCGACATTGGAGCCCTACCCCCGCCCTCTAGTAGGTCTTCAGATGAACAGTTTCATCAGTGGGCTGCTCTTATGGAGCAATGGGCTCGGAGGTTGGTCCAGCTGCCTGGGCCGGTCACTCAGGGTCTTTGGGCTTTTTGGGAGATCAGATAGGGCGGTTGAGCCTCCTTAGTCACGCGGCACTGTCTTCGGTGCCATCGACTCTGCGCTTAGGTGTTTCTTCCTCACACGGCTGCAGTGTAGGGGGCCACACCAATGCCTCTATCTCCTGGTATTCATCCTTCTCTCTCAAATCCTGTTTTTTGGAGTCTTGGAATGTTTTTGACGCCCTCAGCATTGATGGCATGCTTGGCGCCGTCTTCGACGCCGATGTGCCTGTTGGCTCCATCCTCAGCGCCGTGTGCTTCCTCGGCACCGTGTGGCCTCTTAGCACCGTGTGGCCTCTCGGTGCTGTCCAGCCTTCGGTGCCGTGGTGGCTTCTCAGCTGTCTTCGGCACTGTGACTCTCAGCACTGGCGTGTTTTCTGGCGCAGTGCACTTCAGCGCCGAGACCTGTTAGGACATCATTCAGCCTTCAGGACTCCTCCTCTTTTAATCCTTTTCCTTCCTCATTTCCTTCTGATTTTCACTCCTTTCCTGTTCATACAGTCCCTCCTGGACTGTCAGAAGATGACATTGAGCCTGACCCAGACCTTAGGCTGGGTGATGAGGTGGAAGAAACACGATCTATTCCTGCTGCAGAGCCTGTGGTCGAGGACCTGTCTTTTAAGTCGCTGCTGAAAAACTTGAATTCCGCTCTTTCTCTCCAAACTATAGATATTGATTCTGGGAAACTGATAAGGCTCCAATATCTCCATGTTCCGGACATCCCTATGGATTTGACTCCTCCGGTACAGCCCTCCTTCGAAACACTGTCTCAAATGGTCTGGAATAATCCTGCTCTCTTTCCTTCAGTGGCTAAGTCCATAGATAGGAAATATGTTGCTCCCAAGGATCGACCCATTTTTGCATCCCAAGCCTTTGCGGATCCTATTGTAGTCTTAGCAGAGATTGATATGGTCGTCCTTCCCCAGACTACTACAGCTCGACCTATAAACGAGGAATCTCGTAAGATAGACACTTTAGGTAAGAGAATCTTTGCTGCTTCCACCCTAGGTATGTGTATTGCCAGCTACCAAGGCTATTTCTCTCAATATGAATATATTCTTTGGCATTCGCTCAAACAAATGGTTGAAGCTCTACCGGTGTTGGATACTAATTCAGAGCTTCTTCAAACCATAACCAGGGGTTTCGAGTCCAACAACCAGCAGCTATGGACGCCTTCGATACTGCCTCCCGAGTGGTGGCGGTGGGCATTTGTACCCGCCATCATTCCTGGCTGCGCACTTCAGGTTTCACAAATGACGCCCAGCAACAGGTCATGGCATTGCCTTTCGATGGTGTGTATCTCTTCAGCCCTCAAGTAGAACAGGCTCTAGAGGCCACACAAAAGACTAGGTCAGCCATTAAATTGGCTCGACCTCCTCCAGCTCCCTCTCGAGGGGGTGTTAACAAATGCCAGTTTCATAACCGTCAGTCCTTTTGGGGCAAAGGCAGGGGAGGTTTTAATAAAAACCAAGCCCCTCAGTCTCAAAAGAAAATGCAACAGAAGATGCAAGGACCCAAAGTGCCCAGTGCCGCCTTCGGAGTTTTTGGCCCAAGTCCCACCTCAGCTGCCCGAGGGGGACTGTTCCTCAGCGGTGGAAGGTTGTCTGACTCACTTCTACAATCAATGGAAGTCCATAGCCTTGAATAAATGGGTCCTCCGGATAATCCGCAAGGGGTATTCCCTCAATCTTTTAGAGACCTCTCCGGATCATCCCCCAGACGACAGCTCAGGCTGTCAGTACTTCAGTCAGAACTTCTCGCCTCCGAGATACAAGGCCTTCTGAACAACAAGGCAGTGGAAGTAGTTCCACTGGATCAACGGAACACAGGGTTCTAGTCCCATTACTTTCTGGTTCCAAAGAAAACCGGGGGCATGCGCCCCATTTTGGACCTCAGAAAATTAAAGAAATTTCTTCCCAAAGAGAAATTCAAAATGATATCGCTAGGAAACCTGTTACCTTTGCTTCATCAACACGACTGGTTAGACTCCCTGGACATGTAGGATGCTTACCAACACATTCCTATTCACCCAAAGCATCACAAATACCTAAGGTTCGTGGGTTTGGGACAGCATTATCAGTTCACAGTCCTGCCCTTTGGGCTATCCTTGGCGCCGTGAGTTTTTACCAAATGTGCAATTCTTGCAGCGCATCTCAGAAAAATCGGAATACAAGTGTTCCCATATCTGGACGATTGGCTTCTAGCAAGTCCTTCCAGGCAGGGAACTCTAGACGCCGTAGCCACGGCTTCACACTTTCTCACGTCCGTGGGAGTTCTGCTAAACCTCAAAAAATCACAGCTGCTGCCCTCCCAGAGGCTCTTTTTCATAGGAACTCTTCTGGACACCTCCTGTGTGAAAGCATTTCTTCCAGAGGACAGGAGAAGTGATATCCTTCAGATGGCCCGATACAGCGGCGAGAGCAGCTCGGTTTCAGCTCTCTCGATGCAACGGATGCTAGGTCTCATGGCATCCTCAGTGTTCACTGTATCCCTAGCATGCCTTCACATGAGAACCTCTCAATGGATGCTCAGTACTCAGTGGTCTCCGAAAACTCACCCTCGGTCCTTTCTCATCAAGGTGACAGAACCTCTGAAGAGGTCACTCACCTGGTGGTCGCAAGAGGGCAATCTTCTGGAAGGGTATCCCTTTGCTCCTCTGGATCATCAGATTTCCATTACCATGGACGTGTCCCTGATGGGGTGGGAAGCTCACTGTCAGATTCTCCACACTCAAGGTACGTGGACTCAGTTAGAGTCCCAGCTTCACATAAGTGTCTTAGAAATGAGAGCCGTCCTTTATGCAGTCCGGGCTTTGAAGGACATTCTCTGTCACAAGAATATTCTCCTTCAAACGGGCAACAAAGCAGTGATGTATTACATCAACAAGCAGGGCGGTTCTCACTCCTACCCCCTATGCAGGGAAGCTATGAGGGTGTGGGAATGGTGCTTGGAGCACAAGGCTCTAATTCATGCGGTCTTCCTGCCGGGGGTGCAGAATGAACTGGCAGACTATCTCAGCAGAACAGAGACAGATCCTCATGAATGGTCTCTCGACTCAGCCATAGCTCAGTCTCTATTCGCAGAGTGGGGAACTCCAGACCTGGACCTTTTTGCATCCCCACTCAACACAAAACTGCCTCTCTTCTGCTCCAGAAATCCAGGGCCTGGCATTTTCTGTCAGGATGCATTCAGGCTGCGGTGGACAAAACTTTTTCTATACGCCTTTCCGCCTCTTCCTATAATTCAGAGAGTACTTCTCAAGTTCAAGTCCCAGGGGGACAAAATGATCCTCATTGCTCCCTTCTGGCCTCGACAAATATGGTTTCCACTACTCAACAGTATGTCGGAAACTCCTCCAAAACCGCTTCCCTTTCAGACGAACCTTATGATTCAGGGGCCTGTGGTCCATCCTAATCTGAAATCACTTCACCTTCACGCTTGGCTCCTGAAGAGATAGAAGTGAACAGGTTCAATGTCTCTCACAGGGTTTCACATATTCTTCTGGCTGTGCGCAAGCCAGCCCCTAGGAAAACTTACACAGCCAAATGGAAGTGTTTTTCACTCTGGTGTGCAAAATCCTCTTTGAATCCTTTTTCCTGTCCACCAGATAAAGTTCTAGAGTACCTTTTAGACCTCTCAAATTGAGGTCTGCAATACTCTACAGTTAAGGTTCACCTTTGTGCCATTTCAGCTTATCATGAGCCAGTACTTTCCTTGTCACTGGCTCAGCTACCTGTGGTTAAGAGGTTTCTTAAGGGAATTCTGTGTACCAGACCTCCCATCAGACGTCCAGTCGCAGCCTGGGACATTAATCTGATGCTAGACATGCGCACTCAAAAACCTTTCGAGCGCCTAGCTACCTGTGAGTTAAAATTTCTCACTTGGAAAATGGCCTTCCTAGTGGCCATTACCTCAGCCCGCAGGGTCTCGGAGATACATGACTTGGTCACAGACCCTCCGTATACTGTGTTTCATAAAGACAAAGTAGTTCTTAGGACCCATCCTAAGTTCCTCCCTAAGGTTGTTTCAGAATTCCATCTAAACCAACCTTTGATCCTTCCTACTTACTTTGTGAACTTCCAAAATGAAGGAGAGCGTTCTCTTCATTCCTTGGATGTCAAAAGAGCTTTGCGTTTCTATCTAGATAGAACAAAGGATTTTCACAAAGCTCAGCAACTGTTTGTTTCTTTCAGCGAGACCTGGCTGGGTCAACCTGTCGCTATCAGATGTATTTCAGCATGGCTAATGGCATGCCTTCACCACTGTTATTCCATGGCGCAGGTTAAGCTGGAGGGCAGAGTGTACGCTCACTCTACTAGAGTGGTCGCGGCATCCCTAGCGGAAATCCGCAATGTGCCCATTGCAGATATTTGCAATGTGGCCACCTGGAGCTCAGTGCATACTTTCATCAAACACTATGCCCTGAATGTCCATGCCAGACGACATCTTTCTTTTGGCAGAACCATCCTTAACGGACTCCTGTCCTAAAACTGTGAGCTCTTGGTCTCTCCTACCGCCCTCTCGGGGGATTATTATCTCAGTACTCTCCCATTAGTGTGAATGAGTGGTGGAGAGTTTATGTCCAGGAAGATATGAAAATTAAGTACCAACCGTATTGCTTGATCTTCTTGGACGAGTCTTCACCACTCATTCACACGCTCACCCACCATCCCCCGAGCTCACCTCTGTTGTTGGTCTTCACTCCCTCAATCTTTAGGCTGTGAAGACTTCTTTTCTGACCCTTCTTATACGGGTCACCCGGACTATCTTATGTCCAGTTGTTTTTGGTTAGGCTATCCTTCTAGGTTAGTTACGCGGCACCTCTTCGGAAAAAAAGGTATTGAGGCGGTTGGAGGGTCGATGCCGGGATAGTGATTACTGCACGAGCAGAGGCTCGTGGTGCCATCTCCGGCACCGACCCTCTAGCAAAAAGTTTGCTCCTGCTGGGTCCTAGTGCCTCCGGCACAGTTCCCATTAGTGTGAATAAGTGGTGGAGACTCATGCAAGAAGATCAAGAATTACAGTAGGTTTGTAATTTTCATTTTTTTGCTGATGTCACATTATTTAATATACCTTCTGATATGACATCATGTTTGTATTTTTTTAATTAAAAAACAGAGGAGGAGCAAGATGACTCACCAAGAGGGTGGGGAGATGGAGCTGAAATGTATTCTTGTAACTGGGTAATTTGTCATATTCCATCTTGGGACTCTAGAAAGACACAGCTCTCTGATATATAAGCATTTAGAGGTAATACATTAGGTAGAAAAGATCTAACTGTATGTTGGTAGGTGTTTGTTCTGTAGTTTTCTTTGCTTTTCTTTTAAGTGATTGTATGCTCTTTGATATATTGTTCTGTGTTTGCATTTTACATATTTTTTCATCTTTTAGTAAAATCTTTTTTTTTTTCAAGAGACTGCCTGGGTGTCTGCCAGTTCATTTTTTGCATGTGACATATAGATGGTTAAGTCTGACAATTGTTCAAACAACTTGATGGTGTTACTAAACTGGGAAAAGGTAAGAATATACTTAAGGTCTCTTATAGAGTTTTAAGGGTTAATTTTGGAAGCCTAGCTTGGTGCCCCTGGCGAAAGATTTTACCACAATCCCCAAAAAGGATACATATCTGAGCCTGTACATTGGGTATGCTAGTATAAGGTTCACAGTTTGAATCCCCTCAGAACTTGAGACTAAAGGTGATTCAGACCCAAGAGCAGACAGGAGGATTACCCTGTCTGTTACCTATTTACATTATTGCACTCAGAGGTTGGCACTGTGGGAGCAGAGGGCCTGACCTGCTGAGTCCATTTTGACAGGGCCCCACCCCACCCAACCCTATTATCGAACCCCACCCTCCACACACCAACAAGCATCGCTGTGTGCCTTAGGTCGTGGACCCTAACGCTCATCCCATTCCATCTGTAAGGAACCTGACATGGTACAGTATAGGAGAATTTTTTGCAATAAATAAGTTTGCTTCAGCTTATACTCGGGTCAGTCATGTTTACAAAAATTGCCTGCTTGCATTGGGGGGGTCGACTTATAGGTGAGTTGGCTTATACACGAGTATATGCATTATTTTTGTCCCCATAGGAAATAATGGGGAAAAAGAACATTTTATAACTTTGGAACAGATTAATATTGTTTCACTAAACATCTGTCAGGCCACAGTTTTCTACCCTGAAAATTTCAGCCCTATAGCTACAGCCATTTTTGAGATACAGGTTGACAAAGAAACAACAAAAAAACATAAAAATCTCTTATTTTTCGACACTCTGTATCACAGAAACTAGAGAAGGATTCAAACCAAATTTGCCCATTCCAATGACGCATGCAAAATTTCAAGCAGATCTGTTGAACCTGAACAAAGATATTACCCTGCAAAAATTGGCCTTTAACATTAAATGCTAGCACTAACCCTAACTACCATGCAGCTATAATATATATGTCTCTATTTGCAATAAATTTGTTTACAGGCATTACTAGTATCTTTTGAAAGATTGTCTGACTTGTGAGTACTAATTTTGAATATAGTTCACGAAATAATGAGCTTGATATTTGTTATTTCATATAGTCCCACGTTATGCCTTATGCATAGCATATAAATCCAAATCATTCCAAGGCCGTCATGACTTATAATATTAATACTGAGCAGGAAATCAGAGCTCTTTTCCTAATAAAAGGCTGCTGATATAATAAATAAAGAACAAAGTCATAAATAAGGAACCAGTGGCTTATAGAAAAATCTACAGGGATTTATACAAAGATTTGATTCTGCCTTTGTGGGGAAAACACGGGGAAATGAAGGTTTCTTACAGAGTAATGGTTATTTGGATCTGGGAGCACTGGATATTTCTTATTCTATATTTTGTATCCTGGATGGGGCAAGGGGGATGCTACATCTCATTGTCACAAGGATGTTCATTTACACATTTTTGCACTGTATTTACTCAGGCTGCCCAGATTAGATGCAATGTCTTGTTTTCAGTGCGGTCATGAGTTTACCATTTTTATAATGTATTTATTCAGGCTACCTAGTCCAGAGCCCCCATATTCAAAGGAAATATGCAGTGCATCCCAGTGAAAAAGGGAGTTGTGGCGCACAACTCCAACAGTGTGCAGCAGCGCGATATTCAAATGTGCGGGATGCGCCGGCCACAAGGGAGTTGGCCAGGGCACACACAAATGGTATGTCATTCAAATCGAGGGGGCAATCCCGTGCATGTGCCGTGCTGCAGCATATTCAGTGGGAATGTGCCCCTCACAGTCCAGAGCACCGTGGCCCAAAGTTAGGCCATGAATAGCTGGCCTGATCCAGTCAGCCACCCACAGGCATGCTGCAGATGTGCACCCAGGTGCACAACAGCCTGGTGGACTAGGGGTACCCCCATTCAATCCTCAATCTAGCCAACTCCATCCCTGAAGAGCTCCATAGTGTAGGACCCCCCAGACCTTATTGCACCAGAGGAAACCATGATCCATATCCATAGTCTAGAGGACTCCCATCCACCACCCCTGTACACAGACACCCTCACTCCCCCCATACCCGACCTATGCCAAAGACTGGCACTACCCTCCACACCCTGCCATGGCCAACCATTGGCTGCACTGAACCCAGGCTGGGGACTTGCACTCTGGAATGATCCAACTGGCTGTACCGTGCATTGGGGCACCATGCCAGCTGCAGATCCACCAGTGTATGCAGTCATGTCTACATCCCTGGCAAATTGAAGAGGGAATTTACATACCTCCAATGCATGACTTGTCAATACAGTACTTTATCTTCCTGCTGGCGTACACCACTACAGGTCCACACTGTCCCCCTGTTTCCCTGTGTAACATGCCACCCTCTGGACTGCTGAAGTATCCCGGGTGTCATGGGGTGTGGTATCCTGTAATGCCATTTGCATTGTACACTTCAGGCTATAGATAGTTCATCCGCAGTTTCACAATTTTACAAACGAATGGGAGGTCAGCTGTAACATGCTTGTTTTGGGACCTGTGTGAGTGGGTACAGCATTGGCTGTCACCCACAATGAGCAGTGAAATTGCACCGGGATGATGGATCCACATGCCAGTGCCTGAGGAGTATGGCCACTGGGTGTTATCACCCACGCACAGCACGTGCCTACATATAACACATTCCAGCATCTTACTCGGTGCTCACCACCTGCTGATAAGTGGTATGATCCATTATAGAGCCAGTCATGCCAATGGGATGGGCAGGAGAGGGGGTGTCTGTGCACCATTGAGGGAGGGGGCCACTACACTATGGACATAGACTGTAGGTGTATTCAGGTGCAATTAGGGATAGCACTGGGGTCCCTACAATATGGAACTGATAGAGCCTGGACTCCGATACAATCAGGGCTGGTGGAACAGGTTGGAGGGGGTGCCTGTATACCACCAAGGACTTCAGGGCCTGTCCCACATGGGAGTGATCGGGGTCGGGGTCGGGGTTTGGAAGCGAGAGCTGCTCCAGCGCATTCATCCCCATGCCAACATGCATATGGGCTGATAATGAGCATGCATAAGGCCCCTTTGCACCCTGCCTGCTCAGTTAGTTCATTTGCATTCCTAGGCTGAATATTGCCCATGGGGGCTGCGGTGCATGTGCCACACATTCCCCTTGGAAGGTATTCAGTCGGGGTCACCCTGGATGCACCTGAATTGGTGGCCACCTGCACTGCAGCTCCCATCCAGGGTCACATTTTCAACAGGAACGATGAAGCCTGCCAGGATGAAGTGCAGTGTCACAGGTTTACTGCATGACAAAAGGGATTAACTTCCTTTGAAACTGCATTGTTTGCGCAGTAACTCTACTGCAGAATTGTGCAGTGCTGTGCTTCTTCCTGGTGGGCTTCACTGTATGCACGTCCTGTATCGGTGGCGCATTCTCTTTGAATATTGTATCAGTGCCGAATGGCGCACCCTCTTTGTGTAACACATCTTCTAGGAGCGTGGATATGTTTTTCATCCACACTCTCTGGCATGTCCCTTTCCCCTTTAAAACTTGCCGGAAGTCTTCTAGCTGGCTCCTCCCACCCACCCGGGTGGTAAATACCTTGCAGTAGCGGCTCTAGCCACAAATGGTTACCAGGGCACAGCTGGGGCACAACACATAGCAGCCAGGGCACTGATATATTGTTACTATGGGGAAAGCTGAGCCGCCACTGATACCTCGGCTCTGCCCCATGATGCCAGATCTTCCTTTCCGCTGGAAGATGCAAGTCCCATGTGCTACTTTTGTATTTCGTAGGCCCTGGCTTCAAAACGTCAGTTTTACCGCAACTTGCTATTAAACTCGTTAGAGTTCTCGATTCCGATTCGGATATGGAGGAAAAATCGTCCCCCAGATTTTACCGGTGTACCTGCGTCCAGAAGATGTCGCACACCGATCCCCATTTAACATGCGTGTACTGCCTCGGCATTGGACATGACACCTCATCATGCACATTTTGTTTGGCCTTCCATCCCAACGTTCTGGACAACCGCAAGGTGTGCCTTCAGCTGGGGAGACCGGAGAAAAAGAACCCGCTGGTGAAATCAAAAGAGGCGAAGTGGGCAGTTTCCACGGCCGTGGGATCTGCTGAGCAGCTGGAACGGATGAAGGCATTCGAGGAGGAAGTGGCTCAAGCTTCGGCCAGTTGAAGCTTCTTCATTCCATTCAGCCTCGGTTCGACTTTCTCGGGCTCCTTTAGGGAGTTGTGCCAGTCTCTCCCCACCAGCGGTGAGGCGCCCACAGGCTCGCACTCCTCCCACCCTCGGAAGAGGGATAAGGACCCCAAGTCTTCTTCCTCCAGAAAAAGATACTCCTGGGACCAAGAGAGGTCCGAGTCCCAGGAACACGCGGTCTCGACTTTAGCCGAGATCGCATCCTCACCCGCCGGCTTCTCGGACCTTCTGTCAGGCCAAGGCACTGTGACCGAGGAAATGGCCGAACCAGCCGAGATTATGCTCAACCCTATCAAGCCTTTACCGTTGACTCCTGTCAAAGATGCCTTAGAAAGGACCCCGGTCCTTTCCTTTCCCAACCAGGAGACTGTACCTTCGGGTGCCCTCATCGAGGAAACCGTTCCAGAACCTCATTTTTCACCGACTCCAGCGTCTCCTGATTGAACCAGCTGACCCCATCAGTCTTGATTGAGGACCAGGACCCCTCCAGTCGAAAAGCCAAAGAAGGGTCACAAACATTACAAAAAGAGGCGCCGCCACCGTTCCTCATCCTCCTCGGATGAGGAGAGACTTCGACGGAAACTCCGTAGATGTTATGAGGGTCTCACGTGGCAACAGCTGATTATGACCGGTCAAAAGCCGGCTCCACTGGCAACACCGGCCATCACTTGGCTCCTGCCTCCCAGGCTGACGCTGACCCCCTCTGGAACTGAAGGCTTTGGTTCCACCACCCGTGGGGCCAGCCCGTATCCCGGCTTGGCCTATTACGGTCTCCCTACCGATTTTGGTGGAGCCACCGCCTAAGCAGCCTCATGGAGGGGCTCCCTCAAAAGAGAACCAGACAGACACTGGCTTGCTCCGACATCTGTCCATCACGGTTGTCCCCAATCGCCCTCGGCACATTGGGGGAGACATATGTGGGAGACCGTTATATCCCGACTCCTCGGACTTGGATGACACTGGTTTGCACTCGCATCCGGGGGATGATAAGTCATCGGTGGCAGGTTTGGAGGAAGGTCCTTTCTTCTTTCAGGGCCTCCTCTGCCTGATTTCTGAATTTACTGGAATGCACCTGGAGCCTATCCAGAAAAAGTTGGAATACCCCTTATGGATATCCTCAAAAGGGGGGGATACCCCGACGGAGGCCTTTCCAGTGGCCGAAACCATTGTTGGCCCAACCCTCGAGCTTTGGCAGCATCCTGCTTCCTGCCCAGCTTTGTCTGCCCACATGGCCCACAAGTATACAGTGCCCATGGGGTCCCTGGTGGGGTTCACAGAACATTCCTCGGCCGACAGCCTTGTGACTGCTTCTGTGTTCAGACGCACTGGCAGCTCAGCCGACACCGACTGCCCCCTGGACAAGGAGTCCAAGAATATGGACCATTCTGCCTGGACCATCTATACAGCCTCTTTCTTGGGTCTTCATCAGGCCAGCTCAGCTGTTATCATGGCACACTTCTTACATACCCTCTTAGGGTCATTAGATGAAGTCCTCCCTCATCTCCCAGTGGACATGCAGACCACTGTGAAGCAAGTCCGTAATCAGGACCATGCTGTTGCAAAACAGCAGCTCCAGACGTCCCTGGATATTGGAGATTTCTGTGTCTGCTCCTTAGCAGCCGCAGTGGCCACCCGCCACAGGGCTTGGCTGAGGCTGTCCTCCTTCCCGGCAGATACCCAGCACAAGTTAGCTGACATGCCCTTCCTAGGCACCGACCTCTTCGGTCCAGGAGTGGCTGGTCACCTCCAGCTCATAGAGCAGTCCAGTGCCACCTTGGACGCTACCTTTGCGAAGGGTTCTTCGGGCAAGAACCAGCAGAAGTGCAAGAAGAAGCTTTTTCGGCACTCTTCCCCTGCGTTTAGGCAACCCTCATATCAAGTAGGTCAGCAGCAACAGCAGGCTCAAGCATGGTGCCCCAGGCCCAAGCAGGGTCCTCAATAGCCCTGTAAAGGAGGCTGAGATGCTGGTCCAGGAGCCTCCTCCTCCTCTAAGCCTGCTCAGTGATGGGTTGGGGGTTGCCACCCCTACACCCGTCATGCCAGCTCTGGGTCCTCCCATGGGGGGACGGCTCTGCCACTTTCTTTCCGCCTGTTCCGGTATCACTTAGGACAGGTGGGTTCTGGAAGTGATCAGCCAGGGACTGCCTCTGGAATTCGAGCAGTATCCTCCCAGTCAAGCCCGCACTCCTCGGGAGGAAAGGATCTCAGTTTGCACTCAGTCGGCTCTTTGAGACAACATTGTTCAGCTCCTCCACAAGGAGGTGATAGCTCCAGTGTTGGATCCTTCTATAGACCCAGGCTTCGTCTCCAGGTACTTCCTGGTGCCCAAGCGGACGGGGTTGGCGCCCCATCCTAGATGTCCATGACCTGAATCAATATCTCAGGTCTCGCACCTTCCAGATGGTAACTCTGAACCAGATCATACCATCCCTGGAGCGAAGCATGTGGTTCTGTTCACTGGATCTGCAGGACGCATTCTTTCACGTCCCAATCCGTCTGTCCCACCAGCGGTTCCTCCGCTTCTGGGTCGAGGGGACCCTGTACAAGTTCAGAGCCATACCGTTCGGCCTGTCATTGGCCCCACTGGTCTTCACCAAGTGCATTGCAGTGGTGGCAGCCCATCTTCGGCGTCGAGGAGTTCGGATATACCCTTATCTCGATGACTGGCTCTTGGCAGATTCTTCCATTCAGGAGGTAGAGAGGTCCAGGGATCTGGCCCTCTGAACCTGCTCCCAACTCGGCCTCCTGATCAACGAGGCCAAGTCAGAACTCATGCCCTCTCAGGTGATGGGCTTCATCGGGGCAGAGCTCGACTCTCGTCAAGCCAGAGCTCAGCTCCTGGCAGACAGGGCAGAGGTTCTCTCCTCCTTTGCCCGATCATTTCTGGTTGGGCACTTGCGCCCTGCCCGGGACTTTCTGCGCCTTCTGGGTTACATGGCGGCATGCACCTCAGTGGTCCATTGGGCCAGGTGGCACATGTGTCCCCTCCAATGGGAGCTGGCCGCCCAGTGGACTCAGTGCCATGGTCAATTCGATCAGCTGATCACTGTAACCAAGAAGATGTGGGACGCTCTCCAATGGTGGACCACCCCAGAACGGTTGCAGGAAGGGATCCCGTTTGTCCGCCCCAAGCCAATGGTCATCCTCATGACCAATGCCTTTCTCATATGCTGGGGAGCCCACATGAGGGACAACGGGGCCCATGGGTTCTGGACCCCCAAGGAGTCCCAATGCCATATCAACCGTTTGTAGCTCGGAGCAGTCAGATTGGCACTGTCGTCTTTTGCTCCTCAGCTCCAGGGTCAAGTGGTTCAAGTCCAGACGGACAATATCATGACCATGTACTACCTCAACAAACAGGGCGGGCACATACTCCCGTCTGCTGTGCAAGAAAGCGCTCCGCATCTGGACCCTCATAAGTCGGTTGGAGGCAGATCTCCTAGCCATCCATGTGGCAGGAGTCTCGAACCAACTGGCGGATGCTCTCGGCCGCATAGGCCAGATGTCCCATGAGTGGTCTCTCCATCCAGAGGTAGCTTACAGTCTGTTCTCCCATTGGGGAAAACCACTGGTGGACCTGTTTGCCTCCAGGGAAAACACCAAGCTAAGGCTGTACCATGCCTGCCCCCCTCAGCAGGACTCGCTGCAGGGGGATGCCTTCTCAAGGCCATGGACCCCAGGCCTCCTCTATGCCTTCCCCTCCATTTCCCTTGATCCACAAGGTATTACTCAAGGTGAAGAGGGACAAGGTGAAGGTGATCTTGGTATCCCCAGATTAGCCACGCCAGTTCTGGTATCCAGATGTCCTCAGCCTCAGCTGCAGGGCCCCGGAGCGGCTTTGTACATGCCTGGACCTGATATCACTAAACCAGGGGAAAGTATACCATCCGGACCTTCAATCTCTACACCTCACAGCCTGGTACCTGAGTGGCTAGAGTTCCAGGCTCTGGGTCTTTCCGAGGATGTCTACACCGTGGTGGAGGCATCTCGTAAGGAATCGACCAGGAAATGTTATGCCTTCAAATGGAAAAGATTTTCCATTTGGTGTCAGGGAAAGAGTCTGAACCCCTTATCCTGCTCTGTGGCTGACATTCTAGACTACCTTTGGTCTGTCTCCAAAGGGGGTCTATGGTCATCGACCTTTAGGGTGCACCTGGCAGCCATTTCTGCTTACCGGGCATGGGCCAGTCAGCTGACATTGGCACAGGAGACAGTGGTCGGGTGCTTCTTCAAAGGTCTGGATCACATATATACCCTCCAGTGCGTGAACCTCCACCTCCATGGGATCTCTTGCTGGTTTTGGCAAAGCTCATGGGCATGCCATTTGAACCCATGCACAAGTGTGAGCTCTCTCACTTGTCGTGGAAGACGGCCTTCTTGGTGGCTATCACGTCAGCCAGAAGGACAGGGGAACTCCAGGTGCTTTTGGTGGACTCCCGTTATCTGGTCTTCCACAGGGACAAAGTTGTCCTGCACCCCCACCCGAAATTCCTTCCGAAGGTGGTTTCAGAGTTTCACCTTAACCAGGTGTTGACTCTGCCGGTATACTACCCTAGCTACACCTTGGACGCAGAGTACAGGCTCCATACTCTGGACCTGAGACGTGCTCTCTCCTACTACAAGGAGAAGATGGCGAAATTCATGGAGAGGTTCGCCAGCTGTTTGTCACCTACGCTGAAGATGCTTCTGGCAGACCTGCAGCCAAACCGACCATAGCAAGATGGATTACATCATGCATAGGTCTGTGCTAAGAGTTGGTGGCAAGGAGCCTCCCAGAGGGATAAGAGCTCATTCTACCCACCATACTGCTGCATCGGTGGCTGCTTCCAGAGACATCCCTATCCAGAAAATCTGTCGGGCTGCTACCTGGAAGTCAGCAAACACCTTTATCACCCACTACCACATCGACCTTGAGTCACGCCGGGATGCTGGTTTTGGGGCCTCGGTTCTCCAATCTCTGTTTCCTAATTAGGCCTCCCTCCTCCCAGAGAACTGCTTGGAGTCTGCCAGAGAGTGTGGATGAACAACAAATCCATGCTCCTAGAGAACAATTACTCACCTGTAACAGTAGTTCTAGGAGTGGTTTATGTTGTTCATCCGAACGCACCCACCCGACCTCCCAGGCTTTAGGTGCACAACCTTGCTTCCAGCGGGCTAAGATCTGGTGTCATGGGGTGGAGCCAAGATATTTACCACCCGGGTGGGAGGGAGGAGCCAGCTTGAAGACTTCCGGCAAGTTTTAAAGGGGAAAGGGACATGCCAGAGAGTGTGGATGAACAACATATACCACTCCTAGAACTACTGTTACAAGTGAGTAACCTGTTCTTTCTGCTCGTGCATTGATCCAGCACTTAATATATCCCCCCATGTAAAATATTGTTTTTAGTGCATTCTGATTTTACACAATGCAGCATAATATTGTGTAGGTGTAGAGCCCCACTGAAAATAAGATGCCATTTCTTCTGTGAACTATCCAGGCTAAACATATAGTGATCAGCAGGCATATTCCAGGAAAACACATCATAAAAATGTGTAAAGGAAGACCACATTGAAACTGCCTCGCCAGATATCTGCAATGTGTAAATTCATTTGAAGTAATGGGTAAAAGCATCCCAAAAGCTCTTCACAGCCATATCTGCTCTGACCAGAATTTGTTTTATGTTACTGCTAGTACAAATAAATACTTTTTGTGAATTCTACAACTGCTTCTGGGTTTCCTATGCTTCCTGACCTGTGCCTCGATGACCCTGCCCCCCACTGTCAGTGATACACCAAGGTCAGGGCTTGGCTCAGGTGCTGCTGCACCAACTATGGAGGGTACGATGCCATATTCATCAGACCAAGGCCCCTTGATGCAAGTAGTTCCGGCCCCTTTACATGGAGCTGTCAACTCTCAGCCTGTGTTCTCAGAAATGATCAGACACATTCTTCCTGAACTACCATTACAGAAAGTTATATTATCAACAGGGCTTCCTGCTATGCAGCCCTTGTTGATGGCTTCTACATGCACACAGCAGATTCCTGCCTCTCAGCTACCATTGGCATCACCGGTGCATTCCACGATGTCCGTCATCAGTAGAGTCGTCAACAACGAGGTTTAATATAATCCTGAACTCATGGTGTTAGAGAAGGATTTAGAGGATGAATATGAGGGAGAACTCTACATGGTGCCCCACACTAGTTCTTCCCTTTCATTCTGCAGTGAGGACTTAGTGCTGTACACCCAGAGGTCTCCTCCTGAGGATCCTACTTTTCAAGCCATGGTGCAGCAAATGCAGACTGCCATGAGCTTTGATGTGGAAGAGGAAGATTTCACAAAAATAAATTTGATAGTATTTTTGGAGGTCCCTTGCATGCCCACTATAGTAATTCCACCTATATACCCTGCATTCAAGGATACCACCGTTGCTGCCTGGTACACACCAAACTCACTTTCCCAGAAAGGCTGAAAAGCAGTATCCTACTCCATCTGCTAAGCATTATTATGCAAACCAGCCAGAAACTGACTTTGTAGTCATCATGGTTGCTCATGATAGGTCCAGGGCACCTAAGCACATGAGTACTTTGCCTCTTGATAAAGAATCTAGAAGGCTGGATGTCATGGGCAAATATACGTGTGCCTCTGCTTCTTTGGGCCTTAGAATTGCAAACTGTCAGGCCCACATGATAAAATATCAGAACAGCCTATGGAAAGCTGCCAAAACTGCAGTACAGGCTTTGACAGATGGTTGTGCAAAGAATGAGTTACTTAAAACCTTAACCTCTGAGGCTCAGGTTGGTAAGCATTGGCTATGCTGAGGATATGATGTCTCTGATACTTGTGCCAGGGCTGCAGCTTCTGGCATTTGTATGAGAAGATATTCTTGGCTCAGAGTTGCTGCATTTGTCAAAGATGTGCAATAGGCAGATCTTCCTGGACATAAAGTCTCCACCACTCATTCACACTAATGGGAGTACAGCGGAGGCACTAGGACCCAGCGGGAGCCAGACGTTTTCAGAAGAGGTGGCGCCGAGATGGAGCCATGAGGAAGTGGCACCACGAACTAGGCTTACGCGGTATAGACTATTTCTATGTTGACCCTCCAACCACCTCAGTTCCTTTTTTCCCCGCCGTCGAGTGCACTTCAGTGACGTCGCTTGCACGCTGGGAGTCGAGCTTCAAACCTGCAGCTTAGTTTTCAGTTTTATTATTTTGTATTTTCTCACAAAAAGTACCGATTACATTTAATAAAATTACTTTTGTACAAGAAGAAATCTTCAGCCGATCATGAGTGGGGCAAGTGACGGTGAGAGACTTCTCATATAGCTGTTCAGTCAGCTGGTCACTTACACCCTCTCGGAGGGTGGGGTCTGACAATGGATAGTCCAGTGCTCGGGGAGGATGGGCGGTCCCCCCGAAAGCATAAAAAGAGACTGTCCCATTCTTGGCACCGTTAGGCCTCGAGTTGTTCTTCGGCCCTCCAGTCGAAGAAGAAATGGCATCACTCGAGGTTGCCCTCTGGTACATCTGTGTGTAGATGGTCGGGGTCAGGGGCCGGTCTCCGCCTCTTTTGGAGTCTCTGATTTCTGTCTCTGACTGCTGGCTTCTTCAACATCTGAGCCCCTCACCACCTATTGGAGGGGCTTCTGATGAGCAGTTTCACCATTGGGCCACTCTTATGGAGCAGTGGGCTTTGAGGTTGTCCCAACTGCCCGAACCTGCCAGTTCATCACCAGGGCCTTCGGGCCTGTCGGTTTCAGATCAGCAGGTAGGGCGGTTAGGACTTTCTGGTCATGCAGCATCTTCTTCAGTGCCATTGTCTACATGCTCCAGTGTCTATCCCCCTCACATGGCTGCGGCGCAGGGATCCACACCGATGCCCTTATCTCTTGCCATTTTTCATTCTTTACCTTCAAATCGCAGTTCAGACTTCTGCGGGGTGCCGCTGCCTGTGGTGCCAGCTTCTCCGGCGCCATGGTCATTTTCAGTGCCACGTATGGTGTCAGTGCCATTCACAGTGCCGCTTGTCCTCTTGGTGTCAAGGTGGTGCTGGCATTGTGGGTGGTGGTCAGCGCCATAGTGGTCGGCGCCATGGTGGTGGTTGGTGCCATGGTGATTGACGCTGTGGTGGTCGGCACCATGGTGGTCAGCACTGGGGTCGGCACCACGCTCTCTGTTGGTGCCATGCGCAGTGCCATTCTCTGTGTTGGCACTGTCTCTGTTCTCAGCGCCACTCTCTTCAATGGCGTGGGGGGGGGTTTGATGGCACCACATAGTTTACAGAGATTTTCGACTCCGATTCTGTCTCCTCCTCTTCTTCCTCCTGGTTTTCATTCCTTTCCTGCCTATACAGTCCCCCCTGGAATGTCAGGAGATGGTATTGAGCCTGACCCTGATCTTCGGCTGGGTGATGATGTTGATGCCGATTCTGCTCTGGGCGCAGGGATCAATCCTCCTGCAGAGCCTGTGATGGAAAACTTTTCCTTTAAGTCTCTGCTCAAGAACTTAAATTCTACTCTTTCTCTTCGGACCAGGGAAATTGATCCAGGGAAACTTCTGCGTGTCCAGTATCTGCATGTTCCAGAAATCCCTATGGATTTAACCCCTCCAGTACAGCCCTCTTTCGAGACTCTTTCCCAGATAGTGTGGAAGAATCCAGCTCTTCTTCCCTCTGTGGCCAAGTCCATAGATAGGAAATATGCCCCTCCCAAGGATCGCCCCATCTTGGCCTCACAGGCCTTTGCTGATGCCTTAGCTGTCTTGGCATAGAATGGTAAGGCTGTCCTTCCTCAGGAATCCACAGCCCATCCTATAAACAAACAATCTCGCAAGATCAGCACCTTGGGTAAGTGGGTCTTTGCTGCTTCAACTCTGGGCATGCTTATTGCTAGCTACCAGGGTTATTTTTCTCAATACGAGTATGTTCTTTGACATTCGCTCAAAGCAACGGTAGAAGCTCTGCCTGAGTCGGAGGTTACCTCAGAGCTACTACAGACCATAAGTCCTCAGCCGCAAAAGAAAACACAGCAGAAAGCACAGGGCCCAAAAATGCCGAGTCCCACCCTCTGATTTTCCGGCCCAGGTCCCACCTCAGCTGTCCGAGGAGGACTCTTCCTTGGCAGTGGGAGGTTGTCTGACTCAGTTCTATGACCAGTGGACAAATGGGTCCTCAGGATAATCTGTGAGGAGTACTCTCTCAATCTGTTGGAACCCCCCCCCCAGATCATCCTCCCAAGTGACAGCCCAGGCTGTCTGCTGTGCAGTCAGACCTTCTTGCTTCCGAGGTGCAAGGCCTTCTGAACAACAGGGCAGTACAAGTAGTTCCACTGGATCAACAAAACACAGGTTTCTACTCCCATTACTTTCTGGCTCCAAAGAAAACTGGCGGCATGCGCTCTATTCTCGATCTCAGAAAGTTAAATTCCTCTACAAGGAAAAGTTCAAGATGATATCACTCAGCACCCTGCTACATTTGATTCATCAACATGATTGGCTAGCCTCCCTGGATATGCAGGACGCCTACCAACACATTCTCTTACAACCAAAACACCACAAATACCTAAGGTTCATGGTGTTGGGTCAACACTATCAATTCAGAGTCCTGCCCTCTGGGCTATCCTCGGCGCCTCGAGTTTTTACAAAGTGCTGTGCAGTTCTCGTGGTGCATTTAAGGAAAATCGGAATTCAAGTATTCCCATTTCTGAACGACTTGCTTCTTGCAAGTCCCTCCAGACAAGAGACTCTGGAGGCCGTGGCCTCAAATTTCCTCATGTCCATGGGAGTCCTGCTAAACCTGAAAAAGTTGCAGTTGCAGCCCTCCCAGAAGCTTCTATTTATAGGAATCCTTCTGGACACTTCCTGCATGAAAGCCTTCCTTCCGGAGGACAGAAGGAGCGATATTCTTCAGATGGCCTGCTTCATCAAGAGAACAGCTGCGTTTGAACCCTCGATGAAGTGGATGCTGGGTCTCATGGCATCCTCAATTTTCTCTGTGTCCTTGGCACATCTCCACATGAGAACCACTCAGTGGATGCTCAGTATTCCGTGATGGCCAACCACTCATCCTCAGTCCTTTCACATCAAGGCAACAGAACCTCTGAAACAGCCCCTCACCTGGTGCTCTCAGGAGGACAACCTTCACCACTTTGGATCCTCAGATCTCCATTACCACGGACATAACCCTGATGGTCTGGGGAGCTCACTTCCAGGAGCTCCACACCCAGGGCATGTAGTCCCAGGACGAGTCTCAACTCCACATAAATGTTCTGAAAATGAGAGCCATCCTCTATGCAGTCCGAGTTTTGAAGGACATACTCTGTCACAAGAACATTCTCCTTCAAACAGACAACAAGGCAGTGATGTATTACATCAACAAGCAGGGCAGTGCACACTCTTACCCATTATGCAGGGAAGCAATGAGAGTGTGGGAATGGTGTCTAGAGCACAAAGCTCTGATTCAGGTGGTTTGCTTGCCAGGAGTACAAAACTAGCTGGCAGACCATCTCAGCAGAACAGGGACAGATCCTCACGAGTGGTCTCTCGATTTAACCGTCGTTCAGTCACTCTTTGACAAGTGGGGAACTCTGGACCTGGACCTTTTTACGTCCACACTCAATGCAAAACTGCCTCTCTTCTGCTGCAGTAATCCAGGACCTGGCGTTTCTTGTCAGGATGCATTCAGGCTGTGGTGGACAAAACACTTCTTTACGAATTTTCTCCTCCCCCCAGTTCAGAGAGTACTGCTCAAATTGGAGGCACAGGGGGGCAGAATGATTCTCATTGCCCCATTTTGGCCTCGTCAGATCTGGTTTCCTTTAATCAACAGACTGTCAGAAACCCCTCTGAAACCACTTCCCCTTCAGATGAACCTTCTGACCCAGGGCCCTGTAGTTCATCCCAGCCTGAGGTCTCTTCACCTCCATGCATGGCTCCTGAGGAGATAGAGGTGAACAGGTTTAATGTTTCTTGTAGAGTTTCAGATATTCTTTTAGCTGCACACAAGCCAACTACCAGAAAAACCTACACAGCTAAGTGGAAACGTTGCTCTATCTGGTGCACAAAATCCTCTTGGAATCCTTTTTCCTGCCCACTGAATAAAGTCCTGGAGTATCTCTTAGATCTCTCAAACACAGGTCTACAGTACTCTACAGTCAAGGTTCTTTGCGCAATTTCTGCATATCATGAGCCAGTACATTCCATGTCTTGGCTCAGTTACCTGAAGTTAAGTGGTTTCTTATGGGTATTCTGCATACCAGACCACCTGTTAGATGTCCAGTTGCAGCCTGGGACATTAACCTTGTGCTAGACATGCTCACTCGTAAATCTTTCGAGCCTCTAGCCACTTGCGAGTTGAAATTCCTTACTTGGAAGACGGCCTTCCTGGTGGCCATTACTTCTGCTCGTAGAGTATCAGAAATACACGCTTTGGTCACAGAGGCCCCCCCCCCCATATACTATATTTCACAAAGACAAAGTAGTTCTTAGGACTCATCCTAAGTTCCTCCCTAAGGTTGTCTCAGAATTTCTTGTAAATCAATCTTTAGTCCTTCCTACCTACTTTGCCAACTTCTAGAATGAGGGAGAGCATACCCTTCATTCCCTGGATGTAAAAAGAGCTTTGCAATTCTATCTGGGAAGAACAAAAGAAATTTGCAAGACTCAACAACTGTTTGTCTCCTTCAGCATGACCTAGCTGGGTCAGCCTGTTGCTATCAGGTACATTTCAGCATGGCTGGTGGCATGCCTTCACCACTGCTACTCCATGGCACAGGTCAAGTTGGAGGGCAGAGTGTATGCTCACTCTACCAGAGCAGTCACGGCATCTCTGGCAGAAATTTGTAACATCTCCATTGCAGACATTTGCAATGTGGCTACCTGGGGCTCCGTGCACACTTTTGTTGAGCACTATGCCTTGGATGTCCATGCCAGACAACATCAGTCACTGACAGGACAATTCTTAATGGACTGCTGTCCTAAAAAGTGAGCTCTTCTCTCTCCTGCTGCCCGTCTCCGGGGGGGGTGGGATTATTTAGCTTGGTACTCTCCCATTAGTGTGAATGAGTGGTGCAGACTTTATGTCTAGGAAGCTATGGAAATTACTTACCTACCATAATTCTTGATCTTCTTGGACGAACTCTCCACCACTCATTCACACGCCCACCTACCATCCCCCAAGCGCACTTCTGTTTCTGGTCTTCACTCCTCCAATTTGGACTGTGAAGACTTCATATTTTGACCCTTCTTACACGGGTCATTCGGACTTTCTTATGTCCAATAGTTAGGCTAGTCCTTCTCTAGGTTAGTTACGCTGCCCCTCCTTGGAAAAAAAAGTACTGAGGTGGTTAGAGGGTCAACGCCGAGATAGTCTATACTGCACGCGCCTAGCTCGTGGTGCCACTTCTCATGGCTCCATCTCGGGCACCGGCCCTTCTGAAAAAGTTTGGCTCCCGCTGGGTCCTAGCACCTCCGGCGTACTCCCATTAGTGTGAATGAGTGGTGGAGACTTCATCCAAGAAGATCAAGAATTGTGGTAGGTACGTAATTTCCATTTTTGAGTGCCCCTTTTAGAGGGGCAAAACTGTTTGGCTGTAATGTTGAAGAGGTCTTCAGAACTCAAGAATGACCCTAAGGTCTGTCAAATTCCTGTATCCCACTCCTGCCTTGGGATGCGGGAGAGGATCCTTTCATCAGCCTGCTGCCAGAGGTGGTTGTGCCTACCCATCAGTAAGGCCGTGGCAGAGTAGGTGGCCTCTTGCCGTGACCCCTTCTACCAGGTACACATGCAAAAGCACCCAAAGCAATCAGTACTGGTGACACTGCCACCACTGGATTCACCTAACTCTCTTCCAAAGACACCCCCACCTCCACTGTTACCTCCAGGGGTGGTTGTGGGGGGAAACAAAAAAAGGCAAATCTGGCACCAGATACAGAGTGCAAAAAGGCTTTTGTTCCCGACGATGCCTCTAGTAGCGAAACCGGTCAAGGAAGTCTATTTTTGCCTGAGCTGTGGCCTTTTTCAGTTTATTAAAGTCTTTTTGCACTCTGTATCTGGTGCCAGATTTGCCTTTTTTCGTTTGGAGTTTGTTTTATCCAGGCATGGACTTGCGGGCTGGAGCAGAGCTTGCTGCACTTTCGTGGTTGTGGGGGGACAGAGTCTCTCTGCAGCACAAACATTGGAGGCAGATCACAACAGATGAGTGGGTACTAGAGAGAATTGCAAGAGGGCATGCCCTGGAGCTGTTAGAAAACACCTCCAGATCATCCATCGCCTCCTTCCAGTTATCCTTCAGGCCATTTGTCCCTTTCAAAGGAAGTTGTTCAGTCATTACCAAAAACGTACTATAAAACTGGTTCCTCCTTGACAGAGAAACAAAGGGTTCTAGTCCAGATACTTCCTGGTCCCAAAATAGATAGGGTATCTATTCTGCGGGTACCTCTGCTTTGTGCTGGAGGGGGAACATTTACCACCAGGTTCAACCTCCTCTCCAAAACCAGTGTCCCAGGCTACACTGCGCCGGCGGCTACGCCCTGGTGGCCTAAAAAAGTTGAAACAGCACCTAGCCCAGCTAGATTGGTCCCATGTCCAACATGCCCCAGATATCGACTCGGCTCTTGACTCCTTCACAAGTGTCTTCTGCAAGGTCTGTGACCTCTTCATCCCCCCCTTACCAGGATCCATACAAAGAAATGCAACACCCCTTGGATCACCCCTTCCCTCATCCAGAAACTTAAGAATAGGGATAACCTCTGACGAATCACTGTAGATTCAGGCAATCCATCTAATAGACATGCCTACAACTCAGAGCGCAATAAGTGTACCTGGGCCATCAGACGGGCCAAGGCGGAGCACTACCAGCCACCCTCTCCTCCACCTGGGGCTTGGCCCTTACCTTCTGGGATAGCATGAAAGAACTAAATGGGAAGACCCGCTCCCCTCCACCATCTCAGCTCACCATCGATGGCGCTACCTCCTCTGATCCACTACCTATAGCTGACTGCCTCAACACCACTTTCTCTGATCTAAGTTCTGTCCTCCCCATTAGCTTTTTTGATCCAATCCCCTCCTCACTCCCCCCCTGCCCTGCATCACCCCTCTTTCTACCTGCACACCCTATCCCCACATGAAGCTCAGCCACACCTGCTAAAAGCCCTTGGTAGTAATAACCCCAGCAGTGACCCCCTCGACTCCAGGATCCTCCGGCTGGTCCTGGACGTTGTCCTAGTCCCCCTGATGGACTTACTTAACCGGTCCCTATGCATTGGACAGTTCCCCAGTGCGTGGAAAACTGCTGAAATCACTCCAATACACAAGAGCGGTGATCGATTCTCCCCCAGCAACTATCGGCTAATCTCCATCCTCCCCCCACTCTCCAAAGCCCTCAAAAAAGTGGTGTCTATCCAACTATCTGAGTACTTGGCTAAATATGACTTTATGTGCCCGGAGCAGCACGGCTTCCACCCTGGACACAGTACAACCACTGCTCTCCTGGAGTTCTCCCAATACCTGCACTCTGCTCTCGACTCTGGCCATCTGGCCGGTGCAGTGTTCATTGGCCTCTCCAAGGCCTTTGACACTGTCTGTCACCACCTCCTACTCGACTCTCTCCACCAACTCGGTTTCTCTGCTGGTCCCCTTGCCTGGTTTTCCAGCTACCTCTCTGCTAGATCCCAGCGTGTAAAAATCAACGGCTCCCTCTCCAACATTCAACCCGTTAGCTCCGGGGTCCCACAGGGCTCAATCCTGGGTCCCATTCTCTTCAGTCTCTACCTCAACACTTTCCCCAGCTTCTGCAATAGCAAGATGCTCCTTTATGTAGACGATGCAGTTCTCTGCCTCACACCCAGATCCCTCCACTCTTCAGTCATCCCTTCAACTTGCCTACAACCAAACAGAAAGGTGGTTTCTTGATCACAGACTAGTCATAAACCTTAAGAAAACCAAATCAATGCTCTTCTCGCACCACCAAAATAAAGCTAGAAGTGCCCCTCTCCTGATTACCCCTAACTCTCAGCTCCCATTAGAGCAAGTGCCCACATACAAATACCTAGGCATCACTTTCGATACTGCCATCACCTTCCACACCCACATCAACACTCTTTCCTCCACCATAAACTCTCGGATTGGCCTACTTTACCGCCATAGGGATTGCCTGCCCCTCGCTGCCTTCCGGCTGGCCATCCCCTCCTACGTCCTGTTCCTAGTGGACTACGGCTTGCCCATCTATGCTGCAGCTGATAACACCGTCCTCTCTAAAATCTAGCTCTTCATCAATAAGGTATGTAGGCTCCTGACTGGAGCCTCCAGCTGCACCCACACCTGCCTGCTCTATTCATCTGCCAATTTTCTCAACTTCGAGGAACGTCTGCAGTATCAGACCTGCCTTCTTGCTAAGAAATCCCTGCTCAGACTCTCCTCCCCCAGGAGTCTCTGCCTCCCTACCACGGTCATCCTCATCCGTTTCCACCCGCAGCTCTGTTAAAGCCACCTTCAAAGTGTCCAGAACCAAGAGGTCCTTCTTTTATCGAGCCCCGCCTGGTTCAACTCCCTCTCCCTACCTGCATCACCAACACTGCCAAACTTGGTCCCTTCAAAACCGCTCTCCGGAACCATCTCTTTAATGTCCGCTGCTGTAAGTGCAACTAACCCTGCCCCCCCCCCAATCCTACTGCGGGACCTTTCCCTGCCTGGCCCCCCTAATCTCGACAAGGACCCCTGGACTGCCGATCCATCTTTCTTTCCCACTACACCTTTTTACCTACCCCCTTAGGTTTATACAAGGATGTATTCCACTGCAACTCCAGAGAAATTGTACATCTTTAATTGTAAATCTGTATTTTATACCAGCATGTAACTAAGTGTATTCTGTGTTCAGTGTCTGCACCTGTAATGTATCTGCACAATGTTCTATTGTCTTGCCCTCCCTGCGATGAGGTGCCTTTGTAAGAGAGTCCCTGACTCAAAGGTTGTAAATCCGACTTCTTCAAATAAATAAATCTGCATCCTGTGTTGGATCTCGGGGATCTCAACATCTACAGTGAATACAAAAAGTTTCAAATGGTATTCCTACAAGCTCTGATTCCCCTTGTGTAAACAGGAGACTGGATTTATTCTCTGGACATGAAGGATACATACCTTCATGGCAAGATCAGAAAATCACACAGGCAGTACCTACACTTTGTGCTGGAGGGGGAATATTTACCAGTTCAGAGTATTGCCCTTTGGTTTGTCTTCTGTGCCACAGGTTTTTACCAAGTGCTTGGCAGTAGTGGCAGCATCTCTTCGTAGTGAAGGTTGTTTGTGTTCCCCTATTTGGACGACTAACTCTTGAAGGCCATCTCCAAGGAAGCTATCCTACATACCTTGTCTTGGACAAGGCAGTTGTTTGAGGAATTAGGAGCCACAGTAAATATGCCAAAATCTGTACTGATTCCCTGCCAAAGACTGCAGTGCATAGGAGCAGTCTTGGACACCAAAGGATTGTGCTTTCCTGCCACAGGACAGGGCAGAAAACCTGATTGCCCAAGCACAGCTGGTATAGAGGAGTAACTATATCTCTGCAAGAACAATGTTACATCACCTGGGTCTCATGACTGTGGCCAATTTGATGGTGCCACTGGCCCACCTACACATGCAAATTCTTCAGTGGGCACTAAGGGTCCAGTGGGATCAGCTGACAGACAAACTGGACCAAATGGTTCTCATCATGTCTCCACTTCGCAGAGCATTACTATGGTAGATGGATTGTGACAATCTGTTAAGGGGCATTCCATTCCTTTACAGATACTCACCACGGATGCCTCAGTCTCTGAATGGGGCACTCATCTTGAACCTTATCAGATGCAGGGGTCATGGACCAAGGTGGAGGCCAGGTTATATATAAATGTCCTGGAGATGGGAGCTGTCCTGTATGGCCTTGAGGCATTTCAGGAGTGTCTGTGCCCTGGTCCACTTTTAACACAGACCAACAGTGCCAATGTGATACATCAACAAAAAAGGGGCCACTCAGTCCTATCCCTTCTGCAGAGAAGCAATGAAAGTATGGTACTGAGCTCTGTTCCATGGCCTACAGTTGTCAGCCATGCATCTTCCAGGTCTCCAAAATGTCTTAGCAGATGGGCTAAGCAGATCACAGTCCAAGATTCATGAATGGGAACTGCTGATTTCTGTGGTAGGCAACTCTTCGCAAGGTGTGATCATCCAGAGTTGGACCTTTTTTTTCTTTGCTTCACTTTATCTGGCAGACTGGCTCCCATCAGCCATGCCCCTCACCCAGCTCCATCATCCACCGACCCGGGACTTACCCACCAGGTTAACAGCCCTGAATTGCCCACCAGAGTGGGGCCTTCGGGAGTGGGCCCTTCCTCCTGTCGGACAACGGGATGCGGTCCCCAGGGATGCCACAGGACAGTGGTGCAGGACCTGTAGCACGAGGTAGGTGGCATCCTCCTTGGCCTGAGTTTTTCAATGTTCTCCCCAGGAGGCGAAACATGCAGTGATGTCAGGGGCACACGTGCCAACATCTACCCTGCCTCCAGTAACTACTAGCACTGGCTGTCAGACCCCTGGCCCCACCCAGGAGTGGACAAGCACCAGGAGCTTCACTCTCTCCCCTGGAGGAGGACAGCAGTCTATGGGATGCTCAAACCTCCCCTGGCTGGTCCTCCACCCAGGCTCGCTCTCAAACCTGGGTCATCAGCATCACAAGCGGTAGTGCTACCACTGCCCCAGAAGGCTGGTCTGAGTTGGGCCTGTTTGTGTCCCCACACAATGCAAAACTGATGCATTTAGCCGGCCCGGTGTGCACTGAGGCACTGTCAAGCACCTTGCCTCATGTCACATCGGCAACCCGGGTTCGGTGACAAGCTTGGGGGGGGGGAGTAGGATTGAGATAGCTGAGCAGTTTTCCTTTCCCAGTGGTGGTGGCAGTCATCCCCATCTTGGCTGACAGCTGGTGCAGGCCGGGTGCCACAGCAAGAATGTTGGGAAGCAGATGGAAAGTCAAGGGGATGGATGGGGTAGTGGGTCAGAGCACATGCTTGCCTCCATGCACATGCATTCTCTGATCACAACAGCCTTGGGCTCAGGGGAGAAAACCTGGAGGAAAATGGATGGTACAGTAGCAAGAATGCATGCATGTGACACCTCCACCCGCCAGGTCACCGATGCCTGCGGCGAACTACTGAATGTGGACTTCAGGGGGGAGGACAGCCTTTCCCCTCCTGACCCTGCCATGGGGGGCAATCCATGGGGCACCTAGCCACCAGGTAAGCCAGGGGGACAGTGGGGGTAGCACATGAGGTTGTCGCCTAAAAGACGGCACCGTCTGAAACAGTGACGCGATGTGGGCGAAAGCCTGAAAGGCGAGGGGGCAAGGAGGGCGACCAGATGTGGGGGACCATAGCGACAGGATGTCACTATATGTACACGCGCACAGGGGGGAGCGAGTAAGCATGGCGAGCATGGCCTGGGAGGAAGCGGAGGGGATGTAGGGGGTGGCGCTGCGGTCAGCTGCTGAGCTGCACCATGGCATCAGGGGTTGGCCTCCGCTTTCGGTGCTGGGGTTCTGGATTCGGGTCTGGGTCCAGGCGTTACTGCATTTTTATTGCACCCGGCCCAGAAGTTATCTTTATTTTGCTTCCCCCGACATTCACACCCCCGGAGTTAAGAATCCTTAATTAGTGGAGGGGGGGACGCAGCCCCACCACAGAAAGCAAAGTATAGAAATCCTTGGTGCCATTCTTCCATGTGCCGAGGATGTCAGGGTGGTGAAACTGTTTTCAACGCCCTGACATCGCGATAATGCGAGTCACTATTTTCACATAGAACCGACAGTGGGTAACTGATGGTGATTCCAACTGAATGGAGCTGTTCCACCATGGCCAAGGAGCATAAACAATGAATGTAAAAAAACTGCATTTCTCCTTGCTTGCTCCAGGGCCTGGAATCTTTTGGCAAGATGTGTTGTCAATGTCAGTGTCAACTTTATTTATAAACGCTGTTCCCTGAGATCACAGCACTGTACAGTAAGCAGTAAAATTACAGATACAGCAATAAAATAAAATCATACAGTTTTAAAATCATCAAAATAATAAACTGCCTGTCAAATGGTTATACAGACCATTGTGAGCAAAATTTACCACCCCAAAGCCCCTCCTAAACTCCTCCAAATCCGGTCCTTCCGGTCACTAGACTTGTCCTTTCTTCATGCAGACTTGATAAATACCGACTGGTTATCCATCTTGACTGCCAACTCCATTAACTCTGCACTTAACTACTTCACTGCAAATTTTCTTGCAATTTAGGATCGGCATGTCCCACTTAGAAAAAACAGGGTCTGAGGTTCCTACCTCCCTTGTATTTCTGCAGAGTTACTGGCCTGTCTGCATACACGTGATCTTGCTTTGAAGACTTAAAAGTCCTCCAGGTCCCCTGCTGACTTACTAAAGTACCATGCCCTTCGCAGTGCCTGTACCAGAGTGACTAGGCTTGCCAAGGCGAAGTACTTTGCCTCCCCCTTCCAGAACAACCTTAACCACCCCTCCAGGTTCTGAAAGGGTCATCCACACCCTCTTGTCTCCCACATCCCAGTCCTTCTCCCCGGTTCTCAAGGTAGATAACACCCCAGTTTCTGACCCCCTCTCTGTTACCTGAGTGCTGCTCAAACTACGGATGCAGGGTGCACTGTTATCGTCATTGGTCCATTATATAACCTCACCAGATATAGTTTGCACTACTGCAGTGGACAGCAGTGCAGCCTCCTGCCCCTCTACCTCTGTGTTGGAGACTGTTGTCACAGGACAAGGGACCCCTGGTACATCTGGACTTTGAAGTCCCTACATCTGCATACATGGCTCCTGAGGATGTAGCCATTGCGTATTCTGTGGTATCCCCCAAGATTGCTGACTTACTGATTGTGACTAGAAAACCTTCTACTAGACAGTACTTATTCCTTGAAATGGAAGCAGTTCACTTTGTGGGCTGCTTCCAAGAATTTTAACCCATGTACCTGTCCTGCAAGTCTGTGTTGGAATACTTGCTGTCCCTGTCAGACTAGCATATGGTATTCCTCACTTAAGGTGCATTTGGCCACTATATCAGCTTTCTATGCCCCTGTTGGTGGTTGTACAGTTGCCCAGTTAGAGGTGTCCCATACTTTTCTGAAAGGTATTCCTCATATAAAACCTCCTATCCACAATCCAGTCCTGCCTTGGGACTTGAATTTTGTGCTTGAAAAACTGACGTTGGCTCCTTTTGAGCCAGCTGCGAGTTGTGGCCTACATTTCCTGTCATGGAAAATGTTGTTTTTAGTTGTAGTCACTTCTGCTGGAAAGATTTCAGAGCTTCAGGCTCTAGTGTGTGAGCCTCCTTATTTGATTTGCTACAAAGACAGTCTTTCTTTGACTATGAATCGTAAGATCTTACTTCGAGAGGGCTCTTGCAGTAGGTAATAACTATTAGGACTAGAGCATCGTCAGGCACTTGGACCTCATGGAAAACTTTCGCTAGCAGTGTCTGGTGGGGGACCACCCACCTGATGTCACGTGATTGGCATCAGCATGACACTATATGGTGGGCGGTCCCCACGTCTGCACTCCAGTTCTTTCCCGCCATCGACCTGTGCATGTTGGACCTCGTGGAGGATGCTGCTTCAGTCGACCACCATTTTTTGGATGAGTATTTCATCGCTTTTATTTCTTTCTGTAAATTGTTGAAAAGTATTATTTTTTTTGTGCATGTCTTCTCCGATGCCTTCCGAGTCACATAAGAACAAGTGCGATTCCTGTGGCACTCAGCTCCCTCATAAGGACAGCCATTCCCTCTGCCTCTCCTGCCTGGGACCAGAGCACAAGACCAAGGACTGTGAGGCCTGCCAGAATTTCAACCAGACCACGTGGAAACGCCATCAATAGGCCCTGGAAGCCCACGTTCTTAAACTAAGGGTGGCTTCCATGGAGAAGGTGCTACAGAAGCTGTGGGGATTGTCTTCCTCTCCAGGTGGTTCTTTGAACTCCCATATAAAGAAAAAGGACAAGGAAAAGCACCGGACTGCAGTTGATTTCCTTTCCACCCGTGCCTCCTGTGGGGGCTGTGGGCGACGTGCAGCCTCCCACTGCTGCGAGTACTGCTTTTCCAACCAAGTCTGCCCCTCCTTGCAGGGAGCAGCTCTTGGTCCCTGTCCCTGAGCTGGTCACAGTTCAGGTGGGCACCTCCAATCCATCGGAGAGCTTCGCCACCCTTCAGCCCCTCAAAACCCTGGGGCCCAAGTCTGGTGGCACAGCCAATAAGTCAGTTGTCAGCCCCTCCGACGAATGCCCGGCACCGGCTGATAAATTGCATGCCAGCTCCTCTGGCATCCACACAGCCACTGCACTTTCGTCAGGCCCCGATAACAGGCCCGGCACCAATCCTCTGGATCAGCGCATGCTGCCGCTCCAGCTGCGGTCCTCCCCAGAGGGTTCTTCCTCTCTGGATCCTCCTTCGCCACTTCCCCTGATCGTGTCTCCTGGCTCTCTTGCACACTCAGAGCCGGAGTTGGAGGAGCATCCGCCCGACACAAACCTGCTACCAGAATGCCTGATACTGGACCTCCCTCAGGAGCCAGTGTCCCTGCACTGCAGGCTCCCCTGTCTGGGCCAGCCCCCCCGTCCCCAGACTCCAGTGGAACCCTTGGCCCCCTTGGGGCCATTGCCAGAACCTCCTCCGGACGTTTCAGCATCTGATCTGACGTCAGGCCCTTCTGACCCTCCATCCAGGCCCCTGTCAGGTCCTTCAGGCCTCTTTCCAGGGCCTAAACCTCGCTACCCACCATCAGGGCCCCCAATAGGGCTTTTGGCTCCTCCGTCAGGTCCGATGCTGGGTTACCTGCTGTCAGGAGCTCCGACTGGTCCCTCGGTTCTGCTGTTGGGCCCTTCACTGGGCCTCCCGATGCCAGGCTACCCTGCGCCTCACTACCCTTTGCCAGGGTACCACACACTAGGGTACCCCATGCTGGGGTATCTGACACCAGGCTATTCACCCTATGGAGCTCTGGGCTGCCATTACCCAACGCTGGGCTATATGACACCAGGGTTTACCTTCCAAGGATATTCGCCCATCTGTCAGTCCCCTCCTCCACCACCTCAGCCTCAGGTGGATTTTAGGGAGGCATTACAATCTTGGTGGTCCGAAACCAGGATGCAGTTGGTCTCATAATCAGCAACCAGCCACAGCTTCCATGCCGGCTCACACGGACCTTACACCGAGATCTCCCTGTCCAGTGGAGTCTCGCCCCTCTACCTTGGGACAGACCTCCCATCATACCGTGTTAACTGGTGTCGGCAGGGGCCTCACAGTGTCACTGCAGAAGACTCCACTCTCATGTGCTCTGTCTCTGGATGGAAGCCCGTCCTCGGACTCTGACACTGCAGACTCCTCCACCTCAGATTTTGAGGCCTCCTCTCCAGTGGATCCAAAACCCAAAGAGTCTCCCAAGTCCCCTCCGAAGGACCTCTACTTTACTGAGATCTGTCAGAAGATTCAGAAGGCAAATGGGTGGAAGATGGAGGATCAGGGTCCCCAACTCAAGAGGTTGGCGGAACAGCTGGATATGCCTGAGCCGTCCCCTTTGCTCATCCCTCTGTGGATAGGACTTCATGAGGACCTGGCCTCCATTGTCTGGCAGCAACCTTCGTCAGTGGCTGCAGTCGCCAAGAAGACTGATAGACTGTATCAAGCCCCCGAGGGTAAAGACCACTTTTGTTCTCACCCCAAAGCGGACTCAGTGGTCATTAATGTGGCCCATGACCATACGGCTAAGCCTAAATACATGAGCACCTCTCCTCCGGACAAGGAATCACAGCTAATAAACCAGTTTGGATGTAAGGTTTATTCTTCCTTTACTTTGGCTCTCAGAACTTTGAACTACCTGGCACACATGATTGTATACCAGAAATCTATCCTGGGACAGTTGAAATTGGAATTGGAGACTTTGCCTGATTCCGAGGGTAAAACCAAAATTTCCCAGACTGTCAGGACTGCGGAAATCTCCTGCTGTCACTCCTTCAGAGCAATATATGATGTAGTAGATGCCTTTACCCAGAGTACCACCACAGCTGTCAGCATGCACTAGTACTCCTGGCTGAGGGTATCTGGATTGGCCCAAGATGTCCGGTCGGCCATCCAGGATGCTTCAGGGGACCAATCCTTTTCAGGGGCGATATCAAGGGCATAATTACTGAGCTCCATGACAGTGGCAAGGCACTGCACTCTGTCCAGTCTGTGTATTGCTCTAACACCAAGCCTAAACAGCCATTTCGTTGCCAACAATGGCTCCAGAATAGGCAACAGCCAGCCCGATGTCAGAACAAACAGGCCCCATCGGTGGGAGCCACCCCCCCAGCCAAGTCCCAAAGGGCTGTCGGGGTAGCACTCCCCCACCCCTCCTCCACCTCCTGACTTGTGGCAGGGCCCCCAGCCTCTGCCACCAGCTTCATAGCAAACCAGTAGGGGGCAGATTCGCCAACCACTGGGCCGGGTGGGAAGTGATCACTTCAGACATGTGGGTCCTTCAGCTCATCGCTCAAGGCTATGCCATCGAATTCACAGAGAGACTTCCAAGAAATCATCCAGGTCTCTCTCACTACCCAATAGGCCACATTCCTCTCATAAGGGAAGAGATCCAGGCTCTTCTGACAAAATCAGCTATTGAGCCAGTTCCCCAGATCCAAGAAGGAAAGGGATATTGCTCCCACTTCTTCCTGGTCTCCAAAAAGACAGGGGACCTCTGCCCAGTCCTGGACCTCAACACGTTAAACCTGTACGTAGAGTACAAGAGGTTTCGCGTGCTGACCCTACCGGGTATGTTGCCTCTTTTGCACCAGGGTCATTGGCTTTGTGCTCTGGATATGCAGAATGCATATTTGCATATCCCAATTTTTCCCTCCTACCGCCGCTTCGTACGCTTTATCTTCCAGGTGGAACACTTCCAGTTCAAAGCACTCCCCTTTGGCCTCTCCTCAGCACCCAGAGTATTTACCAAATGCCTAGTGGTGGTGGCTTTACGCTGCCAGGGAATATATGTCTTCCCATCCCTCAATGACTGGCTCCTCTCAGCACCATCGAGAGACAGCCTGGTGGCCTCCCTGACTACTACTAATCTGAATCTATTCAGGCAAGTGGGGATCACGATGGATTACCCCAGATTTCACCTTGTTGCTTTACAACGCCTCCAGTTTATTGGAGCAGTGTTGGATACTGTTCAGGGACAGGCTTTCCTCACTTTTGGACCAGGCAGAAACCTTGCATCAACAGGCTATCAAAGTGGCAGCCAGCCTATGGACCTCGGCCCATTCAGTCTTATGTCTTCTGGGCCTGATGGCAGCAGCTATTCCCACTGTCCTCCTAGCCTGACTCCACGTGCGGATTATGCAACAGACTCTTCAGGACCAGTGGGCCAGAAATCGGATGACCTGGATCACAGGATTCTTGTGTCCATCCCCATGTGGATCTCCTATAGGTGGCAGGATCTTTCCAGTCTGACCAGAGGAGTTCCTTTTCAGGCACTTCCTCCAGCTCAGACCCTGACAACGGATGCTTCCGATCAGGGCTGGGGCACCCATCTGGGTGACCACAGGACACAGGGATCCTGGTCTCCACAGGAGCTATCTCTGCACGTTTGTGTGCAGGAAATGTGAGCTGTACTATATGCCAGTCAGGCTTTTCAGCAGCTATTTCTCCCTGGGCCCCTACTGGTACAGACGGACAACATGAGCATGATCTGGTACCTGAACAAACAGGGAGGCATGTGGTCGCATCCACTGTGCAGGGAAGAAATGTGCATGTGGCATTGGGCGATACAGCATAGCCTGCATCTCATGGCAGTGCACATCCCAGGCATTCACAATATCCTGGCAGACACCCTCAGCTGCACTCAGGCAAGGACACGTGAGTGGGAACTGAGGCACTCTAGTCAAAGACATCTTCGATCGATGGGGTTGCCCAGATCTTGATCTGTTCGCCTCTCCATCTAACGAAAAACTACCCAGTTACTGCTCGCTCATTCCCGGGCATGGTGTTTTCTGGAGAGATGCGCTGTCTCGCTGCTGTACAGGGAGGATCTTGTATGCCTTCTCTTCCTTTCCACTGCTAAAGAGGGTGCTTCTGAAACTACAGCAAGAAGGAGTCCGCATGATCCTCATAGCCCCTTATTGGCCTCGCCAAGTGTGGTTTCTTCTGCTTCAGCAGTTGAAAGTGGAACCTCCGGTTCCCCCTGCCCCCCTGCCAGAATCTGCTAACTCAGGACCAGGACAAGCTGGTCCATGTGGGCCTCAAGTCCCTTCACCTTCATCCGTGGTACCTGTTGATGTAGCTGTTGCACACTTTGGAGTCTCTTCCAGAATGGCCCAAGCCCTTGTGGAGGCCCAAAAGCCATCCACAAGAACCACATATGCTATGAAATGGAAGAGGTTCTCCATTTGGGCAACCAACAAGGGATGGGACCCATTCTCTTGCCCTGTCCCACAGGTCATGGAATACCTACTGCATCTTTTTAACCTTGGCCTTAGCTGTTCTTCTCTGAAGGTCCACTTGTCTGCCATTTCTGCCTGCCACTCTCCAGTGGATGGCAAGACTTTGGCGCAGTTGGAGGTTTCCAAAACCTTTTTGAAAGGAATTCTCCATCTGAAACCCCCGGTCAGAAACACCATTCCTCTGTGGGATTTGAACTTTATTTTCGAGAAACTCACTTTGCCTCCCTTTGAACCGGCTGTGAGCTGCAACCTGCACTACCTTTCCTGGAAAGTGCTGTTTTTAGTTGCCATTATTTCAGCTCGAAGGATTTCTGAGCTTTAGGCCCTGATGTGTAAGGAGCCTTATTTGATTTTCCACAGAGACTGGGTGGCTCTGCATACAAATCGTAAGTTTCTACCTAAGGTGGTGTCTGAATTCACTTTGAATCAGACTATCCACTTACCAGTGTATTACCCCGAGCATTCTAATCAAGGGGAGACCATTCTGCACACCCTCATGCACAGAACCTTGTGTTATTATACGAACCGGATGAAGTAATTCTGTAAAATTAATCCACTTTTTGGTTTTTTTGCACCCAGAAGAGAGGGCGCAGCAGTTTCCAAACAATGCTTATCCAAATGGTTAGCAAATTGCATTTTGTTTTGATATCAGAAGTATAACGAGCCCCTTCCGGGGGAAGTCGAGGAACCCTCAACCAGAGGCATGGCTGCATCTACTGCTTGTTTCAGGAATGTTTCTACTGCAGACATTTGTGCAGCAGCCACTTGGAGCTCTGTCCACACCTTTACCAAACACTACGGTCTGAACATTGCCTCTAGGTGCAGGGCAGGCTTTGGGCTAGCTGTCCTTCAGGGCCTCCTGGCTTAATCTGGTATTTACTGCAGACCTTTCCTGTCTCCCGTGCTCCAGCCTTTGTTTGAATTACACTGCAGGGACTCGGTCCTAATGATTATTACCTACTGCAAGAGCCCTCTTGAGGTAAGTACAGTTATGTAAGAACTTACCGTAGCAGTAGATCTTTGAGAGAGGCTCCTGTAGTACGTACCCTTTTCCCTTCCACCTTTCCCCTGCTTCTGTTGCTATTTCTTTCTAGTCTTTCTTTTGGCTCCAGGAGCCCACTCCTTTCTCCTGTTGTACCTTCTTAGGTCCCTGGCGAGAAAACTGGAGGGCAGGCATGGGAACCGCCCACTATATAGTGTGACGCTGACGTCCATCACGTGACATCGGGTGGGTGGTCTCCCACCAGACACTGCTAGCTAAAGTTTTCTGTGTAGGCCTAGTGCCTGACAGCTCTAGTCCTAATGGTTATTACCCACTGCAAGAGCCTCTTTCAAAGATCTACTGTAAGTTCTTATGTAACTGTACTTTTCTATGGAAGGTGGTATCTGAATTTACACTGCATTAAACTATACACCTTCCTGTTTACTACCCTGGGCCAGTGACCGCACTAACGTGTGCCCAAAGGGAAACAAAAACCTGCATTAAGTAATATTTAGGTGTGCTCCTGATGTATCAGTGCATTAAAAGGGATGCGCTTTGTATGCCTGTCTGCTGTAACATTAATACAGGCTCACCCACAGTGGGCACACAAGCAGTTGACTTTTTTTCCCCATTTTTATGAATGGCAGAGGTTTATAGAGTGGTGGGGAAGTGCAACAGCCAGAAGGGTTAAAAAAAAGTTTTGGGAAACTGAAGAAGTGATTGGTGGATGGTTGTCCGGCCATATTTTTTGGCCCAATCATGATCCCTGTGCTGTGGGATCTGTCTCCAAGCTCCTCCCCCATCATGATGTATTCTGGCAGTTACTACTACAACCTGCAAGGCACCATTAGGATGAAGACGAGGCGAGGAGATGGGTCGACAGACTGCAGAAAATACTAAGCAACAGGAGGACTACTCAATTCCCTGGCTATTGCAGATTGTCCAACCTCAACTGGCAAAAAAGAAACTGTGGTCCAGCGACCAGCCTCCAAACACAGCCCTTTGATTAGGTATGTCCTGTGGTCACTGGTCTTGAAGTGGGAGAGGAGGGAGGGAGGGAGAGAGAGAGCGGTGTGGTCTGGGTGTGTGTGTGTGTGTGTGTGTGTGTGTGTGTGTGTGTGACTGGCAGCAGGTGCTGTCTCATCAGCCACATGAGTAAGAGAGCAGGAGCCTGGGGCAGGGTGCGGTGGGGGGAGAGAGAGAGATGGGATGGCATGACATAGTGACTGACTCTTGGTGAGGTACTGAGTGGAGTGGAGTTAGTGTGTGTGTGGTTGAGTCATCATTGGCCATTATCGGGACAGCACAGCTGTGTTGAGGAATGAATGGGTCTGGCAGGGTGAGTGAATGAATCAGTCTGTCCTCCAGTCCACTGTGCCTTCGTGCTATGATGACTGTGACCATACCACTGGTCCATACAGTCGGACACTCGGGGGAGGAAACATAGAATCATAGACTTTGACGGCAGGTAAGGACCACTTGGCCCACCCAGTCTGCCCATTTCCTTACCTATTGGATAAGCTGCAGATTCTAGTTAACCAACAGCCTACTTCCTGCAACCCCCACTATAATTGCTCTATGTCTATCCCATGCATGTTTGAATTCTCCACTGTTTTAGACCCCACAACCTTCCAGGAGACGGTCTATGTGTCCACCACTCTCTCCATGAAAAATAATTCTCACATTACCCTGAGCTGCCCCCAACTTTAAATTGTGCCCTTGTTCTTACACATCTCTTTTCTGAAAGATGCTACCTCCTGGACTTTGTTGATTCCTTGAGGTATTTAAAAGTTTCTATCATGTCCTCTGTCCCTCCTTTCATCAAGGGTATACATATTAAGCTCTCTCAGTCTCTCTTCATATGGTTTCTGATGTAGACCCTGCACCATTTTAGTTGCCCTCCTCTGACTGCTTCCATCCTGTCTATGTCCTTGCGAGATGAGGTCTCCAAAACTGCACGAGTACTCCAGATGGGGTCTCACCAACTGTCTGTAAAGAGGGATGACCACTTCCCTTTTTCTACTTGTGATGCCCTTCCCTATGCATCCCAGTATCCCCCTGGCTCTCCTTACTGACTTCTCACATTGCTTACCCACCTTTAGGTCATCTGATATGACTACACCCAGATCCCTTTCCATTATTGTTGTCATACCTCCCCTGCTATTGTGTACTCTTCTCCTGGATTTTTATTTCCCAGGTGCATTACTTTGCACTTCTTTGCATTGAATCTAAGTTGCCATATGTCTGACTATTCCTCCAGCCTGCCAAGTCCCTTCTCATCCTTTCTACCCCCTGTGTATCAACTCTGTTACAGATCTTTGTGTCATCCACAAAGAGGCATACCTTTCCTTCCAGACCCTCTGCAATGTCACCTATAAAGACGTTGAAGAGGACTGACCCAGTACTGAGCCCTGAGGTACCTCACATAGTAACCCCCATTCTTCATAATCTGTTCCATTCACTATTACCTTCTGTGTCCTGTTGTGCAGCCAGTTTGCTACCCAGGCTACCACCCTGGGACCCACTCCCAGGCTGACTAACTTGATTATTAATCTTTTGTGCGGGACTGTGTCAAATGCCTTGCTAAAGTCTAGGTAGGCCACATCCACAGCCCTTCCCTGGTCTATTACTTTGGTCACCCAGTCAAAGAAATCCATTAGAGTCGTCTGATATAACCTTCCTGCTGTGAATCCATGCTGCTTTGGGTCCTGTGCCCCGCTGGCCTCCAGGTACTCAACAGTTCTTTCTTTCTTTCAGAAGTGATTACATCATTTTCCCCACCACTGAGGTCAAACTAACAGGTCTGTAGTTTCCTGCTTCTGTCTTGCTCCCACTTTTGTGAAGGGGAATCACATCTGCTCTCCTCCAGTCCTCAGGTACCACCCCATCTTCCCATGATTTGTTAAAAGTGTGTTAGTGGTGTCACTAGGTCCTCCTTCACTCTTTAGGATTCTAGGTGAATTCTGTCAGGCCCCATTGCTTTGTCCACCTTGAGTTTTAGGAGTTCTTTCAGTACTCTTTCTTCTGTAAATGGACTGATGTCAACCCACTATCCAGAGTGCTTCTACTGTTTAGTTTAGGTAACCCTTCTTCTTCTTTTGTGAATACTGAGCAAAAGTATTCATTCAGTATCTCTGCCTTTTCACTGTCTCTCTCTGCCCACCTCCCTCTCCTTTATTAATCTTCACTATCCTCCCTTAACCTTTCTGTGCTCCCTAATGTACCTATACAAGGTTTATCCCTCTCTTAACTGAGTTGGCTATCTTTTCCTCGGTTTGGGCCTTGCTTTTCTGACTGCCTTCCACTTCTTTCTGCTTTAATTGATACAGTTCCCTGTCGTGTTCGCCTGTGATTCCTTATACTTTGAATGCAGCCTTTTTCTCCTTAACCTTCCTGACACCTCTTTTGAGAGCCATAGTGGTTTTTATTCCACTTTGTTTTCTTTATTTGTTTCACACAAAGGTTTGTTGCCTCCATGATGGCAGTTTTGATTTTCCATTGTTCTTCCACCCTTCCTTTCTGGCCATTTGCTAATGCATTCCTCAGGTATTCACCCATTATGCCAAAGTCAGCCCTTCTAAAGTCCAGTATCCTTGTCTTTGTATAGCTTGTCTCCATGGTTGTGTTTATTGTGAAGCACACTGTTCAGTGGTCGCTTGTTCCCAGATGTCTACTGACTTCTAAGTTTGTGATCCTCTCTCCATTTGAGAGAACCAGGTCTAATATTGCTCCCTCCTGAGTGGGTTCCATCACTAGCTGTCTAAGGCATGCTCCCTGTAGGGTATCGAGAATGACCCTGATCTTGGATGTGGCTGCAGTCCATGTCACCCAGTTAACATCTGGCATATTCGGGTCCCCCATCAACAATATCTCCCCTTTTTCAGCCATTTTGAGAATGCCCGCTATCATTTTCTTTTTCCATTTCTCCTTGAGACGGGGTCTGTATACAACCTCTGTGCGATTGTGATGCCATTCCCTGTCTCCAAGGTGACCCAGAGTTCCTCTTGTCCTCCCCCTTTACTTTTTAGTTCTGTAGCTTTGATCCCTTCCCTTATGTAGAGAGCTACTCCACCTCCTCTTTTACCCTCCCTGTCCTTTCTGTAGATTGTGTACCCTGGTATGTTGACATCCCAGTCATGGTTCTCCGTGTACCATGTTTCTGTGACTGCCACAATATCCAAGTGTTCTTCTTCTTCCATCAGGGCTACTAGCTCTGGAAGCTTGTTTCCCAGACTACGGGCATTGGTACTCATTGCCCTCCATTTAATGTTGGCTTTATCCTTTTTTACCCCATCCCTGCTCTTTTTGCCCTTGTCCATTTTTCCATTTACCCCTGTCCTGTCTTCTGTCAAGCTCTGTACCTCAGTGTTTACCCTACTACCTGTCATGTTTTGTGGGGGGAGGCTTGAATTTTCCTGTTTCCTATCAGCACCTCCCCCCTTGGCTAGTTTAAAAGCTTGCCAAGGAAGCCTTTAACCTGAGAGTGTGAGGGAGGGAGTGGAAGTAGCAGCCTCAAGGCTCACAGGACAGTGCACAGTGCCACGAGCGGAGAGAGGTAGGGTATACAACATAGCATAAGTGTGGGGGCATGCCATGGGCCTTCTCTGACTCATGGACTGCATTTTTAATGCAACTGAGCCATGGTGACACAGCTCCTTAGTCAAATGCTGCATTTTCCAGGGCAGCAGGCATTTGCAGCCTTTAAAGTGAGTGATTAGTCCTCGAGGCTTGCTCCATCGAGATTTAGTTACTACAGGTGTACAAAGGGTGCTGGGCTGGCTCAGCTGCTGTGGATGAAGCCCAAAGGCAGTGTCTGGGTTGGGGGAGGTAAAATAAAATGTTAACTTGTTGTCACAGCTCGGGATCAGGCAATGTAGATATAGTAATTTGGCCAGGCCAGCATGTGCTCCTCTGCCTCAGGCAGACAGAACAGTAATTCACCTACATCTGGGCTACTTGTAAGCCCCCAAGCCAAGGCGGGGCCATTGCTATACACCCCTCCCCCATCTTCATAGTTAAAGAAAAATATCCCTAAATGGAGCTCACTGAAAGTAGAATATACACACTGATTCCAAGACCCCACATCTCTCACATTTCTGAGTATGTGATGGGTGGGCAGGGGTGAGGGTCATCTTGCGACACACCATGGACAGCTGCAGTAGCAGCCACATACTGTATTGGACCTTCTGGTGGTGTACTGCTCCTCTAGTCCCCAGGGCACCATAGGCCACCAAACTTGATTCCACCTGTTCTGGTATTGCCATTTGTCCATGACTTGCTCTTGTGCCCCCACCCCCATTATTCAGAGCACCCGCTTCTAGACTGACTGACTAGTCCTCTTGGCTACTTGATTCCTGGATGAACTGATTGTCTCTGTCTTCCTCTGTCTTCCTCTGCATTTTCTTTTTTTTTTTTTGGCAGGACCCCGTCTTCTCTTTCGGCCCTGGTCACGACCCCCGGAGACCTCTGCCACCGTCTATGGCTGCCGGGATCCCTCAATCACCCACGGCTTACCCCTTGGAGGGCGGGGCCGCGGCCACCATTCCTGGAGGCCACGGGCTAGTGTCTGGTCGGGGACCCACAGCGACGGTGGTGTAGTGAGGTCCTCCGGGGAGGGCTTCATTCACACGGTGGTCCTTGCCCGCCTCCTATTTTTCCACCATTTTTGTTACGGAGGTGGGGACGTTCAGTGACACCTGCATCCGCCCCACCTCCCAGAACTGTAAGCATCGGACGCTTTGAGCTCCCCCAGCCTCTGCCAGGGGTCCTCAATGCGCCGATTGCTGCCCGCCCTCCCAGAGAAGGGAGAGCAGTCCGTGGGGCGCTCTATCCTTTCTCCTCCCGACTGACCCTCCGACAATCCAGGTCCATTCCTCAACCCGGTCGCCAAGGCCGTAAACGGGAAATCACCCACAGCTGGGCACGGGCCGGCCCCTTCCTCTGCATTTTCTTGTCAGGGTATAGTTATACTGAGTAGCTAACCTGGGGTGCCTGGTGCATAAAAATCTGAAAAAGTCAAAATATCATAATTTTACTTAACAAGCAGTGGTAAACTGCTTTAAATACTATATTCTAGGGACGTGGATATGTTGTTCTATCCACACTTTTGGCAGTGTCCTTTTTCTTAAATCTTGTAAAGTCTTCAAGCTGGCTCCTCCCACCCACCCAGGTGGTACAACCCTCGGCTGCACCCCATGATGCCAGATCTTCCTTTCTGCTGGAGGAAGCAGGTTCCCTCCTTACTGCTTCCACATTGAGTAGGCCCTGGCGCTCAGATCTTCAGATTTACTTTCAAAACTTAAACTCGTTAGAGTTCCATCTTCAGCATGATATTCGATCGCGACTGCATTGGAGGAAAAGTCCTCACCCGGATTTTGCTGGTGCCTGTGTGGGCAGAAGATGTCACATACCGACCCGCACGCCATGTGCGTTTAATGCCTGGGCCACGAGCACGATCCCCAGGCCTGCAACATTTGCCGGTCATTTCAGCTGTCTGTCCTTCGGGACCGCCTTGCCCGCCTGAAGTTGGGCTGCCCAGAGAAATGGAATTTGCTGGTCAAATCCAGGAACACCCATTGGGTGGTCTCTGTGGCTTCGGAGTCCGCCGAGCAGTTGGAGCAACTTAAAGCCTTCGAGGAGGAGGCAGCTCAGGTTGCCGCACAGTCATCTTCGGCTTCTGCATTTGTTCTACTCAAATTGGGCTCCACTTTTTTGGGCTCATTCAAGGAGCTGTGCTATTCTCTCCTGACCAAGGGAGAGGGCTGTTCGGGTTTGCACAGCTCGCGCTCCCACAAGAAGGAGTCTAGACACGGCAAGAAGAAGACTCACTGTTGACATTCTTGTGACTGAGAACTGTGACAGGAATCCCCAGTTTTTACCTCAATCGAAACCGTGGCCTTGACCGCTGGCTTCACGATACCCCCGTCAGGTCAGCCGGCCGACGATGCAGCTGAGATTTTTATTGACCCATTGTCACTAGATGAGGTCAATAATTCTCTATTCAGGACTCCAACCCTGCTGTTGTCCACCAAAGGGGTGACTCAGCCTGCTGAGCTGGACCCTCCGGTCACCAACCCAGACCAGGAGGAGCCGTGGCACTCCCTGGCTCCCTCCGAGATCCCCAGTTGGCACCACCAGTGGCTGAGATCAAGGTCTAGGACTTCCTCATCCAGTGGGTCGAGCAGATACTGCTGACTTCAGCAGTCCTGCTCTCAAAGCCACGGGAAGTGACGCCACCGCTATTCGTCGTCTTTGTCCTCCTCGGGTTAGGAGAGGCTTCAGCGCAAGTTGCATCAACTCAATGAAGACCTCATATGGCAACAGTTAGTGTTGTCCGGTCCGAAGCCTACCTTGGCTCACACACCGGACATCACACTGCTGTCGCCCGACAGGCCGATACCAACGCCTCAAGAGGCGCCGGTTGACACCGTTCCTCCACATGTGGAGCCAGTTCAGGCCACCTCGGTTCAGCCGAAGTTGGCCTCTCCACCGATTGTGGTGGAGCTGCCACCCAAGCAGCCTCCATCAAGGAGTCTTGGCCAGCTAAGGTCTTCCTCATCGGCTGTCAATCAGTCACTGTCATGCCCGACCGTCTGCAATGGGTCGAGAGCGACTCAGGTGGTTGGCCACTTTATGTGGACTCTTCTGAGTCTGAGGACTCCTCACTGCACACCCAGTCAACATGGAGTCAATGGGGGGTGTCTCAATGAAGGAAGGACCCATGTCCTTCATGGGCATCCTCCATCTCATCTCTGAGTCTACAGGGATGCTTCTGGAGCCAATTCAGAAGTGGGCTCGCTATCCCCTCACAGAGATTCCGGATAAAGGGGACTCTCCAATGAAGGCCTTCCTGGTGGCCGAGGCTATTGTTGGCCCTGCCTTGGAGCTTCGGCAGCACCCTTTCCCCTGCTCCGGTGCCCTAGGCCCAGATGGCCCTACAAATATGTGGTGCCCACCAGTTCTCTCTCGAGGTTCACAGAACAACCCTTGGCTGAGGGGTTGGTGGCTGATTCCATATTTCAGCGCTTGGACAATACAGGCGATGTCGACAGGCCACCAGACAAGGAGTCCAAGAAATTGGACCACTTGGCCAAAAAGGTCTATGCTGCCTCCTTGCTCAGCCTCCGCCAGGTGAGCTCAGCCATCCTGATAGCACACTTCTCCCATGCCCTCTTGGGCTCCCTGGATGAGGTGACTCCTCATCTCCCTGTGGACCTCCAGACCATGGTCAAGCAGGTCCAAGACCAGGGCCGGGCTGTGGCCAAACAGCAACTCCCAGACAGCTCTGGACATTGAGGATTCCTGTTCCCGCTCAGTGGCGGCTGCAGTCACTATGTGCCGTAGGGCTTGGCTGAGGATCTCGACCTTCATGGCAGACACTCAGCACAAGCTGGCGGACATTCCCTTCTTAGGCGCCGACCTGTTCGGGCCTGGTGTGGATGGTCATCTCTAGCATATCAAGAAGTCTAATGCCACTTTGGACTCCGTTACATCCAACCAGAAGGATCCCAAAGGCTCCAAGCAGCAGAAACACAAGCCCTTTCGGTCCCCCACTCCTGCGGCAAAACCAGCCCAGCACCAGCCAGGCCAGCAGGCTCAGCCTTGGTGCCATAGACCCAAGTCAGTGGCTTCAGTGGTCCAAAAGCCAGGAGGTAAGGGACCCAGTGGCTCTTCAGCCGGGTCCTCCTCCTCCTCCAAGCCTGCCCAATGACGGGATGGGGCTGCCACCTTCATGCCTGTCATGCCTCCCCTGGGTCCTCCTGTGGGGGGGTTGGCTCCACCACTTCCCTTCCACCTGATCCGCTGTTACCGTGGACAGGTGGGTTCTGGAAGTGGTTGGCCAGGGTCTGCCTCTGGAGTTCGAGCAGTACCCACCAAGCCAAGCCCATGCCCCATGGGAGGAGTTGGTATCAGCAGACACTCAGTCGGCTCTTTGAGATGACATAGCCCAGCTCCTCCACAAGGAGGTCATGGTTAGGGTAACGGATCCTCCAGAACACCCAGGGTTTGTCTCCAGGTACTTCCTGGTGCAAAAGAGGATGGGGGTTGGCGCCCCATTCTACATCTGCACGACCTGAACAAATTCCTCAAGTCTCGCACCTTCCAGATAGGTAACTCTGTGACTACAGAAACACTTAAACATAAATTAACTTTGGATCTTGGCCATGTATGTGACTGTTATTTAGCAGTACATGTCTGTGAACTTTTGTATAATATGTAAGTTTCTAATTGATTATACAGTTAGCTTGTTGACTGTTCATGTAATAAATGTTTATTTATTTGCATTTGTAACTTTTGTAAGATGACAGCTACAGGACCACCTTGAAAACAGGGCTTGTCTAACCCCACGTATTCTTCTATATTCCTTACTCTGTGCAGTCAGCCTCCTAAGCAGAACTGCCCAGAGAAAATTGAACTATATGCTAATGACAGAACTTATCATTGGCTCATGCCACATATTCAAACTGCTGCCATTATCAGCTGCAATGTTCCACCAACATATCAGATTTCTTTCTCCGCCTGTCAAGTCAAGACACCTAGGAGACTTCACTCTCAATCTTTCCTTGTGGTTCATCACTGAATATAAGTAGTTTCTTATATTATTATTCTTACTGCTGCCTTTATTTGTTTATAATGTTACCATTGGTTAGTTAGTTAGCATTATTTTAGTGTTTTAGTTTATTTTCTCAGTTCCTCACGGTTCGGAATAACCATTGAGGAACCGGGTCTTAGTACCCTTTTCCAGAGCTTTATTTACTGTGCATTTATTTAGCTTATTTGAGTTTTTTAGTTTAACAAATTATTATATTTTGTAACCGCTAACCCGGTTTCTGTGAACGCTAACCCAGTTCAATTTTTGTGATTCCCAGTTCAGTATCAGAACTTTCATCAGTTTCTGACCCGACCACGTTAAAAAAAATTTAAAAAAAAGAGTAAAATCCTTATTGTGGTTCTGTTTTTCTTCATCGGTTGGACGATGGCAGAAAAAACAAAGAAATAGACTGGACCCCCAGTGTTTAAAAACTGCCTTAAGTGTGGGAACGTTTTTGCAATGGCCGACAAGAACGAATTATGTGTAGTCTGCCTGAGGAATGACCATTTTTCAGCAGATTGTGATATCTGCAAGTCATTCCCTCAGAAAATAGTTGAAAAGAAAATGGAAAGACTCCCAAAAAAATTGGAGACTGGTGCTGCAGGTTCTGACCATCCCACACCCTCTAAACCTGAGGGTGATACCACTGTGTCTTCTTTGAGCACCCCCTAACAAAGGTGAAACAACTACTGGGAAAAGAATGGATGATCTGGCTGACTCTCTGGTTCCCACCAAAAAAACTAAGAAGAAAAAGCACGTTGAACCCCTGGCTGATAAACCAAAAGGGGTTTAATCTGAACCTCACAGTCTGCCATCATCAGGGGAGATTGCCCAGGCCATGAAGGTCATACAGGCTTTGCAGGGCTTTATACCTACTCCAACCCTCCCAGCACCAGTTCAAATCCCGGTTGGTCCCTCCTCTGACCCCAACCCATCTCAGGAGACGATGGAGTTTGAGGAGTATGATTTACCTAAAATGGATGAAGGTGAGCCTATTGAGCCTGAGATCTCACCAGAGCAGGAATTCGGTTCTCCTCCTAGACCAGAGGATTTTTCCTGTCATTTTTCCTTTGTAAGGAAAATAGTGGATGCCCTTAATCTGGTTGCCACAGAGGTCATAGAGGATGAGGAAGAGGCTAAATATATGGAGAAGATGGGGTTAACACCCACAAAGAAAATGTTACTCCATATAAACAAGTTCCTTAAAAAAGACTTGTTTAAGATCCTGCAGACTCCAAATTCTGTCCCACCTCTGAACTAGAAGGCGGATAAAAAGTACGAGTTGGACAGACAAAGGGCTGAATTCCTCTTTTCTCACCCTGACCATCAGGGGATAATCCAGCAACAGCCTATAAGAAGGCAGGGGTGCCTTTAGCATCTCACCCACCTGAGAAGGACTCTTGCAAAATAGACAACATGGTAAAAAAGGGATACCTAGCTGCTTCACTTGGGAGTAAGACACGTTAACTATCAAGCTTATTCAGCACTGTATCAGAAATCACTGTGGCAGTCCGTGTTGGCCATGGCAGAGAAGGCTCCTTCACCTCTCTCTAATGATTTGGCTGAGACAGCCAGGTTTGGGCTGGAAGCAGCCAAGTATCAATTTCAAATGGTAGCAGATGCCAGTGACAGTGCTGCCAGATGGATGGCCCTTACCATAGCCCTTAGGAGGTTGGCATGACTCAGAGCTACTAATTTCACACAGGATACCCAGGCCAAGGCTATGGATTTCCCTATAGAGGATAATTCATTATTTGGCCAACAGACTGAAGTATACATGAAGAAGGTGAATGAATATAAGGCCACCTATAAAAGCAATTCCTTAAAGGAGAGGCCTTCTCCCTCCCATAGGCCTTACCGAAGGGGAGGCAGAGGAAGGATAGCCTATAGTAAACCCTTTTATCAGGCACAGGCTGTCCCTCAGTATCAGCAATACCCACAGCAGACTGGGTATTTCAGGGGCAGAGGTAGAAGGGGCTTTAGGAGAGGTTCCCAAACTACCCAAGCTCAGCCCTAAGCAAAACATAACCCCTGACTTAATGATAAAGGCTGCCTCCCCTCTACCAGTAGGGGGCAGACCTGCTTACTATTTCCAGGCTTGGCAGTCCATCACCACAGACAAGTGGGTCCTGGAGGTAGTAAGTCAGGGCTTGTCCCTGAGTTTCAAGTCTTTCCCGCCCTTGTGAACAAGGGTGTTCAAACCAGCTTCCCTCATAGAGAAAAAACTCCTGTAGAAGGAGGTTCAAAACCTCCTCCTGTTGAAAGCAGTGGAGTGTGTTCCACTTCAGCAGAAGGGAAGAGGGTTCTATTCAAGATACTTCCTTACCAAAAGGAAAAATGGGGAGTGGTGGCCTAGTCTAGATGTGACAATGTTGAATACAGCCCTGTCCCAGTTGTTATGGAGAAATAATTTAAATGCAAGGATCTGTTCTATTCTCTCCTTTTCTGTCTCCTCTCTTTCTGGTTGCGCAACCAGATTTTCTCGTGAGACCTAGGACTTGATCACCCCGACGGTCTTGCAATTCTCTGCCTCTCGCTATCTCTCTACCCTCACTTGCTGTTCTGTCTTTTCTCCCCTTGCATATCTGCTGGTATAAAAATATATGTGAATCAGTTTGGTGAAATGTAACTAATACTGGGATCCCTTTGTTTAGAATGTATATAGTTTTATTGTTGAAATGTATATAGTTATACTGTTGAAATGATTGCAAAAAGCTGTTTGTAACTCAAGGGGTTAACCTGAGAAGCTAGTTTGCAAACTGTCTGAGAAGCTGTAAGCAAGAGGTCAGTTCTGAGTTGCAATGCACTTTTGGCTGCACTTCTTGAAACTTACAAGAACACTATGTGAGGAGCATGCTGTTTTCTTAATGAGCGGGGGTTGCAAAGACTTATAAAAACAGCTGCAATTTCTTGCAAGAAAGACAAAAACACAGAGACTGAAACAGGAAATTGAGAAGAAACCCTGATGGACTTTCTCTGTTTATACTGCCTTTGTAAATAGTTATACTGAACAATTTTATTTTTTTATTTTACTTTTATTAATAAATCACTTGTTGCGAATTTTACAACTGCTCCTGGTTTTCCTATGCTTCTTGACCTGTGCCTTGATGACAGATGGTGTTAAAAGTGGGATTTACGAAGTAATCTAGCTTCTTGTTCTGCCCCTGAGTTGAATGGCTGCCTAGGGAGCTTGCTGACTCTACCGCCACAGCTAATCCCCCTCTAATATCATAGTTTAAATGATAAAAACTGTAAAAAAAAAATGAGTAAGAGGGGGACTAAAGGATTGGAACCGCTGAGGACCCGAAAAATGGATGATTTCGACTTAGATGCTGAGCGATCCGACTCAGAGGCCTCCAAATCAGATACCGCACCGGCACTCCAGGCCCACACTCCAGTGAAAACTAATACCTCACGCACACCCAAGGGCAAAATCAACAAAAAAATAAAACTGAATATGATTTATCACGAATTGTGCGCATTTCGAGCAGATGTAAAAAGTTTATATGGCGAAATGAGGAAAGATATTACCTCGTTGGAACAGAGAGCAGCTGATACAGAGCGCCAGTTGACGGCCATGGAAAATAGAGTGGATGATGCGGAGAACCTGCTTAAACAACTACAGGATCAACAAGAGCTGATAGCGGCCCGACAGGAAGACGCGGAGAACCAAGTGCAGCGCAAAAATGTACGCCTATACTGCATTCTGGAGGGAGCTGAAGGTTGGAAGATAAAGGAGTTCATTACAACCCTACTCCTAAAATCTCTTGACCTCCTGGATACTCTGCCTTTTTACCTGGAGCGAGTTCACAGGGCCCTGGCTCCTAAGCCCACTTCACCAAATGCCAGCCAATGCTCAATTATTATTATCTGTTTCAACAACTATGCAGTCAAAGACCAAATATTGACAACCTCGTGGCGTAAGCAAAAGATCTATTACAGCCAAGCCAGATACTATACGGACCATGATTATGCACCCCACACCATGAAGATGCGCAGAGCTTACCTTCCTTTGCTCCCCACACTGAAAGCACAAGGAATAACGTTTAATACACCTTATCCAGCAAAGTTAGTGGTCTTTCTCCTGGAAGGGAAACAGGAGTTCTCTTCAGCAGTGGTGGCAAGAGAGGCACTATCGGCAAAAGGTGTCTTCTTTCCAGAAAGAGCATGTCCCTCTCCTCTGCAACCTCAGCGATGGCAGAGCACACATAAAGGAGCAAGCACCAGAGAGAAGAGGGAGAATGGATCTGCTAGTGTTGACCCCACGCATTTTCTGGCTGAATTCCGAAGGGAGCCTACATCACTGAAAACTACCTGAACAACGAGAGTTGTACACAAACTTAACTGCTTATGCCTTGAGTTCAGGTAACGAGTGGAGGGAAGGGGGGATGGGGAGTCAAATACAAGTCTACCTCCTCCTAAATGTGGCTGCTCATTTGAAGAAAGCCGAACCTTGGACAGAATGACTAATATGAAACCTATTCTTTTAACCATGGGAAACTTCAGGACACTGGTCGCGGCCCACTTCGAGGGACACTCTGCCCTCCGATCGTTCTCCTAGACTGGCCATGGTCTTCTGAACTAAGCTTAGCAATGCTTACTAACAGATATGCAATAGACACTACAGGATTTTAATGAAGGGGGAAAAACTCTCTTTTTTTTTTCTTTCTGAGTTTAAACTACTGTATATAAATTGAGGGGTTTTATAGGAGATGCTTTGTTTTTCTTAATTTGAATTCCCCCTTCACCATTCAGGACAGATTAGTGCATAAATGCACGTGGTTAGTTCATCCTGATTTGAGCCTACTCAACGGACTGCTCTATTATTCTCCCTGTCAGCTATTTTAACCGTTTTTGTGTGTTCAGTGATTCATATAAATTAAGTAGAGGTTACAGCTGGGAGGTGGAGAAAAATGAATAAGTGAGTTTTTGGACACCATTTTTTCCCTATTTCAGCACGGGGCTGTTTTTTTCTCTCCTGGGTAACCCTCCTTAATTATCTCCTTACTTTTATTGTTTTATTTGGGGGCCTGATAGGCTCGAAGGGGGCCCGGGGAATACGATCTTCTGGACTTAACCCCCCAGCTGAGATGAAGCTAAATTACATTCCTGCTACCTCAGCTCATACAGGGAAATGGAAAACAATTTCCCCTACCATGGAAGTTCTTTATGTTGGAATAATAACTACTAGTTCTAGTTTAAAGGTTTTTATCTTTACTGGGAACAGTAGAATTAAGCTGTCTGTTCAGTGTTCATGTTATTTCTTTATCCTGTGCCTAGTTCCGTTGACGAGGCAGTTATTGATAAATTACATTATGTATGCCATACTATTTCAATCCTATATATTTCAAATAGCAAACGTTGACAGGGAGGGATTGTCTTCTAGCACTCTAAAGAGAAATGGAAGCTGAAGAGAAATGGTAGAATCTATTCACAGGGTTATGCTCTACCTAAAATGTTTGATATGAAACTGGAGGAGAAGAGCAAGGTGGCTGCCTGGGGAGATGTGCACGTATTGATATTAATAATGGCTGACACTGCCTGTATCCTATCATTTAATGTGAATGGTATCCGTAGCCTGATAAAATGCAAACGTCTACTGAATTATTTTAAACAGGCTAAGGCAGATGTCATTCTTCTTCAGGAAACACATTTGTCACAGGTTGAACACTCTAAATTTGGGTCATTGGGATTCCAGGTGGTGATTGCCTCTTCGCATGCTTCGGGAAGAAGGAGGGGTACTGCAGTTTTGATACCACATGGGGTACCTTTCCAGATCCAGAAGCAAATCATGGATATGAGGGGAATTATGCAATAGTGGTGGGTCAACTATATTCAACACAGGTCACACTTGCATCGGTATATCTCCCCCCAAGTAGCAAATCTCAAAGGGCACAAAGTTTTTTAGACAAATTTCTTCTGAAGGCTGAGGGTCAGTGTATATTTGAAGGGGATCTTAATGTAACCTTGAATATGAATCTTGATAGCTCTGCTCCCTCTAGATATAGAGCCTCGGTGCTTCAAAAATATTTAAGGCATACCCTACCTAACTTGGGCCTGACAGATATTTGGAGGCACTTTTTCCCATCTGTTAGGGCCTATACACACTATGCCCCCAAAACAAACATGTCAGCACGGTTGGATTATTTTTTATCTTCTGTGGAGCATTTAGATTTAATTAAGGATATTTCCATTGAGACCTCTATTCTGTCAGACCATTCGCTTCTATTTTTAAAAATAGAGGTTACAAAACCGAAAAAACAGACATTCTGGAGATTGAATCTACTTCATCTTCAAGATCCAGAGTTCCTATCAATGATTAAAAAACAGATCCCACTTATCTTGTCGGAAAATATCTCCCCTTCTACATCAGCAGCTATTGGGTGGGACACACTCAAAACTTTTTTTATGAGGGGACATTATAAAACATTCGGCTCACCAGAAAAGGAAACAAGAATTACTAGGGAAAGAGTTAGGGGAAACTCTAGCCAAACTACAAAACCAACTTTACATAGGAGACATATCAGTCAAACCTCAACTATTGGCTATTAAACAAAAACTTCAGTGGTTGGCCGTCCAAAAAATAGAACAACAGTTATATGTATTTAAAACTTACTTCACAAGAAGGGGGGCCCTAGAGGAACTAGACAATTAGCCAGGCACCTGAGAGGTGCCAGACAACGAGTGATGGTCACCAAAATATATGACCATAAAACAAAACGCTTACTGTTACAGCATCAGGAGATTAGGCAAGCTATGGCGGACTTTTACCGTATTTATATTCGGAGGAAACCCATCCCTCCCCCCAACAGATAACTGAATTCATGCAAACCTCCCCATTACCCCACCTCTCTACCCAGCAAGCAGAGGAACTCTTACATCTCATTACAGGAGAAGAAATTAAAGCTATTCTCAAGTTAATTAAGTCCCAGAAGGCCCCGGGTCCAGACGGTTACCCAAATTAATTTTATAAGAAATTCCAAAATCTGCTTATCCCTGTACTGCCATCAACCTATAGAGAGATACAGTAGAGAATACCACCTCCTCCTTCTTGGAAGTATGCTGAAATAGCAGCAATCTCTAAGCCTGGCAAAGATACTACTCTGATGTCTTCTTACCACCCAATTTCAAAACTAAACTGTGACTACAACATTTTTATGTCAATTCTAGCCCACAGGATCAACACTTTCTTACCCCAGCTTATTGACCCAGATCAGGTGGGATTTATCAGGAGACATAAAGCACATGAAGCAGTGCGCCGAGTGCTATTGCTCACTGAATATGTGATAAAAAGAGAAATACCCTTAATCCTTCTTGGCCTTGATGCAGAGAAGGCTTTTGATAGGGGGTTGTGGCTCTTTTTGTGGGCCACACTAAGGGAATTTACTTTTCTGGAGTGATTCATTACTCAAATCCAGGCCATGTACTCCTCACCAGTCACCTATCTCAAACTAGATGGATCTCTTTCCTCCCCTTTTCCCCTTTTTAGAGGGACCAGACAAGGGTGCCCATTATCCTCTTTTACTTTTTGCATTATACTTGGAACCCCTAGCTGCTAATATTAGACAACAAATTAATATAGAGGGAATCCCTTTGGGGGGAGATCATATAAGCTTACTCTTTTTGCAGATGATATCCTATTGTCTCTAACTGCACCTGAAACCTCTGTACCAGCAGTCTGGGAACAGTTAGATCTTTTTGGTAAAGTTTCAGGATACCAGATAAATAATTGTAAGACCGAAGTACTTAACTTTGCATTCTCCACTTCTCAGACCCTAAAAAATACATTCCCATTTCACCGGCGTAGAGTGGAGATGCGATATCTGGGTATCAAAATACCCTCCAATATGACACACCTGGAACTGATGAATTTTGAACCAATCTCCCAACCGATCATGGCAGATTTGTCCAAATGGTCACAATTATACCTAGAAATTTTTAATCGGGCAGAAGTTATTCAACAAAACATCTTACCTTGGCTACTTTTTTTCATGCAAACCCTCCCAATTACCCCTTCTGAGGCATACTTCAGATCCTGGGATAAGCTCATTTCAAGGTTCATATGGGGAGACGGGATACCACAAGTGAAATTTACTTTATTACAGCGCCCTAGGACACATGGGGGCCTTGGCATACCTAATTAAAAAAATTATGCCCTAGCCGCACAAACTCGTATAGCTCTCCTACATGCTTCCACCTCCTATGAAGCACACTGGAAAACCATAGAGACAATTATTAATGGCATGGAGCCATTTTACCCTTATTTAGTGGGTAACCCCCCAGGATGTATACCCATGACACATTTTTTAACATTTACAGGAGAATTCTTTAAGGCCTGGATTTACTTAACCAGACATATTTTATCCACATCTGAGAGATACTAGCTCACAGCCATGGCCTATGATTCTGAACTTTGTACGCCTCAGCTAAACAAATCACTAAGAGATTGGGAACAATACTCCCTCTGCTTTGTTTTTCAGATGGTGAGCCCCATGGGAATTTATTCCTTTTCATACCTACGGTCTATATATAACTTACCTCCAAAATATTACTCGACCTGTTTATCACTTAAGGAAAAACTCTATCCTCTAGAAGACTTTTTAATAAAAATAGTGGAATCCCCCTCGAAATTAGTGTTGGTTATTGCCTTATATCTGCAAGGTGAAACCTCTGAGCATATTATAAGTAACCTATATAAAGCGTTACAGCAATCCAAAAGAGATGATTTAGAGGTGGTTAGGCAGCGATGGGTTAGAGATTTAGACTCCACAATAGAGGAAGAGAGATGGCACCAAGCGACTCTCCCCTATTCTAAAATCACCTCGACAACTTACTGGAGGGAATTTGCATGTAAGATCGGGCTTCACTTTTTTAAGACCCCAGACATTTCTGCTAAGATCCAAGGGCCAGAGCAGAGGTCATGTTGGAGAAAATGTGGATGCAAGAGAGAAAGCCATGCCCACATATTTTGGTATTGTCCTAAGCTTAAGGGATACTGGAAGGAAATTATATCAGAATTGACAGAAGTCTTTGGGATATTAGAATGGAGTACACCATCTTTCATCCTGAGTGCTACCCCCATCTGGAATTACAACAACTAGGAAACAATATAAAATAGTCACACTCTTAATTTTGGTAGCCAAGAAAGTGCTCACTAGATTCTGGCTCAAAGATAAATACCTACTAAAGAGACATGGACCAGTCTATTTTATGAAGTATATAATCTGGAACGTACCTCAGCCAGATTGAATAATAGAAAGAAAAAGTTTGATAATAACTGGAGGCTTTGGATCTCTTATCAATTAGAGCATTACCCTGAATTTGTCCCATGAGGGCAGTATATTTTTATGATGATGTACTACATCGTATCCCGACCCAAACCCAGTTATTAGATAATTTTATGCTCCAGAAGAGGTCCCAAGTTGTAATGGAAATAACATTAATGAGACAGATTAAGTGGTTTTTAAGGGATTTCTACTGGTCACAGGTGATACATTTGATTATACTTGAAGATATAGGAAGTGCTCCTTCCCTGCACTTGATAACGTTTTTACTACTATCACTGTTATTTGTGCTATGTATTGAGTGCAGAAGATGTATTTCCCTGCACTATATATGTATGGCTATGATTGTATGTCTAAACACAATAATAAAAATAAAAAAAAGTGGGATTTACGCCTTACATACTCTAAACCAGGAGTTTTGTGCGTGGGTACTTGACCTGGTACCAGGAACGCATAGAAGAAAGGTATGGATTCTGCAGCAGCAAGCCCAGGAGTGGTTACCAGGAGAATAGAAGCCAAACTAGCAGAGACAGACGTCCAAGCTGAGACTGTAGAGCTAGCACCAGTTATATAAAAAGAACAGGCAGTGACAGAACCTGAAAGCCTGACTGCCTTTTTCAAATGGTAGGCTATACGACAAAGACAGACAGAGAAACAAAGAAGAGAGGAGATGCAGCAGAAAGAACAAGAAATTCAACATTTAAAAGCACAGAGAAAAGAAATGCAACAACTCAAACAGCAGAGAAAAGAAGAGATGCAGCAACAGGAGCAGCAAGGAAGAGAAGAGATGCAGCGATGGATGGATGCCTTGCAAGTTATCAAAGCTGGAGGATCCGGCACTGGTCCAGCAAAGCAACAAGACACTAACAACTTAAAATACATTAAACTTAAAAAGTGTTGTCCCTCGGATGATATTGAAGCATACTTGACAACTTTTGAAAGGGTTGCCGCAGCCTGCCAGTGGCCAAAGCAGAAATGGGAAATCAGACTGGTACCTTACCTGACAGGGAAAGCCCAACTTGCCTTCAGCAATATGGACACTGCACAGTCAGACAGCTATGACCTAGTGAAAAGCGAAATCCTGAAAAGGTATGACATCTCAGGAGAGACCTACAGGCAGAGATTTCGATCTCTGAAGTACAACTCAGTTGACAATCCTCAAGAAGCCTTCACCCGATTTGGAGAACTCCAGATAAAATGGCTCCAACCAGAGGGCAAAAGTCCCACAGATCGAGAGATTTGCAATGGAGAAATTCATCAACATCCTGCGTACAGATGTACAGCTTTGGGTAAAAGAACACCAACCCAAAAGTGACGAAAAGGCTGTTTCTTTGGCCGAAGACTACCAAATGGCCAGACAGATGCCACAGCAGTGAGGTAAAAGCCAAGCCACTCTTTTTCCCATTTAAACTCCAAGTCTGACAAGAACTCTGGTGGGGGTAACAAATCTGTGCCCAAAGACGTTATTTGCTATAACTGCAATAAGCCCGGTACTATTGCAAGAAATTGCCATAAGAAGAGTGACACTGGAGCAAATTTGTCCTTAGCAAATTGGGGAAGTACTTAACAGATGTGAAGGTGGGAGATAAGACTGTGAAGGTACTTATGATTCAGGAAGCAGACAGACTCTAGTACATATTGAAGTGCCAGGAAAACAATGTCCACAAGGACCAGGTACTGGTGTCATCTGCATCCACAGGGACACTTGATACTATCCCACCAGCCAAGTGACTCTCACTATTAATGGGGTGCCACACCAAATGAAAGTGGCGGTAGTACCTAAGTTACCTATACCTGTGATTATTGGAAATTGCTTTCCAGGATTTACCGAGTTAATCAAAGAGGGAGTAAATCCTTATGTGTAGGTAGTTTTGGTGACAAGAGCTCAGGCAAAGAAAATCGGTAGGGACTCTTCCTTTTGCTGATTTTGATTCAGACTTGTTTGAGCACAGCTCCAACATCTGGAAGTCCAGGAAAGAAAGACAACTCCTGAAGAAACAGTGGCATCAAAAAACTGATGGGTATAAGGGGTTAACATATAAGAATGCTGAAACTAAACTGATCACTGATTGTGATTTTCTTTCAGATCAAGCTAACAATGTTTCTCTCCAGGGTTATTTTAAGCAGCTGGGGGGGTGAAATCAAAGCAGGATGAACCTATGTTTAAAAAATGTAATGGGCTACTTTACAGAGTTTGGGTTAAACCTCAGACACAGGACCAGATAGAACAATTGGTTATACTGTAGAAGTATAGAACAGAGTTGTTAACAGATAGCACATGATAGTCCTATGGCTGGTTATTCAGGGAGGGATCGCACCCTTGCCAGATTACTGTACAAATTTTACTGGCTGGGAATTCATGAAGATGTTGCTATCTATTGCAGTTCTTGTGCTGAGTGTCAGAAAGTAGCCCCAGTGACTAAAAAAGACAAGGTGCCCCGATGTCCCTACCCTTGATAGATGTGCCTTTGAGAGAATTGCAGTGGATGTAGTTGGCTTCTTAGACAAAAGTAAAAAGGGTAATCGGTTCATTTTGGTAGTATCTGACTATGCTACTCGATACCCAGAGGCAGTTCAAATGCATACTGTCACAGCCACAAAAGTGGCAGCAGAGCTTGCCAAAATTTTCAGCAGTGTGGGCATACCAGAAGAGATTATTACTGATCAGGGTAGTAATTTTGGTACTGCATTACTGAAGGAGCTGTACTGACTACTAGGTATCACAGCCATAAGAACATCCCCTTATCACCCTTAGACAGACAGTCTTGTTGAGCGTTTTAATCAAACCCTAAAATGGTTGTTAAAAAGGTTTGTAAATGGAGAAGGGAAAGATTGGGACCAGTACTTATCTTACCTGCTTTTTGCTTACAGAGAAGTGCCACAGGCATCTACAGGTTTTTCACCATTTGAAATGCTGTATGGTATACAACCTAGAGGGCCACTAGATGTAATAAAACAAACATGGGAAAATAACCCCCATCAGAAACAATCTATTACATCTTATATGTGTGCCCAGAGAAAGAAGCTGGCAAAATATGTTGAAATCGCCATAGTAATCAGGAAGAGGCCCAAAATCAGCAGATGATGTATTACGCCCAAGGGGTAAAAGAAAACGTTTTTGAGCCAGGCGAAAAGGTCTTACTTCTGAAACCCACTACAGAAAATAAACTGTTAATGAAGTGGCCAAGGACCTTATAAGGTTCTTAGACATACTGGCAGAGTTAACTATGAGACTGAGACCACTGACAGGAAAAATCCTATTAAGATATACCATGCTAACCTCCTCAAGAAATGGGTTGAAAAAATACCAAAAGCTGTTTTGCTAGTTTTACCAGAAACTGATAAAGAAGATACTGATGTGCTGATGCTGTAAAGGTGAATGTTTCCTTAACCTCCAAACAAACCGCAGAAATTCATAACTTGCTAAATACATTTAACAGTACTTTTACCACAGTACCAAGCAAAAAGGGTTGAGCGCGTAATAGTGACAAAGAATGCTCGCCCTATTAGACAAAAAACATACAGATTACAAGAGCGATTAAGAGCTGAGGTGGTTAAGGAAATACAAAAAATGAAAGAATCGGGAATCATAGAAGAGTTGAGAAGTGCTTGGTCATCACCAATGGTGATTGTAAACAAAAAAGAAGGGGTTGTAAGAATTTGTCTTGATTTTAGGAAACTTAATCAAGTGTCAGAATTTGATAGGTATCCTATGCCCAGAATAGATGATTTGGTGGACAGACTGGGGCGTGCCAAGTATATCAGTACCATTGATCTCATCAAGAGTTACTGGCCAATCCCCCTAGCTAAAGAATCCAGAGACAAAACTGCATTTACCACTCCTATAGGATTCTGTCAGTTCACCACCATGCCGTTTGGTTTGGATGATGCTTTCACTACATTCCAGCAGTACATGGATGTAACTTTATCCCCTCACACTGGTTATTGTGCTGCATACCTGGATGATGTCGTGGTGTACAGTCCAGACTGGAAAAGCCACCTGGAACACCTACAGGCAGTTATCCAATCGATCAAAAAGACAGGTCTGACAATTAATCCTACCAAGTGTGCATTGGGCATGCAGGAAATCAGATATTTGGGCTGTTTTGGGAAAGGGAGAAGTCAAGTCAGAGGTTTCCAAGATAGAATCTGTAGCCAACAGCCCTGTCCACAAAACCAAGAAACACGTCAGGTCATTTTTAGTGCTGGGTGGTTATTACTGGAGATTTGTTCTCAACTTTGCACAGTTAGCTACTCCCCTCACAGAACTCACAAAGAAATGGTTTTCTGTCATCGAGGCACAGGTCAGGAAGCATAGGAAAACCAGGAGCAGTTGTAAAATTCGCAACAAGTGATTTATTATTAACAAAAGTAAGATAAAAAAATAAAATTGTTCACTATAACTATTTACAAAAGCAGTATAAACAGAAAGTCCATTAGGGTTTCTTCTCAATTTCCAATCTCGGTCTCTGTTTGTTTTCTCTCTCGCAAGAAATTGCAGCTGTTTTTATAAGTCTTTGCAACCCCCGCTCGTTAAGATGTCATGCTTCTCACATAGTGTTCTTGTATGTTTCAGCAAGTGCAGCAAAAAGTACATTGTGACCCATCATCCCTCCAGCTGTACCTCTCCACAATTCATACACTCTTCTGGTGGATAGTGGTTCCTCTGTGGAGGTACCTGCAGTGGAGACCAAGGAGGATGCTGGGAACCTTCACAAAGGAGACCCACAGGAGGGTGGCATGGGACCCCACAGGGGAAGGAAACAACTCCTGGTGGGGGACTCAATCATTGGGGGGGTAGAAGTGGGAGAGGAAGGGGAGAGGGAGGCAAGGTGCCTGCCTGGCACCACGGCTTGGAGGGACAGGAAGCGAATCCTCAGGATCGAGGGAGCAGCTGCACGAGGGAGGGAGCTGGATGTCATTGTCCACGTAAGGACAAATGATCTGGCTAGGAATGGGATCAGAGCAGTCCAAGAGGAGTTTGTAGAGTTGGGAAGGGGTCTTAGACAAGCAGCGCATATGGTAACCTTCTCGGAGGTGCTGCCTGTTTATGACAAGGATGATGCTAGGGTACTGCTCACCAGGGAATTCAATGAATGGTTGAAAAACTGGTGTGGGGCTAAGGATTTTGGCTTCACTGGGGACTGGGGAGCCACCTGGAGGGACGCAGACCTATATTGGTGCGATGGTCTGTATCTGTCCAGGGGAGAACCACGATCCTAGGTGAGAGGTTTAAATGCTTCATTAGCAAGCATTTAAACTAGCCAAGGGGGGGGGTACTGAAAAGGAGCAGGGAAATCCTAGCCTCCCCCCACAAAACACGGTAATTAGTGAGGTAAACACCAAGGTAGAGAAGTCATTAGGGAGCAGGACAGAGGTAAATGTAAAAAAAAGACAAAGGCAGTAAGGACAGGGATGGAGCTAAAAGGGGTAAGGCCATCAAAATGTGGAGGGTGATGAGTACCAATGCTCATAGGCTGTGTAACAAGCTCCCTGAACTAGTGGCCTTGATGGAAGAGGATTGCCTGGATATTGTGGCAGTCACAGAAACATGGTACACAGAGAACCATGACTGGGATGTCAACATATCAGGATACACAATCTACAGGATGGACAGAGAGGGTAAAAGAGGAGGAGGAGTAACTCTCTATGTAAAAGAAGGGATCAAAGCAACAGAACTAAAGAGTAAACAGGGAGCAGATGAGGCACTCTGGGTCACCCTGGAGACAGGAAATGGCTCCACAATCTGCATGGGGGTTGTATACAGACCCCCATCTCAGGTGGAGGGAATAGACAAGGAAATGATAGAGGGCATGACAGAAAAAGGGGAAATATTGTTGATGGAGGACCTGAATATGTCAGATGTTAACTGGAGCACCTTTGCTGCAGGCACATCCAAGCGCAGGGTCATTCTTGATGCCCTACAAGGGGCATGCTTCAGACAGCTAGTATTGGAACCCACTCGGGAGGGAGCAATCTTAGACCTGGTACTCTCAAATGGGGACGGAGAAAGAATCTCAGATTTAGAAGTGGGTAGCCATCTGGGAACAAGCGACCACCAAACAGTGTGGTTCACAATAAACAGCCATACAATCAAGCCATACAAAAGCAAGAGTATTGGAATTTAGGAGGGCTGACTTTGGGAAAATGAGAGAGTGCCTCAGAAAAGCACTAGCAAACAGGCAAGAAGGAGGGGTGGAGCAACAATGGGGAGTAATCAAAACAGCCATCACAGAGGCAATAAGCCTTTGTGTAAAGCAAATCAACAAAACACAATGAAGAAAAAAAAAGCTATGGTTCTCAAAAGAGGTGGCAGGGAAGGTTAATGAGAAAAGGATAGCATTCAAGAAATATAAGGAAACACAGAAGGAGCAGGACAGAGAACTTTATCAGTTAAAGCAGAAAGAGGCAGGGAAGGCAGTCAGAATAGCAAAGACCCAAACCGAGGAAAGGATAGCCAGCTCTGTTAAGAAGGGGGATAAGACCTTTTATAGAAACATTAGGGAGTGAAGAAAGACCAAAGGAAGGATACTGAGGCTTAATAAAGGGAAGGGAATGTGGGCAGAGAGTGACAGTGAAAAAGCAGGGATACTGAACAAATATTTCTGCTCAGTATTCACAAAGGAAGACGAAGGGGAGGTACCTAAACCAAACAAGAGAAATACTCTGAACATGGGGGTCAATACCAGTCCATTTACAGAAGAAAGGGTTCTGAAAGAACTAATAAAATTGAAGGTGGACAAAGCAATGGGGCCTGATGGGATTCACCCAAGAATTCTAAAAGAATTATGGGTAGAACTAGTGACACCGCTGACTACTCTCTTTAACAAATCATAGGAGGATGGGGTGGTACCTGAGGGCTGGAGGAGGGCGGATATGATTCCTCTTCACAAAAGTGGGAGCAGGACAGAGGCAGGAAACTACAGACCAGTTAGTTTGACCTCAGTGGTAGGGAAAATGATGGAATCTCTTCTGAAGGAAAGAATTGTTGAGTACCTAGAGGCCAGTGGGGCACGGGACCCAAGGCAGCATAGATTCATGATGGGAAGGTCGTGTCAGACAAATCTAATAGATTTCATTGACTGGGTGACCAAAGTAGTAGACCAAGGAGGGGCTGTGGACGTGGCCTACATAGATTTTAGCAAGGCATTTGATACAGTCCCGCACAAAAGATTAATACACAAGTTAGCCAGCCTTGGAGTGGGTCCCAAGGTGGTAGCCTGGATAAAAAAATGGCTAGCCAACAGGACGCAAAGGGTAGTAGTAAACGGAGTCCACGGTGAAGAAAGGAGGGTTACTAGCAGGGTACCGCAGGGTTCAGTACTGGGACCGGTCCTTTTTAATATATTTATAAGTGACATTGCAGAGGAACTGGAAGGAAAAGTATGTCTCTTTGCAGACGACATAAAGATCTGCAACAAGGTTGATACATAAGATGGAGTGGAAAGGCTGAGAAGGGACTTGGCAAGGTTGGAGGAATGGTCAAATGTATGGCAGCTCAGATTCAATGCAAAGAAGTGCAAGGTAATGCACCTGGGAAACAAAAATGCAGGGGAAGAGTACACAATGGGGGTGAGATACTGACAACAGTAAAATTGGAAAGGAACCTGGGGGTAATTATATCAGACCTAAAGGTGGGCAAGCAATATGAGAAGGCAGAAAGGAAGGCTGGGGGGATACTGGGATGCTTAGGGAGAGGCATCAATAGTAGAAAACAGGAAGTTGTTATCCCTCTGTATAGACAGTTGGTGAGACACCATCTGGAGTACTGTGTGCAGTTCTGGAGACCCCATCTCCGCAAAGACATAGACAGAGTGGAGGCTGTCCAGAGGAGGGCAACCAAAATGGTGCAGGGTCTGCACCAGAAGACCTATGAAAAAAGACTAAAGGAGCTTAATATGTATACCCTTGAGGAAAGAAGGGAGAGAGGGGACATTATAGAAACTTTCAAGTACCTCAAGGGAATCAACAAAGTCCAAGAGGGTAGCATCTTTCAGAAAAAGAAATGTGCAAGAACAAGGGGGCACAATTTGAAGATGGGGGGTGGCTCAGAGGTAATGTGAGGAAGTATTTTTTCACAGAGAGGTTTGTGGATGCTTGGAACAGCCTCCCTGAGGAGGTCGTGGAGTCAAGAACAGTGAGGGAATTCAGGAATGCATGGGACAGACATAAGGCAGTCCTAGTGGGGGGGTAGGAGGAAGTAAGCTGTTGGTTAACTAGGATCTGCAGCTTATCTGTTAGGTAGGAAAATGGGCAGACTAGGTGGGCCAAGCGGTCCTTATCTGCCATCAAATTCTATGTTTCTATGTTTCTAGAACTGACCTCTTGCTTACAGCTTCTCAGAGAGTTTGCAAACTAGCTTCTCAGGTTAATCCCTTGAGTTCCAAACAGCTTTCTGCAGTCATTTCAACAGTATAACTATACACATTTCAACAGTAAAGCTATACTGTATATGTTTCTAAACAAAGGGATCCCAGTATTATTTACATTTCACCAAAATGATTCACATATATTTTTATACCAGCAGATATGCAAGGGGGAGAAAAGACAGAACAGCAAGTGAGGGTAGAGAGATAGCGAGAGGCAGAGAATTGCAAGACCATTGGGGTGATCAAGTCCTAGGTCTCACAAGAAAATTTGGTTGTGCAACCAGACAGAGAAGAGACAGAAAAGGAGAGAATAGAACAGATCCTTGCATTTAAACTCTTTCTCCATAACAACTGGGACAGGGTCGTATTCAACCCTGTCACACTAGACCTCAGACTACTGAACAGGCATAAGCCAAAGTTCAAAATGGTCACACTGGCAATGATTTTGCCAGTAATCCAGCAGGGAGATTGGCTAGCATCTTTGGATCTAAAAGATGTCTACTTTCACATCCCAATAAGAGAATCTCACAGGAAGTACCTCAGATTCAGTCTTCCATCAGGACACTACCAATTCTCAGCTCTACCTTTCGGCCTCACTTCAGCACCAAGGGTGTTTACAAAGTGCTTAGCAGTGGTGGTAGCGTACCTAGGAAGGTTAGGTATATCAGTCTTCCCTTATATTGACAACTGGCTGGTGTTGAGAAGTTCACCACAGCAGGTACAAGACCATTTTAAAGTAATACTAAACTTGTTACAGTCTCTGGGATTCCTGGTAAATCAGGAGAAATCCATTCTCACTCCAGTACAAGTCTTGCATTTCATAGGAGCAGAACTGCATCTTACAAGTGGGCTCTCCATCTAGAGGTAGTACACAGTCTGTTCTCCCACTGGGACACCCCTCAGATGGACCTGTTCACCTCCAGAGAGAACACAAAGCTGAGGCTGATTTGTGCCCACCCCCCCCAGCAAGACTCTCTGCAGGGAGATGCCTTCTCAAGGCCGGTGACCCCAGGCCTCTTCTGTGCCTTCCCTCCACTTCTCTTGATCCACAAGGTGCTACTCAAGGTCAGGAGGGACAAGACACAGGTGATCCTGGTGGCCCTGGACTGGCCCCACCAGTACTGGCACCCAGATCTCCTCAGCTTCAGCAACAGGCTCCCAAGGCATCTTTCATTATGCCCGGACCTGCTCTCCATCAATCAGGGGAAGGTACTCCACTCAGACCTTCAATCCCTGCACCTGACAGCCTGGTTCCTGAACGGCTAGCATTCCATACTTTAGGTCTCTCCGAAGATGTCTTCACTGTAATGGAGGCATCTAGAAAGAAATCGACCAGGAAGTGCTATGCCTTCAAATGGAAGAGAGTCTCCATTTGGTGTTAGGGCAAAGGGCCTGGACCCCTTGTCCTGTCCAGTGGGCAGCATTTTGGATTACCTGTGGTCTCTTTATCCAAAGGGGGACTTCAGTCGACGACCCTTAAGATGTACTTGGCAGCTATCTGTGCTTACTGGGCGTGGGCTGATCAGTGGTTGATGGCACAGGAGACAGTGGTTTGGTGCTTTTCAAAGGCTTAGATCACATTTCCCCCCTGGTGCGTGAACCACCACCACCATGGGATCTGTTGCTGGTTTTGGCAAAGCTCATAGGCTTACACCATTCGAACCGATGCACAGGTGTGAGATGTCACACCTGTCATGGAAGACCACCTTCCTGGTGGCTGTTGTCACAAACTTACTCAGCAGGTCAGGCCCTCTGCTCTCACAGTGCCAACTTCTGAGTGCAGTATTACGAACAGGTAACAAAACAGGGTAACCCTCCTGTCTGTTTGTGGGTCTGAATCACCTTTGGTTTCAAGTTCTGGAGGGATTCATACTGTGATCCTTATGCTAGCATACCCAAATGTACAGGCTCAGATAATTCTGCTCTTCGGAGAATGCCAGATATCTTTCGCCTAAGGGCACCTAACCAGGTATCCAAAATGAACGCTAAAAACTCTATGAAAGACCTTAGGAAAATTTTTACCCTTTCCCAGTTTGGTATAACCATTAAGCTTATGAGCAGTATCAACTTTAACCATCTGTACTTCACATGCAAGAGAAAGAATTTCGAAGGCACCCCAGGCAGTCTCTTTAAATATAGATTTACTTAAAAAATGGGTAAAAAATATGTAAAATGTAAACACAGAACCATATATCACAAAGCATGCAATCACTTAAAAGAACAAGGTTAAAGTACAAACATAAACTCCTACCACAATACAATTATACTTTCCTATCTAATGCATTAACTTCTAAACAGTGCTTAAAGTAGATGTTGTTTCTAAGAGCCCACAACGAAAAGTGCCCCTAAAGATCAGACACAGAATAGTTTAAACTGTCTGTATACCAACCTCTTCCACGATGTCACCTAGCTCCTCCTTGAATATTAAAATAATTATACAGCCAGGATGTCTTATCACTCAGAAGGTATATTAAATAAGGTGACATCAGCAAAAACTCATTTCCCAATATGACTCTTTGATCTTGAGTGGTTTTTCTGCTTCCCAGCCCATATCAAAAGACCTTTTAAAACTCTGTAGTTTTCTCACCTAGATGCTATATAGCTTTTTAACACCCGCTGAAATTAACTGTTCTTCCTCTGAAGACGTCATAAAATGGATATTTTAGTTTCCTGGCTTCAAAGCAACTCAGATCTTAAGAACGGCCAGAAAATGCAACTTGGAAGTTAATCACATTACAGACATCTACTGTTTAACATATCCTGTCATTTGAACTGAAACCGGGGGGGGGGAGGGGTTCATCCCAGGAGCACAGGATGTCTCATGACAAACAATCACACACTACATTTTTTATATTACAAAATCATAGAGCAATCAGAACCCCAAGCGTCACAGCTGTTACATCAGCCAGAAGCATCAGTGAGGTCCAGGCATTCTCGGTGGAGTCTCCTTACCTGGTCTTCTACAGGGACAAGGTTGTCCTGCATTCCAGCCTGAAGTTCCTCCCGAAGGTTGTGTCACAATTTCACCCGAATCAGGTGATGACTCTTCTGGTGTTCTTCTTGAATCACACCTTGGAGGCCGAACACAGGCTCTATACTCTGGACCTAAGGCGAGTGCTCGCTTACTACAAAGAGTGCATGGCTAGAGTTTAGGGAGAGGTTCACCAGCTGTTTGTCACCTATGCTGAAGCTGCACCTGGCAGACCTGCAGCCAAGTGGACGATTGGCAGGTGGATCACTTCCTGCATTGATCTCAGCTATAGGTTGGTGGGTAGGAAGCATCCCAGAGGGCTCAGGGCTCATTCCACCTGCCATACCCCTGCATCAGTGGCTGCTTCTAGGAACGTTCCTATCCAGGAAATCTGCAGGGCTGCTGCCTGGAAGTCAGCACACACCTTCATTTCCCATTACCACATTGACTTATAGTCAACGCCGGGTGGCTGGTTTTGGGGCCTCAGTTCTCCAATCCTTATTTCCTAAGTAGGGGGTGTGCACCTTGCCTCCCTCCTCCTGGAGAAATGCTAGGAGTCTGCCAGAAGTGTTGATAGAACAATATATCCATGTCCCTAGAATCACAGGTTATTCACCTGTAACAGTAGTTCTAGGAGTGGTATATCTTCATCCACACTGACCCACCTGACCTCCCCTGGCTTCGGCGCACAGTACTGCTTCCAGCGGGCCAGATCTGGCGTCATGGGGCAGAGCTGAGGGTTATACCACTTGGGTGGATGGGAGGAGCCAGCTTGAAGACTTTCTGGCAAGATTTAAAGGGAAAGAACACTGCCAGAAGTATGGATGAACAACATATACCACTCCTAGAACTACTGTTACAGGTGAGTAACCTGTGTTTATTAACATACACACTACATTACAGCAGTTATGCAGTATTTTGAGTGTTTTTATATTTTGGACCCACAAAATCGATTTTGGACCCACATTTTTGACAATAGCGGGTCCAATTGGACCCCATGATTTTGGACCCTTACAGTTGCCACTGACCTGAGCATGCCAGTCAGGGTGAGGCACTGCTCCGTACTTTAGATGTACTTAGAATATTCAGATATTATGTGAATTACACGGAGGACTGCAAAAAGTTCTCTCAACTTTTTGTTTTGTGAACCCCTGGGAAAGAAGGTACACTTCTATCTGTTTAAATAGTGCCTGTCCAAATTGCTGGCACCTTGTATTATGTTCTGTTATAGGAAACATGGTACTGAACTTCCCAGTGCGGTTTGTGGTCACTCCGCTAGGGGAATGACCACTTCAGTTGCTTGTTTCAGAAATGCAGCTGACATTTATGCTGCATCCACATGGAGCACTGTCCACACACATTCACTAAACATTATAGTCTGGACATAGCCTCTCGTGGATGTGTTGGTTTCGGGCTTGTTGTACTGCAAGGGCTGCTGTCCTAATTATATATCAGACAGTAACCACTTCCCAGTTGGTGTTTGGGACTGAGAAGCATTCCAAAGGTGTGAACTAATGGAGGAGATGTCCTTGAAGTATATAGAACAGTTAACTACTTATCATAAGAGTAGATCTTTGACAGACTTCTCCATTTGTCCATGCCATCCCTCCCTCCATCCCCTTCTGCTTCAGTGAGGGTTGCATCAGGTATTGTGCTTGAACCTAATATACACATCATATATCCAGCCCTATGCCTTGCCTTGTATGCCTGGGCTGGTCTTATCTCCTGATTCCCCATGGTTGGCAGTCCTCCGAGTTTAATCTCCAGCAGGGAACAGAGGAGTGATGGGTCTGCCCACATTTATATAGACACTGACACATGACATTGTTGTTGGTGGCCCCCAGCCAGCAAAAGTTTCCGTGTGGTCCAAGTGTCTGGTGCTGATAATTCCAAAGGTGTGGACTAAATAAGCATAACCCGACGGGTGTGCAGTTATTGGGGATTAATCAACACCCGGAGTGCGTTAGCACCCCGGGCGCTGGCAAGTGTCTTACAGCAACGGGGTGTTGATGTCCCACACCACACCCTGTCGGGGGTTATTGTGCTTATAAGATGGGCTACATATGTAGTGACATAAGTAAAAAATACTGTTGTTACATGCCAAAAACTATTATGTGTCCTTGCAGCAGATTAGGACGTTGTGCCACAAACCATTCTGTGTCCCGCCACTGGAAAGCATAGTGCCATTAATGGGTTCCCAACCTTTCCATAATGGTTACATGCAGTTCCAGTTACCGCATACGGATTTCATCTGTGAAGCACAACTCACCCTCCCCCCCCCCAAAAAGAATTAATGACAACACTGTCTCAGAAGCATTCCAATAGACCAATGTAATTTGTTTGTACCTTCTGTTGCCTGTCTGTGTCTTGGCTATGGTACTATATGCGACAGTCCTCCTGCACCTATTTTTCCCCATGTATCCTTGTCTCTCTCCTCAGACTTTTCTCAGGTACCCAACACATTATTTATACTCGTTATGTCTAATGGTGGCTTGCAGACCGCGTACACTGCGAGCAATTTCTCCAGTCCACTTCTCTTTCTCTTCCTCCTGTGTGCGTGTGACTTATTTCCCCCCACAAAACATCTCTCTATGTGAGTTCCCCCACTACTTTTCCAATTGCCTATTACAGAAATAACATGGTTTCTTTGTGCTGCTAACCAGCTTACTATCAACAGTAGTAATGAGCACATATTGCCATTGCTAATGTTCTCTGATCAATGCTGCAAGTCACAGGAGATGGACCATCGCTTCGGTAAGCTCAGTCGCTCGTGCTGTTGTGGGGAGATGTTCTACTTTGTCTGGGTCCCTAGAGGGTGCTTAGTGGTGATGGTACATTGTCACCGTGTCAAACATATGCTACGAGTGATGGTGTCCATTGGGTGGGTGGGTGGGTTAGTTCCCTCCCTAACTTTTCCACCAGTATGGCTCCTTCATATTTCTTTTCAAAGTGCTCCTAAATAAGACCCGTCCACTGCATTGAGCAGAACCTCCGCACCTTTTCACCACATCCACTTTGTGTAAAAATATTAAGAATTAATGAATGGTATTTAAAATACCCAATCACATCACTGAACTAGTGATGCCCATGTTATAATGGAGGAGATTCTTTCAAAGATGTGCTGTTACGGTAAGTACATAACTGTTCTTTCCAGGATGAGCCACAGCTGGAGGCCCAAGAGACAGAAAGGTAAGAACAATGGAGCAGAAAGAGCAGAAAAATAAAATTAATGACCTGACTACTGTTGGATACAGCAAATAAGACCTTTTTAAGGTGGCGTAGCAAAGCTAAAAATAGACATTGTTTGCAGAGTGATAGGTGTGGCCAAAACAGAAGGCAAATAACCGTGTTCTAACTACATGCATTACAATAGCCTAGTCAGACTTGTGCATCTTCTTCACAAGGTGCATGGTGCCCCAGAATGTAGGACTTTTTATTTTTCAGAGAAGCACTCTCACTGCTGATTTCAAGAATCTCAGCATTCTGATGGTAGATCTTTAGTTTCCTCTCAAGATAATGGTCACCCTGGATGGTGCTCCCAGCTAATTTGATGGTGAAGTCCTAAAGCTTTATGTTTTGATCTTTTTTTTCATGGTTCCTGAAGAACATGGTCTAAACCTCAAAATGCGCTGTGCTGTCAATGACTGTGGAGGAGTTTGCGGTTTAAATTTACATACTAGTGATTCCATTTTAATGGATCCATTCTGAAAAAAAAAAGTGTTTCTACCTACTTTTTTTACAGCACTTCAGTCTATTTTTTGACTAACAGTTGTAGCTGAAGGAAATAAGAACTGGTTGGCTTGGAATGACAGTGGTTGACATCAGAAGTATCAACTCTCAATGATGATCTTAACTGTATCAATCGTCACCATTCATCACTGGTGGGTACCGCCGGCCAGTTAGGACCCAGGACTTATAACTTAGAAAAGCTTTCTCCCTCCTAGGAGGAGGGGCTGACGTTGAGGACGTCAACACTCTCGAGGCTGATGCATTGCATGGCGCTCGCGGGTTGGACAGTAACCGACACCGGCCCCTCCACTGCTTCAGTTCTGCTTTTCCCACCATCAAGGTGCAATGACTTTGTGGGACAGTAAGAAAATCATCTGCAACACTCTCAGTTCTGCCAGTTCAGCTCATTCAGTTTGAATACTCGATGCCTCTGTAGTTCGATGCTGTGTTGGCATCATTTTCTTATTTTATCTAAAAAGTTTTTCATTCGGCGTCAAGTCTTTCCCTTTCATTTTTCTTTAGTTGTGTGTGGTCGGATCTTGGCTTCAGGGCAAAAACGTTCAAAGGCGGGGACTTCCCCTATACGTCGGTGCCCCTGTGGAAGTTGGTTTTCCATAACGGACCTGCATGACTGATGCTTTACCTGCTTTGGGCCAAACCAAGACATGGATCGCTGTGACATCTGTTTTAGTATGGTTTACTACACCTTGGAGATCCGCGCAGCTAGGTTGGGCTGCAGCCCTCCAACCTTCAGTGGTCGGCGTCACATAAGGGCCACTAAGATAAGGTCCTTGGACCCGTCCCAAGGTCTCTCCCCGCTGCTACACACACCAGGGGAGAGCAGGCCTCCTCTAGCTTAGGTCTCACTGAGCCTGAGCGAGCAGCTGGGGGAATGGTTGGCCTTCACCAGGGGGGCAGCCATGGATTACTCATGGCCCAGTTCCCCTTCGAGGAACTGGCCAACCCTGGTGTTGAGGCCTCAGCTACATGCAAGGCCTGCATTGGTGGTACCTTTGAGGGCTTTGGGGAGTGCTGCCGAACCCCTGCTGCCGCAGAGTCCCCTCCTGACACCACTCTCTGTGCCGAGACAGGTAGAGTGGCCAGGGTTGCCTCTTTTGTGATTGCCGTGCTCTCCTCCTTGGATTCAGAGAATGCTCAGGCTGATTCAGATTGGCAACTGAGCTCTCTGGAGCAACCGTCGCTCTCAGGATCCATATGAGGTCTTCGTCTATGAGTTCCATTCATAGGGTAGACACTGTATGTGACACCGCCCATTCCTCTGGTGCCATACCCAGTGCCGCTGAGGTCTCCAATGCCATCTCCAGTGCCATCTCGGGTGTTGGCACTGTGCCCGATGATGGTGCTGTGGACGAAGACAGTGCTGCAGTCGGTGCTGGGCCTGGTGACGCTGCTGTGGTCGGTGCCACAATCAGTGTTGGTGCCGCAGCCAGTGCCATTTCAGGGGTTGGTGCCACAGTTGGTGCCATCCCTGAAGTTGGCACTGCATTTGAAATCAACGCTGCGGTTCTCAACGATGTTGGTGCCGCTCCGGATGGCGGTGCTGATGTCAGTGCCATGGGCAATGTTGGTGCCACCTTGGGTGATGGAGCTGCCTCAGGAGCTATCCCCATGGGGGGGGGCGCCAGCTTCAGTGCTGAGTCGGTCTCCCGCTCTGTCCTGGTGACCCTGGGGTGGAGTCGGAGTGCTGGGCCGGGCACCCCTTCCCCGTCTAGGGATTGGAGTCCAGCAAAAGGTGGGGACCGGGGCCACCCTATTGGGCCTGCTCAACTCCAGTTTCCTCACCAGGGGTCTTCTCCCCTAGGGCTTTCCCCTGCTGGCTTGGGGAGGTTTGAGCAGCAGGTGGGGTCTGGACAGCGCACTCCCTTCATTTCAGAGGGTTCCCCCACTTGTCCCCACAGCCCTGGCAGAGGGGTTCCGGTCTTTCAGGACCATTCTGCCCAGGCTTCAACCCCTCTGCATCCCCCCCTTCTCCCAAGTCTTTCCAGTCCCTTGAGATCTCTCACTTGGGAGCAGTATAGGGTGACGCTGAGTGTTTTCCCTGACTATTACAGGGCCATGGATGAGATGGTTTTCGCATCTCCTTTTCCTGCACTGTCATTCCCTATACAGAGCCCTTCCACCTCATCAACTTCCTCCTCTGAGGAAGAGGACTCCACCTTGTACCATCTTCTGATGCTGACTTCCCAGAGTATCAGCAGTTCCTGGTGGTGATGATGATGATGATGGAGGAGCTCAATCTTTTCCCAATAACTCAACGCAGTTCTGCACGTGCGACAGTGGTGTTCCTTGGGAAGTACAGCCACAAATCGATGATGATCCCTCCATGCCGGCTTCAGCCTTTCATGGAGGAGTTGCACAGTGTCTGGCAGTTCCCCGCCTCTGCTTCCCCGGCTTCTGAGGACTGCCAGTGCGGGTATTGTGCTCCTCCCTCAGGGTCTCCAGGGTCTTTGTCCCACCCCACATTGGGCTTGGAGTTGCTGGATACCCCTTCTGGGTGTCTACGCCTAGCAAGAGACCATCCTCTGGAAGCGGACTCTGTGGAGTTCGATCGCTGGGACAGAAGAGTTTTCACCTCAGCGCGCCTCTTGCTCTCCATAGCTGTTTATCAGGCACACATGGTGGCCTATGAAAGGTGCAAGTGGGCTTCATTGGGACAAATTCTGGCCATGCCTGACAGCAAGGCAAACATTCAGGCCATCGCCTTCTCCTCCAGAGGCTAGGAGCTAGTGAGACACCAGGCGCGGGCATCTTATGACGCCAACGCGGTAGCCTCCAGGATTGTGAGATCTGTGGTCTGCATCAGGCAGACGGTGTGGCTTCACCTTTCCCGGTTGTCACCCTTGGCCCGGCATAGAGTGACTGTCTTGCTTTCCCGGGGGGTCCTGTTTTTCTCTCGCAGGGCCAGGTGAGAACTGTCAGGGCACCCTCCCTCTCCTGCAGGTCAGGAGACTCATTCTGGCTCTGAACAGTAGCAGGTCTGGCCAGACTCGTGATGAGCCCTCTCCTCTCATGAGTCCCCCATGGGAGGCTGAAGGCTATCTAGCCTTCAGGAAGGTACCGATACCACTTATGCTGCTTGCTACTCGCCCACCAGTGATGAATGGTGAAGACTGATACAGTGAAGATGTGCAAATTCGGGTGAACCACTGGAGAGCGACACCGTGACCTCGAAGACCGGCATGGTGACAGATTTTGCCTGAAATCATCGGGTCACTGTGCTGGTCCCTGGAGACACCAGCGGTGCATCTCCTGGTGTTGTCCCCCCTCCCGAGACAACTCCAGCTCGGAGTTGTGTTTATATAGAGACCGGAGTGTGTGGCAGGGTGCAGACCCCCACATCAGCCCCCATTGAAAACATGCTGACATCCCTGACAGAACAATACCACCACTTGGCACGGTGTCTGTTGCTGTGAGGGATGTTGGCACCCGTGCTGTTGCAGCGCTATAGGTAAACCTAAATTACATACCTACCGTAAATCTTGACCTTACTGTATATCTTCACCATTCATCACTGCTTCCTGCCCATCATCCCCCTCTTAGGCTTCAGCTTCTGGGAAGTGCCTCCTTCCTGCTTGCCTTCCTCCCTCCCCCCCAATTGAGGCCAATTGTGGGCAAAGTTCCACTGGTACCTCCGGGTTCCCTGCCATTTCTTGAAAGCATCAGGGGCCCACTTGGTGGGGGGAGGGAGCAGGAGCTCTTGCAATCTTTTCCTTGGCTCCCCGGGACCCTCTTGACAGTAGGCGAGGTCTTCCTTTCTAGGAGTCCTGTCTCAGACTTCCTTCTGGCAGGATGCCTACTTTCTAGCTAGGGCCCCTCTGCTGAAACTAGAGTGCAGGGGTTCCTGCTCTCCATATAAGTTCTTCAGCATCTTTTTTTGCATTGCAAGACACCCTCACCTGGATCTCTTGGCAACACACAGTCCCCTTGGACTCTCAGGAATTAGGAACCTCGTGGAGGTTTCCTTCTCGGGTTAAAATCACCTATCCAGTGGTACTAAATATAGGAATTTATTATCCTCTTGCACCCCAGGATTTTCCCTTGGGTGCCGAGGTGATCTTTGGCCTGAAGATGGGTTCCTCACACCTTCCAGCCTCAGAAGAAGGGGGAGAAGGAGCATTTTGAGATCAGGTTTCTCCTCCCTGGTGGACCTGGGGTTAGCTCCTGGTCTATTCATCATGTTGCCTGCCAAGACACTTGCTGGTGAGGGTTTGCTTTTTCCCTCTCGTGGGAAGAGCCAGTTCTCCAGATTCAGTCACCTCATCTTAAGGCTTGCTCCCAGAAAAAAAAAAAAGATTTTATTCACAAGAGGGGGAAGGACAGAGGAGTTAGGTCTATGTCCTGGTCCACAGGGACCTCTGGAGTATATTGGGTGGATGTCCATCCTCGCCCCCCGTCTCCTTCTCCCCCTACCTTCTCCTTCTTCTTCTTCTTCTCCTCTCCGTCTTCTTTCTCTTCACTTCTCCTCCTTTCCTAGCCTACCCAGAGGTTGGGGCCCCTCTCCCAGAACTGGCTAGGCTCAAACCTCTATTTTCTGTCTGGTTTATTCCTTTTTCAGTTTATATCCTTTCCTTTTTCTGTCCCTTGGGCTCCCTTGTTCCACCCTCCTTCCCTTGTTTTCTTTATTTCTGTTTTCCTCTCTGGTGAGCAGAACTGAGGTATTGGAGGGGCTGGCATCAGTTACTGGCTAACCCGTGAGTGCCATGCAATGCGTTGGCCTCAAGTTCGGTGCCATCCTCAACATCAGCCCATCCTCCTAGGAGGTAGAAATCTTTTTCTAAGCTAAAAAGCTTCCCATGGGGGGGACTTCCAGTGATGTCACCGTAATGGTGGGTAGCTGATTCAGAGAGCTCCACGACCTCCTCGCCTTTATCTTTTAAAATCCTCTACGGAACTACCCCAATATTAATAAGGTTATAAAGCCTTCAATGCCTTAGATGGCGGGGAAGTCTCAGAAATCTAAAGGTCTGAGATACTCCTCCTCATCAAGGAAGATGAAGCAAACAACCCTAAGCAGGCCACAAGAAGGCCTAACCGTCTTACCTCCGTGTAGAAGGCACCCCACGGAATCCTTGGCGGACTGGGATCAGGAGGAAACAGACCCATCTGAAAGTACGAGCCAAACATTAAAACAAATTCTGGCCACAGTCAATAAAATAGATACGGTGCTTGCAGACTTGAGGCAAGATGTGCGTATCCTGGACAGAAAGGTTTCAGCATCGGACACAAGAATTACGGAGATATCAGAAGCGCAAGATGGTACGGATTGCCTACTTTTATATCTACTCCAGAGAGACCGGGAGACCCAGGCTAAGTTGGAAGACCTGGAAAATCGTTCCCGGCGCAACAACTTCAGGATCCACGGGATTCCTGAGGGTGTGGAGGAAGGCTTCCCGACGACTGCAGACTTTATCCAGCAGTTGCTCAGATCTACATTCTCATCTCCAGCTGATGTAAACTTAGAGATAGATCGAGCATACAGATCTTTGGTTCCAAAACCGACCGACGCAGCTGCCAGACCTCGCTCGCTAATAATCTGCATGCTGCATTACCAGAGCAAAGAGTGGATTCTCCACGAAGCATGGTGACTGCGAGATATAACATACCAAGAGGCAAGGATTTACTTCGATCAAGACTTCTCGTCAGCCCTGCAGGCAGAGAGGCAGAGAGTTCGGGGGGTTATTAAAGAACTAAAGCAAAAGAAGGAAATCAAGGCACAACTGCTCTTTCCAGCCAAGATCAAAATCTACCTAGAATCGGGAGCGAAGATTTTTCCCTCATTGGCAGAGGCAACTCCGATGCTGAAAGAGCTTCATATTTTGATCCCTGACCTAGAATCCGAAATATTGGAAAAGAAACTGAGGATGGGTGCATGGAATATGGTAACTCTTGGCAACAGCAGAAAATGTGGTTTTCCGAGCTCCATTATACCAGCAGCAATGGGGGATATTGTCAAGCTCATACAGCGAGCGGAAAAGAGAGAGAAGGCACAGAGTGGGGTTAAAAATGGAACCTCATCAGTAAGGGACTGATCTCTAGCCCTAAATCTAAGGTACTGTGTTAATTGGACTAACTTCCCCTCGGGCATACTGAGGAATGGTAATTTTGCGATGAGCCTTGGAAGGAGGGGTGGTGCTAATCAAAGCAATTGAAATGAGGGCATAGACGGTCATTTTTCGAGGGGTTTACTATACACAGAAACTCATCAGCTTTTTTCTTTTTGACTCGGGTGTTCCATGAGGAGTGGTTATTTCAAACATGCTGTGACATCTAATTCTGACCACCAGAGGGCAAGCGAGTATCTAACAAAAGGGGGAGATAGAGATGCTTGGATATGCCCACAGAGGAGAAATAAAATGAATAAAAAGTAACTGCAGTTATTGGTCAAAGAAAGGGGAAGGGAGGAAAAGAGAAAGGGGAAAAGAAAAAGGAGGGGGAAAGAAGGAGAAAGGAGGGAGAAAGGGAAAAAAGGGGAGACAAAACAGGCTTATAGCCAGGAGGGGCTTAAGTAATCAGAAAAGCTCTTATGAATCTAGAATTTGAGATGGGGGGGTTCCCCCCCTTTTTTTTCCCTCTCTAAGGATGTGTGATGTCACAGCAGCACTATAGGTGAGGGAGGGGTGGTCCGGAGAATGTAGGGTAATCAGTTTAGCTCCCGCATTGGGTGTCGTTTAGAGTTATATGTTGCAGGGGAAAGCCCATTAAATTGGCTATAGCCTCAACTCCCCTAAACATCACTGGGGACTAAAACTAGTCACATTTGTGACTTCCTGTGGTAGTTTTAACTACTACTAGAATCTCCTAGGAGGTCAAATACATTAGATATTTGGTTATATTAACAAAAGTTTTGTAGTAGGAACCAAAAGGGCTCCAATTTGCAGGTTAATGGTTACATGTTTATGACAATGTTCTTTAATTACTTGTTTTTTGTGATATGTTGACGTGATTTCAAGCTGGGTAAGATTGTTTGGTGGATTTCATGGCAACCAAGTGGAGGGAGGGAGAGATGGCGCTCGCCACATAGGACGATGAATAAGAGGCTCAAAAATAGTAGGGCTCAATGACACACTTAAAAATGATATCATACAATGTTAATGGAATTAACTCACCCATTAAAAGAACCAAAATTTTGACGGAACTAAGAAGAATGGAATGTGATGTGACTCTTCCCCAAGAGACTCACCTCTCAGAATTAGAGCACATGAAACTACGGCGCCAATGGGTGGGGAGAGTGGAAGCTATGTCGGGTAAGGAGGCAAAAATAGCGGGTGTGGCAATTTTAATTAAGAGAGTGTCCCCATTCATAGTTTAAGAGATAGATATCATACACCAAGGTAGATGTATTAGAGTCTCTGGCACAGTGCAGGATAAATTAATACACATAGTTAATATCTACGCACCTAATGTAAGCACGGACAAATTCTACCTGGAAATCTTCCAGAAGATAGGGGTTCTTCCTAAGGGACTTTTGGTACTGGGGGGATTTTAATGCCACTTTGTGATCTGCAATGGACCGCTCCTCTGGGAAAACAGACACATGTAAGGTAGCTAGCAGAAGGCTGAGGACTTTAGTGGAGGGGGGAGGGATGGTGGACATTTGGAGAGCACACCATAAAAATGAGAAAGACTACACTTTTTATTCAGCTTCTCTAAACTCGTATTCGCGAATAGACTTTTTTTTGACCTACACTACAGATCTCCATCTCTTTACCGCATCCCAGATCCACTCTTTAACTTTATCAGACCATGCCCCAATATCTATTGGGATTACACGGGAAAGAGAACCCAGAGTAACCAATTGGAGGTTAAACATATCATTGTTAAATGATAAGAACTTTGTACAACAAATTTCTCAAAATATTCAATATTTAACTGTGGACTCCCCTATGGCAGATTGCATTCCCAGGGTATGGTGGGACACCATGAAGGCAGCTCTAAGGGGTCACATGATCAGTCTGGCATCTGCCAAAAAGAAATTAAGGAACAAAAAATTAGTGGAACTGCAAACTATAATAAAAACCTTAGAAAGGGAACACAAAAGCGAACCGAGGGGGAAAGAGAAAATTCTTAAGGAGCTAATTAAAAAAAGGAAAGAACTTAATGATATGGAAACTGACAAAGCTGAAGGACTTTTACGGTTCACCAATCAAAAATATTATGGGGGGGAAGCATTGAAATTGTTGGCACTCAGAATGAGAAAAGAACACGCAAGCCAATACTGTATGTCCCCTTTCTCCAGATGGGTGGCACTAACAATGACCAGGTAGATAAGCCAGGGGAAATAGCCAAGGCCTTTAAAAAGTACTATCAGACCTTATATACAGAAAAGAGAGATCCCCAGGAAGTGATAAATCAGACGGAATCTTTTCTGAAAACATTGAAACTCCCTAAACTGTCCCATACAATGCAACAAGAACTATCGGCCGCCATAACGGAAAAAGAAATTTTAACAGTAATAAATAACCTTCCATCAGGAAAGTCCCCCTGTCCAGATGGACTACCGGCAGAATTTTATAAAAAATTAAAAAAAACTTTAATACCTAAATTGGTAACGGTCCTGAATGCCATGTTAGAGGAAAACAAACCCCCAGACTCCTGGTGGGAAGCATTGATCACTGTAATTCCGAAACCAGGCAAGCCAGTAACATTTTGTGAGTCTTACAGACCTATATCCTTGCTGAATCAGGACTCCAAAATACTTACAAAAATTCTAGCCAATCGCCTGCAGAAATACGTAGAGACCTTAATCCACCCGGACCAAATGGGATTCATACCCCACAGACATATGTCTGATAACATTAGGCGTCTGTTAAATATACTGGATCATAAAGGTCCCTCCCAGATTCCTCGATTGGCTATTTTTCTAGATGCAGAAAAGGCCTTTGATAGGCTAAACTGGTCTTATCTTAAACTGGTGCTGACAAAAATGGGCTTTGAGGGTTCCTTTTTGCAATGGGTTATGATGGCATACCAACATCCAGTTGCAAGAGTAAGGGTGAACGGTACTATTTCTACAACATTTACAATAGAGCGGAGTACTAGACAGGGGTACCCCATATCACCATTACTCTTTGCCTTAGCAGTGGAGCCCCTTGCCCAGGCAATCACAGTGGCGGACGAGATCCAGGACATTCACATAGAAGAGGCCTTGAATAAGGTATCTCTATATGCAGATGACACCCTGATATATATGCAGGACCCGGTAAACTCGATTCCTCCTTCAATGGATCTGCTAAATCAATTTGGTAAAATTTCTGGATTCAAAATTAATATGAATAAATCGGAGATTCTTCCAATAAGCGGTGGAATTTCGAGGGAATTATATGGGCTGATCCCATTCAAGTGGGCTAAAGATAGAGTAAGATACCTAGGTATACAAATTCCAACTAAAATGTCTTGACTACATCAAATTAATTATGGCTCACTGCAAAAAGCAGTTTTTGCAGATATAAATAGATGGCGGATGCTACCTTTCTCCTTCACCAACCGGATAGAGGCAGTGAAAATGAATATCCTTCCCCGGTATCTCTTTTTGTACACCAATTTACCACTACCCTTCCTTAAAAAAGACTGGAAGGAATTGTGACATAAGCTTTCTCAATTTATCTGGGCTGGGAGATGACCCAGAAAGCTCTGGGAACTCCTTACAGAGGCTAAGGAGAAAGGGGGTAGGGGAGTACCGGATTTTTATAATTGCAGGGAGTAGCCCGGGATTATGTGGGCGAAGAGCTCCTCCCCCACAGCCTATTTAATTGAAGCAGCTGACTCCCGCTCTGCTTAGAGCGAGTCACACTCGCTTCAGTGGTGCGACTATCCCCCCCTTTCCCCCACTTCCTTGTTCTGTCCTACCTCGCCGTTGCCTTGCTGCCTTTCCCCTCTCCTTGTGCTGCCCCCCCTATTGTGTTTTCTCTCGGGGTGGGGTCCGCCGGCCATGCCATAGTTCACTCGCCGCACCTCTGTGTTGCCTCAGCAGGCTTTCTTCATCTTCTCAGCTGGTCCAGTGCCGAGGAGCGGTTGCTCGTTCCTCGCTGTCGTTTCCACACTGGATTCACCTGCGGGACCATTGCCGCCTACTCTGGCCTGGCTTAATCTAGCACTGGATGCCTTCTCCCTCAGCCGCTTCTGACGCCGAATGCCCGCACTGCTATTGGCGCTATTCCGTCAGCTTTATTTCATTCCACTGCATCCAGTACTCGACTCTTTCGCTGCACGTTCACTTTGTTTGCTCCTCCGGCTGCATCTGGAACACTTCTCTGATATTTAATGCTTCTCGCCTTCCTGCCTTATGACTGTGGTCCTGACTTCTCTCCACTCCAGGTCTTGGCTTACAACGATGCAGTGCCACCCCTCATGGTGCAGATATTCCCACGCGACGCTGGTAGGATACGGGGCTTATTCTTTGCCATAGTGTCTATGTCTGCATATTGGGATATTCCTGCATTGGCGTCTTGCTATGTGGGCCTATGTGGCTGTGTCTCTGCGTGGCATTCTTTTGGGGGGGGGCTTTTGTCAACACATACTCAGGCTGCTGGACGTCATTCAGGGGATGTCTCCTACTTCCATTGGACTCATTTTCAAAGGGAACAAGTCTGCACTTCTTGGTCAATTTTATGTTTATATACGTCCCCTGTTTGATCTCAAACCGATGACTCTAGGAGGGTCAAGCTACTTACTCCCTTGTTGTTTACAGTCCTCATTGAGCCCCACCATGTACCTTATGCATTTATTCAGTACTACTACTTGCGTCTTCATCTACCTCTGCATTCCATGCAATCCAATGACTACTACTACTACTGACCTACATGCAGGTCCCTTGCTTACAACTCGTTACCTATGGCTCGCACTATTCATCGCATTCCTGCCTCCTGCTCTTTCTTGTCTGCCTAGAATTCTGCCAACTATATCTATTGGAATTTGTAAGGTCTTCACACCCAACGATCTTTCAGATCAGCTCAGTGCTCATTTAGCTGCTTCCAAGGTTGCTCTTATTCCTCATGCCTTGCCCAGCGTCGGACCTGGAGTTTCATGAATTCCGTCAACTTGACACACCCAGTCCGGGCCTGGAGGTTCATATACTCCTATCGTTACCTGCTGCACCTCTTACCTGCTTTGCCTTCAGGGCCAGAAGTTAAACTATTCATATGCTATGCCAGCCTGTGCCTCGTCCGGCCTGGAGGTTCCTACATCTCTCACCCTGCCACGCCCAGTCTGGGCCTGGAGGTTTGTATACTCCTAACTCTTACCTGGCTTTCCACCTTACGTGGCATCGCTTTAGAGATCATATTCTCCCACTGGATTTCGTTATTCGTTCAAGCTCTTCTCATCCTCGGAAGATTTCCTCATCTGCTAAAATTACTCGACAACTACAACTTCACCTACCTAGATTGTGTATGCTCACCTGTAGATCTCATTATTTCCCATAGTACTCTCCTAGATATGCTCTATACTCTCTTTTCATTCGTGCCAATCTACTAACCTATGTGGGGACCAACTATGCACGATAGCCTACGAGGGCTAACTGCCACTCTACCGACTTACCAGCAGACTAAGGGTCTGGCTGCACTTACATGATCATTGGAGCTAGTCGCCACTCTACTTTCTATACCTGCTGAGCTGCGAAGGTCTAGCTGCGCACCCTAACCTTGGGACTAGCTACCAATTCTACTTCTTATTAACTTGCTACTCTGTTTACTTACCACCAGACCTACGAAGGTCTGGCTGCGCTTCCATGATTGCATGGAGCTAGCTGCCTCTCTACTTACCTCACCAACTGACGGTTAAGCTGCGCATCTCACCGAGGGACTAGCTGCCACCTTCTATACCAGCAGATCTCCATAGGTCTGGGCTGTGCTTTCACGTTATCTGGAGCTAGCCTTCTCTCTTCTTACCTCACCAGCTGTCGGTTAAGCTGTGCATCTCGCCGAAGGACTAACTGCCGCACTCTATTACTACGAGCAGACCTCCATGGGTCTGGCTGCGCTTTCCCGTTACCTGGAAGTAGACACCTCTCTCTTCAGTTGTACAGTCTACCCACGTTTACTTACTTATTGGGCTTGCCATGTTCTACTTCTTGGATGCTTCCTATCCTCACACCAGTGCCTCGGATTACTTCCCTTACAGCCTGCCAAGATTCTAGCTCAGCTCTACAGCCATTGCCGTCTATATCATCTCCTAAGAATATACTCTACTCCTATCGTACTTACTGGTGACCTGCCTTTGCCCATCGGGCTGGGTGGTTTACCTACTCATTGCCTGCTTATACAACCTGCCTTCGCCCATCGGGCTGAGAGGTTCCCTGTTAATCGCCCGCTTCTATGACCTGCCTTCGCCCATCGGGCTGGGAGGTTTACCTACTTCTGCTCTACTTCTGCCTCGCCCAGCTCGAGTCCTGGAGATTCACAAATTCTATTATACGCCTAGCTGATGCCATGTTGGCCAGCCGGAAGCTTCTTTACTGGACTGCATCTGGAGTTCATCATCTATTCTTGGATGTTTTGCCCTGCTGCCTCAACCATGGACTTACTGTTGCTTCACCTTTCCAGGACACTTAGTTAGCGTCTCCTGCAGACCTTCCATATCCTGATTATGCTCTACTGTTTTCGGACCCTGTGACAATGCTACTTCATTTGATTCAGCCTCTTCAGTTGTCTCCATCTAGGACTCTTGGGTCTCGTCTGGTTTTCCTGCCTCGACCTTGCATACCTACAGTTTCAGATGTTATTCAGTTGCCATCTCTCTGCCTCAGTCTCTTCAATATGATCCCTGCCATCCTTGCTCTGGATACATCAGTCATCAGTGCCATTCCATTCTCTGGGTCTGCCTTCCGACTGCAGTGCTACTCTGCTCTGAACTGATTCAAGCTGATGGATTTGCTACGCATCTCGTCAAAGGAATACCTGCCGTGCTGTTTTTCTCCAGCAGTCCTCCATAGGTCTGGCTGCGCTTCACATACCTGGAATCAGCCGCCTCTTTCTCCTACCTCACCAGCTATCGGTTAAGCTGCACTTTCACCAGGGGCTAGTTGCCACATTCCATTCCTTCTCTCCTGCCTCAGTTGGTGCATTTCTTGCTACCTAATTCTCTTTCTTCAGATTCGCAGTCCACCTGCCTTCTTTTGGGCTCGCCATATTCTACTACTTGGATGCTTCACAACCTCGCACCAGTGTCTCCGATTATCCTCTACAGCCTGCCATTATTCCAGCTCAGCTCTTTAGCCGTTGCCTTTATATCAATTCCTGAGACTATGCTCTACTCCTGTCGTACTTACCAGAACTGGATTCGTTAGTCGGTAGCCTGGCTTCAAACCTTCTCTCATTCAAGTACTATACAAGCCCTCTATTATTAGAAACCTGGAAGTCGTACTACTTCTATTCATCATGCCTCATTGACGTCAAAGCTTGGATGCAACTATCTGCGTCTGGTCTCCTGTATTGAATTCGTCAATCATCAACTTCATCTCCACAGTCATACATTTCCGGTCCGACAGCACTGGGGGTCTCTAACCCCGGTTTGGAGGTATATTCCACTTAACTCCCTCCCAGGATTTCTAGCTGCCCTGGGGGACAGCTGTTTCAAACAATGGCAGAATAAAGGATTACGCTTCCTAACTCAATTTTTTCAACAAAATACCTTAAAAACCTTTCAAGAGTTACAAAGAGACTTTGGACTTCCCAAACAGGACTTTTATAGGTTTCTTCAATGTCGTCATTATATTTCTACGACGACGGGGAAGCAGGCGATGTTTTCAGATCCACCTGCTCCAATTCGAACCACCTTACAAAAGAGTCGTATGACAGACCCCAAAGGGTTTATATCATATGTATATAAATCTTTGCAAGAAGAAGTAAGTAAATTGCTGACCCAACACATTGAACAAAAATGGGAGGAGGAATTGAGTATTCGACTATCAGAGGAAGAATGGTCTGCGATCTGGCTAGGAATCTCTAAAACGACTAATTCCCTGAGCTGGAAGGAATTTAGATGGAAAGTGGTGGCACAATACTTTATTACCTCAGTGATCTCTGTTCATTACACAATACCTGCAACGAATAAGTGTTGGAGGGGTTGTGGGGGACTGGATACATATACCCACATATTTTGGGACTGCCCGCAGATAAGAAATTATTGGAGGTCAGTTGCTCAAGCCTTCTAGGCCATCTTTCTTTTTTTTTTTTTTAAATTCAAGTTTATTGCATATTCTGGCGCAACATTACATTAAGCAGATCTCTTGTCCGACTTTAAAAATATCTATCCAGCTCAGTACATCTTACTAAACAATAATCCTTATTCAGTATTTCATTGTGTCACTTCATACATCTGAAGTTTCTTAACCTCTTCCATTTTATTTTTACTCATTTTCTTTTATGAGGAGCATCCCGAGGCAGCACCGCCTTATTATTTAAATTGGCAGTCCCTTTCTAATATGTCCCAGCCTCCCCATCCCAGATCCTACAATCTCAAATCACCACCCATGGAGTCCACCGCCTTGTAAAAACATGTGTCCTCAAGTTTATTTTATAAGTAATTTCTTCCATGTCTTTAATTTCATTAATAATTGATGCCCAGTCCTGAAACGTCGGGGGGTTCAATGAACCCCATCTCTTAGTTATGGCCTTATGTGCGGCCGTGATAAGAATATTCCACAGGTAAATTTTGTCTGATCCCCTAATCTCATTTGGCCTTATTCCCAAAATTAAATTCTTAGGGCCTAGTGCAGATTCAATAGACAAAATCAGTCTCATTCTCTGCTCAGCTTCTAACCAGTAGTGTGTAAGACTCAGACATGACCAGAACACATGTAAGTAATCCGCCCTTTTCGTTCCACATCCCCACCAGCATTCTCCCGTACACTTTTCGTCCCATTTAGACTGTGAGTTTGGTGTAATAAAAAATCTTAGCTGGACCTTCCAGCTGAACTCCCTCCACATCGGAGACGCTGTGGTTCTAGAGACCAGCTCCAAAGCAGAGCTCAACTCTCTGTCTTCCACTAGCTCCCCCATCTCCTGTTCCCATCTATTTTTAGCCTGAAGGGTCTGGTTCCCTCTTCCATCTCTCAGAGTCGCGTATATATTTGAAATCAGGCCCTTGAGTCTTTGTGAGCTCAGGATCTCTTCTATAACATTTATGAGTCCTGACATGTGCCTCGGTTGCATATACTGGCGCTGCAATTTATGAATATAATTTCTTATTTGTAAATATCTAAAGTGATCTACCTGCCTCAACTGGTAGGCTCCCTTTATTTGTTCAAATTCCATAACTGTATTTCCTTCCAGGAATTGACTAAGTGAGGTTAAGCCCAGTCTCTCCCATCTTCTAAAGATGAGGTCCTGCTTATTTGGAGAGAACCCTGGATCCCAGGCGAACCATCTTAGTGGCCAAAGCTCTGCTTCTAAGTTGTGTTTGGACCATAACCTCTTCAAGGCCCCCAAAGTGTTCCTCACTGACATAAGGAATATACTTTCCCTTATAGGTTGAGCTCCCGGCGTCAGGGCCCTTGCCCGAGAGAGTCCGTCCATTAGGGTTTCCTCTATTGATTTCCAACGAGCTGTGTAGTGCCTAGTCAACCACATTAGGGCCCATCTAAACTGAGTGGCTAAGTAATAGTCCTCTAGGTTGGGACATTTGACCACCACATTTTTATTTGTTTGGAGAATCGCACTTTTGATCCTCGGCCTCCTGTTATTCCAAATATATTTTGTCAAGATTCTCTGCCAAACCTAAAATTGGTTTTTATGTATTTTTATCGGAAGACATTGAAAGAGATATAGGTATTTAGGGAGTATATTCATTGATACTGATTGCAGTCTTGAATATAGGGGTAATTGTAAACTCTCCCATCGTTTAATATCCTGCCTGATCTGAGCTACCATTGGCTCAAAATTAGCCGGATATAGCATGTCTAGATTTTTTGGGATTTGAATACCCAAGTATTTCATTTTCCCTTTGTTCCAATTAATATTCACGATTTGTCCTATCTGTGGGGAAGGGTTATAATGAAATTTCAGAACCTCTGTCTTATTTTTATTTAGGGTGTATCCCAAATATTGACTAAACTTATCTATTATCGACCACAATTTAGGAATGGATTTATTCGGATTAGTAATATACAGGAGGATATCATCCGCATATAGAGAAATTTTATGTTCTTCCCCATTAATCTTCACCCCCTCCACCTCGCTCGCCTCCCTTATAGCCTGAGCCAAAGGTTCTATATATAGGTCAAAGAGGAGAGGCGAGAGAGGGCACCCCTGTCTAGTGCCTCGTCCCAGACCAAATTGCCTTGAGATGCCCCCATTCACCCTTACATAGGCTCGGGGGGAGGCATATATGGCTTTAATGGCCCCTAAAAATCGAGAGGGAAAACCCAACTTCTCAAGAATCATAAAGAGGAAACTCCAGTTAACTTTATCAAATGCTTTTTCAGCGTCCATACTCATAAGGCAGGCAGGGATACATTTTTTATTAATAATATCAATTATGTTTATCGTCCTTCTCACCCCCTCTGGTGCCTGTCTACCCTCTATAAAGCCTGTCTGATCCGGATGAACCAGGCCCTCCAGAGAAGACTGAAGTCTCTTGGCTATTATTGCCGTGAAAATTTTATAATCTACATTAAGAAGGAAATTGGTCTATATGAACCACATTCCTTCGGGTCCTTACCTTCTTTTGGAATCACTGTTATAGTGGTGTAGTTCCATGAGGGAGGAATCACTTCCCCTTCCAACCATATTTGATTATAGATCGCTTCAAGCATCGGGGTTAATTCTGTTTTAAAAGTTTTATATAATTCCCCCCCAAACCCATCTGGTCCAGGGCATTTACCTGTCTTAAGTTCTCCAACCGTGTCCAGTGTCTCCTGCAAGGTGATTTGACGTTCCAGATCCTGCCTCTGGGTCACTGTGAGCCTAGCCAGTTTTAGTGTGTTCAAAAATTCTGAAGCCTCTTCTGTGGATGTCCCTAATTGGGGCTGATATAGATCTTTATAAAAGTGACCAATGCCTCTGCTATTTGCTCCCATTTATGTGAGATCTGACCGTTTTGGATTCCTGAGTCCCAAAACACTGGCTGGCTGCCTGCTGCTTTAATCTATATGCCAGAGGCAGGAGTGCCCTCGGTCCCCCATCATAGTAGGCCTGCTTCGTGAATAAGAGAGCTTTTTCGATTTCTAGGGAATGTAGTCTCTGAAGCCTGCATTTAAGGTCCTTTATTTCTTTTTCCCTTTTCCTACACACTTTAATTTTTTGTAATTCCTCTAACTTGGAAATTGCCTGATTTAACTGTTCCCTTTGCCGTCCATTCTCCCTCTCCCTCTTCTTATATGTGGCTATTGAAATGAGCTTGCCCCAATCATTGTTTTTACTGTATCCCATAGTATCTGAGGTATGGTATTCGGGCCGGCATTTATGTCCACCGTCTGTTTTATTATCTCCCGTATTTCCTCCTTTACTCCCTCATCTCTAAGTAAACTTACATTCAGTCTCCACTGCGTTGGTTTTTTAGTTAGCTGAAGGTCAATTTACGCATATATGGGCTTATGGTCCGATAGGCTCTCAGAGCCCACCCAGACCGACTCAAAGATTGTCAGATCCTTCTTATATATGAGAAACATGTCCAGTCTCGGTAGATTTTATACCTGGAAGAATAATATGTATAATCACGCTAGGATACTTTTCCTCCAGATGTCTACCAGGCCTGTGTCTCTCATAAGTCTTTTCATTTGTTTAGCAGTTCTTTCTCTGGGTGCTAAGATACCTGAGGTCGTATCTAGGGCTCTATCCATAATGATATTCCAGTCCCCCGCTGCAATCACAGTACCCTCCGCCTTTTCTGCTAGTAGTTTAAATAAATCTGCAAAAAAACCTATCTCTGACCCTGGTGGAGCATACACATTCAGCAATGTAACCTGCATATCCTGTATGTGCCCCCTCACCATCACATACCTAGCTCCTGCATCCATAATCACCTCCTTCTCTTCAAATGGGAGAGAAGACGCCAGCAGAATTGCCACCCCCCTCTTTCTCCCCTTCGCAAGGGATGCATGATACACCATTGGGAAGTCTCTGTTTTTTAACTTAAGAGCCTCTTGCGGAGACAAATGTGTCTCTTGCAAAATTGAATCTCACACCTCTGTCTTTTTAAGAATTTCTGAAGTTGTTTTCGTTTTGCTGGATGATTTATACCATTTACATTGAAGGATCCAATCTTAGATTTAGTCCTATCCATGGTTTAAGATCTCTAGTTTTTTGGATTATTTCAAATCTTCTGGTGTGGCTAAGGAGTATACTCTCCCCCCTGTCTTCCATCTTGTTCCCCTTCTGCCTCGAGGATGCTCCCCGATCCTTCTTTCCCTTTTTAATAATCCAATACATATATTCATAACCCTTTCTGCGCCTTGTTTTGCATTCATTAAATGCTAGTAATCTACTGACCCTAGACTGCCAGCTGATCTGAATGTATTTGGAAGTAACTTTAACAATGTCCCCCTTAAACATGAGAGGTGAACTTATACAAACATAATAACAATAACCTGAACATTTTAACTGCGCACATACCCACAGTGCTCCCAAGATTTGCTGTAAGCATTGAGGTATTTCCTCTTCCCTTTTATTCCCCCTTTTTATTAATGTCTGGTTAATTTTTATGAACCCCAACAGTGAGTCAGAGTTCCCCCTTTGAGATCTTCTCACTTCCTAGGTCAGTCTGACTCCCTATCGTAGGACTGGATTGCATCCCTCTCGGGACACCTAGCCCTGTATGTTGTTCTGGGCTTTTCCCCTTGAGAGCACCTTTGTTGGGTCTTAGCCCAGTACTCTGAGGTACTATCCACGTCAGCACCACTAATAAGTAGGCAATGCTCATTTTAAGCAGCGTGAATATCCTTTCAGCCTATTTCTCCTTAAGAGGCCGGTGTCAGAGACTCACTTAATCCTGCTCCATACACCAGCCTTTTCAACCTCCCATCCTCCCCTCCCCCTCCCCAAACTTGTAGGGTGCTGTATCTCCTCATCTATCCGTTTGAATAGGGTTAATCATATCCCATTACTAACCCTCTCTTCTTTTCCCAAATAAGACCTATGTTGCTCTTAGTGACTCGACCTCCCCCCAATGATGCATTGCCTTATTAGGCGTTTTGTACCATGTCATCCCACCCAATACAGGTTTTCCCCAACCCTCCACGTCTCTCAAATCTCATGTTCATTGCGAAGCGTCAGATCGCTTTCACAAGATGTGGAAGAGAGGAACAAGATAGAATCCACCCCTTCTCCCCAAAGCATCAGTCAATTTCAGACGAAGAAGAAGATAACCCCCACCGACAACCCTCCCCCAACCCCAGTGGTAAGGGAGAGAGTCAGATCTCATAGGTAGATATTTCCTGATACCCCTCCTCACTTCTTATACCAAATCACCAGATCTCTCAGTCCCCCCCTCCCCGTTGCTGGTCTCAGTTTACCTTAACATATATAGATCTTTACATGTCTCTGACCCCCATACACAGATTGAGTCCCCAGTAACTACTGCACTCAACTCCTTACAGTTCTGCATATCAAGAGTGCTTCTCAGTCACCCGCCTCTGCCATCGGGATTTCCCTTGGAGACAAGTCCGCCATTTGCACTGCTGAGACATATGGTTTGAGGAGCGCTGTAACGTCTGCTCGAAGGTTGGTGGCTTGTGGGTTGGCATGCCTCGTTAGTCCTTTTCGCGCCACTGACCACACGGAACGCCTCAGCTCTTTTTCCAGCTTTTCCTTCTCCAAGCCTGGTACTGGAATGCCCATCTCCTCCAAATATGCCCGCGCCTCCAGCAGATCATCAAATATTTTAAGTCCTTGCTTCATCTCCACTCGCAGGTGTGCCAGATATAACATCTGCACCTTTAAATTTCTGGAGCGGAGCTGCTTCAAAACGGACCACATGGCTCTTCGGGTTTCCTGCACTACTGCTGTGTAATCATTGTCCACTGTTATTCGGTGGGTACCGAGCATGATTTTCTGCTGTCTCCACGCCCGTTTAAGTATTTCTTCTTTTGAGGCATAGTTGGATAGCTTAACAACAAAGGATCTGGGGCAGGCGTTAGGACCTACGGGACGCTGAGCGAGGGAACAATGTGCCCGATCCATAGTAAGATCCAACTCTGGAGGCAGGTTCAGCAGCTCTTTCAACAGCTTCTGCAGGTATGTTATTGTGTTCGGCAGCTCCGTCTTCAGCACCCTCCGGTATGCCATAAATTCGGAGATTCTGTCTCCTGCTCCGTCCCTCCAAGTCGTCAATTTTGGCTCGCATTTCCCTTTCCCTTGCCAAAAGGAACAGCAGTAAGCGATCATGCCGGTCCGCCTGTTCCAGGACCGTAGCCATCCCCAACTCCAACTGATCTGTTCTGTGCTCTGTTTTCTTGATGTCGGAGCGTAGCTCCATCAGAGATGTATCTATTTTCTGGACCGTTTTAGCCGTTTGTAGAATCGAGGCCACTAACTGTGAGCACTCCTCATCTGGCCCTGCATCTACCATCATGGTTTCCTCCTCCTCAGTAGGCCCCGCTTGTCTCATCCCTTTTTCTCCTTGCAGCATCAGCTGGAGTTTCTGTGCTGGGGTCTGTATGTTCTTGTTGGCTCCCCGTTTTCGATCTCGTTAATTTAGCTGGAGACTGCATCTTGTGTGATATGGATGTCAATCGATTTAGTTTAAGGCTGATGTGGTCTCCCCCTCTAAGCTGCCATTCAGGCTGCTGACGTCACCGGAAGTCCTAGGCCATCTTTCAATGGAACGTTACAGTAAGTGGAACTCATTTTATACTGGGTCTCACACCAAGGGGAATTGGATCCAATAATCAAAAATACCTGTATTATTTATTAGTAGCAGCAGCCCTAAAAGTAATCATGCAGCACTGGTTGCAACCGGATTTATTGACTCTTTCTAAGTGGAGAGCTAATGTTACAAAAATCAAAGAGATGGAAGCCATAACTGCCCGATTACGACTGACCACAGAACAACATAATACAAAATGGCTCCCTTATTACAGTTACACTGAAGGTCTGGAGGGCACCCCGGTGCTAGAACAATAATTCTTAGCTTGAATGAGGTTTTGGCCCTTTAGGGAGGAGGGTGGAGAAAACCACGAAACCAACATGAGATGGGGAACAGATAGATAGTTAAGAAAATGAAATCACATTGACTGGTTATTTGTATGTTTTGTTTATTTATTAAGAATGAAAACATAGTATAAAATACATCTAAGTTTTATTTAAATCACCAAGATTATCTGCTGTTACTTAAATAGTTTGAAACAGGTTGTATGGATGAAGGATGTAGGCGAAGGGTGAAGCAGAAATAGATCTTCCCACTTGATGAAATCTGGAAACAGCTGGGTTGATCATCTCTTTTACTGGACAGCCTAATGTGGTTATAGGCCCTTTGTCATGATACTGGAGTAAACACCTGTAGGAAAATACACATGGCAAATTTTAAGGAAATATATAAATGTAATAGATTGCTCCATTTGACTGTACATCCATATATTTTCTGGAAATATTTCAAACTATTAAAAGTTTTCTCAAGTTCTAAAAAAAAAAAAAACCTTCCCATGGGGTCCTAGCGCTGCCGGCATAGTACCCACCAGTGATGAATGGTGAAGATATACAGTAAGATCACGAATTATGGTAGGTACATAATTTTCATTTACTGTGCTACCAATTTCTGGCCTCATACCTGAGTCATAATTGAAACAAAAGCCTACTAAGAGAACTAGGCCAGCGTATTTAGTTACCATTCCAAAACAAAAGAAATGTGCAATATTGAAACCAAATTTATCAGAAAAAATGCTGCAAATAAAATTGTACCGGTTCAAAAACTGCAGTCTCACAGAGCTGCAGATAAGGTACTTGCGAAAAAACATAATGTGGTTTTTCTCCAGGTATGTGCATCGCTTTTGGTTGTTTTTGTACCTGCTCTTTAATAAAAAAAAAAAAAAAAAAAGGTGGCTGGTTCCGCCGGCACAGCAGAAAGATTTGCTGCTGTGATGCCGGCAACCCGGGTTCAGGAACGGACTCAGGCGTCAGAGGGCTGGCTGAGGAGAGAAGGCTGGAGCGTCCGCTGACTGCTTGCCTTCTCTCAGGGGAAGGGTGGGGTAGAGGACCAGTGCCTACTGACCCCTGGCAGAGGCCAGGGGTGCAGCAGTATGCCTGGTCCCGCTAGCTAAGGAGCGTGACTGATGCTGGCATCAGCCTTTCATCCTGGACATCACGCTCCTGCGGGAGAAACAAGGAAAAATGGTGCACTGGTCAGTTGGGTGACAGCCCTCCTGGATCCTCGCCGCCGGAGTACCCGACTCCTTATCAGCTGCCTCAGCAGCACCCATGACCATAAGGAAGGCGGGTAAGGCTCATTCCCTGCGCAGGTAGGGGACCCACCTGTTGAAGGGATACATTGGGGTACTCTGCGTCTGACTGCAATGTGGGGCGGTGGGGGTTGGGGGACTACTGGGGCAGGAATCGGTCCGTATGGGGACCTGGAGGAGGGACCAACCTGTGTGTGGGTAGAAGCAAAAAAAAAAAAAGCATTTTACAGTCATCTTATAAAAAGGGCAACAAATCCAGTGATCTGATTGGCCAATAGTTGTCCAGACCTGTGCAGTAATTGTCCAATAACCACATAGGTCTGAAAACTGGCTTGCAAGTCTTGGAACTTGTTTTCTAGGTGACCTAATTGCATACAACTATCACTACACTGCTTTGGAATTCTCAGTGACTGTGGCAGTTGGAAAAAAAAATAATATTCAGCTAACAACATGAGTGACTTACCTATCAGCCAATTTAACCTCTTTGATGGGGCAAACCCAGATATTTGATGTGAAAACTGATTTACCAGTAATGAAGATGTATTCTTAATTGAAAGATTTATTTAGCCTTGTGTTTTTTTATTATTTTAGTTCCGTTTTATAAATGCAATAACACCCTTCAGGGCATGCTGTTCTTGAGTAATCAGTTCACTCCTCCCACCCTGTGGTTGAAGGGCACTCGGCTAATACCTCGTGCCTCCAACCCACAGATTGGGAGGGGCATGTGGTAGTTACCCAATAAATGCACACCCTGTCATGTGTTATTGCTTACATGTGGGACAGCAACACAACTAGGTAATAAAAAGATTTAATACCCATTAACTGGGCAAAACAGAGGCATAAGGTGCTTCGTAACAAAGAAAAAAACATCAGGAGAGAGGAGCCTATCCTCGACCTCAGATGTCTGAAGAGACACATTAATAAGGAGAAATTTAAAATAGTCACCTTGCAAATGGTGTTTCCATCTTTGCAACAAAGGGACTGGATATACTTATTGGATCCGAAGGATTCTTACTTCCACATGTGATTAAGAGCAAGTCACAGAAAGTACCTATTCTTCGAAGAAAGTATGTGTTAGTACCATTACAGAACAATACCCTTCAGACTGACCACTTCCACAGCGGTATTCACAGAGTGCTTGGCTGTGGTAGTGGCAGCACTCTGAGGCCGGGAGATCAGAGGGCTGTGGGTTCAGTTCCCATATCTGGCACTTGGGTTAATATCCCAGTACTGACACTATAGTACAGCATGAGAGGGGTGCTGCACTTCTGAGATGCCGTCTTTCGGATGAGACATTAAACCGAGGTCCCATCTGCCTGGATTGGTGGTAGTTCAGGTGGATGTTAAAGATCCCATGGCACTTATCGAAAAGAGTAGGGGAATTTCCCTGGTGTCCTGGCCAAATTTCCCTCATTCACTAAAAATACCACCAACAGCTTAATCTAATTCAAGGTCAGTTGGCACTCATCTGTATCTCCTTCCCCCGGGTCTTGGTACTTGGTAGTTGGGACAAAAAAAGGGCGAAGCCCATCGAGGATGTCCTCCACACAGTGTGGATCATTGGTAGATTATGTTCTGTCCAGAAGCCATTTATCGAGTTTGAGTTTAAATGTATTAATATTCTGGCAGTCAACAATTTCCTGTGGCAGAGAGTTCCAGATTCTTGGTGCTCTAACAGTAAAAAACTGCTGTCTTTTGTTTGTTTTTGTTTTCTCAATTTCAATTTGTTTGTTGTGTATTCTAGCTACTATTTTTCTAGATGTAAAAGATAATCCGCATGAGCTCATTAATGTAGCAGATTGTAAGATTTTAAATAACTGAAGGAGATTTCCCCTTAGTCTTCTAAATTCGAGTGAATACAACTTTGTTTTTTGAAGCCTAGTTTCGTAATTGAAGCGAGAAAGATGAGGTATGATTTTAGTAGCTCTTCTTTGAACTCTCTCTATTTTTTTAATGTCCTTAGCTAAATAGGGACTCCACAAAGATGAGCCATAGTCCAGGTGTGGTCTGACATGGGTCTTATACAGAGTCAATATGCATTCTTCGGTTTTGAGAATAAAAGTGTTGTTAATCCTACGTAGAAGGGCATTGGCGTGATTTGCAACCTTGTTAAAGTGATTAGAAAAAGACAGCCTATTGTCAATCAAAATACCCAAATCTTTTTCAACAAGTGATTCCCTGAGTATTGTATTATTAAGATGGTAAGTTTGTTTGGGATTTTTTTTACCAATGTGTAACACAGAGCATTTCGACACATTAAATGACATTTTATTAGTTACCGCCCAGGATTCAATTCTTTTAAGATCATTTATTAGAGTACTCCTGTTGGTTTCGTTATCAACAGGTCCTCCCAATTTAGTATCATCTGCAAATTTAGATAAGATATTCTGTGATGAGATAGTAAGATCACTGATGAAAATGCCAAACAGTGTGGGACCTAACACTGAGCCCTGGGGACCCAGCTTGACACAGATTTTACATCCGATAATTCCCATTAACCTGACGAGTTTGGGTTCTTTTATAAAGCCAGCTGTTAACTCAAGTCACAATACATTTAGAAACCTAAAGCTGCTAGTTTCTTTATTAGTATGGAATGAGAGACCTTGTCAAATGCCTTACTGTAATCGAGTAGAATAACATCCACTGGGATATTTAAATCAAGATAACTACTGACTAAGTTGTAAAAGGATAACAGGTTTGTTGTGCATGAATGGCCAGATTTAAATCCGTGCTGTGTCACATCATTTAGTTTTAGTACCAGCATTTCTTCTTCAATAAGATATTTAATATGCTTTTCTAATAGTTTGCATGGAATAGAAGTAAGACTGATAGGTCTGTAATTTTCAGCCTTATGGTGCGCCCCTTTTTTAAAAATTGTTGTAACAATGGCTGTTTTCCAGTCTAGGGGGGACATTAGATTCACTAAGAGATTTATTAAAGATAATGGTGAGTGGAATAGCAATGTTATTACATGTTCCCATAAGAAATTTGGGGGTGATATTGTCAGGGCCTGGGCTTGTTGTTAACTTCAAGATATTTAAAAGTTTCAGGGTATCAGAAATGGTGACAGTATAGCTAGGGGATGTATCAACATTAGCAAATGATATAGGTTCCTTATCCTGTTCGAAAACAGAGCAGAAGTATTTATTGAACTCAGCTGCAGTAACCTTATCTGAAAGGATGGTTGTATTGTCAATGATTAATGGACCTATCTTATTTGTGTCTCCCTTTTTGTTATTTAAATATGAATGAAGACTTTTATATGAGTCCTTAGTGTGAGCGATTTTAAATTCAAGGTCGTGCCTGAAAATAGGCAGGATTTGTCTTGTGCACTTACCCGGTCAACAAAAACTAAATAAAAATTAAAAAAAAAACTTTGAGGGAAATGGAGTGACAGTCTGTCCATACATGAAAAACTGGTTACAGTGTGGGAGAACCAGAGAAGAGACCCTATCATCAATGAAACAAACTGCTTGTATGATGGAAATGTTGGGATTCATCCTAAATTTAAACAGATTGAACCTGGAACCCACACAGAACCTACACTTCATTGGAGTAGGACTGGAAACAGTTCAAGCGAGAGCATTTTTCCCATGGGGAAGTGTCCAGACACTGATGCAGTATGCATCCTCCTTCCTCACTGGGACAAGAACGCCACAGGATTTTCTCAGACTGTTAGGCCGCATGTCAGCCACAATATCTGTGGTAAAACGGGCAAGGCAGCACGTGAGAAGAGTTCAGTGGTACAGGAAAGAATACTGACCTCAACTCTGGGATCCCCAGACTGCTATAATCCCAGTACAAAACAGGCTTGTAAACTCCCTCCTGTGGTGACAGTAGGTGCAACACCTAACAAAGGGAATTTCATTTCAACTGAACACTGCACTATTTAGTGCTTACTAAAAATGCCTAACTCCTAGGCCGGTCTGCAAGTACAGTGGTAGCACTACCACTTGCGTTGCTGACGACCTGGGTTCAGAAGCAAGCCTGGGTGTCAGAGAGTTGGCTGGGGAGCAAGAGGACTGTCCATCCCACAGACTGCTGTTCGGGAAGGGGGGGGAGCTCACGATGTTCACCCGACCCCTGGTGGACGCCAGGGGTTCGACAGTCAGTGCAAGCAGTTGCTGGAGGTGGGGCAGATATCAGCGTACGCCCCCCTGATGTCATTGCATGTCCCACCTCCTGGGGAGCAAAAAGAAAAATTGGGCCATGCAGAATGATGCCCTTCTCGCTCCGCAGGTCCTGGACCACTGACGTGTGGCACCACCAGAGCTGTATATCATCATCCAGTGGGAGGAAGGGTCTCATCCTGAAGGCTCTGCCCTGGGGGGGGGCAATCTAAGGCGTAACTCCGGTTTGGTAAATATCAGGAAGGTGGATGACGGGGCTGGGCGTGGGGTAGAGCCGATAGGGGCCAATCCTGGGGAAAAAGAACAGCAAATTAAAAAAATAGATGCCTAACTCCTAGGATGGGAAGGGCATATCCCACATCACACAGTAAAGGGAGTCTGGTACACAGGAGAGATACAAGGAACACATTAATCTGCTGGAGCTCAGAGCAGTGTTTCTGTCCCTGACCTTCACAGCACTGCTCCAAGAACCAAGTTCTACAGATAAGGACAGACAAAACCACAACAATACATTACATCATTTATTTCAAAAGTTTCACCAGGAAAGACATACTGAGCTGGTAACAGCTTGTTTCCAGATGTGTCCCGGAGGTGGGGGTAGGGGTGGGGGGAGTATGCCTACAAAAGGTGCAAAACTAAACTACAGTGCAGAGTATTTAAAAAATACAATTAAGCAAACACAAAATAAGCAGCTGGATCAGCACAGCCCTGTTGGACAGTACAGTACAATGCATTATGGTGTAAGCGCAGTACATTATTGGGTGCAAGCCCACATCCAGGTGCAAGGACAGTACAATACAGTATGGTCCAAGTGCAATATGTTTCTGGCTATGAGCACATGACTGGGAACAGAGTTGATGACATCCAGTCTGTGCAAAGGTGCAGCAGTAGTCAATGCAGTATGGAACTGGGTCCTTAAGCACTCATTTGGAGCATCTCAGTGGCACACAGACTGGGGCCTAGGTGGACCCAGGTTTGCCCCAAGCCGAGGTGAAGGGCATCCATCATAATGGTGAGGGGAGGGGAGATGCAAGGTCACAAAATCAATGATCATGCACAGTTGCAGGACATAAGGTGATGAAAGATCCTCAGAACTGTGTGTAACCCCCCTGCAAATGGGGGTTCCCAAAAGACTTCCAGGAGCTTGCTTGAATGCTCCAAGCCTGAATGGTGTTTGGCATTTAAGCCATTTATCAGTGAGTGTTTTTAGAGCCTCTGGTACTGTCTCTTTAAGAGCTGTCTGCTTGCAGACATAATTAGTTTGTATGGGGGGACTGTGTGCTTCTCTGAGTACCACTCGAGCTGCTGCCAATTCACTTAATTTTTTGCAGTCACTAGGGTGCAAAGGGAACCTATCTGAAAGATGTAACTGTTTACCAGAAATTATTTAGAGTAATAATGAAATTACAGTTTGTCTAACCTGCTTTCTTTGCAGTCAGAACTGTGTCTGCTAGTTCCCCATTCTAGTTTTGAACTGCTGAACTGGACCAATCAGTGTGGGGTAAGCTAGCTCTAAAATGGTGCCTTGGACGAATCAGAACTTGGACTCATAATCTGAGCCAGCCACAAGAGGATTGTATGGGCAGTGACTCTGGGAGATGTAGTTTAGACTTCAGTGCCTTTTTGGACCAACAGCAGCAGTCTATTGTGAGTGACAGCCAATCCAGTCAAGAACTGGGAGGAACTCAAAGGAAGTGCCCGGTTTTTGTCGGTTGGAGTTCGGTTGAGCTTTGGCAGTGAAGAAGGAAGGAGCCCTGTACTTTTTCAGTGTGCAGTTTTAGTCAAACAACGTGTAAGGCCCAGAGTTCCGGTCTGCAGCTTGTTAGGACTGAATCCGTCCTGTGAAAAGAATCAAAGGATCTCTGAAGACTAGAAACCAGGCTCACCCTGTAGAAGACTGGAGGAATTGCTGAAAATTACACTCGGTCTGTCAGAACTGAATCTGCTGTGTGTTCTCCTGGGTATTGTGCAGTAATTGCGATCGGGATACAGATGCAGCCTGCCTGGTATAGTGCTTTCTTTTATATGGATGTGTGAAGAGGTTTGTGTACCTCAAGTGAGCCCTGCTGACATTGAAGGACCCTATCTTATTTGGAGGTCGTGAGTACTAATTCAGGGTCGCTCCCTGTTGAATTGCCACATTAAATCCAAATGGAATTACTGTACTGCTGACTGTTTAATTCTCCTTTTCTCTGTGTGAAAGGGCCCCTACCAGCTGCCACGGTTTGGACTAGCCACTAGGGCTTGGGTACCCAGGGACAGTAACTGATAGGGATAGGCCTTGCACAGAGCCATAGGTAGATTATTAGAGTGATAAGCTAATTAACCTGATTTCCCCTGTCCTTGTTATATCCCTAAATAAATCAGAGCTGCTTGTTTCAGCAAAGTTATACTGCCTGAGGTATTTGTCTATGTTAAAGTACTGTACTGTGATTGTTGCACTGTATCTCATTTCACAGGAGGTCCCAGTGCCGAACCAGACCTGGGGTAAGTGTATACTGTGAAGGTAATTTGATATATTGTGGGGCCACTAGTGGGAAGAAAGGGGGGTTGCAGTGTCCCAGAGGGCTGTGACCAAGTTAGTTTAACTATTGCAAACCCTGACCTCTGGGTGGAGGCACCTGCCATTGGATCCAGGCCCCTCAACCTGTTAGTGGCAAATCAGGCAGGGGTAGTAGCCCCTGGGATAGCGCCATCTAGGGGTTACATGTGCAATAAAGTACTGAACGTTTAGGATCTAGCCTATACTTTCAGGGTACATATCTTTGCAGTCCATGTTGCAGGGAAAGACAGTGTACTGACAGACTTACTAAGCAGAATGGGTCATTTCACCCATGAGTGGACCCTGAGACAGACTCTGCTATGGTTGATTTCAGGAAATGGGATGTCCCAGACGTGGATTTTTTGTCTCTTGGGAGAACAAGAAACTACCACTGTTCTGCTACAGAGTCCCATGTCAAGGATCTGTCCCAGAAGATGCTCTCGGCATGTACCAGGGAAATAAATTAATTTATATTTCTAGGGATGTGGATATGTTCATCCACACTTCTTGGCATGTCCCTTTCCCCTTTAAGGATCTCCGGAAGGCCTTCATGCTGGCTCCTCCCACCCACCCAGGTGGTATAGCCCTCGGCTCCGCCCCATGATGCCAGATCTTCCTTTCCGCTGGAAGATTCAGGTTGCCTCCTCTTTGCTCTCGCTTTTTGTAGGCCCTGGCTTCAAAACCTTTGGTTATTCTGAGACTTCGACTCGTTCAAGTTAGCGACGGTGATTCTCATCATTCCATCATGGAAGATAAATCTTCCCCTGGATTTCACCGGTGCCCGTGCAGCCAAAAAAATGTTGTGCACTGATCTGCATACCACGTGTGTTTACTGTCTGCCGACACCCAGACTTGCAAGATGTGTCTCGCTTTTCACCCAAAAGTCCTCGACGATCGTCTTGCACACCTCAAATTGGGCAAGCCTAGAAAATGGAATCCTCCTGTGAAATCTAAAGAGGCCCAGTGAGTGATCTCCACGGCTGTGGGATCCACTGAACAGCTGGAGTGAATGCAGGCCTTAGAAGAAGAAGTGGCGCAGGCCACAGAGTCTTTCTCTCAGTCAATTTTTGTTCCTCTCAACTTAGGCTCTACCTTTTTGGGTTCCTTCCAAGAGCTGTGCCACATAGATGAGACATCCCACGAGTGGGCTCTCCATCCAGAGGTAGCTTACAGCCTGTTCTCCCACTTGGGCAAACCGATGGTGCACCTGTTTGCCTTCAGGGAAAACACCAAGTTGAGGTTGTTTCATGCCGGCCCCCCTCAGCGGGGATTGCTGCAGGGGGGATGCCTTCTTGAGGCTGTGGACCCCAGGCCTCTTCTGTGCCTTCCCTCGATTCACAGGGTGCTCCTCAAGGTGAGGAGGGACAAGGCATAGATGATCCTGGTAGCCCCAGACTGGCCACACCTGTTCTGGTATCCAGATCTCAGCCTCAGCAACCGGCTCCCGAGGTGTCTTCCAGCACTTCTGGACCTGCTCTCTTTCAGTCAGGGGAAGGTCCTCCATCTGGACTTTTAATCCCTGCACCTGAATGGCCTGGTACCTGAGCAGTTAGAGTTCCAGGCTTTGGGTCTCTCTGAGGATGTACTCACAGTAGTGGAAGCATCCAGAACGGAGTCACCCAGAAAGTGCTATACCTTCAAATGGAAAAGATTTTCCATTTGGTGTCAGGGCAAGAGCCTGGACCCTCTGTCCTGTACTGTGGCTAGCATTTTAGACTACCTTTGGTCTCTGTCCAAAGAAGGTCTTCGGTCTTGGACCCTCAAGGTGCACCTGGCAGCCATCTCTGCCTACCAAGCTCAGGCTGGTCAGCAGACAGTGGCACAGGAGAAGGTGGTCTGGTGCTTTTTCAAAGGCCTTGATCACATATCCCCTCCGGTGTGTGAACCTCCACCTCCATTGAAATTACTGCAGGTCTTGGCAAAGCTCATGAGCAAGCCATTTGAACTGATGCACAAGTGTGAGATGTCACACTTGTCATGGAAGATAGCCTTCCTGGTAGCTATCATGTCTGCCAGAAGGACAGGGGAGCTCCAGGCGCTCTCGGTGGATGCCCCTTATCTGGTCTTCCACAGGGAAAAGGTTGTCCTGCACCCCCACCCGAAATTCCTCCCAAAGGTGGTGTCAGAGTTTCATCATAACCAGGTGTTGACTCTGCCTGCGTTCTACCCGAACTACACCTCGGATGCTGAGTACAGGCTCCATACTCTAGAACTGAGACAAGCTCTCTCCTATGATAAGGAGAGGATGGCAGAAATTCAGGGTGAGGTTTGCTAGCTGTTTGTCACCTACGCTGAAGCCGCTTCTGGCAGCAGACGATCACAAGATGTATTACATCTTGCATTGATCTCTGCTGAGAGAACAGGCAGAGAACAGCAAGAGGAAGGAGCTGCTGTTATAACTATACTTCCCTACTGGGAATAAAGAACTAGAACTCTACTAGTGGGACCTTCAGTTTAGGGTAAAAAAAAAAAAAAAAAAAAAAGTGCGTTTGTCTGAGTTGACTAAAGTGAATTGTTATCTTTGCAGTTATCTAGGTGTTTTTCTGAGTTGGCTGAAGAGAATTATCTGTACAATTAACTAGGTGTAGAAAGAGCTGTGAATTGGGGGGAGTGGCCTAGCTAGAAGGAAGCCAGGTGTTTTAGATTTAAAAACTGCCCTAGATGCCGGTCCAGTGGCGCTGAGGGTTGAGGCGCTGGACACCACACCATGCACCACGCTGGTGACCTAGGTTCGGATGCGAGCCCAGGTTGCCAGGGGTTGGCAGGGGAGTGATGGGATCGAGCTTCCGGAGGACTGCTCTCCCATCCCGGAGAGGGATCAAGGGAACCACCGCTCTGTAGCGGCCCCTGGTGATGACCGGGGGGCACTACCAGAGTGGTGCCAGCAAGGGGTGGGGTGCGGTGAATGTCGATGCATAAGTGCCCGATGTCATTGCACGCCTGTACTCCAGGGACACTAACGAAGAGGAAAATGGCTGCACAAGTCCGCGGCAGCTTGATGGCCGCAGCTTCACCAGCCGGCGAATGCCTGAATTGAGGCGTGTGCCGGTATTGGACTCTGGCCAGGCACGGGGGCATAGGGGAGCTCCTATCGATGGTACAGCTGCATATGCCAGCTGGGCACGTTCAACTTTGGGGTCGGCGGTGAGGAGGAGCGGTGGCTGGAGATACAGAGGGCTATGCTACAGGGAGGATAAAAGTAATGGTTAAAAAAAAAAAAATTGCCCTAGATCACTTCTGGCAGAGAACAGCAAGAGGAAGGAGGTGCTGTTATAACTATACTTCTCTACTGGGGACCATATTGCACTCCCTTCCCTCCACCCCCGTAGCCAGTTACTTTCTCAGCACAGGATTTTACTGACAACAGGAACTTCTTGTTTGGGAGCAGGAAGTGAGTGATCACAGGGCCACAAAAGACTCACCATCCTAGAAGGAAAAGAGTAGCACTCTGCCCACCCCTAGCTGCTGGAGGTCTGACTCTAAGCAAGAAAGGAGACTACTTAGAAATATAGGAACTTCTTGTCTCAGAACAACAAGATTAGGAGCTTAAGGGGTACAGAGGCAGTAAGTAAGTAGGGAGAAAACAAATAAAATAAATAAACAGAGGAAAGAGTAAGTATTCAAAACAACAGTTAAAGGGCCAGAAATAAGACATGATGAGAGTGGTGCAATGCAGTGGCTGTGGAGCAGAAGTCTTCTGGGAGACGTTCTGGAGGATGTGGTGTTGTCCCATCTGCAGGCACCTCTGTGGGCTAAGGGAGGAGGTTGCTCATCTCCAGGCTAAGTTGGCCAGGATTTGGGGGACCTCCTGTCCCACCGAGGGACAATCAAGGCCACTGCCGTTGCCTCAGAGGTTGCCAAGAAAGAGGAGTGATTGGATCACAGTGGGCTCAGGGAGGGTGAGGATGGTGGAACAGAGGCACATCCCTCCAGTTGTACCTCTCCACAATTCATATGCCATTCTGGAAAGTGTGGTTCCTCTATGGAGGCACCCGCAGTGGAGACCAAGGAGGATGCTGGGAACCTCCGCAGTGGAGACCCACAGGAGGGTGGCATGAGACCCCACGGGGAAGGAAACAACTCCTGGTGGGGGACTCCATTGTTAGGAGGGTAGAACTGGGGAAGGAAGCGGAGAGGGAGATAAGGTGCCTGCCTTGCGCCATGGCTTGGAGGGACAGGCAGCGAATCCTCAGGATCATGGGAGCAGCTGCACGGGGGAGAGAGCTGAATTTCATTGTCCACCTAGGGACAATGACCTGGCTGGGAAAAGGATCAGACAGTGCAGGAAGAGTTTGTGGAGTTGGGAGGGGCCTTAGACAAGTAGCACACACGGTAACCTCTCGGAGGTGCTGCCTGTCTATGGCATGGGTGAGGCTAGGGTGCTCCACAACATGGGATTCAATCAGTGGTTGAAAAACTGGTGCAGAGCTCAGGGGTTTAGCTTCACAGGGGACTAGGGGTCCACCTGGAGTGATGCAGGCTTATACTGGCATGATGGTCTGCATCTATCCAGGAGGGGGACCAGGATCCTAGGTGATAGGTTTAAATGCTTCATTGGCAAGTATTTAAACTAGCCAAAGTGGGAGGCACTGGAAAGGAGCAGGGAAATCCTAGCCCCACCCCAAAAAAAAAATCAGGGTAGTAAGTGAGGTAAACACCAAGATAGAAATGTTGATAGGGAGAAGGGCAGGGGTAAATGGAGAAAATGACAAAGGCAATAAGGACAGGGATGGGGCAAAAAGGGGTAAGGCCATCAAGAAATGGAAAGTAACGAGTACCAATGCCCATAGTCTGGGCAACAAGCTCCCTGCACTTGTGGCCTTGATGGAAGAGGGATGCCTGGATATCGTGACAGTCACAGAAACATGGTACACAGAGAACCATAACTGGGATGTTAACATACCAGGGTACACAACCTACAGGAGAGACAGGGAGGGTAGAAGAGGGGGAGGAGTACTACAGTAGCTCTCTATGTAAGGGAAGGGATAAAAGCAATGGAACAAAAGAGTGAACAGGGAGGAGAGGAAGTACTTTGGGTCACCTTTGAGACTGGAAATGGCACCACAATCCGCACAGGGGTTGTATACAGACCCCCATCTCAGGGGGAGGGAATGGACAAGGATATGATAGAAGGCATCCTAAGGGGAGAGACTGTTGATGGGGGACCTGAATATGCCAGATGTTAACTGGAGCACTTTTACTGCAGCCACATCCAAGAGCAGGGCCATTCTTGATGCCGTACAGGGAGCATCCCTCAGACAGCTAGTGTTGAAACCCACTCGGGAGGGAGCAATCTTAGACCTCGTACTCTCAACTGGGGACAGTGAGAGGATCTCAGATCTAGAAGTGGGTAGCCATCTGGGAACAAGTGACCACCAACCTGTGGTTCACAATAAACTCAGCTGCAGAGTCAAGCCATACAAAAGTGAGGGTACTGGACTTCATGAGGGCTGACTTTGGCAAGATGGGAGAATGCCTTAGAGAAGCACTAGCAAACAGACAAGAAGGAGGGGTGGAGCAACAATGGGGAAACATCAAAACTGCCATCACAGAGGCAACAAGCCTTTGTGTGAAGCAAATAAATCAAAACGAAGGAAAAAACCACTGTGGTTCTCAATAGAGGTGGCGGGGAAGGTTAGGGAAAAAAGTTAACATTTAGGAAGTATAAGGAAACACAGAAGGAGCAGGACAGAGAACTGTACCAGTTAAGGCATAAGGAAACAGGGAAGGCCATCAGAATTGCAAAGGCCCAAACTGAGGAAAAGATAGCCAACTTGGTTAAGAAGGGGGATAAACCCTTTTATAGGTACATTAGGGAGTGTAGAAAGACAAAGGGAGGGATAGTGAGGCTGACTAGAATGGACAGTGGGTGGGTAGAAAGGGACAGCGAAAAAGCAGGGATACTGAACGAATATTTCTGCTCAGTATTCACAAAAGAGGAGGAGGAGGGGGAGGTACCTAATCCAATTAACAGAAGCACTCTGGATAGGGGATCGATCCCAGTCCTTTCACAGAAGAAAGGGTTCTGAAAGAAACTCTTAAAACTGAAGGTGGACAGAGCAATGGGGCCTGATGGGATTCGCCCCAGAAGTCTAAAAGAATTAAGGGGAGAACTAGTGACACCACTGACTACCCTTTTTAACAAATCACGGGAGGATGGTGTGGTCCTTGAGGACATGAGGAGGGCAGATGTGATTCCCCTTCATAAAAGTGGGAGCAAGACAGAGGCAGGAAACTACAGACCTGTCAGTTTGACCTCTGTGGTAAGGAAAGTGATGGAATCACTTCTTTTTTTGTATTATCTTTTTTCCCCCTCTACGTGCTGCCGCTCTCAGCCACTCCTTCAGGCTGTGCCAAGGCTACACCTGATCCATCCTGTTCCAGGCCCCCATCCCTCACATTGCAGACATCCCCAGGGTAACTCGGTTGTAACCCTTCTCCGCACGGGCCCCCACTCCCGAGGGGAGAGGCACCTGAGGCAAGGCAAGCGCAATACTTGGCCCTGGGGTACTGCTGAGGGACAGATGGCTTGGGACATTGACAGCATCGGACTGCCAGGTGGCCGTCATCTGGTTGAGTGCGGAGCCATTTTCCATTTTGCTGCTGATGTTCCCTCCTTTGCACTGTGTCTGCATTACCCCTGGTCTCCACCGGAGGTCACTGCAGAGCGACGTACTCCCACAGCCCACCCCAGGAGAGGAGAGCAGTCTTACAGACACTCAATCCTCTCCTTCCCCTGCCGGCTCCCGGCGCCCCGAGTCCGTTCCCGAACCCGGGTCACCGGCGTGGTTCAAGGTAAGGTGGCAGAACCTCAGCCCTCTGTGCCACCGGGCCGACGGAATCACTTCTGAAGGAAAGAATTGTTGAGTACCTAGAGGCTAGTGGGGCAGAGGACCCAAGGCATCATGGGTTCACAGCGGGAAGGTCATGTCAGACGAATCTAATCGATTTCTTTGACTGGGTGACCAAAGTAGTAGACCAGGGAGGGGCTGTGGACATGGCCTATCTAGACTTTAGCAAGGCATTTGACACAGTCCCACACAAAAGATTAATAAACAAATTAGCCAGCCTGGGAGTGGGTCCATTGGCTGGACAACAGGACACAGAAGGTAATAATAAACGGAGTCCACTCTGAAGAAAGGGGAGTTACTAGTGGGGTACCGCAGGGTTCAGTACTGGGTCCAGTCCTTTTTAATGTCTTTATAAGTGATACTGCAGAGAGATTGGAAGGAAAAGTATGTCTCTTTGCAGATGACACAAAGATCTGCAACAGGGTAGATACACAAGGAGTTGTGGAAAGGATGAGAAGGGACTTGGCAAGGCTGGAGGAATGGTCAGAAGCATGGCAGCTTGGATTCAGTTCAAAGAAGTGCAAAATAATGCACCTGGAAAACAAAAACCCTGGGGAAGAGTATACAATGGGGTGGGGGGAGTAACAACAACAAAATGGAAAGGGACCTGGGGTAATGATAGGAGATGACCTTAAGGTTGGCAAGCAATGTGAGAAGGCTGTAAGGGAGGGCTGGGGGATACTGGGATGTATGGAGAGAGGCATCACCAGCAGAAAACAGGAAGTTGTTATCCCTCTGTACAGAGAGTTGGTGAGACCCCATCTGGAGTACTGCATCCAGTTCTGGAGACCCCATCTCTGCAAGAACATAGACAGGGTGGAGGCAATCCAGAGGAGGGCAACTAAAATGGTGTAGGGTCTGCAAGAGATGCCATATGAGGAGAGATTAAAATAGCTTAATATGTATTCCCTTGAGGAAAGGGGGGGGGAAATGATGGAAACTTTTAAGTACCTCAGTGGAATCAACGAAGTCCAAGAGGGTAGCATCTTTCAGAAAAAGAGATGTGCAAGAACAAGGGGTCACCATTTGAAGATGGGGGGGGCAGCTCAGGGGCAATGTGAGGAAGTATTTTTTCACAGGGAGGGTGGTGGACACATGGAACAGCCTTCCTGAGGAGGTTGTGGGGTCTAAAACTGTGGGAGAATTCAAGAATGCATGGGACAGACACAAGGCAATTCTAGGGGTTGGGGGTAGGAAGAAGTAGGCTGTTGGTTAACTAGGATCTGCAGCTTATCCAGTAGGTAGGGAAATGGGCAGACTAGGTGGGCCAAGCGGTCCTTATCTGCCATCAAAGTCTTATGTTTCTATAGGTTGGCGGGCAAGGAGCCTCCCAGAGGGATAAGAGCTCATTCTTCCAGCCATACCACTGTGTCGGTGGCTGCTTCCAGAAACATCCCTATCCAGGAAATCTGTTGGGCTGCCACCTGGAAGACAGCTAAGACCTTCATCACCCATTACCATATTGACCTTGAGTCACACCAGGATTCTGGTTTTGGGGCCACAGTTCTCCAGTCCCTGTTCCAAAAGTAGGGGGTGTGCGCCTTGCCTCCCTCCTCCCAGAGAACTGCTAGGAGTCTGCCAAGAAATGTGGATGAACAACATATCCACGTCCCTGGAAAAACAGGTTACTCACCTGTTCTAGGAGTGGTATATGTTGTTCATCATTCTCGACCTCCCCGACTGACACACAAACCTGGCTTTCCAGGATAAAATCTGATGTCATGGGGTGGAACTGAGGGCTATACCACCCGGGTGGGTGGGAGGAGCCAGCTTGAAGACCTTCCGGCAGTCCTTAAAGGGGAAAGGGACATGCCGAGAAGTGTGGATGAACAATATGTACCACTTCTAGAACTACTGTTACAGGTGAGTAATGTTTTTTCCTACCATTTCCTCTGATAAAGAAAGTGCTTCTGAAAGTGAGGGTGGAACTTGTACATAAGAACATAAGAAGGTGTCGGCAGAAGGTGACCTTGCAATCCATCTAGTCTGCCCGTGAAAGCTACCCCCCTCCCAGTTTCTTTACTGCCTTAGGTTTCCACAGTGCCTATCCCATGCTAGCTTGAACTCCCCCACTGTCTTCGCTGTCACAACCTCTGGGGCAGACTGTTCCAGGGCTCCACCACCCTTTCTGTGAAGAAAAACTTTTGCTGTTTGTTTAGAAACTACCTCCCTTTAGGCGCATGTTGTGCCCCCTTGTCTGTGTATTTGTTTTTTCCCTGAAGAGATCCTGTGTTTGTACCGAGTTGATACCTTTAAGATATTTAAATGTCTCTGTCATATATCCCCTGTCCCTTCTTCTCTCCAGTGAGTATATCCTAAGATGGTTTAATCTCGACTCATACGGTTCTTCTTGTAGTCTGTGTATCATCTTCGTAGCTCTCCTCTGCACAGTTTCCAGGTGATCCTTGTTCTTCTCAAGGTGTGGTCTCCAGAACTGGATGCAGTACTCCAGGTGAGGACTCACCAAGGACCTGTACAGTGGAACTATCACTTCACTTTTCCTACTTGATACCCCTTCCTATGCATCTGAGAATGCTGCTAGCTTTTTGTACCACCTTTTTGCACTGCCTGGTTGTCCTTAAATCGTCAGATACAAGTACCCCCAGATCCCTCTCTACCTTACTTTCAGTCAGCTGTTCCCCCCCCCCAAGGTATACTTCCAGCCTAGGTTCTTCCTCCCCAGGTGCATAACTTTGCACTTCTTGGCATTGAATTTCAACTGCCACTGTTTTGACCATTCCTCCAGTTTTTTTAGATCAGCGATAATTTCTGTAACCCCCTCTTGCATGTCCACTCTGTTGCAGAGCTTGGTATCATCTGCAAACAGGCATACCTTCCCTTGCAAACCTTCCACAATGTTACTGATGAATATGTTAAATAGAATTGGCCCCAGCACCAGTCCCTGGGGGACTCCGCTGGTCACCACTCCTTCCTCCGACAGAGTGCCATTTACTAACACTCTGGGTTCGCCCTTGGAGCCAGTTTCTAATCCAGCCTACTATTTTATGTCTCACTCCTGTGTGTTTCAACTTACTTATCAGCCTCCTATGTGGAACGGAGTTGAATGCCTTACTGAAGTCCAGATATACTGTATCTACTACTCCTCCTTGGTCCACCGTTCTGGTCATCCAATCGAAGAAATCAGTCATGTTTATCAGACATGACCTCCCCGCAGTGAAGCCATGCTGTTTTAGGTTTGTTTGCCTAGTTGCTTCTAGGTGCCGTATAATTCTTTCTTTCAGTAATATTTCCATAATTTTCCCCACCACTGAGGTGAGGCTAGCTGGATGGTAGTTTCCAAAGTTTTCCTTGCTGCCGCTTTTGTGCAGCGGTACCACTGTGGCTTTTTTCCCAGTCATCCAGTACTGTGCCACTCTCCAGTGACTTGTTGAAGAGGTGTGTTAATGGGGTGGCAAGTTCTTCTCTGAGTTCCTTTAGTATTTTCGGGTGGATACTGTCAGGTCCCATAGCTTTGTCGTTTTTTAATTTTGCTAGTTCCTTTAGGACTCTTTCAGTTGTGAAGGGGCTTGTGTCGGCTTCACTGGTGTGGTGTTCTTCATTCTTTAGTACTGGTCCACTTCCTTGATCCTCCTTGGTGAAAACTGAGCAGAAGTATTAATTTAGAACCTCTACCTTTTGTTCATTGGTTTCAGCATTCTGGCCCTCCCTAGTTCCTTACGATACCTCCCTTACTTTTTCTTTTCTTCCTTATATATCTGTAGAAGGTCTTAGCCCCCTTTTTAACTCCTCTTGCTATTCTTTCTTCTGCTCGAGCTTTGGCTAACCTAATTGCCTTTCCTGCTTCCTTGAATTCTGCCATGTCACTTTCTTTCTTAGTACTTCTTGAAAGCTCTCCCCCCCCCCCATACTGGAAGCTACTTCTTTAGTAAACCAAAGAGGATTCTTCCTCCTTTTAGATTTACTTATCTGTTTTGTGCATTCTGCTGTTGCCACATTGATTGCGCTCTTTATGGCTTTCCAGGTTTCCTCCACGTCTCCCCCAGCTACGACTTTGAGGTTGTTCCTAATGTATGTTTTCACTTTGTCAAAGTCAGCCTTCCTGAAGTCTGGGATCTTCAGTTTTGTGTGACTTGTGTCCTTGGATCTTTTGACTGTGAGCCAGACTGACCTATGGTCGCTTCACCCTAAACTGAGTCCTACCTTGATGTCCGTGATCTTGGTAGTGTTTGATAGTACAAGGTCCAGGATTGCGTTTTCTCTGGTGGGTAAATGCACCAGCTGTTTTAGTTCTGCCTGTTTCAGAGACATGAGGAATTCATTGCTCCTGTCTGATAATGCCACGAAGGAGGACCAATCTATGTCAGGCAGATTGAAGTCTCCGACGAGCAACAAGTTGCCTTTATTGTCCATCGTTAGGATGGTTTCCAGTATCTCCTTGTCCCTATCTATCTATCTATCTATCTGCTGAGACAGGGGTCTGTAAATCACCCCCACTCAAATGGGGGACTTTTCCCAAGCTCCAAGGGTGACCCATAGAACTTCAGACTCAGTGTGTCATCTGTACCTCTGTGGCCTTGATTCCTTCCTTCACATAGATGGCAACACCCCCTCCCTCCTTCCCTTTGCAGTCTGTCCTGAACTGAGTGTACTCAGGGATAGCAACTTCCCAGGAATGGTTCTCATTGAACCAAGTCTCCATTACAGTGACTCAGTCCAGGTTTGCCTGTGCCATTAAGGCAGTGAGGTCTGGTATCTTATTTACCAGGCTATGAGGCATTGAGACAAAGTGCCCTCCAGCTTTGTTTTTCCCCACTCACTGTGTCCCTACTTTTATGATGCCGTCTGATTTGATTGGCCTGGGCTGTACCTGTTTTGGTCTTGCTTATGCCTGTTGCAGTGTGACCTGTTTCCAGAACTAGTAGGTGATTGGGAAGGGGCAACTGCTACCTTTGGTGCTACAGTGGAGCCTTTTGCCCTCTCCCCTTCCTCTAGTTTAAATGACTGATAAATATGTCGAACTTCTGGCTTACTGCATGGGTCCCCTTCTTCTTTGTGAGGTGTAGGCCATCGAGCTTGAAAAAGTTCCGCTTCCAGAAATTGCTCCAGTCACCCATGAAGTGATGGCCCTTTTCCTTACACCAGTCCTTTAGCCATGTGTTCAATTCTGTGATCTCCTTTTCTCTGACTTTCTGCTTGCTACCCCTTTGTTTCTGCTACCTGTAAAAACAATCAGTGATGTTCTGCCTTTTAGATGTACCAAGCCCTTATTACATCAACTGTACATAAAACCAAAGTACACACAGAAATATGTCAATGAAGTACACACAGAACTGATAGAATGGAAAGGAAACTTGTTGTTTTTATGTTAAGGGGGCATGGAGTAAGTGTTCCAGCAGCTTCTTATGCTGAAAGAGCAGCCGCTGAATGGGTTTGAGCAGAGCAAATGAGGAGAGAAGTCACTTCAGTGGAGAAAGGAGCCCAGACTGTGCACTCCAAGGGTGAGTCACCCAGGTAGAACTGCTGTCAAGGTATCCCTGCTTCTGCACCTGTTGGAGTCTGTCTTCCCTCCTTTCTATTAGTCAACCACTATTTCAGTAGTGGGTACAGCAGTTGGTGAAGATTAGTGAAGCTCAGCAGACAGTAAGGCTAGGGGCTGGGACGCTCTTGGCGTATGCCTCCTAGGGGTGCCCTTTGTGTCTGAGCTGATGCTTCCAGCTGAGAGCTTTCTATTAGACGACCAGTATTTCAGTAGTGGGTACAGCAGTACAAATGCTGATTTACATACAGCAACCAGGAATTCTGGTAAGTGTTCCAACAGCTCCTTATGCTGAGAGAGCAACTGCTGGCTGGGTCTGAGCAAAGCGAGGAGAAAGGCCACCTCAGTGAAGAAAGGAGAATGGACTGTGCACTCCAAGGGGGATTCACCCAGGTAGAACTGCTATCAAGGAATCCCTGCTTCTGCACCTGTCAGAATCTGCTTTCCCTCCGTGATTGGTCTCTCTCCCAGTTGGTGAAGTCAAAGTCATTTTTATTTATAAAAAGCGCTTTTGAAATACCAGAGCGCTTGTACACAAAAATAAAACAGACTAAAATAAATGATAAAAGCATTACCCAGATAAAATCAACAACATTCCAATTTAAGAAGTGTCTGAGAAGACAAATAAGTTTTTAGGGCAGCCTTGAAGATCTCGATGGATAGGCACTCTCTAATCTGATGAGGAAGAGAGTTTCACAGGATCGGGGCCATAAATGCAAATGATCTTGCCCCTGAGGTCTTTAAATGGACCCTGGGAACCTCTAGCGATCCCTCGTCAGTGGAACGGAGCAGATGGAGGGGGCAGTAGGGATGCAGGAGGTCTTGCAAATAACACAGTCCCTGTCTGTGTAGGGCCTTGTAGGTCAACAAACTGACCTCGAAGTTGATCCTCCACTTCACTGGCAGCCAGTGCAGTCTGCAGAACACAGGTGTGATGTGGCTAGATCAAGATAAGACCATCAACAGCCTGGCTGCTGCATTCTGCACCGGCTGCAGGCTATGAATGTGCACCCCCAGAAGCCCTAGGTAGAGAGCATTGCAGTAGTCAAGGCAGGAGGTCACAAAGACATGGACCAGAGTTAGGAAGGTCATCAGGTGGAACGAGGTGTTTTGTCCTGGCGATATTCTTCAGATGGTAAAATGAGGACTTGACAGCTGACACCTGTGATTTAAGCGTCAGCTCGCCGTCAAAAATAGCGCCCAGATTCTGCACCCATTCAGAGAACCTCAGCTGCTTGCCTCCCAGAACAAGCCCAGAGGGCTGAGCAGCCAAGGACCCCTCTACCTGATGACCAGGGTCCACAACCAACACCTCAGTCTTATCCGGGTTAAACCTTAAGCAGCTGGCAATTGTCCAGTCCTGAATCTCGGTGAGGCAGTTGTTAAAGATTGAGACAGCATCATCTTTTTTTTTTTTTTCTTTATCCCCTGGCAGGACCACCGGGTACATTCTCTGCCCTGGTCATGGCCCCCGGAGACCTCTACCACCGCCTATTGCTGCAGAGGACCTCGGTCACCCCAGCTTGCCCCCGAGGGTGGGGCATGGCCCTGCTGTGACCCCAGAACTGTAACTGGTTGGGGTCCTGCAGCGGCAGTGGCGATCGAGCTCTCCAGGAGGCTTCTTCTGTCGGTGGTCCTGCCCCGCCATCTTTTTTCCTCCTTTTTCCCCCCAGAGGAGGCGGGGACGTGCAATGATGCCAGCGTCCGCCCCGCCTCCCCCCCCACGTCAAGTCTCAGCTATGTGAGAACTCCTGGCCTCTGCCAGGAGTCTCTAACGCCGCAGTGCAACCCACCCTCCCCGGAGAAGGAGGCTGCCCAGCGGACGCGGATCCTACTCCCCGGCCGACCTCGGCGACCGGATCCGTTCCCGAACCTGGGTCGCCGGCGTCGCAAGCGGAAATCCCACCGCTGCACCGATGGGCTGGCATGAGACAGCATCATCTTGCTCGGGCACAAAGGACAGGTATAGCTGAGTATCATCTGCATAGTAGTGAAAACTCAGCCCATTCCACCTTATAATGTCTCCCAACGGCAGTGAAGCTCAGCAGACAGTAAGGCTAGGGGCTGGACTGCATTTGGGATATGCCTCCTAGGATTGCCCTTTGTGTATGAGCTGCTGCTTCTGGTTGTTTCTGGCTGAGAGCTTTCTATTGGCTGACCATTAACCATGGTCCTGATAAAACCAGACTGGCCCAGACATCTATGGTACTTACTGTACCTCTTTTACGTCCTTGAACGCCATCTACCCAAGGTTTGAGTTTTTTCCTCTTATGCTAACTGAGCCATTGGCTGAGTGGCCACCTCTATACAGCGTGAGTACCAAATCTGTCAGAGTCCTTCTAGTGCTGGTAGGGGCCAGCTTGGGGACCCACAAAAATTAGAATCTGGTTAATGGAGAGGAATATAGTCCAGCAAAACAGTTCAGCAAGGTCTAGAGTGAGCAGTAATCAAAATAGTTAATTCAAAAGCAACAAGAACACCGCACCACTCAGAGAAACTTTAAATAAAGTAGCAGTTTTAATTTATGAAAAACACCACAATAGTACTAAACACAGCAGGTACGAAGCCACAAACCTCTACTGGTTTTGCATACAAACGTGCGTCATCAGGAGGATGCAGGTTTGTATGCGAAACCGGTAGAGGTTTGTGGCTACGTACCTGCTGTGTTTAGTACTAGTGCGGTGTTTTTCATAAATTAAAACTGCTGCTTTATTTAAAGTTTCTCTGAGTGGTGTGGTGTTCTTGTTGCTTTTGAATTAATGGAGAGGAATCCTGGTGCCTGAAAAAAATGGGACCCGACTTGCTAGGGTATGCCCACGTATTCCTTTATGTGCCAAACTGCGTCCCTTGATACCCCTGCTGTGGGGTTGATCTGCTGCCAGGGCCCTATGCCCCTTGATCAGTTTTTGATCAGCAAGTTCTTCATATACCCAGCCATCTTTTGTCACCGCATCATTACTGAGCAGGCCTCAGTGCCCCCATCCTGTTTGTTCTGCGCCTCAACTTCAGACACATGCAGTGCCTCACAGAATGCTAGCATTTAACCAATCTGAAATAAAAGGGCCTCGAACCTGTTGGTACAAATATGGGAGAGGGAAGCCCCAATTGCATTGGTTATCTCTGAGGATAATGGATGCCTACTATCCTGTTATGTCACTTCCCTTCGCACCAAAACCTCTATCATCGTATGAACTCTGAATGTATGGGTGTGGTTGTCAAGGCCTATGGCCTGGTAACCCAAAACAATCTGGCCAGATGGTGGCTAGCCATTTGTTGGGATACATACCGGTTTTCCTGGCAAGCAAGCAGGATATTTTCAGTTTCATTTTTTTCTGTTTTTATAACAGGATAAAACCATTGAGCATAGCTCATTTGCAATAGCGTCCTGGCAGTCACACATTGGTTACAGTAGTAAATCACATATCAATTACAACAAGCATTTGTCAATGCCGAATGTTTGCTTGCTGGCATTGGCATTGGTAGTATAGGAGTTAGAGAGCTGCATAATAGGAATGGTAGTGAAGTAGTGAAGTATTGAACTAAAGCCAACCCCACCACCTTCCTGCAGAGACTGACAGGTATTGGGGTGTGCCTTTGGGTCGTCGGGCATAACCGCCACGCCATTTCCACACCTACCCTGCAGACACTGGACAAGTGTCACGGTGCCTTGGGTCTTTTGGTTTATGCTCACCCCATTCCATCAGGAAATATGGTGAGATTTGTCCTGTATAGGAGAACGGGGTGAACTTTGGGGCTGAAGAGTCCAAGGCATACCTCGATGCCTCTCACTGGCTGCAGGGTGTGGAATGGTATGAGCATTACAGGCGAGAATCCCAAGTCACACCCCTAATGCCTGTCAATCTCTACAGGCTGGGGCGTTATGGTCGGAAACCCTAACGCCTCAGGTGTTTGTTGGCATTTTCACTCCAAATTTTCAACATGGGTTTTTTGTGACCCCCACCTTATGAACAGTGGCAATATCAGTTTTTAGCAGAAAGCTGATTTTGCACAGTGACTATGCCATTTGGCACCACAGGTGCAAAACACATTTCGAACAGGATGTGAAAAATGACAGCTGTACTGTTCATGGGGAGTTGCAAAAAATGGCAATGTTGAAATTCTGCAGTGGAAATATTAAAAAAACTGGTGAAGTCACCAGCGTGTGTAGAAAATGCACAACGCATACCCGTAATGCAATTAGTTTGGGGAGTTTTTACAGCAGATTGTCAACACAGGGATTTTGGAACATCCGCTCATGAACAGTGTCACTGTGTTTTTCTTAATCTGTCCCAAACAGTGATTTCCCACAGCAACAACGCATTTCTGCGCTGAAAGTGCGAAAACACATTTCGGCCATGGTGTGAAAAATGACAGCTGTACTGTTCATAAGGAATTGTGGAAAAATGCCAGTGGTGAAAATCTGGACTGAAAATATTAGAAATCCATGAAGTTACGAGGATGTGTGGAAACTGTGCAATGGTCTCCCGTAAAACAGACATTTTATGGACTGTTTTCACCAAATTTTTAACACTTCTGCTCATGAATAGTGTCACTGTGATTTTCTTAATCTGTCCCGAACATTGATTTCGCACACTGACTGTGCCATTGTGTGCTACATGGGCGGAAACACGTTTTGGGCGAGATGTGAAAAATGACAGCTGTACTCATAAGGAGCTGTGGTAAAATGGCAATGTTGAAAATCTGGAGTGAAAATATTGAAAATTCACGAACTTACGAGCGTGCGTAGGAACAGCGCAACGCATGCTTGTAAAACAGTCATTTTGGGGAATTTTTTCACCAAATTTTTAACATAGCCATTTTAACACCTCTGCTCATGAACAGTATCACTGTGATTTTCTTAATCTGTCCCAAACATTGATTTCGCACACCGACTGCGCCATTATGCGCTACATGCGCGGAAACACATTTTGGACAAGTTGTGAGAAATGACAGCTGTACTCATAAGGAGGTGTGGTAAAATGGCAATGTTGAAAATCTGGAGTGAACATATTGAAATTTCACGAACTTACAGGCGTGCGTAAGAACAGCACAATACATGCTCGTAAAACAGTAATTTTGAGGAATTTTTTTCACCAAATTTTCAACATAGGGTGTTTGGGACCCTGCCTCATGAACTGTGACACTGTCGTTTCATAAATCGGTCCCGAAAGGTGGTTCCGCTAGGTGACGCGAAATCACGTTTGGGGCGATTAACACATGACGTGACAGAATTCATGAGGTGGGGTCTAAAACTTATGTTGAAAATTTGGTGAAAAATTCCCAAAATGCCCCAGATATACTACAGTTGAAAAAACCTATTATTACATGATACAGCTTACACGGCATTTCCTCAGTTGGCGGTCGGCTTTGAAGAGTGCAGCGTGTTCGGTACACGAAGATTGTCTTGCGGGCTACAGAGGTAAGTATGGGGTGAGGTGGGGTGTGGGGAGGTGGATTCACAGAGGTGGGCGTGGGTGGGGGAGGGTCAGGACAGTCAGTGAGGAAGTTTTTCTTTCTAGGTTTTTTTTTTACTTAGATGGCGCAGGGCGTTTGCCATGCTGGAGTGGGCTCCCAGTGTGGCAGCTGGAAGCTGCTTGGGGCCGTGGAGCTGATGGGAATTGGGCACCCGTCGGCCCTACAGACTGCTGCCACGCTGGGATGGGCACAGTGTGGCACCCTGTCTCTCTGAGGGGGCAGTGGGCCAGAGGTTGGGCACCCCGTCAGCCCATACAGACTGCTGCCACACTGGGGTGGGCTCCCAGTGTGGCACCTGGAACTCTGTTAGGGGGGCAATCCCCCATCGGCTATATAGTGTGTGTGTGGGGGGGGAGCGCATGAGCACACAATATGTGTGCATGTGTGTGTGGGATGCATGCATGAGCACATGATATCTTATCACTGTTCACTGAAGCGTAGCTCTCCCTTTCAACTGTACAGCACTGCATTTTCAACTGCTGTCATAGACAGCTGCAGCATTCATTGGTGAACAGTGGCTGTGCCTGCAAACACACTGAATGAATTGGAAGACAGGGTGCCACACCTCTGAAAACTCAGATGATGGCACTGTGTTTCTTGCACATGCATGCAAGCAAACATAAAAATAAATATCATGAAATAATATGTAGTAACATTACATATATTCGGCACAATGCACGTAATACAATTATTGCACATCAGTGCTTTTCATCATTTAACTTCCAGGAACCCTGGACAACAAAATATTAACTCTGGAATTGACTTTAAAAACCGCAACTTTCACATGCGATGCTGGGATTCTGGCCAGTCTGCCTCAGCCCTTGCTCTCATGAAGTACTTCAGGCCCCTCCCATAGGCTAGTATGTTGCTTGATGCCACCAACTGGCTTATCAGAGCTCACATTTCCCACTGACCAGCTGCCATAAGCTCTGTGGAACCTGACGGAGGCCTTCTTCTGAATCTGGAAGCTGTGACCCGAAGTGTTGCCACTGAACCCCAGGACAGAGCATCAGCGATTCCATTGTGAACCCCGGGGACATGCTTTACCATATGGGAACTGTTACGTAGTAGGTATTTTAATACAAATCCCTCATCAAATTCCCAATTGGGCTCACCAAGCCTGACTGCCCATTGACAGATTCCCCCACTCCCTTGCTGTCCAACCTGAAGACCACTCTCCTATCCCTGAAACTTGTGCCCCAAATCACCAAAAACTGGTGGGGGCACCTAGACCACCTGGCTGACACTTGATCCCCATATTGCTGTACATATGGTTCCTTCCTAATGACTCTTATTGGCACGGCCATCTTTTTCCTTCCGTGAGCTGTAGTTAGGTGTCCCCCGCCCCTGAACACTGTTCTAACGGGTCTGACTTGCCGCACAAACACTCGTACTTGTATCTACAGTTTAGAGTAGTGCAGGAACCTTTGTTGTATTTATAACACAACCTGCCCTTTCTGTCCTTTGCATGGGGAGGTTTACCCCTCCACTAGGCCATCTTTACAGGCAGCCTGCTGTCCATGTGCAGTATCTAGGATTTCTCCATGTAAGTTTTCACTCACAATGGCATGTCTAACTCACCCCATTCTCGGTTCAAACTGCCTACATTGATGGAATACTTTGGCATACCTGAGTCATGCTGTGCCCTCACCACAATACTCCAGTAATGAAACAATCCTCTACTCTGTTTGGGATCCTGCTCACAAATCATGTTAGAATGAATGATAAAAGCCGATGACCAGTTCAGAAAAGACTCTGACTTTTAAGATGCTTCTTCGCATCTGTGGTTCCCCCTTCTTTGCCCTGTCCTCCTGTCTTTCTCTCTATGGAGTAAGAAGAACATGTCCACTATCTTGCAGCTTGATATCTGCTGCTTAACCTTGTCAGTCACATGACCATCCAGTGGAGCCACCAAACTAGCATATGGGTGTCTAGGTAATGCATTCCTGGCTTTGTCTCCAGCTGGGCTGTCCCCCACCTCTATAGGAGCCACTGTCCCCACTACTCCTACCCATTGACAGGGTATAACCTCCAACACAACTATTAAAGGAGCCAGCATTTACTCCAAGGGGATGTCATGAGGGAGTCCCCCTGCTGGTACCCGGGTCTGGTCCACCTCTTCCACGTCTGAGGCTGTCACAGTCTCAGTCTTGCTATCCTCAGGAGGGGTGCTGGGCTTGCGCCCTTATTTCTTGTCAACCTTTTTGGCTTAGGATGCTCAACCCTGGTCTCTGGGTTTATGGGGTATGTCCTTACCTGCTAATAGGTGCCGCAGCAAGGCTTGCACCCCATTAACTGTCAAGATATCAACATCAAGTTTTTTATCTTCAGACTTGTGAATCAGCCTCTCTGGCTCTGGCTTCCTTGATTGCTTCTTGGAGGATGGCACAGTACATCCTGACTGTCTCATGGCTTCTCTGGTGCTGGCTTCTCTTTCTGTTTCTTTGGTGGTAGGCTGTTTGGGCTGTTTTCTCAGCTTCCTTCTCGCTGTTCATGCCTCGGCTTCTCCTTCCCTGTTGGTCCCACTGGGGGGTTGGTATTCCTTTTCCTACCTTCTTTATCCTGTCTTACCGCTCCTACTAGTTTTTTGATGACTGTAGCCAGTCCCCCCCACCAAAACACACACACACACAGCCCCCACTACTTCCTCTGGCAGGGTGTTCCACTTGTCCACCACCCATTCTGTGAAGAAATTCTTCCTCATGTTTCCTCTGAATCGTCCTCCCTCCAACTTTATCCCATGCCCTCTAGTCCTGGAACATCTTTTCGCTTAAATATAGTGTATTCATGCACCCTGTTCCTCCCTGTAAGATACTTGTATGTCTCTATCACATCCCCTCTCTCCCTCCTCTCCTCAAGGGAGTACATATTCAATTCCTTCAACCTGTCCTCATAGGACTTATGATGCAATCCATGTATCATCTTTGTTGCCCTCCTCTGAACCTTCTCTACCCTGTCTATGTCCTTACGTAAGTAAGGTCTCCAGAACTGTACACTGTACTCCAGGTGGGGCCTCACTAGTGTCTTGTATAGTGGAATTATGACCTCCCTTTTCCTGCTGGTGATGCCCCTGCCTATGCATACCAGCATCCTATTTGCTTTACCTGCTGCCTTGTCACACTGTTTCCCTACCTTGAGGTCATCAGAGATGATAACCCCAAGATCCCTTTCCTGCTTGGTGCATGCTATATCCTCACCCCCCAACTGATATATTGTGCCAGGGTTTTTGTGCCCCATATGCATTATCTTGCACTTCTTTGCATTGAATTTCAGCTGCCAAACCCCTGACCATTCTTCAAGTTTCTGCAGGTCCCTTCTCATTCTGTCTACACCTTCCTGACTCTATATGTGCAGTACATGGCTATAAGCTGCTCAGAGCTGATGGCCTCTCCTCCAAAAGAGGAGGGGGTGTTGCCCTCCTCTTCAAAGAATATTTAAACATTAGGGCTCTGTACACAGCTCCTCTGGGCTCTTGTGAGACCCTTCATGCAGTCCTAGTGCTGTGGAAGACAAAGAAACTTCATATGATATGTGCCTATAACCCACCAACATGTGGCATCACTGGTCTAAACAACATCATTGACTATCTTATTAATCTAAAGGGCAATTATGAGATACTGCTACTAGGAGGCCTAAATCTTGACATGCATGGAAAAATTGCTGGTACCTATAACTGTTCTAGGAAAATTACTGCTCACTCAACTCATTAACTGCCTAACCAGAGTCCCTAGTAGTGGCAATTGTCACTCCCTGCCAGAATGGATTGCTACTAACAGAGTGGACATAATCTTGGCAACAGGCACTCTGGCGGACTCCATAAGTGACCACCTACCAGTCTTATTGTGTATGGAGTGCACACAGGCAGAAGCCTCCATCAAAAGAAATTCAGTTTAGGGATTTCTCAACTAAATGTGGGGGCACTAATAGCAGATGTGCGAAATGTGGACTGGTCTCCGTTGTACCACACTAGGATGTTGAGTGTGCTGTAGACTATCTCTTAACCACTGTCCTGACTCTCCAGGATAAACATCTGCCCCTTAAGAGGAATTGTGTACGGGAAACTATGACGAAATGGCTTCACAAGGACTTCCTGGCAGCGATGAAGGAAAGGGCCAAAGCTAAGAAGTCCTCACTACAGGGGAATCAGGAAGAGTACAAGCGACTGGGAAATGCCTGCAAGAGAGACATCCGAGGAAGGAAAGGGAGCTTATTGTAAGAAGCTGCTACAGAACTCTGTGAGTGACTCCCGGGGCTTTTGGTCTCACATAAAGTCCCTAATGGGTCAGGGAAGCAAGACAGATATCACTAAAATGACACCGAATGGTATCGACTGTAACAACCTGCATACTATAATCAATGCTATGAACTAATTTCTCCGACCTTTCGGAAGACACCAGCCTACTAAGAAATTCCCCTGATCCAATCGCTGTCAGTAAGGATAATAGACCAGGCACTTTCAACCTAAGGATGGTAACTATGGGGGAGGTTCAACGACGCTTAAAATCCATCCTAGCCTATGGATCTGCAGGGTAAGATGGAGTACTGCCAAAATTCCTGAAAACAGCTGCCTCTGCCTTTGCCGCACCTGTAACGAGAGTCCTCAACCTAACTATCACCACTGGAGTGGTACCAGCATTCAGGAAGATTGCGAGGGTGGTACCTGTGTAAAGGAAAGGTGATCCCCTAAGTGTAAATAACTACCGCCCCATAGCCATTCTCGCTGTCCTAAGCAAGATCTTGGAAACGCTGGTTGCAGCACAAGTGTTAGACTACCTTCATCACAGCAAGCTACTTACCTCTGCCCAACATGGATTTAAAAAGTCCCATAGCACAAATACAGTGCTCTTACAGCTCACCAATGACATGAAACGGGCAATGGACAAGAGCCTCCTCACTGGGGCTATCTTTGTTGATCTCTCTAAGGCCTTTGATTTGGTCAGTCATCTGTTACTGCTGGACCAGCTAACTTCACTCAGTTTCTCACGAGATGCCACTTCCTGGTTCGCCTCCTATCGCACTGGCCATATCCAGTTTGTGGAGATCAACAAAATCAAATTGGATCTTGCTCCTACCAGCCTTGATGTCCCCCAAGGATCCATTCTTGGACCATTGTTGTTCTCCCTTTTTTATCAATGACCTGCCTAAACCCCCCGGTCTCTCCTCTGTTATCCTTTATGCAGACAATATAATGCTTTACACTAGCAACAAGGACCTAGCATCCATAAACGCCACGCTAAAGACTGATTTCGACTGTCTGAATACCTGGCTGTGACAAAAGAAGCTCCTGCTAAATGCAGAAAAGACTGTGGCCATGATGTTTGGCTCTGCCCTCAAAATCAAGTCCTGTGCCGTACCTCTTGCAATTGCTGGCCCTGATGGCCCTAACTTGGAGGTAGTGGACAACTTTAAGTATCTGGAGTCACTCTTGATCCCTCGCTCGACTTCATTCTTCACATAACCAACACCTGCAGAGCTGTCAGTGCCAAACTGGGTATAGCGTATAGAGTCAGATCGTCTCTAACAGCTACTACAAGACTAGCTGTTGCTCCAGGGGTTCTCAAGCCAAGACTACTAACCTATGGCCTTATGGCTTTTCAGAACTCTAATAAAGGAGCTCTGCAGAAATGGGACACTTGCTACAACAATATGTCATTTTGCCTTGACTGTCCCCAAACTTAACCACCGTTGTATGCTCTAAACTAGTCTAGGGTGGTTGTCCCCCTCATCCACTCGTCAGTACACAGCGGGCTGCCTCACAGACAACATTATCCGAACTGGAGCACCCGAATTCCTGGCTGGTATGCTACACCATAGCTCTCACCTGTATCCACTGAGATCTGCTGGTAGACCGTTGTTCCACATCCCTCAAAACACAATGAAAATGGGGGAACATGCTTTTGCTGCAGCTGCACCAAGGCTCTGGAATGCCCTTCCGGATCACATCAGAAGTTTACAGTCTCACCTGACTTTTAAGAAAGAGCTCCACTTATTCCTACAAGTTAATGACAATTGATCCTGTGCCGTGCCCCGAGTCTCCCTTATACTTTTAGGCAACCCATCCACTTAAACCTTAGCACTTAGTCACTTGCTTTAGCTATCAGGTTGCCTAATCAACTGCTTCCTACTACAACACTGCTTACCCCTAAAATGTCTTATGGTAATTACGTAGTGTTCCACTGACTGTATACACTGCACTATTCCTTCTAACCTGATGCTGTTGTATCTTCTTTTGAAGTTATGTTGTGTTCTCCTGCCCTATTGTACTGCACTGTCCTGTGCTATCTGATTTCTCCCCGGGTCGTGCCTGAAAATAGGTAGTTTCTGTCTAGTGCACTTATCTGGTAAACAAAAACTAAATAAATAAATAAGGTCATACCTCTTAACCTCTTAGCATTAAAATGCATAGTATGACCTTCAAAATTCAGAGCAAACTGCCAGAATGTGTAGCACTTTTCTTATTTTAGAGAATAATATGTCAAAGAATAGTGGGGCCCCATATGTTCAGTGTTAAGGGAGGTTTCTGTCAAGTTAGTTCAATGTTTTAATAGTTTGTGTGTCCAGAAATATCTCTAACATTATGAGAAACATCAGTAAACCTTCGCAGGTCAAGGGTAAATTTGAATGTAAAAATCATAGTGCTATGTGAAATTCATAGCAGTTGAGAGGTATGTGCGTGGTAGAATTGACAAAGTCTGTTAATGCAGTCTCTGTGGATTGCTGTTGATCCATTTCGGCTAGGTAATAAAGTAAGGAAGCCTTGCTTTTACTTTTAGTCCCATTACAGTATATCAAATAGCAGTAAAACACCTTTACATCTTTACTTAAATCTGGTGACTAAACAATACATAAACTTTGCTGAACCACAACAATAACCAACTGGTAAATCAGAGTAGTTCTCTTACACAAAAAGAGGGACTGCAATAATCCACTATACCACCCAGACAACTAGTTACCAAATGAAAATGGCATTCCTGCCTTCTTGGACCAGCCAACTTGTACACTGGCCTCTGACACAATCATATCCTACATATTCTGCAAAAGACCGGGTGGCAATAAGTAGATTACTAAAGTCCAAATAAACCGTAATCTGTAATGCTGCACATATTCCCCTCAGAATACTTAAGCGAAACAGCAGACCATCATCATCCCAAGCAATCAGGTACCTTCATATACAGGCACAGACCCAGTATATACTGTTCAGATCTCTCCTGATTCTCCCTCTTCAGCTGTATTCTCTGGAGCAGCTCTGACAGTAAATTCAGGTTTGGTTTTCATAAGCTACTGGCCTGCATCTGTAGGATCCAAGAAGTGCCACAAGTTTGCAGCATAGGTGATTCTGACGTTAGCCAGCAGCAAGTAGTAAACCATGCCCAGGGTCCAGAGGCACTGATGGACCACATCAAAACATTTCCTTCAGACCCTGGTCTGAATTGAGAAGTCTGGAAAGAGCTTAACATAAAACTCATTTATCGAGAGAGGGTAAGCTGCTCTGGCCACTGTTAGGATTCTGTCTCTGATCTCTGCCTCTGAGGTTCTAAGCAGCATGGTGTGTGGTTGGTAAAGAGTGGCTGGTCTCACTCTTTGGTTTACTCCATGCGCTTTTCACAGCACCGACCAGTCGCAGTCTCTCGATACCGCAATGGATGCCCTGAGCCATCTGCTGAGAAAGTTCAGCAGATTGGTGTCCTCTGCACCTTCTGGAACAGCCATCAGACAGAGGTTACCAGCTCACACTTCAATTATGAAGGCCTCCAGCTGCCCTCGCAGATGCATGTTCTCTTGGATCAGGGTGGCTTCTGCGGTCTGGGTAGATGTCATCCGCTTGTCCGCATCTGCTACAGTGGTGGTAAGTTGTTTTATAGATACATCTTACTTCTCCAACTTTGAGAGAGTTCTTTCAATTTTAGAATCCATGACTTTCATAGAGTCCAGCATTTTCTGCCTGGAAGACTCCACAGTTAGTCCCATAGAACTGTCATCCACATGGCTGTAGGTCTCACTGGCCTGGCTCGACTGTTGGGTTGCCAGTTTCTGCACTCCCTTTTTATTGATTCTTAGGTCTCCCCACCTTTGCTCGATATCTATTTGCCACTTGCTATCTCAAGAAGAAATATCTCTACTCCAGAGTGCTGTAGTTCAGATTTGTAAAATGTTTTATTATGTTATTGACGAGCTGCTTTTCGGAGCCTGCAGTAAATGCATTCTGCCTTGAGATCAGCTCTATAGTGCCTCCCTTTTTTTTTCATTTTTGACCAGGAAAGGCACACTAAGCTGTATTTGTATTTATTTATTTCACCAGGAAAAGGCTTTGCTGAGCAAGCTCATTTACAAGGTGGTCCTGGGTAGGACAGCATACAATGTTTAGAGACTATAGTACGGGGTACAGAGATACACAAAACAGAATGGTATTTACAGAAAGTAAGTTCACTGGGTTGATATCTTTAGAATTATATATAGAAGTGTGGTATACCATTAAGATGGCGTGGGAACAAGGGCACCGTAATGTGGGCGCACCTCAAATGGGTGCATGGGACTTGTGGGTGTTGTATAGTGAGGGCATCTCTCTGCCTCCTGCTCCCTGGTGTGCTCTGCCATGGAGTTTGTTATAATAACTCTGGGGGTGCGGGGGGCAGAGCCCCCTGTAACATTGCTGCACCGACTTGTGTGTGCTGCTGTACTTTGTGGGGTTGGCTTTCTGGTGACATTGACTGATGTCACCCTTTTTGCCTCTCATCTTCTTGATGGGCGCCATTTTTACCTGTGCCATCTTTGTTTTCGCCCACATTATACAGAACCTAGAAGTATAAGTATACAGGATATCGGCAGATACCTAAACTAGAAGTAAGTGTAATTAGAACAGCATTTGACAAATTGCAATGAGGAACTACAGCACAGAGCTGATAGCCAAACAAAGAGAGCAGGAGTAGGATAGCCACATGAACAGGTTTCAGTGTATAGCTTTTTGATGAACATTTTAAAGGTTCTGGGTCTAATTAGCAAGGTGAGTTTTAAAAAGGCTTGCAGCAAGTTCCATTTTGAAGGGATGAACCAACTGATTGCAAGTTTTCCTATCTGCGTAGTATATTTTGGAATATCCAGCACTATATAGTTCTTATTTTCTGAGGGAACAGGTGCTGCGTGATATATGTAATAGTTCAGTAATATATCCTGGGACATCTTTCAGGAATATTTTATATGCCCAGGTGTCACCGAGGCACAGATCAGGATGCACAGGAAAACCAGGAGCAGTTGTAGAATTCACAAAAAGTATTTATTTGTATTAGCAGTAACATAAAAAAAGCAACTTGTTCTGTATAACTATTTACAAAGGCAGAATAAATAGAGAAGATTCATCGAAGTTTTCCTTCTATCTCTGTATGTCTTGCAAGCAAATTGCAGCTTTGTTTTTAATTAAGTCCTTGCGACCCCCCCTTCTTAACAAGCATCCTGTTTTTTTCTAAAATGTTCTTGTATATTTCAAGCAAGTGCAGGTAGGAACACAATGTTCCAGAACTGAGGCCCCTTTTCTACAGCTTCTGCAAAAGGCTTAACAATTGCATTTCAGGTTAAGCCCTTAGATTTCCAATAGCTTTTTGCAATCATCTTAAACTATAATTATATGCATTTCAAGAGTAACACTATATAATTTCTAAACAAAGGATCCCAATATCAGTTACATTTCCACATCAAAATGATTTGTACAAATTTTTATAGCAGCAGATATGCAAGGGAGGAAAAGACAGAACCAGCAAGTGAAGACTGAGAGACAGTGAGAGGCAAAGAATTGCGAGACTGTCGGGATGATCAAGTCTGAGGTCTCATGGGAAAATTTGATTGCACAACCAGACAGACAAGAGACTGGAAAGTAAAGAACAGAACAGATCCCTGCATTCAAACTCTCCATAACAACTGGGACAGGGTCCTATTCAACCCTGTCACATATACCCCCCTCCTTAAGAGGGAACCTGCTTCTTCAAACAGGTTTCCAAAACTTTCTATTAATTCTGTACTAGCATTAGCTTCTAACGTTCAGAAATTAAGCACAAGTGCAGTATCCTTTTTTCTATAACAGTACAGCAGACAGTAAAGTTTAAACTCATACATTTGTTTTTCAGCCTTCAGAACCCTCAATTCCTGATCCATATCTTGACAGAAAATCTGCATTGCTTTTCTCTTTACCAGATTTGTGTATCACCTTGAATTTAAATGGCTGTAGTGCCAGGTACCACCTTCTGATTCTGGAATTTTTATGTTGGTTTGCATGCACACACAAACAGCATATTGGGGTAGTAGCACTTTCAGAGGTGTGTCAGTGTTGTGGCGACTGCAGGGCATTGCTTTAGTAAGTGCGTCCCTCATTCTCCAATTAGCCAGCATGCTAGCGCTGACACAAGTACTATACAAAGTGCCACCAACTTGAGAGAAATGTGCCGCTGCAGTGAGAGACAAGCTCATCATGCAGCAGCACAGATGACATGCCTCCGTACATGCCTTTCCTGGTGAAACATTTCAATAAACATGGTGGAGCCACTGCCACACAATCCTGAAAGGAGGTCGACATTGGGGGTGCAATCTCCATGTCAGCATGTCCGCCAAACAGTCGACCGCGTCAGCATGTTCCTCCCCCAACCCACCCCATTGTGTGGCCAACATCACCCTCAAAAGTCATGAGGCACACTGGGAGCCCACCCCAGTGTGTCCATTTGTTTTATTTCACCTGTAAAGAAAGAAAACCGTCCTGCGGCACAGTGTTCTTTTTTTTTTTGTACCTAAAAAAAAGAAAAAGGTCCATTGTCCACAGTGCCCCCTCCCCCAATCCGCACCCACCCTCTGTGCACCCCACCTCCCCACACAACCCCACCCCATACTTACCTCCGGAGGTCCAGTGCTGCGATCTTCGGTGGAATGGAAACACGTCTGAGCTCTTCAAAGCCAAACTGCAAAATGAAGAAATGCCAGTAAGCTGTATAATGGCATAAGTGGGGGGGGGGTTCAACTTAGGTGGATATCTCAGCCATTTTTTTGAATTTTGGCTCCAAATTTTCAACATGGGGTTCTTCAGACCCCACCTTATAAACACATGCACTGTCATCTCGTTATTGGGTCCCAAAAGGTCATGTTGGGTCATTGTGCTGAATCACATGTTGGGACCAATTAATAAAATGACAGTGCCACTGTTCATGAGGTGGGGTCCCAAAAAGCCTATGTTCCAAATTTGGTGAAAAAAATCCCCAAAAATGACTGTTACGAGCGTGCATTGTGCAGTTTCCATGCATACTTGTAACTTTGAAAATTTTTAATATTTTCATTCCAGATTTTCAACATTGCCATTTTTTTCACACCTCCTTATGAATAGTACAGCTGTTATTTTTCACATCCTGCCCGAAATATGTTTTCACACATGTGGCACACAATGGTGCTGTCGCTGTGGGAAATCAATGTTCGGGACAGATTAATAAAATCAGAGTGACATTGTTCATGAGCAGAGGTCCCCAAAATGCCTACATTGAAAATTTTGTTAAAATATCCCCACAATATTTGCATTACGGGCATGTGTTACGCAGTTTCTATACCTTTCGTCCTTCACCAATTTTCATCTATTTTCCTCCAGATTTTCAACATTGCCATTGTTTTATACCTCCTCATGAACAGTACAGCTGTCATTTTCACATCCTGCCTGAAATGTGTTTTTGCACCTGTGGCGCCAAATGGCGCAGTCGCTGTGCAAAATCACAGTTCAGCTAATGAACTGATAGTGCCAGTGTTCATGAGGTGGGGTCACAAAAAGCCCAAGTTTAATTTTCCATTTCATTTAATTTATTTGATACTGAAAAAAATCTGTGAGCAAAAAATGCCCGTTTTCACAAATATCTAGTGACAAATAAAAAGACAATATACAAAACAAGATTACATAAATACATCCATAAACATTTTGTTGCAAATACATTAGAAACAATTACAGTCTCTGAAAAAAACCTTTTGTTCAAGCAACCATTTAAAACCTGACACAGTACAACAAACAATTACATTAGATAATTGACTATATTGAATCAACAATTCAAAATGAATAAAGTTCTTCATAAAATTTGATCTAATCAATGGTAGCTTAAACTTCCTACTTAAACTGTTTCTAGTCATAACAGTGTGCACAGAGATGGGGAACACACTAGCAATGCTATCAGGTACAAAACCTAATTGAATCTTGTGCAAAAAGGTTAAAGACCTATGTTTAAAGAAAATACTAAGAGGTAAGCAACCAGATTCTTCATAAAGTGTACAATGATGAGTCATCCTAGGTAGGCCAGTAATAAAATGTACAATACTGTGATAAGTACAGTTAAGTTTGTTTAACATTTTAACAGTTGAATATGAATAAACAGTAGAACCATACCTGAGTAAAGAAAACAAAAAACTGTTTGCCAATAAATTCCTAGAGTCATTATCAAGAAATTTTTGACATGAAACAACATACCAAGTCGCTGAAGTAGGTGAGCAATCAAAAAATCAATGTGTTGATCAACATTTAAGTTATGATCCAGTATTATACCCAAATACTTAAAGGTAAAAACCCTTTCTATCATATTACCAAAATTATCTTTAAGCACAAAATTATAATCCGTTTGATTTCTGTGACCAGAAAAAAATCAAAAATTTGGTTTTAGTAGAATTAATGTTAATCTTTGTTTAATAAAGCAGGAGTGTAAATTGTTAAAGTCCCTCTGAAGATTATCCTGTAATTTTTGAACATCAGTACCAACACTAAATAATACCGCATCATCTGCAAATAAGACAATCTCAGTATCATTACATATTTCAGGCAATGTATTAATAAACAATGAAAACAACAGGGGTCCTAAAATGGACCCCTGCAGAACCCCATATCTCATTAAGTTCTCCCAGGACAATGAATCACCAATACGGGTTCTCTGGGTTCTATCTCTTAAATAATGTCCAATCCACAAAATCACATCATCAGAAAAATGAGCCTTCAGCATCATTTGTAACAATATGTCATGATCTACAAGATGAAATGCCTTGGTGAGGTCCACAAAGGCCGCAGCCACCAAACCACCACTGTCAATGGTGGAACGGGCATGGCCAGTGAACCTCACCAAGGCAGTTTCAGTATCATGACTTACTCTAAAGCCATGCTGAGCAGGAGTCCAAAGATTATATTTCCCCATAAACTCATTAATCTGATCACTAACAATCCTTTCTAGGACTTTTGACAATGGGGCAAAAAGCGATATAGGATGATAATTGTTTAAATCAGTCTTTACACCAGCTTTATAGACAGGCTTGACCAAAGCACACTTCCAAATATGTGGAAAAACACCAAATGAGAGAGAATAAACAATTTAGTAATAAGTGGAGCCATCACATAAGCAACTCTCTTGAGAATCTGAAAATCAACATTATCAGAACCAATATAGGGATGAGGACTAAGTTTGGACAAATATAAAAACACATCCTCAGGCAATAAAGCCCAAAAATAGAACTTAGGAACAACACTACCTTCACCTTGCATTAGTTCAAAAACGTTGGTGTTACCAAGTTTAAGATGGTCATGTGATCTATATTTGTCCAGACTAGAAAAGTGCAGATTAAACAACTGTGCCACCTGTAAGGGATCACTAATTAAATGACCCTCTGACTCAATAATCATAGGATCAACACTTTTCCCCCTGCCCAATAACGAATGTAGGGTATTCCATGTAGCCCTAGAATTCCCCTGTTCAGATCTAAGTCTCGCTCTAAAATAGTTAACCTATGTTGAAAATTTGGAGTGAAAATACCAGCAAACACCTGGGGCATTAGGGTTTCTAACCATAATGCCCCACCCTGTAGAGACTGACAGGCATCAGGGGTGTGACTTGGGATTGTCGGCTGTAATGCTCACACCATTCCACCCCCACCTTGCAGCCGGTGACAGGCATTGAGGTGTGCCTTGGACTCTTCAGCCCCAAAGTTCACCCCATTCTCCTATACTGCACTCATCTCAGTGTATTTTCTTATGGAGTGGGGTGAGCCTAAGGCCCAAAGACCCCAAGGCACAACACGACAGTTGTCAGTGTCTGCACGGTAGGGTGAGGTGAAATGGCATGAGCGTTATGGGCAATGACCCAAAGGCACACCCCAATGCCTGTCAGTCTCTACAGGGTGGGGGTGGGGTTGGTGTCAGTTCAATACTTCAGTGCCATTCCTATTATGCATCTCTCTAGCTCCTGCACTACCAATGCCAATGCCAGCAAGACAACATTTGGCATTGACAATGCTTATCTTTCATTTGGTTAAGCCAACAGAGAGGATTGTGATCCGTTATAAGTACAAAGTCAGTTCCTAGCAAATAAAACTTAAGGAACTCCATGGCCTACTTTGCTGCTAAACATTCCTTTTCAATGGTGGAGTACTTTTTCTCTTTGTCATGCAACTTCCTACTTATGTACAGAATAGGATGTTCTGTCCCATCTATATTTTGATGCAGGACTGCACCTAGGCCTACCTCTGATGCATCTATTTGTAACAAAAATGGTTTCTCAAAGTCTGGGCTCCCAGCCGGCCCAGTGGCACTGAGGGTTGAGGCGCTGTATGCCACACCTCACTCCACGCTGGTGACCCGGGTTCGGGAACGGATTTGGGTCGGCAGGGGTGGAGAGGGATTGAACATCTGTAGACTGCTCTCTCTCTCCGGGGAAGGGGGCTCCCAGTCATCAGTGCTCCAGTGACCTCTGGTGGAGGCCAGGGGGTGGTGTGCAGGCACTGTATGGCAGAGGTGAGCTTGGGGCATGACGCTGGGAAGAAGCATGTGCGGACGCGTGCGCGCCTCCTTCCATTGGCATCATTCCACGCCCCAGCCCACGTTGAAGAAAAGGGAAAAATATGGCACTCAGTCACAGCGGCTTGATAGCCATCTGAGGAGCTGGCTGGCCTTGGGGGCACCACTGCCCAGATACTGGATCCTGTGTCAGTGGGGAGTAAGAGGGACTCCCTGCTGCCCCGCCGCAGGGGACAAGCCGCGAGGGTAGATGGTGGTGGGGGCTTCAGTGGGGCTGGGGCAGAGCCAGACGGCGGCCAGAGATGGGCAGATGCCAGGACGAGAAAGAGGCAGACCGAGAGCCACAGGTAAAAAGTACTAACAAAAAAAAGGTCTGGGCTCCTTAAAACAAGGGCTGAACATAATGCAGCCTTAATGGCTTGAAAAGCTTCATCACACTCTGAGGTCCATTTCACATTGTTTGGGTACCATTTTTTCATGAGTTCAGTGAGGGGGAGTAGCTAACTCAGCAAAGTTGAGAACAAATCTCTGATAATAACCAGCCAGCTCTAAAAATGACCTGACATATTTCTTTGTTTTAGGGACAGGGCTGTTAGCTACAGTTTCTATTTTAGAAATTTCTGGCTGAACTTCTCCATTTCCAAACACATAGCCCAAATATCTGGTTTCCTGCATGCTCAATGCACATTTGGTAGCATTAATAGTCAGACCTGCATTTCTGATAGCTTGGACAACTGCTTGTAGGTGTTCCATATGGCTTTTCCAGTCTGGACTGTACACCATGACATCATCCAGGTATGCAGTGTGATGCTTGGCCAGCTGGTTATGATTGTTCTATGGTATTTGTAATATAGAATGTGGTATGTGAGTGTCTCACGAGACATCCTGTGCTATGGGTGCCCCCCCCAGGTTTTAGTGTAAATAACAGGATACATTAACCTGAAACAAAGAGGTAATGAAAAGACTAGAGAGACTTAATTTAGGGGCTCCTGTTTTCTTGTCTTAATTAGACCTGACCCAGCTGCCAGGATATAGGGCGCGTAAACTTTTATGACATATTAGAGGAAAAAAACACGTTATATCACTATGGTGCTAAAAGTCATAAAATCCTTTGATCCTTGGGAAAACAGGAACTGCTCAAGATCAGAGAAAATGTTAACTAAGGAGTCATATTTGGGAAATTAGTTTTTGCTGATGTCACCTTATTTAATATACCTCTTGATAGGACATCCTGTTTGTATATTATTTATATTCTAAAAGGAAGAGCTAGATGACATCCTAGAAGGGGTGTGTGAGAGAGACACAGTTAAACTAGGACTTGTGTCTGAACTGTGTGTCATATATTTTTGGGCTCTTAAGAAACAAGATCTAACTATAAGCACTATAGAGGTAATACATTAGATAGAAAAAGTCTAACTGTATGTTGGTAGGAGTTTGTCTGTAGTTTTCTTTGCTTTTCTTTTAAGTGATTGTGTGTTTTGTGATATAGTGTTCTGTGTTTACATTTTACATATTTGTATCCATTTTAGTAAAAATATTATTTTGAAAGACTGCCTGGGTGTGTCTTTGAAGAACTTTTTGCATGTGATGTATAGAGGGTTAAGACAGACAAAAAAACTGTTCGTAATCTTGATGGTGTTACTAAACTGAGAAAAGGTAAGAATATACCTAAGGTCTTTTATAGAGTTTTAAAGGTTCATTTTGGATACCTGGTTAGGTGCCCTTAGGCAAAAGATATCTGGCATCCCCCAAAGAGCAGATTATCTGAGCCTGTACATCTGGGTACGCTAGCATAAGGTTCATAGTTTGAATCCCCCCAGAACTTGAGACTAAAGGTGATTCAGACCCACAAGCAGACAGGAGGGTTACCCTGTCTGTTACCTGTTCACAATACTGTGGTCAGAGGTTGGCATTGTGGGAGCAGAGGGCCTCACCTGCTGAGTGCAATTGTGACAGATTTGGTTGGCAGCGGTGCGGATAAATTTGGTAACGTAAGCTTTAACTATTCAGTGTGTCAGCTTAATACTGTACAGCTCACTTGCAAAAAAAGGCAGTGATTTATTTTTAAAAAGGAAACAGACCTGTATCATTTTGCTTACAGTCAAGTTCTTAGCTGTTTTATTTTTTTCTAAAGTGCAAGTTAGAGTAGCCATGGTTAGGGAAGAAGATGGCTTCTAACTACAGTGGGCACACTGTAGACTATTTGAAGCAGTTGTGCCAGGACAGAGGAGTCCTGTATGAGGGGAGAGCCACCATGCAGAACCTCATGGATGCCCTGATGACAGCAGAGATCCAGAGCATCAAGCCACTGACTGTGACTGTAAGGGACCAGACCTTGAGCGTGGATGGACCGGCGACCAGTGTAGTGTCCAGATCCGATGAGGATGACAGTAGGGCTAGTGCCAGTGAAGGGCCACAGCAGCAGGGGAAGGTCACCAGCATTCTGGAGCCAGAAGTAATCAGGCTGCAGACTGAGTTGCACAGAATGGAGCTGGAGTTCCAGAGAGATGCTGAGTGAGAGAAACAAGCCGCAGAGGAGAAGAGGGAGTGAGAACAGCAAGAGGCTGAATGAGAATGGCGAGAGGCAGAGCGAGAACAGTGGGAAGCTGACCGTGAAGAGCTTGAGTGCCAGCGAGCCGCACAGGAGAAGAGGGAGTGAGAACAGTGAAAAGCTGAATGTGAACAGCAAGAAGCGGAGCCTGAGTGCCAGAGATGACATGAACCGCAGAAGTTATGACTCCAACTACCAGCACCAGAGCAGGTAAGTGGCTTGGGTTTAACTGGAACTACAGGACTGGGTTACAAATTGGATTCCAAAATGATAGCTGAATTGGAAGAGGGGGAGGATATGGATGCCTTTTTAAATTCCTTTGAAAAAGTTTGTATTCAGGCTAAAATTCCTAGAGTGTCCTGGAGCTTCCAGCTATCCCTGCTACTTACCGGGAAAGCTCGGGATGCATTGGGTCAAATGGACAATGAGGACAGTAATGATTACAGCAAACTTAAAGCTGCACTGTTAAAAAAGTTTGATTTAACTGTAGAAGCATACAGAGCTAAATTCCGTAAGCTCAGGAGAAGCCTGGATATGAGCTATGAGGAGCTAGACACGAAACGTCAGTTTTTAAAACGTTTGTGGGAAGGAATTGAAGCAAACTCTGTAGATAAAATTGAAAATGCTATTTTGTTAGAACTGTTTTTTTGGGCATGCCCAGCAGAGCTGAAAACCTGGCTGGAGGGCTGAGATCTCAAAACAGTGCAAGAGGCTGCTGAACTCTCAGACCACTATGCCAAGAGCAGACCTGCTCTGAGAACAAATGGGGCAGGTGTGGCAGTGCAGAAAGGGAAGAGCGTGCCTTCAGGGCAGCTAAAATCCTCACTGCCTCCACCGAAACCAGTTAGCCCCAGGTTTCAAAGAAAAGAGTTCGCTGAGAAAAGAAACGAATGTTGGTTTTGTAAAGAAACTGGGCATATTGCCAGACAGTGTCCCAAAAGGACGAGTGATGCACAACATGGGGCTAGGAAAGAAGTCGATCATTTATGTGTCCCCGAAAACATGCCTGCGAACATGAGGGAACACATGCACCCAGTCACGGTGAATGGGGTACAGACACAAGGGTTAAGAGACACGGGGGCATCCCTGATGGTAAAAGGGGATCTGGTAGAGCCTAGTCAGCTTATACCCAATGAATTTGTAACTGTACAAGACTTCACTGGTGAGGAGACAACATTGCCACTCGCTAGTGTTCTCCTAGACTGGGGTGAAATAGGGGGAACTGTGCAACAGGTGGCTGTAGCCAAAATGTTAGCAGTTAACGTCATCCTTGGCAACAATCTCAAATGGGATAGTGTGTGCAGTTACCCGTAGCCAAGCGGGATGGGGAAATTGTAGTTCTCTGGAACCCACAGAAGCCAGTGTGGAAGTCACTGGGAGGCTGATTCCCCAGCCTGTGTCTCCTGGTATGGAGACTAATGAAAAGGGGGTAGAAATTTCCCCAGTAGCAGTTAACCACATAGCTACGGAGGGTTACTCCGAAGAAGGAGGGGTGACCCATTGTCAGAGGGTTAGGGATGGCAGTGATCCTGAGTGCCCTGATGCTAGTGCTAGGGACCCTAGTTTAGAGACGGAGGGGGACCTGTCCCATGCCTTGGGAATGTGAAAGGAGTTTGCAGCTGCTCAGAAAAGTGACCCTAGTCTAGAGAAGCTGAGGGCTTGGGCAGCCTCTGATGGAGCACAGGGAGGTGACGGTAAAACATAAAGTTTATTGGGAAAGTGGACTGATGTATACTCAGGCTGTGAAGACAGATGGAGGGGTGATAGGCAGGCAGCTTGTCGTTCCCCAGGGGTATTGTGAGCAGTTGCTCAAGATTGCACATGATATTCCCTTGTTTGGTTATCTGGGAATTGCACGTGTTACGCAGTGGTTGGTCCAGAATTTCTATTGTCCCAACTTCACCCAGCAGGTGAAGGAGTAATGCAGGTCTTGTCACCGGTGCCAAGAAATAAGGAAGGCGGGTCAGAAAACCCAAGCCACCGTATTCCATTGCCCATAGTGGAGGAGCCATTCCAGAGGGTGGGAATGGATATTGTGGGGCCTTTAAATCCCCCCCATCTCCTCTGGGAAGAGGTTCATCCTGACTGTGGTGGATTGTGCCACCCAGTACCCTGAGGCAGTCACCCTATCTTCATTGAGGACAGACAAAGTGGCAGATGCCCTACTTGGGATTTTCTCCCATGTTGGGTTTCTGCAGGAGGTTATCACCAATCAAGGGGGTTCCTTCATGTCAGACCTGATGAAATGTTTGTGGGAGAAGTGTGGAGTGGTGCAGAGGCACACAACACCTTATCACCCACAAACCAATGGGCTTGTGGAAAGATTTAATGATACCCTGAAGTCAATGCTCCAAGCGTTTGCTGAACAGCATGGGAGGGACTGGGACAAATACCTTTCCCACCTGTTGTTTGCATACAGGGAGGTGCCCCAAGAGTCAACAGGATTTTCCCCCTTCAAGCTCTTATATGGATGCTGGGTACATGGGCACCTAGACTTGATCCGGGAGGACTGGGAAGGCAAGCACACCACCCAGGGAACTCCCATAGTGGATTACGTCCTTGGGTTTAGGGAAAGGCTGAAGGAGCTTATGGGGACAGCCCAGAGCAACCTGGCAGCTGCCCAACAGAAACAAAAAGTGTGGTATGACCGCAGAGCCAGAGTTCGCTCATACAGAGTAGGTCAGGAAGTTATGGTCCTTATTCCGGTCCAGAAAGACAAGCTGCAGGCTGAGTGGGCAGGACCGTACAAAATAGTTAGGAAGGTAAATGATGTGAACTATATCATAGAGTTACCTGACAGAAGACAGACAGAAAGAATGTACCATGTCAACATGATGAAGCCATATGCTAATACGGCTGACATGGTGTTCGCATTATGTAGTCCTGGAAGGGGACAGACAAAGGAGACCCCCTTCTGGACTTGCTGGAAGAAAGCAAGTGGAAGTCCTCTGTGGAGGCAGTTAAATTGTCTCCCCAGCTGGCCCTGGACAAGATCCAATAAGTAAGGGAGGTTTTAGCAGACTTTGCCCCACTGTTTAGCACCAAGCCTGGACTAACCCCCTTAGTGACGCATGATGTAGAGACAGGGACACAGACCCTCATACGGCGGACAGCATATCGGGTGCCAGAGGCTGTCCAAAAGGACATTAGGAGGGAGGTGGAGGAAATGCTGGATTTAGGGGTAATCCAGAGATCCCACAGCCCCTGGGCCTCACCCATAGTCCTTGTGCCCAAGCCAGATGGCACTACTCGTTTCTGTGTGGACTATCATGGACTGAATGCAGTCACGAAGTCAGATGCCTGCCTGACGCCTTGGACGGACAAACTCCTGGGTAAGTTGGGAGGGGTGACATACCTTACGACTATTGACTTGACAAAGGGGTATTGGCAGGTAGAGTTAACTGATAGAGCTTGGGAGAGGTTGGCCTTCATCACTCTGATAGGCTTATTTGAATTTAAAGTAATGCCTTTTGGAATGAAGAATGCTCCGGCCACTTTCCAAAGGTTGGTGAACCAGGTGTTAAATGGTGCTGAGGAGTGTGCCATGGCGTACCTGGATGACATTGCCATCTTTAGTGCCAGCTGGGAGGAACACCTGTCCCACCTTAGGGAAATGTTGGACAGGATACAGAGGACCGGGCTCACTGTCAAAGCTGAGAAGTGCCAGGTCGCCATGGCTGAAGTGGCATACCTTGGGCATGTTGTAGGCCAGGGACAGCTCTGTCCTAACCAAGTAAAAATAGAGGTGATCAAGGCATGGCCCAGACCAGAAATGCAGAAGCAGGTCAGGAGTTTTCTAGGGACAGCAGGGTACTATAGGAAATTTGTACCCAGTTACAGTGCCCTGGCTGCACCCCTATCTGACCTGGTAAAGAAAAGAATGCCTAAGAAAATTACCTGGGAATCAGCCTGTAAAAAAGCCTTTACCAGACTGAAGGAGGTACTGTGCAGTACTGAGTCAGACATCCAACCAAGGGAAAGATCACCCTGTAGTGTACCTGAGTAAAAAGTTACTTCCCAGGGAGCAAGCATACTCTACTGTGGAAAAGGAGTGTCTTGCCATAGTGTGGTCCCTAAAGAAGTTGGAGCCATACTTATATGGGCAGCATTTTGTGGTACAAACTGACCACAACCCCATGGTTTGGCTGACCCAAATGGGAAAAACTAATGGTAGACTGTTAAGATGGAGTCTTGCCTTGCAGGGGTATGACATAACAATCTTACATAGGACTGAAGCAACCAGTCAGAACAACAATGGCCTGTTGCGTGTATATGAAGAGTGAACTGATTTGGGAAGCTCATCCCATGCAGAGGATAGAGCCCCCTAATTCAGTCTAGGTGGGCAGGATTGTGACACTTGGCCAGCTGGTTATGATTGTTATTCTATTCTATGATATTTGCAATATAGAATGTGGTATGCGAGTGTCTCACATGAGACATCCTGTGCTATGGATGCCCCCCCCTCAGGATTTAGTGGAAATAACAGGATATATTAACCTGAAATCAGGAGGTAATTAAAGGTAATTAAAAGACTAGAGAGACTTAATTAAGGGTCTCCTGTTTACCTGTCTTAATTAGACCTGACCCAGCTGCCAGGATATAGGGCTCGTAAACTTTTATGACGTCTTAGAGGAAAAAAAACATGTTATATCACCATGGTGCTAAAAGTCATAAAATCCTTTGATCCTTGGGAAAACAGGAACTGCCCAAGATCAGAGAAAATGTTAACTAAGGAGTCATATTTGGGAAATGAGTTTTTGCTGCTGAAACCTTATTTAATATACCTCCTGATAGGACATCCTGTTTGTATATTTTTTATATTCTAAAAGGAGGAGCTAGATGACATCCTAGAAGGGGTGTGTGAGAGAGACACAGTTAAACTAGGAGTTGTATCTGATCTGTGTGACATATCTTTTTGGGCTCTTAAGAAACAAGATCTAACTATAAGCACTGTACAGGTAATACCTTAGATAGAAAAATCTAACTGTATGTTGGTAGGAGTTTGTCTGTAGTTTTCTTTTCTTTTAAGGGATTGTATGCTTTGTGCTATAGTGTTCTGTGTTTACATTTTCCATATTTTTATCCATTTTAGTAAAAATATTATTTTGAAAGACTGCCTGGGTGTGTCTTCGAAGTACTTTTTGCATGTGACATATAGAGGGTTAAGACTGACAAAAAAACTGTTCATAAGCTTGATAGTGTTACTAAACTGGGAAAAGGTAAGAATATACCTAAGGTCTTTTTATAGAGTTTTAAAGGTTCATTTTGGATACCTGGTTAGCTGCCCTTAGGCGAAAGATATCTGGCATCCCCTGAAGAGCAGACTATCTGAGCCTGTACATTTGGGTACGCTAGGATAAGGTTCACAGTTTGAATCCCTCCAGAACTTGAGACTAAAGGTGATTCAGACACACAAGTTGACAGGGTTACCCTGTCTGTTACCTGTTCACAATACTGCGCTCGGAGATTGGCACTGTGGGAGCAGAGGGCCTGACCTGCTGAGTGCGTTTGTGACATGCAGCACAATAACCAGTGTGAGGGGGTAATATTACATCCTTGTACCGTTGGAATGTAGCTGGTGCAGCATGTAAACCAAATGGCATGGAGGTGAACTGATTGAATCTAACAGGAGTGGCAAATGCAGTTTTGTCTCTAGATTCTTTAGCTAAAGGTATTTGCTAGTAACCCCTTGGTGAGATTGAGGGTACTGATATACTTTGCACTCTCCAGTCTGTCCACCAAATCATCTATTTTAGGCATAGGATAACTGTCAAATTCTGACACTTGATTAAGTTTCCTAAAATCAAGGCAGATTCTAACATCCCCCTTTTTTTGTTTACAATTGCCATTGGATATGACCAAGCACTCCTTGACTCTTCTATGATACCCAATCTTTCATTTTTTGTATTTCCTTAACCATGAAAGCTCTTAACTGCTCTGGTAACCTGTATGTCTTTTGCCTAATAGGGCTAGCATTCCTTGGCACTATCAGGTGCTCGACCCCCTTTGCTCGGCCTGGTGCTCTGGATAAAGTACTGTTTCTTTAAACAAGCATTAAAAACTTATTTATGGAATGAGGCATATGGTGATGGTAGATCATAATGGTTTCATGTTTTATAATGATGTATTACTGTTTTAGACGTTTTAATTGTGTACTGCGCCTTGATATTGGAAAGGCGCATTAAAAATAAAATTGATTATTATTATTATTATATTATTAAATGTCTTTAGCACATTATGAATTTCTGCAGTTTGTTCTGAGGTTAAGGAAACATTCACCTTTACAGCACCAGCTGTTACAATTTGTTTCAGTCTGTCATAAGCTACATCAATATCTTCCTTATCAGTTTCTGGTAAAACTAGCAAAGCAGCTTTTGGCATTTTTTCAACCCATTTCTTGAGGAGGTTAGCATGGTATATCTTAGTAGGATTTTTCCTGTCAGGGGTCTCAGTCTTGTAGTTAATGGTGCCAGTACGTCTAAGCGCTCTATAAGGCCCTTGCCACTTCATTAACAGTTTATTTTCTGTTGTGGGTAACAGTAGCAAAACTTTTTCACCTGGCTCAAAAACTTTTTCTTTTACCCCATGGTCATAATATACCTTCTGCTGGTTTTGGGCCTCTTCCTGATTACTATGGGCAATTTCAACATATTTTGCCAGTTTCTTTCTTAGGGCACACATATAAGATGATATAGATTATATTTTGTCAGCTTCTTTCTTTCTTTTTTTTTTTTAAATCTCTTATTTCTACTCATCGCAGCCCCACCTGCCTTCATCCAGCCACCACCTTCTCCCCCATTCAGCCCACAAGTTCACTCACATACCGGCTGGTGCATGCCATACCAGTGGAGGGGATCCTCCTAGTCCCCCCCCCTCCGCGCTGGGCTGGGAACCACTACCGCAGTGCAATTCCACAACAGGCCCCCCTAGGTGGTTAAGTGCAGCTATTAAGTTGTCCGGTCGTCTGCCATTTTTCCTCCTGCTTTTCCCCTTTGAAGTGCAGAAGTGCAATGACATTAAGGCACTGTGTGCCAACGTCTGCTGCACTTCACCCCACAAGTGTACCGCTCCTGTAGTGCCCCCGATCTCCATCGGGGGCTGCTGCAGTGCGATGGTGACCCTAGTCCCTGCCCAGGGAAAGGAGAGCAGTCCTTTGGACATTCGATCCTTTCCTTCCCCAGCCAACCCCGACAGCCTGGGTACGTTCCTGGACCCAGTTCTCTGGTGTGGAGCGAGGTGTGGTGTCCAGTGCCTCAACCCTCAGCATCACCGGGCCAGCCCAGCTTCTTTCTTAGGGCACATATATAAGACATTATGGATTGTTTCTGAGTGGGGTTATTTTCCCACGTTTCTTTTATCACAACCAGTGACCCTCTTGGCTGCCTACCATACAGCATTTCAGATGGTGAAATTCCTGTTGATGCCTGTGGCACTTCTCTGTAAGCAAAAAGTAGGTAAGGCAAGTATTGGTCCCAATCTTTCCCTTCCCCTTTTACAAACCTTTTTAACATGCATTTTAAGGTTTGGTTAAAACACTCAACAAGACCATCTGTCTGAGGGTGATAGGGGGAGGTTCTTATGGCAGTGATACCTAGTAGTCTGTACAGCTCCTTAAGTAATGCAGCACCAAAATTGCTACCCTGATCAGTAATAATTTCTTTAGGTATGCCCACTCTGCTGAAAATTTTGCAAGCTCTGCTGCCACTTTTGAAGCTGTGACAGTACACATTGGAACTGCTTCTGGGTATCGAGTAGCAGAGATACATACTGCCAGAATAAATCTATTACCCCTTTTACTTTTGTCTAAAGGACCAACTACATCCATTGCAATTCTCTCAAAAGGCACATCTATCAAGGGTAGGGGCACCAGAGGCACCTTGTCTTTTCTAGTGACTGGGGCTACTTTCTGACACTCAGCACAGGAAACACAATAGGTAGCAACATCTTAATGAATTCCAGGTCAGTAAAATCTGTACAGTAATCTGACCAGGGTGCGATCCCTTCGAATGACCAGCCATAGGACTATCATGTGCTATCTGTAACAACTCTGTTCTGTACTTCTGTGGTATAACCAATTGTTCTGTCTCTTCCTGTGTCTGAGGTTTAACCCAAACTCTGTACAGTAACCCATTACATTTTTTAAACATTGGTCCACCCTGTTTTGGTTTCACCCTCAGCTGCTTAAAATAACCCTGGAGAGAAACATTGTTAGCTTGTTCTGAAACAAAATCACAATCAGTTATCAGTTTAGCTTCAGCATTTTCATATTTTAACCCTTTATGTCCATCAGTCATTTGTTGCCACAGTTTCTTCAGGCATCATCTTTCTTTCCTGGATTTCCGATCTTGGAGCTGTGCTGAAACAAGTCTGAATCAAAATTGGCAAAAGGAAAAGAGTCCCTACCATCTGAAATGTTCTTTGCCTGAGCTCTTGTCACCACAGCTGCTGAAACATCAGGGTTTACTCCCTCTCTGATTAACTCAGTAAATCCTGGAAAGTAATTTCCAATAATCACAGGTATAGGTAACTTAGGTACTACCCCCACTTTCATTTGGTGCGACACACCCTTAATGGTCAGAGTCACTTGGGTGGTGGGATAGTATCGAGTGTCCCTGTGGATGCAGATGACACCAGTACCTGGTCCTTTTGCACAGTGTTTTCTCAGCACTTCAACATGCACTAGGGTCTGTCTGCTTCCCGAATCAATGAGTCCTGTTACAGTCTTATCCCCCACCTTCACATCTGTTAAGTACTTGCCCCAATTTGTCAAGGACAAATCTGCTCCAGTGTCACTCTTCTTATGGCAATTTCTTGCAATATGACCTGGCTTATTACAGTTATAGCAAATAACGTCTTTGGGCACAGATTTGTTACCTCCACCAAAGTTCTTATCAGACTTGGAGTTTAAATGGGAAAAATAGTGTCTTACCAGTGCTTGGCTGTTACCTCACTGCTGTGGTGTCTGTCTGGCCATTTGGTAGTCCTTGGCCACAGAAACAGCCTTTTCCCCACTTTCTGGTCAGTGTTCATTTACCCAGAGCTGCGCATCTGTAGGCAGGATGTTGATGAATTGCTCCATTGCAAATGTGTTGATGATATGTGGGACTGTTTTGCCCTCTGGTTGGAGTCATTTTATCAGGAGTTCTCCGAGTCGGGTGAAGGCTTCTCGAGGATTGTCGACTGAGTTGTACTTCAGAGATCGAAATCTCTGCCTATAGGTCTCTCCTGAGAAGTCATACCTTTTCAGGATTTTGCTTTTCACCAGCTCATAATTTTCTGACTGTGCAGTGTCCATATTGCTGTAGGCAAGTTGGGCTTTGCCTGTCAGGTAAGGTACCAGTCTAATTGCCCATTGCTGCTTTGGCCATCGGCAGGCTGTGGCAGCTCTTTCAAAAGTTGTCAGATATGCCTCGATATCATCCGAGGGATACAACTTTGTAAGGTTGATGGCTTTTAAGTTTCTTGTGTTTTGTTGCTCATCTGGATCTGTGCCATATCCTCTGCCTTTGATAGCTTGCAAGGCATCCAGCCGTCGCTGCTCCTGTCACTGCATCTCTTCTCTCATCTGCTGCTTCTGTTCTCTCCTCTGTGCTTCTAAACATTGAATTTCTTGTTCTCTAGGCTTCTCCATCTCTTTTTGTTGTATAGCCCACCATTTGAAAAAGTCCATCAGGCTTTCAGGTTCTGTCATTGCCTGTTCTTTTTCCATAACTTGTGCTGGCTGCACAATCTCAGCTTGGACTTCAGTCTCTGCTAGTTTGGCTGCCATTCTCCTGGTAACCACTCCTGGACATGCTGCTGCCATAGCCATACCTTTCTCTGTGCTTCCTTGGTACTAGGTCCAGTACCCACACACATAACTCCTGGCTTAGAGTATACACAGCGTAAATCCCACTTAGGCTGACACCATCTGTCATCGAGGGACAGGTTAGGAAGCATAGGAAAACCAGGAGCAGTTGTAGAATTCATAAAAAGTATTTATTTGTACTAGCAATAACATAAAAAAAAAACTTGTTCTGTATAACTAATTACAAAGGCAGAATAAATAGAGAAGATCCATCAGAGTTTTCCTTCACTCTGTGTGTCTTGCAAGAAATTGCAGCTTTGTTTTTATAAGTCCTTGCAACCCCCCTTCTTAAGCATCCTGCTTTTTCTAAAATGTTCTTGTATATTTCAGGCAGGTGCAGGTAGGAACACAGTGTCCCAGAACTGAGGCTCCTTTTCCACAGCTCTTCTGCAAAAGGCTTAAAAATTGCATTTCAGGTTAACCCCTTGAGTTCCTAATAGCTTTTTGCAGTCATTTCAAGCCATACTTATATACATTTCAACACTAACACTATATAATTTCTAAACAAAGGGATCCCAATATCAGTTACATTTCCACATAATGATTTGCATACATTTTTATAGCAGCAGATATGCACGGGAGGAAAAGACAGAAACAGCAAGTGAAGACTGAGCAACATTGAGAGGCAAAGAGTTGTGAGACTATCAGGGTGATCAAGTCTGAGGTCTCATGGGGAAAATTTGGTTGTGCAACCAAACAGAAAAGAGACAGGAAAGGAAAGAACAGAACAGATCCATGTATTCAAACTCTCCATAACAACTGGGACAGGGTCCTATTCAACTCTGTCACGCCAGGTATACAAATTCAGTAGTCTCCTGGAAGCTAGTGAGGGCCAGCCAACTGCAGCATACAAGGTACAATGGTAAGTCCTGGGCCCTAATTCTGCATATGAATCTGAGCATTCTATGCTAGAGTACATCTAACTTGGCAAGGTATGTAGTTGAACCGTGACAGTAAATTAAGTCAACATACTCTACAGTCGGTAGGAAGGTGGTCTGGACCAGCTGCCTGCAGGTGTCTTGCAGGAAGCAGTGCCTATTTCTAAATTAAAATCCAAGTCTGAGTCATAGTTTCTTACATAATGCCTCTAGATGGGTGGTCAAAGATAGTTTGTTGTCAGTCCAGATTCCAAGATATTTGTAATTTTCTACTACTTAAAGGGTATCACCTAGTAAAGTAATGATAGCAGGGGCAGCTATGCATTGTGACGCTGTGTTGTGTGAGGCAATTAACATGACCTATGTTTTAGAGGCATTCAGTAGCCACTTAGAATGGAAGAGGTTGAGTTGTAACTTCTCGAATGCCAATTAAAGGATCAGGTCAGACACTGGTGATGCTGGGCCTGGAGATAGACAGTATGGTGTCATCTGTGTAAAAGTGTAGTTTGGCATTATTGAAGGTCTCACCTAAGTCATTTATGTATGACATAAAGAGTAGTGGGCCTACTACAGCTCCCTGGGGTACACCCCTAAGGAGGGGGGTATAGGTAGAGCACAAACCTTCTGCTGCGGAACTCAACCAGTTTGGTAGTTAGAGAACCACTGCAGTGAGGTAGTGCCTAATGCTAACATGAAGCTGGAACTGCTTATTTGCTGGTGCGTGCTGGAGGTGGGCTTCATGAACCTGTTTTTATTGTTGGGGGAGTGTTGGCCAGGACACCGGGAACCCCCACTTTTCATTGATAGGTGCCATAGGATCTTTAACTTCCACGTGGACAGTGACCAGAGATGGGCAGAAGAGACCCCAGCAAGTCTAACATCTCATCTGAAGGACAACTCCTCAGCTGTGCAGCACCCCCCCTTCATACCGCACTACAGTGTCAGTTATGGATATTACCCCAAGTACCTGGTGTCAGGCTAGATTCCACAACCTTCTGATTTTCAGGCCCCAGATGTGAGCGTGCTCCCTGCTGAGCCACTGACATGGACTGGACACCACTGCTTTGCTCATCGCTGCCCCTGCTGTTCAGATCAGTTCAGATTGAAGAAATGGGTCTTTGCCCATCCCTGCCTCCGATGTTCAGATCTGTTCAGTTTATTGGTTAAAGTTATATTTTTAGTCCAGATGACTGTTACATATAGAAAAATTACACGTAACAATACATGTTATTTATTACACTTTTTTGTCCTCTTACCAGCCAGCCGCCCGGAACCTCAGTCCAGTCATGGACTTCAGCTTCCACCTCCGCATGATGCCGCGACCCTCTGATACCCCCCCCCGGCTTACCCCCCAGGGTGGAGTTGTGGCATCGACTCCCTAACAGTGCCACAATGACGGGACTAGGTCGGAGAGCCGACCTGGAGGCTAATTGAAGCTAAGTGAGGCTTCATCAAGGGTGGCCAGCAGTGAGAATTTTTTCTTGAGTTTTTCCTGGGGGTGGGGACATGCAATGACATCCCGCATCCACCCCATCCCCTGAAGTGCTTTGACGCCGGTTGCTGTGGTACCCCCCAGTCTCTGCCAGGGGTCCATCAAACACCAGACATTCTCCCCACCCTCCCCCTGGAGAAGGAGAGCAGTCCTAAGAATGCACTATCCTTCTCTCCCTGGCTGGCCCACTGATGACCCGGGTCCATTCCCAAATCCGGGTCACCGGCGTCGTGAGCGGAAAGCCAACTGCTGTGCCAACAGGCCAGGCAACAATATACATTAAAACAAAGTTAAGCCCATGTACAAAATCTCCAGAAATAATTAATATGTAGCCATCACTAACTTAGCCAGGGCACACAGATGTGCAACATTTACAGAGGTCAATACAGCCAAAAGAAGCTTATCACATTCAGTGCTTGTGTTCCACTTAAATATCTGATGCAACGATTTCTCTCTCAAGGTGTTAAGTAAAAAGCAATCCAAAATTACATGTGCAGTACTTTGCATTTGTTTGTGCTCGAAGTAACTTACAGGAAAACTCAAAAATCTATTTCCTATCCCAGCACTGAACTGGGTTAGGAGAAAAAAGGCCAAATCTAATCTGTGCCATAACATTCATATGAGAATTTTAATTCATGGGCTAATAAATAACTTCAGGGCAAGTTTTAAATGTGTTTAAACATAAAACGTACTGGTTGCCCCTAATATTTCCAAGTTTAATTGCAATTCATTATCCATAGGCCTTTGTATAGCGTGTGATTTATATAAATTAAGCTCCATGTGACGTCTATTTTCAAAAACCATTGAAAGACCCATTTTAACAATTTTTTTTATTCTATTACCTTTAGTCATGATTGAATCCTCATATCTTCAGTTTTAAGTTTGTAGCAGTCATTTATGCAAGCTTCAATAAAAACATTATTAGATGAAGAGCTCATAACTCTGTGCCAGTAATTCATGGCTGATATCCAGCCAGTTACAAAAATTGTTTGCAGCCCCATCTTTAATCTCAGGAGCTTACCAGTGACAAATTGAGGTGAACCTAGCACCAATTCTTCTGAAAAATTTTGTATAGGCTCAAGAATATCTTCCAAACTCTCAACACCTCATATCCTAGCTCCGTATAAATTGGTTCCTTTAACTTTTGCTTCATGTATGCTTTGCATATATTTGAAGGAATTAAATGCAAATAATTTCCCAAATCTGCTTATACTGTAGCTAATACAGTTTGTCTAGCTTTTTGTTTGCTTTTCTATAGAGACCTTTCAGTTCAGTGTACTGGTTATTGTAACTCCGAGATAAACAAAGCTGTTAACTTTTTCAACTTTGCATTCTTATATTTTCCATTCATAAGAGGATCTGTTCTGATGTCTACATATCAATATTTTTGTTTTAGTAACATTCAGCTTCTGCCAGCCCAGTTTTCCCACACCGGTGACCCGGGTTCAGGAATGGACTTGGGTTGCTGGGGGTCGGCTGGGAGAGTAGGATTGCACATTCAGAGGACTGCTCTTCTCCTCTTGGGGAGGGGAGGCTGCTATTCCTGGTGCTTGTCTGCCCTCTGGGGTAGGCTGAGAGGTAGGCAGCTTGGGACCACAACTTGGGAAGGATGGACGGTGGCCGTTGACGTCTCATGCACAGTAGTGTGCATGGGCACATCTGGACAGCATAAAAAAATTACTTACCATAGTAATATTGTTTCTTCCAAGGAATACCTCATTATGGTTAACATGTGCAGCTAGCCCACTATGTTGAGCTGCCCCGGAGAATGGAACGTACGTAAATTGTGGAACTCAGAACGCCGTTCAAACCTCCACCAAGAGGTGGCACTGTGTTCCACTAAATAATGTCAGATCTGTTTTGATAGATGCCACGAAACCCACCCATCTATCCTAAACTACACCTAACAAGAAAGCTACCAATAACAATAAAAAAAATGTTTGTTCTCCTAGGCCAAGTATGGTATATTAAGCCAGAAACTACAGCAAAAACCGATTGTGAATGAACAACAAGGAATTCTCAGGCAAGTGAACAACAAAACATTGCTTTTTGTAGAACCTTTTCCAGGTTCTGGAAGGGGAGGTTGGTTGGGAGATTTAAGCATAACGAGGTATCCCTTGGAAGAAACAATATTACTGTGGTAAGTAATTTTTTTCTTCAAACCCCAGGAATCCCTCATTATGCTTAAAGTATGCAGACTACAAAGCAGTACCTTGGGAGGTTGGGTACAGAACCTATTTAGGGAAGAGGTTCTGTAAGACAGCAATGCCAAACCTGGCATCAATTCTGGACTGTACATTCAAGTAATAGTGCTTTGTAAAGGTGTGAACAGTTTTCCAGGTAGCTACTTTACAAATCTCTAACAAGGGAATGTCCCTTGAGGCTGCCACGTAGGCAGCAGTGCCATAAGTGGAGTGAGCCCTGAAGCCTCGTGGTAGATGCTTGCCAGCTCTATTGTAGCAGAACAGAATGTGGGAAATTATCCAACGAGCAATGGTCCTCTTAAAGGCTGGACTACCCTTACCCACTTCACCATAAGTGCGAAAAAGCTGTGAGTGGGAGGGTGTGAATTCCTTAGTGCAGTCCAGATAGTAACTGAGCGCCCTTTTAATATCCAGACTGTGGAGTCTCTGTTCACCAGTATTGGATTTCTCTGTAAAAATAAACACTGGAAGAGTGGTGGACCTGTTCAATGAACCTCAGACACCACTTTGAGCAGGAATTTCCTGTCAGTCCGGAGGCCTACCTTGCCTCTGAAAGCTATAATGTAGTTAGAGTAAGTGCAGAGTGCCTGCAGCTTGCATGCCCTCCTAGCCGAGGTTATGGCCACCAAGAAGACTGCCTTCCAGGTTACACACTTCAGGTCCACAGTAACCATGGGCACAAAAGGTGGTTCCCTGAGTTTGGCTATACAGAGATTCAAATCCCATGGAGGGACTGATTCCCTAACAGGTGAATACAGATGCAAAAGACCTTTAAAGAACTCAATGGACTAAATAGTCCAAAAGTACTGGTAGGTCTGCCTGTAAGGGGCTGAGCTGCTAGGAGCACACCACAGTGAAAACCTTTCCCATTTGGAAGCATATGCCTTTCTGGTGGCAGGCTTCCTGAAAACCCTGAGGGCATCCTCTGAAAATTAAAAATCAGAAAATTCTAACTCCTCAAGAGCTAGTCTTTAAGGTGTAGTGACTTGAGATTTGGAAAGGTTATTCTGCCCTGAGACATGGTCAACAGTATGTGTCTCTGTGGGAGGTGAATGGGCTGTTTGGTGGAGAGAGCCAGGAGCAGGGAGTACCAGGACTTTGTGGCTATTGCAGAGCCACTAAAATCATGGTTGCAGGTTGGCTTCTTAGCTTTAGGAGAAACTTGAAGCAATAAAGGTAATGGAGGAAGGCCCATGGGAACTTCCCTGACCAGTCCAGAGTCAGGGTGTCCATGAGGACTAACCCAACTGATGAAGGTCTGCAACAAAAGCAGGGAGAGCTGATAGTTCTCTTTGAAAGTGAACAGGTCTGTTTCTGATATGCCCTATCGCCTGAAAATTGTGGCCAATAGTTGTTTGTTCAAGGACAATTCATTATGACCCTGACTGATCCTGCTGAGGGAAACTGCAAGGACATTGTCCTTCCCTGGATGGGGCGCTGCTGACAGCTGCACTTCCCTGGGGTAAGCTAGATCACAGATCTTCATAGCTTCTGTGCCTCACTTTGAGGATCTTGTGCCCCCCTTCTTGTTGATGTAGTACATGGTAGTGGTACTGTCTGTCCTGATTTGGACTGGTGGGCCCTCTACCTGGGGGGCAAACCACTGAAGAGTGAGATAATCTGCCCTTAGCTCCAGGAAGTTTATGTGCTTTCTGGACTCCTGGGAGGACCACAGTCCAAATACTGTTAGGGCTTCCAGATGGGCTCCCCAGCCTAGAAGAGAGGCATCTGTTAGTCCTGGGGCCAGTCCTCTTCAGTATCTTCATCACTGACATTGCAGATGGACTGGAGGGTAAGGTTTGTCTGTTTGCAAATGACACCAAGATCTGCAACAGAGTAGATGATCCAGATGGGTGGGCAGAATGAGAAGCGATCTGGATAGTCTGGCAAAATGGTCGGAAGAGTGGCAACTGGGGTTTAACACAAAGAAGTGCAAGATCATGCACATAGGGAAAAGAAACCCTGAAGCTACGTATAGGTTGGGAGGGGAGTTGCTGGCAATCACAAGGGAAGAAAGAGACTTGGGCATCATCATCACAGATGATCTGAAATCATCCAAGCAGACCACTAAAACAGTAGCTAAGGCTAGAGGGATGTTGGGGTGTATTAGTAAGGGTATCACAAGTCGTAAGAAGGAGGTAATAATCACTCTTTACAAGACACTGGTTAGGCCCCATCTGGAGTACTGCATGCAGTACTGGAGGCCACACCTGCACAAGTACATTAACAAAATGGAGACAGTCCAGAGAAGGGCAACCAAAATGGTGCAGGGACTGCATCAGAAAACATATGAGGACAGATTAATGGAGCTCAGTATGTATACCTTAGAGCAAAGGTGGGAGAGAGGTGATATGATTGAAACATTCAAACATCTTAAGGGCATTAACAAGGTGAAAGAGTCTAACATGTTTCAATATAAGAAAAATAGCAGGACAAGAGGACACAGCATGAGATTAGAGGGAATCTGATTAAGGGGTAATGTGAGGAAGTTCTTTTTCACAGAAAGGGTGGTGGATGCATGGAACGGCCTACCTCAGGAAGTGGTGGATATGAATACAGTGCAGGGCTTCAAACAAGCATGGGATAGGCATCTGGAAGCAATACAGATGAGTATGAATAGATAGGCCATTGACAGAGTAAAGGCCTATGGCACATTCATAAGGTAGAAAAAATGGGCAGACTGGATGGGCCTTGCGGTCCTTATCTGCCGTCAACTTCTATGTTTTTATGGCAGTGGGAAACGGTTGCCAAAAAAGCATTTTCTTCTTGGAGTTGTCCCTTTCCCTCTACCAGTCCAGAGCTTGTAATGAATTTTGGTCACAGGGACTAGCCTTGATAGAGGATGTCGCGTTTGGGTCCAGTGGGGAAAGTGATACTGGATGTCCCTCATTTGAAATCTGACTCCCAGTACCACAGCTGTGGTGGATGCCATATGACTGAGGAGTTGAGAGAAATGCCTTACCAGCCCAGAATGAAGGTATTTACCAGATTTAAAAGACCTTCTATTCTGTCTAGAGGCAAAAATGCTTTGCCTGTAGAGCATCTAACTCTGCTGCTATGAACTCCGGTACCTGAACTGGTTCTGTTTGGGATTTCTGAGTATATATGAGAAATCCCAGTGTCTCCAAGGTGGTCTGGGTTAGCTGGATGAAACCCTTAATCTGTTGGTGAGACTTTCCTGCGACCATCACTCCTTGTCTCCTGAGGTGTGCTGCCACCATGGCTAAGCTTTTTGTAAACAGTCCGGGAGCAGATGAGAGGCTGGAAAGAAGGGTTGTAAACTGGTAATGACCAGAAGGCAACCTGAACTTTAAGTACTTCCTGTGGCTGGGCCTGATCAGAATGTGGAAATACTCATCCTTTAGGCCCGAGGAACCCACCCAGTCTCCCTGCAGGGATAGTATCACTGTGTACAGAGTTTAAGATGGGTCGCCACTCCCCATTTTCCTTGTGAGTGAGAGGTACCTTGAGTGCAGACCCTTTCCTCACTGAGACAGAGGAACTCTGTGTGGTGCACTTGACTGCATCAGGTTGTCAACCTTCAACTCCAGCAGAATAATTTCCATTGTAGTGAGGTTTTGAAGTTTCTGTAAACCCGTAGTCTGGGGAATCTTGTGAACTGCAATGTGAGCCCCTGGCTCACTACCTCCAGGACCCACTTGTCTGTGGTGATGGTTTTCCATTCCTGGAAAAAAATGAGCCAACTTTCCTCCCACTGACAATGGACAGGTGACCTGGGCTGACTCTTCAGTGGTTCTGTTTAGACTGAGCCCTAGGAGCTGGGGTCAAATCAGCCCATTTGGAAGCTCCTCTGCCCCACCCCTAAAGTAACCTCTCATGTGAGAACAATCATAGGGCATGGGTATGAAAGCAAGGGGAACATACCGCCTATCCCTACCTTCCCTTCCATGAGGCCTGTAGAAAGGGGAGGCCTTTTCTTTCTCAGTGTTGGACCATGGCCTTTGCCTGGGCGTCCTGGGACAAATTAGTGGTCCTTAGCCAAACAAATCTCCTTAGAGAGATGGCATGGACCGTAACCCTAGAGCAAGGCTCCTAGAATTCTGCGGCAGCAGAATTTTGCGCAGAACTTGCAATCTACTGCAGAACTTCTGCGGTGCTGCAGAATTCACTCTTCTTGGTGATTTTTTATTAATATTTCTGTTTATCCATAGAATCTGGTTCCCTTCCCCTCTTTTTATATCCAAAACCCCCCTATATGCTCAGAATGTGATGTTATCATACATTAGCTAACGAAATGGCTGCATTCTGCAACTGAAATGAACAGTCACTTATCTACCACAGCTCCCACTGCCAGAGATGGTGGCACTTCACATCATGCATGGTGATTTATTTGCTCAACCTGCACTACAGCCTAATATAATTCGTACATTATTGTGCTAGGGCCAACTTAAACAAAACCTTGTCAATAGCATAGACTTGTTAAGTCCATACCTCACTTTGTACAAACCTATTTGTAACTTTAAGGTATAGAGATGCCATTTGAAATGAATAACTGGTAAAATGAATTTAACTGTCATTTTTAAGAAAAATAAAGTAATTATGCCCAGAAAAGTGGAATATAATAATGTGTAGACCTGTTGAAAGAATAGACCTGTTAAATAAATAATTGCACTGTAAGCATTTTTGCCAGGGTTATTGATTACATATTGTCACTGGTTGATAGAATCACCTGAAAGTTATGGAGAAATGTTGTGTGCAGGGACAGCTGTTGGGCCAGAGGGTAGCATGCTGTGTTTCTGTGCCAGCAACTCAGGTTCAGAGATTAGCTCTGGGAGCTGGCTGGGCAGCACAAGGATTGGTGGAACACATCACTGCTCGTAGCCTGGGAAGGTATGGTGAAGTGTTCTGTCACATGGTGGACACATTGTGATGGGCTGGAGAGCTCTATCTCACAATCGGTTCACGTGCATATCATAGCCTGCTGGTGTTACGCAGTGTGTCACGGTAAGCAGGTTGACATGAAAAATGAGTTTTGCATAACTCCTCTATTCTAGTTCCAATGGGACCTGTATGAATGAGGATGCAAGTTCATGGAAATTAAAAAAAAAAATATATATATATATATATATACACACACACACATACAATATCTCTGTCTCTCTCACCGCACACACACTCACACATTTGTATGTAAGTTACAGATTGCATATAAATATATAAGTGATGCACAGTGGGAACCTCATGAGTGGTGTAGAAAGCACATACAAATATATAAGTGATAGACAGTGGAAACCTCATTAGTGAGATAGATAGCATGCATATAGAAATACCTTATTTGTCACATAAGATCCCCTCTACATATGTCATTTATGCAACAGGCTAGGACCTTAAGGGAGAGACATTTGTTTTGCTCTTTTAAGCATAACATTATTTTTACACGTCTGTTATTTTTTGAACTAGTGTTACTGTGCTTTCCACCATCCTGATTGCTATAACCACTGCCATGAAAGTGAAGTCAGGATGACAAGCTGACACTGTGATGTGGTAGTTTGTTAGTGCTGCAGAACTTCCTCAGAAATTACAAACCACCGCCTCAGAAGTTCTGTGGCAAATGGTAGTCTTGCCGCAGAACTTGGTCCCACTGTGCCGCAGAAAAGTAGGGGTCCTGCCCTAGAGGCAGTGTCGTTGGTATCCACTGCCATATCGAACTAGTACTTGGTAGCATCTGTCAAATCTTGAGTCAGATCCCCCAAGGCCCTCTCACTCAAAGCCAGAATAGAGTTCCAGACGGCTTTCTGATATTAGACATAGCAGGCCATGTAAACCATCTGACTCGAAAGTAGGGAAGCAGCGGTATACACCCTCTTTTTTTTTTTTTTTTTTAACTGTCCACCTTCCCGGAATCTTTGTGCAGAGGCTGTGTAGAAAGGGGAACCCAGATTTGTCACCTGCAACTGCCTGTACCTCCCCATCATGATCTGGGTGCACGTAGAGGTACTCAGCATCTGGTACTTCATCGCAATCTTCTTGTTGAACCCTGGCGTGGAAGTAGGGGTCTGCAACAGCTTGCAGGTTGCTTTCACGAGGGACTTATGGACAGGCAGAAGTAACCTCTTAGATGGGGGAAAATCTATCCTGTCCAAAAATTCGACCTTCTGCTCCGCAGTCTCCTGGGTGGAGAGATCAAGTGTGGTTACCATTTGCCTTACAAAGGTATAGTGTTTGGAAAAGTCCTCTGGACCCCTGAGATGGGAACCGAACTCCTGTTCTGGGAAACTGTGGGACTCACTAGGTTTCACTTCCTGTTCCTCCTCTTCATAGCAAAAACGAGTTTCCTGGTCCCCAGGAACCAAGGGAGGAACAGAGACTGCAGGAGGAACCGGCATACCAATAGGGTACCTATGCTTAACAACCCTGGAAAAATGTCCTCCACAAAGGATACATTTTTTTTTTGTTCTGTCCATTGCAGACTCCTTTGCTTCTTCAACAGAAGGGGCAGTGAGTTTTTTTTTTTAGCAGGAATCAGATCTGGAACTTGCTTAGGTGGTCTTACAGCTCAGTGGTGTTATGGTTCCCTTTATTCAGGAACCCTAGAATCTGGTGTGTCTTGGTGGGGGGGGCATTCCTTTAGTTTGCCATGAGAGGAAGGATCCCCTTTTTTTTTTAGTTTTTTTAATGTTAGTTTATTAGTCTAGGAATTAATACCTTTGAGCCAGGGCTCTTTTACAAAGGTTCCACGTCACAAAGAACATTTAACAAAGCACGATACACATTACAGGTAAAACCAGACAGGAAAGTTACATCATAAATTTGCTATTAACAGTTTAAGGCAGTAACATTTTAAGTTTCATAGAAAAACAAGCTATAACAGGTTCAAGCGAGTAGACAATTTCGAGGTTAAGGAAACTTCCAGGAGAGGGTGATCATTAGACGCCAAAAGGAGGCTAGAGAGGAGGAAAAGGTGGTGAGCAGGAGAGTAAGTGAGAGGGGACAGGAAAAGGGGGAGTGAGTTTGGGTGGGAGACAGGAAGTAGTAGAGGTACCAGAGGGTTCATTAGTCAGGGAGGAAGAGGCCTCAGATGTGAGGATGGACATGAGGAGTAGTAGTCTTTATCTAGCGCAATCACAGTTGCTAGTGGTGGTGAGGTGGGCATAGAGCATGGATTTGAAAGCTTCAAGCGAGGTTGAGGATAGAGTAGGTGGACTAAGCGCATTGAACCATGTTGGGGCCCTGTATGCAAAAGATCTTTGTCCCTGTGCAGTCCAGCATCTCGGAACCAGGAAAGGTTGGCGTTCAGATCTGGTGGAGGGTCGTGAGCCAGGATTCAGTCGGAGTAGGTTTGAATACATAATGGAGTCAGTCCCAAGATAGATTTTTTGCCATTGTGCAGGTGAGATAAATAAGATGATTTGATAGGTTCAACCAGCCTGATTCATAATACAGATCACACGTGTGAGTCAGTCTTTGAGCCCCGTGAGAGCCGGCAGGCCTTATTTAGAGTGATTGAGATCGCCTTAGAGCAGTGGAGGTAGCTGAGCCATAAATAATAAGGCCATAGTCAATGATTGAGATTATGGAACTCTGTATAGCTATTCTCAATGCAGCTTGATTTAGAAATTGATTCTGAATAGTATTCAAAGGCGTTGGTTCACTGTTTTCGCAGTGTTGTCAATGTGGGTTGCAAAGGTGAGCCCTTGGTCAAAAGTGATGCCAAGGTATTTGAAAGTATTTACTTGGTCCAGTGTAATTCCTGCAGAGGTTTGTATGGTGAGTGGAGTATGCCTATTTTTGTTTTGGTGATTGGAGAAGAGCATGGCTTTTGTTTTATTGTGGTTTAGCACAAGTTTACTATCCAGGAACCACCTTTCAACACTAGAGAAAGCAAGTTGCAGGCTTTTCGTAGGAGTTTGGATCCTTGTGGGAAGAGAATTACAGCATCATCAGTGTATAAGATTATTTTCTCCTGGCAGATATCTGGGAGGAGTTAAGGAACAGGCTAAAGAGGGCGGTCCAAGAATTGATCTGTGGTACCAGAGAGAACTGGTTTGAAGTCGGAGAGTTCATTAGAGATTTTTACAGCCTGTGACCGATTGGACAGGTAACTTTTACCCAGCACAAGGACCTTGCCAGGCCTAGGCTAGAAAGTAGGGAGGTAAGTAGGCCATGATGGACTGTGTCAAAAGCTTTGTAAGATCGATAAAGACTGCACCTGTTTGGCACCCTTTGTCCAGGGCTGAGTGGACTCTCCAGAGAAATCAAGTAAGGCTGTTGTTGTACTATGTCCTTTCCTAAAGCCATGCTGTTGATTACAGAGTAGATTGTATTTGTCCAGGTAATCAGAGAGTTGGTCTGCCACTATTCATTCAAGTGCTTTGGAGAGGGGAGGGAGTATTGATATTGGTCGATAGTTTCCTGTTGAGGTTTTGTCCCCCCCTTTGTGCACTGGCATAACTATGGCAGATTTCCATTTGTTGGGAAATTGACTTTGGCAAAGTGACAGATTAAGAATTTTTGCAAGGGGGTGAATTACTTCATCCAGGGTGAGAGACAGGATTTTTAGATCTAGCGTGTCACTACTTGTTCTGGATTTGGAGCAGGCCTTTCTTATGTACTTGTGTGCTTCGTGCACTTTGATTTTCTTGAAGTAAAATTGTGGTTTGTCACGAGGGGTGTTTTGTGATACTAGGCTAGGCACAGGTAAGTCCGAGAAGAAATCTTGGGGGAGGACCCCACTAAGGTCTGTGAATGTCTTATTAAGCGCATCTGCAATAGACTTTGGGTCAAGAGTGCTGGATCCATCAACTTTCATAATGGTAGGTGACGATTTTGATTGTTTACCCATTATGTTTGGATGTTGTCCCAAAAGCTCTTCCATCACCCCAGGTGGATTCAAGGGCATTTTGAAATAAGCTCTTCATTTGCCTAATTTGTGAGGTACATCTATTTAGTGCCTGCTTGTATTTTAGGGTATCATGAGGTGAGCCTGTGTCTCTGGCAACTGCCCAGAGGTGGTCCCGAACCGAGCTTGGCAAGTAGTTTGGCAGTAATCCATGGATTTGATAGCACTTTGATTTTACGTTTTTTTACTGGGGCATATAAGTCGCATGCAGAGTTGAAAGATTTAATGAAGTATTCTAGTGCGGTATTAATATCAGTTGATTCAAGGATTGGCGTCCAGTCCTGTTGTAGGAGATGGGTTTTCAACTTGATAAGATTCCCATAAGGCAATACTCTGCATGTTATAACTTTGGGGGTGGCTTGAGAATTTATTAGACCAGGTACAGGACACTGGGAGTGGTCACTGAGGGAGTCAGGGAGGACTTTAATGTTTTTTATCCGGTCAGGGTGATTTGTGAGAACCCAGTCAATAAGGGTGCTTGTACCAGTTTTGTAATTTTTCCGGGTGGGGGAGGTTACCATCTGAGTCAGGTTTGCTGCTAGGATGTCATCTTTGTAAGAGCCAGTGTCAGAGGCGAGCCAGTTTATGTTGAAATCCCTGAGGAGGAGGAGGAGCTCATTTTCAGAGGGCTGCAGACTAACAAAATCAAGTACAGACTTAATACTGGCACGGTGGTCTTTTGGAGGGATATAGACTGCTGCCACAGTGAGAACTTTGTGTTTTGGTGATGTAGAGGCAGAATGAGAAGTCACAATAATCTGTCATTTTTCTTTTTTGTCCCTCTTTTAAACTGTTTTATGGCAAAAACTTGCTGCAGAATTAACTGTCAGCTACAAGGTAACCCGGAACTAGGTACATTGAGCCCAACTCATGGCAATCTGCCTTGCCAAAAGATTTTAGCACCTCACACAACATTAAACATCTGTAAGCCATGTTTTTTCGGGGGGTCTGTCTGTCGAGCCAATAGAACAAACCCTGAAGAAAGTAGTAGTAAAATAGTTTATCCTGTAGTTCCAAGAAAGGATAACCCAGTTGAGCTGAGGCTCATTTACAATGGGGTCCCAAGGTGCAAAGAGTGGTTTCACATCTTAAAATACTGATTACAACCATACAAACAGTACAAAATAAATACAGTAAAACAATTAACACAATAATGGCACAATTAATTAATACACCTTAATCACAGCAAGGTTTTGGCAGCTCAGCAGCATTTACAATCTGTGTTTTTATGGAACTCCAAGGTATAGTTCCTCCTTGGGGTCTCAAATGGCTCAGAAAAGAAAAGAGGTTTCCAAAGAGAAAAGGAAACAAGCTCAGTGGTCCTGCCTTGACCAAGAGGTTAAAGCACCTTGCTTTTTTTTCCCCTTGGTCTGTCTGTTATGCCAGTAAAACAGACCCTGAATTATGGTTCCCAAAAAAGGTAACATTAGCTTGCGATCTGATTGAAAAGAAACAGACCGCTATAAAAAAACATCACTCTCCCCTTTTTTTTTTTAAATCTTCCCCTCAGAAATATACGAAAATGCCAAAAGTGTCTTGGTTCCTAAAAATAAACCTGGGAACTGAGTCACTGACAATGTAAAATTGCAACAAATATAAAACTGAGGGAAATACGAGGTGCTGTAAAGAAAACCACTGACTGAAAACCCAAGATCTTCTCCAGCTCTTGGGAACCGCTACAAGCTGGAGAAACCACTGAAAAGTAGAAAGAAAAAACTCCCTATCCAAGTAGAGAAAACAAACAAAGCAAAAATACTAGTAAAATTGGAAAAGAAAGGGTAAAAACCAGAGATGACTGAAGAGAGCTCTTTGGGGCGACTTGCTTCAGCGAGTGGAGCAATAGATGTTATTTAGTGGAACACAGTGTCACCTTGTGGCGGAGGTTTGAACGGTGTTCTAAGTTCCACAATTTACTAGGTTCCACTCCCCTGGGCAGCTCAACATAGCGGGCAAGCTGCATATGTTAAACATAATGAGGGATTCCTGAGGTTTGAAAGAAACAAATGGCTGGGTGCAGCGCGGGATGACACCGACCCGTCGTAGGCTCCTCTCCCACTACAGAGCCCTCTCCTGGAACTGGATCCATCTGTCGGTGGTGAGGCACCCACCATTGACCCCCACCATGGGGGGGGGGCATGCCATGGGGGAAGCAGCTCAGCAGGTAGGTAAAACAGATTAACTGCAAAGGAAAAAATTAACATTCAGCTTCAAACTTAGAGACGCAAGTGTGTCAACAATATTATCTGTTGCTTTATATAAGCCAGATGATGTCCTAGATATGACCACTGCATTGTCTGCGTATAAGAGTATGTTAACTTTAATGTTATACCATGGACCTCGGAGACCAACCAATGAGAACGGCAGGCTGGCACCTTACCTCCGTTGTAAATCCTCTGATAATCACTGCAAAAGGTGCCAGCCAGCCACATGTAAAAAAAAAAAAAAAGGCAATCCGACCCCGAAACCACAAAATTAAAGCCGCCATGTTGAATGCCCACGTAACTGGCATCTCCCACAACTGACCGCAAAATTTAAACACACTTCACTCCACAACATATAAATGTTGTTAGTTACCCAGTGAAACTTCATTTAAACTGTTTTCCTTGCCTATAACCAATTCCACTCCGCTCACCTCGCAATAGCTGCTTCACGGTCTACTCGGCTCCGTTGCCACTTCCTGGAACACTCCTCCATATTTGAATCCCCTCTTTCAGCCACAAAGAAACACAGGAAAAAAAGCATAAAACAAATCCCCCATATACATTTGAACAACGCAAACTGCATGTCCCGTACATTCCCTCTCTCTCTCTCTCTGTTCTCTCCGTGCGCTAATCCCCACTGTACTGTCGAGCAAAAAAAAGGAAAAGTCACGAGAGTCTCCTGCACTGCACGTTGATCTTGTACAGAGATCTGTCTCTCTCCTCTCCTCAATCCCCCCCAAAAAAGTACCGCAACTCTCCTTGACGTTACTCTTCTACTACCAGACCTCTCTCTCCACACTGCAGCAGCCACTGCTCTTAAACCCTGCTATTTTGCCTCCAACTCTACAGCCATGGCAACAGCCCTGGCAACCAAGGACTATATTTTTTGGTGGAGTGACATATACAACAAAAATAAAATAAAATACAAAAAAAGCATGTCTTATTTTATTTTTTTTTTATGTCAAAAAAAAGAAGACCATGGTATAATCGCAATAAGCCACTCAGGGGGTGTGGGTTATCGGAGGAATTACCACTGCTGGCAGGTTTACCCACTTGATTGTGCCTCGTGGGCAAACCACGCCAGCCGTGGTAAATCCCCTGATAACCCACACACCCCCGAGTAGCTTATTGCTTAACTATCCAAGTTGGGTACATCAGTCTCTTGTTTTTTTTTTTTATGCTTTATGCCCCCCTTATCACTGGCCCAAATCCACCAGCCAATCCCACCGCAGCCTGCCCCCATGGGGCCTCAGTTTACCCTCCGGTTAGGGGAAGGGGCAGCTGGCTACACCCCTCCATGCACCAGTCATCGTGCGGCTGTACAGCAGTGGCTTGGGGAACCAGTGCCAGGGCCTAGAGTTTTGTACAGTTTCCAGAATGGGGAGGCATTATGTGCAGTGACGCCACAATATATATATGCCAAGCATCCGCACGCCTTCCAGCCTCAGCCCCCAGTCCTGGTAAGCAGCTCCTGTGGTCACCCAGGGTTGCTATACTGGGAGGCTCAAGGAGGCAGAATCCCCCTTCCTCCATAGAGATGGAGAGTACGCGATTGCCGCTCGATCTATCTCTCCCCCTGCCGACCTTCAGCCACCCGAGCCCATTCCTGAACCTGGGTCGCTGGTGCCACAAGTGGCAGCACTACCACTGCGCCAGTGGGTACATCAATCTCAACTAAGTCTAACTCTTCCACCAGCCTATTGATATAAATGTTAAACAATACCGGTGCTGAGATATACACCCTTGCTTAACCCCCACTCCCATTTACCTGCATTTTGTCAGCTGCTCATCCCTTTAGTAGTGGTATTGCTGTGAAGACCCCAGTAATGTTGATTAATATACAATGCATTTCTTTATCAAAGAGAATTTTAAGCAATATTTTTCTATCAACGTGATCCAAAGCAATTTTTTTTTGTAAACTTTATTTATCAGCACGGACATACACATTCAGTATCTACAGCATGTCTTCCCATACAATATCTTACCCCTCAACATTTCAGGGGAAAATTAAGAAAAGAAAAATGAGAAAACATTCAAATATTCATTCACATATAAATTAATTCTACTGGACTATACAACAGCTTGATCTGGTAATCCTACAACTATCTTTTCTCCAAATGGGCTGGGCTGGGAAACACATGCCACCCACAGCAGGAAGAGCTTGTTCCAAAGCTTGATTAAGACGTGGTGGTAATATATGATTTTTTTTTATCCCAGATAAAACTTTCTGACCCAGTGGCTTGAAAGGATGGAAACCAGGCGTCAATTAAGGCCTTTTCCAAGTGAAGCCATATCTCATCATATTTATGCAACTGATTTCTTACTGAATATTGAGTGCGCTCCAGCTTCATAATTTTAAGCATTTCAGCTAGCCATGAGGCAATTGTGGGAGGATATAAATGGTTCCAGTGTGTGGCAATCTCTCGTAAGCCCACCACGAATCCCAGCCTTTAAAGGTTGTGCCCATCCCCTTTTACTCTGCCCTTTGTGCCCGGGAAGCCCAGTAGAATCTCTAGAGGATCTAATGTAAGGTCAGTGTGAAGGATTTTGGCAGGAATCTCTTCTATTCCCCTCCAGAATAATTGTATTTTATGGCATTGCCAGTCCACACTTGATGGAAAAATGTCCCTACCCGGACCCCACACTTAATACAGTATGGGGACACCTCAGGGTTAATTCTATCTGCTCTCTCTGGTGTAAAGTAGGCTCTCATCATAGCATTATATTGAATGCCCCGTAATGTTATTGACAGAGCAACGGACTAAGTTTCTCTGTATTAAGGACCACTCACCTCCTGTCAAACAATCTGGGTACAAGTCCGAGTCCCATTTATTTTTGATCTCTTCTAGGGGATTAGTTAGGGCACCCACCAGTATTTGATAACATCTACCCAAGGGTCTAAAGGAAACAAATGATGAAAATTTGCAGAAGAGTTCTTCCATGGTAGAGCAATGCACCCCCCCACCCCGTCTCCCAATAAAAGTTTCTCCACTCTATGTTTAATCCAGATGTAGGTCATATAATGGGCAGGGTTCAAGGCGTACTTGTTCTTAAGGTGGACAAATCTAAATACTTGGGCTCCATCCCACAGCTGAATGATTCTTACAAGTCCTTTTCTAGCCCAGGTACATAGATGGGCTCCTGTTGTGTGTGATAGCTTCTGGCCCCCGTTTCCAAAGTTGTATCCGGGAATTTGATATTTTTCCTCTCCCATAAGCTTATGTGCTGCCTTCCATGCCTTAAGGGTAGCTCTAGTGCATGGATTAGTTATCTTATGATGTACTTCTCTGAAGGAGGAGTCCACTAAAAGGGAACAATACATTACTGCTCCCCCATCCCCCTCCATTTCTGGCCACTGGGGCCTTCTGTCAGGATCTTCCCATAATAGGTCCCTGATGTGCGCCAACTAGGCTGCCAAATATTAAAACTGGATGTGAGGTAGACCTAGTCCCCTCTCTGAGGGTTTCCTCCACAGGGCCTGTTTACTAATTTTTGGCCTCTTTTCCTGCCATAGAAGTTGGGATATAGCCCCTTCCATAGATTAAATTTATTTTCTTGGCAGAGAAATAGGGATAGATTGAAACAGGTATAGTACCTGGGGGTGAATCAACATTTTAACTAGGTTCACCTGCCCAATCAGAGATAAGGGAAGGGCTCTCCACCGAAAGCTGTCCATTTTTATCTTTTGCACCAGAGGGTTATAATTGACCTTAATGATATTTGACAATTTGTTGGGAAGATATACACCCAGATATCTAATGTGGACAGCTGGGGGAGTCTCCACTCCGGCTATAGTAATCGAGGATTTACAATGACCCAGAGGGAGCCATTCACTTTTGCTCCAGTTAATTTTGTGCCCCAACAGTGGGCCGTATGTATCAAATATGGCACTTAGCTTTGGTAGTGCTGTATTGGGGTCATCCAAAAAAAGTAAAACATTGTCTGTAAATAGCAATATAACTTGATTAGTGCCATCAATGGAGAGTCCCTTAATTTTAGGGTTGGCTCGAATAGTGGCAGCCAAGGCCTTAATACAGAGAACATACAGGAAGGGCGACAAGGGCAGCCTTGTCTGGTACCGCGGGAGAGGGCAAAGGAGTGTGCTAAGGTGTTGTTGGTGAGGAGCTGTGCCTTTGGGGCTCTATACAGAGTGCATATCCAATTAATAAATGTTTGTCCCAGGCCAAATTTTTCCAGTACCGCAAACATGAATGACCACTCTACCTGGTCAAATGCTTTCTCAGTGTCGAGCGCCAAAAGGCCCTGCAACCGGTCCCCCCGCTTAGACCACCTATGAATAATATTCATAACCCTCCACAGGTTGTGTTTGGCTTGCCATCCCTGTACAAATCCTCCCTGGTCTTTGTGTATTAAGGTAGGATGGGGAGGTTCCAGCCTACCCGCCAATGTCTTTGCAATAATTTTGTAGTCTGAGTTGAGGAGGGAGATCGGCCTGTATGATCCACAATGAGATCGGCATGTATGATCCACAGTGTATTGGATCTTTTCCCAGTTTAGGTAGAACCACTATTGTGGCAAGAGACTGTGACTTGGGGAGAGCGCCCTCTTCCAATGCCACCCGCCGCACCTCCTCCGCCAACATGTTGCAGCGAGTCCCAAGTAGCTCTATAAAATTCTGTAGGGATGCCGTCTGGGCCCGGAGCTTTCCCTCTCTTTATGTGTTGGATAGTCCGCTGCACTTCATCCTTTGATAAAGGGCCAACTCCAGACTCGGGAAGTCACTCAATTTGGGAAGTTTCAGACCTCCCCTCAAAAAAGATGAGGGATCCGAACCTGCTGGGACCTGGGATGTGTAGAGTGTGGAATAAAATTCCCTGAACACCATATTAATCTCCCTCTGGTCATATGTGAGCTCCTCCCCCCGCTGCCTCCATTCTAAGGATGGTGTGCTCCGCCCTTTTTTTCTTTACTAAACTTGCTAGCCATTTGCCAGCAGAGTCCCCTTCAAAATTGTGTATATGACTTGGAAAGCAGCAAATCTCGCTCTATCCTTCTTGTATCCTTTTGGCTAAGTCTCCCTGTTAACATTTTCAGTTTCTTAATCTTATCTGGGGTGACAGCCATTATGTTAGACCTTTCCAGCCTATGAATGTTTCTTTCTAGGTCCTTTTCCTCCCTGTCTTTGCCTTTTTTCAGGGAAGCGGAATACGAGATAGTCTCACCTCTAATATAAGCTTTAAGAGCATCCCATACAAATTTAATATGGGTTCCTGTGTTGTGATTATGAAGGATGAATTCTTGGACCTTCTGGTGAATGAAATGGACATAACCTGGGTCCAACAAAAGGATCGGGTCTAGGCACCACTGAGGGTGATTCTGTTCTGGGGTCCCAATAAAAGTTCCACCTTTAGGTGGGCATGGTCAGAAATAAGTATTGGACCATATATGGCCGACAGATCTGCACCCACCAGGGAGGGGGAGAGAAAGATGTAGTCGAGTCTAGAGTATATTTGATGGGGATGAGAAAAAAAAGAATACTGTCTCTCTCTCTCTCTCTCCCTTGGATGACTATGGCACCAGGCCTCCACCAGGGCCCTTTCTTCCACTAAGCCTCGAAGAGCCACCTCCACCCTGGGAACTGGCCCCACCCTTCTCCCCGAGTAATCTGGTTCTGGGTCATGATATGTATTAAAATCTTCCCTGATTAGTAAGTTATACCCATATGGGGCCAGAGCAATCTGCAGATGAGTAACAAAATCTGGATAGTCATAGTTTGGGCCATAAATAGATACCAAGGTTAATTTTTAACCCCCCCCACCACCTCTGACTCCACAATCAAATACCTGCCCAAAGGATCAGACAGGGAGGAGATTATTCTATGGGGCACTCCAGGCCGAATCCAGATGGCCACCCTCCTGGCCTTAGAGGTGAAGGGAGATGACAAGAACAATCCACCCCATGACTGTGCTAAAGCTTGAGCCTTCTCCTTTGTGCAGTGTATTTCTCACAAAAAAAACAGATCCGGGCCCAGTTTTCTTAGCTGGGTCCATACTCGCTTCCTTTTTACCACAGTATGCAGCCCATGTACATTCCATGAAACACAACAAATATTAGCCATGATCCAAGTAAAGAAAAATTACATCGAGAAACCTCGATATGTGGCGGATCCACTTAGGATCCCAAGCTGAGACACTGATGTGACGTCCATACCTTTTTAACTTTTTCAACTAACATCCCAGAACCACCCCCACAACAAATCCCCCCTCCTAACAGGTCCCAAATATGGGAAAACATACCCCAATGTCCCCCTCCCCATTTTAACACCTCTCCGTACCCCCCAACCCCTAACCAAACTTAGAAGGAAGACGGAGAGAAACAGTTCCCCCATCCCCCCATGAAAAAATACCAAGTTGTACATCCTTCTAAATCTCATGGAGTGGGCTGGGGATCCGCTGTGTTACATTTACACATTGATTACAGTGGGGTCCCTCCTGCTTAGAGTGCAATGCAGGGGTAAGAGTACTAAGGTCCACAGGGGCCACCCCCCCAACAGCATACAGAGGGTGGCCCCCCAAGTATCACCCCAATTCCTCCTTGACCACCTAACAGCCATGGGCTGTGTTGGAGAGCCCCCCCAATGAGGTCTGGCATTGGCCCACCCGGAGTAGTGGTATCGCCTAGCTCCTTCTCCACATGAATTTACAGAGTTGCCCCAATTGCTCTTACCTATTCAATAATGTAAGGACCCCCCTAAGTACATGGTCACATAAGAGGTCAAAACCCCACCGCCCCCCAAAAACACATGGTACTATTCTCCCCAACCATGTGGAGAAAGCAAGATAGCATCCTGCAAGAAAACCTAAGGTTAAATAGGTCATTACGATAAACCATATAACATAACCAGCAATATAATTGAAATGTCTCTAAAATTGTCCACTATTTAAAGCGTGTAAGAAAATAAAGGTAACCACCAAGCACCAGCTGTATGCTGGGGTTATAGTCAGGCTAGAGTCGCAGGCAAGTCCAGACTCCACAAAGTTGGTGAGCAACAAACACTATTGCCTGCTGTGGCTGTACTTTACTTTAGAGTCACAGACAACTTGGTCCATCTGAATTTGGGTCACTTCGCACAATAAAAATTGGTAACCCTGGGTGGGGTTGAAGCCTACAGTCACGTGTTTACAGTCTCGGCAGTACACAAATATCTGTTCACCAGAAAAGGGGCTTCAAAGTCAATTGCTTCCTGCTCAAAGTAGCCTTCAAAAGAAATTTTTTCCCCAAATAATTAAAAATGAATGCCTGTGTATAGTAGAGTTATCTATTTGGTGGTTCGCTCAGAGTCGGGAAGCATGGGGAAGGCTGTGGAAACCCCTGCCCACCATTATAGGCCACCTCCCGGTGTTATGGGCCATAAGGCCTCCATCCCCCAAATTGCCCCCCCCCGTGACCACCTCAACATCACCATCACTTAACTGAATGTAGACTGCAGTTCATTTCAGTGGTCCTCCGGTTGCTGCTTTCAAGCTGGACTTCTATGACCATCCCATTCATGGAGGAATTCAGCCACCGCTGCCGGGTCCGTGAATGTTCTTTGTTTCTTCCCCGGGGGCCACACCACGAGGTGAGCAGGGTATACCAACGAGAACAGGCAGTTGAGGCTATGTAGCTTTCTCTTGACCTCATTAAAGGCTTGTCTTCTAAGCTGGAGGGCCCTGGAGTAATCGGGGAAAATGCCAAAGCGGGCATTATTATGTGCAATTGGCCTCACTTTCCGGGCTGCTTCCAGAACTCATTGGCAGTCCTGGTACTGCAAGAATTTCACCAACATATGCCGAGGTCTCTGGTCTGGTTGAGGTTTCAGCCCCTGGGCTCAATAAGCTCTTTGGATTTCTAGGCTACAGTCCGGCGTAAGACAACGGGTTTTTCTGAGCCATGTTTGTAAAAATGAAGTGCAGTCTTTCCCCTCCTGCCCCTCAGGAAGTCCCAACGGATATTGTTCTGCTGGTCTCGGTTTTCATGGTCATCTATTACATTTTTTTAATTGCTCAGTCTCCCGGAGTGCTTGCCTAAGCTCTGTAGCTGTATTGTTTGAACGATCTTCCTGGGCACTCACTCGAGCCTCCACCTCCGTGAGGCATTCCTCATGCGTATCGACCATCTCTGAGAGCGAATTGACCATTTGTTGCATATGTTGTAGCTGTGCAGTCAAGTTGTCAAAGCCGGCCTGCATTTTAGTGCCTAGGTCATATTTGAGGTCCTTAATAAGGTGTTCATGTGTTAAAAATCATGTCCCTGGGTTGGTCATATCCAGAGAGTCCTGTTCTACAGCTTGCTCCACTTGCGACACTTTTGCAGCCGGTGATGTCGGCCTGCTTGGGCCTGATTTTTATTTCGGGAGCTGCGCAGTGGAAAATCAGAGTTTTGGCTGCCTTTTGCCGGATTTCAGGTTAGCAGACATTAGTAAGTTATATAGAGCCCAAATAAATGATGCTGGTTTCTATATTTAGCAGGATGGGTTCAGTTTACAGTGGATCCACACGGAGCTCCCCAATTAGACCTCCGCCATGTTGCCAGCCAGGCCACGCTCCCTAAGCAGTTTTGATATCAAAATACAAAAAATAAAGTATACCCCCCTCCCATTTACTAATTGCATCCTTATGTGATCTATTATAAAGATCTGTTCAGAGTCAGGGAATGATTCTTTGCCCATCGTTATACTAAAATTTTAAACTGTTTGAATTCAAGGACTGGTTCACTGCCCATCCTAATACTAATGTTTAGATCTGTTCAGATTAACTGCTTCAACTGATCCTTCAACTAATATTGTTTAGTTTCCATAAGGCCATCGGACTATATCTTAGTACTCAGGATTTTTTTATTTCAAAAAGCAAGTGCACATCTTTCTTTACATGACAGGACCCCTTAGTTGGAGGGTTTCATGAAGCCTGAGCTGTTTGTGGTTGGTCCCTGTGAGCACTTTGCCCTGGGAGCAGTCCTGCTTAAGAAACGTTTTTCAAACAGGGCTCCATCCTTTTCAGCCTTTGCAGGAAATCAATAGCCCATGTTCTGACCTGCATGTTTAGTCAATATACAACACTTAACACATCTGCGAGCAGTAGGAAATGCCAATAAGGGCTACTAATGTACTTGTTTGATAGCTGCTACCTGCCAGAGCTGTATATTTCTGGGGACACTAACAACCTGATTACTCACTTCTCATACTGGCTCACATGTTCAGTGTTTATACCTCATCTCACTTGTCAATGAAGACAGGAATCAAACCCTGTATTAGCAACAGTGTGTAACCAACAGTTTACCACCTTCTAAGAAGCACAAATCAGGACTTTTCATACTGAAACTTGATTTTTCCCAGGACAATATGGACCTTGACCAGTTAAGTGCTTCAGTTCTTTAGTTGCTCCTATTATTTCCTAACATCTGAGGTATTTTATTTAAGAGAGTGAAGTTTTCTACAACTTCAATAGGAAAGTAAAATAAAATTCTAGTTAAAGATCAAAATATTCTCCATTTTTCCTATTTTTTTTTTTCAGGATACAGCCCCCCAAACTTGGACTGATCTGATGAAATCAGGACATGTGGCAACCATAGAACCAATTACCAACAAGGATTTTGTGCTTCGACAGTGATAGACTGCTCGGGGGGGGGTTCATTTACCACCCCCTGTCTCTTCTCCATACAGTCAGCTTAACCCCAGCATTTCTCATTAGCTTGAAGCCCAACTTTCAAGATGACTGCATAGTATGACAATAGCCTGCTTACTGAAAAGGCAAAACTAGTTAGTATTCGGTAGGGAAATGCACATAGGTGACAACAAAAGTATTAACAGAGGCATACCTATCAACTGTCCCCGATTTTCAGGGATGTCCCTGATTTTGCCTCAGAAATTGCCTCTGTCACTGAACAGTAGGGATTTGAATCACAAAATAATGCCAGCCATTGGTGTTACAGTCTAGTTCTCATTAAGAAAATACTATTCACACTAAGAAGCATGTTGTACACAGCTTCTGGAACTAATATTACTATTTTTTCAGATGTGCCCCTGATTTTAGCCGTTTGTCCCTGATCATTTTAAGCCTTGTCCCTGATCTGTGATGAGGGAGGTTGAAAGGTATGAACAGAGGGAGCACATCAGCAGGTGTAAATGTAATAGTAGCTAGCACCATCCCCCTCTCTCTATCACATATGAGCACCCTGCCCAGTTCCATTCTAGTCACAGAGTTACACAGGTACATAGGTTGAGGAGGCATGCCAGGGCATGTGGGTGAAATTCAGAGCAGTCCCAAAGCCAGGTAAACTGACATTGGCCAATGGGTGTGAGGGGGGTGACTAATTTACGAAGGGTGGGTCCTAGCATTAATGCAACTCTTCTTCATCACCCATAGAGTTCCATAGATGGAGAGAGGCTAGAGTGTGGACTCACACTGGCTCCGTTGAAGCCACGTGTCCACCATGTTACCGGAGGATTGAGGTGCCAACAGATAGTAGGAATCCTTTGTGAAACTTGGGTAGTGGCACCAACACACTGTTCTGACAGCAGTCCAAGTAAGGTGCTGCATATACAAGCAAAGTAAAAATGAGCATACCTTGTTTTTGTCACCACAATGTGCATCTGCTTCATCATTTCCATGCTTCTTACCAAAATAAATCAGCAGTGCGTTACTTGGATTGCTGTCAGAACAGTGTGCTGGTGCCACTACCTAAGTTTCAAGAAGGGTTCCTGCTGTCTGCTGGTAGACACCTCAACTCTCCAGTAATATGGTGGACACGCGGCTTGAACTGAGTCAGCGTCAGTCCGCAATCTAGCCTCTCTCCATCTATAGAACTCTATTTCAGGCTGGCCTGGTGATGCTGGAGGTTGAGACACTGGTCACTACAGCTCACGCCATGTCAGCAACCTGGGTTCAGGAATGAGCCCGGGCCACCGGGGGTTGGCAGGGGGGAGAGAGGATCGAGCATCTGGAGGACTGCTGTCTTCTTTCGGGGGGAGGGAAACTTGTCATCCCATTCGTAGACTGCCCTCTGGTGGTGGCTGGGGGACAGTATGGGTCGGGAGGCACGTACCAATGTCCTTACGTCAGTAGGGATGGGGGGATGGGAGAAACAGAGGAAAACAGAGCCTGGCAGACTCCATGATGGCCCTGTGTCCCCGAGGGCCACCCCTCGTGTCTAGATTGAGTCTTGGGGTTGGGGCTTATGCCCTCCTCCCTGGCCCCACTGTGGGGGAATTTCTGGGGGTTGGCAGGGCGGGAACGTGTGTCACTGGAGAGTGAGTTCCTCCATGAGGAGGACCACAGCCACCTGCCAGGGCTCAAGGTGAGAAAAAAAAAGATAATTGAAAAAAAAAGAACTCTATGTCAACACCTCCCCTGTTTACTGTGTAGTGCAGAGTTTGATGGGATGGGGGCCAAGAATGACCCAACAAAATCTGGTCAGTAGCCCTCTGCCAAGCATGGAGGGCTGGGTTTATGATGGTAGAGGGTACCCCATTGGACTGTTACTTTGTAAAAACAGAAAATCAGCTCTGTATGAGGATATGGCTGTCCTGACCATGAACTGCTATGTCCCATAATCCTCTGCTCATCTGAAAGATAGGATCCAGTCAAGAGATGACTGACTGGAAGCCCAGCATACCACAGAGCTCCACTCCTAGGCTTCTCATCCCTCTGTTCAGAGAAGACGGCTCTTGAATAGGAACAGTTTCCCCTTTTCTATTAAAATTTCACCTTTCTGGAGGCTGGCTTATTGGTTAGCAGTGGTACTACCACCTGCCACGCTAACAACTTGGGTTCAGGACTGAACTTAGGTCACGGGGGCATCTGGAGGGGGAGAGGTTCAAGTGTCCAAAGTACTGTGCCCTCTCCTGAGAAGGGTGATTCATTCACTCCACTCCACTCCATGCCTGCTACATAGGGGAGGTTGGGTGGCAGGGCAGAGAAAGTGACGTTGGGGCATTCTGCTGGCCGGCCCAAAGTGGGTGTGTGCCTCCCAAGCACCAATATCTGTGTTCTTGTGTACTTTGTGGCTGGAGAGAAAAGTAGTAGAATGGTGAGGATCAAGCAGGTTAATGGCTCAATCTGCCACAGGCTCCACACCCATCAACTAGGTGCCCTCCTCCAGAGCTAATCTGGATTGTGCTCTGGAGGGGCCATTTGTGGGGATCGCCAGAGGCGTTAAATCCTGGGGATGGTGAATGACTGGCAAACCAAAGTCATATGGGGGCAGGACCCAGGGAGATAAACAGTTTATAGAAAAAAAAAATCTCACCTTTCTGCTAGTCAGATAGTATAGTGGCAGGGTTCCACTTGCTACTCCAGTGACCCAGGTTGGAAATGGACTTGGGTTGCATGGGGCCAGCTGGCAGAAGATGCGAATAGCATCCTATTGGCTGGCTCTCTTTCTTCAGGGAGGATGGATTCTGTCTTGTGCTGTCTGACTGCCATGCAACAGAGTTTGGGCAGCAGCACATAAGGAGGATGACACAGTGTCCCAGGAGCTGTTGCGGATGCCAATATGTGCTTGCTCACTACTGCACACACACACACACACACACACACACACACACACACACGTTACGTTGGTGCATGCTGGCAGCCCTCAGAAAAGGAAAAATGTTGGGCAGCCCACAGGGGCAGCAAGATAATGGCTGACTCTTTGAAGTCCCTGCACCATCAACCAGGCACCCACCTCATGGACCAGATCCTTAGCCCACCAGGGAAGTTGTGCTCTCCGGGGACCCTGCAGTGTGAGGACGCAAGCCATGTAGGCATAAAGGAGGTTGGGATAAGGACCTAGGGATGGTGAGTGACAGGACTTGAGGGTCAATCAGATGGAGACTGCCTAGTAAGAAACAAACTCACCAGCAGAAGATGACCTAATGGTCTATCAAGTCTGCCCAGTGCAGAGCTACTTGTATCTTAAGGTTTCAGATAGCTAAGAGAATAACTAAAGTTGAAAAAAACCCTACCTTTCTCTTAGTGGGATCGTTTGCAGCTTTCTCTGTAGCCACTCTTAATCCAAACACTTTTTTTGAAGGAAGGAGGAAGGGTCGTCAGGGATCAGTTAGGGTTGGTGGAGACAGACTAGGCAAGGACCATCATACACAGGAGGGGGCACTTTCTGCTGGCAGTCTGCAGTGGGGAGTGCCTGTGCGATCCACTGCCTGACTTTAAAAAACAACTCCAGTGTGCACAAGCAGAATGTTTAGACTGCTAATATCCAGCAGGGGGCAGCACAGTGTAGTGATCAGAGTGCAGAAATGGGAACCAGGTGATCCCTGGTTCAGAGACCACCAGAGCCACTTATTCACTGTGTGACCCTTAGCATATCACTTACCCTCCTAGTACTTCAGTCCATTTAAGTGCAAGAAATAGAGATGCATCAGGACACCCCTGAAAAGGAGAGGTTTTATCTTAGCTAGGTGATTCTGGATAAATAAATTTTAAAACATGTAAACAAAAATCTCCACACCACTGAAGTTGAGTAAAACTATGGGTCGCTTGGAGGAAGGAGGTTGTTAGCAACACAGAATCAGATAATGCACTTACAGTAACCTGGGGATGACTGGGAGCAATCAAGGAGGGCATTTTGGAGGAGGTGGCTAGTTAGCTTAACAGAATGGCCCAGTGAGTAGTATGTCAGACTTCCATGCTAGTGTCCTGAGTTTGGGAGTGGATTCAGAAACCAGCTAAGCAGTCCCGGTGGGGAGGGCTGTTAGGTGCTGCCATGCCAGATGGAGAGGAGAGTGCTTCTGCAGTGACATGCAGCATGATAGCGTGGCCTGACAGGATTCTGTTTGGTGCTGTGTGAGTGGTGGGTGGGGATCGGGGTGAACACAAAGGGGGAGAACTATGCATCGATTACCGTGTGTGATAGCGCCAGTACACCTGGGTTCCAACGCATGTGAATCCCCATTAGCATGACAGTCAGGTGCACACCAGATGAGACTGGGAGGCTGGGGGAATGCGTGATGTCAGGTACAGGCAGTGGCTAGAAGCCACAAAGCTGAATACAAAAAATAATGAGTTTATGGGATAACAGGGCTTGGAAAGGGCTTATGGGAGAGGGAAAAAGCAGTTGTTTTGAATAAGTCATTCAAAGTGTCCATGCTGGGCTTTTCCACAGAATTGACACATTGTACACAATATGAAAAGAGATGCAGCATGTTCTAGAGCACAGGCTTGGAAACATACATGTGACCCAGGTTCAAACCCAACCAGAGCCACTTACTTTTTGACCCTAAGTAATTCTTTTAACCTCTCAGTTCTTTAGTCCACTTAGCTGCAAAAATGGGTGAAACCAGGACCCCACTGAAAACAAGATATTGCATCTCAGCAGGTTAGTCTTGAGTAAATAAATTGTAAACAAAAAAAAACATCTGGATTTGGTGGTGATCCCATAGTCACTCTAAAAGTGCATTGGACAGTGTCCTTTTCCCTGCCTGATGTGCATTGCTTCTTTTTTTTTATTTTAGTTTTTATTAGAAGAAGCATCACATACAAACAATGCATTTTGTACAACATATACAGTATGGAACAGTCTGTGTTCATCATATAATCATATAACTTGAAGTGTCCGTTACAGACATAAGAGATAGGTCAATACCCAAAGATGAAAATTCATTACCAACAGGAATTTTAAATACAAGACACTTCCACAGAATGAATCTGAAAATCAGAAGAAGATAATTAAAGGAAAGTTGTCCAAATACTTAACGTCCCACTCCCCAAAGGTATAGTCTATGATTAAGCTTTTTGCAAACAAAAGCATTTATTTTCCCTGCTACAACTTACTTTTTTTTACTTTTGAAAAGTCTGGGAGCGGGGAATATGGCACATGCTGTGCAGCTCCATTTACTGTAAAAGTGTGACGCTGTACCACTCGGTTCTATACAAATGTATTGAAGCAAGCTGTGTGGCGCCACACCTGGTGCCTTGCAGCATCCACCATATTCCCCGCTCCCAAACTTTTCAGAAGTAAAAAAAAAAAGTAAGTTGCAGTGGGGAAAATTAATGCTTTAGTTCGCAAAAAGCTTAACCTGGGGCTAAACCTTTGGTGGGTGGAACACTCTGTATTTGGCCAGCTTTCCTTTAAGAAGGCTTAGCTCCATCAGAGCACCTCCAACAGCCACCCCTCCAAACCCTTCCTTGTGGCAGCATGCCAGGCACCCATGTCCCATCTCCCCCCATCTACCCTCAAAGGACAACATCCAGATTCACCTGGGCCATATACCAGACCCATTTTTGCCATCTTTGATTGAAGAGGGGCAATTTATCCTGTAAAGAGGCCATGAAGTGTTCCATATTATAAATATCTAAGACAATCTGTCTCCACTCCAGGACAGTGGGAAGGGTAGGTGGCATCCACTTATAAATGATGGCCTTCTTAGCCACTAAGATATATAGTAATAACACAGACTTGTGCCAAGGAGGACGATGACAAGGGAGAATAGAGAGGAGACCTAAACTGGCAGTTAGATCAATGTGCTGCCCTATACACACATCTAGCTTTCCTTGGAGTGATTGCCAGAACTCTGAACGCCACAGACATAACCAAAATACATGGCTATGGTTAGCAGGATTTGTTCCACATCCCCTCCAACACTCACCATAAGAAGAAGACAGAAATTTAACCAGAACTGCCGGAATACGGAAAAAGTGGTAATGGCACTTCCATGCAAACTCCCTCCATGTATTAGAAAACCAAGGGGAGAGCAAACTTCATCCAAGTCTCATATGTAACTGCCAGGTTCAATTCTATTCTCCAGTTATTTAAAATAGTTTGTCTAGAGTCCCTCATAAATATGCCCTATTAAATGCCCACAGGGTTTGTCCTCTAGTCCTCTAGTATATCCACTAACATCTGCAATAGTAGTGGTTTAGGGTTTGGAAGTTTAGTGAAACTTCTCTGCTTATGGTATAAATACGTCCTAACCTGCAAGTATCAGTAGTGTTCCCCACCTGTTAAGTTGTAGGTTTGTTGAAGCGATTCAAAAGGAATCACCCCATGTTTTATATCTAGAAATTGGAAGTGGAATCACAGACCCTGGTGTCTCCAACGAGCAAAAGTGAGGTCCATTTGAGCCGGTAGAAAATCGCCCTCAACCGACAATAATTCAGAATAGCAAAAAATATGTTCAAACTTCTTGTGATGTTTCACGTAATACCATACTTTCAGGATATTCCCTGTGAACTTAGAGAAGTATGCCAATGGTGGTTCCCTCTCCTGAGGGGAAAAGAGGTTAGGGTCTATATCATGCAAATCATTAGAGGTAAATTCAAAAATTTTCCTTGGAAGGTTGTTAGATGGGAGCAACTATAAAAATACAATACGGAGCATGGCAGCCCTAGCATATACAGTATTTCTAGATGAGATAAATTGACCCTTCCTCCTACCGACAAGAGCTGAAGCAGTGATAGGCAAACTCGAGGGTGCTGACCTCACCATATCAAAGTAGAGACCATCCGTGAGCATGCGGTCAAAAAGGGCTTTGTTGGAAACACCGGGACGTTCTGGAAGAGACAAAGTAACTGTGGGAGGAAATCTATTCTTATGACTTCAGTTCTTTGGTGAAAAGAAAGGGGGAGCCTACCCCATTTCGCCAAATCTTCCTGTATTGCTATAGCAATGGGTTCAAAGTTAATGAGGTCTACATTATTAAAACTTTGGAAAGGTAAATGCATATTTTGTAAGTGTTCAGGACCATCTCAAGGGGTATTTCTGTTTCAGCGCCGCTGACGGTCTAAAATTAAGCGCTAGGACTTCAGTTTTGGAAATATTCAATTTAAAATCCACCATCTCCTCAAATTACTTTAGTGTGTCCCATACTGCCGGGACCGAGGTCTCTGGGGACAGTAGTGTAAGGAGAACATCATCCACAAAAAGGGAAACACAGTAATTCTGTTGGCCCATTGTGACCCCCTTGATCAGTTGGTTTGTTTAAGGCTGCTGCCAGGATTTCCATATATAGGGTGAACAGGAGCGCGGAGAGTGGGCAAACCTGTCTAGTACCCCAGGAAAGATTAACTGCTTGGGACAAAGCCCCATTAGCCCTGATATAAGCTTGGGGATGAGAATAATATTTTGCAGAAGGTCAAAAAGGAGTCAGAAAATTGAAAGCGTTTCCAGGTATCCCATAAAAAGGACCAAGCCACCCTATCAAATGCCTTTTCAGCATCAAGGCTGAGAAAAACCACTGGGATCTGCCTGGTTTGCAGGTATTCTGCAATAAGGAGGGTGTGACGGATGTTATCCATAGTATTGCGACTTTTAACAAATCCCGATTGATTTGGATGTATAATGAAGGGTAAGCGTTTTTCTAGTCTGGATGCCCAAACAGCCATGAATAATTTATAATCCATGTTCAAAATGGATATAGGTCAATTGGAGGCAGGTTCTGTAGCATCCTTACCTTTCTTAGGCAGGGGGACTATGATCGCATTAGCCCAGGAGGGTGGCGGCTGGTATCCCTCTGCCGTGTCTCTGAAGGCCACTAACATAGTGGGAAGGAGTAAATCAGAGAATTTCCTGTACCACTGTACAGGATATCCATCTGTGCCTGGGCACTTCTGTGTTTTGGCCCCGTGTAATTGTTGTTAAGCCTCCTCAATCCCGATGGGAGACTCCAAACTGGCACGCTGGGTCTCTGTAAGATTGGGCAAAGTGATTTGTGCTAGGTAATGCTGTCTATCTTCTACCATGGTGAGGGGGCCACTCGCATGTAATTCTCGATAATAGGTTTCAAAAATAGTATGAATTTCTTCTTCATGGTGATGTAGTTGTTTCGTTATCGGGTTAAGTTTAAGGATTGAGGATGATTTTTTATGCATCCAAATTTTCCTTCTAGCAGTCAAGTGATTCTCATTCCCCCTTCATAAGTAGTTTGTTTTAGGTAGAATAAGGCCTGATTCAGCTTTTCATCCATAATTTTCTGGATTTCTTTCTGAGTTTCTCTAATTTTAAGTCTTAGATCCCTATCCCCTCCCTGCATAGAAGCTGATAATTCTGGAGTTGATGTTTCAGGGTATTATATTTGACTTCTTGATTTCTTTTTTCCCCAGCCATATAAGCAATGATACCCCCATACCACTTTTATTGTGTCCCAAAGTATGGCCGATGGGGTCTGAGGAGACATATTCTGTACAATTTGCAGGATACATTCCCGGTGGTACGTACAAAACTGGAGATCCCTCAACAAAGAAGTGTTAAATCTCCAAAGAGATCTATGCCCAGGTCAACCCAGGTCCATTTTCAGTATAACCAAGTGGTGATCTGATAGTAGGTGAGGTCCTGTTATATCACAGACTGACGTACAATGTTCACAAGTAACAAAAAAGTAATTTAGTTAGGAATAAGTATTATGGTGCCCTGAATAATATGTGTAGGCTCTCTGCCCTGGGAACATTTTCCTCCACACTTCTACTACTCCCAACTGTTTAAAATGTCTGCATAAGTACCACAGTGCATTAGTAGTTCTGTGAGAAGATGGGTGGGAGGAGTCAAGCTGCACCGAGAAGGTCATATTAAAATCCCCTCCCATGATGAGCCTACCCTGTAACTATGCCATAATTTTGCTAAGAAAAGTATGAACCTGTGGTTAGGGAAGGGAGATATAAATTTACCAGAGTCACGGGTTGGGCATATAGGGTGCCCTGTAAAACAACCATCTCCCTTGATGATCTTGATAACAGATTTGAACTTCCAGTTGTGTCATGTTGGGAATGAGGATCGCTACTCCCAATTTTTTGCCACCTTGAGCTCCTTCCTGTAGGGGGTCGACCTTGGGGTTCCCCCTCGGGGGAACTGGTGGGCAGTACCTATCACAGAATTGGCCTGTGAAAGACCCTCAGATGCTGGCCCCAGTAATCAGTGCTGAGACTGAGGAGGTACCTGCGTGACAACCACCACCTCCATCTCAAGGGCTGCAAGTTGCTCAGCCGACCCTGCTGCAGTCGAGGCCTTCTTGCAGCTCCTAGGGTGGTCCTTCAGAAGTCTGTCTTTGTGTGGATAGTGAACTATATCCATGCCACTAGAAAAATAGGTTACTCACCTGTAGCCGTAGATCTAGGAGTAGTAGATAGTTCACTTCCACACCACCTGCCCAGCCTCCACTGGCAAGTGGCATATGGATCCCTGCTTCCAGCATGCAAGATCTAACATCATGGAGCGGAGCCAAGGGATATACCACCAGGGTGGTGGGAGGAGCTTAGCTTGAAGACATTCCAGTGAGTCAGCACTTTCCAATGGAACTGCCTACATGTGGAAGTGAGCTGTATACCACTTCTAGAAGTACGGTTACCGGTGACTAACCTATTTTTCTAGGGGCATGAATATGGTTCACTTATCCATACTCTGGCAGTTCCGCTGGAACAATGTTATTGGCCAGAATGTCTTTAAGCTAAGCTGTTCCTACCACCCAGGTGGTATATCCTCCGATTCCGCCCCATGACGTCAGATTTTTCTTTGCACTTAAAGAACAGGTCACCTCCTTCACTCTCCCGCTTAGGATTTTCTGTGCCATAGGCAATCCAGTTCTTTTTGAAAAGATTTTAAATTCTTGCTTCAAGTTTCGTGGTTCTTTCAACTCCATCTCTGGACCAACGATGGAACACAAGTAACTAGGATTCAAATTCTGCATTTGTGCCAGTAAAAGATGACGGTCACTGATACACATGACACATGAGTGTACTGCCTGGGCGGGCAACATGACCTGGCTGGATGTGGCCTGTGCTTATCCATGCTTCCTGAGTCCCTCAAGGACAAGTAGATCAGTCTCTGAGATATCCCAAGTTCCACAGGAAATGAGAATAATTCAAAGTGCTACCACCCTGTGTAGTAAATCAGCCAAAGTTCAAAATGAAGGTGGTGGTGGGGGCGTGTGACATACATGACAAACAGCAAGTGTAGTTTCTGGTTATTCCATTTCATTGTTCATGTGGCTAAAATTCTCAACGTTTCACCTATTGTATAAGTTTCTTCAGGAGAATGCCTTCATGCTGCTGGTATGTGTTTACTTTTGTTTATGAGGCCTTTGTGCAAATCTGAACACATGATATCCTCAAGATCCAGATGATGCATGTAATATATGTTTACTGTTTTATGTCCATTATGGTTTCCAAGCTTCATTGTGCTGACTGTTCGTCTAACTGGCTCAAGGACAGGAAGCTCCAGTTCTTTCTGGGTTGGCCTTCAGAGAGGGATCCGAAGGACCACCCTAGGGGCCGCAAGAAGGCCTAAGCTGCAGCAGGGTCGGCTAAGCAACTTGCAACCCTTGAGATGGAGGTGGTGGCTGCCATGTGGGTACCTCCTCGGTCGTGACGCTGTTTACTGGGGCCAGCATCTGAGGGTCTTTCACAGGCCAGTTCTGTGATATGTCTCTGTCCCTTCAGAACTTGGGGAGAGTCCTGCCTTCTGTGGTTCAAAATTCAAGTGCTGATGTCACCAGTTGTAGGACCAGTAGTGATCAGGGTCCTCCCAGTCCCTCAACTCACCCAACTGATTGATGGCTGTTGCGTGCCCCTTAGCAGAGTGGCAGATTGGGCTGGCCAAGGGCTCTTTGGCTCTGCTGTTGAGCCAGTCGACTTTGACTCTGATCAAGCAAGCTGTCAAAATCTTTCTTGGGCCTGTTGTTCAGTTGTTGGATGAGGCCAAGGAGTTGGTTTCACGGGCCTTAGTGATCCCGGTGCTCACTCAGGAGGATGTGGACCAGTTGGTGACCCCAGCTGGTCCACCACAGGACCAGCCTCTGCTGGGGGTCGGCTCTTTAATACCTATGTTGCTCAAAGTTGATAAGCATGTGATTTGTGGCCGACTGCAGAAAGACCCACCTTGCTGTCAGCCGGCTGGTCGATGGTTGAGGTTGTGGTTACGGGTGCTTGCGCTCTCGATCCCGCTCAACTTGGTGGCATCGCCATCTGCATTCTTCTACCTCCCCATCGTCAGGTGAGAAGGGGCACCAATACAAGATGCATCAGTGCTACGAGGAATTCCTCTGGCAGCAGTGGGCCATTGCGGGGCAGGGTCAGGATCTACTCCAAAGACCTCCAGTCCCCTGGCATCCAGCAGTGGTCGCCCCACCAGTCCACATTCTGCAGGTGCTCCCCACACCTACTTCTCTGCCAGTTAGACTGAAGCCACCACCATGGCAGCTGCCAGTTGGTGCTCCAGCCAAGGAGGCCAGCCGTTTGGTAACCAGGTTGTCAGGTCAGTTGTCTGTGACTTGTGAAACGGGCGATAGCCCATGTCCCAGACACCATGACCAGTTAGGTTATGTGTCCAGGTACTTCCTTGTCCTGAAATGGATGGGGGACTGGCTCCCCATACTGAATCTGTACAATCTCAAACAGTTCATGAGGAAGCGCAAGATCTTCCTGTATGTATCTTCACCATTCATCACTGGTGGGTATATGCCAGAGGCACTATTACCGTGCGGGAGCTATTAGCTTAAAAAAGTTTTTGTTTGTGGGGAGGAGTTGGCGACGAGTCAGCGCAACCTTTAAGGATTATGCACAGCATGCTGCTCAATCGTTGGCCAGTAACCAACGCCAATTCCTCCCCCACCTCAGTTCAGTTCTTCCCGCCATTGAGAGTGCACCTCATAGGAGCTGAAGACAGCCACATAGTTCGTTTAGTTCGATGCCACTGAAGTTCTGTCATACTCAACTCCATAGACTCTTCTAACTGGTGAGACCATTCTTTTTTTTATTGCCATTGTTTCTACGGTGCCGAGTCTGTTCTTTATTTTTATTCTTTTTGTGTGCGGTTGATCATGTTCAGTCCTGGCCTAAATCAAAATTCAAGGTGGGACATGCCCCTATGCATTGGTGCACTTGTGGCAAGTCCATATCCATATCGGACCATCACGATCAATGTCCTTCTTGCCTGGGTCCACAGCACGAGATGGACAACTGCGATGCGTGCTTCTCCATGGACCGCTGTGTCTTCAAAATGTGTGCGTTGAAGTTGGGTTGGAATCCTCCTACCTTCAGAGGGTGACATCAGTCTCAAGACCCCAAGGCGAGATCTCTTGACCCTTCCCCTGGGTCGCCTTCCATACTATATGTGCTGGAGGGCCATGAGCCGTCTATGACACCGGCCTCACTAGTGTCTCCAGTTCAGTAGAGGGGTTGGGTGGACAGTCAGCCTCCTATGGGGGGTCGGTTGAGCACCCCTTCTTAGTCATCGGCCTCCTTGGAGCCACGACCAGCCTCAGTGTTGTGATAGGAGCTACACACTGGATCTGTACCGGTGGGGTCCTCAACTCCATCCGCCAGCTCTGCTCTTCCTCCTGGCACGATTTCTGGAGCCGCTGAGCAGGGCAGTACAAAGGTGCGGCATGGCCTTTGTTTGGTGCTGCGAGTGGTTCCGAACTAGGTAGGGTACAAGGGGTGGCCTCTCTCCCAGTCTCCCTGCTTTCTTCCTCTTCGGAGGGAGAGGAGGGCTCTGACCCAGGTTGGTCACCCACCTCTGAGGAGTTCTCGGGCTCTGAAGGGCATCGCCTCCCTACAAAGCCTAGTAGCATGGCTTTGAGGATTTTTTCTCCTCCTTGCTCGGTCTCTGGGGCTGCCATCTCTGAGTCCTTCGGTGCCGCCGGGGATTCTCGCGGCACCATCTTTGGTGCCGTGCATTTTGGCAGTGCCATCTCTGGCACCTTGGAACAGGGAGGCACAATTCCTGGTGCCGCGGGGATGGCCGGCGACAATGGCAGAGCAAGGTTGGAGGATGGTGCCGGGTCTAGAAGCAGCACCACTTCCGATGCCGAGTTGGAGGTCGGCACCTCAGGAGGGGCCTACTCTGGTGATGAAGCTGGGAATGGCACGGCTTCTATTCACTTGTTAAGGGTTAACTTGGGGGTTGCTAGGGCAGGTTCACAGACACCTGTGGCTCCTCCAGTGTTACCCCCCCTCAATGCCCCAGGGATGGATGAGGAGCAGGTCCTTTTCTGAAGGAGAGGGCTTGAGAGCTCCTGGGATGGCCCTGGGATCTTCTCTCAGAGCTGCTGGTGCTCTGGTAGGAGCCACAGTGCTGATCCCTCATGTTTTCGCTCTCCTCAGTGGGGGGGACCTGCATCTGGTGGGGTTAGGGGCCACCTGCAAGGGCCAGACTGGCCCCAGTCTCCTCACTTCGGGGCTTCTTCCTTAGGGCACCACTTGGGCCACACCTGCATGGTTGTGCGACCTCCTGTGGTTTTGTTGCACAGCCCAGGAGGGGTCTCACGAATGTTCCCAGAGCCCTAGCAGGGATCCTCCTCTGATTTGCCAGTCTTCTCCTCCACCTTCCAATCCTCTGCCCAAATCGTTTGCTCTCCTGGGCATTTTGGATCCTACGGGGACCTTGTCATGGGACCATTTCAGAGGTTCAGCTGCAGCCTTTCCTCACTACCTTAGAGCTCTGGACTGGGTCATTTTTAGACCACAAACCCTTGCTACACCCACCCCTGAACCGAGTTCCTCCACCTCCTCATCTTCCTCTCCTGAGGAAGAAGATGCCTTGGTCCACTTGTCCTCAGGCGCTGATACCACCAGCTACCAGTGGTTCTTGTTGAGGTTGTGTTTCCTTCTGCTTCTGGCCTTGAGCAAGCGAGGCATCTCTCAAGAGCATCTTACGACGCTAATGAGATAGCATCAAGGTTGGCAGAATCTGTAGTCTGTGTGAGACAGACAGCATGGCTTCACCTTTCTAGGTTATCACCCTTGGCCCGGCATAGGGTGATTGCCTCCCCTTTCCAAGGAGCCATTTTTTCTCCCACAGGGTGAGATGGGAATTGGTAGGGTGCCTTCCTTCTCCCAGGTCTCGTGAGTTCCCGTCTCACCCTGACCAGTTTCAGGCCTCTCCAGGCCTGTGAGGGGCTTCTTCCCCTGTGATCCTCCCCCACAGAGGGCTGAGGGAAGGTCTACCCTCAGGGATGTGCTGGGTCCCCTATGGGGGCTTGGTACTCACCCACCAATGATGAATGGTGAAGATATATACAGGAAGATATGAAAATTATGTACCTACCGTAATTCTTGATCTTCTTGTATATCTTCACTGTTCATCACTGCTTCCAACCCACCTTCCCCTCTGGTGCCTCAACCTCTGAGCAGTACCTTCTCCCAGTTTGCTCTCTCCTCTGTGGGGACCTTTTTAGGATAAGCCCTGCTTATCTTCCCTGCTGCTTTGGGAGCTCTTCTCCTTGTAGGAGGGGAGGTCCAGCGGGAACTCCTTTGCCTTATAGTGAGGGGGGGCTCCTCGGGTCCTTTTTTTTTCTCTCTCTCTCTCTCTCTCTCTCTCTCTCTCTCTTGTCTCAAGGCAAGAGTTTGGTCCCTCTGGGCCTCTTGATCTGGTGGGATATATAACACACAAAAAAAAAAGAAAGGGAAGACCCAAGGATCCCCCCCTTCTTTTTTCCATGAACCTTTGATTGTCCTAAGGCAGTGCCTCTCCTTCCAGGATTCCTTCTCCCTTGCCCTGCTTGGGATCAGTTCAAAATAACATCTCCTGGATATAAAATTCTATTAAGAGGTCCTTCATCTTGGGGTGGACTCTGTCCCCACCCCAGTGCCCTAGCACATCTCCAGAGACCCTAGCAACATACCCTCTAGGGACTTGGTCAGGAGCCTCCTTCTCCTCCTTGGGATCAGTTTTTTTGGGTTAGCTTAGCCCAATTCAGCCCGGTCTCTTTCTGTTGAGACAGGCCGATTTTCCCTTGAAGAGCTTCTGTGACGGTAAGGGCGGAGGCAGCCCTAAATCTTCCTTCCCTGAAGATGGTAGGGTGTTGAAGGGGCTTTAATCTCTTTGCTATCCCTTATTCTTCTTCCTAACCCTTCCCACTTCTCTAATCCCTAGGATTGCCCAGTGGTTGCCCCCGTGGCTCACCCTTAGGAAGCCTCCCCTCCCGTTCTATGTCGGCTTTTTTTCTCCTTTCTGTTTATATCTTTTCCTTTTACTGTCTCTCGGGCTCCTTTGCCCTGCCCTCCCTTCTTTTCTCTATAGCTAATTTCATCTCTCTCTCTGGCAGACAGAACTGAGGCGGGGGACAAGTTGGCGTTGATTACTGGCTAACGCTTGAGCAGCATGCTGTGCGTCATCCTTGAGGGTGGTGCTGGCCTCAGTGCCAGCTCCTCCTCCAAGCAAAAACATTTGTAAGCTAATAGCTCCTGTGGGTCATGGCGCCTCCAGTGTATACCCACCAGTGATGAATGGTGAAGACATACAAGAAGATCAAGAATTATGGTAGGTACATAATTTTCATTTCTGGATGGTCACTGTGAGCCACATTATGCCATCCCTGATGCAAAACATGAGGTTTTGTTCCCTGGGCCTGCAGGATGCGTTCTTCCACATTCCCGCCTGTGGGTCCCGCCACCTGTACCTCCATTTCCAAGCAGAAGAAATCCTCTACCAGTTTCTTATCATGCCATTCAGCCTTTCCACTGCACCCAGGGTCTTCACCAAATGCATGGCACTGGTGGCGACCCACCTACGATGTCTAGGGGTCAGTGTGTACCACTACCTGGATGACTGACTGATAGCTTGTCCATCTAGGGAGGCCATGGAGAGATCCACAGATCTGGCTCTCCAGACCTGCTGAGACTCAGGCCTGTTGGTCAATCCAGACAAGTCTGAACTGGTACCAGAGCAGGTGATCATGTTCATTGGGGCAGAACTCGACTCCCTGCATGCCAGGGCATGCCTCCTGGTGGACCGGGCACAGATTCCTGCCTTCTTTGCCTGATCATTTCGGGTTGGGCTCTTGCACTCTGCCTGGCATTTCCTGTGGCTGCTGGGATACATGGCACCCTGCACTAGCACAGTCTGTTGGCCCTGCTGCTGGATGCATCACTTTCAGTGGAAGCTGGGCCATTAGTGGTTCCAGCGCGTAGGCCACTTGGACCAGCCACTCACAGTGACCCAGTGGATGTGGGATGCCATCCGGTGGTGGCTTATCCCGGAACATCTTGAGGACAGAAACCTGTTTGTCTGCCAAGAGCTGACCATCATGCTAACAACAGACGCGTCTCTGCTAGGGTGGGGAGCACACCTGGGAGACACATGACCCACGGGTTCTAGTCCTCCAGGGAGTTCTGTCACCACATAAACCTGCTGGAACTCCATGCACTGCACTTGGCTCTAATGGAATTTGTTCTTGGTCAGGGGTTAGGGAGACAGACAACAGCACAACCATGTTTTACCTGAACAGACAGGGTAGCACACACTCCCTTCCTCTGGAAGGTACTCTTCACCTGTGTAACAGGGAGCTCCTGTTATTTACCCTGTAAATCATAAAACAATGTGCCAGTTCCCCCCTTTCCTCTCACTCTTTTCTGTCTTCTTGATTTCTTTCCTTTTTTCATGTCAGGGTGGCCAACCTGACATTCTCATTGCTTTTCCATCCCCTGTTTTCCTATAAACTCCCCCTACTGGCACATTAAGCTCTAAAAGCACTTCTCCTTGATCTCCCAAATTGCAGATAATTATTAACGCATGTCGTGCTGTTTGTAAAACTCGCGAGCGGGAGCAAATGGGAATAAGCGCATATTATGCTTTAGGTTTAGAAAAACCACTGGTGCCCCTGATTACTAAATGGTCCTGCTGCTGAGTGCGATTGAGTGCCGGACCCACGGCTGCATGTTGCAGCTCTTATTTCCAGAAGGCAGCTCTGGTGTCTGGAAATGTTCCCAGTCACAATATGTGACCCAGGAGACTGTGTTAAATAATAAATGAAATATGAAAATGAGTTTCTGCAGCCCCGGAGATGTTGTGACTGGGGCTGCTTGTGGGAAAAAAAGCTCATTTGGGAAAAAAGGGCCAAATAAAAAGCCCCTACTTGTTAAAGCATGGGAAAATATGGAAACTCCCCATTATGTTATGTCACAGCAAATGGGAATTCCCCCAAAAAGTGTGATGTAATCCTTAGAGTATAAATAGGGCTCACCACTAAGGGAATGTGAGATAGTCGAGTGCTGACAGTGAGCAGGGAAGGACCTACTTGTGGAGTGTGCTGTTTTCACACCAGAATTGAGAAATGTAAGAAGGGATTACACTTAGGCTATCTTGGCTGAAGTAAAGCTGCAGCCTCTGTCGACGGATGCAGAGGGCTGAATTATTGTGTTGAATTAATCAGTTGGAAGCAGTATAGTGCAGTGGTTTAAGGCTCTGAACTGCAAATCTGGAGACCTGGGTTTGAATCCCACAGCCCACACTTGCATACTGTGTGACCCTGAGCAAGTCACTTAACTTCCCTGTGCTCCAGGTTGCACCTGTAAACAAGCTTTCAGATTAGTGTGCCACTCCTGGTTAAACAATTGGAAAAAAAAAACATGTCATTTTTATTTCTGTATTATTTTGTTATTTTTATTTAGTGAAAATAAATTGATAAATGCACTTTACCTTTGGTTGCTGTGTCTTTGTATCCCACGACACCACACTGGTGTTAGCAGTGGGATACCTGGCTCATTTAGTCTGCTTGGGAAACGCTGCCAGGAGGTACAGTAATATACCCGACACTTGCACAGGGTAAAAAGTGCAGAGACGAGGAAAATCCAATAGATTCATGCCATGGCTGATAAATTGGGTTTGAAGTCTATGCCAGGATTGGAACCAGGAGCTCAACCAAAGATGGCGTCGAGAAAGGAAGAAGAAGAGGAACACATGGATGAGGACCTGACTGAGGAAGAAGAGAAGAGACAGCTGGAGGAAAGTGCCCCAGAGGATCCCAGTGACCTGCTGCAATGGTTGTGCTTACGATAACTAGAGATAGAGCATGAGAGATCCAAGGAGTGATGGCTATGAGAGGAGGACCAACGACAACGAGATGAGGACAGGAGACTGCAAGAGGAGGATCGGAAGAGACAAGGTGAGAGGTGGCGGGATGCCTTACTGGCTATCCAGGCCCTTATCCTTGGGTAGCCCGATCAAAATATTCCCCAGGACATTAAATTAATGAAATTGACTGAGGCTGATGATATTGAAGCCTTTCTAATGACATTTAAGCGCATAGCTCGGACATGCACTTGGCCCAGAGATCAGAGGGTCATCAGACTTGTCCCCTATCTGTCAGGAATAGCCCAGCTGGTCTATAGTCATCTTAATGTACCTGTCTCCAACAACTATGATCGGGTGAAGGAAGAAATTTTGTGCAGATAAGACATCAACACCAAAACATGCAGGCAGAGGTTTCATTCCCAGAAGATTACCGGACAGGATACCCCAAGGGAAACTTATGCCAGACTTCAGGATTTTTGTTGCAAGTGGTTACAGCCAACAGTCAAAACACTCAGCAAGATTTTGGAACTTGTGATAATGGAACAATTCATCCAGGTGTTGCCTTCAGATATTCAGGTTTGGGTGAAGGAGCATATACCCGACACAGCTGAGAAGTCCATCTCTCTGGCGGAGGATTATCTGGCGGCCAGACCATCGAAACCCCATAGATACCAAGGCTCTTCACCCCATCCTACAACACCGGTAAGATCCTTTGACTTTAATTATCAGAGACAGTCACTAACTGGGGGAGCCAATTGGAGAAGGGATTGAAGAGGAAGGCCCTACTCAGTGGACGTTATCTGCCATAGCTGTTTGGGGAAGGGCCACATAACTTGTAACTGCCCAAATAGAAGGAATTAACCTGCCCACTTAGCACTGGCAAATTGGGGGTATGTTACAACAGTTTGTATTGGGTAAAATCAAATGTTGGGGTTACTAGACTCAGGCAGTAAGCAGACCCTGATGAGGGCAGATATTGTAAAAGAATCCAGCAATACAGGGCCAAATGCTAAAGTAATCTGTGTGCATGGGGATGTCCACCAGTACCCAACAGTCACTGTAGAAATGACGGTGGAACAAGAGCAACAACAAATCACAGTTGGTCTAGTACCCAGACTGCCAGTCTCCATTATTATTGGTCAGGACTTCCCCAACTTTGATCGTTTAATGAAAGGTCAACACACTTGTGACCGGCTCGTGGCAGTCACCACCAGGGCCCAGGCAAAACAAGAACAGTCCCAGAACATTTTCCCTTTTGAGGAGAGTATATATGAGTGTCCTGGGAAAACAAGGAAGGAAAAGAAAGCCGACAAAAAGAAATGGAGGGACACCCATCAGGAAGGAATACCTGTATTTGGTCTGACTTTATCAGAACTGACATAAAAACAGAACAAAAGGTTGATGAGACTTTGAAACCTTTATTTTTACAGGTGGACCAGGTGGTTGTAGAAGGGAACCCCAATATGTACTTGTAAATGATGTTTTGTACAGAAAATGTATTAATCCCACTACAGGGGAATGGGTGGAACATATGTTGGTGCCCTAGAAATACCAAGACAGGTTAATGTATCTGGCCCATGATATACCCATGGCCAGTCATGAAGGCCGAGATTGGACCCTAGGTAGATTATCCAATTGGTTCTTCTGGCCTGGTATGTATGAAAGTGTGGCTGAGTACTGCCACACTTGTCCAGAGTGCCAAATGGTGGCTAAAGGTGGAAAAAGGGATAAGGTACCCCTACAACCAATTCCAGCTGTAAGATTAACTTTTGAAAGAGTAGCTATGGATGTGTAGGCCACCTAACAAAAAGCTCTAAAGGTAACCAGTTTATCTTGGTAGCCTTTGACTATGCCACAAGGTATCCTGAGACGATACCCCTTTGGACTGTAATGGCCTATTGGATTGCCGAGGAATTGGCCAAAATTTTAGTTGATTGGGTATCCCTCGAGTCATTTTTACTGACAGAGATACTAACATTACCTCAGTACTCCTTAAAGAATTGTATTGCCTGTTAGGGCTCTCTGCTGTCCAAACCTCTCCCTATCACTCCCAGACTGATGGCCTAGTGGAGCATTTTAATAAAACCCTTAAACATACGCTCCAAAACTATGTACAGGCAGAGGGACGTGACTGGGATAAATATCTACCCTAGCTCCTGTCTGCCTATTGGGAGGTGCCCCAAGCCACCACAGGGTTGTCACCCTTCACCCTACTGTATGGGAGAAACCCCAGAGGACCTTTGGATGTGGTCAGGGAACAGTGGGGAGAAGGAAAGGATGTGGGCCATATGAATGTGATAGACTATATGTCCAACTTATGAAAGAAATTGGTGAACTATGTTACCATGGCCCATCAAAATGTGGTTCACTGACAGGTAGAACAAAAAGAATTTTATGATGAAGGGTTGAAAGAGAAAACATACCAACCAGGGGATAAAGTCTTGTTATTGTTACCCTCATCAGAAAATAAGCTATTGATGAAATGGCAAGGCCCTTTTGTAATCAGCAAACAAGTGGGTAAAGTTAATTATGAAATTGTAATGCCAGGTTGAAGATCTCCAAAGAAAATCTATCATGTTAACCTCTTAAGAAAATGATTTATTAGACAGGACCCTGTACCCAGTTATTTCATTCATCCTGAACAGGATATCACAGAACTAGAGGAGGCCTATGAAAGGCTTGAGCAAAGCATAGAGAGTACAGGGGTACATGTCAACCCAGCGTTAGATGTTAACCAGAAGCATGAGGTAGATCAACTACTGGAGTACTACAGGGACACATTTATCAGCATCCCAGGGAGAGCAAAGGGGCTAGTACACATCATAAGGATAACACTAACGAAACCCATTCATGAAAAACCCTACTGGTTGCCAGAAAGGGTGAGACAGGGTATCATTGTAGAGATAAAGAAAATGGAAGATCTAGGGGTCATAATATCATCCTGTAGTGCTTGGTCCATGCCAGTGGCGGTAATGCCAAAAAAGGAAAGGGGTATCTGGCTATGTCTAGACTTTAGAAAGATCAATGCCATTTCCGAATTTGATGGATACCCTATGCTATGCATAGATGATTTGCTAGACAGAATTGGGAATGCCAGGTCTATTAGCACACTTGACCTGATGAAAGGTTACTAGTAAATCCCTCTAGCTTTACATGCACAGGAACTGACTGCTTTTAGCACCCCTGTAGGCCTTTACCAGTTTATGACCAAGCCTTTTGGCCTTCATGGTGCCCCCGCTATCTTCCAAAGGTATATGGACCAAGTATTACGTGCCCATATCCAGTATAGTGCCGCATACCTGGATGATGTTGTCGTATTTAGCCCTGACTGGCACATGCATCTTGTACACCTTAGTGCTGTTGTACAGTCCATTCAAGAAACATGTACATTCCTTTCTGGGTCTGGCCAGTTACTACCGCTGATTTATACCAAACTTTGCCACTATAGCGACGCCACTGACGGACCTGACTTAAAACAAATGTCCTAACAAAGTCCAATGGTCCCAGGAGTGTGACGAAGCATTCCATAACATAAAAACTGTGTTATGTTCCTCCCCTGTATTGCTTAGCCCAGACTTTTCACTCCCTTTTGAAGTGCATGCCGACTCCTCTGATACAGGCATTGGAACAGTCCTCTCCCAAAAGAAAAAGGGTATGGAACATCCTGTCATTTTTATTAGTCAAAAGCTACATGAAAGGGAGAGAATGTATTGGACTGTAGAAAAAGTGTCTAGCATTGAAAAGGGCCATAGAAGCCTTAAAATACTGTCTATGGGGAACAGAATTTAAGGTACTCACTGACCACAACCCTTTGTGTTGGCTACAACAAATGAAAGACAAGAATGGCAGGCTCATGAGGTGGTACCTGGCATTGCAGCCTTACCGCTTTACGGTTGAACATACGGCAGGATCTAAACACCAAAATGCTGATTTGTTGTCCCACTATGGGGCTCATGCTGATGTAACGTGAAGAAATATGTGATTATGATGTATGATGTCATGGATTGCTGAGGAACTGTTGAGTTGTTTTTGTATTTAAAGTAATATGGGTATTTATAACTTTTGTTAACATGCCTCAGGGAATAGAATGGTATTGGAGATACTGAGGTATCTGGATGTTGTTACCGTTTAGATAATTTTTAGTGGGTCCCTGAGGCGGAGCTTCTGAGAGTGGGTGGGCGGAAGTTCCAACCCTCCTAGGGTTTCAGGAGGGTGCATGACAACAGTAATACTGTTGCCTCTTGGTGGGGGGTGTAACAGGAAGCTCCTGCTATTTACCCTAAAAATCATAAAACAATGTGCCAGTCCCCCCCTTTTCTCTCACTCTTTTCTGTCTTCTTGTTTTTTTTTCTTCTTTACTTTCCTTTTTTTCATGTCAGGGTGGCCAACCTGACATTCTCATTGCTTTTCCGTCCCCTATTTTCTTATAAACTCCCCATACTTGCACATTAAGCGCTAAAAGCACTTCACCTTGATCTCCCGAATTGCAGATAATTATTAGCACAAGTCACGCTGTTTGTAAAACTCCTGAACGGGAGCAAATGGGAATAAGCGCATATCACGCTTTAGGTTTAGAAAAACCACTGGTGCCCCTGATCACTAAATGGTCCCACTGCTGAGTGCGATTAAGTGCTGAACCCACAGCTGCATGTTGCAGGTCTTATTTCCAGAAGGCAGCTCTGGTGTCTGGAAATGTTCCCAGTCACAATATGTGACCCAGGAGCAAGTGTTAAATAATAAATGAAATATGAAAATGAGTTTCTGCAGCCCCAGAGATGTTGTTACTGGGGCTGCTTGTAGAAATAAAGCTTATTTGAGAAAAAAGGGCCAAATAAAAAGCCCCTACTTGTTAAAGCATGGGAAAATATGTAAACTCCCCATTATGTTATGTTACAGCCTATGGAAACTCCCCATTATGTAATGTCACATCAAATGGGAATTCCCCCAAAAAGTGTGATGTAATCCTTAGGGTATAAATAGGGCTCCCCACTAGGGGAATGTCTAGTGTTGACAGTGAGCAGGGAAGGACCTACTTGTGGAGTGTGCTGTTTTCACACCAGAATTGAGAAGTGTAAGAAGGGATTACACTTAGGCTGTTTTGGCTGAAGTAAAGCTGCAGTCTCTGTTGACAGAAGCAGAGGGCAGAATTATTGTGTTGAATTAATCAACTGTTATTTTTATTTCTGTATTATTTTATTTGTATTCATCAAAATAAATTGATAAACGCACTTGTGCATTTTTTATGCACTTTACCTTTGGTTGCTGTGTCTTTGTATCCTGCGCCATCACAACCTGGACCCTTGTGCACAGCCGGGACACCGATCTGTTGGTGATCCATGTCACAGGAGTGAAAAGTCAGCTGGCAGATGCTCTCAGCTTGGTTGGGGAGATATCACACAAGTGGTTTCTGAATCAGGAGGTGGTGAACCAGCTGTTATCCCTGTGGGGCTCACCCTTGGTGGACCTGTTTGCCTCCTGGGAGAATGCCCAACTGAGGCTGTTTTGAGCCCACCCCCCAACTGTCCAGGACACTAATGGGGGATGCCTTCACGAGGCCCTGAACCCCAGACCTCATGTACACCTTTCCACCCTTCTCCCTGATTCACAAGGTACTGGTCAAGGCCAGAAAGGACAAGGCATGCATGATCCTGATAGCTCCAGACTGGCCTCAGTAGTTCTGGTACCCGGATCTTCATAGCCTCAGTAGCAGGTCTCCGCAGTGACTGCCCTCCACCCAGCTTTGCTGGCTAGACATCAGGGGATGATCCTGCAGCCAGGACCTTCACTCCCTGCATCTCATGGCCTTGTTCCTGAGTGGCTAGAGTGTCAGGCTTTGGGTCTCTCCAAGGATTTCCCCACATTGTGGAGACCTCCAGGAAAGCTGAGTCATAGATGCTATGCCTTTAAATGGAAGATATTCTCTATTTGTTGTCAAGGCAAGGGGCTGGATCCCCTTACTTGTCTAGTGGCTAGTATCTTGGACTACCTCTGGTCCCTTTCTCAACTAGGACTGCAAGTGATGACCCTTAAGGTGCACCTAGCAACCATCTCTGCTTACCGGGTTGGGCTGGTAAGCCGATGGTGGCCAAGGAGAAGGTGGTCAGATGCCTTGTCCATTTTTCCCCTCCAATGTGTGAACCACCTCCATTGTGGGACTTACTGTTGGCATTGGCTTTGCTCATGGGCAAACCTTTCAAGCCAATGCACAGTTGTGAACTGTCACACCTGTCATTGAAGGCAGCTGTCTTGTGGCCATTCTGTCAGTCAGAAGGATTAGGGAGCTCCAGGTGCTCTTGGTGGACTTTCTGTATCTGATCTTCCATAAGGACAGAGATATCCTTTGCCCTAACCTGAAGTTCCTCCCAAAGGTGATATTGGACAGCCATTCCGGTGGCACTGAGCGCTGAAGGTGGAGGCGCTGGATGCCACACCTTGCGCCATGTCGGTGATCCAGCTTTGGCAGGGGAGGAGAAGATCGAGTGTCTGGAGGACTGCCCTCCCCTCCTGGGGTGGGGATTGGGGTTGTGCCACTCTGCAGCAGACCCCAGTGGAGATAGGGGCCACGCAGTAGCGTGACACTCACAGGGGTGAGGTGATGGCAGATGTCTGCTGAGGGCCTGCCCTCGGCGTGGACATCATTGCACATCCACACTTCAGGGGAAGTGTAACTAAGCAAGGAGGAAAAAAAACAGAACTTTGGGAGGCGATGGTGGGGGACATGTGTGGTGGCAGCCCACACTCCCAATGCCGGTTCCGATCCTGACTTGACTCTCTATGGCCCCACCTCTCCCGTTCCCCCCATGGGGGGGGATCCAGCACCCAATTCCTCGGTTGGGGAGGGGCACTGCAGGCAGTAGAGGCAACACTGAAGAGAGACCACCCTCCCCGCCGGAGAGATACCCAGTAAGCACTGATGACCAGAGGGAAACAAAATTTGAAAAAAAAAGGTGGTATTGGAGTTTCACCTTAACCAGGTGATTAACCTACTGGTGTATTTTACCTGTCCATCTTTTGGAGGCCGACCGCAGGCTCCATACCCTGGACTTTCGGAGAACATTCTCCTATTATTTAGAGTGCACAGCTGGAGTTTGGGGACAAGCTTACCAGCTGTTTGTTACCTACACTGAAGCAGCACCTGGCAGACCATCAGGAAAGTGGACAGTTGCAAGGTGGATCACATCTTGCATCAATCTCTGCTATAGTTTGGCTGGTCGGGAGCCCCCCATAAGGATTAGGGCTCATTCCACCAGACATACTGCTGCCTCAGAGACTGCTTTCAGAGATGCCCCCATACAGGAGATCTATAGGGCTGCTACCTATAAGTCAGCAGACACCTTCATTTCCCCTACTGCATAGACCTTGAGTCACACTGGGATGGATGTTGTGGGACCTTGGTTATCCAGTCTCTGTTCTTCAAAAAGGGGTGTGTGCCTTGCCTCCTACTCCTGGAGAACTGCGAGGAGTCTGCCAGAGTGTGGATAATTGAGCCATATCCATGCCCCTAGAAGAATAGGTTACTCACCTGTAACCATAGATCTTCCACGGAATGATCTCTTGCAGTAAGTCATTACTTCTGGGAGTTCCTGATAGGTGGTGCTCCAGCACAGAAGTCTCTTCCAGCAGTCTCTATACAAGGGACCACCCACACTACCTCACTTCCTGGGCTGTACCTATAAAAGTGTCCCTGGTAAGCTCCATTCATTTTCCTGCTGGCTTCAGATCTGGCAGCAACTCTCCTAGTAGCAGTCTATGATGTGGATTGAACCCATAGCCTGGGTGTCTGGGCTTCATACAAACACCATATACCTACAATGAATGATTCGCTGTCTCACACGCACACAGGGTGCTCAACCAAAGGGCTCAAAAAACTTAAAAGTCCTCTTCAAGAAATAATACTGGGAAGGAAACCCCTTCACCTAAAGTCCTGCCTGACCACCTTTCAATGGTCATGCCTCCAAAATCTGGATCATCAAGAAGATATTCATCATCGATGGACACTTCACCCCTGTCAATGGCAGGCTCTACTCCATCAAAAAAGGAATGTTCATCATCAACGGGGTGTCATTCCTCAGCTCCCCTGTCAACCAGGACTCCTGCACCATCAACGACAGAGGTCTTGCTGCCTTCCCCATCGACGTGGCATAACTCCCCATCGACAGGAGGGCTTTACAAGACAGCATCATTGATGAGAATGCCTCCTTCATCGATGGAGCACAGGCTACATGCTTCCTCATCGACAGGGCTGCCTTCCCCAACGATGGGACATGCTCCCTATGCTCCCCCATAGATGAGAGGCCTGCCACCGGTGACGGGCCATGCATCTACTTTCCCATCATTGATGACAGCATTTCCATCATTGATAGAGCATGTCTTCACTCCCCCATCGTGGATGATGGCACTACCATCGTCGACGGAGCATGCATTCACTATCCCATCATCGACGGAGCATATCCCACCATCGATGACCCATGCCCTGCCTTCTTCTTCATCAATGGAGTATATTCCCCCCCCCGTCGATGGAGCATGCTGTTACTGACCCTCCACTTGTAAGACACAGTACATCATCGACGAGGCATGCTTCTCTGCCTCTCATGTCAATGGGACTGATTCCTCCATCGTCAAGACGATCACTGCTGCATAGAACAACACCCTTGCCTGCATATAGTACAGCTGTGGATGATTCTTATGGAAGGTCAACCATGAAAAGCCAAGAATATTCTCAAAAATATGTACTGAAAGATGCATATGGAGCTGCATTTCTACAAAATAAAAAATTATATGCTTCAGAATGCAGAGGCCATCCAGCCTCATTGTCATTCCCATATGGGGCTCATAACCGCATTGGAAGTGAACAAAGAAACACCGGATCACTCTACCAGGAGGCGCAGATTGATCCCCCGTCCTCACGTACGCTGGATTCAGAACCTGCTTACATGACAATTCCATCATCACAAGTTCCAAATATTGAAGAAATAATAAATAGAGTACTGGATTCTATGGGTTTTGACCATAGTCTCACTCCAGAACATAACCCTCAAACACAAATTATATCGCCACTTCCATCAAAACAGGCATGCACAGAGCTAGAACGCTCCCCAGTCCTGCTTCCTCCTGAATATTCAGATGAATATTTCTCAGATTATCACGTGAATACAAACCTTCATACGGACCTGTGATGGTTCTCCTGACACAAGAGGATATGAATCCCCTTCGGAGGTGCCCTCCTACTGGGACGAAGGGCAATTACAACCACGAAGGGTCATTTCTCCACTGGATGACCCCTCATTCCCCAAAATGATGCTACAAATACAAAAAACAATGGGGTTTACCACAACGGAACAGGACAGATTAAGTAAAGACATGGCTAAATATCTGGGCCTACCAGAAGACCCTGTCTGGGCTATCCCTCCTTTTATACCTACATTCAGAAATGCTATTACTGAAGCTTGGAGTCAACCCACAGCAGTGCAGGAGTTACCTAGAAAGGCCCATGGTCTGTATCAGGCTCCTCCTGTTTATCAATACTTAACAAATACGCCAGTGTCGGATTCTGTGGTTACTGCGGCTGCCCACAACTGCACCGGCAAGCCTAAAGATACAAGCACGATACCTCCAGAGAGAGACTCTAAACGTTTTGATCATATGGGGAAGAGAGTGTTTGCTCTTAACACACTAAACATCAGAATACTTAACTATATGGGGCACATGCTGCAATACCTATGTACAGTGAGCACTTCTGCTGGATAAGTTATAAACAGAATACTGCATCCCTTGAAAGAGAGCAACTTACATCTATAAACAGTACAGTTATTTCACTGTCTCAACATCTATTAAGATCAGGATATGATCTTGCCGATGCTTCGGCTCGAGCCTCTGCAGTCAGTATTCTTATACACTGCCAGGCATGGCTCTGACTTTCAGGGCTAGCACCTGATATTCAACACAAAGTGGCTAATGCCCCCTTTTCAGGTGACCATCTTTTTGGGCCAGGAGCTCAAACGATACTGGAGAACCTACAAGCCTCAGACAGACAACTGAAAACAGTACAATACATGTACCCAAAACCACACCCTCAGTATAATTATTCATACAAAACTGGACCTAATTATACCCCATGTGACACCTTTAGGGGCAGAGAACAAGTAACAAGGACCCTGGCGAAGCCGACCTGTGGCTTCTGCCCCTCATTAAAGACTGTAGACTCCACCCCGGTTCCCTTTTCTTGGCCTCAGGGACCTTTTGGGGCCACAAAAAAGACTGAGGCCTTGTTTCACATCGGCTCGATACATCTAGCCAATTTCTCAGGTATCACTGTTTATAGACCATCATGACCATTCCATCGAGATGCCCGTCCCTCCCTCGACCAGGTCCATCCACTATTAACTCACATGTTGAGACACAGTCACTCCCACTACGGACTATATTCTTCTCTCCTCCACTGCTATTCGCAGCTTTCCCTTGATCATGAACAAAGATCATATCAAAAAGGGTGAGTACATATGCAGCGATTATATGTTTTTAACCACCGCTTTGTTTTGTTTGGTCACAGATACATTGTTTCATTTGTTACATTATGTGTTACTTCAGTATCCTACTTTTTGTCAAATGGATACATTCATTACTGGCTAGACAGTCTTTAAAAAAGGGGGGGTCTTCACTTGCTACTTTGTAGCACCTCTAAAGAATAACATTGTATTACTCGAGCTCCTGTTACAATTCGTAACAAAGTTGCCTTTGCCTCAGATTGTGCTTTCACTGCTGATCACTGAAGCTCCATAATTGCTCAGTACTCTTAACATATTCCTTCTAGTTTTTTTTAAAACAGTGCTTCACAATGAATCATGTATCTCTTTATTCCACTGCTATGCTATTTTAGCATTCATTGGTCCCATGAGCACATTTTACCTATGGCAGAATGCCATCTGTGGCCACCCACTGCCATATAACTACTTGGGAATCTCCCAGACTTACTGCAAGAGACCATTCCGTGGAAGATAGTGCAGTTACACAAAAACTTTTGCTGTAACAGTAGATCTTCTAGGAATATCTCTTGCAGTAAGTAGTTTCCCTCCCTCTATCCCCCTGCCTTATGCAATAGGAAAAACGATGTAAGGGTGGGAAGCTTCGATACCTCGGTTCCCCTCGCTCCCTTGCTTCCGAGCTGAAACCGTTGGGGAACGTAGCTTACCAGAGACCACCCACTTTTATAGGTACAGCCCAGGAAGTGAGGTAGTGTGGGTGGTCCCTGCTATAGAGACTGCTGGAAGAGACTTCCGTGCTGGAGCGCCACCTATCGGGAACTCCCAAAGTAATAACTTACTGCAAGAGAAATTCCTAGAAGATCTACTGTTACAGCAAAAGTCTTTGTGTAACTGCACTTTCTAGGAGTTGTATATGGGCCACATCCACACAACCCACCCGACCTCCTCTGGCACGTGGCACCTGATCCTGCTTCTAGCATCTGAGATCTGAGGTCATGGGGTAGAGTTGAGGGATACACCCCCCTGGGTGGTAGTAGGAGCTTAGCTTAAAAGACATTCCAGCCAGTAACATTGTTCCAGTGGAACTGCCAGAGTGTGGATGTGAACCATATACCACTTCTAGAAGTACAGTTACAGGTGAGCAACCTATTCTTATGATGTACAACATTGTAAGATCCTTGATCTTCCAAGAATCAGTTTTTTCCATAGATTTCCACTAATGGGTCTGTGCCAAAGGCACTAGGACCCTACGGAAGTCAGAACTTTTCTGCAGGGCTGGAAGCACAAGTAGGCCCCACGGGTGTCTCACTGCATGCACCCAATGATATGCAGTGGTGGCAGCCCCCAACCTCCTCAGTTCCTTTTTTTCTCACCATCAAGTATGCAGCAGCATTGCCGCTTTCCACATCAAGGCCATAACCTCACCATCTATATGATGATAGCATGCAGTTCTTCGGTTTTAGTTTAAAGTATGCTAGATTTTATCTGTATGTCAGTTTAGTTAAACATACAAAAATCTACACTTTTCTCTCAGCCCTACCTCATGCTAGTGGTTGACAATGGAAGAAGATAGGGAGCCTGAAAAGGCAAGTTACTCCAGAAATAAGGTTGTGTCTGTCCACCACCTCTCTCTGGGTGAATGCTCTGGCAATAGATAGTCCAGCACCTGGGAGGATGGACAGTCCTCCCTAAGTCACAAAAATAAATGATCCAGGTTCAACACATGCTGTGCATTGGGGTCTTTGAACTATTCGGCCTCGACCTCTTTCTGCAGAATGCATAACGGAAAGAAACAGCACCAGTCAAAGTCATCCTTTGGCTGTTCTACAGTGAGACACTTAATGTCTGTTGACCCCGGGTACCCCACCAACCGGGGACTGCGAGGGCAAGATCTCTGTCCTGGAACCCCTCTTTGTCCAGTAGTGGGAACTCAAATGGGAAGTTTGGCCATTGGGCAGTTCTTATGGAGCAGTGGGCCTTTTTTGGTGCCTGCTCCTGACCCCTCGGGTTTGGTTGAGCTGGCGCTATCTTTGCTGCTACTTGACTTAGGCGGGCAGCTGACTCTGACTTCAGCCTCTGGGCTGGGGCTGCTGTTGGCACTGCTGATACCTGCCCCACCTATGGTGTCATCTCTGTCCTCTCCAGGGATGGGGGCAGCCACAGTACTGCCACTGGTTCCTTCAGGGCTGGCAGGGTCATCTACACCATTAGCATCCAGGGGGTTGGACTTTTCGGGATGTACTAGGGTGTTGGTGCTGTCAACAGTGGTGCATAGGCCTTTGGAGTTGGGATCGTTCCCTTTGGGGACAGTACCAGGGCTGTCTTCTGTGCTGCTGCCATTCCTGAGGCCCCATCCAGGGCCATTTCCAGTATCGCTGGTGCTGCCGAGGCCATGGCCTGCACTGTTGGCCTTTTGACTCCCTCATCTTTACTACCCTTCAGATGTGGAGGAAATAGAGAGAGATGAGTCAGATCCTGACCTTATCATCTCCAGTGGTGAGGATGATAACTCATATTATGGTACAGAGAGCCTGGAACTGGTTCCTATCACCATACCTCACTTTCAGGCTCTGCTCAGAAATATGAATTCTGCACTGAATTTCGAGCCAGCAGCCATAGACCAGGCTAGGCACCTTCAACTGGAGTTTCTAAATGTGCCTAATATTCTGGTCTCTCTAGTTTCTCCTGCCAGTCAGCCTTGGAGACACTTTCTGAGGTCTGCTTCTGTGGCAGCTATCCCCAAGCAGGCAGACAAGAAATACACAGTGCCTAAATCTAAGTCCATGTGTGTCATTTAGCCAATATTGTATGCAGTTATTATTCTGAGAATGACAAAGCCATAGTGCCCCAGGAGGTCACCATGCACCCAACTAATAAGGAACTTAAAAAGGCAGACACCATAGGCAAGCAGTCCTGCACTTTAACTTCCCTTAACATGATGATTGCTAGCTACCAGGGTCACTTCTCAAAGTACAAGTATGCCCTCTGGTGCAAGCTAAAGTTGCAGACAGAGGCCCCGCAAGACACAGAGATGAAACAAGAGATGCTGCTAGCTGTTAAACAATGTATTGAGTCTAACAGCCACCAACTTAAAGCCTCTGTGGATGCCTTCAATGCAGCAGTTCACTCTGCAGCTGCAGGTATTTGCATCAGGTGGCACTCCTGGCTGCAGACTGCAGGCTTCACCCCAGATTTCCAGCAACAGATCATGAATGTGCCCTTCAATGGCACAAATCTGTTTGGACAACAGGTGGAAAAGTCTCTTAGAATCTGGCAAAACAAGAACAACTCTTAAGACCTCCAGGACAGCTCCCTAAAACCCACAAAGGTGTAGAGGACATGGATCTTTTCACAACAAATGGTTATTTTGTGATAGGAGCAGGGGAGCACAAAGTCCCAGCCTCCCCAGGCCCAAAAGAAATCACAGCTGAAAGCACAGGTACCAGAAGCGCTCAGTGTCAGTCTGAAACTCTGGCCCAAGGACCACTTCAGCTGTCTGAGGCAGACCATTCCTTCCCAGTAGGGGATGCGTAACCTAGCTTTACCTTCAGTAGGAGTCCATCTGGATGGCAAGTAGATTCTAAGGAGCATCCAAGAAGAGTACTCCCTAGAATTGCTGGAACCCCCTGGACAATCCTCCCAGAAGGCAAATCCCCTTGTCAACTCACATGTCAGAGCTTCTATCACAGGAGATTGTGGGCCTTATGAGAAACAGGTCAGTGGAAATAGTGCCAGCGTCAGAATGGAACACAGGGTTCTACTCCCACTACTTCCTGGTACCAAAGAAATCAGTGGACATGCGCCCCATTCCTGACCTCAGACATCTGAACAAATACATGGATCAAGAAAAATTCAGAGAGTTTTTTTCTGGGATCCTTGCTAGCTTACCTGAAACATTAGGACTGCCTAACATCACTGGATATGAAGGGCCCATACCAGCACATACTGGTGCTCTCCAACCATCACAAGTACCTAAAGTTCTGCATGGAAGGACACCGCTACTAGGTAGGTAGGAGTCCATCTGGCTTTCTTCAGTGCTCTGAGTCTTTACAAAGTGCTTTGCAGTTCTCACAGCACACCTCAGAAAGCTAGGACTTGAAGTCTTCCTGTATCTGGATGACTGGCTAATTTCAAGCCTGTCCAGATAGGAGACAGAACAGGCAGTGGCCACTGCTTCTCAGTTACTAACATCCATGGGAGCCCTGCTGAACCTGTTCAAAGTCTTAGCTGGAGCCCTGCCAGGAACTGCTGTTCATAAGAGGCAGTATAGCGCAGTGGTTTAAGGCTCTGAGCTGCAAATCTGGTGACATCCAGCAGACCAGACCTGGGTTTGAATCCCACAGCTTCCACTTGCATACTGTGTGACCCTGATCAAGTCACTTAACTTCCCTGTGCTCCCAGGTCGCTCCTGTAAAAAAGCTTTCAACTTAGTGTGCTACTCCTTTTTAAACAACTAAAGAAAAAAAAAAAAAAAGAGCTGTTCTGGACATGATCCAGGTTTGGGCCTTCCTCCCAGATAGCAGACTATGCTCAGTCTTGCAGATAGCCTGCTACATCATAGAATGCAACACTGTGCCAGCCCACTCCATGCAACACATGCTGGGCCTAATAGCCTTCTCATTGTTCACAATACCTCTAGCAATCCTGTACATGAGGACAACTCGGTGGATGCTCAGCACCCAGTGGTCACATCACAGGCATCACACACGCAAAACACTCACATTCCGGTGACCAAACCCCTGGAAGAGGTTGTTAGCGGAGGACAACTTCCTCCGGGGCTCCCCCTTCTCCTCACTGGAGCAGAGGTGACTCTCATCATGGATGCCTCCCTGCTGAGGTGGGGAGCCCACTGCCAGGGTCTCCAGACAAAAGATGTCTGGTATTCATCAGAAACACATCTCCACATCAATGTGCTGGAGAAGCATGCAGTTCTGTGTGGTCTGAAAGCCCAAGTAAACTTGGTCAGCCAAAGGATAGTCCTCCTCCCGACAGACAGCAAGTCTGTCATGTACTGCATCAACAAATAATGAAGAGCACACTCTTACCCTCTCTGCAGGGAGGCAATGAGAGTGTGGGAATGGTACCTGGAGCAGCGAATCTTGCTCCATGCAATCTATCTGCAAGGGGTCCAGAACACTCTAGCAGTTCAGTCAAACCCAGACAAAACCCTAATGAGTGGTCACTAGCACACAACATTGTGAGATCACTATACAACGAGTTGGGTCCCCCAGATGTTGACCTTTTTGTATCCCTACTCAACACCAAACTACATCAGTTCTGCTCCAGAAATTCAGGATATGCTGTTTTTAGTCAGGATGCATTCAGACAGCCATAGCAAAATCTGTTTCTGTATGCATTCCCTCCAGTCTCTCTCATCCAGAGAATGGTGTTCAAATTGGAGGCACACAGGGGCAAGATGATCCTACTGGCCTCCTGCAAGCCTCAGCAGATATGGTTTCCTCTGTTGAATCAACTTTCAGTCAACAAACGGAGGATTCTGCCACTCTGGATGGGCTTTTTTTTTTAAACTTTATTTTTATTAGTTTCAGTTGTTAAAACAGAATAACATTTCCATGTCTTAGACATTCCATATACAATTTTTACTTACCACTGGGAGGTCATAGCCTCCTTAATCACAGGACAGATGCCTCTGAGATACTTTGATACCTCATCTGGGAGTAAATACTTAAATTTATCAACTAAAGTCAACTCATTGATTGCTGTGATCACAAGCCCAGGAGCAGTATGACTAATACATAGAGCTAAAGTCCAAAACATAAGTCCAACGTCAGGCAAGTACATACATGTACGTTCAACAATTTTGATGTTATTCTCTTTTGTGTTGTTTTTTGATGTTATTTTGAGTTATTTGATGTTATTCTACCTCCCAATGCTGTCATGTTACTAGTTCCTTGATTGCTTCCCTGACCAGTTTTGAGCCTGTTGTACCATAATGCTGTACCACCCACTTGTTGAAGCCTGTGGCTCCTGTATGTTACCTCGACTCTGTATTATGTTTCACATTTACTTTGTAACTCTCCCATGTCGCACCTGAAAATAGGCACTTGGATGTCTAGAGTGCTTACCTGGTTAACAAAAGCAAATAAATAAATGATGGTGTCACACATTAACCTTAAGAAGTTAGGAACAATAAAATAAAAATATGCCAGCATGTACAGACAAAGCAGTGCAACAGTTTATACAGCTAAAATAATAAGGAAAGCTTTTCTGCACTGGGTGGCCCCCTTTTGCTCGACACCCCGACAGGGAAGCACGGAAAAAGACCACTACAGCGACAGTCGCTGTAATTGTCCATTTCCGTGTTTCACTTTCCCCCAGTGTTCTGCCACCTCCCTGGACCAACTCTGGCCTGGAGTTGAGAATCATAAAGTCTGGGGGGTTTGGGCAGCACAATACCTGTGTCGGTATTGTGCCATTGCTGGGTGGGAGATCAGCATTTTTACTGTCGACTTCCCTCTGCACCCACCATTTTAATGGATGTACCATTGATCCTGTTTATATAACTCTTAATAGGCTTATTCAACCCAGTTGGATCTCACAGTGTAAAGAACCAAAATATCCTGCAGGCCCGGTGGAGCTGAGGGTTGAGATACTGGATGCTACACCTTGCGCCATGCCGGCGACCTGAGTTCAGGAATGGGTTTGGGTCATCAGGGGCAGGAGAGGATTGAGCATCCAAAGGACTGCTCTCCTCTCCTGGGGGTGGAAGAGTTGTGTCTCCCACTGCTTTGCAACTCCCAGTGGAGAATGGGGGCATTGCTGCTTGCGGGAACCACACACAGGGGTAATGGAGGTGGTGGTGGACATCCTACAGGCAGGTGCGGGAGCTGCACTGGATGTTATTGTACATCTGCACCTCTGGAAACCAAAAAAGGAAAAACCCTGGCACCCAGACAGGCGAAGGTGGGCCGGTGGACGATCCCCATGCCACGCCCTCCACCGGGTCTGACCTGTCTGGTACCAACTATTCTCCACTCCCTGGCAGCCCCTCTAGATTGTAGATAGAGCACCAGAGGAGTTAAAAGTGGTCCCACCTTAGAGGGGGGCTCAGATGGGGGGGTGGGATGGTTGGTGGAGTTGGGGGAGAGTTCTGGCAGTGAAGCACCAGCTCAGGGAGACCTCAGGCTGGGTGGGATATGGCCGCTCCAAGCATTCCACTGGAGAGAGCTCTAAGAGACCAGTGATGGGAGGATAAAGAAAGTTAAAAAAAAAAAAAACAAAATATCAAGATGGGCTCTGTTAGAAAAACACAACTTTAGAGCACCATCCAAATAGGTTAACGCAAGAAAAGAGAGACATTAAAATAAAAACATCTCTCTTGGCCCTGAGGAGAACCTTCTTAAAAATGTACTCAGCCTGAAAGTTAGGCTCAGTGAAAAATCTCGAAATTCCGACTCACCCACTACAGTCAGTTATATAGGGCTCGAATGAATTAGAAAAAGAATAGAGCTATACTTGGCTCAATTCAAACATGCTCATCTTCCTCTAATTTGGTGCTCTCAGTCCTAATCTTATTTCTCTGGATCTGGTGGCTTGACTGAAAATGGGAGGCCCATTTACCAGTTTCCGTGGGGTCCACAAATATCAAACCTTGTCCTCGTAGATGATCTGGAGCCTGGCAGGGTAAATCATTGCATGGGGTATGGAGGGTTCTCTTAGCTTTTGGCGAACACTATCAAATTTTTTGCGATGCATCCGAGTCACACAGCTGATATTTGGGAATAAGTATACAGTTCAGTCATCTTGCATGACAGGTCCCACTTGTCTGACCATCCTTAGAATCTTATCACAGGTTCCCACGCTATCTGTGACCACCAGCAAGGTGTGCGGGTTGTCAGCTTGCTCTTGATATCCCCGAGGGGTGATGCGGTAGTCTTTCTGCAGGCCGAATTTAAATTCTTGTCCTTCGGGTACAATTTTTTCATTAAATTAGTCCTGCAGAAACAGAATGGGATGATCCCCTTTGATCCCCTCTGGTAAGCCGAGGATGCGTAGATGTGAGGATCAGGCCTGATTTTCAAGCATTTCTAGCCATGCCCTGAAGTGTGCATTCTCCTTTATCAGCATCGTGGTGGCCACCACAGCAGATTCCATTTGTTGTTTGGCATCACTTAATTCCATTTTTAAATGATCCACTGTCATCTCAATAGCCATTACTCTAGCCCCAAAAGAGTCTATTTTTGTAATTAAATCAGATAATGATGAGATTAATCTTTGTAGTTTTAATCTGAGAGATGCCAATGTCTCCTCTGTTTCTGGTGCGCTTACGGCCTGTACGTTCGTGTCTGACGTCGATGGCTGAGCAGTTCTGCCTGATTTTCTTCCTGCTCCACCACCATGATCTTTCCGAGGATTGCCCATCTTACAAACTTTTGACTCCTCTTTTCAAAGATTTTAACAGTTCTTTGGAAATTGTGGCTCCTGTTAGGTGATTTTAAGCTTTAATAATTTGTGCAGCTAGAGCTATTGAAATTTGCTGCCACTCAGCTCTGGCTCCACAGCCCCCCCCCCAAGATGGACTTATTGACCCATGTTCAGCTGGTCCATCCCAATCTGTGCTTCCTTCACCTTCAGGACTGGCTCCAAAAGAGAACAGGTTCAAGGTATTACAGAGGGTCTCCAAAATACTTTTGGCTGCATGAAACCCTTCCACCAGGAAGGACATACACAGCCAAGTGGAAACAATTTTCCATCAGGTGCTCCAAACCCCCTATGGACCCTTTGAGGTGTCCACCTGAAAAGTTTTTTTTTAAAGTTAAAGTTTATTAAAATTGTTATTAGGTACAGAACATAGAATCAGAACAGTAAATATACAGGAGTGTATATAACATATAATTGTAGACTGCAAATGCATTATTCAATAAACAGCACAAGACCATGTATGGTGACAGTATCAAATTATCAGAATAAAACAGTGCCCCAGGTAGTATTACAGAATTGTTAGTTAGTGGGCCAAAGTCTATTTTACATTTTAAATTAATCCATAAACTCTGAGGAAATAATTGATTATTCTGTAACATGTCATATAATATCCAAGGTTGCAATCTGTCTTGAAAGTGCTGTAGTTTCCCTCTTAATTGGTATGTCCATTTCTCTAAGGTATAAATTTGAGCCATGATCTGCTGCCATGGAGTATGGTGGGGGGGGGGGTTGGCAGGCTTCGACAAAAAAAACCCCAGGTTATGGTCTTCTTTGCAGTCAAAAGGAAAATATGTAAGAGTGTGCAAGACCAACATCCCTGTCTTTCCAAAGGAATGGTCAGAAGTGTGGCAGGATGTGGCATCCGAAGTTCCATGGAGAGGAGGGACACATGGAAATGCAGCAACATATGATGGCAGAAAAAGACCAATGGTCCATCCAGTCTGTCCTTGGGTCTCCATATAACCCCACGACCTGGCCAAGTCTGTAATTGTTGCTAAAAATCCTCCAATACAGGACAGGACCAAAAGACATGAGTCTGGTCTGCTCCCACCTTCCCACACCCTCCCCAGCATGAACCAAAGGCTGTTGCTAGCCTTGCTTGTAGAGCAGAAAGCAGCTAACTAAAAGAAGCTACATTTTCTTATTAATTTAACACTTATATCTCAGCAGGAATCAGTGTCTGTTGAGATTAAGTAGACAGATACTTTATTAGAAGTAGAAGGGGTCTTATTTAGGGTTAAAAAAGAAAGAAAAGAAAAAATGTCAGTGTGTGTTCTGTGCTGGGAAGGGTACTGTATCAGCTGACTTTGCTAAACCGGTAGGAGGAGAGAGAGCTTAATTGGGGGTGTGGCTTAAGCACTATAAAAGCAGGTGACTCAAATTACAACTTCCTGTTGCTAGCCTTGCATGTAGAGTAGAAAGCAGCTAACTAAAAGAAGGTACATTTTCTTATTAATTTAACACTTATATCTCAGCAGGAGTCAGTGTCTGTTGAGATTAAGTAGACAGATACTTCATTAGAAGTAGAAGGGGTCTTATTTAGGGTTAAAAAAAGAAGGAAAAGAAAGAAAGTCAGTGTGTGTTCTGTGCTGGGAACGGTACTGTATCAGCTGACTTTGCTAAACCAGTAGGAGGAGAGAGAGCTTAATTGGGGGTGTGGCTTAGACACTATAAAAGCAGGTGACTCAAATTACAATGTCCTTGCCAGCCTGGTGATGCTGAGAGTTAAGGCACTGGATGCCACACCTCGTGCTGCGCCGGTGACCCGGGTTCGGGAACGGACTCGGGCCGACGGGGGTCGGTGGGGAGAGGGAGGATTGAGCATCCCAGTGGATGCTCTCCTTCCTTGGGGAGGGATGCCAGTAGTACTGGGAGGCACCCGACGTCCTGAAGAGAGCTGGTGGAGGCACGGGCTCTCAGAGGGCTCTGTCGGCTCTGTACAGTGGAGTCGGGGAGGTAGAGATGCTGTTGGGCGCTTGGGAGGTAGACGTGTATCAGCACGTCACTCTCTGGACATTAGTCCTCACGCCAGCGCCTCTAGGGGTTGGGTGGGGAAAAACAAGAAAACAGGAAAAGAGTCCTCTCGGTCCTAGATGAAGACCGATCAGTGCCTCCCGGGGAGCCACCGGACTACGGGCAGACCTCACTGTGCCAAAAAGTTTTCCTCCAGTAATGATGAGGAAGGTTCATCCTTACCCCCCCCGGGGGGATTGCTGGGCATCAAAAGTAATACAGAGGAGAATAGGAGAGCACTCTAGGGGCAGACTTGGGGTCAAGTGCTTCCGGGGGGTTGGTCAGTGGTCTGAAGGAGTGGACCAAGGGGGTAGTACAGGTGGATAAAGTAGGTGTGCAAGCACCACAAAGTACAAAAAAAAATACAACTTCCTGTTGCTAGCCTTGCTTGTAGAGCAGAAAGCAGCTAACTAAAAGAAGCTACATTTTCTTATTAATTTAACACTTATATCTCAGCAGGCGTCAGTGTCTGTTGAGATTAAGTAGACAGATACTTTATTAGAAGGAGACAGGGTCTTATTTAGGGTTAAAAAATAAAGAAAAGAAAGAAAGTCAGTGTGTGTTCTGTGCTGGGAAGGGTACTGTATCAGCTGACTTTGCTAAACCAGTAGGAGGAGAGAGAGCTTAATTGGGGGTGTGGCTTAGACACTATAAAAGCAGTTGACTCAAATTACAACTTCCTTGCCGGCCCAGTGGCGCTGAGGGTTGAGGCGCTGGACACCACACCTCGCGCTGTGCCGGCGACCCGGGTTCGGGAACGGACTCAGGCCAACGGTGGTCGGCGGGGAGAGGGAGGATTGAGCATCCCAGTGGATGCTCTCCTTCCTTGGGAGGGATGCCAGGGGTACTGGAGTAACCGACATCCTGAAGAGCCAGTGAGCCTGCCCAGCGAACCTCAGAGGCTCTGGCTGACTCCATTACAGTGGAGTCGGGAGGAGGAGATGCTGTTGGGTGCTTGGGAGGTAGACGTGCATCAGCACATCACTCTCTGGACATTAGTCCTCGCGCCGGCGCCTCTAGGGGTTGGGTGGGGAAAAACAAGAAAACAGGAAAAGAGCCCTCTCGGTCCTAGATGATGACCGATCAGTGCCTCCCGGAGATCCACCAGACTACGGGCAGACCTCACTGTGCCAAAAAGTTCTCCTCTAGTAATGATGAGGAAGGTTCATCCTCAACCCCCAAGGGGATTGCTGGGCATCAAAGGTAATACAGGGGAGAACAGGAGAGCACTCTAGGGGCAGACTTGGGGTCAGGTGCTTCCGGGGGGTTGGTCAGTGGTCTGAAGGAGTGGACCAAGGGGGTAGTACAGGTGGATAAAGTAGGTGTGCAAGCACCACAAAGTAAAAAAAAAAAAAAATCACAACTTCCTGTTGCTAGCCTTGCTTGTAGAGCAGAAAGCAGCTAACTAAAAGAAGCTACATTTTCTTATTAATTTAACACGTATATCTCAGCAGGAGTCAGTGTCTGTTGAGATTAAGTAGACAGATACTTTATTAGAAGTAGAAGGGGTCTTATTTAAGGTTAAAAAAAGAAAGAAAAGAAAGAAAGTCAGTGTGTGTTCTGTGCTGGGAAGGTTACTGTATCAACTGACTTTGCTAAACCAGTAGGAGGAGAGAGAGAGAGAGAGAGAGAGAGTGAGCTTAATTGGGGATGTGGCTTAGACACTAGAAAAGCAGGTGACTCAAATTACAACTTCCTGTTGCTAGCCTTTTTCTTACTAATTGCTCCTCCATCCCACCCTCCACCCACCCACTCTAAGCCAGTTCTACTTTTATAGCCACTGGATTTGACTGTCAACAGGAACTTCCTGTTTGGCAGTAGGAAGGAAGGATCATAGAGAAACATTGGTTTTGTCAACCTAAAGGAAAAAAGTAGCTCACTCCCCAGCTGCTGGTGGTCTGACATTGAGCAAGGAAGAATGAGGCTACTGAAGAAGATAGGAAGTTGCTGTCCCAGAACAGGAAGGGTGAGAGTTGTAAGGAGGAGGAGAGTAAGCATACAGAGAAACAGGAGGGGACACAAAATAAGACATGATAGGAGTGGTGCAGTGCAATGGCTGTGGGCGGCAGTGTTCCGGAGACATTCTGGAGGCTGCGATGCTGCCTATTTGCAGGCACCTCTCTGGTCTGAAGAGGAGGTTGCCCGTCCTCAGGCTGACCTGGCTGGGATCGTGAAACCTCCTCCCCACCCAGGGACCACCAGGGCCAATGCCAATACCTCAGAGGTTGCCAAGAAAGAGGAGAGGCTGGACCAGGGTGGGCTTAGGGAGGGAGAGGGTGGTGGAACAGAGTTGCATCCCTCCAGCTGTACCTCTCCACAATTCATTCGCTCTTCTGGTGGATAGTGGTTCCTCTATGGAGGCACCTGCAGTGGAGACCAAGGAGGATGCTGGGAACCTTCACAAAGGAGACCCACAGGAGGGTGGCATGAGACCCCACAGGGGAAGGAAACAACTCCTGGTGGGGGACTCAATCATTAGGGGGGTAGAAATGGGGGAGGAAGGGGAGAGGGAGGTAAGGTGCCTTCTTGGCGCCATGGCTTGGAGGAACAGGAAGCGAATCCTCAGGATCGTGGTAGCAGCTGCATGAGGGAGGGAGCTGGATGTCATTGTCCACCTAGGGACAAATGACCTGGCTAGGAATGGGATCAGAGCAGTGCAAGAGGAGTTTGTAGAGTTGGGGAGGGGCCTTAGACAAGTAGCGTATACGGTAACCTTCTCGGAGGTGCTGCCTGTCTATGGCAAGGGTGATGCTAGGGCACTCCTCACCAGGGAATTTAATGAGTGGTTGAAAAACTGGTGTGGAGCTCAAGGTTTTGGCTTCGTTGGGGACTGGGGAGCCATCTGGAGGGATGTAGACCTATACTGATGCGATGGTCTGCATCTGTCCGGGGGGGGGACCAGGATCCTAGGTGAGAGGTTTAAATGCTTCATTGGCAAGCATTTAAACTAGCCAAGGGGGGAGGCACTGAAAAGGAGCAGGGAAATCCCAGCCTCCCCCCACAAAACATGGTAATTAGTGAGGTAAACACCAAGGTAGAGAAGTTATTAGGGAGCAGGACAGAGGTAAATGTAGAAAAAGGCAAAGGCAGTAAGAACAGGAATGGGGCTAAAAGAGGTAAGGCTATCAAAAAGTGGAGGGTGATGAGTACCAATGCCCATAGTCTGTGTAACAAGCTCCCTGAGCTAGTGGCCTTGATGGAAGAGGGTTGCCTGGATATTGTGGCAGTCACAGAAACATGGTGCACAGAGAACCATGACTGGGATGTCAACCTACCAGGATACATTATCTACAGGAGAGATAGGGAGGGTAAAAGAGGAGGAGGAGTAGCTTTCTATGTAAAGGAAGGGATCAAAGCAACAGAACTAAAGAGTAAACAGGGAGCAGATGAGGCACTCTGGGTCACCCTGGAGACAGAAAATGGCACCACAATCTGCATGGGGTTGTATACAGACCCCCATCTCAGAGAGGGAAAGGAAAGGAAATACAAAGGCTTCCTTAGAATGGCAGAAAAAGGGAGATATTGTTGATGGGGATCTGAATATGCCAGATGTTAACTGGAGCACCTTTGCTGCAGGCACATCCAAGAGCAGGGTCATTATTGATGCCCTACAGGGGGCATGCCTCAGACAGCTAGTACTGGAACCCACTCAGGAGGGAGCAATCTTAGACCTGGTACTCTCAAATGGGGACGGAGAAAGAATCTCAGATTTAGAAGTGGGTAGCCATCTGGGAACAAGCGACCACCAAACAGTGTGGTTACGATAAACACAGCCATACAATCAAGCCATACAAAAGCAAGAGTATTGGACTTTAAGAGGGCTGACTTTGGGAAAATGAGAGAGTGCCTCAGAAAAGCACTAGCAAACAGGCAAGAAGAAGGGGTGGAGGAACAATGGGGAGTAATCAAAACAGCCATCACAGAGGCAACAAGCCTTTGTGTAAAGCAAATCAACAAAACACAACGAAGGAAAAAAACGCTATGGTTCTCAAAAGAGGTGGCAGGGAAGGTTAAGGAGAAAAGTACAGCATTCAGGAAATATAAGGAAACACAGAAGGAGCAGGACAGAGAACTTTTCAGTTAAAGCAGAAAGAGGCTGGAAGGCAGTCAGAATAGCAAAGGCCCAAACCGAGAAAGGATAGCCAATTCTGTTAAGAGGGGATAAGACCTTTTATAGGTACATTAAGGAGTGAAGAAAGACCAAAGGAAGGATACTGAAGCTTAATAAAGGGAGGGAATGTGGGTAGAGGGTGACAGTGAAAAGCAGGGATACTGAACGAATATTTCTGCTCAGTATTCACAAAGGAAGAGGAGGTACCTAAACCAAACAAGAGAAACGCCTGAAGACAGGGGGTCGATACCAGTCCATTTACAGAAGAAAGGGTTCTGAAAGAACTAATAAAATTGAAGGTGGACAGAGCAATGGGGCCTGATGGAATTCACCCAAGAATTCTAAAAGAACTAAGGGTAGAACTAGTGACACCACTGACTACTCTCTTTAACAAATCATGGGAGGATGGGGTGGTACCTGAGGACTGGAGGAGGGAAGATGTGATTCCTCTTCACAAAAGTGGGAGCAGGACAGAGGCAGGAAACTATAGACCAGTTAGTTTGACCTCAGTGGTAGGAAAATGATGGAATCACTTCTGAAGCAAAATTGTTGAGTACCTAGAGGCCAGTGGGGCTGGGACCCAAGGCAGCATGGATTCACGATGGGAAGGTTGTGTCAGACGAATCTAATAGATTTCTTTGACTGGGTGACCAAAGTAGTAGACCAGGGAGGGGCTGTGGACATGGTCTACCTAGATTTTAGCAAGACATTTGATACAGTCCCACACAAAAGATTAATACTGTACACAAGTTAGCCAGCCTTGGAGTGGGCCTCAAGGTGGTAGCCTGGATAAAAAATTGGCTAGACAACAGGACACAAAGGGTAGTAGTAAATGGAGTACACAGTGAAGAAAGGAGGGTTACTAGTGGGGTACCACAGGGTTCAGTACTGGGACTGGTCCTATTTAATGTCTTTATAAGTGACATTGCAGAGGAACTGGAAGGAAAAGTATGTCTCTTTGCAGACGACACAAAGATCTGCAACAGGGTTGATACACAAGATGGAGTGGAAAGGATGAGAAGGGACTTGGCAAGGTTGGAGGAATGGTCAAATGTATGGCAGCTCAGATTCAATGCAAAGAAGTGCAAGGCAATGCACATGGGAAACAAAAACCCAGGGGAAGAGTACACAATGGGGGGTGAGATACTGACAACAGTAAAAATGGAAAGGGACCTGGGGTAATTATATCAGATGACCTAAAGGTGGGCAAGCAATGTGAGAAGGCAGTAAGGAAGGCTGGGGGTATACTGGGATGCATAGGGAGAGGCATCAATAGTAGAAAACAGGAAGTTGTTATCCCTCTGTACAGACAGTTGGTGAGACCCCATCTGGAGTACTGTGTGCAGTTCTGGAGTCCCCATCTCCACAAGACATAGACAGAGTGGAGGCTGTCCAGAGGAGGGCAACCAAAATGGTGCAGGGTCTGCACCAGAAGACATATGAAGAAAGACTAAAGGAGCTTAATATATATACCCTTGAGGAAAAAAGGGAGAGAGGGGACATGATAGAAACTTTCAAGTACCTCAAGGGAATCATCAAAGTCCAAGAGGGTAGCATCTTTCAGAAAAAGAGATGTGCAAGAACAAGGGGCACAATTTGAAGATAGAGGGGGGACAGCTCAGAGGTAATGTGAGGAAGTATTTTTTCACAGAGAGGGTTGTGGATGCATGGAACAGCCTCCCTGAGGAGGTTGTGGAGTCAAGAACAGTGAGGGAATTCAAGAATGCATGGGACAGACATAAGGCAGTCCTAGTGGGGGGTAGGAGGAAGTAAGCTGTTGGTTAACTAGGATCTGCAGCTTATCTGTTAGGTAGGAAAATGGGCAGACTAGGTGGGCCAAGCGGTCCTTATCTGCCGTCAAATTCTATGTTTCTATCTCCCATATATTTAGCCCAAATCATAGTGGGTAATAAAATATCACTTTCTACATTTCCAGGCAAACTCCTTCCAACCAACGGAAGCTGTAGCTCAGAGAGACAGAAGGGAATATTTAACCTATTGTTCATAAGTATAGGCGGCATCTTAGTTCTTGGTTCCATTTTTCAAGTGTAGACCTAGAATTATGGGGTCATAATGCCTGTATACCCCTTCACCAATGATCTATTAAGTGGTGCCAACCCCCCACACCCACCCCCACTGTAGGAGTGCCATAAGTATTCCAAGCAGAAGGGGACATGGTCTAGGGAGTTTTGAAGACCATTGCAGTTTATATAAAAAGTATGTAGATGGAGTTGTAAGTACCTAAAATGCTCTCAGCCTGTTAGGCCATACACATTTTATAAGTGCTCAAAGGGAAATATGCCCTGTTCATTTAAAAATTGAAATACATGATGGAGGTCTAATTGCCTCCAGCATTTAAAGGATATATCCAGCTGCAAATGGGTAAATTCCTTATCTTCTGCTAACAACCTGCAGTACCAAAGCAACAAAGAGTGAGCAGGAATCTTTACAAATCTGCCCCCATTGGGTCAAGGTAACTGCTGCGTATGTGGTGATGTCAGCGAGACTCAGCTGACTTGGGGGCTAGGCAAAGAGGTAGTGGGCAAAATCAAATAGATCGTTCAGGTGGAATTCAATAGTTTTTCATGGAGGGGCATATGCTGGATTGATCCAGTTGCAGACTGAGTGGAATTGCGCTGCCTGGGTAGAAGTACGAAAATTTTGCAAGTTACCCCCTCCCCATGGTCCCTGGGGAAGCTGTAAGAGGTCAACTGAATTCTTGGGTGCTTGCCACCCCAGATAAAGTGTGAGACTAGTTTGTCCCAAGAGCTAAAACAGTGTGAGGAAGGATAAACTGAGAGGGTCTGCAAAAGATAAAGCGCCTGGTGTAGTACAATCATCGGTTACCCCCCTCCAGCGCAACACCCCGACAGTGAACCCCAAAAACAGACCATTACAGCGGCATTCACTGTAATGGTCTGTTTTTAGGTGATGCTTTTCTCCCGGTGTTCTGCCCCCTCCCTGGAACAACTCAAACCTGGAGCTGATTATATAAAAATCCAGGGGGGTGCAGGGGGCATAGCCTCATGCAAAAACACTTCCTTTTAGGATGGCACAATACTAGTGTCAGTATAGTGCCGTTGCTGTGCAGGAGGTCAGCAAATTTACTGTTGATCTCCAGTGGTGCTTCCTACAATCATACGGAGCCTGGACTGCATCTATTTTATGAAAAAAAGTTAGGGGGAGGGACTGCCACCTAGTGAGATACATAGTAATTTTTTTGTGTGAGTGGCTCACAGTTTAACAGTTCTGTATTTTCCAATCTTCATGGGATGTTAATCCCAAGTATTTAATTATGGTCCTATTCCATTTAAAGGGAAAGCAGTGTTTTAGTAAGCTGGAGGGGGAGCAACTGAACTGGAGTAAGTCCGTCTTTTGGACATTTAAAGGGAAACTTGAAACCTCCCCAAAAGACTATAACTCCTTAACTCCTTCCAGGCCTAAGGAATTGATAGTTGTTGGGCCAGCAGGGTAAGCAGCAAATCATCCATGTATGGGTTTATTTTATATGCAGTGTCCCCCAGGAGTACTCCCTCAATCCCCAGATTCTGTTTTTTTTGCAGTAGCCAATGGCGCTATATATAAAGCAAATAACAAAGCAGAGAGGGAGCACCCCTGTCTATTTCCTCTTTGAAAAGGTATTGGCGAGCTGCAAGAGCCATGAACCTTTACATAAGTTTGGGGATCAGTATAACGATTTTGAAGCTAGGTTATCATAAAGTTAGGGAAGCCAAATGATGACAGGTTCTCCCACAGGACTGTCCAGAAGACCCTATCCAAGGTCTTATCAGCATCTAAGCTGAGAAGAGCCAGGAGGATAGAGTGCTGCTGGATATAATCCAGGACATGCAATGTCCTACAACTAGTGTCCATAGTTTGCCTTCTCTGTATGAACCCAGGATGGTCAGGATGAAAAGATGAGGGAGAAGAGATTCCAGCCTATGCGCTCAGATGCCCATGTAGATCTTGTAGTCCAAGTTAAGGATGGAGATAGGATGGTACGAAGAGGAGGAGTTGGGATCCTTGCCAGGTTTTAATATGGCCAACAGGGTAGCAGCTTGCCAGGTCAGGGGAGGCAGCTCCCCTTCCTGAACTGCATGGAAAATATGGAGCAGAAGAGGAAGGAGAGTGTCTGGGAAAGTTTTATAAAATTCAATTGGATATCCATCTGGGCCAGGACATTTCAGTGTTTTTGCCTCCCTGACCACATGTTGGATTTCTTTCAAGGTAATGGGTCTCTGCATCTGCTGTTGCAGAGTTTTGGTGAGGGGCGGTAGCTGCAGTTGAACTATATAAGTGGGGGCTGCTGCTGGTGGGGGAAGGGTGGCCTCCAAATAGAGAGCCTTATAATAACCGCATATAGTTGGATAATTTTGTCGCTGCAGTGTACCAGCTTGCACAAGATGGACATCTTTTTTCCTGTGAGCTTGGAGGCGGTGGGCTAAGAAGCGGGTCCCTCTGCCCCCCCCCCACCATAAGACTGCCTGAAACACATAAGGGAGAATTCCACCTTTTCCAGCAGTAATTTCTGAATCTCATTCTGAATTTACAGGATTTGGGCTGCAACACATCAGTCATGCAGGAGCAGGAGAGACTGCCGAGTGGATAATTTTGCAATCAGCTCAGTAAGATGCTGTTCTCTGGCCCCTTCGTACATGAGGCATATGACATAATCACACCTCAAGTGATCACCTTTACAGTATCGCAGATAATATAGAATCTGTAACATCCTGTGTGTCATTAGTTCGCACAGTAGTTTGCAATGAATCTACTAATTTTTTTTTTGTAAGTATCATTTTGATTGAAATTTTTAAACAGACAGTCGACACATTTCACATTGTTATGACATTTCATTAGTTAAACAGGTTACATACATGGGTGGAGCACCCTGGATGAGAGCCCCAGACTCATATATCTTCTTATATCATGACACTGGTAATCCTAACAAAGCACAGCAAATATCTTATACCTCTCCCCTCCTATTATTTAACAGCATGGAGGAGCTCAAGTTATCAAAGATTTTATTTCCAGTGCCATGTTCCTGAGTGGTTTATATTTATGATCGAGCCTAAGGCTGTCACCTCCTAAGCAATGGGGGAAATGGTCCCTTGGTGGACTCCCTGGGGGTGGGGGGGTTCCACAGAGCAAGGTCCTCTGCCTCTCCTGAATGGTTCCAGGAGCTCCATTCCCTTGTTTGATAGGCTTTCCCTGGCATGGGGGGAGGGATAGAGGCCCTCAGGGAACAAAGGTTTTGTTCTTACGCATACTATATAAGATCCACTTGGTCCATCTAGAAGTGCACTTCTCTTTCTGATCATTGATATTGTATAGTATGTGACTGTCTCCATATGATAGATCTTGCTAACAGTCATCTACCATTCTTGTATACTGGGTATTCTGGGTGTGAGCCAAGCTTTAGTGATTGCCTTCTTGGCCGCTGTAATAAGTATACCCAAGAGGTATTGGGAATTTGGGTCGCTATATTCTCTGGAGTATTGCAATAGAATATATAGACTCACAGTTAGGTGTACCACTCTCCCAAAAACACCTCCTTCAGCTCATTCTGGAGTTGGTTGAAAAAGGGCTGCAAATTTGGGCAGGACTCTATCACATGTGTATGGTGAGCTTGCATTTCACCACATCTACGCCAACAGCTGGCATCTCCTTTTGGGTCGTAATGCCTGGTAATAACTGGAGTATGAAAGTAATGTATAAGGTGTTTCCAAGTGTACTCCTTCCATTGATGCAAGTTAGTAACCTTGGCTGAGTTTTGGAATGCCCTATACCAGCTGCTTTTGTCAGTCAGGGTCCCCATTTCCTCCTGCCATGCCATATAGACCATGGTAGTATTATCTTCAAATGAAGAGAGTATTAGTTGATATAGAGAGGCAATTAAGTGACCCCTTCCCAGGTTAATAATCATGTTGATCAGTTTAGATATTATGGGGGGTGGAGGTCATGATCATGCACTCCCCTTGGGAGTGAGCTATAATAGTGACAAAGTTGTAAATATCTGTAGAAATCTTGCCTTTGAAGTCCAAATTCCCCTTGTACCACCTCATAGAACTTAAGTACTCCCATAACACAGATCTGGGGATTTAAGGGAATAATGCTCCCATTCTCGAAATTTATGATCAAGGAGGGCCAGCTGAAAATCTGGTAGTTGGGCTATTGGGCAAATGAGGGTCAGAAATGCGATGAGGTGTAGTGATCTCCTGATGATCATCCATCCCGTAATGTGGTATCTGATCCATGGATTTGTGACATTGACATTACCGGGCTGAGTCATGGGTTGGTATAAGGCACATAGTATTTGTGGTCCATTTCCAGAGATCTCTCAATTTCCAGCCAGTGTGAAAGGGATGTTGAGTTTTGTTGAGCCATTATTTGGGTAAGTAATGCGGACCAGTAGTAAAACTGGAGGTTAGAAAGGGCTAGCCCCCCATTGTCTTTGGCAAGGTCAGGGTTTTAAAGTGCACCCGTGGTTTCTGCCCGGCCCATATAAATCTGGATACAGCCTGGTTCCAGCTCTGAAAGGTTGTCTGTGGTATGTGAATAGGGATATTTTGGAAAAGGTAGAGCGCCCTAGGCAGGGTGACCATCCGAATTAGATTGTCTAGTTAGACTTAAGGGTAGGGTATCCCATTGAATCAAATCATTTTTAAGCTGGGCAGTGAATGGGGAGTAGTTATTTTTGAACCCCTGTGTAGGGCTTTGTGCAAGATGGATCCCGAGATATTTTATTTTGTCCAGGTCCCATCTAAATGGGAACAATTGCCTAATCAAGGGGGAGGGCTGATGGTTGAAGGTGAGGGATTCTGTTTTTGATGTGTTGAGGTTGTTGCCAGAAACCTGGCCAAAATCCTCAATGGTGTGTCTAATTGTTGGGAGGGTATTCTTCGGGTCCCTTAGGTACACCAGAGCATCATCCGCATAAAGTGCAATCCGGTGTTTGGTGCCTCCTATCTCTATTCCCCTCACATCTCCTGCTTCCTGGATCTTCTGTGCTAGGGTTTCCATGTATATAGCAAATAAAATAGGGGAGAGGGGACATCCCTGCCAGGTGCCCTTCTGTAGAGGGAAGGATGCCGAATGGTGTCCACTGATATTCACACAAGTCTTGGGTGAATTATAACTGTTCTGCAAGATCTAGATGAATGCATTTGGAAGCCTCATCTGGATCAAGACAGAGTATAGGAAGGGCCAGTACACTCTATCAAATGCCTTTTCGGTATCAAGGCTAATGAGGACTGAAGGGGATTTTCTCGATTCCATCTCATGTATGACGTACAGTGTTCTCTTAGAATTATCCGTTGCAGTTCTAGAACATACAAACCCTGTCTGATCTATTCCAATTAACTGTGGTGGGAGAGTATCTAGTCTGTGTGTGAGTACAGCTACAAAAAGTTAGTTTGTAGTCCACATTGAGGACAGAGATAGGTTGACATGAGCCACATTGTTGTGGGTTTTTATCTGGCTTTAGCAGTACTGCAATAGGCATAGGACCATGGTGGGGGGGGGGGACTACATCTTTCTCAAGGACTGAGTGGAATGTGGTCACCAAGTTGGGGATAAGTTGGTCCTGCTTAGTCTTGTAAAATTCTGCCCCATATCCATCCGGACCTGGGGATTTCATAGTTTTGGATCTGGCTATGGCTGCTACCACTTCCATCTCTGTTATGGGTTAGGTGAGCTGCTCCCCGGCCTGTGTTAATCGGGGCATTATAAGTGTTTGTAGGTATGTATTAATTTCCGCTTGGGGTGATTTATTGGGGGTATACAGGCTGGAGTAATATGTGGGGAAGCCCTTAGTTATTTCATGTGGTTTTGTTAGGGGGTTTCCATCCAAAGGGTGTAGCAGGGTGGTCATTGTGGAATTTTTCTGTTGCTTGCTCTTCTGATATGCAAGCAATTGAGTTGCTCTGGGGCCTACCTCATAAAATCTCTGCCTTCGGTACGTCAGCTCTATTTCTGTCTGTTGCTTACTTAAATTATCCTGGTCTGCTTTTGTTTGTTGGAGCTGTGGAAGGATAGATCTGTCCCCCTTGTTTATGGATCATTTGCAAAAAATGCAGAATAACCTCCAGTACTTTCTGATTTTCCCACCGCATTCGGGACGCGTCACAGTGTATTGAATAATATACCCCTTTAAGACCAGGGCCCCTACTTTTCTGCGGCACAGTGGGACCAAGTTCTATGGCAAGACTACCATTTGCTGCAGAACTTCTGCGACAGTGGTTTGTAATTTCTGCGGAAGTTCTGCGGCACTAACAGACTACCACATCACAGTGTCAGCTTGTCATCCTGACTTCACTTTCATGGCAGTGGTTATAGCAATCAGGATGGTGGAAAGCACAGTAACACTAGTTCAATAAATAACAGACTTATAAAAATAATGTTATGCCTAAAAAAGCAAAACAAATGTCTCTCCCTTAAGGTCCTAGCCTGTTGCATAAATGACATATGCAGGGGGGATCTTATGTGATAAATACGGTATTTCTATATGCATGCTATCTATCTCACTAATGAGGTTTCCCACTGTCTATCACTTATATATTTGTACAGTATATGCTTTCTACATCACTCATGAGGTTCCCACTGTGTATCACTTATATATTTATATGCAGTCTGTAACATACAAATATGCATGTGTGTGGTGAGAGAGACAGAGATACTGTATGTGTGTGTGTGTGTGTGTGTGTGTGTATATATATATATATATATTTTTTAATTTCCATGAACTTGCATTCTCATTCATAGAGGTCCCATTGGAAATGGAATAGAGGAGTTATTGCAAAATTCATTTTTCATGTCAATCTGCTTTCCCTGACACACTGCGTAACACCATCAGGCCATGACATGCATGTGAACCAATTGTGAGATACAGTTCTCTGGCCCATCACAATGTGTCCACCATGTCACAGAACACTGCACCATACCTTCCCAGGCTCCAAGCAGTGATGTGTTCCACCAATCCTTGTACTACCCAGCCAGCTCCCAAAGCTAATCTCTGAACCTGAGTTGCCAGCACGGAAACACAACATGCTACCCTCTGGCCCAACAGCTGTCCCTGCACACAACATTACTCAATAACTTTTAGGTGATTCTATCAACCAATGATAATATGTAATCAATAACCCTGGCAAAAATGCGTACAGTGCAGTTATTTATTGAACCGGTCTATTCTTTCAACAGGTCTACACATTACTATATTTCACATTTTTGGGGCATAATTGCTTTATTTTTCTTAAAAATTTAGACAGTTAAATTAGTTTGTACAAAGTGAGGTGTGGACTTAACAGGTCTGTGCTATTGACAAGGTTTTGTTTAAGTTGGCCCTAGTGCAACAATGTAAGACTGAAGATTGTATTAGGCTGTAGTGCAGGTTGAGCAAATATCACCATGCATGATGTGCTGTGCCACCAGCTCTGGCAGTGGGAGCTGTGGTAGATAAGGTGACAGTTCATTTCTGTTGCAGAATGCAGCCATTTCATTAGCTAATGTATGATATAGCAATGATAACATCACATTCTGAACATATAGGGGGGTTTTGGATATAAAAAGAGGAGAAGGGAACCAGATTCTATGTATAAACAGAACTATTAATAAAAAATCACCAAGAAGAGTGAATTCTGTGGCACCGCAGAAGTTCTGCGGTAGATTGCAAGTTCTGCGCAAAATTCTGCGGCCGCAGAATTCTAGGGGCCTTGCTTAAGACTGTCTTTAGTGTATCCCAGTGGATTGCTGGGCTTGTGTTGTCAGGAGGGTTACAATTTTGTATCTCTTCTATTTTTTTATCAAGAAAGTCCTTAAATTGCCGTGATTTCAAGTAGTACGTGTTGAGATGCCAGAAGGTGTGGCGCTCATCTGGTGACAACTGGGGAGCGGTCTGAATGAACTATATCCTCCAATCGGGGAGTTCACCAGCCATCGCAGAATTTCTGTCTGGGTGTAACAATGATCAGTTCAGGAATATTGCTGGTGGACTGCCAGATGATGGGTGTAATTCCTGGAATGGAGATATCTCCATGTATCCACTTATCCAACTTCCTTTACAAACCTTCTGAAGTATTTGTGAGTGGGTGTTTGTCATGGGGGCCTTATGTTAGAGGAGTCCAAGCTTGGTGAGGGGTAGTATTGAAGTCCCCTGCCAGCAATAATGTCCCTTTGGCTAATTGGACAATTTTGTCCAATGGTACCTTTATTTGTGGGATTGTGAGTCCCGGCAAAAAATAAGCGTTAGCCAGGGTAACTTCCCTATTGTTAATGGTGCCTCGGACCAACACCAGCCTTCCCTCAGAATCCTCCTGGGTCTCAATGGGACAAAAGGGTGTGTGTTTGGGTATCAAGATAGCAACCCCTCTTTCCTGCCACTTTGTTCTGAAGAGGCGTACACCTCACCCAGACCAAATTTGGATAGTTTACCATGCTCAAGCTGAGACATATGGGTCTTCTATAGGTAAATAATGTCTGCTTTTGTTTCTTTGAGATACGCCATTACTCGCAATCTCTTTATGGGGGATTATAACCCACTCACATTCAGTGAGAACACCTGTAAGGGAGAGTCAATTAGTGGTGGCTATAGGGTATCGCTGTCTCCATTTTTGGAGTACTCTCTCTGGGGGCCCACCAGGTCATTCGCCACCTGAACCTTCCCATGCATTACTTTTGAAATCAGTCAACCACTAATTAAACATACAAAACATAATAACACGAACATGTAATACTCAACATCCATATATTCCTGCGCAAGTACCATGTTATTTCCAACTGGGAGTACAGTCTTTTCGATCATATCACTACAAAATATTACTAATGAAGCTAAAAGGCATTGTGATCAACTGGGTCCTTTTGGCCTTTAAACAATAAACTTGCACCTCCATGGGACTGGATCTTCTGTAATCCAGCTAACAAAGCCTAAACCTTGCTTCAAGGGATGACCTCAGCTGAGGGCCCTCTAGACATATACTATGCTTATGGGACAGGAGAATAGGTTCTGTAACTTCATGTATTTCTGCGGGACCTACCTAACATATGTGTTTTTGTGGGGTTGTGTGTAAGAGGAAGGAGGGATAAATCTCTTTATTGGACTTATCTTGGGGAGATGAGGCAGGCACTAGCAACATCAGGTACCCCTCAGGAGTAATGAGTGGTGAGGGGAAGACCACTGCCCGTGCCCCTCCTCCTCTGTCCCACGCCTCTGCTCACATGGGGTGGGAGAAGGTGACACAAGGCAGGAGAATGTCCCCTCACACCAACCCAGCTCCTCATGCAATCTCAGCAGCTGAGAGAAAACCGAGAGAGGGCAAGCCATACTCCGGGCATTCCTGTGGGTCCCCAAGCTCTGCAATAGGTCTGATAGGGCCATCTCTAAGCTTCTCACAGGTGATCAGTCACATTGTTCTTCCATCCCCATAGTACACCCAGCCATATGTAGTGTACTCCCCTTCCCCACCACCCCTGAACCCACCTACGGTCACATCCTGGTATATTTTACAGAATTCAAATAATATATCCTTACCTAGAAGGAGATCCTTCCAATGGTCTCAGGAGCCATCTTTGCACATACCACAGAGGCTCAACCCCCAGAGTCTGGCCATCAACGCATACTTGATCTCTGAAGGGGGTCCTAACTGCCGTAGGCAGAGAGGCTCTACAAAGAATAGAGGAGCCACACTATATTAGTTTATAGTCCATTTCCTTTAACATTTTCCTTATTTACATGCCTGCCCCATCTGTTTTGTGTTATTTTATTTTGTACTGGACCTTTGATAGCCCAGCCCAACACCTCAAAGTCAGATGCTGGCCCACCTGGGCATCCCTGGGGTACTGGATTGGTCAAAAAGAAAATACCTACAATCACTCATGGTCTCCCCTCTAGCATTTGGTATTCATAGGTGTCAAGCCCTCCTCCAAGGGTTTTACCAGACTCTTCCTTTGGTCATTGTCCCCGTCACCTGACTTTGGCTATCTGCAGGAGTGAGTTCGCAGTCTCTGGTCTGGCGACATCGCTCCCCTCCCTTCCCTCCAGAGGCAGAGGACAATATAATCCACCTCGCCATCCCAAGACCATCTCCTCTCCTACCAATATATGTCTCCCATTGATGCCGTATTGTTCCTACAAACCATACCTACAATTCACAACCATCAAGCTTATCACAAGTCTCCCCTTACCTGATTCCATCCCTCCTTCCCACTCCTCCCTCTTCAGGACCCTAATAAATCTTCCCATCCCATGTACTCCCCCCGCCTCCCAGAGGGAGGAGCCAGCTATGATTACTGAGCCATATGCGTCTCCGACATGTTAAATGCTCCCTCTTCCCCCCCCTCTAGTTCTCTGAGCTCGATGGTTGAGTACTTATCTGTATGGGCCCCTGCAGATGGTAGTACTTTCCGGTGTTGCTGCTGTCAGGTGATCTTCCTCACTCCCTCAACGGCCTACAATAGAACAGAGAAAACAAAGCAAACAGGGGGAATAGGAATATCATTTGTATATATCAGTTTCATTTTATGCTGCAACTAAACCTTGTGCCCTCCAGGGATGGGAGAAATATTCCTCATCGCTCCACAGGTTTAAAAGTATATATGTGCAATGTAAGGGCAAACTATTGAGATCTCCAGCCTGAGGTCTGAGCCTGACAGACAAAAATCTGCTGTTATGTATTGGGCTGAGGGCTGGCTCCTGACTGGTACTTATAAGTGAGTACTTAGTCATGCAGTTTAACCTTGCAGTTGTAAAGAAGATCCCCCCCCCCCCCGCTGTTCAGTCTTTTATACAATAGTTCAGAGTCATTAAGAACATATAACCCCCCCAACTGGTTATACAGTTTCAAATTAAAGTTGCCCCAGAGCAAAGAGGCAGCACTACTTGTTTGTTCCTGGGCCTGCGTAGACTCAGCACATACACAGACATACAGGGTACTAACGCATCCCAAAGTTATATGTTGGGGGTAAAACAAGTAGTAGTAGTTAAAAAGTTGGCCAGCCCACCAGTGCAGTGGTAGTGCTGCCACTTGCAATGCCAGCAACCCAGGTTTGGGAATGAAACTGGGGAGCTGGAGGGCCAGCCGGGGAAGGGAGGAAAGGCCCATGGCTGGACCAACCTTTAGCAGAGGCTGGGGGCACTGCAGCTCGGTGCTGCACTAGTGTGGGAGGAGCATGGTCGACATCAGCATGAGTCTTGATGTCATGGCACAGCTATGTCTTGATGGAAAAAGTGGAAAATGCTCGTGTCTGCTCCAGGAGATGGGCCCCTGTGTCTTGGTGGGGGCAACTAGGGCTGCCTGTCAAATTGGACATTGGCTGGAGGGGTTGGGGTGTGCCCCTCCTACCCCACCTGGGGGTTTATCCATGACTGGGCTGAGCCGTCCTTGACATCACTGGGATCACCATGGGGACCCAGAGGAAGGGAGCTGACATGGAGAGAGAGGAGGCGTTAAAATAGCAAGTGTAAAAAAAAAAGTCTGCTTATCTATTTTAGTTTACTGTTTGTGCAGTCTTGGTGCTGGTAACGCATGTTTCATCTGTTAATCCACTCAGGCCCTGCTTCTCCTGGTATGCTCCATAATCCTCCCCAAACCCTACATGGCGTTCCTGGGTGCTGTTCAATCAAGTAACGTCTATACACTGTCGCGTTGCACCACAAGGGAAGAGGAGGATCACTGTAAGAAACAAGAGGACCAAAGCCTACTGTGAAGCTCAAATCGATCATTGTGGCAATGTAGGCCTTGGCGAGGAACTGGCAGGTGTGACCAATTGCTGGCTTTTCAAGGACTCCACAATCTGTTGCAGCACCTTGGAACCTTGTCATTGCCTGGCTTCCTTCTCTTCCTCCAACCACACTTCTTGGGACAGTTTGGCTGATAAGGTGGGTTTTACTGTTGTAGTCTTCTCTGGAACTCCATTGTTGCACATAGTAAGCTCCTCTGTAGCTTTAGAAGCAGAGCTAAAAGCCAGTGACCCCTCTGGAAAAAAGATTATCATTCTGACTGGATATGGGGTCCTAAACTTCAATTTTGCAGCTTTCAAGGTTTTCATCAGAGGGATAGATGCACTCACATTTTGCCATGATCTCAGGGTCATAATTATTTTCCATGTACAGGCGATGCTCCAGGTGGTAGACAGCTCCTTTTTTCCAGGCTGTATGGAGGATAATCTATTTTTCTTGGTAACACAGTATGCACACCAAGATGGTACATGGTCATGCTCCAGGTGCAGGTCTAGGGCCCAAGGTCCTATGGGCCCAATCTATTTCCAGCGTGATGTCTTCAGGTAGAGTGAGAGAGGTTCAGAAGAGGGTCTGCAGAAAAGAATTAATACTGGTACCCTCTATCCCCTCAGGTAAATCAGAAATCTGGATATTGTTCTGGTGGTTGTGGCTTTCTGCAACTTCAGTGCTTTTCTGAAGGGATGAGACCATTTGATGTAGTTGAATTATTGCCCTTTCAGTCAGACCCACGCAATGATCATTCTCTGATAGATGGGTCTCATTGCTCTCCTGGTGCTTTTCTAATTTACCGATATTGGTGCGGAGAGCAGCAGTGGTGGAATGCATTTCTTTGTGAAAGTCCCTTATTTCACATAGCATTTAGGTAAGCTGTTTCTGTAGTGTTGCTGTGCCTGGATGGTCTGGCCTGGTGCAACCATGCCTGGATGAGAGGGAGGCCTGTGAACTCTCACTCCTAGAGTCTCTATTTGACAATCTCTCCACATCCTGTGCTTCTTCTGAGAGGTATTTGCTTAAACCCCATTGTATTGGCATTCTTATACCTTTGGGTGTAATTTCCTGCAATTTATTTTAGTTTAAGTTATAATTTTGAAGGTTGAATGGTAGATCCTGAAGAGAGCTGTCCCAACTAGCATGTAGCTGGGTGTATGACAGCATCAGAAGTCCTACTAATGGGGTTTTGAAAGTCCCATCCCTAAGAAGAGAAAGAGCCAGTCACCAAAAAATGGTGTTCTTACATTGACCTAAGTTAACTTTGAGAAGACACCAGTTAAGCTCAAGACAAAATTCTGGGGCCATAAGACCTGCCCTGGAGTGTGTGAAAGTGTTCCCAGGTCATCATGAAATAGTATAGTCTAGCGTATGAATGATGACTGGGGGAGAAGGGCGTATATGTCCCATCTGAGGGAGACATACATTGCCGAACGTCTTCAAGATCCAGATGCTGCAGTGTATGGATGAGATATTTTGTGCAGCAGAACCCCAATATTGTGAGGGCTTAGTGACATCTAGATCTGGGGAGAAGGTTAGATTAAAATCAGCCCATAAATGTAATTGACCCTCTATCATATCCAAGAGCTTATTAAAAAAGGTATAAAATATTGGCTTACAAGTGTTCGGAGGGAAGTATACATTAGCAAGAGTTGCATGGGCCTCAAAAATTTGTCCAGCCAATATAACATACTGACCCTGTGGATCCATATAACTATTAGAATAAATTAACCTTGTGCGCACTGGAATTAATATAGCAGCACCTCTCCGCTTCCCAGAGGCATAGGAGGAAGCGCAGACCTCATAAGCCCCCCAGCCAGCTTAGCATGTTCTGCAGCAGTCAAATGAGTCTCTTGAAGGTAGAGAAGGTCAGGGTGCTCTTTTTTCAAGAGCTGGAGCATTCTGCTGTGCTTAACCAGGTTATTCAACCCATTGATGTTCCAGGATAATAATTTAGTAGGGGTATCCATCATGAAGGGGCAGCCAATTCAAGATCAGCTGTATGTAACCAAGACTATCAAAAGATATCATAGCTCCATAGCATCTCTTGATTCAGGCATCTTCCCCCCCCCCCGACACAGCATTTAATGGGGGGAGGGGGGCAAGACTAAGGTACCCAGCCACCAGGAGGTGGGCAAAACAATACTAACTCACCTACTACTGACAGTGGGGTGCAAAAACACTTTATATAACGGTATAGCCCACCTGGAGCTCCTGCATAGCACTGTAAATGACACAATACTCTCCTACATCAAACCACAACAGCTGTGAGTTTAACATGATACCCAACTTAACTGGGGAAGGGGCAATAATTGATAATGCCAACGGGGTGAAAAAACAGATAGGTGGCCCACCTAATAACAGGTGAATGATTGACTGGGGTGCCATACACTAAAGTGCCCTGGTAGTAATAAACTACATAAAGGTTCACTGGGGTGCAACTTCCAAAGGTGGGAACAAGAAACTCACTCCTAGCTGAGCTGATGATAGTGCTCCATGTGGGGGTCAGTCACTACAAGGTAGTGGGCCCCCAGTACAGGAAACCCTGTAGGAGTATAACAAGGGAAGTGGTCCGCAAGCCAAGACAAGGAGCCTAATGCCCAGATTAGGAATGATAGTGAGTCTGGGTAAGGGGTAAATCCCAGAGGACTCCACTGATGTTAGTTGAAAAACACATAAAAGTTAGTACCCCAAATTGGGGTTCCATAATGCCAGCGTATGTACAAGGCCAGATATATGGTTTGGGAAGAGGAGAAAACACAGCTCATCATGGCAGACAATGTAGAAACAGAAACATAGAAGTTGCTGACAGATGAGGACCGCAAGGTCCTTCCAATCTGCCCATTTCTTTTTCTGCCTTATGAATGTGCCATAGGCCTTTGCTCTGTCAATGGTCTATCTATTCATACTCATCTGTATTGCTCCCTTATGCTTATCCCATGTCCGTTTGAAGCCCTGCACTGTATTCATATCCACCACTTCCTGAGGTAGGACGTTCCATGCATCCACCACCCTGTGAAAAAGAACTTCCTCACATTACCCCTTAATCTGCCTCCCTCTAATCTCATGCTGTGTCCTCTTGTCTTGCTACTTTTCTTATATTGAAACATGTTAGACTCTTTCACCTTGTTAATGCTCTTAATGTGTTTGAATGTTTCAATCATATCACCTCTCTCCCTCCTTTGCTCTAGGGCAAGGGTTCTCAAATGGTGAGGCCAGCCTCCTTGGGGAGGCCCCAAGCTGTTCCAGGGGAGGCTCAAGCAAGTCTTGAAAAAGTATTATATTTCAATTTTGAACTTTATAAATTTTGTGTGAAGGGTTAAGGCAAACTGAAAGAGGATAACAGTAGGTGAATTTATGTATTTGTTCACAAGTTGGTGACCAGGGAAGGTACTGTACACTGAGCCATGGCTTATTTCAGGTGTACCCAGGAAGGGTAATGAGAGAATACAATTCAAAATGTAACTGCAAAACACTCAATCAATACAAAATGAATAAAAGTGCAAACAAATTAAGAACAATAAACTAACAATGAGGAACAATTGATCAATTTGACTGGCAGTCCAAATACAAGAGTTAACCATACAGGTACTAGGAATAAGAGCAGGAAGGAGCAACATGATCCCTGAGAAGTTGCTTAAGAGCAGGGAGGGGAGAGGCAAAGGTTGGCAGGATTGTTATTCCACTAGAAGGGAAACAGAAAATGCAGTCTAACCCATGAAGGTATGGCAGTAAGGGAACAATGGTTGAGAGTCAAAATATTGGAGCAAGTAGGTTGTCCTGTTTTTTGGGGGAGGTTACAATAAGCTTAATAACATGAGAGCCAGCTATGCAAAGAAGTTTCAATTTATTCCTGTTGTACTGTGAAAAGTAGGCTATTTTTCTAGGGGAGGCCCAAAAATATTTTAGTATTTTGGGGGAGGCTCAAGATCTTTTCCATGGCTTAGGGGAGGCTCACTATGACAAAGTTTGAGAACTGTTGCTCTAGGGTATACATATTGAGTTCAGTTAATCTGTCCTCATATGTTTTCTGATGCAGTCCCTGCACCATTTTGGTTGCCCTTCTTTGGACTGCCTCAGTTTGATTAATGTCCTTGTGAAGGTGTGTCCTCCAGTACTGCACGCAGTACTCCAGATGGGGCCTAACCAGTGTCTTGTAAAGAGGGATTATTACCTCCCTCTTCCGACTTGTGATACCTCTACTAATACCCCAACATCCCTCTAGCCTTACCTACTGCTTTAGAGGTCTGCTTGGATGATTTCAGGTCATCGGTGATGATGACGCCCAAGTCTCTTTCTTCCCTTGTGACTGCCAGCAACTCCCTTCCCAGCCCATAGGTAGCTTCAGGGTTTCTCTTCCTATGTGCATGATCTTGCACTTCTTTCGTTAAACCCCAGTTGCCACTCTTCCGACCATTTTGCTGGTTTATCCAGATCTCTTCTCACTCTGCCCACACCATCTGGATCATCTACTCTGTTGCAGATCTTGGTGTAATCTGCAAACAGACAAACCTTACCTCTCAGTCCATCTACAATGTCACTGATGAAGATATTGAAGAGGACTGGCCCAGAACTGATCCCAGAAGATACCCCACTTGTGACTTGCATCTCTTCTGACTATATACCGTTTACCACCACTCTCTGTTTTCTGCAATCAACCAGTTTGCCACCCGTTGACCAGCGTCTGACCCACCCCAAGCCTACCCAGCATTATTAATCAATAATCTTCTATGTGGAACAGTATTGAAAGCTTTGCTGAAGTCGAGGTAGGCAACATCAACTGCTCCCCCTTGGTCCACAACTTTGGTTACCCAGTTAAAGAAATCTATGAGATTAGTTTGCCAGGATCTTCCTTTTGTAAACCCATGCTGTCTTGGATCCTGTGCTCCTATGGATTCCAGGTGTTGCACTATCCTTTCCTTAAGGAATGTCTCCATAATCTTGCCCACTACTGAGGTAAGACTGACTGGTCTGTAGTTCCCTGCCTCCTCCCTGCTACCACTCTTATGGAGCGGGATCACATGAGCCTTTCTCTAGTCTTCTGGGACCTCTCCTGTGCTCATAGACTCACTAAACAGTTCTGATAATGGCTTTGCTAGTTCCACCCTTAGCTCCTTTAGTACCCTGGGATGTATGCCATCAGGTCCCATTGCCTTGTCCACCCTGAGCTTATTGAGCTGTTCCCCTGGAATGGTTACTCTGTAAATGACAGTAACAGCTCTGTAGACTTTTATCAACACAGTAATTTAAATAAAAAAAATAAAAAAAAAAAAACAGCAGCTCATTCTGAAGCTGGGATTGTAGGTGTGCCATGACTGCAGCTAATAGGCAGGAAATGGCAGTATGATCAGAGCATTACCCATAAGACAACTGGAGAGCAATAACATTCATAAAACTATAGAGTTCCTCAATATAGTCATTAGCAGAAACATAGAATCTTCAGAGAGGAGCAGTCTAATAACCCCAGGGCAAACGCAAATCTATAGTGACCCTGACTTTGCTTCCCACCAGCATGACAACCGGTAATCAGTCAGAAGAGATACACGGCAGTGTAGCAGGCAGTTGTGAACTAATGCAATACTTTTAGTTCATTCTCCGATTGTAGTTGCCCACAGCCTAAGGAGCCAACCTGTCCACTCTTTGTGCTTCGTTTGTGGAAAGCAATGTCCCGGAGGGCCATCAGCTCTGGACGGGGCATCAGACCAGATTTACAGGAGGGGAGGAATAACTGTCAGCACTTGAGAACCCAGAATCAATTGCCTAGGAGGAGGAAGTCCCCGGCACCAAATAATACATAGAAATTGTCCAGTCAGACTTAAATTCCCTATGGAGCCAGCAAACTAACATGACCCAGGGCTGTAAAAGAAAAAAACCCTTGCCTCCAGAAAGTGATCAGTGAGGAGTAGTAAGGCTGGCTGCCCCTCAGTAGGAGGCCCCAGGTCATAGTCCACAGCACTAAGTTGCCATGATGTTTGAAGGTGAAGACCTGAAAAACCAAATGGGCTGCTTAGTTCAGGGTCTGATGCACATGCCAAGCCAGATGGCTTGACAGAAGCTCCTGGCAAGGGCAGCATCTCCTGGTTTGCAGAGCAACCCATAACGGGAGCCAGTGAGAGAATTTGAGCTCCTTGCCAGAGACTGAAGCCGTGTTCAGGCTAGACTGCTGATAAAGAGCTGATTGGTGGCATGTATGGGAACCCTCTCCTGCACCCCCACCTGAGCAATTCCCATCCAAGTCCCAGGTCCCCTCCGTACCTCCAAGTAGAATTATCTGCCACTGGAGTACAGAGCAATGTTAAAATAACTGATGGTAAACAGCAACAGACAGTGCATTGCTGGAGCCAGCTTCCTACTGCACCATACTGCCTTATCTGGTAGGTGTCTCCAATTGTTTAAGTAGGTCCTTTATGGTTTTAAAAGCTGTCTAGGATTGCTTCTTTCTGTTGTCCTACTCACTACTGGCCAAAGAGGACTCCTCTGTTGAGACGCTAATGGCTGATATTAGCTGTCAGCAAATTTGCTGAGGTCCAAGGTGCTGTGGTGGGTGAGCAAGTGGAGAGATAGCATTACCTCATCATTCAAGTTCAGCCTTGGCTTTCTGTGGGGTATAATACAAGATCTCAGTCTCTGGATACAGATCTCTAAATTTTGCTGGGTAGAGGTCTGAAAGTGGACTCCTCCCTGCTTGACAGCATGTAGATATCAAGTGTAGGCCGATGTTGTTGCTGAATGGCAGGAGCGAAGTCATGATCAAAACAGATCTGGAAGTCTTTATATGTTGCAGTTTTCTGCCACCAGGCTGTAAGCAGTACCAGTTTCTTAACTTGATAGCACAAGAACTTCATTACTATTTTTTTAATTCTATTTCCTTCCGGTCACGGCCCGAGGAGGCATCTCTCAGGCATCCTACCTGTTTCTGCCCACCTGAGATCCCCCTGAACCTGTGCCTCCTTTCTCCCCCCCCACCCCTTCCACAGCCAGCACCCCCAGCTTAACACCTCTGGGGTGGGGCCACCCCTCCTTGTTGGGCACTCTTTACTTTGTAGACTCTGGCTGTTTGAGTGGGCCCCTGGGCGGAGGACCTGGAAGGCCAGGCAGGGTGGATCCGGCAGTGGGTATGGGGGTCAGGTGCCATTACCTCCCCCTTGGTGCCAGGCTTTTCTGTGTTCTGAGTGCCCCTCCCCCCTGCGTGGTGCACCTGTGATGCTCTGGCACAAGACAACCCTGCCAGCGTCATCCATGTGGTATGACGTGCGCCAATGCTGCAGAACCCCTATCTCCACGGGAGCTGCTGGCACACCAAGCTATCCCCCACCCTCCCCGGGAGGGAGAGCAGCCCAGCTGGTGCTCAATCCTCTCCCTGTCCATACCGGCTCCCGGAGCCCGAGCTCGCTCCCGAACTCTGGTCGCCAGCATGGCGCGAGGTGTGGCATCCAGCGCCTCAACCCTCAGCGTCACTGGGCTGGTGACTTCATTTTTATTGAGCAGGGTTGTTCTCTGTGGCCAGGTTTTGGACCAGGGGCTCAGTGGACCCTTTCTAAGTCTAAGATAAGGACTGTTGGCAGCTGCAAGGTGTCTCTGAGTAACTTCTCTGTAAAAGCAGTGATTTGTGTCCCCTCCTCACCTTCAGGGATCCTGTAGATAACACAGATTTTTTTTCCTCATTAGTTGACCTTCAGGATCTGATGTTTCTGGTCGAGTTCAACCACTCGATGGAACTGCAGTAAGTTAGTTAATATTTTATTTCTTATTATTGTAACTAAGCAGAAAAGTGCAGGTTGAAGTGCCATATAAGGTTAAAAAGGCATACTTTACATATTCAATATAATGCATAAGTAATACAATTTAAAAGAGAAAAAAGGAAACAAAATATAAAAAAAAAAATTCATTTCATCACATTTAAATAATGCACAAACAACGATTTACTATAAATTTGAGTTCTTACCAAAGGTTTTTCCCACATTTCCTGATTGCATAAATTATAAACTGACATATGTCTTAATACAAGTAAACAGTGCAATTTATGGTCAGGATTACAGATTTTTTTTAAAACCTTTCTTGCCATTTTTTCTCTTCTGGTATCCAACCTATCAAGCCCACATTTAATCAAAGCTTCCCTATAACTCACATCCCACCCTACAATTATTCTAAGTGCCCTTTTTTGTACCCTTTCCAGTTCTTCAAATTCATTTTTTTGTGAGGCCACTATGCCACACAGCTGCCCCATATTCAACCACCGGTCTAACCATTGTAGTAAAATAATAAACTAAATCAGATAAATTCAAACCTGCCTGTCTCATTGCAGTTAAATATAACCTGCTGTTTGCTTTCTTTATCTGTTCTACCCAAGAAAAATCATTTTGAAAAATAAGTCCCAAATACTTAACTTTAACTACCTCTTTACCCCCAAAGACAAAACTTTCATTTCAGCCCATTTATTCTGCTTACCAAAACGAACCTCTCTTGTTTTTGTAAGATTTACATGAAATTCTTCATTGACCACTTTTCTATGTAATCCAAATCACTTTGCATAGTACTATCTTCAACATTTTCCCAAATATCCAATACTGTAGTGTCATCTACATGCTTTATACATGGACCCCCTAGTTTCTAGATTGTTTATCATAATCAGAAATAATAAAGGCCTCAATCTAGTTCCCTGAGGGACCCCACCTCCAACACCCACCACTTCAAATGTCATACCCTCCATCTCAATCCATTTTATAAAATGGGTAGGCTAAACCAGCCAATCAGAGACCTACCTCACCATGCATGAAATATGTTCCATGCATGGGTAATAACAAGGGCGGCAAACCAGGACCGCATTACAAGAAAATCACAAGCCATTAGAACATTGATTTCTTAAATGCCACCATTTTCTTTTCCCTCGCTAATATGGTTCATCGCTGATCATACCACAAAATGTTTAGAACTGGCAACATCCATAAACAATATGTTTCAACCCTACCCACATCAAACTTGTAAACAAATAAAAAAGTCGTAGTTCAATTTTTTGTTGTGCTGCTATCATGGAAATGCTCCCGAAATGTGTCTCTCCTAGTTAATTTTTTTTCGTGCTGCCGATCGTGATACTGCTTCTGAAATGCATCGTCGCCTCCATCTGCAGTGCTGATTGTGCTGTCCTATCTCTCCTTCTGTAAACCAGCTAGTTTAACCTACTCATTTTTGCAGACTGCCATGAGTCAGTAACAGTGCTCCCACTGACACTGATCGTAATTAATAGGCTGACACTCTGACCTGGAAAATGTATTTTCATGATGCGACAGCATTTTGCCTACAGTACAGTTTTTGTCATGTAACCCGTACCCACAAACCTAGAAAGAGTACTGTTCTTTTTCTGCATGCTCTGGCTAGATTTATTGTCCATTCCTGCTGTGCAAACTTACAATCATGCCTCTCTCTATATATTATGAAGCTTATACTTTTAATGACATCATTTTTTTTTAACCAGGCGGAAGGACTATTTTATCATAAACTCAAACAAGAAAATCTTTTTTTACCACATAAACATGATGTTTCCCAAGTGTAATAAAAAAGAAAATGTTGCCCATTTTATAAGCACAATAAGACACTACAGGTATGTGCATGGAACATATTTTACCACATGCCAGGGGCTAAATGCATTTGGCCAAGGCCTTGTGCCTTATTACGCCCCTGGCCATGCGGTAAAGTATGTTCCATGCACACCCTATCGTGTCTTATTGCTTACGTAATCTCCCCTGCAGAAAACTAGACACTCAGTTTACTATACACTCTGACACATTCAAACACCGCTGTTTTTGTATGACCGTCCCACGATCAATAAGATTGAAGGCTTTTTTATAATCCACCAACACAGCCCTCACATTATTTCCTTTATCCCAAGCTCTCATACTTAATTCCGAAAATTTTAAAGCAGCATCAGTAGTTGAACAGCTCCTCAGAGAACCAAACTGATTTTCATCCATACACCCTCTACAACCTCCATAATCCATTTAGAAATAAACATTCCACATACCTTAGACACAGTACATGTTAAAGCAATTGGTCTAACATCTGTTGACATATTTTTGGGTATCACAACTTTTGGGATGGGGCACTCTTTGCCTGCTTCAACTGTAAGGGGATTTTGTCACTTAACATTGACCTATTAAAAATATGACACACCCATGGTGCAAACAAGTCAGCACCTTCCTTCCTTCCATACTCAATTTGGAATAGCATCAGGACCCACAGCCTTATTTACCTTAATCTTTTCAATCCCTTTGCTGTTTCTTTGACAGATACTAAATACTTGTCTGGGACAACCACTCCTAAACTATCCTTCTTTTCCAATGTGGATAAATCTTTACTTACTTCACCAAATAATCTATTTAAACCTGTCAAAAAAGGAACACCTTCATCCATCTCAGAGAAACTGCACGTTTGTTCCCATCTTTTTATTTGATCCATTTGCCTTCCTGTTCCCAAAAATCATTTCGTACTTTTCCACCACTTTCTTAGGTCAGCTTTCCTTAATCCCTCCAATTTCTTTTCATAATAATCCCTACGGTACCGCTTTCCCATGTGATTTACCTGATTACTCATCCTATGATATGATAACAAGTCTGTCATAGTGTCTGTTTCATTTGTAAGGGTGGTAGTCACTCTCTCAAGGTCTTTTTGTTTCTGCTTGAGGGTGCTAATTCATTGACAAATGCCCATGAGTGAATCCCATACCTTGATGCAGAAAGCCATTAGTTCTGCTGGTAAACAGTCATTGATAACCTCAGACATGGTGGGGCCAGCAGCACCACATGATAAGGAGGCCGCGTTCTCAGAGGGTAAACCTGTGGTGTTCATCAGTCCCGTTGGTGGGGCTCTTGGTAGCTGTGTGGTGTTCTGATTCTTTTTTCCCAATCCTTCCATCTAACAGCCATGCTGAGATGCAGTTGCAGGTATGTTGGATTGATTAGAGCAGGTTTAGGCACAGATTTCTCCAGCAGAGTCCCTGGACCAAGTGCTTCAGGTGGCCATTCAAGATGGTGATGTCACCGGAAGTCCACCTGAAAAGTTTTTGGAACACTTACTGGACCTTTCTGATGCTGGCCTGCAATATTCCACAGTAAAAGATCCATCTATGTGCTACAGTATATCAGCATACCACAAACCCATAGGTACCCTCTCTTTGGCACAGCTGCCACTGTTTAAGAGGTTCCTCAGGGGTATTCTGCACATAAGTTCTCTGATCAGGAAGCCAGTGGCTCCCTGGGATTTAACCTTGTGTTGGAGATGCTCACTTGCAAGCCCTTTGACCCTACTGCAACTTGTGACTTGAAGTTCCTAACTTGGAAAGCAACATTTTTGGTAGCTGTCACCTCTGCATGCAGGGTATCTCAGATCCATGCTTTTGTCACAGATCCTCCATATACTGTTTTCCATTAAGATAAGGTAGTTCTCAGTGCACACCCCAAGTTTCTAAATAAGGTGATGTCACAGTCCCATCTTAATCAGGCTAAAATCCTGCCTACCTATTTTGCCAACTTTCAGAATGAGGGAGAAAGGATTCTCCACCTACTGGATGTTAAGAGAGTCCTTAAGTTTCACCTGGACAGGACTAAGGATTATTTTATATATTTATTATAAAAGCTATTTGTCTCTTTCGACCCCAATCGAAAGGGACAGCTTGTCTCAATGAAGTGCATTTCACTCTGGATTGTAAACTGCCTTCACCGCTGCTATGCTATGGCTCTAGTTAAGCTGGAGGGCAAGGTACATAACCATTTCACTGGCAGAAATACGCTCTGTGCCTATTGAAGAAATTTGCAGAGCTGCATTTTGGAGCACAGTGCAATACCTTTACCAAGCACTATGCCCTGAATGTTCATGCCAGGTAGCATGCCACCTTTGGCAGGACAATTCTGAATGGATTACTAGCCTTAGTGAGCCCTGACCTCCAATGTTCCTTGTCTGGGGGACATTCTCTGAGCTTGGTACTCTGACCCATTAGTGGGAATATATGGAGAAGATTGATTCTTGGAGGATGAGAATTATGTACCTACTGTAGCTAACTGTTGATCTTCATGAATATCTTCTCCATAGATTACCACATCTGTCCACCATCCCCTGGACTCAGTCCAGTATTGCTGTGTTATAGTCTTCACTATTTATATAGAAACATAGAAATTGTTGGCAGATAAGGACTGCTAGGCCCATCCAGTCTGCCCGTAAGTCTTGTACTTGATTACAGCTTTTGACCCTCCCCCCTCTTAACCTCTATGATTCCCCTATCCATGTTTAAATCCAACCACAGTGCTCGCTCCCACCACCTCCTGTGAACTAGGTTTCAGCTTTGAAGACAGTGAGACTGGATTTGATGGCCCTCCTTACATGGGCCACCATGGCAGTGTTATGTCTTTCGGTTACGTGCATAGGTTACTCATTAGGTTCATACTGCTCACCACCTTGATTAAAAAAGGTACAGAGGTGGTTGGGGCTGGCACCACAGTATACCAGCTGGTGCATGCGGTGATGTGTGCAAGGGACCTACTCGCACCACCAGCCCTCCAGAAAAGTTCTGGCTTCCGTGGGATCCTATTGCCTCCAGCACAGACCAGTTAGTGGTAACCTATGGAGAAGATATTCAGGAAGATCAACAGTTATGCTAAGTATGTAGCTTTCACTTACTAGGGGCTGACACACCGGCACAGTGATAGATGCTTGTGATGCTAGTGACCCAAGTTTGGGAGCTAGCTTGAGTTGTCAGGGACCGGCCAGAGGGTGGAGAATTAAGTACCAGACTAGACACTCCCCCCTTCCAGGAGGGAGGGACATACATCTTGCTGCTTCACTACAGCCTGGGTGACCACAGGTGGTATTGCAGTTCAGGGAGCCTGCAGACTGTGCTGAGAGAGGAGAGTGCGCACGTTGGTGTGTCAGGCACTAATGATGGAAGGGCATTCACAGAGAGAGGGGCAAATAATGAGGGGAAAAATAGGGTCTGCAAGGTAGATGAAGCTTCGCCATGACCAACTGGGGCCAACCTCTCCTTGGGTACTCCATATACAGCTCCCAGGAGTGACTCTGCTGTGTCAACCAGATACAGGGGCACTTTGCTGCCACAGGAGCTGAATGGTAAGCAAAACCTTGGGGGGGGGGGCAGTCCGTAGGAAGTGTGCCACTTGTGTGATGTGGGCACCTTGCAAGTCCTGAAAGTCTCCTGAGAATGATTCTGCGGTCATGCAGGAGGTGGAAGGAGGTCTGCGCAGATGCCCAGGGTGGATAAACAGAGTTAAAAAAAATCCTCAATACTCCACTCAGACTCTGACTGCAGGGATGTAGCAGAGAGGTGCCAGAATACCTGATTCATCACATGTGGGGTCCCACCCACCTTATCTTGTAAGTCCTCCCAACTGCTACTACGGTCAACTGCCACTGACCACTGTAGTGCCACAAAGCTCCATCTTGGGGCCCCTTCTGTTCAGCCTGTTTGTAAACAAAGTCCGGAAATTTGTGACCAGTCCAAAACCCTGTTCTGTGCCAATGACTTGGTTATCCTTGCCTCACACCTCGACCTGGGGTCCCTCGAATGCAACCTCCAATAAGATTTCAGCAAAGTATGCTGCTGGTTTTCCAATAACAAGATACTCATCAACTCAAAAAATACAGAATCCTTACTATTAGGGAGTAATCGCACTCTAAAAAACAGACCAGGACTGAGTATCACCACTCAAAGATCTGTACTTGCTCAATGGGTTCTCGATTTGAAGTACCTGGATGTCTGTCTTGACTCCATCCTGGGTTTAGTTTCTCTCATCATGTTGACTCTGTGGTCAAAAACATCCACCAACGGCTAAGCTTGGGCTACAAAAAGAGATCAGTCCTCACCCTCTGAGGTCAAAGAAATACTGTTCTCCAGCCTCATCATTTACGTCATTGACCATGGGTCAATAATCTGCTCAGCTGCTAACAACACTGACCTTGACCAAATTTGTGTGTCCTTCAACCATGCCTGTAGATTTTTACTTACCAGGAAATGGGACTCTCACTGATGTGATCTGTACACCACCATCAAATGGCTCCCTTTCCACCTTGGCACCACCTGCAACTCTGCTTGGCTTGTCAAAAGGGCCCTGCTTGATCAAGTGCCTCCTGGGGTCTGTAACCAACTAACCAAGACTGAGAACTGCAGTATCACTTGGTTTATGGGCTATGGTAAATGAAACACTATGGGCCAGCACTTTTTTTGCCTACAGAGTGGTCAAAGCCTGGAACCTGCTCCCACCAATGGTGACCATGCCCTTAACCTTCCATTTCTTCAAATTGCAGGTGGCAACCCTTTTCTTCCAGTATCTCAAATGCCTACAGTGTTTATCCCAGACATCAGTTACTATGGAAACCCAGTGCCACCTACAGGACTGCCAACAGTATGTTATGACATAGTTGGCTCCGCTGCTCATTCTGTATTGATGAACCCAGTTCTTCTACCTGTGTCCAATTATCGAAATCTCATGTCTGGTATGTATTTTGGCTCTGGTTTTATCTATTTGTCTTTCATATGATTAAGCTTGTGTATCATGTTTTGTGATGCATTTACTGATATAGACACCTTTGAAAAAAAGGCTCTTGAGTGCAAAGGTCTTCCAGACATTTACAAACAAACAAATAAATAAAACAAACAAACAAACTGCACAGTTACCAGTGGTCTCCCAGGTGGCACTGTTGCACTGAGAGTCCCTGCCCTCCCTCCCTGGAGAAGAGCATGCTACGGGCACTCGACTCTCTTGCCACCCACACTTTCAGCCTCTGAACATGGACCGTAGCGCTCATCCTGCTATATTACTGGGGTTGTCAAGTTCAGTAGATTTACAGTAAAGAGCAAGTGTTGTAATCATTCTTGGATCAATCACCACAGATGCTACACACTCGCTCGTTAGTGACTGTTGGGTGTTGTGGGTGGCCACAGTCACAGTCAGGTGGTTGGAGAAGGGAGCTGTTTCCAACCAGTCCAGTGCAAGACTCCAAGCTAGTGGGAATAGGAAGTGCATTAAAACTGTTAGTAAACGCCATCCTGCTGGGCACAAACATGAGATGTTGGAATAAACAAGCAGTCACAAATAGACAGCAGTGCAGTACTGGTCAGGTATAGTATATCTACTCCATAGCCTTTTCCAGAGTCTTTTTAAATCGTAAGCAGATCAATAAAGTCCCAACTGGCAGTGGAATCCAAGCAGTTGCAGTTGGAACAGGTAACTTTCCTTAAAGTCCTACAAGAATTCTAAAGGTTTCTGAAGTGCTAACGTAAAAAAAAAAGAAACATGCTGAGGAAAGGCTGGTCACCATTCCTTAACCCTATCAGAGGTGTGTGTGCGTGCATATGTGCACATGTGCGCGCATACATGCATACATGTTGTGTGTGTGTGTGTGTGTGTGTGTGTGTGTGTGTGTGTGTGGACATGTCTCTGAAATGAACATGTTCAAATCTTGGACATGTCAAACAGAACTTCTGAAGGTCAAAGGGAGGCTTATATACCTCACCACCCACCAAACCTACATGTACATTGGGTGGGGTTGGGGGGCATGTTATACAAATGTAGAGCAAAAGCTGAGAGAAGCAATTATTACACTCCAAATGTTGTGAGGAAAACACATGTATGTTGCTGTGTAAGCTGTTACAATCCCATTCAGAGCTAAATGCCAGAGAAGTGTGCAACCCCCCCCCCCCCATGGCTGTTTAGAAGCAAAAGAAAAGGTGGTAGCTAAGGGGAAGGCAGGGTTTTGCAGACAATTTGCATTGCCATTTCAGGTAAAAGACCACCATCAATCATAATTACAATTAGAAACCGTCAGATCAGCTTTCTGCCTCAGCAGTCGCTAATTAAATATTCTGCAGCTGAATGGAGGGCTAATTAAATGATTGCAAAGACATGACACTGGAACAAATGTAATTAGCTGGTGCTGAAAGCAAGTGATGCTCTCAGTTTATGGAAAACATGGAGGGATCAGTGCCATAAAGACCCTGGAACAAGGAAGGGGGCGGCGGAATGCTGGCAGAGTCAATCCTGTTTTGTCATCATTCCCCTTGAGCCCACCTGCGGGAAACAAGCCACCAACTGCAGCTGTAACAGACTTTCATGAAATGCCCCTCTGAGGCGTACCGTCTGCTTTTATGGGCTGATTAAAACGAATGTAGTATTGAGTCCATTTAACAAGTGGATTACAATAACATCTCAAAGCCCTGTGCAGCACAGCATGGAAACAGCTTGCTGTGCAACAGTTTAAAAAAAGAAAACACACAAGGCTCATTTGCATGCTGCAGTCTCATTGGCCAAATGGCAGTTTTATCTATTTAGTTATTTATTTCAAAAGTTTCACCAGGAAAGACATACTGAGCTGGTACCAACTCATTTACAGATATGTCTCTTTGCAGATGACACCAAGTTCTGTGGAAGGGTAGACAGTGAGGAGGGGTTAGGGAGATGCAGAGAGACTTACAAAAGCTAGAGGTGGTCAAGGTGTGGCAGTTGAAATTCAGTGCCAAAAAGCATGAGGTGATGCACATCATAGAGAACAAGAACCTGAGGACAGAGTACTTGATTGGGGGGGGGGGGGGCATTGCATGACTGTAAGGAAAGAGACCCAGGGGCCATCATCTGTGACTTACTAAACAATCAAACCAGTGTAACAAGGCATAAGGCAAACAGGATGCTAGATTGTGTAGGAAGGGGTATTGACAGCAGAAGGAAGGAGGTATTCAAACCCCACTGTATTCTGACTTATGCAGTATAGTCTCACCATAGGACTGCCCCGGAGCCGAAATGGTTAGTAGAACCTATGCAAATGATGGAATGCTAGGCTCGAGCTTGGTTTTCAAATCACTGTCCCTGGTAAACAGCTTCTAAACTGTCAGATTCTTTACTCCGCTTGCCTCAGTAAGACGTCTCCGGAGAGCTCTCCTTCATCGCTTGAAGAAACTTTATCTTCTCAGTTATTTTCTAGGTAAATTTATTTTATTTGGTATTCTTTTCACTGTCCAGGGTTTTCAGGTAGTAATTGTTTAGATTTTAGTTTTAGAGGGGAAAATAGTAGTTTTCCTCCCTGGTTTCTTAGCCGAGAGGAAACCGACAGTCTCCTTAATTGTTTTTCTTGTCTTTTAGTATTTTAGTCTAAATTCTGTTCCGACTTGGTATAGTCAGTTGTTTTTGTTGAATTTTAACGGGGTAACTCCTGGACAGTGGGTCTCTTCTTTCAACCGGGGTAACTCCTGGGCTGTTGTTGTTATTTGAAAAACTCCAGGGTAACTCCTGTTTTTTTCCTTGTTCCAGTGTAACAACTGAAAAAAATATATATATTACATTTACTTTACTTTGTGTGGTATCTGGGTTATGTCACAGAAACTAAAAAAGAGAACAGGACCCACTGGTTTCCAGCACTGTACTGAGTGTGGGGAACTGTTTGCAAAAGTAGATCCTCATCTTATTTGCTTGTTCTGTCTGGGGTCTGATCACTTACAGACAGACTGTGAGATCTGTGCTAATTTTCCTCAGTCTACCATAAAAAAGGAGGAGAAAATGACTGAAAAGGCTGCTAACCCGGCCGTTGAGCAACCGGATGAACTGGAGGGGCTGCCCTGTGACAGGGGCGGTAGCTCTACAAAGAAACGTACAACGGATAAGGCTGCTGAACTGGCCATCACGGTTAAAAAGAAGAGAAAGGAGAAGCACCAGGAACCACAACCGAAGCAAACTATGGTTCCTTCTGCTGAAAAGATCGCTAACGCAATTAAAATTATTTGGTCTCTCCAATCCACGGTTCCAGCTGGGAAGCAACCGGTTACCCATACTCCCGGTTCACAGGATATCCCAAGTTTACCAGACCCAAGTGGGGATCCTTTTGGGGACACTAAGTTTGGCATTGAAACCGATGAGGAAGACGAAGATGAGGACTATGGGGAGCCTATTGACCCAGACATTTCCCCTGATCCTCACAGACCAGATTCCCCTAACAAGGGAACAGAAGATTTTACCTCATACTTTGCTTTTATGAAGCAGGTGGCTCAGTCCCTCAACCTCCCATCCCAGGAAGATAGAGGATGAGGAGGAAGAGGATTATAAAGAAATGATGGATGTCCCACCATCAGAAAGGTTGCTCCTTCCTCTTCACAAATCTCTAAGGAAGCAGACCATGAAGGTGCTGCAAACTCTCACTTCTGTTCCACCTATAGATAGGAAAGTGGACAGAAAGTATTGGGTAGCCAAGGCTGCAGCTGAATTTCTTTTTGGACATCCCAGCCATGAAGGTGTAGTACAGGCTGCAGCTTGTGACAAAGCTGGCATCTCTCTGGCCTCTCACCCTCCTGAAAAGTATTCTAGGAGGGTGGGTTCCATTGAAAAGAACGTTTATTTGGGATCCTCCCTGGCTATTAGGCAGGCATCTTACATGGCCTACATAGCCAGGTGTAACCCCCCTACAAATGGGAGTTCCCAAAAAGTCTTCCTTGAGCTTGCTTAAATGCTTACTGCCAGGCTGGTGTCCTGCATTTTAGCAGTTTAAATGTATTGCCAGAGAGCGCCTGCATAGCCTCTGTGTACTGTCTCTTTAAGAGCTGCCTGGATTGCGGTCATAATTAATCTGAGAGGGAGCTCTGTTAGAAGATGTATTGTTTGCTGATCATTTGTTAGAGAAGTAATAATATTGCAGTTTGTTCTAATCTGCCTTCTTTGCAGCATGGATAGTTCTGTTTGTTTCCATCATCTTGGTCCTGGTCTGCAGAAATGGGCCAATCAGTACCTTTGGGGACTCTAAAATGGAGCCTGTCCCCAGGGGCTTTGTGGGAGCAAAATTCTGTAGGAATTGTAGTTTTTGCATTTTGGTGCCAAGACAGACCTGGAGGGGGGGAGCCCTTGTTGTGACTGACAGACAGATCAGCCAACCAAACCTTTTGGATCCCGGGGAAAGTTCCAGACTGTTTGCAGTTCAGTCATTTTGAATTGGGAAGTGAAAGTGGTAACAGTTTGAGTGATTCAAGCAGCAGCCCCTGTGTAATTCGTACAGGAGAACTGTGAAAGGGCTGAGTTTTGGCCTATCTGTCTGCCTCCTGTCCCTGAGAGGGAAACTGAAGTTTATTCAGACCGAATCCGAATTGTGAGGATGATTTAAGCCACAGAACTGTGACCAGGCTTTAACTTGAAGAAGACCGAAGATTTGCTGAATGCGATCAGCCTGTCAGGATTTCCAGCCACCTCTGAACTCCCGGTTTGTGCAGAGACTCTGTAATTGCGACCGGATAGCAATCTGCCTGGTACAGTAGAATTTCTTACATGTAAGTGTGCTATGTGCTGTTAGTGGGTTGTGATTTGGTTCCCCACTGTGTGCTGAACTCTATTCTGCTTGCTGGAGGCTGCATCCAGCTCCCACGCACTGAATCCGTATTTATTTCCATTGGGCTTGGGTTTTGCCACACTGGCCCAGCCAGACTACCTGCTGCACAGAGAAAGCCATCGACGAGAGACCTGCCTGGGGATCAGCCCCCTGCTCACGCCTTGCACAGGAACGACACCTCGGTGATTCGTGTGGGCCCTGCTTCTTCTGGCACTCCTGTTCAACAACCTGCTGCCTCTATTTCATCCTGTCTGCGTCCTGTATTAGGTATCATGAGTAAACATCAGGGTAGCTCCCTGCAACAACAACTAAATCTAAAGTGTTGTCATCTGATTGCTTTGTTGTCTTTTCTGTCACAAACTGAGCCCTCTGGCTCCGGATAACAAATAATGAGTGTTGTGCATGTTGCTTTCTTCCATCACCGAGCCCCAACAAGCTGCAAGCTGGCCTACCCCGGGCAACATTCCTGGCTAGCCCACTGTCTTCCTACCTGGGTACCTAGAGTGTGTGACTGTGCAGGGACTCTGAAATGCATGCATAACTGTCTGATTGATAAAGCCTTTAAGCAAATCAACCTGATTACGCCCCTCCCTTGTTTAAGTCCCCTGAATAAATCAGATCTAACTTTTTTTGCATTTAGCCTGACTGTGGTTCCAGTTTGTGCCAAGAGTACTATACTGTTGCTATTTGCTGTGCATAACCTTGTTTTACAGGGGGTCCCCAGGGTTGAGCTTGCGGAACCAACCCTGGTGGTAAGTGCAAACAGTGTGGGTAATTGCATGGTGAATAAGGGTAATTGTGAAAGTGATTATTGTATAGGCCACTAGAAGGGAAAGAGGGGGGTTACAGTGTCCTGGAGGGCTGTGCCCAGATTAGCTTTTCCACTAACAACCCTGACCTCCTAGTGGAGGCACCCGTTTCAGTACCCAGGCCCCTTAACCTGCTACTAGCCAAGCAGGCAGGGGTAGTAGCCCTTGGGATAACGCCACCTAGGGGTTACACAGGTATCAAAAAAATATGTGGTCGACAGTTTTAGAGATTGCCAAGGCAGCCCCTCCTCCCATGGCTGTTGATCTAGAGGGAGCTGCAAAAAGACGCATTGAAACCTCTAAAACACAGTTTAGGATGGCAGTGGATGCTAATGACACTGCATCTGGACAAATGGCATCTTTTGTGTCACTAAGGAGGTTCACCTGACTCAGGACTACCAACCTGACACAGGATACTCAGAACAAAGCCATGGATTTTCCTTGCGATCCTGTGTCTCTGTTTGGGGAACAAACAGAGGCATACATGAAAAAAATGGATGAGTACAAGGTTGCCTACAAAAGTACAGCAGCTAAAGAGATGGTTGCCAACCCCCAGAAGCACCATGAAAAGGGTGGCAGAGGTAAAACTCCTTATAGGCCCTTTTTCCAGCCCCAAGTTTTTCCCCAGTACCAGCTTAGGGGATACTTCAGGGGCAGGAGGGGCAGTGGCAGCACTAGTCCCAGTGTCCAGCCAGTAGCACAGTCCAAACAGACTCCCTGAGGGGACTATTTGGGTCACCTTCCCACTTCCAGTAGGGGGCAGGTTGGCCCACTTCTTCCAGGAGCGGGAAAATATCATCACAGACAAGTGGGTCCTGGAAGTAGTGGGCCGAGAACTTGTCCTCAGTTTCAAGGCTATGCCAAAGCTGAGGTCAAGGGCCTTCAAACCCTTTTCCCCATCAGAAACAGCTCTGCTGGAAAAGGAAGTTTCAAGCCTTCCGCTGCTGAAGGCAGTGGAACCAGTCCCTTCTACCCAGATAGGAAAGGGACTGTATTCAAGGTACTTCCTCACAATAAAGAAAACAGGGGAGCGGTGACCCATTCTGGATCTCAGATACTTAAACAAGCATCTGACAAAACCAAAATTCAAGATGGTCACCCTGGCTATCATAATACCTACCCTAAGGCAGAGAGAATGGCTAGCATCCTTGGATCTGAAGGACGCCTACTTTCACATCCCAATCAGGTGGAAAGTACCTCAGGTTCAGGTTGCCATTAGGTCATTACCAATTCGGGGCAATGCCTTTTGGACTGACATCTGCTCCAAGGGTGTTCACAAAATGTCTGGCAGTGGTAGTGGCACACCTAAGATGACAAGGGGCATCAGTGTTCCCCTACCTAGACGACTGGCTCATAGTGGGACCAGTATTCCCTTAAGTGAAATTGAATGTCCCTCATCTGAAACCTGGCTCCTGGCACAGTTGCTGTGGAGGCTGCCATGTGACCTAACAACTGTAGGAACTGTGGTGGCAGGAAAGAAACAATCTCAGACAAGGAGTGCCCTTCCTGCAACAGATCCCCTCTCTGGTACTCACGACAGATGCATCCTTTCTAAGGTGGGGAGCACATCTGGGGGACTACACTGCACATGGCACGTGGAAAACGCAGTAATCTCTCCTACATGTCAACCTCTTAGAACTCAGAGCAGTTCTTCTGACTCTTCAGTCATTTGTCAGTCAGGTCAAAGGAAAGGTGGTCCAGGTCAGAACAGACAACACAACCACCATGTATTACATAAAGAAGCAAGGAGGAACAAGGTCAACTCCCCTCTGCACAGAGGCAATGAGAATCTGGGCCTTAGCATACCCACTGAATGTTTCCCTCTCAGCTGTCCACCTTCCAGGCAAGGACAATGTCTTGGCAGATGCCCTCAGCAGAATAAATCAGAACCACCATGAGTGGTCACTGAACAAATAGCTCTTACAGACCATTTTCAGGAGATGGGGCACCCCAGACAATCACCAGCTCCCACAATATTGCTGCAGGCACCCCATCAAGGGCACAATTCCTCTGGATGCACTTCTGCTGGACTGGAAAGGGAGGTTCCTGTATGCTTTTCCTCTGTTACTGAAAGTACTAAACAAACTCAGGCTTCAGCCAGCCTCAGTGATCCTCATTGCCCCAGATTGGGTCAGACAGCCTTGGTACTCTATGCTCCTATCATTCATTGTCAGTAGCCAAGCCAGTCAGTCTCCCCAGGAGGTACAATCTACTGTCATCCTCACAGGGTAGGATCATGTATCCCAACCTGCTATCACTCAGACTCAAAGCATGGCTCTTGAAGACTTAGAGTACGCAGATTTGCATCTCTCAGAAGGAGTCATGGATATACTGAGAGTTTCCAGAAAGCCTTCTACCAAGAAGACCTATGCCTCTAAATGGAAAAGATTTTCCTTTTGGTCTCAGGGTAAGGGCATGGACCATGCCCAGTCTAGTCTGTCTATATTCCTGGACTATATGGCCTATTTGCATTCCACAGGTTTAAGTATTTCCACCTTGACAGTGCATCTGGAAGCTGTCGCAGCTTATTTATCAGCAGGTAAGGCTTCCTCCTTGGCTTCAAAGCCAGTGTTCAAGAAATGTTTTTAAGGGGTTACTACATTTGCATCCACCACACAGGGAACCTACTCCCATTTTGGATCTGAATATCTGCATTGCTCAGCTTATGCAGCCCCCATTTGAACCCATGTCCGCAGCAGATCTCAAATATGTCACTTGGAAAACAGTGTTTCTGGTAGCCATTACCTCTGCCAGAAGAATCAGTGAGCTTCAGGCACTATCTACAGAGCCTGGTTATATGGAGGCAGTCCAGAGGAGAGCAACTAAAATAGTGCAGGGTCTGCACCAGAAGACATATGAAGAGAGACTTAAGGAGCTTAATATGTATAGCCTCGAGGAAAAGGGGGGACATGATAGAAACTTTCAAGTACCTCAAGGGAATCAACAAAGTCCAAGAGGGTAGCATCTTTTAGAAAAAGAGATGTGCAAGAACAAGGGGGCACAATTTGAAGATAGATGGCTCAGAGGTAATGTGAGGAAGTATTTTTTGATGGAGAGGGTTGTGGATGCATGGAACAGCCTTTCTGAGGAGGTTGTGGAGTCATAAACAGCGGAGGAATTCAAGAATTCATGGAACAGTCATAAGGCAATTCTAGGGGGTGGGGTAGGACGAGGTAGGCTGTTGGTTAACTAGGATCAGCAGCTTAACCATTAGGTAGGGAAATGGACAGACTGGGTGGGCCAATTGGTCCTTATCTGCCATCAAATTCTATGTTTCTCTGTTTATTGCTGTTCATAGAGACAAAGTAGGTTTGAGAACTAATATAAAATTTTTGCCCAAGGTGGCATCAGCATTCCATCTCAACCAGTCTATTACTTTGCCAGTCTTCTTCACATACCATTCCACCTCAGGTGAGTGTAGGCTACACAGCCTGGATGTAGAAAGGGCAGTCAGCTACTATCTTGACCACACAAAGGGTCATAGACAGGATCAAACCCAGTTTCTCCTCACTTATGGAGAGGTGGGAAAAGGAAAACCTGCCACAAAATTATCCATTGCACGATGGATTGTAGCCTGTATTCAGTTTAGCTATAGCAAGGTGGGTGAGCAACCACCTGCAGGCCTCAGGGCCCATTCAACTAGGGGTACTGTAGCCTCTCTAGCAGCTGCTAGAGATACCCCCCAGTGGACATTTGCAAAGCTGCAACTTGAAAGACAGTTCACACATTCCCCAAACATTATTGTTTAGATGTTCAGGCCAGAGATGATGCCAGGTTTGGCACAGCTGTCCTGCAGAGCCTGTTTCCTAAATAGGTTATAGGCCCACCTCCAAAGGCACTGCTTGGTAATCTGCATAAGTCAGAATATAGTAAGATTTCCTGTGGTTTGAAGAAAAAATTACTCACCTTAGTAATCTTGTTTCTTCTAATGGAATCTTACTGTATTCTGAGGTCTCTCCCTCCCTTCCTTCCCTGCAAAACCTATGGTCACTGCACTACAGCTGTGTTACAGTTGTTGCAAACCTGGGATCATCTGAAGTTCTTGATCTTATCTGTGTCAGTCTTCACCATTCATCACTGTTGGGTACTTGGCTGGAGGTCAGAACCCCGCGGGAGCTTTTTTTTTTTTAGGTAGGTGGAGCCGACGCACCATCGGCGCAGCCCTCGAGGCCGACGCACTGCGTGGCGCTCGCGGATTGGCCGTTAGGCTGCGTCAACTCCACCTGCTGGCCAGTTCTCCATCTCCCGCCTTAGAGGTCACCTCATGGGAGGCTGAGAAGAAAAATCCTGAGGCCTGCTCCACAGTTTCTCGACCATAATTCAATCCTTCGGTGCTGAAGTCCGTTGGTTCCTCCTGCCGGTTCTGTTTTTGCCATACTCGATGTCGCCCGTTAAGATCTTTCCATTTTTCTTTATTTCTTTGACGTCGAGTCTGTTTGTGGCGTTTTTTTTCCCCGTAGGTCATGTCTCAGTCGGAGGGCAAGAAAACTTCCAGGACGGGTCGGCCCCCTATGCGACGGTGCCCATGCGGCCGAAAATATTCCGTCACCGACCAGCATGACCATTGTCTTTCATGTCTTGGCCCGTTTCATGACATGGATTCATGTAATGCCTGTTTCTCCATGGACCGCCGGGTCATCGAGCAACGCGCATGGAAAGTGGGGCGAGCTCTGCCGACTTTCGGGGGTCGGGCATGCACTCGTCGGGCCAAGCCACGCTCTCTCGGCCTTTCCTCCGGGTCCCCTCCCGGTTCTACATGGACCGAGGAGGAGGGAGCTTCGTCTACTAGTAGCCTAGCTGTTGCCGAGGCTCCTTCTGCGGTGCAGGAGGCCCGTCCCGCTCCTTTTGGGGGGCGGGCAGGAGGCTCCACCATGGCAATCACCCCTTCGGGGGTGAAGGCTCTCCCCGTGTCAGACCCGCAGTTTGCAAGGCCCAGGTTGGCTCCATCCTTGATGCCATTGGTCGGCGCCGTTGCGGGCCTCAGCGCCATTTGCGGCGCCGTGGGCCCTGATGGAGCCGTCGTTGGTGTTGACTTGTCACATGGCGCCATAGTTTCTGTCGGAGCCGTTCACAGTGCTGATATTACTTGCAGTGCCGTGGGAGCTGCTACGGTGCCATCTTTGTCTATGTCTCACCTCGGCACCATCCATGGCGCTGAGGTTGAGCACGGTGCTGTGTCCTCAGGACTCAGCACCGTGGGTCCATCGGATTCTGCCGCTGGCACCTTTGTTGGCACTGCCTCTGCCCTTGGCACCATTTGCGGCACCATGGAGCTGGGCGGCACCGTCCTCAGTGCTGATGGTGCCACCTCTGCCCTCGGCGCCACTCATGGTGCCGTGGAGCTGGGTGGCACTGTCCTTGGCTCTGATGGTGCCATCAAGGCCATCATTGGCACCATCTTCGTCCTCGGTGCCGCTCGCAGCGCCATGGAGCCGGATGGCACCGTGGCTAGTCACGACTCTGGAGCTCCTGTTCGGGCTGGAGCCATGCCCCCTGTGGATTCTGCTCATGGTGCTGTAGGGGGTACTGGCACAGGCTTGGGCATGGCTTTGGTCTCTGGCACTCCCTTTGGCAAAGATGGCAGTGGGCACCCTCCTACGGTCTGGCACAGGGCCTCGGCCTCTACCTCCTCAGAGGCGGAGTCGGGCTCTGAGTCAGATGGACAGTCTGACTCTTTGGGGTTGGCTGTTGGGGTGGGCAGCCCAGTAGCTTCCTTGACAAACCAGAGTCAGTACCCTTCTGAGGTGGGGTCGGTGGCTGCCGAGACTGGGGTCAGGGGTGCTGACCAGCGGGCAGTGGTGCAGGCCACCATTGCTCTGCAGCCTGGTCTTGGTGGGTTCACTGACTCCTCAGCAGTGGTACTCCCACCTGTGGTGTGCCTAGATTGCCCAACTTTGGGGCTGATCAGAGCACCTATGGGAGGGGAGGGTGCTGTGCCCTGGCTAGCTCCTTCGGGTGTTGCCCAGAGCTGTCAGCTACCTAGGATGGCCCTCTCAAGGATGAGGGCTCTTTTGGACTCTGAGGGGTCTAGGGGCATGGGGTCGGCATGGCGGCCTTTTTTGCGGGTCCACCCGGGCTCTGGGAGAAGCCATAGTGCAGATCTCTGCTCTTCCTCCTCGGTCTCTTTGAGAGAGCCCCATTCTTTTGAGGTAGGGGACCGTCTTTCTGAACCTATACGGCTCCGGATGCCTCACAGGGGTATTCTTCCAGGCGCAGCCAAGGCAGTACCAAAATGGTTGTTCAGCTGTCGGCTGTGGGTTCTTCCGGGGCACCTTCTTCTTCGGGTCCACTCCTTAGCCCAGCGGAGGTCAGCTGACATCTCTTCTTGGCTCTGTCCCCATTCCTCTGCCACATTCTCCTGTGCTCCCAGGCATCCTTGGTCCTAGCGGGCCTCTCTCCTGGGAGCAGTTCAGAGCGGCGGCTGCTCAGTTCCCAGCTTACATTAGGGTGATGGACAGTCAGGTTTTTCAACCTCCCCCCTAGCAGCCGCCCTCTGAACAGCCAGTGCCCTCCAGCTCCTCATCCCCTTCATCTGGGGGAGAGGAACCTTCTGTCCACATCTCTCCAGCTGCTGATCTCGCTGAGTATCAGCGCTTCCTCGTTAGGATGTTGGAGGACTTGCGCTTCACACCTGTCACTATTAGCAATCCTGAGCACTCGGCACACGCTTTTCTAGGTGATTTTGGCGAGGCCACCCTTGTGGTGCTGCCCTGGCCTGCTCCCTTTCGGGAGGCGTTGTTGTGTTCCTGGCAGAGGCCCTTCTTTGGAGTTCCTGCCCCTAGGGATCTCAGCCAGAGGTATTGTGCACCCCCGGAGTCTCCAGGTTCCATGCCTCATCCGCAGTCTGGATTGATGCAGTTGGATACTCCTGATGGGCTTCGGGCTCTTCACCATGACTGGCCCCCAGATCAAGACTCCTTGGATTTTGACTTCTGGGATAGGAGGACTTTCTACTCAGCATGGTTATTGCTTTCGATTTCTGTACATCAGGCCCACTATGCAGCCTATGACAGGTTCTTGTGGTCCAGGCTAGGTCAGCTCCTAGCCTCATTGCCTGATATGGAGCAAACCAGACAAGCCATTGCACTCTCTGCGTGTGGCCTGGAGCTAGCAAGGCACCAAGCGAGGGCATCCTACAATGCCAACAAGGTAGCTACCAGGGTCGTAGGGACAGCGATCTGCACTAGGCGGACGGCATGGCTGCATCTTTCCCGGTTGTCACCCTTGGCCTGGAGTAGGGTGATTAACTCCGCTCACCAGAGAACCTATCTCTTCTCTCGTAGAGCGAGATGGCGCTTGTTGGGGCAACTTCCTTCCCCCTCCGGGGAGACCCCGTCTCACTCTCCCCACTCTTGGGCCTCTCCAGGCCCTGAAGGTTCTTTCTCTTAGTGTGTCACCCACTGAGAGCTAAGGGACTTTGTCCCTTAGGGTGTAAAAGAAAAACCCCTTTGGGGGGCTCAGCACTCACCCAACAGTGATGAATGGTGAAAATTGACACAGATAAGATATGAAAATTACGTACCTACTGTAATTATGATCTTTCTGTGTATCTTCACCATTCATCACAATTCCACCCTCCATCCCCCTGGGGCCTCAGTCTCTGTGTCCCCTTCCCTCTCTGTGCCCATCCCTTCCTCTCTCCTTTCTTTCAGGAGTGGGGTAAAACAGGGGCACACAGGGGAATTATGTTCTGGGGAGAGTGGACAGCGGGGGGGGCACTCCTTCTCCAGTGCTTTGGCTCCACCCCTGTGGGGTGGGAGTTGACAGTTGCCCTCCATTCTCTCCTCTTCCCTGTTTCCGTCCAACTTATTTCTCCTTGTTTATTACAAAAAAAAAGAAAATTCCCTTTTTTCACCAATAATCTTTCCTTGAAAGGGCGTTAATTCTCTGTACCCTGTCCTTCTTCCAGAATAGCTGCCTCTGCTTATCTGGAGTGTTTGCCAGCCATTCTGAACCTTGAATTCTGGCAGAAAGCCTTTGGCTGCTCCTTGCAGTTCCTATGTAATCTGGAGATGGACCAGAGTCAAGGATGTTTAACTCCCCCCTCTCCTCTTAAATTCTTTATCCACCCTACTTCCCTCTTCCATTTCCAGAGATTGGGGCCCCTCCCAATCCCTTTAGTTTCCGACTTTTTCTCCCTTTCTGTCCTCTCAGTCATTATTTCTCCTTTTGGTTTATATATCTTTTCCTTTTTCTGTCCCTTGGACTTCCTTGTCCCACCCTCCACTCCCTTCCTCTTACCTCTCCGGCGACTCAGAAATGGCAGGCAGGCAGGATCGATGCAGCCTAATGGCCAACCCGCGAGCGCCACGCAGTGCATCTGCCTCGAGGGTGGCGCCGATGGTGCGTCGGCTCCACCTACCTAAAAAAAAAAAAACTCCCGCGGGGTCCTGACCTCCAGCCGAGTACCCAACAGTGACGATAGTGAAGATTCACAGAAAGATCATAATTACGGTAGGTACGTAATTTTCAATTTTGGGGCATCTATGACTTGAGTCTTAGTGATGCCATTTTGGAAGTTTTTTCTAAGGAAGGGGTAATTCCCTTAAATGTATCCTTACTATTGTCTGGGAGGGTTGTTGTTATTATTATTATTATCATTATCATTATAGTAGTAGGAAACTGCTTAGTGCATGCTTCGTTAAGAATCTGATGGTTTAGAAGCTGTTTACCAAGGACAGTGATTTGAAAACCGAGTTCGAGCCTAGCATTCCATCATTTGTATAGGTTCTATTAACCATTTCGACTCTGCAGCAGTCCTATGGTGAGACCATACTGCATAAGTCAGAATACAGTAAGATTCCCTTAGAAGAAACAAGATTACTAAGGTGAGTAATTTTTTCTTACTACTTCTTTATAGATCTCTGCTGAGGTCCCACACAAGGTCTACACAGTTAGAATAGGGCATCCTGAACAGTGACAGGGGTAGATTAGCATATAGCAAGTAGCAAGTAGCAAGTGCCTCAGCTGGGACTTGAACCCAGGCCACCCTGAATACTGTTCCAGTCGTGCTAACCAGCTGTGCCACCAAGGCAACTGGAACCTGGGCTGTCTCAGAGCACACATGACTCTTTCTCTAATACACAACCTGGTGCTGCACAAATAATTACTACATTGTTTGTTTGTTTTATTTGTTAACTGGGTAAGGTCACTGGACATAGTCCTTCTTCCAGACTGACCAGGCAAAAGCATATCAAACATAAAAATGTGACATACAATCAACAAATAACATCATAAATAATAAATATCAACAATTACATGATTGATTATGTAATAAAAAAAGACTTAAAATTAATTTTAAAAGTAGACAAAGAGGTACAATTATGCAGAGATAATGGTAATTCATTCCAAAAACTCGATGCAGCTTTAGAAAAAGATGTGTCACCATACTTATTTTTTACTACTGGAATAACAAGAATTAAGCCTTGATTTGATCTAAAATTAATGACAGCATCCCTTAAAGTAAGTAAATCAAGTGAAGAAGAACAGTGTTTAATATGTAATGTTTTATAGATCAAACACCCCAATGAACAATCAGATTTTTGCTAAAGAGAAAGCCACTCCAACGAAGAATACAAAAGGCAATGATGAGTAAGCCATAGTGCTGCCAGAATGAAATTACAAATATTATTATGTGCCACAGTTAGCATATTAATCTCTCTTATCCCCAAATTATAATAAAGAGGAGACACATAATCTAAGTGTGGAATCAGGGTACCCATTGCAATAGTTTTTCTAGAACCAAAGTTGGATAATGTTTAAATTTGTATAGAAGCCCCAGTTTTTGATTGATTACTCTACATACTACTTTAATTTGGTTATGGAAAATTAAGGCCGGATCAAGATAAACACCCATATATTTAATTTCATTTACTTGTTCAACCAGAACACCAGAGCCATCACGGATCATAAGTTGAGTGGAATTCTTCAGTCTAAATTTGCTACCAAAAAGCATAGATTTAGTCTTGCCAATATTCATTACCATACTGTTTGTTGAAAGCCAGCTACAAAGAGACAAGATATCAGCCTCAAGTGCAGAATTCATATCAATTTGATTTGATCCAGTTGAATATAAACTAAGATCGTTAGCATAAAGAAGACATTTACTTACAGTGCATAGAGATGATATAGGATGAATGAACAGTGAAAATAATAAGGGTCCAAGTATGGACCCTTGGGGTACACCAGAAGAAATGGATTGGGAAATAGAAGAAGTAGAACCAATTGAGACACTCTTTGAGACCTACCACTAAGATAACTTTCAACCCATAACACAACATTCTCAGATAGACCCAATTCACTCAATCTTTGAAGTAAAAAAGAGTGATTAATAAGATTAAAAGCACGTGTCATATCCACGAATACCGCCCCTGTCAACTCTTCCTACATTTTCAATCACATGGGTGTGGTGTACATATTTATGGAACACATACAAACAGAGGCACACATACAAACAGAGGAGAGAAAACAGTAAGGGCCTCCACTGGGACTTGAACCCAGGCCGCCCGGAATACTGTTCCGGTCACGCTAACCAGCTGCGCCACCAAGGCAACTGGAGCCTGGGCTGTCCCAGAGCACACAATACTCTTTCTCTAATGTACAACCTGGTGGTGCAACTGGTTATACTATATACTGTTGTTTAAATTGTATCATTTTAAAAGCCTGACACTCACAAGCCCGACACCCAGGAGACCGATCCTGACATCCCGACATTGCGTTCAACTGTGGAATAGCCCCCCCCCCCCGCTCACCTATGGAAATAGCATAAATGCGGTGTTGGGCATTCCACAGTCAGGGTGGCGATCCGTCGGGTGAACACAATGTTGGGATGTCGGGCTCAGTCTCCTGGGTATCAGGACTGTGACTGTCAGCATTCTGTCATATATCCATATAAATACCCCATCTTTGAGACTAGATGTTGGAGTATTATTGAGAGACTTGAGGTGTGGAATAATATAAGTTAAGACTTTTTACACGGCATATTCTTTAGTTTAACAGTGACTAGTGTGCTAATCATGCCTGAGTCTCCTGTTCCTTTTCTTTGCCATATTATTGTTGCTGAAATGACTTAAAGAGCTAGTAGAACCAAAAAGAGCCGACAGGAAAATGTTACTAATTTAACAAGTAGTCAGTTGTGACTTTCTATTTTTGAAGTATTTTTCTTTTTCCGTTTGTTCCTTAGAAAGTTTACTGTGTGACAGTATTAAGGTGGATGTGTGAAACAGCACTCTGCCTGTCAGCTGACATATCTAGTTCTATTCCCCTATTATATCATCAGTACTGTGATGTAATTGACTGTGACATCACAGGTGACTGACCTGGCCGCTACTGGGTGTCTTTTCCTGAGTAGCTGTGATGTCACAGTCAGTGAGGTCACAGTGCTGATGATTTAATGGAGGAGACAGAACTAGATATGTCAGCTGCCAGGCAGAGTGCTGTTTCACAGATCACACCTACTAACAACAGGTAAAAAAATCTTATAATTACCCAAAGGAAAAAAGAATGGAAAAGTACCTCAGATATAAAAGGTAATAGCTGATTGCTTTTTAAAAACTAATGTTAATTTTAGCCAGTACACTAGCTCTTTAATGTAATTAAGAACAGTTCCATGTGCTGTGCAATGTTTTTAAATGTTATTTTCTCTGTAAGCAGAATGGCGCCATGAAGGTTACGAAATGGTGCTCAGTAACTTCATTGCTCTCTCGCAGGCGGGCATACAGTAGTCCATGCAGATCTGAGGGCAGTTAATGTGTTCTCTGACCCCTATTACATTATATTTGCTTACCAGCAGATGGAGAAGCACACTCTGGCCATAGAACATCAGCATGCAATGTGGCTGGTATACCCAGCTTGTGAATAAGGACTTTGGACTGCCATGTTTCTGGATGGGGGGGGGGGAATGGAGGGCAACTGTGAGGTAGCTCGAGCGGCCTCACCCTCTTGGTCTGAGACAGAGCACTCTCCACTCCTACACAAACCTACTAGGGTGAGTACAGCTTGCCACAAATGCATGTGCTTATAGTGTTGGTTGCTTGCTTACTTGAAATGATGGTGTTCAAATGGCCAATGGTTGATTTTGAGTGACAGAACACGGGTAAATTAGCTCAGGGCAGCCTAGGAAAATGTATGAAACAGCTCCAATGTTTCAAAAGACCTAACTACCTAGAACCTAGTACCTAGTGAGGTTGATTATGCATACCTCTTATTATTATATGGAATAGATAAGTGGAATTTCCACTATGAATTGACTGCATGGTTTGTTTCATTTTAGCAGTTCCTCTCAGCATGTTGTTACACTAGAGAGGATACCCTTCATACCTGTGTTAGATAGGCTGGTACCAAATCAATGTCTTATTTGTACTCTCTCAGGTACTGATTCTCTCATGCTTATGATAAACTTTTATAGATAAAAGTTAAAAACAAAATTGGACTCCCAGGAAACCCCTCCCTTGACCTGAGAGAAGGAAACCCTACATGGATCACAGCTTTTCAATCTGACCAGATTCCTGAAGATAGCATCTGAGGACTGCACATATGCCCTCCAGTTGAGGCCAGAACAAGAAGGGTTTTGCCAGGGTCCCATCTCCTTGACGTTGCATTGAACCATTTCCTTAGGAGCACTGGGCCACTGCTGGATGTGCTCTGTGCGCCCAGTTGCAGTAAACTCATCCAGGTCTTGTGCATGGGTAAATGAACTATGGGTTCTCCATAAGCTCCCATATCCAAAATGAAATCTTATTTTGAACTTCAGATTATTTCATGTTTGCTTCATGTTTGAACTGTGTCCTCCACAAGGCACCCTGAGCTGTACTTGTGCCCTGAAATACAGGTCAAGCCTGAAGGTACTGTGGTCTAAGTGTGCATCACTTCTCTTTTCAAAGCACCTGTATTTTCATTGTATTTTTCCAAGCAGAAACTGCAGCCCAGGCGTACCTGAAGTAAAGGTGAGTCCAACAAGAATGCTCTTATCCCTTCCCCCCAAGGGAAGGACATTAATTATTTGGGTTGTTATTCCAGGGTGCTGGAGGACTGAAAAGTGGCCAGTGTGGTCCCCATTTTTACGAAGGGGGAAAAGCTGGACTCGGGCATCTATGGGCCAGTCTGCCTGGCATTGGTGTTGAGCAAGGTCCTGAACACCATTGTCAAGGACAGAATAATGGGGCACACTGTTCAGGCTAAGGCTCTTACCGGGTCTCAACATAGCTCTATGCAGGGCAGATCATGCCAAACCAGCCTGATCCGGGCAGGGCGATGGATGTGTATCTGGACTTCAGTTAGGCCTTTGACACTGTGACATAGAAAAAGCTTCTGTGCAAAGTACACCATCATGGTATACATAAGGCCTACACAAAGGGGCTTGCTAACTCACTTAGGGCAGAGGGCTGTAGTGTATGGGCACTGCTACGGGTGGAGAAGAGTACACAGGGATCAGTTCTGGGCCGCCCCTGCTGCTCAATATATTCATTAATGATGCAGAAGCGTGGTGCATTTTTTTCCCTTAAGCTGCCTCCCGCCAGCTCCTCACTACAACTACTCCCTTGGCAGTGGATCAGATTTGGCTCCTGACCGGGTGCTCCCTCCTGTTGTGCGATGTGGCTTTTCCTTAAGCTGCCACCCGCCAGCTCCTCACTGCAACCGTTCCCTCGGCAGTGGATCAGATTTGGCCCCTGACTGGGCACTCCCTCCTGTTGTGTGGTGTGGCTTTTCCTTAAGCTGCTGCCTGCCAGCTCCTTGCCGCAACTGTCCCCTCTGCAGTGGATCAGATTTGGCCCCTGACCAGGTGCTCCCTCCTGTTGTGTGGTGCGACTTTTCCTTAAGCTGCCATCTGCCAGCTCCTCGCTGCAACTGCTCCCTTGGCAGTGAAAGCCCTGCCAGCACTATGCACTGGCTCCCCACCCACCCGCCTTATCTGGGCAATTACTTATATTATATAGCTTAGAGATGTCACATGACTGTAAGTGAATTTAGTAAGTATCTACTTTCCATTAACATCTTATTACATCTATCCACCAGGGGTGCCTTAGTCAGCTGCGCACTGCTCAAACTGTGCTGACGCTTCATTCAGTTCCTTGTTTCTCGCAGACTGCACTGCTCTTAATTGTCTGGCGTTTATCTCGGCATCGCAGCTGCTCATTAATTCTATTCAGTTGAGCACTCTGCTTTTAAACTGCTCTGGTGTCTCTTCAAGCAGCAGTTATTATCTAATATTTACTCATTTGTGAACACAGCTTTTAACTGCTCTGGATTCTCCACACAGCAGTAGCCCAACAGTTTTTGTGCCACCTACTCGCTTATTTTTATTTCATCTCGAGTCCCTCTCTATATTTATCTATGTTAATAGCTGCTCCCTGCTTACTCATTATTATTCTCCCCCTCCTCTCCCTTCCTGCCCCCAACCCTGCACCGACCCCTACTGTTATTACTCGATGCTACTCACCTACCCCACATACTCCTATGTTTTGTATGGCTATTACCCCCACTCCCTTCTTCCAATCCTGGTCCCATTTTCCATTCCTCCCTTGCACTTCCCTTTTATCAGTGCCAACTGTCTGTGCCACAGTTCACCTCCTAATATCACGACCTCCCCCAGCCTATCTCCCCCCCACCCCACACTCGCTTGGGTCCCAGACTTGGTACAAATCCTCTAAATTGCACTCCCTTATAATAGCCCTTCTACTCCTAACATCTGGTGATATAAATCCTAATTTTGGCCCTACCCCTGTACCTGGGCATATTACCGCTAATCCTAGCCCCTCCCTCAACTCCCTTGAGCTTCCGCATGATCTCAAATTCTTGCATATAAATATATGTAGCCTACTTCCCAAATTCAACCTAATACAACCCATCATTGTCTCACTTGTCCCAGACATTCTCATCCTCTTGGAAACATGGCTCAATAACAAGAGATCTGACACTGCTATCTCTATCCCCAGGAACACCATCATCTGGCAAGACCGCACAGGTAGGGATGGAGGTGTGGCGGTGTGCTGATGTACATATCCTTCTCAATTCAATCTGTTACTGTCCTATCCACTTCCCTCCCTGCAACTTATAGAACCCTCATTTTAAGAATTTGCCATTTTCAGCTTCCATCTTTATAGCTGGAGCCTGCTGTCGATCAGGCCTTCCCTCCTCTATTGTCACAGACCTCATTACCCCCATTGTCTCACATGCTTCCCCAGGCAAACTGTTCATTTTAGGGGATTTCAACCTAAATTGGTTATCCTCCTCCCTAGGTAAGGCTCCCAACAATATAACTGCCCTAAATCTGACTCAGCTAATCCTGGAACCAACCCTGTTGAACCACAAATCCAATAATCACTCCCTGATCGACTGGGCCTTAACCTCTCTCTCACATAGGGTTATTCAATCAGGGGGGCTATCTAAAGCCCTAAGTGACCACCATATGATCTATATGGTGCACAAAATCCACAGGCCCAAGGCTCCCCATAAAATCTTGACAACACACTCTTACAAATTGCTGGACCTTCGCCCTCTTCACCATGACCTAGCACACACGGACTGGACTCCCATTGCCTCAGAAAACTCTGTTGACAAGCTCTTGATTACTTCAAATCTAAATTTCTAATGGCCTGGAACTATCATGCTCCTCTAAAGCATATCAGAGTCCATGGTAACCACCTATCTTGGATCACCCCTGAACTGTTCACCTGCTAGCATGCATGGGACAAATCTTGGAAACATCATAAAGCTTCTAAACTACATAGAGATTTCATAGTCTACCGAGTTCTCCGGAACTTTTGCACAAAAGCCACCGAGTTAGCCAAGGCTGAGTACTTCAGATATATCTTCATATCCAACATAAACAACCCCTCCAAGTTCTGGAAGGTTGTGCATGCCCTTTTCTCCCCTCCTTAGAATCCTCCAACCCCACTCATTAAAGTAAACAACACACTCATAGCTAATCATGCCTCCGTTGCTATGGAATTTAACTCTTACTTTACGTCATGTGCCCCTGCTCTACTGTTCTCTCTCTCCTCTGTCCCAAACATCCCATCCCCCACCCAATCCAAAAGCGATCACTGCCAATCTCAGTTTCCCCTGTTCTCCTTTGCCAAGGTCTCCCCAGCTGTCACCCTAGACACTCTCCTGGCTCTTAATCCCTCTAAAGGGTCCTCACCTGACGGTCTTGACCCTAAACTCTTATATCTCTCTACCCCTGCTATCTTTTCACCACTGCCTGATCTCCTAAACCTCTCCTTCTCAACTGCTACCGTACCTACAGCATGGGAGCATGCTATTGTCCTCCACCTTCCCAAAGGAGGCTATTCTTCTTCCCCTGGTAACTACCATCCTATATCTCTCCTTCCCTCTCTTGCCAAGCTACAGGAACATTTGATCCTTTCCCAAATCTCCTCCTATCTCTCTGATACTGACTTCTTCACACCTTTCCAATCTGGTTTTCAGAAAGATCATTCAACCACCACCTTCCTTCTTAGGCTCACAGACTCCATCCTCTCAGGGATGGACAGTGGCCTAATCACATTCACCATTTTGGTTGACCTGGCCAGGGCTTTTGACATGATCTCCCACACCCTCCTCCTGAACAACCTCTGTAGCAGGCCTTTCTGATCACCATTAACTGGTTCAGAGCTTACCTCACAGATAGAACACAATCAGTTAAAATTGTTGATTCTATACCACTCCCCCCACTCCAAATCACCACTGGTGTGCCACGGGGCTCAGTGCTAGGCCCTCTTCATTTTTTCTATTTTTCTAAACTAACTCCCATCTGTCTACACTTCAACCTCTATTCATATGTGTGCAGACAACATGGTCCTGTTCACGTCAGGCCAATCTCCCTCTGATGTAACTGCCAGACTCCAGCATGACTTTAATAAGATTCAGCTCTGGCTCAGGTCTCATCAACTCTTCCTCAATGCCAAGAAGACCGTCTCCATAATCTTTGGCACTAGGCACAGGCAGAGACTCTCTGGGCTTCCCTTTGTGCCAACTTTTCATACCCTTGATGGGACGATACTAGAGGACATCTCCTTTTTTAGATACCTTGGGGTTTGGCTTGACCAACACCTCAACTTCTCTGTACATATAGACATCATCCTGAAAAAAATGCACCCCAAGCTCAGCACCTTATACAGGAACCATAGCTGCATTCCTCTATCAGCTAGGTGTGACCTTGTCCAGAAGATGATCCTCCTCATTTTCGACTACTGTGATGTAGTTTACAGCGCGGATCCCAAGTCTTCCTTAACCAGGTTGGACTCCCTCTTCAACTCCTTCAGTCGCTTCACTCTAGACTCTCCCTTCCAGACTCATCACTGTGCCTTTATCACTCTCTGTCTTTTCACTCACTTGACAGCAGACGTCTTGCCCACTGTGCTAAATTCATCTCTAAATTTTGGTTTGGATCACTACCCTCATACCTCTCCTCCTCTCTTTCCATCCCCCCCATTCATTCAGATCAAATGACACACGCATGTTGGCTATCCCTCACCAATTGACCTTGGTAGGTCAAGCAGCGTTCCCGTACCACTTTTGCAAACTCTGGAACTCTCTCCCACCTCAAATCTGTCAGTCCCCCCAATCATCCCTTCTCAACTTCCTTTCTCCAAACTGCACCTACAAATAGTTTCTCTAACTTCCTTGCCTTCCATCCAACTCCTATAACTCCTACCTAGATCCTCTTTTTTTTACCTCTGGTACTTTTCCTTTCCCCCGCTTTTTCTAATCCCATCATTACCTAGTCATTATTGTGTTCTTATTCACTACCTGTTTTATTGCTAACCCACCTGTCGTAACTGGCACCTCAATGTACTGTAATTTAGTAGTTGCATGCAACTCACCTAGAGCACTTCTTGTGTATCATGAGTACCTGCTTATGCATTCCTGTATTAGTTTTAAGTTTGTAATTTCTATGTACAATGTATTGAATTTGCATGATTGTATCTCCTCCTTACCCCTCTCCTCCAGGATGCACTGGGAGACGAGCAACTTGTTGCTCAGTGTACCTTTCCTGGTGAAACATTTCAATAAATACATAGAAACTGATGTCTACACTAGGCTGCTTACGTTGACCAGGGTGTAGACTCCTTTGAGGACGGGGCAAATGTCAGGAGAAACTGAACAAGCTGGGTGACTAGTTGGAGCCTCAAATTCAATGTAGCCAAACCTAAGGTGCTACACTGGGAGAGGATAAAATGGAGGTGGGCCCTACACACTGCATTGTGCTCCTCTTGCTGCACTGGAAGGGGAAAAGGACCTTGGGGTTCATCGTAGACAAGGGTCTGAAGCATGACAAGCCATGTGTGGCCACTGACAAACAGCCAGCAAAATGGTGGAATGAATCAACAGAGGGTGATCAGCAGGGCAGGAGAAGTTATCCTGCCACTTTTCGAGGCCCTCAGGCCCTACCTAGAGAACTGTGTGCAGTTCTGGGTTCCTCAGTACAAAAAGGACACTGAGGTACAGTTGTCCAGAGGGTGTAGCACAGAGCCACCAAAACAATTAGGGTATAGGTTACAAAAGCTATGAGGTGGCCCGGTGGCACTGAGGGTTGAGGCGCTGGACGCCACACCTCACTCCACGCCGGCGACCCGTGTTTGGGAGCGGACTCGGGTCGCTGATGGGCCGGCCGGGGGGAGTTAGGCTTGAGTGTCCCATGACAGCTCGCCTACTCCGGGGAGGGTTAAGACAATAGCCCGAACACTTGCCTGACTCTGAGCGGAGGCTCGGAGTACTGCAAGCCCCTAATGTTAGGGGAAGGGCTGCCTTGATACAGCGTGATGTCGGCGCCTTGACGTCAGGGGTCCTACGATGTAAGGGGTGGGAGAAAAAGTGGAAAATGCCTGCCGTCGCTGGGAAGACGGAGCCTCCGGAGACGTGCCCTCGATGTGCCTTCGCCCGCCCGATGGCCCTTGGACCGCGCAAGTTGATTGATGGAGTAGCAGGCTCTGCCCCATCCCCGCTCGGGGGGTAAACCTAAGCTACATGGGGTTCCAGAGGGTCATACGGGCAGGGTAGAAGGTAGAGGCATGTCTGCCTTGAGGCTCCTGAAGGGTCGGGAATGGCAGGCAGGGAGGTGAATAAATAGAAATTTCAAAAAAAAAAAGCTATGAGGAGAGGCAAGTGGCCCTTACCATGTTCACTTTTTTTAAACTCTATTTTTGCTCCATATGCTCTGTGGGGGTTTACCGTATATCTGCCCATCTGGATCCACTCACCCCTCCCACCTAGCATCCCCCCAGGCTCACCAGCTTGGGGATACCAGTCCGTAGTTTCCTCCCAAGGTGGAGTTCCTTCCAAGGGGCTCAGAGGGGGAGACAAAGACCAGGCTGGCAGTTCTGAGCGTTATTCGGGCAGGCAAGGTTTGGAGAAGTCACCTGGCTTCCTGGCTCCTCTAGTCACTGTAACCTTGTTCCTCATGAACAGTTCCTTACAATCCACCCTGTTGATTCATCACAAGAACCTGCATGACTCAGTCATATCCTCCTTTCCCTCCTGGCCTCCCAGTCTATATTTTACATATGAAGGTGTACAGAACCTTTCCTCAAACTACCTCCCCTACTGCTCCTGGATCATCTTCATGGCACGCCTTTGTATGGTTTCTATGCAGTCTTTACCGTTCTTGAGGTGTGGACTCTAGAACTGCATGCAGTACTCCAGGCATGGCCTTACCAGGGACCTGTGCAGACACAGTATTATCACCTTCTTCCTACTATCAAATCCCCTTCTTGAACATCCCAGCATCCTATTTGCCTTCCAGCACACATTTTGTTTGTACTGAGCAGTGGATTTGATCACTAATGATGACCCCAGGTCTCTCCTCAGTTATCTGCACCACTCTTATCCTCCCCTCTTCATCCAGTAGTTCATTTTAGGGTTCTTTCTACCAACATGCATCGCTTTGCTGGGTTGAAATTTAGTTGCCATAATCTTGTGCAAGGGCTGACCAGTATTTCCCAAATACCACCAATAGTAGGGCTTCCAACTATTGGGAGCCCTTCCCAAATCGTGGGCTATTTGTATTTGGGAAGTACTATTCACTTAATTAACAAACAAAAAAACTACAAAATAACCTTCCCCACACCCCTGCTTATTATTATTTTTTCTATAAAGCATTTTGTTCCCTGGGTTCCGATGGTAAGCAGTAGCCATGTCACCCTCCCCGACCGATGTCCTCTCCCGGCCCACCGAGCAGTCCCCTCATTGATTTCTCCCATGGTGGGGCTAGAAGGGGAAGGTGGCCCCCAGCACACAATGTAGAATTTATGTCAGCTGGACGACAGCACGGGTCGGGGGAAGCAGGCATGGTTTCATATAGCATGCATGGTCCTTTTTCCTTGTTCTGCTTTCACCAATGCCATGATGGCACATAAGAGCATTGCTGTGGAGACACACAAGCATTCTGGAACTGCAGCCCCTCCCGTCTGTCACTTGTGCCTGCACTACCACCAGGCCTCCACCTGGTGGCAGTCAGAGGCCGAGACAGTATGCCTCCCCTCCTCAGAAGAGGAGAGCAGTCCTCGGGATGCTCGGTTCTCTCCTTCCTCGGCCAAACCCCAGCAACCTGAGTCCACTTCCAAACCTGGCTTGCTGGCATGCGGGCGGTAACACTACTGCCAAACCACAGGGCGAGCCTACCACTGCTTATTTTTAAATGTCCCGCCCTCCTCACCATGCCCAGACACAAAAATAAAGTTACCCCATCCCCCTGCCAACTGTCTGCACCATGATCCCACCCTCCTCCCCCCAGCACCCACAACATGAGTAATACTACAATTATTTAGTCCCACAGTGGATGATAGCACAACCTACCTCCATGACTGGAGAGCATCTTTATAAAGTAAAAGTGCCTGTGTGCACTGATCAGAAAGTATTCCTATGTCATCCCCTGTCCTCACAGCCTGGCTGCACCCTTATCCCACCCTCCTCCACCCAGCACTCAATTTAATGCTCATAAAGGTGGCTGAAATGACCTGCTCTCCTTCCTGGCTGGTCACCTTCTAATGTGTGAAAGTGCTCACGCTCTCTGTAATTCTAAAACCAGCCAATCACATGATGGGGAGCAACATAGGCATACTTTGTGTTCAGTGCAAACAGGCACTTTTACTTGATAAATATGGCAGCTGGCCATGGAGGTGGGCGGGTTACATAGAAACACAGAAACATTGATTTTGAAGGCATATAAGGACCGCCTGGCCCACCTAATTTGCCTGTTTCCTTACCTACTTAATTCCTGATTCTAAATAATCAGCAGCTTACCCTCTCTTTCCTTGCCTTCTGTCTATCCCATGTATTCTTGAGCTCACCAATCATTTTAGCCTGTACGACCTCCGCTAGGAGGCTGTTCCATACATCCACCACCCTTTCTGTGAAAAAATACTTCCGTGCATTTCCCCAGAGTCTACCCCCTCTAGCCTCATATTGTGCCCCCTTGTTCTTGCACATCTCTTTTTTTGAAAGATGCTGCCCTCCTGGATCTTGTTGATTCCCTTGAGGTACTTGAATGTCTCTATCATATCCTCCTCTCCCTCCTTTCCTCCAGGGTATACATATTGAGGTCTTTCAGTCTTTCCTCATATGTTTTCTGGTGCAATCCTTTCACCATTTTTGTTGCCCTTCTCTGGACTGCCTCTGTTCTGTCAATGTCCTTCCAGAGATGCAGTCTCCAGAGCTGAACACAGTATTCTAGATGTGGCCTAACCAACTGTCTGTACAGTGGCATCACCACCTCCCGTTTTCTACTGGTGATGCCCCTCCCTATGCATTCCAGCATCCCTCTGGCACCCCCCACCTCCTTTACACATTACTTGGCCACCTTCAGGTCATCTGTTATCTTTATCCCTAGGTCCCTTTGCAGTTTTGTTGTTATTAGTACCCCCCCTATTTTTTTGTATTCCCCTACAGGATTCCTACAGCCCAAGTGCATGACTTTGCACTTTTTTGCATTGAATTTAAGCTGCCACTCTCTTGACCACTCCTCCAATTTGCCTAGGTCTCGTCTCATTTTACAAATCTTGGTGTCATCCTCAAAGAGGCACACCTTTCCTTCCAGCCCCTCCACAATGTCATTAATGAAGACATTGAAGAGGACCGGACCCAGAACTGAACCCTGTGGCACCCCACTGGTCACCTCCCTCTCCTGGGATTGTACTGCATTCACCACCACCCTCTGTGTCCTGTTGCTTAGCCAACTGTGAGACTATACAATTGTAAAATTACACATATTGTGGGTGCAGAGGGGAGGAGGGTGGGAGCAAGGCTCAGAAAACAGGTGGGGGGGATGGGGCAACTGTGTTTTTGTGTTTGGGCAGGGTGAGGGGTGGGGCATGTGAAACTAAATAGAGATGGGAGAAGGGTGTTTTTTTTTTTTAAACCACCAAATACTAAATATTTGGCTGCTGAATACCGAATATTCAGGAAAAGGTATTCACTTGGATACTTTCTCAATTTTTGCAGGTCTCCTTTGGTGAGTAAATTCCCTCCTCAGTGCTCACTTTGCCATAGATCTCTATGTCAGCAGCAAAATGACTCTTTATTCTGGAGTCCCTCTCCTACAGTATATCATAAATAAAGATATTGAAGAGCACCGATCCTGGAACCGATCCATGCAGTACACTGTTTATAACTGCTCTGGGCTCTGATTATGTCGCATTGATAACCATCCTTTGCATTCTGCCCTCCCCCAACAGTTCCCAATCCACCTGGTCAATTTTTCCCCTATCCCCAGGTCACGCAGCTTTTTTTTCTTAGCCTTCTGTGTGAAATCAAATCAAATGCCTTGCCAAAGTCAAGACACAACACATCCACTGTTTGGCACCTGTCTACCACCTCTGTGACTCAATCAAAGAAGTCGATCAGGTTAGTTTAGCAAGATCTCCCTGTTACAACCCTGTGCTGCCTCCTGTCCTGCAACCTATTTGCTTCCAATAATTCAACTATTAGTTCCTTAATGATGGATTCCAACAGGTTGCCTACGATCATCTGCTTGGCCAGAAGCAGGTGTCCTGGGGAAGGAACAGCAGCGAGTGAAGAGGCAGCTGCCATCTTCAGGAAAGGGAAGTAACTGCAACACAAAGTGCTTTCATTTTCACTTGATTACATTGGTGTTTCTTCTAGGTTCTGGGGGGCTGTGTGTATAGACGGGGAATTTAACTTTAGTTGCCTGATTGTTTTTTGTGGAAGCAGGGGGCAGCAATGTAGTTTCTGCCCACCCACCCCTGTGCTCGCCCTACCTTTATAGGTAACTGATTCATACAACTTCCTGCATTTTCTTAAGGGGAAACAGTCCACTCATCTACTTAACACTACTACCAGGGAGCGGAAACAGTCTTTTAATCAAACAAAGAAAAAATAAATACTGGTGGGGGAACCTAACACAGGAAGAGGATACAAACAATAAAGAAGGGGATCACTAGTAATAAGGGACACAGTTAGGACAGACAGAGAGGATATAAGGAGTGGTGCAGTGTAGTGGGTGCGGGGCCGCAGTGTTCAGGAGAACATTCTGGATCATGTGGTGCTGCTCCATCTGCAGGCACCTCTCTGTGTTGAGGGAGGAGGCTGCCAGTCTCCAAGCCAAGTTTGCCAGCATACAGGGAACCTTCATCCCCACCCAGAGACCACCATGTCCACAGCCTCATCCTTCAAGGATGCCCAGGAAGAGGCATGGTTGGACCATGGTGGGCTCAGAGAGAGAGTGCGGGAGGGGGGGGTCTGAAGCAGATCCTCAACCGGTCCAGCTAAGTAACTCCTACACTGTCTTGGAGGAGCAGGAATCCCCAACAAGGGCACCCACAGCTGTGACCAAGGAGGATGGGCCGGTCCTCCATGATGGAGCCCCAGGGAAGGGGGGTAGAAGACTCCAGAGGAAGAGGAAGCTACTGCTGGTGGGGGACTCGGTCATCTGGGAAGTGAAGTTAGGGGCACCTAGCAGTGGGGAGAGGGAGGTCAAGTGCATCCCAGGAAGCACTGCATGGAGGGATGGGAAGCGGAGCCATAGGATCACGTGGGTGGTAATAAGGAGGGAGGAGCTGGATGTTATTGTCCCCCTGGGGCAAATGATCTGGCAGGGGACAAGGTGGAGAGAGCCAGAATCCAGGAAGATTGGGGGGGGAGCTTAAAGCAGATAGCACGCTCTGTATCCTTCTTGGAGGTACTACCTATCCACAGCGTGGGGGAGGTTAGGTCACTCTGCATCCAGAAATTCAACTTCTGGTGGAGGGAATGGTGTGGAAAGGAGGGGTTTTAGCTTCATGAGGAACTGGGGCCCCACCTGGCAAGATGCAAGCTGCATAAGGATGCCGGTCTGCATTCATCCAGGAAGGGGACCTTAGTACTAAGTGAGAAGTTTGAATGCTTCTGCAGCAAGCATTTAAACTGGCCAAGGGAAGGGAGAGGCGAGGAAGATCAGGTGGCTTCTTATCCCCCCCCCCACCAAGCATATGCTCTACACAAGTACCCAAGGAATGGATAGACAGACAGAGGGCAGAATTCAACATGAGAGTGGACGATGGGGAGGACCAAGGGAAAAAGAACACCTAGTTAGGGGGGTGGGCTTACGGCAACAAAAGAGGGTAGGGAAGTCACATCCTGGAGAGCCATGTGTGCCAATGCCTGGAGCTTTAGTAACAACATGGAGGACCTAGTGGCAACCATGGCACAGTCGGACCTAGATATTGTGGCCATCACAGAAACCTGGTGTAATGCTAACCAAGACTGGGAGATAGCCATACCAGGCTACAATCTATTCAGAAGGGATGGGACAGGCAGGAAGGGGGGGAGTGGCACTTTATGTGAAAGATAACATAAAGGCCACAGTGATTCAAGGGGAACAAGGAGGAGGGGATTCTGTAGGTTAAGTGTAATAGAAAAACAGGGTCAGCCATCTGCACAGGGGCAATTTACAGACTACCAGCACAGGGGGAGGAGACAGATAGGGAGATGATGATGGGCATCCAAATGATGGCACACAAGGGGGAGGTAGTGCTGATGGGTGACTTTAATATTCCAGGCATGAACTGGAGCCTACCAGAAGCTGCATCAGCCAGGAGCAGGTTTATTCTAGACTCCCTTAAACAACTGGTCATGGAACTAACATGGCAGGGGGCACTACTGGACCTGGTGCTCACAAATGGGGACAGTGTGATGGGGATTGCAGTGGGGGAGCACCTGGGAAACAGTGTCCACTGGTCAGTGTGGTTTAGCTTAACTGAAGGGGCAGAACCCAGCCACACAAAAACACAAATCCTTGAATTTAGGAGGCCAGCTTTTGGGAAAATGGGGAAATGCTTGGAAGAGGCACTAACTGGAATAGGAAGAATAGTAGGGGTGGAGGAACAGTGGGCATTATTCAAAACAGGGATAACAAGGGCCACACAATCATGTGTAAAGCAGATTAGCAAAGGGAAAAGGAGGAGGAGACCATTATGGTATTCCAAGGAGGTAGCAGAGAAAGTGAAAACCAAAAAGATATCATTCAAGCAATACAAAAAGACATAGGCAGAAGGGGACAGGGGCAGGTACCAGGAGAAACAAAGGGAGGCAGTAAGGGAAGCCAAAGCACTAACAGAAGAACGCATTGCAAAATCAGTGGTTAGAGGGAACAAAACCTTTTACAGGTACATAAGGGAAAAAAACGTAAGCTAAGGGAAGAACAGTTAGGCTGAAAGGGGAGGACAGGGGTAGTGTGGAGGATGACAACAGCAAAACAAACATACTGAACAGATATTTCTGCTCAGTCTTTACAAAGAAGGGGGTGGGTAATGGGCCAGAAGGGAGTAGAATGGGTACGAAGGGCACAGAAATGGATACAAGTCCTTTTCCACGGGAAAGGGTCCTAAAAGAACTTGAATGCATAAGAGTCGATAAGGCTGGAGGGCCAGATGGGGTACACCCCAGGGTGCTGAGGGAGCTAAGAGAGGTGGTGGCTGAACCTCTGGCAACCCTGTTTAGCTGGTCACTGGAAACAGGAGAGGTACCCCAAGACTGGAGGACAGCTAATGTAGTTCCCCTATACAAAAGCAGTAACAGAGAGGAAGCGGGAATCTACAGCCCAGTCAGCCTAACTTTAATAGTGGGAAAGATCGTGGAAACACTACTGAAGGAAAGAATAGTGGAACACCTGGACCCAAGGCAACATGGTTTTAATGGGGGGAAGGTCATGCCAGACTAACCTCATTGAATTTTTCGACTGGGTGACAAGGGAGGCTGATCGGGTTGGGGGGGGCAGTGGACGTGGCCTAACTGGATTTCAGCAAGGCCTTTGACACTGTGACACATAGAAGGTTGTTAAACAAGCTGGAGAGGATGGGAGTGGGAAGGATGGTGATGCATTGGGTGTGGAACTGGCTTGAAGGCAGGACACAGGAGGTGGTGGTAATTTGCTCCACAGAGGGAAGGGTGACTAGTGGGGTGCCACAGGGATTAGTGCTAGGTCCAGTCCTCTTCAACATCTTTATCAGTTACATTACAGAAGACCTAGAAGGAAGAATTTGCCTGTTTGCTAATGACACAAAGCTCTGCAACAGGGTGGACACACCGGAGGGTGTGAATAGAATGAAGAGAAATCTGCAGAAGCTTGAGGACTGGTCAAGGGAGTGGCAGTTAAGATTTAATGCAAATAAATGGAAAATAATGCACATGGGGCACAAAAAACATATCAGCTGGGGTGGGGGGAGTCTATAGAATGCTCCAAGCAGGAAAGGGACCTAGGGATTATCATCTCTGATGACCTCAAAGTATGGAGTCAGTGCAACAAGGTGGCAGGAAAAACAAACAGGATGTTTGGTTGCATTGGCAGGGGTATCACTAGTAGGAAAAGGGAGGTCATAATTCCAGTATACAAAACACTAGTGAGGCCACACATCAAGTACAGTGTTCAGTTCTTGAGGCCTCACCTATGTCAGGACATAGACAGGGTGGATGCAGTTCAGAGGAGGGCAACCAAGATGGTGCAAGGATTACATCACAAAGATAATGAGGACAGGCTGAAGGACTTGAATATGTATTCCCTGGAGGAGAGGGGGGATATGATTGAGACATATAAATACCTCATGGGGAGGAACAAGGTGCAAGAAAACACAATCTTTCATAGGAAAAGATATTCCAGGACTAGGGTACATGGGATGAAACTGGAGGGAGGCAGGTTCAGAGGGAACATGAGGAAGAATTTCTTCACGGAGAGGGTGGTGGACAAATGAACCGCTCTGCCAGAGGAGGCGGTGGGGGCTGAAATGATTACAGGATTTAAGAATGCATGGGATAGGCATCGGGATCCTGGTAGTCGGAGGAAGGGGACAACTTAGTTCTAGAGAAGCTTGAAGAAGCTGAGTACGTGTGCACATAGGCAGACTAGGTGGGTCGTAGGCTCCTATCTGCCTTCAACACCTATGTATCTATGTATCATGCTTAAGCTGACTGGTCTGTAATTTCCTGGGTCATCCCTGTCCTCACTCTTGTGATACAACACCACATTAGCAAGCTCTAGTCTGCTAGAACAAACACTGTTTCCAGGAGCAAATTTGCCAACACTGCTGACAGTGTTTGTCTCACATCCTTCGAACCAGGTGCTTTGTGTACCTTTAGGATTTTGAGGCCCCTACGCATCCTTTCTTCTGGGACTGGTCCTAACTCCATTCTCGTCATGCATCTTACTTTGGCCCGCATGTCACACTCCAGTACTGGCCACCCTCCTACCTGGTAAATACTGAAAAAAAGGAATCATTCAGTATGGTGGGGCAGCCTGAACAGACTGCCAGTCTTTTTCTGCCACCATCTGTGTTTTTATGTAATATGCAACCCCTTTAGCCCTGCCCTGCTCTCTCACTACCCAGATGGGGGTGGGCATGGCCCAGAACAACTCCTATACCTAGGGGTAATCGTTAGTAAAGCTCCACGGGAGTCCCCTTACAGAAATATTGTTTGCATTCACAGCCTTTTTCCATCTGCTTCAACCATAGAAACAGTCCCAATGACGCAATGAAGATCACTCTTCAAGCCAGATAGATAGCTCAAATGTGAAGTCCCTTTACTTAGCAGATAGAGGTTTAGGGTAATTCATTCATGTGTTTCTTTTTCTTATTTTTTAGTGTGCTTTTTTCCCCCTCAGCCAACCAGCCCCCATCAGTCCTATCCCCAGCCACCCAGCTCCATCACCCACCTTTTCTGGGACTTACCCCTCCTCCTTATACACCCTGGTTTACCTCCAGGGTGGGACTGTCAGAAGGAGGCTCTACCTCCCAATGAAGACTCGGTTGGTGCTTTGAAAGATAGTGCCAAGGCTGGCGGTGTGGAGCCTGTGGTGAGGGGTTGACATCCTCCTGCTGCAGTCAGCATTTTTCTTATTTTCTCCCAGCAGCCGTAGGATGCCAAGAAGAGCTCCTGACATGCATGCACACATAAGCGTGCATTGCGCATCAGAATATATTGGCGTCCGCCCTTCCAGATACTTGGCTCTGCTAACACTGCCACCCTGTGGTCATCCAGGTGACAGTAGCGCAGCAGAGTCTGAACTCTCTCTCTCTCTCTCTCTGAGGTGGAGAGTGTCCTCTGGGATGCTTGGCTCACCTCCCCTGGCTGGCCCTGTGATGACTCAGAGTCGTTCCTGAACCCCAGTCATTGGAATTGTGAATGGTAGCACTGCTGCTGCATTGGCAGGCTGGCTCATTCATGCATTTCTTAGTTCATTGCTAAGCTCATTTTGGGGTCAGCACCTCACATCACAGTACTTTTTTTGTATCAGGTTGCTTTAACTGTGTTGTGTCTTATTGTGCTATCATCCTATTTGTACCCTCCTGGGTCGTGCCTGCAAATTGGCAAATCTTTGTCTAGTGGACTTACCTGGTAAACAAAACTAACTAACTAAGTACACTAGGCCCCTGTTTCATTTAAGTGCTAGAGGTGTACTGGCATGTATACTAGACTTCTACGTGAGACTTTCCTGTCCCTTATAGTTGTCTTGGTGCTCCTGTGCACCACTAATCCTGTTATGGGAACTACTGTTACCCTATATGGATATTCGATTGAAAACATCATCAAGCTAACCCTTAAAGGACAGTATTGCCTCCAAACAAGCCTCAGACCATTCTGGAATAGAAACAGGAAGCAGTCTTGTTATCTCTGGCAGAGCCCTAGCACTTACCTGTTCTGAACCCCATTGCTGTTGTTCCGCATCCTTAAGTTCAGGCACCGGTTCCAATCTCGTTACATCACCAGGCATCTTCAACAGACTGTCCATGCCTGAAAGCCATCAGTGCACATCTGTTGAGGGAATGCCCACCCAGGAACCTGCTTTTACTTCCCAAGCTGTTTCTTAATTGCCTCTACTCTCCTCTACTTCTTGCCATCATGCCACCTGCCCGGAGGCTTCCCAACCCAGATCCCAACTGCCCAGAAACCCCCAGAGAAATCAGAAAGTGCAGGCTCTGACCACAGTGCTCAACCTCATTTCCAAGGGGTGTCCGGCCCTTGATCTGGCTCTGCATCTCACATGGCTACCAGATCTTCCCCAGGCAACTCTGAGATGCCTTCCAATGACCCAGTCCTTAATCATTCCACCCCTCCCTATTATAAAGGGCAAAGCTATTGGTCTTTGGCACCTAGCACTTTGACGGGCCAAGTACTAACAACCCACCACTTTCTGGGTAAGCATTGTTACAAATATATCAGCCTTTTCCCATCCTCCTCCATCCATGTGCCTTCCTTCTTTAATCTAATAATACTCGTTTTTCCTAATGTATTTAAAAAAGGTTTTCTCTCCCCCTTGACCCCACCACTATTCTGAGCTCTATCTTCGCTGTTTTACTTTTTCTTACTGTTATTCTGGCTTCTCTCAGGTAATCCTCCTAGTTGGCATCACTCTATTCTGCTTTGTATTTTCAGAATGTTACCTTTTTTACGGCTGAAGGGCAGAGCTCTGCAGACGTTTTGCTAGGATAGTAGAAATAAGGAGCTCACCAAATGTCTAGCAGACTTTTTTTATTGGAGTTTTATAGCAATCCCTCCGCTCAGCACTCTGTTTACTGCACTACTTTTTCTCTGTTAGTGTTTCCCAGTGAGGAATGAGGTTCAGATTTTTCAGATCAACACAGAATGAAGTGTTATTTTTACTGCGGGAGATCAAGGTTGTCATCTGTAACTATGCTATTCTGCAGTGGTTGGTATTTTTTCTTTCACTCTGACAGTGTTTTTAAGTTTTGATGGGAAATAATGGTCCCAATAACAGTACATGTATTTCAGCCTTAATTTGTGCATCATTTTTAACAGAGTTTTTAAATAACCCAGAGGAAAAAAACATTTAAAACACGAGTGTGCCAGATTAGCCATTAGTTAAGAAATACAATCAGAGATTAGCAAACATCCCTGAGACTAGTAAATCAAAGGTCACAGAATGGAATGCTATGAACTGGCTTCTCAGATGTTCTAAATTTCACAGAAGCCAAATAATGTGTGTGTGTGTGTGTGTGTGCGCTACAGCATATTAATTAGAACTATGTAAAAACACATAACTGTGTGTTCATTTATCAGTATTATTTGTGAATATTTAGACTCACTGTTTAAACATGTGGAGTCTGCAGTTAGTGTTCATTAGTCAAACTGTAACCTGAAACAGGACCACCTTGTACACAGGGCTCTGTTGTCCTAATGATGTCAGTGTACTCAATATGCCTGCATGAAACTCAGATCTTTTACTACTAAATAGCAGTTCTGCATATGGGAAACAAAAGTCCAGGGAATCACCACCAACTAGTTAGAAACAAACATCTGAACCCATATTTCAGGATCTTTTTTTTTTTTTGTCTTCACAAAAATCATGAGCAAAGCCTGCTAGAGTGTGCAAGTTCATGCACTGCCCCTTTATTCTATTCTTTTTTGGTAACCGGGTAAGGCTCACTGGGCACAAGTGCCTGTTTTCAGGGGTGACCCAAGAGTACTGGGGTGGTTAAGTGACTTGCTCAGTCACACAGCATGCAATCGGAGGTTGTGGGAAGCAAACCCAGGTCTGCTGGATGACTCAGGCTCATTCACAGCTCATTACTCTACCCTCTAGACTATACTACCAGCCCCTTGAGAACATGATATCTGTCAGTCCAATGCCGGCACCAAACAGTGGAGACCCGAGGATGTTTGGGTCACAGAGACAGGAAAGCAGCATCAGACCATGTTTGTAGAGTGCTTAATTCAGTTCACAAGTGGCTAAAACACTGGGTACATTTTAGCCAGTGGCTAATTTTTAGACCCTAGCATTTACTCAGCTGGCATGAAGCAGCACTGGACCATTTGCTGGATGTGTAAGGGGAATGTTTTGTACCCCTTCCCCACATCATATTCTTTTACACTTTGGAGTTGGACAATAGCAATTTCTATTAGTTGGTCGGTGGTGCTGAGGGTTGAGGCGCTAGCCTTACCTCGTACCACGCTGGTGACTCATGTTTGGGAGCGGACTTGGATTGGCCAGGGAGGAGAGGATTGAGCATCCGATGGATTGCTCTCCCTTCTTGGGTAGGGTGGGTTGTGCATCCCGCAGTTCCGGTAGCTCCCAGTGGAGACTGGGAGCATTGCCACTAGTGGGCCATGTACACGGGGTATGGAGGTGGTGGTGGACATCCCACAGATGGGTGCAGAAGTGCATCAGTCATGCACTGGGTGTTATTGAATGTCCACACCTTCAGGAACTCGAAACAAGGAAAAAGGATCCTGGCACCCAGGAAGGTGAAGGTGGGTCCAGTGGACAGCTCTCACGCTCAATGCTGGGTCTACCCCAGCCAGCTTCAGAATCTCCTCCCTGCTCCGGCCACCCTACTAGATTCTAGATGGAGCACCAGAGGAGTAGGTGGTCTCACCTCAGGGGGCCCAGAGTCGGGGGGGTTGGTAGTAGGATGAGGAGAGTCCCCCAGATGGAGGCTAGGTCTGGGGAGACCTCATGCGGAGCAGGAGTTGGCCAGTCCGAGAGACCACACCGGAGGGAGTCCTAGGGGGCCAGAGAGGGGAGCATAAAGAAGTTAAAAAAAAATTATATTAGTTCTTATTCCTTATCACAGCCCATTGTGTGACTAAGGAACCTAGAGAAAACTAGACACATATATGCATGGGGATAACTAAATTACCGTTTTACACGATTATGAGACAGCTATATATGGATGTACAGTGTCTCCTGTTGTCTCAGAATTCCTAATAATAACTCCAAGTATTAGAGAAAATTGCTTTGGAAATGGGAAAACAATACACTCTTATCAGTTTTTATACCTACAGTGTTGTGTAGAGGCATGACATCAGACTGCATATGGCTGGCATGTATCCAGGCATCCCTCTACACTCTGTCCACAGGAAAATGGATTTATGTTATAAGGGGGAATCCCTTTCTGTGCAGCACTCAAACTGTGACTCAGATTTTGCCCGACGTAGAAGGGTGACCTCAAAAAAACAATGACCGCTGCAAACAGCAATGATCCTCAGCAGTTCAACAAACAGCAATACAAATACTTTTTTTTTGCGGGGGCCAAGCCCACCTGCACCCCCTGAATTTATTTATTTACTTAGTTTTTGTTGACCAGGTAAGTGCACTAGACAAATCCTGCCTATTTTCAGGCACGACCCGGGGGAGGGGGATACAGATGAATGCCAACTAACCTTGAATCAAATTAAGCTGTTGATGGTATTTTTAGTGAATGAGGGAAATTATAATCATCTCTGGTGGGGCAGTGGACTTAAAAAAAAAAAGAAATGTCTACATCCCACTGTGGGACCAACCCCAGGATTGTTGGCTCTAGTCACTACACGAAACAGCAAGCTCTGCAGGTTTTGGCCACACACCTGCCTATATCCTAGTATAGCGTATGTAGTTCACTGCTACACTTACTATACAGGATCTTTCGCTCTGTTTCAATGGTTGCCCTACACACGAGCGGTATTATTGACTCACTCATATTGAGTTGCTCAGTAATACTCACCCATATAGGGTGATACCCAGGAAAATACATGTGACCAGCTGCCACTTAGCTTGCAACATCTAACTGTCTCAACTCCTCTGTCCTCTATTACCCATTTGATTATCATGTCTGTGTAGCATAGCACAACATGAATTATGTGTGCCACACAGTTTACAGTATCGATGTTGCACATATTAATAATTTTACACTGTAGCCATTTGAATCACATAACCTGTCATACAGAGAAACATAGAAACTGACAGCAGATAATGACTGCTGGACCCATCTAGTCTGCCCATATTTAATTATGTTCACTTTTGCTGCAGACCCAACTTGCTCTACAGCACTGTCTCTTCCACCTCCTTCCATCCTACAAACCAAAAGTTAATTGGTTGAACAGCATTGCAGTCCCATTACAAGTGATTTTCCAAACATGAACAAAAAAAACTCAAGGTCGCAAACTGTAAAAGGCATCCTTAGCTATATGTCATTACTCTGTAGGCAATGTCTGGACTATTAAAAATAAATAAAATTCCATATTGTAGCTTACACAACATTGGTATACAGCTGGGTACCATCATAATACAATAACTTCATACAGTATGTACCTATCATGGTGTAACAATTCTATGAGTAGTATAGTCCTTCACACGTTCCCCTTGATTTTTTCAGCCTTGCTCAATGTATATATTATTACTGATTTGATTATCATGTCGGTGTAGCATAGTACAACATGAATTATTTGTGCCACACAGTTTACAGTGTTGACAATGTGCATATTAATGATTTTACACTTTATCCATTTGAATCCCCTAACCTGTCATACATAGAAACACAGAAACTGATGGCAGATAATGACTGCTGGGCCGATTTATAATTATAATCAGTTTTGCTGGAGACCCAATTTGGTCTACAACACTTTCTCTTCCATCCCCTTCCTTCCTCCAAGGGTTCCTTTGTGTCTATTTGAAGCATTTTTGAAACCCACCACTGGTTTCACCGCCACTGCCTCCCATGGAAGGCTATACTAGGAATCCAACAAAAAGGGGGTGTACAAGGGTAATCTCTGTTCCATTCAAACTTCTTATATTGTGGAGCTTGGTCGCTGTGGTGCATCAAATCCAAACAAACAAATAAAAGCAACAGCTCTGGTAAACACCATACACTCAAGTCCTGGTATAATATTATGTAATTTCATTACGTAACGCCCCAACCCCCATTTTGGGGGGCTTACCTGTCGTGCCTCTGGGTGCCTCCTGCTGTCTCCTGGTGTCCGCCCAGTCACCATGGCACTCTGCCACTCCTGCCCAGATCTCACCGTTAAATGAGCCCTATGGGGCTCGTTGAGCAATTTGCGAGTGGCCAACATGTCACAGAGCCATTGCTTGCATGCTCGAGGAGGCGCACTGCACATCATGACCACCGTTGCAATCAGAAATCCTTCTGTGTGTCTCCACCAGTTCCCAGTGCCCTGTTTAAGCTAAAAAAGGCACCGGGGATACTCAGATGCAGGGGAAAATGTCTTTAAATTAAACAAATCAACAGATACCATGAGCGCTGCCTCCAGGGCACCAGATAAGGTCAAGGGGTAAATGTCAGGGAATATAACCCTAATGAATATTCATAAGCTGCTGTGTGTTTTCTGGGGGTAGTGGGTTACGGAAGCTGCGACTTCCCAGGGGAAGTGTTTATTTATCTGAAAGTGGATTTCCTTGCAAGAGAACTGTTAGGGCTATAGCACAGTGGGGGATTTAAATAAGATTAAAGATAATCCTGGCTGCACCAGAACATTATATATGGGGTCAGTGAATTGAACTGCTTCGGAAACTGTCTTCAGCCACCATTTTAGTGCTTTGCCACCAGTTGGAAGCCAGGTTTTAATAAAAGGGTTTCTGGGGATTTGCCAGAGACTTATGGGAAATTATCTGGGACAATTTCTAGGTGCCAAAACACCAGCCAATGAACACCTGGGAACTGTTTAAGACAGATTTGGCAGCCAGTAAGATCTTAGGAACCTTTCCCCATATAAAAGGGGTCAGCTGCTGGAAAAGATCAGATTTGGAGAGACAGCCCAAGTGCTAGTGTGTGTGTGCCTCTGGGGAGCTTCCCAGCTCTTAAGGGTTAGGCCTGCCTGGCCTAGACTTTTTTTTTCGGTCGTCAGTCTGCGGGTCCAAATTGTTCCAGCCTGGGTAGCTGCTGCCTGCAGCTGCAGGTAATCTGATTCCATAAGCCTGAGAAGAGAAGATCAGCCTGAATCCTGCCTGGAAGGACCAGAAAAGGGCTGCGTTTACATATAAATGTGTCTGAGTTGTTCAAAGTGTTGTGCGGCCGAGTAGTTCGAAAACGTTCGTGTTGCATGTTTTCCTCGCCCCGAGTGGCATGTTCTTCCAGCCTGAAGACCAGCATCGTCGACGAGGACCATGAGGAACTTCATCTCCATCTGTATCCAACTGTGTCTACAGGTCTTATTTCATCGGAGAATCGCCTGGTCTGGAGTAAACATCAGGGTAGCTCCCTGTAAAAAAGCTCAAATTAAAGTGTGCCATCTGATTTAATTGTGGGTTGCTAATTATTTTGGACTGAGCCATCCGGCTTCGGATTACAAATTGTGGGTAAAGTGCATGTTGTGTTTTCTTCCCAAGGGCCCCCAGCAACAGTTGCAACTCCAGCCTACCCCAGGCAACGCTTCAGGCTAGCTGGCACTAACAACTGGGTACCCAGAGTGTGTGTAACTGTGTTAGAGGGACTCTAGAGTGCATGCCTTATAAGCTGACTAAATCAGATCCTGAATCAATCACGGTATTGCTGCCCCTCCCTTGTTCACATCCCCCAAATAAATCAGAACTGTATCTTTGTGCATTTAAACTGTTTGTGGTGTACCTTTGTGGGGGGGGGGATATTGTGTTACTGCTTTTCTCCACTGCAAGCCCTATTTTGCAGGGGGTCTCCAGGGCTATTGCAGCTGATCCAGCCCTGGTAGTAAGTGTGTCAAGAGTGGGGTTAACACTGTATTTCTGTGCTAACTGTGATTGCCTAATTGCTGATCCGTGTAGGCCACTAGAGGGGTTAGAGTGGGTACCAGTGTCCCGGAGGGCTATATCCATAGCAGCTACGCTACCCTTAGACTGACCCTCCGGGTGGAGGCACCCACTTAAAGAGCTCAGGCCCCTTAACCTGTACCTAGGCTCACAAGCAGGGAAGGTAGCCCATAGGATAGCACCACCTAGGGGTTACATTTATTTTCTTCAAAAAATGTGCCCCAATGTTTTGCCAGAATATGGCTTCTTCTGGGGGACTGTAAAATTAATGAAAATATTTTTTACCATTCTGTGTCATCATCATATTTGTCAATCTTTTATATATACACATAAATAATATATATATATATATATATACACACACACATAATATATATATATATATTATATAAATATATATACATATCTATTACCTGGAACATAAATGTTGCAGTCAAGTTGAGGTTAAAGCTCAGACATAAGCAGGTAACCAATTCTGGAACTTCTCACAACTAGTTCATGCTAATTGATGTCCCGGAATTGTTATTAAGCAAACACTGACATGAATGTGAATAGTTTAAAGAAAAATATGATATAAAAGAGTGACAAATATGATGACTTTACACAGAATGGTAAAATATATTTTTGTTTTACAGTCCCCCAGAAGAAGCCATATTCTGGTGAAATGTTGGGGCACATTTATTGAAGAAAATAAAGAAATTACAGAATATTATACCAGGACCTGAGTGTATGGTATTTACCAGAGCGGTTGCATTTATTTGTTGTACTAGGAATCCACCACCCTTTCTGTGAAGAAGTACTTCCTCACATCTCTCCTGAATCTACCTCCTTCCAGCTTCATATCATGACCCCTTGTTCTACAGCACCTTTTTCTCTGAAACATACCTCCCTTCTGTACCTTATTAACCCCAGTGAGGTATTTAAAGGGCTCCATCACATCCCAACTCTCCCTCCTCTCCTCCAAGGTGTACATATTGAACTCTTTCAATTTCCTCTCATATGACTTCTGATGCAAACCTTGCACTATTTTGACATTCCTCAGCTTTCTTTTCGTCACTTTCTCCTTTTTCCAGTTGTTCCTCCTTCCTCATCTTTCTTCTTTTTTTTTTGTATAATCTATTTTATTGCGATTTTGTCCTAACAACCACAGAGATATAACAGCTAATCCATGCAAGTATGTGACAGTGAATTAATTTACATTACAAGGTTTTTCAGGGTGGAACTGCCAACCCTTCATTTATCCCTGCCTTCCACTTTCAGTAGTGCCCTAAGCAGGGCTGACCTACATTGTATCTTCAATTTATTGTTACAAATGTTTCACATTCACAAAGAAAGTCCATTAATTCCTGGCAATGAAAGGAAAAAACAGAGAGAATAGTACATATAAGGTAATCAATAAACAAAAGAGAACAGAACCAAAATTAGGTTATAAATAATAAATAAGTATGGCATTCTGTAGTCCATGTGCATAGTGCGAAACTCTTATTCTGTTTGGAAGACCTCTGAGCCTTGTACCTTCTTGCCAGTTGTCTTGTCGGAGCAGTACTACCTCCTCCTTCTTGCATCCCCCATCTTCATGGGGAAAATCCCTACCCTGACAGCCTCGGCTTCTGGGATTGACAAGGAAGTCAGCCAAGGGGTGCACTCCCTCCTGAATGTCTCCCTTCCCTTTAGGGCATACAAGAGCCTCTCTGTTGCCATATTCGGAAGCATTAGGTTTTTCCACATGAGAATGCTGGGTGTAGTGCAGGAGACCCACATGTTCAAAATGATTTGCCTAGCCATCACAAGCATCACCCTAAGCCACCTAGGGTAAACATTCCATTCCCCCTCTCCATCTCTTTCACACCCTAACCAGAGGGATACTGGGGTAACTGCTATATTCCATCTCTGAGTATTTTTTATGGTCAGTGTCACCTCCCCCCAGGATTTGTTAAAAACCTCGCATCCCCAAAAATAATGGAAGTATGTACCCCTGTTTACTAGGCATCTACCGCACACTGGGGAGATGTCTGGGTGGAACTTGTGCACAACACTCGGGGGTGGGGGTAAAAAAAGGCAGTGAATGAACTTGTATTGGGCCTCCTTGAATCTATTACACAGCAGCAGCCCCATATGTGACTTTACAATCATGCCCCAGTTCTCATCCAAGATCACAATTCTCAAATCCTCCTCCCATTTGGATCTAACCTTCTCTGTCCCATCCTGAAATGTGTCTCTATCTATTTTTAGTGCCCTACCTATCAGTCCCTTTTCATACCATTTGGACCTCAGTATCTCTTTTTCTGTTCTAGCCATTGATAAGCCTTCTGTAGGGTTCCACTGTAGGCTGTCCTCAAAGTTCCTCACCTGTAGAAATCTAAACATATATGACCCCGGTAATCTCAGGCACCTCTGGATCATATCAAAAGGGAGTATTTCTCCTTCCTTATATAAATCTCCTCGACATCTTACCCCTCTAGCCTCCCAGAGTGCAAAACCAGGATCTTTGTAGCCTGGCAGAAATTCTGGGTTCTTCACTATTGGCACCAGTATGATACTTTCATTCTCTACCCCGCATCTCCTTTTTATCTTTGTCCATGCCTCTAACACTGCTATCACTAAAGGATTTGGGTGTGGTAACTGCATGTAAGCTTTGGTCCCTCCCTGTGATAAATATGAGGTTAGCCGACTAGGACAGTCTCTCTGTTCCAGTTCCACCCATGTAGCTGCCTCCCCTTTATTTACCCAATTGTGAATGTAACAATATTGCACTGCTAGTTGGTATCCTCTTAAATCCAGAAAATCCATTCCCCTTCTTTCCTTTGATGCCTTTAGCCTTGTCAACGACATCCTGGGTTTCTTCCTTCCCCATAAAAAGCCACAAAAACCTGTTTCTAATTGTTTAATGTCCTTTGCTGTGGGGCCAACTGGCACCATTTGTAGCACATACAGTATCCTTGGGAGGACATTCATTTTTAACAAGTTGGTTCTACCAACCCATGAGACTAGCAGAGCCTTCCAGTTACTGAGGTGTGCTAGAATACTTTTAAATAGTGGGGTATAGTTTAGCATGTACATTTTCTTTAAGTCTTTGCCAACCTTGATTTCCAGATATGTAAAGTGATCAGCTCCCTCCTTTAATCCCCATGTATCTCTAGCCTGCCCTTGGGCCCTGTATCCCAGGAACGACATTTCTGATTTTTGTAGATTTAATTTATATCCTGAAAAAACTGCAAAGTTGCTTTTTATTTCCTGCAAAGCCAGGAGTGACTCTTCAGGTCTCATCAGATAAAGGAGGAGGTCATCTGTATATAATGTAATTTTATGCTGGGTTGCACCCTCCCCTGGGATCCTCCTTACCCACTGGCACTCCCGTATCTTAATAGCCAGGGGTTCAATGGCCACAGCAAACAAGAGAGGGGGGAAAGGGGGCATCCCTGCCTTGTGCCCCTAAACAATCTTATGTCCTCTGATGGGGTCCCATTCACCAGCACCTTTGCTCTCGGCTCACTATATATCATTTTTACCAAACCTACAAATCCCTTCCCCAACCTGAATCTAGTTACGGCCTCGAATAGGTAGCTCCATTCTATTCTACTGAATGCTTTTTCTGGATCCATAGATAGTACACATGCCTGTTTTGGTTCCTGGATTCCCCACCAGATAACATTCAATAGGCATCTCATATTATGGTAAGAGAGTCTGCCCTGTACAAACCCGGTCTGATCTGGATGTATAATTTGCGGTTCCTTTCTTCTTTGACTGCTCCTCCCCCCCTCCTCCTTTGCTAACCCTCTGCTTGGGATCTCCCTACTGTCTATCTCAGCCTGTGGTGGCCCACTTTCTGCCTCCCCCATTTGTTCCATCACCCCCCCCAGCTACTTTAAATGCCCATTGAAATAACATTTAAAAAGTGCACTGAGGACTATGGTTCCCTCCTTAATGGAAGCTGGCATTCACCTCAGTATAAGCTCTTATCCTTCCAGGTTGGCCCTCAGTCCCCATTGTAGCCATACCTCTCCTGTCTGCACCATTTCTTCTACCATAACTTGAAGGCCTTAGGGCGGAGCTACCTCTTCTTCCCCACATTATTTATTTGAAAAGTTTCACCAGGAAAGAGACACAGCTGCAATATCTTGTTTCCAGGTATGTCCTGGGGGAAAAGGGAAGTGGGGTACCAACAGTAAATCCAGGAAATATGCAAAAATGGTAGAACAGACAAGATGTAAGCTGCAGTTACATAACATTACAAATGTGACATACAGTAAATCAAATGTAAGAAGAATTATACAGTAAATGGAACATGTGGCATTCAAATAATACAAAACAATAGATAAAGAATACATGATAAATCAGATATACACAATTTATGTACAAATCTATTTACAACCAAATAGGAACTTAGGAGCCGGCATAAATGTATACATGGTAAGTACAGCACAGATGGAAGGATTAGGGAAGACTAATGGGCCAACCCTCCCTTTCGGGATACGTGAACCCCGCAAAGGGGAGGGCCGGTGGGAAAGGGGAGTAAAAAGAGGAGCAAGCATAAATATACACATGGGAGAGAAACAGCACAAATGGAAAGGAGACGGGAAGACTGATGAGCAAACCCTCCCTTTCAGGATGTGTGAACCCCGCAAAGGGAAGGGCCAGAGCTGTGGAGGTTAGAGAGAAAATAGGGGAGTAAGAGGGACGGAGACAGTAGGGAACATTGTGGTGGAAGAGGATAGGGAAAGACTGAGGGCATGGGGAAGGGAGGAAGAAAATAGAAGAGGAGAAAAACAGGTAGCAAAAAGAGAAAGGGGAGCAAGTAGAAGAGGAGTACAGGTAGAGAAAAGAGGACGGTGGTGAGAGTATAGGAAGAGTTATCAAGTCGGATGTGAGGGGAGAGAGGGTCAGCTCCAGATGCAGGAGGGGGATGTGTAAGAATGAAGGAGGCAGATTAGAGAACTGGAAGACAGGGCTAAGCAAATATCTAGAGGTAGAGAATTCCAGGTACTGGGGAAGTGATAAGAGAAAGCAGATCTTCCAGAGGGAGGGAAGGGTAAATGTCCTGTGGGTGGAGTTGTGGAAAGCATAAGGTGGAGTAGGAGGGAGTGAGAGGAGGGAGTGTAGGTAGGTAGGATGGCAAAGAGCCAAGCCAGTACTTACCAATCATGGAAGCGCTGTGAGTAAGGCATCTGGCACTAAGAGAAGGGAAAGAGAGGGAGGAGTAAAGGTCACAATGGTGAGTACGGGGAGGACAGTCGAGGGCAAAGCGGTTAAAGAGAGTATTCAGTCTGGTAAGGGTGGATTTTGGGGCAGTGCAGTAGACTACGTCTCCAAAATCAAAGATAGGGAGGATCATCTTTTGGACAATCTCCCTGTGGGCAGGAAGGGGAAGGCAGTTGTGATGTCAATACAGAGCACTGAGTTTGGGGAGTAGCTTTGTGTGGATGGTGTCCACATACACAGCAAAGTCAAGGTTCTTGTCTAGCCAAAGGCCGAGGTATTTGAAGGAGGAGACATCTTCAAGTGAGGAATCATCCAGGGTGTGGAATGAGGGAGGTGGCAGCAAGCCTCTGCTTGGTGCCAAAGGTCATTGAGACTGTCTTTTTGGCAGTCAGTAAGAGTTCGTTGTCACAAAACCAGCACTAGATATTGTTGAAATCCAGTTGAAGCTTGGGCTCAACATCCGAGGGTGAAGTAACGGAGGCAAACAAGACAGTGTCCTCTGCGTACATGTGGATATATGCGGTTGAGCAGGTATTAGGAAGGTCATTAAGGAAAATCGAAAAAAGTATCAGACTGAGTACAGAACTTTGAGGGACACCAGTGTTTATGGGGGGGGGACGGAGTTGCCAATCCTGATTGATTGGGACCTACCCATGAGGTAGAAATGGAACCAGTGGGTGGTGGAGTCAAGGAGACCAGCTGCCTTAAGTTTGCAGAAAAGAAGGGGGTGGGCAACAGTGCTGGAAGCCTTGGCCAGGTTGACAAATACGGCAGAGGTGATGTGTCTCTGATTCATGCTAGAGAGAATGGAGTCAGTGAGCTGGAGTAGGGAGGTGTTGGTGGAGTAGGCCTTGCAGAAACCAGACTAAAAGGGGGTGAAAAAGGAGGAAGAGTCCAGAAAAGAAGAAAGCTGGGTCAGAGTCAAGTGCTCTTCTAGTTTAGCAAGGATTGGGAGTAGAGGTATCAGGCGAAAGTTGCCAGGGTTAGAGGAGTCGCCGCTCTTATGAAGAGGGACAACAGTAGCAAGCTTCCAGGCTTGAGGGACTGAGGCTAGAGAGCAGGATAGGTTCAGGAGAATGGAGAGTGGGAGGGCTATAGCATGGACCAATAGATGCAGAATTTGGATTCAAGACCATCTGGGCTTTTACCTTTGAGGGGGTTTAGGGCTAAGAGAGCTTGAAGCATGTCAGCAGGGGAGACCGGTTGGAAGGAGAAGCTGGAGGAGGAAGTTGCCGGAGACAGTGGAGGGGGTAGGGAGGCAAGAAGATTGGAAGCACAGATGGTGAAGAAGTTATTGAATTTGGCCACAATGGCTGGGTGGTCAGATATGGTAAGATCACCAACTTTAAGTACTGGGGGAGGCGAATGGATGGGTGGGGGGGGACAGGGCATGTACTACCTTCCAGAATTTGGAGGGGCTGTTGAGATTTTCCTGGAAGGTAGAGTTGAAGTGTTCCACTTTAGCAAGATGGATAGCCCTGGTACAGGAGTTCCTGAGAGAACAATATGTAAGGTTCTTTAGGGCACCAGATGCTTTATGAGCCTACCATGCTAAATTGCAAGCATGCTGGCAAGCCAGCAGCTCAGTTGATACCCAAGAGAGGTGGGAGCCACTGACTTTTTCCTAAGAGGGGCATGTCTGTCCCAGATGTTCAGAAACTGCTTACTGAAGTAGGGCAGGGTGGTATCAATGGAGTGGGCATTGCCCAAAGTGGACCAGTCAGTTCCCATGAGTTCTGCATGAAGGGCGGACAAATCTAGGGATCTGAAGGAGCAGAGGTGGAGTACGTTTGGTGGAGCTTTAGGCCTGTGAATTTTCTGGACACAGTTGACCATGTGGTGGTCACTGAGTACGTCTGGGAGGAAACCTGAAGAGACAATTCAGTGGGGCTGAGAAGTCAGAACCCAGTCAATCATGATATGATTCCCTGACTTGAGGTTTAGATGCATAGGTTCAGATATGGGCTGTTTTAAATTTAAGGTAGAGATAGAGTTACAGAGTTTAGAATGATTTTTGGCCAGCCAGTTGATGTTGAAGTCGCCAAGGATATAAAATTCCTCAGTTGATGAGTGGGTGATGAGAGGAGATGAGGTCAGTGGGAGAAGGAGGGAAAGGAGGGGCAACAATAAACACCACCCAGGAAGATGGGGAGGGAGCATGGAAAGAACAGCTTTAGTAACAGAAGTTCATATGCAGAGGGGGAAGAGATGAAGAGGCAGATAGAGTACTGAATGGGAGAAGAGATGTAGATGGCCACTCCCCAACCCCTGGATAATCGATCTTGCTGGATGATGGAGTAACCAGGGTTGGAGATGGCAGTATCAGAGATTTTAGAGGTGAGCCAGGACTCAGTGAAGATGAGAACAGAGGGCTTCAGGCTAGCCATAAGTGGCTGAACCAGGTCAGTCTTGGGGAGGAGACTCCTGATATTAAGATGAACTGTTTTCAGTCCTTTAGGGAGGACAGTGGAGGGAGGGGTGGGAGGTCCAGTGTTAGGTTCGGCATCCCCGGCTGAAATTAGCAATACTAGGATAAGTAGTTTGGAAGAGAAGGATATATATGTTTGATGGTGAGAGGGGGACTGCCTTTTAGGGATTGGCTGCAGGAAGAAAGAGAGAGGTGAAGTGAAGCTACATGAACTCCAGAAGAGTGGAGGAGGGAAGTGCATGGGCACTAGGGAAAGTGGAGAAGTGGATAGAGACAAGAATTAGGGTTGGTGGGGGAGCTAGGGCAGAGGGTAGGCATTGGAAGGGAGGGAGATAGGAGGGAAAGATGATGAGGTGAACAGAAGGGGCAAAATAGCAAGGATAGGGAGAAGCATGGTGAGAGTGAGTGGAGGAAATAAGGGAGAGGGAGTAGATAAAATGCTGGGTAGGAGAGGTCAGAGGAGAGAAATAGAAATGGCTGAAGAATTAGAAGAATGAAATAAAAGATTGCACAGCTGAAGGACCAGAAAAATAAAATAAAAGACTGCAGGGGAGAGGACAGTAGAAGCAGCAGAGCACAGTAGCTGAGACAGAACACCTTGTGACACTAGTGGGAAATGGAATAACACAACGAACTAAAGTATTGCAGGTTGCTGGGAAATTGGGCATATAGTGTCCCTATTGGCCAGTCACTATAACCAACTAGTGGGAAAGTGGGGAGATTGTTTCAGATTAATGCAGAGCCACAGTCCTTAGATCGAGGATCTTATGCACTTGAGTTGGAGGGGGCCCGAAATTGGCGTACTGAGGACGACAGGGGATAGTTCAGGGACTTGATAGAGGATAGTTCAGGGAACTAATTGTAGGCAGGTATGAGGAGAATAGAGTTGAGGCATGTAATTGCAATCAGCTGAGATAGTAAGGTACTGGAGCTTGACCCTGTGTAGGGAGATTCCAACTGAGCTGAAGAACAGGTGTGGTTGGGGTATACTTTGCAGGAAGAGAGGAGGGCAGAACTACAGTGATTGGTGCTTGGAGACTACTTCCATGTCTATATAATTAGAGCAAGCTTAGGTGGGGGTGGGAAGCAATAGTGCCTACCAGAGTCTTGTGGAGAGCCTTTTGTGAGTAGGGGTAATGGCGCTAGACACCAAGCCCCTCATGGCCATTTTGTTGAGCACAGCAGTGCGATTACCTGGATGGTGCCTGTGGAGCGGGGAGGGCACAATGTCCCTCATGACCCAGCACTGCAGGAATGAGGAAGGGGAGCCACTGGATGGCATCCAGCGCTGCAGGACTGAGGAAAGGGGAGCCGCTGGATGGCATCTGTGGAGCGGGAAGGCACAATGGATGTCCCTCACAACCCAGCGCTGCAGGACTTTATAAGATGCGCATGCCGCTCGCACTTTAAACACATGGGAAACACAAGATCAACCAAACAAATGCTCTAACTTTGCCGAAAATGAAATTCACACACAAAGACAAAGCTGCCTACAGCAATTCATCTTTACATTTAAGCCCATGAAACACCCTTATCAGATTAATGCATTAGCAGCTGTAGTGGCTCTGACCAGAATTTGTTTTCCTTACTTCCTCTCCTACCCTTTGGAAAAACCAGATCTGCTTTTTGTGATTTTTTTGTTCTTCCTGACCTGTCTCATGCATGATGCTGTCACCTCTGATACACCCCTTTTTATGATATCCAATTTGTTTTTTGCTCCTATGACTCCCCCTACCCGTACCAGTTTATTTTTTAGTATCCCCCCCCCCATCTTGTTGAAGTCCATCCTAAAATCCAGGACCACAATTTTTGAACTGGAGTGATGTGTTCCTGTGGTTATGTTAATTCACGTTGTATTGTGGTCACTGGACCCCAGGGGTTCCCTCACCTCTACTTCTCTGACTATATCAGCATTTACCAAGAACAGTTCAAGGGTGGCCCCATCTTAAGTTAGTAACCTGATCCACTGCATGAGAAAGCAATCTTCATCACATACATCACAGCCAGTGTTGGACTTACGGGGGGCTTGCAGGGCTTGGCCTCCTAGCTCTGAAGTGAGCCCTGGTAGCTCACTCATCACTGCCAATGACTTATAATGGGAAGAGGGCTCAGTTTAAAGATGGGGCCCTTGTGGGCCCTCCCAGCTCCCAAACCTCATAAAGTGTAATTCCAATACTGAAACATCTGACTTCTTTCACTGCTGGCTGCCCAGATTTTGCAGTCCACAGCCAGCATATTTAGGTCACCCACCAGCACCATCTCCTCTTTGGCAGATGTCTTCCCAATCTCTTCTCCTAATTCTCTGTCCACTTTCTTCTGCTGGTCCAGTGGTCTGCACACCATTTCTACCCCTTCTCCCCAGAGTACATACGAACATATGAAAATTGCCAGCAGAAATTACCCCCCCTCCCTGTCCCAACCCCTCTTGAAACTACCCACCATCCTACAGGATACCACCTCCTCTGGCAAAGCATTCCAAACTGCCACTACTCTCTCTGTGAAAAAGTGCCTCCTCATTTCCCTCTTATACCTACCTCCTTCCAAACTAAATCTATGCCCTCTCGTGTCCCTCCCCTTTCTGAACTTGAATATCTCTTCAGTACCAGACTTATTCCCTTTAAGTACTTAAAGGTCTCAATCATATTCCCCCGAGCCCTTCTCTCCTCCAGGGAATACATGTTCAATTCCCTTAATCTGTCCTCACAGGGCATATCCTGTAATTGCTGAATCAACTTTGTCACCCTTCGTTGTACCTCTTCCAACAATCTCACATCTCTCTTCAGATAATGGCACCAGAATTGCACACAGTATTCCAGGTGCAGTCTGACTAGTGACTCGTAGAGTGGCAGAATAACATCCCTGCTTCTGGAGGAGATGCCCCTCGCTACAACCCAGCATCCTGTTGGCCTTCACTGCTGCCCTCCTGCACTGCTCTGAATTGCTCATATTCACCATTATTTATTTATTTATTTAAAAGCTGATAACAGGGAAAGGCACACTGAGCCAAGGCTCATTTGCAGGTGTGACTCAGAGCAGGGGTAAGGGAGCAATGGATACATAGCGTACATACATGTTTATAAACAAGAGAAATGCAAAACTACAAAAGAATAAACAGTATATTCTGTACATCTCAATCAGAAAGTAAGACCTAACAGCTCATCTAACTATGTACAATGACAACCTCTGAAATAAATAGCACTGCATGACCTAAGTTAAGTGAGGCTTGAAAAACTGATGCAAGCAAGAGTGTGCAGGACACATGCGGCAAGGAGTGTGCATGTAGAGTGGGGGCGGGGATGGTAATGAAAGGTAAGGTCAGTGAAGCTGGAGAGAGCATTTAGTGAGCGTGGAAACATTGGCTGGAGGGCGCACTTAGGGAAGGTGGAAGCATTCGCAAGGGGCTAGAGGCAGGTGCTTGACATACTTTGTAATAGCTAGTGGGGTAGGCAGGCTGCGTACATTGGGGGGGAAGGAGTTCCAGAGAGTGGAGAGTCAATGGGCGAAGGCTATTTCCCTGGCAAGTGAGTGAGGAGTGGCCAGAGAGAAGGAGCGATGGTCTCATGAGCGCAGGGAGTAGTTCGTACTAGGAGCTGAGGCTAGTAGGGATGAGAGGTAGGGGGGAAGGGTGTTGAACCAGAACTTGGCAATAAAGGTTGCGCAGCATGCCAGACATCGGTTGGTGAGTGAGGGCAACAAGACAGCATGGTAGAGGAGGCAATGATGGGTGCGGAATGGGAGATCAGAGGCAAAGCGGCAGAAGGCATGAAATAAAGGATCTAATCTGGCAAGGAGGATTTGGGGCAGAACTATAGAACACATCTGCATAATCAAATGATGGAAGGATAAGCTTAGAGATTATTTCCCTCCTGATGGGGGGGGAGAGAGAGAGAGACTGTCCTTGTGTCTATAGAGCGATCAAAGTTTTGGATGCAGTTTATTGTGGATAGAATCAAAGTGCAGGGAGAAGTCCAATTTAGGATCAAGCCCAGATGCCTAAGTATTTAAATGAGTCAACTACTGCAATCTTGGAGCAATGAAGGATGTAAAAGGAAGGAGGAGATGGCATTTTGGCCAGTTTCTGGGCAGAGCCAAAAGCCATAGTGACCATTTTCTTAGTGTTGCATTTGAGTGATTTGTCATCAAGCCATTTTAGAGTGTTCGAGAAGTCTGTTTGAAGGGTGGATTCAACCTAGCCTAGGGAGGGGCCGGAAGCAGAAATAATGGTATCGTCTGCATACATTTGGACGTGTGAGGCAGAACAAACAGAAGCAAGGTTGTTTATGAAGATGGAGAATAGGGTCGGTCCAAGGATCAACCCCTGAGGGTATGCCAGCCATAATGGGTAAGGGCGTAGATTTGGTATCCCCAAGCCTTGAACCAGTCAATTGAAGAAGTGGACAGTCCAATAACAGAGAGGTCATCAAGGAGGAGTTTATGAGTCACTAAATTGAAAGCCTTGGCTAAGTGTATAAATATAGCCAGTGTGAGATGAACCTTATCCATGGCCAATTGGATGTGGTTGGTGAGCCAGAGAAGAGATGATGAAGTGGAGTGGAGGTAACGGAAATCCAATTCGTACGGTGTCAGAATATCTTTAGAGGCAAGGAAAGCATTTAGTCTTTTGGAGATGAGGGATTCCAAGATTTTGGAGAGGGTGGCGAGGAGGGAGATTGGTCTGTAATTGCCTGGTTTTGAGGTGTCACCTCCTTTGTGTGAAGGTTTGACTTTGGCTAATTTCCAGGCCTTCGGCAGGGTGCAGCTAGAAAGGGAGAGGTTGAAGATGTGAGTAATTGCTGGGACAATGGTAGGAGCAGCGATTTTCAAGAGGCTAGGGTTGATGCCATCTGGACTTTGTTTAGAAGAGTTCAGGGCTTTGAGGGTGCAAAGTACCTCTAAGGGCATGATGGGAGAGAAGGTGTAGTTGGAAGTGGGAGCTAATGAGCGAGGGTAGGATGGGAGGGGGTTGGGGGGGTTCAGGCATGAGTTTGAACCTGGGAGTGAAGGCGGCGTAAATTTATCTGCAGGGAGGGTAGAGAGGTGGAGGTGGATTCTTGTGGGGTAGGGCACAGGTTGTGAAGAATTGATTTATGGAGGAGGCGACGACACTGGGGCTGTTGATGGTGGGGTCCGAGCATAGGGACGGAGCTTGAGGAGTGGAGCCAAGTAGGGAGTGAAGAGTCTTCCAGAAAGTAGCCGGGGTGTGGTGACAGTCCTCGAGCTGAGCTCTAAAGAAGCCAGCTTTGGTGGAACGCACTGCCTTGGTGTATGCATTTCTTAGAGATCTGAACATTTGGAGGTCAGCAGTGTTGAAGGAGGCCTTGAATGCTTTCCACACTTTATCCCTGGCTTTGAAAAGCTTCACCTGGTGAGGAGATATCCAGGGGAGGTGCTTGCGCTGGAGTCGCAGCTTTTTAAGGGGGGCGTGGAAGTTCCAGATGCCTAGGAAGGTGGAGTTAAATGCTGTCAGTGCAGAGTCGATGTCTGGGGCCATGAAGTCTCCGGACCAGTCTGCTAGGTAGAGGTCGGCTAGTAGTGCCTGCTGGTTGAGGGTCCTTAGGAACCTGAACCACATATATTTGGGCTGGGCTTGGGGGGGGGATGGTGCTTCCTGTGACAGAACATAATACAATAGTCACTGAATGCGTCGGGGAGTGTGCCAGCCAACGAGAACTTTTGAGGGTAGGTGGTTAGGATTCAGTCCAGGAGTGAGTGGCTAGAGGAGCGAGGGTTGAGTCTAGTAGGGTTGGTGATGAGTTGTGTGAGGTTTAGTGCCTCAGTCTGTTGAGTGATGGCCTTAGAGTGCTGGGTGAGCCAGCTAAATTTGAAGTCTCCCAAGATTAAAAGCTCACCCGAGGCAGCAAGGGTGGCAAGTTTGGGGATCAAGGAGGAAGGTGAGGTGCTGGGAGAGAAGTAGCAGACAGTGATGAAAAGGGGAGATGAGGAAAGGAAGGCAATATGGGTGGAGAGATGGACTCCTTGGCTATTGGCATCTGATACTAAGGAGGAGGAATAGAAAGGATGAAAGGGAGGGAAGGGGAAACAAGAAGTGGAGAACTATTTAAATAAGTGGATTATAGATTTGTCAGGTCACCCCCTACATGATGATCTACATGAAGTTATACAAAATGATAATCGGAATGAAATACAATACTAGGGATAAAAATGTAGTAGATAAAGTGAAGGGGAGAAAGTAAGTAATTGTGAATCTGTATTACTCTTACAATGTGCATATGCTGGAAAATGAACTGTGATGGATGCTTACAAGTGACAAGTATGCAATAAACTTGAATATAAAAAAAAAAGGAAGGGAAGGCAAGCTTAGAGAGTAGAATCTCATGCGATTTTGGGACTACCTCCTGGGAGACAGTGGTGGTGTTTAGGGACTCTTGGGCATAGAAAGCAACACCACCACTGCACTTACACCTATCTAGATGGAGAATGGTGTATCCAGGAATTGTGACTAAGGAGTCAGGGACTTTGGCAGATAACCACGTCTCTGAGATGCAGAGGATATCGGGTAAGCATTGGGATATCCAAGCCTTAATGTGATCTAGCTTGGGCAGGAGGCTCCTCACATTTATGTGGTAAACACCTAGACCGCTGGACAGGGGCAGGCTAGTGGTCATGGAGTCCAGCCCAGGGTTAGATTCAGTGTCCCTGGTCAGTAAAAGTAGGGCGAGCAGGAAGCAATAGAGGTCTAGTACGTGAGAAAGGGGGGAGGAGGGGTTGGGTGGAGCAGAGTGAGGAGCCTAGCAGGCAGTGGTATTGGTTGGTTAAAAAACTAAGTGTGAAAGTACCGAAAGGGGTTAGAGTCCACCTGGTTTGAAAAGGGGGGGGAGAGGGGGAGATTATCTTCTTTGAAGTGGAGGAGGATCGCCAGGTCAGAGGATAGAAGTGAGGAGGAGAAGTCAGTTAGTAGAAGGGAGCTCGTCAGAAGGGTAACCACTGCCAGACGGAATATGGGCTTCATTGTGCTATGCTATATAAGGGTGAGCAGAGAATGATGGGATCCCATGTAGCTCGCTAGAGGCTCCCCAAACTGTCAGTCTGGCCCTTGCCGGGATTGGATTGGGTGGCTGAGGTGGGATAGGAGTAGGGATAAGTAAAACCAGATTGGGGGGCTGGTAGGAGAGAGCTAAGGAAGTAGCAGTCTAGCCTATTTGTGGAGAGAGACCCAGTGGCAGCAGAATAGTATATGTGTATGGAGGTAGCTCCACTCTGACCGTCTCTTTAAGAGGACTATCCCTGGAGGAGGGCAAGGGAGCGGTGCTTAGAAAGTGTATTTAATAGAGGTCGGGGCCGGGGAGGGTGAGCAGGACAAAATACCATATCTTACATTTGCAGAAATGTAAGAAATATGTTTAAAAAAAGCGCCAAGTGCCTGGGGTAGCAAGCAGTATGAGCAGTCCAATCAGGAGGGCCCTGCTAGCATGCTCGGCCAATAAGTGAGTAAAGTAAGGACCAAGCAGCCAATGGGGTGAAGGCTCCAGGAGCCGGGGCTTCCCGGTGTCTCTGCGGGCATACCTGATCCTGTGCAGCAGCTGGAGGGCAATGAGTGGCTGTCTCAGATTCCAGGCCAGTGCCGCTATCTGCGAGGTGCCCCACCAGGGGCGGCAGGTCCTGGAGAGGATATAGCGAGAGCGAGGTAAGGGATATAGCTTGGGGTAGCAGTCAGTTAGGGGCAGGTCAGGGGAAGACAACAGGTAGTGGGAGTGAGTGAGAAAAGTAGGAGGAGGAGAGGAAGCAATGGAGAGGCCGAGGGCAGGGGGTGCAGGGGAGCCGGCGCCAAGGGTCAGAGACAAAGAAAGAAGTTTGGCAGGTAGGGTGGGGTGAGGGGGTGTGAGAGCACGCTGGGGAAAAAAGAAATTAAGGACTTGCAGAGTAGAGGGAAGGAGAGAGGAGAGGTGCCATGGAGCAGGTGCCTAGGCTCCGATAGGTAGGGAAAGCAAATACAGCAGGGTTAGGGAAAAGGGAGATGAAAGTGAGCTACCGAGAGAGGTAGGAAAAATAGATGAAAAGGCACAGGGATAGCAGAAAGGCACAAAGGACAGTCACAAAGCTTAACAGCTCTAAGAAAACAAAACAGGCTAGCATGCAGCTGCAGAAGTCAGAACTAAAATCAGCAGAATATTAGCTACACAAATAATATTAGCTAAAATACAAAATACCATATCCTACAGTTACAGAAATGTAAGAAATCTGTTTAAAAAAATCGTCAAGCGCCTGGGGTAGCTGGCAGTATGAGCAGTCCAATCAGGAGGACCCTGCTAGCATGTCTGGCCAATGAGTGAGTAAAGTAAGGACCGAACAGCCAATGGGGTGAAGGCTCCAGGAGCCGGGGCTTCCTGGTATCTCTGCGGGCATACTTGATCCTGTGTGGCAGCTGGAGGGCGATGAGCGGCCGTCTCAGATTTGGGGCCGGTGCCACTAGCTGTGAGGTGCCCCACCAGGAGTGGCGGGACCTGATCCTGTGCGGCGTCTAGAGAGCAATGAGCGGCCGGCATCGCTAGCTGCGAGGTGCCCCATATCATCGCCCCTGGATCCTTTTCCTCTTCAGTGGTACATAACTGCACCCCCCCCCAGTTGGCAACCCTTTCTAGGATTATTTGCACCAAAGTGTAATACTTTGCACTTTTTCACATTAAACCCCAACTGCCATACCTCTGACCACTCCACCAGCTTAGTCAGATCATCCTGCAACCCCTGCCAACCTTCTATATCATCCACCACTGACCCCAACTTGGTGTCATCAGCAAACAGACTGATCTTATTCTTGACACCATGCAAGGTGTCCGCAATAAAAATCCCAAACAACACTGGCCCCAACACCGATCCCTGTGGCACCCCACTTGTCACAGCTCTCATAGATGAGAGTTCCCCCCTCACTACTACTCTCTGCTGTCTGTCTTGTTGACAGTTCACAATTCAATTAACCAATTTAGCGGCCGCCCCCAAATTACTTAGCTTACCACCCAATCTCCCATGAGGAACAGAATCAGAGGCCTTGCTGAAGTCCAAATAAATGACATCCACAGCATGGCCCTTGTCCAGTTCCCTCATAACCCAGTCATAATACTCAACAACATTAGTCAAACAGGATCTTCTGGAGATAAACACATGCTGATGAGCATCTTGGAGCCCACTGACATCCAAGAAGGAGACCATCCTCTCCTTAAGAATTGTCTCAGCTTTCCCACAATAGATATACTGTAAGGCTTACCGGTTTGTAATTACCTGGCTCATCCTTTGAACCACTTTTATGGAGGTGCACCATGTGGGCCATCCTTCAGACTTGTGGCACACACCCTGTTTTCATAGAAGTATCGAATAGATCTGTCAATGGTCCAGCCAATATATCCACTATTTCTTTAAGCACCCGCAGATGTATGCCGTCTGGACCCAGTGCTTTATCCACCCTCAGAGCCCTTACACCATCCAATACCCTGCTCTCAGTAATCACACCATCTATTGACTCCTCACCCCCCTTGCCCACCATCCCCACCCCCTTTGGAAGTAGTCTGCCCTTTTCCTTCATGAACACAGAACAGAAGTACTCATTTAGAGCCTCTGCTTGTTCCACCCCACTTTCAGCCCACCACCCCTTCACTCCTGATCCCCACAATCTGGTTCTTATGGCTCCTTTTCTCCCGTATGTATCAGAAGAAGTCTTTTTCTCCTTCTTTGATACCCCACACTGGCCTCAATTCCTTGGAAACCTTAGCAACCCTGACTCCCCAGGTGACTACCCTGGATTTCTTCACATACTCATCTCAATCCTCCTTATTTCCTGAGTTCCTGTATCCCTGAATGCTGCTTTTTTAGCCCTCATCATTTCTAAAACCTCCTTGCTCAACCATCTTGGTCTCTTAGCCCTTCCCTTTTTGCTCTTTACCTTGGCACATGTCTCAGTGGCCTCCACCAGCCCCAGTCTGATTTTTTTCCCATTTCTGGTTTGCATCCCTTTGAGTAGCATCTTCTGTTGTCATTATACCTTCACTAACATACAGTGCCACCTACCTCCCCTGCCCTTTTTTCCTTTAATCTTGTGTTTATGCTTCTTATTGCTGATGGCCCACTACAGCCCTCCAACCTGTCTCGTTCCTTCACCCTCCATTTCCGGGGCTTACCTGGTTCCTGAGATCCCCCAAAGATTGCCTTCTGTGGCAGGGCCAAGGAAGATCCTCACCACCAGTGACCTAATCCAGTGCAGGAACCAGGGCCTGGTCAATGGGGCATGCCCTATGGTGGGCTGGCATCATTCTGCCAGTGGGGTTTTCCTCCTTAGGGTTCTTCCCAACCCTGGGCTGGCATGCATGCTATGGCATGAACGTACTGTGTGAAAACGCAGTATGCTTCAATGCCTGCCACCGACCAACTAGAACAGCAACTGCTGCTGCACCACTCAGCCTCCGCTAGGTGGCAGCCGACCAGTGGTACACACTGTGCCCTCCCCGAAGGAGAAGAGCCATCTGTAGGCTCTCAGTCCTCCTTCACCTGGCCAGCCCTCGAGTGACCCTCGTCTGTTCTAAGTCCATGTCGCCATTGCGGCAGGTGGTAAGGCATTGACTGCTTCAGCACGCCATACCACGCTACTGGGCCACCCCCTCCCCTGCCTGTTTTTCTGACCCTCCTGTACAGTGAGTAGCTTGGTGCTGCAAGGTCCTAATCATTGCTTCCTGTTGCCCATTTGTCTGTTATGGCTAAAAGGTCCATCTTAGTTTCTGCCTCCACTGCCTAGTCTGGCGTTCACTCATTTTGTTCCCAAGTCTTCTGGATTTTCAGCAGATGATCCTTAAGGACCCTGTCTCCTGCTCATACTTCTTCGACTGACCAGATCTACCATATGAAAAAATTACTCACCTTAGTAATGTTGTTTCTTCTAATGGAGTCTTGCTATATTATGACAAGTGCAGTTTGTCCCACCACTAGAACTGCTCCAGAGGTGAAAGAGTTAACTTCCATGCAGAGCATGGAGCTTAGAGCGCGAGCTCGGTTAAGAAGCTCTGTTAGGGTGGTTTCAAACCGAAACCGTCAGATCTTTACGAGCAAAAATTCACTAAGGTTCTGTGTGGAAGCTGTAACCTACACTAGCCAACTGGCTACTAACATATTCACACATTTTCCTGGTCCCAACACCAAGACTCAAGTCAGTGGACCAGAAAAATAAGATAAAATAACTAAATAAACACAACACCCAAACATGAAAGAGGGCATCAATAAATGCCAACAGAGGACTGCCCACCACATACCCAAAGTAGAAGTTCTGAGAGGGGCAGGCTGGTGGGGAGGTTATAATATAGCAAGACTCCATTAGAAGAAACAACATTACTAAGATGAGTAATTTTTTCTTCAAACAACATGAAGTCTTGCTATATTATGACAAGTGCAGACTACTCAGCAGTACCTCCATGGAGGAGGGACAGAATCTACTTAGGGAATAGGCTCTGAAGCACGGCTGTGCCAAACTGAGCATCCCTCCTGGCCTGAATATCCAGGGAGTAATGCTTGGTGAAAGTGTGTACTGTTTTCCAAGTAGCTGCTTGACATATCTCCAAGATAGGGATGTCTCTAGCAGCAGCTAGAGATGCAGCTGTACCTCTGGTAGAGTGAGCCCTCAGGCCTGAGGGGGAACCTTACCCAGCTTTTGATAGCAAAATTGGATACAAAAGCGATCCACCTGGCAATGGATCTCTTGGTGGCAGGTCTCCTTTCCCAACCTCACCATAAGTGAGAAACAGTTGGAGGAGTCAAACCTGTGACCATGAGTACGCTCTATGTAGTAACTTGGGCCCTCTTAACATCTAGGCTGTGCAGCCTCCTCTCACCAGAGGAGGAATGGTTAGTGAAGAACACTGGAAGTGAAATAGATTGGTTAAGGTGGAAATCTGAAACCACCTTAGGCAAAACTTCCTGTTAGTCCTGAGGACTACTTTATCCCTGTGAAAGGAAATAAAGTCAGTCTCTACTGATAAAGCCTGTAACTCACTTATGCGCCTGGCAGAAGTGATGACTACCAGAAATACAGTTTTCCAAGTCAAATACTTAAGCTCTGCCGAAGACAGAGGCTCAAAGGGGGGTTGCATCAGCTGAGCAATGCATACATTAAGATCCCAAGCCGGGGCAGGGTCCCTGAATGGAGGATTGGTATGAAGCAATCCTTTAAAAAACTTGGAAAATACAGGGTGAGAAGAAAGAGAAGAGGGCTTCCCTGCTGAAATGAAGGCAGAGACAGCTGCCAAGTGCACTTTCAGGGTAGCTGGTCTCAGTCCCAAAGAATTAAGATGGACCATATAGTCCAATACAGTGGGTAGATCAGCAGAGTCCGGGGAAACATGCTTCCCAGAACACCATATGGAAAACCTTTTCCACTTGGAGTTATAGGTAGCCCTGGTGGAAGGCTTCCTAGTAGCCTTCAGGATTTCGAGAACACTTTGAGAAAGTTGTAGATCAGCAAACTCTAACTGCTCAAGAGCCAAGCCTTGAGGTTGAGGGATTTGAGATTCGGATACCAAACTCTCCCCTGAGCACAGGTTAACAGATTGTGGTTCCTGGGGAGACACAGGGGAAGATGGACTGCTAAGGACAGAAGGAGTGGGTACCAGGGCTGCCTGGCCCAGTCTGGAGCAATCAGGATCATTTTGCAGGGCTGAGACCTGATTTTGACTAGTACTTTGAACAGGAGAGGAAAGGGGGAAAGGCATAAAGAAACTTCCCTTCCCAATTGAGAAGAAAGGCATCCAGGGGGACTGAGCCCAACACTGGGGGCCTGCAACAAAACAGTGGAAGTTGATGATTGTCTGGGGCTGCAAAAAGATCTATCTGAGGAGTGCCCCATCTGGCAAACACTATCCCCAGTACTAGGGGATCCAGTGACCATTCGTGATGGCCCTGGGAAATCCTGCTGAGAGCATCTGCCAGGACATTGTCCTTGCCTGGGAGGTGAACTGCTATGAGGGAAGTGTTCAGGGAATAAGCCAGAGACCACAACTTCATCGCCTCGGTGCACAAGGCCGAAGACCGAGTGCCCCCTTGTTTGTTGATGTACCACATTGTAGTGGTGTTGTCTGTTCTGACCTGTACCACCTTGTACTGAACAGATGCAGAAAACCTGAAGTGCTAGAAAAACAGCTCTGAGTTCCAACAGATTGATGTGGAGCAGAGATTCCTGAGGGGACCATAACCCCTGGGTGGAGAGGTCGCCCATGTGAGCTCCCCATCCCAAGAGGGATGCATCTGTAGTAAGGGTCAAGGAGTGGGACAGAGGGATGAAAGGCACCCCTTGTCTCAGATTGCTCTGATCCTGCCACCACTGAAGGGCCTGGATCAGGGTTCAAGTCACTGGGATTAACTTGGATAGGGAATCTCTTCTTTGAGACCAGAAAGCTCTCAAATGGAACTGAATGTCCCTCATCTGAAATCTTGCTCCTTGCACAACAGCTGTGGAGGCAGCCATGTGTCCTAGGAGCTGCAGGAAATGCCTTGCTGGTCGAGAACCTGCAGAGTGAAGGATGAGGCCAGGGCCACTAAGGTCCTTACCCTTTCCAAGGGAAGGAAGGCTCTGGCCTGCTTTGTGTCCAGTTCTGCGCCTATAAAGGTGAGTACCTGGACAGGTTCCAAAATTGACTTTGGAAGATTGAGAAGAAAGCCCAGAGAGGTAAGCAGCTGCTGGGTAACTAGCAGGTGTGATTTGACCTGGTCTGGAGACTGACCCACAATGTGCCAGTCATCCAGGTAGGGAAAAATGGCAATCCTTTGCCTTCTTAGATGAGCAACTGCTACTGCCAGACATTTTGTGAACACCCTTGGAGCAGAAGTGAGGCCGAAGGGCATTGCTCTGAACTGATAATGGCCTGAGGGCAGTTCGAATCTGAGGTACTTTCGATGGGAGCTTCTGATAAGAACATGGAAGTAGGCATCCTTGAGGTCCAGGGAGGCTAGCCAGTCCCCTGGCCTTAGGGAGGGTAAAATCATTCCCAGTGTCACCATTTTGAACTTTGGTTTTAAAAGGTGCTTGTTTAGATATCTTAGATCCAGGATAGGCCGCCACTCTCCTGTCTTATTTGGGGTAAGAAAGTACCTGGAGTACAGACCCTTGCCCTGGTGTGGGGGAGAAACCCTTTCTACAGCTCTGAGAGCCAGGAGGGTTGAGACTTCTGTTTCCAAAGCAAAAGTCTCTAAAGGGTTTGCAGGTGGAAAAGATCTGGTTCTCATCTTTGGACATTTTTTGAAGCTGAGAACCAGACCCTGGCTCACTACTTCCAGAACCCACCTGTCTGAAGTTAAAGACTCCCAGTCCTGGATGAAGTAAGCCAGCCTGCCCCCTACAGGTAATGGAGAGACGACCCTGGGCATCCCATCAGGGTGCCTGTTTGGAAGGGGCTTTAGGCTGAGGGGTGGGAGCAGGCCTGCTTGTACCCCCTCTGCCTCTCCCTCTGAAGAACCCCCTCTGTGCATAGGCTGAAGAGGAGGAGGCCTGGGTCTGGTAAAAAGGCCTGTGAAAAGGCCTGCCCCTACCCCTGGGGGGCTGCCTCTGAGGAGTGGCTTGCAGTTCCTTGGCTTGTGCACTCCTATAAGTGGTTCTATATTCATCCATTTTCTTCATATAATTCTCTGTCTGCTCCCCAAACAGAATTTCCACCACAGGAAAATCCATAGCCTTAGACTGGTATCCTGTGACAAAGTAGTACACCTGAGCCAGGCCAATCTCGAAAAGCCACAGATGTAGCCATGACTCTAGAGGATACATTGTTAGAATCCACTGCAGCATGGAATTGCACCTTAGATGCCTCAATACCATCAAGAGCCACCTGCTCCAGCTCCTTTGCAAGCTGGCCAGGGACCTGTTTGGCTAAGGCCATGACAGTATCCCATCTAGATTTCTGGTATCTCAACATAAGCCATATAGTTTGCTTGTCTGAGTCCCAAGGATGCTGCCATGTATTGTTTTTGGCCATGGCATCAATCTTCCTGGAGTCCTTGTCGGAGGATGTGAAGCCAGGGAATATTAACTTTATCACAGGCTGCAGCCTGAACTACCCTAACATGACTGCATTGCTGTGAAGAAAATCTGTATCAGGACCTGACAAAGCGCACCTCCTGTCCATCTTTTTATCTACAGGAGGCACAGAATTAGGAGCTTTAAAATTTTTATTGTTTGTTTCCTAAAAGATTTATGCAAAGGGATGGACAATCTCCTGGACTCTGGGATATCCATCATCTCTACATAGTCAGGCTCCTCTTGCTCATCCAAAGCCTCCTCTAAGGGAAGCTGGAGGGTCTCGGCAACTTTTTTATAAAACAAAAAATGAGAAGGGGACTCAGAAAGCCTAGGGGGAGATTCACCTGAAGGTCTGTCTGGGGAGATGTCCGGTTCAATGGACACATCCAGACTTTCAAAGTCACATTCACACTGATCATAATCCTCCTCCCCCTCCTCTGACTCTTCTATATCATATTCCTGAACCATTGGAACCGACCGAACCGACCTTTTGCCAGACAGTGGCGGTTCAGAGGGAACCGGGGACAGAGACTGGACAATCTGTATTGCCCTGGCTATCTCTGCAGCAGTTGGAGAAGGAATTTTGGACTCTAAACCTGCTGATTTTTTAGTATTCTTTGCTGGAACTGGCTCCTCAGAGCCAGCTTTTCGTTTGCCTGAGGAAGTCTCGCCCTGCTCAGAGGGCACTCCCTCCGGTTCGGTTGGCACCGTACTGGGCTGGCCATCCGGGTCAGCGGACTTTTTGGCCTCTCGTTCCCTGAGCCTGCCCACTCTCTTGTCCAGGGTGGCTGCAGGGAAATTTTTACAAATCTGGCAGTCTGAATTGAGGTGGTCAAACCCCAGACAATAGACACATGTAGTGTGTGGGTCAGCCTTGGCAAAGGCTTCCCCACAGACACTACAGTGCTGAAACCCAGTGGGCCCGGTTTTTCTTTTGGGTTTCTCAGACATGATGCCAGCCTAACCAACAAACTTGCCCTTTTAATGGCCGTGCCAGGCAAGACACCCTTATCGGTTCCAAACCGTGTCACGGGTCGTGGAAAAAAACGTAATGAAATCTGCTTTTTTCAGAACCGATAAGAACAGGAACTCAAGACTTCAGCAAGCCTTAAAAGGCTTTAAAACTAAGTTTAGTACAATTCGATCAGTTCAAACCTAACCGATAACAATTTACAAGTTCCACACAGAAAAACCTATTACTTACAATACCATAGACAGAGCTTGAACCGATGGTTTTCGGTTAAAATAATTAAATAAGCGGTTAAATTCAACGAGAAATAGCGTTTTAAACCGAAGAAATGAACCGAGCAACAGGAGGAATCTCGGGAGCGACTGTTCAGTGAGGCGGAGTAAAGAATCTGACGGTTTCAGTTTGAAACCACCCTAACAGAGCTTCTTAACCGAGCTCGCTCTCTAAGCTCCATGCTCTGCATGGAAGTTAACTCTTTCACCTCCGGAGCAGTTCTAGTGGTGGGACAAACTGCACTTGTCATAATATAGCAAGACTTCATGTTGTTTGAATCATTCCCTGCATTATATCACCTTCGTTAACCTCCCCCATGTGGTTTCCATCTTCGTTACCCTTTTCCATTCTCAGCTCCCCAACTGCAACCTTCATCTCGGAGAGAAAGGCCCGCAGATCTGTAATAATGACTATGAGATGCTTGTAGCGTTTTTCTAGAGACCACTGCCTTGCACATACTGTATTTTCTCATCTACAACAGTTTATAAATGGACCATGAAAGTCCCATAACCTTACTAGTCAAACTATGAGCTGCATATTTTATTTACAAACAAAAGCCCATGTTATAAGTGGGACAACACACTCTGGGGTGTGCATTTATTTAATTTTTGTTGACCGTGTAGGTTTATTAGACAAGCATTGCCTATTTTCAGGTATAGAAACATAGACGTTGACAGCAGATAAGGACCGCAAGGCCCATCCAGTCTGCCCATGACCAGGGAAAGTTAGACACTACAGCAATGTATAAAGTACAAAAGGTGACATTGAGCAAAATACAACAAAATTGAATAGAGCACAATATTACAAGGGCAGAACAATGTAGTTGTAGGAAGAGAATACAACAAGATCCTGTATAATACACAGCATTGTGACAAACGGGAGAAACAGCTAAGAAATTTTTGGGAAAAACAGGTAACCCTAGGTGGCGCTATCCTTTGGGCTACTACCCCTGCCTGCATAACTAGGCACAGGTTGAGGAGCCTGAGCTCTTTGAATGGGTGCCTCCACCCGGAGGAATGGTTCTGGGGTAGCGTAACTGCTATTGGTATAGCCCTCCATAGATACATAGATACATAGACAGTGTCGGCAGATAAGGGCCTATGGCCCACCCAGTCTGCCCATTTGAGCTTGTAAGTTCAGTTTATGTTTTCCTAGAAGTCTGTTGCCCCTTACCCCTGACCTCCAGAATTCCTTTATGTCCATCCCATACATTCTTAAATCCCGTGATTGTTTCAGCCCCCACCACTTCCCCTGGCAGGGTGTTCCACTTGTCCACCACCCATTCTGTGAAGAAATTCTTCCTCATGTTTCCTCTGAATCGTCCTCTCTCCAACTTCATCCCATGCCCTCTAGTCCTGGAACATCTTTTTCACTTAAAATAGTGTATTCCTGCACCCTGTTCCTCCTGTAAGATACTTGTATGTCTCTATCATATCCCTCTTTCCTCCTCTCTCTCCAGGGAGTACATGTTCAGTTCCTTCAACCTGTCCTCATAGGACTTGTGATGCAATCCATGCACCATCTTTGTTGCCCTCCTCTGAACCTTCTTCTACCCTGTCTATGTCCTTACGTAGGTAAGGTCTCCAGAACTGTACACTGTACTCCAGGTGGGGCCCACTAGTGTCTTGTAAGTGGAATTATGACCTCCTTTTCCTGCTGGTGATGCCCCTGCCATGCATCCCAGCATCCTATTTGCTTTACCTGCTGCCTTGTCACACTGTTTCCTACCTTGAGGTCATCAGAGATGAAAACCCAAGATCCTTTCCTGCTTGGTGCATGCTATATCCTCACCCCCAACTGATATATTGTGCCAGGGTTTTTGTGCCCCATATGCATTATCTTGCACTTCTTTGCATTGAATTTCAACTGCCAAACCCTGACCATTCTTCAAGTTTCTGCAGGTCCCTTCTCATTCTGTCTACACCTCTGGTGTGTCTACTCTGTTACAGAGCTTTGTGTCATCAACGAACAGTGAAATTCTGCCTTCTAGGTCCTGCGCAATGTCACTGATGAAGATGTTGAATAGGACCGGTCCCAGCACTGATCCCTGTGGTACCCCACTGGTCACTCTTCCCTCTGTGGAGTGACAGCCATTTACCACCATCCTCTGTGTCCTGCCACCCAGCCAGTTACCTACCCACCAAACTACTGTCCTGCCCACACCCATATTCCTCAGTTTGTGTAACAGTCTTCTATGTGGCACAGTGTCAAAGGCCTTGCTGAAGTCCAAATAGGCCATGTCCACTGCCCTCCCCTGATCCACCTCCCTAGTCACCCAGTCAAAAAATTCAACGAGGTTGGTCTGACATGACCTCCCCCTGGTGGAACCATGCTGCCTTGGGTCCTGTAGTCCATTGACAACCAGATGTTCCACCAACCTCTCCTTCAGTAGTGCTTCCATGATCTTCCCCACTACCGAGGTGAGGCTGACTGGTCTGTAGTTCCCCGCTTCCTCTTTATTCCCACTTTTGTATAAGGGGACTACATCTGCTATCCTCCAGTCTTTTGGTACCGCCCCTGTTTCCTGTGATCGGCTAAACAGGATAGCCAGAGGTTCAGCCACCACCTCTCTTAGTTCTTTAAGGACCCTGGGTTGCACCCCATCTGGCCCCACTGCTTTATCAACTCTTATTACTTCCAGTTCCTTCAGGACCCTTTCTCGTGTAAAGGGACTTGTGTCCATTTCTGCACCATTCTCACCCCTTGTACTCCCTTCAGACCCATTACCCTCCTCTTCCTCAGTAAAGACTGAGCAGAAATACCTGTTCAATATGTCAGCTTTACTGTTGTCATCCTCCACGCGCCCCATCCTCCCCTTCAGTTTCACTATCCTCCTTTGCCTTTCTTTTTCACTTATGTACCTGTAAAAGGTTTTGGCCTCTACCCACTGATTTTGCAATGTGTTCTTCCTGTCTGAGCTTTGGCTTCCCTTACTGACCTCCCTGCCTCCTTTGCTTCTCCTGGTACTTCCCTCATCCCCTTCTGCCTGTGTCTTTTGTATTGCCTGAATGCAATCTTTTGGCTTTCACTTTTGCTGCCTCTTTAGAAAACCATAATGGTCTCCTCTTCCTTTCCTTTTGCTAACCTGCTTAATGCATAATTCTGTTGCTCTTGTAATCCCCATTTTAAATACTGCCCACTGTTCCTCAACCCCTGATTCCTGCCCCATTCCCCTTAAAGCCTCTTTCAAGAATCTCCCCATTTTCCCAAAGTCTGCCCCCCTAAAATCCAGGATACATGTTTTTGTGTGGTTTGGGTCTGCTCTTTCTGTGATTTCAAACCACAATGACTGGTCGTCACTGTTCCCCAGGTGCTCCCCCACTGTTACCCCCATCACACTGTCCCTGTTTGTGAGCACAAGGTCGAGTATTGCCTTCTGCTGAGTTGGTTCCATGACCAGTTGCTTGAGGAAGGCACCCTGAAGGGAGTCCAGGATAAATCTGCTCCTAGTTGATGCTGCTGCTGGGATGCTCCAGGATGCTATAACCCCCCACAACCCCTCTAGTGGCCTAAACAGATGAGCAGATAACCATTCAGATATACCCTGTAACGTCAGTAGGGAACTCTCACTCAGTGCACTTAACACCAGGGCTGGATCAGCTGCAAAGGCCCTGGAGACCCCCTGTAAAATGAGATTAGCATTGACACAGTTCAACAGCAATGCATTAACAACTCCACAAAGGTATGCTGTAGCCAGGTTAGATGCAGAAAGAACAAAATCTGATTTGTTTGGGGGAGTTGCACAGGGTTGGGGCCGTAAATCTAGCAGTTGATTAATTGGATCTGATTTATTCAGGTTTAGCATGTATGCACTAAGAGTCCCTCTGTCACAGTCACACACTCTGGGTACCCAGTTGGAATAGGCTAGCCTGAAGCATTGCCTGCGGTAGGCCAGCATTGCAGCTGTTGTTGGGGCCCTTAGGAAGGAAAACAATCACATGCACTTTAACCCAGAATTTGTAATCCAGAGCCGGATGGCTCAGTTCGTTGTAACAACTCAAACAAATAATTAGATGACACACAATAATTGCAGCTTTGTTACAGGGAGCTACCCTGTTTGTACTCACACTACCCAGACCAAGTGATGATCTGACGAAATAAGACCTGTTGCAGATGGCTTGATGAAGCAGGGGGTGAATTCCCTCATGGTCCTCATCAAAAATGCTGGCCTTGAGGCTGCAAGAGAAACTTAACACTGGCTGAAAACATGCAAACCAAACGTTTTGAACTACTCGGCTGTGCAAACACCTTGCGAACTGAAGCACATTTACATGTAAAACTCTGTCCGCTTCTGGTCCTTCCAGCTAGCTTGCAGGCTGATCCTGAGATTTCTTAAGCTTAGACGCTGCTCAAATCCCCTGCTGCTGTACCCCCAAACATGGGCACTGAAAACTTAGAATTGCGAACTAACGACCGGAAAAGTCTAGGCCTGGCAGGCCTAACCCCCTGAGAGCTGGCAAACTCCCCAGAGGCACATACATTAAACTCTTGGGCTGTCTCTCAGGCTCTGAAGTAATTAAGCTGTTACCCCCTTTTATATGGAGCTCAGTTCCCAAGTTCCCATTGGCTGCCAAAGCTGTCTTAAACAGTTCCCAGATGCTAATTGGCTTGTGTTTTGGCACCTAGAAATTGTCTCAGTTAATTCTCCATAAGTCTCTGGCATTTCCCCAGAAGCCCTTTTGTTAAATCCTGGCTTCCGATTGGTTATTAGCTGTTGAAATGGTGGCTGCAGGCAGTTTTTAAAGTAGTCTATCTTACTGTCCTCTCAGATAAAGTTCTGGTGCAGCCAGGAGCAACATTAATTCAACTTACTTCCCCCACAGGCATATAGCCCCAATAGTTCTCTTTCAAATGAGCCCAGTCCTAGACAGATAGCATGCACCCTTCGGGAGTCGCAGCTCCTGTAACATACTGCCTCTAGGAACACTGCTGCAAAGCTAATGAATATTCATGAAGGCACTCTTTTGCCCTGGGGCTTGCCCCCTGACCTTTGACTGGTGCCCTGGAGGCAGCGCTTATGGAGTCTGCCTGTTTATTTAATTTAAAAACATCTCCCTTGCTTTGTCTTGTTCCCGGTGTCTATTTTAACTCAAGCACAGCACTGGGAACCAGAAAGAAACACACTTTTGGTTTTTTTTTGGCACGCACGGTGGTCAGACGCATAGGCGCCGAATGCGGTGAGCAGCGGCTAAGGCATGCCAAATCACTTGCATATAAGTTTGTGAGCCCAAGAGGGCTCACTAGATAGAGGGACACCTGGGGAATGGCTTGGTGGCAGAGGAACTGTGGAGGATCGGGCGAACACTGGGAGACACCCGGAGGCATAACAGGTAGGCCCCCAAATGGGGGGGGGGGTGTTACACTCTCCTGTTATACTCTCCCCTGCCTTGGAAAGCTTGGCATCTGCACCAAGTCTAAAATATATTGTCAACCACTAACACATTCTTAGATACATTCTTACTAATACTCTATTACAACAGACATATCCGAACAGCCTAACTGGGCATATAACTACAAGGTAGCATACTATCAGTTTGGTCTTACTTAGCATTGTATGAAATTTTAATTTCAATAGGTATACTTCATCAGTTTAGAATTCTCTTTGCATTAGACAGTATCACATTTTCAATAACAATATATTCACCACATTTTATTGAGACACATCACCTTATTCCCATCTGATTACCTCTATACCCCTTGTTACTCTGAGAGGGCACCTTAACTTGGATGGAGGCCTTGAACACTATTTTGAGCAAGGAATTGGGCATGACATAAACTCCTTTGTGCACAACATTCGTGGGCAAGTTAACATGCTGTCCTGGGGTGTCATATGTGAGCTTTAGTAATGGTTTTACAGATCTTCCAGAGTTACGAGGCAACAGTGGCACTGGCTCTGGCACTTCTTGTTGTTGAAGTTCACTGTCACTTGTCAGAGGTATTTCCACAAAATCAGAATCATCCAAAACACATCTTTCTGGCTCTTCATCGATGCTTTCATTAGCTTGAAACAGTTCACTTAGCCCACGTAGCTCATTAGCACTTGCACAGTCACTTGTAGGTTCACTACTTGCTTCCTGAGGTTCAGGTTGACTGATTTCCATCAATTCTACCATACAAAGAGATTCAACCTCTTCTTTTTTTTGTCAAAATTGTTTATTGGGAAAAAGGTGTGCATACAAAGCTCAATAAAATACATCATGACGTCTTGACGTCTTACGTCTCTACATTTTTACATGTCTCCACAGTATTGCATATTAGAGGGGACAAATTATGTGCATTAGGGCAAACTTAAGTATAAGAAATAACATCAGTATACAAACATAGTCTCATATTCCATACTACATTTAGAGAGAGGTAGCTCTAGTTGAGGAATACACAGCCAGCTAGACACAGATAGGAGTTGTTATTACCAACTGTGCAGATCAGAAGTGAACATCTTATATAACAAGGGGCTCAATGAGTGAAATCCCCAGATTCCACTGCATCCAGCAGAGGCTGCCAGGTTGCAAAGAACTCAGAAAGTGCACCTTTTGACCCCTGCTGGGCACGCTCTATAACCATAGATGTTTTTAAGTTTTGTGCCCATCTGGCGACCCAGGGGGGTGTCGATGACATCCACTCCTGTGCTATCGTTCTCCTGGCATTAATGAGTGCTAGGGACCACAAAGGGTCAGATGCTGTCGGACCTGGGTGAGCAGGGTCCACACCCAACAAAAGTTTTAAAGGTGAGTTAGAGGGAGTGTATCCCAACACCCTGCATATAATATCGTGGATTGAGTGCCAGAACGGGGCCACCCTAGGGCAGGTCAGAGCTAGATGCAAAAAATCTGCCTCCGCTACTTCACATTTAGGGCAGAGTTCTGATCTAGTAGCATCCATGCTATGGAGTATCTGGGGAGTCATATATGCTCTGTGCAAAAGGTTAAACTGAATCTGGCATAACTTGTTGCTGCGTGAGCAACTCAGATAATGTGAGCATGCCAACTTCCAAGTATGCCGATCCAGGGCAAAGGAAAGGTCCACACTCCATCTGTCCCAACTAACACTGGACTGATGTGACAGGTGACCTTGTAAAATACAATAGTACACAGATTTGAGGTTTTGTCCCAGTTGGGGTTTAAAAAGCTCCTCTTCAAAGGGAGAAGTATCTGACCATCCAAATTGTGGTGACAGCTTGTCTCCACATTGCTGGCGTATCCTCAAATATAGAAAAAATCCCCAGAAGGAATGCCCCATTCACAACTAAGAGTAAAGAAACTTTTCAACATAGCACCTTCATACAGTTGACTAACAGCTAAGAGCCCCCTTTTCCTCCATGCCCAGAGCCTGTGGAAAACTACAGAGGAATAGCTTCCCCTACGCTTCATGGCCAGAAGTAAGCTAATATTTGGGGACATCTGGCCTTCAAAGCCACTACACTGGTGCACCCATAGCCACACTCACCTTGTAGCCACTGTAAAAGGGTTGCTAACTGAATCCATGCTCAAACCTCCCAATGCCCCAGCCAAAGACTTGTTTTTAAAATTGCCATGTAACATATCCTCCTCAAGGCCCAATCAGGGACATTCTAGGTCAGGGTACTAGTGGGTATCAAGGCCAGTTGTGCTGCCCAGTAGTATGCTTTGAAATTGGGTAGGTCTGCTCCATCCTCAGTGGGGGGACATTGTAATACAGACCTTCTTACTTTTGCTCTGCAATTCCACAAAAGGAATTTGTGAACAATAGCATCAAGCTGTTTAAAGTGTGTCTGGGGAACTCTGAAAGGGAAGGGATTGATATAGGTAGAGAACCCTCAATAATACAGTAATTTTAACCACACCAGTTCTACCCAGCAAAGAGAGAGACAGGACCGTCCATCTCTCTCAGTCTTCCATTAGTTTGGTTAAAAGGGGCTTAAAATTCAATTTATATAAAAGACCAACCGAGGTTGACAAATATACCCCAAGATATTTGAGTTTGGTGACCATTTGCAATCTCCCGTCATTCTCTATCAATTGGGCTCTATTCAGGACCCCAACTGGAAGCAACTCACTTTTAGTCCAGTTAACCCGGTGCCCTGAAATCTCACCGAATCTCTGCATTAAATTATGTACCGCAGGTAGATCCTGAGCTGGGTTCTGCAGGTAGAGGAGCTGGTCATCTGCATTCATTGCAATTTTAAGTTTCTTCCTTCCCCCCTATAAATTCCTGAATCTCAGAGTCCATTTGAAGTGCAGCCCCTAGAGGCTCCAAGGAAAGAACATACAAGAGGGGGAACAAAGGGCAACCCTGCCGTGTGCCTCTCCCAAGTGGGAAGGGGTTTGAAAGTGTCCCAGTTGCCACTATTTGTGCCTGGGGGTGAGTGTATAGTGTGTGAACCTAAGATCGAAAGGTAGGCCCCACTCCCAGTCTGCACAAGGTATCAAAGAAATACCCCCACTCCACGCGGTCAAAGGCTTTTTCAGTATCTAAGGCTACCACTGCTGCCCCATGATGTCGTTTAGTCTGACCCCACCTACATATAATATTAAGTTTACGCCTGATGTTATGTTTCCCCATTCTTTCCTTCACAAACCCAAACTGATCTGGGTGAATTAGCTTTGCTAAGAGTGGATCTAATCTGGAAGCTAAAGCCTTAGCCAGCACCTTGTAATCGGCTGTTAATAAGGATATGGGTCTGTAAGAGGCACATTTGTTGCAGTCTGTCCCAGGTTTAGGCAGTATCGTAATTATGGCAGACCGCATGTAGGGGGCAGCTTGCCCTGGCAAGGCTTTCACTGATCATATCAAATAAGAGTTCCAGAAGGGGTTCCCTAAAGGTCTTCAAAAAATCCACAGGGAGTCCATCAGGACCAGGGCTTTACCACTCCGTAGGGCTTGAAGGGCATCAGAAATTTGCTGTTTGGATATTGGGGAATCCCATTCTCCCATCTGTTCTGCATCAAGCTGGTTAAGGGGAACCCCATTAAAAAATGAGTCCAAATGTTTTGTGATGGGCAGGCTTCAGATGTATACAGCATGCTATAAAATTCACTATAAACCTGCCCAATCCCCGCAGTGTGTTGCATTAGTTCCCCTTGCGAGTTACACATCTGCCCTACCATCCTCTCCACTTCTTTGCGTTTTAATTACCTGGCTAAAAATTTACTGGTTTTATCCTCATCAAAATAGTCCCCAGCTTTTGACAAGATAGATCGCTCAAGTTGGGAGCTAGACAAAGTGTTAAATTTCCATTTTAGCTTTTGAAGGACATTATACAAAGAGGGGGTGGGGTTCAGCCTGCATGCTTTTTCACATACCTCAATCTTAGTCCTAAGTAGGGCCAATTAATTCGCTGCACTTCCCTTATGGTGTGCAGCAAAGAAGATAGTCTGACCTCTAACAAAGGCTTTCAAGGCTTTCCACCTAGTTCCATGAGCCATCTGCTGTTCAGCCAAAGATAGTCCTGAATGCACCCATGCATGAATTGTATATACTCCTGATCTTTAAGAAGGAGATGGTCTAACTTCCATGCACTGTGGCTGTCTGTTCCCTGGTACCCCTTAGAGAGATGTAGTGGATGGCATGATCGGAGACCAGGATAGGGGTGTAGGCTGCCCCTGCCACACTCATCAATAAAGATCTAGAGACTAGAATTCTGTCAGTTCTGGCATATGACTGGTGTGCATGAGAAAAGAAGCTATAGTCTTGCCTGGATGGGTTGGCATGTTGCCAAGCGTCAATCATGCAGAGCCGATCTTGTAGGTCTTGTAAGGCTTTGGCAGTTATTGTTTTGGATAGAACGGTCCATCACAGGGTCCAACACACAATTGAAATCCCCCCCCCAGAATCCATTGCCCATCCCAGTGTGACATATCCAAAGCTAGCTTTTGGAAAAAACCTGGGAATTCAATATTCGGGGCATATACCGAGCTGACCAGGAAGGTCCCCCTACCCGAGATGTCAACTTTAGCCAGTACATATCTACCTGCCTGATCATTGACACTTTCTAGGACCTGGGCAGGAACTCCCTTGGGGATCCAAATCGAGGCCCCATGGGCCTTAGAGGAAAAGGTGGCCGATATCCAAGTGCCACCCATAAACTGGACTGTCTTTTGAGCTTCAGGAGGAGAAAAGTGCATCTCTTTGCAAGAGGATAATTTGCCCTCCAACTCACTTTATCTCAGCTAGAACCCTTCTGCACTTTAAAATGGATTTCAGGCAATTGACATTCCATGACACACATTTTATGTCGTCACTCATACCGATCTGTTACATAAAGACCATCATGCAATACTGCATATCTGAATAGCACATCTAAAATCTGTTTTTTCCCAAAGTATGTAAAAGAACTACCCACCCAATAGGAACCCCCCCACCCCACCACTAGAGCTCTAACTGGAGGCTTCTGAAACAATTTCCCAACCATGAATTCCCACCATAAGACGTGGGCATATCCCAAAAGGGAGACTGCGGTGACTGCCCAGTACAGCAAACATGAGTGTCACCTGTGCAGCCCCCTTCCCCGGGTCCCCCATCATGAGGGTAGTAGATTATAAAACACCACACCCCGTACCCACATCTCCATCCCCAACTGGGGAATGGCAACCCCCCATATAACACATGAACGTAACTTACCACCCAGTGAACTGGTCCAACATGGACACAAACCCATCCCTCCCCCCAGGCAGCTCAAAAGGAACTGCCAGCATTCCCACTGCAAACAGTACAGTAGGCAGAATGTGAACCATAGGTCCACCATAGTGTTGCAAACAGTGGGACACCACTATTGATCTTAAACATTGACGGTATAACAGCTACTGTCAAAAGTTAACTCGTGGACAAAGACATATAGTTCCAAGTGCAGACAGCACGTCTCCCAAAAACATTCCATCACTGGTGCTGGCTGAGAGGCATAGTGCTGAGAGTTGCCAGGACTGACCCCCATATTATATATTGTCTCAGGTCCCCAAGGGTCTGGTCAATAAGGGGACACAGTTGTAAAGGTCAAAGGGCTCACTGTGAAACCATGTAGCACCGGGGCAGCCCCGCTGGTAACCATACCCCCAGGTGTGGTTGGGCATGCTTAATATGACCAACAAAGGACATGCATCTTTTCAGACAATAAACAAATGTTGAAGGTTTCAGAAATAAACCAGCGCACAGCCAAACAAAAGTACCTTCACCATAGGAGAAAGACCCAGATAATAAGGATGCAGACCAACCCTCGGCATGGTTTACTTGGTGTTTAGGACAAAAAAAGGCAATTGCCCATCTAGATTGTCCCCTACACAGTAGGTAATAAACCCTCAGTAGTATTTATTAATAAGGCATTTATCCAAATTGGATTTAAAGGTGCCTATATTAGAACAATCAACAAGTTCTTGGGGCAATTTGTTCCACAGTCTGGGTGCTCTAATACTGAAAAAATGTAATCTTTTATTTGTCCTAGCCCTTTTAATATACAGCTGTTTATTATGTAATCTAGATGAAATTTTTCTTGTATCATATGAGATACCACACTGGGACATTAAAGTTGAAGATTGAATGATTTTATAAAGTTGTAAAAGGTCTCCTCTAGTCCTTCTCATCTCCAGGGAATAAAGACCAGTAAAATTAAGTCTAACATCATAGTTTTGTTGCGACATATAAGGAATCATTTTTGTAACTCTATGTTGTATTTGTTCAATCCTCCATATGTCATGAACCAGATAAGGGCTCCAAAAAGGTGACCCATAATCTGTATAGGGCCGAATATAAGATTTGTATAATGTTATTATACATTGTTCAGTTTTTGACGTGAATGTGTGATTAATCCTTCTAATTAAAGCATTAGTTATGTTGGCAGTTTTATTACAATGGTCAACTGATGAAAGATTATGATTAACCATAATGCCCAGATCCTTTTCCAAAAGGGATGTCTTAATATTAACACCATTAAGTGTATAGGACTGAGTGGGGTTATTTTTACCCAGATGAATAACTGAGCATTTGTTAACATTAAAGAACATACCATTTGTAATTGCCCAACATTCAATATGTCCAAGATCTTGTATAACAAGAGTTCATGTTTACAGGAGTGTCAACTCTTCCCCCCCCAATTTGGTATCATCAGCAAACTTTGTAAAAATGTTGCTGGAATTAATTTTCATATCACTAATGAAAATGTTAAACAATGTTGGGCCCAAAACCGAGCCTTGGTGAACCCCACTGGTCACCTCCCTTGATGCAGAGAGAACTCTTTTTACCCTGACCCTCTGGGACCTGCCAGTAAGCCAACAGTGAAACCACTTGGTAATGAGTGGCGAAAAGCCTAAAGTAATAAGTTTATCCACTAAGGTTGCATGTGATACCTTGTCAAAGGCTTTACTAAAATCCAGTAGGATGATATTGACAGGGATGTTGCCATCTAAGAACCTACTGACTTGTTCATAAAAGGTCAATAAATTGGTTGTGCAGGAGTACCCGTGTTTAAATCCATGCTGGGAGTAGTCTGTAATGTTTAAATAGTCTATTTCACGATCAATGATAGTTTTCAGAATTTTTTCCATCATCTTAGAAGGGATGGAGGTAAGACTAATGGGCCTGTAATTCTCAAGTCTGGAATGCAACCCTTGATTAAAAATAGGAATGACAATGGCAGTAAGCCAGTCGGGTGGTACAGTAGATTCCTGTAAGGATTTGTTAAAGATTAGTGTTAGTGGCAATATAATGTTATCCAGAATACATATCAGAAAATTTGGGTTAGTATTGTCTGGTCCTGGGCTGGAAGATTTTTTTAAGGTTTTAAGTACTTTCTCAGTTTCTTGTAGGGAAATAGTTTGCCCCTTATGAGGGGATAAAGTGCGGTAACATTGTTGCCGTCCATTAACTGGAGCAAAAACAGAACAAAAGTAGTCATTAAAAGCGGAGGCTATCTCACTATCAGAGATCAGTGATACGTTATTAATAACCAGTGGTCCAACAGCTCTAGTGTTCCCTTTTTTTACCATTAAGGTAAGAATATAATAATTTATGGGAGTCCTTTGTATGAGCAATTTTAAACTCTAAATTTCATTTAGCTAGTATTATAAGTTTCTTTAAAGTTCTGACGGATTGTCTGTAATTAGAAAGAGCCCCTGGTCTATCATCTGTGGGACAAGTTTTTAAAATTTTAAATAATTTCTGCTTAGTTACAGTTTGTTTTTTTATTGTATTATTAAACCATAATGGTACTTTCCCTTTATTATTATATTTGTTTTTTTCAGGGACGTAGAGATATTCCAACTGTAGAATTGTAGTTTTGAATAAAGACCAAGCATCTATGGAATTAAGATTAAGGAAAATGTTTGCCCAGTCAAAATGTTGTAATTTTTCATTGATAGATAAGAAGCCAGCTTTCTTATACAGTTTAATCTTGGTTTGGTTGTTTATTGGATCGGAATCATATGAAATAGTAAAATATAAGGATAGGTGATTGCTATTACTTAAAGGAGCAGAAATACTGAAATATGTTATTTTATTTTCAATATTGGTAATAAGAAGGTCCAAGATGTTATTCCCTTGAGTTGGTTCCTTTACTATTTGGGTCAAACCTAGATCAATTATAGATGATAAAAAGAGCTTATTGTGTTGGGAGCTACCATATAAACATTCCCATTTGATAGAGGGCAGGTTGAAATCACCCAGAATAATAACCGTACCGTAATTAGCTAGTGGTTTTATTTCATTTATTAGAGACTGGGTATATGCCAGGTCAGCTGATGGGGGTCTATAACAGGTGCCCATTATTAGTTTGGGTTGTCAGTAAAATTGAAGGGCGACCAGTGGTTAAAGGGGACAAAACCTTTTACAGGTACATAAGTGAAAAAAGAAGGACAAAGGGAGGGATAGTGAGACTGAAGGGGGAGGATGGGAGCCGCGTGGAGGATGACAACAGTAAAGCTGACATATTGAACAGGTATTTCTGCTCAGTCTTTACTAAGGAAGAGGGAAATGGGTCTGAAGGGAGTACAAGTTGAGAATGGTGCAGAAATGGACACAAGTCCTTTACACAAGAAAGGGTCCTGAAGGAACTGGAAGTAATAAGAGCTGATAAAGCAATGGGGCCAGATGGGGTACCCAGGGTCCTTAAAGAACTAAGAGAGGTGGTGGCTGAACCTCTGGCTATCCTGTTCAGCCAATCACTGGAAACAGGAGGTACCCAAAGACTGGAGGACAGCAGATGTAGTCCTTATACAAAGTGGGAACAAAGAGGAAGCAGGGAACTACAGACCAGTCAGCCTCACCTCGGTAGTGGGAAAGATCATGGAAGCACTACTGAAGGAGAGATTGGTGGAACATCTGGTTGTCAATGGACTACAGGACCCAAGGCAGCATGGTTTCACCAGGGGGAGGTCATGTCAGACCAACCTCGTTGAATTTTTTGACTGGGTGACTAGGGAGGTGGATCAGGGGAGGGCAGTGGACATGGCCTATCTGGACTTCAGCAAGGCTTTTGACACTGTGCCACATAGAAGACTATTACACAAACTGGGGAATATGGGTGTGGGCAGGACAGTAGTGTGGTGGGTAGGTAACTGGCTGGGTGGCAGGACACAGAGGGTGGTGGAAATGGCTGTCACTCCACAGAGGGAAGAGTGACCAGTGGGCCACAGGGATCAGTGCTGGGACCGGTCCTATTCAACATCTTCATCAGTGACATTGCACAGGATCTAGAAGGCAGAATTTCACTGTTCGCTGATGACACAAAGCTCTGTAACAGAGTAGACACACCAGAGGTGTAGACAGAATGAGAAGGGACCTGCAGAAACTTGAAGAATGGTCAAGGGTTTGGCAGTTGAAATTCAATGCAAAGAAGTGCAAGATAATGCATATGGGGCACAAAACCCTGGCACAATATATCAGTTGGGGGTGAGGATATAGCATGCACCAAGCAGGAAAGGGATCTTGGGGTTGTCATCTCTGATGACCCAGGTAGGGAAACAGTGTGACAAGGCATCAGGTAAAGTAAATAGGATGCTGGGATGTATAGGCAGGGGCATCACCAGCAGGAAAAGGAGGGTCATAATTCCGCTATACAAGACACTAGTGAGGCCCCACCTGGAGTACAGTGTACAGTTCTGGAGACCATACCTACGTAAGGACATAGACAGGGTAGAGAAGGTTCAGAGGAGGGCAACAAAGATTGTGCATGGGTTGCATCACAAGTCCTATGAAGACAGGTTGAAGGAACTGAACATGTACTCCCTGGAGGAGAGGAGGGAGAGAGGGGATATGATAGAGACATACAAGTATCTTACAGGGAGGAACAGGGTGCAGGAAAACACTATTTTTAAGCGAAAAGATGTTTCAGGACTAGAGGGCATGGGATGAAGTTGGAGGGAGGACGATCTAGAGGAAACATGAGAAAGAATTTCTTCACAGAACGGGTGGTGGACAAGTGGAACACCCTGCCAGAGGAAGTGGTGGGAGCTGAAACAATCACGGGATTTAAGAATGCATGGGATAGACATAAAGGAATTCTAGAGGTCAGGGGTAAGGGGAAATAGACTTCTAGGAAAACAAACTGAACTTACAAGCTCAAATGGGCAGACTAGGTGGGCCATAGGCCCTTATCTGCCGACACTGTCTATGTATCTATGTATCTATGACCCATAAACTTTCTAGGTTGGGGTCAGAACTAATTTCATAGGATAAAATGTCATTCCTGACATAAAGACAGACCCCACCACCCTTATTGGTACCTGTTCTATTTTTGGTATAGAGTATAAACCCTGGTATTACCATTAACCAAGATTTATCCAGATTTCCCCATGTCTTGGATACAGATATAAGTCCAAGATCATGTAGTAGGATTTTGACTTCAAGTTCAGCCATCTTAGAAGAATTCAATGCACGAGAATTAAGAGAGAGAAAGTAAAGTTGTTTTTTCTGCTGTGGGAGTCTGGAAGTAATAAGAGACTTATGGATAAATCCAGTCTCCCCCTCAATTATTAGTTTAAATGGCTATGAATAAAGGAACAAATTTTACGTCCCAGTAATTTGTTTCCTCTTTTGCTGAGATGTAAACCATCCCAGCTAAAGAGGGATGGATAATCATCAAATTCTTCCCAATGTGTTAGACACGGGATATCCTGTCTGAGGCAGAATTTATGGAGCCATTCATTTATGGCTTTTATTTTTTTGGACATGAGATAAGTGGCTCTTGGGACAGGAAGAATCTCCTAGAAACAGATACTGCAACCTCTGTCTACTAGTGTGTTGTAAAGTGTCACATAATCCTACTTCAACTGATCAATAGGTGTTCTGTTGATATCGTTAGTCCCACAATGAATAACCACAAGGGGGTTACTCCCTCCCTGAGATAAGATAGTTTTAACCATTGATGTTAGGTCAGAAACCTTGGCCCCCCTATAACTGGAACAAATTCTGTAAATTTTATTGGGGTTACGTATAATACGATCAGTAAATTTAATTAGGGAATCACCCAAGACAAATACCTGTCTGTTCTGTGGTGCAAGTATAGACTGATTGTCATGCTGGACAGCAGGGATAAAAAATTGTTTTGATTGTAGAAATTCATTAGAAGATTCAGTGGACACAGAAGTAAGGGAAGCTTTGTTATGTTTTCCCGCTGTTTGAATTCTTGAATTGGAAACATGTGAGACAGGAATGTCTGGAGAACAGGGTTCATCAATATTTAAGTAATTTAAGGGGTGATAAAAATTGTGTAGGGGTAATGATGGTAGTACACCCATCTATCCCCGAGGGTAATATAGAACTGTTGGTAGTAGTCCTCCCATCAGTCCCTGGAGTAGTTGAAATTAGTACCCCCTCCTCACAGATGGAAAATATTTTATCCTGAATACTAGGTTCGGATCTAATGATAGCTGGAGTGAAACTAATAAAAGTATCCCTACTGGGGGAAGCACAGCAGGTAGGGGGAACTAAATCTTTTCCCTCAGCTGGTTTCTCATTTGAAACAACTGAAGCATTAATGTCCAATAAAATGGACATTTGATCAGTATAGTCCTCCAGTGCTTCTATCTCAGTTTTATTAGAAGTTCTGGTATTAAGACATTTTATGTCTTCCTGTAATGTAATGAGTTAGCATTTTGTACATATGAAATTGGGTGCTTGTTTCCCAATGGCATACATTTCACGGGAAGTACAGCGATTCTTGGCCTGTTTCATTTCTGAATTGAAAAGTGGTCCTTACCAATTATTCAATTAGGGACCCAGCAGTAAAGTTCTTGTGCATTTTATAACCTCTGATGTCCTGGTCCCGCGGTGCTCCCGGTGGACATGGTAGACACGCGCTGGATGTGCGTGTCTCTGCGCGCATCTCCGCACACGGCCCCGTGCACGCTCGCTAGTGCATGTGTATAAGTAGTGGTAGAACCGGAAGTGAAGGTACTTGCATACTTCCGGTTTCGCACTACGATTTAGAGTATAAAAATGCTATTTCAGCCTTTAAAAAGGCTAACTCCACTATTTGTGGTTGTTAGTCCTAAAAAATCGCTGTAGTTTAGATAAAAAATAGCTTCATTTGGGCATATACTGGACGTCTGAGTTCAACACCTAACTTCAGACCTCCAGTATCCCATAAAGCAACACAGAAAAACAATAAGCTGTAGGAGATAGGGGAAGGAATCCCAGTCCCCATATGTGCAAGGCAACGTTGTTTTAACAAGTGTAGTACATTCAAAATAAAGCAAATAATAGTGCTCTGCCTCCAAGTAAGGTGATAAATCACACAACTGCTCTATTCTAGTTTAGACTGGTTTACTCACTGCGTTAAGTCCATATCTAAGGAAAATATACCATGATAGTTAGCAACGGTACCCCCCCAAAACACAGCCCAAGTACAAGGCGGAGTTAGTAGATACTCCCTGCAGTGATGCCATCAGTCAGTGTGTTATCACAAGGAATCCCACCAATGCTGAAACTAGTTCAGTGAGGACAGACTGCAGCCTCCCGCTGCTACCTGAACCCCCAGACACGGTCGGGAGCTACTGCTAAGCCGCAGGGTATATTTCCAATACAGCCCATGCCTAGGCCCATCAGCAAACCAGAACTTGATCCAACCAACGCAATGCAGAGATAAAGGACATGTCTGTCTGAGCTGAGTAGAACATGAGCCTCAGGGCAGTTCCAAACCACACTAAAAGATGTCACTTACTTGAAATATATTGCTTATAGATCAGGATGAAGCAGACTGCACCCTATCTCTCCTGGTCTCCTCCTCTTCAACCCATTTTTCAGCAGCTTTAGGTACGTAGGAAAAAGCATGGACTCTGTCCTGGTTGTTCAATCCTCAGGCAAGCCAGATATAGAAAGGCAAATGTCCAGCCTAATTTAAATACCTTGTTTTTAACTTAGTTAAATTTTTGTCTTCTGATCAGTAAATCTTTGCTATAATCCTGATGCATATAGACTTTGGTATTGCTAAAGGAAATGGGGCCAGCTTTTTTCGCTTTCTGCAGGATCGCTTCTTTGTTGGTGTACCAAAGGTACTTTATGAGACAATGCCGTGGTCTGTCTCCTGGCTTCGGAGAGGGCCCAAGCAGTGTGCTCTTTCAAGTTCAAAGTTCGCAAATTCTTCTGAAAGGCTCAACTATTCCATTAACCAGCAATGTAGCCCCCTGCATGGGTCCCGACCCTTCACACACTCTGGAAGCCCGATGTTTCTAATATTTGAGCGCCTGTATCTATTTTTTTGGTCATCCAGGCATTCTTTTAACTCAGCCAGGGTAGAAGCTAGGCCTGCACACTCAGCAGAGAGCCCGGCATATGAGTCCTCCAATTCCCCCACCTGATGTTCCAGCTCTGAAATCTGGGAGGCATGGGTGGCTGTAGTCTCTTTTAAGTCAGTTACCACTGTTTGCAGGTCAAAGAGCTGAGCGGTAATATTCAGGAAGCTGTAGTTCATCTCTTGCTGCATGCTCAACAGTGTGGTCGGCACTCTTGCTAGTGATTTTGCAATCGCTTCCATTTCCAAGTCAGGTTGATCACCCACACACTCGTGTTCAGCGCCTCATGACCTGGAGCTCTGCAGATCACCTGCACAGGTTGTAGCTTGGCTGCAGGAGTTAAACATGAGTTTAGCCTGTTTATTTTTTGATTTTCCAGACGCCATTCCCCAGAGTTATTCTGCTGACTGAGTTTAGGTGTTCCAAAGGCACTTTTAGTAGCCGTTAACTTGAAAAGGCTTTAGGTGTCCCGGGGAGCTGTGCTAGCAAGCGTCTGCCATGTTTGCCAGCTGGCCATGCCCCCCCCCCCGGATTCAACCTCTTCAAGGTCCACACTGTGAGCATCTCTTTTGGGGGGTTCAGGCACCATACATGAATTGGGATCTGTTAAATCAGCTGGAGGTTTAGAGTCAACACCATACTTAATGGAAGGGATTCCCTGGAACATTCTCTCAAGTTCAGCAGATGGGTAAAAAAGCAGGATAAAATTCACTCTTTGTCATCACTTTCAGCATTTTCAATATCTGCAATGTCTGCAGGAGGGGAGGCATCGGGAGCAACAGACCGGGAGGCAGACATTTGCTGATTTTGTTGTTTAGCCTTGGTAGCAGATTTAGTTACAGTGTGCTGAAAGGCTTCAGTTTCTCGAACATTATTGATTACTATTTGGCCGATAGGTAACAAATGGTTTAGGTGAATGGTTTTAACAGCATGAGGGTCCCCCTCTGGACGTACTTTATACACTGGCAAATCATGCAGCTTACTGACTACTATGCATGGAATGTGACTCCAGCGGTTTGCTATTTTGTGTTTACCTGGAAGTCCGAAGTTTCTTATTAGTACCCTGTCGCCTGGTTGGAGCTCTTGGGCCTTAACACGCTTGTCATGATGAGTTTTGTTGGCCAGGTTTCTCTTTGCTGCCATGGTATTTGCAAGCTGATAGGCATGATCAAGTTGAGCCTTTAGATTTCTAGCATACTGCAGGTAGTTTTCTAATGAAACACCATCAGGAGACACTCCAAAGCATACATCAACTGGAAGGCAAGCTTCTCTGCCAAACATAAGGTGGTACGATGAAAAACCGGTAGCATCGTTCTTTGTACCATTATGAGCATGGACAAGTGCGCTTATTTGTTGGTTCCACTTTGGATTATCTTTAGGTTGCAGGGTACCCGGCATATCAAGTAGAGTTCTGTTAAATCTCTCTGGTTGTGGATCTCCTTGTGGATGATAAGGGGTTGTTCTGGATTTTCTTACACCCCATAGGGACAACAGTTATTTAATAAGCCTGCTCTCAAAGTCCTGGCCTTGATCTGAATGAGTACACTAGGGGGCTCTGTAATGTACAAAAAACTTTTCAACAAGGACTTTGGCTACAGTTGAGGCCTTTTGGTCTTTGGTCGGATAGGCCTGTGCATATCTCGTGAAGTGATCCGTGACTACCAGCACATTTGCAATGCCTTTGGAATCCAGCTCTAGACTAAGAAAATCGATACAGACAAGCTCCATGCTAGCACTTGTGATAATATTGACCATAGGGGCGGCTCTCTGTGGGGGAGCTTTGTGCTGAAGACATCTATTGCAGGTTTTAACGTGATAGTCTATGTCTGGGCCCATTTTAGGTTAGTAAAAATATAACGGGCCAGATCAAGGGTTCTCTCACTACCCAGATGTCCCATTTGGTCATGCAAGGCTTTTAAGACAATATTTCTGAACTTAGCTGGTAGTACTAGCTGTTTCCTCACAACTTCACCTTGGCTGTCAGTAAGCTCTCGGTACAATAACTATTCTCGAAGCTTGAGCTTGCTCTCCTCTCGAAGAAGTAAAGCAGTTTTAGGGTCTCTGGACCACATCTTAGAGATAGCTTCCCCTTTTCTTAGAGCTTCCACTGCTGGTCTGCTCATTGGATCATAGTACTGTTCTTTGCGAATATCAGCTGGAGTTAGCTAGGGTAAAGAACTCAAGTCTAGAGCTGCGAGGCTACAGTAGGCAACTGGCATGCACGTTTCTGGGGGTCCCAAACAATCTGCCAAACAGTTTACAGCTTCAGAGGACAAGATTTCTTCCTGGTGAAAGAGCACTAGCATCTACATGGTTTAAGCCTGGTTGGTGCTCCACCGCATAATCATGTGTTGCTATAGCGAAAAGCCATCTGTGTCCAGTAGCATCTAGTTTAGCTGTTGTTTGGACGTAGGTTAATGGGTTATCAGTCTTGGCCAAGATCTTAGCACCATACAGATATTTATGAAATTGGTCAGCTATGGCCCATTTGAGAGCGAGAAATTCTAATTTATGCACCAGATAGTTTTATCTGAAGATGTTAGACTTCTGCTAGCATAGACGACTGGGTGCAGCCCATCCAGATGTTCTTGATAGAATACTGCTCTCAGACTGCTCAAATTGGCATCTGTATGCAACACATAAGGCTTGGATGGATCAGCATAAGCAAGTATGGGAGCATGAGTCAGTCTGTAAATTATTTCTTCAAAAACAGTGTCGCAAGTGGGCGTCCATCTCTGTCCAAACTCATTGGGCTGGAAATAGTTTTTTTCAGTGTCTCTATCAGAACCTTTCTTAAATTTTTTGTGAGTAGGTGGATAATCTTGAGTTAATTTTAATAGGGGGCGGATCACCTTGGTATAGTCCTTGACAAATCGGCGATAATAGCTGCAGAATCCAAGAAACCTTTGGAGTTTTTTCAAGTTATTCAGCTTTGGCCAGCTGGTTAAGGCTTCCACTTTAGTGGGGTTGGCTTGTATGCCCTCTGACGACACAATGTGGCCCACATATTTGACAGAACTCTGGAAAAATTAGCATTTGTCAATGGATAACTTAAGACTGAACTCTTCAAGTCTGTCCAATACTTTGAAAAAGCGAGCCTCATGCTCCTCGAGAGTTTTCCCAAAGATTATGACATCATCAAGGTAGACGAGACATTCCAAGAGATTCATGTCTCCCACTGCATGCCCCATTAGACGTTGAAATGTTGCAGGTGCCCCTGATAGGCCTTGGGATATGCAAAGGAGCTCATAGAAGCCCAAGGGACAAATGAATGCCATTTTTTCCCCTTCCTCAGGAGCCATTGGGATCTGATAGTATCCACTTCGGAAGTCAAGGATGGAAAACCATTTACTCCCATTTAGACACTCCAGAGCATCTTGTATGCGTGGCACTGTATACTGATTGGGCACGGTTCTTTGGTTGAGAGTCCTGTAATCAACACACATATGGACAGAGCCATTCATTGTCTGCACCACAATAATTGGGGAGGCGTATGGGCAGCAGGACTCTTGTATGATGCCAGCCGCTAACATTTCTTGTAAGTGATGTCTGACATCATCAGTGTCGGCAGGAGCTAGGCATCTCAACCTCTTTCTGAAGGGCCTCTTGTCATGCAAGCAAATGTGGTGTTCAGCACCCATGACACAACCAACATCCCATTCCCTGAGGGAGAATACCTTGTTTCTTTGAGCCAGCTTGTTACTGATCCTGGCTTTCCAGCTGTTTGGAATAGGTGACTCTCCAAAATCAAATATATCAGGCGATTCCTCACATCCCTTTTCAATTTTGCACTTGGATGGAAGCACAGCAATGTCGGCACGATAGACATTAGCCAGGGTGCACCCTTTAGATACTGTAATATCTTGGTCTGTAACATTTTGTACTTGTACTACCACTCATCGGGCGTAAGCATGAGCCCGGGCCGGAAGCACACTGGGTTCGATCAGCAATCCTTCGGGTAATATTTTCTTCATCTGGAGTATTCAGCACCAAAATTTTATTAGTCACATGTCTTCTCAACTGCACTTCACCACTGATACTGCATTCTGCATTTGGAGGTAACGTGATAGCTTCAGGATCCTTCTTTCAAAACATCCCCACGGGCTCATCTTGATCACTTTGCTCGGGGCACAGGTGCTTCTCATAGGCCTTTTAGACCAGGGCGTGAACTCTCAGGGCTTTTCCTGTCTTTCTCTTCTGCTTTTCTTCACATAGCAGAGCCAGGTGCCCAAACATGTGTGCGTTGGTGCCAGTTAGTACAGGGATACCATCATAAAGCCCGGTGGGAGGGCAGACCGGGACTAGCGTCTCCATAGCATCTTCCACACCAGCCACAGAAGATGGAAAAGAAAGCCACACCTTTAAATAGCCAAGATAAGGATATGATGTTTCACTTAACCCCCACACATGCAGTCCATCAAGAGGTTGCAATGGGTGATCAGATAAATGTTGCTCATACCAGTCTTGGAAGATTTTTGTGACTTGGGACCCACTGTCTAACACTACTCAAGCTGGAATCCCACCTATGTGCACTGTAGTATCCATGGAAGGGCCCACCAAGTTAGACCAGTCCGGAGGTATTTTAACAGAAACCTGGGCAGATGATTTAGCCACAAAGAAATTTGAGTTTGTGTTTCCTGAATCTCCACTTCGATCATTCCTTGCTCCCCTCTGCCATTGGTTTGCTTTCTGGAGCTCCCCTTGGAGTCTATTCACCACTTTCTCTAAATCCTTTTGAGACTGGCATTCTTTTTTCATATGCCCATCCTTTCCGCAATTGTGACAAATTATAGGTTCTTGGGTCCATCTTGGCTGAAACATTGCATTAGGAGCTGGAGCACTAACAACAGAAACCCGTGGTTGGGCCTCTGTCTGCGACATGGAAGGCAATGCAATATGTCTCAATAGTTTCTTTATTGCAGCAGTCAATTCACTTGTTTCAGTCTTTGAGCTGCCCTCAGCAGGAGACACCTGAGCGTGCAACCCCACCCCATAGCAGACGCACTCTGAGAAGGATCGAGGTCTGTACCCACAGAGCAGCCTTCATAAAGATACTGGCTTTTGTTTCTCTGAATTCCCTCAGCAGTTCGGCTCATGGTGTAGCATCCTTAGCAGTCCCTCTCTCGCTGGGCTCCCTGGGACTGGCACCAGCATTCAGTTCTCGGATTCCTTCACGTGACTTCTGAAATTCTGGGCCATCATCTATGGACCCCTTGCTGGGAACAGGGGTTGTGGCAGCTACTGCACAGGGTTCCCAAGAGCCTTCCACCTCCTCTGCTTCATGTACCTCCTTCATCAACATACGGAAGGGCAAGGGACCAGATCTCCTTTGGTGCAGTTGCAACTTGAGTAACACCCAGCTGGCCTCCTTCATCAACATATGGAAGGGCAAGGGACCAGATCTCCTTTGGTGCAGTTGCAATTTGAGCAACACCCAGCTGGAATGCCGGACAGAGCGGAGTATATGATCCAGTTTTATCTGGTGCAACTCGCTAGAGGCCCAGCCTCCTTTCTGAAAAATGGTTTGTAGGAGTTCCTCTAATCAATCCAGGTAAGCTGATAACAATTCCCCTGGCTGTTGTTTAACATCTTTAAGTTTCCATTTCAAAGCCTCGACACTAGTGGTACCCCCAAACGCATTTTCAAGGACAACTAAAAACTCTAGGGCCTTGGCATCAGGTTTAGAGGACCTTAGGGAACAAAAAGCATGTAGGGCAGGCCCCTGAAGGCTTTCTACCAGGCATGCCCTTTTTTCGGCCAGTTCTGTACCACAGTGGTAGCAGAGTCCATCCAGGTCTCCAGGTTGACTTCCCCATTAGGAGTAGGGAGGATGCCAGAGAACATCTTAAGCTTGTGGTAAGAGTCGTGACTAACTGGGGCAGGCACAGAAGTTGGTGAAGGGACAGGTGCCGGGGCCGCCATGGGCAGCAGGGAAGGGACACCCCCGAGGTAGCATGAGTAACTTTTTAAAATCCTCTATGGTTTTAACCTCCTCCAATAATAACTTGCAAACATTTCTTCAAAGGTCTCAGATAATGGTGGGGGCTCGTTCTCTAAGGGATCCTTACTATCTTTAGTCACCACTCTCGAGGTGACTGTGGACCCCTCAGCAACAATGGTCTGGGGCACCTTAGTACTGTCCATGGGGTTACTACACTCCACTAAGGCCATTAAAGTCTGGGCAGTCAAGTCAGTATGTCAGATTACCACTGCAACTTTTCCCAAGCATTCAGTTTTTGATAGTGCCCCTTCAACAGTGTCTTTACTAGTGCCCAGGAGTATATCCAGTATTGGCAAGGCATTATGTGGATCAATCTCATGTCCCGTACACCATCCCACCAACTGATGCACAGCCATTTCTACAGTGGTATCCATTAACCTTTCAGCTGTAATTCTTGATTTTGGCCATTAGGAGGCACGAATCCCAGATGTAACCCCTAGGTGGCATTATCCTATGGGCTAATACCCCTGCCTGTGTGACCAGGCACAGGTTGAGGGGTCTGAGCTCCTTGAACGGGTGCCTCCACCTGAAGAAATGGTTCTGGGGTAGCGTAATTGCTATTGGTATAGCCCTCCAGGATGCTATAACCCCCCACAACCCCTCTGGTGGCCTCAACAGATGAGCATATAACCATTAAGATATACCCCGTAACATCAGTAGGGAACTCGCACTCAGTGCACTTACCACCAGGGCTGGATCAGCTGCAAAGGCTCTGGAGACCCCCTGTAAAATAAGATTAGCAGTGAGACAGTTCAACAGTAATGCAATATCCCCTACACAAAGGTACACTGTAGCCAGGTTAGATGCAGAAAGAACAAAATCTGATTTATTTGGGGGAGTTGCATAGGGTTGGGGCCGTAAATCTAGCAGTTGATTAATTAGATTTGATTTAGTCAGGTTTAGCATGTATGCAATAAGAGTCCCTCTGTCACAGTCACACACTCTGGGTACCCAGTTGGAATAGGCTAGCCTGAAGCGTTGCCCGGGGTAGGCCGGCATTGCAGCTGTTGTTGGGGCCCTTAGGAAGGAAAAAAATCACATGCAATTTAACCTAGAATTTGTAATCCGGAGCCGGATGGCTCAGTCCGTTGTAACAACTCAAACAAATAATTAGATGACACACAATAATTGCAGCTTTGTTACAGGGAGCTACCCTGTTTGTACTCGCACTACCCAGACCAAGTAATGATCTGACGAAATAAGACCTGTTGCAGATGACTTGATGAAGCAGGGGGTGAATTCCCTCGTGGTCCTCGTCAAAAATGCTGGTCTTCAGGCTGCAGGAGCAACTTAACACTGGCCGAAAACATGCAAACCGAATGTTTAAAACTACTCAGCCGCACAAACACCTTACGAACTTAAGCACATTTATATGTAAAACTCTGTCCACTTCTGGTTCTTCCAGCTAGCTTGCAGGCTGATCCTGAGATTTCTTCTGCTTGGATGCTACTCAAATCCCCTGCTGCTATAGCCCCAAATGTGGGCCACTGGACACTTAGAACTACGAACTAACGACGGAAAAGTCTAGGCCTGACAGGCCTAACCCCTGGGAGCTGGCAAGCTCCCCAGAGGCACACACACTAAGCTCTTGGGCTGTCTCTCAAACTCTGAAGAAATTAAGCTGTTACCCCCTTTTATATGGGGCTCACTTCCCAAGTTCCCATTAGCTGCCGAAGCTGTCTTAAACAGTTCCCAGATGCTAATTGGCTTGTGTTTTGGCACCTAAAAATTGTCCCAGTTAATCCTCCATACGTCTCTGGCATTTCCCTAGAAGCCCTTTTGTTAAATCTTGGCTTCCGATTGGTTATTAGCTATTAAAATGGTGGCTGCAGGCAGTTTCTAAAGCAGTCTATTTTACTGTCCTCACAGATAAAGTTCTGGTGCAGCCAGGAGGAACATTAATTCAACTTACTTTCCCCACATGCATATAGCCCCAATAGTCCTCTTTCAAATGAGCCCACACCTAGACAGATAGCTTGTACCCTTTGGGAGTCACAGCTCCTGTAGCACACTGCTCCTAGGAACACTGCAGCAAAGCTAATGAATATTCATGAAGGCACTCTTTTGCTCTGGAGCTTGACCCCTGACCTTTGACTGGTGCCCTGGAGGCATCGCTTACGGCATCTGCCTGTTTATTTAATTTAAAAACATCTCCCTTGCTTTGTCTTGTTCCTGGTGCCTATTTTAACTCAGGCATGGCACCGGGAACCAGGAAGAAACACACTTTTGCTTTTTTTGGTCTGCACAGCAGTCAGACTCAGAGGGCAACTTCTCGAATGTGTGAGAAGCGGCTTAAGGCATGCTGACCACTCACATACGAGTTTGCGAGCCTCACAGGGCTCAATTAGATAGAGGGACACCCAGGGGAATGGCTTGGCGGCAGAGGAGCTGTGAAGGATTGGGCAGATGCCGGGAGACACCCGGAGGCATAACAGGTAAGCCCCCAAATGGGGAGGGGGGCATTACAAACAGGTCAAGTAAGTGCCCTGGATAGTATGGAGGAAGAGGAGACACACCAGCTTGAAGGGAGTACTGTGATAAATAACTGCATGTGCACATAACTGTGGTCACAAGGAATTTGTGAAGCTCTTTCTTAAAAGAGTGGTGGGACTCTGCGCATTTAAGTGCTACAGGTAAGGAGCTCCAGAGCTTAGGAGCAAGTTCAATGAATGCCTGCTCGCCCATTTTGGTGGTGCAGTTGGGAACAGTCAGTAGCGACCTGTCAGAGGACCTCAAGGAGCAGGCATGTGTGGGTTGGACTAGCATACTGGCCATGAGGCTGACATGCCAGACCTAATGATGTTATCAACAGTACAGGTGGCTGAGTAGTGATGGTAAGCAGTAGGAGAGAGCCACTCCAGGCCTGAGTACAGGTCACAGTGGTGGGTTAACTTTGGTGCAGAGAGGGTAAAATGATAGATGTTGTTGTAGCAAGCATTTCATTTACTTAAACCCATTTTGTTTGCTCCCATGTAGGAGCACAAGCCATGGGAAGAACAATGGGGAATAATGGGGAATAATAAAAACTGCCATCACAGAGGTAACGAGCCTTTGTGTGAAGCAAATAAACAAAACAAAACGATGTAAGAAACCACTATGGTTCTCAAAGGAAGTGGCAGTGAAGGTTCAATAGAAAAAGAAAGCATTCAGGAAGTGCAAGGAATCGCAGAAGGAGCAGGACAGGGAACTGTGTCAGTTAAAGCAAAAGGAGGCTGGGAAGGCAGTCAGAACAGCAAAGGCCCAAACCGAGGAAAAGATAGACAACTCAGTTAAGAAGGGGATAAAACCTTTATAGGTACATCAGGGGCGAAGGAAGACCAAGGGAGGGATAGTGAGGCTTAATAAAGGGAGGGAGGGTGGGCAGAGGGAGACTGTGAAAGGCATAGAAACATAGAAGTTGACGGCAGATAAGGACCGCAAGGCCCATCCAGTCTGCCCATTTCTTTTCTACCTTATAAATGTGCCATCGGCCTTTGCTCTGTCAGTGGTCTATCTATTCATAGTCATTTGTATTGCTCCCCTTATGCCTATCCCATGCCTGTTTGAAGCCCTGCACTGTATTCATAGCCACCACTTCTTTGTGGTAAGCCATTCCATGCATCCACCACCCTTTCTGTGAAAAAGAATTTCCTCACATTCCCCTTAATCGGCCTCCCTCTAATCTCATGCTGTGTCCTCTTGTCCTGCTATTTTCTTATATTTAAACATGTTAGACTCTTTCACCTTGTTTATGCCCTTAAGGTGTTTGAATGCCTCGATCATATCACCTTTCTCCCTCCTTTGCTCAAGGGTATACATATTGAGCTCTGTTAATCTGTCCTCATATGTCTTCTGATGCAGTCCCTGCACCATTTTGGTTGCCCTTCTCTGGACTGCCTCAATTTGGTTAATGTCCTTGTGAAGGTGTGGCCTCCAATACTGCACGCAGTACTCCAGATGGGGCCTAACCAGTGTCTTGTACAGAGGGATTATTACCTCCCTCTGACGACTTGTGATACCCCTACTAATACACCCTAACACCCCCCTAGCCTTACCTACTGCTTTAGAGGTCTGCTTGGATGATTTTAGGTCATCAGTGATGATGATGCCCAAGTCTCTTTCTTCCTTTGTGACTGCTAGCAACTCCCCTCCCAGCCTATAGGTGGCTTCAGGGTTTCTCTTCCCTATGTGCATGATTTTGCACTTCTTTGCATTAAATCCCAGTTGCCACTCTGTCCCATGCATTCTTGAATTTCCCCACTGTTTTTGACTCCACTACCTCCTCAGGAAGGCTGTTCCATGCTTCCACAACCCTCTCCATGCAAAAATACTTCCTCGCATTACCTCTGAGCCGTCCCCCCTCTATCTTCAAATTGTGCCGCCTTGTTCTTGCACATCTCTTTTTCTGAAAGATGCTGCCCTCTTGGACTTTGTGATTCCCTTGAGGTACTTGAAAGTTTCTATCATGTCCCCCCTCTCCCTCCTTTCCTCGAGAGTATACATATTAAGCTTCTTTAGTCTCTCTTTGTAAGTCTTCTGTTGCAGATCCTGCACCATTTTGGTTGTCCTCCTCTGGACAGCCTCCACCCTGTCTATGTCTTTGCAGAGATGGGGTCTCCAGAACTGCATGCAATACTCCAGATGGGGCCTCACCAACTGTCTGTACAGAGGGATAACAACTTCCTGTTTTCTACTGGTGATGCCTCTCCCTGTGCAATCCCAGTATCCCCCCAGCCCTCCTTACTGCCTTCTCACATTGCTTGCCCACCTTTAGGCCATCTGATATAACTACCTCAGGTCCCTTTCCATTTTTGTTGTTGTCAGTATCTCACTCCCCATTGTGTACTCTTCCCCTGGGTTTTTGTTTCCCAGGTGCATTACTCTGCACTTCTTTGCTTTGAATCTAAGCTGCCATACATTTGACCATTCCTCCAGCCTTACCAAGCTGAATAGGTGCATTATGGGTGTAGCTATGTGTGGATTGGTAATTTTTAGGAACTTGGATAGAAGTCCATCGGCGTAAGACTTCCGATTTGGTAGTCAATCTTAGTTTTAAAGGAGGGGAGACATGTGCCACAGCATTGGAATGGGGTTCTGGGTCATGATCAGTGAGTTTGGTGTAGTTTGAGAGATCAGCGAAATGGACATTAAGGGCATTAGCAATAGTGGAAATGTTAGGGCACCTTACCTTATCAGTAGTCATCTCGTAGATGACTGGGTTGGACCCTTTGCACATAAGTGTCTTAATATGACTCCAAAACTTCAAGAGTCCCCATAGATTCTTGGAGGAGCTGTTTGCTATAGGTGCTCTTAGCAATATGAATGGCCTTTTACACTCATTTCTCCGGGTTCTGTAATCGGCCCAATCAGCTTGAGAGCTTGTGGCTTTAAATCTGGCTCATGTTTTATCCCTCAGCTTCATGGCAGCTAGCAGGTCCCTATGTAGTCATTTTGTTGCTCCACCTCTAATCCTGCGTTTGATGATGGGCACACGTTTTTCTTGGAGGGTGAGTAGAGAGGTAACCAGAAAGTTTAGGGCAGAATTTATGTTGCAGGTTTGAAATAGAGGGGACCAGTCAATACGATATAGATTGGTTTTAAGAGCCTTATGGTTTATTTTTGAGAAGTCATGAAAGCCGATCTCTCTAGGTGAGGGCTTCTGAGTACACGCCTTCCAGATACAGAAGACAGGCGAGTGATCACTGATAGAATCTGGCAATATTTCTGCTGCCTGTATTCGCTCCTTTCTGTTTGTGAGTACCCAGTCTGAGGAACTGGCAATTACTGTTGCGAGAGATTCTAGTTGGTCTCGAGATGAGCTGGAGATAAGATGTACCTTCTCAAGAGTGTCATCCATGATACTCAAATTATCTAGTAGCCAGTCGAGATTTAAGTCTCCCTGGAGGAGTAATTAAGGGATGCAAGACATTGGGTGATATCTAATAGCCCATTTAGTCCACTCCTAGGGGGATTATATACGCAGATAATGTAATTGTTTTGTGTTACTGAGGACCAGGACAGTGTGGATAGCTTCACATGCTAAACTGCCCTATATAGGTATGGCCGTGAGGTTAAGGTGCTCCTTAAAATAAATTGCAACTCCTCCCCCCAATTTTGTGGAAGGGCCAGTCAGCTCTGAGGAGTTTGCAACCCTTTAAAGGATATTGGAATCAAGAATGGTAGGCTTTCTCCAGGTTTCAGAAAGACATAGAATATCAGGGGAGTACTGATATGCCCAGGCCTCCAATTCAACAAAGTTGGCAGTAAGACTGCACACATTTATGTGTGCAATCTTATTCATAAAGTAATAACTCACTTCTTGGGTGGTTGCAGCATTCAGAATTGCCTTATACATAACAGCCACTCAAGACGTGTCTCATTCTCTGATGACTGTGCAACCCTCCTTCAGCCTGCTAACATATCTGTCACTATGCCCAGATAGGGGAATGCGTAACCCTGGGTGACTCCCATGTCTGGTGCCAATTTCTGAAAGCACCACCCCTATGCAAGGGACAAATCAAAACTGCCACTCATCTAACAAGATTTTTGTTAGATGAGTAGTGACTTTGATTTAATTCCAGTGGACCTCTAAAATATATATAAAAAAATTTAAACCTGCTCCATTGATATAAATAAAGTGCACCCCAGCACTCTAGAAACTCCAGCGTCACAAATCGTCCTAGCACTGGGATGACGCTTTCATAAATTGGCACCAGGAAGGGGAAGGAAGACAGTGGCCAAAAGCTGCAAAACACGGACTGTTTAAGTCCAGTAAAGGTAAACTACTGTACGTGTGTGTGTGTGGAGGGGAGTGTCTTGGGGATTTTTTTTTTTTATGAGTACAGTTATTGCTCTTTAAGATACATCTCCATTGCAATGCAAAATCCTCAAAGACAGTTATGCTTTCTTGACAGTGCAGTGCAGTACAAGGTACAACCCCAAATTACCTAGGGTGAACCAAGGAACTGTAAGATAGACTGGGTCAGCAGTGCAGCAGTAGAAGCATTTTGAAATGACCCAAGGGTGCCCAAGGTAGGGTAGGCTGTGTAGGGATGCAGTACTAGACACTTCAACATATGACCCACAGGTGGCAAAAGGTGGTGTATGCTGGAACAGCGTTGCGGTAATAGCAAAACTCAAAATGACCCATGGGCCACCTAAGATGAGGTAAACTGCACGGGCACTGTGATACTAGTCACAATTCGATATGACCTAAGGTAGGGAAGGCCATGTAGGCAGCACGGTACATAACACAACTCTATACAATTGAGTGGTGATTCATGATGAAGTATGCTGCATGGGCAGTGTAGAACTAGTCACAACTGCATATGATCCAGGGTAACTCAAGGTAGGATAGATTGTGTAGGCAGCATGGTATGTAACACAACTCAATACGAATAAGTGGTAATTCAAGATGAAGTAAACTGCTTGAGCACTGTGGTACTAGACAGTTTGATATGACCCTGGGTAACCAAAACTAGAGTAAGCAATGTTGTACTAGACACAACTGGACACACCCAGAGGTGACCCAAGGCAGCGTAGGTAGTGTGGTACCGTACCCGGTTAGAATAGTGCTGCAAGAATAGTGCCGCACAACACAGCGCTAGTCTATACAGCGCTGTCATGGACAGTGAGCAAGGATTATGAGCACAAGGCAGTAAGCATTCCCCTGGTCGCTATCCATGGTACTGACAGAAGACATGGGCAGCAGAATTCTGGAGGCTGGCCAAGCTGCTCCTGTGGTGTGGAGGGCTGAGGCATGGAGCAGCTCGTCCAGGTGGCAGTGGAGGCCAGGGTTGTAATCCTGGATTTATGCAGAATTGGGACTTTACTGTTGTTACAAGGGGCCATGGAAACAGTATTCCATGGCCTCACAATTTTTGTCTTTCATAGTGATCCACTCCCCCCAGAATTAGGATCTTTTAGTATGGGGTCTGCCGAGCCCCCTGCAAAAAAGAAAATGACAGCATTTTTTACTGTGCAGTTCTTGACCGCACTATACAGACTGGCACTCTTCTGACCTAGTGCTGTGTGGTACTAGACACATCTTTCTGTGACTTAGGAAATGACTCAGGGTAGAGTAAGATGCGTAGGGAATGTGGCACTAGATACAGCTTGATACAATGCAGTGATGACCCAAGACAGGGTAGGATGTGTAGGGAATGTGGCGCTAGACACAACTCAATACAATGCAGTGATGATCCAAGGTAGGGTAGGATGTGTAGGGAATGTGGCACTAGACACAACTCAATACAATGCAGTGATGATCCAAGGTAGGGTAAGATGTGTAGGGAATGTGGCATTAGACACAACACAATATGACATAGTGAAGATCCAAGGTAGGGTAGGCTGTCTAGGGAGTGCTATGACTGATTGGTGACTCAAGGCAGGGTAGGCTGTGTAGGTAGTAATGTACTAGACACAACTAAACATGACTTAGGAAACACCTCGCAACCTCTCAGCATTAAAATGCATAGCACTGGCCTTCACAATTCATAGAAAATGGTCAGAATGTGTAGTATTTTCTTATTTAAAAAAAAAATATGTCCAAGAATAGTGTGCCTCATATGTTTCGAGTTAAGGGATGTTTCTAGCAATTTAGTTCAATGTTTTAATAGTTTGCTTGTCCAGAAATGCTCAAACATTATGAGGAACATCAGTAAACCTTCACGGAGCAAAGGTAAATTTGAGTGTGAAAATCATAGCGCTATGTCAACTTCATAGCAGTTGAGCGGTATAGAGTGACACAAGGCAAACTAGGCCATGTAGGGATTGTGGTACTAGACACAGTTCAATATGACACGGGGGTGACTCAAGGTGTGGAAGGCTGGATAGGCATTGCAGTACTACAGTAGACACAGCTCGATACAGCCCAGAGGTAGCAGAGGTAGGGTAAGCAGTGCAGGCAGTGCTGTACTAGACACAACTCGATGTGACTTAGGGTGACCAGAGGTAGGGCAGTGACACAAGATAAGATAGACAATGCAGGGTGTGCAGCTCTAGATGCAAATCAGTATGACAGAGGGGTGACCCAAATTATGGTAGGTTGTGTAGGCGGTGCAATACTAGACACAAATTGAAATGCTCCAGTAGTGACCTGAGGCAGGGTTAGCTGCATATGAAGTTCAGTACTAGATACAGTTTGAAAGGAACCAGGGTGACCCAAGGTGGATTCACAGGGAGATGCTGAAATAATAGAAAAAAGAACTGACATTGTAAATTAGCCCTTACTTACAGAGACAAGAGATTTCTCTACTGGAGACTGGGGCAGGTTGGAACGGTAGCTGAGCATACTGCAGAAACAAATGACTGCCATTGACTCCAGAAGAGCCTCTGCATTCTGTTCCTTCTCTTCTGGCCCTGGCTGCTGTATGTTTATTTATTATGAAACAATGACTTGAGTTTTCTAGTTTGCACTATGCAAGCAATAAACTGCAGAAGGGATAGTTTACAATTTCAACAAATGCTGCAAGGTGTGCTGAGCCCTCACACACAGGAGCAAACCCTGGATTGATGGATTACTAGCAGGGTTCCATCTGCAGTCTCCCACCCCAGTCCTGCTTTATACTGTATATACCCAGGATACCATAGTTCAGCTGAGCTGCAATATCTCGTTTTTAGCAGGGTCTTGCTTTTACCTATTTCTACAGTTGGGTAGACATAAGCACAGCTTAAGTGATTTGCTCAAGATGCTACAGTGGGTAACTGTGGTGGGATTTGAACCTGTGATCTCTCAGTTCCCAAGTCTGTGCTCTAACACTACACCACACTGCCTTTGCACATCACGCACAATCACTTAGGGCATGCATGCACACCGTCAACATACACACATGCCCCACATATTGTTCCTTCAACACAACCTCTGATAAACATTCTCCTTTCAACACACTCTCCCTCCAACACATACACTCACACTGTCTCTTTCACCCTCTCCTTCCAAAATGCACAAACACTACCATCAACACACACACACACACACACACACACACACACACACACACACACACACACACTCCAGTAGACACTAATGTTTGCTCCTCTACTCGAAGGCCACAACACAAAGCCCCTGTTCGATTGCTCAGACTTATTATTCCTAACCCAGTAGTGGCACAGTTCACTCTAACACATACAGAAGCGTACACTCTTGCTTTTCATACTACATCCACGCACGTGCGCTTAGAGAATTGAACATAGGCAAGAGGCCCACACACTATGCACAAAGGACTGTCTGGAGGAACCATTGAGCAGAAATGGTAATTGAAATGTGAGGTAAATCAGTCGAACAAAATTCATTATAGAAACACTGTTATCTCACTTAGAGAGATGTTTAATTAATAAAGGAAAGTGGAGGGTGATGAATGTGGAGTGAAATTGGAAATGAATATCAAAATGAATATGGAAAAGAGGGCATGAAAATGAACATTAAACTGGAGAACTAGATTATTAATTCACATAAAAAATTAAAAAATAATGAAACATGAAATTAGAAAAATGGATTGAACAATTAAAACAAAGAGCTATTACATTTCTCTGGAGGGTGAGAAATACAATTGATTGCTTTAATTGCATGGTGAAGCAGACAAGGATATGTCCAACAAAACATATAAAAGGGAGACTTAAAAGGTCAGAGGGGCTTTTTAACAGTTGCGTTAAACGGTTTTGAAATTGATCATTATTTTCTGCTGAAAGAGAAATCACCATATTCGGACATGCAGGGAAATGCATATTTTTTCATATTACATATATTGTATTAAAAATGTAATTCAGTTGCAAATGTTTTTCTGATATTTAACATGCAAAGGTTTTTCTTAACCTAGTTAACATTCAATGTAATAGATTTCTCATCTACAGGCATAATATGAATTTGGGTAAATGTGCCTTCACTAGGCTGCCCCAGCGAGGGAACAACTTACTCCTTGAGCCTAACTTTCCAGCCAGTGTTTCATCCGCCAAACGGTTACTCAAGACTGTTCTTACATTTTATTGTGACTGTATTTGATCCGTACCAAACCGTATTATAATTTTTGCCTAAACCTGTTCTCCTCTGGTTCATTCACTGGGGGATCTGTCTCTGTATTACACGGTGCATTGTATTACCTGTGTACTGTACCTGCAAGTTATTTATTCATTTAGTTGTTTTAAAATTGGAAATGAGGAGAGGCACACTGAGCCATGGCTTGTCTTCAGGTGCGACGTGGGGGAGGGGAGGAAGGGAAGAGGAGCACAGTAGTGTCACAGTGGGCTTGTCTAACCCCTTTGAGACCCGTTTTCATTTCCAACACTACTTGCAGAAGGTCCTTTCTCCTATCCCTATATCCTCCTGGGTCTCAATCTGGAGTTACAGTTTACTACCCCCGCCTATAGTAGGAAACCGGTTGAATGGGCTATGCCTAGAACTGTGTACAGTCTATGCAACTGGATTTTTGTTTTAAAAAGGATTGGCTCTTGGCAGGGAGCTGACAGAGCTGTTAGTAATTTTCAGAAATTATCGGTACAGCCGCCTGACAAATACGGCTTAAAAATAATAGGGGGACTGTTTTCATTGATAAAGTAAACTAAAGCATATATGTGGACACAACTTAAGGTCAGAACAACAGTGGCAGGGATGTACCTATCCTCACTCTTGCCGACTCGAAGTCCCCAGTACAAAATAATGATCAGTAAAGTTAAGGAGTTTGTGTTCTTTGGATTTGGGAGAATAAGGGCAGACAAGATAATAGACTAGAGAAGCAGCTGCTTACCTTGCTGTCCGTTCGCTCCTGGCAGCATAAAACAAAAATAGACATTCCCGTAGAAGTAAAGGGACCGAAGCAGACTATAAGAAGCACTTGTTCTTGCGCTCTGCTAAACAATGTCTGCCTGCTTGGCCAGTCTCTATGGGGACATTACGGGGTATAGGACCCGGCAATCTGGATAAACAGTTATTTATTTCTTTAACTGAAATTAAATAAGTGTCATAAAGTGAGGGACACTATTTAAATATGATGCTATCCAGTATTGCTCCTTTATGTGAGGTGATGGAATCGGCTTTTCTTTTTGGTATTTCTATAGCATGCTATCTGGCCACTCGATACCTCGCTGTCCACACCCAAAAATCAGACGGTTTGGTTAGAGAGAGAGAACTGCACAGCAGTAAAGTTACCTCTCCATTTACTGAATTGTGTTTTGCTTAGCAAACAACTGCAGCTGACAAATGCAGTATAATAATAATAAAAAATGAAAACCTGAAACCCTTGTTCCTAGAAACATACACAGTATAGCAGTCTTGTTATAAATACATACATTACATTCTGCATGAAGAATTGTGTTACTCACCGGGACCATTTTGCTGCAGGATCCCGCCCTGAGGCTGTCTAGAGTTTACTAAGAACTGGCCGGCCCTATCCTTTCTGCATTTATGCTCTGGACTACCTAGGGGAGGAGACTGCCTCTGAAATGTCCCCTTAAAACCTTCTAGGGGAATGTTTTATGTATAACAAGTACCTGGGTGTGTAGTTAAGACTGTGGATTTCATGTATTAATTCTGAGATGTAAATAAAACTGTGTTTAAAAAGAATTTTACTATTAAGGAAAAGGGGACTGAGTCTGAAGTGGTCACCTGATGGATTCAAGGTATAAAAGGAGTTCCAACTGATGACCAGATCAGATCCGTTGGAGGGTCAGTATAGTGCTGATCCAGTAAGGTCTGTGAACCCCATTCAGACCTTAAAGACAAGTGGGATAACTACCCAACCTGGAGAACTCTAGTTTATTTCTGGAGTTGAACAGTGTTGAACTGTGATTTCGCTTTATGAGCTATGTGGTATTGTTTTTTATTCTTTTGTCGTATGAAGTCTTCTTTTTGTTATGTAAATAAAGTTTCAGCTTGGCAGATTTAGCCTTGCTACACTATACTACTGTGTCTGTGTCCATTCAGTTCCCACGATCTCTTACAAGTAGTATGACAAAAACACAGCATCAACGACTGAGTACAAAGCAAAGTACATTACAGTATACAGATGATAAGACAAAAGTGCAGTGACAATGGTAAAGTCACAAAGTGGAACAATGCGTAGCATCAGTGTGCTAAATAGGTTGACAACAATGCAAGTGCTGAACTGATTGTCCCTTGTCTCTCTCTCTCTCCTCTTCCCCACACCCTCATGTCACATCGGTAAACAAGACTTTTTGCCATAATCTCTGTATGTTTACCTGCTAAAATAATTTGTATAAATAAATAAACTGCTAAGTTTTTGTTGACTGGGAAAGGAGGGCTAGACAATACTGCTATTTTCAGCCTTGTCTTGGAGGAGGGGGGAATACAGATGCAAAGCAACCGAAATTGAACCAGATTATGCTGGTAGTGGTATTTAGTAAAGTCATCCAAATGGCACTGGTGAGACCCCCGAAGGGCTGTACAAGGAGGCAATGGGGCTGAGGAGGAGTGCGCAGGGTGGCAGTAGTGAGAGCTGGAAGAGGGGTCCTGTACAGTGCAGGGCAGAGGAGCCACCAGAACTGGAAGCCACATGGTGGCTAAAAAATGTGAATGGGGGGTTGAGAGAGAGAGAGAGTGAGTGAGGAGCCGGGTAAATGAAAGCTGTACAGCTTATTGAAATAGCTGGAAGGGGGGATAAAATAAAGAGCCACACAGTAGCGGGTAGCAAGCCCCGAGGGGCTGTAAAAGAATGGGGGGGGGAATGGAAGAAAAAGAGCTATAGCCACACGGGAGGCAGAGGGGAAGCCAGCACTGGTGAAATGATATCATGCCCTGGGATGCTGATGGGGCGAGGAGGCAGCAGAACCAAAACAAAGGAAGGGAAAAAGATATAGAAAATGGGACTGATGGTGGATGACAGAGATGAAGGAGATAGGGAATGGAAAGGAACAAAACAAAGCACAATGAAGGAAGGGGAAGGAGTAGGTGTTAGCAGCTGGTACTTTCTGTGAGGTGGCAGTTTTTTTCTTTTTCCTTGGCGGTGTTGCTTATGCAAATGAGAGGAATGAAACACACGCTCATTGGTGCGGTTCATTTCTCTCAAGTGCAGGCCGCTCCTGCTGTGAAATTCCAATGGCTGTCACACTGGGCTTCACTGCTCATTGGTGTGTCAGGATCGCACCCACTATACAGTGCTCTGCATTGGACTCGTCCCTGACACACACCTCTCAAATGCCGTACTGTCTCAAGGTGCTTCTTGCGCAAGTGCAAGGAAACACAAAAAGAGAGGAAAAGTTCTTGTTAGAAAGAAATATACACTAGGGTTTTGGGGTGTAGGGAGATTTTTGGTGTACAAAAAGAATGATTTATATAGAGGGGGACACCTATGTAAGGTCTTTTAGATGGGATGGTTTGGTCGACAATTTTCTAAGGGATATGAAATGAATGTGCTTTATAAGTTTGCAAATATGGGTTCTTCATTGTTAAGCTATGTCTTCTCTCTGTTTGCAGGTTCCTTCAAGTAATGTCATTATGTGACTTTGCATAGTGATATTTTATATGTACATCCTTATAATGCAACCCCTAGAGTCAAGACTAAGAGCCAGACATTGCTATATTTATCAGTTCAAAGAATGTATAAGGGAATGTTTGGGCAGAGGTCATGTTGCATTTATTAACCTAAAGATGAACTGTTTCAGTTTTTTTTTTTTGGGAGGGCAGATTTTGTTTGACTTAGAAATCATTTAGAGATAAGTATATGAAGGAAATATGCTTAACAGTATGTATTTTTGCTTTATGTGTTTTTCTCTTTGTATTTTCAGCAAAGTTTTGCTGTATTATATTTGTCAAATAAAAAATTCCCCTACTCTTTGGAGGAGGTGTTGTTGACGTCTTGCTACAAGTCAGTGAGATGGCTGATCCGGGTGATGAAGGAGGAGGAGGAGGAAGAGGAGGGAAACTTGTTAGTTCGGTCCCAATGGAGACGATAACTTCAATGGAAATGGTAATAAACACTGAAAATTCAATTCAAGCAGAAAATGTTGTTTGTTTCAGCCAAGAGTCCGATTTTTCAATGGACTTTAGTCTGCAGGCTATACTAAAGGAAGCAGTTGCAGAAAGCACACAGTTGCAAGTAAATACGGAACAAACTCTAGTTTTGGAAGGTACAGAATTTACAGCAGAAAAGAAGCTACCAGTTAACATTTCCTAATGGAGCATGCTTCTGTTATGGCTTCTTGCTGAAGAAACCCAGGAAGAAAGTTCAACTGACAGTGCTGTCAGGACAGCCAGTATCAGCTGTTTTGAATCAATCCACTGGGCAGCAGCTACAGTGCAAGTTGACAGCAGTGGAGCAAAATGGAGATGGAGCTGCCTCTTTATCTTCGAGTGGGGAGACAAATTGCAAAACAATTGCTTCGGGAAACTGGTCAGTATAAATGGCATTGCAGGCAGGATACGTGCAGGGGATGGTTGTGTCATGGCTCCTAGTTCAGTATCAACAGCTGCTGAAATTATGTGCCCCACAGTACTCGTAAATCAAACTCAGATTAAAGAACATTGCCAGACAAGCACAACAGTGTTTTTTTTCCCAGAAAATAAAAGCTGGATTGTGGTACATCAGAAGGAGGGGAGTCCCCGCGGCCTGGTGGCAGCACCCGCTAGGTAGTTTCGGTGGCCCCATGTATCCTCAGTAGTATTACAATCACCAGTAGAGCTGCAGCAACAACCTTAGATGCAAAAAAACACACAACAGTAATACTTCTACCTTTCCAGCAGCAGTAGAAGGTTCAAATTTATTGGGAACACCTATTAATATTATAAAAAAAACCAGCACAAGTTTTGAATTCTGAGCAAGTTGAAGGTGGGGAGACTTGGGTAGCGGGAAAACAGGCTAACAGACAAAATATACCAGGTCCTTCAGGAATACAAGAACTTATGGATTCTGACAATCATAGTGCAAGGCTACATCATTCTAAAGTGCACACTATACCCTCTCGAATTTCAACACCAGGTCTGGCCATGAATTTTACTTCTCAGACACCAAAATTTTTCTGAACTTTTTTCTTTGCCCCATCATAATGCAGAATGGCTATGCTATGTTGGGGCCCTTGAAAATCTGCCTGTTAGACTATATGTTATAAGAACTTTGCTAAGGTACTCCATGCATTTTGCAGCTTCTGAACTTTATGTTGTTATACATGCACCAGTGGAAGATATTTATGACATCAGTTTCAAACAAGTAAACACCTTAGATCTTTTCTGGACACACTATATTTATATTAAGGACACCCCGCCATGGTCATCTTTTTTTAGCTATTCCCCAAATGAAATCTACTGTAAAGATGGTGACTTCATTATTCAGGAATGAGGGAGTCAGTGTCATCGACATTTCCTTCTGGTTACATCAAAAATGTGATATTTTAGATGTATCATCTCCAATTTTGGATGCTGAAGAAGTGTGGACTTGGGTGTGGAAATTTAAATTGCAATTAAAATACTGTATGATCCAAATGGATTGTCATTTGCCAAACAGTTTCTATTTGGGGAAAAGACAGAGGTTTATGTTTTTAGTCTCACTCACATTATAAATGTGGTTCTTTGACTCATTTTAATAGCATTTGTGATAAGCAAAGATGTGGTCTTTGTTTAGAGTATGGATATCTTAGTCCATCATGTCCAAGCCCTTTGCATTGCAATCTTCATACTAAAAATGTTCAGTCTTATAGAAATTGTCCTTGGGCTTCCCATAATTGGGACGGGAAGGATGGTTTTGATCAAGACTACTTAATAGGGAAGACACAGCAGTTCAAACCAACTAGTCAGTCCATACAAGAGCAGGATTTGCAACTGGACCAAGTGCTTCTACCATGATAGATAGGTAGTATCAAAATCCTCTGAACTTGTTACATTGTGAGACTCTGCTCAGAGTAATACTATGTGGGAGCCAGAGACTTCCCAGGCAGAGTTAGAGATTGATTTCTCGATGGTGGTAGAAAAAGATCCTCATCAGAACAAGACCATGAGCTCTTGAATGGTGGAGGGAGAGTCTGCTATGTTGCCTCCCACTGCACCATGCCCTATTACATCAGAATCTATGCAGTCAGCTCCCCCCTTGCTGAACAACAAGATGTGATGCAACCAGTACCTAGTAAAACAAACTCTGGTCAGATTCACCATGGCTGCATAATGAAGTTAATGAAGCTGTGTGGAATTGTTAAGGAGGTATGGAGAAACAACACAATGATTTGTAAGTAGTAAGATTTGTTTTAGTTTCTGTTCTAAGGAAAGCATACACATTGTTAGGAAAATATAGGGATGTGTACATTTTAATGGAAGGAATAGGAAGCTTACAAAAGAACCCCAGAGCAAATGCCACTGAAGTATGTGTTATCCCGGATGATATTGGCCAGACAGACAAATTTTAAGGAAAACACAATTGAACATACCCCAATAATGCAAAGCATCAACAGAAACATATGCAAATCCCCATGATGGTACAGAAGGTGGCAGTACATGAAAAAGTAATGGCTGGCATATGTTCAGCCTTGGGATTATTTACACAGATTTTTTTTAAGAGAAACAGAGTTTTTGTCCATGAGGTGATGCAAGTTATATTTAAGCAGTGTGTTGATGTCAGGAAGTCAGGTGTGATGATGATGGACTGTTAGAGAAAATGTGATATTAACTTTCAGAGGGGGTCGCTTTTGATAAGGGCAAGGTAGTTATGCTTGTGATAATGGGAATATTAGGAAAGTATGATGTCTATGCAGAAGTGGAGTACAAATATGCACAGTTTCATAAGTATGTGCTCAGAGTGCAGGCAAATGTGATATGCAGATTTGTTTTAGAAATAGGTAAAAATAGCGATATATGCAATTGATAGAAAGATAATTACATAGACATATAGATAAAGAGAGAGAGAGAAACACACACACACACACACAGACACACAGGCAGAATAGGAATGGCAGTGAAGTACTTAAGTGACGCCAACCCCACCCCCACCCTGCAGACATGGACAGGCATTGAGGTGTGCCTTTGGATTATTGCCCATAACACTCACGCCTTTTCACCTCACCCTACCCTGCAGACACAGACAAGAGTCGAGGTGTGCCTTGGAGTTTTCAGACTTTACACTCACCCCATTCCATAAGGAAATACGCTGAAATGGGTACAGTATAAGAGAATGGAGTGAACTTTGGGGCTGAAGAGTCAAAGGCACACCTTGATACCTATCACTGGCTGCAGGGTGGGAATGGGGGTGGAATGGCATGAGTATTACTGTTGATAATCCCAAGTCACACCCCTGATGCCTGTCAGTCCCTACATGCAGGGTATTATGGTCAAAAACCCTGATGCCCTGGGCGTTTCTTGGTATTTTCACTCCAAGTTTTCAGCATGGGCTTTTTGTGACCTCACCATATGAACAGTGACACTATCAGTTCATTAGTCGAAAGGTGATTTTGCTCAGCGACTGTGCCATTTTGCACCACAGGTGCAAAAACACATTTTGAACAGGATGTAAAAAATGACAGCTGTACATTTCTTGCTTCAGTAACTGCTCAGCACATCTGCTGCATGACCTACTCATTGACATTTTACATCTGCTATGCAATGTACTGCTGCTATGGCTGTATGGCTGAGAGGGACCTGGGGGGGTGGTGGATGTCAAGATGAACAACTCGGAGACTTGCAGGAGGGCAGCTGCCAAGGCCAACAGGATGCTGGGATGCATCGCTGGAGGGATCACTCCTGAATGAGGGAAGTGATACTCCCTCTGTATAACTGCTTGGTGAGGCCGCACCTCGAGTACTGCATGCAGTTTTGGAGGCCACACTTAAAGAGGGACATTGAACTCCTGGAGAGGATCCAGAGGAGGGCAACCAGAATGATCTGGGGCTTGGGGGAAAGGAACCTATGGGGAGAGGCTTGAACAGCTAAATATGTACACATTGGAAGAGAGAAGGGATGGGGTGGACATGATAGAGGTCTTCAAGTACATGAAGGGGGTAAATAGAGGAGGTGCAATCACAGTGCTCCGAAGGAAGGAGGGGGGGCAACTAGAGAGCATGGGTAGAAGATGGAGGGGGAGACGCAGGGGAAAAGGAGGAGGTGCTACTTCACTCAGAGGGTGGTAGAACCATGGAATGCACTGCCTGGGGGGGCTGGTGGAGGCAGAGACTGTGGAGGGGTTCAAGAGGGGCTGGGACAGGTAGAGGGGAAGGGTTGTGGAAGCAAAGTCCAATGAAGAGGGAATACCCTGGACTGGGAAGGGAGAAGCCCGAGAGGGTGGGGGGGCAGCAAGGTCAGCTCCCAGGGTGGGGGCTGACCAAACGAGCAGACACGAAAGATCACTAGGCCTATTCTGTTGGCATGTTAGTATGCTTACTACACCAACATCATGAACCATAAAACAGATGACTGCCATAACTAGGGAGGCAGTATAGCACAGTAGTTTAAGGTTCTGAACTGCAAATCTGGAGATCTGGGTTTGAATCCCACAGCACCCACTTGCATACTGGGTGACCCTGAGCAAGTCACTTAACTTTCATGTGCTCCCAGGTTGCCCCTGTAAACAAGCTTTCAGTTTAGTGTGCTACTCCTGGTTAAACAATTGAAAGAAAAAAAAAAACAACATATTGTTTTTCTTGCTTTATTTTGCTACTACAAGCTTTGACTAATACATCCATCCTTATTTATAGCTTATGTGTCTGTGACCTAGGCAGAACTACACTTAAAATCTCACACATAAATAAATAAATCATCAGACTAGCATTTATTTTAGTAGTATCTCCTTCCTTTTAGGTGCCCATGACATTGTGTGTATGTATATATATATATATATATATATATATATATATATTTATATCTTTTAACTTCAAAGCACTAAACCTATTCAAATGCAAAAAACACAAGACTGTATTCTTTTCACACATTACTGTTAAACTTCAGGTCCCAGAATGGGCAAGAAACAATTTAGACTTCACTCTTGCATGCCACTTCTCATGCAAACAACAATCAATTACAGAAACCCTTTGGTTTCTGTGCTATGCGCTCTGACATCAGAGAGACATAAATCTTACAGAACTGCTAAAAAAACAAATGTATCAGGACTGGATTTCTGAATAAAAACCTGTTGTTTACAGTACCTATGTAAATAATAATTTACTGGCTACAAACGATGCTACAGACATGACAGTAACAAAATTTATGTTTTACATGGAAAACATCCATATAATGAACTTCTACAGGATTTGTGACCTTCTGTCTGCATGTATCTGACAAAGGAAAAGGCACCTGCTTGATCCTTTTTTTTTCTATTTTATTGTTATGCCCAACTTACCCATTCTGTAAGAGCCAGATATTGACATGCTTAGAGTTAAAAAAAAAAAAAAATAAAATCATGATGTCTATGTGTGTGTGTGTGTGGGGGGGGGGTGAATATGCCTAGATGCAGTTTCAGGCACTCCTTAATTACTTCCCCAGGCAGCTCTGATAGTCAGTTGTTCCAACATAATAGATCCACTTCATGCCCCTCCCACATAAACCAACAAAAAAAGGTGGGGGTGGATCTTTAGGAGCTTCTCGGGTGGAGGTGGGGTGGATCTTACACCCAAAAAAAAAATAATGCTGCCTCCCACTACTCAGGTTCCAGTTCTTGTACCTTCCATTTAAGAAAGAAAATAGCACCCTGCAACCATTGACTAACATGAAAGCGTATTTATTTGAGGGCAGAAAACATTTCTTGGAGGAGGGTAAGGCGGAGGAGACTATTTACACCTTCAATCAGTTCCACGGACAGAAAACATGACATCACTCCTTTTGTACATGCAAAACGTCTGCAGGCTCTGCCCACTGCAGCCGTAAAAAAGGTTTGTAACAGCAAATTGCTAATACCACAGGAATACCTGTTTCAAATAAATTTGTGGTATTAAGGGGTAACAAAATGTGGGGTGACATGGAGGAGGAGGAGGACATGGACTTAGAGGTATCCTCAGTAACCTCACAAATGGATCCATCCTTGGATGTGGAAAATTCACAAATGGAGGTATCAGTACACACAAAAAAAAAAAAAAAATAAGAGGAATTCTGTAACTAGATCACAATCTGTGAAAAGTAGAAGTTGTTTTAAGACATGATTTTTTCCCCCTATAATTTTCTTCTTATGAGTCATCTTACTGTGGTGACTTTAAATGTGAATAGCTGAAAATTGTGACAGAAATGTGTCACCACACTGTTTACCCTGAGCCAACTGCAAGCTGATATTTTTCTGGTGCAAGATACTGTACTCGGCTCAAAACTCAGTATGAAATTAAAAGAGCCACTTCATTATGAACATATGAGGCTACGTTTTTGTAAGGGGGATCTCTCTGTCATTTGCACCCAGCACCCCCTCACACACCAATCTACCTTGGTGTTGGTCTGAGTTCTTTTGGGTGCAGTACACAAAGTGAATACCAGTAACAGGTTTTGGTGCCTCCATCTGGGACAGGGGTATATAAAGTCTACCCAATGTGGCCCTAACTTCCCCCTCAGAACAAATATTAGTTTCCCTTCCACACACAGTAGCAATACACACAAAGCAATAATCATAAACACGGTTTGTAAAATGAACTAATCTCTGATTTATTATGGGGGGGGTAAACAAGAGGAATAAAACAGCATAGAATAAACAAATTTAGTCAACAATTGTCTCCCACACATGCTCAATACCTCCCACACAGGTACACCCGGCTTTCCCCCCCACAGCCGTAGAGATAGTTAATGTCCGTTATGGTGGGTACCTCACCAGGTTGCTAGTGGAAGGTTGAAGGCAATTTGGGATGTAGAGGGAACACCCATCTTCTGAAATTTAAATGACAGAACTTGATAAGGGCCCCAATTTGATTTCAACAACGTAAAACAAATGTTCTTTGTAAATCTGCAGGAAACCTCTAGGCAAAAGATTACAAAGTCCAGCCCAGGACTTCACCCCCCTTTCAATATCTAGCTAAACTGACTAACCTTTGGAAAAGAACTCCTCGGGGCCACAGCCCAGAGATACTCACAGTTTCTGTAGGTCTCAGGGGGTGCTGTGAAGGGATAAGGCTTGGCAGTACTGCTCTGAGATCAGCAGGCAGTCTCTTAAGGGACCACAGTTGCAGGCTGGAGGTTTTAAACAGGTGCTGGATCCTTCACCCGTGACGGGCCTTTCGTTGTCTTCGCCACTCAGGCCTTTTGTCATCTCTGCAAGGGGACCACCCAGGCTTATGGTCAGCCATGATGTCCAGAGCACACAGCTTCCCTGGAACTCAAACACAATTAGGCTTTTACCAGTCTCAAACTGAGCCCAAATAACTTCTCTTCCCGGTTGGCAAACAGTTTAAACAAGATTACTTGCTTGAAAATTGGAAAACAGCAGTTCAAACAAATTCTCAGTGGAACAAACAACTGAACAGTCCAGTTCAGATTCCCTGCTGTGAGGCTGGACTAGTAGGCACTCTTCCTAAATGTTGAGGGCTCAGAGGGGCCTATCTGCACACACAACTTGCCTACTGGCTTGTGCAGCCCTCCCAAAGCAGCCTCTACCTCTTGCTTCTAGCTGGAACTCCTCTCAGACCTGAGGACACAGCCAGTTATATAACAGCCCAACACTCCCCACCTGATTGGCCAGAATTTTCCCGGGCAGCTGGAGGGTGCCCTCTAGCCCCTCCCAGAACCCCCGGTGGCAGAGAGAAATAATGGGGGTCACCATATTTATTTACATATTGCTGCCTTGCTTTGGCAGCCTTCTGATTTAAACATAAGCCCATTCAGGGGTGGACAATCACCTGCCCTGGTCCTGCTTGCTCTGATGAGGCCAGGGAACCCTTCATTTGCTTAAATGGGAGCCCCATTTGGCTGTTGGGGCTCCCAAAAAACAAGAGGCACCTGTTTCATTCCTTAAAAGCTGCAAGTGCTCATGCACACCTCATGTATACTGTTCCCAGTCCCACTGGCTATTTGGTGACTGGAAAACCACAAATACCACACCTGGAGGTGTTTTACACTTGTATCCCAGCTCCACTGCCTACCCTAGAGCTGGGACAGCTTTTTTTTAAATTATGGCCACACGGCCAAACTGTATTGGGAGCCGTGGCACCTTTAAGGCTGGCTGTGCATGCGAAGCTATGACAGGCATGGCTATATTTGTTTACATCCTGGCCCAGCTTGCCACTAACCCGGACCAGCCAGGAACCTGTCTTGGTACCTGGAGGTGTTAAAATCTCCAACGGACCTCGGCCCCCTTCTCTATTGGGGTTGAGGAACAGGAACATTGGGCGCCAGCTGCCGTGAAGCTTGAGGAGGGAGCCCTGGCCTGAATTCTGCCAGGGGCTCCTTGGAAAGCCCTCTTGTCCTGATTCACCAGTCCAGGGGACCGGAGGCAGAAAACAGACACAGTGGGGCACAAACAGGCTGTAGCCCACAAAAGGTAAGCCCTACATGGGGTTGGGGGCTTACATTTTGGTCCCTAGGAGAGGGAACGTATGATGGGGTGACTATGCTATTTAAAGGCAGGACTGGAATGTAAGTAAATTAGTGGATGTTTACTCAGGGAAGGCTTTAGTGCTGGACGTTTCAAGAGGGGACAATTATTATAGAATAATATGTGTATATGTACCTCAGACAAAAGCCGCTAGAACAGAGCTCTTTAAAGAAATTCAATCTTTCTTATTTACATCCAAGCTGGTAGTGTTGGGTGGTGACTTTAACTGCCCCATTACACAGCTGGCTCAAGGGAAAAAGTATATTGTGATACCACATTTCTGGCTAATGTCATTACAGCAGCAAAACTTAGATGCCTATAGGGAGTCATATATCTCAAGATGGCCAGACTTATTATCGAGGTTCATTATCTGCTAGAATTTATTTATTTTTTTCTAAATTTCTGACGGTAACTAAAGTGGAAACAACAGCTACTAAGTCTTCAGACCATTTGGTATTGTTAAGCAAATGCACCTCTGGAGTGATACCCCAGAAGGGAAAGTGGACTTGGAGTTTAAATACAGCTTTATTAGGTGATACATATATTAGAAAGAGATGGGAAGTATTATGGAAAGATATGATTCAATACAAGAATGGTGGGAGGACACTAAAGATGATTTTAAAAAGTTTTTCCAAAAGTCCTCTAGGAAAAAGATCATTACGTCTTATAGAAAATATCTAGATCTGCGCACACAGTTACATAGGTTGATAGACAAATTACAACATTTCCCAGGCCAATATACCAACCAAATCTACATACTCAAACCACAAATGAGGGATTCATAATGTGATAGAGTCACATCTTTATTATTATTTTTTTTATTATTATACTTTTTTTTTTAAACTCAAGTAACTTTTATTGTTAAAACTGATACATAGTCATTCTATTAACCAAGTAATCCACCAAGTTACAATCTATATATTTTACACAGTTTCTAGCTCTTATTGATAATCAAATAAGGTAAAATACAAGTAATTTTTCTTCTATTTCCATTTGGTCTAAATGTTTCTTGAGGTCTCATGAGGAAAACGTATTTTGCACCAGACCAATCATTCCACAAGGTGGTTACAGTCTAGTGCGCCTCTGGAATGAATTCGTAAATATACCCTTATAAGAAGTCTAGAAGATTCAGTTAACAAATCGTTTCAAGAACAGTTGTAAAAGCATATGTACCCAACAGGGGCACCCAGCTCTCAAGTAATTTTAAACATATTTACAAACATCTACTCATAGGTGCCGGAATGGGGGGGCCACTAGGGCCATGGCCCTACCACTTTCATAAGTGGCCCTATCAGTTTTTGCAATCATGTTAATGTATTTAATAGGGGAGAACTTACCCCTTACTTCCTTGGCCCTCCCACTTTTCAAACCATTCTGACACCAATGCATCTACTAGCAATAAATGGAAATATAGAGAATGTGTTATACAAAACTGGTTCCAAGAGTTCTCTAACCCACATCTATAATAGGTATTTTAGAAATTAATTATCTAGTTTCTGAAGAAAGTCTTAAGTCTCCCTATGACCACATCTTCCCTTTCCCCATTTTTGATCAACCCTAGGCCCTTTTGATTTTCCCCCTTCTCTACAGATTCTGGGACTCACGCCATGCATCCCATGGTCTCCAAATCTCCAAAAACTTCTCAGTTTCCAGATGTATGATATGGGGGATATGCTCCATCCTTCTTACTTCTACTTTGGACACCCAGTACCCCTTTGAGGAAGGGTCTATCTTAAGCCATCTGGTCGTAATGCACTTTAGTGCCACTACCCTTAGTATTTGACCCAGTTCCACTACCCTCCTCTTTTTAGATGAGAAGGTAGGTAAACCCAGCACTAAATCTTGAAATGTAAAATGGAGGGACAAATCCCATATGTGTTCAATGCTCTGGTATATTTGTAACCAAAGATTATGTCGTTTGGGGCAGTTCCAAAAAATGTGAATGTGCGTTTCGTGAGTGTACCACATTGTTGCCAACAAGCCTAAGATGCCTGTGGTGAGAAGTGTTTTGTGATAACTGGGGTTCTAAAGAAACAGATTATAACCTTCCAGTTGAATTCCCTCCAACCTGCCGAGAAGGTAACCTGCCATCCCCTTTTAAATCTACGTGCCCAGCTCGTTTGTGATATGGTGTCCCCACAATCTTCTTCCCATTTTTTTCTTATGTCTTCCAGTGTCGGTATTTTAGCAGGTAAGAGAAGTATTTTATATAATATAGTAATATAGTTCTGCCTATCTCTAATTCTGATTATATCCCACCAGTATTCCTCCAATGGTGTTTTGTCCCTACTAATTTTAAGAGGGTGTCCTCTGATGTTATTAGGTGTCTAACCTGTAAGAACCTGAAGAAATCTCTCCTACGAAGGGAACATTTTTCTTGTAATATAGTGAAAGAGAGACAGCCTGTCCTGTCGAGGAGCTGGGCAAATCTCGTAAGGCCATTTATTATACTTTTTAAGTCCGGCCCCCCAATGCTCCTAGTGGAGCTCAGCCCCTGCCACGTGCACCGACCCACCATGCCCAGCCTTACCTTCCTGGGTGGGGCCCCAATGGTCAATGAAATCACACCCAGGCTTGCCTCCCAGGATGGGGCCATGGGAGCAGGACCCCCCAGCAGACACTGGTGGCAGTGGGAGTGGCGGCAGAGCAGAGTGTCATGGCTGGGGGACCAGAATTTTTGGCTGTGATCCCCTGGGAGGCAGGGCATGCAATGACACCAGCATCCATCCCGCCTCCCATGCAAGCAGGCAGCAGTCTTTCATGGCAATTCCCCAGGCCTCTGCCAGAGGTTGCCCAACATGCCAGACACTCCCCCCTCTCCCCAGAGAAGGAGAGCCACCCCTCAGGCACTCTATCCTTCTCCACCTGGATGCCCTCCAACTCCCAGATCCATTCCCGAATCCGGGGCATCGGCGTACAAGCAGTCACCTTGCTGCTGCACTGGTGGGCCGTCCAGAGCCACATCTTTGTTAAAAGAAGCTCAGTTTGGCACACGAGGGACCAAACAAAGTTCACAAATGTTCACAGCATGCCAACATAGAGTGGATAGGAGAGAATTGTGGGTTTTAAAAAACAGAAATGGGGAGTGTTTTACAGATAACCAGAATATACTACGGATTGCCAAACAGTATGTAGTGGATATGTAAGGTAGTACTCCTGACATTATTTCGGAATTTCCTCGAAAAAGAGTGAAAATTCCCACAATCCTGGATTACCTTAAAAAATCCTTATATACGCCTATCAATTTAGCTGAGGTAGTAACAGCACTAAACTCTTTACAAAACAATAAAGCCTCTGGAGGAGATGATCTGCCAGTGGAATTTTATAAATCTTTTGTGAAATTTCTGGGAGACGCTCTAGTGGATTTGTATAATGACATTCTGACTAACCAAACTTTACCAGCCTCAATGGCTACAGCACAGGTAATATTTTTATATAAAAAAGTGATAAAACTGACTTGTACAACTGGAGGCCAATTAGCCTCTTAAATGTAGACAGTAAACTATTTTCCAAAATTGTGGCTAAACGACTTGAGAAAGTAGCTTCCTATGTAATTTCACCACATCAGTCTTGTTCTGTTCCTGGCAGATTTATAGATGATAATGTAGTATTATTACAAGAAGTATTTGAAAGGGGAAAGTTGGACAGGTTTGTGGTATCAACAGATCAAGAAAAACCTTTTGATTAATTAGCACAAGATATTCTTTTTACTGTACTTCCAATATGTGGTATTCCTATGAAATTCATAGGGTAGCTTAAAATATTATACAGTATAGCCAAGGTAAGCCCTTTAATAAATGGTTGGCAAGGGAGAATAATAATAATAATCTTTATTTCTTAAGTGCAATTCAGAATATCAAAGCGCTTTACAATAAATAAAAAACTGTTAAAACCATAAATATTTAAAATTACAGCAATAACACGCGAACGATAGTGATCTCAACTAATAGAAAATGCCAAATTAAATAAATACGTTTTCAGTGCTGTCTTGAAGCTCTCCACGGTCCGGCACTCTCGAACCCGATGAGGTAGAGAATTCCACATGGTCAGGGCTACAAACGAGCGCCAGATGTCTTTAAACGAATCCTAGGAATCTCTAACAAAAGTCAAAGGGTGTATAGGGAAGTTAGGCAGGGACGTCCCCTCAGCCCTTTACTTTATGTATTTGGAATAGATCCACTGTTGCATTTAGTACAAAATAAAGAGGATCTGGATGGCATAACATATGATGGTAGTAGACAGACCTTCAAGATATTAGCTTATGCTGATGATGTTACTATTTTTTTAAAGACTTATTGGCTAGCTTTTAGTTAGAAAGAGTTTTGGATATATTTTCATCTACCTCTGGTTCAGTTATAAGTCTAAACAAGAGTAAAGGCAAACGTCTTGAAGAGTTTCAGGATAGTACAGCAGTTACAGCTTGGATAACTGCAGAAGGTACATCTTTGTACCTTTTAGGTATAAATTTTGGTGTAGGGAATATAGCTCTTTTAAATTGGGATAAATGTATTACAGACACACAAGAACAAGTTTGGTGCTGGACAGTTGGAAATTACTAAAAAAAAGGGAATTCTTAATAAAGTCTTTACTGATTCCTAAATTTCTATATATGTCTACCCACCTCTGCTTTCAGTGGAAATGAGGTTGTATAGCCTTTTTTTATATGTTTTGGGGGCAGTAGACTGAATCTAATTAAAAGAGGGGTTACTTACCATAGTATAGTGGGGGTGGGGTGGGTATGATCAATCCAGTTGCTTTTTGTTATTAGTCTTCTTTTGTTTTACAATATATGGAAGGTAATAGGCAAGGAGGAATAATTATGGATATCTTCAGTATATGAATAGCTGGAAACCATATTGCAAAATTGGAAAAGAGATAAACTAAGTCTACTTAGAGCGCAAGGTTTAGGACAAATTTGTCCAAGATATGTGTGGTCAGTTTTCTTGAAATTATGGTAATGGCATATAACCCCAGGGCAAGTGGGATCTTTTTCCCAAAAAATATTATATGCTGCTATTCAGTCTTCTGCTTTCTTGGAAACTCCAATACTCCCAGAATGTCCGGATGGCCAAGAATATAGAGTGTTAAAACACATTACTAATCAGAGAGTGCCACCATAGATGTGGGCTGTTCTGTGGCTTAGTGCACATGGTAGATTGCGGGTAAAAGGTAATTCTAAACATAAAAACATAGAAGAACAAAATTGTCCCCGACAAGGGTGTTCTACAGTTTTAGAAACTCAACATAATTTATTCTTTTCCTGTCCATATGCACAAGACATTTGGGACTTGTTTAGAGCAGGGGTTCTCAAATGGTGAGGCCAGCCTCCTTGGGGAGGCCCCAACCTGTCCCAGGGGAGGTTCAAGCAAGTCTGAAAAAGTACTGTATTTAAATTTTGAGTTTTATATATTTTGTTTGAAACGATGAAGCAAACTGAAAGAGGATAATAATAGGTGAAATTTATGTATTTATTTACAAATCAGTGACAAGAGAAGGTGAATGAGTCAAGGCTCATTTCAGGTGTACCCGGAGAAGGATAGGGAGTGAGCACAATTCAAAAGGTAACTGCAGAACAGTCAAGCAATACAAAATGAATAGTGCAAACAAATATGAAGAATAAAATAATAATTAGTGGTGGTAATTGATCAATTTGTAGTCTGATGGCAGAACAGCCCAAATACAAAGGTTGAGCATAGAAGTACTAATAGCAGTAGTAGGAAGGAGCAAAGTAATCCCTAAGAAGTTGCTTAAGAGCAGGGAAAGAGGGGGTGAGGCAAGGTATGTAGGAAGGTTATTCCAGATAAAGAGGAAGCAGAGAAAGCAGTCTGACCCCATGAAGGTACTGCAACAAGGGGTAACAATGGTTAAAGAATCAAAATAGTGGAGCAAGTAGGCTGGCCTGTGTGTGTGTGTGTGGGGGGGTTACAGTAAGCTGAATAACATTTATTTTTGTTTTATTTATTTGTTAGTCAGATAACACCTTTGAGCACAGGTACTCTTTTTCAAAGGTTCCACATCAGTGAAAGTCAAAGAACTGAATGAGAGACAAGTACTCAAAGGGGTTTCCATTTATTCATGGTGTACTGAGCAAAGTACAGTATGTTAATTTTCTTTGGGGAGGCACACGATTATTTCAGTTTTTGGGGAGGCTCAAAATCTTTTCCATGGATCTGGGGAGGCTCACTGTGACAAAGTCGAAAAACTGTTGGTTTAGAGCTTATAGTAAACTACCAGTCCTATACAATATTACATACCAGGATTTAGTATTGGGCCCTTTTTCTCCCAGTTGGTTACATTTTGATACATCTTCTTTGATAGTTTTTTTTTTTTCAACCATTACATTTTATTTGCTTTTCTTTGCATTGCTTTTCAGGTCTAAACCATACTTGGCCAATATCACAAAATCCAGTACCTCTCTTTCTGTGCTTACCCCTGGTGGAACCCCGCTGGAAAACATCCCACATTTCAAACACTTGGGTGTAGTCCTTGACCCTTCCCTCTCCTTTTCAGAGCATGTCAACTCACTCGCTCATTGGATAAACCAAAAACCTAGTGCTTCATATCACCTAAAACAGTTCTTGACTACTGAGGCCCATCTCACGATCGCCCATGGCATCCTACTCCCGATCCTTGACTACTGCGCTCTGATTTACACCCACCTGTCCTCTGCTCTTTACTCTCACCTCACATTGGTCTACAATAATGTCTGTCATTTTGCTGTCATGGCCCCATATTCCACTCACCACTGTAATCTGTATCAATCCCTTGGCTGGCTTCCACTCTCCGGTCAGTATGATTATTCCCTGGGCTCCCTAGTTGACAACACCCTATGACTTGGCAAATGTATCCCCGTATTCTACCATCATAAAGCCCTGAGCTCCCCCAAGGAGTCTACGTGTATCCTCAGTCCCCTCTGCCATGTGTGGTAGAGCACTGTCAGTAGCCACTCCCACCTTCTAGAATCACCTTCCTATTCATCTCCGCTCTACCAACATGCAGAGCACTTTCAGGCTCCAACTCAATGACTGGCTACATTTGAGGCCAAGTGTCACTGCCACTAGGATTTTTCCATAACAGTTAAGTCCCCATTTCTCCTTTTCCCCCTCCCTCCCCCCTTCTTCCCTCCCTCCCCGTTCCACTCTCCTGCTATTGCTCCTTTCACTCTCCCTGCCTTTTTGACCCCCTGGTCCAACTCTCTCTCTCTCACCCTAGTGCCCTGCTGGGGTGCGGCTATGTTAAGATCTGTTGACTGTTCATCTCATGCGTCTCTCCCCCCATGCCAGTTTTAGTCTTATGTACAGCATTTCTTGCTATCACGTACATTGATTTCTATTCATACCCTACGAACAATGTGCATTGTAAGTAAATACATTTCTTGTTATATATTGTATTTGTTTAACCTTACTGTATCAATCTTTGTACATAATGCTAACTATATTGTATCCACCTTGTAATATTTCTGGATCTGCCAAACCTGTATGTAATTTTTTGTTTGTGCCTCTTGGTGGCCCGGGTCATGCCTGACAATGGTTCCCAGGATCACTTGCATTCACCTGGTAACCAAAGACTAAGGCCTGGATATTCAAAAGGGTTGCACATGGCGCAACAGGGATGTGCCATGCGCAACCCACCAATGCGCCCCAGTGTGATATTCAAAGGGGCTGGCTGGTTGCGATGCGCAACCCCCGCTGTGCCGGGACGCATCAGTAATGTGTGCGGCGCAAGTGTGAGGGACGTGCCCATGCATATGTGGCACATACCGACATTCAGCCTGGGATGTATGGCGCATATGCTGGCACAACTCTGCCTTGTGCCACTCAGGGAGGTGCAAAGATGTGCCTGGTAAAATTAGGAACAAGTCCTGGCCACCCACAGGTGAGCCGCTGCACACGGCACCTACCAGCCGTGGGTGGCCACCCGCCCATCCAGAACACTGACTACAAGCCCCCTGCCCTGGGAGCATTGCACCCCCCCCCCCGATTGTGGGCATCAGTAGAATTGACTTCCCTGGTGGTCCAGTGGATTCCCCTCACGCGATCATGGGCATATAAATGAAAAAGGTCCCTGGTGGACCTGTGGACCCCCCCCCCTTTGCCTGATCACGGGCATAAGTAAACAAAATCCCTGGTGGTCCAGTGGAATGTCCCCATCGCCCGATCGCGGGGCAGAACCATCACGAGATACCCTGGTGGTCCAGTGGTAAACCCCCTCCACACCCATCTGCTGAGGTCCCCTGCCACCCAGCACCCCCCCCCGTCATCGGCTGGTGGCAGCACCCCACCCGCATGCCACCTGGCCACCCGCTGAATGACAGCATACAGTACGGTCTGTACACCTATTGGTCCACTGCGTGGACCAATGGACATGCAGACCATACTATACTACACAGGCTCGATATGTGAATGTATGTATTCATTCACATTTCGGGCTCAGGTAGTATAGTATGGTCTGTATGCCCATTGGTCCATGCAGTGGACCAATAGGCATACAGACCATATTGTACGCTGTCATTCGGGCGGCAGTATGCGGCGGTGCTGCTGCTCATGGCGACGGGGGTGCTGGGTGGTGGGGAACCTCAGTGGGCGGGTGGGGAGGGGTACCACTGTACCAACAGGGCATCTCATGATGGTTCCGCCCACGATCGGGGACATTCCACTGGACCACCAGGGCTTTTGCTTACTTATGCCCGCGATCGGGTGAAGGGGGGGATCGACAGGTCCACCAGGGACCTTTTTCATTCATAAGCCCATGATCAGGCGAAGGGGGGGATGCACAGGTTCACCAGGGACCTTTTTCATTCATATGCCCGCGATTGGGCGGGGGGGTCCACAGGTCCACCAGGGATCTTTTTCATTCATATGTCCACGATCAGGTGAAGGGGGTATCCACAGGTCCACCAGAGACCTTTTTCATTCATATGCCCGCGATCAGGTGAAGGGGGGGATCCACTGGACCACCAGGGCTTACATATTACTGACGCCAGCGATCAGGCGCTGGAGGGCATTCCCCTGGACCACCAGGGATACTGTTTACTAATGCTCGTGACTGGGTGACTGGAACGGAGACCGCCAAGGGTCAGCAGGGCATCGGTCCCCGACGGATGCAGCCTGGCAAGGCGCCAGGCTCAAGTCGCTGGGGATCGGCGCACCGTATGCAAATGGGGTCATAATGACATGCAAGGCCCCATTTGCACCTTGCATGCATAATGGACTAATTTGCATGCCCAGTGCTGAATATTGCGGTTGATGCACCCAGTGCAACTGCACTTGTGCATCCCCCTGCTCCCGTTCTGCCACATGCACTGGCGCAGTGTGTGTGCCCTCAGTGCCATATTCAACGGTGCTGAGCCATGATGCAGCACTGTTGAATATCGCCTGGTCCATGCCCTGGCGCAGCCCAGTTGCGCTGCGCCCAGGCTTGTGCCCCTGCCTAGCGCAGTCTGAATATCCAGGCCTAAATAAATAAATAAATTTGTGGCAATCTAGATGCACTTTTTTGTTACAACAGAAACAAGTTTCTTATTCAGAAGTGACTTTTTCTATAAGACAAGCCTTATCTAAGGTATCTAAGGTATATCAGGAAGATTCAAAGACAGTTTCTAATCAAGAAGTTAACCACACTCTGGAAACATTTCCCAATGCATTTGGTATCATTGTACGCAGATAAAAGGTACAAGATCTGATGTGGTGAAGCAAAAGAAAGAAGGAAGTTGGAATTATTACTCATGAGGGTCTTTTACTTCATCTTTATTGTAATGTAACCAGATTGTAAGATGTTTGGTGAATGTTTTGTTCTAAATAATGGCAATTCTTTTGTCTGTATTTAAAATATTTTTTTTGTATTTGTCACACAGTTTTGTTTCTTTCTCAATAAAAGTTTCCCCTACTCTTGCCAGTAGGGGGACCCCTTGCTGGCTTGCTGTCAAGCAAGATGGCAGACCCAGAGGACGAAGGTAGATGAGGTGGTGTTAAATTCTCTACAACTACAAAAAACGTCTGACAAATGTTCCTGAGGGGACGGCAATGTCAATGAATATTGATAATGTTCCTGAACCTAGTGATGAAGGCATGGAGGTAGAGGTGGAGGAAAGGAATTTTGAACCTCTTTCTATCCCATAGTATTTGTTTAGTCAATCTCCAGACAACATGCACGAAGGTGTTATTATACCTGCACCACTGTCGACTGATGCCCCCTGCAGAACAACTCCTGTCTGCTGGAACAAGTGAAAGATGGGCATTGCTGTTACAGCTTCTGACTGAGGAGGATGCTGCCTTGGATACACCAAGCCCCAGTGAAACTGACAGCAATGTAGTAATGACACAAGAATCAGCTGGTATGCTGACAGGTCCTGCAACTTCCCAGTTCCCAGTTCAGGGGATTCCTGCCCCTACAGACCAGTGATGGAGGCTCTCCTAGGCATAAGAAGAGGTCCCCAGAGATCACCTCCTCACTCAGACTGGTCGGCTGAGCAGGCTATTCTGGCTGTGAGGAGGATGAATAGTCCTGACAGTAATTGGTTCATGGGACAAGCATCTAGAGCAGCAGACATAACTGCAGCCGCAAAAACAGCGCATGAAACTATGTCGCCTAGTGGCACTTCTCCACAATTGTCTAACTCCTCCTCTACTACTATGGCATCTCCAGTAATGGTGGCTGGAATGGGTTCCTGACCTCAGGAGCCTCTCCTGGCATCCTCCACTCTACCGACTCCATCAGTGATTCCCACAAGTCACATAGAAGTATACCTGATCAAGCACTACCTCTCAGGCTGAACACACTGACTAGGATGGGTCAGAGGATGGGGGCACTGTGGAACAACCCAGACCTCAGTTTACTATGGCTGACTTGCTTAAGTCTCAGCCTGAGCCTACTAAATGCCGGAATGCTGTCCAGCTGAAATATTGGGGAGATCCAGAGTCTGTCCCTGACAGGGTGTTTGTAGCCAGGAACCTCCTCAAAGACTCAGTGAAATTCTTTGCTCAGGAAATACACACCCTCATACACATTCCCAGGGAGGCTGCCTATGATATTAGCTTTAAGACACCCAAACTACTGGACTGGTTCTGGAAGAAGTATTTGGAAGTCAGGACCTCTCCCCTCTCCCCCTTTCTAGCCCTTCCCCTCAAGAAACCCACAATAAAAAACATCATTGTCCTGTTTCATAATGAGGGGCTAAGCATCTTAAATATCCTTTTTTAGCTGCAAGAAAAATGTTAAGTACAGGGACACCTGAACTTGCTTTCAGTTCAGAAGCCATCTGGACATATGGGGGGGGGTGTTTTAAGGTTTAACTACGGCAACTAGATTCTGGGACACAACACCTCCCCAACAGGTTTTTCATTGGCCAGCATAGCGGCATTATTTTCTATCCGGGCCAACCTAAAACCTGTTATACATGTGTGTCCCCATCCCACCTCAGCAGTGCCTGTGTCTGTCTTCACTGCAGACTCCGTTATGGGTTTGGTCATGCTTCGTCTACAACTTTCCGCATCCAGCACCTGTGACTGCAACACCTAGCCCCCCCACCCGCCAACAGTCTCTGCCCTGCCACATAGTGGCTCCCTGTACTGACAAGGCCTCTGGCTGCCTTCATCCCACCCCCTCACTTACTCCCACCCCCTCACTATGACAATGTCAATGACCGCTGCCCTTTTCTGCACCTCACTCCACCCCTCCCCAATCCACTTACTCCCATTGCCCTTTCTAACTCCTATCTGCCTTTTTCTCCTACTATTTGTTTGCCAACTATGCTCAAGTTTGCCCGCATTGATTGCTTACTGTGCACTCAAACCTATTGTATTGTAACTATAATTGACACTTTTTTACAGTCTTGCTTGTATAACCTTTGTAAGTATTGTCTACCCTCCCACTGATGCGGAACCTTTGTAAATGAGTTTCTAGCTCAAAGGTGTTTAATCCTAGATTTCAATAAATAAATAAATGCTAGCTCCTACTGTGAAAATGTCCTGAAATGCAGTCTTTGCAGAGATTGGGGCCATTTCTTCAAGACTTATCCTAGGGCAGGGCATGATGGGTGAGAGCAACTGCACCAAGATCTGTTGGCACAAGTTCAGAAAACAAATCTTTTAGCAGTTCCTGCCTTTGATCCACCCGCTGCTGTAAATCACAGACCCAGGACATTCCATCTACTGCTTCTGTTGCATTGACTCTTTCTAGCATATCTGGGGCCCCCACTTCTGACTCGTCACAAGCAGTTGTGATAGACATGGTACAGGATGGTGAAGAACAAATAGATAAGGATGTGATTTTTTCAGAACTTTCTACTACATCCACAGAGCAGCAACCACATGTCTCTGCCATTGGAACTATTGATATGCCCACCCCCAAACCTCCTGAGAAGGGAATGACATTGCTCCAACACAAGCACAGACAAAAGCATCAACCACCCAAGACAAAAATGCCTAAACATGGCTCTATCAAGTTACAGAATAAATATGAGCTACAGAGGAAAAAGATAAATTGGGGAGACTCTATGAAGGAGAGAAGGGGGAGGACTCTGACACTTCCTCTATTGTATCCTCACAAAAGACCGTGTCCTCTGAAACTGAGGACCCTGACCCAGATCCTATGGAAACCCCAGGTGCCAAGAAATGAAGGTGTTCAGACCCAAGGAGAAGAGCTTGATCCAGTAAATTGCAGCCCTGATGTCTGCATAGTGGTGCTTGCTCCTGCTCCTCTCTATGGCTGAGGAGTTTCTGACTTGTGCCTCCCTAGATATGAACAGCATCAAGAATTCTAAGAGAAGAAGGGAAGGGGGTGAAACAGATGGAGCAATTCAGGTGGACAAGGTCTTAAGGCCCTTAGGGAAGACAAAGCTCCTGGACTGGATGGTGTGCACCTAAGAGTTCTGAGGGAGTTGGCAGAAGTCCTGGCTAGCCCCCTAGTGGACCTGATTAACACCTCGCTTGAGACAGGGTGCGTGCCTCAGGACTGGAGAAGTGACACATGTGGTGCCCCTCCACAAGAGTGGATCCAGGGATGAACCAAGTAACTACAGACCAGTCAGCCTTACCTCCATTGTAGGTAAATTAATGGAGACCATACTAAAGGAGAGACTAATGAATGTTCTGGAGGTTAATGGTCTCCATGATGAAAGGCAACATGTGTTTGTCTGAGGGAGATCCTTCCAGACCAACCTGATAGACTTTTTTGATTGGGTCACAAAGACTGTGGACAGGGGCCAGGCAGTTGATGTCCTGTATCTGGACTTCAAAAATGCCTTCAACTCTGTGTCACATAGGAGACTGCTCAGCAAGCTGCAGGATCTGAGTTGGGGAGAAGCTTGAGGGGTGGGTCAAGAGCTGGCTACTGGATAAAAACCAGAGGATGGTAGTGGGGGGAACTCTCGAAGCCTAGGCCTGTAACCAGTGGGGTCCCACAGGGCTCAGTGTTTGGCCCAGTGTTGTTTTAAATCTTTATTAGTCACATAGTGGATGGGATCAAAGGTAAAATCTGCCTGTTTACAGATAACACTAAGCTCTGTGGGAGAGTGAACAGAGAGGAGGGGAGGCAGGAGCTCAGGGAGGACCTAGTCAGGCTCAAAAAGTGGTCGGGTAACTGGCAGTTGGGGTTTAATGCCAAGAAGTGCAAAGTCATGCACCTGGGAGCTAAGAACCCAGGGACCAGTTACTAGCTGGGAGGAGTACAGATGTCCAGGAATGGGGAGCAAAAGGACCTGGAATAATCATCACAAGGGACCTGAAGCACTCTGCACAATGCCGTAAAGCAGCAGCAAAGCCAATAGAATGCTGGGATGCATAGCCAGAGGACTCACTTCCAGAAAAAAGGAGGTCATTCTGCCGCTGTACAGGTCCTTGGTGAGACCACACTTGAAGTACTGTGTGCAGTTCTGGTGCCCATATCTAAAAAAGGACATCAATTTACTGGCGGGGGTACAGCGGAGGGCAACCAAGATGACCCAGGGCCTGCAGGACATACCCTATTAGGAGAGGCTTCAGGTATACAACATATTCCCTGGAGGACACAAAAGAGAGGGGGGGGGCATGATTGAAACTTTTAAGTACCTTAAAGGTATGAACAAGGTTAGTATAGAAGGCATCTTCAATCTCAGGGGGAATGAGTCCACTAGGGGTACAGTCTTAAATTAGTGGGAGGAAAAGGGAAATGAGAAAGCACTTCTTCACAGAAAGGGTGGTGTCCAAGTGGAATGAACTGCCGGAGGAGGTCATAACATCAAAAGCAGTCGACAGCTTTAAAAGGTGTTGGGACAGAGTGAAATGGAGAGTCTTAACAGGTGAGAAGATGAGTAGAGGGGATGATAGAGGGAAGGAAGAAGACTGCAGTATAGGGAAAGTGGAAGGATGGCAGCTCCCGTAATTTCATCTGAGAAGGCAGCTCCTGTAATTTCATCTGAGAAGGCAGCTCCTGTAATTTCATCTGAGAGCTACACACTTGAGCAGACTAGATAGACCAAAATGGCTTGTTTCTGCTGGCATTCTCGTATGTTCATATGTAAGATTACTGACTTTTACCTTTTTACAATCTTTGCATTTTTCTATTGTTTTCTTATAGGACACGAGGCTACAGACATTGTTCGACATCCAGCAAGCTCAGAGGTTGCAGGGGGTGTCTCTTTCTGGTCTCTGAGAGACAAGGCCTGCTCAGGACCAGGAATTTGTTTTTTTTTTACGTATATAAATAAGTTGTATTTCAATTTCCAGTAGTACACAATGCAGTAAACCAAGCAAAGTAGAAACAAACAAACCAAAAAAAGAACCTGGTTTGGGGGACCTCCTTGGAAATACAACACTAAACAAAATTGCAGTTAGCTTCATTCCTTGTACATGTGAAAACAATATATGCATACTTATTCTGTCAGTAACAGTTCAGGTGCCAAGTCAATTACTTCTGGTGTACAGATTTCTAAGTGATTTGCTTTACTAGTGTAAAAGGAAGAGAACTAATCTGACATTAGTCCCTCCAGATCTTAACACTTAAAACATACTGGTCAGATTAAGTACTACAGTAATTAACATACAGCAGTAGTAGATTGTCCATGTTATGAATTATCCTGGTAATCTTGCAGGTCCTGACAGATTCTCTATTGTCTACACAACTTCATGTCTAACAACTACATAATAAGCAAGAAAGGTCTCTACTAGAATGCATGCAAAAAATGTATACAACATGCATTATACTATTATGCTAGACATGCAGAGGTGACAGCTGAATGTGGTCGAGGGTCCATGCAACAGTAAAAGAGTGAGAGAAAGGTTGGGAAGAAAAAGCAGTGTAGACCAAGCCCTTAATTACTGCCAGGGGGTTACCCAGATTATCTATTCCCATTTCCTTTAACCAAGGATCACAGGGACCCTGGAACTTTCCCTGCAAGCCTCTGTGGTGGTGCAGTACCTGGAGGTAGGAGGCTGTTTTAGCCATTCTTAACTCCCAATTATTTTGAGCAGGGCTATTTAATTGCCACCAACACATCAGAATCTACCATTTCACCTCCATGGCTGTTGCCACCAGGAGGTATTTATATGGACTGGGTACCTCTGGATCCTTAGAATCTAGAATCTTAGACTTACAGGAAGAGTCATCTGTAAAAGCTGCTCAGTCCTATGTATGATGGCTGCCCACCAGGGTTGGATTCCATTGCAGGACCAAGATATGATGTATTGTTCCTGGGGAGGCTGCATGTCGCCAACATTCATTTTTAATATTCAGACCCATATGTAGCAGTTTATCCAGTGTTCTTTGCCGCTGTCCCAATATCTTTTTTGTATAAGTTGATATTTTGGGTCTGGGGTAGCTCTGTGAGCCTCTTTCCAGCATCAGGCTCAGGAGGTGGGATCTATTTGACCATCGAGGTTGCAGCCAGATTTTTCCTATGTGTGTTCCAATCTGGGAGGTGATAGGATTGAATGGGTATCCTGTGAGAAGGGCAACCGCTACTGAGTGCTTACAAAAAAGGGCGACTCAATAGCGGCGCCTGCTCACAGGGCTACTGGATGGGGGGGCGAATGTGGGTATAGCAAAATCTTGTCACTATATGTATATGCGTGCAGGGGGGAGTGAGCACGCTGTGCAATGGGCAGAAAGGGAGGGAGGGAGGATTTGTGAGGTGTAGCGCGATGGTGAGTTGCCGAGCTGGCCATGTGGTTGGTTCATGGAAGGCTAGGGTTTGGAGGGTACCGGATTCAGTGCAAGGGCGTGTCAGGATTTTTGCGGTGGTCCGCCAAAACGTTTTTCTTTTGTTTTACCCCAACATGCACCCACTGGCACCCCACATAAACAAAAATAGCAAATCCTAGCACCCTTTGCCATGCGCAGAGTGTACATCGTAAATGGATTTCACATTAATGTACATTCACTATAACAGCTATTGCCTTTCGCTATCGCTGTCATATTGCAGACCCAGTTGAATGTGCCTCCAAATTAGCCCTGTCCTGCTCTTTAGCTGTGCTCTTGAAGGGCTTATAGTCTTGAGCATTTCAGATTGTTTGAGAGAATGGTGTGGTGTAAACCAGGGTTGAAGGGCATGCCATAGCTGGAGATATTTCCAGTGGTTGTGCTTATGTAGTGGACTTCAGGGGGGCAGACTTTGTGGGCATGGGAAACATTCTCAAGGATCACTTGAAGGGGATTACAACAATGACAAATGTGGAAAAGAGATGGGAGGTCATAAAACGGGGACTTCATGAGGCAGTCAGGACCTATGCTAAGGTGAAGTGTAAGGGAGCAAGGTCACATAAACCATGTTGGTGGTCCGGTGAGGTTCAGGTAGCGGTCAGAGAAAAGAAGGCTGCCTACAAAAAATATAAAACAATGAGAGGGGATAGGGAAAAGGAAATGTACCATCTTGCATCTAGAAAAGCCACCCGGATGGTGCGGGGGGGCAAAGTCCAGTAAAGAGCAGCGGCTGGCACAGAGGATATGGGGAGGGGAAAGCGGTTCTTCCGGTACTTTGGGGAGTGGAGAAAAACTAAGGGCCATCTCGGCAGATTGAGATCAGAAGGAGGGTGGGTGGAAGAGGCAAGAGACAAGGCAGAGGTATTAAATGAGTTCTTTGCCTCTGTGTTCACTAGGGAGGGAGATGGGATATCTACAAAGCAAGGCACGATGGGGATAGAAGCGGTAGTGAGTGGGATCAGGGGAGCAACAGAAATAGAGCAAGAGGGAGGGAGAGGTACCCCAGGGGTGTCACATCAGGATAAGGAATAAAAGGCCAGTAAGGTGGAGGGGACGGATTATGCTATCTCCACTGAAAGGGTGTGGTTAGCCCTTAAGGCCCTAAAGAAAGATAAATCTGGGCCGGATGACATTCCTCCGAAAGTACTATGGGAATTGACGGACATACTGGCCGCACCCCTGGCGGAGCTCTTCAACAGGTCGCTTGAGACAGGGAGGGTACCTAGGGATTGGCGAGAGGCACATGTGGTGCCAATCCATAAAGGGGGGGTCAAGGAAAGTACCAGGTAACTACAGACCCATCTGTTTGACCTCGGTGGTGGGAAAATTAATGGAGAGTATACTAAAAGAACGATTGGGGGTGTACTTGGAGGAGGCGGGAGGTCTGGATAGTCAGCAACATGGGTTTGTGCCTGGTAGATTGTGTCAAACCAATCTTGTGGAGTTCTACGAATGGGTAACATCAGAACTGAACGGGGAAAGCCTGTGGATATATTATTCTTGGACTTCAGCAAGGCATTTGACTTTGTCCCCCACATGGTCTGGGGGAGAAACTGACGGGGTTGGGAGTAGGCCCTTTGATGGTCAGATGGATTGAAAACTGGCTAGCTGGATGCACTCAGAGAGTAGTGGTCGGTGGGGAGCTCTCAAACCCTGGAGAGGTCAGAAGTGGGGTACCACAGGGCTTGATCCTGGGTCTGATCCTGTTTAATGCATACATATCGGACATCAGGGAGGGTATAGGGTGTGAAATGAGTCTCTTCGCTGACGACTCCAAGATGGGAGCAGTAGTTGAGGGGGAAGAGGGGAGGTAGGCCCTACAAGGGGATCTGGACACCCTGGAAAGGTGGGCTCACACATGAAAATTAAATTTCAATATCACCAAGTGCAAGGTGGTACATCTTGGGTGGGGAAACCCTAAACACAGGTACACCCTGGGAGGGGAGGCACTGGAGGCCTCAACAGGGGAAAAAGACCTAGGGATCATGGTGGATGCGTGTATGAATAACTCTGAGCAGTGCAGAAGAGTGGCTAGCAAAGCAAACAGGATGTTGGGATGCATTGTAAGGAGGATCACCTCTAGGAGCAGGGAAGTGATTCTGCCACTGTACAATGGACTGGTTAGACCACACCTTGAGTACTGTGTACAGTACTGGAGACCACACTTGAAGAGGGACATACAGCTCCTGGAGAGGGTACAGAGGAGGGCAACTAAGATGATACGAGGACTAGAGTTTGACAAATGAGGGACAGACTTGAGGAGCTCTGCCTGTTTTCATTGGAGGAGAGGAGAGAGGGGGCATGATTGAGGTCTTCAAGTACCTCAAGGGAATAAATAGGAGTAATCACAGAGGGATCTTTAGACTAAAGCAGGGAGGTATCACCAGAGGCATGGTTTGAAGTTGGAAGGTGGAAGGTGAGGGAAAAGAGGAGGATTTTTTCACTGAGAGGGTGGTGGATCCTTGGGCGCGCTGCCTGGTGAGCTGGTTCAGAGATCCACAGTGGAGGACTTCAAGAGAGGGTGGGACAGACACAGAAAGCGGATGTATCAGATGATGGCCTGGCTCAGGGGGGTGGGGATGGATGATAGGGGTTTCTGGAACACAAGGGGGGGGCCTCAGTACCCAATTAGGGATCTGAGGTTCAAGACTTGATAGACCGTAAGGCCTAATCTGCTGGCAATTAGTATGTTAGTATGTAGGCCATATTGGTCCTGAAGCTGTGCCAATGAAAGGGAGTTTGTAATGGGGTAAAGGAGATGCTTTAACTGAACAATGCCTTTGCCTGCCTATATGTACCAGCATATAGGGGAACCTTCTATACAAAGACTTGGGTTATTCCAAAGAGGTTCTAGATCACCAAGCGAGGGGTTCTTCCATCCACTCTTACACATTAAGGCCTCCATGCGTTAAGGGAATAAGACATGGCCACTGTTAGGGTTATGTCCAGGAGGCCACCTTTTTTCAGAAGAACACTAGGTGGAGTTATGCCTATTATTCCTCGTTCAATTTCAACTCAGAGAGGGGATTGACCTGCATCCTTAGGTAGCCAATGCAAGGTCTGTGCATTCCCTCCACTAATGTGGTAGACCCAGTGTCAGGACATGTTCCAGCTACCCTTCTCCAGAGGTGCCCTCAGAATGCATTTACTGAATCTTGGGCACTGGGTACCCCATAGAAACCCTACAAAGATGGTGTCTATCTTTTTCCAAATTTTGAGAGGGATATTGAGGGACAGGTTATTAAGACAATAAATTAGTCTAGGTATCACCATCATTTTGGGGTCTGCAATCTTTCCCGTTAGGGACAGGTTGAGGCTGAGCTGTGTCCATCTTTGCATATCTTGCTTGGGATTTTCCGGGGGGGGTAGGTTTTTGGCTACTAAGGTTCGTATGGTTGGGGTGATTGTCATTCCGAAGTATTTAATACTGTCCAGGGCCCATTTAATTAGGTGCTGCCCCATGTTCACACAGGTAGAGTCCCCTTTTTCATTGGGAACATCTCTGTTTTGGGCCAGTTTACCCTGAAGTCTGAGATGTCCTTTATTTGTCCAGGCTAGCCAGTTCCACTGGTAGGGATGTTTCTACTTCCGATAGAAGGAGAAAGACGTCATCAGCATACAGTAGGGTACTATATGACTGGTCCCCTACTTTAATCCCCTTAATATTCTCATTTTGCAGACTTCCAGTGACGTCACGCGCCTAATGGCAGTATAATCCAATGAGCTCCCACTTAGCCCCTAAAAAATCCTCCTAATATAGCCGTTTCAGCTGAACGATTCCCCTACCCACTCACAGAGGATCGCAGCAATGCCAAGGAAGGGTGATCTATCCAGCCGTAAGCCACAAGAAGGAAGAGATGAAGGAGGATTATCAGAGGGGGACTCAGGCAGTGAGGGCTCGCAGGCCTCAACCTCTTCGCACCAAGGCAGATCTCGATCAATGCACCTTTCACTGTCCACGATCCAAAGACAGATGACCCTGGTACTAAACGAGCTGAGGGATTTCAGAAAGGAGATGAGATCCACCACGGCACTCCATACGGACATTTCAAAACTGTAAAAGCAACAAGAGTCTCTCGAAATCCAAGCCACTAATGTGGATCAGCGAGTTGACAGCACGGAGCATGCTATAGCACACCTGCACCAAAGCATCCAGAGCCTGCAGGCAAGGGCAGAAGATTCCAAAAGCCGCAACCGGCGCAATAATATATGTATCTCTGGTATTCTGGAGGGATCGGAGGGCTCTGATATGTTGCAGTTTATTAAGCAGCTCCTAGAGGAAGTGGTTGTTACTCCGGAGACCCTCTCGATGGAAATAGAGAGGGCCCACCGCACTCTGGGCCCAAGACCATCCGCAGGAGCATGCCCTCAAACAATCCTCATTCGATTCTTAAGATTTCAGGAGAAAGAGACTGTTCTGCACTCTGCCTGGAAACAGGGGACAGTTACTTATCACACAAGCAGGCTTTTTTTCAAAAATGATTACGCTCCCGAGATAATGCTTCGCCACAGGCAGTTTATCCCTGTGATGAAGGCCCTAAAATCTGCAGGACTCCGTGTTACAACCCCCTATCCTGCAAAGCTAACGGTGCACTTTCCAGAAGGGTCCCAGACTTTTGACACTGCGGAAGAGGCACTTAGCAAGCTGAAAAAGCGTAATATCGATGCACCTCAAGAGCAGAAGTCACAGAAACCTACGATTTCTTCCAAGCTGGCCCAGCAGCTATGGAATAGCGGCCAACGGGACGTGAGGAGAAGACATGGACGATAAGCCATCCAGCAGATAATAAATGCCCTCCGAGTCAAAGATCAGCAATCTTGTACTGAACAGCGTCCTTCAACGAATACCAGTCCCAGATCCCCATGCTGAAATAAACCTCAAAAATGGGGTGCCGCCCCATAGGTTCATCAAGAACATGTGCAGCACGAATTTACTAGCCCTTTCGAGATGGAGATGATAGCGACCATTGAGGATCCTCTTTCTCCCCCAGAGACCATTCTCACCGAAGACTTCTACAAAGGGACTGAATGTTGCTGCTGATTCAGATAAGTCCCCGTCTAAATTAATATTCCTTTTTTTTATGTTTGCTTGCACACATGCACAAGAAACATAGTGCCATCATCCGAGTTTTCGGAGGTGTGGCAGCCCTCTTCCAATTCAGTCAGTGTGTTTGCAGGCGCGGCCGCAGTTCTCCAATGCCTGCTGGAGCTGTCTATGACAGCAGTCCAAAATGCAGTGGCGTACAGTTGAAAGGGGGAGCTACACTTCAATGAGCAGCGATAAGATATCGCCTGCTCATGCGCGCTCCCCCTACACACACACACACACACACACACACATATGCACGCATACTGCGTGCTCGGCCCCTCCACACTGTATAGCTGATGAGGGGGCCCAATCCCTGTCGGCTGTGCTGCACTCCCCCAAACAGAGTTCTACATGCCACGCTGGGTGCCCACCCCAGTGTGGCTACACATGTATAGCCGATGGGGTGGCCAATCCCTGTCGGCTCCACTGTCCTCCCCAGAGAGTATAGGGTGCCACGCTGGGAAACCACCAGCCGTGGCAAAGATGCTATCCCGATGGGGTGCCCAATTCCCCGTCGGCTCCACCTCCCCAAACAGCCATCCTTGTGCCACGCTGGGAGCCCAACCCAGCGTGGCAAACGTCCAGCGTTGTCTCCTCCTTTGTTTCAAAAAAACAAAACCCTGAAACAGAAAAACAGTCCTCGCTGTCTCTGCCCCCACACCGCCACCCTGCGCACCTGTCTCCCACCTCCCTCACCCCCATACTTACCTCGGACTCCGGCGAGACAATCATCGGTGGACCGGGAACACTCCGCACTCTTCAAAGCCGACCGCGAACTGAGAAATGCTGTAAGCTGTATAATGGGATAGAAAGGGTTTTTTCAACTTTGCTGCATATCTCAGGCATTTTTTGGAATTTTCGCACCAAATTTTCAACATGGGGTTTTTGGGACCCCTTCTCATGGATGCTCTCACTCTCATGGCGTTAATCGGGCCCAAAGAATGATTTCGCAGTCACTGCACGAAATCACCTTTCGGGACCAAGTAACAAATGACACTGCCACTGTTCATAAGGTGGGCTCCCAAAAAGCCTATGTTGAAAATTTGGTGTAAAAATTTCTAAAAATGATTGTTTTACGAGTGTGCGTAGCACAGTTCCTACGGACGCTCATAAGTTCGCGAATTTTCAATATTTTTCACTCCAGATTTTCAACATTGCCATTTTACCACACCTCCTTATGAGCAGTACAGCTGTCATTTTTTCACATCTTGCCCAAAATGTGTTTCCGCCCATGTAGCGCACAATGGCGCAGTCGGTGTACGAAATCAATGTATGGGACACATTAAGAAAATTGCAGTGACACTGTTCATGAGCAGACATCTTAAAATGACTATGTTGAAAATTTGGTGAAAAAATTCCTAAAAATGACTGTTTTACGAGCATGCATTGCACAGTTCCTACGCACGAGCGTAAGTTTGCGAATTTTCAATATTTTCACTGCAGATTTTCAACATTGCCATTTTATTACATTTCCTTATGAACAGTACAGCTGCCATTTTTCACATGTTGCCCAAAATGTGTTTCCGCACATGTAGCGCACAATGGTGCAGTCGATGTGCGAAAGCAATGTTTGGGACGGATTAAGTAAATCACAGTTACACTGTTCATGAGCAGAGGTTTTAAAATGGCTATGTTGACAATCTGGTGACAAAAGTGCATAAAATGACTGTGTTACGAGTGAGCATTGCGCAGTTTCCACGCACCCTCGTAAGTTCATGACTTTGTAATATTTTTAGTCTAGATTTTCACCAGTGGCATTTTTCCACACTTCCTTATGAACAGTACAGCTGTCATTTTTCACAACATGGCCGAAATGTGTTTTCACACTTTCAGCGCAGAGATGCGTGGTCGCTGTGGGAAATCATTGTTTGGGACAGATAAAGAAAATTACAGTGACACTGTTCATGATCGGAGGTCCCAAAATGCCTGTGTTGACAATCTGCTGTAAAAAATCCACAAACTAATTACATTATGGGTGTGCATTGCACAGTTTCTATGCATGCTCGTGACTTCACCAGTTTTTTTAATATTTTTACTACAGATTTGCAACATTGCCATTTTTTACACCTCCCCATGAACAGTACAGCTGTCATTTTTCACATCCTGTTCAGAATGTGTTTTTGCACCTGTGGGGCTAAATGCCGTAGTCGCTGTGCATAAGCGGCTTTCGGCTAACAAACTGATATTGCCACTGTTTATGAGGTGGGGGTCACAAAAAAACCATGTTGAAAATCTGGAGTGAAAATACCAACCCCACTCTCCTATACCGCACCCATCTCACCGTATTTCCTGATGGAATGGGGTGCGCATGAGGGCCAAAGACCTCAAGGCACACCGTGACACTTGTCAGTGTCTGCAGGGTAGGGTGTGGTGAAATGGCATGGCCATTATGCCTGACGACCCAAAGGCACACCCCAATGCCTGTCACTCTCTGAAGGGTGGTGCTGGGGTTGGCTTCAGTTCAATACTTCACTGCCATTCCTATTATGCAGTTCTGTAACTTCTACACTACCAATGCCAATGCCAGCAAGCAAACATTCGGCATTGACAAATGCTTGTTTCCTACTGCTTTTAACAACTCTGTTCACCCTTAATGCCTGGAGTGTCACTAACCATCAGGACCGGAGCCCCCCCCCTTCCTTATAACATTACCTCTTCTCCCCCTAGGGGAGACTGTTCTTATCCTTCCAAGATTCCAGCTCAGGAAGAGGGCCCGTTGGTTAATAAAAAGGAAGGCCTGGGTGGAGTGGGATCAATAACTATTCTTTTTTCCCTATCAGACTGGGACTCTTCTCCCCCAATCAACCTTGCTAATAACTAACTCCTGGAGGGAAAATGCTGTGCAGGGGTGGGATAATGGGATAATGGGCTAGTCAAGATGTCGCTGACCAAATGTTAAATTAACTGATATACCAACTGCAGAAGGAGCCCCAGAAACTATCGTAATTAGGAGGGTTTAACCCCCAACCCCCCTTTATCTAGCCCTTCCCTCATGTGGGGATAGGAGGAGGGGATACACTTGCTCCTCCTTCATCCTTGTAGAGGGAGCAACGCAGACACTGGGTTCCTAGCTGAGACCCCCCCCACGGTACTGAGGTGGCAGACAACTACTCACAGCCAAGTAAAGCTATTTTTTCTTGTATTTATTCTATCTCCCTTTCTTTGCTCTCACCCTTCCATTTAAAAAGAATTGTTTAAGTATGATGGGCGAACGTGGAAGCTGTGGACATCCCAGACCCCCCCTCCTTCTTCCTACTTGTTCCACCTCCCCCCATCCCTTACAGACACTAATAGTGTCAAAGGCCCCCGGGCCATACGGGGGATACAGAAAGTAGGCCTTGAGCCTTCTTTAGGTCATGGAAAATGGCCAGACTGATGGAAGTTCCACAGCTTTTTGGTGGCTTAGGCTAATGTTGATAGCCCAGTTGGCTCAAGAATGCCCTTTTAGCCACCAAGACCTAGGGGACACCTACTCCCCAAATTTAAACATTCTGTTAGAACTAGTTATACTTTCTGCTAGGAAAGTTATTTTTTTTCGCCCATGGTTTCTTGTTATGGGCTATTGGTTAGTTAAAATAATTTTAAGTTCCCCTCAAGAGGAGATGTATCTTAGGAAGATAGTAAACAGTCACAAAGCTTCAACAAACCAGACAGAGGTTGCATTGCAGTCGTTATACAACAAATGGTTTTATTTACCAGATTCCTATCTGTTTGACAAATGGCAGGCAAACACCTGAAAGTATACTCGTTGAATGTGAACGGTCTGAGTAATCCGATAAAAAGGTCTAGAATTATTTCACTAGTGAAAAAATCCACTGCTGAAATTGTTTATATGCAGGAAACCCATTTGACTCCTGCGGAGCACAGGAAGCTCAAGGGAAGGGGCTACACACAGGTTTTTTCATTGGCAGTGGCCGGTGGCAGGAGAAGAGGGGTCACCATACTAATCTCGGCACACACTCCCTTCCGGAAGGTGAAGGAATGGGCAGATCCGGCGGGTCGGTTAGTAATAGTCCAGGGGACCTTGCAAGAGCAAGAAGTGACCTTCCCCAATATCTACATCCCACCAGCCTCAAACACACACACAATTCGATTTTTGCTTGATAAAGTGATTGAGATGACCAGGGGGACCCAAATCCTGGTGGGGGATTTTAACATTGCCCTAAACCCCTCCTTAGACACCACCAGGATCCTGGGCGGCAGGCAATCGGCCTCCCACAAATTTTTCAAACATTTCGTAGGGGAGGTGGGGTGGCTAGACGTATGGCAATCCCTACATCCTAGGGACAGGGGGTATTCCTTCTACTCTTCGGTCCATGGGACCTACACAAGAATAGATCACTGCTACACGCAGAGGGAAAACCTTGACTCACTAGTTAACGCTACATTGGGCACTATAGCACACTCAGACCATGCACCATTAATTACCACATGGAATCTGGGTATAGAGAAGCGCAGCACCAGGTGGAGATTTAATCCAACCCACATGAAGAGTGAACAGTTCAGAGATTTTCTCAAAGAGAAAATTATGGAAATTACTCAGGACAACTCCTCCCAAGAAATAGCATCCACCATTCAATGGGACACTCTGAAGACTGTCCTGAGGGGTCACCTGATAAAATATACAGCCACATTAGCGAAGGAATGAAAAGAAAGACAAACACAGCTAGAGCAGACATTACAGTTCCTACAGCTAGCACATCAGCAAGGAGATTACTCAGTACTTGCACAGATTAAACAGACTAGGAGGGACCTAGACGCTTTGTGCCTCCAACAAACGGAGGTGGCACTGGCATACCTGTGATAGAGATATGGCGAGATTGGCCCCCGGGCCTCCCGCCTTTTGGCGAATCGTTTGCGCCAACAATGCAAAATGTCCACTATCACTGCAATAAAGGACCCTAACACAGGAATACACCACACCAAACTTAAAAATATAGCCCAAGCCTTTTGTCAATATTTTAGGGCCTTCTATATCACGGACCACATGTCAGACCCTACACTCACCAATACCTTTCTATCAGCCCTAGAACTACCCAAACTTAGTCCTGAACAACAAAATAGCTGAATGGTGCCGATTTCCCCGGAAGAGCTGATGCTGGCCATCTCCAGGTCCAAAACTCAGAAAGCTCCTGGCCCAGATGGATATGGGGTAGAGTTTTATAAGGGCACGACACAGTTAATTAACAAACTCTTGCTAAGTGCCTTCAACGAAGTTCTTTCGGGGGAAGACCACCCACCCAGCTGGGCACATGCAACAATTTCACTTATCCCCAAACCAGATAAAGACTTTTTACAATGTGGCTCATATAGGCCAATTTCAGTGCTTAACATGGACTATAAATACTCTGTGTCTATTTTAGCCCAAAGGATGGATGCGATCCTACCTACACTGATAGACCTGGATCAAACAGGCTTTGTAAACTCTAGGCCAACCTCGGACAACACCCACAGAGCCCTTCATCTAGTGCATGAAATGCAATCTCGTGAAGATCCATCAGTCCTTCTCAGCCTAGACGCTGAGAAGGCCTTGGACCCGGTGTCATGACCCTTCCTTTTTTCCACTATCACCATGATGGGGTTTCCAGCCCCCTTTGTGGCCATACTCCGAAAATTATATTCCTCCCCACAGGCCTGTGTTAAAATTTCAGGTCATCATTCTGAATACTTTCCCTTTTTTAGGGGAAGACGTCAGGGCTGCCCCTTATCCCCTGGTCTTTTCGCTATTTTTATAGAGCCCTTGGCCCAGGCAATCAGGCTAGCACCTGGGATTTTGGGCGTATGTATAGATGAAGCAGAACATCGCATAGCTCTCTATGTGGATGATGTTCTATTATTCCTCACTGACTCCCTACAGTCCATCCCTACAGTCTTCCAAATCCTAGAGGAATTTGGAGCGGACTCAGGCTATCGGCTCAACACTAGCAAGACTGATGCTCTTACTTTCCATTACATACCTCCTGAGTCACTTAAGGAGAACTACCCATTTCGATGGGGGATCTCCAAGATGAAATATTTAGGAATACACCTTTCCCACAGAGCAGAAGATGCCCTGAGTAATAATTACCTTCCTTTCACAGCACAGATGAAGCAAGATCTTGGAAGATGGAACGTCCTCCCACTGAATATGATTCAGAGAGTCGACATGGTGAGGATGGTGATTCTCTCAAGGGCCCTCTACCTTTTCCAGAATGTCCCACTTAATCTACCGAATAAACTATTTTGTGTCTGGAACAAGGCCATTTCTGGGTTTGTCTGGGCAGGAAGACGCCCCAGAATTAAATTGCAAACTCTCTTTCTCCCCAAAATGCAAGGAGGACTTGCACTCCCAAATCTTAAACTGTACTACTGGGCTTCACATCTGTCCTTCACAATCCAGCGCCTGGTTGGAGCATCCCTGGCCCGCTGGAGAGAGATTGAGGAGAGTGTACTACCCCAGCGTGATTACCAAAGGCTCATTATTTATAAAAATCCTCCCCCACTAGGCCAACTGACTCAAAATCCCTGGATCATACACCAAATCTGGGCCTGGTATCCAGCGTGTAAATCCTTAGAGATCACCCCTTTTCTGGTGTTGATTTGTCCGATATATCTATTGGAAAATTTCCCTCCAGCTGTAATTGACCACACATTTCATAACTGGAGACATACTCATCTTACAAAACTCTTGCAGCTCCAGGTGGAACCCCTTTTTAAGGAGTTCAGGGAGATCAAGCGAGAGTTTCATCTATGCCAATCGGATTTTTTCCGCTACCTACAATTACGACACTATTTTGAGGCTCTCCCTTTGAGTGTCCACACCACAGGGGAACACCCTCATATGGTTCACCTGCTCCAACAAACATTAAATTCCAAGATGTTATCACATCCCATATCAGCCCTGTATAAGTTCTTGATGGAAACAACAGGCGGAAATACAGGGGCAGTAAGGGAGAAATGGAGTGAGGAACTGGGTATCCAAATATCACCATAGCAGTGGGGCATAATATGCCACTCAACATCGAGAATCACCTACACACATACATGGAGACTGTTCCCTTGGCAGCTGCTGGTAAGATTCTTCTGCACTCCAGTAATAACCTCACACTACTGTGATTCAGGCTCCACAGCATGCTGGTGCCAATGTGGGGAAACTAATGCCCACCATTCCCATATCCTGTGGTCATGTTCAAAGTTACAGCCATTCCTGCAGGGCTTACTGGAGGAATTTGAGGAGCTCTTTGGGCTAAGGCTCCCCCTGACTAGGGAGTTCTTTATTTTGCATGTCTTTCCACATGAGCTACGAGACCCCCATTGCCAGTATCTGCTGGGAATTTTCCTCCTTGCAGCGAAGAAGGCCATCACCAAGTGTTGGCTAACTACAGCGATACCCACACTCCTGGACTGGAAGGAGATAGTCAACGTTATATACAGATCTGAGAGAATTACATACAACTTAAACAATAAAGCAGACCTTTGTTCTATAAAGTGGAGAAGATGGATAATACACATTATGGTCAAAGACCCACAAGTTATACCCTAGCAGCTCTTACCACCTATTAATTGATCCAGATCCACCATACCATGCTTGGTGTCTAACACTCAAGATATGAAGATAGTATTATAATAGGGTACACGATCCACATTTAGAGGTCAGGGGAAGTGTAGCAAGGAACAAATACCAAGGGAGATGGAATCAGGGATGGAAGAGAGGGAAGAGCATTCGGAGGAAGGTTCCTGGAGAGAGACAAAGAGTGACAGTTGGGAAGGGCAGACCAAGCCTGGAAAGAGGGTTGAGTCCCCCCCCAGGTAAGACTGTGTCACACAAATTATGTATAATATAATAATCTTATATGAACTGTAACCCTGCCTAAACAATTAATTACATTGATGTAAAATGTGACTGTAAAAATGATAAAATTATCAATAAAGATTATATTTGCAAACAAAAATATTCTCATTTTGCTACAAAGCTGAATTAAGTGGTTCCAAAGTAAGCAGGAAAATTAAAGGGCTGAGGAGGCACCCCTGGCGTTTTCCTTGATGGAGTGGGAATGGGTCAGATAGAATGCCATTCATGAGGACTCTTGCAACAGGACTTGTATAAATAGTTTTGACACAGGTAAGAAATGTGGGTCTGATCCCTTGTCTTTCTAGTGTATACCAAATATATTCCCACTCCACCAAGTCAAATTCCTTTTCTGAGTCAATGATTATCAGGGCTGCTGATTCAGAATGCTTGTGGGCTACTTGAAGTAAATCAAATACTGCTCTGGTATTGTCAGTACCTTGCCTCCTTTTCATAAAACCTGATTGGGATTTATGTACTAAGTACAGAAGCACCTTCTCCAAGTATTTTGCCATGATTTTAGCAAGAATCTTCACATCAGCATTTAAGAGAGAGATGGTTCTATAGCTGGAGCAATTTGCCTCATCTTTACCTGGTTTGTGCAGAACAGTAATGGACGCCTCTCTCATAGTCAGGGGTAATGATTCATGCTGCCGTGCATGGAGAAACAAGTTAAAGAGATGAGGCAAGAGCAGGGGTTCAAATGCTTGATAGAAATCGGCATTAATGCCATCATGTCCCACGCTTTCCCCTTTCCCAGGTCATGAATAGCTTGGGCTACTTCAGCTTGGGAGAGATGCATTTACAGATATGAAAACCAAAAAATGCCAGCAGATACAGGCCCTTAGGTCTGTTGAGTCTGCTTGAGTGTGCAGCTATCTGAGTTTACTCTATAGCTGCACCCCTCTCCTTCCACTAATTCCCCTCCCCATGATCCTATCCCACCCCCTCTTAATATGAAAAACACCAGATCTTGTGCTATGTCCCCCAGGAGTTTGTCCAAAGTGAATTAGGAGAAGAATGCCTCCTGCTGATGCAGGTACCCATATGTTGGGATACATATAGGGAGGAGTATTACTCCACAAAAGCCCCACTGATATCCTTAGGGTGTGTTAGAAGTTTCCCATCAGATGTCTGTAGGTGGGATATTTGCATATCTACTTGCTTCTTCTTAAATCTATGTGCCAACAGCTTACTGGCCCTTTCTTCAGTCTCCCAATAACTCTGTTTAAGAAAGAACAGTGATCTGTCTGCTTGCTGATGCAGAATCATATTAAGGTGGTACTTGGCTATCATGGCCTCCTAGATTTCCCTTACAGATGGAGAAGCCAAGGCATATAATTTGGCATCCAAGTCCTTCAGTTGGGCTGTGAGGTGGGTTACCTCTTGTCTGTTTCTTGTTTTCTTTTGTCAAGTAACTGATGTTATGCCCTCTAATGAAGGCCTTAAAGGCCTCCCAGAAGAGTGCCAGGGTGGTGTCGGGTTGATTGTTTATGATGAAGTACAGTATGTCTGTGGTCAACCAATTTTTTAATTCTGTAGAGTGCAGAAGAGTTGGAGTAAACCACTATCTGAGCATTTTTGCTACCGTGCTCTGCAGGATCACCATTAGGGATATCAGGGTGTGATCCAACAGGACTATAGGGTGAATATCCAGCACCACTGATTGAGAGTAGGAGCTATACAGGAAACAGTCCAGTCTACTACTGCAGTGGAATCTGACAGATCTGAAGGTGAAGTCTATAGCCATGGGGTGGCAGAGACTCCACACATCGCTGAGTTGTAGCGCCTCACATAATCTGTGCACAACTGCCAGTGCTTTGGTGTGAGAGGGAGGGCCCTTCTCAAATGGAGTCCTAGCCAGGAGAGGGACCATAAAGTGGTTGAAGTCTCCTCCTATACAGATAGTGGTCTCTACTGTCATGAGATCAGTGAGATCTAGCACTTCTTGGAGCAGGTCTAAGAAAAACTGAGGGCCATCACCACTGAGAGCATATATGCTTCCCAGAATGAAACCTCTCCCCCTGTAGGTGTCCCTTTACTAAGACCCATCTTCCTTCCCTATCTTGTCTAGTTTCCGCCACCTGAATGGGACACCATCATTTGATCAGGATTGACACCCCCCTCTTTTTGTGTCATATGTACTGGAAAATTCTGCCCCTACCCAAGCTCAGTTTAGTTTTTCTGCTTCTTTTTTGAGTAGGTGTATCTCTTGTAGTAAGGCCACATCACACTTCGCAGACTTTTACGTTAAAACCTTTTTTGCATTTAATTGGGTGCTTAATTTCTTGAACATGCCACACTATGAATTTCACTTGTGCCACAGAGTGATATGGTCAGAAAGTTGTATACTAGAGTTTATACTAGAGTTTAAGGAGTAGATAAAGGTGAAGTAGCCCATGTAAACTGCCCCCCCACCCCTACTATATCAGTGGTAGTATTTAATACTTGGTTTCGAGGTCATATAGGCATCCGATTCAATATTAAGGGTTTGGCAAGCTCAACCCATCACATTTACAGTGCATCTTTGTAAGATTTATGGGGGTGCACCTGGTGTATGACCAAACAAAAGCATATAATTATGGTACCAGTGCTTCCCACTCAGCTGCATTAAAATGTTCAGTTTTTTTTTCAAATAACTCCAGTATTCTTACTTGTTTTAAATTGTTAGAGGGGTTCTTACTCTCATCATCCAGCTGAATTATGATCAAGTCTGACCACCATAGCAAGGTGACCACCTCATCGGTCAGGAAAAAGCATCACATTTTACCTTGTTATTCTGAGCTGAGGTCCCCCTGCTTTCTCTCTGTCTGATGGGAAAACCACTCTCTGGCTTTGTTGCTTATATAGTGTGCTCTGACCAATAAGAGGCTCCAGGTGATTACTGGGGAGCTCAACAGTTAGGTGAAGGCCACAGTTCTTCTGCATGCAATTCAATATTAAGGGTTTCGTAAACTCAACCTATCACATTTACAGTGCATCTTTGTAAAATGTTTGGGGGTGCATCCGGTGTGTGACCAAACAAAAGCATATAATTATGGTACCGGTGCTTCCCCTTCCCACACTCAGCTGCTTTAAAGCCTGTAGTTTTTTCAAATAACTACAGTATTCTTGCTCATTTTAAATTGTTAGAGTGTTCTTAGTCTTATCATCCAGCTGGTGCACCCCCATAAATTTTACAAAGATGCGCTGTAAATGTGATGGGCTGAGCTTTCCAAACCCTTAATATTGAATTGCATACTGGAGAATTGTGGCCTTCTCCTAATTGGTGAGCTCCCCAGTAATCATCTGTGACCCTTTTATTGGCCAGAGCACACTATATAAGCAATAAAGCCAGAGAATGGTTTCCCCATAAGACAGAGAGAAAGTAGGGGGAACCTCAACTCAGAATGGCAAGGTAAAATGTGATGTGTTTTCCTGACCGATGAGGTGGTTACCTTGTTGTAATGGTCAGGCTTGATCATAATTCATCTGGATGATGAGACTAAAAACCCCTCTAACAATTTAAAAAAGTAAGAATACTGGAGTTATTTGAAAAAAACTGCAGTCTTTAAAGCAGCCGGGGGGAGGGGGGAGGCACTGGGACCATAATTATATGCCATATAGGCATCCAGCCTACTTTCTAACTTCATTTTAATTTTACTAACCACAACTTCTAGTGGGAGGCTATTCCACACCCCATCACTCTCTGTGTGAAATACTTCCTTTTTTTCAGTCCTAACTCTGTTCCCATGTAGCTGCAGAGGGGGACCCCTCAGTTCTCTGTGATCCTGTTTGAAATCCATATCTAAAGTAACCATTAGTTCCATATAATTCCTTATATTATACATAAATAACAAATCCCTGTAATCTATTGTGATTCCTATGTGACTAATTTGGTTTTACCTAAATGACTTTCATAATCAATGCCACCCATACCCTTAACAGATTTTGTAACTCATCTCTGTACTTGTTCAATATTATTAATATGTTTTCTTTTATAAGGTGCCCAGAGTTGGGATCCATAGTCCACGTAAGGGTGAACATAAGCACTATACAGGGCATTATCACATCCTTATCCCTACTCTTAATGCATCTCCTAATATTCCACCAGCCCTTATTTGCTTTAGCTATAATACTATAACACGGACTGTCGAAATTAAGTTTGTCATCAATAAGTATGCCAAGATCCCTTTCAATTTCAATCTCTTGGAGTATCAAACCCATAAATGTGTAATTATGTTTTGGATTGTTCAAACCAAAATGGATTACAACGCATCTGTCTTTGTTAAAAGCCATGCCCCATGTATTAGTCCACTTGCTGATTTTATTCAGGTCTGACTGGATTGAATCATTTTGCTCCTGAGTACCACACACACCTCCTAATTTAGTATCATTGCAGTGCTTCTGACACCATTTGGTAATATTTTTGTGCAAATCAGAGATAAATACAGTGAACAATACCGGGCCCAGAACAGACCCCTGGGGGATCCCACCAACCACACTACTGGAAGGTGCGTGCTCATTAATAGGCACCTGCAGTGATCTGTTATCTAGTCAGGCTTCAACCCACCTGACAAGCTACTATTCAGTCCAGAGTTATAAAATGTATCCAGTATAGTCCAGTGTGGAACTAAATCAAAGGCTTTCTGGAAGTCTAAATAAATAACATCAACAGGATTATTATTGTCAAGTTTACGGCTAACATTTTCATAAACTCCAGTGAGGTTGGTTACGCATGACCTAGCCTTATGAAATCCATGTTGGGGATCATCTACACCATGTTGTTTACTCCATTGTTCCACAATCTCGTCTTTAACTATAGATTTCAGTATTTTACCTGGAATTGAGGTAAGATTAATGGTCTATAATTGGCTGTGAATATCTTGGATCCATTTTAGTGGATTGAAATGACATTGGCAACTCTCCAGTTGGCTGGTACTATACCCTCATCAACAGATTTACAATAGATTATCCTAAGTGGTTCTCTGATATAATCACCTAATATTTGTATCATTTTGCCGGTGATTTTATAAGGTCCAGGGGCACTTCCAGGCTTGATGTTCTTAATCTTATCTGTAATACATCCATTAGTTATCCATGTGGAGGACTCACCCTGATTTGCATTTGTAGTTAAAATATGTCTTATATCTGTCTTTGAAAAAACTGAAGAGAAATATTTATTAAACTCCTCTGCCATTTCCCAAGGGGAATTAACTATTTTATCCAACACTTTTATTGGTCTGATAAGACGTTGAGCCATTTTTGAGGGAATTTATATATCCTTTAAATACTTTGCTGTTAGATTTAGATGCAGTAGTTGCCAGCCTTTTCTCTAAATCTCTTTTTTTCCTTCTGATAATATTTTTTACATTGCTTTTGTAATGTTTTAAACTTATCCCAGGAGTTAACAGTACTAGATGCTTTATATTCTTTAAAATCCTTCTACTTTTTTAATATCTTTTTAATTTTCTTAGTTAACCATTTAGATATTTTCCCTTTACTATTATATATTTTTAATTTTGGTAATATATTTTCCACATATGTCATGAATAACTGATCTGAGGGTCAGCCAAACTTGTTCTGCCCCCAAGAAACCCCAAATTTGATTTCAGTTTAAGTTGCTTAATTCATTGTGAATTTTGTGGAAATTCATTCTAGAGTTTAAGTAAATGTTAGTACAGTCTCTAGTTTTATTACTGGACATTAATATATTGAATATCACCATGCAGTGGCCACTGTTTGCAAGGGGGTCATTTACTTCACATGCAGAGGACACAATTTCTTCAGACAAAAATATTAGATGTAAGAGGTGAGCCTCCCTAGTTGGCTGATTAACAATTTGCCTGAAAGTGCACTGCTTAACCCTTAGGCTGCCAACAGAATTAGAACATATAGGAATTCTGGACTGATATATCAGTCCATGGCCCTGCAAGGGTTAATAGTATCAATAAATGCCTTGGAAAAGCTGCATTTGTCAGCTAACTTAGCCCACTCGATGGCAGGTAAATTAAAGTCTCCCACCAATATAACATCACCCAATTCACAGGCAGCTTGAATTTCAGCTAATAATTTGCTATTAACCTGGTCATTAGAGTTTGGTGGTCTATAGTATGTCCCAGCTATGATGTTGCTGCTTTTAGAATTACGAAAGTGGACCCAAACTGATTCAACAGAGCTTGCTGCAGTTTTTATTTTATCAGATATAACAATAGCCTTCAAATTTTCTTTAAGACACATTGCTGTGTTTCCCGCTTTTTTATGTACTCTGTCCAATCTAAACAGATTGTAGCCTGGTATCTCAGTGCCCCATGTCAAATGCTATTCCCACCATGTCTCAGTTATACAAACAATATGAGAATCCTCCACAGCTATGGTTGCCGCTAATTGTTCTTTTTTGTTATTAAGACTCCTTGCATTGATGAGAGCACCTTTCACAGTTTCAAAGCTACTTACATCAGTTTTCTTTGTAAAACTTAGACCCTTGCTATCCTCTATATTCATATTTGACTTTTGACATGCATTAATATCATCCCCATTTGTTCCCCACAAGTCTAATTTAAATTATACAGTGCCTTATGCAATCTTAGCCCCAACAGTCTCGTACCCTTTTTATTTAAGTGTAGCCCATCTTTAGCATACAAATCATTTCTGCCAACAAATTTTCCAATTTCTTATGAATACAGAGTTTTCTTGACTATACCACTTCATCAGTCATCTGTTTATCCTTCCAATAAAGCTCTGTCTGTAGCTACTGCAGTAGCTCTTGGTATTGGGAAAATTTCTGATATAGTAATTTTCCCCTTGCCTGTCCATTAATTTCTTCTCCAGCTGTTCACAGTCTTTCTTAGGGCTGTGGGTGGAGCCTACAGCCCTTCTGTCATTGATCAGACTCTAGCTCTAAAATGGCTTTTCCTGCAACTACTTTATTAGACATTTGGAAGTATTCCTCCACAGCTGCAAAGTAGTGTAACCCCCCTCTGATTTTTACTATTTGCTGCTCTATGTTAAAGACATCTGAAGGGAGAGGGGATGCTGTTGTATTGTGCCTCAAAACTTCTCAGGATATTAACAAAAAAAACACTTTTTAAACTGCTGTTTCTATAATCTGTCCAGCTCAGGCTAATGGATGTATTCTATTTCTTTCAGCAACATAGGAGTTAACTCATTATATGCTGTCTGTAGTCTACAGTGTCAGATTACAGACATTGAACATGCAATCTGAGCTATTTCATTCCTATTGGCAAACATACAAACTGCATGGTGGGGGGGGTGCTGTAGCCCCATCACGGTTTTTGGCCTGAAGGATCTTGCCCTTTAAACAAACAAGCAAAAAGGTAAGCATAAGCGAGTGTGACAGTGTTAATTAAGTCCAGCTGCCCAGGCACACATAAAACAAAAGAGGTGCTTTGTGCTGTTTGTGTTTTCTGGAGTTGGAAGTGTCAAGTGGAAAGTGCTTTTAAGTGTGTGTGTGTGAGAGAGAGAGAGAGAGAGAGAGAGTGTGTGTGTGTGTGTTGTGTGTACAATCCTGCTCTGGGATGGGCCATGTGATGCAAACTGCTCATCTCTTATCTAGAATTTATGATCTGTGGCTCTGTTTGACTGAGCAGTCCTCCTTTGCAGCAGAATGTCAGTTTAAAACTAAACTACAAGGGAAAAAAAAATAACAGATTTTCAGAAACACTGGACAGATTAAGTGACTTAACCAGAGCCACACAGTATGGAAATGGAGGGTGTGGGAATCAAACCCATGTCTGAATGCTGGCTGTACAGTACCAAGCCCATTTATAGCCCATTACTCTAACCTCTAGGCTATCCTGCCAGCCCCGTAAATAGTGAACAATTTAGACTGGGCTGTTAATATCTCAAAGGAGAACTGCCTTGAATCAACAAACATGCATTTTTGTAGAAGTAGATGTTATTTTTTAAAATACATTTCTGATTTTGTTACTGCTTAATCTTAACTAGCCTTTTGGTAAATTCAGTGAGTGTTTCTGATTCACACACTACTGCCATTGACCATTTTAGAACAATATGATCTTATCAAGAACTTACATTGTTGGAACAATGCATCTGTGTTATAATTTAGAATTCTTAGGTTCATGGGGACATAAAAATCATACAGTTCTTAGATGGCACTTTGCAGCAGTGTGTAAGCCATAAACATCTAATGGGTTAACTAAAAGACCAGCAAAAATGGGACAGAAACAGAAGGGAACTCACTATATGAAAAAAAGCTTCTACAGAAGATGCTACTCACAGGTTCAGTGCAGTTCTCCTTTAACTAAGCTCATAGGGAATGTCGGGTATTTTATCTAAATGGTAAGGGACTCTGTTTACAGGGATTTGGAGCCATGTACAGGGAAATTCTTCCCATCGACTTGCATTAGTTATATGGGAAAACAGAGGAATTTGGCTTCCACTGGAAATAATGTATGACTAAACAGCATTATATGACACCATCAAGAAAATAAGTTTGGTCATTTGGTAGCTTTTCACAGCCCTATCAGCTCTGGCTAGAGTTTGTTTATTATCAGTCTCACTGGTTTTATCCGTGCCATTAGTGCCAATATGTACTGCCACAGTAGGTTTCTGAACTGAGTTGCTAGCAGAACTGATCAGATTCTAACTAAATCATTAACGTTAGCTCCCAGAACACATGACACCATGGTATTCATTTTATCATATTAGCATATAGTAACATCTGTATAACTAATAATGGAGTTCCCTATAAGAACTTTTTGAGTTTCATTCTCATCCACACTGTTCTTGTGATCAGTAGACATAGTTACTGGTGGCTCTTTGTCAATACCTAAAATATGTTCTTCTTGTTCCAAAATTTCAAACCTATATTGTGTTGTAATAGGTTGTTGAAGGTGACACTCCACCCTTCTGCCCTTCCTATTCTTTTTGTATCCCTGGACTACCAACAATGTTGTTCTGCAATTTCAGACTGATTGGACTTGTCTATCCTCCCTCTTTTTTCACTTCTTTTGACTTGTGTTTCACTGTGTGTGAGGGACTATCCTCTGCTCTTATTCTTTTGTTTCTTAGAGGCTCACCTCTACCCCTGATACAGTTCCTAGAAACTGTTGTTTGTCCTTCTCTAAACAGTGTAGGAATTCCTCCACACCCCTAATGTGTAGTGCTTTGTCCAATTCCTTTTTTAACTTTTCTACTTCAAGTAGTAAAAGATTGTTCATGATACAGTTCAGAAGGATAGCTATGTGTGTGAGAAATATAAGTGATTTTGGAGAAAACATTATACAGTTGACACGTTATCATATAATGCACAGCCCCCAGAACTGTAGCACCTAAGTGTTTTTGGCATCCATGGGCCATTAATGTTTTCTTTGTGCATGTTTTCATTTTTGGTTTTTTGAAGAAGGGTGAGTTCTATAGTCCAAAAATGTATATACAGAGGTAAGAAATCACTCGGTAGGATACAGTGGGACACAAACTAAAAGGTGAACTGCTATTTACACAACAGTAACACTAAACCAGTGTTTAACTACTAGTCAGAATCACTTCTGGGTCAATGAGCCCCAGTGCTTGGAATTTACTCTCAAAATTAGAGGACAATGATGCTGACAGTATGAAAGTCACCTCACACCATCATGGAGTTTGAAAGAGTACAGAAAGGAAGGAAACCTAAGAGGAACAGCCAAGCTACCTGCATACAGTATAAAAAAGAGAGGTACCCTTTTACCTGTGCAGCATAAGTGAGGGTCAACAATCTTCTCAAGGAGAACTGAGTCAAAGTATGGATCCTTTGGACTATTCTGGATGAATACGAAATGGTTAGACATTCTGTTAACCCCAAAGAATACCAGATAATTTCTTTCAAAACTCTAGTGGTATACCCTTTTAAATAAACTGTTTCATACTTCTCTTTCAAATAGATGAGCGATATAGATAAAACTTAACAGTTGTAGCACAGTAACATTAATATAATGTAACCATGTCAGTAACTGAATCAGATTAGAATTATATACAAAAATTCCCCCACATGTGCCACAGATAGAGGGGGTAAGGCAGCGGATGTTTCCCATGCATCAGGGCACCTCCCCTCTGGTGGTGTGTCTTCCGTTGTCACAGCAATTTAGCTATTGTGGCACTTCTGGCACTTTGATATTCTAGGCTCTAGCCATATGATCTCAGTGTGCCAGCATGATCATTAGGTTTTGCTTTATTTTGGAGAAGTGGCTACAGATGGAAAAGTAAGAAAAAAGGGAGGGGCGCCAGACTCGCATACTCCTCACAGGGAGCAAAGGCCGGGGTGGGTGTCATTGTTATGTGTACTGCATTTTGGGGACAGTAATCACGAAGTCCAGCCGTCTTATTCAAGTTACTAAGAAGGAGGATGTCCCAAGCCTGGAAAAAGGATCATGTGGATGGGTGCTTGGAATAAGCTGTTCCTCATGAGCTCCATGCTTCCCAGCAGGCCAGGTGTCTTTAGGCACCAATGGTGTCCTTGTATATCACTAGAGTGTCATTGGGCTGCTTATGATGTTTTAGGCAAAGGATTAGTGAGGCACTTCTGTCCAATGCACTCAGAGCTCATTTTCCAAGTGCATTTTTATTTGGCTTAGGCCTATGTGTGCAGGTTCCCCGACAATGAATTGCCTGCTTGTCACTGGCTCCACATTAGAGCAGTACAACTTGGCAAGATGGGCCACTGGCCAAACTTAGAGTTTCCATTCAAAGTTCCACATGCCTCCAAATTTGGAGTTAGGTTGACACCACATATCCCTTTAATCCTCAAAGCACCCAGCTATGTTTAAATTCCTGTGGCATTTGCATCCCACCAGTGCACATGAATTCAGCTGTCCCAACCCTCCCTTCCCCTGCAGTTGCCTCCGTTGTATACTGAAGAGTAGTCATTTATTTCGGCCAGACACTGACTCAGCACTGAATCCACAGAAACATCATCAAGAGAACAAGACAGACACAGCTGAGTATCATCTGCATAGTAACGAAACCCAACACTGTACCATCTAATAATCCCCACGACAGCATGTACACAGAAAACAAAATGGGGGTGAGGATCAAGCCTTGAGGAACTCCACAGGACAATGCAGATGCCTCCAAAGTGAAGTTCCCCAGGGCAACCTGTTGCATTCTCCCAGTTATGTAGGACTCAAACCAGTGCAAAACTGTGCCAGTGAAACCTATATAGTTCCTCAGGTGATCCAAAAGCACTACATGGTCAACTGTGTTAGACGTGGATAAGAGATCCAAGAGCACCAAGATGGAACACAGCCTTCAGTCTCTCGCAAGGAAGAGATCATGGATCACCTTGCTGAGAGCAGTCTCTGTGCTGTGACAGGGCTGGAAACCTTACTGGAGAGGTTCATAAATGGAAAGAGACTCCAGGTGATCAGTCAGTTGCTCCACCATCACCTTCTCAATAACCTTCCCTAACAAGGGAAGGTTTGAGACAGGCCTATAGTTTGCTGGAACATCAGGGTCCAAGGAAGGCTTTTTTAGAATGGGTCTGACCACACCCTTTTTTAAGGCTGATGGAAAGACACCCTCCTTCAAGGTCCCATTCATGATCTCCATGAACACTGGAGCCAGGAGCTTGCTACAGCTGAGAATCTGCCATGTTGGTCCTGGATCCAGCATACAGTTGGTGAGGCAAAGACTGGCAACAACCTGAAGCACCTTAGGCTCAGAAACAGGTTGAAACTCATCCTAAACAGGCAGATCTACATCACCAAAGATGCAACTACTACCGACCCAAGCCTGACAGCTCAAAGAGATTCCTGATCTAATGGCTGACACCTTGTCATCAATAAAATGCTGTCCAAACTTCTTGCACATTTCTGCAGAAAATGCTCTGACAGACTGCAGACAGGGAGGTTTTAATAACCTGTAAAAAGTGTGGAAGAGCTGAGCTGGGTGGTTTTTCCTTGCAGCAATCGACCATAAATAGAATATTTTCTTTTTCAGGTTGATTGCCCATTGATATTCACTGTAGTGAATTCTCAGCACCAGTCTGTCCTCCACAGACCTGGAGCATCTCCTGGAATGCTCCAACTTCCATCCCTTTGTCTTCAACCAATGTAGCTCAGCACAATACCATGGTGAACTATGATGGGAGGTCAAGGAATGAACATGATAAGGTGCAATAGAATCTAGAGTGGCCATAAGTGCCGTATGATGGTGCTCCATGGCCACCTCAGGACCTAGTGAGCATGCTAGCAACAAACCCGAGACTTCCAGTGCCTCCTGGAGTTTGCAAGGCTCCAAATTATGTTTTGGATGGCACTGGATAGTTTCCATGGGGGGCAGTTAAACAGGGGGTCCCACACTGGAACAACACTGCATGATGGTCTGACCAAGAGACCAGATCAACCTTAACTACACCAATCTCAAGTCCCAACGTGAGGATAGAAACATAGAAGCTGACAGCAGATAAGGACCGCAAGGCCCATCCAGTCTGCCCATTTCTTTTACTACCTTATAAATGTGCCATCGGCCTTTGTTCTGTCAGTGGCCTATCTATTCATACTCATTTGTATTGCTCCCTTATGCCTATCCCATGCCTGTTTGAAGCCCTGCACTGTATTCATAGCCACCACTTCTTGAGGTAGGCCATTCCATGCATCCACCACCCTTTCTGTGAAGAAGAATTTCCTCACATTCCCCCTTAATCGGCCCCCCTCTACTCTCATGCTGTGTCCTCTTGTCCTGCTATTTTTCTTATATTTAAACATGTTAGACTCTTTCACCTTGTTAATGCCCTTAAGGTGTTTGAATGCCTCGATCATATCACCTCTCTCCCTCCTTTGCTCAAGGGTATACATATTGAGCTCTGTTAATCTGTCCTATGTCTTCTGATGCAGTCCCTGCACCATTTTGGTTGCCCTTCTCTGGACTGCGTCAATTTGGTTAATGTCCTTGTGAAGGTGTGGCCTCCAATACTGCGCAGTACTCCAGATGGGGCCTAACAGTGTCTTGTAAGAGGGATTATTGCCTCCCTCTTACGACTTGTCAATCACCCTACTAATACACCCTAACACTCCCCTAGCCTTACCTACTGCTTTAGAGGTCTGCTTGGATGATTTCAGGTCATCAGTGATGATGATGCCCAAGTCTCTTTCTTCCTTTGTGACTGCTAGCAACTCCCCTCCCAGCCTATAGGTGGCTTCAGGGTTTCTCTTCCCTATGTGCATGATCTTGCACTTCTTTGCATTAAATCCTAGTTGCCACTCTTCTGACCATTTTGCTAGTTTATCCAGATCTCTTCTCATTCTGCCCACCCCATCTGGACATCTACTCTGTTGCAGATCTTGGTGTCATCTGCAAACAGACAAACCTTACCCTCTAGTCCATCTGCAAGGTCACTAATGAAGATGTTGAAGAGGACTGGCCCCAGGACTGATCCCTGAGGTACCCCACTTGTGACTTGCATCTCTTCTGACTGTATACCATTTACCACCACTCTCTGTTTTCTGCCCGTCAACCAGTTTGCCACCCAGTTGACCAACTTCTGACCCACCCCAAGCCTACCCAGCTTATATCAATCTTCTATGTGGAACAGTGTCAAAGCTTTGCTGAAGTCAAGGTAGGCAACATCAACTACTCCCCCTTGGTCCACCACTCTGGTTACCCAGTCAAAGAAATCTATGAGATTAGTTTGACAGGACCTTCCTTTTGTAAACCCATGCTGTCTTGGATCTTGTGCCCCTTTGGATTCCAGGTGTTGCACTATCCTTTCCTTAAGGAGTGCCTCCATAATCTTGCCCACTACTGAGGTAAGACTGACTGGTCTGTAGTTCCCTGCCTCCTCCCTGCTACCACTCTAGTGGAGCGGGATCCAAAACCCTTCTCCAGTCTTCTGGGACCTCTCCTGTGCTCAGAGACTCACTAAACAGTTCTGCTAATGGCTCTGCTAGTTCCACCTTTAGCTCCTTAAGTACCCTAGGATGTATGCCATCAGGTCCATTGCCTTATCCATCCTGAGCTTAGCAAGCTCTTGTAGGACCCTTTCTTTTGTGAAGGGAGTAGTGCTCACCTCCCTCCCCCCTGTGTCCATGGTGCTGAGCTGTGGGCCCTGCCCTACCTTCTCTTCAGTAAATACTGAGCAAAAGTATCTATTTAGGATAGATGCTTTTATAGGTCCTCCTCCTCACATGCTCCCTTTTCTCCATTAAGCTTAGCAATACCCCCTCTGGACTTTCTCCTTTCACTAATGTATATATAGAAAGTCTTGTCACCTTCTTTTACTGTTTGTGCTAGTGTTTCCTCAGTTTGAGACTTTGCCTGCCTTACTGCCTTCCCTGCTTCCCTTATGGCAGTTTGGTATGCCTCCTATCTTCATCCGCTGTGTTCCTTTATATTTCCTGAAGGCCAGCCTTTTGGCTCTGACCTTTTCTGCTACTGTATTTGGGAACCAAAGTGGTTTCCTTCTTCTTTGCACTTCCTTTTCTGTCTAACACAATGGGATGTTGCTTCAAGTGTTGCATCATAATGCTTGCCCGCTTTGCCTGTACCCCTCACCTGTGTTTCTTTTTGCCAGGACTAGCTTAACTCTGTTGGCCATCTTATCAAAGTCAGCTCCTCTGAAGTCCCATATTTTTGCCTTGAGAATGGGATGATTTAGATGTAGTAGCCAAATTGAACCATACCATTGATGGTCACTGGCCCCCAGGTGACCTTCTACCTGGAGATCTGTGATCCCTTCCTGTTAGTCAGTACTAGATCTAGGATAGCCCTGTCTCTTGTGGGTTGTTGTACCAGTTGTTTGAGGCCCTCCCCCTGCAGGGAATGCACTATGTGTCTAGTTCTGGCAGATGTTCCTGCTGGTATTGACCAATCTGTATCCGGCATGTTGAAGTCTCCCATTAACAGAACCTCCCCTTTAGCTGTCATGTTTTGTATATCTTCTAACAGTAATGTGTCTATGTCCTCCCCCTGGTCTGGGGCCTGTAGACAACCCCAGTTCTTCTGGCTGTCCCATTTCCTGTTTCCAGGGTGACCCACAGTTCTTCTGGCTCCTTATGTGTATTCTGAATTTCTGTAGCTTTGATATTTTCATTGACATACAGAGCTCCTCCCCTTTTGCACCTCGGTCTCTTCTGAACAATACATAGCCAGGTACTGAAGTCTCCCAAGTGTGGTTACTGGTAAACCACGTCTCACTAATTGCTACTATGTCCAGTTTAGCCTCTGACATTATGCCTGCAGGTCTGGGATCTTCTTTCCCAGGCTGTGAGCATTTGTACATGATTTTCCACTGGCCAGATTTGGTGTGTTAGTTGTTGGGTGAGGTTTGGCATTATCCTGTGCATCGTATGGGGAGACAAACCTTTTTTCTTACCTGGTGATGCAAATGAACTGCAAACATGCTGAATCCCTGTTTGACCACTAGCTGAGGGGGGAGGGGTGTTCTTCCCATTCGATGTATGGGGTGCTGCACCCCTCTCCCATTTGCTAGTTTAAATATTCTGCAAAGACGTCAAACTTCTGCCCCAATGCACTGACTCCCTCCTTAGTCAGATGCAGTCCATCAAATTTAAAGAACTTTCACTCCCAGAACTGTTGCCAGTTCCCTACAAATCTGTGTCCTTTTTCCTGGCACCAGCCCTTGAGCCACGTGTTTAGCTCCCCTATCTCCCCTTCTCTGACCTTCCGTCCATCTGCCCCCTCTCCCAGACTGGCAGGATCTCAGAGAAGGAGATGCCAGATGAAATGGATGATAGTTTGTCACCCAGCCTGGTCAGGTGTTCCTTGGTCTCCACAACTGACCGGCTGGCGAGATCATTAGTCCCTATGTGTACTAGGACATCAATGTTTTCTCCTGCTTTGTGAACAATTTTAGCAATGCGGTCAGTGTCTCTCCATGCTGATGTACCTGGGAGACATCTGACCATTACCCCTGGCTGGAGATGGGTATCAACTCCCCGAATCATGGAGTCTCCTATGATCAAGTTTTTGGATTTCCTTTTGCTTTTTTGTTTTGGTTGGGTTGATATCTGGAGGTAGAAGACTTGGTTTGCTGGCCAAGGCACCTAGCTTCACCTGAGCTCTTTCCTTCTAAGACTGCTTGAAAGGCAGAGTAGAGAAACTTACCAGAGCAAGGGAGAAGGATTAAGACTTAGTTTGGCTAAACAGATTTACTGTGTGGTGGTGTTTTATATTTTTACTCACAGGGATTGCTACTGTTTGTTGCTAACATTTCATTGCTTTATTTTTTCTCTGATTCAAATTGTTGTTGCTGGTATACCTTCTTCTGCATTATTACAAGGTGTGCCTACAGGTGTGTGCTAACAGATTACTGCTGTAATCTTCTGATTCAAATTGTCTTTTGCTAGGTATATCTTCTGTTACTGCTTTATTTTTCTCTGGAGCAAAGTGTTTCTTACAGGGTATATCTTCTCTGAAATTATTACAGGTGGTGCTTTACAGGTTTTACAGTTTTATCTAACATTAGGATAAGCTTTCAGGGTTACTGCATTTGTTGTTGACTGATTGTTTCTGCTCTTACCTCCTTGTTCTTTCGTCCGTGGTTCTTCTTTTTAGGCAGGGGTGGGCCCAGCCACCCACCCCATACCAACCACCCACGCTACCACTCCTTTTATAGGGTACCACAGTTGTGACATTTCCTGTGACAGAGCAGGAAGGGGCGGAGCAGTGGGGCCTCCACAAGGTGATCTCATTTACAGGGCACTAGTAATTTAACTTGTTATAACAAGTTAAACAAAGCACTAATTAAACCATTACTTGCATTTTTCCTTTTTCCTTCTAAATTACTCTGACTAGGTTACAAACACAGCAACTTATTTGGAATGGATTTCATTAACTGCAGGTACTGTGGAACAATTTTCAGAAGGATAGTCTTACAGGATTTAGGACACTGTCCTACATGCTGGGCCTTTGGAGATCTTAGGTCTCAGCTCCAGGCAGCATGGGCAGAGATTGCACGCCTCAAATTTCATATTGAAGAGAAATACATTATAAGAACCACCTGCCATTTCCCAGCATCCAACAGAAAAACCTCGACCGCAGAGGTAGTTGGTCCAGGAGGTTGGCAGGTGGTTAGGAGGAGCAAATCAGGTGCCCCATCACTCTCTGCTCTCAAACATTACCTCAAAAACCATATAAACACTACAAACAGGTATCTGCCTCTATCTCTGAAATCAAATAAAGAGGCAGAAGACACTGCAGACGGAGGACACTGCAGCACAGGAGCTAGCACAACAATACTCACCCAAATCAGGAACCAAAACTAAACAAGCACAAAGGAAATCCAAAAACTTCTGATCATAGGAGACTCCATGATTCAGGAGTTGATACCCATCTCCAGCCAGGGTGATGGTCAGATGTCTCCAGGTACATCAGCATGGAGAACACTGACTGCATTGCTAAAATTGTTCACAAAGCAGGAGAAACATTGATGTCCTAGTACACATAGGGACTAATGATCTCGCCAGCCGGTCAGTTGTGGAGACCAAGGAACACCTGACTAGGCTGGGTGACAAACTATCATCTATTTCGTCCGGCATCTCCTTCTCTGAGATCCTGCCAGTCTGGGAGAAGGGAGCAGATGGACGGAAGGTCAGAGAAGGGGAGATAGGGGAGCTAAACATGTGGCTCAAGGACTGGTGCCAGAAAAAAGGACACAGATTTGTAGGGAACTGGCAACAGTTCTGGGAGCGAAAGTTCTTTAAATTTGATGGACTGCATCTGACTAAAGAGGGAGTCAGTGCATTGGGGCAGAAGTTTGACGTCTTTGCAGAATATTTAAACTAGCAAATGGGGAGAGGGTGCAGCATCCCTCGTCGAATGGGAAGAACACCCTCCCCTCAGCTAGTGGTCAAACAGAAATTCAGCGTGTTTGCGTTCATTTGCATCACCAGGTAAGAAAAAAGGTTTGTCTCCCATACGATGCACAGGGGTAATGCCAAACTTCACCCAACAACTAACACACCAAAATCTGGCCAATGGAAAATCATACACAAATGCTCACAGCCTGGGAAATAAGATCCCAGACCTGCAGGCAATAATGTCAGAGGCTAAACTGGACATAGTAGCAATTAGTGAGACGTGGTTTACCAGTAACCACACTGGGAGACTTCAGTACCTGGCTATGTATTGTTCAGAAGAGACCGAGGTGCAAAAGGGGAGGAGTGGCCCTGTATGTTAATGAAAATATCAAAGCTACAGAAATTCAGAATAACATAATGAGCCAGAAGAACTGTGGGTCACCCTGGAAACAGGAAATGGGACAGCCATAAGAACTGGGGTTGTCTACAGGCCCCAGACCAGGGGAGGACATAGACACATTACTGTTAGAAGATATACAAAACATGACAGCTAAAGGGAGGTTCTAATAATGGGAGACTTCAACATGCCAGATACAGATTGGTCAATACCAGCAGGAACATCTGCCAGAACTAGACTCATAGTGGATTCCCTGCAGGAAGGGCCTCAAACAACTGGTACAGCAACCCACAAGAGACAGGGCTATCCTAGATCTAGTACTGACTAACAAAGAAGGGATCACAGATCTCCAGGTAGAAGGTCACCTGGGGGCCAGTGACCATCACATGGTATGGTTCAATTTGGCTACTACATCTAAATCATCCCATTCCAAGGCAAAATATGGGACTTCAGAGGAGCTGACTTTGATAAGATGGCCAACAGAGTTAAGCTAGCCCTGGCAAAAGAAACACAGGTGAGGAGGTACAGGCAAAGTGGGCAAGCATTAGGATGCAATACTTGAAGCAACATCCCATTGTGTTAGACAGAAAAGGAAGTGTAAAAGAAGAAGGAAACCACTTTGGTTCTCAAATACAGTAGCAGAAAAGGTCAGAGCCAAAAGGCTGGCCTTCAGAAATATAAGGAACACAGTGGGATGAAGATAGGGAGGCATACCAAACTGCCCTAAGGAAGCAGGTAAGGCAGTAAGGCAGGCAAGTCCCAAACTGAGGAAACACTAGCACGGAACAGTAAAGAAGGTGACAAGACTTTCTATAGATACATTAGTGAAAGGAGAAAGTCCAGAGGGGTATTGCTAAGCTTAATGGAGAAAAGGAGCAAGTGAGGAGGAGGACCCTGTAAGGCATCTATCCTAAATAGATACTTTTGCTCAGTATTTACTGAAGAGAAGGTGGGCAGTGCCCACAGCTCAGCATCATGGACACAGTGGGAGGGAGGTGAGCACTACTCCCTTCACAAAGAAAGGGTCCTACAAGAGCTTGCTAAGCTCAGGTGGATAAGGCAATGGGACCTGATGGCATGCATCCCAGGGTATTAAGGAGCTAAAGGAGGAACTAGCAGAGCCATTAGCAGAATTGTTTAGTGAGTCTCTGAGCACAGGAGAGGTCCCAGAAGACTGGAGAAGGGCTCATGTGATCCACTCCACAAGAGTGGTAGCAGGGAGGAGGGAGAACTACAGACCGGTCAGTCTTACCTCAGTAGTGGGCAAGATAATGGAGGCACTCCTTAAGGAAAGGATAGTGCAACACCTGGAATCCATAGGGGCACAGGATCCAAGACAGCATGGGTTTACAAAGGAAGGTCCTGTCAAACTAATCTCATAGATTTCTTTGACTGGGTAACCAGAGTGGTGGACCAAGGGGGAGCAGTTGATGTCGCCTACCTTGACTTCAGCAAAGCTTTCGACACTGTTCCACATAGAAGATTGATAAATAAGCTAGGTAGGCTCGGGTGGGTCAGAAGTTGGTCAACTGGGTGGCAAACTGGTTGACTGGCAGAAAACAGAGAGTGGTGGTAAATGGTATACAGTCAGAAGAGATGCAAGTCACAAGTGGGTACCTCAGGGATCAGTCCTGGGGCCAGTCCTATTCAACATCTTCATTGGTGACCTACGCAGATGGACTAGAGGGTAAGGCTTGTCTGTTTGCAGATGACACCAAGATCTGCAACAGAGTAGATGATCCAGATGGGGTGGGCAGAATGGGAAGAGATCTGGATAAACTAGCAGAATGGTCAGAAGAGTGGCAACTGGGATTTAATGCAAGAAGTGCAAATCATGCACATAGGGAAGAGAAACCCTGAAGCCACTTATAGGCTGGGAGGGTTGCTAGCAGTCACAAAGGAAGAAAGAGACTTGGGCATCATCATCACTGATGACCTGAAATCATCAAACAGACCTCTAAAGCAGTAGGTAAGGCTAGGGGGTGTTAGGGTGTATTAGTAGGGGTATCACAAGTCGTAAGAGGGAGGTAATAATCCCTCTATACAAGACATTGGTTAGGGCCCCATCTGGAGTAATCAAGGCAGCATTGGAGACCACACCTTCAAAAGGACATTAATCCAAAATTGAGGCAGTCCAGAGAAGAGCACCAAAATGGTGCAGGGACTGCATCAGAAGACATATGAGGACAGATTAACGGAGCTCAATATGTATACCCTTGAGCAAAGGAGGAGAGAGGGTGATATGATCGAGACATTAAACACCTTAAGGGCATAAACAAGGTGAAAGAGTCTAACATGTTTAAATATAAGAAAAATAGCAGGACAAGAGGACACAGCATGAGATTAGGGAGGCCGATTAAGAGGAATGTGAAATTCTTTTCACAGAAAGGGTGGTAGATGCATGGAATGGCTTACCACAAGTGGGTAGCTATGAATACAGTGCAGGGCTTCAAACATGCATGGGATAGGCATAAGGGAGCAATACAAATGACTATGAATAGATAGGTCACTGACAGAGCAAGGCCGATGGCACATTTATAAGGTAGAAAAAAATGGGCAGACTGGATGGGCCTTGCGGTCCTTATCTGCCTCAACTTCTATGTTTCTATGTTTTGTTTTGGTTCCTGATTTGGGTGAGTTTTGTTGTGCTAGCTCCTGTGCAGTGTCCTGCTCTGCAGTGTCTTCTGCCTCTTTGTTTGATTTCAGAGATAGAGGCAGATACCTGTTTGTAGTGTTTATATGGTTTTGGAGGTAATATGTTGGAGAGCAGAGTGATGGGGCACCTGATTGCTCCTCCTAACCACCTGCCAACCTCCTGGTCCAACTACCCCCTGCGATCGAGGTTTTTCTGTTGGATGCTGGGGAAATGGCGGGTGGTTCTTATAATGTATTTCCTCTTGAATATGAAATTTGAGGCGTGCAATCTCTGCCCATGCTGCCCGGAGCTGAGCCCTAAGATCTCCAATGGCCCAGCACGTAGGACAGTGTCCTAAATCCTGTAAGACTGTCCTTCTGAAAATTGTTCCACAGTACCTGCAGTTAATGATATCCATTCCAGATAAGTTGCTGGGTTTATAACCTAGTCAGAGTAATTAGAAGGAAAAAAATGCAAGTAATGGTTTGATTGTGTTTTGTTTTTGTTTAACTTGTTATAACAAGTTAAATTACTAGTGCCCCTGTAAATGAGCTCACCTTGTGGATGCCCCACTGATCTGCCCCTTCCTGCTCTGCCACAGGAAATGTCACAACTGTGGTAGCCTATAAAAGGAGTGTAGTGTGGGGTGGTTGGGGATGGGGTTGGGTGGCTGGGCCCTTCACCTGCTGAAAAAGAAGAACCACAGACGAAAGAACAAGGAGGTAAGAGCAGAAACAATCAGTCAACAACAAATGCAGTAACCCTGAAAGCTTATCCTAATGTTAGATAAAACTGTAAAACCTGTAAAGCACCACCTGTAATAATTTCAGAGAAGATATACGCTATAAGAAACACTTTGCTACAGAGAAAAATAAAGCAATGAAATGTTAGCAACAAACAGCAGCAACCCCTGTGAGTAAAAAATAAAAACAACACCACACAGTAAATCTGCTTACCCAAAAGAAGTCTTAATCCTTTCCCCTTGCTCTGGTAAGGTTCTCTACTCTGCCTTTCAAGCAGTCTTGGAAGGAAAGAGCTCAGTCGAAGCTAGGTGCCTTGGCCAGCAAACCAAGTCTTCAACCTCCAAGATATCAACTAACCTGACCTTTTAACCCTTCTTTCTGTTGGAAATTACTGACAGTTTGCCAGCTCCACCCCTCACATACACACCTAATCCTTTGGAAGAGCTGTGGCAGGAAAGCAATTAGCTCCTTCAATGTGAGAAGGAGACTGAAACACCTCTGAGACAACAAACCTTTGAGATCAGGTCCAATGTGTGACCATGTTGATGGGTTTCAGAGGACACAGCCTGTGTTAGTCCCAGTGAAAACATCAAATGGAAGAGCTCCTGTCTGAATTATGAGGATTCATCATCGACCCAGGTATTAAAATCCCCAGTATCAACAACTGGGGAGCGTCCAACACCTGTTCAGCAATGAAGTCCACCAGCTTCAGCAGAAAATCACTCCCACCAGCTTGGGGTCAGTAAATGAGAATGATCCTGCCACTGACTGGGTGACCAGGGAAGTAGATCAGGGAGGGGCAGTAGATGTAGTCTACCTAGATTTCAGCAAGGCCTTCAACATCATCCCACACAGAAGGTTGATAAATAAGTTGGGCAGCATGGGAGGAGGCCCCAAGGTGGTAAACTGGGTCAGAAACTGGTTGAGTGACAGGACACAGAGGGTGGTGGTAAATGGCATTCGATATGAGGAAAGAGGGCTGCCACACGGATCCATGCTGGGGACAGTCCTCTTTAATGTCTTCATAAGTGACATTGCAGAGGGACTGGAGGGGAAGGTATGCCTCTGCAGATGACACTAAGATCTGCAACAGGATTGATACTCCAGGGGGGTGGTGGAGAAAATGAGGACCTAAACATGCTTGAGGAGTGGTTAAAAGTGTGGCAGCTAAGATTTAATGCAAAGAAGTGCAAAATCATGCATCTGGGGCACAGAAATCCAATGGAGGAGTATGAGATGGGGGGAGGTACTGACGGCTACCAGTCAAGAAAGGGACCTGGGAGTAATCATATCTGATGATCTAAAGGTAACCAAACAATGTGAGAAGGCTGTGAGGAGAGCCAGTGGGATGCTAGGGTGCATAGGGAGCAGTATCACCAGCAGAAAAAAGGAGGTGGTTATGCCACTGTACAGATCACTAGTGAAACCTCATCTGGAGTACTGTGTCCAGTTTTGGAGGCTGCATCTCTGGAAGGACTTAAACAAAATAGAGGCAGTCCAGAGAAGGGCAACAAAAATGGTGTAAGGACTGCACCAAAAGTCATATAAGGAAAGACTAGAGGACCTCAATATGTATTCCCTGGAGGAGAGGGGGCTATGATAGAGACATTCAAGTACCTACGAGATACAAACAAGGTACAAGAGGGTAGCAGCTTTCAGAAAAGAAGGTGCACAAGAACAAGGAGGTATGATATGAGGCTGGGGGGGGTAGGCTCAGAAAGAGTAGTGGATGTTTGGAACAGCCTCCCTGAGGAGGGAGTGGGAGGCAAAAATTGTAGGGGAATTCAAGAATGCATTGGATATACATAAGAGTACTCTTGCAATAGGGAAGAGAGGACAACCCACAGGTCAACTAGAGTCTGTAATATTGCATAAGGTAGGGGAAAAGGGCAGACTAGGTAAGCCACATAGTCCTTATCTGCCGTCACCGTCTATGTTTATGTTTCTATGACACCTGGACCACATGTAGCCCTCACACATTCAAAAGATCTGAAAGTTCTCATGGGGAGTGCAGAAAGTCCCAGAGTGGATCTAAAGCAGATGGCCACACTGCCTCTATGTGATCTCTCCTCAGGCAATGCACCATGGAAAAACCAGGCAGGACAGATGCCTCCAGCACATGTCCAGAGGCATCACCCAGCTAGGTCCCCGTGATACAAAGAAGGTCAGCTGAGGAATCTGTGATGAAACCCTCCATCACTGCTGTTTTATTCCTCCGTGATCTTGTGTTACAAAGAATGGCCCAAAGGGGAGGAGCAGTGTTGGCTGGACAGACTACTTCCTGTTTGTTGAAATTTGGCAGGGCCCTGTGGAGGGGAACCCGGCATGTCAAGCCCCAATCCTGATTCCATACCCTCAACCCCACCACATAAATCCTACCACTCTGACCATCATACCTGGGACCTCCCCTGCAGTGTTTACCCCTCCCTTGAAGACTCTTTAGTTCTTTGCAGTGGCTGAGTACCTCTGCAGGGAGAATAAACGGGACCCTCTACAAATGACTGAAACAACTGCAGGTGGTCACCAGAGTAGATGCACCTGTTTTCACTGAAGCCTCCACACATACTTAAATAATGCTAATATAAAATTTTAAAAACCCCTTCCCCCTTCAAACCACACAAAACTCATAATCAAACCCCGATACACACAAAATACAACAATCACCAGACACACGAACACCCAACTCATACAATTCTTAAACAACCCTCTAAACTACCCCAAACCACAATTAAACCCTGATACAAACAAGACTACATTTGAAAAAATTTCTAAACATGCACACCTCTGACATACAATTCTTAGAACAATAATGAAAGAGGTGAGGGGAACTTGTTTACCCCAGAAAGGCACACAAAGCAAGAGCTTGTTTCCAGGTGTGATCTGATAACACAAGGAAGTTGTGACTTGCTCAGGGTCACACAGTGTTCAAGTGGGGGCTAATGGGATTCAAACCCAGGTCTCCAGGTTTGCAGCTCAGTGCCCTTAACTATTTAGCTATAACCCCTAGCATATACCATTACCACAGTGCTGGTAAGACAGCAAAGACCAGAACAGCGAAATAATTGGCTGTTTGCTGTAGTGGTCCGTTGTTTGCCTCCTCCTCCAAACAACTCCAACTCAGAGTTGATAATCTTTAGTGTGGGAGCAGAGCCTCCCACATGGGAGTGCGAGGGAAAACACATTTGTTGCTGGATGGAACAATGCCGACTTTTAGCACTGTGCCACCGCTGTAATGGCATTCAACAGGATTCCTGTTGATGCGGCATGGTGGAGCCATTGCCTAGCTATAAATATATTTAATTTATACAACAGACCCATACCACCCTCTCAATAACCCTTTAATAAATAGATACAGAAGAGTCAAGTAAGCAAATGAACAAAGGAAAATCTAACAAACAGTTAGTTCATGGTGTACCAAATAAAAGTTTGAGATGAGAAATAGCATTAAGTCCAGACCAGTACTTACTGCAAAACTGATAGCCTCTTCTCTCACCAGAGGAATGGTTCTGAAAATAGAAATAAAACCAAAAATGCAGACACAGGTGGTGCTGTCACCACCATCAGTACAGTTTTAGAAAACAGGAGACAGACAGATTATTTATGGCCCCAGGGCTCTCTTACCTCTCTCGGCTGGCCCACAGCAGTATTCTGAGAAATGTTCTGTGAATCCACAGCCACAACCAGTTTACAATGGCCCTGAGACAGATGCTTCATGGAGCAAGTGGTCAAACATCCACCTCTAACAGGCATACAGATGGAGAACCTGCCTGCACCTGACTGCTCTCTCACAGCAGCCACACAGACGCTCAGCAGCAACCTTCACTCAGCGTGTGCACCGCACACCAGCTCCACAGCAAAAGTCTGGTTTCACACCCCCAGCTACGACCACTCACTCTGGGAGTCTCATCCTATCCCATTGATGGGATGCACAGATCCAGAGGGAGATCTGAGAGTCTAATGAAACATTCGCACATTTGCAGACAACAATCAAACCTCAAAAGGCACTAAATTCCAAAGTGACTCTTTCACTCTGTCAGCTGTGTGAGACTTCTTCAAAGCAAGCTTGTCACACAGTTTAAGTCAATTATTTTGACAGGTGTGCCCTGGGCATTTCTGCAGTAGCCCTTCCTGCCTTGAGCTTTTGGCAAACCTTGGGAAACATACCCCAGGCTCCTGATCTCTTTCTCAGGCCACATCCTGTTTTCCCATGGTTGGGAGTTTGGGGGAGGGTGGGGACATATAGATTCGGAGTGCTTTGTTGTTACTTGGTGCACATAATACATTCCTGAAGCCTAGTCCCCCCCCCCCACTCTCCAGAATTTACCCCTCATGTTTGAGTTCTGTTTTATGGGTCCCTAGTCGGGCAGCTCTGTGATACATTCATGGCACTGTTTAGTTGAAATCTCCTCCCACATCATAGGATGCAAATGGGGAAAGGGTTCCTATCACTTTGTCTGCAAGGAGAAGGTGCTATGCTATTCAACTGTACAGACAGGATCTTATCTCAGCTGGGCAAGGGACATTCAATTACTGGCTATCACTGTGCCAGTTTGCTCCATGAGATACAGTCATGGATTAAATAAAGTACTAGCTGCAGCACTGGATGTAAAGTGTACCTTGAGTTTGTCCTACAGTATGCTCCCAGTGCTTCACCTGACTGCACTGTTGCTTATCAGTCATATACAATTATTATTAATTCACACAGTATTATAACCCCACACTGTTTTCTACACTATTGTCCACAAGATGGCATAACTACCTTCATGTGCAGTTAACAACAGCACCTGTTAATATTCAGAGCTGCAGTGTTCATAATAGGTAGTATATCTTCATCTAGTCAGGCTAAGAGCCACTAGGGAGACAGTTCATGAGGTTGGTACCTTACATCCCCAGGGTTGCTGATAGAGGCTCTTTTCAACGATCATTGCCTTACTAAGATGGAGAGATACATCTACCTGTTCTGGGGGCTGAGATAAAGGGGACCTGCGCCCATAGCATCCGCTGCCTGTATGGGGCATGATGTCATGCCATATGGGTTGTCGGCAGGTGATTCACTAGGGGCTAGGGGCAGTTTCAGCAGGGTTACACTTCCCAAGGTGTAGTTCCAGATTCCAGTAATTACTTATGTGAACTACGGCTCCTGTTGCAGCTAGTATGAGATAGTTGAGGTTGCGTTCTAGTGTTCTGTCTGCCCTTGGGTCTCTGCTGCTTAGATGTTTGAGTTTTCCATGGTTCCAGGTCCAGTGCATGTGCTGTAGAGGACTGCTGTGGGTATGTCAGATGCTTGGGAATGACACCATTGTCTTTGTGCCTTCTACACTCATTTAGTTTAGATGGGGTGTTTGCAGAGTGAGACAGTTTGTTTTTAATAAAAGAGTGTGCTTCCTGTGCGGACTTTTTTTTTCTTTTCTTTTTGCTGGCTGGTTCACTGTCACCATCAGCCCTGGTCATGGCCCCTGGGACTTCCACTGCCATCTACTGCCACCATCCCCAGTTATCCCCAGCTTACCAACCAGAGAGCGGGGCTGCGGCATCGGTCCCCTTCATCCGTGCCATGGAACTGGTATCTGGTTGGGGATGCGGCGATGGGAGCTAATTGAAGCCCCAGGGAGGGCTTCACATAGACAGCAGACCTGCCCGCCATCTTTTTCCTGTTTTTTCTCAGAGACGGAGATGTGCAATGACGCCAGCGTCCACCCTGCCTCCCTGATGCTGAGCACCGGTAGCATGAGTGACTCCCTGCCTCCGCTAGGAGTCCTCATTACGCCGGACACTGCCCCACCCTCCCCCGGAGAAGAAGAGCCACCCATGGGGCGCTCTATCCTTCTCCCCCCGGTCAGCCCTCCGATGACCCAGGTCTGTTTCCGAACCTGGGTCACCGGCGCCGCAAGTGGAATTCCAACTGCTGCGCCAGCGGGCCGGCTTTCCTGTGGGGACTTGAACCTCTGCCATTTCTCCTCCAAGAGAATTTGCAGTGTAGGAGGATAGCGCACATTATAGCAGATTTTACACTGTGCCAGCTCTTTCCTTAGGTTTTGGAAATACCTTTGAGCCAAAGGCTCGTTTACAGAGATTACACATCATAAACACAATAAAGATGTTCCACGTCGTAAACACAATACAGAGTATAACAGAAATACAATAATTTGTGCAGAAATAAAATAGAACAATATATGCAGTGAGTCAACATACAGTGGTTTCATTGGTATGAGGTAGAGGGTGAGGGGAAACAAGGTGTGGAGAAACACAGCCAAACTTGTTATAAGCAGTTTTGTCTAAGTGCAAGGCAGATAAGGCATCGGGCTACATAGAAACATCGAATTTGATGGCAGATAAGGACAACTTGACCCACCCAGTCTGTCCATTTCCCTACCTAATGGATAAGCTGCAGATCCTAGTTAACCAGCAGCCTACTTTTTCCTACCCCAACCCCCTAGAATTGCCTTATGACTGTCCCATGCATGCTTGAATTCCACCACTGTTTTTGACTCCACAAGCTCCTCCGGAAGGCCATTCCATGCATCCACAATCCTCTCTGTGAAAAAATACTTCCTTACATTACCTCTGAGCCGCCCCCCCCCTCTATCTTTAAATTGTGCCCCCTTGTTCTTGCACACCTCTTTTTCTGAAAGATGCTACCCTCTTGAATTTTGTTGATTTCCTTGAGGTACTTGAAAGTTTCTATCATGTCCCCCCTCTCCCTCCTTTCCTCCCCATGAACAGTACAGTTGTTATTTTTCACGTCCTGTTCAAAATGTGTTTTCGCACCTGTGGTGCCAAATGGCATAGTCACTGTGCAAAATCAGCTTTCGGCTAACGAACTGATATTGCCACTGTTCATAAGGTGGGGGTCACAAAAAACCCATGTTGAAAATTTGGAGTGAAAATGCCAATGAATGCCTGAGGCGTTAGGGTTTCTGACCATAACACCCCACCCTGTAGAGATTGACAGGCATCAGGGGTGTGACTTGGGATTCTCACCTGTAATGCTCATACCACTCCACACCCTGCAGCCAGTGAGAGGCATCGAGGTGTGCCTTGGACTCTTTGGCCCCAAAGTTCACCCCATTCTCCTATACAGCACACATCTCACTGTATTTCCTGATGGAATGGGATGAGCATGAGAGACCAAAGACAACTGTAGTGACACTTGTCAGTGCCCGTGCAGGGTGGGAGGTGTCAGTGAGGAAAATAGCGTGTACCGTTATGCCTGGCGACTCAAAGGCACACCCCAATGCCTGTCAGTCCCTGCAGGGTGGTGGCGGGATTGGCTTCAGTGCAATACTTCACTGCCATTCCTATTATGCCGCTCTCTAACTTCTACACTACCAATGCCAATGCCAGCAAGCAAACATTCGGCATTGACAAATGCTTGTTTTGACAGGTACAAGCACCAGTTAGTCTGACAGTTGTCCTTCGGACAGCCACAACTGGCATTTAAAGAGCAGGTTCTCACTTTAAACTTATGCATTTTGTTTTGTATGACTTGCTTTGTTTTAGTGCCCATTTTGTTGTACAAGCAGAAAGATGGCTCCTCTGACCTTTCAAATGAAGCAGTTTCACATTGTCTCCTACTTGATTATGCTGCCTGCAGTTCAGGGTCCCAAACAATCATGGTTTCAGAGAGTACCACAGCCCGACTCTGTATGACCTCAGGTAAAGAAAAAAAAAAACAGACTCGGGCTTCACTAGCGGTCATCAGCGTGGCCATGCTCACAGTACTGTCCACACAGACCGGCTCCTTCACATCTGATCAGTGACAGCTACCTTCTTCCTCATTAGCCGCGGTGCAAGTGACAGCGCTGCAATATCCAAGCAGCAGTCTGTCAGTGTTTCTCAGTGAAACTGTATTTGAATAATAATTTTTTTTTTTAACACTCAACCTCTTCATTCAGACTACTAGACCGCATCAGGTAAGTTGCCAGTATTGACAAGGGGAAGCACTCAATACCAGAGCGCCCACTTCCCAAAAAAAAAGACCTTGGCAGCTATGTGTAATTATACAATGGCAAGAAAGAATCTACGGCTCTGACTGGTCAGTCTGGGACAGGACTCGTGATGTTATCCTGGCATAACATTAACATCACGGCTGAAGTCCCAGCACACTTCTGACCACATTCAAATTAAAAGAAAACATCGCTCCGCTGCCTATGAGCAGTTTCAGCGGTCTCCACTTTGCTGACAATCCCCGCTCCCCACCACGCTTGGAATCCGCGGTCAGACACACACACACAATCCAGCCATCATATTGCAGTTTATTTTTGGAAAACAACTAAAAAAAAAAGACGAGTGAAATAAAACAAGACTTCCCGCCACATAGATTGACCACATAAAATGTTATCAGACCCATTCACCGACCGAGCGCGCCTATCCCAGTGAGCAAGTGAGCGAGAGAGCAACCACGTTTTCAAACAGTCACCAGGTGGCTCTCACTCGCTCAGTCCTAAAAGTCTCTTTCCTCCTCCTCTTCTTTCTTTAAGAAAAAGTTCAGAATTTTCTTAACTCCCTACCTCCTATCCAGTTATCCTCACAGGACTGTGTCACCAGCTGTAACTGCGGACAGAGGGAGGCAGTACAGGGCGCAAACCTTCTCAAAACAGTAGCAGCATTAGTAGCCATTTAGGGAAACAAAAATAAACAGAAACAAAACCTGTAAGCTGTGAACATAAACCACGAGGCAATAAGACAGATTTGGGTTAATTTACAAAGACTAGCAGTGGCAAAGATTGCTATGGGGAGACCACAGCCACACCAAAATAGAGCAGCTCCATCTACTGGCTGAAGCACTATTTTTTTATAATGTAATCCTACCCATGGCAAAAAATTACAAAATATCTACTTTTAATTTATTCTTTATTCTTGGTTTGTTTTACAGTTGAGCCATTGTATAACAGGAATAATGCACTCCAGGGTGTGTGTCGTGCTGGGATAATGTCACTTCTGGGGTGATTACTCGCACTCGGCCTGCAGCCTCATGCCTAATCTCCCCAGACGTGACGTTATCCCAGCACAACACACACCCTGTTGTGCAATATTCCTTCAGTATGCCACTGTCAGTACCACCATTCATCCACCTCAGAACATTCACCTAAACATTTTGGACAATACACAATCAATTCCCATTGTACAGATGGCACAAGAGTTCTGATAACACTAGTCTGAATGAAAGAAAGAGGTTGATTGTTAAAAAAAAATATATATTATTCAAATACAATTTCACTCAGAAACTCTGACAGACTGCTGCTTGGATATTGTAGCACTGTTACGTGCCCTGCGGCTAATGAGGAACAAGGTAACTGTTACCGATCAGATGTGAAGGAGCCAGTCTGCATGGACAGTACTGCGAACATGGCCATGCTGATGTCCTCTAGTGAAGCCTAAGTCTGTTTTTTTTTTTCTTTACCTGAGGTCATACAGACTTGGGCTTCGGTACACTGAAACCATGATTGTTTGGGACCCTGAACCGCATGCAGCATAATCAGGTAGGAGACAACTTGAAACCGCTTGGTTTGAAAGATCAGACGAGCCATCTTTCTGCTTATACAATAAAATGGACACTAAAACAAAGCAAGTCACACAAAACAAAAAAATATAAGTTTAAAGTGAGAACCTGCTCTTTAAAATTCTCTGCTGCCATCCCTTAATACTGCAGGACCTTGAAGTCTCGATTAATGGTGACCTAACTGGTTCAGTGGTTGGGGGTCTGCATTTTTGGCAGTGGCGTGTGTGTGTGTGTGTCTCTCTCTCTCTATATATATATGTATATATATGAGCTATTGTAAATCATTTTAATTGGACTACCATCTGAAGCATGGGGACTACTATTTTTAGGCTAGCCACTTGTCCATGGACAAGTACTTAATTTCAAGATTTGTTGATCCATGCCTTTCGATGATTTTTCAGCCCCGGTGAGCCCATTTTTGCTCTATAACCAACCCACTACATACCCTCAGCTTTATATGCTCCAGTGTCAGTTAGACTAGCTCTGGCTGATCGAACAGTGGCATGCATCTTCAGCGCAGTGTCAACAGCTTTCTCCTTCAAAAATAAAAAAAAGGGGATGGTGCATCATTTTTTTTTTTTAATTATCTATTTATGCTCCCCTACGTGACATTCCCCCTATTGTTTCCCCCTCGGCCACCTACCTCAGATCTGCAGCCTTCCATGGGGTAGCCCGGTGTAACCCTTCACCAGGTGGGTCCCCCTCCTCCGAGGGGGAAGGCACCAGTGGGAGGAGACCAGCACACTATTCATTTTTCAGTCCTGGGTGCTGCTGAGGCATTTCACGGCTTCCGGGGAGTCTTCGGAGGTGCCAGGGGCTGGCAGCCATCATCAGGCTAGTCTTTGGAGCGATTTCCAGTTTTCTAGTTCCCCCACTGCGCTGCTCATGTAGTGCCTCCAGTCTCCACAGGGGGCCACTACTGAGCAAGGCCATCCCCAGACCCACCCCAGGATAGGAGAGCAGTCCATCGGATGCTCAATGATATCCTCCCCCTGCCGACCTGAGTCCGTTCCTGAACCCGGGTCACCGGCGTGGGTCGAGGTAAGGCACCAGTGCCTCAACCCTCTATGCCACTGGGATGGCTGGCATCATTTTTTTGACACAAACGCTGTTGCGACATGGCGCACCCATTTTTTTGATGCAAGCTTGACACAAGCCACCTTGTTACAGGCAGTTCTACTTGTGGTGCAAGCAGCATTAGAAAATCAGAACTGACGTACGTTTTGGCGCAGCTTGCTCCTTATGTCATTTTTTTCTGCCACAAGCACCTTGCATCACTCTCTGACCTTTGAAAATCAAGCTGTGTGTGTTTAAAAGTCTCAAGGAGCTGTTATCTCATGTCTAAATGTCTTTGTAGTCTTACTTATGACAATTCAATCTTCTGCCTCACCAGCTGCCTCCTGGATCGGCTGAGCAAAGTCCTGCTTTATGGCCTCTAGTTTGCCCCTGGCTTCCACTGGATCCCCATAGATACATACTTTGCCTGAGTACATGATCTTGAGCCAAGCAGGTAACTGCAGAGCATGAGAAATGCCTAGCTCATGCAGCCCCACTTGGACCTCATCAAAGTCACACCGCCTCTACCGTGTAGCATAACTAAGGTCGAGGAAGCAATGTATCATCGTGCCATCTGTCAAGTGCGATGTCCCAGCTGCTTTCGACTTCTGTAGCAGGAGGTCCCTAACATGCACAAAAAGGCTATGAAAACCATGTATATACAGATAAAAAATATAGTGTATGGGAGAGCTCTATTGTTAATGGAATTCAATGAATTCCTACTGTTGTACCCTAGCAGTGATGTCAAACTGCTGTTGGACCATCTTCAGTACATTACTGTGAGGGTACAACAACATGGAATGCCTTCACATGCTCAGCTGTCCCCGTCAGCCACACAGATTGTTCTTTTTTTTTCCCCTTGTCAGTTTCGTCTGTCACTTCTGACAGAAAAACAAGTGATCGGGGATGGTTTCTGCAATCTTTTTTAAACACTCTGTTGCTGCGCAGAGTTGCCAATACACTATGAAAGACAATGGACGGGCAACAGTGAACAACAATGCTGAGTTTACTTCTAAACGTTTCATGAGAACGGTAAACCTCTTGAGCTTCACTCCAGAGGTTTACTAGGTTGTCATGACAACCTCTCGAAGGGAACACAGCGTTGTTGTTCATTGTTGCCCATCCATTATCCTCTATACAGTCTATGGTGGAATGGTGTTATGCATGGAATTCCATGTCTGGGACATGCTTGTTGTGCTGCAGTAATGACATCATTATGATGTTGTGCTGCAGTACTGATGTCACTACTGCAGCACAACTTAGAATGCTGCCACAGCTATTTTCATCTAGCTAATCAAGTTACAAGCTGTTTTTTTAACTTGAACTTACAGAAAAAACTGCAGCGCACTAAATATATATTTTAAGCTGCCAACAACCCTCAAGTGTCTCCTCTTACCCCTCCCCCTCCCAACAGTTCCCTGAAAGGAAGCGGAATGTCTGAAATGGCCATGGATGCACATACACTATAGAAAATAATTTATGGCCATCCATACACAGACAAGCCTGTGTCTTCATCTCGTGTTTTCTATGAGAACCAGTGACCCTCTCGAGCTTTGCTCTTGTCCCTGGTTGCCACAGAAACCTCTTGGTGCAGATACAGGCTTGTTGTGTATAGCTGCCAATACATTATCCTCTGTATTAAGAGCGGTAAGGACAGTTTGCATGGTATTGTGTGGGAGCAGTTAAACCAAATGTGAAAAGAATGTATACAGTACTAAAATGATAATATTATTGAAAATAAAAAGGAAAGCAAGTGTAACAGTTAAAATTAATGAGGGTGCTTTTGTCACTGCCTGATATGACAGAAAGAGAGAGAGAGAAAAAGCTATTGTATGTTTTATTTTTATACACATGAATGACAAATGTACAGTACAGTATATCTAATCTACAATCCCTGCCGGCCCCGATGAAGTAGCCACAGAGACATAAAAAGCTGGCAGGATCCCAGATTTTAAATTTTTTTAAACAGATTGCAAAAAAAGTATAACCCCTCCCCCCCAGCTACTTTACATAGTTAGCTACCCCTGGTACCCTTGACTGGGCACAAACTACTTAAGAAATGGTACCATCCCTAGCTTTGGGAATGTATACCAGGCTCATTACTTCTAGAGGTCAGAAAAAGGAGGTGGGGGGTGTACAAAAGCAAAACTTATGACCAAACCCAGGTCCTGAGGAGAGAACTTTTTGCTAGGGCTATGCTAGACCTATACTTTTGGAGGGGTATCCAGTAAATCCATACACACACAGGAAGCAATAATGTGAATGTCCAAACCATAGTTGGGGCTCTAGAGCGTGACTTTATTCCAAAAGATGTTCTCTAAAGCAAGGGTGGCCCCCCAAGGTTTACATAGCATGGCACAAGGAATTGGCAGAACAACAAAATGACTGTATCTGACAGAAACTCTACATTTTCCCATTTTTCATAGGACATTGAATTATCTTCAGTGGCACTGGCCACAACTGAACATTTCTTCGAGTGGCACTGGCCACAACTGAGCACACATCTCCAATATGGCATAGGACTTTAAAACACATATCTGAGTCTGTTCCTCAAAGTCCACACTACTTTTGGCATTTGAAAATTGCAATTTAAAAGTTCTGTAAGCACTTTCTGATGCAGTGACTAGGACACACATTTCAATGCTTTACTGTCCATTGCAAGTTGACAACACACAAGCAGCACTTTTCTGTTCTAGAAGACACACAAGCAGCACATTTGGATGGCACTTTTATGGGCAAAATCCTTTTGTCCAATGCTTCCTTTCTGTTTGGGCTACACCGCTACTAGACAGAAAGATGCTAGACATACCCTCAGCAAAAATCTCTGGTTCACTCCCCAAATTAAACAACATTAGATAAGCCCACATTTGTTGTGGCGCTCCCCCAATTTAAACATCTTCGGATGAGCCCCCGTTTTTTGTAACCCCCTCCCGTTACTTTACATAGTTAGCTACCCTTGACTGGGGACAAACTACTTCAGAAATTGTACCATCCCTAGTTTTGTGACTGTATACCAGGCTTATTACTTCTAGAGGTCAGAAAAAGGGGTGGGGTGTAGAAAAGCAAAACTTAAGACCAAATCCAGGTCCTGAGGAGAGAACTTTTTGCTAGGGCTATGCTAGACATACTTCTGGAGGAGTACCCAGTAAATCCACACACACAGGAAGCAATAATGTGAATGTCCATACCATAGTTGGGGTTCTAGAGTGTGACTTTATTCCAAAAGATGTTCTCTAAAGCAAGGGTGGACCCCCAAGGTTTACACAGCATGGCAGAAGGAATTGACAGAGTAACAAAACGACTGTATCTGACAGAAACTCTACATATTCCCATTTTTCATAGGGCATTGAACTCTCTTCAGTGGCATTGGCCACAACTGAGCACACATTTCCCATATGGCATAGGACTTTAAAACTTCTTCAAGTGGCAACTGGCCACAACCGAGCACACCAGGGCTCATTACTAGCACAACCCACTCCAGGGGGTAAACTTCTCTTCAGACATTGGCCACCATGTCCAAAATAACTAGGCACCCTTATGGAACCTGTAGTCCTGAACTGGTTACTCCAGATGGGGTCTGCCTGCCCTTTGCTTCCAAATTCATACCCAGCCATTCTTTCAGCGTTACACCTTAAAACTTCTTGAACACACTTAGGTAAATGCATCTTGAATGAACTTTCACATCCAGCATTTAAGAAACACTACTCTGGGAGTGTAAGAAATTAAAGTCCTGAACAATGTGAATCAGTCTGCCTCAACCAGAGAAACACCAAAGCACAGGTACTTTCTTCAGGAAGCACAAAGTCAAATCTACTCACAATTAGAACAGTACAGGCAGCTTCATATTGTCCTGGATCAAATAGGGGATTGCCCCGAGGATCCATTCTCTAACAGTCCTTGTCATCCCTCTGGGGATTAAAATCAGGAGATCCTGCTGTAGACAACAGTTTCCACCACTTCTTTTGGCTGGTTTGTGACTTTCAGGACTAGGGTGAGACAACAGACTCTCCTCTCAGAGCCCACACTGCAGCTCCAACTCACTACTCTACCAACCGATAACTGACCCAAGATTCTAAAACTCCCCTCTCACAGCCAGCTGCTGTGGCTTATGCTGCTGCGAGAGTTCTAAATGACCTCACCTCTCTCATCTCAGCAAGGCCAAGTAAACAAGAGAGTAAGTAAGTGAAAAACACATTTAACTAGTTATTCACCCGCTGCCTTCCCTACCTAGCACTGACACCGATGGGATTCTAGTAACCCCAGGGGACTGGGTGGTTACAAAACCAAAAGAATTTTCAGTTGCAAAGTGTTTATTTAGGTGGGGAGAGTGAGCTAAGTTTGGTACATGGGGCAAGCAGCCAGGTAAGGTACTTTGGCACCCGTTTGTTATCCCGTGGCAGCAAGGCACAGTAGTCCCCCTACTGTGTACTTCACCGCACCTGACACATCTTTACATTGCCAAGCCCCTACCAGGGCAATGGAGCCCTCAGTTACCAGGTACACATCACTGTGGCACTCCTCTGGGTATCCCATCACCCAGCCCTTGTCCACAGACGACTGCCACTCCCCTCCTCTGAAGGGCACGCCACTCACTACATGCATCCCACACCAGTAGATACCTTGTGTGCATGCTGACCAGTTCACAGTTCTGCTGCTGCAACCCCTTTGCCTCTACATCCTAAGGCCTTCCATCACCATCCAGCCAATCCTCATCTGGTATGTTCTCCATCACTGTAATGCAAAATCAAATGGTCAGATTGTGTAGCATTGCACACATGAAGAAAACCCACCACACCTTCCCAGGTGCCCACATCATGGTGCTATCCATTCAATCCAAGCAACGGAAAAGCATCTTTAGGAGGCCAAAACTTTGCTTCACCACTGCACAGGTCCTACCGTGTGCCTCATTGTACCTCTTCTCAGCCTCTGTGGATGGTGATAGGTAAGGTGTCAGTAGATATGACCTCAGGAGGTAGCCATTGTCTTCTGTGGGGGAGAAACAGAACACAGTCAGGTACTGTACACACAGGTGAAGGAGGGTACCTGTCATTCATCACACATGCACTCACTGAAAAGTCAACTGTCTTGACCCCCACAGGTCTCCAGCAGCATCTGCAGCCATGACTAGTCGAATATGAAATCATCCTGGAAGGACCCTGGTTTCTTCACGACCAAACTGGTGATGACATTCTGGAAGAACTCCTAAAACTGAAGGTGGACAAAGCAATGGGGCCTGATGGGATTCACTCCAGAGTTCTAAAAGAACTAAAGGGAGAACTAGTAACACCACTGACTACCCTTTTTAACAAATCATGGGAGGATGGTGTAGTACCTGAGGACTGGAGGAGGGTGGATGTGATTCCCCTTCACAAAAGTGGGAGCAAGACAGAGGCAGGAAACTACAGACCTGTCAGTTTGAGCTCAGTAGTAGCGAAAATGATGGAATCACTTCTGAAGGAAAGAATTGTTGAGTACCTAGGGGCCAGTGGGGCACAGGACTCAAGGCAGCATGGATTCACAGCGGGAAGGTCATGTCAGACGAATCGAATCGATTTCTTTGACAGGGTAATCACAGTAGTAGACCAGGGAGGGGCTGTGGACATGGCCTACCTAGACTTTAGCAAGGCATTTGACACAGTCCCGCACAAAAGATCAGTAAACAAACTAGCCAGCCTGGGAGTGGGTCCCAGGGTGGTAGCCTGGGTACAACATTGGCTGGACAACAGGATGCAGAGGGTACTAGTAAACGGAATCCTCAGTGAAGAAAGGGGGCTTACTAGTGGGGTAGCACAGGATTCAGTACTGGGTCCAGTCCTTTTTAATGTCTTTATAAGTGACATTGCAGAGGAACTGGAAGGAAAGGTATGTCTCTTTGCAGACGACAAAAAGATCTGCAACAGGGTTGATAGACAAGGGGGGGTGGAAAGGATGAGAAGGGACTTGGCAAGGTTGATGGAATGGTCAAATGTATGGCAGCTTAGATTCAATGCAAAGAAGTGCAAAGTAATTCACCTGGGAAACAAAAACCAAGGGGAAGAGTACACAATGGGGGTGTGAGATACTGACAACAACAAAAATGGAAAGGGACCTGGGGGTAGTTATATTAGATGACCTAAAGGTGGGCAAGCAATGTTAGAAGGCATTAAGGAGGGCTGGGGGGATACTGGGATGCATAGGGAGAGGCAGCACCAGCAGAAAACAGGAAGTTGTCATCCCTCTGTACAGACAGTTGCTGAGACCCCATCTGGAGTACTGCATGCAGTTCTGGAGACCTTATCTCCGCAAAGACATAGACAGGGTGGAGGCTGTCCAGAGGAGGGCAACCAGAATGGTGCAGGGTCTGCACCAGAAGACATATGATGAGAGACTAATGGAGCTTAATATGTATACCCTCAAGGAAAGGAGGAAGAAGGGGGACATAATAGAAACTTTCAAGTACCTCAAGGGAATCAACAAAGTCCAAGAGGGTAGCATCTTTCAGAAAAAGAGATGTGCAAGAACAAGGGGCACAATTTGAAGAAAGAGGGGGGGGACGGCTCAGAGGTAATGTGAGGAGGTATTTTTTCACAGAGAGGGTTGTGAATGCATGGAACAGCCTTCCTGAGGAGGTCGTGGAGACAAAAACAGTGGGGGAATTCAAGAATGCATGGGACAGACATAAGGCAATTCTAATGGGGGGGTAGGAGGAATTAGGTTGTTGGTTAACTAGGATCTGCAGCGTATCCATTAGGTAGGGAAATGGGCAGACTAGGTGGGCCAAGCGGTCCTTATCTGGCATCAGATTCTATGTTTCTATGTGATATCATCGGCATCACAGGTCACCTGTACTTTGATGCTGTGGAAGCCTCTCCCGTTGCAATATGCCTCCTCATTCCGTGACAGGGACAGTAGTGCCATGTGTGTACAGTCAGTAGCCCCTAGCATGTTTGCAGATCCCTGCAGAGCATGGAACTCCACCTAAGTAGCTTGCATGGCAGGCTTTGTGGCCTGGAAGGTTATGTAGTTGGCCACTTGATGGACAAGGGCATCAGTCACCTGGTGCAGTGCATGGAACATCGTGGCCTGACTGACACCTATTACATCACCCGCCACCCTCTGGAATAAGTCAGTGGCATAGTACGTCAAGGCACACAGTAGTTTCTGCTTCACAGTCAGTGCACAGGACCATCCCATGGTGGGCGCAGTGTCAGCCCATACCAGGCCACACAGGTCCTGAATGGCAACCATCCAGGCGGAACTGCTGGATGCATTGTATATGAGCTAGAGTGGCTGTCTGCAATTGAGACTGGAACACTTGTGGTCTACTGCAGCGGCACAATCCTGCTCCTGCTCCTGCTACAGCACATCCTCCAGCAGAAGTACACTCGGAAAATACAAAGGGCATATCCTGCACTTTAGTGATGGCCTTGCACAGGTAGTGGTCTGTAAGCTGTCTGGAAATCATGCATGCAATGTATCCCCACATTATGTACTCATAGGATGCATGCTGCGGACATGGTTTTTAAGCCACGCTCATATTGAGGCGTGCAGTCCCACCAAGGGGCATGGCACACACCCCCCTATGGATGTTGCTGTCTGCTCCAGCCATTGCTGACAGGGACCTGTAGTGATGAAGGGTGATCAGAGAGGCACTGTTGGTGGGGATATAGGCATGGCCTGTATGGTGCTATCTGTCAAGGTCCCGAGTAACTGGCCTGCCCCATGGTCTACAGAGGGCCAGCATGATGTCCTACAGTACAAGGGATGGCTGTGGTCCATCACAAGTGAGCCTGGGGGGGGGGGCAGATTTCAGTTGTGTACAGTACAGGGATGCTAATATGTATCACATAGCTACCCCTATACAGGGCCATCTTGGAAGATCAATAAGGCTGACACTGCAGCTGGAGGAGTGGCATGGGGCTGCAGTGATAGTGTGGCCATAAGGGCCCATTTCCAGATGTGGTTCTTAGAGGGCCAGTGGTGGCCAATGCATACAGAGATGACTATGTGATCCTGTGACAGATCACAGAACTATCCCAGGTAAGTGGGTACGTGTTTACTTTAAGATGATATAACCTTGGATAGGTCTAGCATACCACAAGGTGGAGGGAAACTGTACCTGTAAACAGGCACGTTCCTCTGCAGGTAGTCCGAAGCACCATTCAGGGTCACTACATTGGTTGTTACATAGGGAGCAATGTGATATTCCCCCTGCGACTATGGACATGATGGCACTGGCTCTGGTGCTGGCACTGTGCCCCCATTGTTCACACAGGGTGCTGCTGCATGGTGGGTGTTGCATGTCAGGGGTGCAGATCTATCATGGTGGCCCCCTGGTCTGTGTTGTTTCAGGCTTTGAGAGGATTCCTATGTGGGCTCTATTTGAGGGAAGTCAATCATTTGGGCCCAGGTGCTGTGACACCACCATCCTCAGGCTCAAGCAGGAGGAGAAGTGAGGAGTCGGATGATGTCGAGCTCCAGGGGGTCAAGGTAGTATAGCCCATTCTACTTGGCTGGAACTGAGTATGGATCATGTGAACATTGTTGCTTTGTCACAGGGGGCAGCTGCCCAGTCAGTGGGTGTCTGTGGACTGTAAAGAAGATGTTCTGGACCTAGCAGGTGTTGTGCAGTAACATCCCATGTAATATGTCCCACTGAGGGTCAGTGGGACATCCAATGACAGCAGGCTGCATGCTACCAGGAACGAGGCTGGATAGGGGTCCTCATTGAGCCATAGCTGCCCTCTGTAGGGTGCCTGGGTATGGTGATATTGGTGCCCTGTTGCTGAAGCAGACACTGTGTGCTGTGTTGCCCAATGCACATGTATGCTCGCACCTATGTGGTGACTTACTGTGCATTGTGCCACAAATAAATGGCTTGCACTGCACTGTGCTGTGACTGTGTGGTGGTTTGTTACCTGGGGGGAGGAGCTTAGGTGCTTACGCCTCCAGCACATCGTCACTATGCCTTGTGGTCACTGTGGAAGGCGTGCATTGGTGGCGTGGCCTTGGTTGGGGGGGGGCTACAGAGAGTGGGGCCCAATGGCCTGCATCTTTGTTACAAGTGAGAGGCTGGTCCTGTGCTGTGTTCTAGTGCTTATGTCACAGGTCCACCTGGTGTAAGTTTTTGGCAGGTAGTGCACGTTCCTTTTTGGCGTAACCTGTTAGTACATGTATGGATAGCCGCACATGCATGGTGTAGCCATCGAGCACCCCCACATGCATCCGTGTGTGCCTGGACTGAATGCCATTCTGGCAGCAACTGCACATGTTTTATACATAGGGACATATGGCAGATAAACAGCACATATGTCGCTGTGCAGGTTGCGGATTAGAGTCTAATATTCCGAGAAATGGAAATAGGAAAAAAAAAGGACACATAGTACAGTACTGTTAAAACTGGAAGCCACAGTGGTACAAGACAGCAATACAGTAGCACGTAAGGAATGCAATATAAATACTAGGAAATCCGAAAGGAGACTGGAAAACAAGAGTAACAGCCAGGGAACAAGGTGTTTAATACATTTTTCTGTTCTATTTTCAACACTGTCCAGCCAGGTCACAGTCATTTAATATGAGATAGACTAACATGAGTTCAACATATGTGACTGAGTTACTGCCAGAAAAATGGTTGCAGATTGACCAAAGTAAGGCACCAGGCTCAAACAGCATTCAACTGATGGTGCCCTATGAGTATTCAATGAGCTCGCTGACTGATTACTAACATCATTGCACACTCGAGGAAGGGACTGTATCCGAGGGCTAAACTGAGACGAAAGTGGTGCCCATCTATAAGAAAGTGAGCAGGAGTGAAGCCTGGAACTACAGACCACTTAACTGAACTCCAATTACCTGCAAAATAAGAGAGTCACTAATTAGAGATGAAATAGAGACATGCATGGAGTTTAACATTTCTGATAATACACAGCATGGTTTCAGGAAAGCTAGGTCATGCCAGTCAATCCTAATAAACCTTTTTGAGCCAATTAACAAATTTATAGATGAGAATATACCAGCTGGTGTGATTTACTTGGATTTTTCTAAGGCTTTTGATACAGACCTGCATGTGGAATTAATTATCAAATTGAAATGCATCAGTATTAGCTTGAACCTTTTACGTTGGATCTTTAATTGGTTAAATAACAGATGACAGGAAGTCAGGATAAATGGGCATTCAATTACTTAGGGCAGGGTGATTAGTGGAGTTCCCCAGGGGTTGATGCAGGAGCCAATACTTTTTTAATATATAGAGTATGTAGATTATATGTATAACAGCATCTTGGGTTGGATTTGTAAATTTGCTGATACGATGGTGGCCAGCATAGCAGAGTCCACCGAGAAGCAGATTACAAACAAAAGAAGCAGTGCACGCACCAGGTTCGGTTGAACTGTTTCTAACCTGCATTGTCTCCCTTTGCACATAATTAAAAATAAATTTGACGGACCTGGTGTGTGCATGGTTTCTTTTGTTTGTAATTTATACTACATGCACAGCAGCACCTTTGGGAGAGATATGTGCTTTCTGTTTTGCTTCAGGTCCAATGAGAAGCAGGTAGCCTTGCAGGCAGACCTGGATAAACTGGTTAAATGGTCCTTAAGAGTCCAAAGTGTAATTAAATGCAGATAAATGCATGGTACAACAGCTGGGAAAGATAACCCAAAAGATACACTATAACCTTGGAGGGATAACCTTAAGGGCAGCTACCCAGGAAAGGGATTCTATTAGCTATAGTAAATAATTTCAAACAAGCAGCTTAGTTCAAGGCGGGAACCAAAAAGGGACAACAGGTAACAGAATGCACTGAGGGGCTTCATTAGTGGAGACAGGGAAATCCCGATACCACTGTTTTTATTTTTAATCAAGGTTTTTTTTTTATACTCCCGGTTGGACCTGGGCAGACATCATCCCCCATCCCTGGGTCACCGTCAGCCGCCCTGTGCCTCACCTTCCAATGGATTACCTCACACAGTGGGGCTGGGGGTAAGGGCTGTCCTCCTCAACCCCCATTGGCTCTCATACAGAAGTCACCCTTAGGACAGAAGATGGCAGAGTGGGCTGCAGTGCCTTGGGCGAGGCTTTATGAAGCCCAGGTCCACCATTTTTCCTCCAGCTTTTTCTCCCTCAGTTGCAGCACTATGGTGGTGTGGATGATGCATGCACATGGAGGCATGCATGCATTTCTGGAACCATATCCCCTTCCACCCTCCTGACATCAAGACTGTTACCGACATCGGCTCTGGCACCAGGCCTCAACCTGGTGTCAGCCAAGAGTGGGAAAAACTCACCACCCCAGTCTGGGAGAGGAGAGCTGCTGAGTAGCCACACAATCCTCTCACAGCCCCCTCCCCATTGACCTCTGGTGACTCGAGCTCTTTCCCAAACTTGGGTCACCGGTATGGTTCAAGGCAAGGTGCTTAACAGTGCTACAGCCCTCTGTGCCACTAGGCCAGCCTGAATCCTGGTGCCACTCTATAGGACCATAGTGTAACCTCACTTGGAGTTCTGTATTTAGTTTTGTGCCCATCACCAGTTGGCCCCTCACGAGAAGAGGGATATCGATTGAAGGGAGTATAGTGAAGGATCACCAGAATGATAAATGGGCTTGGGAGACATGGAACTTGGGAAGAGATCAAAAATCTTGAACCTGTTCTAACTGTAGAGAAAGAGAATGAGAGAGGAAATGCTCCACAGCAACCAGGGACCAATATTTGATTGGGTTTCTGCCTTTAAACATGAAAAATCCCATTTCCAAACAGCAGGAATCCATCAATGATGCTTTACAGTAAGCATAATTCAGCCAGAGTGCGATGCCCCAGAGATAGAACTTCATGCTAATTTTAGAATTAGAATGCAAGTTGAAACTCTGCACTGTGGTCATGCTCCTCCTAGTGTTCTAATGCTAGATTGATTTCTCCACCTGAAGAGAGCAGTTGCCCCGAAGTACAGCCTTCATGACGCCTTGCTCCTCTGGCTCCATTCGCCCGTAGCCTAGTACCGGCGTCCATCTGGTACAGCCCGACTCAACTCCCTGCCCTGGGGGGGGGTTTAAGCCAGGGAGGGAATGCCAGTAGGTTCTTTCTGCTGGCACCCTTGTACCAGCATCGTAAGGGTCTCTGTCTGACCAATGGCCCTGCCCTCCTAAACAAGAGTTTGGCTCCATTCCTAAGTCTACAGAGGATTATACACCTTACTTATGTTTTTTAAACAGATGATGAACAAGACTTGCAGTGATGTCGTCAATGTAATGCAGCCTGATCCCTTGGCTCCTTCTACCATCAGAGAAGTATCTACATCCATCCATCTTTCAATCAGTGGATTCCCTGGATAAAAGGACATGTCTGACAACAGCAAAGATCAAGCCATCAGCAGCTCCAGTGCAGAAACTGAAAGAGTTGTTACAGATTGAGAAAAATTTAATGGCAGCCCACCAGACTACAGATGCAGACGCAGTGGCCCTCAGAGTGAACGACCAGATGCAACATGAGGATTCAAATGAGGCCCTAGACCTGATTATGGCTATTAAGCATATAGCTAAAACAGTCCACAAAACTGATAAAACACTTACAGACCAGAAATATGACATTTTAAAAACAGAAAAGCAAACAGAGGTAGAGGAATGGGTCGCCTGCAGATCTTATGACCACCAGACAGGCATGATTGCCTTATACTTTACCTGGTGGTGAGAGAACAAGAGCTAACTTTAAAATTAGATGACCTCAAAGAAGGCAGAAGTTGTCAGCAAAACATGCACATTTGTGGGGTCATGGAGGGGGTCTGAAAAAACAGCTGAAAATATCACCATATTTTTATAAAACCTACTCGGAGACGTGCTTAATCTTCCAGCTGACTATGATCTCTGGATGGACTGGACATATACTGTAGTGCCCTGGGTCCATGACCCACCAACCCGTCCACGCTCTATACTGACTAAGCTCATCTCATACAATAGTAAAGAGGACTTACTCAAAAGAGCATGACAGCAAAAAGTAATCCACTACAATAGCCAGAGAATCATCATTGAGAATGATTACACCACTATGGTTCAAGACAAAAGACGAATCATGTGAGGTGTAAACAACCAAGTTAGAGCTAACAATTTAAAGACATAGCTCTTACACCAGCAAGGCTGCGTGTGGACACACTGAATGGCCCCAAAATCTACACTGACCTGCTGGATGCAGCTCCCTATCCTGAGGTACTTGGGAGTCCAATTTCGATCCCTAGAGCAGGACAGGTTGGAACATGACATCCTGAGCGTGGCCTGGAAGATGGCTCATAGCAGATCCAGAAAGCAGAGGAGTCAGGATCAAACAGGTCCCCCCTCCACTTGGCACAGACAGTGGATCCCTCCTGAGACACTATTGAGACATTGATGGGAGTGGAGTGGACAGCCCCAGATACCAGGATAGAGGGCTGCAGTGAGAGGAACAGTAGCATCATGCAAAAAATCAGGTTCGAGGAATCCAGATTACTATAGGTTGAGACTTACATGGCCGAAGACTCAATGTAACCCCCCTGTTGGGGGTTTACCTGAAAGCCCCTGAAAATGGCTAATTTCCTTGGGGGTTTTGGTTCCACCCCCATTCTTTTTTGCCTCTGGTCCCGATTTTCCTGGCTTGCCCTTGTGTTTCCTGTTGCTTCTGCTAGCCCTGCATTGGTTTTAGAGAGCAAGCGGGGCCGGAGGAGCTATAGCGTGGCACCACCGGCTTGAGAACTGGCACTGTGATGCCACAAGCTGCACGCATACGCAAATTCAAGCAGCCATTTTGGAGGCCTTTCGGTGCGCTTCTCTGGTGGTTCCGGTCCCGTTGGACAATAAGAGAGGGACCGGAGACATGGGAAAAGTGGAGAGGTGGCGGAGAAGCAAAATGAGCCATTTTTGAAAGCTCCAATTGCGCTGTAGAAATCAGGAGCCGCCTCATTAATATTCATGAAGCGGTGTCCCTTTGAAGAGCAGAGAGCCTGCCTAGCACTGGGAAATAGTGCTAAGACAGGGAAAAATGGAATAATTAAAATGAGTAAAGATACTGTATGTGTGTAAGGGAAAGTAAGGTTGTCAGTCCATGGGGAGAATAAACAGACAAAACTGTCATGGACTGCAGCCAGGAAACTGAGTGGGTACACTGAAGTCCCTCCCTAACTACCCCTCCTCCCTCAAATGTCATGGCTTCCCCTCTACCCCTCTCCCCCCCATAAACTGCTCCACTTCCTATTTCCCCACACCCCTTCTTCTCATTCTCTTCAGTCTCCCCTTCCGATACTCTAAATGCCCTCCTCGCCATCAGCCCTTCAAAAGGATCTTCTCCAGATAACCTTGACCCTAAACTCCTCTGTCTCTCAGCCCTGGCCATTGCCTACCCCTCCCCTCCTTAATCTTAAATATCTCCTTTTCAACTTCCGATGTCCCTACCACATAGAAGCACACAGTGGCCCCCCCCACCTAAAGGTGGAGATCCCTCATCCCCTGGCAACTATCGCCCCATCTCGCTACTCCCTACCCTAGCCAAACTGCAAGAATATCTAGTCCTCTCTCAACTCACCTCCTTTCTATCTAATACTTCCTTCTTCACCCCATTCCAATCTGATATCAGGCAAAAACACTCTACCACCACCTCCCTACTTCGGCTCAATGACTCCATCCTCTCTGGGATGGACATTGGCCAAATCACCTCAGCCATATTTGTCGACCTTGCCAAGGCTTTTGACACTATTTCCCAATCCCTTCTCCTTGGTTCCCTCTCATCTGCTGGTCTAACCCCTTCTGCCACTAACTGGTTTAAGGCCTATCTTACTGGTAGAACCAAATCAGTTAAGATTGCAGATGCCATCTTGCCACCCCTCCTGATCTGCACTGGCATCCCTCAGGGCTCCGTGCTTGGTCCCCTTCTATTCTCCATCTTCCTTAATGACCTGCCATCTCTCTGCTCGTCCTCCTCCGCCATACACATGTACGCTGATGACACTGTCCTGTATGCATCTGGCTCTTGCCCTGTTGAGGTTACATCCAGCTTGCAGCACAACTTCAACAAAATCCAACTCTGGTTTGCAAACAATCAATTATTCCTCAATGCCAAGAAGACTGTCTCCAGGACCTTTGGCACAAGGCAGAGACTCTCTAGGCTTCCCTGCATGTCCACTTTCCACAATTTTGATGGGACTTTACTTGAGGACAGCCCATCCTCCTGATACCTTGGGGTTTGGTTAGACCAACACCTCAACTTCTCTGGACACATTGATGCAATCCAGAAAAAATTGTGCCCCAAGCTTGGTGTCTTGTTCAGGAACCACAGTTGCATCCCTCCTGTGGCTAGGCGTGAGCTTGTCCAGAAGATGATCCTCCCCATTTTTGACTGCTGTGGCATAGTCTATGGTGCTGCTCCTATGTTTTCCCTGACTGCTGACAGTGGCTGTTTCTAGCAGAAGAGAACTGATTGCAGAGCAAGAAACAGAATTCCAGAACTACAGATTTTTCACTAATTAATCACTTCTGTCTCAGCATTGAGTAGTACCTGTTTGGATTAAGCAAACAGATACTTTATTAGAAGAAGGGGGTCTCATTTAAGAAAAAAAAAAAGTGTTTTTTTCTGAGGAAGGGGCAGTATCACCTTAATTTACTGAGAGCAGAGAGTGAATCTAATTGGGGGTGTGGCTTAGCAGCGTAGGTGAACAAAAGCAGCTGTCTCCAATTTCAGCTTCCGGCTGTTTCTAGCAGAAGAGAACTGGTTGCAGAGCAAGAAACAGTAGTCCAGAACTACATATTTTTTACTAGTTTCCCTCCTTCCCACCCCTCCACCCTCCCACCCAAAGCCAGTTCTAGTTTTATAGCCACTAAATTTGACTGACAACAGGAACTTCCTGTTTGGCAGTAGGAAGAGAAGGATCACTGAGACACATTAGTTTCAGCAACCTTGAAGGAACCTAAAAACCTTTCTTTGTCCGTCCCCCGCTGCTGGAGGTCTGAATCCAAGCACGGAGGAAGGAGACTACTGAAGACTACAGGAAGTTCCTGTCCCAGAACAGGAAGGGTAAGAGTTGTAAGGGCACATAGGCAGTAGGAAAGTAAGTGTGAAAATACATAGAGGGAGGAGGCAATAATCATACAAAGCAACAGGAGAGGGGACACAAAATAAGTCAAGATGGGAGTGGTGCAGTGCAATGGCTGTGGAGCACCAGCGCTCCGGGAGACATTCTGGAGGCAGCGATGCTGCCCTGTTTGCAGGCACCTCTCTGATCTGAGGGAGGAGGTTGCCCATCTCCAGGATGACCTGACTAGGATTCATGAAACCTCTTCTCCCACCCAGGGACCACCAGGGCCACCACCGTTACCTCAGAGGTTGCCAAGAAAGAGGAGCGGTTGGACCAAGGTGGGCTCAGGGAGGGAGATGGTGGTGGAACAGAGGTGCATCCCTCCAGTTGTAGCTCTCCACAATTCATATGCTGTTCTGGCAAAGAGTGGTTCCTCTATGGAGGCACCTGCAGTGGAGACCAAGGAGGATGCTGGGAACCTCCACAAAGGAGACCCACAGGAGGGTGGCATGAGACCTCACAGGGGAAGGAAACAATTACTCAATCATTAGGGGGTAGACGTGGGGGAGGAAGGGGATAGGGAGGTAAGGTGCCTGCCTGGAGCCACGGCTTGGAGGGACAGGAAGTGAATCCTCAGGATCGCGGGAGCAGCTGCACGAGGGAGGGAACTGGATGTCATTATCCACCTAGGGACAAATGACCTGGCTGTAAATGGGATCACAGCAGTGAAAGAGGAGTTTGTGGAGTTGGGGAGGGGCCTTAGACAAGTAGCATGTACGGTAACCTTCTCGGAGGTGCTGCCTGTCTATGGCAAGGATGATGCTAGGGTATTCCGCACCATGGGATTCAATGAATGGTTGAAAAACTGGTGTGGAGCTCAGGGTTTTGGCTTCATTGGGGACTGGGGAGCCACCTGGAGGGATGCAGGCTTATACTGGTGCGATGGTCTGCATCTGTCTGGGGGGATCCAGGATCCTAGGTGACAGGTTTAAATGCTTCATTGGCAAGCATTTAAACTAGCCAAGGGGGGAGGCACTGAAAAGGAGTAGGGAAATCCCAGCCTCCCCCCACAAAGCACAGTCGTTAGAGAGGTAAACACCAAGGCAGAGAAGTCAGTAGGGAGGACAGGGATAAATGCAGAAAAAGGTGTTAAGGACAGGGATGGGGCTAAAAGGGGTAAGGCCATAAAAAATAAATGGAAGGTGATGAGTACCAATGCCCGTAGTCTGTGCAACAAGCCCCCTGAACTGGTGGCCTTAATAGAAGAGGGATGCCTGGATATTGTGGCAGCCACTGAAACATGGTAAACAGACAGCCATGAGTAGGAAGTCAACATACCAGGATACACAGTCAACAGGAGGGACAGGGTGGGTAAAAGAGGAGAAGGAGTAGCTCTCTATATAAGGGAAGGGATTAAAGCAACAGAACTAAAGAGTAAACAGGAAGCTGATGAATCACTATGGGTCACCCTGGAGACAGGAAATGGCACCACAATCTCAGGGGGAGGAAATGGACAAGAAAATGATAGAAAGCATCTTTAAAATGGCAGAAAAAGGGGAGATATTGTTGATGGGGGACCTGAATATGTCAGATGTTAACTGCAGTACCTTTGCTGCAGGCACATCCAAGAACAGGGTCATTCTTGATGCCCTACAGGGGGCATGCCTCAGACAGCTAGTGTTGGAACCCACTTGGGAGGGCACAATCTTAGACCTGGTACTCTCAAATGGGGAAGGAGAAAGGATCTCAGATTTAGAAGTGGGTAGCCATCTGGGAACAAGTGACCACCAAACAGTGTGGTTCACAATAAACACAGCCATAGAGTCAAGCCATACAAAAACAAGAGTATTGGACTATAGGAAGGCTGACTTTGGGAAAATGAGAGAGTGCTGTAGAAAAGCACTAGCAAATGGGCAAGAAGGAGGGGTGGAGGAACAATGGGGAATAATCAAAACAGCCATCACAGAGGTAACAAGCCTTTGTGTGAAGCAAATCAATAAAACAAAATGAAGTAAAAAAACACTATGGTTCTCAAAAGAGGTGGCAGGGATGGTTAAGGAGAAAAGGATAGCATTCAGGAAATATAAGGAAACACAGAAGGAGCAGGACAGAGAACTTTATCAGTTAAACCAGAAGGAGGCAGGGAAGGCAGTCAGAATAGCAAAGGCACAAACTGAGGAAAAGATAGCCAAAACTTTTTATAGGTACATTAGGGAGCGAAGAAAGACCAAGAGAGGGACAGAGACTTAATAAAGGGGAGGGAATGTGGGCAGAGGGTGACAGTGAAAAAGCAGGGATACTGAATGAATATTTCTGCTCAGTATTCACAACAGATGAGGAGGGTGAGGTGCCTAAACCAAACAAGGGAGAAACGCTGAATAAGGAGGTCGATACCAGTTCATTCACAGAAGAAAGGGTTTTGAAAGAACTCTTGAAACTGAGGGTGGACAAAGCAATGGGGCCTGATGGGATTCACCCAAGAATACTAAAAGAACTAAGGGTAGAACTAGTAACACCACTGACTACTCTCTTTAACAAATCATGGGAGGATGGAGTGGTACCTGAGGACTGGAGGAGGGCAAATGTGATTCCACTTCACAAAAGTGGGAGCAGGGCAGAGGCAAGAAACTACAGACCAGTTAGTTTGACTTCAGTGCTAGGGAAAATAATGGAATCTCTTCTGAAGGAAAGAATTGTTGAGTACCTAGGGACCAGTGGGGCACAGGACCCAAGGCAGCATGGTTTCACAGCAGGAAGGTCATGTCAGATGAACCTAATAGATTTCTTTGACTGGGTGACCAAAGTAGTAGACCAGGGAGGGGCTGTGGATATGGCCTACCTAGATTTTAGCAAGGCATTCAACACAGTCTCACACAAAAGATTAATATACAGTTAGCCAGCCTTGAGTGGGTCCTAAGGTTGTAGCCTGGATAAAAACTGGCTAGACAACAGGATGCAAAAGGGTAACAGTAAAATGGAGTCCACAGTGAAGAAAGGAGGGTAACTGAAGGGTACCGCAGGGTTCGGTACTGGGACCGGTCCTCTTTAATATCTTTATAAGTGACATTGGAGAGCACCTGGAAGGAAAGGTATGCCTCTTTGCAGATGACACAAAGATCTGCAACAGGGTTGATACACAAGGTGGGGTGGAAAGAATGAAAAGGGACTTGGCAAGGTTGGAGGAATGGTCAAATACGTGGCAGCTCAGATTCAATGCAAAGAAGTGCAAGGTAATGCATCTGGGAAACAAAAACCCAGGGGAAGAGTACACAATGGGGGGTGAGTTAATAACAACAACAAAAATCGAAAGAGACCTAGGAGTAATTATATCAGATGACCTAAAGGTGGGGAAGCAATGTGAGAAGGCAGTAAGGAGGGCTGGGGGGATACTGGGATGCATAGGGAGAGGCATCAACAGTAGAAAACAGGAAGTTGTTATCCCTCTCTACAGACAGTTAGTGAGACCCCATCTGGAGTACTGCATGCAATTCTGGAGACCCCATCTCTGCAAAGACATAGAGAGAGTGGAGGCTGTTCAGAGGAGGGCAACCAAAATGGTGCAAGGTCTGCACCAGAAGACATACGAGGAGAGACAAACAGCTTAATATGGATACCCTTGAGAAAAGGAGGGAGAGGGGGGACATGATAGAAACTTTTAAGTATCTCAAGGGAATTAACAAGGTACAAGAGGGTAGTATCTTTCAGAAGAAGAGATGTGCAAGAACAAGGGGGCACAATTTGAAGATAGAGTGGGGACGGCTCAGAGGTAATGTTAGAAAGTATTTTTTTCACAGAGAGTGTTGTGGATGCATGGAACAGCCTTCCTGAGGAGGTTGTGGAGTCAGGAACAGTGGGAGAATTCAAGAATGCATGGGACAGGCATAAGGAAATTCCAGTGGGGGGCAGGAGGAAGTAAGATGTTGATTAACTTGAATCTGCAGCTTATCCATCAGGTAGGGAAATGGGCAGACTGGGTGGGCCAAACAGTCCTTATCTGCTGTCAAATTCTATGTTTCTTACCAGACTGAACACTCTCTTCAACTCCTTCTACCACTTTGCCCTTGATGCTCCCTCTTGCACCCACTACTGTGACCTCTGTTGAGCCCTTTCCTTCCCCTCCCTTAGAAATAGACGCCTCTCACACTGCACTAAATTCACCACTAAACACTGGCTGTGTGAACTCCCTTCCTACCTCTCCCCCTCATTTATAACACTCCCTCCTCCTTCCCACTCCCTCAGATCTACTGACACTCACACGCTAACTGTCCCCCACCACTACACCCTCTCCAGCCAGTCTGGGTATTCTCATCATTTCCCTAAAATATGGAACTTTCTACCTCCCCAAATCTGACACTCTTCCTCCCTCTATTCCATCAACACTGTCCTCTCCAACTATCTTCCACCTAACTATTCCTATCATGACCTGCCTTAATTTCCTTCATCTTGATCCTTATGCTCATCCCCCTTCGGAATTTACCCAATGCCTCTATCAACTCTACTGACCCTAGCCCCTCCTAGGTGCTAGTTCTCATACCTTTCTCCCTTCCCATATGCTCTCACCCCTATTTCTCTAGCCTTCACACTCCCCTTGCAGGGTTCTCAGCATTCTGAAGGGGTCCTGAAGTGCCTAGGATGGCCACCTTTTCTTCCCCCATCTACCTATCCTTGGCCTTTCAGGTCCCCTTGCAGGGTCCCCAGCATCCTGGAGGGTTCCTTGGATCAGGTCTCATCCCCTACCAGGTGTTATTTCTCATCCCCCCCTTCACTATCCCTCTATAATTAACAATGCCTAACTGCAGGATGGTTTACAATTGCCTGAACTTTCTTGCCCCTTTACAGGGTTCATCGCATCCTGAAGGGTTCTCTTTTTGAGTCAGGCTTTATTTCCCCTCCTAGGTGTTAATCACACTTACTCCCTCTCTTTCTCTCCCTCTCTAATCCCTACTCCAGTCCCCTGTTCCCTTGCATGGTTCCCCACATCTTGAAGGGGTCTCTCCGGGACACGACTCTGCACTATCTGTCATCTCATTCTCTCTCTCTTTCACCCCTTATTTCACGATAGCACTTGTTCACTTATTACCATTGCACTTATTAATTATTCTCACAAATTATATATGTATGCAACACTGTTCATAACAACTGCTTTAATTAATTGTATGCTATGTTGATCTTTGTAACTTGAATGTAAAATGTCTTATCCCTTTTGTACCCCTTTCCCCTAGGTCGCAACGGGAGAAGAGCAACCTGTTGCTCAGTGTGCCTTCCTGGTAAAACATTTCAATAAATAAACATTGTATACAGTACACTGTGATGGGGATATGTGTACTGCCTAGGGGCTTAAGGTAACAGCAGCAGTGACTGAAGCACGGATAAATGAAATAATTAAAAAGTGCAGTCGCTTAACAGGGAACAGGGAGTGGCTACTAAATACTGGGGCTAATGTTAAATAAAGATAAAGGGTTTGGTTGCAGGAATGCTTGAAACTCAGGACTTTGTGTAAATTTATGGACACTGTTTACATCCAGCCACCATGTTTGCAGCTATGTGACACCAGCCAGCCAACCACCAAGCCAGGACTAGCCAGGAGGATTCTGGGGCTTATGAACAGACTCTTGGGGGAAAATACTGTGGAATGTTTAGGTGCCTTTTTGAACAGCCTATGAGGCATCCAGAGAGCCTCATACATAGGCATTTTTGCCTAAGAACAGTGGCTCCAGCAAATGGGGAGTGAGAAAAGGGCTCCCAAATAAAGCAGGGACTGTTGGACTTGAGGCAGTTTGGGGAGAGCTCCTCCTGAGAGAGGGGGGCTCTTGCCCTAGAGAGATTGGGGCCGTGAGATAGGCCTGCCTGGGGGTTGCCAGCAATTTGTCCCCAGGGCAGAGTTGGCCTGCCCCATCAGGAAAGGAAAGAAGCAGCTTGGAATAGAAAAGAGAAAGCTGCAGGTTAAAAGAAAAAAAGCAGCTAGGAAAAGTAAAAGGGAACGCTGCAGGTTGTGAATTGTCTGTATTGTTCTGAAGTTGCACCACAGTGGTGAGGCTGAAGAAGCAGAGCAGGAAAAACTGTGCCCTGAGCCTGAGATAAAAGGGCAAAGGTTGGGTCTAAACCTGGGGAAAAGACCAAGGTTGCGTTCTGAGCCTGGAAAAAGAATGAAGGTTGCATCTAAACCTGGGGAAAAGAAGGAGTACAGAGAATGAAGAACAAGAACATATAAATGTGGTGAAAAAAGAAGAGGGAGACTGAACCTCGTCGATTCAGAAAATTGCCAGTACCTGCATGGTGAGAAAAGGGACTGTGTGTGCAGGGGATAATGTGTGAGCCAGAGTGAATAATATGGCCATGTTAAAGTTGAGAGACTGTGAAAGCAGGAGGATGGACAGGCGGTTTCTGTTCCAAGTGCCTGTGGTCTGCTCCTGAGGTACAGCCAAGAAAGAAATGGATGGCTGGCTACACACCATAGTGGGTAAAGAGAGAGAGACAAAGAGAACAGCAGAAGAGAATGTGCTGAAGTGTTTCTGCTGGAACCCAGGTGGGGAACTTACTAACCCCCATCGAGTGGGGTCTGCCACTGCAGGGGGTCACGGGTCTTGTACCTGAGCACTAGGGCGCTCTGATTGAGGGAGCTGGGCTGTGGGGCCACTCCGCAGTCTAGGTCCTCTGCAGTGGTAGGCCGTGCACACGTGCTCTGCACCGGGCCTGTAATGGGCCGAAGGGGACAAGCCGCAAGATCCATGAGAAACAGATGAAGGAAGAGCAAGCTGCAGCGTCTGTGCCCGTTAAAAAAAATTCTGCCCAGTTCTGCCTGTGCCATCACTCCCCAGGATTCCTGAGAACTGTTCCATCCAAGGACTGATTCTGCAGAACTATGAGTAAATGGCAGGAATTACCCCCGCACATGGGGACTATATATAGTTTAAGTATGCCCGCTAGGGCTAGAGGGAAAGCCAAGGTGGAGTGTTAAAAGTTAATTCAAGTAAGCATGCCGACGCCGGCTACCAGCTGCACCTCAGGCCTCCATCTAAATCTGGATACCCAGTGAGGGACTAAAGGGAAAATGGACTGGGACCTGCAGATCTGGGTTTGGGCACCTGCAGCAGATAGACACTGATGGCTGCATGGATTGAAACATGGGAATGAATCAAAGAGAAATGTGATTTGAGAAATGCAAAATTGAAAATGCTTTAACCTCTATTCCACTACCCTACACCTAAACCCTCATCCTGTAAATAAACCCTGGAGTTTTAGTTTTACAGCAGAAAAGAAATCCAGAGCCTGATTTTAGTGAGCCAGTGTATTAATGACATTTTAGATCGAGGGAGCACTCCCGACCAATCAGAGTGCTCTTTTACTCCGCGCGTGAGACACTCTTATTCTGTGAAGAGCATTTCACGCACAGATGCCATGGAAATGGGCAGGTTCGGGGGAGTTTTTTTTAAATATATATATATATTATTGATTGCTCTCGATCAATAATATATATCAATATATCCCCTATGTCGTTCGTTGCTGAAAAGCTAGTAGTTTATTTGCCTTCAGCTTGAACCAGAACAGCTCAGCTCGGCTCACTGTTCTCCTTCAGCTGAAGGCATGTGAACCGCCATTTTCAGCAATGAGAGGCTCCGGGGGACGTCTTAACACATGCAAAAAGGTAAATGTTTTAACAACGTGGGGAGGTTCAAATCCTGGTAAGTCCATGTCTGGGGTAACTGTTTGGGAGATGGGTTGGTACGACATTCCAGGGGGTTGTACCGCAGATAACCAGACCCACTTAAAATGTACTCTGGATGGAGGCACCACCATTATATTTTAGTTATTTTGGGGGGAAAAGACCCCCTTAGGTCAGCTATGGGAACCCTGGGCTTTGTAACAGCTGGCAAGCCAGGGGCAGTGGCCCTCTCCAGGATGGCGCCAGAGAGGGATTACATTATGGAGGCACTGCTGGGATCTCCTGTGCCAGTCACACCCAGCATGGAACCCTCTCCTAGCTCCCTAAAGTGTGGGACCCTTGCAAGTGGTGGAAAATGGTAAAATGGCTATAAACTGTAATGGAAAAGTGATTTTTTTTTACTTTACGTTTATTGCTTTAATATGATGGTACATACAATCAATGCTTCGAACACAAAGCATTCAGTATAAGATCACAATGAGGATGCCACTCCTCTCAATACATGCATTAATTCAGACTGGTGCAATATAGATACATCTTTGAGGGGAATACAATTGAAATGTAATCAGCAAAAACAGTAACAAAAAAAGTATTGCTGTTAAGGCAGAGCCCATGAGCTGCATGTATCTAATCCCAATATTCAGTCTTATAAAAAGAGTTCCAGAGTCTCTCCCCCTCCATAATGGAGGGAAAGAGAGTTCCACATGCAATTCAGAAGTTGGTTGTACTACAATGGCACTGAGTCAATGTGAGCAGCTTGAACATCAAAAGCTTTCTATTCCGCAATGGAAAAGTGATTTTGGCGCCAAAAGCTGTCTTGGACTGACTTCATTGCTGGTCAATGAAAATGTTAGGGGTGCATGCCCCCTAGTGTTCAGAGGTAAAAATTGTGCCAAAAGTGTGCCACTTGAGAAAATAAAGGTGCCAAGGGTCTCCAGGGAGGGTTTATACCATCTAGGCTCTAAATTAATGGGGTAAGGTGTAAAACTGATTGGGATAGATATAGATTGTAAAAAATGGAAAATGTTGATGTATAGAATAGGTAACCCTATGTATAGAATAGGATGTCATAGTTTTTGGCATTACTGTAAATGTGATTGTGTTACAAAGTGATTTGAGGGTAAATCCTTAGATTAGCGTAGACACCAAGCATTTAAGGGAAGGGAGAGTGTAATCTCCCTGTCTGAGGCTTACCTGAAAGCCCTGAAAAAGGCTTGTTTCCCCCGGGTTTTGTTTTTTAATTTTATTTATTCATTCTCGGATTGACCATACCTTTGAGCACAGTACAGCTCATTTACAAAGGTTCCACTTCATAGATTGGGAGGGTAAAACAAAGAACAACAAACTGATAAAGGAAGGCAAGATGAAACAATTCACAGCTAACAACAAAACAGCATAGTATCAAAAAATGGTAAATACATTCACAGATAAGATTAAAGTCACAATTGATGCAATAGATAGGGTGAGAGAAGAAGTGAGGAGGATAGCAGCTCAGGGCTTTGTCGAGAGATGGCAGGGGAGAGGGGGAGAATAGAAAAGTGGGGAGGGATAAGAGGAGAATGAGCCAAAGGAGAGGACTCAAAGCTAGTGGCCAAGAGGGTTGAAAAGGAATCGAATTAGGTACAAGTGGGCAAAGCAGTTCTCAACTTAGGCAGTCAGAGGAGCTCTGTAGCAGGATGTGTTGGCGCAGAAGGTGTTTAAACTTGGACATCTCAGTATGGCTTGTTAGATCGTGGCCAAGGCCATTTAGCCAGATAGGGGCTCTGTAAAGGAAAGATTGTTGGCACTGTGTAGTTTGGAACCTTGTTACGAGTAGAAGCTCAGAGTCCGAAGCCTCGGTATGGTGGACCTTGAGGGCTCTGGGTAGAAGGCAAGAGGTTCCGGTAGGTAGATCTCCACTGAGCACTTTCTTTGCTAGTATACATGAGTGATACTTGATCCGACCTTGTAGATTGAGCCAGCCACTTTCTGCGTAAAGACCACATGTGTGAGTGAAGCGGTCTGAGTTCGTGATGAGCCTACAAGCTTTGTTAAGTGTTAAGTTTAGCCTTTTTAAAGACGTGGGAGTGGCTGCACCATATATTGCTAGGTCGTAGTCAATGGTGGATACTACTGAACTGCTGACTGCAAGTCTAAGTGCTTCCGGGGTTAGATTCCTTCTGTGCCTAAATAGCAGGCCTAGTTTTGAATTCAGAGACTTGGCAATGGTCTCAATGTGGAATACACAGGAGAGACAGCTATCTAAGATTATTCCAAGATATTTGAATTGTTGAATTTGTTCACGGGGGGCTCAGAGGTTGTTTTTTATTAGCATAACATGCAACCTGTGCTTATGTCGGGGGAGGAGAACAGCAGAAGCTTAATTTTTTTGTAGTTCAGGACAAGTTTATGAGTATGGAACCATTTAGAAACATAGAAGTTGACGGCAGATAAGGACCGCAAGGCCCATCCAGTCTGCCCATTTCTTTTTCTACCTTATAAATGTGCCATCGGCCTTTGCTCTGTCAATGGCCTATCTATTCATACTCATCTCTATTGCTCCCTTATGCCTATCCCATGCCTGTTTGAAGCCCTGCATTGTATTCGTATCCACCACATCCTGAGGTACACCGTTCCATGCATCCACCACCCTTTCTGTGAAAAATAACTTCTTCACATTACCCCTTAATCAGCCTCCCTCTAATCTCATGCTGTGTCCTCTTGTCCTGCTATTTTTCTTATACTGAAACATGTTAGACTCTTTCACCTTGTTAATGCCTCTCTCCCTCCTTTGCTCTAGGGTATACATATTAAGCTCCGTTAATCTGTCCTCATACGTTTTCTGATGCAGTCCCTCCACCACTTTGGTTGCCCTTCTCTGGATTGCCTCAATTTGGTTAATGTCCTTGTGAAGGTGTGGCCTCCAGTAACATAGAAACATAGACTTTGACGGCAGATAAAGACCACTTGGCCCACCCAGTCTGCCCATTTCCCTACCTAATGGATAAGCTGCAGATTCTAGTTAACCAACAGCCTATTTCCTGCCACCCCCCACTACAACTGCCTTGTGTCTGTCCCATGCATGTTTGAATTCCCCCACTGTTTTAGCCCCAACAACCTCCCCAGGAAGGCAGTTCCACGCATCCACCACTCTCTCCGTGAAAAAAACATTTCCTCACATTACCCCTGAGCCATCTCCCCTCTATCTTTAAATTGTGTCCCCTTGTTCTTGCACATCTCTTTTTCTGAAAGTTGCTACCCTCCTGGGCTTTGTTGATTCCCTTGAGGTACTTGAACATTTCTATCATGTCCCCCTTGTCCTTCCTTTCATCAAGGGTATACATATTAAGCTCTCTCAGTCACTCTTCGTATGATTTCTGATGCAGACCCTGCACCATTTTAGTTGCCCTCCTCTGGACTGCTTCCATCCTGTCTATGTCCTTGCGTAGATGAGGTCTCCAAAACTGCACACAGTACTCCAGATGGGGTCTCACCAACTGTCTGTACAGAGGGATAACCACTTCCCTTTTTCTACTTGTGATGCCCCTTCCTATGCATCCCAGCATCCCCCGTCTCTCCTTACTGACTTCTCACATTGCTTACCAACCTTTAGATCATTTGACATGACTACCCCCAAGTCCCGTTCCATTTTTATTGTTATTAGTACCTCCCCTGCTATTGTGTACTCTTCTCCTGGGTTTTTGTTTCCCAGGTGCATTACTTTGCACTTCTTTGCACTGAATCTAAGTTGCCATATGTCTGACCATTCCTCCAACCTTGCCAAGTCCCTTCTCATCCTTTCTCCTCCCCTTGTGTATCAACTCTGTTATAGATCTTTGTATCATCTGCAAAGAGGCATACCTTTCCTTCCAGACCCTCTGCAATGTCACCTATAAAGATGTTAAAGAGGACTGGACCCAGTACTGAGCCCTGAGGTACTCCACTAGTGACCCCCCCTTTCTTCAGAATGTGTTCCACTCACTATTACCTTCTGTGTCCTGTTGTACAGCCAGTTTGTAACCCAGTACTGCACACAGTACTCCAGAAGGGGCCTAACCAGTGTCTTGTAAAGAGGGATTATTACCTCCCTGTTCTGACTTGTGATACCCCTACTAATACACCCTAACACCCCCCTAGCCTTACCTACTGCTTTAGTGGTCTGCTTGGATGATTTCAGGTCATCTGTGATGATGATGCCCAAGTCTGTTTCTTCCCTTGTGACTGCCAGCAACTCCTCTCCCAGCCTATAGGTGGCTTCAGGGTTTCTCTTCCCTATGTACATGATCTTGCACTTCTCTGCATTAAACCCTAGTTGCCACTCTTCCGACCATTTTGCTAGTTTATCCAGATCTCTTCTCATTTTGCCTGCCCCATCTGGATCATCTACTCTGTTGCAGATCTTGGTGTCATCAGCAAACAGACAAACCTAACCATCCAGTCCATCTGTAATGTCACTGATGAAGATATTGAAGAGGACTGGCCCCAGGACTGATCCCTGAGGAACCCCACTTGTGACTTGCATCTCTTCTGACTGTATACCGTTTACCACCACTCTCTGTTTTCTGCCCATCAACCAGTTTGCCACCCAGCTGACCAACGTCTGACCCACCCTGACCCTACCCTCTATGTGGAACAGTATTGAAAGCTTTGCTGAAGTCAAGGTAGGTGACATCAACTGCTCCCCCTTGGTCCACCACTCTGGTTACTCAATCAAAGAAATCAATGAGATTAGTTTGACAGGACCTTCCTTTTGTAAACCCATGCTGTCTTGCATCCTGTGCTCCTATGGATTCCAGGTGTTGCACTATCCTTTCCTTAAGGAGTGCCTCCATAATCTTGCCCACTACTGAGGTAAGACTGACTGGTCTGTAGTTCCCTGCCTCCTCCCTGCTACCACTCTTGTGGAGCGGGATTACATGAGCCCTTCTCCAGTCTTCCAGGACCTCTTCTGTGTTCGGAGACTCACTAAACAGTTCTTATAATGGCTCTACTAGTTCCACCCTTAGCTCCTTTAGTACCCTGGGATGTATGCCATCAGGTCCCATTGTCTTGTCCACCCTGAGCTTATCGAGCTCTTGTAGGACCCTTTCTTTTGTGAAGGGACTAGTGCTTACCTCCCTCCCCCCTCTGTCTATGCTGCTGAGCTGTGGGCCCTGCCCTACCTTCTCTTCAGTAAATACTGAGCAGAGGTATCTATTTAGGATAGATGCTTTTACATGGTCCCCCTTCTCACACGCCCCCTTATCTCCTTTCATCTTAGCAATACCCCCTCTGGATTTTCTCCTTTCACTAATGTATCTATAGAAAGTCTTGTCACCTTCTTTTACTGTCTGTGCTAGAGTTTCCTCGGTTTAGGCCTTTGCCTGCCTTACTGCCTTCCCTGCTTCCCTTAGGAAACTTTGGTATGTCTCCCTATCTTCATCCCGCTGTGTCCCGTTATATTTTCTGAACACCAGCCTTTTGGCTCTGACTTTTTCTGCTACTGTTTTTGAGAACCAAAGAGGTTTCCTTCTTCTTTTGCACTTCCTTTTCTCTCTAACACAATGGGATGTTACTTCAAGTATTGCATCCTTAATGCTTGCCTACTTTGCCTGTACCCACTCACCTGTATTTCTTTTTGCCAGGGCTAGCTTAACTCTGTTGGCCATCTTATCGAAGTCAGCTCCTCTGAAGTCCCATATTTTTGCCTAGGAATGGATGATTTAGTTGTAGTGGCCAAATTGAACCATACCATGTGATGGTCACTGGCCCCCAGGTGACCTTCTACCTGGAGATCTGTGATCCTTTCCCTGTTAGTCAGTACTAGATCTAGGGTAGCCCTGTCTCATGTGGGTTGTTGTACCAGTTGTTTGAGGCCTTCCTCCTGCAGGGAACCCACCATGTGTCTAGTTCTGTTAGATGTTCCTGCTGGTATTGACCAATCTGTATCTGGCATGTTGAAGTCTCCCATTATCAGGACCTCCCCTTTAGCTGTTATGTTTTGTATATCTTCTAACAGTAATGTGTTTATGCCCTTCCCCTGATATGGGGGCATGTAGATAACCCCAGTTCTTATGGCTATCCTATTTCCTGTTTCCAGGGTGACCCACAGTTCTTCTGGCTCCTTATGTGCATTCTGAATTTCTGTAGCTTTGATATTTTCATTGACATACAGGGCCACTCCACCCCCCCCCCCTTTTTGCACCTCGGTCTCTTCTGAACAGTACATAGCCAGGTACTGAAGTCTCCCGAGTGTGGTTATTGGTAAACAACATCTTGTTAATTGCTACTATGTCCAGTTTAGCCTCTGTTATTATTGCCTGCAGGTCTGGGATCTTGTTTCCCAGACTGAGAGCATTTGTGTACATGATTTTCCATTGGCCAGATTTTGGTGTGTTAGTTGTTGGGTGAGGTGTGGCGTTTTCCCTGTGTGTTGTATGGGGAGCTGGACCTTTTTCCTTACCTGGTGATGCAAATGAACTGCAAACATGCTGAACTCCTGTTTGACCACTAGCTGAGGGGGGAGGGGTGTTTTTCCCATTCGACGCATGGGATGCTGCACCCCTCTCCCCATTTGCTAGTTTAAATATTCTGCAAAGATGTCAAACTTCTGCCCCAATGCACTGACTCCCTTCTTAGTCAGATGCAATCGATCAAATTTAAAGAACGTTCGCTCCCAAAACTGTTGCCAGTTCCCTACAAATTTGTGTCATTTTTTCTGGTGCCACCCCTTGAGCCACAAGTTTAGCTCTCCTGTCTCCCCTTCTCTGACCTTCCATCCATCTGCCCCCCTCTCCCAGACTGGCAGGATCTCAGAGAAGGAGATGCCGGACGAAATGGATGATAGTTTGCAACCCAGCCTGGTTAAGTGTTCCTTGGTCTCCACAACTGGCTGGCTGGTGAGATCATTAGTCCCTATGTGTACCAGGATGCCAATGTTTTCTCCTGCTTCCTGAACAATTTTAGCAATGTGGTCAGTGTCTCTCCATGCTGATGTACCTGGGAGACATCTGACCAATACCCCTGGATGGAGATAGGTATCAACTCCCCGAATCATGGAATCTACTATGATCAGAAGTTTTTTTGATTTCCCTTTTGCTTTTTTGTTTTGGTTCCTGTTTTGGGTGAGTTTTGTTGTACTAGCTCATGTACTGTAGTGTCCAGCTCTGCAGTGTCCTCTGCCCCTTTGTTTGATTTCGGAGACAGAAGCAGATACCTGTTTTTTAGTTTTTATATGGTTTGTGGACGTAATATGTTGGAGAGCACCAAGTGATGGGGAACCTGATTTGCACCTCCTAACCACCTGCCAACCTCCAGGACCAACTACCCTCTGCGGTCAAGGTGCTTCTGTTGGATGTTGGGGAAATGGCAGGTGGTTCTCATAATATATTTCCTCTTGAATATGAAATTTGAGGTGCTCAATCTCTGCTCATCCTGTCTGGAGCTGAGCCCTAAGATCTCCAATGGCCCAGCATGTAGGACAGTGTCCTAAATCCTGTAAAACTACCCTTCTGAAAAGTGTTTCACAGTACCTGCAGTTAATGATATCCATTCCTGATAAGTTGCTGGGTTTATAACCTGGTCAGAGTAATTAGAAGGAAGAAAATGAAAGCAAAAGTTTGATTCTGTGTTTTGTTTGTTTGTTTTTGTATAACTTGTTATAACAAGTTAAATTACTAGTGCCCCTTTAAATGAGGTCACCGTGTGGATACCCCACTGATCTGCCCTTTCCTGCTTTGCCACAGAAAATGTCACGACTGTGCTATCCTATAAAAGAAGTGTAGTGTTGGGTGGCTGGGCCCTTCCCCTGCTGAAAAAGAAGAACCATGGATGAAAGAAACAAGGAGGTAAGAGCAGAAACAATCAGTCAGCAACAAATGCAGTAACCCTGAAAGTGTATCCTAAAGGTAGATAAAACTGTAAAACCTGTAAAGCGCCACCAGTAATAATTTCACAGAAGATATACCCTGTAAGAAACACTTTGCTACTGAAAAAAATAAAGCAGTAACAGAAAATCTACCTTGCAAAAGACAATTTGAATCACAATCCCTGTGAGTACAAAATAAAAATAACAACACACAGTAAATCTGCCTAGCCAAAATATGCCTTAATCCTCTCCCTAGCTCTGGTAAGGTTCTTTGTTCTGTCCTTTCAAGCAACCTAGAAGGAAAGAGCTCAGGTGAAGCTACAGTAGGTGCCTTGGCCAGCAAAAAATAGTCTTCCACCTCCAAGATATCAACTAGCCTGACCTTTTAACCCTTCTTTCTGTTGAAAGTTACTGACAGTTTGCCAGCTCCAGCACCCTGATACACACCTAATCCCCTGGAAGAGCTGTGGGAGGAAAGCAATTAGCTCCTTCAATGTGAGGAGGAGACTGCAACACGTCTGAGACAAAAAAATATTTTCTGCAAAAAAAAATAAAATAGTGGCAAACAGTAATTTTGCTTAGCCTAATGATAAAAAGTCACAAAAATGTAAGCACCACCTGTAATAATTTCACAGAAGATATACCCTGTAAGAAACACTTTGCTACAGAGAAAAATAAAACAGTAACAGAAGATCTACCTTGCAAAAGACAATCTGAATCAGAAGATTACAGCAGTAATCTGTTAGCACACACCTGTAGGCACACCTTGTAATAATGCAGCAGAAGGTGTACCCAGCAACAACAATTTGAATCAGAGAAAAATAAAGCAATATAATGTTAGCAACAAACAATAACAATCACTGTAAGTACAAAATAAAAATAACAACACACAGTAAATCTGCCTAGCCAAAAGAAGTCTTAATCCTTTCCCTTGCTCTGGTAAGATTCTTTGCTCTGTCCTTTCAAGCAACCTAGAAGGAAAGAGCTCAGGTGAAGCTAGGTGCATTGGCCAGCAAACCTAGTCTTCCACCTCAACTTCAAGGAAGCCTGTCTGAAGATTTTCCTCAAGCACAGAGGGATCAGTGTTGTTTGTGTAGTTGACAGCACCATTGGCATAGAGGAGTGTCCTAAGTTGACAAGATTGGGGTAGGTTGTTTAGGAAGATACTAAACAGGAGATGGCCAAGGATGGACCATTGAGGGACACCAGATCAGACAGATTGTAGTTCGGAAACAATATTAGATATTTTCACCCTCTGAGACCTACCAGCAAGGTAGCTTCCAAACCATTTCAGTGTGGTTTGTGAGACATCAACTGAGGCAAGTTGAGTAAGAAGCAGGTTGTGATTCACATTGTTGAAAGCTTTTGTAAGGTTGATAAATGTAGCGCCAACAATCTTGTTATTGTCGAAGGACTGATGTATGTAGTTGGTAAATTCAAGCAAAGCTGTGGTAGTGCTGTGTTTTTTCCTGAAACCATGTTGCTGGGGACACTGTAGGTCATACTTTTCAAGGTAATAAACCATTTGATTGGAAACTATGCGTTCAATGACTTTTGATAGCGGGGGGAGTGTTGACATCAGCCTGTAGTTAGAGTGCTGTGTAGGATCCCTGGATTTATGCACAGGGCTGACCAATGCAGATTTCCAGACTTCTGGGAATTGTGAAAGGGAAAATGATAAGTGTAGAATCTTGGTAACTGATAAGAGTACTTTTTCAAGAGTCAGTGCCAGGAGTTTGAGATCAAGCGAGTCTCCGCTATGTCTGGATTTGCCAAAGACTTTAGTCAGGAGTTTTCGGACTAGGGATTGGAAGACCTTTTCGAATTAGAAAGGTGGGTGTTCAGAATGAATTGATTCAGTGGCCCCTGCTGATGACATGGGAGCATCAACTAAGAATTCTTTGGGGAGTACACCCGACAGATTGGTGACAGCTATATTGAAAAAAATTACGATTTGGAGTGGATCAGTGATGGGATGGCCATCCTCCAATAGAATTGTTGGTGTGGTCTTTTGTTCTTTACCTGTGATGTCTTTTATATTAGCCCAGAAACTCCTACTGTCACCCCAGGAGTTGGAGAGTAGATCTCTGTGGAGCCTGCTTTTTGCTTGTCTAATTTCCTTGTACAGCTATTTCTGGCAGCTTTGTAAGCCTGCAGATCTTGTTGCTTCAATGATGATTTAGCCAGTTGCCAAAGATGGTCACGTTGCTTCATCCTGTTTACTATTTCGGGAGTAATCCATGAATTAACTATCCCACCGACTTTCATTTTCTAAAGTGGGGCATGGATGTCACAGGCTGTGTTCAAAACAATGACAAAGTGTTGGAATGCAGTGTTGATATCATCCACTGTATCCAGGAAGGACCAGTCTTGGGAGCGAAGTTGTGTTTTTTAGGAGATCCAAATGTCCATGTTTCAGTACATGATTGTAGATTGTATGTGGTGGAGGGGTATTAAATTTATTTGACCAGCTGGAGGTGATAGGGGAGTGGTCACTGATAGAATCAGGGTGAACCATAACATCTGAGATGCGATACAGGTGATTTGAGACAATCCAGTCTATGGTGGTACTGGTCCCTCTTTTGTAGTTTATCCTGATCGGCGAGTTTACGAGTTGCGTAAGGTGTAGAGATACCATTGTGTCCTTTATGATACCACTAGTCCCTGACGACCAGTTTAAGTTTAAATCCCCCATTAAAATCAACTCAGGGAGGTGTTTTTGTGCACAGAGGTAGTCCAGCAAACTAAGCAGGCCAGTGGCCAGGTCCTTAGGAGGTATGTAGGTTGTGATTATAGTGAGGGCTTTATTTTGTGCCCCCAGGAGTACTTTAACCCCTAAAGCCTGTGCAGAGCACCGAAGATCAATCAGAGGCATAACCAGCCCACGAAGAATATTTTTATAGGAAAAATACACAACCACCGCCCTTCTTAGTAGTGCGGTCTAGCCTAAAAATGGAATAGCCCGGGAGGGCAATTGCATTATCTGAGATTTTAGGAGATAGCCATGTTTCCACGATAGGTAGTATGTCAAGATTGTGTGTGGCTACCCAGACCTTAAGGAGGTCAACTTCATTTAGTAGGCTACAAATATTTATTGTGGCTAGTGTGATGGACCCCAGCTTTGTTGGCAGGTTCCTAGGGGTAGTTACACTTGGGACTGGGTTTGGGTGAATATTGCCTGACAGCATCAGTAACGGTAGGGTTAACTTCAGGAGGTGTAGGCATTGTAGTTTGGTAAGACGCCAAACGCGTCCTTTGAGGTAATTACGTTTGGTCTTTTTTCTACTCATAGTGCAGGTCAGGATGACCCCCGTGAGGGAGTAGGTAAGGCCAGCATCCCAGTGGGCATGCCAGTAGGTGGGCCATGGGTGTGTGAGAAGCTGTGACCACGGACATATAATGATGTGAAAGAAATTTCCTGTAGCGCAGCCAGGAGGGCAGTGAAGGGTTTCAACTACAGTCACGCTTTGAGGAGCAATATAATTAGGAGGCAGGTATTCTGTATTACCAAAAAGAGACGAGAGCAGGATAGCAAGTGGAAGAGGTAATTTTACAAAAGAGAACATTGTGACCATGCCCAGAGACATAATGAATGGGATAGACTTGAGAGCAAAAAGACAGTTGTGGTGGCAGGGGGGAGGAGATAGAGGCAGGACAGCCAATGAGTAAAACAAGGCGGAGCTTAACTGTATTTAATAGCAGTCGGAGTTGGGGCAGGTGGCCATGAAACTTTAGAGATAGAGAAAATACAGCAGACAGGAGCCCGCCCAAGCTTGAGGAAAGCAGGCTAGGAAGCAACCAATAGCGCTATAGTCAGAGGCTTCAGGGTCCAACTGGTGCTAGGCAGATGAGACGAAACAGCCAATCAGGTTGAAAGCCATAAATTCCAGGGAGACTGAGATGTATCTTGAAATGCAGTGGGCAGGGGATGCAGGATGAGTCAGTCAAGTGAATTAGAAGTGGCCCCAGCCACAGGGGCGCAGCCAAGACACGGGCTGCAGACCTGGGGGGAAGAAAGGGGAAGGTTAGGTAAATATAGGCAGTGGGAGGGGGAGCGGAAGTGGGAACAAAAGGATTAGAAGGCGGTGGGAGGGAGAGAAGACAGAGGTCACATGCCGAGAAATGGTGTGCTAGACTGCTGGCACCACTTTTATTACACACTAACGAGATTATTCAGAGAGGGAAAGCAGGGAGAAAATGGCAAAGACAGAAATTAGCAGAACAAAGCATGGCAGGATCAAAAGGGGGGTAGTACAAGCGAGCAAGCGAGCGCTAGATAGGGCCAGGCAGAGGGAACAGAAATCTCAGCACGATCTCCTAACACGGATCACTGAGCGAGGAGAAAAGCTGATAAGAAGCGAGGATTTTGAGAGAGAGAGAGAGTTTTGGTTCCACCCCCATTCTTTTTTAGCCCTGGTCCCGATTTTCCTGGCTTGCCCCTGTGTTTTCTGTTGCTCTTGTAGGCCCCACATTGGTTTTAGAGAAAGAGCGGGGTAGGAGGAGCTGTAGCATGGAGCTGCCGGCTTGAGAATTGACACTGCAGCACCGGTGAGCTCTGTGCAAGCTCACATGAGCAATTTTGAGCTGCCGTTTTGGCAGCCTTTCGGTGTGCCTCTCCAGTGGTCCCAGTCCCACTGGGCAATAAGAGAGGGACCGGAGACATGGGAAAAACCAGAGAGGCGGCAGTGAAGCAAAAGGAGCCATTTTTAAAAGCGACAATCGTGCTGTAAAAATTGGGTGCCGCCTCATTAATACTCATGAAGCGGCTTCCCTTTAAAGAGCAGAGAGCCTGCCTAACGCTGGGAAATAAGAGTGTAGCACAAAGACAGGGAAAAAGGAAATAAATAAAATGAGTAAAAATACGTGTGTAAGGGAATGGAAGGCTGTCAGTCTGTGGGAAAAATAAATAGAAGTATCACGGACTGCAGCCAGGAAACTGAGTAGGCACACTGTATACACTGTGATGGGGATATGTGTGCTGCCTAGGGGCTTAAGATAATGGCAGCAGCGACTAAAGCAGGGATAAATTAAATAAGTAAAAAGTGCAGTCACTTAACAGGGAACAGGGAGTGGCTACTAAATGCTGGGGCTAATGTTAAATAAAGATAAAGGGTTTGGCTGCAGGAATGCTTGAAACATGGGACTTTGTGTAAATATACGGACATTGTTTACATCCAGCCACCATGTTTGCAGCCATGTGACACCAGCCAGCCAACCACCAAGCCAGGACTAGCCAGGAGGATTCTGCGGCTTGTAAACAGATTCTTGGGGGAAAATAAATGTTTAGGTGCCTTTCTGAACAGCCTTTGAGGCATTGAGACAGCCTCATACATATGCATTTTTGCCTAAGGACAGTGGCTCCAGCCAATGGGGAGTGAGAAAAGGGCTCCCAAATAAAGCAGGGACTGTTGGACTTGAGGCAGTTTGGGGAGAGCTTCTCCTGAGGGAGGGGGCTCTTGCCCCTGGAGAGATTGGGGCTGCGAGATAGGCCTGCCTGGGGGCTGCCAGCTATTTGTCCCCAGGGCAGAGATGGCCTGCTTCATCGGAAAGGAAAAGACGCAGCTTGGAAGAGAAAAGGGAAAGCTGCAGGTTAATAGAAAAAAGCAGCTTGGAAAAGTAAAAGGGAACGCTGCAGGTTGTGAATTGTCTGCATTGTTCTGAAGTTGCACCACAGTGGTGAGGCCGAAGAAGCACAGCAGGAAAGATTGTGTCCTGAGTCTGAGATAAAAGGACAAAGGTTGGGTCTAAAGCTGGGGAACAGATCAAGGTTGCATTCTGAACCTGAGAAAAGAACTCCAGGAAACAACAATCAAAACTATCTCTCAAAGAGCTGCGACTCTGCTCCTTAAAACTCCTACTCCTCCTCCTTCTCATCTCAGGCAGCGTCAATCCCAATCCTGGCCCTAGAAGCTCAGGCCACACACAAACTCCAGGTGCCCTTATCCTTGCAACTATTAATATCTGCAGCCTACTACCAAAGCTGGATGTACTCCAAGCCTTCATTTGCCAACACAACCCTGACATCCTTGCAGTGGTGGAAACTTGGCTGACACCTAAAGTTCCTGACTCAGCAGTAACAATACAGGGCTACAATGTCCACAGGCTGGACCGGATATCCAAAAAAGGCGGTGGGTGCGCAATCTATATCAAAGACTCCCTGTTATGGCACCCTGTAGCAACTCCATCACTTTCTGCCTCAGCCCAGATTCTGCCAATAAAAATCGTCCTAGGTCCCAACCATAAAACCCTGACTATTGTCTCTGTATACATCCTGCCCAGGGATCCTAAACATGGATTCAATGACGTCCTAAACTTTATCAACTCTCATCCTTCTGAAGCTGAACTTATTCTACTAGGGGATTTCAACATAAACTGGTTAGCATCGAGTGCCAGTGCCTATAAAGACTCCATCTCAGCTCCTAACCTCATGCAAATGGTAAACTCCCCTACTAGGATTAACTACAAGACTGGCACCAGTACCCTCTTGGAGTGGGTCCTCACCACTCACCCCACAAGGATTTCTTGTACGACCATTCTCCCAGACTCACTCAGTGACCACTCCCCAGTCATGTGTGCATGGTCTAACAAATTTCTTAAGCCCCCTCCCAAAATTATCGCTAGCAGAGTCCTTCCTCGTGGAAAACTTCCACATCTCAAACAACACCTGCTTCTACAAGACTGGCTACCCATCTATGAAGCAACAGATGTTAACTTGGCTCTTGATCACTTCATCTCAATTTTCAACAAAGCTTCGCGACCATTTTGCCCCTCAAAAGGCGAAAAATCTCTCTCTAACCTATGGGTCATGCTGGCTCTTCTCTCACAGCTGAAACTAAGGGATCACCTCTGGGCAGTTGCCAGGGCCACTGGCAAACAACTGGACATCCAAAATTACAAACAAGCACAAAATGCCTGCACAAAAGCCATACGGATAATGAAATCCACCTATTACAAAGACGCTCTCACCAATACATGGGGAAATGGTCGTGCTTTCTGGGACAATATCAAGGATGTCACAGGGAAGCAGCCAAAAACCTCTCCAGCCATGTTAATGGTTGATGGATCCTCAACCCTTGACCCCAAGGTGATTGCAAACATCTTTAACACGGCTTTTTCGGACCTTAGTGCTGTTCTACCCCATGACTTTTTCGAAAACAGGGCCTACTCCCAAATACCTCAGCCCTCAGTCTAACCAACCTCTTCTACTTCAGGAAGGTAAGGCTGAATGAAGCTCGTCTATATTACTGCAGCTATCTCTAAATCTAGATCTAGTAGCGACACCCTGACCTTAGCTTCTGTTGCTCACCCTCGATGAGGTAATTCATCCATTAACAAAATCCTAAACCTCTCTCAGCTGTGGAAAATTCCCGGACCTATGGAAAACAGCCACCGTGACACCTGTCCATAAAAGTGGGGACAAGACGATTCACTCAAATTATCGCCCTATCTCCATACTGCTCCCACTCTCTAAGGCACTTGAGCGCATCGTTGCTGATCAACTTACCGACCACTTAGATAAATACAATATACCTTGTCCACAACAACACAGCTTCCGGAAAGGTCACAGCACCACCACAGCCCTTCTTGAGTTCACTGGAGCTTTGCACAAATCCCTTGACAACGGCCTTCTCACAGGGGCCATTTTCGTCGACCTCTCCAAGGCCTTCGATACAGTACACCATGGACTACTAATACACCAACTACTGAATGCTGGGCCATCACCTGACTCTTCTCTCTGGTTTAAAGGCTACTTAGAAAACCGGTCACAGAGAGTAAAAATTGCGGACGCTCTTTCTAACACCCTACCTGTTTGCTCGGTGTCCCACAGGAATCCATACTGGGACCCCTTCTTTTTAGCCTTTTCTTAAACTCCCTCCTTACCACTGCTCTGAGCAGATCATACTATATGCCGATGATGCTGTTGTATTCTCCACTCACAAAGATCCTGCAACTTCTTCAACACAACCTTCAACTTGGTTTCAGTTCTGTAGAGACATGGTTTCTTAATCATAAACTGGTCCTCAATGACAAGAAAACCAAATCTATGCTCTTCTGCAGCCTCATAACCCACACAAGCTACACCACTTGCCTATCTCCACCACCCAGGGCAACACTCTAGATCAGGTGGTGTCCTTCAAATACTTAGGATTCAGCTTGACCCTAATCTCTCCTATGGACTTCATGTAGATAATGTAGCTAGAGCTGCTAATACACGGCTTGGTCTCCTCTACAAACACAGACCACACCTCATGCCAGAAGCTTTGAAGGTTGCAGTCCTGAGCTCTGTAATAGACTATGGTCTCATCATTTATGGCTCAGCCACAACCACAACCCTTAGACGCCTCTCAACTGCCTTAAATAAAGCATGTCGGCTCATCACTGGTGCTCACCGTCTCACCCACACATGTGACCTGTACACTCAGACCAGCTGGCTCCAACTATCAAACTGCATAAAGTTTCTCATCTGCTGCATGGTCAAAAAAATCTACCTTGGCCTTGCACCTTCTGGGGTCTCAACTCTGTTACAACACCGAATTAACAAATGGTGCCTTAGGAGATCCACGCTACAGCTACTGAAAGTCCCCCACTGTCACACTTCACAGGGACTACGCTCTTTTGCTTATCAAGCACCACTCTGGTTCAATGGCCTCAGCCCAACCATCTCCTCTGCCCCAACTATTGGTATGTTTAAAACTAGGCTCCGGGACTATCTCACTACCAACAGCTCCTGTGACTGCCCAACTTAACCTTGTTTCTCCACTTCCCTTTCTGCTCTAGTTGCCCCCCCCCATTGGATTCTACCCTCACATCTTGATATACCCAATGCTGCACTTTTCACCCTCTTGCCATCCTTCCTACGTTCCTTCTCCCCCCCTACCCTCTTCCCTCTCTCTATGACTCTGGCACTTCTTATCTGTTGTCTATTTTCTCTGACAAATGCCGCTGGCTGCCTTGTTACAATGCTACCCTTGAACTGTATTAATCTGTACTCTGTTTGCAATGTCCATATTGTTGTAATGCCTGTCTTGATGTTCCCCATAATTTGTATTTCTCTGACGTGGAACCTTTGTAAAAGAGCCATGGATCAAAGATATTTGTAATCCTAGACTTGATAAATAAATAAATAAATAAATAAATAAATAAATCTAAACCTGGGGAAAAGATGGAGTACAGAGAATGAAGAACAAGGACATATAAATGTGCTGAAAAAAAGAAGAAGGAGAGTGAACCTCGTTGATTCGGAGAATGGCCGGTACCTGCACAGTGAGAAAAGGGACTATGTGTGCAGGGGATAATGTGTGAGCCAGAGTGAATAATGTGGCCATGTTAAAGTTGAAAGACTGTGAAAGCAGAAGGATGGAGAGGTGCTTCCTGTTCCAAGTGCCTGTGATCTGCTCCTGAGGTACAGGCAAAAAAAAAATGGATGGCTGGCTACACACCATAGCGGGTAAAGAGAGAGAAAGAGAACAGCAAAAGAGAATGTGCTGAAGTGTTTCTGCTGCACCCAGGTCCAGGTGGGGAACTTACTAACCCCCATCGAGTGGGGTCTGCCACTGCAGTGGGTCATGGGTCTTGTACCTGAGCACTAGGGTGCTCTGATTGAGGGAGCAGGGCCGTGGGGTCACTCCGCAGTCTGGGTCCTCTGTGGTGGTAGGCCTTGCGCACGTGCTCTGCAACAGGGCCTGTAATGGGCCGAAGGGGACAAGCTGCAAGATCCATGAGAAAGAGATGAAGGAAGAGTAAGCTGCAGTCTCTGTGCCTCTGTTAAAAAAAATTGTGCCCAGTTCTGCCTGTGCCATCACTCCCCAGGATTCCTGAGAACTGTTCCATCCAAGGACTGATTCTGCAGAACCGTGAGTAAATGGCAGGAATTGCCCTGAATGTAGGGACTGTATGTAGTTTGAGTATGCCCCCTAGGGCTGGAGGAAAAGCAAGAGAGAGTGTAAAAAATGAATTCAAGTAAGCACGCCAATGCCAGCTACCAGCTGCACCTCAGGCCTACATCTAAATCTGGGTACTCAGTGAGGGATTTAAGGGAAAATGGACTGGGACCTGCGGGTCTGGTTTTGGGCACCTGCCACAGACAGATAGATAGATAGGCACTGATGGCTGCATGGATTGAAACATGGGAATGAATCAAAGGGAAATGTGATTTGAGAAATGCAAAATTGAAAATGCTTTAACCTCTATTCCACTACCCCACTCCTAAACACTCTCCCTGTAAATAAACCTTGGAGTTATTGTTTTACAGCAGAAAAGAAATCCAGAGCCTAATTTTTGTGAGCCTGTGTGTTAATAAAATAAAAAGGTACATCTTCTAACTGAATATGGGGAGGTTCAAATCCTGGTAATTCCATGCCTGGGGTAACCATTGGGGAGGTGGGTTGGTACAACATCCCAGGAGGTTGTACTGCAGATAACCAGACCAACTTAAAATGTACTCTGAGTGGAGGCACCACCATTTAAAATTTTTTTTTGGGGGGAGGACCCCCCCAGGTCAGCTATGAGAACCCCAGGCTCCTGGGCTTTGTAAATGCCGGCAAGCCACGGGCAGTGGCCCTCTCCAGGATGGTGCCGGAGAGGGGTTACTTCAATAATGGGACATTTTTAATTGAACGATTCTGTGGATAACTGAAAATGCAAATGGCACTCTCAGGTTTAGTGACTGCGGTTGGGACTGATGACGTCATTGATGGCCCTGGCCAAACATGGAGCTGACTGTCGTGCCGCAATCTGCAGAGAAGACCTTTTTATATTTTTATTTATTTTTAATTTAAGTTTTGGAATTACAAACCTTTGAGTCAAGGACTCATTTACAAAGGCTCCACATCAAGCAAGACGCATCATACACAAGATACAAATTGAGCATATGGTACAGTTAAGACAAAACAGCAATTGATATCCAGACAGTTGTGGAAGCAATAACATGGTATGGAGTGACGAGCATTGTGCACTGGCAAATTACAGATGCAGCAACAGCATGAGATACAAAGCATTTGGGCAAAAAGCTAACAACAATACTAGAATCTGAAGGCAAAGACCTGAAGCAGACTGCCGAACCACAGCCTTCAAATATCCTTTTTATTGCTTTCCCTCAGCCCTACCCTAAAATACTTTAATATGTCAGATACTCAAGTACTCTGCCTTACATCCAGACCATTGATACATACTACTGAGAATCTGATTATGATCCGGTGAGTGGCGTGGCACTAAGAATGGCTCTCAGGGTAAGTGTGTGTGAGGGGAGGGTGGAAGGGAGATTAACTCACACATAGTTAAAATATCTTATACAGAATAATGGTTCCTCACATTTCAGACCAGCTGTGACTGCTTTAACAAATCTGAATGCTATGCTACATAACTGAAGAATCATAGGTACTGGGATTTGGATGGTGAAAAGACTAGCTCAGAGACATCAGCAATGTTTGAAATGGTGGTGGGGGGGGTGGTATTAATATTGGTAAGGCAACATCCCTAAGTCTACATGGCAAGTCATTGCTTTTGGGTCTTGGATTGATGTTTGAAGTGGGGCTCGACACTTTGAGTTGCTCCCTGTTTATACATGTGGGTGAAGGAGTGGGGAAGGGGCTTAGGACAAATGCAGCTATTAATTTACACAGGAACTTAGTCAACTAAACTTCAGACCAGCTTTGACCAAATTCAAATATCTGTATGTTACATTTTCTTACTCAGAACACGTGAATACTGGGACTCTGTTAAAGGAAAAGCTCTGTGATGTCAATGAGGCGTGTGTGTGTCTGTGTTGGGGGGGGGTAGTGTAGATTATTGCCTACAATACAATATCTAATGGAAAGCAAACATTCTGAAATTAATATAGGCAAGCAGAGTTTTGCTGTGGTCCCTATAACCCGCATACCCCCAGTTCAAACTAAGTGTGATGGGTGTCCATTGATGGCCCCTAAGCTCACCATGCTGCATTGCTAAATATGGACCCTACAGGAGACACAGCTCAAACCGTCTCCTGTAGTTACAAGTGGTGGTGCAGCGGGCTACAACGGGGGGAGGTTGGGGGGGGTCGCAGCATTCATTCCTCCAGGGCACTGCTACACAGGTCAGCATCTATACCGTGATGCATAAAGGGTCCCTGAGTAGTTGCATGGGGAGAGCTGCTTAGCAGACAGACATGCACTCCCACAAATATTGTCTCCAGACTAGCCGGGGTTTCAAAGTAATAAGATGTATAGAGGACCCAGATGGCTATAGGATGACAGGGGGTTAAAATATAGCCTGTTAACAATGCGTTGAGGAAATGTCTTTGGGCAGAGAAGAACATCTGCTAGAAATCACGATATGCCAAGATGGACGTCTGTCGCACAAGAAAGATGGGCGCGCATACTTTTATGTGTGCTTATCAGGCTCAGTCCTTATACCACTGAGGACTCTGATGTCTTAGATATGACACTCTGCAAAAGGGGAGACACCTCATACAAGAGGGCCTGAGTTCACCTACTTGACCTTGGAAGCCGGGGGGGGGCAAAGGTGGTCAAGCCCCCAGGGCACAAATGGATTAGGGCACAAGTTCCCATAAACCAGGCTAGAGCTGCCAACTCAAGGCTGTACCAGGACAGCTCCCTAAGAGAAGAGTAGCCCAGAAAAAAGCTGTTAAATTTTTTTTTTTTTTTTTATGTAACGCTGGTGCCATTATACCCAGGGCTACTACCCCTGCCTGACTTCCTGACAACGGATTGAGGGGCCTAGGTTCAAAATTAACAAGTACTGGGCTGTCCCTACCCTCAGTAAACACAATATTTTGGTGCCCTCACCCAGAGTAATGCTTTCATGGGTATCTATCTAGACTGGTACAGCCCCCTGGGAAGCTATAACCACCCACAATCCCACCTAGTGACCTTGTACCTTTAAATTGGTGATAACCAGTTGCAATATTTAATTGACAGTTGGTAACAGACATTAATAATATGCTCACACACCTTGCACTTACCAACAGAGTTTGGTCTTCTGGCACACACCCTGGAACCCCACTGTAGAAAGACAGTTTAAAATGCAAGCATGCACTTTTAAATACTTTATCCAGGTTTCAGTAACCTTAGACCAGGTAATAATATGCATACAAGCCAGCTTAACAGTAAAACAGTAAATCAGATTTGTTAAGAGGACATGAACAAGGAGGGGGTGAGAATTTAGACCAACGATTACTTTATTCTGACAGGTTACTTTGCATGCAATCAATTCAGTCCCTGTATTAAACAGTCTACAACTGCTGGGTACTCAGAATATAATGCTGGCATGCCAGAAACGGTGCCCGGGGTGGCTGGCATTGCAACTGTCGGTGGGGCCCTTGATGGAAAAAAAAACCCCATTAACATTAGTGGTGCAAAGCAAATGAATTGTATCCGTGTCCAGTTGGCCTAGTCTATTAAAACACTTGAACACTAACCCAGCACAATCAGATGGTACCATAAATTAATTGAAACACTTGTTGCAGGGAGCTACCCTGGTTTTACTCACTGTACCCAGAAGATGGATGAAGGCACTGGTGAAATGAAGACCTGTTGCTGGCAGTTGTTGCTCTTGGGGACCTGGGCTGGCACGACTCACTTCCACTTCACGGTCTTGCCCTATAGGTGGCCTCAACCTGCAATGATTTGCTGCACAGGGGCTGATTCCCTGGATCAGGTCTCTCGCCAACAGGCTGTTGCTGGTACAGGAACAAATGGCATGGGCCAAGGCTGACATGGGCTCAGCTGCAGAAAGTGTCTCTAGAATGGTTCAGTTCTACTGCTGTTGAAACCCCCAACGGGTAGACAATACTGTTACTGCTACTGCATAATACTGACTCCCTTACTGGTAACAGGAGTCCCTAGATCACTGTCTCTTCACATGCAGTAGGCCTCAGCACATCAAGCTGAAAGAACATTACATTTTCTTCTCTCTTTCGGTTTCTGGCCGGTTGCAATCTCAACCAACTTGCTGAGCAACCCCTCAGTTTGCTAGCAGGCAGTTTCTAGAGATCGTTCCCCTTTTGTTTCGAAGATGAACCACAGGAGGCAAAACAGGCCTTTCTTGTGAGAATCTTCTCTGAGCCAAACCAGCTCCTCTCTCCTCAGAGTCTCAAACTGGAGTCCACACAACTTGCTTCAGAATGGCTTCTCCTCTGAGTTTAGTCAGCCTGGGTATCTTCTAGCCGGTAGGAATGGAAAGTCAGGTCCTTTTCTCACCTTTTCCTTAGCTCACACAGGAGCTTCTTTCAGTTTGAGAGCTCAAGCTGCACTGACCCCTGTTTGAAAACAGTTCTCAGACTTGTGTGCTTTTCCTGCAATCTGGTCGGCCAAGGGAGCTGTCAGTCACAGTCTTATGTTCACATTTGTTCTTTTAGGTGCCAAAACAAAGGGTTCACAGTTTCTCTCACAAAGCACCTGAGCTAAGGACCCCTTGAGGTCGCCTGAGTCCCGATTGGCCCAAACCTGGAAGTCCCGGACCAAACATGGCGGCTCCCACTAGGAAGTGCATACTGCAAGGAAGGCAGGTTAAACAACTTACTCTATCTCAAAAACAGTAAAGAATTAAAAGTAAATATTTACAGTACAATGTATGGCTCCCCCTGCTCTACTAGCGACAGCAGAGTGGGGCAGATCAGGGAAATGCCTGGCTGGTTGTGAGCTCCGAGACATTCGGACCCAGCCCAGGCTATTTACAATATACACACTGGCCGTTGCACTTAAAGGGACAGCTCGGAGGCATAGCATGGCACTCTCATGCAAATCAATAGAAGAACACCAACAACCACGCATTTACCTTTTCTGAGGGATGTCTGCCTGGCAGCGGGCATTAAAGGAACCCAGGGAGACACTTAAGGTAAGCCCCTGATTTTTTTTTTGGGGGGGGGCATGCTACATTTAACTTTGTGTTTATTGTTTTAAATGATACTTACACACATTCCCTCATATTGGGCCATAGTAATTACAACTGCAGTAGCATCATAATATTGACATTCACATTTATCCCCTGTACTCTGTTACAATATGAGTAGCGGGGATTCCCATAGTTTGAGCTATTAATTGTCCATCAATGTTAGCCATCTCAGTGGCATTGGAGTGTCCAGAATTAACTAGAATCTACAGAGAATGATAAAAAACAATCACTAAGGATTGCTACGTATCCATGTCTACAAATATAATGTAGAAAACAGTAAGAACTGTGTTTTTCTTAACTTCCTGCACATATCAGTATTCCTAGAAACTTAGCCCTTTATAACTAACTTTTATTAACTTGAGCCAAGGAATTGGCCCCTTTATTTTGTTTTTAACGCTTGATCAGCAAATCAGACCTGCAAGGAACTAGTTACACGTCAAAACAGAACTTTATGCCTCAATTAGAAGACAGCAGAGCATAACAATATATGACTTAACAACACAAGCCATCCCTTGAATCTGTACAACCAGTGAACAGATCTATTCCCCAACAATTTCAACAGTTTTCACTGCCAGGCTTACTATGAGGGCAGTTTGCTTAATAGGGGCACATGACAAGAGGCGATATTAAATTACCCCCACCCCCCCATACACATATTAGAAGGGTAGGTGTCCCTTAACGTTCTGCTTGATGGTTACAGGCTGTTTACAAAGGAAAAAACAACTGAGTTCAAACAGCCACCTGCTCCTCTTCTACAGTTTCCTCTTTCACTGAAGCACTTTCACTTGTGGCAAATTCCCTCACCGTTTTTTCCAGCGGTTGTCCAGCATCTGCAGGATCTAGGAACTACCAGGACTTGCCACCATACGTAATCCTAAATCAAGCTGGCAGCAAAAAAGAATGCACCACTCCTAGTGCCCTGTTAAAATTGTTTTATTGATTCTGTTAATGTTAAATGTTTGTTGGTTTTTGGTTCAGTGTACAGGTACTTCAGTTTGCAGTCACTGCGCAGAGATAACAGGATCTCAGTCTCATACTTCAGAAGGTGTAAAAGAAAACAAAAAAAATATTGCATTACAAATGGGGGGTCAAAAAAGGTTATATCATATAATATAAATGGCATCAATAACCCAAGCAAGCATAAACAGGTGCTTAACTATATCAAGAACGAACAGGGGGAAGATTCTCTTCATTGAAGAGAGACATTTGACTCCACTGGAGACCCAGAAATTCCAGAAATGGAGGCTTCACTAAAGTGTATCACCCTTCACTGGAAAAAGGGAAAAAAACAGGGGTATTTACCCTGATTGCAAACACACTACCATTTATGGAGAATGAAGTCATAACTGATGGGGGTAGATAACTCATTGTTCTTGGAAACATGAAGACATCCAAGACACTCCTGTCACCCTGGTAAATGTCTACCACCCCCAAACCCTGTATGAAATTGATGCCAAACTGCAGAAGCTGGCGATGCAGGTGTGCGAAAGGCCTAGTAATAATTGGGGAGGGGGAGACTGGAACCCGATCTTTAATAGATCCTCGACACTACATCCCAGATCCCACGCCATGGCAAAAAAGTTGAAAAGCCTCATGGAGGCTCATGCAAGAACAAGGGGGCACAATTTGAAGATAGAGGGGGACGGCTCAGAGGTAATGTTAGAAAGTATTTTTTCACGGAGAGGGTTGTGGATGCATGGAACAGCCTTCCTGAGGAGGTTGTGGAGTCAAGAACAGTGGGAGAATTCAAGAATTCATGGGACAGACAAAAAGCAATTCTAGTGAGGGGTAGGAGGAAGTAAGCTGTTGGTTAAATAGACTCTGCAGCTTATCCATCAGGTAGGGAAATGGGCAGACTAGGTAGGCCAAGCGGTCCTTATCTGCTATCAAATTCTATGTTTCTATGAGAAGCTGGGGATAGGAGATGTCTGACGATTGAAATACCCCCACACCAGAGATTACCCCTGTTATCCCCCCCATTTCAAAATTTACACCAAACTAGACATCTTTCTCACACTGACACAGGATGCTTCTACATTCGAATCTATGTGGGTGGGTATCTCGACCCTCTCTGATCATCAGCCAGTTCTCTTCCATGTGGATATACACATGCCCAGAAAAATAAAAAAAACACAGAATGTCTCCCTTCTTTGGACAATACTCTTGTTGTTGGACTTAGAGTGGAATAATAAGTGAGAATAGCTGAGAAGGGATATCCCCACAGATTCTATGGACACTGCTAAGATGGTGCTCCGTGGTAAGCTGATTTCAGAGGCCTCCCACAGAAAATGAGAATGCAAACAGAAACTAGACCAGCTAACCCAGAGCCTGAGGGCCTTGGAGATGGCACAAAAGGATATGTGAGAAGCCTAAAGGGACAGAGAAATAAAACAGACCAGATCTTAACTCCAGGACTTACAAAATGCAGAGATGAAAAAAGCATTAATGTGCCTCAAATAACGGTATTACAAGGGGGGACTACAGGCCACAAATCTGCTGGCCTTCAGATTGAAGCAGCAGCCTGCAAGAGCAGCCATAATTAAAATGCAGCTCCCAATTACGGGGCAGCTGATGACTAAATTAGAACGAATATCAGCAGCCTTTGCAGAATATTATAAAATTCTCTATAGCCCACACCCAGACACCTTAGAACAGAGTAATGAAACCTTTCTGGACACCCTAGACCTACCTAAATTGACACAAGAACAGAACACCCTTTTGACCACCAATTACAGCTTTGGAAATAGTGTAACTCCTAGGTGGCGCTATCCCAAGGGTTACTACCCTTGCCTGCTTGGCTAGTTGCAGGTTAAGGGGCCTAGGTTCTGATATGGGTGCCTCCACCCGGAGGTCAGGGTTGGTAGTGGTCAAGCTGACCTGGGCACAGCCCTCTGGGACACAGTAACCCCCCTTTTCTCCTTCTAGTGGCCTGAACAGTACACAATAATCACTTTCACAATGACCCTTATTCACCAGCCAATTACCCACACTGTTTGCAATTACCACCAGGGCTGGTTCCTCTAGCTTGACCCTGGGGACCCCCTGTAAAACAAGGTTATGCACAGCAAATAACAACAGTACAATAATCTTGGCACAAACTGGAACCACAGTCAGATTAAATGCAAACAAAGTTAAATCTGATTTATTCAGGGGACTTGAACAAGGAAGGGGCGTAATCAGGATGATTTGCTTAAAAGCTATATATAACCCCCAGGAGGCGCTATCCCAAGGGCTACTACCCCTGCCTGATTTGCCACTAACAGGTTGAGGGGCCTGGATCCGATGGCGGGTGCCTCCACCCAGAGGTCGGGGTTAAGACAGTCTGATATGACTTGGTCACAACCCTCTGGGTCACTGCAACCCCCCTTTCTTCCCACTAGTGGCTCACACAAATCAATCACAGTACCCTTGCAATATACACTTACCCCCCAGGATTGGTTCAATCAACGTGACTCTGGGGACTCCCTGTAAAACAAGATGATACAGTACAATACGTTAACATAAACGAATACCTCAGGCAGTGTAACTTTGCTGAAACAAACAGATCTGATTTATTTAGGGGGATATAACAAGGACAGGGGGAAATCAGGTTAATTAGTTTAAATACATTAATAATCACAGTACTGTGCACATATTTCAGAATCCCCAATGTCACTCTTACTGGGTACCCAGGCAATAAGAGGCTAGCCTATTTGGTGCAGCTGGTTGGGGCCCTGAAGATGGCAAATGCATGCACAATACCCAAATTGTAATCCGGAGCCGGTAGGCTCAGTTCGTGGATAAAGAAAGGAAAAGTAATCAGATGGAACACTTGCAATTAGATGATGGCAGGGAGCTACCCTGATTTGTACTCACAAATACAATGCTGAAATTGAATGGAAGGCAGATTGTCCTGGATTGCCAGGAGGAGCAGACCATGTGGACAAGGTCCTTGTGACTGGACCCCACGGCAGTTCAGAGCAAATGGATGTAGTCTGGATTAAGCTGGGGTTTACTTGCAGCTTCATGCACTCAATTCACTGTACAGGGATTTGACGTGAGTCCCACAAACACACACACATTTATATGGAAAAAGAAAGTACTATACCAGGCAGGCTGCTTCTCTATCCCGATCACAATTACTGCACAATACCTGGGAGAACACACAGCAGATTCAGTTCCTGACAGACCGAGCGCGATTCAGTAATTTCTCCAGTCTTCTACAGGGTGAGCCTGGTTTCTACTCTTCAGATCTCCTTGATTCTCTTCACAGGTCGGATTCAGTCCGAACAAACAGTTGCACAAGCTGCAGACCGAATCTTGGGGCCTTACACGCGTTTCCCGACTAAAACTACGCACCGAAGGAGCACAGGGCTACTTCCCTCTTCACTGCCAGAGCTAAACTGAAACTCCAGTAGACAAAACCGGGCACTTCCTTTGAGTTCCTCCCAGTTCTTGGCTGGATTGGCTGCCACTCACAATAGCCTCCCCCTGTTGGTGCAAAAAGGCGCCGAAGTCCAAACTACATTTCCCAGAGTCACTGCCATTACAATCCTCTTGTGGTTGGCTCAGATTACGAGTCCAAGTTCTGACTCGTACACAGGCACCATTTTAGAGCTCCCTTAACCCACACTGATTGGTCCAGTTCAGCAGTTCAAAACTAGAATGGGGAACTTGGCAAACACAGTTCTGATTGCAAAGAAAAGAAGGTTAGACATAGAAACATAGAAACATAGAATTTGACGGCAGATAAGGACCGCTTGGCCCACCCAGTCTGCCCATTTCCCTACCTACTGGATAAGCTGCAGATCCTAGTTAACCAGCAGCCTACTTCTTCCTACCCCACCCCCAGAATTGCCTTATGACTATCCCATGCATGCTTGAATTCCACCACTGATTTTGACTCCACAACTTCCTCCGGAAGGCCATTCCATGCATCCACAACCCTCTCTGTGAAAAATACTTTAAATTACCTCTGAGCCGCCCCTCTATCTTCAAATTGTGCCTCTTGTTCTTGCACACCCTTTTTGAAAGATGCTACCTCTTGGACTTTGTTGATTCCCTTGAGGTACTTGAAAGTTTCTATCATGTCCCTCTCCCTCCTTTCCTCGAGGCTATACATATTAAGCTCCTTAAGTCTCTCTTCATTGTCCTCCGGTGCAGACCCTGCACCATTTTAGTTGCCCTCCTCTGGACAGCTTCCATCCTGTCTATGTCTTTGCGGAGATTGGGTCTCCAGAACTGCACACAGTACTCCAGATGGGGTCTCACCAGCTGTCTGTACAGAGGGATAACTTCCTGTTTTCTACTGGTGATGCCTCTCCCTATGCATCCCAGTATCCCCCAACCCTCCTTGCTGCCTTCTCACATTGCTTGCCCACCTTTAGGTCATCTGATATGACTACCCCAGGTCCCTTTCCATTTTGTTGTTGTTAGTATCTCACCCCATTGTGTACTCTTCCCTGGGTTTTGTTTCCAGGTGCATTACCTTGCACTTTTAGCATTGAATCTAAGCTGCCATACATTTGACCATTCCTCTAACCTTGCCAAGTCCCTTCTCATCCTTTCCACCCCACCCCTGTGCATCAACTCTGTTGCAGATCTTAGTGTCATCTGCAAAGAGACATGCTTTTCCTTCCAGTCCTTCTGCAATGTGGCTTATAAAGACATTGAAGAGGACTAGTCTAACTCTGAACCCTGTGGTGCCCGCTAGTAACCTCCTTTCTTCTGAGTGGACTCCATTTACTATTACTCTCTGTGTCCTATTCTCCAGCCAATTCTTTACCCAGGCTGTCATCTTGGGACCCACTCCCAGGCTAGCTAACTTATATATTAATCTTTTGTGTGGGACTGTGTCAAATGCCTTGCTAAAGTCTAGGTAGGCCATGTCCACAGCCCCTCCCTGATCTACTACTTTGGTCACCCAGTCAAAGAAATCTATCAGATTCGTCTGGCATGACCTTCCCGCTGTGAATCCATGCCTAGGGTCTTGCCCTCTGGCCTCTAGATACTGACAACTCTTTCCTTTAGAAGTGATTCCATCATTTTCCCTATCACTGAGGTTAAACTAACAGGTCTATAGTTTCCTGCTTCTGCCTTGCTCCACTTTGTGAAGGGGAATCACATCTGCCCTCCTCCAGTCCTCGGGTACCACCCCATCCTCCCATGATTTGTTAAAGAGGGTAGTCAGTGGTGTCACTAGTTCTACCTTAGTTCTTTTAGAATTCTGGGATGAATCCCATCAGGCCCATTGCTTTGTCCACCTTCAGTTTTAAGAGTTCTTTCAGAACCCTTTCTTGTAAATGGGTTGGTATCAACTTCTGTATCCAGAGTGTTACTACTGTTTGTTTTATGTACCTCCCCTCTTCCTTTTGTAAATACTGAGCAAAATATTTGTTTAGTATCTCTGCCTTTTCACATTCTCCCTCTGCCCACCTCCTCCCTTTATTAAGCCTCACTATCCCTCCCTTGGTCTTCCTTTGCTCCCTGATGTACCTATAAAGGTTTTATTCCCCTTCTTAACTGAGTTGGCTATCTTTTCCTCAGTTTGGGCCTTTGCTGTTCTGACTGCCTTCCCAGCCTCCTTTTGCTTTAACTGATACAGTTCTCTGTCCTGCTCCTGCTGCGATTCCTTGTACTTCCTGAATGCTTTCTTTTTCTCTTGAACCTTCACTGCCACTTCCTTTGAGAACCATAGTGGTTTCTTACATTGTCTTGTTTTGTTTATTTGCTAGACAAACTGTATTTTCATTATTACGCTAAATGATTTCTGGCAAACAGTTACATCTTTCAGATAGGTTCCCTTTGCACTCCTAGTGACTGCAAAAACGGAGTGAATTGGCAGCAGCTCGAGTGGGACTCAAGTAGAGAAACACAGTCCCTCCATACACTAGTGTTCGGTGCAAGCAGACAGCTCTTAAAGAGAGTACCAGGGTTCTAAAACACTCACAGATAAATGGCTTAAATGCCAAACACCATTCAGGCTCAAAGCATTCAAGCAGGCTCCTGGAGAGTCTTTTGGGAACCCCACATTTGCAGGGGAGTTACACCCTTTCTGGCCTGGGAAAGCTTGACGTCCACGTCAAGCAAGTACCCCCATAAGTTTCAATTGCAACCATATACATTTGCATTAGGCTCACACATGTAATCATCAGTCAATATATCACTTCACCAGGAACACATTTCTGAAACGTTGCAGTAAGTCACTCTTTAAACAGTATTACACACACACTGTACCATAACTCAGGTTATTACCTCTTGTACCTGAAACCTGAAGAGAGGGGGCCCTTCCATAAGTTACCTTGGGGCTGGACGGGGCAAGGCACTGCATTAGAGGGCAACACAAGTAACTTGGAGTTAGCACTGATGCTCAGTTTGGGCAATGAGCTCGGGACACATACACTCCTTTATGGACAACATTGAGAGGCAAGTCCACAGGCCTCCCAAGGGAATCATAACTGAGGTGCACCACAGGCTTTACAGATCGACCAGTCTTTCTAGGGGGAACTGTTACAGTCTCTGCACTCTGAGCCTCATTTTCAGCATTGTTCTCACTTGTCAAGGGAGTCTCCATGGGGGTAGGGAGGCTAGAACTTGGGGCACTTTCAACTCCAGGAGTTACAGTCTCTGAGTCCACAACATTTGGCTCACATGGAGAGCTTTTGGACACTGGCAGTGGACCATCAGGACACTCAAAATACTCTTCTTGTTCTGGTGTATCACCAGTCTGTCCCAGTCCATCATTTTCCTCCCCTGAAAGCTCAAACAGTTCTACTATACACAATGATTCCATTTCATCTGACATGATGCTTGCACTTCACTTTCTGGGAGTATTAGTTCATGACCGAAGCTGGGGCTTAGACAGTCCAGAAGGCCCAGTTTGCCTCTAGTATTGACTAGGGATTGCCCCAAACAATTGACTCAGTTCGAAGAAGGGTAGTATTCAAAGTCACACACTTTCTTCTTGACACGGACTGACAATCATGCTCAACTGGCACTTTGTGGAGGGGAAACACTTTAACTCAGCTTCTGTAGGTGCAGACTTTCTTGATCTTTTCTTAGCAGCAGCTCTAGTCACTGGTCCAGAGGGGCATCTTCTGGGGGCTCATACTCAATCAATATTTGTCAATGGGCAGTAAATGATTTCTATGCATTGTTTTACATCTTTTAATTATTCTCAGGCCTTACTTTGTACACTGTAGATCATCTAGTTTGCCCACTACAATGTGAGGGAGATGGTGCCATCTGTCAGCAATCTTGTGTTTGCCATGCAGTCCCAGATTTCATAGCAATACCGATCTCCTCCTGGAGTTCACCATGTGCTCACCTTTTTATCATACCTTTCTTTTTGGCCAGATTTCTTTTGGCAGCCATGGTTTGAACCAGTTAGTACGCATGAGTTAGCTGGGCCTTCAACTTTTGCACATACTGTAAATAGTTGTCAGCTAGAACCCCATCAGGAGAGACCCCAAAACACACATCTAACCGCAGTCAGCTTCTCTTCCAAACATCAGGTGGTAGGGGAAAACAAGTGGCATCACTTTTGGTGCAGTTATAAGCATGTACCAAGTTGCTAATTTGTTGGCTCATCGAAACATCCTTTGGGTGTAGGATACCTAGCATATCAACAAAAGTGCAGTTGAAACGTTGAAGCTGTGGGTCCCCCTGGGGAGTGGTAAGGGTGGTTCTGGACTACCTCCCCACAGAAAGCACTCTTTGATCAGATGACTCTCAAAGTCTCACCTTGATGAATGGACTCTTTGTGGAGCCCATAGTAGAACAAAAAGTTTTCTACAAGTACTTTGCACAGTGGATGCTTTCTGGTCTTTGGTGGGAAAGCTTGGGCATATCTCGTAAAATGGTCAGTGACCACCAGCACATTACTGATATTTCTTTTGATCTGACTCCAGACTCAGAAAATCAATACAGACCAGCTCCATACAAATTTTTACTAATTGGTAGATATGTACACAAGGGGGCAGCCCTCTGAGGAAAGCTTTCCTCTAAAGCAGCGACTACAAGTTCGAATGCATTGCTCCACATCAGCCCCATCTTAGGTAATAGAATCTAGATCTCACCAAGTCAAAGTGTTCTGTCTCTGTACCAAGGTGCCCCATGTGGTTGTGCAGGACCTCAGTACTGAGTCTCGAGCCAGTGACGGCACTAGTTATTGTTTGTCTACCTATCCCCCTCTGTCTACTGTTTCTCTAACATAACAGTTTATTGATCAGTTTCAACAGGACCTTCTTTGTATAGAGTACAGATTCAAATCAGTGGGCGTATTTGAACAATCACTGCATAGAGAGCTTCAAATGATTGATCATGGGATCAGATTGAGCCCGTACATCATTAAGCTGGTGCACCAATATCATGCAGAAAAGGCATAAGCAGAGTATACAATTCACAAGACAAAGGATCCACCATGCAGTCCCCGTCAGGACATTGTTCCACCCTGTCAAACTTCGCGGTGCCGAACATGGTTCTGACAATCTAACAATCATTCTGAGACAGGCCTCAGGGAGAGCATCATATATGTGGCTGAGCCTGCTTGGTGTAACCTAGATGGCGCTATCAGGGGCTACTACCCCTGCCTGATTTGCCACTAACAGGTTGAGGGCGCCTGGATCAATGGAGGGTGCCTCCACCCAGAGGTCAGGAGTTGCAATAGTTAAACTAACTTGGTCACAGCCTCTGGGACCTGCAACCCCTTCTTCCCACTAATGGCCCACACAATATATCAAATTACCTTCACAGTATACACTTACCTCAGGTCTGGTTCCGGCACTGGGACCTCCTGTGAAATGAGATACAGTGCAACAATCACAGTACAGTACTTAACATAGACAAATACCTCAGGCAGTATAACTTTACGAAACAAGCAGCTCTGATTTATTTAGGGGATATAACAAGGACAGGGGGAAATCAGTTAATCAGCTTATCACTCTAATAAATCTACCCATGGCTCTGTGCAGGCCTATCCCTATCAGTTACTGTCCCTGGATACCCAAGCCCTGAGGTGGTTAGTCAAACCGTGGCAGCTGGTAGAGGGCCCTTTCACACAGAGAAAGGAGAATTAAACAGTCAGCAGTACAGTAACTCCATTTTGGATTTAATGTGGCACCAACAGGGAGCGTAATCTCTGAATTCAGTAGTACTCACGACCTCCAAATAAGAGGGTCCTTCAATGTCATGGGACACACTTGAGGACACAAATCCTACACACATCCATATAGAAAGCACTATACCAGCAGGCTGCATCTGTATCCCGATCGCAATTACTGCACAACACCGGAGAAACACACAGCAGATTCAGTTCCTGACAGACCAGTCAATTTTCAACAATTCTTCCAGTCTTCTACAGGTGAGCCTGTTTTCTACCTTCAGAGATCCTCCCGGATTCTTTTCACGGACTGATTCAGTCCTAACAAGCGCACAAACGGAACTCTGGGCGCACACACGTTTTTCAAACATGCACTAAAAAGCACAGGGCTCCTTCTTACTTCTAACGCAAAGCTCAACTGACATCCAGCTAACAAAAACGGGCACTTCCTTTGAGTTCCTCCCAGTTCTTGACTGGATTGGCTATCCTCACAATAGACTTGTTGGTCCAAAAGGCACTGCAGTCTAAACTACATCTCCCAAGAACTGCCCATACAATCCTCTTGCTGGCTGGCTCAGATTATGAGTCAAGTTCTGATTAAGTCCAAGGCACCATTTTAGAGCAGCTTACACAACTGATTAGTCCAGTTCAGCAGTTCAAAACTAGAATGGGGAACTAGCAGACCACAGTTCGAATGCAAAGAAAGCAGTTTAGACAAACTGTAATGTCATTATTATAAATAATTTCTGGCAAACAGTTACATCACTCAGATAGGTTCCTTCCACTCCTAGTGACAGCAAAATGAAGTGAATGGCAGCAGCTCGAAAGGGTACTCAGAGAAGCACACACAGTCCCCCATAACAAATTATGTACGGCAAGCAGACAGCTCTTAAAGAGACAGTACCAGAGGCTCTAAAACACTACTGATAAATGGCTTAAATGCCAAACACCATTCAGGCTTGGAGCATTCAAGCAAGCTCCTGGAAGTCTTTTGGGACCCCCCATGCAGGTTACACCCTTCCTGGCCTGGGAAAGCTAGCGTCCGTCAACAAGTACCCATAAGTTTCAACTGCAACCATATACATTTGCATTAGGCTCGCACATGTAATCATCAGTCAATATATCATTTACCAAGAACACATTTCTGAAACATTGCAATCATCCTCTTTACACAGTATTACATACATTGTACCATAACTCAGTTATTACCTCTGTACATGAAACCTGAAGAGGGGCCCTTCCTATCAGTTGCACAGGGCTGGGCACGGGCAAGGGCACCATACTCAGAGGGCAACACAAGTAACTTGAGTTAGCCACGACGCCAGTTTGGGCAATGAGCTCGGGGACACATACACTCCTTTTATGGACAACACTGAGACGCAAATCCACAGGCCTCCCAAGGGAATCATAACTGAGGTGCACCAGAGCTTTACAGCTCGACCAGTCTTTCTAGGAACTGTCTACAGTCTCTACACTCTAGAAACTCATTTTCAGCATTGTCCTCACTTGTCAGGGGAGTCTCCTGGGGTAGAGAGGCTAGAACTCCAGGCACCCTTCAGCTCCAGGAGTTACAGTTTCTGAGTCCACAAAAATTTGGCCTGCATGGAGAGCCGGACACTAACAGTGGACTGTCAGGGCACTCAAAATACTCTTCTTGTTAGGATATATCACCAGTCTGCCCACAATCTATCATTTTCCTCCCTGAAAGCTCAAACAGTTCAACCATGCAAATGTTCATTTCATCTGATCTGATGCTTTGCACCTCACTTTCTGGGAGCATTGGCTCAGGGATGAAGCTAGGGGCTTAGACAGTCCAGAAGGCCCAGCTTTGTCTCCACTATTGACTAGGGATTGCCCAGAAACAATGACTCAGTTAAATAAGAAGGATAGTATTCAAAAGTCACTCTCCTTTCTTCCGATATGGACTGACAGTCATGCCTCAACTGGGACTTGTGGAGAGAACACTTTAGCAACTTCTGTAGGTATTAGCAGACTTTCTTGATCTTTCTTAGCAGCAGCTCTAGTCACTGGTCCAGAGGGGCATCTTCTAGGGCTCAGACTCAATTAAGATTTGTCCAATGGGCAGTAAATGATTTCTATACATTGTTTTACATCTTTTGAATTATTCTCAGGCCTTACTTTCAGCACTGGCAGATCATCTAGTTTGCCCACTACAATGTGAGGAGATGGTACCATCTGTCAACAATCTTGTGCCTTTACCATGCAGTCCCAGATTTCAGCAATACCCGATCTCCCTCCGGTTTCCTGTGCTTTCACCTTTTTTATCATACCTTTCTTTGTTGGCCAGATTTCTTTTGGCAATATGGTTTGAGCCAGTTGATACGCATGAGTTAGCTGGGCCTTTAACTTGCACATACTGTAAATAGTTGTCAGCTTGAACCCCATCAGAAGAGACCCAAAACACACATCTACTGGTAGTCGAGCTTCTCTTCCAAACATCAGGCGGTAGGGGAGAATCCAGTGGCATCACTTTGGTGCAGTTATAAGCATGTACCAGGGTGCTAATTTGTTGGCTCCATCTAAAGCTTGTCCTTTGGGTGCAGGTGCCTAGCATATCTTAGCAAAGTCACGGTTGAAGCGTTCAGGCTGGCGGGTCCCCTGGGGTAGTGAGGAGTGGTTCTGGACCTTCGCACTCCCCACAGAAAGCATCTCTTTGATCAGGCGACTCTCAAAGTCTCTCCATTGTCAGAATGGATTCTTTGCGTGGAGCCCATAGTGAACAAAAGTTTTCTACAAGTACTTGAACACAGTGGATGCTTTCTGGTCTTTGGTGGAGGAAAGCTTGGGCATATCTCGTGAAATGGTCAGTGACCACTAGCACATTACTGATATTTCTTTGATCGACTCAAAACTCAGAAAATCAATACAGACCAGCTCCATGGGTGTACTGGTGGTGATGTTAACAAGGGGGCAGCCCTCTGGGGCAAAGCTTTCCTCTGTGCAGCTTAGTGACTACTAAGTTGATGTGTTGCTCCACATCAGCACATCTTAGCCAATAGAATCTGGATCTCACCAAGTCAAGTGTTCTGTCTATACCAAGGTGCCTCATGTGTGGTTGTGCAAGGACCTCAGTACTGAGTCTCGAAGGCAGTGGGCAGCACTGGTTGTTGTTTGTCTACTTGTCCCCTCTGTCTACTGTTTCTCTATACAGTTTATTAATCAGTTTCAACTTAGGACCTTCTTTGTATAACAGTGCAGTTCTCAAATCAGTGGGCGTAATTTGGACACATCTTTTCCTGCATAGAGGAGCTTCTAAGCTGCTTTGATCATGGGATCGCTGGATTGACCCACGAATACTGTCATTGTCCAGCTGAGGCAGTGCACAATGTCTATTGCAGAAAGTGGCAATAGCAAGGCAGGTATGCAATTATCAGAGCTCCCAAGCAATCCACCATGCAGTCCACTGCGTCCGTGGACATTATTCCTCCTGTCAAACTTCGGCAGAGTGCCCGAATGTCAGGTTCTGCCAATCGGACCCAATCATTCTGGGGAACAGCTCCCGGAGAAGCATCAGCATCTATGTGGTTCAGACCTGCTCGGTGTTCAGAGAACAGTCATATGTAGATAATGCAGAAAGCCACCTGGCCAGTGGCATCCAACAGCTGAGGTCTGCACATAGGTCAGGATTATTGTCAGTTTTACTAGTATTTAGCCCATACAAGTACTCATAGATTGGTCAACAATAGCCCACTTCAAGCTGGAACTCTAACTTATGTACAGGATAGTTCTTCCTCGGATGAGATCGAGCTTCTACTGGCAAGACACTGGTCTCAGGCCATTCTCGTGCTCTTGGTAACAACACAGCCCCAACCCTGGCAAGCTAACATAAGTGTACAGAACGTAAGGTTTTCTTGGATCAAGCATAGGCCAGCACTGGAGCATGGGTAAGTTGATATATGATCTCAGCGAAAAGCAGTCTCTGAATCAGAGAGTCCAGCGGCCTCAAATACCACTCGGATGAAAATACCTCTTTCAGTCTTGAGGACGCTGACTTTTGGTATTTTTGTGGGTTGAGGGATGCCAGGTAAGGTTAAATAAAGGGCGGATCCTCTTAGACAGTCCTTGATGAGCGCGATAATAACCACAGAATCCAGGAATCTTGCAGTTCTTTTAGACTTTTAGGCTGTGGCCAGGTGGTCAAGACGCTCAACTTACTTGGGTCAGTCTCTTCCCTCGTGGATACTATGTGTCCCACATACTTTACCATGTTTGAAAGAACTAACACTTATCAATGGACAGTTTAAGGCCAAAGCCTCCAGTCGGTCCAATACCTTAAATAATCTGCTCTCATGTTCCTCCCTGCCAACACAATGACATCATCTAGGTATACCAGGCACTCTAAGTAAGTTCATGACCCCACTGCACGCTCCATCAATCGTTGAAAATGGCTGGGGCACACAAATCCCTTGAGGAAACCCTCATGAATTCACAGAAGCCAGCGGACAGATAAAGGCCGTCTTTCCACGGTCCTCTGGAGCCGCCGGGATCTGGTAGTACCACTGCGGAGATCCAGCACAGAACAACCACCTCCCGTTTAGGCAGTCAAAGCATCCTGAATGCGGGGCATTGTGTACTGATCGAGGATAGTCCACGGTTTAGATGCGATAATCCACACACATCCTGCTGTTCCATTCTTTTTCCTCACTACCACAATGGGGAAGCATAAGGGCTTCTAGTTCTTGTATTACCAGCAGCTAACATCCTTGCAGATGCCGCCTCACATCATCTACAAGTCAGCAGGTGCCAGGCACGCCGAGACCTCTCACTAAATGGTCTCTTCGTCATGCAGCCGGATATTGTGCTCAGCTCACTCGCATCCTACTCCCATTCCTTTAAAGAAAACACCTGGTCTCTCTGGGCAAGCCTCACTGATCCTCACTTTCCATTCAGCTGGCAGCGGGAGTCGTAAAATCAAACAAGTCGGATGCTACTCTGTCATTCTTCCTTGAACTCTTGTTGCTGGGTAGCACTGCAGTGTCTGCACAATGCACATTAGCCAGGATGCAACCTCTGTTACACTCGAATGTCTCTTTCAGACACATTATGAACTTGGACCAGTACCCTTCTGGCATAAGCATGGGCTCTAGCGGCAAAATACTAGGATTTGACCAGCAGTCCTCTGGCAATTTACCATCGCCTCGGGCATCCAACATTAATATTTTATTCAACATCCTTTCTGATACGGACCTCTCCCAGTAAGGTACACTGGGCATTTGGCACCAGGATCAGAGACTCAGGATCCTTCTTCATACAATTCTGACCGGTTCCTCTGGTCTCTGTTTTCAGCATCTCTCAGTGCCTCATGAGCCTTCTTAATTAAAGCGGAACTCTTAAAGCTCTACTAGTCTTTGACCCCTGTTTTCATAACACAACTGCTGCCAGCCTTCCCGAACATATGACATTTGTTCCAATCAACAAAGGGACACCATCATACAGTCCAGTGGGGAACACACTAGGAGGGTCTCTACTTGTTCGACCTCCAGCCACTGAGTGGAGAAAGACAGCCAAATTTGGATACACACGAATAAGGGTAGGCCTCTCACCTCTTAACCCCATACGCAGTCCTTCTAATGGTTGTAAGGGTATCGCCTGACAAATGCTTCTGATACCAATCCTGGAATTAACTATTACATGAGACACTGTCTAATGCCAGCTCTTGTAGACATTCCATTCACCTTTAAGTGGTCTCCATGGAGGAACACTATTCTGGACCAGTCTGGAGAGGCGGTAGTGGGGGGCTCAAGGCAACTGACCTTGCCACAAAGGATCGTAATTAGCATTTTTGGTGCCCTCACTAGGATCATGTCGCAGCCTCTTAACCACTGATTTCTTCTCAAGCTCTCCTGTAGCCTATATGCAACTTTGTCAGTGTCTTTTGGGGACTGGCATTCCCTTTCATCATGCCCATCTTTCCCACAATTGATAGAAAAACATACTTGGAGTTTGAGCTGGCCGAGGCGCCACACTGGGAGCCAAAGGGTATTACTAACTGGAAACCTGGTGCCATCTCTCAACTGCGCGTGATAAGACGTGGAGACATCTCGTCAGTTTCTCCACTTCCATGGTCAAGGAATCGAGCCTGAGCTGTTATCAGCAGGAGATACATGGGTGGCAAATTTCACCCCCATAGCAGATGCAAATGACAGGCTTAGGCCCGATTGCAGGCGTGACCTTCATAAAGGACTGTTTTGAATTCCTGGATCTCTCTAGCAACAGTTAACCCCATTGTGACATATCTTTTCCTTGCAGAGCACACTGACTGCCAACCTCTGCCCCTGAACTTCACTTGATGGGTCACCCTCAGTCACTCAGTCGTAGCCGCAGCTATTGGTGCAGGTCCTCCCGAGCCAGCCTTTTCTCAACCTCGAATTTCTCATTAACTCATCATAGGAGGGTGGGGACCTAGCCCATCTGCCAGAAGTGAATTCGGAAGCAACAGCAGTTCTGAGAAGGGGGCAGACTTATGATCCTGTCCAGCCTGGTTCGTCCAGTTCAATAGCTGGCAAACTACCTTTTCTGAGGCATTATCCGCAAACAACTTTTTCCAGCCGAGATACATACACAGACAACAACTCCCTTGATACTGTTTGCATCTCTTACCTCCACCATAGGTCCTCCCATCAGAATCTGGGCCCCATACATTCTCAAGGCCTCAAGATAGGCCTGTGCAGTCGCTTCCAGGGTTACTGGCCCGCTTAGCACGGATGGTAGCCGGCAGGACCCGAGGCTCTCCACTCAACCCTCTTCGGCACGCCTTCCCGGCATTGCCATTCTAGCACTTGGGGCAACATAGTCTATCAGGTCTCTCAGTCATCCTCCCCTTGGGGGTGGGGAGGTGCCAGAAGATCCTAACCCGGTGAAATAGTGACTAATGGCAGGTGCAGAACAGGAGTCTGCATTGGTTCAAGCCACCATTCACGGGCACTGGAGCAGGAGAGGGTCGTGGAGAACAAACCCAGGTGGCAAGAATAGTTTCTTCAAGTCCTCCACAGTTTTCCCCTCCCAGCAACCATTCATAAATTTCTCCTCAAAAGTTTCCAGATAGTGGTGGGGCTGATTCCCCCCGGGTCTTACTGTCCTTAGTTATCACTCCAAGCAGTGAGGCTCCCTCAGGGGTAATGGTCTGTGGCACTTTGGAGCTATCCTTGGGATCATAAACTCTATGGGACAGAAAGTGTGGGTGAGCAGATGAGCATGCCGACCCACCACCACAGGGTTTTGTAAACCTTCCACCTTGGAAAGTACTCCTGCACAGTGTCCGTAGTATTGATACCCAGGGGATGTCCAGGAGCACATTTTGGGGCCCATCTCCTCCCATACACCACTCCACCGGCTGCACACCCACTTCTGTCGAGTACCATTTTTTCTTAACAGGGTTCAAATATGGCCACTAGAGAGACACACAATCCCAGCGGTGAGCCTCCAAGATGCACATCCCCAGATGGCGCTATCCCAGGGCTACTACCCCTGCCTGATTTGCCACCAACAGGTTGAGGGGCCTGGATCCAATGGCGGTGCCTCCACCCAGAGGTCAGGGTTTGCAATAGTTAAACTAACTTGGTCACAGCCCTCTGGGACACTGCAACCCCTTTCTTCCCACTAGTGGCCCACACAATATATCAAATTACCTTCACAGTATACACTTACCCCAGGTCTGGTTCCGCACTAGGACCTCCTGTGAAATGAGATACAGTGCAACAATCACAGTACAGTACTTTAACATGAGACAAATGCCTCCAGGCAGTATAACTTTGCTGAAACAAGCAGCTCTGATTTATTTAGGAGATATAACAAGGACAGGGAAATCAGGTTAATTAGCTTATCACTCTAATAATCTACCTATCAGGCTCTAGGCAGGCCCTATCCCTATCAGATTACTGTCCCTAGGTACCCAAGCCCTAGTGGCTAGTCCAAACCGTGGCAGCTGGTAGGGGCCATTCACACAGAGAAAGGAGAATTAAACAGTCAGCAGTACAGTAATTCCATTTGGATTTAATGTGGCAATTCAACAGAGAGGCGACTCCTGAATTAGTACTCACGACCTCCAAATAAGATAGGGTCCTTCCAATGTCAGCAGGGCTCACTTGAGGTACACAAACCTCTTCACACATCCATATAAAAGAAAGCACTATACCAGGCAGGCTGCATCTGTATCCCGATCGCAATTACTGCACAACACCCGGAGAACACACAGCAGATTCAGTTCCTGACAGACCGAGTGCAATTTTCAGCAATTCTTCCAGTCTTCACGGGTGAGCCTGTTTTCTACTCTTGAGATCCTTTGATTCTTTTTCACAGGGACGGATTCAGTCCTAACAAGCTGCAGACCGGAACTTCGGCCTACACACGAATTTTTGGACTAAACTGCACACTGAAAAGCACAGAATACTTCCTTCCTTACTGCCAAAGCTCAACTGACACTCCAACTGACAAAACCGGCACTTCCTTTGAGTTCCTCCCAGTTCTTGACTGGATTGGCTGTCCTCACAACAGATGCTGTTGGTCCAAAAGGCACCAAGCTAAACACATCTCCCAGAGTCACTGCCCATACAATCTCTCTTGTGGCTGGCCTGATTATGAGTCCAAGTTCTGATTCGGTCCAAGGCACCATTTTAGAGCCAGAAGCTAACCCACACTGATTGGTCCAGTTCAGCAGTTCAAAACTAGAATGGGGAACTAGCAGACACACAGTTCTGACTGCAAAGGCGTTAGACAAACTGTAATTTCATTATTACTCTAAATAATTTCTGGCAAACAGTTACATCTTTCAGATGGGTTCCTTGCACTCTAGTGACTGCAAAAATGAAGTGAATTGGCAGCAGCTCGGTGGTACTCAGAGAAGCACTACAGTCCCCCATACAACTAATTATGTCTGCAACAGACAGCTCTTAAAGAGACAGTACCAGAGGCTCTAAAAACACTCACTGATAAATGAGCTTAAATGCCAAACACCATTCAGGCTTGGAGCAATTCAGACAAGCTCCTGAGTCTTGGGAACCCCATTTGCAGGGGTTACACAGTATTCAACAACATAGTCGTATATGTAGATAATGAAAGCCACCTATGGCCAGTGGCATCCAACTTAGCTGAGGTCTGCACATAGGTCAAAGGATTGTCAGTTTACTAGTAATTTAGCCCCATACAAGTACTCATGGAATTGGTCAACAATAGCCCACTTCAAAGCTAGGAACTCTAACTTATGTACAGGATAGTTCTTTTCGGATGGGGTCAGGCTTCTCACTGGCAAAGGCCACTGGTCTCTCAGGCCATTCTCGTGCTCTTAGTACAGACAGCCCCCAACCCTTGCAAGCTAGCATCAGTGTGCAGGACAGTAAGGTTTTCTTGAACGGGCATAGCCAGCACTGGAGCATGGGTAAGTTGATATATGATCTCATGAAAGCAGTCTCACAATCAGTGAGTCCATGACCAGGCCTCAAATACTCACTTTGGACAAAATACACTCTTTCAGTCTTGAGGATGCTGACTTTTGTATTTTTGTGGGTTGGGATACCCTCGAGTAAGGTTAATTAAAGGGAAGATCACTCTTGAATAGTCCTTGATGAAACACCAGTAATAACCACAGAATCCCAGGAATCTTGCAGTTCTTTTAGATTTTGGGTTTGTGGCCAGGTAGGTCAAGGCCTCAACTTTACTTAGGTCGGTCTCTATTCCTCAGTGGATACTATGTGTCCCACATACTTTACTGATGTTTGAAAGAATTGACACTTATCAATGAAAGGACAGTTTAAGGCCCAAGTCTTCCAGTCAGTCCAATACCTTAAATCTGCTCTCATGTTCTCTCCAGTGAGCTGCCAAACACAATAACATCATCTCAGGGTATACCAGGCACTCTAGTAGGTCCATGTCCCCACTGCACGCCTCCATCAATCGTTGAGAAAGTGGCTGGGGCACCTGAAATCCCTTGAGGCATCCTCTTCATGAATTCACAGAAGCCAAGTGGACAGATAAAGGTTGTCTTCACGGTCTTCAGTCATCGGGATCTGGTAGTACCCATCATGGAGATCCATAACAGAGAACCACTTGTCTCGCTTAGGCAGTCCAAAGCATCCTGAATGCGCGCATTGTGTACTGATCAGGATAGTCCGTCAAGTTTAAGGTGCAATAATCCACGAATATCCTTATCTGTCCCATTCTTTTTCCTCACTACCACAATGGGGGAAGCATAGGGGCTTTGACTCTGTTATTACACCAGCAGCTAGCACTTTGCAGATGCTGCCTCACATCATCTATGCTCAGCAGGCGCCAGCCGAGACCTCTCACGAAATGGTCTTCGCCATGCAGCCGGATATAAGTGCCTCAGCTCCTTGCGGCATCCCACGCCCCATTCCTTAAAGAAAACACCTGGTCTCTCGGCAAGCTTCTCACTGATCCTCACTTTCCATTCAGCTGGCAATGGGGGTCACCGAAATCAAACAAGTCAGGCATTACTCTGTCATTCTTCCCTAACTTTAGCTGCTGGCTAGCACTGCAGTGTCTGCACAATGCACACTAGCCAGGGTGCAACCTCTATTTACTCGAATCTCTCTGCCAGACACATTATGAACTTGAACCATTACCTTCTGGCAGTAAGCATGGCTCTAGCAAGCAAAATACTAAGCTTGACCAACAGTCCCTCCAGCAATTTCCATGCCTGCTGCATCCAACACTAATATTTTATTCTGACATCCTTTCTGATACGGACCTCTCCCTGTAAGGTACACTGGGCATTTGGCCAGGATCAGAGACTCAGGATCCTTCTCTTCCAGACAATTCTAACCAGTTCTCTGGTCTCTACTGTTTCAACATCTCTGTGCCTCATAGGCCTTCTTAATCAAGGCCAGAATTCTTAAAAGCTCTACCAGCTCCTTGACCCCTGTTTTTCATAACACAACTGTACCAGCAGCCAAAACATATGTGCATTAGTCTCAGTTAGTAAAGGAACCCCATCATACAGTCCAGTAGGTGGACCCACTAAGGCCAGGTTTCTACCTGCCATTCAACCACAGAGGTGGGGGAAAGACAGCCAAATTTGGATATGCCCGAGTAGGGGTAGGCCTTCCACTTGGCAACCCCCATGCATGCAGTCCTTCTAATGGTTGTAAGTGGCACGTCTGACAAATGCTTCTGATACCAATCCTGGAACATAATTGTCACTTGGGAGCCACTGTCTAATACAAGCTCTTGTAGACACTCCATTCACCTTTACAGTGGTCTCCATGGAGGACCCACTATTCTGGACCAGTCTGGAGAGAGGCGGTAGCGGGGGCCTGGGCAACTGACCTTGCCACAGAGGACGTGAGTTAGCATTTTCAAATTCCCTGGGGACCATTTTGTGCACCTCTTCACCACTGACTTGTTCTCTGAAGCTCTCCTTGTAGCCGGGTTCACACTCTCTCTAAGTCTTTCTGAGACCGCATTCCCTCTTCATGTGCCCATCCTTCCCACAATTATGGCAAAAATATCTGCTGAAGTTTGGGATCACGAGGCATCACTAAAGGCGTGCATACGGGTACTATCGAGCAGAAAACCTTGGTGCCACCTCAGCCAGCGGGGGTTGGACATTTGGAGACATCTCTTCAGTTCCCTCACTTCCATAGTCAATGCATCAAGTTTCGAACTGTTGTCAACATGAGGTGCCTGGGTGGGCACCCCCCACCCCCATAGCAAAGCAGTCAGGCAAGTGTCAGTGCCCGTGCTCATAACAGTATCCTTCATGATGAGACTGTCTGTTATTTTCCTAATCTCCCTCAGCAACTCCTCCCAGTGCGGGGTGTTTACAGCCATCCCCGTTTGGCAGGCACTTAATTCTTGACTTTCATCATGGGTTTTCATTGATCCCTGGCCGTCAGCAGCCAACCCTGCCCTTGGAGCAGAGGTTGTAGCAGCTACAACTACTGCTGGGCTCTGAGAAATCCTCCTCCTCAACTTTCCGGATCTTCTCATCAAATCACAATGATCCGTGGGTTCTCTCCTGTCTTGAAGCCGCAACTGAAGGAGCTGCAATTTTGAGTGCTTTGCATGTTGCAATATGTGCCCCAACCTCACACGGTTAAGTCACTGGCGGCCACCCCTTTCCGGTAGTCCCTCTGTAGCGCTCCTTCCAGATGAGTAACATATGATAAACTTTCCTGGCCATTGTTTTGTACCTTGAAACTTCCACATCAAGCTTTCTCCTGACCAATACTCCCAAAATTGCATTCAAGTGCAGTTAGGTACTTTTGGGCAGATGCCTCAGGGTTTTGGACGCCAAAGACTTAATGGCTTCAGAGCGGGACCTCTCAAGCCTCCTAGGATTCTTTTCCTGCTTCTCAGCCTCTGCACACTGCCACTCAGATACCAAGGGGCAACCACGTCTATCCAGGTCTCCCAATCATCCTCCCCTTGTGGGGTGGGAAGGGTGCCAGAAAATTCTCAACCTGCGGTAAGAGTCATGACTATTGGCAGGTACAGACATGGGGGCTTGCACTGGCACAGAAGGAGGAGCAATAACAGGTGCTGGAGGGGAAGAGGGTGTTGGTGGAGGAACGTTCTCAGCTGGCAATAATAGTTTCTTTAAATCCTCCATAGTTTTCCCTTCCCCCAACTACAATTTAGCCAATTTCTCCTCAGAAGTTTCAGATAATAGCTGGCCCGGTGGCGCTGAGGGTTGAGGCGCTGGATGTCACACTGCCACGCCGCCACCCGCTGGGTTCGGGAACGACTCAGGTCACGGGCCAGCAGGGGGAGGGAGGATCGAAGGCCCAACAGATGCTCTCCTCCTTCGGGAGGGACACTGGGGAAGCCCAATACACCGACACCGGGAGGCGGTGGAAGCACCGCTCGGGCAGCGGCGGCTCCCATCGGGGAGTCGGGGAGGGGACAACTATTCGGCACTTGGCAGGTGTGCGTAAGCACGTTTCTGCCCGAGCTACGTCCCCCAGTGGGAGGGAGGGAGGGACGGAGAAAAACGGAAAACAACCCGCAGCACTCTGGATGACAGCCCGCCCAGCCACCCAGTCTGCAACCACAGGCAGACCCCTGTGCAAGGTGAAGGAGGCGGGTAGGAGTCACTCAGAGAAGGCACTCTAGGGGCAGACTCAGTGGGGACTGGAGGGCATTGAGCTAGCCCGAAGGAGTAGAGTGACGAGGGCGACCAGGAGGATAAAAAGAGATTTAAAAAAAAAAAAGTTTCAGATAATGGGGGAGGCTCATTCTCCTTGGGGTCTTTACTGTCTTTGGTTATCACTCTCCAGACAGTGAGGGTTTCCACGAGGGTAACAGTCTGTGGCACTTTAGAACTGTCTACAGGGTCCTTTCCCTCTATTAGGGCCATGAAAGTTTGGGTGAGCAGATCAGCCTGTCGCCCCTCTACCACAGGGTCTCGTAAACATTCAACCTTGGAAAGTACTCCCTCTACAGTGTCCATACTGGTACCCAGCTGGGATATCCAAGATAAGTATAGCATTTTGGGGCTCGATCTCCTCCCCAGTACACACACTTCACCAGCTGGTGTACAGCCACTTCTGTTGGGGTACCCATCTATTTTTTACAGTAATTCGTGAATGTGGCCACTAGAGGACGCTTAATCCCAGTGGTGAGCCTCCAAGATGTAACCCCCAGGAGGCGCTTATCCCAAGGGCTACTACCCCTGCCTGATTTGCCACTAACAGGTTGAGGGGCCTGGATCCATGGCGGGTGCCTCCACCCAGAAGGTGGGGGTTAAGACAGTCTGATATGATTTGGTCACAGCCTCTGGTCACTGCAACCCCTCTTCTTCCCACTAGTGGCTCACACAAATCAATCAACAGTACCCTTGCAACATACACCCCCAGGATTGGTTCATCAGCGTGACTCTGGGGACTCCCTACAAAACAAGATGATACAGTGCAAAAATCACAGTACAATACGTTAACATAAACGAATACCTCAGGCAGTGTAACTTTGCTGAACAAACAGATCTGATTTATTTAGGGGTTATATAACAAGGACAGGGGGAAATCAGGCTAATTAGTTTAAACGCATTAATAATCACAGTACTGTGCACATATTTCAGAATCCCAAATGTCCCAATGTCACTCTTACTGGGTACCCAGGCAATAAGAGGCTAGCCTATTTGGTGCAGCTGGTTGGGGCCCTGAAGATGGAAAATGCATGCACAATACCCAAATTGTAATCCGGAGCCGGTAGGCTCAGTTCGTGGATAAAGAAAGGAAAAGTAATCAGATGGAACACTTGCAATTAGAGGATGGCAGGGAGCTACCATGATTTGTACTCACAAATTCAATGCTGAAACTGAATGGAAGGCAGATTGTCCTGGATTGCCAGGAGGAGCAGACCATGTGGACAAGGTCCTTGTGACTGGACCCCACGGCAGTTCAGAGCAAATGGATGTAGTCTGGATTAAGCTGGGGTTTACTTGCAGCTTCATGCACTCAATTCACTGTACAGGGGATTTGAAACGTGAGTCCCCACAAGCACTACACACATTTATATGGAAAAAGAAAGTACTATACCAGGCAGGCTGCTTCTCTATCCCGATCGCAATTACTGCACAATACCCGGGAGAACACACAGCAGATTCAGTTCCTGACAGACCGAGCGCGATTCAGCAATTTCTCCAGTCTTCTACAGGGTGAGCCTGGTTTTACTCTTCAGATCTCCTTGATTCTCTTCACAGGTTGGATTCAGTCCAATAAACAGTCACAAGCTGCAGACCGAACTATGGGGCATACACGCGCTTCCCAACTAAAATCTGCGCACCAAGGAGCACAGGCTCCTTCCCTCTTCACTGCCAGAGCTAAACTGAAACTCCAGTAGACAAAACCAGGCACTTCCTTTGAGTTCCTCCCAGTTCTTGGCTGGATTGGCTGTCACTCACAATAGCCTCCCCCTGTTGGTGCAAAAAGGCGCTGAAGTCCAACTACATTTCCCAGACTCACTGCCATTACAGTCCTCTTGTGGCTGGCTCAGATTACGAGTCCAAGTTCTGATTCGTCCACAGGCACCATTTTAGAGCTCCCTTAACCCACACTGATTGGTCCAGTTCAGCAGTTCAAAACTAGAATGGAGAACTAGGCAAACACAGTTCTGACTGCAAAGAAAAGCAGGTTAGACAAACTGTATTTTCATTATTACTCTAAATGATTCTGGCAAACAGTTGCATCTTTCAGATAGGTTCCCTTTGCACTCCTAGTGACTACAAAAATGGAGTGAATTGGCAGCAGCTCAAGTGGGACTCAAGCAGAGAAACACACAGGCCCCCCCCATACAAACTAATTATGTCTGCAAGCAGACAGCTCTTAAAGAGACAGTACCAGAGGTTGTAAAAACACTCACAGATAAATGGCTTAAATGCCAAACACCATTCAGGCTCGGAGCATTCAAGCAAGCTCCTGGAAGTCTTTTGGGAACCCCCATTTGCAGGGGGTTAATATATTAATCCGACAGTTATCATGCAGTTCAGAGTCCCTACACAGTCACACACTCTGGTACCCACGTAGGAAAACGGTGGGCTAGCCAGGAATGTTGCAGCTGGTTGGGGCCCTGTGATGGAAGAAAGCAACATGCACAACACACACTATTTGTAATCCGGAGCCAGAGGGCTCAGTTCATGAAAGAAAAGGCAACAAGACAATCAGATGACAACACTTTTAGATTTAGCTGTTGTTGCAGGCAGCTACCCTGATGTTTACTTATGATACCCAATACTGTACACATGCAGGACAAAATCAAGACTGCAGTCTGTTGAGCTGAAGTGCCCGGAGAAGCAGGGCCCACAAGAATCACCGAGGTGTCGTTCCTGTTCAAGGCGTTAAGCAGGGGGCTGATCCCCAGGCCAGTCTCTCGTTGATTACTTTCTCTGCGTAGCAGATATTCTGGCTGGGCCAGTGTAACAGGGCCCAGGCAAATGGAAATGGATACGGATTCAGTCCATGGAGCTGGATGCAGCCTCCATCAAGCAAAAAACAGTTCAGACACACAGTGGGGAACCAAATCACGACCCACTATAAGCACACAGCACCTTCACATATAAGGAAATTCCACTGTACCACGCAAATGGCTCTCTGGTCGCAATTACAGATTCTTTGCACAATCTGGGAGTTCAGAGGTAGCTGGAAGTCCTGACAGGCCAATTGCATTCAGCAAGTCTTCAGTCTTCTTCAGGTTAAAGCCTGGTCACAATTCAGTGGCTTCATTAGCTCTCCAAGTTCGGATTCAGACGGAAAAAAACACAAGTTCCCTCTCAGAAACAGCAGGCAGGCATGCAGGCCAAACTCATGCCTTTCCATAGTTCTCCCGTTCAAATCCACTATGGATTGCTGCTCGAACTATCTCGAGCTGTTACTTCTTCACTTCCCAACTCAGATCTAACAAACTGCAAGCAGGGTGGGACTTTCCCCAAGATCCAAAGGTTCAGTTCGCTGATCTGTCTGTCAGTCACAACAAGGGCTCCCTCTCCAAGTTATTTTAGGCGCCAAAAGCACAAAATTACAATTCATACAAGTTTTGGCCCAACCAAGCCCCTGTAGGCAGGCTCCATCCCAAATGTCCCAAATGTACTGATTGGTCCATTCTGCAGTCCAGGACCAAGATGATGGAAACAAACAGAACTGTCCATGCTGCAAAGAAGGCAGGTTAGAACAAACTGCAATATTATTACTACTCTAACAAATGATTAGCAAACAAGTACATCTTCTAACAGAGCTCCCTCTCAGATTAATTATGACTGTAATCCAGGCAGCTCTTAAAGAGACAGTGCACAGAGACTATACAGGCACTCTCTGGCAATACATTTAAACTGCTAAAACGCAGGACACCAGCCTGGCAGTGAGCAATTAGGCAAGCTCAAGGAAGACTTTTCGGGAACCCCCATTTGTAGTGGGGTTACAGAAGAATACATTAAGAAACTTAAAATCAACATGTGCCCCAGGCCCTTGCTTCTGAGTGTTTTCAATGAGGTTAAAGGGAAGAGGGGAGCCCAGCCTCCCACTTGGAACTACGCCACCATTGCAGCGATATCTAAAGAGGGAAAGGACCCCACCCATTGCAGCTCCTATTGTCCCATCTCACTACTTAATACATAGAAACAAAGAAACATAGAGGTTGAAGGCAGATAAGGACCGCAAGGCCCATCCAGTCTGCCCATTTATTTTTCTACCTGGTGAATGTGCCATCGGCCTTTGCTCTGTCAATGGCCTAGCTATTCATACTCATCTGTATTGCTCCCTTATGCCTATCCTATGCCTGTCTGAAGCCCTGCACTGTATTCATATCCACCACTTCCTGAGGTAGGCCGTTCCATGCATCCACCGCCCTTTCTGTAAAAAAGAACTTCCACGCATTACCCCTTAATTGGCCTCCCTCTAATCTCATGCTGTGTCCTCTTGTCCTGCAATTTTTCTTATATTGAAACATGTTAGACTCTTTCACCTTGTTAATGCCCTTAAGGTGTTTGAATGTTTCGATCATATCACCTCTCTCCTCCTTTGCTCTAGGGTATACATACTGCAGCCTAATAATCTGTCCTCATATGTTTTCTGATGCAGTCCCTGCACTGTTTTGCTGCCCTTCTGGACTGCCTCAATTTGGTTAATGTCCTTGTGAAGGTGTGGCCTCCAGTACTGCATGTAGTACTCCAGATAGAGGCCTAACCAAGCCTTGTAAAGAGGATTATTACCTCCTCTTATGACTTGTGATACCACCACTAGTACATTCTCAACATCCCCTAGCCTACCTACTGCTTTAGTGGTCTGCTGGGATGATTTCAAGTACTGTGATGATGATGCCCAAGTCTCTTTCTTCCCTTGTGACTGCCAGCAACTCCTCCTCCCAGCCTATAGGTGGCTTCAGGGTTTCTCTCCTATGTGCATGATCTTGCACTTCTTTGCATTAAACCCTAGTTGCCACTCTTCCGACCATTTTGCCAGTTTATCCAGATCTCTTCTCATTCTGCCCACCCCATCTGGATCATCTACTCTGTTGCAGATCTTGGTGTCATCTGCAAACAGATAAACCTTACCCTCCAGTCCATCTGCAATGTCACTGATGAAGATATTGAAGAGGACTGGCCCCAGAACTGACCCGAGGTACCCCACTTGTGACTTACATCTCTTCTTACTGTATACCATTTACCACCACTCTTTGTTTTCTGCCTGTTAACCAGTTTGCCACCCAGTTGACCAACGTCTGACCCACCCCATGCCTACCCAGCTTATTAATCAATCTTCTATGTGGAACAGTATCGAAAGCTTTGCTGAAGTCAAGGTAGGTGACATCAACTGCTCCCCCTTGGTCCACCAGTCTGGCTACCCAGTCAAAGAAATCTATGAGATTATTTTAACAGGACCTTCCTTTTGTAAACCCATGCTGTCTTGGATCCTGTGCTCCTATGGATTCCAGGTGTTGCACTATCCTTTCCTTAAGGAGTGCCTCCATAATCTTGCCCACTACTGAGGTAAGACTGACTGGTCTGTAGTTCCCTGCCTCCTCCCTGCTACCACTCTTGTGGAGCGGGATCACATGAGCCCTTCTCCAGTCTTCTGGGATCTCTCCTGTGCTCAGAGACTCGCTAAACAGTTCTTATTGTAATAGCCTGCTACAAGAGCTCCCACTCAAAGTAAGATCCAAATTTGCCTGGGCCAAAAGGGCACCACTAGGATCATTGATGTTTCCTGCTCTCGGAGCTTCAGTAGAACCCTCTGGATCAAAGGGAAGGGTGGGAAAGCATAGAGGAACCTGCCCGTCCAGGAGAGGGACAAGGCGCCTCACCAGAAAATACCAGGCCCTGGATCTAGTGAACAGAAATTGGGCAGTTTTGCATTGTACGGGGATGTGAAGAGGTCTAAGTCTGGTGTCCCCATCTGCAGAAGATATCCTCTACTACTTCTTGCAGCAGGTCCCATTCGTGAGCCTTGGCCTGCGACTGGCTCAGGCAATCTGCGATGGTGGTGTTTACACCGGGAACATGCACTGCAGTAATCTCTGCGCCATGCTGTAATATCCAATCCCACACCCTCTTTGCCTCCCTGTAAAGAGGGTAGGAGTGAGTGCCTCCTTGCTTGTTGATATAGTACATAACCGAGGTATTGTCTGTTTGTAACAGTAGGAGACCTGGTGTGATCTCTGACTGAAAGGCCTGTAGAGCATACAGGACTGCCCTCATTTCGAGGATGTTGATGTGGAGGTGAGACTCCAGGGTCGACCAAGATCCCTGGGTCCTGACTCCTTCCAGGTGGGCTCCCCAACTGGACCCCGAAGCGTCCGTGGAGAGAGTCAGAGTTGGAGCAGGTGCTGAAAAGGACTCCTCTGGAAGGGTGCTCTGGGACGAGCCACCATTGCCAGTCTCGGATGACGGCATCCGTGATCCGGACTAGCTGCTGCAGTTGATCCTGCTTTTGGTCCCACTGAGCTCGTAGCATCCATTGGGTAATCCTCATATGAAGTCAAGCTAGGGGAACCGTCGTGATGGCTGCTGCCATGTGTCCAAGCAAGCAAAGAATGGTTCTGGCTAGGACCAACTTCTTTTCCATCATATCCCTTATGAGGGATCGGATGCATTCCACCCTGTCCTGAGGCAGGAAAGTCTTCCCTTGACTGGTGTTGAGAACTGCACCGACAAACTGAAACCTCTGTGAAGGGACAAGGCATGACTTCTCCTGACTGATAGTAATGCCCAGCGATTCTAAGAGGGAGCGTCTTGAATCTCGGCTATCAAAGCCTCCTGAGAGGAGCCAGTTATCTAGGTACGGGAACACATAGTGGCCCTGTCTCCTGAGAGCCGCTGCCATGACTGCACAGCATTTCGTAAACACATGAGGCACCAAGGACAGTCCGAAGGGGAGAGCTCGGAACTGATAGTGTCGTCCCAGGAACTCGAAGCGCAGGAATTTCTGGTGTGCTCGAGTGATGGAAAGATGGAGATATACGTCCTGCATGTCCAGCGATGCGAGCCAAATGCCTTGCTTGAGCATGGGAATGAGACCCGGAAGGGTGACCATGCAGAAGGGCTTGTACAACACGAAGGTGTTGAGGTCGCTGAGGTCCAGGATCGGGCATAAGTCCCCTGTCTTTTTTGGAACCAGGAAGTGTGAATAATAACCTTCTCCTTTCTGGTTCTGTGGCACTGGTTCTAGGCATCCTTGTCTAGGAGTGCCAAGATCTCTTGCTGTACGAGCAAGGCGTGCTGACCCAAATAATGGGAGAGCAGAGGAGGCCTTGATGGTGGGTGGTCGAGGAAATCAATAGAGTGTCCGTGACTTACTAGTTGAGGAACCCACCAGTTGGAGGTTATCCTCTGCCACCAATAGGTGGTAAGTGATGCGACCCCCAACCCATCCTTCCCTCGGATCTAGAGGTGGGGAAGGGGCCGGGAAGGAGTCATGCTGTGGTGGTGTTGGTTCCGGCAGGCTGTGCAGATTTTTGGTGTTTCTGGCCCTGGTCTGTGGGGAATCTGGATTGACTCTTTCGGTTAAAGTTGCCCCTTGGTTGCTGGCCAGAACATGGCTGTTGCCTTTGTTGCCAGCTGCAAAAACGATTCTGGTTCCTACAAAAGGAACCAGCCTTAGGTCTGTACATGGTTTGTAAAGTCCTGACTGCCTTCCCGGAGTCCTGTAACTTGGTGATAACTCTTTCTGATTCTTCACCAACAGGACCGAGCCATTATATGGGATATCCAGGATGTTTTTTTGAACATCTGGGGTAAATCTGGAGACCCTCAACCAGGAGTGTCTCCGGAGACAAATGCCTGTAGCAGTGCCCCTGGCAGCCGAGTCCACTGAGTCGTAAGTGGTTCGAAGGACTTGGGTTCCCACGTCTGACCCAGTGTGGAGAAGGTTGAGAAGCTCCTACTCCTTTTCGCCCTCTGGGAAATCCTTGATAAGGTCCTGGCCCTGTTCCCACAGGGCATTCTGAAATTGCACCATGTGCGTGAGGTAGTTGAGAGACCTTATCGAGCATGTAGCAGCCCCGTACATGCGTCTTCCCAGTGAATCTAGCTGTTTAGATTCCTGGTCTGGTGGCTGAGTACTCAGGTGCTGAAGTCTTTGAGACTGGTTGTGTGAGGCTGTAATGACCAGAGAGTCGGCCAAGGACTGTTGCGCCAAGTAAGGGTCCTCCATGGGTACCCTGTAAAGGCGGTCGGCCTTCTTAGGTACTGCTGGAGTGGAATGCGGGCATTTCCATGCTGCCTTGGTGACATCCATAAATGTATCCACCATATCCACCAGCGGTGGGACCACCACGGGCTTAGAATCTTTCTGCCTGAGGTATCTTGCGAGGCGTTGTCTTCCGGGGTCTAAGTCTTCCGTCTCCCACCCCATATTCTCCTGGATGTGCCGCATGATATCGGAGAAAGAGGGATCATCCGGTGGGGACCTGGGTAGGTCTCATGGGTCTGGTGATGGGAGACTGACTGGAGAGGGTGACCTCGAAGTGTCTGAGGTATCCGGCTGTGAGTCGTCCCCTGGTGGAGTAAGGCATCTGTCTCTGGGGTGCTTTGGTGGATGGTCACTGGGAAACCCAGAAGGAGATCTGGAGGAGGGTCTTTTCCTTTCACGGGATCTGCCACTAGGAGGCAGAGTAGGCTCCTTGGGGTCAGGAGACGCCCTATTGCCAGGTTCCTTATGAGTAGGCAGCTGTGGAGGCTTGGTGGGCACCACATCCTTTTTGATGGTATCACACCAAAAATTAAAGAGGTCTTTCACTTCTTGCAGATTCAGGACAGAAGATGGGCCGGGAGTCAGTGTCTGCCCATTGACGGGCTCGGGTGTCGGTCCTTGGAGTGTAGCCGGGTCGGGCGTCGGTTCTCGGGGCAGCCCGGCGTCCTCAGTGTCGCCTGTCTGGTCATCAGGGATGGGGGTTTCGACCTCCACTTCTGAGGACCCCCGGTGACTGGTGTCAGCCGGCGATGGTGGGCTGGAGTCAGTTCATTGGCCCGTTTTGCAGGTGTCGGGTCGGTCACCCGCTTGGGCTCTGAGGTCCGTTTGAGGGACGTCAGCTCAGTCGTCTTTCTTGGAGGGGAGTCAGGTCCTCTTGGAGGCTGGGAAACCGAACGATGGTCTGAGTCCCAGCGTTGGTCTGACGTGTCGGCGCCCTGTTTTGGGGCCGGTTTGGTCTTATGCCGGTCCGAGGCCTCAGGCCTGGCTGTCGAGCCGGACATCCGGCTATCCTTCTTCATTTTAAGAGGCTAAAGGGAGACTGTGCTCGAGCCTCCCAAAGACTGTACCTTCACCAGAGGGAACTGAGAGCGAGCCCTGGAGGGGGACCTATCTGATCTCGTGGAGCTGGAACTGGCCCTGGATTCTGAGGCCCGACTCAGAGATCTGGCCCTATCCTTGTCCCAGTGCTTTTCGCGGTGTTTCCCGGACTTATGGTGGGAGGATTCCCCCCTGGAGGAAGGATCTTTTTCCATAGCCTTTAATTTGTCTTCTAGAGGGAACCCTTGGAGAGCTTTTTGGTGGTGGATCCTGTTCCTGCTATTGAACTGCTGGCAAATGGAGCAGGCCTTGATGTCGTGCTCTGGACCTAGGCACCGCACACAGGCCATGTGCCAGTCCTTAAACGGGATCCGTTTGCCGCAAGCGCACTTCGAGGGGTGTCCTTCGATAGAAAGAGTCGGAGAAGAAGACATGCGGGTGTTTTTAACAAAAAAATACTTTATTTCGAGCATTGTTCGTCTGCTAGAGGCATCTGTGAGGTTGATGTTGGCGAGTCGACAGTGGGAAAAGAACTGACGGATGCTGGGGGACCACCCCTTTTGTATGATGCCGGACGTCGGGGGAGGGGCCGATGTCAGGGGCAGGCCCCTGCAGGATACTGCTAGCTATAATTTTTCTGTGAGGTCCTGGCACCTGCCAACTTCAGTCCTTATGGTGTAACCTGCTGCAAGAGCTGTTTCTCGAAGTAAGCTCTGCTTGTCCTGAGTCTTGTAAGCCAGTGATCATCTTTTCAGCCTCCTGGCTGAAAAGAACTGGCCCTTGGAAAGGGGCGTCCAGGATGGCATCCTGAAAATGCTGGTGGAAGCCCAAAACCCTCAACCAGGAGTAGTGCCATATGCATATCCCTGTGGCAGCTGCTCTAGCGGCAGTGTCTGCCGAGTCAGCAAGCACGTCCTCAGGTGCTTATACAACATCAACTCTGGATTGAAGAACTGCTAAGAGTTCTGTCTTTTTAGTGGAGTCCAGTTGTGACCGAGCTAGGTCCATGGCCTTGTTCTAGAGAGATTTCTGATACATCACCATGTGTGCCAGAAAATGTAATGACTGGGCCGTACAAGTAGCTGAAGAGTACATCTTCCGGCCAAGATGGTCCAGTTTCTTGGACTCCTTATCCAGTGGTTGGGAGCTCATATGCTTCAGCTGTTGGATTCTCCCATGAGCGGCCATAAGAATCATAGAATACGCTTTGGGTTGCTTGCTCAAATGTGGTTCCCCCCTAGGGGTCCTATATAAGTGGTCAGCTTTCTTAGGAACCGCTGAGGTCATAGAAGGGTGTTTCCAGGCTACTTTCATAACATCCTGGAGGGGTTCCACTAATGGTGGGATGACTAAGGGTTTTGGGTCAGTGGCCCCTAGGAATTTCGCCAGGCGGCGTCTCTTGGGGTCACTTTCGTCTCCCACTGGTTAAAGAACTGAATGTGTCTCATCACATCTAGGAATGAGGGATCGTCCAGAGGAGACCTTGGGGAATCCCTCCGTGTGTCCGGGGATGGAAGAGACAAAGTGTCTTCTGAAGAAACGTAGGAGGAGGAGCCTCCGGTGGATTCCTCTGAAGAAGTGTACCAGTGTCCCCTAGAGCTGCTCCGGCGTCTAGAGGAGGATCTGCAAGATGGGTGGCAACTGTGCCGTCATCATTCGGGTGATCATTGATCAGTGCTCCCTGGGGCTGGGCGGACAGGTGTCCGGTGTGGCAAAGGCGATGTGCGTGGAGGAGTCGGTTGTCTAGGTGGAGCTGGGGCAGGGGTCCCCGCAGGGTTGGGATTTGACTCCGCTGGTCTAGGCAAAAGATCCCCCTTGATAGTGTTCCACCAGCAATTGAAGAGAGCCCTGACCTCAGTCAAAGGGACCACAGGGCCCGGCTAGAGTGCTGGCAGGGTAGGGGCATCCAGAGAGGGGTCTGGCATTGGACCCTGCGGTTTGGTCCCCCCGATATCAGGTCTGATGGTGCCGCTGTATTGGAAGTCGGTTCTAATGGGACGGTGTCCCCTGGTGTCAGGTGCCCTAGTGTCTGGTCATCGGGCTCTGGAAGGGGGGGCAGAGGCCGAGGGAGTGGCACCTGGTCCATGGTGTCCTCGGAGGCAAGCACCAGGTCCCCCGATATCGGGTCTGTAGTTGGACCCTTGTCAGAGCCCTGCAGATCAGATTGTGGCTTAGAGGGTGGCAACTGGTCTGGCTCCGTAGTGGAGTCAGAGGGCGTAGAGGCCTGACATTAGTCCGGAACTCCGGCCGACGATGGTTTTGAAGGCAAGCATGGCTTCTTTTGGCGCTCGTAATCCTGATGTCTTCTGGGTCGTCTGACTCAGTTGTCCTGTCCGATGACCCAGAGGCCACTGACCTGCCACCCGTATGTCCTGCTGGATGAGACCCTAGCGCAAGCTTGTGGGACCGGATAGACAGTGAGACAGGGGCTTGAGAAAGTCCTAGCCTAGAAGACTCCCTGCTGTACGGCTGAGAAGAGGCGGGGGGCTTCCTCGATGGTAACCCGGGTTTAGCCAGGGAAACTGGAGGGGCTGAGTCTGACCACGCACCGGAGGCAGAAGATCTGGAAGTCTTGTGTAGGGAACTGGGATGGGATTCTGACCTGGACCTATCCTTGTCCTGGTGATGGTGCTTCCCACTCGATTTCTTCTCTCTGGGGAGGAGTCCTTGGCGGAGAAGGAAGATGAGCTGTGCCCCGAGTGGGTCTTCAGCACGGCGGCCACTTGTTGTTCAGGGGGGGGGTATGCTTTCCAGGTCTTCAGGCGGTGGATGCGAGCCCTCCTGTTGAAGCTGAGGCAATGCGGGCAGTCATCTGGCTTATGGTCGGGCCCAGGCAAAGTAGGCAGGTTGAATGACCATCTTTTGCCAGGATCTGCTTGCCGCATGTGCACTTTGATTTCCACCACTCTGTAGTAGACGATGGCTGGCTAGACATACATGGTGAATTTAGTATTTTGATGAAAAAAAAAATGGTAATTGCGTGAAGCACAAAAATGGCTGTTATCTAGAAGCAAGAGGCGGCCGTGGAACTGATATGCACGGTTCGACGGTGGGGAAAAAACTGAGGTGGTGCCAGAGGACCGCCCCTTTTATACCATTGGTGATGTCGGGGGTGGGGCCGGCATCAGGCGGGACATTTCCCTGCCTAGGCCCGAAAGCTAGAATTTTTCCTTGGGGTCCTAGTGCCTCGTGGCATAGTCCTAATGGTTATTTATTATTTGAGTTTTGGTAACCGGGTAAGTCCACTGAGACATTACAGTCCCTTTTTCAGGGGCAACCCAGAAGTGCAGTTTGTACACAGTACAAAGCATTAACATAGCAATGACAGTTACAATGGAAATTGATTTGCAGTGTACTATGATCCACAGGAGTTGAGATACAGGCAGATACATCCACTGATAAATGAAATAAACAGATTACCTGCTGCAAGAGCTTTGTCTTGAAGTGAGATCTCTCCTTTCCCTGCAGCTTCCAATATTTGTGAGCTCAGTCCCGTCCCTCTCCCCATCCTGGTTCGGGTGGTCTGTAAACCTCTACCAACCTCACCTTTATCGATTGGATCGTAACTGAATCCATAATGCCTCCAGCTTCCCTTCCTCCGACTTCTCCCTTGTGCAAGTTATTCCCTCCCTGATGTAAACTGCCACCCTTCCCCCTTCCCGACTACACTATCCACCATAAGCACTATATCCATGTCCCTACAATAACTGTTTTATTATTTTGCAGCTGTTGAAATGTCTAAAGACTGCCAAAAGCAAATAAATTGTGTCATCCTGTGGGACTTTTACCTAACTTCTTACCTGCTGTGTGCTTCATGAGCACCCACACTTCCACAGCCTGTAATTCAGAAACTCTCCATGGTCAAGTCAGATACTTAGTGTCACAAGTAGCCACTGGTTCAAAGGGCTTGTATGTCAGACACTAGATAGAGACTGAGATTTACTGGCTTCTGTATAGGGGTCTCAAGAATAGGCTACTTTTAAGGAATCTTTCAAAGAGAGGAAACTGGACCATAGGAAGAGTTCCCAATAATTTGCGATATACCAAGATGGCAGACAAGTGGACCTTTGTGGAAGAGTACTGCAGGCCAGATTGAATGGTTCAGAAGATAATCCAGACCTTGCTCTGGAAGGCGATGAAAAGGATATTTGGAACACCAAATGCAAAAACACTTCGGCTTGGCACCATAGACTTCTGCTAGAAGGTTTCTGAGCTACCAACAAGATTTGGGAGGCATGTTGGTACACTTGAAACCTGCCCACTTCAGCCTCCTCAGGAGCCATGCCTGAAGATGCAAGTGTCATACAGTAGCTGCAGATGTATTAGCTGACCCACGAACTAGCTCAGAGGTAAGATTCATAGCTTCTGAAGTGCCATTTGGGGCAGTAACAAGTACCAGATCTGCCTCAGCCAGATCGGGGCTATCATGATCATCTTGCCCCGACAGGCTTCCATGTTGAGAAGCACCCTCTGGATGGCCAGAAGCAGCGGGAAGGTATACAGAAAATGACCTGTCCACTGCAGCCTGAATGTGCCCTGACAAAAAGCACTATGCTCTCGGTATCTGGAGAAATGTGTAAGTTTTGCACTGTGGCAGGGTGCAAAAAGGTCCAATTCTGGTCTGCCCCAAATCTTAAACAGGGACCAAAGTACATCCTCCCTGAAAAACTTTGTAAGGGTTTGCCACAGTTCAGCCGAGACCATCAGCTAGGACAGTTTCTGCCCCCCAGGGACACTGGTGGATTTTAAAAGGATCCTTGTGCCCTAAGCACCACTCCTAAACTCCCATTGCCTTTCTGCACAGAGGGTAGGCATGTGTACCTCCTTACTTAAGGCAGAACATGACACACAGGTGTGTTTAACAGATAAGCTGTTTGCAGCAGATTTGTGCAGCTCTGCAGATCTACAACCTTCAAGTAAGACTTCTGCAATATAACGCAAAAAGATTAGGACAATTAGAGCTCACTGAACTGAACATTTTAATATAAAATATAACATTTTGTGAGCATTAAGGGGTAACTGAAAATGGTAGGTGGAAGACAGCATGCAAAGCAGAAGGAAACTTTCCCGGGCCCAAGCAAAGTCATCGTTCCCCCAACTGGAGACCTAACCCAGTCAACTAACGCTGCTTCATTGAAAGCAATACAAACACAGGACAAAACAAGCATTTGTCAATGCCGAATGTTGCTTGCTTCTATGTGCTGTTTAGGTATTTGGAAGTCATTGGAGTGCAAATATTGAAAATTTGCGAACTTATGAGCTGCGTAGGAACTGCGCAACGCACGCTCGTAAAACTGTCATTGTAAGGACATTTTTTAATGAAATTTTCAACATAGCCATTTTAAGACCTCTGCTCATGAACAGTGTCACTGTGATTTTATTAATGTGTCCCATACATTGAGTTTGCACACCGACTGCGCCATTGTGTGCTACATGGGCGGAAACACGTTTTGGGCAGGATGTGAAAAATGACAGCTGTACTGCTCATAAGGAGGTGTGGTAAAATGGCAATGTTGAAAATCTGGAGTGGAAATATTGAAAATTTGCAAACCTACGAGCGTGCATGGAACTGTGCAACGACACCTCGTAGAAACAGTCATTTTTAGAATTTTTCACTAAATTTTCAACATTGCCATTTTAAGATCTCTGCTCATGAACAGTGACACTGTGATTTTCTTAATGTGTCCCATACACTGAGTTCGCGACCGATCGCGCCATTGTGCGCCACATGGGTGGAAACATGTTTTGGGCAGGATGTGAAAAATGACAGCTGTACTGCTCATGAGGAGGTGTGGTAAATGGCAATGTTGAAAATCTGGAGGAAAATATTGAAAATTTAGAACTTATGAGGCTCATGTGAGGGAACTAAGCGTAACGATGCTCAGAAACAGTCATTTTTAGGATTTTTCACCAAATTTTCAACATAACCATTTTAAGACCTCTGCTCATGAACAGTGTCACTGTGATTTTCTTAATTTGTCCGACATTGATTTCAGATAATCGACTCGCGCCATTCTGCGCTACAAGGGTGGAAACACATTTTGGGTGAGAAGTGAAAAATGATAGCTGTACTTCCATAAGAAGGTGTGGTAAAATGGCAATGTTGAAAATCTGGAGTGAAATATTGAAATTTCAAGGAACTTACGAGCCATGCGAGAAACTGCGGAACGCACGCCAGAAAACAGTAAATATTTTTGCCGACCACCAACATGGTTTTAGATTCTTCTTCGAATGATCACTGCTGCCAGAGGCTCAGGCTCAGCGGCGATTTCGCAGTCACTGTGCGAAATCACCCTTCGGCCCAAATAACGCCATGACAGTGACATCATTCATGAGAAGGGGTCCTAAAACCCATGTTGAAAATTTGGGCAAAAATTCCCAAAATGCCTGAGATATGCAATAAAGTGAACCCCCATCTAGCCCATTATACAGCTTACCGGCATTTCTCAGTTCGCGGTCGGCTTTGAAGAGTGCAGATGTGTTCCCGTCCACCAAGATCGCCGCTACCAGAGTCCGGAGGTAGTATGGGGTGAGGGGTGTGGGAGGCTAAGACAGTGGGTAGGTGCAGGTTGTGGAGAGGGGTCGGAGACACGCCAGGGACCGCTTTTTGTTTTATAGGTTTTAAAAAAAAGACGTCAGTGGATATTTGCTACGCTGAGTGGGCTCCCCAGCGTGGCACAAGGACGGGGGTTCAGCCGACGGGGATTGGGCACCCCGCCGGCCAAAGGATTCGATTGCCACGCTGGGGGCCCCGCGGCACCAACTACTGGGGACGACGACGCAGCTCAGCCGACAGGATTGAGCACCCGTCGGCTACACAGCATGCGGGGCACGCACGCCTGCGTGTGGGGAGCTACACTTCTTATCGCTGCTCACTGAAGCGTAGCTCCCCCTTTCAACTGTATGCCACTGCATTTTGGAGCGTGTCATAGACAGCTCCAAAATGCATTGGCTTACAGGGGCCGCGCCTGCCAGCTCACTGACTGAATTGGAGGAGGAGGTGACACACCTCCGAAATCTCCGATGATGGCACTATGTTTCTTGCACATGTGTGCAGGCAACATAAAAAATGGAAGCCTATGCTTCAATGTTTTGACTGGGTGACAAGGACACTTGATAGGGGCCATGTTGTGGATATCCTGTATCTGGACTTCAGCAAGCCCTTCGGCTCGGTGCCACATAGAAGGCTGACTAGTAAGATGAGAAACCTGGGAGCAGGGGAGCAACTGGTTGGATGGGTAAGGAGCTGGCTGCAGGACAGACAGCAGATGGTAGTTACAGGGGGAGAACTCTTGACTCCCAGAGCTGTAACTAGTGGGATCCCACAAGGCTCGGTACTAGGACTGGTGCTATTCAACATCTTCATAGCTGACATATCAGATGATATTAGGAGTAAGATCAGCCTTTTTGCAGATGACACAAAGATCAGGGTGGAGGTGGATAGTGTGGAAGGGGGACAGATACTCCAAGAGGATTTGGCAAGACTTGAGCTCTGATCAGACACATGGCAGTTGGGGTTCAATGCTAAGAAGTGTAAAGTTATGCACTTGGGAATCAGGAACCTTGGGAATTGCTACTGGCTTGGGGTGCAGTTATCCACTTCATTGGAGAAGAAGGATCTGGGGGTATTAGTCATAGGGGACATGAATCACTCAGTACAGTGTAGGAAGGTGGCAGCCAAGGCTAAGAAGATGCTGGGGTGCATTGCCAGGGGAATCACCTCTAGGAGAGGAAGTCATCATGCTGATGTACAGATCGGTGGTGAGACCTCACTTGGAGTACTGTGTGCAGTTCTGGTGCCCCTATTTAAAGAAGAACATCAAACTACTGGAGGGTGTCCTGCGCAGGGCGACAAAGATGATCTTTGGGCTGGGGGACAAACCATATGAGGAAAGACTGGGGGAGCTCAACATGTATTCCCTGGAGGATAGAAGGGAGAGAGGGGATATGATCAAGATCTTCAAATACTTAAAGGGCATGAATAGGGTTAGTACTGAGGGCACATTTAGATTAAAGGGAGGAAGGGACACAAAGGAACACAGTCTGAAACTGGAGGGTGGAAGATTCAGGAGGGAAATGAGGAGGCACTGCTTCACGGAAAGGGTGGTAGCAAGGTGGAACGTACGGCCAGAGGAAATGATATCATTGAAATATGTGGGCAGTTTTATGAAGGGGTGGGACAAGGTCAAATGTAAGGTCAAAACTAGGGGTAGCTGGGGAGGGGGGAGTTGGCAGATGGACGGGCATGAGGTGAGGAGCAGCTGGAGTAGAATAGACAGGGAGCTGCGCACTCGAGCAGACTTGATGGACCGTATGGCCTGTATCTGCTGCCATTTTCATACGTTCGGAAATTGCTGGTGCTGGACACAAAGTGCAGTTGGTTGAGGAATCAAAGGGTGCCATAAGGATGGCAGGCAAGGCCCTAGTAATAGTTGTTAGGTTCACCAGAGAAAAAGGAAAATTACGTACCTACCGTAATTCTTGATCTTCTTGGACGAGTCTCCACCACTCATTCACACTAGTGGGATTAGCGCCGGAGGCACTAAGACCCATCGGGAGCAAACTTTTTGCTGGAGAGACGGCGTCACGAGACACGGACGTACGAGAGAGCGCGTCGAGCTGTAATGACCATCTCGGCGATGACCTCCAACCGCCTCAGTACCTTTTACCAAGGAGGTGCAGCGCAACTAACGAAAGAGTAAACCCAACATTAAAAAAAACGGACATAAGATAGTCCGATGACCCGTAAGAAGGGTCAGCAAAGAAGTCCTCACGGCCTAAAGATTTGAGGGAGTGAAGACCAATACAGCGGTGAGCTCGGGAGATGGAGGGATGGGTAGAATGAGTGGTGGAGACTCGCCCAAGAAGATCAAGAATTACGGTAGGTACGTAATTTTCCTATCTTCCTGGACATAAGTCTCCACCACTCATTCACACCTAGTGGAGAGTACCAAGCTGATAATCCCCAAAGGGCGGCAGGAGAGCCAGAGCTCACGCGGCTCAAGATAGAAGCCCATTAAGGATAGTTCTGCCAAATGCGGAATGTCGCTTAGCATGAACATCCAGTGCATAGTGCTTAATCTAAGGTATGCACTGAGCTCCAGGTGGCGGCGTGTGCATATACTGCAATTGGAACATTGCGACTTCCGCTAGGGATGCCATGACCGCCTCTAGTAGAGTGGAGCGCATACCTACCTTCTAATTTAACTTGAGCCATGGAATAGCAATGACGAAGGCATGCCACTAACCATGAAGAGATGCATCTAATAGCTACAGGTTGACCCAGCCGGTGTCGCTGAAAGAAACGAACAGTTGCTGAGTCTCATAACATCCTTGGTTCTATCTAAATAGAACCGCAAGGGCTCTCTTAACATCCAAGGAATGAAGAGCTCATTCCCCTTCATTTTGGAAATTAGCTAAGTAAGCGGAAGTACCAGAGGTTGGTTTAGATGGAATTCTGACACAACCTTGGGAAGAAATTTTGGATGAGTAAGGAGAACTACCTTGTCTTTATGGAATACAGTATACGGAGGGTCCGAATCAGGGCATGTATCTCAGAGACCCTGCGGCTGAGGTAATGGCCACCAGGAAGGCAGTCTTCCAGGTAAGAAATTTTAGCTCACAGGTAGCTAAGGGTTCTGAAAGGCTTCCGAGTGAGCATGTCCAGCACCAGGTTAATGTCCCAGGCTGCAACTGGACGCTTAACAGGGGTCTGTATGGAGAATCCTTAAGAAATCTCTTCACCTATAGGTAACTGAGCCAGAGTTAAGGAAGAAACCGCTCATGGAACGCTGAGATGGCACTAAGGTGAACTTTAACTGTGGAGTACTGAAGACCTAAGTTTGACAGGTCCAAAAGATACTCCAGAACCTTGCCAGGAGGACAGGAAAAGGGATTCCAAGAGGATTTTGTAGACCAGAGAGAAAACGTTTCCATTTGGAAGCGTGACTGCTCGGTGGCTGGCTTCCGAGCAGCCAGAAGGATGTCTGAGACTCTATGAGAGACGTTGAACCGATCTACTTCTATCTCCTCAGGAGCCAAGCATGAAGGTGAAGTGATTTCAGGTTGGGATGGACCAACGAACCGTGAGTCAAAAGACTGATTTGCAAAGGAAGTGGTCTCGAGAGGCTGCCAACATACTGTTGAGTAGAGGAAACCATAGTTGCCGAGGCCAGGAAGGAGCAATGAGAATCATCTTGGTCCCTGAGACTCGAACTTGAGGAGTACTCTGGATTAGAGGAAGGGAAAGGTGAAGAAAGCATTTTGTCCACCGAGCCTGAACGCATCCTGACAGAAAATGCCAGGCCCTGGATTTCTGGAGCAGAAGAGAGACAGTTTTGTGCTGAGTGGGATGCAAAAGGTCCAGGTCTGGAGTCCCCACTCTTTGAACAGGGACCGAAGCTACGGCTGGATCGAGAGACCACTGTGAGGGTCTGCCTCCTCTGCTGAGGTGATCTGCTAGGTCTTCTGTATACCTGGCAGATAAACCGCTTGAATCAGAGACTTGTGCTCCAAGCACCACTCCCACACCCTCATTGCTTCCCGCAAAGGGATAAGAATGAGCACTGCCTTGCTTGTTGATGTAATACATCATTGCTTTGTTGTCCGCTTGAAGGAGAATGTTCTTGTGACAAAGGACATCCTTCAGAGCTCGGATTGCATAGAGGACCGCCTCATCTCCAGGACATTTATGTGGAGATGAGTTTGAACTGAGTCCATACACCTTGGAGTGTGGAGGGAGAGACAGTGAGCTCCCATCCCATTAGCGATGCGCCTGTGGTGATGGAGATCTGATGATCCGGGGAGCAAAGGGAATCCTTCCAGGAGATTGCTCTCTGAGACCACCAGGTGAGAGACCTTCAAGGGCCCGCCACCTTGATGGGATAAGACTGGGGTGAGAGGTCGGGGACCACTGAGTGGAGAGCATCCATTGGGTGGTTCTCATGTGCAGTCGGGCGAGAGGGACAGTGAAGACCGAGGACGCCATGAGACCCAACATGCGTTGCATCGAGAGAGCTGTAACCGATTGGTTCTCCCTGATGTAACGGGTCATTCAAGGATGTCGAGTCTTCTGTCCTCTGGAAGGAAAGCCTTCGCTGAAGAGGTGTCTAGAAGCGCCCCTATGAAAAGGAGCTCTGGGAGGGTTGCAGCTGAGATTTTTCAAATTCAGCAGAACTCCCATGGACGTGAGAAGACGAGAAGTCGCTTGCACGGTTTCAAAGTCCCTTACCGGAAGGGTCTGCTAGAAGCCAATCGTCTCAGGTAGGGAAACACTCGAGTCCGACTTTCCTGAGATGCGCTCATGAGAACTGCACAACACTTTGTAAAAACTTGCGGCGCCGAGGATAGCCCAAAGGGCAGGATCTGAACTGATAATGCTGACCCAAAGCTACAAACCTGAGGAACTTGGGCGGTGGGTCGGGTGGACGGGATATGCTGGTAAGCATCCTGCATATCCAGAGAGGCCAGCCAGTTGTGCTGATGCAGCAAGGGTAACAGGGTACCTAGGGAAATCATCTTGAATTTCTCCTGTGGGAGGAATTTGTTTAACTTTCTGAGGTCCAGAATGGGGCGATCCCCTGATTTCTTTGGAACCAGAAAGTAATGGGAGTAGAACCTGTGTTTCAGAGATGCGGGGCACCAGTTCTATTGCCCTGTTGTTCAGAAGGCCCTGGATCTCCGCGAGTGAGGAGGTCTGATTGAGAGGCCGACAACCTGGGTTATCGTCTGGGAGGACACATTCGGGGGTTTCCAAGAAATTGAGAGAATAACCTCGCGAATTATCCGAAGGACCCATTTGTCCGGGTTATGGACTTCACTGGGTTGTAGAAGTACATCAGACGACCTCCCATCGGAGGAGAAAGTTCCACCTTGGGCAGAGTGGATGGAACTTGGGCCAACGACTCATAAGGTAGCGCTGGGAGCTTTAGGCCCCTGCGCTTTCTGCTGCGTCTTCTTTTGAGGTTGGGCAGGTCTGCTTTTATGGAAGCTTCCCCTGCCTCTGCCTCGAAAGGACTGACGACTATGAAACTGACGTCTGTTCACATGCCCCCGAGAGGGGGCAGGCGGAGGTCTGGCCAACTTAATGGCCGATCTAGTCTTCTGAGTGGCCTCTAAGGCTTGCTCCACCTGAGGGCCAAAAAGAAAGGAGCCATCAAAAGGCAGCGCCATCACCTGCTGCTGAGCATCATTCGTGTAGCCAGAAGTACGCAGCCAGGAATGGCGCCGAGTACAAATCCCCGCGGCTGCTGAGCGAGAAGCAGTGTCGAAAGCGTCCATGGCGGCTTTGACCTGTTGGTTATTGGACTCAATACCTCTAATAACGGTCAGAAGAAGCCTGACTTGAATCCGAATCTGGAAGAACTTCAACCATTCTTTTCATAGAGTGCCACAGGATATACTCATACTGAGAAAAATAGCCTTGATAACTGGCAACACGATACTTAGAGGGAGGCAGCAAAGACTCTCTTACCTAATGTATCAATCTTACGAGACTCTTTGTTAATAGGTCGAGCTGTAGTAGTTTGAGGAAGAACGACCTTGTCATTCTCTGCCAGGACTACAATAGGATCCGCAAAGGCTTAGGATGCCAAAATGGGACGATCCTTGGGAGCTGAATACTTATCAATGGATTTAGCCACTGAGGGAATAAGAGCAGGATTATTCCATACCATTTGAGACAGCGTCTCGAAGGAAGGCTGGATCGAGGAGTCAAATCGTAGGGATCTCAAGCATGAAGATACTGGAGTCTTAATATCTTCCCAGGATCGATGTCTGTAGTCTGGAGAGAAAGAGTGGATCCCAGGTTCTTCAACAGAGACTTAAAGGACAGGTCCTCCACCACAGGCTCTGTAGCAAAGAAAGATCCTGTTTCCTCCACTTCATCACCCAACCGAAGGTCTGGGTCAGGCTCAACATCATCTCCTGATGGTCCAGAAAGGACTGTTTGGACAGGAAAGGAGGAAAATTAGAGAGGAGGAAATAGCAGAAGAACAAGGAGAGTCCCTATGTATGCCGCGCCGAGACGGCAAAACGGGCTGAAGACGGCATTCTAGGAGGCGCACGGCTACCAAGAGGCACAAGGCTGCAGCGCCCGCAGCACCGCTGGACGACAACGCCACACGGCGGGCCGACGACGCCGCACGGCGGCGCTGAAGCGGACGACGCTTAAACGGCGCTCGCTTCTATCCAACGGACTATTTGGCGGCGCCAGGAGACCCCGCAGCACCGCGGACGGGCGCCCAAGACCCAGCGGCATCGAAAAACGGCACCGGCTAAGCCAACAGACCCTGCGGAAGGCGCCAGAAGAGCCCCAGGAACCTGGAAAGCTAGAGAAGGAAAAAAAACAGGAGATAAGGGCATCGGTGAGGCCCCCTGCGCCGCAGCCATGTGAGGGGGGGAAACACCTAAGCATGGAGTCGCTGGCACCGAAGAAGGCGCCACGCGACTAGGAAGGTCCAACCGCCCTACCTGATCGCCGGAGGGGCCCGAGGGCTCCGAGGCAACCGAGCCAGGCAGAAGAACCAACCTCCGAGCCCATTGCTCCATAAGAGCGGCCCACTGATGAAACTGCTCATCTGGAGTCCTACCTATAGGCGGGGAGGGGCTCTGATGTCGAGGACGACGATTACCGGAAGTTGGCGACTCCGAAGAAGGAGACCGGCAACCAACGATAACCCGAGCATCGAGCGCAGACATACCAGAGGGCGACCTCGGTGATGCCTCCTCTTTTTGACCTGTGGGCGAAGAAGAGCTCGGAGCTGACGGTGCCGAGAATGCGACGGTTATATTTTATGCGGCGGGGGACCGCCTCATCCCCCGGCATCGGACTGACGCTGTCGGAACCCGCTGAGGAGAAGGAGCTGACGGACCCAGCCCGGCTGACTGAACAGCTTTCATGAAGTCTCCCTACCGTCACCTGACCTGCTCATGGTCGACTCCGTCCAGTAGGCCGAGACTTCTTCAAGTAAAATTTAAATATTAGAAAATTTAATGAAAATAGAATAAAATTAAGCGATACTACTTATCGTGATAAGTTACAAAACAAACTGAAAACTATCGCTGGTTGAGTTTGACTCCCATTTCAAATGACGTCGTCACTGAAGCGCACTTTCGGCGGTAGGAAAAAAGAACTGAGGCGGTTGGAGGGTCGTCGCCGAGATGGTCATTACGCCGAAGCCACTGCTCGGTGTGCCGTGTCTCGCGGCGCCTGTCTCTCGCGCCGACTCCAGCAAAAAGTTTGCTCCCGATGGGTCTTAGTGCCTCCGGCGCTAATCCCACTAGTGTGAATGAGTGGTGGAGACTTATGTCCAGGAAGATTATGCTTCTATGGAGATGCCTGGAGAATGTGAAGAATGAGGCAAAGGTGTCCCCTGTTTAAATCCTAGGTACGCCCGAGACTCTGGAGGGCAGTTCAGTAGTGGAATTTGTGGAGGGTTAGCTGACAGAGATCTTGAAGCTGGAGCACTGGGTTACAGTCCAGAGGGTATAAAGAATTACCCAGTTTGTTTCTGGGCATTTCTTACTTCAAGCTGCAGAGTTATTGTTAACAGTGTTGCTGCCTTGTTCTTGCCCCTCCCACCCAGCTATTCTCTCTTTTCTTTTGTTTCCCTGCTGTGTTAAATTAATTCCTCTCCTCTCCTCTCCCCTCCCTTCCCCTCAGGCTTTTGTGCCAGCCCTTAACTGGGCTTTCCTGCCAAACCTCTCCAGCGGCAGCACCTGGACCTGCCAACAAGCTGCCCGCTCTTCTCTGAAGCCAGCAAGGTACCGGACAATCGGAGTGCAGCCCAGATTTCTAAATTCTGGCACTTTTTTTCTCCGCTCTGGATTTGATTCTTCTGTTGTACTACTGTACCCCAATTCAGCTCTGACTCCTGCTCCATTTGTGCTGTTACATCAGGAGTTCGGTCTCAATTCTGTTTACAGACCAGCTAGCTTTTGCCCGACTTCACCCGTCTGCCATATCCGGACTGCTGAATTTATAGCGAATTTTTGGGTCACGTGACTAAGTATCCGATTTTTCATCTGCTCATCACCTGTTTAGTCCTCTAGGGGCACCACAATCCTTTTCTGTTTTCCTTTGCTTTTTGGGACTTCATTGGCTTAATTTTCTAAGTGGCCGATTTCTTTTTTGCTAGCCATCCTGTTGGATTGTGGCTGTGTCAGTGTCACAAGCTCCCTTAGCCCTCTCCTGGCGATAGTCAAACTTCCTGTAGACTCCAGTCTACTTGCTTATACTTTCAGACAGTACTTTTTTTTCATTTCACCTCTTCTCCTCCTGCATATCATTTTTAATCTACAGTCCGCATCTACCTCGACCTGCTTTAGTAGTGGCTACTGAAGTCCTCCTTCATCACTACATATTAACGATGTCTGTCCAGTACCACACTGACCTCTCATTTTTTCCCCATTTCTGGTCACTTGGATTGTTTCTACCCACTATCCTACTCCTGCCCTTTCCCACTTCCCCCCACTATGTCTCCTCCCTTCTACTGTTCATCCTCTTTTTCTACTTCACTCCAAATCTTTGGCTCCCCCTCCCAGACTCTCCTCTCCCTTGCCCCCAAGTGGGCCCACCCTGCTTTCCTCAATTTTCATCCCCTCCACTCCTCTAAAATCTGTCCTTTCTCTCTTTTCTCCATCAGCTCACCCTGCTCACCTCCTTTCCCAGTCTCCCCTCCCTACCCTCCACATACACCCAGGGCTACTCCTTCTGGTCTTCTAAACCTTGAGGCTCTGCTTCGCTACAAATACCCACTTACCCCCAACCCTCACGCAAAACCCCAGGTACCCTCACCACCTCCCCCTTTTCCTACTTTTTTACTTCTCTCTGGGGATGTCCACCCCAACCCAGGTCCTCTCACAACCCCCCAATCCCAGCCCAAACCTTCTCAGTCTCCACTCTGAACTTTTCTTCTCTGCCAAAGGGTCTTCAAACCTTTCACCTAAATGCACGCAACCTCCTTCTCAAACTGGATGCTCTTACAGTTTGGACCTCCCGACACCCGCCCAACATCCTTTGTGTTACAGAAACTTGGCTGTCAGCCAAATCCCTGACACCGTCCTCTCCACTACAGAGTTTAATCTATTTCGTCAAGACTGAGGCAAGTGGGGTGGCAGCATTGCCCTGTACATCAGACAATCCCTCTCCTGTTCCATTACCTTCAGAGTCCTGCACTTCCTCTCATGAAATAATCACTGCGCTATTATCCATCCCTTCCTCTGCTCTATATACACAGGTTACTCACCTGTAACAGTAGTTCTACGAGTGGCATATGTTATTCATCCACACTGACCCACCCGACCTCCCCGGCTTCGGCACACAACCTCTGCTTCCAGTGGGCAAGCTCTGGCATCATGGGGCGGAGCCGAGGCATATACCACCCGGGTGGGTGGGAGGAGACAGCTTTTAGACCTTTCATCAAGATTTAAAGGGAAAGGGACATGCCAACAAGTGTGGATGAACAACATATACCACTCCTAGAAAATACAGTTACGTAAAATCTTACCATAACAGTAGATCTTCAAGGAATGTCTCTTGCAGTAGGTAATTACTTCTGGGAGTTTTCTGCAGAGGGACTATGACACGGCAGCTCTTCTAGCAGTTTTGTACCAGGGACCGCCCACACATGACTCATCTTCCTGCTTCCTACATAAGTGTGGGTGGTTCTTGGTATCCTCAGTTCCCTCACTGGATTCAGCTCACAAAAGTGAGGACCAAGGGGAAGCTGAGGTACCAAGAAGTTACAATCCAAAGTCATTGGCCCAGAATTTGCTCTTTTAGAGAAGGAGGGGGATGGAGGGTGGGATCGTACCTACTGCAAGAGACATTCCTCGAAGATCTACTATTACAGTAAGATTTTACGTAACTGTACTGTCTTCCACAGAATGGTCTCTTGCAGTAGGTAATTACTTCTGGGAGAATCCCCAGCAGTTATGTCCATGTGGGAGGACAATTATGATAGAAGACCTTATAGGACTGCATGGCCGAAGGCCACCCTACGTTGTGAGGCAATATCCAGATTGTAATGCCTTGTGAAAGTATGGATTGTGGACCAGGTAGCTGCATTGCAGATATCTGAAATGGAGGCTCCTTGAAAGCAAGCTGCATTAGTGGCCATAGCTCTAGTGGAATGGGCTTGGACAGGTCCAGATAAGGGCTTGCTGTAACAAAATGTAATACAATTTGTCAAACAGGATGAAAGCGTACTTTTAGCAACTGGCAGGCCATCACGACCCGGGGTGAAAGAGACGAACAGTTGAGATGTCTTTCTAATCAATTGTGTCCGATTAGTATAGTAGCATAGCATATGGTGGACATCTAAAGTATGTAGGAGATGTTCACCTCGATTAGTCTGGATAGGAGACCGGAAGCTCCATGTACTGATTTTAAAATATGTTTGGAGACTACTTTAGGAAGGATGGAAGGGTTGGTATGAAGGACCACCTGGTCCTTGTGGAGAATTAAGTAAGGTTCTCTGCATATGAGGGCATGGAGCTTGGAAATAGGTCGAGCAGAAGTGATAACCACTAGCAACAGGGTTTTCCATGAAAGAAAACTGAGGTCACAAGTGGCAGCTGGTTCAAAAGGCTCAAGGTTCAATTTTTCTATCGTAAAATTCAGAGTCCACAGAGGAGTTGGTATACTAATAGGGCGTTTAATATGTAACATTCCTTTCAAAAACATCTTAGGTAGATGATGTTGGTACAGCAATGTGCCATCCAGAGGTTCATGGAAGCCCAAGATGGCGACCAAGTGGACTTTGATGGAAGAATAACTTAAACCGGACTCAGATAGTGAGGCCAGGTAGTCCAGAACCTTCATCAGTGGACAAGAGTAAGGGTCCAAAGATCGAGAGGCAGACCTTATGGAAAAGCATTTTCATTTGGAATGGTATATTGCTCTTGTTGCTGGCTTATGGGAAGCCAAGAGAAAACTGGCAACAGGAGAGGACATTTGTAGACTAGTTATGAAAGCGTCTACAGGGCCCAGCGGGAATGTGTAGAGCCTGCAGGTTGGGATGTAACAGGGTTCTTTAATTTTTAGTCAAGAGGTTGAAGACTAGAGCACCTTGTTGAGGTAGAACACCACTGCAGTGTTGTCTGATTGGATCAGCAAAGGTCTAGAGTCAACAGAGGTTGGAATGCCGGAAGGGCTAAGTGGAACACCCTCAGCTCTAGGTGATTGATGTGAATCTGAGGGACAGAAGTGGTTCACTCGCCCTGTGTCCAATAAGGACCCAGGGGTGCACTTCCTCATGTCAGGGAAGCATCCGTGGTGAATGTCAGCACGGGAGGGAGGGACCAAAAAGCATTCCTTGTAATAGATAGGTTTCGACTGACCATCAAGTCAGAGCTGACATCAGAGAGGGAGTGACACTGAACTTGCCTTCACATTTTTCTTGGTCTTTGACACCACTGATTTTGGAGGATTCACTGAAGAAGTCTCATAGGAAGATGGGCAAGTGCTACCATAGGGATGGCAGTGACCATGTGATACAGAAGACACAGCAGTTGTCTAGCTGTGACTACGTTCTATGTCTGTATGCGTGATGCCAGAGACAAGGGTGTGGCCTGCCAGACGGCTGGACGGTAAGTGCTGGCTGAGACTGTATCTAGGACAGTATTGGAGGCTGAGTTGGACTTTGGCAAATTGACTGTGATCCCTAGTGTGAGAAAATATTTGCAGGACAGCCTCTAGGCGAGAAGGCAAAGCTGTTCCGCTTTGATTGGTCAGTTATCTACATATGGGAAGATAAAGTGCCCTTTCCTTCTTAAAGCTGTTACAACTACCTTTAGGTATTTGGTGAACATACTTGGGGCCGAGGAGAGGTCAAACCAGAGTGCTTGAAACTGATAGTTCTAATCTAGCAGGTAGAAATTAAGAAAACTGCAATGAGCAGGGTGGATGCAGACAGGCACAAACCCAATCTCCCTGTTTCAGTATTGGCATGATGGAAGTCAAGGCTATTACGCAAAACCGTTTGTACTGGATAGAAAGGTTCAGTTTTCTGAGGTCCCGTATCGGACCAAGGTCTCCAGTTCAATTGGGTACTCGAAAGAAGTAGGAGTGGAATCCCATGTAAGGGGGTTACTGGAGAAACGGCATGCATCACCAGTAGAGCCCTCAAATCCTCTGAAAGGATAGATATATGATCTGATGGTTATAATGAAGATGACTGGGAGGACAAGGGGATACTGGAGATGAATTCCAGAGTATGACCCCTCTCTATAATCTGGAGTACCCATTCGTCTGAAGTGACCATGTGCCCGACCTATAAATGGAAGGCAAAAACGACTGCTCACAGCCTCCTGTGGCTGGGTCAAGGCGGGGTGGGAAAAGAAAAACCCTAGTGGGTCACTAGGTGTTGGACTGCCCAGCTCCCTCGGGAGGGTGGGGGCAGGATCCAGAGGCGGCAGAGGTGTTGCCTCTGGTGAGTTGAGTACGACCTCAATAGCCGCCAGTATTGGTATCTTCTGTATTTTCCACCTCTTTCAAAATAGGAAGAGGACTGAGAATGGTGGGTTGTAGGCTGCATGTGGAGTATGGGACATGCCATGAACTGTACGGAGAGTTCTGCCTGATGCCTGCAAATCATCCAGTAAAGTTTGAGCACCTGGCGCGATTACATTAGACCGGTGAAAAAGGGGGCCTTAGCTATTTTATGTTGAACATCAGGTGTAAGTCCTGAAAAGTGGAGCCAGGTGTGGTGTCACAAAGAAATGCCAATAGCTGACAGTCTGGCCAAGGTACCGCCGACATCATATCCCGACTTGGGTAGATGATGGGAATTAGCACTACTAGTTGATACAGTAGTCAATCACTCCCCGGTTAGGTGAAGGAAGGAGGTGATTGATAATCTCAATGGCAGATGACTCAAGGGTATGGTGGTATTTAATCATATGACCCATATAATTTGAAATTCTGATATTCATGGAACTGGAGAAGAAAAACAAAAAAACAGTTTCTTCAGAAAGTCAAGTCTTCAGGATTTTTATGAGGTGGTAAATAGCTCATGTGATCATGACTGGCAGTACAGAGTCCACTTCCGGGAAAGCTTGAAAGGAAGGGAGGAACCAGAAGAGCTTGATAACAGCTGAGACAGCCGAAGGCTGATGCGAGGCAGTCAGCATGGCATTCTAGTAAGCTTGTAATTAGTGGGGAAACCACCTAAATAGGCTCCCCTGGCAGATCAAGGTATTCTGCCATATCCTTACTTTGTCACGTTTTTATGGTAGGGAATTCCATGACTTTCTGTATTTGTATCATTCGTACAATGAAGGGTCATCAGGAGGGGTGCTGTGGAGTCTAGGCAGGCCCTCATCCAAAGAAGGGATTTCCCGAAAAAAGGGAGACTGAGGAAGAAATTCCAGCTCCTGGAAATTGTCGTGGTCAAGGTCACCGGTGAAGTTAACCGGGAGCTCTTGTTTATTTGAAAAATAGTCTTCCCCATAAGGAGGAAGTGACCAGGGTGGGAATGAATCTTGGTCATCATGAAAAATTCTTAGGCAGAAGAGGAGGAGATTGTGGAGGGTTGTCCTGCCCCCTTGGATTGGAGGGCAGGGAGTGCCGCATGGCATGCAAGATGTGCCATACTACAGTGGAGATGTCCAGTTCCTTGAGGGGGAGTGTTTGAAACACAAGGGTGGAATGGAGAGGAGTGGATGTGTAGCCTGAGCAGGTCTTGCCCATGGGTGGTGAAAACCAGGGTCCTGATCACTGTCCGCCTGACCCCTGTGATTGTCCACCTAAGAGGGTGGAGGGGTAGAAACATGGTATAAGTCATTGTTTTTTTATGAAGCCCCATTTACTAAGAATGAATGAGGGCACGTTGTCGACAGAGGGACACCTGGAGAAGTGGCCGTCGATGAGGCATAACATACAGAGGTTGAGGAGGATCTCTCCCGCTCTGTGACTCTAATGGAACCCAGAAAGGGTCATTTATGTACTGCCTTTTTATAGTGCTGGAAGCATTGTTGATGAGGAAGTGAAAAATGTCCCATCAATGAGTAGGCAGAATAATGATGCACCATCGACGACAAATAGGGATGCATCGTTGACGGGGATATCCGTCAATGAGAATATGGATGCACTGTCGATGGCTATGGCCATCAATGAGAATATAGAGGCATTGTTGATGGTGGTGGCAGTCAATGAAAATAGAAATGCATCATCGATGGAGGTAGCCGCAGATGAGAACACTGACAGTATGGTCGTTGTCGACGAGGATGTTGATGGTTATGGGCTGTCAATGAAAGTATAGCTGCATAGTTGACGGTGATAGCAGTCGATGAGGACGCTGATGGTTATAAGCCATCAATGAAAGTATAGATGCATCGACGACGGTGGTAGCCACTGATGAGGATATAGACGTATCGTCGACAGTGGTAGCCGTCAATGAGGGCATTGACAGTTATAAGCAGTCAATATATAGATGCATCGCTGACGGTGTGGTGGCCGTCGATGAGTAAGAAAGATATAGAGGGTGAGGAGGGGTCCTCCTGCTCTGTGTGTGTCTGGAAATGTAGATCCGTAGATGGGAAGCTCTTGTTGGATGAGCTCCCGGTTGTTCGTAGAATCTTCGATGTTGTTTTCTCGTCGATGACTGCTGTTTTCACAAGTTGTTCTAGCTACTGCACGAGCTGAAGACAGTGGGAAAATGAACTGAGGATACTAGGGACAACCTACACTTATATAGGAAGCAGGAAGATCATGTCATGTGCGGGCGGTCGCTGGTACAAAACTGTTACAAGAGCTGCCGTGTCACAGCGCCCTCTGCTGGAAACTCCCAGAAGTAATTACCTACTGCAAGAGACCATTCCATGGAAGATCTACTGTTACAGGTGAGTAACCTGTGTTTCTAGGGATGTGGATATGTTGTTCTTATCCACACTTGTTGGCAGACTCCTAGCAGTGCACTGGGAGGAGGAGGCAAGGCGCACGCCCCTTACTTGGGAAACAGAGACTGGAGAACTGAGGCCACAAAAATGAAAATTACGTACCTACCGTAATTATGCTTTTTCTGTGTATCTTCACCATTCATCACTGTTGGGTATCTGCCGGAGGTCAGGACCCCGCGGGAGCTTTTTTTTTTTTTTTTTTAAGGTAAGCGGAGCCAACACACCATCGGCGCCGCCCTCGAGGCTGACGCACTGCGTGGTGCTCGCAGGTTGGCCATTAGGCTGTGTCGATTCCGCCTGCTCGCCAGTTCTGAGTCGCCGGAGAGGTAAGAGGAAGGGAGTGGAGGGTGAGGCAAGGAAGTCCAAGGGATAGAAAAAGGAAAAGATGTATGAACTAAAAGGAGAAATTATGACTGAAAGGACAGAAAAGAGAAGAGTTGGAAACTAAAGGGGATTGGGAGGGGCCCCAATCTCTGGAAAAGGAAGAGGGAGGTAGGGTGGGTGAAGAATTTAGGAAAAGAGGGGAGAAGGTTAACACATCCCAGACCCTGGTCCGTCTCCCAGATTGTATAGGAACTGCAAGGAGTAGCAAAGGCATTCTGCAAGAATTCAAGGCACGGAATAGCTGGCAAACACTCCAGATAAGCAGTCTGGAAGAAGGACATGGTACAGAGATTCAACACCCTCTCAAGGAAAGATTTTTGGTGAAAAAAGGAGATTTTTTTTTCCAAGGAGAAATAGGATGGATGGAAACAGGGAGGAGGAGAGAAGGAGGGCAACTGCCAACTCCAACCCCACAGGGGTGAAGCCAAGGCATTGGAGAAGGAGTGCCCCTCGAGCTGTCCACTCTCCCTGGAACATTATCCCTCTGTGTGCCCCTGTTTTACCCCACTCCTAAGGAGGAGAGGGAGGAGGGCAGAGAGATGGAGGGGGACCCAGAGACTGAGGCCCCAGGGGGATGGAGGGTGGGATTGTGATGAATGGTGAAGATACACAGAAAGATCATAATTACGGTAGGTACGTAATTTTTATATCTTATCTGTGTCAGTCTTCACCATTCATCACTGATGGGTGAGTACCGAGCCCCCCCGAAGGGGGTTTTCTTTTACACCCTAAGGGATAAAATCCCTTAGCCCTCAGTGGGTGACACACTAAGGGGGACCTTCAGGGCCTGGAGAGGCCCGAGAGTGGGGAGAGTGAGACGGAGTCCCCCTGGAGAGGGAAGGAAGTTGCCCCGACAAGCGCCATCTCGCTCTGCGGGAGAAGAGATAGGTTCCCTGGTGAGTGGAGTTAATCACCCTATGCCAGGCTAAGGGTGACAACCGGGAAAGACGCAGCCATGCCATCTGCCTAGTGCAGATCGCTGTCCCTACGACCCTGGTAGCTACCTCGCTGGCATCATAGGATGCCCTTGCTTGGTACCTTGCTAGCTCCAGGCCACACGCAGAGAGTGCAATGGCTTGTCTGGTTTGCTCCGTGTCAGGCAACGAGGCTAGGAGCTGACCCAGCCTGGACCACAAGAACATGTCATAGGCTGCATAGTGGGCCTGATGTGCAGAAGTAGAAAGAAGTAACCGTGCCGAGTAGAAAGTCCTCCTACCCAAGAAGTCAAAATCTGAGGAGTCTTGATCTGGGGGCCGGTCACGGTGAAGGGCGCGAGGCCCGTCAGGAGTATCCAACTGCGTAAATCCAGACTGTGGATGAGGCATGGAACCTGGAGACTCCGGGGGTGTGCAATACCTCTGGCTGAGATCCCTTGGGGCAGGAACTCCGGAGAAGGGCCTCTGCCAGGAACGCAATGACACCTCCTGAAAGGGAGCTGGCCAGGGCGGCACCACAAGGGTGGCCTCGCCAAAATCGCCTAGAAAGGCGTGCGCCGAGTGCTCAGGATTGCTGGTAGTGGAAGAAGTAAGGTGCAAGTCCTCCAACACACTCACGAGGAATTGCTGATACTCAGTGAGATCAGCAGCTGGAGAGATGTGGACAGAAGTTTCCTCTCCCCCAGAAGAGGGGGATAAAGAGCTGGAGGTCACAGGCTATTCAGTGGGTGGCTACACGGGTGGAGGTTAAAAAACCTGGCTGTCCATCGCCCTAACGTAAGCAGGGAACCGAGCAGCCACCACTCTGAACTGCTTCCAGGTGAGTGGCCCACTAGGACCCAGGATGCCTGGGAGTGCAGGAGAGTGTGGCAGACGGATGGGGACAGAGCCAAGAAGAGATGTCGGCTGACCTCCGCCTGGGCTAAGGAGTGGACCGTGGGCACCCACGGAAGAAGGTGCCCCGGAAGACACCACAGCCGACAGCCAAACAACCATATCGGTACTGCCTAGGCTGCGCCCAGAAGAATCCCCCGTGAGGCGACCGGGGCTGTATAGGTCCAGAAGGACGGTCCCCTACCTCAAAAGAATGGGACTCTCTCAAAGAGACCGAGGAGGAGGAAGAGCGGAGATTCGCAGTACGGCTTCTCCCAGAGCCCGGGTGGACCCCGGAAAAAGGCCGATGTGTCACCCCACACCCCTCGACCCCTCAGAGTCCGAAAGAGCCCTCCTCAAGAGGGCCAGCCTAGGTAGCTGGCATCTCTGGGCAGCTCCCGAAGGGGCTATCCAGGGCACAGTACCCTCCCTCCTGTAGGTGCTCTGATCAGCCCCAAAGTTGGGCGATCTAGGCACACCACTGGTGGGGGTACCACTACTGAGGGGTCAGTGAAACCGCCAAGACCAGGCTGCAGAGCTATGGTGGTCTGCACCACTGCCTGCTGGTCAGCACCCCTGACTCTAGTCTCGGTAGCCACCGACCCCACCTCAGAAGGGGGCTGACTCCGGCTTGTAGAGGAGACTACTGGGCTACCCACCTCAAAAGCCAACCCCAAAGGGTCAGACTGCACGTCTGACTCAGAGCTCGACTCCACCTCTGAGGAGGTAGATTCCGAGGCCCTGTGCCAAACCGTGGGAGGGCGGGCAGTGCCATTCTTGCCAACAGGCCTAGAGACCAAAGCTGTGTCCAAGTCAGTGCCAGCGCCTCCTGCAGCCCTGTGAGCGGAATTTGCAGGAGGCACGGACCCAGCCCGAAGAAGAGGTCCAGAGTCGGGATCAGTCATGGTGCCATCTGGTCCCACGGTGCCGCGAGCAGCGCCAAGGGCGGAGACGGCGCCGACGACAGCCCCTATGGCACCATCGACCTTGTCCCTGTGGAAGACCAGATAGGGAGACTCGATAGGAAGTGTCTGCACTTCCCCAGTCCCTCTGACTGACAAGATAGCCACCAAGAAGACGGCCTTCCACAACAGATGTGACATCTCACACTTCTGCATCGGTTTGAATGGCTTGCCCATGAGCTTTGCCAAAACCAGCAGTAAATCCCACAGAGGTGGAGGTTCATACACTGGACGGGATATGTGGTCAAGGCCTTTAAAGAAACACCAGATCACCTTTTCTTGTGTGACCGTCTGCTGACCGGCCCGCGACCAGTAAGCGGAGATGGTTGCCAGGTGCACCTTGAGGGTCGTAGACCAAAGACCTCCTTTGGAGAGAGACCAAAGGTAGTCGAGGATGCTAGCCACCAGACAGGACGAAGGGTCCAGGCCCTTGCCCTGACACCAAATGGAGGATCTCTTCCATCTGAAGGCATAGCACTTCTTGGTTGACTCCTTCCTAGATGCCTCAACTACAGTGAGTACATCGTCGGAGAGACCCAAAGCCTGGAACTCCAGCTGCTCAGAAACCAGGCTGTCAGATGCAGGGATTGACGGTCCGGATGGAATATCTTTCCCTGACTGATGGGAGATCAGGTCTGGGCATGCTGGAGGATGCCTCGGGAGCCTGGTGCTGAGGCTGAGATCATCTGGATACCAGAACTGGCAAGGCCAGTCTGGGGGCTACCAGGATCATCCTTGCCTTGTCCCTCCTGACCTTGAGGAGCACCTTGTGGACTGAGGGAAGGCATAGAAGAGGCCTGGTGTCCACGGCCTCGAGAAGACAACCCCCTGCAGCGAACCCTGCTGAGGGACACGGGCATGAAACAGCCTCAAACTTGGTGTTCTCCCTGGAGGCAAACAGGTCCACCTGAGTGGTGCCCCAGTGGGAGAACAGGCTGTGAGCTACCTCTGAATGGAGAGACCACTTGTGGGATGCCTCACCCACACGGCTGAGGGCATCCACCAGCTGATTCAAGGCTTTTGCCACATGGATGGCTAGGAGATCTACCTCCAGTCGGCTCACGATGTCCAGAAGCGAAGCGTTTTCCCTGGACAGAGGACAGGAGTGCGTGCTGCCCTGTTTGTTGAGGTAGTACATGGTCGTGGTATTGTCCGTCTGGACTTGAACCACTTGACCCCTAAGGAACAGAGCAAATGCAGCCAGCACCAACCAAACTGCTCGGCGCTCCAACAGGTTGATATGGCATTAGGATTCCTCGGGGGTCCAGAGCCCGTGGACTCTGATTCCCCATGTGGGCACCCCAGCCCGTGAGAGAGGTGTTGGTTGTGAGGATGACTGTCGGTTCGGGGCAGACAAATGGGATCCCTCCCTGCAGATGTTCCAGGACAGTCCACCACTGGAGGGCATCCAACATCTTCTGGGTCACAGTGACGCTGGTCGAAATTACCTTGTCGCTGGGACCACTGGCTGGCCAGCTCCCATTGAAGGGGGGTGCATATGCCACCAGGCCCATTGGACCATGATGGTGCAGGCTGCCATGTAACCCAGAAGTCACAGGAAGTCCCGGGCAGGGTGCAATTGCCCAACCAGAAATGATTGGGAAAAGGATGAGAGAACCTCTACCCTGTCCACTGGGAGCGTGGCTCTGGTTCGGCAAGAGTTGAGCTCTGCCCTGATGAAGCAAATCACATGCGAGGGCACAAGTTCTGACCTGGTCTCATTGACCAGGAGGCCAAGGCTGATGCAGGTTTGGATGGCCAGATCCCTGGATCTCTCCACCTCCAGTCTGGAGGGACCCGCTATAAGCCAGTTGTTGAGACAGGGGTATACTCTGACCCCTCAACACCGAAGATGGGCCGCCACACCACTGCAATGCATCTGGTGAAGACCCTGGGGGCCGATGACAGGCCTAATGGCATGGCTTGGAACTCATAGAGGGTTCCCTCCACTCTGAAGTGGAGGAATCTTCGGTGGGACGAATGGATTGGGACGTGAAAGAATGCGTCCTGAAGATCCATTGAGCAGACCCACATGTCCAGCTCGAGGGATGGTATGACCCGAGACAGAGTTCCCACCTGAAAGGTGCGCAACCTGAGAAACTGATTCAGGTCGTGCAGATCTAGAAGGGGGCGCCAGCCCCACCGTCCGTTTTGGGACCAGTAAGTACCTGGAAATGAACCCTGGGTTGACAGGATGGGTCCATGACTCTGATCACTATCTCCTTGCGGAGGAGTTGGGCAATGTTGTCTCTGAGAGCCGACCGAGTATGGGCAGATACCTTTTCCTCCTGTGGGGCACAGGCCAGGCTTGGGGGGTACTGCTCGAATTCCAGAGGCAGACCCTGGCCTACCACTTCCAGAACCCACCTGTCCGTTGTGACAGCGAACAAGGCGGAAAGGAAGTGGTGAAGCCAGCCCCCCCACAGGAGGACCCAGAGTGATTGTGGCAGGTATGGGGTTGGCTGCCCACATCCCGTCACTGCACAAGCTTGGAGGATGAAGAGCCAGCAGTAAGGCTGCCAGAACCTCTACCTCCAGGCTTACAGTTCACCAAAGCCCTGGGCTTGGGCCAAGGCTACCAAGACTGAGCCTACTATTGCTGCTGCGCAGTTTGATAATGGGGCTGCTTGGCCACAGGGGCACAAGGTCGAAAGTGCTTCTTCTGTGATTTTTTAGAACCCTGGGGTTCTTTTTGGGTGGAAATAATGGAGTCCAAGGTGGTGTTGAACTTCTCAATACGTTGAAGGTGACCATCGACCCCTGGACCGAACAAGTCAGTACACAAGAAAGGAAAGTCCTCCAGTTTATGCTGGGTGTCTGCTGTAAAGGTCGATACCCTCAGTTAAGCCCTGCGGCACATGGCAACTGCAGCCACTACTGAGCAGGCACAAGAATCCTCGATATTCAAGGCCTTCTGGAGCTGCTGTTTAGCAACAGCTCGGCCCTGATCACGGACCTGCTTGACCGTGGTCTGAAGGTCCACAGGGAGATGAGGAAGCACCTCATCCAGAGAGCCCAGAAGGGCATGGGAAAAGTGCGCCATGATCAAATCAAATCAAACTTTATTTGAAAAGGTGCCTTTCCAAAACCAAGGCACCTGTACATAACATAATACAAATCAATAAATAATTAAAACAATATTAAAAATTTATCCAAGGCGGCAACATTAAAAATCATTATATGCCTGGCTAAAAAGAAATGTTTTTAATGCCCCCTTAAAACTTTGGACAGTTGGGCAATCTCGCACCTGACGAGATAGAGAATTCCACAGGGTTGGGGCCATAAAACTAAAAGATCTGGCCCCAGATGTCTTTAAACGAACCCTGGAAATCTCCAGCAATCCCTCGTCAGTGGATCGGACAGAGCGGGAGGAACAGTAGGGACAAAAGAGATCTTTCAGGTAACCAGGTCCCTGATCGTGTAGGGCCTTATAGGTCAGCAAACTGACCTTGAAGGTGATTCGCCAGCATACTGGCAGCCAGTGCAGTCCGCAGAGCACAGGCGTTATATGACTGGCCCTAGAAGAACCAGTCAATAGCCTGGCTGCCGCATTCTGGACTAGCTGCAGGTGGCGAATATCAATCCCCGGTAGCCCTAGATAAAGGGCGTTGCAGTAGTCAAGGCGGGAGGTAACGAAAACGTGGACCAAAGTAGGAAGATCGTCAGGAGGAACCAGGTGCTTCACCCGGGCGATGTTCCGCAGATGTTAAAGAGGCTTTGACAACTGCCGACACCTGAGATTTAAGTGTCAAACAGTCATCAAACACAATGCCCAAGTTCCGCACCCGGTCTGAGGTAGTTAGCTGAACACCTCCAAACCATAAACCCGAGGGTGATCCTGCCAACAAACTTGCCTCCTGGCGACCTGGGTCCACAAACACCACCTCAGTTTTCTCTGGATTCAACCGCAGCCAACTCACATTCATCCAGTCCTGGTTTTTGGCTAGACAGTTGTTAAAGACTGAAATGGCAGCATCTTGGCCGGGTACAAAGGACATGTACAGTTGAGTATCATCTGCATAGCAGTGAAAACTAAACCGTACCGCCTAATAATCGCTCCCAACAGCAGCATGTACACCGCAAACAACATGGGCGCCAAAATGGAGCCCTGTGGCACCCCACAGTATAGGGGGAATGATGTCGAGGAAAAAATCCAAGACACCACCCTCTGAGTCCTCAGGAAGATCGAAACCAACTGAGACTGTACAGACAGCCCATAGATAAACACATAAGCCTCTAATAGCACACCATGGTCCACGGTGTTAAATGCTGCAGGAGATCAAGAAGGACCAAGATGGAACGGGTCTTTCGATCTCTTGCCATTAGGAGGTCATTTAATACCCGGATAAGAGCTGTCTCGGTACTATGTCTCTTCCTAAATCCGGACTGGAGAGAATCACAGACATTGTGGCTGGTCAAATGATCATCCAGCTGCGACTCGACCACCTTCTCAATAACCTTACCCACGAAGGTCAGGTTAGAGACAGGCATGTAGTTGGCCAGACAATCCAGGTCCAAGGACGACTTCTTAAGAAGGAGCTGAACCACAGCCTCCTTCAGAGGATTTGGAAAAATCCTCCTCTCCAAAGACCTCCAGAATATCTCAGCAAGGACCGGACCGATTTTATCCGCACAGCCCACTAAAAGACGTGTGGAGCCCCGGTCCAAACCACAGTTGGTCGGATGCAATGACTGGATGACCATCACAATGTCACTGATTGTGGGAAGGCTGAAGTCAGACCACACAAATTGGGTGTCCGACATCTCCTGTCGACCATCACAGCTCCCATTAGGGAGGATCAAGCGGACGTCAGTCCTAACTGTGGCAACCTTATCTGAAAAGACTTGAGAAAACTCCTCACACCATTCTTGAGAAAAGGCACTTCTGGGCTGAAGACAGATTGGACTGCACAATCTGTCCAGAGTCCGGAAAAGCTGAGCTGGTCGATTCTGTGCAGCAGCAATCTCTCTGGACAGGAATTCTGCCTTCTTCCGAGAGATTGCTGATTGATAGACCACATAATGGTCTATCAAACTAAGTTTGTCACAATCCAGGCCCGATTTTCACCAGCACCTCTCTAACCTTCGTCCAACTCTCCTAACTCCCTCAAAGTCTCATCAAACCAAGGAGACTTGGGGCAAAGAATGAGGGGGACGAACATGAACAGAAGCAATGGAATCTAGGGCCCCTACTACCGCCTTATTATAAGCGAGTACCAAGTCCCCTGGATCCATGCAATCACTCAGTAAACCCTATAGGTCCAGTACCGCCATCAGGCCATCTGGGGAGACACCCCTCAAAGGGCGGTACCGAACCAGCTACATAGGCAGGGCCCCTAGTATTCTGCGGCAGAATTTTCTGATTTCTGCGGCAGTGCTCCTTGGCTTCTGCGGCATTTTCTGATGTCTGCAGCATAATTTATTCATTTCTCTGGCAGAACGCAGTCCTGCCACTGGCTAAATATTATGTGATGTCATCAGTGCCATCATATGATTAACATAGAGGAGGGGCTTCGGGTAAATGAGATGGGAAAGAAAGCCTGACACTATGAAAAAAACAGTATATTTGAATGGGAATTCACCAAAAACATTGAATTCTGTGGCACTACTATATATATTCTGCAGCATGAGGCAAATTCTGCGGAAAATTCCGCAACCGCAGAATCACAGAATTCCAGGGGCCTTGTCCACAGGGGTTGGCCTACTAGGGGTGGCCTCAAAACTGAACCCAATGGTGTGATGGTCAGACCACCCGACTGGTTCCACCACCAAATTGGATATCTCCATCCCCAGTAGGAACACCAAGTCCAATGAATGACCACCAATATGAGTTGAGGAGGAAATAACCTGTGTGAAGCCCAGTGAAATCATTAATTGTCGGAAGTCCTGACCAAACTGTGAGAGTTCATCGTCGACCCAGGCATTGAAATCCCCCGGAACCAACCATCTGGGAGAACCCAATGTCAGGTCGACAATGAAGTCTGCGACTTACTGCAGGAAAACATTCCCATCACCTGGTGGACGGTAAATGAGAAGTATCCTGCACCCCACACCCTCATCCATGATACATTCAAAGGAGTTGGTAGTTCCCACTGGTACCTCAACTAGACCCAGTTCCGGTCTAAAACAGATAGCAACACCCCAACCCCTATGATCAGTCCTAGGGTGGTGCATCACCAAGTACCCAGCTGGAATTGCTGATACCAAAACTGGGCCAGCATTCTTATCCAGCCAGGTCTCGGTGATGCATGCCAGGTCAGATGATCCAACAAGATCCGCTATAATAGTGGTTTGGTTTTTAATAGACCTGGCGTTGCATAACACCACCCGAGTAGGATGAGAATCCGAGGATGACCGTGCTACCTGCCAACTACAAGCAGAGCCCTTAGGTATGGGAACCAGACAGGGCAGACCCCTTTCCTGGACCCATTACGTCCCAGGGCGTCTCCTTGTCCCCACTATCCCTATCCGCTCACTCCTTTCCATTCCCTCTCCAGGCCCAACCCTCATCCTCCTCCTCTTTCTAACAATCCCCAGAGCCCTACACAGTCTGTACACCTCTGGCGATAGGGGAGGACAGAAAAAAGGACAGAGGTCCCTGAGCCTGGAGGGGGAATAATACCCAACCATCCTTATGCCTTCCCAAAACATATTTACTGTACTAAGCAAATACCAGTAAATAAACAACCCCAAAATACAGATTTAACCCACACCCAGACAAACAATACTCAAATACTCTAACAAAAGTCCACAAAAATTAAACAAATACAACCCCCTATATAACAATTTAACAGCAGAATATAACAGAAAATCCTTCACAGATCCAAGTCCAGTACACAGAAGGAGCCCAAAAAATGAAAATTACGTACCTACCGTAATTGTGATCTTTCTGTGTATCTTCACCATTCATCACAGATGGGTTATCTGACTGGAGGTCAGGACCCCGCGGGACCTTGCTTTTTTTTTTTTAAAAAGGGGTAGGCGGAGCTGACACACCATCGGCGCTGCCCTCGAGGCCGACGTACTGCGTGGCGCTCGAGGGTTGGCCGTTAGGCTGTGACGACTCCACCTGCCTGCCAGTTCTGAGTCGCCGGAGAGGTAAGAGGAAGGGATGGAGGGTGGGACAAGAGAGTCCAAGGCACAGAAAAAGGAAAGGATGACTGAACTAAAAGGAGAAATAATGATTGAGAGGACAGTAAAGAAGAGGTTAGACTAAGGGGATTGGGTAGGGGCCCCAATCTCTGGAAGTGGAAGAAGGGAAGGGTGGGGGGGGAGAATTTAGGAAAGAGGGAGAGGTATAAAGGCATCCGAGACCCTTGTCCATCACCAGATTGTATAGGAACTGCAAGGAGTAGCAAAGCTCTCTGACAGAATTCAAGGCACAGAATAACTGGCAAATACCCCAGAAGCAGAGTCGGCTATTCTGGAGGAAGGACAGGGTACAGGGATTTAGTACTCTCTCAGGAAAAGATGTTTGGTGAAAAAAAGGTTTTTTTTTTTTTTAGAAATAGTAGGATGGACAACAGGAGGAGAACAAAAGGAGGGCAACTACCAACTCCCACCCCACTGGGTGGAGACAAAGTAGTAGAGAAGGAGTGCCGCTCGAGCTGTCTACTCTAATTGGAAAACACCCTGTGTTCCACATTACCTCGCTCCTAAGGAGGAGGGTCCAGAGGGAGGACAGAGACTGAGGCCCCAGGGGATGGTGGGTGGGGTTGTGATGAATGGTGAATACATAGAAAGATCACAATTCACGGTAGTGCATGTTTCATATCTTATCTGTGTCAATGGACGTCACCATTCATCACAGATGGTGAGTACCAAGCCCCGAAGGGGCTGTTTCTTTACACCCTAAGGGACAAAGTCCCTTAGCCCTCAGTGGGTGACACACTAAGGGGGGGGAACCTTCAGGGCCTGGAGAGTGGGGAGAGAGAGAGAGAGACGGAATTCCCTCGGAGGGGAAAGGAAGTTGCCCTGACAAGTGCCGTCTCACTCTACGGGAGAAAAGGTAGGTTCCCTGGTGGGCGGAGCTAATCACCCTACGCCGGGCCAAGGGTGAAAACTGGGAAAGACGTAGCCATGCCGATCGCCTAGTGCAGATCGCTGTCCCTACGACCCTGGTAGCTACCTCGTTGGCGTCATAAGATGCCCACGCTTGGTGCCTTGCTAGCTCCAGGCCACATGCAGGGAGTGCAATGGCTTGTCAGATTACCTGCGAATCAGGCAAGGAGGCTAGGAGTTGACCTAGCCTGGACCACAAGAACCTATCATAGGAAGCATAGTGGGCTTGACGAGCAGAAATCGACAACCACCGTGCTGAGTAGAAGCTGCTCCTCCCCCAGAAGTCAAAATCTGCGGAATCTTGATCTGGGGGCCAGTCATGGTGGAGGGCACGAAGCCCATTGGGAGTGTCCAGTTGCGTCAGTCCTGACTTAGGATAGGGCATACGACCTGGAGACTTGGGGGGGGCACAATACCTCTGGCTCAGATCCCTAGGGGCTGGGACTCTGGAAAAGGGTCGTTGCCAGAACCACGATGATGCCTCCTGGAAAGGAGCAGGCCAGGTGGGCACCACAAGGGTGGCCGCACTGAAGTCGCCTAAAAAGGTATGCGTCGAATGTTCCGGACTGTGCTGAGGAGTGAGTGGGGTGATACGCAGGTCTTCCACCATTCTCACGAGGAAACGCGGATACTCGGCGAGATCAGCAGCAGGGGAGATGTGGACGGAAGGTTCCTCTCTCCCAGAAGAGGAGGATGATGAAGCGGAAGACCTTGGAGGTTGGCTACTCAGGGGGAGGGTGGAACACCTGCTCGTCCATGGCCCTGACATAAGTAGGGAAGTGAGCAGCTGCACCCTTGAACTGTTCCCAGGAGAGAGGTCCCATAGGACCACGAATGCCTGGGAGAGCAGGAGATGGTGACAGAGGAATGGGGCCAGATCCACAACAGAAGAGGAACGTCCTCTGTCCGGGCAAGAGAGTGCACCGGAAACCTCCCAGGGAGGAGGAGTTCCAGATAGCCCAACAGCCGACAGCAGATCAACCAAGCTGGAACTGCCTTGACCATGCCATGAAGAATCCCCCCCGTGAGGTGACCAGGACCGTGTAAGCCCAAAAGGACCATCCCTTCCCTCCAAAGACCAGGGCACTCTCGAGGAGACTGAGAAGGAAGGGCGGGGGTCCGCGCTGCGACTCCTCCCCGAACCCGGGTGGGTCCCAGAGAAGGGCAGCCTCCTCGAACCCTAGCCCCTTGACCCCTCAAAGTCTGAAAGAGCCCTCTGCCTCAAAAACACCAGCCTTGGCAGCAGGCAACCCTGGTCGGTCCCTGAGGAGACCACGAAGGGAGTAGCACCTTCCCCCTCCGTGGCCCCCTGGTCAGCCCTAAAGTTGGGCGATCCAGGCACACCACATGAGGGGGTATCCCAACTGAGGGGGCAGAAAACCCTCCAAGTCTAGGCAGTAGGGCAATAGTGGCCTGGACCACCACCTGCTGGTCAGCACCCCTGACGCAAGACTCGGGGGGGGGGGGCTACTGCCCGCTTCTCAGAGGGAGGCTGGTTCCGGTCAGCTGAAGTAGCTATCGAGGTGTCCATGTGGGCTGCAGCTCCGAAGAGTTGGACAGCAGGTCCAAACCAGACTCAGAGTCCACCTCCAAAGAGGTAGAGACCGTAGTCAGGTGCCAGACCGTATGCGGATGCCTGCTCCTGTCCAGATCGAGAGGGGCATCGATCTAGGTATCCACACCAGAGTCGGCACCAAATTTCCCCATGGCACCAGGAATGGCGCCCGAGGAACAGACAGTGCCGAGAGTGGCAGCAGAACTAGAGTCGACGACTGCCATGGTGCCGTCCCCCCAACAGCGCTGCGAACAGCACTGGGGTCAGAGATGGCGCTGACAGCCCCCTCGGCGCTGCTCGCAGCATGGAGAGTGAGAGTGACACCTCCCATGGTGCTATGGCCCGGCACGGCACCGCAATCGGTGCCGGAGCTAGACTCGGCGCCGTCCCCAGCCTCGGCACCGCCGAGACCAGAAAAAGTCGAAGACGGCACTGTAGAACTTCACACGGTACCGTCAACACCATCGGCACTGCGAACGGCATCGACAGCAGAGATAGCGCTGAGCGACAGACCGGCGCAGACCACGGTGCCATAAGGGTCCACGGTGCTGTGAACGGCGCGGAGGCCCAAAACGGCACTGAAGGATGGCATCGAGGACGGTGCCGACCCAGGCTTTCCAGCCTGAGGAAACAACAGGGGAGCCTTCGCCGTCGAAGGCGAATGCGGAGCTGTGCCCGCCCGCCGAGAGAATGGTCTGGGCCTCCTGCACGCCAGTAGCCACCACGGTGGCTTCTAAGAGGCGAAGCCCCTTCCCCACGGTCTGTATAGAACTGGGAGGGACCCGGAGAAAAGGCCGAGACCGCAGCTAGGCGAGTCGCAATGTCCACGAAAGTTGGCGGAGTTCGTCAACTTTCCACGTGCACTGTTCCAGGACACGACGCTCCATAGCGAAACAGGCGTCACACGAACCCATGTTGTGAAGTGGGCCAAGACACGCAAGACAACGATTATGCTGGTTGGTGACAGAGTACTTGCGGCCGCAAAGGCACCAATGCATGGGAGGCCACCCCGCTTTCAGCGACTTTTTGCCCTCCGACCTAGACATGATCGATGGTAAACGAAGTGAAAAAACAGACTCAACGTTGCTGAAAATAATAAAGGAACAATCTTACCGGACAGCGGTGTCGAGTAGGCGATAGAACCGACGGGAAGGATTGGTGTTGAGAAAAATGGAGTCATCAACAGGCCAAAAACTTCAGGAGCTCCTCATGAGGTGCGACTTCAATGGCGGGAGATGAAGAACTGGCAGGAGGGTGGGGTCAACAACACCTAGCAGCCAACCCATAAGCACTCACGCAGTGCGCTCATCCTCGGCTGCGACGCGACTGTCTCACAGCCCATACAAAAGTTCCCACGGGGTCGTGACCTCTGGCCACATACCCAACGGTGATGAATGGTGAAGATTGACACAGATAAGATCAACAAAGCCACATCCCTAGAAAAGTGCACTTTATGCCCCACCTAGAATGACTACAGATGCTTTACTATACAATGGGCAAGAAGAAAAAATTACTCACCTTAGTAATGTTGTTTCTTCTAATGGAGTCTTGCTGTATTCTGACTATTGCAGTGATATCCAACCTTTGAACTGCCCCGGAGAGGAAAGAGTTAACTTTCCATGCAAGGCATGGAACGCTGAGCTCGATCTCGGTTGAGTCTGTCTGTTGTTGTTTGAACCCAAACCACCAGATCTTTACGAGCTAAACTCACTGGGCGTCCTGTATGAAAACTGTAAACTTACACTAGCCAACTGGCAACTAAATCTGATAAAAAGGTTTTTTGGTTCCAAGGCAAAGACTCAAGTCAGGAAACCCAAAAACCAAAACACAACACATACCCAAAAATAAGAGGGTGAGAAAAGGGGGGCACCTCTAGGGTGCCAACACTGTTCCTGCCCACCCACATCCCAAAATCCAGGTTCTGAGAGGGGAGGCGGGGAGGTCAGAATACAGCAAGACTCCATTAGAAGAAACAACATTACTAAGGTGAGTAATTTTTTCTTCAAACAACATGAAGTCTTGCTGTATTCTGACTATTGCAGACTACCAAGCAGTACCTCCATGGAGGAGGGACAGAACCTACTTCGGGAACAGGCTCTGAAGCACTGCTGTGCCAAACCGAGCATCACTCCTAGCCTGGATATCCAGAGAGTAATGCTTGGTGAAAGTATGTACTGTTTTCCAGGTGGCTGCTTGACAAATCTCTAAGATAGGAATATCCCTGGCAGCAGCCAGGGAAGCAGCTGTACCTCTGGTAGAGTGAGCCCTCAGGCCTGAGGGTGGGATCCTACCTAATTTTTCATAGCAAAATTGTATACAAGAGACAATCCACCTGGCAATAGATCTCTTAGTGGCAGGTTTTCCCTTACCAACCTCACCATAAGTGAGGAACAGTTGGAGGGAGTCAAACCTGTGACCCTTGGTACGCTCTATGTAGTAGCTAAGGGCCCTTTTCACATCCAGGCTGTGCAGCCTTCTCTCCCCAGAGGAGGAATGGTCAGTGAAGAAAACAGGAAGAGACATAGACTGGTTAAGGTGGAAATCTGAAACCACCTTGGGCAAAAACTTCCTATTAGTCCTGAGGACCACCTTATCTCTATGGAAAGAGAAAAATGAGGCTCCACTGACAGGGCCTGTAACTCACTTATCGTCTGGCAGAAGTAATGGCTACCAAGAACACAGTTTTCCAAGTCAAGTACTTAAGCTCTGCTGAGGACAAAGGCTCAAAAGGGGGTTGCATAAGCTGAGCAATGCAAACATTAAGGTCCCAGGCAGGGGCAGGGTCCCTGAAGGGAGGATTGGTATGCAGCAATCCCTTGAAGAATTTACAGAATACAGGATGAGCTGAAGGGAAGAGTGCTTGCCTGCTGACAAGAAGGCAGAGACAGCTGCCAGATGCACTCTAAGTGTAGCTGGTCTGAGTCTAAGCTATTGAGATGAACCATACAGTCAAGGACTGTAGGCAACCCAGCAGACTCTGGAGAAATATGCTTCCAGAGCACCAAATAGTAAACCTTTTCCATTTGGAGTTGTAAGTCTTTCTGGTGGAAGGCTTTCGAGAAGCCTTTAAAATATCCAGAATACCTTGAGAGAGATGCAAATCAGCAAACTCTAACTCTTCAAGAGCCAGGCCTTGAGATTGAGAGATTTGAGATTCGGATACCAAACCCTCCCCTGAGAACATGTTAACAGGTTGTAATTCCTGGGAAGAGACAGGGGAAGGTGGACTGCTAAGGACAGCAAGAGAGGGTACCAGGGCTGTCTGGCCCAGACTGGAGCAATCAGAATCACTTTGCAGGGTTGAGACCTGATTTTGACTAGTACCTTGAACAGGAGAGGGAAGGGGGTGAAGCAAACAGGAAACAAAAATTACGTACCTACCGTAATTATGATCTTTCTGTGTATCTTCACTATTCATCACAGATGGATACTGGCCGGAGATCAGGACCCCACGGGAGCCTTTTTTTTTTTTTTTTAAAAGGATAGGCGGAGTTGACGCAGCATCGGCACCACCCTCGAGGCCGACGTACTACGTGACGCTCGAGGATTAGCCATTAGGCTGCGTCGACGGAGAGGTAAGAGGAAGGGATGGAGGGTGGGACAAGAGAGTCCAAGGGACAGAAAAAGGAAGAGAAAAACTGAACTAATAGGAGAAAAAATGACTCAGAGGACAGCATAGAGGAAGGAAGACTAAGGGGATTGGGTAGGGGCCCCAATCTCTGGAAAAGGAAGAAGGGAGGGAAGGGAGAGAGAATTTAGGAGAGAGTGAGAGGTAACAAGGATCCAGGACCCTTGTCCGTCACCAGACTGTATAGGAACTGCAAGGAGTAGCAAAGCTCATTTGCCAGAATTCAAGGCACAGAATAACTGGCAATACCCCAAAAGCAGAGTTGGCTATTCTGGAGAAGGACAGGGTACAAGGACTCAGTACTCTCTCTGTAAAGATATTTGGTGAAAAAAGGAAGTTTTTTTTTTTTTTGAATTAGATGGATAACAGAAGGAGGGCAACCACCAGCTCTCACCCGTGGAGTGAAGAATAGCAGAGAAGGAGTGCCACTGAACTGTACCCCTAGGAAGAAACTACCTCTGTGTCCCAACTTTACCCCGCCTCAAAAAGAGGGGTAGGCACAGAGGAGGAGGATCAGAGTTTGAAGCCCCAGGGGGATGGCGGGCGGGATTGTGATGAATGGTGAAGATACACAGAAAGATCATAATTACGGTAGGTACGTAATTTTTATATCTTATCTGTGTCAGTCTTCACCATTCATCACAGATGGGTGAGTACCAAGCCCCCCGAAGGGGGTTGATTCATTGCACCCTAAGGGACAGAGTCCCTTACCCCTCAGTGGGTGACACACTAAGGGGAGGAACCTTCTGGGCCTGAAGAGGCCCGAGAGTGGGGAGAGCGAGACGGGGTTCCCCCGGAAGGGGAAGGAAGTTGCCTCAACAAGCGTCGTCTCCCCGCCCCCAGGGAGAAGAGATAGGTTCCCTGGTGAGCGGAGCAACTCACCCTACGCCGGGCCAAGGGTGACAACAGGGAAAGGCGAAGCCACGCAGATCTCCTGGTGCAGATTGCTGTCCCTACGACCCTGGTAGCTACCTCACTGGCGTCGTAAGATGCCCTTGCTTGGTGCCTTGCTAGCTCCAGGCCACGTGCAGAGAGTGCGATGGCTTGCCTGGTTTGCTCCGAGTCAGGCAAAGCAGCTAGGAACTGACCTAGCGCTGACCACAAGAACCTGTTGTAGGCTGCATAGTGGGCCTGATGAGCAGAGATGGAGAGAAGCAACTGTGCCGAGTAGAAAAAGTCCTCCTCCCCCAGAAATCAAAATCCAAAGAGTCCTGATCTGGGGGTCGGTCACGGTGGAGGGCGCGAAGCCCGTCAGGGGTGTCCAGGTGCGTCAATCCGGACTGCGGATGAGGCACAGAACCTGGAGACTCCGGGGGAGCGCAACACCTCTGGCTGAGGTCCCTAGGGGCAGAAACACTGAAGAAGGGCCTCTGCCAGAAACGCATGGATGCCTCCCGAAAGGGAGCAGGCCAGGGCGGCACCACAAGGGTGGCCACACCGAAATCACCTAGAAAAGGCGTGCGCCGCATGCTCAGGATTGCTGACCAACAGGGGAGAAAAGGTGAAGGTCCTCCATCATCCTCACAAGGCAGCGCTGATACTCGGAGAGATCAGCGGCAGGAGAGATATGGACAGATGGTTCCTCTCCCCCAGAACAGGGGGATGAGGAGCTGGAGGTCACCATGCGTTCCGAGGGTGGCTGCTCGGGGGGAGGTTGAAAAACATGGCTGTCCATGGCCTTAACATAGGCAGGGAACCAAGCAGCCACCGCTCTGAACTGCTCCCAGGTGAGAGGGCCGCTAGGACCAAGAATGCCTGGGAGCGCTGGAGAATGTGGCAGAGGGATAGGGGCAGAGCCGAGAGAAGAAATCGGCTGACCTCTGCCAGGGATAGGGAGCGGACCATGGACGCCCAAGGAGGGTGTCCCGGAAGACTCCGCAGCCAACAGCTGTACAACCCGTTGGTACTGCCTAGGCTGCGCAGAAGAATCCCAGTGGGCGGCCGAGGGCCGTATAGATCAGAAGGACGATCCCTGCCTCCAAAGAATGAGACCCCTCAAGGAACCGGAAGGGAAGGGCGGAAGTCCGGACTTGCTCCGTCCAGGCCAGGTGGACCCAGCGAAGGCCGACGACCTACTCCCACACTCCCCGACCCCTCAGAGTCCCGAGAGGGTCCTGGTCCTGAGAGGCCAACTCATGGTAGCTGGCAGCTCTGGGCTGCCCCCAAGGGGAGACCCAGGAGCAGCACCCTCCCCTCCTGTAGTCTTTCCGATGGGCCCCAAAGTTGGGCGATCGAGACACACTACGGGAGGCGGTACCACCGCCGAGGGGTCAAGGAACCCTCCAAGGCCAGGTTGCATGGCAATGGTGGCACGCACCATGGCCTGCTGGTCAGTACCACTGACCCCAACCTCGGGGAGAACCTGACGCTCCTCAGACGGGGGCTGGCTGTAACTCGTCGTAGAGACCACCGGCTCGCCCTCCTCTGCAGACAACCCCGAAGGGTGTGACTGCCCATCCGACTCCGAAGAGGTAGAGTCTGAGGCCCTAAGCCAAATGGTAGGAGGGCGAGGAAAGGCGACCTTACCAAGGAGCCCAGTAGCCAAAGCAGTGGCCGAGGCGGCACCCGTGCCCTCCACAGCCCTGCAAGTGGGGCCGACAGAAAGCAGCAGCGCAGCTCGGGCCAAAGATCCTGAACCAGGGCCAGCCGCGGCACCATCAAGGCCACTGGCACTGGGGGCAGTACCGGGAACAGAGGCAGCATGCGGCAGCCCCAGCAACAGCCTCGCGCCGACACGCCAGCCCCTCGGTGCCTTGAGCGGCACCGAGGGACCGGGTGGTGCAGACGGCTCCGAAGCGGACTCGCCGCTGAACACGGGCACCGCTAGGCTCTCGGTGCCGCGAGCCGCACCGAGAGCGCCGAGGGCGGCGCCGACAGACGACTCCGAGGCCCCATGGTGCCGTGTCTCAACCTCGGCGCTGAGGCAAGACATGGCGAAAGGTGGCGCGAATCCAGAGATCCGGCGCCCATGAGCAACACAAAGCCACGGTGCCAAGAGGCGGGTTAGGCGCCCATCATGGGAATACCCGACAGGGGCCCGGCACACATAAGCGGGCGCCTGACCCGGCGGCATCAACCAGGCCTTCCAGACGCGGGAGCGGCTACCGGGGAGCCTTCACCCCAAGGGCGACTGCCATAGCGGCGCCTCCCGTTCGCTCCCGGAAGGAAGTGGGACAGGCCTCCTGCGCCACGGGAGGAGCCTCGACCAAGGCTAGGCTACAAGAAGCCGAGGCTCCCTCCTCCTCGGTCCGTACAGAACCAGGAGGGGACCCGGAGGAAAGGCCGAGAGAGCGCGGCTTGGCCCGAGTGCGTACCCTACCCCCGAAAGTCGGCGGAGCTCGCCCTACTTTAAACACGCGCTGTTCTAGGACGCGGCGGTCCATGGAGAAGCAGGTGCCGCACAAATCCATGTCGTGAAGCGGGCCAAAACACACGAGACACCGGTCATGCTGGTCGGTAACGGAGTACTTGTGGCCGCACAGGCACCGACGCATAGGGGGCCACCCCACCTTAGAAGGTTTCTTGCCCTCAGACCGCGACATGACCTGCGGAAAAAAACACCAAAAATAGACTCGACGTCGCTATACTTTAAAATAAATGGAAAGATCTTACCAGCGACGTCGAGTGGAGGCAGAACCCAGAACTAGCAGGAGACCGACGGACTGTCGAACGCACAATGCGAAAGGCTAAGGCCTAAAACTATTAGAAACTATCAAAACTTCTTCAGTTGGCTTCCCACGAGGCGACCTCGACGGCGGGAGACGAAGAACTGGTAGGCAGGCGGAGTCGACGCAGCCTAACGGCTAATTCTCGAGCGCCACGTAGTCGTTGGCCTCGAGGGCAGCGCGATGCTGCGTTGACCCACCTATCCTTAAAAAAAAAAAAAAAAAAAAGGCTCCATAAGGTCCTGATCTCCAGCCAGTACCCATCTGTGATGAATGGTGAAGATTGACACAGATATCTTCCCTTCCCAATTGAGAACTAGGGCATCCAGAGGGACTGAGCCCAACACTGGGGGTCTGCAGCAAAAAAGAGGAAGTTGGTGATTGGGGCTGCAAAAAGATCTATCTGTGGGGTGCCCCATCTGGAGAAGATCACCTTCAAAATCAGGGGATCTAGGGACCATTCGTGATGGCCCTGAGATATCCTGCTGAGAGCATCTGCCAGGACACTGTCCTTCCCTGGGAGGTGCACTGCTATCAGAGAGGCATCCAGGGAATAGGCCAGAGACCACAACTTCATTGCCTCTGTGCACAAGGCCGTAGACTGAGTGCTCCCTTGCTTGTTGATGTACCACACTGTGGTGGTATTGTCTGTACTGATCTGAACTACTTTGTTCTGAACAGACTTGGAAAACACTTGAAGTGCTAGAAACACTGCTCTAAGTTCTAAGAGATTGATGTGAAGCAGATATTCTTGAGGTGACCACAACCCTTGGGTGGTCAGATCCCCCAAGTGGGCTCCCCAGCCCAAGAGGGAGGCATCTGTGGTAAGGATTAGAGAATGAGATTGAGTGACAAAGGGAACTCCTTGCCTTAGGTTGTCCTGATCCTGCCACCATTGCAAAGCCTGGATCAGGGTTCAAGTCACTGGGATTAGCTTGGTCAGAGAATCCTTTCTCTGGGACCAGAAAGGCTCTTAAGTGGAACTGAATGTCCCTCATCTGAAATCTTGCTCCTTGGACCACTGCTGTAGAGGCAGCCATGTGGCCCAGGAGCTGCAGAAAATGCCTTGCTGGTTGAGACACCTGGAGGGTGAATGAAGAGGCCAGTGTAACAAGGGTCCTTGCCCTGTCCAGGGGAAGGAAGGCTCTTGCCCTTATTGTATCCAGCTCTGCCCCTATTAAGGTGAGGAGCTGCACTGACTCTAGAACTGACTTTGAAAGATTCAGAAGGAATCCTAGAGAAGTGAGCAGTTGCTGAGTTATCTGTAGGTGTGACTTGACTTGGTCTGGAGACTGACCCACTATGAGCCAGTCGTCCAGGTATGGAAAGATGGAGATCTTTTTTCTCCTTAGGAAAGCAACCACTACTGCCAGGCATTTTGTGAACACCCTTGGAGCTGATGTTAGGCCAAAGGGCATTGCTCTGAATTGATAGTGGCCTGAGGGCAACTCGAACCTGAGGTACTTTCTGTGGGAGCATCTGATGAGAATGTGGAAATAGGCATCCTTGAGTCCCCTGGCCTTAGAGAGGGTAGAATTACTCCCAGAGTCACCATTTTGAACTTTGGCTTTAAAAGGTGCTTGTTAAATATCTGAGATCCAGGATGGGCCGCCATTCTCCTGTCTTTTTGGGAGTTAGGAAGTACCTGGAGTACAATCCTTTTCCCTTGTGTAGGGGTGGAACCCTTTCTATGGCTCTCAGAGCCAAGAGGGAAGAGACCTCTGCCTCTAAGGCAAGGGCATCTGAAGGATTTGCAGGTGGAAGGACCTGGTTCTCATCTTGGGAAATTGTTTGAAGCTGAGAACCAGTCCCTGGCTTACTACTTCCAGGACCCATTTGTCTGATGTTAAAGACATCCAGTCCTGGACAAAGTAAGCCAGCCTACCCCCTACGGGTAGTGGAGAATCGGCCCGGGCAAACCCATCAGGGTGCCTGTTTGGCAGGGGCTTTAGGCTGAGGGGTGGTAGCAGGCCTGCTTATACCCCATCTGCCTCTCCCTCTGAAGAACCCCCTCTGGGCAAAGGCGGAAGAGGAGGCATGGGCTTGGTAGAAAGGCCTATGAAAAGGCCTGCCCCTGCCCCTGGAATGCTGCCTCTGGGGAATGGCTTGCCTTTCCTTGGCCTGAGTACTCCTATAGGTGGTCCTGTACTCATCCATTTTCTTCATGTAGTTCTCTGTCTGCTCCCCAAACAGAGAATTACCAACAACAGGAAAATCCATGGCCTTAGTCTGGGTATCCTGCGACAGGCTAGTACATCTGAGCCAAGCCATCCTACGAAGGGCCACAGATGTAGCCATGACTCTAGATGAAACATCATTGGAGTCCACTGCAGCATGCAATTGCACCTTGGATGCCTCAATACCATCTGCAGCCACCTGCTCCAGCTCCTTGGCAAGCTGGCCAGGGACCTGTTTAGCTAGAGCCATCACAGTGTCCCATCTAGACTTCTGGTATCTAGCTGTGTAGGCCATATAATTAGCCTGCCTGAGTCTCAAAGATGCTGCCATGTACTGTTTCTTTGCCATGGCATCAATCCTCCTGGAGTCCTTATCTGGGGGGTGTGAAGCCAAGGGTATATTTGCCTTATCACAGGCAGCAGCCTGCACTACCCCAACACGGCTGCATTGCTGGGAAAGGAACTCTGTATCTGAGCCTGAAAGAGTATACATCTTGTCCATTCTTCTGTCCACAGGAGGTATAGAATTAGGAGTCTTTAAAATTTTAAATGTCTGTTTCCCAAAAGACTTATGGAGGGGAATAGACAGCCTCCTGGACTCTAGGATGTCCATCATCTCAACATAATCAGGCTCCTCCTGATCCTCTACTGCTTCCTCCATAGGAAGCTGAAGAGTTTCAGCCACTTTTTTGTAAAACATAAAGTGGGAAGGGGACTCAGAAAGCCTAGGAGGAGAAACCCCTGAAGGTCTGTCTGGGGAGATGTCCGGGTCAATGGGCACATCCAGACTTTCATAATCACCATCACTATCCTCATACTCTCCTTCCTCCTCCTCCGGTTCATCAAAATACTCTAAATTATAATCTGGAACCGGGGGAACCGACCGAACCGAGCCCCTAACCGATGGTGCCGGTTCGGTCGGAACAGGAGTTAGCGATTGAACAATCCTTATCGCTTTGGCTACTTCATCAGCGGTCGGAGAAAGAACTTGTGGATCCGAACCGGCTGACTTATCCCTTCTTTTTCTTTTAACTGGAACCGACTCCTCAGAGTCGGTTCTCCTTACCTGAAGAAGTTTCCCCTGGTCAGGGGCACTCCTTCTGGTTCGGTTGGAACTGAACGGGCTGCCATCAGGTCAGCAGACTTTTAACCTCCTTTCCCTCAGCCTACCTACTCTTTTTTCCAGGGTAGCTGTGGGAAAACTTTTGCATATCTGGCAGTCTGAATCGAGGTGGTCAAACCCCAGACAATAAACACAGGTGGTGTGGGGGTCAGCCTTAGCAAAGGCTTCCCCACACACACTACAGTGTTGAAACCCAGTGGGCCCGGTTTTTCTCTTGGGTTTCTCAGACATGGCCAGTCCTAACCAAACTTACCCTTTTTTCGGCAATCCGCCAGGCAAGACACCCTTATCGGTTCCTGACCATGTTACGGGTAGTGGAAAAAAACCGTAATGAAATCCGTTTTTTTTAGAACCGATAAGGACTGGTTACCACACTCTAAAAAGCAGAACAAACTTTTTTAACAAACCTGATCGGTTCAAACCGAACCGATCCGACGTTTACAAGTTCCACACAGAAGCTAACAATAATAAACCTATCTAGTACTCATGGTACCACAGACAGAGACTGAACTGACAGGTTAAATGGAATAAATTCGGTTGAAACCGAGGGAAAAAAACGACACTTTGACTAAATTGAACCGAGCAAAGGAGAAATCTCCGGAGCGACTGTTCGGTGAGGTGGAGTAAAGAATCTGGCGGTTTGGGTTCAAACAACAGACAGAGTCTCAACTGAGCTCGAGCTCAGCGTTCCATGCCTTGCATGGAAAGTTAACTCTTTCCTCTCCGGGTCAGTTCAAAAGTTGGGTAACACTGCAATAGTCAGAATACAGCAAGTCTTCATGTTGTTTGAAAATGCTGGTTCCTGATTAGCTGGCTGACATGATTTACAGTACATGCTGTAAATCATGCTATCACCCCACGGTAGAAGTGCCAGCTAATCAGGGCACCAGACTTCAAAGCTGCAGGCCACAATATTGTTTTCTGCACGGTAAGCAGGACGCGTGAAAAACAAACAAAAAAATTCTTTCTTGGTTTTTCCACATTGTATAATAGTAATACACCACTACCGGGTATGGATAATGGCAAGATTCACCCACTTCTGGTGTGGTTTCTGCACTCTGCTGCATCTCGTGAGCAAACCACACCAGGCGTGGGTAAATCCTGCCATCACCCACACCCGGTCGTGATATATCCCTTAAGTATCCATCATCTCTTCTATCTCCTTCCTCACTGCGAATGGCGAGCTGCTGCTTCTCAGTGATTTCAACCTAGACCGACTCTCCCCCTCCTTCAGGTCCACCTGCCTTAAAATTGAAGCTCTAAACCTCACTCAACTGATCCACGAACCTACCCACATAAACTCCTGCTCCCAGAACCACTCTGCTTAACTGCGTACTATCCTCCCACCTCCACCGTCTCACTGTGGCAAAGACACTGCCAGATGCCAGCAGTGATCACTGTATCACATTCTACATAAGAAAGATTCACATTCCCCGCGCACCCCAAAATACATTTGGTCATGCCCCCTCCACAATTTAGACATTGCCGCCTTTCAATGAGATCTCTCTGCAGCAAACTGGCAACCTATCTTTTCTGTTGTCGACGAACTCTCTGCCCTGTCACTCTTCTCCAACCTGTTCTTCCAAATTTGGAATCACCATGTCCCACTAAAGGCATCCAGATTGAAAAAGGCATCTTCACCCCTGGATAACTGCAGACCTACTGGCCAACTGTAGCGCCAGGTATAAAGCTTGGTGCCACTTTAAAGAGACCCAATCGCAAGAGGACCTCCAAGCTTACAAAGCTCTCAGGAATAATTGCACTAAGGCCATCCACCTCTCTAAGGCTAATTATGTCAGGAGTCACCGCAGCAAGCTAATCATACTCCCGCGTTATTTTGCAAGGTGGTACTCTCTCTCTCTCCTAGACCCCCCTACCCCACTAGTCTCCCCAGTCCTCAACGCTGATGGCTCCCCTGTTTATGACCCCGCTTCTGTTACAGAGATTTTTAACAAATTTTTTGCTACTTGTGCTCTCCCTGATATACACACCCCTTCACCCCTGAAACCCCCTCAGTCCTATTAGATGCTCCAAGCCTTCCTCCCAAATTCCAATTCCCCCCTTTCTCTCCTCATGAAGGCTACACAGCCCTCTTCGCCCTTAACCCTATCAAGTCCAACGCCAATGGTCTCCACTCCAGGCTTCCCCACATCTCTGCCCCTGCTACAGCAGCCCCGCTTACCCACATTCTAAATCTCTCTCTCAGCAGCTCCTCCGTTCCCAAGGCCTGGAAATCTGCCAAGGTCTTACCCTTTCATAAGGGTGGTGACCCCTTCTGCTCCGGGAAACTACAGGCCTATTTCCCTTCTCCCCTCTCTCGCCAAACTTCAAGAGTCCCTGATTCACTCTAAGCCATCTGATTTCCTAGCCAGCACAAATACTCTCTCTCTCCAGTGCAGTCTGGATTTAGGAAACATCACTCGACCATCTCTTCACTACTGCAAGTCACAGACTCAATACTCTCAGCTATGGACAAGAGCCATATTACTGTCACCATCTTCATCGACCTGGCAAAAGCATCTGATTCAGTTTCCAACCCCCTCCTGTTACAAAATCTTAGATCTGTCAGCCTTGTTGGACCTGCCATTAACTGGCAACAATCTGTTCAAACTGGCAATGCTCTAGCCTCCCCACTTCCTATCCTTTCCAGGGTCTCCCAAGGCTCCATCCTCAGCCCCATCCTTTTCTCCCTATTCATTAACAACCTCCCCTCAGTCTGCAAATCACCTGAAATGCACATGTACACAGACAACACTATTTTTATTTTCATCTCTGGGCAATCAGCATACAGCTCCCCTTCCAGGAAGATTTCAACAGAGTTCAGTCACTCAGGATACTGACTCCTGAGCAGACTCGACAGACCAAGAGGCCTACTCTGCTGGCATTTTAGTAATTAGCTAGTCCTGGTTCAAAGACAACCAACTCAAAGTAAACGTAAAAACAAAAGTGGCTATGACTTTCAGCTCTAGAAAAAAACTGGCCACCCTCCAGTCCCTTCCCGCTTTTGCTAGTTTGGACGGATCCCCCCTTGAGAATGTTCCTACCTTCAAATACTTGGGGGTATGGTTGGATAGCCACCTGGATTTCTCCACCCACATTGACACCATCTGCACCAAACTACGCCCCAAATTTGCTGTCCTCTACTGACAAAGAACGCCTCCCTCCCACCGTGAATTGGTCTCCAAAATGATCCTACTCATATTTGATTATGCCAACATGGTGTATGGTACAGCCTCTCAATCATCACTCGCCAAACTTGACGTCCTGTTAAACTCCATCTGCTGCTTCGCTACCACCCACCTCCCCACCCACCACAGTCTCCTTTATTCTGCCCTCTCTCTTGCACCTCTGTCTCACAGGAGAATGGTTCACTGTACATCCTTTGTCGCAAAGTTCTGGTATGGTACTCTACCCTCCTACTGCCTCTCCCAAGCTGCCACCTCAAGCTACTCCCTGCGCCACACAGATACATGCACCTTTTCTATCCCTCGTCCAAACTCAGCAGCTGGTCAATCTGCTTTCTCCTATCATTTCCCATTTTTCTGGAACAAACTTCTCCCTTACCTCTGACTATCTTCCACCTTCTTCTCTCCCAAAAGACTCCTCAGACTCCTACCCCATCCACAGTGCTCTCAGTGCTCCCAACCTGTCCCACCTTAAATATTTGAATGTCCCCTCCATTCTGTCAACTCCTCGTAGCCTCACACTTCCTACATGCATAGGGGTGCCCAGAGTGAAATGAGTACCTTGCTGCTGCGATTAATAGTCTTACAACAGGCAATGCATCTGTACTACTATCCCAACTGAATGCCATTTATGTCTTTATTTGTATGCCTGTAGTAGGCTGTTTACTCACTGTTTTCTGGGTCTTGTAACCTCGACTCACGTTTTTGATTACCCCTAGGTTGTATGTCGATGTGTTAGGTCCTGTATTTCGGGACTCACGATTTTTAGATTTGCTGTTGCTGTTTTATGTCATTGTATTTGGGTTTTGTAACTGTGACCCAAGACTGCCAATCTTGCAATGTTTGCTTCATGTCATTGCTTCTCCCTATGTACTCTTTCACCAGGTCGCATCTGGAAACAAGCCTCAGCTCAGTGGTTCCTTTCCAGGTCATCAGCTTTTAAATAAATACAGGTTACTCACCTGTAACAGGAGTTCTAGGAATGGTATATGTTGTTCATCCACACTGTCTGGCAGGTTCCTTGCCGCTTTAAATCTTGCCGGAAGGTCTTCAAGCTGGCTTCTCTCACCTACCCAGGTGGTAAAACTCTTGGCTCCGCCCCATGATGCCAGATCTAGCCCACTGGAAGCCAGGTTGTGTGTCGAAGCCGGGGAGGCCGGGTGAGTCGTGTGGATGAACATATACCATTCCTAGAACTCCTGTTACAGGTGAGTAACCTGTATTTCTAGGGACATGGATATGTTGTTCATTCGCACTGTCTGGCAGACTCCTAGCAGTTCTCCGGGAGGAGGGAGGCAAGGCACACACCCCCTACTTAGGGAATAAGGACTGGAGAACCGAGGACCCAAAACCAGCATCCCGGCGTGACTCACGGTCGATGTGGTAATGGGTAATAAAGGTGTGTGTGCTGACTTCCAGGTAGCAGCCCTGCAGATTTCCTGGATAGGGACGTCCCTGGAAGCAGCCGCCAAAGCAGCAGTATGGCGGGTAGAATGAGCTCTTATCCCTTTGGGAGGCTCCATGCCTGGCAACCTGTAGCAGAGATCTATGCAGGAGGTGACCCACCTGCCTATTGTCCACTTGGCTGCAGGTCTGCCAGGTGCGGCTTCAGCGTAGGTGATAAACAGCTGGCGAACCTCTCCCCGAACTTCAGCCGTCCGCTCCTTATAGTAAGAGAGCGCTCTTCTAGGGTCCAAAGTATGGAGCCTATATTCGGCCTCCGAGGTGTGATTAGGGTAGAACACCTGGTTAAGGTGAAACTCCGACACCACCTTCGGAAGGAATTCTGAGTGGGAGCGCAGGACAACCTTGTCCCTGTGGAAGACCAGATAAGGAGACTTGATGGAAAGTGCCTGGAGCTCTCCCATCCTTCTGGCTGACGTGATGGCCACCAAGAAGGCGGTCTTCCATGACAGGTGAGAGATGTCACCTGTGCATCGGTTCGAATGGCTTACCCATGAACTTAGCCAGTACCAGCAGTAGATCCCACGGAGGTGGAGGTTCTCGCACCGGAGGAGATATGTGATCAAGGCCTTGGAAAAAGCGCCTGACCACCTTCTCCTGCACCACCGACTGCTTCCCGGCCTGCGCCTGGTAAGCAGAGATGGCTGCCAGGTGCACCTTAAGGGTCGTCGACCAAAGCCCTAGCTGAGAAAGGGACCACAGGTAGTCCAGAATGCTTGCCAAGGAACAGGAGGAAGGGTCCAACCCTTGCCCTGACACCAAATGGAAAATCTTTTCCATTTAAAGGCATAGCATTTCCTGGTTGACTCCTTACGGGATGCCTCAACGATGTTGAGGACCTCGTCGGAAAGACCCAAGGCCTGGAACTCTAGCCGCTCAGGAACCAGGCCGTCAGGTGCAGGGATTGAAGGTCCGGATGGAATACCTTCCCCTGGTTGACTGAGATCAGGTCCGGGTGGGCTGGAAGCCGCCTCGGGAGCCTGGAGCTGAGGCTGAGGAGATCTGGATACCAGAACTGGCGGGGCCAGTCTGTGGCTACCAGAATCACCTGCACCTTGTCCCTCCTCGCCTTGAGAAGCACCTTGTGGATCAAGGGAAATGGGGGAAAGGCGTAAAAGAGGCCCAGGGTCCATGGCCTCGAGAAGGCATCCCCCTGCAGCGGACCCTGCTGAGGGGGGCGGGCATGAAACAGCCTCAGCTTCGCATTCTTCCTGGAGGCAAACAGGTCCACCTGAGGCGTGCCCCAGTGGGAGAACAGATCTTGTACTACCTCCGGCAGGAGAGATCACTTGTGGGACGCAGCTCCTATCCGGCTTAGGGCATCGGCCAGAATGTTGGAGGCTCCTGCCACATGGATGGCTAGGGGATCCGCTTCCAGGCTGCGGACAAGGGACCAAGTGTGGAGAGCTTCCCTGCACAGAGGCATGGAGTGTGTCCCACCCTGGCGGTTTAGGTAGTACATGGTCGTGGTATTGTCCGTCTGGATCTGGACCACTTGACCCCGTACAAACGGAGCGAAGGCGGTGAGGGCTAGACGAACCGCTCGAAGCTCCAGCAGGCTGATGTGGCATCAAGACTACCGAGGGGACCAGAGGCTATGCGCTCTGTGCTCCCCCAGATGGGCACCCCAACCCATCAGAGAGGCGTTGATAGAGAGACCGTCGGCTCGGGGCGAACAAACGGGATGCCCTCCTGCAGATGAGCTGGAACGATCCACCACTGGAGAGCGTTCCACATCTCCTGGGTCACTGCCACTGACTGGTCCAAAGGACCAGAGCGCTGTGACCATTGGCTGGCCAGTCCCCATTGTAGGGGACGCATGTGCCAACGGGCCCAATGGACCACATTGGTGCAGGCCGCCATGAGGCCCAGGAGGCGCAGGAAGTCCCGGGCAGGTCGCAACTGCCCAACCTGAAATGATTGGGCAAAAGAGGAAAGAACCTCGGCCCTGTCTGCCGGGAGCCGTGCTCTGGCTCGCAGAGAGTCAAGCTCTGCCCTGATGAATTGGATCACCTGCTTTGGTACAAGTTCCGACTTGGCCTCGTTGATGAGGAGGCCAACCTGAGAGCAGACCTGGAGGGCCAGATCCCTGGACCGCTCCACCTCCAGTCTGGAGGAGGCCGCAATCAGCCAGTCGTTTAGGTAAGGGTACACCCGGACCCTTCGGTGCCGCAGGAATGCTGTCAACACTGCCATGCATTTGGTGAAGACCCTGGCAGCTAGAGAGAGGCTGAAGGCATGGCCCGGAACTCGTAAAGGGACCCCTCTGCTCTGAGGCGGAGGAATCGCTGGTGGGACGGATGGATTGGGACGTGAAAGAATGTGTCCTGGAAGTCCAGAGAACAGAACCACACGCCTCGTTCCAAGGATGGAATGATCTGAGCTACAGTGACCATCCTGAAGGTTCGAGACCTTAGGAACCTGTTCAGGTCGTGCAGATCTAGAATGGGGTGCCAGCCCCCCGTCCATTTCGGGACCAGGAAGTACCTGGACACAAACCCTGGGTCTGGTGGAGGATCCGCCACCTCCCTGATAACCTCCTTCTGGAGGAGCAGGGCAATGTCGGCTCGACGGGCTGACAGAGAGGCTGCAGACCCCGTAGTCCCCCGTGGGGCGACAGCTCGGAAGGGCGGGGCCTGCTCAAACTCCAGAGGCAGACCCTTTCCTACCACTTCCAACACCCAGCAGTCAGTGGTGATAGCGGACCAGGCGGAAAGAAAGTGGCGGAGCCGTCCCCCCACGGGGAAGCAACGCGGCTGGGGGTGACACCCCTCAACCAGTCACTGGGCAGACTTGGAGAAAGGACCGGCTGAGGGACCTCCTGGGAATTTTCCTCCTGGCTTCCTGCTGGAAGAAGCTGCAGGCTTGGCTTTGGGGTGCCAAGTGCGAGCCTGCTGGCCCTGATGCTGGTGTTGCTGGGCCGGACGTGCCGCAGGGGCAGAAGAGCGAAAGGGATTATACTGCTGCTAGTGGCCTTTGTCCTTCTGGGCAGACGTGACCGAGTCCAAGGTGGCATTGGACTTCTCAATTCTCTGGAGGTGGCCTTCCACCCCAGGTCCGAACAAGTCGGTACCCAGGAAGGGGATGTCTGCCAGCTTGTGCTGGGTATCCACTGTGAAGGTGGAGATCCACAGCCAAGCTCTGCGGCGCATGGCCACTGCAGCCGCTACTGACCGGGCACAGGAGTCTCCAATATCGAGTGCCATTTGGAGCTGCTGTTTCGCCACTGCCCTTCCCTGATCCACACCTGCTTGACCGTAGTCTGGAGGTCAGCTGGGAGATAAGGGATCACCTCATCCAGGGAGCCCATAAGGGCGTGGGAGAAGTGCACCATCAGTACGGCCCAACTGGCCTGACGGAGGCCGAGGGAGGACGCAGCGTACACTTTACGCCTGGCATAGTCCAACTTTTTGGACTCTTTGTTGGGGGGCTTGTCCATGTCCCTGGTGTTCCCAGAACGCCGGAAAACACTTTCGGTAACCAACCCTTCCACAGAGGGGTGCTCCGAGAAACTGGACAGAGACCCAGTGGGGACTGTGTACATCCTGGCCGAAGGAACAGGACAAGAAGCCGGCTGCTGCCATAACTCCAAGGCTGGGCCAACAATGGCTTCAGCCACCGGAAAGGCCTCTGTGGGAGAATCCCCTCGGTCCAGTATCTCCGTGAGGGGATACTTGGCCCACTTGGATACGGGCTCGAGCTGCATCCCAGTGGACTCTGAGGTGAGCCAAAGCAAACCCATGTACGAGGATATGCTCTCGTCCATCGACTGTCCCCCGGAGGACTCCAGGTCAAGGGGTCTGGAGAACAGGGAAGAGTCGTCAGACTCCGAGGAGTCTGCAAATAGCTGCCTAGGGCCTGAGCCACCCGCCACCTGCCGAGGATGGTCGGGAGTGAGGGTGACTGACAACCGGTGGGGCAGTCCCTGACCCGACCGAGAATCCTTGGTCGGAGCCCCAGATTTCGGTTGTGGAGGCGGAGGTTCCATCACAATCGGTGGGGCAGCTGGTTTTGGCTGAACAACCGGCGCTGGTTTGGGCTCCTCGACCACCACGAGGGGTTGTTTCGGCCTTTCAGGTGACAGCCACTTAACGGCCGGGGAAGGCGACGGCGTCGGCTTGTTCCCGGTCAGAAGGAGCTGCTGCCACATTAAGTCCTCGTAGCGTCGATGAAATTTGTGCCCAAGCCTTTCCTCTGAGGAGGAAGAAGACGAGGACTAGCAGCGCCGGCGCTTTCCTTGGTGCAGAGACTGAGACCGCCGGTGTCGGCGGGATGGGCTGGACCAAGAAGAGGTCCGAGACCGTCGGTGTTTCCGAGGGTGGGTCTGGGAGGGAGTGGGGGAAACCTGTTCCTCCCTCGGCTTGGGAGCCTTAACCGGGGACTCCGGCACAGGAGGCACAGGCAAGTCCTTGGTTTCCACCGGGGGAACCGGTGAAGAAGGGCTGTCTGCTTCTCCAGTTGACAACCCGTCCGATGGGTCGAGAAAAATCTCGACCGCATCGACAGGTGTCTCGGCCAGCTGACCTGGCGGGGACATGAAGTCAGCGGCCTTGGCATAACCCTCGACAGTCGAAAGTCGACTGTTCGGGAAGGGACCTCTCCGCTCCTACGAATGCCGACGGTGGGACTTACCCTTCGAGTCCTTCTTCTTGGACCGAGAGGAGTGTCCCGATGGACCCTCACCTTTCATGAAGAGGGACTGGCAAAGCTCCTTAAAAGAAGTCGTACAGGAGGAGCCCAAGGAGAGCAGAATAAATGCCACGACTGAGGAAGATGAAGATGCGGCCTGGGCCGCCTCCCCCTCGAGGGCGATTATCTGTTCAAGTCAGCCGTGGAAATCGCCCAAACGGGCCTCCTTCGACTTTTACTGGCGTACACGCCTCGGTGCCCAAGTTGGAGCCTGGCAGCACGGTCTTCGAGGGACATTAAGGACTTGCACAACCACAGGCTCATGGATCGTGGTCAAGCACGAGACAGTAGACGCACGTGGAGTGCGGATTGGTCCTAGACATCTTCTGCCCGCAAGGGCACCGCTGAAAACCGGGAATCGATGTGTCCATCGCAGCCGCGAAGGAAGAAACAGACCGAAGTCTAGTAAACTTTAAAATTAGTTTCAGGTTAACCGAAGAGTTTGGATCTAGTCTAAACGCAGAGCGCTAAGGAGGGAACCTGAGCTTCCAAGCGGTAAGGAAGATCTGGCGTCATGGGGTGGAACCGAGAGTTTTACCACCCAGGTGGGTGGGAGGAGCCAGCTTGAAGACCTTCTGGCAAGATTTAAAGCGGCAAGGAACCTGCCAGACAGTGTGGATGAACAACATATCCATGTCCCTAGAAATAAATATTCAGGCAGTCACCAGAAGACCTTAGGCACGGACAATCCTAGTGGTTCTGGGATCACTGATGGAGTGAGACTTGATAGTGCAGGAGATGAAACAGAGAGGGCCACTAAACTGGCAGGACACCATTCATATCTTCCTGGACTTCAGCTTTGCCACCTATCAGCAGATGAAGGAGTATAACAAGGTCCAGTCATCGTCACATCGAAGTTCACCATGTGCTTTTTATGCCTGGACCAAACAGAAATGGATGCACACACTGAGGCTTATGAGGACTGAACTTTATTAAAAGTCACCACATGGCAAACAAACCCCATGTGCACTCGCCCCCAAAATGGGCTTCATCAATGGTATTAACTGATTCAGAGTGGCCATCTGGAACATGCACTTCAGCATGAACTCATTCAGATCGTGCAAGTCCAGTCTAGCATCTCTCTGACTGGCCAGGGCATCAGGGACATGGACTATTGCCTGCAAGATGCTCAATCCCCCCCCCCCACCAGGACAGCCCCAGAGGTCTCAGGCTCTTTCCCAAACCTGGGTCACCGGCACTGCAAATGGTACCGCTACCGTTGCAGCCCTGAACTTGATTCCTGAATTGTATTTCAGTGGATCAAGACTACTGGTGCCAGGTCTGATCATGCAGCAGCTGGGGAGCTGCTTTTCCATCATGAAATCTGGACAAGCATCCCAAGCCCAGAACGTCGCTGTAGACCCGCAGGCAGCAGGATGGAGCATCCTTCAGCAATATATCTGAGTGGGAGCTGATGTTACAGCTCTGCCTCCCATTCACTAGTGTTCCAAGGTGAGGTTGGAGGTTGCTGGTGAACAGGGGGCAAGGGGGCCGCACACACTTTTATACTTGACTCCAATAACATACAGCCAGCTCTCCGAGACTGTCCTTCTCTGCCACGCCTAACAAGCTTCAAGGTCTACAATGACCTGCTCAGTGGTGTTGGGGTGCAGGGGTGGTCTGGGTAATTTGGAGAGAAAAATTACAAGAATGAAATAAAACTATTGGTGCCTCAAATAAGATAGAACCATCAGTACTTTTTTTTTTTCAAATGAAAACATCGCTCATTAAGAAAATATTGCTTTAATGTGAGAATTAACCAGGAGTGCAAGTCACAGAATCCACACGACTGCTACTAATTAGTTAAAAACATTTAAACTATTTTTCTTTTATTATGCATTGATACAAGCTCTTGCAACAGACAAAACAACAAGATGGTATTTTATACAATGAAAATACTCCTGTATCAAAAAAGGAAAAAAATTTGTACAGAACCCTCTCCCCCACCCTACCCCTGATGGCTACACTGGCACAGCGTACTATATATACACATATATATTTATATACGCACTCACATACAGTAATTGTCTCATTCCTTCCTTCCTTCCTTATATAGTCAGTGCCTGCGAAAGGAGAGGGACTGATGTCACTGGAAAGGGGAGCTCTCGGTTTCTCTATGGAAAAGGTGGGCTTGCAGGCATGTGCACTGCCAGCAAGCCATGCTGCTCTGTCAGAAAGAAAACAAGAAAGCCACACTCAGTAAATCATACCTGGGAAACCATCTGTAATGCAAAAGTATAAAAAAAGTATTTGCACAGAATGTCAGCAACTGACAAAGGCCAGTTTTGGTAGAGGCGCCGGGGCTTAAGCTGTCCTCCAGCCAGCTGCTGACAGTCTGTGCAAATACATGTTTTCAACACTTTTGTATTACAAACGGTTTCCCGGGTATGACTTCCTGAGTGCAGATTTCTTGTTTTCCTTCATCTGTTTTCTGGGCTGGCCACCCTTAGCTGCACCCCAGCTATTTCTGAGACGCACTGCTACAGAGCCTGCTCTGTCAGTAGACATCAGTACTGACTTGAAAGCAACAGCTGTCTCAAATGAGAGGCTGAGTTCACTCTGCCAAGCTGACTCAGCCTGCTGATCGTGCATCATATTTTATCAAATTGCCTGTGATGCATGAAGGACTTGTCTAAGGCCCATCACACTCAACTGACATGTAACCAGAGCCACAATTCGAACCCAGGCCTGCGGCAAGGGAAGAAGGCAGTTCCATACATACTCAGCCAGACCATTATCAGGAACCTCAGCTCCTTCCTTCGCAATTCCATACCGAAGACAAAAATGGTTCTTATGGATGATCAGGCTAATAATAAATAAAAGGGGTAAATTAAAAAGGAAAGAACTGTAAAACAGTTTGCTGGCCAGTATAAAAAAATCTCATTTATACAGTCTGTTTTACAACTGTTGGTGTTATGAACTTTATTTTGTAAATTAGAACTGGGGTCTGAAAGTCATGTGCATAACTTCTTATGCACAGATCTGGGGGTGCTCTACCCGCAAGGCCCGTTTTATTTATGGATTATCATCGCCCTACCAGGAGGGTCACCAGGCAATATAATACAATCCACACCTTACGAGCTCCCTGAATGACCAAGCATCCCAGATGGCTCTCCCTTCAAAAAATGTTCCCATTTTGTAGAGGTGGGAGTTGGGGCTGTTGGTCAGAAACTAAAAATGGAAAACAGACAGTACAATGCAGTCCACTCTGATAGCATCCTCAGAGCCCAAAACGTGCGGGCGTCCGTCGGGGCGTCGCTGGGGTTCCCTGCTCCATCCTTCCAGGGGTATATATTTTGATGGCCCTAAAGCGGGATAGGAAAGAGAGAGAGAGAAATGTAAAAGCTGATGAGTGATCTTCAAATAAACAAAGGAATCTGACAGTGTAATTGATCTTTAATTTCATTTCTCAATGTACTGCTGACAACAATGTGGTGGAGGAGATCTGGAGTGAGTAATTACGTTCCACAAACCTGGAGCTTTATAAACAATCATTTGTCAATGCTGAATGTTTGCCGGCTGGTACTGGCATTTGTACTGCATGAGTTAGAGAGATGCATAACAGGAATGGCAGTGAAGTACTGAACTAATGCCCAACCCCCACTCCCACCCTGCAGAGACTGACAGGTGTTAGGGTGTGCCATTGTGTCATCGGCCATAATGCTGATGCCATTCCACCTCACCCCACCCTGCAGATACTGACAGTTGTCACGGTGTGCCTTGGGGTCTTCGGCCCTTACGCTCACCCCATTCCATAAGGAAACAAATTGAGATGGGTGCAATATAGGAGAATGGGGTGAATATTACAGCAGACGAACCCAAGCTACACCCCTGACACCTGTCAGTCTGTACAGGGTGGGGTGTTACTGTTGAAAACCCTAATGCCCCAGGCGTTTGCTGATATTTTCACTCCAAATTTTCAACATGGGCTTTTTGGGACCCCATCTCATGAACAGTGGCAGTCTCATTTTGTTACTCAATCCCAAAAGATGATTTTGCACATCGAATGCACCATTCGGCGCAACAGGTGCAAAAAGACATTTTGGGCAGGATGTGAAAAATGACAGCTGTACTATTCATAATGAAGTGTGAAAAAATGGCAATGTTGAAAATCTGGAGTGAAAATATGAAAAAGTGGCAAAGTTACGAGCATGCGTAGAAACTGCGTAACACACGCTTGTAATGCAGTAATTTTTTTAACCAAACTTTCAACATGACTTTTTGGGACCTCCCTTCATGAACAGTGGCAGTGTGATTTCATTAATCTGTCCCAAAAGTTGATTTCGCACAGTGACTGGGCCATTCTGCGCCACAGGTGCGAACACACATTCCGGGCAGGATGCAAAAAATGACAGCTGTACTGTTCATAAGGAGGTGTGAATGAGTAGCAATGTTGGAAATTTGGAGTGAAAATATTAAAAACTGGTGAGGTTACGAGCGTGCATACAAACTGTGCAATGCACACTCGTAACGCAGTCATTTTTGCCGTTTTTTCACCAAACTTGCAACACGGGCTTTTTGGGAACGCACCTCATGAAGAGTAGCGCTGTTGCTCCGTTACTCGGTCCCGAAAGGTGAGTCCATGCAGCAACCGCGAAATCACCTTTCAGGACCGAGAAATGAAAATTACGTACCTACCGTAATTATGATCTTTCTGTGTATCTTCACCATTCATCACTGTTGGGTATCTGGCTGGAGGTCAGGACCCCGCGGAAGCTTTTTTTTTTAAAGGTAGGTGGAGCCAACGCACCATTGGCACTGCCCTCAAGGCCGACACAATGCGTGGCGCTAGCGGGTTGGCTGTTAGGCTGCGTCGACTCCGCCTACCTGCCAGTTTCGAGTCGCCGGAGAGGTAAAAGGAAGGGAGTGGAGGGTGGGTCAAGGAAGTCCAAGGGAAGAAAAAGGAAAAGATATATGAACCTAAAGGAGAAATAACTACTGAGAGGGTAGAAAGGGAGAAGAGTTGGAAATTAAAGGGATTGGGAGGGGCCCCAATCTTTGGAAAAGGAAGAGGGAGGTATGGTGGGTAAAGAATTTAGAAAGAGAGGGGAAAAGGTTAACACATCCCAGACCCTGGTCCGTCTCCAGAATGTATAGGAACTGCAAGGAGTAGTCAAAGGCTTTCTGCCAGAATTCAAGGCACAGAATAGCTGGCAAACATTCCAGATAAGCACAGTCAGCTATTCTGGAAGAAGGACAGGCTACAGAGAATTAACACCCTCTCAAGGAAAGATTATTGGTGAAAAAAAAAAAAGGAATTTTTTTTTTTTTTTTAAAACAAGGAGAGATAGGTTGGACGGGAACAGGGAGGAGGAGAGAAAGGAGGGCAACTGTCAATTCCCACCCCATAGGGGTGGAGCCAAAGCACTGGAGAAGGAGTGCCCCCCCCCGCTGTCTACTCTCCCCGGATATTATCCCCCTGTGTGCCCCTGTTTTACCCCACTCCTAAGAAAGGAGAGGGGGAAGGATAGGCACAGAGAGGGAGGGGGACCCAGAGACCGAGGCCCCAGGGGGATGGAGGGTGGGATCATGATGAATGGTGACGACACACAGAAAGATCATAATTACAATAGGTACGTAATTTTCATATCTTATCTGTGTCAATCTTCACCATTCATCACTGTTGGGTGAGTACCAAGCCCCCCTGAAGGGGGTTTCTTTTACACCCTAAGGGACAAAGTCCCTTAGCTCTCAGTGGGTGACACACTAAGGAGGAGAACCTTCAGGGCCTGGAGAGGCCCGAGAGTGGGGAGATTGAGACGGGTTCCCCCCCGGAGGGGGAAGGAAGTTGCCCCAACAAGCGCCATCTCGCTCTATGGGAGAAGAGATAGGTTCTCTGGTGAGCAGAGTTAATCACCCTACACTGGCCAAGGGTGACAACCCGGAAAGACGCAGCCATGCCGTCCGTCTAGTGCAGATCGCTGTCCCTATGACCCTGGTAGCTACCTCGTTGGCATCATAGGATGCCCTCGCTTGGTGCCTTGCTGGCTCCAGGCCACGCTCGGAGAATGCAATGGCTTGTCTGGTTTGCTCCGTATCAGGCAATGAGGCTAGGAGCTGACCCAGCCTGGACCACAAGAACCTGTCATAGGCTGCATAGTGGGCCTGATGTGCAGAAATGGAAAGTAATAACTGTGCCGGTAGAAAGTCCTCCTACCCCAGAGTCAAAACCGAGGAGTCTTGATCTGGGGGCTGGTCCTGATGAAGGACTGGCCCATCAGGAGTATCCAACTGCGTGAATCCAGACTGTGGATGAAGCATGGAACCTGGAGTCTCCAGCGGTGCGCAATACCTCTGGCTGAGATCCCTTGGGGCAGGAACTCCGGAGAAGGGCCTCTGCTAGGAACGCAACGATGCCTCCAGAAAGGGAACAGGCCAGGTCGGCACCACAAGGGAGGCCTCGCCAAAATCGCCTAGAAAGGTGTGCGCCGAGTGCTCAGGATTGCTGATAGTGGTAGGAGTGAGGTGCAAGTCCTCCAACATCCTCACGAGAAAGCGCTGATACTCAGCGAGATCAGCAGCTGGAGAGATGTGGACAGAAGGTTCCTCTCCCCCAGAAGAGGGGGATGAGGAGCTGGAGGGCACCGACTGTTCAGTGGGTGGCTGCACGGGGGAGGTTGAAAAATCTGGCTGTCCATCACCCTAGTGTAAGCAGAGAACCGAGCAGCCACCGCTCTGAACTGCTCCCAGGAGAGAGGCCCGCTAAGACCAAGGATGTCTGGAAGTGCAGGAGAATGTGGCAGACAGAGTCTGTGGGACAGAGCCGAGAAGAGATGTCGGCTGACCTCCACCTGGGCTAAGGAGCGGACCAGGAGCACACACAGAAGAAGGTGCCCCGGAAGACCCCACAGCTGAATAACCATTTCGGTACTGCCTTGGCTGCACTCAGAAGAATCCCCCTTGTGAGGCAACTGGGGCCGTAGAGGTCCAGAAGGACGGTTCCCTACCTCAAAAGAAGGGGGTTCTCTCAAAGAGACCTAAGAGGAGGAGCGGAGATCCACACTACGGCTTCTCCCAGAGCCTGGGTGGACCCCTGAAAAAAGCCGCCGTGCTGACCCCACACCCCTCGGAGTCCAAAAGAGCCCTCTTCCTCCTCGAGAGGGCCAGCCTAGGTAGCTGGCAGCTCTGGGCAGCACCCGAAGGAGCTGTCTAGGGCACAGTACCCTCCCCTCCTGTAGGTGCTCTGATTGGCCCCAAAGTCAGCCGATCTAGGCACACCACAGGTGGGGGTACCACTACTGAGGGGTTAGCGGACCCACCAAGACCAGGCTGGAGAGCTATGGTGGCCTGCACCACTGCCCACTGGTCAACACCCCTGACCCCAGTCTCGGTAGCCACCGACCCCACCTCAGAAGGGGGGCTGACTCTGGCTTGTCGAGGAGACTACTGGGCTGCCCACCTCAACAGCCAACCCCAAAGGGTCAGACTGTCCATCTGACTCAGTGCTCGACTCCACCTCCGAGGAGGTAGAGGCCAAGGCCCTGTGCCAAGCCATAAGAAGGCACCCACTGCCATCTTTGCCAAAGGGCCCAGAAACCAAAGCCGTGCCTGAGCCGGTATCAATGCCCCATACAGCACCGTGAGCAGAATCCGCAGGGGGCACAGCTCCAGCCCGAACAGGAGCTCCAGATTTGGGACCAGTTACAGTGCCATCCGGCCCCATGGTGCCACGAGTGGTGCAGAGGATGAATATAGCACCGACAATGGCACCATCGGCACCGAGGACGGCGCTGCCTGGCTCCATGGCGCAGCAAACAGTGCCGAGGGCAGAGGCAGCGCCGACAGAGGATTCCGACGGCCCCACAGTGCCGAGCCCAGAGAGGACACGGTGCCGTGCTCAACCTCGGCGCTGAGGCGAGACACGGACAAAGATGGCGCCATAGCAGCTTCCATGGCGCCGCTAGCAGTGTCAGCGGCGCGAACGGCTCTGACAGAAGCCACAGCGCCGTGTGACAAGTCGGCACCGACTCTGTCTGGGCCCATGGCGCAGCGAACGGCGCTGAGGCTTGCAACGGCGCCGACCAACGGCGCCGAGGACAGTGCTGACCCGGGCCTTGCACACTGTGGGCTCGACACCGGGGGAGCCTTCACCCTCGAAGGGGCGAGTGCCATGGCGGCGCCTTCCACCCGCTCCTTGGGAGGAGCAGGATGGGCCTCCTGCACCGCAGAAGAAGCCTCGGCAATGGCTAGGCTACTAGTAGCCAAAGTTCCCTCCTCCTCAGTCCATATAGAACAGGGAGGGGACCCAGAGCAAAGGCCGAGAGAGTGTGGCTTGGCCCAATGAGTGCGCGCCAGACCCCCGAAAGTCAGCGGAGCTTGCCCCACTTTTCACGCGAGTTGCTCGATGACCCGGCGGTCCACGGAGAAACAGGCTTCGCATGAATCCATGTCATGAAGCGGGCCAAGACATGAAATACACCAGTTGTGCTGGTCGGTGACGAAATACTTTCAGCCACCAGGGCACTGTCGCATGGGGGGCCGACCCGTCTTAGAATATTTCTTGCCCACCGACCGAGACATGACCTACGGGGAAAAAAACACCAAAAACAGCCTCAACGTCGCAGAAATATAAAGATAAAGAAAGATCTTACCAGGCAACATCGAGTATGGCAAAGCAGAACTGGTAGGAACCGATGGACTTTGGCACCGAAGTAAAACAGAAAGCGGTGTCGAAGGTTTTTCAGTGTCAACTAGGCCTCAAGCAGCAGCTTCTACACAAGGTACGACCTCTACGGCGGGAGATGAAGAACTGGCAGGCATGAGGAGTCAACGCAGCCTAATGGCCAACCCGCGTACCACGCAGTGTGTCAGCCTCGAGGGTGGCGCCGATGATGCGTCGGCTCCACCTACCTTAAAAAAAAAAAAAAAAGCTCCCGTTGGGTCCTGACCTCCAGCCAGATACCCAACAGTGATGAATGGTGAAGACTGACACAGATCTAAGATACAAAATGACAGTGCCAGGCTTCATGAGGTAGGGTCCTAAGAACCCCATATTGAAAATTTGGGACCAAAACTCCCAAAAATTGCTGAGATATCAACCTAAGTTGAAACTCCCCACTGACTGCCACTATAGGGCTTACCGTGATTTTCTTCAGTTTGCGGTCGGCTTTTGAAGAGTGTAGACGTGTTCCCAGTTCACAGAAGACTGTAGTGCCATACCTCTGGAGGTTAAGTATGGGTGAGGGGAGGTGCAGGGTGTGCAAAGGGAGGGTCAGGATGGGGGAGGCGAGGACAACGAGGGACCATTTTCTTTTTCTGTAGGTTTAAAAAAAAAAAAAAGACCTCGGGGAAAGTTTTCTTTTTTACAGGTGAAATACCATAAATAATAGATTGTGGCACACTGGAGTGGGCTCCCAGTGTGCCAGAATAGTGGGGAGGGGATCAATGCTGACCGGGGACTGGGCACCCCGAGGTCGGCTGAAGAAAAAAAATGAAAAAAAAAGGGGGCGTGGGAGGTGCATCTTACACCGGAAGTGGGAATCCCAGTGTCAGAAAAATATATGTTCGGGCTTGGGGGAGGCATGCAGACACAGGGATTGGGCACCCCGATGTTGGCTCTGGGGGGAGTGTGTGGTGGGCAGCAGGAGCTGCCAATTATGCAAAGCTGCGCCGGGGCTCATTTATTTATTTAAATCGGGAAAGGCACACTGAGCAAATGAGTTGCTCGTAAGTCCAACCATGCCTATTACTGTGCACTGTAATGCGCATGGCTGGAATGTGCCTGGTTGCTGGGGGTAGGGGAAGGGGGGGAGATCTGCCACTGCAATGACAAAACTGTCCGTGACTGGAGTGGCAGATTTCTTTCAAGTCCGGCGCTCGCTCTGAAACTGCTATCAACAGCAGCTTCCCTGTTGATTGGTGGTCGAGGGACACGCCCTGAAAGCGTTCACTGGATTGGCCAAACACTGCCACATGTGACAGGGTAGAATAGGATCCTGTCCCATTTGTTATGGAGAAAGTGTTTAAATGCAAGGATCTGTTATTTTCTTTTCTGTCTCTGTCTCCCAGTCCTCTCTTGTTGTCTGTTTTTTCCTTCCTTGCATATATGCTAATATAAAAGTATGTGCAAATCACTGTATGAAAATGTAACTGATAATGGGATCACTTTTGGTTTAGAAAATATATAGTGTTACTGTAGAAATATATATATAATTATATTTTGAGATGATTGCAGAAAGCTACTGTAAACTCTAGAGGTTACTTGAGTGCAAATATTCCAGCCTTTTGCAAAAGGGGCCTCAGCTCAGGCACAATGTGATTTAGCAGCTCCTGAAACTTACAAGAACAGAACACTTACAAAAACAGGATGCTTGCTAAGAATGGGGGTTGAAAAGACATACAAGAGCTAAGCTGCAACTGCAAGAAAGATTAGGAGAACAAGGGACACAAAGACTGAAAGAAAACTTTATTTTGCCTTTGTAAATAGTTATACTGAACAAGTTTATCTTATGATACTGCTAGTGTAAATAAATACTTTTTGGTGAATTCTACAACTGCTCCTGGTTTTTCCTATGCTTCCTGACCTGTGCCTCGACACCACACCTCTGCAATGCTCTACTCACCTCAAAATGTTTCTTGAGTGCTGTGAGTGCAAGCAAAAATGAAAATTACGTACCTACTGTAATTATGATCTTTCTGTGTATCTTCACTATTCATCACCTTTGGGTATATGGCCGGAGGTCATGACTCCGTGGGAGCTATTTTTTTTTTTTTTAATGGGCGGAGTTGATGCACCATCGGTGCCGATGCACTGCGTGGCGCTCGTGGGTTGGCCGTTAGGTGCTATCGACTCTGCCCTCCCGCCAGTTCTGAGTCACCGGAGAGGTAAGGAAAAGGGTTGGGAGGTGGGACAAGAAAGTCCAAGGACAGATAAAGGAAAAGATATACAACATAAAGGAGAAATAAACGACTGAGAGAAAAGAGTAAGAAGGAAGTCTAGGGGGAGTGGGTAGGGGCCCCAATCTCTGGAAAAAGGAAAAGGAGGAAGGAAGGATTTAGGACAAGTGTGAGAGGGGGAGGAGAAAGGTAACACCCATACCTTGGACCTTGACTTATCTCCAGATTGTATAGGAACTGCAAGGAGTAGCAAAATGGCTCACTGTCAGAATTCAAGGCACGGAATCACTGGCAATAACTCCAAAAGCAGGAAACGGCTATTCTGGAAGAAAGACAGGACACAGAGAATTCTCCCCCTCTCAGGGAAAAAAATTTTTGGTGAAAAAAAAAAAAAAATGCAGTTTTTTTTTTTTTTTAAATAATAAACGGTATGGACAAAGAAAATTAAAGATGGACGGGAACAAGGAGGAGGAAAGAATGGAGGGCAACTGCCAACTCCCACCCCACGGGGTGGAGCTAGAGCACTGGAGAAGGAGTGCCCCCCATACTGACCACTCTCCCCTTAGAAACAGCATCCCCCTATGTGCCCCTGTTTACCCCACTCCTGACAAAGAAAGAGGGGGCTGGACACAGAGAGGTAGGGGGACCCAGAGACTGAGGCCCCAGGGGGATGGAGGGCGGGATTATGATGAATGGTGAAGATGCACAGAAGGATCATAATTACGGTAGGTACATAATTTTCATATCTTATCTGTATCAATCTTCACCATTCATCACCTTTAGGTGAGTGCCGAGCCCCCCTGAAGGGGTTTTTCTTTTTTTAACCCTAAGGGACAGAGTCCCTTAGCTCTCAGTGGGTGACACACTAAGAGGGAGAACCTTCGGGGCCTGGAGAGGCCAGAGGGTGGGGAGAGTGAGACGGGAACCCCCCGGAGGGGGAAGGAAGTTGCCCTGACAAATGCCGTCTTGCTCTACGGGAGAAAAGATAGGTTCTCTGGGGAGCAGAGTTAATCAAGCTACACCGGGCCAAGGGTGACAACCAGGAAAGACGTAGTCATGCTGTCCGCCTAGTGCAGATTGCTGTCCCTACGACCCTGGTAGCTACCTCACTAGCATCGTAAGATGCCCTCGTTTGGTGCCTTGCTAGCTCCAGGCCACATGCAGACAGTGCAATGGCTTGTCTGGTTTGCTCCGTGTCAGGCATTGAGGCTAGGAGCTGACTGAGCCTGGACCACAGGAACCTGTCACAGGTTGCGTAGTGGGCCTGATGTGCTGCAATAGAGAGCAGCAACCGTGCCGAGTAGAAAGTCCTCCTACCCCAGAAGTCAAAATCCGAGGAGTCTTGATCTGGGGGCCGGTCACGGTAAAGGCGCGAAGCCCATCGGGAGTGTCCAGTTGCGTCAATCCTGACTGAGAATGAGGCATGGAACCTGGAGACTGGGTGCAATACCACTGGCAGAGATCCCTGGGGGCAGGAACACCAGAGAAAGGTCTCTGCCAGGAACGCAGCAATGCCTCCCGAAAGGGAGCAGGCCAGGGGGGCACCACAAGGGTGTCCTCGCTGAAATCGCCTAAAAAGGCATGCACCGAGTGCTCTGGATTGCTTTGAGTGGGAGGGGTGATACACAGGTCCTCCAACATCCTCACGAGGAATCGCTGATATTCCACGAGATCAGCAGCTGGAGAAATGTGGACAGATGTTTCCTCTCCTCCAGAAGAGGGGGATGAGGAGTCAGAAGACCTTGGCTGTTCGGAGAGCGGCTGCTCAGGGGGAGGTTGAAAAACCTGTCTGTCCATGGCCCTGACGTAAGCGGGGAACTAAGCAGCTACGGCTCTGAACTGCTCCCAGGAGAGGCCCGGAAGGACCAAGAATACCTGGAGAGTACAGGAGAATGTGGCAGAGGGATGGGCACAGCCGAGAAGATAAGTCGACTGACCTCTGCCTGGGCTAGGGAGCGGACCAAGAACTCCAGAAGAAGGAGCTCTGGAAGACTCCACAGCCGACAGCTGAACAACTATATCGGAACTGCCTTGGCTGCGCCTGGAAGATTCCCCCGTGAGGAGACTGGGGCCATGTAGATCCAGAAGGACAGTCCCCTACCTCCAAAGAATAGGGCCCTCTCAAAGAAACCGGGGGGAAGAGCGGAGATCCGCATTAAGGCTGCTCCCAGAGCCCAGGTGGGTTCTGGAAAAAGGCCGCCGAACAGAACTCACACCCCTCGACTCCTCGGAATCCAGAGTGCCCTCCTCCTCGAGAGAGCCAGCCGAGGCAGCTGGCAACCCTGGTCGGCCCCCGAAGGAGCTATCCAAGGAGTACTACCCTCCCCTCCTGTGGGTGCTCCGATCGGCCCCAAAGTTGGACGATCTAGGCACACCACTTAAGGGGGTACCACCACTGAGGGGTCAGCGAACCCTCCCAGGCCAGGCTGCAAAGCAATAATGGCCTGCACCACTGCCTGCTGGTCAGCACCCCTAACCATGGCCACGGTAGCCGCTGTCCGGTCCTCAGAGGGGGGCTGGTCATGGCCTGTCGAGGAGACGACTAGAGTGCCCACCTGGGCAACTAGCTCCAAGCAGCCAGACTGCCTGTCCGACTCAGAGTCCGACTCCTCCGAAGAAGTGGAGACTGAAGTCCTGTGCCAGGCAGTGGGTGGGCACTCCGCACCATCCTGACCAAACAGGGCACTAGAAAGGGAGACTGCACCCAAGACTGTTCCAGTGCTCCCCTCAGTACCGCGACCGGTGGCAGAAGGTGGCACGGTTCCAACAAGGGCAGCAATCCCGGTGCCAAAACCTGGCAAGGATCCGTCTGTCCACACGAAGCTGCGAACAGCTCCAGAGACAGAGACAGCGCCGACTCAGACAGCCCCATCGGCGGCAAGAACAGCGCCACCCAGCCCCATGGCACCGCAAGCAGTGCCGAGGGCAGAGGCGGCGGTGACGACGGCACCAACAGCGGTCTTGGCACTGCGAATGGTGCTGAGATCCAGAACCCCCACGACTCCTTGGCCTCACTCGGAGCCGCGAATGACTCCAGAGGTGGACATGGTGCCATGCCCAACCTCGGCGCAAGGCACAAGAATGATGAAGACGGTGCCATAGAGACTCCCACGGCACCACTAGCACTACCGGTGCCACGAACGGCACCAACAGCAGCCATGGTGCCGAGCGACTGGCCAGCGCCAAAAGAACTCATGGCGCTGAGGCCCAAGACGGCGCTGACTGACGGTGTCAAGGACGGCGCCGACCCAGGCCTACTAAGCCGCAGGTCTGACACTGGGGAGCTTTCACCAATGGCAAGTAATCACATAACGGGCCTCCCGGTCCCGCTCCGGGAATAGACTGGGCTTCCTGCACCATGGGAGGAGCCTCTGCCACGGCTAGGCTGGAAAGGCCGAGGCCCTCCTCCTGGTTCATATAGAACCGGAAGGGGACTTGGAGGAAAGGCTGAGAGAACGTGGCTTGGCCCGATGAGTGCGAACCCGACCCCCGAAAGTCGGCGGAGTCTGCCCCACTTTCCACACGCGTTGTTCAATTACTCTCCGGTCCATGGAGAAACAGGCGTCGCATGAATCCATGTCGTGAAGTGGGCCAAGACACATAAGGCAACAGTCGTGCTGGTTGGTGACGGAATATTTTCGGCCACATGGGCACCGTTGCATGGGGGGCTGCCCCATCCTGGAAGATTTCTTGCCCTCCGACCGAGACATGACCAATGGAGAAAAAAACCACCAAAAACAGACTCGACGTTGCAGAAAATAGAATAATTGGAAAGGTCTTACTGGGTGACGTCGAGTATGGCAAACAGAACCTGGCAGGAGGAACCAACGAACTTCGGCACCAACACTGAAAATAAGGACGGAGTCAAACTACAAAGCAGGTAGGCCTCAAACTCTTCTTAGCTTCCCAAGAGGTGATCTCAATGGCGGGAGACGAAGAACTGGCGTGAAGGCAGAGTCAACAGCACCTAACGCCAACCCGCGAAAAGCACGTGAAAAGGCCGGCCTCGGGGCGCGCTGATGGTGCATCAGCTCCACCATCCAAAAAATAAAAATTAAAAAAGAGCTCCCATGGGGTCATGACGCCTGGCCATACCCAAAGGTGATGAATGGTGAAGACTGACACAGATAAGATTTCATCTTCTTAACGAACTCTACATGCAGCCTGTCCATGAAGAGGTTAAGCCCCACACCCCACCCATAGTTCCCCAAAAATAAATAAATAAAATAAAAAGAGGTCGACAAAAATGTACCTCTGTAAACAAACACAAGTAGGCTGTACAATGATATGCTCTGCTGTACTGAGTTAGAAAGTGTCTGTGTGACACACAGACACAGACACACACACACACACACACACACACACACACTCTCAGTCTTACAGCACATTATTGTGAAGAGTGAAAAAATCTAATGGACTAAGAATATTCCATAGAAATTCCTTTCCCTGATAGCCCTAGACAAACTGTATCCATGAACAGAGGAGCTGGTACCAGTGTGCTCTGCTGTGCTGATACTGTCTGCAGTACAGCACCGACTGAATCTGCTGAATATTTAGATGCATTTCATTTATTATGTTTGCTTGCACGCATGTGCAAGAAACACTGCGATAATCCAAAATGCAGTGCCGTACAGTTGAAAGGGAGAGCACTGCTTGAGTGAGCAGCGCTCCCCCTCCCCACACACACATTGCATGCTCATGCGCTCCCCCCACGCACGCATTGTATGGCCGTCGGGGGTGCCCAATCCCCAGTCAGCTTCACGGCCCCTCCCCAAACCAAGCTTTCCAGTTGCGACGCTGGGGGCCCACCCGACGTGGCAAAATTTTTATTGCCAATGGGGATGCCCAATCCTCCATCGACTACAGGCCCCCCCGCCCCAAAAAACAGCCTTCCAACTGCCACGCTCGGAGCCCACCCCAGTGTGGCAAAAACTGTGTGTGCTGATGGGGGTGCCTAATCCCCCGTCGGCTCCAGGCCCCCCCAAAACAGCCTTCCAGCTGCCACGGCTGAGAGCCCACCCCAGCGTGGCAAAGCGTCCCACGGTAGTCTTGGAAAAAACCTGTAAACAAGAAAACAGTCCCTCGTAGTCTCCCTGCTCCCACCCGCACCCACCCACTGCGCACACTGCCTCCCCACACCCTTACCCTGCATTTACCACTGGAGTCTGGCGCGATGATCTTCGGTGGACCGGGAACATGTCTGCACTCTTCAAAGCCGACTGTGAACTGAGGAAATGCCGGTAAGCTGTATAATGTAATAAATAGGGTTTTTTTCAACTTTGATGCATATCTCAGGCATTTTTTTGAATTTTAGCCCCAGATTTTCCACATGGGGTTTTTGGGACCCATCCTCATGAATTCTTGAACTGCCATGGTGTTAATCGGGCCCGAAGGGTGATTTCACGGTCACTGCGCGAAATCACCTTTTGGGACCAATTAAGGAAACAACAGTGCGAGTGTTCATAAAGTGGGCTCTCAAAAAGTCTATGTTGCAAATTTGGTGAAAAAATTCTTAAAAATGACTGTTTTACGAGCGTGCGTTGCGCAGAACAAGATGGCGGTTGTTGTGAGCCAGCCAGTTTTTATCTCTTAAGTTTTGCTCCGTTTTATTTTTGTTTGCTTAATTTTTTTTTTTTTTTTTTTAACTTTGTGTCATTATATTTTTGTTGTTGGTTTTTAGAATAGGTAGGGGTGAAGAAGTGAAGTAGACCAGGGTTAAATACGTTAGCTCTGGAAGAGCTGTATCGTTAGTTGTATCGCTAGTGTTATTGTTAAACAGTCATTGTGTTTTTATAGTTTTGACGTTATAACGCTACAAGACCCCTCTGCGAATTCTTTTATAGCTTTAATGCTATAATGTTACAAGACTCCTCTCCGAATTCAGTTACTGAGCAGAGATATTTTACAGTGTAAAACGGAATGGGCTTGCTATGTTTTGATGGGCCTCTTTAGAAGTTGGGATGTGATGCTCGTTTGTGTCAATATATATCCTGCTAATGCCGGGTAGCCGTTCCTTTGAAATGGAGGCTTTCTTTTTCCCTGTTTGGTGGGTCGGTTGGCCGACTATAACATAGAGTTTGGGACTGTATGAAGAAGACTGGCAGAGAGGAGTTGAATCCTGGAAGGATTATTAAACATCTAGTTACTATATGTAGCTGAAGGACTTTTGGATCTGTGGATTATGGTGTTTTTTGGCTGTGGTGAGACGTACTGGATTGTTTAGAGAATTGACCTTTTCGGCATTGTAACAGCTAACCCAACCCATCAGGGGTGTCTGGTTGTGGGATTCGCGGCTACACGGAGAACCTCGGCCTGATCTTGTTGGGTGGCCGGCGAGTTAGCCTGGGTGTTCTCTAGTTTCTCCACGGGGTCGTCTGGTGGGTAGACCTTGTGGGGCTTCGTAGTGGGGGCCATGGTTCCTCCTTCCTAGCCCCTGGTTGGGGATTTTTGGGTCTAGGTCTGCTGAAGAGTTGAGTGGAACGGTCTCACTGATTCCTCAGATATCAGCAAGAGGATTTTACAAACTATTCTCTGGAATACGGTCAGACAATTCATTTTACTTTCTGGTTGTTTTGTACTACCCCTTTTATTGTGAGAGGGTTGAGGGGTCAAAACTTTGGTTCAGATATAATTTAACTTTTATTGGAAGTGAGAGTCCCATGCTGAATCTGTTAGTCCCTGGTCGTGAGAGGACCTAGGGACTGAATATCTGTTTGTGTTATGTTTAGTTTGACTGTACTCTGTGCTGCCTCACAAACTCTCTGTCTGGATACCTGGACTCCTTTTTTCTACAAAAATTTCTTTTTTAGGATTAATTAGGAGTATTTTTGTGGTTTGATTTTATTAAGGGGTTTTTGATTGGGTGGGATTGGGATTTTCCCTCTAGTGAGAGTAGAGGGAGCTGTTTATTTATTTGTTTTTACTTTTATTCATTTGTTTTTTATTTCTTTTAGATTGTGTTAGCTATTAGTTATAAGTTATAGTGTTTAAGTTGTGTCTAGCTCCAGCTGATTGGTTCTAGAAATTTTTTGACAGCATGTGTTGGGGCCGAGTTTCTGTAGGCAGGCACTGTTTCCCTTCCAGACTGAGGGACCTGCGCCCCTTTAACAGCCCTCCGTTGCACCCCGAGGTCTAGCGGCATTGCCGGGCCCTGGGGATTGCTTGGATGAGGCAGAGGGGGAGGGGAATGAGTGGATAGGGGTGGTGGGGTTAAGGAGATGCCCTGGGGTGAAATGGGTCCAGGATGGGGGTCCACGATACCTGGTTCCCATATCCAAGGGCTCCACTGATGGTGGGCAAGTAGTCCACTCCTCCAATGCCTCTCATCCAACCCGGGCCGTGTTATTGAGTCATCTGATCTGACTTGCATCACCGAGACCTCGCTGGATGAGAATGCTGGCCCCATTTTGGCGTCAGCTATTCCAGCTGGGTACTCGGTGATACACCGCCCGAGACTGGATCGCCGGGGGGGGGGGTCGCTATCGGTTTTAGATCAGAATTGGACCTTGTGGAGGTTCCAATGGTATCCCCTAGATCATTTGAGTGTATTGTGGGAGCAGGTATAGGCTGCAGATTTCTACTTGTCTACCGTCCACCCGGTGATGCGAAAATTTTTCTGCAGGACGTAGCAGACTTCATTGTTGACCTGGTGTTGGAGCCCTCCAGGTGGTTGGTCCCGGGGGACTTCAATGCCTGGATCGACGATGAACTCTCGCATTTTGGTCAAAACTTCCTCCACCTTATGAATTAGTTGGGTTTCACACAGGTTGTTACCGCTGCTACCCATATTCAGGGTCACTCATTGGATCTGGTGTTTACCTTGGGGATGCAGATCACCGGACTGGTGGTGGAACCAGTTGGGTGGTCTGACCATCACTCCATAAGATTCAATTTTATGGTCCCTCCTATGAGACCTACCCCTGTGGAGATGATCCAGTACCGCCCTTTAAGGGGTGCTACCCCGAAGGTCTGATGGCAGTGCTGGATCTATCGAGTTGGCCTGTGGAGTGCTTGGAACCAGATGCCTTAGTAGTGCACTATAATACTATGGTGCTGAAGGCTCTGGATTCCATAGCTCCTGTCCGGGTTCGCCCCCTCTCCCTCCGCCCTTGGTCTGATGGAACATTGAGGGAGCTGAGGAGAGTGGGGCGAAGACTGGAGCGTTGTTGGCGGAAGTCCGGCATTGAAAGTGACAGGCTTAGATTGATCGCCCATTATTCGGACCATCAATCAGAATCTCCCGCAAGAAGGCAGAGTTCCTGTCCAGGGAGATTACTGCATCAAGGAATCAACCAGCTCTGCTCTTTTGGACTGTAGGCAGACTGTGCATCCAGCCTGCATGCAGGGCCATAGAGCTTTTTCACAATTAGAGTGTGATGAGTTTGCTCGGTTCTTTGCTGATACGGTGTCAACGATCAGGTCAGACATCTGCACAACGCGCTCAAATGAGCATGGTGGAGATCGCTGTGCAGTTACAGGCCCTCGGTCTGTCTGGACAGGCTTTGGCCGGCGATCAGGGATATCATGAAGATTGTCCAGAGCCTGCAGCCAACTTGCTGTAGTTTGGATCCTGGCCCCACGCGCCTTCTTATGGGTTACGTGGAGGTGATCAGGCCAGTCCTTGCTGAGATAGTTTGGTGCTCATTGGATTGAGGGGTGTTCCCACAGTCCTTGAAAGAGGGGGTTGTGACACCCCTCTTGAAGAAACCTTCCCTTGACCCACACTCTCTCACAAACTACAGACCAATCTTTAACCTGCCCTTTTTGGGTAAGGTTATTGAGAAAGTAGTCGCGCTACAGCTTGATGACCTTCTTACCACCCATAGAATCTATGATCCTCCAGTCCGGTTTCAGGAAAAGGCACAGTACAGAGACAGCGCTGGTTCGGGTACTTAATGTCCTCCTAATTGCGAGAGATCAGAGGTGCCGTTCGATCTTGGTTCTCCTTGATCTCTCTGCTGCATTTGACACCGTGGACCATGGGATATTGTTGGAATGTCTGCTGCTTATCTGTGGACTGTCTGGGACAGTCCTCAGATGGTTTCACTCTTTTTTTCATGGGCAGATCTCAGAGGGTAGTATCAGGAATTTTTTCCTCTGCTCCCTTTGTGCTGCCCTGTGGAGTGCCGAAGGGTTCTGTGCTCTCTCCTATGTTGTTCACGGTGTATACGCTACCATTGGGAGACATTATTAGGCGTTATGAGCTGAGTTTTCACTGCTATGCAGATGACACTCAGCTCTATATGTCCTTTGTACCCGAACAGAATGACGCACTTAAGGTCTTTAACAACTGCCTCGCTGAGATCCAGGACTGGATGAGTGCTAACTGGTTGAGGTCGAATCCGGATAAGACTGAGGTATTGGTGGTGGATCCTGGTCACCGCCTAGAGAAGCTGACTCCTGGATTCCCCTCTGGCCTTGTGCTGGGGGGAAACAGTTGAGACGTTCTGAATGGGTGCGAAATCTGGATGTAGTACTTGACTGCGAACTGAAACTTAAGTCCCAGGTGTCGGCCGTTGTCAAGTCCTCGTTTTACCATCTGAGGAATATAGCTTGGATAAAGCACCTTGTTCCACACAATGACCTTCCTGTATTAGTTCACGCCTTTGTTTCCTCGCGTCTAGATTACTGTAATGCTCTATATCTAGGGTTACCGGGGATGGACCTCCGTCGCTTGCAGCTGGTGCAGAACACTGCAGCCAGGTTGTTGACTGGGCTACCAAGAACTTGCCATATCACGCCTGTTCTGCGTGAACTGCACTGGCTGCCGGTGCATTGGAGGATTACCTTCAAGGTCGCACTGCTGACCTGTAAGACCCTACACGGACAGGGACCGGGCTACTTGCAAGATCTCCTTCGGCCCTACCACCCTTCCCACTCACTCTGTTCCACCGATGAGGGATTGCTAGAGATTCCCAGGATTTGTCTTCAATCTTCCGGGGCCAGAGCCTTTTCCTTTTGTGGCTCCAACCCTGTGGAATTCTCTACCTCGTCGGATTAGGGAGTGCCCGTCCACAGAATCTTTTAAGGCCTCTTTGAAGAGCTTTTTGTTTATATTGGCCTTTGATTAGTTCATATTTTGCTGTCTTTTTAAATTGTGTCTAATTTTGATTCCTATTTATTACTGATGTTATGTTTTATGTACTCGCGCTTTAGTATTTGAAAAGCGCAATACAAATAAATTATGATTTGATTTGAGTTCCTATGCACGCTCGTAAGTTCGCAAATTTTTTATATTTGCACTCTGGATTTTTAACATTGCCATTTTACCACACCTCCTTATGAGCAGTACAGCTGTCATTTTTCACATCTCGCCCAAAATGTGTTTCCGCGCATGTAGCGCACAATGGTGCAGTCGGTGTGCGAAATCAATGTTTGGGACACATTAAGAAAATCACAGTGACTCTGTTCATGAGCAGAAGTCTAAAATGGCTATGTTGAAAATTTGGTGAAAAATCCTAAAATGATTGTTTTATTTAGCGCATTGCACAGTTCCTATGCACGCTCGTAAGTTTGCAAATTTTTAATATTTGTACTCCAGATTTTCTGCATTGCCATTTTACCACACTTCCTTATGAGCAGTACAACTACCATTTTTCACATCTCGCCCAAAATGCGTTTCCACACATGTAGCGCACAATGGTGCAGTTGGTGTGTGAAAGCAATGTTTGGGACAGATTAAGAAAATCACAGTGACACTGGTCATGGGCAGAGGTCTTAAAATGGCTATGTTGAAAATTTGGTGACAAAAGTCCATAGAATGACTGTGTTACGACTGAGCATTGCGCAGTTTCCATGCACCTTCGTAAGTTTATGAATTTGTAATATTTTCAGTCCAGATTTTCACCAGTGGCATTTTTCCACACTTCCTTATGAACAGTACTGCTGTCATTTTTCATTACATGGCTGAAACGTGTTTTCACACTTTCAGCACAGAAATGCATGGTCTCTGTGGTAAATCATTGTTCGGGACAGATAAAGAAAATCACAGTGACACTGTTCATGACTGGAGGTCCCAAAATGCCTGTGTTGACAATCTGCTGTAAAAAATAAATCCCCAAACCGGTGTGCGTTGCACAGTTTCTATGCAAGCTCGTGACTTCATCAATTTTTTTTTTTAATATTTTCACTGCAGATTTTCAACATTGCCATTTTTTTTACACCTCCCCATGAACAGTACAGCTGTCACTTTTCAGATCCTGTTCGGAATGTTTTTGCACCTGTGGTGACAAATGCCATAGTCGCTGTGCAAAAGCAGCTTTTGGCAAACAAACTGATATTGCCACTGTTCATGAGGTGGGGTCACAAAAAAACCATGTTGAAAATTTGGAGTGAAAATACCAACGAATGCCTGAGGCATTAGGGTTTCCGACCATAACGCCCCACCCTGTAGAGAATGACAGGCACCAGGGCTGTGACTTGGAATTGTCACCTGCAATGCTCATACCATTCCACCCCCACCGACACCCTGCAGACACTGAGAGGCATCCAGGTGTGCCTTGGACTCTTCGGCCCCAAGGTTCACCCCATTCTCCTATACTGCACCCATCTCACCGTATTTCCTGATGGAATGGGGTGAACATAAGGGCCAAAGACCCCAAGGCACACCGTGACACTTGTCAGTGTCTGAAGGGTAGTGTGTGGTGAAATGGCGTGGCCGTTATGCTCGACGACCCAAAGGCACACCCCAATGCCTGTCACTATCTGCAGGGGGGGTGGTGATGGGGTCGGCTTCAGCTCAATACTTCACTGCCATTCCTATTATGCAACTCTGTAACTCCTACACTACCAATGCCAATGCCAGCAAGCAAACATTTGGCATTGACAAATGCTTGTTGACTTTATTGTGACTCTGGGCCGTGACTCCCTCATACTTGTACCTGTATCATGTGGTACTACTGTCTGTTCCCTTTCTCCAAGGATGCGCCTGGCACAGGGCCAAGCAAATGGTTAGCACTGCCACTGAGTGCTAAATAATCACTTTTTAAACATTTCTGTACCATTTGCTGATTGCTGACACTGCAGAGAAACTGGAAGGGAGACAGCAGAGTTTTGGGAGGAATCAAGAGGAGTGGAAGCATGTGACTATGCTCCGCCAATCAAGAACTAGCAGGAAGCTTGGATAAGGAATAAAAAGCTGGGGGAGAGTTAATTTTGGCGCCCAGAGCCAAGTAAGTGGTAGCGCTGGCACTGAAAGCAGTGGACTTGAGGCTGTCACGAATCATAAAGTACAGTTACGTAAGAACTTATTTTAACAGTAGATCTTTGAGAGAGGTTCCTGCAGTAGGTCTTTACACATAGGACTGCGCCCTCTGGCATCAGGGCCACAAGGCAAATTTTCCAGCAGTGTCTGGCGGGGGACTGCCCACCCGACGTCACGTGATGGATGTCAGCATGACCCTGTCACAGGGTGAAGTGAGACCATGTTGTTTGTTTCTGGAACCTTATTACCTTTTCCCCGCTTGATGTCTGTTGCAGCAGCATTCTAAACTGTCTTTATCTGTCCTCTGCTGTATGCTACACTTTTTCCCCTTTTCCAGTCAAGCTACTTGGGAAAGGTTCTCATTCTATCTCTGCTTTTCGGTATGGCTCCGGAATTGGTCTTCTTGCCCTGAGAGCCACCCCACCCCCAAAAAAAAAACAACTAGTGATGCCTAACACAGTACTGGACTGAGTAGGTGTCAGTACTCTAACGTAAATAAGAGACTAGGATTATTTATGGAGAAGAAACCATAGGGAAAGCGTCCTCCTCGCCATTATTTCTGAATTAGGCCGTAGGGCTTCAAAGTCCTAGAATATAAATATTGATGCAGCTGCAGAATGCTTTCTCTTTCACTTAAGCTTCAGTTTCTGTTGAGAAGCGTTAGTCGTGCTTAAGCAGTACAGTTTTCCGGTACAAACAGCTAAAGAAATAAATAGCTTGAGAAATAGCCTGAAGCAAGGCGCACTTGCCCCGCTATGGAGATTGCTGTTTGCAGTTGCTGCTCGACACTGCACACATTCACACGGTAGGCTACTGAGCTCAAAGCATGCTGAAGCAGTAGAGTTTTTGTTCGTTTGCGCTCTCTGCTCTCGTTCCCCTACTTATCGACCAACACCCAATCCAGATCCAAGATATTATTCGGGTGCTGGAACCATAAGAAAAGGGAGCAGGAGGAGAAATCCTGGGAAAGAGGACTCAAAATTTAAACACTTTCGGAATTTATGTTTTTTGTAAAACTCACGAGTAGGCAAGGTGCAGAGAAGTGCTGTAGTGCAAGGAGCACTTTTCATAACGATACTGTTCTGCTCTATTTTGGAACCTAGTATAGGTTTAAATTTAAAATTTAAATATAGGTTACAAGCGACCTCAGGTACACAGTTGTCTTTTCACTTTCTGAGCAGGAAGTTATTTATTCATTTGTTTTTGTTAACCAGGTAAGCACACTAGACAACAAGTGCCTATTTTCAGGTGCGACCCAGGAGATTACAATACAGAAACATGGTACATTGTCATGGTAACATACAGGCCCACATACAGGTGGAGCCAGAGTACAAATAGAGACATGATACAGAGTAAAAATAGAAACATGATACAAATACATCTTGTATTAAACGGTAAAGAAGACATTACATCTTGTATTATATGGTAAAGGAGACAATTACATTCACAGGGTATCACTGGCAGCATGGGGAGACAGAAAATTATCAGGTAACCACAAGGGGAGTGTCAGCAGTGCACCTACAGGGCAACTGTCAGGTAACAACAAGGGGGAGTGTAGGCAGTACGCCAGCAGGGTACTTAACAAGTATAGAGAGGGGGGGAGAAACAGCAGGAGGACCACCAAGACAGAGTCAGGCTCCAACTGAAGGTAGAGTACTGCCCTACAGTAGCATGCCCTGAGGGCAGGGCATGATAACGTGGGGTCGTCTAAGTGCTATTAGGGAGGGAGGGAGCGAATGGGTAAGGGGTAAGGGGGCACCTCTCCAGAGGAGGGTGGGAAGTGCTAAAGCAGAAAGTGGCAGAGGCCATTTTCAGCATGTAGGAGAGGGGTCGGGGTGAGGGAGAGACTCCCCTGTATTTAATTGGCACAAAGACAAGTGGAAACTGCTTTGAGGAACTTCCATAGGGAGGATTTGAAGCCGGGTTGGGAGGGGGTGGCCCGGACTACGGCGGGAAGGGAGTTCCAAAGTCTCGGTGCGTAGATGGAGAAGGCCCGATCACCAGTGAGGGAGTGGGTCCTTGGGACCATGCAGACCTGGGTCGAGCTAGACCTTAGGTGGTAGGCCGGGGTTCCATGTTTAATGGAAGGGCAAGAGCAGAGGGCAAGCAGTTCGGACTATATTATCAACAAAGTTGCGAGGACAAAGGCTCAGTGTTTTTCAGGAGAGCCACTCCAGTCGGCGTGAGGTCACACTGATCGTGGGCGGGCGCAGGAAGCGGCTTCATACAGTATGTTGTCGTAGGCCGTATCCCATTTTGCTAGACTGGAGTTCGGGACCGGCACAAAGGCTACAAGCCCATAGCAGAGTGCAGGTAGGAGAATCCCCCTGGCTATGGTGAGCCGAGCGGCCAGAGTGAGGCAGTCCTTGGCCCTGTAGGCTAGACTGAGCTTGCTGTTTGAAGCTTTGCAGATGTTCCGGAGATGCTCAGTGAGATCAAGATGAGGATCTAGGGTCACACCTAGGTACCTGGCGGATTCCAGGACCAGAATAATGAGGTTTATGGAAAGAATTCAGCAAGAATTTACCAAGAAAAGCACTGTTGTACTGTTTACATGTTAGTTATGTCTAGGCCTACCAGAAATAGTAATGTTTGCCTAAATAACATATGGTGATAAACACAGTTGTGGTTTATTGTTTCTTTGCTTAACTGCTGTACAGTGACAATGAAACTGTACGAATACAGATAATGAAATGTAGCAAGGAATACAAGCATATGAAAATAAATTACCTATCCTGGTTGTAGTACCTCCTTCTTGAGCTTCTCAGTGTCACTAAGAGCCGGCCGGGCCCTGTTCCACAGTACTTTATACTGGCTAGCTCAAGGGGAGGAGCCTGCTACCAGGAAATATGATAAAATATTAGAAATTAAACATGAAAAAGTGAACAGCATTTTGCATATAAATAAAACACAATTTCTTTGACTGGGTGACCAAAGTAGTAGATCAGGGAGGGGCTGTGGACATGGCCTACCTAGACTTTAGCAAGGCATTTGACACAGTCCCACACACAAAAGATTAACATATAAGTTAGCCAGCCTGGGAGTGGGTCCCAAGATGACTGTGAAATGTATGTAAAAATAATGGATATTTTATAAATTAAGGATTCTTGAAATCAGTGGGCGGAGCTTCAGGTGAATTACCTGACCCCCACCGAGACAAAAGGAACAGCTTTTCTGTATCTCCTCAGATAGTGAAGGGAGAGGGTTGGTGAATGACTGACCTGTTGCTATGTTCTAGTTTTCTTTTGGAGAAGAGTGCATTTCATGTGTATTTATTTTGCTTCTGTTTATTTTTGCCGTGTACAGTTCGCCTCTTTTTTTTTACGTTATCTGCCGGCTTTAATAAATGTTGCCTAGCATTTGCTTGGTTCAACCTGACAACTTCTGACTCTGCGTCCATCCTTGACCACATCTCTGACAGACCCTATATAATGGGAAGTCCCTGCGTCCGCCTTCCAGTTCTCCCGCTGGAGATCCAAGGAGGATGAGACAGAAGAAAGGATGAAATCCTGAAGCCCAGCTAAGAATGGCTGAAAGAAATGCAGAAAACTGGGGGAAGGAGGGAGGGAAAGTGTGACCTACTACAGGAACCTCTCTCGAAGATCTGTCACAGTAAGTTCTTATGTAACTGTACTATCTTACTTTGAGAGGGTTCCTACAGTAGGTCTTTACACATAAGACTGAATCCCAAGCAGTCGCTCTTAGAGAGACTGAGAGAGTCATGGGAGGAGGAGTAAATGAAAGACAGCACAGGACCAGCCTAAGAAGTAGGCCATGCAAGACGGCAAGGTCGAACCCAGCCCAATGCCTAGAGGCAATGTCCAGATTGTAATGCTTCATGAAGGTATGGATGGAACTCCAGGTTGCTGCCGCACAAATCTCTGCAGCAGAAACATTTCGCAGAAATGCCGTAAAGGCAGCCATGCCTCGAGTAGAGTGACCTCTGACCTCCCCTGGAAGAGGTTTGTCGTACTTCTGATAACAGAAGTGAATGCAATTACCAAGCCACTTGGAAAGGCACTGTTTGGAAACTGCCGACCCTAAGGATTTGGGGGCAAAGGAGACAAAAAGCTGATCAGACTTTCTGGATTCCTTAGTTCTGTGGACATAGCATCTGAGGATTCTATGAACATCCAAGGTATGAAGGAGATCCTCCCCCCTTAAAGAATGAGCAGGGTAACAAACCGGGAGTTCAACCGTTTGATTTAAGGTGAACTCCGCAACCACCTTAGGAAGAAACTTAGGATTAGTATGCAGGACTGCCCAGTCCTTGTGAAAAATCAAGTAAGGCTCCTTATGCATCAGAGCCTGAAACTCGGAAATCTTATGAGCAGAAGTAATGGCAACTAAAAACAGTGCCTTCTAGGAAAGGTAGCACATGTCACAGCTCATCGCTGGTTCAAAGCAAGGAAGCGTAAGCTTCTCTAACACAAAATTCAAATCCCAAGGTGGGGTGGGGTTACGAACGTGAGGTTTGTGGTGGAGGATCCCTTTCAAAAGGGTCTTCGAGACCTCCAACTAAGCCATGGTTTTTCCTTCCACCGCCACATGGTAGACTGAAATGGCTGACAAGTGAACCTTAAGGGACGACTACGACAGACCCGAATCAAACAGGTGCAGGGAGTACTCCATAACCTGGGGGGCAGAGCAGGTAAAAGGGTCCAAACCTTTAGAAGCTGCCCAAATGGAAAAACGCTTCTATTTCATGGCGTAGGTGGATCTGGTGGAGGGTTTCCTCACTTCCACCAGTACTTAAGCGACCTTTTTTGAGTCCCCAAAATGAGCCCTGATTATGTCTGAAGGAGCCATACATGAAGGTGCAGGGTCCTGAATCCTGGATGTACCAACCTGCCTTGATCCTGAGCCAACAGACTGTGCCAGAGAAGTGAAGGAATTGGGGGTTCCACTGAGAGCTGCTGCATTACCGGAAACCAGATTTGCCTCTGCCAGAGAGGAGCTACCAGGATTATCCGAGCTCCCTTAGCCTGTAGCTTGAGAAGTACCCTCTGAAGAATGGGAAAGAGAAGCAACGCATACAAGAACTTCCCTGTCCAACATAGTAAAAACGCGTCATGCCAGAAAGCTCCAGGCTCTGGAACGAGCGAGCAAAATCTGAGAAGTTATGCGCTGGATGGGGAGGTGAACAGATCGATGTCTGGGTGACCCCACCTCTGAGAGAGAGAATCTGCAACCTCCTGACTTAATTCCCATACGTGAGCGAGGGACGACGTCTGACTGAGGCTGTCCGACAGAATGTTGTGAACACCTGGAACACGCATGGCTGTGAGAAACAGGTCATGCTGGACTACCTAATTCCACACCCTCATCACCTCCCTGCAATGGGGGTATGACCAAGTGCTTCCCTACTTCTTGATGTACCAGGCTACTGACATATTGTCTGCCTGAATCAGCAGTGTTCCTCTTGATAGGATGGTCTGAAAGGCCTGAAGGGCATAAAGAACCGCCCTCATCTCCAGAATATTGATGTACAAGAAAATCTCCAGCTGGGATCATAAACCCCAGGTGTGCTCCCCCAACCCAGACAAGAAGTGTCTGTGGTGAGGGTCCATAGAGGAGGGGAACTTTGAAAGGAAGTCCCTTGGACAGATTCAGAGGGTCTAGCCACTACAGTAGATCCCTCTTGACTGCTTTGGAGACCGAAACAGGGTGGTCTAGGTCGTCCAAGTGCTGGTCCCATTGGACGCACAACATCCACTGGGAGATCCACATATGCAACCTGGTTAAAGGAACTGTGGAGACAGAGGCTGTCATCAGGCACAGCAAGCATAGCAACACTCTGGCCGGAAGAGATCTGGACAAGATCACCAGGGTGACCTGCTCTCAAAGAGTCTCCGCTCTGTCTGAGTGGAGAAAGACTCTGCACTGCACTGTATCCAAGACCACCCCTATAAACTGAAGGTTCTGAGAGGGGGTTAAAGATGACTTGGGGAGACCAACTGTGATCCCCAGTCAGGAGAAAAGGTCCAGAGTAACCCGAGAGGAAGTACAGAAGGCTGTCCCTGGATGGAGCTGTCAGTAGCCAGTCATCCAGGTAGGGGAATACCACTATACCCTGATGGTGTAGGCGCTGCTACCACTGCTAGGCACTTGGTAAAAACCCTGGGAGCTGAGGAAAGGCCAAAGGGGAGGACTATAAACTGAAAGTGCTCCCCCTGGAAACAAAACCACAGGAAATGGTGGTGGCCCGGGAAGATGGAGATATACCCATGAGGGTGGAAACCACCCATTGGTGAGGATTTCCTACCCCCCCTTATTTTCCAAAGGAAGAACCCACAGGGTCCAAGGGGGGGGGGAGGGAAGAGCGAGGATCCCACCCATTAATGTCTCCCTCCCGGAGGGGAAGGAAACAGGGAAAGGAAGAGAGATACTATAAGAAGGGAGCAGAAGGGAGTCCCTGTCAGCCCCAGCCCCCTCATCCCGGGGGACCCGAAAAGCCGGGACACCCTGAAGGGGGAGGGACCCACCAGAAGTCCCCTACTGGGCTTAGTTGGAAAGCCCTACTCGCCCTCCTCCCAAAAGTCCTTCCAGTCACCTCCAAGTATAAGGAGGGGCTCCAAGGAAAGAGGGACCCAACCAGATCCCTGAGGACGAGGGTGAGCAGGGAGGTGGCATCACCCAGGGATTGAGTCCTTATGAGAGGAAGGTGGGTGGGATTCAGTGATGAATAGTGAAGATACACAGGAAGATCAAGAATTATGGCAGGTATGTAGTTTTCACATCTTCCCTGTGTCACTCTTCACCATTCATCACTGGTGGGTGAGTACTGAGCCCCCCCAAAAGGGGACCCAGTATTTCCCTGAGAGAACAGCATCCTTCAGCTCCCCGTGGGGGAAAACACAGGGTGCGGGGGGAGAAGAGGGGAAAGGAAGATGCCCCTGCAGTTTCCGTCTCGACCTGCAGGAGAAAAGATGGTTCCCCCAGAAAGAGGAGGCCATCACCCTACACCGGACCAAGGATGACAACCATGAAAGGCAAAGCCTTGCCGTCTGCCTAATGCAGATCGCTGTCCCTGTAAGTCATATGTGACTTCACTGGCATTGTAAGATGCCCCTGACTGGTGCCTTGCCAGCTCCAAACCTATTGCAGAGAGGGCTATCACTTGCCGGGTAGCCTCCGAATCGGGCGGCGATGCCAGTGCCTGTCCCAGCATCAACCACAGATATCTATTGTAGGCAGTGTGGTGTGCCTAATGTGAAGCAATACAAAGCATAATCCACGACGAGGAGAACACTCTCTGCCCCAGATGATCGAACTCTGCAGTCACGATCCAGGGGTTGGTCGCAGACCGGATGTCTCTGCCTGGTAGAGGTGTCTAGTCATGTCAATCCCGTAGCGGGATGAGGCAGAGTACCTGGAGACCTCTATGGGTGCGCAATACCGATGCTGACAGTCCACAGGGGCAAGAACTGTGACAGACGGAAGTTGCCAGTCACTACATGATGCCTCCTAGAAGGGGATCAGCCAGGAGGGAACCACCAAATGGTGTGCCCTGACCTCACCCAAAAAGGCTTGCATTGTAAGCTCGGTATTGCAACGGGCTAAATAGAAAATATGCAGGTCCCTGACCAGCCTTGCCAGGAAGCACAGATACTGGGCTTGATCAGCGTCAGAGGACAGGTGGACAGAGGGCTCCTCTTCCTCAGGGGAGGAAGACGAGGAGGCAGAGGAACCTGCAGAGTCAGACTCAGACTGCGGAGGGGAACTAGTCGAAAGACCTGTTCATCTATTGCCCTAACATACTGGAGGAAGTCTGTGATCTGAACTGTTCCCAGGTCAAAGGTCCCGAAGGACTGACATGGCCTGGGAGAAGAGGGGCTGGATGCAGAGGCATGGGGGAACTGGCCACCGTACGTGGCGTGCCTCTGCCTAGAGCTATCAGGAGATCCTGGAAGGAAAGGGAATCCATAGGTCTGCAGCATCACCGTCCTGTGGAGTAAAGAAAAATGGCTGAGACTGAGCCCTGTAGGAGATGCTTCCCTATGAGGGGACCGGGGCCGCATGGCTCCAGAAGAGTGGTGACCAGCCCCACCCGATGACTGCTCCCTCGAAAGAGATGAGGGAGAGAACCTGGGATCAGCACTGTGGCTCCTCCCCGAGCCCTGGAAGGCTACAGAACAGTGCAGCAGCCCCTAGCCCCATCCCCTCAACCCCGATGATTCAGAGGAAGACCTCTTCTTTGGACCCTGTGCCAAAGGACCTCCCAACTCCGCAGGCTCCCCGAGGAGAGTCGCAGAGGAGGCAGGAAACCAGTCTTGGCCTTAAGAGAGGGGACAGCACCTGACCCCTCCCCCAAAGCTCAGACCACCCCACCTGTAGCAACAGGGCCACTGATCTGCACCCTCGTGGTGCCACCATTGGCCCAGGGGTCGGCACCGGCTGCAGTCACCAGAGCCGCAGGGGGGCACCTACGGAGACGAAAGGGTCCTGGGCCCCGGAGACCCCCCCCCGAACTCTGGGGAGTCAGGTTGCCAGTCCGGGTCAACCTCCTGATCATCCGGCAATGGAGAGGAGGAGATCCAGTGGAGCTCTGGACTGGCAACCCCGGGGGCTCTCCTGCCGATGGGGCGCCGGTCAGCCTAGCTCCCCTCATGGTGCTGCCCCGATCAATAGAGCATCAAACGGCTCCAGGATCTGGGGTGGCGCTGGCAGGTGGCCCCCGAGGAATGCCCTGCACCAGGGGAGCCTGCACCTCCGAAGAGGTGACTGCCAGGGCGGTGCTCCCTACCCAGTCCCGGGTGAAGCCAGACCGGCACTGCGGTAGAGACCTCCTCCATGGCAAGGCTGGAAGAGGAGGAGGAGGCCTCCTCCTCACCAGACTGTGTAGGCCCGGGAGGGGACCCAGAGGAAAAGCGAAGATAGACCACGACTTTGTTAGCCCTCCTAAGTTTCATTTGTCTATCTTGAGTGGGCTAAATCGTTTGTTACAAAGATCCCAAGATCTTGTTTCACTGTTGCTGTCATCAAATGCTTCCCAAGCCCAAATGCATAACCTTACATTTATCTATGTTAAAACGCATACCCCAGTTGGAGGCCCAAGCAGTTGTGGTAACAAGATCATGCTGAATACGTATTGTCACTCTTGGGTGTTGGACTTATCCCTTATATCTATAACTGACATTTCAAGTTCTGTAACTATACAATGAACACAGACTGTTTCATCTGTGTTGTACAAACTGCACTGACTATATGTGATGCTTCTTTCCATGAAAACTAAAATAAAACAAAAAAATCATGCTGAACATGCATGCAGTCTTCTACTGTTGCACTAAGGTCACTGATTTTAGTGTCATCTGCTTATTTTACAGACCAACTATCTAACCTGTAAGTTAAATCTGTAATACATATATTAAAAATAAAAGGGTCCAAATGTGACCCCTGAGGGATGCCACTAGACACAGCACCTTCTGATAAAAGAACACAATTAATTGCCACCCTTTATGTTCTGTCAGTTAGCCATTCAGATATCCATTTGACTAATTTTTGGTTTACCCTACTGGACAAAAGTTTTTTAATTATAGCTCCATGGGATACACGATCAAAGGCAGTACAAAAATCTAAAACTATTACAGTATGTCACAAGGTATTTTCATATCCAGTTCACTGCAGATTTTTTTGTAGAAGCACAGAAGATTTGTAATACAGGATCAGTCCTTTGTAAAACCATGCTGCTCGTGGTCAATATTTCCTAATGATGGTATGATTTTATTCTTTATAATACGCTCAAGTAGTTTGCACACAATAACAGTAAGACTAATTGGTCGACAGTTTTCAACAGACTATCACCTTTTTTTCACAGAGTGGTGTTATGTTAGCTTGCATCCATCTGGGAGGGGAACTGAAGTCGTCCGTGGATAATTTATATGTTACTTTGATGAATAATTAAACTAGCCGAGGGGGATGGCGGAAGAAATTGGGACAGCAGTAACTGCCCCTCCCCCCCAAAAGGCTGAAGTAGAAAGCAGAGAGAACCCAAGGGGAATGGAATCCCCCAGGGTGGTGATTAATAAAGGAAGCAGGGCAGTAGAAATGAAGGGGGATGGGAAGTGAAGCAGTAAAGGGGGGGGGGGAGACAGAAATTAAAAAGGAAAGAAAGGGAGTAACAAGCAGAGTGGTAACAAAATTTGGAAGGTCATGTGTGCGAATGCTAGAAGTCCAGGGAATAAGATTCTGGACCTAGAAGCCATAATGGCAGAGGTTGACTTGGACATTGTGGCCATTACCAAGTCGTGGTGCACTGAAAACCATGACTGGAACATGTCCATACCAGGCTATACTCTGTTCACCGGGGACAGGATGGGAAGGAAAGGAGGGGATGTGGTGCTTTATATGATGGAAGGTATGAAAGCAACAGAGATACAGGAAATACGGGGTGGGGGAGCAGAGGTACTGTGGGTTACCCTAGAGATGAGAAGCGAAGCCTTTATTTGCACTGGTATGATCTACATACCTCCTGCACCAGGGAAGGAGTCAGATAAAGTACTGGTGAAAGCTAGTAGCAAGAGGGCAGAAAGAGGGGGGTGCTGCTAGTGGGGGACTTCAATCTGTTGGATGTAGACTGGAACCTCCCAGCTTCAGCTAGAAGCAGGGACATCCTGAACTCCCTACATGGAATGTTCCTCAGGCAACTAGTCAGTGAACACACTCGTAATAGGGAAATACTTGACCTGGTACTCACCAACACGGCCAGTATTGCACACGTCTAGGTAGGAGGCCATCTGGGGAACAGCGATTACTGTACAGTGTACAGCTATTTACATCGGAGAGACTGGTAGACGCCTTGTTGACTGTTTCAGGGATCATTACAGAGCAGTCAGGAATGGAGACACTGCTAAACCCACTGTATCCCACTTTATCACTAGGGACCACAGTGTCAATGACCTTTCTGTTTGTGTCCTTCAGCAGGGCTTCTGGGATTCTGACTATAGAAAAAACATGGAAACCAAGCTGATCATCCGCCTTGGCTCCCAGCAACCCTCCGGTTTAAATGACAGACTTATTTTATACCAACATCTTTCAGCCACCCCTTATTTTCCCTGTAGTCTGTTTGTATCTGTACACATTAAATTTATTTTTCGTTTTCACTATAAGTCTCCATTTCTGTCTCCTTCCCCCACATTTGTCACCTTTCAGCCTTCTTACTAGGCCCTGTTAATTAGTCCTCACCTAGGGACTTCCTTAGCTCTTTCACTCCTATTATGCTTGGACTTTCCCATCATCACATTTTTTGTTTCACAGATTTTCTCAATCTTTTTTTAGTTATTACATTTTTTGTGCCACTGTGCCAACTCTGGTACCATGGGCCCGGTCACGTTCCTCGCCACCTCCCTCACTCCCACATGAGCCGCTACCCCACCTTCGATACCCCTGGCTTACCCCAGGGCGGGCAGCACTGGCCCAAATGCCGCAATGTCGGGATAGGTCAGGAGCCAGCCTGGGAGCGGGTATGGGACACGCAGGCGAGCATCATCAAGGCGCTGGCTGTAGTGATTTTGCTGTTTTTTCTGAGGGGGCGGATACATGCAATGACGCCTTGCGCCTGTTCCGCCCCCTAAGCATGCTTGATGCAGGTTGCTGCGGACCCCCAGCCTCCGCCAGGGGATCCGTCGTGCACCAGGCATCCTCCCCACCTCCCCAGAGAAGGAGAGCTGTCCAAGGGACGCACCATCCTCTCCGGCCGGCCCTATGACGACTTGAGTCCATTCTCAAACCTGGGTCACCAGTGCCACAAGCGGAATCCATCTGCTGCGCTTGGTGGGCCAGCCAGATTCTCTCAATCTTGCCATTTATCACTTCTTCTCCCTAAGCCTCCCTTTTTTCCTTTCCCCACATACATATATCCCTTATTTTGCCTCCTCTCTACACCAACTTTGTTTTTTTCTCTTTGAGATATTTCCTGAAGAAGACCTATGATCGAAACGTAGACTTAACTCTATTTTCAGCATGCATTTAATATAACCATTTTGTTTGCTTTTAGATCACATGCTGACACAATGCCTTGTTTTTACTTTTACATTTTGTGTGCTACATTTGCTGCGACCCACTATGCCTACTCTGAAATCTCTTCTGAATTCTCTACAATCCTCCTTAATTTCATCTATGTCTGCACTCCCTTCTCATATTTCTAAGTCTTCTCTTGAATTATTTTCTGCCATTTGCTCTAAGACTAAACTCTGCAGTCACTTATAGTTTCTTTCCAAATGCCGCCACCTGGGTATTATTCCTAAAGGTTTCTGTTTGAAATTCCATCCTTGTGCTGACCCGGTGGCAGAGAGGGCTAAGGAGCTGGCACCTAACCATGACCCATGCCGACAACCTGGGTTTGGGACCAAGCCAGGGCGGAAGTCGGCACGGGGGGGGGAGGGCAGAGCCGGATGGAGCTGCCAACAGGCAGGCTCTCCTCTCCGGGAGGAAGCTCAGTGTCCCTCAGCTGATGGGCATCCCCCAGTGGAGACTGGAGGAAGCTCGGGCCAGAGGGGGCCTAGGCAGTAGGCCAGGGTGTGGGGGAAGGAGGCCGTTTCCTGGGCTGTTTGGCACATATGCGCCTCCATGCGCATGCACGCGGACTCCTGGGGTCTCCGGGAGAAAACCAGAGAAAATGCCGGTCGGCAGGGTGAAGACCGACCCCCTGCAGGTGCGACTCCCGGGCCGGGCAGGTAAGAGCCGGTTATTCCAGGGGACGGGGCTGGGTTTTTTTTTCTCTCATTCACAGAGACTGTACCTGAACTCTACAGACGCTACATAGATGACTGTGTGGGGGCCACCCCCTGCTCCATGGAGACCCTCCAAGTCTTTGACAAGTTTACTACGGCCCATCCTTCCCTCCAATACACTGTTGAAGTATCCTCCTCTACACCGCCTTTTCTGGATATCCAACTGTCAGTACAGAACACTGGTCTGAAGACATCAGTTTATTACAAACCCACTGACTTTCAACAGTTTCCTCCTCCACAGCTCCTTCCATCCTAAACATGTCAAGAATGGCCTGCCTTATTCACAGTTTCTTAGACTTCACAGGTTATGCAGTGAAGATGATGATTTTGCTGCGCAGACCCAAATAATGCATAGTTTTTTTTTTGTTTTTTTTTATCAACAGGGATACCCTAAAAGCACACTGGACAGAGCACTCTCCCGGGTCAGTAACATGCCCCGTAACCTTGACCCCCACAGGAAGGATACTGTCACGCAAGAACAGCACCGAATTCCACTAGTGCTTCCTTTCCATCAGAGTACACCTTCTCTTCACAGGATCATCACCCTCCGAATTTGCAAACTGACCCCAACATTGATGCTTCCTTTACAGAACCACCTACTGCCTCCTACCGCCAGTCACCCAACCTGTAGAATCTCCTGGTTAAAAGCAGCCTACCTACTCCTAACAGTTCCTTCCTACCAGGTACCAAACCATGCAACAGAACTTGCTGCTACACCTGCAAACTTGTTTCTAGTATGACCGAAATTCAGGGGCCTACAGGTGTTTTTCACATCACCAAGGAGTTCTCATGCACCTCTACTAATGTGGTATATTGTATTCTTTGCAGAAAGTGTACAGCTATTTACATTGGAGAGACTGGTACACGCCTTGCTGACCGTTTCAGGGAACATCACAGAGCAGTCAGGAATGGAGACACTGCTAAACTCATTGTATCCCACTTTATCTCCAGGGACCATAGTGTCAATGACCTTTCTGTTTGTGTCCTTCAGCAGGGCTTCTGGGATTCTGACCATAGAAAAAACATGGAAACCAAGCTGATCATCCTCCTTGCCTCCCAGCAGCCCTCCGGTTTAAATAATAGACTTATTTTTTACTAACATCTTTCAGCCACCCCTTATTTTCCCTGTAGTCTGTTTGCATCTACACATTTAATTTATTTTTCATTTTCACCATAAGTCTCCATTTCTGTCTCCCTCCCCCACAATTGTCACCTTTCAGTCTTTTTACTTGGCCCTGTTAATTAGTCCCTACCTGGGGACTTCTCTAGCTCTTTCACTATTATGCTTGGTCTTTCCCATCGTCACCTTTTTGTTTCACAGATTCTCTCTTAATCTTGCCATTTATCACTTCTCCCTCAACCTCCCCTTTTTTCTTTCCCCACATATATATATCCCTTATTTTACCTCCCCTCTACATCAACTGTTTTTTTCTCTTTTAGATATTTCCTGAAGAAGACTTAAGGTCGAAACGTAGATTTTTAACTATTTTCAACGTGCATTTAATATAACCATTTTGTTTTACTGTACAGTGTGGATCAATATAAGTCTGGCAGCTGAACTGAACCACACTATGGCAAGGGTCCTGGAACTTTAGGATGGCATATTTTAAAAATATGGGTGGACGCCTCAGGGATGACCTGGCAGGGGGGTGATGACCTGGATAGGGTGGAAGAATAGTGGCCGAAGCTAAAAAGAGCCATAGGGAAGGCAACAAACTTCTATGTCAAGCAAGTGAGCAAACGCAAGAGGAAAAAAAAAAAAGAGACCATTATGGTTCTCCAAAGAGGTGGTGGAAAAGGTAAATGCTGAAAGAGTAGCATTCACAAGATATAAGGAGACACAGAGGGAGGAGGATAGTGAGATGTATCGGGGAAACAGAGGGAGGCAGGGAGAGCAGTAAGGAAGGTGCCAACTGAAGAGAGAACAGTCCAGGTGGTGATGAAGGGAGAAGAGACATTTTTTAGGTACGCGAGTGAAAGGAGGAAGACAAGGGGTGGGACTGTAAGATTAAAACGGGAAGGGGGGGAAGCTGTGCAGAGGGGGACCAGGTAAAGGCAGACATCCTGAACAAATACTTTTGTTCAGCGTTCACAGAGAAGAAGAAGGGGAGGGGCCAGAAAAAAAGGTTCAACAGGGAGGGAAGTGGATACTAGTCCATTTTCAGAGGAGAGTGTCCTGAAGGGATTTCATTAATCTAAAAGTGGACAAAGCAATAGGGCCAGATGCGGTGCATCCAAGGGTATTGTGGAAGCTCAGGGAGGTACTGGCTGCGCCTCTGACAGTCCTATTTAACAGCTCATTGAAAACAAGAGTTGTTCCAGAGGACTGGAGAAGGGCAGACGTAGCCCCACTTCATAAAAGTGGTAGCAGAGATGAGACTGGCAGTTATAGGCCAGTCAGCCTGACTTTGGTGGTGGGTTAGTTAATGGAGTCACTGCTGAAGGAAAGGATTGCAGAATATCTTGACTCCAAAGGCTTACGCCCAAAGCAGCATGAATTAACCGGGGGCGGGGGGTTCCTGTCAAACAACTAACAGATTTCTTTGAGTTATCAAGGAATTAGATGAGGGTGGAGCAGTGGATGTGGCCTATCTAGATTTCAGTATGGCTTTTGACAACGTTCCACATAGGAGGCTTGTAAGCAAGCCGAGTAGCTTAGAAGTGGGTCCAAAGATGGTAAACTGGGTACGAAATTGGTTAGGGGATAGGCAACAGAGGGTGATGGTAAGTGGGGTTCACTCTTGGGAAGGGAAGCTGGCCGGCGGGTTGCCTCAGGGATCAGTGCTGGGATGGGTCCTATTTCATGTCTTTGTAGGTGACACTGCAGAATTCTTTGTGGATGACACCAAATCTGCAGTAGAGTGGACATTCGTATGTGTGTGTGTATGTGAAGAAAGGATGAGCAGACATTTGAGAAAACCAGAGGAGTGGACAAGGGTGTGGCAGCTGGGTTTCGACACGAGGAAGTGTAAAGTAATGCACTTGGGGCACAGAAATCCATGGGCAGAGTACAAAACAGGAGGAGAGGTACTGATGACCAAGCAGGACAGAGAGACCTGGGGAGATCATGTTGGATGACCTAATGGTGGCAAAGCATGCAGTTGGGAGGGCTGGTGGGATACTGGGGTACATAGGGAGGGGTATCGCCTCTGTATAGATCACTAGTAAGACACCACCTAGACTACTGTGTCCAGTTCTGGAGACCACATCTCTGGAAGGATACAGACAGAATGGAGGCGGTCCAGAGGATGACAACTAAAATGATGCAGAGTCTGCATCAGAAGCCCCACCAAGGAGAGACTTACAAACCTAAACATGTTTTTACTTATTTTTATTTAGTTTTTGTTGACCAGGTAAGTGCACTAGACAAATCCTGCCTATTTTCAGGCATGACCCGGGGGAGGGGGATACAGATGAATGCCAACTGACTCTGAACCAGATTAAGCTGTTAGTGGTATTTTTAATGAATGAGGGAAATTTGGCCAGGACACTGGGGAAATTCCCCTACTCTTTTCGATAAGTGCCATGGGATCTTTAACATCCACCTGAACGACCACCAATCCAGTCAGATGGGACCTCAGTTTAACGTCTCATCCAAAAGATGGCACCTCAGAAGTGCAACACCCCTCTCAGGCTGCACTACAGTGTCAGTACTGGGATATTAACCCAAGTGCCAGATGTGGGAACTGAACCCACAGCCCTCCCCTCTGATCTCCTGGCCTCAGAGGCGAGTGTGCTAACTACTGAGCCACTGACACTGCAGAAAATGTACACCCTGGAAGACAGGAGGGAGAGGGGGATATGACAGAGACCTTTGGCTACCTCACAGGGGTAAAATAAGGTGCATGAGGGACGTATTTTTCAGATGAAGTGCTCAAGGACAAGGGGGCACAATAAGATGCTGGAAGCGGGTAGATTCAGGAGAGATGTGAGGAAGTACTTCTCAGTCTCCCAGTGGAGGTGGTGGGGGGGTTCAAGAATGCATGCGACAAGCATGAGGGAATCTTAGGAAAGAGGGGGGGGTTAATGGGCTGTTGATCAAGTAGGATCTACAGTGATACTACAGGCAGGGAAAAGTGGACCAAGTGGTCCTTATCTGCAGGCAAATTCTATGTTTCTATTTTTGTGATGAAGGAAACAGTCGTGTGTGTGACTTCCTGAAGTCAAGACTGAAAAGGGGCGAGAAAGGGAATGAGCTATACAGAAAAGGAGAGATTTGAGAAATAGAAACAGGTTACCCCCCTGTAACAGTAGTTCTAGGAGTGGTATATATTCATCCACACTTTTTGGCAGAGTCCCTTTCCCTTTAAATCAGCCAGAAAGTCTTCAAGCTGGCTCCTCCCACACCCCTTGGCTCAGCCCCATGACACCAGATCTTAGCCCGCTGTAAGCCAGGTTTGTGCGTCCGCAGCTGGGGAGGTCGGGTGGGTCTGTGTGGATGAACATATACCACTCCTAGAACTACTGCTGCAGGTGAGTAACTGTTTTTCTAGAACTGTGGTTCATCCACACTTATTGGCAGACTCCTGCTTTGCTGCAGGTCTGCCAGAAGCGGCTTCAGCATAGGTGACAAACAGCTAGCGAACCTCTCCCTGAATCTCCGCCATCCTCTCCTTATAATAGGAGAGTGCTCGTCTCAGGTCCAAAGTATGGACCCTGTATTCGGCCTCTGAGGTGTAACTGGGGTAGTACACTGGCAGAGTCAACAGTTGATTAAGGTTAAACTCTGACACCACCTTCGGAAGGAATTTCAGGTGGGGACTCAAGACAACCTTGTCCCTGTGGAAGACCAGACAAGGGGAGTCCACCGAGAGCACCTGGAGCTCCCCTGTCCTTCTGGAAGACATGATAGCCACCAGGAAGGCCGTCTTTCACGACAAGTGTGACAACTCACACTTCTGCACTGGTTTGAATGGCTTGCTCATGAGCTTTGCCAGTACTAGCAGTAGATCGCATGGAGGTGGAGGTTCACGCACTGGAGGGGACATGTGATCCAGGCCTTTGAAAAAGCGCGCGACCACTATCTCCTGCGCCAACATCGGCTGACCGGCCCATGCCCGTTAAGCAAAGATGGCTGCCAGGGGCACCCTAAGGGTCGATGTCCGAAGACCCCCTTTGGACAGAGACCAAGGGTAGTCGAGAATGTTAGCCACTGGACAGGACAGAGGGTCCAGGCCCCTGCCCCGACACCAAATGGAAAACCTTGTATTGTTATTGTATTATTGTATTGTATTATGTTGTGTTGTTTTTATTTGATGAATGTATGGCGCTCAGAGCCTCCAGGATGGGCATCCTTTTAAATAAAATTTGCCTTGCCATTTGAAAGCATAACACTTCGTGGTCAACTGCTTCCTGGATGCTTCCACTACTGTGAGGACATCCTCGGAGAGACCCAAAGCCTGGAACTCTAGCCACTCCGGTACCAGGCTGTCAGGTGCAGGGACTGAAGGTCCGAATGGAATACCTTCCAGATTAAGTTAAGATCAGGTCCTTGCATGCTGGATGCCGCTCTGGGGGCCTGTTGCTGAGGCTGAGGAGATCTGGATACCAGAACTGGCATGGCCAGTCGGGAGCTACCAGAATCACCTGTGCCTTGTCCCTCCTCACCTTGCAGCACCATGTGGATCAAGGGAAATGGAGGGAAGGCGCAGAAAAGGCCTGGGGTCTATGACCTCAAGAAAGCATTCCCCTGCAGCGAGCCCTGGTGAGGAGAGTGGCACAAAACAGCCTCAGCTTGGTGTTTTCCCTGGAGGCAGACAGGTCCACCAATGGTTTGCTCCAGTGGGAGAACAGACTGTACGCTATCTCTGGATGGAGAGACCACTTGTAGGATGTCTCGCCTATGCGGCTGAGAGCATCCGCCAGTTGGTTTGAGGCTCCTGCCACGTGGATGGCTAGCAGATCCACCTCTAGACAGCTCACGAGTGTCCAGATGCGGTGTGTTTCCCTGCATAGCAGATGGGAATGCGTGCCGCCCTGTATGTTGAGGTAGTACATGGTCGTGGTACTGTCCATCTGGACTTGAACCACTTAACCCAGGAGCTGAGGCCTGAAAGCTGACAGTGCCAGTCTGACTGCTCTGTGCTCCAACAGGTTTATGTGATAATAAGACTCCTTGGGGGTCCAGAACCCTTGGGCCCTGTCGTCCCCATGTGGGCTCCCCAGCCCATGAGAGAGGCACTGGTCATTAGGACGGCCGTCAGCTCAGGGCAGACAAATGGGATCCTTTCCTGCAACCAGCCTGGGATGATCCACCACTGGAGAGAGTCCCACACCTTCTGGGTCACAGTGATCAGCTGGTTGAAATGACCGTGGCACTGAATCCACTGGGCAGCCAGCTCCCATTGGAGGGGGCGCATGTGCCACTGGGCCCAATGGACCATGGAGGTGCACACCACCATGTAACCCAGAAGGCGCAGAAAGTCCTGGGCAGGGCGCAATTTTCCAACCAGAAATGACTAGGAAAAGGAGGAGAGAGCCTCCGCCCTGTCTGCTGGGAGCTGAGCTCTGGCTTGATGACAGTCGAGCTCTGCCCCAATGAAGCATACCACCTGAGAAGGCATGAGCTCCCACTTGACCTTATTGATCAGGAGGCCGAGTTGGGAGCAGGTCTGGAAGGCCAGGTCCCTGGACCTCTCCACCTCCTGCTGGGTGGAACCTGCTAAGAGCTAATCGTCAAGGTAGGGGTAAATTCTGACCCCCCCAATGCCTGAGGTGGGCTGCCAACACTGCAATGCATTTGGCGAAGACCTGTGGGGCCGATGACAGGCGGAATGGCATGGCTCAGAACTCGTATAAGGTTCCCTTGGCTCTGAAGCAGAGGAACCACTGATGGGATGGACGGACTGGGACACGAAAGAATGCATCCTGGAGATTCAGTGAGCAGAACCACAAATTCCACTCCAGGGACGGTATGATCTGAGACAAAGTGACCATCCGGAAGGTGTGTGACCAAGATACTGATTCAGGTTGTGCACATCTAGAATGGGGTGCCGGCACCCCCGTCTGCCTGGGAACCAGGAAGTACCTGGAAATGAAGCCTGGGTATGCTGGAGGGTCACCATTGGAGCTACTGTCTCCTTGAGGAAGAGCTGAGCAATGTCATCTCGGAGAGCCGTCTGAGTGTGGGCAGATATGCTCTCCTCCCAAGGGGCACCAGCTCAGCTTGGAGGGTACTGCTCGAATTCCTGAGGCAGTCCTTGGCTGACCACTTCTAAGATCCACCTGTCCGTGGTAACAGTGGACCAGGCGGAAAGAAAGTGGCAGAGCCAGTCCCCCATGGGAGGACCCAGAGCTGGCGTGATGGGAATAGGGGTGGCAGCCCCCACCCCGTCACTGGGCAGGCTTGGAGGCAGAGAGTCCAGGGCCTGAACCCTGCCTCCTTACGGGCCTAGGAGGGTCAGGGCTTGGGCCAGGGGCGCCACGCTTGAGCCTGCTGCTGCTGCTGACCCCCTTGAAAGGAGGACTGCTGGGCTGCAGTGGAAGAGTGCCGAAAAGGCTTCTTCTGCTGCTGCTGCTTGGGACCAAAAGAACCCTTAGCAGAAGTGGCGTTCAAGGTGGCATTGGACTGCTCAATGCGCTGAAGTTGACCAGCCACACCTGGGCCGAAGAGATCTGTGCCCAGGAAAGGCACATCAACTAGTTTGTGCCGAGTATCCACCAGAAAAGAGGAGACCCTCAGTCAAGCCTTGTGGTGAGAGACAACTGCGTCTGCCAACGAACGGGCACATGAGTCCCTGATGTCCAGAGCTGTCTGGAGCTGTTTGGCAACAGCACGTCCTTGGTCCTGGACTTGCTTGACCGTGGTCTGCAAGTCCGCAGGGAGATGTGGGAGACCTTTATTCAAGGATCCCAAAAGGACGTGGGAGAAGTGTGTCATGATGACGGCCGAGCTTGCCTGACAGAGGCCTAAAGATGAGGCTGCACAGACCTTCCGGGTAGTGATCCAAATATCTGGATTCCTTCTCAGGAGGTCTGTCGGTATCGGTAGAACTAATTCTAATTTAATTCTGGAGGTCAGGGGTAAGGGGCAACAGACTTCTAGGAAAACATAAACTGAACTTACAAGCTCAAATGGGCAGACTGGGTGGGCCACAGGCCCTTATCTGCTGACACTGTCTATGTACCTATGTATCTATGTAACTACCAGTATGCCTGAACACAAAGATGGTCACAAGGCTCTCGGCCGAAGGGTGCTCTGTGAACCCTGCAAGGGACCCCATGGGCACTGCATACTTGCAGGCCATATGGACAGACGGATCTGGACAGGAGGCTGGGTGCTGCCAAAGTTCTAAGGCCAGGCCAACAAAGGCCTCGGCCAGAGGAAAGGCTTCCGTCGGGGTATCTCCTCTCTTGAGGATGTTAGTGAAAGGGCACTCTGCCTTTTTCTGGATAGGTTCCATGGGCATATCCCTGTGGACTCAAGAGATAAGGCAAAGAATGCCCTAAAAGGACATAGAAACATAGACTTTGAAGGCACAAAAGGATCGCTTGGCCCACCTGGTCTGCCCATTTCCCTACCTACAGGATAAGCTGCAGATCCTAGCTAATGAACAGCCTATTTCTTCCTACCCTCCACAAGAATTGCCTTATGTCTGGCCCATGCATTCTTGAATTCTCCAACAGTTTAAGACTCCACAACCTCCTCAGGAAGCCTGTTCCATGCGTACACCACCCTCTCTGTGAAAAAATACTTCCTCACATTGCCCCTGAGCCGTCTCTCCCATCATCAGATTGTGCCCCCTTGTTCTTGCACATCTTTTTTTCTGAAAGATGCTACCCTCTTAGACTTTGTTGATTCCACTAAGGTACTTAAAAGTTTCTACCAAGTCTCCCTCCTTTCCTCAAGGGTATACATATTAAGCTCCTTTAGTCTCTCCTCGTATGGCTTCTCTTGCAGACCCTGCACCATTTTAGTTGCCCTCCTCTGGACTGCCTCCATCCTGTCTATGTCCTTGCAGAGATGGTGTCTCCAGAATTGGATGCAGTACTCCAGATGGGGTCTCACCAACTGTCTGTACAGAGGGATAACAACTTCCTGTTTTCTACTGGTGATGCCTCTCTCTATACATCCCGGTATCCCTACAGCCCTCCCTACTGCCTTCTCACATTGCTTGCTAACCTTAAGGTCACCCGATATGATTACCCTCAGGTCCCTTTCCATTTTTGTTGTTGTTACCTCCCCCCATTGTGTAATCTTCTCCTGGGTTTTTGTTTCCCAGGTGCATTATTTTGTACTTATTTGCACTGAATCCAAGATGCCATACTTCTGACCATTCCTCCAACCTTGCCAAGTCCCTTCTCATCCTTTTCATGTCTCCTTGTGCATCAACCATGTTGCAAATCTTTGTGTCATCGGCAAAGAGGCATACTTTTCCTTCCAGTCCCTCTGCAATGTCACTTATAAAGACATTAAAAAGGACTGGACCCAGTACTGAACCCTGCGGTACCCCACTAGTAACTCCTCTTTCTTCAGAGTGGGCTCCATTTACAATTACATTCTGTGGCCTGTTGTCCAGCCTATGTTTTACCCAGGCTACCACCCTGGGACCCACTTTCAGGTTGGTTAATTTGACTATTAATCTCTTGTGTGGGACTGTGTCAAATACCTTGCTATAAATTCTAGGTAGGACGAAGGACCTTCCTCAGTCTCTATCCCACCAGCTGATTCATCATCCCCTGGATGAGAATGGAGGCCAGTTTCATCCGAGGTATCTGGATATAGCAGTCGACTGCCCACATCACCCTCGACCCACCGCGGGCGGTCAGGGGTGGCAGTGACCGAGAGACGCCGGAGTAGCCCGGTGTCCGATCTAGCTTCCTTAGAAGGAGCCCCTCCCATAGGCTGCTTGGGCGGCGGTTCCACCATAAATCAGTGGAGATACCGGTTTAGGCAAAACTGGAGGTTCCGATGGCTCGCGGGCGGTGGAACAGATTTAATCGGCTCCAGAGAAGTCGGCTTCGGCCTGGGAGGCGAAAAACAAGTAATGGCCGGGGTAGAAGCTGGGGTAGGCTTGTGCCTGGACAAAATCAGCTGTTGCCACAAGGTCCTCGAGCACCGATGAAGCTTCCGCCAGAGCCTCTCCTCATCCAAGGAGGATGAGGACGATCGATGATGTCATCTCTTTTTAGAGCGCTTATGGCCCTTCCTTGGCCTTTCGGTTGAGGGGGGTCCGAGACCTCGATCGAGATCGGATGGGCTGACTCAGTTGCTTGGGAGACACCGATGGGACCGGTGACTTCCTGGGGTCAGGGACCACTTCCTCGGTGGGATTCCCAGCAGGCTGGGTCTCCTCATCGGGGAAAGCAAGGACCGGAGTCCGAGAGAAGGAGTAGTTGATCGGAGACGATGACAAGGGGTCGAGTGACACTTCGGTCGACTGGCCAGACGGCAAGGCCGAGAAGCCAGCAGCCAAAGAGGTGATTTCGACTGAGGTCAAAATGTCCGGTTCCTGGGACTGAGATCTCTCCCGATCCCAAGAGCATCTCTGTCGAGACAAAGACGGTCCCGGGTCCTTCTCCCGCTTACAGGACAGAGAGGAGTGCATGCCCACAGGATTCTCACCCTTAGTCAGTAGAGAGTGGCACAATTCTCAGAAGGAACCCAAGAAGGTGGAGCCCAGGTTGAGTGGAACAAAGAAGCTCCGAGATGAAGGTTCCACGGTATAAGCTGCTTCCTCCTTGAAGGCTTGCATGCGCTCCAATTGCTCTGCGGATCCCGCGGCCATGGAAACCGCCCACCGGGCCTCCTTGGTTTTCACCAGCGGGTTCTGTTTTTCGGGCTTCTCCAGCTTAAGGGGTGCGAGATGGTCGTCGAGGACATTAGGTTGGAACGCAAGGCAAAACTCACACATCGTGGTGTCATGGCCGACACCCAAACAATAAACGCATGCGGCATGTGGGTCAGTGCATGACATCTTCTGGCCACACGAACACCGGAAAAATCTGGGGGAAGACTTGTCTTCCATGATCCAAGACCGCATGGGTTTACAAAAGGAAGGTCCTGTCAAACTAATCTCATAGAATTCTTTGACTGGGTAACCAGGGTGGTGGACCAAGGGGGAGCAGTTGATGTCACCTACCTTGACTTCAGCAAAGCTTTCGATACTGTTCCATATAGAAGATTGATTAATAAGCTGGGTAGGCTCAGGGTGGGTGAGAAGTTGGTCAACTGGGTGGCAAACTGGTTGACGGGCAGAAAACAGAGAGTGGTGGTAAATGGTTTACAGTCAGAAGAGATGCAAGTCACAAATGGGACACCTCAGGGATCAGTCCTGGGGCCAGTCCTCTTCAATATCTTCATCAGCGACACTGCAGGAGGACTGGAGAGTAAGGTGTGTCCGTTTGCTGATGACACCAAGATCTGCAACAGAGTAGATGATCCAGATGGGGTGGGCAAAATGAGAAGAGATCTGGATAAACTAGCAAAATGGTCCGAAGAGTGGCAACTGGGGTTTAACGCAAAGAAGTGCAAGATCATGCACATAGGGAAGAGAAACCCTGAAGCCACCTATAGGCTGGGAAGGGAGTTGCTGGCAGTCACAAGGGAAGAAAGAGTCTTGGGCATCATCATCACCGATGACCTGAAATCATCCAAGCAGACCATTAAAGCAGCAGGTAAGGCTAGGGGGATGTTAGAGTGTATTACTAGGGGTATCACAAGTTGGAAGAGGGAGGTAACAATCCCTCTTTACAAGACCCTGGTTAGACCCCATTTGGAGTACTGCGTGCAGTACTGGAGGCCACACCTTCACAAGGATATTAACCAAACTGAGGCAGTCCAGAGAGGGACAACCAAAATGGTGCAGGGACTGCATCAGAAAACATATGAGGACAGATTAATGGAGCTCAATATGTATACCCTAGAGCAAAGAAGGGAGAGAGGAGATATGATCGAAACATTCAAACACCTTAAGGGCATTAACAAGGTGAAAGAGTCTAATATGTTTCAATATAAGAAAAATAGCAGGACAAAGGGACACAGCACGAGTTAGAGGGAGGCCAATTAAGGGGTAATATGAGGAAGTTTTTTTTCACAGAAGCATGGAATGGCCTACCTCAGGAATTGGTGGATATGAATACAGTGCAGGGCTTCAAACAGGCATGGGATAGGCATAAGGGAGCAATACAGATGAGTATGAATAGATAAGCCATTGACAGAGAAACGGTCGATGGCATATTTATAAGGTAGAAAAAGAAATGGGCAGACTGAATGGGCCGTCAACTTCTATGTTTCTATGATTGAGGAAAAACAATCGCAATTGCTAACACGAACAAAGTGAATTTTCAGAATAACTGAAGGTTTTGAAGCCAGGGCCTATAAAATGTGAGTGCACAAAGGAGGCAACCTGAATCTTCCAGTGGAAAGGAAGATCTGGCATCATGGGACGGAGCTGAGGGTTATACCACCCGGGTGGGTGGGAGGAGCCAGCTTGAAGACTTTCCGGCTGATTTAAAGGGAAAAGGACTCTGCCAATAAATGTGTGTGAACAACATATCCACGATCCTAGGGAAAGGTGTTTCAGAAGTCTGGCCAAAGCTGGCAGAAGTGACCTTTTCTCTTTGTACTCAACGTGCTTTTTTTACTGCTCTTGGTCAGTTCTTACAGCACAACAGGATTTCCGTGACTTTTTGATAAATAAGGACTATGCCATTATCTTCTCAAAAACATTTACTGTGGGGCCAAAAAAAAAACACTAGTAACAACCACCAACCCATACCACCTACAAGTACCTGGGCCTCCACTTGGATCAACACCCTGATTACTCCAAGAACATTTCGCAGGTTGTAAGCCAAGTCCTACACTCAGCTTGGCACCCTTTACTGAGTAAAGAACCATCTCCAACAACCAGTAAGGAAACAGGTAGTGGAACAATCCATATTTCCTCTTTTCAACTACGGAGATGTAGTTCACACATAAAATTACTACTCTGTCCAACAAACTGTGCAGATTTGTACTGGGATGCCCCCGCCCCTCCTGCCCGCACGCATCACTGTACTACGTACAATGAATTGGGGCGGATCCCTCCCTACGCAAGACAGATGATGCACACTGCTCTCATGGGAGCAAACTACTGTACTGGCAAGCCACCGAAATACCTATATGACCTATTCTCTCCCTCTGCAAACCAACCTACTCCTTCAGTTCTGAGGCAAGGTGCCATTTCCATGTCCCTCTTAAAAGTGCAACCTAGGCCAAGCCTCCATTTGCTACCGGCTCCCCGACATCCAGAACAAAGTCACTGCCCTCCCTCAAATCTAACAAGGCCATTGACAAGTCCTTCTTCCAATCCCCATCTACCTGCTCCCATTGTCAGGTTTGCCCTTCTTCCATGCCTAGGGATCCCCCTGCAGCTCAGCAATCCTCTCCAGGTGGGGGTCAGGAGTCAAACTTCTTTCTGTCAACTGTCTGAACCTTGAAACTGTGCAGTCACTGTGTTGCACCTTTGTTGCTTTCCAATATGTCTGCTATCTTGAATGGTGTCATTTGTTCTGTCGAGAAATTGTTTGGTGTTGTACTGTCTGTTCTATTTTGTACCCTCTCATTCCCTAATTCCTCTAATTTCAGTTCATGAACTGGAAATGAGCCCTGGACTTTATGTGCTTACCTGGTAAAATACATTTAAATAAAAATAAAATAAATCCCTTCAGCATAGCATTTCAATTACAAAGCTGTCAGTGGCCCTTTAAATATGCAAACACTAACCTTATTTCAGCAGGTCAGAGACAGATGCTGATTAAGTAATTACTTTGAGGGTTCAGTTTCAGAGAGCGGAGTTTAAATAAATCGAGCCGTCACATTAAGAGAAGGAAACGATGGTCTCACAATGATGAGGATTAGGTTATTTGCATATGAATGGGAAGAAAGAAAGAGGGGGAAGCAGCAGCTTCCGACAATTTCAATGGCAGGGTGGAAACAATTATCAGCATTTTCCTGCCGTTATTCTACCACTGTTGGATTTATTAACCCCACAGACAAAAGTACAAAATGACAGATAAATTAGTTGATTAAGTGACCTTAAAAATCATTTTGAAAAGTGTAAAAGAACCTTTCAGCACTGTTGAAATAGTGTTATGAAGCGTATAGGCCAAATTAATTTGGTCTTTACATTCAGACCAAAGTGCTGATTTGCTGGCAGAGGATAAATACTTTTATTTGTTCCCAGTCTCACCAGCTTCCAGTAGGTAATTTCTAGGGGGTGATCTTGTCCCCCATAAAAACTTTAAGGGATCTCAGAACCATAGGGTCTTATTCTGAGGAGATTCCTTATCTGCAAGCAAATAATGGCAAGAAAAGTTTGAACCTTTGGTACAAAAGAAAAAATTATTCACCATAGTAATCTTGTTTCTTCAAAGGGATCACTCGTTATGATTAAACATAATGCAGTCAGCCTCCTGTGTTGAACTGCCCAGAGAGATGGAATTTTATGTAAATTATGGAACTCTCAGTTGGCTCATGCCACTTTCAAACTGCTGCACTAGCAACTGGGGCACTCTGAGTGCTTCAGATTCTTACGGAGTCTAACTGGGTAAAAGACCCACTAGCTAAAAATTAAACCTTAAAAATATTTTTTTTTTTGTTTTGCCCTTTCAGGTCAAAACATCCTTAACCAACAAACCTAAGAAAACTGAGACCACATGGAAACCAACTGGCTAAACAAAGTGAGTCTCTATCTTAACTTATATAGGAGAAAGAAAAAACCCTAATGGAGGGATGCAGAGCAACTTCTATAGGTTCTAGTAGGGGAGGTAGGGAGGGTCTTTAGTCATAATGAGTGATCCCTTTGAAGAAACAAGATTACTACAGTGAGTAATTTTTTCTTCTAACCCCAGGAATCACCCATCACGATTAAACGTAATGCAGACTACCAAGCAGTACCTTTGGAGGTTGGGTAGAGAACCTATTTTGGAAACAGGCTCTGCAGTACTGCTGTACCAAACCTAGCATTACCTCTGCATTGCAAGTCCAGGCTGTAATGCTTTGTGAAGGTGTGTACTGTTTTCCATGTAGCTGCTTTACAGATTTCCAGTAGCGGAATTTCTCTTGAAGCTGCCAGTGAAGCAGCTGTCCCCTGGTGGAGTGTGCTCTCAGGCTCAGAGGTACCTCTTTACCCACGTTACTATAACTAAACTGTATACATACCACTATCCAGCGAGCAGTTGTACTTTTTGTTGCAGCTCTGCCCTTACCAACTTCACCATATGTGAGAAAGAGCTGTGATTGACTTGTCCTGCAAGATTTGGTTCTGTCAATGTAGTGGCTGAGAGCCCTTTTGACATCAAGAGAGTGTAGTCTCCTTTCTGGAGAACTGGAGTTGTCTGTAAAGAAGACAGGTAGAGTGATAGACTGATTTAAGTGAAAATCGGATACCACCTTGGGAAGGAATTTCCTATTAGTCCTAAGGACCACCTTGTCCCTGTGGAATGAGATGTAGTCCATATCTGTGCACAGGGCTTGTAATTCACTGATCCTTCTGGCTGAAATAATGGCAACCAGGAAAACAGTTTTCCAAGTTACATACTTCAAATCTGCGGTTGCCATGGGTTCGAATGGTGCATCCATGAGCTTAGCAATGCAAATATTTAGATTCCAGGCCGGAACCAGTTCCCTTAGGGAAGGGTGCAGAAGATTAAGGCCTTTAAAATATTTTCTAAATACCGGATGAGAAGCCATAGAACTCTCCTTACCAACTGACAGGTAAGCAGAGACTGAAGCTAAGTGAACCCTGAGGGTGGAAGGCTACAGGTCTATGGAATGTAAATGTGTAAGGTAATCTAGAAGAATAGCCAAATCAGCCCGGAAAGGGCTCAAGCCTTTACCTGCATACCATATTGTAAATCTTTTCCACTTAGAGGTATATGTCTTCTTAGTAGAAGGCTTCCTGGAACCCCTAAGCACTGTCAACACCTGTTCTGATAGATTAAGGTTAGCAAACTCCAAGTCCTCAAAAGCCAAGCCTTGAGCCTCAGTGATTTGAGATTGGGATACAGGATCTTGCCCTGAGAGGAGGTTAACAGGTTGTGCCTCCTGGGCAGATGGATTGGGGAAACCACTGACAGAGACAGCAGAAGAGAGTACCAGTGCTGTCTCTCCCAATACGGAGCCACCAATATCATTTTTGCTGGTTGGGACCTCAATTTCAGTAGGGTCCTGAATATCATGGGGAAAGGAGGGAATGCATACAGAAATTTCCCGTCCAATCCAGGGCCAAGGCATCCAGGGGGATTGTGCCCCTTAGAGGAGGCCTGCAACAGTACATTGGAATCTGGTGGTTTTCTGGGGAGGCAAAGAGATCCACCTCTGGAGTGCCCCATTTTCTGAAAATTGTACGGAGCATCTAAGTATTCAGGCACCACTCACGGTGGTCCTGACTTATCCTGCTTAAAGAGTCTGCCAGCACACTGTCCTTCCTTGGAAGATGTATGGCTGGCAGGGATACTCCCATGGAGTATACCAGGGACCACAGTCTCATTGCTTCTGTGCACAGTAGATGTGACCTGGTACCTCCTTGCTTGTTGATGTAATACATGGTTGTGGTGTTGTCTGTTCTGACTTGCACCACCCTGTTTTGCAGGTAAGGAGCAAATGTTTTTAAAGCCAGGTAAACGGCCCTGAGCTCCAAGAGATTTATGTGCAACAGAGACTCCTGGGGGGACCATGTGCCACTTTCTGTGTGCTCTAACGTGTTCCCCCCAGCCTAGAAGAGAGACATCTGTTGTGAGGATTACCGAAGGTTGTTCCCTTATAAAAGGCACACCCACCCTAAGAGTGTGCTCATCCAGCCACTACTCTAAGGTCTGGACTAAACTTTCTGTGACTGGAACCAGTTTGGACATAGGATCTGTCCTTTGAGACCAATACTATCTGAGATGGAACTGAATATCTCTCATTTGAAATCTGGAGCCCATTACCACTGCTGTGGCAGATGCCATGTGGCCTAGTAACCTGAGAAATTTTCTGGCTGTTCTGGGTCTCCCAGGGACAAAGGATTTTGCAATCTGCAGAATGCTCGTTGCCCTGTCCTATGGCAGGAGGGCTCAGCCCTGTCTGGTATTTAGTTCTGCTCCAATAAACTCCAGCACCTGGAGTGGTACCTGTTGAGATTTTTCTTCGTTTATCAGAAATCCCAGGGACTCTAATGTGGATTTTGTGAGTGCCAGTGACTGTACTTAATGCTGCAGAGACTGTCCTACTACTAACCAGTCATCCAAGTAGGGGAAGACTGTTATACCTTGTTTTCTCAAAAACTCTACCACTACTGATAGGCACTTTGTAAAAACCCTTGGTGCCGAAGTTAGCCCAAAGGGGAGAGTTGCAAACTGATAAAGGCCTGAAGCCAGTCTGAATCTCAAGAATCTTCTATAAGAAGGTCTGATGGGAATATGGAAATAAGCATCCCTTAGATCTAGGGAGGCTAGCCAGTCTCCCTTTTGCAAGGAAGGAATGATTATGGCAAGAATGACCACTTTGAACGCTGGTTTCAAAATGTGCTTGTTCAGAAGTCTTGGATCCAAAATAGGCTGCCAAGCCCCATTTTTCTTCCTTATGAGGAAGTGCCTGGAATAAAAACCTTTTCCCTGCTTATTAGAGGCACTACCTCTACTGCTTTGATTGCTAGCAGATGTTTTACCTCTGCTTCCAACAAAACTCTGTGTGCAGCTGTTGCCGGAGCAAAGGTTCTTGTTCTCAGCTTTGGGAATGATTTGAAACCGAGTGTCAAGCCCTGGCTCACTACCTCCAGCACCCACTTGTCTGTGGTGATGGACTGCTAAGCGTGAAGGTAATGAGCCAGTCTGCCACCTACTGGTGGACCTGTAATAGGGGATGCGACCTGTACTAGCCCATCAGGGATTTTGTACAGGCTGTGCCTGAACCTGTGGTGCAGGAGCTGCTCTTCTCATGGCTCTCCTGCCCCTTCCTCTAAAATAACCTCTAGTCTGCTGCTGAGGCTAGGAGGCTTGTGCCTGAAAGAAAGGTCTGGGATAAAAAACCCTGCCCCTATCTCCCCTACTTTGGGATCTATAAGAGGTGAAGGGCCTATCCTTGGAATTGCTCCGATAGGTGGATTTATATTCCTCCACCTTTTTCATGTATGCTTCGGTTTTATCCCCAAACAAGGAGTTGTTCTCCAGGGGGAAATCCATTGCTTTGGCTTGGGTGTCTAAGGTTAGGTTGGGAGCTCTAAGCCACGCAAACCTTATGAGTGAAACTGACAAAGCCATTAACCTGGATGCAGTACCATTGGCATCCACTGCCATATGAAATTGGTACATAGTAGCATCAAGTGCAGCCCTTGCTGTATCTTGTAAGTCTACAGCCACTTCATCTGGGACCCTATCAGCCAAAGCTAGAACAGTGTTCCATACAGCTTTTTGGTACTGCACTGAATATGCCATGTAACTGGCCTGCTGAACCAATAAAGAGGCAGCCATGTACACTTTCTTTCCCATAGCATCCATTTTTCTTGAATCTTTGTCTGGTGGATGGGTAGCCAATGGGATCCTGGCCTTGTCACAGGCAGCAGCTTGGACTACTCCCTCAGGATCAGGATGTGTAAATAGAAAATCAGCTGTAGTTCTGTCCAGCTGGTATTTCTTGTCAGCTTTCTTTTTTTTTAATTCAATAAGCTTTATTGATTTTTAGAACAGTAATACATAAACACATTAAAATAAATAAAAGAAAATCATATAAAGCCAGATACATGTTATTTTAAGGAACACTGTTACCCTCATTATTATATATTAGACCAGACAGCTTATACATAGGTAGTTTGTAGCATTTCAACTTACAATCTGGTAACTAAATTTAGGTTTCAAGAACAGTAATGTGCTATAACCCCAGTAAGGCGTCACTTTAGACCTACAGTTAACAGAAGGGTGATGATATAAAGAAAAAGGGTAAGAGAGTTATGGGGGAAAAAAAAAATGGACACCCCTCCCACCCCTCTAAATCACTCTCTCTCTCTCTCTCTCTCTCAGCTAATTTATCCCTATCCTTCTTTCTTTCTTCTCTCAAGTGGAGCGCCATTAAGCACTGATCCTATTCATCTCCTTCAATTCAGGACAGTGTTCCCTCCAGTCCCAGGCCTACTATTAGGCAGGGAATAGTGTTCATTCAGTCAACTATTCTTTGGGTTCTCTGCAATTAGCAGTGCCTCTAAGGTGCCCCATCTTTCAGTATACATACTTAATCGATTGTTCATATTGGCAATATGCTTTTCTAGCTGCAGGGCAAGTAGCATCTTGTCAGCTTTCTTATCCACACCAGGAATAGAGGCTGGAGTTTTAAAAATCTGCACTGCAGCCTTCTTTAAAGATTTATGCATGGGCAGAAGAAAACGTTTCATGGGGGTTAACCCCATAATTTCTAGAAAGTCTGCCTCCTCCATATCCTCCTCTGTTTCCTGAAGAGGAAGGTTCAGGGTGTCCACCATGTTCCTAACAAAAGCATAGTGGGAGGAGTATTCCTCTGGACCCCTGGGAGGAGATCCAAACTCTTGATCAGGAGAAAGCTCTGGATCTATAGGTTTCCCTTCAAAGTCATCCTCCTCCTCCTCCTCCCCAAACACTTCCAGCACTTCTTGCCTTGCTGGGGCTGTAGGAGGAACCGGGGTAGTCGATGTAGGAACCGGGATTGCACCCTGTAGGGCTTGTAATACAGTATGCACCAAATTAACCGGACCCGCTTGTAGTGGACATCCGCTTTTAACGAACAGATCTCAATTGCCAGAAGCCATTTACTATATGGCTCAATAATAAAGCTGCCTGATTCAGCGGACCTGTAATTCATTTGCTTGGCCGCGGAGAGCCCATTCACAGATCTTTTCACACCTGGGGAGCTCATCTGCAGCACAGCTGACATCCTGCTGGGGGGGGGGATAACGAACCTTGAGGAGAGAAACATCAGTTCTTGATCGTTGACTCCTACACACAGACCTCCTGGACTGCTGCCGCAACTCCAGTTCGCACATCCTCAGAGTCGACTCCCACATAGGCAAAGATCACTACCACTGTTACTCCTGTTCAGCCACCACTGAAACTCCAGCTTGCACATCCTCAGAACTCCTCCTCGGTCACTGACTCCCACAAATCGAACCCAAAACTCCCGATAGTAAACTTCGGACTCCTGTCCAGCCACCGCTGCAACTCCAGCTCGCACATCCTCAGAGCTCCTCCTCGGTCACCAACTCCCACAAGACTAACCCAAAACCACAGAGGACTTTAAGCAGTAATACACGGGAGTGCCGATACAGAGGGGGATGCCATCGGGTATGGGAGGTGAAACAACAGTTCTGAATGGTTGCCTTGAATACACGATTTGCAGGAATGGAGGAATTTTTTTTTTTTTTTTTACTCCCTCACTCGAGAAAACAGTAAAACTGCTGTAACGGACGCCGCTTGTAACGGACGAAATGCCATATGTCGAACTAGTCTGTTACAAGCGGCGCATACTGTACTTGTAATGCCTTAGCAATGTCCTCAGCCGAGGGCATAATACGCTTGTCTGCTGGGAGCTCCTTAGCCTTCTCGGCCGGAGGCGCAGCAACATGTTTTTCTTTACACTTTTTCTTTAATGGAACAGGTTCAGTACCTGTTTCCACAGCCCTTTTTGTTTTACCTTGTTCAGATTTATCTGAACTCCTGTCAGGATCCTTAGCTTTACCTCCATCCTTTATGAGGGAGGAGGAAGAAGCAGAATTATCCCCAGGAGCAGAAGCCATCTCTTCTAAAATTTTAGACCTTTTCTTTAATGTCTTTGGGCAAAAGGTCTTACAAACATCACAACTGGCAAATATGTGACACATACCCAAACAAGAAATACAGAGAGAATGTCTGTCTGCTTTTGCTATAAGTTGCCCATAAGAGTCACAAAACCTGTGGGTCCTGTGCGTTTTTTAGGTTAATCCAAATGGACCTCTGACATTTAAGCTAGGCAAAAAAGATTACTTCAAAACACCATTATTTAAAGTAACTTGGAACCGGAGATTACTTTAAAATAACTACCGCTAGCGGTTCCTGGAACCGAGCGCTATTTGGTTCCTGAAGTAAAAGGAACTGAGAAAATTACTAAATTTGGACAAAACTAAAGCAGTTCAGGGAACCGTTCACTAAATCACTCTAAATAATAATAAATTGAGATAGTAAACCTTTAAAATAGACACGGGACCTTCGGTTCCAAGGAACCGTGAGGGAACTGCGGATATAAATAAAAAACTACTAAAACACTAATTCTACTATACTAAACAATGTTTCTAAGGCAGTAATTTAAAATTAAACTGAAAATGAGTACTTATCTACAAATAAACTTTAGTCAGAGACAGTTCAAGGAGAGCTCTCCGGGACGTCCTTACTAGGCAGGTGGAGTAAAGAATCTGAAGCACTCAAAGTGCAGCAGTTGCTAGGGCAGCAGTTTGAAAGTGGCATGAGCCAACTGAGAGTTCCATAATTTACATAAAATTCCATCTCTACGGGCAGTTCCAACACAGGAGGCTGACTGTATTACGTTTAATCATAATGAGTGATTCCTGGGGTTAGAAAGAATCTCTCCTGATGGATAATTGCTCACCATGAAAGCAAACCTTCTGTGCTTCTGTCATCACGTGAATGATGTAAGCATCTTTTGACCGATCATCCTGACAGCATCATCACTGGCAGTATGACACAAGAAAGTTACGTACTTACTGTAATTGCTGAGAAACTCTGTCAGCTCCCCCCCCCCCCCCACACTTTCCACACCCTGGACGGGACTGTACTAGAGGCCAGCCCTTCCTTCAGATACCTGGGGGTCTGGCTAGACCAGCACCTTGATTTTTTTGTGCACATCAATGATATCCACTAAAAACTCCTCCCAAGACTGGGTGCTCTCTACCGGAACCATGGTTGCATCCCGTTGCCAGTTCGTCGAACTGCAGAAACATAGAATTTGACAGCAGATAAGGACTGTTTGGCCCACCCAGTCTGCCCATTTCCCTACCTGATGGATAAGCTGCAGATTCTAGTTAATCAACAGCTTACTTCCTCCTACCCCCCCCCAACTAGAATTGCCTTATGTCTGCCCCATGCATTCTTGAATTCTCCCACTGTTCCTGACTCCACAACCTCTTCAGGAAGGCTGTTCCATGCAGCCACAACCCTCTCTGTGAAAAAATACTTTCTAACATTACCTCTGAGCCATCCCCCCTCTATCTTCAAATTGTGCCCCCTTATTTTTGCACATCTCTTCTTCTGAAAGATGCTACCCTCTTGTACTTTGTTAATTCCCTTGAGATACTTGAAAGTTTCTATCATGCCCCCCTCCCTTCTTTCCTCAAGAGTATACACATTAAGCTGCTTTAGTCTCTCCTCGTATGTCTTCTGGTGCAGACCCTGCACCATTTTGGTTGCCCTCCTCTGAACAGCCTCCACTCTGTTTATGTCTTTGCAGAGACAGGGTCTCCAGAACTGCATGCAGTACTCCAGATGGGGTCTTACCAACTGTCTGTACAGAGGGAAAACAACTTCCTGTTTTCTATTGTTGATGCCTCTTCCTATGCATCCCAGTATCCCTCCAGTCCTCCTCACTGCTTTCTCACATTGTTTGCTCACCTTTAGGTCATCTGATATAATTACTCCTAGGTCTCTTTCGATTTTTGTTATTAACTCACCCCCTATAGTATATAACTATATATAACTATAGTACAGAAAATGATACTGCCAATTTTTGACTACGGTGACGCAGTCTACAGCGCCACCCCCAAGTCCTCCCTGACCAGACTGGACCACCTTTTCCACTCCTTCTGTCGCTTTGCTCTTGACTGTCCCTACTCCACCCATCACTGTATCCTCTACCAAACTTTAGGTCTACCCTCCCTTCAGGACTCCAGATCTTCCCACTGCGCACGTTTCACTGCCAAGTACTGGACCCATGCTTTGCCTCCCTACCTATCCTCAGCCCTGACTGCTCACCCTTCCCCAGTTTACAAACTTAGGACAAATGACTTAAGACTCTTTTACATCCCACACTGGTCCTCATCCTTGGGTCAGGTAGCTTTCAGCTACTGCATGCCCAAACTATGGAACTCACTCCCTCCACTCATTCAGCTTTCCTCACCTAAATGGTCTACTATCTGTGCATTTTGCTACCACATTCTCCTGTACCCAACACATTTCTCAGCACTATGACAACCACTCCTCCTGGGTTACTCTGTACCACAGCTGATCATTTCTACCTCAGTTTAAGTGATCCCTGAACCTCCTTTCCTAGGTGAACCCCCAGTCATGGCTGTATTGGTTGCACTGTTGCACCCTCTATCACTATCGTACCTGGCGCTTCCTTTCCACTGTTCGTAACCATCATTGTAAGTATGCACCTGTACCCGGTTCTACCCTGGTTAATGTTAACCCTGCTGTTATATAACTTGTTCCAACTATCTCACTTTGTATACTGCATTCCACTTGATGTTCTTATTGTATGTATTGTTCCCAAGACACATCTGGAATCGAGCGGTATTCTACTCAGTATGCCTCCCTGGTAAAACTCTTAAATAAATAAATAAATCTTCCTGAAGATCACCATGGATGACCACTAATGGGTCTGTGCTAGAGGTGCTAGGACCCTGCAAAGGCCAGAATGTTTCTGGAGGGCTGGTGGCACAAGCAGTCCAAGAATGAAGAGGATGAAGAACATTGACAGCAATGCCTCCCAGTCAAGCGAGACCATGAGTGGAAGCACTGCCTCAACCCAAATTTTGACCTCGACTGTCAACCTGAGGGCAGTCATCGAAGTGAAGCCACTGGGGCTGCAGTGTAAATAAGGTGCACTGGCTTTGGTGGAATAACCTCTGATGGAGGCTGCTCACGAGTGGTGCCGGTCAAGGACATCAACTGGTCTACAGCCTCCTGGGTGAGGACTGAGAACACCAAGGTCTTGGAGACTGACTCCTTGGGAACTTTCTCGGACAATGGATTGACGAGGTCGAGAAAAATCTCAACTGCCTGATTAGCCGATGTCGAGGCTGAAAAGCCTGATAGGGACTATGTGGTGCTTGTAACCTGGTCCTTTACCAAAGAAGGCTTGACGGGAGGAGAGTGCTCAACACACATTGAGCAGTTTGGGGGGGGGGGGCAAAGGAGTGGACAAAGCTCCCATGACCGGTGGCGGTGTTTCTTGTGCTCCTTACCGTGGCAGGCAGGGCTCTCTCTCTCTCTGAAGGCCTGACAAGGAATACAAAGGTGGATTCAGCTCGATGCTGGCCCCAGTTGAAAGCAGCAACAAGGCCGACGAGATGCCCGCTGCAGCAGCGTCTGCCACTTCTTCCGTGGTGGCAAGTTAAGCTGCTGACTCCACTACAGCGGAGGCCTTCTTGTGGTCTTCTGATTGTAGTTTCGGGTACTGATCAGCTGACCTCTCAAGGAGAAGCTGGGCTTCGTGATTGATAGTACAGGGAAGAGGGGAGCATCATCTGGCACAGGCTACAATTTGAAACTTCATGTGCCATCCCCAATAGGTGGAGGCACATGTGTGTGTGAGCGCGACATCTTCTGTCAGCACATGATGCAAAATTTGAAGCCGTGAGCTGGCTGTGTTTCATAGTGTTCCATCTTCTGCTGCCGAGGCAGGAGCAGAACTGAGGGAAGAAGAAATACCGAAGAAGTTTTTGAGATGTAAAGAGAACTGCCAGTGGTGCACTTGAGGCCCTACAGTGCATGGTGCTGTGAAGGAGAAGACCAAACCCTTCCAGCAGAAAGGAAAATCTAACATCACGGGGCGGACCCAGAGGATATACTACCAGAGTTGTGGAGGAGCATAGCTTAAAGGCATTCCGATTAATCACTTCCAGTGGAACAGCCAACGTATGGACAGTGAACTATATATACGCCCCTTGAATTGTATATATATATATATATATATATATTGGCATAACAAAATACAACAAAAGACTGGTGAATGAGATTGTCCTGCCTTTTGTGGATCGGCTCAAAATATTTTGTTTTATAATTATTTACAGGATCCTCGGTCCCCGAGGCGTTATTTTCCCCACAAATTCCAATAACAGTGTCTTCATAGCCCAAACCAAGTACAAAGGGGTAAAGATCAACATAACAATACTGGAGTGTGTCAGTGGGATGGAGGGCAGGCGTGGTACTCTATATAGAAGTTATTCTGGAAGATCAACAGTTGCGGTCAGTATGTAAATTTCATATCTTCCCAGAACCAGTCTTTTCCATAGATTCCCATTAATGGGTCAGAGTACCAAGATCAGAGTAAGTCCCCTGGATCAGGAAGGCAGGTGCCCAGGCCTCACTCAGGGTAATAATCCATTCAGAATTGTCCTGCCAAATGCGGCATGCTGCCTGGCATGGACATCCAGGGCACAGTGCTTGGTAAAGGTATGCACTGTGTTTCAAGCTGGGGCTCTACAAATTTCTCTAATAGGCACAGATTGCATTTCTGCCACAGAAGTAGCAACTGCTCTGGTGGAATGAGCGTGTACCTTACCCTTCAGTATGACCTGAGCCACAACATTAGCACTGGTAAAGGCAGTTTATGATCCTGGCTGAAATGTACTTGATTGCGATAGGCTGTCCCTTTTGGTTAGGGTCAAAAGAGACAAACAGCAGATTTGATTGTCTCAAGTCCCAGGTCCTGTCCAGGTAAAATCTAAGGATCCTCTTAACATCCACTGAGTGGAGAGTCCTTTCTCCCTCTTTCAGGAAGTTGGTAAAGTAGGTAGGCATACTTAATGTGGAACTCCACACCATCACCTTAGGTAGAAACTTAGGGTGTGTATGGAGAAAAATAAGTTAGTCACCTGTAACCATAGTTCTAGGAGTGGTATATGGTTCACATCTACACTTCCGGCAGTCTCCCTTTAAGAGCTGTTCTTGCTAGACAGTATTCAAAGCTTAAGTTCCTTCCACCACCCAGGTGGTATATCCTTCGGCTCTGCCCCATGATATTGGATCTTGCATGCTGGAAGGAGGGATACGTGCGCCACTTGCCAGGGGAGGTTGTGTGGATGTGAACCATATACCATTCCTAGAAATGAAAATCACGTACTTAATGTAATTCTTGATTTTCCTAGATATTTTCACCATTCATTACTGTTGGGATTGTAGCCAGAGGCGTGAGACCCTGCGGGAGCTTACAGCTTTAAGAATTAAAGCTTTTGCCTCTGGAGGGTCCAACATTGGAAGTAGCACGATCACCGAGGCCGGCGTTGTGCGTGGCACTTGCTGGTTGGCCAGTAACTGGCACCAGCCCCTCCAACCTCCTCAGAGAGAAAAAAGACCAAGAGAAAAAAGGGGGTGGAGAGGGACAAGACAGCCCAAGGCACAGTAAAAGGAAATGATATAAACTGAAAGGAAAAAAATGGCTGATCACAGGAGAAGGGGAAAGGGCTCTAGGGGTTTCTGGGTAGGAAGGCCCCAACCACTGGGTAGGCCAAGGGAGAGGAAAAAAGGAAGAGAGAGATAGATGGAGGAAGGAGGAAAAGAAAGACGAATGTAGGGAGAGGGAGAGAGACTAGCATGGACTCTAGAAGGGACAACCCTAGAAGAATATGTTCTACCTGAGGACCAAGAGGGAAAAAGGTCCACTTCAAAAGTAGCTGGACCGAGGTCCTGCAGAATACAGGAGGAACTCAAGACGAGGCAAGGGAGCCTTGAAGTATCCCAGAGATATTCATGGGAGTTAGGCAACAAGAAATGAGTCCGGCAGAGGAGGAGCAGCATATCCCTGCCCCCTCCACTCACAGGATACCATTTCTCTCTCTCTTTTTTTTAAACACACTCACAGAACGAGGTCAGAGGAGTTTCAGAGACTCTCTCCCTCCAGCAGAATGGTGGGGAAAAACACCACCCGGGGCAAGGTCCCCATGGATAGGGTGGGTTACCTGGCTAGGTGCAATCTGGAACCTTTTAAGTAGAAGGTTCAACCCCCTAGCCTCCCACCATAGGCAGGGTGGTGCGGGATAGACAAACTTTTTGCCCTCAAGGAAGGAGCAAGGGATTTACAGGTAGGGGGAGATCGGTGGGGGTCTTGCCCTGTGGGTAACCCAGCTTGGGATACAGAGGAAGAAAAGGAAAAAGCAGGGCCAAAGGCTCCACTGCAGTAGGACAGAGGATGAGGATCCCCAGGGCCCCCCAACCAAGGATAGGGACTCGAGAAGTCAGAGGTAGCCCTTTAACTCAAAGGAAATAAGGTAGCTTTTCATGGGGAGGAGAGGACACCCATCAGAGATCTCCAGGGCCCCCCAACCAAGGATAGGGACTCGAGAAGTCAGAGGTAGCCCTTGAACTCAAAGGAAACAAGATAGCTTTTCATGGGGAGGAGAGGACACCTATCAGAGATGGGGAAAAAAATCTCTTGGCCCATGCTGTTACCTTTGGACAAGTCCCACATCCAAGGACATACAGAGCCCTGGGGAGTCCATGCAGAAAGGAAAAAGCTTCCCTGCTTGCCTTCCCCCCAGATGCCCTAAAGCAGAGCCCAGGACGCCAGGAGGTGCCAAAAGAGGTCTACTTGGAGAGAGAAGGCTAACAGAGAGGCGGCAACACCCAGCAGTTTGGCCATGAGGGGACAGTGGGAAGGTATCAGTAATGAACGATGAAGCTATCTAGGAAGCTCAAGAATTACAGTAAGTATGTAATTTTCATATCTTCCTAAGATCAATATTCATCATTCATTACTGTTGGGTGAGTAGCAAGTACTACGACTGTGGCGCTGGCACCTCCCTAGGGCTGAAAATGCCCTCAACCTCCTGTGGGGGCCAAACAGAGAGAGGAGGGGGCCCCTCATGGGCCTGGCAAGGCTCAAGACTGGTGAGGATGAGTCGGAAACCCCCCTGTGCCAGGGGGAAGGAAGGCACCCCTCTAATTCTTGCCTCATCCTGCGGAAGAAAAAATGGGCCCCCTTGAAGGGAAAGGCCATCCCCGTACGCCAACCTTAAAGGCACTCTCTCTCTTCTGTCTGTGAACCTCTACTGATTGTTTTGTAAACCTGTGACGCCCTAGGTGTTTACTAACCTAATCTCTTGTCTATTGTCCTCCGTAGCCAGGCTGCTCCACTCCTCACAGAGACCCTCAAAAGCCACGGAAGCAGGGTCCCCAGGCTGCAGATCGCCAGCCCCAGTGGATTCTCCGGAGCACAGCTACCAGGTACGGCTGTGCTCACATGTCTCTTGGGGCTCCGGCACCACCGCAAGAAGGAATAGCCTTCCCACCTGCTACCCACCCCCCTCCAAGGCTGGTGGGACCCTTTTATACCCCTCCTTTCATCCTAGATCTTCCCCTTCCAACAATCGCCACCTGAACTCCATTAATTAGATCCCCACGTCCTCTCTATTCACTGCCTCAACTTACTCCCCTCCCCCTTGCTGCTACTTCTCACTCCCACCAACATCATGAGGCTAGCCAGACTTGTCCATTTCTCTGCTACTTCTTTCCACCCTTGTGGTTGCAAATGGCAACAACCCCCCTCTCATTTTCCACTAAAACCCCTCGCCATCTCATTATGAATCACTCTGAATTCCCTTCTTGATCACTCACCTCACCTCATTCCCCTCTCCTGCCCAACGGTCATATCCCTCTCCTCCACGGCACCCTTTGAGGATGGGACCGCTATCTGCTTTACCTCTGCCTACTCCATGAATGCACCCCCTGTTGTCACTCCCCACTTGTTTTTCTGCCCCCCCTCCCCAAGCTTAGATCCCCTAATCTCCCGTTTACCAATAGGCACAGGAGACTCATCCTGCTCCTCCTCCTCCTCGGGTTGATTCACCCTAATCCAGGACCTCAGCAGGCTGCCCCTAACCCAGGACCTCTGCATGCTGCCCCTGGCATCACCTGCCCCTCTTCCAAAAATACTGGTCAGCTCAAAACTGCCCACCTTAACATCCAGAGCCTCCTAGCTAAGAAGTTCCAGCTCAAAGCCTGGCTCTCCACCAATTGCTTTGGTACTGTTGCCCTAACAGAGACCTGGCTAACCTTCAAGATCCTCACAGTGAAACCAGTCTTGAAGGGTACACAGTCTTCAGAAGGGATAGGCAAGGGAAAAGACATGGCGGATGGCTTCTATGGACTGGTTATCACCTCTCAGCCTCCAATTTTGAACCCCAGGTAACGACATCCAACCTGGAATCCCTCTCTGTAAATCTCCTCCTAGGTAAAACAATAATCTTAATGTCACCTACCCCCCCCCACTGAGCTTGATGCTTTTCTCAATATTAAAAACACCATCCCAGCCAGATGGGAGTGGATCATTCTCAGGGATTTCAATCTCAATTGGCAGTCCCCTCAGGCCAACACTGCCAAAGAAACCATTGTCAACCTAGGCCTCCACCACTTAATCTCTACCCCACCCACACTAACTATAGGACAGGATATAAATCGGTCCTAAATTGGATACTCGAGGGTTCTCCCGACTCCATTAGTGACCACTGTGCTGTTTTTTGCTGTTGGTCTGCTAAAACTCCCAAAATTGAATACAATTACTATCTACTACCACCATTTAAAAACACTCAATATCAATGAATTCACTATATCCCTACTAGCCACCGACTAGTGCCTTACAGACTCCATCAGTAACATCAACGTTGCCCTCAAAACTTTCAGGAGGATCTTCCTGGCCATCTGTGACTACCTTATTCTCCTCAAAAAACTTAGGGTAAAAGGGCACAGCAACGAATGGGTCTCCTCCGATCTCCACTAGCTAATGAGGAAGAGAGACAAGGCCTGGGAAACTTACAAGAAACTCAAACTCCCCAGCCTCACAGAACGTTATAAAACACTCTGCAATAAATGCAAATCGGCAGTCTGCAACGCTAAAATAAACTTCCTCAGGGGAAAAACAAGAAAGCTCCAGGGGCAACCACTTAGACATCTGGAAGTTTCTAAATGAATTTACTGGGAGAGGATTAAATAGTGAATGAATCACCCTTGCAATTCATGGACAATCAGTCACCGACCCTCTGACAGTTGCCACCTATTTCAATTCCTGCTTCGCAACCTCGACAAGTACATGCCCAACCCCACCCCCGGCATGATCACAGTCCTTCCCCTTCCACTGGCCAACACCCTGCTTCCACTTCCGATACCTTACACCCAGGATGGGACCAGACTCATTAAATCGAATGATCTCAGACCCAGTCTAGGTCCAGACAACATTGACTACCATATCCTTAAGTTGGTCTGAGAGTCTGTTGCCCTCCCCCTAACCAACATCTTTAACCACTCCCTCTGGTCGGGTATTTTCCCCCTTAACTGGAAATGCACCACCATAGAACCCCTCCACAAATCAGGCACCAAAAATGATGTCACAAACAGAACCAGCCCGGTGGCTCTGTGGGTTGAGGCGCTGGACGCCACACCTTGCACCAGCGACCCGGGTTCGGGAACGGACTTGGGTATCTGGGGGTCGGCCGTGGGGGTGGAGAGTATGGACTTGGATTGAGCTGCCAACAGGCAGCTCTCCTTTCTCAGAAAGGGTGGGTTTACACTGTCGGACCCTAGTGGAGATGGGGGGCTCGGCCACGCAGTGCGTGTTTCAGAGGGGTATGGTCAGGGCCCGAGTTTTCCGTGGCAAACCGCGAAATATCGGAACTTGTTGTCACCCACATAAATTGTGGCCACCCGCTGAACAACGTCCTTGCTGACAGGGTGCCCAATCCCCGTTGGCTTCACGCCCCCCCCCCAAGCTGCCTGGTGCCACGATGGAAGCCAACCCCAGCATGGCAAAAGCTTCCTTTGCCAACGGGGGTGCCCATTCCCTCATCAGCTTCATGTCCCTCCCCAAGCTGCCTGGTGCCACGCTGGGAGCCCACCCCATCATGGCAAAAGCTTCCACTGCTGACGGGGGTGCCCAATCCCCCGTTGGCTTCACTGCCCCTCTAAGCTGCCTGGTGCCATGCTGGGAGCCCACCCCAGCATGGCAAAAGCTTCTGTTGCCGACGGGAGTGCCCGATCCCCCGTCTGCCTCACATTCCCCCCCTCCCAAGCTGCCTGGTGCCATGCTGGGAGCCTACTCCAGCATGGCAAAAGTCCCTCGTTGAGTCAAAAAAAAAACAACAACCTGAAACAAAAAAAAACCTTCCCTCGTTGATTATTTTGCCCTCTCCTCCAACCCGCACCCACCCTCTGCGTAACCACCTCAACCCATACTTACCTCTGGAGCCCAGTGCGACGATCTTCGGTGGACTGGGAACACGTCTGCACTCTTCAAAGCCGACCGCAAACTGAAGAAATGCCGGTAAACTGTATAATGGCATAAATGGATTTTTTTCAACTTTAGTGCATATCTCAGCCATTTCTGGAAATTTTCTCACCAAATTTTCAACATGAGGTTTTTGGGGCCCCACCTTATGAACTGTGACACTGTTATTTTGTTAGTCGGTCCCAAAAGGTGGTTCTGCAGTCGCTGCGCGGAACCACCTTTCCAGAATGATTAATGAAATTACAGTGTCACAGTTCATGAGGTAGGCTCCCAAAAACCCTATGTTGAAAATTTGGTGAAAATATTCCCAAATGACTGTTTTCTAGCGTCGCGTTCTGCATGATCCTCACATGCCTTTCGTATCTCGAGCATTTTAATATTTTCACCCAGATTTCAGTATTCTCATTTTACCACACCTCCTTATGAACAGTACTATTGTCATTTTTCTCATCTCACCCAAAATGTGTTTTCGCACATGTAGCGCACAATGGTGCTGTCGGTGTGCGAAATTAATGTTCGGGACAGATTAAGAAAATCACAGTGACACTGTTCATGAGCAGAAGTCTTAAACTGGCTATGTTGAAAATTTGGTGACAAACGCCCATAAAATGACTGTTATGAGCATGCATTGTAGCAGATATGGGAAAAAAAAAGGAAAATAATTAGAGGTAAATGTGCACTTAGAATTGCCACAGGAAATTGGTGTTGAAGTGCAGAAGTTCTACGTGAGCCAAACCCTGCTGCAGAACTTTGCTCCGATGTGGTGCAGAAAAATCGGAGCTCTGGGTATGGTGGCGCGACGGACACCCTGCAGGTCGGTACGGGAGCGCGCTCATGCTGTGCTGGACGTCATTGCACGTCCGTACTCCTGGGAACACAGCTAAATAGGACCCGCCCCCACGCCAGTGGTAGGCAAAAGCGGGTCCAGTGGGTGCGGCCCCATGTCCATAACCGGGCTCCAGGACATTTGCTCCGTTCCCTCCACCTAAATGCGGCTCCCTTCCAGCACTATAGATAAGAGCACCAGAAGGAGTGTGGCGGTCCTTCCTCAGGGGACTTGGATCTGGGGGGGATTAAGGGGATAGCCACACATGGAGTGGGGCGCTCCTCCCCAGAGTTGGGATGTCAGGGGCTTTAGGCTGGATGGGTAGAGCTGAAACACCGAGAGACCACGCCAGAGAGAGGCCACAGGTGAGGAAAAATAAGAGTTAAAAAATAAAATTTATGTCACAAACTACAGGCACATTTCCCTCCTTGCACCACTCTTGAAAATAATGGAAAAAATTGTCCTTGTCCAAACCACAGAATACCTGGAGAAGTACAGCCTACAAACAGATGCCCAGCATGGGTCACAACACTGAGAAAGCCCTAGTCAAATTTACTCACTTCATCGATAAGACCCCTAAAGGCCTTTACACTGGCTCAGTGTTTGTGGACCTCACAAAAGCATCTGACCTTGTGGACCACAAAGTTCTCCTGCGCACCCTTTCCAGTCTCAACTTCTCCTCAGATGTTGTTAACTGGTTTTCCGATTACCTCAGTCAAAGAACTCGTAGAACTGCGATAGAAGGTACTCTCTCCGACAACTTCCCTATCAAATATGGAGTTCCCCAGGGCTCCATTCTGGGACCCTTTCTTTTTCTCCCTTGTGTTTAAGTCCCTCCCAGAGTGCCGACCTGGTGGTGTAAAGGGTTGAGGTGCTGGACATCACACCTCGCGCCACACCATCGACCCGGGTTTGGGAACGAGTCAGGGCCACAAGGGGTTGGTAGGGGAGAGAAGGGATCGAGCATCTGAAGGACAGCTCTCCCTTCCCTAAGGAGGGTTTCAGGGATGCACCGCTCTGTAGCAGCACCTGGCGATAGATGCAGAACAAAGTCTGCGGCGCTACACACAGTGCGGGAGGAGCTTGGCAGATGGTGGCAAGTACTGCCCAGCCGCCACTGCACATCCAAGCTCCTCTGAGACTAAGCACTGAAAAGCCCTCTGGAGCTCTGGTGAGATGACAGAGACCACAGTGGCAAGCCCACATCCCAATGCCGGCCCAGCACATCCAGGGCTCCCCACGGCTGACCCAACGAGGTAGATCCCTCTAATTACAGAAAGTGCTGCCAAGGGAGGGGCGGGCCCTCCCGGAGGTGATCAGAGGCTGGACCTGCCAAGCCGTTGGGGCGCCTCAGGAATAGCAGGTTTCAGGCAGGAATGAGAGGCCAGCCGAGTGGGTACTTGAAGGCTGCCCGAGCCCAGAGAGAGAAACTGAGTTAAAATTAAAAAAAAGTCCCTCCCAGAGATCTGCCAGCACTCCAACATAATACATTACGCTGATGATGCTGCACTCTACTATAAAGATAGTGACCACTCCTCCCTCCTTGTCGAACTCCAACTAGATTTCCACAGGCTACGCTCCTGGTTCTCATCTAGAGGACTTGTCCTCAAGTTGAAAAAAACTAAATCCATGATCTTCTCCCGTTCCAGAAAACATGCAGCCTTTGATTTCCCACTCCCGGATAATGACGGCAACCATATGCAGCATGCCACAGTTTAAATATCTTGGCCTGCTCCTCGAATGCCACCTGACCTACGATCATCATATCACTCAACTACTTAAGAAAGCCCACCAAAGGCTTGGCATGTTTTATCAAGTTCGACCTTTCCTTATTCCTGAATCCAGGACACTACTGGCCAACAGTTTCCTTCTCCCCCTTTTGACTATGGAGCCCTGATACACTACCCCTCTGTTTCCCCAAAAACCTGAGTAGGCTGCGTAGCACCTACCACAATGTCATCTGGTTTGCCACTGGCCTACGCAGACTAACCCAACATTGTGACCTCTACAAATCAGCCCACTGGCTCCCCCTTGAGGATAGGCTTGACAGCAAAATGAACAGGTTACTCACCTGTAACAGTAGTTCTAGGAGTGGTATATGTTGTTCATCCACACTCACTGGCATTGTCCCTTTCTTCTTTAAATCTGTCAGAAGTCTTCAAGCTGGCTCCTCCCACCCACCCGGGTGGTAAATACCTCGCTTCGCACCATGATGCCAGAAGTTGGATTTACTGTTACAGGTGAGTAACCTGTTTTTCTAGGAGCATGGATATGTTGGTCATCCACACTCACTAGCAGACTCCTAGCAGTTCTCCGGGAGGAGGGAGGCAATGCAGTCCTCTCCTTATAATAGGAGAGAGCACGTCTCGGGTATGGAGCCTGTACTCGGCATCCGAGCTATAATTAGGGTAATATACCGGCAGAATCAACACCTAGTTAAGGTGAAACTCTGACACCACCTTCGGAAGGAATTTCGTGTGGGGGCACAGGACAACTTTGTCCCTGTGAAAGACCAGATAAGAGGAGTCCACCGACAGTGCCTGGAGCTCCCTGTCCTTCTTACTGACGTGACAGCCACCAGGAAGGCAGTCTTCCACGACAAGTGTGACAGCTCACACTTATGCATGGGTTCAAATGGCTTGCCCATGAGCTTTGCCGAAACCAGCAGCAGATCCCATGGAGGTGAAGGGTCACACACCGAAGGGGATATGTGATCCAGGCCTTTGAAAAAACACCCGACCACTGTCTCCTGCGCCTGGTAAGCAGAAATGGCTGCCAGGTGCACCATAAGGGTCAATGACCGTAGACCCCCTTTGGAGAGAGACCAAAGGTAGTAGAGAATGTTGGCCACAGAGCAGGATAAGGGGTCCAGACCCTTACCATGGCACCAAATGGAAAATCTTTTCCATTTGAAGGCATAACATTTCCTGGTTGATTCCTTTCTAGATGCCCTCCACCGCAGTGAAGACATCTTCGGAAAGACCCAAAGCCTGGAACTCTAGCTGCTCAGGTACCAGGCTGTGAGGTGCAGGGACTGAAGGTCAGGATGGAAGACCTTCCCCTGGTTGAGAAATATCAGGTCCGGGCATGTACAAAGCCGCTCCGGGGGACTGCAGCTGAGGCTGAGGAGACCTGGATACCAGAACTGGTGCAGCCAGTCTGGGGCTACCAGAATCACCGTCGCCTTGTCCCTCCTCACCTTGAGTAACACCTTGTGGATCAAGGGAAATGGAGGGAAGGCGTAGGAGAGGCCTGGGGTCCACGGCCTCGAGAAGGCATCCCCCTGCAGTGAGCCCTGCTGAGGGGGGCGAGCATGATACAGCCTCAGCTTGGTGTTTTCCCTGGAGGCAAACAGGTCCACCATCGGTTTGCTCCAACGGGAGAACAGGCTGTAAGCTACCTCTGGATGGAGAGACCACTCGTGGGATGTCTGGCCTATGTGGCTGAGAGCATCCGGCAGCTGGTTCGAGGCTCCTGCCACATGGAAGGATAGGAGATCTGCCTCCAACCGGCTTACGAGGGTCCAGATGCGGAGTGCCTCCTTGCACAGCAGACGGGAGTGCGTGACGCCCTGTTTGTTGAGGCAGTACATGGTCGTGATATTGCCCTTCTGGACTTGAACCACTTGACCCCAGAGCTGAGGAGTGAAAAGCTGACAGTGCCAGTCTGACTGCTCTGAGCTCCATCAGGTTGACTTTGCATCGGGACTCCTCGGGGGTCCAGAACCCTTGGGCCCTGTTGTTCCCCAAGTGTGCTCCCCAGCCCATGAGAGAGGTATTGGTCGTAAGGACAACTGTCTGCTCGGGCGGACAAAGGAGATCCCTTCCTGTATACGGTCTGGCGCGGTCCACCACTGGAGAGTGTCCCACATCTTCTAGGTTACAGTGATCAGCTGGTCGAAATGACCATGACGCTGAGTCCACTGGGTGGCCAGCTCCCACTGGAGGGGGCACATGTGCAACCAGGCCGAACGGACCACTGAGGTGCACGCCACCCTGTAACCCAGAAAGCGCAGAAAGTCCCGGGCAGTGCACAAGTGCCCAACCAGAAATGACTGGGCAAAGGAGGAGAGAACCTCCGCCCTGTCCGCCCGGGAGTCAAGCTCTGACTTTACAAGAGTTGAGCTCTGCTCCAATGAAGCCCATCACCTGGGAAGGCACGAGTTCCGACTTGGCCTCGTTGATCAGGAGGCCGAGCTGGGAGCAGGTCTGGAGAGCTAGATCCCTCGACCTCTCCGCATCCTGTTGGGTGGAACCTACCAGAAGCCAATCGTTGAGGTAGAGGTAGATTCTGACACCCCCCCCCGATGCCAGAGATGGGCCGCCACCACTGCAGTGCATTTGGTGAAGACCCGTGGGGCCGATGACAGGCCGAACGGCATGGCTTGGAACTCGTACAGGGTCCCCTTGACCCTGAAGTGGAGGAACCGCTGATAGGACGGATGGATTGGGATGTGAAAGACCGTGTCCTGCAGATCCGCAGAACAGAACCACATGTTTCGCTCCAAGGATGGTATGATCTGGGACAGAGTGACCATCCAAAAGGTGCGAGACCTGAGAAACTGATTCAGATCATGGAGATCTAGAATGGGGTGCCAACCCCCCATCCGCTTGGGCACCAGGAAGTACCTGGAGACAAAGCCTGGGTCTGCTGGAGGATCCGCCATGGGAGCTACTGCCTCCTTGTGGAGGAGCTGAGCTATGTTGTCTCGAAGAGCCGACTGGGTGCATGCAGAAATCCATTCCTTCTGAGGGGCATGGGCTCGGTTGGGAGGGTACTGCTCGAACTCTAGAGGCAGTCCCCGACCGACCATTTCGAGAACCCACCTGTCCGAAGAGACAGCAGAGCAGGCAGAAAGAAAGTGGCAGAGCCGATCCCCCCCACAGGAGGGCCCAGAGTTGGAGTGATGGAGACAGGGGTGGTAACCCCCATCCCGTCACTGGGCAGGCTTAGAGGAGGAGGAGGCTCCAGGACCTGAGCCTCGGCCTCCTTTTCAGGCCTGTTGGGGTCCAGGCTTGGGCCGGGGGCGCTAAGCTCGAGTCTGCTGCTGATGTTGCTGTCCTCCTTGATAGGAGGGCTGCCGGACCATAGGGGCAGAGTGACAAAAAGGCTTCTTCTTCTTCTTCTGCTGCTGGTTCTTGCCCAAAGAACCCTTGGCAGAAGTGGCGTCCAAGGTGGCAATGGACTGCTCTATGCACTGTAGGTGACTGGCCAATCCTGGACCGAACAAGTCGGTCCCAAGGAAAGGCACGTCAGTAAGCTTATGCTGAGTATCCGCTGGAAAGGAGGAAAGCCTCAGCCAAGCCCTGTGGCGAGAGGCCACTGCGGCAGCCATCAAGCGGGCACAAGAACCTCCGATGTCCAAGGCTGTCTGGAGCTGCTGTTTGGCAACAGAACAGCCCTGGTCATGGACCTGTTCGACCATGGTCTCTATGTCCATGGGGAGATGAGGGAGGACTTCTTCTAATGACCCGAGAAGGGCATGAGAGAAGTGCACCATGATGACAGCAAAGCTGGCCTGACGAAGGCCCAAGGAGGAAGCAGCATAGACATTCCGGGCGGAGTGGTCCATATTTTTGGACTCTTTTTCCGGAGGTCGGTCAGTGTCAGCTGAACTGCCAGTACACCTGAACACAGAGGCGGTCACCAGGCTCTTGGCCGAAGGGTGCTCTGAGAACCCCCGCAAGGGACCCCAAGGGCACCATGTATCTGCGGGCCATGTGGGCAGACGGTGCTGCCAAAGTTCGAGGGTTGGGCCAACGATGGCTTCGGCCACAGGACTGGCCTCCGTCAGGGTATCCCCTCTCTTTAGGATATCTGTGAGAGGGTACTCCGCCTTTTTCTGGATAGATTCCAGAGGCATTCCGGTGGAGTCGGAAATGAGACGAAGAATCCCTTGGAAGAAGGAAGGGCCTTACTCCATCCCTGTGCCAACGGACGACTCATCATCCCCAGAATGAGAGTGGATACCGGTGACATCCGAGTCCGAGGAGTCTGGGTACAACGGCCTGCCACCTAAAGCACCCTCGATCTGCCGAGGGCAGTCCGGGTAACTGTGACAGACAGACAGACGTTGGGGAAGTCTGGTGTCCTGTCGGTCCTCATTCGAGGGAGCCCCTCCCACAGGCTGTTTAGGCGGCAGTTCCACCCGAACAGGTGGAGAGACTGGAATAGGCCGAACCGGGGGATGGGTCGGCCCCACATGCAGAGGAACCAAGGGTTTCGGTTCCGGAGGAGTCAGTTTTGGCCTGGGAGGAGACAGCAAAGTAATGGCCAGGGTGGCCGGCACAGCTGGCTTCTGCCCGGTCAGAATCAGCTGTTGCCACATAAGGTCCTCATAGCGCTGGAGTTTCTGTCGGAGCCTCTCCTCGTCAGAGGATGACCTGTGGCATCGCCCCCTTTTACAGCGCTTATGGTTCTTCCTCGGTCGTTCGGCCAAGGGGGTTCTGGACCTCGACCGAGATCGGGCAGGCTGACTCGGTGGACTGGGAGACACTGGGGGAATCAGTGAAACCCGAGGGTCCGGAAATAGATCCTTAATGGAGACACCAGCGGGCTGGGTCTCCTCATCAGGAAACACTAGGACCGGAGTCCTTTCTAAGGAGTCATCGACCATGGCTGGTGACAAAGGGTCGATCGGGTCGAGAATGATCTTGACCTCATCGGCCACTTCCTTGGTCATCTGGCCAGATGAAAGGCCATAAAACCTGCGGCCGAGGAGGCGGCCTCGACCGAGGTCAAGACTGCATGCTCCTGGGACTGAGACCTCTCTTAGTCCCAAGATCGCCTTCGTCAAGACGAAGAAGGTTCTTTTTCCCTCTTCCGAGGGCGGAAGGAGTGTGAGCCCGTGGGCACCTCACCTCAGGTGGGGAGAGACTGGCACAAGTCCTTAAAGCAACCTGTAAGGTGGAGCCAAGGTTCAGTGGGATGAAGAAGCGATTGGCGAGGCGGCGGCTTTTCCTCGAGCATGCCATGGGTTCAGCTGCTCGGCAGAGCCCGCCTCTGCGGAAACCGCCCACCTAGCCTCTTTGGACTTCACCAGAGGGTTCCTTTTCTCTGGTCTCCCCAGTTTCAGGTGTGCTATGCGGTTGTCCAGGACACTGGGATGGAACGCCAAGCAGTAACTACAGGACAAGGTGTCATGGCCGACACCCAGGCAGTAGAGGGACATGAGATGGGGATCAGTGCAGGGCATCTTTTGGCCGCAAGGACATCGGCAAAATCCCAGGGAAGATTTCTCCTCCATGATCGAAGACGCAATTGCACGATCGCTAACTCGAACGAGTTTTAATTTCGATAAAACTGAAGATTTGAAAGCCAGGGCCTACAAAATGCGGGAGCACGAGGGAGGCAACTTGTATCTTCCAGCAGAAAGGAAGATCTGGAGTCATGGGGCGGAGCGGAGGTATTTACCACCTGGGTGGGTGGGAGGAGCCAGCTTGAAGACTTCCGGCAGATTTAAAGAGGAAAGGGACAATGCCAATGAGTGTGGATGAACAACATATCCACGCTCCTAGAACCTTATTTTTTTTCCACAAACTCACACTGGGACTTCTACCGACCAGCATCATCTCCCTCTTCCCCAAGTCTACCCTTATGCGGTCTACCTGACGCTCCTCCTCCTCCCTCTCCTTTGCTGTCCCTTTCTGTCGGACCACCCAATGCCAAAATACAGTCTCCTACAAAGGTGTGAAACTCTTCAACAATCTACCCCCATGTTCATCCAATGTCCCTCAACTGCCTCCTTCAAGTACAACCTAAAAGGGTCACCTTTCCTGCTCCCTGGCATGCAAATGTCCTAGGCTATAACTGGCCCAACAATGTTCTGTCTAACCCAATTGTTCTTCCTTAGTGGAGGCTATGTGTACCTGACTCATATTCCTCTTCAGTTTGTTGGTATACGTGCACCCATTGAAAGCATTTTGTTCCATGTAATAACTGTTATTGCTGTATAAGTGCACACATTGGTAGCACTTTGTTCCTTGTTATGCTGCTTCACTTGTAATGCACCTTTCTATATATAGTTATTGTAACCTGTTTATCCTTACTAGATGCTTGTGAAAACAGGCAATTTTGCTCACATGCCTTTTCAGCATAAAAAAAATAATCTGAAACTGAAGGTGAAGCTATGTCATCCGCCTAATGTTGATTGCAGTTCCTGCCAGTTTGGAAGCTACCTCACTGGCATCAAGGAATACCCTTGCTTGCTGCCTTGCTAGCTCCAGACCACATGCAGAAAGGCTAATGGCCTGACCCAGCATTGTTCACAGGTGCCTAGCGTAAGCAGCCTGGTGTGCCGAGACACACAGAAGAAGGTGCGCCACTGAGAAAGCTCTTCCACCCCAGCAGTTAAACTCAGCCGAGTCGGACTCTGGGGAGCAATTGTGCCTCAGGCGACGGTACCCAGAGAGGATGTACAGGAACTCCACTCCCAAAGAGGGGGTGGGGCATAGCACCTGGAGACCCCAGGGGTGCGCAATACCTGCGCTGTCAGTCCCTTTGGGCTGGAAAAAGGGCAGAGGGATGATGCCAGGCTCTATGCAGCGCCTCCGTGAAAAGACAAGGCCACAGAGGGATGACAAGATTCTCTGCACTAAACTCCCCTAGGAAAGCGTGTGTCACATGGGCAGGATTGTGACTGGCGAAATGGGAGAGATAGAGCTTCTCCAGCATCCCCAACAGGAATCGCTGATAGGTGGTGAGATCAGCGTCTGAGGACAGGTGGATGGAAGGATCCTCTTCCTTAGAGGAGGAAGACGAGGAGGCTGAGGAGCCCAATTCAGAGACTGGAGCATCTGGAGGTTCAGGTCTAAAAATGACCTCATCCAGGGCTCTAAGGTAGTGGGGAAAAAGAAGCCATGGATGCTCTGAATTGTTCACAGGTCATGGGCCCCGAAGGGCCATAGAGACCTGGGAGAGCAGGAAGAAGCAGAGGAAGAGGAGGAGGGGGAGAAGAGCTCTGACGAGCCAGAGCAAGACTTCTGCTAGGGCTACGAGACCGCACAGGTGACTCTACCTGGGGAAGGGGCTGCGCAACTTGCCCACTGCAGGGCACCCAACCAGACAGGAGTGGCCAGGGTGATGTCCTTGGGGAAGAACCCCCAGATGGAGCGAGCGGAGCCATTCTGACCCTTGCGGGTGACCCCTGACCCCACCTGCTGCAGACCTTAATGGTTCCAGAGAGGAGGGAAGGGTCAGCACTGTGGCTCCTCCCAGATCCACCAGCTGCCCTGGAAAAGGGTCTGCATGCCAATGTCAACCTCCCCCCCACCTCACCAGATAGGGACCAGCTCCTCCGAGGACCTCTAGTACTGGAGGTTAGGGTTTCTGAGACCACTCCAGCACCAGAAATGGTGGCAGCATCCATTTGAGAACCCACCCTGGCGCTGTAGTCTGACCCGGCACCAGAGCCGGTCTTGGACCCCAACCCGGCACCGCCCTCCGCACCGCCCCTCCCTAACGCCGGAATGGGTGCGGGCAACATCCCCAATGCAGACAGAGGGGAGGCAGCTCCAAGGGCAGCATCAGGAAGGTCAGTGGCGAACTCCTAAGTACCGGAGACTCTAAGGCTGGGTGGAGGAGAGCTCCAGGGCGCCAAACAGCCAATCAGGATCATACAGATCCTCTTCCTCCAAAGAGGAAGAGATCAAGTAGATCCCCAAAGAAGTCACCCAAAGGAACTCTCCCTTTCCTGGGACTGTGAGCGGCACCAGAAGGGGACCCAGTGCAATACAGGCTCACCTTGTTCACCAGCACTGAGGGCGGCATCGGGAGCCAAACAGGCGTCAACAGGTGGCACCAAGGGCTCCTGATTCCAGGCCCAGCGCTGAGCTGCGACCATGATACTGGGAGTCCGTGCCTCCGTGGAGGCAATGGACTATGAGGGGTACTCAGTCGACAACCCAGAGGAGGCAGACTGTCCCACCGACCCCTCATGCAGACCTCCCGTCTCAGCTAGACTAGAACTGGTGGAGGCCTGCTCCCTCTCCCTATGTATAGTTCTGAAGGGTAACATGCGGGAAGGGCACAATGTCCTGGCCTCCGAAAGTGGGAGGATCCCGACCCACCTTCAACGCACGCAGCTCGAGGACCCGGCAGTCCATGGAGAAGCAGGCGTTGCAGTTGTTCATGTCATGAAATGGACACAGGCATGTTAGGCAGTGGTCCTAATGGTCTGTAATGGTCACAGGGGCACACCCCGCCTTAGATTTCGAATTAGGCCCAAACTGGACATGATTCAAGTGGATAAAACAAAAAAAACACAGCGAAGACTAAATGCCACACCAATGACAGACAGGGAAATCAAATGATTTTACCGGCTTCCAGAAGCTCAATGGAGTCAGCGGAGGTCTGCAGCATCGAGTGAGAACTGTGTCAGCAGAACTGATGCAGCTGTATTGCCGGCCCAGTGGCACTGAGGGTTGAGGCGTTGGATGCCACACCTCGTGCCACGCTGGCGACCTGGGTTCAGAAACACGCTTGGGTCGGCAGGGGAGGGATGGGATCGAGCATCCGAGGGACTGCTCTTCTACCCTTGGGGAGGGTTAAGGGATCCCACCGCTCTGTAGCAGACCCTGGTGATGATCGAGGGCACTACCAAAGGTGGTGCACTTGGGGATGGAGCGCGGCAGACGTCAGCACGTTGTGCCTCTGACATCACTGCATGTCCACACTCCAAAAAGGGATAGCAACGGAGGAAAAAAGGCTACGCACGAGTGAGCAGCTTGATAGCCGCACTCATACTACCTGGAGGTCTGTCGTGGAATCCTGCGGGGGGGGGGGTGGTCTGGTCTCGGCCCGGTATGGGAAGACATAGAGGGCCTCCCAGCGGGTCGGGGAGCAGCCATACCAGACCCTCCATCATGCGAGTGAGCCTGCTGCCCTTCGGGCAGGGGGAGCTGGCGGCTGGAAGCCCCCACCGATCATACCGCAGCAGGGAGATAAAGATGCAATAAAAAAAAAAAAAACTGATGCAGCTCTATTGATGAAGGCCTTTAGCTCCCATGGTGAGCTTTCCTTGATGGCGGGAAAAGAAGAACTGAAGAGGTTGGGGGGCCGGCGTCGGTTATTGGCCAACTCGCAAGCGCCACGTAATAACGTCGGCCTCGAAGGCAGCACCATTCCCGAAGGTGGCCCCTCCTCCAGAGACACCAGTTAGCTAGAAGCTCCCATGAAGTCTCATGCCTCTGGCTACAATCCCAGCAGTTATGAATGGTGAAGATTGATCTTAGGAAAATCTATGGTTACAGGTTATTAACCTATTTTTCTAAAGATGTGGATATGGTTCACTTATCCACACTTCTGGTGGACTTTCAGCAGTTCTCTGGGAGGAGGGGGCAACCGTTCACCCCTATTTGGTGAACAAAGATTGGAGAACTGAGGTCCCAAAAGCAGCATCCCAGCACTTCTGGTGGACTTTCAGCAGTTCTCTGGGAGGAGGGGGCAACCGTTCACCCCTATTTGGTGAACAAAGATTGGAGAACTGAGGTCCCAAAAGCAGCATCCCAGCATGACTCCAGGTCGATGCTGTAATAGGAAATGAAGGTGTGTGCCAATTTCCAGGCAGCCACCCTACAGATCTCCTGTAAGGGGACATCCCTGAAAGCAGCCACCAAGGAAGTGGTATGTCTGAAGGAATGAGCCCTAAGCCCTACAGGAGGCTTCATACCAGACAACCTACAACAGAGGTTGATGCAGGAGACAATCCACCTGCCAATCATCCGCTTTGCTGCTGGTCAGCCAGGTGTGGCTTCAGCGTATGTGACAAACCGCAGGTGAGCTTTACCTGAGCTCCAGCTGTGACTCTCTATAATAAGACAGTGCTCACCACCGGTCAAAAGTATGGAGCCTACGGTTGGCCTCTGACTTTGTGTTGGTAAAGTATACTGGTAAGTTAATCACCTAGTTAGAGTGAAACTCTGATACAACCTACGGAAGGAACTTTGGGGGGGTTTGGGGGAGGACGACCTTGTCCCTGTAGAAGGCCAGATAAGAAGACTCCACCGACTGTCTGGAGCTCGCTGATCTTTCTGGGTGATGTGAAAGCCACCAATAAAGCAGTCTTCCTCAACAGGTGTGACATTTCACACCTGTGTGTAAGCTCAAATGGCTTGTGTATGAGCACAGCCAGCATCAGCAGTAGGCCCCAAAGTGGCAATGGTTCATGCACTGGGGGGGACAAGTGGTCAAGGCATTTAAAAAAAGCACCTGACCACCTTCTCCTGTGCCACTGCTGACTTACCAGCCCTCACCCAGTAAGCAGAGATGGCTGCCAGGTGCTTCTTAAGAGTCGCTGCTCATAGTCTCGACTGACAGAGGGACCAGAGGCACGCCAGGATGCTAGCCACAGGGCAGGCAAGGGGATCAAGTTACATACCCTAGTACTAGGGAAAACCTCTTCCATTTTAAAGCACAGCACTGGGGAGTCAACTCCTTTCGGGAGGCCTCCAAAACGTGGAGCACATCTTCCAAGAGACCAAAAGCCTGGAATTCTAGCCACTCAGGAATCAGGCCCAGAGGTGCAGGACCTTCCCCTGCTGTCTGGTCAGCAGGTCTGGATCAAAAGGCAACAGCAGTAGAGACCCGATGCTGAGGATACCAGAACTGTCACTGGATCAGTCTGGAGCTATCAGGATCACCCGCCGCTCGTCCCTGACCACCACCTAGTGGAGTAAGGGGAAGACAGGCTAGGTGTACACAAGGCTTGGGGTCCAGGGCCTCACAAAGGTATCCCTTAGTAGCATCTACGACTGTAATGGGTGGTTACAGAACAGCCTCAGATTTCTGTTCTGTTGGAGGCAACAAACAAGTCCACCAGAGGGGTGCCCCACTGGGAGAACAGGTGGGTTACCATCGCTTGATGCAGGGACCACTCGTGCGACATCTCTCCCACATGGCTGAGAGCATCTGCCAACTTATTGTGAACTACAGCGACATGAATCGGCAGGAAATCTGCACCCAGGCTGTGAACAAGTGCCCAGGTGCAAAGGGCCTCCTGACACAAGGGAAGAAAGTGAGTTTTGAGCGGCCGGTTCTGGTAAATCATGGCCATTGTATTGTCAGTCTGGATCTGTGCAACCTGACCCCTGATCACAGCAGCAAATTCTGTGATAGCCAGCTGCACTGTATGGAGCTTCTGCAGGATGATGTGGTGACAAGGTGACCAGAACCCATGGGCCCTGTGGTTTCCCAGGTGTGCTCCACGCCCCACCAGAGATGCATCCGTCCTGAGCGTGACAAGTCAGCTGTGGGTAGACAAATGGGATTCCTTCCTCTAAGTGTTCAGGGACCAGCACCCACTGGATGGTGTTCCATACAGGCTGGGTCACAAGAACCGGCTGGACCAGATGACTAGGCACCGAGACCACTGGTGGCCCAGCTTCCACTGCAGGTGGCACATCCGCTAGCGTGCCCAATGGACCTCGCTGGTGGTGGATGCCATGTACCCCATCAACCTGAGGAAATCCCAGAAGAGCACAAGTGCCCAACCAAATATGCTCGGGCAAAGAAGGTTAGGTCCTGAGGCCAGTCTGCAGGGAGGCAGGCCTTGGCTGACAGGGAGTCTAGTTCTGCCCCAATGAACTTGACTACCTGCAAGGGGCTCAGTTTGGACTTGTCCAGGTTCACTAACAGGCCCAAGTCTCTGCTGGTCTGGAGAACCAGATCTCTGGACTACTCCATGGCCTTTTAGATGGTCCAGCTATCAGTCAGTCACCCAGGTAGGGATATACTCACACTCTCTCCACCACAGGAAGGCTGCCAACACTGCCATGTACTTGGTGAAGACCCTGGGCACAGATGAAAGGCCGGAGGGCATGACATGGAACTGATATAGAACCCCTTCTGTGCAGAAAGTACAGTTACATAAGAACTTACCATAACAGTAAATATTCAAGAAGAGCTCTTGCAGCAGGCTACACCATAAAGACTGAAGCTGGCAGGCACCAGGACCCCATGGAAAACTTTTAGCTAACAGTCTATAGCGGGGGACTGCCTCCCGACACTGGCCTGCCCTCAACGTCTGCCAATGGTATAAAAGGGGCGGTCACCCAGCCCTACCTCAGTTCTCCAGCTGGAGAACCTGGCAAACTCGGAAATGGAGAACCAAGGAGGTTCCTCTGAATTGAGGAAAGGAATATAGCGGATGATGGAGAAGCAGTCACTAGCGGGAAGGTGGGAGGGAAAGCAGCACCTGCTGCAACAGCTCCTCTCGAAGGTCTACTGTTACGGTAAGTTCTTACGTAACTGTACTATCTCACTTCGAGGGTAGCTCTTGCAGCAGGCTACACTATAAAGACTGAGTCCCCAGCAGTGGAAGGACTAACCCCCGTCAGCTGGGAGGAGGAGGAGGAAAAAAAATCTGTTGAAGATACTCATGAGAGTAGGCCTTGTAGGACGGTGAGACCAAAGCCTGTCCTACGTCGAGAGGCAATGTCCAAACCATAATGTAGAATAAAGGCAGTATGGCGCAGTGATTTAAGGCTCTGAGCCGCAAACCTGGAGACCTGGGTTTGAATCCCACAGCCTCCACGTGCATACTGTGTAACTTTGAGCAAGTCACTTAACTGCCTTGTGCTCCCAGGTTGCACCTGTAAACAAGCTTCAGCTTAGTGTCTCTCTCCTGGTTAATAAAAAAAAAAGCGTGGTGTTGTTGAGGCACAGGTCAGGAAGCACAGGAAAAACCAGGAGCAGTTGTAGAATTCGCAAAAAGTGTTTATTAGTACTAGCAGTAACATAAAAAAAAATTGTTCAGAATAACTATTTACAAAGGCAGAATACACAGAAGATCCATCTAAATTTTTCTTCAATCTCTGTGTCTCTCTCCAAAACACTGTAGCTCTCTCTTATAAGTCATTGCAACTCCCCTCCTTAACAAGCATCCAGTTTTTTTTTCTAAAATGTTCTTGTAAATTTCAGGCAGGTGCAGCAAGAACACAATGTCCCAGAACTGAGGCCCCTTCTCCACAGCTTCTGAAAAAGGGCTTAAAAACTTCTCTCAGGTTAACCTCTTGTGTTCCCAATAGCTTTCTGCAATCATCTCAAACTATAATTACATACATTTCAACCGTAGCACTATATAATTTCTAAACAAAAGGATCCCAATATTAGTTACATTTCCACCTAATGATTTGCATATATTTTTATACCATTAGATATGCAAGGGAGGAAAAGACACAAACAGCAAGGGAAGGCTGAGAGACCGTGAGAGGCAGAGAATTGCGAGACTGTCGGGGTGATCAAATCCTAGGTGTCACAGGAAAATTTGGTTGTGCAACCAGACAGACAAGAGACAGGAAAGGAAAGAACAGAACAGATCCTTGCATTCAAACTCTCCATAACAATTGGGACAGAGTCCTATTCAACACTGTCACATGTGGACAGAACTCCAAGTGGCAGCTGCGCAGGTATCAGCCATAGACACTTTTTTTTAATGAAAAAGCAATGAAAGACCTTCACATCAATTGTCCCAAAAGGTGCTCCAGTAAAACAAGGTAAATAATTAACAAAAGAACTGGGCACACACCAAAACTGAGTTTCAGAAAAATAAACTGATTTTTTATTTAAACATTCTTAAGGCACAGCATGTCAGAAAACAGTGCTGACAACCCCAAGTAGTGACCCAAAATCCTGGGTCATCAGGCAGACACATTTTTAATGGAAGCAAAAGAAGCAGCCATACCCCTGGTAGAATGGCCTTTGACTGGTCATACTTGCTATAGCAATAAACAATACAGTTGACCAACGATTTAGACAAAGTTTGCTTAGAAACAGGAGCCCCTTCTGCTCTTGGGGTGAAAGAAACAAACAACTGATCAGATTTCCTGATAGCACGGGTGTGCTCTAAAAAGTAAAAGAATACCCGGTGAACATCCAGAGTATGAAGTAGAGCCTTCCCTCAGTTAGAGTACTCTGGGTAGTAAAGTGGTAGGTGAATGTCCTGATTCAGTTTAAATATGGACATCACTTTGGGCAAAAACTTAGGATTTGTCTGCAAGGATACCCTGTCCTTGTGGAAAACTAAATAAGGCTCTTTACACATCAGAGTCAGAAGCTCGGAAATCCTTCGAGCAGAAGTACTGGCAACTAAATATAACACTTTCCATGACAGAAACCGTAGCTTGCAACTTGCAGCCAGTTCGAAGGGAGGCAGCATAACTTTTTCCAAAATAAATAAAAGGTCCCATGGGGGAACAGCATCCCTGATGGGAGGTTTGAGATGAAGAATACCCCGCAAGAAGGTGCGGGAAAGATCCAGCTGGTTAAGAGGCCCTCTACAGGTGCATGATATGCAGAGGTGGCTGATAAATGCACCTCAACGAAGGAGTAGCTCAGGCCTGAGTCGGACAGGGAAAGGAGGTATTCCAATACAGTATTCATTGGAAAGGTGAAGGGATCCAGGTGGCAAGCGGAGTTCCAAATGCAGAACCGCTTCTACTTCATCGTATAAGTGGCCCTGGTGGAAGACTTCCTTGCAGCCACCAAGACATCTGCCACTCTAGGGGAAACCACAAACCAGGCAACTGCTAGGTCTTCAGGAGCCATGCGTGCAGGTGCAGCGACTTAAGGTCCAGATGGACTATGGTGCCCTGCTCCTGGGAGACCAAGTCTGAACTCAGGGGCAGGGAGAACAGGAGTTCCACTGCCAGCTGCTGCAGCAGTGGGAACCAAATCTGACGTGGCCAGTAGGGAGCGACTAGGATCATCCCTGTTCCCTCCGACTGCAATTTGAGAAGAACTCTCTGCAGTAATGGAAAGAGAGGGAAGGCATACAGACACCTCCCTGTCCAAGAGAGGGACAACATGTCTCGCCAGAAAACAGCAGTCCCTGGCTCTAACAAGCAAAAACTGGGCAGTTTTACGCTGAGTGGGGACGCAAAAAGGTCCAACTCGGGCCAGCACCACCTAACAGCTCTTTGGCCACAGACTGCAGAAGTTCCCATTTGTGTGCCTTGGACCAAGACTGGCTTAAACTGTTGGCCAAGGTGTTTTGTATGCCTGGGATATGCACTGCAGTGAGTTCCAGATGATGCTCAGCCCAATACCAGACTCTCATGGCCTACTTGTTTATGTAGAAGACCACCGACATGCTGTCCGTCTGAATTAAGAGAGGGCCCAGAAGCAGATTCGTCTAGAATACCTGTAGGGCCTACAGTATGGCCTGCATCTCCAGTACGTTGATGTGGAGATGTTGCTCCTGAGGAGACCAAATTCCCTTGGTCTGCCATATGGGCACCCCAGCCCTGGTCAGATGTGTCCGTAATCAAACTCTGACAAGGGGACTCCTGATGAAAGCAGACCCTGTGGAAAGATTGGAGGGGTCAACAATCATGTCCGAGTCTGGCGCACTGGAGTGAAGACTGTCACAAGCTGTTCCAATCCGTTTGTGCGCTGGTCCCACTGGACTCGAAGGGTCCACTGGGGAACCCTCATGCACAGGCATGCCAGAGGGACAGTCGCGATGGCCGCTGAGATGTGCCCCAGCAGCCTTAGGAATAACCTGGCTGGGATTTGGCGTGAAGAGGAAATCAGGTGAGCCTGGTCCTGAAGGCATTCCACCCTGGGAGGCAGGAAGGCTTTTCCTTTGGCAGTGTCCAGGACTGCCCTGATGTACTGAAGCTTTTGGCTGGGCAATGGGGAGGACTTTGGGAGATTAAGCGTGATCCCTAGGTCTCGAAACAATGTAAAAGTATCTTCCATGGTTCTGATCAGCTGATTTCTGGAATGAGCTGCTAAGAGACAATCATCCAGATGGGGAATACATAGTGGCCTTTCCTCCTGAGGGCTGCAGCCACCACTGCCATGTGCTTTGTAAAGACTCAGGGAGTCGAGGACAGGCTGAATGGCAGAGCATTGAATTGGTAGTGGCTGCCTTGGAAGCAGAAGCAAAGGAACCTCCTGTGGCATTGAAACACCAGAATGTGAAGGTAAGCATCCTTCATATCTAGGGAGCACAGTGAATCTCCCTGGTGAAGGAGGGGAAGCAGGCCTGGAAGGGCGACCATCCTGAAACATTTGTATTCTATATACTTGTTCAGGTGGCTGAGATCCAGGATAGGCCGTAGGTCTCCAGTTTTCTTTGGAACCAGAAAAAAGTAAGAATAAAAGCCCTTCCCTCTTTGAGCTGGCGGAACTGGCTCTATGGCCTGCTTTTGCAAGAGCGCTTGAATTTCCTCTTGAATGTTGGCGATGTGGGACTGAGGGTAATGGCAGATTACAGGTGGGTTGTCCAGGGGCATCTCCATGAACTCTAGAATATGCCCTTTCTCTATTAGCTGGAGAACCCATTGATCTGTGGTTCTTCCGTGCCATCTCTCCAGATACAGAGAACAGCAACCCCCCCACCTCCCCCAGGGACTCTGCCAGGGTTGGGTAAGGAGTCAGGCCAAAGAACCAGGGACAGGCAAAGGGACTTGGGTGGTTCTGGGACCTGAACCTCCTGAGGCCTGAGACCTGTCCTTACGTTTGAAGGCACTTCTGGTCTGTTGGCCTCGGAGCTGCTGCCCGGAGGACCGACGAAATGGTTGGCGGCAATTCTGCTTCTGGTTGGACCTGTACATGGTATGGACAGATCTGACAGCCTTGCCGGATTCCTGAAGGCGAGTTATAATCTTTTCCGATTCCTCGGAAAAGAAGACCGAACCCTTAAAAGGGGTGTCCAAAATGCCTGCCTGGACGTCCAGGGTAAAACCTGGGACCCTAAGCCAAGAGTAACAGCGAAGCAGACACTGATGGCCACTGCCCTTGTGACTAAATCTGCGGTGTCATATGAGGAATGGATGATATGAGTACCTACGCCCGGACCAGATTTCAAAATATGCAATAGTTCAGCTTTCTGAGGACTATCCTGCTGAGCCTTATACAGTTCCATGGCCTTCTCCAACAGGGCATTCTGATACTGTACCATGTGGGCTAAGAAATTCAGGAAGAGAATGGCACAGGTGGCTGAGGCATAGACTTTGCTGCCGAGCTGGTCCACCTGCTTCAAATCTTTGTCTGGAGATGACGGAACGATCATGGGCCTCTGTAATAACCATGGAGTCTGCAATCAGTTGCTTCCCAAAGAAAGGCTCATCTCGGGGAGCATTACAGAAACGGCCAGCCTTCTTGGACACAGCAGGGGTAGTAAATGGATGTTTTCAAGCAGATCTGGTGACATCCTTAAATGGATCCACCAGAGGAGGAACTACCACAGGTTTTGGATCTTTTTGACAGAGGAAAATGGCCAAACGGCACCTCTCAGGGTCCAAGTCTTCGGTGTCCCATCCCATGTTGGACTGGATGTGCCGCATGACCTCCATGAAGGTCGGGTCACCGGGAAGAGATCTGGGGGTATCCTTGGGGTCCAATGGAGGAGGAGACACCCCTGAGTGAGACAGCACAGAGCATGAGGAAGAGGAACGCTGGTCTGACTTCCCCGAAGAGGAAGATCATGAGGTCAAACAACGGTGCCTGCAGCCGTGCGACCTATGGTGGCACCTGCTGAGGACCTGGAGGACAAGAAATGGTGCTTATGACCATAATGTTTACAGTGGCCCCGTCCAGTGTCATCTGGTTGTGGGGTAGGCTCTCTAGGAGTTGGCATAGGCTGCCGAGGTGGAGCCTGAGGCTTAGCCCCCGAGGGAAGAGGATCCTTAGAAGGGGGGTGTAGGAGGCCTCTTCGGTATAAGATCGCCCTTGACCACATTTCACCTGGATGTGAAGACAGCTGTGAGATCTGGCAGTGGGTTGTGGGGCATAGAGGGATTAGCCAGCGTCAGAGGGGGGGATGTCAGATGGCCCAGGTGTCTGTCCCTTTGGTGGCAGCAACCCAGACGTTGGGCCTTGAGGATTTGGGATGACCGGTGTCTAGTCATCTGACATCAGTTTGGTAGGTGTTGACAGATCAGGCATTCGACCCCCCCAGGTTCGGCTGAGTAGCAACATTAGAGTCAGTTAGCGACATCAGGAGTTCAAGCGATGATGGAAGAGGTGTTGCTGGGGTCGACGTCTGAGTATGCTGGCATCGACCGGACAGGCATAAACTAATGCCAATCTGGGGAAGCAGTTGGCATCGTCTTACGAGGAGCCTGCTGAGGGGAGCTAGTTCCTAAATGGGCAGAGACGTCACTGTCCCAGAAGAGGTGAGTGCATGCCTCTGGCATTGCTTGGTGGTGTCGGCCCTGGATCCCTGAGCCAACTTAGTGGATGCCGAGGCTGGGCAGATGATGGGCAAAGACCCGCCACCTGAAGAGGAGCCGGCCGAGCCACCTGGCTGAGAACCCACTATCTGGTAAAAAGGCCTGAGCACCAGGGGCTAAGAAGCAGAGGATGAAGAACCACTGCCCAAAGTCTGGATGACGGCGGGTGGTTTGACCATCGGGAGCCCAGAAGGAGTAAGGGCTGCTGTGGAAACTGAGGCCCGGAGCTGGGAGCCGTTTCATGTGGGAACCGGGAACGAGAAGCAGACTGGGGTTTGTCACTGTGTTTGTACTTTCTGTTGGACTTCTTCTCCTTGTGAGAAGCCAAAGAAGTCGAGGCCCCTGAAATCTGGGAAGAGGATGTACTTTTCCACTGGTTAGCCTTCTCCTTAGCAGCTAACTTCTTCTCAAGCAAGGAGCTTTTGAGGGTCTACTGGCAGCAGATTCTGGTCCTCTGGTTGAAATTCAAGCAGTGCTGTCAGGCCTCTGTGTTGTGGTCAGGGCCTAGGTAGAAGAGGCAAGCAGCATGGCCACCATTCGAGGGAAGCTGCTTGACAGGCACACTTGGACCACTGCCGCTCTTCAGATGAGGTCGGAGATGAAGACATGCTGAGAAAATACCGAAATCGGTACTTTTTGGGAAAACAAAGAGCAGGTAATCGTGAAAAAATGGCAGTCGACTAAAGCAGAAAGCATCTGTGGAGCCACTGTGTGCAAGTCAATGGCGGGAAAAGAACTGAGGTTGGGCTATGGGACCACCCCATTTATACCACTGGCCAACGTCAGGGGGTGGTCCTCCACTATTGACTGCTAAGCTAGAAATCTTCTGTGGGGTCCTGGCACCTGCTGGCTTCAATCCTTATGGTGTAGCCTGCTGCAACAGCTACCCTCAAAGTGAGATCTGTAGATGCTGCCAGTGGGATGGACTGACTTGGATGTGGAAGGATGTATCCTGGAACTCCAAAGAGCAGAACCACATGTCCTGCTCCAGGGATGGTATGATCTGACTCAGTGACCCTCCAGAATTTGTGCTTCTGCAGAAACTGATTCAGGTCATACAAATCCAGTATGGGGCACTAGCCCCCTGTCTTTTTTAGGACCAGGAACTACACGGACACGTACTCCTCACTTGCCATGATGTTTGTGACATGGGCTACTGCCCCTTTTGCAAGGAACTGAGCAACATCCCCCTGTGGGTGGACAGTTTCCTGGGACACTGGTGACTCCCAAGAAGCATGGGATCACTAAGGCAGGACAGCTTCAAAATCGGGAGGCAACCCTTTGCCTACCACCTCCAGTACACACGTCTGTAGTAATGATGGACCAATGCGGCCAGAAATGGTGCAACAGAACCTCCCCCCACTGACAGCAGCGTCAGGGACAGGACAGTGGGAGGATAACACACCCGACCCATCAATGGGAAGTTTTGGAGGGGGGCACCGGCCACTGGGGCTGAATGAGCAACACTTCCCCTGCCCCTGTCTTTTTTCCAGCCCCTGACCACTAAACTTGGGCAGTGGAGGCCAGGTTCAGTATTGTCCCTGCAGGGCTGCTGCCTAGGGTGCTGTGGCTGAAAGGACCTGTACTGGGAGGTCTTCTTTTTAGACTTCTGAGCTTTAAGGTCCTTATGGGATGATGCCACAGAATCTAGGGTGGCACTGGACTTCTCTGTTCTCGTAAGATGTCCCTCCACCACAGGGCCGAAGAGGTTGGTGCCCAAAAAGGGAATATCGGCAAGTCTGTGCTGGGTATCCACTGTGAAGGTGGAAAGCTGTAGCCAGGCCCTGAGATGCTTTAGGACAGCTGATGCCATGGCACGTGCACAAGAGTCGCCCATGTCCAGAGTCGTCTGGAGCTGGTGCCTAGCCAGTGCTTGACCTGGTTCCTGATCAACTTCAGCTCGAGCTGCTGGTTAGCAGGAAGATGAGAGGGGACATTATCTAGCACTCCCAACAGGGAGTGACCAAAGTTGCCATCATCAAGTTATAACATGCCAGGCAGAGATCAAGAAAAGTAGCAGCATAGACCTTCTTGGCTGCATGGGCAAGTTTCTTAGATTCCTTGTTTGGTGGGGCCGGGGCCTGTCCACATCCACTTGGCCACTGGAGTTGCGGGAGGCCGAGTCTGAAACCAACCTTTTGGCTGAAGGGTGGTCAGAGAACCCCGAAAAGGGACCCAGTAGGGACCGCATACTTGTGGACCATATGGGAGGAGGGCGCCAGGCAGGATGCTGCCAAAGCTTCAGGGCTGGTCCCAAGATGGCCTAGGCCACTAGAATGGTAACCCTTGGGGACTTATCCCTGTCTAGGATGTCAGTGAATGGGTATTTTGCACTCTCCTGCACTGGCTCCACAGGCACACTCATGGACTATCACATGGGAGTAAAGCCCTGAATGGTACCGAACCACAGTCAGTGGACACATCATCAGTCAAGCCATGTTCAAAGTGTAGGTCCTCAGCGACAGCATGACAATACCTCAGAGTTATTCAAGACTCTTCATAAACCGCCCTAGATCGTTTACCACTGTAAACTACCCAGGTGTCCTTGGACTGGGTAATTTCCACCGACAGCCAACCATGGAAGCCAGCAACAGCACAGAAGTCTTTCTTTGGGGCTCCCACCAAGGGCCGTAGTGGTGGTGGCGCCACACCCAGGGGTGGAAAAACAGATACTGGGGACATCTGCTGTGGACGAAACAGTGAAGGCATGACTGACTGCTGCCAGCCAACTGAGGGACCAGAGGGTTAAAACCATACTCCACCCGACACGTTCCACAGCTGCCAGAGGAGCTCCTTGCAGCATCAATGATGGCACCTCTTGGTTGAGTGGGATTGAGAATGCAAGCGACACTTCAACCTCGACCACTGACGTCGAGGGGAAACTTCTGGAGGGTTGTGATAGAGCACATGCTGAGCCATGTTAACAAGCATCAGCTTCAGAGGCATGATCACCAGTGGAGGCTCATCCCAAAGTGATCTAGTTGGGAACACTGACCAGCCCACATCCTCCTGGGTGAGGATCTGGAGCTCTGGGTTCTGGGAGACCGACTCATCATTGAGCTCCTCCAACAGCAAATCTACAGGCTCGAGAAAAATCTCGACAGCCTGTTTGGGTGATGTTGAGTTTGACAAGCCCGACAAGGGTACTGAGGATCTCTCAATATGCCCTTGACTGAAGGCAGCTCGAACAAGGTAGAGCAGTAGGGGAAGGACGATGATCTGGATCTCTCCTGGTCCCAAAGCATACGCCAATGGCACTTGTGCTTCTTGCCCTGGTGGCATGAGCTCCCCCCCAAAATCGAGAGGGTCTGACACATTTCAAGGAAATCTGTGAAGAACCCTTTGTTGCTGGCCAAAGAAGGAAGCGGCACCAAGACTGATGAGGTACTCACTGTGGCAGCAGCTGCCTTCTCAAGAGCCCCAAGCTGAGTAGTGGATCCAGCAGCCACTAAGCATTTCTGTGGCTCTTAGGTCGATCCTTTGGGTCCCGTTCCAAAGTTCAACTGAGGACGAGTGTAGCCCAGGGATCTTCCAGCAACACTGGACGCATCACCTGATGAAGACCACAGCCCTCCACATTGTGCTGCCTTCCAGGCAGTACTGGCAGGACACGTGGGGGTTGGTTTTTTTTTTTTTTTTTTTTAAACTTAACTGTATAAAATGCACAGCACTTCCACCCTACAGGAGGGCACACAGAAAAGTTACAGGAGTGACATTTAAATGAACACATCATTGTTACAGTCAGGATTTGCTGTGCCTCCATTCAGTGTTACATCACTGGGGTTTTACTAAATTAAATTACAGAGTATACCAACATTGGAATAACAAACGACCATTACTATCTTGAGCAGGGATTACCTACGTAGACATGATAATACACAATCTTGCACCCTATGGAAAAGGTTTAACATTCCCTAACCTGAGATATGAAAAATACATACCTACCATAATTCTTGATCTTCCTGGATATCTTCACCATTCATTACTGGTGGACTCCTAGCTGGAGGTGCTGGAGTGTACAGCTCTAAGAATTTTGAGGTGGGAGCAGATGGGGGTGGTACCATCCTCGAGCGCGAGTTGGAACGTGGCACCCGAGGAATGGCCAGTGACCGATGCCGACTCCCCTAGCCTCCTCGGTTCTGTTTGCTGAGAGGGAAAAAGCAGGTGACAGAGAAACTAAGGGAGGAGGGAGGGGCAGGAGGTATAAGGGACACAGCAAAAGGAAAGGATAGGATAGAAAACTGAGAATTAAAGCCAGAGAAAGAGAGAGCGATAGACAGACACAAGGGCTCTACAAAATCTTGAGCAGGGAGTCCCAGACCTCTGGGCAAGTCAAGGAGGAGAGAGGAAGAAGAAGGAGGAGGAGGATGGAGGAAGAGATGACCGTCTTCCAAAGGGTTTGAATATAAGAAACTCCAAGGGCAAAAACAGAACCTCCTGAGAGTAGAGATAAGGGGCTCAAGGTGTAGAGGTAGAAAAACAGGCCTATAAACCTGGAGGTTTCAAGAGGAGGAGGTTAGAAACAGCTGGACAGAGCTTGAAAGTACTCTGAGGCAAAGCAAGAAGATGTGGAAAAAACAACACAGCTGGTGAAAGGATGCCTGAGCAGGCTCCCTTCTACCCATTTCATTCTCCTCCTGCCACCTGTTACTGCCTCTTTTTTTTAGCCAGATCTGAAACAGAAATTGGACGTGTAAGTTTCCAAACACTGTCACTGTTAGAAAAAAAAGGTGACTGGCAGAGGAAGCTGCCCTTCTGAGCATTTAAATATGAAAAATCTCCTTCCACTAAAATTTACCCAGAAACTGGGAAGGGAGGCATAGCCGAAAATAAAGGACCACGAAGTGGTAAGGGGCGAACCTGCAAGGCTCAAGAAGCTGAGAGACAGAGAAGCGCTGTGGAGCCCGAGCTGACAGGCAGCAATTTTCAGCAGCTCTGAAAAGAAGCAAATAGAATTGTACAAAATACATACTTTACTGTAATCTATTCAAAAAACAAATACTACAGCTCGACAGAGGAACCCAGAAAACCTAAAATGAGTAACCCCAGAAAAGAAAGAGTTGGGAGTGCAAGCGCTAAATCGTCTGGAGTTTCACAAGCACCAAGAACTGGAACCGAGGAACAGGCCATATCCCAGAGGGAGCTTGAAGAAACTATGTCCTCAATTGGCATCAAGTTCCAGAGGCTGATAACCTCAGTCGCCGACTTAAATTCTAAGCTAGACTCATTTGCCACCAGAGTCACGATCGTGGAGAAATCAATGGAAGGGATCCAGCAGGAGGCTGTAGATGCAAAAAGACAAGCTGACACAGCTGCGGCCTCCTCTACTCTCCTTGTGAAAGAGAACCACCACATGCTGGTTAGGCTTGAACCCTAGAAAATCAGGCCAGATCAGCATATATCAGAATCCTAGGGTTGCTTGAGGGGATCACCTCTTATGTTCATTCAGGAGTGGCTCAACTCAGAATTGTTGCCGGAGGGCCAGAGTTTAAATATAAACTTTCAAAAAGCCTACCAAATTACTCCACGTGGCTATCGGGAGGATCTGAAGAAACCACAAACATTTCTTCTGGTCACGGATAGTATTGGGTCCAGAGATAAGAGTTCTTCTACTGGCTAGAAAAGCAGGGCAAATAACGGAAGACGACCGGAGCATATATTTGTTTCCAGACTTGAGGTATGTGACTCAAATGAGGAGAAAAAAGTTTGACGGTGTAAGAAAACTGCTATGGGACACCTTCATTATCCACACGATGGTACTTCCTGCAAGGCTGCATGCTGTACATGGAGGAAAAGTTTGGGTTTTCTCTGACCCCAGTGAAGCAGGAAAATGGGCCTCTCGTTTTGCTGCTGACTGGGGGAAGAGACGAAAAGGAGATGAATCTGGCAAAGAAGACCGACTTTTTCCTAAAAATATACTAACATACTAATTGCCAGCAGATTAGGCCTTACTGTCTATCGAGTCTGCTCGAACCTCAGATCCCTAGTTGGGTGCCGATGCCCCCCCCCTCGTGTTCCAGAAACCCCTATCATCCATCCCCCCCCACCGGGCCAGGCCATCATCTGATACATCTACTTTCTGTGTCTGTCCCACCCTCTCTTGAAGTCCTCCACTGTGGATCTCTGAACCAGCTCGCCAGGCAGTGCATTCCAAGGGTCCACCACCCTCTCAGTGAAAAACCTCCTCCTCTTTTCCCCCCTCACCCTTCCACCTTCAAAACATGCCCTCTGGTGATACCTCCCTGCTTTAGTCTAAAGATCCCCTCTATGTTTACCCTATTTATTCCCTTGAGGTATCTGAAGACCTCAATCATGTCCCCCCTGTCTCTCCTCTCCTCTCCTCCAATGAAAACAAGCAGAGCTTCTCAAGTCTGTCCTCATACGTCAAATCCCCTAGTCGTCGTATCATCTTAGTTGCCCTCCTCTGTACCCTCTCCAGGAGCTGTATGTCCCTCTTCAAGTGTGGTCTCCAGTACTGTACACAGTACTCAAGGTGTGGTCTAACCAGTCCATTGTACAGCGGCAGAATCACTTCCCTGCTCCTAGAGGTGATCCCCCTTACGATGCATCCCAACATCCTGTTTGCCTTGCCAGCTGTTCTCCTGCACTGCTCAGAGTTATTCATACATGCATCCACCGTGACCCCTATGTCTTTTTCAGATAGGATAGGAGAGTAAACTGACCCTTTTCTTTTGTTAATTTGTCACTGCAGTTTTAAACATAGAAAATACTACAAGTTGTGGGTTGGATAATGATGCTCTCTCCTGTCCCTCCTTTGTTTGCATGTAGCTGGGGTTACATAACGATTAAATTTATGCATGGGGCTTCTAAGTTTTAATCTGAAATTTAAAGTGAATATTTGGATGGACCTAAAAATGTTATTCTTGCTTCTTTAAACTCATGTTTGCTTAACATATGCCTGTAGTAAGAAACTGCTGACCTGGGAACTAACCCGATGTTTACTTTCAGACTTCTAGCCTTAAAGTATGACACCATGAGCCCTCTAGTAGACAACGGACTATATGGGACCCTTTTTTGGGATTTAAGTATTACAGGAAAAGCCATACTGCTCTTGGGCTTAAATTTTCAGCTTAAGATGTTGATATTACTTAAGAAGTTTTAAATATTTAGTATCCCCTCACTGTGGTATCACTATATCGAGGATGCATGCAATTCCTAAATATTAAGGAGAAATGTTATTCTCCAAAAGGATATTATCTGATGTATGGTTGTCCTGGATATGCAAATTTTATGTGTATATGCATAAAGATAAAATAAAAATATAAAGTATAAAAAACAAAAAAAGAAGCTGAGACACAGCAGGCCTGGTGGCACTGAGGGTTGAGGTGCAGGACGCCACACCTCGCGCTACACTGGCGACACGTGTTCGGGCCGCGGGGTCATGAGGATGAGGCATCATGCCGTCCTAAGAACTCGCTCTTCCTCGGGATGGGGTTAACCTTGCCGTGCAACAGCAGCCCCTGGTGGCAACCGGGGGATTGCATCGCCCTGCCAGCAGATGCAGGGGATTAGGGCTGCGGCAGACACCTTTCGAGTGAGCAGGGGAGCGTGCGCACGTCGAGCAGGGCGTCATTGCACATCAAAGCCCAGGGAACTACAAGTAAAATTCCTCTCCATGCAGCGGCATGATAGCCATCGACGGACTACCTAATCCAGTGGACCAAACAAAGCCCGACGATTGGAGATGAGGGTTCAGGGTGATGTGGTCTCCTCTCCCGGTTTCCATTGCCAGGGGTGGCCCCGCTGTAGGGGGCAAGCTGCGGTCTTCCTCGCTTCGGCCGTTGTGGTGGAGGCTGGCTCTACCTAGGGTTAGCTAAGCATCTGTGTACAAGGCTTGATGGGGGTAAGCACTCCCTGCTGCAGGGAGTGTATAAAAGAAAGTATAAAAAAAAAGGAATCTGAGACACAGCGAGATGGGGAGGGGGGAGAAGAGGGGAGAGAGGAACTCCCGACTAAAGATAAATGGCAACTGCAAAGTTGTCTGCAATAAGCAGGCTGAGAACCAGAGAGTTTAGGCTGCCTCAGCTTACTGAAACTGTATAAGTGGGTTAGACAGGCAAACTCAAGGTAAGTGGAGTTCCTCGCATTCCAGATAACTTTAGTCTTGGGGTGGGTAAGAGTCCCCTGCTTGCCTTCTCTCTACAGATGGCACCCTAGTACTTCAAAAATAAGTTTTAGGGAGCCTGGAGGTGCCGGCGAGATGCCACCCGCAAATGGCCTCAGGAAGAGAGAAGGCAAACAGGGAAGAGGCCCTGCCCAGGTGACTGGCCATGAGGGGATGGTGGGCGGGAAGCAGTAATGGATGGTGAAGAGATCCAGGAAGATCAAGAATTATGGTAGGTACATCATTTTCATATCTTACCTGGATTAATCTTTACCATTCATTATTGGTGGGTGAGTACCAAGCACTACAAACTGGCGCTGGTACCTACCTGAGGGAAAATAACCTTCAGCCTCCTGTGGGGGACACACAAGAGGAGGGGGCCTTCACAGGCCTGGCTAGACCTGCGACTGGTCATGGTCAGGTCAAGACTCCTGATGTGCAGGAGAAGGAGGGCCCCCGACAGCTCTCGCCCGGCCCTGGGGAAGAAGCATCAGGCCCCCCCAGAAGGGCGAGGAAATCACCCTACACTGGGCTCAAGGGTGATAACCGGGATAGCTGGAGCCATGTCATCTGCCTAATGCAGACTGCTGTTCCTACCAATCTGGAAGCTACCACGTTGGCATCGTAAGACCCTCTTGCTTGGTATGTCGCCAGCTCCAAGTCGCATGTAGAAATTGCGATGGCCCGTCTGGTTAGCTCGCAATCAAGCATGGCTGCCAGGATCTGCCCAAGTGAAGTCCACAGGCGCCTTGCATAGGCTACCTGGTGCGCAGAAATGGATAGCAAGAGATGCGCGAAGAGAAAACCCTTCAGCCCCAGTGATCAAACTCAGCAGAGTCAGCCTTCTGGGGGGCGGTCTCTCAAAGGGCGATGATGCCCCGAGGGGGTATCCAGCCACTCCAGTCCAGATGTTGAATGGGGCACAGCTCCTGGAGAACTGGGGTGGGGGGTGCACATTACCTGCACTGGCAGTCCCAAGGGGCTGGAACAGAGAAGGTGGGACACTAACAGCACTGTGCGACTCCTCCATGAAGGGATAGGGCCATGAAGGGATTATAGTGGATTCCGAGCTGTACTCCCCAAGGAAGGAGAGTGCTGCATTGCACTGCACAGGATTGCGGTCTATGGATGGGGAAGATGGAGTCCCTCTAACATCGTTGCATGGAACCGCTGCTAGTTGGTGCAATCAGCGTCCAAGGAGATGTGGGTGGAGGTGTCCTCTTCCTCTGAGGAATCAGACGAGGTGGAAGGACTCGGTACAGGCTGGAGGTGGAAAAACCACCTCATCCATGGACCTGAGGTAAATGGGAATTGCACCTGCCATCGCCCTGTACTCTTCCCACGTAAGAGGTCTGGAAAGTCCTGGGAGAAGGGGGCAGAGGGGAAGGAAGGGGAGAGCAGTCCTGAGAAACTGAAGGCCCTCTGCCAGGGCTGTGGGAGCAAGCAGGGGACACCTCCTGAGGGAGAGGGCTGCACTGTCCAGCCACCGACAGTCGCTCAACCTGCCTAGCATGAACAGGGTGGTGCCCTTTGGGGGAAGATCCCTGGTGAGGAAGCCACAGCCATACAGGCCCAGAAGGGAGGCCCGTGTCCCCACCAATAGCAGGACTCTGACCCCTAGCAGAAGGACAGCCTGCATCAGCACTCTGGCTCTGCCTTAGGGTGGCAGAAGCCACAGGGACAGGTCAAGACACCTAATGGGGCCCTTCCAGACCTGAACCAGAAGACCTAGATCTGCACCTCAAAAGAGGCTCCACCTTAGCAACTACCCTTAGAGAGGGAGGGAGGAAGGGAGAAACCAGCACCAAGGTTGGCTTCAAATTCCTCCTCAGCATCCACGCAGATAGCCAAAGCAGAGCTGGCAAAAGACAAGGCACCTAAGTCGGTGCTGTCCACTGAAGCGACACGGATCGCAGCACCACCCTTTAGAACAGCACCACAATCGGCAGGGGAAGCATCCTCAGCACCCCAGCAGGCACTGGCAGAGGGAGAGGTGGCACCATGGATGGCACTGTCCAGAGAAGAGGGTGAAAGGAAGGGCCTCAGACTAGACCAGGAAAGCACCCAGAGCTCCGGAGAGCTGGGTTGCCAATCGGGATCATCCCAATCATCATTCGATTCCAAGGAGGAGACCAGCGAAATCCCCAGAGAGGTGACCCTGGACACACTAACCATCCCAACATGGAGGATGGCGCCAGGAGGGTACCAAGAGGCAACGACAGCGCTACCTCACTCACTGACAGCGGGCTTGTTGTTGGAAACTGAGGCTGCACCAGTTGAAGGCACTGACGGAGCCGCTGAAGTAGGTCCTGCGTATAGCTGAGACCTCAACACCAGGATGGTGTAGTTCACCGAAGGGGAACCAGGCTGCGACGGGTGCTCAACCGGTCCCCCGGAGGAGACCGACTGTCCACCCACCCCCTCGCCCAGGCCTCCGGTCTTGGAGAAACCCAAGACAGCGAATGGCCTGTTCTCCCCCAGTGCACGTAGCACCGGGGGGGGGCCTGGGGGAAAGGCCTAGATACCTTACCTTGGCAGCCCTCAGATGCCGGCGACCACCGAAAGTTGGAAGGTCCCTTCCCAACCTCATTGCGTGGTTCACCAGGGGGTGGGAAGTTAATAGAAAAACAGGTGTTGCACGAACCCATGTCATGGCGCGGCACCAGGCTAGTGAAACACCGATTATGTGGGCCCGTCATGGTCATGGGATTACCACATGGGCACAGATGCATAGGGATAGTCCCTGCCTTTGAATAATTCTTATGCCCCTAACTGGACATGATCAGAAGAAAAAAAAAAAACAATAAAACTGACAGTAAAAAGACTCGACATTGCAACACAGAAAAACAGAAAGAGGTTGGTGCTGAAAGCGGCAATGAACTCGCAGCGTCGAGTAAACGTTGGTAGATGAACAGAACCTTTTTGAAAGATCTTCTGGCTGTCTCGGTCCCATGAAGTCTTCAGCTGCTGCCTCGACTGCAGGAATAACAGAACTGTGTAAGCTGGGGAGTCAGCATCGGTTACTGGCCAATCCACGAGTGCCACATTCCAAGTCATGTTTAAGGACGGTGTCAGCCCCGATGTCAGCTTATTGCCTCAAAATTCTTAGAGCTATATGCTCCCACAGGGTCCCAGCATCTCCGGCTAGGAACCCACCAATAATGAATGATGAAGATTAATCCAGATAAAATTAGAAATTACCAGCATAAGTAATAATGCAGTACTCCATGAGCAATAAGTCACAAGGTATACAGTAGTCAACATCACTTCTTTATTAAAACACTAACTTTTTTAGTAGTTGTTTTAAGGTTATAAAACACACATTCAAACAGTTCAAGAACTAAGCCACTAAAGAAATAAACTCTGTTATGACAAACGCACTCTACATTCCACAACATATCAGGTCTGCACAGTGCGCATGTTCAGAGTCTTGAAAGGTGCCAAAAGCGGACTTCATCATGGGGAAGAAAGCACAACCGTGACCAAACAGTAATGTGTCATGGAAATGCGATCTTGAACGATTCCTCTGATCTTCCCATGTCCTGTGGCCGATTCACAAATATAATATAATCAACAAATGTATATTTAAACATTTATATGGTAAATATCCAACAGCCAAGGGTCAGGGAAATCAGGGGAGGAGGAGTCACAATACTGATTTTGGCTTAAACATGGCCTCTATTAACCACAATCCATTACTCCCTGTCTCCGGAGTCATGCTATGTACCTTCACCTTTGCCAGAAATTCTTTTACGATGCAGTCCACTATTTTCGCTGCATACCCAGCACCTGCAAACTGGTACATCATCTCCCCGTAAATTATGTGCAGACTGGCCAGCATGAGCATGTCCACGGGGCAGGACAGGGAGTCTAACTCCCTGCCCTGGTACCAAATGGAAAAACATTTCCATTTGAAGGCATAGCACTGGTGAGTTGATGCCTTCCAGGAGGCTTCTACAACATGAAGGACTTAGACGGAGAGACCCAAAGCCTAGAACTCTAGCCGCTTAGGAACCAGGCTGTCAGGTGCAGGGACTGAAGGTCCAGGTGCAGGACCTTTCCCTGATAACAGTGGTTCACCCATGATGGTGCGTGGGCAATGTGAGCATAGTCGCTTAGAATGCCAGAATTATGTCACCCTGAATTATTGCGGGCGGCATTCCAGCACCTTAAACTGATAGCTCCACAGGACCGTCCCAACAAAAACTTAGTTTCCGCAAAGGGATGTGTGCCTGAAGCCTTCTACAAGTTTTCCGCTAATGCTCACCTTATCGGTGGTGGTGGTGGTGGGGGGCTTTGCTCCCTGCATCACCCAAAATAAATATAACAACCTCCTGGGGCACAAAGTTGTGGGACGCCCAACAGGATGTGAGTGCAGGACGATCTAAAATCCAGACCACCTCTATCACTCACGCATTTATTACGGTGCCCTAATAATGGGACACTGACGGCAACACAGCAAGCCTGAAAGCAGAGGCAGGCACCATGGAGGCCTACTGCTGAGGCTGAGGAGATCTGGGTACCACAACTGGTGCAGACAGTCTGGGGCCACCAGGACTATCCAAGTCTTGTCCCTTTGCATGGTGACCAGCACCTTCTGGATCATGGAAAAGGGAGGGAAGGTGTATAGGAAGCCCGGGGTCCAGGGCCTCATGAAGGCATTCCCTCCCCATCAGTGTTATGCACTGTTGGGGGGCAGGTAAATGGAAATTACGTACTTACCGTAATTCTTGATCTTCTTGGATGAAGTCTCCACCAGTCATTCACATTAACGGGAGTATGCCGGAGGTGCTAGGACCTCGCGGGAGCCAAAAGCTTCAGGAGGGCTGGGACAGGACTGCACATGCATGGCACCATGAGACTAGCTTGCGCCATATAGGATATCTCGGCGTCGACCCTCCAATCACCTCAGTACCTTGTCGACAGAGGAGGTGCAGCGTAAACTAACAAAAGAAAATCTAACTCCTTCCGGGCATGTGAAGGCCTGGATGCCCCATGTAAGAAGGGTCAATTCAACAATGTTTTCACAGCCCGAACAACAACGAAGTGAAGACCAAAACAGAATAAGTGAGCTCGGGGGATGGTGGGTGGGAATGTGAATGAGTGGTGGAGACTTCGTCCAAGAAGATGAAGAATTACGGTAAGTATATAATTTACACATCTTCCAGGACTGAAAGTCTCCACCACTCATTCACACTAATGGGAAAATATCGAGCTAAAAATCAAACTCGAGTAGGGAGGTAGGTGCCAGAGCTCACTCATGACAGAAGTCCATAGGGACTGTCCTGCCAAAGAAAGAGCTGTTTGGCATGGACATCTAGAACATAGTGCTTTACAAAGGTATGCACTGAGCTCTAACTCGCCACCTTGCAGATGTCTGCAATGGGTACATTATGAATCTCTGCCCGGAAGCCGCAACCGCTCCGACAGAATGGTGTGAAGCCAGCCTTCCAATTTGGCCTGTGTCATGGATTAGTAATGTCAAAGACATGCTACTAACCAAGCAGAAAACATCTCATGGCAACAGGCTGACCCAGCCGAGGCATGCTGAAAGATACAGGAGTTGCTCGAATGTGTACCACTTCATTCTGTCGATGTAAAATCGCAGAACTGTCTTAACATCCAGAGAATGAAGGGAGCGTTTCCCTTTCTTCTGGAGTTAACAAAGCAAAACTTGACTAATGGTAATTGAGCCAGCGACATGCTGTTTACTGGTTCAAGATAGACCGAAAATGCGCACAGGTGTACCTTCACTGCAGAGTATAGCAGACCTGTATTCAACAGATCCAAGAGGCACTCTTACACCTTACTTGGTGGGCAACCGAAGGGTCCAGATGGGACTTGCACTACAGCTGGAGAAGGGTTTCCACTTAGCTGCGTAAGCCCTCCTGGTGGAAGGCCTATGCATGGTTTAGAAGATGTCTGCGATGGTCTGGTATGACAGGGTTGAATAGGACCTTGTCTCAGTTGTTATGGAGAGTTTCAATGCAGAGATCTAGTCTGTTCTTTCCTTTCCTGTCTCGTCTGTTTGGTTGGGAAACCAAATCTTCCTGTGAGACATAGGATTTGATCACCCCGACAGTCTCGCAATTCTTTGCCTCTCACTGTCTCTCTGTCTTCCCTTGGAGTTTCTGTCTTTTCCTCCCTTGCATATCTGCTGGTATAAAAATATATGCAAATCATTAGGTGGAAATGTAACTGATACTGGGATCCCTTTGTTCAGAACTTATATAGTGTTACTGTTGAAACGTATATAATTATAGTTTGAGATTATTGCAAAAAGCTATTGGGAACTCAAGGGGTTAACCTGAGAACAGTTTTTAAGACCTTTTTCAGACTCTGTGAAGGGGCCTCAGTTTTGGGACATTGTGTTCTTGCTGCACCTTCCTGAAATTTACAAGAACATTTGGGGGGGGATGCTTGTTAAGGAGGGGGGTTGCAAAGACTTATGTGAGAGAGCTGCAATGTTTTGAGACACACAGAGATAGAAGGAAAATTCAGATGGATCTTCTCTGTTTATTCTGCCTTTGTAAACAGTTATTCTGAACATTTTATGTATGCTCCTGCTAGTGCTAAACAAACACTTTTTGCGAATTCTACAACTGCTCCTGGTTTTTCCTATGCTTCCTTACCTGTGCCTCAATGACATCTGGGAAATCTAGACCTTGCCAACTTCCAGCTCCTCTGGAGCCCGGCATGGAGATGAAGGGAGCGCAGGCTAGGATGGATTAAAGTCCCTGTCTGAGAGGGTCCACTCACAGAGGTAGCTGCCTCGTGGGAACTTCTGACAGACTGTAGATCAATGCAAATCAATCTGCTGAGGCCAGTCTGGGACAATGAAAATCATCCTGCCCCCCCCCCCCGTGCATACAAGAGCAGCACCCTCTGAATTAAGGGAAGAGGAGTAAAACGTACAGGGAGCATCTTGCCTACTGCAGTGAACACATCCTGCCAGAAAACACCAGAGTCTGGATTTCTGAAGCAGGATAGAAGCAGTTTTGAATTGATAGTGGACGCAAAAAGGACGCGGTCCGAAGTGCCCCACTCATCAAAAACGACTGCACAAAATCTGAACTGACGCATCGTGCTTGAAGCACCACTTACACAACCTCATGGCCCTACTGCAGAGAGGGTAGGGGGATGCCCCACCCTGCTTGCTGATGTAATACCTCACAGATTTGCCGTCCATCTGAAGTAGGATCACTTCGCGGCAGAGGGCATCCTCCAGGACTTTGCTTAAAAGATAACTCTCATCTCTAAGAAAGTTATGGCAAGATGAGGTTCCTCCTGGCTCCACACCTGAGTGAGGAGGTCTTGACAGTGAGCTGCCCATGAAAGATTTTGTCCAAGGCTATGTCATTTTGTACAGAGGATTGCAGATGCATGGAGGGAGACAACCGCTTGCTGTGGAGGACGCCCCGAGTCCCAGCATCCGCTCAACCACAAAGGGAGCTGAATAGAGTCATTTTACGTGATGTAATGAGCCGTCTGAAGATTTCTGAAGTATGAAGTTTCTCCCGTCCTCTGGAACAAAACTGACGCCCTGGAGGAATTCAGGAGGGCTCCTAAGAAGATGAAACTGGCACCTTCCCCAAATCAGAGAACCCCCTGGAGAGAACCGAGAACCTGTGGTGACTGCTTCCTGTGTCTCTTGCCCGAATGGGCTGGCTAGGAGCCAAATGTCCAGGAAGTGAAGACCTGAATGCCTAGATTTTAGTGAACTCCTCCCTGAACAAGTACTTGTTTAACCTTCCAAGGTGACAAAAGGGCGCATGCCGCCTGTCAACTTGGAACCGGAAGCAATGGAACAGGAACCTGTGCTCCATTCCGCAGTGGAATAACTTTTACTGCCCAGTTCCCTCAGAGGCCCCGTATCTCAGAAGCAGAAAGAGTGTGACAGAGAGACAGACTGGACTGCCATCTAGGGAAATCTGCGAAATTGGGAAGAGTATCTCTCTTGGACAATCCTGATGATCTATAGGTCAGCAGTCATGGACTTCCACTGGTTGTAAAACCGAATTAGACACCCCTCCTACCGCCGAGAGGCACCCCCCTCAGACAGCTGAGGTGGGACCTGGGCTGGACCCACAGAGGTTGGTACAGAGCGCTTTTGGGTCCTGTGCCCTCTACTGCATTCCCTTCATGGCTGAGGGGTTGGTTCCTGAAAAAGACACTTAAGCCTCTACCTTGAAAGGACTGCCTGTTACAAGGATGTTGTGTTTAAATGGCAACCCTATTGTTCTGAGTGGCCTCTACAGATCAACCTGAGGGCCTAACAGATAAGCACTGTCAAGGAGATGTTAACCACCTGCTTCCGGCGGCAGCTGCCCTAGAGGCAGAGACGTAGGTATCCATAAAAGTTTTCAGCTGAATATTGGGCTATATGCCCCTAGCAATGGAGCGTTAGAGTTCGAGAGGCTCCCGATCATTGCATTGAGTGTTCCACAAGGTGTACTCATACTGAGGAATGTAGGAACTCACGATGTAGAAGTCTGCTTTGGTCCACAGATGGACTGAAATGTTATGGTGAACCCCATATTCCTGAGGAAAAAGAACTGGAAAGAAGATCTTCCATCACACTAATACAGAAGGCTTGCATTCCAACCCATAAAATGAGTCATCTGCTGCATGTTCGACAAAGCAGAATAGGGACAGACTTATCCAGATCCACTTCTACCCCAGAATAATCTCCAAAATGCAGGTCTAGACCAGGAACATGGGAGATGCCACCACCAGGATCAGCGAACAGTTCAGCACCATCTGCGGCACTGGCACCACATACAGCGCCACATATGGCACCAGATCCGGCGCCAGACCTGGCACTGCACATAGTGCCAGCACCACATAGCACCCTACATGGCACCAGAATTGCTGCTGGACCTAGACCTGAAGAAAAGAATGAGAAGGAAAGCAGTACCTGTGCCAGCCCCTGCAGGGGAAAAAAAAGAGGGGGCAGGCACGAGGAGTTGGCATCGATGGCATTGGCACCAAAGATGGCATCGTGCACATTCTGGCCTGACCGATCCAGCCGTGGCCCAGCGGCACTGAGGCCCGAAGGTACCAGAACCAGGTCCACTGGCCAGGACAACTGGGCAGATGCCGAACCCCCCCCCGCTCTAAAAGAGTGGCCCAAAAGTGAAACTGCTCACTGGAATCCCATTGAGGACAGAGACGGGATCTGGTGTCGAAGATCCTGACCGTAAAGAGTGGAGCCATAGAGGAACTCACCAGAGTTGGTTCAGGCCTACCGCTGTCCACCACTGATGATCCCTGTGCAGATGTACCCAGAGGGTGACCTCGAGCGGTACCTATTCTTCTTCCACTGACAAGAGGAAGAAGAGCTCAAGGTCAAGCGGAGCCGGGTCCCGGTACTGCTACTTTGGTATTTCGGGCAGACCGTCTCTCCCCCCCCCCCCCCAAGCATCAGACTGCTCATGGTCGGACCCCCCCCTCCACAATGAATGGTGGACTGGACCCAGCCCCACTGCCATCACAGCTTTCAAATGAAGTTTCCCTACCGTCACCGCTACCGTCCAAGGTCGACTCCATTGATGGCAGGCTGAGAATTTCTTCATCATCTTTTTTTTTTTTTAAATAAGAAAACACTAAAAATGGTAAGTTAAACAAATACTGAATGGCTATAGCTGCTACTGTATAGCCGAAGACTTGACTCCCGGCAGGTGAGTGACGTCGTCATCTAAGTGCACTCGACGGCGGGAGAAAAGGAACTGAGGCGGTTGGAGGATCAACACCACGAAAGCCTATACGGCACAAGCTAATCTCATTGTGCTGCGCATGCATGGTCCTATCCTGGCACTGGCCCTCCTGAAGATTTTTGGCTCCTGCAGGGTCCTAGCGCCTCTGGCGTAGTCCCATTAGTGTGAATGAGTGGTGGAGACTTTTAGTCCAGGAAGATCATCCTCAACTTTATGTTCTCCCGAGAGATGAACAGGTTGAGTGGGGGAGTGCCCCACTGAGAGAACAGATTCGCCACATCCTGGTAGAGAGACTACTCATGAGATGCCCATGCCACTCGACTGAGGGCATCTGCTAGCTGGTTGGAGGTACCGGTCACATGGATCACCAGATCATCGGCGACCAGACTGCATAAGAGGGTAGGGGTGTGGAAGGCTTCCCAATGCATCTGAGCCCTGTTGCCCCCCCCAGGTGTGCTCCCTGTCCCAACAGAGATGAGCCAACCCCCAATGCAGGGGGTGTATCTGCCAGCGAGCACACTGGACCATGTTAGTGCAGGATGCCATGTACTCCAGCTGCTGCTGAAGGTCCCGGGCAAGGAGTGAGTGCCCAACCTAAAATGATTGGATGAAGGAGGTAAGATCCACTGCCTGGTCCGCTAAGAGCTGGGTCTTGGCCTGAAGGAAGTCGAGCTCTGCCCCAATGTAGCAGATGACCTGGGAGGAGTAGAGTTCCAACTTGCATGGGTTGACTAGAAGGTCCAAGGCTGAGCAAGTCTGGAGGGCCAGAACCCTGGACCATTCCACTTCCTCTCAAGAGGAACCGGTGATCAGTCAGTCAGCCAAGTAGGGGTACACCAGGACCTCTCAGCTCCACAGGAATGCTGCTACCACTGCCATGCAGTTGGTGAAGCTCCGGGGGCCAAGGAGAAGTTGAATGGCATCACACGAAACTCATAAAACACCTCTCTGCATGGAACCGAAGAACAATCAGTGGGACAGATGGACTGAAATGTGGAAGAAGGTGTCCTGTAGGGCCACAAAGCAGAAACACATGCCCTGCTCCAGAGATGAAATGATTTGTTTCAGAATGACCATCCGGAAGTTGTGCTTCCTTAGGAACTGATTGTGAAGATCCAATATGGGGCGCCAGCCCCCCCTCATCTGTTTAGGAACCAGATGAGCTGCTGTGCCTTTCTGAAGGAGCTGACTGATGTCCTCCTGAAGGGCTGACCACATGTCTGGAGACGCCACAGCCTCCAGAAGGGCATGGGTTTGGTAGGGCAGGAAAACCTCGAAGTCTAGAGGCATACCGCAACCCACCATGTCAATCACCCATTTGTCTGATCTGATGACAGACCAAGCATGTTAGAAACAGCAAATCCAATGCCCCCAATGAGAACCCAAGGTTAATGGAGGACAGGCATGAGGGAGACACCCCCGTAATCTATTGCTGAGCAGGATAGGCGGAGGCCCAGCACTGGTTTCCAGAGAAGCCTTGACTCCAGGGCTTCTTGGAGTCAGAGGCGGTGGGTTTAGGCTTAGGTTGCCAGAACTGGGATTGCCCCAAGTGGGACTGTGGGGCAGGGTGCGTCGGAAACCAAAAGAGTTTCTTGCTCTGTTTCCGGCCTGTAGAGTTCATCTGAGAGGACAAATTGGCATGTGACAACTCAGTGCTAATGAGATGACTATCCACCCCCTGGCCGAACAGGTCGGGACCCAAGAGAGGATCTTCACCAACTTACTCGAAGATCTGACAGAAGGGCGGAAATCCCCAACCGAGCCCTATGCTGCCAGGCAACTGCTGCAGCCATGTACTGGGCGCCAGGGTCACAGACGTCAGAGGCCAGCAAGAGCTTGGCACCTAATGGCCCTGGTCTCAGACTATCTGAACTGCCAACTGCTGATCTACAGGGAGGCAGTGAAGACTTGGCCAAGACACCCATGAAGGCATGAGTAGGAGAGCCATAAGAATGGCAGCGCTCACCTGCCTAAGACTGAGAGAGGGGGTGGCATACACCAGCGATACCGTCTGGTCCTGCTACTCCATGTCACGGCGTGTAATGACAGCCCTCATACTGCTCACCTGCTGGAGACTGAATACATCACCAGTCCTTCGGCCGAAGGATGGTCAGTAAAGTGACCCAGTGGGCACCACATACTTGCAGACCATATGGCTCAAAGGCGTCAGGCAAGAGGTTGGATGCTGCCAAAGCTCCCAAGTGGGACAAAGAATGGCTCCCACCACCAAGAAGGCAACCCCAAGGGATTTGGCCATCAAGGATTTCTGACAGGGGGCACATGTCAGTAGACACTCTAACAAACCCAGAGCCCGAGTAGAAAGCACGGAGGAGTTCTCAGAATTTGGGACTCCTCCAAGATTGCCCTCGACTCAGACTCCCCATGACCCATTCGGGACTTGACCGAATGAGAGGTCTCGATGGACAGCTGTCCGGGGAGCCCCAAAGTGGGCGGCAACCTGGGATGGAGTCCATGCAAGGGCTGTGGTTGCAGGGGGCTCAACCCGGATGGGAGGAGAAGCCGTCATCGGCTCGACTGGGGAAAACCAGAACTGTTTTGGTGCCGACCAGTGGAGTGCTGGGGCCTGTGAAGTGGTACTACCGTGGCTGAGTAGCCACTGGGGCCACATCAGTTCCTCCTAATGATGCTGCAATCTGCAGCGGAGCCTGCCTTCGCCTGCAGAGAAGAAGGAGTATTGTAGACAGCACTTCTGAGCGGATGGCTAAGAGGGGGGAACACCAAGATACCAGAGATCTCAAACCCAAACAGGACTCGGCCCTCAATCGACAACAATAGGGTCCATCAGGGAGGAGATACAGGGAAGGGAACCATGCATGCAGCACGGACTAGAGACTGCGGAATCCCTGACGGGTCAAGCTCCCAAAGGGAGACAGCCAGGTTAGCTGGTGTAACCGGTCCTTCAGCAGGAGGGGTGAGAGGACTGGAGTTCGAAACAGCGAGTCAACTTTGACCTCTGGTAATGGGCCACCAGGCCAAGAAAAATATAGGCCAGTTGGTCAGCCTTCAGCTCAGCCAGCAAGCCCAACAGGAACATCGAGGGGCAAGTGGCTTGGGCAGGAACTCCAGGAGAGTCAGCTAAAGCCACTAGCTCCACTGTCGTTGAGTCAGATGCAGAATCATAGGGAGTGGGAGGAGCAAGTCCACTCCCTTTCCATGACTGGATGATATGGACCCTTGGGAATGGCCCTCTTTGTGGGTCGGAAGGGACTGATACAAGTCCTGATATGCTCCAGTAAACAAAGCTCCCAATCCTACCAGGAGCAACACTTGAACCGAAGTAATGCCCACCACAACCTGGGCCGCCACCTCTTTGAGTGTGGCAACCTGCAACTTTGAGCCCACTGCTGCCAAGATGGCCCTGCGGGCACCTATGGACTGGACCGGCAGGTCCCTTTCATCTGGGCAGCCCAAACTAAGTGAAACAGTCCTCTAACAGCGAGGGCTGTTGGGACAGGCCTCAAGTCTGCAGACTGTGATGAGCCCCTAAGTAAAAAACGCACATGGTGTGAGGGTCAGCATGCGACATGATCTGGGAGCATGCGGTGCACTGATTGAACCGTACGTCTGGTCATCGTGCTCCACTCAGTAATAGAAAAACAACTGAGAAAAAGGGGCCTAAAGACAGACAAGTAAAACAAGCCTACACCGCATACAGAAGCTACGAAGGAGGAGATCTGATTCTTCCAGTGGAAAGGAAGATCTGACATCATGGGGGTGGAGTCGAGGAGCACACCACCCGTGTGGGTTGGAGGAGCTTAGCCGTAAAACATTTAGGCAGAACTTAAAGGGAAAGGAAGACCACCACATTCTGGATAGTGCACCATATCCACATCCTTAGAAAACGCCAGTTTTCGCAAGCAAACAAAAATTAAACATTTAACAAATTTAACATTAGCAATAAAAACAGTATAAATAAATTCATAAAAAAAAATACAACACCTAGCATGGTTGGTCATTACAATGACATGAAGACACAAAGCTGTACCAACCACTAAGACCACGTCTAAAAGCAGAAACAGTATTATACTGAGTAATGACTGATGGAAGATTGTTGTAGTTTCATTGCAACATATAGCAAACTCTCTGGCCCTTCTGAGTGTTCCTGAAGGGAACAAATAATGAAAATTGCTGAGATTCCAATGTACAAGCATCTCTAATCTTCTCCAAAGGATTAAAAAAAGCTGGCTATGCATTTTGGATAGTTACCCAGGGCAACCTTATGCATAAATATAGCAAGTTTAACTTTTTTATGATATTCAAAACAGACACCCCCCATACTCTCATAAACAGTGCAATGGTGAGTTCGAAGTGGAAGACCAGCTACAAATGGACAAGATTATACAAGGAATTAACTTAAATCTCACCCCTGACAAGGAACAACAGAAAAGCCCATAATCAATTGTGGAAAATAGGAAACTGGTAGCCAACAGTATCCTTCTTTCGCTAACCAAATTTTTCTAATCCTAAAAAGCATTCTAATCTTCTGATGAACTGTCTCAACCATCCTAGTAATATGTGGACCATATGTTAATGAACTTCCCACTGTCAAGCCCAGGTATTTAAATTCATTGACTGTTTCAGTCTCAATAAAATCATCATCCAGAAATTTAATTTTAAAATCTAAATTTACCCTCTTGTGTTGGCCAGCAAAAAGGATGGCCTTCGTTTTTATGTCTAACATCATCGTATTCAACCTAAACCGGTGTTGCAGATCACAGAAATCTTTTTGGATCAACATATTCTGGGCCCCCTGCTCCTCCCTAAACAATACAGCATCGCTAGCATACAATACCATCTCTGAAGAAAACAAACACCATGTACATTGTTGAGGAAAAGGGAACAGGAAACTCCACAGGTGCGGAGGTTCTTAAGGCACACCCCAAGTGACATTTTAAAAGATCCTTGATTTCCAGAGTGACAGCACTTTTCTTACCGTGATTTCAAGTAAAGATGGTCGAACCAGCTATAACAAAAGCAACTGTCAATGCCGAATGTTCACAGTTTGCATTTGCTGCTGTACTGGGTCTAGCTGGTACATATTTTTACTATATATTTAACCAGCATAGATGTGATGAGATGCAATATCTCATTTTCAGTGGTATCCTGCTTTTACACATTTTTAGATTGTATTTTCACAGGATAGTTGAGCCAAAAGGCAATATCTTAACTTTCAGTGGGCTTCCACATTTTGACCCCAGATTTCCAACAGTCTTTTTATGACCTGATGTTACGATAAAGACAGGCGGAATGTTTTAAATCTCATCTGAAAGGTGATTTTGCAGTGTGAATGTGAAAGAAAGTTTCGGAGAGGATTTTTAAAATGACACCGGTCATGTTCAGGTGGGGTAACACAGGGGATATGTTGAGCATTAGGGGCAAAAATCTGCAAAAAATTAAAATTACGTACCTACCATAATTCTTGGTCTTCTCTTGTATCTTCACCATTCATTACTGCTTGGGTTAGTGCTGGGCGCGCACCATCTGGGAGTTTTGGGTAGGCTTCAGCGGCGCCGCCCTCGAGAGTGACGCACTGCGTCATGCGCGAGGGGTGGCTGTTAGGTGCCACAGACTCCTCCTCCATTTCAGCTCTAGTAGCTGGAGAGGCGAAAACAAAGGGTAAGGAAAAAAGGAGAGCGAGGCAAGAGAGCTGAGGGACAGAAAAAGGAAAGGATATAAACTGAAAAAGGAATAAGCCGGTAGAGGACAGACAGAGGAGAAAGAATCCCTACCCTAAGGGACCGTAGGGGAGGACAATGACCATAGAAGCATTGGTTGAGAGGCTTATAAGCTCGAGACTAAAACAATGGAGCAAGAATCCCTGCTGATAGGACTGAGAGAGGGTTCGACTGAACCGCCTGCACAGATCGGACATAAAGGGCAGATTCTCTGATCTCTCAACATGCCAAGTCCCTACATCCTAGCTGAGAGCTCACAGACTGCCCAGGCAGAAAATCTGTTCTGGAAAGAGAGCGCCCACCTAGGAAGTGGAATATGCCCCTTAGCACCCTATTAAGTGCTAACACAGAAGTGTATGGGGAAGGAATATGCTGTACGGAAGGCAGCTCTGTATGAAAGGACAGAGTGGGAACTCAATCAGAATCCCTTAAGGCAAGGCAAGAGCAACCGCTCAAGGCTAAGAAGTGCAAAATGCACCAGCCAGAATGAGCTGAATAATAACACCTGCCAGGGGGAATCTAAATTTCTTTGAGGCCGAGCCTGGGCACGGTCTTTTAAACTGTGAACTACGTAACGTGATCAAGGTGCCCAGAGGTTGCACCCTAGGGGCAGTCAGAAAGAGTTCCCTCAGAATAGGTGAAACACAGACCCTGCTCATTCCTCTTTACCTTGAGGAAAAAAGATCCATTCAATAAGAACGGAAAATAGAAAATTTTTTATTTTTTTTGGGCACAAAGGCCAAAGGGAGAGAGAGGAACGAGACAGGAGGGGGAGACGTCACAGTAGGAGGCCACTGAGGGGAAGGTGGACGGGTATCAGTAATGAATGGTGAAGATACAAGAGAAGATCAAGAATTACGGTAGGTACGTAATTTCATATCTTCCCTTGTGAATCTTCACCATTCATTACTGCTTGGGTGAGCTCAAGCTCCCCTAAAAAAAAAGGGGGTAGAAACCCTGAGGAGCAAGACCCCAGCCTCCTGTTGGTGAGAAACATAAGGGGAAGACCCTGGGCTAATCAAGAGAGAAGCCTATGGGGAAGAAGAGCTAGGAGGTGCCCCCCCCCGAGGACGGGGAGACAGAGGAAGCCCCTGCAGAAGCCTCCTGGCTCTGGAGGAAAAGAGACGGGTCCCCCGGAAAGTGAAGCGAATCATCCTACGCCGGGCCAGGGGTGACAACCTTGATAGACGAAGCAATGCCGTCCATCTAATACAGATCGCTGTCCCTGCAAGCCTGGAAGCCACCTCACTGGCGTCATAAGATGCCCTTGCTTGGTGTCTTGCCAGATCCAGGCCTATAGCAGAGGGAGAGCAATAGCTTGTCTGGTTTGCTCCGTATCAGGCATTGATGCTAAAATTTGGGAAAGCATCTACCACAGATGCCTACTGTAGGCAGCGTGATGGGCCTGATGAGATGCAATGCAAGACATCTCACGAGAGGAAGAGAACACTCTTCGCCCCCACTGGTCGAACTATAGAGAATCCGAGTCCAGTGGACAGTCGTGCGCCAGGCGGTGGCGCCCGGAGGGAGTCTCTAGGTATGCCAAACCCGAGGGTGGGTTGGGGAGAGAACCTAGGGATTCCGAAGGGGCACAATACCTATGCTGGCAGTCTGCCGGGGCTGGAGAAAGGGCAGCTGGCGACTGCCAGGAACGGATAGACGCCTCCTGGAAGGGAATAGGCCAGGATAGTGCCACTAAGTGCTGGGCACTGAATTCGCCAAGGAATTCACGCGTCTCCCATTCAGTATTGTCTCGCCTAACATAGGAAATTCGAAGATCCCTCACCATCCTCGAAAGGAATCGCTGATATTCAGTGAAATCAGCATCGGAGAAGAGATGAGCAGTGGGTTCCTCTCCCTCAGAGGAGGGAGACGAGGATGATGGAGAGCTTGAGTGTCCAGAGGACTCCTGCGGCGGTGGGGATAGGCAAAAAACCTGCTCATTCATTCACCTAACATATGAGGGGAAGGCCGCTGCAGAACCTCTGAACGCCTCCCAGGATAACGGGCCCGTGGGACCGACATGGCCTGGGAGATCGGGGGGTGGCTGCAGAGGAATGGGAGAAGGGCACCTTCAAGCTGGCTCCTCCCACCAACCCGAGTGGTATAACCCTCTGCTCCGCCCCACTATGCCAGATCTTAGCCCGCTGGAAGCCAGGTTTGTGCGTTCACAGCCGGGGAGGTCGGGTGGGTATGTGTGGATGAACAACATATACTACTCCTAGAACTACTGTTACAGGTGAGTAACCTGTTTTTCTAGGCTAGTGGACATGTTCATCCACACTTATTGGCAGACTCCTGGCAGTTCTCTGGAAGGAGGGAGGCAAGACGCTCACTCCCACTGATACTCATTTGGGAAACAGAGACTGGAGAACTGAGGCCCTAAAACCAGCATGCATCCTGGGGTGACTCAAGGTCGATGTGGTAATGGGTAACAAAGGTGTTTGCTGACTTCCAGGTAGCAGCCCGACAGATTTCCTGGATACGGATGTCCCTGGAAGCAGCCAACAACGCAGCGGTATGGCAGGTAGAATGAGCTCTTATCCCTCTGGGAGGCTCCATGCCCACCAACTCATTACACAGACTTATGCAAGATGTAATCCACCTTGCAATAGTACATTTTGCTGTCGGTCTGCCAGAAGCGGCATCAGCGTTTGTGACAAACAGCTGGAAAACCTGTCCCCGAATTTCCGTCGTCCTCTCCTTGTAATAGGAGAGGGCTCATCTCAGGTCCAGCATATGGAGCCTGTATTCAGCCTCAGAGGTGTAATTAGGGTAGTATACAGGCAGAGTTAACACCTGGTTAAGGTGAAACTCTGACACCACCTTTGGAAGGAATTTCGGGTGGGGGCACAGGACAACCATGTCCCTGTGGAAGACCAGATAAGAGAAGTCCACTGAAAGCTCCTGGAGCGCCCCTGTTCTTCTGGCAGACATAATAGCCACCAGGAAGGTCGTCTTCCACGACAAGTACGACAATGCACACTTGTGCATTGGTTCGAATGGCTATCCCACGAGCTTTGCCAGTACCAGCAGATCCCACGGAGGTGGAGGTTCACGCACCGAAGGGGATATGTGATCCAGACCTTTGATAAAGTGCCCAACCACTGTCTCCTGCACCAACATCGGCTGACCGGCCCGCGTCCGGTAAACAAAGATGGCTACCAGGTGCACCCTAAGGGTCGATGACCGAAGACCCCCTTTGGACAGAGACCAAAGATAGTCGAGAATGTTAGCCACTGGACAGGACAGAGGGTCCAGGCTCTTGCCCTGACACCAAATGGAAAACCTTTTCCATTTGAAGACATAACATTTCCTGGTCGATTCCTTTCTGGATGCCTCCAACATGGTGAGGACATCCTCTGAAAGACCCAAAGCTTGGAACTCTAGCCACTCAGAAACCAGGCTGTGAGGTGCAGGGATTGAAGGTCCGGATAGTATACCTTCCCCTGACTGAGAAAGATCAGGTCCGGGCATGCTGGAAGCCACTACGGGGGCCTGCAGCTGAGGCTGAGGAAATCTGGATACCAGAACTGGCGCGGCCAGTCTGGGGCTACCAGAATCACCTTCGCCTTGTCCCTCCTCACCTTGTGGATCAAGAGAATGCGTGCAAGAGGCCTGGGGTCCACGGCTTCGAGAAGGCATCCCCCTGCAGCGAGCCCTGCTGAGGGGTCGGGCATGAAACAGCCGCAGGTTGGCATTTTCCCTGGAGGCAAACAAGTCCACCATAGGTCTGCCCCAGTGGCAGAACCAGGCTGTAATCTACCTCTGGATGGAGAGACCACTCGTGGGATGTCTTGCCTAAGTGGCTGAGAGTATCCGCCAAATGGTTTGAGGCTCCTGCCACATGAATGGCTACGCGATCTGCCTCCAGACAGTTGACGAGGGTCCAGATGCGGAGCGCCTCCCTGCAAAGCAGATGGGAGTGCGTGCGCCCTGTTTGTTGGGGTAGTACATGGTCGTGGTATTGTCTGTCTGCACTGGAATCACTTGACCCCAGAGCTGAGGAGCGAAAGCTGACAGTGCCAGTCTGACTACTCTGAGCTTCAACAGATTGATGTGGCATCGGACCCCTCAGGGGTCCATAACCCATGGGCCCTTTTGTCCCCCATGTGGGCTTCCCAGCCCATGAGAGATCCCTTCCTGCGACCAGCCTGGGGCGGTCCACCATTGGATAGTGTCCCACATCTTCTGGGTTACAGTGATCAGATGGCGCTGAGTCCACTGGACGGCCAGCTCCCACTGAAGGGGGTGCATGTGCCGCTGGGTCCAACTGACCATGGAGGTGCATGCCACCATGTAACCCAGAAGGCGCAGAAAGTCCCAGGCAGGGTGCAATTGCCCAACCACAAATGATTGGGCAAAGGAGGACAGAACCTCTGCCCTGTCTGCCAAGGGCCGAGCTCTGGCTTTACGAGAGTCGAGCTCTACCCCGAAGAAGCACACCACCTGAGAAGGCATGAGTTCCGACTTGGCCTTGTTCATCAAGAGGCTGAGTTGGAAGCAGGTCTGGAGAACCAGGTCCCTGGACCTCTCCACCTCCTGCTGGGTGGGACCTGCTAAGAGCCAATCGTTGAGGTACAGGTAAATTCTGACACCTCCATCCCCGACGCCTGAGATGGCTTCCATCACTGCGATGCATTTGGTGAAGACACGTGGGGCTGATGACAGGCCGAATGGCTTTGGTTCGGAACTTGTACAGGGTCCCGTTGGCTCTGAAGCAGAGGAACTGCCAATGAGATGGACGGATTGGGACATGAAAGAACATGTCCTGCAGATCCAGTGAACAGAACCACGTTTCGCTCCAAGGATGGTATGATCTGGGACACAGTGAACATTCCGAAAGGTGCGTGACCCGAGATACCAATTCAGGTCATACAGATCTAGAATGGGGCACCAGCCCCTTCCCCCCCCCATCCGCTTGGGCACCAGGAAGTATCTAGAGACAAAGCCTGGGTCTGCTGGAGAATCTGCCACTGGAGCTACTGCCTCCTTGAGGAGGAGCTGAACGATGTCGTCTCGGAGAGCTGACTAAGTATGCACGGATACTCTTTCCTCCTGAGAGGTGCGGGCTCAGCTTGGAGGGTGCGGCTTGAATTCCAGAGGCAGTCCCTGACTGACCACTTCCAAATCCCACCTGTCCATGGTGATAACGGACCAGGTGGAAAGAAAGTGGCAGAGCCGGCCCCCCATGGGAGGACCCAGAGCTGGCGTGATGGGAGAGGGGGTGGCAGCCCCAGCCCTGTCACTGAGCACGCTTGGAGGAGGAGGATCCAGGACCTGAACCTTGGCCTCCTTTACAGGCCTGGGAGGGCCCGGGCTTGGGCCAGGGGCACCAAGTTTAAGCCTGCTGCTGCTGTTGCTGCTGCCCTCCTTGAAAGGACGGTTCCTGTGCCACAGCGGAAGAGTGCCGAAAGGCTTCTTCTTCTGCTGTTTCTTGCTCGAAGAACCTTTAGCAGAAGTCGCATCCAAGGTGGTACTGGACTGCTCAATACGCTGAAGGTGACCAGCCACACCTGGGCTAAAAAGGTCAGTGCCCAGGAAAGGCACATCAGCTAGTTTGTGCTGAGTATCTGCCAGGAAAGAGGAAAGTCTCAGCCAAGCCCTGCGATGAGAGGCAACTGCGGCAGCCATCGAGCGGGCACAAGAATTCCCAATGTCCAGGGCTATCTGAAGCTGCTGTTTGGCAATAGTCTGGCCCTGGTCCCAGACCTGCTTGACCGTGGTCTGCATGTCCACGGGGAGGTGTGGGAGGACATCATCCAAAGACCCCAAGAGGGCAGGGAGAAGTGTGCCATGATGATGGCTGAACTTGCTGACGGAGGCCTAAAGATAAGGCCGCACACACCTTTCCAGCTGAATGATCCAAGTTTTTGGATTCCTTCTCGGGAGGTCAGTCAGTGTCAGCAGAACTGCCAGTACGCCTAAACACAGAGGCGTTCCACCAGGCTCTCTGCCAAAGGGTGCTCTGTGAACCCCACAAGGGACCCCATGGGCACCGCATACTTGCGGATCATGCAGGCAGATGGAACTGGACAGGAAGCAGGGCGCTGCCGAAGTTCTAAAGCCAGGCCAACTATGGCCTCGGCCACCAGAAAGGCCTCCATTGGGGCATCCCCTCTCTTGGGGATGTCCATGACAGAGTACTCCGCCTTCTTCTGGATAGGTTCCAGGGGCATCCCTGAAGACTCAGAGATGAGATGAAGAATGCCCTGAAAAGACAAAGGACCTTCCTCCGTCTCTATTCCACCAGCCAATTCATCACCCCCGGGATGAGAATGTAGGCTAGTCTCATCCGAATCCGAGGAATCCGGATACAACAGTCGACTGCCCAGGTCACTTTCAACCCGCCGAGGGTGGTCCGGGGTGACAGTGACCGAAAGACGTCGGGGGAGCCCGGTGTCTGGTCTATCTCCCTTAGAAGGAGCCCCTCAGACAGGCTGCTTGGACGGCGGTTCCACCACGATCAGTGGAGACACCAATTCAGGCCGAACCAGAGGTTTTGCCGGCTCTGCAGGCGGAGGAACCAACTTAATTGGCTCCGAAGGAGTTGGCTTTGGCCTAGGATGAGAAAGCCAAGTAATGGCCGGGGTAGAAGCCGGGGTCGGCTTGTGCCCGGACAAAAATCAGCTGTTGCCACATGAGGCCCACGTAGCGCCGGAGTTTCCGCCAGAGCCTCTCCTCATCTGAGGACGACCGATGGCTTGGCCTCTTTTTTGAGTGCTTGTGGCTCTTCCTTGGCCTGTTGGTCGAGAAGGTCCTAGACTTCGATCGAGATTAGATGGGCCAATTCGGTGGCTTGGGAGACACCAGTAGGACCGGTGATTTCCTGGGGTCAGGGACTACTTCCTCGATGGGATTCCCAGCAGGCTGGGTCTCCTCATCGGGTAAAGAAAGGACTGGAGTCTGATTGAGAGTCTCATCGACTGGAGTTTGTGACAGGGGATCGATTGGGTTGATGATTATTTCAACCTCATCAATCGACACTTCGGTCGACTGGCCAGATGGCAAAGCCGAGAAGCCAGTGGCCGAAGAGGCAATTTCGACCAAAGTCGAGACTGCTGGTTCCTGGGACCGAGATCTCTCCTGATCCCAAGAACGTCTTCGCCGAAACAAAGATGATCCCGGGTCCATTTCCTGCTTACGGGACTGAGAGGAGTGCATGCCCGCAGGACCCTCCCCTTAGTCGAGAGAGACTGGCACAACTCTTGGAAAGAACCCGAGAAGGTGGCGCCCAGATTGAGTGTAACGAAGGAGGATTCCGCAGCCTGAGCCACTTCCTCCTCGAAGACTTGCATATGTTCCAATTGCTCAGTGGATCCTGCGGCTGCGGAAACCACTCACCGAGCCTTCTTTGATTTCACTGGAGGGTTCAGTTTTTCCGGCCTCCCCAACTTCAGGCATGTGAGGCGGTCGTCGAGGACGTTAGGGTGAAATGCAAGACAAAAATCACACTGAGGTGTCATGGTCGACACCAAATCAATAGACACACGTTGTGTGGGGATCGGTGCGCAACATTTTCTAGCCACACAAACACCGGCGAAACCAGGGGGAAGACTTGTCTTCCATAATTGAAGAGCAGCCACAACGCTAATGTGAACTAGATGAATTTTCAGAATAACCGAAGGTTTTGAAGCCAGGGCCTACAAAATGCGGGAGCACGGAGTAGGCAACCGAGGGTTAGTCCTACGTGTTAGTAAATACTACAAGAGTCCTCTCGAAGTAAGATCTTTACTTCATTTATCACCTTGAGTGACTATGGGGGATGTTAGTTCACTTCAGGGAAAGGCTGACTGCAGTTGCTCGTGGCTTGTGTCACTACTGCTGTTGGCAAAGGTTATGCATTTCTACCGTTTAAGAAGTTTACTAAGTTAGCTGTCAATAGTCTGTTTAAATATGCTGTACATGAGTTATATGCTGCTCCTATATTAGTTCTGCTAAAAGTCAACATTTTTATTTGGGGCTAGTAATATGGAAGTTCAAAAGCTGGCATCTGCGTACGCCGCACAGTTTGCAAACTCTAATCGGCACCTGAGGATATATTCTGTCACCCCACAGGGTAGGTTGCCTCGCCTTACCTGGAGTTGTGGGAGTTATGCTGTAGCTTGACATTCGGGCTCCTCAACCCTCCACTTGTGTGGCTGCGGCCTGGAACTCCTGCCGCCCAACCGTACACTCTGAAGCCGTCCCCAGGATCCTGCCAGCCGAATCAGCCCTTGATTCGGGCTCCTTGATCCTCTGCTTGTGTGGCTGCGGCTTGGAACTCCTGCAGCCCAGCTGTACACTCTGAAGACTTCCCCGGGATCCTGCCAGCCAAAACGGCCCTTGATTCGGGCTCCTCGACCCTCTGCTTGTGCAGCTGTGGCTTGGAACTCCTGCCGCCCAGCCGTACACTCTGAAGCCATCCCCGGGATCCTGCCAACTGAATCAGCCCTTGATTCGGGCTCCTCAACCCTCCGCTTGTACGGCTGCGGTCTGGATCTCCTGCCACCCAGCTGTACACTCTGAAACCGTCCTCGGGATTCTGCCAGCTGTATCAGCCCTTGATTCGGGCTCCTCGACCCTTCACTTGAGCGGCTGCAGCTTGGAACTCCTGCTGCCCAGCCATACATTCTGAAGTCGTCCCCGGGATCCTGCCAGCCGAATCAGTCCTTGATTCGGGCTCCTCGACCCTCCGCTTGTATGGCTGTTGGTTGGAACTCCTGCTGCCCAGCCGTATACGCTGAAGCCATCCCCGGGGATCACACCGTTGGTAAGAGGTCCTCTCTAGCCAGGGGAATTGAAAACTGCCACCATTAGTTCAGTGCTTGTGTTTCTGCACCCTGATTGGACTCTATCCTCATACAGCTACCTTCTAATTGGCTAGCGGTGCCTGCCAAAACTGAGCTTCTCTTGGGGCTGCTGAGCCCATTGATTTGAACTGCAAGCGGCCAAAATTTTACGCCCACCCCCCCTCGCACCTTAATTAAATAGGCTATCTCTACGCCCCCCCATGGCCCCTCCTCTCTGCTTTAACACTATTGGACTCCTCCCTTGGTCCTCCTCTCCACTCCTCTCACAACCTTAACCCCTGCATCGCTATGTCACTGTTGCCACCTGGCCCTCTTCTGGCTGTGTTCCTGCCCCTCTCTGCTCCTCCTCCTCCTCCCTCCCCTCCTTTCTGCCATTTCCCTAATCCCTTCTGTGCATGGCCTGCCTGTCTCTATACCCGCTTCCCTAAACCCCCCCTCGTTCCTATCTCACCATATGCTCCTCCCACTCTCTCCTTTCCTTTCTCTTCCTCCTTGCACCCCTCGCCCCTCTGCTCCACTCCCCTGCAGCCTGCTTCCCCTCTGCTGCTACCTACCTGAAACAGCGTATCACCCCCTTGGGTACTCTCCATCAAGTACCCAACCAACTGTCCTGGGTCCCACCTACCTGTAAGAAACTGCCCCCTACCGCAACTGGACTAAGTGTACCTTCCCAATCCTCTCTCTTCACCGTAACCACAACCTTGCACTTTCACCATATTATCCATGTTCGATTACTGAGAAGACATAAGTTTTCCATCAAGGAACTTCGTCTGAGCACCCTGTGGCTTGTGCTCCTGATCCTACTTTCATCTGGCAATGTGCACCCAAACCCTGGCCCACCTTTCAACAAGGCCCCTAACCAGAGCAAGTCCACTGGTGCCTTCTCAATCATGTCCATTAACATCTGCAGTCTCCTCCCAAAAATCGATGCCCTGCAAGTCCTTACCAGCCAACACTGCCCGGACATCCTGGCAGTTGTCGAGACCTGGCTCTCGCCCTCGGTCCTTGACCAGACAATCAACATCACTGACTACAATGTCTTCAGGCTCGACCGGTTGGCTAAAAGAGGTGGTAGTTGCATTGCATACTTAAAAGACACTATCAGGGGTCACCCCATTAATACCCTGTCTCACTCATCTACTGCTCAGATTCTTCCAATCAGAGTCCTCCTAAGTGCACAAAACAAAGCCCTCACAATTGTCACCATCTACATTCCTCCTAAAGAACAAGGAATTGGGCTAACCGCAGTTCTAGACTTCGTCAGGTCACTTCCACCAGACATGGAGTTCATCCTTCTTGGTGACTTCAACATAAACTGGCCTGCTGTTGAAGCAGGTGCGTACAGAGATTCCATCGTTGCGGCCAACCTCACACAGATGGTTGACTCTCCAACCAGGAAAAATTACAGGACCGGCACCAGCACCCTCTTGGATTGGATCCTTACCACCCACCCCTCACAGATCACAAACACAACTGTCCTACCTGACTCTCTCAGTGACCACTCCCCTGTCAGCTGTACCTGGTCTAATAAATTCACAAAACCTCCCCACAAACCATCACCAGCAGAGTTCTACCTTGCGGTCAGCTAACATGTCTCAAATCTTATCTCCTCCTCCAAGACTGGTCTCCAATTTTCAATGCAACCAATGTGAATACTGCCCTGAATCACTTCATACAAATCTTCACTGAAGCCTGTAACATTTACGCCCCCTTAAGGAAGCGTAAAGTCAAAGCACTCAGCAACCCCTGGCTCACAGGTGACCTCCTACAGAAACTAAAACCAACGGAAAACCTCTGGGAACTAACCAGAAACTCTGGGAGGCAAAATGACATCTCAGACTACTAGTGCACTCAGAATGACTGCACCAAATCCATCCGTCAAATGAAATCTGCCTATTATAAGAATGCCCTCACCAACTCCTGAGGCAATGGAAGAGATTTCTGGAAAAATATACACAAAGTCACTGGGAAACGGTCCAAATAACCCCCAACCATGCTTAACATAAATGGAGTCACCACACTTGACCCCAAAACCATTGCTGACACTACCTTTACCGTCCTCAGCTCAGTTCTACCCACTGATTACTTCAACGACGACCATGCTCCTCTGTCCCAAATGAACTCTGCCTCAATCAAGCCACATTTCTTCTTTAAAATGGTCATAACTCACCAGGCTTGCAAGTATGTCTCCAGAACCATTAGGAACTCAAGATTCAGCAGTGACTCCATTGATCAGAAACTCCTGTCGCTCACCCTTGAAGAGGTACTTGTGCCCTTGACCAAGATCCTAAATCTCTCCCTCAGCCTAAGCCAGTTCCTGGATAAGTGGAAATCTGCCACAGTCACCCCCATCCACAAAGGAGGTGACAAAACAGCCCTTGAAAATTTCAGACCCATTTCAATCCCCACCCCCAGGCTCTAGAACGCATTGTCTCCAACCAGCTTACTGACTTTCTGGATAAGCACAACATACTTTGTGGCAACAACATGGATTCAGAAAAGGGCACAGCACCTCCTCTGCACTTCTCAAATTCACCGGTGCAATCCACAACTCACTGGATAATGGACAACTTACGGGCTCAGTCTTTATCAATTTGACTAAAGTCTTCGACACCCTAAATAACCGCCTCCTGCTTGGACAGCTCTTAAATGCCGGGCTCTCACATGACTCTATTAGCTGGTTTGAAAGCTACCTCGTCAATCGGTCTCAGAGAGTTAGAATTGCTGATACCCACTCGGACCCCAGACCTATCCGCTCTGGGGTCCCTCAGGGCTCTATCCTGGGACCCCTCCTCTTCAGCCTGTTCCTAAACACATTACCAGACTCCTGCACTGAGCAAATCATTCTCTATGCAGATGACGCAGTTATTCTAGCCTCTCATCATGATCCTAAAGCCCTGGAAGTAAAACTCCAGCTTGGCTTCTCTTCCGTTGAAGCCTGGTTCTCAACAATAAACTGATCCTCAATCAGAAGAAAACAAAATCAATGATCTTCAGCAGCCCACACAGCAAAAACAAACACGACAAACTCTCCATCAAAACTACGAAAGGTGTCTTACTTGAACATACGCAATCCTTCAAGTATCTTGGCATCACATTGGACCCCCATCTCTCCTATGCTGCCCACATTAATAACGTGGCAAAATCTGCCAACACCTGAATGGGCCTACTGTTCAAGCATAGGAAACACCTTACCTCTGATGCATTGTCAATTGCAGTCCACAGCTCTGTCATTAGCATCATCAACTATGGTCTTATCATATATGGCTCTGCCACCACCACATCTCTCAAACGAATAACTCTCTCTCCCGATAAAGCCTGTTGACTCATCACAGGATCCCATTGTCTCTCACACTTGCAAACTCTACTCCCGTCTGGGTGGCTGACAATTGACTGTCAAATTAAATATCAGACTTGCATCACTGCCAAGAAAATAATGATAGGCCTTGCCCCTCCTGGAGTGAGCACTCTTCTCTCATCCAGTTCCAGCCTCTCCCTTACAAGGAGGTCCAAGCCTAACTCCCTACATATCCCACGGTGTTGGACTACCCAAGGACAAAGACAGTTTGCATACAGGGCACCCTACTGGCTAAATTCCCTTAGTAGCGACACTCTCGCCGCACCAACCCTTGGTGCCTTCCAAGTCCAGACTTCGACTCTCCCTGCTTGCCTCCAGCTCTTGTGACTGCTTGCCCCATTAGTTCCCCGCCCTCCTGCCTAATCCCCTGTATCAAGCATTTCTACGTCAAACATACATCTCCCCAAACCGGGCACTTACAACTGTATGTCCCAGACAAGGCCATCGGGCTGCACACCTTTCTCCCACCCCACGCCTCCCTCCCACCTTCTCCACCCCTTCCAGCTCCACTCTGTGCTCTCCCTCCCCTACCCCCCTCACCCTCCTACCTCTATCCCCTACTCTCCCCTCATGTACTCCTGCTGTAGCGCCCGCTTTCGCCAAAGTTTGATGCCCGTGTACTGTTCAAATACTGTATACTGTTCTATTACTGATGTGGAACCTTTGTAAAAGAGCCTATGCTCAAAGGTATTGTGTAATCCTAGTCTTGAATAAATAAATAAAAATAAATAACTGAGACCAGGACATCATACAAATCTCCTTTTCCACAATTTGCTTGCCAATCAGCCCCTCCATATTATTTCAGTCCTGATTGGGTTTTGATATGTTAGTATTTTTTAATGATCTGTTTTAATTGTAGGTGGTGAAAGTAGCAACACTCTACAATATAATCAAATTGAACTTTACTCCGTATTAAAAATGACTGGCAGTGCCTCACACTGTATGGACTTACTGAACTCTTATCCGACTGAGTATAAATTGTTATTACTGCTCTGTACGTCCGGTGTGGAGACCTTCGTGTCCCAAACCTTTTCTTTTATGTATTACAGTATCTACCGTAACATTCATAAAACTTCTAAATAAAAAGTTTTAAAAAAAAAAATACAGTCATACCAATATGTTCGTCCTCGTGCAAGTGCAAGGACATACATAAAAACAGTGGGTGTATTTTTGTGTTAAAGAAGCACTAGCTAGGAAGTGAGGTAAATTTTTGAATTCTGTAGTTTGACTGCCCTGAACTAGCTCTAAAATGTGGAACATCCCTGTATATTTGTGAAACAAGGGTCAAGTTTAGGTGCAAAATGTGTATTGCGGCATGTAATGCAGAGTACTTGGGATGTATGCTCACCTCACACTATTCAGGGTGCTCTTTTTCTCGTGTTCTTCCCTCCTTGCCCGGAGTTGCTCTTCCGCGATGGCCATCTCCTCCTCCATGGCAGAGATCTCTTCCTTTGCACGACGACGGTTTTCCTGCAGGCACAATCGAAGAGTTAGAACCTCAACCCTTTCTGTTAAGGAAATGGCCTTGGAGGTAAAGAAACACGAATAGTGACAAGAAGGGTTCAGGTGGCTGTGTAGACAGCCCCCTCGCCACTAAGCCAGAAAGTCACACGTTCAAATCTTCCAAGGCTTACAGAAAAAGCAGCGTGTCCGGAATGTGTAGTGGTGCCCATACACAAGACAAGCAGCAAGAGACAGCACTCGGGAGCTGATTAATTCAATCTGCAAACTTGCAATAAAGTTCCAAAACAGACACTTTATTTGAACATAGCCTGGAGGACTATATGCTCCAGCACTTTGACGCGTAACAGAGCTTCATTAGGAGGCTCCGTTAAAATCTTGCCTTGAGAGAGATCCCCGGTTTGACTTATCTACAGCACACCTGAATGGTGTATTGTGGAAGTACTTCTGCACCTCTGCCAACTGATATCCTGCCATTATTTCATTTTGTACAAGTTAATCACCCATGATAGCCCACCTAATGTGCAGTATCTTATTTAAACTGCTTTACCTAGCTTAATGGGGTGACACCCATGGTGGTCAAAGTGTTTGCTACTGGGATCCAAGATGTCCAGGCTCACAATTCAGTGCTCTAACCACTATGCCACCCTGCTAATATGTTGATAAATTTTCACATTCCTTAGGCACTTGCCAAAGAAAAGCTGTGTTACTCTGGGGAAGGACAGCATTCCCTTTTTACATCTGGTCTGACTCTCTATGTACAGTATTCATATTGCACTTAAGCCTTTTTTTTGCAGAACTTTTTGTCCCCCACTACCACCTTGCACTTGTCGTCGGGCCTAAGGTCAGACTCCCAGTTCCATCTACTACCCCCCACCACAGTCACGCCGGTGGGGATCTATACAGTGGGGGACCCAAGAGCCCTGAGGGTCATCATATACAACAACAGCTGGACATGCTGTTTTTTCCTGTGTTTTCTTTCCTTAACTCCTGGGGCTTCAGCAAACATGGTTGCGCATGCGTGTGGAGGCTAGCATGTGCACCGGAACTGGCAGACCGGCTCCACCCACCTGGCCTATTGCCAGCCATTTGCTTGATGCTACCACTGAGCCTCCAATCAGTGGCAGCCAAGAGCTGGGAAGGCTCACCTCCCCAAACTGGGAGAGGACAGCTGACTGGCGGGCTGCTCAATTTTCTTCCAGCCCCCACGGCAGACCCCCAGGAACCTGAACTTGGGTCAATGGTGTGGCGTGAGGTAAGGCATTTTACAGTGCCACTGAACTGACACTTTTTTTTTTTAAGGAAATGAAGTCTAGTGAACAGAAGATAGAGCATGTAACTGGGAGCCTGGAGATCCATGTTTGAACCCAACCACTGCCACTTGCCTGGTGAGCTTGAACAACTCACTTAACCTCCCTGTACTTGAAGCAACAGTGCATGTTACAGTGAAACTTTTGACCTATACTTTTTATGCTGCTTTACACTGTGTCTCATCTCCTGTCATGTAAGATAAATGAAAATTATATACCTACCGTAATTCTTGATCTTCTCCATTCATTTCAACCATTCATTGAATACCATGGTGTGGAGTACTCTAGTATCACCCTTGCCATAGACAGGCAGCACCTCTGAGAAGGTTACTGTATGGATGGAAGGTGTCCCGACAACTTGCGCCTCATCTTATGGGAGAAGTGGGCCCCTTGGCAGGGAGAGGCAACCACCCTACGTTGGGCCAGGTGTGAGAACCTGGAAAGGTGAAGCCACACAGTCAGCCTAATGCAGACTGCAGTTCCTGCCAGCCTGGAAACTATCTCACTGACATCACAGGACGCTCTTGCCTGGTGTCTTGCTAGCTTTAGACCGCGTGCAGAAAGGCTGATGGCTTGCCTGGTCACCTCTGTCTTAGGCAAAGATGCAAGAAGTTGTCCCATCACTGTCTACAGGTGCCTAGCGTAGGCAGACTGGTGTGTGTAGTGCACTGAGACACACAAAAGGAGATGCGCCACTGAGAAAACCCTTCTACCCCAGTAGTTGAACTCAGTTGAGTCAGGGTATGGGGGCAGTTGTGCCTTGGGCGACGATACCCGGAAGGGGTATCCAGGAGCTCCACTCCTGAAGAGGGGTGGGGCATAGCATCTGGAGACCTCCGCGGTGTGCAGTATCTGCACTGACAGTCCCTCAGGGCTGGAGAGGGAGCAGAGGGACACTGCCAGACCTGATGCTATGCCTCCATGAAAGGTTGAGGCCATGGACGGATAACAAGGTTTTCAGCGCTACACTCCCCAACGAAAGTGTGAGTCGCATGGTCAGGATTGTGGCTTGCAAAGTGAGAGATATGAAGCTCCCCTAGCATCTCTGACAGGAATCACGGCTAGCTGGTGATATCAGCGTCTGAGAACAGGTGGACATAGGGATCCTCCTCCTCGGGGGAGGAAGACAAAGAGGCCGAGGAGCCCGGTTCAGAGTCAGGGGCGACTGGAGGTTCAGGTCTAAAGATGACCTCGTCTGGGGCTCTGAGGTACTGAGGGAAAGCAGCTGCTGACGTCCTGAACTGCTCCCAGGTCATTGGCCCCGAAGGGCCCCAGCAAGCTGGTAGAGAAGAGGGAGGTGGAGGCAGAGGATACAACAGCGGAGGGGAGGTCTGGCAAGCCAGAGCAGGATCTCTGCTACGGCTACAAGAATGCATAAGGGACCCCTCCTGAGGGGGAGGGGCTGTGCAACTCACCCACTGCAGGCCACCTAACCAGACAGGGGCTACTAAAGTGGTACTCATGGGCAAGTACCCCATGATAGGGTGATCGGAGCCAGTCTGTCCCTTGTGGGCAGCCCTGGCCCCACCTGTTGCAGACCCTATGTGGTCTGGTGAGGAGAGGAGAGAAGGGTCGACACTGTGGAAGAGACTCTCTGTAAGAGAGCTTGCCTGCAAACCTCGACCACCCTAGGCCCACCTCCCCAGAAAGGGATCTGCTCCTCGGCTGGCCCCTAGTACCTCAGAAAAGGGGCTCCGAAATAACCCTAGCACCAAAGACCATGTCAGAATGCATCCCAGAGCCCACCCCGATGCTGGAATCCAACTCAGCATCGCGCAAGGCACCGGAACCAGACCATGCCCCAGGGTTGGCGTCGGAATCCAACTTGGGACCTTGCACGGCGCCGGAACCACACCCAGCACTAGACTCCAACCTGGTGCTGCCACTGGCACTGGCCCATTCTCCGGAGGAGTCGCTGATGCCACAAGTGGCACTGGAGGACACGGAGGAGTCAGCCCAAAGGGTGGGCCCAGAAAGAGTAGCGACCGATCCTGTTGTACCGGAGACTGAACGGCTAGGCGTAGGAGAGTGATGGGACTCCTGAGAGTCTGGCAGCCAAGCTGGGTTATCCCACTCTTCCTCCTCCTCTGAGGAGGAGGAGATCAGGGAGATTGCCAAAGAGGCCACCCCTGAAACTTTCCCTTTCCTGGTACCACGGATGACACTGGAAGGGGACCCAGCACCGACAGCACTACCGCCTTGCTCACCAGCACCAAGTGAGGTGTCGGGAGCCGAAGTGGTGCCAACAGGTGGCACCGAGGACTCCATCGTCTAGGGCCCAGCGTATAGCTGTGACTGCGATACTGGGGTGCCCATGTCACAGAGGAGGCAATGGACCATGAGGGGTGCTCAGCCATCCCCTTGGAGGAGACAGACTGTCCACCTGATCCCTCATGCAGGCCTGCTGTAAAGAACAAGTACCATTATAATAACCATCTTGGATGGATCTGAACTTGAAAGGGTGGAGATGCAATAATGGGAGGATAGGATAGGAAAATAGGGCAGGTAAGGTGAAGAGGACTAGGTGTGATAAACACAGGCAAAGGAGGTGTCAGGAGGAAAATGCGGTGTTAGTTGTTGGGGTAAGGGGGTGTATGGATTAGGAGAAAAAAGGTATGGGCTAAGGGCGTTTGAAACAGGAGCAGGAACAGGAACCATCAAGATGGTCAAGTAGCAATTTCTTGAAAGAGGCATGGGATGGTACAGGTTGTATAGATAGAGGGAGGGAATTCCAGTGATGGGGGGTATAACAGGAGAAGGCACTAGCACCTTTGGAGGAGTGGTGTCGGGGGATGAGCACAGGGGCATTATTAGTTGAGCGCAGACCACATCTAGATGTTTGGTTGAGAAATAGTTCCGCCAAGGGCTTTGGAGTTTGGGTGCGGATGATGTTATCTATTGTCGAACCATACGCACATTTTCTAGAGGCATCCAGAGAAAGCCACCCTAGTTCCTCGTACAGAAAGCAGTGATGTTTCCTTCAATGAGCAGAGGACGCATATCTACAGCTATTATTGTAAGTTACATCCCACTTCTGAAGACTAGTTTTACCAGCTGAGGTATACACTGCAACCCCGCAGGTGAGTGACGGGAGGAGTATGCCATGGGCTATGGCAAGCCTCGCTTAGGGTGTGAGCATATAGCTGGAACGGTAGGCCATTCCAAGTTTTATGTTAGCCAGCTTACAGGTTTGTTGAATGTGAGGATCAAAAGTAAGAGTTGGATCGAGTGTTATGCCAAGGTATTTAAATGAGGTTATCACTCCAACAGAGAACCCATTTATGGTGGTGACATTGAATGTGGGCTGGGAGAGTTTGAGTTTAGAGTTTGAACCAAATAACATGGCCTGGGTCTTGGATACATTTAAGACTAGTTTATGGCTGAGTAGCCACTGCTGAATCCCTTGAAAGTCTAGGGAAAGACGTTGGTTTATTTCAGCAATGTTTTTCAGACTACGCAAGAAACAATATCATTGGCATATAACAGGAAGGCAGACTGAGAATGTTGAGGTAATACCATTTATATAAATGGAGGAAAGCAGGGACTGAGACGAACCTTGTGGCACACCAACCAATGTAGCATAATCAGACAATGAGGAGCAACTTAACTTGTTGGGTGCGATCCGATAGGTAGCTGCCAAACCATGCAGTGACATTTGGAGAGAAGCCTAGGGATCTGAGAGTAGCTAGGAGGATGGGATGGTTGACCAGGTCAAAAGCTTTCATCATGTCTATAAAAATAGCCCCGTTAGGAGATCAGAGTCCATTGCCGATAGGGTATCAGAGGTAAATTTCAGTAACACAGTGGTGGTGCTATGACCCTTGCAAAAACCATGCTGCATGTTTATAAGAAGGTCATGTTTTTGAAGAAAGTCTAAGGTTTGGGTGGCTATGAGTTTCTCTAGGATTTTGCTAAGGACAGGTAATATGGCAATAGGTCTATAATTTGAGGGTTTTTTGCTGTCACCCTTTTTGAAAACCGGGGTAATCCCAGCAGTCTTCCATATGTCAGGAACATAGCTGTGACACAGGGAGAGGGTAAAGATCCTAGCAAGAGGCGCAGCAATGTGAGGGGCAGCAAGTTTCAGGAGCTTAGGTTCTACAGAGTCAGATCCTGCTGCAGTGAGGTCAGAGATGTTGTTGAGCAGTTTAAGTACCTCCAGACGACTGACAGACTTGAAGTGAAATTTAGGCCCAGCATCATTAGGTTAAATATTTGAGTTAGGTGTAGCCGGGAAGGATGAGGTATAATTGGTAAGGTCTGAAAACTGAGCATTGAAAAAGTTTGTGATGGTAGAGGGATTGTTGCAGGGGACACCATTTAGAGCCATGTCAGCTGGAGTAGGGGCTGGATTAGAACCTAGGAAGCTTTTAATGTGGGACCAGAATCGTTTGGAGTCACCATATGATCTGGTTAAGAGATCCTTTCAGTAGGTACTCTTTGCTCTCTTTATATCCTTTTTGGAGGCATTTCGGAGTGTCCTATAGGAGTTAAGTTCAGCTGGAAACCCAGTCTTCTTGTATTGGAGCCAGCATTTGTCACGCAGTCGTAGTTTTGAATGAAGGTCAGACTTGAGCCAGCGGGTATGCTTGTTTTTCACACGACTGGTAACAAGAGGCAGTGTTTGTCTTGAGTTGCCAAAAAGCGAATCAGGAAAAAATGTAGAGCAGTCATAGGATTATCAAATGCAAAAACAGGGGACCAGTTGATCGTAGCAATGACCATTAAGAAGGACTGGGAGTCAAGGTGCGATAGTTTCGGAAAGTGATACTGTGGCTTGGGGCCTACCCATACACAAAAGTGGGGAGTGGTCTGTGATGGCATCTGCTAGTACCAGAGGAGTTGATATTTTCGTGTGGTTGGTCATTATCCAGTCCAGCAGAGTACTGGAGTTAGAATGCTGTGCAATTCTATTGGGATCGCTAATGACATGGTGAAGGTTGAAACTTTGGATCTTGGATATAAGTGTGGGCTGGGAGTTGCCCAGCCAGTTCAGATTGAGATCACCAAGTACGAGAACCTCATTTCTCTCAGAGAGATGTCAGGTCTGATCAAGTAGTTCATCAAGACCCCTTTTAAGCCACTGGAACGGGGTTGTAAGCACAAACAATATGAAGTTTTTTGGAGCCAAGGGTAAGAAGAACATATACTGCCTCACTGTGGACTAGGAGAGATGAGCAGATCTTGGAGAGATGGAGGTGATCTTTAAAGTAGATAGCTACACCACCACCCCTTTTGGGAGCAGGCCTGTCAAGCTTCAAGATGTTGTATAAAGGAAGCGAGCAACGAGAGTCCAGAATTGAAGGTTTAAGCCATGTTTCAGTAAGACAGATGATGTCGGGTTTGTAGAGGGTGGCCCAGGATTGTAATTCAGTAAAACTGCGTAGCAGGCTTCTGATGTTGTGGTGCACCACTGTAAGATCCTTAGTATTTGGAAGGGGACTACATGTGTTATTGGCCGGCCCTGAGTTAGAATGAGCAGTAGTGCTAATAGTAGGAGATACCAGAGTTTACGTCACAGGAAAAAACACGCAGTATTCGTATTCAGGTGGCCGTATTTTAGGGCATAGGCAACCATCTGGACCCAGGGCCTATGTAATATAAGTGGAGTATGGTCAAAATTGGTTGGAGGAAATAGGAGAAGATTGGAGTATTGGTAGTCATGGGGCATAAAATGAGGGACAGTCGAGTGGGCTGGTGGAACAGGAGGCAAGGAGAGGTGCAGCAAGGCAAGTGAGGGTACAAGCAAATATAGTAACATGGAGTGCTTCATCATTAACAGACTTTTGTGCAGTCTAGTAAAAGGGGCAAAAGTTAGGAGCACCCAGGAGGAGACAGAAGCAAGAGATCAGAGCTAGCAGTAGTGTAGAAAACAGGTAGATTTAAGTGACAGAGTGTGATTTAGATCTAAGTATGCCTATCAGGGGTGGGAAGAAAAAAAGTTTCAGCGAGCCAATGGGAAAGGAGCTAATAGAGTGGGAGGAGCAATTGGGTATTTAAAGGAGGCCTGAAAGGGGGTCGGGGGCAGGGAAGAAATTTCAGATTAACAACTAAACACAGTAGCAGCAGTGAGGAGCTCCCTAAATATTACTTTTACTCGCTGCACCATGAAATAAATACTCATTAAAATGATTCCAAAGAACAGCTCGGCAGTAGTGCAAGAAGGCAGCCTTGCCTCAGCAGTAAGCTGAGCAGAGCGCAAAAGTTCAGCTGGAAGTTTGTCCATTTGAAAAATGCGCCAAAAGTCTTGGGGAATTCAGCTGCACTCAGGCAGGAATCAGCTTACCGGGCAGTTAATTAGTGGAGCTGAGTGGCAGGGCTCCTTGTAGCTTTTAAACGGCGGCAGTGTTCCTCCTAATTACCAGGAGGCTTTGAAATTGCAAAATGCGATTAACATCAAGCGTGTGGAGAAGAGCTTCCCCCAGTCTGAGTGATCAGAGTAATACACTGGGAGATGGATGTCCTGATTTAGAGTAAGCTCAGACACCACCTTTGGCAAAAAACTTAGGATTAGTCCTCAAGGCCACCCAGTCCTTGTGGAACACCAAATAAGGTTCCTTGCACATCAGGGCCTGACACTCGGAAATTCTTCAAGCAGAAGTAACAGCAACTAAAAATAATGCTTTCCATGAGAGAAAGTGAAGCTCGCAATCCGCAGCTGGCACAAACGGAGGTGAGGTCAGCTTTTCCAGCACGAAAAGCAAATCCCAAGAAGGGACAGGGTTCCTTACCCGAGTTTTCATATGTAGGATTCCCCTGAGAAAGGTACAGATTACCTCCATCTGCACTACAATTCTGTCTTGGACAGGGCTATGGTAGGCAGAAATTGCTGATAAATGCACTTTAAAGGAAGAATAGCCCAATTCAGAGTCCAAGAGCAACAACTGGCAATCGGGGAGCGAATTCACTGGACAGGCCAAGGGATCGAGGCAATGGGCCATAGCCCAGAGACAAAAGCGCTTCCACTTCATGGTATAAGTGGCTCTGGTGGAAGATTTCCTGGCAGCCACCAGAATGTTAGCCATCCTGTTTGAGACCCCAAAATGGATCCTGGCTAGGTCCTCAGGAGCCATGCATGGAGGTGCAGAGACTGAAGGTTCGGATGAACCAAGGCCCAGCCATACTGGGAAAGTAGGTGGGTGCTCAGTGGCAAGGGAATCGAGAGGTTCGGCAACCAGCTGTTGTAGCAATGGGAACCAAAACTGTTGAGGACACAGTGGGGCCACAAGGATTATAGTTACTCCCTCCACTAGCAACTTGAGAAGGACCTTCTGAAGAAGCGGGAAGGGAGGGAAGTTGTAAAGGTATCTCACTCTCCAGGAGAGGGACAATGCATCTCGCCAGAAAACTCCAGGCCCTGGATCTAGCGAGCAAATACTTGGCAGCTTTGCGTTGATAGGGGAGGCAAAGAGGTCCATCTCTGGTCTGCCCCATCTGTCGAAGACAGTGTCGATGACAGACTGAAGGTGGGCCCATTTGTGTGCTCTGGACTGAGTGCAGCTAAGAGTGTCAGCCAGAGTATTTTGGACTCCTGGAACATGGACTGCTGAGTTCTCTAGGTGGTGGGATATGGCCCAATTCCAAACCTGCATTGCTTCCCGGCAAAAGGGGGTAGGAGTGAGTGCCTCCTTGCTTGTTGAGGTAGAACACCACAGACATATTGTCTGTCTGCACGAGAAGGTGTCCTGGGCGCAGCACTGTGCTCAAAGCCTGCAAGGCACACAGAACTGCTCTCAATTCCAGAATATTTATGTGGAGAGCCTCCTCATTCGCCGACCAGGAGCCCTGCATTCGGTGAACGCTGAGGTGTATGCCCCACCCTGTGCCTGAGGCATCGGACATCAAAACTTGATCCGGAGTTCCTTTCTGAAAGGGTATTCCTTCCCCGAGGGAGCGGGGTGTCATCCACCAACTGAGTTCTCGACGGACCGGTTCCGTAATGGAAACCGGTTGGTCCAAACGGTCCCATCTTTGGTCCCATTGGACACGCAGTCCACTGAATTGTCCTCATATGCAGTCTCGCTAGAGGGACTGTGATGATGGATGCAGCCATATGGCCTAACAGCCATAACAGAGCCCTGGCTGGGACTGATGATACAGATGAGATGTGATGTGCTAAGGCATGAAGCTGAAGAGCTCTGTCCTGAGGCAAAAAGGCCCTTCCTTGAGTGGTATTGAGCTGTGCTCCGATGAACTGGAGGGTCTGAGTTGGGACCATGGATGACTTTGGGATGCTGACAGTGATACCCACTTCTTCAAAGAGAGAACAGGTATCCTGAATGGACTGTTGTAGCTGCTCGTTGGACGGGCCATCAAGAGCCAGCAGTCCAGGTAGGGGAAGATGTAATGCCCTTTCCTTTGAAGGGCTGCTATGACCACTGCGAGGCACTTGGTAAAGACCCTTGGGGCCAAGGAAAGGCCGAAGGGCAACGCCCTGAACTGGTAATGCCTCCCCTGGAAGTGGAATCTGAGGAACCTCATGTGGGGCTTGGTCACGAGGATGTGGAGATAGGCATCCTGCATGTCCAGTGAGGCCAACCAGTCCCCTTGATGTATCATGGGGAGCAGTCCCTGGAGGGTGACCATCCGAAACTGCTTGTATTCCACAAAGTGGTTGAGGTTGCTGAGGTCCAGGATGGGTCGCAGATCCCCCTGTCTTTTTTGGCACTAGGAAAGAGTGCGAGTAAAAGCCTGTGCCCCTCTGAGCTGGGGGAACTGGCTCTATGGCTTTCTTGAGCAGCAGGGCCTGAATTAGTCCAGCGTGCGCCAGGGAGTAGCAGGATGGAGGGGGAGGCCTGTCTGGTGGAAACTGCACAAACTTTATCAAGTGTCCATTGTCGATAAGATAAAGGACCCACTGATCGGAGGTGATCTCCAGCCAACCCTTGGCACAGAGAGAAAAGCGGTCTCTGACTGCCTCCCCTGCAGGGGTCACAGGAGGTTGTGGGTCCAACAAGGAGTCAGGCTGTGGAAGGAGGGAGAAGAGCGGCTTGGGCCAATTTGGCGGATCGAGCGAGCCCTGTGGAATTTAGCGCTTGCGATCGTAAATCACCTCAGTGGTTATTGACGCTGGAAGCAAAATTGCTTTTGCTGTCCCCCATGGCCTCGAAAAAACAGGTTACTCACCTGTAACAGTAGTTCTAGGAGTGGTATATGTTATTCATCCACACTTCTTGGCATGCCTTTCCCCTTTAAAGATCGCTGGAAGGTCTTCAAGCTGGCTCCTCCCACCCACTCGGGTGGTACAGCCCTCAGCTCCACCCCATGAACCAGATCTTAGCTCGCCGGAAGCCAGGTTTGTGCATCGCAGCCGGGGAGGTTGGGTGGGTCCGTGTGGATGAACAACATATACCACACCTAGAAAGTGCAGTTACGTAAGAACTTACCGCAACAGCAGATCTTCCAGGACATGTCTCTTGCAGCAAGTCAACTAATGGGACTTGCTACCAGGTGGAGCTGTCACACGGCAGCTTCTTCCAGCAGTCCAGTATAGGGGCCGCCCCATGACATCACTTCAGTCGATGGAGTATAAATGGGTGCGGCCTCAAGTACCCTTTGTTCACCGGCTGCTTCAGTACACACGGCGAGGACCGAGGGACGAAGGAGTCCCAACCCAACGTCCGGAGTCGCAAGGACTCAGAGAAAACCCAAGAAACAACAAAGGCAGGGGGATGGTGGGTGGGGCACTTGCTGCAAGAGACACATCCTGGGAGATCTACTGTTACGGTAGGTTCTTACGTAACTGCACTATCTTCCACGGACTGGGCTCTTGCAGTAAGTCATAACTTATGGGAGACTGCCAAGCAGTAAGATCCAGAAGGGAGGATCAGTAAAGCCTGGAGCGGGGCATGAGGGTGCGGCACAAAGAAGCAAAGAGGACCATTCGAGAAAGAATGTAACAGAAAAGGTGAGCACAGTCCAGGCGAAAGCCATGGAGGAGCCACAAACTCATGCAATGGATAGCCGTGTAAGCCTGGACAAGGGACGGCGTCACAGAGCCAATACACACCACTACCGCAAGTGGCGGGTAAAACAGAGATCCCGGAAGGGATAAAATGAATAGGGCCATGGCAATGATACAACCTGCCATGCAGGGGTGCGAAAGGCAATGGCTTGCAGCAAGCGCCCAAGGACATCCAAAGCGCTGGAGACACAGGCGGGGGACCCACCGGGGAGCCCAAGGCATGGCCGTGATCCAAGGAACGGAGAACCTCCATGACGATGTGAGCAATGCCCGGCACCTGAGAAGGGAGAGATCAATGGAAGGAGGGTGCCCAAGGGAGGTGCTCGGAGGAGGGTGGGGCACCACAGAGGCAGGCACTAGTGGCCCCTGACAGGTGGCATCCCCATGCCCACGGGGTGGCATGGGAGGAGGGGTAGGAAAATCGGGGCAGGCACCTGGCAGCGGGCACCAGAAAGGGATCAGCCATAAAGCAGGCGATGCCAACAGGAGCGAACCCAACCGGACAATCGCAGTAGGGGTGCCCATGCCAGGGCTGGAAAGGGGGGATGACCCAACATGGACCTAGGGTCTGGGAATGGGCTGGGGCACAGAGCACCCTCCGACGATGAGGAAGGCTGCCCCATGGGAGGGGGCGGAATGCCACAAGGTGCCGTCGATGTGGGAAGCAGAGCATGATGTCCCGTTGACGGAGGAAGCTGTCTCGTTGACAATTAATGTTGCGTCGACAGGAGTTCCTGTCCCGCCGAGAGAGAGTATCTAGGACGTCCCGTCGATGGGGAAATGCATCCCGTCAACAGGGAAGAAGAAGTAACAAGCTCCATCAACGGGGGAGCTCCCTTGTCGATGAGGGACATGCCGGTGATGGGGAATAGTGCCCGTCAACGAGACAAGGCCTGGTGAGTGCTCAGTCGATGGGGGAGGCCCCCACAATGATAGAGGGAGCAAGGAAAGCTCCATTGACGGGGGGAGCTGCCTTGTCGATGGCGGAGGAACCACCAACGATGGAGAGGATCGGCAGGGGTGTGAGGAATGCGAGTCCTGCTCCTTCTGATGCCTGGAGCAAGAGCTCCTATCTGGGGTACCCGGAAGACGGGTCCCCAAGTCTTGTTCCGATTTCCGAAGGGCTGTCTTGTCAGCCATGGAAGAGGCTCCTGACCCAGGCTGGGCCAAGGAGCAGCGAGGGTACTGTGAAGAAACAGAGGCCCACAGACAAGGAGAGCCGGGGGTACTGTAAGAAGCACAGGCCCGGCCCTGAACCTAGAAGGAAGAAAAGAACCAGGGCCTGGGAGCAAGCCACAGGCCCAGGAGAGAGAGAAGAAAATCGGGTTCAGGTTCTGCCAAAGACTGCAACTCAGGAGACTGAGTAAGCTACTGTGTCAACTGAAGCCGGCAGAAAAATGAACAAAGGATACTTGGGGGCCCCCCCCCATACTCCATCGACGGAAGTGATGTCATGAGGGTGGCCCCTATACTGGACTGTTGGAAGAAGCTGCCGTGTGACAGCTCCACCTGGTGACAACTCCCATAAGTTAACTTACTGCAAGTGACCAATCCATGGAAGATCTACAGTTACAGGTGAGTAACCTGTTTTTCTAGGAAAGTGGATATGTTGTTCATCCACACTTCTTGGCAGACTCCTAACAGTTCTCTGGGAGGAGGGAGGCAAGGTGCACACACCCTACTTTGGGAACAAAGACTGGAGAACTGAGGCCCCAAAACCAGCATCCCAGCATGACTCAAGGTCAATGCGGTAATGGGTGATAAAGGTGTTTGCTGTCTTCTAGGTGGCAGCCTGACAGATTTCCCGGATAGGGATGTTCCTGAAAGCAGTCACCGACGCAGCGGTATGGCAGGTAGAATGAGCTCTTATCCCTTTGGGAGGCTCCTTGCCCGCCAACCTACAGCAGATATCAATGCAAGATGTAATCCATCTTGCGACTGTCTGCTTTGCTGCAGGTCTGCCAGAAGCTGCTTCAGCATAGGTGACAAACAGTTAGCTAACCTCGTCCCGAATTTCTGCCGGCCTCTCCTTATAATAGGAGAGAGCTTGTCTCAGGTCCAGAGTATAGAGCCTGTACTCCACATCCGAGGCGTAGTTCGGGTAGCACACAGGCAGAGTCAACATCTGGTTAAGATGAAACTCAGACACCACTTTCGGGAGGAATTTCGGTTGGAGGCGCAGGACAACCTTGTCCCTGTGGAAGACCAGATAAGGGGATTCCACCGAGAGTGCCTGGAGCTCCCCTGTCCTTCTGGCAGACGTGATAGCCACCAGGAAGGCCATCTTCCACAAGTGTGACATCTCACACTTGTGCATCAGTTCGAATGGCTTGCCAATGACCTTTGCCAAGAGCAGCAGTAAATCCCACGGAGGTGAAGGTTCATGCACCAAAGGGGATATGTGATCAAGGCCTTTGAAAAAGCACCAGACCACCTTCTCCTGTGCCACCATCTGCTGACCGGCCCATGCCCAGTAAGCAGAGATGGCTGCCAGGTGCACCTTAAGGGTCGAAGACCTCCTTTGGACAGAGACCAAAGGTAGTCTAAAATGCTAGCCACAGGAGAGGGTCTAGGCCTTTGCCCTAACACCAAATGGAAAATCTTTTCCATTTGAAGGATAGCACTTTCTGGTTAACTCCTTCCTGGATGCTTCCACTACTGTGAGTACATCCTCAGAGAGACCCAAAGCCTGGAACTCTAGCCGCCCAGGTACCAGGCTGTCAGGTGCAGGGATTGAAGGTCCAGATGGAGGACCTTCCCCTGACTTGCTGAGGCTGAGGAGATCTGGATACCAGAACTGGTGTGGCCAGTCTGGGGCAACCATGATCACCTACGCCTTGCCCCTCCTCACCTTGAGGAGCACCCTGTGAATCAAGGGAAATGGAGAGAAGGGGTAGAAGAGGCCTGGGGTCTACGGCCTCAAGAAGACATCCCCCGCAGCGATCCCTGCTGAGGGGGCGGGCATGAAACAGCCTCAGCTTGGTGTTTTCCCTGGAGGCAAACAGGTCCACCATCGGATTGCCCCAGTGGGAGAACAGGCTGTAAGCTACCTCTGGATGGAGAGACCACTCTTGGGATGTCTCGCCTATGCGGCTGAGGGCATCCGCCAGTGGATCTGAGGTTCCTGCCACATGGATGGCTAGGAGATCTGCCTCCAGTCGGCTCATGAGTGTCTAGATGTGGAGCGCTTGCCTGCACAGCAGCCGGGAGCATGTGCCGCCCTGCGTATTGCGGTAGTACATGGTCGTGGTATTGTCCATTTGGACTTGAACCACTTGACCCCAAAGCTGCTGAGCGAATGCTGTCAGTGCCAGTCTGATTACTCTGAGCTCCAACAGGTTGATGTGGTAATGGGACTCCTTGGGGGTCCAGAACTCGTGGGGCCAGTGGTCCCCCATGTGGGCTCCCCAGCCCAGGAGAGAGGCATCAGTTGTGAGGACGACCGTCGGCTCGGTGCAGACAAATGGTATCCCTTCCTGCAACTGGTCTAAGACTGTCCAAAACTGGAGAGCGTCCCACATCTTCTGGGTCACAGTTATCAGCTGGTCGAAATGACCTAGGTGCTGAGTCAATTGGGCGGCCAGCTCCGACTGAAGGGGTGCATATGCCACCTGGCCCAATGGACCACAGTGGTGCAGGCCGCCATGTAACCCAGAAGGTGCAGAAAGTCCCAGGCAGGGCGCAATTGCCCAACCAGAAATGACTGGGCAAAGGAGGAGAGAACCTCTGCCCTGTCCGCTGGGAGCTGAGCTCTGGCTTGGCGAGAGTCGATCTCTGCCCCAATGAAGCACATTACCTGAGAAGGCACGAGCTCCAACTTGGTCTTGTTGATCAGGAGGCCAAGTTGAGAGCAGGTCTGGAGACCTCTCCACCTCTTGCTGTGTGGAACCTGCCAAGAGCCGATCGTCGAGGTAAGGGTATACTCTGACCCCTCGATGCCAGAGATGAGCTACCACCACTGCCATGCATTTGGTGAAGACCCGTGGGGCTGATGACAGGCCGAAGGGCATGGCTCAGAATTCGTAAAGGGTTCCCTCTGCTCTGAAGCGGAGGAACCGCTGATGAAACGGATGGATTGGGATGTGAAATAACGCATCCTAAAGATCCAGTGAGTAGTACCACATGTTTTGCTCCAGGGATTGTATGATCTGGGACAGAGTTATCATCCGAAAGGTGCATGGCCTGAGATACTGATTCAGGTCATGCAGATCTAGAATGGGGCGCCAGCCCCATCTGCTTCAGGACCAGGATGTACCTGGAAATGCAAATGAACCCTGGGTTGGCTGGAGGATCCGCCACTTGGACCACTGCCTCCTTGAGGAGGAGATGGGCTATGTCATCTCTCACAGCCAACTGAGTGTTGGCTGACACTCTCTCCTCTCATGGGGCGCGGGCTCGGCTGAGTGGATACTGGTCGAATTCTAGAGGCAGACCACTTCCAAGACCCACCTGCCGATGGTAACAGGGGACTAGGCGGAAAGGAAGTGGCGGAGCCGACCCCCCCATGGGAGGACCCAGAGCTGGCGTGATGGGAATAGGGGTGGCCACCTCTATCCCGTCACTAGGCAGACTTGGAGGAAGAGGGGTCCAGGGCCTGAACCTAGACCTCCTCTGTGGGCCTGGGGAGGGCAGGGTTTGTGCCGGGGACACCAAGCCTGTGCCTACTGATACTGTGCTCTCTGAAAGGAGGACTGCTGAGCTGCAGGAGCAGAGTGCCGAAAAGGCTTCTTTTTCTTCTGCTGTTGTTTCTTAGGGACAGAAGCACTTTGAGCAGAAGTAGCTAAGTCCAAGGTGACACTGGACTGTTCGATTCGCTGAAGGTGACCATCCACACCTGAACCGAAGAGATTGATGCCCAGGAAAGGAACATCAGCAAGTTTGTGCTGGGTATTCTGCCGTGAAGGTGGAAAGCCTCAGCCAAGCCCTGTGGCGTGAGGCAACCATGGCTGCCACCGAACAGGTGCATGAGTCCCCAATGTCCAGAGCCATCTGAAGCTGCTGCTTGGCAGTGGCACGGCCTTGGTCCCAGACCTGCTTGACCGTAGTCTGAAGGTCTGCGGGAGATGTGGGAGAACTTCGTCCCAGGACCCTAGAAGGGCATGGGAGAAATGCGCCATGATGAGGGTCGAGCTTGCCTGATGGAGGCCTAAAAATGAGGCCACATAGATCTTCCTGGCAGAGTGATCCAGTTTCTTGAACTCCTCGTCTGGGGGTCTGTCGGTGTCTGCAGAACTGCCTGTACATCTGAACACAGAGGTGATCACAAGGCTCTCAGATGAGAGCTGTTCTGTGAACCCCGAGAGGGACCACATGGGCACCGCATACTTTGTGGGCCATCCAGGCAGACGGCACTGGGCAGGAGGCAGGATGCTACCAAAGATCCAAGGCTGGGCCAATAATGGCTTCGGCCACAGGAAAGGCTTCCATCGGGGTATCCCCCCTCTCTTGAGAATGTCAGTGAGAGGGTACTCCGCTCATTTCTGGATTGATTCCAGGGGCATTCCCATGGATTTGGAGATAAGGCGGAGAATCCCTTGAAAGGATGAAGGCCCTTCCTCCGTCGACAGATCACCGGCTGACCCGTCATCCCGCGGGTGACAGTGAAGGTCGGTGTTATCTGAATCCAAGGTATCCAGATACAATGGTCGGCTGCCAAGGTCGCCTTCAACGTGCCTGGGGTTATCAGGTGTGAGGGTGACCGAGATCCTGTGAGGAAGACCTGGGGTTGACTGAGCTTCCTTCGTAGGAGCCCGTCCCAAAAGCTGTTTAGGCGGCTGCTCCACCACAATTGGTGGAGAGACCAATATCGGCCGAACCAGAGAGGGTTTAGCCAGCTCTGCAGGCAGGGGAACCAATTTCACTGGTTCCAAAGGAGTCTGCTTCGGCCTAGGAGGCGAAAGCTAAGTAATGGCTGGAGTAGAGACCGTGGTCTGCTTCTACCCAGACAGGATCAGCTGCTGCCACATCAGATCCTCGTAGCATTGGCAGAGCTTCCGCTGAAGCTCCTCATCCGAGGAGGCCGAGGATGACCGATATGCCGCTTTCATGCCGTCAGGCGCCCTGGCTTGTCAGCCCAGGGGTTAGAGATCCTCGACCTGGATCGGACTGGCTGAGTCGGTCGTCAGGAAACAATGGTGGACTGGTGACTTCGGGATCAGGGACTGGTTGCTTCACGGGATCCCCAGCTGGCTGGGTCTCCTCGTCGAGAAAAGAAAGGACCGGGGTCCTATTGAGTCTCGTCGACTGGAACGGGCGACAACAGATCGATGGGATTGAGAATGATCTCAACCTCGTCGATCGAGACCTCAGTCGACAGACCAAGACAGCAAGGCCGAGAAGCCAGCGGCCTAAGAGGCAATTTCGACCGAAGTCGATACTGCCGTCTCCTGGGACCGAGATCACTCACAAGAGAGTTTTCACCAAGACGAAGACTGATTTGGATCCTTATCCCTCTTACGGGACCAAGAGGAGTGAGAGCCCGCAGGTCCTTCACCCTTAGTGGGGAAAGCTTGGGACAACTCTTGGAAGGAACCCGAAAAGGTACAGCCCAAGTTGAGAGGAACGAAAAATGACCGAGAGGAAGACTCTGTGGCCCACGCCGCTTCTTCTTCGAAGACCTGCATTCGCTCCAGCTGTTCGGCGAATCCCGCAGCCGCGGAGACTGCCCACCAGGCCTCTTTAGATTTCACCGGAGGATTCTGTTTTTCAGGCCTGCCCAGTTTGAGGCATGCCAGACGATCGTCGAGGACATTCGGGTGAAAAGCAAGACACATCTCGCAAGTCTTGGTGTCATGGCCGACACCCAGACAGTAAACACACGTGGTATGCAAATCAGTGCATGACATTTTTTGGCCACATGGGCACCGGCGAAATCCGGTGGAAGATTTATCTTCCATGATGGAACGATAAGAATCATCGTTGCTAACTCGAATGAGTCAAAGTTTCGGAATAACCAAAGGTTTTGAAGCCAGGGCCTACAAAAAGCAACAGCAAAGATGAGGCAACCTGAATCTTCCAGTGGAGAGGAAAATCTGGCAACATGGGGCAAACCTGAGGGCTATACCACATGGGTGAGTGGGAGGAGCCAGCTTGAAGACCTTCCGGTGATCCTTAAAGGGGAAAGGGACATGCCAAGAAGTGTGGATGAGCAACATATCAACGATCCTAGAAATGAGGCTTACCAAAAGGCCTTTGTTTCAGTCTGTACCGTCTGAACAGCCTAACCAGAGTCCTGCAGTTTGGTGATAATTCTCTCCGTATCTTCACCAGAGAGGACTGAACCCTGGAAGGGCGCATCTAGGAGGCTGGTCTGGACATCCCTGTGGGAACCCTGAGACTTGGGAGTCAGGAATGTCTGCATATGCATACTCCTGTGGCTGCAGCCCTCGCCACGGTGTCTGCTGAATCATAGGCTGACGGAAGGACATGTGTACCCATGTCCGAACCAGTCTGTAGAAGCTTGACTAGTTTTGCTTTCCACGAACAGTCTGGGATATCCATTATGATATCAATCCCCTGCTCCCAAAGAGTGTTCTGGAACTGAATCATATGTATAAGAAAGTTCAGACTCTGTATACTACAGGTGGCTGAGAAGTAGATCTTACGCCCCATGGAATCCAACTGTTTGAATTCTTTATCCGGGAGTTGCGTGCTGAGGTGCTTTGGCCTCTGGGACCTGTTATGGGCAGCTGAGATCACCACCGAGTCTGCCAAGGATTGTTCTGCCAAAAAGGGCTTCTCTTTAGGTGCCCTGTAGAGGTGGTCCACCTTCTTGGGGATTCCAGCAGATGCTTGGGGGCGCTTCCAAGCCGCCTTAGTAACATATGCAAAGGTATCCACTAAAGGTGGGATGACCACCGGATTAGGGTCTTTTTGGTGTAGATATTTAGCCAAATGGAGTCTTTCTGGGTCTAAATCCTCTGTCTCCCACCCCATATTGGTCTGTATATGCCTCATGACCTCCATGAAGGTAGGATCATCAGAAAGTAATTTCGGTGCATCTCTCAGGCCTAAAGGTTACAGGTCCCCGATGGATGGGTTCTGAACAGGATGTGTCAGACGACTGGTTGGGAGTCCATGGAGGAGGAGGAGGAGGAAGAGGAGTGAGACTGATGGCACCGTCGTTTATGTCTATGACGGTCGAGAGAACCGGAGGAACTCTGGCTCCATGATCGGGATCTAGAACGGCGCCTACGGGGAGCCTTCCCTTTATTTTTTCCCAAAGGTGGGGTAGGCTCTGTGCCTTTGTCCAGAGGTGGGTTGGGAACCTTTGCTGGAACCCCAGTATCCAGAGTGGGATTCACCATTGTTTGGGGCTTAGATGGGAGGAAGTCAGTACGAAGAGTCTCCCACCAGTAGCCAAAAGGGTCCTTGACCGGAGAAAGATTCAGTTTTGGATCTGAATCTGTCTTTAGACCGGAACTCGGTCCAGCACCTGTATCTGGCATAGTGCCATGGTCTGGAGACTGTGGGTGGATGGGAGGCAACGTCGGGGCGGCGTTAGCGAACCCGACACTGGTACCTAGCATCTGCTTGGGTGCCGATGGTCGATTGTCCTCCAGGGGGCTGATGCCTGACCGATCATCCACTGGTGGTAGGGGAGAAACCAGTGACAGTGACTACTTCAGTGGTGCTGGTATCTGAACAGCCGAGGCAGTGACGTCGGCAGCCTAGTGTCGGTGGTGGTCCCCACCTGACAAATGCTTGGTCAATGGACGTTTGTCTGATGATGGTTTACAGTGCCTTGAGGGGGTGTGAAGCGGATCTCCCTGAGGAGTGCCCCAAGGTCTTATGCCTGTCCCAGGAGTCAGCACCAGATATGGAGGCCGACTGGGAAGGTACGGACATCTGCTCCTTACCGGTGTCAGTAGTATGGCCTGAAGGTAGGTCCGACGGCTGAATTTTCAGCGGTTGAAGGGTTGGGCCTGAAGACCCGGAGCCGTGGTCTTTAGTGCCAGATGCCCGGACCAGGGCGGGGGGCTTAACCACAGTAAGCCAAGATGGAGAACGGGTCACCTGCGAGGCTGAGTCTGAATTGCCCCTGGAGGCAGAGTGGAGCCAGAAGATCTGGATCTCAAGGGACCTCCTTCTCTCCTTCCTCTTGTGTTTTCCTAAGATTTCTTATGGTGGGAAGAGCCTTTTTCTGAAAAGGAATCCCTCTGCATGGTAGCCAGATGATGCTCGGTGAGATAGGCATGCAGGGTCTTCTGACGTTGGATCAGCATTTGGCAATTAAATTTCTGGCAGTGTGGGCAGTTCTGGGTGTTGTGGTCTGGGCCCCAGCACAGCAGACAGGCCAAGTGGCCATCCCTGCATTGGATCTGTTTCCCACAGGCACACTTGGAAGGGTGCTCCTTGGAAGAAGGCGTCAGAGAAGACGACATACAGAATCGCTGAAAAGCAGTACCTTTTCAAAGAAAAAAATAAGAAATTCAACTAAGCTGTATAATAAATATGGCGGTCGAACTAGCAAGAGGAAATCTGTGGAGCTGATGAATGAGAGTCGACGGTGGGAAAAGAACTAGGACACACCAGGGGAACGCCCACCCTTTATACCATACATGATGTCGGGGGCAGGCCAATGTCAGGGGGCGATCCCTGCCACAGACTGCTAGCTAGATGTTTTCTGTGGGGTCCTGCTGCCTGCAGTCCTACATGTGTTACCTGCTGCAAGAGCTGACTCTTGAAGTAAGATCTATCCTTTCCCATATTGCTCTCTCCCATCCTTGAATGATCTCCAAATTAAAAGTGTAAGCTGTCATACTGCTTGTAAAATTGATTTTGTTTACATTTACTGTTTTTGCCTCCTTAACAGGTCTCTCCCACTCAGCCGATGGTAACTTCACAACCTAATCATCCTGACCACCTTCGGAGCTTTACTCCTTCAACTTACGCCTTGAGATATGGCCCTAGGGGTGCCTCAAACCCCTCGGGTGACTGACTCTGGTGCTCTCATGGTACCCGGCTATGCAGGGCCTGAGAGTACCACTGTGCTTTATCCTGGGTCCGATCCTGTTTTCTGTGTTTCCTCCCTCAGGATGTCGTTGGCAAGGGCTCCAACTGGCACACACGCAAATGTGTTTAGTCATGCAGAGACAGCTGATACCCTCCATCCCCATGCTGCTACTGTTTGCACTGCCATGCGTGGTCACCTAGATGGCAGTAGTATGGCAAAGCTGGTCACCCACCCTCCCCGGAGAGCCTCCTCTGGGATGCTTGACACCCCCCCAAGTCATGCCTGCAACAACCCAGGCTAATTTCTGAACCCAGGATGACAGCGTCCCAAGCTGCACTGCTGTTACAGTGCTGACACTACTTGTACAGTTTAAAAAGTAATCTGGGCTGGCCTGGTGCACGGAGGTTGGCGTTGGATGTCTCCACTGCTACTATGCCAGCGACCCGGGTTATCGGGGCCTCAAGAGTTGGACTGAGAGGCTGTTAGCAGCTCTCCACTCAGGTAGAGATCCAGTCACTCCCGCTGCAGGGCTGCCGGGTGGAGGCCCAGTGGTAGTGCAGTCGAGGGGTGACTTGAGTTGAGGAAGATGCGGAGGCCAGTCGCTGCGTGCGCGTGCCTCCTGCAGCGTGCGAGCCCAGCAGCGAAAAAGGATGGGGAGAAAAGCAGGAAAAAACTCTGATGGCACCCACAGCGCCCGATCCAGACCCCCAGAGTCTAGATGTTGGTCTCGGGGAGGGGCAGCTGGCGCTTGTTCTCAGCCCTGTCACAGGGGGTAGCAACCCATGGGGACTGCTGGGAGGGGGTTGGGTCGGGAGAATTGGGTCCTGAGACCGAGCCCCCTCTAAGGAACTGCCTACCACAGCAGCTATGTGCCTCCACTGTCGCAGAGGAGGGAGGTAGCGACAGGGTGACAGCCAAAGAGCTAGATAAAAAAAATAAATAAATAAAAGTAACTTGGGGTTCATGTCCCTAAAATATGCTTCCCTTTGCAGATTACGTTTTCTTCCAGAGAATGGTAGATCTGTGGAACAGCCTTCCTGGAGTCAGTGGATATAAAGACATCACAGGCCTTCACGGTAAGCCTGGACAAATTTCTGCTCACCAAGTGAATTAAATGGTACCCCCCATGGGTAGGGCACCCTGTTAAACAAGTAAATGTCTGCACAGCATACTTATTTATTCCTGCTTATGAAGCAGGGCGCATGGACCTGATGGGCATAGAGTCCTTTTTGACAGTGAATTTACTGTGTTCTTGGTTTTGATTCCTGTTTACACCTTAGGTTTGATGGTACTGTTTATTACAGTGTCTGATGGTAAATTATTTAGATGTTAATGTATGTATTCCCTCTAGTCATCTCTGTGTCTTATGTTTTCGACGTAGGCAGACTAAGTTTGTTTCTCAGACAGATCAGTTTTGTAAGCTAAAGAGTAATGCATGGTCGGGTGCGCAGCAATACTACAATAAACAAATGTCTTGCATGAGGCACAAGGTGCAGCCGAGGGCCTTCCCCACCCAGGAAGTGAGGATACTGCAGCAAGCTGCACACAGAGTGAATTATTACACTCATTTGTAAAAAGGTAAAAACTGTTATGAAAGGTTTTAATCTAGGGCCCATGTGAGAAGGTCCGCATGGGGCATCTGGATAGTTAGGTCAGCACTGCATGAGGAGGACAAAGGCAGCATTTGGAGCAAGGTCACAGAGGTCAGATGCCCCATGTAATATAAGTGACAGAAATGCTGCGAGAGAAACATCAAGACATAACTTCCCCTAAAACCTCAGTGGTTGGATAGGCACACTTCATAGTTGGTCTTTCCCTTAGTGCACACTTACCTGTCTGGATTTCCCAGCATGCTTGATGCTATAAAACATAGGTCCCAGCTCTGCAAGCCACTCTCCATCCACAGCTGTGACACACTGCATGTATTCCTGAAGGGGGAAAAGCAGAAAAGTGGTGAGCAGTGTTGGCCTAACACAGTGTCGTTATTATACAGACTGCATACATGGTTTAAATGCCTCATGACATAGCCAGCACAGCACTTTCGGCAAAAATGTTCCTTCTACCTGTAGAAAATAAATGTGCCCACTAACAACAAACAGCTCTGTGTATCATATTCTAGGAGAGACAGCAGCAGAAGGAATTAGTTACTGTGTGATTCTCACCCCGAGCACAGCCCATGGGTCTGTTTACTCTTTTTTAATAGCTACGCATTCTTGTGCTTAAATCCCTTCAGCATATATTTACTATTCAACCATATAGTGTACTGGTTCATTACTCAAGCAAACATGTTAAAGTGTTACTAATGTGAGTGGAATTGGGGTTTAAACCCTCCCTGATCTTGCGGTTCACCGTCCAGTGCCCTAACCACTAAGCTATAGAAGTTGTCAATCTGCTCAGTTGCAGGGATACGTTCAAACACTAGAACTGACCCTAGGGTACTGCTGCTCATAAACTGACCCTTGGGTAGTGGTCAGGGGGAACAATCTGTCAAACTCGCAGAATTTGCACTGCCTCGGACCACACAGCTAAACTCAGAAAGCATGACCAAGCCTTTTTGTCAATTAATGAAGCTCAATTATTTGCCTAATAATGCCAAGATATGAGCTGGGGTTTCAACATTCTTCCTTGTTTTGAACAGCAAAATTCAAAAGGTACAGTAAGTGTGCATTCAAGCTTTCCATTTCTATCTCAAACAGCTGTAACTCTTTCCTGCCACTAGGTGTCTGCTTATTGACTGCAAGTTAAGACATCATAGAGTCAGAATTCCTACAAGCTACAGGCGCCCTCTGGTGGCATACTAATGGTACTCCCACTGGTAAAAGCTTACATAGAAAAACAAAAAAGCAGCAATTCTCATGAACCTGGCCAGCGCTGGATATGTACCTTTCTCTGTTGTAACCACAAGGTGCTTACCTAGGGACAAATAACCTGGCTAGGAATGGGATCAGAGGAGTGCAAGAGGAGTCTGTAGAGTTGGGGAAGGGCCTTAGACAAGTAGCGCATACAGTAACCTTCTCGGAAGTGCTGCCTGTCTATGGCAAGGGTGATGCTAGGGTACTCCTCACCAGGGAATTCAATGAATGGCTGAAAAACTGGTGTGGAGCCCAGGTTTTGGCTTCACTGGGGACTGGGGAGCCACCTGGAGGATGCAGACCTATACTGGTGTGATGGTCGGTATCTGTCCGGGACCAGGATCTAGGGTGAGAGGTTTAAATGCTTCATTGGCAAGCATTTAAACTAGCCAAGGGGGAGGCACTGAAAAGGAGCAATGAAATCCCAGCCTCCCCCCACAAACAACAGTAATTAGTGAGGTAAACATCAAGGCAGAGAAGTCATTAGGGAGCAGGACAGAAGTAAATGTAAAAAAAGGCAAAGGCATTAAGGACAGGAATGGGGCTAAAAGGGGTAAGGCCATCTAAAAGTGGAGGGTGATGAGTACCAATGCCCGTAGTCTGTGTAACAAGCTCCCTGAACTAGTGGTCTTGATGGAAGAGGGTTGCCTGGATATTGTGGCAGTCACAGAAACATGGTACACAGAGAACCATGACTGGCATGTCAACATACCAGGATACACAATCTACAGGAGGGACAGGGAGGTTAAAAGAGGAGGAGGAGTAGTCATGGGTGTAGGCAGGCATACTCCATGTACTCCATGGTGTGCACTTTTATTAAAGGGGGATAGCAAATAGCCTCTGAACTGCTTCCTTTTTCCATGAAAACATAACACAAAAAATGCTGAACCTTTAGAAGGACTGGTCACTAATACGGTCTTTGCATCCCAAGTACAGTACAGCTTTACAGGCTCTGGGCTGGTATGTGCGTGTCTTAGGGAGCAACGCATGGCATCTGTATTTACCCATGCATGTGGAATCAACAACCAGTGTCATGAGATACAAAAGTTGTATTTATTGTGTCAAATAAGAGAACAAACGCGGTCCTGGTGTACATTAGCATATTGTCTGGCTACACCCCTGGGAGGAGTAGCTCTTTATGTAAAGGAAGGGATCAAAGCAACAGAACTAAAGAGTAAACAGGGAGCAGATGAGACACTCTGGGTCACCCTGGAGACAGGAAATGGCACCACAATCCGCATGGGGGTTGTATACAGACCCCCATCTCAGGGGGAGGGAATGGACAAGGAAATGATAGAAGGCTTCCTTAGAATGGCAGAAAAAGGGGAGATATTGTTGATGGGGGACCTGAATATGCCAGATGTTAACTGGAGCACCTTTGCTGCAGGCACATCCAAGAGCAGGGTCATTCTTGATGCCCTACAGGGGGCATGCTTCAGACAGCTAGTATTGGAACCCACTGGAGGGAGTAATTTAGACCTCAGACTTCTCAAAATGGGGGACGGAGAAAGAATCTTAGATTTAAAAGTGGGTAGCCATCTGGGAACAAGCGACCACCAAACAGTGTGGTTCACGATAAACACAGCCATACAGTCAAGCCATACAAAAGCAAGAGTGTTGGACTTTAGGAGGGCTGACTTTGAGAAAATGAGAGAGTGCCTCAGAAAAGCACTAGCAAACAGGCAAGAAGGAGGGGTGGAGGAACAATGGAGAGTAATCAAAACAGCCATCACAGAAGCAACAAGGCTTTCTGTAAAGCAAATCAACAAAACACAACGAAGGAAAAAACTGCCTTGGTTCTCAAAAGAGGTGGCAGGGAAGGTTAAGGAGAAAAGGATAGCATTCAGGAAATATAAGGAAACACATAAGGAGAAGGACAGAGAACTTTGCCAGTTAAAGCAGAAAGAGGCTGGGAAGGCAGTCAGAATAGCAAAGGCCCAAACCGAGGAAAGGACAGCCAACTCTGTTAAGAAGGGGGATAAGACCTTTTATAGGTACATTAGGGAGCGAAGAAAGACCAAAGGAGGGATACTGAGGCTTAATAAAGGGGAGGGAATGTGGGTAGAGGGTGACAATGAAAAAGCAGGGATACTGAACGAATATTTCTGCTCAGTATTCACAAAGGAAGAAGAGGGGGAGGTACCTAAACCAAACAAGAGAAACACTCTGAAGACGAGGGTCGATACCAGTCCATTTACAGAAGAAAGGGTTCTGAAAGAACTAATAAAATTGAAGGTGGACAAAGCAATGGAGCCTGATGGGATTCACCCAAGAATTCTAAAAGAACTAAGGGTAGAACTAATAACACCGCTTACTACTCTGTTTAACAAATCATGGGAGGATGGGGTGGTACCTGAGGACTGGAGGAGGGCGGATGTGATTCCTCTTCACAAAAGTGGAAGCAGGACAGAGGCAGGAAACTACAGACCAGTTAGTTTGACCTCAGTGGTAGGTAAAATGATGGAATCACTTCAGAAGGAAAGAACTGAGTACCTAGAGGCCAGTGGGGCACAGGACCCAAGGCAGCATGGATTCATGATGGAAGGTTGTGTCAGATGAATCTAATAGATTTCTTTGACTGGGTAACCAAAGTAGTAGACCAGGGAGGGGCTGTGGACATGGCTTACCTAGATTTTAGCAAGGCATTTGCACAGTCCCTCACAAAAGATTAATATACAGTTAGCCAGTCTTGAGTGGGTCCCAGGGTGGTAGCCTGATAAAAAATTGGCTAGACAACAGGACGCAAAGAGTAGTAGTAAATGGAGTCCACAGTGAAGAAAGGAGGGTTACTAGCGGGGTACCGCAGGGTTCAGTACTGGGACCGGTCCTTTTTAATGTCTTTATAAGTGACATTGCAGAGGAACTGGAAGGAAAAGTATTTCTCTTTGCAGATGACACAAAGATCTGCAACAGGGTTGATAACACCAGACGGAGTGGAAAGGATGAGAAGGGACTTGGCAAGGTTGGAGGAATGGTCAAATGTATGGCAGCTCAGATTCAATGCAAAGAAGTGCAAGGTAATGTACCTGGGAAACAAAAACCCAGGGCAAGAGTACACAATGAGGGGTGAGATACTGACAACAGTAAAAATGGAAAGGGACTTGGGAGTAATTATATCAGATGACCTAAAGGTGGGCAAGCAATGTGAGAAGGCAGTAAGGAAGGCTGGGGGGATACTGGGATGCATAGGGGAGGCATCAATAGAGAAAACAGGAAGTTGTTATCCCTCTGTACAGACAGTTGGTGAGACCCCATCTGAGTACTGTGCAGTTCTGGAGACCCCATCTCCGAAAGACATAGACAGAGTGGATGCTGTCCAGAGGAGGGCAACCAAAATGGTGCAGGGTCTGCACCAGAAGACATATGAAAAAAGACTAAAGGAACTTAATATGTATACCCTTGAGGAAAGGAGGGAGAGAGGGGACATGATAGAAACTTTCAAGTACTTCAAGGGAATTAAAGTCCAAGAGGGTGGCATCTTTCAGAAAAAGAGATGTGCAAGAACAAGGGGACACAATTTGAAGATAGAGGGGGACGGCTCAGAGGTAATGTGAGGAAGTATTTTTTCACAGAGAGGGTTGTGGATGCATGGAACAGCCTCCCTCAGGAGGTCATGGAGTCAAGAACAGTGGGGGAATTCAAGAATGCATGGGACAGACATAAGGCAGTCCTAGTGGGGGGTAGGAGGAAGTAAGCTGTTGGTTAATTAGGATCTGCAGCTTATCTGTTAGGTAGGAAAATGGGCAGACTGGGTGGGCCAAGCGGTCCTTATCCGCAGTCAAATTCTATGTTTCTATGTACAATGGTACTTTCATAGCACACCACTTCAGTGGATTGACATTTACTGAGGTAAGTCACGGCACGATATATTCACCAGCCTGTAGGCACTGCAGTGGTGGTGCCGCTCCTCAAGCCAGTGACCTGTATTTGGGAACAAGCCGAGGGCCATCAGTGGGAATGGCTGTCCTCGTCTGGGGAGAAACGGCTGTGCAACCCACTGCTTTACAGCAACAGGCAGCAGTGCAGACTCGGGTACCTACAGCATGCACAGGGAGCTAAGAGTGCATACGTTGGTATATCAAGAGTGCTGGCACCTGACAATGTCATATCCACTCAAGTGTCTGAGACAAAGTACGAAAAAGCAACTCTAGATGGGCGGAGGATGCCCTGCCCACCTGTGTGGCCATATTAGGATCAATTCCTCTCCGCCATCTGGGATAGCCTCAGGAGGACTTCCACCGCAGGGATTTGTGGTCTCACTGCCATGGCACTGAAGGCAATACTCCACATTGGGGGGAAACCAAGGGAACCTGCCAAGGAGTGTTGCTGCTGCCCCAGAGGATTCAGAGAAGAGCAGCTCAAAAGGTCAGGTAGGTGATACTAGCAGTGGCAGAAGAGGTCCAGAAGAGTCAGGAGATAGCTGGTGGTTTGGGTGGATACAGGAAAGTTACTTACCATGCTTCCAGATACTGAAGCTTACCTTCTCATACTGAAGCTTACCTTCTCTATAAAACCCTACTCTGGTTTTGGGACCAGAGGCACTAGGACCCTGCAGGAGTTAAGAACCTTTGGGGTCAGCAGATACCATGTGCAGGCACAGGGCACAGAATACAGTGCCACACATACTGACAGCATAAATAGTGGAAAACAGAAAAGAAGAGAGAAATGCAGCTGGGTGGGGGCAGGTCTTCGCCTCCACCTATGGGGACCACCCGCATTGCAGGGGGTGGGGTGGCAGTAGTAATCAGAAGGGGCACCCCAAACAGAGGAGGTCAGAGAAGACCAGACGGCAGGTTTCTGTAACTACATGACCACCTCACTGATTTTACTAAATGTTTATGCACCAAATAGGAGGAGTATAGGGCAGTGGTTTAAGGTTCTGAGCTGCAAACCTGGAGACCTGGGTTTGAATCCCATGGCCCCCAATTGCATACCATGTGACCCTGAGCAAGTCACTTAACTTTCTTGTGCTCCCAGGTCACACCTGAAAACAAGCTTCTGCTTAGTGTGTCTCTCCTGGTTAAAGAAAAAAAGAACAGAAGAGAACCCAATTTCTGCAGCGAATGTTCCTAAACACTGCCACAGAACAGGGAGCCCTCTACCTACTGGTAGGGGAAGTCAACTGCACCCCAGTCCAGACTGGAACAAAACTGGGGAGTGGGAAGGGGAGACAAAACCATCGAGTAAGTGTCTAGCTAAACTATCAAGGGAGTTAGGCCTGACTAGAGCCAGAGCCTAACACTGCCACCAGGACAGGAAGGTGGAGAGGAGGGGCAGGAGCCATAGGAAGCTCTGGATGGAGGAGGCCCCGAGGACTTCAGTGCAGATAGGAAGGTAGAATACCAACCTAACCAAAGTTCTTGTACTCACTAGAGGACAGAATTTAGGAGACAAACTCTAAGAATGCCAGAGGAGCAGAGGCAATAGTAAATACGTAAGCCAGCACAAGGCATTAAGTCTTTCCACTACAAACAATGCTGCATGCACTGAGGGGAATACATCTCAAAGATAAAGATGTAGGAAAAAGATCCAAGCCCACAGGCTGAGAGAATAGAATAAAATAAAGCCCCTATTGCATCTGTATCTCCAAAGATCAGAAGCCGAGGTTGCACCTAGTGTGAGGTCTAGAAACTGGCATGTGACAGAGGTTCAGAGCATAGGCAAAGAAACAGGTTGCCAGCAGCCAGGGGATGAGTCTTGAAGATAACTCCATAGGAAGAGGAAGAGTTTTCAAGGAAAAAAAAAAAAGGGACAAAACATCATACATATATATATATTTTTTTTTTTTTGCAGGAAGAGGGCAGGATGCCCACTTCCAATTTTTTTTTAATCCCCCAAAAAAAGGATAGCTGAGGGGAAAAGACAAGGGACTATCCCAAAGGTATCAGAAAGGAAAGCTAAACCTCAAGGAAGAGAAGCAGCTTGAAGGGAGTGACAAGAAGTGCTAGAGCAGTATCATTAACAGGGTGAGCTGACCAGAGGCCCTGACTCTTACCTGAGCTGGAACAGAGGGGATGCGTGTGACTGAATGGTGAAGATATTCTGGAAGATCAAGAATTACGGTGAGAAAGTAATTTTCATATCTTCCAAGAATCGATCTTAACCATTCAGTCCCATTTAGGGGTCAAAGTGCCAAGTTTTCTCCAAAGCAAGGGAGGAGCTAGCTCACCCTGAGGGAAAAAATAACCCTTAGCCCTTTGGTGGGGGAATAATCCCTTGAGTGCAAGGACCCAAGATTGGCCAGGACAGGCCGAGGCTCCCTTGGTGCAGGAGGGTGCCCCAACTCACGCCTGATCCTATGGGAATAAAAATGAGTTCCGTGGTACTGTGAATTGAGCACCCTATGCTGGGCCAAGGCTGCCAACCAGAAGAGTCAAAACCATGCTATCTGCCAAATGCAGACTGCTATTCTCACCAGCCTGGAAGCTACCTCATTGGTGTCATATGTAAGCATTAATCCCCGACAGAGGAGGGTTCTACCGGTGGATTAATGCCTGGGCGCGGGTGGGGTGGTGCACGAGGCCGCAGGCCGATTGCTTCCAATCACCCACCAGGCATTAATCCACCGGTACAGCCCGACTCTGGAGGGGATTAATGCGCTTGTAACATGGTAAGTGCAAGGGGAATACTGGGCGACTTGTGTTGCGCTTGAAACAACAGAACAGTTTTCAACAGTAATCATGCTGCTCGGACAACTATCAACGATTTGCTCGGTTCTAATACAGTGAGGTGAACTCAGAACGTATGCGTTCAGGGTTGACGCTACACATTTATTTATACAGTGTCCGGTACTTTTGAACAGATGCCAGAAGACTTCTAGTGTGTGCAATAGGCAACATACGCTGTACTTCTCGTATTCCTACAAACTGTTTTTTTCTACTGTGTGGTTCTGAGTCATATCCCTGTTCTCCCTAACAGCAATGCAGTATGGGACATTTCTCTGCCTCTGATCAGTGACGTTAACACACCTACACGCCGTGATTAATGCTGCTCGTTCTCTCTCCCTATTTCTGCTCTGCCTCTATATGCTCATAATTCGTTCACTTCTACTGTTCCACAGTGTCTCCTTCTCTTGCTGAATCCATCCATTACGTATATTTTCCTGACCCTATGGGTCTGTCGGCATGATACCTAGCACCAATGTCTTGTCTGCGTTAACGAGCGCCATCTACAGGCACAGTCACATAGACAAACAGAGATCACAGCACACACTACTTGTTTTACTTCTACTCTTTCTTTTGCGCGATCCAGATACCAAGCGGGCTCTACTGCTGGATTAATACCTGCTCGGTTTTTTGTCACCTGATGCCTTTGCACCAATCTCGTTCCTGCATTTCAACATGATCTTTCGTGTCATGTTACAAGATGCCCTCACTTAGCTCAAGGCCCTGGGTGGAAAGGCGAATGGCTTGCCTGGTTGACTCAATCTAGCATGGATGCAAAGAACTGACTTGGTATCGCCCAGAGGCGTTTGCTGCAAGCTTCCTTATGTGCAGAAATGCATATTATTTTATTTATTGATAAATATCGGATAACATCTTTGAGTCAAAGACTCTTTTACAAAGGTTCCACGTCATAAAACAGTCATATTACAGTGCATGCTGCCACAAAAACCTTTCTGCCCCAAGCATCGATCTCCACAGAGTTGGTGTCGGTGGCGGGGGAGTGGTCTTGTACCAGGTGCTTAAGCCCAGAGGGGGTCTGCAGCACCGGAAGCCCAGGGGGTCAAAATGAAGTCCTGCTGCCACAGGCCAGTGTGTTAGCCCCATTTGAACACACGATACATCACTCGACCCTGACATCTATAGATGAGGACTCTCACACTCCAGGCTTCTTCAAGTATTTCTTCTTCTCATTGTGGATGACTAGATTGATGGCAGATCGTCTGCCACTGTGGTGGTGGTGGGGAGAGTGGAGGAGGCAGCGAGGGAACTCAAGACAAATGCAGAGGTGGCATGGGTGACCAAGGTTCTGGGACTCCAGGAAAGATGGTTGGACAGCTCTTAACAGAAGGAACAGGCGGGGGCAGTAGAAGCTTCTGACTAGTAAGCAGAGATCCAGATAACTTTAGGAGAGGGTAGTACTTACTGAAAACTTCTTCAATACAGTAATATTTTTCTTTTATCAAATTGTCTTTTTATTCCCCTAACAGATTGCCTCCAAATCTTTACTTGACTGCTTTCTCCAACGCTGCCTCCTGCCACACAGCTGTCTTCCCCCTATAACTCTACAGAGAATACCCCTGCTAGCACCATCCCAAGGGAAAGCCCCTTAACAGCAGATGGCAGAGCTGTGTGAAGGCCCCAGCCTTAAGCCAGTTTGAAGCAGCAGGGAAGAGACATAGTGGAATGGTGGGGTCTGTAGCAGCACCATGCACCAGTCAGGTGTTTGTATCCCACTCATCTCCCTACCATGCTTCCAGAAGCAATGGCCTTGGGCTGCGGCTGTGGGGGTATGGAAGTAAATCAGGTCACTGTAAGTCCCTTGATGCCCCCATTCCACCACAGGAGTTGGGGTTCTGCCAAAAAGCCTTGGATCTACCCCCAGAATCTACAAGCAATGGCACTCAATTGTCCCTGAAGTCCACTGGCCCAATACAGTGGGTATGGTTCATGCAGGGAACCTGGGTCACCCACATAAGACCTGCACCATGGAAGAGGGGGAAGTCTGGGCATCTGCTAAAATTTTCTTCTTCTTCCTTTTTTTTTTTTATTTAATTTATCAGAACTTTTTTCCTTTCGGGCTGTTCCCCCAATCAACCCAGACAACCACCCAGCCCCGTCACCCCCATCTGGGGCCTCCTAACTCCCTGACTTACACTCTCCTTAGGCGGAGTTAATGGGCGCAGTTCCCCACCCAAAGCACAAGTTGAGGGATTTTTTTCTCACCTCAGGATGTTGGCAAGAGGGCTGTAATGTGCACACGTGCCTGGCGCTGTGCAGACCCAGCCAATGCTCTTTCCAACTCAGGTGGCAGTACTACTGAACTGACTAGCACGGACCCTTCCCGGGGAAGGAGCGTATCCTCGGCAATGCTCAAGCCTCCCATCTCGACATTCCTCAGATGACTCAAGCTTGTTTCCAAGCCCGAGTTCTGGTAGCCCCAACAGGTCAACTACCCGGCAGTACATTCATCTCAGTGGTAGTAACGCCATCCACAGACAAATCCCAGATCCCCTGCTTCTAAACCAAGACTCAAAACAACCACTGGCTCTTTTTAACTGATGCTGCTGTGCAGTCCAAGATACACCCACAATGCTGCTAAGGGCTGTGACCTTAGTTTTAAAATGTTGCCAGGTTACAACAGTCCTTCAGGCCAATGGGTGAGTAACTCTGGACATTGTTTCAATAAGTCAATTAATCAAATTCTTTATTTATCCAGGTGAACACCATTGAGCAAGCTCATTTACAAGGTGGACCTGCATTACACAAGTCAAGTAACAATGCATTTATATACAGACAAATAGACAGTAGATGCAAGAGTACAACAGTACAGATAGGCCTGCAATAGACAGGATAAGTAAAAATACATTTGGGTTCAGGTAAAAGACATTCGGTAAGTGTATACATAACAATAGTGTAGCAAGTCAATAAAAATTTATACCAGGTACAGTACAACATACGTGGTTTAGTATTCCTGTAAGGTAAAGGCATTATAGTCCAGTGAAGAGATTAGTTGAAGTGGATGCTACAAGCGAAGAGACATACATAGTCAGTTTAAAAAGACCCAGGCGTATCAAGGGGGAGACGTGTCGGGAGAAGTGGGCAGCCAGTGTGATGGGGGTCTGGAACGGGGATAATACTAGGAGCGAAGGAATGAGATGCTGTGGGTATAACAAGGAATAGGTGGGTGAGGGAGGGTCAGATTTAGGGCAGTAAATAAGTAGGTGGCTCAGGGACAAGTTATGCACTGATACAAGAAGGAGGGAGGATGTGGAAGGGGGGTGTAAGTAAGCTAGGATCATTGGAAGCAGTTGCAGACTTCTGTAGTGTATTTTGAGTATAAGGTCTTAAACACAGTGAGACTAACAGGAGTCCTCAGTTTCAGTGATTTCTGTAGCACATTACAGAGTGACGGTAGAACGAATCTTATGGCAGCTCTCCCAAAACGCGTTAGGGCTTTGGGCACTTTCAGAGAAATCAGTGAACAGGTTCTTAGGGCATAGATTTATTTATTTATTTAGTGTTTGCTGACCGGGTAAGTGCACTAGACAAATCCTGCCTATTTTCAGGCACGACCAAGGGGAGGGGGATACAGATGAATGCCAACTGACCATGAACCAGATTAAGCTGTTGGTGGTATTTTTAATGAATGAGGGAAATTTGGCCAGGACACCAGGGAAATTCCCCTACTCTGTTCGATAAGTGCCATGGGATCTTTAACATCCACCTGAACTACCACCAATCCAGGCAGATGGGACCTCGGTTTAACGTCTCATCTGAAAGACGGTCCAGGCATATTGAGAGTCAGGCAATCAACAATGTACTGCTGAAGTTTGCCAGTGATAGCTCTGTATGTCCAGAGAGCTGCATTTTTATTTCGTCTGTATTGTAGTGTACTGAAACTGTGTTTTCAGCACTCTACTCAGTTTCTATGGATGTTCTTCCCAGTCCCCACCTCTCCTGCCTATATGTGGTGCCAGGGCTTCTAGTATCACACATGCTACTAATTATGTGATGTATACCAAAACACGGTTGTAATGTGCTGGGTAGGAAACTAATTCTTAAAATCAGTTGGGGGAGTAGAATACTGCACTCTTCACTCCCTTTATCTGCTCACCAGCTGATTAATCCTTCCTGGAGGAAAAACAGCTGTGAAGAAATGTAAAGGAGTTGCCCTGTCCAAGACTTACCTTGCTTGTCATGACGAGTTCATGGTAAACGATGTAGTCAGGGGTGTAGCCCATTCCAAAGAGGGAACTGGTTGGATGAAGGTGGCAAGGCATTCCTGTCCTCACATTCACATACTCTCCAATACCCTGTAAGGTCAAGAGAAAAGGATCAGACGTAATAATAATAATAAAGAAAACTTATCAAAGAATAGTTTAAGGGGGCAGTAAGGTCTTATGATAAGAACAAGTGATATTGAGCCAGGGGAGGATAGGCTTGAATCCCATCACTGCCACTTACTCACTGACCTTCCCACTCCCTCCCAGAGCTGAACATATGTAGACCCAGGATCCTCATGTTAAAGGGGATGCTGCATCTCATCTGGGCTATCTTGGGGAAATGACTTGTATATAAAACAAAAGGTGAGCTGTCTATTGTGCCATGCTGGAGTTCCCTTCCTCGTTTGCTGGAATTTGCTGCAGCAGCTCTTCATTTGAGAATTAAGAGCGTTGCATATGCAAAAAAAGCAACTCCACCTAAATAAATGTGAGAAGCTGCAAATAACAGAATCCTGCCGTGCTGTGGTGCAGCAGCACCAGAGAGAGCAACTACCACCAGAGGTGAGACTGCAATGGCTGGAAAATCAAAGGCTTAGTCTAACCTCCTGGCCAATGGGAATTTCCCCATCTCTATAAAGGTGTCTTTCTTTCTGTAGAGAAGTGACCTGAGAAAACTTAAGGAGTGGACAAGGGTATGGCAGCTGGGTTTCAATGCAAAAAAGTGCAAAATCCTGCAGCTAGAGCACAGAAACACAGTGGTGGTTTATAAAATGAGGGAAGAGGTATTGATGGTCACTAAACAGGAAAGGGACCATGACTGCATCATCTTTTGTTGAAACATGACCAGGAGTACTGTGCCCCGTTCTGGAGAACACATCTCAAGGAGGACACAGACAGGATGTAGGAAGTCCAAAGGAGTGCAACTAAAATGGTGCAGTGGCTGCATCGTAAGCCCTACAAGGAGAGACTGAGGGATCTCAATATGTATACCCAGCAAGAAAGGAGGGACACGGAGACATAAGTAAGTAACTAGTTTATTATTTGTTTTTTTGCGCTCAATCCCGGAGGCTCTGGGTGCCGTACAACAGAAAGATATCACAAAGTGGTAAAGACATTTAAATTACAGAACAGTCAAAAAAGCAGATTAAAAATGATTAAACTTTTTTTTCTTGTATGAATTAAAAAACAGTTGGAAATGCTAGGTTAAAAAGGTGTGTCTTCAGGACCCTCCTGAACGCCTCCACCGTAGAGGCCTCCCTCAGAGGTCTTGGCAGCGAGTTCCAGAGGACTGGGCCAGCCACCCCAAATGAACAATCACCCGAGGTTTTCAGCCTGGTCCTTGAAACCGCCAGGAGACCTTTGGTGGAGGAACGAATGGAGCGGGATGGCAGGGCTAAGGAGGTCTGACAGGTAGCCACAGGTAACATGACAGAGGCCTACAAATACCTCACTGGGTGAATAAAATACAGAAGGGGAGTATTTTTCAGAAGATATGGTGCACGAGAACAAGAGACCATGCAATGAAGCTGGAAGGGAGGAAATTTAGGAGGGATGTGAAAAAGTACTTCTTCACTGATAAGAGTAGTGGACACATGGTATAATCTTCCAGAGGAGATGGTGGGGGTGAATACAGTGGTAAGATTCAAACATGCATGGGACAGGCATAAAGGAATCTTGGTCGGAAGAGGGGAAGTATAACAGCTGAAGATCAGTTAGGGTCTGTGGTTACAGTGAGACATAAGGCCCTGTCCCATTTGTTATTCAGAGTTTAAATGCAAGGATCTTTTTTTTTTTTTTACTTTATGATTATTATTTTTAAAAGAACAAACATACAGTTTGGTTATACTAGCACAGACATTACATTGTCATCACTTTATGAGGTCGCCACTCCTCTTAATATGCACATTCTAACCATCTGGTGCTATAAGATACATCTTTAAGGGGGAGAATACTCTACATATATACTTCTAAGTTAATATCAATATTGCTGTACATCGAGCCCATGAGCTGCATGGTAAAAGTTTCATAAAGTCTCTGTTTAAATGTCCAGATTATCACTTCCTACAAGGGAAAAGGGAAAATGACAGCCATGCTTTACCAATAATATCCACACTTACGTGTATATACATTTGATAGAGTTTGATAGTCTGTGTTTTAAAAACTACACTATTTGGCGCTATTTTAAAGAAAGGAAAAGAAACAATAAAAAGATTTAAAAAAAAAAGGAAGACAGACCTGATACAAAAGTCCACCTTTCCAGATGGACACATTATCCAAACAAGTCATTTGTGTACAGAAGTAGTTAGGCTAGTTGCAGAACCCCTAAAAGAAATTTTAAACTTTAAAAAAACCACACATTCAAATTTAACAATATTTGGGGCTAACATATTAATCTTATGATTGAAAGCAGTACAAGTTAAGCTACTCTCTAATAAAATAACTCTCAACAGAAGATTACTCCCCACAAGTCTGATTTAAAGCCTATAATGATCGGTTTATATCACTAGATCAGAAAAAAAAAATTATAACAGATTCATGGTATCGTCAGGCTCTATAGTATACAGACCCTCGTTCTTGTGTCTGGTGGATCTGGCCCAGGATCAAAAGCTAACTAATTGTGTTTTCATTTATCAAATGTGAAACGATCTTAACTGGGCAAAACTAGCGACCCACCAGACAAGACACTACCCTATAATATCCTGAATTGTTTAAGTGTCCTCTTCGTCCGATGAGGCATCAGCGGTCACCACAGCACGGGCCCTAGAAGCAGCATACTTCTGGCCCCATTTCACTTCCCTCCATGTGTCACACGGAGTTGGGCAGGAAAGATAATACCATGCGATATGGAAGCCTCCTGTAACATTGCTCTAACACCGTCAAACTGTTTTCTCTTTTGCCAGGTTGCGTAGCTGATGTTGGGAAGTAACCGGACACTTTGGCCATCCTGAAGAAGTCTCTTCCGGTGTGTCAGGGAGAGAAGGTAATCGCGGATGCCTGCACCATCCGTAATTATCACAATTGTTCTAGGCACTTCTGGATTGTCCGGGCGACCACACTGGGTGACTCTATAGGCCTTTTGAAAATATTGGGCCTTTGCTGCTGCCTACTCACCCATGCAAGGATCTGTGTTAGCCTCACCTTTTCTGTCTCGTGTCTGCCTGGTTGCGCAACCAAATGTTCTTGTGAGACCTAGGAACTGATCACTCCGCTGGTCTCGCAATTCTCCCCCTCCTGCTATCTCCCTGACTTCACTTGCCGTTTCTTGCTGTTTCTATCTTTTCTTTCCCCTTGCGTATCTGTGGTTCTACAATATATGTGAAACTGAATCCTTTGTTTGAAACTGTATATACTTATATGGTTGAAATGATTGCAAAAAGCTATTTGGAACTTAGGGAGTTAACCTTGAGTTACAGCACAAACTCTTTTGCAGAGCTGGCAACAGGAGATCAGTTCTGGGACACCATATTGTATTTTGCTGCACCTGCAAGCAAACTATCAGAGTCCTAATACATTTTACCAGGAACATGAGTTCTGTTAATGAGCAGAGGTTGCAGAATTAACAGGCAAAGACTTGTTAGAAAAACAGCAGCAATCGGGAAGGCCCGGTGGTGCAGAGGTGCTGGATGCCACATCGGTGACCCAGGTTCGGGAATGGACTCGGGTCGCTCAGGGGTCACCAGGGGGAGGAAGGACTGAGTGTCCATAGACAGCTCTCCTTCCTTGGGGAGGGTGGACAGTGCAGCATGCTGTAGACTGACACCCAGCAGTGACTGGGTGTTGGCACAGGCGCGTCGCTCAGAAGAGAGGAGGGCACCTGTCCAGGGTGTATGGCTGCTTCTGCCAAGGCGGGGGCAGCTGCTTCACCCATTAGATGGTTTGGGTGCCGAGGGGAGAAAATAGAAAAAAGGCAGAGAGCTGACAGGTCCATGATGACGAGACATGTTCAGATCAGAGGACGAGTCCCTTCGAGGGAGGGCTGGAGCTACCCGTCGGCTCTGTGGAGAAGTAATAAAGTATAAATAAAATAAATTTTAAAACAACCCAGCAGCAATCTTTTGCTGGGAAGGGGCTGAAACTTGGAATCAGAGATGCCTTCAAACGAAGGACTTTTGTTTTCTCTGTACTGCCTTTGTAAGTAGTTATACTGAACAATCTGTATTTTATATTTTACTGTTATTGATAATGATAAAATGTTATTTGTGAAGTTTACAACTACCCCTGGTCTTCCTATGCTTCCTGACCTATGCCTCGACGACATACAGTATAGGTAGGAACAAAGAGAGCAGACTAGGTGGGTCAAGCGGTCCTTATCTGCCAACAAATTCTATGTTTCTCCCCAGCCATTCATGTCATTCCTGTGATCTATCCGAATCCCAGGCAGATATCTTATTCTGGCCTGCATTCTTTGACTCGACCCCAGACCTTGGAAACCCACCAGTTACCTTACAGCTTTCACTCTGGGGGAGGGCCACTTCCTTTGCCCCAAGGCAGTCCACTATGTGGACTAGGATCTGGTGCTGGAATGAATTAGGACTCAGAGGCATCCCAGAGGACCAGGCCATCATTTTGATGGATGTGGATTTTTTTTTGTCCCTTTTTGGTCTCTCCCACCTTACCAGATGTGCATCTAGCTGTCCAATGGCTTCACACATGCACAACAGACCTTGTGGCTGGGGCAAGCTTCCTGCCCCAGCTGCAGGGAGTCTCTGTGGTACAAGAGCTTGCTGCCAATCCTCCCTGACCTATACAAACTGTCATTCGGCAGCTGCCCCAGCCTTACCTGCCCCTGACAAGGTGACTTGAGGTCACTCCCGACCCGGGTCACATGCACGGCAGCACAACAGGGTGGCCCAGGAATTTCCTTTTTTTGTGTGTTCTTAATTTCTATGCTTTCCCTCCAGACTCTCTACCTGCCCACACTGGCCTTACCGCTTCCCCCAGCAGTGACACATGCTGTCCCTGGGACTTATCTCCAACCCTGCAGTGCCCCATGGTTTGCACACCACGGAACAGCCTCCCAGGCTCCTCAAGCCTGGGAGGAGTTGGTAGTTGAGATGTAGGTCAGCAGTCCAGTTAGCGATGAGGGGCCTTCGAGAAGAGAGGTGGTGTCATCTTGCTTCACTTGAGGGACTCTTTCCCTGTTTTCTTTTTAAGCTCCCTTCCCTCAGGTACCTCAAGGGAAAGGCCTGGACATACATCTGCTTGCTAGCATGCTGACGTCCCAGTCAGGAGGTACCACACCCACCCACCGCAGGTTCGCTTGCACTGCCACTTGCCATCACCTAGGTGGTAGTATTGCAGCGAAGCTCATAGACCTCCCTCTCCAGAAGAGAGCATCATTTGGGATGCTCGATTCTTCTCCCACTGGCCGCTCCTCCCCCCCACCCGACGACTCAGGCTTGCTACTGAACCCGAGTTGCCAGTGTTGCAATAGAATTACTTTTTAACAGAACAGCTAGAGTGGCTGTCTCCAGGACTTAAGAGTCCTGGTGTGGTTCCCAGAAAATGCTGCAGATGCATCAGCCCCAAATAGAGGGCACAGACATAAAGAATAGATTACTTGCCTGTTACTGTAATTCTGGAAGTGGTATATGGTTCACACCCACACAATGGCAGATCCACCAGAATGATTTTTTTTTTTTTTTTTAGTTGTTTAACCAGGTATAGCACACAAAGCTGAAAGCTTTTTTACAGGAGCGACCTGGGAGCACAAGGAGGTTAAGTGAACTTGCTCAGGGTCACACAGTATGCAAGTGGAAGCTGTGGGATTCAAACCCAGGTCTGGTCTGCTGGATGTCACCAGATTTGCAGCTCAGAGCCTTAGACCACTGCGCTATACTGCCTCCAAACGGAAACTAGTCAAGGTTGGCAGTGGGGGGAGAAATTTGTTAAAACATGATAACCCACTACTTTTGGACCAGTCCATGTTATTGGCTGGACATCTTTAAGCTAAGCTTCTCCCACCACCCAGGTGGTATATCCCCCTACTCCGCTGCATGATGTCAAATCTTATAACTCTGGAAGCAGGATGCGTGTGTCACTTGCCAGGGGAGGCCGGGTGAGTTGTAGGAATGTGAACCATATAACACTCCTAGAAAGTACAGTTATGAAATAACTTACTGTAAAAGTAGATCTTCCAGAGGAGCGCTTGCAGCAGGTAATACCATTAGGACTGAAGCCGGCAGGCATCAGGACCCTACAGAAAACTTGTAGCTAGCAGTTGGAGGCAGGGGACCACCCCCGACGTCAGCAATGCCCGATGTCAGACGTGGTATAGAGGTGGTGGTCCCCTGGCGCCATCTCAGTTCTCCTGCCAGAGACCCAGCTAGAAGCAAAACTGGAGAACTGAGCAGGAAGTCCCCACCATGTTCTGGTAATATAATAACCAAAATACTATCCTGGGGGATGGAGGGTGGGAAAGCCACCTGCTTCAAGAGCGCCTCTCAAAGATCGACTGTTACGGTAAGTTCCAATGTAACTGTACTATCTGTCTTCGAGGGTGGAGCTTTTGCAGCAGGTAATACCATTAGGACTGAGTCCCAAGCAGTACCCAAGGATAGGCCCAGGTCTGAGGGCAGCAGGGGAGATGCTGAAAAGCTGAAAAAACAGCTGAAAATGTTAGAAAAGCATCTAAGAGAGTAAGCCTTGCAGGACTGCTAGTCCAAAACCTGCTCTCCTTCTGGATGCAATGTCCAGGCTGTAATGTCTAATGAAAGTGTGGGCTGAATTCCAAGTAGCTGCAGTGCAAATATCTGTCGAGGAGACATTTTTTAGTGCTGCGAAGGAGGAGGCCACTGCTCTGGTAGAGTGGCCCCTGACTGTTCCTGGAAGTGGTTTGTTATGATGCTGATAGCAAAAAGTAATGTATTGTACCAGCCAACGGGCTAGTGACTGTTTGGAAAACAGGAGCCCCTAACATTCGCTTGGCGAATGAGACGAACAACTGGTCCGACTGTCTGGAGGAGCGAGTCCTGTGGAGATAATACCTCAAAATTCTGTGAACATCTAAGGTGTGCAACGGTGCTTCATCTTGGTTAACAAATTCCGGATAATAAACTGGAAGACTGATGTCCTGGTTAAGAGTCAGCACGGACACCACCTTCGGCATGAACTTAGGGTTCGTGCGCAGGGTCACCCTATCCCTGTGGAAAACTATGTAAGGTTCCTTACACATCAGGGCATGGAGCTCAAAAACCCTTCGAGCGGAAGTAACGACTACCAAAAGGAGTGTCTTTCATGAGAGGAAACGCAGCTTGCAGGAGGCTGGGTGAGTTTCTCCAGGATGAAAAGTAAGTTCCAAGAAGGAACGATGTCTCTCCTGGGAGGTCTGATATGCAAGACCCCCCCATAGAAATGTCTTACAGACGTTGAGCTGTGCCAGTGTTTTATCTCCGATAGGATCATGATATGCGGAAACCGCACATTTGTACCTTTTTTTTTTTTTTAAATAATTTTCTTTTTTTCCCTCCCGGTTTTTCTTGCCAGATCCCGGACCCATGATCTGCCCCTAGAGTGCCTCCTCCCCTTCTCTGCACAGTGTGGTCTGTCTGGTGTTGGTGGTCTGAGGCAAGCGGAGAGGTCATCATCCAGGACCGTAAGGGTGATTTTTTCTTGTTTGTTTTTGTCCCCCTGTCCCATCCCTCTGGGGATGCCGGCGCTTGGGACTTAGTCTTGAGAGGTGATGTGCTGACACACGTCTAGCCTCTCATGCGCCATACGACATCCCCCACCCTGACCCCTAGTATCGGGGACGCCCATCCCTTTGAGGACTGGTGCTTCCACGGACTCTCTAAGGGAGTGTCGAATGCTGGTGCATCCTGGGTATTCCACCCCTCAGGGAGGAAAGCATCCGGAAAGACACTCGATCCTCCCTCCCCCTGCCAGCCCATGGCTACCCGGGTCCGTTTCTGAACCCGGGTCACCTGCGTAACGCCTGAGGTGTGGCATCTAGTGCTCAACCCTCAGCGCCACCGGGCCGGCCCACACACGTGTACCTTAATGGATGAATTGCTCAGTCCTAAATCCAGAAGGTGACAGTGATATTCTAGCACGTGCCTAGCCAAGCAACCCAGGGGATTTAGGGCACGGGCTGTAGCCCACAAACAGAAGCATTTCTATTTCAGAGCGTAGGTGGCCATGGTGGAAGGCTTCCTTGCTGCAACCTAGATCTCAGCCACCCTGTTTGACACTCCTAGTCTCTCTTCCACTAAGACTGCAGGAGCCATGCGTGCAGGTGAAGACAGTGAAGAGCAGGATGGACAAGCGTCCTCTGCTCTTGTGAGAGCAAGTGGGTGGAGAGTGGAAACTGAACTGGAGGCTTCAGTGATGGTTGCTGGAGCGACTAATAACAGATCTGACGGGGCCTTACAGGAGCCACCAGAATCATTCTGGCTCCCTCTGACTGCAACTTGAGCAGTACTCTCTGAATGAGGGGAAAAGGAGGGAAGACGTACAGGAACTTCCCAGTCCAAGAGAGGGACAATGTGTCTCGCCAAAAAACACCAGGCCCTGGAACAAGTGAGCAAAAATTTTGCAGTTTGGCATTGAACAGGGATGCAAAGAGGTCCAACTCTGGATGGCCCCAGCGATCGAACAGGTCATCTACGACATCTTGGAGCAGTTCCCACTCGTGATTCAGAGCGGTGGAGCGGCTGAGACTGTTGGTAAGAACATTCTGAACCCCAGGCAGATGAACTGCGATGAGATTCAGCCGATGTTCTACTGCCCAGTCCCACACTCTCAAGGCCTCCCTGCCAAGGGGGTACGAATGAGTCCCCCCTTGTTTGTTGATGTAGAAGACCACTGGTGTATTGTCTGTCTGCACCAGGAGAGGACCTGGCGAGAGCTGGTCTCTGACTGCGATAAGTGCATTCAGCATGGCTCTCATTTCCAGAACATTTATATGTAGAGAGCTCTCTACGGCAGAACAAGACCCCCGGGTCCTGTGATCCCCTAAATGATCCCCCCAACCGGACAGAGAGGCATCTGTGGTTAAAGTCTGGAGAGGAGTGAGTCTCCGGAATGGAACACCTCCCACTAGACTGCCGTAATGGAGTCACCATTCGAGGGAATGATGTACTGCCCGAGACATCCGGATTTGGAGATCCAGACTGTCCACCGATTGGTCCCACTGGACCCTAAGATGCCATTGGAGGGTCCTCATATGTAGTCTGACTAAGGATACTGTGGCTATGGCAGCCACCATATGGCCTAGAAGCTGTAGAACAGCCCGGGCAGCGGAAGAGGGGGCCTTCTGGAGCCTGCTGGCCAAATCCCGAAGGAGGTCTGCCCTGTCTGGAGGCAGAAAGGCTCTTCCCTGTCCGGTGTCCAGAACAGCTCCTATGAACTGCAGCCTTTGTGTCGGCCAAGGGTGTGATGTTGGCAAGTTTACTGTAATCCCCATGGAGGAAAATAGAGCCTGTGTCTCTCATAAGGCGATTATAAGCTCCTCTTCCTCCAACCAAGCAGAGAGAAGCCAATCATCCAGGTAAGGGTAGACGAAGAGGCCTCTCCTGTGGAGGGCCGCCGCTACCACCGCTAAACACTTGATGAAAATTTTGGGGGCGGAAGAAGGCCAAAAGGAAATCCCCCAGAATTGGTAGTGCTCATCCTGGAAGCTGAAGTGCAGAAACTTCCTGTAAGACTTCAGGAACTTGATATGCATGTAGGCATCTTGCACATCTAGTGAGCACAGCCAGTCCCCTTGCTGGAGTAAAGGGAAGAGACCTGCCAAAGTGACAATTCGAAACCTCTGGTATTTTACAGAGATTGAGCTGGCTCAGACCCAGAATTGGACGAAGGTCTCCAATTTTCTTCGGGACCAGGAAGAAACAGGAGTAGTAACCCTTTCCCTTCTGGGCCTGTGGAATCTTTTGGATGGCTCTTTTTTTGGAGCTGTTGACACTCTGCTTCTAGAAGGAGACTGTGTTCTGGTAGACAACGGGCCGGGGAGTTGTCCAGGGATAGAGATGAACTCTATCGTGTACCCTTTTCGAATGGTATCCAGTACCCATTGGTTTGTAGTGATACTGGACCATTCGAGTGGATAAAGCGCAAACCGCCCTCCTACCTTCTCGTTCCACCTGTCCCTGAAGGGTGGAGGGGCAAAGGGAGTCAGGCTGAGGGGGTGGAAGGGCCCTGGGAGTTTTGGGTTGCTTGGGGCCCTAGGAACCTTGAGGGGCAGGGTGACCCCGCCTCTTGAACCCCTTACCGTGGGACTGTTTACTCCCATGTCCTTTGCAAAAGGGTGCCAGCGGGGTTCCTGAGGCTGGGATTTATACATGCTGTGCACATCGACCACCGCTTTTCCTGACTCCTGAAGTTGCTTAATCATTTGTTCAATGTCCGGGCCAAACAGAATGGGACCTTAAAAAGGGAATCCAGAATGGACTCTTGTAGGTCCAGCTGGAAGCCTGTGAGCCTAAGCCAAGACTGCCATCTCATACAGACCCCCGAGGCGGCTGCTCTGGAGGCCATATCCATGGCGTCGTAAGAACACCTGAGGGTGTGTCTACATCTAAACCCGACTGGGCACACGCTAGAATTTCTTGTTTTGAGTCAGAGTCTGGCACAGCTTCAACAAGGTCCACTGTCTTCCTCCACAGCGACTGCTGGTAAGTAATTATGTGGGCCACGAAGTTCAAAGACCTGATGGCCCCAGTGGCTGAGGAGAAGACTTTTCGGCCCCAACCATCTAACATTTTAGAGACAGGATCCGGAGGTTGGGAACTCAAATGCTTTGGCTGAGACCCTCTGGCGTGGGCAGCCATGAACACGAACGAATTGGCCTTTGGTTGTTCAGCCAGAAAAGGTTCAGACTTTAGAGGCTTATTAAGTCTGTCTGCCTTCCTAGGGACTGCCGGAATGGAGGATGGTGTATGCCAGGTGAGGCATGTTACATCTTGAAATGGTTCCATGAACGGTAGAATCATCAAAGGTTTGGGTTCCTTCTCTCCGAGGAACTTGACCAGGTGTTTGCACTCTGGGTCCAGATCCTCCGTGTCCCACTTGAATATAGCCTGGATGTGCCTCATAATGTCCAAAAATAAGGGGTCATCTGGGGGCCAGCGGAGAATCTTTAGGTCCCAGGAAGGGAGCACAGAATTCCCCATCTGAGTAAAGCTCTGAATCCATGTCACCTTCATCCGAGGAGGATGTGACAGGAGGAGGAGATGGAGATGAGGGTTGTTTCCTTCTCTTACCCTTAGGGTCTGGACATGGGTGCTCACCCTCACCCACCCCAAGGCCCTGGGGTGGGCGAGGGACTCATGGATGGCGGAGGAAGGACAGTGTCTGGGGGTCTATACAGAAGATCCCCTTTAACTGTAGTCCACGATGTAGTGAACAGACTCCTGATGTTTGCTACTGAGATGACCGCAGGGGCTAGGCGTCAGGTCTTTAGGTGCGGGTGTCTGGGGCTCTGGCTTGGCAGGCATCAGATCCGGGATCCCAGAATCAGTGGGTCAATGACCAGCAGCGCCTTTGTCTGTAGGTCTGGCGTCCATTGTGTCTTTGTCAGGCGTCTGGTCCTTGGAGGAAGGGCAGACGACTCGTCTTCATCCAGCGACTGCCCCATGTCAGGCATCAGGGAGCGGGTCAATGGAGTAGGTGACCAGCTAGGCTTGTGCTGGTCTGGAGGATGGCGTACCTTAGCCGGAGGGGGGGGGGTGTCCGAGCCCGGGTGGCCTCCTGCCTACCCGAGGGTTCTTCTGAGCGCTTGCATTTATCAGAAGAACTGGGCCTGTCCGGAGCCCTGGAAAGACTTTCCTGGGTTGACCCTAAGGGTTTTAGGGGGTCGGTGAGCCAGGGAAGAACGATGGTGTCCTGACGAGGCAGACTCCGGATGTTTGTCCTGAGAGGAGGCGGGAGCGGACTTAGAGGTGAGGGAAGGTCCGGACGGCTGGGCCGGAACCGAACCAGACCTCCGGCTGAAGGATGAGGAAGACGAGGCCTGCTTGGCTGGCGTCTTAGGACGGAATTCAGACCTGGCTCGATCCTTATCCTTGTGGTGATGCTTCCCCCAGGAAGACTTACCTTTGGGTAGGGAATCCCTGGTGGGAGAGGATGACCTGGCTCCTGATCCTCGCTGCATGGCCGCAAGGTTCTTTTCTAGCAAGGTGGTCTTGAATGCTTGGGCCCTCCTGGCGCATGTATTCGGGTTGAACTTTTGACAATGTGTGCAGGCATCGGGCTGGGGTTCCAGGCCTAGGTACAGGAGGCAGGCCGCGTGGCCGTCTTTGGCTGGGATCTGCTTCCTGCATGCACACTTTGACTTTCGCAGCAGTGGGGAGGGCGATGACAAACAAAAAAAGGATACTGAAGAATTAACACACTTCTGACGTTCGATGGCTGCCGACTGCTAAGAAAGGCGTCCGAGGAGCCGAACTATGCGGGTCGATGGCGGGAAAAGAACTGGGATGGCGCCAGGGGACTGCCCCCTTTATACCACGTCTGATGTCGGACATAGCCGACATCAGGGGTCGTCCCCTGCCTCAGACTGCTAGCTACAAGTTTTCCATGGGGTCCTGATGCCTGCCAGCTTCAGTCCTAATGGTATTACCTGCTGCAAGAGCTCCACCCTCGAAGACAGATCTAAAGTTACAGGTGAGTAACCTGTTCTTCCAGGGGCATGGATATGGTTCACGTATCACACTCTGGCAGACTCCTAGCAGTTCACCAGGAGGAAGGGGCAAAGCTCGTACCCCCACTTGGTGAACAAAGACTGGAGAACCAAGGTCTCAAAATGTGCATCCTGGCGTGACTCCAGATTGATATGATAGTGGGAAATAAAAGTGTGTGCTGACTTACAGGTAGCAACCTGCAGATCTCCTGTACAGGGATGTCCCTGGAAGCAGCCACCGAAGCAGTGGTGTGTATGGTGGAATGAGCCCTAAGCCCTATGGAAGGCTCTGTATCAACCAACCTATAGCAGAGATCGATGTAGGATTTGATCCACCTTGCAGTCATCAGCTTTGCTTCTGGTATGTCAGGCGTGGCTTCAACATAGGTGACAAAGAGCTGGCGAGCCCGTCCCCGAGCTCTAGCCACTCGCGCCACATAATATGAGAGCGCCTTCTGCAAGTCCAGGGTATGGAGCCTGCAGTTGGCCTCCGAAGATGGGCTGATGAAACAGACTGGTAAGTTAATTACCTGCTTAAGGTGAAACTCCATTACCACCTTTGAGAGGAACTTCGCATGGGGGCGAAGGACGACTGTCTCTGTGGAAGAGCAGATAGGGAGACTCCACTAAGAGTGCCTGGAGCTCCCTGATCCTTCTGGCTCATGTAATGGCCACCAGCCAGGCCATCTTCTATGACAGGTGTGACATCTCACACCTGTGCACTGGCTTGAAAGGCTTGTTCATGAGCATTGCCAAAACTAGCAGTCAGTCCCACGGTGGAGGTGGTACAAGCACCGGATGGGACAAATGGTCTGGGCCCTTGAAAAAAGCACCCAATCATCATCTCCTGGGCCACTGTCAGTTTAGCAGCCCATGCCCAGTGAGCAGAGATGGTTTCCAGGTACACCTTAAGGGTCATCGCTCGCAGTCCCAGTTGGGAGAGGGACCAGCAGTAGTGCAAGAGTCTCAGCACAGGGAAGCAGAGGATCAAGCTCCCTGCCTGGCACAAAATGGAGAACCTCTTCCATTTAAAGCCACAGCACCAGCAAGATGACTCTTTCCAGGAGGCTTCCACAATGTAGAACACTTCATCCGAAAGACCCAAGCCATGGAAAGTACAGTTACATTTGAACTTACTGTAACAGTAGAGCTTTGAGAACAGCTCTTGCAGCAGGTTACACCATTAGGATTGAAGCCGGCAGGTGCCAGGACCTCACAGAAAAATTCTAGTTATCAATATCCAGCGGGGGACTACCCTCGACATCGGCCCCACCCCCAACGTCCGGCATCATATAAAAGGGGGTGGTCCCCCAGCATCCCCAGTTCTCCCGCCGGAGACCGCCGGCCCATAGGTGACATCTGAATGGGGAGACAGAGGATCCACTTCCAAAGGAAGGTGTAATAACTTTGTAACTGGGTGGCGTCAGAGATGCTGCAGCCTAAAGACTAGGTCGGAAGACTCAACCTCCTGAAGACAAGGTGGAAGGGAAACTACCTGCTGCAAGAGTTGTTCTCAAAGATCTACTGTTACAGTAAGTTATTACATAACTGTACTATCTTACTTCGAGAAACAGTTCTTGAAGCAGGTTACACCATTAGGACGGATTCCCAAGCAGTTAGGGCACTACTTCCTGATTGGGAGGAGGATAGGAGATCTCCTGGTGAGAACCAAATCTTATGAAAAAAGTCCTTGAAGGACCGCCAAGCTGAAACCAGCTCTACGCCTAGAAGCAATGTCCAAACTGTAGTGCCTGATAAAGGTGTGTACAGTGCTCCAAGTAGCTACTGCACAGATGGCTGATGTAGAAACATTCTTGAGCGACGCAAAGGAGGTAGCCACTCCCCTCGTGGAGTGTCCATTAACTGGTCCCGGTAAGGGTTTGTTGTGCTTCTGGTAACAGAACAAAATGCATTTAACAAGCCATCTGGAGAGAGATTGCTTCGACAGAGGTGCACCCTGCATCCTGTGCACAAACGATACAAAGATTTGGTCTGACTTGCGATGGGGTCTGGTTCTAGACAGATAGTATCTGAGGCTCCTATGTACATCTAAGGTGTGCAACAGGGCTTCCCCTCTGTTAGAATGGTTGGGGTAGTACACCGGAAGGTCGATATCCTGGTTGAGAGTTACAGCCGAGACCACTTTGGGAAGAAACTTATGATCTGTCCTTAAGAACACCACGTCCTTATGAAAAACCAAATAAGGATCTTTGCAGATGAGTGCATGTAGCTCAGAAATTCTTCTGGCAGAAGTAACAGCAACTAAAAATAGCGTCTTCCAGGTGAGGAGACGCAGCTCGCATTCTGCGGCTGGTTCAAACGGGGGCAGTGTAAGCTGCTCTAGGACAAAGGGGGAATCCCAAGGTGGAATCGGATCCTTGATAGAAGGTCTCAAGTGGAGAGTACCGCGTAGGAAAGCGCAGGAAGCCTCTAGCTGAGCTAGAGACCTGTGACCTACTGGAGAATGGTATGCCAAAATGGCACAGAGGTGTACCTTAATAGAGGAGTAGGCAAGCCCTGATTCATACAGGGATAGTAGGTAGTCCAAGACTGACCTCTTCGAGCAGTCTAGTGGGGCCTGTCCACGAGCCTGAGCCCAAATGCAAAATCTATGCCATTTAATGGCGCAGGTGGCATGAGTGGATGGCTTTCTTTCCACAACTAAAATATCTGCTACATCTTGCGAGACCCTGTAACGCATGACTGCTATGTCCTTAGGAGCCAGGCATGCAGGTTCAGAGAGCGGAGGTCCAGATGGACAGAGGAGCCTGCCTCCTGGGACAGCAGGTGAGAGCTGACTGGCAGAGGCACCGGGGGTTCCTGGGCGAGTTGGAATAGGAGTGGGAACCAAATCTGCCTGGGCCAAAAGAGCACTACAAGTATGAGAGATGCCCACTTTTGTTGGAGCTTCAAGAGAGCCCTCTGGATCAAAGGGAAGGGTGGGAAAGTGTAGAGGAACCTGCCCATCCAGGAGAGGGACAATGCGTCTCACCAGAAAACACTAGGCCCTGGATGTAGCGAGCAAAAATTGGGCAGTTTTGCGTTGGATGGGGACGCGAAGAGGTCTAATTCTGGTGTCCCCATCTGCGAAACGGATCCTCTTCGACTTCCTGTAGCAGTTCCCATTCGTGGACTCTGGCCTGCAAGCTGTTCAGATTGTCTGCGATGGTGTTGTCCACTCCGGGAACATGCACCTCAACGATTTCTGTGCCACGCTGTAATACCCAATCCCACACCCTCTTTGCCTCCCTGCAAAGGGGGTAGGATTGAGTGCCTCCTTGTTTGAGACAGTACACCATCGCGGTGTTGTCTGTCTGTAACAGAAGGGTACCCAGTGAGATCTCTGACTGAAAAGCCTGTAAGGCATACAGGATCACCCTCTTCTCTAGAATGTTGATGTGGAGGTGAGATTCCAGAGTCGACCAAGAGCCCTGGGTCCTGACTCCATTCAGGTGCGCTCCCCATCCAGACCCTGAAGCATCCGGGGAGAGAGTCAGAGTTGGAGCCAGCGCTACGAAGGGGACTCCTGTAGAAAAGTGCTCTGGGACAAGCCACCATTGCCAGTCTCGGGTGACTGCTCTCATGAGCTGGACTGGCTGATGCAGTTGGTCCAGCTTTTGGTCCTATTGGGCTCGTAACATCCATTGGGTAACCCGCATATGGAGTCAAGCTAGGGGAGCCGTCGTGATGGCTACCACCATGTGTCCGAGCAGGCAAAGAATGGTCCTGGCTGGGATCGACTTCTTTTCCATCATGTCCCTTATGAGGGACCTGATGCATTCCGCCCTGTCCTGAGGCCTGGGGAGGTCTTGTGGGTCGAGTGATGGGAGAAGGAGACCTGGAAGTGTCAGATGTATCCGGCCCTGGGTCATCCCCCGGAGTGGATCATCTGCCTTTCAGTCATTTAGGGCTGGGAGACCCTGAGGGAGACCTGGATGGGGGTCTTCTCCGTTCTCTTGATCTACCCCTGGAAGGTGGTGTAGGTTCCTTAGGGGTCAGGGGTCTTTAGTCTGCAGAACCTCGAGGAGGCGATAGAGGTGGTTTAGTGGGCACCACATCTTTTTTAATGGTGTCCCACCAGAAGGTAAATAAGTCCCTAACCTCCTGTAAATTCATCCCTGACAGGCCTGGCGTCAGTATTGGCCTGTCAGCAGGGGTCAGGCGTCGGCCCTTGGGGAACTAGCGGATCCGGTGATGGTTCCCTAGGCAGTCCGACATCCTCAATGTCGCCTGCCTGGTCATCAGACAAAACCGTGACCTCCTCTTCAGGGGACCCCCGGTGACTGGTGTCAGCCGGCGTCGGTGGGGCAGGTGTCGGCTCCTTAGTCCATTTAATGGGCGTCGGGTCAGTTGCCTGTTTGGACTCAAGAGGCCCATTTAAGGGACGTCAGCGCCATCGTCTTCCTAGTGGGGACATCTGGTCCTTCCGGGTTTGAGAGACCTCTCAATGATCGGGGTCCGGCGTCGGTCTGCGCCCGGGTTCGGCTTGAAGAGGACTTGACTTATGCCGGTCCGAAGTCCTGGGCCTGGCTGTGGAGTCGGGCGTCTGAGGATCTTTGACCTTCAGGGGGTGTAGGGAGACTGAGGAGTCTCTTGAAGACCTTACCTTCACTGGAGGGGGCTGAGAGGGGGCCCGGGAAGAGACCTATCAGATCGTGTGGAGCTGGAACTGGCTTTAGATTCTGAGGCCCGACTTGGGGATCTAGACCTACTCTTATCCCTGTGCTTGTCCCTGTGTTTCCCCCGATATGTGGGAGGATTCCCCTCTGGAGGTAGGGTCTTTCTCCATCTGTTTTAACTTCTCTTCAAGAAGGAACCCCTGGAGGGCCTTTTGGCAGCGGATCCTGGTCCTACTATTAAACTGTTGGCAGATAGGACAGGCCTGAATATCTGGGCCAAGGCACCGCACACAGGCTGTATGGCGGTCCGTAAACGGAATCTGCTTGCTGCAGGTGCACTTAACGCAGGTGGATTTTTAGGAAAAATGAAGATTTCGGATCATCGTTCGTCTGTTTGAGGCATCCATGAGGCCGATGCTGGCAAGTCGGCGGCTGGAAAAGAACTGGGGATGCTTTGGGAACGCCCCCTTTTATATGATGCCGCACATCGGGGGAGGGGCCGACTTTGGGGGCAGTCCCCCGCTGGATATTGCTAGCTAGAATTTTTCCATGTGGTCCTGATGCCTGCCAGCTTCAGTCCTAATGGTGTAACCTGCTGCAAGAGCTGTTTCTCGAAGTAAGATCTCTAGCCACAGAGGAAGCAGGACATGAAGTGCAAGAAATGAAAATTACGTACCTACCATAATTCTTGATGATCCTGTATATCTTCACCATTTATCACTGGTGGGTATACACCAGAGGCGCTATGACCCCGCGGGAGCTATTAGCTTACAAATTTTTTTGTCTGGGAGAGGAGTCGGCGTCGAGGCCGGTGCTGCCCTTGAGGACGACGCACAGCATGCTGCTCGAGTGTCAGCCAGTAACCGATGCAGACTCCTCCCTCACTTCAGTTCTGTCCACCGGACAGAGTGAAATTAGCAACAGAGAAAAAAGAGAGAGTGGGGCAAGGGAGCCCTGAAGATAGCAAAAAGAAAGGATATAAACAGAAAGGACAAAAAGCCGACACAGGAGGAGAGGGAGGTTACCTAAGGGTGTGGCCTAAGAAAGGGCTCCAACCACTGGGCAGTCCTAAGGGATAGAGAAGAGGGAAGGGTTCAGGGAAAAGAATCAGAATAAGAAGGAATAGCAAGGGAAAATTAGAGACCCCTTAACACCCCACTCTCCCCAGGGAGAAGAAGGAAGTCAAGGCCGCCTCCAGCCCTACCTTCACCAGATACTCTGTAAAAGGGGAGTTCAGCCTGTCTCCAACTGAGAAAAGACTGGACTGTTTTGAGCTAAGCTAGCCCAAAAAAATCGACCCTGGAGGAGGAGGAAATAGGAGGCACCTGATCAAGTTCCCAGAGAGTAGGGTGCTGGGGTATCTGAAATTGTCCTAGGGCACTGGGCCGGGGACAGAGTCCACCCCAAGACGAAGGACCTCCCAAAAGAATTTACATCCCAGAGTTGTTAATTCTGAAACGGATCCCGGGCAAGGCAAGGGAAAAGAGTTCCTGGGATGAGAGGCACTGTCTTAAGTCAACCAACTGGTTTAAGAAAAAAGGGAGAGATCCTCTGGTCCTTCAAGCCCACAGATCTAATGGCTTTAAGGAACCAAACTCTCATCTTAAGGGCAAGACACAGAGAGAGATAGAGAAAGAGGGAGCAGAGGAGCCCCCATTATCAAGGGCAAAAAAAGGGGGGAACCCTGCTTGTCCTCCCCTCACAAGGAGAACAGCACCAAGAAGGAACAGAGTAGAGAAGCAAGGGCTTGCCACACAAGTCCTCCACAGAGGAGTGGGCAAGCAGGGAAAATGTACAGCTCAGAGGTTGAGGCACCAGAGGGGATGGTGGGCGGGAAGCAGTGATGAATGGTGAAGATATACAAGATGATCAAGAATTATGGTAGGTACGTAATTTTCATATCGTTCTGTATGCATCTTCACCAATCATCACTGGTGTATGAGTACCAAGCCCCCCCAAAGGGGATCTGGCACATCCCTGAGGGTAGACGTTACCTCAGTTCTCTGTGGGGGAGGACCACAGGGAGAGAAGCCCCTCATGGGCCTGGAGAGGCCCAAGACTGGTCAGGATGATTCCCAATTCCCGTCTCACCCTGTGGGAGAAAAACTGGCTCCTTGGAAAGGGGAGGCAATCACCCTACGCTGGGCCAATGGCAATAACCTAGAAAGATGAAGCCATGCTGTCTATCTCACACAGACTGCAGATCCTGCCAACCTAGAAGCTACCTCATTAGCATCGTAAGATGCCCTTGAGCGATGCCTCGCTAGCTCTAGGCCAGAAGCAGAAAGACAGATGGCATTCCTGGTTGCCTCCGTGTCAGGCTAAGTGGCTAGGAGCTGTCCCAGCACGATCCATAAATGTCTAGCACAGACAGCCATATGGGCCTGATATGTTGAAATACATAAAAGGAGATGCGCTGAGGAGCAGATCCTTCTACCCTAGTGGTTAAACTCCGCTGAGTCCAACTCTGGGGAACGGGCGTGTCTCGGGCAACGATGCCCAGAGGGGCATCCAGACACTCTATACCCGAGGTGGGGTTAGGCAAGGTGCCTGGAGATCCCAGAGGGCACGATACCTGCACTGGCAGTCTCTTGGGGCAGGAGAAGGGGCAGCGAGAGACTGCCTGAACCGATGGGATACTTCCTGAAAAGAAACATGCCATGGAGGAATGACCACATTCTCTGATGGAAACTCTCCCAGGAGAGCCCGCGTCACATGGGCAGGATCGTGACTTGAGAAATAGGAAATGTGGAGTTTCTCCATCACCCTCGACTAGAACCGCTGATAGATCTGGGTCACTGGAGGGCCGAGATGGCTTGAGCGTCCCACGACTGCTCACCATCTCCCGGGAGGGAGGGGGGGCTGTAACCCGGTGTTGGGTGATCACTGGCGGAGACCAGGGGTAGGACAACACAACTGGATGTTGCTAGGGAGCATGACAGATATTGGCTTTCGCCCAGACGTCCCGCTCTCAAGGGGAGAAAACAGAAAACACAGCTCAGTGCTGCTGGATGACAGCTGCTCGGTCTCCGGAACCGCTGAAACCCTCCAGTGAGCCATCCCCTCACCTCAGCAGCCTACCAGGGCCTAATGTGGACATGCCAGGTAACCCCCACTAATGCCTTCCCTCTCGGAGGAGGGGGATCCACCCGGCGAAGGGTTACGCCAAGATACCCCGGGGGCAGCTGCGATATGAGGTTGTGGGTGGTGGGACTCGAGTAAGGTCAGTAGGGTTTAGCTGGAGTTCCAGGGCATGCCTGAAAGACTAGGGGCACTGGAGATGAAGGGTGAAACCCCCTCAAAAACAACCGCTGATAGTCAGTGATATCAGCGTCTGAGGACAAGTGGACCAAGGAGTGTTCTTCCTCAGGCGAGGAAGACAAGGAGGAGGAGGAGCTCGATTTAGGGCTGGATGCAGCAGGTGATTAAGGTCTAAAAATGACCTGATCCAGAGCTCTAGGATAGCGAGGAAAAGCTGCAGCCAAGCCCCTGAATTGATCCTATGACAGAGGCCCCCTAGGGAGAGCAGAAGGGTTGGGCAGAGGATCCGAAGGAGGAGGAGGAGACTGCAAACCAGAGAAGGATCCCTGCTAGGGCTAAAGGAGCATTCATGCGACCCCTCCTGGAGGGTGGGGCTGTGCAACGAAGCCACATAAGGTCGTACAACTGTGCAGGTGCGGCCCAAGTGGTGCCCTAAAGAAGCCGCCGCAAAGTGAGCAGACTGGGGCCGGTCTAGCCCTTGCAGGTGGCCCCTAACCCCACCAGATGCAGGCCTCCTCTGCTGAGAGCAGCGAAAACGTGAGGGATCAGCACTGTGACTCTTGCCAGAGCCATCAGCAGCTCTGAGAAAAGACCCCTGGGCCATCACGGGCACTCTCAAGTCCTCCCCCTCAGAAAGAGACCAGTCCCTCGTCCATCCCTGAGGAATCAAGGTGGGCAACACCAGAGGAGTTACAGGTGTCTGCAAACTAGTCCAAGCAACCCCCAAGTTAACCGCTAACAAAGGAAAAGAAGCCACACTGCTCCCAGCTTCAGCCCTTCCAGAGGCGCCAACCTCTGACTCGGCATAGGGAGTGACACCGCATCCAGACCCGGCACTGTCCCCCAATCTTGCTCCATCATTGGCACCCCCCATCCCCAAGGCATCGGGGACGGCACTGCCCTCTTCCACGGCACTGGAGACAGTACCACCTCACCCCATGGCACAGAGCGAGTCCCAGACACCACAAACAGTGCTGGAGGACTTGGAGATGGTGGCCCCAGAGACAGAGTCAGTCAGAGGAGAAGAAACCTTCACAGCCATGCCGCTAGGCCTTGTAGGGAGGAGAGACTCTTCAGAGCCTGAAAGCTCCTCAGAGGTTGGGGGGGGGGATGACCAGTCCGTGTCGGACCCATCGTCCTCCTCCGAAGACGAAAAGAGAGCAGGGCAGATAGGAGAGAGGCTGACTCGTGACCACCGGGTTCAGAACCGCCATGCACCGAACGTAAGACTGCACTGCACTTTCAGCACTGCCCTGCTCACCAGCTCCGGAAATTATGCCAGGAGGTGGAGCAGAGTGAGAGAGTTGGGCCCCACTGGTACGGATCCAGCGTGTGGCTCCGATCGGAACACTGGGGGTAGTCATGGCTCCAAGGAGGCCAACGACCGAGAGGGGTAATCACCCAACCCCCAGGAGGAGGCAGACTGTCCACCCGACCCCTCTAGTGAGCCGGAAGTGCCAGTGAGGTCAGCACCATCGACGGCTCACAGCCCTCCGATACATATAGTAATGGAGGGTGACCCAGGGAAGGGTCTAGAGTTCTCGCCTTGGCATCCCAGAACCGACGGTGACCTCTGAGGGTAGGAGGTTTCCAACCCACCTTCAACACGTGCATTTTGAGGACCCAGCAGTCCATGGAGAAGCACACGTTGCAGTTGTCCATGTCGTGCTGAGGACGCAGGCAAGAAAGACATCAGTCATGGCTGTCCGTTACGGATATGGACTTGCCGCAGGGGCACTGACGCATTGGGGCACGTCCCGTCCCATCTTGAATTTCGACCTAGGCCCCGGACTGGACATGTTCGACCATGTATAAAAAATGGAAAACATACTTACCGTAATTACTGATCTTCTCGGACAGTCTCCATCACTCATTCACACTAGTGGGATAGCGTTGGAGAGGCGCTAGGACCAAGTGGGAGCCTAAAATTTTCTGAAGGGTTGGCGTTGAGACAGGACCACACATGCATGGCACCGCAAGACTGGCTCGCACCTTTGTAGGCCATCTCGGCATCGACCCTCCAACCGCCTCAGTACCTTTTCGACTGAGGAGGTGCAGCATAACTAATGAGAATAACTCATCCTGAGCTTCTGGGCCTGAGAGCACCCAGATGGCCTTTGCAAGAAAGGTCTAAGCACAATGTCCTCACAGTCTGAACCATAGGACCATGAAGACCAGGAGAGAAAATGAGTGAACTCAGGGGATGGTGGGTGGGTGTGTGAATGAGTGATGGAGACTGTCCAAGAAGATCAATAATTACGGTAAGTACGTAATTTCCATATCTTCCTGGACTAAGTCTCCATCACTCATTCACAGTAGTGGGAGAGTACCGAGCTAAAACCAACAACCCTGATTAGGTGGTAGGAGATAGGGTTCACTCAGAAAGAACAGCCAAGGACTGTCCTGCTAATAAAAAGAGCAGTCTTGTAAAGAGCATCTAAAACATAGTACTTACAAGATAAGCGCTCTAGTTGTAACTCACCACTTTGCAGATGACTGGAATGGGCACAAAATGAAAGTCTGCCAGGAAGCCGCAACCACTCCAGGAGAGCGGCAGAACCTGGCCTCACAATTTGGTCTAGGACCAAAATTAATAGTGTTAAAAACATATACTAATGTAACGTAAAGGGACCTCAGGAACTGAAAGAGTCAGAGGTAAAGTCTACTGGTTCAGGGTAGACCGAAAAGTGTAGCTGGAAACCCCCACTATCAAATCTTGCTGAACTGTAAACAACAGGTCCAGAAGCACTTGAACCCCTTACTTGGTGAGCAAGGGGGTCCAGGTGGGGTTAGCCCATCAAGGAGAATGGTATCCACTTAGTCACAGGAACCTTCCTGATGGAAGGCCAAGCACGACTTAGAAGCCTCTTGTGGTGGTCTAGTAGAACCACATCCTACCCACTGCATATTCCAAAAGGAATCATCCTGCCCGTGTGTACAACTGCAGTAGCAGGCTCTGAACTCAGGGAAGAAAGGAAAAAGTGTACAGGAGGACGTGTCCACTGTGGAAAAAAACATTCCAACAGAAAAAACAGGGTCTGGATTTCTAAGGCAAATAGAGGAAGCTGAGCGTCGAAGAGGGACACAGCAGGACCAAGTTAGGGCTAACCCATTTGTTGAAGTGACTGAAAGAGGCAGTGACTCAATGCGGTGAGGCACCACCTACTCTGGCCTCCCTGAAGGAAGTAGGAAAGGATTCTAGTTTGTTTGCTGAAAAACAAACATCACAATTCCATCACGCATTTGGAGAGGATAGCTTTGTGAGCGACTGGCATGGACCAGTGCGCAGGAACTGAAGGTGTGAATATTTGAGAAGCTACCTCAGAAAAAAGACCTACTTGACCTTCCATTAAGAAGGAGAAAATCGAATGTTAAGTAAAAGCAAGCAAGGAAGTAGAAACCTGAGTTCCGACTCGGTGGAGAGTCGCTTCTGCTGCTGCAAGGCTCTGCTCAAGAGAAGAAAGCCTGATAAAAAAGGGGAATTAACAGACTGGGCAGTCGCCTAGGTCTACGAAATTTCTCTGAATGAGAGAACTCTCTCTTAGAGAAAGAGTTGACCCATACCGCTACCAGATCGGACTTCCCCTAGGGGAGGAAGAAGTCAGGTACTCTTTACCGTACTCTGGAGACGAGCGCCTGAGGGGCTGAGGCAGAACCTGACCAGATCCAAACAGGGGGGTATCAGGTAACTTCGGCTAGGCCCTGTGCTGTGATAAAAATTTTTTTTTTTTTTTTTTTAGTCCAAGCCTAACAAGGCTTTCAGGCTGCTATTTCGCAAGGATTGTTTTGATACAAAATGACGAAGATGTTCTCCATCTGAGTGCAGAAGGAGCCTGAGCATCCACACTGAAATCAAGACCGGACTAACAATCACAGCTGGAGAGATGCTAACCACCTATACTGAAGAAGCCACCGAAGGGGCAATATCACAAGGGGTCTATATACCCCTATCAAAGGAGCAGATGAGCCAGAGTGGCTCCCGACCATTAAATTAGAATGTCCCGCAGAGTGTAACTGTCTTGACGATTGAAAAAGTCTAGACGCAGAAGTGTATGGTCCACGGACACAGTGTGAAATACTATAGTGGACCCCATTACTGAGGAACTACTGAAAAGATTTTTCATCACGGACTCTGATGATAGAGAGGATGTGCCCTTCAGTATATAAAATGAGTTGTCCGCTGTATTACTGACCAGAAGGGCAGGGAAAGACCCATCTAGATGCACTTCTACCCCAGAAGGACCTCCAAGAGAGGTCTAGGTCAGAGTCACTAGAGACTCCGCCATCAGGAAGGATGTCGAGGAGCTTGGTACAACGTAGGGAGCCGAGAAGGTGCTGAGCAGAATGAGATTCCGCTGTCAGAGCAGTACAGCAGAGTTCCATCAGCAGAAAACCGCTGGATGACACAAGATCCCACATAGACTGCCACTCACTAAGACGAGTGGAAAAAATAATCCGCAGAACAGGAGTTCATTCTGCGGAAAACATCCCGCCACAAGTTCTGTGGAAAGGAAGTCCGAAAAGGAAAAATGTGTCACTAATTCTGCCATACAGCACCCACTAGCACCCGTGCGGCACCAGCATCACTCATGGGACAGGAGGGCACCAAGCTATGCTTATGCCAACCTGGGCGATACCCAAGGGCACCCTCGGCAGTACCCGCAGGCACCCCCGCACCCATATAGCAACGGTACCCGAGGTCACCCCCAACACCCATGGTACCATGGCACCATGGTACCCATGACACCCACGGCAAGAATAGTACCCGAGGGCACCAGTGGCACTCATGGGCACCAGTGGCACCTATGGGCACTCGCGGTGCCACCCACGGGTGCTCACGGCACCACCCACAGGTGCTCCCGGCGCCACCCATGGCACCCGCGGGTGCACGGTGCTGCCCGCAGGTGCACGGAGCTGCCCGTAGGTGCTCAGTGCCACCTGCAGGTGCATGGCACCACCCAGACACCCAAGGCACCACTGATGGCGCCGACAACCAACGGCAGCAACAAGAGCACCCACGGTGCCACAAAGATCGATGGCGCCGACCCACGGTGTCGACTAAGGCACAGCACCGACCAAGGCACCGAGCCACGGCGCCGAAGGAAAATGCCAATGGAAATCCTGAGAAGGGGAGAAGGAAAAAGGTGGTGCCCGTACCAGCCCCTGCATAGAAAAGGGAGAGGGGAGTATGCACAAGGGGTCGACACGATGGCAAAGGCACCAAGAGGGCACCTTGCCAATTGTGATCCAATCGACCCGGCTCCAGTCCAGGCTCAGAGGCCCGGAGGTCCCAAAATCAGGAACAGAGCCAGGAAAACTGGAATGTCAAACCCCCTGCTCCATAGGAGCGGCCCAGAGGTGAAACTGCCCACCGGGGCTCTAACGAGGACAGAGATGGAGCTCAGAGTCGAGAATGTAGCCGTTAGGAGTGGGGCCAACAGGAACCCACTGAAGTCGGTTCAGGCCCATCACCCTTCCCGATGAACAATCCTCATGCAGACGTACCAACACGCAACCTTGAGTGGTGCTGATTCTTCTTCCCCCAACGAGGAAGAAGAGCTCGAGGTTGCCGGAGCCAGATCCTCGAACGTTAGATTTGTGCTTCAGAGGACTGTCCTCCCCCCGAGCATAGGACTGTCCGTAGTCGGACCCCCCCCATTAAGGGCGGGGGACCGGACACAGCCCCTCTGCCATAAAAACTTTCAAACTAAGTCCTCCTACAGTCACTGCTACCGTCTAAGGACGACTCCGTTGATGGCAGGAAAGAATCTTTTTCCTTTTTCTTCATAATCTTCTTTTCTTGTTCGTAAAATAAGAAATTACTACTTAAAATATTAAATTAAACGTTAAAAGCTGCTGTTGTGTAGACAAAAACTGAGACTCCGGCAGACGAGCGACGTCGACATCCAAACGCACTTGATGGCGGGAGAAAAGGAATTGAGGTGGGTGGAGGGTCGATGCTGAGATAGCCTACACAGGCGCGAGCTAGTCTCACGGTGCTGCATATGCGTGGTCCTGTCTCAATGCCGACCCTTCAGAAAATTTTAGGCTCCTGCTTGGTCCTAGCGCCTCCGGCGCTATCCCACTAGTGTGAATGAGTGATGGAGACTTAGTCCAGGAAGATAAAATAAAACAAGAAACAGACTCGGCGCCATAGAAACAAATTCACAACATAAATTGAAAAAAAGGAACGATCTAACTCATTCGCAGATCTCTACGGCATCAAGAATGAACAGCACTTTGGTGGTGTCGAACCACAACGAACTATGCAGCTCCTCTCCAGCTCCTACGAGGTGTACTCTTGACGGCAGGAAGAGCAGAACTGAGGCGAGGAAGGAGTCTGTGTTGGTTACTGGCTGATGCTTGAGCACCATGCTGCGTGTTCGCCTCAAGGGCCCCCCCCCCCCCCAACAAAAAAAATTTGTAAGCTAATAGCTCACATGGGGTCATAGCACCTCCGGCGTATACTAGCCAGTGATGAATGATGAAGATACATACAGGAAGATCTGTGGGACTGTCCCCCGTTGTCTGGTCGCAGAGCTGGGTGGAAAGGAAGCTGCCACAGAGGCCTGCTGCTGAGGCAATCTGGGTACCAGAACTGTCGCAGCCAGTCTGGAGCTATCAAGATTCTCTGCACTTTGTCCTTCTGGGCCTTGACCACCACTTTGTGGATCAAGGAAAAGGGAGGGAAAATGTATATGATGCCTGGGATACAGGGCCTCGCAAAGGTGCCCCCGACTGTGGGGGGCGGGCACAAAAAAGCCTCAGTTTGGCAGTCTCTCAGGAAGTGAACAGGTCCACCAGAGGAGTGCCACACAGGGAGATCAGGTGGTTCAACATATACTTCTACCTGGCTTCACACCAAAGTATGCAGCAGAAGCCTGAAAAGCAGGTATTTGCCTTGCCTGAACAGCACACACCTCCTTGGGGGAAGCTTGCAGTGTGAACTGTATTAGCCCATCCCTCGGCTGTTCCTACATTTATTGGGGCTTGTGATGTGGTCACGTAAATTTGTCATGTGACCTGCCTTGAGTTTTCTAAGTGCCCACATTCCCTTTAGCAAGTTATACTTTTTGGGCACTAGGAGTCACTAGTGAGTGCTAATTGCTACCCAATTCCCTAGCTACTCTCTCTCTCCAACTACCCTATTTTGTTCCTCTGCCCCCTAGTGTTATCCTCTTTTTTTCTACTTTCATTATTTGTTTTCCACCTGACTCAAGGCAGCTTTGAACTCCCAACTTTCTACATTAAAGGCGGCTGCCCCACCTCTGCGCTATTCCTGCAGCTCTCATATACCTTATACTTCGGCATCTATTATACCTTCTGCCCTACTGCAGGACAGAAGAGTGGAGGCCGATGCCGGCCACTACATCCTCTAAACTTGAGAATCTGTCACAACTCTCCGCCCAGCTCCTATTTGTGTTTTTTTTGTGACAAAAAAAAAAAATATAAAATGATTACAAAAGTGATCTTGATCTTCCTAACCCAATTCTCTGCAAGCCCTCTTGAAATCTCTGGGATAAAGTCCCAGTAACCACTCTCTCCCAGTCCTTGACAACCTCAGTTCCCAGACCGGAGTATGTATGCCCATACCCTCTCCCAATTTCTCCTCCTCACTTTACTCCCCACTCTCTCCTTCCCTTCCTGCACTCACCCTAGCCCCACTGACTCTACAACTGCCTACCTCATAATACCCTGCACCTTCCCCTCTAGACTTGCTACTTCCTCCCCCTCTCCGCGTCATATACCTGTCTGTCCCCCTCCCCCCCACCTCTCCCAGCATCTTACCACCGCAGATGTTAACCTTTGCTTCCCTAATCAGGGTCCCCTGACCTACTACCAACGTCGCATTTTACGCAGATATAGGCTCCCTGCAACCTATTCATTCCTTCTCCTCAACCTCCTCATTCTACTCTTGGGGGATGATGAATGCAACCCTGGCCCCATAGCTGTACCCACCCTCTCGGCTCACACAAAGGATTATCACCCATATCAACTTCAGAAGTCTCCTGCCCAAGACTGACCTACTAACTTGCTGGATAGCTGAGCAAGCTCCGGATATAAGATGCCTAACAGAAACCTGGTTCTCTGCTAACCCCCCAAACTCCTCCCTCACTCTCCCAAACTACACTCTACACAGGCAGGACTGTGGTAAAAGAACTGGTGGTGTAGTCTTCTACACAAAACAGCCACTCATGAGCTCAGTTACTCACAAAGAAGCTCACCTCAGCTCCCACAAACTCCTTATGGTTCACTCTCAGTTCCTGCCTCACTCCCACTTTTCCTAGGTGTGCTCTATGCCTCTCCCACCTATCCAGAGACTCCCTCATCACCATCCTTACCACCCTGCCTTACCTAGCATCCAGAGGGAAACTGGTCCTTGCAGGTGATTTCAACTTGGACTGGCTAGTCCCCTCCACAAAAGCTCACACCTCCAAAACTGAGTCCCTTAATCTCATCCAATTGATCAATGAACCCACCTGCTACAACCCCCACTCCCAAAACCATTCTTTATTAGACTGGATCCTTACCTCACACCTTCACAGAAAACCTCCTCCAGTGTGATGTCCTCTCTAACACACTAAGCAACCATGTATTACTTACTGTATCAGAAAAACACAACTGACCAAATCTGCCCCAAAGTACATCAACACTTGCCCTCTAAACACTGACATCCTCCTAACCAGGCTATACCAAGCCGACTGGCAACCTGTCTACTCAGCCCCTGATGTTGGCATGGCCCTCTCTAGATTTCTACACACCTTTACAAATATCTGGAATGTCCATGCCCCTCTGAAAAAATCCAGGGTCAAGAAGTGGCACCACCCCTGGATCACCACACCAGTCCTTGCCAAATGCAAGGAAAGAGACAAGGTTTGGTCTTACTTTAAATCCAACCCCAACTCTCAGAGCAGGCAAGCTTTTAACACCCTTCATAATGGCTGCACTAAGACCATAAGAAAAGCAAAGGCAGACTACATCAGGTCAAAACTCTTGCATGCTAAGCCCCCTCAATTCTGGAAAGTTGTGCACATACTCCTTGACCCACCAGCCTAGCCCTGCACCCCTGGCTTCAAACTTCATGGCCAAAAAAGTCACTGACCCAACCCGCACCTCAGAAATCCTCAACCAGTTTTTCACTTCCTGTGCCGTACCACATGGCTCCCCCCTCCTTCCCCAGTCCCACCACCACCACCTCCCCTTAGCAATGACTTCAAGTTCACCCCCCTTACCGAACGAGAGGTTCGCAAAAACCCTATGCTCGCTTAACCCTGCAAAGACCAGCCTGGATGGGATTCACTCCAAGCTCCTGCAGATCTCAGCTCCTGCGACTGCCAAGCCCCTTACAACATCTCCTTAACCTCTCATTTTCCACAGGAACAGTCCCGCTAACTTGGAAACTGGCCTGCTTAATTCCTCTTCACAAAGGCAGTGACCACTCCTTGCCAGGCAATTATAGGCCCATCTCGCTCCTCCCAGCCCTAGCCAAACCACAAGAATCCTTGGCCCACACCCGACTAGCTGACTACCTTGCAAAAAACAACATCCTCTCACCCCACCAGTCAGCTTCAGAAAACACTATTCCACAATTTCCTCCCTCCTGTGCGTCACCAACCATATCCAAACTGCCTCCGACCAAGGCTTCCTTACAGCAGCAGTATTTGTGGATTTAGTCAAGGCATTTGACTCCATAGCCTACCCTCTTCTCCTACAGAAGCCTGAGGGAGCTGGACTCGCCCCCATCACTGTAAAGTGGCTTTAATCTCATCTCTCCACCAGATTTTAATCTGCTAGAATCCCTGATACCACATCCCCCCACCCCACCCCCCATCCTGGGCAGTCGTCCCTCGAGGCTCTGTTCTTGGTCCCATCTTCTTCTCCCTCTTCATTAATGACCTTCCCTCCTCTTGTACCAATTCATCAATACACACGTATGCAGATGACACCATCCTCTTTACCTCCGGTCCTAACCTGCTTGAAGTCCAAGCTACCCTGCAAAGAGACTTCGACAACATTCAGCACTGGTTCAGCCAAAACCAACTGAAACTAAACACCACCAAAACTGCTTCCATGGTTTTCGGCTCTGTCCAGAAACTTAGCTGTACTACCTCCCCCCGCCCCCCCGTCACCTCTCTCGATGGCTCCCCACTTGACCAAGTCACCAGACACAAGTACCTGCCATTTGGCTGGACCCAATCTGTCTTTTTCATCTCACATTGAATCAATTACCTCCAAGCTGTGCCCCAAACTCAGCATGCTTTACTGGAACAGGGACTCTATCCCGTTATCTGCCAGACGTGAAACTGTCTCTAAAATGATCCTCCCCACACTAGATTATGCAGACATGGTTTATAGCTCTGCCCCATAACCTCCCATGGCAGGCTGGATACCCTTCTAAACTCATTCTGCTGCTTCGCTACAAACTCCCCTCTACACACCCACCACTGCAATCTGTACTCTCTCCTCAGATTAAGCCCCTTATCTCACAGGCGCTATATACACACCCTCAACCTTATAACCAAGTACTGGTTTAACTTGCTCCCCTCCTATCTTGAGGACTATCTATCCTAAGACTCTCTATCCCCCTATGAATTTGGACACAGAAATTAAAGATCCTTCACTCTGCCCCAACCCTCTTCTGCAGCGGACAAAGCTGCTTTCTCCTACCAGCTTCCATACTTGTGTAACAAACTTACCCCTACTACCAGAAACTCACCCGCTCACTCTAGCAGCAAGCAACAGCTACGTCTTCTTCCTCCACCCTTATGCCGCTGCCACAACTGAGCTAAACCCACCATCTCTACAGGCTACCATTCTACAACCCTCCCTAGCACTATGTAGAGCGCTTACTATTGTATTGTTCACCTCTAGATATTCATCACGTCATGTTCTGTTGCTCTCACTGCTGTATTATATTGATTGTAATTAGCTGCTATTATTCTGTTGATGAATTCTCTGCATTTATTGTTTGTATTTCCACTGCCCCCCGCTTGCACCTGAATCAAACCTCGGCACAGTGTGCCTTTCCAGTTACCAAATGTTTAAATAAAATAAAATTCAGGGACCACTTGTGTGATGTCTCTCCCACCTAGTTGAAAGCATCTGCCAGGTGACTGTTCTCTCTTATTACATGGATTTCTAGGAGATCTGCACTCAGGCTGTGCAAAAGGGTCCAAGTTAGGAAGGCCTCCTGACATAGTGGAAGGAAGTGAGTTCTGCCTGCCTGTTCAGGTAGAACACAGTTGTGATATTGTCCATCTGGACCTGCATGGCATGACTAGAGGTATGAATTTCATCAGAGCATGCCCCACTGCATGGGGCTCTGGCAGATTTATGTGGTGGCAAGACTCCTGGGGCTCAATACTGAAAAAGAGGCAAAGCAGAGCATAAAGGTTTGCACTGCACTTGCCCATGACTCTGAGGAAACTATCTTCAGTTGCTTAGCACACCAGCGCTACCCGACTGAATACAGGGCCATGTCAGCAAAGCGCTAAATCGAGTAGTGCTGCTGACATGGATCTGGAAAGTGCAGGGACCCAATAGCACCAGGAGCTCCTGGCGCGATATTCAGCCAGCACCATGCAAATGAGCCCATTGGGCATGCAAGGCACTAAGGGGCCATATGCATGCCCATTTGCATGGAAAGCGGCAGAAGGTTTGTGCCCTTGTGGCCTGCCCCACCCACTCTGATCCCTAGTCCTATAAAAAGATACATTTCCCTGGTGTCTAGTGGTCATCCCTACCATCTGATCCCCAGTCTCTGTAAAATTAAAATAGTCCCTGGTGCCTAGTGGTAACCCCAACCCTCTGATCCCTGGCCCTGGTGAAATTAGAATATTCTCTGGTGCCTAATGGTCACCCCACACTCCGATCCCTGGCCCAAGTTCAACTAAACCAGTATCTGGTGCTTAGTGGTCCCCCCCCCCGCCCTCTGATCCCCAGCGAAATTAGTGGTGCATAGTGGTCCCGCCCCAATCCCTGGCTCAGGTGAAATCAGAATATTCCCTGGTGCCTAGTGGTGCCCCACTCTCCAATCCCTGGACCGCTAAAATTAAAATAGTCCCTGGGTGCCTAGTGGTGCCCCCACCCTCCAACAGCCAGCCCCGGTAGAATGTAGACAGTCCCTGGTGTCCAATGGCACCCCAGATACTTGCCGCGGTTAAATGCCAACAGTGTCTGGCATTTAGTGCCCCAACACTGGGTACACCCCCTGCCACCCCTTACCTTACCGCCGATGCTGTGGGCGCCCATACAGTGACTGGCACAGCCCTCCTCTCACCACCTCTGCTGGCTGCCATATAGGATTTCAGGAAGTGCATGTCCTCTGTACTGTAAAATTTAGGGAGTGCACATGCCTTAGACACTGGAAGAACTCACAGTCCATCCCTGTGATCCCTTGGTTGGTGCGCATATCGCTGTTGCCTAACAACGGCTGGCTTCCTGGATGCTACTATGTCATCTGATATTCTGGGTCTGGGGTTGATGACTGGATGAGCCTCTTTTCCTGCCCCCACTTCAGTGGCTTAAATGTGCTGTCCTGACAGCACTCAGCGCATTTCATACTGAAAGCTGCCAGGGGCGCAGTTGGTCACTAAGGTAAGTGAGCTGGGACCTGCATCTCACTCTGCACCTTCTGGTTTTTGCTTTGTAAAGTGTGATAGGGTAGAACAGGACCCTGTCCCATTTGTTATGGAGAAAGTGTTTAAATGCAAGGATCATTCCTCTTCTGTCTCTTCTCTGTGTGGTTGCGCAATCAAATTTTCCTGTGAGACTTCGGAATTGAGCAACCCGACAGGCTCGCAGTTCTTTGCCTCTCACTGTCTCTCAGTTTTCTCTTGCTGTCTGTTTTTCCCCCTTGCATATCTAGATCTGCTGATATAAAAATTGTGCAAATCATTGTATGGAAATGTAACTGATATTGGGATCCCTTGTGTTTGGAAAATACATAGCATTACTTTAGAAATGTGTATAATTATAATTTTGAGATGACTTCAAAAAGCTGTTGGAAGCTAGAGGTTACCAGAGTTCAATTTCTAAGCCTTTCGTATAAGCCGTACAAAAGGGGGCCTCAACTCAAGAAGCACACTGTGTTCTAGCAGCTCCTGCCTGATATTTACAAAAACAGGATGCTTGCTAAGGACAGGGGTTGAAAGGACTTATAAAAGAGCTAAGCTGCACCTGTAAGAAAGATTAGAGAAGAAAAAGGGACAGAGACTGAAAGAAAAAAACTTTCATTTCTTCTCTGTACATAGTTCTTCTGAACAAGTTTATTTTTTTATGTTACTGCTACTGCAAATAAATGTTTTTGGTGAATTCAACTGCTCCTGGTGTTTCCTGTACTTCCTGGCCTGTGTCTTGACGACAGATGGTGTCAGCCTAAGTGGGATTTATGCTATGCATATCCTAAGACAGGGGTTCATGCGCGGGTACTGGACTTGGTACCAGGGAAGTACAGAGGAAGGTATGGATTCTGCAGCAGCAAGTCCAGGAGTGGTCACCAGGAGAATGGCAGCCAAACTAGCAGAGACAGAAGTCCAAGCTGAGATTGTACAGCCAGCACAAGTTATGGAAAAAGAACAGGCAGTGACAGAACCTGAAAGCCTAATGGACTTTTTCAAATGGTAGGCTACACAACAGAGAGAGACTGAGAAGCAAAGAGAAAAAGAGATTCAACGTTTAGAAGCACAGAGGAGAGAAGAGATTCAGCTACAGGTGAAACAGATGTAACCCCCCTGCAAATGGGGGTTCCCAAAAGACTTCCAGGAGCTTGCTTGAATGCTCCAAGCCTGAATGGTGTTTGGCATTTAAGCCATTTATCAGTGAGTGTTTTTAGAGCCTCTGGTACTGTCTCTTTAAGAGCTGTCTGCTTGCAGACATAATTAGTTATATGGGGGACTGTGTGCTTCTCTGAGTACCACTCGAGCTGCTGCTAATTCACTTCATTTTGCAGTCACTAGGGTGACAAAGGAACCTATCTGAAAGATGTAACTGTTTGCCAGAAATTATTTAGAGTAATAATGAAATTACAGTTTGTCTAACCTGCTTTCTTTGCAGTCAGAACTGTGTCTGCTAGTTCCCCATTCTAGTTTTGAACTGCTGAACTGGACCCAATCAGTGTGGGTAAGCTAGCTCTAAAATGGTGCCTTGGATGAATCAGAACTTGGACTCATAATCTGAGCCAGCCACAAGAGGATTGTATGGGCAAGGACTCTGGGAGATGTAGTTTAGACTTCAGTGCCTTTTGGACCAACAGCAGCAGTCTATTGTGAGTGACAGCCAATCCAGTCAAGAACTGGGAGGAACTCAAAGGAAGTGCCCGGTTTTGTCGGTTGAAAGTTCAGTTGAGCTTTGGCAGTGAAGAAGGAAGGAGCCCTGTGCTTTTCAGTGTGCAGTTTTAGTCAAAAACGTGTATGGGCCAGAGTTCGGTCTGCAGCTTGTTAGGACTGAATCCGTCCTGTGAAAAGAATCAAAGGATCTCTGAAGAGTAGAAACCAGGCTCACCCTGTAGAAGACTGGAAGAATTGCTGAAAATTACTTTCGGTCTGTCAGGAACTGAATCTGCTGTGTGTTCTCCGGTGTTGTGCAGTAATTGCGATCGGGATACAGATGCAGCCTGCCTGGTATAGTGCTTTCTTTTATATAAATGTGTGAAGAGGTTTGTGTACCTCAAGTGAGCCCTGCTGACATTGAAGGACCCTATCTTATTTGGAGGTCGTGAGTACTAATTCAGGGTACGCTCCTGTTGAATTGCCACATTAAATCAAATGGAATTACTGTACTGCTGACTGTTTAATTCTCCTTTTCTCTGTGTGAAAGGGCCCCTACCAGCTGCCACGGTTTGGACTAGCCACTAGGGCTTGGGTACCCAGGGACAGTAACTGATAGGGATAGGCCTGTGCACAGAGCCATAGATAGATTATTAGAGTGATAAGCTAATTAACCTGATTTCCCCTGTCCTTGTTATATCCCCTAAATAAATCAGAGCTGCTTGTTTCAGCAAGTTATACTGCCTGAGGTATTTGTCTATGTTAAAGTACTGTACTGTGATTGTTGCACTGTATCTCATTTCACAGGAGGTCCCAGTGCGGAACCAGACCTGGGGGTGAGTGTATACTGTGAAGGTAATTCTGATATATTGTGTGGGCCACTAGTGGGAAGAAAGGGGTTGCAGTGTCCCAGAGGGCTGTGACCAGGATTGGTTTAACTATTGCAAACCCTGACCTCTGGGTGGAGGCACCATCATTGGATCCAGGCCCCTCAACCTGTTAGGTGGCAAATCAGGCAGGGTAGTAGCCCCTGGGATAAGCGCCATCTAGGGTTACATCTTGGAGGCACGCTGGGATTGTGTGTCCTCTAGTGGCCATATTTAAACCACTGTTAAGAAAAAATGGGTACCCGACAGAAGTGGCTGTGCACCGGCTGGTGGAGTGGTGTACTGGGGAGAGATCGACCCCCAAAATGCTATGCTTATCCTGGACATCCCCTGGGTATCAATACGGACACTGTGCAGGAGTACTTTCCAAGGTGGAAGGTTTACAAAACCCTGTGGTGGTGGGTCGGCATGCTAATCTGCTCACCCACACTTTCCTGGCCTAGTAGAGTTTAAGGATCCCATAGATAGCTCCAAAGTGCCACAGACCATTACCCCAGAGGAGCCCTCACTGCTTGGAGAGTGATAACTAAGGACAGTAAAGACCGGGGGAATCAGCCCCACCACTATCTGAAACTTTTGAGGAGAAATTTGCTGAATGGTTGCTGAGAGAGGAAAACTGTGGAGGACTTGAAGAAACTATTCTTGCCACCTGGGGTGTTCCTCCCCAACACCCTCTCCTGCTCCAGTGCCCGTAATGGTGGCTGAACCAATGCAGACTCTATTTCTGCACCTGCCATTAGTCACGACTCTTACCGGTTGAGGATCTTCTCTGGCACCCTCCCCACCCCCAAGGGAGGATGACTGGGAGACCTGGATAGACTATGTTGCCCCCAAGTGCTAGAATGGCAATGCCTGAAGGCAAGCGAAAGAGGGTTAGTGAGAGCTCCAGGTCCTGCCTGGCTACCATCCGTAAGCAAACGGCCAGTAACCCTGACGACTGCACAGGCCTATCTTGAGGCCTTGGAGAATGTATGGAGTCCAGATTCTGATGAGGACCTATGGTGGAGAGTAAGAAATGCACAACAGTACCAAGGGAGTTGTTGTCTGTGTATGTCTCTGGCTGAAAAAATTGTTGCAAGAATGCCTCAGAAAGGGTAGTTTGCCAGTGATTGAACTGGACCGAACCAGACTGGACAGAATCCTTAAGTCTGCCCCTTCTCAGAACTGCTGTTGCTTCAGTTACGCCTGGCAAATCGACTGGAATCCCCACCCTCCTATGATGAGTTAATGAGAGAAATTCGAGGAGTTGAGAAAGGCGACCTCGGGAGGTACCTGCACCAACAGCTGTGGCTACGACCCAGTGACTGAGGGTGACCCATCAAGTGAAGTTCAGGGCAGAGGTTGACAGTCAATGAGTGCTCTGACAAGGAAAAGATATGCCACAATGGGGCGAACTGTTGAGAGATCCGAATTCAAAACAGTCCCTTTATGAAGGCCACGCCTGCAAGTACGGGCCCTGACCTATATCCGACTGCATCTGCTATAGGGGTGGGGTACCCACCCATGTATCTCCTGCTGATAACAGCTCCAAACTCAATTCCTTGACCATGGAAGTGGAGAAACTGATGAGATGTCTCCAAATGCTTATCACGCCGCAGACAGAGATGGCACCAGGTTTCCAGTTAGTAATACCCGCCCTGGCTCCCAGTGTGCGCGCCGGCCAGCCTCAAACCCAGAAAGTATGTTTTATAATTGTGGGAAAGATGGGCACATGAAAAGGGAATACCAGTCCCAAGAGACACTGACAAAGTTGCATATAGGCTACAAAGGAGAGCTGGGAGAAGAAATCAGTGGTTAAGAGGTGCACGACATGATCCCAGTGAGGGCACCAAAATGCTAATTCACGCCCTTTTGGCAAGGTCAGTTGCCCAGGCCCCACTACCGCTTCTCCAGACTGGTCCAGAATAGTGGGTCCCTCCATGGAGACCACTGTAAAGGTGAATGGAGTGTCTACAAGAGCTGTATTAGACAGTGGCTCCAAGTGACAATTATGTTCCAGGATTGGTATCAGAAGCATTTGTCAGACGACGCCTTTACAACCATTAGAAGGACTGCATGTATGGGGTTAAGTGAAAGGCCTACCCTATTCGGGTATATCCGATTTGGCTGTCTTCCCACCTCCGTGGCTGGAGTGGCGAACAAGTAGAGACCCTAGCCTTAGTGTGTCCCCCCTGTGACTGTATGATGGTGTCCTTTGTTGATTGGAACAAATGCTCATATGTTCGGAAGGCTGGCACAGTTGTGTTAAGGAAAACAGGGTCAAAGACTAGTAGAGCTTAAGAGTCTGCTTCTAATGAAGCCATGATGAGGACAGAGAGAGATGCTGAAAAACAGAACCAGAGGAACCGGTCGGAATTGTATGGAAGAAGGATCCTGAGTCTCTGATCCGGCGCCAAATGCCCAGTGTACCTTACAGGAGAGGTCCGTATCAGAAAGGATGTTAAGAATAAAATATTATGTTGGATGCACCAGGCGATGGAAAATTGCCAGAGGGACTGCTGGTCAAGCTTCGGTATTTTGCCCGCTAGAGCCCATGCTTATGCCAGAAGGGTAATGGTCCAAGTTCATAATGTGTCTGAAAGAGACATTCGAGTAAACAGAGGTTGCATCCTGCTAATGTGCATGTGCAGACACTGCGGTGCTACCCAGCAGCAAGAGTTCAAGGAAGAATGACAGAGAATCGCCTGACTTGTTTGATTTCGTGACTTCGCTGCCAGCTGAATGGAAAGTGAGGATCAGTGAGAAGCTTGCCCAGAGAGACCAGAGGTGTTTTCTTTAAAGGATGGGATGTAGGATGCGTGGCAAGGAGCTGAGCACAATATCCGGCTGCATGACGAAAGACCATTTCGTGAGAGGTCTCACGCCTCGGCACCTGCTGACATAGATGATGTGAGACGGCATCTGCAAGAGATGTTAGCTGCTGGTAATACAAGAATCCAGAAGCCCTTGTGCTTCCCCCATTGTGGTAGTGAGGAAAAGAATGGAACAGTAGGATGTGTGTGATTATCGCATCTTAAACGCGCGGACTATCCCTGATCAGTACACAATGCCCCGCATTCAGGATGCTTTTGACTGCCTAAACGGAGCAAGTGGTTTCTGTGCTGGATCTCCAGAGTGGGTACTACCAGATCCCGCTGGCCCCAGAGGACCGTGGAGAAGACTGCCTTTATCTGTCCGCTGGCTTCTATGAATTCATGAGGATGCCTCAATGATTTCAGGTGCCCCAGCCACTTTTCAACGATTGATGGAGCGTGCAGTGGGGACATGAACTTACTAGAGTGCCTGGTATACCTAGATGATGTTATTGTGTTTGGCAGCTCACTGGAGGAACATGAGATCAGATTATTTAAGGTATTGGACCGACTGGAGGACTTTGGCCTTAAACTGTCCATTGATAAGTGTCAATTCTTTCAAACATCAGTAAAGTATGTGGGACACATAGTATCCACCGAGGGAATAGAGACCACCCAAGTAAAGTTGAGGCCTTGACTCACCTGGCCACAGCCCAAAAATCTAAAAGAACTGCAAAGATTCCTGGATTCTGTGGTTATTATCGGGCGCTCATCAAGGACTATTCAAGAGTGATCCGTCCTTTCTTAACCTTACTCAAGGGTATCCCCAACCCACAAAAAATACCAAAAGTCAGCGTCCCTCAAGACTGAAAGAGTGTATTTTCATCCAAGTGAAGGATTTAGTCCGCTGGACTCCTGATTGTGAGACTGCTTTTCATGAGATCATATATCAACTTACCCATGCTCCAGTGCTGGCCTATGCCGATCCAAGAAACCTTACGTCCTGCACACTGATGCTAGCTTGCAAGGGTTGGGGCTGTGTTGTACCAAGAGCACGAGAATGGCCTGAGACCAGTGGCTTTCCACAGTAGAAGCCTGGACCCCATCCCGAAAAGAACTATCCTGTACATAAGTTAGAGTTCCTAGCTTTGAAGTGGGCTATTGTTGACCAATTCCATGAGTACTTGTGGGGCTAAAATACTGTAGTAAAACTGACAATAATCCTTGACCTATGTGCAGACCTCAGCTAAGTTGGATGCACTGGCCAAGGTGGCTTTCTGCATTATCTACATATGACTATGCTCTCGATACGAGCAGGTCTGAACCACATAGATGCTGATGCTCTCTCCGAGGCCTGTTCCCCAGAATGATTGGGTCCGATTGGCAGAACCTGACATTGCGAACTCTGGCGGAAGTTTGACAGGAGGAACAATGTCCACGACGAGTGGACTGCATGGTGGATTGCTTGGGAGCCTCTGAGAATTGCATACCTGCTGCTTATTGCCACTTTCTGCAATAGACATTGGTGCACTGCCTCAGCTGGACAATGACAGTATTCGGCAGGCTCAATCCCGATCCCATGATCAAAGCAGCTTAGAAGCCTCTATGCAGGAAAAGATGTGTCCAAATTACGCCCACTGATTTGAGAACTGCACTGTTAGTACCAAAGAAGGTCCTAAGTTGAAACTGATCAATAAACTGTTATACAGAGAAACAGTAAACAGAGGGGGACAAGTAGACAAACAACAACTAGTGCTGCCCACTGCCTTCGAGACTCAGTACTGAGGTCCTTGCACAACCACATGGGGCACCTTTGTATAGACAGAACACTTGACTTGATGAGATCCAGATTCTATTGGCCTAAGATGGGGGCTGATGGAGCACACATTCAACTTGTAGTCGCTGCTTACAGAGGAAAGCTTTTGCTCCAGAGGGTGCCCCTTGTTAACATCACCACCAGTGCACCCATGGAGCTGGTCTGTATTGATTTTCTGAGTTTGGAGTCAGATCAAAGAAATATCAGTAATGTGCTGGTGGTCACTGACCATTTCACGAGATATGCCCAAGCTTTCTCACCAAAGACCAGAAAGCTCCACTGTACAAAGTACTTGTAGAAAACTTTTGTTCACTATGGGCTCCACAAAGAATCCATTCTGATCAAGGGAGAGACTTTAGAGTCGCCTGATCAAAGAGATGCTTCTCTGTGGGGAGTGCGAAGTCCAGAACCACTCCTCCCCCCAGGGGACCCACAGCCTGAACGCTTTCAACCGGACTTTGCTAGATATGCTAGGCACCTGCACCCAAAGGACAAGCCTAGATGGAGCCAACAAATTAGCACCCTGGTACATGCTTATAACTGCACAAAGTGATGCCACTGGATTCTCCCCTACCGCCTGATGTTTGGAAGAGAAGCCGACCTACCAGTAGATGTGTGTTTGGGGTGTCTCCTGAATCGGGTTGACAACTATTTACAGTATGTGCAAAAGTTAAAGGCCCAGCTAACTCATGCGTACTCAACTGGCTCAAACCATGGCTGCCAAAAGAAATCTGGCCAACAAAGAAAGGTATGATAAAAGGTGAAAGCACAGGAACTCCAGGAGGGAGATCGGGTATGATAAGAAATCTGGGACTGCATGGCAAGCACAAGATTGCTGACAGATGGCACCATCTCCCTCACATTGTAGTGGGCAAACCAGATGATCTGCCAGTGTACAAAGTAAGGCCTGAGAATAATTCAAAAGATGTAAAACAATGCATAGAAACATTTACTGCCCATTGACAAATCCTGATTGAGTCTGAGCCCCAGAAGATGCCCCTCTGGACCAGTGACTAGAGCTGCTGCTAAGAAAAGATCAAGAAAGTCTGCACCTACAGAAGCAAAGTTAAAGTGTTCCCTCCACAAGTCCCAGTTGAGCATGACTGTCCATCCATATCAGAAGAAAGTGAGAGTGACTTTGAATACTATCCTTCTCGAACTGAGTCAATTGTTTGGGCAACCCTAGTCAATACTGGAGACAAAGCTGGGCCTTCTGGACTGTCTAAGCCCCAGCTCATCCCTGGAGCCAATGCTCCCAGAAAGGAAGTGCAAAGCATCAGATCAGATGAAATGGAATCAATAGCATGGTTGAACTGTTTGAGCTTTCAGGAGGAAAATGATAGATTGGGGCAGACTGGTGACACAACTAACAAGAAGAGTATTTTGAGTGCCCTGACAGTCCACTGCCAGTGTCCAGCTTCCATGCGAGCCAAATGTTGTGGACCCAGAAACTGTAACTCCTGGAGCTGAAAGTGCCCCAAGTTCCAGCCTCTCACCCCATGGAGACTCCCCTGACAAGTGAGGACAATGCTGAAAATGAGGCTCAGAGTGCAGAGACTATAACAGTTCCCCTAGAAAGACTGGTCGAGCTGTAAAGCCTGTGGTGCACCCTCAGTTATGATTCACTTGGGAGGCCTGTGGACTTGCCTCTCAATGTTGTCCATAAAGGAGTGTATGAGTCCCGAGCTCATTGCCCAAACTGAGCATCGTGCTAACCAAGTTACTTGTGTTGCCTCTCTAGTATGGTGCCTTGCCCATCCAGCCCCAAGGTAACTGATAGGGAAGGCCCTCTTCAGGTTTCATGTACAAGAGATAATAACTTGAGTTATGGTGATAATGTGTATGTAATATGTAAAGAGTGACGACTGCAATGTTTCAGAAATGTGTTCTTGGTAAAATGATATATTGACTGATGATTACATATGCGAGCCTAATGCAAATGTATATGGTTGCAGTTGAAACTTATGGTACTTGCTTGACGACGCCAAGCTTTCCCAGGCCAGGAAGGTGTAACCCCTGCAAATGGGGGTTCCAAAAGACTTCCAGGAGCTTGCTTGAATGCTCCAAGCCTGAATGGTGTTTGGCATTTAGCCATTTATCAGTGAGTGTTTTAGAGCCTCTGGTACTGTCTTTAAGAGCTGTCTGCTTGCAGACACAATTAGTTTATATGGGGGGACTGTAGCTCTCTGAGTACCACTTAGCTGCTGCCAATTCACTTCATTTTTGCAGTCACTAGGAGTGCAAAGGGAACCTATCTGAAAGATGTAACTGTTGCCAGAAATTATTTAGAGTAATAATGAAATTACAGTTTGTCTAACCTGCTTTTGCAGTCAGAACTGTGTCTGCTAGTTCCTCATTCTAGTTTTGAAACTGCTGAACTGGACCAATCAGTGTGGGGTAAGCTAGCTCTAAAATGGTGCCTTGGACGAATCAGAACTTGGACTCATAATCTGAGCCAGCCACAAGAGGATTGTATGGGCAAGGACTCTGGGAGATGTAGTTTAGACTTCAGTGCCTTTTGGACCAACAGCAGCAGTCTATTGTGAGTGACAGCCAATCCAGTCAAGAACTGGGAGGAACTCAAAGGAAGTGCCCGGTTTTGTGGTTGAAAGTTCAGTTGAGCTTGGCAGTGAAGAAGGAAGGAGCCCTGTGCTTTTTCAGTGTGCAGTTTTAGTCAAAAAACGTGTAAGGGCCCAGAGTTCCGGGTTCTGCAGCTTGTTAGGACTGAACTGCCCCTGTGAAAAGAATCAAAGGATCTCTGAAGAGTAGAAACCAGGCTCACCCTGTAGAAGACTGGAAGAATTGTGAAAATTGCATCGGTCTGTCAGGAACTGAATCTGCTGTTGTTCTCCCGGTATTGGGCAGTAATTGCGTCGATACAGATGCAGCCTGCCTGGTATAGTGCTTTCTTTTATATAAATGTGTGAAGAGGTTTGTGTACCTCAAGTGAGCCCTGCTGACATTGAAGGACCCTATCTTATTTGGAGGTCGTGAGTACTAATTGTGGTCGCCCCGTTGAATTGCCACATTAAATCCAAATGGAATTACTGTACTGCTGACTGTTTAATTCTCCTTTCTCTGTGTGAAAGGGCCCTCACCAGCTGCCACGGTTTGACTAGCCACTAGGGCTTGGGTACCCAGGGACAGTAACTGATAGGGATAGGCCTGTGCACAGAGCCATAGGTAGATTATTAGAGTGATAAGCTAATTAACCTGATTTCCCTGTCCTTGTTATATCCCCCTAATAAATCAGAGCTGCTTGTTTCAGCAAAGTTATACTGCCTGAGTATTTGTTCATGTTAAAGTACTGTACTGTGATTGTTGCACTGTATCTCATTTCACAGGAGGTCCCAGTGCCGGAACCAGACCTGGGGGTAGTGTATACTGTGAAGGTAATTCTGATATATTGTGTGGGCCACTAGTGGGAAGAAAGGGGTTGCAGTGTCCCAGAGGGCTGTGACCAAGTTAGTTTTAACTATTGCAAACCTTGACCTCTGGGTGGAGGCACCCGCCATTGGATCCAGGCCCCTCAACCTGTTAGTGGCAAATCAGGCAGGGGTAGTAGCCCCTGGGAGAGCGCCATCTAGGGGTTACACAGAGGAGAGAAGAGATGCAGCGATAGGAGCAGCAGATGAGAGAAGAGATGCAGCGACAGGAGCAGCGATGGCTGGATGCCTTGCAAGCTATCAAAGGCAGAGAATCGGGCACAGATTCAGACGATCAACAAAATGCAAGAAAACGTAAAAGACATGAAACTTACAAAGTTGTGTCCCTCAGATGATATTGAGGCATACCTGACAACTTTTGAAAGAGTTGCCACAGCCTGCCAGTGGCCAAAGCAGCAATGGACAGTCAGACTGGTACCCCACCTGACAGGGAAAGCCCAACTTGCCTACAGCAGTATGGACACTGCACAGTCAGAAAACCATGACCTGGTGAAAAGCGAAATACTGAAAAGGTATGACATCTCCGGAGAGACCTAGAGGCAGAGATTTCTATCTCTGAGGTATGACTCTGTTGACAATCCTTGAGAAGCCTTCCTCTGACTTAGAGAACTCCTGATAAAATGGATCCAACCCAACAGCAAAACAGTCCTACACATCATCGGCACATTTGCCATGAAGCAATTCATCAACATCTTGCCTACAGATGTGCAGCTGTGGGTAAGAGAACACCGACCAGACAGTGGGGAGAAGGCCGTTTCTTTGGCTGAGGGCTACCAAATGGCCAGACAGAAGCCTCAGCAGCGAGGTAACATCCAAGCACTGGTAAGACATTCTTTTGCCCATTTTAACTCTAAGCCTGATAAGAACACTGATGGCCAAAGACGTTATCTGCTATAACTGTGATAAGCCAGGCCATTTTGCAAGAAACTGCTGTAGTAAGAAGAGTGGCACTGGAGCAGATTTGTCCTTGGCAAATAGGGTCAAGTACTTAACAGACGTGAAGGTGGGGAATAAGACTGTGAATGGACTCATTGATCACGGAAGCAGACAGACCCCAGTGCATGTTAAAGTGGTAGAAAAACACTGTGCAAAGGGATCAGGTACTGGTGTCATCTGCATCCACGAGGACATGCAATACTATCCCACCACCCAAGTGACTCAGACTGTTTAGGGTTTGTTGCACCAAATGAAAGCGGGGGTAGTTCCTAAATTACCTATACCTGTGATTATTGGAAATTACTTTCCAGGATTTACTGAGTTGATCAAAGAGGGAGTAAATCCTGATGTTTCAGCAGCTGTAGTGACAAGAGCTCAGGCAAAGAAAATTTCAGATGATGGGGACACTTTCTTTCAAAGATTTTGATTAGGACTTGTTTGAGCACAGCTCCAAGATCCAGAAATCTAAGAAAGAAAGATAATGCCTGAAGAAACTGTGGCAACAAATGACTGATGGACATGGAGGGTCACCATACGAAAATGCTGAAGCTAAACTGATAACTGATTGTGATTTTCATTCAGAACAAGCTAACAATGTTTCTCTCCAGGGCTGTTTTAAGCAGCTGGGGGTAAAACCAAAACAGGGTGGACCAATGTTTAAAAAAATGTAATGGGTTACTGTACAAAGTTTGGGTTAAACCTCACACACAGGAACAGACAGAACAATTGGTTACACCAGATAAGTATAGAACAGAGTTGTTACAGATAGCACATGATAGTCCTATGGCTGGTCACTCAGGGAGGGATTGCACCCTTGCCAGATTGCTGTATGGATTTTTACTGGCCTGGAATTCAGGAAGATGTTGCTCTCTATGTAATTCCTGTGCTGAGTGTCAGAAAGCAGCCCCAGTCACTAGAAAAGACAAGGTGCCCCTACCCTTGACAGATGTGCCTTTTGGGAGAATTGCAATGGATGTGGTTGGTCCTTTAGACAAAAGTAAAAAGGGTAATAGATTTATCCTGGTAATATGAGACTATGCTACTCGATACCTAGAAGCAGTTCCAATGCGTACGGTCACAGCTCCAAAAGTGGCAGCAGAGCTTGCCAAAATGTTCAGCAGAGTGGGCATACCTAAAGAAATTATTACGGATCAGGGTAGCAATTCTGGTGCTGCATTACTTAAGGAGCTGTACAGACTGCTAGGTATCACTGCCATAAGAACCTCCCCCTATCACCCTCAGACAGACAGTCTTGTTGAGCGTTTTAACCAAATCCTAAAATGCATGTTAAAAAGGTTTGTAAAAGGGGAAGGGAAAGACTAGGACCAATACTTGTCTTACCTACTTTTTGTCTACAGAGAAGTGCCACAGGCATCAACAGGGTTTTCACCATTCGAAATGCTGTATAGCAGGCAGCCAAGAAGGGCACTGGATGTGATAAAAGAAACGTGGGAAAATAATCCCACTCAGAAAATGAAAATTACATACCTACCGTAATTATGATCTTTCTGTGTATCTTCACCATTCATCACAGATGGGTTATCTGGCCGGAGGTCAGGACCCTACCGGAGCTTTTTTTTTTTTTTTTTTTTTTTTGCGTAGGCGGAGCCGACACCACCGGGCGCCCGCCCGAGGCCGACGACCGCGTGGCGCCGAGGGTTAGCCATTAGGCTGTGTCGACTCCGCCTGCCTGCCAGTTCTGAGTTGCCAGAGAGGTAAGAGGAAGGGATGGAGGGTGGGACAAGAGAGTCCAAGGGTCAGAAAAAGGAAAGGATGACTGAACTAAAAGGAGAAATAATGACTGAGAGGACAGCAAAGAAGAGGTTAGACTAAGGGGACTGGGTAGGGGCCCCAATCTTTGGAAGCGGAAGAAGGGAAGGTAGGAGGAAGAATTTAGGAGAGAGGAGAGGTATTAAGGTATCCGAGACCCTTGTCCGTCACCAGATTGTATAGGAACTGCAAGGAGTAGCAAAGCTCTCTGCCAGAATTCAAGGCAGAGAATAACTGGCAAATACCCTAGAAGCAGAGTCGGCTATTCTGGAGGAAGGACAGGATACAGGGATTTAGTACTCTCTCAGGAAAGATGTTTGGTGAAAAAAGGGGTTTTTTTTTTTTTTTTTTTTAGGAGAAATAGTTGGATGGAAACCAGGAGGAGAACAGAAGGAGGGCAACTACCAACTCCCACCCCACCGGTGGAGACAAAGTAGTAGAGAAGGAGTGCCGCCGAGCTGTCTCACTCATTGGAAAATACCCCCTGTGTGTCCCTACTTACCCCGCCTCCTAAGTAGGAGAGGGGAGTCACAGAGAGGGAGGGGACCCAGAGACTGAGGCCCTAGGGGGGATGGGAGGGTTATGATGAATGGTGAAGATACACAGAAAGATCATAACTACGGTAGGATGTAATTTCATATCTTATCTGTGCTAATCTTCACCATTCATCACAGATGGGTGAGTACTGCCTCTCAAAGGGGTTGTTTCTTTACACACCTAAGGGACAAAGTCCTTAGTCCTCAGTGGGTGACACACTAAGGGAGGGGGAACCTTCAGGGCCTGAGAGGCCCGGGAGTGGGGGAGAGAGAGAGAGACGGAGTTCTCCCGAGGAAGGAAGCTGCCCGACAAGCGCCGTCTCACTCTACGGAGAAAAGGTAGGTTCCCTGGTGGCGGAGCTAATCACCCCACGGCCAAGGGTGACAACCGGAAAAGACGAGCCATGCCAATCTCCTAGTGCAGATCACTGTCCCTACGACCCTGGTAGCTACCTTGTTGGTGCTACAAGGTGCCCCGCTGGTGCCTTGCTAGCTCCAGGCCACGGCAGACAGTGCGATGGCTCGCCTGGTTTGCTCCGAGTCAGGCAATGAGGCTAGAGCTGACCTAGCCTGGACCACAAGAACCTGTTGTAGGCGCATAGTGGGCCTGATGAGCAGAAATAGAGAGGAGTAACTGTCGAGTAGAAGGTCCTCCTCCCCAAAATCAAAATCCGAGAAGTCTTGATCTGGGGGCGGTCATGGTGAAGGGCGCGAGCCCATCAGGAGTATCCAAGCGCCAATCCAGACTGTGGATGAGGCATGGAACCTGGAGACTCCGGGGGTGCGCAATACCTCTGGCTGAGATCCCTTGGGGTGGGAACTCCAGAGAAGGGCCTCTGCCAGAAACGCAATGACGTCTCCGGCAAGGGAGCTGGCCAGGGTGGCACCACAAGGGTGGCCTCGCCAAAATTGCCTAGAAAGGCGTGCACCGCATGCTCAGGATTGCTGATAGTGGAGGGTGAAAGGTGCAAATCCTCCAACATCCTCACGAGGAAACGCTGATACTCCGAGAGATCAGCAGCCAGAGAGATGTGGACAGAAGGTTCCTCTCCCCCTGAAGAGGGGGATGAGGAGCTGGAGGTCATCATGTGCTCAGAGGGTGGCTGCACGGGGGAAGGTTGAAAAACCTGGCTGTCCATTGCCCTAACGTAAGCAGGGAACCGGGCAGCCACCGCTCTGAACTGCTCCTAGGTGAGAGGGCCGCAAGGACAGAGGATGCCTGGGAGCGCAGGAGAATGTGGCAGAGGGATGGGGGCAGAGCCGAGAAGAGAAGTCGGCTGACCTCCGCCAGGGCTAGGGAGCGGACCGTGAGCACCCGAAGAAGGTGCCCCGGAAGACCCCACAGCCGACAGCTGTACAACCACATTGGTACTGCCTTGGCTGCGCCCGGAAGAATCCCCCCAGTGAGGCGACCGGGGCCGTAAAGGTCCAGAAGGATGGTCCCCTGCCTCAAAAGAATGGGACTCCCTCAAGGAACCCGAGGGGAAGGGTGAAATCTGCACCACGGCTCGCCCAGGGCCCGTGGACCCCAGAAAAGGGCCAACCCGGCGACCCCACACCCCTCAACCCCTCAGAGTCCTAAAGAGTCCTCCTCCTCCTCCTCGAGAGGGCCAGCCTAGGTAGCTGGCATCTCTGGGCAGCCCCCGAAGGGGAGACCCAGGGAGCAGTACCCTCCACCCCTGCAGGCGTCTCGATGGGCCCCAAAGTCGGGCGATCAAGACACTGGAGGGGGTACCACCACTGAGGGATCGATGAAACCCCCAAGACCAGGCTGCAGAGCTATGGTGGCATGCACCACTGCCTGCTGGTCAGCACCACTAGACTCGGGGGCCACCGATCTCTCCTCAGGAGGGGGTTGGCTCTGACTCGACGAGACCACTGTGCTGCCCACGTCCTCAGCCAACCCCGAGGGGTGCGACTGCCCGTCCGACTCGAAGCTCGACTCCGACGAGGTAGAGTCCGAAGCTCTGAGCCAAACCGTAGGAGGGCGGGCAGAACTAAGTTTGCCACTGGGCCCAGAAGCCACTGTTGTGCCCGAGTCGGTGCCAGTGCCCACCGCAACCCCACGAGCGGGACCCGTAGGAGGCACGGCGCCAGCCCGAGCCAGAGGTCCAATGCCAGGAACAGTCATGGCACCATCCGATCCACCGGCACCGGGAGCAGTACCAAGGACAGGGACGGCACCGACAACAGCCCCGGTGGCAACCTCGGTGCCGATGTCAACGCCACCCTGCCCCACGGCACCGCGAGCGGCACCGAGGACCGGCGGGCGCCGACGGCCCGGCGGCGACCCAGCGCTGCATGGACGGCAATCACAGAAGGAGGCGATGCCTCACGCCGAGCCCGGGACACGGGGCGCCGCCCATATGGTGAAGGATGACATTGGATCTGGTCTCACGGTGCCACGAACGGCGTCGACTGAGCCCATGGCACCAAGCGACAAGTCGGCGCCGACCATGGCCCCGCTAGGGCCCACGGCACCGACCGATGGCGTCGAGGATGGCGCCAACCCGGGCCTTCCGAGCCGCAGGAATGACACCGGGGGAGCCTTTACCCCTCAAGGGGCGATTGCCATGGCGGCGCGCCCATCCCGCTTCCCTCCTGCGCCGCGGAAGGAGCCTCGGCAATGGCCAGGCTACAAGTAGCCGAGGCTCCCTCCTCCTCGGTCCGTAGTAGAACCGGAAGGGGACCCAGAGGAAAGGCCGAGAGAGCGCGGCTTGGCCCGACGAGTGTGAACCCTACCCCCAAAAGTCGGCGGAGCTCGCCCCACTTTCAATGCGCACTGTTCGAGGACCCGGCGGTCCATGGAGAAGCAGGCGTCGCACGAGTCCACATCGTGAAGCGGGCCAAACACGTAAGACACCGGTCGTGCTGGGGGGCGTGGCTAGCAGCCGAGCTGGGAAGCAGCACTCTCCGGCAGCTCTGCAATAATTGGACTTTCTAAAGCAAAAAACACTGTTGAAAGTGCCTTATTTTGGTAAAAAACGCTGGTGTTAGTTTGCTGATACCCCAAGGACTATAGGAATCTAGAACTTGGCAAGATCGGAGAATGGGTCGCAATAGGACTGCTACTGGAGGTGAGGGAGCCAGACAAAAAGAACCTCGTGCGGGTCCCGAGAAAGACAAGGATCCTCCCGACAGCAATTTAAACCAACCTACCATTGCTAAAACCAATTCAAGCAATTGATAGAAAAATGGACGAATTTACCTCGAAGATTCAAGTCGAAACAAAAATCCAGTCGGTAGACGACTTTGCCCAGGGAGCTAATAAAACAGCTGAAAAAGTGCTCTCAGTCACGGCAGGCCTGGTAAGAGAGAATACGCTGCTTAGGAAACATTTAGAGACACTCGCGAATGGGGCGCGGGCGCCTCATATCAGGATCCTAGGCTTACCAGAGGAGTCTGAGGGAGATGCTCTGAATAATTTTATTGAACTGTGGTTACCCAAGTTCCTGCATCTTGATTCCCCAATAACTGTGCTGAGGGCTTACAGAGTTAACTCCAGAGGGGCCCGACTCCAAATAGATACTGCTCACCCACCTGCAAGAGCAGTTTTGGTTGTCTTAGGCTCCCTGAAGGAAAGAGACTATGTGTTAAATGAAGCACTAAGCAGGGTCCCGCTAAATGGCAGGGGGTACCCATTCATGTCTTTCCCGATTTAAGTTATGCCACGAGACAACGTTGCAGGGCCTTTGATGGAGTTCGTACTAAACTGCGTCAACTTGGGGTACACCATATTCTCCTGATGCCGGCAAGTCTCAAGATCACTTATGGGACCAAGACATACCATTTCTCCGACCCAATGGAAGCTAGTAAACTGGTAGTGAAGATTGAATCGGACTACACAGCCAAAGAATCGAATTCGGACTCTGGAGAGGAGGATAACACCTGAGGTTTCTTGGACAGAGTTCAGTAAGCTATCACATGCTAAAATGGCTAGAAGGATTCCGGACACTGGGAGAAATTATAACTATTTTAGTCACGCTATGTTACCTCTTATCACAATTAACTTTTTCTATGTAGATTTACTGCTTTGATGCATTTAAGTAAGGTTCCTAATATGTATGACAGTGATGTCTGAAAATGTAGAATTTATTTTAAACATTTTTTCTGAGGGAACAGGATGATGTCGTGGAGGTACATTGACTTTGTTGGGGGATGTTCTTACCCTCCAAAGCTACATCGTTTTGTGTTCCAGTGACTCTTTAAATAGTTAAATTAGAAACAGCAATGGGACATTTAGATAGATAATGGCTCAGTCTTATTATTAAACAAATTGTGTTTTTGCTTAGGATTAGGTAATGGTTGATGTGGAGGGAGGAGAGGGGGCTTAGTATCTACCTGGTTTTATACATTGATGTGGTAGACTGGGGAAGTAACACCTATCAAAAGGGGTGGACATTTTAGAAATAATAAAGTGATTTACATTACCATTTCCCCACTCATGGCAGCATATAGCCTTTGAACTACAAGTCAGAAAGTATTTAAATATACTTATGTTGGTAACCCTCCTGTGAAGTACCAAATTAGGAGTGTTAAAGATACTGTATTTTTATGGATATTGTACTCTGAATTTGATGATGCACTGTCCTATGGATAATACTTGTATCTACTAAGTTACAAAATCAATAAATACAAGATTTAAAAAAAAAAAAAAAAAAAGACACCGGTCGTGCTGGTCGGTGACTGAGAAATTTCGGCCGCATGGGCACCGTCGCATGGGGGGCCAACCCATCTTCGAAGACTTCTTGCCCTCCGACTGAGACATGACCTATGGAAAAAAACACCAAAACAGACTCGATGTCGCAAAATTCAAAAAATAAGGAAAGATCTTACCGGATGACGTCGAGTGGAGGCAGAAAACAGAACCGGCAGGTAACCGACGGACTTAACGCCGAAGGAGAAGGATTCAAACAGGCCTAAAATCTTCTTGAAGCTTCCCACGAGGTGACCTCGACGGCGGGAGATGAAGAACTGGCAGGCAGGCGGAGTCGACACAGCCTAACAGCCAACCCTTGAGCGCCACGCAGTACGTCGGCCTCGAGGGCGGTGCTAATGGTGTGTCGGCTCGCTACCCCTTTTTTTTTTAAAAAAAAAAAAAGCTCCCACGGGGTCCTGACCTCCGACCAGATAACCCATCTGTGATGAATGGTGAAGATTGACACAGATAAGATCTATCTATATCTTCTTATTTGTATGCCCTAAGAAAGAAGCTGGTAAAATATGTTGAAATTTCCCATAGTAATTAGGAAGAGGCCCCAAATCAGCAGAAGGTATATTACGACCATGGGGTAAAAGAAAAAGTTTTTGAGCCAGGGGAAAAGGTTTTGCTACTGTTGTCCACAACAGAAAATAAACTGTTAATGAAGTGGCAAGGGCCATATAAGGTTCTTAGACGTACTGGCACTGTTAACTATGAGACTGAGACCACTGACAGGAAAAATTCTTCTAAGATATACCATGCTAACCTCCTCAAGAAATGGGTTGAAAAATGCCAACAACTGCTTTGCTAGTTTTACCAGAAACTGATGAGGAAGATATTGATGTAGCTTATGACAGACTGGAACAAACTGCTGATGCTGTAAAGGTGAATGTTTCCTTAACCTCAGAACAAACTGCAGACATTCGTAATGTGCTGAAGACATTTAACGGTACTTTTACCACAGTACCAGGCCAAGTAAAAGAGGCTGATCACGCAATAATGACAAAGAATACTTGTCCTATTAGGCAAAAGACATACAGGTTACCAGAGCGGTTAAGAGCTGATGTGGTTAAGGGAATACAAAAAATGAAAGAATTTGGTATCATAGTCGAGGAGTGCTTGGTCATCTCCAACAGTACTTGTAAACAAAAAAGAAAGGGGTGTTAGAATCTGCCTTGATTTTAGGAAACAATCAAGTATCAGAATTTTACAAGTTATCCTATGACCAGAATAGGTGATTTGGTGGACAGACTGCGGAGTGCAAAGTATATCAGTATTCTCGATCTCACCAAGGGCTACTGGCAAATACCTTTAGCTAAAGAATCCAGACACAAAACTGCATTTGCCATCCCTATAGGATTCTATCAGTTCATCACCATGCCCTTTGTTTACGTGGTGCGCCAGTTACATTCCAACGGTACATGGATGTAATTTTATCCCCTCACACTGGTCATTGTGCTGCGTACCTGGATGATGTCGCAATGTACAGTCCAGACTGGAAAAGCAACCTGGAACACCTACGGGCAGTTATCCAAGCTATCAAAAATGCAGGTCTCACTATTAATCCTACCAAATGTGCATTTGGGCATGCAGGAAACTAGATACTTGGGCTATGTTTTGGGAAATGGAGAAGTTAAGCCAGAGGTTTCTAAAATAGAAGCTGTCCCTAAAACAAAGAAACATGGTAAGTAATTTTTAGGGTTAGCTGGTTATTATAGGACATTTGTTCCTAACTTTGGTGAAAGCAGCACATGTTATTAGAGAATAAAAAGTTTCGGAAACCAGTTTAATAAAACAGGTTCCCTCTAAAAGGGGGTGTGTGTATGTGACAGTGTAGAATACGACCCTGTCCCATTTGTTATGGAGAAAGTGTTTAAATGCAAGGATCTTTCCTTTTCTGTCTCTTCTCTGTCTGGTTGCGCGCAACCAAATTTTCCTTTGAGACTTTGGACTTAATCAACCCGACAGGTTTGCAATTCTTTGCCACTCACTGTGTCTCAGTTTTCTCTTGCTGTCTTTCTCCCTTGCATATCTGGATCTGCTGATATAAAAATTGTGCAAATCACTGTATGGAAATGTAACGGATATTGGAATCCCTTGTGTTTGGAAAATATATTGCATTACTGTTGAAATGTATATAATAATAATAATTTGAGATGACTGCAAAAAGCTGTTGGAAGCTAGAGGTTACCAGAGTTCAGTTTTTAAGCCTTTTGTAAAAGCTGTGAAAAATGGGGCCTCAACTCAAAAAGCAACTGTGTTCTAGCAGCTCCTGCCTGATATTAACAAAAACAGGATGCTTGCTAAGAATGGGGGTTGAAAGGACTAATAAAAGCGCTAAACTGCAAGAAAGATTAGAGAAGAAAAAGGGACACAGAGACAAAGAAAAAACTAATTCCTCCTTTGTACATAGTTATTCTGAACAAGTTTATTTTTTTGTATGTTACTGCTACTGTAAATAAATGTTTTTGGTGAATTCTACAACTGCTTCTGGTGTTTCCTATGCTTCCTGACCTGTGCCTTGACGATATAAAGCTATCACTTTTTGAAACTTCTTCTTAAAAATGCTATTTTACTATACAGACTTGTCCCATTAAATATTCCATACTGAGTGAAAATATGAACTACCTGTGATATAACAACCAAGGTATGCTACCATAAAACGATATATGACTGGCTTTAGTATGTATTCCACCTGTTGGTATTTTAATAATTACTGCGGCGTAGTATGTTTACACAGCATTATGAACAATACAATGATGAAGAATACAAATCAACCTACTTACGATAGTCAAAATATTTCTGAATTTACCAGATGTTAGGAATTTCCCTAATTTAGCCCTCGTTTGTTGTACCGGTCATTACACCTTGGTGTGGCATGGTAAATATGGTCTTGGGCTCATTTCTACTCTATGGACACCAGTCATTAACAGTACTGCATTAGACTTTCTGATCTATTTATGGAATGTAAATACTCACAAGGTGTACATTCTAATGAGTTCTTTCTTATTTTTTTTACTTTCACGGTAATTACTCTTATTTTTTTTAGTTCTTCAAGGTTTATCGGATGGGTAACATTGTGTAAGTAAATACTGGAGGAATATTGATCATATGTACTTCTGAAATCTGATGAATTACTGAAGTTTGTAATTTCATTTTTATACGATATTTATGACTTTTATTTTTATTACCTTTATGTAGATCCTCTCCCTGATGAAGCCCAGTTACGGCAAAATGTTGGCATGCTTTGGGAGATCACAGATATTGGACATTTTATCAATAAATAACCGAACAGCATAACAGTGATTTGAGTGGCTGGTTTTGTACTGAGGATTGTAGGGTTTGGGGGGACCACTGGACACCAGGGAATAATTTTATTTTACTGTGGCTAGGGATCAGAGGGTATGTGTGTGTTTTGGGGGGGGGGGGAGAGAGACCGCTGGATACTAGGGAATAAATTTACTACTGCGCTGAATACTGCATTGCACCAGGATTTGTATCCCTGACCCTCCTTTTGCCCACTGCATACATTATTTTTCAGCATTTGTGCTAACCCTTTCAGTGTACAGAACTGCCCCCTTTGAATATTGTGCTTGGGTGCAAACTCCGAGCAATCAGGATGCTATAACTTTGCCCACTGGGTAAAATTTTAAATATCTGGCTCCTGAGGTGACCAGAACCCATGGGCTCTGTGATCTCCAGGTGAGCTCTCAATCCCATCAGAGATATGTCGCTCGTAAAGGTGACGATCAATCCTGGGTGGACAAATGGGATTCCTTCCTCCAGGTGTTCGGGGATCAGCCACCACTGGATGATATCCCACATTGGCTGGGTCCATGACACCAACTGGTCCAGGTGGCCTAGGTGCTGGGACTACTGACGGCCCAACTCCCAGTGCAGGTAGTGCATCTGCCAGCGGGACCACCAGACGATGGTAGTGCAGGACACCATGTACCCCAGCAGCCACAGGAAATCCCAGGAAGGGCGCAAGAGCCCAACCTAAAATGATCGGGTAAAGGAGGTAAGGTCCAGTGCTCGGTCCTCAGGGAGGTGGGCCTCAGCCTACAGGGAGCTTAGTTCTGCCTCAATGAACTTAATCACATGTGCAGGTAAGTTTCAGACCTATGTGGGTTGACCAGCAGGCCCAGTCTAGGCAGGTGCGGAGAGCAAGATCTATGGATCTCTTTATGGCCTCCATGGACAGACTGCCTGGCAACATGTTGTCCAAGTAGTGATACACCCTGGCACCTAGCTGCCTCAGGTAAGCTGCCAGCACTGCTATGCATTTGGTGAAGACCCTGGATGCTGTTGAGAGGCCAAAGGGCATGACCTGAACTGGTACAGGACCCCTTCGTACTACAAACGAAGGTACTGGTGGACAGATGGATGGACTGGGATGTTTAAGAATGCAACTTGGCAGTTCAGGGAGCAAAACCACATGCTTCACTCCAGCGATGGAATTATATGATTCAGACTGACCATTCTGAAATTGAGCTTCCATATGAATTGGTTCACATCATGCAGATGCAGTATGGGGTGCCAGTTCCAGAAAGTACCTAGACACATAACCTTGACTGACCAGAGTGTCTAGGATATGGGCTATTGCCCCTTTTGCAAGGAGCAGAGCAGTGTCCTCCTGAAGGATGGACAGCAAGTCCTGCAATACCCTGGTGTCCTGAGGCACTAAGGTGGGACAGCCTCAAAGTCCAGAGGCAACCCTCTGCTCACTACGTCCAACACAAACTTATCCACTGCGACAGCGGACCAACGTGGCAAGAAGTGACGTAGTTGACTTCCAAAGGGGAGTGCAGACAGCGACAGAATGGGTGGAGGGATGACACCCCCAACACGTCAATGGACAGCTTTCACAGGGGCACAAGCAGCTGCTGCCGGAGGGGCACCACCACCTCTGCCCCCAGACTTGGGGTGACAGGCCTGGTACTGCTCCTGCAGGGCCAGGATCATGTCAATACTGTGTGGTAAAAAAAGCATGAGCATTTCAGCACAGCATTACACAGGCTATCATTAACTGCTAAATGCACATTACATCGCATCACTCTAACTGCGCATACGGATTTCTGAACATCTGCACTGCTATTGATGTGTGGGGGGTGAGGCTGTGGCAGATATCTGTGACATTTAAACATCACGGCAGCGCTCAGACAGTTTGCCTTATGTTTTGAGTTCTGCATCCCCATGCTACATAACACAAAAAGGGAGCACTAGCACATAGGCATGGAAACTGTTCTCTCTGTTCAACCTCTATCATGTGTGGCACAAACTAAAACTGTTTATCTTTTTTTTTTTCGATTTAGTTATACACCTCCATTCTACATAAACATAAAACGGGTGTACTAGAGCACAGGGATATATGCAACTTTTTGCAACAGCCTGAAGTCCAAGAGTACGATCTCGCAGAAAAAGGTAAACAGTATTTTTCTGAGTGAATATTTGTCAGTCTGAGGGGGATGAAATTTGGAATTTCATGAACAGTATCAAGTTGCTCAGGCATGCCTGCACTGCTATTGGGGGTCCTGGTTTTTCCTGCCTTTGATGCACGCAATGCCACTGCATGCATCTGGGCATTAGCGCATAGTGTTGTTGTGTCGTATGTAGTGTGGGGAGAAAACTGGATCATAAATACTAGTTGCCAGCACACAGTCTGCAACAGTGTTAGTTGGAGATGAATCAGGAGGCCGATGGAGCGATTTTTGGGGGATGGGGTGGGAGGTAAGAGCATTGATACGGTGTTGGGTTCTTCAGGCAGATCTCAGTGACATTTATTAAACATCGTGGAAGCACTCATTGTGATGTCCTGACATGGAGTTGAAATTGATATGCGCAGTTTTGAGTTGCAGCTAATTTACTGCACTATTAACCGCGCTGTGTTTCCATGTGCGGTATTGACATGGAACCTGCTGGGCCTGCTGCAGAGGAGGCTGTAGCTGAAAGGACCAGTACTGGAAATCCTGTTTCTTAGGCTTCTTTTTCAGGTCCTTCTGGGATGATGCCACAGAATCAAGGGTGACACTGGGTTTCTCAGTGCGGGTGAGATGCCCTTCCACCCCAAAGCCAAACAGGTCAGTGCCCAAGAAAGGGAGATTGGACAGCTTGTGATAGATGTCTGCTGTGAAAATGGACGGACATAGCCAGGCCCCTGTGACGCATGGAGGTGGCTGCTGCCATGGCGCAGGCACATGAATCACCCATGTCCAAGGCTGCCTGGAGCTGGTGTTTAGCCGTGACTGACCCTGGTCTCTGATGACCATCACCTCTAACTGATGCTCAGCCAGAAGGTGAGGGAAGATCGCATCAAGCACTCCCATTAGGGAGTGACGGACGTTGGCCATCATCATGGCGTAACTAACTTGACAGAGACCCAAGACACTGCAGCGTACTGTACATCTTTTTAGCGGCGTGGTCAGTTTTACAGGGCTCCTTGTTTGGTGACTTGTCCATGACCCCTAGTTTCCCAACTTGCAGAAAACAAAATCGTTCCTCAACCCCTCGGTGGATAGGTGGGTCCAAGAACCCCAAAATGGACCCTGTCAATGGTGATACCCAAGGCCTGGAAGAGATGGAAGGTCTGTTCCAGAGTCTCAACAAGACGGTCCCTAGATGAAGCCACTAGGAGCCATTCATCAAGGTAGAGAAATGTGCAGAAACCCCTACAGCCTCAAAGCACTACCACCACCAGGCACTTGGTAAAGACCCTGAGGGCTGAGGACAGGCCAAAAGGGAGGGCCCTGAATTGAAAAACGGGCTCCCTGGAAATGAAAGCAGAGGAAACACTGATGGGAAGGAAAGATTCTGATATGAAGCTATGCGTCCTGCATGTCCAGAGAACAGAGACGGTCTCTCCAATGCAGGAGGAGCAATAAACCCTGAAAGATGACCATCCTGAAGTGTTTGTAGTCTATGTACAAACTGAGATGACTCAGATCCAGTATGGGCCAGAGATCCCCTGTCTTCTTGGGGACCAGGAAGAAGTGCAAGTAGAACCCCCTGCCCCGCTGAGCCAGAGGGACGGGCTTTATGGTCCTTTTTTTCAGAAGAGCCTAAATTTCTTCCCAGACGAGGGACAGATGAACCGGGGGGGTGGGATGAGCTGCCAGGAGGAATATTTGGGGCCACTTGAGAAGCTCTACAGTGTGGCCATTTTCTATGATCTGCAGAACCCAGTTGTCCAAGGTAATGCCCTGCCACTCAATGAGGTGAAGGGAGAACTGATCCCAGACTACCTCCCCAGAACCCCTTCTTGGGAGGGGGGGTCGGCCAAGCAATCAGGAAGTAGGGGCAGGTGCCAGGAGGGTGGCTGTGGGCGTTCAAGGGGCTTTGGCAGCAGCTGCGGATGGGGCTGTCACTGCTTTGTGTTTGCCCTGACCTTTGGTGGGAGGGAGGACTTGATTGTGGGAGAAGTGGCAAAAGGATGGCCGCTGACCAGATTGGGCTGGGTATGGTACAGCAAGTGACTGGACCAGAGGGCCCAGCCTGACTGCTGAAGGGAGAAAATTAGATCCTGGACGTCCTGTCTCCCCAGAAAGGACAGAACCCCAAGGGGCATCCAAAATGCTGCACTGCACATCAGAGGGAAAGCTGGATACATTGATCCAAGAATGGAGTTGCAGACAGACCCTGGCGGCCAGCCCCCCTGCCCGAGGCATCAACAGCATCATAGGTGGATCCCCACATTGGAGCCCGCTTTAAGGACCTGAGTGAGCTGTTTCTTGGATGGGTCATTGTGCAAAACCTGAACCAGTTCCCTGGCCTGGTCCCAAAGAACGTTCTGGTATTGGACCACGTGGGCCAAATAGTTAATGGCCTGGATCTCCAGGATGGAAGATGCGAAGACTCACTTTCCCAGGTGGCCCAGCTGTCTCGACTCCCTATCAGGGGAATACAGCTGAGGCGCTTGAGTATTTTAGTGTGGTTATACACCGTGCTGATGACCACTGAATCAGCTTTAGGCTGATCCCTCCAAAAAGGCCTTACCAGCTGGAGCATGGTACAACCTATCTGCTTTTTTAGGCACTGCTGGGGTAGAAGAGGGACTTTTCCAAACCACCCTGGTCACATCTTCATAAGACTCAATAAAGGGAGGCACCACCAAGGGGAGGGCATCACGCTGCCTCAAATAAATGGCCAGCTGACACCACTCCAGACCCTGTTCCTCCGTTTCCTAACCCATTGTGTCCTGGATGTGCTTTATGTCGTCTATAAAGGAAGGATCATCAGAAAGGGACATGAGGACTACCTTAACGGGCTCTTCACCCTCAGAAAAATCCCCTGGAATGGAGAAAGATGCTTAATAGTTCGAATCATCCTCATCCTCCTCAGCTGGCTCACTATCAGCCGGCGTATGCCTGTCCTGGCGACCAACGGAACTTGTGTCAGGTCTGGGCCCCGGCATATGTGGGGCACTGGTCCTGACCGTGCCTAGTCCAGGGCAGAAGGCTACTGAGGAGATGCTGGAGGTGGGCTCCGAGGGGTGGGGATCTGTTTCCGCATGAAATATCACCATGCAGTAAAGAGAGCATTGTATCCACCGGTACAAACTAGTTGTAAATCGGTGGATAGGAGTAGGCCAGCCCCGGGTAAGGAAAAAGGGGTGTAGAGCCAGGCGGGGCCGGCACAGGGTACCCCAGTGGAAGACCGGCAGGTGCCAGCTGTGGCAGAAGCAACACTGGAGCCGGCCCAGTGAACACTGGCTGAGGAAGCCTGGGAAGGGAATCCACCAGCACTGTGGGAGGAGACCTCCCTGGCGAAGGCAGAGGCGACACTGGTCTTGCGGAGACACACCGGTAGCCTGCTGTGGGCACTACAGAGGAGGACTGGCGATGGTCCCTGAAGGGAGGGACCAATGCAGGCAGCACCAGAACCAGAGGAGCGATGGCAAAAAAGCCGACGTCAGTCGTACTCACACCAGCCAAGCCTCCTGGCTGAGAGCCCGCAGAAGTATGGGGCTTGAGCATCAGCGGATGGGGAGCAGGAGATGAGAGTCCCCTGCCTCAAGGAGCCACCGCCCATGACAGAGACAAGGGCGGGCAGTGGTGCCACCAGTATCCCTGCAGGAGTGAGGGTGGGCTGGGCTGCAGGGGCCGACCCCCCCCCCCGGGAAGGACAACCCAGATGCAGTTGAAGGTTTATGAAGAGACCACGAGCGGGAAGCAGACCAGTCCCAGTCCCGGTGTTTATGCTTCCTGCTAGATTTTCCTCGGGACTGAGAGGAGGAGGAAGCCCCTGAGGACTGGGCTGGTGAAACCAAAGAGCTCCTGGCCTGCAGCTCCTTTTACATGACAATGAGCTTCTGCTTGATCAGATGGCTCTCCAGGAATTTTAGGCAACGTCTCAGAGTGGCCTGATTGAATTTCTGGCAGATCTGGCAGGCTTTGGTGTCATGGCTAGGGCCTAGGCACAGGATGCAAGCAGAGTGACTGTCTTTTGTAGGAATTTATTTGCTGCGGGTACACTTTGTGGAGTGGTCAGAAGATGAGGCAGGTGGAGAAGACAAATCCGATGTCAGTAGCACAGAAAATTTGATGTTAAAACTAAAGAAATAGTAAAATTAAAAAAGTGCAGCAAGCACGGGTAATGATGGTCAACTGTATTTGTAGCGTCCACTAAGGTCTGACATGCATGGGTCGATGGCGGGAAAGAACTGAGGAGGGTGTGGAGGACCGCCCACCATTATAGGATAGGCCAGCGTGAGAGGATGACATTGGTGGTCCCCCATTGTAGAGTATTAGCTGGAAAGTTTCTGTGTGGTCCTGGCTCCTGGTGGCTAAGTGCTACCGGTGTTGGCCTGCTGCAAGAGCTTCCTCGAAGTAAGATCTGAAGCTTCCTGTCCTCCAGTGACTTAGGCAGCATAGATGGATAGAGGCCACACCTGGCCACATCATACTGCATGCTCAGGCAGTATATGCATGTATCATGTGAGTCAGTAACCGACATCTTCTGTTGGCATTGAATGCAAAACTTGAACTCCGGCTTCCGTTGCTCCATTGATGATCTGCGAGAGGAGTCAAAGGAACTGAGGAAATAAGGAGAACTAGAAAAACTCTAAAAGCAAAGGTCACCCGTTGCGCACAAATCTTAAGGGACAGCTGTGAAGGAGGTGACCTTTCTCCTAGCAGAAAGAAAGATCTGCCGTCACGAGATGGAGTTGGGGATATATACAGCCCAAGTGGTGGGAGAAGCTTAGCTTAAAGATGTCAGCAAATCAGCTATTCCAGTGGAACTGCCAGAGTGTAGACAGTGGACTATATCCATGTCCCTAGAACCTCCCTTTCCAGGAGAGGGTCAATATGTCTTGCCAAAAAACTCCATGTCCTAGAGAATGCAAGCAGAAAAAACAGGTTAATCACCTGTACCAGTAGTTCTAGGAGTGGTATATGATGTTCATCCACACTTTCTGGCAGTCACCTTTTTCCTTTAAGACTATCCGGAACGTCTTCAAGTTGGCTCCTCCCACCTACCTGGGTGGTAACTCCCTCAGCTCCGTCCAATGACGCTAGATCTTGCCCTCTGGAAGCAGTTGTGTGTGCACAAAGCCGGGGAGGTCAGTTGGATCCGTGTGGATGAAAATCATATACCACTTCTAGAAAGTACAGTTATGTACCCACCTACTGTAACAGTAGATCTTTGAGGGGTATCTCTTGCAGCAGGTAATACACCCGAATCGTCACCAGAGGGCGCTGTGGTGTATGGCAGCTCTCTTCTAGCACTCTCTTCCAGGGGCCACCCACACATGACATCAGCTTCTTGCTTCCTACATAAGCGTGGGCAATCCCTGGTATCCTCAATTCCCCCACCGGATTCAGCTCGCTAAGCGAGGACTGAGGGAGACCCGAGATACCATAGGTATCCCATCCCATAAATAACTAGATCAGAATTTGTTCTCCTAGAGATGGAGGGAGGGATTGTATCTGCTGCAAGAGATACCCCTCAAAGATAGCAGTTATGTAAGAACTTATCGTAACAGTAGATCTTTGAGAGAGGTTCCTGCAGTAAGTCTTCACATGTAGGACTGCACCCCCTGGCGTCAGGTTCCAACGGCAAATTTGTAGCTTGCAATCATCAGCGGGGACAGTCCTTGACAACAGGTGACGCAATGTCAGCCCGACTATAAAAGGGGCGGTTCCACGCCCGCCCTCCAGTTCTTTTCCACCGGAGACCTAGAGAGAGGATAGTAGAAAGAAAGGAGTAACAACTCCCGAGACCCTGTGCCCTGGTTAGACCAGAGGACTAGGCAGAATAAAAAAGTAACATTTCCAGGAGCTGGGGGAAGGTGGGTGGGAAACTAGAGCTACTGCAGGAACCTCTCTCGAAGATCTACTGTTATGGTTAAGTTCTTACGTAACTGCTGTATCTTACTTCGAGAGGGTTCCTGCAGTAGGTCTTCACATACAGGACCGAATTCCAAGCAGTCTAAGAAAAGAGAAGGAGTCTGAGACGAGGTTCCGGGAGGAAGAAAATGTCTGCCAACTAAGGGACTGCCTTAAGACAGAAGGCCTTGCAAGACTGCAAGGCCGAAACCAGCTTGACGCCTAGAGGCAATGTTCAGACTATAATGCTTAATGAAGGTGTGGATGGAAGACCAAGTGGCCACTGTGCAGATCTCCGCAGTGGACACATTCCTGAAAAAAGCAGTACAAGTGGCCACGTTTCTAGTGGAATGACCTTTAACCGCCCCTGGAAGGGTTTTCCCATACTTCTGGTAAGTATAATGAATGCAGTTCGGCAACCACCTATAAATAGACTGTTTAAAGATGGCCTTGCCCTGGCACTGGGAGGCAAAGGCCACGAAGGGTTGGTTCGACTTTTGAACCTCCTTAGTCCAAGACGTATAGTACCTCAAAATCTGATGCACATCCAGGGTGTACAAAAGATATTCCCCCCTGTTGGAATACTGAGGAAAACAGACCGGCAGTTCAACACTCTGGTTGAGAGTCGTCTCCAAAACCACTTTCGGAAGAAAGGACGGATAAGTCCTTAGGACCACCCAGTCCTTGTGGAAAATCAAATAAGGCTCTCTGCAAACAAAAGCCTGAAGCTCTGAAACCCTTCGAGCTGAAGTAAATGCAACCAAAAACAGCATCTTTCAGGACAGGAAGCTATATCACAACTTGCTGCTGGTTCAAAAGGGGGCAAAGTAAGTTTCTCCAAAATAAAATTAAGATCCCAGGGAGGATAGGGGGTTCTGGACTGGAGGTTCAATGTGAAGGATACCCTTCAAGAAAGTTCTAGAAACCTCTAGCTGTGATATGGTTTTGCCCTCCACCGGAAGGTGGTAGGCCGACACCGGCAGAAAGATGGACCTTAATGGAGGAGTAACTAAGGCCCAACTCAGAAAGATGTATGAGGTACTCCAACACCTGGGAAGCCAAGCAAGAAAAAGGGTCCAAGCGTTTGGCTGTGGCCCAGATAGAAAATCTCTTCCACTTCATGGCATAGGTGGATCCGGTGGAGGGTTTTCTGGCTTCCACCAGAACTGTAGCAACCTGAGAGGAGACTCCATAGTGAGAAACCGCTATGTCCACAGGTGCCACACATGAAGATGGAGAGACTGAAGACTCAGATGTACCAGTGTGCCCTGCTCCTGAGACAGAAGGTTGTGAGACACTGGCAGAAGGGCTGACAGTTCTAGCGATAGTTGTTTTAACAGTGGGAACCAAATCTGCCGTGGCCACACAGGGGCAATCAAAATCAAGTGGGCCCCTTCTGCCTAGAGTTTCAACAGAACCTTCTGAATGAGAGGAAAGGGAGGAAATAAGTATAGAAACCTCCCTGTCCAAAAGAGAGAGAGAGTGCGTCTTGCCAAAAAGCACCATGACCAGGAACGAGCGAGCAAAAGTTAGGTAGTTTTGCGTTGAATGGGGAGGCGAACAGATCTAGGTCTGGCCAACCCCACCAAAGAAACAGGTCTCTGACTACCTTCTGCTTTAGTTCCCACTCGTCAGCCCTGGCCACTGATTGGCTGAGACTGTCCACCTGGTACGTGGACTGCTGTCAGAAATAGGCCATGCTGAAGAGCCCAATGCCATACTCTCATTGCTTCCCTGCAAAGAGGGTACAACCGGGTACCTCCCTGACTGTCGAGGTACCAGACAGTCGCCATTTTGTCTGTCTGGACCAAAAGTGTTACCGAGAGGAGTAACAACTGGAGGGCTTAGAGGACTGCTGTGGTCTACAGGATGATGATGTAAAGGTGTTGCTCCTGAGGAGACCACGAATCTTGAGTTCTGTGATCCCCCAAATGGGCTCCCCAACCCATATCGGAGGCATCCGATGTGAGGGTCTGGGAGGGAGACCGAGAGTGGAAGGAAGCTACCATCAACAGGTTGGTGAGGTCCTGCCGCCAGAGGAGGTCTTTCTGAAGGCTGGTGGAGATCATGACCAGTTGGTTCATGTCATTCACTCACTGACCCCACTGGACTCGAAGAGACCACTGGGTAACCCTTATGTGCAGTCTGGCCAGGGGGACGGTAGGAATGGCCGCTGCCATAAGACTCAAAAGACGGAGCATTGAATGCGCTGGGGTCCATCACGCTTTGGCCACCAAAGTGGCCTGAGAAGCCAAGGTCTCAGCTCGATCCAACAGTAAGAAGGCCTTGCTCTCAACTGTATCCAGTACCACTTCAATAACTTGGAGGTGCTGAGAGGGCAACAGCTGGGACTCTGGGAGACTGACCGAGATACCCAGCTGGGCAAATAGATCCAGAGTGAAGGAGAGAGACTCCTTCAGGCTGGCCGGAGATAGGGCTGAAAAGAGCCAGTCATCCAGGTATGGGAACACATATATGCCCCTGTGACGAAGAAACGCAGCTACCACCATGAGGCACTTGGTGAAAACCCAGGGCGCTGAGGATAGGCCAAAGGGAAGTGCCTTGAATTGGAAATGATTCTCCTGGAAGGAGAATCGAAGGAAGCGGCGGTGGACCAGACGGATGGAGATATGAAGGTAAGCATCTTGCATATCCAGGCAGCACAGCCATGTGTTTAAGTGGAGCAGGGGAAGGAGTCCCTGAAGAGTCAGCATGTGGAACTTCTTGTTCTCCACATAAAAGTTGAGCATGCTGAGATCCAGCATAGGTCGCAGATCCCCAGTCTTTTTTGGAACTAGGAAGAAATGGGAGTAGAATCCCCTTCCTAGTTGATTTTGAGTGACGGGTTCTATGGCCGCTTTTTGTGGCAGGGCTTGGATCTCCTGGTGGACGATGGGGATCTGATCCAATGGGTAAAAGGACCTTCCCATAGGATTTGGAGGAGGGATCTTCAGGAACTTAATGGAGTGACCTCTTCGTATGAGTTGAAGCACCCATATGTCTGCAGTGACGAACTTCCACCCTTCGAGATGGAGGCAGAACCTCCCTCCTACTGGTTCGTCCGAGGGAAATGGAGGGAGCAGGAGGAGGGGAGGAGAGTCAGGACGCTGAGGAGAGTGGAGCTTTAGATCCTGAGGCTGCTGTGCCGGAGTTAGCCTGAGGGGCTTGGGCTCCAGAACCAGTGGCGCATCTCTTACCTTGATGCTTGTTCTGGTACTTGTTCCATCTTCTCTGGTGACAAAAGGGCTGTTTCTTTTGACCCATCCGATACATAAAGCACACGTCTCTGAGAGACCTACCGCTCTCCCGCAGCCCTGCAATGATACCTTTTGCGTCATCGCCAAAGAGGCGGAACCCCTGAAAGGTGCATCCAAGAGGGACGATTGAACATCCTGTGCCAAGCCTACGGGGCACAGCCATGCTAGGCGCCGAAGGCAGACTCCTGAGGCCGCAGTCCAGGCCATGGAGTCCACAGAATCATAAGTGACCCAGAGGGTGTGACGGTAGGAAGATTTATTCATGTGAAACTTGTCCAGCAGTTTCGCCCTGAGATTTTCATCAGGGATGTCCTGATGGTCCCTCTCCAGTTCCATGAGAGAAGACTTCTGAAAAGCCACCATATGGAACATGTAATTCAACAACCGGATGGTGCAGGAGGTGGATGAATAGATCTTCCTCCCGAATTGGTCAAGCTGTCTTGAGTCCTTGTCTGGTGGGTGGGAACTCAAGTGCTTAGGCTGAGCCGAGCAGTCATGCGCGGCTGTGATGACCATGGAGTCAGCTTTAGGGTGTGTGGTGTGGTGAGGTGAGGTGAGATATCCCTTCCGGGGGGAAGTAGGTTCTGTCAGCCTTCCTGGAAACAGCTGGTATGGAAGAGGGCTGTTGCCAGATAGTGTTAACTAGATCCTCGTGCAGACCAATCCAAGAGGGGATGGGTAGAGGGTCTGTGGTGGACAAGTGTAAATGTTCTGCCAGCCTTTTCCGCTGAGAATCTATTTCCTTGAATGGCCAGCCCCCTGCTGTTTGAATGGTTCTCAGTAGATCCCCAAAAGAAGGATCCTCCGGGGGGGATTTGGGGAATTCTTTGGGATGAATTTTGACCAGTGAATGAGGTTCAGAGTGGTCGCTATTAGAATCCAAAGGCTAGAGCCACTGGGAAGGGAAGGGTCCATCCTGGTTTTGCCCACCAGCAGAGAACCCAGAGCACATCCCACAGGAACTGGAGGGGGGAGGTGGTGCTCTAGGTAGAGGAATTCCTTTGATCGGCTGGGACCGTCTAAGCTCAGTTAGGAGTCGAGTCCTAGCGTCCTGCCACCATGCCAGGATAGATTCATGATAAGGCAGTGGTGGAGTAGGAGGAGGCTGGTACCCAGGATACCCTGCCAAGGGCTGGTAAGCAGGATAATGCCAGAAGGGGTATTGGTACCCTGGAAAACCCCTAGGGATATCCAGGTGTCAGATATCCAACTGTCGGGTATACGGGCGTCAGAGGCACCGTGCCCAGCGGTGGATAAGAAGGGTCCGGCAGAGGGCCGCCCGGTTGCAGAACATGGAGGTCAGGCCCCGGAAAACCACTAGAGGGTCTCGCAGGGGGAGCGCAAGGCCCCTGGCCGGGGTGTTGGGCCGCCAAGCAGCGTGCAAGGATCAGGTGTAGTGCCCAAGGGTCCCGGGGAGGGGGCTCCATGCCTATAAGATCGGGGTCTGGCGACGGATCCCTGGAAGGGTGGGAATCTGTAGGTGAAAAAGAACCAGATGAAGGGGGGAGCTCTGGAAAAGACCCCAATGACAGGTCCGGTAATGATCCTGATGGAAGGGAAAGGTCAGGAATGGGTGGCGAATCCCTGGGGATAGAGACCGGCAGGGATGAAGTGCCTCCCATGAGCACACTTGTCCCGGTGTCGGGGTCCCCAAGGGAGCCCGACGGGAGAGTAGATATGGTCTGTGCGGTCAACAGAGGAGCCGTCGTCCGGCTTATCAGTCGCGACCAGGCTGGCAGCAGAAGGATCGCAGTCAGGCTCATCAGTCTGGGCCTGGGCACCTTGTGGCAGGGCCGGAGGGTGACTTATTGGCGGTGCTACGAGTGGGAGAACTGAAGAAACCTCGAGAGATGCATCTCAGTAGCAGGAGGAGAAGGCATCCAGCCTGTAGAAGCGGATGGAGTGCTTGTACTCACAGTTTTAGAAGTGGAAGGTCTCCCTTGCGGTGACAGGCTTCTCTACTGGCGTTTCTCCTTATCCTTTTTCTTTCGTTTTTCTGGGGCTGGAGAAGACGACCACTCCCTAAGCTCCTGGAGCTCCTTTTCCATAGAAGCTAACCACTTGGTGAGAAGGTGGGCCTTGAGGATCCACGTGGCCTGGTTGAACCTCTGGCAAATGGCACACTCAGCAGAGTTGTGCTTAGGCCACAGGCAGAGGAGGCAGCGTCAGTGGTCATCCCTATGCAGGTTTAGGCCCCGTACTTAGTGCACTTTTTTTTGAGACAAGACGACATACACTCGATCGCAAAATCTGTTGAAAAATTAGAGGAACAAGATGACAAATGTCGAGTACTAAGCAGGCGACTAATCGCTGTTCTACCACGTCTGTCGAACAAACTGAGCAATGGCGGGAAAGAACTGGAGGGCGGGTGCGGAACTGCCCCTTTTATAGTCGGGCTGAAGTCACGGGGCGGTCCCCGCTGATGATTGCTAGCTACAAGGTTGCCGTTGGAACCTGACACCAGGGGGCGCAGTCCTATATGTGAAGACCTACTACAGAAACCCTCTTGAAGTAAGATCTGTTGTTATGGTAGGTATGTAGCTACTATCTTCAACACAGATCTTGCAGCAGGTAATACACTTGGAATGATTCCCAAGCAGTAAACCCAAGAAGGGCAGAGCTATGATAGAAGGCCTTGCAGGACAGCCCGGCCAAAGGCCGTCCTACGGTGTGAAGCAATATCTAGGTTGTAATGATTCGTGATGGTATGTATTGTGGCTCATATGGCTGCGTTGCAGATATCTGCGATGGAAGCTCCCTTGAAGTAGGCCGTTGCGGTGGTCATACCTCTAGTAGAATGGGCTTGTACAGGTTCTGGCAATGGTTTGTCACATTTTTTTTATAACAAAACATGATACAGTGTGCTAGCCAATTGGAGAAGGTTCGTTTAGTGACCAGAAGACCTTCCCTGGTTGAGGCGCAGGTAACAAAAAGTTGAGAAGTCTTTCTAACTGATTTGGTATGATTAGTATAATATCGAAGAGTACGATCGACGTCTAGGGTATGTAAAAGGTATTCTCCCCAATTGGAGTGCTAGGCAACTCCGTGGACTGATTTAAGGTGTGTTCTGAGACCACCTTAGGTAAGAAGGAAGGATCTGTCTGAAGTACCACTCTGTGAAAAATTAAGTAATGCACTTTACACATGAGGGCATAAAGCTTGGATATACGCCGAGCTGAAGTGATGGCCACTAAAAATAATGTCTTCCAAGAAAGAAAACAGAGGTTACAAGTGGCTGCCGGTTCAAGGGTCAGTTTTTCTAAATGAAAATTTGGATTCCACGGAGGTGTGGGTCGTCTAATGGGAGGTTTGTTATGTAACATTCCTCTTAGAAACATTTTGGCTAGATGATGTTGATACAGTAACCTTCCATCTAGAGGTTCATGGAAGGCTGAAATTGGAGCCAAATGGACCCTAAGAGAGGAACAGCTCAACCCTGTCTCGGCAAGCGAGGCCAGGAAATCCAGGACAGAAGTCAGTGGACATGAGTAGGGGTCCAATGACCGGAGAAAGCGGTCCAAATGGAAAAGCGTTTCCATTTAGCATAAGTTTCCCTGGTTGCTGGTTTATGAGAGGCTAATAGAATATTGGCCACAGCTGAGGAGACCTGGAGACGGGCTATGAAAGCATCCTCAGGAACCAAGCATGAAGGTGTTGTGATCTCAAGCTAGGATGAAGGAGGGTTTCCTGACAGTAAACAGGTCTGGCCTGATTGGTAATGGAATAGGTTCCGCCACTGAGAATTGTTGAAGTAGAGGAAACCACACCTGTCAAAGCCACAGAGGGGCTATGAGGATCAAGGTGGCAGGTTCGAGTTGTAGTTTCAGCAGAGTCCGTTCTAGGAGTGGGGTGGGGGTGGGGGAGCATATAAGAAGAGTCCTGTCCATGGTTGGGACAAGGCATCTCTAGACTGTCCCTTTTTGCTTGGGATAATGGAATAGTATCTGGGGTGACAGTGATTGATGGGGGAGGTAAATAGGTCGAGGTGCGGCATCCTCCACAAGTGAAAGATTCTCTGAAGACTTTGTGATGAAGTGTCCATTTGTTCATGGAGGACTGGCGACTGAGAATGTTGGCCATGGTATTGTGGTGTCCCGGTAGATGAATGGCTGTCCATGAAAGGTGTTGTATGTGGCTTCCTGCCAAACCACCATAGTCTCTCTGCAGAGAGTGCGGGACTTCGTACCTCCTTGTTTGTTGAGATAATATACCATTGCGGTGTTGTCTGATTGGATCAGCAGAGGTCCCGAGGAAAGGTGGGTCTGAAAAGCCTTAAGGGCGAGGCGGACTGCCCTCATTTCCAGGAGGTTTATGTGAGGAGAAGTGGAGGATCGGGACCACCTGTCCTGTGTCCTGTAGGGACCCAGGTGCACACCCCATCCTCTTGTATGAAGCAGTGGAAGGTGGGTCCTTGGGACGGGTCCCCTGGTTCTCTATTAGAGACAATTTTTGCTCCATAAGGTAGGATTCTATCTCCTGCAGCCATCGTCGATGGGTTGCCCGGTTGTATTCTTGGCAAAGAATGCATGAAATGGTGTGTGTGTGTGGGTCCCAGACACCTAACACAAACGGCATGGTTGTTGAAGTGGTAGATCTTCCTACCACAACATTATGAACAAAATGATGCTGACTTGCTTCTAGATTCTTTGGACATTTGTCGATGTAGTAAGTGAAATGGAAAAATTCTGCTTCTAGCTCAAATTCTTGTCTATGACTGCTGCTTTCTGCACTAGCTGCTGCGTGCAAGCAGAAGACGACGGGAAAATGAACTGAGGATACCAGGGCCCACCCACTCATATAGGAAGCAGGAAGATGATGTCATGTGTGGGTGGCCCCTGGAAAAGACTGCTACAAGAGAGCTGCCATGCACCAAAGCACCCTCTGGCGATGACCCAAGTGTATTACCTGCTGCAAGAGATTATCCCTGTGGAAGATCTACTGTTACAGGTGAGTAACCTGTTTTTCTAGGAAAGTGGATAGGATGTTCCATCCACACTTTCTGGTAGACTCCTAGCAATTCTCCGGGAGGAGGAAGGCAAGGCACACACATCCTACTTCGGGAACAGAGATCGGAGAGAAATGAGGCCCCAAAACCAGCATCCTGGCGTGACTCAAGGTCAATGTGGTAGAGGGAAATGAAGGTGTGTGCCAACCTCCAGGTAGCAGCCCTGCAGATTTCCTGGCTAGGGACGTCCTTGGAACCAGCCACCAAGGCAGCGGTGTATCCCAGTGTCTGTCCCATGCCCACTTGAATTCCCCCACTGTCTTGGCTCCCACCACCCCCTTCGGCAGGCTATTCCATGGTTCCACAACACGCTCTGCGAAGAAGAATTTCCTCGGATTGCTTCTGAACTTTCCACCTTGAGTCAAAGGTTGTGCCCTCTAGTCCTGCTGCAGTCCTTTACCTGAATGAGGTTCTGCACGCACCCTGTTGTTGCCTTTAAGGTACTTTGAATGTTTCTATCATGTTCCCATGATTCCTGTGTTGTTCTGGTCATCCAGTCTTGCCTTGTATGGTTCTTTGTTGCTCTTCTTTGTACCATCTCCAGCCTATCCATGTCCTTCCTGAGGTGTGTGGCCTCCAGAACTAGACACAGTACTCCAGGTGAGGACTGACCAGGGACCAATACAGGGCATGATTACTTCATGCCTTCTGCTCGTGATGCCCCTCCTTATGCATCTCAGGATACGACTAGTCTTTAGTGCTGCCTTTTCACATTGTCTACTGACCTTGAGGTCATCTGATATGATCACCCCTAGGTCTCGCTTCTGCCTAGTAGCCACTAGCTGCTCCCCTCCCATTGAGTACAGTTTCCCTGGGTTATGCTTTCCCAGGTGCATGATCTTGCATTTTTTGGCACTGAATTTCAATTGCCAGGTCTTGGACCACTCCTCCAGTTTCCCAGAGATCAGCTTCCATCCTTTGCTGTCCCTCTGTTGTGTCTACCCTGTTGCCGATTTTTGTGTCATCTGCAAACAGGCACACCTTTCCCTGCAGTTCATCCGCAATGTCACTGATGAATATGTTAAACAGGATCTGCCCCAGAAGAAAAAATTACTCACAATAGTAATGTTGTTTCTTTCAATGCAGTCCTGCTGTATTCTGACTATATGCAGTTAGCCCCAGCCCTTCAACTGCTCTGGAGAGTAAAGGGTTAACTCTATGCCAAGGCATAGAACGTTGAGCTCGAGCTCGATTTTGAAACCTCTGTCTGTGGTACTCTGAAGTGTAACTGTCAGATTCTTACAGTACAAGCACTAAACTAACTAACTCAATAAGTAGAAGTTGTTTCTAAACTTTTCATGCCAAAGGGCAATAAACAGATTTTTAGGGTCAGAAGACTCAAGTCGAGAACCCCGAAAAGAATCGAAGCAGGTAGTGAAACAACCAAATATTCATAATAAAAACCAGAAAACCCTTAATAAGATAAAGGCATGCCAAGTACACCTCTGGGGTGCAGCACTGTGCCTGCCAGACCACATCCCAAAACTACTAGGTTCCAGGAGGGGAGGCAGGAAGGGAGGTCAGAATACAGCAAGACTCCATTAGAAGAAACATTACTATGGTGAGTAATTTTTCCCTCAAACAACATGAAGTCTTGCTGTATTCTGACTATATGCAGACTACCAAGCAGTACCCCTTCGGAGGAGGGAGTCACAGAACCTATTTTGGGAACAAACTCTGCAGCACAGCTGTGCCAAACCTAGCATCACTTCTTGACTGAATGTCCAGACAGTAATGCTTGGTAAATGTGTGAAGTTTTCAAGGTGACTGCTTTACAGATTTCCACCAAGTGTATATCTCTAGCTGCTGCGACCGAATCAGCTGTACCTCTGGTAGAATGAGCCTTCAGGCTTGAGGGAGGCTCTTTCCCAAGCTCTGAATAGTAGAACTGGATACCGGAAACAATCCACCTGGCAATTATTCTCTTGGTGGCAGGTTTGCCCTTTCCCACTTCTCCATAAGTGAGAAACAACTGAGAACAGTCATTCCTATGGGCCTTAGTATGCTCCACATAGTAACTAAGAGCCCTCTTTACATCAAAACTGTGTAATCTTCTCTCCCCAGAAGAAGAATGGTCAGTGAAAAATATAGGCAATGACAGACTGATTCAAATGAAAGTCTGATACCACCTTGGGGAGAAATGTTCTGTTGGTTCAAAGGACCACCTTATCCCTGTGAAATGAAATAAAATGAAATTAGGTTCCACTGATAAAGCCTGTAATTCACCAATTCTCCTGGCAGAAGTAATGGCTACCAGGAATACAGTTTTCCAAGTCAAGTACTTCAGCTCAGCTGAGGATAAAGGCTCAAAAGGGGGGCTGCATAAGCTGTGCGATACAGATATTCAGGTCCCAAGAAGGGGTAGGCTCCCTAAAGGGAGGATTAACATGTACTAAACCCTTGAAAACTGGATGAGAAGCTAGGGAAGAGCCCTTACCAGCAGAAAGAAAGCAGGCTGGAGGACCAAGCTGTTTAGATGCACCAAATAGTTCAATACCATGGCAATATCAGTCAGCTCTGGCTGGACATGCTTCTGGGAACACCAAAAACCAAATATTTTCCATTTGGAATTGTAAGTCTTTCTAGTAGCAGGTTTCCTGATAACCTTTAAAATGTCCAAAACTGACTGAGAAAGGTGTAGGCTTGCATATTCTAGCTCTTCAAGAGCCAGACTTTGAGCCGGAGTTTGAAGGTTGGTGTAAAGGATCCTCCCTTGTCAGGAGGTAAGGAGATCGAACCGTCTAGGCAGACACAGAGGTATTGTTATTGACAGTGACAAGAGAAGGGGGTACCAAGGCTGTCTGGCCCTGTCTGAAGCCACTGGAATTATCTTGCAAGGCTGAGACCTGATCTTAATCAGAACCCTGAATATCAGAGGAAAAGGAGGAAATGCACACAGAAACCTGCTTGTCCAATTCAGCAAGAGAGCATCCTGAGGGACAGGAACCAGAGAGGCGGTCTGCAGCAAAAGAGAGGAAGTTAGTGATTGTCCGGGGCTGCGAAGAGATCTATCTCTGGAGTGCCCCACCTTTTGAAAATGACCTGAAGAATTAGGGGATTCAAGGTCCATTCATGGTGACCCTGAGAAATCCTGCTGAGAGCATCTGCTAAAGTGTTGTCCTTCCCTGGGAGATGCACAGCCATCAGGGAAGCCTGAAGGGAATAGGCTAGAGACCATGGCCCAGATATTCAAAAGAGCTGAGCTATGCGCAATAGGGTGGCGCCTGCGCAAGTCCGAAATTGCGCCATTCTGTGATATTCAGCTGGAGGCAGTTACGCCACCCAGATCATGCTGAGCAACAGCACAATGCTAATGAAGGCATGCTCAACCAAAGGGGGAGGAACCATGCATAAACTGCACAGCCCGATATTCAGCCGGGCTGTGCAGAGTTATGCAGGCGCAACCCCCTACCTGCGCCTGCACAACTTTAAGCCCCCAAAAAAAGGATCAAGTCGAGGCCACCCACAGGTGCGCTGGACGCATTGCAGGTGCAACACAGCAGCTGCCACCTGTGGGTGGCCTCCACTGCCCTCGGTGCCCCCTGCAGCCCGATCGCGGCATAATAGTAACTCCCTCCCGTAGCCCGATCGCAGGCAGCAGCCCGATCGCGGGCATAAAGGAATTCAACCCCACCCCGACAAGCCCGATCGCGGGCAAAATGTAATACTACCCTCCCCGACTAGTCGATCGCGGGCATAATGTAACACCACCCTCCCCGACTAGCCCAATCGCGGGCATAAAGTAATACAACCCCCCACAAGCCCGATCGTGGGCATAATGTAATACTACCCCCGACTAGCCTGATTGCGGGCATAACGTCTACCCCCAAAGACCAATATCCCTGGTGGTCCAGTGGACATGAAGCCCGACGCGGGCATAAGGTCAAACCCACTTCCCAAAGTCCAATATCCCTGGTAATCTAGTGGCTTCACCCTACCCACTCACGGAGCCTTACTATCGCTTCCCTCCCTTGCCAGCTGAAGGGGGTGGTAGCATTATTCGGCTATTACTGCTGCGACAAAGCCGGGTGCCAGAGGCTGATTGAATAGCGAAGAGGCCACGGGCATGTAGAGCCTATACCGTATAAGGCAGTCCAGATCTGACTGCCTTAGTCGGTATGGGCTGCATGCCCATTGGCCTTGCCTGACCCAGGGCGTGCAGCCCCACCGAGCTGTCAGTCGGCGGGTGGCAGGCGGTGGGGTGCTGCTGCCGCCGGGGGATCACTAGATCACCAGGGATATTGGACTTTGGGGAGTGGTTTGACCTATGCCCACGATCGGGCTTCACGGTCCACTGACCACCAGGGATCTTGGGTCTTGGGGTAGACGCTATGCCCACATCGGGCTAGTCCGGAGGGAGGGTAGTATTACATTAGCGCCCACGATCGGCTAGTCGGGGAGGGTTGTGTTATATTATGCCCGCAATCGGGCTTGTCGGGGAGAGTTGTGTTACATTATGCCTGCAATCGGGCTTGTCGGCGGGGATTTACTTTATGCCCGCCATCGGGCTGCAGGGGTGTCGGTCCCGACGGCTGCTGCCTGGCAGGCGCCAGGCGCAGTCGTCGTGGATTGGACGACTCTGCATGCTAATGGGGCCGAATTAGATGCAAATGGCCCCCATGCGCCTTTGCATATATTATGGCCCCATTCATGTCACCTTGAATATCGCAGGTTTGCAGCTGGTAATGGAACTTGCGCCACCGCATCTGAATGCTCCACTCTGACCACTTGCGTGTGCACAAGTTCCACTGCACTATGCACAGTGGTTGTGGCCAGGGGGTGATATTCAAAGGAGTTGCTCAATAGCACAACTCCGTTGGATATCGCCTTGGCCACACCCCAGCGCAACTTTTTTGAGCAGCGCAAGGGCTTGCGCCACAGAATGGTGCAGTTTGAATATCTGGCCCCATATCTTCATGGCCTCTATGCACAAGGCCGAGGACCGAGTGCCTCCCTGCTTGTTGATGTACCACATGGTTGTGGTGTTGTCTGTCCTGATCTGCACCACTTTCCCCTGAACAGCAGTTGAGAATGTCTGAAGTGCTAGAAAGACAGCTCTTAGTTCAAGAAGGTTTATGTGTAGGAGAGACTCCTGGTGTGACCAGGTTCCCTGAGCTGTAAGCTGATCTAGATGAGCCCCCCAGCCTAGCAGAAGAGGCATCTGTGGTGAGAATGACTGAAGGAGCCTGACTGATAAATGGGACACTTTGTCGAAGACTGTACTCCTCCAGCCACCACTGGAGGGCCTGAACTAGAGTTTGAGCAACTGAAACCAGTTTGGGGAGACGGTCTTTTTTCTGAGACCAATAAGATCTGAGATTAAGCTGAATCTCTCTCATCTGAAACCTTGCTCCTTGGACCACAGTTGTGGATGCTGCCATGTGACCCAGCAACTGCAGAAAGTGTATGGCTGGACGAGAAACTAGAGGATGAAAAGAGGAAGCCAGAGTGACAAGGGACTGAACCCTTGAGAGAGGGAGAAATGCTCTTGCCAGAATAGTGTCTAGTTTCACCCCTATGAAAGTGAGAAGCTGGGCTGGTTCCAGAACAGACTTCTAGGTTCAGAATAAAGCTCAAGGATTCTAGAAACTTCTGAGTGATCTCTAAGGCTGACATGACTTGGTCTGAGGACTGGCCCACTAGCAGCCAGTCGTCCAGGTATGGGAACAGAAGGATACCCTGTCTCCTGAGGAATGCCAACACTACTGCAAGACACTTGGAGAACAACCTTGGAGCAGATGTTAGGCCGAAGGGCATAGCTTTGAACTGGTAATGGCCTGAGGGAAACTTGAACCTGAGGTACTTTCTGTGGGAATGTCTAATAGGTATGTGGAAGTAGGCATCCTTGAGATCCAGAGAGGCTAGTCAGTCTCCTGGTCTCAGAGAGGGAAGAATTACTCCCAGAGTCACCATCCTGAATTTTGGTTTTGTTAAATGTTTGTTCAAGTACCTTAAATCTAGGATGGGTCGCCACTCCCCTGTCTTTTTTGGGTAAGGAAGTATCTGGAATGCAGTCCTTTTCCCCTATGACAGAAGCAGAAGAGAGGAGACGTCTGCCTCTAAGGCCCTTGTCTCCAAGGGAGAGGCAGGACTGACAGACCTTGCTCTCATTTTTGGGAACCTTTTGAAACTGAGAGCAAGTCCCTGGCTCACTACTTCCAGGACCCATTTGTCTGAAGTAATAGATTCCCAAGCCTGGGAGTAGTGAGCCAACCTGCCCCCTCTACTACAACTGGGGGGGCGACTCTGACCGACACCTCAGGGTGTCTGTTTGGCAGAGGGCTTAGACTGCGTGGATGATGGGGTCCTGGTCATCCCACGCCTGCCTCTTCCCCTAAAGAACCCCCTCTGCTGGAAAGAAGTAGAGGAGGAGGAGGCCTGAGCTTGGTAGAAAGGCCTCTGAAAAGGCCTGTCCCTGCCAGCCCTAAATTGCTGCAGCACTCCTATAGGTGGTCCTATATTCATCCATCTTCTTCATGTAGTTCTGTTTGCTCACCAAACAGAGAATTACCAGTTATAGGAAAATTCATGGCCTTAGCCTGGGTATCCTGCAAAAGACTGGTACATCTAAGCCAAGCAAACTTCTTCATGGAGACAGATGTAGCCATGACTCTAGAATGCACATCATTCAAGTCCACAGCAGCATGGAATTGCACTTTGGATGCCTCTATACCATTTAGAGCCACCCACTCCAGCTCCTTGGCTAGCTGGGGAGGAGCATTCTTAGCCAGCTCCAGAGCCGTATCCCACCTAGACTTCTGGTACCTGGCTATATATGCCATGTAATTTGATTGCCTGAGCCCCAAAGAGGATGCCAAGTACTGGAAATACACAAATCACAATAGATTTCGGTTCTAAACTGGACCGACTGTAAAAGAACCGAAGACAAAACAATTTCTAACAAAATCAACAAAATGTATCACTACCTACTACTACCACTTACTGTTACCAAGACAGAGAAAAGAATACTGATAAAATAAGAACTGCAGTTGAAACAAACGACCTATTCAAACTATTACTGAACCGAAGTGCAGGAGGGATCTCCGGAGCGACTTCACAGTTAGGTGGAGTAAGAAATCTGACAGTTACACTTCAGAGTACCACAGACAGAGGTTTGAACACCGAGCTCGAGCTCAATGTTCTATGCCTTGGCATAGAGTTAACCGTTTACTCTCCGGAGCAGTTCAAGTGCTGGGATAACTGCATATAGTCAGAATACAGCAAGACTTCATGTTTGAATTGAGCCCTGTGGGACCCTGCTAGTCACCCTCCCCTCCAGAGAGTGCCATTTACTAATACTCTCTGAGTTTTCCCATGTAACCAGCTTCTGACCCAGTTTGTAACCTCTGCCCCAATTCCCATGTTCTCCAGTTTTTTGATTAGTCTCCTGTGTGGAACGGAGTCAAAAGCTTTGCTGAAGTCCAGGTAAACCACATTCACTGCCCCACCCTGATCCACTGTTTTGGTGACCCAACTGAAAAAAATCAAACAGGTTTGTCTGGCAGGACCTCCCTGCCGTGAAACCATGTTGATTTTTGTCGAGCTGACCAGTTTGCTACAAAAACGCTATGATTCTTTTCTTCAGCAGGGACTCCATCAGTTTTCCCATAACTATGTTACATTAACCGGACGGTAGTTACCTGGCTGTTCCTTACTTCCACTCTTGTGGAGTGGTACTACTGTTGCACTCTTCCAATCCTCCGGCATCTCCTCGCTCCTTAATGATTTGTTGAAGAGCACTGCTAAGGGGGCTGCCAGTTCCTTCCCTAGTTCTTTCAGTATTCCTGAGTGTATCCCATCCGGCCCCATAGCTTTATTTATCTTCGACTTGTCCACTTCCTCCAGGACCCTCTCCTCTGTGAAGGGACCCATGTCTGTTCCTTCAATCGGACACTTCTTTATGCCTGTTGTTGGTCCGTTACCATCTGTTTCCTGTGTGAAGACTGAGCAGAAGTACTCATTGAGTGCCTCTGCCTTCTCCCCATCTTGCTCTATGGTTTATCAGTCTATTTTTGTGATTCTAGCAATGCCCTCTTTGGTCTTCCTTTTTTCACGTATATACCTGTAGAAGGTTTTGTTACCCTTTTTTACTTCTTGAGCTATCCTAACCTCTGTTTAAGACTTTGCATTTCTTATCACTTTCCCTGTCTCTTTTAGTTTCTGTTTATATTCGGTTTTGTCTGCCTCATTCCCCGACTCCTTGTACTTTCTGAAAGCTATGCGCTTTTCTCTCACCATGGTTGCCACCTCCTTGGAAAACCATAGTGGGGTTTTCCTCCTTTTGTTCTTACTAACCTGACGGGCACACTGTGATGTTGACCATGATCATTGCATCCTTCAGCTTTGTCCAATATGCCTCAATGCTCCCTTCTGTCGAGTTACTAAGGTTGTCTCTTAGGCAGGCCTTCATGTTTGTGAAGTCTGCCCTCCTGAAGTCAAGGACCTCCAGCTTGGAGTCTACAGTCCTTTTTACCCGAACCACACCATGTTATGATCACTGTTGTCCAGGTTGTTCCCTATTTCGACACCCATAACCCTATCGCTATTTGTAAATATCAGGTCTAGAACCACGTTACCCCTTGTGGGTGATGTCACTAGTTGACTTAGACCTGCTTCCTGTAGTGTGACTAGAAATTCCCTGCTCTTCTGTAATGACGCTGTGTGGGTATTCCAGGCTATGTCCAGCAGACTGAAATCCCCCCACCAGCACCATGTCCCCTTTGCCTGACATCTGGAGGATGGTTTCCAGTACTTCCTTATCCCTGGCTTCCTCCTGATTTGGAGTCTGTACATTATTCCTACCTGAATAGGTTTCCGGTTCCTATTGTGATCCATAGATCCTGTTTTTTTTGTTTTTGTTTTTACCAATTATTTTACCAGGTGAGACACACTAAACTGAAAGCTTGTTTGCAGGTGCAACCTGGGAGCATGAGGAACTTAAGCGACTTGCTCAGGGTCACACAGTATGCAAGTGGGGGCTGTGGGATTCAAACCCAGGTCTCCAGATTTGCAGCTCAGAGCCTTAAATCACTGCGCCATAATGCCTCCTAGTGGCAACTGGGTTTACTCTAGTGCCTGCTGTATTTCTGTAGCATTGACTGTATCCTTAACATCCTGTCTCTCCTAAACAAGTTGTACCCCAGGATAGTCACCCCCCCCCAAAACATGATTATTTGTGAACCATGTTTCGGTCACGGCCACCCAGTTTAGTCTTGCCTCAGCTATTGCGGCAGTGAGGTCAGCCATCTTGTTAGCCAGACTAGGTGCATTTAGGCATAGTGCTGACCACTCCTGCTGTGTCGCTTTGTTTATCATGCCTCCCTTGATCTTATTGTTCATCCCTTTGTAGTTTTCCCTGTTTATGGTTCCTCCCTTTCCATTGTGATGGTCAACGCCAGAGCCGGAAAGGATTTTATGTTCCCGGCTATCTGCTTTTGCTATCCTGGACTGTGTAGATTTGATGCTAGCTTGAGGGGGAGAGACAGCAAGCTCTATGTGTGCTTCTCCGAGAGCTACAGTCATCTCCCCTCCTGCTAGTCTAAATCTCTTACACGGGTGTCAAAGTTCTGGCCGCTGGGTCGCACTGACCAGCTGGTTGAAGTGACCCTTGCGCTGAGACCACTGGCTGGTCAGCTCCCACTGCAGAGTGCATTCTCCAACGGACCAAATGAACCACAATGATGCTGACCACCATGAAACCCAGCAGGTGCTGGAAGTCCCAGGCAGGGTGCAATTGCCCAACCTGAAATGATCGGACAAAGGAGGAGAGAGTCTCTGCCCTGTTTGCCAGGAGCAGAGCTCTGGCTCTGCAAGAGTTGAGCTCCCCCCGATGAAGCTGATCACCTTCGAAGGTACGAATCCTAACTTGGCCTTGTAAACCAGGAGGCCAAGGAAGACATAGGTCTGGAGGGCGAGGTCTCTGCACTGCTCCACCTCTTGCCTGGTGGAACCTGCGATCAACCAGTTGGTCAGGTAGGGGTAAACCCAGGCCCCGCGGTGCCTCAGGTAAGCTGCCACCACTTCGATGCACTTGGTGAGGACCCTGGTGTTGTCAAGGCACAGGTCAGGAAGCACAGGAAAACCAGGAGCAGTTTCAAAATTCACAAACAGCATTTTATTTTTCTCAATAACAGCAAAATAAAAACTAAAAATTATTCAGTATAACTATTTACAAAAGCAGTACAAACAGAGAAAACAAAGTCCTTCTAAGGGTATCTCAATTCCAAGTTTTAGTCTCTCAGTCTCTCACTCTCTTTGTTTCTCCAGCAAAAGCATTGCTGCTCTTTTTATAAGCCTTTGTCTGGGAACTCGTTAAGAGAGCCTGCTTCTCACAGAATGTTCTTGTAAGTTTCATTCCTTGCAGATGCAACAAAACAGTACATGATGTCCCAGAACTGACCTCTTGTTCACAGCTCTGCAAAGGGCTTAAAAACTGCATCTCAGGTTAACGCTTTAAGTTCCAAATAGCTTTGCAATCATTTTAACAGTATAACTATATACAGTTTTGTACAAAAGGATCCCAGTATCAGTGACATTTCCACATACAGATTCACATATATTTTTTATACCCGCAGATATGCAAGGGGGAAGAAAAGACAGAAATAGCAAGGGAAGGCAGAGAGATGGCGAGAGGCAGAGAAATACGAAACCATTGGAGTGATCAGTTCCTCAGTCTTACACGAAATTAGGTTGCACAACCAGACAGACGAGAAACAGAAAAGGAGAGGCTAGAACAGATCCTTGCATTTAAGCTCTTTCTGCATAACAAATGGGACAGGGCCTTATTCAACTCTGTCACACCTGGGGGCCAAGGACAGGCCAAATGGCATGACCTAGAACTAAAAGAGGGCTTCCTCTGCTCAGAAGTAGAGGATCCTTCTGTGAGATGGACGTATCGGGACGTGAAAGAATGCGTCCTGAAGATCCAGGGAGCAGAGCCACATGTTTTGTTCCAGAGATTGAATGATCAAAGAGAGAGTGACCTTCCTGAAGGTGCGTGACTTGAGAAACTTATTCAGGTCGTGCAGATCTAGAATAGGGTGCCACCCCCCCAGTCCGTTCTGGCACCAGGAAGTACCTGCAGACAAACCCTGGGTGTACCGGATGATCCAGGACAGGAACCATGACCTATTTGTGGACAAGCTGAGTGATGTCATCCCCAAGGGCTGACAGAATGTCTGCAGGTACCAAATCATTCCGTGGGCCGTGGGCTCGGCAAGGGTGGGGTACTGTTCGAACTCCAGAGGCAGACCCTGACCAACCACCTCAAGAACCCACCTATCTGTGCTGACAGTGGACCAGGAGTAAAGGATGTGATGGAGCCGGCCCCCCACAGGAGGACCCGGGGAGGTGTGATGGGCATGGGGAGGCACCCCTCATCCCATCACTGGGCAGGCCTGGAGGAGGAGTGCCCGGCTTAGGAACCACCACAGCCTCTTCCTCCATGCTTGCAGACGACCGAGGCCACAGACTTCAGCCAAGGTTGCCAGGCTTGAGCCTGCTGCCCAGCTTACGGCTGTGCTGGTTTTGGCCAAAGGAGTGGAGGTGGACTGAAAGGGCTTCTTTTTCTGCTGCTTGGAACCCTTGGGGTCCCTCTGAGTGGATGTCACAGAGTCCAAGGTGGCACTGGACTTTTTAATTTGGGTGAGGTGACTCATGACTCCAGGCCCAAACAAGTCAGTGCCTAGGAAAGGGACATCTGTAGGCTTGTGCTGGGTATCTACTGTGAAGGTTGAGATCCCCAGCCACGCCCCGTAGCGCATGGCCACTGGAGTCCCCAGTGTCCATGGCTGTCTGGAGCTGTTGCTTTGCTACAGCCCGGCCCTGGAATTGGACCCATTTGACTGTGGTCTGGAGGTCTGCAGGAAGATGAGGAAGCACCTCATCCAGAGGGACCAGCAGGGCATGGGAGAAGTGGGCCATCAGGAGGGCTGAGCTCACTTGGCAAAGGCCAAGTGAAGATGCACTTGTCGATGTCACCCATGTTGCCGGATCGCCAGAATCCAGAATCGTCCACCAAGTCCTCAACCAAAGGGTGTTCTGTGAATCCCAAAAGGGAGCTGGTAGGGACCGCATATTTGTGGGTCATCCGGGCTGATGGTGCAGGCAGGAAGTGAGGTGGTGCCAAAGTTCCAAGGCAGGACCAAGGATGGCCTCTGCCATGGGGAAGGCTTCCCCACGAGTCTCTCCCTGGTCTAAGATCTCGGTAAGGGGGCACAAACCTGTTTCTGGACAGGCTCCATCTTAAGACCAGTGGATTCAGAGATCAGGTGGAGGAGGCCAGTAAAGGAGGCACGGCCTTCATCCGTCGAGACCCCCTCAAGCGACTCCTTGTCAACCTGATGGAAGTGCAAGGAGGAATCCTCCGACTCCAAGGAGTTGTTGAAGAGGGGGTCAACCACCACAATCCCCGATGACCCTCTGTGGATAGTCAGGAGTGATGGTGACAGACAGCCGATGGGGAAGCCTTGAGGCCGTCCGAGACTCCTTGATCAGAGCACCGGATTTCAGCTGTTTAGGTGGTGGCTCCATGGGAATCAGTGGAAACACCAGAGTTGGCCGAGCCGGGACAGATTTGGTCAACTCCTGAGGAGGAGAGGAAGGCGCCATCCGTTGAGGCGAAAGCCGGGTGGTGGCCAGAGTAGAAGCCAGGACCAGCTTCATAACGGAAAACACTAGCTGTTGCCATGAGATCCTCGTAGCATCAACGCAACTTGCGCTGAACCCTTTCCTCACCCAAGGAGGAACGAGGACAAAGAATAGCAGTGGTGCCGCTTCCGCTTCCCAAAGCATCGCGAGCGGGAGCGCCAAAGATGGCGGGAACCACTTGACTCCTGAAGACCAAGACCTCGACCACGACCGCTGGGGGGGAACGTTGGCAGGCCTTGGAGGGGTTGGTGAAAGCCGAGGCACCTCCTGGTCCTAGTCAGTAACCGGAGGCAGTGGATCAGTGGACTGATCTGTCCCTCCAACAGCCTGGGTCAGGATCGGAGTTTCGGGTAAAGAACTGTCAGCCTCCTCAGCCGACAACTGGTCGACCGGCTCAAGAAAAATCTCATCCGGAAGAGCAACCAGCATCTTGGCCAACAGACAAGCTCTGCGGGACAGTGGACACAGCTGAAGGGATACAGGACCTACAAGAAGATCTGGAAAAGCTGGGGAGGTGGTCCAGGATCTGGCAGCTTGGCTTCAATGCCAAGAAATGCAAAGTTCTGCATACTGGAGCCAAGAATCCCAGGACAGAACACTACCTGATGGAGTCCAAGTATCTCCATCAGAGGAAGAGAGGGACATGGGAGTGAAGATCACTAGTGACCTGAAGCACTCAATGAAGTACAAGAAAGCAGCAGCAAAGGCAAACAAGATGCTGGGATGCATATCTAGAGGGATCAGTAGCAGGAGCGGAGGTTATACTGCCCTTGTACACGTCACTCGTAAGGTCACATCTAGAGTATGGAGTTCAGTACTGGTGTCCACACCTCAAAAGGGACATTAACCTGCTGGAGAAAGTCCAGAGGAGGGCCACAAAGATGACAGTGGGTCAGCAGGGTAAGGCATATGAGGAGAGGTTGACAGCACTGAACATGTACTCCCTGATAGACAGGAGAGAGAGAGGGGACATGACTGGGACCTTCAAGTAATTGAAAGGGATAAAGAAGTTTGATAAGGAGAACCTCTTTAAGCCGAGTGGCAACCATAACATGAGGGGACACAATCTTAATATGGAGGGTGAGAGGTTCAAGAGGGAAATCAGGAAGCACTTCTTCACAGAGAGGGTGGTGGACACTTGGAATTCGCTGCCAGAAGAGGTAGTCTCATTGGAGACAGTGGGCAGCTTTAAGAGAGGCTAGGATAGGCATAGTGGGAAGGTAAGGATCATGGACAGGGAGGATGAGAGGAGTGGGGAGGGAGGGAAGGGACATTAGCTCAAGCTGTGGACCCTGCAATATGAGCAGACTTGATGGACCAGATGGTGGTCTTCTGTTGGCTTCTTCATATGTTCATAACTGGCCCGACGGGGTTACCATGGAGCCAGCAGCTTGGGTTGAAGATTCAACTGAAGTCGGATCTGGAGAAGCACAAGAATCGGAAACCCTAGACAGAGCGATCCCGATCCCATGATTGACATCAAGACTATTTTTTGTCTCTTTTTTTGATTTTGATTTGTGCCCTGATGAAGGGCCTTGACTGAGAGTTGGTAAAGACTGGCACAAATCCATGAATGCCCCCAGTAAGGAGGTGCCCTGCGAAAGCGGAACATAGGCTGAAGCTGAGGAGGTGTGAGCAGAGGCCTGAGTTACTGCCTCCTCAAAAGCTGCTAACTGTTCATCGGTCAGTGCAGCCACAGAGACCGCCCAATGGGCATCCTTCGATTTAACCAGCGGGTTCTGTTCTGTCGGACGACATTTTAAGTTGGCACGATGTCCCCAATAACAGTAGGGGTGAAAGGTGCAACAAATATCGCAGGCCTAAGGATCATGCTCGTGTCCCAGGCAGTAGATGCACGTGGTATGCGTATCCATTCAGGACATCTTCTGCCTGCAAAGTTATCACCAGAACCCCAGAGCGGACTTGTCATCGTCCACTGCGGTCTGAAGGTAAAAGCCCGAAAATCTTTTTAATACTTTTTGGAAGTAAATCTGGAGATTTGGTAGCAGAGGGCCTACTTAGCTCAAGAAGGAGGGAACCTGTTTCTTCCAGTGGAAAGGAAGATCTGGTGTCATGGAGTGGAGCCGAGGGAGTTACCACCCAGGTGGGTGGGAGGAGCCAGCTTGAAGATGTTCTGGTCAGTCTTAAAGGGGAAAGGTGACTGACAAAGTGTGGCTAGAAAGTACAGTTACGTAAGAACTTACTGTAACGGTAGATCTTCGAGAGAGGCTCTTACAGTAGGTAATTACATATACTGATGCTGGCAGGCAGGCTGGGCCACGGAAATATTTCTAGCTAGAAGTCTCACAGGGACCGCCTCACATCTGTGACCAGCGCCACACGACGCCGGTATAAAGGGCGTCCCGATGCCCACCTTCCAGTTCTTTTCCCGCCACAGGCCAGGAAGGCCCGGACGAGAGAAGTTGATGTTTCCATTCCTGGAGAAGGAGCTGAAAAGCCTAGGGATGGAGGGCGGAAGGTATTATCTGCAAGAGCTCTTGAAGATCTACTGTTATGTAAGTTCTTATGTAACTGTACTATCTTACTTCGAGAGGGCTCTTGCAGTAGGTAATTACATATAGGACTGAATCCCAAGCAGTCTGGAACAAAAGAAAGGCACCAGGAGGAGGGAACTACTCTAAAAAGTAGCCCTAGCCATGCAAGCCTCAAGCCAATCCGAAGCCTGCACTACGGCGAGAGGCAATATCCAAACTGTAATGTTTTGTAAAGGTATAGACGGAAGTCCAGGTGGCGGCAGCGCATATGTCTGCCGCAGGCACATTTTTGAAACGTCGCAGAGGCTGCTACGCCTCTTGTGGAGTGACTTCCAACTTGACCCAGAAGGGTCTTGTTGTACTACTCATAACAGAAAGTGATGCAATGAGCCAACCACTTCGACAGGCATTGCTTGGAAACAGCATTGCCTTCCCTTTTTGAGCAAAAGAGACAAACAACTGATCAGTCTTTCTGAGATCCTTCGTCCTGTTGGTGTAGTATCTCAGGATCCTGTGAACATCCATGGTATGGAGTAAATATACCCCTTGGTTAGAGTACTGCGTAAAAAAGGCAGGTAACTCTATGGACTGATTTAAGGTAGACTCTGCTACTACTTTGGGTAGAAACTTAGGATTCGATGCAAGAGCAACTCGCTCTTTGTGAAAAATCAAATAGAGTTTTACATATAAGACTGGGCTCAAATTCTTCGAGTGACGCCACTAGAAGAGCCGCCTTCCACTAAAGAAATCTCAGATCTGCAGAAGCTGCAGGTTCAAGGGCGGAAGAGTAAGTTTCTGAGAACAAAATTCAAGTCCCAAGGGGAGCAGGGCATGGATGGGGCCTCAGATGGAAGACCTTTGAGAAAGGTCTTAGAGACCTCCAGTTGAGCGAAAGCTTTTTCTGCGAAGGGAACATGGTAGGCTGAGATAGCTGCCATGTGAACCTTCAAGGAGGAATGGCTGAGACCCAGGTCGAAGAGATGACGCAAGTACTTCAGCAGAAAAGCCACTGAACAGGAGAAAGGCTCCACGCTCTGGAGGCTGCCCAAATAGAGAATCTCTTCCACTTCATGGCATAAGTGGACCTGGTGGAGGGTTTTCTGGCTCCACTAAAATTTCCGCCACTTTTGAGAGACACCAAAACAGGATTGGGCTAGGTCTGCAGGAGCCATGCATGTAGATGAAGGGATTTGAGGCCTAGGTGGACCAGGGTCCCCTGATCCTGGGTCAGCAAATCTCGAGATAGAGGAAGAGGAAGAGGAGGAACCTCTGAATATTGTTGTAAAAGACAGAACCAGATTTGCCTGGGCTAGAATGGAGCGATCAGAATTGTTCTCGCTCCTTCTGTGGTTAGTTTCTGCAATACTCATGAGATCAGAGGAATTGGGGGAAAAGCATAGATGAATCTGTCCTTCCAGTCTAGAGACAGAGCGTCGCTCCAGAAAGCGCCTCGCTCTGGAACGAGCGAGCAAAAGGTGGGAAGTTTTTCATTTTGGGGAGAGGCGAACAGGTCTACCTGCGGAGTCCCCCAAAGCTGAAAGATATCGCCTAGTACCCTTTGTCCAATCTTACACTCTGCAGACAGAGCAGAGGAGTGGCTTAGCTTGTCTGCCAGAGTGTTGTCGACTCCTGGAACATGAATCGCCGTGAGGTGAAGGTCGTGTTGAGTTGCCCAATCCCAAACCCTCATTGCTTCCCTGCATAGAGGGTAGGACCGAGTTCCTCCCTGTTTGTTGATGTACCACACTACACACATGTTGTCCGTCTGGACGGCTAGGTGGCTGGGAAGAATGTATTGGTGAAGGGCTTGGAGAGCATATAGCACAGCTCGAAGTTCGAGCACGTTGATGTGGAGAGCTTATTCCAGTCTGGACCATAAGCCCTGGGTCCAATGAGGGCCTAGATGGGCCCCCAACCTTCGCCTGATGCATCTGTAGTCAGAGTCTGGGAGGGGGGAGGATGAAAGAAGGGGACCCTCGAAACAGGTTCTCTCGAACCATCCACCATTGCAAGTCTCGTACCATCGTCGAAGAGATCAGAACTAATTGATCTAGGTTGTCCACAAGTTGATCCCACTGGAAGCGAAGAGTCCACTGAGAGATCCTCATGTGAAGTCGAGCTCGGGGGACCGTCGGAATGGCGGCCGCCATGAGCCCCAGAAGACGGAGGACCGACCTCGCCGAGACCCTCCTGCGTTCTGACAGCAGGAAATCTGGGATTGAAGAGAGGCCGCCTGTTCGAGGCAGGAAGGTCTTGCTTCACAATGACGAGATAACCCCGATGAACTGTGGCCTCTGGGAAGGGTCCAGATGAGACTTGGAATGGTTGATGGTAATACCCAGGCAAGTGAAAACCTGCTGGGTGAGGGAGAGAAAATGCAGGAGTTCCTCCCTGGATGAGACCAGGAGCCAGTCGTCCAGGTAAGGGAACACCTGTACTCCCATTGTACGCAGGTGGGCCACTACCACAGCCAGGCATTTGGTAAATACTTGGGGGCCGAGGATAGACCAAAGGGAGTGCCTTGAATTGGTAGTGGTCCCCCTGAAACGAAAAACTAAGATACTTGTGATGGGAAAGGGCTAATGGGAATTGCAGATAGGCATCCTGCATATCCAGGGCACAAAGCCATTGACCCGGCCAAAGGAGGCGTAGAAGGCTCTGCAGAGAGCTCATCCTGAACCTTTTGTATTCTACATAAAGAATCAGGGAACTGAGATCTAGAATGGGTTTGAGATCTCCTGTCTTCTTTGGGACCAGGAAGAAATGGGAATAGTAACCCGTCCCTTGAAGATGAAGGGGGATGGGTTCCATCGCCTGCTTCGTGAGAAGAGTCGAGATTTCTACCCGGACCAAAAGAAGGTGTTCCCTTGAATAGGACAACTTCAGAGGGGGGTGGCGGGATGGTTTCTGAAGAAACTCTATGGAGTGTCCTTCCGCTGTAAGCTGGAGCACCCAAGAATCCGTGGTTATCTTCTCCCATCCCGGAAGGTGGATGGAAAACCTCCCTCCTACCGGTTCCTCCAGGGGGTCCCAGAAGCGGGAGAGGAAAGGAGTCAGTGGTGTGGGGCAGCGCCAAGAAAGCTGAGGCACCCGCTGCTTTTTGGGTGGAGGGGCTTGACAGCTGCAGGGCCTGACGCTTAGTGGCCCGCCTTCCTGTGGTTTCGCTAGACCGATCTCGTCTGCAAAGGGACGGCACTGCTGGTGTTGGGGAAGGTACATGGAATCCACTGATTTCAGAGCCGTCCCCTTCTCTTGCAAGTCGGTGATGATGTCTTTGACATCACCCCCGAAAAGCACCGACCCCCTGAAAGGAGCCTCCTGAATACAGGATTGCACCTCCGGACCAAACCTGACACATGGAGCCAGGCATGACGCTGAGACCCACGGCGAAAGCAGTCATCTGCTCGGCAGTGTCCACTGCACGTATACGCCACCCGCAAAATGTGGCGCTGACTGGTCAACGAGCAGAATGGACGAGGTCGGCTAACTCCTGCTTTTGACTTGGGAGTCAGGTAAGGAGTCCAGCTTGGATTCCACCTGCGTAAGGACAACCTTCTGGTAATCCCCCACCTGGGCAACGTAATTCAGGGCCCGAATTCCCAGTGTGGAGGAGGCATAGATCTTTCTTCCATAGTGGTCCAGGAGGCGAGATTCCTTATCAGGAGGAGACGAGCTCAGATGTTTTGGATGTGCCAACCAGCCGTGAGTGGCACTAATCATGACTGAGTCGGCATGAGGGTGAGAGTCAAGGTAGTCTACACCCTCAGGAGCCTGGTATAGCCTGTTAGACTTCCTGGGAAGTGGGGCTAATGCCGACGGTTGTTTCCAAATCGTGGTAACAAGGTGGGCGTGAGGCTCGATCCAGGGTGGCACTAATGTTGGAGCTGTCACGTAGCAGATCCAGATGTTCAGCCAGCTTTAAGTCGCTGAGGATCTGGTTCCAAAGAGTTACTGGTGTACTTCCTGGATTTTCTAAGCAACCCGCAAAGATGGATCCTCCGAGGAGACTCTCGAGGGTCTCGGGCCGGGTTTAGACGTGAGAGCGGGGCTCGCCGCCCTCTTGAACATCCTCGGAAGAGTCCGAGGAATCTGAGGGAAGAAGAATCAGACTCCTCACGCGACTAGGGGGAGGAACGGGTTCTTGGGTGGTACCTGCAACGCTGTGTCCTGCCCTCCTGGACCCAGAGGAAGAGTTCTGGAGTCTTGAGGCGGTGAGGAGTGTGTCATTCGACGCATCGTGAGCCGTGGCGGCACCGGTCGAAGCGTGCTCACTCCTTGGTCAGTTGAGCCTTGGATCTGGCCCACCAAGAGGCCAGAGTCTTGCAGATCCACCGGCGGCCGTGGGGGGTGGTGGAGGTGGAGGAGGAGGGGAAAGGTGTACGGGTTGTACCCAGAAGGGTAGTATCCAAAACCGGCTGCGGAAACACCGCGCCGGGTAGTTGGGCTGTCGCTCGGAAGACCGGCGCCGGTACTGCGGTGCTGGATACTGTGTCCCGGTACGACAGTGTCGGATAAGACGGCGGGTACCTGGGAGCAGGGGAGATGCTGGAGCAGATGGTCTGGTCGGCGGCCTCGTGGGTGGGTCCACATTAGGGGCCTCCGAGGGCAGAGGGCCCATTGAAGGGGAACATCCTCTACCGCGCCGGAGGTACCAGGGCCGGGCGTCTGGGCTGAGACATCAGATCCGGGTCCGACGGGGAGGGTCTGACAGAGGGAGGAAGATCCCCGCACGCCCGGGATGGAGGAGAAAAAATACCCGGGTTGGGGCTGGGTGACTCAGGCCTCCCCAGATGGCAGAAGGCTGCGGGGAACCGGGTACGACGGACGTGGGGGTCTCCGTCGTCGGTTCTGTCACCCAGCCGATGTCAGAGGAGCCGACGTGCAGGCTTAGGGGGCTAGTTCCCAGTGGGCTGAGGAGCCGCGTCCGCTTTACGGGAGCTCCTCATCAGAGGCGGGCTGCGGGAAGGGACAGGCCGCATCCAGGGGGGTCGTGGTGTGCCGCCCAAGGGTCGGGCATCTTATCGACCCTTCCATGCGGACATCGGAAGAGCCGACGCCTGACTTAGAGGGAGTCGCCACGCCAGTATGCCGAAGCCTGCGGCCGAACCAGGCGGAGGCCTCCATTTCTCGGAGGCATCCTGCAAGGCCAAGGCTTGAGCCAGACTGGCGGGGCGCGCCTCCTCCAAACCCTTGGAGGCGGCCGTCGCAATGGTCTCCCTGGCGAGAGCTTGGCTCATGGCCTCCAGCGGAGACGCAGTAGAGGAGGACTTCTCCGGTGCCTCTCCTTGTCCTTTTCCGATAGTTCTTTGGGGAAGCAGGCGCCTGCCTCAACTTTTTTCAACTCTTTTCCATAGAAGACATCTTTTCTTGAGGAGATGGGCTCCAGGGACTGTTGGTGCCATTCTGGAGTGGCAGCGTTGAAGTTGAGGCAATGCTGGCACTTCTCGACCGCGAATGATCGGGGCCCTAGGCAGAAAGGCACAGGAATGGCCGTCCTTGTGTGGCAGCTGGCCGCCTACAAGTCGCACTTGTTTTTGTGCTTGGAGGGTGTAGGGGATGACATACAGACAATATACCTGACGACTGATCAAAGAATAACTATTTTCGGTAAAAACCCGTGAAAGGTGGGCTGACGAAACCTGAACTTTACTGAGCTACTGCGAGCTAACAGCGGAAAGAACTGAGGCGGGCGTCGGGACCCGCCTTTATACCGACGTGTCAGACAACACCGTCACCTGATCTGGGCGGTCCCTTGCCAGGGACCGCTAGCTAGAAATTTTTGTCAGGATCCTGCCGCTTGCTGGTGTCAGTCCTATATGTAATTACCTACTGCAAGAGCCCTCGCGAAGTAAGATCTACTGTTATGGTAAGTTCTTACGCAACTGTACTATCTTACTTCAAGAGGGCTCTTACAGTAGGTAATTGCATATGGGACTGAGTCCCAAGCAGTCTGGAACAAGGAGAAGCAAATGGGAGGAGGAAAACTACTCAGAAGTAGCCCTCTGGCTGTGAAGGCCTTAGGAAAGGAGACCTTCCAGAACAGCCAACCCGAAGCCTGCTCTATGGCAAGAGGCAATGTCCAAACTGTAGTGTTTCATAAAGGTATGGACAGAAGTCCAAGTTGTGGCTGCACTAATGTCAGCCGCTGACACATTCTTGAAACAAGCCGCAGAGGCAGCGACTCCTCTGGTGGAGTGGCCTCTGACTTGACCCGGTAGGGTCTTGTACTTGTCATAACAGAAAGTGATACAATGAGCCAATCATTTAGACAGGCATTGCTTGGAAACAGCACTGCTTTCTCTTTGACGAGCAAAAGAGACAAACAGTTGATCAGTCTTTTCTGAGATCTTTCGTCCTATTGGTGTAGTATCTCAGAATCTGAGGGACATCCAGAGTATGCAGGAGGTACTCCCCTTGATTTGAGTGCTGCGTAAATAAAGCAGGTAACTTTATGGATTGATTCAGTGTAGATTCCGCTACCACCTTGGGGAGAAACTTAGGGTTGGTACGCAGAACCACCCGTTCCCTGTGGAAAATCAAATACGGGATTTTGCACATGAGGGCCTGGAGCTCGGAAATCCTTCGAGCAGAAGTAATGGCCACGAGGAAGAGAGTCTTCCACGAGAGGAACCTCAGGTCTACGGAGGCTGCCGGCTCGAAAGGAGGCAGAGTAAGCTTCTCGAGAATAAAATTCAGATCCCATGGAGGGGCAGGAACCCAGATAGGGGTTCTCAAGTGGAGGACGCCTCTAAGGAAGGTCTTGGAGAACTCCAGCTGAGCAAACATCCTGTCTGCAAAAGGGACATGGTAGGCCGAAATGGCCGCCATGTGAACCTTTGGGGAAGAATGACTGAGACCCAGATCGAAGAGGTGCCGCAAGTAATCCAGAAGCCGCCCAACAGAGCACAAGAAAGGCTCGAAATCTTTGGAGGCGGCCCAAATAGTGAACTATTTCCATTTCATGGCATAAGTAGATCTAGTGGAGGGTTTCCTGGTTTCCACCAGAATCTGAGCAACTCGGGCGGGTGAGGCTTGAGCTACGTCTGCAGGAGTCACGCGTGCAACTGAAGGGACTTGAGGCCTGGTTGGACCAGGGTCCCCAGATCCTGGGTCAGTAAAAGTTGCGACAGAGGAAGAGGATGAGGAGGTTCCTCTGAATACTGTTGCAGAAGAGAGAGACAAACTTGCCTGGGCCAGAAAGGAGTGATCAGAATTATTCAAGCTCCTTCTGAACTGAGTTTCTATAAGACCCTCGGAATCAAGGGGATCGGGGGGAAAGCATGGATGAATCTGCCCTTCCAGTTGAGAGACAGAGTGTCTCTCCAAAAATGCCGTGCCCTGGAGCGAGCGAGCAGAAGTCGGGAAGTTTTGCATTGTGAGGGGATGCGAACAGGTCTACCTGTGGTGTTCCCCAATGTAGAAAGATATCATCTGCTACCCCCTGATCCAGTTCCCATTCGTGAGTGAGAGCAGATGACCGACTGAGCTGGTCTGCCAACGTGTTCTCGACCCCTGGGACGTGAACTGCCGTGAGGTAAAGGTTGTGCTGCACTGCCCAATCCCAAACTTGCATTGCCTCCTTGCAAAGAGGGTAAGAACGAGTTCCTCCCAGTTTGTTGATGTACCATACCACACACATCCGTCTGGACAGCCAGGTGCCCCGGAAGCAGATGCAGAGCCTGAAGAGCACACAGCACGGCCTGAGCACACTGACGTGGAGAGATTTCTCGAGCTTGGACCAGGAGCCCTGGGTCCTGTGATGCCCAAGGTGGGCTCCCCAACCCTCGCCCGAGTCGTCCATAGTTAGCATCTGGGAGGGGGGAAAAGACAGAAGGGAATTCCTCGGCAAAGCTTCTCTTGAATCATCCACCATTGCAAGTCCCAAACCATAGGAGCAGAGGCCAGAATAAGTTGATCTAGGCCGTCCACCAGCTGATCCCACTGAGACCGAAGTGTCCACTGAGAGATTCTCATGTGGTGCTGAGCGCGAGGGACTGTCCAAATCACAGCCACCATGAGCCTGAGGAGGCAAAGGACCGACCTTGTGCTGACCCACCTGTGGCTAGACAACAGGCTGATATGAACCTGGAGTGTGGCCACCCTGTCCAGTGGCAGGAAAGCCATACCAGAGGTCGTGTCCAGGATTGCCCTGATAAACTGGAGCCTCTGGGACGGGATCAAGTGGGACTTGGTCTGGTTGATGGTAATACCCAGGCAGGCAAAAACCTGCAGGGTAAGGGAAAGGAAGCACAGGAGTTCCTCCCTGGACGGTGCCGCCAGGAGCCAATCGTCCAGGTACGGGAAAACCTGCACCCCCCGGGTACACAGGTAGGCCACTACCACCGACAGACATTTGGTGAACACTCAACACTCGGTGCGTCGAGGAGAGAACAAATGGGAGGGCCTTGAACTGGTAGTGGTCCCCGTTGAACGCAAAATGTAGGTTATCTGTGGTGGGAAGGGCAAATAGGGATATGCAGGTAAGCATCCTGCATATCCAGAGTGCACAGCCACTGTCCCGGCCGAAGGAGGGGCAAGAGACCCTGCAGGGAGAGCATCCTGAACCTTTTGTACTCCATGAACAAGTTCAGGGAGCTGAGGTCAAGAATCGGCCTCACTTCTCCTAACTTCTTCGGGACCAGAAGGAAATGGGAATAGTACCCCATCCCCTGAAGAGGGAGGGCACGGGCTCTATCACCTCCCTTCAAGAAGGATGGAAATTTCCTTCTGAACCAAAAGAAGATGTTCTTGCGAGTACGATACCTGTGGGTGGTTTTCGAGGAGGTTTCCGAAGAAACTCTATTGAGTGTCCTTCTGCGATCAGCTGGAGCACCCAAGTGTCTGAAGTGATTTTCTCCCAACCTGGAAGATGGAGGGAGAACCCCCCTCCCACCAATTTCTCTGGAAATCCCAGAGGCTGTGGGAGAGGAAAGGAGCCAGGTGGTGTGAGGCAGCATCGCCGCTGAAGCCCCTGCTGCTTTTTTGGGCAGGGGGAGCTTGGCAGCCGGAGGGGCCCCGAGGTTTATTGGCTCGCTTTCCCTGAGGTTTCGCCTTTTGCTGATTACGTCTGCAAAAGAGATGACGCTGTGTCTGAGGGCGTTTGTACATGGAGTCAATGGACTTCAGTGCAGTCCCCTTCTCCTGCAGATCGGTGATGATGTCTGACATCACCACCGAACAGCACCGAACCCCTGAAGGACGCGTCCTGGATAGCAGACTGCACCTCCGGAACCAATCCTGACACATGGAGCCAGACATGAAGCTGCAAACCCACGGTGAAAGCCGAACTCCTACCAGCAGTGTCCACTGCATCGTATGTGGCACGGAGAATGTGCCGACTGGCCAAATGTGCAGAACGCACTAGACTGGCCACTTCCTACTTTGTCTGAGAGTCAGGAAGAGAGTCCAGTTTAGATTCCACCTCACTAAGAATCATCTTCTGGTAATCCCCCATATGACCACCATAATGCTGGGCCCTGATACCCAGAGTGGAAGAAGCGTAGACCTTCTTTCCGTACTGGTCCAGAAGGCGAGGCTCCTTGTCAGGTGGCGACAAGCTCAACTGCTTTGGTTTAGCCCTCTGATCGTGAGCGGCGCTAATCACGACCGAATCAGCTCGAGGGTGAGAATTAAGGGGGTCAACACCCTCGGGAGCCTGATAAAGCCTATCCGACTTCCTAGGAAGAAGGGCTATGGCCGACGGTTGCTTCCAAATAGTGGAAACAAGGTCGGCATGACACTCAATCCAGGATGGCACCAAGGTTGGAGCGGTCTCGGGCAGATCCAGGTGCGCAGCGAGTTTCTTATGCTGTGGATCTGGCTCCAAGTAATGCCACTGATGGACCTCCTGGATTTTGCGCAGCAACTCTGTGAAAGAAGGATCCTCTGGAGGAGACTTTGTAGGAGTCCTCAGCCTGGACTTATCCGGAAAACGAGGCTCGTCGTCCGGGTCGGAACAACCATCGGAGTTATCAGAGGTTTCCGATGAGGAAGAAGACTCCTCCTCCCAGGGTGGGGGAGGAACGGACCCTTTAGGAAGCCCTTGGACAAGCGTATCCTGCCCTGGAACCGGAGGGCTCGCCTCTGGTATCCGGGTGTGGGGAGGGAGTCTCAACTCCAACGTACGGGAACCGAAACCAGCACTGCCGTCAGAAGACAGCTCTCTACCTCCCGGGTGAGCTAAGCCTTGGCCTCAGCCCACCAGGAGGCCAGAGTCTCCTTCAGATCCACCGGCGGCTGAGGGGGCGGTGGAGGAGGAGGAGAAAGGGGGTACGGATATTGGGCATATCCGTACTGCACGTATCCATATCCTGATGGCGGGAAACCCAGTGTCAGGTAGTGAGGCACCATGTACTGCGGCATTGGATATGCCGGCATCGGGTACTGAGGCGCCGGATCCTGCGGACCCGGGTACAACGGCATCTGAAAAGACTGAGTCAGAAACCCAGGAACCGAGGGGTCTGCCGGGGCAGACGGCCCGGGAGGGTGCCCAGCAGACGGGTCTGGGACAGGAGGCCTGGTGGGCGGCAGACCCGGTGTGGGGGTGGCATCCAGGAGAGGAAGAGGGATGTTGCCTGGCGACAGGAGGACCGGCGTCGGAGCCAGCGTCCGAGGAACTAATGTGAGGCCGTCTGGCCCATCCAGAGGAAGACCTGACGGGAGCATGCTAGGATCCCCGGCATCGCTCGGAGAAGGAGGAGAAAAATCTCCGGGGTCAGGCTGAGGAGACGTTGGAACCTCGGAGGGCAGTGAAGGCTGCAGGGAGCTGGGGACGGCGGACAGAGACTTAGAGTCTGGTGTCTGCTCAGACGCTGTGCGAGCGTTGGAAGGTCAGACGTTCGATTTACTGGCGGAGTCCGAGCGGACGTCGGAGGAGCCATCATCCGATTTGGCAGGACCGTCACCTGAGGCAGGCCATGATGGGAGAGCGGTCTGGTCGGGTGGAACAGGGGCCGTGCGCTGCCCTGAGGGGTCGAGCGACTTAGCGGCCCTCTCCGGGCGGGCATCAGAGGAGCTGGAGTCTGGCTTACCGAAGCCACTCACACCAGTAGGCCGCATGGCAGCGGTCTTACTGGGAGTGGAGGCCTCCTTTAGCTCGGAGGCACCGAGAGGCCCGAGCCAGATGGTGTGCCGCGCCATCTTGAAGCCTCCAAGATGGCCGAGAGCGGTCAAGACGGGCGACTCCAGCCGGGTTGTGGTCAAGGAAGAAGAGTCCCGGTTCCAGTGCTTCTCCTTTTCTTTCTTTTTACAGTGGCCCTTGGGGGAAATATAAGCCTGACAAAGCTTTTTCAGCTCCTTCTCCATGGAGGTCATATTCTTTTTAGGGACGTGGGCCTCCAGGGACTGCTGCTTCCATCTGTGGGTGGCGGCGCTGAATTTCAGGCAATGCTGGCACTTCTCCACGGGGTGATCCGGGCCCAGACAGAAGAGGCACTGGGAGTGACTGTCTTTGTGCGGGAGTTGGGTGCCGCATGAGTCGCACTTATTCTTGTGCTCAGAGGGTGTATGGGATGACATACACCTCCGAAAAAGTTGACTAATATTCGAATAAATCGAGAAAAAAACAATGGTAGAACTGACGACAGACTGACGAGCAGTGAACTTTACCGCAAGGCGCTTCCACGAGCTAACGGCAGGAAAGAACTGGAAGGCAGGCGTGGGGGTACCGCCCCTTTATACTGACGTCACATGACGTCAGTCACCTGACGTGGGAGCAGTTCCCCGCCAGAGACTGCTAGCTAGACATTTTTCCATGGGGTCCTGACGCCTGCCGGCATCAATCCTATATGTAATTACCTACTGCAAGAGTCCTCTCGAAGTAAGATCATCATATCCACGTCCCTAGAACATGGCAGTTTTGCCTTGTGTGGGGACACAAAAAGGTCCAGCTCTGGATGACCCTTTCTCACGAAGAAGTCATGCACAGAAATGGTTTACACAAAGGGTGGTCTCCTTTTGGAATTCACTCCCAGCAGAGGTGGTGGGAAGTTCTACCATGTCTGAATTTAAAACTAAACTTGGTAATTACTGCAAAAGTAAATTTTTGCTTATGGCTGATATTCATGGCAAGCATCATGGACATATGTCTTCTAGCTTTGAACATACCTATGATACCTATGATGTACCATGGAGGTCTGCAGCTCCCATTCATGTACCAAGGACTGAACTGCTAAGCCTGTCTGCCAAGATGTTTTGGACACCTGAGAAAAACACGGCTGATAGCTTAAGGCCATGAGACATTGCCCAGTACCATAGCTTTATCACTTCCCTGCCCAGGGGATAAAAGTGAGTGTCCCCTTGCTTGTTTATCTAGTGCAGGACACAGACATTGTCTGTTCAAATTAGCAAGGAAGCAGGGCTGAGTTACGCCTGGAAAGACTGGAGACCAAGCAGAACAGCCTGCATCTCCAGGACATTAATAAGGAGATCAGAGTCTTGACAGGTCCAGGACACTTGGGTCTGAAAGGATATGAAATAGGAACCCAAGCTGGACCCTGAAGAATCTGTAGTAATGATCTGTACGAGAGTCAGGGATAAGAATGGAATGCCCTGTAACAGGTTTTGACGGTCCATACACCATACTAGAGCACGGCGGAGAGGGAACATCAAATGGACCATTTGTTTCGGTTTGTACTATAGCTGATCCCAGTGAACCCAAAGAGTCTAATGCGGTATGCAGACAGGAAAATCGAACTGTAATGATGGCAGCAGGCATGAGTCCCAGGAGATGCAACTTTGAATGAGTGGACATGAAATGGACTCCTGTCTATCAGCTGGGCCTGGGCAATGATGCCCTCTGCCCTTTCTGCAGGCAGGAAGACACTGTCCACTGCTGTGTCCAGCAAGGAGTACAGATTTCAGTATGTTTACTGTTAACATCCAGTTCCTCAAACAATTCTCTCATTCTGCACAATATGTACAGAATAGTTTCCTTGGACAGTATCTTTAGAAGCCAGTCATCCACATATGGGAAGGCAAAGCCCTTCCCTCCAAAGGGCCTCTGCTACAACTGCTAAGCATCTGGTAAATACTTGAGGTATCAAGGATAAGTAAAAGAACAAGCCTCAGAACTGATAATGGCTACCCTTCCAGCATGAAGCAGAGGTACTGCCCGTGGCACTTGTGAATTCTGATATGAAAGTATGGATCCTTCATGTCCAGGACACAGAGCCAAATCCCATTCTGCAGTAGGGGATAAGAACCTGATGAGACAGCATCTGAAACATACTGTATTCAATGACCAGGTTTAGGTCCCCGAGATCCAGTACAGGACACAGATCTCCCATTCATTTGAGAACCAGGAAGTATCTGGAACAGGACTCTGTTTCTTCTTGGGGAGGAACAAGTTCGATAGCCCACTTGTGTATAAGTGACTGAACCTCCTTTACCAGAGGGTACAAGTGGCCCAGAGGATAATGAGGAGGTGAAGGATAAACAGGAGGGGTAAACAGCAACTCCAGAGCATGCCCCTTTTCCACTATTTCCAAGACTGACTCATCTGCTGTGATCTCCCTCCACCATGGCAGATGACGGGAGATCATGCCTCCACCATCACCCCATGGTAACAGCAGAAGGAGAGGAAGAGGAGAGTCAGAAGGTACCAGGGGTGACAGTGGAGCCACACAGACTGACACCTTTGGATGCTTTTGCATGGGCACCAGCAAGGAGGGGATCCAAGAGGGGACCACCGCCATGGTTTTGTGCATGGGACTGCTGACGGGGGTTATGGCCATCATGGGCAGCAGGTCTGCAAAATGAGCTCCTACCACATACCTAGTGGACTGAGGGGTCAGACATTTGAGTGACCTTAAAGTCATCCTGAAGGACTGAAGCTCATGTAGAGCATTTTCAACAACACTCCCAAACAGCCTGGAGCCTCTAAAAGGGGCATTTAGCACAGACTGCTGTGTATCAGTAACAAATCCAGCTACCCTAAGCCAGGGATATCTCCAAAGACATATGCTAGTGTTAACAGCCCTGTCAGATGCATTAAAAGCATCATATGTGGAGTGTCACAGATTTTTTCCAGTGTCCACCCCCCTGAGGCAGCTGTACGCAAGTCAGTCTTGGAGGGACCATCAGGCAGAGTCTGAATGTTTGACATAGCAGATTTCCACAGGATATTCCGATATTTAATCATGTTTGCCTGGTAATTAGCAATTGCTATGCCTATGCCCATAACACCCAGCCTCCTGTATTCTTGGAAAGGAGACAAAGTGCTCACATATCTAGGGGCTCTAGAGCCGTTATGCGCATCAGTGATAACCACAGTCAGTTTCAGATTGGGAAGCACAATAAGACTTAACAGAAAAGCAGGGTACTGTTTATCCTTCCTAGGCACTGCAGGCATGGTATTAGGAGCATGCCAGATAGCAAAGGTAGCATCCTCTAAGGCAAGATACAGTAGGAACTACAAAGGAAGGTGTAGTGGGAACCTCCAAACTCTTAAATTTTTCTTACTGGAGTTCACCTACTCCGCATCAAACCCCACGATACTGTGGATTAGTCTGAGTAAAGCCTGAAAATAGGGATCTTCAGGAGGAGACCAGAGAGTATACACCACAGGGTTTTCACTGCATGAGGAGAGGGTAGAGCTGGAAGGCAAATCTAGTGATCATTATCCTTTTCCTCATCCTCCTTCATATTAAGGAGAGCAAGATTATATTCCACCTTGTTGTGTGGAATAATGACTGGGGCAATCAAAGGAACTGGCAACTGCGATGGAGGAATGAAAGGTGTGCTTCTGGATCCAGTCAATGCCAACAGTGCCGACGGGGAGGCCCAGTCAATGAGATAGCCATTGTCGATGGGAGTGATGGCAACAGGTGTCTAAACAGTTCAGAAGATGCCAGCACAACCTGGGAGTCAACTGCACCCTGTAAAGGGCCCAGAACTACTGAGGTCGAAGGGGTAGAACCGATCACAGGGCTGCATACCATCGGCAGTAGGTATGGCAGCGCCAGAGCCAGACCATGGTGTCTCAATCAGGGGGACTCAAGTCATTGTTGCCAGAGTGGACTACGATGAGAACTTACCTTCCTTTACTGGAGACCTCAACCTCATTGGCAAAGTAGGAGCTTTATCCTTACGTTTGTGGTGATTGCAAGAGGATGAGAATTTTGACAACTTTTCCTTGTCTTTATCCTCAACGACTGTGCCAGCACCAGCACTGCCGAATGCTGGGGAGTTCTCTTCCCAAATGCAGCTGAGCGTGACAGAGAAGCCAGGTTGGAGTACAGAGCCTTGGCAGTGGCTTCAATAGCCTTGATAATAATTTAGGTTTCTAGTGCCTTCTTTTGGCACGTTCTTGTGACCTGTTTGAATCCCTGGCAGGTCTTGCAGGCCCTGATGTTGTGGGACAAACCCAAACATCAAACACAAACCGTGTGACTGTTGTCCTTGTAGATCTTGCAAGCGCAGATACAAAACCTAAATAAAAGTTCCTTCAACAGCTGCATAAAAGAACATCATCGTATGTTAAAGTAGTAAAAAATAAAGTAGAAGAAACAACAGTGTTTCTCAGTAGGTCCAGCGAGCGGTTGAAAGAACTGAGCAGCAACGGGGCTACCCATGATTATAAAAGTGCAGATGTTGCACATCATAGTGGGTGGCCTCCAGCTAGCAAAAATTTCTAAATGGTCCTGACACTGACAGCTTACAGTTCTAAAGTTTTGGCCCAATGGAGGAGATATGCTCGATAAAGACCATCCTGTATTTGTACTGTTTTCAGCACTTAACCTAATTTTGAACAGCAATCAAGACTTTGTGAATATCTGCAGATACGTCTGATCTGTGTGTCAGTGGCGTTTGGTGGGTGTGCACAGTTATCATTTCTGATGATCCTGTTGTTTACAGGTGGCACCACCACCAGTCCCTAGAAATGGCTCCTTTCTGTTTTTCTAGCTTTATGCAGAGCACCAAGATGGGGAGAAGTCTGGATCCAATTACCTCAATATGTTGAGAGAAAAAAAATGTGACTGTCCAGAGAAATTCCCAGGAATCTGAACATGTCAACCAGTAGTACCAGACAGCCACTGAGTGAGACAATGGGCAGAGGGGAGGTCCATTTAAAAAGATGGAAAACAGGACAGGGCCAAGGATCAAACCCTGGGGAACCCACTGTCAAATAGGCTGTGGAGAGGAGTCCCCACTATGCACAGATTGAAGGTGATCTGGTATTTCAGTATGTGCCATAGCAGTGTCAGTGACTCATTAAGTAGATCACTCACTCTAGGGCTGAAAGACCAGAAGGTCATGGGTTCTAGTCCCACAAGAGGTACTTGGGGCAATACCCATAACTTTTACATTTTTATTTTAGAATTATTGGCTGGGAATTCCCAGGTGCATCCTGAGGGCACAAGGAGGTTAACTTGACTGCTAAGGGTCACACAGTATGCATGTGGTGACTGCAGATTTCAAACCCAGCTCTGCTGGGTTTTCTGGTTGCCAGCTTGGTGCTCTAACCTTTAGGCTATACAAAGTCCTTTCTACAGATTTCTGGCCACCATCCAGGTGCAAGTCAAAGATCCCACTGCACTTATTGAAGATGAGTAAGGATGTTTTCCATTGTCATGGCCAACATTCCAGAACAGGTCTATGTAACCCAACCTCTAGGTTGCACCTGGAAATGAGCTGTCTTAGCTCAGGGTGCCTTTCCTGGTCAAAAAATTACAAATAAAAAAAAAAATTGGCAGAGGGAGTAGTTCACGGTCAGTGCTACTGCAGAGGTTTCGTTTCCAGCCGGTGCCATGGCAGAGTGTCTTTTGTTCACACATGGTGCAATGGTAGAGGGTATTTTTTTACAGTGAGTACCACTGTAGTGGAATTTCTAACTCAAGACTACAAGGGTTAATTCACAAACGTGCGCTCACTCACTCCCCCCTTCTCTGCCACTCTGCTTTCTCAAACCTACCTTGAGTTTGGCTGCCTGGTGGAAGTATGCAGCACAAATACACTTCCGGACTACGTCCCAGTCAGTTCCAGAAGACAGCACACTCATCCGCTGCTGGACCATGATATCCTTCAGCTGGGCTCGCACCTCACGCACCTGGGGAGGTACAAAATATTCTGTACATGAGGGTCAGCACTCAAATATATACCTGTATATCCTGCCAATGTTTTCAAATGCCCCAAAACAACATCAACAGGGACAGACAAATCTATGTAGTGGCAGACTCCTTTAGATAAAATGGGGAACACCAGCAGATTCACTCAATGGATCTACAGGTTCAAAAGTCTTTGAGAGGCGGGGTGGATCCAGTGGTTGACACAGAGCTTCGAACAAGGTGACCCTGGACACAGCCCTGACATAGCCACTGGATCCCTATGTGGGCACTAACCCGGGATCCACCCCTCACTTTAATTCTGCCCACCCTGCTGTAAAACTGTGTTGAAGCAAGACAGCACCCTCCCTCCCCCCGCACAAACAAGGTGGTACATATCCTGGCTAAAATAAATGCAGCAAGGCTGGAGCTGTCAATTCTCCATCCTCGGAGCAACCTACTGTCCTCAACACCCCCTCCCACCCTCAGCTTATGCAGTAGAAATGGGTTGCCAGATGTGCACGACAAGATGGCGAACTTCCCTGAAAACATGACACGATGTATCAGCTGAGGCATTACAATTTATTAATCTTTATTTTTATTTCTGTTCCTGCATCGAGTGGTTAGACTGTCTTATTGTCACACCCTTAGTTTTGTCCACCACTGCCACACTGCATGCTTATCCCCAGGAAGCATTCACCGATCTCCTCCAATCCCTTAGGGAATAAGTCCTCCATAGCAGGGCAAACAGCCCTCCCATTACCCACCTTTTGGATCCAGCTGTGGAAGAGGTGAGACCCTGAATGGTCACTGTGTCCCAAAAGGATGAGGAGGTATATGGGCATCACCCACAAAAGCCCCGTCCCATTTCCCTTGTGCTCCCCCACTCCCTTTGCAGGCAGAGGCACAGGCTCTGCCCATACCTTGGTAAGTCTTTAAGCTCCATACCAAGCTTGTTACCACTCAGCTCTCTGGAACCCACCAGGAGGCAGTGCTGTGGTAGAGGACTGCACTCACCCTATCTTGGAGGACAACCATCTTCTCACTGCTACCAGCCTGCAGCAGCATTCTCACCTAGGGACAACTGGGTCACTGGCATGGCAAGCGACTCCCAAATGCTACTGGGCTGGCCTGAGACATTACACATTTGTAATTTCTGGAGCCTCCCATGTAACGTCTTACTTGCTACCTAACTACTTAAAGGAAATTTCTACGCTTATCCATTTTTAAATATGAAATTACACAGGGGCTCCCTTTCTTGTGGGAGTTCAATCAATCAATTATTTGTAAAAAGGCGCCTTTCCATAGATCAAGGCGCCTGGTTAGGTAGCCATGAAATAAAAATCTTTTATACACTGCCCCTCAAGAGGGAAAGAATCGTATTTTGGCCCCAAGTAGACAGCCAGTTAGTCATCTGCACTTCCTGGTGTGTTGGCTCTGTGCTTAGATACATAATGAAGTATAAACAGAGAGAGCACTGGGGTGCGCTCCACCGCAGCAAATGAGGGATTCTTTTTTTTTTTTTTTTAAGAGCATATTTTTGAAAGAAAAAAAAAAAATCAAAGTCACTGTCAGACTTACAAGGCCATTACTAGCTGAACGGTGGCTTAGATTTTTCCCAAAAATATACTCAAATTTATAAATCTCTGTAAAGTAAAACAGCCCCATTTACTTTAATGAGCCACCCATACGCTCTCCTTGCTTTCACGTCATAACGTGTAAGTGTGGGGTTGGGGGGGTCCGAACACTAGGAAGTGGAAGGTATCCACTGGTCGCCACCTGGGGTCCAAAATAAAATCCTTTCCTTTCTTACAGTAACTATATTAAAAGTATTTATTTTAAAGCAACCTAACATATCAGGCACTCTTGCTGAGGACAAGTGGGGTGGTCGGTCACTCTGGTTGAGGATGGGGAGTGGGCTAGTACTATGGTTATCCTCGAGACTGCACTTGGTGGGCACAGAAATCCCATGAGCTGATGGTATCCTGGTGCCTTTCGCAGTGCAGTACCGTGTGTGTGGAAATTTTACCAGTTAGAATGTACAGAGGTCAAGATTAACTTTTACAGCCACTGAACAGCACTGCTAGTAATGGGGAAAACCCACTGACCCCACATAAGTTATACAATGGCCTACCTGGTACACTTACAGCTTAATATGGTTCAGTACTAGTTGGTAAGCATCTGTATCTCAGCACAGGTGAAGCTGAAAAGAGAGTGCTGTCTAGCCCACCATTCCCTGTCAATGAAAACTACATAAATAAACTCACACAAAGGTACGGGAGCCCCTGTGTTATTTTGCATTTAAAAATGGCTAATCTCAGGAATTCCCTTTAAGGAGCCCTTGATGCCTTGGGGCACTTCTGAAAAACAACTGTTAGAAGCAAGCTATGAGGAGAGGTTGGAGGCCCTTAAAAGAGAGCTACGTTACACATAAATATAGAAAATGTAGACAGAAAAATGCCCAACAGTTATACAGCTTCCCATTCTGTTATTGTTCCATCTTTACTGACATTTTAAGAAATTCAGAAGGCATTTCTGATTTGCACACTGGTGCCATTTTGGAACTGTATGATGTAGTTTATGTCCCTTTCAGCCACAGAGTTCTATGGTCATCACAGATGTTTTGTGCCAACAATGGAAGAGTTGATATATCACACAGTTCTAAAATGATCCTTATGTGCTGTGTGTGAATCAAAAACACCCTTGTGTTACTAACAGGCCAGTAAAAATGGAGCAATAACAATGTGAATTAGTATCTTAAAATCAACTTCTACAGAATACACAGACTTACAGGTTAAATGTAACTCTCTCCCTTAAAGGGAAGATAACATTGCTGGGTCACTCGTAGCCTGAAAGCCCACAAGATCTTTCAAATCAGCCCGGTGGCAAGGAGGGCTAAGGCACTGAGCACATTACCTCCAACCAAGCCAACAACCTGTGTTCGACAAAGAGCACAGGCTGCTAGGGGAAGAAAGAGGACTGAGCATCCCAGGGACAGCTCTCTTCTCCTGGGGATGGGTGGCAAACATTTCGGCCCATGACTGCCACTGGGTGACTGAAGACTCAGTGGCAGTACAGGTCCCAAAAGCGACTCGAAGGGAGGGGTTACGACCACACAGGGCATGTGCACTTCCACATGCACTGCCACCACAGCAAGGGGGTGGAGGGAGAGAAGTAGAAAAGCAGAAAATGGGAGGACAGGCTACATGAAGCCCTGCCCATCTCCCTGGGGCTCGCTCCGCCATCCGAACTGGGGGAGTGGGATGTACTCCCTCCCCAGACCCCGCCACGGGGGCCATATACTGCCAGTATCAGAGGAGGTGGGAGCTGGTCACAGGAGACAGGGACAGGGCTGAAGAGCCCCTGTACTGCCCACAGGATAAACACTTTGATGAAAAAATGATCTTTCAAATGAGGTGCTGGGCTTACCTGTAGGTATGCTGTAAACTACAGCTTGCCCCTGAGTGACATCATTTTCATTCTTAAGATTCTATGAAATGATTGCTGCCTTGATTCACCCTGGAGAAAAGGAGGCAGAGTCGGGGACATGCTGTCAGTCTTCCGCATACCTGAGGGCATCAACACTACCGAACAGGCAGAGAGGTTTGATCTGGTGTCCTGCAGCAGGACACGGGGACTCGCCCTGAAGCTTAGGGGTGGTAGATTCAAGAGTAATGTTAGGAGACACTTCCTGCCGAAGGTGGTGAGCCCTGAAACAGCCTACCAATGAAAACAGTGGACAGGAAGACAGTAGAGGCAGTTAAGGAAAGCATGGACACATTTCTGCTCACCAAGGAAATCAATGGGTAGCCTAGGCAGTACAGTAGGCATGGAATCACTATAAATTGCTATGGCTCTGCACAGCATACTTATTTCCTCCCTGCTTCTGAAGTTGGGGGGGGTGGGTGGACATGATGGACCTAGAGTCCCTCTGGACCATAAATTACTATGTCAGACACATTTCAGCTCATTTCACTTATTTCCTGTATTTAGTTTCTCCTTTGTCTTTCTGTGCACATTAACATGCAAACAAAGTCGCTGGTCCCTAGACCTGGACTGCTCTGGCAACATGGCTACAAATGACACCATTTCAAACAAAGCAAGTGGGAGGCGTCCTGGAATATACCATAGTGCCGACGAGCTCCTGGCAGAGAGCAAAACAAACATAAAACTAAGAAGATGGCAACTCAGGAACTTTGCTTCAAATAAATTCATTAAATGACAAGCCTTGACCACAGAACTACAAGTGGACTCAGACCAAACCCTCACATTTGGAGAGGCACTTCCTCTTTGATCTGCTGAGGAGAAAAGTGCCTCTAAAAACACTGGGGTTCAGTGGTAGTCCACTTGAAATTTCATACTCTGTGCTTGTAATTTTAAACTCCACTGAAGTAGAGTGCCTGAATGCAACATTTTCGTGTTTGTGTAAGTGGCATTACAATTTACTGTTTGTGACATCACAATCTGCTGCTGTAAAAACAAATACGGTACAACAACAGAGGATTACGATGTTATGTGCAGAAAAGTAGCCAAAGTACAGAAGTCCATAGGACCAGGATCCTGATTTCATGTTCACGTGCAGTTATTATAAAAAAGGGGAAGCCAAATCGAGAAATATACAGAATATAAGATGAAATAAGACTAAGTATTGTATTTTTCTAAAGTTCCCCATGACATCAGGTGCCCTTTCACCACACATCTTATTGGTCAACTGTTTAAACTACAGCACCATTTTTGATTTGAGCTTGCTCCCCCCTCTGGTTAGTTACTTGGCTCTTTTACTGGCCCGCTCTGGGTTTTCCTAGCTCCCACCTTGCACCATCTTTCTAGTTACCTTTCTCATGGCCTTGGCATGGATGAAGTGTTCGTTACACCAGATGGTGGAGTAGTTGTTGTGTTTCCACTGCAGATAAACATTCAGATAGGTCAGATGGTCGCTCTCGGGGACAGCGAACTTCTCTCTGATCTGGTCACTCTCCTCCTCTCTGCCCTGCCAGGTTACATGGCCAAACACAAACCAAGACATGGGTCAGAGACATTGATACACAAGGCACACATGACATCTGTCTATACCTTGAAAAATAATCAGTTCAACACATTCTACAATTTTGGGAAATACAGTCTGAAAATCTGCAGCATTATTTTTCCAATATTTACAGCTTAATGTTATATTTTTTCACACAAGCCATTTGTGTTGCTATGTCAGACGTTCACATAATCGAATGATGTAAAACAGGACAGAGTAACTCTAAAACATCTTGTCAATTTCCTCACCGTGTTTATAATGAATTCTGCAGTATTCTGTATCAGTGAAAACAAATGTATATTTTCTGTATTTTTGTGCCAAGAAGAGAACAAGAAAGCTGTGATGAAAGACAAGGTTCCCAAGCAAAAAGATGCTTATTTACCTTCAACAATGTAATAATGGGTTAAGATAGTCAAAAAAAGATACAGGCCCCAGCACATCATTTATCAGCTACTCTGTACCAAGAATGTGGATAAGCCACTACTGTATTTCGGATGAGACATTAAACTGAGTTTCCATCTGTCTATTCAGGTGGTTTCTTGGGTGGACGTCAAAAGAACAGTTACATAAGAACTTACCGTTACAGTAGATCTTTAAGAGACTCTCCTCCTCTAGGCCACGCCTTTGGAACTATAAGCCATCAGCGTCAGGACCACTCAAACATTTTGCAGCAGAGGGGACCACCCTCAATGACAAGCAGCGTTAATGTATATAACGTTGGCGGCCTCATCTCTCCTCAGTTCCCTGCCGGATATTAACCTCGGAGGGCCTCCACACCATAAGAAACCAGCAGATGAGCACAGCACCAGGCATACAAGGAAAGGCATGGAACTTTAGACAAGGAGGCATGGAGTAAGGTTTTAGGTACAACATCTGGTATAACCCTCACTAAAAATTAGAAAGGGGGATGGAGGGAGGGTATGGTATGGCCTTAATGGAGGAGATTCTCTTGGAAGATCTACTGTTAACCCAAGTTCTTATGTAACTGTTCTACCCTCATCAAAGATCTCTCCTCCATTAGGCTACACCTTTGGAACGACTTCCAAGCAGTACAAAGTAATTGGGAGGATGACACAGTCCGATATCTAATAAGTATAAGTTTGAAAGAGCACCAAGCAATATTCTTACAGCTAGACACAATCGACTTCCCCCAGAAGCACAACTCTATTTCTGTGCTAATAATGGTAAAGAAGAGCTCCTCCATATACTCTGGAAGTGCCCCTGGTATATAGGGCCTAGCCAGTTTTGGCTTGGCTCTTATGTTAACCACTGGGAGGAACTGGATGACAATATGTTAGCCAGTATACTGTTACATACACAAGATAATCAAACCATAATACGACTGGCCAAATATTTTTCTCTGATTAAAAAAAATCAGATGTAGTAAACTTAAACAATAAATTAGTATTTAGATACCAAAAATTACATAAGAAACATACACTCCTTAGGTTTGGTTTCTATGTAAGATACAGTAAGTGAAGTATAAATAGATAAGACAATGTGTGATTAAATATATGGAACCCTAGAATATATAATTGTTACTCAGCTGCATGGGACTGCTCTGTGCGAACAAGGATTTCTTTTAAACTGCATTACATGTTCTCTATTGTATTGTATTTACTGAACTGTACTGAACTGTATTTAACATGTCTGTAATATTGGTGGAAAGTGTAAAATACTGTAAAGACTTTTTAGTCGACCAATAAAAGATATTACTACTACTACTAATCAGGACAGAAAGTCTTGCAGTACACAAAGCACCACACCAGCACGGCTATGAGAGATGATGTCCAGACTCTAATGTTTAGTTCAAGTGCGAACAGTGCTCCATGTGGCTGTATCAGATATGTCACCAAAAGGAACCTTTTTGAAATAAGTAACAGAAGTGGCCATACCCTGTTTGGAGTTACCACAAACTCCACCAGAAATTCCTTACCATACATCCTATAACAGAACATAATACATTGTGCTAACCATTTTGACAGACATTGTTAATATACAGGAGTGTCCTCTTCCCAGGAATGAATGAAACAAAAAGCTGAGAGGACCTTCTGCAGTCCTTGGTATGATCAATATAATATCTCAGTATTCTATGTACATCTTAAGTATGGAGTCACATCTCACCCTGGTCGGCATGCTTGGAATAATATATAACAAGGTATACCATTTGGTCCAGTGTAAATTCTGATACCACCTTCGGCAGAAACCTAGGATTCATACGTAAGGAAACTGTCTGTGAAAAATCAAATTAGGAGGTTCACACATTAAAGCCTGAAACTCAGAAATCCTCTGAGCAGAGGTCATCGCAACCAAAAATAGAACAGTTATGCGAGACGTTACCATAAGTCACAGGCTGTTCTGATACTTTATCATGTGAGCCTGGTAGTTTACAATTCTAAAGCCCTGTGATGCAGAGGCACAAATATGCTTGCACACAACATCCAGCCACCTAGATTCCTTATTAAGAGGCACAGTACTCATATGTCTAGGAGCCCTAGACCTATCATAAGCAGCCATGATGACTACAGAGCCAATTACTGGTTGGTTAGCATAACAAGGCTTAGCAGATGGTGCAGGATACTGCTTATCAACCTTCTGTAGGCAGTGAGTTTGGTCTGTACTGCATGGCAAGAGTAGCATCCTCTAATGAAGGACATATAAGTGGAATGATAATGGAGTAGGAGCAGGGCTCCTCCAAAAATTCCATGAAATTCCGTTTAATGGAATCTTCCTGTTCCACATCAAAGCCCATGGCAGACGGCATTTGTTGCATTATGGGTTGGAAAGATGGGTCCTCAGGAGGAGACCTTTGGGTATGTACCACTGAGTCCTCACTACAGAACGAGAGGGTAGAACTAGAATGAGGGAAATCCTCCACCAAAATTGTTCTTCACCCTCATACCCCTCCTCTAAATCTGCCTCCAAGGTAAGGATTATATTCCATTTTGTCGCTGTCAGCACGAGCGACAATGGGAGCCATTGAATGGACTGGCAGTGGCTGAGAGGCAGGAATCTGACACATTCTACTAGCATCCGTCAACCAGGGCTGAACATCAGAAGGCCCCATCAGAGGAACTGCCTCAATGGCAACCCTGGCAGAATGTGTCAAATCATTTCAGAGAACGATACCAGCACAGCCTGGAAGTTGATGGCACCCAGAAAAGAGGCCGGGACTACCTGGGTAGACAGGTCTTGGCCCGACAATGATGGTGTCATACCATTCATAGTAGGTATGGCAGTGCCTAAGCCATGCCCTGATCTTGGTGTCTCAATGATGGTTGGGGGCTGTACTAGACACCATGGAGCGGGTGTTGACAAATACTTACCTTTTCTCAATCACAAATGGGATCCTCACCACTGAAGCAGACCCGTCCTTATATCTCTGTGTTTGTGCTTATGGTCGGACAAGGAGGAGGCCCAAGATGACAACCATTCCTTGCCTTTATCCCTAGACTCTGATGATCATTTTTCGGCCAATGATGAGGGAGAAGCAGATTTTGAGCCCTCTTCCTTCTCCATGGCTTTCAATGCCTTTAATGTAAGAACATTTTCTAGAGCATTCTGACGGCGTTCCCTTGTAGCCTGGCTGAAACTCTGGCAAATCTCACAGTTCTCACATTGTGAGAGAGGCTCAGACAACACACACAAACTGCGTGCGTATCTTCCTTATAAATTTTATAAATGCACTCACAATATCAAAACAAAGATTCTTTCGACTTCAGAGGAATATACAGATGATAGTAAACTAAATACAATGTTCCCTTGCTATAACGAACCTCGCTATAGCGAATGCATGGTTATTACGAACGTGCATCACGGCTCCCTGACACTGAATGCTAATTTAGCCAACACGATGTGACATTAAAAAAAAGACGATCGCTACACAGCATCATGTCACTTAACTGTAATTAACAGTACTCAGTATCATGCCACTTAGCCGTAATTAACGGTACTGCACTGTAATTGTCAATTACCTGTACTGAAATGCCTATAAAAATACACTTGCCATTAAGTTAGCCACTCCCTGCCAAAATGAAGTGTTCTGGTTATTCCGCTGAGAGGAAGTTAGAGATCCTGGACAGGCTCAATGTATAAGAAAGTTTAAAGAAAACAGTTTCTGAAACGGGTTACTCCAAGTCAATCATCTGCACTTGGAGAAAGCAAGAAGGGTCCCTGAGAGAATTTGTCCTGGAGTGCGCCAGGTCTGACGATCTGAGCCATAAGAAGCTGCGGAAGGCTAACAAGGCAGAGACTGACAAGGCGGCCCAGCTCTGGTTCAGCTAACAGTGCCTGAATGGAGTCCCTGTCTCTGGCTCTCTGGTCCATGAGAAGGCAAATCAATCTGCCGCAGGACTGTATGGCAAAGAGAACACCTTCAAGTCCTCTATGGGCTGGCTATGGCATTTTCAACGCCGACATGGCATCCGCCATGTTTGTGTCACTGGAGAACAATGCTCCAGTGATGATGTTGCGGCAGCAGAGTTTCTACCAAAGCTGCAAAAAATCATATCAGAAGGTGGCTAACTGCGCCCAGGATACACCTGATGACAGCAAGGAGAGTGAGGAGGAAGACAAGGGTGATGCAGTCGCGGCAGAAGCTCCTAGTTCATCCGAGGCTATAGGAGGATTATAAACATGTTTGGCATGGATGGAGTGTCAGGAGGGAGCGGACTCACTTAAGGTACTACAGCTCCGCCAGTTGCTGTCTTACACACGGGACCTTGGTAGGAGAGCACTGGTACAAAAAAAGATTACAGACATTTGGAAATGAAGTCCTGCACAATACTGTGCTATAACTTAATCAAACCAGAACTAAATTTTTTTTAATTAATTCCAATATTATCCATTTTTTAAATAAAACTTAAAGTTTGTTTTTATTGATTGTATGGTGGCATTTGTTGATTTGGTGGTGGTATGTGCTGTTACAATGTTGCTCCTCGCTGTATCGAACGGAAGGCTATAATGAACAGGCAAGGGAGCACTGAAAAGTGAAATAAACAGCAACGGCTTAGTTAAGAGCATTTCCTTCAGTAGGTCTGACAAGGATGGTTGACAGCAGGAGAAAGAACCGAAACGTGATGGGGCCGCCCTCGTTATATATGTGTTAATGCTGAATGTCACCACCCCCGCTAGCAAAATGTTTCCTAGTAGTCATGACGCTAACAGCTTATACTTTCAAAGGTGTGGCCTAATGGAGGAGATATCCTTCAAGATCATTCCACTACATTTCTCAAAAAGAGCTGGAGAATCTTGCCAGTATTCTGGCCAAACTCTCCCCCAACAGATTAGCCTAGTTCAGAATAGGAGTGTTACTTACCATAACTCTGGATCTTCTAGAATATCCTCTCCATAGATCCACACTCTTTGGTCTTAGGGCCAGTGGCCCTAGGACCCTGTGGGAGATAGAACTTTTGGGGCAGGCATGCACCATGCACATGGCACAGAGTATGGTGTCACGTACACTGACAGCACCTATAGTGGCACGGCCCAGACCACCTCATTTTCTTTTTTCCAAGCTCAGAGAAAGAAAAAACTTACTGAAGGAAAAACTAGTTCACATTTTTTTAAAGAAAAAAGTAACAGTGAAAAGTTTAGTTACTTACCAGTAAGCAGATATTCGCAAGAATCTCCCCTATAGAGCAACAGCTGTGGAACAGTAAGCAGTTGATGTCAGGACCACTCAGAAACTTTTGCTTAGCTGGGGCTGCCCACAACGATGTACACTGGCACCACTTATATAACATGGGCAGTCCCTTACCTCCTTAGTTTCCCACCAAAGACAAGCAATGACGTGTACAGTACCAACAGGACTGGGAGACCCAATTCCCAACCAAGTCAACCAGAGGTGGCAGTTGCAGAAAATAAAAGCCTTTGAATGGGCGCAGAAAGAGAGAAGATCAAGCATGCAGTAACAGGTACAGATACCCAAAATACAGAAGGAGTATGTGGGAGGGTGAGCTGTGATTCTATAGAGAAGAGTCTCTCTTAAGATCTTGTTACTGGTAAGTAAACCATCTTCTTTGAGGACATCTCCCTCTGTAGGGCCACACCTTTGGAATGATTCCCAAGCAGTACAAAACAGCAGAGAAGGAGGAAAGCCAGACAAGCAGGGATGCAGAAGACCCTTAAGACAGCAGAGATCAGAGGATGGCAAGATCAAAGCAAGCCTGTCTACAGGACACCAGGTCCAAACTGTCGTGTTTATTAACAGTATGGACAGAACCCAATGTGGTAGCACATCACACGTCAGCTGGCAAGACTGAAGAAAAACAAACTACAGAAGTGACCATGGTTTGCCCAGTGACAGGACCAGGCCAGCTCCTTACCATCCTTCAGGTAACAGAGAAATGCAGGATGCTAACCATTTGGAAAGGCACTGCTTAGAGATAGGGCCGCCCATCATCCGGGGGAGGGGGGAGGCGAGCAAACTAAAAAGTTGTGAGGATTTTCTTTAGTCCTTCATCTGGCCTAAGTAAAAGTATAATGCCCTATTTACATTGAGAAAATGCAGGATAACTTCACATGAAATCTAAGGGGAAGGAAAAAACACAGGAAGGTGGACAGTCTGTTCCATTGTGAACTCAGAAACCACTAGAGCCAATTACTTTCCATTTTCAAAAAGGTCCAATTCTGTTTGTTAAAATCTTTGTCAGAATCTTAAAATCCATTATATTCATTTTCCCCCTATAACTGAGGGTAAATCAGCATATTATGTACATAAATTCTGCTCAAAATGAAAGGTTTGCCCCCAATAGCAGGCGCAAAGAGGGGGTTTTCATAAAAACTCTCAAGTGCCTGCTTTAAAATGAAAAATTTGGCCCTAAAGCATCTTAGGAAGGAACCTAGAAACAGTATGCAATAAAACTCAATCCTAGTGAAAAACACAGTATGGGGGATTCACAACTAAAACCTACAGCTCGGAAACTCTCAGAGCAGAGGTAATCAGTACCATAAAAAAGCATTCTCCCTAAAAGGAAATGCATTTCACATATAGAAAGTTTGAAAGGAAACTGTGCAGGAGAATAAAGAACCAAGTTTAGCTCCCACACTGGAACCGGCATACGAGCCAAGGAACACAGATACAAGAACCCTATGAGGGACCTGTGGGACCCCTCCAACTGGGCCACAGTCTTGCTCTCTAAGAGAGCATGAAATGCTGAAATGGCAGAAAGGTGTACCTTCACAGATGAGTACCGGAGGCCCAGGTCCAATAGGGACTGAAGGTGGTACAAGATGTGCTGCATTAGACCACTTCCTGGTACCCCTGCATTTGTGCAAGAGACCTGGTGGATCAGTACTGTTACCTCACAGTTTTGGAGTTTGTTAGTCCCAAAGTACTGTACAGTAGTGCCTGGACATTTTTCTTATTCCATCTGACTTGTTCTCAGTGCCCTGGTAGTGCACCAACCCCCCTTCCCCCCCAGCACCACACCAAGTTTCCAGTCTTTGTTTGTAAAATGGAACAGACACTGACGTCGAGGTAGCCCCACCCAGGTTTAGCCGGTGTTGATGGCTGATATCCTCTGGGAGGTTTTCGTACTGAATCCAACCTACTGTATGCTGGACCGTGGGCCGACCCAGGTTTTTTTAAAGTGCTGAAGCTCACTCATTCCAATTTGTGTGGAGATCGTTGGGCATTCACTTAGGGAGGGGATTTTCCCATCCACCCTGAAAAGGGTGATGGTAAGGCCCCTTCAGACAAAAAACATTCTTGGGCCTTGACATTCTCTAAAATTGCAGGCCTTTTCTGACGGTGACAGAGAAGGTGGTGGCAGTGCAAGTAGAACAATACCTGGAGAAATATGACATCTATGAGCACTTCTAGTTCAGTTTCCAGTCCAGACATAGTGGGGAGATGGCTCTGGGCAGAGTACACATTAACCTCCTTCTAGCAAGGGATAGCAGGTACCGTTTCATCCTTGTCCTGCTTGACCTTTCTTCAGCTTTTGACATGGTGCACCACTGAGTGCTATTAGCTTGTCTGAAGCATTATGCAGGACTCGCAGGGATAGTTTTACAGTGGTTCAAGTCCTACTTGTTTGACAAGGTGCAGCAGGTGGCACTTGGCTCTTTCATCTCAGGCAGTGCTGTGCTCTACTATGTAGTGCCTCAGGGGTCAATCTTAGCTCCCATGTTATTCACCGTGTATATGTTGCTGTTGGGGGAGCTCATTAGGCACTATGGCTTGGGTCTAAAGGGTCTGACAGTGTCCCTTTAACATACAAGGCCCTGCATGGTCTGGATCTGAGCTACCTGAAAGAGCTCCTGATACCATATGCTCCTGGCCACTCCATCCAGTCGGTGGAGGCAGACCTCTTGTCTGTATCAAGATCTTGCTTAAACTCCTCAGGCAGTGATATATAGTAGTCTGTACAGCACCTTCAGTAGAGCTGTACCAAAATTACTAGCTTGATCGGTATTACTTTCTTTAGGTATGCCCACTCTGTTGACACTTTTGGGACTGTGACAGTATGCACAGGAACTGCCTCTGGGTATCTAGTAGCATAGTCACATACTACCAAAATTAATTGACTACCCTTTTTACTTTTGTCTAAGGGGTCAACCACATCCATCGCAATTCTCTCAAAAGGCACATCCATCAAGGGTAGGGTCACCAGGAACACCTTGTCTTTTTTAGTCACTAGGGCTATTTTCTGATACTCAGCACAAGAACTGTAATAGGTAGCAACATCCTCATGAATTCCAGGCCAGTAAAATCTGTATAGCAATCTGGCATGGGTGTGATCCCTCCCTGAGTGACCAGCCATAGGACTATCATGTGCCATCTGTAATGACTCAGATCTATACTTTTGTGGTATAACCAATTGTTCAGTCTGGTCCTGTGTCTGAGGTTTAACCCAAACTCTGTACAGTAGCCCATTACATTTTTTAAACATAGGTTCACCCTGTTTTGGTTTCACCCCAGCTGCTTAAAATAACCCTGGAGAGAAACATAGCTTGTTCTGAAAGAAAATCACAATCAGTTTAGTTTCAGCATTTTCATATGTTAACCCCTTGTGTGCATCAGTCTTTTGTTGCCACTGTTTTTTTCAGGTGTCGTTTTTCTTTCTTGGACTTCCGGATCTTGGAGCTGTGCTCAAATAAATCAAAATCAGCTGGGGGGGCGTTGTGGAGCCCAAGCAATATGGCGGATATTTGATCGTTCTCGCCAGCTCGTCTCAACAGACAGACAAATACTGCAGTTTAAACCTCTTAGACAGACGCCAAAACCAGAGGAACGGATATCGGAAATACCTGTGGAAGCTATGGGAAATCTGCGTAAAGAACAGCACCACAGAGCCGGGGCAAAATCCAGAAATGCTCCGACAGCTTCTACAACGCGCTCTGCTTCGTGCAGACCAGAGGATAATGTCGGGGGTATAGAGGAGGAGAAGACTCTTCAAACTATTGGGCCAAAACTGATGAAATTGATTAAGTCGGTAACAGTTCTTTCCGACAAGTTTGATGGGCTAAATAATCAGGTCGTCACGCTGGAAACGACCATGGAAGGGACTCAAAACACTGCCCTTGATGCTTCAAAGAAGGCTGATGCAGCGATGGGTGCTGTGTCCACCACTGTGAAGGAGAGCACTCATTGGAAGGCACGTATTGAAAACCTCGAGAATCAAATTAGGGCTCTCAACTTAAGAATTCTCGGGATTCCAGAGGAAGCTGAGGGAGATAGCCTTTTGTTATTTCTACAAAAGTGGCTTATCCAGCAATTTGGATCAGATGCACAACTTTAAGCACACCAATTTCTTCGGGCCTATCGTGTTACACCTCGTGGGCGAGTGGAAGAACAGCATACACCTCGAGCAATTATCCTGGTTACAGATGGGGCAACCATGAGAGATTTCATCCTGAGTATGGTGAAAAGAAAATACAGGTTACTCACCTGTAACAGGAGTTCTAGGAATGGTATATGTTGTTCATCCACACTTATTGGCAGGTATCCTTGCCGCTTTAAATCTTGCCGGAAGGTCTTCAAGCTTGCTCCTCCCACCCACCCGGGTGGTATAACTCTCGGCTCCGCCCCATGATGCCAGATCTGGCCCGCTGGAAGCTCAGGTTGTGCCGGGCCGGGAGGTCGGAGAGTCGGATGGATTAAACATATGCCTCATTCCTAGAACTCCTGTTACAGGTGAGTAACCTGTATTTCTAGGGACATGGATATGTTGTTCATCCACACTTATTGGCAGACTCCTAGCAGTTCTCCGGGAGGAGGAGGGAAGACGCACACCCCCAATACTTACTTGGGAAAGAGACTGGAGAACCGAGGCCCCAAAACCAGCATCCCGGCGTGACTCAAGGTGGATGTGGTAATGGGTAATGAAGGTGTTTGCTGACTTCCAGGTAGCAGCCCTGCAGATTTCCTGGATAGGGACGTCCCTGGAAGCAGCCACCGTTGCAGCAGTATGGCGGGTAGAATGAGCTCTTATCCTCTGGGAGGCTCCATGCCCGCCAACTTATAGCAGATCTATGCAGGAGGTTACCCACCTGCTTATCGTCCGCTTGGCTGCAGGTCTGCCAGATGCGGCTTCAGCGTAGGTGACAAACAGCTGGCGAACCTCTCCCCGAATTTCAGCCGTGCGCTCCTTATAATAAGCGAGCGCCCTTCTAGGGTCCAGAGTATGGAGCCTATATTCGGCCTCCGAGGTGTGACTGGGGTAGAACACCGGCAGAGTCAACACCTGGTTAAGGTGAAACTCCGACACCACCTTCGGAAGGAATTTCGGGTGGGGGCGCAGGACAACCTTGTCCCTGTGGAAGACCAGGTAAGGAGACTCGATGGAAAGCGCCTGGAGCTCTCCCATCCTTCTGGCTGACGTGATAGCCACCAAGAAGGCGGTCTTCCACGACAGGTGAAAGAGAGCACACCTGTGCATAGGTTCGAATGGCTTGCCCATGAGCTTTGCCAGTACCAGCAGTAGATCACGGTGGGGGTTCGCACTGGAGGAAATGTGATCAAGGCGCTTGCAGCGTAGACCACCTTCTCCTGCGCCACCGGACTTCCCCGCCCGCTACCGTGTAAGCAGAGATGGCTGCCAGGTGCACCCTTAGGGTCGCCGAACGGTTCTTGACTGGAAAGGGACCATAAATAGTCCAAGATGCTTGCCAAGGAACAGGAGGAAGGGTCCAAGCCCTTGCCCTGACACCAAATGGAAAACCTTTTCCATTTGAAGGCATAGCATTTTCTGGTCGACTCCTTACGGGACGCCTCAACTACATTGAGGACCTCGTCGGAAAGACCCAAGGCCTGGAACTCTAGCCGCTCAGGAACCAGGCCGTCAGGTGCAGGGATTGAAGGTCCGGATGGAACACCTTCCCTGATTGACTGAGAGCAGGTCCGGCGAGCTGGAAGCTGCCGCGGAATCCTGGAGCTGAGACTGAGGAGATCTGGTACCAGAACTGGCGAGGCCAGTCTGGGGCTATCAGAATCACCTGCGCCTTGTCCCTCCTCGCCTTGAGAAGCACCTTTGGATCAAGGGAAATGGGGAAAGGGCGTGAAAAGAGGCCCGGGGTCCACTGCCTCGAGAAGCATCCCCTGCAGCGAGCCCCGCTGAGGGGGCGGGCATGGAACAGACTCAGCCCGCGTTCTCCTGGAGGCAAACAGGTCCACCTGGAGGTGTGCCCCAATGGGAGAACAGATGCTGTACTACCTCCGGCAGGAGAGAGCACTCGTGGGATGCAGCCCCTATCCGCTCAGGGCATCGGCCAGGGTGTTGGAGGCTCCTGCCACGTGAATGGCTAGGAGATCCGCCTCCAGGGCTACTGCAGTGACCAAATGCGGAGAGCTTCCTTGCATAGAAGCATGGAGCGCGTCCCCGCCCTGGCGGTTTAGATAGTACATGGTCGTGGTATTGTCCGTCCTGACTCGGACCACTTGACCCCGGAGGAACGGAGCAAAGGCGGGGAGAGCAAGGCGGACCGCCGAGCTCCAGCAGGTTGATGTGGCATCGACTCTCAAGGGGACCAGAGGCCATGAGCCCGGTGTTCCCCAGATGGGCACCCTAACCCATCGAGAGGCATCGGTCGATAGAGACCCGTCGGCTCGGGGCGGATGAGAGCAGGATGCCCTCCTGCAAATGATCTGGAGCGGTCCACCACTGGGCGTTCCACATCCCCTGTGTCACCGACTAAGCTGGTCAAGGATCGCAGCGTTGTGACCACTGGCTGGCCAGTCCCCACTGAAGGGGACGATGCTCCAGCGGGCCCAACGGACCACGCTGGTGCAGGCCGCCATGAGGCCCAGGAGGCGCAGGAAGTCCGGGCAGGGCGGATTGCCCAACCAGAAATGATCGGGCAAAGGAGGAAAGAACCTCGGCCCTGTCCGCCGGGAGCTGGCTCGAAGAGAGTCGAGCTGCTGATGAATAGAATCACCTGCTTCGCCTCGAGTTCCGACTTGGCCTCGCTTGATAAGGAGGCCCAGTTGAGAACAGACCTGGAGGGCCAGATCTCTGGACCACTCCGCCTCCCTTCCTGGAGGAGCTGCTATCAGCCAGTCGTCCAGGTAAGGGTACACCCGGACCCTCGGCGCGCGAATGCTGTCACCACTGCCATGCATTTGGTGAAGACCCTGGGAGCTGGAGACAAGCCGAAGGGCATGGCTTGGAACTAAGAGGATCCTTCCGCCAGGCGAAGAATCTCTGGTGGGGACGGACGGATAGGGACGTGAAAGCGTGTCCTGCAAGTCCAGAGCAGAACCACACGCCCGCGTTCCAAGGATGGTATTATCTGAGCCAGGTGACCATCCTGAAGGTTCGAGACCTTAGGAACATTTGCGAGTAGGGTAGAATGGGCATGGCGCCAGCCCCCGTCCGCTTCGGAACCAGGAAGTACCTGGACACAAACCCTGGGTCTGAAGGAGGTCACCACTCTTATCACCTCCTTCTGGAGGAGGAAGCGATATTCGGCTCGACGAGCCGCCAGTGAGCTGGGGATCCCGAAGCCCCCGAGGCGGCGGCTCTGAAAGGGTGGTGCCTGCTCGAATTCCAGAGGCAGGCCTCTTCCACCACCTCCAAGACCCACCTGTCTGTGGAAACAGCGGACCAGGCGGAACGGAAGTGCCGGAGCCGTCCCCCCACGGGGGGACCCAGGGGTAAGGTGACGGGAATGGGGCGACACCCCTCAGCCCGTCACTGGGCAGGCTTGGAGGAGGGACCGGCCAAGGGACCTCCTGGGCCTTTCCTCCCTGCCTCCTGTTAGAGGAAGCGGGGCTTGGGTTTGGGATGCAGGCCGAGCCTGCTGGCCCTGGCGTTGTTGGGCAGGCGGCCGGAGCACAGAAGGACGAAAGGGCTTAGGCTGTGGTTGCGGCCTTTGTCCTTCTGAGCGGAAGAGACCGAGTCCAAGGTAGCATGGACTTCTCGATCCTCTGCAGGTGACCTTCCACCCAGGGCCAAGAGGTCAGTCCCTAAAGGGAACATCCGCCAACTTGTGCTGGGTATCCGAGTAAAGGTGGATATCCTCAGCCAAGCCACCGACCTCATAGCCACTCGCGGCCGCCACCGATCTGGCACATGAGTCCCCTATATCCAAAGCAGTCTGGAGCTGCTGTTTGGCCACTGCTCTGCCCTGGTCCCGCACCTGCTAACCGTAGTCTGCAGATCGGCGGGAAGATGAGGAGATGACCTCATCCAGGGAGCCCAACAGGGCATGAGAAAAATGTGCCATGAGGGCGGCCGAACTGGCCTGCGAAGGCAAGGAGAGGGCATAGCGTAGACTTTTCGCCCGACATAGTCCAATTTCTTGGACTCCTTGTCAGGAGGTTTGTCCACATCCCTGGCGTTGCCGGCGCGCCGGAAAACGCTGTCGGTAACCAACCCCTCAGCAGAGGGGTGTTCCGAAAAACCGGACAAGGAACCGGTAGGGACCGCATACTTCCTGGCCATCCTGGCCGAAGGCGCAGGGCAGGAAGCAGGGCGCTGCCAAAGCTCCAGTGCCGGACCCACTATGGCCTCGGCCACCGGAAAGGCCTCCGTCGGAGAATCCCCTCGGTCCAGAATCTCCGTGAGGGGATACCTGGCCCGTTTGGAAACGGGTTCGAGCTCCATCCCGGTGGACTCCGAGATGAGCCGAAGCAGTCCTAGGAAGGACGACGGGCTATCGTCCATTGACTGACCTCCTGAAGACTCCAAGTCCAGTCGCTGGAGAAAAGGAGGAATCATCTTCGGACTCGGAAGAGTCCTCGAAAACTGCCTCTGGCCTGAGCCACCCTTCACCTGCCGAGGTCGGTCGGGAGTGAGGGTAACTGACAACCGAGGGGTAGACCCTTAGCGACCGAGAATCCTTGGTCGAGCCCCAATGTGGTGGCTGTGGGCGGAGGTTCCACGAATCGGTGGAGCAGCTGGTTTGGCCGAACAACCGGCCCGGGTATAGGCTCCTCGGATAAGTCGAGGGGTTGTGGCCGGCCCGCTCGGTGACAGCCACTTAATGGCAGGGGAAGCGGCCAGGGGTCGGCTTACTCCCGGCCAGGAGGCTGTTTGCAACGCAAGGTCCTCGTACCGTCGGCGTAATTCTCGCGGAGCCTCCCTCATCCGAGGAGGAGGACGAGGACGAGCGGCGACGCCGCTTACCGCGGTGCCGAGACCGAGACCGCCTATGACGGTGGGATCGGCTGGACCGCGAAGAGGTCCGAGACCGAGACCGAGAGTCCCGGAATTTCTGAGGTCGGTGCGGGGAGGTGTCGGCCGGAACCGGCACTCCCTTCGGCTCGGATGGTCCATCCGAGGGCTCCGGAACCGGAGGCACAGGCGAGCCCACGGGATCCTCAACTCCTCCCGGGGGAACCGGGGAGAGGGGAATCTCGGCTGCTAAAGGCGACAGCCCGTCCAATGGGTCGAGAAAAATCTCGACTTCATCGGTAGGAGTCTCGGTCAACTGACCTGGCGGGAACACCCGTGGAGGCCAGTGGCGAAGCCGAGCGGTCGGCGGCCCGGGGAAGGGACCTTTCCCGCTCCCAAGAAGCGTCGACGGAGAGGACTACCCCGTCCCTCTTTTGGACCGAGAATAAGGTCCAGCAGAGCGCAGGCCCTTCTCCTTAGTGGAGAGGGACAGACAAAGCTCCTTAAAGAAGCCGTGTAGGAAGGAACAGAGAGAAGCGGGATAAATGCGCGGCCGAGGAAGACTCGGCCACGCCTCCTCTTCGAGGCGACCATCCGCTCGAGCTGATCCCCGAAGCTCCCTTGCCCCTGAACACTGCCAACGGGCCTCCTTGGACTTCACGGAGAAAGCAGCTTCTCGGGGCCAGCCCAGTTGCAATCGGGCAGCACGGTCTTCCGAGGGGCGTAGGCCGAGAAAGATGAGCACAGGTGTAAGCCTGCGGGTCGTGCTCAAGGCCCTAAACAATGAACACCACGTGGATGTGGATCCGTCGAGACATCTTCTGCCCGCATGGGCATCTCCAGAAATCCGGAGTCGATTTGTCCATCGCAGCCCGCGAGGGATAGAAGACTGAAGTCTTTTCGCAAATTTTATTTTAAATCATAAGCGGAGAAATAGGAACCAGTCTCAAGCGCAGAGCGTTAAGGAGGGAACCTGAGCTCCCAAGCGGTGAGGAAGATCTGGTGTCATGGGGCGGAGCCGAGAGTTATACCACCCGGGTGGGTGGGAGGAGCAAGCTTGAAGACCTTCTGGCAAGATTTAAAGCGGCAAGGATACCTGCCAATAAGTGTGGATGAACAACATATCCATGTCCCTAGAAACGGGGGTTTCTTTTCGATAGTCATTGGATAAATATGTATCTGGACATTAGCTATGCCACTTGACAGAAGCGCAAGCATTTCGACAGAGTAAGAGCTATGCTCCATGAAGCTTCAATTGTCCATGGAGTGCTCTTTCCAGCACGATTCAGGATTGTACAAAGTGGGAAGGTGTTTCTTTTCTCAGAGCCTGCTGAAGCTCTTAAAATGGTCTCGCAGACATGCAGTTCCTATCAGACAGCAAAACGAACCAGACCAGCAATCCTCAGAGGATGAGGAGACTTGAATTTGCTTTGCAGATTTAGAAATAGCCTGACTTGTCTCTCTACAGGTACTGTGTTAATACATAACAGCCCTTTATTTGAAAACTAACAAGACCTTCAAGGAACTGTTCAGTGTTTCCTCTTTTGAAATATGGACAGTGCTAAGGACTTCCATGTTCTTTTTGGACTGTTCAATAGTTCCTCCTAAACCTCATTACAATTTAAAATACGGTTTAAATGGTTAAGTTCAAGCTTGTTGAGTAAGCTCCGGATCCACTTACACTGACTAATCAAAATGCAGGATTGCACAGTATTTGTGCTTTACTAAGTTGAAGCCTGGATACCAATACCACCTAGTGTGGTGAATGACTTTGATACATTTACATTTATTTTAATATTTCTAGATAATTTCCAGGCTGCTCATGGGCTCCTTTACAGCACTGATATACTATGTAAAAATAGAGGACTAGCAATTTGCTACCTCTCCTTTAGTTTTCCCTCATATGTCGTATCTGTAAAGCATTTGATAACTTTCATTGCTTGTATTAAAGAGGGGTGGCGCCTTCTATGGTGATATAAATGTAAAAGGGCATTTAATCAATGCTTGTAAAACAACTGCATGTTTGTTTTGTATAAAATAAAACAAAGTTTAAAAAAAAATCAAAATCAGCTAAAGAAAAAGAGTCCCCACTATCTGAGATTTTCTTTGCCTGAGCTCGTCACCACTGCTGCTGAATCATCAGGATTTACTCCCTCTTTGATTAACTCAGTAAATCGTGGAAAATCATTTCCAATAATTAGAGGTACAGGTAACTTAGGTACTACCTCCACTTTCATTTGGTACGACACACCCTTAATATTCAGAGTCACTTGGCTGGTGGGATAGTATCGAGTGTCCCTGTAGATGCAAATGACACCAGTACCTGGTCCTTTTGGACACTGTTTTCCCAGCATGTCAGTATGCACTAGGATTTGTCTGCTTCCCGAATCTATAAGTCCCTTCAGTGTCTTATCTTCTACCTTGACATCTGTTAAGTACTTGCCCCAATCTGCCAAGGAAAAATCTATTCCAATGTCACTCTTCTTACTACAGCAATTTCTTGCAATATGACCTGACTTGTTACAGTTATAGCAAATAAAGTCTTTGGGTGTAGATTTGTTACCCTAACCAGAGTTCTTATCAGACTTGGAATTTAAATGAGAAAAAGAGTCTCTTACCGGTGCTTGGCTGTTACCTCGCTGCTGTGGCGTCTGTTTGGCCATTTGGTAGTCCTCGGCCAAAGAAACTGTCTTTTCTCCACTTTCTGGTCGGTGTTTTTTCACCCAAAGCTGCACATCTGTAGGCAGTATGTTGATGAACTGCTCCATTGCAAATGTTTTGATGATCTGTGGAAGTGTTTTGTCCTCTGGTTGGAGCCATTTTATCGGCAATTCTGAGAGTTTGGGTGAAGCCTTCTTGAGGATTGTCGACTGAGTTGTACTTCAGAGACCGAAAATGTCATACCCTTTAAGGACCTCTCGTTTCACCAAGTTATAGTTTTCTAACTATGCAGTGTCCATATTGCTGTAGGCAAGTTGTGCCTTCCCTGTCCGGTAAGGCACCAGTCCGACCGCCCATTGCTGTTTTGGCCACTGGCACGCTATGGCAACTCTTTCAAAAGTTGTCAAGTATGCTTCGATATCATCCGAGGGACACAACTTTGTAAGTTTAATGTATTTTAAGTTGTGTGTGTCTTGTTGCTCTGCTGGACCAGTGCCAGATCCTCCAGCTTTGATAACCTGCAAGGCATCCATCCACTGTTGCATCTCTTCTCTTCTTTGCTGTTCCTGTCGCTGCATCTCTTCTTTTCTCTGCTTCTTGAATTGTTGCATTTCTTCTGGTCTCTGTCTCTAAACGTTGAATGTCTTTCTCTCTGCTGCATCTCCTCTCTTCGCTGTTTCTCCATCTGTTTGTTGTATAGCCCACCATTTGAAAAAGGCAGTCAAGCTTTCAGTTTCTGTCACTGCCTGTTTATTTTTTTCCATCGCTGGTGCTGGCTGTACAGTCTCAGCTTGGACTTTTGTTTCTGCTTTTATTTTGGCTGCCATTCTTCTGGTAAGCACTCCTGGACTTGCTGCTGCAGAATCCATACCATTCTGCTATGCTTCCCTAGTTCCAGATCTAGTACCCACGCACAAAACTCCTGGCTTAGAGTATGCACAGTGTAAATCTCACTTAGGCTGACACTATCTGTCGTCGAGGCACAGGTCAGGAAGCATAGGAAAATCAGGAGCAGTTGTAAAATTTGCAAATAGCATTTTATTAGTAACAGTGAAATAAAAATAAAAATGTTCAGTATAATTATTTACAATGGCAGTACAAACATAGAAAACAGAGTCCTTCTGAGTTTTTTCTCCTCAATTTCAAATCTCAGTCTCTGTCTCTCTCTCTCACAAAACACTGCAGCTCTTTTTACAACAAGTCTTTGCAGGAAGCTCGTTAAGAGAACGTTCTGCTTCTCACACAGTGTTCTTGTCAGTTTCAGCAGGTGCAGCAAAAAGAACAGTTATCCAGAACTGACCTCTCGTTTACATCTCTGCAAAAGGCTTAAAAGAAAGCTGTCCTTATTCCACCTTCCCCCAACAAAGCGCTACACTCCAGTTAAGCTTTTAATGTATGTTCGGCATTTTCTCATGCCATAACATATATTACTAACTTTAAAATTTGTAACCAGAAGTATGCCTGCGTGGCGAAGGGGCTCCATTATCTGTAAAGGTGCGGCGATGCAGCACTCGCTGATACAAAAGTACAGGCGAGCGGTCATCGCTGCACCTTCTGCAATGAACCCCCCTCGCCATACTTCTGGAGTTCTAAAATCCCACAAAATTAAAATAATGTATGTTGTGGCATGAAAAATGTCACAACATACATTACATCAACAGTGTAAGCGATCCCATCAAATCTGATCCATACCATGTTTTCAAGAATCGAGCAGACACTCTTGCAAAAAGAGGATGCTTGGGGGGGGCACATGGGATATGGCTCACCCTGTGGCGTGGGCAGCTGTGCACATAGCTGCCACAAAGAAGAAAACTAAATCTTTTGTGCCACTGGACTTGTCCACAGTACAAAATCTGATCCTCAGCTGAAAGAAGTGTTCAGGTTCCTAGACAAAGGAACTGAACAAGAACTGCCAACCCACAACCCCTACAAAAGACATGCAGAAAAATTGCACCTATCACAGGACAACAAGTTGATATGGTACCAACCTGACAACCTAAATTACAGGTTGTGGGTAGTTCCCAAAGCAGTGAGATCCAAGTGCACGGGGCGCGCCTGTTGAGCATTCCTACTGGTCAGACACACTAAAGATCAGCTCTGTGCTTGTAGGTTATTAAATTGCAGAAAAGTGAACTTTTGAAAACAAACACAAAAATAACCTCAAGAGTCGAACAGACAATCATCCGGCGTCGACTGCTATTAAAAACAACGATGGGTTATGATGCTTGGCAAGCTAGTTATGATTGTTCTATGATATTTGTAATATAGAATGTGTTATGTGAGTGTCTCACACAAGACATCCTGTTCTATGGGTGCCCCCCCCCCCCACAGGTCAGGGAAGGTTATAGGACATATTAACCTGAAACCAGGAGGTAATTAAAAGACTAGAGAGAGACTTAATTAAGGGTCTCCTCTTTCTGTCTTAATTAGAACTGACCCAGCTGCCAGGATATAGGGCTCATAAACTTTTATGACATCTTAGAGGAAAAACATGTTATAACACCATGGTGTGAAAAGTTGTAAAATCTTTGACCTGCTTTGGGAACAGGAAACCACAAAAGATCAAAGGAAAGGCTTGATTAAAGTGTCATAATTTGGGAAATTCATTTTTGCTGAAGTCACAGTATTTAAACTATCTCCTGACAGGAAGATCATTGTTTGTATATTTTTTTATATTCTACAAGGAGGAGCTAGATAACACACAAAAGGGGTGGGAGAGAGACAGTTTAAACTAAGACTTGTGCCTGATCTTTGAGACGTATCTTTTGGGGCTCTTAAGAAACAAGATCTAACTATAAGCACTAAAGAGGTAATACATTAGATAGAAAAAGTCTAATTGTATTGTGGTAGGAGTTTATGTTTTGTACTTAACCTTGTTCTTATAAATGATTGTATGCTTTTTGATATAGTGTTCTGTGTTTACATTTTACATATTTTTATCCATTTTAGTAAAAATATTATTTTGAAAGATTGCCTGGGTGTGTCTTCGAAGTTCTTTTTTGCATGTGACGTATAGAGGGTTAAGACTGAAAAAAACTGCTCATAAGCTTGATGGTGTTACTAAACTGGGAAAAGGTAAGAATATACCTAAGGTCTTTTATAGAGTTTTAAGGTTCATTTGATACCTGGTTAGGTGCCCTTAGGCAAAAGATATCTGGCATCCCGAAGAGCAGATTATCTGAGCCTGTACATTTGAGTACACTAGCATAAGGTTCACAGTTTGAATCCCCCAGAACTTGAGACTAAAGGTGATTTGGACCCACAAGCAGACAGGAGAGTTACCCTGTCTGTTACCTGTTCACATTACTGCGCTTGGAGGTTGGCACTGTGGGAGCAGAGGGCCTGGCCTGCTGAGTGCGTTTGTGACAGGTCGTTCTCAGAAAGCGGGTAGAAATAGTTCAAAAACTCCACGCACCAGCTGCGAAGGCTGCGACTGCCACATCAACAACTGCCGGACTGGAGCCCCGTGGAGAGGTTTGCAGGCCTCAATGCAGGTGATCGACCTAAAGGTTGAGTCTATTTTGCAGACGTTTGCCAAGCAAGACGCCAAGATAGATGTGGTGTCACAAACCACCTTATCAGCAGAGAAAACAGCAACCAAAGCCTTAGCTACCACAGCCAAACAGAAAACAATTAACTATGTTACTGACTGGAGGCCCTGGAGAATGCTAATCGGGCCTCGCATGTGCGGATTATCGGACTACCAGAGGGAAGCGAGGAGGATGATCTACTGGGCTTCTTACAAGGATGGCTTCTTGCTGCATTGGATCTGCAACGCGCTACAATTGTGGGTCAATTGATTAAAGCGTACCATATTACACCACATGCAGCAGGGCCAAGAGAGGAAGCACCTCGAACTGTCCTGGTGGTTACTGAGAGTTCTTCAGTGCAGGACACTCTCCTACATGCTGCCTGATCAACAGAGAGTCTACATTATGATGGGGTCATGGGGCACCTATTCCCCGACCTTTTGTTCGCCACCCAGGCCCGAACGAAATTCGATGCAGTCAAGGCATGGTTACGAAGTCTGGGGGTCACTCATTCCCTGCTGATGCCGTCCCACCTCCGAATCCATTATGGGGGTCGCACCTATCAGTTTACTGACCCTGTGGATGCAGGGAAAAAGGCCGAGGTGACAGTCAAAGAGTTTCAAGTGACAGAGGCACACCCCACCTCAGGGACTCAGAAGACAATACCTGAACTTTCCTTTAGCTATCAATCCAACTAAAAGGACTATAAAGTATAAATATTATACTATTTGTCTTTTTTCTTGATGTATGGGTTGGTTGGTGAAGGTTATCCATCTGATAGAGTGGGATTTCCTTATATTTGGAGATAGACTTGTTTATTTCTGTAATTTTTTGCGTATTAAAGTGCAAACTGCATCTTCATGTGCTTAAAATGTTTGGAATTAAATATTTTAGGACTGGGGTCATATCAACATTATGTGCTGAGTTTAAGCCTTCTTGGTTTTCTCATATTGGACTTGACCACCAAAAGCCTGTGTACAATGCATCTTATTGGCCTTTTAACAGATGTTGATGACCATTTAGATTCCCCCCATTACCTTATACCAAACTGTATAGGTTTCCTATAAACTGCTACATTTTTTTTTTTTTTTAATTTAGTTGTTTAACCAGGTACAGCACACTAAGCTGAAAGCTTTTTTACAGGAGCGACCTGGGACATTGGATGTATTTGTTGGAACTATGTAATGCTTTATGGATGTTGTACTGTATGTAACTGCATATCTTTAAAATGCAATAAACAAAGTTAAAAAAAAGTTCATTCATCAGGTCCATGACACCCCAACTGGCGGGCACCAGGGGGTGGAAAATACAGTCCAAAGACTAAAATATGTGGGTTGGTGTCTTGGTCTCACCAAGGATGTCAAGCATTACATCCAAAACTGCCTAATTTGCACACAGAACAACCCTGCCCCAACTAAGAGAAATGCTAAGTTACTTCCCCAGAGACAATCTGCTCCCTGGCATGCAATTCAGATTGATTTTATTGGTCCTCTGACCAATACCAGCAGGAACAAGTATGTACTTGTGGTTACTGACCTATTCTCCAAATTGGTCGAGGCCTTTCCCACTCAAAAATGCACAGCACAGACAACCACAAAGTCCTGGTAGAACAATTGTTTTCCAGGTGTGGCCTACCTCTTAAGATAGACTCTGATCAAGGAACAGCTTTACAGATGAGTTGATGCAAAAAACACTCAAGCTTCTTTCTGTACACCAGAAGTTCCACATTCCTTATTACTCACAATCATCAGGCCAGGCAGAAAGAGCCACAGATTTTACAAAAATGGATGACTGCCTCAGGGATGACCTGGCGGGAAGGGGGTGACCTGGGTGGGATGCACAAACAGTCAGCGAAGCTAAAAAGGGCCAGAGAAGGCAACAAATCTCTAAGTCAAGCAAGTCAGCAGAAGCAAGAAGAAAAATAGACCACTATGGTTCTTGAAAAAGGTGGCTGAAAAAGTAAAGTCTAAAAGGGTAGCATTCAGAAGGTACAATGAGATGCAGAGGGAGGAGGATAGGGAGGTGTATCAAGGGTAACAGAGAGAGAAGCAGTAAGGAGCAGGAAGGCGCAAACTTAAGAGAGCAGCCCAGGCAGTGATAAAGGGGGACAAGACATTTTTTAGGTATGTAAGCGAAAGAAGTAAGACCAGAAGTGGGATTGTAAGGTTAATATGGAAGGGGGGGGGGTACTGTGCAAAGGGGTAACAGGAAAGGGCAGACATCCTGAACAAATACTTCTGTTCAGTGTTCCCAGGGGAAGGGGAAAGGCCACAAAAAGCAACAGAAGCATTGGAGGGAGGGAGGTGGACGCTAGTCCATTTTCAGAGAAGAGAATCATGAAGGGACTCGCTAATCTGAAAGTGGATAAAGTAATGGAACAGACGGGATACAACCAAGGGTACTGAGGGAGCTACTGGCTGCACCTCTGACAGTCCTATTTAACAGCTCATTGGAAACAGAAGTGGTTCCAGAAGACTGGAGGAGGGCAGACGTAGTTCCACTTCACAAGGGCATGTAGTTCCACTTCATTAAAGTGGTAGCAGGGAAGAGGCTGGAAATTATACGCCAGCCAACCTGACATCGGTGGTGGGAAAGTTAATGGAATCACTGCTGAAGTAAAGGACTGCAGAATATCTTGAGTCAGTTTGTTACAAGACCCAATGCAGCATGGATTCATGGGGTAGGAGGGGATCATGTCAAACGAATCTGAAAGATTTCTTTGACTGGGTGACCAAAGAATTTGATCAGGATGGAGCGGCGGACATGGTCTACCTAGATTTCAGTAAGGCTTTCAACACTGTTCTACACAGAAGGCTAGTAAGCAAGCTCGGTAGATTAGGAGTAGGTCCAAAGGTGGTAAACTGGGTAAGAAACTGATTAGGGGATAGGTAACAGAGGGTGGTGGTAAATGGAGTTCACTCCAAGGAAGGGTGTGTAACCACCAGGGTACCTCAGGGATTAGTGCAGGGACACATCCTCTTTAATGTCATTATACCTAACATTGCAGAGAAGCTGAAAGGAAATGTCTGCCTCTTTGCGACTGACAAGAAAATCTGCAATAGGGTGGAGACACTGGGGTGTGCGTGTGTGGAAAGGATGAATGGAGACCTGAGAAAACTCGAGGAGTGATGAAGGGTACAGCAGCTGGGATAAATTAAAAAAAAAATGCAAAGTAATACACTTGGGGCCCAGAAACCCAGGAGTGGAGTACAAAATGGAAGGAGTGTTACTGACTACCAAGCAGGAAAGACAGACCTGGGGGTAATCGTATCGGATTACCTAAATGTGGCCAGGTGTCATCGAGGCACAGGTCAGGAAACATAGGCAAATCAGGAGAACTTGTAAAATTTGCAGGTGGCATTTATTATGATCAATAGCAATAAAAACAAAAAATAAGAAATTTAAAAGTGTGCGGAATAGCTCTTGATACAAGCAGTTCAAACAAACAGAAGTTCTTCATCTTAGTGTCTCTTTAAAATCTCCATCTCTCTCTCTCTAAACAAAACATTGCTCTCTTTGTATAAGATGTTTGTGCCTGGCAAATAAATTCTGATCCTGTTCTTGTAAATTCCACCACCTGTGTTCCAGAAAATGTATTAAGAATTTGTTGATTTCTTTCCTGTGATCAGCCTGCAGAATAATTGGTCTTCTAACAGATGCAACCAATTAAGACATCCTGCTGATAATTATGCAAACAAGTTTGTGGAGGTCAAAATGCACCTCGAGGTTAACCTCCTGTGTTCCAGATAAACCCAAATAGCTGGCTGTAATTATTTTAACAAAACTATATACATTTGAAAACCACGGTGATCTCAGTTTCACATAAACATTCACATATAATGTCTAATCACAGAGAAGCAAGAGAAGAAAGAACAGAAACAGCAAGTGAAGAAAGGGAGAAAACAGGAAAATTGTGGGACCATCAGAGTGGCCAATTCCTGGGTGCCACAAGGAAAATTTTACAGTGCAATCAGACAGGCAAGAGACAGACAAGTGATAAAATAGGAGAAAAAAGAATAGACCCTTGCTTTTAACTGTCTCTGCGTAACAAATGTGACAGAGTCTTAACCAAACCCATCATGTACCCCCCCCCTTACGAGGGAACCTGTTTTTTTCTTTACAAAAAAAAAAAACATGTTTCCAAAATCTTATTTTATTTCTCTTTTAACATTAACTGAAAACATTTACAGTCCTTTGCATACGCGGTGTCCATTTTTCTTGATACTTATTACAGCAAACATTTCATTTAAGCACACACATTTCTTCCACCTACTGAATTCTCAGTTCCTGAACCATATCTTGACAGAAAATCAATACTGACATTCTCTTTTCCAGATCTGTGCATCACTTTGAATTTAAATGTTCCTCTCTGCACCTGTAATGTTATCCACTATTGTAACCTGCACTGTTAACTGTCGTGTTGTCAGCCCTCCCTGCAACGAGATGCCTTTGTAAATGAGTCCCTGACTCAAAGGTTGTAAACCTGACTTGTAATAAATAAATAAAATGGCTGTAATGCCAGATACCACCTTGTGGTTCTAGGATTCACAAAAATCTGACAGCAGAAAAGGACCACACCAGCCCATCTAGTCTGCCCTTTATCCACCCTCCCCCCCTTCTTTACTGGCTCAGAACTCCCCCCAAAACCCCATATGTCTGCCCTATGCCCTCTTGAATCCCCCCACCATTTCAGATCCCACTACCTCCTCTGGTAGCCTGTTCCAGGCCTCTACCACCCTCTCTGTAAAGAACTTCCCCCTCACATTAACTCTGTATTTCCCTCCTTCCAATCTGAGGCTATGCCCCCTTGTTCTAGCTCCCTCCTTACTGTTGAACACACGCCCCTCCTTCACCTTACTGATCCCCTTCAAATACTTAGAAGCTTCAATCATGTCCGCCCTCTCCCTTCTAGCCTCTAGTGAGTATAGATTCAGCTCCCTTCACCTCTGTTCATATGTTTTTCCCCTTCATTTGATTAGCCAACAGGAGGATTGTGATCTGTTATAAGTACAGTCAACTCTTAGCAGATAGAACTCAAAGGACTCCCCATTGCCCATTTCGCAGCAAGGCATTCTTCCTCAATAGTGGAGTACGTTTTCTGTCGTGCAGTTTCTTACTGATATACAGAATGGGATGTTCCTTCCCATCTATAGTCTGACTCAGGACTGCACCTCAGACTATCTCCGATGCATCTGTAACAGAAATTGTTTCTCAAAATCTGGACTTCTTAAAACAGGGGCTGAACATAATGCAGCCGTTATGGCACAAAAAGCTTTATAACACTTTGGGGACCATTTCACATTATTCGGGTATTGTTCTTTTGTGAGTTCAGTGAGAGGAGTAGCTGACTGAGCAAAGCTGGGAACAAATCTATAGTAACCACCCAGACCTAAAAATGACCTGACGTTTCTCTGTTTTAGGGACTGGATTGTTAGCACTTCTATCTAGGAAATATCTGACTTTAGTTCTCCATGTCTCAAGATATAACCCAAATATCTGGATTCCTGCATGCCTAATGCACACTTTGTAAGATTAGTGGTCAGACCTGCATTTGTGATACATTGGATAACTGCTTGTAAGTGTTCCAGGTGGCTTTTCCAGTCTGGGCTGTACACCACGACATCATCCAGGTAAGCAGGACAATAACCAGTGTGAGGGGCTAGAATTACATCTATGTACTGCTGGAATACAGCAGCTGCACCACGTAATCCAAATGGCATGGTGGTGAACTGATAGAATCCAACTGGAGTGGAAAGTGCAGTTCTGTCTCTGGATTCTTTAGCTAGGGGAATTTGCCAGTAACCCTTGGTGAGATCGAGGGTACTAATGTACTTGACACTTCCCAGTGTGTCCAGCAAATGATCTATCCTGGGCATAGGATAGCAGTCAAATGTGGATACTTGATTGTGTTTCCTAAAATCAAGGCAGCTTCTTATACCCCCTTCTTTTTTATTTACAATCACCACTGGTGATGACCAAGCATTTTAATTCTTCAATGGTGACCAATTCTTTCATTTTTTGAATTTCCCTTAACCACATCTGCTCTGAACTACTCTGGTAATCTCTGTATGTCTTTTGTTTGATGGGGCGAGGATTCTCTTATCACTAGTACCAGCTCAACCCCTTTTGCTCAGCCTGTCAGTGTGGTAAAAGTACTTCTAAATGTCTTTACCAAGTTACGAATTTCTGCAGTTTGTTCTGTGAGTAAGGAAACATTCACCTTTATAACACCATCAGTTTGTTCCAGTCTGTCATAAGCTATATCAATATCTTCTTAGCAGTTTCTGGTAATATTGACAAACCAACCTTTGGTGTTTTTTCAACCCATTTCTTCAGGAGGTTAGCGTGGTATATCTTGGTAGGATTCTTCCTATTGAGGGTCTCAATCTCACAGTTAACTGTACCAGTCCATCTAAGCACTTTATAAGGCCCTTGCCACATCATAAAGTTTGCTCTTTTGTAGTGGGTAACAGTAACAAGACCTTTTCACCTGGCTCAAAAATGTTTTCTTTTACCCCATGGTCATAATACACGTTCTGTTGTTTTTGGGCTTCTTCCTGATTATTGTTGGCAATTTCAACATATTTTGCCAGTTTCTTCCTCAGTGTACATATAAGATGTAATGGATTCTTTCTGATTGGGGTTTTCTTCCCATGCGTTTTTATTTCATCTATTGGTCCTCTAGGTTGTCTACCATACAACATTTCAAAGGGTGAAAAACCTGTTGATGCTTTTGGCACTTTTCTGTAAGCAAAAAGCAGGTAAGGTAAATATTGATCCCAATCTTTCCCTTCACCTTTTACAAATCTTTTTAACATCCGAACATATGAAATTGCCAGCAGAAACGGTCCGTAATGGTCTCTCAAGTCTGCTCAGATGTGCATCTCAGTCTATTTTACTTGAGATGCCCCCACTCCCCTTTCACAACTGATTTAACCCTCCGTCTTTTCCCCATTTCCCTTCCTCCCAACAAGTGTAACTTTATTTTTTATTCTGTTCCACTCCCTTTTTAATGATACCACCTTCTCTGGCAGTTTATTTTATTTAAACATCTGGTGACCGGGAAAAGCACACTGAGCTGAGGCTTATTTCCAGGTGCGACCCGGGGGATGGGGGGGAAGGGGTAGATATACATTTCATGATATACAGTATACAAAACATTAATTCAATACATAGACTGGCAACTGCATTGTACATGGCAGTAGCACAGGAGGCATCACAGCAGTAGCACAGGAGGCACAGTTCATTCCACTTTGACACTACCCTTTCTGTGAAAATGTGCCTCATTTCCTTTTTAAATCTACCCCCTCTAGTTTCAGACTATGCACCCTTGTGGTCCTCTTCCTTTTCAAACTGAAAATGCCCTCTGTTTCAACCTTGTTTATACCTTTTAGGTACTTGAAGGTTTCCATCATATCCCCCCTTTTGCTCCTGTCCTCCAGGGAATACCTACTGAGCTCTCAATCTCTCATCATATGGTTTGTCCCCCATGCCCTGGATCATCTTGGTCACCCTACGCTGTACCCCCTCCAGTAGTTTGATGTCCTTCTTCAAATAAGGGCACCAGAACTACATACAGTACTCCAGGTATGGTCTTACCAATGCCCTGTACAGTGGCAGAATGACTTCCTGCTTCCTGGAGGTGATTCCTCTGGTGATGCATCCCAGCATTTTATTTGCCTTGGATGCCGCTTTACGGCACTTTTCAGTGTGTTTCACGTCTCCCCTGACTATCACCCCTAGATCCTTTTCTTCCTCTGAGCTGGACACCTGAACACCCCCAAGCCAGTATCTGGCTCTGGTGTTCCTAGCTCCCAGGTGCATGACTCTGCACTTGTTGGCATTGAACCCCAACTGCCATATGTCTGACCATTTCTCGAGCCTAGCCAGATCCTCCCTGAGCTCCTGTCTCCCCTCCTCTGTGTCCACTCTCCCACAGAGCTTGGTATTGCCTGCGAATAGACAGATTTTACTTTTGACCATATCCACTATGTCACCAATAAAGATGTTGAATAACACCAGCTCGAATACTGAGCCCTGTGGGACCCCACTGGTTATAGGTCCAGGCTTGGATAGTCATCCCCATCACCTTCTGGCTCCTGTCCTGCAGTCAGCTCTTGACCCACCCTAGAAGCTTGCCCCCGACTCCTAGTTTAATCAGTCTGCTTAGCAATCTTCCATGTGGCACAGAGTTGAAGGCCTTACTGAAGTCCACGTACAGGACATCCACCACCTGGCCCTTGTCCAACGATCTTGTGACCCAGTCAAAAAAGCCTATTATCTTGGTTTGGCAGGATCTCCCCATGATAAATCCATGCTGCCCATTGTCTTGGAGACCATTTACCTCCAGAAAGCTCACCACTCTTTCTTTTAGAATGGTCTCCGTTAACTTGCCTACAATGGAGGTTAGACTAACTGGCCTGTGATTACCAGATTTATCTCTAGGACCACTCTTGTGGAGTGGCACCACATGTGCCATTCTCCAGTCCTGAGGCACGCACCCCATCACCAGTGAGGTGTTAAACAGGTCTGCCGGGGGGGGGGGAACCAGGACATCCACCAGTTCTCTCAGGACTCTCGAGTGCACGCCACCTGGGCCAGATGCCTTGTCCGCTACAGTGCCCTAAGACCCTTTAAAACTCTGTCTCCCTTGATCTCCGGATCTGTTTTCTCCCGATCTGTTTTCTCCCAACTCTATCTTCCCCTGCAGCATAGGTCCATCCTTTTCCCTAGTGAAGACAGAGCTGAAGTACGCATTCAATGCCTACGCTTAATCAACACTATTTTCTGCCCATCTCCCTCCCTCTTAATCCTGACAATCCCATTCTTACTGCTTCTACGCTCCCTTATATATCTGAAAAAGTCCTTTCCCCTTCCCTGATCACCTGTGTTAGCCTTAGTTGTCTTGCAGCTTTAGCTGCCCGGACCACTCTCCCTGCCTCTCAGGATTTCCCCCGTCCTCCTCTGTCATAGTAAGTTTGTACTTCTGAAAGGCCAATTTCTTCTCTCTCACTTTCGCTGCCACATCCTCGTTGAACCTGCTTGGTCTCTTGGTCCTGGACTTCTTACTCTGGTTCTTGATGCATGTGTTTGCGGCCTCAATCAGACCCATCTTAATGATGGACCATTTCTGATTCACATCCATCTCCGGCCTGATTTTTGCAAGGTGCCCTGCTAGGATGTCACCCATCCCTCCAATGTCTGCCCTCTTGAAATCCACCACTCTCGTCTTGGTCTTGGCTGTTTCCTTGCCCATACTGAGTTAGAACCACACCATGTGGTGCTTGCTGCCCGCAAGGGGGTCCTCCACTGTTATTTCCTGGACAGGCTCTCTGTCTGACAACACCAGGTCCAGTATGGCTTCCTTGGTGGTTGGCTCTGTGACCCCCTGCACCAGGAAACACTGCTGGAAAGCTTCCAGGAGGACCTGTTCCCTGAACAGGAGGTAACCTTGGTACTCCAGGCAGGCTGAAGTCACCTGTTATGATGACCTTTCCTCTACTACTTAGATTTCTGATTTGGTCAACCAACTCCCTGTCCTGTGAAGGTGGTCTGTACATCACCCCCAATCGAACCCTTCTCCCTTTGGTATTCTGGAGCTGTACCTATAAGGCTTCTGTCCTGCCCTCCTCCTTGGTGTATATTATCCTCCTCCTCTCAGCAGCTGCACTTCAGAGTCGGGGGCTGTGGTCAGTGCCCCCCCCCCGCATGGAACAGCAGGCTTTAAGCCTCAAAGACTGTCTAAGCATCTGAACTTCAGAGTCAGGGGCTGTGGTCAGTGCCACCTCCTCCCCCTCCACAAGGGACAGCAGGCTTCAAGCCCCAAAGACCCTCTCATCAGCTGAACTTCAGAGTGGGGGGCTGGGGTTGGTGCACCACCCTCCGTACGGGACATCAGGCTTCAAGATGGAACACAGGACAAGGCGCTAAGTGCCATTTTGGACTTGCAACTCCACGCAGGTAGAAAATTAATTAGTAACCTCCGATCGCAATGGATTGTTTTATTTTGCTGATTTTATTGAGCTAATGAGTTCTGTTTAATGTGATTTCTGTGGAAGCTTTAAGAGCCTTAACACATGCTGTTTGATGCTAGAACAAAGTATATTGTCTTGTTTTTAGTTATACATTTGCTGGCCAAGGTATAGCTGTTTTACTGAGGTTGTATTGGGGCTCCACCTCTGATATCTGTGCCATAGGGAGCTATTTACCTTAGCATCCGCATACTGCTTCACAACCTGTAGGGCTGTGACATAGTCTATTAGTCCCGTAATCAAGCTCCTGTTTGCACCCCATCTCTGTCCCTATCCTCCATGGCTATTCCTGCCTAGCACGGGAGTTCTGCCCCTCCTTACAGCTCTCACATTACCGATCTCCCCCAGCTTACCTCTCAATTCTTCTCCCTTCCTTTCTCAGCCTCAAAGACCCTCTCATCAGCTTAACTGCAGAGTCGGGGGCCGAAGTCGGTGCCCCCCTCCACATGGGACAGCAGGCTTCAAGGTGGGACACAGGAAAAGGCACCAAGTGCCATTTTGGACTTGCAACTCCATGCAGGTAGATGATGCCATGGTTAGGCTCTTCCCACCCAACCCACCCCAACCACCCTCCCACCCAGAAGCAATGCTTGTTTTAAATCCTATCAGCCCACTTTTTACACCCCTCTTACTAAGTAACGGTGGCTCCCTCCCTTGCTCTCTTCCACTACCCCACTACTCCCATCTGCTAAGCAAGTTTGGTATCTCCCCCTCTCCCCATGGTATCACTGATTGTTAAATAGTTGCACCTATCACTCCCCACCCTATTCCAACTGTTGTGCATTTACCATCACTAACCCTTGTAGCTTGTGCATCCACTAACTAGCTGCCCTCCTTTTGTTTTAATATTTGACTTACCCATTACTCTCCCTTTCAGGTGGCTGCTTGGTATCCCACGACCGTTCTGGTGGAGGCGAGACTCAAACCATGATCTACGGCAGTCAGTCTCACTCATGGCCTACAGTCTTGGCTTCAAGGCTATTCTGCCTGTTAGGGTTCCAAGCAGGAGCAGGTTATAGGCATCCTTCCTCCCACCAGCTCTTGGTGCATCCCTTGCCCCCCACCAGAGTCTTTGGCACATCCCTAGCATCACTGCTCAGTTCAACTCTACACCAAAGCAGAGCACTGCTTTGTTAATTACTGTGACACTACTTCTCTATGTAGTTGCGGTACTGCACTTGATAATTCGCTAGCACCCCACTACTACATTTATCCGTGATTGCCCCTACTTGAAATGCTCCAACTTGTCTTGCTTATATTATCATCATGCCTACCCCCCCCACCTCCAAGTGTGGAGTCTGCAACTCCAGCCCCCTAAATCTACTACTTCAAAGATTTCCCTTCACTTACCAACCTCATCCAGTATGGGACGATTCATCTGTCCTGCTAGCATCCACTCTTGCCACTTACAACCCACTCTCATTCCCCATAGCCATGTTCCTCTATGGCGATATCCCTCACCTTAATGTTCCCCCTCACAGGTGGCTCACCCCTACAAAATCTTTCACTACACCCCTATGTAGACTGACATTCAAAATAGCACTTAGTAGGCTAAAAAAAACTGATTGTCATACTGCTCCTCTGTTCTGGTAATGCTAAATTAAACCCAGGTCCGTTTCCCTCCTTAGCATTCCCCTTTGACTTCGCACTGTCCAAAGGCCTGACATTTATGCTCATAAATGTATTTAGCCTCCAAAAGAAATTGATGCGGTTATTACCTGGACCTCCCATACCACCCGGATATTCTGATTACAACAGAAACCTGGCTAAAAGATTCTATAACAGATCATGAGATCTCCCTGCCCTCCTATAATACCGTCAGGCTCCACAGACCAACTGGGTGGGGGATTGGTAATATATGACAACAACAAATTCACAGCTGTAGAACTTGACTACACCACCAAACCTAAATAACTCAAATTCCTAGCACTCAAATTAACACTCCCCCAGTAGAATCCATCAACATCCTGGGTTGCTGTAGACCTCCATCAGGTGGTCTGGATTTACTCTTGCATCTCTGCAACTTTCTCGACACCAGCACTAACAAATATGTCATCCTCAGTGACCTTAATATCAACTGGTCCAGTCCCAAAGCTAACACACTTGGAGTTATGCGATGAATTGGGCCTAGCACAACTCATAACCGAACCTACCAGGACCAACTTAAAAAAAAAACTCAGAAGCTCCCTTCTAGACTTAATACTTACAAACAGACTTCATAAAATTACCCATGCCGCTGGATTTCACAATGATCTGAACAATCACAATATTGTTGTTTGCATCAGGGGTTCAGAAAGACAGGACGCTGGAGCAAAATTCATCACAAAACAGAACCTCCATAAATTCAACTCTGCCAACTTCCTCTATGACCTAAGCAACATAAGATGGCAACGATTCTACCTAGCTATCTCAATCAGTGAAGCCGCTGACCTCTTCAACACTGCCTTCGTAGATATTATCAATAAACACCCCCCTTTTTTTTTTATATATTTTCTGTTCTTTTTGCCCGCACCTGCTGTCGGTTCTCAGCACTGGTCACAGTGCCCCTGGGTCTACCACCTCCTACTAAGCCTTGTTGCTCTTCCTGTTACCCCTGGCTTACCCTCCAGGGGGCGGGGTCGCGGCACCTAGGAGGGGACCAGTACCACAAAACTGGTATCTGGTCAGGAGAGCTGTCCAGGAGGCTAATCAAAGCCCGGGGGCAGGGCTTCATGGAAACAGCAGGTGTGGACTTTTCTTGTCCCCCTGTAAGCTGGGGTGGAGACATGCAATGATGCCTTCGTCTGTCCCGCCCCAGAGATCCAGCGTGTCGCTCTTGTCCAAGCACAGAACCCCCCTCCCCCCCGGAGAGCAGTCCTAGGGACGCTCAATCCTTCTCCCCCCCTCAACCAGCCCTCTGACGACCCAGATCCGTTCCCAAACCCGGGCCGGTGTCACAAGCGGAAATCCAACCACTGTGCCAGCGGGCCGCCCTAATAAACACCCCCCACCCCTTGTTAAAAGCATAATCAGAAAAACTTCCTGCCCATGGTTCACCAGAGATCTAAAACAAGCATTTAACAAAAGAGATCACCTATGGGCCACTGCCAGGCACTCAAAAGCAGCTACCGATTGTGCAGTCTTCCGGGAATGGTGCAACACCTGTACCAAGCTCACTAGATCAGCCAAATCGACTTTTTACCCAAATGCCCTAGTGGCAGCCAGAGGTAAACCAGCTAAGATCTGGCAAACACTTAAAAACTATTGAGGGACATAGAGCCGCTCCATCGATACCTACCAAAATAACATCCCAGAGCGCTATAATCACTGATAAAACTATCATCCATGATAAATTAAATACACACTTTGCCACGGCAGGGCTAGCCTTCGACACCTCCCAGGCAGCAAAACACCAAACACACCACAACGCTATGGACCCCTTGCCTAACCAAAATATTCTAAATCCCTTCTGCTTCTCCCAAGTCACTTACAAACAAGTTGAAGACCTACTCCTTAATCTAGATGCCTAAAAAAACACTGGCACTGATGGTATCAAACCCATATTCCTGAAATTAGGATACTCTCACCTCACAGCACCCCTAACCCATTTGCTTAACTTCTCTATCTCGTCCGGTGACTTCCCCTCCGTATGGAAAACGGCTCATATACTGCCCCATTCAAATCTGGTGACCACACCAACCTATACTATCAGTTCTCTCAAAGCTTCTTGAAAGACTAGTCAACTACCAGTTAAGGGACTACCTTAATCAATCTAACCTTATAAATCCACTCCAATCTGGATTCAGGCCCAACCATAGCACCACATCTGCTCTAGCTTTGGTGACGAATGACTGGCTCACTGCCCTAGATTGTAACTGATAGTAGGAGCAGTGTTTTTGAACCTGAGCAAGGCGTTCGATACCCTAGACTATAATTTATTACTGTGATGCTTGTCCAGCTGGTTATGATTGTTCTATGATATCTATGATATAGAATGTGGTGGGTGAGTCTCTCACGTGAGACATCCTGTGCTATGGGTGACCCGCCCACACCAGGTTTTAGTGAGAATGACAGGATATATATTAAACTAGCAGGTCTCTGTAATGTGATTAACTTCCTTGAGACATTGCATTTTATGGCCTGTTGCTGCTTTGAAGTGGAAATGAAATGGGACTTTATGAGTCTGCCAGAGGATGAAGATCATAAACTTTTATGACGTCTTAAGTGGAAGAACATTTAATATCAGCTGGTGTTAAAAAGCTATATTGCACCTATGTGAGATATGGCAGAGTTGTATAAAACCTTTGATGTCCTTGGGAATAGGAAGCCAGCCTCCAGTTCAAAGGAAAGGACTTGATTTAGAGACTCATAATTTGGGAAATTAGTTGTTGCTGAAGTCACAGTATTTAAAATATCTCCTGATAGACAGATCATTGTTTGTATAATTTTATATTCTAAAAGAAGGAGCTAGATGACCTCATGGAAGGGGTGGAGAGAGAAACAGATTAACCTAGGACTGTGTCTGATCTTAGTGACATTTTTTTGTGGGCTCTTAAGAAACAAGAACTAACTTAAGCACTGTAAGAAGGTAATATATTAGATAGAAAAGTCTAATTGTATTGTGGTAGGAGTTTATGTTTTGTACTATAACCTTGTTCTTTTAAGTGATTGTATGCTTTGTGATATAGTGTTCTGTGTTTACATTTTACATATTTGTATCCATTTTTAAGTAAACCTTTCATTTAAAAAGACTGCCTAGGTATGTCTTCCAAGTTCTTCCTTTATGTGTGTGATGTATACGTGGTTAAGTTGACAGCTGTTCATAAGCTTGATGGTGTTAGACTGGAAAAGTTAAAAATATACCCAAGGTCTTTTACAGAGTTTTAAGGGTTCATTTTGGATACCTGGTTAGGTGCCCTTAGGCAAAAGATATCTGGCATCCCCCCGAAGAGTAGGTTATCTGAGCCTGTACATTTGGGTACGCTAGCATAATGTTCAGAGTTTGAATTCCCCCAGAACTTGAAACTAAAGGTGATTAAGACCCACAAGCAGACAGGAGGGCTACCCTGTTCACAATACTGTGCTCAGAGGTTGGCACTGTGGGAGCAGAGGGCCTGACCTGCTGAGTGCATTTGTGACAATTACTAGTTAAACTTAAGGAGCATGGCTTACAGGAAACTGACCTTCATTGGTCTTCTAGCTTTTTAACGGACAGGCTCCAACTACTTAAAGCTGATGGGCTGTTGTCTTCTCGCCTCCCCTTACCAGAGGGGTACCCTAGGGATCCATTCTGGGATCTCGCTTGTTCATGATATACATCAATACATTCAGCAATAACGTCAAAAATGCTAAAATTCACTTTCTTGCTGACGCCACTGTACTTTACACTGCCAAACCCTCACTAGCTCACGTTTGCACTGAACTACAATCGGACTTACGAGCAACTATAAATTAACCTTATCTGATCTAAACTGCTACTTAACACAAAAAAAACAAAAACAAAAAAACAAGCTAATGTTCTTACCCCTACAATTCCCCTACCTGCTTCCAAAATTAATGTCACCACCCTGCCCATCACTACCCTTCTGGGTAAAACACTAGAAGCAAAGGACAGGTTCTAATACCTAGGCCTCTGGCTCTACCATAATCTCTCCTCTTCCGTTCACATTGAGGCCCTATACAAAAAACTAAGGATAAGATTAGGTTTCTTCTACCGAAACAAATCCTTATTCCCCTGTGATATCAGGAGACAGCTGGCCCAAGCTACTTTTATACCCCTATTAGACTATGCAGATTTTCTCTACAGATGCTACTCCACCAGTTGGCAAAAGCTTGACATACTATACCACCATGCCATTTGATTCATTACAAACGCTCCCATCAGAACTCACCACTGTAAGCTCTATTCGGAAGTAGGATGGTCTTCACTAGCCACCAGAAGATTCATCAAATCAAATCAAATTTTATTTATAGTGAGCTTTTCTAAAACCAAAGCGCATACACAATACAATGCCAAATCAAACATACACAATATAATAAAAAATCAAATATACAACCTAAAAAAGGTATAAAGATAAAAGGGCAGCAGCAGTAAAACTAAATCTAGTCCCCAAAAGCTAAGTTAAATAAATAAGTTCTTATTGAGGACTTAAAGGTCTCGGTGGACAGGCACTCTCTAATCTGACGGGGTAGAGAGTTCGACAGGGTCAGAGCTACAAAAGAAAAAGCTCTAGCACCTGATCTTTGAAGATGGACCCTGGGATCCTCTAGCAATCCCTCGGTGGAGCGGAGTGGACGAAGGGGGCAGTAAGGCCGAAAAAGGTCTTGCAAGTAGCCCAGTCCCTGTCCATGTAGGGTATTATAGGTCAGCAATGCGACCTTGAAGGTGATCCTCCGTCGCACCGGCAGCCAGTGCAGTTCGTGCAGCACAGGAGTGATGTGGCTAGTTCTTGACAGCCCTGTCAACAACCTGGTCGCAGTGTTCTGCACCAGCTGCAGGTGATGGAGATCCACCCCCGGTAACCCTAAGTTTAGAGCATTACAGTAATCAAGACAAGAGGACAAAGGCATAGCTGCACATTGCTCTATAAAGTGCTCCTCAATAAGCTACCCCCTACATGTCATGCCTGTTCTGCCATTCCCTGAGCTGCTATACGCGCAGAAAAACCTCCCTCATTACACTTGGTGTCCCCAGGTTCTGCACTCTCTACGACAAAGCTGCCACTGGGTATGCCCTCACAACAGTCTGGAACAAACTGCAAACCACGCTCAAACTAACTTGTCTAGTATCGCTACACACTTTTAAATCTCTAATCCGTAACCACTTGGCAGAAACATGCAACAGCCATTCAAGATTGCCGGCCCCGTGCTTAGTTACCCTCATCCCCCATGCTACTGCCGCTTTACTGCCTCCCCTAACCCCCCTTCCCCCCACCACTCCTATACACTACTTTGATCTGTATTGTTTAGCTGTGCAATACCGATCACACATATTACAAGGTCCAAAAAAATTACTATAAGTCGTCTTTATTGTTTGACAATGAAATTTGTACAGTTCCTTTACATTGTTAGGCAATAAAACTTTGTTACATTATCAGGCTACGAAATTTGTACATTTCCTTATTGACTAATCTTATATCTCGATTTGCTCATTTTTATTTATATGTTGCACTTTTTGTATTTGGCATGCTACTGTTTTGTATTGTCTTGAGCCTCAGGATCTCCCTGAAAATGAGCTTGCTCAATGGAATTTTCCTGCAACTGAACTTGAACTTTATGAATAAAGCTACCCGCCCTCTCTCCCCTGTACACTATCCTTCCTTTACAAACTGTACCCTGGGATCACGAGGTCCCAGTCATGGTATTGGGTAGCCCATGTTTCAGTGATGACTGTTATGTCCACCTCTGCCTCCGCCATCAGTGCTTGGAGATCTTGGAAATGTGTTTTAGGGTTTAATTAAAATGATCAAGCAAACCGGTCTGTCTGAGGGTGATAAGGGAAGGTTCTTATGGCAGTGATACCTAGCAGTCGGTACAGCTTCTTCAGCAATGAAGGACTAAAATTAGTACCCTGATAAGTAACAATCTCTAGGTATGCCCACCCTGCTGAAAATTTTGGCAAACTCTGCTGCCACTTTTGGGCTGTGACACTACGCAGTGGAATTGCCTCTGGGTATCGAGTATCATAGTCACATACTAACAAAATGAATCATTTACCCTTTTTACTTTTGTCTAAAGCGGCCAACCACAGCCATTGCAATTCTCTCAAAAGGCACATCTGTTGGAGTGTTTCACAGTTTCATAGTTTTGGATCAAGTTCAGAAGACCGAAGTCCATAAATGAACTTGCCATCATTCAAACTTAAATGGTGGAACAAAAAATGTTTTTTGCCCATAAAGATGGCTAAACTGTTTTTAAAAACTGTCATACTTCCACTCTCTACTACATGTCTTGGTAGATTATTCCAAATGTTAACAACTCTCTGGATGAACCACTGGGTTCTTTTAACAGTGTTATTTCTTTCTCCTATAAGACTTAGATTATGTGACCTTGGGTCCTTATAATGAAGTGTATTTTTATTTAAACCAATCAACTCAAATAATTCTGAATTGTAGGCCTTAAAAATCAGACACAATTTACCCCTCAAACGTCTATATTCCATTGAGTATAACTGCAAATACTTTAATCTAGCATGATATTGCAAGCCTTTAACTTCTAGGATTTGTTTAGTGGGTTTTTTTTGTACTCTTTCTATTCTGTTTTTCCCCTGAACGGAATAAGGAGCACTGAAAGGTAGACAGTATTCCATATGTGGGCACACAAGTGCTGAATATAATGGGAGGATGACTGCAGAATCCCTACTTTTTATTGACCTCAGGATGCAACGTATAGTTTGGTTGCATTTCCTAACAATTTTATCCCTATAGAAGTCACATTTTAGATTATCAGATATCCAGACCCCTAGATCCTTTTCACTGGAACAAGCCTCAAGTTAAATATTATTAATACTGTATTGATATTTTAGATTCTGTGTTCCTAGGTGCATAACTTTGCACTTTTGTTCATTAAAACCTAGTTTTGTGTTCTTATGCCCAGCAAGTCAGATGATGTAGAATATCTTGGAATACTTTAGCTGTGTCATCATTATAAACAATGCCCCCTACTTTGCAGTCATCTGCATACTTACAAGACCAAGTACCTGTAGGAACTTGTATGGAAGATAATATGTTAAATAAAATAGGTCCCAAAACTGAACCCTGGGACACTCCGCTGGACACATCCCCCCAGGAAGACATGAAACCATGTATTGACACACATTGAGATCTGTTGCTGAGCAGCCCATGCAGAAGCAGCATTAATCTTGAGCTCCAGGTAGAAGACAAATTAAAATAAATTCAACTTTGCAATCTGTCTGGCAATCTGCTCTATTCAATAGAGAATAAACCTGCAGAGGTGAATTGCTCAAAATGGGCAAGTCTCGTGGTACAAACGCTCCGGCACCGGACTTTTTTTGCACCCAGAGGGCAGACATTTGAAGGGCGGCCTGTACAACAGGACAAAGCTCTGGAATCAGCAGGGCTATTACTGGGAGAAGCTACTCTAACTACCATCCTAGCTATGCTTCATCAGCTTGTCAAAACAGTCCAGAATCTTGATTGCAAGACTGATGCACTAACACCCAGAGTCTCAGTGCTGGAAACTCGTATGGACACATGTAAGCAGATGGTCCAAAGGTCAGAGGCTTCGATTCTGAAGATGATCGACATGACGACCAAACTGATTAAAGAAAACGCTTTATTAAAGCAGTGTGTAGAGACTGTGGAAAATCAAATCTGGGAAAGAAACCTCAGAATAGTGGGGCCCCCTGAAGTGGCAGAGGGTGCGGATGCCTTGTCTTTTGCAAGAACTTTGTTGCTAGCTATTTTGGGGTTCTCTGAGGGTGACCCACCACTGTCACTCGAAAAAGCCTTCAGTGTGACTTCCCAGTGGGTGGTGAATGAGACATCTGCCCCCCCCCAATACCTTCATGATAGTCTGTACTGGAGAAGGGGACAGGGACAAAGCACTCATGCTTGCTCAGTGTAAAGAAAATTAAAATATAGTGAGGGCACTCTGCACATGCACCCCCAACTCTCGTATAGCACTCACCAGGGTAAGAATCTGGTTACGACAGTCCTGAATTCAACACTAGCTGTTGCTGCCTGCTAAGCTATGGATTGTCTGGAACGGACATCAGTATTTGTTCTTGGACCCCAAGGAGGCAGATAAACGTATTCAACAGATCGAGGCAGATCTGGATGAAGGAGTGGAGGGAGAAGATTATTTATTTATTCTTTGGTAATCAGGTAGGTGCACTGATCCTGGAAACTGTTTTCAGGCATGACCCGGGCCAGCTAGAGGTAGTTAAAAATACATAGGAATTACAGGTAATAATCACAATACAAGTTCAGTACAGGCAATAAGTACATACAGTAGTGTCCACAGGTAGCAGTCACAGAAATACAGTACGGTACAGGTAAAAGTAACTACAGGTCACTATAATGTTAAAGATAGGTAGCAAATTGCAAAGTATACAAGCCAATTTAATTTGCGTACAGGCAAGCAATGCATACTTGAGTAAAGGTTGCAAAGGAAATATAAGCTGAAATAAGAACAGATTAAAAAAAAAAGGTGTCTCCATTGTAGGGAGGGACAAGGGGAGGTAGGATGATTTGGAGATGCCAGAGGCGCACTGCAGGCAGGGTATGTGCTAGCGAGAGGGGCAGTGACAGTTGTATTTGTCCAGGAGCCAGGATTTGAGGTTGTGTTTGAAAATTTGGTGAGAACCTGATACTCAAAGAGGGGTGGGCAGTCCGTTCCACAGGGAGGGAGCCATACTAGATATAGCTCTCCAACCCATACTGGTGAGAGTTTTGGCTACCTGAAAGGTGGGCACAGTAGAGGAGCATAGGTTCCTAGTGGATGTTCTGAAATTGAAGAGGGTGGAGAGAGGAGAGACACTGCCAGTTCTGGTAGCAGTATCCACTAGGTAACTAAGGGTATAGTCAAATCGCCCCTGTAAGGGGAGCCATTCTAGGGAGCGGTAAAGGTCACAGTGGTTAGCAGTGTAAGTAATGGACAAGGCAAATCGGCAAACATTGATGTAAGCTACCATGAGCCTAGTCTGAAGGGTGGTCGAGGTTCTAGAGTATATGGGAGAGCAAAAGTTGAAGATAGGAAGTAGGTTATCACTTACTATGGCAAAGCGAGCCTCGTTCGCTAGGTAAGGCTTTAGGCGGCACCCAGTTTCTGGTTTACCCTCCTGACTCTGCTGTTTATGTGGTCACTGTATGTGAATGAGGGGTCAAGCAACACACCTAGGTACTTGACATTAGAGGAATTCTTAAGGGTAGGGTCATTGGAGAGGAGGTGGGGTTAAATGAGAAAGTTGCCGTTGGCAAGTAGAGTTTTGGCTAGATAAGGTTTTGAGCCAAACAACATGGTCTTTGTTTTTTCGCATTGACTAGCAGGAGGTTGGACAAGAACCAGTGTGTGGCTGGACAGTAGTTTCTGGACAAGACGGAGGATATGCGGGAGAGGGACTGATCACTGTGGAAGATGACAAGATCATTGACGTAGAGCAGAGAGCTAAAGGTGAGGCTGTTGGGAGGAAGGGAGTTGACAAATATAGAAAACAGTAAGGGGCCCATGATAGAGCCCTGTGGGACATCCGTGGAGACAGATGGAGGAGGGGAGGTGGTGGTACCAATACACACAGATTGGGAGCGTCCCAAGAGGTAACTTTGGAACCAGTCTGTGGTGTCGGCAGAGCAGCCAAGGGCTGATAGTTCAGAGAAGAGGAGGGAGTGATTAACCATGTCAAAGGCTTTCGATAAGTCTACAAAGACAGTACCAGTGGCACGCCTTCGGTCCATATTAGTGAGGATGTGGTCTGTGAAGAGGGCAAGGGCAGATTCATTAGATGATGCCTAATTTGTGTGGATGTGTCTACTGCTTTGGGACTATGGACCTTGAACTGTGAGCTTTAATGTTTTTTTTCTTTTTTGTTTATATTATTGTTCAGGAAGCATTTACTAAAAAATTGGATCCTGGTAACTAATGAGCCTCAATGCGTGTGGGACTCTGGCAGTTTGGTAGTTCAGACTGAAATGCACAGTTCTGTTAATATGGCAGTTTTCTTCCTTCATCTCGAGCCGAGCACCTTCCTCAGGCTGAACATACGGTAACAGTCCGGACTTTGGAGCAGTTAACTCAATGGACTTTCTTTCCACTTGCTCACAGCTCAGGGTAAGCACTATTATAGCCTTTGTTTTGGCTCATTCTCCATAACATGGTCATATTGCCATGCTGATGATGAGTGTGGCTTGTTTATGTGTTAGGTGTAGGTTTGCTTTACTATAGAGTTCATTCTGTCTTATCGGACTTTACTATTTCAATTAGTTACACTGTATGCTTACACATTATGACATTCAGTACAACTATCGGTTTAACCCCTTCTGTCCATCAGTCTTATGTTACCACTGTTTTTTCAGGTGTCTTCTTTCTTTCCTGGACTTCTGGATCTTGAAGCCAGGCTCAAACAAGTCTGACTCAAATAGTCACCAAAAGGAAGAGTCCCCAGCATCTGAGATTTTCTTAGCCTGCGCTCTTATCACAGCTGCTGACACAGCAGGATTTATTCCCTCTGATTAACTTTGCAAATTCCGTTAAGTCATTTCCAATAATCACAGGTTCATAGGTAACTTTGATACCCCCCGTTTCATTTGGTGCGACACTCCATTAAAGTTCAGTCACTTGGGTGGTGGGATAATATCGAGTGCCCCTGGTCCTTTTGCACTCTTTTCTCTGAACTTCAGCATGCACCAGGATCTGTTTGCTTCCCAAATCTGTAAGTCTCTTTCAGTCTTATTCCCCCACCTTGATATCTGTTAAATACTTTCCCCAAGTTGCTAAGGCCAAATTTGCTCCAGTGTTACCCTCCTTATTTTTATGGTAGTTTCTTGCAACACGGCCTGGCATATTACAGTTATAGCAAATAAAATCTTTGGGTACAGATTTGTTACTCCCATCAGAGTGCTCATCTGACCTGGAGTTAAACGGACAAAAAGAGGGTCTTACCACTCTTTGGCTGTTACTTTGTTGCTACTGTGTTTGGCCATCTGATAGTCCTTGGCCAAAGAAACTGCCTTTTTCCCTCTTTCTGGTCGGTGTTTTTACTTAAAGATGCACGTCTGTGGGAAGGATGTTGATGAATGGCTCCACTTCAAATATGTCAATCTGTGGGACTTTTTTACCCTCTGGTTGGAGCCATTTGATGAGGAGTTCTCTGCACTGGGTGAAGGGTTCTCGAGGACAGTCAACTAAGTTTTACTTCAGGCGCCAGAATCTCTGATTGTAGGTCTCTCCTGAGATGTCATATTTTTTAAGGATTTCTCTTTCCACAATGTCAGTTTTCTGACTGTGTAGTGTCCATATTATTGTAGGCAAGTTGGGCATTACCTGTCAGATAAGGTACCAGCCTCACTGTGCACTGCAGTTTTGGCCACTGGCAGGCTCCAGCAACCCTTTCAAAAGTTGTCAGGTATGCTTCAATATCATCTGTGGGACACAGTTTTCTAAGTTTAATGTCTTTTAAGCTGTTTGTGTTTTGCTGGTCAGCTGGACCTCTACCAAATCCTCCAGCTTTGATGGTTTGAAGATATCCAGCAATCGTTGCTCCTGTTGCTTAATCTCTTCTGTTTCTCTAGACGCACATCTCTTCTCTGTCTCTAGATACAGCACCTCTTTTTCTCTGTTTCTCAGTCCCTCTTTGTTGTATGGTCCACCGTTTGAAGAAGGCAGACATGCTTTCAGGTTCTCTTCCTGCCTGTTCTTCTATCACTGGTGCCAGCTGTACAGTCTAAGCTTGGACTTTGTTTCTGCTTCTAGTGTGGCTGACATTCTTCTGGTAATCACTCCAGCACTTGCTGTTGCAAGATCCATACCTTTCTTCTATGATTCGCTGGTATCAGGTCTACAAAACTCCTGGGTTAGAGTATGCGCAGTGTAAATCCCACAGCCAACACCAACTGTTGTCGAGGCACAGGTCAAGAAGCACAGGCAAAACAGGAGAACTTGTAAAATTCACAAGTAGTGTTTCATTATCATCAATAACAATAAAATAAAAAATACAATTGTGCAGTATAGCTCTTGATACAAAAGGTTCAAACAAACAGAAGTCCTTCATCTCAGAGTCTCTTTAAAATCTCCACCTCTCTCTCTCAACAAAATATTGCTCTGTTTTTATAAAATGTTTTCCACTGGCAATTAAATTCTGCATCCTGTTCTTGTAAATTACACCACCTGTGTTCCATAAAATGTATTAACACTATCAATTTATTTTCTGTTACCAGTCTGAAGACTGCATTAGTCTTCTTAACAGGTGAAACCAATTAAGATATCCTGTTACAGGGCTGATGTCCTGCTCATAATAATTCTGCAGACAAACTTGTGGAGGTTAAAATGCACCTCAAGCTTAACTCGTGTTCCAGATAAACCCAAATAGCTGTCTGTAATCATTTCAACATTATAACTGTGTATACATGTTTAAACCAAAGGGATCTTAGTGTCATATAAACATTCACATACATTTTTTAACCACAGAGAAGCGAAGAAAGAAAGACTAGAAACAGCAAGAGAAGGAAGGGAGAAAATGAGGAAACTGCGGGACTGTCAGAGTGGCTAATTCCTAAGTGCCACAAGGAAAATATGACTGCACAACCAACAGGCAAGAGAAAGACAAGTGACAGAATAGGAGAGGACAGAATAGATTCTTGCTTTTAACTATCTCTGCATAACAAATGGGACTGGGTCTTACCCAACCATGTTACATCAGGCAGTGTGACAAGGCAGTTGGGAGGGCTAACGGGTGTCGTCGAGGCACAGGTCAGGAAGCATAGGAAAACCAGGAGCAGTTTCAAAATTCAATATGAGAGTTTTATTATTAGCAACAGTAAAATAAATAATTAAAATTTGTTCAGTATAACTATTTACAAAGGCAATACAAACAGAGAAAAAAACAGGTTACTCACCTGTAACAGTAGTTCTAGGAGTGGTATATGTTGTTCATCCACACTTGTTGGCATGTCCTTTCCCTTTAAAAATCTTGCTGGAAGGTCTAAAATCTGGCTCCTCCCACCCACCCAGATGGTATATCCCTCGGCTCCGCCCCATGACACCAGATCTTTGCATTGTCAAAAGAGTGGATGTCAGGTGGGTTCATGAGGCTGAACAACATATACCACTCCTAGAACTACTGTTACAGGTGAGTAACCTGTTTTTCTTGGATCATGGATATGTTGTTCTATCCACACTTGTTGGCAGACCCCTAGCAGTTCTCTGGGAGGCGGGAGACAAGGCGCACAATCCCCCTACTTGGTTAACCAAGATTGGAGAACTGAGACCCCAAAACCAGCATCCCAGCGTGACTCTAGGTTGATGTTGTAGTGGGAAATGAAGGTGTTTGCTGACTTCCAGGTAGCAGTCCTGCAGATGTCCTGGAAGCAGCCACTGACACAGCAGTATGGTGGGTGGAGTGAGCTGTTACTCCCACGGGAGGACTCCTTGCCCACTAACCTATAGCAGAGATCAAAGCATGATGTAATCCATCTGCCAATTGTCCGCTTAGTTGCAGGTCTGCCAGGTGTGGCTTCAGCGTAGATGACAAACAGCTGGTGAACCTCTCTCCGAAGTTCAGCCCCCCGGTCCTTATAATAAGAGCATGCACATCTCAGGTCCAAAGTATGGAGCCTGTACTCGGCCTCTGAGGTGTAACTGGGGTAAGTACACTGGCAGAGTCAACATCTGGTTAAGGTGAAACTCCGACGCCACCTTTGGAAGGAATTTCAGGTGGGGGCACAGGACAACCTTATCCCTGTGGAAGACTAGGTAAGGAGACTCAACAAGAGACCACTGTAGCTCCTCAGTCCTTCTGGCTGATGTGATAGCCACCAAGAAAGTGGTCTTCCATGACAGATGCGACATCTCAAACCTCTGCATCGGTTCAAATGGCTTGCCCCATGAGCTTTGCCAGTACCAGCAGTAGATCCCACAGTGGTGGTTCACGCACTGGCGGGGAAATATGGTTGAGGCCTTTAAAGAAGCGCCAGATCACATTCTCCTGTGCCACCGTCTGTTGACCGGCCCACGCCCGGTAAGCAGAGATGGCTGCCAGGTGCACCTTAAGGGTCGTAGACCGAAGACCCCCTTTGGACAGGGACCAAAGGTAGTTGAGGATGCTAGCTACTGGGACAGGACAAAGGGTCCAGGCCCTTGCCCTGGCAACAAATAGAAAATCTTTTCCATTTGAAGGCACAGCACCTCCTGGTAGACTCCTTCCTAGATGCCTCCACAATGGTGAGTACATCTTCGGAGAGACCTAAAGCCTGGCACTCTAGTCACTCAGAAACCAGGCTGTCAGGTGCAGGGATTGAAGGTCCGGATGGAATACCTTCCCAGACTGACTGATATCAGGTCCTGGCATATGGGAAGACACCTTGGAGGCCTGGAGCCAAGACTGAGATCTGGATACCAGAACTGGCGAGCCCAGTCTGGGACTAACAGAATCACCTGTGCCTTGTCCCTCCTGACCTTGAGGATCACCTTGTGAACTAAGAGAGGTGGAGGGAAGGCAAAGAAGAGGCCTGGGGTCCATGGCCTCGAGAAGGCATCCCCCAGCAGTGAGCCCTGCTGAGGGGGTGAGCATGAAACAGCCTCAGCTTTGCATTCTCCCTGGAGGTGAACAGATCCACCTGAGGTTTGCCCCAGTGGGAGAACAGGCTGTGTACTATCTCTGGATGGAGAGACCACTCGTGGGACATGAGAGCATCCGCCCGTTGATTTGAGGCTCCTGCCACATGGCTGGCTAGGAGACCTGCCTCCAGTCGGCTCACAAGAGTCCAGATGCGGAGCGCTTCCCTGCACAGAGGCTGGGAGTGCATGCTGCCCTGCTTGTTGAGGTAGCACACAGCCATGGTATTGTCCATTTGGACTTGCACCACCTGACCCCGAAGGAGCAGAGCGAATGCTGACAGTACCAGCCGGACTGTTATGAGCTCCAGCATGTTGATATGACATCAAGATTCCTTGGGGATCCAGAGCCCATGGACTCTGATTCCCCATGTGGGCACCCCAGCCTGTGAGAGAGGCATCAGTCGTGAGGATGACCGTCGGCTTTGGACAGACAAACAGCATCCCTTCCTGCAAGTGTGCTAGGACAGTCCACCATTGGAGAGCATCCCACATCTTCTGAGTCACAGTGACCAGCTGGTCAAAGTGACCATGTCGCTGAGTCCACTGGCTGGCCAGTTCCCACTGAAGGGGGCACATATGCCACCGGGCCCATTGGACCATGGTGGTGCAGGCCGCCATGTACCCCAGAAGGCACAGGAAGTCCCGGGCAGGGTGTAAGTGCCCAACCAGAAATGACTGGGCAAAGGAAGAGAGAACCTCTGCCCTGTCTGTCGGGAGCCTGGCTCTGGTTTGGTAAGAGTCAAGCTCTGCCCCGGTGAAGCAGATCACCTGTGAAGGTACGCGTTCCGACTTGGTCTCGCTGACCAGGAGACCAAGTTTGATGCAGGTCTGGAGGGCTAGATCCCTGGACGACTTCACCTCCTGTCTGGAGGAACCCACTATGAGCCAGTCACTTGAGATAGGGGTACACTCTGACCCCTGGACGCTGAAGATGGGTCTCCACCACTGCAATGCATTTGGTGAAGACCTGGGGGGGGGGGCCAATGACAGGCCGAACAGCATGGCTTGAAACTCGAAGAGGGCTCCCTCTGCTCGAAAACAGAGGACCCTGCAGTGAGATGGATGGATCGGAATGTGAAAGAACGCATCTTGGAGATCCAGAGAGCAAAACCACATGTTCTGCTCGAGAGATGCTATGATCTGAGATGGAGTTACCATCCTGAATGTGTGGGACCTGAGAAATTGGTTCAGATCGTGCAGATGTAGAATGGGGCACCAGCCCACCCCGTCCATTTCGGGACCAGGAAATACCTAGAAACGAACCCTGGCTTGACAGGGGGGATCCGTGACTCTGGCCACTACCTCCTTGTGGAGGAATTGGGTGATGTCATCTTGGAGAGCCGACGGAGTGTGCATGGACACCATATCCTCCTGTGGGGCACGGGCTCGGCTTAGTGGGTACTGCTTGAATTCCAGAGGCAGCCCATGGCCGACCACTTTTGGAACCCACCAGTCCACTGTAACAGCGGACCAGGCGGAAAGGAAGTGGTGGAGCCAGACCCCCACAGGAGGAACCACAGCTGGTGCAACGGGTATGGGGTTAGCAACCCCCATCCCATCACTGTGCAGGCTTGCAGGAGGAGGATCAGGTTTGGGGATGACTGGGACCCCTTCCTCCGGGCTTACGGATCGCCGAGGGCCCTGACTTGGGCCGAGGGTGCCAAGGTTGAGCCTGCTGCTGTTGCTGCCCCGACTGGAAATGGGGCTGCTTGGCCGCAGGGGCAGAAGGTCGTACAGGCTTTCGTTTCTGCTTTTGGAACCCTGGGATTCCTTCTGAGCAGAAGTCACGGAGTCCAAGGTAGCACTGGACTTCTCTATGCACTGGAGGTGACCATTCACTCCTTGACCAAAGAGGTCAGTACCCAGGAAGGGGACGTCTGTCAACTTGTGCTGTGTCCCCACCGTGAAGGTGTAGACCCTCAGCCAGGCCCTGCGGTGCATGGCAACCACAGCCACCACCAAGCAGGAGCAAGAGTCCCTGAGGTCCAAAGCCATCTGGAGTTGCTGCTCACAACTGCCTGGCCCTGGTTGCGGACCCGCCTGACCGTGGTCTGGAGGTCTGCAGGGAGGTGAGAAAGAACCTCATCATGAGAGCCCAGAAGGGTGTGAGAAAAATGTGCCATGACGACGGCCAAGCTTGCCTGATGAAGGCCCAGTGAAGAGGCTGCACAGACCTTCCGGGCCGAATGGTCCAGTTTTTTGGACTCTTTGTCCAGGGGTCTATCAGTGTCTCCCGAACTACCAGAGTGCCTGAATACAGATTCAGTCACCAGTCCCTCGGCTGAGGGGTGCTCTGTGAATCCTGAAAGGGAACTAATGGGTACTGCATACTTGTGGGCTATTCGGGCTGAGGGCGTGGGGCAGGAGGCAGGGTGCTACCACAGCTCCAAAGCCGGACCAACAATGGCACTGGCCACCGGGAAGGCCATGGCGAATCCCCTGTTTGAGGATATCAGTGAGGGGGTATTCAGCCCATTTCTGAACGGGTTCTAAAGGCATCCCTGTAGATTTGGAGATGAACCGGAGGATGCCCATGAAGGAAGTAGGGCCCTCCTCCGTTGAAAGACTCCCGATGGATTCCTTGTCCAGGGGGCGAGAATGTAGGTCAGTGTCCTCAGACTCCAGCGAGTCAGGACAGAGTGTCTGCCACCAGAGTCGCCCTCCACCCTAGGACAATCGGCAGTGAGGGTGACGGATAGCCTATGCAGGAGGCCCTGAATGGGCAGAGACTCCTTAGAAGGAGCCTCTGAAGGAGGCTGCTCAGGTGGCGGTTCCACCACAATCAGTTCGAGCCGGAATGGTCTTGATTGGCTACTGGCTCCTGAGGAGTCAACGTTGGCCTAAAGGGTGACAGCCAAGTAATGGCCTGGGTAGAAGCAGACTTCTGGTCGGACATAATCAGCTGCTGCCACATCAGAGTCTCATAACATCGATGCAGTTTTTAATCGAAGCCTCTCCTCATCTGAGGAGGCCGAGGAAAAGTGGTGGTGGCGCCGCTTTTTGGAGCGCTTATGCACCTTCTTTGGCCTGTTGGTCGAAGGGGTCTGAGGCCTCAACTTGGACCATCGGGGGGACCAATGGGATTGTTCGGAAGGAGCCGGGGAGAACCACGGCTCTTCCTGGTCAGGGACCGAGACCACGAGGGGTTTCCCAGCGGACTGGGTGTCCTCCTCGGTGGGAGCAGGCAGGAACGGGGTCCTGAATAAGGAGTTGTCGGCCTCATCGAGCGATGATGGGTCAATGGGGTCGAGAATAATCTCAACTGGGTCATCATCCCGTATCTTAGCCGGCTGGCCTGACAGTTAATCAATCAATCAAATAAATCTTTATTTATCCAGGCGATCACCATTGAGCAAGCTCATTTACAAGGTGGACCTGCTGTAAACAGGAGTACCAAGAAGCCAGTGGTCGAGGCCACAACCTCAACCGAAGTAGAGACAGAAGATTCCTGGGACCGAGATCTCCCATGGTCCCAAGAACATTGTTGGTGAGACGATCCTTCCTTGTGCTCCTTGTCCTTCTTATGGGACCGAAAGACATGCATGCCCAAGGGACCCTCTCCCTTGGTAGGGAGGGACTGACATCTCCCGAAAGAAGCCTGAGAAGGTGGAGCACAGATTGAGCGGGACGAATATCGACACAGAAGAGGACCGATCAGTGGCTCGTGCAACCTCCACTTCAAAGGCCTTCATCTGTTCCAACTGCTCAGTGGACCCCACAGCTGCGGAGACCGCCAAACAGGCTTCCTTGGATTTGACCAGCAGGTTTCGTTTCTCTGGTCTGCCCAGTTACAGTCGTTGAGAGGATTGTCCAAAACATTTGGATGAAATGTGCAACATATTTTGCATGCCTGGATGTCATGATTGTGATCCAGACAATAAACGCACGAGGCATGCGGGTCGGTCAGAGACATCTTTTGCCTGTATGGGCACAGCAGCAGAAACCAGATGAGGATTTGTCCTCTGTCGCAGTCGAGATCGCAAAGTGATTAGGAGAAACTCTAATGAGTCTAAGTTTAGGTAAATCCGTAGATTTAAACGCCAGGGCCTACAGTAACACGTGAGCAACAAGGAGGGAAAACTGAATCTTCCAGCGGAAAGGAAGATTTGGCATCATGGGGCAGAGCAGAGGGATATATCACCTGGGTGGGTGGGAGTAGCCAGCTTTTAGAGCTTCCGGCAAGATTCTTAAAGGGAAAGGACATGCCAACAAGTGTGGCTAGAACAACATATTCACAATCCTAGAACAAAGTCTTTCTTCTGAGTGTTTCTTCTCAATTCCAGGTTTCAGACTCGGTCTCTCCCTTGCACAAGCATTGCTGCTCTTTTTTATAAGTCTGTGCCTGGGAAACTCATTAAGAAAACATCATGCTTCTCACACAATGTTCTTGTAAGTTTTCAATGTTCTTGCAGGTGCAGCAAAAAGAACACTGTGACCCAGAACAGCAAGGGAAGGTAAAGAGCTAGCAAAAGGCAGGGAATTGCGAAACCATTAGAGTGATCAGTTCCTAGGTCTCACAAGAAAATTTGGTTGCGCAACCAGAGAGACAAGAGACAGAAAAGGAGAGGACAGAACATACCACTGCGTTTAAACTCTCTGCATAACAAATGGGACAGGACCCTATTAAACCCTGCCACAGTGGGATGCTGGGGTGCATAGGGAGGGCCATCACCAGCAGAAAGAGGGAGGTGGTATTGCTTCTGTACAGATCATGGTAAGACTCCACCAAGAGTACTGTGTCCAGTTCTGGAGACCACACCTCTGGAAAGACACAGAGTGAAGGCGGTCCAGAGGACGGCAACTAAAATGGTGCAGGCTCTGCATCAGAAGCCCTACAAGGGAAGACTAAAGGGCCTACATATGTACACCCTAGAAGAGAGGGGGATATCAGAAACCTTTAAATACCTCATGGGGGTAAATAAGGTACAGGAGGGGAAAGGAAGCATTTTTCAAAAAAAAAGGATCCTCAAAGACAAAAGGGCATGAAAAGATGGTGGGGGGTGTAGAGTCAAGAAAGATGTGAGGAAGTATAGCACTTATCAGAAAGAGTGGTGGATTCCTAGAACAGTCTTCAGTGCAGGTATCGATGAAGGCAAAAAACAGTGTAGCGTGAGTGGGGTCAAGAATGCATGTGCTAGGTATAAAGCAATCTTGGGGAAAGGGAAGGGGGGAGGGGTGAATGGACTGGAGATATCATAAGACATGCAGTAATACTATAGGCAGGGAAAAATGGACAGACTAGATGGCCAAGCGTTTCTTACCTGCCAGCAAATTCTTTGTTTCTATATGTTTGTTCAGATAGCTTAGATCTAAAATGGGTCACCATTTCCCATTTTTCTTGTGGGTGAGGAAGAATCTTGAGAATAGCTCCTTGCCCCACAGTGGGGTTGGTACATTTTCAACTGCTTTTGCCTGTAGCAGTTTGTTTACTTCCAGTTCCAGCAGAATTCTTTCTGTAGATGAATGGACTGGAAAGTTGTGGGGTCTCAGTAGTTTTGGAAACCTCTTTAACTATATGGACAATCCCAGGCCCACTACCTCCAGGATTTATTTTGTCTGTGGTAATTTACCCATTCCTGGAAGCAGTGGGTCAGTCCCCCGGCAATGGTTGGGCAACTTGGGCAGAATTGTTGGGGGGTTTGTTTTGGCTGTGGATTGGGGACTAATGCTGCAGCAGAATGTCATGTATGCCTTTGTTTTACCACCAAAAAGGGAACTTCTCAAAGTGGAAATCCATGGTCTTGGTCTGAGTGTCCTGGGAATGGATGGTTGCACTTAATCAGGAGAATATTCTCAATGACACTACATGGGCTAAGGACCTTGCAACAGAGTCATTGTCCATAACCATGTTGAACTGGTATTTAATGGCATCCAGGGCTGACTGCTGTGGCAGCCAGGTCCTGTGCCACCTCACCTTCCACTTTATCAGACAGTACCAGCACTGCATTTCACAGTGCTTCCTGGTACTGAGATATGTATGCCAAATAAGCTGCCTATCTAAGAAGCAAGGAAGCTGTTATATACACTTTTTTGTCCATAGCATCTAGTTTCCTTGATTCCTTTTCAGGAATCTGAGCAGAGAAGGGGACTTTAACCCTCTCACAAGCAGCTGCTTGCACTACTACTCCATGATCAGGATGGGCCGTACAGGTATTCAAACCCTTGTCTGTCCACTGGGTATTTCTTTACAACCTTTTATCTATGCTTGCAGCTTAATTGGTGCAGATATGACTTTTGAAATTATGTGTGTATAGGAACTAGCATCCTTCTTGTAGGAGCTCACCCCATCCTATCCATAAATTCTGCTTCCTCCTCATCATACTTGGTTTAATGGAAGGGGATGCTGAGGGTGCTTACCATGTGTCTGATGAAAGAGTGTGAGATATAATCCTCTGTATGCCTAAGAGGGGAACCAAACTCTTGCTCAGGTGAACACCTTCCTCCACTTCATAATACATATCTTCCTCCTTCTCTACAGGCAGATGGTACTCAGTCTGAGCCGGGGGGTGGAAGGGGCATATTAATATTTCCCATAGCCTGGAAGGCCTGGAAAAACTACCATACTTTTGCCATGCTCTCTGCTAATTAAATGTTAAACTGACAAACAGTAAAGTAAGAAAATGTTCTGGAAATCAGAATACTGGAGATCAGCATAGCGGAGCTGTACTTCGGGGCGACTGCCCTCTTCAGTGGAGAAACAAATTGGACGTTAGCGGTACAGGGAGAACGTGACCACACTCCAGAGTTTGAACTTCATTCTAAAATTCCATAATTAGCATAAAGTTCCAACTCCGGGTTTCACACTCAACTGGGAGAATGATGCATATTGTAAAGCATCAGTGATGGATTCCTGGCATTAGAAGCATTTAACCTAAGAGCATAAGACAGCCCAAGGTGGCCCATGTAAGAAGGACTAACAAACCCAAAAATACAACGTCTTCAGAGCCCAACCAAGTATGAAGGATTGAAGACCAAAACAACAATAATGGAGTGAGGGCAAGCCCATCAGTGCAGCAGTATCACTACTGTTCACAATGCTGGCAACCCGAGTTTGGGAACAAGCTCAGATCGACGGGGGCCAGCCGGGGGGGAGGTCGGAGGACTGAGCATCCCAGAAGACGCTCTTCTCCTCAGGGGAGGGAGGGTTCCATCCTCCGCTGGGGTACTGCCACCTGGGTGACCAGAGGTGGTAGTGCGGTTGGAAGGGCCGATGGGAGGGTGGGACGTTGGTGGTGTCGGCGGGCGGATGCATGCACAGCGTGTGCGAGCCTGCCTTGACATCTTTGTTAAGCATTATCCCAGGGGACAGGAGGAAACAAAGGAAAAAATGGCCCCAGCACCACTGCAATGACAGCTGTGGTACACTTCAGGTCTCTGCCTCTTTGGCATCCAGCACCACCTGATGAGAAAACAAGGTTTTGGGGGCTCCAGCCCCACCCTGATGACACCTAGGAGGCTGCTAAGGCTAGATGGAGGTAGGTGACCATATCTGGAGGGAGGCTGAGGCATCCGGGGCGGGGTGACTGGCAGGTCAAGAGGGATAGGAGGAAAGGGTGTAGAAGGGGCCAAAAACAGAAATATCAAAAACAATAATGGAGTGAGTCCAGGAGATGGTGGGCAGTCGTGTTTATCTATGGAGAAGATATTAAGGAAGATCAACAGTTATGATAAGTATGAGTATCTTCCAAGAATCAAACTTCTCCAAAGATTCCCACTAATGGGTCAGAGTACCAAGCTCAGAGAAAGCCCCCTTAGACTAGGGAGGCTGGAGCTCAAGGCTCACACAGGATAGCAATCCATTAAAACTTGTCCTGCCAAAAGTGGCATGTTGCCCGGCATGGATGGTTCCACCACTTCAGAGCGCTGGTGGCAGTACACCTGGTCATTACAGCACTAAGTAGTAAAGTTGCTGTCCTCCCTTTTTGAGGGGAGCCATGCCCCCCACACACACACACACACCCTTTCTAAGAACACTAACTCGGGGGGGGGGGGGCACGGCAACTACGGCATTTGGTGCTGCAGTGACCCGGTGCCCTAATGGCTGGAAAGGGGCATGGACATCCAAGGCATATGGCTTATGTACTGTGAACCAAGTTGCAGGCGCTGAGCATATTTCTACCAGGAGAGTGGCAACTGCTCTGGTGGAGTGGGCAGCACCTTGCCCTCACTTGATTGTAACAGGCTGTCCCTTCCGATTTGGGCTGAAAAGAGACAGAGCTGTTCTGTTCAGACTGTCTGTAGCCCTTAGTTGTGTCCAAGTAAAACATAAGGACCTGCTTTGCATGCAGTGAGTGGAGAGTCCTTTCTCCCTCATTCTGGAAACTGGCAAAGTAGGTAAGTAGGATTATAGACGGATTTTTATTTATTTTTTATTTTTATTTTATTGGACAATTCAGAAAGACCTCTGAGTCAAAGACTCATTTACAAAGGTTCCACATCATACAATTAGAGTACAAAGCAAACAATAGATAACAGAATGAGACATTACAGCATATTACATAATGAAGAGTTGGATTACATTTCAACACATGGTAGCCATAAGAGATAATGAAGTATAACATTACATTATATTACAATACATTACAAGACAGACAGGGTTGATCAGACGGGGTAACGGTCTGTAAAGAAGTAGAGTCACACCTTAGCACAGCCACAATGGTTGCAGGGAGACCTGTAACCGACTGAAAGTCGGTTGGTGAGGCAGTAGAGATTTTGAAACAGATACAGTCATAGATATGGATGCAATAGGGCAGGGTGCAGTAGGAGAGGGTCAGGGGCAGTCGCTCACATTAGAGTCAAGGAGGAGTTCCCTTAATCTAGCTTTAAAAGGACCCAGCCTTGTTTCGTTGGTCATATCGACTGAGAGAGAGTTATACCAAGTGGGGGCTTGGTAGCAAAGTCCTTTGCAGTTGGGAGGTATGGGGGCTGGGTACCCATAGCAACGGCTTGTTAGAGTTTCGTGTGGATCTGGCTGGGGGTGCAGGTCGAATAATAGAGGCAAGAGAGGGAGGGGTGAGACCTAGGAGTATCTTTGTAATCAGGCCTGAATGGTACCTGATTCTGCTATCCAGGTTAAGCCATTTAGAAGCGTTGCATAGTGTACAGGTATGGGTGAGGCGATCACAGCCTAGTATGAGACGACAGGCTTTGTTGAGTACTAGGCGAAGTGCGTTTAGCGCAGAGTTGGGGGCAGCACAATAAATGGTAATGCCGTAGTCAAGGAGGGCGAGGACGGAGGAGTTGACGGAGATCCATTTAGCCTCCGGGTGAGGCAATGTTTGTACCTATACAGCACACCTAATCTCGAGTTTAGGGCAGAGGCAAGGCGGAGAATGTGTTGTTTAAAATTGAGGGCCGGATCAAGAGTGATCCCTAGGTTTTTAAAGTTGTCAACTTGCTCGAGGGGGGTGTGGTCGACAGTGAGAAATGGGAGACAGTGGTTCTTGTGAGGGTTCTGCGGGTGGGAGAAGATCATGACTTTAGTTTTCTTGTAGTTGATTATTAGACGCTGGGTGGAGAACCACTGTTCTGCTTCATGGAAGCTATGTTGGAGTGTTTGGTGGAGTTTAATTGGGTCGGAGTCTGAGGCGAACAGTACAGTGTCATCCGCATATAGGAGCAGGTTTCCGGAGATGGCCGTCGGTAAGGAGTTTAGATATAGACTAAAAAGTCGGGGGCCAAGAATCGAACCCTGTGGGACACCAGAACGGACCGGGAGGCAAGGGGACAAGACGGTGCCTAGTTTGACCTGTTGGGTTCTGTCTGATAGATAGCTGGCGAACCAGTTTAGAGAGTCGTTGGAAAAAACATTGGAGGAGAGTGTGTTAAGCAGTAGGGCGTGGTTGACAGTGTCAAAAGCTTTAGAGAGGGCAACGAATATAGCACCTGTGAGGTGGCTGCGATCCAAGGTGGAGTGGATATGCGAGGTGAAAGCGAGGAGGGCGGTAGTGGTACTATGTCCCTTGCGGAAACCATGTTGTTGGGCACAGAGAAGATTGTATTTTGTGAGGTGGTCAGTGACTTGGTCGGCAACGATACGCTCTAGGCTTTGGGGGGGTTAGAATGGATATAGGGCGGTAGTCATTTGTGGAGGTGCGGTCCCCGCCCTTGAAGATAGGGATGATGTTGGCCAGCTTCCAAAGGGAGGGAAATTTTCCTTGACAGAGGGACCGATTTAGGATATGAGTGAGAGGGTAGAGGACTTCTGGGAGAGTAAGGCGGAGAAGTTTCAGGTCAAGGGAATCACTGCAGTTTATTGAGTGGTTGAGGGCTTTGGCCAAGTACGGTTTGGCATCTGCAGGGGTGAGAATGCAAAGGCGAAATAGAGAGCAAGGGAGGCGGGTGGGTCTGGGCTGGTGGGGGTCAAAAGAAGTTTGGGGAGAAGATGGTTGAGATTGGTGAAAGCAGAGTTTAAGGCTGAGGCTATGCTGTGGGGATCCGTGGAGGTGTTAACGTCTATTACTAGTAGGTCAGATGGAACTCTCACACCACTTTTAAGTAGAAACTCGGAATGTGTACGGAGCACTAACATGTCTTTATGGAAAACAGTATATGTAGGATCTGTGACCAAAGCATGGATTTCATATATTCTGTGTGGAGAGGTGACATTTACCAGAAATGCAGCTAAGTTAGAAATTTCATGTCACAAGTTGCAATAGACTAGAATGGTTTGTGATTGAGCAAATGCAGCACAAGATTAATGTACCAGGGAGCCACCGACTTCCTGATGGGGGGGAGGTATGCAAGACACCTCTAAGTAGACTGCTGTGTCAAAGAGAGGGTACCCACAAGTTTGTGGTATGCTGAAATAGCACACAAGTGGACCTCGACTGTGGAATACTGCAGGCCAGCATCAGACAGGCCAAACAGATATTTCAAAACCTTTTCTGTTGGACACTTGAAGGGGTCCATGAGGGGTTTGGAACACCAGATGGAAAAGTGTTTCCACTTGGCTATGCATGTCTTCCTGGTGGAAGGTTTGCACATACCCAAGAGTATCTCAGAGACCCTCTGATACACTTTAAACCTGTTCACTTCTATCTCTTCAGGGGCCAGGCCTGAAGGTGAAGTAAGCGCAGGTTGGGGTGGATTAGCTGGCCCTGAGCATGTGTCAATAAGTCAACCCGGAGTGGCAGATTCCTCGGTTTGCTGAATGGCAGTTGATTTGACAGAGAAACCATATCTGCCACGGCCAGCGAGGGGCCACTAGAATCATCCTGCCCCCATGAGCCTCCAGCTTAAACAGCATCCTCTGAATCAGAGAGACCTGAAGGAATGCATACTGAAACAGACTGTGCCATGGCAGTCTGAATGCATCCTAACAGAAAATGCCAGTTTCTGGATTTCTAAAGCAGAATCGAGGCAATCTGACGTTGAGTGGGGACACAAAAGGCCCGCATCTGGGGTGCCCCAATTGACAAATAGCTATCTCACAACATCTGGTGTGAGGGACCACTCATGAGGATCTGCTGCTGTTCCTTCATCTGCTTAAGTGTTTTAGACTCCCAGCAGACAGACTGCTTTGAACAGGATTCCCTGTTCCAAGCACCATTCCCACACACTTACTACCTCCCTGCAGAGAAAGTGAGACTGTGCTTCTCCTTGTCTGTTAACATAAGACAGACTTGTTTGTCTGGAGGACTGTCTTTTAACTAAGTCCACTCCAGCTTGCAGACTATAAAGAACTGCATGCATCTCCAGCATATTTACTGGAAATGTGCTTCTGACAAGCCCTAGACTCCCTGTGTCTGGAGTCCTTTACAGTGGGCTCACCAGCCCAGTAAGAGGGCATCTGTGGTGAAAGTCATTTCTGACTCCGATGGGGAGAAGGGAAGCAAGGGAGGTTTTCCTCCAGTGACCACCACATCTGACAACTCACCACAGGTCTGGCCACCTGAATGGGGTAGTTCTGAGGGTTTGATGCCTGGGACCACAGGGTACTGAGCATCCACGGAGTTGTCCTCATGTGCAGCTGTGCAGGGGGCACTGTGAACACTTAGGAAGCTATGAAGTCCAGTACGAGTTGCATGGAGTGAGCTAGCACAGACTTGCATTCCATGATAAAACATGCCAACTGTAAGACTGCTTGTAGTCTGCGGTCTGAGAGGAAGGCCCAAGCCTGGGCTGTGTCCAGAACAGAACCTATGAACAGCAGTATGTGGAAGGGCTCCAGCTGCAAGGTTCAGCATACTTACATGGATATCAGAAACTGGGTGACAGTAGCCACTGCCTCCTGTCTGGATGGGCTTGTTATGAGACCGTCGTCCAGATACAGGAAGCCTTGTAGTCCTAACTTTCTGAAGTGTGCTGAAAGTACTGCAGAGCACATTGTAAAGACTTGTGGAGCCAAAGAAAGCCTAACGGGTAAGACTCCGAACTGGCAGTGTTGTTCCTTCATGCAGAACCAGAGGTACTTGTGGTGACTGGGGTGCACCAGTATGTGCTGGTATGCTCAGGTGCCCTGCATATCCAGTGATGCTAGCTAATCCTGATGTTCCAGATAAGGTAGCAGGGATCCTAGAGATATCATTCTGAATTTTTCTAGATCCATGTATTTGTTCAGTTTCCCAAGATTGAGAATGGGGCTCATGACCCCTGATTTCTTTGGTACCAGGAAGCAGTGGAGTAGAATCATGTGTTCTGTTCTGAGTCTGGCGCTATTTCCACTACCCTGTTTCTCAGAAGGCCTGCAATTTCCTGTGTCAGAAGCTTTGACCTGAAAACTGACAAGGGGAGTTGCTTTCTGGAAGGACTATCTAGGTGAGAGTTTCCAACAACTCCTGGGAGTAACCCTTTCGGATGACACTGACTGTTGAGATGAATTCCGACTGATGGCAAAAATAGGTGAGGTGCCCTCTACTGGGGAGAAGTGGTCCACTTTAAACAGCTGAAGCAGACCTGGGGCCATAGCTTCACATGGTGGCACTGAGCACTTTTGACATCTATGTCTTTGGGTACACTTTCTTTTGGGCCTGGGGAGGCTGAGATCTATTGATTTCGACTCCCCTGCCCTTACCATGAAAGGACTGCTCGTTATGGAGGCAACCACATCCTCATTCCCTCTGTGGGTTGCAGTGAGCTGGCCTTGAAGTGTTAAGAGTCATTCTTGTTTAATTAGACTCCTTAAGACACTGCTCCACCTGCTGTCCAAACAGATAGGTGTCATTGAAGGGCACATCCGTGATCTGTTCTTGGACATCCTTGATGAAGCCAGCAGTCTGCTACAGGAATGCTGCTTGAAGCAGATACCTGTAGCTGTGGAGCAAACTGCTGCATCAAAGAGGCTTTAAGATGGTGGCTGTTAGATGCAATACCCTGTTTAACAGCAAGTAGCATTTCCTGTTACACCCCTTTATTCAGCAGGTTCTCACTGAACCTTAGCATAAGTTCTTGTCCTCCCCATTGGTGATGATGTGGTCCACGTCTGACTCATCTCCTATCTTGGGAGGGTAGAAAGGGTCTGTAAAGGGCGACAGCGGGTGACACCAAACCCAGCCCCAGGTTGGATCTCAGGAAGGGCGCCACTAGTGGCACAGGGGATATCTCTGAGGGGACTGACCAAGGCACAAAAGGCAGCGCTGGCTCAGGCATCAAGGCAGATCTAAAGGGCCAAACCTTGGTGTCAGACATGGCACCAACAACTGTGTTGACAGTTCTGCTGGCACTGTGGCTTCCCCTATCCCCAGAGGGATTGGAGGTGACACCACAGGTAGGGCAGACATTGGCAGTGCTGAGAAGGCTCCAGCCAAGAGGCTGGAGTCAGTGTGAGTTACGCACCTAAGTCCAGCAGCACTAAAGAAAGCGCTGGCTCAACAGACCACGAAGAGTCAGGAACCGGCATAAAAAAAATGGCACTGCTGCGCTGACTGCTCCATAAGAATTGCCCAATGGCCAAACTGCACATTAAAGTAACCTCTATGGAACAGAGAGGCGCTCCAGGATGGGGATCTTGACCCAGCAGGCCCAAGCATCCCCTGTATCAATGGAGGTGGTGGAGTGTCTCAGAAAAGAAGAATGACAGGATGATCTCAACTGGTGCCTCTTCTTCCTCTTATACTTTTTTGTGGGAAGAGATTGAACGGTGCAAAGGCCCTAACACCGAGATTGTGAGGGATCAGATCTATTTATTTTTGTGACTGATAGGACTGTCCATCCTCCCAGGTGCTGGACTGCCTGTTGCCAGAGCACCAGAGAGAAAGGTAGTGGCCAGACACAGCCCTGTTGCCAGAGTAACTTGCCTTTTCAGGCTCCCTATCTTCTTCCATGGTCTCATGAGGTAGGGCTGAGAGAAAGTTTTTGTGTGTTACACTAAGCTGGCACAAAAATAAACTTTGGCATATTTAATCTAAAACCGAAGAACAAAATACTGTCGTCATATAAATGCTGAAGTTCTGGCCAGACAAGGACAGCAGTAATGCTGCTAAGCACTTGATGGCAGAGAAAAAAGGAACTGAGGCAGTTGGGGCTGGTGCAGCTGTATACCAACAGACGCGTGCAGGGCCTACTTGTGTCACTAGCTCCCTGAAAATTTCTGGCTCCCGCGGGAATGTAGCATCTCCAGCTCAAACCCTATAGTGGGAATCTATAGAGAAGACGGATTCTTGGAAGACCTCCCAACCACAAAGGGACATGAACTGTAATCTAAGCCTTATCCATTAGGCTTTGTGCTCACCTACTGTACTTACTGACCTTCCTGTACTTTAAGAATACGAGTGCAGCACTGCTGCTAGTCAGCCCTCGCAGTTAACTAGTGAACTCATCAGTGACCACCATCTATTAGAAGTGTTCACATGACTGGCCAGTGAGCAGAGCAGGAGGTTCTTCTCAGAGATCTAAGCCACTAGCCCCCTCAGTCCACTACTGACCCAACGACAGCCCCATCTCCAACTGCCTATGTGACGAGACATTAGTTACGTAACCCTGGCACAACCATCTTGAATTTCAGTCAGACAGCTTTCAGCAATAGGCTCAGCCCCACCATTCATACAAATGTTTGGTGGTTAAGCTCTGTAAATCCCATGCCCCCCTACATTTGATTCAAACAGGGCACTGGTCTCAGTCTGGCTCAAACTGTGACGGGCACTGGCCCAACAGAGTGCCCCAGGTGGGAGTGAGTAGAACAAGTATTTCAGAGTCAGGAGCAACAGGTGTTGCAGAGTGCTGAAAATCATAATCATGAGTCCTGGCACACTAGGCTCCACTGGTGCCAGTAAATATCATTAGGAATACTTCTGTAGCAGCCAGACAATATTTTCTCTTCAGGCTAATACAAATAATTGACTCAACATATTCAGTAAGTTGCGCAAATTAAAGCGTACCTAAAGTATCTAGTGTGTTTTCAAAATTCTAAACAAAATGCCCTCCTCAAAGTTCATTTTTTTAAACTGAGGCCTTAGTACATGTATCATTGTAACATGAGAGGACAGCAGGTCATGGCCTTACCTTAGGTCTGTAGAAAATTGCAGGCACAGAAAGCATGGAGACGATAATGAGTATGTCCGCACTGCAGCCCATGTCACATGACACGATCAGCATCTTTGAAAGAGGGGGGTCCAGGGGGAATTCAACCATAAGCCGGCCAGTTGGGGTCAGGCCTCCTGTAGAGTGCAGCACACAGACAGAACACAGGTTAAGAGTGCAAACACAGAAATGGCTGAGCATGGCATAAACGCCTTGCAACCTAAGTGGCTAAAACTAAGGTTTAAAGGTTCTTTTTTAAAACATAAATATACAAAGTGAATAATTCATGTACAAGCATTCATCAGCTGACACATTCAAAGGGTTTCCTCAGTCTGCATAATAAGTTGGTCACGAAGAATTTTTACACTTTAGCGACTCTGCTTTACAGGGAGTTTAGCACGTTGTTGTCAGGGTGCGGGCATTTGTCTAGTCATGTTGAGTTGTTTGTTCCTTGTATTACTGAGGATTCCCAAGATTAAGAGATTGTACATGGTGACGAGTGTGCTGCTGTCCAGTGATGGTGTGTCTTTGTGTAACTGTATTCCGTGATACCTGTATTGTCAAGGGCTCCCAGGATCTGCAGCTGGTACTGAAGAATTGACAATGTTCTCTTTGGAGTTGCGTCATTCTGCTGTGTTACCTGGACTGTTTAGGACTCCCAGGATCCACAGCTGCTACCCAGAGTTGAGTATGCTGTCATGGGGAGGGTGTGTGTGTTTCTGTCATTGAACATTGTGTCTTGTGTTAAGTATATTGTCAAGTGCTCCCAGGATCCACAGCCAGTACAGCTTAAAGAGTTAAGCTTGCTACCTTTTGGGGCGGGAAGGTGGCTGTGTTACCTGAACTGTTGAAGGCTTCAATGATCCCATGGAGCTTAGCACGTTGCCCTTGTGGGAGGGTGTCTTTATCTCTGTCATTGTGTAGTGTGCATGATGTTTACCTGTATTGTCAAGTGCTCCCAGGATCCACAGCTGATACATGGAGTTGAGCATGTTATCTTCGGGTGGCGGGTCCATAAAATGGAACTGCAGCAGGTCCTGCACCCCAAGGGACTTCAGCAGCAGCACAACATTTGCTAGGTTGGTTCGCTGAATCTCGGCAACCGTGGTGGTAAGAAACTCATTCTTGTAGGCACTTTGAGTGTACAGTCTGAATGCAAAATGAAAAACATCAATGTTACTAAAGGTAACCTGGCAGGACACCACTCAAACTATCCAGTCTTGCAAAACTACAAAGCAGTTGAGTAAATCAAGGATCACTAATATGTAACAATACAAGAACACATACGAACTTAGGACCTGATCAACTGAGCTTTCCATGAGTGTGGAGAGCCTCTGAAGATCTCAGAGAGCCCTATCTGCCCATATGGAACACTCCACAACATTCATGATGCCCCCAACCAAGCTGCAAATTCCAAACAACCTGCCCTAACCCTGTAGGCTTACTTATGTAAGCTGCCAGGTCAGGAGAAAGTCGAGACTACACTTGGCAGCATCTGCAAAGTCAGGTGTATCTGGCTTTAGGGTCAGGAAAAGCACTGAGAAAAAACTGAGAGGAGGGGCCTGATGTTACAGCTGTGGATCGACATGGCATTCAGGGGCACTGGCTCTCCACAGTGTTTGGAGAGGCTGGGGGACTGTTTTTTTTTTTTTTTTTTAATAAATAAAAATGCTTCCTTGAAAGGGACTGAGGTTGACTGCTGTATCCCATAATCAAATTCAAAAGAGATGGGCACCAAGGCTACACCACCACTTCACAGAGGCACTTGCATACAGCACAAAAATACAGTTTATTTGTACAGACAGACATGAGAACAGTAAAATTTACTTAAAGACAGCAGCAGTGAAACAGATGCCAACATTTTGCACTGTGACATGCACTTTATCAAGGCATCATCTTTAAACGCTGTTGCGCCAGTGGGTTCTCCCTGCCATACTGTGTAACTGTACTATTGCGGCTTTATCCAATTTTAAAAAATGAGAATGAAATAAAGGATTTTCAAGTACACCACCTGCTTTTTGTACTGCATGCCTTCATAAAGTGTACATAACAGTGTGAAATGTTGGCATTGGCATTTAACTGCCACCTGTAAGTAACTTTTATCATTCTCATGTCTGAGTCTGTACAAATAAATATAGAATAATGCATGGGGAAGTGTGTGTAAAAACAAGTTACTCACCTGTAACAGCAGTTCTAAGGAGTGGTATATGTTGTTCATCCACACTTGTTGGCATGTCTTTTCCCTTTAAGAATCTTGCTGGGCCAGCTCGTCGGCGCAGCGGTTGGATTTCCGCTTGATCACCGACGCTCGGAAACGGACTCGGGTCAGCTGGAGAGCTATCCGGTGGAGTAGGTTCGAGTCCCACCGACTGCTCACCCACTCCAGGGGTGGAGGGGCGCAGGGCTTTGTCTGGCACCTTCTGGCGGAGGCCGGGAGATCAGCAGCAAAGCCTGAACATTGGAGGGGGCGTGAGAACGCCGCGCTCACGTTTGACATTTGTGGCACACCACGCCTGGAGAAAAGCGAAATACCAGCCTCGGTTCGCCGGATGATGGCTGCTCACTCCCTGCTGGCCCGAGATGTCCCAGGCCTCCGAACCCACCTCAGCAGCACCCAAGAACTGATGCCTAGTACGCTGGGGCCTCCCTCCCGTGTCTTCTCGGAGGAGGGGGACCCACCCGGCAAAGGGATATGCCGGGCCACCCTTGGGACGGCTGCGAATGAGGTGAGGGGAGGAGGGACAGGACGAGGGGGTCACGGGCAGCATGAGCAGCTGGAAGGAGTGGCGAATCAGGAGGCAAGGACGGAGGGAAAAATACATAACACAAAAAAAAAAAAAGAATCTTGCTGGAAGGTCTGAAAGCTGCCTCCTCCCACCCACCAGTGTGGTATATCCCTCAGCTCCGCCCCTTGTCGCCATATCTTGCCCGCTGGAAGCAGAGGGTTGTGCGTCGAAGTCGGGGAGGTCGGGTGGGTTTGTGTGGATGAACAACATATACCACTCATAGAAAATACAATTATATAAAAACTTACAGTAACAGTAGATCTTTGAGGAGTGTCTCTTGCAGTAGGTAATACACTTGAGTCATCGCCAGAGGTCACTGTGTCGCACGGCAGCTCTTCTAGCAGTCTTTTATCAAGGGCCACCCACACATGACATCAGCTTCCTGTTTGCTATATAAACGTGAGTGGTCTCTCGGTATCCCCAGTTCCCATCACTAGATTCAGTCAGCAGTTTAGGACTGAGGGGAACCCGAGGTACCAAAAGTATCCCAACCCAAAAGTCAATGGACCAGAATTTCTTCTCTTAGAGAAGAAGGGGGATGGAGGGCGGAATTGGACCTACTACAAGAGACACTCCTCAAAGATCTACTGTTACGGTAAGTTTTTACATAACTGTACTATCTTCCATGGAGTGGTCTCTTGTAGTAGGTAATACACTTGGGAAGAATTCCAAGCAGTATACCTGAGATGGGTGGACATTATGACAGAAGGCCTTGTAGGACTGCTCGGCCAAGGCTGTCCAACGGTGTGAAACAATATTCAAATTGTAGTGCTTCATGAATGTATGGATTGTGTGGACCAGGTGGCCACACTGTAGATATCTGAAATGGAGGCTCCTTTAAAGAAAGCCGCAGTAGTAGCTATAGCTCTAGTGGAATGGGCTTGGACAGGTCCTGGTAAGGGTTTGTTGTATTTTTTACAACAACATGTAATACAATGTGCCAACCAGTTAGAAAGGGTTCTTTTAGTAACTGGGAGCCCTTCTTGGCCTGAGGCAAAGGTGACAAACAACTAAGAAGTCTTTCCGACTGTTTTTGTTCGATTAGTATAGTAACGCAATATACGATGTACATCTAAGGTATGTAAGAGATGTTCACCTTGGTTGCAGTATTCAGGATAGTATACTGGGAACTCCAGGGACTGATTTAGGGTGTGTTCAGACACTACCTTAGAAAGGAAGGAGAGGTTGGAACAAAGTGCTACCTTGTCCTTGTGAAAAATAAAGTAAGATTCCCTACACATGATGGCATGAAGCTCGGAAATTCGACTGGCCGAGGAGACAGCCACTAGGAAATAAGGTTTTCCATGAAAGGAAATGAAGGTCACAAGTGTCTGCCAGTTAAAAAGGCTCAATAATTAATTTTTCTATTAGAAAATTGACGTCTCACGGAGAAATGGGACGTCTAACAGGTGGTTTGATATGTAACATTCCTTTCAAAAATATTTTGGCTAGATGATGTTGGTACAGTAATCTGCCATCGAGTGGTTCATGGAAGGCCGAAATAGCGGCCAAATGGACTTTGATGGAGGAATAGCTCAAACCTGACTCGGACAGTGAGGCCAGGTAGTCTAGAACTTTCGTGAGTGGGCAGGAATAGGGATCCAATGATCGAGAGGCAGCCCATATGGAAAAGCGTTTCTATTTGGAGTTGCACATTTTTCTGGTTGCTGGCTTACATGAGGCCAAGAGAATATTTGCAACAGGAGAGGACACTTGTAATCTGGCCATGAAAGCATCCTCAGGAGCCAAGCGTGAAGGTGTAAAGCTTTCAGGTTGGGGTGCAACAGGGTCCCCTGACTTTGAGTCAAGAGATCCGGTCTGATTGGCAACGGAACGGGTTCCTGAACTGAAAGTTGTTGAAGTAGAAGGAACCACACTCGTCGAGGCCACAGGGGAGCTATTAGGATCATTGTGGTGGGCTCCAATTGTAGTTTCAGTAGAGTCCGTTGCAGGAGAGGGACCGGGGGGGAGGGGCAGGGAAGCATATAAGAAGAGTCCTGTCCATGGCTAGGACAGGGAGTCGATAGACCATCCCTTTTTGCTCGGGATAATAGAAAAATATTTGGGGAGATGGTAATTGACTGGGGAGGCAAACAGATCTATTTGTGGAGTCCCCCAGAGGCTGAAGATTTTTTGGAGTACTTCGTCATGTCCATTTGTGTGTGGATGTCTGGCAGCTGAGACGCTCGGCCAGAAGATTGTAACATCCTGGTAAGTGGACGGCTATTAGTATTAGGTGTTGTCGGATGGCTTCTTGCCAGACTGCGAGGGTTTCTGTGCATAGAGTATGGGATTTCGTACCTCCTTGCTTGTTGAGGTAGAATACTACTGCAGTGTTGTCTGATTGGATCAGAAACGGTCCTGGAGTCAAATGGGGTTGAAATGCCTGAAGGGCTAAGTGGACTGCCTTCAGCTCTAGGAGACTGATGTGAGACTGGGTGAGAGAAGTGGTCCACTTGCCTTGTTCCGATAAGGACCCAAGTGTGCACCTCATCCTTCCAGGGAAGCATCCGTGCTTAACGTCTGCGTGGGAGGGAGGGACTGAAAAGGCATTCCGTGACATAAATTGGTTCTGACTGTCCACTAAGTCAGAGCGGACTTCAGAGAGGGAGTGACCCTGATCTTGTCTTCGAACTGTCCTGTTCTTTGAGACCACTGATTCTGGAGGGTCCACTGAATAGGTCTCATATGAAAGTGGGTGAATGCCACCGTAGGGATGGTACCAGCCATGTGACCCAGAAGGCACAGCATTTGTCGGGCTGTGACTACTTTCTGAGTCTGTATGCGTGATGCCAGAGACAAAAGATCGTCCTGCCAGGCGGCTGGAAGATAAGCTCTGGCTGAGGCTGTATCTAGGATAGCTCCAATGTACTGAAGAGACTGAGTCAGAGTCGGGTTGGACTTTGGCCAACTGACTGTGATACCTAGAGTGTGAAATATTTGCAGAGTGGCTTCCAGGGAGGAGAGGAGAGCTGTTCTGGAGTCTGCTTTGATTAGCCAGTCGTCTAGATATGGGAAGATAAAGTACCCTTTTCTTCATAAAGCTGCTGCAACTACCGCTAGGCATTTGATGAACACCCTTGGGCCCGAAGAGAGGCCGAATGGGAGTGCCCGAAACTGGTAGTTTTGACCCAGCAGGTGGAAGCGCAGAAATCTGTGGTGGGCAGGGTGGATGGGAATATGCAGGTAGGCATCCTTCATATCTAGGGCACAAAGTCAGTCTCCCTGTTTCAGTATAAGCATGATGGAATTCAGGGTTATCATGTGAAAACGTTTGTACTGGATGAAATGGTTCAGTTTTCTGAGGTCCAGTATCAGTCTGAGGTCTCCAGTCTGTTTGGGTATCAGAAAGAAGTGGGAGTAGAATCCCGTTTGATGTTCTGAGGAGGGTACTGGATAAATGGTTCGTTTGACCAGGAGAGCCCTCAATTCCTCCTGAAGGACAGGTATATGATTTGGTGGCCAATGAATATTTCAAGGAGGATGTCGGGGGTTGGAAATAAATTCCAGAGTACGACACCCTCTGTATAATCTGGAGTACCCATTTGTCTGAAGTGATCGTTCACCAAGCCTCCAGATGGAGGGCAAAAATGGAAATTACGTACCTACCGTAATTCTTGATCTTCTTGGACAAAGTCTCCACCACTAATGGGAGTTCGCAGAAGTTGTTAGGACACAGTGGGAGCAAACATTTTTAGGAGGGCTGTCGACTGAGATGGAGCCACGAGGAAGCGGCACCATGAGCCCGGCTTGTGTGGTAATGACTATCTCGGCTTCGACCCTCCAACTGCCTCAGTACCTTTTTTTCCGAGGAAGTGCAGCATAACTAACCTAGAAGGACCAACTTAAGAATCGGACATAAGATAGTCCGAATGACCCGTGTAAGAAGGGTCAAAAACAAAGCCTTCACAGTCCAAACATTGAGGGAGTGAAGACCAGAAACAGAGAAATGAGCTTGGGGGATGATGGGTGAGCATGTGAATGAGTGGTGGAGACTTTGTCCAAGAATATCAAGAATTACAGTAGGTACGTAATTTCCATATCTTCCTGGACATAAAGTCTCCACCACTCATTCACACTAATGGGAGAGTACCAAGCTAACAATCCCCCCGAGACGGGTGGCAGGAGATAAAGAGCTCACGTGCTCAGGAGAGAAGTCCGTTAAGAATGGTCCTGCCAAACGACAGATGTAGTCTGGCATGGACATCCAAGACGTAGTGCTTAACGAAAGTATGCACGGAGCTCCAGGTAGCCACATTGCAAATATCTGCAATAGGCACGTAATGGATTTCTGCCAGAGATTCTGCGACTGCCCTGGTAGAGTGAGCGTACACTCTGCCTTCCAGCTTGACCTGTGCCACAGAATAGCAGTGGCGAAGGCATGCAACCAGCCACGCTGAAATGCATCTGATAGCGACAGGTTGACCCAGCCGGGTCTCGCTGAAGGAAACAAACAGTTGTTGAGCCTTGTAAATTTCTTTCGTTCTATCTAGATAGAACCACAACGCTATATTAACATCCAGCGAATGAAGGGTATGCGCCCCTTCATTCTGGAATTTCACAAAGTAGGTAGGAAGGACTAAAGGTTGGTTTAGATGGAATTCTGAGACAACCTTGGAGAGAAACTTGGGATGAGTCCTAAGAACTACTTTGTCCTTGTGAAATAGAGTGTACGGGAAGTCTGTGACTAGTGCATGTATTTCAGAAACTCTATGGGCCGAAGTAATGGCCACAAGGAAGGCAGTTTTCCAAGTGAGGAATTTCAACTTGCAAGTAGCTAGAGGCGCGAAAGGTTTAGGAGTGAGCATGTCTAGCACAAGGTTAATGTCCCAGGCTGCGACTGGACATCTAATAGGAGGTCTAGTATGCAGAATACCCCTAAGAAACCTCTGAGCCAGTGACATGGAAAATACCGGCTCATGATATGCCGAAATGTTACAAAGATGAACCTTGACTGTGGAGTACTGCAGACCTGTATTTGAGAGGTCTAAAAGACACCCCAAGACTTTATTTGGTGGGCAGAAAAAGGGGTTCCAAGAGGATTTTGCACACCAGATAGAGAAACACTTCCATTTAGCTGTGTAGGTTTTTCTAGTGGCTGGCTTACGTGCAGTCAAAAGAATATCTGAAACTCTACTAGAAACATTGAACCTATTCACCTCTATCTCTTCAGGAGCCAAGCGTGAAGGTGAAGAGACCTCAGGTTGGGACGGACCACAGGACCCTGGGTCAGAAGGTTCACCAGAAGGGGAAGTGTTTTCGGGTGGGTTTCCGATAGTCTGTTGAGTAGCGGGAACCATATCTGCCGAGGTCAGAAGGGGGCAATGAGAATCATTCTGCACCCCTGGGACTCCAATTTGAGAAGTACCTTCTGAATTAGGGGAAGAGGAGGAAAAGCGTATAGAAAGTATTTTGTCCACTGCAGCCTAAACGCATCCTGACAAAAAACGCCAGGTCCTGGATTTCTGGAGCAGAAGAGAGGCAGTTTTGCGTTGAGTGGGGACGCAAAAAGGTCCAGATCCAGAGTTCCTCACTCTCTGAAGAGTGACTGAACGACGGCTTAAGTCGAGAGACCACTCATGAGGATCTGCATCCGTTCGGCTGAGATGGTCTGCCAGCTCGTTTTGTACTCCCGGCAGGTAAACCACTTGAATAAGAGCCTTGTGCGCCAGGCACCATTCCTACACTCTCATTGCTTCTCTGCATAACGTGTAAGAGTGTGCACTGCCCTGTTTGTTGATGTAGTACATCACTGCCTTGTTGTTCATTTGAAGGAGAATGTTCTTGTGACAGAGCACATCCTCCAAAGCTCAGACTGCATAGAGGACGGCTCTCATTTTCAGAACGTTTATGTGAAGTTGAAACTCGTCCTGAGTCCACGTACTCTGGGTGTGGAGATCCCGGCAGTGAGCTCCCCAACCCATCAGAGACGCATCCATGGTAATGGAAATCTGATGATCCAGAGAGGCGAAGGGATATCCTTCCAGAAGGCTGTCCTCCTGAGACCACCAGGTGAGCGACCCCTTCACAGGTTCAGTCACCTTGATGAGAAAGGACTGAGGGTGAGTGGTTGGAGAGCACTGAACATCCACCGAGAGGTTCTCATGTGTAGATGAGCCAAGGGTACAGTGAACACCGAGAATGCCATGAGGCCCAGTATCCATTGCATCGAGATAGCTCGAACAGAACTGTGTTCTCTGATGTATCGGGCCATCTGTAAGATATCGCTCCTTCTGTCCTCTGGAAGAAAAGCCTTTGCACAGGAGGTGTCCAGAAGAGTTCCTATGAAGAGGAGCTTCTGGGAGAGCTGCAACTGTGACTTGTTGAGGTTCCCATGGACGGGAGGAAGACTGAGGCTGTGGCCACGGCCTCCAGAGTCTCTTGCCTGGAGGGACTTGCTAGGAGCCAGTCGTCCAGATATGGGAACACTTGTATTCCGATTTTCCTGATGTGCGCCGCAAGAATTGCAAAACACTTTGTAAAAACTTGAGGCGCTGAGGATAGCCCAAACGGCAGGACTCTGAACTGACAGTGTTGACCCAATGCCACGAACCTTAGGTATTTGTGGTGCTTTGGGTGTATTAGGATGTGCTGGTAGGCATCCTGCATGTCCAGGGAGGCTAGCCAATCATGTTGATGAATCAAAGGTAGCAGGGTACCAAGTGATATCTTGAACTTCTCCTTGTGAAGGAACTTGTTTAACTTTCTGAGATCCAGAACAGGGCACATGCCGCCGATTTTCTTTGGGATCAGAAAGTAATGGGAGTAGAAACCTGTGTTTCGTAGATCCAGTCGAACTACTTCTACTGCCGTTGTTCAAAAGGCCTTGTACCTCGGAAGCAAGAAGGTCTGACTGTACTGCCAACAGCCTGGGTTGTCGTTTGGGAGGATGATCCGGAGGAGTTTCCGAAAGATTTAGAGAGTATCCCTTTCGGATTATCTGGAGGACCCATTTGACTGATGTTATAGATTTCCATTGGTTGTAGAACTGAGTCAGACGTCCTTCCACTGCTGAGGAGGAGTCCCACTCGGACAGCGGAGGTGGGACCTGGGCCAGAAACTCAGAAGATGGCACTGGGTGCTTTGGGCCCTTGTGCCTTCTGCTGCACTTTCTTCTGCAGCTGAGGGTTCTGGTTTTTGTTAAAACCTCCTCTTCCCCGAAAGGAGTGACGGTTGTGAAACTGTCGCTTGTTGCCACCCACCCCGGGAGGGGGCGGGCACAGGTCTGGCTGTCTTAATGGCAGACCTATTCTTCTGGGTGGCCTCCAGTGCTTGCTCCACCTGAGGTCCGAACAGATACATACCTTCGAAAGGTAAGGCCATGACTTGCTGTTGGGCATCATTCGTGAAGCCTGAAGTACACAGCCAAGAGTGACAATGGGTGCAGATGCCAGCCGCCCCCCGGGAAGCAGTATCGAAGGCATTCATTGCAGCTTTAACCTGCTGGTTACTGGATTCGATAAACCTAGTTATGTTTTGAAGTAACTCTGAGCGAACATCTGATTCGGGCAGAGTTTCTACCATTGCTTTGAGTGAATGTCAAAGGACATACTCATATTAAGAAAAATAGCCCTGGTAGCTGGCAATGCGCATACCCAGGGTTGAGGCAGCAAAGACTCTCTTACCTAAGGTGTCTATCTTGCGAGATTCTTTGTTTATAGGCCAGACTGTAGATCCCCGAGGTAGAACAGCCTTATCATTCTCTGCCAGGACTACAATGGCATCAGCAAAGGCTTGTGAGGCCAAAATGAGGCGATCCTTGGGAGGGGCATACTTCCTATCAACGGACTTGGCCACAGAAGGAATAAGAGCCAGATTCTACCACACCATCTGTGAAAGGGTCTCGAAAGAGGGCTGTAGCGGAGATGTTAAATCCATAGGGAGTTCCAGGACATGAAGATATTGAGGACGCAAAAGCTTCACAGGATCGATTTCTGTAGTCTAGAGAGAAAGAGTAGAATTTAAATTCTTGAGCAGAGACTTAAAGGAAAGTTCTTCAACAACAGGCTCTGCAGGAGGATTGATCCCTGCTCCCAGGGCAGTGTCATCAACATCATCACCCAGGCGAAGATCTAGATCAGGCTCAAAATCATCTCCTGATAGTCCAGGGGGGACTGTATAGACAAGAAAGGAATGAAAATCAGGAGGAAGAATAGAAGAAGAAAGAATCAGAGTCGAAAACCCCTTAAGACCGGACGGCGCCGCACTCATCCCTGGCGCTGTGGAGGAAAACGGCACCGAGAACAAGGAGGGAGGCGCTATCGGAAACCGCGCTGCACATGGCACCGACAAAGATGGCGCCCCTGGTGCCGCAGACAGCACCGAGTCCAAGCCACAAACGCGCCGAGTGCCACAGGGTCTGAAACTACATTTGAAGTAAAAAGAGGGAAAAATGGCAGGAGACAGAGGCATCGGTGTGGACCCCTGCGCCGTAGCCATGTGAGGGGGATAAACACACGAGCGCGGAGTCGACAGCACCAAAGAAGGCAATGTGTGACTAGGAAGGCCCAACCGCTTCACCCGTCCTTCCGAAACCGAACTGCCCAAAGGCTCCAATGTTGGACTGACCAGCTCGGGCAACTGGACCAACCTCCGAGCCCACTGCTCCATAACAGCAGCCCACTGGTGAAACTGCTCATCGGAAGCTCCTCCAATAGGTACAGAGGAGCTCCAGTGTCAAAGAGGTTGGCCACCAAAGACAGAAACTGGCAACTCCGACAGAGGTTGAGACCGGCGCCTGGCCCTAATAACAGACCATCTATGCGCAGACGTACCAGCGGGCGACCTCGAGTGATGCAGTTTCTTCTTTGACCTATACATCGAAGAAGAACTCTAGGCCGAACAGTGCCGAGAATGGGACCATTTCCTTTTATGCTTTCGGGGGGACTGCCCATCTCCCTGAGCACTGGACCATCCGTTGTCAGACCCCCGCCCCTCCACGGAGGGTGGCAGACCAGACCCGGCTGACTGAACAGCTTTCATATGAAGTCTCCCTACCGTCACCTGACCCGCTCATGGTCGACTCCGTCAATGGAGGGCTGAAGACTTCTCTTGTACAATTGTTAAAATTAGTAATATAAATCGGTACTGATTTGAAATAATATACAAAACAATAAACTGAACTATTGCTGCTAGTGAAGTTTAACTCCCGGCGGGCGAGTGTGCCGCACTGAAGCGCACTCTGGACGCGTGGAAAAGGAACCGAGGCGCCAACCCTCCTAAAAAAGTTTGCTCCCGCTGGGTCCTAGCGCCCCCGGTGAACTCCCATTAGTGTGAACGAGTGGTGGAGACTATGTCCAGGAAGATCGACTGCCCACAGCCTCCGAGGCCTGGTCGAGAAGGCGTGGGCAAAGCCCTAGTGTTTGGTCACTGGGCACCGGGCTGTCCAGCCCCACCGGGAGGATGGGAGCGGGAGCCGTGGGCGGCAGAGGGGTTGCCTCTTGTGGGTCGAGTATGACCTCTGAAGCCGCCTTTATTGGTACCTCTATATTTTCCACCCCTTTTGGAATAGGAAGTGAATCGGGTACGGTAGGCTGTATGCGGAGTATGGTACATGCCATGAACTGTAAGTAGGGTTCTGCCTGATGCCTGTAAGTCATCTAGTAAGGTTTGGGTACCTGGCCCGAATAGCTTGGACCCGTTAAAAGGGGCGTTAGCTACTTTGTGTTGCACATCAGGTGTAAAACCTGAAACATGGAGCCAGGCATGGCAGCGCAAAGAAATGCAAGAAGCCGACAGTTGGGCTGAGGTATCTACAGCATCATATCCTGACCCGAGTAGGTGATGGGGAAACAGAGTTGCTAGTTGACACTGTAGCCAATAATTTCCCCCTTCTTGTGAAGGAGGAAGTTTATTGATAATATCAGTGGCAGAGGACCCAAGGGTACGCTTGTATTTAATCATATGACCCATGTAATTTAGGATTCTGATATTCATGGTACTGGAGGAAAATAACTTTTTCCCCCAGACAGTCAAGTCTTCGAGATTCCTTATCGGGGGTAAGGAGCTCATGTGTTTAGGTCGTTTAGTATGATCATGAGTGGCAGTAATGACTACAGAGTCCACTTCAGGGATAGTGGAAAGGAAGGGATGATTCAGAGCAGCTTGATAAATATGATTCACCTTGCAGGAACAGCTGTAATAGCCGAAGACTGATGCCATGCTGCCAGCATGGCATTCTGGTAGGCTTGGATTACTGGTGGGACTACCAAAACAGGCTTCTCTGGCAGTTCAAGATAGTCTGCTATGTCCTTACGCTGTTTGTCATGTTCTGTGGTAGAGAATCCCATGGCTTTTTGTATTTGGACTATCATTTCGTGGAACGAAGGGTCATCAAAAGGAGCGGCTGCGGAATGTCTAGGTAGATCCTCGTCTAAAGAAGAGATTTCCGAAAAAGAAGACAGGAGTTTAGAAATCCAGCTCCTGGAACTCTTCGTCTTCAAGATCACTGGTGAAGTCAACCGGGAATTCTTGTTCATCTGATAAATAGTCTTCCTATAAGGAGGAGGTGACCAGGGTGGTAATGGATCCCTGTCACCATGGAACCTCTTAGGTGGAGGAGTAGGAGATCGGGGAGGATCGCCCTGCGCCACCGGGTCGGAAGGCTGGGAGTGCCGCATGGCATGCAAGATCTGCCGTACTACAGTAGAAATGCCCAGTTCCTTCTGAGAAGGAGTGGGGGTAGGAAGGGGGGGGGTGGTGAGACACAAAAGGGATGATGGAGGGGATTGGACGTGTAGCCTGAGCAGGTCTTGCCCCTGGGTGATAAAGACCAGGGTCCCAATCTCTATCTACCTGACCCCTATGAGTAGCCACCTGGGAAGGTGGAGGGACATTAAGTATGGTATAAGCCATTAGTTTCCCCTGAGGAATATGGGGCCTTGTTGATGGGCCCGTAGGAGAAGGAGGATTGAAATGTAAATGTGAAGGTGCCATCGACGGGAGAGAAGCCCCCATTGACGCAGTGGCAATAGAACCCATATAGGGTTCTTCAGTTTGCACTCCCTTCGACGAAGACGTAGTGTGAGGGCACATCGTTGATGGGGGGACACCAGAAATGGTGGCCGTTGAGTGCTTCGGCAAGGAGCGTGAGGAGGGTTTCTCCTCCTGCTTTTTGTGCTGAGGAAGAGTATCAGAGGAGGGGGAGCTCTTGAGACGGGCCCCCTGATTCTCTAAAAGACATTTTCTGCTCCATTAATAAACGCTGAATTTCAAGCAAACGTCATCAATGAGTTGCTTGATTAAATTCCTGACAGTGTGTGCAGGAACTGGTGTCGTGTGTGGGTCCCAGACATAGTACACAAGAGGTATGGTTGCCAAAGCGGTATATCTTTCTACCGCAATGGCAGGAACTAAATAATGCTTGTTTGAAGATTATTTAGACATTCGTTTTGTTGCTGAAATTCTTGTCGATGACTGCTGTTTAGAAGTTGCTCTAACTGTTGTGCGTGAGCTGAAGATGGCAGGAAAATGAACTGAGGATACCTGGGACCGCCCACGTTTATATAGCAAACGGGAAGCTGATGTCATGTGTGGGCGGCCCCTGGTAAAAGACTGCTAGAAGAGCTGCCGTGCACCACAGCAACCTCTGGCGACGACCCAAGTGTATTACCTACTGCAAGAGACCACTGCGTGGAAGATCTACCTTTACTGGTGAGGAACCTGTTTTTCTAGGATCGTGGATATGTTGTTCTATCCACACTTGTTGGCAGACTCCTAGCAGTTCTCCAGAAGGAGGGAGGCAAGGCGCACATCCCCTACTTAGGGAACAGAGGTTGGAGAACTGAGGCCCCAAAACCAGCATCCCAGCGTGACTCTAGGTCGATGTGGTAGTGGAAAATGAAGGTGTTTCCAGGTAGCAGCCTGCAGATATCCTGGATAGGGATGTCCCTAGAAGCAGCCACCGACACAGCAGTATGGCAGGTGGAATCAGCTCTTATCCTGATGGGAGGCTCCTTGCCCACCAACCGGTAGCAGAGATTAATGAAGGATGTTATCCATCTGCCAATCATCCGCTTTGCTGCAGGTCTGCCAGGTGCGGCTTCAGCGTAGGTGACAAACAGCTGGTGAACCTCTCCCTGAATTCCAGCCATGCGCTCTTTGTAATAAGAGAGCACTCATCTCAGGTCCAAGGTATGGAGCCTGTACTCAGCCTCCGAGGTGTAAGTGGGGTAGTACACCGGCAGTCAACACCTGACTGAGGTGAAACTCCAACGCCACTTTCGGAAGGAATTGCGGGTGGGGGCACAGGACAACCTTGTCCCAGTGGAAGACCACCCAAGGAGACTCGACAAAGAGCACCTGTTACTCCCCAATCCTTCTGGCCGACATGATAGCCACCAGGAAGGCAGTCTTCCAAGACAGATGTGACATCTCACACCTGTGCATTGGTTTGAATGGCTTGCCCATGAGCTTTGCCAGTACCAGCAGTACATCCCACGGTGGTGGTGGTGGTTCACGCACTGAAGGGGAAATGTTGGCAAGGCCTTTAAAGAAACGCCAAACCACCTTCTCCTGCGCCACTGTTTGCTGACCAACCCGCGCATGATAAGCAGAGATGGCTGCCAGGTGCACCTTAAGAGTCGTGGACCGAAGACCCCCTTTGGAGAGAGAGACCAAAGGTAGTCAAGGATGCTAGCCACCAGACCGGATGAAGGGTTCAAGCTCTTGCCATGACACCAAATGGAAAATCTTTTCCATTTGAAGGCATAGCACCTCCTGGTCTACTCCTTCCTAGATGCCTCCACAACACTGAGTACATCTCTGGAGTGCCCCAAAGCCTGGAACTCTAGCTGCTCAGGAACCAGGCTGTCAGGTACAGGGACTGAAGGTCCAGATGGAACACCTTCCCCTGATTGAACGAGAGCAGGTCTGGGCGTGCTGGAAGACGCCTCGGTGGCCTGGTGCTGAGGCTGAGGAGATCTGGATACCAGAACTAGCTAGGCCAATCTGGGGCTAGCAGGATCACCTGCGCCTTGTCCCTCCTGACCTTGAGGAGCATCTTGTGAACTGAGGGAAGGCATAGAAAAGGCCTGGGGTCCACGGCCTCGAGAAGGCATCCTCCTGCAGCGAGCTCTGCTGAGGTGGGCAGGCATGGAACAGCCTCAGCTTTGCATTCTCCCTGGAGGCGAACAGATCCACCTGAAGTTTGCCCCAGTGGGAGAACAGACTGTGTACTACCTCTGGGTGAAGAGACCACTCGTGGGACACCTCGCCCACATGGCTGAGGGCGTCCGTCAGTTGATCTGAGGCTCCTGCCACATGGATGGCTAGGAGATGTGCCTCCAGTCGGCTCACGAGGGTCCGGATGCAGAGCGCTTCCCTGCACAGAGGCTGGGAGTACATGCTGCCCTGCTTGTTGAGATAGTACATGGTCGTGGTATGGTCCATCTGGACCTGCACTACTTGACCCCAAAGAAATGGAGCAAATGCAGTCAGTACCAGCCGACCTACTCCACGCTCCAGCAGGCTGATATGACATCGGGATTCCTCAGGGGCCCAGAGCCCCGAGGACTCTGATTCCCAATGTGGGGACCCCAGCCTGTGAGAGAGGCACTGGTTGTCAGAACGACCATCGGGATGGACAAACGGGATCCCTTCCTGCAGGTGTTCTAGGACGGTCCACCACTGGAGTGTGTCCCACATCTTCTGGGTCACAGCGACCAGCTGGTCGAATTGACTGTGTTGCTGAGTCCACTGGCTGGCCAGCTCCAACTGGAGGGGGCGCATATGCAACCAGGCCCATTGGACCATGGCAGTGCAGGTCGCCATGTACCCCAGAAGGCACAGGAAGTCCTGGGCAGGGCACAAGTGCCCAATCAGAAATGACTGGGCAAAGGAGGAGAGAACCTCCACCCTGTCTGTTGGGAGCCTGGCTCTGGCTTGGCAAGAGTTGAGCTCTACCCCAATGAAGCAGATCACCTACGATGGTATGAGTTCTGACCTGGTCTCATTGACCAGATCATCAAGTCTGATGCAGGTCTGGAGAGCCAGATCCCTGGATTTCTCCACCTCCTGTCAGGAGGAACCTGCTATGAGCCAATTGTCAAGATGGGGTACACTCTGAGCCCCCTCCCAACGCTGAAGATGGGCCGCCACCACTGCAATGCATTTGGTGAAGAGCCGGGGGGGGGGCCACGATGACAGGCCGAATGGCATGGCTTGGAACTCGAAGAAGGCTCCCTCTGCTCTGAAGCGGAGAAACCTTTGGTGAGACAGATGGATCGGGACGTGAAAGAACATGTCCTGGAGATCCAGTGAGCAGAACCACATGTTCTGCTCAAGAGATGGTATGATACGAGACACAGTTACCATCCTGAATGTGCGAGACCTGAGAAACTGGTTCAGATCGTGCAGACCTAGAATGGGGTGCCAGTCACCTATCCGTTTTGGGACCAGGAAGTACCTGGAAATGAACCCTGAGTTGACGGGGGATCCGCGACTCTGGCCATTACCTCCTTGTGGAGGAGTTGGGCAACGTCGTCTCGGAGAGCTGACTGAGTGTGCACGGACACCATCTCCTCCCATGGGGCGAGGGCTAGGCTTGGTGGGCACTGCTCAAATTCCAGAGGCAGCCCCTAGCCGACCACTTCCAAAACCCACTTGTCTGCTGTAACAGCGGACCAGGCGGAAAGAAAGTGGCAGAGCCAGCTCCCCCCCATCCCATCACTGTGCAGGCTTGGAGGAGGAGGATCCAGTTTGGGGACCATCAGGACCCCTTCCTCCAGGTTTACGGGCCGCCGGGGGCCCAGACTTGGGCCGAGGGCGCCAAGGCTCGCTGTTGCCTGACTGGAAAATGGGCTGCTTGGTCACAGGGGCAGAAGGCCGAAAAGGCTTTCTTTTCAGCTTTTTGGAACTCTGGGATTCCTTCTGAGCAGAAGTCACAGAGTTCAAGGTGGCATCTGACTTCTCTATGCGGTGGAGGTGACCATCCACTCCCGGGCCAAAAAGGGTGGTACCAAGGAAAGGGACTTCTGTCAATTTGTGCTGAGTGTCTGCTGTGAAAGTGGAGACCCTCAGCCAGGCCCTGTGGTGCATGGCAACTGCGGCCGCCACCAAGTGGGCACTGGAGTCCCCGATGTCCAGAGCCATCTGGAGTTACTGCTTTGCAACCGCCCAGCCCTGGTCACGGACCTGCTTTACCATGGTCTGGAGGTCTGCGGGGAGTTGAGGAAGGACCTCATCCAGAGAGCCCAGGAGGGTGTGGGAAAAATGCACCATAATGACGGTCGAGCTTGCCTGACAAAGGCCAGGCGAAAAGGCTGCACAGACTTTCCGTGCCGAATGGTCCAGTTTCTTGGACTCTTTTGTCCGGGGGTCTATCGTTGTCTCTCGAGTTTCCCAAGAGCCTGAACACAGATTCGGTCACCGACCCCTCAGCTGAGGGGTGCTCTGTGAATCCAGAAAGGGAGCCGATGGGGACCGCATACTTGTGGGCCACCGGGGCTGAGGGCACAGGGCAGGAGGCAGTGTGCTGCCACAGCTTCAAGGCCTCAGCCACTGGGAAGGCATCTGTTGGAGAATCCCCTCATTTTGAGGATAGCCGTGAGGGGGTATTCGGCCTGTTTCTGAATGGGTTCCAAGGGCATCCCCGTGGATTCGGAGATGAGACGGAGGATACCCATGAAGGAAGTAGGACCCTCCTCCGTCAAAAGACTCCCTACGGATTCATTGTTCAAGGGACAAGAATGCAGGCCAGAGTCCTCGGATTCCAGATACATTGGCTGGCCATCAGAGTTGCCTTTCACCTGCCTAGGATGGTCAGGAGTGAGGGTGACAGACAGCCTATGCGGAAGGCCCATAACGGGGCGAGACTCCCTGGCAGGAGCCCCGAATGGGCTGAGCCCAGGTGGCGGTTCCACGAATTGTTCAACCGAGCAGGGAGGGTCTTGACTGGCTTCGCAAGTGGAGGGACGGTGTGGACTGGATCCTGAGGAGTTGGCGTCGGCACTGGCCTGGAGGGCGATGGCCAAGTAATGGCAGGAGTAAAAGCCGGAGTCGTCTTCTGGCCAGTCATAAGCAGCTGCTGCCAGATAAAATCCTCGTAGCGTCGATGCCTCTCCTCTTCTGAGGACAAGGAAGAATGGCGTCAGCGCCATTTTGTGGGAGCGCTTATGCCCCTTCTTGGGCCTGTAGGTTTAAGTGGTCCGGCGGACCTTGACTTAGACCGTCGGGGCCGCGGTCATTCGAAGGAGCCGAAAAACGCTACTTCTTCAGGTCAGAGACCAGGACTGTGAAGAGGTTCTCAGGGGCTGGGTTACCTCCTCAGTGGGTCCAGGCAGAACTGGGGTCCTGAATAAGGAGTTGTCGGCCTCATCTAGTGATGTCGCGTTGACAAGGTCGATTATAATTCTGACCTGAGCATTGTCCCACGTTTTGGCTGGCTGGCCTGACAGGGGGTACCGTGAAGCCAGCGGCTGAGGATGTAACCTCGACCAAAGTTGAGACAGCAGATTCTTGGGACCAAGATCTTTAACAATTCCAAGAACATCAGCGAGACAAACCTTCTTTTTGCTCATTATGGGAACGAGAGGCGTGCATGCCTGAAGGACGCTCTCCTTTGGTGGGGAGGGACTGACATCTCCTTAAAGGAGCCTGAGAAGGTGGAGCCCAGAATGAGCGGGATGAGGACAGACACAGAATAGGACCGTTCAGCGGCTTGTGCCGCCTCCTCTTCAAAGGCCTCCATCTGCTCCAGCTGCTCAGCGAACCCACTTGATGGAGACATGCGGGCATCTTTGGACTGACCGGTGGGTTCCGTTTTTCTGGTCTACCCAACTGCAGTCGTGAGAGATGATCATCCAAAACACTGGGATGGAACCCGCGACACATTTCGCATGCCTGCGTGTCATGATCATGACCCAGGCAATAGACGCATGAGGCATGCAGGTCGGTCTGAGACATTTTTTGCTTGCATGGGCAGTGGTGGAAATCGGGAGAGGACTTGTTCTCCATCACAGTTGAAATCACAAAGTGATTTGGAGAAACTCGAACGAGTTTTAGTTTTGGTAAATCCGGAGATTTGTTTGCCAGGGCCTACAGTAATGCGTGAGCGATAAGGAGGAAAGGAAGATCTGGCGTCAAGGGTGGAGGGATATACCACCTGGGTGGGTGGGAAGAGCCAGCTTTCAGACCTTCTGGCAAGATTCTTAAAGGGAAAGGACATGCTAACAAGTGTGGATAGAACAACATATCCACGATCCTAAAATAAGGGATTTTATGCACACCCGAGGTGTGCAATGCCTCATAAACCCAGAGGGCGAAGCTCGAGGGGTTTATTAAGACATCGCACACCAAGGGTGTGCATAAAATCTGAGTTGACACACACTTCCCCATGTTTTATTTTTTTATAATAACTGGTTTCTTTGATTCTTTTGTCGGACAGGTATTTGTTGAACAACCTAACATCGGTCTTGATTTTTCTTAGCATGTTTCTTTTTTCTTGCTGCTCGATCAATTTTTGTCTTTCTAGATCACTAGGTTGCTGAAATGGTTACAAATGTGCCATTTTTAGGTGGGTAGACAGATGTTACTAGACCACTGGTTATTTTTCATTTCTGTGAGAAATGTGTCTTTCTTTAGCCACACGTAAGTTAGATTCCCAATCAGTGGTTTTAATGGGGTTAGCGCAATCAAGTTGACAGCGTGAGCTGACAGTGCAAGAAGCCAGCAGCACTAGCATGACAGTAATTTTAGAATTTTTGCAAAAGATGTTTAATCAAACTCCATTATACATGTGTGATTATACAGATGTGTACAATCAAAGTGCATTATACATGGGCGATAATACACGTGTATAATCAAACTCCGTTATACACGACTGTCTATAATCACCCATGTATAACAGAACTTGACAGCTTCTGCCCACAGCTGATAATCATCACTAACCAGTTATTATAAATAGAATAACAGATAGATAGATAAGTGTGTATTACAAGGCAGTAATACCATCAAGAGGTTTTGGGGACATAGAACCTTGAGCGCAAAGCTTGAGAGGTCCTAAAGTCCCCAAAACCTCGAGATGGCATTACTGCCTTGTAAAACACTTATCTTTCTGTCAGCTTTTATAATATAGGGATCCACTGATAATACTACAGTTGGAGATGACCTTTGAACTGTAGTATTATCAGCAAAAACGACAGTATTATCACTTTTCAGGATAGTATTACTGAGAGTAGTGATGTATTACTGGGAAATTGTTGTATAACTTAGTATAGTACTGAGGCTTATCCACATACAGTCAGACCTGATTAATCCGTGCCTTATTTTTATGCATACCTGATTATCTGAACAGGGAACCTCTGAAACAGATTTTTTGCAATGTAAATTGCCTCTTTAATACAGATGATGGAAATTACGTACCTACCGTAATTCTTGATCTTCTTGGACGAAGTCTCCACCACTCATTCACACTAATGGGATCTACGCCGGAGGTGCTAGGACCCAGCAGGAGCAAACTTTTTTGCAGGAGGGCCGGCGCCAGAGATGGAGCCGCGAGGAGTAGCACCGCGAGCCTCTGCTCGTGCAGCAATGACTATCTCAGGCCAACCTCCAACCGCCCAGTACCATTTTTTCCCGAGGAGGCAGCGTAACTAACCTAGAAGGATAGTTTAACCAAAACCGAACGCAGATAGTCCGGAAGACCCGTGATAAGAAGGGTCGAGAAAGAAGTCTTCACAGCCTAAAAGATTGAGGGAGTGAAGACCAACAACAGAGGTGAGCTCGAGGGATGGTGGGGAGGGTAGGAATGAGTGGTAAAGACTTCGTCCCAGAAGATCAAGAATTACGGTAGGTACATAATTTCCATCTCTTCCTGGACATAAAGTCTCCACCACTCATTCACACTAATGGGAGAGTACCGAGCTAATAATCCCCCAAGAGGGCGGCAGGAGAGACCAAGAGCTCACAGATTTAGGACAGAAGTCCATTAAAGATGGTTCTGCCAAACGAAACATGTCATCTGGCATGGACATCCAGGGCATAGTGTTTGACGAAAGTATGCACTGAGCTCCAGGTGGCCGCACTGCAAATATCTGCAATGGGCACATTGCGGATTTCCGCCAAGGATGCCTCGACCGCTCTAGTAGAGTGAGTGTACACTCTGCCTTCCAACTTAACCTGCACCATGGAACAACAGTGGCGAAGGCATGCCACCAGCCATGCTGAAATGCATCTGATAGCGACAGATTGACCCAGCCGGGTCTCGCTGAAGGAAAAAAACAGTTGAGCTTTGCGAAAATGTTTTGTTCTATCTAAATAGGAACACAAAGCTCTCTTAACGTCCAAAGAATGAAGAGAAAGCTCCCCTTCATTTTGGAAGTTCGCAAAGTAAGTAGGAAGGATCAAAGATTGGTTTAGATGGAATTCTGAAACAACCTTAGGGAGAAACTTAGGATGGGTCCTAAGAACTACTTTGTCTTTACGAAACACAGTATACGGAGGGTCTGTGACCAAAGCATGTATCTCAGAGACCCTGTGGGCCAAGGTAATGGCCACCAGGAAAGCCGTTTTCCAAGTGAGGAATTTCAACTTACAGGTAGCTAGAGGCTCAAAAGGTTTTCGAGTGAGCACGTCTAGCACAAGATTAATGTTCCAGGCTGTGACTGGACGTCTCATAGGAGGTCTGGTATGCAGAATTCCCTTAAGAAACCTCTTAACCACGGGTAACTGAGCCAGTGACAAGGAAAGTACTGGCTCATGATAAGCTGAAATGGCACAAAGGTGAACCTTGACTGTAGAGTATTGCAGATCGAATTTGAGAGGTCCAAAAAGTACTCCAGAACTTTATTTGGTGGGCAGGAAAAAGGATTCAAAGAGGATTTTACACCAGAGCGAAAAACTCTCCCAATTTGGCTGTGTAAGTTTTCCTAGTGGCTGGCTTACGTGCAGCCAGAAGAATATCTGAAACTCTGCGGGAGACATTGAACCTGTTCAGGAGCCAAGCGTGAAGGTGAAGTGATCTCAGATTGGGACGGATCACAAGCCTGAGTCAGAAGGTTCGTCTGAAGGGGAAGCGGTTTCGGAGGGGTTTCCGACATACCATTGAGTAACGGAAACCATATCTGCCAAGGCCAGAAGGGAGCAATGAGGATCATTTTGCTCCCCTAGGACTCGAACTTGAGAAGTACCCTCTGAATTAGAGGAAGAGGCGGAAAGGCGTATAGAAAGCATTTTGTCCACTGCAGCCTGAACGCATCCTGACAGAAAATGCCAGGCCCTGGATTTCTGGAGCAGAAGGGAGGCAGTTTTGTGTTCAGTGGGGATGCAAAAAGGTCCAAGTCTGGAGTTCCCCACTCTGCGAATAGTGACTGAACTACGGTTGAGTCGAGAGACCATTCATGAGGATCTGTCTCTATTCTGCTGAGACGGTCTGCCAGTTGCTCTGCATTCCGCAGGTAGGCCACTCGAATTAGAGCCTTGTGCTCCAAGCACCATTCCCACACACTCATCGCTTCCCTGCATAAGGGGTAAGAGTGAGCCCCTCCTTGCTTGTTGATGTAATACATCACTACTTTGTTGTCCGTTTGAAGGAGAATGTCCTTCAAAGCCTGGACTGCATAAAGGACGGCTCTCATTTCTAAGACATTTATGAGAAGCTGGGACTCGTCCTGAGTCCACATACCTTGAGTGTGGAGAGTCTGACAGTGAGCTCCCCCACATCATCAGGAACGTGTCCGTGGTGATGGAAATCTGATGATCCAGAGGAGCAAAGGGATACCCTTCCAGAAGATTGGCCTCTTGCGACCACTAGGTGAGTGACTTCTTCAGAGGTTCTGTCACCTTGATGAGAAAGGACTGAGGGTGAGTGGTTGGGGACCACTGAGTACTGAGCATCCATTGAGAGGTTCTCATGTGAAGGTGTGGTAGGGGTACAGTGAACACGGAGGATGCAATGAGACCTAGCATCCGTTGCATCGAGATAGCTCGAACCGAGCTGTTCTGTCTGATGTATCAGGCCATCTGTAGGATATCGCTCCTTCTGTCCTCTGGTAGAAACGCTTTCGCACAGGAGGTGTCCAGAAGAGTTCCTATGAAAAGGAGCCTCTGGGAGGGCTGCAGCTGCGATTTGAGGTTTAGCAGGACTCCCATGGACATGAGAAAGTCTGAGGCCATGGCAATGGCATCGAGAGTTCCTTGCCTGGAAGGGCTCGCTAGAAGCCAATCGTCCAGTTATGGGAACACTTGTATTCAGACTTTTCTGAGATATGCGGCGAGAACTGCACAACAGTTTGTAAAAACTTGCGGTGCCGAGGATAGCCCAAAGGGCAGGACTCTGAACTGATAAATGCTGTCCCAAAGCCACAAACCTTAGGTATTTGCGATGCTTTGGATGAACAGGAATATGTTGGTAAGCATCCTGCATGTCCAGGGAGGCTAACCAGTTGTGTTGATGAAGCAAGGGTAACAGGGTCCCTAGCGATATCATCTTGAATTTCTCTTTGGAAAGAAAGTTGTTTAATTTTCTGAGGTCCAAAATGGGGCGCATGCCCCTGGTTTTCTTTGGAACTAGAAAGTTATGGGAGTAGAACCCTGTGTTCCGTTGATCCAGCGGAACTACTTCCACTACCCTGTTGTTCAGAAGGCCTTGTATCTCGGAGGCGAGAAGCTCTGACTGAAGAATTGACAGCTTTGGCTGCCGCTTGGGGAGACAATCTGGAGGGTTCTCTGAAAATTGAGGGAATATCCCTCATAGATTATCCGAAGGACCCATTTGTCTGAAGTTATGGACTTCCACTGGTTGTAGAATTGATTCAGACGACCTCCCACCGCTAAAGAGTCCCCCTCGGGCAGCTGAGGTGGGACTTGGGCCAGAAACTCAGAAGGCGGCACTAGGCGCTTTGGGTCCTTGAACCTTCTATTGCGTTTTCTTTTGAGGCCGAGGGGCTTGATTTTTATTAAAACCTCCCCTGCCTTTGCCTCGAAAGGACTGACTGTTATGAAACTGACGTTTGTTAACACCCCCTTGAGAGGGGCCGGGAGGAGGTCGAGCCAATTTAATGGCCGACCTAGTCTTTTGTGTGGCCTCTAGAGCCTGTTCTACTTGAAGGCTGAAATACACACCATCGAAGGGCAACGCCATGACCTGTTGCTGGGCATCATTTGTGAAACCTGAAGCGTGCAGCCAGGAATGGTGGCGGGTACAAATGTCAGCAGCCGCCGCCGCTTGGGAGGCAGTATCGAAGGCGTCCTTAGCTGCTTTAACCTGCTGGTTGTTGGATTTCGATGCCCCTGGTTATGGTTTGAAGAAGCTCTGAATTTGTGTCCGACTCCGGTAGAGCTTCAACCAATTGTTTGCGCGAATGCCAAAGAATATACTCATATTGAGAGAAATAGCCCTGGTAGCTGGCAATACGCATACCCAGGGTGGATGCAGCAAAGACCCTCTATCTTACGAGATTCTTTGTTTATAGGTCAAGCTGTAGTAGTCTGAGGAAGAACAACCTTATCGTTCTCTGCTAAGACTGCAATAGGATCCGCAAAGGCTTGGGAGGCCAAAATGGGTCGATCCTTGGGAGCAGCATACTTCCTATCTATGGACTTAGCCACAGAAGGAATGAGAGCAGGATTATTCCATACCATTTGAGAAAGCATCTCAAAGGAGGGTTGTACCGGGGGAGTTAAATCCATAGGGATGTCCGGAACATGAAGGTATTGGAGTCTTAAAAGCTTCCCAGGATCGATGTCCATAGTCTGGAGAGAAAGAGTGGAATTCAAATTTTGCAGCAGCGACTTAAATGACAGGTCTTCGACCACAGGCTCTGTAACAGGATTAGATCATGCTCCTTCCACATCATCACCCAGACTAAGATCTGGGTCAGGCTCAATATCATCTCCTGACAGTCCAGGAGGGACTGCATGGACAGGAAAGGATTGAAAATCAGCAGAAAAAGAGGAAGGAAAAGAAATCAGAGAGGAGACGCCCTGAAGATTGACAGAAGAAAAGCCTGGCCTCAGCGCCGAAAGGCCGCATGACGCCGACAAAGCAGACGGCACTGAAGAATACAGCGCCGAAGACAGTGGCGAAAGGTCACACGGTGCTGAGAAACTCAATGGAGCCAAAGCCAGACGGCACCTAGCGCCGGAGGCACCTCGGTGCTAGAAACGCTTAAGCGAATTAATTGACATCAACGGTGCCGAAACCAACCCAGGGCCCCGAAAATTAGAATTTGAGGGAAAAGAAGGAAGAATACCAGGAGATAGAGGCATCGGTGTGGCCCCCTGCGCCGCAGCCATGTGAGGGGGAAAACGCCTGAGCACGGAGTCAACGGCACCGAAGAGGGCGCCGCGCGACTAGGAAGGCCCAATCACCCTGCCCAATCCCCCGAAGAGCCCGAGGGCCCCTGAGTGACTGAGCCAAGCAGCTGGACCAGCCTCCGAGCCCACTGCTCCATAAGAGCGGCCCACTGATGAAACTGCTCATTGGAAGCCCTACCAGAAGGCGGGGAAGGGCTCCGATGTCAAAGCGGTCAGAGACCAGAACCAGAAACCGGCGACTATGAATGAGAAGACCGGCAACTGACCCCAATGACCGATTGTCGACACACAGACATATCAGAGGGCGACCTCGAGTGATGCCTCCTCTTTTTTGACCTAGGGGTCGAAGAAGAGCTCAAGGTCGAATGGTGCCAAGAATGGGACCGTTTACTTTTATGCTTCCTGGGGGACTGCCCATCCCCTCAGCCATTGGACCGTCCGTTGTCAGACCCCCCTTCTGGAAAAGGTGGCGGACTGAACATCTTTCATATGAAGTCTCCCTACCGTCACCTGACCCGCTCATGGTCGACTCGGTCAATGTAGGCTGAGACTTCTTTCTTTGATAAGAATAAATTATTGTAAGTGGTACTTTATTCGAAAAATACTTAATAATAAACTGAAAACTATGCTGCTAGTTTGAAGTTTGACTCCCGGTGGGCGAGCGACGTCGTCACTGAAGTGCACTCGACGGTGGGAAAAAAGGAACTGAGGTGGTTGGAGGGTCAACGCCGAGATAGTCACTGCTGCACGAGCAGAGGCTCACAGTTCCATCTCTGGCACTAGCCCTCTTGCAAAAAAGTTTGCTCTCGCTGGGTCCTAGCGCCTGCGGCGTAGATCCCATTAGTGTGAATGAGTGGTGGAGACTTTATATCCAGGAAGATCCTCCATTTCTGAATCCAAATCCTATGTTCAGAGTACAGAGACCATTATCCCCGTTCATTTTAACCTGGATAATCCATTACGGGTGTTAATAAGTGTGCTAATGGCAGTCTTCTTAATCTCTCTTAATCCTCCTCTGTCATGTTAAAGGTGAAAGGAAATGAGTTTTAGATAGCTAACAGCCCTCTCATTTTATCTTCCATGGCAGTATGTGTTCTGATATGCTTTGACCAATTTTTGATAAATAAATCACCTAGCTTTGGGATGCACTTAGCTCTCCCTCAAGTTACACTCTCTGCACCAGCTAATGCTTTCTTTTCATATTTCTAAACATTCCACAAAATCAGTGACACCATTCTAGGCTATCCACATGAATGGCCTGGCATGGTGTTACTAATATCATAGAATGTCCAGGCAGTTGAAGGGAGAACAGCAACTGTAGAGAAGAAAGGGATTCACTGTAGTTACAATGGCAAAAAATAAATTATTAATTTAATAAAAAAGGTCAAAACATAGAAACTAGAATATTTAACTGCTCAGCACTGTCGTATCGAATTTCTAATTTTCTAATAAAGTAAGCAAAAAAAAATCATTTCGTCATTGACTGGTTACTACGTATATTTTTATTACATAACAAAATGGTCAAAAACAAATGTTTATGGATTAACCAGATCTGACTTTGTATTACATTGTATTTTCTGCAATATGCAAGTATCTCTGTGAAGAGGTATAGCCTCGGTGCCCAACTCTTCTGAATTTGGTCATAACTGTGTTGTGGCAGGGCTGTTGCCGGAGCAACTGATTTAGTGCTTGTATCCCATAATCCCCTACTTGCACAAATCATGGGATCCACTGGACAGCTGAGCTGACATGGTCTGGGGATGTGAATGCCACCCATGAGCATGGCTTGTTGACAGCGATTACATACTAATGGCAAAAACTAAGAAAATATTTTTTAAAAAGTGTTTGGGGGGGGCAACAAAGGCTGGCTGATGGCGCAGTGGAAGCATGTTCAGCTTCTGTGCCAATTAGTCAGGATCTGGAGCAACCCTGGAGAATTCTAGAGTAGATTTATAGAAGAATGACCTACCATAGCTCATACTATGTGTACTTTAACAAGTTTTTGCTTACTATATACAGTATATTATAGCAAAAACATATGGATCAACAGCTTATAGTATAATTTCTTCTTTTCCTTTTGTTATTTTTTTTTGTAATTACATTTGATGTGGTGGTCTATTCTTAAGCCCTGAATATTTATGTAGGTGTACATTTAAAATTTGACTATAAATTGTGTCAACAGTAGGTGGCCACACACTTTGACAAAGTGCCAGGCCTGGCAGATGTGAAATGTGGGTGCTCTAGTGGGTTCTTTCTGTTGTACTGTAGACCTATACTATTGTGTCTTCATTCATATTTTTTTTTTTTTTTTTTTTACTTTATCTCTCCTGTCTGCTCTCGGAGCCCACTCCTTCCGTCTACTCATTTTTCCCCCATTCCACCTCCGTGGGATCTGCCCCTAGAGTGCCTCCTCTCTCCTCCTGCACAGTGGGGTCTGTCCCTCTTGGTGGTCCAGATGGAACCGGAGCGGCTTTCATCCAGGGCTGCCGAGAGGTGTTTTTCCGTTTTTCCTCCCTTGGTCCCCTACCCTCTGAGACGTCGAGCGCTAGGACGTATGTCCTGAGTGGTGGCATGCTAACGCACGCCGAGCCTCTCATGCGCCGTCGATGTCCCCCCTCCCCGGCTCCGGCGAATGGAGCCGCCTCCATCCCTTCCTAATGTCGGTGCTTCCACCGGCTATGGAAGGGATGCAGAACGCAGATGCGTTCTTGGTCTCCCACCCCTGAGGGAGGACAGCATCCGTTAGGACGCTCGATCCTCCCTCTCCCCTGCCGACCCCCGGCCACCCGTGTCCGTTCCCGAACCCGGGTCGCCGGCGTAGCGCGAGGTGTGGCGCCCAGCGCCTCAACCCTCAGCACCACCGGGCCGGCCGGCTTCATTCACTTTTAAACAAGAGAATGAAGTAAAGGATTTGTAAGTACACCACCTCTTTTTTTTGTTCTTATTATGGATTGAGTTGTTGAACCCCTTCTCATGCTACTACAGAATCAGGTTTGCGAGCACCATGCTGAGGCAACAGTCCTAGTTTCCTTTCTGTTGCTTATGAGTGGTTTCCTCCCAGGTCCTATACGCATTGGGCCCTGAACCCATAAAATAACTGAATCCACTCTCTGTGAACTCTAAACCCAGTCAGCTGAGTTCATACCACGTTTGATGCAGAGTTCCAGACGACATCCTGGAGTTATGTGACTTCTTGCCATGACTGCCTAGGGCAATCTGTCACACCAGTGTATTTCCTTCAGTGCTGTGTTAATTTTAAGTACTGCAGAGGGACTGCACTGCCAGATAAAGTAAATCTGCATTTCCCTGACAAACGTGCTTTACCACGGAAATATGGAAAAGCAATAAACTGGGTCCTGCAATGGTTCCTGGTGATGGTGACTTCAAGTCCAAAGAGTCGGGCTCTGAGCAGGAGAGCTCAAAGCTCTAATTCCCTTAGGGGCAACTCCAGACAATGCTCCTGCCAGGAAGGGGCTATGGATTTGCAACAGTAACCAATGATGCTGTAGCTACAGTTCTGAAGCAGAGGGCGTGTCCTTTTTTGTTGAAAAATGTATTTATTAGCAGTTGAAGAACAAACAGCACTTTATACAGTTTAAAGCATACATAAGACATACTTTTCAAGGCGAGTGGGATGAAAGACAGGGCAGACAAGCCCTCCAGGGATTTTCCCGTACCCAAAGGAGGAGACATTAGATGGCAGAAGTAACAGTTTTATCAAATTAGTTCAGACCTACCTTTCATGGAGTGTGTATATATCACCTATCCCCTCAGCCTCTGTGACCACACATGTTCCTCCTACCAGTATGCTGGGACAGTCCAGTACAGCCAACCCATATGGTCTGGGTTCCACAGCTGCATGAGACCCCCCACCCCCTCCTGTTTTGTATCATGGATCAGTTATCACTTGCTCCATCAATTTGGGAATACTGGGGCCAGCTATGCAAGAAAGATGTCCCTTCCCAGAGGTAAGTGAGACAGACAACATACATAACTCTAAGGTTCCCAGACAGTGTCAGAAAGGTTCTGTCTTTGCATTATGTTATGCTGCATCTTTTCTATCTGCATGCTTTCCAGAACAGAACTAAACCATTTAGCCAGCAGTGGCAGAGACTCTGCCAACTATTTCTGTGCAACCTCCTTTTTCCCAGTAACTTGTCCCAGCACCCATAAGGGATGTCTACAGAGGACAACTGGGGCATCTGATGGTGCACATCCCAGGCGTACTGCTTCAACAGAACACTGGGAGGCTACATCTAGCACTCTCAATAAAGTGTGTACCACTTCAGACCAGAAAGGGCCCACCTTGAGGCATTCCCAGGAAAGGTGAAGGAAAATATCCTCTCCCACTTTACACTTGGGGCATCAGTCGAGCAGGGGCATGTCTTGATAAAGTACAGTTACGTAAGAACTTACCATAACAGTAGCTCTTTGAGAGCAGCTCTTGCAGCAAGTCAACACTGGTAGGAATTAGCAACTAGGTGCCAGGACCACACGGAAACATTCTAGCTAGCAATGTACCGAGGGGGAACAGCCCACCGCCGACGTCACCTTCAGACGTCGGCCTATCCTATAAAAGTGGACAGTCCCCCACACCCTCCTCAGTCCTCCTGCCAGAGACCCGAAGTGGGTAGCGGAAGAAGAGACCAATGAGGTTCCCGAGAGGAAAGGGAAAAAGACAGAAGACTTGTTCGATGGGAGGGATGCAGCCAAGAGGAGGCAAAAGAAAGAAGGGGGAAGGATGTGGAAAACCATTGCCTGCTGCAAGAGTTCACGAAGATCTACTGTTAGGGTAAGTTCTTACGTAACTGTACTATCTTACTTTGAGGAAGCTCTTGCAGCAGGCCAACACTGGTCCCAAGCAGTTCTGGCAGCTTAGAGGAAACAGCACCGGGAGGAGGACAGACTGCAGCCTACGGCCGAAGAAAGAAGGTCCTGCAGGACGATGAGGCTGAAGTCGGCCCTGCACCTAGAAGCAATGTAGAGACTGCAATGCTTGGTGAAAGTGTGGACAGAACTCCAGGCGGTGGCTGCATGAATGTCCACAGTGGACACATTGCGGAAACAAGCAGTGGAGGCAGCCATACCCCTGATGCAATGGCCCTTAACCACGCCCAGAAGATCCTTGCTGTACTTGCGGTAACAATAAACAATGCAACTGACTAGCCACTTAGACAAACACTGTTTGGACACCGGCGCGCCCTCTCCTGGGGGCGAAGGAAACAAATAACTGATGAGATTTCCTAAAAGTCGTGGTCCAGTGTGTATAGTATCATAAGATTCTAAGTACATCCACAGTATGGAGTAAAGAATACTTAGTAAAATAAACAGGAAGGTGGATGGATTGATTTAAGGTAAACTTCGACACCACCTTGAGAAGAAACTTAGGATTTGTAAGCAAAGACACGCTGTCTTTGTAAAAAACCAAATAAGGCTCTTTACACATGAAAGCCTGAAGCTCAGAAATCCATCGAGCAGAAGTATCAGCAACTAAAAAGAGCGCATTCAATGACAGAGAGCGCAGCTCACAACTCATGGCCGATTCAAAGGGAGGTAACGTGAGTATCTGAACATAAAATTAAGGTCCCACGGAGGGACTGGGTCCCGAATGGGAGGTTTCAGATGCAAAATGCCCCACAGAAAAATGCAGAACAGCTCCACCTGAGCCCCAGCTCTGCCCTCGATAGGTGCATGGTACGCAGAGATAGCAGAAAGATGCACCTTAAAGCAGCAGTATTAGTTATTCAGAAAAAAATATCATCCTACTTTTTTTTTTTTTTTTTTTTAGCAGTAACGTATTCCTGATAATCTTAGATTCTTCATTTGGGTATTTTAAATTCAATCAGCTATTTTTAAGACTGTGTTTAATTACAACTTTTGTAATTTGCATGGCTCTACAATAAAGATAGCAGTCCTCAGCAACTTTCAAATATCTTCTCCCCAGAGAGCACACACTAACTGCACCCACTGTATTTACAATGCAAATACATCAGGGTGTTGCCAGCACGTGTTTCTGATGGCCAGCAGCACAGCACCATCCTAATTTGCTTACATACATGATTGTTGACATGGGGAAAAGACCAATAACTTTTAAGAACTTAAAATATCTTTATCTTGGTTCAGGAATGAAATAAGGCAAAAGGAAAATCAGATATGTTGATATTTTGGTTTGTCCTAACTGCCCACTAAGTTATTTAAATTATTGTTAACTAGTACTGCTGCTTTAAGGGAGGAGTACCCAAAGCCTGGGAAAGAAGATACTCCAACACCTTATCCACCGGACAGGTGAAAGGGTTCAACTGGCACATAGCAGCCCAAAGGGTAAAGCGCTTCCATTTCATGACGTGAGTGGTCCTGGTGGAGGGTTTCCTGGTGCCCACCAGGACATCCATAACCCTTGAGGAAACTCCAAAGCAGGTGATGGCTAAGTCCACAGGAGCCACGCATGGAGATGCAACAATTTTAGATCCGAATGGTCCAGGGTGCTCCGATCCTGGGACAGCAAGCCGGTGCGCAGGGGCAAGGGCGCCAGCGGGTTCACCGTTAGCTGCTGCAGTAAGGGGAACCAGATCTGTGCAGCCAGAAGGGGGCTATGAGGATCATTTCTGCCCCAACTGACGTTTGAGCACCACCCTCTAGAGTGGGAAGGAGGGAAAGCAACAGAAACCTCCCCTTCCAGGAGAGGGACAATGTGTCTCACCAGAAAACTCCAGGCCCAGGATCGAGCGAACAAAAAAGCAGCAGTTCTGCACTGAGTGGGGATGCAAAAAGGTCTAGCTGTGGCCGACCCCATGTGTCTAAGAGATCTTCGACCTCTGGAGCCGTAAGTTCCCACTCATGAGCCGTGGACTGGGAGTTGCTTAAGACTGTCTGCCAGGAAGTTTTGGACGCCTGGAACATGGACATCCAAGAGCTTCAGACCATGCGCGATGGCCCAATACCAGACCCTCATCACCTCCTTGCACAGGGGGCAAGAATGAGCCCCCCCGTTTGTTGATGTAATACACCATGCACATGTTATCCATCGCCACCAAGAGCAGACCAGAAAGGAGATGAGCCTGGAAGGCCTGCAGAGCATACAGAACTGCGCGTATCTCCAGAACATTGATGTGAAGACCCTGTTCCACGTCTGTCCAGGTGCCTTAAGACTAGTGAGCATCCAAGTGAGCTCACCAGTCCAGACCCAAGATGTCCATAGTGAAGATTTGACAAGTGGCCAAGATTTGAAAGGGAACCCCCCTGAAGCAGGTTGGTCGGCTCTAGCCACCATGACAGGAACCTTTTGACTGGATCGGAAACCATGACCATCTGGTCCAGGTTGTCCAAGTGTTGGTCCCACTGGACTCTCAATGTCCACTGAGGTACCAGCATGTGCAGGCAGGCAAAGGGAACCGTGGTAATGGCTGCTGCCATGTGGCCCAGGAAGCGCAGGAATGCCCAACAATCCAACAAAGCAGGGCAAGCCCAGAATACATGGGTATGGATGGGTAGCAACTGGTTCACCACATTTCCTCCAACAGGAGGAGTTATTAGCTGAACCTCTCTTCATCTGTAACTGTGGTGTTACAAAAAATCTGACTAAGTTTCCAGGCAAACTCCTTCCATAAAGGTGATGAAGTAGTCAACCAAGTGATTTTACAGATTTTAGACCATTCTTGTTTATCAAGTCTTAAATTAAGCTCCTGTTCCCATCTGTTCTGGAGATCCTGAATATTATATTGGTGGTCAGAAATAAAGCTGGCATAAAGCATTGTAATGGCCCCCTTTCCATGGGTCGATTCCCATTTATGTTCAATCACCTGCGGGTATGAGTGGGCATCTTCCAAATGGGCCACCATGCGAACCCTAGCATTTATGTAATCCCTAAGATGGTAGTAATGCAACAAGTCTGCATTATTCCAGGCATATGTATGTGCAGCCAACTCAAAAGAAAGTACAGTTGTCTTATGGAGAAGTTTCCAGGGGACGTAGAGACCTTTATTTGCCTGCCTTTTGTACCAAGGGTCCTGGTGTGCTGGCCCAAAAGCTGGGTCCAAAATCTACCAAGAATATCTCCAAAGACTTTGGGCCACATACCCTTTCTTACTCCCCATATTCCAGCCAGCTAAAACTGCCTTGGTGCCCATGTAAGGAGTCAAGTGCCCCAGGAAACCTACAACCAGACTGGAAAATAATAGTCTGGAGTGGGGGATCCAAGTTATACGAGATTTCAATTTGCTGTTAATGGGCTTTGTAGGTTGGGTGTGCCCATAATAGTGCAAGCTTCATCTGCACAACTACCCAGTATCCTGTTAAATGAGAAAAAGTTCTGCTCACCCCCCCTCCAATTTGGGGAGATATAAGGTTCATTAGGCCACTCGAGGATGTTTATGTGCCCAAAGAAAATGAGAAGTTTCTGCCAACTTGTCAAGTCTTTCTGGGATACCAGGCAAGGGTTACACTGAAATAGGTATAAAAATCTAGGTAGGGCATTGGTCTTTATAGCCTGAATTCTGGCATATAGAGGGAGAGATAGCAGAGACCACCTCTGAAGGTCTGCTTTAAGCTGTGTAACAAGGGAAGGATAGTTACTAAAAAACAGTGTGGACGAGGTGCGACCCATCCAAATGCCTAAATATTTTATAACATCCAAGTCCCATCTTAAGGGTACATTTTTTGAATTGTTTATGGCACCTCTTGCGAAAAAAACAGAACCTCTCTTTTTATCCGGTTTAGGGTATAATCTGAAAAAGTCGAAAAAACTTGAATCTGATGAAAGACCTCAGGTCAAGAGGTCTCTGGGTTTGTTAAATAAAGCAGAATATCATCTGCATACAAGGCTAATTTGTGGTGGGTGCCCCCCCACTCCACCCCCGTTATTTGTTGGTTCTGCCGTATACTCTGAGATAATGGCTCAATATATAGTGCAAATAAGAGTGGAGACAGGGGGCACCCCTGTCTAGTGTCTACGTAGCTGCAACGGTCTAGAAATGTATCTATTTGTATGGACAAAGGCTGAAGGGGAGGAGTATAACTTGGTTAAAAAAGTAAGAAATGGGGCCAGGAAACCAAAGCTGGCAAGGACCCCATGTAAGAAGGCCCAAGACACTTGGTCAAAGGCCTTCTCTGCATCTAGACTCATCAGATAGGCCGGTTGTTTGGTTTGGGTAAGATGGTCTATAATGTGTACTGACCTCCTGATGTTATCTATAGCCTGTCTTCCCATGACGAAACCAGTTTGGTCATGATGTATTAAAGTTGGGATGATTTGTTACAGCCTCCTAGTTAAAATTCCTGTCAGGAGTTTGTAATCAGCAGCCACCCTTCCTACCTTTCTTTCACCTTTCTGCCCCTCTCCCTGCCAGCTTTCCCCTCCTTCTTTATTCTTCCCTCTTCTCCCTTTGCTCAGTCCTCACCCCCCCCCTCTTATTTTATCCGCCTCCCACCAGTTTGCGCCCGTCAACTCTCTCTCTCCTGTCGCTCCTCAGAGTTCCACTGCCTCGGCCGCAGGTCACTACTTTACCCAAGGCCGTTTCCCACCGCCGCCTCCTGTCCTCCTCCCTTCTTCTGCTCTGCTGCGCCTCTTCTAGATGCACTCTATCTCCCTACCCCACTCATTTCCCTATCTGTTCCGTGCCCTTCATCCCTTTCCTCCATACCCTGCCCTTCCCACCCTACCCTTCCCTCCCCATTCCTGTATTTCAAATCCTCCTCACCCTTGCACCGTGTCCCCCACTGCCCTCCCCTGTACATCACCCTCTCACCTCCCTGTTTTGCACCCACAGCTTCACTGTCCTGTTCCCCGACCTCTCCGTCTCTCTTGCCGACTCCCGGTTCCACCGTCCCGGCCACAGGTGGTAACCTTCTCCCGCTAATGCCGCACTTGGTGCCTTAACCTCCCTCCTGTGCCCTACCACCCCCGGTCTCCTTCTCTCCTGCCCTACCCTTACACCTGTCCTCTACCACCTCCCTAGTTCTCAACAACTGAATACATGTAATTCTATCCTTATTGCTATGCTTGACTACACTGTGTGACTTTGTCCTTGCAAATGTATCCTGCTCTGTGTAATTTCTTTGTATCCTGCAAATGTATCCTGCTTTGTGTAATCTCTTATATATCTATGTGTTCTGTAACTGTACCTCCCGGGTCGTGCCTGAAAATAGTCACTTGTTGGCTAGCGCACTTACCCGGTCAACAAAAACTAAATAAAAATAAAAATAAATAAAATTTAAAATTGATATGGACCTATAAGAAGAACAGAAAATGGGGACTCTGGCTGGCTTTGGGATCACTGATATGACTGCATGTGCTCAGGAAGGGGCTAACTTACCCTCATGAGACAAAGTTAAATGCTTTAAGCAGGGGGGAGGACAGAAGGTCCCAAAACTGTTTCTAGAATTCATTTGGAAACCCATTGGTTCCCAGTCACTTTCCAAATTTTAATCGTTTAATTTCAGTCTTAACTTGGCTAAAGTGATCAGGGAAAAGAGTGTGTTTTGTTGTTGGGTGACATTAGGTAAGTTTAAGGGCTTCAAAAAGTTTGCAACTTGTTCAGGTGAAGGAGAGGCACCTCACCATACAGTCCTTCATAACATTTATGAAAGGCTTTCGATATGTCAGAAGTGTGTTGATGAAGTGTCTTAGTAACAGGATAGACAATTTTCGTTATCAATACTTTCGCTCGTTGCTGACGGAGCTTGCCTGCCAATAGCCGAAGGGCCCAAGGGCCTCCCTCATAATAGCGCTGTCTCAAATATATTAGTTTCTGTTCAATTTGATAGTCTAAGAGGGACAGCTACTCTTTTTTGAGAGTGTTAAGCAAGATGCCCCCTTCCTATCTATTTTCTGTTGTTGCTGTGCTTCTAAGTCATGTATCTGCTTTTGCAGTCGAGCCTAACGAGCTTCTCTGTTTTTTCTTTTGGTAAGAAATTTCAATAAATTTACCCCTCACTAGGGCCTTTACAGTGTCCCAGAGAATCACAGGGGAGACAGAAGGGTCTGTATTATCAGTTACAAGTCCTTTTATGGTTATATGAGTAGCTTTGTCTTGTAACAAGGGGATGTTTAGGCACCAAAATATAGAGTACTTAGCTTACCCAATAGATAATTTTCAGTATATGGGGGAATGGCCTGGGAGTACCAGATCTCCAAACCAATATTCCATACATTGTCCCTGCAACTCCCTGGGCACTAAAAAGTAATCAAATCTTGAGTATGTTTGATGTGATGAGGAATAATAAATGTATGTCTGGCTTTACCATAAAGGTGTTGCCAAATATCAGAAAACCCAGTTCACCCAATAACTTGGAGACTTGTTAGAGATTTTATGTTCTGGTCTTGCCACTAATGAGGCAGTAACTAAATGGGGTGATAAAAGTACAGTTACGCAAGAAATTACCGTTAACAGTAGATCTTCGAGAGGCACTCTTTCAGCAGGCGATGACCATTAGGACTATGCCGGCAGGCATTAGGACCCCAGGGAAAAATTTCTAGCTAGCAGTCTAAGGTGGGGGACTGCTCCCTGACGTCAGCCCATCCCATACGTCACCAATGGTATAAAGGGGGTGGTCCCCCGGCACCACCTCAGTTCGCCAGCCGCAGACCCGGCTAGCATAAAGGATGGGAAACCGAGGAGGTTCAAACATCCCAAAGGGAGAAGAAAAAAAACATAAGATAAATTCAAGGGGGATGGAGGGAGTGAAAGCACACCTGCTGCAAGAGCTCATCTCGAAGACATGGAAATTACGTATCTTAGACGAAGTTTCCAAAACTCATTCACACTAATGGGAGTCTTCAGGAGGGCCGGCACCGGGATAGGACCACGAATGCGCGGTGAGACTATCTTGCTCCATATAGGCTATCTTGGCGTCAACCCTCCAACCGCCTCGGTAGCTTTTCGACCGAGGAGGTGCAGCATAAACTAACACAAGAAAACCTAACCCTAAATTCCGAGCATGAAGGCCCGGATGACCCATGTAAGAGGGGTCAATTCAACAATGTCCTCACAGCCTGAACAACAAGGAAGTGAAGACCAAAAATACAGGTTACTCACCTGTAACAGGAGTTCTAGGAATGGTATATGTTGTTCATCCACACTCATTGGCAGTATCCTTGCCGCTTTAAATCTTGCCGGAAGGTCTTCAAGCTTGCTCCTCCCACCCACCGGTGGTATAACTCGGCTCCGCCCCTGGCGCCAGATCTGGCCCTCTGGAAGCTCAGGTTGTCGCGTCGGGCCGGGGAGGTCGAGAATGTAGGATGAACAACATATACCATTCTTAGAACTCCTGTTACAGGTGAGTAACCTGTATTCTAGGGACATGGATATGTTGTTCATCCACACTCATTGGCAGACTCCTAGCAGTTCTCCGGGAGGAGGGAGGCAAGACGCACACCCCATATACTTACTTGGGAAAGAGAGACTGAGAACCGAGGCCCCAAACCAGCATCCCGGGCGACTCAAGGTCGATGTGGTAGTGGGTAATGAAGGTGTTGCTGACTTCCAGGTAGCAGCCCTGCAGATTTCCTGGATAGGGACGTCCCTGAAGCAGCCACCGTTGCAGCAGTATGGCGGTAGAATGAGCTCTTATCCTCTGGGAGGCTCCATGCCCGCTAACTTATAGCAGAGATCTATGCAGGAGGTTACCCACCTGCTTATCGTCCGCTTGGCTGCAGGTCTGCCAGATGCGCTTCAGCGTGAGGACAAACAGCTGGCTAACCTCTCCTCGATATCAGCCGTGCGCTCCTTATAATAAGCGAGCGCCTCTAGGATCCAGAGTATGGAGCCTATATTCGCCTCCGAGGTGTGATTGGGGTAGAACACCGCAGAGTCAACACCTGGTTAAGGTGAAACTCCACACCACCTCGGAAGGAATTTCGGTGGGGGCAGGACAACCTTGTCCCTGTGGAAGACCAGGTAGGAGACTCGATGGAGCGCCTGGAGCTCTCCCATCCTTCTGGCTGACGGATAGCCACCAAGAAGGCGGTCTCTCCACGACAGGTGAGAGAGAGCACACCTGTGCATAGGTTCGAATGGCTTGCCCATGAGCTTTGCCAGTACCAGCAGTAGATCCCACGGAGGTGGGGGTTCCTGCACTGAGGGGAAATGTGATCAAGGCCTTTGAAAAAGCGCCAGACCACCTTCTCCTGCGCGCAACGACTGCTTCCCAGCCCGCGCCTGTAAGCAGAGATGGCTGCTAGGTGCACCCTTAGGGTCGACACCTAAGCCCTTGACTAGAAAGGACCATAAATAGTCCAAGATGCTTGCAAGGAACAGGAGGAAGGGTCCAAGCCCTGTCCTGACACCAAATGGAAAACCTTTTCCATTTTGAAGGCATAGCATTTTCTGGTCGACTACGGGACGCCTAACTACATTGAGGACCTCGCCGAAAGACCCAAAGCCTGGAACTCTAGCCGCCAGGAACCAGGCCGCCAGTGCAGGGATTGAAGGTCCGGATGGAACACCTTCCCTGATTGACTGAGAGCAGGTCCGGGCGAGCTGGAAGCTGCCGCGGAGTCCTGGAGCTGAGACTGAGGAGATCTGGGTACCAGAACTGGCGAGGCCAGTCTGGGGCTATCAGAATCACCTGCGCCTTGTCCCTCCCTCGCCTTGAGAAGCACCTTGTGGATCAAGGAAATGGGGAAAGGCGAAAAGAGGCCTGGGGTCCATTGCCTCGAGAAGGCATCCCCTGCAGCGAGCCCTGCTGAGGGGGCGGGCATGGAACAGACTCAGCTGCTTCTCCATGGAGGCAAACAGGTCCACCTGAGGTGTGCCCCAGTGGAGAACAGATGCTGTACTACCTCGGCAGGAGAGACCACTGGGATGCAGCCCCTATCCGGCTCAGGGCATCGGCCAGGGTGTTGGAGGCTCCTGTCACGTGAATGGCTAGGAGATCCGCCTCCAGGCTGCGCCACGAGTGACCAAATGCGAGAGCTTCTTGCATAGAAGCATGAGGCGCTGTCCCGCCTGGCGCGGTTTAGATAGTACATGGTCGTGGTATTGTCCGCCTGGACTCGGACCACTTGACCCCGGAGGAACGGAGCAAAGGCGGTGAGCTAGGCGGACCGCCGAGCTCCAGCAGGCTGATGTGGCATCGGGACTCCATGGGGACCAGAGGCCATGAGCCCGGTGTCTCCCCAGATGGGCACCCCAACCCATCAGAGAGGCATCGGTCGACAGAGACCGTCGACTCGGGCGGATCTAACGGGATGCCCTCCTGCAAATGATCTGAATGGTCCACCACTGGAGAGCATTCCACATCCCCTGTGTCACCGGCATAAGCTGGTCCAAGGGATCGCAGCGCAGTGACCACTGGCTGGCCAGTCCCACTGAAGGGGATGTTCCAGCGGGCCCAACGGACCACGCTGGTACAGGCCGCCATGAGACCCAGGAGGCGAGAAGTCCCGGGAGGCGCAATTGCCCAACCAGAAATGATCGGGCAAAGGAGGAAAGAACTCGGCCCTGTCCGCTGGAGCCGCGCCTGGCTCAAGAGAGTCGAGCTGCGCCTGATGAATAAATCACCTGCTCGCTCGAGTCTGACTCTGGCCTCATGATAAGGAGGCCCAGTTGAGAGCAGACCTGAGGGCCAGATCTCTGACCACCCGCGCCCTTCCTGAGGGAGCTGCTATCAGCCAGTCGTCCAGGTAAGGGTACACCGACCCTCGGGCGCCAAGAGGAATGCTGTCACCACTGCCATGCATTTGGTGAAGACCCTTGAGCTGGAGACAAGCCAAGGGCATGGCTTGAACTCAAGAGGGATCCTTCCGCCGGAAGCGAAGGAATCTCTGTGAGACGGACGGATAGGGACGTGAAAAACGCTGGCCCTGCAAGTCCAGAGAGCAGAACCACACGCTGCTCCAAGGATGGTATAATCTGAGCCAGAGTGACCATCCTGAAGGTTCGAGACCTTAGGAACTTGTTTAGGTCGTAGGTCGAGAATGGGGCGCCAGCCCCCCGTCCGTTTCGGAACCAGGAAGTACCTGGACACAAACCCTGGGTCTGAAGGAGGGTCCACCACCTCTCTTACCACCTCCTTCTGGAGGAGGAGAGTGATGTCGGCTCGACGAGCCGCCAGTGAGGCTGGGGATCCCGAAGCCCCCCGAGGGGCGACGGCTCTGAAGGGTGGTGCCTGCTCGAATTCCAGAGGCAGGCCTCTTCCCACCACCTCCAAGACCCACCTGTCCGTGGTAACAGCGGACCAGGCGGAACGGAAGTGCCGGAGCCGTCCCCCCACGGGGGGACCCAGGGTAGGTGACGGGATGGGGCGACACCCTCAGCCCGTCACTGGGCAGGCTTGGAGGAGGGACCGCCGAGGGACCTCCTGGGCCCTACCTCCTGCCTCCTGTTAGAGGAAGCTGCGTTGGGTTTGGGATGCCAAGGCGAGCCTGCTGGCCCTGACGTTGCTGGGCAGGGCCAAAGAGCAGGACAAGGGCTTAGGCTGTGGTTTATGCCTTGTCCTTCTGAGCGGAAGAGACCGAGTCCAAGGTGGCATTGGACTTCTCGATCCTCTGCAGGTGACCTTCCACCCCAGGGTCAAGAGGTCAGTCCCCAAAAGGGAACATCCGCCAACTTGTGCTGGGTATCCGGTAAAGGTGGATATCCTCAGCCAAGCCCGGACCGAGATAGCCACTGCGGCCGCCACCGATCTGGCACACGAGTCCCCTACATCCAAAGCAGTCTGAGCTGCTGTTTGGCCACTGCCCTCGCCTGGTCCCGCACCTGCTTAACCGTAGTCTGCAGATCGGCGGAAGATGAGGATGACCTCATCCAGGAGCCCAACAGGGCATGAGAAAAATGTGCCATGAGGACGGCCGAACTGGCCTGACGAAGCCGAGAGAGGACGCGAGAGACTTTTCGCCCGACATAGTCCAATTCCTTGACTCCTTGTCAGGAGGTTTGTCCACATCCTGGCGCTAGCCGGGCGCTCCGAAAACGCTGTCGGTAACCAACCCTCAGCAGAGGGGTGTTCAAAACCGGACAAGGAACCGTGGGACCGTGATACTTCCTGGCCATCCTGGTCAAGGCGAGGGGCAGGAAGGGCGCTGCCAAGTTCCAGTGCCGGACCCACTATGGCCTCGGCCACCTGAAAGGCCTCCGTCGGAGAACTCGGTCCAGAATCTCCGTGAGGGGATACCTGGCCGCTTTGGAACGGGTTCGAGCTCCATCCCGGTAGACTCCGAGATGAGCCAAGCAGTCCAGGAAGGACGACGGGCTATCGCCCATTGGCTGACTTCCTGAAGACTCAAGTCCAGTCGCTGGAGAAGAAGGAGGAATCGCTTCGGACTCGAAGAGTCCTCAAAGAGCTGCCTCTGGCCTGAGCCACCTTCACCTGCCGAGGTCGGTCGGGAGTGAGGGTAACTGACAGCCGATGGGTAAACCCTTAGCCATCGAGAAACCTTGGTCGGAGCCCCAATTGGTGGCTGTGGAGGCGGAGGTTCCACCGAATCGGTGGAGCAGCTGGTTTTGGCCGAACAACCGCCTGGGTGTAGGCCTCGGACAAGTCGAGGGGTTGTGTCGCCGCCCGTGACAGCCACTTAATGGCCGGAAGGCGCCGAGTCGGCTTATTCCGCGCAGGAGGAGCTGTTGCAACATAAGGTCTCGCACTGCCGACGAATTTACGCGAAGCCCTCCTCATCCGAGGAGGAGGACGACGACCAGCGGCGCCATCACGTGCCGACCGAGACCGCTTATGACGGTGGGAACGGCTGGACCGCAAGAGAGTCCGAGACCGAGAGTCCCGAATTTCCGGGTCGGGTAGGAGGTGTCGGCCGAACCGCACTCCTTCGCTCGGAAGGTCCATCCGAGGGCTCCGGAACCGAGGCACAGGCGAGCCCATCGGATCTCTCAACTCCTCCCGGGGAACCGGGAGAGGGGAATCTTCGCTGCTAAAGGCGACAGCTCCGTCAATGGGTCGAGAAAAATCTCGACTTCATCAGTGGGAGTCTCGGTCAACTGACCTGACGGGACACCGTGAGGCCAGTGGTCGAAGCCAGCGGTCGACCGGGCTTGACGGTCGACGGCCCGGGAGAGGGACCTTCCCGCCCCAAGAGCCGCCGACGGAGGGACTTACCCTGTCCCTCTTTGGACCCGAGAAAAGGTCCAGCAGACGCAGGCCCTCCTTAGTGGAGAGGGCAGACAAAGCTCCTTAAAGGAAGCCGTGTAGGAAGAACCCAGAGAGAGCGGGATAAATGCCGCGGCCGAGGAAGATACGGCCCGCGCCGCCTCCTCTTCGAGGGCGACCATCCGCTCGAGCTGATCCGCCGAGCCCGCCGCGACACCGCCTAACCGGGCCTCTTGGACTTCACCGGAGGGAAACGCTCGGGACGGCCCAGCTGCAATCGGGCACGGTCTCGAGGACGAGGGTCGAGAAAGATGAGCACAGGTCGCAAGCTCATGGGGTCGTCAAGGCCTAAGCAGACACACGCGAGAGTGTGGATCCGTCCGAGACATCTTCTGTTCGCATGGGCATCTCCAAATCCAGGAGTCGATTTGGTCCACGAAATGTAGGGATCAAGACTGAAGTCTTTTGCAAAATATTATTTTTAAATCCGCAAACGGAGAAATAGGAACTAGTCGCAAACGAGAGCTGCTAAGGAGGGAACCTGAGCTCCAAGCGGTAAGGAAGATCTGGCGTCATGGGGCGGAGCCGAGAGTTATACCACCCGGGTGGGTGGGAGGAGCAAGCTTGAAGACCTTCCGGCAAGATTTAAAGCGGCAAGGATACTGCCAATGAGTGTGGATGAACAACATATCCATGTCCCTAGAACAGAGCTAGTGAGCTCGGGGGATGGTGGGTGGGCATGTGAATGAGTGGTGGAGACTTCGTCCAAGAAGATCAAGAATTACGGTAAGTATGTAATTTCCATATCTTCCTGGACTAAAAGTCTCCACCACTCATTCACACTAATGGGAGAGTACAGAGCTAAAAATCAACCCCCAATAGGGCGGAAGGAGACAGACCTCATTCAGGACAGAAGTCCATAAGGACTGTCCTGCCAAAGAAAGTGAACTGTCTGGCATGGACATCCAGAACATAGTGTTTTACAGAGGTATGCACTGATTTCCAACTCGCCGCCATGCAGCTGCCTGCAATGGGTACATTATGAATCTCCACCAGGAAAGCCATAACCGCTCCGGTAGAGTGGTGTGAAGCTGGCCTTCCATCTTGACCTGTGTCATGGATAAGTAGTGTTGAAGACATGTTACTAACCAAGCAGAAAACATCTCATGGCAACAGGCTGACCCAGCCAAGGCATGCAGAAAGATACAATAGTTGCTTGGATGTGTATTCCTTCGTTCTGTCGATGTAGAATCGCAGAATCCTCAACATCCAGAGAAATGACAGGCTCGTTCTCCTTCATTCTGGATTTAACGAAGTAAGAAGGGAGAAGCAAAACTTGACTAACGATAACTGAGCCAGTGTGAAGTGTCAGGGTGATTACTGGGTCCGGTTCCCTGACCTGACTTCCAAGGATTATTCCGTGTTCCGGGAATGATCTCTCGGAACTGGCAGAAACAACCACCCTATTCAGAAATTCAGCTTGACTAGGGTGAAGTCTAACCAGGTGTGCTGAAGGCATGCACATGGCTGAGTGTCCAATTAAGATATTGTTACTTTATAACCACCCTACCTCAATCATGGTCTAATCTATTTGCCTGATTATAATTACCTTATCCTAAACCTTTGCAGTTATTTTTTTAATATTTTTGTACAACTTCTATACCAATAGTCACAATTATGTTTTACCCCACATTGTTAGTCAACAACTTTATAAGTAAAAATATTTAATCGAAAAGAAATACCAGGAAATGTCATATTGTCAATTCTTTGCTTAAAATTTCTATACAAAATTAACATTATTTTGATCAGCAGTGCAAGCAAACAATATATTTTTAACTAGAGAGGAAGTCTCTCCTACTTTTAGCTACAATCATACAAAAAAAATTAAATGCAAGGACCATCCTTCTCTGCTCCTAATGTCAGAGATAAAAGCAATTCTTAACACAGTCATACCCTGACATCTCAAGTGAGGTCCTAGGCAGAAGGACATGCTGTCACAGCTCCTTCCTCTCTTCTGCTTACCCTTGGCTCAAATGGGGTTTAAATTTATATGTTTTGGATGGAAGGCACCTGATGGACCTAGTGTTCAAAAACCCATACTAGTGTAACAATTACACTTTTTTGTACTTTTCAGACACGTATTTGGGTGGAAGACACATGATAGACCTCGTGTTCCAAAACCCAGACTAGAATAATAATTATATATTTTTTTTTAAAGTATGGTAAGTGGTTTTTATATTCATCCTGCCATGCTGTCATTCCAAATTGTGCAATTAATGCATTAGTACTACTTTCCAGACACGTGATAAAAACTTACATTTGCAATAGGTGGTAGAAAATGTCTTATTTTAGAAGTGAAATGACATGTCAGATTCTTACATCATAGCAGAGTGGTTTGTAACATCTTAAAATTCTGTAGCTAGCTCTAAAGCTCTTGTTGCTATAGAGAAAGTACCTTGTGGCTAGGCCTGCATTCTGTTTAACAGGAAACCTTCTGACTTGGTAAAAAATGTGTTGTTTTTTACTTACTCAAATAAAATGTCACAATTCTACACAAGTTCCAAACAAGATATTTTTTAAACTTCAAAATGTTAACAATACAACTTAATATTGTAAAGGAGCTTGATATGATTTTGAAGTTAGTCTTCTAAAAAAAGATCATAAGCATATACTTTGAAAAAAATACATAAATAATCATTTCTGTTTTAAATTTATCTTTAAACTATTTCAAAGTAAGGCACACTTTATTATTGGCTAAACAGCAGCTTAAGTCTAAATTATGCTTGGCAATAAGGTTTTATTTAATTTTATACAGTAGAAGTAGAAGCAAGGCATTTTTTCAATTCATTGTTTAATTCAGAGAAGAGACAATAAGCAAAATTTTTTTGTTGCTTTGATTTGTGCAGTGACATGTTGTCTACTGGCTCAAGATAGACCGAAAACATTCAGAGGTGTACCTTCATTGCCGGGTATTGCAGACCTGCGTTCGACAGGTTCAAGAGGTACCCAAATACCTTACTTGGTGGGCAACTGAAGGGTCCAGATGGGACCTGCACACCAGATGGAGAAGGGTTTTCACTTAGCCGTGTAAGCCCTCCTGGTGGAAGGCCTATGCATGGCTTAGAAGATGTCTGCGATGGTCTGGAAACCTAAAGCTTGCCCACTTCCATTTCCACCAGAGCCCGGCGTGGGGATGAAGGCAGCGCATGCTAGGATGGACTAAAGTCCCTCTGTCAGAGGGTCCGTTCACAGAGGGAGTTGCCTCGAGGAAACCTCTGACAAACTGTAGATCAATGCAAATCATATCTGCCGAGGCCAGTCTGGGACGATGAGAATCACTGTGTCCCCCTGTGCCTACAGCTTGAGCAGCTTCCTCTGAATTAAGGGAAGAGGAGGAAAACATACAGGGAGAGTCTCGTATACTGCAGTGAATACATCCTGACAGAAAACACCAAGGTCTGGATTTCTGAAGCAAGATAGAGGCAGTTTTGCATTGAGAGGGGACGCAAAAAGGACCAGGCCCGAACTGCCCAACTCATCTAAAGCGAGTGCACAAAATCTGAACTGATGCATCGTGCTCGAGGTACCACTTTTACAATCTCACGGCCTTCCTGCAGAGAGGGTAGGAGGATGCTCCACCCTGCTTGCTGATGTAATACATCACAGTTTTGTTGTCCGTCTGAAGTAGGATCACTTCATGGCAGAGGGCATCCTTCAGGACCTTGCTTGTAAAATAGCTCTCATCTCCAAGATATTTATGACAAGATTAGGTTCCTCCTGGCTCCACACTTGAGTGTGGAGGTCTTGACAGTGAGCCCCCCATGAGAGATTTTGCCCAGAGTCCCAGCATCCGCTCAACCAAAAAAGGGGGCAGAATAGAGTAGTTTTCCATGATGTAACGAGCCATCTGATGATGCTGTTTCTCCCATCCTCTGGAACAAAATCGGACACCCTGAGGGCTCTTAAGGAGATGAGCTGCTGGGAAGATGAAACTGGCACCTTCCCTGAATCAGGGAACCCCCTGGAGAGAACAACTGAGAAGCTGTGGTGACTGCTTCCTGTCTCTCTTGCCCGGATGGGCTGGCTAGGAGCTAAATGTCCAGGAAGTGAAGACTTGAATGCAGAGGTTTTAGTGAACTCCTCCCTGAACAGGTACTTGTTTAACAACCTTGCAAAGCCAACAAATGGATGCATGCCGCCTGTTATCTTGGAACCAGAAGCAGTGGAAATAGGAACCTGTGCTCTGTTCCACTGTGTAACAACTTCTACTGTCCAGTTCCTACAGAGGCCCCGTATCTCAAAAGCAAGAAGTGTGACTGAGAAGTGGACAGACTGGGCTGCCATCTGGGTGGAAGGTCTGGGGAAATCTGTGAAATTGGGAGACTATCCCTCTGAGACAATCCTGATGACCCTGATGTCTGCTGAAATGGACTTACACTGGTGGTAAAACTGAATTAGACACCCCTCTTAACTGGGCTGGATCCACAGAGGATGGTACAGGGTGCTTTCAGGCCCTTTGCCCTCTACTGCATTTTCTTAGTGGCTGAAGGGTTGGTTCCTGATAAAGGTACCTAGGTCTCTACCTTGAAAGAACTGTCTGTTATGAGGATGCGAGTGGCCTCCAGAGACCTGAGGACTGAACAGACAAGCACCTTCAAGGAGACATTAACCACCTGCTGCCAGCAGCAGCTGCCCTGGAGGCAGAGTCGTGGCCATAAAGATTTCAGCTGATTATTGGGCTATGTGCCCGTACTAATGGAGCATTAGATTTCGAGAGGCTCTCGACCATTGCATTGAGTGTGTTCCACAGGGTGTTCTCATACTGAGGAATGTAGGAACTCAAGATGTAGAAGTCTGCTTTGGTCCACAGATGAAGACTGAAAAGTTATGGTGGGCCCCATATCCCTGAGGAGGAAAACAAAAACTGGAAAGAAGCTCTTCCATCACACTGATAGGAAGGCTTGCATTCTAGCCTATAAAATGAGTCCTCCGCTGCGTCTTCGACAAAGCAGAGAAGGGAGAGAATCATCCAGATCCACCTTTACCCCAGAATAACTTCCAAAAGACATGTCTAAGCCAGGAACACGGCCACCTTGATCAGCGAAGAGTTCAGCGCCATCTATGGCACCCACATCACACAGTGCCACACACTGTGCCAGATGTGGCGCCACACATGGTGACAGCGCTACCCACGGTGCCAGCAGCACATGCGGCACCAGAACTGCCGCTGGACCAAGATCTGAAGAAAAAGGGGGAGAAGGAAAGCAGTACCTGTGCCGGCCCCTGCAGGGAAAAAGGAGAGGGGGATAGGCATGAGGAGTCGGTGTCAATGGCATTGGCACCGGAGAGAGCACCACGCACATCCTGGCCAGACCAACCCAGCTGCAGTCCAGCGTCTCTTGGTCCACAGGCCAGGACAACCAGGCAAACGCCATATCCCCTGCTCTAAAAGAGCAGCCCAGAGGTGAAACTGCTCACCAGGACCTCATTGAGGATGGAGACGGGATCCGGTATTGAAGACTGCAGATGTTAAGAGCAGGGCCACAGAGAAATCCACCGGAGTCAGTTCAGGCCTACCACTCTCTACCACCGACGACCCCTGTGCAGACATATCAGAGGGCGACCTCAAGCGGTATCGATTCTTCTTCCACCAAAGGAGGAGGAAGAGCTTGAGGTCAAGCGGAGCCGGGTCCCTAATCGAGGTCAGGAATGGGACTGCTATTTTTGTGCTTTGGGTGGACTGTCTCCCCCCCCGGCACCATAGTTGGACCCCCTCCTCCACAAAGGTTGGCAGACCAGACACAGCCCCACTGCCATCACAGCTTTCAAAATAAGTCTCCCTACCGTCACAGCTACAGTCTAAGGTCAACTCAGTTGATGGCAGGCTGAGAATTTCTTCTTCTTCATCATCTTCTTTTTAATTTTTTGAAAAATAAGAAAATAACACTAAAAATGGTAGTTAATCGAATACTGAATGGCTACAGCTGCTGTCATATAGATGAAGACTTGACTCCCGGCAGGCGAGCACCGTCGTCATCGAAGCGCACTTGGCGGGACAAAAGGAACTGAGGCAGTTGGAGGGTTGACGCCGAGATAGCCTATACGGTGTGAGATAGTCTCGCAGCACCGTGCATGCGCGGTCGTATCCCGGCAGCGGCCCTCCTGAAGATTCCCATTAGTGTGAATGAGTGGTGGAGACTTTTAGTCCAGAAGATCTACTGTTACGAACATACGAACATACGAAATTTGCCAGCAGATAAAGGCCTAGAGGTCTATCAAGTCTGCTCGAATGTGCAGCTAGCACCCCTTATTCTGCAGCTGCCCCTCCCTTCCACCCTTCCCCTTCATTAACCTTCCCCCTTGTCCTGTCCCATCCTCGTTTGAAGCAGTCCACTGTTCTACTGCATACCACTTCTGCAGGTAACGATTCCACCCAGCCACCACCTCTGTAAAAAGTGTCTCCTCATCTCCTCCTGAACCTTCCTCGCCCAGTCTCATATCATGGCCCCTGGTGGCCCTCCCTCCCTTACTTTGAACAGCCCCTCTGTACCTGTCTTGTTTATTCCTTTCATGTATTTAGGGTTTCAATCATGTCCCCCTGTCTCTCCTCTCCTCCAGTGAGTACATGTTCAACTCCTTCAACCTCCCTCATATGATAAGTCCCCAGACCCTTGATCATCTTTTGTCGCCCTGCTGCTGCACTCCTCCAGTAACTTAATGTCCCTTTCAGATACGGACGCCAGAACTGCACGCAGTACTCCAGGTGTGGTCTAACTAATGACCTATACAGTGGCAGAATCACCTCCTCTCCTTGAGGATATACCCCTGCAATACAACCCAGCATTTTGTTGGCCTTGCAGCTGCCTTCCTACACTGTGCCGAGTTGTTCATTGACCCTGTGATGAGCACACCCAGATCCTTCTCCTCCTCTGTCTGGGCTAGCTGCACCCCTAGCTGGTAAGTCCTCCTTGGGTTCTTCATCCCAAAATGCATCACCTTGCACTTTTTGGCATTAAAGCCCAGTTGCCAGGTGTCTGACCAGGTTTCAAGCTTTGCCAGATCATCCTGCAACCCCCGCATCCCCTAGGTCATCCACCACCGCTCCAACCTTGGTATCATCAGCAAACAGACTGATCTTTGCTCTTGATGTCCCATGATATGTCTGCAATGAATATCCCTAAACAACACTGGTCCCAACACCGAGCCCTGTGGGACACCACTGCTCACTGCCCTTGGGTGTGAGAGCTCCCCACCCACCACCACCCTCTGTTGCCTTCCCTGCAGCCAGTTTCCTACCCATCTCACCAGCATTGCACCTGCCCCTGTGCCTACTAACTTCCTTCCCAGCCTTCCATGTGGCACTGAGTCAATGCCTTACTGAAGTCCAGATACAGGACATCCACTGCATGTCCTCTGCCAGTTGCCTAGTTACCCAGTCATAGAACCCACCAGGTTGGTTTGGCAGGATCGGCCACGTATGAAGCCATGCTGTCTGCTGTCCTGTAGTCCTTGGCCTCTAAGAGGGCCACCAGCCTCCTTCAGGATAGTCTCCATTAGCTTACCCACGATGGATGTGAGGCTCACTGGTCTGTAGTTTCCTGGTTCATCCTTGGGGCCACTCTTGTGGAGGGGCACCACATGAGCCATCCTCCAGTCCTGAGGTACACACCCAATGTAGTGAGGCATTAAATAGGTCTGCCAAGGTCCTGCAAGACCTCTGCCAGCTCCTTCAGTACCCTGGGGTGGATGCCATCTGGGCCTGGTGCCTTGTCCACCCTCAGTGCCTTTCAAACCCTCTCGAACTCTGTCCTCCATGATTTCCCCATCTGTCACCACTTCCCCCTGCCTGCCATTTCACCCATCTTGGGTGTCACCCCTCTTCTCTTTAGTAAATACTGAGCAGAAGTACTCATTTAGTGCTTCCGCCTTTATCATACCCTGCTTCCACCCACACCCCCTCCTTCCTAATCCTTACTATGGTCCTTACAGCTCCTTTTCTCCCTGATGTACTTAAAGAAGTCCTTCTCCCCTTCTTAATGCCTTGTGCCAGCCTGAGTTCCGTAGATGCTTGGCTCCTTACTGCCCTTGTCACCTCCTTCGATTCTGTCAAGTAACCTCTGTCCTCCTCCCTGTTTTCTTGTATTTCCTAAAGGCAGCTCTTTTCTTCCTTACCTTTCCATGACCTCCTTGCTCAACCAGCTCGGTTTCTTAGCTCTAGCCTTCTTGCTCTGGGCTTTGCAGCAGGTTTTGGTTGCCTCCACTATCCCCAACTTTATGAGCTCCCATCTCTGGTTAGTATCCATACTAGATTGAATTCTGGCCAGGTACCCTTTTACCACTTCCCCCATCCTCCCAAAGTCAGCCCTCCTGAAGTCCAGCACTCTTGTGCCAGATTCCACTCCTTCCTTGCCCATATCCAATGTGAGCCATACTGAGTGGTGGTCATCTCCTGACAGCGGTTCCTCCACTGTAAGTTCTCTCACAAAGTCCCCATTTGCCAGCACAAGGTCAAGGGTATTCCCTAACCTGGTTGGTTCACTGACCATTTGCAGCAGGAAGCTGTCCTGAAGGCATCCAGCAGTACCTGCTCCTTCTGTTCCTGGTTGTTGGGGTGCTCCAGTCCACTTCTGGCATGTTGAAGTCCCCACAATCACCACACTACCCTTCTCGCAGGTCCTCCTGATCTGTCCTCTAGTTCCCTGTCTAACTCCTCCATCTGAGATGGTGGCCTGTACACCACTCCCATTCTAAGACTCCTATTCTTGGAATCCTGGATTTGCACCCAAAGTGACTCTGTACTGCCCTCCTCCCTTCCTCCCTTACACACTTCAGTCCTTCCTTCACATATAGTGCCACCCCCTCCTTTCCCAGTCACGCTGTCCCTACGAATAACCTGTACCCTGGTACAGACAGGTCCCAGTCATTATATTGGGTGGCCCATGTTTCTTGATGGCTGCAATGTCCACCTCTCCCTCTGCCATGAGAACCTGCAACTCTGCAGTTTTCTCCCAAGGCTCCTAGCATTAAGGGTAACCACCTTCCACCCTTTCCCTCCTCCCATCCTGCCCTCCTTTCCTAGCATCACCAATAGTACTTGCCATTTGTCCTTTGTCACTGTTATGGGGGGTAAGCTCATATGATTTCCCAACCTATGGTCCCTGCATATCTCTTCCCCAACTGCCACCCCCCACTCCTAGTTTAAACTCCAAACTTCCTCTATATATTCTTCCATCCTCTGCTTCAACACTGTTATGGTAAGTTCTTATGTAACTACACTATCTTACTTCGAGAGGGAGCTCTTGCAGTGGGTCATAACCATTAGGACTGCATCCCAAACAGTAGAAGTATAAGATCCAGGTCAGCTGGGTGGAAGTAAAAGGTATCTACCAGTCTCCTAAGAGAGCAACCCCTGGAGAACAACGAGGCCGAAGCCAGCCCTCCTCCTAGAAGCAATGTCCAGACTGTAGTGTTTTATGAAAGTATGGACAGAACTCCAGGTGGCGGCAGCACAGAGATCCGCTGTAGACACATTTTGGAGAGAGGCGAAGGAAGTGGCAACTCCTCTTGTGGAATGACCCTTCAGTGGGCCTGGTAAGGGTTTGTTGTACTTCTGGTAACAGAACACTATACAGCTGACTAACCACTTGGCTAGTGTCTGTTTAGTCACTGGTGCCCCAATCATTCTGGGGCAAAAGAAACAAACAACTAGTCCATTTTCCTAGACAACTGGGTGCAGTCTATGTACAAACGAAGAACTCTGTGAACATCCAGAGTACGCAATAAGGCCTCCCCTCAGTTTGAGACTGGGTAGTAAACTGGCAGGTTAATGTCTTGGTTGAGAGTGAACTCAGACACTACCTTCGGAAGAAACTTGGGATTTGTGTACAACGACACCTGGTTCCAGTAAAAAACTAAATAGGGCTCCTTAAACATGAGAGCCTGAAGCTTGGAAATCCTCCAGGCTGAAGTAATGGCAACCAAAAACAACACCTTCCAAGAAAGGAAGCGTAGCTCGCAACTTGCGGCTGGCTCGAAAGGAGGCAAAGTGGGTTTCTTTAACATGAATAACAGGTCCCATGGGGGAACCGGATCCCGAATGGGTGGTTTAATATGCAGCATGCCCCAAAGAAAGGTGCGGGACGGGTCCATCTGCGCCAAGGTCTTGCTGTCCACTGGTACGATAAGCAGACAATGCAGAAAGATGCACTTTAAGGGACGAATAACTAAGACCGGCATCTGACAGGGAAAGTAGGTGTACTCGTATCAAGCTCACTGGGCAGGAGAACGGGTCTATGTTATGGGCAGACGCCCAGAAACAAGCATTCCCATTTCATGGCGTAGGTGGCCCTGGTCGAGGGCTTCCTTGCTGCCACTAGAACTTCTGCTACCTTTGGAGACACCCCATACCGGTCCTTGACTAAGTCTGCAGAAGTCAGCCATGCAGATGCAGAGACTTTAGGTTGGGGTGAAGAAGAGTACCCTGTTCCTGGGAGAGCAATCGGGAGGACAGGGAAAGCAGAATGGGAGGTTCCCTCGCTAGTTGCTGAAGCAATGGGAACCAGATCTGTCTGGGCCAGAATGGTGCTACCAGAATAATTTTTGCTCGATCTGCTTGCAGCTTGAGCAGAGCTCGCTGGGGTACTGGGAAGGGATGGAAGGCATAGAGAAACTTCCCTGTCCAAGAGAGGGGACAATGCCGCTTACCAAAAGACACCAGGCACTGTATCTAGCGTGCAGAAACTTGGCAGTTTGGTGTTGAGTGGGGATGCAAAGAGGTCCAATTCTGGAAGGCCCCATCTTCCGCACAGGTCATCTGCTACCTCCTGTAATAACTCCCATTCGTGAGCCTGAGACCGTGACTGGCTGACGCTGTCGGCCAAAGTGTTTTGAACTCCTGGAACATGAACTGCTGCAATTTCCAGATTGTGTTCCACTGCCCAGTACCAGACCCTCATGGCTTCCCTGCATAGAGTGTTGGAGTTTGCGCCACCTTGCTTGTTGAGGGAAAAAACTGACGTATTGTTTGTCTGGAACAACAATGGGCCTGGAAGCAGAACCGTCTGGAACGCCTGCAAGGCATATAGCACTACTCTCGTCTCCAACACATTTATGTGTAGACTGTTCTAGAGTGGACCATGATCCCCTTGTCTGGTTGTCCTTGAAATGTGCATCCCATCCCTGACTTGAGGCATCTGTTGTGGGGATCTGCCGAGGGCTAGGACTGTGAAATGGGGCTCCAATCTCCAGACGGTAAGGGGTGAGCCACCATTCCATGACCCAGCGGATAGCACTGGAGATGCGTACTTGCTGCTCGAGGTTGTCCAGATGCTGATCCCACTGTATTCTGAGGTTCCACTGAAGAACTTTCATGTGGAGACGGGCTAAGGCACTGTCACAATGGCTGCTGCCATGTCGCCCAACAGCTGAAGTACCATTCTGGCTGGAACCTGACTGGTAGAGCCGATTTTCCAAGCCAGTTCCTGAGGATGGGATGCTTTGTCTGAGGGCAGGAAGGCTCTCCCCTGAAGGATGCCCAAGATGGCTCCTGTATACTATATCCTCTGAGATGGCCAGGGGGACGACTTGGGAAGGTTTAAGGTAACTCCCAAGTTTTGGAATAGGTGGAAAGTACTTTCCAATGTGCTCTGCAGCCATTCTTCCGAGGGGGCTGTTAGGAGCCAGTTGTCCAGGTAGGGATAGATGAAATATCCCTGCCTCCGGAGGGCTGTGGCCACCACTGCCATGCATTTAGTGAATTCCCGAGGTGCTGAGGACAGGCCGAATGGCAGCACTCTAAATTGGTAATGCTCTCCCTGGAAGATGAAGCAAAGGTACTTTCTGTGGGATAGCAGGATCTTTATATGCATGTAGGCATCCTGCATGTTTGGGGAGCAGAGAGAGAGTCTCCCTGATGCAGCATGGGCAGTAGTCCGGGCAGAGTTACCATCCTGAACCTCTTGTATTGTATAAAAAGGTTCAGTTGGCTTAGGTCCAGGATGGGACGAAGGTCTCCTGTCTTCTTTGGTACCAGGAAGAAATGGGAGCAATACCCTTTCCCTTTTTCGCTCAGTGGAACTGCCTGAATCGCCTTTTTGCTCAGCAGGGCTTGAACTTCTGCCTGAATGAGACTTGCGTGGGATGGGGAGTAATGAATGGGGATCGGTGGGTTGTCTGGGGGGATTTATGTGAACTCCAGGGCATAGCCCCTCTCTATTATCTGGAGTACCCACCAGTCCATCGTAATGTCAGACCAACTGGTGAGGTAAAGGGAGAATCACCCTACTTTCTCCTCCTGGAGTTCGACGGGAGGATGGTAGGTTGGCAGAGAGTCATGCGGACGCATTCAGAGTGTGCAAGGCTGCCCTTGTGGATTTTACATTTCTTGGCCCCTGTGCTCCTGCAGGCTGAAGGGGGGCCTTCCTTTTGAACCCTCCTCTATGCTGCTGTCTCTTCCCTCATTGACCTTGTTGCCTGCGAAAAGGCAGACGTCGGTAAGGGGTTGGTTCTGATTTGCACATCTTGTGGACTTCAGAAACAGCTTTCCCCGAGTCCTGCACGTTGGTAATCATCTTTTCTGCCTCCTGGCCGAAAAGCACTGGGCCCTGAAATGGGGTGTCCAGGATGGCGTCCTGAAAATCCTGATGGAACCCTGAGACCCATAACCAGTAGTAGTGTTGAAGGCATAACCCTGTGGCAGCTGCCCTGGCCATGTCGTCTGCAGAGTCGTAAGAGCATCAGAGGACGTGTTTGCCTACATCCGTGCCAGACTGTAGGATGGCTAGGAGTTTAGATTTAGTGAGAGAATCCGTCTGTGTCATAGCCAGATCTAGCACCTTGTTCCAGAGCGATTTCTGGTACATTACCATATGAGCTAAGAAGTTCAGTGACTGGACTGTGCAGGTGGCTGACGAATACATTTTGTGGCCAAACAGGTCTATCTTTTTGGAGACTCTGTTTGGTGGCTGTGAACTCATATGTTTCAGCTGTTGAGTCCTGCCATGTGTGGCCACAGGACCACTGAGTAGGCCTTCGGCTGCTCACTTAGGTGAGGCTCTTCCCAGGAGTCCTGTACAAGTGATCAGCTTTCGTTGCGACTGCCGTGGTCATAGAAGGATGCTTCCAGGACAGTTTAGTGACGTCCTGGAATGGCTCTACCAAAGGTGGAATGACTAGAGGCTTTGGGTCACTGGCCCCCAAGAACTTTGCCAGCTGGCGTCTTTTGGGGTCCAGGTCTTCAATTTCCCATTGATTGAGGAACTGAATATGCCTTAACACATCTAAAAAAGTCAGACTGTTTGCAGGGGCTCTTGGAGAGTCCTTCCTCGGATCTGGAGACAGAAGGGACAGGTCTTCCTCTGATGAGTCGTATGAGGATGAGTATCTACTGGACTCCTCAGAGGGGGAGGAGCAACACGTGGTGGAATAACTTCTGTGTCTCGAAAAGGACCAGGACGAAGAATGGCGGCTGTGCCTCCTACTTCCACTGGCTCCCTGTCCTATGCCCCCTGGAGTATTGCAGGCTGGCACTGGGAAGACAACGGCATTCTACGTGGGGGTGGTGTGGGCTGTTTAGGTGGAGTTGGTGTGTCAGAATCCCAGAGGTGTGGGCCACGGCTCTGGCTGCCTTGGCAACAGATCCCCCTTTATAGTGTTCCACCAGCTATTGAAGAGCGTGCCTACCTCTGCCAAAGGCAATAGGGGTGCCATACGTTATCGGGCATCAGGTCTGGTGGTGTCATGTCCGCTGGTGACTGAGACCTCAACGTCTGGTTGTCATGTTCCCGCTGCAGGGGGCGACGATGTGTCTACCGGTACCTGGCCTTTAGAGTTTGAGGAGCCTGGTGTCAGGTCCTCCGATGTCTGTTCTAATGGCGGAGGTTGCTTAAGCCCTTGTGGATCAGATGACAGCTTGGAGGGTGCCATCTGGTCCTTGCCTTCTATTGAGCGGGGCTGGAGGCCATCATCAATCCAGAGACCCCGCTGATGATGGCTTAGAGGGCAAGCGAGAATGTTTGTGGCACTCGTGCTCTTTCCTCTTCTTGAAATCGTTGGACCATGGCGTCGCATCTGATGACCCTGATGAAGTTACTCTGTGGACAACAGGCTGTGCCCTGTTGCCCGAAGAACAGTAGGCCAATTCCTCTGGATGAGAACCTTTTGCATGTGAGTAGAGTCTGATGGCCAGGGAAGGCGATGCTGAAGGCCCAAGCCCTGAAGATTCCCCGCCACATGCCGGATGGAGGCAGAGAGCTTCATCGATGGTATTCCCAGCAGAGTGAGGGAATCCAGAGGGCTGAATCCAATCTCGCACTGGAGGTGGAACTTTTGGAAGTCTTCAAGGGAGACCAAGAATGTGATTCTGATCCAGGTCTGTCCTTGTCTCTGTGATGGTGCTTCCTGGTGGATTTCTTCTCTCTGGGGGATGCATCCTTGGCCGACGAAGATGACGAACTTTGTCCCAAGTGGGTCTTCTGCATGGTGGCCACTTGTTGTTCTAGTAGATAAGCTTTTAAGATTTTGAGACAGTGAATGCAGATTCTTCTGCTGAATCTGAGGCAATGCAGGCAGACGTCCAGCTTATGGTCAGGGCCTAGGCACAGTAGGCAAGCTGAATAGCCGTCTTTGGCTGGGATTTGTTTGCCGCATGCACACTTCGATTTGTGCCACTCTGTAGATGATGATGGTTGTGTAGACATGCACAATGAGTTGGTAAGCTATCAAAAAAACGAAACTGTGCAGACCACGAGAAAATGGCAGTCAACTGGAAGCAAGAGGCATTCGTGGAGCCGAATTGCAACGGTAGACGGTGGGATAGAAACTGAGGTGGTGCTGGGGGACCGCCCCCTTTATACCACTGGTGACGCTGGGGGCGGGCCGACATCAGGGGTCGGTCCCCCACCTTAAGACTACCAGCTAGAAATGTTTCCGTAGGGTCCTAGTGCCTGGCAGCATAGTTCTAATGGTTATCATCCTCTTGAAGTAAGATATGTAAGTTCAAGTAACCCTGATGACAAGGTAACCCTCTGACCACTCCGCCACCTTTAACAAAAGGTTCTGTAGAATAAAATTCCGAGCCGGGGGCATTGACTGAGATCAAAGTAATCATCTCCCCATTCTATAAACCTTTAAAAAAACATATCTTCCCTCTCTATCTACCAGAGAATCCTTAATTTCAAGTGGTATTCTAGCTGGTATTAGTATAGCAGTCCCACTTCTGCCCTTTTTATATGAAGAGGTCAAAACCACTCCAAGCCCAAACTTACGGAGTTTTTCATATTCCTGTGGACTCAAATGGGTCTCCTGCAGGAGAATGAAGTCCGCCCCTGATTTTTTTCAGTATGACTATGACAGGGTTGAATAAGGCCCTGCCCCATTTGTTATGCAGAAAGAGTTTAAGCTCAAGGATCTGTTCTATCCTCTCCTTTTCTGTCTCCTGTCTGGTTGTGCAACCAAATTTTCTCATGAGACATAGGAACTGATCACTCAGACAGTTTCACAATTCTTTGCCTCTCGCCATCTCTCTGCCTTCCCTTGCTGTTTGTCTTTTCTTCCCCCTTGCATATCTGCTGGTATAAAAATATATGTGAATCTGTGTGTAAAACTGTATGTGATACTGGTATCCTTTGTTTAAAATGTATATAGTTATACCGTTGAAATGACTGCAAAAAGGTATTTGGAACTCAAGAGGTTAACCGGAGATGCAATTTTTAAGCCTTTTGCAGAGCTGTGAACAAGAGGTCAGTTCTGGGTCACTATGTTCTGTTTGTTGCACCTGCAAAGAAACTGACAAGAACACTGGAAACTGACAAGAACATTCAGTGAAAAATCACTGTCTCCTTAAAGAACTACATGCAAAGACTTGCTATAAAAAGAACAGCAATGTTCTGCAAGAAAGGGAGAGAGAGAGACTGAGATTTGAAACTGAGAAACACTCAGGACTGTTTTCTCTGTACTGCCTTTGTAAATAGTTATACTGAACACATTTTAATTTTTATTTTGCTGTTACAGAGAAAAATAAAATGCTATTTTCGAATTTGAAACTGCTCCTGGTTTTCCTATGCTTCCTGACCTGTGCCTCAACGACAATTACATCACTACTACTTTTTATAGGATGGGTTAACCCATGAACAGTATAAAAAAAGTACTAAAGTAGTAGGTTTATCCATTGTCCCTTAATTGTATTACTGTAAAATCTGTTAAATCCTGTAATGTTCTTGGGCCCAAAAGCAATTCTGATTTCAGAAACTTTGCTTTAGTTAAAGCGGCAACCATAAGTTACCATGTGTCAAAAAAAAAAAAAAGAGCAACACTGTATGAACTTTCAAACAGTAACATCTATAGAAGTAAATAAAGGCTTCCAAATATGGAGATCCTTTAAGATTGGGGTTTCTACAGCCTGCTCTCCTCCCACGTCCCACAAAAAGGAGGCAGAGCGAGGGGTAGAAGGCTGGAGGAATATGTATGCCATCTATCTAGGTAACTCTCCTCCTGAGCCCTAGGTCGTGTTCTGGGCTCCATTTCTGCCTAAGCAGAATGCTACTGACCTCATGGGACACATAAAGTGTCCAAGCAGAACAAGCAGAGGGAAAGAATGTGACAGCAAAATAAGCTTCCTTGAACCCTGCCCCAAATATTATACTGTTAACACTTAGGGCCATTTCAGATGCTATGACTGAAACCAATAAAAGGAGAAAGGAAGACCCACAGTTCAGTAATATTCAAGAAAGAAAAAAATAGATATTAGAATTAGTAGAGTGGGTGGTTCATTGTCAGGGATAAGTTATCTGGTGGATAATATTGATCTCTCATATATTAGAGGGAAAGTACTCATTCAACCCAGACCAATTAAGGTGAGCAGCGTGCACCCCCCCAAACATAAACAAGGGAGTCGCGCGCGCCAGCCCCGCCCCTCCACCAAAAGTGAAAGACCAACGCAAGACAGCCAAACCAATAACTCACTTCCCATGTTGACAAAGCCAGTATTCTAAGTCTCCCTTTTAAACCACCCACTCTGACACCAAAAAATTGTAGACCATATTATACATTTTCATAAAAGCCTACTTATATACAGGTAATGGCAAAGTGTACCATATATCTTTAAAAGGACAATAAAGAAAAAATATCCTGCAGCCAGCCCGGTGCTGCTGAGGGTTGAGGCCCTGGATGCCACACCTCACGCCACACTGGCGACTCGGGTTTGAGAACGAGCTCTGCTAGGTTGGGGGGGGGGGAGGACTGTGAGGGTCTACCGGCTGGCAAGCTTTCCACCTCGGGAGGGACAGACAGGACTCTTGGTGCTTGACTGCCCCCCAGTGGAAGCTGGGGGGCAGTGCCGCTTCCGAGAGCCCGGGTGCAAGGCCAGGGGAGGGTGGAAGGAGCTGTTGACTGGAACTGCGCTGCTTGTGTGGGCCTCCACCCGCACGCAGTCACTGCTTCTGGGGCAAGGAAGGGAGAAAAACTGGAGGAAAAAAGCGGAGGTCTCCACTCGATGAAGCCTCCGGGCCAGCTCGGGAGTTCCACCAGGACGCGCATAGTGCAGGCAAGCTCTCGAATGATCCAGAGTCTGGCAGGGTGGCCAAGAAATTGCAGATACCTGCCGACGAGGGTAAATAAAGTTAAAAAAAAAAAAAAAAAAAAAAATATCCTTCTGGAGAGAGATATCGGATAGCAAGGACATTAAGGCAGAGGAAGAGAAAACACTATCATTGTATGTCCCTTAAACCCAGGTGTAGCATTTTCTGGATATTAACTATACGTCCTTAGAACATTTTAAGCTAATGTTCCAGCACCCCCTCCAGTTTCTCCTGTAGAGTCAGCGCAGTGAAAAAGAGTAAGTTATATTTATGTGGCAATACGGAGGCTTATGTCTAAACCTAAAGATATGGAAACTAAGAAGAACGTTTTCACAGTCTAAGCATATAAATCAGAAGCAGGTAGGGGGAATCAGAAGCACTTTTCTATACAAGTTAGTCGGTGCCCAACAAGTCTTTAACCAAGGTACTGAAACAATTCTTCTGGATCCTATTTGAGGGAGAAGCTCTCTCGGAGTGTCTTACTTATGTGTCCGAATGCATCAAAGAAATGTTAAAGAGCTTACAGCAATGCAGATCTGCAGTGTCCAAGTCAGCCATGGGAATCATGACGCTCCAGTTGGTGGTGGTCTTGCAATTTATGTATCAGTTTTTGTAGTGCATGGACTGCAGTGGTAGCCACCGAAGGATTGCGACTGTTCTTACGACCGAGCGCTACAAGCCACACAGTATCAGGATCTTGCAGCTTTTGTAAGCGGGAGTCCTTTGAAGTGGCTGAGTTGGATAAAAAGCCTTTCTCAACCAATGCTACCCGGGCTCCCTTGGCAAACTGATATAATTTAGGACCATCCGTGCAGAAGATACGCATTCTGGCTGGGTAGGGAGTGTGAAAGTGGATCCTCCTGGACCGGAGGGCTTAATTGTTTCCCCCTACTGCAGTCATTGGGACTGCACTACTTGGGGATAATCGTGCTCACAAAATAGATGTGTATTCAGGTAGGATACTTTTTTCTGCCATGCTCTAGTGAGTAGATCTTCCTTCACCTTAAAGCTATTAAATTTGACCACTATTGATCTTGGATGAGCACTGCTGTCAGTGGGTATGGGCAGCAAAACCCTGTGAGCATGCTGTATGCCTAATTGATAACCAGGTGGTAGTTGCAGGACATCCAATAAGTCGCAGATGAAATCAGTCATTTTACTGGTTTCGTATCCCTCAAGCAATCCATATATGTAGAGGTTCTCTCTTCAAGAGTGTCCCTCCAAGTCTATACATGTCTCCCATAGTTGGGATGTTTGTTGCAGTAGGAATTGTATGGTTAGGCCTATCTGCAATGTGTCATCTTCAGTGGTCAAAATCCGCTCCTCGGCCGTCTCAATCCTTTGCTCTAAACCATGCAACTTCGCATTCAGCTGTTTAAATTCTTGTCAATTCTCTGCTCGCATCACTTTAATTTCTTTCAATACTGTTTCAAGGCGTAATCGGGAGAGTTGTTCAGCTTCCTCCTCAGTCCCAAAGTGAGGGTCCGCCATGATGGCTGAGGATGGGCTGTGGCTCGGTTCTCGACTTCTAGACTCCAATCTGGTGCCATCCTTCATGGAATCTGCACTTTTATCTTGATTTCTGCAAGGGTCATTCCTTATTGCATCCTCCTCCAGGCATTTTTAGTGCTTTGAACAGCTCCTGTGGTAAAATCAGATAGTTTTAGGGCTGGTATGGTGGGGAGCTCAAAAGTCAGCTTCTAGTCTGCTCCGGGATGTCAGCAGAAGTCTGAAGCGTTTGTATTCTTTGTACAAATTCAGATGACTCAGATCCAGGATGGGCCAGAGATCCCTGTGAGCACGCTGTATGCCTAACTGATAACCTCTTCTAACGTCTTCTTGGGGACCAGAAAAAAGTGAAAGTAAAACCCCCTGCCCCTCTAAACCAGAGGGATGGGCTCTATGGCCCTTTTTTGCAGAAGGGCCTGCATTTCCTCCCAGGTGAGGAGTACATGAGCTGGGGGAAGGGGGGAGGACGAGTTGCACGGAGGAGTTTCTGGGGGCCACTTGAGAAGCTTTAGAGTGACCGTTTTCTATGATCTGCAGAATCCAGTTGTCTGAGGTAACACCTCGCCACCCGTAGAGGTGAAGGGAGAACCGACTGCTGACCACCTCCCACAGAACCCCTTCTGAGGGGGGTTGGTTAAGGAGTCGGGAGGTAGGGGCTGTCACAAAACCACTCTAGGGGGTCAGGCTCCCTGCTCCCACAGTGCCCAACCTTTAAGTGCAATTCATGAACAGGGGACAAAGGAGGGACACTCTCCTGTTTGTTTTGCATCTGAGCAAACTGCCAGTCTTGAGTCCTGGTGTCAATTATGAACCCTTTTTAGCCAGTACACCCAGGTAACAGGTCCAAATATCACATTCTCTTTGGTGAAATGCAGAGCAATATTTGACCCAGTTGGTATACAAGCAACCTGGTTCACACACCCCTTCCGACTCAATGAGACTCAGGTATTCTTCTTACCTTGCTGGATCTTTATACAGATCCTTCTTAGCGTGGCTGTATAAGGTGACACAATAAGCATTTAACAGCTGTTAGAATATTAAGACTTCCACCATTCACACACAAATGAGCATGTCTCAGGCAGCGTTTTAAGGAAAAACAGTTTACCAAAGTTAAAAATAGAAAATAAAATACAAGACACAGAATATATATACATATAGGGTACAGTCAGAGAATAAATGGACAATTATAAACAAACCGCCTTGTACTGAATGACTAATCCTACCCCCGTTTCAGTTGGTAAATAGAGGTGCTGAAATTACCTATTTTGGCAGAAGTGCCTCTCTGAGTCCAGGAACAAAAAGTGCCACTTCCAAGTTCAGAACACAAGTGTCTCTTAGAAGTCCAGAAAAGAGCGTCAGTCCTTTCAGCAGGCTTCACCAATATCAGAGAGCAGAATGTCCCTCCCTCTTTGTGATGTCAAAGCTCTGAGCTGCTAGTGTGAGGTCACACACAGTCCTGCATACTCAATTTGCAACATGCAGTTACATAGCAAACAGGTCATATTACCACTGGATTGGAATCTGCAAATACAGCAGTTTTTTTTAATTATAACAAGACTGCCTCAGAGTATGGCTTACGACACCCTTTGATGTTGCAGAAATATCCTGTAAGGTTAAGTCACATATGCTTTCCAAAAAACATCTTCCTCTTGTTATCCTATAAAATGTAACCTTTTATGGCAGTCTTCCTAAGTTCAAAGCAGTTGCTTTTTACAACCTAGTTGTATAGCAGATACACAGGCTCCGACAGGTAGGGGTCAAAAAAGGAAGTTCTGACTAGTTTATCCTCTAGGTCAGTGAGAGGGCAGACCATTTTTTCTTCTCTTTTAAAATCCAATGTCCCATGAGGCTCTGCTGCTTGGCCTGTTTCCTAAGCCATAAAAAACATATATTTATAACAAAATTATAATACAAATAATAACAAGCAGACAGCTATTGTCACACCCCTCCCTCCTAGACTGAATTTGGGGGGAATCTATTCCTAGGGATGGGATGAGTTTCCCAAATTCAGTTCACTGCTCTGACGCGATAGACCGTCTGCACTGGCATTTGCTGCCCCTGCCCTGTGAATGACAGGCATATCGTATCCCTGTAAGGCAAAGCTATATCTTAGAAGCCTACCATTTGTCTTACCCATCTGTGCCGGCCAAACCAGGGGGTTATGATCCATCTGTACCTCAAAGTGTCGCCCATATAGGTATGGCACTAATTTCTTCATTGCCCACACCAGAGCAAGACACTCCTTCTCCACTGTAGAATACGCCTGTTCCCTGGGAAGTAACTTCTTACTGAGGCAAACTACTAGGTGATCCTTCCCTTGGTTAGAAGTCTGACTAAGTACTACCCCAATACCCACATCTGAGGCACCTGTCTGGACTACAAATGGTTTACTGTAGTCTGGACTGGCTAACACAGGAGCACCGCACAGTGCCTCCTTTAGCAGTGTAAAGGCTCATTCACAGGCTGGTTCCTAGTTCACCCGTTTAGGCATTCTTTTCTTTAGCAGGCCAGATACGGGAGCTGCCAGGGCACTGTAGTTTGATACAAATTTTTGATAGTATCCTGTGGTCCCTAGGACCTGCTTCTGTGTTTCAGGTCTGGGTCACGCTCTATTGCCTCAATCTATGCTTGATTAGGATGGAGCTGTCCCCGCCCTACTACATGCCCTAGGTATGCCACCTCAGCCATGGCCACCTGGCACTTTTCAGCTTTGACAGTGAGCCCGGCCCTCTGTATCCTTCCCAACACTTCCTTAAGGTGGGATAGGTGTCCCTTCCAGCTGGCACTGAAGATGGCAATATCGTCCAGGTACGCCATGGCAAACTCTTCAGTACCATGTAACACCTGATTCACCAACCTTTGGAAGGTGGCAGGGGTGTTCTTAATTCCAAAAGGCATTATCTTTAACTCAAATAACCCTATCAGAGTGATGAAGGCCGACCTCTCCCTAGCTCTAGCAGTTAACTCCACCTGCCAATATCCTTTCATCAGGTCAACAGCAGTAAGGTATGTTGCCCCTCCCAACTTGTCCATTAGTTCATCTGTCCATGGCATTACGTGGGTGTCCAACTTCGTGACTGCATTGAGCCCATGATAATCCATACAAAAATGAGTAGAGTCATCCTGCTTGGGAACGAGGACTACGAGTAAGGCCCAGGGGCTTTGGGATTTCTGAATTACCCCTAAATCCAGCATTTTTTCCACCTCCCTCCCAATGTCCTTTTGGACGGCCTCTAACACACGATATGCTGTCCGCTGTATGGGCGCTTGCGTCCCCGTATCTACATTGTGCGTCGCTAAGGGGGTTAGTCCAGGCTTGGCATTAAACAATGGGGAAAAATCTGCCAAAACCTCCCTTACTTCCCGGATCTGTTCTGGGGTCAACTGAGGCAACAGTTTGATTGCCTCCACAGAGGACTCCCACTTGCTTACCTCCAGCAAGTCCAGAAGGGTTCTGCTTCGTCTGTCCCCTCCCCAGGACCACACACTGCAAAGAGACCACGTTAGCCCTATTTGCATAAGGCTTCATCATGTTGACATGGTACGTATCCAGTCAGGTAGTTCTACAATGTAATTTACGTCATTCACTTGTCTGACTGCTTTGTATGGTCCTGCCCACTCAGCCCGCAGTTTGTCTTTCTGGACTGGAATTAGGACTATGACCTCCTGACCTACAGTGTACAAGCGAGCTCTGGCTCTGCGGTTGTACCATACCTTTTGTTTCTGCTGGGCAGCTGCCAAGTTGCTCTGGGCTGTTCCCATAAGCTCCTTCAGCTTTTCTCTAAACTTAAGGACATATTCCACTATGGGAGTTCCCTGGGTGGCATGCTTGCCTTCCCAGTCCTCCCGGATCAAGTCTAGGGGCCCACGCACCCTGCGTCAATATAAGAGCTTGAAGGGGGAAAACCCTGCTGACTTTTGGGGCACCTCCCTGTATGTGAACAGGTGGGGAAGGTAATTCTCCCAGTCCCTCCCATGCTGTTCAGCAAACGCTTGGAGCATTGATTTTAGTGTACCATTAAACCTTCCCACAAGCCCACTCGCTTGTGGGTGATAAGGTGCTGTGCATCTCTGCACCACTCCACACTTCTCTCACAAACACGTCATCAGGTCCAACATGAAGGAACCCCCTCGATCAGTGATAACCTCCTGTGGAAACCCTACCTGGGAGAAAATCCCTAGCACGGCATCTGCCACTTTGTCTGTTCTCAGTGAGGATAGGGTGCCTGCCTCTGGGTACTGGGTGGCATAATCCACTACTGTTAGGATAAACCTCTTCCCAGAGGAGCTGGGAGTATTCAAAGGCCCCACAATATCCATTCCTACCCTCTGGAATGGCTCCTCCACTATGGGCAAGGGAATCAGGGCAGCTTGGGTTTTACTACCTGCCTTCCCTATTTCTTGGCACCGGTGACAAGACCTGCAATATTCCTTCACCTGCTGGGTGAAGTTGGGCCAATAGAAATTCTGGGCCAATTGCTGCGTAGTGTACGTGATTCCCAGATGTCCAGACATGGGGATATCATGAGCAATCTTGAGCAACCGCTTATGGTACCCCTGGGGAACGGCAAGCTGCCTGCCCATCACCCCTCCCTGTATCCTTAACATCTTGCATATACAGCAGTCCATTGCCCCAATACACTATGTCTTCCGTCACCTCTCTGTGTCCCGTCAGATTCTGCACAAGCCCTCAGTCTCTCTAAACCAGGGTCATTTTTCTGAGCAGGTGCAAAATCTTCACATCTTCCCAAGGCATGGGACAGGTCCCCTTCAGTTTCTAAACTAGGGTCCCTAGCTCTAGCGTCAGGGCATTCAGGGTCACTGCCATTCCTAGCCTTCTGACCACTGGTTGCCCTTCCCCCCTCAGAGTAGCCTTCTGTAGCTGTTTTGTTAACTGCTACCTGGGGAATTTCTACCTCCCTTTCATTACTCTCCATGTCAGGAGACTCAGGGTGGGGAACCAATCTACCAGTGTTTTCCCCAGGGGCTTCTATGGGGTCTAAGGAACCACAATTTGCCTTTGCCATCTGACTGCGGGTAACTGCACACACCACCCCTTTTTGGAGATTGTTCCCTATAATCACATCCAGGGCAAGATTTCTGCCACTGCAAGTTTTTGCAGTCTCTCCTGTCTCACCCCAGTCCAGGAGAAGACTAGCAAGTGGCAGTTTTCTCCTCCCCACTGAATCCCCATACTGTAACAAACTGAACTTTTCAGGCTCAACCAAATTCCCTTTGACCAAAGTAAGGGATGCCCCAGTGACCCTCAGCCCATGGATTTGCACCCCATTCACAGTAACTGGGTGTATGTGCTCCCTCATGTTTATAGACATGCTTTCAGGGATACACAGTGCACCCACCTCTGCTCGAGCACCACTCTGTGCCTCTTTAGGACACTGTCTTGCAAGATGCCCAGGTTGTTTGCAAAACCAACAATCATTTCTTTTATCAGGCAAATCCTTTCTTTGTAACCTGGGGCTGCTCACTTTCTGAGGAGGCAGTGAGGGTTTTAGCTGCACTAAAGGCAGGCTTTTCCCTTTCAGTGCTGCCACACCCGCCCCACTCCCTTTCAGAGCAGGCCTGCTCCTGGCATAGCGGTCCAAAAGCTTTGCAGCCTCCTGCACTGTTTTTGGATCTCTGTCCTCTAGCCAGGTTTTCTGCTCTACTGGGCAAGCCCAAAAGAATTGCTCCAAAAGTACCACATCCTCAGTTTTCTCTATAGAGTGTGCTTTGACCCCCCAACCGACGTTTTAAAAACTGACATTGCTTGGTGGCTAGTTCCTCGTAGCTCATGTCAGGGCTTCTCCTGAGTTTACGGAACTTAACTCTATATGCTTCAGCAGTCAATTCCTACTTTTTAAGCAATGCAGCTTTAAGATTGTCATAATCATTACTGTCCTGATTGTCCATGTGACCCAAGGTGTCACGAGCTTAACCGGTAAACAGCGAGGATAGCTGGAAGATCCAGGACTCACGGGAAATTTTTGCCTGAATGCATACCTTTTCAAATGAATTTAAAAATGCATCCATATCCTCCCCCTCTTTAAATTTAGCTATCAAGTTAGAATTTAACTTGTAACCCAGTCCTGGAGTTCCAGGTTCACCCATGCCACTTACCTGCTCTGGCACTGGTCGATGGAATTGTAGCTTCTCCAGTTCAGATTTCCTCTGGTGCCCTCTCTCTCCTCTCACTCGGCCTCTCTCTGAAGCTGTCGCTCTCTTTCCTCAGCCTCTCTCTGAAGCTGATTTTCTCTTTCCTCAGCCTCTCTCTGAAGCTGTTTTTCGCCTTCCTCAGCCTCTCTCCGACGCTGTTTTTCTTTTTCCTGCATCTCCAGCTCAAACTTCTTCTGCTCAAACTCCCTCTGCTGCTGGGCTTCAAACCTCTTCTGCTTGAATTCCAGCTCCATTCTCCTTAACTCTATCTGCTGCCTGATCCCTACTGGCTCCAGCATTGTTGTGATCCTCCCCTGGTGCTGTGTCTCTCGATTCTTACTGGTCTCGCTGCCCTCCTCCTTGGGACTGGACACTGCAATAGACTCTGGTACCACCAAGTCCAAGGTCTGGTCTCTTTCAGTCACCGACTGTGACCTGAGGTCCTAGGCAGTCGCTTGTGCATCGGCTGTCACAAGAGCCTTCACGAGGTGCTGTTTGTTTCACAATCTCGCTCCAGACTCCTCTTTCTTGGCACAACCGCCTCAGGTATTCCACAGTGTACTCACTGTAGGTGGAAGACATCTTCTTCCCTAACCTATGGCTACACTAGCTTGCACCTGAAAAAAGATAAAACAGGTAGGGAACTTAGACTGTAACCAAAATGATATATTTGTTTTAAAATCTCTGCCTTGTTTGTGTGTGAAGTGTTACAGTTTATCAATCCAACACACTGGACTGTTAATGCTTGTGTCACCAAATAATTGCACAGTGTGCAAGCAAATATTTTAGATCCCAGCGCTGCACAAGAAATCTGTCACAAACCCACTCTGGAGGGTCAGGCCCTCTGCTCCCACAGTACCCAACCTTTAAGTGCGATTCATGAACAGGGGACAAACAGGGACACCCTCCTGTTTGTTCTGCGTCCGAGCAAACTACCAGTCTCGAGTCCTGGGGTCAATTATGAACCCTTTTAAGCCAGCACACCCAGGTAACAGGTCCAAATATCACACTCTCTTCGGTGAAATGCAGAGCAATATTTGACCCAGCAGGTATACAGCCAACCTGGTTCACATACCCCTTCCGACTCAATAAGACTTGGGTTTTCTTCTTACCTTGCTGGATCTTTATATAGATCCTTCTTAGCCTGGCTACATAAGGTGACACAATAAGCATTTAACAGCTGTGTTAGAATATTAAGACTGTTCCACCATTCACACACAAATGAGCATGTCTCAGGCAGTGTTTTAAGGAAAAACAAAGTTTACTAAAATTAAAAATAGTAAATAAAATACAAAACACAGAACATATATACATTAAGGGTACAGTCAGAAAATAAATGGACAATTATAAACAAACCACCTTGTACTGAATAACTAATCCTACCCCAGTTTCAGTTGGTAAATAGTGGTGCTGAAATTACCTATTTTGGCAGAAGTGCCTCTCAGAGTCCAGGAACAAATGTGGCCCTTTCAAGTTCAGAACACAAGTGTCTCTTAGAAGGCTAGAAAAGAGTGTCAGTCCTTTCAGCAGGCTTCAGCAATATCAGAGAGCAGAATGTTCCTCCCTCTTTGTGATGTCACAGCTCTGAGCTGCTAGTGTGAGGTCACACCACAGTCCTGTATACTTAATTTGCAACATGCAGTTATATAGGCGAACAGGTCAGATTACCACTGGATTGGAATCTGCAAATGCAGCAATATTTTTTTTTAATTATAACAAGACAGTCTGTCTGCCTCAGAGTATGGTTTACGACACCCTTTAATGCTGCAGAAATATCCTGTAAGGTTAATTCACATATGCTTTCCAAAAAACATCTTCCTCTTGTTATCCTATAAAATGTAACCTTTTATGGCATTCTTCCCAAGTTCAAAGCAGTCGTCTTTTTACAACCTGGTTGTATAGCAGCTACACAGGCTCTGACAGGTAGATGTCAAAAAAGGAAGTTCTAACTAGTTTATCCTCTACGTCAGTGAGAGGGCAGACCATTTTTTCTTCTGACAGATGCCAGCGGCCACTCCTCTTCCCCAGGCATCAACAGCATCATAAGCAGCCTGAAAGATGTGGGCCCCCATGTCGGAGCCCGCCTTAAGAACCTGGGTCAGCTGTTTCTTGGATGGGTCATCAGGCAAGGCCTGAATCAGTTTCCTGGCCAGGTCCCAAAGGATGTTCTGGTATTGGACCATGTGGGCCAAACAGTTAATGGCCCAGATGGCCAATGAGGAGGAGGATGCAAAAATTCACTTGCCCAGGTGGTCCAGCTGTCTCTACTCCCTACTGGGGGAAAGAGAGCTAAGGCGCTTTGGTTTCTTAGTGTGGTCATGCGATGTGTTGTTGACCACAGAGTCAGCTTTAGGCTGTCCCCCTAAAAAGGGCTTACTAGTTGGGGCATGGTAGAGCTCATCGGCTTTCTTAGGCACTACTGAGGTTGAAGTGGGGCGATTCCAAGCTGCCTTGGTGACATCTTCCTAAGAGTCAATAAAGGGAGGCAACGCCAAAGGGAAGGCATCGCTGCTGCAAATAAATGGCTAACCAACGCTGCTCCAGATCTTGCTCCTCAGTTTCCCAGCCCATGGTGACCTGGATGTACCTCAAGATGTCCATCACGGAAGGATCATCAAGAGAGGACCTGGGGACCACTTTAGTGGGTTCTTTGCCCTCAGAGGAGTCCCCAGGAATGGAGGAAGACTCAAAATCGTTCGAATCATCCTCCTTCTCCTCATCCGACTCACTATCAACTGGCAGACATCCTTCCCGTGACTGCCGGAACCAGCATCCAGTCTGTGCCACGGAGTGTAAGGCACACTGGGACCTGACTGCACATGGTTCAGGGGCGCAAGATCCCTGGTGGGCTGCTGAGGGGATGATGGAGGCTGGCCCTGAGGGAAGGGGTTTGCTTCTACATGAAAGACCACTATGCAATAAAGAGAGCATTATAATCCAGCGGTGCAGGGTAGTTAGACTGGTGGATGGGGTAGGCCAGTGCCGGGTAAGGAAAGGGCAGTGTCTGGCCAGGCGAACTGGCATATCATACCCTGAGAGAGGACCGGCAGGTGCAGGCTGCAGAGCCGGTGCCAGGCCTGTGGGCTGTGGCAAAGGCAATATACTGATGCCTATCCAGCAGACGCTGACTGAGGAAGCCTGGGATGGGAATCCACCGGTGCTGGGAAAGGAGAGAGAGGCACTGCAGGAGAAAGAGACCTCCCTGGTGAAGGCAGAGGTGACGTTGGACTTGGAGAGATGTTGGTAGCCTGCTGTGGATGCTACCGACAGGGACTGGCAACGGCCCCTGTGGAAGGGACTGATGCAAGTAGCGTTGGGGCGAAAGGGGAGCTGGCAGAGGAGCAGACACCAGTCGCACCTACACCGGTTGAGCCTCCTGGCTGAAAGCCCATAGAAGTTAGGGACCTGAGCATCAGGGGTTGGAGAGCAAGAGACAGAGTCCCCTGCACTGAGGAGCTGCCACCCATGACTTTGATAAGGACAGGCGCCGGGGCCACCGGCAGCCCTGCAAGAGTAAGGCCAGACAGGGCCAACCCCCTGGTGGGAGGAAGATCCAGACGCAGCTGAGGATTTATGAGGGGCTGAGAGCGGGAAGTAGCCAGGGCCTGGTCCCGGTATTTGTCTCAGTGTTTATGCTACCTGCTTGATTTTTCACAGGACTGAGAGGAGGAAGAAGCTCCAGAGGACTGGGCTGGCGAAGCCGAAGAGCTCCTGGCCTGCAGCTCCTCTTCCATCACGACAAGCTTCTGCTTGATCAGATGGCTCTCCAGGATTTTTAGACGACATCTCAGAGTGGCTTGGTTGCATTTCCGGCAAATTTGGCAGGCTCCAGTGTCATGGCTGGGGCCTAGGCACTGGATGTAAGCAGAGTGCCTTTTTCAAGAATTTGTTTGCCGCAGGCACACTTTGAGGAGTGGTCAGAAGATGAGGCAGGTGGAGAAGACATAAACCTGACATCAGTAACACTGAAAACTCATTGTTAAACTAAATAAAACTGCAACAAAAAAGGTGGCAAGCGCAGGTAATAGCGGTTGACTGCAGCTGCGGCGGCTTCAGTGGTTCAATGTGAGCAGGTCAATGGCGGAAAAGAACTGAGGAGGGTGTGCCACCTGCTTTCATAGGATAGGCCGATGTCAGAAGGTGATGGCGGTGCCAGCTAGAAAGTTTCCATATGGTGTTGGTGCTTAGCGGCCAAGTCCTACCAGTGTTGGCCTGCTGCAAGCGCTTTTCCTGAAGTAAGATCTATCTGGCCGAATGAGTCTTGACAGATAATTGATCACATGGGGGTCCACATGAGAGAACTCTTGAAAGGTCTTTTCTTTTACCTGAAGCACTGTCCTGGCCCGGTTCGGCCGGCCCGGCCTGATCGCTGATTAGCATTGGCCTGACTGATAGGGTAAATCTGCAAAGCATCCATACCTATCCGAGGATTGTACACCTGTGTAGGACAAAACAGAAAAACCTGTATTAGAAATGAAAAATGACAACTGGGAAAACTCTCCTCTCCCAACCTCCCAGCTCAGCAGAATTTTAATAAATCAGATGGTTAAACTCAGTTACAGAACAGCAGGAGAGCTCACTGTACCAGGTTCCCAGAAACAGGACCATAATCAACTGTAAAATAATACCCCTTCTTCCAAGAATTCCATTTATTACATATGGTTTGACTTAATGAAAAAAGATTTCCAAATTATTACATCATCTTTGTAAATCTCTGCACCTGACCTGGCAGCCGCACCCTTTGCATGTATCTTACTCGGAAGGGTACCACCCTGCAGACACCTGACCTGGCAGTACCCCGGCCCCCCCCCAGACACCAGACCTTGGCAATAACCCCCATCCCCTCAAGACACCTGACCTGGCAGGGCTCTTCTCCACAACATCTGACCTGGCTGGAATTCCCCTTCCAACAGACATCTGACCTGGCAGGAAGCCCCTCCTCGCAAACACCTGACCTAGTAGGTCTCCCCTTCTCTTCCACAAGCAACTTAACTGGCATCCTACTCTCACCCCCCAACCCCTGGCAGACACCTAATTTGGCAGAAAATCGGGACAATCCTAACTCACCTTCAGCTTGCAATAGCCTGAGTCGACAACAAACATGATACCATCCACGGTCAGCGAGGTCTCTGCAATGTTGGTGGCTACGATGCACTTCCTCACTCCATCAGGTGCCTGAAGCACACACACACAAGTAGTGAGTTAGTCAAACTCAAAGTTTCTTAAACATAGCCAGCAGTACAACTGTGTGGCTACCGATCTTTACAGACCCCATTAAAATGTGAGGGAACCTGACAATTTATTACCTATATATTAAAAAAAAAAAAGGATACATTTCCAAGGTGACACTTGATATTTATACTGCGTATACAGAGGTTCAATGAATGGGGGAGGTGGGTGAAGAATTAAAAGTGAGGCCAGAAGTAAATTCTAGTTGATGCACCTTAAGGCTAACAAAGTTCTTGGCTTTAAATTTAAGAATGTTAATTTTAGAAAAGAAAGTTTAAAACAATGGATCCCACAGATTCAATTTGAGTGTCTATAAAGAGCTAGCATACTGACTGGAATAAGTAGCAACTTTTATCAGCAGTTATCTATCACTTCTTTATATCTCAAGTATTTTTTACTTTCTGTTTTGCTATTTAAAAGAGTTTCAACCTGACAGTACAAGGGGTGTGATGTGTGGAACATCACTTTACCTGGAGGCTGACACAGTCAAGTCATTCCTCCCTATACATCATCAGTATTGTGAAGTCACTAGCAACAAAAATGAGCCAATATCCTGCTGCTTGAATGGTAACTTGTAACACGTTACCAATCAGGCCGCAGGGCTTGTGACGTAACGATGAGTGAGGTCACATGCTGATGATGTGATGGAAGGAATAGAACCAGGTGTGTCTGCTTCCAGTAAAGCACTGTGTTTCACATCTCACTCATCAATATTAGGTTAGACAACCATCAAATGAGCTCATAGAAAAACACTTCAGAAATAAAAAGTACCGTAATAAGGGACTACTTTTAAAAATTACTAATGTTTTTCTGCCTGCTATTTTTTGGCACTATTAGTTCTTTAAATCATCTTGTTGCACCAGAAATATCAGAGTACAACTGCTTCAGGACAGCCTGGAGACCCGACTACCCCTTTTTAGGAAACTCCAGGATCTCATCATGAACCACTGTGCCACTATACTCAACAGTATTCAGAATTGCTGGGCAGCACCAGCCACCGGCGCAGTGGTTGGATTTCCACTTGGGAAGCCAGTGACCCGGGTTCAGGAATGGACTCAGGTCATCGAAGGGCTGGTGAGAGAAGGACTGAACGTCCCACGACTGCTCTCCTTCTCCGGGGAGAGGGTGAGGGACGAAGTCGGTGCATGGGGGACCCCTAGCGGAAGCCAGGGGTGCTACAGCAACCAACGTCAACAAGGTTCCATGGGAGCGGGATGGATGCTGGCGTCATTGCACGTTCCGGCCCCCCCATAGGGGGGAAAAAAATCAAGCCTGCCACCGCTGCCTAAATGAAGCTTGTCCCTTGGCTGCAATCGGCTCCCCAGGCCGACTCCAGCCCTATCCCATAGTTCGCAGCACCCTAAGGCCGGGGGTGCCACACCTCTGCCCTTGGGGGTAATCCAGGGGGTCCCGAGAGAGCGTCTCATGTGGGGATGCCGCAGCCGAGGGGTCCGTGACCAAGCGGATGCCTGGCAAGTGGAGCGGGCACAAAAGAGACTAAATAAAAAATTAGGAATTGCTGGGTAGCTACACCTGCTAATGGGATGCAGTCAGCAGAGATGAGAAATTTACATGGAGTGTGGTTACCATGCTCTGCTGTATTCTAATATCCACAGGAACCATGGGCATGAAAGTAAACTCTTACTCATCTGGCCAGGGCACCTCTGGCACTACTTAAACAGTACCTCCACCCCTCAATTGAATCAGGAAGTTCAAGCAATTCCCACCTTTGTGTCAGCACCAGCATCAGTTACATAATAATACTGGAATCGGTAGTAGTAACACACAGTTAGTGGGCGATTGTACGTTACCACCAAATAACTATACTCTAAGTATCAAAATAATTCCAGACAGATCTACAGGCTCAAAAGTCAAAAGTGCACATTCGTTTTTTTATTTGTATTTATCAAAATGTTTCACCAGGAAATTCTGACTCAGATGTGACATCTCCTTTGCAACACCATCCTGGGCAGGAGCAGCCCAGGACTGGGATTACAACAAAGACAACACAAACAACATTTAACATCCATACTTCTGACAATTCTATAAAAAGTGTCCACGAGTCATCCAAATGTTAAAATCATTTTTTAAAGCTGCAAAGACTGGTCACTTCCTGGATCATCAGTGGAAACATGTTCCATTTCCTGGATGCAGGAAACATTGAGGACACAATTACCAAAACTAGATCTAACCCTGCAAGTCACAATGTTATGACTATATTAGGACCTAGCCAAACGTGCTGATACTCTGTACTCTTGCCCCTCAAAGTAAAAAAGGCAGTTGGTTCTAGCGTCAGAACACCAAATTAGGGAAGGAAAGTAACTGACCGTAACTCTTGATCTTCTTGAATAGCTTCTCCACAGAGCCAGTCTAGTCTTAGAGCCAGAAGAGACGGGACCCCAAGGGAGTAAAACTTTTGATGTGGGTGTGTGACAGGGTTCAATAGTACCCTGCCCCAGTTGTTATGGAGAGTTTGAATGCAGGGATCTGTTCTGTTCTTTTCTTTCCTGTCTCTTGTCTGTCTGGTTGCGCAACCAAATTTTCCCAGGAGACCTAGGACTTGACCATCCCGACAGTCTCGCAATTCTTTGCCTCTCACTGTCTCTCAGTACTCACTTGCTGTTCTGTTTTTTTTTTCCTCCCTTGCATATCTGCTGGTATAAAAATATATGCAAATCATTATGTGGAAATGTAACTGATATTGGGATCCTTTTGTTTAGAAATTATATAGTGTTACTGTTGAAATGTATATAATTATAGTTTGAGATGATTGCAGAAAGCTATTGAGAACTTAAGGGTTTAACCTGAGAGCAGTTTTTAAGCCCTTTTTCAGAAGCTGTGGAGAAGGGGCCTCAGTTCTGGGACATTTGTGTTCTTGTTGCACCTGCCTGAAACATACAAGATAATGTTAGAAAAAAACAGGATGCTTGCTAAGGAGGGGGGGTTGAAAAGATTTATGAGAGAGAGAGCTGCAATGTTTTGGAGGAGACAGAGATTGAAGGAAAATTCAGATGGATCTTCTCTGTTTATTCTGCCTTTGTAAATACTGTAGTTATCCTGAACAATTTAATTTTTTTTTATGTTACTGCTAGTACTAATAAACACTTTTTACAAATTCTACAACTGCTCCTGGTTTTTTCTATGCTTCCTGACCTGTGCCTCGACGACAGGGTGATGCTGACATAAGGCGTCATGATGCATGTGCACCGCACTGCACGTAGGACATCACACACCGAAACAGCCTCATTTTTTTAAAACCAAGCCAAAAAAAGTAAGCCCACAAAAGAAAAATGAAAATCACACACCCACTGTGATTCTTGATCTTCTAGGAATATCTTCACCATTGAGTCCCACCAGTGGGTCTGAGCCAGAGGTGCCAGAACCTGCGGGAACCAGAACTTTTCAGAGGGCTAGCACCAAGGCAAGCTGCGGATATGCGTGGCTAGGCAAGACTGAGCTCACAGGCATAGGCTTATCTTGGCACCAGCCCTCAACCACCTCAGCACTATTTGTTTTTTTGTTACCAAGGAGGTAGAACATAATCTAACAAGTACCAATGCACTTAACCTTAGGACCTAAGGGAATCAAATAGCACTGGAGACCAGAGTAAGAAGGGTCAATAAACCAGTAATACAGAGTGTTTTTTTTTTTATATTTTCTTTTATTCATTTTTTCAATGATTTCAAAGAAAACATTACAGACAACAAAGCAAGGTTACATAGGCTCCAATACTTCACGTATTACATATAAGTTAGCATCAGGATTAATTGTCTGCTGTCTTGTGGTACAACATATGGGGTACAGTCCCAATACTACTACTTCTCCAACCTTTAGGATGGTTAAGCTGCATTAAACATGTGGGGTAAAGACGAAATTAGGTAAAATTCAAGGCATGCATACCACGGCTCCCGGCCACTATCCCCACTTAATTATATGTCTGATTAAGGAAAATTATATCCCCCTTCCACTCAAACGTCTCCCCGCCTCAAACACCTACTAATTTTAATTATAACATTGTATAGGATAGTCTACTAAACATTCTAGTAGGAGGAATGAAAATTACGTACCTACCATAATTCTTGATCTTCTTGGACGAAGTCTCCACCACTCATTCACATTAATGGGAGTTTGCCAGAGGCGCTAGGACCCAGCGGGAGCAAACTTTTCAAGAGGGCCCAGCGCCTGAGATGGAGCACTGCGAGCGGCACCCACGAGCCCGCCGCTCGCGGTAATCGACTATCCCATGCTGACCCTCCAACCGCCTCAGTTTTTGTGTCCCCGAGGAGGTGCAGTGTAATTAACCTAGAAGGACTAGCCTAAAAATCGGACAGAAGATAGTCCAAATAACCCATGTAAGAAGGGTCAACAATAAAGTCTTCACAGCCCAGCCACTGAGGGAGTGAAGACCAAAAACAGAGAAGTGAGCTCGGGGGATGGTGGGTGGGCGCGTGAATGAGTGGTGGAGACTTCATCCAAGAAGATCAAGAATTACGATAGGTACGTAATTTCCATATCTTCCTGGACATAAAGTCTCCACCACTCATTCACACTAACATGAGAGGACTGAGCTAAATAATCCCCCGAGACAGGCGGCAGAAGATAAAGAGCTCACGTGCTTAGGACAGAAGTCCATTAAGAATGGTCCTGCCAAACAATAGATGTCATCTGGCATGGACATCCAAGGAGTAGTGCTTAACGAAAGTATGCAAGGAGCTCCAGGTAGCTGCTCTGCAAATATCTGCAATGGGCACATTACAGAATTCTGCCAGAGATGCCGCGACCGCTTTAGTAGAGTGAGCGTACACTCTGTCTTCCAGCTTAACCTGTGTTATAGAATAGCAGTGGCGAAGGCATGCCACCAGCCATGCTGAAATGCATCTGATAGCGACAGGTTGATCCAGCCAGGTCTCGCTGAAGGAAAAGTACAGTTACGTAAGAACTTATCATAACAGTAGATCTTCGATAACAGCTCTTGCAGCAGGTTACACCATTAAGACTGAAGACAGCAGGCGCCCAGGACCCCACGGAAATTTTCTAGCTAGCAGTCTTCAGCAAGGACCGCCTCCGATGTCGGCCCCGCCCCCGACGTCGGGCATAGTACATAAGGAGGCGGTCCCCCCATAATCTTCAGTTCTCCCGCCGGAGACTCCCGGCCGCTGGATAACATCAGAAGAGGAGACAGAGGATCCGCCATAAGATGGGTGCTGGACTACGACCTACCTCCAAAAAGCGGGATGGTGGGCGGGAAGGTACCTGCTGCAAGAGCTGTTCTCGAAGATCTACTGTTACGGTAAGTTCTTACGTAACTGTACTATCTTACTTCGAGATACAGCTCTTGCAGCAGGTTACACCATTAGGACTGATTTCCAAGCAGTAGTGGCAATCATGCACCACCGGGAGGAGGAAAAGGTAGTGACCTCGATATAACTCGAGTCTAGGACAGAAGTCCCTGAAGGACGGCTAGACTGAACCCTGCTCCTCGCCTCGATGCAATGTCCAGAGCTCCAAGTAGCTGCAGCGCAAATAGCTGAGGTGGAGACGTTCTTTAACGCCGCAAATGAAGTAGCCACCCCTCTTGTGGAATGACCCTTGACTGCGCCCGGTAAGGGTTTACTGCGCTTGTCATAACAGAAAGTGATGCACTGGATGAGCCACCTAGAGAGTGACTGTTCGGAGACAGGAGTTCCTATCATTCTGTGAGTGAAGGAGACGAAAAGTTGGTCCGACTTCCGGAACTGTTTGATTATGGTCAGGTAGTATCTGAGGCACCGATGCACATCAAGGGTGTGCAGAAGGGCTTCTCCTCGATTAGAGTACCTTGGGAAATACACTGGTAGATCGATATCCTGATGAAGGGTGAGAGCTGAAACCACCTTAGGCAAAAATTTTGGGTTTGTCCTTAGGGATACCCTGTCCTGGTGGAAAACCAAATAAGGCTCTTTGCACATAAGAGCATGCAATTCCGAGATCCTTCTAGCAGAAGTAACAGCAACTAAAAATAACATTTTCCAAGAGAGAAAACGTAGCTCACAATCTGCGGCTGGTTCAAAGGGTGGCAGCATAAGCTGCTCCAGGACAAAAGGCAAGTCCCAAGGAGGGACTGGATCTTTGATGGGCAGCCTAAGGTGGAAGATGCCCCTTAAGAAGGCACGAGTAGTGTCCAGTTGGGCCACCGTCTGATGGCCTACGGGGGCATGGTAAGAAGAAATTGCACAAAGGTGCACTTTAATTGAGGAGTAAGCCAGTCCGGAGTGGAAGAGGGAAAGCAGGTAGTCCAGAACCAGCTTTTCTGGATAATCTAACGGCGGAAAACCGCGCGCTTGAGCTCACAAACAGAATCTATGCCATTTCATGGCGTACATTGCGTGGGTTGCCATTTTTCTGGCGGCAGAGAGCATGTCTACCACTTCTTGTGAGACCCCGTATCGCATCATGGCTATGTCTCTAGGAGCCAAGCGTGCAGGTTCAATGAGCACAAGTCTGGATGGACCAATGAACCCGCCTCCTGAGACAATAGATGGGAGCTGATTGGCAAAGGAACTGGAGGTTCCCGGGATAGCTGGTGCAAAAGAGGGAACCAAATCTGTCTGGGCCAGAAGGGTATGATCAGAATGAGTGTCGCTTGCTCCCTGCGAAGTTTTAAGAGAACTCTCTGGATCAACGGGAAAGGAGGGAAGGCATAGAGAATCTGCCACCAGGAGAGGGACAACGCTTCGCGAAAACATCAGGCCCTGGATCTAGCGAGCAATATTGGGCAGTTTTGCACTGGATGGGGACGTGAAAAGGTCTAACTCTGGAGTGCCCCATCTGTGAAACAGATCCTCTGCCACCTCCTGTAGAAGTTCCCACTCGTGGACTCTGGCCTGAGAGCAGCTCAGACTGTCTGCGATGGTGTTGTCCACTCCCGGGACATGTACTGCAATTAGGTTTGCGCCGTGTTGCAATACCTACTCCCACACTCTACCCTAGTCCTCTCTGGTTCTCTGGGACGTGCTCTAAGGCTTCCTTTTCCAGAAGCGCAAGCACTTCCTGCTGTATGAGCAGGGCATGCTGACCCGAATATCGGGAGAGCAGGGGAGGTCTTGTAGGTGGACTGCCAACAAATTCTATATAATGGCCTTTTTTGACCAGCTGCAGAACCCACTTGTCGGTGGTGATCGATTGCCACCCTGGCAAGTGGCATGCGATGCGACCCGCGACTTTCTTTTCCCGTTGATCCTGAGGAGGGGCGGGGGCCGGGAAGGAGTCATGCTGTGGCAGCGTTTGATCCGGCAGGCTGGGCCGACTTTGTAAATCGTTGGCCTCTGCCTGGGGATGACTTAGCTTGGGCCTTGCGGGTGAAAGTGCCCCCTCTGCTGCTGGCCGGAACGTTGCTGTTGCCTTTGTAGCCGGCCACGGAAACGGCTCTGGTTCCTACAAAAGGAACTAGGCCGAGACCTGTACATAGCTTGTACAGATCGGACTGCCTTCCCTGCGTCCTGAAGTTTGGTGATTACTCTCTCGGAGGCTTCACCAACTAGGACCTCGCCGTTATAAGAGACGTCTAAGATGTTCTTCTGGACGTCCGGGGTAAAGCCGGAGACACGGAGCCAAGAGTGTCTCCGGAGACACACGCCTGAGGCTGCAGCTCTGGCTGAAGAGTCCGCAGAATCATATGCGGCTCTGAGCACTTGGGTCCCCACATCCGAACCCGTGCAGAAGAGGTTCAAGAGCTCCTCCTTATGGTCGCCATCGGGCATCTTCTCGACCAGGTCCTGTCCCTGCTCCCACAGTGCATTCTGGAATTGAACCATGTGGGTGAGGTAATTCAGTGACCTGATGGCGCAAGTCGCAGCCGCGTATGTGCGCCTACCCAGGACATTCAATTGCTTAGATTCCTGGTCCGGTGGCTGTGTGCTCAAATGCTGAGGTCTCTGAGACCGGTCATGTGAAGCAGTGATGACCAGGGAGTCAGCCAGAGGATGGTTCGCCAGATACTGGTCTTCCCTAGGGGCCTTGTATAGGCGGGCAGCTTTCTTCGGCACTGCGGGAGTGGAGTGCAGACGTTTCCAGGCGGCCTTGGTGACGTCCGCAAAGGTATCCACCGAGGGTGGCACTACCACAGGCTTCGGGTCTTTCTGGCGAAGGTAGCGAGCGAGGTGTTGTCTCTCGGGGTCGAGCTCTTCAGCACCCCACCCCATGTTCTCCTGGATGTGTCTCATGATCTCCGCGAAAGAGGGATCATCCGGAGGAGACCTGGGTAGGTGGTGTGGGTCCGGAGAGGGAATGCTGATAGGAGAGGGTGATTTGGAGCACTCTGAAGTGTCAGATCTGGAATCCTCCCCAGACGGAGTGTACCGGCGTTGTCTGGGTCTCTTGGGACTGGGTGACCCTGAGGGGGATCTGGAGGGAGGTCTTCTCCTTTCTAAAGATCTGCCCCGAGGAGGTGGTGTCTGCTCCTTGGGGGTTGGCGACTGTCCTACGGGCCCCTTAGGTGGAGGAGGGGGGGTAGGCGGTGAAGGAGTAGGTGGAGGCGGAGTCGGAGTAGGTGGAGAACGTGTGGTGACCACATCTTTTTTGATGGTGTCCCACCAGAAGGTACAAAGTTCTTTACCTCTGCCAGATTCATACCCGACGACGGGCCTGGGGCCGGTGACCTGTCGCTGGGGTCGGGCGTCGGGCCCCGGGGGTCTCCCGCTCCAGGGAAGGTTCCCGTGGGAGCCCGGCATCTCCGGCGTGTCGTCCTCCTCAGATGAATCCTTCTGACCGGCGTTCGCCGGCAACTGTGGTGCGGTCCTCTTCTCCGGAGTAGCCGACGCCGGTCCCTGGCCGCGTCCTGAGGGAACGCCTGGCCGGGCGGGGTGCTTAGGGTCGCCGGCTCCTGGGAGCGCCGGTGGTGTTTGGCCGACATCTGGTCCGACGTCCGTTTGAGGGACGTCAGGTCTTTGGTTTTTACGGGGAACCGGATCGGAACCACGCGGAGGCTGGGAAACTGACCTGGCATCAGTGTCCCGCCAGCGGGAAGAAGATTTATGGTGCTCCCCGGACTTCGACGAGGCCTTAGATGGAGTGGAAGAGGCCGACGGCCTGGAAGTCTTCAGAGGCTGAAGAGAAGAGGAGCCACTGGAAGACCTGATTTGAACCAGGGGAGGTTGCGACCAAGCCCTGAAGGGAGAGTGGTCCGATTTCGAGCCGGAGCTTCGGGAGTCCGAGACCCTCGCAGGAGACCCGGATCTTTCCTTTTCCCAGTGCTTGTGGCTTTTACCTGATGACTCCCCCCGGGAGGAAGGTTTCCTTATGCATAATTTTCAGTTTCTCCTCCAAGAGAAACGCTTGAAGGGCCTTCTGGTGGCGGATCCTGGTGCGACTGTTGAAGCCCTGGCAGAAAGAGCAGGCCTTGGTATCGTGTTCAGGGCCTAGGCAGTGCATGAAGGCCAAATGTGGATCCTTGAAGGGGATCTGTTTGCCGAAGGCACACTTTGTATGGTGACCCTCTAAAGAAGTTGTTGGAGAGGATATTAGTTGATCCAAAGTCGAAAGGCAGACGAAAATCGTCGTAGTTCTAATGGTCGTCGCACGCTAGAAAAAGAGACCAAGAGGCCGATACTGGCGATGTCGATGGCAGGAAAAGAACTGAGGATTATGGGGGGACCGCCTCCTTATGTACTACGCCCGACATCGGGGGCGGGACCGACGTCGGAGGCAGTCCCCGCTGAAGACTGCTAGCTAGAAAATTTCCATGGGGTCCTGGCGCCTGCCGGCTTGTCCTAATGGTGTAACCTGCTGCAAGAGCTGTATCTCGAAGTAAGATCAAACAGCTGTTGAGCCTTGCGAATTTCTTTTGTTCCATCTAGATAGAACCGCGGCACTCTCTTAACATTCAGTGAATTAAGTGCATGCTCTCCTTCATTCTGGAAGTTCGCAAAGTAGGTAGGAAGGACTAAAGGTTGGGTTAGATGGAATTCTGAGACAACCTTAGGGAGAAACTTAGGATGAGTCCTAAGAACTACTTTTTCCTTGTGAAATACAGTGTATGGGGGGGTCTGTGACCAGTGCATGTATTTCAGAAACTCTACGGGCCAAAGTAATGGCCACCAGGAAGGCCATTTTCCAAGTGAGGAACTTCATGTCGCAAGTAGCTAGAGGCTCGAAAGGTTTACGAGTGAGCATGTCTAGCACAAGGTTAATGTCCCAGGCTGCGACTGGACATCTAATAGGAGGTCTAGTATGCAGAATACCCTTAAGAAACCTCTTAACTACAGGCAACTGAGCCAGTGACATGGAAAGTACAGGCTCGTGATATGCTGAAATGGCACAAAGATGAACTCTGACTGTGGAGTACTGCAGACCTGTATTTGAGAGGTCGAAAAGATACTCCAAGACTTTATTCAGTGGGCAGAAAAAAGGGTTCCAAGAGGATTTTGCACTCATTTGGTTGTGTACGTTTTTCTAGTGGCCGGCTTACGCTCAGCCAAAAGAATATCTGAAATTCTACTAGAAACATTGAACCTATTCACCTCTATCTCTTCAGGAGCCAAGCATGAAGGTGAAGCAACCTCAGGTTGGGATGGACCACGGGACCCTGGGTCAGAAGGCTCGTCTGAAGGGGAAGCATCTTCGGGGGGGGGGGGGTTCCCGATAGACTGTTGAGTAGCGGAAACCATGTCTGCAGAGGCCAAAAGGGGGCAATGAGAATCATTCTTCCCCCTTGAGAATCCAATTTGAGAAGTACCCTCTGAATTAGGGGAAGAGGAGGAAAGGCGTATAGAAAGTGTCTTGTCCACCACAGTGTGAACACATCCTGACAGAAAACGCCAGGTCCTGGATTTCTGGAGCAGAAGAGAGGCAGTTTTGTGTTGAGTGGGGACGCAAAAAGGTCCAGGTCTGGAGTTCCCCACTCTTTGATGAGTGACTGAACGACGGTTAAGTCAAGAGACCATTCGTGAGGATCCGTTTCCATTCTGCTGAGACGGTCTGCCAGCTCGTTTTGTACTCCTGGCAGGTAAACCACCTGAATTAGAGCCTTGTGTTCCAAGCACCACTCCCACACTCTCATTGCTTCCCTGCATAATGGGTAAGAGTGTGCGCCGCCCTGTTTGTTGATGTAGTACATCACTACTTTGTTGTCCGTTTGAAGGAGAATGTTCTTGTGACAGAGTATGTCCTTCAAGGCTCAGATTACATAGAGGACGGCTCTCATTTCCAGGACATTTATGTGAAGTTGGGACTCGTCCTGAGTCCACGTACCCCGAGTATGGAGATCCTGGCAGTAGGCTCCCCAACCCATCAGGGATGTGTCCGTGGTAATGGAGATCTGATGATCCAGAAGGGCAAAAGGATATCCTTCCAGAAGATTGTCCTCCTGCGACCACCAGGCGAGTGACCTCTTCAGAGGTTCCATCACCTTGATGAGAAAGGACTGAGAGTGAGTGGTTAGGGACCACTGAGTACTGAGCATCCACTGAGAGGTTCTCATGTGGAAACGAGCTAAGGGTACAGTGAACACCGAGGATGCCATGAGGCCCAGCATCTGTTGCATTGAGATAGCTCGAACTGAGCTCTGTTCTCTGATGTATCGGGCCATCTGTAAGATATCGCTCCTTCTGTCCTCTGGAAGAAAAGCCTTCGCACAGGAGGTGTCCAGAAGAGTTCCTATGAAGAGGAGCTTCTGGGAGGGCTGCAACTGCAACTTGTTGAGGTTCAGCAGGACTCCCATGGACGTGAGGAAGTCTGAGGCCGTGGCCACAACCTCCAGAGTCTCTTGCCTGGAGGGACTTGCTAGGAGCCAGTCGTCCAGATATGGGAACACTTGTATTCCCATTTTCCTGAGGTGCACCGCGAGAACTGCACAACACACTGTAAAAACTCGAGGCGCCGAGGACAGCCCAAAGGGCAGGACTCTGAACTGATAGTGTTGACCCAATGCCACGAACCTTAGGTATTTGTGGTGTTGCTTTGGGTATATGAGAATGTGTTGGAAGGCATTCTGCATGTCCAGGGAGGCTAGCCAGTCGTGTCAATGAAGCAAAGGTAACAGGGTACCTAGTGATATCATCCTGAACTTCTCCTTATGAAGGAACTTGTTCAACTTTCTGAGATCCAGAATGGGGCACATGCCGTCGGTTTTCTTCGGGAGCAGAAAGTAATGGGAGTAGAAACCTGAGTTTCATTGATCCAGCAGAACTATTTCTACTGCCCTGTTGTTCAGAAGGCCTTGTACCTCGGAAGCAAGAAGGTCCAACTGTACTGCCGACAGCCTGGGCTGTCGTTTGGGAGGATGACCCGGAGGGATTTTCGAAAGATTGAGAGAGTACCCCTCGCAGATTATCCAGAGGACCCATTTGTCTGATGTTATAGATTTCCACTGATTGTAGAACTGAGTCAGACGTCCTCCCACTGCTGAGAAGGAGTTTCCCTTGAACAGCTGAGGTGGGACCTAGGCCAGAAACTCAGAAGGTGGCACTGGGCGCTTTGGGCCCTTGTGCCTTCTGCTGCCATTTCTTTTATGGCTGAGGGCTGTGGTTTTTGTTAAAACCTCCTCTGCCCCGAGAGGACTGACAGTTGTGAATCTGACGCTTGTTCGCACCCCCTCTGGAGGGGGTGGGTGCAGGTCTAGCCGTCTTAATGGCAGACCTAGTCTTCTGCGTGGCCTCCAGAGCTTACTCCGCCTGAGGCCCGAACAGATTCATACTGTCAAAAGGTAAAGCCATGACCTGCTGCTGGGCGTCAATCGTGAAGCCTGAACTACGTAGCCAAGAGTGGCGGCGGCTGCAGATGCCAGCTGCCGCTGCCCAGGAGGCGATACTGTAGGCATCCATTGCAGCTTTAACCTGTTGGTTATTGGATTCGATACCCCTAGTTATGGTCTGGAGTAGCTCTGAGCTAACTTCTGATTCGGGCAGAGCTTCTACCATTTCTTTGAGGGAATGCCAAAGTACATACTCATATTATGAAAAATAGCCCTGGTAACTGGCAATACCCATACACAAGGGTTGCGGCAGCAAAGACTCTCTTACCTAAGGTGTCTACCTTGCGATATTCTTTGTTCATTGGTCGGGCTGTAGATCCTTGAGGAAGTACAGCCGTATTGTTCTCTGCCAAGACTACAATGGTATCAGCCAAGGCGTGTGAGGCCAAAATGGGGCGCTCCTTGGGAGCAGCATACCTCCTATATATGGACTTAGCCACGGAAGGAATAAGAGCCGGATTCTTCCACACCATCTGAGAGAGGGACTCGAAAGAGAACTGTACCGGAGGGGTTAAATCCAAAGGGATCTCCGGGACATGAAGATAGTGGAGTCACCAAAGCCTCCCAGGATCGATTTCTGTAGTCTGGAGAGAAAGAGTAGAATTTTAATTTTTGAGCAGAGACTTAAAGGAAAGATCTTCAACCACATGCTCTGCAGAAGGATTGATCCCTGCTCCCAGGGCAGTGTTATCAACATCATCACCTAGGCGAAGATCTGGGTTAGGCTTGAAATGATCTCCTGACAGTCCAGGGGGGAATGTACAGAAAGGAAAGAAGTGAAAATCAGGAGGAAGAACAGAAGAAGAAAGAATCGGAGTCGAGAAGCCCTGAAGACCGGCGCCACACCAGTCCCCAGCGCCATAGAGGATTTGAGGTAAAAGAGGGAAAAATGGCAGGAGATAGAGGCATCAGTGTGGACCCCTGTGCCACAGCCATGTGAGGGGATAAAAACCCGAGCGCGGAGTTGACAGCACCAAAGAAGGTGCCGCGTGACTAGGAAGGGCTACACTTACCCGCCCTCCGAACATAGGTCCAAGACCGCAAGGCCGGACTGACTGCCCTGGCAACTGGACCAACCTCTGAGCCCACTGTTCCATAAGAACCGTCCACAGGTGAAACTGCTCGTCAAAAGCTCCTCCAATAGGCGGGGAGGGGCTCCGGTGTCGAGGAGGTAGACTACCAGAGACAGAAACCGGTGACCCCGACAGAGGTGGAGACCAGCGGCTGGCCCTAAGAACCGACCGTCTACGCGTAGACATACCACAGGGTGACCTTGAGTGATAACATTTCTTCTTTGACCCATGTATCGAAGAAGAGCTTGAGGCGAGCAGCAGAGAACAGGACCGTTTCCTTTTTATGCTTCGGAGGCCCATCCCCGAGCATTGGACCATCCGTTGTCAGACACCCCCTCCGGAGGGCGGCGGACCGGACCCAGCCCGGCTGACTGAACAGCTTTCATACAAATTCTCCCTACCGTCACCTGACCCGCTAACGGTTGACTCCGTCAACGGAGGGCTGAAGACTTCTGCTGTACAATTAAAACATAAAATCGGTACTGATTCGAAATAATTCTACAAAACAATAAACTGACTATTGCTGCTAATGAAGTTTAACTCCCGGTGGGTGAGTGATGTCGTCACTGAAGCGCACTCGATGGCGGGAAAAAAGGAACTGAGGCGGTTGGAGGGTCGACGCGATAGTCATTACACGACAGCTGGCTCGCTGGAGCCGCTTCTCGGCTCCATCTCAGGTGCCGCCTCTTGAAAAAGTTTGCTCCCGCTGGGTCCTAGCGCCCCCGGCAAACTCCAATTAGTGTGAATGAGTGGTGGAGACTTTATGTCCAGGAAGATCCCCCTTTTAACATAGTGGGGTAAATGCTCCGTTATGCTAGTATAAATTTAAACAGTTTGTCCTTTGTGCTCAGAGTCCCCTATAACTTGGGCTTCATAAAGCTATGCCATTACTCTGCTAACCAACATTTAAAACATTTATATCTGTTGTCTGGTCTTCTAGCAATTCAAAATTAAAACTCAGGTATGTAAAGGAGCAGACTCCCCGATAGGGAGGTACATATTATTTTATCAAACGACTTAGATTAACTTCTTAAGTTGAGTTCAAAACCAGTTGACCTCAAGGTTAGCTTAAATGAAACATCCTGGGGTAGTCAGTAAAAATGTCAGGTTACCAACTGGTATCAGTCCTCTTCCGCATCAGATTCTTGTGGTAATCCCGGGTACTCCGTTGGTCTCCTCCTGAATTCACTGGTGATTGCTTCCACCCTTTTTTTCACCTCCTCCAGATCATTAAATTGATATGTTTTTCCTCCATATGTCAGGTGTAATCGAGCTGGGGCCAGCAAAGAGTGTGCAACTCCTAGACTTTTTAGTTGCTTTCTAAGAGGATCAAACAGTTTTCTTCTGGTCTGGGTTGCATAGGACTAATCCAGAAATATCTTTATTTCTTGTCCCTCCATTTCAACCAGGTAATTTACCCTTGCCCAGTTCAGGATTTTGTCTCTGGTAGCTGGGCCATCCGTGATCAATAAGATTGTGCGTGGGTTCTCCCGATCTAGTTGGGCCTTTCTGAAGTTTTTCCAAAATGCCTGCTTTAAAGATGCTCCCTCTATCTGTAAATCTTCAGGTAGGGATGCCATTAGCCAGTTCTTTATATATGTCAGCACATAAGCCCCTTCCGTACCTTCCTGGACCCCCACCAATCTTAAGTTCATTGCCCGCTCGGAGTTTTCTGTCTTCTCCAGGCAGGCACGTAGATGGTTTAGTTCAGATGTTGCCTTAGTTAGTGCTGCTTGTGTCCACTGCTAACGGGTGTCTGCTTCCTGGTCTATTGTGGTCGCCGAATCTATTTTCACATCCTGATCTCCAAGGCAATCCAAGACGCATTCCAATTTCCCAAGGAGGAGTACCTTTCCCGCCGCTCTGGCCCGCTGCTTGTCCCGACCCTTCTGGGTGACTCACGGCTGGTAAGGGATTAGGTTTTTGAGTCGATCCTGTAGCTGCTCCTTTCGGTCTACCCATGTCGGATTTAGTATCGTTTTGCTCCTTAGGCTTTAAGCTGTCTAGTTCTGCTACCCTTCTTATATCAAAGTGGCTTTAAATTAAAGTGATTTTCGGTATTCAGCAGTGTGAGATGCAGAGCTTCAGGGAAAGCTGCCAGTTACAAACTCAGCTCTCTAGCGTCCCTCAGTAACACAGTGTCTTCAAACCCTAAACCAAATATAAATAGGTGAAGACAACACAACATACTGGAGTGATGCCCAAAACACCCATGCTGGAAGGGTGGAGAACCATAATGATGGACATCTACGATATAGAACGCATGACCTATACCCATCTAGATAAACTCCCCCAATTTGAAATCAGCTGGAAGAAATGGGTTCTATGCCAACTGGACCATGACCCAGACTTTGTACCATAGGGGGGGGATGAGCCTCCCTCACGCACTCTCAGTCATACTTCTATATGTTTTCACTCGTCTCTGTATTCCCTATAACTCGTATCTTTTGCCTTTCTTCCCAATAATACCTTTCCTGCTATTTCTTTTACTCTTTTTAGTGCATGGTTTGAAAGGTAAAATATGGACGGAAGTGCCATCATTAGGATCCATGCCAGTTTTTCCAATCGGTAAACAAAGCAGAATTAATTGATTCTTCAAACACTGATTCTAAGAAAAAAGCAATGTTATTTGTTTAGCCTACAACATCATAGAAACAGCCTGACCTGGGCACAAAGTTGGATTGTACACTATTCTATACCAATGACATTAGTGATGTGATCCCGCCACTCTTCAATCCATATGTATGCCGACAACACTCCTGTTCCCATCTGGTAAATGCCCTGCTGATGCTGCAACCACCCTTCAGCTTGACTTCCACCAGGTTCAGTTATGGTTTGCCTCACATCAACTATTCCTAAATGCCAAAAAGACCATCTCTATGACCTTTGGTACTAGGCAGAGACTCTCTAGGCTCCACCCTTTACCGCCCTTCCATACCCTTGATGGGACAATAAAGAGGACACTTCCTCATTCAGATACCTTGGGGTTTGGTTGGACCAACACCTGAACTTCTCTGGCCACATTGTCGCCGTCCTGAAAAATTGCACCCCAAGCCTGGTGCCTTATTCAGGAATTATAATTGCATCCCTCCTTCAGTGTGGTGTGAACTAGTCCAGAAGATGATCCTCCCCATTTTTGACTACTGTGATGTAGTCTATGGTGCCGCTCCCAAATCCTCCCTAACCAAACTGGACACTAACTCCTTCTATTTATTTGCCCTTGATGCTCCATCACGCACTCATCACTATGACCTCTACCACACCATTTCCCTTCCCCCGCTTGCCAACAGGCGCCTCACTCATTGTGCCAAACTCACTTCTAAATTTTGGTTAGGGGAACTTCCCTCCTACCTCTCATGCTCACTCTCTTCCCCACCTCCTCCCTCCCACTCCCTCAGATCCTCTGACACTGGCACTTTGTTGGTCCCCCATCGTACCACTCTCATCAGTCAATCAGGTTTTACCAATCATTTCCCGAAAATCTGGAATCCCCCCCAAATACAGCACTCCTCCTCCTCCCACTCCCTTGCCTCTGCCTTACATAACTTTCTCTCATCTAACTGCTCCTGCGTTAACCCTCCTTAACTGTCCTCCTATGCCTCTGCTCCTCTCCATGACTCACGTCACCTATTAACCTCCCACTACCCTACCCTCCATCTCAGCACACTCTCCTCTCCCTTCACCACTATGTATTATGTTCCTCAGATATGACACTTGTAATTAAATGCATATTTCACAGATATGTTATATTTAATAGTATGTTGTATTACAAATGTGACTGTATGATTTTATGATATTTTTTAACTGTCTTGTTACAAATGTAACAATGTTTAATTTCTTGTATATTTTAAATGTTAAACTGTATATCTAATTCTTCATCCAGTTGTAACCTCCCCCCTCCCAGGTCGCACTGGGAGACTAGCAACTTCTTGTTCATTGTGCCTTCCTGGTGAAACATTTCAATAAATAAAATAAATAATTTGACCTTATCTACCAAATGTTGATTGTACTGTGTGTAAATATATATACTTGTTTTTTGAAAATTAATAAAAGTAAAAAAAAAAAAAAAACATATTGGAGTAAGGCTGGGAGATGGCTGAAAGTCATGCAAATTAATAGTTAAGATATTCCTAGAAGATCAGTACTTATGGTAACAGCCGGCTCAGTGGCATAACAGACTGAGGTGCTATCCATACTTTACCTTTTCCAACACAGACGACCCAAGTTTGGGAATGAGCTGGTGTCGATGGGAGCCACCCAGGGGGACTGAGAGAAGATCAAGCAGCCGTCGGGCAGCTCTCCTCTCTTGGACTGGGGAGGTGGGCCTTACTGGCTCTTGGCCGCCACGAGGTGGAGGCCTGGTAGTAGCATCGATGCACGGGAAGCAAGACATAAGTCTGGGGGGAGGAGCCATGGTTCTGGAAAGCATGCTTGCTTCTACTGTACAAGCATGCATCGTCCATGTCGCCGCGGCTCTGGAAGGACATGCAGGTGGAAAAATAAGAATACACGGGGTTTCATGAATCCCGCTGGGGCACCTTAACCCTCCCTTCCACTCTGCTTTGGGGGCCTTTTGATATGCATATTCCGGGGATCTGTAGGGCAACTAGCCCCCAGCTTGGAAGGAGGAACTGGACGATCAGGAGTGCCCTGAGGAATGGAGCTGAAGAGCTGCCCCGTCTGGCTCAGAAGGATGAACACTTGTATGAAAGAAAAAATAAAACAATTATGATGATTACGTTATTTTCATATCCAGGAATCAATATTCACCATTGATTTTCACCAGTGGGTCACAGTGCCAAGCTCAAAGTCACCTGGACTAGGGTGGTAGGAGCTGAGGGCTCACTCAGGATAGTAATACATTCAGTATTGCCCCGCCTAAAGTGGCATGCTGCCTTGCATGGACATCAAGTGCATAATGCTTCGTAAATGTGTGTACTGTGCTCCAAGTTGCAGCTCTGCAAATATCCCAAATAGGCACAGAACAGATGTGTGCCTGGGAAGGGGCAACCACTCTGGTGGACTGGGCACATACCTTGCCCTCCAATGCAACCTGAGCCAGAGCATGGCAGTGGTGAAGACATTTCACAACCCCGGCAGAAATGCACTAGACTAACAGGCTGCCCCTTCCGATTAGGATCGAAGGAGAAAAGGAGTTGTTTGGATTGTGTGAAGCCCTTAGTTCTGTCCAAATAAAACCTATGGACCCTATTAACAGCCAGTAAATGGAAAGTGCGTGTTCTCTCATTCTGGAAGTTAGCAAAATAGGTGGGCAGCACTAATGGCTGGCTAAGATGGGACTCCAACATCACTTTCGTCGGAAACTTGGGATGTGTATGGAGAACTAACTTGTCTAGGTGGGCCAGTGTTTCAGAGCCTACTATGGCTCACTGCTGGAATGCCACACTGGGACCAGCATTCGCAGAACTGCTATGCCATACTGAAGATGACAAGCTGGATGACACTGACTAAATTGCCACGACAGCCGCTGAATTGAAAATCATTGAGCATGGCACAAACGAACCAGCTAAGATTATAGATGAATGGCTGCCAGTGGATGATGCCATTCAAACTTGACAGAACAGATGACTGATGGTGAGATCATCTGTGCTGTAACCAATGAAGCAAGTCCAGAGGAGGAGTCTGGTGATGAGTCCAACAAAACAGTGGCGCTAATGGTCCCTAACCACATCCAAGCCATCTGCAGCTTACAGACACGATTGGAATGGCTACAGGCACAGGAGGCCACCCCATTAAAGTCCTACAGCTTCAAAACCTGATCTACTGCACTGACCTAGGCGTAGACAAAACTAAGCAGTCATGGATAATCTCTTTCTTCAAATCCACAATGAAAACTGCAGTGAGTAAAGCAGAGCAAAATACACATTGCAAGTTGCACTGAGTAGCATTAAGTCGGAGTTATAAAGCACAGTATTTTTTAAAATGAAAAAGTAAAGTTTAATGTGAGCGCATACACATTGTGAACTTTCCTTGGGTTACTGCTTACAGTACAAAGGGATGGTGTGCCGCCAAACCTGTACACACAATACACACACAAACAGGGTCCCTCGGTATAATGAACACACCACTATAACGAACATGGCGGATGGCTCCCTAAGTGTTCATTATAGTGAAGGACCACTGTGAAATGTTCCTATCCTTAGAACATTTTTGAGTGACCATGACTACTGTGAGTAGTTTGGTATATGGTTACGATTAACATTTTCCCCTATCCTTAAAACATTTTTTTGTGACAGCTGATATGTGTGAAGTTCGGTACATGGTACCAACTACCACTTTCCCTATCCTTAGAACATTGTTCAGAGATGGGTAATAATGGCAAGTAGTTTGGTACATGTTACCAATTAATATTTTCCGTATCCTTCATCAGTTACTGTATTTTCCTCCTCCTCCAGCCCCAGGGGAACCCCACACCCTGCAAATATAGAGCGGTGATTATGGTAACGGGAGCCGAAGGTGTATTATTCCTTGGGCCTCCTATATACATTGTATATGTGTGTAAGTAATTTTAAGTAAAGTCTGGAGAGCTGGTATCACAACAAGGGTAGTGGTGCAATAAAGGATGGTGGTAAAAGGCAATTTTGGAGCATTTCATAGAAACAAATTAGGCTGATGGCTACAAATATAGGGTGGTGTTGCTGGTCTGTCAGTGCAGTGGTAGTGCTACCGCTCGCCGCGCTGGCAACCCAGGTTCAGAAGAGGACTTGGGTTGTCGAAGTGCTGGCCGGGGGACACAGACAGTGTCTCCCAGGGATCGCTCTCCTCCTCCTGGGTGGTAGGGCTGCCATCCCCGCTGCAATACCGCCACATGGGCGACCACGGGTGGAGGTGCAGCTCGGGGATGCCGTGGGAGTGGAGGACACTGGCAGAGTTTCGGAGCGGCCGCACATTCTGCATGCTTGCACTCCTTGCAAGCCTGCTTCCTCAGGGACGTGACATAACCAAGGTGGAAAAGCCTCGCAGTTGGCCAGCGACAGCCTCTGGTACCCAGACCAAGAGAGAGGACCGAAACTGGATGATCCTAGATGCCACCTGATGAAGAAACATAGCAGGTACGGGGGCAAAAAAGAAAAAATTACTCACCTTAGTAATTTTATTTCTTCTAATGGAGTCTTGCTGTATTTTGACTATATGCAGTTAGCCCCAGCACTTGAACTGCTCCGGAGAGGAAAGAGTTAACTCTATGCCAAGGCATAGAACGTTGAGCTCGAGCTCGGTTTTCAAACCTCTGTCCCAGGTACTCTTCAGTATAACCGTCAGATTCTTATGAGCCCTATACTAACCAACTAGCAACCCAGGAATTGTTTTCAATTTTTGTGCCAAAGGGCAAAAGACATAAATTTAAGGTCCAACGACTCAAGTCGAGACCCCCAAAAAGAATCCAAGTAGGTAATAAATATACTATAATAAAACATAGGAACAAGAAAAAAACTCAATTAAGAAGAGGCACCCAGGTACACCCCTGGGGTGCAACACTGCGCCTGCCCACCCACATCCCAAAACAACTAGGTTCCAGGAGGGAAGGTAGGGAGGGAGGTCAGAGTACAGAAAGACTCCATTAGAAGAAATACAATTACTAAGGTGAGTAATTTTTTTTTCAAACAACATGAAGACTTGCTGTATTCTGACTATATGCAGATTACTAAGCAGTACCCCCAAGGAGGAGGGAACTACAGAACCTATTTTGGGAACAAGTACTGCAGTACCAAACCTAGCATCACTTCTTGCCTGAATGTCCAGGGAGTAATGCTTGGTAAATGTGTGAACAGTCTTCCAGGTGGCTGCTTTACAGATTTCCACTAAGGGTATGTCTCTAGCTGCTGTGACTGAAGCAGCTGTACCTCTGGTAGAATGAGCCCTCAGGGCTGAGGGTGGCTCTTTCCCCAACTTTGAGTAGCAGAACTGAATGTAAGAGACAATCCACCTAGCAATAGTTCTCTTGGTGGCAGGCTTACCTTTACCCACCTCCCCATAAGTGAGAAACAGCTGGGAGCAGTCATTTCTATGGGGCTTAGTGGATTCTAAGTAGTAACTCAGAACCCTCTTTACATCAAGACTGTGTAGCCTCCTCTCTCTGGAAGAGGAGTGATCAGTGAAAAATATAGGCAGTGTCATAGACTGGTTCAGATGGAAGTCTGATACCTCTTTAGGGAGGAATTTCCTATTTGTACGAAGGACCACCTTACCGTATGGAATGAGATTAAATCAGGTTCCACTGACAGAACCTGTAACTCACATATTCTCCTGGCAGAAGTAATAGCAACCAGGAATACAGTTTCCAAGTCAGGTATTTCAGCTCAGCTGAGCAAAGGGGTTCAAAGGGAGGCTGCATCAGTTGTGCAACACAGATATTCAGGTCCCATAGAGGAATAGGATCCCTGAAGGAAGGATTGATGTGGACCAAACCTTAAAAGAATTTCTTGAAAACTGGGTGGGAAGCTAGAGAAGAGCCCTTCCCAGCCGAAAGAAAAGCAGAAATAGCTGCCAAATGCACCTTGCGAGTGGTAGGCCGAATGCCTAAACTGTTAAGATATATCAAATAATCTAAGGCAGTGGCAATATCAGCGGAATCTGGCTGGATGTGCCTCTGGGAACACCAGAACCCAAACCTCTTCCATTTAGAATCATAGGTTCTCCTAGTGGAAGGTTTCCTACTAGCCTTAAGGATATCTAGAGCTGATTGTGAGAGATGCAGGTCTGCATATTCTAGCTCCTCAAGAACCAGGCCTTGAGCCTGAGTGTGTGAAGATTGGGGTACAATATCTTCCCCTGAGATGAGGTGAGGAGGTTGAACTGTCTGGGAAGGCACAGGAGAATTGTCACTGATAGTGACAACAGCAGAGGATACCAAAGCTGTCTGGCCGAATCCAGGGCTATCAGAATGACAGTGCAGGGTTGGGAACTGATCATTGACTAGAACTCTGAATATCAGGAAAGGGAGGAAAAGCATAGAGAAACCTGTCGGTCCAATCCAACAGGAGGGCATCTAGAGGAAGAGACCCCCGCAGAAGGGGGCCTGCAGCAGAACAGAGGGAGCTGATGGTTGTCCGGGGCAGCAAAGAGATCTATCTCTGGAGTGCCCCATCTCTTGAAAATGATCCGAAGAATGAGAGGATTCAGGGCCCATTTGTGGTGACCTTGAGAAATCCTGCTGTGAGCATCTGCAAGTACACTGTCCTTCCCTGGGAGATGCACATCAATCAGGGAAGCCTGCAGGGAATAAGCTAGTGACCATATTTTCATGGCCTCGGTGCACAAGGCCAAGGACCGAGTGCCCTCCCGCTTGTCGATGTACCACATGGTTGTGGTGTTCTCTGTCCTGATCTGCACCACTTTCCCCTGAATTAAAGTTGAAAATGTCTGAATAGTCAGAAAGACAGCCCTGAGTTTGAGAAGATTTATGTGTAGAAGAGACTCCTGATGGGACCAAATCCCCCGAGTAGTGTGCTGATCCAGGTGGGCTCCCCATCCCAGCAGAGAAGCGTCTGTGGTGAGAGTCACTGTGGGAGCCTGACTGAGGAAAGGAACCCCAAGTTGTCCTCTTCCAGCCACCACTGGAGGGTCTGAACCAAAGTTAGAGACACTGGAACCAATTTGGAGAGGGGATCTTTTTTCTGAGACCAAAAGGCCCTTAGGTGAAATTGAATATCCCTCATTTGAAACCTTGCACTACTGCAGTGCAGGCTGCCATGTGGCCTAGCAACTGCAAGAAGTGTCTGGCTGTCCGAGACACAAGTGGATGAAAAGAGGAAGCCAGGGAGATGAGGGATTGGACCCTTGAGAGAGGAAAGAAGGCCCTGGCCTGAACAGTGTCCAGGTCCACTCCTAAGAATGTGAGAAGCTGAACTGGTTCCAGAACAGACTTTTCCAGATTTAGGATGAATCCTAGGGAGTGCAGAAGACTATGAGTGACCCCTAGAGCTGACCTGACTTGGTCTGGGGACTGACCTACTATGAGCCAGTCGTCCAGGCAAGGGAACAGTAAGATGCCTTGTTTTCTGAGGAAGGCCACCACTACTGCTAGGCATTTGGTGAATACCCTTCGAGCAGATGTTAGGCCGAACGGCATTGCTCTGAACTGGTAATGGCCTGAGGGCAGTTCAATCCGGAGGTACTTTCTGTGGGACTGCCTGATAGGTATGTGGAAATAGGCATCCTTGAGATCCAGGGAAGCTAGCCAGTCTCCTGGTCTCAGAGAGGGAAGAATAATTCCCGGAGTCACCATCTTGAACTTTGGCTTTGGTATGTATTTGTTTAGGTACCGTAGATCCAGGATGGGTCGCCAACACCCCTGTCTTTTTTACGGTAAGGAAGTACCTGGAGTACAATCCTTTTCCCCTGTGAATGAGAGGTACCCTCTCCACTGCCTGCAGAAGCAGTAGAGAAGAAACTTATATTTCTAAGGCCTGTGTTTCCTCTTCTGAAGGAGGACAGAAAGCCTTTGCTCTCACCTTTGGGAACCTGCTGAAGCTGAGAGCAAGACCCTGGCTCACTACTTCCAGGACCCACTTGTCTGAAGTGACAGACTTCCAGGCCTAGAAAAAGTGAGCCAGTCTGCCCCCTACAGGAATTGGGGAGGTGCCCCTGACTGACACATCAGGGTGTCTGTTTGGCAGGGGGCTTAGACAGAGGAGGATGCAGCCCTTGTCATCCCCCTTCTGCCTCTTCCCCTAAAGAACCCCCTCTGCTGAAAAGTGGAGGAGGCCTGGGCCTGGTAGAAAGGCCTGTGAAAAGGCCTGCCCCTGCCAGCTCTGGATTGCTGCCTCTGAGAAGTGGTCTGCTTTTCTTTAGCTGCAGCACTCCTGCATGTGGTCCTGTACTCGTCCATCTTTTTCATGTAAGTCTCTGTTTGTTCCCCAAACAGACAGTTACCAGTGACAGGAAAATCCATGGCCTTGGTCTGGGTATCCTGAAATAAACTGGTACACCTGAGCCAGGCAAATCTCCTCATGGAAACAGATGTAGCCATGACCCTAGAATGAACATAATTCGAGTCCACAGCAGCATGAAATTGGACCTTTGAAGCTTCAATGCCATCCACAGCCACCTGCTCCAGCTCTTTGGCCAGCTGGGGAGGGGCATTCTTAGCCAGCTCCAGAACCGTATCCCACCTAGACTTCTGGTATCTGGTTGTATATGCTATATAATTGGATTGTCCGAGTCCCAAAGAGGATTCCAAGTATTGCTTCTTTGCCATGGCATCCACTTTCCTGGAATCCTTATCTGGGGGGTGAGATGCCAGGGGAATATCAGCCTTGTCAGAGGCTGCAGCTTGCACTACCCCAACATGGCTGCAATGGTTAATGAGGAAATCCATACCAGGGCCTGAAAGAGCATACCTCCTGTCCATTTTCTTATCCACAGGAGGTGTGGATGTTGGAAACTAATATTTTTGGGGTCTGTTTCCCCAGGGACTTGTGCAGAAGGACAGACACACTTTTTGACTCTGGAACATCCATCATCTCAACATAGTCAGGCTCCTCCTGATCCTGTTCAGCTTCTTCCACTGGAAGCTGGAGAGTCTCAGCCACCTTCTTGTAAAACAAGAAGTGGGAGGGGGACTCAGAAAGCCTGGGAGGAGACATATTAGAAGGCCTGTCTGGGGAGATATCAGGTTCAATAGGCTCATCTAGGTCTTCATAATCCTCATCTTCATCTCCTTCCCACTTGCCCTCATAAAATGCTTCAGGGTCATATTCAGAAGCAGACAAGTCTGACCGAACCGACTGTCTCTGGTCGGAACCGGGTGAAGCAACTGCACAATAGCGATCGCTTTGGCTATCTCGTCAGTGGTCGGACCATGGGAACCGGGATCCGAACCGGCTGACTTGCGCGTTCTTTTTGTAGGAACCGATTCTGCAGAATCGGCTCTCCTCTTGCCCGAGGGGGTATCGCCCAGGTCAGTGGGCACCACCTCTGGTTCGGTTGGAACCGAACCGGGCTAGCTATCGGGGTCAGAGGATTTTTCGGCCTCCCTTTCCTTCAGCCTATTTAAACATTTATCCACAGTGGCCTTAGGAAAGTTCCTGCAGATTTGGCAGTCTTCTTTGAGGTGATCAAACTCCAGACAATAAACGCAGATGAGGTGGAAATCAGCCTTGGCAAAGTCTCCGAACACTCAGTGCAGTGTTGAAACCCAGTGGACCCGGTTTTCTTTTTGGGTTTCTCAGACAAGCCTTTAGATACAAAGTCACCCTTACCAGCGTTCAAGCCAAGTGACTATCAAACCTATCGGTTCCAACTGTGTCAAGGGTCAGATGAAAGAACCAGAGAAGTCAACTTATTTTCAGGAACCGATAGATACCAGAAAACCACACTAAAATACCTGTAAAAAACAGAAACAACAAATTGCTTTCAGTTCCCAACCGGACTGACCGGAAAGAAACCGAAAAACAAAAACAATTTCTTGCAAAACCACTCTACTACCTATTAATACACTTACTGTACTGGGACAGAGATGTAAAGACCGAAAAAATAAAGAAGCGGTTTACTAAACCGAACGATTTTACCACAACCGAACCAAAATGAAGGAGAGGATCTCCGGAGCGACTTCACAGTAAGGCGGAGTAAAGAATCTGATGGTTACACTGAAGAGTACCAGGGACAGAGGTTTGAAAACCGAGCTTGAGCTCAACGTTCTATGCCTTGGCATAGAGTTAATTCTTTCCTCTCCGGAGCAGTTCAAGTGCTGGGGCTAACTGCATACAGTCAGAATACAGCAAGACTTCATGTTGTTTGAATGGGGAAACGGCTCTCTCCTTCCCTGCCAGGGGGCAAGCCTAGGCAGCGTGGAGATAGGCACCAGCAGGAGGTGGTCTGGGAGAAGACTTAGCCCAGCACTTGGTACCTTGGAGGACCGTGAGGGAGTGGTGAAACTGCGGACACACAGGGGGCAAAAAATGAAAATGACATACTCACTGTAATTCTTGATCTTCTTGGACAAGTCTTCAAAATTTATTCATAGTGCTGGGTTCAGCCTGGAGTTGCTAGGACCCTGCAGGAGCCAAAAATCTTCAGGAGGGCTCGCGCCAAGATAGGACCGCACATGTGCAGTGCCATGAGACAGGCTCGCGCCATACAAGCTATCTCAGCGTCGACCATCCAACTGCCTCAGTACTTTTACCGAGGAGGTGCAGCGTATGCCAACTAGAGAATACTTCACTCAAAAAGGGCATTAGATAGCCCTTCTGACACGTGTAAGAAGGGTCAGCTAAGAACAATATCTTCACAGCCCAAACAGAAACAAAGGAGTGAAGACCAGGAACAGACTGAGTGAGCTCAGGGGATGGTGGGTGGGCGTATGAATAAATGGTGAAGACTTGTCCAAGAAGATCAAGAATTATGGTGAATATGTAATTTTCATTATCTTCCTAGATTTTAAGTCTTCACCATTTATTCATACTGCTGGCTTAGAGTACCAAGCTAAAACCAAATTCCCTGAGCAGGGAGGTAGGAGACGGAGCTCACTCAGGACAGAAGTCCATTAAGGATTGTCCTGCCAAAAGAAGCATGGACATCCAGTGCATAGTGCTTAATGAAAGTAAGCACTGAGCTCCAAGCAGCTGCTCTGCAAATGTCCTCGATGGGAACAGAGCAGATCTCTGCCAAAGATGCAGCCACAGCTCTGGTCGAGTGGGTGTGCACTTGGCCTTCCAACTTGACCTGCGCCATACAGAAACAGTGGTGAAGGCAAGTCACAATCCAAGCAGAAAAACACATAATGGAAATTTGCTGACTGAGTCGGACAGCACTGAAGGACACAAAGAGCTGCTTGGAATGATGGATGTCCTTGGTTCTATTGATGGAAAATCAAAGGGCTCTCTTAACGTCCAGGGAGTGAAGGGTGCTTTCCCCTTCATTCTGGAAGTTAGAAAAATTAAGTAGGCAGAACCAAGGACTGGTTGAGGAGGAACTCCGAAGCCACTTTGGATTGGAACTTAGGATGGGTACAGAGAACCACCTTGTCTTTGTGAAAGACAGTATACAGAGGGTCTGCGACCAAAGCCTGTATCTCAGAAACCCTGCGAGCCAAGGTGATGGCTACCTGGAAGGTGGTTTTCCAGGTGAGGAACTTGACATTGCACAAAGCTAGAGGCTCAAAAGGTTTATGAGTAAGCATGTGTAGTATGAGGTTAATATCCCGGGGGCAATCGGTTTTCTGACTGGAGGCCTTGTATGTAGGATACCCTTGAGGAATCTTTGGAACAAAGGCGTCATAGCCAGAGTCATATTCTGGACTGGCTCATGATAGGCAGAGAGTACACAGAGATGTACCTTTACAGATGAGTATTGGAATCCCGCATCTGAGAGATCTAGCAAGTATTCCAACACTTTATCTGGAAGACACTGGAATGGGTCTGAGGGCATCTTAGCACATCATTCCGAGAAAGGTTTCCATTTTTCTGTGCAAGTCTTCCTAGTGGACGAATTACGTGTAGCTAGGAGGATCTCCAAGACACCTTAAACCTGCCCAGTTCTATCTCTTCAGGAGCCAGGCATGGAGATAAAGGGAGCATAGGATGGGCTGGACCAGGGACACCTGCGTCAGCAGGTCTGTCTGAAGACGCAGTTGCCTCGAAGGTGCCACTGATAACTTGTTGATCAAGGGAAAACAGATCTGCCAAGGCCAGAATGGTGCAATGAGAATCATGTTGCCTCCATGTATTTCCAGCCTGAGCAGGACCCTCTGAACTAAGGGAAGAGGAGGAAATGCGTATAGAAAGTGATCTGTCCCCGCAGTCTGAATGCATCCTGACAAAAACACCATGTTCTGGATTTTTGGAGCAGAATTGAGGCAGTTTTGCCTTGTGTGGGGACACAAAAGGTCCAGGTCCAGAGTTCCCCACTCATCGAAGAGTGACTGCATGACACCTGGCACTAAGGAGCTCTTGTGAGAATTCGCTTCCGCCCTGCTGAGATGGTCCACCAGTTCGTTCAGAGTCCCTGGCAGGTAAACTACCTGAATCAGGGCATTGTGGTTGAGGCACCACTTCCATACCCTCATGGCCTCTCTGCAGAGAGGGCAAGAGTGCGTCCCTCCTTGCTTGTTTATGTAATACATCACTGTCTTGTTGTCCGTCTGAAGGAGGATCACCTTGTGACTGACACATTCTACAGCTCAGAGGGCACAGAGGACCGCCCTCAGTTCTAGAACGCTAATGTGGTGCGATTCTGCCTAGGTCCAAAGCCCCCAAGTGCAATGGCCCTGGCAGTGGGCTTCCCAGCAGAGAAGACATGCTTCTGTAGTGATGATTATCTTAGATTCCGGAGGAGGAAAGGGGAGACCTTGATGCAGATTGTCCTCTAGTGTCCACCATGTCAGTGAGTGGCACAGAGGTTCTGTCACTTTGATGCAGTAGAACTGAGGATGTGTTTTTGGGCGACCACAGTGTGCTGAGCATCCACTGAGTGGTCCTAACTTGTAGTTGGGTCAGAGGCACTGTGAAGATGGAAGAGGCCATGAGGCCCAACATTCGCTGCATGCAGCGAGCCTGTACAGGATTGTTTTCTCTGATGAAGTGAGCCATCTGAAGAATGTCTTCTCTCCTGTTCTCTGGAAGAAAAGACCTTGCCTTTGTGGTGTCTAAGAGGGCCCCTATGAAGAGGAGTTGCTGTGAAGGTTGTAGCTGCAACTTTTCCAAATTCAGCAACACTCCCATGGAAGTCAGAAAATGAGATGCTGTGGCGACTGCCATCTCTGTCTCCTGTCTTGATGGGTTTGCTAAAAACCAGTTGTCCAGGTAGGAAAATACCTGAATGCAAAGCACTTCGTAAAGACTTGAGGCGCCAAGGAGAGTCCAAAGAGCAGGACTCTGACCCAAGGCCACAAAAGTGAAGGAACTTGTAGTGCTGACCCAAGGCCACAAAGCAAAGGAACTTGTAGTGGTTTGGGTGCACTGGAACATGCTGCTAGGCGTCCTGCATATCTAGGGACGCCAGCCAGTGTGTCATTTGAGAAGTGGTAAGAGTGCCCCATGGAGACCACCTTATACTTGTTGCGGTACAAGTACTTGTTCAACTTTCTGAGAAAGAGAATGGGGGGCATGCCCCGCCTTTTTCGGAAACAGAAAGTAACAGGAGTAAAAAAAAAAAAGAAAGAAAATTACGTACCTACCGTAATTCTTGATCTTACTGTACATCTTCACCATTCATCACTGGTGGATACTACCCTGGAGGCGCTAGGACCCAGCGGGAAGCTTTTTTAGCTTAAAAAGCTTTTCTCTTCTAGGAGGAGGGGCAAGTTTGGGGACGGCGCCACCCTCGAGACGGACGAATTGCGTGGCACTCACGGGTTGACCAGTAACCAAAGTCATCCCCTCCACTACCTCAGCTCTGCTCACTGGAGAGGAAAACGTGTATAAAGAAACACAAGGAAACATGGTGGGACAAGAGAGCCCAAGGGACAGCAAAAGGAAAAGATATAAATTGAAAAAGGAATAAGCCAACCAGAGAAGTAGAGGCATAGAGGTTGGAGCCTAGTTGGTTCTTGGAGGTGGGCACCAACTTCTGGAGGAGGAGGAGGCGGGCAGAGAAGTCCCTGTGGACCAAAGGGAACTTAACTTCACTGTCCACACCCTCTTGCGAAAGAAGATTTGGTGGGGGGAGACAGCCTGAGACGAGACGAAAATTCAGAGAAAGTAGTTATGTAAAAACTTACCATAACAGTAGATCTTCGAGAGGAGCACTTGCAGTAGGCAATAACTGTAAGGACTAAGCTGCCAGGAACTCATGGAAAACTTCTACCTAGCAGTCTTCAGAGGGGACCGCCCCTAACGTTGACCTGCCCCTTACGTCGGCCAATGGTATAAAAGGGGCAGTCCACAGCCCCACCTCAGTTCTCCCACTGAAGACCCACAGCTTAGGAAGAAAGGAGAACTGAGGAGGTTCAAGTTATAATAAAGAAGAGCAGAAGAAATAACAGGGGGAAGGAGGGAGGGAAAGTAGGACCTGCTGCAAGAGCTCCTCTCTAAGATCTACTGTAACGGTAAGTTCTTATGTTAACTGTACTATCTTACTTCGAGTTGGAGCTCTTGCAGCAGGCAATAACCGTAAGGACCAAGTCCCAAGCAGTCAAGGAGAGGGGACTGACCTGCACAGGTGGAGGCTAAAAGTACCCAGAAGCCTTCAGGACAGCAGGCTTTGGAGGACAGCTAGGCCAAAGCCAGTCCTGAGTCTGGAAGCAATGTTCAAACTGTAGTGCTTAACAAAGTGTGAACAGAAATTGCAGTTACGCAAGAACTTACCGTAAACAGTAGATCTTCGAGAGAGGTTCCTACAGTAGGTCTTCACATATAGGACTGCACCCCCTGGCATCAGATCCGAACGGCAAACTTGTAGATAGTAATCATCAGCAGGGACCGCCCCCAACGTCAGACGACATGACATAGGCCTGAGTATAAAAGGGCGGTCCTGTGCCCGCTCTCCAGTTCTTTTCCCCCGAAGACCTAAAGAAAGGTAAATAAAAGCTAGGAGCAAAAAAACTCCTAGGACCCTGCTTTCTCTCTAGATCCAAGGACTAGATAGGATGGAAAATAAAGAAAAAAAACATCCTGGAGCTGGGGGAAGGTGAGAGGGAAACTAGACCTACTGCAGGAACCTCTCTCTAAGATCTACTGTTACAGTAAGTTCTTAAGTAACTCCAATATCTTACTTCGAGAGGGTTCCTGCAGTAGGTCTTCACATTTAGGACTGAATATCAAGCAGTCCCCAAAATAACTCATGCTGAGGTGCATCCGGGAGGAGGAGAAGTCGCCATAGGGAATCATGACAGGAGGACTTGCAAAACTGCAAGACCAAAGCCTGTTCTACGCCTAGAGGCAATGTCCAGACTATAATGCTTAGTGAAAGTGTGAACAGACGACCACGTGGCCGCTGCACAGATCTCTGCAGTGGACACATTCCTAAAAGGCAGTAGAGGTAGCCACGCTGCGGGTGGAGTGGCCTTTAACACACCCCGGAAGGGACTTCCCATATTTCATGTAAGAAAAATGGATGTAGTTGGCTAACCATCTAGAGATGGTTTGTTTGGAGATAGCCTTACCCTGGCACTGAGGAGCAAAGGCTACTAAGAGTTGGTTGGATTTGCGAACCTCTTTAGTCCGGTTCGTGTAGTACCTCAGAATCCAGTGCACATCTAGGGTGTGCAGAAGGTATTCCCCCCTGTTAGAATGCTGGGGATAGTATACTGGTAATTCCACGCTCTGATTCAGAGTGGTTTCTGAGACCACTTCGGGGAGAAAGGAAGGGTTAGTCCGAAGGATTACTCTGTCCCTATGAAAAATTAAATAGGGTTCTTTACAAACAAAAGCCTGGAGCTCAGAGACCCTTCTGTCGGAAGTCACTGTGACTAAAAATAAAGTCTTCCAGGAAAGGAAGCGTAAGTTACAAGTAGAAGCTGGTTCAAACGGGGGTAAAGTCAGCTTCTCGAGCATAAAATTCAGGTCCCGGGGGGACAGGGATTCCGGATCGGAGGTTTCAAGTGAAGGATGCCTTTTAAAAAGGTTTTGGCAACCTCCAACTGAGCCAAGGTTTTGCCCTCCACCGGGAGGTGGTAGACAGACACCGCAGAGAGATGGACCTTAATGGAGGAGTAGCTAAAGCCCGTCTCAGATAAATGTGCAAGGTATTCGAACACCTGGGCTGCCAAGCACGAAAAAGGATCCCAGCTCCTTGCTAGGGCCCAGATTGAAAATCTGTTCCACTTCATGGCGTAAGTGGATCTAGTAGAGAGTTTTCTGGTTTCTACTAAGATATGTGCAACCTGTGAGGAGACACCTTAGTGGGAAACCGCTATGTCCACAGGTGCCACGCATGAAGGTGAAGAGACTGAAGGCTCAGGGGCACCAGGGTGCCCTGCTCCTGTGTCAGAAGGTCATAGGAAAATGGCAGAGGGACCGGAGGTCCAAGTGCCAGTTGCTGCAAAAGAGGATACCAAATCTGGTGTGGCCAGAGAGGAGCGATAAGAATCATATGAGCTCCCTCTTGCTGAAGTTTCACCAGAACCTTCTGAATGAGAAGAAAGGGAGGAAATGCGTAGAGAAACCTCCCTTGTCCAAGACAGAGACAGTGTGTCTCACCAAAAAGCACCATTTCCGGGAACGAGCGAGCAAAGGTTGGGTAGTTTTGCATTGGACGATCCCATCGAAGAAAGAGTTCTTCGACCACCTCTAACTTTAGCTCCAATTCGTAGGCCCTAGCCACTGATTGACTGAGACTGTCCGCCAGGACGTTGCTTATGCCTGGGACATGGACTGCTGTCAAGTAAAGGCTGTGCTGGATTGCCCAGTACCAGACCCTCATTGCTTCTCTGCAGAGAGGGTACGACCGGGTTCCTCCCTGTTTGTTGATGTACCAGACTGTGGACATATTGCCCGTCTGGACCAGAAGTGATCCCGGTACCAGAAGGGGCTGAAACGCCTGGAGAGCGTAAAGAACCGCCCTGGTCTCCAGAACGTTGATGCGGAGCATAAGCTCCTGGTCGGACCAAGACCCCTGTGTCTTGTGTGCCCCCAGATGGGCTCCCCAGCCCAAGTCTGAGGCATCCGTGGTGAGGATTTGGGTTGGGACAGGGGAATGAAAAGGTGTTCCCCTCGAAAGGTTGGAGAGATCCTGCCACCAGCGAAGATCTCTCTGAAGGCTGCTGGAGTTCATGACATTTTGGTTCATGTCATTCGTCCTCTGATCCCATTGGAGTCAGAGAGACCACTGGGTGACCCTCGTGTGAAGTCTGGCCAGGGGTACTGTAGAAATGGCCGCTGCCATCAGTCCCAAGAGACGAAGCACAGCATGTGCTGGGATCCATCGAGCCTGGGCCACGAGAGTAGCCTGAGCAACTAAAGTCTCGGCTCGATCCGATGGCAGAAAAGCCCTGCTCTGAACTGTATCTAGTACAGCTCCAATGAATTGGAGTCGTTGAGATGGTACTAGCTGGGACTTGGGGAAGTTGACCATGATCCCCAGATGTGAGGACAAGTTCAGAGTGAAAGAGAGGGACTCTTTCAGGCTGGTAGGAGAGGGTGCTGCGAGGAGTCAGTCATCCAGGTATGGGAAGACATAGATGCCCTGGCAGCGTAAGAACACCGCCACCACCGCTATACATTTCATGAACACCTGGGGGGCCGAGGAAAGGCCAAATGGGAGCACTTGAAACTGGAAGTGATCCTCCATAAAAACAAAACGGAGGAAGCGGCGGTGGGCTGGGAGGACAGGGATGTGCAGGTAGGCATCCTGCATATCCAGGGAGCACAGCCAGGAGTTGGGATGGAGCAGGGGGAGGAGCCCCTGAAGAGCCAACATATGCAACTTCTTGTACTGGATGAAAATGTTTAGTGTGCCGAGGTCCAGGATCGGTCTCAGGTCGCCCGTTTTCTTTGGGACTAGGAAGAAGTGGGAGTAAATTCCCCTTCCTATCTGGTTTGGGGGGACGGGTTCTATGGCCTCCTTCAGCAGATGTGCCTGGATCTCTTGAGAGACAAGGGAGATCTGATCCCGTGAATAGAAAGACCATCCTGGCGGTAGAGGGGCTGGGATCTCGAGGAACTCTATCGAGTGACTCCGATTGATGAGCTGATGCACCCAAGACTCTGCGGTGACGAACCTCCAACCTTCCAGGTGGAGGCCAAGCCTCCCTCCGACTAGTTCCTCCTGATTTAAGGGAGGGAGCGGAAAGGAGTCAGGACGCCGAGGGGAGCTTTAGCCCCAGAGGATGGTTTGGGGAATCTAGCCTGTGGAGTTTGGGCTCCTGAGCCAGGGGCGCGTCTTTTTCTCCTGACGCTTTGCCTGGTTCTTGTTCCACCTTCTTTGGCGGCAAAATGGCTGCTTTTTCTGACCCGTCTTGTACATAGAGTGTACGTCTCTTAAGGAGCGTCCACTCTCTTGCAGTCCTGTTATGATATCTTTGGCATTGCCGCCAAAGAAGACGGAACCCCTAAAAGGGGTGTCAAAAAGGGAAGACTATACATCCTGTGCCAGGCAAGCTATCCGCAGCCAGGAGAGCTGGCAGAGACAGATCCCCGTGGCTGCCGCTCTAGCCACTGAATCCACTGAGTCGTACATCATTTGGAGCGCGCGATGACACGAGGACTTGCCCATCCTGACCTTGTCCAGGAGCTTCTTCCTAAGGTTTTCATCCTGAACCTCAAGGAGGTCCCTTTCCAGCTCTGAAAGAGTAGCTTTTTAGAAAGCAACCATGTGTGAGACATAGTTGAGTGATCTAACAGCACAGGAGGAAAAAGAACAGATCTTTCGCCCGAACTGGTCTAACTGACGAGAGTCCTTGTCTGGCGGCGAGGAACTCAGGTGTTTCAGTTGGGCTGACCAGTCATGAGTGTCAGTAATTACCATGGAGTCAGCCTTTGGATGGGAATTAAGATACTGAATCCCTTCTGGGGGATAATAAGTCCGGTCTGCCTTCCTGGAGACCGCTGGTATGGAGAACGGTTGTTGCCATATCGTGGTCACCAAGTCCTCATGGGGGGATTGGGATAGGACCAGACGTAGCAAGATCCAGCTGCTCCGCTAGTTTTTTTTCTTTGCGGATCCACCTCTTTCGTGGGCCAGCCTCCAGTTGCCTGTATGGAGCGCAAGAGGTCTACAAAAGACAGGTCCTCTTGGGGAGATCTGGGTGACTCCTTGGGAGGAACCCTCAATAGGAGATCTGGGGTCCGAAGGTTCGGAGTCAGATGCCATGTCGGAGGGCTCGGAGCCGCTGGGAATGGGGTGTTCCAACCCAGCAGCTCCTACAGCTAGAGAACCCGAGGCTCTGCTGGAAGGAGGCAGTGGAGGAGGGGCCCTGGGCTGGGAAGCTTCCCCACAAACTGCCTAAGCTCCGACAGCAGCTGGGTTCTGGCCTCCTGCCTCCATTGGGGGGCCGTCTCTGGCACCGGGGGTGGTGAAGGAGTAGGCTGGAAGTTAGGGTAGCCTGGGTACTGAGGCCAAAAAGGGTAGTGATAACCCATTGGAGGATAGTAAGAGGACCCAGGATATCCCAGCGTTTGGTATCCCTGCATTGGGGCACATGGCCTGGCGTTGGATATTGTGGAATCATCGGTGGGCCACCCAGAGGCAGGACAATGGGTTCTGGACCTGGAAGCCCACCCGGAGGATCAGGTCCTGCCAGAGGAAGTGCCACGGCGCCTCTAGGAGGCGTGGGATCTGAGAGGGCCCCCGAAGGTCCTGAGGGAGGAGGCTCCTTGGAAAGATCCCTAGCCGGTGGTGGACTAATGTCCGGGGATGGCGGTAGGCCTGGCGAGGGGGGAAGATCCAGAAGGAGCCCCGACGGCAGGTCCGAAGGCAATCCTGCTGGTAGAAAAATCAGAGGATCGGGTGGTGAGTCCCTAGGATGGATATCCCGGGGGGACGATGGATTGCTCTGCTGCTCACTCTGTCCGATGTCGGGGGCCAAACTGGAGCCCAATGGGAGAGTGGAGAGATCCGGGCGGGCGACGGAGGAGCCGTCGTCTGACTGAACGGACCGCGCCAGGCTAGTGGAAGTCCGGAGACTGCCGCTAGGCTGACTGGCAGGAGCCGTGCACCCTTCGATGGGGTCGAGGCATGCTTATCGGATAGACGAGGCGACTTAACAGAGACTTCCTGAGAGGATACCCCCGGCTGTCCGCTCACCTCAGCAGGAGGGGAGAAGGTACCTGGCCAAAAGAAGCAGACGGGGCACTGGCTGAAGTACTCACAGTTTTGGAGGGCCTCCCACGTGGCGACGGACTCTGGTCCCGACGCTTCTCCTTGTTTTTCTTCTTTTTAGGGGCTGGCGATGATGACCTATCCCGCAGTTCCTGGAGCTCCTTTTCCATCGACGCCAGTTGTCGGGTCAGGAGGTGGGCCTCGAGGGTCTGCTTGCGCCTGGTTCGAGTTGTCTGGTTGAAGACCAGGCAGATGGAGCACTCCTGGGTGTTGTGCTTGGAACCAAGGCAGAGGAGACAGTGGGAATGGTCGTCCCAGTGCGGGATTTGGGCGCCACACTTCGAGCACTTCTTCTGTCTACAAGACATCAAACAGTATGAAAAACGAAAAGAAAATTTCTATGAGGTGAAGAAAATGTCAACAAAAATGGTGGACATATGATAGCTGTTCTATCACGTGCCAAACATAATGAGGCGATGGCGGGAAAGAACTGGAGAGCAGGCGCGGGACCGCCCCTTTTACAGTCAGGCTGACGTCATGTCTGCTGTTGGGGGCGGTCCCCGCTGATCATTGCCATCTACAAGTTTGACGCCGGACCTAACACCAGGGGCGCAGTCCTATATGTGAAGACCTACTGCAGGAACCCTCTCGAAGTAAGATCTTCAGGTAGCGGCCGCACAGATGTCTGCCACGGACACATTCCGTAATGAGGCAGCCATACCCCTGGTAGAGTGATCCTTTTCCAGGCCTGGTAAAGGTCTGTTGTATTTACGATAACAGTAAATGATGCAGTTAACTAACCAATTAGACAACATATGTTTAGTAACAGACGCCCCCTCAGATCTTGGGGTAAAGGAAACAAACAACTGGTTGGTCTTTCGAATAAGACCAGTAAGTTGGAGATAATAAAGTGTCCTATGGACATCCAGAGTACAGAGTAAAGTCTCTGGATAATATACTGGGAGATGGATGTCCTGATTCAGAGTAAACTCGGACACCACCTTTGGCAGAAACTTAGAATTGGTGCTCCAGGACACCCTGTTCTTGTGAAAGACCAAATAAGGCTCCTTACACATCAGGGCCTGAAGCTTGGAAATCCTCTGAGCAGAAGTAACAGCAACTAAAAATAATGCCTTCCTTGACAGAAAGCATAGCTCGCATTCCGTGGCCAGTTCAAAGGGAGGCAAGGTAAGTTTTTCTAACATAAACAAAAGATCCCAAGGAGGGACAGGGTCCTGAATGGGAGGTTTCAGGTGGAGGATGCCAGACAAAAAAGTACGGGACAAGTCTGACTGGGCAAGGGTCTTGCCCTCTATCGGTGCATGGTACGCAGAGTTGGCAGAAAGGTACACCTTGATAGAGGAGTAGCTCAGACCGGAGTCAGATAGAGAGAGGAGATACTCTAAGATGGCGCTCCCTGGACAAGTGAAGGGACTGAGGCGGCGAGCAGAGGTCCAGAGGCAGAACCACTTCCACTTCATAGTGTAAGTGGATCTAGTGGAAGGCTTTCTAGCAGCCACTAGGACCTCAGCTACTCTAGGGGAGACCCCAACTCTAGCAACTGCTAAGTCTGCAGAAGCCATGCATGCAGGGGCAGAAACTTTAGGTCCAGATGGACTAGACAGCCCTGGTCCTGGGACAGCAGGTGTGAGCTCAGAGGCAGGGGAACCGGAAGCTCTGCTGCTAACTGCTGTAGTAGCGAGAACCAAATCTGTTAAGGCCAGAAGGGAGCAATGAGGATAGTCTCCTCTCCCTCTGCCTGCAGCTTGAGAAGGACCCTCTGAGGTAGAGGGAAGGCAGAGAGAAACCTCTCTGCCCCACAGAGTGATAACATGTCTCGCCAGACAACATCAGGCCCTGGAGCTAGTGAGCAGAAATTGGGCAGTTTGGTGTTGAGTGGGGATGCAAAAAGGTCCAACGCTGGTCATCCCCATCTGTCAAACAGCTGCTCTTCGACTGACTGGCGTAGTTCCCATTCATGGGCAGTGGACCAAGACCTGCTTAGGCTGTTGACCAAGATGTTTTGGGTGCCTGCAACATACACGGTAGTGAGCTTGAGGTGGTGTTTCTGAGCCCAGTACCAGACTCTCATGACCTCCTTGCAGAGGGGATATGAATGAGTTCCCCCCTGCTTGTTGATGTAAAAGACCACTGACATACTGTCTGTCTGGACTAGAAGAGGGCCTGGATTAAGGTCAGTCTCAAAAGCTTGAAGGGCATAGAGAACCGCTCGCATCTCCAGCACATTGATATGAATGGTCTGCTCTACCGAGGACCAGGTCCCCTGGGTGTGCCGATCTGTTAAGTGGGCACCCCAGCCCTGCCCTGAGGCATCCGTTGTCAGCATCTGTTGCAGGGGCTCCTGTCTGAAAGGAACCCCTTTGCAGAAGTTGACAGGGTCCCATCCACCAGCTGAGGACCCGGTGAACTGGCTTCGTGACTGAGACCAGTTGTTCTAGGTCATCCTAACATTGGTCCCACTGCACACTGAGTGTCCGCTGAGGGACTCGTGCAGATGAGCTGGGGACGGTCGGAATGGCAGCAGCCATGTGATCGAGCACTCGTAAGACTGCCCTGGCTGAGGTTTGTCCGGAGGCGGGCACCGTATGAGCCCGAGACCAAAGGCGATCTGCTCTGTCTGGCGGTCGGAAGTCTTTGCCCTGTACCATGTCCAGTAACACCCTGTATTGGAGCCTTTGGCTGAGCCATGGGGATGACTTCAGCAGATTCAGAGTGATCCCCAGCTCTCAGAAGAGAGTACAGGTGTCTGCAAAGGTACGTAGCAGCTGAGCCCTCGAGGGTGCTGTCAGGAGCCAGTCGTCTAAGTAGTAAAAGACATAATGGCCCTTTCTCCTGAGGGCTGCAGCCACCACTACTAGGCACTTGGTGAACACTCTGGGAGCAGAAGACAGGCTGAATGGCTAGGTTCGGAACTGGTAATGGTGTCCCTGGAAGAGGAAATGCAGGTACTTTTGGTGTGGCTGGGATACCAGGATGTGAAGGTATGCATCCTGCATGTCCAGGGAACAGAGACAGTCCCCCCTGATGAGGAAGGGGAAGTAGGTCTGGCAAAGTGACCATTCTGCGACTCTTGTACTCGACATATTTGTTCAGATGACTGAGGTCTAGAATAGGGTGAAGATCCATGGTCTTTTTTAGCACAAGGAAGAAATGAAAATAGAATCCCTTTCCCCTATAACCTGGGGAGACCGGCTTTATGGCCCGCTTTAGAAGAAGCGCCTGAATCTCCTGTTCGATTAAGGCGATGTGTGACTGGGGGTAGTGGGAGGACATTGGCGGGTTTTCCGGTGGCCTCTCCAGGAACTCCAGTGTATGTCTTCTCTCTATGATCTGAAGGACCAACAAGTCAGTAGTGATTTTTGCTCCATCCCTCCAGATAAAGAAAGAAGCGACCCCTCCCACCGCCTCTCCCAGGGTCTCTGCTGGGGGAGGGGGGGTCTGGCAAGGAGTCAGGCTGAAGTTCCTAGGGTTGGGAGCTCAGCTTGGGAGGACTTAGTAGCTCTGGAAGAGGAACCTCCAGGAGTCTGGGAGGTGGCCTTGCATTTATAGCCTTCTCATTGTTGCCATTGCTGGTTCCTAGGCTGCTGTCCCGAAGATCTTCAAAAGGACTGCATTTTAAAAGGCTTCTGGGTGCCCTTGTACATTTTCTGGACAGACCAGATGGCGTTGCTGGAGTCTTGGAGGTGAGTGATGAGCTTTTCAGCCTGGTCACTGAAGAGGACTGAGCCCTTGAAAGGGTGAAAGGGAGGTCCATGATTCTGGCCCGGAGATCCTCGGTGAACCCCAAGATCTGAAGCCACAAATGGAGTAGGCGACAGATGCTGGTGGTGGCTACCCTGGTGGCCATATCAGCGGTATCACAAGATGCCCACAGAATATGTGTGCCCACTTCGGAGTCGGTCTTCGGCAGGTCTAGAAGCTTTGCTTTTTGTGGTGCATCCAGCAGGGCTTGCAACAACTCCATGCTTGTTTCCCACAAGGCATTTTAATAGTGCACCATGTGGGTGAGAAAATTTAGGGACCTGATGGAGTATGTTGCTGAGATATAAACCTTCTTGCCCAGCTGATATAAATGTCTGGACTCTTGGTCAGGAGGCTGATTGCTGAGGTGTTTGGACCTCTTTGACCTGTCATGGGCCACGGTTATGATGACCATGGAACCGGCCACTGGGTATTCTGCAAGGAAAGGCTCGTTTCTGGGCACCCTGTAGAGCCTATCTGACTTTTTTGATACTGCAGAGGAAGACAAGGGATGCTTCCAAGTTAGCCTGGTAAGGTCATGGAAAGTATCCACCAGTGGGGGTACCACTAAGGGCTTTGGTTCCTTCTGGCGCAGGTACTTGGCCAATCTGCATTGTTTGGGACCCAGGTACTCTGTCTCCCAGCCGTTGATGGTCTGGATGTGCCTCATGACATCCATGAATTATGGATCATCAGGAGGGGATCCAGGGGTGACCCGGTTATCAGGTGTTGGGGGACGATCCCTGGGTTCCGAGCCTCTGGCAGAGGAAGAAGAGCAGCTGTGGCTCGAATCCTCTGAACTGGAGGAAGACAAGGAGGACTCATGCCGACGTCTGCTTGTGGAGCAGTGCCGATGTTGGCCTAATGACCATGAAGATGAGTGTCTGTGCCTATGGCTATGCTTATGCTGGCCCCTATGCCCATCATTGGGGCATTGGGAGGGGCTTTTGGGCTGGGTTCTGGCTCAGGTTCAATGACAACTGGCTCGGCAGGCTTTGGAGGGAGGAGGTCCCCTTTAATCTCATTCTAAAAGACACAGATGAGGTCCTTCACCTTGCTAAGAGGGATCTAAGGACCTGCTGGGGCAGCAGGTGCCTGGGGCTGTGGGTTGGTGGGTTTTGGCGCAGCAAGCATTGGTGCAGCTGGCGTTGGACATCCCAGTGCCTGGTCCTCTGGAGTAGGGGCCACGGGCATCAGATCTCTTGGTGTCGGTGTGAAAGAAGTGTTCATATCCATAGGTGATATCGGAGAAGTCATCAATGACTGAAGGGTCGCCGGATTTGATGTCGGGTTGTCCAATGTTGGAGTAGTGGGTGTTTGCTGACATCGGTCTGGGGAAGCGGCTGATGCCAGACTGGCAGGGGCCCGCAGGGAAGTCACACATCAGAACACGGCAGCGGTGCCGCAGAGGCCGCTGAGGCAGGCACATGCTCCTGGCATTGGTGGCCCGTCTCCTAAGATGTAGAGTCCGTAGCAGACGCCGTGGCTGGATGGATGCCGGGTACCAACCCGCCGCCCGAAGAGGGACCAGCCGTTCCATCTGAGGAACAACCTGTGGATTTAGGTAGGACCTTTACCTTCAGGGGCTGCAGAGCCGAGACCGAAGTCCCGGACCCTGTCTGACCTCTGACTGATATCGGTACCAGGGTGGGAGGTTTGTCTGCCAGCTGCCTGGATGAGGTGAGGGTAAACCAAGCAGGACGGTCAGATCTCCCATGGGAGGAGGAACCAGAGGCAGTCTTCTTCTTATGGGGAGACCGGGAGTGTGTCCAGGTCATCTCCTTGTCCTGTGACTTGTGCTTCTCTGAAGACTTCTCCTGGTGGGTCGTGGACGACAACGAGGCCCCCGAAATAGAGGAGGAGGAGGAGGAAGGAGGAGGACTTTTCCCTGAAAACTGCTTCTGCATGGCGGCAAGCTGCTTCTCAAGAAGATGGGCTTTAAGGGCCTTTTGGTGGCGACGCCTAGTCCTTTGGATAAAGCTCTGGTAGTGCTGGCAGCCCTCGGTGTCATGGTCTGGGCCCAGACAGAAAAGACAAGCTATGTGGCTGTCTTTGGATGGTAGCTGCGCTTGCCGCACGTGCACGTAGACTTTCGCCGCTCAACAGAGTACGTCAATGGTGAAGACATGCAGAGAAACAAGGAAAAAAAAAACAGTTTATTTTTCAGAAAATAAAAAAAATACAGGTTAACGCACAATGGCAGTAGACTGTAGCAGGAGGCATCCGTGAAGCTGAAGTGAATGGGTCAACGGCAGGAAAAGAACTGAGGTGGGTCTGAGGACAGCCCCTTTTATACCACTGGCTGATGTCTGGGGTGGTCCCCGCTGAAGACTGCTACCTAGAAGTTTTCCGTGGCATCCTGGCGCCTGGGAGCTTAGTACTTTTGGTTATTGCCTGCTGCAAGAGCTCCAGCTCGCAGCAAGATCTGGATGTTCCCATGAGGAGAGGGAAAAATTAAACTCTCACCAGCAAGAGGGATCTGAGAGGAGACATTGCCTGACAGGTCAAAGCTAGTCCCACGTCCACCAGGAGAGGAACATCTGGTGTTAAAACGCTTCTTCTCCCCCCTCCTCCAAAGGCTGGAAGACGGGAGAGAATCCATCTTCAAGACAGAATTTACCTCGGCGCCCAAGGGAAGTCCCAGGGTGTAAGAGGGCAAGACCCTATATTTAGCACCACCGGGGAGGTGATTTTAACAGGAAAAGTGACCTCAAGGAGGTTCCTAAACCTTGAATGTCTGAAGGGACTATAAGTGGACAAGGGACCCAGGAGAGGGTCTCCTGTATTGGAGAAAAAGAACAAAACAGAGAAGGTACCCTGCACCCTAAGCCCAGCAGAAGGGTCTAAGAGGAGGGCAGGACCTCGCTAGGGGGAGCCTGAGGCAGGACTCAGAAGGGAGACCTGACGACCCCTTCCACTGACAAGAGGGCCCCGAGGAGCCAAAGAAAAGAAGGCAAGAGCTCCTGCCTCCGAGTTGGCCCTGGTGCTTCAAAGAAGTGTCTGGGAGCCTGGAAGTACCAGTGGAACTTCACCCACAACTGACTCAACTGGGGGTGCGGGCGTGGCAAGCTGGGAGGAGGCACTGCCCAGAAGCTGATGCCCAAGAGGGGAAGGTGGGCAGGAAGCAGTGATGAATGAAGATATACAATAAAATCAAGAATTATGGTAGGTATGTAATTTTCACATCTTCACTGTATCAGTCTTCACCGTTCATCACTGATGGGTGAGTACCAAGCCCACAAAGTGGACCGGTATCTCCCTGGAGGCTGGGCAGCCCCTTCAGACCCTTGTGGGGGATTCATGAGGGAAGGGGGCCTATTACGGGTCTGGCCAGACCCGCTACTGCTCAGAGTCAGGACGGGGCTCCTGACCCGCAGGAGAGGGAGGACACCCCTACAGTTCCCGTCTGGCTCTGTGGGAGAAAAAATGGGCCCATGGAATGGCAAGGCAGTCACCCTACGCCGGGCCAAGGGTGACAACCGGGATAGGTGAAGCCATGCAGACCGCAGATCCCACAATCCTGGAGGCTACTGCATTGGCATCATAAGGTGCCCGCGCTTGGTGTCTCGTTAGCTCCAGGCCCCTCGTGGAAATGGCGATGGCTCGCCTACTGCCTCGGAATCAGGCAAGGCCTCTAGGATTTCTCCCAACACGGCCCACAGGCACCTCTCATAGGCCACCATGTGTGCCTGATGTGCAGCAATGGATAACAAAAGATGCACTGAGGTGAAAATTCTCCTGCCCCAGCAGTCGAACTCCTCGAAGCCCGTGCCCGGGGGACAGTCTCTTATCAGGTGCTGACACCAAGAAGGCTTGTCCAGCCACTCCAAGCCTGAAAAGGGGTGGGGTAAAGACCCTGGAGACCCCGAGGGCGTAATAACTATGCCGGCAGTGCCCAAGGGCTGGGGAAATGGAAGCGGGCGACTGCCAGGTGCTGTGCGACTCCTCCGTAAAGGGCCGAGGCCATGGAGGAATCACTACGGATTCCTGGCTGTACTCCCCAAGGAACACCAAAGTCACACGTGCTGGACTGCGTTCAGTCACTGGGGTAAGACTGAGCTCCTCCATCATCGTCACCAGAAACCGCTGATACTCTGAAAAGTCATCATCAGAAGACCTGTACAAGGTGGAGTCCCCTTCCTCGGAGGAGGAAGCTTACAAAGTGGAGAGGCTCTGCACAGGGAATGATGGTGCAGAAGAGGAGATGCAAACATCATCTCATCCATGGCCCTGTAAAAGATGGGGAAATCACTTGTCATGGCCCTATACTGCTCCCAGGTGAGGAGCCCCAAAGGACCGTAAAGACCCGGGAGAAGAAGGGGAGGTTGCAGAGAGGGGGAAGGCTGGGCAGAACAGTCCTGAGCAACTGGACCCCCTCTACCAGGGCTGCGGGGACAAGAGGGGGACCCCTCTAAAGCAAGAGGGTGCACAGTTCAGACCCTACCTGCTGCTCAACCCTCCCCAAGCCATAAGGGGAAAGCCCACAGGAAGACCAACCCTGGTGGGGAGACCGGAGCCGAGCAAACCTAACAGGGTGGCCCTGCCCCACCTGCTGCAGAACTCCACCCCTAGAGGGGTGCCCGCCCAGCACTCTGACTCCGCTCTGGAGTGACAGAGGTCACCTGAGCAGAGTGTGAGCGGAGCAGACCCCGACCCCCACCCCACCCGGAGAGGACTGAGATCTTCCCTCAAGCAAGGTCCAACTATGGCAACCGCCTGGGAGAAAGCCGCACCAGGGTTGGCCTCTGACGCCCCCTCTAACTCTGTGTCAGCATCGAAGGATGAGCCAGTGCTGAAATCTGCCTCCTTCACAGAGATGGCGCCCAAAGCAATGCTGTCACAGAAAGTGGCGCCAACCATGGCACTGGAGCAGGTCACAGCACCAACATCGGCGCCACCACCAGAAGTGGCACCGACATCGACTGCAGCATAGACATCAAATGCAGCACCAACTTCGGGGATGGCGTCTATCGAGGTATCAACCCTTGAAACAGCACCGTCCGTGGCACCAATACCAAGCGTGGCGCCAACCGCAGCGCTGTCACCAGGCACGACACCAAACAAGGCACCATCCCTGATTGTGGCATCGTCAGCAGACATGGAGCCGCAAGTGGTGCCGTCGCCTGAAATGGTGCCATCGATGGCACTGGGGTCCTCTGCGGCACCGAGCATGGCACCGACGGAAGAAAGGGCAGTGTCGCATACAGTGTCAGCCCTAAAACCAGAACACACAGATGACTACCTCGAGCGGATCCCAGAGAACAACCATTCTGGAGAGCTAGGTTGCCAATCAGGATCCTCCTGCCTCCTGTCTGCTGTCTGCCCACGAGAATGCTGAATTACATATACCATCTTGCTGCTGCAGAGGACTGCCAGTGTTTTTGACAACTGCCAGCTTTACAAAGCACGTAAGACTGCTGCTGTTTGCTTTGTAATTTGAGCCTATCTGCTGCCCGCTGAACTGTGTAAGCTTTACTGATCACAAACTGTCCATTCAGCTTGTTGAAGCATTCTCGGTGGCGAGCCAGCGAGCGGATCAGTGGTGGTGGTGGGGAGTTTGGGCAGCTTTAAAACATGCGCTGCTCCATAGTGTGAGCGCTGTGAGCATGAGAGTGGCGTGCCACTCGGTCAAAATATTCTGAGCAGCTATTTTCTGCGTTATGTGTTGGGGTTAAGACATCGGGGATTTATCGACCCCTTGTATCTTACGGTAGGGTATTATATTATATTTGGTAAAATAGAATTTCTCTCTTTTTATTAGTTATATCTTAATGTTAGTAGTAAATCAAATCCGGGGGTTCCAATTGCTTTTTTACTTGTATTTAGTTTTTTATCATCTTCAAAAACTGTTGAATGACACAAAGGGGGAACGTCTTATGAACTAAGAGAACGAAACTATGGTACATCTACACTATACAATGAATCATGTACAATAGAGTGTGTAGTTATAAATGCTAATCTCCTTTCAAATGCACATTTTAGAGATCTGATTAAGGTTACCTTGACTCACTATACTCCATTATAAGGTTTAGAGTCAAAATTGGATATAGAAAGAGTTATGGGCTTGGTAAAGGGCAGATTATACAAAAGGAACATCCTGAGTAACATCAGATAACTTCATGATATTATTTTTGTTACTATGTGGGGGACATCCATCCAAACCCCGGGCCCCTGGCTACAGCAGAATTAAACCCTGAACACTTAAAGTTAGGATCTGCAGGTTACATCCATCTCAATGCCAGGAGTGTATGGAAAAATTCTGATTTAATAAAGGACTGGATTTCATAATATAAACCAGAAGTTATTGTTATTACAGAGACATGGCTATCATACAAAATACCTAACTCCTCCACTGAGTTGGATAATTACCAGTTATATAGGAAAGAGAAGTAGAAGGGGGGGTTATAATTTATATTAACTTGAATCTGAATACTACTGAAGTACCATTGTATAACGAAGAAGATGGCCTTGAAATTTTAGCCATTGAAGTTAAAATTCCTTACCAAAAATCTCTTCTTAAGATTGGTGTTTACAGACCCCCAAAAATTAAAATGAGTGCGTTTAACATATTATATGACCATATCCAACCTTAAATAAATTCACACGAAATCTTGATGATCGGCACCATAGCCTTAAGGAACTACAAGATAATCTAGGTTTAGTCCAGGCTGTAAGCAGCAAGAGAATAGCTGCAGGACTTTACCCCCTTATTTTGATTTTATTTTAAAAACAACGTGAATCAGGAAACGGAGAATCGCTTTAAACTGGGAAATGGAGAATCGCTTTAAACCATCCCTAAACTTTACTGCTAGTGAAGCGAGATTGGAGACATAATTAATAAGGAAACGGAGAATCTCTTTAAACTATTCCTAAACTTTACTGTTAGTGAAGCAAGACTGGAGACATAACTAATAAGGAATTTTCACTTTGCTGGTTGAGTCGTGAGGCGTGGAGTAGGATCAGTGCCTGGATTATGTCAGGCCTTAGGATGGGATGTCGATGATGAAGCTGATGGTGTGGAGTTGAAGTGAGAGGGTTCTCGTGCTGTAGGTTGGGCTGTGGAACATTTGACTGAGTTGGAGGTTGGATTGTTGTGTCCTAGTTCTGCAAAGGAGACAGTTGGAGTTGGACAGCTTTCTTGTCGAACGGCAAGTTTTGTCGGTGCCTCCTGGGAGTCCTCTCTCGGCCCTGGCCCGACTCAGTGGTGTGCTACAGGCTTGCTGCCGTAGGGCGGTCGGTGCTGTGGTGCTTCTGTTCGTCAAGCGGTAGCTGGTGGGCTGCCGTTTGGCTGAACGGGTCTGGGGAAGGGTTTTGGGGCTGGGTTGAGGCTGGGAGGTGTTGCTGAAACAATTCTAACGCAACTCTGGCTAGAGTGAAGATTATGGAATTATGAGGGAACGCTGAACTTGGAGATCTGATATCTGAATCTGCGTGGAAGAAATAATAGCAAGTCTGTATGTTTTTTACTTGAATGTATTAAGAGTAAGTAATAAATTGCACTAGAGATTCCCTCTCAGAACTTCGCTGGGATAAATGACTGCTTTTGTTACTCTGTGGAAGTGAGAGCCTACAGGAAGGACCAATTTACATTCATGGCTCCCTGAGATGTGAGCCTTTTCTGAAATGATAAAGTTGTTGGACTGACCAAGACTGTTAAGTGACTTTGTTGATTGAACATTTAACTTTATAATTTATTTATTTTTAGTTTAGTTTTATGTTAGTTTAAGTAAGTATTAAGTTTGAAAATTTATATTATTCTCCCCTCTGTGTGAGAGACAGTGGGTGGGATTTGTAAATTTTCTTCTCTTTTCCCCTACTTTGTGAGAGAAAGTGGTGGAGTTTTCATCAGAGAGTGGGTTTTTTTTTTGGTAATAGTTGATTAGGGGGTGTCTTATTAAAGTGTTATTTTAGTAGTATCAATAGGTTTTAATGTGTTGGGTTGGTGAAAGCACAGTCAGGCGGTACTCCCCCTCAAGACTGAAGGATCTCTGACCTTTTGAATGTCCCGCACTTCCCTCAGAAGTGTATAGGAAATGCCGAATATTCGGCACTGCGAGATGTAGGAGTGGTGGGAATAGGAGATCCTGGAACTCTTGGGGGGGATGGGAAAAGAGTGGGCGGATAGGAACAGTTAGAACCAGCAGGCGCCCTGAGGTGAAATGGATGCAGGAGCGAGGTCCATCATATCTTGCGTCCATATCCAAGGGCACTGACTTGGTCAGGCAGGAAGCGGAGTCATCCTTGGAGTCTCGCCCTTTCGGGCGGTGTTAAGCAATACTAGGTCTATCAGAAACAAGACTGCTTTAGTGGCAGATCTTGTTGCATCTGTGGACTTAGCTTGCATCACCGAGACCTGGCTTGATGAAAATGCGGGCCCCATTTTGGGGTCCGTGGTTCCGGATGGATTCTCGGTGATTCACCGCCCGAGAGTGGACCATGGGGCCGGGGGAGTTGCAGTCTGTTTTAGACAGGAACTGGACCTCAGGGAGGTGCCAGTTGGGTATACCAACTCCTTTGAATGTATTGTGGGTGCAGGTGCAGGCTTCAGGATACTTCTCATTTATCGTCCACCAGGTGATGGGAGAAAATTCCTGAGGGAGGTGGTGGATTTCATTGCCGAGAGGGTTTTGGAATCCCCCCAATGGTTAATTCTGGGGGATTTCAATGCATGGGTCAACGATGAACTCGTGCTTTTTGGACAAAACCTCCTCCAATTGACTGATTCGTTGGGCCTGACACGGGTTATTACCACTGCAACCCACCAGGGGGGACATTCATTGGACTTGATATTCCATCTGGGGATGGAAGTCTCTGATGTGGAGGTGGAGCCCATCAGTTGGTCTGACCATCATGCCCTGAGGTTCAGTTTCGTGGCCCCCCAAAAGAGGCCTGCCCCTAAGGAGATAGTACAGTTCTGTCCTTTGAGAGGAGTTACCTCAGAAGGCCTAATGACGGAGCTTGACTTCTCGGGATTTCCAATGGATAGCATGGACCCAGGGTCTTTAGTGCTGGCCTACAACAGGGCAGTTGTGAGGGCCCTGGATGTCATTGCTCCTTTCCGTGTTCACCCCTGTACTCTTCACCCTGGGGCCCCGTGGTCTACCATGGAGATACGTGGGTTGAAGAGACAGTGTCGAAGACTGGAGAGACGTTGGCAAAGACTCACCTGGAAGTTGACCGGCTTAGACTGCTAGATCTTTATAAAATCTACCAGTTAGCAATCTCCCATAAGAAGGCAGAGTTCCTGTCCAGGGAGATTGCTACAGCAAAGAATAGACCGGCCCAGCTCTTCCGGACTGTGTACAAACTGTGCAATCCAGACTGTCTTCATGCCAGTCGAGCATTATCACAGTTACAGTGCGAGTTCACGACGTTCTTTGCTGATAAGGTGTCTGCTATCAGAGATGAGATCAGTCAGGGCCTCCCCACTGGGTCTTGCAGTGATCAATCGAGGGACACAAATACCCATTTGACTTGGTTCACGTTCAGTCAACCGGTAGTCATGGACATAGTGAGAATCGTCCAGACTTTGCGTCCAACCTGCTGTGGTTTGGATCCGGGCCCTACTCACCTACTTGTGGGGTGTGTAGAGGTTATTGGCCCGATCCTTACTGGGATAGTAGTGGCATCATTGGAGACAGGGATCTTTCCTAATCCTTTGAAGGAGGCAATAGTACGTCCCCTCCTGAAAAAGCCCTCCCTTGATCCCGACTGCCCAGGAAACTACAGACCGATCTCGAATCTTCCCTTTTTGGGGAAGATTATCGAGAAGGTGGTCGCCTTGCAGCTGAAAGATCATTTAAACATCCACAATATCTATGACCCTCTCCAGTCTGGCTTCAGGAAACGGCATAGTACTGAGACGGCTCTTGTTCGGGTATTGAATGATCTCCTGATGGCAAGAGATTGGAGAACTCGTTCTATCTTGGTTCTCCTCGATCTTTCAGCAGCATTTGACACCATGGATCATGGGGTGCTGCTCGAACGCCTGTGATTTCTCTGTGGACTAAGGGGGGTGGTCCACAGTTGGTTTAAATCTTTTCTGCAGGGTAGAACTCGGAGAGTAGTGTCGGGGATTTATTCATTGACCTCTCACTGCCTACACTGTGGAGTGCCACAGGGTTCAGTGTTGTCCCCCATGTTATTTGCGGTGTACATGCTTCCATTAGGGGACATTATGGTTTGAGTTTTTATTGCTATGCCGATGATTCTCAACTCTATATGTCTTTTGTGCCCAAGCAAGAGTCTGAGTCAACTACATTGTTTAACAACTGTCTCCTGGAGATACAGAACTGGATGAGTACCAATTGGCTGAGGTTGAACCCAGGAAAAACAGAGGTATTGGTGGTGGAACCGGGGGTCAGGATATCAAGTGCATGGTCGGGAAAACCCTCAGGTTTATTTCTGGGAGGAATCCCGCTCATGGCATCTGGTCAGGTGTGTAACCTTGGTGTTATATTTGACGAGGGCTTGACCCTGAGGGCACAGGTGTCAGCCGTAGTCAAATCATCCTTTTTTCATCTAAGGAATATAGCACGGGTGAAACACTTGATTTCATCAGAGGATCTTCCTACCCTGGTCCACGCCTTTGTTGCCAATCATCTTGATTACTGCAACGCCCTTTATCTAGGGCTGCCGGGAGTGGCTATCCGCCGCTTACAGCTGGTGCAAAACGCGGCAGCTAGGTTGTTGACTGGAAGCCCGAGGTCCAACCACATAACACCTGTGCTCAGATTGCACTGGCTGCCTGTTACAGTGGCGGGATCACTTTCAAGGTCATGTTGATGACCTATAAAGCCCTACACAGTTTGGGACCTTGCTACCTGAAAGAACTCCTGACTTCTTACTGTCCTTCCCGCCCCTCCGATCCTCTGGTGAGGACTGCTGGAGATTCCCAGGGTAACTTTAAAAACATCTGGTGGAAGAACATTTGCCTTTATGGCCCCTACCCTGTGGAATTCTCTACCTTGCCAGATACGCAATAGCCTGACTGTGGAGAGCTTTAAAAAAGCTTTAAAGACCTTCCTTTTTAACCAAGCATTTTAATGACTTGAATTATATCGGATTGTGTTTTGAATTTAATGTTGTTTATAATTATGGTTTTTAATACCGTATGAAAGATATTGTAAAGGCGCCCTGAGCTTTGGAAGGGCTCCTTATAAAAATAAATATTTACTTACTTATTAAAAGAGCCCACAAGAATTAATTCAAAGGATCCCTGCAAATCAACCTTATTGGATTTGATTTTTACAAATTATCCCCAACATTATTTATGTAGCAGTCTTATTGGACTCCTTTTCCGACCACCAATTAACCTTTGCCTCCAGAAATAAATCAACTGCATCTAAATCTGGACAAACGATATACAGGCAAAGTTTTAAACATTTTGATTTTATTTCCTTTATGCAGGATGTTGAACATATCACATGGGGTCGTCCTGAATGCCTGAAAGTATACCTACAGCTATTGAGGCATGGGATTATTTCTGTAAGGAATTCATGAAAATATCTAACTGTCATGCCCCAATAAAGAAGAGACTAACCAGACATGAAGGTGTTAAGTGATTTTCAGTGCAGTTCTTTAAATTGAGGAAAGACCGGGATAAGGCATGGCACAGGGCTAAAAATACTATGCTTAATAGAGACTGGGGAATATATAGGTATGCACGAAACGTATATACTTTGGCAATTGGGGGGGCAAAGCAAAAATATTTTAAACCTCATTTGTAACAAAACTAAACAAAATCCCAGAATGTTTTTGAAAATCATGACAGACCTGATGGGTAAGAATAGCTCCTCATTAGTAAACAAGATTCAACTTGATGGATGTTCCATCCCATCAGGAGATGATTTAGTAAACACCTTTAATAATTACTTTAGTAATACAAGATCTACAATGGGAGGTCACTGTGGTATCATGTATGATACTGATAAAAAAATAAGGATAAACATGTAATTTCGAACAGAGATGATTTTGATTTTAGCCATATTTCTGTAGCTGAAGTTAGGGACGAATTGTTAAAATTAAACGTAAATAAGGCCTAAGGACCAGACAATCTTGTCGAGGCTGCTAAAATATGAGCCCCCCCTGTCTAGCTTATCCCTTGTCGTACATCTTCAATCTCTCCATTAGCACTGGAGAATAACCGGAAAGTCAGAAGGTAGCTAGGGTTAAGCCAATGTTTAAATTGGGAAACAGGGATGAACTAGGTAATTATCGCCCTATTTCCCTACTGACACAGGTCTCCAAAATCTTTGAAAAAATAATGGCTATTAACAACTAAAAGATTATTTGGAATCCAGAAACAAACTGTGCACCTACCAGTCTGGGTTTAGAGCTTGTCATAGTACCCAGACTGCTTTGGTTAAAGTGGTCAGTGATATTCAGTCGAGCCCGGACAGGAGAATGATGGTTGGAGCCTTGTTCATAGATTTGTCAAAGGCATTTGACACCATGAACCACCGCATTCTCCTGTCTAGACTCTGGGATATTGGAATGTCAGGACTAGCACTCTGTTTGATTCCTATCTTACTAACAGAAAACAATGTGTTGAAATTGGGCCTTACAAATCCAATATGGCTAGAATTGATTCCAGTCCTGGGTCCAGTTTTTTTTTATAGATATGTACATATATATATATATATATATATATATATATATATATATATACACACACACACACACACACACACACACATATTAGAGGCAAAAAACTCCGTTTAATGCATCAGTTAGGGTTGTTCCACAGTGACAAAAAGTGAGGAAATGCTATGAGGGTTGAAAGCCCCTTGGACCCCTCAGCCCACCCCCAACCGGCATTGGGGTGCATGTTGGGGTCATCGGCTAACTCTCACCCATCACATGTGTAAAGAGCTGAGGAATGAGAATGGGGTGAGAGGTTAGGACAGGCAGACAGCGGCGCGCCGTGCGGTTGGGGGGGTGGGCTGGAGATCAAGGGAAGCTTCTTCAACATCTCGCTTTGCTCACTGTGGTCTAACTAACAAATGCATTAAACAAGTTTTGCCTCAATATCTTTGAGGAATGATGGCCGAGAAATAATGAATATAATGTAGGCGGTGCGGGGTCCATCACATGATGTCTTTGATGACACAGTAACAGGAACAACAATGCAAACAGCAGGCCTACAGTGGCCTTAGTAATGCTATAGCGTAAATGGGAAAGGAAAAGTTAATAGAAGCATAAAAGCGCAAAGTGGCGCCCGGCCCAGAACAGTGGCGCTAGCGGACATTGAAGCGCACGCAAGCGCAACTGGTAACAAGAACAGTGATGGCAGCGTTAGTTCAAATGGAAATGTTAAGTGTCACAGCAAAAGAACGTGAAAGGGAACAGAAACGGAAACGCGAACCCAAGTGCACACATAAACGCAACCCGTAACGCGCACAGGCATGGTACCGCAATTGAAAATGCAAATGGTAAAGTTAAGATGAAGAATAATGCCAAAGGAAACAGAACCGGAAACGGGAACAGAAGCGCATAGGGAAACTCAAACCGAAACACGCACAGGCACAGTACCGCAATTGTAAACGCAAATGGTAATGGTAACAGCAACAATAACAGCAAAGGAAGCAAACGCAAAAAGAAACGCAATCGCATATGGAAACGCAAACCGTAATGCGAAGGGGCACAGTAACGCAATAGCAAACGCAAATGGTAACAGTAACAGCAAGGAAGACGCAAAACGAAAGAGAAATGGAAACGCAAAGAAAAGGGCTGCCGGAAATGCAAATGGCAATGCTCATGGTGACGTAAACAAAAATGCTACCAGAAACAGCAGTGGAAACGCAAATGGTAACAGTAACAAAAACACAAGTGCAAATGACAACGCAAAGGGTAACGCACACAGTGGAGTACACGGGAACGGTAACGCAAACGGAGACAAACACAAGTGGAAACAGTAACTGTAACAGTAACGGAAGTGCATACCCTGTTTTTGCCAAACAGGTGCATAGAGAAACACAGTGTGTACAAAGAATGTATGCATTGCAATGCGTAGCGAAGCTTAAAACGAGCATTGGAAGTACCTAATTGCTAATATCTCAGCAACCGCACGTCGTAGAACAAAAATTGAAATTTCACAGAAATCGTGATTTTTCCTGGCTAGCTTTTTGCTGTTACATAGCCCAAAGGGCTATGCAACTCGCAACAAAAAATCTGTATCTCGCATCGTTTGAGATAAGAGCCCCAAAAGGCGTAGCGTACGCCACCATGTTAGTCTATGGGGAAAAATGCCAACTTCGGAGTACCGTAACTTTGGAGCCATGCAATATTTTTTCACCAAACCACCAAAAGGCACATCTGTGAGATGTTGGCTATCTTCCTTCCAAATTTCAGCTCAAAAGACCAAACCGTTCTTTCGCAGCAGGGTGGCAAAGAATTCCCGTCATTTTGGCCAAGTCCGAAAAAGTAGTGTCGCAATTTGCGAAAGCTTTCGCAAAAATTTGCGAAAGTGTCATGACCACAACACTACTTTGCGACACTTTTTCCCGAAATTTGAAAAACGTATTTCTGGGGTGTTTAACCCCAAAATAAAGACATCGCGAGCATCCTCAGGGTCCAACTAGGTGAACACAGAAAGAATTGTGTCCCTAGAGGGTCCCAAATTTAAATGCCAAGCATTGTTCTGATCACCAACTGAAAACAAAATGGCGGATTTGCAACACTAAAAAGTGCATTTGCGAAAGTGTTGCACTTTTCGTTAACTTCTCCCATTGACTTAAAATGGGAACTTGTTGTTTGACTAACTTTTGAACCGTTCAATATTTTTTCACAAAATCTTCAAAAGGCACATCAGGGACCCTGGCCGCCCGTGTTCCTGAAGTTTCGGACGATCGCGAAACCATCGACCTGCGAGAGAGCAAAGAAATAGCAAATAAGCGTGATTCGCAATTCGTTGTCGTTTAATAACTCTGCAGCCGTATATCCAACCGGTACGAAACTTGGTAGATCCCAAGATCGTGCATACCAAATTTCAGGCAAATCCATTGAACAGTGGCAAAATTATTAAGGTGCAAAATTTGACCCTTTAACCTTAAAAGTGCAACTCAACCCTAACTATGGCAGCACTATCGTGCTACCATAATATATACACATACATGTGTGTGTATATATATATACATACACACACTGTATATATATAAATGAATTGAAATTTCAGGATGGAAATATAAGGTGTCATCTATATGCTGCTGACACCATTATCTGTGTTAAAGGGGATTCTGTTGCTATCATTAATGAGCGACTTCAGTGGGCTTTTGACCAAGTACAAAAATTCTTAGTTACCCATCTTTCGGTTCTCAATAATACTAAAACACAATCAATCCTATTCGGGAATAAGTCAGAACTGAATTAACATAATCTTGCCCTGATTACCACGGAAGGATCAAAAATTCAACAGGTTCTCAAATATAAATATCTGGGGACGTGGCTAGATCACACTTTCAAATGGGACGAGCACTTTGACAAGATGCTGAAAACCCAGTTGGAAATTGGGCCTTTTATATAGATTAAGAGGTAATATGACTCCAGCTATTAGGCTGCAAGCTGTAAACTCTATGATCATTCCCATTATGGATTATGGTAACAATTTATTCTGGGGCCTCTAGTACCCAATTAGAAAGGGTTGATTTAATGTTCAATAAATTTGCTCGTTTTGTATTAGATGTCCCTCGAAATACTCATTGGTGTGTTCTGTACCATTCTTTAAATTGGCAAAAACCATTGGAATGTAGAAAATTCCACCTTATACAATGTATGTATAAAGTGTGGAAAGGGGCTTTCCCCAAATAAATTCTGGAGTTATTTTACTTGAGAACTATTAAAAATAACTTAAGGTCAGCCAAAGGTATTGAATTTACAGTGCCCAAATTTAATCTAGGGATAGGAAGATCCACTGTAATCTTTAGAGGGGCTGTATTGTGGAACTCTGTTCCTAGCCGGTTCAGACAAATCAACTCACCAGTCAGACTAAAAGAGATTCAGACCTGGGTAAAAGCTGAGACCCAGGTGTTAAATAATTGTAGTGAGGATGCTGTTATATAAATTATAGAATGGTTTATTAAAGTTCTTCTTTCCAGAATCAGAGGGGTCAAGTGGGAATAATTGTCTATTCTTATGAACATCTGTACAACTATTTATAAATTATAAATCTTTTGTATATCTCTGGAACCAAGTGCTTTTTATATTGTATCTTTTGTATTGCTTGAATTTTTGTTACTATCTGCAATAGGACATCATTGAAAATGAACTCTGCTCAATGGAACGATACTGATTCATTTGACTAAATAAAAATAATTTACTACTTATTACTATCCTCCGAATCTGAGGAGGAGACCACGGAGACCCAGAGTGAAGCAGCTCCAGTCATTCTACCTGTCCCGGCACTGAGAACAGTGTCAAGAGGGGACTCTGCAGCATTGGAGGGCCGGCCTCGCTCACCAACATTGGAATTGGTGTCAGAAGCCGAGGCTGCACCCCTACCCCATAGCGACCGCTGATGTAGGCCCCGCGTGTAGCTGAGGTCTCGATACCGGGGTTGGCTGGTTCCCCAAAGGGGAACCGGGACTTGAGTGATCCACAGCCGGCATGCCCCCCCCCCAAAAAGCTGACTGTTCAACCAGGTGTCTGGGCTCCAGACCTGAGCCAGTGGAGGCCTGCCCACCCCTGGTGCGTATAGCAGTGGAGGAAGACCCGGGGGACTGGCCTATGGTCCTAGCCTTAGTGGCCCATGTGTGACACCGGCCACCGAAAGCTGGGGAGTCCCATCCCAGCTCTGACGTGCGGATCTCTAAGGTGCAGTAGTACATACTAAAGCAGGTGTTGCAATGATCGACACTGTGGGTCGGCCCTAGGCAGGAGAAGCATCAGTCATGCGGGCCCATTATGTAGAACAGATTTCCACAGGGGCACCAACGCATCGGGGAAGTCCCCATCTTGGAACCTTTGAGCCCCGAACCTGACATGATCCGACCACACCAACTAAATGAAAAATAAAAGAAAAGAACTCTATGTTGGACTGAACTTATTTAGAAAAATTATAAATCAATGCCAATCGTGGTGTCAACTAGTGCAGCTTCGAGTTATTTGGTTCAACGAGCAGAAGAATGGTGAAACGAGGAGTGTCGCAGTTGATTTCTTGCTGTCCCACGTAGTCCATGCAGCCTCAACAGCGGGAAAATCACACCTGAGGTAGTGGAGGGACGCGGTTATCGCCAACCCATCAGTGCCACGCAACGCGCCGGGCTCGAGGGCAGCTGCCGCCTCAACGCCGCCTCACCTCCTAGGAGGTGAGAAAAGCTTTTTAAGATTAAAAAGCTTCCCATGGGGTCCTAGCATCTCCAGCGTAGTACCCATCAGTGATGAATGGTGAAGATTAATATAGTGAAGATTCCCTGTTTCACTGTGCCTGGAGAAATGAAAATTATGTACTTACCGTAATTGCTGATGATCTAGGAATATCCACCATTTGTTCACACTAATGGGTCCAGGCCAGAGACACTAGGACCCCACGGGAGTCAAAACTTTCGAGGGGGCCTGCGCCGAGGCAAGCGGATAGCATTAACGGGACTGCGAGAGTGGCTCATGGCACTAGGCTTACCTTGAAGCCAGCCCCCAACCGCCTCAGTTCCTTTTTTGCCAAGGAGGTGCAGTATAACCTAACTATTGGGCATGCACTTATGCTAAGGGCATAAGGAGCCCTGAAGACCTGTGCAAGAGAGGTCAGTATAAGTGTAATACAATGTCTTCAAAGTCCAAACCTTGAACAAGGGAGAAGACCAATAAGATATTGGAGTGAGCGTGGGGGATGGCAGGATGGGTGTATGAATAAATGGTAAAGATATTCCTAGAAGATCAAATTATGATAAGTATGTAATTTTCATATCTTCCAGGAATGTATCCACCATTTATTCACACTAATGGCTCAGAGTACTAAGCTGAAATAGAACCCCTGGGGAAGGGTGGTAGGAATGAAGAGCTCACTGACTGAAGTCCTTTCAGTACAGTTCTACCAACGGCATGCTGCCTGGCAGTGACATGCAGGGTATAATGCACAACTAAAATGTTCACTGTGACCCCAGTTATAGCTTTGCAAAGCATCACCTGACAGACACAGAACAAATCCCTGCTAGGGATGTGACAACTGCAGTGGTGAAGTTGGCACGTACTAAATCTTTCAACCTGACCTAGCCATGGCATAGCACACAACCCAGGCAGAGTGCGCTTGAGTGCAGCAGGCTGACTCTCAACTGAAAGCAAAGGAGACCAAAATCCATTTGGATTGCTTGAAATCCTAGTACTTTGCAGGTGAGAAGTGAGAAGTGAGAAGTGAGGCCCCCCCCCCCAACGCTCTGACAATGGGGAGAGAGTGCTCTTCGACATTCTGGAAGCTGGCAATAGGTAGACAATATAGTGGCAGATCCTGAGAGAACTCTGAAACCACTTAGGAAGTATTCTATTGAGCGTGGAGCACTACCTTTTCTTGTGGGAAACAGCATATGGGTAATCTGAGATCAGGAGAGGATTTCAGACAATCTGCAAGCAGAAAAGATGGCTACTAGAGGTTGCTAAGTAGAACTTCATTTACAAGACACCAATGGCTCAAAGAGCTTGTGATACGCATGTCCAGCACAAGGATAATATCCAGACAACTACCAAATTCTGGGAAGGGGCTTTGCATGTAAAAATGCAGGGATGGATAAAAGACCCTGAGACAACTGGTCAAACCTGAAGGAAGAATTCTCTGTTGGCTGAGCGAAAGCCTGATTAACAGAGAAGCACATCTGCCAAGGCACAGGGTGCAATCAAATGCGTTTGGCCGAACGTTCCAGCCAGTGTGTAGCAGACACCTGGCAAATAATTGGCCTGGAGTAGGATCTTCTGCTCCAGGCCCTAGCTCCACACTCTCGTAGCTTTCCTAGAAACACTAGAAGAGAGTGCTCCACGGTGTTCATTCGTGAAATACAAGGTAGACTGTCGTCTGTTCAGAAAAAACTGTTTTGTAGCTGTTGAGATCCAGCAGGGCTGGCATGCTACTCAAACACAGTTTTCATGTCTAACCTACTGAAGTGGGGATGGCAGCCTGGTGGGACAGGGTCCAGGCACCTTGACATATTGAAAAATCTGGTAGTGGGCTACCCAACAGGGAGGCCTCTGAAGAAAGAATTGCCCAGGGTTTCAGATAACGTGGAATTAATATCTCAGGTGCACTGAGAGTGTGCAGGGGCAGTACCTAGAAGCTTGCATATGCAAGGGGCTAACCAATCCTGGATAATAAAAGAACTGGTGACTGCTTGGAAAAAAACTGTAAATGGCAGTCAGCAGAGTTCCCCTCTTTATTTTGTTTTCAAACCCTGTGCCAGGGGCAAGCCGGGCCTCAAAGGGATAGAAGAAACTCTACCCTTGGAGCCAGCAAGCACACGAGCAGGTCCTGAGACACATCAGAAGAACCTGGGGTCTGAAGAGTCCAGGAAAGAAGTCATAAACACCTCCCCTAGCAGAGATGAGGAGGGGGTAGAGTTATTTTCCTCAATATCCCCCGGGGAGAGGAATAGGGAGGCTCCCCTAAACAGAGATCATCTGACACATCAACTGGGTGCAACGAGGAACACCATAGAGGGTGCCGGAGTTGGCACCAAGGAAATACAGACCTGATCCAGATACAGCGCCCAACCAGGCCCAAAGCCGGCACCAGTGCCAGACATGATGCCGACCCCGGCTAACACTGGCGTCGGAACATGGAGCCAGATATGGCGCCAGAAATGGCACCAACCAGGCGCCAGCTCAACAGCAGGGACTCCTACTTCAAACACAAGAGGTATCAAACTTACAGCAAGGCAGGAGAGAGTCTGGCACCAAGAAAACCAAGAGCCGAACCGGTACTAGGACCAGGGCTAGGAAGGCACCAAAACAGGCCATAAGGCCGAACCTGCCACCAAAGCCAGCCCCAGCACCAATGACCCTGGCAGACCAGAGGTGACCAGTGCGGTACCTGGCTGGACCTACCAAAAGACATAAGGTAGGGGAGTGGCCAGCGGGGCAGGAGTCGGCGGTGCAGTCACCGGCAAGGGCAGAGGGCCAATGCCAAAGCCTCTACCTGGCTTGGAGGACCGCGCAACTGGGTTAAGTGCCACCAACCAACAAGGGCCAGGGACCAGACTGACACCCCAGCCTGACGCTACACCTGCTGCTCCGAAGAGCTGCCCAGGGAAGACTGCCCACTGGGACTCCCCTAGGGACAGAAGGGGGACTCCTGGCCCGAGGTCTCAGTGCCCCGGTACCAAGGCCCATGGCAACAAGGAGCATGCCAACAGGCCCACAGTCCCTACGGGAAGTAGGGCGACCTCGAGAGGTAAAGTTTCTTCTCCCATTGAAGAACAAGAGAAGAAATTGAGGCAGAGCGGCACCAAGGTTCCAACCAGAATCCCGAACAGGCCCGCTCCTTCGTGCTCTGGAGAACTGCCCTTCCCCCGAGCACAGGACCACCTGTGGTCAGAACCCTTCCCTCACAAGAAAGTGGAATGGACACAGCTCCCGCTGCCGGAGCAGTTTGTCAACCACAGCATCAGGCCAATGCAGCACCAGCCCGAAAAGGCCCCGGTAAAACATGGCACCAAGCCAAACCTAGCGCCAGGCCAAACTGGGCACCGGGTCAAACCCGGCACTGAACCAACATGGCACCAGGCCAGACACAGCGCTGGCTCAACCCAGCACTGGGCCAAATGATACCAGGACAAACAAGGTGCTGGCTGAACACAGCACTGGCCAAAACACCACGAGGCTCCCTACCGTGATCTTGTAGAGACATCATGAGGCTTGGAAGGGCTGAGAAAAACTGACAGAAATTTTTTTTTTATATAAAATCACTGAACTGATAGTTTAATGTTAGAATTTATTATTTTTCTATTGACCTGAAGGGGCCGTCATATAGACGTGAAGTTCTGATTCCCGATGGGCAAGTGATGTCGTCACTGAAGTGCACTCGACGGCGGGAAAAAAGGAACTGAGACGGTTGGAGACTGGCGCCAAGGTAAGCCTAGTGCTGTGAGCCACTCTTGCGGCGCCATACATGCGCACCACTTGCCTTGGCTCCGGCCCCTTCTAAAGTTTTGACTCCTGTGGGGTCCTAATGCCTCTGGCCTGGACCCATTAGTGTGAATAAATTGTGAAGATACATTCCTGGAAGATCTACTTCCACTGCCCTGTTTCTGAGAAGGTCCATAAACTTTGAGGTGAGAAGGTCTGACTGAGTGGCAGACAGCATGTGTTGCTGCTTGGGAGGAAGGTCTGGGGGAATCTCTGCAAAACTGAGAGAGTACCCCTCTCAAACTTTCCTTAGGACCCATTTACTTGTGGTGACAGCCTTCCACTGGCAGTAAAATTAAGTCAGACGGCCTCCCACTGCTGAGGAGAGATCCACCTTGGGCAGCTGAGGCGGAACAGGGGCTGGGTTCTCTGAGGCTGGCACTGGGTGTTTTCAGGCCCTGTGCCTTCTGCTGTGCACAGACTGGTCTTTGTTCGGAGCTCCTCTTCCTTTTTCCTAGAAAGGGCTGCCTGTTATGAAAGAACTGGTGATTCCACCCTCTCTGAGGGGCTGGAAGAGTCAGTCTGGCTGTCTTGATGGCTGACCTGGTTTTCTGGGAGGCCGCTAGGGCTTGCTCCACTTGCTGGCCGAACAAATCAGCACCATCAAAGGGGGCATCCATAACTTGCTGTTGGGCATCTGAGGAAAATGCCACTGTCCGTAGCCAGGAATGTCTCCTAATACAGATTTCCTGGGGAGGCTGCCCTGAAAGCAGTGTCGAAAGCATCCATAGCTGCTTTTAGCTAATGGCTATTGGATTCTGTACTGCAGGTTATGGTTTGGAGGATCTTAGACTTGGAGTCAGACTCCTGAAGACTCTCCGACAATGACTTTAGAGAGGACCAGAGGACATACTTATACTGAGAAAAGTGTCCTTGATAGCTGGCTATTCACATGCTCAGCGTAACTGCTGCAAAAACCCTCTTTCCCACAGAGTCTACTTTGTGAGATTCCTTATTAATAGGATATGCTGTCACTTCCTGAGGTAAGACAGCTTTGCCGTTTTCTGTTAGCACAACCAAGGCATCCGCCACTGACTGGGAGGCCAGGATAGGTCTCTCTTTACGAGGGACCTATTTTCGATCCATGGACTTGCACACAGAGGGAATAGAGGCAGGCCTGGCCCACACAGCTTCAGACAGAGTCTCAAAGGCTAGGGGGATGGGAGGCATAAGATTCACAGGGATACTGGCAACATGCAGCCACTCCAGATGCATGTGCCTTTCTGGGTCTTAGGAAGAAGTCTGAAGAGCCAAGGTTGCCTGCATGTTCCTTAGCAAGGACTGAAAGGAAAGGTCCTCTTGCAGGACAGAAGCAGGTAGAACCGGCTTATTGTCTAGGCTGTAGAAAGAGTCATCATCCCCCTTCCTCAGAAATGATGAGGTCGGGGTCAGACTCGTCCTGTTCAACATCCCCCTCAGAGGGTGGGGAAGGAAGCGGAGTGGAGCCTAAAAGGCCAAGACCAGGCCTGGGAACAGGAAAAACATGCGACACTGGAACCAGCTCTGAGTGAGAAGGAGACAGCACCGAGGACAGCGCCGCCCTAGAATCCAAACCAGCCCTGAGAGAAGGAGGAGCCAGAGACGGTACCTGTGCCAGTCCCCAAGAAGGAGAAGAGTGAGGGGGTAGGCACATGGAACCAGCGTCGGCAGCATAGACACGGGCAAGGGAAGAAGATCCACTGACAGCGCCAAACACACCACCTGACCCAAAGGCCCTGGTCGCAGGTCCAAGGCACCTAGGCCCAAAGGCCCTGGCAACAGATCCGCAGGGGGAAAATGGACCAGACGCTGTACCCACTCCTCCATAAGAGCAGCCCAATGCGGAAACTGTCCACCGGAAACCCCACAAGAGGACAGAGAGGGACTCTGGTGCCAAGATTCTGAGCAAAAGCGGTTGGAGGCTGTCAGGGAACTGGATGGAGCAAGGGAAGGCCTCCCACCCATGGACACCAAGGACCTCCTGGCTGACATACCAGTGGGCAACCTCGAGCGGTACGGTTTCTTCCCCTTCCGAAGGAAAGAGAAAGCGCTTGAGGTAGAGCAGCGCCAGGTTCCTGACCAGGATTGGGAACGGGCCAGTTTCTTTTTGTGTCTGCAGGATGGCTGCCTTCCCTCCTGAACACCGGACTGCCTGTGGTCGGACCCCCACACTGGAGAGGGCAGTGGACCGGATGCAGCCCAGCTGCCAGAGCAGCCTTCCAATGGAGACTCCCTATCGTTACAATCCATGGTCCACTCCTTAGGTCGGTAGGGCTGAGTTTTTTGGTTTTTTTTTTAACAGAAAAAAATAGAGTAAACTGAATAAAATGAATAAACTAAACGCTGTCGTCATATAGACATGAAGATCCGACTCCTGGCGGGCAAGCAACATCGTCACTGATAAGCACTCGACGGCGGGAAAAAAGGAACCAAGGCAGTTGGAGGGTCGCTGCCGAGATAGTCTATACTGCACAAGCCAGTCTTGCAGTGCCGCGCATGCATGGTCCTATCGCAGAGCTGGCCCTCCTGAAGATTTCTGGCTCCAGCAGGGTCCTAGCTTCTATGACTTGAACCCAGTAGTATGAATAAATGATGAAGTTCAGGAAGATCAGAGAATATAAAAATATATAGGGCGGTGTTAAAATAAATAAATAAATATAGGGTGGTGATAATGAATGGGGAACACTGAGCCACTTAGCTACTGCAGCATTACGATTTTGAACCTTAAAGAGTATGTATCACCACAAAGAGCAGACAGAAAATGTTACTGATTTCTGATGCAGTCTTATCTTTTTCTGCCTGACAGTACTAGGGTTGATGTGTACTTTACTTGGAAGCTGACATATGTAGTTCTGTTCTCCTTCATCTCATCAGTACTGTGACTTCACTCATTGTGACATCACAATCGATTAATCGAGCACTTGCAGAGTCGCTCCTCTTAAGCACTTGTGACAGCACTGTAAGTAAGGTCACAATGCTAATGAAGTATTAACAGGAATAGAACTAAATATGCCAGCTTCAACACAGAGTGTGGTTCTATATAGAAAAATCTTCTAATTAGCAAAAGGGAAATTAAAAAGGACTTGCGTTAATAAAAAGTAAATACAGGTTACTCACCTGTAACAGGAGTTCTAGGAATGGTATATGTTGTTCATCCACACTCATTGGCAGGTATCCTTGCCGCTTTAAATCTTGCCGGAAGGTCTTCAAGCTTGCTCCTCCCACCCACCCGGGTGGTATAACTCTCGGCTCCGCCCCATGACGCCAGATCTGCCCGCTGGAAGCTCAGGTTGTGCGGCCGGCCGGAGGTTTGAGAATGTAGATGAACAACATATACCATTCTAGAACTCCTGTTACAGGTGAGTAACCGTATTCTAGGGACATGGATATGTTGTTCATCCACACCATTGGCAGACTCCTAGCAGTTCTCGGGAGGAGGGAGGCAAGACGACACACCCCAATACTTACTTGGGAAAGAGAGACTGAGAACCGAGGCCCCAAAACCAGCATCCCGGCGTGACTCAAGGTCGATGTGGTAATGGGTAATGAAGGTGTTTGCTGACTTCCAGGTAGCAGCCCTGCAGATTTCCTGGATAGGGACGTCCCTGGAAGCAGCCACCGTTGCAGCAGTATGGCGGGTAGAATGAGCTCTTATCCCTCTGGGAGGCTCCATGCCCGCCAACTTATAGCAGAGACCTATGCAGGAGGTTACCCACCTGCTTATCGTCCGCTTGGCTGCAGGTCTGCCAGATGTGGCTTCAGCGTAGGTGACAAACAGCTGGCGAACCTCTCCCCGAATTTCAGCCGTGCGCTCCTTATAATAAGCGAGCGCCCTTCTAGGGTCCAGAGTATGGAGCCTATATTCGGCCTCCGAGGTGTGATTGGGGTAGAACACCGGCAGAGTCAACACCTGGTTAAGGTGAAACTCCGACACCACCTTCGGAAGGAATTTCGGGTGGGGGCGCAGGACAACCTTGTCCCTGTGGAAGACCAGGTAAGGAGACTCGATGGAAGCGCCTGGAGCTCTCCCCATCCTTCTGGCTGACGTGATAGCCACCAAGAAGGCGGGTCTCCACGACAGGTGAGAGAGAGCACACCTGTGCATAGGTTCGAATGGCTTGCCCATGAGCTTTGCCAGTACCAGCAGTAGATCCCACGGAGGTGGGGGTTCCCGCACTGGAGGGAAATGTGATCAAGGCCTTGAAAAGCGCAGACCACCTTCTCCTGCGCACCGACTGCTTCCGCCCGCCGCCCGGAAGCAGAGATGGCTGCCAGGTGCACCCTTAGGGTCGTCGACCCTAAGCCCTTGACTAGAAAGGGACCATAAATAGTCCAAGATGCTTGCCAAGGAACAGGAGGAAGGGTCCAAGCCCTTGCCTGACACCAAATGGAAAACCTTTTCCATTTGAAGGCATAGCATTTTCTGGTCGACTCTACGGACGCCTCAACTACATTGAGGACCTCGCCGGAAAGACCCAAGGCCTGGAACTCTAGCCGCTCAGGAACCAGGCCGTCAGGTGCAGGGATTGAAGGTCCGGATGGAACACCTTCCCCTGATTGACTGAGAGCAGGTCCGGGCGAGCTGGAAGCTGCCGCGGAGTCCTGGAGCTGAGACTGAGGAGATCTGGTACCAGAACTGGCGAGGCCAGTCTGGGGCTATCAGAATCACCTCGCCTTGTCCCTCCTCGCCTTGAGAAGCACCTTGTGGATCAAGGAAATGGGGAAAGGGCGAAAGAGGCCCGGGGTCCACTGCCTCGAGAAGGCATCCCCTGCAGCGCAGCCCTGCTGAGGGGGCGGGCATGGAACAGACTCAGTCTCGCTCCCTGGAGGCAAACAGGTCCACCTGAGGTGTGCCCCAATGGGAGAACAGATGCTGTACTACCTCCGGCAGGAGAGACCACTCGTGGGATGCAGCCCCTATCCGGCTCAGGGCATCGGCCAGGGTGTAGGAGGCTCCTGCCACGTGAATGGCTAGGAGATCCGCCTCCAGGCTGCGCACGAGTGACCAAATGCGGAGAGCTTCCTTGCATAGAAGCATGGAGCGCGTCCCGCCCTGGCGGTTTAGATAGTACATGGTCGTGGTATTGTCCGCCTGACTCGGACCACTTGACCCCGGAGGAACGGAGCAAAGGCGGTGAGAGCTAGGCGGACCGCCGGAGCTCCAGCAGGTTGATGTGGCATCGACTCCCATGGGGACCAGAGGCCATGAGCCCGTGGGTTCCCCAGATGGGCACCCAAACCCATCAGAGAGGCATCGGTCGATAGAGAGACCGACGGCTCGGCGGACAAATGGATGCCCTCCTGCAAATGATCTGGAACGGTCCACCACTGGAGAGCTGCCCACATCCCCTGTGTCACCGACACAAGCTGGTCCAAAGGATCGCAGCTGCCAGACCACTGGCTGGCCAGTCCCCACTGAAGGGGACGATGTTCCAGCGGCCCAACGGACCACGCTGGTGCAGGCCGCCATGAGACCCAGGAGGCGCAGGAAGTCCCGGCAGAGGCAATTGCCCAACCAGAAATGATCGGGCAAAGGAGGAAAGAACCTCGGCCCTGTCCGCCGGGAGCCGCGCCTGGCTCAAGAGAGTCGAGCTGCGCCCGATGAATAGAATCACCTGCTCGGCTCGAGTTCCGACTTGGCCTCGTTGATAAGGAGGCCCAGTTGAGAGCAGACCTGGAGGGCCAGATCTCTGGACCACTCCGCCTCCTTCCTGGAGGGAGCTGCTATCAGCCAGTCGTCCAGGTAAGGGTACACCCAGACCCCTCGGCGCCGCAGGAATGCTGTCACCACTGCCATGCATTTGGTGAAGACCCTGGGAGCTGGAGACAAGCCGAAGGGCATGGCTTGGAACTCGAAGAGGGATCCTTCCGCTCGGAAGCGAAGGAATCTCTGGTGAGACGGACGGATAGGGACGTGAAAAAACGCGTCCTGCAAGTCCAGAGAGCAGAACCACACGCCGCGTTCCAAGGATGGTATTATCTGAGCCAGAGTGACCATCCTGAAGGTTCGAGACCTTAGGAACTTGTTTAGGTCGTGTAGGTCGAGAATGGGGCGCCAGCCCCCCGTCCGCTTCGGAACCAGGAAGTACCTGGACACAAATCCTGGGTCTGAAGGAGGGTCCACCACCTCTCTTATCACCTCCTTCTGGAGGAGGAGAGCGATGTCAGCTCGACGAGCCGCCAGTGAGGCTGGGGATCCCGAGCCCCGAGGGGCGACGGCTCTGAAGGGTGGTGCCTGCTCGAATTCCAGAGGCAGGCCTCTTCCCACCACCTCCAAGACCCACCTGTCCGTGGAAACAGCGGACCAGGCGGAACGGAAGGCTGAGCCGCCTCCACGGGGATCTAGGGAAGGTGACGGGAATGGGGCGACACCCCTCAGCCCGCCACTGGGCAGGCTTGGAGAGGACCGCCGAGGACCTCCTGGGCCTTTTCCTCCTGCCTCCTGTTAGAGGAAGTCGGGCGGTTTGGGTTTGGGATGCCAAGGTCGAGCCTGCTGGCCCTGACGTTGCTGGGCCGGGCGCGCCGCGGGCGCAGAAGGACGAAAGGGCTTAGGCTGTGCTTGCGGCCTTTGTCCTTCTGAGCGGAAGAGACCGAGTCCAAGGTAGCATTGGACTTCTCGATCCTCTGCAGGTGACCTTCCACCCCAGGGCCGAAGAGGTCAGTCCCCAAAAAGGGAACATCCGCCAACTTGTGCTGGGTATCCGAGTAAAGGTGGATATCCTCAGCCAAGCCCTTGACGCATAGCCACCTGGCCGCCACCGATCTGGCACATGAGTCCCCTATATCCAAAGCAGTCTGGAGCTGCTGTTTGGCCACTGCCCTGCCCTGGTCCCGCACCTGCTTAACCGTAGTCTGCAGATCGGCAGGAAGATGAGGATGACCTCATCCAGGGAGCCCAACAGGGCATGAGAAAATGTGCCATGAGGACGGCCGAACTGGCCTGGCCAAGGCCGAGAGAGGACGCGGCGTAGACTTTTCGCCCGACATAGTCCAATTTCTTGGACTCCTTGTCAGGAGGTTTGTCCACATCCCTGGCGTTCCCAGCGCGCCGGAAAACGCTGTCGGTAACCAACCCCTCAGCAGAGGGGTGTTCCGAAAAACCGGACAAGGAACCGGTAGGGACTGCATACTTCCTGGCCATCCTGGCCGAAGCCGCAGGGCAGGAAGCAGGGCGCTGCCAAAGCTCCAGTGCCGGACCCACTATGGCCTCGGCCACCGGAAAGGCCTCCGTCGGAGAATCCCCTCGGTCCAGAATCTCCGTGAGGGGATACCTGGCCCGTTTGGAAACGGGTTCGAGCTCCATCCCGGTGGACTCCGAGATGAGCCGAAGCAGTCCTAGGAAGGACGACGGGCTATCGTCCATTGACTGACCTCCTGAAGACTCCAAGTCCAGTCGCTTGGAGAAAAAGGAGGAATCATCTTCGGACTCGGAAGAGTCCTCAAGAACTGCCTCTGGCCTGAGCCACCCTTCACCTGCCGAGGTCGGTCGGGAGTGAGGTAACTGACAGCCGATGGGGTAGACCCTTAGCCACCGAGAATCCTTGGTCGGAGCCCCAATGGTGGCTGTGGAGGCGGAGGTTCCACCGGAATCGTGGAGCAGCTGGTTTGGCCGAACAACCGACCTGTGATGAAGCTCCTCGGATAAGTCGAGGGTTGTGTCGGCAGCTCCGTGACAGTCACTTAATGGCGGGGAAGGCGACGGGTCGGCTTACTCCCGGCCAGGAGAAACTGTTGCAACATAAGGTCCTCGTACCGTCGGCGTAATTCACGCGGAGCCTCCCTCATCCGAGGGAGGAGGGCGAGGAGACGGCGGCAGGCGCTTACGCGGTGCCGAGACCGAGACCGCCTATGACGGTGGGATCGGCTGGACCGCGAAGAGGTCCGAGACCGAGAGTCCCGGAATTTCCGAGGTCGGTGCGGGGAGGTGTCGGCCGGAACCGGCACTCCCTTCGGCTCGGATGGTCCATCTGAGGGCTCCGGAACCGGAGGCACAGGCGAGCCCACGGGATCCTCAACTCCTCCCGGGGGAACCGGGGAGAGGGGAATCTCGGCTGCTAAAGGCGACAGCCCGTCCAATGGGTCGAGAAAAATCTCGACTTCATCGGTGGGAGTCTCGGTCAACTGACCTGACGGGGACACCGTGAGGCCAGTGGCCGAAGCCGAGCGGTCGACCGAAGCCGACGGTCGACGGCCCGGGGAGAGGGACCTTTCCCGCTCCCAAGAGCGTCGACGGAGGAGCTACCCCTGTCCCTCTTTTGGACCGAGAATAAGGTCCAGCAGACGAGGCCCTTCTCCTTAGTGGAGAGGGACAGACAAAAGCTCCTTAAAAGAAGCCGTGTAGGAAGAACCCAGAAGAGCGGGATAAATGCCGCGGCCGAGGAAGATGACCCGCTCCGCCTTCCTCTTCGAGGGCTACCATCCGCCGAGCTGATCCGCCGAGGCCCGGGCCGCCGACACCGCCAACCGGGCCTCCTTGACTCTTCACCGAGGGAAACGCTTCGCGACGCCCAGTTGCAATCGGGCAGCACGGTCTTCGAGGACGTAGGCCGAGAAAGATGAGCACAGGTCGCAAGCCTGCGGGTCGTGCTCAAGGCCTAAGCAGTAGACACACGTGGAGTGTGGATCCGTCCGAGACATCTTCTGCCCGCATGGGCATCTCCGAAATCCGGGAGTCGATTAGTCCATCGCAGCCGCGAGGGATAGAAGACTGAAGTCTTTTCGCAAAATTTAGTTTTAAATCCGCAAACGGAGAAATAGGAACCAGTCTCAAACGCAGAGCGTTAAGGAGGGAACCTGAGCTTCCAAGCGGTAAGGAAGATCTGGCGTCATGGGGCGGAGCCGAGAGTTATACCATCCGGGTGGGTGGGAGGAGCAAGCTTGAAGACCTTCCGGCAAGATTTAAAGCGGCAAGGATACCTGCCAATGAGTGTGGATGAACAACATATCCATGTCCCTAGAACAGTTAACTACTTTTGAAATTTAATTATTTCAGGCAGTGTACTATAGCACTTGAAAGTTAGTAGCCATGCTGGGCTTCTTTCAGCTCATCAATGCATGTCGGTATTCAGGGGTTGAAATAACCACCAGTCTTGCCTGCCCAGACACCCAATTTTCACCAGGGACAGTTGGTTTCATTTTTCTGCTTGTCCCTGGGACAGGCATCAACAGAAAAAGCATTAATGGGCATTAAGACCCAGGAGATGCTGCCACCTGTAAGTCTGGGCTTTGAATGTCCCAACATCACAATGTCTTATGTTGAGAGATGCCCATTCAACCCACCCAACATCCCATGATGGGCTGTTCTGTGCAGTCTGTTTCATCAAGCAGCAGAAATGAAAACAGTGCCACAGTTGGAGTAGACTGTGCTCCTTGTCATCATGCATGAGCAGCTGCCCATCTTCCTTTTGCTTTCTGCACTTCAATTCTTTCTGTGCTGTTCCTGCAGCAGTTTTAGCAATAGAAATTATAAGCCCTTTTCAGGGCTGTCTGTTAATGAAGAGGGGCCTGGGTAAGGCTAATTAAAAGCCCTTGTCAGGGTGAGAAAACCGTTTATGAAAGCACTTTTCAGGGCAGTCAAGGCAGAGAGATGGGATGACTCGGCATTTAGAAATTAGGAGAGGAACTTAAACGGCTGAGACAACCACTTAAAACTCCGTCAGGGCAGGAAGGGCTCTAGAGACAGGAGATGGGGAGGCTGGGTAAAAGTCTTTGTCAGAGCTGACCCTATGGCGCAGCGGCAGCACTATCACTCATGACTCCAGCGACCTGGGTTGGGGGCTAACTGGGGAGAAGAGGATTGAGCATCCTAAAGGACGCTCTCCTCCTCTGGGGAGGGAGAGCTGTCACACTGCTCTGATCCTGCCACCTGTGGATGCAGGAGTGGCAGTGCAAGGACAGTGTTGGGGTTGGGGGAATGCCATCAGACACTTGGCTGAGATGTGTCAGCATGTCACCAGCCTGGAGGTTAGTCCTTCGTGCCAGCATCCTTGGGGAAGGGGGCACAAGGGGGAAACCCCTCAATGCCAGGCCCTTTGACGGTCCATAGCTGGTGCGGGGCCAGATAGGCAGGTATATCTACCACCAGTGCCAGCAATGGAAGCAAAAACTATGTTAAAGAAAAAAGCCTTTGCCAGGGTTACTAAGTAGAGGCAATCTACATAGGAGCAGAGGAAGCTGATCGGCTTGTCAGAGCAGAAAGGAGTTAATTATGCCCTTGTTGGGGCTACTACAGAGCAGGAGAGGGAAGTAAATTAAAAGCCCTTATCTGGGCAGTGAACTGGTAGCACACTTAAGTTCTTTTCAGGACAATGCATCAGCCAGTGGGTAATATTTAGTAACCATATTCAGGGCACCGTACAATGGGTACCCATCAGTTACTAAGCTCTTTTCAGGGTAGTGTGCCTGCCAGGGGGCACACTTATTATTAGCTGGTATTTGGAAACAGAAATGTAGAATTAGTAAACAAAAATCAACAGGACAGGTACAAATTCTGTGGGACAGTCAGTCAAAATAAATACTGCACCTGTCCCTTGGACAGCCATCCACAAAAAATTATTTCTAGCCCTGTCGGTATTACATGGATTCACTGGTTTCTAGCCTTGCACACCACTGAATAAAGTCTATTTGTCAATCCATAGTTACCTTCTGGAAGATCTTGGCCTGGAGATCCGAAGGCAGCTGAGAGTAGATGGGCAGAACTGCGAGTGCTGGTGCATTTTCCAGCTCTTCCAGCCGTTCAACTATCTGGTCACAGGTCACCTGGCACACAAGATGCGACATGGTCAAATGGGGGGTGTGGGAGACTGGTTGTTCCTGGAGGACTGGTTCATATAAATTTTTTTTATTTTATTTTGTTTTACCAGAAGTATATTTGGTTTAAAAAAAAAACATGTTCTCAGATATGCCTGATTAAAAAATGAAAAAGACAAAACACTAAAATACAATGTGCCAAACATTCACTTAAAACATCTAGTAAAAACAAAGGATGAAAGAAGATAACCAACTGCACGACAGTAACCATGTAGCAAACAGTTTCTTTAACAATGATAGAAAATGACAGCAGATAAAGGCCTATTGGCCCACCTAGTCTGACCAGCCTGCCTGGTTATGGGACTGTGTCAGTCTGTCCTTATCTCTTCCCTTCCCTCCCTCAACTGCCCCCATACTTTACACATTTTTCTCATGTGCTTGCCCCACCCCCTTTGAATCCCTCCCTACTGTCTTTTTTTTTTTAACTTGATTTTTTTCTTAGTTGAAAAGGCAGTACAATCAACTTAACAATATGAAAAGAGGGGCCCCTCTCTTCCCAGAACAGGCAAATTGATGATACACACCTTGTACTCCAAAATTCGTACAGCTGGATCTTCTCTTAAGTTCGTGCACTTCCTCAGGTTTACAGTTACGCTTGTCCTGGAGTAGCATTTAGAGAAGCAGCAGTTCTGAACCTTCCATAAACCGGTAAAACATTTCGTAACAAGTAACCACTATAACAAGGGCATAAAATGGTCCTAACTGATTTGCGCAGACAGGATAATGAGGGTGATGCTTAAGTAGAGTTAAGTGTATGAGACTATACTGGTAAGGATAATGTTAGGAAATGAGAGTTCGTGCAAGGGTGGTGGGCAAGCTTTAAGAAGGGAAGGACGCCCCCGCCCCGTGTCAGTGTCTTATTACCAGTTTAGCCCTCTCTAGGTGGGAGTCCCACTTCTCCCATGTCTCCACATGCTTTTCTAGGGAAAGTCTATGTGGTGTGGTTATGGATACCATCAGTTTGAGCTCCTCCACCCTACCCCTCCAAGAGGCCAGGATGGGTAGAATTTCCTGGAGTCAGTTTGTTGTGATTCCTTTTAGGGCTGTGGAACATAGGATTCTGAGTAGTTTCTGCTGCAAATGGTTTCCCACCTTAGGGGTCCTGACTCCTAGGAACACGCGTTTGAACATAACCGGACTAGGCCTGTCCAATATCTCACCCATACACTAGAGTATTTTATGCCTGCACACTTGTAGTCTCAAGCATGCCAAAAATGTGTAATGGGAGCCCAACTTTCCACATCCTCTCCAGTACTGATCAGTTTCCTTCTCTGAAGTGCTGAGTGATGAACGGGATGTGGGAATACTTAGCAGGCTTGGAGGAGGAGGCTCCAGGACCTAAACCTCGGCCTCCTTTATGGGCCTGTTGGGGTCCAGGCTTGGGCCGAGGGCACCAAGCCTGAGCCTGCTGCTGTTGCTGGTGCTGCTGTCCACCTTGGAAGGAGGACTGCTGAGCCACAGGGGAAGAGTGCCAAAAAGCCTTCTTCTTCTGCTGGTTCTTGCCCAAAGAACCCTTGCCAGAAGTCGCGTCCAAGGTGGCACTGGACTGCTCAATGCGCTGAAGGTGACCAGCCACTCCTGGGCCGAACAAGTTAGTCCCGAGGAAGGGCATGTCAGCTAGTTTGTGCTGGGTATCTGCCCTGAAGGAGGAGAGCCTCAGCCAAGCCCTGCGACGTGAGGCAACCGCGGCAGCCATCGAGCGGGCACAAGAATCCCTCATGTCCAGGGCCGTCTGAAGCTGCTGTTTGGCAACAGCTCTACCCTGATCCCAGATCTGCTTGACCATGGTCTGCATGTCCATGGGGAGATGAGGGTGGACTTCATCCAGTGATCCTAAAAGGGCATGAGAGAAGTGTGCCATAACGACAGCCGAACTTACCTGACGAAGGCCCAAGGAGGAAGCCGCATAGACCTTCCTGGCTGAATGGTCCAGAAGCTTGGACTCTATATCAGAAGGTCGGTCAGTGTCGGCAGAAATGCCAGTACACCTGAACACAGAGGTGATCACCAGGCTCTTGACTGAAGGGTGCTCTGTGAACCCCGCAAGGGACCCCATGGGCACCGCATACTGGCAGGCCATGCGGGCAGACGGAGCTGGACAAGAGGCAGGGCGCTGTCAAAGTTCTAGGGCTGGGCCGACAATAGTCTCAGCCACAGGAAAGGCCTCCGTCGGTGTATCCCCTCTCTTATGGATGTCCGTAAGAGGGTACTCCGCCTTTTTCTGTATGGGCTCCAGGGCCATCCCTGTAGATTCAGAGATAAGACGAAGAATCCCTTGGAAAGACGAGGGATCTTCCTCCGTCTCCAGGCCAATGGTTGATTCATCATCCCCTGGATGAGAATGCAAGCCAGTGATGTCCGAATCCGAGGAATCTGGTTAGAACGGCCGACCACCCAGGTCACCTTCGACCCGCCGAGGGTGGTCCGGGGTGACTGTGACTGACAACTGCCGGGAAAGCCCGGTGTCAGGTCCATCTTCCTTGGAAAGAGCTCCTCCCATAGGCTGCTTGGTCGGTAGTTCCACCACAATCGGTGGCAAGACCGTTCTGGGCTGAACTGGTGGTTTTGTCGGCTCCGTGGGTGGGGGAACCGATTTAAATTGGCTCCAAAGGAGTTGGCTTTGACCTAGGAGGCGAAAGCCAAGTAATGGCCGGTGTAGAAGCCGGAGTTGGCTTCTGCCCGGTCAAAATCAGCTGCTACCACATGAGGTCCTCATGGTGCCGATTGAGTTTCTGCCGGAGCCTCTCCTCATCCGAGGAGGACGAGGACGACCAATGGCATCGCCTCTTAGAGCATTTATGGCTCTTACTCGGCCAGTTGGTCGAGAGGGTCCGAGACCTCGATCGAGATGGGACGGGCTGACTTGGTCACTCGGGAGACACCGGCAGGGCCGGTGATTTCCTGGGATCAGGGTCCACATCATCGATAGGAGTCCCAGCAAGCTGGGTCTCACCATCTGGAAAGACCAGATTAGGGGTTCGATCAAGGGAATCATCGACCGGAGTCAGTGAGATCGGATCGATTGGATCAATCATGATTTCCACCTCGTCGATTGATAATTCGGTCGACTGACCAGACAGCAGAGCCAAAAAGCCAGCAGCTGAAGATGCGATCACGACCAAAGTCGAGACTGCATGATCCTGGGATCGAGATCTCTCCCGCTCCCAAGAACGTCTCCGTCGAGACTAAGACAATCTCAGATCCTTCTCCCACTTATAGGATCAAAAGGAGTGCGAGCCTGTAGGTGCCTCTCCCTTGGTCAGGAGAGTCCGGCACAACTCTCGGAAGGAACCTGAGAAGGTGGAGCCCAGGTTAAGCAGAATGAAGAACCTCAGAGAGGAAGATTCTGCGGCCTGAGCCGCTTCCTCTTCGAAGGCTTGCATGCGTTCCAACTGCTCAGCGGATCCCGCAGCCATGGAAACCGCCCACCTAGCCTCCTTGGATTTCACCGGAGTGTTGTTCTTCTCCGGCCTTCCCAGCTTCAGGCATCTGAGATGGTCGTCAAGGACGCTGGGATGAAAAGCAAGACACAGATTGCATTTTTCGAGGTGTCATGGTCGACACCGAGGCAACAGACATACGCGGTGTGGGGACTGGTGCGTGACATCTTCTGGCCGCAAGGGGACCAACGAATCCAGGGGAAGACTTGTCTTCCATGATCGAAGTCGCAAACTTGCAATTGCTAACGCGAACAATGCGAATTTTCGGTAAAACCGAACGTTTGAAAGCCAGGGCCTACAAAATGCGTTAGCACGAGGGAGGCATCCTGAATCTTCCAGCGGAAAGGAAGATCTGGCATCATGGGGCAGAGTCGAGGTATATACCACCCGGGTGGGTGGGAGGAGCCAGCTTGAAGACTTCCGGTGAGATTTAAAGCAGAAGGAGACATGCCCAAGAGCGTGGATGATCAACATATCCACGCTCCTAGAAGAAAAAATTACTTACCATAGTAATGTTGTTTCGTCTGATGGAGTCTTGCTGTATTCAGACATAATGCAGTTAGCCCCAGCACTTGAACTGCCCCGGAGAGGAAAGAGTTAACTCTATGCAGAAGCATAGAACGTTGAGCTTGAGCTCAGTTTTCAAACCTCTGTCTGTGGTACTTCCCAGTGTAACCGTCAGATTCTTACAAGCAAACTAACTAATATACTATAGTATGGAAATTATTCAAAGAATAGCCAAAGGGCAAAAGATTTCTTTTTGGGCCCCAAAAGACTCAGTCGAGAACCCAAGAAGGAAAGTAGTGACAATATTTAAGTAAAACACCAGAAAAATAATAACATCTACCCACCCAAGAGGAGGGTAGAAGGTACACCCTGAGGTGCACACTACCTGCCAGCCCACTTCCCAAAACTAGGTTCTGAGAGGGAGGCAGTGTTTTTTTGGGAGTCTGAATACAGCAAGACCCGTTAGAAGAAACAACATTACTATGGTGAGTAATTTTTCTTCACACAACATGAAGTCTTGCTGTATTCAGACAGAATGCAGACTACCAAGCAGTTCCCTCTGGAGGAGGGAATGCAGAACCTACTTTGGGAAGAGGCTCTGCACTACTGCTGTATCAAACCTAGCATCACTCCTAGCCTGGATGTCCAGGGAGTAATGCTTGGTGAAAGTATGTACTGTTTTCCAGGTGGCTGCTTTACAGATCTCTAATAAAGGTATATCTCTGGCTGCAGCTAGAGAAGCAGCTGTGCCCCTAGCCGAGTGAGCCCTCAGGCCTGAAGGGAGCATCTTACCCAACTTGTCATAACAAAACTGTATATAAGAAACAATCCACCTGGCAATAGTTCTCTTAGTGGCTAGCTTACCTTTCCCCACTTCACCATAAGTGAGAAACAATTGAAGACAGTCATTTCTATGTGCCTTAGTATGCTCAACGTAGTATCTAAGGGCCCTCTTAACATCCAGACTATGTAACCTTCTTTCACCTGAAGAAGAATGGTCAGTGAAAAAAACAGGGAGAGATGTAGACTGGTTCAGATGAAAATCTGATACCACTTTGGGCAAGAACCTCCTACTGGTTCTTAGGACCACTTTGTCATTATGGAAGGAGATGAAGTCAGGTTCCACTGACAGAGCCTGTAACTCACTAATCCGCCTGGCAGAAGTAATAGCTACCAGGAACACAGTTTTCCAGGTCAAGTACTTCAATTCGGCCGAAGCCAGAGGTTCAAAGGGTGGCTGCATTAGCTGAGCTATACAGACATTAAGATCCCAAGGTGGAGTGGGCTCCCCAAAGGGAGGGTTAATGTGAAGCAGACCCTTGAAAAACTTTCTGAAAACAGGATAAGATGCCAGGGAAGAGCCCTTCCCTGCTGAGAGGAATGCAGAGACAGCTGCTAGATGAACCTTCAGAGTAGCAGGCCTAAGGCCTAAACCATTGAGATGAACTAGATAGTCTAAGGTTGTGGAAATGTCTGCAGAATCGGGCAGGATGCCTTTCTGAGAGCACCAAATACTGAACCTTTTCCATTTGGAGTTGTAAGTTTTTCTATTGGAAGGTTTCCTGGAGACCTTTAGAATATCCAGAACTCCCGGGGGGGCGCTGTGGAGCCCGAGCTGAGCGGTCACAGGTTCATAAAGCTCCGCAACATTGAAAGGAAAAGTTAAATTTTAAAAGTTGAAACTAAGACAAACCTACCTATCTACACGGAATACGAGGTGGTAATATCTACAGACTCGAAATGGGGAATCCAAAGAAAGATAAGACAGCTGGGGAGAATGCAAGAAGCAGATCTAATATGAGCTCGTCAACGCCGCGATCAATATCAGGCCGAGTGCTATCTGAATCTAGCGAGGAATGTGAGGTGGAGACACTACAGACGCTGGGACGAAAAATGAACCAAATGTTGGCGTCTATGGCAGGACTTTCAGAGAGATTTGATACCCTTACAAACAGGGTTACGCTCCTCGAGACAGACCTAAATACAGTAAAGCCGGAGGTGGTTGAAGTAAAAAGGCAGTCTGAAGCTGCGATAGGAGCAGCGGCAAATCTTCTGAAGAAAACTCCACTTGTAGGCCCGTCAAAACCTACAGAACCAGGCCAGACTCACAGATTTGAGAATCATTGGTATCAGGAGTGCAGTGAGGGAGACCACCTGAGCCTCTTCTTAAAGACTGGTTGGAGCAACAATTGGGTCAGTCCTTGCAGGAGAGGACATGGGGGATTCAAAAAGCATGTCGAGTCTCTTTTCGGAGTAGGCCCAGCAATATAGACTCCCCAAGGACAATAGTAGCCATTTTAGACAGCATGGGCACCCGAGACTTTATTTTGTCGTTGGCCAGGCAAAAGCAATCTCTTCTATATGATGGAGAAAGAGTTTCCTTATATCCGGATTTAAGTTCTGCAACTCGACAGAAAAAGAAAAAAATTCGATGGAACAAGGGCGCTGTTGCGGGCAGCGAATATCCCACACAACATGCTTTTTCCTGCGAGGCTGTGGCTGACATACCAGGGCAAGGTGTTTATCTTCTCGGACTCAGCAGACGCTCTGAAGTGGGCCCAAAAGTTCGCGAAATCGAGTGGAAGAAAAAGGGAACCCTCCAGATCAGGCTCAGATGAGGAAGAGGATTTCGACACATGAAGGACTGTACTACCAGTACTTTAAGAAATTTCAGGTCTGTCAAGTTAAAATTCCTGAGAAAGTACAGTTAAACTCCATCAGAGCTTAATTTTGGTGTTGGGAGTGTTTCAGTGTCAAAATACAGACTGGCCTGATGTACTAAGGCTTCCATGATGAAGGGAGGGAGTCCTTGCTCTCTCTCTATGTGGGACATATTTCAGAGATGCTAAAAAATAAGACTTTAAAGTAGCTTACTCGAAGATAAATGGTATTAAGGGGGCTTCTGTTACAACCTGCAGTTTTTATAGTACCTTAAGGTACAATAATTCTAGTTAATGCATACTACATTGTTAGTCTCAACTCAGAGACAGAACCCAAGTAATTTTTTCTTACTTTTGGTTTTTCAATGTTATAGCATGCAGCTCATGGGGTCAAATACACAGCCTATTTCGCAATTTTCCCTTTGTTTTTTGTAATAAATAGGGCTATATAGTCCTGTGATGTACCCCCCCCATGATGTATCTTATAGTTGTAGCACGAGATGACTAATATTATTAAGAGGGATGCTTCCCTCAGAATGTCAGACTCTATACTAATGTACTGCAACAGGTTCTCCTACTGTATGTTTGCAGAAGAAAACAATAAACAAAGAATAAAAAAAAAAAAGAATATCCAGAACTCCCTGAGAAAGATGTAGAGCTGCATATTCTAACTCTTCAAGAGCCAGGCCTTGAGACTGAGAGATTGAGAGACTGGAGATTGAGGTACCAGATCCTCCCCTGGGAGGAGGACAGGAGATTGTATGTCCTGGGCAGAGACAGGGGATGTGACACTGACAGGGACAGCAGTAGAGGATACCAAGGCTGTCTGGCCCAATCTGGAGCCACCAGTATCACTGTGCAAGGTGGAGTCCTGATCTTGATCAGAACTCGGAATAGCAGAGGGAAGAGAGGGAAGGCATAGAGAAACCTGCCCTTCCAGTTCAAAAAGTGAGCATCCTGTGGAACCGTCCACAGGACTGAAGGTCTGCAACAAAACAGAGGACGTTGATGATTGTCCGGTGCTGCAAAGAGATCGATCTCTGGAGTGCCCCACCTGGAGAAGATGACCTTTAGGATATGAGGATCCAGGGACCATTCGTGATGTCCCTGTGAAATTCTGCTCAGAGCATCTGCTAGTACATTGTCCTTCCCTGGAAGGTGAACTGCTACCAGAGAAGTCTGAAGAGAATAGGCCAGAGACCACAGCTTCACGGCTTCTGTGCACAAGGCCAAGGACCGAGTGCCTCCCTGCTTGATGATGTACCACATTGTGGTGGTGCTGTCCGTTCTGACTTTGACCACCTTGCCCTTTACTGAATCCGAGAAGCTCTGCAGGGCTAGGAAAACTGCCCTGAGTTCCAGGAGATTGATATGAAGGAAAGACTCTTGTGGAGACCAAAGCCCCTGAGCTGTCAGGGCTCCCAGGTGGGCTCCCCACCCTAGGAGAGAAGCATCCGTAGTTAGAATTACTGATGGGACTTGAAGGAGAAATGGAATCCCTTGTCTGAGGTTGTCCTGGTCCAGCGACCACTGGAGAGCTTGGACCAGAGTCTGAGTCACTGGAATCAGTTTGGTAAGTGAATCCTTCTTTTGAGACCAAAAAGACCTCAGATGAAACAATGTCCCTCATCTGGAACCTTGCTCCCTGCACCACTGCCGTGGAAGCTGCCACATGGCCCAGGAAATGGAGGAACTGTCTTGCTGGATGGGAGACCTGAGGTCAAAAGGAGGAAGCGAGATCCACTAGGGCCTTTACCCTTGCCAGGGGAAAAAGGCTTTTGCTTGTACAGTGTCCAACTCTATGCCTATAAAGGCGAGAAGTTGAACTGGTTCGAGTACAGACTTTGGAAGATTGAGAAGAAACCCCAGGGAGCTGAGTAGGTCCTGGGTAGTTTGAAGAGCTGACTTGACCTGTAAAGGTGACTGACCCACTCAAAGCCAGTCGTCCAGATACGGGAAGATGGTGATACCCTGTCTTCTGAGGTAAGCCACCGCTACTGCAAGGCACTTTGTGAACACCCTTGGAGCTGATGTTAGACCAAATGGCATGGCTCTGAATTGGTAATGGCCTGAAGGCAACTCGAACCTGAGGTATTTTCTATGGGAGCACCCAATAGGAATATGGAAGTAGGCATCCTTGAGGTTCAGAGATGCTAGCCAATCCCCTGATTATTCCCAGAGTTACCATTTTGAATTTGGGCTTTGAAATGTGTTTGTTCAGATACCTTAGGTCTAGGATGGGTCGCCACTCCCCTGTTTTCTTTGGAGTAAGGAAGTACCTGGAATACAGTCCTGTTCTCTTGTGCTGAGTAGGAACTTTCTCTACAGCTCTGAGAGCTAGAAGAGAGGAAACCTCTGCCTCTAGGGCAAGGGTTTCTGAGACTGATGCAGGAGGAAAAGACTTGGCCCTCTTTTTTGAGAATTTTTTTGAAGCTGAGGGTCAGTCCCTGGCTCACTACTTCCAGGACCCACTTGTCTGAGGTCACAGACTTCCAGACCTGGAAGTAGTAAGCCAGCCTGCCTCCTACTGGAAATGGAGAGTCGACCCGGGCTGACACATTAGGGTATCTGCTTGGCAGAAGCCTTAGACTGAGAGGAGGAGGGAGCAGCCCTGCTCATCCCCCTCCTACCCCTCTCTCTGAAGAACCCCCTCTGTGGGAAGGGAGAGGAGGCCTGGGCTTGTTAAAAAGGCCTTTGAAAGGGCCTGCCCCTAGACTGCTGCTTATGCAGAGTGGCCTGCCTTTCCTTGGCCTGTGCACTCCTGTACGTGGTCCTGTATTTATCCATTTTCTTCATGTAAGCCTCTGTCTGCTCCCAAAACAGAAAGTTACCTACTACAGGAAGATCCATGGCCTTAGTCTGGGTATCCTGTGAAAGGCTAGTACATCTGAGCCAAGCATGTCTTCTGAGAGACACAGATGTAGCCATGACTCTAGATGCCACATCATTGGAGTCCACAGCAGCATGAAATTGCATTTTGGATGCCTCAATTCCATCAGCAGCCACCACCTCCAGCTCCTTGGCTAGCTGGGGAGAGGCCTGTTTAGCCAGTTGCAGAACCATATCCCATCTGGATTTCTGGTACCTGGCTGTGTAGGCCCTGTAAATCGCCTGCCTGAGTCCCAAAGAGGATGCCAAATACTGTTTTTTGGCCATGGCATCCACTTTCCTGGAGTCCTTATCCAGGGCGTGTGAAGCCAAAGGAATGTTAGCCCTGTCACAGGCTGCAGCCTGCACTACCCCAACATGGCTGCAATGACTATAAAGGAACTCCGCAGCTGAGCCTGATATCGAATACCTCCTGTCCATTCTCTTATCCACAGGAGGTACTGGACTAGAAGTTTGTAAAATTTTGTGTGTCTGTTTCCCCAAGGATTTATGAAGAGGGATAGACAGCTTTTTGGACTCTGGGATGTCCATCATTTCCACAAAATCAGGCTCTTCATCCTCTTTTGTGGCTTCAACCAAGGGAAGCTGCAAGGTTTGTGCTGCCTTTTTGTAGAACAAAAGGTGTGAAGGGGACTCAGAGAGTCTGGGAGGAGAGACACCTGAGGGCCTGTCTGGGGAGATGTTCAGTTCAATGGGCACATCCAGACCCCTTTTATCGTCATCATCATCGCCATCATCATTGGGATAGTCTTCGTCTACCTCCCACTCCTCATAATAAGTATCTGGGTCATAATCCGGAGGAGACGGATCCGACCGAACCGGCAGTACCGGTTCAGACGGAACCGGTCTAAGCAATTGGACAATATTAATCACTTTGGCTATTTCGTCCGTGGTTGGAGAGTGGGACACAGGATCTGAACCCGCAGACTTGCACTTTTTCTTTGTCGGAACCGACCCCACGGGATCGGCTCTCCTTTTGCCTGAGGAGGTATTGCCTAGGTCAGCAGGCATCTCCTCAGGTTCGGCCGCAACCGAACCGGGCTGGCCATCCGGATCTACGGACTTCTCGGCCTCCCTTTCCTTCAGCCTACTCAGTCTTTTATCTAAAGTGGATTTAGGAAAGTTTTACAGACTTGGCAGTCTGACTTGAGGTGGTCAAACCCCAGACAATAAACACAGATGAGGTGGGGGTTGGCCTTAGCAAAAGCCTCCCCACACTCAGTACAGTGTTGAAACCCAGTGGGACCGGTTTTCTTCTTGGGTTTCTCAGACATGGCCAGCCTAATAAATTACCCTATTGCAGCTTTCAAGCCAGGTAATAAACAACTGATTGGTTACAAACCATGTCACGGGCTTTTTAAAAGAACCAGCAAAAAGTCTGGTTCTTTTGAAACCTATCGGTACCGGAACGACACACTAATCCCAGAAATTAAATTTAACAAAGTCGGTTCCAAACCAGACCGACCGGGAAGAAACCAAAGAAAAAGACAATTTCCACTTTTTCACCAAAATAGAACACAGTCACTACCTATCTACACACTACTTGTACCGTAGACAGAGGCTGGAAATCCGAAAATACCAAAAAAATATGCGGTTTAAACCGAACGCTTTACTTTTACCGAACCGAGCAGAGGAAATCTCCGGAGCGACTTCACTGTTAGGCGGAGTAAAGAATCTGACAGTTACACTGGGAAGTACCACAGACAGAGGTTTGAAAACCGAGCTCGAGCTCAACGTTCTATGCTTTTGCACAGAGTTAACTCTTTCCTCTCCGGGGCAGTTCAAGTGCTGGGGCTAACTGCATTATGTCTGAATACAGCAAGACTTCATGTTTGAACAGCTGTTTTCTGTCCTGCTTATGGTCTTTAGTGGCTGTCATATAGTAGCTAAGAGCTCTCTTGATATCCAGACTGTGGAGACTCCTTTCACCAGAAGTAGTGTTTTCAGAGAAAAAGACGGGTAGGGTAATGGTTTGGTTCAGGTGGAAATCAGAGACCACTTTAGGGGGAAATTTCCTGTTCGTTCTCAGGACCACCTTATCCCTGTAGAATGAAATGTAGTCCTGATCAATGCAGAGAACCTGGAGCTCACTGATTCTTCTTGCAGAAGTCATTGCTACTAGGAAAACTGTTTTCAATGTGACATATTTCAAAGGAACCGAAGACATGGGCTCAAAGGGAGACCCCATGAGCTTAGCTATGCACACATTTAGGTCCAGTGCTGGCACCGGTTCCCTATGAGGCGGGTGCAAATGGGCTAGGCCTTTAAAGAACCTCTTGAAGATAGGATCTCAAGGCACTGAAACATTCTGTCCAGCTGATATGTAAGCAGATGCTGCAGCCAGCTGGACCTTGAGGGCACTGGAATGCAAGCCCAATGAAAGAAAGTAAGTAAGTAAGGTAGTCAAGTACAGCTAGGACCCCAGCCTGTGCTGGTACCAGATACCCAGTCTGAACACCAAACAGAATACCTTTTCCATTTTGAGGCATAGGTTTTCTTAGTGGAGGGCTTCCTGTAACCCCTTAAAATGTCCAAGACACTTTCAGAAAGATGCAAGCCTGCATATTCTAGGTCCTCAAGATCCAAGCCTTGAGCCTGAGTGACCTGAGGTTCAGGTACAGGAGCCTCCCCTGGTTGGAGGTCAGCAGATTGTGCCTCCGAGGAAGGTGTAATGGCTCAGCCACAGACATGAAGAGCAGTGCAGAGTACCATTGCTGCCTGGCACAGTCTGGCGCTATCAAGATCATTGATGCTGACTGGGACCTGAGTTTGAGCAATACCCTGTACACCAGAGAGAAGGGAGGAAAAGCATACAGATGCTTCCCTGACCAATCCAGAGCCAGAGCATCCAGGGGGATGGTTCCCCGATTTGGTGGTCTGCAACAGTATTATGGCAAGTGGTGGTTCTGGTGAGCAAAACAAGTCTACCTATGGAAACCCACCCAAAAATCACTTCCACCACTTGCCTGTTCAGGGTCCATTTGTGATGGACCTGATTGATTTAACTTGGAGCATCTGTGAGGGTATTGTCATTCCCTGGCAGATAGATTGCCTGTAGGGAAGCTCCCAGAGAGTATGCTAGGCTCCAGATTTTCATGGCTTCTGTACAGAGAGGGCTTGACCTTATACCTCCCTGATTGTATATGTAGTACATTATGGTGGCATTGTCCATCCCGACTTTTACCACCTTTCCCTGTACTAGTGCTGTGAAGGCCTTTAGTGCCAGAAACACAGCTCTGAGTTCCAGCAGGTTTATGTGAGGAGTGACTCTGCACTTGACCAAGTGCCCTGGGTTGTGTGGTCCCCAAATGGGTGCCCCACCCCAGTAGAGATGCATCTTTTGTGAGAACTACTGATGGGTACTCTTGCTGAAAAGGAACCCCTTCTCTTAGATTGGATTCCTCTCTCCACCAGTGAAGCACCTGTAACAAAGTTTTTGTTACTGGGATCATCTTTGAGAGAGGCTCTCTTCTTTGACACCAGTGTGCCCTTACGTGGAACTGGATGTCTCTCATTTGGAACCTGGAATGTAGGACTATGCCTGTGGCTGCAGCCATGTGGCCCAGGAGCTGTAGGAACTGCCTTGCAGTTTTTGACTTGTGCAGGCTGAGTGAGCCTGCAATCAGCTGGATACTTCATATCCTGTCCAGAGGCAGGTAGGCCCTGCCTTGAAGGATGTTGATTTTGGCCCCTATGAACTGCAGTACCTGTGCAGGTAGAACAGATGTTTTGTAGTTAATCAGGAACCCCAGGGACTCCAGAAGCCTCTAGGTGATCTGTAGGTACTGACATGCTGCGTTTCCTACCACCAACCAGTCGTCCAAATATGGGAACACTGTGACACCATCTCTTCGAAGGCGTGACAAGACCACTGTCAAGCACTTTGTGAACAATCTTGGAGTTGACGTGAAACCGAATGGCAGGGTTGTAAATTGGTAGTGACCTAATGGGAGTCTGAACCCAAGGTATTTTCTGTGAGACTCCCTTATGGGGATGTGGAAATAGGCATCTTTTAGGTCCAGTCATACCAACCAGTTTCCTTTTTGGAGTGTTGGCAGAATCAATGCCAGTGTTACCATTTTTCAGTTTGGCTTTGTCAAATACTTGTTTAGTATTTTATTTATCTTTTGTTTACCAGGTAAGCACAGTCAAGTGCCTATTTTCAGTTACGACCCAGGAGAATTACAAAGGCAAACAACACATCAGAGATAAAGTAACAATTAGTTGATACAGTACAGGCTAGTGCAGGCAGGGAGCCCAGGCAATAACATATCATGAAACAAGATAGCAACAGTTTAGCAAGGTACAGACAAGAATAGGCAGCAGACTGCAGTCAGGTGCAGGCAGAGAGCGAACACATAGTAAATGCAGTGATTAGGGCATGGCGACCCCAGGAGGTGGCCAGGAGGCCAACCAGATCTCAGCAGACCCTTTTTCGAAGAGCGCAGACTATACAGTTGCTCACGAGCTGTCGAAGAGTCATCAGGACACAATGGAGGGAGGAGGACAGCTAGGAGCAGAGGCAGGTCGAGGCTTGTTTTAGGTGGTCCCAGAGGGAGGACCTGAAGCTCCTGTGGGAGGGGGCGGTCCTGACATAAGCAGGGAGTTGGTTCCAAGCTCTGGGGGCCAGGGCTCCAAAGGCATGGTCCCCAGTGAGGGAGCAAGTTTTGGGGACCACGAGAGCCTGGGAGTCGGTGGACCTCAATCGATAGCCAGAGGGGACAGGTTTGAGCAGATCGGCAAGTACAGGAGGAGTGGATGATCGGAGGATGTTGTCTGTAAAGTTGCCCAGGATAAAGGATCGATGGTTACTAGGGGAGAGCCACCCCAGCCTAGCGTAGAGTTGACAGTGATGGGTGAGACAGGGGCCTGATAGGGCAAAGCGACACACATTGTTGTATGTTGTGTCCCACTTCATGAGCCAGGTTTTGGGAGCATTCACGAAGGAGATGAGCCCATTGCAGAGCGTGGGGAGAAGCACTCCTTTTGTAATGGCAAGACGTGACATGGGGGTAAGGCAGCTCTTTGCCCTGTACACCAAGCCCAGTTTGTAGTTTGTGGCCTTGCAGGAGTTTCGTATGTGCAAGAAGAGGTCCAGCTGAGGGTCAAGGGTGACGCCCAGGTACTTGAAGGAGTCTACCACCTTCACAGGGGCACCGTCCACACCAACAACTTTAAGAGGTTCTGGGAACGCTCTCACCTTGGCAAGGGACCCGAACAGCATGGCCTGTGTCTTCTGAAGGTTGACAACAAGCTTAACCATGAGCCAAGATTGGATGCGGGCGAAATCAGAGCTTAGTCTGGTGTTTATGTCTCTGGTATCATGGGAGCTAGCCAGAAGCTCAAGGTCATCGGCATAAAAGGTAACATACCCTGAGGTCTAAGATAGGCTGCCATTCCCCATTTTTCTTTGCGGTGAGGAAATCTCAAATAAAACCCCTTTCCTTTCTGCGGAGCTGGAACAGGCTTGACTGCCTTTGACAGTAGCAGGTTTCAAACCTCTTCTTCCAGCAGCTTATTGTCTGCGAGGGAGAAAGGTCTGAATACTCTGGTTCTCAGAACAGGAAGGGATTTGAAAGTCAGAGACAGTCCCTGACTCACTACATCCAGGACCCACTTGTCTGTGGTGATTTCTTGCCAAGCCTGGAGGTAATGAGCCAGCCTACCTCCAACAGGTAGAGAGGAGGCGGCCTGTAAAAGCACATCAGGGTGTTTGTTTACTCTGGGGCTGAGACAGGGGTTGAGATCCCCGCCTGGAGCCCCTTCTACCCCTACCTCTGAAGTACCCTTGCTGGGGATACTGCTAGTATTAGTGTGCAGCCATTGCCTGGAAAAAGGGCCTGTTATGAAAGAACCTGTCACTGCCTCCCCTCCCATTGGGTCTGGTGAATGGGGAGGCCTTCTCTTTGGCTGAACTGCTCTTATAGGTGGCTTTGTACTCATCCACCTTCTTCATGTAAGCCACTTTTGTTTCCAAAAAGGGAATTACCCTCCAAAGGGAAATCCATTGCCTTTGTTTGTGTGTCCTGGGTAAAATTTGTGGCTCTTAGCCAGGCAAACCTCCTTTGAACAACCGTATTGGGCATCCACCTAGCTGCTGTATCGTTAGTATCAGCAGCCATTTGAAACTGATACTTGGCTGCCTCCAAGTCAAACCTAGCAGTTTCTGCAAGATCAGCTGACAAGGGTGATGTGGCCTTATCTGCCATAACCAAGACAGACTGCCACAGTGACTTCTGGTACTGTGCTGCATAGGCTAGAAAATTAGCCTGCCTGATGGTCAAAGGAGGCTGACAAATATCCCTTCCTGGCCATACTGTCAATTTTTCTGGACTCCTTTTCTGGTGGGTGAGAAGCCAGGGGCACTTTAAGGCCATGAGCCACCGTCGATGACAAGGGCATTGATGAGCTGGTGGAAAATAGGGCCACTGTCGACAATGGACGGCCAGAGGGTCGACAGGAGAACCATTGATGGGAGAGCCCTAGGCCGCTGCTGCAGTTGCTGGGCTGCCGGGGGTGACTGAGGATGGCTTGCAGGGGTAGAGGGGGGCCAAAATTGAAAGGTCTTCTTCTGTTTGGAGGTGATGGAATCCAGAGTAGTGCTGGACTTCTCAATCCGAGTGAGATGGCCGTCTACTCCAGGACCAAATAAGTCAGTACCCAGGAAGGGTACATCCACAAATTTCTGCTGTGCATCTGCCATAAAAGTGGAGATATACAGCCAGGCCCTATGGCGCATAGCAAAAGCAGAAGCCACTGATCAGGCGCAAGAGTCGTCGATGTCAGGGGCCGTTTGGAGCGGTTTCTTGATGACCACGTGGCCTTGGTAACGGACCAGCTTAACTGGAGTCTGAAGGTCAGCTGGAAGTCGCAGGATCACCTGATCCAGGGTGCCCAGCAAGCTATGGGCAAAGTTGGCCATGCGAAGGGGAGCACTCGCCTGCCGAAGGCCCAAGGATGACAATGTATAAGACCCCCTTGGCCGCGTGGTCCTGCTTTTTGGATTCCCTGTCGGGAGGCTTGTCCACATTGCTGATGTTGCCCGAGCGGCAAAAGACCGAGTCTAGGTTACTAGGTTATTTAGATTTAAGGAGGCCACGGCCCATCTAGAATGTCTCCCATAATAGTGTGGGTAAATTAATCATGGCTTATGTCCCATTTCAGGTACTTATCCAGTCTATTTTTGAAGACACCAAAGCTCTGGGAATCGACAATATTTTGCAGGTAGGTTCCAAGCTTTAGCTGCTCTGATAGAAAAGATGTTCTCTCTCTCTTGCATGTGTTAACTTGGGGAATCAATAGTCATATATTGTGACTTCTGAGGGTAATGCAATGGTGTGAGAAGTGTAGACTGCAGCGGTGTGCAAGGGCAAGATCCTGGAGAATTTTGTGTAGCTGCAAAAGATCTCCCCTTTGCCTCCTTTCTTCTAGAGTTACTAAACCTGTTGTACGCAATTTTTCCTCGTACTAATTATTTTTTAGTTTAGGTTTTAATTTAGTGGCCCTGTGCTGTACCTGTTCTATTAGGCGGATGTCTTGTTTTAGACGGGGTTCCAAAACGGGGAACAAAAATCTAGATGTGGTCTTTTGTAAGTTCTATATAGTGGTATTATACAGTATGAACTTCTATTTATAAAAGAGCGTTTATTACAGTTTAGTATCATATTTGCTGTTTGAGATACTTTTTTTTACAATGTCCTGCTGCAGAAAGTGAGTTATTTATGATGATCCCTAGATTGTGCTCCTTAGTAACTCTTCAGAGAGGATTATTATTTATGTTATATTTATAATGGGGGTTATGTGCAAGGTGGAGAACCACACATTTATCTGTGTTTAATGACATTTTGTCGTCTTTTGTCCATTGTATGATGTTAAGATCATTAACTAGTGATATATGTTTGACTAGTGTTTACACCTCTGCTCCTATCTTAGTATAATCAGCGAATTTAGCAAGATGGTTCTTGATGTTTGAATTAATATTGCTAATGAAGATATTAAACAAGGTGGGTCCCAGGACCGAGCCCTGCGGCACACCACTGCTCACCTTTCCCAGAGGTGAGAGATTACCACTTGATCTTTACTTGCTGAGTTCTTCCGAGTAACCAGTCGCTAACCCAATTTATTAGTTGGTAACTTAGCCCAATGTTTACTAATTTGTTTAATAGTTCTATGTGGGGGACTATGTCAAAAACTTTGCCAAAGTCCAGTAGTATAACATCCATTGGGGTCCCATTGTCAAGGATTTCACTTATATGATTGTAAAAGGTAATTAAGTTAGATGTACATGACTGTCCTGGAGTAAACCCATGCTGTTTGTTGTCAGTATACTGAATGGAGGTTAATTCATGTTCAATTTTGTTTTTTTATTAATTGTTCAAGAGTTTTACATAAGACTGATGTTAAGCTTATGGGTCTGTAGTAATTTACCTTATCTCTTTCACCTTTTTTGAAAATAGGCACAACTGTAGATTTTTTCCAGTCCTCGGGGACATAACCCAAAGCAATGGATTTATCAAATATTGTGGTAATTGGGTCAGCTAAAGTTGCCGCTTCCACTAACATTTTTGAGTGACTTACATCAGGACCTGGTGAAGAACTAACCTTTAGTTTTTTTTAACTCTATTTTTGTTTCTTCTACAGTAAAGAGTGAAGTATATGATGCCGGGCCAGGGGTCCATGCTTGTTTCGGTTTGGGGTTATAAACAAAGCAAAAATAATTAAATGCTGAAGCTTTTCTTGATCACTGTTTGCTAATTTATTAATGATGTTGATCTGCCTAATTCCCTGCAAAATTTTTTTGGGGAATTAACATAGGCATAGAAAGTTTTATTGTTATCCTCTGTACGGGCAATCAGAAATACTGTTTTATGTTTTCCAGATTTAATGAGTTTTTCGAAATACTTTAGTTCATATTTGTAATTATAGTTAATCTCAGTGTTTACTTTTTGTAATATCCTTTTTCCTTCATTTTAATCTGTTTTTTAATAGTACTAGTTAACCATGGTGGTATCCAGCACTTGTTATATTTGATTTTTGTAGGTACATATTTATTTTCAGCTTCATAAGTACTATTTTTTTTTTAAATTACCAGCACTCATCATAACTGGATGACTTCGTTTCCCATTTAATATTGTGGAAATATTTATTAGGTTAAAGTTAGCTTTATTGTAATTTTTAACATAAATGGGGTTTTGTGGTCTGAAGGATGCAATTTTAATGATACCTGTGAGGGCAATGTGGTCACTTTCACCTAGGGGGAGTTTAAGAAGCAATATTTTCCACTAGGTTATCCACGTTTGTGAAGACTGTTATATTTTTTGGTTGAGTTAGGGGGTCTGTAACAGTTACCTATGATAATTTTGTGATTGTTCTCAACATTAAGTTCCACCCATATATTCTTTTGTTACTTCCGATGTTGTAGTTAGTGTATACAAACTGGAGTCTATACTATTCTTGATGTACATGCAAACTCCTCCCCCCTTTCTATCTATTCTTTTTTTTGGTAAAGGGTATAACCTGGTATGTCCTTATGCCAATTACTGCCATCATCCCACCAGGTCTCTGTCACTGCAACTAGGTCTAGACTGTCCCTGGTCATTACTGCCTCTAATTCAGAGAGCCTAGTGGAGTTAAGGCTTCTAGCATTTGTTGATAGGAATTTATATATACAGGGATTGCTGGTTCGTGGGTTATGTGAATTTGTTTTGGAGACATGTGTTCCCATGTTCCCCCGTTTGGTTAGTTTAAATGATTAGTAATGTGGTTTTTGATCTGCTTCCCCAGCTGGTTCTTACCCTGCCTACTCAAAGTGTAGACTGAACCCAGCTGAAGAAACTGTACCTTCCTTCAAACTCATCTCAGTGGGTGAGGCATGAAAATCCCTTTTGAAGCGTCCACTTACGAAGCAAGCCATTCATTAATAGTTTTAATTTTCTTGTTTATATAGTAACCTGCTCTAGGCACAGGGAGGATTTCAGATATAGTGATAGAACAGCCCTTTGCATCAAGTTTGGTACATACTGTAGAGGAGTAAAACCTGCCTTAATGCTATCAATTGTGGAGTTGTTTATACTATTGGTACCTACATGCAGAATGACCAGTGTATTTTCTCCTGATTCATGAAGTATATTATCAACTATGGGCTCAATATTGGCAGTCTTTGCTCCCCTAAAACTGCAGCATGCTCTATTTATTTTGTCAGTGCCACATACTGCACAACCAATGTATTTAATCATTGAAACCCCTAGTACAAAGATTGCCTTGGGGCAGTGTTCTCCTTATTGGCAGGGTGCACGCTATCTAGAGGGGGCAATCCAGGGTTTTCATTATTAACAGTAGGGGTTATTTCTAGTTTCCAAGTTCATACTATGGGAAGGTTCAACCTGATGTTCCATGGGTTCAATTTCCATGTCAGTCAGGGCACTGTTATTAGTATCTTTAGTTGTTTTTTTTTTGGTCGGGGGGGCTGAGTTTGATCTGCTGATTTAGACATAGATGAAGGGGATTTACTAAGTGTGGAGAAGCGGTTTGACAGAGGGATCTCAAAATTTATTGCTCTTCAACCTTTTTAATTTTTTTGTTTAGTGACTACTGCTGACCGTAGTTCATCATCATCTCCAGAATACCCTATCTGGTCCTCTGGACCTGTTACTTTTATCCTGCCTTTTGCTATTCATTTCTGTAAGTGGATCTGCATCAATTTGGACCCGTTTTAGGGTTAGTTTTTATAGGGCTTTTTGACTCTACTGCACTTTCATTTGTCAATTTTATTTTCAGCAGCATATTCAACTGATTAATTTCAACATCAGTACATTTGATTTCGGAATTTGGCAATTTCTTGCTCTAATGTGTAAACATGTTTGCACTTAATACAGGTGTAAGGCTCCATTAAGAAAACTGGCTCTAAGAACATATTCATAGAACACTGATTGCATTTAGTACCTATGTCCCCCTCTAGTGTTTTTATGATGTTATTCATAGTACTGACAGGTTTATTTGGTTCACAGATAGTAACAGACATTTCATGCAAACACTTGCACTACTGGTAATTTCAACTGGAACTGGAACACTATAGTACTTACTAAGTACTGTGTGTGCTGTTTCACACTGAAAAATTCCCTTATTCTATAGAGTGATTTGCCCGTGACCCCTTGAAAGCCGCCATGTCACCGCGTGCACCAACGCGTGTGCTTGCCTCGCTCGCGTGAGGCACTCCTTATGTCCCCCCGAGGACCAGAAGTCATGTAGGAGCACTTCCAGTTCCTTGTACAAATAGAGAGCAGAAAAAGCCCTACATTTACCTTAAAACAACTGCCACCTCATGTGGTAGACTTCTAAAAGTAGTGGGGCACTTCCCTTGCTCCCACAGACCTGAATAGAAGGAACGGTGCTTTTACCACAGGGGCTGGTAGAGTTAAGGCAGCCTCCACAGTCTCAGAGTGCACCAAACACAGTCAAGCTGCAGGGATACAGAGTGTTTCCAAATCTCCCACCTGTCTGCCACCATACCTTCTGCAGAAGGACATAAGGTAAACCCAGACAGTGACCTGGTAGGGACCGCGTACTTGCAGACCACATGGGCTCAAAGCTCCAAAGTGAGGCCCAGGATGGCCTCCACTACAGGAAAGGTGACCCCATGGGAGGCGTCCTTGTTGAGAATCTCTGTGAGTAGGTAGCAAGCCCGCTTCTAGACCAGCTCCAGTGGGGTCCCTGTGGATTCGGAGATCAGGCAGAGCAAGGCCCCAAAGGAGGTAGGGCCTTGATCCACCAAGGGTTCCTCCCCAGAGTCCTGGTAGAAGCCAGGGGTCTGGCAGGAGTGCAGAGAGGAAATCTCGGATTTCAAAGACTCCTTGAACAGCGGGTGAGCCAGAGTCTCCAAGGACTCATCGAGATTTGGCCTGAAACACTGTGGCCGACAGATGACAGGGCAAGCCAGTGGCTGGTTGAGCTGACTTGGATGGAGCCCCTTTCTTCAGCTGTATGGGTGAGGCCTCCACCCGAATGGGCAGGGAACCTGGGGTCGGCTGAGCTGGAAGGATCGGCACAGGCCAGGGCAGCGGCAACCAGGGAAGTGCCGGAAGAGGCTGGGGTACTACCAGGGGCCCGTTTCCCACACCCAGCAGCAACTGCTGCCAGATGAATGCCTCTTGTGGTGCCGCATTTTCTGGTGGAACCACTCCTCCCTGGAAGAGGAGGACGAGGCAAGACTGATGGTGAGGAGAAGCTGGGGTTGGCGAAACTCACTGAGGGAGCTGATCCAGTTCCAGAGAGGAGGGGCTCAGGTCAGCATGCTGGTCCAACCTCCCCCCCCCCCCCGAGAAGTGACAGGCAGGACCAGAGTCCTGAACAGGGAGTCATCCCCCTCATCCGGTGACAAATGAAAATTACGTACCTACCGTAATTCTTCATCTTCTTGGACGAGTCTCCACCACTCATTCACACTATTGGGATCTGCGCCGGAGGCACTAGGACCCATCGGGAGCAAACATTTTGCTGGAGGGTCGGCGCCAGAGATGGAGCCACGAAGAATGGCACTGCAAGCCTCCGCTCTGTGATAGCGACTATCTCGGCGTCGACCCTCCAGCCTCAGTACCTTTTACCAAGGAGGTGCAGCGAACTAACCTAGAAGGGTAGCCTTAACCTAAAACCGGACATAAGATAGTCGGGTGACCCGTATAAGAAGGGTCATCAAAGAAGTCTTCACAGCCTAAAGATTTGAGGAGTGAAGACCAACAACAAAGGTGAGCTCGGGGGACGGAGGGTGGGCGTGTGAATGAGTGGTGGAGACTCGTCCAAGAAGATCAAGAATTACGGTAGGCAATGCACTTTCATATCTTCCTGGACATAAGTCTCCACCACCAATCACACTATTGGGAGAGTACCGAGCTAATAATCCCGAGAGGGCGCAGAAGAGACCAAGAGCTCACGCTTCAGGACAGAAGTCCATTGAGGATGGCTCTGCCAAAGGAAGAATGTCGCTAGCATGGACATCCAGTGCATAATGTTTAACGAAAGTATGCACTGAGTCTAGGTGGCCGCATTGCAGATGTCTGCAATGGACACGCTATGGATTTCCGCTAGGATGCCGCGACCGCTCTAGTAGAGTGAGCGTAACTCTACCTCTCCAACTTAACTCGCGCCATGGAATAGCAGTGGCGGAGCATGCCACTAGCCATGATGAGATACATCCAAGCATGGCAGGTTGACCCAGCCGGTCTCACTGAAGGAAACGAATAGTTGCTGGGCTTTGCGAAAATCCTTGGTTCTATCTAGATAGAAACGCAAGGCCCTCTTAACATCCAAAGAATGAAGGGAACGTTCCCCTTCATTTTGGAAGTCCGCAAAATAAGAGGGAAGGACCAAAGGCTGGTTTAGATGAAATTCTGACACAACCTTAGGAAGAAATTTTGGATGAGTATGAAGAACTACTTTGTCCTTATGGAACACAGCATACGGAGGGTCTGTGACCAGGGCATGTATCTCAGAGACCCTGCGGGCTGAGGTAATGGCCACTAGGAAGGCAGTCTTCCAGGTGAGAAATTTTAGCTCACAGGTAGCCAGAGGTTCGAAAGGTTTCCGAGTGAGCATGTCTAACACAAGATTAATGTCCCAGGCTGCAACTGGACGTCTTGTAGGAGGTCTGGTATGCAGAATTCCTTTAAGAAATCTCTTAACCATAGGTAACTGAGCCAGTGTTAAGGAAAAAACGGGCTCAGGATACGCTGAAATGGCACTAAGGTGAACTTTGACTGTAGAGTACTGCAGACCTGAATTTGAGAGGTCCAAAAGGTACTCCAAAACCTTATCTGGTGGACAGGAAAAGGGATTCAGAGAGGACTTTGCACACCAGAGCGAAAAACACTTCCACTTGGCTGTGTAAGTTTTCCGAGTGGCTGGCTTCCGTGCAGCCAGAAGAATATCCGAAACTCTTCGAGAGACATTGAACCGGTTTACTTCGACCTCTTCAGGAGCCAAGCGTGAAGGTGAAGTGATCTCAGGTTGGGATGGACCTCCGGTCCCTGAGTCAAAAGGTTCATCTGCGGGGGAAGTGATCTCGGAGGAACTGCCAACATATTGTTGAGTAGTAGAAACCACAGCTGTCAAGGCCAAAAGGGAGCAATGAGAATCATCTTGTCCCCCTGGGATTTGAACTTGAGGAGTACTCTCTGAATTAGAGGAAGAGGCGTAAAGGCGTAAAGAAAGCGTTTTGTCCACCGCAGCCTGAATGCATCCTGACAGAAAATGCCAGGCCCTGGATTTATGGAGCAGAAGAGAGGCAGTTTTGCGTTGAGTGGGGATGCAAAAAGGTCCAGGTCTGGAGTTCCCCACTCTTCGAATAGAGACTGAACTATGGTTGAGTCGAGAGACCACTCGTGAGAATCTGTCTCTGTTCTGCTGAGACGGTCTGCCAAGTCGTTCTGTACACCTGGTAGGTAGACCGCTTGAATTAGAGCGTTGTGCTCCAAACACCATTCCCATACCCTCATTGCTTCCCTGCATAAGGGGTAAGAATGAGCATCGCCCTGCTTGTTGATGTAATACATCACTGCTTTGTTGTCCGTTTGAAGGAGAATGCTCTTGTGACAGAGAATGTCCTTCAACGCTCGGACTGCATAAAGGACAGGTCTCATTTCTAGGACGTTTATGTGAAGCTGGGACTCGAGTTGAGTCCACACACCTTGAGTGTGGAGAGCCTGACAGTGAGCTCCCCACCCCCTTAGGGATGCGTCCGTGGTAATGGAGATTTGATGGTCCAGAGGAGCAAAGGGATATCCTTCCAGGAGATTGCTCTCTTGAGACCACCAGGTGAGTGACCTTTTTAAAGGTTCTGTCACTTTGATGAGATAGGACTGCGGGTGAGTGGTTGGGGACCACTGAGTACTGAGCATCCACTGGGTGGTCCTCATGTGCAGACGTGCTAGGAGTACAGTGAACACTGAGGATGCCATGAGGCCTAGCATCCGTTGCATCGAGAGAGCTGTAACTGAGCTGCTTTCCCCGATGTGATGGGCCATCTGAAGGATATCGTTCCTCCTGTCTTGTGGAAGAAAAGCCTTTGCACAGGAGGTGTCCAGAAGAGTCCCTATAAAAAGAAGCCTCTGGAAGGGCTGCAGTTGTGATTTCTTGAGGTTGAGCAGAACTCCCATGGACGTAGGCAGGCGCGAGGCTGTCTCTACAGCATCCAGAGTCCCTTGCCTGGAAGGGTTTGCTAGAAGCCAATCGTCCAGATAAGGAAACACCTGTATTCCGACCTTTCTGAGGTGCGCTGCGAGAACTGCACAACACTTTGTAAAAACTCGCGGCGCCGAGGATAGCCCAAAGGGCAGGACTCTGAACTGATAATGTTGTCCCAGAGCCACAAACCTCAGGAATTTGTGATGCCTCAGGTGAATAGGAATGTGCTGGTAAGCATCCTGCATGTCCAGGGAGGCTAGAAAGTCATGTTGATGAAGCAAAGGTAACAGGGTTCCTAAAGAAATCATTTTGAATTTCTCCTTGGGGAGAAATTTGTTTAGCTTTCTGAGATTTAGAATGGGGCGCATTCCCCCGGACTTCTTTGGAACCAGAAAGTAATGGGAGTAGAACCCTGTGTTCCGTTGATGCAGTGGCACCACTTCTACTGCCCTATTGTTTAGAAGACCCTGAATCTCGGCGGCGAGAAGGTCTGACTGAAGGGTAGACAGCCTGGGCTGCCATTTGGGAGGACGATCCGAAGGGGTCTCCACAAGATTGAGTGAATACCCCACGCGAATTATCCGAAGGACCCATTTGTCTGAGGTTATGGACTTCCACTGGCTGTAGAAGTGCATCAGATGACCTCCCACCAGAGAGGAAAAGTCCACCTCGGGCAGCTGAGATGGGACTTGGGCCAGCAATTCATAAGGTAGCGATGGGCGCTTTGGGCCCTTGCGCTTTCTGTTGTGCCTTCTTTTGAGGTTGGGCAGGTTGGTTCTTATGGAAACTTCCTCTGCCCCTGCCTCGAAAGGAGTGACGATTATGAAACTGACGTTTACTGACATGCCCTCGAGAGGGGGCAGGAGGGGGTCGAGCCAACTTAATGGCTGACCTAGTCTTTTGTGTAGCTGCTAGAGCTTGCTCTACCTGAGGACCAAAAAGATATGCACCAAAGGGCAATGCCATCACCTGCTGCTGCGCATCATTCCTGAAGCCCGAAGTGCGCAGCCAGGAATGACGGCGGGTGCAAATACCAGCAGCCGCTGAACGGGAAGCAGTGTCAAAAGCATCCATGGCTGCTTTAACCTGCTGGTTGTTAGATTCAATACCTCTAGTAATGGTTTGAAGAAGCTCTGGCTTTGAATCCGACCCCGGTAGAGCTTCAACCATTTGCTTGATAGAATGCCACAGGATATACTCATACTGAGAAAATAGCCTTGGTAGCTGGCAATGCGCATACTTAGGGTAGAAGCAGCAAAGACTCTCTTACCTAAGGTGTCTATCTTACGAGATTCTTTGTTAATAGGTCGAGCTGTAGAAGTTTGAGGAAGAACGACCTTATCATTCTCTGCTAGGACTACAATAGGATCCGCAAAGGCTTGAGATGCACGAATGGGACGATCCTTGGGGGCTGAATATTTCCTATCAATGGATTTAGCCACCGAAGGGGTGAGAGCAGGATTATTCCATACCATTTGAGACAGCATCTCGAAGGAAGGCTGAATCGGAGGAGTCAAATCCGTAGGGATCTCCGAGGCATGAAGGTACTGGAGTCTTAACAATTTCCCAGGATCGATGTCTGTAGTCTGGAGAGAAAGTGTGGAACTCATATTTTTCAACAGAGACTTAAAGGACAGGTCCTCGACCACAGGTTCTGTAGCAGTAATAGATCCTGCTTCGTCCACTTCATCACCCAACCGAAGGTCTGAGTCAGGCTCAACGTCATCTCCTGACAGTCCAGGAGGGACTGAATGGACAGGAAAGGAGTGAAAATCAGAAGAGGAGGAAGAAGGAAATGAGTGAAAGGAGGAGTCCTGGAAGGCAGAGGGAGCCCCGAGAGCCCCCAGCACTGAGGAGACACACGGCACCGAGAACAACGCCGAGGGACCACGCAGCGCTGAGAATGGCGCCAAGAAGCCGCATCATGCCGAGAAGCTGCACGGTGCTGCGGACGGCGCCAACGGCGCCGAGAAACTGCATGGTGCCAAGGACAGCGCTGACGGCGCTCAAGCCGCATTTACCGTAATGCACCATCGACACAGAGGACGGGCGCCGAGGCCACACGGGCGCCGAGGTCTCCGAAAACACTGCCAGACCAAAAACAGGTTTTGAAGGAAGAAGGGCAGGAGATAAGGGCATCGGTGTGGCCCCTGCGCCCACAGCCATGTGGGGAGACACTTGCGCTGGAGTCGACAGCAATCAAGAGGGTGCCGCGCGACTAGGAAAGTCCAACCGCCCTACCTGGTCGCCCAAAGAGCCCGAAGGCCCACGAGCGACTGAGCCAGGTAGCTGAGCCAACCTCCGAGCCCATTGCTCCATAAGAGCGGCCCACTGACGAAACTGCTCATCTGAAGACCTACCTGCGGGCGAGGTAGGGCTCCGATGTCGAAGCCGTTGGCCACCAGAAGCAGAGGTTGGCTACCCAAAGGAGGAGACCAGCAACTAGCCCCGATAACCGAACGCCTACGGCAGACATATCAGAGGGCGCACTGAGTGATGCCTTCTTTTAGACCTGTGGCGTAAGAAGAGTTTCCGAGGCCAAACGGTGCCGAATGCGACCGCTTATTTTATAAGCCTGGGGACCGCCCATCTCCCCGGCATTGGACTGACTGTTGTCAGACCCTCCGGAGAAGGCAGCGGACCGGACCCAGCCCGACTGACTGAACAGCTTTCATACGAAGTCTACCTACCGTCACCTGACCTGCTCATGGTCGACTCCGTCAATGAAGGCTGAGACTTCTTATTTTATTTATTTAAAAATAAGAATAAACTTAAGCGATACTGTATCGAGATAATACTACAAAATAATAAAAACTGAAAACTATGCTGCAGTTTGAAGTTTGACTCCCGACAGGCGAGTGACGTCGTCAAAAAAGGAACTGAGGCGGCTGGAGGGTCGACGCCGAGATAGTCGTTACCGCGCGAGCGGAGGCTCGCGGTGCCGACCCTTTAGCAAAAGGTTTGCTCCTGATGGGTCCTAGTGCCTCCGGCGCAGATCCCAATAGTGTGAATGAGTGGTGGAGACTTATGTCAGGAAGATCAGGATGACCTCTTCAAGAAAAACTCGACCAGGTGGTTAACCCGCACCTCAGCAGATGGGTCCGATGGGGAGACCATGAAGACAGTGGCCGGGCCAGAAGTATCGGCTGAAACCGAAAAGCTTGACAGCTGTCGAGCTAGTAGAAGTGCAGGAAACCCAAGGCCCGAGAGCACTCATGGTCCCATGACCAGTGGCAGGACTTTTTGGACTTAGACTCCCGCTTCAAAGATTTGGAGGTCTTGGACCCAAGGGAAAGGCCCTTCCACGGGGGTAGAAAGGTGCTGAAAGATCCCTGAACGCCCCAGTAAATGAGGCGCTGATGTCTGCCAAAACTATGGCGGCCACAGATGACACTCCTGCCACGGCTGAGCCCGCTGCAGCAGAGTAGACAACCAAGCACCGGGTTTCCTTAGACTGAACTGGTGGGTCCCGTTCATCTGGGCATCCCAGCAGGAGGTAAGCGTAGTGGTCCTCTAAGGCACAGGGATGGAGGGAATGACATAGGCCGCATGATCCATGCCTAAACAGTAAACACGCAACATGTGCAGGTCACTACGCAACATTTTTTGGCCGCAAGGGCTTTTCTTGAAGCTGGGGCCCGATTTGGGATCACCAGATTCCATTCTCATATGAGAAAAAAAACTCGATCGAAGACCAAGGAAGCAACTAAAGTTATAGGGCTTACACCTAGAGCACAGCTGCGATTGAGAGAACCTGATGCTCCCAGCAGAAAGGAAAATCTGATGTCATGGGGCATTGTCGAGGAGAATATCACCTGTGTGGGTGGGAAAAGCCAGCTTGAAGACCTTCTGGCCTCTTCTTAAATGGAAAGGATTCTGCCAGAAGTGTGGATAAGTACACCATATCCACATCCCTAGAACTACTGTTATGGTAATTTCTTAAATAAATGTTCTACCTTCTTCAAGGAGGTCTCCTCTATTAGACCACACATTTGGAATGATTTCCAAGCAGCACAAAGTAACTGGGAGAATGGCACAGTCGGATATATAATTAGGATGATTAGGACAGAAGGCATTGCAGTACAGCAAACCCAAAGCCAGCATATCTATGACAGACTATGTCCAGATGGTAACATTCAGTGAAAGTGTGAACACCTCTCTATGTAACTACGCCACATATGTCAGCAGCAGGGATATTTTTGAAACAGGCAACAGAAGTGGCCATAGCCCTGGTGGAGTGACCACAAACAATACCAGGAAGTTACTTACCGTACTTCCTATAACAGAACATTATAAAATATGCCAGCCATCTGGATAGGCATTGTTTAGACACAGGATGCCCTCTTCCTCAGGGGTGAACACAACAAAAAGCTGAGAGGACTTTCTGTAGTCCTTGGTACGATTAACATATCTCAGTATTCTGTGTACATACAAAGTATGGAGCACTGCCTCATCCTGGTTGGCATGCACAGGACAACATACAGGAAGGTGTATCGTTTGATACAGTATAAATTCAGATATCACCTTCTGGTAGAAACTTCATACATGGAGAAACCTCTGTCCTTGTGAAAAGTCAAACAAGGAGACTCATACAATAGAGCCTGAAGCTCGGAAATCCCTTGAGTAAAGGTCAATGCAACTAGAAACAATGTTTTCCATGACAGGAAACGTAGGCCACAACTCACAGCAGGCTCAAAAGGAGCCAACATCAATTTCTCAAGCACAAAATTCAGGTCCTGAGGTAGGACTGCATTACGGATAGGAAGTTTCATATGAAGAATGCCTCTCAGAAATGTATGGGACCCCTCTAATTCTACAACCGTACAATCATCATTAGGGACATGGAAAGCTAATACAGTGGCCAAATGCACCTTAAGTGAGGAACACTGCAGGCCAGAGTCAGACAAGGAAAGCAAGTATTCCAACACAGCAGTCACAGAACACATAAAAGGGTCCAAAGACTGGGAAGCAGCCCACAAAGTGAAATGCTTCCATTTCAGGGAATAATTATGTCTGGTAGAAGGATTCCTATCCACACCCAGGACATCAGCAACCTTAAGGGATACTCTACAATGTGCAATGGCTATGTCTTCAGGAGCCACGCATGCAGATGTAGGGACTTCAGGTCAGGATGGACCAGGAACCCCCCCCTGCCCTATGACAACAGACCCCAACACAGTGGTAGAGGCACAGGAGGCTTCACTGTCAGATGTTGAAGAAGTGGAAACTATCTGGTGAGGGCATAATGGAGCAATGAGGATGAGAGTGGCACTCTCCACCGGAAGCTTGAGCAGAACCCTCTGTATAAGAGGAATGCGGGGAATGCATATAGGAATTTTCCTTTGCAAGAGAGGGACAACGCTTCGACAAAAAACTCCAGGCCCTGGAGTGAATGAGCAGAAATGTGACAGTTTTGAGTTGTGTGAGGATGCAAAAAGGTCCAGCTCTCTATGATCCCGTCTTGTGAAGAGGTAGTTTACCACAGAGGTCAGCAGCTCACTTTTGTGAACCATCGACTGGGACACAGAAATTTTGGAGACCTGGGAAATACACAGCCAATAAGTGAAGGCCATGAGACAGAGCCAGTACCATACTCTCACTGCTTCCCAGAATAAGGGATAAGAGTAAGTGCCCCCTTGTTTGTTGATGTAATACATCACATTGATGTTCTCCGTCTGGATCAGAAGAGGACCGAGGCATGAATCATTCAGAAATGCCTGAAGAATGTACAGGACAGCCCTCATTTGGAGGACATGTATATGCAGTTCAGCCTCTACCTTGGTTCAAGACCCCTGTGTCTGGTAAAAGCTGAGATGAGCACCCCAGCCACAGCTCGAGGCATCCGTTGTGAGGATCTGTACAGGAGCTGGTACAAGGAATGGAATGCATTTCAATAGGTTTTCGTGATCCATCCACCATAATAATTCTCTGCCAAGAGGAAACGTGATAGTAATAATTTGGCCCAGCTTGTCCGTCAACTGATCCCACTGGACCCTGACCGTCCGCTAAGGAATCCTCATATGAAGGCGTGCCAGTGGCACAGTCACTATGGCTGCAGCAATGAGACCCAGGAGATGTAACGTTTTTGCAGAGATATGGTGGCTCCTGTATACCAATTGCACCTGGGCAATCAGATTGTCTGCCCTGTCCTGTGGCAGGAAAGGACATCCCTTCTCTGTATCCAAGCATGCTCCTATGTATTGCAGTCATCGGCAGGGAGCCAACACAGATATATGCACATTCACTGTGACCGCCAAGTCATCGTACAACTGACATGTCAGAGACAGAGTATCCAGCAGAGCTTTTCTGGAGATGGTCTTCAGAAGCCAGTTGTCCAGAGAGAGGAACACACACAGGCCTTCCCTGTGAAGGGCTACTGCAACTACTGGCAAGCACCTGGTAAAGACCGGTGGTGCAGAAGACGAGCCAAAGGGCAATACTCTGAACCAATAGTGTTCTCCCACCAGCATAAAGCAGAGGTATTGTCTGTGGGATTTCCATATCTTTACATGGAGATCTGCATCTTTCATGTCCAGAGAACAGAAGCAGTCCCCTGTTCGCGGAAGGGGGATCAGAGCTTGCAGGGATACCATATGAAAAGTACAGTTATGTAAGAACTTACCATAGCAGTAGATCTTCGAGAGAAGCTCTTGCAGCAGGCCACACCAGTAGGACCAAGCTGTCAGGTGCCAGAACCACACAGAAAATTTCTAGCTAGCATTCTACCACGGGGGAAATACCCACCAGCAACGTCAGTCAGCTGATGTCAGCCTAGCCTATAAAGGTGGGCGGTCCCCCACACCTACCTCGGTTCTCCCGTCGGACACCCCACAGCAGCAGCAAATGGACAACCGAGGTGGTTTCCCATGAGCCAAAAGAAAGGCATAAGTAGTGCGAGAGAAAAAGAGCAGCAGGGGGAGGGAGAGAAAGCAGGGTCTGCTGCAAGAGCTTCTCTTGAAGATCTACTGTTACAGTAAGTTCTTATGTGACTGTACCATCTTATTTCAAGGAAGGCTCTTGCAGCAGGCCACACCGGTAGGACTGAGTCCCAAGCAATACCGGGTATCACCAGTAGAACAACACCGAGAGGAGGACAGATCAGCAACCATGAGCTCAAGAGAGGAGGCCCTGACATACTGCTAGGCTGAAACTGGTCCTGCGCCTAGTGGTGATGTCCAGACTGTAATGCTTAGTGAAGGTTTGGACAGAACTCTAGGTGGCAGCTGCACTGATGTCCGCAACAGACACATTTTGGAAAGAAGCAGTTGAGGTGGCCACACCTCTGATGGAATGTCCCCCGACCACTCCCGGAAGCAGCTTGCTGTACTTGCAGTAGCAATAAAAACAGGTTACTTACCTGTAACAGTAGTTCTAGGAGTGGAATATGGTGTTCATCCACACTTCAGGCAGTATTCCTTTCCCCTTTAAGGCTTGCCGGCGCGTCTTCAAGCTGGCTCCTCCCACCCAGGTGGTAACTCCCTCGGCACTGCCCCGTGACGTCAGATGTTGTCCACTGAAAGCAAAACCAGTGTGCCACTTGCCAGGGGAGGTCGGGTGGGTCAGTGTGGATGAACACAATATACCACTCCTAGAACTACTGTTACAGATCAGTAACCTGTTCTTATTGCTACTGCAAGTACAGCAAGCTCCTTCCGGGAGTGGTCAAGGGTCTCAGCAGCAGGGCATTTTTGGGTCGGCTTCTTCTGAGATGCCTCGACCACAGCGAGAACATCTTCGGAGAGACCCAACACCTGGAATTCTAGCCACTCAGGAACCAGGCTGCCAGGTGCAGGGAGTGAAAGTCCGAGTGAAGTACCTTCTCCTGACTGACACAGAGCAGGTCAGGATAGAGAGGAAGACACCTCAGGGGTCTGCTGCTGAGGCTGAGGAGCTTGGGGTACCAGAACTGGCGTGGCCAGTCCAGAGCCACCAGGATCACCCGTGCCTTGTCCCTCCTCGCCTTGAGCAACACCTTGTGGATCAAGGAAAATGGAAGGAAGGCATAGAGAAGGCCCGAGGTCCAGGACCTGGAAAAGGTATCCCCCTGCAGCGTTCCCTGCTGAGGGGGCGGGAACAGTACAGCCTCAGCTTTGCCTTCTTCCTGGAGGCAAACAGATCCACCAGAGGGGTGTCCCACCGGAAGAACAGGTTGTGTACTACGTCTGGGTGGAGAGACCACTCATGAGACGCCTTGCCCACACGGCTGAGAGCGTCCGCCAGCTGGCTGGAGAAACCGGCCACACAGATGGCCAGGAGATCAGCCTCCAGGCTGTGCACGTAGGTCCAGACACGGAGAGTGTCCCTGCACAGAGGAAGGGAGTGCATACCACCGTTTGTTGAGGTAGCACATGGTCATGGTGTTGTCTGTCTGAACCCGAATGACCTGACCCCAAACATGCAGAGCAAAGGCTGTCAGTGCCAGCGAAACTGCCCGCAGTTCCAGCAGGTTGATATGGTATTGGGACTCCTCAGGGGTCCAGAGCTCATGGACTCTGTGGTCCCTTAGGTGCGCACCCCAGCCCATCAGGGAGGCATCGGTCATCAGGATGACCATTGTCTCTGAGCAGACAAATGGGATTCCCTTCCTGCAGATGTTCCAGGACCAACCACCACTGGAGGGCACCCCACATCAGCTGGGTCATAGTGTCCTGCTGGTCAAAGTGGCCCTTGCACTGAGAACACTGGCGGGCCAGCTCCCACTGCAGAGAGCACATTCTCCAGTGGGCCCAACAGACCATGCTGGTGCATGCCACCATGCATCCCAGGAGGCGCAGGAAGTCCCGAGCAGGGCGCTACTGTCCAACCCAAAATGATCGGGCAAAGGAGGAGAGCACCCCCGCTCTGTCTGCCAGAGGCTGAGCCCTGGCTCTGCAAGAGTCTAGCTCCGCCCTGATGAAGTTGATCACCTCCGAGGACATGAGTTCCGATTTGGCCTCGTTGGCCAAGAGAGACACAGGTCTGGACGGCCAGATCCCTGGATTGCTCCACCTCCTGCTTGGAGGGACCAGCAATTGGTCAATCATCCAGGTAGGGGTAAAGCCAGACAACGCCTCAGGTAGGCTGCCACCACTGCAATGCATTTGGTGAAGACTCTGGGGGCCAAGGACAGGCCGAATGGCATGGCCTGGAACTCACAGAGGATTCCCTTCACCCAGAACCTGAGGAACCGGAGGTGGGACAGACAGATTGGGACATGAAAAAACACATCCTGAAGATCCAGAGAGGAAAACCACATGTTTTGCCCAAGAGATGGTATGATCTGAGACAGAGTGACCATCCTGAACCTGCGTGGCCTGAGAAACCTGTTCGGGTCATGCAGATTTAAGATGGGGCACGAGACACCCACCCGTCCGTTTTGGCACCAGGAAGTACCCCGAGACAAACCCTGGGTGTTCTGGAGGGACCTAGACAGGAGCCACGACCTCACTGTGGAGGAGCTGGGTGATGTCCCAAAGGGTTGACAGGATGTCCACAGACACGATGCCCTCCTGCGGGGCATGGGCTCGGAAAGGCAGGTATGTCTCTAATTCCAGAGGCAGGCCCTGACCGACCACTTCAAGAACCCACCTGTCTGTGGTGACAGCAGACCAGGCGGAAATAAGTGTCGGAGTCACCCCCCTCCCCCACAGGAGAACCCAGGAAAGACATGGGCATGAGGGAGGCACTCCTCATCCCATCACTGGACAGGCTTGGAGGTGGTGAAGGGCCCAGCTGTGGAGCCACCAGGGTCTTTGCCTCCAGGCTTACTGACAACCGTGGTCACAGACTTTGGTCGAGGTCACCAGGCCTGAGCCTGTTGTCCAGCCTGAGGCTGGGCTGGTTTGGCCGCAAGGACAGAGAGGGGCCGAAAGAGCTTCTTTTTCTGCTGCTTAGAACCCTTGGGGTCTCTCTGAGTGGATGTCATAGAGTCCAAGGTGGCACTGGACTTCTCAATGCAGGTAAGGTGCCCTTCAACCCCGGGTCCGAACAAGTCTGTACCCAGGAAGGGGACATCTGTCAGCTTGTGCTGAGTATCTGCCATGAAGGTCAAGATCCTCAGCAAGGCTCTGTGGCACATAGCCACTGCAGCCTCTATGGAGTGGGGGCAGGAGTCACCAATGTCCGTAGCAGTCTGGAGCTGTTGCTTGGCTACTGCTCGACCCTGTCTGACCATGGTCTGCAGGTTCCTTGGGAGATAAGGAAACAACTCATCAAGCATGTCCATGACAGCATGTGAGAAGTGGGCCACCAAAAGGACCGAACTTGCTTGCTGAAGGCCAAGACAGGAGGCAGCATACACCTTTTTAGCCATCTGGTCCAACTTCTTGGTCTCCTTATCGGGTGGTTTGTTAATGTCCCACACGTTGCCCATGCGCCTGAACACAGAGTCAGCCATGAGACCCTCAGCTGTGGGATGCTTTGTAAAACCCGAAAGGGAACTGGTAGGGACTGCATACTTGCAGGCCATCCGGGCCGATGGTGCACGGCAAGAGGTGAGGTGCTACCACAGCTCCAAGGAAGGACCAAGAATGGCATCTGCCACAGGGAAGGCTTCCCAAGGGGAGTCACCCAGGTGAAGACTCTCGGTGAGCAGGTAACGAGGCCACTTTTGAATGGGTTCCAACGGGAGACGCGTAGATTCTGAGATTAGACAGAGGAGGCCCATAAGGAAGTAGGGCCCTGCTCCATCAACAGATCCTCGGCCGACTCCAAGTCCACTGAACGGGAGTGCAAGGAGAAACCCTCAGATTCCAAGGAGTCATGGAAGGGAGGATGACTGCCAGAGTCCCCACTGACCCTCTGGGGATGATCAGGGGTAAAGGTGACTGACAGCTGATGGGGAAGACCCGAGGCCGGGCAGGCCTCTTTAGTCAGAGCGGACTTCGGCTGTTTCGGTGATGGCACCACCAAAAATGGCAGACAGACCCAGGGAGGCCGAGCCGGGACTGGATGGGTCGCTCCTGCTGCGGCCTCTGTGGCAAAAGCCAAGTAACGGCCGGGGTCAAAGCCGAGCCGGGCTTCACCCCGTTAAAAATTGCTGTTGTCACATCAAGTCCTCATAGTGCGGATGCAGCCTGCGCTGGAGCCTCTCCTCATCCAAAGAGGAGGAGGATGACAAGGAATAATAGCAGCACCACTAGACCAAGTGTCGAGAGTGCGAGTGTTGGTGTCGATGCCAGCTGCTCGACTCAGGACTCCAAGTGCGGGACCACGACCTTGACCGTTGGGGCTGCTGACAGCGGATGTCACAGGGAGCTGGCGAGAGCTAGGGCTCCCCTGGGTCTGGAAGCTCTTGGGTGAGAAGCAGGAGGATCAGCAGACTGGTCTGTCCTTCTTTGCGTGAGTGATAGGACCGGGGTCCTAGACAGGGAGGTGTCGGCCTCTTCTGGTGACAACTGTGCGAGCAGGAGGAAGCAACTAGAGCAGCGCTACAGCACAAACTATCACTACCAGGCTTCAAGAAAGTGGGTGGGAGGGAGCCATTGGAGCAGCACTATTTTGCAACCAGGCAATACCGGTCTTCAAGCAACTGGGCAGCCAGGGATAGAAATTCTCAGAAGCATAGCTGTGGTAAAGCAGCACTGGGCAGGTGGGAGGGAGCCATGGGACAATAAAGCAGTCTACAGTAAAAAAAAAAAAAATAAATAATAATAACCCTTCAATTCCCCCATGCCCTACATCCAATCCAAATCATGATGCCAGAATTGCTTTGCATTGCCTTGCCTGTACATCTACCTAACTGCCCCAGGCTGCATTTTCATGAGCATTTTTTCTGGGTAACTAGATTTTATTTTGTGACTCATTTCAGTTGCCAGATAATGTAAAATCAATCACAGAACTGCCGCAGAATCACCACAGAATTGCTTATAGCCTGATCGCAGTAAGCATGAGGTCCTGCCGCAGAATAGGTCCAGTTTGCCGCAGCAAACACGGGGCCCTGGTACAACCCTACAAGGCAGTAGGTTGGTGGAGCAAAGAAGTGTAGTAAGAGCCACCCTTCTGCCATCAAATTCTGTGTTCATAACACACACTTTGGATGCACAGAAAAAACAACTCGTAATGCACTACTGCACATTTAGTATTCTCTACAAATGTCAAGGGATTGTTGTCATTTTTTTTGTTTAATAAAAAACAAGTGCTCTGAATGTGGTCTTTTAAACAGTCTTCCCTGAATGCCTTTAAGCAAGCAAGCAAGTTTTTATTTATATAAGGCGCTCTTCCAAAGCTCAGGGCGCCTTTACACTTATAACATTAAAATCACCATACATCATAAAACATACTAAAACAACCAGATTAGTTTGAACTCAAAATATCCCTGAAAAGGCCTGGTGAAACAAGTATGTCTTCAGACAATTTTTAAAACCATCTACATTCTGGCTATCTTGTATATGGCAAGGTAGAGAATTCCACAGGGTAGGAGCCACAAAGGCAAAAGATCTTCCTCCTGATGTTTTAAGGGATACCCTGGGAATCTCTAGCAATCCCTCACCAGCGGAGCGAGCGGGAGAGACAGTAAGGGTGCAGGAGCTCTTTCAGGTAGTAGGGACCCTTCTTGTGTAGGGCCTTATAGGTCAGTAAAGCGATCTTGAAGGTAATCCGCCACTGTACTGGCAACCAGTGCAAATCATGCAGCATAGGTGTAATACAACTAGACTCAGAAGCTCCAGTCAGCAACCTGCCCATCGTGTTCTGCACTAGTTGCAAGCAGCGGATATTTACCCCCAGTAGCCCTTGGTAGAGGGTGTTGCAATAATCAAGACGACTGGTGACAAAGGCATGAACCAAGGTCGGAAGATCTTCGGGCGGAACCAAGTGCTTCACCCGGGCTATGTACCTAAGATGGTAGTAGGAAGATTTGACTATGGTCAAACCTGTGCCCACAGGGTTAGCCTTCGCCAAAAACAACGCCCAGGTTCTGCACCTGGCCAGAGGCACAAGCAGGATTCCACCAAGACTTAATCCTGACGCTTTTCCGCCCATGACCCTTTCATCCCATAACCAGGTCCACACCAATACCTCAGTCCCCGGAGTTCAACCAAAGCCAAAGGGCACTCATCCAGCTCTGAATCTCCATTAGGCAGTTAAACACTGCAACGGCATCGAATTCCTGATCGGGTACAAAGGACATGTACAGTTGAGAATCATCCGCATAGCAATGAAAATTCAACCTGTACCGCCTTATAATGTCCCCTAACGGAGGCAGATACATTGCGAATAACATGGGGGACAGCACCGAGCCCTGTGGAACCCCACAGGGTAGTCCATGAGGGGCCGAGGAATAAATTCCCGACACCACTCTCTGAGACCTACCCTCGAGGAATGACTTAAACCAGTTGTGGACTGCCCCCCTCAGTCCACAGAAAAACCACAGGCGCTCGAGCAGCACCCCATGATCCAGAGAGTCAAATGCTGCCGAGAGATCAAGGAGAACCAAGATCAAATGGGCTCTCCGATCGCTTGCCGTCAGGAGATCACTGAGTACCCTCACCAGAACCGTTTCAGTGCTATGTCTTTTTCTGAAGCCAGACTGCAGAGGGTCGTAGATATTGTGGTTGGTCAAATGATCCTCCAGTTGCAATGCGACCACCTTCTCAATAACTTTCCCAGGGTAAGTTCGAGATTGGCCTGTAGTTAGCTGGGCAGTCAGGGTCAAGGAAGGTTTTTTTTTTTTTTTAAAAGGGGGTAAACTACTGCCTCCTTCAAGGGATCTTGAAAAATCCATCTCTCCAATGAAACTCCCACTATCCCAGCATGGACCAGGCCAATGACTTCTACACACCCCACTAGTAGGTGTGTAGGGCCCGGATCCAAACTACAGTAGGTTGGCTGCAGAGTTGGGATTATCCTCACTATATCTACGACTACTGGTTGGCTAAAGGTGGACCAGGTCAACTGGGTATTAGTACCACCCGGTTGATTAATGCAAGGACCAATGGGAAGGCACTGGCTGATCTCATTTCTGATGGTGGACACCTTATCAGAAAAGAAATGCACAAACTCCTCACACTGTTTTTGTGATAATGCTCGACCAGAGTGGAGACAGGCTGGATTGCACAGCCTATCCACAGTCCGGAAGAGTAGGGCTGGTCTGTTCCTTGCTGTAGCAATTTCCCTGGACAGGAATTCTGCCTTCTTATGGGAAATAGCCGAATGATTGACTTCATAATGGTCTAGCAATCTAAGTCTGTTCACCTCCAGGCGAGTTTTCCGCCAGTGTCTTTCAAACCTTCACCCCTGCCTCTTTAATTCATGGATCTAAACATTAAACTATCGGGCACCTGGATGAGAGGTAAGAGGGCAAACATGAGAAGGAGCAATGATATCCAGTGCCTCAGTAACAGCCTTATTACAGGCTGACACAAGAGGCCCTGGATCAGTGCTATCCCCTGGAATTCCCCGAGAGGGTATAGTACAAATTTTTCCTTTTTGTTAGACATCACCACTCCCTGACAGAGTACTTACTAACCCACAAAACACTGGGGCATGTTTATTAAATGGCCTGCTCACTTACTGAAATAAGCAAAATTAAAGAACCATTTTTTGGTTAGCAGTCTCATTTTTCCTTCACTAGTTCTGCTCGTCGTAAGAAATAGCTCTCCACTTTATACTTTTTTTTCTATCCCATTCCTTCTAGGATTATCTGCATCGGCCTGTATTTCCCTGTCGTGTCTCACAAACACTGCCCACATACAGTATAGTAAAGCAGTAACCAAGGTACAAAAACTCCTTCCTTACCTCAATGTCCTCCTGTCCTGGCATGAAGATCAGGAGGTCTCCAGGCGCAGCAGAAAGGTGGATTTGTAGAGCTTGCTTCACTGCTGCCTCCACATAATCTTCCTGGGGGGTCTGCAAAAAAGGCATGCAGCTTGTAAAGACACCCTTTCCACCGGTCTTTTTCCTTGTTTTATGCTCCCCCCTGTACCCTCAACCTACCACTCCTGGCTGCTCATCGTCCTGTTCTGCCTGCGAGCCTCACCCCCTCATTGCCACTTCCTGCCACCTGGCTCCTCAGGCTATCCTGCCATCTAGAAGGGTCAGTCTTATCCCTCCTGAGGGCAGAGAAGGGAGGAAAGTAGCCTTCTTGGGGTTCTCCAAGGCATGCAGGGCGGTGGGGTGGGGACAGGAGAGGTACGCTGGGGGACTGTGGTGTGCAAAGACTAGGCAGCCATCATTCAGCAGGCTGAGATGGGCGGTGTGTTCAGTTTTCTGGGGCTCCTTCCCATACCTCAGGGTGGAGGTGGATCCAGCTGATGTGCGGTCACCCACGCCAACAAGACTGCCACATAACAGTAAGGTGTCACTCTCCAAGTGGTGCTCTGTAGCACCCTCTCCAGGATCGAGAATATCCACGTGGACGCTTTAGCACCCTCCATGTGAGCCTCCACTCCTGTCATCCCAGGCTTAGGGCTCAAACCCAGGTCATCAGCATGCCAAGCAGGTGCTCCACCGCTCAATGCCATGGAGCCAGCTAAGTCACTTTCTTTTTTCTTTTTTTTTTTTTTTATTTATTTTTTATTAGGGTTTTTTTTTTCTTTACTTTTACATTTATATCAGGAGACATTTTACAAACAGAAGATTTTCTATGATTACTTCAGGTTTGTTAATATACAAGAAAGCAATGCCTATATTTTTTACACACTGGTTACACGTAGAGACCAAAACCGAACTTTCCTTGTCTGATATAGAGTCGGGCCTGTCCATGCCCCCACTCACTTTTCCCTTCCCCTCTCGAGGACCCACTCCCTAAAGGCAGAAATCGAGGTCAATTGCCGCCTGATTGACTGACCATCTCCGCCATAGGGCGGCAAAACCATCTATTTGATTGTTTAGTTTCGCTGTAATGTTTTCCATCTGATATATACTATACACAATTTGTCTCCAATCTTGTATACTTGGTACAGCTTTCGTCATCCATTTCCTTGTCAAAGATTTTTTTGTCGCCAACAGCAGAATGGGAAGCAGGGTCTTTGTCCAAACTTTTTTTTTTTTGATAAAACATGATGGTTCATTTCAAGATAACCAAGTGGATCAGTAGCATTATCATTGATAACTGCATGTCATGTTTTGGTGGGTGGGTGTCCCCTAAAGTAATGACTAAATAATTCACTAGGAGTTTCCCAAAAGCATGACTCACTACTTTATTGGGTGGAGCAGCAGGAATCCTAACCTTACTTATGCTGTCTAACCATCAATGTCATTGTCTCTGTTTAGTCCTGCTTTCAAAGTCAGAACAGTGCTAGCTTCCACTGCCTCGCTGGGTAGGCTATTCCACATGTTAAACAACACTGTGTAAAGAAATGCTTTCTTATGTGCCCCTTTTTCAGCTTAAACATCCCCTTTATTATTCAGCCCAGGTCAGATCTCATCTTCTCTAGGCTGAATAATTTCCTCTTAGCGTTGTGCTGGACCTCTATCACTTCAATTTGCTTTCTGTATGGCAGAGAACAAGACTGAACACAATACTCTAGGTCCAAGATCTAGTACAGATGGCGGATAACCTCCAGTTACCTGCTCCTTACTAACTGCTCTCGACAGTAGCAGTACTTCACCTGCCTGGCTTTAGCTTACATCCAAAATTAACCCTAGATCCTTCTTCCTTGTCTGTGCTCCCCACTGTTTTCCCACAAAGGGTACCTGTGTGACCCATATCCCTTCTGTTTCAAAATCACCTGAATATCCTCAAAACAGAGCTATATCACTTTAATACAAATTTCCCAAACAAACCACAAAACTTGCTCAGTTGCCTATTACAGCAAGCTGTAGACTGCAGCTTAATTACAGCAGGGCCCCAAAGATGACATGAAAGACAAAGTAAGTTGAGAACTGGTACCTACCTTGCTGAACAAGATGTCCACAGGGAAAGTGCGGCCAGGGATGTGAAAGATGGGAACATTCCCAAAGAATGTGGCAAACTTTTCTGCATCCATGGTGGCTGATGTCACAATCAGTTTTAGGTCTGCACGGCGCGCTACCACCTGAGAAAGAATATACTGTAAATATCAACATCTTATAAACAGCAGTCTCCCTGTTTGCGAATAAGATTATCAAAGATTAGCGGAATGTTGGAAATGCATTTTCTGAGAGTGGATTGGTTGCTGCAGCCTTCCTAGAAAACTATCTACTGAGAAAATAATAAATTCATGATCTGCTCTCTGATTGATCTGGCATTTTCCCTAGGACTCCAGGGACATTTTCCTGTGTCTTGCAGCAGTGCAATGAAAAAAAAAATAAAAAACAGTTACTCATCTGTAATCGTAGTTCTAGGAGTGGTATATTATTCACAGCCACACTTCAGGCAGTTCTCTCCCTTTAAGCTGTTCTTGCTAGACATTCTTCAAGCTTAAGCTCTTCCCACCACCTGGGTGGCATATCCTTTGGTACTACCATGTGACATTAGATCTTGCATGTTGGAAGCAGGGATCTGTGCGCCACGTGCCAGGGGAGGTTGGGTAGGTTGTGCGGATGTGAACTATATACCACTCCTAGAACTACAGGCGAGTAACCTATTTTTTTAGGGATGTGGATATAGTTCACTTATCCACACTTCTGGCAGACTTACAGAAGTTCTCCGGGACGAAGGGGCAAAATGCACACCCCTATTAAGCAAACAAAGATTGGAGAACCAAGGTCCCAAAAGCAGTATCCCAGCATGACTCAAGGTTGTTGCTGTAATGGGAGACGGTGTGTCCTGACTTCCAGGTAGCCACCCTACAGATCTCCTGCATGGGGACATCCCTGACAGCAGGCACCAAGGCAGCAATATATCCGGTGGAATAAGCCCCAAGCCCTATGGGGGCTCCCTACCAGTAAACCTATTGCAGATGTCGATGCAGGAGACAATCCACCTACCAATCATCCACTTTGCTGCCGGTCTGCCAGGAGCGGCTTCAGCGTATGTGACAAAGAACTGGCGAGCCTCACCCTGAACTCTAGCAGTATGCTCTCTGTAATAAGAAAGCACTTGATGCAAGTCCAAAATATGAAGCCTATGGTTAGCCTCCAAAGATGGGTTAGTAAAGTGTACTGGTAAGTTAATCACCTGGTGAAGGTGAAACTCAGATACAGCCTTCAGGGGGAACTCTGGGTTGGGGTGAAGGACAACACTGTCCCTGTGGAAAGCCAAGTAAGGAGACTCCACCGAGACTGCCTGGAGCTCACTGATCCTACTGGCGGAGGTGAAATCCACCAAGGAGGCGGTTTTCCATGACAGGTGTGACATCTTACACCTGTGCATCTGTTCAAAAGGCTTGTCCATGAGGACTGCCGAAAGTAGCAACAGATCCCAAGGTGGTGGTGGCTCACGCACAGGCAGATTCAAGTGGTCAAAGCCCTTAAAGAAGCACCTGACCACCTTATCCAGCTCCACCGTCGACATACCAGCCCGTGCCCGGTATGCAGAGATGGCTGCCAGGTTCACCTTGAGGGTTGTCAATCTCAGTCCCAACTGAAAGAGGGACCACAGTCCAAGATGCTAGTCAAGGGGCAGGCAAAGGGATCAAGCTCTTTGCTGTGGCACCAAATGGAAAATATTTTCCATTTAAAAGCATAGGATCGATGAGTCAACTCTTTTCGGGATGCTTCCACAATGTGAAGCACATTGCCTGAAAATCCCAAAGCTTGGAACTCTAGCCACTAATAGTGTATGAGCCAGAGCCCCCAGAAAGGGGTCAGTGGTACCACTCTGGGGGGCAAATGCTCATGGTGATTTTTTGAAAGCTTAATATCCCTAGATAACAAATAGAAAAGGGCAACTAGACTGTTAAAATAGATCTAAAACAAATGGGCAGACTAGATGGACTTAGCATTCTCCTTCTGCCAACAACTTCTATGTTTCTATAAGTGACAGCATTGTCGATCAAGTAGCTTTATTTGTGTTATCACACCAAATCTAAACCCACTCCCGGAGAGGTCTGCCAAGCACTGGAAGTTTGTATTTAAGCATGTACCAATTGAAAATATTTAAAACAACATTTAATCACAAAAACACATTTGTGATTACTTCTCCATGCTAGATATTTATTTTATTTATTCAGTTTTTGTTTACCGGGTAAGTGCGCTAGCCATAGAAATGACTATTTTCAGGCACGACCTGGGAGGTTACAAGGAAAGACATTACAAGTGTAGCAAGAAGCAAGAGACATCAGGATACATAATCAAGGAGATAATATGAGGTGTGCAGTGACCAACGTGACATTTCAGGTCAGGGCATAAATGGCTTACAAAGAAGCAATACAAGTAGTGGATAACATCAGAAAGCACAAAAGGCGAAGTTTGTGCACAGGATGCGTTGCAATTAATTACGTACAAATTCAGGTCAAGGCAGTTTCAGATGTTTACACTCAAATCAGAGCCTACAGTACATCGTCAGTACTGTCTAGAGGATAGAAATACAGTCAAAAGGACAAAAGAGCACAGCAGATCAAAGACATGAAGTAGGGGCGATTCAGTATAAAAGGGAAGCAAGTTGGGGAGGGTGAGGTAAGATAGGGTGAGGGCCATCAGCAGGTGTAGTCAGGAGAGAGATACACCAAGATAAACTGAAAGAACAGGTAACTGATAAATGCTGTAGGGAGGAGGAGACAGAGGTGTGTGGTGCTACCAGCACAGGCAAAAGAGAAAGGGTTAAGCTATAGGGTTGAGGTACAACAAAGGAAGGTGTAGGAGTAACAGCGGGATGAGAGGTAGATGCTAGGGGGTAAGACAGGGAGTGCTAGGGGTAAAAGAGGCAACTATTTGGTGGGGAGGGGTAATTTGGGCAGGGTAAATGAGGTAGGAGAGAGATACTGTAGTGCGTGAGAAGATTATCGCTAGTGGAGAAAGGTGGTAGGAAAGATCAAGCAGGTTATCAGGGTGTTGGGTCAGTGAGTCTAAGGTGGTTTGAAACAAGTGCAGTCGGTTGGGAAGGTTCAACGACTCTTTAGGAACATGTTATGACTGGGTGCCTCACAGATCGAAAGTGGTAGGGAGTTCCAGTACTTAGGAGCAGCATGGGAGAAGGCACTGGAACCTTTGGACAATTTGCTTCTAGGGATATGTAGCAGGGATAGACTAGAGGAGTGCAGGCCATATGGAGAGGAATGGGGGATGAGCCAGGAGAGTGATAGAGGAGTATTAGATCTTAAGATACCATCCATTAGGGATCCAAGGGCCATTTGCCGACAGGAGAGGGGAGAGACCCAACTGAGGTCAGTATAAAGCTGACAGTGATGTTTAAGCTGGGGGGACACAGGGGTATAGCGACATACGTTATTGTAGGTAACATCCCACTTACGGAGAGTGGTGCGAGCAACATTCATATAGATAATTGATCCATAGGACAGTGATGGAAGGAGAATGCCACGGGCAACTGCAAGTCTAGCGGAGGGTGTAAGAGCATAACAGGTTTTGTAGGCTACTTCCAGATTACTGTTTACTAATTTACAAACGGTCTGAATACGTGGGTCAAAGCTGAGTGTATCGTCAAGAACTCCCAGATATTTGATATAAACGACAACCTCTCCGCTTTTCAGGAAATTTAGTCCTAAATGTGGTCAAGACTCAGGCAATTTTCTTTGGCACTTCTGCCAAACTGAAAGATTGCGGCAATCTTTTCACTGTGACCCGTGCAAATGGTCCTCCCCTTACTGCCATCACCACTTTCAGTCACACTGCTGCCGCTATTGTATAGGACCAGATAGTCCACATAGAGTATAGAGTTGCAAGGGGCAGTGCTGAGGGATATGCGATTAACAAAGGTAGTGAAAAGGAGAGGGCCCAGAATAGAGCCCTGGGGTACTCCAGTGTTAATATGGGATTTTTCCGATAGCACATTATTGAATTTGACCATTTGTTGTCTATCGATCAGGTAGTTTTGGAACCATGCCATAGATTGTGTTGAGAAACCCAGGGTTAAGAGATTATCCAAGAGGAGGGGGTGATCAATGAGATCGAAAGCTTTGGTCAGCTTAATAAAGACGGCTCCCGTGAGTTGGCCACCATCCATGGCGCATAGTGCATCATTCGTTAGTTGTACAAGGGCAGTAGTGGTGCTGTGACCCTTCCGAAATGGTGCACACTATAAAACTGGACTATAAAACTAACCTTTATAATAGAAACAATGTTGTTTTGGTGACTGGAATGAGGTCATTAAGTACAATAATCAATATTAACATACTAACATACTATTTGCCAGCAGATTAGGTCTTACGGTCTATCGAGTCTGCTCGAACCTAGATCCTTAGTTGGGTGCCGAGACCCTCCCATCCCTTGTTCTCCAGAAACCCCTATCATCCATCCCCACCCCCCCGGGACAGACCATCATCTGATACATCCACTTTCTGTGTCTGTCCCAACCTCTCTTGAAGCCCTCCACTGTGGATCTCTGAACCAGCTCACCAGGCAGTGCATTCCAAGGGTCCACCACCCTCTCGTGAAAACCTCCTCTTTTCCCCCTCACCCTTCCACCTTCCAACTTCAAACCATGCCCTCTGGTGATACTCTCCTGCTTTAGTCTAAAGATCCCTCCATGTTTACCCTATTTATTCCTTGAGGTACTTGGAAGACCTCAATCATGTCCCCTGTCTCTCCTCTCCTCCAATGAAAACAGGCAGAGCTCCTCAAGTCTGTCCTCATAAGTCAAATCCCCTAGCCCTCATATCATCTTTGTTGCCCTCCTCTGTACCCTCTCCAGGAGCTGTATGTCCCTCTTCAAGTGTGGCTGCCAGTACTGTACACAGTACTCAAGGTGTGGTCTAACCAGTCCATTGTACAGCGGCAGAATCACTTCCTTGCTCCTAGAGGTGATCCCCCTTACGATGCATCCCAACATCCTGTTTGCCTTGCTAGCTGCTCTCCTGCACTGCTCAGAGTTATTCATACATGTATCCACCATGACCCCTAGGACTTTTTCCCCTATTGAGGACTCCAGCGCCTCCCCTCCCAGGGTGTACCTGTGTTTAGGGTTTCCCCGACCAAGATGCAACACCTTGCACTTGGTGATATTGAAATTTAATTTCCATGTGTGAGCCCAGCTTTCCAGGGTGTCCAGGTCCCCTTGCAGGGCCACCCTCCCCTCTTCTCCCTCAACTACTGCTCCCATCTTGGAGTCATCCACGAAGAGACTCATTTCACACCCTATACCCTCCCTGATGTCCGATATGTATGCATTAAACAGGATCGGACCCAGGACCGAGCCCTGTGGTACCCCACTACCAACCTCTCTAGGGTTCGAGAGCTCCCCACAGACCACTACTCTCTGAGTGCATCCAGCTAGCCAGTTTTCAATCCATCTGACCATCAAGGGGCCTACTCCTAACCCCATCAGTTTCTCCACCAGACCATTGTGGGGGACAGAGTCAAACGCCTTGCTGAAGTCCAAGAATAATACATCCACAGGCTTACCCCTGTCCAGTTCTGATGTTACCCATTCATAGAACTCCACAAGGTTGGTTTGACATGATCTACCTGGCACAAACCCATGTTGCCGACTATCCAGACCTCCCACCTCCTCCAAAGTACACCCCAATCGTTCCTTTAGTATACTCTCATTAATTTTCCCACCACCGAGGTCAAACTGATGGGTCTATAGTTTACCTGTACTTCCCTCGACCCCTCTTTGTGGATTGGTACCACATGCCTCTCGCCAATCCTGTTACCCTCCCTGTCTCAAGTGACCTGCTGAAAAGTCTGGCCAGGTGCAGCCAGTATGTCCGCCAATTCCCATAGTACTTTCGGATGAATGCCATATCCGCCCAGGAGATTTGTTTTTCTTTAGGGCCTTGAGGGCTAACCACACCTTTTGGTGGAGATAGCATCATCCGTCCCTCCACCTTACTGGTCTTTTATCCTTATCCAGATGTGACACCCCTGGGGTACCTTTCCCTCCTCTTGCTCCATTTCTGTTGCTCCCTGATCCCACTCCCTGCCGCTTCTATCCCCTTCATGCCTTGCTTTGTAGATATCCCATCCCCCTCCCTAGTGAACACAGAGGCAAAGTACTCGTTAAATACCTCTGCCTGGTCCCTCGCCTCTTCCACCCACCCTCCTTCAGATCTCAATCTGCTGAGATGGCCCTTAGTTTTTCTCCACTCCCCAATGTACGGAAGAACCCCTTTTCCCCTCCATGTATCCCCTGTGCCAGCCGCTGCTCTTACTGGACTTTGTCCCTCACCATATGGGTGACTTTTCAGATGCAAGCTGGTACATTTCCTTATCCTTATCCCCTCTTGTTGTTTTATATTTTTGTAGGCCGCCTCTTTTCTCTGACTGCTACCTGTACCTCACTGGACCACCAGCATGGTTCATTGACCTTGCTCCCTTCACGTTTCAACTTAGCAGATCCTGACTGCCTCATGAAGTCCCCGTTTATGACCTCCATCTCCTTCCACACTTGTCGTTGAGGTAATCCCCTTCATGATCCCTGAGAATATTTCCCATGCCCATAAAGTCTGCCCCCTGAAGTCCACTACCAGTGTCCTAGATCTCACGCCCACTCCCCATGCTTATTTGAAACCAGACAGTATTGTGGTCACTCCCAGTCAGGGGTCCTGTACAACTATGTCCTCACTAGATCCCCATCTGCCAGAACCACATCCAGGACATGCCCTCCCTTGTGGGCTCCATCACATGCTGTGTTAAGAACACATCCTGGAAGCCATCCAGCAGCCTCTGCCTTGCCACCTTAGAGGACATGGTTCTCAGTTTGTACCTGGCATATTAAGGTCCCCATCAACACCACTCCTTCCCTTTGGACCACACTGGGCAATGATGTTGTCCAGCAAACCATCCTCTAGAACATCACTCATCCCGGGGGCCTATATACTCCAGCTTGACCTTATCTCCTGCTGGGGATCGTAGGGTGACCCATAAGGCCTCCACGTTTCCTCTGCTTCTTCTACCATAGCAATTTCTATATCATCTCTAATGAACATAGCCACTCCACCCCTCTGACCTCCTTTCTATCCTTCCTAAGCATAGTGTACCCTGTACATTTAGGTCCCAGTCATGGTTTTTGTTGGCCACGTCTCCGTGACCCTCCACATCCACCCCCGACAGCATGGCCTGGAACTCTGGCAGCTTGTTTCCCAAGCTCCTGGCATTTACTAACACCAACCCCACCCTTATCCCTGATCCTCTTTGTTGAACCCACCCAGATTCCTATACTTCCATCCTCCCCTGCTCCTCCTGAAACCTCCACCTCCAGTCTGTTTCCCCTCCCTCTTGGACTTGATGGCTACTCCCTCATCTGGAGAGAGGGCTTCTGGTCAGCCCTCCCTCATCCTTCCCCCTTACAAGTTTAAACCCCACCTTTCTTGTATGTAGTCAGCCATCCCTGTTTAAGGACTTCTTCCCTAATGGGGCAAGATGAAACCTGTCCTTGGCATATAGTCCCTTATCCTCCCAAACTCCATTCCAGTTCCCTAACACCCCAACCCATTCTTCTACCCCACTTCCTGAGCCAGTCATTAACCTCTGTAAGCTTCATTTTTTCTCCACTGAGGCCTTTGGTACTGGCAATATCTCCAAAAGGAAATGTTGCATCCATTATCCCGACAGACTCTGGCAAGTTCTTGGAACCTTGCTTGATTTCCAAATGCTATTTCCTCTAGATCATTAGTTCCCAAATGCTCCAGGAAATCCGTCTTCTCCACAATCCCTAACCATTTCATACACCATGAACTTTGCTCTGTGCACTGTCAGCCCAGAGATACTCACTACCTTCACCTGGCTATGGCATCCACCCCTGTCCCTCCCAATGGATACCCCTAATCATCGAGTCTCCAGTAACAGAACCTTAACACCGTCATCCTTATGGTTACCTCCACTATGCCCTCTCAGCCCCCTTCCCCTTTAGTCATTATCTCACCTATGGGGAGTCTTCCTGCCTATTAGAGACCCCTTGTCACCCTCCCTTCTGCCTCCCTTGCTATTTTGCCCACTTAACTCAAACCCCTCTGAATAGGTGTCCCCTTTAACCTCTCTTATCTGAACCATTTATCCTGGCCCTGATGGTTTCCCTTCCCACTCCACCATCCTCCCCTTGTAATAGTACCCCTGCCTCCAGAGGCTCTCTGTGGGTCCCTTTAGCTAGGGCCCCATCCTTGGTACTGACCTCCTGCTGAAGGGGGCCTCCTCCCACCTCCTTGTCTCCCAGTTTCTCCATCATGCTCTCCTCCTCATGTCTGGAATATGTTGCATCTCCCCATTTGCTTAACATATATGTTTCCTTCTCCCTCTGGGACTATGTCTATCCTTTCCATAGCTGGTCTGTGATGCCCTATGGGTATCCGACTCCCTCCCCCCGGCCTCTGTATAAGTTTCCTCATTTCCACCAACCCCTTCCTCCCCCTCTAGGTTGCTTAGTAGCTCAAATTTATTGTGACACTCTATATCAGCCTCCATCAAGTAACCCGAGTTTCCCCTGATTGCATCTCTAAACTGACCCTCTTCTTCCTCTCTTTGCACTGTTCACCTTAGGAGCTCCCTTCCACGGTCTGCTGTTTTAGGCTTCCCACAACAGCCCCTCCTGACTCTTCTCCCTCCAGTCTCTTTGTATTCAGAATGTTCACCCCAGACGCTTTCCCTTAGCATCAACTTCCTGTCTAAGGGTCCTCTGTCCTAATATCCCCCTCCTGCTTGCTGTAACATAATGTCCTGTAATTTCAGGCGTTGCCCCAGCCTCCCCTCAGCCCCACCCTTCTGCTGCCCATATCCACACCCATGATCCTTGGACACCCCCAGCTCCCACAGCTTACTCCTTAACCAATATACCTCACTCCTGATACAAGATAGCTGTCTACAGAGTGGGCAGCCTCCTCTCAGGCCCAATTTAGAATTATTGCCATCCCACAGCCTGTGCAGCCTACAACCCTTCCGAAGATGCCTGCCATGGTGGAATATGGCCACCTGATTATCCCCCTCTGTTTATAATAGCACCCCTTTTCTCAGTCCCTTTCCCCTGGAGTACAGTTTCTCTCTATACTGACTGTAGTTATTTACAAACCCAATTTCAACCCCACCAATAACATTCCCAAGTCTCACAAACACATACAGTCCAATGTGTGCTTAGTCCAACTAACAGTGTGTGTAAGCAGACATCAGGTACCGTATGATGTCACAGGCCCACCAGCTCCTGTTGCTTCGAATTTCAGTCCCAAACAGAAATACTCAGCCCTTCAATCCCAACCCCAGTGGCTTTTCAGTATTTAAGAAGGCATACAAAACAGGGTGGGTGGAGGGCTCTACCAAACACCAGGCAAACAACACATTTAAATTTCCCTCAATTATCCCTGCCAAACAACTATCCCCAAGCCACCAAAGTTACAATGTAACAGTTCTAATTCAAGGTAATAATTTTTAACACATAAAACTAATTTCACTTACAAACTATTCAAATATTTCAGTTAAAACAGAATACAACTCCAGCCCTCTTTTCTACCTGCTGCTTAAGCTCCCAAGTGAACAATGAAAGCCAAAGTAATTCCTGTTTAAAGACAAGGTAATTGCAGCTAATGTCCCTTCCCCCAACACCAGGCAAACAACACATTTAAATTTCCCTCTAAATTATCCCTGCCAAACAACTATCCCCAAGCCACCAAAGTTACAATGTAACAGTTCTAATTCAAGGTAATAATTTTTAACACATAAAACTAACTTCACTTACAAACTATTCAAATATTTCAGTTAAAACAGAATATAACTCCAGCCCTCTTTCCTACCTGCCTGCTGCTTAAGCTCCCAAGTGAACAATGAAAGCCAAGGTAATTCCTGTTTAAAGACAAGGTAATTGCAGCTAATGTCCCTTCCCCCTAACACAAGGCAAACAACACATTTAAATTTCCCTCTAATTATCCCTGCCAAACAACTATCCCCAAGCCACCAAAGTTACAATGTAACAGTTCTAATTCAAGGTAATAATTTTTAACACATAAAACTAACTTCACTTACAAACTATTCAAATATTTCAGTTAAAACAGAATATAACTCCAGCCCTCTTTCCTACCTGCCTGCTGCTTAAGCTCCCAAGTGAACAATGAAAGCCAAGGTAATTCCTGTTTAAAGACAAGGTAATTGCAGCTAATGTCCCCTCCCCCTAACACCAGGCAAACAACACATTTAAATTTCCCTCTAATTATCCCTGCCAAACAACTATCCCCAAGCCACCAAAGTTACAATGTAACAGTTCTAATTCAAGGTAATAATTTTTAACACATAAAACTAATTTCACTTACAAACTATTCAAATATTTCAGTTAAAACAGAATACAACTCCAGCCCTCTTTCCTACCTGCTGCTTAAGCTCCCAAGTGAACAATGAAAGCCAAAGTAATTCCTGTTTAAAGACAAGGTAATTGCAGCTAATGTCCCCTCCCCCAACAACAGGCAAACAACACATTTAAATTTCCCTCTAAATTATCCCTGCCAAACAACTATCCCCAAGCCACCAAAGTTACAATGTAACAGTTCTAATTCAAGGTAATAATTTTTAACACATAAAACTAATTTCACTTACAAACTATTCAAATATTTCAGTTAAAACAGAATATAACTCCAGCCCTCTTTCCTACCTGCCTGCTGCTTAAGCTCCCAAGTGAACAATGAAAGCCAAGGTAATTCCTGTTTAAAGACAAGGTAATTGCAGCTAATGTCCCCTCCCCCTAACACAAGGCAAACAACACATTTAAATTTCCCTCTAATTATCCCTGCCAAACAACTATCCCCAAGCCACCAAAGTTACAATGTAACAGTTCTAATTCAAGGTAATAATTTTTAACACATAAAACTAATTTCACTTACAAACTATTCAAATATTTCAGTTAAAACAGAATATAACTCCATCCCTCTTTCCTACCTGCCTGCTGCTTAAGCTCCCAAGTGAACAATGAAAGCCAAGGTAATTCCTGTTTAAAGACAAGGTAATTGCAGCTAATGTCCCCTCCCCCTAACACCAGGCAAACAACACATTTAAATTTCCCTCTAAATTATCCCTGCCAAACAACTATCCCCAAGCCACCAAAGTTACAATGTAACAGTTCTAATTCAAGGTAATAATTTTTAACACATAAAACTAATTTCACTTACAAACTATTCAAATATTTCAGTTAAAACAGAATATAACTCCAGCCCTCTTTCCTACCTGCCTGCTGCTTAAGCTCCCAAGTGAAGTGAGTACTATATGTACTGTCCCCTTAGCTTATACTTTTTCCTTTCCTTTAGTGTTTTTTCCCTCTGTGGCATTTGAATGCTGCTACTCATACTACTAATAATATTTTTATTATACAACGGCAAGAAAGAATGTTGGGTTGTGATTGGTCAGACTGGGGACTGGACCCGTGATGTTATCCTGGCAGAACATCACGGATGTAGTCCCAACACATACATGACCGCATCACACACGGCAGCATGCAAAATGAATCACTGCCTACTGCCCAACACTGGCACTGCCCTGTCTACTCACAGTGCCAGCACTCATTCCTTGGGCAGACATTCACTTGTTCCCTCAACATACAGTGTCCACACATAGCCCCAAGTTCCCAGCTAAACTCCAATAAAAAAAAAAAAGAGTTCATGAAAAAGAAGCCAAAGCCCAGAGTCTGCTACTTCTCAATTCCCCCTCTCAGCAGCATGGCCGTGAGAGCATGTGTGGAGTTCAAAAGTGCCGCGCTCACCAGCTCCTGTAAACAACAGCCACATTTGGATGGCTAAGCAACTAAAGACTCTCCCACCCCCCACATGCTTAACAAACCCTACGTTTGCTTGTGGCTGTCCTCCTTCCTAGTAGTACAAAAAAAAAAAAACCTGTAAAAACACCTGATCCCCAACAGAGCGAGTGAACCGGAAACCAAGTCTGTGAATAGTCAGCAAGTGGCTGTTCTCCTCGCTCGATGTTCACCTCACATTAATTGTTTTTCTTAAGTCTGGGCATCTCAGAAAATGCAGTAAAACACATTCTTCCTACCGTCTCCCTATCTCCTTTCATCCTGCTTCACAAACCGAGTTGGCAGACATCCAGGTGAGAGCGGAAGAAGAGGGAGGCTGGCAGGAGGGCAACGGGACAGGAGCTCCAAACACCGCTGAAAATAGTAGCCACTGGAATAATCTCCCAGTACATTTAATTATGGCAGAAAACTGTACCAGAACTGTAAGCAGGATACAGGTGTGTGTGTGTTGGGAGGGGGGAGGGGCGACCAAATGAAACCAAAGCACACGAGGGACTGGGAAGCAAATATAAAACAGAATAAAAATCCATCTACTGTACAGACTGTGCCACCTGTTGGATAGATAGAAAAAGTACTACTTTTTATGGAAATACACTTTCACAGACAAAAATAAAAAAAAAAACTGTTACAAAAATACTTTGTTCTTTTTTCTTGAAGTTGGACATTAGCTGTTGTATAATAGGAATAATGCACTCCAGGGTGTGTGTCGTGCTGGGATAACACCACTTTGTAGGTGCTGGATGCACTCAGCCTGCGGCCTCGTACCCAACCACCCGAGGCATGACATTATCCCAGCACGACATACACCCTGTCATGCATTATTCCTTTATTTTCAAACACTACTACACACTTGGATTTTATAAACAATTTAAAACATGGGTAAAATGTTTAAATGGATCCATTTACATTCCCAGTATTTTTGGCGTTTTATTGTTTCTTATCAGACCACATAGCCCCGGCTAGTGGGTATAATGGAGAGCTAAAATGAACATGAATATAATTTTGAGAAAACAAATTGCAAAATGATGGGCATAACAGATTTGTTTTCCAAGAGTTTACACATTTTCACATGAATCACATATATTTAGTAATCGTAGTCATAATCACAAGGGTCATCTTCTGCATTTACTTGTAATTCTGTCCTCACTGCATGCCTCATTGGTACCGTCCTTCAGTCTGCACATATCCGTGCACTTCAGGCCATTCACTAAGCAAATGCAAGAGGGCAGCTACAGGAGCAGCTACATGTGCATGAAAGGAAATCCAATACAGCCTCTGGTGCTGGTGCACCATCCATCCAGTCAATGAGGAGATACCTTTGATGTTCATGCCTTTCCAGTTTCTATCCCTTTCTCATTGGGTCAGGAGTTCCAGGGTCGGTCTGAAGACTCCTTTTCCAGGCTGCAGCTTGGTAATTTGCTCTGAAGGAGTGCTTTTGGAAAAAGTGGTAACTAGTGCAATTCAAGTTATTTTCTTGAACAACACAGCTTATATCTCAGCTCATCAATTTCCAGTTGTTCTGGGTTTGGCTGCATATAAGTAGCAAACAAATTTCTCCAACATGGCATGAAGTTGTGGAGTTAGGTTCCAGTCTTCTCCCAAGTTCTACTAAAGCTTCTCTGGCATCGTTGTTTGTTTTGGGAATTTGCAGTGCATGCAGCTCGCCTTTCCCAGCAAAAGCTCTTGCTGTATCGCAGCTAGTTTGTGTGTGCATCCCTATAAGTGCCTTGCAAACATCGGATCCAATGGCCGCAGCTACTTTACCAATATCAACCAAACGTGATGGTTTTAGTGCCACATTTCTGGTACAGAGAAACACTGATGTGATCACTGAATGCGAGGCATAGGATGAAAACATCCATGTCCTCTGAGCTGATCACCACTGATGAACAGCCTTATTCTGCAGCATGAGCAACATGGAGTAGTAGGCATCCATCTGCCTCGTCATGTTGGCTCCATAAGGCAGGTACCTCTTCACTGCCCTTGTCAGTTATCTTTCAGCAGTTTTCAAGATGAGTGACAAAGACTGTTCCCCATCAGCTTATCTGTGTACTTTGTCTTCTACCACTCGCTTACCAGAAACTTGATCAGACTGCTTTTATTGTTTACTTGTGTTAGGAATAACTTCCACTGTCTGACAATGTGTGTGTCTGTGATGTTCATCATTTGAAACCCCTGTTGTTCTCCCATGTGTTCTTTCAAAGTTCTTAAAATTGACATCTCTACACAATGTTGATTCTGGTACTCTACGATCCTTCTTTAAGAGCCATGGAGTGAATGGAGGCTGCAAAATCTTTAAATGTAGCTTGGTCATTTCTCACTTTCTGTACAAGGCTCATTCCATCAATCACTGTTGAATTGTCTGGTATTGTTTCTGTGGGTACTGCAGTTTTCTGAAGGCTTATTGCCAGAAGAGCGTTGGTGTTTTTTCTGGGAAGACCTGGCGTAGCCAGTGCTCAAGGTACAGGCCAGAGGGCATGGGAAAATACCTCTCCCATCTGAAGGTTACAACTTTTGGTGATAATCATCCGACCAAAAAGTGATCTATCGGTCCTCAGAATGATGGAGTACCCACTGCTCTACACCTGCTTCTTTTTACTTAAGCTCGTGAAGGTTTTCAACGTGTTCTTTTTCTTTGGGTCATGGAATTTTTTTGTGGTGCATTTGATTCAAGCCTTTCTGTTTTGAAGCTCTGGTAGGCCTGCTCTCCTAACGCACGTGGATGGATCAGGTCTTTCATAACATCTTTTGGGGCTGCTGTGGCTGTTGAGATGCTTACAAGCTCCTGAGTTTCTTCAAATGGATTGATCCAGTTCTCCAGTACCGCCACAACAGCAGATACAGCCTTATCCTTCTCGATCTGAGGTTTTTGTAGCTCTGCATGATGAAAGTCAGATCTGTTCACCTGGGTCATAACTCTCAGCTCACTCAACAAAGCACTGCGGTATTCAGCTGTCAAGTAGAACCTGTTCAATGCTCCTGACATTTGGCTGAACTTTGTTGTTCCACCGGTTGTTTGAGTGTCTTGTGTTAATGAATAACCTCTGTTGTCTGATCTACAGGGGTGTGTCCGAATGGGTTATCATCTGTGAGTTGTACAGAAAAACCTCCACCGGTAAAGTACTTGTAGACTTGAGGCTGCTCTGTTGGGAGGTTTGTCATCTGTGCACAGTATGCTGGTAAACACCTTGTATAGTTTAGTCGACCGTAGGCTAAACACCATGGAATAATTTCCCAAATATCAAAGAGATGTAAATGCCAATTGCCCTCTGTTGATGCTTTGAGCAATCCCAAAATAATATTACAACCATATCAATGTATGAGACCCAGAAGGTAGACATGTTCCCATTGCTGTGGCGCAGATATTCTAGATACTGATTCCATAGTACCAGCGAATGTGTCAGATCTTCATGTTTGAACAGGTCATCTAAGTTCTCCTGGCACACATCTTCCTGTAAATGATTTACTTGTTCCAGCAATGCATGGACTGAGTACATCTAGCCACAAGGAGTAGAGCTTCACATATGTATTTGTGTACTCTGACTGCTCGATTGTACCTCTTGCCATCAAGCACGCCAGATACTGAGCTCTCAGCAATGATTCTAGATTCAATGCAGAGGTCATGCACACCAGCATTCTGAACCATTTGCCAAGGATGGCTAGGAGGTTCAAGATGGTATGGAATGTGCCCAGTCGAAGTATGATGTTTGCATATCCGTGTCTGTGCTTCCATGTAATCTCAGTGGCTTTTGCGTATAATGCTTGATCCAAAACTGCAGCGATCTTTTCCAGGTGTAGTTCTTTCATCATCAGGTCAGACTGGTTGAGTATTTCAAATACTTTTGACATTTCATTTGCAGGTACGTTAATTGTGGGCAGGTATCCGATCACATCTTGAGATATGGTGATCAGGATGCGTGTGTACTGATGTTAAAACCTATCCAGCTTGGAATGATCTGACTCGAAGTGTCTACCTGTCTTATAAGTATTCAGATACAGTTCTTGCCTTTGGCTATTCATGCCATCTCTTCTTGTTCCTGTCTGTCATCTTCGGTAGTGTGTAATAGCTGTGGTTCCAGTTGTTCCCCTGCTTTGTGAGTTGGTATCTGTTTGTTTTCAGTAGACACAGTACGCTGCTTCAGCTTTTCAACATCAGGAAGAACAATTTTCAGGGGATGAGGTCCATAGACTATAGACTGCACAGCAATGCCATTCAATCGACGGGCTGTCCCAGCCCCTGTGAGGGTTTCTTCAAAGTGATCGATATTGTCCCTGACTAAGTTTGTGATTATATATGGCTGGATACTTTTTGGAAGAATGACTCTGGTTCAAAGCTGCTGCTAGTTTCTGCAGGCACAGAACTGTGTCGTTTTCCTTTAGTTGGGAACAGGACATGCCATGTCCTAATCTGTCCAGAGTTTGGACAAGCTTGACATTTTCAGTGACAGTTTCACCCCATATGACAGCAGTATATCTTTTGTTGGTTTATGTTGTGCACCGGTCACAGCATACATAATATATTGGCTAAAGGAGTCTGTCAGCATATTGACCCTTTGGGATGGACATGTGTGCTCAGGTTTACCTGTGAGGAGGCCAATGAAAAAATGGCAGAGTTCTGGGGTAACAACTAGCGACTCCTTGGTGAGATCTGAAGGATAAGGCCACCAGGTTGTTTTCTCGTTTGTTTCTAATTGCTGTTCTTAAATGTAATGAATGATGCCTGGTCAATGGTTTTGCTGATATCTGATGATCTGGATTTCGATAACAGCAATTCCTGCATCATTGTTTGATACTTCTTTGCAAGGTCATACAGACTCATTATCGGGTAGCACCAACAGTTTCCCTTTCTCATCACGGAATATAGGCAAACTGCTTCAAAATTCAACCTAATTTATAACGGATGTACTTTCTTGTGGATTCTTTCACGATAGATACACCTTCTGATTGCATAATAGTAGCAAGTTTTGTTGTCAAACTGTTCAATGTTGTCACATCTGGAAAAAGGTATCAACTCATTTCTAATATATTTTAACAGTTCAACATATGACTGATGTTCTGTGTTTGAGTACTGTATATCACTGTCTGTGTTATTTACTGCATTCAATATTTGGCTACCTGTTGAGTGAAGGCAATTTGGGTCTCTTGTATATGCTTTGCAGCAACTCCGGTGATAACATGCCTCTGCTGCTGCTATCTCTCTACTTGTAATTACTAACATATTTTCATCCTTCTTTATAACTGCAGTTTGGCAGAGTGTTTCATCTGCTGAGATGTGTAGCTCTTACCAAAGATTCTCTAGTGTGCGTTCCTTTTTGGTACTTTTCCTTTTTACAGAAGATGCACTCGGTCACATAGATCCTGGTCTCGGAAGATGATCATCCGTTTTGCCGCTTGGTTTGACAGCTCTCTCCTGCTGCTGCTTCTGGCGCACCACTTTCTGCTTTTCATTTCAGTGACTCCAAGTCCCTTTTCATTGTGAATATGCCTAGACAATGTCTGCGGTAGAATAGCTGGGGACTCTCCTCTTCACCGTGAAGTTCCTCTGCTAGCTGAAGAATAGGAACATGATTCCTCACTTTTGCAGCGGTCAATAATGCCAACCAGGAATCATAGTTTTGTGAAACAGACAATTGTTCTCGTGGATTAAGCTTTGAAGAGACATAGTGAATGATACATCTCCTAGATGTACCCCTCTGACTAGACTGATTCTCTTCTTCCATTCTAGTAGCCACTACTCCAACATCATCTGAACATAAATAATAATAAGTGATTAATCAATATACATTACATTATCTAAAACCACTATATGATGGTTTATAAATGTTATTACCAGCGGCATATCGAAATATCACTGGAATTGTTGTGGTGCAAGGGTTAGTATACAGAGCTTGGTATTTGGGATAGACCAGCCATACCAGCATGAAAAGGGTCACTGGTACCACTCGGGGGATGCTCATACATACATACATAGATACATACATACATAGATAGTGTCGGCAGATAAGGGCCTATGGCCCACCTAGTCTGCCCACATGCTCATGTTGGTTATTAGCAAGCTTTATATGCCTAGATAACAGTTTGCACAGAATATGGACAGATGGCTAGAACACTGGTGGGTATACACAGGGCCCCTGGTGTTCTACGGCAGAATTTTCTGATTTCTGCGGCAGGGCTCCTTGACTTCTGCGGCAGCATTTTCTGATTTCTGCAGCATGATTTATTCATTTCTCTGGCAGAATGCAGTCCTGTCATTGGCTAAATATGATGTGATGTCATCGATGACATCGTATGCTGAGCATAGAGGAGGGGCTTCAGGATAAGCGAGGTGGGAAAAAAAGCCTGACACTATGGAAAAACAGTATATTTATATGAAAATTCACCAAAAACAATGAATTCTGCGGCACTATATATATTTTCTGTGGCACGATGCAAATTCTGCGGCAAATTCCGCAACCGCAGAACCGCAAAATTCCAGGGGCCATGGGTATACATTTGGTGTGAGAACACACATTAAGCTACACAACCCACAGTGCTATCTAGGCATATAAAGCTTGCTAAAAAAACAACATGAGCATCTTCCCCCCTGAGTGGTACCGATAACCCTATCTGGCTCATACACTATAAGGAACCAGGCTGTACAGTGCAGGGATAGAAGATCCAGGTGCAGGGTCTTCCCATGATGACAAGACAGCAGATCCAGGTGCGGGGCAACTGCCACAGAGGTCTGCTGCCGAGGCTAAGGAGATCCAGATGCTAAAATTGGTGAGTCCAGTCCAGTGCAATTAGGATCATCCGTGCCTTGTTCCTCCATATCTTGACCACCACCACCACGTGTATCAAGGGAGGGAAGATGTACAAGAGGCCTGGAGTCCAGGGTCTCACGAAGGCACTCCCCAACAGTGTCCCAGACTGAGGGGGATGGGCATAAAACAGCTTCAGTTTCACGTTCTCCCAGGAGGCAAAGAGGTCCAACACAGGACTGCCCCACAGGGAGAACAGGTGGTTCATCACCTCCTGATGTAAAGACCACTCGTGTGAGGTCTCGCTCACCCAGCTCAGGGTATCTGCCAGCTGGCTGTTGGCTCCCACGACATGAATCGCTAAGAGATCCAACTCGAAACTGTGCATGACAGTCCAGGCGTGGAGGGCCTCCCAACATAAGGGAAGAGAGTGCGTGCCACTCTGCTTGTTCAGGTAGGACATGGGCATGGTATTATTTGTGTGGACTTGCATGAGCTGGCCCCGGACAAAAGCAGCAAATTCCAGAAGAGCTAGGCAAACTGTATGGAACTCCAGCAGGTTAAATGTGGTGACGGAACTCCCTGGGAGTCCAGAGCCCATGGGTTCTGCGGTCCCCCAGGAGGGCTCCCCACCCCAGCAGAGATGTGTCTGTTGTCAGTATGACAGATGGCTCTGGGCAGACAAACAGGACTCCTTCTCCTCCAGATGTTGTAAGACTACCCACCACTGGATGGTGTCCCACATCGGCTGGGTCACAGTAACTGGCTGGTTCAAGTGACCTAAACGCTGAGACCACTGATGGCCAAGCTGCAGGGAGTCGGGCCTAGGCATGGAGGGATTCTAGCTCTGCCCCGATGAAATGAATCACCTGCGAGGGGCTGAGTTCATACTTGGCCAGATTGTCTCTGCAGGTCTGGAGGGCCAGGTCCCTGGAGTGCTCCCATCCTCTTTGATGGTCCAGATATCAGTCAGTCCTCAAGATAGGGGTATACCCTGACCACATGGCACCACAGAAAGGCTGCCACCACTGCCATGCACTTGGGGAAGACCCTGGGTGCCCACCTGAGGCCGAAAGGCATGACTTGGAACTGGTAAAGAACCTCTTCTGCAAGGAAACAGAGGTACCACCAGTGGGACAGATGGACTGGAATGTGGAAGAATGCATCCTGGAGGTCTAGGGAACAGAATTACACACCTTGCACCAGAAATGGTATAATATGGTTCACAGTGATCATCCTGAACTTGCACTTCCAGAGGTACAGATTGCGATCATGAAGATCCAGTATGGGGCACCAAACCCCTGTCCATTTTGGGACCAGGAAATACCTTGACCCTGATCTGTCAAGAGTCTGGGACATGGACTATGGCTCCTTTCTTGGTGAACTGAGCAACATCCTCCCCCCCCCCATGGCAGACAGGGTATCCTGCGACACCACCGGACTCCTTTGGCGCATACCACAGACTCCCTTGGGGCATGGGGCTAGTAAGGCAGGACAGCCTCGAAACTGAAAGGCAACCATTCGCCTACAACCTCTAGAACCCACCAGTCCAAAGTACTTACGGAACAAGTGTGCCAGAAGTAGCTCAGCCAACCCCCATGTGGAGCTGGGGCAGGGACTGGATGGGTGGAAGATAGACATCCTCCAACCCGTCAGTAGGCAACTTTGCAGAGGGCACCGGCATCTGCTGCCGGAGGGACACCATTACCCCTACCCCAGCCTTCTGTGGGGCTGTGACCAGGAAACTTGGTCTTGGGGTGCCAAGCCTGTGAGAGCCCCTGCCGGGCCTGCTGCTGCCTAGGCTACTGTGACAGAAAGGGCCGAAATTGAAAGAAGTTTTTCTTCAGCTTCTGCCTTTTCTATTCCTTCTTTGAGGAAGTCACAGAATCTAGGGTGGCACTGGACTTCTCAATTCTGGTGAGCTGTCCTTCCACCTCTGGGCCAAAGAGTTCAGTGCCCAGGAAGGGGACATTGGACAACTTATGCTGGCTGTCCGATGCCCTGTGACACATCATGACAGCCACTGCCATGGCACGGGGTGCAAGAATCACCCACATCCAAGGCTGTCTGAAGCTGGTGCTTAGCCAGTGTGACAGGGTTGAATAAGACCTTGCCCATTTGTTATGTAGAAAGATTTGTTATGTAAAAAGAATTAAACACAAGGATCTGTTTTATCCTCTTCTGTTTCTTGTCTGTCTGACTGCGCAGTCAAATTTTCTTGTGAGACCTAGGACTGGCCACTCCGACAGTCTCGCTGTCTCCCCCCTCCCACTATCTCTCTGCCTTCACTTGCTGTTTCTATCTTTTCTCCCCCCCCCTTGCATATCTAAAGTTATAAAATATGTGTGAATCTTTATGTGAAAGTGGGATCCCTTGGTTTGAATATGTATATGGTTATAGTGTCGAAATGATTGCAAAAAGCTATTTGGAGCTCAAAGGGTTAACCTGAGATGCTGGTTGGCAAACTCTTTGCAGAGCTGTCAACAGGTTGTCAGTTCTGGGACACCATGTACTGTTTTGATGCATGTGCAAGGAAGGAAACTGACAAGAGCATTTTCTGATAAAACAGGATGTCTTCTTTAAGTTCCCAGACAAAGACTTCTAAACGGAGCAGCAATATTTTTGCTACAGAGAGACCAAGACTGAAACTTGAATTAGAGATATCCTCAGATGAAGGACTTCGTTTTCTGTATTTGTACTGCTTTTGTAAAATAGTTATACTGAACAATTTTATTTTTTATTTTACTGTTATTGGGAAAAAAAAAATAAAATGCTACTTGAGAATTTTATACCTGCTCCTGGTCTTTCTATGCTTCTTGACCTGTGCCTCGACAACAGCCAGTGCCTGACCCTGGTCTCTGATCACTTTTACCACCAGCTGCTTGTCAGTAGGGAGATAAAAGAGGACATGATCTAGGACTCCCATCAGGGAGTGACCAAAGTAGGCCATCATCAGGGCATAACTCACCTGACAGAGACCAAGAGAGGACACGCCATAGACCTTTTCTGTTGCATGGTCAAGCTTCCTAAACTCCTTATCAGGGGACATGTCTATGCCCCCTATATTGCTAGATTTGCGGAAAACCGTGTCGGCAACCAGACCCTCGGCCAAGGGGTCCGAAAATCCGGACAAGGTGCCAGTAGGGATTGCATACTTACAGACCACACAGGCAGAGGGTGTCAGGCGGGGAGACAGATGCTGCCAAGGCTCCAGCGTTGGTTCCAGGATGATCTCGGCCATCGGAAAAGCAACCGCTGGGGATTCATCCTGGTGCAGTATCTCCGTGAAGGGATACTAATCCCTTTTTTTGGACTGGCTCCAAAGGAACCTCCATGGACTCACACAGAAGTCTGACCAGAGCCCCTAAAGACACCAGCCCATGGTCAGAAATCAGTTCCTCTACCGATTCCCGGTCAAAGGCACAAGCCCTCAAAGATGGCATCGAGAACCCGTCAGAGTTGAACGAGGATTCCTCGAAAACAGTTCTCGGACGTTTGCTACTATGCACCACTCGAGGCTTGGTTGAGTGAATGATCTTCAACAACCAGCCTGGCAAGCCAGTAGCCGGATGGGAATCTCAAGAAGGGGGCTCCCTGCATGGGCTACCGTTGAAGTGACTCCACCAGTATCAGTGGTGAGACACGTGTCAGAGACAGTTGTCACGTTAGGACTAGTATGGGCTGAACTGGCGTTTGCCAGGTGACGTCAAGGGTAGAGCCCCACCCCACCCAGCCAAGGCCCACTACTGCCACAGGAGCTCTGTATCTTTTTCATTTGAGGATCAAGAGAAGCGCTGACGGCGGCACCTCTCAGCTGAACAGGATTGAGAATGCAAGGAACCCCTTAACCTTGACCTAAACTTCGAGCATCGACTGTACTGACAATGTCAAAGAGATACAGCCAGAGGAGAAAAACAGACTGCCTGCACAGGGTTCAGCCATTCAACCCCGGAAGAAGGCAACTCCTGAGAGATAGCCATGGCCACCGACTGTGCTTGGAACTCTTGAGTGAGGACCCAGTTCCGAGAGATCGAGTTCTCCTCGATCCCCTCAGATGATGAGTTGACAGGATTGAGAAAAATCTCGACTGCCTGCTCAACCCATGTCATGACCGACAAGCTCGATGGGGGCACCGTGGAGCTGGCAGCCTTATCCCCAGTTGAACATTCAGCCAAAGCCAAATGTCCGACAGCCACCAAGCAGCTGGGGGAGTTGAGGGAGCGGGAAGAGTGTGCTCTTTCCTGAGCCCATGACCAATGGTGGGTCTTTTGGGCTTTCTTGCTCTTACCATGGTGGACAGGGTTCTCCCAAAGATCTGGAGGGTCTTGCATATGTTTCTAAAGCTGCAAGCAAAAACTGTGCCCACGTGGCCCTCCACGGGAGCAACGTGGTGACCAATGAGGTACCCACCATGGTCTCAGCCGCCACTTCTTCCATGGCTGCCATCAGTGACACAGATCCTGCAGCCGCGAGGGCCAACTTACGTGCCTGCTTTGATTTTACCAGAGCATTCCATTCATTCAGTCGGCCAACTGAGAAGAAGACAGGTGCACTGGTCATCCAGGGAGGAGGGTAGAAAAGTTTGGTACACTAGCATGCCGAAGTCCGGTACAAACTACAGGCAGCAATGTCATGCTGTTCGCCAAGGCAATAGATGCACCACATGTGCAGGTCCATCCAAGGCATCTGCTGAGGAGGGAGGGGCAGCTGCAGAATAGGGCTGCTAGCTTCAAAATCAAGCAGACTCTATAGAACAAATGACCTTTCTTCACTGGCAAATTTCGTATATTGGATTGCACTGGATGCACCGTTTAAAACCAGGAACCAGCTTAGAACTCCCATGATCCATAATGTCGACGTCGGAGATGTAACCAGGGGTATACTTTTTTAAGCAAAGAAGGAAAAGTTAGACAAATGGTGTATTTGAAATAATTCGGGCCTACACCGCCCGCAGAGCTGCAAAGGAGGACACCTGACTCTTCCAACGGAAAGGAAGATCTTGCATCACGGGGCACAACTGAGGGATATACCACCTGGGTGGTGGGAGAAGCTTAAGCTTGAAGACTGTATAGCAAGAACAGTTCTCAAAGGTAGATTGCCAGAAGTGTGAACAAGTGAACCACATCCATGTCCTTAGAAATGTTTTCCCACTAAAAAAGCTAATTTCAGCTATAGTTAATAAAATTATTAGAATACCTGTCAAATCTACTTTTCTAGGTACCTCCTATGCTGGGCACAGTAAGTCCTTTTTTATTTTCTCGAACCTAACCCTTACCAGATTTACAATGTTATTTATTTTTTTGCTTTATTTATGCTCCTCCCATCTCCCCCCCCCGACCGGCCACTCCTTCAGGCCGCCTAGGACCCCCCACCAGCCTCCCCCCTGCCATCACGCCAGTCCTGATCCACACCACTATGGTTTGCCCGATTTATCCCTTCGCAGGAGGGCCTCTCCCCCCCCCCCAGGCTCGGGATACTGGGGTGGTGGAGTGCTTGCTCAGAGGCACATAAAATTCGCCAGGGTTCACAAGGGACCAGCATGGGCACTCCCAGGCTTTGAGTGGCGAACAGGGTGGGGGGGGGGCTGGCAGCCATCATACGGCTAGCTGAGAGGCATTTTCCTGTTTGCGCCCCACCTACTCCCCCTTCAACATGGGCCGCATGCTTGCGGCGTCCTGGGTGAACACACATGCGGCATGTGGTCACCCATGCCCCGAAGTGTGCTTCACCCATGCCCTGAAGTGTGCTGCCACAACTGGCCCCAAGGAGCCACTTGAGAATGACGCTGGTTCCGACCCCCAGGGAGGAGAGGGTCCCTCGGATGCCCCGAACCTTCCCCGCAGGCCTCTGCTCCTGTCGTCCCAGGCTCAAGCACAAACACAGGTCACCAGCGTGCTGGGCAAGCTCCTATTGCCCAGTGCCACAGAGCCGGCTGCAATGTTATTTCTATGCTAAATGTGGTGGCCATCTTTTTTTCTTGAGAAAAAGACTAAATTAAAACATCTATAAAAGGCTCAAATTTTGGTGGAAGTAGAAAATTCCACCACCAAATAAAAATGGAAGATGCCTAGCATCTTTTATAGTGGAAAAAAGGTAGGGTCAAATTTTTTGCCAAATGTTGTTGCTGTGCTGCTTTAAATAACATTATTTCCCATGGAAGCCTAACTGCTGTTTCCCTGTACAACCAATGTAAAAATATAGGAATCCCTGTAGATATGGGATCCCTGTATTTTGATGCAACCAACCTCTGCCAAGATTGGATTAACACATGAGTAACTCTTACAACACAGTGTGAAAGAGTGGCATGGTCCACTTTTAAAATGGGGGCGAGGAGGATTTATTTTTAAAATATGATTGCTGGCCATGCGAGCAGCAAGTCTGTGCTGCGCTGAGGGGCCAGCAACCCAGATTTGTGAGCAAGCCCAGGCGACAGAGGCTTCAGCATCCAGTGGACACATCCCATTGGATGCTTGCCTCCTACAGGGAAGGAGGATTCCAGATCCCACTATGCTACTGCCACTGGAGGTCAACAGGTGGCACAGGCAAGGCACGGACAGCTGGGGAGGAAAGGACACTTAGCTTTGTGCATACCTGCAGCATGTGCTGTCAAAGCACGTTTATCCCGAATGTGTCTGGGGAAAGCAGAACAGTAAAAGACCTTGGACAGGCATGATGGTGCATCTCTTGGCACTCTCGGGTCCTGCGGTGGCTGGTCAGCATCAAGAGGTAGGAATCTCTGGAAAGCAAGGCGGACAACAGGGCTGGGAGCCTGCCCAAGGGCAGCACTGTTAGGGCTCAGGGCAGATGATCTAAGAGAAACCGTTAAAAAATGAGGGTTATTCACCTGTAACCGTAGTTCTAGGAGTAGTATATGGTACACATCCACACTTGGGCAGTCTTCCTTTCCCTTTAAATCTTGCTGCAACCTCTTCAAGCTAAGTTCCTTCCACCCACCTGGGTGGTATCCTCCTCGGCTCTGCCCCGTGATGTCAGATCTTGCCCGCTGGAAGCAGTGATCCATGTGCCACTTGCCAGGAGAGGTCGGGTAGGTTGTGTGGATGTGCGCCAAATACCACTCCTAGAAAGTACAGTTACGTAAAATATTACCGTAACAGTAGATCTTTGAAGAGTGTCTTTTGTAGTAGGTAATACACTTGGGTTATCGCCAGAGGTCGCTGTGGCGCATGGCAGCTCTTCTAGCAGTCTTTTCCAGGGGCCGCCCACACATGACATCAGCTTCCTGTTTCCTATACAAGTGTGGACGGTCCCTGGTATCTTCAGTTTCCCCCGCCAGATTCAGCTTGCTAAGTGAGGACCGAGGGGAAGCAGAGGTACCATAGGCATCCCAACCCATATGTCATTGGACCAGAATTTGTTCTAGAGAAGGAGGGGTATGGGGGCCGGGAACGCACCTACTGCAAGAGACACTCCTCAAAGATCTACTGTTACGGTAATATTTTACGTTGCTGTACTATCTTCCACTGAGTGGTCTCTTGCAGTAGGTAATACACTTGGGATGATTCCTAAGCAGTAAACCCAAAAAGGGTGGTCATTATGACACAAGGAGGAAGCAACGCCTATGTTGTGACATGTTTTGGGCCAGGTCAGCTGCGCTGGAAATACCCGTAATACAGGCCTCTGTAAAGCAGGCCGCAGTGGTAACCATAGCTCTGGTAGAAAGGGCTTGGACAGGTCCTGGTAATGGATTGTTGTATTTTGAATAACAAAATGTTATGCAATGTGCTAGCCCATTGGAGAGAGTCCATTTATTGACTGGGAGACCTTCCCTGCCCAAGGCGAGGGTGACAAAAAGTTGAGAAGTTTTTCTAATCATTTTAGTTCGATTAGTGTAGTATAATAATATACAATGGACATCTAAGGTATGTAAGAGGTGTTCACCTCGATTGGAGTGTTCAGGATAATATACCAGTAACTCCAAGGACCGGTTTAAGGTGTGTTCAGACACTACCTTAGTTAGGAAGGAAGGGGCTGACATGAAGTGTCAACCTATCTTTGTGAATAATCAAGTAAGGGTCTCTACACATGAAGGCATGGAGCTTGGAAAAATGTTGAGCTGAAGTGGCAGCCACTTAGTATAATGTTTTTCATGAAAGAACAACGGAGGTCACAAGAGGCCGCCAGTTCAAAGGGCTCAAGAGTTCATTTCTCTATTAGGAAATTGAGATCCCACGGAAGAGTGGGTCTTCTGATAGGTGGTTTAATATGTAGTATTCCTTTCAGAAACATTTTGGCTAGATGATGTTGGTACAGTTATTTCCCATCCAGAGGTACGTGGAAGGCCAAAATAGTGGTCAAATGGATTTTGATGGAGGAATAGCTTAATCCTGTCTTGGCAATCGAGGCCAGGTAATGTAAAACTTTTGTCAGTGGACATGAATAGAAATACAATGATTGGGAAGCAACTCAGATGGAAAAGAGTTTCCATTTGGAATTATATGTTTCCCTGATTGCTGGTTTACGTGAGGCCAGTAAAAAATTAGCAACAGGAGAGGACACTTGTAGACGTGCAATGAAAGTGTCCTCAGGAGCCAAGCATGAAGGTGTAGGGCCTTCCGGTTGGCATGTAGAAGGGTCCCTTGATTCTGAGTCAAGAACTACGGTCTGACTGGCAACTGAATGGGGTTTGTCCACTAATAACTGCTGAAGTAGATGGAACCACACTGGTCGAGGCCACCAAGGGACTCGGGGATAATGGAATAGTATCTGGGGAGACGATGGTTGGTTGGTGAAGCAAACTGATCCAGATGTGGGGTCCTCCACAGATAGAATATTTGGTGGGGTACTTCGTGACAAAGTGTCCATTCGTGTGCTGATGACTGGTGACTAAGAAGGTCGGCCAGGAGGTTGTAACATCCTGTTATATGGACGGCTGTCAGTAGTAGATTTTGCTGAATGGCTTCTTGCCAGACTGCAAGGGTCTCTTTGAACAGAGAGCGGGACTTCTTACCTCGTTTGATGAGGCAGAATACTACTGTAGTGTTGTTTGACTGAATCAGTAACGGTCCCAGAGATAGATGATGTTGAAAAAGCCTGAAGGGTTAAGCAAACTGCTCTCAGCTTCAGTGGATTGTTGTGGAGATGAGGGATAGAGGTGGTCCACTTGCCCTGTGTCCTGTAAGGACCCAGGCGTGCATCCCACCCTTTTAGGGAAGCATCCTTGGTCAACGTCTGCGTGGGAGGGGGATCTGGAAGGGCATGTCTTGGCATAGGTTGGCATGGAGTGTCCTCTGACTAGGATGGAGCGTAATGTTGAGACCACTGGTTCAGGAGAACCTACTGGACAAATGTTATATGAAGATGGGTGAAAGCCATCGTACAGATGGTAGCGGCCATGTGACCCAGGAGACATAGCATGCATTTGGCTGTGACAACTTTTTGGACTTGTATCTGCGATGCCAGAGATTGAGGCTTGTGTTGCCTGTCTGCTGGAAGATAGGTTTTGGCAGTGACAGTGTCTAGAACCGCTCCTAGATATACTGGAGTGACTATGAAGGGGTCAAATTGGACTGTTGTCAATTAACTAATACCTAGAGCTTGGAAATCGAATTAAGGTTGCTTCTAGGGAGGAAAGCCAAGCCAGTCTGGATTCTGCTTTGATGAGTCAGTTGTTTAGATATGGAAAGACAAAGTGCCCATTCCAGCGTAGGGCCGCTGTTATTACCGCTAGGTATTTGGTGAACACTCTCAGGGCCGTTGAGAGGCCGAACGGGAGTGCCCAAAATTGTTAATGTTGACCCAACAGGTGGAAACTAAGGAACCTATGTAGGTAGGCCTCTTTCATACCTAGGACACATAGCCAATCCCCTTGTTTTTAGTTTAGGGTGATCATACGGAACCTTTTGTACTGGATGTACAGGTTCAGTTGTCTGAGGTACAGTATTGACTTGGGTACCAGAAAAGAAGTGGAAGTAAAATCCCTTTGTGTTTTTTGTAAGAGGTGTGTTCCAGGCCTCCAAATGGAGGGCAAAACGACTGCTCACAGCTTCCTTGGCCTGGTCGAGGAAGCATGGACATAGCCTCAGTAAGCCACTGGGAGGCAGGCTGACTAGTCCAACTGGGCAGGTGGAAGTGAGAGCCCTGAGCAGCAGAGGGGTTGGTTCCAGTAAGCTGGAAACGACCTCGGAGCTGCGTTTATTAGACCCTCTGTATTTTCCACCTATTTAGGTGTAAAGGGAGGACTGAGAACGGTAGGATGGGTGGAAAGTATGGGACACGCTATGCACCATATGAAAGGTTCTCCCTGGAGCTTTGGATATCACATGTCAAAGCTTGGGTTACTGGCCCGAATAGTCTAGACCTATTAAAGGGGCATTGAGTACTCTATGTCGTACATCAGTTGTGAAGCCTGAGACACGAAGCCAAGTATGGCGATGCAGAGTAATGCTAGCTGCTGACATGCGGGCCGAAGAAATCGACTGCATCATATGTCGAGCGAAGTGGGTGTCTAGAAAACAGAATTTGTCAGTAGATGTAGTGGCCAATCACTTTTCTTGTTCATGAAAACGAGATAGTTTGACAGAGTCAATGGCTGAAGACCAGAGTGTATGCTGGTATTTGACCATATGTCCCATTATCCAAGTGGCAGTAAGCCTTCTGGTAACTTTTAGATAATCTGCCATATCCTTACGTTGTTAGTCATGTTGGTAAAGAATCTCATGACTTTTTTTTTCTGAATTTGAACTATCCTCCCATGGAAGGATGGGTCATCCGGAGGAGAGGCAGTCGTCTGTCTGGATAAATCCTCATCAATAGAGGAAATTTCCGATGGAGGCAAGTGGGGTTGAGAATCCATTTCCTGGAAGTCCTCATTCTCCAAATCTCCAGTAAAATCTACTGGTAATTCAGCCTTGTCTGATAGGTAGTCATTGCCTTACAAGGGAGGTGACCAGGGTGGGAAGCTTTTTTAGCACCCTGGGAGTGATGAGGCGGTTAAGTAGGGGAACAGGAGAGGTGGCTCGGCACTCCTGGATTGGAGGGTGGAGATTGCCATACGGCATCATGCAAGACCTGCAGTACTACAAGAGTAAAGTACAGTTATGTAGGAACTTACCATAACATTAGATCTTCAAAAGGAGCTCTTGCAGCAGGTAATACCATTAGGACTAATGTTACCAGACGTTAGGACCCCAGAAAAAAATCTTGTATCTAGCAGTCTGTGGCGGGGTCCGCCTCAATGTTGGCTCCACCCGACGTCAGACATGGTATAAAGGGGGCAGTCCCCCGGCGCCATCTCAGTTCTCCCACCGGAGACACGGCTGAAAGGATACGAGAACCGGACAGGATCTCCCCAACACTAAATAGGGTACGACAAATTCCTGGGGGATGAAGGGTGGGAAAGCTGCCTGCTGCAAAAGCTCCTCTCAAAGATCTACTGTTATGGTAAGTTCTTGCGTAACTGTACTATCTGACTTTGAGGAGGAGCTTTTGCAGCAAGCAATACCATTAGGACAGAGTCCCAAGCAGTACCCAAGAATAGGCCCAGGTCCGATGGGAGGGGGAGAAAAGAAACAAAAGCTGAACAGCTTCAAAAAAGCAGGCCCTGCAGGATGGCCAATCCAAGACCTGCTCTCCTCCGGGAAGCAATGTCAAGCCTGTAATGCCTAACAAAGGTATGGACTGTGCTCCAGGTTGTGGCAGCAGAAATATCTGCAGAGGATATGTTGCTTAGGGAAGCTAACGAGGTAGCCACAGCACTAGTGGAATGACCCTTGACCGGGCCCGGCAAGGGCTTACCATGAATTTGGTGACAGAAAGAAATACAGTGCACTAACCAACGTGTTAGTGACTGTTTGGAGACAGGAGCCCCTGTCATCCTGTGTGCAAAAGAGATGAACAACTGGTCCAATTTCCTAAATGCACTGGTTCTGTGGATGTAACAGTGAAGAATCCTACACACTTCCAAAGTATGCAGCAAGGCCTTGCCTTGATTAGTGAACTCCAGATAATAAACCGGAAGGTTAATGACCTGGTTCAGGGTCAAATCGGACACTGCCTTCAATAGGAACTTAGGATTCGTGCGCATGGTCACCCCGTCCCTGTGGAAAACAAGATAAGGGTCCTTACACATAAGGGCCTGAAGCTCGGAACCCCTTCGAGCAGAAGTAATAGCAACTGAAAATAACACCTTCCATGAGAGAAAGCGTAGCTCACAAGAAGCGGCTGGTTCAAAGGGAGGCAGGCTGAGCTTTTAAAGAACGAAAAGCAACTCCCATAGTGGAACGGGTTCCCTCCTGGGAGGTCTGATGTGAAGAACCCCTTGAAGAAAGGTGTTGCACATGATGAGCTATGCCAGAGTCCTCTCCCCATATGGTGCTTGGTAAGCTGAGACCGCATACATATGTACCTTGATGGACGAGTAGCTTAAGCCCAAGTCCAAAAGGTGGAGAAGATAATCCAACACATGCTTGACTGGACAATCCAAGGGATCTAGGGCACGAGCCATAGCCCAAAGGCAAAAACGTTTCCACTTCATGGTATAACCAATAGTTGCCGTAGTGGAGGGTTTCTTCGCTGCTACCAAGATCTCTGCCACTCTGCTTGACACTCCTAATCTTTCTTCTGCTATAATTGCAGGAGCAAGGCATGCAGATGAAGAGATTGCAGAGAAGGATAGACTAGGGTCCCCTGTTCTTGAGAGAGCAAGTGGGTGGAGAGTTGCAACTGTACGGGGGGGGTTCTGTGGTCAGTTGCTGCAGCAGCGGGTACCAAATTTGCAGAGGCCAAAGGGGGGGCCACCATTATCATTCTGGCTGCTTCTGACTGCAATTTGAGCAGCATTATCTGAATGAGGGGAAAGGGAAGGAAGGCGTAGAGAAACCTCCCTGTTCAAGAGAGGGACAATGCGTCTCACCAGAAAACAGCAGGTCCTGGATCGAGCGAGCAGAAATTTGGCAGTTTGGCACTGCATGGGGACGTAAAGTGGTCCAGTTCTGGATGGCCCCAGCGACCGAAGAGGTTGTCTCTGACTTCTTGGAGTAATTCCCATTCGTAATTCAGACAGCGAGTGCAACATACTGTCGGTGAGAAAGTTCAGGCTTCCTGGTAGGTGTACCGTCGTGAGATCCAGACGATGTTCTACTGCCCAGTCCCACTCTCTCATGGCCTCCCTGCAAAGAGGGTATGACTGAGTGCCCCCTTGCTTGCTGATGTAGAAGACAACCAGAGTGCTGTCTGACTGCACCAAGAGAGTATCTGGAGGGATCTGGTCCTGAAAATCCATTGGGGCGTACTGAACAGCTCTCAATTCCAGAATATTGACGTGTAGAAAGCGCTCTGTGGGGGACCAAGTCCCTCTGCTTCTGTGATCCCCTAGGTGAGCCCCCCCCCCATCCTTACAATGAGTTATCCGTCGTTAAAGAGTTTGTAAAGGGGGGGCAGTCTTTGGAAGGAGACACCTCCCTCCAAATGAGGGCGCAGAGCCACCACTCGAGGGAGTGACATACCACCGCTGAGACTCGGACCTGCAGGTCCAAGTCGTCCACCACCTGGCCCCACTGGACCTTGAGGTGCCACTGCAGAACTCTCATGTGTAGTCTGGCAAGAAGAACCGTAGCAATGGCTGCAACCATGTGGCCAAGAAGTTGAAGCATAACCCTCGCCGGAATGGAGGAAGCTGCTTGGACTCTGCGTGCCAGGTTCATTAAGTGAACTGCCCTGTCTGAAGGTAAGAAGGCCTTCCCCTGAACAGTGTCCAGGATGGCCCCTATGTATTGCAACCATTGGGAAGGCTTGGGTTGCGATTTTGGCTGATTTATGGTGATGCCCAGGGAGAGAAAAAGGTTTTCTGTATCCTCCAGGGTCACCACCAGCTGGCTTGCTGACTTGGCAGAGAGAAGCCAGTTGTCTAGGTAGGGGTAGATAAAGTGGCCTTTACTCCTGAGGGCCGCTGCTACTACTGCAGGCACTTGGTAAAAACCCTAGGTGCTGAACAAAGGTCGAATGGCAGTACCCTGAATTGGTAATGCTGATGCCGGAAACTGAACTGAAGAAACCTTCTGTGGGAACGCAGGACCTTGATATGCATGTAGGCGTCCTACATATTGAGGGAGCATAACCAATCTCTTCGATGGAGGAGGGGAAGCAGGCTTGCCAGCATCACCATCCGGAATCTCTGGTATCTGATGGAGAGACTGAGCCAACTTAAATCCAGAATGGGGCGAAGATCTCCAGTTTTCTTTGGGACTAAAAGGAAAGGGGAGTAAAATCCAATGCCCCGTTGATGGTGAGGAACCGGCTGGATGGCTCTTTTCTAAAGCAGCTGCTGAATTTCGGCTGCCAGTAGTTTTTTTTTTTTAGTTAATTTATTTATCCGCCTGGTCCCTGGCAGCGGTGCATCCTGTCAGATTCCCCCAGCCCTATCCCCCGCTCGCGGCCTACCCTTCCAGCTGCCCCATGGCTTGCCCCCCCATGGTGGGGTCGGCGAGGATCCCTCAACCTGCCCAACTCCAAATTCAGTGCTGGAAGGGTTACTGTCCATCGCGGGGCGGCGCCTGCGGAGACCGACCATCATTCTGCCATGCCAGTACCCTTTTTCCTCCTGTAATTTGGTTCCCCTAGATGAGGCGTGCAATGACGCTCAAGGAGCAAGCGTGCATGCTCCCGTACGCGCTCCTACGAACGTCTTCCCTGTATACCCCCACTTCTGTAGCTTTCGGTGCACCAGCCCCCTAGCCTCCGCCAAGGGCCAGTCGTGTACCGAACTGCTGGTGTTCCCCCCTCCCCAGAGAAGGAGAGCAGTCCTATGGATGCTCGATTCCTCTCCTTCCCCACTGACCCCCAGCAGTTCGTGCTCATTTCCGAACACAGGTCACCAGGGTAGCGCGAGGTAAGGCAACCAGCGCCTCAACCCTCAGCGCCACTGGGCTAACTACCAGTAGTTCTGCATGGGCCATTGGACAATGGACTGGGGGGGGGATTGTCCAGTGGAATGCTGAGGAATTCTATTGTATAACCTCTTAGAATGGTGTCCAGCACCCATTGGTCCAAGTTTGTGCTAGACCATTCTGCATGGTAAAGAGAGAATCTCCCTCCTAGCCTCTCGTCTTGCGTCTCCTGAGGGGAAGGAGGGGATGCAGCGAGTCAGGCAGTGGAGGGAGCTCTGGGCTGCTTGGGGCCAGGGGCACCCTGAAGGGCAAGGTGACCACATCTTTTGAATCCCTTTCCTTGGGATTGCTAACCCCCTTGTCGCAGACCCTTACAAAAGGGGCGATGATAGGGGCCCTGGGGTACTGACTTGTACATCTTACGTACGTCAGCTATGGCTTGGCCAGACTCCTGGATTTCTTTGACCAATAATTCGACTTCCAGCCTGAACAAGATGGGGTCCTGGAAGGGGACGCTCAGGATAGAGTCCTGGAGGTCTTGGCTGAACCCAGAGAGCCTAAGCCAGGAATGTCTTCTCATGCAGACTCCTGTTGCCGCAGCCATGTCCACAGAGTCTTAATCAACTCTAGGGTTTTTTCACCCCATGGAGACTGCTGGCATGTCACCATATTGGCGAGGAAATTTAAGGACCGTATTGAGCCCGTGGCTGAGGTAAAAACCTTTCTGCCCCAACTGTCCATTCTCTTTGACTCAGGATCCAGTGGTTGGGAGCTCAGGTGCTTAGGCTGACTACCTAGACTGTGAGCAGCTGTAAGCACTAGGGAGTTGGCTTTTGGGTTTTCCCCCAAAAAGGGCTCCGCCTTAGGGGGCTTATATAGCCTGTCCGCCTTCTTCGGAATGGCAGCAGTGGATGATTGTTTACGCCACGTGATTCTGGTGACATCCTGGAATGGCTCGACAAGAGGCGGGATGACCAGGGGCTTTGGATCTTTTCAACCCCAGAAACTTGGCCAGGTGTCTGCATTCTGGGTCCAGTTCCTCTGTGCCCCATTCATAAACAGACTGAATGTGACACACAATGTCTAAAAATGATGGGTCATCTGGAGGGGCCCTGGGAGAGTCCCTAGGGCCCAGAGAGGGTGGAACAAAGTCTCCTTCCAAAGATGAAGGATTAGCATCCCAGTCGTCTGGAGAGGACGGACGTCCACTGGAGGAGGGGACTGGAGAAGAGTGCAGTCTCATGCGCTTGCCCTTGTCTGGAAGGGTTATCTCTTCTCCTTCCAGCATTAGATGTGGAGGAGGGGGACCCACAGGAGGAGGCTGCGGAGTAGTGTCTGAGGACCTATTCAGGAGGTCCCCTTTGACCGTGTTCCACCACGATGAAAAGAGCAAACTGATGTCCGCCACCGGGATGACCACTGGGGCAGGCGTCGGGTTCACGGGACTGGGCGTCTGAGGCTCCTGCGTGTTAGGTGTCTGGTCTATAGGGCCCTGATTGTCCTTGTCCAGCAGCTGGGGTTCTGTGTTGCTAACGGACCTGGTGTCCGGAGTCAGAGGGGGCACAATGGGCGACCGGCCCCCTCGAAGGTGGGGCGGGCATCAGAGTCTCTTCCGACAACCGTTCACAGTCTGGTGTCGGGAAGAGGGCAGTCGGCGAGACCGAACGACTAGCAGGGCGCCGGTTGGAGGCAGATGGGCGCACCTTAGCCAGCTGTCTGAGTCATCCGGGCGCTTGCGCTTCTCCAACAAGCCGCCTGGTTTGCCTACATCTTTAGGCTTGCTTGCAGGCGAATGATCCTCCTGGGTCGACCCTGAAGAGGACTTGTGGGGTTGGTGGGCCAGGAAGGAATCGGTTGGGGGGGGGGCGCAAATGCCTGGAGGATGAAGGCTCCCTGTTTTTGCCCTGAGAAGAGGCAGGAGCAGGTTTAGACTTGGAGGACTCTGTCGACTTAGGCGGGACTGAGCCTGACCTCCCTCTGGAGGCCGAAGAGGAGTGCTTCTTGGCAGGTGACTTAGGGCGGGACTCAGACCTGGCCCTATCCTTATCCCTATGGTGGTGGTGGTGCTTCCCCGGCCCCCACGAGTTCTCTTTGTGAGAGGAGTCCTTGGCGGGAGAGGAAGAGCTGTGATCTGAGGACCGCTGCATGGCCGCCACCTTCTATTCCAGGAGATATGCTTTCAGGGTGTTCGTTCTCCTGGTCCTGGTCTTTTGATTGAACTTTTTGCAATGTGCACAATCGGTAGGCTGGTGGTCGGGGCCTAGACAGAAGAGGCAGGCCGCGTGGCCGTCTTTTTCCGGAATCTGCCGCATGCACACTTAGACTTGCATCCCGGTGGAAAGGGTGATGCCATAAACAAAGACTAGTTGTTTGATTGTAAAAACCAAAAAATTTTTAATTCTTTTAAGAAGCGGTTGACTGTGTCGAAAGGCATCTGTGGAGCCGAACTAAGTGGGTCGACGGTGGGAAAAGAACTGAGATGGCGCCCGGGGCCTGCCCCCTTTATACCACATCTGACGTCGGGCAGAGCCAACTTCGGAGGCGGTCCCCCACTACAGACTACTAGCTACAAAATTTTTCCGTGCGGTCCTATCGCCTGGCAGCATTAGTCCTAATGGTATTACTCTGCTGCAAGAGCTCTTCCTCAGAGTCAGATCGTCCAATTGGGGGAAGAGGGGTTTTATTGGGGGGGGGGGGAGACAGGGGAATTCAGTTTATGGAGGTGATTGGAGGTGTAGCCTGAGCAGGTCTTTCCCCTGGGCGGTAAAGTCCAGAGTCCCGGACCCTATCCGCCTAGCCTCTAAGAGTGTACACCTGTGAGGGTGGAGGGGTAGTATGCATGGTAAATGTAGTTGCTTGTCCCAGTGGAACACGGTTCTCCATAGGCGGAGCCAGCTGGGAAACAATATTATGCAATAACATTGACGTCCCCATTGTTGGAAGACGAGCCCCTGGTGATGCAGCGCCGAATGAACCCATCTCATCATAAACTGCTTTCAATGCACTGAAAAGTGACATCGACGAGACAGTGTAATCTCCAGTCGATGACGAGGCAACATATAAAGGCACAGTCGACGGTGGAGCACCTGTCATCGTGGCTGTTGACGAGCAGTGAGGCACAGAGTTTGAGGAGGGTTCTCCTGCTCAGTGTCGTGGATGGAACCCAGAAAGGATGATTCACAGACTGCAGTGGAAGTGCTGAAAAGCACCGTTGATGAGAGAGTGTCATCTCCCATCGATAAGAATGCAGAATATGAATGTATTGTCAATGGTGGCAGCCGTCAACGAGCAAGTTAGGCACAGAGGTTTGAGGAGGGTTTCTCAGTCTCATTGATGTGCCGTCGATGGAACCCACAGAGGGTTCATCATAGAGTGCCTATGAAGTGCTGGAAGGCACCGTTGATGAAAGAGTGTAAACTCCAGGCAAAGAAAAAGGCAGAATATGAATGCATCGTTGACAATGGTAGCCATCGACGAGTGAGTTAGCCACAGAGTTTGAGCATGGGCTGTCCTTCTCTTTGAGGTGCCGTCAATGGAACCTACAAAGGGTTAATCATAGAGTGCCTCTGAAGCGCTGGAAGGCACCATGGACGAGAAAGTGTGAACTCCCGTCAATGAAAAGGCAGAATATGAATGTATCATCGACGGTGGTGGCTGTTGACAAGTGAGTAAGGCACAGAGGTTGAGAAGGGGCTCTTCTCTGTTTTATGCCAGTGAGGAGAATCAGTGGAAAGGGAGCTCTTGGTATGAGCCCTCCATGGTCCTCCATGAGAGATAATTTCTTGTAGATTCTCATTGACGACTGTTGTTTTAGAAGTTGCTCTAGCTTTTGCGTGCGAGCTGAAGACGGTGGAAAAATGAACCGAGGATACTAGGGACCGCCCACACTTATACAGGAGACAGGAAGCTGATGTCATGTGTGGCCGGCCCCTGGAAAAGACTGCTAGAAGAGCTGCCGTGTGCCACAGCGACCTCTGGTGATAATCCAAGTGTATTACCTAATGTAAGAGACCACTCCATGGAAGATCTACAGTTACAGTTGAGTAACCCTAATTTCTAGGGGTGTTGAGAAGCTGCACTATCCACACTTAGGCAGACTCCGGGCAGTTCTCTGGTAGGAGGGGGCAAGGCACACACCACCCGTAAACAAAGATTAGAGAACAGAGGCCCCAAAACCAGCATCCTGGTGTGACTCAAGCTCAATGTGGTAGTGGGAAATGAAGGTGTGTGCTGACATCCAGGTACCAGCCTTGCAGATTTCCTGGAAAGGGATGTCCATGGAAGCAGCCACCGAGGCAGTGGTATGTCTGGTGGAGTGAGCCCTAAGTCCAACGGCAGGTTCCCTACCAGCCAACCAATAGCAGAAGTCAATGCAGGAGACAATCCATCTGTCAATCTGCCAGGTGAAGCTTCAGCATAGGCAACAAAGAGCTAGTGAGGGAGGAATGGTGAAATACACTATGAGGTTAATCGCCTGGTTAAGGTGAACCTCCGAAACAACCTTCGGGAAGAACTTCGGGTTGGGGCAGAGGAAAACCTTGTCCCTGTGGAACACCAAATATGGAGACTCTACCTAGAGCGTCTAGAGCTCACTGATCCTTCTGGCAGAGGTGATAGCCACCAAGAAGATGGTCTTCCATGACAGGTGAGGGATGTCGCACCTGTGCATCTGTTTGAAAGGCTTGCATATGAGCACTGCCAGTACGAGCAACAAGTTCCAAGGTGGTAGTGGTTCATGCACCGGTGGGGACAGGTGGTCAAGGCCATTAAGAAGCACTGACAACCTTCTCCTGCACTGTCGGCATACCAGCCCGGCCCAATATGCAGAGATGGCTACTAGGTGCACCTTGAGGGTCATCGACCTCAAGCTTGACAGAGAGGGACGACAAATACTTCAGGATGCTAGCCATAGGGCAGGTCAGGGGGTCTAGCTCCCTGCCCTAGAACCAAATGAAAAGCACTTCCACTTGAAGGCATAGCACTGGCAAGTCAACTCCTTCTGAGAGATCTCTACAACATGGAGGACCTCATCAGAGAGACCTAAAGCCTGGAACTCTAGCCGCTCAGGAACCCTGCTGTCAGGTACAGGGATTGAAGGTCCGGGTGGAAGACCTTTCCCTGGCAGCAAGAGAACAGGTCCGGGTGTAGAAGCAAGCGCCACAGAGGCCTGCTGCCAAGGTTGAGGAGATCTGAATACCATGACTGGCATGGCCAGTCGGAGGCCACCAGGATCATCCATGCCTTGTCCCTCTGCACTTCAAACACCCCTCTGTGGATCAGAGGGAAGGTGTACAGGAGGCCCGGTGTCCAAGGCCTTGTGAAGGCATCCACCATCAGTGTCCTGCACTGTGGGGAGCGGGCTCAGAACAACCTCAGCTTTGCATTCTCCCAGGAGGCAAACTGGTCGACCAGGGGACTGCCCCAACTGGGAGAACAGGTGATTCACCACCTCCTGATGGAGAGACCACTTGGCTGAGGGAGTCCACCAGGAGGCTGGAGGCAACGGCTACATGGATCACTATATTATTAGCATCCAGACTGCGCATAAGGGTCCAGGTGTGGAGGGCTTTCTGACATAACCAGAGAGAATGCATTCCACCCTGCCTGTTAAGGTAGTACAAAAATGAGTGCTGGGCTACAGGTCAGGAACCAAAAGAGGGCTCAGCACACAGATAAAGGGCTGCAAGAAGTCTAAAATTGGGAAGGGGGGAGAGGGCGCAGAAGCAAAGGTGCTACCCACCTCCCTAACAGATCCCAGCAATCACCCATAAGGGGGAATGCGGGTATACCCTTGGCTATGCCCAAATCATGTCTCTGGAAAAGTAAACTAGGATGCTCCTCAATCCGTGCTCAAGGTTATAGCGATTGACAATCTAGCTTTAATTGAATTGAACTGGTTGTTTTGTCTGATGATTTGTATGTTTTAGTCTGTAATCCAAGGGGAAACCTGGCTTGGAATCAAAATCAGTCTTTATTTCTAATACGCTTTTCAAGTATCAAAACGCGTATACAACAGACAGATAAATAATCAGTAAAATAAAACATATTAAAATATATATCAAAGGCAGCAAACTCATAAGTTATATATTATCCCAGAAGGCAACAATCAAATAAATAAGTCTTCGGGTCCGGCCCGGTGGCACTGAGGGTTGAGGCGCTGGACGCCACACCTCGCGCCACGCCAGCGACCTGGGTTCGGGAATGAGCCGGGAGTCACCGGGGGTCGGCGGGGGGAAGAGATAGAGCATCTGGAGGACTGCTCTCTCTCCCTGGGGAGGGAGGGGGTGCTGCTCGCTCACCGAGCGACCTCTGGTGGTAGCCAGGGGTGTGCCGATTGAGCAGCACGGTGAGCGCCAGGGGTGGGCGGAGTCACGGCATCACACTGCCTTGTTAGCCGTGCTCCGGAGGGATGGGAAGGGAAAAATAATTAAAATACTCCAACCTGGAGATATATGAAGGCGCCACGGCCTTCACTGCCCACACTCCCAAAACCGGACCACCTCCCTTCTCCAGACCGAGTGTGCTGGGCACTTTGCCCTTCCAGATAGAGTGCCCCGGGGCGGATGGGGCAGCCCTACGTCTGGAGGGTTCAGACCCGGAGGTGGTGCTCGGCAGCACGGGGAGCAGGAGTGGTCATGGCAGGAGGTAGAGGAGGGTAGCCCGTGGTCGCTGGAAGGAGTTCTCCTAGAGTTGGAGACAAAAAAAAAAAAAAAGTCTTCGGGGAAGACTTGAAGGACTCAGTGGACAGGCGCGCACTAATCCGATGAGGTAGAGAGTTCCACAAGGACGGGGCAGAGAATGAAAATGCCCTGGCCCCCGAAGTCTGAAGATGGGACCTTAAGAACCTCTAGCAATCCCTCGTCGGCAGAGCGGAGAGGGTGGAGGGGGCAATAAGGCCAAAGGAGGTCTTGCAAGTAACCCGGTCCCTGTCCGTCTGTGAAGGGCCTTACAGGTCAGGAAAGCGACCTTGAAGTTGATCCTCCATCACACTGACAGCCAGTGCAGTTCGCAAAGCACAGGGGCGACATGGCTAGTTCTAGACAAGCCCATCAACAACCTAGCTGCAGCGTTCTGCACCAGCTGCAGGCAGCGGAGGTCCACCCCCGGTAGCCCTAGGTATAGAGCATTGCAATAGTTAAGGTGGGAAGACACAAAGGCATGGACCAGCAAAGGAAGGTCCTCAGGCAGAACTAGGTGTTTTATCCAGGCAATGTGATTGATAATGTTATGAAACTAAGATGTATGTGAGATGAGTAAATTGGTGCTTGTTCATATGACAGTACAAATGTATAACAAATATGTCATATATGCTTTGTGGAAAATCAATAAAATTCTTAATTACATAAGTAGTACATAGATGTGGTGTTGTCCATCTGGACCTGCACGACCTGACCCCAAACAGATGGAGCGAAGGGCATCTGACCAAGAAGCACTGCTTAGAGCTCCAGCAGCTTGATGTGGTACTGGGACTCCCCGGGTGTCCAGAGCCTGTGGGCCCCCAGGTGTGCTCCCCATACCATCAGAGTTGCGTCTGCTATAAGAATGACCATTGGCTTGGGGAGGATGAATGGGACTCCTTCCTGCAGATGTTCTGGGATGAGCCACCATTGGATGGCATCCTACATCGGCCGCGTCACTGTGACTAGCTGGTCCAGATAACCAAGGTGCTGAGACCACTGGTGGGCCAGCTCCCACTGCAGCAGCACATACGCCAGCAGGCCCACCTGACCATGCTGGTACAGGATGCCATGTATTCCAGCAGCCACAGGAAGTCCTGGGCAGGGTATGAGTGCCCAGCCTGTAATGATCGGGCAAAGGATGCAAGATCCGCCGCCTGGTCCGCTGGAAGTCAGGCTTTGGGACACAGGGAGTTAAGCTCTGCCCAGATGAATTGGATGACCTGTGAGGGGTGCAGTTCCAACTTGGCTGAGTTGACTAGAAGGCTAAAGAAGTCTGGAAAGCCAGATCCCTGGACCTCTTCAATTCCTCCTGAGAGGAACCGGCAATCAGCCAGTCCTCCGGGTAGGGGTACACCCGGACTCCTTGGCACCTCCGAAATGCTGCCACCACTGTGATGCTCTTGGTGAAGATGCTGGGGGCTAAGGAAAGGCTGAATGGCATCACTCATAACTCATAAAGTACCCCACTTACACAGAACCAAAGGAACCACTAGTGGGACGGATGGACTGGGATGTGAAAGAAAGCATCCTGGAGGTCCAGAGAGTAGAACCACATGCCTTCTCCAGGGATGGAATAATCTGGTTCAGAGTGACCATCTGCAACCTGTGCTTCCTCAGGAACAGATCGAGATAGTGAAGAATCAAAACTGGGCACCAGCACCCCCGTCCGTTTGGGAACAAGGAAGTAACTGGATACAAAGCCTTGACCGGCTATGGAGTCTGAGACAAGAGCTACAGTACCTTTCTGAAGAAGCAGAGCAATGTCCTCCCGGAAAGCGAACAACATGTCTGAGGATACCATGGCCTCCCATGGGGCATGGGGTATGGGTACGATAGAGCGGGAGAGCCTCAAAGTCTAGAGGCAGACTGAGATCCACCACGTCGAGTACCCATCTGTCCAATGTGAGGATGGATCAGGCGTACCAGAAATGGTGAAGCTGACCCTCTACAGGAACCCAAGGCTGATGTAGAACAGGCAGCAAAGTGCCTCCCCCCCAAACTTGTCACTGGGCAGGTTTGGCAGAGGCTCTGGTGCTGGCCATCGGAGGAGTGCCGCCTCCCCAGCCTCCAGCCTTCTTAGAGCCAGATGTGGCGGGTTTAGGCCACCAGACCTGGGACTGCCCCGACTGGGGCTGCAGCAGCCTGGACTGTGGCACCAGGTAGGGCCAAAACAGAAAGATCTTCTTTTTTTGGTTTCTGGCCTTGGGGTCCTTCTGAGAGAACGTAACAGAATCCAAGGTGGCACTGGATTTCTCGATCTGAGTGAGGTGACCATCCTGCTCCAGACCAAACAGATCAGTGCCCATGAAGGGGACATCCGCCAACTTATGCTGGGTATCCGCTGTAAAGTCAGAGATCTATAACCAAGCCAGATGTCACATGACAACTGCAGCGGCCACAGACCTGTCACAGGAGTCACTGACGTCCAACAGTGTCTGTAGCTGCTGCATGGCAAGCGAACATCTCTGATCCTGGACCATTTTCACTGCTAACTGAAGATCTGCTGGGAGGCAGGGAAGAATCTGGTCCAGGACACCCATGAGGGCATGGGTGAAGTTGGCCATTATGATGGCAGAGCTCGCCTGCGGAAGGCCAAGGAGGAAGCAGCAAAGACCACCTTCGCCACACAGACCAGCATCGTAGATTTGTTTTTGGAGGACTGTCAACACCCCCCGACACTGCCAGTCTGCCAGAAAACCAAGTCCACCACCAAGTCTTCGGCTGAAGGATGATTGGTGAAGCCGGGAAGAGACCCAGTGGGCACTGCATACTTTCGGACCATACAGGCAAAAGGTGCCAGGCAACAGGCTGGATGCTGCCAGAGCTCTAGAGTAGGACCAAGAATGACCTCCACCATCAGGAAGGCAACTCCCCGGGGGGGTCATCCCTGTCAAGAATTTCTGTCAGTGGGTATTTGGCCAGCTTTTGGACTGGCTCCAGCAGAATCTCCTTGGATTCAGAGATAAGGTGCAGCAAGCCTCCAACAGAGACCAGCCCGTGCTCTGTGGACTCTTGGTTGAAGGTCGGGGTCTGAACAGAATGCATTGAGGGAGCCTCCTAATCTAAGGACTCCTCAGACACTGCCCTCGAACTGGGCTCCCTGTGTACCACCCAGGGGCCCGTCCAAAAGCACAATTTGGACCGACAGCTGGCCGGTGAGACCGGAAGCAGGTCAGGCAGCCTTGGATGGGGCCCCGTGCAAGAGCTGCGGAGGCTCCACCCGAATGGGAAAAGCCAGTGTCGGCTCAACCAGGGGAATCAGAACAGGCCACAGTGAGGGTGACCAAGGGCGCGCTAAAGACTGCGGCAGGGCATAACATGGTCCAGAATCCACTGCTGCCATACCAACTCCTTGTAATGATGCTGCAATTTGCATAGGAGCCTGTCCTCATCCGAAAACGAGGACGACGAGGAAACATAGATGGCACTTCTTGGTCAATGGCCAAGAATGGGAACGCCACAATTAGAGACCAGGACCTCAACCGATGATGATCAGGTCATCAGGGAAGAGACCGCATGGCTCAGCATGAACCACTGCCGGCAGAATCCCTGAGGAGTTAATCTCCCAAAGGGACACAGCCGGATCGACTGGCTTGTCCAGCCCTTCATGAGAGAGGGCCAAGAGGACCAGTGGGTCTCAGAAGCAAGTCATCCCCCTGTCCTCCAACAACATGTGAATCAGGTCGAGAAAAATCTCAGCTGGCTGGTCGGCCCGCATCTCAGCCGGCAAGACTGATGGGGACACCGAGGGGCCAGCGGCCTGGAGCTTCAGATGGCATGGCCAAAGCTGATGGCTCAATGGCCATGGAGCCAGAAGTAGAATCACGGGGTTGGGAGGAGCAAGCCTTCTTACAGTCCCACAGTGGGTCCTCTTGGATTTCAAGGACCTGGACAATTTGGACCCTCGGAAAGGGCCCTCCCCAAGAGTCTGAAGGGACTGGCACAAGTCCCAAAATGCTCCAGTGAATGAAAAGTCCAAGCTCACCGACAGCAATACTCAGACTGAAGGGGCACCAATCACAGCCTGGACTGCCGCCTCCAAGTGCAGCAAGCTAAGCCGCCAAGTCTGCTGCTGCCAAAATGGCCCTGCGGACACCTTTGGATCAGATCAGTGGGTCCCGTTCATCTGGGCAGCCCCAGAGAAGGAAGGTGTAACAGTCCTCTAACATAGAGGACTGCAGGGACTGGCACAGATCGCAAGCCTGCGGATCGTGCTGAGTCCCAAGGCAATACACATGCATGAGGCATGAGGGTCAGTGCACATCTTCTGGTTACAAGTAGCACAATGCTTGTACCCGGGACCAGACGTCTGGTCATTGTGCTCCACTGTAAACAACTGGTATGGAAAAATGAAGAAGAAAAGTCACCTGAAAACAGCCCAAATGTGGGCCTACACTATACGCAGGAGCTGTGAAGGAGGAGACCTGCTGTTTCCAGTGGAAAGGAAGATCTGGCGTCACGGTGCCTAGCCAAGGGGGATACCACCCAAGTGGGTGGGTAAAGCTTAGCTTGAAGACATTCAGGCAAGATTTAAAGGGAAAGGAAGACTGCCTAAGTGTGGATAGTGCACCATATCCACACCCCTAGAAGATTAGTTTTGCTTTTTATACATTAAAAATCAAAAGCTGATTAACAATTTAGAATATATCTTTGGCAGTTCTTCGGGGGTCCCTTATACAAATAAGAGTGACAACTGTTCCAGCCCGGTGGCACAGAGAGCTGAGGTGCTGGACGCCTTAACTCACATCACAGTGGCGACCCAGGTTCAGGAACAGACTTTTTTTTGTGAATTCTATTTCTACACCCTGTGGCCCGGGCACCCTTACAGGGTACTCACTCGGTGAGGCCTCTGCTCCCTACCTGAACACTGTCACCAGCTTCCTCCCCCTGAATACGCAGGCAGGTACAGCCCCCCGGAGGAGGGCCCGCCCATCTGTGGTGACCTTTCTGAGATTAGAGGGACCTACCTGGGGTCAGGTCAGCCCTGGGAGTCCCCCAGTGTGCTGGTCCGGTGATGGGATGTGGGCCTGTCCCTGGAGCCCCCTTCATCTCCACGAAACCTCAGAGGGATTTTCTCTTGTGTACTTCTGCGGAGCGTAGACGTGCAATGGCATCTCTGGTGATGAGCACCAATGCCTACAGATGCTCTTCCCCCCAGCATCTGCTTTGCGCTGCAAGTTCCGTGCTGCCTCCAGCCACCACCAGGAGCTGCTCTGGAGCAGCACAACCCTGAATCCTTCCCTGGAAAGGGAGAGCAGTCCTCCGGACGCTCGATCCCTTCTCCCCCGCCGACCCCCGGTGGCCTGAGTCAGTTCGGAACCCGGGTCACCGGCATAGCGCGAGGTGTGGCATCCAGCTCTCAACCCTCAGTGCCATCAGGCTGGGTTCGGGAACAGACTCGGCGTTTGGGGAGCAGGATTCAGCAGTTGGAAGGCAGCTCTCCTCTCCCGGGGTGGTTGTCGCCCCCTGCAGTTCCGCTGCCATCAGGTGGAGATCTAGTGGTCAGCGTAGCCGGGAGGGGGCAGCAAGTAGTGGGAGGTTACCTCGAGACACGGCATGCACGTGTCTCCACATGTGGACGGGCAAAAAAATCTATATGGAAAAAAACAAAACAGTGACAACTATTGAGCCCTTTAGATGCCAGAACCACTAACGTTCTCTAATCCAAAGAACACATGGGGAGACACACTTATAAGAGACAACCTATTTTCCCTGTAAACAATCTCCAGTCAAATCAGATAGACATTTAAGTGAAACTATAAAAATGGTTCAATTTGTTTTTTTTTTTACCAGGACAGACACACTAAACTAATAGTTTTTTTTTTTTTTTACAGGTGCAACCTGGGAGCACAAGATTTGATGCATTTGTCTCTTGCAAAAAAAATACACACACACACGTGGGGTTAAAAATGATGAGATATACGTTATCTTGGTTAGTGACATTAGTAACAATAACATATCAAAAATGTGTTGCTGTTACTGCTATCACAATGGATATTGTCCATAACTGGTTTACTGACAATGTTACGTCTAAATTAGTTAAAAAAAAAAAAGACAACAGCTATGCTTTTTCACTCTAAGAGACACTCTTGTCCACTACAGCCTCTTTCTATCAAAACTTTGGATATGTTGGGTCAAGTCAACAAATATAAATTACTTGGCTTGACCTTAGACGGTGGCCTTAGTTACTATCAACAAACTGCCCTAGGTCAGTCCCCCTCCATGTGGAAAACTGCCCTCATCACTCCTCTCCTGAAGAGTGGTGACCGCACCCAGCCTGGTAATTATCGGCCCATCTTAATTCTGCCCCCTCTCTTCAAGGTTCTTGAAAAGACAGTCACCTCGCAAGTCACTGACTATCTTGCTCAATACAATCTCCTCTGCCCCAAACAGCATGGTTTCGGTAAAAACCATAGCACCACAACTGCACTTCTGGAATATACCAACACTATCCATGCGACCCTGGACGAAGGCCAGATTGCTGGTGGTGTATATATAGATCTTTCCAAAGCATTTGACACCATTCACCACTCACTTCTCCTAACCTCGCTAACCCAAATAGGCTTCTCTCAGGATACCACCACCACTTGGTTCTCAAACTACCTGTCTGATAGAACCCAGAGAGTCAGACTAGGGCAAACCTTATCGTCCCCCTCAGAGTTACATCTGGGGTCCCCTAAGGGTCAATCCATTGCCCCCTACTTTTCACTCTGTTCCTTAACTCCCTGCCCAAGGCCTGCTCTGGGAGTCTCCTACTATACGCAGATGATGCGGTTTTATTAAGCACCCACACCAACCCTCCCACCCTCCAAGTAGCCCTCCAAAGATTGTTTAATGAGGCCGAATCCTGGTTTGCTGATCATAGGCTTGTTCTAAACTATAAGAAAACAAAGTCCATGCTGTTTGCCCATGCCCGAAACAAGTTCAGTAGCCACCCCCTGCTCATCCATAACTCCCAAAATGACACCTTGGAACAAATTTCTACCTTTAAATATTAAGAGGTTACCCTAGACTCTGGGCTAACCTACCACAAACACATACGCTGGCTTAATATGGCTGTAAATGTGCGCATTGGTCTGCTCCACCACTACAAGCACCGTCTCCCCCCTGAAGCCCTACAGCTAGCCATCTCCTCCTCTGTCCTGTCACTCACTGATTACAGAATTATTTTTTATTGTGCAGCCAACACCTCCCTCAACAAAATTAGGGTTTCCCTGAATAAAGCCTGTGGACTGGCTGTAGGATGTGACCGGCTCACGCACATCTGTTCACTTTATACCAGTACAAACTGGCTTAATTTCAATGATCGCCTAAAGTACCAGACCTGTCTCCTTGCCAAGAAAATCATGGCTGGCCTCAAGCCCCCTGCTCTTGTGGCGCTGCCCCCCCCCCCCCAAATCAGCACAAGATGTATGCATCACGCTGAGAAATCGCCCTTCCAGGTTCCCCACTGCAAAACCTCTGTGGGGCAAAGAACCTTCAGATACCACGCCCCCCGTTAGTTGAATTCACTGCCCAAACCAGTACTCCTACCCTGGGACTGTTCAAATCCCTTCTCCGTAGCAACATCTTGCGTGACTGCACCTGTGACTGTACCTAACCTACCCACGACCTAAAACTGTGCCTCGACAATGGACCTGCTAGGTCCTGCCTCTAGAGTGCCTGTCCCTGGCTTCGGTATTACCCTAGCCTCAGACGAGCTGACAATCATTGGACTGCTCTGCTTGCACAATTCAGTCGTGATGTACTTTTCTACATCACATACTGTACTGTATGATTACCCCTTTAGATAATGTATTTATGTATTTTTGCCTCTGTACTGCATTGTCTATGAATGCTGTAATTATCCTGTACCACATCTACCTGATGTACTATACTCCTATCAATCGTAAGGTGTGTTATTTCCCACACTGTTATTTATACTGTAATGTCTGTGCACTGTATGCTCTGTATTATTTTCTATGACGTGGAGCCTTTGTAAAGGAGTCGCTGACTCAAAGGTATTAATTCTGATTGTTTCAATAAATGAAAAAAAAAAAGAAAATCTATTAAAAACTGTTAAACATCTGGCACGTTGTATAAAAACAAATCCAATTTTACACTGGATACTATAATATTAGTTGTCTTGACACATTTTGTCACTGATGGCTCATGGCTTGGTCATCTATTCCTCTGCGTGCCAAACATCTCTGCACAGAATTTAACTTCTTACGAATAAAGCATACAGGTTTGATTTGGCCTTCCCTCCGGGTGTCATACCAGTCTCTTATACAGTGTTTCAACTTGGCAATCACTGCAACAAAGAATTTAACAACTGGGCTGTTGGGCATGAACAATAGCATATGGATATGTACCAACTAAACTAAAAGTTATGGTGACAAAACCATCTTTGTCAAATACAAGAGCCATGTCTATGGATGATGTGTTTTAATCTTCGAAGGTGCCATAAAAATGTTGGACGAACATTTTTTTACTGTTGAATTTGTAGTTTTTGGAATTTGCTACATCAAAACATTAAGAGTTTGAAGACATAAATCTTTTGCTACTTCACTTAGAAATTATATCAGCACCATACTTGTAAAAGTTATGATTAAAATTCACAGTTTGTATGCATTATTATATGTTATTGTTTTTATGGAATCTTGCCTGTATAACCGGACTACGGTTGCCTATAAAAACAGATAGTGTTGTCCATAGGCTTTTGTTTAAATGAAGGAAATAAAGTATTTAAGTTGCTGTCATCACAGTAGAATACTGAAAAAAAATCAGCAGCTTTAAAAATATCACAATGCCTAGTGCAGCACAGAAGCCAGAAGTTAAAATCAAAGAAAAGCAGCAAAATCTTCAAACTGCAGATTTAAAAGCTACAACTTGTAAACTACTGTTGTATATATTGAATATACAATAGTCTGATTCAAAACAGGCAATTTATCACCACCCATGAGTGGGCAGGACTTTTATGACTCACTTATGGCTCTGCCACTTGCAAGTTACGGTCCTGCCCCCTCACAAAAAAGGATAAAAGCATATTCTCAGCTGTATGGACTTTTTTTTTTTTTGCCTTCATTCTCATTTCCACATATAGCTAGATATACTGGGATTATTACACTTGTACTGTTTGTATAATCAGATTCATTTTCATGAGTCCCTCCGAGTCTCTCTACTCACGAGTGGCGCTGCCAAGTGTGTAACTAGGTTTAGAAGTAAGTGTGCAAATTAAAGAGCAGCTGACACCATGTGGGCAGGCAACTCATGGCTAGGAGCTGCTTGCCCCAGAACCTGAAATAGAAATAAATGAAATTTTTCCATGCACCACCCACAAAACAACATTTTAATGACGCAAAGTAGGGAAGGGGTTGCAGGGCTATAGATAGCATTATAATGTTCTCGGGGGGAAACAGCTGGTTTTAGATGATACTTATACAGTACAAACCGTTTAAGCAGGACGACTGGGTTTCAGTCATGGCATCCCACTTATCTGACCGTCTCTCTAATGCGAAGTCTATTTCTAACGCGTTGTTAATTGCGCGTTGGTGAAAAAAGCACACTGTGTTGTGCCGTATGTTATACTATACTGATGGGATATGGGTAATGGGCAAGGATAAAGGAATGGTTTTTATTTTGTGCTGTATTCTGTGCTTTTTTTTTTTTTTAATTTGCTTGTGGTTAAGTGTACTTTTTCATATGGTACTCTATGCTTGTGTTTAAAGCATTGTGTAACTTTTTTCATCTAGAGCCTCCATTGGGTCAGTTGGGTATTCAGAACACTCGGAATCAAATAACTCATCAGAAAATAGTTCTGCGGCCTGTAGCAGTGTATAGAATTGGACAGGTGAGTTGATGAGCAATGCTGAGGTGGACGGCTGCGCATCTTCAGGTTCCCCAGTGACCAGGAAGGTCATCGAGTGATCAGGCTCACTTCTGGTCATCTCTGGCAATGACAGGAGCAAAGAAATCTGTTATTGTTCTCTGCTTCTTTTCACTCAATGCTTGTTGCTGCAAAGTGTGCTCCGCATCGAACAGTGAGTCCCACACTTCATTTTGTCATCGCTGCTGGCACCACTTAATTGCTGCCCTTAATCCTGCCAAGGCATCGGACGTAGACACTTGATCTTCTTCCGCACTGTCCTGTGAAGTGCCCTCAGAGTCATCTCGTTTAGTTATGGCACTGACCACCTCAGCATCAGAAAGTTCTCCTACTATTGGCTTGTTCTCATCCATCTCAACAAAAACGTTAAATGCAACAGCATCCATAAAGGCTGGGATGGTTACTAATATACTAAAATGCCAGCAGAATAGGCCTAATGGTCTTTCGCGTCTGCTCGTTTGGTCAGCCCCCACCCTGGGAGCTGACCTTGCTGCTCGCCTCGCCTTCTCTGGCTTCTCCCTTCTCAGTTCCAGATATTCTCGCTGCATTGGATTTTGCTTCCAGAACCCTTCCCCTGTACCTGTCCCACCCTCTCTTGAACCCCTCCACCATCTCTGCCTCCAACAGCCCCCTAGGCAGCACATTCCATGGCTCCACCACCCTCTCAGTGAAGTAGCACCTCCTCCTTTCTCCCCTGAATCTTCCCCCCTCCAGCTTCCACCCATGCCCTCTACATCATCCAAAGCATCTACATCATCCAAAGCTATGCTAGGTGTCATTGTCTCTGCTGTCAGTGTCCGTAGCGGATCTGTCAAACCCAGCTTTCCTGAAGCAATTCTCTATTGTCTCTGCCTTGATTGCCTGCCAAGCTCTGTGCAACATATAGATGCCATCAGACAAATTGACATTTCTGGCAATTTCAGCTGCATGCGCTGTTGCACCCTCATCGATGGACTGGATGATTTTAGCAGCAACAAAGGATTGATAATGTCCCTTTAAGTTCTGGATGACTCCCATATCCATGGGCTGGATGGTGCTTGTGGTGTTGGGAGGGAAAAACACAAGCTTAATTGCTTTGAGCCGTGATGCAAGTTGGTGTGGGTGTGCTGAACAATTGTCCACAAAAAGTACGATTTTTCATCATTGTCGGCGTAGTTCCCCATCCCAAGACATCAACCAGTCTTGAAAAATAAAGCTAGTCATCCATGCATTTGCTGAACTGGCGTAAGAAACTGGCAGGACTTTTAGATCTCTGGGAAGACATCTTGGCCTTTTGCTTTTTCCAATCACGAGCAATTTACGCTTCTCTGTGCCCAATTGACTGACACAGCGCAGCACAGAAATTAGATCTTTTGCTTTCTTCCCTCCTATCAACTCGTCTTGCTTTAAAGCGTGGCCACGATCTAGATAACTACGATAAAACAACCCCGTTTCATCAGCATTCCAGACATTGCAAGGGGAATAACTAGCCAGGAGACCAGGGAACACATCGGTGGTCCAGCTGTGAGCAGCGCTGGCATCAGCATCCTGCTTTTCTCCATGCTCACGCTTAAAAACAATTTGGTGCCTCTGTTTCCACCTAGATAACCATCAGTCAGCAGGTTCAAATGAGGCATGGCCCATCTCACTATCCAAGTCGCTTGCTTTAGCCTTCAGCATTGGCCCAGAGATTCGTGCGCCCTTCTGCAGAGCCTGGGAGAACCACAGCAGCAGAGCATCATCTACCTCGCTGTCTTTTCCCTCCCTTTTCCTCTTGTGGCTAGGATCAGAGTTGATCTGCCACTCTGCAAGGATCGCATCGCGGTTTTTACTGATGCCCCCTGCCTGACTCTTAGAAATCTTAAACTCTGCCGCCACAGAGGACAATGACTGATTAGAAGTGGATAGTGTTTCAAGCACACGAACTCGGTCCGCCAATGTCAGCTTATTCCTCGGGAGAGACATTATCGCCAGCAGCACGAGAAGAGACTGTAAACTGAAGCACTCAGAAGCACCTACTTAAATACAGCTTAAAGGTCAAATAAATTAACTTAGAGCCAAAAAGCAAGCCACAAACAGGCTCTGAGGCGTCCCACTAAAGCGGAATGCTCATTTTACACCATCCCGACTAAGCGTTAATGGGAACATATACTTAACACAAGCCTCGATCTCCACCTGATGAGAAGTCCCGCTTAAGTGGTCGTCCCGTTTAAGTGGCTTATACTGTACTATGTATAGGCAATAATACATTTTAAGTAGTACATACAGAATTTAGATTAGCTCACTCAAAGATTGCCATAAATCTCTATTCTCATATCTCAATAATAAGAAAGGTAATAACAGATACATTGGCCCAATTACTGTAAATAACTATGCTTGCATCAGATTAAGAAATTGCAGATTTATTTAATAATCATTTTTGTTCAGTCTTCTCAGTAAAGGAAGTAGCATATTCTAGTTATGGCAAAGCTCAAAATCATAACAAATATACATTTACTAAGGCTGATACCCTCACGGTATTGTGATCACTGAGTAAAACGTCTAGTCCAAGCCCTGATAATTTACATCCCAGATTCTTATTGGAGACTTCTGAGGCCTTAGCACTACCATTAGCACTTATTTTTAATAAATCCCTTAACAAGAGTTCAATTCCACAAGACTGGCTAAATGCCACGGTTGTACCTATTTTTAAGAAAGGGAATCGCTCCAAACCTGAAAACTACTGACCTATCAGTTTCCTTTGTAAACTAATAGAGAAATTGATTAAATACTTTTTAGAAAAAGAAATGTCTATGAACAGCTCAGACAGGACCCAACGTGGCTTTAAGCGGGGATTCTCATGTACGACTAACCTGGTATTTTTTTATAACTACATAAGCCAAGGCCTTAACTCCAGCTGCCCTATGGATGTGATCCTGTTAGATTACAGTCATGCAGTTGACAAGGTATCACATGGCAATCTCATTACTAAACTCCTCCAGTTGGGTTTCTCTCCAAGTTTGGTTAGAGGAGTTAACAATTGGTTATCTGACAGACACTAGTAAGTCAGAATAAATGGTATTTTATCAGAAAGGGGCAGGTTGCTAGTGTTGTGCCACAGGGCTTGGTCCTTGGGCCCACATTGTTTAACATCTTCATTAGTGATATGCAAATTAGTTTGTGCAAACTGCTTTCCAAATTTGCGGATGACACCAAGTTAGGGGGGAGGGTGGATTCAGCTACCAACAGGACCATACTTATTAACAACTTGAAAATAATGGAATGATTGGCATATTCTAATGGTATGTCTCTGAGCACAGATAAACGTGCTGTTCTGCACCTTGGTAGGCACAACCCCCTACAGACTTATACCCTTAACAATACACCCTTGTATCCCTCAGTGAAAGAGACCCGGGTATGATGGTCAATAATAAACTTTCCACTACAGACCTGTGTATAAAAGTGGCCAAGTTATCTAATACACTGCTCATATGCATCAAACGCACATTCGTTTCTAGGACAGATGGATGCATTATTCCTCTATATAAGACACACAACAGACCCTACTTTGACTACGGGTCTCCCTTTTGGAGCCCGTATCTAGTAAAGTATATAGGCAGGATTACGCAAATTCAGAGAAGAGCAAATAAACTGGTGCCCCACCTGGCATCCAAAACTTATCAGGAGAGACTCAAGGCTACAGGGCTTCATTCCCCAAAAACTAGAAGGAGTAGAGGTGATCTCCTCTTCTTATTTAATATTCAACAGTCACCAGAACTGATGCAGCAATGCAGACTTAACTTTTCACAGAGAAGGATTGTCTCTAGACTCCATAACAAAAAATTAATGTAAGCAAAGCTAAAACAAATAAGAGATTACATTTTTACACTATCAGAGCCCCTAGAGTATGGAATCGGCTTCCACAGGACCTTGTGTACCTTGACTTCTTCTCTGCCTTTAAAAAAGGTTTGGACAAATGGTTGGAAAACAACAACATTTAGGTACAATGACCCACAGTGTTGTGGAGGACAATCTTGATGAGCTGTGGCCTTCTTTTGTCCTAAACTACCAAGTAAACCAAGTACATGTAATACTACCCGCCTTAACATGCACAACGTTAGCCTTGCTGTGAACTCCCACTGTGCACTCCTTATAACTGGATAGTGCTACTGGAGCTCCAGAGCCTGCAATCAGTGTCTGTGGTTGTGTTATTAAAATAAACAAGCAGGTTAATCACCTGTTTCAGGTGGAGCTTTGACACAACCTTTCGGAGGAATTTCACGTGGCAGCGAAGGACTACCCTATCCCTGTGGAAGAACAGATAGGGAGACTCCACCGAGAGTTCCCGGAGCTCACTCATCCTTCTGGCTAACTCAATGGCCACTAAAGAGGTGGTCTTCTACAACAAATGTGAAATTTCACACTTGTGCATCAGCTTGAATGCCTTGCCCATGAGCATAGCAGGTACCAGCAGTAGATCTGATGGAGGCTGTGGTTTGTGCACCAGAGGGGACAAGTGATCCAGGCCTGTGAAAAAAACACCCCAACCTCTTCTCCTGTGCCACTGTTGGCATTTCAGCCTGCACACAATATGTAGAGGTGCAACCTTAGAATCTTTACTCACAGTCCTGACAGAGACAAAGTCAGTCGAGGATCATTCCACTTGGTAGGAAGAGAGGATCAAGATCCTTCCGTTTGCACCAGAGTGAGAACCTCTTCCATTTGAATATGTACATTCTGTGAGTCATATCCTTTCAGGACACCTTCACCATATGGAGAACATCTTCCAACAGGTCCAAGGCTTGGAACTCTAGTCACTCAGGAACCAGGCTGAGAAGTGAAAGGACTGAAGGCCTGGGTGTAGGATCATACCTTGTCTTGTCAGCAGGTCAGGGCGGACAGGCAACTTCCACGGGGACCTGCTGCTGAAGTCAAGGAGATCCTGGTACCAGAACTGTCTGGACCAGTCTGGAGCAATCAGGATTATCCATGTCTTGTCCTTCCTGGCATTGATCACCACCTTGTGAATCAAGTGGCAGTGAGGAGGGGAAAAAAGGCATAATAAAGGCACAGGGTCCATGGCTGAGAGAAGGCATTCCTACGCAGCATCCTGGTTTGATGGAGGCAGGCATAAAACAGCCTCAGTGTTCTGTTCTCCCAAGAAGTAAACAGATCCAAAAGAGGAGTGCCTAATTGGGAGAACAGCTGGTCAACCACATCCTGGGGCAGGGACTACTCCCGCGACAGCTCTCCGGCTCAGCTGAGAGCATCCACCAGCTGACTGTTTTCTTCCATGAAACAGATCACCAGAAGATTGGCTTGGAGGCTGTACACCAATGACCAAATGCAGAGAGCCTCATGACACAAGGAAAAGGAGTGCACCCACCCTGCCTGTTCAGGTAGAACATGGTGGTCATTGTTGTCTGTCTGGACCCGAACAACTTGACCCTGCATCAACAGAACAAATTCTGTCAGAGCCAGACCCACTGCACAGAGCTCTAGCAGACTGATGTGCCATTGGGATTCCAGTGGAGACTAGAACCCGTGGGCCTTGTGGTTTCCCAGGTGAGCTCCCCAACATATCAGAGATGCATCTGTCATAAGGATGATGGATGGCTCAGGGTGAATAAAGGGAATTCTTTCTTCCAGGTTCTGGGGACACAGTCAGCATTCAATGACATTCCTCAATGGCTTGACCATCTGGTCAACGTGACCATGGAGCTGAGACCACTGGCAGCCCAACTCCCACTGGAGAAGCAGCAAACGGAATGGACTCCACTGGTTAAAGCTGCCATGTAACCCAAGAGCTGAAGGGATTCCCAGGCTGGGCACAACTGCAAACCTGTAACGATCAGGCACAAGAGGTATGATTCAATGCTATGTCTTCAGGAAAGCAAGCCCCTGGTCAGAAGGCAGTACTGTTCCACCCCAAAGAATTTGGTCACCTGCATGGGGTCCAATTCTGACATGGCTGGGTTGACCAGAAGGACCAAGTCTTGAAAGGTATAGATGGCCAGATTCCTGGACCTCTCCACTGCCTCCCTGGAGACGTCTGCTATGAGCCAGTCATCCAGGTATGGGTGAACATCGACTCTTCTCACTGCAGAAAGGCCAACACCACTGCTAGGCATTTGAAGACATTCAGTGCAGATGTTAGGCCAACTGGCATGACCCTGAACTGGTAAAATATCCCTTCTGCCCTGAACCTGTGGTAGCAGCAGTGGAACTGGTGGAGTGGAATGTAGAAGAATGCATCCTGGAGATCTAGGGAGTAAAAGTACTCCCCTTGCTTCAAGGACAGTATGATCTGTGTCACAGTGATCAAATCTGTTCAGGTTGTGCAAATCCAGTATGAAGTGCCAGTCCCCTCATCCACTTCGGCACCAGGAAGTACCAGGAGACATATCTACGTGCAGCCAGGGCATCTGAGATCCACTCTATGTCCCTGTATGTCAAGAACTGAGCAATCTCATTCTTGAGCACAGGCAGCATGCCCTTGGGCACCCTGGACTCTGTGGGTGCTTGGGGTCTGTATGTCGGAAAAGCCTCAAAGTCCAGAGGCAACCTTTTGCTCTCCACTTCTAGAATCCACTTGTCCGTAGTAATGGCAGACCACTGTGGGAAGAAGTGAAGGAGCCGACCCCGACTTGGGAGCTGGGACAGGGACTGGACAGGAAGGGGTAATGGCACCCTGCAACCCATCACTTAGCAGCCTTGGAAAGGGTTCTGGTCTGCTGGGTACCAAATGCGCCCCCATCTTTCTATTGCCCTTACTGCCAAACTTCTGTTTCAGATACCAATGCTGAAACTGCCCCTGCTGGGGATGCTGCTGAGCCTGCTGTGGCTGGAACCCTTATGGTCAAAAGGACTTTTTGTTGGCCTTGGCTAACTTAGGGTCCTACTGGGACGAAATCACAGAGTCAAGAGTGGCACTGAACTTCTTAATACAGGTGAGATGTCCCTCCACCTGACAGCCAAACAAGTTGGTGCCCAGGAAAGCCACATCAGTCAACTTGTGCTGAGTGTCCACTGTAAAGGAGGACAACTTCAGCCAGGTCCTATGGTGCATGGATGTGGCCACAGCCACCAAGTGGGCACAGGAGATGCCCAGGTCCAAGGTCATCTGGAGCTGGTGCTTAGCCAGCATGCAGGCCTGGTCTCAAAGAGCTTTAGCAGCAAACTGCTTGTTGGCCAGGAGCAAGGGGAGGAGGTCCCCAACAAGGCAGAACAAAGAACAAAGACAGCTACCATTATGGCACAGCTGGCCTGCCAGAGACCCAGAGGGGAGGTCATGTAGACCCTTCTTGCCCACATGCTCCAATTTCTTGAACTCTTTGTCAGGCGACTTATCCACATCCTTCTGCCCAATTGGCTTTCGAAAAGCAGCATCAGACACCAGGTCTACTGCAGAGGGGTGGTAAGAGAACCCTGAGAGGTTCTCAATGGGAACCACATACCTGCAGACATATGGCTAGGGGTGCTAGGCAGGATGCAGGGTGCTGCCAGAGTTCCAAGGTCAGCTCCATAATGGCCTCTGCCACTGGGAGGGCCACCCCTGGGGAATCATCCCTGTCCAGGATGTCAATGAGTGGGTATTTAGCCCACTTCTGAACTATCTCCAAAGGGTCCTCCATGGATTCTGACACTGGGTGGAGCAAAGCCCAAAAGAAGTAGACTCTGAGTGGGAAGACTGACCATCGGAAGAGTCAAGATTGAATTGGTGAGTCCTATTTGAGACCATAGAGGACTTGTCTCAGAGTCTGGTTGGTTTTTGAAGACTGAACTGGTCCATTTCTTGGGAGTGTAGAAATGAAAATGATGTACCTACCGTAATTATTGATCTTTCTGTTTATCTTCACCATTCATCACTAGTGAGTACAACGCCGGAGCTAGGACCCCTCGAGAGACTTTTTCTTCCTTTTCTGTGGGCGGAGTTGATGCAGGGCCGGCGCCACCCTAGAGGCTGACGTTCTACGTGGCGCTCATGGGTTGGCCGTTATCTGTCATCGACACTGCCCTAGCCTCAGTTCTGAGACGCCGGAGAGCGTATGAAAAGGGAGGTGGGGTGGGGCAAGGGAGCCCAAGGGATAGATGAAAGGAAAGGATATATAAAAACTAAAAGGAGAAATAAACGACAGAAGAGACAGGAATGAGAAACTAGGTACAGGAAATTGGGGAAAAAGGGAGGGGGCCCCAGTCTCTGGAAAGGAGGAGAAAAGAGGAGTAAAGATAGAGGAATGGGGGGGGGGTGAAGAAGAGAGGACTGCACCCCTAGAGACGATCCTGGACCCAAGTTTTTTTTTTTCTTTTTTTGTATATTCTATTTATACCCCTGTCGTGCTCTGGAGCTGCCTCTCCTTCAGGCTGCTATGACCCTCAGACACCCTCCCACTATCTCCCCCAAGCCACCTTACCTCAGATCTGCAGCCATCCTCGGGATAGCCTGGTGTAACCCTATACCGGGTGGGGCCCTCTCTTCCGAGGGGGAAGGCACTGGCGGGGGAGAAGACCGGCACACTATTTTTCCTTGATCCCGGGCGCTGCTGAGGCTTTCCATGGCTTCTTGGGAGTCTTCGGTGGTGTCCGGGGCTGGCAGCCGTCATCTGGCCAGTCCCAGAGCGGTATTTCCATTTTTCTGGTGTTCCCCCTTAATGCGATCCCTCTGCTGTGCTCCTGGTCTCCACCAGGGGCCGCTACAGAGCAACCATGCGCCCCAACCCACCCAAGGGGAGGAGAGCAGTCCTAAGGATGCTCGATCCTACCCCTTCCCCTGCCAACCCCAGGGTTTTAACAAAGAATTTGGACTATCTAGTAGGTTAAGAACTGCCAGGAGGCAAAGCCTGAAACTGAATGAGCAGCATTAGCCCGAGAAGGGCCAACCTTAAAAGAGGGGGTCAGGAATAGGGGGTGTCTCTCTCTCTCTCTCTTTCCTCCTCCCACCCCCCCCAAAATAAGGGAAAAACCTAAATGCTAGGAAGGATAGCCAAAGGATATCCAAACTTACGGTAAGTAAAACCAAGGGTTTGTAGGTCAGGGGAAAAACGGGGGGGGGGAAGGTGAAGAGGAGGTCTCCCCCCAATCCCTCACCTCACTCCAGAATGGAAGTGAGGAGAAGATAAGGCTAATGAAGGGGGAGAGGACCCAGCCCCCACCCCAAAACAGTAACCCCTTACAAGAGAAAACTCCTCCCTGTGTGTCTCCAAGATCCCCTTCCTCCTAACCGCATGGGAGAGGAGAGCAAGGAGAAATACAACAGGGAGACACATAGGAGGGAGAAGGGAGCCCAGAGACTGAGGTCCCAAGGGGAAGGTGGGCGGGATTAGTGATGAATGGTGAAGATGCAAGAAAGATCTATAATTCGGGTAGGTAAGTAATTTTTCATATCTTGTCTGTGTCAATCTTCACCATTCATCACTAGTGGGTGAGTACCGAGCCCCCCGAAAGGGGCTCTAAACTTCCCTAAGAGACTAGGTCCCTTAGCCTCCAGTAGGTGAGACACTGGAGGAGAGATCCCTTACAGGCCTGGGGAGGTCTGAGACTAGTCCGGGTGAGACGGGGAACCCCCAGTAGGGGAGGGAAGGCGCCCCGAAAGCTGCCGTCTCACTCTGCAGGAGAATAGGTGGGTTCTCCGGTATGCGGAGGAAATCACCCTACGCCAGGCCAGGGGTGACAACCGGGATAAGTAAAGCCATGCCATCCACCCAATGCAGATCGCTGTCCCTATAGCTCTGGAGGCTACCTCACTGACATCATAAGATGCCCTTGCTTGGTGCCTTGCTAGCTCCAGGCCCTGAGCAGAGAGGGCAATGGCTTGCCTGGTTTCCTCTGTATCAGGCATTGAGGCTGGGAGTTGTCCTAGGCTGGACCACAAGAACCTATCATAGGAAGCAAAGTGGGCCTGATGAGGAGCAATGGAAAGAAGGATCTGTGCCGAATAGAAAATCCTTCTCTCCCAAAAATCAAAGTCCACAGAGTCCTAGTCTTGGGGGTCGGTCACAATGGGGGATGCGAAGCCTAGAGGGGGGTGTCCAGGAAGGTCAAACCCGAACAGGGAACCTGGAGACCTGGGGGGGGGTGCAATACTGTTGGCGTAGGTCCTTCGGGGCCGGAACAGTGGAGAAGGGATGTAGCCAAAGCCGATGTGACGCTTCCTGGAAGGGAACAGGCCAGGTGGGAACCACCAGGTTGGCCACACTGTATTCACCTAAGAAGGTGCGTATCACATGTTCGGGATTGCTGACAGGGACCAGGGTAAGATGGAGCTCGTCCAACATCCTCGCGAGGAAGCGCTGATACGAGAAAGATCAGATGCTGGGAAGATGTGGACAGATAATTCCTCTCTCTCCAAGGAGGAGGAAGAAGATGCAAGAGAGCTCTGAGATTCAGGGTCCGCCTGCATGGAAGCATGGTGGAACACCTGCTGGTCCAGGGCATGGAGGTAGGTAGGGAAATGTGCAGCTGAACCTCTGAACTGTTCCCAAGTGAGAGATCCCCTAAGACCGGGAATGCCTGGGATAGCCAGGGATGGAGGCAGAGGCACAAGCTCCTAGCAGCAGGACAATGGCCTCTGTCAGGGCAGGGGTGCCTAGAGGAAACTCCCCGCAAGGAGGGAGACCCGAAGGTCCCAGCAGCTAACAGCCATTCAACTGGATTGGAACGGTCAGAGCTGTGCCCATGGGAAGAAATCTCCCCGTGAGGTGAACGGGACCGTGCGAGTCCAGACGGACGGCCCCTGACCTCTGAAGCTGAAGTTCTTCTCGAGGACCAATCCAGGGAAGAGCGAGGGTCCGCACTGTGTCTCCTCCCAGAACCCAGTCAGGCTCCGGTGAGGGTGCGCTGCACCACACCCAGACTCCTCAACCCTTCAGAGTCCGAGTGGGACTTCGTCCTCGTAGCCATCAGCCTAGGTAACCGACAACTCTGGGTAGACTCCAAAGAATCCACCCAGGGAACGGTACCCTTCCCCTTCCTGGTGTGCCCCAGGCTGACCCAAACGTGGACTGTCCAAACACACCAGGGAAGGGGGCACCCCAGCCGGAGGAGCAGAGTGCCAGTGGCCCCATGTTCCATGGCAGTGGCCACGAGGACCACTGCTGGCTGATCAGTACCACTGACCCCAGAGTCTACCGGCAACAACTGACCCCCAGAGGGAGGCCGAGTGGGGGCCAAGGTGCTGGACACAGAAGGATAGGAAAATTACGTACCTACCGTAATTCTTGATCTTCTTGGACGAGTCTCCACCACTCATTCACACTAGTGGGATTGGGGCCGGAGGCACTAAGACCCATCGGGAACAAACTTTTTGCTGGAGGATTATTGCTGAGCGGCGCCTTGGCAGAGCCTTGCCGTGAGCTTGGCCTGGCAGTAATGACCATCTCGGCGGCGACCCTCAACCGCCTCAGTACCTTTTTGCCAAGGAGGTGCAGTGCAACTAACGTAAAGGTAAGCCCAACATTAAAAACGGACATAAGATAGTCCGTGTGACCCGATGTAAGAAGGGTCAGCAAAAGAAGTCCTCACGGCCTAAAGATTTGAGGGTGAAGACCAATACAGCGGTGAGCTCGGGGGATGGAGGGTGGGCGTGTGAATGAGTGGTGGGCTCGTCCAGAAGATCAGGAATTCAGTGATAAATCTCCTCCTATCTTCCTGGACATAAGTCTCCACCACTCATTCACACTAGTCAGGAGAGTACCAAGCTGATAATCCCCCAAAAGAGGCAGGAAGGCCAGAGCTCAGCGTCCTAAGATAGAGAGCAATTAAGGATAGTTCTGCTGAATCACGAGGAATGTAGCCTGGCATGAACATCCAGTGCATACTTACGAAGTATACTGAGCTCCAGGTAGCAGCGTTGCATATATCTGCAATTGGAACATTGCAATTTCGCTAGGGATGCGCGGACAGCCCTAGTAGGTGGCGTGCACTCTACCTTCTAATTTAACTTGGCCATGGAATAGCAATGCGAAGGCATGCCACTAACCATGAAGAGATACATCTAATAGCGACAGGTTGACCCAGCCGGGTGTACGCTGAAAAGCGAACAGTTGCTGAGTCTTGCGAACATCCTTGGTTCTATCTAAATAGAACATAAGGCTCTCTTAACATCCAAGGAATGAAGAGCTCGTTCCCTTCATTTTGGAAATTAGCAGTAAGCGGGGAAGTACCAGAGGTTGGTTCAGATGGAATTCTGACACAACCTTGGGAAGAAATTTAGGATAGTCGGAGAACTACCTTGTCCTTATGGAATACAGTATCTGAGAGGGTCGTAACCAGGGCATGTATCTCAGAGACCCTGCGGGCTGAGGTAATGGCCACCAGGAAGGCAGTCTTCCAGGTAAGAAATTTCAGCTCACAGGTAGCTAAGGGTTGAAGGCTTCCGAGTGAGCATGTCCAGCACCAGGTTAATGTCCCAGGCTGCAACTGGGCGCTTAACAGGGGGTCTGGTATGGAGAATCCCCTTAAGAAATCTCTTCACCATAGGTAACTGAGCCAGAGTTAAGGAAGAAACCGCTCATGGAAGCCTGAGATGGCACTACAGGTGAACTTTAACTGTGGAGTACTGAAGACCTAAGTTTGATAGGTCCAAAAGATACTCAGAACCTCTGCCAGGAGGACAGGAAAAGGGATTCCAGAGGATTTTGCACACCAGAGAAAACGTTTCCATTTGGAGCGTCGTCTTTCGAGTGGCTGGCTTCGAGCAGCCAGAAGGATGTCTGAGACTCTCTGAGAGCGTTGGAACCGATTCACTTCTATCTCTTCAGGAGACAAGCATGAAGGTGAAGTGATTTCAGGTTGGATGGACCAACGAACCCTGAGTCAAAAGACTGATTTGCAAAGGAAGTGGTCTCGGAGAGGCTGCCAACATACTGTTGAGTAGAGGAAACCATAGTTGCCGAGGCCAGGAAGGAGCAATGAGAATCATCTTGGTCCCCTGAGACTCGAACTTGAGGAGTACCCTCTGGATTAGAGGAAGTGGTGGAAAGGCGTAAAGAAAGTGTTTTGTCCACCGCAGCCTGAACGCATCCTGACAGAAAATGCCAGGCCCTGGATTTCTGGAGCAGAAGAGAGGCAGTTTTGCGTTGAGTGGGGATGCAAAAAGGTCCAGGTCTGGAGTCCCCCACTCTTTGAACAGGGACCGAGCTACGGCTGGATCGAGAGACCACTCGTGAGGGTCTGCCTCCGTTCTGCTGAGGTGATCTGCTAGGTCGTTGTATACCTGGCAGATAAACCGCTTGAATCAGAGACTTGTGCTCCAAGCACCACTCCCACACCCTCATTGCTTCCTGCAAAGGGATAAGAATGAGCACCGCCTTCTTGTTGATGTAATACATCACTGCTTTGTTGTCCGTTTGAAGGAGAATGTTCTTGTGACAAAGGACATCCTTCAGAGCTCGGATTGCATAGAGGACCGCTCTCATCTCCAGGACATTTATGTGGAGATGAGTTTCGAACTGAGTCCATACACCTTGAGTGTGGAGGGAGAGACAGTGAGCTCCCCATCCCATTAGCGATGCATCTGTGGTGATGGAGATCTGATGATCCGGGGGAGCAAAGGGGAATCCTTCCAGGAGATTGCTCTCTTGAGACCACCAGGTGAGAGACCTTCGAAGGGGCTCCGTCACCTTGATGGGATAAGACTGGGGGTGAGAGGTCGGGGACCACTGAGTGGAGAGCATCCATTGGGTGGTTCTCATGTGCAGTCGGACCAGAGGGACAGTGAAGACCGAGGGCGCCATGAGACCCAACATGCGTTGCATCGAGAGCTGTAACCGATTGGTTCTCCTGATGTAGCGGCCATATGAAGGATGTCGAGTCTTCTGTCCTCTGGAAGGAAAGCCTCGCTGAAGAGGTGTTCTAGGCGTCCCTATGAAAGGAGCCTCTGGGAGGGTTGCAGTTGAGATTTTTCAAATTCAGCAGAACTCCCATGGACGTGAGAGAGCAAGTCGCTTGGCACGGCTTCCAAAGTCCCTTGGCGGAAGGGCTTGCTAGAAGCCAATCGTCCAGGTAGGGAAACACTCGGAGTCCGACTTTCCTGAGATGCACCGAGAACTGCACAACACTTTGTAAAACTCATGGCAGTGCAGGGATAGCCCAAAGGGCAGGACTCTGAACTGATAATGCTGACCCAAAGCTAGAAACCTGAGGAATTTGGCGGTGGGTCGGGTGGACGGGATAATGCTGGTAAGCATCCTGCATATCCAGAGAGAGGCCAATCGTGCTGATGCAGCAAGGGTAACAGGGTACCTAGGGAAATCATCTTGAATTTCTCCTTGGGGAGGAATTTGTTTAACTTTCTGAGGTCTAGAATGGGGCGCATCCCCTCAGATTTCTTTGGAACCAGAAAGTAATGGGAGTAGAACCCTGTGTTTCGCAGATGCGGGGGCACCAGTTCTATTGCCCTGTTGTTCAGAAGGCCCTGGATCTCCGCGGTGAGGAGGTCTGACTGAGAGGCCGACAACCTGGGTTGTCGTATGGGAGGACAATTCGGGGGGGTTTCCAAGAAATTGAGAGAATAACCCTCGCGAATTATCCGAAGGACCCATTTGTCTGAGGTTATGGACTTCCACTGGTTGTAGAAGTACATCAGACGACCTCCCACCGGAGGAGAAAGTTCCACCTCGGGCAGAGTGGATGGAACTTGGGCCAGCGACTCATAAGGTAGCGCTGGGAGCTTTGGGTCCCTGGCGCTTGCTGCGCTCTCTTTTGAGGTTGGGCAGGTTGGCTTTTATGAAGCTTCCCTGCCTCTGCCTCGAAAGGACTGACGACTATGAAACTGACGATTGTTCACATGCCCCGAGAGGGGGCAGGCGAGTCTGGCCAACTTAATGGCCGATCTAGTCTTCTGAGTGGCCTCTAAGGCTTGCTCCACCTGAGGGCCAAAAAGAAAGGAGCCATCAAAGGCAGCGCCATCACCTGCTGCTGAGCATCATTCGTGAAGCCAGAAGTACGCAGCCAGGAATGGCGCAGTACAAATCCCGCGCTGCTGAGCGAGAAGCAGTGTCGAAGCGTCCATGGCGGCTTTGACCTGTTGGTTATTGGACTCAATACTTCATAACGGTCAGAAGAAGCTCTGACTTGGAATCCGAATCTGGAAGAGCTTCAACCATTCTTTTCATAGAGTGCCACAGGATATACTCATACTGAGAAAAATAGCCTTGATAACTGGCAATACGCATACTTAGAGAGGCAGCAAAGACTCTCTTACCTAATGTATCAATCTTACGAGACTCTTTGTTAATAGGTCGAGCTGTAGTAGTTTGAGGAAGAACGACCTTGTCATTCTCTGCCAGGACTACAATAGGATCCGCAAGGCTTGGATGTCAAAATGGACGATCCTTGGGAGCTGAATACTTCTATCAATGGATTTAGCCACTGAGGGAATAAGAGCAGGGTTATTCCATACCATTTGAGACAGCGCTCAAGGAAGGCTGAATCGGAGGAGTCAAATCCGTAGGGATCTCGCACATGAAGATACTGGAGTCTTAATATCTTCCCAGGATCGATGTCTGTAGTCTGGAGAGAAAGAGTGGATCCCAGGTTCTTCAACAGAGACTTAAAGGACAGGTCCTCGACCACAGGCTCTGTAGCAAAGAAAGATCCTGTTTCCTCCACTTCATCACCCAACCGAAGGTCTGGGTCAGGCTCAACATCATCTCCTGATGGTCCAGAAAGGACTGTTTGGACAGGAAAGGAGTGAAAATTAGGAGAGGAGGAAATGGCAGAAAACAAGGAGAGTCCCTGGGCTGCCGGGCGCGAGATGGCAAACGGGCTGAAGACGGCACTGAGGAGGGCGACGGGCGCCGGCAAGAGGCACGCGCCCCGCGAATGCCCTCGGCGGCGCCACAAGCACGGGCGCCACGGCCGACGTGCCATGCACCCAGCCGATTCAACGGCACCACCGGGCGCGCCAAGGAATACGCGGGCGCCGCCAACGCGCCGAGAGACACGCGGGCGCCGCTAACGGCGGAAGCAAGCTCGGAGGTTTAAAACGGCGCCGACACGGCTACAGACCCTGCAGAAGGCGCCGAAAAGCCTGGAACCTGGAAAGCAAGAGAAGGAAAAAACAGGAGATAAGGGCATGGTGAGCCCCTCGCCGCAGCCATGTGAGGGGGAAACACCTAAGCACGGAGTCGCTTAGCACCGGAGAAGGCGCGGCCACTAGGAAGGTCCAACCGCGCCTACCTGATCGCCGGAGGAGCCCGAGGGCTCCTGGTAACCGAGCCGGGCAGAAGAACCAACCTCCGAGCCCATCGCCCACAAGAGCGCCTCACTGATGAAACTGCTCATCTGGAGCCCTACCTATAGGCGAGGGGCCTGTATGTCGAGGACGACGATTATCGGAAGTTGGCGATCCAAGAAGGAGAGACCGCAACTAGCAACGATAACCGACTGGTCGACGCCGTAGACATACCAGAGGGCTACCCCGAGTGATGCCTTCTTTGACCTGTGGGCTGAAGAAGAGTCTTGAGGCAACCCGCCGCCGAGAATGCCACCGCTTATTTTATGCCGGGGACCGCCTTCCTCGGCACGGACTGACCGTGGAGTCGAACCCCGCTGAGGAGAAGGAGGCTTGACCGGACCCCAGCCCGGCTGACTGAACAGCTTTCATAATGGAAGTCTCCCTACCGCCACCTGACTTGCCTATGGTCGCACTCCGTCTAGTAGGCCGAGACTTCTTCAAGTAAGTTAAATTTAAATATTAGAAAATTTTACGAAAATAGAATAAAACTAAGCGATACTACTATCGTGATAATGTTACAAAACAAACTGAAAACTATGCGCTGTTTGAAGTTTGACTCCAACAACTGACGGCGATATCTGAAGCGCACTCGACGTGAAGGAAAAAAAAAGAACTGAAGGCGGTTGGAGGGTAAATGCGCCGAGATGGTCATTACTGGCCGAGCCGCTGCTCGCGGCGCCATGTCTCGCGGCGCCGTCTCTCGCGCCGACCCTCCAGCAAAAAGTTTGCTCCCGATGGGTCTTAGTGCCTCCGGCGCCAATCCCACTAGTGTGAATGAGTGGTGGAGACTTATGTCCAGGAAGATCGGAGGATTCCGAAGAATCCGGGACCAATCCGGATCAGACCCAGAGTCTGCCTCAGAGGAGGTAGACCTTGAGGCCAGATCACCCCTCGATCCCCAATTCCTGGACCACGAGCCGGACCACCTTTAGCCCCAGCACTGCAGGCGGCGCAGACTCCAGTCCCGGCACCGTGCATGGCGCCAGAACCAGAAACAGATCCAGAAACTAAAGCATCACTTCCCCCGATGTCGCCGACAACGCCGCAAACGGCACAAGAACCAAGCGCGGCGCCGCCAGACGACGCTGAGGACGGTGCCGGTCCAGGCCCAGAGGGCCCAGAACACGACACTGAGTGAGCCTTCACCTCTGAAGAGGTGACTGCCACAGTGGTGCCTCCCGCCTGCCCCCCGAGAGGGACAGACTGGGCCTCCTGCACCGCGGAAGGAGCCCCTGCAGCGGCAAGGCTGAGAGAGGCAGAGGCCCCCTCCTCCACAGGCCATATAGGACTGGAGGGGACCAGCGGAAGGGTCGAGAATCCTGGCATTGGCCCGCCGACTGCAAACCCACCCCGGAAAGTCAGCGGCGCACGTCAGACTTTAAATCACGGATCTCAAGAACTCGACTGTCCATAGAAAAGCAGGCATCACAGTTGTCCATGTCATGGGCCGTGCCGAGGCAGGATAGGCAATGGTCATGCTGGTCCATCACGGAATAAAGGCAGTCACAGGGGCACCAACGCATTGGTGGCTTCCCCGCCTTTGACTATTTTTCGCACAGGATGAGACATGACCGCACGGCAAACAATAAACAAAAACAGTACTCGACGTCGCTATAAATAATGAAACTGTCTTACCGGTCAGAAGTAACATCGAGCAGAGCAAAACAGAACAGAACAGAGAACCTTCGCACACTAGGCTGCGAACGAAAACTAGACCGCACACGAAGTTGATTGTAGAAGTCTCCTCATGAGGTCTGCACTCGACGGCGGGAGAAGAAGAACTGAGGCTAGGGCAGAGTTGACGACAGATAATGGCCAACCCGTGAGGGCTAAGTAGAATGTTGGTCGCGAGGGTGGCGCCGGCCCAGCATCGACTCAGCCCATAGGAAAAGAAAAAAAAGTCTTCCGCAGGGTCCTAGCTCCAGCGCTGTACCCACTAGTGACGAATGGTGAAGATTGACAGATAAGATCACCCTATAGCTCTGGGTAACCTCCAACAGCTGACTAGGCAGGCCAGTGGCCAGGTGGCACTCCTTGGTAGGGGCCCCCACCTGCAGCTGCAGGGAAGGGAGCTCCACCAGTGGAGGAGAGGAGGGCATAGAAGTCAGCAGAGCCACCAGCTGTGAGGCAGCCCACAGCAGAGACTCATGGAACTGTGAGACCCAGATGCAAGGCTCTGCCCCAACCAGCAAATGACTGTTGCCAAAGAAGGTCCTTGTAGTGTTGACAAAGTAGACATCGATGTGGATTCTCATCTGAGAGTGGGTATGACTGGCATCAGTATTGATGTCACTTGGTCAAACGGGATGGGGACCATGAGCAGTGCTTCGATCTGGACAGCTGACCTTTGGGCGAACAGCAGGTATCCACCAGTGAAGCAGAGCAGACCATCTTCTTTGGCAAAGGGACGACTATGGGTTTCGAGCTGGACCCCAAAGGTGTGACCATTTGGGTAGACACAGTCCGAGTCGACTGAGTCTGGGCCAGTGACTGACCCGGATCCTACTGAGTGAGGACAAGGGGAACTGGGGTCAAACCAGAATCCACCTGAGTAAGGACAAGGGGAACTGGGGTCTGTGAGATCAACAAATACTCATCGATATCCTCCAACAACTGGTAACCTGGCTCGAGAAAAAATGAGTCACGGCTGTAGGCTCCAATAGGGCCACCATGGAAGCCTCAACCTGCTCCTGGATCAGTGGAAGTCTGACCAAGGTCGACTGGTCAGGGGAATGGAGGGAGCAGGAAGTGTGAGATAATTCCTGGACCCATGATCAATGGCACTTCTTGTGCTTGTGCTCGTAGGACGGGCTCTCCCCAAAGGTCAGGAGGGCTAAGTACATTTCACAAAACTCAGGCGTGAAAGGCCCTCTAATGGTGGGCCTGGTTGGGACAACTGCCGAGACCAAGGACAAGCTTGCCTCAGCCATCACCACCTCCTCTTCCAAGGTTGCAAGTTGTGCCACCAACCCGGCAGCTGCCGAGGGCAGTTTGTGGTCCTTGGACCCACCAATGTACAAATGAGATTTCCATTCTTCCAATGACGTTGGATGCATGGGATGACATGAAGGACACTGTTTCACATCATGTTGTTCTCGGCAATACAGGCACGTGTTATACAGAACTGTGGCTAACATCTTCTGGCCGCAAAGCATGCAGCGCTTAAAACCAGGTTTCTTTTTTTCCACTCTGCAAGTCATTGATGGAGCATGAACCAGAAGATGAGGTATGCTTGATAAGCCAAAAATGTTTCTAAGAAGTTGAAGTTGGCCAACGTATTTAGCGCTTGCAAACCACAATCTTTGAACACATGCAGAGCTGCGAAGAAGACCTGTCCTTTCCAGCGGAACTAAAGATTTGATGTCAGTCGGGCACAGCCAGAGGATGCAACCATATGAAGTGGGGAGGAGCTCAGCTTGAAGACACCTGGTGACTTAACGGTCTCCAGCTAACTGCCTGAGTGTGGCTAGTGAACTGTATCCACAGTGTTAGAAAGGTTTATTTTTATCTATGTCTACCTGGAGATCGAGAGTAAGCAATTACTTACAAGTAAAGTACAGTTATGTAAGAACTTACCGTAACAGTAGATCTCAGAGAGCAGCTCTTGCTGCAGGTTACACCAATAGGACTGAAGCCGGCAGGTGCCAGGACCCCACGGAAAAATTCTAGCTAGCAGTATCCAGCAGGGGACCGCCCCCAACGTCAGCCCCTCCATGACATCAGGCATCACATAAAAGGGGGTGGTCCACCAGCATCCCCAGTTCTCCCGCCAGAGACTCCCGGCCCAAAGGTGACATCTGAAGGGAAGACCAAGGATCCACTTCCCAAAGGAAGGTTTGTAGTAAAATGGCGTCAAAGGCACTGTGGCCTAGAAACTAGGTCAGAAGACAACCTCCAGAGGGGAAGGTGGGAGGGAAACTACCTGCTGCAAGAGCTGTTCTCGAAGATCTACTGTTACGGTAAGTTCTTACGTAACTTACTATCTTACTTCGAGAAGCAGCTCTTGCAGCAGGTTACACCATTAGGACTGATTCCCAAGGAGTTAGGGAACTATTTCCATATCGGGAGGAGGATAAGAAAGATATTTGGTCAGATTTCAGGACAAAAGTCCATGAAGGACCACCAAGTCGAAACCTGCTCTGCACCTAGAGGCAATATCCAGACTGTAATGCCTGATGAAGGTGTGTACAGTGCTCAAGGTTGCAGCTGCACAGATGGCTGATGTGGAGATGTTCTTGAGCGCAGCGAAGGAGGTGGCCACCCCCCTCGTAGAATGACCTCTTACCGGTCCCGGTAAAGATTTGTTCCGCTTCTGGTAACAGGACAAGATACATTTCACTAGCCATTTGGAAAGTGACTGCTTAGTCACAGGTGCACCTTGCATCCTGAGTGCGAAGGAAACAAAGAGCTGGTCCGACTTGCGATGGGCTCTGGTTCTGGCCAGACAGTATCTGAGGCTCCTATGCATATCCAAAGTGTGTAACAGGGCTTCTCCCCTGTTAGAGTGATTGGGGTAATACACCGGTAGGTCAATGTCCTGATTGAGTGTGATGGCCGAGACCACTTTGGGAAGAAACTTAGGATTTGTTCTTAAGGACACCCTGTCCTTGTGAAAAACCAAATGAGGATCCTTGCACATCAGCGCATGAAGCTCAGAAATTCTTCTGGCAGAAGTAACAGCAACTAAAAAGAGAGTCTTCCAGGCGAGGAGAAGCAGCTTGCAATCTGCGGCTGGTTCAAAAGAAGGCAGTGTAAGCTGCTCTAGAACAAAGGGAAGATCCCAAGGTGAAATCTGGTCTTTGATGGGTGGTCTCAAATGCATGACGCTGCGCAAAAAGGCACGAGAGGCCTCTAGCTGAGCTACAGACCGGTGACCTATCGGTGAATGGTATGCCGAAATGGCGCATACGTGTACCTTAATGGAGGAGTAGGCAAGTCCTGCCTCATAAAGGGACAGGAGGTAGTCTAAAACTGACCTCTCCAAACAATCCAATGGGGTCAATCTGTGAGCTTGAGCCCAGATGCAGAATCTACGCCACTTCATGGCGTAGGTGGTGTGAGTGGAGGGCTTTCTGGCCGCCACCAAAACATCTGCGACTTCCTGAGAGACACCGTATCTCAGGACTGCTATATCCTTAGGAGTCAGGCATACAGGTTCAGCGACCAAAGATCCAGATGGACCAAGGAGCCTGCCTCCTGAGACAGAAGGTGAGAGCTAAATGGCGGAGGCACTGGAGGTTCCTGGGCCAGTTGATGCAAGAGAGGGAACCAAATTTGCCTGGTCCAGAAAAGCGCTATCATAATGAGAGACGCCCGCTCTCGTTGGAGCTTCAATAGAACCCTCTGGATCAAAGGAAAGGGCGTGAAAGAGTAGAGGAACCTGCCCGTCCAAGAGAGGGACAACGCGTCTCAGCAGAAAACACCAGGCCCTGGATCTAGTGAGCAGAAATTGGGCTGTTTTGCATTGAATGGGGACGTGAAGAGGTCTAATTCTGGTGTCCCCCATCTGCAAAACAGGTTCTCTGTGACTTCCTGAAGCAGTTCCCATTCGTGGACTCTGGCCTGAGACCGGCGTAGACTGTCTGCGATGGTGTTGTCCACTCCAGGAACATGTACTGCAATTCGTGCGCCGCGTTGTAGTACCCAATTCCAAACCCTCTGGGCCTCCCTGCAAAGGGGGTAGGAATGAGTGCCTCCTTGCTTGTTGAGATAATATATCACGGAAGTATTGTCTATTTGTACCAGGAGAGTACCCAGTGGAATCTCTGACTGAAAGGCCTGTAGGGCATACAGGACTGCTCTCATCTCTAAAATGTTTATGTGAAGGTGAGATTCTAGAGACTACCAGGAACCCCAAGTACTGACCCTGTTGAGATGAGCTCCCCATCCAGACCCCGAGGCGTCCGTGGAGAGAGGCACTGAAGGAGGAGGTGCAGTGAAGGGGACTCCCATCGCTAGATAGTCTGGGACAAGCCACCACTGCCAGTCTCACATGACTGCATTTGTGATGTGGACTGGGTGCTGCAGATGATCTTACTTCTGGTCCCATTGGACCCGTAACATCCACTGGGTGACCTGCATATGGAGTCGAGCTAGGGGAACCATTGCAATGGCAGCTGCCATGTGTCCGAGCAGGCAAAGAACAGTACTGCTTTCTTCTCCATTGTACCCCTTATGAGGGGTCTGATGCATTCCGCTCTGTCCTGAGGAAGGAATGCCCTCCCTTGAGTGGTGTCCAGAATTGCTCCTATAAACTGCAGATTCTGAGATGGGACAAAGTGCGACTTCTCCTGGTTGATGGTGATGCTCAATGATTGGAAGGGGGAACAGGTATCCTGAATCGCGAACATCAGGGCATCCCATGAGGGTGCCATGAGGAGCAAGTCATCTAAGTACGGAAACACGTAGTGGCCCCGCCTCCTAAGAGCTGCTGCCACGACTGCCATACACTTCGTGAACACCCGAGGTGCCGAAGACAGTCCGAAGGGAAGGGCTCGGAACTGGTAGTGGCATCCCAGAAACTCGAAATGCAGGAACTTTTGGTGCATTCAAGCAATTGGGAGATGTAGATAGCCATCCTGCATATCCAGTGACTCCAGCCATGCACCCTCTTTGAGCATGGGAAGAAGACCCGGGAGGGTCACCATGTGAAAGCGCTTGTACAACATAAAGGTGTTGAGGTCGCTGAGATCTAAAATCGGGCACAGGTCCCCCATTTTCTTTGGAACCAGAAAGAAGCGAGAACAACAACCTTTTCCTTTCTGGTTTGGTGGAACATAGTCTATGGCTTCCTTGTCCAGGAGAGCCAAGATCTCCTGCTGAACGAGCAGGGCGTGCTGACCCGAATAGAGGGAGAGCAGGGGAGGTCTGGACGGTGGGTGGTCGAGGAACTCAATAGTGTCCTCGACTTACCAACTACACCACCAACCGGTCGGAGATTATCCTCTGCCATCCCAAAAGGTGATGAGAGATGTGACCCCTGACCTTCTCAACCCTCTGATCCAGAGGAGGGTCAGGGGCCGGGAAGAAGTCATGCTGTGGTGGAGATGGACCCCGTGGGCTGGGCGGCCTTAGGGTGTTTTGGGCCCTGACCCACAGGGAACTTGGCTGGACTTTTACGGCCGAAGATGCCCCGGGTTGCTGGCCGGAATGTGGCTGTTGTCACTGTTGCCGGCCACGAAAACTGTTCTGGTTCCTACGAAAGGAACCAGATTTGGGTCTGTACATGGCCTGTACAGTCCAGACTGCCTTCCCGGTGTCCTGTAGCCTGATGATGACCCTTTCGGATTCCTCACCGAACAGGACAGCTCCATTATAAGGAACGTCCAGGATGTTCTTCTGGACATCCGGGGTAAAGCTGGAGACTCTCAGCCAAGAGTGTTTCCGGAGACAAATGCCTGAGGCTGCTTCCCTGGCTGCCAAGTCTGCTGAATCGCAGGAGGCTCGGAGAACCTGGGTCCCCACGTCTGACCCAGTCCGAAGAAGGTCGAGCAACTCATCCTTCTTCTTGCCATCCGGGAAATCCTTCATAAGGTCCTGGTCCTGTTCCCAAAGGGCATTCTGAAACTGCACCATGTGCGTGAGGTAGTTCAGGGATTTTACAGAGCATGTAGAAGCTGCATACATGCGTCTTCCCATGGAATCTAATTGCTTAGATTCCTGGTCTGGAGGCTGGGTGCTCAGGTGCTGAGGCCGTTGAGATTGGTCATGAGATGCCATAATGACCAGGGAATCAGCCAGGGGTTGTTGCGCCAAATACAGGTCTTCCAACGGAGCCCTGCAGAGGCGGTCAGCCTTTTTTGGAACAGCCGGAGTTGAATGAGGACGCTTCCAAGCAGCCTTGGTGACGTCCGTAAAGGTGTCCACTAAGGGTGGAACCACCACAGGCTGCGGATCTTTTTGCCTGAGATAACGGGCAAGACATTGGCCTTGGGGTCTAAATCCTCAGTCTCCCACCCCATGTTCTTCTCGATGTGCCTCTTGATCTCTGAAAATTAGGGATCATCCGGTGGTTACCTGGGAAGGTCTCATGGGTCTAGCTATGGGGGACTAAAGGGGGATGGAGACCTGGAAGTGTTGGATGTATCCGGCCTGGAGTCATCCCCCAGAGAGTGTTGTCTGCCTCTACCTCTGGGTCGTTTAGGGCTAGGAGACCCTGAGGGAGACCATGATGGACTTCTCTTTTTCTCTCTCGACCTGCCCCTAGGAGGCGGAGTAGGCTCCTTTGGGGTTGGGAGTCTAGAACCTTCAGCGCCTTGAGGAGGAGGAGGTGGTGGAGGCGGAAGAGGCTTGGTGGGAACCACGTCCTTTTTTATAGTCTCCCACCAAACGGTAAATAGGTCTTTGACCTCCTGTATATTCATGCCAGACAATGGACCTGGCGTCGGTGTGGGTCTGTCGCTTGGGACGGACGTCAGGTCATGGGAACCACGGATCATGATGGTTCCCTGGGCCGCTCAACTTCCTCCGTATCGCCCGTCTGGTCGTCAGGTGGCGCAGTAGCCCCTTCTCCAGAAGACCCCTGACGTCCAGTGTCAACCGGTGTTGGTGGTGCGGGCGCCGGTTCTATAGTCCGTTTGGCAGGTGCCGGGTCAGACGCCTTCACCTCCGACGTCCACTTAAGGGACGTGAGCTACGAGGTCTTCCTTTCCTGGAGCTTTTGGAGGTTGGGAGACAGACCTGAGGTCAGTGTCGCGGCATCAGTCTGACGCCCCACTTGCTTTGGAGGCAGACTTAGACTTGTGCCGCTCTGAGGAGTCAGGCGTCAGAGTACTCTTCAGCGGGTGAAGGGAGGCTGAGGAGCCCCCTGAGGACCTTACCTTAACCGGGGGTGGCTGGGAATAAGCCCGGAAGGGCGATCGATCAGACCACGCGGAGCTGGAGCTGGCCCTAGATTTTGAGGCCTGGCTCAGGGATCTCGTCCTACCCGAGTCCCAATGCTTGTCCCGGTGTTTCCAAGATTTATGGGAGGATTCCCCTTTGGAGGAAGGTCTCTTTTCCATTTTCTTGAGTTTCTCTTCAAGAAGAAATCCCTGAAGGGCCTTTTGGCGGCAGATCCGGGTTCTGATGTAAATTGCTGGCAGATTGAACAGGCCTGGGTATCGTGCTCCAGGCCCAGACACCTCACGCAGGCCGAATGATGATCGGCACAAGGGATCTGCTTGCTGCAGGCACACTTGAAGGGGTGTCCTTCGAGAGAAGGAGTAGGAGAAGCAGACATGGAGTAATTATTGAAGAAAAATATGTAAAGATTTCACGCATCGTTCGTCTGTTCAGGCATCCGTGAGGCCGATGCTTGTGAGTTGATGGCGGGAAAAGAACTGGGGATGCTGGGGGACTGCCCCCCTTTTATGTGATGCCTGACGGGGAGGAGCAGACATCGGGGGCGGTCCTCCACTGGATACTGCTAGCTAGAATTTTTCCGTGGGGTCCTGGTGCCTGCCAGCTTCAGTCCTAACAGTGTAACCTGCTGCAAGAGCTGTTCCTCGAAGTAAGATCAGTAGACCTTTGAGAGAATCTCCTCTATTGGGCTACGCTTTTGGAACTGTTAAGCCGTCAGCATCAGGACATTCGAGAAACTTCTGCCTAGCTGGGGTCCATCCACACTGATATGCAACATCGGTGCCTATAAACTGCAGGTGCCTCAGTTTGCTGCCAGAGATAGAGCTCAGCGGGCCACTTACCAAGAGGAACCAGGTGACTACACCAGGACCAGGCACACAAGGAGAGGCTGGGACTGGTGACAGACACGCATATAGCACAAATACTATTCCTTCCATGAAGGCAGTAGGACAGCCAGCCAGCTGGTACCTCAGAAAAGGGGGAAGGAAGATTCTCTCAAAAGATCTAATGTTACTGGTAAGTAACTGCTCTATCTTCATCACAGCTATCTCCTCCACTGGGCCACACCTTTGAAATGATTTCCAAGCAGTTCAAAGTTCCCAGGGAGACTGGCAATGTCTGATATGAGATCAGGACAGAAGGCAGAATCTTGTAGAACAGCAAGACCAGCACCAGCACATCTGTGGGAGGCAATGTCTAGACTGTAATGCTTAATAAAAGCGTGGACAGTGCTCCATGGGGCAGCCGCACAAACGTCAGCAGCAGATACACCCTGGAAACAACCAACAGGGGTGGCCATACCACAAGCACAGTGGCCCCACACAACCACAGGAAGTTCCTTACCATACTTCTTATAATAGAACGTGATACAGTCAGCCAGCCATTTGGACAGACATTGCTTAATCACTGAAGATACCCTCTCTTCCAGGGTCGGACGAGACACACAGCTGAGAGGACTTCCAATAGTCCTTTGTTAGCTCAAGATAGAAACACGGGGTTCTGTGCACATCAGGGGTATGGAGCAACTCCTTACCCTTGTTGGTATGCTCAGGGTAATACAATGGCAGGTTAATGGTCTGATTCAAGGTAAAATCAGACATCACCTTAGGTAAAAAAGTGAGGATTTGTACACAGTGTTATCCTATCCTTGTGAACAATCAGGTAGGTGTGGACACTTATAAAAGCATGATGCTCCAAAATTGGTCTGGCTTAAGTAATACCAACCAGAAAAAGCGCCCTCCAGGAAAGGAAGCATAATTCACAAGTTGCAGAAGGCTCAAAAGGAACTAAAGTCAACTTTTCAAGAATAAAATTAAGGTCCCATGGCAGAACTGGTTTACGAATCAGGGGAAGCATGTGTAAAATACCCTTCAAGTTGTGCCACCATGTGTCCATCAATAAGGGCATGAAAAGCAGATATGGCAGCCAAATGCACCTTAACACAGGAGTACTGCAGACTGGAGTCCGACAGAGACATCAGGTAGGGAAGTACAGTATTAATAGGATACATATAACAGTCCGCAGAAGGGGAAGCACACCAAATAGTGAACCACTTCCGCATAACTGAATATGTAAGGCTGGGTGGAGGGCTTCCTAGCCACCAGCAAGACATTAGACAATTCTGGTTACACTCTAAAACATGCAATGGCTATGTTCACAAGAGCCAAGCATGCAGGGAGAAGGACCCGAGGCCTGGGTGGACCAGGGCTTCCTGTCCTGAGACAGCAGACCCTGACACAGGGACAACTGAATTGGCGGTTCCACTGCAGATGCTGTATGAGTGTAAACCATATCTGGTGAGGCCAGGGTGGGGCAATCAGTATCAGGGTGGCCCCCTTCCACACGCAACTTTAGAAGGATCCTCTGAATAACAGAGATTGGAGGGAATGTATATAGGAACCCCTCCCTTTAAGAGAGGGATGAGTCTCACCAAAAACTCCAGGCCCTAAAGCAAGCAAGCTGAAATGCAGCAGTTTTGCACTGTGTGGGGGACACAGAAAGGTCCAACTCGCGCCGACCCCATCTGTCGAAGAGGTCTTCTACTACTGAGGTCAGAAGCTCCCACTCGTAGGCTCTGGATCACGAGTGGCTCAGGCTGTCAGCCAGGACGTTTTGGTCTCCAAGAACGGCCGAGAGTTCCAGACTGTGATCAATGGCCCAATACCGGACTCTCATCACCTCCTTGCACAGAGGATAGGAATGAGTTCCCCCTCCCACTTGTTTATATAATAAACTACGCACATGTTGTCCGTCTGAGCCAAGAGCGGACCCAGGGAGAGCAGAGTCTGAAAGGCCTGCAGGGCATACAAAACTGCCCAAATCTCCACGACATTTATGTGGAGACCCTCTTCCATCTCAAACCATGTCCCTTGAGTTTGGTGGGTCTCCATGTGGGCTCCCCAACAGAGACTGGAGGAGACTGTCGTAAGGATCTGCTGAGGGGGAGGTATAGAAAAGGGAACTCCTCGAAACAGGCTGCAGGGCTCCAGCCACCACAACAGTACCCTTTTGATTGAGCCCATCCCCAGCACTGGTTGGTCCAGGGCATCCATGCGCTGGACCCACTGGAGCTGCAGTGTCCACAGAGGGATTCTCATGTGCAGCCTGGCTAAGGGTAACTGTTGCAATGGCTGTGGCCCTGAGGCCCAAAAGCCCTCGCCGGAAAATGACAGTTGGAGTAAAGAAGGCGGCCTTGAGCCATCAGGCATGCAGCTCTGTCTGAAAGTAAAAAGGCCTTGCCCTGAGCCATGTCCAGCATTGCCCCTATGTAAAGAAGGCACTGGCAGGGGAGAGAGGAATTATTTGGGAAGATTGATGGTAATGCCCAAAGTTTGGAACAGGCTGCAGGTACTCACAAGAGTTTATAGCCAACAGTCCCTGGGTGAGGCTGCCAATAGCCAGTCATCCAGGCAGAGGAAGACTTAAAACCCTGTCGCCTCAAGGCAGCGGCCACCACTGCCAGGTACTTGGTATAAAGCAGTGTCAGTGGCTCAGCAGGTAGCACACTCGCCTCCAAGACCGGGAGATCAGAAGGCTATGGGTTCTATCCCCACACCAGGCACTTGGGTTAAATCCCAATACTGACACTGTAGTGCAGCATGAGGGGGATGCTGCACTCCTGAGGTGCAGTCTTTCAGATGAGACGTTAAACCGAGGTCCCATCTGCCTGTTATGGTGGTAGTTCAGGCAGATGTTCATGACTCTTCTCAAAAAGAGTAGGGGAATTTCCCCCATTCACTAAAAATACCATCAACTGGTTCACCTGGTTCAAGGTCAGTTGGCATTCATCTGTATCCCCTTCCCCCAGGTCATGCCTGATAATAGGCAGAATTTGTCTAGTGCACTTACCCGGTCAACCAAATCTAAATAAATAAATAAATGACCCTGGGGGCTGAGGACAGGCCAAAGGGCAGAACCCAAAACTGGTAATGCTCCTCCTGGAAAAATAGGAAGCGCTGGTAGGATGCAAAAACCCTGATGTGCAGGTACGCATCCTGCATATCCAAACAGCAGAGCCAGTCCCCCTGGTGAAGCAGGGGCAACAACCCCCGAAGGGTGACCATCTGGAACCGTTTGTACTCTATGCACTGGTTGAGGTTGCTCAAGTCCAGGATGGGCCGGAGATCTCCAGTCTGCTTGGGGATTAGGAAGAAGTGGGAGTAGAAGCCCCTGCCCTGCTGGGACCAGGGGACAGGCTCTTTGGCTTTCTTTTGAAATAAGGCCAGAATCTCCACCCATATGAGGGGAACGTAACCTGGAGGATATGCGGATGGACCAACAGGATTTTCTGGAGGCCACTCCAAGAACTCTTGAGTGTGGCCATGCTTGATGAGCTGCAGCACCCAGTTATCTGCAGTGACCTCCCTCCACCTGTCCAGGTGGAGGGAGAAACGACTCCCGACCACCACCTCCTGAAGCCCTATTGGGGGGGAGGGTGACTGGCAAGGAGTGGGGAGGTGCGGTTGTTCCTCTAGAGGCCCGGGAGGGGGTTGGGGCGGGAGTAGGGAGGGCAGCACTTGCCTTGCATTTGGCATGGTTCTTGGGTGGAGGTCTGGCCTGCCTAAGGGAGGAGTGGTGAAACGGGGCCCTCTGTCATGACTTTTTCTGGGTGTGGTACATGGAGTGTACCGAGTTCAGGGCCCGCACGGAAATTTGCAGCTCTGAGATAACATCTTGAACATCTCCCCTAAATAGCTTGGAGCCCCAAATGGGGGCATCCATAATACTATTATGAGTGACTGGAGCAAAGTCCAAGGCTCTGAGCCAAGTATGGTGCCTCATACCAATGCCGACGGCAGCCGCCCGGCCTGTGGCATCTGCAGCATCGTAGGCCACCCTGAAGACGTGCATACCAATGTCTGACCCAGTCTTAAGGCCCTGAAGTTTTGCTGCTTCAAGGAGTTGCCTAGCATGGCCAAGACCACCTCCCTGGCCTGGTCCCACAAAAGGTTTTGTTATTGCACCATATGGGCCAAACAGTTTATGGCCTGGATGGCTAGGGTGGCAGATACAAAGGCCCGCTTGCCCATTTAATCCAGCTGGCGAGACTATCTGGAGGGAGGGTGCTGAGGTGCTTTGGCCTCTTGATGCAGTCATAAGCCACATTAATGATGACTGAATCTGCTTTTGGATGCTCGCCAAAGTAGGATTTGCCAGCTGGAGCATGGTAAAGCCGATGAGCCTTCTGAGACACTGCTGGAACCATATGGGGTGGTGCCATGTGGCCTTGGTAACATCCTCGGAAGACTCAAAAGGGGGGGGGAATCACCAAGGGGGGAGCATCATGCTTACAAAGGTAGACTGCCAGGCAGCAATGCTCTGGGTCTTGTTCTTCAGTCTCCCACCCCATAGTGGCTTGGATCTGCCTCATAATGTCCATGAACTTGGGATCATCAAGAGGGGATTTGGGGACATTACTGGGTTCCCCTTCCTCTACCGAGGAGTCTGCCAAAATGGTGGAAGACTCAGAACTGTCTTCATCATTGGTGGCTGAGACGTCCCCACTGTCATTAGGCTAGGGCTCGACCAGGTGAGCAGGGGTGCCTGCATCAGCAGGGCCTCTAGGAGTATGAGGCACACTCGGGACTGGGCGGGCCAGGGTTGGGGGGCTCCCAAAAAGGCCCTTGGGGGTGCGTCTGGACTGACCCACCAGAAGAAGGGACCTTTGACTGCATGAAAGCCCATAAGAGTGAAAATCAAACCATGGTAATCCATGGGCGAGGCACCTAACTCCCGGGTGTAAGGTAGTTATAAACCAGCGAGGGTCCCACAAGCGGAGGGTGTGGGTAAGCCAGCGCCGGTTCCCCAGGCATTGGGTAGGAGTAGGCCAGTGTCAGACCCCCAGGTGCTGGAGCAGAATACCCAACTGTACTATTTGAAGTGGCAGCAGGTGGACCGGTGCAGGTCCCCTGGGTGTCGGCAGCAGTAGGGCCGGCGAAAGCCCTGTTGGCAGAGGTGGTGGCAGGGCCAGCGAAGGGCCTGTGAGCTGTGGGAGGATAAGCACAGGCCCAGCAGGCGTTGGCCTGGGTGACACCACAGGGGGATCCATAGGCGCATGAATAGGAGAGGCTGGTGCAGCAGAGGAGCATCCCACTGGCAAAGGCTGAGGGGTGACTGGGCTTTGGGAGGCACCGAAGCCCTGCAGCACCTGCCCTTGTGAAAGAGGGGCAGGACCGATGGCAGTCCCGGAGGTCAAGACCAGCATCGGGTGCACGGGTGGCAGGAAAACAGATACAGTACTAGCGCCAGCAGCACCCGTGCTGGCCAGAGGAGCTCCAGCCAAGCCACCTGCTGAAGCCGGCAAACAACAAGGGCTGAAAAAGCAGGGGCTGAGAGGCAGGATTGGAAAGACCCTGCCCGAAGAGCCACCGCCCACAACTGAAACCTGAGAGAGCCATGGGCCCACTGGCAAACCTGAAGGGGTAAGGGTGCACGAAGCCAAGGGGTTCGACCTCCCCAAGGGAAGAAGACCCAGGCGCGATTGGTGGAGCCTTATGCAGAGACTGCGAATGGGAAACAGACCGGGGTTGGTCCTGGTCCTTGTCCTTCCCTGATGATTTGTCCTTGGATTTGGAGGAGGAAGAGCCCGAGGACTGGGCCAGGGAGGCAGAGGAGCTCCAGGCCTGCAACTCCCATTCCATCAGGGTGACCTTCTTTTTTGAACTTTATGTTTATTATTTATAAAAAACATACAGTTTGATAATCAAGCAAAGACACTGCATTACATTTATCTAAGCTAATGAGGGCACCACACCTCTCAATACATACATTTTTTCCTTCCTTTGCTTTGAGATACATCCTTAGGGGCAATCCAAATTAAATGTACATTAACTTATCAAATAAAGCTTTTCACTGTTTAAGCCCATGAGCAACATGGTTAAAGTCCCAGCAATGTTCGTTCAATTTATATTGAAGTCCAATCCTTCAGAGAAGGAAAATCAAATGCACAATGTAAATCCACAGTTGTGCACAAATGTGCAATAAGAAACCAAAAATAATGCAAACTCCATATCCTAGCCCCAATACTCATCAGTGGCGCTGAAATAATGCAGAACGCTACTTTAATAATTCCCCTCAATAGAACCTCTAGAATGCCTTTTTAAATTTGCCCCCAACGTATTAGAAAAACCTTTTACGTTAAATTTAAATGTAGTAATAAGGGCTATGTCTATTAATGGTTTTTAATAACCTTTTGGACCAAACATTAGGAGATAAATTTAGCCAAATGTCTGAGTTCTGGGCAAGTAATAAGAGAAATATCACCCTCAAGGATCTTCCTTGTCTGATAACCCCTCATCGTAGATGTTCACTCGCTTCCTGGGCTCTGCATATTTCTGCACCCATTTCACAGCTTATCCCGGGTCGCTGAACAAGAAAACTCTCCCTTATGAGCGATGCGAAGACTAGCTGGAAAGAGGATACCATGTGGGATAGCTGCTTCCCTGAGTAAGGCCCTTACCCTGTCAAATTCTTCCATTTCTGATGGGTTGCAAAACTGAAGTCAGGGTAAAGTTGCACTCACTGGCCATCTTGATGTAGGGTGCCCCGGTGACGTACCAGAGCCAGAAGAGTGTCCCGAGTAGCAGCCCCATCAGTCACCAGCACTATTGCTCTCGGTGTCTCTGGATTCTCCACTCTACCTCTCTGCATGACCCGACAGGCCTTCTGAAACCTGGAAGTTTTGGGTGCTACTTCCTCCCCCAACTGTGCAAGAAACCACTCTTGATGAAAGAGCAATAGGTGATCCCCCTCTGACATTCCTAGAATTCGAACATTAGGGGATCACATCTGGTTCTCCATGGTCTCCAGACGATTCCTGAAGTGGGAACTTTCTTTAATTACACTGGTGACTGCTCTCAGAGCTGAGTTGGCTCGTTTCCCAGCCTCAACTGCAGTAGTTTGAAGCGCTTCAGTGGTGGATTCAAGAACTGCCACTCTATTTGTGAGGCCATCAAATTTATTCGAGAGGGTTGTTACCGATGCGACCAGTCAGGAAAGCTTAACCCCAATTGTTTGCAGGGTCTCCTCTCCAGACGCCTCGGCCATCTATTCATTTCGGGTCATGTCTGACCTCGTAGCAGGAGCAGCAGCTAAACTTTTGGGTTTTACACTCGATCCCTGCTTCAGATCCTTACGGGGATTGCCCATGATGAAGCTGTAGCATTCAGACACCGTTTCCCACTGTTTGATCATCGTTTACAGTGGGGAAGAAGGGTTTAACAGTTAAAAGTTTAGTAGTCGATCTACGGAGTTACATTAGAAAGACGCCATCTTGCTCAGGCTCCTCAGCGCCTCCCCATCAGGGTGACAACCTGCTGAAGAAGATGACTTTCCAGGGTCTCCTGGTGGAAGGTGTGATAGGGTTGAATAAGACCCTTTCCCATTTGTTATGTAGAAAGAGCTAAACACAAGGATCTATTAAATCCTCCTCTTTTCTGTCTCGTCTGACTGCACAGTCAAATTTTCTCTGCCTTCACTTGCTTTTTCTACCTTTTCTTCCCCTTTGCATATCTGAATTTATAAACTATTTGTAAATCTTTATGTGAAACTGGGATCCCTTGGTTTGAAAACATGTATACTTACATTGTTGAAGTGATTGCAAAAAGCTATTTGGAAATTAGGGGGTTAACTTGGAATGCAACAGTATCTTTTGCAGAGCTGTCAACAGTAGGTCAGTTCTGAGACACCATGTACTGTTTTGTTTCACCTGTATGGAAGGAAACTGATGAGAACATTTTCTAAAAAATAGGATGTCTTCTTAATGAGTTCCCAAGCAAAGACATAAAAAGAGAAGCAATACTTTTGCTCGAGAGAGAGAGAGAGAGCAAGACAAACCTGGAATTAGAGATATCCTCGGATGAAGGGTTTTGTTTTCTGTGTTTGTACTGTCTTTGTAAATAGTTATACTGAACAATGTTATTTATTTTACTGTTACTGGAAAAAAAATAAAATGCCACTTGCAAATTTTATACCTGCTCCTGGTCTTCCTATGCTTCCTGACCTGTGCCTCAACGACAGATGGTGTCAGACTAAGTGGGATTTACACCGTGCATACTCTAAGCCAGGAGTTTTGTGCATGGGTACTAGACCTAGTACCAGGGAAGCATAGAAGAAAGGCATGGATCCTGCACCAGCAACCCCAGGAGTGACTATCAGAAGAATTGCAACCAAACTAGAAGCAGAAACAAAAGTCCAAAACGAGACTGTACAGCCAGAACCAGTGATGGAAGAAAAGGAGGCAAGGACAAAACCTGAAAGCCTGCCTGCCTTCTTCAAATGGTGGGCTATACAACAAAAAGCAGGTCTGACTGGCAGCAGTGCAACTAACAGACACTATGGAGTGGCCGAAATATGACTTTTGGGCAATGAAGGGAAATTATGTAGATGATGAAGCTTTAACAGAATTGGTGAACTGGCTCACAGAACGATGGGTGGAGGCTGAGCAGATACACCCAGGGGTCCGAGTAATCCACCAGGGGCAGCAGTGCGAGTCCATCAAGAAAGACAAGCCCCTGAACAATTCAGACAAGATCGTGAGGTGAGGAGCCGCCCCATCTGTTGCAGACAGAGGCCAGATGGAGTCCAGTCGCCGTACAGAGAAGCTGTTCAGAGCTGTGATACCAGAGATGGAGATTGAGCATTTGGAGCTGCCTGCGTTTCCCGGGTGCTACCCTGCTGATCAAGAATTGGAGATGGAAGAGCGCTTGGTGCTGTGTCATGGAGGATCAGGAGTGAGTGGTATAGGGACTGCTAAAGAAGAGGTACTTGATCATGGTGGAGAAGAAAGGACACCTTGAGATGTAGATCATGCGATCCAAGGTGGAGGCATAGCCCCTTTAGTGGAGCAGTTGAAAGGTGAGGAGAAAGCCTGTGACAGGGCTGAAAGGACTGATCTTTTTGTTAAACCAGGGATTCCCTGGAGATTCAGAGACTGGGGAATGCTACAAAATGGGGATACACGTGTTTGTAGGTTATACCAGTATGTGACAAATATTGATGGTGTATGTATTGGTCCTGGGGTGGTTAACAGAGCCCATCCCCATTACGTTGTGAAGAAAGGGGTATTATACAGGTTACATCCTAACCTCAGCTTAAACAAGATAGCGTAAGTGGCTGCTCCCAGCAAATGTCAGATGAAGGTGATACAGTGAGGGTTCACACTGATAACAGTTGGAGGGATCTAAGTAAGAGGAAAACCATGGCAAACCTTCTGCCACATTTTTATTGGCCAGGAGTCTACAGGCAGGTAGCGACCTACTGTAGATCCTGCGTTGCCTGCCAGTTAATGTTGGCTGTAGTCCCCAGAGAGAAGGGTGCTGTTACCCAAAAAAAAAAAGCCTTTACTTCCCATAGACCAGGAAAAGCAGAAGGCCCAAAAAAGACCACCACCTGCGGAAAGAGGTGGCATTCTGGTAAAATAGGTATGCTTCCTCCCGGGCTGGGAGAGAGACATAAAGAAAACAGAAAAATGGGTAACAGTATAATGCTTTTGCTGCAATGTTAATGGCTAAACGGATAAATTAGAAACAAGAATTGAGAATTCAGTAGGTTGAAAAAAATGCATGGAATTAAACTTAACTGTTTACTGTACAAACATTAGAACTGAGAATTCAGAAGGTTGAAAAAATGTGTGAATTTAAACTTCACTGTTTGTCGTACTGGTTGCTGTGGAGAAAAGGGATACTGCATATGCTGAGAACTGTAAAGCTTATAAGCTAATGTTAATGGTAAAGAAAGTTTTGGAAACCTGTTTTTTGTTGTTGTTGTTTTTTTTAACAGGTTCCCTCTTAGAGAGGGGGTATGTAACAGAGTTGAATAAGACCCTGTGACATTTGTTATGTAGAAAGAGCTAAACGCAAGGATCTTTCAAATCCTCCTCTTTTCTGTCTGTCTGACTGGGCACTCAAATTTTTCTCTGCCTTCACGTGCTGTTTATCTTTTCTTCCCACTTGCATATCTGAAGTTATAAAATATGTGTGAATCTTTATGTGAAACTGGGATCTCTTAGTTTGAAAATGTATATAGTTATATTGTTGAAATGATTGCAAAAAGCTATTTGGAACTCATGGGTTAACCTGGAATGCAACACTAGCTCTTTTGCAGAGCTGTCAACAGGAGGTCAGTTCTGGGACACCATGTACTGTTTTGCTGCACCTGCAAGGAAAGAAAATGAGCAAGAAAATTTTCTGAAAAAAGGATGTCTCTTTAACGAGTTCCCAGGCAAAGACTTATAAAAAGAGCAGCAATATTTTACTAGAGAGACCGCAAGACTGAAACTTGGAATTAGAGATGTCCTTAGACGAAGGACTTTTGTTTTCTGTGTTTGTCCTGCCTTTGTAAATAGTTATACTGAACTATTTTATTTTTTATTTTACTGTTATTGGAATAAAAAAACAAAACAAAAAAAAAAAACACTACTTGCAAATGTTATACCTGCTCCTGGTCTTCCTATGTTTCCTGACCTGTGCCCTCTATGACAGAAGGGTTAAACTTCTGGCAGACCTTGAATGTTGTGGTCTGGACCTAGACAGAAGAAGCAAGCAGAATGGCTGACCTAGTCCTGGATCTGTTTACCACAGGCACACTCTGTGGAGTGGTTGGAAGAGGAAGGTTGAGAATACACAAACATAAGGAAGGAACACCGAAAAGTTCAATGTTTAACTTTATAAAATGAGAAAATAATGAAGTGCAGTAAACACGGGAAAATGACTGTTGACTGTAGCTGCAGTGGTGTCAGTGGTCCGACGTGCATTGGTCAACAGCAGGGAAGAACTGGGGAAGGGGTGGGTGCCGCCCGCCTTATAAAGGATAGACTGACGACAGCCGCTGATATCAAGGTGGGTGGCCCCCTCTGGTAGACTGATAGCTAGGAAGGGTTCTGTGTGGTCCTGGTGCTTGATGGCTTAAGTCCTACCGGTGATGGCCTGCTGCAAGAGACACCCTCGAAGTAAGATCCCTGGGTACCGAGGAAAGGCCGAATGGCACGACTTGGAACTGGTAGAGAACCCCTTCTGTGGGGAACCAAAGGTACCACCAGTAGGACAAACAGGAAATGTGGTAGAACGTGTCCTAGAGGTCCATGGAGCAGAGCCACATGCCCTGCTCCAGAGATGGCATTATCTGTTTCAGAGTGATCATCCTGAATTTGCGCTTCCAGAGATACCGATTCACATTGCTTGAGATCCAGTAAGGGGCATGTGACAGGGTTGAATAAGGCCCTGTCCCATGTGTTATACAGAAAAAGTTAAACGCAGGGGTCTGTTCTATCATCTCCTTTTCTATCTCGTCCGTTTGGTTGCTCAACCATATTTTTTTGAGAGACCTAGGAACGGATCACTCCGATGGTTTCACAATTGTCCGCCTCTTGCTATCTCTGCCTTCAATTGCTATTTCTGTCTTTTCTTCCCCCTTGCATATCTGTGGTATAAAAATATATGTGAATCTTTATGTGGAAATGTCACAGATACTGGGATCCCTTTGTTTAAAACTGTATATAGTTATACTGTTGAAATGATTGCAGAGCTATTTGGAATTCAAGGGGTTAACCCGAGATTCAGTTTTTAAGCCTTTTGCAAAGCTGTAAACAAGAGGTCAGTTCTGGGTCACTATGTACTGTTTTGCTGCACCTGCAAGGAACAAAACTGACAAGAACATTCTGAGAGAAGCAGGCTCTCTTAACGAATTCCCAGACAAAGACTTACAAAAAGAGCAGCAATGCTTTTGCTGGAGAGACAAGGAGAGCGAGACAGAGACAAACTTGAAATTGAGAAGAAACACTCAGAAGAAGGACTTTGTTTTCTCCGTTTGTACTGCCTTTGTAAATAGTTATACTGAATAATTTTTTTTTATTTTGCTGTTATTGTGAAAAATAAAATGCTATTTGCGAATTTTGAAACTGCTCCTAGTTTTCCTAGGCTTCCTGACCTGTGCCTCGATGACAGGGTGCCAAACACCCCCCCCCCAATCTGTTTCGGGACCAGGAAGTACTTGGACACGACGCCCTCACCTGCCGTGGAGTCTGGGACACGGGCTACAGCTCCTTTTTTGAGGAGTTGAGCAACGTCCTCCCTGAGGCGGACTGCCTGTCCTCGACACCACGGACTCCCTTGGTGCATGGGGTCAGGCGCAGAAAAGCTCAAATCGAGAGGGCAACCTTTTGCCCACCACCTCTAGGGCCCACTATCAAAAGTAATTACGGAAAAAGTGTGACCCACGGGGAGCTGAGACAAAGACTGGACGGGTGGGAGACGGACACCCCCCAACCTGTCAGTGGGCAGTTTTGGACAGGGCACCGTGTCTGCTGTCAGAGGGGGACCACTACCCGTGCCTTTTTTTGGGCCCTGACTGGAGAACTAGGTCATGGGACGTTAATCCAGCGAAGGTCCCTGCTGGGGCTTCTGCTGCCTAGGCTGCTGTGGGCTAAAACTGAAAAGGCTTCTTCTTCAGCATCTGCCCTGAATCTATGGTGGCATTGGGCTTGATCCTGGTGAGGTGGCCCTCCACCCCAGGGCCAAACAGATCAGTGCCCAGGAAAGGGCAACAGCCAATTTACACTGGGTGCCCAATGTAAAGGAGGAAACAGTCAGCCAGGCCATGCAATGCATCCCAATGGCTGTTATAGCATGGGCGCAAGAATCTCCCATATCCAAGGCCATTTGAAGCTGGTGTTTAGCCAGTGCTTGACACTAGTCTCGGACCACTTTTACTGCCAGCTGCTTGATGGCAGGGAGGTAACGGAGGACATGGACCAGGACTCCCATCAGGAAGTGACCACAGTGGCCGGCCCGGTGGCGCTGAGGGTTGAGGCGCTGGACGCCACACCTCACGCTACGCCAGCGACCTGGGTTCGGGAACGGACTCGGGTGGCCGGGGGTCGGCAGGGGGAGGGAGGATCGAGCGTCCCAATGGATGCCCTCCCTCAGGTGGGAACCAAGAACGCTGCTTCTACATCTCCCTCGCAGCCGGTGGAAGGCACCCCGGCAATGAGGGGATGGAGGCAGCCCGCCTCGCCGGAGCCGGGAGGAGAGACGAGGGCGGCGATGAGGGCTTAAGGCGTCAGCACATCGCCACTGGACGACGCCCTAGCGCACGACGCCTCAGAGGGCAGGGAAACCAGGGAGAAAAAATGGAAAACCCTCTCGGCAGCCCTAGATGATAGCCTCTCGGGTACCATCCGGACCACCAAAAAGAGGGACAGACCCCACTGTGCAGGAGGGAAGAAGGGGGCACTTTAGGGGCAGATCCAACCGGAGGTGGAATGGAGGATGAGAGGAAGGAATGAGTGGGCTCCGAGAGTAGGAAGGAGACAAAAAGAGATAAAGTAAAAAAAAAAAAAGGAAGTGACCACAGTGGGCCATCATCAGAGCACAGTTTGCCTGAAAGACCAAGGGAGGACGCAGCATAGACCTTTTTAGCTGCATGGTCAAGTTTTCTGGACTCCTAATTGGGGGGCCTGTCCACATCCCCCAGTGGTATTTCCGGATATATGGAAAACAGCGCTGGCAACCAATCCCTTGGCCGAGAGGTGGTTAAAAAATTCAGACAAGGTGCTGGTAGTGGCTGCATACTTGCAGACCATATCTGTAGAGAGTGTCGGGCAGGAAGCTGAATGCTGCCAAAGCTCCAGCACTGGTCCCAAGATGGCCTCAGTCATTGGGAAGGCAACCCAGGGGATTCTTCCCTGTCCAGGATCTCAGTAAAGGGTTATTTCGCCCTTTTCTGGACTGGCTTGGAGGAAACCTCCATGGACTCAGACATAAGTCTGAGAAGAACCCCAAAGGACACCGGCTCATGGTCGGTAGTCAGTTCTTTGGCCAAATCACAGTCAAAAGTATGAGCCCTGGAAGACTTCATCGAGGACCCATCATAGTCAGCCAAGGAATCCTAAAACACAGCCCTCGGCCATCTGCCACCTTGCTACACTCAAAGCTAATTTGAGTGGGTGATTTCCAATGTTGTCCAGCAAGCCGGCAGCCAGATGGGAGTCCTTGTAGGGGGCTCCCTGCACAGCCTGTTGTAGAGGTGGCTCAGCCTGTATTGATGGTGAGACTCGCACTGGAGACAGGTGTCTCAGCAGGACCCAGTACAAGCTGAATTGGCAGCTGCTGGGTTACCGCAGGATTCGAGGATAGAGGCTAACCCTGCCCAATAAAGGCCCATTGCTGCCACAGCAGCTCTGCACAGCACCGCTGCACACAGCGACGGAGCCTCTCGTCGTAAGAGGATGAAGAGGAGCGCCGATGGCGGCGCCTCCCAGTCCAGCGAGGCCATGAGTGTGTGGAATCCCTCAACCTCAAATGTTGATGGGACTGATGACACCGAGGAGATATGGCCAGAGGGGCAGTATAGATAATGCATGGGACAGACATAAGGCAATTCTGGTGGGGGGTAGTAAGAAATAGGCTGCTGGTTAACTAGGATCTGCAACTTATCCAATAGGTAGGGAAATGGGCAGACTAGGTGGGCCAAGCGGTCCTTATGTGCTGTCAGAGTCTATGTATCTATAGACTACCTACACAGGTTCGACCCCAGAGAGAGGCAACTCCTCAGAGGAGACAGCTGGGTTCTTCAACTGCTCCTGGACCTCTTGGCTCGGGCCGGACAGGACTTAGGTCCTGGAGACTGTGTCACTATCAATCTTCGTCAACAGGGTTGAGACAAATCTCAACCACCTGCTCAACCTGTTTCAAGACCAACAAGCTCGACTGGGGCACTGTGGAGCTAGTGACCTGGCCCTTGACTGTAGGTTCGGCCAAAACCGAACGCTCGAAAGCTGTTAAGGGGACGGGGAAGTTGAGGGAGCAGGAAGAGTGCGCCCTTTCCCATAACAGATGGCAGGACTTTTTTGATTTCTTTACCTTACTGTGGTGGGCACTGCTCTCCCCAAAGGTCTAGATGGTTCTGCACATTTCTTGAAATTTTCCTGCAAAAGCCAGGGACAGGCTGGCACCCAATGGGAGCAGCGTAGAGACCAACGAGGTATCCGCTGAGGCCTTAGCCACTTTCACTTCCATAGCTACCATCTGGGCCAAGAACCCCGCAGCCACACAGGTGCCGCCTTATGTGCCTGATTTGACTTCATCAGAGGGTCCCATTTGGGCAGCTGACTGGGAAGAAGACAGGTGTAGCAGTCTTCTAGGGAGAAAGGAAGCATAGCCTGGCAGTGATGTCGTACTGTTCACCAAGGGAGCAGATGCACGACACATGCAGCTCAGTTTATGACATTTTCTGGTTGTACCAGATGCAACACTTGAAACCAGGAACCAGCTTAGAATCCCTGCAAACCATGGAGCTGACGGAGACAGATCCAAGAATATACTTTGAAGTGATTTGAAAGGGTTGCAGAAAAAAGTTAGCCAAATGACACACGTCACAAGTTTATCGGGCCTACACCGCACGCAGAGCTATGAAGGAGGAGACCTGATTCTTCCAGCAGAAATGAAGATCTGACATCACGGAGCAGAGCTGGGGAATATACCACCGGGTGGTGGGAGAAACTTTGCTTAAAGACTGCCTGGCAAATCAGCTCTTAAAGGGAGACTGCCAACATGTGGATGACCAATGTGTGAAAGTCCATTGAAAGGCAGGCGTCACAGTGATCCATGTCGTAGTTCAGCCCCAGGCAGGTGAAGCACCGGTCATGCAGGTCCGTTACAGGGAAACTACCACCAAAGGGGCACCAACGCATCAGGATAGTCCCCACCTTGGAACGTTTTTGCCCCAACCAGACATGATCAGCTGCACACAAAACCAATAAAACAAAGAAATAAGACTAGACACCACAACTTTAAAAAAAAACAATGCCGGAAAACAGCGACAAAACGGCACTGAGTAAACGGGTCAAACGAGCACAACCAAGTGAGTGTCTCTGGAAGATTCAAAGAGATGAACTGCTGTCCCATGGAGTCATGCTGTCCTTGATGGCAGGAAAAGCAGAACTGAGGTAATGGAGGGGCCGGTGTCCATTACTGGCCAACCCGAGAGTGCCACACAGTACATCAGCCTCGAGAGCGGCACAGTCTCCAACGTCAGCCCCTCCTCTACAAAGGTAAAACACTTTTAAGCTAAAAGCTTCCCGTGTTGTCCTAGCACCTCTGGCTTGAATCCACGAGTGATGAATGGTGAAGCCGATTGATACAGGTAGCATAAAACAATTACTGTGAAATTCTGATACCATCTTCAGCAACACATGCACACAGGAACGAAGGACGACCATGTCCTTGTCAAAAACAGAAGCCACAGAATGAGCCTGGAGCTCACTCACCCATCTGACTGAGGTAATGGTGACTAAAATTGCAGTTTTCTACGAGTGTGACATCTCACACTTGTACATGGGATTAAATGGTTTACCTGTCAATTTTGACAGCACCAGTTTAAGTCCCACGATAGCAGAGACTCTTGCACCGAAGGAGACAGGTGCTCCAGGCCTCTGAAGAAGCGCCTGACCACCTTTCTCCTGGATCACATTGTTGGCAAGCTAGCCTGCACCCAGTATGCTGAGATGGCAGCGAGGTGCCAGCTATACTGTAAGGGATGTGGGACCAAAGGCAGTAGGGGATGAAAGCCATGGGGCAGGTGAAGGGATCTGCCTCCTACCCAGTACACCACCACTGCAATACTCTTTTATACTTAAAGGAGTAGGTCTTATGACTTGAAGGCTCCCGGGACACCTCTAGCACCTGAAAAATGTCTTCCAAAAGGCCCAAAGCCTAGAACTCTAACCACTCAGGAACCAGGTGGACAGGTGCAAGAACTGCAGGTCTGGCTGCCTGATCATCCCCCCGATTTTGTCCACAGGTCCGGCTGCAGAGGACTCTACCATGGGGGCTTGCTGCTGATGCTAAGGAGGTCCTGGTACTAGGATGGCCTTGACCAGCTTGGAACTATGAGGATCAGGTTGGCCTCGTCCCTGCACACCTTGAAAACCTCCTTATGAAACAAGGGAAATGGAGGGAAGATTAACAAGAGAAGGTTCTGGACCAGGATCCAGGGATAGCGTTCCCCCATCAGTGTTCCCATCTGAGGTGGGAAGGCACAGAAAAGACTCAGTTTTCTGTACTTCCAGAAGGCAAACAGATCCAGATCAGTGGGTAAACAGTTGTGAAACATTTCCTGGCGTAAAGACCGCTTATGCGATACCTCTCCCACGCAAATGAGAGTGACATGGAGTGCAAGCAGTTCCAAGTGCAGACTCCAAACTAGGGACCAAGTATGCAGCACCTCCTGACACAGAGGAAGGGCATCAGGTGTCAACAGGGCTCATTTAGTAGTGCATCTGTCTCTGGGCCAGAAGGTCAGATTCTACTCCCACAACTGGGCTCATACCATAATCGCTGGCAAGACTGTAGTACATGTACTGTCGGGGTAAGCCATCCTTTGGGAGAGACATTACACCGAGGTTCTGTCTGCTTTTTCTGGTGGCAGTTCAGATGGATGCTAAGGTCACATGGTACTTCAAGAAAAGTAGGATAATTTCCCAGGTGTTGTGAAAAAATTTTCATCACCCACTAAAAATAACAGCAGGACCTGGTTCAATTTGTTAGTTCGTATCTGGTCATCCCCCCACCCTCAACTGGGACAAAGCTGAAAATATGCACTGTTGTTTAGCCCTTCTTTCCTGATCAACAAATAAATAAATCATCAAATAAAATAATTATAAATAAAGGACTGCATCCTGCCTTATTTTTTCAGGTATAACACAGTGGTGGTGTTGCTGGTGTTGACATGCAGAACCTGACCCCTGATCAGTGAAAAACTCAGTCAGTGTCAGACGCACTGCTCAAAGCTCCAGCAGCTTGATCTGTTGTCAGGCCTCAATCGGCAACCAGAACCCGTGTCCTTTGTGGTTCTGCTTATGAGAACCCCACACCACTACTGGCGCGTATCATAACTGTGAGGGATGACTCCGCTTGTACGAAGGGGATACTTTCCGAGAAGATGGGGGGGAGGGCAGCCACTACTTAATGTCCAACATCAGCTCTCGAACCGACTGGTTCAGGTTGTGGAAGTACTGAAAAAGAAAAGGGAGAACTCTGCAAGACTGCATAAAGTATCAGAGGGAAGACTGCAACTCATCCAGGTAGCCCCGCTCGCCAAATTGATCAAATCTCTTCTAATAAATGTCTTATACCCTACATGTTCTTGCCCACAGCCTCTCCTCTGTGTTAGCAATCAGAGTTAACTGTACCTGTCTCTCTGTAATTCAGTCTTCTCACTCCAAGACTTGCCTGCCTGGGATTTAAGGGACTACACTTTATGTATAGTGTTTTTTTATCTTGTATGTTTTTACTGTATGTATAATATGGGCAATGCAATGACACTACTACAGTTAATTCTACAGTAGTAAAGGGTGAATGCCCATCTGGTATACACACACACACACACACTATTTCAGTGGTAGTATTACGAGTTCCCTCCAGAACAAATCTGTCTCATCTAGATTTAAAAATATTAAAATTACTGCCGATTGCTATATCGATTGGTATCATGTTCCACAGGGAGACTACCCTTTGGCCGTATTGTACTGTATACAGTTGCTCAAGGGTCCAGTTTAGTCTTCTTTTGTTACTATGCACCTTGTATATCATATTGCTCGTTTTAATGCACCTCCTTTTGTAAATACCCCTCCGGGACGCACATGGGAATGAGCCTTGGCTCAGTGTGCCATTCCCAGTTACCAATTTTCACATAAATAAATAAAAAGGATGCCTCTCATCCAGGTTCTCCTCCCCATCCCCCCAAAGGGGGGGGTACAGTAAAGACTGCATGTTGCTGGCTGTGGAGGTTTCTCTGTTTGCGCGCCCACTGCTGATTAATCAAGAAGCAGCACTGCTGGCCCACCCTACCAGTGCACAGGTAGAGCTACCGCTCGTGGCGCCAACCACCCAGGTTCAGAAGTGTGCCTGGGCGTTGGGAGGGCTGGCCAGGGGAAGAGGACTAAGTATCCTATGGACTGCTCTCCTCCTCTGGCCAGAGGGTGGGGAACATTCTTGGTGCAGGCCAGGGGTCTGACAACCGAAGCTGGCATCTTCAGGAGGTGGGGCAGATGTTGGCATGCACACCCTTGACATCACTGCATGCCCCACCTCTCAGGGGAGGAAAAAATGAAAAACTTGGGCAGTACAGGATGCCGCCCATCTTGTGCAGCAGGCCTTCACTGCTGACCCATAGCACCCTTACACCAGATCCAGACATCCGCTGGGAGGAAGGGACCCCTCCCGAAGGCCCTGCCCTGGGGGTAACCAAGGAAGGAACACCAGGGAAAGGTAAGTCCCGGAGACAACGGATGACAGGGTTGGGTGTGGGGATCTGGGCCAATGGGGGCCAGTCCATTGAGGTCGGGGAAAAAAAAGAAGCTGCACTGCTGTTGTCTGTGAACGCACCTGATCGCGCTCACCCTCCTGGCTGGAGGACAGGTGCAGTAGTGGTGCTATGGATTATTGTGAGGGGAGGGGATAAGGGGACAATACAAACAAAAGACTGCATGTTACTATGGAAAGGGTGGTGGTTAGAAGATTTAAGCAATAAGGCATGACAGGGAATGTATTATTGTGGGATAAAGGCACACCCTGGGAAATAAAACATGAGGCAACTCCCAGTGTTATACTCACCCATGAAGTGCTGATATCCCAGAATTATGCACACCCTGAAGTGCCCTATTTTGATCAGAAAATGATTGCATTTTTTAAAAATTCAGTAATGAGGTTCAGAACATGAAGTATTTCTGACCTTGCTCTTTCTGGAATAACACACGGTCATGTGATCACTTATGACCAATTACAGATCCTGGTATCTCTTTCCAATTTTATAATACAAAAACTATTCCCTTATTTCCCTGCATGTACTCACATCTCTCAGCAAGCCAAACAAGACATCTGTGTTGAGGGACCTCTCGTGAGCTTCATCCATTATGACAGCGCTGTAGTGATCCAAGTCTGCCTCCCTCAGAGACTCACGAAGCAAGATACCATCTGTCATGTACTTGATCATCGTCTTCTCTGATGTACAGTCCTCAAAGCGGATGGCGTACCCCACCTGGAATGACATCAGCTCAGCTTTACTGAACGAACCGATTGATCTGTGCAGGAGACGAAACTAAACAAAAGAAAGCGACTCCAGCAGAAAGGCATTCCATTGTTCCAAGGTCCAGGGACCTGCTGGTATTCCAGTCACCAACCTTGAAAAAGAAAAGGATGGGTTGCAAGAGGTTCTCTTATAATGGGGTTTGCACTGACACGTACTGATTAAGCCAGTTTTTGTAATCTAAAGGAAGAAGTGCTGAAGTCAGAGGGGGCTCCGGCCACAAACACAGAAACCACAGGTGGCAGCAGAATGCAACAACAATGCCAAAAACTGTAATTTCAAGGAATTCCAGTATCTATGGGAAATCTGTATTGTTGCCCTTTATATAGTTCATATAAAGCTCAGCCTGCAGCTGAAGTCATCATTTCTGCTTGTGACATCACAGTCTGTTGCCACAGAAAGGACTGTGATGTCAAAAGCAAAGTACTAAGACTTCTGTTCCTGAACAAGCCTTCATTGTACAGAAAAGTACAGTTGCGCAAGAACTTACCGTAACAGTAGATCTTTGAGAGAATCTCTTGCAGCAGGTCATTATATATAGGAATATTCCAGCCACAGGCATGATTCCATCCAGATGATTTATCAGCAGTCTACCTGGGACTGCCCCCAATGACACCACGTTTTGTGTCCTGACAGGTATAAAAGGGGGCGGGTCCCAGATGCTCCTCAGTTCTGTCACCTCAGCGAACGTATATGATGATATGGTTATCAGGCCATCCGAGGGGAACCAAGGAGAAGCAGAGAGCCCTTACAAATTATGTTTTGGAGAAAGCAGGAGCATGTTACCCTCTTGCGGCAGGAAGTAAGGGGGATGGAGGGAGGGGCAGCATGACCTGCAGCAAGAGATTCTCATGAAGATCTACTGTTATGGTAAGTTCTTACGCAAATGTACTATCTTCATCGAGGAAATCTCTTGCAGCTGGTCATTATATATGGGAATGAGTCCCCAGCATTTGAGAGGCAAGTGGGGAGGGGCCAAAAAATAGGAGTTCAGGACAACAGTCCTGAAAGGACAGCGCGGCCAAAGTTGGTTCGGCTTTTGGACGCAATGTCCAGGCAGTAATGTTTAGTGAAGGTATGAACAGTGGACCATGTAGCAGCTTCACAAATATCAGTTGCTGATGCGCCACTAAAGCATGCCGCTGAGGCAGCCATGCCCCTTGTGGAATGAGACTATCACCCCCGGGAGTGGTTTCTTGTATGTATTTTAACAAAAAGTAATGCAGTTGGCCAAACAGGTAGACAAGCACTGCTTGGAAGCAGGAATGCCTTCTTTTCCAGGGAAGAAAGAAACAAAAAGCTGTGCTGATTTGCGCAAAGGTTTGATGCGAAGGAGAGAATATTGTAACATTCTATGTATATCCAAAGTATGGAGCAGGGATTCTCTGGCTCCAGGTAGTACACTGGTAAGTGTATGGCTTGATTCAACATAAATTCAGATACCACTTTTGGCAACAATTTAGGATTAGTACGTAAAGATACCTTATCATTGTGAAAATTCAGGTAGGGATCCTTGCACATTAGTGCATGTAACTCCGAAATAAGTCTACCTGACGTAATAGCAACTAAAAAAATAGTTTTCCAGGAGAGAAAATGCAGCCCGCAAGAAGCTGTAGGTTCAAAAGGTTTTATCGCAAGTTTTTCAAGCACAAAATTCAAGTCCCAAGGAGGGACCGGGTCCCTAACAGGGGGTTTGAGATAAAGGCTATCCTTTAAAAAGGTTTTCATTACTTGTAGTTGGGTTAGACATTTGTCATCCACAAAAATATGGAAGGCAGAAATTGCTGACAAACGTACTTTGATGGAGGAGTACTTGAGGCCACCCTCCGAAAGGGAAAGCAACTAGTCTAGCGCGCGTTGTGGCAGACAGGAATAAAGGTCCAAATTGTGATCTTTTGACCACAGTGAAAACCTCTTCTGTTTCATTGAACAGGAGGAACAGGTGGAAAGTTTATAGGCCACCCGCAGAACCCCTGCCACTTTAGGGGAGACCTGGAATCTGGAGAGCACTATGTCCTCAGGAGCCAGGCATGGAGATGTAAGGAACGGAGGCTGGGATGAAGCAGAGTACCCACGGCCTGAGTCAGAAGTGCAGGACAAATTGGAAGTGGATGAGGGTCCTGGACAGTCAATTGTTGCAACAATGGGAACCAGACTTGTCTCGGCCACAGCAGCGCGATGAGGATCATGGTTGCCTTTTCCTGGAGTAGTTTGAGTAGAATCCTCTGAATGAGTGGGAAGGGAGGGAAGGCATAAAGAAATCTTCCTGTCCAGGAATGAGATAACACATCCAGCCATAAAGTTCCAGGACCTGGCTCTACAGAGCAATAGTGAGGTAGTTTGGCGTTTCGTGGAGAGGCGAACAAGTCCACGCATGGCTGACCCCAGAGGAGGATTTTTCCAGAACATCCTGGAGAATCTCCCATTCATGTTTTTGAGTTTTGGATCTGCTTAGTGCATCTGCTAGGGTACTGGTGACACCTGGGACATGTACTGCTGTTATAAGTATCCCTTTGAGGACTGCCCAATACCACACTTTCATCGCTTCCATGCACAGGGGATAAGAATGGGTGCCACACTGTTTGTTCAGCTACTGAACAACGGTGATACTGTCAGTTTGAATCTGTAGATGGCCCTGGAGATGAAGGGTCTCGAAAGCTTGTAGAGCATACAGGACTGCTCTCATCTCTAGGATGTTGATATGTAAGCATGCTTCCAGTGTGTTCAGGTCTTTATATATATATATATATATATATATATATGTGTGTGTGTGTGTGTGTGTGTGTGTGTGTAAATTGCCCATTTTCACAGATGACAAGTCCCTTGTGTCTGAACCACTTCCAGATGGGTACCGCAACCATGGGTGGAGCCATCCATGGTTAGAATGAGGCAAGGAATCGGAACCTGGAATGGGACACCACAGAGGTGGTGATCCAGAGACATCCACCACTGTAATTCGCGAATGACCGGGGATGAAATCAGTACAGGAGCTTCAAAATCATTTGTTGTTTGATTCCATTGAACACTTAGCATCCACTGAAGGACCCTCATGTGTAATCTTGCATGGGAAATGGTATTAATGGCAGCCACCGCATGCCCCAGGAGGCAGAGGTAGTCCAAGGCAGAGACATACCGATTGGAGGCCAACTGGGATGCTAGCTTGATGAGATTGTCTGCTCGGTCCCTGGGTAGGAAGGCTAAACCAGAGAGGTACTGAGGACAGCTCCCATGTATTGGGAGACATTATGTGAAATCCATTTTGGACTTCGGCATGTTGATTGTGATTCACAGAGAGGAAAACATATGAAGTGTTTGGGATAATGTGGCTACCAGATGAGTACTGGAAGAAGCTTTCAGAAGCCAATCATCTAAGTAGGGAAAGAAGTACAGGCCTTTCTTGTGCAGAGCAGCCACCACCACCGCAAGACACTTCGTAAGGACCCAGGGGGCTGAGGACTGACCAAAAGAAAGTGCTGTGAATTGGTAATGATGACCATGAAAACAGAAATGGGGGAAGCGCCTGTGAGCAGGGTGAATCATGATATGGAGTTAAGCATCCTTCATATCTAGAGAACGGAGCCAATCCCCCTCGTTTAGACGAGGCAGAAGTGTCTGCAGGGTCACCACTCGGAACCTTTTGTACTCTATGTAAAGACTGAGGTTTCTGAGATCCAGAATGGGACGCAAATCTCCCGTCCATTTTGGGCCAAGAAAAAATGGGAGTAGCGACCCCCACACCTTTCTGGGAAAGGGGAACAGGCTCTTTTGCCTGTTTCGTTACCAAGGCTTGAATTTCTTCTGCCAATACCAATGCTTGGTCAGGGGGACAGTGAAAGGCCCTTGGGGGACATATGAGGCGGGGGGGGGGTCTTAGGGTGTGACCTGACTGTAATAGTTAAAGGGCCCAGGCATCTGAGATTATGTTTTGCCAACCCAGAAGATGTAGAGAGAATATGCCCCCAACCGCTGTGGGACAGGCCTCGAATCCCGCAGGTGAGGGGAAAACTTCAGGCAGTAGGCTGTCCTGGTTGGGGGGCATAACAGCTAGTCTTTGGATTGTTACGTGGTCCTGGCAGAGAGACTTGAGCTTTTCTTTTATTAGTGGGCTGCTGCCTGGGGGCGGACCTTTGTCTGTTAGCAGGCCTGTTAAAATTACCCTTATAACTGGGTTTTGTCTGAGTATAGTAGAGAGAGCGTACTGACTACAATGCATGTCCCGAGGCCTGTAAGGATGTCAGAATATCCTAGGTCTGAGGACTAACAGTTTGTCACTCTTAAAGGGGACACTGAGAATGGACTGCTGGATATCTGGGGCAAATCCCGAAACCCAGAGTGCCAGCCAAAAAAGCCTTGGCTGTGGAGTTGATGGCATCATAGGCTGCTCTCAACAAATGATGGCCAATAGTCGAGGCAGTAGTCAATTTGGTCATCAAATCCTCCTTTGGAGCTGTGTCTGGGAAGGACTGAATGGAAGACTGAGTTGCTTTCAAGATTTCTTCTTGATATTTAAGAAGATGACGCATATAATTTAAAATTATGAGGGTCAAAGTGTAAGAGGAGTACATCCTCTTCCCCATGACATCAAGCTTCTGGGATTCCTTATCCATAGGCTGAGCACTGAGATGTTTCGGTCATACTGACCTATCGTGAGCTGCACTGATGCCCACAGAGTCTGCCTGTGATGGGGAAATAAAGTAAGAGTGTTCCATTGGTACCTGATAGGTCCTGTCGGCTTTACATGGAGCCGAGGGTATAGAAGAGGGCTGCTGCCAAGCAGTCATAATGGCATCTTCATATGCATCAAGTAAAGGAGGAATGACCAATGAAGGACAATAAGTAAGGCCTAAATAATTGGCCAACTTCCTCCGGGAGACATTTTGCTCTGTTTCCTGGAATCAAAAAGTCTTCTGAAGATGAATCGTATCATCAGAAAAACTAGGGTCATCGGGGTGGGGGAGAGACAAGGAAGGGCAGGAGAAGTCTCATCCTGAACTGAGGAGGCAGAAGAAACCGATAAAGGAAACGCCGGTTCTTGTTCCAAACCTCCTCCTCCTGATCTTCCAGTTCCTATCTTGTAAATCAGGGTCCTCCATGTCAACATCATGATGAAGTGGACCTTGAGATGCTGAGGGGTAACCATCAGCTCTAGAAACAGAGGATCATCTAGAATGCAGTGAGACCGGAACCAAAGAAACACTCCCTTGGGAGATAGGAGTGAACTTCATAAGGCCTAGACTAGTCTGCACAAGGGCCTGGACATCCACCATGGCCAGCTGAGGTGAAGAGACAGAACTTGGTATGGTATACACTGACTGAATAGGCACAGTCGAAGAGATTGCATTAGGTTGCGGTAACAATCTAACCGTCCATGAACGGTGGACAAAAGCTCCCAGTGCCATCGACGGAAGAACCGTCAATGATAAAGAACTCAAAATGTCCTGACCAAGTCGTGCAGGCATGATCATCGACACCGGTGGAGTGGTCAATGGACAATAATGAGATCCCTGAGATGGGGGAAGACAGTGTTGGAAGCTGCAGCTGAGGAAAAACAGCCAAAGTTGTCGATGGAGGAGCAATCGACAAACGGGTAGAAGAGCTTCCAGAGGTTGTCGATGGTGTGGAAGAGGACTTGGCACCTGCTTCAGAAAGGGCAGCTAAAATCATTTTAGTTTTAAGGATCTCCTGCTCTTTAGAGCAGGAAGAAGAAGGTAGGCTGGCCATCGACAGAGAGAAGATAGAAGTAGCATTCTTACTCTTGGAAGAGTGTTTCTTAGCCTTCTCTTGAGTGTCAACCATATCCGTTGACGAGGGATCCTTACTCAAATGGCAGGATCCAGAGGACAAGAGCCAGTACTCCTTAGACTTCGAGCAGTGTTCCCATTCCAGGAGGGCAACTTTCTGCTCCATGAGGTGCTCTTGAAGCGTTTGGAGTCGTCGACATTTGGTGGCTTTATTAAACTGGTGATACAAGACACAAGCACGGGTTTCATGCACAGGACCCAGGCACTTCACACAGAATTCATGCAGGCCCTCTGTCATGATTTTCTGGCCACAGAAACACTTTCTAAAGAGAGAATCCGAAGACAACATGGATTGGTAATCAGGCGTAATGATACTGAAAACACCGCAGGAAAGTAGACTTGAACTTTTCGTTGTCGACTTGGAAGCTGGACTCCGGACAGAGAACGTGGAGCATGAAGGTCGCGGTAGGAAAAGAACTGAGGAACATCTGGGATTGCCCCTTTTATACCTGTCAGGACACAACATGTGGTGTTGTCAGGGGCGGTCCCAGGTAGACTGCGGATAAATCATCCGGACAGAATCATGTCTGCGGCTGGAATATTCCTATATGTAAATGACCTGCAGCAAGAGATTTCCTCAATGAAGATCTGCAAATGACAAAGTACAGTTTTCACATAAATGCCTTCAGTAGTTAAAGGGAAACAGTCAGCACAAATGACCCCACACTCAAGTGTGAGGCTTGTCCCAATGTGCACTTTGTAGGCAAAAACAATTTGGTTTACATGCTGTTTACTGCAGTATATACAGTAGATATCATACTAATTTTGCTTAATTGTTGGCTGATACCTTCATTCACTACAAATCCCAGAATCCCTTGAAGCTGATGTCAGAGCAGTAGGCAGCAGTAGAAAATTTAATAGTCTGCAGTGCATGTTACTGCTTTTATAATTTCTGATCAAATGTTTTCCAAGACTGCTTTTCTCCAGGAGCTAAATACAGTCATCTGTGACCGTACATAGCCCATGGAGGACAGCAGGACCAGCAACAAAAGATCAGTGCTTATAAAAACTGTAACATGCACTGTGGGTTACTGAATCTTCTCACTGCTGCCTACTGCTCTGATATCACCTGCAGGGGATTCTGGAATTTGTAGTAACAGAAAACGACAGCCTACAACTAAGCAAAATTAGTCGGACACAATCTACTGTATATACAGTACTGCAGTAAACCTTAAGTAACATAGATACAAGGAATTTGGCGGCAGATAAGGATCCCTTGGCCCACCTAGTCTGCCCTATTTTCCCTACTTACAGTGCCACCGCAGACCCTACTTGATCCTCGGTCTCCCCCCGCCTTATTTCTTACATCCCCTTGTGTCTATCCCATGAGTGCTTGAATCCTGTTACCATTTTAGCCCCCACCACCTTAGCGGAGAGGCTGTTCCAGGTGTCCACCACCCTTTCCATGAAGAAGTGTATAGTACAGTTACGTAAGAAATGGAAATTACGTACCTACTGTAATTCTTGATCTTCTTGGACGAAGTCTTTACCATTCATTCACACTAGTGGGACTACGCCAGAGGCGCTAGGATCCAGCGGAAGCCAAAAATCTTCAGGAGGGCAGGCGCTGAGGTAGGACTGCGCATGCGCGCCACCACAAGGCTGGCCTGCACCTGTACGGGCTATCTCGGCGTTGACCCGCCAACCGCCTCAGTTCCTTTTCGACCTAGGAATTGCAGCCTAAACTAACCTAGGAAACCCCTAACCTAAGACAGCGCAGATGACCCATGTAAGAAGGGTCTACTCAACCACATCTTTACAGCCCAAGCCAAAGAGGGAGTGAAGACTAGTAGCAGGATGAGTGAACTGGGGGGATGGTGGGTATGTGAATGAATGGTGAAGACTTCATCCAAGAAGATCAAGAATTACTTAATTTCCATATCTTCCTGGACTAAAAGTCTTCACCATTCATTCACACTAATGGGAGAGTACCAAGCTAAAAACCAATCCCCGAGTAAGGCGGCAAGAGACTGAGCTCACTCAGGACAGAAGCAGTCCATTAAGGATCGTCCTGCTCAAAGAAGTGTGCTGTCTGGCATGGCAAGGCAAAATTTATTTAAAAAAACGCCCAATCCCAGAGGCTCTGGGTGCTGTATGAAGTGAATAAATACAATTTCCAAATAACAAAGGATGCATAACACATTTAAATATAAGAAGTAAAATTTGCAATACATCATACAGTCATCTTGTTCAATTAAATTCAGAGATTCAGTTCTGGAACGCTTGAGAGAATAGGAGGGCCTTCAGGTGGGCCTTAAAAATCTCCAAAGTAGGGGCCCTCCTAACCCCAGATGGCAATGAGTTCCACAGAACGGGAGTGGCAACGCTAAAAGCTCTGTCGCCAGCAGATCTCAGCCTCGTCCTAGGAATTGCCAGGGGGTCCCTATCAGAAGAGCGTTGGGGGCAGACAGAGAGCAAGTACAAGAAGGTCTAACAGATAACCAGGACCTTGCCCATGTAGGGCCTTACAGGAGAGAAGACCCACCTTAAAAAGGATCCTCCACCTAATCAGCAGCCAGTGCAATTCACGCAACACCGGTGTAATGTGGCAACATTTTTACTGCCCAGTAAGTAATAGAGCAGCTGCGTTTTGCACTAGCTGCAGTCTCCGGAGAGATCCTCCTGTGACCCCGAGGTACAGCGCATTACAGTAATCAAGACTTGATGTAACTAAAGTATGTATCAAAGTAGGGAGGTCCAGAGGCGGCACAAGGGGCTTTATCCTGGCAATATTTCTAAAATGGAAAAAACAGGAGCGGACCGTGGAGGATATCTGCACCTCCATAGTCAATTTCCTGTCAAGAATAATATCAAGATTTTGCACCCAAGAGGAGGCCTTCAATAAAACAGATCCCAGAACAAGTCCAGTCGCTGAATCAGAGGCCAACCTATCACTCACTGTGTTTGACTCCACCACCAATACCTCCGTCTTATCGGGGTTCAGTCACAACCAGCTGGAGGCCATCCAATCGTTAATCTCGGCAAGGCAGCTGTTTAGCACGTCCACCGCGTTGGATGTTCCTGGGGCAAAGGAAAGATATAGCTGGGTATCAGCATAGCAATGAAAACCCAAGCCATGCTTCCTAATGAGCCCTCCCAAGGGTAGCATGTACACTGCGAACAACACTGGGGCCAGTACCAATCCCTGAGGAACTCCACAAGATAGGAGGCTGGGGTGGAGGAGAAATTCCCCATCACAACCCGCTGCCTCCTGTTGGTAAGAAAGGACTCAAATCAATGGATGACAGTACCGGTGAGTCCACAGAGCTCCCTAAGATGGTCAAGCAACACACAATGGTCCACAGTGTCAAATGCTGAGGAGAGATCAAGGAGAACAAGAATTGTCTTATCCCCATGATCTCTCGCCCTGAAGACACTGAGACATGGACATCCAGTGTGTAGTGCTTCATAACGGTGTGCACTGAGCTCTGAGTAACCGCTTTGCAAATATCTGTAATGGATAGGTTACAAATTTCTGCCAGTGATGCGGCAGCCTCTCTGGTAGAGTTGGCGTAAACCCGGCATTCCAACCTGACCTGCGCTGAGTAGCAATGACGAAGGCATGCCACCAACCATGCATAAACGCATCTAATGGCAATAGGCTGACCCAGCCAGGTCATGCTGAAAATATGAAAAGATATTTGGATTTGTGAAACTCTTTAGTTCTGTTGATGCAGAATCGTAGAACCCCTCTTGACATCCAGAGAGTGAAGGGTGCATTACCCTTCACTCTGGAAGTTGGCAAAATAAGTGGAAAGAACCAGGGGTTGGTTATGGAGAAATCTAGAACCACCCTGGGCAGGAATTTAGGGTGAGTACAAAGTACCACCTTGTCCTTGTGAAAGACTGTGTATGGAGGGTCTGTGACCAAGGCATGAATTTCGGAAACTCTGCGAACGGAAGTAAAGGTCACTAAGAAGGCAGTCTTCCAGGTCAGAAACTTCAAGTCACAGGTGGCTAGAAGCTCAAAGGTTTACAGGTGAGCATCACTAGCACGAGGCTGACAGAAGATCTGAGCCAGCGACATGTTTTACACTGGCTCATGATAGACGGAAATCACATAGAGGTGTACCTTCACTGTCAAGTATTGCAGTCCTGCATTTGACAGGTCTAACAGGTTCTCCGGACACTATATTCTGTGGGCAACAAAATATACCCAGTGTGGACCTTTTTGCACACCAATTGGAATATTGCTTCCACCTAGTCATACAAGTTTCCCAGTGGAAGGCTTGCATTAAGAAGACTTTCTATATCCTTTGAAAGACCGCATACCTACCCTCTTCTAGCTCCTCAGGTAGCCAGGCATGGAGATGAAGGGAGCATAGGTTGGGAGGGACCAGGGGTCCTATGTCGGGAGGCCCGTCCGAAGAGGAGGTTACTTGGGGTGACTTCTGGCAATCTGTTGACTAGTGGAAACCATATCTGATGAGGCCAATGTGGGGCGATTAGGATCAGCGTGCTCCCCTGTGCCTTCAGCTTGAGCAGCATCCTCTCAACTAAAGGGAGGGGAGGAAATGCATACAGAAAGCATCCTGTCCACCGCAGTCTGAATGCATCCTGACAAGGATTTCTGGAGCAGAATTGGGGCAGTTTTGCATTGAGAGGGGACGTAAAAAAGGTTCAGGTATGGACTGTCCCACTTGAACAGCGATTGTACATCGCTGGGGCAAGCGACCATACCTGGGAATCCACCTCCAGCCTACTGATGTGATCCGTTAGGTCATTCTGAATTCCTGGCAGGCAGACTGCCCGAATTAGGGTATCGTGTTTGAGACATCACTCCCACCCCTTCATGGTCTCCCTGCACAGAGTGTAGAAGCGCACTCTACCCTGCTTGATGATGTAATACAGTACAGCCTTATTGTCCATCTGAAGGAGGATACCTTTGTGGTAGAGGACATCCTTCAGGACTTGGGATTTATGTGAAGATGAGACTCCTCCTGGCTCCACCCTCTCTGAGAGCAGAGGTCTTGACAGTGAGCTCCTCCGCTGATCAGAGATGCATCCATGGTGATGGTGATCTGAGATGCCAGTGGGGCTAAGGGTAGACCTTGTAGAAGCCTGTCTTTCTGTGTCCACCATGCAAGTGATCTTGTCAGTAGTTCCGTCACCTTTATGTAGAGGACTATGGGTGCGTGATCGGAGACCACCATGAGCTGCGCATTCACTGTGTGGTCCTCATGTGGAACCGGTCAGAGGTAGTATGAAGACGGCAGAGGCCCAGAGGCTCAGCATCTGTCACTTGGATCGGACTCATACAAGGTTACTCTCTATGAGGAAAGAGTTATCTGGACAAGCTGGTCCCCCTGACCCTCGGGAGGGAGGCCCTCGCTAGGAGGTGGCCAGGACCCTTATGAAGAGAAGCTGAGAGGCTTGAAGCTGTGACTTTGCAGGGTCAGCATTGCCTTCATGGAAATGTCCTGTATGTCCAGGGATGCAAACCAGTCGTGCTGCTGGGGAGGTGGTAAAAGAGCCTCTACGGAGACCATCCTGCCCTGAAGAAAGACCTATTTTGTTTCTGAGGTCGAGAATAGGGCGCATGCCGCCTGTTCTTTTAGGAACCAGAAGACTACAATCCAGGCCCTGAATCTCTGAGGTGAGCAGGTCTGACTGTGAAGTGGGTTGACTCTGCTGCCACTTGGGGGTACAGCTGGGGGAATCTCTGAAGGTCGATGGAGTACCCCTTTCAGAAAATCCGGACGGTCCACTTCTCTATTGTTATAGACTGGCACAGGCTGAAAATGAGTCAGGCAATCTCTCACTGCAGGGCGAAGATCCACCTCAGGCAGCTGAAGATGGAATCCAGACTAATGTCTTAGAAAGTGGCACTTGGTGCCTTCAGGCCCTGTGCCTCAAGCTGCGTTTTCTTCGCGGTTGATGGTTGAATTCCATAAAGACCCCTCAGTCCCCACCTCCCAGGACTGCTTGTTGCACAACTGACAATGGTTCCAGCCCCCTTGAGGGGCTGAAGGAGCCAGTCCGGTTGTTCTGAAGGCAGATACTTGAGTGCCTAACAGGGACAATCATTAAAAATCCTGATGTTCTAAGTCAGGAGTTGCTCGACATAGATCCCAGCAGTAGCTGCCCTGGAGGCAGAGTTTAGGTCTTGCAAGATTCCACATTGATAGGACAAGCTGTGGACCCGAGGGAGAACAGCCTCATCATTTTCTGGTCAGACAACCATAGTAACTAAAAGTGTCCCTCCCTAGGAGGGGCACTGAAGGCATCAGAGCTTGCTTTCCCCACACAGCATGCGACAAGATGCCAAGGAGGGTGGGCAGCGGGCACAATGTTCTTGAACGTGGGGAACTCAAGCCACGAAAGCCCCCCCTGGGTCTACATTACAGGTCTGCAAAGCCAGGTCAGAACCCATGTCCTAAGGAGCGACTGAAAGACATGGCTTGAAACAGGGTTCAGTTGGGACAAGGAGTTCACGTCCAGACTGTAAAACAAGTCTTCTTACCATTGTCAGAATGGTGAGGTCCAGATCAGACATGTCATGCTCCAATTCCACCCCAAGGAAACATGAAATACCCCAGCAAGGCCAACCTGGATAAGGGATAGACCGGAGAACACCTGGGTCCGGAAATGAGCCCGCCCCCGAAGAGGCACACGGCACTGAAGTCTACAGCACTGCAAACCGCACCAAAGTAGAAGGCATCGCACACGGCACTGAAATCGACAACGCAGCACCGAAGTCGATGGCGCCGCAGGCGGCACCGACATCAACGGCACCACTGGCAGCACCGAAGCCGAGGAGCCTGGCCATCACTGGAGGGTGGAGGAGAAGGAGTGGTACCTTTGCCGGCCCCTGCGGGAAGAGTGAGGGGGGTAGGCACATGGGGTCAGCATAGGCCACGTCAGCACCAAGAAGACGCAGAACCCAGACCAAAAACCCCCCGGCTGTGGCCCAGTGGCGCCAAATCCTGAAGGCCTTGGCACCGGAACCACCAGCAAGGGCAACGAGCCAAGGCTGAACCCACTGCTCAAAAAGCTACCTAAAGATGAAACTGTCCACCGAAACCCCTCCAAGGTACAGAGAAGGACCCGGTGAGAGTCCAGGCCGTCGAGAGCAGAAGCCACCGGGAATCCAGAGGGTGCTCGACTACCGGAGACTCGCCAACAGATGTATCAGAGGGTGACCTTGAGGGGTACCGTTTCTTCCTTTTCCAATGGGAAGAGGAAGAGCTCGAGGTCAAGCAGCGCCAGGCTCATAACCTGGATCACAAAGGGGCCCCTTTCTTTGCATCTACGGGAAGACTGTTCTCCCTCCCAGATAACAGACTGCCCATGGTCGGACCCCGCCCTCTGAAGAGGGCAGCGGACCAGACACAGCCCAGCTGCCACAGCAGCCTTCTGAAGAAGAATCCCTACCGTCATCAAGACCATCCAAGGCAGACTCTGTCGATGGGCAGGGCTGAGAGAAATTTTTTTTTTTTTTTTAAACAATAAAAGCATTAAAATTAACGAACTGAATGACTAAAAGCTGCTGTTGTATAGACAAGAAGTTTAACTCCCAGCGGGTGAGCGACATTGTCACTGAAGTGCACTTGTCGGTGGGAGAAAAGGAACTGAGGCGGTTGGAGGGTGACGCTGAGACAGCCCATACGGGGCGAGCCAGACTCACAGTGCCGCGCATGTGCGGCCCTACCTTGGCGCCAACCCTCCTGAAGATTTTGGCTCCCACTGGGTCCTAGCACCTCCGGTGTAGTCCCATTAGTGTGAATGAATGGTGAAGACTTTTTAGTCCAGGAAGACCTTACTGTAACAGCAGATCTCTGAAGGGATCTCTAGCAGCAGGCCATCACAGATGGGACTCCGTCGTCAGGCAGTAAGACCACATGGAAACTTTCTAGCTAGCAGTCTACTAGAGGGGGCCGCCCACGTCAGACGTCATTGTCTGACATCAGCTACCCTATATAGGTGGGCGGCCCCACGCTCTCCCCAATTCTCACGGACACCACGGAATATCTGGGTGAGGGAACTGAGGAGGAGCCAGAGGCTCAAGGGAAAAAGGCAGAAAAATGAAAGGCTGAAGGTCTTCTCTTGGAGAGCAAGCATTACAGGGGAAAAAAGGCCAGGGGGAAGGAGGGAGGGAAAAACAAGGCCTGCAGCAAGAGATCCTCTCGAAGATCTACTGTTAGGGTAAGTTCTTGCATAACTGTACTATCTTACATCGGGGGAATCTCTTGCAGCAAGTCATCACAGGTAGGATGAGTATCAAGCAGTTCCAAACCTGACAGAACTACAAAACCGGGCGGAGGTGAAAAACTTAAGTAAGAACGCCCTGCAGCACTGCCAGGCCAAAGTCGAAACTATGCCTAGAGGCGATGTCCAAGCTGTAGTGCTTAGTGAAAGTGTGGACTGAACTCAAAGTGGCTGCTGCGCAGATATCTGCAGCTGACACATTATGGAAACAGGCTACCAAGGCAGCCATCCTACTGGTGGAATGGCCATGAACAACCCCCAGGAGCTCCGTGCCATACTTCTGGTAACAAAAAAAATAATGCAGTTGGCCAACTATTTGGACAAGCACTGCTTAGAAATGGGTGCACCCTCTTTGCCTGGGGCAAATGAAAACAAACAACTGAGATGACTTCCTGACCTCTTTAGTCCTGAGTATAATAATGCAGAATTCTGTGCACATCCAAGGTGTGCAGCAATGCTTCCCCTGGATTGGCATTCTCTGAAAAATATACAGGATTGGTGCAAAGTAAACTAGGATACCACTTTAGGGAGAAACTGAAGATTAGTACATAAAGACACCCTGTCTTTGTAAAAAAAAAACAAAAAAAAAAAAACAAATAAGGCTCCTTGCACATGAGGGTCTGAAGCTTGGAAATCCTCCTTGCAAAAGTAACAGCAACTAAAAAAAGTACAGTTGCATGAGAACTTACGTAACAGTAGATCTTCGAGTGTATCTCTTGCAGCAGGCCATAACACATGGGATACCAGCCACAGATGTCATTTCCACCAGATGACTTCTTAGCAGTTGACCCTGGGAACTCCCCCCAACGTTACCACATGGTGTCTGCATGGCACGTATAAAAGGGGGAGGTTCCCAGCTACTACTCAGTTCATTTCAATCCTAGTGACCAAATGAGAAACCATTTCTCAGGCCTCTGATAGGAACTGAGGAGGGAAGTAAGGCAGCAATTCATGGAGTCATAAAAGGACAGGAGAAAGGAATCATTCTGAGGTAACAGCAAGGGGGAAGGTGGGTGGGGCTGCATGACCTGCTGCAAGAGATACTCTCAAAGATCTACTATTACGGTAAGTTCTTACCCAACTGTACTATCTTCTTCGAGACCATCTCTTGCAGCAGGTCATAACACATGGGACGATTCCCAAGCAGTTATGCCTAGGGAGGATGACGCAAACTATCAGGATTTAGGACAGGAGGCCTGGTAAAACGGCCTGTCCAAAAGCAGTTCGCTTCTTGGAAGCGATGTCTAGACTGTAATGTTTTGTGACTGTACGTACAGTAAACCATGTGACGGCTTTGCAGATTTCTAAGGCAGACACGCCCTGGAAACACGCCATGGAGGCAGCCATGTCTCTGGTAGAATGGGATTTTACAACCCCTGTGAGAGGTTGGTCGTATTTTGTATAGATAAGTGAAATGCAGTTGGCCAACCATGTGGACAAGCATTACTTTGAAACCTGAAGGCCCTGATTTCTAGGGACAAAAGAAACAAAAAGTTGCTCAGTTTTTCACAACTGTGAGGTGCAGATAATAGAAAGACTCAATGTTCTATGCACACGGAGAGTATGAAGTAGGGATTCCCCTGGATTCGCAGGCTCCACATAGTACACTGGTAAGTGGACAGCCTGATTTAAAGTACATTCAGAAACGACCTTTGGCAAAAACAACGGGTTTGGTGCATAAAGACACCCTATTGTTATGAAACTGCAGGTAGGGAGGTTTGCACATTAGTGCCTCTAACTCTAAAATACATCTCCCCAACATAATGGCAACTAAAAATATAGTTTTCCAAGAAAGATAACAGAGCTCGCTGGATTCAGTGGGCTCAAAAGGACTCGCTCGATTTTTGGATCCCAGATAGGGGGATGAAGGTGTAGAATGCCTTTTAAAAAGGTTCTGATCAAAGGTAACTGGGACAATGGTTTGTTGCCCACAGGTAAATGGAATGTGGCAATGGCCGAAAGGTGGACTTTTACAGAGGAATATTTCAGTACAAACTCCAACAAGGAGAGCAAATAGTCTAAGATGCTCTGAGGGGAACACTCATAAGGATCCAAGTCCTATGTAGATGCCCAAATGGAGAAGCATTTCCACTTCATCGAATAGGAAGATTGTGTACATGACTTTCTGGGTGCCCAGAGGACTTCCGCCACCTTTGGGGACACTCTGAAGTGCAAGAAGACTATGTCCTCAGCAGCCAGGCATGCAGATGGAGGGAGTGAAGGTCTGGGTGTATCAGGGAGCCGTGCGCCTGGGACAACAGAGCCTGGCAACTCGACAGAGGTAGGGGATCTTGTTCTGAGAGCTGCAGAAGCAGAGGGAACCAAATCTGTCTTGGCCAGAATGGTGCTATGAGAATCAGACGCCCTGTCCCGGACCAGTTTGAGTAGTACTCTCTGAACGAGAGGAAAGGGTGGGAATGCATAAAGAAATTTTGCAATGCGGGAAGAGATAATGCGTCCCATCACACAGTTCAGGACCTAAGCTAGGGAAACAGTAAAGCAGCAGTTTTGCGTTTTGTGGAGAGGAAAATAGGTCCAACTGCGGTCGGCCCCACTAGTGGACGATGTTGTTTAGGACGTCCTGTGAGATTTCCTACTCGTGGGCCTGTGCAGTGGATCTGCTTAGTGCATCCACCAGGGTGTTTGACAACTGGATATGTGGACCACCAGAAGATGGATATTTCTCTGTAGCTCCCAATACCAGACCCTCATCGATTCTCTGCAGAGAGGGTATGAATGGGTGCCTCCTTTCTTGTTATGGTAGTGAACTACTGCTGAATTGTTTGATTGCGCCTGAAAGCAACCAGGGTGGAAGGAGAGTCTCAAACGCCTGTAAGGTGTAGAGGACTGTCCTTATCTCTAAGACATTGACGTGGAGGCGGGCCAGGATCCTTGGGACAGGACATGCAGGTGATGAGCACCCCCACCCTGTCAAGGGGGCGTCCGTAGTCAGAATGAGACATGGGACAGGAGAATGAAATGGCATGCCTTGCATCAAGTTGTCCCTGGACTTCCACCACTGTGGAGCGCGAAGAGCTGGGAAGACATCAGGACCAGGGTACTGAAAGCATCCTCCTTCAGGTCCCATTGGACTCTCATGGACCACTGAAGGACCTTCATATTCAACCTGGCATTGGGGACCATCAGAATCGTGGCTGCCAAATGTCCCAGAAGGCGCACGTAGTCTTGTGCCAAGACCAATCTGCTGGACCCTAGGCTGTGTGCCAAAGCAATCAGGGCATCCGCCCAAGACATGGGCAAATATGCCATCCCTAAGGAGGCATCTAACACACCTCCAATAGACAGGAGGCGTTGCGTTGGGTTTATTTTGGACTTCGGATAGTTTACCACTATCCTCACCTTGGTGAACAACTGCAGGGTTCAAGAAAGCATTGACAACAGCCTTTGGCAGGAAGACACTTTCAGGAGCCAGTCATCCAGGTAGAGAAAGACATAGAGACCTTCCCTGCGGAGGGCCGCTGTGACTGCTGCTGGGCATTTTGTGAATACTTCCGGGGCAGAGGAAAGGCCGAATAGGAGGGTCCTGAACTGGCAATGATGGCCCTGAAACAAAAAAAAAGGAGAAACCGTCTGTGAGCAGGGTGCATCAGGATATGGAGGTACATGTCCTTCATATCGAGAGAGCAGAGCCAATCTCCCTTGTTCAGCAAGGCGAGAAGTGTCGGGAGACACACCATCCAGAACTTTTGGCATTTGATATAGAGGTTGAAACATCTTAGATACAAATTGGGGCGCAAGTCCCCCATTCATTTGGGAACCAGGAAAAAATGGGTGTAAAATGCCATACCCTTCTGTAGAAGGGGAACTGGTTCGATGGCTCTTTTTGTGAGTAAAGCACTGATTTAGTTCCGTAAGACCAATGCTTGGTCTAGGGGGGTAATGAGACCCTTGGTGGCAAAGCAAGCGGTATCTCTGTAAACTCCAGAGTGTGTGTCCTGACTCGATTAATTGTAGGAGTCACAGGTCAGAGGAGATGGTTTGCCACCCCCTTGTAGTGCAGGAAAAACCTGCCCCCGATGGCCGTGGTAACGGTCCCCGGTCCCACGACTGGAGGAAGGCCTTAAGGCCAAAGGCTGACCCTGCTGGGGAGCAGCAGGGACTATCGGTAAGTTTTCTGAGCATTTCTAGGATCAGGGAATGTAATGTGAAAATCCTGATACTCAGAGCCAGGCATAACATCTGAAACAAACGCCTGCCGAAGACGTACGGGGCCGCAGTATTAACAGCGTCACAGGTGGTTCCAAGCAGGTGGCAGCACACAGCCACCATTGCCATTTTGGCAGTCAGATCCTCCTGGGCAGAACCCGCAGGGAAGGACTGGACCGTTGCCTGGGAGGCTTTTAGGATTTCCTCCTGATATTTCAGCAAGTGTCCCATGTAATTAAGTATACGGAGAGATGTAGTAGCTGAGGCATAAACCCTTTTCCCCATTATATTCAGTTTCTTGGATTCCTTATCAGGGGGTTTAGCACTCGTGCTGAGGTCTAGAGGACCTATCATGAGCGGCATTGATCACCACAGAGTCCATCTGAGGCAGAGACATGAAGTAGGGGTGGTCCACCGGGGCCTGATTAATCCTATCAGCCTTACGCGGATTGGAGAGAATTTTGAAGGGTTGCATCCAAGCAGCCCAAATAGCCTTTTCAAAGGCGTCCACCAAGGGGGGGTGGGAGAGACAAGACCACAGTGGGGCATTCCAGTATATCTAAATACTGTGCCAACTTCTTTCTTGAAGCATCCTGTTCAGTGCTCTGGAACCCAAACGTTTTCTGGAGGTGTATCAATGTACAAAAACGTGGGATCATCTAGCGGAGAACATGGGAGTTCAGGGGTAAGTTCACCCTGAACAGACGAGGCTTTCGAGGAGGACTGAGGGGAGCCTACCTGGTCCATACCGTCCTCATCCTCTAAGTCAGCCAAGTCTCATTCCTGCAGGAAAGGGTCACCCATGTCAACATCCTGAGGGTGAAAGCCCAGGGAGACGGGGAAGAACTGGCCATCCTCTAGGCCAAAGAAGGCCGAGACGGAGCAAAGACCAGAACCGAGCCTTCAGTAGGGGGCAAGGTTCAGAATAGTATTTACTAGAACCTGGACATCAATCATTCCCGGGACCAGTGACGGTATCAAAGAAGGCAGTGGAACCAAGTGAGCAGTCGTCTACGAGGTGTGTGTATAGGACCCCAGGATCATCGACAAGGGCACTAACATAGAGCTCATTGTAGTAAGGTTGGTCGTCAATGGGCCAGAAGTCATCGCTGATGGACGATGGCTAGAAACCACAGAGGGGGAGGCAGCGATGGAAGCTGCAATATCAACCCAGGACCCACCGTCGATGCTGAAGAAGGGAAGAAAGGAGCCAACAATCGTCAGCGGTGCAGAAGACAATGTAACAGTGGCCACCTTCTCAGTACTTAACTTTCTAGTAGTGATCGGGGCACTTGTCAATGATGAGGGTGCGGCAGAAACGCATTTCATTTTGGTTGGCATGTTTCTTACCAGAACCCTGACCCATCGACGAGGAAGGCACACCTGCAGAGCGGGGAGACCCCGAGGAGGACATCAAAGACTCCCTGGGCTTGGAGCATTGCTGCTGTTCCAGAAGGGCAACCTTTTGCTCTACGAGGAACTCGAAAGGCTGCTGAAGCCTTCGACGTTTTGTGATCTAGTTGAACCGCTTGCAGAAGATACAATCCCATGTGTTGTGTTCAGGACTAAGGCACTGAACACAGACATCGTGGAGGTCCTCTGTAGTGATTCTGTAACCACAAGTACGCTTTTGGAATAAGGGTCCGAAAACATCAGTAGATGAACCTGTTTAGAATGAATGTTTGGTCGGTAGAACTCTTCGTCGGTGACTGGTAAGCAGAGCTCAGAAGGAGGACTCGTTACATGCAGGTTGTGGTTGAAAAGAACTGAGTAATAGCTGGGACCTCCCCCTTTTATACGCGCCATGCAGACACCATATGGTAACGTTGGGGGGGAGGTCCCAGGGTCGACTGCTGAGAAGTCATCCGGAGGAAATGACGCCTGCGGCTGATATGAAAAAGTTACTTACGATAGTAACCTCGTTTCTCCCAGGGGATACTCCAATATTCATAACTCTTCTGCAGTATACATATAAGGTCAGATCTGCCCGGAGATGGAATGCTATGCAAATGATGGAATCACTAGCATGAGCCATTTTTCAAATGCTGCCACCTATCGACTGCCTACATTCTAACCCTCAGATGTCATGCACGCCTTCAAGACAGGGCCCAAAAATTTTAAAACATAACATTTTAATTTTAAAATTCCCTACCCAAAAAAACTCCAACTGGAGGAAAACATGAAAAGAAAAAACTTAGCATTAAGAAAAATCCCCACAAACTCCTTATGTCAGAATCACCTGAAAAAGGAGGAAAAAAGGCAAACAAGTTTTAATAAAAGTAAAAGTGTGGCATGCAAACACTATGGTACAGCATGGAATACAGAGGCCACTGGTTCTTAAAACGGGGAGGCAGGAAGGGAGAGTTATGAATATTGGAGTATCCCCTTGGAGAAAGTACAGTTATGTAAGAACTTACCGTAACAGTAGATCTTTGAGAGAGGCTCTTGCAGTAGGTAATTACATATAGGACTGATGTCGGCTGGTGTCAGGACCCAACAGAAAAATTTCTAGCTAGCAGTCTCTGGCGGGGGACCGCCCCCACTTCAGGTGACCGACATCATGCGGCGTCAGTATAAAGGGGTAGTCCCCCACGCCCGCCTTCCAGTTCTTTCCCACCAAAGGCCAAAAGAAGACGAGAGAGAAGCGAATATTTCCCTTCCTGGAAAAGGAGCTGAAAAAGCTTAGTGGGATGAAGGGCGGGAAAGTATTACCTACTGCAAGAGCCTCTCTCGAAGATCTACTGTTACGGTAAGTTCTTACGTAACTGTACTATCTTACTTCGAGAGGGCTCTTGCAGTAGGTAATTACATACAGGACTGGGTCCCAAGCAGTCTGTAACAAGGAGAAGCAAACGGGAGGAGGAAAGCTACTCAGAAATAGACCCTCTGGTTGTGAAGGCCTTAGGAAAGGAGGCCTTGCAAAACAGCCAGCCCGAAGCCTGCTCTACGGCGAGAGGCAATGTCCAAACTGGAATGTTTCGTAAAGGTATGGACAGAAGTCCAAATGGCGGCTGCACAAATGTCAGCCGCTGACACATTCTTGAAACAAGCCGCAGAGGAGCGACCCCTCTGGTGGAGTGGCCTCTAACTTGACCCAGCAGAGTCTTGTTGTACTTGTCATAACAGAAAGTGATACAATGAGCCAACCATTTCGATAGGCATTGCTTAGAAACTGCATTGCCTTCTCTTTTATGGGCAAAAGAGACGAACAGTTGATCAGTCTTTCTGAGATCTTTCGTCCTGTTGGTGTAGTATCTCAGAATTCAGTGAACATCCAAAGTATGCAGGAGGTACTCTCCTTGGTTGGAGTGCTGCGTAAAAAAGGCAGGCAACTCTATGGATTGATTCAGCGTCAGTTCCGCTACCACCTTAGGGAGAAACGTAGGGTTGGTATGCAGAGCCACATGTTCCTTGTGAAAAATCAAATATGGGATTTTACACTTTAGGGCCTGAAGCTCGGAAATCAGTCAAGCAGAAGTAATGGCCACTAGGAAGAGAGTCTTCCAAGAGAGGAACTTTAGGTCCACTGAGGCTGCTGGCTCAAAAAGGAGGCAGAGTAAGTTTCTCTAAAATGAAATTCAGATCCCGAGGAGGGGCAGGAACCCGGATAGGGGGTCGTAAGTGAAGGAGACCTCCAGCTGAGCAAACGTTCTGTCTGCAAAGAGGACATGATAGGCCGAAATGGCTGCCATGTGAACCTTTAAGGATGAATGGCTGAGACCCAGATTGAAGAGGTGTTGCAGGTAATCCAAAAGTCGGCCGACAGAGCTGAGAAAGGGTCAACATCATTGGAGGCAGCCCAAATAGAGAACTGCTTCCATTTCATGGCATAAGTAAATCTGGTTGAGGGTTTCCTGGCCTCCACCAGAATCTCAGCTACTCCGGGGGGGAAGGGCCCCGAATCAGGCCTGAGCGAAGGGACTTGAGGCCTGGATGGACCAGGGTCCCCTGATCCTGGGTCAGCAAAAATAGCGACAGGAAGAGGAGGTTCCTCCGAGTACTGTTGTAGAAGAGATCCAAACTTGCCTGGGCCAGAAAGGAGCGATCAGAATCATTCGAGCTCCTTCCGAACTGAGTTTCTGCAAGACCCTCGTAATCAGTGGAATCGGGGGGAAGGCATAGACGAATCTGCCCTTCCAGTCTAGCGACAGAGCGTCTCTCCAAAAATGCCACGCCTGGAGTAAGCAAGCAGAAGACAGGAAGTTTTGTGTTTTGGGGGGAAGTGAACAGGTCTATCTGTGGAGTTCCCCAGTGTAGGAAGATGTCATCTACGACCCCCTGATCCAGTTCCCATTCGTGAGCTAGAGCAGATGACCGGCTTAGCCTGTCTGCCAGCGTGTTCTCGATCCCCGGGACATGAGATGCCGTGAGGTGAAGGTTGTGCTGTACTGTCCAATGCCAGACTCGCATCGCCTCTCGGCAAAGGCGGTATGAACGAGTTCCTCCCTGTTTGTTGATGTACCAGACCACACACATGTTGTCCGTCTGTACCACTAGGTGACCTGGAGACAGATACAGAGCCTGAAGAGCATACAGTACTGCCCTTAGTTCCAGAACATTGATGTGGAGGGACTTCTCGAGCTTGGACTAGGAGCCCTGGGTCCTGTGAGGACCGAAATGGGCTCCCCAACCCTCGCCGGAGGCGTCCGTAGTCAACGTCTGTGAGGGGGAGGGAGACTGAAGGGAACTCCCCAGCAGAGGTTCTGCTGAACTATCCACCACTGCAAGTCCTGAGCCATGGGAGTGGAGACCAGGGAAAGTTGATCTAGGTCGTCCACCAGCTGATCCCATTGAGACCGAAGTGTCCACTGAGAGATTCTCGTGTGGAGCCAAGCGCGAGGGACTGTTGGAATCGCAGCCACCATTAGCCCAAGGAGGCAAAGGACTGACCTGGCGCTGACCCGCCCACGCTGGACAACAGGCTGACCTGGGCCTGAAGAGTGGCCACCCTGTCCGGTGGCAGGAAGGTCATGCCAGAGGTCGTGTCCAGGATCACCCCGATAAACTGGAGCCTCTGGGACAGGATCAGATGGGACTTGCATTGGTTGATGGTAATACCCAGGCAGGCAAAGACCTGTTGAGTAAGGGAAAGGAAGTGCTGGAGTTCATTCCTCCCTGGACGGGGCCGCCAGGAGCCAATCGTCCAGGTATAGGAAAACCTGCACCCCCTGGGTACACAGGTAGGCCACTACCACCAAAAGGCATTTGGTGAACACTCGGGGCGCTGAGGAAAGACCAAATGGGAGGGCCTTGAACTGGTAGTGGTCCCCCTGGAACGCAAAACGCAGGTATTTGCGATGGGAAGGGTGGATAGGGATATGCAGGTAGGCATTCTGCATATCCAAAGTGCACAGCCACAGTCCCGGACGAAGAAGGGGCAGGAGGCTCTGCAGCGAGAGCATCCTGAACCCCTTGTACTCCACGAACAAGTTCAGGGAGCTGAGGTCGAGAATCAGCCTCACGTCCCCCGTTTTCTTCGGGACCAGGAAGAAATGGGAATAGTATCCCGTTCCCTGAAGAGGAACGGGGACCTGTTCTATCGCCTCCTTCATCAAAAGTGCTGAAATCTCTTCCTGGACCAGAAGATGATGTTCCCGAAAGTACAACGACCTTGGGGGAGGGTGTCGAGGGGGTTTCTGAAGAAACTCTATTGAGTGTCCTTTTGCAATAAGCTGGAGCACCCAGGAATCTGACGTTATCCTTTCCCAACCCAGGAGGTGGAGGGAAACCTCCCTCCTATCGGTTCCTCCGGAAGGCCCAGAGGCTGTGGGAGAGGAAAGGAGTCAGGTGGAGTGGGGCAGCGTCGCGGCTGAAGCACCCGCTGCTTTTTTGGGTGGAGGGCCTGGCGGCCGGAGGGTCCAGTGCTAGGCGCCCGCTTTCCCTGGGGTTTCGCCTTTTGCCGATTCTGCCTGTGAAAGGGATGGCACTGCGTTTGATGGGGATGATACATGGAGTCCACAGACTTCAGTGCAGCCCCCTTCTCCTGCAGATCGGTGGTAATGTCCTTGACATCACCACCGAACAGCACCGCACCCCGGAAGGGCGCTTCCTGAATACTGGACTGCACTTCCGGGATCAACCCTGACATACGGAGCCAGGCATGACACCGTAAGCCTACGGCGAAAGTGGAGCTCCTACTAGCAGTGTCCACTGCGTCGTAAGTAGCACGAAGCATGTGCCGACTGGCTGCACGTGCAAAGCGGACGAGGTCAGCCACTTCCTGTTTGACTTGAGAGTCCGAAAGGGAGCCCAATTTGGATTCCACCTCACTAAGAATCGCCTTCTGGTAATCCCCCATGTGACCGACATAATTTAGGGCCCTTATACCCAGAGTGGAAGAAGCACAGATCTTCTTCCCGTACTGGTACAGAAGACGGAATTCTCTGTCAGGTGGAGATGAGCTCAGATGTTTTGGGTTAGCAGCCCGGCCATGAGTGTTGCTAATCATGACCGAATCAGCTCGAGGGTGACAATCTAAAAAGTCAACACCTTCGGGAGCCTGCTATAGCCTGTTCGACTTCCGAGGAAGCGGGGCTAAAGCCAATGGTTGCTTCCAAATAGTGGAAACAAGGTCGGCATGAGGCTCAATCCAGGGTGGCACCAATGTAGGAGCTGTCTTGGGCAGGTCCAGATGTTCAGCGAGTTTCTTACGCTGTGGATCTGGCTCCAAGGAATGCCACTTGTGAACCTCCTGGATTTTACGCAGCAACTCCATAAAGGAAGGATCCTCCAGAGGAGACTTCGGAGGAGTCCTAAGTCCTAGGCCTGGGCTTAGACGGAGAGCGTGGCTCGTCGTCTGGCTCGGAGCAACCGTCGGAGTCATCCAAGGAAGAAGAAGATGAAGAGGAAGACTCCCCCTCCCTGCGAGGGGGAGGAACGGACCCCTTGGAAGGTCCTCAGGGGAAGCGTATCCTGCCCCGCCCTGGAACCAGAGGGCACGCCCCTCGTATCCGGAGGTGGGAAGGGAGTCTGTCGTTGCGGACATACGGGAGCCAGAATCGGCACAGTCGTCGTGAGATGACTCTCTACCTCTCTGGTGAGTTGAGCCTTGGCCTCAGCCCACCAGGAGGCCAGAGTCTCCAAGTCCACCAGCGGCTGAGGGGGCGGTGGAGGAGGAGGGGGATACGGGTATTGATTGTACCCGCAAGGCGCGTATCCATAATCCGATGGCGGGAAACCCAGCACCGGGTATTGAGGCACTGGGTACTGCAGCGTTGGATAGGCCGGCGTCGGGTACTGGGGCGCCGGATACTGCGGAGCCGGGTAAGACGGCGTTGGATATCCAGAAGCCAGGGGGGTCTGCTGGAGACGGTCCAGCTGGAGGGCCCATGGGCGGGCCTGGAGCAGGAGGCCCTGTGGGCGGAAGGCCCGGCATTGGAGCGGCATCCGGGAGAGGGATGTCACCCGGCGTCAGAGCTGGCGTCCGGGGAACCAACGTCAGGTCATTCGGACCAGTGGGCGGACGGCCTGATGGGAGTGCAGCAGGAACCTCGGCATCGCCCGGGGATGGAGGAGAAAAGTCCCCGGGGTCAGGCTGAGGAGACCCAGGGTCCCCAGAGGGCAGTGAAGGCTGCAGGGAGCCAGGAACGGCGGACGTGGGAGGGTCCGGCGTCGGCTCAGCCACCATGTGGGTGTCGGGCAGGCCGACATCCGACTTATCAGCGGAATTCGGGCGGAGGCCAGAGGAGCCGACGTCCAACTTATCAGACCCATAGCCCGAGGCAGGTCGTGGAGGAGGAGAGGCCTTGTCGGGCGGAAGAGGGGCCATGCGCCGCCCCGAAGGGTCAGGCGACTTATCGACTGTCTCCGTGCGGGCATCAGAGGAGCTGACATCCGGCTTACCGGAGCCGCTCGAACCAGTAGGCCGCACAGTGGCGGCTTTACTGGGAGCAGAGGCCTCCAATAGCCCGGAGGTGCCCGAAGGGTCCGAGCCAGACGGATGGGCCAACGCCACCTTGGAAGCCTCCAAGGTAGCCGTCGCAGAGCGGTCCCCGAAGGGGACATGACCTGTAGCATGGCGACTCACGAAGACGATGCGGTGGATGAGGAGCCCTTATCCCGGTGCTTCTCCTTGTCTTTCTTCTTACGATGGCCTTCTGGGGAAGTGGACGCCGACGGGAGCTTTTTTAACTCCTTCTCCAGGGAGGACATTTTCTTCTTTAGTATGTGGGCCTCCAGAGACTGCTGCCTCTGTCTGCGGGTGGTGGTGCTGAATTTTACGCAGTGCTGGCACTTCTCCACCCGATGATCCGGGCCTAGACAAAATGGTCAGCCCCAGCGGAGTTGGGCACCGCACAAGTCGCACTTATTTTTGTGCTCGGTAGGGGACGACATACACCGACGAATGCCTGACGATTTTAATCGAAGAATCAAAAAAAGACGGTAAAAACTACTGATGAAAGAGCTGATGAGCGTTGAACTTTACCGCGAGGCACTGACACAAGCTAACGCCGGGAAAGAACTGGAAGGCGAGCATGGGGAACCACCCCTTTATACTGACGCTGCATGACGTCGGTCACCTGACGTGGGGGTGGTCCCCCGCCAAAGACTGCTAGCTAGAAATTTTTCCGTTGGGTCCTGACGCCGGCCGGCATCAGTCCTATATGTAATTACCTACTGCAAGAGCCCTCTTGAAGTAAGATACAAAGTTACTATGGTAAGTAACTTTTTCTTCTCACCCCAGGAATACTCCAATATTCCTAACTCTTCTGCAGACTAAAAAGCAGTACCTTAGGAGGAGGGAAGAACCTATTTCGGAAACACGCTCTTCAGCACAGCTGTACCAAACCTAGCGTCAGCCCTTGCCTGCATATCCAAGCTGTAATGCTGGACAAATGTGTGTACTGTTCGCCAGGTTGCTGCTTTACAGATATCCACCGAGGGTACATCCCTTGTAACTGCCAGTGTTGCAGCTGTACCCCCTGTGAAGTGGGCTCTAAGCCTTGCTGGAGCTTCCTTGCCCACCTTCGAATAGCAAAATTGGATGCACTGAACAATCCAGCAAGAAATGGACCTTTTAGATGTTGGGTTACCCTTTCCCACATCCCCATAAGTGAGGAAAGGCTGTGTTCTATCCTGCTTATGGGGCTTAATAGCAGTCATGTAGTAGCTCAAAGCTCTCTTGACATCCAGACTATGTAGCCTATGCTCACCAGAAGAAGAGCGGTCAGTGAAAAACACTGGCAAAGTAATGGACTGGTTCAAATGGCAGTCTGAAACCACTTTGGGAAGAAATGTCCTATTTGTTTAAAGGACTACCTTATCCCTGTGGAAAGCAATGTAGTCCTTTTCAATACATAAGGCCTGAAGCGCACCAATTCTTCTAGCTGAGGTGATGGCCACTAGAAACACTGTTTTCCAAGTGACATACTTCAAGGATGCTGAAAACATAGGCTCAAAGGGGAGAGCCATGAGCTGAGCAATGCAAACAGTGAGGTCCCAAGCTGGCACTGGTTCTCTTACCAGTGGGTACATATGTGAGAAGCCTTTGAAAAACTTTAAAAATTGGGTTTGATGCTAAGGAAATAGGCTTGCCTGCCGAAGCATAAGCGGAGACTGAAGCTAAATGAACTTTCAGTGTAGAAGGCTGTAAACCTAAGGAATGTAAATAGACTAGGTAGTCCAGCGACCCTGGCACTCCTACCTGGGTTGGCACTATACTCTTGTTAGAGCACCAAAAAGAAAACCTCTTTCCATTTTGTAGCATAGGTTTTCTTAGTAGAGGATTTTCTATATCCTCTTAAAACATCCATAACTGACCCCGGAAGATATAAACCAACATACTCTAGGTCCTCAAGAGCCAAGCTTTGAGCCTGAGTGACCTGAGGTTCGGATACAGGAGCCTCACCTGATTGGAGGTCAGAAGATTGTGTCTCCTGGGAAGGTGTATTGGTTCTTCCACTGACATGGACAGCAACAGGGAATACCATGGCTGCCTGGCTCAGTCTGGGGCTATGAGGATCATTGTTGCTGGCTGAGACCAGAGTTTCAAAAGCACCCTGTATACCAGGGGAAATGCATACAGGAATTTCCCTGACCAATCCAGGACAAGGGCATCTAGAGGAATCGTGCCCACTACTGGAGGTCTGCAACAGAACTGAGGTAAGGGGTGACTCTGATGAGAGGCGAAGAGATCTATTTCTGGGGTGCCCCACCTCCTGAATAAGGTCTGTACCACTTGCCTGTTAAAGGACCATTCATGATGGTCCTGGCTGATTCTACTCGGGGTGTCTGCCAGAACATTGTCTTTGCCTGGCAGATGAATGGCCTATAGTGAGGAGCCCAGTGAGTAAGCTAGGGTCCAGATTTTCATAGCCTCTGTGCAAAGGAGGCTTGATCTTGTTCCCCCTTGCTTGTTTATGTAGTACATGGTGGTAGTGTTGTCTGTCCTGACTTGCACTACCTTTCCCTGTATCAGTGGTTTGAAAGCTTGCATTGCCAGAAACACTGCCCTGAGCTCCAACAAATTTATGTGTAGGAGAGTCTCTGCACTTGACCAAGTGTCCTGGGTAGTGTGCTCTGCTAGATGAGTCCCCCAGCCCAGGAGGGATGCATCTGTTGTGAGGATCACTAAAGGGAGCTCTTTTTGGAAAGGAACCCCTTCTCTGAGGTTGGCTTCCTCTTTCCATCACTGAAGAGCTTGGATAAATGTTTTTGTTACACGAACAAGCTTTGACAGGAGCTCTTAAATGAAACTGGATGTACCTGTTGCAGCTGCCATGTGACCCATGAGTTGAAGAAACTGCCTTGCTGGCCTTGGAACACTGAGCCTGAAAGAGGCTGCCAACTGCAGGATGCTTTTTGACCCGTCTCTGGGCAGAAATGCTCTGCCCACTTTGGCATTCAATTCTGCTCCTATGAACTACAGAATCTGAGAAGGAATTAGAACTGATTTTTCCGAGTTTAAAATGAACCCCAGAGACTCCAGCAGCTGTTGAGTGAGTTGGAAGTGCTCTGTTAGCAGTTGTGGTGAGTCCCCCACCACCAACCAGTCATCTAGATAAGGGAATACTGAGACACCTTGCCTTCGCAAGTGTGCCACTACCACAGCCAGATACTTTGTGAACACCCTTGGTGCTGAACTGGGACCAAAGGGAAGAGCTGAGAACTGATAGTGTCCTGTTCGGAGTCTGAACCTGAGAATCTTTCTGTCAGACTCCCTTATGGGGATGTGGAAATGGGTATCTTTTAGGTCCAATGATGCCAGCCAATCCCTTTTCAGATTGCTGGCAGAATCAGAGACAAAGTTACCATTCTGAACTTTGGTTTTGTTAGGAACTTGTTGAGGACCCTGAGATCCAAGATAGGCCGCAGCTCTTCATTCTTCTTTGGTGTGAAAAAATACCTTGAATAAAGTCCTTTTCCCCTTTGATGCAGAGGCACTGGTTCCACTGCCTCTAGTGAAAGAAGGTGTTTCACCTCTTCTTCCAGCCTTTTGCTTTCTAGGTGGGAAGCTGGTTTGAAACTCTGTTTCTTTGAACAGGGGAGGACTTGAAGTTTAGAGACAGGCCATGACCCACTATCTCCAGAACCCACTTGTCTGTGGTGATGGTTTTCCAGTTGTGGAGAAAATGAGTCAGCCTGCCCCCTACTGGTAAAGGAGAGGCAGCCTGAACGATGAAGTCAAGGATCCTGCTTAGATTGGGGCCGAGACTGGGTACCATGCCTGGCACCTCTTCTGCCCCTACCCCTAAAGTACCCCTGCTATGGGTATTGGGGTGCTTGAGGGAGTACCATGGCCTGGTAAAAAGGCCTGGAATGAAATCGTCTGCCCCTGCCCCCCCTATTGAAAGGTCTAGAGGAGGTGGAGGGTCTTTCTTTTGTAGAATTACTATGGAAGGTGGCCTTATACTCATCCACCTTCTTCATGTAGGCCTCTGTATGGCTGCCAAATAGTGAAGTGCCCTCCATAGGAAAATCCAGTCTTATTCTGGGTATCCTGTGTGAGGTTTGTGGCTCTTAACCAAGCAAACCTTCTCTGTGCAATGGTATTTGCCATCCACCTTGCAGCAGTCTCATTGCTGTCTGCTGCCATCTGGAACTGGTATTTGGCAGCTTCCCAGGTCAAACCTAGCTGTTTCAGCTAGGTCTACCGAAAGAGGAGGAGATGCTTTTCCAGCCATGTCCAGGACAGACTGCCAAAGAGCCTTCTGGTACTGTGCTGCATAGGCCTGAATTTGCTTGCCTAGTGGCCAGAGAGGCTGACAGATAACCTTTCTTGGCCATGCTTTCAATTTTTCTAGAGTCCTTCTCTGGAAGGTGCGAGGCCATAGGGACTTTAGCCTCATCACAAGCTGCAGCTTGCACCACCCCCTGGTGGTCAGGGTGTGAAAACAAGAATTCAGCCCCTGTTCTGTCAAGCTGATAATTTTTGTCCACTCTCTTGTCCAAAGGAGGGATAGACCCAGGAGCCTGGAGGAGTTTTAAGATATCCCTTTTGAAGAATTTATTGATGGGGAGTGAGAGCTTTTTAGTAGGGAGTCAGCCCCATCATGTCCATATATTCAGCCTCCTCCTCATCCTCTACAGCTTCAGTGGTAGGGATGTCTAAGGCGTCATCAATTTTCCTAATGAAGGAAAAATGGGAAGAATAATCTTCAGTGGCCCTGGGAAGACAGCCAAACTCCTGTTCAGGGGAGACCTCAGGCTCTATAGGCTCACCTTCTTCCTCCTCCTCCCCCTCACGCTGTTCAGGGAAACAGAGTGGGTTGGAGGGTGCAGAAGTCTGAACTGGAGACTGTGATACCACAGGCAGCAGACCCTGCAAGGTTTGCATAATTTCTATTGTTTGTGCAATCTTGGCAGGAGAAAGCACAGTGGCGACACCACAGAAGTCCCCTTTTCCACAGGGGGTTCAGTGTGCTTTGTCTGTTTCTGTTTTTTAACAGGAACCAGAGAGCTAGCCGGTTCAGAAGGTCTCTTTTTACCCATATCAGGTGTAGAAGTGGCAGAAATTATGGTGTCACCCACAGACCCCGAGGGTTTCGGCTGGTCAGAGCCAGAAGGACCCTTAAATCTTTTATTCAGTCTGTCCAGATGTTTTTCTAAAGTCTTGTCTGGAAAAGATTTACAGATAGCACAATCAGACTTAAAATGGTCAAAACCTAAGCAGAAAACACAAGCAGAGTATTTATCTGCCTTGGCAAAGATCTCACCAAACTCAGAACAGTTTTTAAAACCTGGTTCACTGGTTCTCTTTTTAGGTTTTTCTGACATTAAGGAGAAAAACCGCAACCTCAAATAGTACAAGCTTTTAAAATTCAAAAAATAATTTTTCTCGGTTGCGGTTGGTTCAGGAACCGATAGGAGAAACCGAGCGGAACTGACAACCGATAAAAAGTTGAACCAGGATTAGCGGTTCAGAACCGGAGTTAACGGTTCTAAAAAAACAATATTAAAACACACAAAATATACACAAATGAAGGGGAAAAAAAAACCCGAAACAAACTAGAAATACATCAGTTACTCAGCAGTTATTCCGAACCAAGAGGAACTGAGAAAACAATACAAACCTAACTAAATAAACCAACGGTTATTAAAAAAAACACTGATAAGAGGCAGCAATTGAAAATAAAGAAATACTTAAGTATTTATGAATAATCAAGGCTTCTTTGACTAGATGTTGAGGAGGAAATCTCCAGGCATCTGGTCTTGACAGGCGGAGAGAGAAATCTGAGGGTTAGAATGTAGGCGGTTGATAGGTGGCAGCATTTGAAAAGTGGCTCATTTGCATAGCATTCCATCTCCGGGCAGATCTGACCTTAAACGTATACTGCAGAAGAGTTAGGAATATTGGAGTATTCCTGGGGTGGGAACCCGTGTGTTATGACTTGCTGCAAGAGATTATCATGAAGATCAACGCTTTCCATGACAGATGGCATAGCTCGCAACTCGAAGCCAGTTCGAAAGGAGACAGGGTGGGTTTTCTAACATAAAATTGATGTCCAAAGCCAGGACAGGGATACGGATTGGAGGTTTCAAATGCAGGATACCTCATAAGAAGGTACGGGCCACATCAAACTGGGCCACAGATCACCCATCAACAGGTATGTGATACGCAGAGATGGCAGACAAATGTACCTTAATGGACAAATATTTCGGGACTGTGTCAGAAAGGGATAGCAGGTACTCCAGGACCTGACTGACTGGACATATGAAGGGATCCAGGTGGTGTGAAACAGCCCAAATAGAGAATCGCTTCCACTTCATAGAGTAAGTGGCTCTGATGGAAGACTTCCAAGCTGCCACCAAGAGCTCTACCACCTTCGGGGAAACCCCAAAGCAAGAAATGGCTATGTCCTCAGGAGCCACGCGTGAAGATGGAGCGACCTGAGGTTCAGATGGCCAGAGTGCACTGTTCTTGGGAGAGCAAGCCTGTGCACAACAGAAGAGGTACTGGAGGTTCCAATGCCAGTTGCTGCAGCAGAAGAAGCCAGATCTGGCGAGGTCAAAACGGGGCGATAAGAATCATGTTGCCACCTCCATTTGCAGCTTGATGAGAACCCGTTGAAGAAGAGGGAAGGAGGAAAGACATACAGGAACCTCCCTTTCCAGGAGAGGGACAACCCGTCTCGCCAGAAATCTCCAGCCCCTGGAGTGAGCGAGCAGAAAAGTGGCAGTTTTGCCTTTAGTGGGGACGCAAAAAGGTCCAACTCTGGGTGACCCCACCGGTCAAACAGATCTTCCGCTACGGAGGACAGAAGTTCCTACTCATGCGCCCAAGACTGGGGCCAACTTAAGCTGTCCACTAAGATGTTTTGCCCACCTGGGACACGCACGGCCGAAGGATGAAGGCCATGGTCCAATGCCAAATACCATACTCACATCACCTCCCAACATAGGATATAAGTGGGTCCCCCTGTGTTTGTTGAGGTAGTGGACCATGGTGGTGGTGTCTGTCTGGACCAGCAGCAGGCCCAGGGAGAGATGAGACTGGAAGGCCTGAAGGGTGTACATAATGGCCCACATCTCCAGAACATTTATGTGCAGATGTCCCTCGGCCGTGGACCACAGCCCTGGAGTCTGATGAGTCCCAGATGGGCCCCCATCCTGAGTTGAAGGTGTCCGTAGTCAGGATTTGTAAAAGGAAGAGGACCCCACCCCCCACCCCGAGAGGTTGCTGGGCTCCAGCCACACAACAGAACCCTCTTTACGGGTCCAAGACCATAACCATTTGGTCAACATCGTCTGTACACTGATCCCGCTGAACTCTTGAGGGTCCACTGAGGGACTCATGTGCAGCCTGGCCAGAGGGACTGTGATTATGGTGGCCGCCACATGATCCAGGAAGCATAGGAACAAGCAAGCCGGGAAATGACGAGAGGAGTACAGAAATTTGGCCACCTCCATCAAGCAGTCTGCTCTGTCCCGGGGGAGGAAGGTCATGCCTTGACCCATGTCCAGGACTGCCCCAATATACTGAAGGTACTGGGAGGGAGAAAGGAAGGACTTGGTTAGATTCATGGTCACCCCAAGGTCCTGAAAAAGGCTGCAGGCATGCTCCAGGGTTAGCAGAAGGTGCTCTCTGGACTGGGCCACTAGGAGGCTCTCCCTGGAAGGGCCACTAGGAGCCAATCATCCAATTAGGGAAAGACACAACATCCATGGTGCCAGACGGCAGCTGCAAAAAGTGCCAGGCACTTGGTAAAAACCCTGGGAGCCGAGGACAAGCCAAAAGGGAGTGCCCAAAACTGGAAGTGGACTCCCTGGAAGTGGAAGCGTGAGAAGTGCGTATTTTGATGTGAAGGTACGCATCCTGCATGTCCAGGGAACAGAACCAGTCCCCCCTAATGTAACAGGGGTAGAAGGCCTTGCAGCATGACCATTCTGAATTTCTTGTACTGAATGGAGAGATTTAGTTCACTGAGGTCCAGGATGGGCCTGAGGTCTCCCATGCACTTGAGGACTAGGAAGAAGTGAGAGTAGTACCAGTGCCCTTATTGGGATACAGGTACAGGCTCTATAGCCCATTTTCACAGAAGGGCATGGACTTCCTCCCATATCAGGGGGACATGATGAGGAGGGTAGTGGGGCAGAGACGGGGAAGGGAGTTGTCTGGAGGCCATTCCAGGAAGTCCAGAGAGAGACCCTGCTCAATTATCTGAAGCACCCAGCTGTCTGTTGTGATCTCCCTCCACTTGGGCAGGTGGAGGGAGAAATGAACCCATACCCTGACCTCCTGCTCCACCCGAGGGAGGGGGTCAGGCAAATAGTCAAGGGGGGGTGAAGGCAGGTGGGACCGTAGGTTCCCCTCTAGGGATTCTGCTAGCGGAAATGGCTGGGTTAGGGAGGGTCGGTGCTGTGGTTGTGCATTTACCCTGGGTTCTCGCTGGCTGCCAGGCTCGACATGGAGGCTGACGATGAAAGGGTTGCTTCTGGGCAGGCCTAGACTGGGTATGATAAAGGGAGTGGACTGATCGTATGACCCTCCCTGAGGCCTGAAGTGGCAGGGATGTCCTCCACATCATCCCTGAACAGCAGGATGCCCCTGAAGGGGGCATTAGTATAGACTACCGTACATTCTGGGAACACCCCCCCCCCCGAGACTCTGAGCCAGGAGTATCGGCCGAGGCAGACGCTGGTGGCTACAGCCATAGCTGAAGCATACACAGCATCATAAATAGTCCTGAGAAGATGGTCACCTACATCACAGACCGCTTTGAAGTGGACCTGCAACTCTGACTTAGGAGCCCCTTCGGGCAGGCAGAGGACGACCTCCTGGACCTTGTCCCACAGGGAATTCTGACACTGCAGTACGTGGCCAAGGTAGTTAAGGCCTGGATGGCCAGACTGGAGGAAGAAAACATCCGTTTGCCAAAAAGGTCCAAACGGCGGAATTCCCAATCTGGGGGCAGGGAACTGAGGTGTTTAGGCAGTTTGGAACGGTCATAAGCGGTGTTAATGACCACAGAGTCCGCCTGTACTCGCTCCTCCAAAAAGGGCCTGTCCTCTGAGGCATGATAAAGCCTGTCTGCCTTGCAAGCATGGCAGGGCAGGCCACCATCGTTACATCCTCGTAAGTGTCAATCAGCAGGGGAACCACCAACAGTGGGGCATCAGGCTTGCGTAGGTATATGGCCAGCCGCCTACGTTCGGGTTCCTGCTCCTCTGATCCAAAGCCCATCACCCCCTGGATGCATGATGGAAAAAGAGGGATCGTCCGGGGTTGGGGGGAGACTTTGGAATGTCCTTGGGAGTGGAGACCCCTTTGGAAGACCCGGAGGATGGAGACGGGGAGCCTAAATCACCATCCCCTTCATCTTGCCCACCCTCATTCCCTGAATTGGGGAGAACCAGGTCAGGGTGGTACTCATCCCTTTAGTCGACTGAGGGAGAAGGGGAAAAATCCCCATTGCGGTGTCTGGGGAGAACGCTGGGGCGGGCAATATAGGCCCCTGCAGCAAGTCCTTGGGAGGAGGTGGTGGGGCTGGCGTCGGTACCTGAGAGCACAGGAACCCCCCAAAGGGTAGACACCAGTCCTTGAATATCCACCATGACCAAAGTAGGACCTGACAGAGGTGGATAAGGAGAGCCCAGGGGAGCCCATGACATAGGTAGAGGGAAGCCTGGATAAGGTGCCAGGTAAGGGTAGTAGGAACCCTCGCACATAGGGAAGTGAGGGTCCTGCGGTGGAGCAGGTGACAAAGGGGCTGGCGAAGCATGAGCCCTGCATGGGGTAGATCGAGGGCTAGGAACCGCCAAAAAGCCCATCTCCATTGGGGGGTGCAGACCTACAAGAGGTATCTGACGCATGGGGGGGGGCCCGACGGGAGGGGTGACAAAGGTGCCCCTGTGTCCGTGGCACCCACACTGGTGGTAGGACTGCTGGCTGGGCGGTTCTGCCATGTACCTGATGAGGAGATGGGTCTAAGCAGCAAGGGCCTAGCTGGCTGGGAGGTCCCATGGCCCGAAGCTCCTCTGCCAGAGACTGCAATAGTGGCGGGAGGAGGAACCACCGTATGCCTTGTGGAAAGGCGAGTTGGTGGGATACGAGGTTGACCCCCCCCAAGGAGGTGGACCTTGACGCAGTTGTGCAACTGTGAACAGGAAGACAAAGACCGGGGCCTGTGCTTTTCTTTGTTTCGGTGCTTCTGCTTCCCTGAAGTTTTGTCCTGGGGTTGGGCTGGAGCAGAACCTGAGGACTGCGCCTGGGAAGCTGAAGACTGGGCCTGGGCAGCTGAAGGTTGGACATGGGAGGCCTAAGAAGATCGTGCCTGCAGCTCCTGTTCCATTGAGGTGACCTTCAGCTTTAGCAAGTGTCTCTCAAGGGTCCGCAGGTGGTGGCGTTGAACCTCTGGCAGAACTCACAAGATGAGATGCTGTGTTCCGGGCCTAGACAGAAAAGGCAAGCTGAGTGGCCATCCTCCTTAGGAATTTGCTGGCCGTAGGCACACTTGATCCGATGCTCCAACAGACAAGAAAGGAGAAGACGACATAAAAGAAAAGAAAATCCACTGGAATATGGGGACAAACTAAGGTGAGAAACAGAAAAATGGCATGTAAAATGGTGACTGAAGCAGTGGTGGTTTCCGTGCAGATCCGACATGACTAGGTCAACGGCAGGAAAGAACTGGGGAGGACATGGGGGCCACTTACCTATATAGGGTAGCTGACATCAGAGACTGATGTCGGAGGTGGGCGGCCCCCTCTAGTAGACTGCTAGCTAGAAAGCTTCTGTGTGGTCCTAGTGCCTAATGGCAGAGTCCTACCGGTGATGGCCTGCTGCAAGAGATCCCGCCCCGACATAAGAGTTCCTCATATCTCCTTTGAGTCTCCCCCCCTCCCCCAGCTTCACAGCATGACTCTTGTCCTCGAGCATCTTTTCTTAAGTAAATGCTACACTCATGTACCTTATTAATACATGTGAGGTATTTGAACATTTCTATCATGTACCCCCTTTCCCTTCTTTCCTCTAGAGAGTACAGATTTATTTCCTGGAGTCTTTTCTCACAGGGCTTTTGATGCACGCCCTGCACCATTTTGGTTGCCTTCATCTGTACCACCTCCACATTTATGTATGTCCATCCAGTGTTGAGGCCTCCAGAATTGGACACTGTATTCTAGGGGAGGCCTCACCATCGATCTATACAGGGTTACCACCTCCCTCTTTCTGCTGATGATACCTCTATCTACCCGAGCATCCTGCTAGCTTTCCCCACTGCCTTATCACACTGCTTTGCTACCTTCAGGTCATCAGAAATGATTAGCCCCAGGTCCCTTTCCTGTTTTGTGGTTGACAACACCTCTCTGCCCAATTGGTACGTTGCCCCTGGGTTTCTGTGCCCCAAGCGCACGATTTTGCACTTTTTTGCACTGAAACCCAGTTGCCAAACTCTTGACCAGTCTTCCAGCTTTTTCCTATCGTCCCTCATTTTTTCCACTCCCACCAGTGTGTCCACTCTGTTGCAGATTTTTGTGTCATCTGTGAGCTGGCATACCGCCCCTTCCAGCCCTCATGCAATGTCACTAATAATGATGAACCCCAGTTGTCACTAATGTCAATCTAACGCAATTCTGTTATATGATGTAACTGCTGCTTGTGTATTTGTTTTACTACAATTGTTAGTACCTCCTGTAATAAGTTGTTCCTCCTAAGTTGCCTTGTATGTATCTTATAAGTTCTGTACTCTCCCGGGTCGTTCCTGAAAATAGGCATATTACTTGTCTAGTGTACCTACCCGGTAAACAAAAGCTAAATAAATAAAGACATTGAAAAGACTGGTCCATGTACTGACTCCTGCAGCATCCCGCTGGTCATCTTGAGTAATTCAGAGTGAATAGCATTTACCACCACTCTGAGTCCTGTTGCTTTAGCCAGTTTCTTACCCATTTTACCACTTTTAGACCCACTCCTAGGCTACCCAGCTTGCTCACCTGTGTTCTGTGTGAACGGTATCGAAGGCCTACTAAAATCCAGGTAGGCCGCATCCACCGCTCCGCCTGATCCACTTCCCTGGTCACCCAAAGAACTCGATCAGGTTTGTCTGGCAAAATCTCCCCCTGAGAAAACCATACTGCCTCAGATCCTGTAATCCACTAGTCACAAGGTATTCCATATTTCTTTCCTTCAGTAATGATGCCATTACTTTACCCACCACCAAAGTCAGGCTGACAGGTCTGTCATTTCCTGTCTCCTCCCTTTTACCACTTTTGTGAAGTGGGACCACATCTGCCCTCCTCCAGTCCCAAGAACTTCCTGTGCATCTAGTGATAGGTTGAACAGGGCTGTCAGAAGTGCAGACTGCACCTCCCTGAGCTCCCTCAGTATCCTAGGGTGTACCTCATCGAAATGTTTTTGCAAGTAAAGTGCACATTGGGAATAGCCCCACTCTGGAGTGTGGGGTTCCAGGGTTGTGACCATTCCCCTTTAAGAATATAATGGCTAGGCCATCCTGTTCGTGCAGTGGCAGGGCTGCAATGTGTGACATTGGTGACCCCAGTTCAGGACCAAGTTCAGGGCACTGGAGAGTTGGCAGGGGGAAAGAAGCATCAAGTGTGTCAAACAACACTCCCGTCCTGGAAGAGAAGACATTAGTTCCTGTTAGAACACTGCTACCTGGGTGACAAGTACAGTGCAAACAACAGCGCCTGGGCAGGTTGGGCAATTTGCTGGCTCCAAGAGGCATCACACAACTGTGTATGGGGTAGCTTCTGGAGAAACAAATAAAAAAATAAATCAGGAAACATAATACCTTAAGCTGCAGAGAGAAGCAGGACTCGGCCTACTGTCCCCCTTTCTTTACTTGATGGGGTCTCTGGAATAGCTTGCACCTAGAAACGAGTTTCAGCTCATGGTGCCTTTCCCGGTTATCAACTTTTAAATAAATATTCAAGGTTTTGTAATGTTTTGTAACCGAGTTCTGCTGTTTGGGTAATTACTTTTGCTGGTGACCAGATCTCCCTTTAAAAAACATACAGTAAAAATGCAAACTGGCATACTGCAATCAAACTGTTCAAAAGGCAGCCTTACCAGTAGCTGTACACCTACAGCGAGGGATGGGCAGATCTCAAACCCCAATTTAGAAATGTGGCCCAAACTCAGGTGTTCAGAAAATGAAAATTACGTACCTACCATAATTCTTGATCTTACTGTATATCTTCACTATTTCATTACTGGTGGGTACTACGCCAGAGGTGCTAGGATCTAGCAGGAAGCTTTTTTAGCTTAAAAAGCTTTTCTCCTCTAGAAAGAGGGGAGACGTCAGGGACGGTGCCGCTCTTGAGGCTGACGCATTGCGTATTGCTCACGAGTTGGCCAGTAACGGACGTCATCCCATCCACTACCTCAGTTCTGCTCGCTGGAGAGGAAAACAGGTAAAGAAACACCAGGGAGGAGGGTGGGGCAAGAGAGCCCAAGGGACAGCAAAAGGAAAAGATATAAACTGAAAAAAGGAATGAGCCAACCAGAGAAGTAGAGGCATAGAGGTTGGAGAATAGTTGGTTCTGGGAGGTGGGCCCGAACATCTGGGCAGGCTAGGAAGGGAAGAGAGGAGGAGAGAAAGAAGAAGAAAAGAGAAGAAGGAAGAAGAGGTAGGAGGAGAAGGAGACGAGGTGGGAGGATGAGATTCCATTCCCCATGTTCCACCAAGTCCCTCTGGACCAAAGGAGACTTAACTCCACTGTCCACACCCTCTTGCGAAAGGAGATTTTATGGGGGGGAGGAGCCCGAAACGATACGATAATGCAGAGAACTGGACCTTCCCATGAGGAAAGGGAAAAATTAAACCCTCACCAGCAACAGAGATCCGACAGGAGACGTTGCCTGACAGGTCAAAACTAGCCCCAGGTCCAGCAGAGGAGGAACATCTGGTGTTAAAACACTCCTTCTCCCCCTCCTCCTAAGGCTGGAGAAAGCCCGCCTTCAAGACAGAGTTCATCTTGGCGGTCAAGTGGAAGTCTCGGGGTGTAAGAGGGTAAAGCCCTATATTTAACACCATGGGGAGGTGATTTTAACAGGAAAAGGGGACCTCAAGGAGGTTCCTAAACCCTGAAAGCCTGAAGTAACTATGAGTGGACAAGGGACCCAAAAGAGGGACTCTTGTCTTAGGGAAAAAAAGAACAAAACAGAGAGGGTCCCTGATACACTAAGCCCAGCAGAAGGGTCTAAGAGGAGGGCAGGACTCTCAGAAGGGAAACCTGAAGACCCCTTCCACTGACAATAAGGCCCCAGGGAGCCAAAGAAAAGAGGGCAAGAGCTCCGACTTTGTCCTCTCCCCCCCCCTCCAGTGGGCCACTGATGCTTCAAAGAAGTGTCAGACAGCTTGGAGGTACCAGTGGGACTTCACCCACAATTGGCCTAAACTGGGGGGAAGGCAGAAGGGAGGAGGCACTGCCCAGAAGCTGAGGCCCAAGAGGGCAAGGTGTGTGGGAAGCAGTGATGAATGGTGAAGATGTACAGTAAAGTCAAGAAATACTCTCTGGCTGCTGAAATGATTACACAGTCCTATTAGTACCCTCGCCTACTACCAACATGTTTACCCCCTTTCCACTATTCCCCTCCTTATGTTTTTTATTTCTACTTTATATACCCCAGCTTCTCAAGCTCCGAAATCTAAAAAACCTAACACGCCTTTCCCCTCTGCTGTCCTAGCTCCTACCTCTATTTTTGTCATTACTCCTGCACCTCCTCTAGTACTCTGGGACTCACTTCCCTCACCTCCCCCCTGCCACTTTATTCTCAGTACCTAGCTACCTTGTTTTCCTTCACCTCTTTATCACCTAGTCCCCACTCCCCCCGAATAATTCCCCCAAACACGGTCTGTCACAAAAGCCCTAAACTCCACTTCATTACCGCACTCCTCTTACTCACATCACGTAATATTCATCCCAACCACGGCCCCACTGCCCCCACCTCTGCCTGTAGCATGCCTACCTCTAATGTGCCAAATTCCCACACTCCTTCAGCCCTCCCAAAAGGCCTGAAAATCCTCTACTTAAACATCTGCAGTCTCATTACAAAAATGGACCTTTTGCAACCTATGGTCATCTCCCCTCACACCTGATATTTTAATTATAGCTTAAACTTGGCTAAACGACAAAATACTTGACCACTCCATCTCCATCCCAGGCTACTCCATAATCAGGCAGGACACGGCTGGCAGAGGAGGTGGAGTAGCCATGTATATCCTGTCCTCACTTCAATACACAACCATTCTCTCATCCTCCTTACCCACCACCTATGAAGCCCTTGTTATAAACATTGCCCTGCCTTTCTCTGCCCCTATCTTCATAGCTGGAATCAAGCCCTCTGTTACAACCGAACTCATTACCTCTATAATGTCCCTCTCACATAAAGGAGAGTTACACATTCTGGGAGATGTAAACCTAAACTGGTAGTCCCACTACTTCCAAGACACGCATCAACATTATCGCCCTCAATCTCTCCCAACTCATCCTCGAACCCACCTGCCTAAATCATAAAACCCTAAACCACTCCCTGACAGATTGGCCTCTCACCTCCTACTCCCACCAAATCATTAAATCAGGCATCCTTTTGGATGCCCTCAGTGATCATCACCCAGTCTTCCTAGTCAGGAAGGTCCATAGACCCAAACTGCCAAATAAAATCCTGCAGCTCAGCTCCTTCAGCTCCCTAGACCTTAACCCCTTTTCTCCATGATCTTGCCATCTCTGATTGGACCCCGATAGCCTCCGCCCTTCCGCTGACCAAGCCCTAGCCTACTTCAAAGAAAAATTCCTAGCTACCTGGAACTCATTTGCCCCATTCAAATGCACTAGAGCACACGACAACCATCATCCCTGGATTACCCCTGAATTATTGACCTGCCTCAGGGGGAGAGAGACAAAGCATGGAGGAAACATAAGGCCACTCCGCTTCCAACAGATTATGCAAAGTACCGCATGCTAAGAAATGCCTGCACAAAAGCTACCAGACTAGCCAAGTCTGAATATTTTAAATCAGCTTTCCTTAATAATATCAACACCCCCTCCAAATTCTAGAAAGTGGTCCATGCCCTCTTCTCCCCTTCACACCCGCCACCCACCCCCCCCATGCTTGAAATAAGTAACACATTAGTGTCCGTCCCGTGCTTAGTGGTCAAGGAGTTTAAAGTACAGTTACGTAAGAACTTACCATAACAGTAGATCTTCGAGAGAAGCTCTTGCAGCAGGTTTCACATTGGGGACTGGCGCCACCTGGCGGCGGTTCCAGCAACTTTTTCTCTAGTAGTACCGACATGGGAACGCCCCCCATCGACGTCGACGCCACCCCCAACGTCACCCTATATGAGGGAGGAGCTCCCCATGTGCTCCAGTTCTTGAACGCCCCCACCCTGTCAGGCAAGAAAACGACAAGCAAGTTAGAAACTGATTGTTAATGGACAACCCCTCAAAGAGGAAAAAATACCGGCCTGAACAGGGCCTGATCTCTGGGGGAAGGTGGCCGGGAAATATACCTGCTGCAAGAGCTTTTCTCGAAGATCTACTGTTACAGTAAGTTTTTACGTATCTGTACTATCTTACTTCGACGAGAAGCTCTTGCAGCAAGTTTCACATTAAGGACAGAGTCCCAAGCAGTATAAACTTATAACAACCACTGAGAGGGGGGAAAAACAGTAAGGAAAAGAACAGCAAGTGAAGGGAAGATCCCTCAGGAAACCAGGCATTGCAGAACCATGAGGCCAAACCCTGCTCTGCATCTGGAAATGATGTCGAGGCTTTAGTGCCTGACGAAGGTATAGACAGAACTCCAAGTAGCGGCAGCACAGATATCTGCCGTCAGTACCTTCTTCAGCGCTGCAAAGGAAGTAGCGATAGCCCTGGTAGAGTGAGCTTTAATCGGCCCCGATGTCGACCTATTATGCTTCTCATAACAGTAGGAAATGCAGTGAACCAACCAGCGCAAAAGCGTCTGTTTGGTGACCGGGTGACCTACAGACCGTTGTGCAAAGGACACAAAGAGCTGATCAGACTTCCTGTCCACCTTGGTTCTAGCTAGATAACATCTGAGAGCCCAGTGAACATCCAAGGAATGAAGCAGGGCCTCTCCCCTGTTGGAGTGCTCTGGGTAATAGACCGGGAGCTGAACCGACTGATTCAAAGTGAGCTCCAAAACTACTTTCGGTAAGAACTTCGGATTGGTGCGGAGATCAACCCTTTCCTTGTGGAAGACAAGGTAGGGTTCTTTACACATGAGTGCTTGAAGTTCTGAAATGCGCCTCGCTGAAGTAATCGCTACCAAAAGCAGAGTTTTCCATGAAAGGAAACGGAGCTCCAACTTCATAGCCGGCTCGAACAGGGGAAGAGAAAGCTTCTCCAGGACGAATAGGAGATCCCAAGGAGAAACTGGGTCCCTGATGGGAGGTCTGATGTGGAGAATACCGCGCAAAAAGGATTTGGAAACCTCCATCTGAGCCACCGTCTTACCCGACATAGATAAATGGTAAGCGGAGATGGCGGTCAGGTGTAACTTGATGGAGGAATAGCTGAGGCCTTTCTCGTAAAGAGAAAGCAAGTATTCTAGGATGATATTAACCGGACAGACCAACGGATCCACTCGCTTGGCTGTGGCCCAAGTGCAAAAGCATTTCCACTTCATTGTGTAAGTTGCCCTGGTGGCAGGTTTCTGAGCCTCAACCAACACTTGAGCGACCTGATCAGACACCCCGAAATGGACCTTACTAAAGTCCTGAGGAGCCAGGCGTGCAGGTGAAGAGAACATAAGTTCGGGTGAAACAGGAACCCCCTGTCCTGTGACAGTAGGCGTGAGGAGAGAAGAAGAGGCATTGGCAACTCTGCCGCTAAATGCTGTAGTAAGGGAAACCAGATTTGACAAGGCCATAGCAGAGCAATCAAGATAATGGTGAAGGGTTCCGACTGAGCCTTGAGAAGGACCTTCTGAAGGAGTGGAAAGGGAGGGCAGGCATACAGGAACTTCCCGCTCCAACAGAGGGACAACGCGTCTTGCCAAAAAGCTCCAGGCTCTGGACCTAGCGAGCAAAAAAATACAGGTTACTCACCTGTAACAGGAGTTCTAGGAATGGTATATGTTGTTCATCCACACTGTCTGGCAGGTTCCTTGCCACTTTAAATCTTGCCGGAAGGTCTTCAAGCTGGCTCCTCCCACCCACCTGGGTGGTAAAACCTCGACTCCGCCCCATGACGCCAGATCTTCCTTACCGCTTGGAAGCTCAGGTTCCCTCCTTACGACTCTGCGTATAGACTGGATCCTAATTCTTCAGTTCGGCGAAAAGTTTTCATGACTTGATCAAATTACTCCCTCAGGTCGCGATGGACAATCGACCCAGTTTTCGGCAGTGCCCATGTGGGCAGAAAATGTCCAGGACGGATCCGCACTCCACATGCGTCTACTGCCTTGGCCTAGACCATGACCCACAGGCCTGCGAGTTATGCCGTTCGTTCTCGGCCAACATCCTAGAAGACCACACTGCCCGGTTACAGCTTGGGCGCCCCGAGAAGCGCTACCCACCGGTGAAGTCAAAGGAGGCCCGCTGGGCGGTGTCCGGCGGCTGGCTCGGCTCAACAACTCGAGCAGATGATCGCCTCTCAGAGGTGGGCGGCCCAGGCCGCATCTTCATCTTCCTCGGTCGCGGCATTTATCCCGCTCTCTCTGGGATCCTCCTCACAGCTTCTTTTAAGGAGCTTTGCCAATCCTCTCACGAAGGAAGAAGGGCCATCAGGACATTCTTCTCGGTCCAAAAGAAGGACTCGAAAATGAGTCCCACAGTCAGCGTTAGGTAGGGTGGGAGGGTCCTTCCACGGACGGTCGACTCTCGACTGGTCGAGGTTGCGGCTAGGGCCGATGGCTTCATGGTGTCCCCATCAGGTCAGCCGGCCCAGACACCCGTCGACGCGGTCGAGATTTTTCTCGACCCGTCAGACAGGCTGTCATCTGGCGAAGCCGACAACCCTTCTTCACTGGTTTCCCCAGTGGAGACCGAGGACTTGCCTGCGCCTCCCGTGCCAGAGTCCCCGGTCAAGGCTTCCGAGCCAAGGGAAGAACGGGTGTCCCCCGCCCCTTCCCAGACCCGTCCTCGGAAACACCAAGGGTCTCGGTCTTGGTCTCGGACCTCGTTTCAGTGCAGCCGATCCCGCTGACATCGGCGATCTCAGTCTCTGCACCGAAGTAAGCGGCGCCATCGCTGGTCCTCGTCTTCCTCCTCAGAAGAGGAGAGGCTTCGGCGCAAATTGCGTCGACGCTACGAGGACCTAATGTGGCAGCAGTTACTTCTGTCTGGGAACAAGCAACTAATGGCGAAACAACCCCTGTAGTCGGTGCCCAAGCCTGGCTAGTTGTTCGTCAAACAGCTGCCCACCGATTGTGGTGGAACCTCCACCGATTGTGGTGGAACCTCCACCTCCACAACCGAAATCGGGGGGCGCCGACCAAGGACTCTCGGTCGGGTCAGGGTCTGCCCCACAGGTTGTCGGTCACCCTCACTCCTGACCGTCCTCGGCAGGTGGAGGATGGCTCAGGCCCCAGGCAGCTCTTCGCGGACTCCTCGGAGTCCGACGACTCTCCTGTTTTCCAGGCCCCTTGACCTGGAGTCCTCCGGGGGGCAGTCGGTGGGCGAGAACCCATCGTCCTTTATGGGTCTGCTCCGGCTCATCTCGGAGTCCACTGGGATGCAGCTCGAGCCCATATCCAAGCGGGCCAAGTATCCCGACGGAGATACTGGACCGAGGGAATTCGCCCACGGAGGCCTTTCCGGTAGCTGAAGCCATTGCTGGCCCAGCCTTGGAGCTTTGCCAGCGGCCGGTTTCCTGTCCTGCACCTTGGCCAGGATGTATCGCGGTCCTGACTCTTTGTCCGGTTTTTCGGAACACCCCTCCGCCGAGGGGTTGGTCACCGATAGCATTTTCCGGCGTTCCGGAAACGCTAGGGATGTGGAAAGGCCCCCCAACAAGGAGTCCAAAAAGTTAGACTATGCTGGGCGCAAGGTGTACGCCGCATCCTCCCTTGGCCTCCGCCAGACCAGCTCGGCCATGCTGATGGCACACGTCTCCCACGCCCTCATGGGCTCCCTGGATGAGGTGATCCCTCATCTCCCGGCCGACCTGCAGACCACGGTCAAGCAGGTACGGGACCAGGGAAGGGCGGTGGCAAAACAGCAGCTCCAAACGGCTCTGGACATTGGAGACTCCTGTGCCAGATCAGTTATGGCCGCAGTGGCCATGCGCCGCAGAGCATGGCTGAGGATATCCACCTTCACGGTGGATACCCAGCATAAACTGACAGATGTCCCCTTCCTGGGAACTGACCTCTCGGCCCTGGAGTGGAAGGTCACCTCCAGCGGATCGAAAGTCCAATGCCACTCTGGACCTCGGTCACCTCCGCCCAGAAGGACAAGGGCCATCGCCAACAACATAAGTCCTTTCGCCCTTCTGCGCCTGCGGCACGTTCGGCCCAACAGCACTAGCATCAGGGCCAGCAGGCTCGTGCTTGGCACCCCAAAGCCAAGCCTGCGGCTTTCTCTAACAGGAAGTAGGGAGGAAAAGGCCCAGGAGGTCCCTCGGCTGGTCCCTCCTCCAAGCCTGCCCAATAATGGGTTGAGGGGTGTCACCCCCAGCCTCTTCATCCCCCCCCCCGGGGGAACGGCTCCGCCACTTCCTTTCCGCCTGGTCCGCTATCACCACGGACCACTGGGTGTTGGAGGTGGTAGGAAAGGGCCTGCCCCTGGAGTTCGAGCAGGCCTCGCCCTTCAGAGCCGTCGCCCCTCGGGGGGCTACGGGGTCCACAGCTTCTCTGTTGGCTTGCCGAGCTAACATCGCCCTGCTCCTCAAAAAGAGGTGATCAGGAAGGTGGCGGATCCTCCACCAGACCTGGGGTTTGTGTCCAGGTATTCTCTGGTACCAAAACGGACGGGGGGCTGGCACCCCATTTTAGACCTGCACGACCTGAACAGGTTCCTAAGGTCTCGGACCTTCAGGATGGTCACTCTGGCTCAGATAATCCCATCATTGGAACGAGGCGTGTGGTTCTGTTCTCTGTACCTCAGGACGTGTTCTTTCACGTCCCAATCCGTCCGTCCCACCAGAGATTCCTCTGCTTCAGGGCAGAGGGATCCCTCTATGAGTTCCTGGCCATGCCCTTCGGCCTTTCCCTAGCTCCCAGGGTCTTCACCAAATGCATGGCAGTGGTGACAGCATTCCTGCGGCACTAAAGGGTCCGGGTGTACCCCTACCTAGATGACTGGCTGACTGCAGCCTCCTCCAGAATGGAGGTGGAGTGGTCCAGAGATCTGGCCCTCCAGGTTTCCTCTCAGGTTGGCCTCCTCATCAACGAGGCCAAGTCGGAACTCGTGCCAAAGCAGATGATACAATTCATCAGGGCAGCGCTCGACTCTCTACGAGCCAGAGCACGGCTCCCGGCGGACAGGGCCAAGGTTCTTTCCTCCTTTGCCCAATCATTTCAGGTTGGGCAATCACGCCCTGCCCGGGACTTCCTGCACCTCCTGGGCCTCATGGTGGCCTGCACCAGCGTGGTCCGTTGGGCCCGTTGGTACATGCGTCCCCTTCAACGGGGGCTGGCCAGCCAATGGTCACAACACTTCAATCCTCTGGATCAGCTAGTGACAGTGACCCAGGGGATGTGGAACGCTCTCCAGTGGTGGACCATTTCAGCACATCTGCAGGAGGGCATCCCATTCGTCCGGCCCGAGCCGACGCTCTCTCTATCGACCGATGCCTCTCTGATGAGTTGGGGTGCCCATCTGGGGGAGCACAGAGCACACGGCCTCTGGTCCCCTCGGGAGTCCCGATGCCACATCAACCTGCTGGAGCTCCGAGCAGTTCGTCTAGCCCTCACCACCTTCACTCCGTTTCTACGGGGTCAAGTGGTTCAGGTCCAGACGGACAACACCACGACCATGTACTACCTAAACCGCCAGGGCGGGACGCGCTCCATGCCTCTGTGCAGGGAAGCTCTCCGCATTTGGTCACTCGTGCACAGCCTGGAGGCGGATCTCCTTGCCATCCATGTGGCAGGAGCGTCCAACATTCTGGCCGATGCCCTAAGCCGGATAGGGGCTGTGTCCCACGAGTGGTCTCTCCTGCCGGAGGTAGCACAAGATCTGTTCTCCCACTGGGGTATGCCTCAGGTGGACCTGTTTGCCTCAAGGGAGAATGCGAAGCTGAGACTTTCATGCCCGCCCCCCTCAGCAGGGCTCACTGAAGGGGGATGCCTTCTCAAGGCCGTGGACCCCGGGCCTCTTCTACGCCTTTCCCCCATTTCCCTTGATCCACAAGGTGCTTCTCAAGGTGAGGAGGGACAAGGCGCAGGTGATTCCGGTAGCCCCAGACTGGCCCCACCAGTTCTGGTATCCAGATTTCCTCAGTCTCCGCTCCAGGCTCCCGAGGCGGCTTCCAGCCTGCCTGGACCTGATCTCAGTCAATCAAGGGAAGGTATTTCATCCGGACCTTCAATCCCTGCACCTGACGGCCTGGTTCCTGAGCGGCTAGAGTTTCAGGCCTTGGGTCTTTCCGACGAGGTCCTCAATGTTGTTGAGGCATCCCGTAAGGACTCGACCAGAAAATGCTATGCCTTCAAATGGAAGAGATTCTCCATTTGGTGTCAGGGCAAGGGCCTGGACCCTTCCTCCTTTTCCTTGGCAAGCATTCTGGACTACCTGTGGTCCCTTTCTCAGCAAGGGCTTCGGTCGACGACCCTTAAGGTGCACCTGGCAGCCATCTCTGCTTACCGGGCACGGGCCGGGAAGCAGTTGGTGGCACAGGAGAAGGTGGTCGGGCGCTTTTTCAAAGGCCTTGATCACATATCCCCTCCGGTGCGAGAACCTCCACCTCCGTGGGATCTATTGCTGGTATTGGCTAAACTCATGGGCAAGCCATTCGAACCGATGCACAGGTGTGACATCTCTCACCTGTCGTGGAAGACCGCCTTCTTGGTGGCTATCACGTCAGCCAGAAGGATGGGAGAGCTCCAGGCGCTTTCCATCGAGTCTCCTTATCTGGTCTTCCACAGGGACAAGGTTGTCCTGCGCCCCAACCCGAAACTCCTTCCGAAGGTGATATCAGAGTTTCACCTTAACCAGGTGTTGACTCAGCCGGTGTTTTACCCAAATCACACCTCGGAGGTTGAATACAGGCTCCATACTTTGGACCCTAGAAGAGCGCTTGCTTACTATAAGGGGCGAACGGCTGAAGTTCGGGGAGAGGTTCGCCAGCTGTTTGTCACCTACGCTAAAGCTGCACCTGGCAGACCTGCAGCCAAGCTGACGATAGGCAGGTGGGTCACCTCCTGCATAGATCTCTGCTATAGGTTGGCGGGCATGGAGCCTCCCAGAGGGATAAGAGCTTATTCTACCCGCCATACCGCTGAACTGGTGGCTGCTTCCAGGGACGTCCCTATCCAGGAAATCTGCAGGGCTGCTACCTGGAAGTCAGCATACACCTTCATCACTCTCTACCACATCGACTTTGAGTCACGCCGGGATGCTGGTTTTGGGGCCTCTGTTCTCCAGTCTTTATTTCCTAAGTAGGGGGTGTGCGCCTCGCCTCCTTCCTCCCGGAGAACTGCTAGGAGTCTGCCAGACAGTGTGGATGAACAACATATCCATGTTCATAGAAATACAGGTTATTCACCTGTAACAGGAGTTCTAGGAATGGTATATGTTGTTCATCCACATGACCCACCCGGCCTCCCCGGCTTCGACGCACAACCTGGCTTCCAGCGGGCTAGATCTGGCATCATGGGCGGAGCTGAGAGTTTTACCACCCGAGTGGGTGGGAGGAGCCAGCTTGAAGACCTTCCAGCAAGATTTAAAGCGGCAAGGAACCTGCCAGACAGTGTGGATGAACAACATATCCATGTCTCTAGAACTGGGCAGTTTTACGTTGGATTGTGACACAAAAAGGTCCACCTCTGGCGTCCCCATAGACGGAAGATGTGATCTGCAACCTCTTGAAGCAATTCCCATTCATGGGCTTGCAATCTTGTCCTGCTGAGCATGTCGGCTAGCACGTTTTGAAGCCCGGGAACACGCACTGCTGTCAGAAACAGATGATGCTCTAGGGCCCAATCCCAAAACCGCATGACTTCCCTGCAAAGGGAATAGGAATGTTTGTCGATGTAGAACATCACCAAAGTGTTGTCTGTCTGCACTAAGAGATGGCCCGGTGCTAAGACCAAGGCCAGGGCTTGTAGTGCGTAAAGCACAGCTCTCATTCCCAGGACATTGATGCGCAGGTTCGCTTCCGTGGGAGACCAGGAACCCTGGGTACGATGGCTCCCCAAGTGTGTGCCCCATCCTTGGGACGAGGCGTCCATGGTCAGAGACTGGGACTGTGCCTCAGATTGGAAGGGGATGCCCCCCAGTAGATTTTTAAACAACATCCACCAGCGAAGCTCTCGGCAGACTGGCTCCAATATCCTGATCAAGGCATCCAGGCTGTCTGAAGTTTGATCCCACTGGACTCTCAGGGACCACTAAATGGTCCTCATGCGCAGATGCGCAGGAGGGACTGAGACTATGGCAGCAGCCATGTGGCCCAACAGCCTGAGGAGGAGCTGAGCAGGCACCTTTGAGGCCGATGAGATCTGGGACGCGATGATCCAAATGCAATCTGCTCTGTTGGAGGGCAGAAAAACCTTCCCGAGAGTGGTGTCCAGAAGAGCTCCAATTAACTGGAAAATCTGAGTAGGGGACAGATGAGATTTGTCCCTGATGATGGTGATTCCGAGACACTGAAAAAGTAAGATGGAATCCCTGATAGTTTCCGACAGGCGAGACCTGGAGGGGGCCAAGAGGAGCCAGTCCAGGTAAGGAAACACAAAAATGGACCCGTCTTCGAAGTGCTGCAGCCACAACCGCCAGGCACTTGGTGAAGATCCTGGGGGCCGAGGAAAGACCGAAGGGGAGGACTTGGAACTGATAGTCCTCGTCTTCGAACCTGAACCTTAGGAATCTTCGATGGCTTCTGGCAATGGGAATATGCAGGTAAACGTCCTGCATGTCCAGATATGCCAGCCAATCTCCTGCTGATATGAGAGGGAGGAGAGTAGGAAGAGAAACCATCCTGAATCTCTTGTAGGAGACCCACAGGTTTAGATCACTGAGGTCCAGAATGGGTCTGAGATCCCCAGACTTCTTCGGAACAAGGAAGAAGTGGGAAACGACCCCTTTCCCTGATTCGGCTGATGAAACCGGCTCGATGGCCCTTTTGTCCAGAAGGGAAGAGCTCTCCCGCCGGATCAGAGCTCTGTGATTCCTTGGGTATCGGGATGGGGGCGGTGGTCTGTCCGGAGGAATAGATTCGAACTCTATGGAGTGCTCAAGCTCCAGTACCCACTGGTTGGAGGTCACTCGACCCCACGCGTCCGCGTAGAGTGAAAAGCAGCCTCCGACCTGCTCCTCTGGTTGAGAGACCAGAAGAGGGAGGTCACCTGGATAGTCAGGCATTTGGTGGGGAAGGGAGGGCAGCAGTGGCTGCTTTAGGTGGTCTACAGGTGGAAGCCGCATTGCCTCTGGCTCCGCCTCTACAACCAAAGCCCTCTCGTTGTGCGTGTTGCTGAAAACGAGGTTGCTGTGGCTGATGTCCCCCACAACCACGAAAACGAGGCTTGCGAGCTCAGCCCTGTTTCGGGCGGTACATGGACTGCATGGAATGGATGGCCTTTCCAGAGTCCTGCAGCCTGTTGATAATCCGCTCCGTGTCCTCGCCAAAGAGCACGGAGCCTTTAAAGGGAGCATCCAGAAGGTTGGTTTGGACATCTGGATCGAACCCAAAAACCCAAAGCCACGCATGGCGCTGGAGGCAAATGCCAGTGATGGCCGCCCTGGAGGAGGTGTCCATGAGAGTCATAGGCCAACCGTGAGAACCTCGAAAATCCTACCCACGTCTGAGCTGGTCTGCAACAGCTTGGCAAGCTCTGTCCGCTGTTGGGCATGCTCTGCACAGTGTGCAATCCTTGTTCCCAAAGAGCGCTCTGGAATTGGACCATATGCGTCAGGAAGTTGAGACTTCTGATGCTGCAGGTCGCAGCAGAGTACACCTTACGGCACATGGAATCCAGCTGCTTTGACACTGTCAGGCGGCTGAGTGCTCAGATGTTTGGGCCTCTGCGAATGATCATGAGCCGCCAAAATCACCACAGAGTCCGCAACAGGTGGTTCGGCCAGAAAGGGGTGGTACACAGGTGCCTGGTAGAGCTGGTTAACCTTCTTGGGCATGGCGGAGGAGGAATGAGGACACTTCCAGGTCACCCAGGTGACATCCTCAAAGGTGTCGACCACGGGAGGGATGACCACCGGCTTCAGGTCTTTTTGGCAGAGGTATTTAGCCAGTCGCAGTCGCTCAGGGTCCAGGGCCTCAGTGTCCCAACCCATGTTGGCCTGGATGTGTCTCATCACCTCCATGAAGCTGGGATCATCTGGAGGGGATTTAGGTAGACCCTCCATGTCCCCTAGGTCTGGCTCCGAATAGGCATTGGAGGAAGAAGAAGCAGCGACTACACTGGAGTCTGGAGTGGAAGAGGGAGAGGGACTACGCCACTTCCTTTTGCACCTCTTGTCCGGAGGAGGAGAGGGAGAGCAGGAGGAGCTACTGGACCTATCCCTCCTAGATTTCTTCATGCGTTTCTTAGGAGGGGGCACCTCATCCGCCCCCCACATCCGCAGGTTCAACTGGGTCTGGAACCGGTACCAGAATGGGTTGAGGCGCACCCACTGGCAGATCCTTTTTTACTGTATCCCACCAGTGGGTGAAGAGCTCCTTCACCTGAGAGAGATGTAATCTGGCGGATTCAGGTGGAGGAGCACCCGAGCCCGCACCGGCGTCGGCCTCGCCATCCGGGGGGACCGGCGTCGGGTCCGTACCCTTGCCAACTGGTGTCAGCCTAAGGAGGGACGTCAGGGCAGCATCAGTACCACCGTTGCCATGGTCCGGCGTCGGTCGGACCGGCAACCGTGGAAAGGGGGTAACAGAGCTGACGTCGGGTGTCGCCGAAAGGACCGGCGTTGGATGGACCACAACTGGTGGTGGAAGAACCGTCACTGAGGCAGAGGGAGTCATGGGCGGATGAAGGTCCGGCGTCCGCTTCTCCTTGTGGGCCGAAGAACGTCCTTTAGTGGCATGAGCCTTATGACGGTCGGCCTTATGGCTGGCAGACTTCTTGGCCAAGCGCCGGTCAGTAGCTGGAGGCTGGCGCCAGTCGGTGTCCTGCGATTTAGGAGGCAAGGAGGAAACCCTGCCACCCGAAGACCCGGAGGCCTTGCTCGACTCCCGGGTGTCAGCCTTGAAAGAAGAGGCCGAGTGGGAGGAGACCTTACCTGCGCCCTTCGATTTCTCGGCGGGTTGAGGAACTTTCAGCGGTTGAAGAGAAGCAGGCCTGGAGACAGCAGAAGCAGGCTTTAGGGTCGTGAGGCGGGAATCACGCCCTGACAAACCGGACTTCGATCACAAAGACCAATGTTTTGAGTGAGACCTTCCCCTGTCTTGCTCCCAATGCTTGTGAGGCTTGTGGGCTGGAGGAGGATCAGATTCTCCAGAGGAGGAGGCCCGTTCCATGGCAGCTAATTTCGTCTCGGCGAGGAAGGCCATGAGAGACTTTTGGTACCTGATTTGTGTCCGCGAGTTAAAGACCTGGCAATGAGGGCAGGCGTCGGTGTTGTGGTCGGGCCCCAGGCAATAAAAGGCACGCTGCGTGACCGTCCTTATCGGGAATTTGTCGCCCACAAGCGCACTTGTTAAGATGCGATGACATGGAAGCTAAACAGTACAAAAAAAATGCGAACATCCGGTGGAGAAAGAGTGATCGGTACCAAGCTGAAATAGAGTGAACTAACCCTGACTGTGTGGCGGGAAAGAAATGGAGCATGTGGGGAACTCCTCCCTTATATTAGGGCGACGTCGGGGGTGGAGCCGATTGGCGGGGACGCTCACATCGGGTACTACTAGAGAAAAAGTTGCCGGAACCACCGCCAGGTGGCGTCAGTCCTCAATGTGAAACCTGCTGCAAGAGCTTCTCGAAGTAAGATGTCTTATTACACATCCTGTGCCATGGCCCTCTTAAAGTCCCTCCCTTCTCCTTCCACTCAAAACTCCCCCATGCCCTCCCTTCCTTCTCTGCTGTCTCCCTGATGAAAGACTTACGGCCCTTCTCTCTCTTAATCCTTCTAAAGGCTCATCACCGGACAACCTTGACGCTAAACTCATTCATCTTTCAGCTCCAGCTATTACCTACCCTCTCTCCTTAATCCTAAACCTCTCCTTTTCATCCTCATCAGTCCTTCATCCTGGAAACATGCAGTGGACCTCCCTATCCCAAAGAGTGGTGACCCCTCCTCCACTGGCAACTATCGCCCAACCTCTCTCCTCCCTACTCTTGCCAAGCTCCAAAAACACCTGGTTCTCTCCCAACTTACCTCCTTTCTCTCGGATTCCTCCTTTTTCACCCCATTCCAATCTGGTTTTCGGAAGAACCACTCCACCACCACCTCCCTTCTCAGGCTCACTGACTCTATCCTCACCGGGATGGATAATGGCAGCCTCATCACTTTTGCCATCTTCGTTGACCTCATCAAGGCTTTCGACAAAGTCTCCCATGCCCTGCTTCTTGACTCCCTTATGGCTGCTGGACTGTCCACACATGCCTATAACTGGTTTAGAGCTTATCTCACAAGCAGAACACAATCAGTCAAGATCCAGGATGCAATCTCTCCTCCCCATCACCACAGGAGTTCCACAGGGCTCCGTGCTTGGTCCCATTCTCTTCTCCATCTTCCTCAATGACTTGTCCTTGGTCTGCTCCCCCTCGTCCTCTCTCAACATGTAAGCTGACGACACTGTCTTGTTCACCTCTGACAAATGCCCAGCCGATGTGGCAACCGCCCTACAGCATGACTCCCACCAGGTTCAGCTCTGGTTTGCCTCACATCAGTTATTCCTAAATGCCAACAAGATAGTCTCCATGACCTTTGGCACTAGGCAGAGACTCTCAAGGCTACATCCCTTACCTCTTTCCATACCCTGGATGGGACTATCCTTGAGGACACCTCCTCATTCAGATACCTTGGGATTTGGTTGGACCAGCACCTCAACTTCTCTGGCCACATTGACGCCATCCTGAAAAAACTGCACCCCAAGCTTGGTGCCTTATTCTGGAACCGTAGTTGCATCCCTCCTACGGCGCAGCGTGAACTTGTCCAGAAGATGATACTCCCCATTTTTAACTATGGCGACAGTCTATGGTGCCGCCACCAAATCCTCCCTGACCAGATTGGACACACTCTTTAACTCCTTCTGTCGCTTCGCTCTTGATGCTCCATCCCAAAACTCATCATTGCAACCTCTACCATGCCCTGTCCTTTCACACGCTTGCCAACAGGTGCCTCGCTCATTGTGCCAAACTCACTTCTAAATTTTGGCTAGGTTAACATCCCCCTCCCACCTCTCATGCTCCCTCTCTACCTTACTCCTCCCTCCCACTTCCTCAGATCCACAGACAGTCATACTTTGTTGGTCCCCCACCGATCCACACTCATCGGACAGTCTTGGTTTTGCCCACTGCTTCCCCAAACTCTGGAACTCTCTCTCCCACCAAATATGGCACTCCTCCCATTTCCTTGCTTGTGCCTTAAATAACTATATCTCCTCCAGCTGCTCCTGTTTTAATCCTCCTTAACTTTTTCCTATGAACCTGTTCCCCAGAACGTCACCCTATCCCCCACCCATTTACCCCACCCCTTGCCTATACCTCTGTCCTATACCTGCCCCCCCATTTTCTCTTACCAACGTCCTTGCCTGGTTCTGCCCCCTGGCAGGGCTCTCAGCATCCTGAAGGGGTTAGTTCCCAGCATGCCTCTTCCTTCCCTTCTCCCCCTCACCTACCCATCTACCCAACCTCCTATTCCTCTGCCTTACACCTGCCCCCAACCCTCTATCTTCTCATTCCAATGTCATCACCTAATTCTGCTCCTGGCAGGGTTCTCAGCATCCTGGAGGGGTTAGTTCTAAGCATGCCTCATCCTTCCCTACCTAACCTGCACCTCTCCCCCCTTTGTGTCCCTCCACTCCACCCCTACTGCACTTAAATAGGAAGCCCCTGTACCTATATGCACTGTACTAAATTACTCGTACTTTTTGTACTGTCAGAGCTGCTACTTTAGCTCGCCCTAGACCTGTGTTAATTATCTCACACAACTGGGCTTTGCATTTGTTTTTACTGGTAATGTCCTGGTTCCCCCTATCTCATTTGCTTCTCCTTCTCACAGCTGGCTTCCCCTGACCCTCTTGCTTGTCCTTCCCCTAGCACTTCAATTGTATAATTGTACTGTTCACCTATCTCTTAACTGCAACGCCAAACGATGCAGTGTGTTGGCGATATTCTTGGTTTAAATCTCTGTACCTAAATCCTCATGTATGTTAACTGTAATTGTATGTATAATCTTTGTTTTACATCCATGTGTACACCCCACCCCCCGGTCGCACCATGAGAAGAGCAACTTGTTGCTCAGTGTGCCTTCCTGGTGAAATATTTCAATAAATAAAATAAACGTTAGGTATGTAATTTTCATATCTTCACTGTATTAATCTTCACGATTCATTACTGGTGTGTGAGTACTAAGCCCACAAGGTGGACCGGTACCTCCCTGAAGGCCTGACAGCCTTCAGCCCCTCACGGGAGATTTACAAGGGGAGAGAACCCATCACGGGTCTGGCTAGACCCACTACTGCTCACAGTCAGGATGGGGCTCCTGACCTGCAGGAGAGGGAGGGTGTCCCAACAGTTCCCACCTGGCTCTGTGGGAGAAAAACTGGGCCCCCCGGAAAGGCAAGGCAGTCACCCTACGACGGTCCAAGGGTGACAACCAGGAGAGGTGAAGCCATGCCATCTGCCTAATGGAGACTGCAGTGTGACAGGGTAGAACAGAATCCTGTCCCATTTGTTGGAGAAAGCGTGTAAGTGCAAGGATCGGTAGTCTTTCCTTTTCTCTCTCCTCCGTCTGGTTGCGCAGCCAAATTTTCCTGTGAGACTTTGCATTTGATCAACCCAAACAGTCGTGTAATCCTTTGTCTCACACTGTCTCTGTTTTTCTTGCTTTCTGTTTTTTCTCCCTTGCATATCTAGATCTGGCAATATAAGAATATGTGCAAATCAATATATGGAAATGAAACTGATAATGGGATCACTTTTGTTTAGAAAATATGGTGTTAGTGCTGAAATGCATATATATTTATAATCTGAGATAACTGCAAAAAGCCAGAGGTTATTTCAGTACAAATGCCTGAGCCTTTTGCAAAGGCTGAAGGGACTTCAGGAAGCTCTCAATGTTCTAGCAGCTCCTGAAATTTACAAAGATCAGGATGCTTCCAAAGGACTGGGGTTGAAAAGCCTTATAAAACAGCTGAGCTGAGCTGCAACTAGAGGGATTACAAGAGATTTTATTTTGCTTCTGTATGTAGTTATTTTGAACAGGTTTATTTTATTTTATGTTACTGCAACTACAAATAAACACTTTTGTGGAATTTTACAACTGCTCCTGGGTTTTCTCTATGCTTCCTGACCTGTGCCTCGACAACAGGTGGTGTCAGCCTAAGTGGGATTTAAGCCGTTCATACCCTAAGACAGGAGATTTGTGCATGGGTACAGAACCTAGTACCAGGGGAAGCACAGAGGAAGGTATGGATTCTGCAGCAAGTCCAGGAGTGGTTACCAGGAGAATGGCAGCCAAACTAGCAGAAACAGAACCTGAAAGCCTGACAGACTTTTTCAAATGGTGGGCTATACAACAAAGAGACTGAGAAGCAAAAAGAAATTCAACGGTTAGAAGCGTTGAGGAGAGAACAGATACAGCAACAGGAGCAGCAGCAGATGAGAGAAGAGATGCAAAGACAGGAGCAGTGATGGATGGATGCCTTATAAGCTATCGAAGGCAGAGGATCCAGCACAGATCCAGAGGAGCAACAAAATACAAGCAACTTAAAAGCTATTAAACTTACAAAGTTGTGCCCCTCAGATGATATCGAGGCATACCTGACAACCTTTGAAAGAGTTGCCACAGCCTGCCAGTGGCCAAAGGAGCAATTGACAATCAGACTGGTGCCTTACCTGACAGGGAGAGCCCAGCTTGCCTACAGCAATATGGACATTACACAGTCAGAAAACTATGACCTGGTGAAAAGCGAAATCCTGAAAAGGAACGACATCTCCAGAGAGACCTACAGGCAGAGATTTTGATCTCTGAGGTACAACTCAGTTGACAATCCTCGAGAAGTCTTCACCCAACTCCAATAACTCCTGATGAAGTGGATCCAACCAGAGAACAAAACAATCCCACAGATCAACACATTTGCCATGGAGCAATTCATCAACATCTTGCCTACAGTTGTGCAGCTGTGGGTAAAGGAACACCGACCAGAGAATGGGGAAAAAGCTGTTTCTTTGGCGGAGGACTACCAAATGGCCAGACAGACGCCATAGAAGTGAGGTAACAGCCAAACACCGGTAAGAAACTATTTTTCCCATTTAAATTCCAAGTCTGCTAAGAACTCGGTTGGGGGTAACAAATCTGTGCCAAAAGACATTATCTGCTATAACTGTAATAAGTCAGGCCATTTTGCAAGAAACTTCCATAATAAAGAGAGTGGCACTGGAGCAGATTTGTCCTTGGCAAACTGGGGCAAGTACCTAACAGATGTGAAGGTGGGGAATAAGACTGTCAAGGGACTCATTGATTCGGGAAGCAGACAGACCCTACTGCATGTTAAAGTGCTGGGAAAACACTGTGCAAAGGGACCAGGTACTGATGTCATCTGCTTCCACGGGGACACTTGATACTATCCCACCATCCAAGTGACTGACTGTTAAGGGTGTGTTGCACCACATGAAAGTGGGGGTAGTACCAAAGTCACCTGTACCTGTGATTATTGGCAACGACTTTCCAGGATTTACTGAGTTGATCAAAGAGAGAGAGTAAATCCTGATGTTTCAGCAGCTGTGGTGACAAGAGCAAAGGCAAAGAAAATTTCAGACAGTGGGGACACTTTTCCTTTCAGTGATTTTGTTTCTGACTTGTTTGAGCACAGCTCCAAGATCCGGAAATGCAGGAAAGAAAGACAAAGCCTGAAGAAACTGTGGCAACAAATGACTGATGGACATGAAGGGTTAAAATATGAAAATGCCGAAACTAAATTGATAACTGATTGTGATTTTCTTTTAGAGAAAGCTAACGCTGTTTCTCTCCAGGGCTATTTCAAGCAGCAAGCGGGGAAAACCAAAACAGGGTGGACCAATGTTTAAAAAATGTAATGGATTACTGTACAGAGTTTGGGCTAAACCTCAAGACACAGGAACAGACAAAACAACTGGTTTTACCACAGAAGTATAGCACAGAATTGTTACAAATCACACATGATAGTCCTATGGCTGGTCACTCAGGGAGGGATCGTACCCTTGCCAGATTGCTATGTAGATTTTACTGGCCGGGAATTTATGAATACAGTATGTTGCTACCTACCGTAATTCCTGTGCTGAGTGTCAGAAAGTAGCCCCTGTCACTAGAAAAGACAAGGTACCCCTACCCTTAATAGATGTGCCTTTTGAGAGAATTGCAATGGATGTGGTTGGTCCTTTAGACAAAAATAAAAAGGGTGCCCTAAGAAAGAAACTGGCAAAATATGTTAAAATTACCCATAGTAATCAGGAAGAGGCTCAAAACCAGCATAAGGTATATTATGACCATGGGGTAAAAGAAAACGTTTTCGAGCCAGGTGAAAAGGTTTTACTACTGTTACCCACAACAGAAAACAAGCTGTTAATGAAGTGGCAAGGGCCTTATAAGGTTCTTAGACGCACTGGCACTGTTAACTATGAGACTGAGACCCCTGACAAGAAAAATCCTTCTAAGATATACCATGCTAACCTCCTCAAGAAATGGGTTGTAAAAATGCCAAAAGTTGCCTTGCTAGTTTGACCAGAAACTGATAAGGAAGATATTGATGTAGCTTATAACAGACTGGAACAAAGTGTAAATGTTGATGCTCTAAAGGTGAATGTTTCCTTAACCTCAGGATAAACTGCAAACATTCGTAATGTGCTAAAGACATTTAACAGTACTTTTACCACGGTAGCAGGCCGAGCAAAAGAAGTTGAGCACATAATAGTGACAAAGAATGCTCGTTCTATTAGGCAAAAGACATACAGGTTGCCAGAGCGGTTAAAAGCTGATGTGGTTAAGGAAATACAGAAAATAAAAGAATTAGGTATCATAGAAGAATCGAGGAGTGCTTGGTCATCTCCCATGGTAATTGTAAACAAAAAAGAAGGGGGTGTTAGAATATGCCTTGATTTCAGAAAACTTAAGTGTCAGAATTTGACAGTTATAATCTTGCCGGAGGGTCCTCGCTCCTTCGGCGTAGTACCCACCAGTGATGAATAGTGAAGATTGATACAGTGAAGATCACTGGCTTAATATATATAAGAACTGAATCTCACTCTCTGGCAAGACAAGATTTTCAATGTTATTGTTTATACTGGAAGACGGGTCCTCTGATTCTCTTATGTCGCCCCCACCTATGACCGCTACCCAGTTATTTGTTGACCACCCACTGGGTATGGATGCTAAGAGGAGGCTAAAGACAAAGGAGCCTTCCTGTTCTTTCACTGCCACTTCATAGTCCCTTCCCCCTGGCTCACACCTGGAAATGATTTTTAGCTCAGCAAAACTCCTCTGGTTACCAATTTCAAAATAAATCTTAATTAATATGGAACACACTGCATCATAACCTTCAGGCTTCTAAGGATATCCCCAAGTGTTGCATTCAATTTGACAAATACGAGCTGAAGACAAAGAAACATAGAAATTGTCGGCAGATAAGGACCGCCAGGCCCATCCAGTCTGCCAATAAGCATATCCTTGCTTTTAGCCTTTGACCCTAACCAGTCAGCATCTGTCTCCTTTTCTTCCCACCCAAGGGTCCCTTTATGTCTGTCTCATGCATGTTTAAAGCCCCCACTGCATTTGTGCTCACCACCTCCTGTAGCAAATTGTTCCACAAATCCACCACCCTTTCTGCGAGGAAAAACTTCTTCCCATTCCCCCTTATCCTGCCCCCCTCAATTCTCATATCATGCACCCTTGTTCATGAAGTCCCTCAATATTTAAAGACACCACCATTTAAAGATGCCACCTCCCTGCACCTTGTTTATGCCTTTAAGGTACCTGAAGGTCTCTATCATGTCTCCCTGCTCCCCTCCTTTCCTCCAGCAAGTACATATTGAGGTCCTTCTGCCTCTCCTCATATGTTTTCTGGTGCAAGCCGTGAACCATCCTTGTAGGCCTTCTCTGGACTGCCTCCACCCTATCAATGTCCTTTCGAAGATGCGGCCTCCAGAACTGCACACAGTACTCCAGGTGAGGCCTCACTAGTGTTTTATACAGCGGAATCACCACCTCCCTCCTTCTGCTAGTGATACCTCTGCCTGCGCACCCCAGCATGCCACTAGACTTTGCTGCAGCCTTTGTACTCTGTTGTGACACCTTCAGGTTATCAGAAATGATAATTCTGAGGGCCCTTTCATCCTTGGTGACAGTCAGTACCTCTCCCCCATCCTGTAGTTTTCCCCTGGGTTCCTGCGTCCCAGTTGCATTATACTAACATACTAATTGCCAGCAGATTAGGCCTTACGGTCCATCGAGTCTGCTCGAGCCTCAGATCCCTAGCTGGGTGCCGAGGCCCCCCTTGTGTTCCAGAAACCCCTATCATCCATCACCACCCCCCTGGCCATCATCTGGTACATCCGCTTTCTGTGTCTGTCCCACCCTCTCTTGAAGCCCTCCACTGTCGATCTCTGAACCAGCTCGCCAGGCAGCGCATTCCAAGGGTCCACCACCCTTTCAGTGAAAAACCTCCTCTTTTCCCCCTCACCCTTCCACCTCCCAACTTCAAACCATGCCCTCTGATGATACCTCCCTGCTTTAGTCTAAAGATCCCCTCCATGTTTACCCTATTTATTCCCTTGAGGTACTTGAAGACCTCAATCATGTCCCCCATCTCTCCTCTCCTCCAATGAAAACAGGCAGAGCTCCTCAAGTCTGTCCTCATACGTCAAATCCCCTAGTCCTTGTATCATCTTAGTTGCCCTCCTCTGTACCCTCTCCAGGAGCTGTGTGTACCTCTTCAAGTGTGGTCTCCAGTACTGTACACAGTACTCAAGGTGTGGTCTTGCACTTCTTTGAATTGAACCTTAGTTGCCACACCTCGGACCAGTTTTCTAGTTTCATTAGGTATCTCCTCATTTTCTCCACACCTTCTGGCGTATCCACCCTGTTGCAGATTTTGGTGTCATCAGCAAACAGGCAGACCTTTCCCTCCAGCCGTGCTGCTACGTCACTAATGTAGATATTAAACAGTACTGGCCCAAAGACTGAACCCCGAGGTACCCCACTTGTTACTCCCTCTCCACAGATTGGATCCCATTTACCACCACCCTCTGCCTCCTGTCCATCAACCAGCTTCTGACCCAGTTCACTACCTTATGGCCCATGCTCAGACTACCCATCTTGTTTATCAGTCTTTTATGTGAGATGGTGTCAAAGGCCTTGCTGAAATCAAGGTAGACCATGTCCTCCGCTCCCCCCTCATCCACCTCTCTTGTAACCCAGTCAAAGAAATCAATCGCATTTGTTTGACATGACCTCCTTGCTCTGAATCCATGCTGCCTTGGGCTCCACTGGATTCTAGTTGCCCCATTACCCTTTCTTTAAACAGCATCCCTCCATGATTTTACTCACCACTGAGGTAAGGCTAACTGGCCTGTAGTTTCCTGCCTTCTCCCTACTGCTGCTCTTGTGAAGAGGGACTACATGCGCCCTCCTCCAGCCTTGTGGCACTACTCCTGTGTTGAGTGACTCTGTGAATACGGTTAACAGAGGCTCTGCCAGGTCCCTTCGCAATTCCTTTAATATTCTTGGGTGTATGCAGTCAGGCCCCATCACTTTGTCCACCCTCAGTTTCGTAAGCTCCTCCAGGATGCTCTCCACTGTGAATGGACTGGTGCTGACCTCTCCCCCTTCATATCTGCTGTCCAGCTGTGGTCCTTGACCCTCTCCCTCCACAATGAATACAGAGCAGAAATATTTATTCAGTATCTCTGCCTTTTCCAGGTCTCCCTCCTTACACTCCCCCCCCCCCAATCCTTACAATCACTCCCCTAGCTTTTCTTGTCTCGCTGATGTACTTATAAAAGTCTTATCCCTTTTCTTAAGTCTGTGCTAATCTTTCCTCGGTCTGTACCGTCGCGCTCCTAACATCCTTCCCTGCTTCCCTTAGACACCTTGGGTACACCTCCCTGTCTTCTCCCTTTTGAGTCCCCTTATACTTCCTGAATCCCACCCTTTTGACCCTTGCTTTCTCTGCCACATCTTTAGTGAACCATAGTGGTTTCCCCCATCTCTTGCCTTTGGTTATCTTCCTAGTGCATTGGTTTGTTACCTCCCCATGGCATTTTTTGTGTGTTCCCATTGGGCTTCTACCCCCCCCTCCTCACCAGAGTTTCCTTGATACACCTCCCCATCTTTTCAAAGTCTGCCCTCCTGAAATCTATGACCTTAGCCTTTGTGTGACTTGTCTGTGTCCCTCTCCCCAAGCTAAACCACACTAAGCGGTGGTCACTGCACCCCAGATGGCCTTCTACCTGGACATCTGTGATTCTGTCACTATTTGTCAGTAGTAAGTCCAAAACTGCCCTGTCCCTGGTGGGCTCAAGCACTAGCTGCATGAGGCCGCAACCTGTAGCGAATCAAAATGTCTCTGCTCCTGGTTGAAGCTGCTGCCAAGATGGTCCAATCCATGTCACGCATATTGAAATCCTCCATTAGCAGTACTTCCCCCTTTGCTGCCATCTTATGTATTTCTTCCGCTAGCTGCCTATCCACCTCCACCCCTTGCACTGGAGGCCTGTAGAGTACCCCTGCTTGAATTGCAGTGCCCTTTCCCGACTCAAGGGTGACCTAGAGTGTCTCAGCCTCCCCCTGCAAACCCTGTGTTTCTGTTGCCTTAACACCCTTCCTGACGTACAAAACCACCCCCGCGTTTTTTGCTCCCCTATCCCACCTGAAAAGAGCATACCCCGGTACATTTACATCCCAGTCATGATTTGTGGTGTACCAAGTCTCTGTTACTGCTGCTATGTTTAGGTCTGCCCCCACCAGCAGTGCCTCCAGGTCTGGGATTTTATTACCCAGGCTTCGAGTATTTGTCATTATGGCCCTCCAAGTTCTGCTGCCTGTAAATCCATTCTCCCCCACCCTGGTGCCCTTTTCTGGTGGTGTTTTTGACCTACTGCTTTGCCATTTATATTCTTCTCCGGTGCTTTTGCTTCCCTGTTCATTTATTCTGACTTGAAGAGATGGGCTACTAGAATCTCCCTGCTGCCGTTGCGCCCCCCGGCTAGTTTAAGTGCTCAGCAATGAAGCACTTAAACCAGTTATTCAGGACTAATTTCCCCTTCCTGGACAGATGCAGCCCATCCCCAGAGTACAATGCCACATCGTTCCAGGCAGGTCCCCAGTCCCCAATAAAGCCGTTTCCCTTCCCGCTGCACCAGCTCTTCAACCACTCATTGAAGCTTCTGATCCAGAGATTCCTAGCCTCCCCGCTGTCTTGGACTGGTAGCACCTCAGAAAATATTACGGGCTCTGCTACCTGTCCATGGTTCCCTCCAAAGTGCTGAATTCCTCCTTTACCTCATCAATGTTAACCCTCTCACTGGATAGGTCATTTGTCCCTAGGCGGACAACAAACTCCAGCCCCCCCCCCACACCTTAGCGATCCACAGGATCCACTCTCCCTCCCTTCTTGCGGTGTCTTCTGTGAGGCACTTCACCTCCCTCGCCTCCCGAGCTCTGGTGCCTAGTTCCATGCCCCGACGACTGAGTCCCCCACCAGGAGTATCTTCCTCCTCCTTTGGGTTCTCTTCCCCCCTCCCTAGGTTTCACTTCTGGATGACCTGCACATCCTCCTCCTTGGTCTCAACTCTGGGTATCCTTTCAGGACTTTCCCTTTCCTGTAGGACATCATACCTGTTACCAAGTTGTACAGGGTTGGGGATGTGCCTTGGGGCTCCCCTCCCGGAGCCCACTGTAATCCATCCTGCCCTGAGCAGAGAAACCCATTGGGGTGCTGGCTGGGGACATGGTGCCTCTGATCCTATAACTGATTAGCAGTACTGTTTAGTGAGTCTCTGAGCACAGGAGAGGTCCCAGAAGACTACAGAAGGGCTCATGTGATCCCGCTCCACAAGAGTGGTGGCAGGGAACTACAGACCAGTCAGTCTTACCTCAGTAGTGGGCAAGATTATGGAGGCACTCCTTAAGGAAAGGATAGTGCAACACCTGGAATCCATAGGGGCACAGGATCCAAGACAGCATGGGTTTATTAAAGGAAGGTCCTGTCAAAGTAATCTCATAGATTTCTTTGACTGGGTAACCAGAGTGGTGGACCAAGGGGGAGCAGTTGATGTCACCTACCTAGACTTCAGCAAAGCTTTCGACGCTGTTCCACATAGAAGATTGACAAATAAGCTGGGTAGGCTCGGAGTGGGTCAGAAGTTGGTCAACTGGGTGGCAAACTGGTTGATGGGCAGAAAACAGAGTTGTGGTAAATGGTATACAGTCAGAAGAGATGCAAGTCATAAGTGGGGTACCTCAGGGATGAGTCCTGGGGCCAGTCCTCTTCAATATCTTCATTAGTGACATTGCAGATTGACTAGAGGGTAAAGGCTTGCCCGTTTGCAGATGACACCAAGATCTGCAACACAGTAGATGATCCAGATGGGGTGGGCAGAATGAGAAGATCTGGATAAACTAGCAAAATGGTCAGAAGAGTGGCAACTGGGATTTAATGCAAGGAAGTGCAAGATCATGCACATAGGGAAGAGAAACCCTGAAGCCACCTGTAGGCTGGGAGGGGAGTTGCTGGCAGTCACAAAAGAAGAGAGAGACTTGGGCATTATCATCACCGATGACCTGAAATCATCCAAGCAGACCTCTAAAGCAGTAGAGTAGGCTAGGGGATGTTAGGGTATTAGTAGGGGTATCACAAGTCGTAAGAGGAGGTAATCAATCCTCTTTACAAGACACTGGTTAGCCCCATCTGGAGTACTGCGCAGTACTGGAGGCCACACCTTCACAAGGACATTAACCAAATTGAGGCAGTCCAGAGAAGGGCAACCAAAATGGTGCAGGGACTGCATCAGAAGACATATGAGGACAGATTAACGGCGCTCAATATGTATACCCTTGAGCAAAGGAGGGAGAGAGGTGATATGATCAAACATTTAAACACCTTAAGGGCATTAACAAGGTGAAAGTCTAACATGTTTAAATATAAGAAAAATAGCAGGACAAGAGGAAACAGCATGAGACTAGAAAGAGGCCGATTAAGGGGGAATGTGAGGAAATTCTTTTTCACAGAAAGGGTGGTGGATGCATGGAACGGCCTACCTTAGGAAGTGGTGGCTATGAATACAGTGCAGGGCTTCAAACAGGCGTGGGATAGGCATAAGGGAGCAGTACAGATGAGTATGAATAGATAGGCCACTGACAGAGCAAAGGCCGATGGCACATTTATAAGGTAGAAAAAGAAATGGGCAGACTGAATGGGCCTTGCAGTCCTTATCTGCCGGCAACTTTTATGTTTCTATGATGGGCCGAATGTACTGAATCTAGAAATGTGCCCACTGGCTCATCCTTGCATACAATGTCACGATATCTCTCATGGCAGCTGGTTTCAATTGTTAAAGCCACTTTATAATTCATTCTTGTTAAAAACACTTAATTTGGGAAAAAACATTTTGTCCTCAAAGAGACAAATGGGGGTGGGGTGGGGGAGATGGGCTGCAACATTCCACCACACTCACATGTGACTACAGCACATGGCAAAACAATGTGTTGATAGACCTCAGATGTACAGTATTACTGAGAAATGGGGAACGGTCTGTTTTGCCTTTTGTCTCAAATTCTTATATGCCTCCCCCCCCCCCAACCAATGTAACTGCTTCAATGGTAGACAGACCAGCAAACCAGAGACCAAAGATTTGGGAGATTGGTGTTTGGAGAGGGCAGGAAGTAAACGGCACTGACGCTGAGGGAATGGAATCAGGTGACTGGTGCTGGACGAGGAAACGGGTATTAAGGGATGAGGAATCCGGGTGACTGGTGAGAGAGGAAAAGCATATTAAGGGATAAGGAATCAGGTGACTGGTGTTGGGAGAGGGAAAGAGCATTGGGGATAAGGAATCAGCTGACTGGTGAGAGGAAAAATGCACAAGGGGATGAGAAATCAGGTGACTGGTGTTGGGAGAGGTAAAGGACATTAGGGGATGAGGAATCAGCTGACTGGTGAGAGAAGAAAAACGCACAGGGGGATGAGGAATCAGGTGACTGGTGTTGGGAGAGGGAAAGAGCATTAGGGGATTAGGAATCAGCTGACTGGTGAGAAAGGAAAAGCGCATATGGGTATGAGGAATCAGGTGACTGGTATTGGGAAAGGGCATTAGTTGATGAGGAATCAGTTGACTCGTGTCAGAGGAAAAACGCATAAAGGGATGACGAATCAGGTGACCAGTGATGGGAGAGGGAAAGGGTGATGGGAGAGGGAAAGGGTATTAGGGAATGAGGAATCAGGTGACCGCTGAAGGGAAAGGGTATTAGGAGATGAGGAATCGGGTGACTGGTGAGAAAGGAAAAGGGCATAAGGGATGAGGAATTACTGGTGGTGGGAGAGGGAATGGGCATTAGGGGAATCCAGAATCGTGACTGATGATGAGAGAATGAAAGGGTATTAGGGGATGAGGAATCAGGTGACTGGTGATGGGAGAGCGAAAGTAGTTACATAAGAACTTATCGTAAAAGTAGATCTTCGAGACAAGCTCTTGCAGCAGGCCAGCACCAGTAGGATTTAGCTGCCAGGCGCCAGGACCAAACGGAAACATTTTAGCTAGCAGTCTACCACGGGGGACCACCCACTGCCAAAGTCACCCTCTGACGTTGGCCTATCCTACAAAGGAGGGCAGTCCCCCTACACCCTCCTCAGTTCTCCCGCCAGAGACCCAGATCAGACAACAAATGAAGAACTGAGGAGGTTCCCGCGAGCCAAAAAAGGGAAAACAAAGTAGTGCGAATGGAAGAAAGGAACAGTAGAGACAGTAGGTGAAAGGAGGGAGGGAAAATTAGGGCCTGCTGCAAGAGCTTCTCTCGAAGATCTACTGTTACAGTAAATTCTATCATAACTGTACTACCTTACTTTGAGGAAGGCTCCTGCAGTAGGCCAACACTGGTAGGACAGAGTCTCAAGTAGTTCCGGGTATGACCAGGAAAACAGCATCGGGAGGAGGAGGATTGGTAGCAGACAATAGCTCAGGAAAGAAGGCCCTGAAGAACTGCGAGGAGAGGCAATGTCCAGACTAATGCTTGGTGAAGGTGTGGACAGAACTCCAGGTGGCAGCTGCAAAGATGTCCGCAGCAGACATTTCTGAAACAAGCAGTGGAGGCAGCCATATCCCTGGTGGAATGGCCCTTAACCACTCCCGGAAGGGGCTTGTTATACTTATGGTAGCAATAAATAATGCAATTAGCTAACCACTTAGACAAACACTGTTTGGAAATTGGAACGCCCTCTCTCTCAGGGGCGAACGAAACAAACAACTGGTCAGAATTCCTCGAAGTCTTAGTGTGGTACATACAGTAATGTAAAATTCTATGAACATCCAAAGTATGGAGTAAAGCCTCCCCCTGATTAGAATACTCTGGATAATAAACCGGTAAGTGGATGGATTGGTTCCAAGTAAACTCCAGCACCTTGGGAAGAAACTTAGGATTGGTACGCAAAGACACTCTGTCTTTGTGGAAAACTAAATCAGGCTCTCTACACAAGAGCCCGAAGCTCGGAAATCCTTTGAGCAGAAGTAACAGTAGCACACTTGTAAAGTACAGTTACGTAAGAACTTACCGTAACAGTAGATCTTCAAGAGAGGCTCTTGCAGTAGGTAATTACACATATAGGACTGAAGCCAGCAGGCATCAGGACCCCACGGAAAAATTCCTAGCTAGCAGTCTCTGGCGGGGGACCGCCCCCAAGTCAGGTGACCAGCATCAGGCGACATCAGTATAAAGGGGTGGTCCCCTACGCCCGCCTTCCAGTTCTTTCCCGCCAACGGCCAAAAAAGGCAAGACGAGAGAGAGAAGCGGATATTTCCCTTCCTGAAAAAGGAGCTGAAAAAGCTAAGGGGTATGGAGGGCGGGAAGGCATTACCTACCGCAAGAGCCTCTCTCGAAGAGATACTGTTACAATAAGTTCTCATGTAACTGTACTATCTTACTTTGACAGGGCTCTTGCAGTAGGTAATTACATATAGAACTGAATCCCAAGCAGTCTGGAACAAAGAACGCACTCTGGAAGAGGAAAACTACCAACCAATAGAACCTCCAGCTGTAAGGGTCTTAAGAGAGAAGACCTTGCAGAACAACCAACCCGAAGCCTACTCTACGGTGAGAGGCAATGTCCAAACTGTAGTGTTTCGTAAAGGTATGGACAGAAGTCCAAGTTGCGGCTGCGCAGATGTCTGCCGCTGACACATTCTTGAAACAAGCTGCAGACGCAGCTACTCCTCTGGTGGAGTGACCTCTGACCTGACCCGGCAGGGTCTTGTTGTACTTGTCGTAACAGAAGGTGATACAATGAGCGAACTATCTGGATAGGCATTACTTGGAAACAGCATTGCCCTCTCTTTTGTGAGCAAGAGAGACAGAAAGCTGATCAGATTTCCTGAGATCCTTAGTCCTAGTGATGTAGTATCTCAGTATTCTATGAACATCCAAAGTATGCAAGAGATACTCCCATTGATTGGAGTGTTGCGTAAAGAAAGCAGGTAGCTCAATGGATTGATTCAGCGTAGATTCTGCCGCCACCTTAGGGAGAAACTTATGGTTGGTGCACAGAGCCACACGTTCCTTGTGGAAAATCAAGTAAGGGATTTTGCACATCAAGGCCTGAAGTTCGGAAATCCGATGAGCTGAAGTAATGGCCACTAGGAAGAGAGTCTTCCAAGAAAGGAACTTCAAGTCTGCTGAAGCTGCCGGTTCAAAAGGAGGCAGAGTAAGCTTCTCAAGAACAAAGCTCAAATCCCAAAGAGGAGCAGAAGCGCAGATGGGGGGTCTTAAATGGAGGACCCCTCTGGGGAAAGTCTTAGAGACTTCCAACTGCGTGAAAGACCTGTCTCCAAAAGGGACATGGTAGGCCGAGATACCCACCATGTGGACTTTCAAAAAGGAATGACTGAGATCCAGGTCAAAAAGATGACACATATAGTCCAGGATCCTCTTGATAGGGCAAGAGAAAGGCTCGAAGTCCTCTGAAGAGGCCCAAATCGAAAAACGTTTCCACTTCATGGCGTAGGTGGACCTAGCAGACGTCTTTCTGGCCTCCACCAGAATATCTGCAACGAGCAGAGAAACCCTGAACCGGGCTTGAGCTACGTCTGCAGGAGCCACGCATGCAATTGAAGGGATTTGAGACCTGGATGAACCAGGGTCCCCTGATCCTGGGTCAGCAAATGCTGTGACAGAGGAAGAAGAAGCGGAGGTTCCTCTGAAAACTGTTGCAGAAGAGAGAAAGTTCAGTTACGTAAGAACTTACTGTAACAGCAGATCTTCGAGAGAGACTCTTGTAGGTAATTACACATAGGACTGACGCTGCAGGCGGCAGGACCCCAAGGAAAAATTTCTAGCTAGCAGTCCTGGAGCAGGAACCCATTTCATGTCAGGTGACCGCCGCCAGGAGACGCCGGTATAAAGGGGCGTCCCCGACGCCCGCTCCAGTTCTTCTGCCACGGGCCAGATAGGCCGGACGAGAGAGGAGCGGATATTTCCCTTACTGGAAAAGGAACTGAAAAAGCCTAGGGGGATGGAGGGCAGGATGGTATTACCTACTGCAAGAGCCTCTCTCGAAGATCTACTGTTATGGTAAGTTCTTACGTAACTGTACTATCTTACTTTGAGAGGGCTCTTGCAGTAGGTAATTATATATAAGACTGAATCCCAAGCAGTCTGGAACAAAGAGAGGCACCGGGAGGAGGAAGCTACTCCATAAAGCAGTTCTAGCTGGGCAAGCCTCAAGATAGGAGGCCTTGCAGAACAGCCAGTCCGAAGCCTGCTCTACAGCAAGAGGCAACATCCAAACTGTAGTGTTTAGTAAAGGTATAGACGGGAAGTCCAGGTGGCAGCAGCGCAGATGTCCGCCGCAGAAACATTCTTGAAACAAGCCACTGAGGCAGCTATTGCTCTAGTGGAGTGGCCCCTTACTTGACCCGGGAGGGTCTTGTTGTATTTTTCATAACAGAAAGTGATGCAACCACTTAGATAGGCATTGCTTGGAAACAGCATTGCCTTCCCTTTTATGAGCAAAAGACACGAACAATTGGTCAATCTTTCTGAGATCCTTCGTCCTGTTGGTGTAGTATCTCAGAATCCGGTGAACATCCCTAGTATGGAGTAAATATTCCCCTTGATTAGAGTATTGTGTGAAAAAGGCAGGTAACTCTATGGACTGATTTAGAGTAGACTCAGCTACTACTTTAGGAAGAAACTTCGGATTTGTGCGAAGAGCAACACGTTCCTTGTGAAAAATCAAGTATGGGATTTTACACATCAGGGCCTGGAGCTCATAAATCCTCCGAGCAGAAGTGATGGCCACCAGGAAGAGAGTCTTCCACGAAAGGAACTTCAAATCTGCAGAAGCTGCAGGTTCGAAGGGAGGGAGAGTAAGTTTCTCGAGAACAAAGTTTAAGTCCCAAGGAGGAGCAGGAGTACGGATGGGGGGGGGTCTCAGGTGGAGGACCCCTCTGATAAAGGTCTTAGAGACCTCCAACTGAGCGAAAGTTTTGTCTGCAAAGGGAACATGATAGGCCGAAATGGCCGCCATGTGTACCTTCAGAGAAGAATGACTGAGACCCAGGTCAAACAGATGACGTAGATACTCCAGCAGAAGCCCCACTGAACAGGAGAAGGGTTCCACGTTCTTGGAAGCAGCCCAGATAGTGAATCGTTTCCACTTTATGGCATAAGTGGATCTGGAGGAGGGTTTTCTAGCCTCCACCAAAATCTCCGCCACTTTGGGAGACACTCCAAACCGGGATTGGGCTAAGTCTGCAGGAGCCATGCATGCAGCTGAAGGGATTTGAGGCCTGGATGGACCAGGGTCCCCTGATCCTGGGTCAGTAAACCTCGAGATAGAGGAAGAGGAAGAGGAGGATCCTCTGAGTATTGTTGTAGAAGAGAGAACCAAACTTGCCTGGGTCAGAAAGAAGTGATCAGAATAATTCGTGCTCCTTCTGAAGCTAGTTTCTGCAAGACTCGTGGGATAAGTGGAATTGGGGGAAAGGCATAGACGAATCTGTCCTTCCAGTCTAGAGACAAAGCGTCACTCCAAAAAGCGCCTCGCTCTGGAACGAGCGAGCAGAAGATGGGAAGTTTTGCATTTAGAGGGGATGCGAACAGGTTGACCTGTGGTGTTCCCCAAAGTTGGAAGATATTGTCTAGGACCCCTTGGTCCAGTTCCCACTCGTGAGTCAGAGCAGAAGAGCGACTTAGCTTGTCTGCTAGGGTGTTGTCGACTCCCGGAACGTGAATTGCCATAAGGTGAAGGTTGTGTTGTGTTGTCCAATCCCAAACCCTCATTTCCTCCCTGCAAAGAGGGTAGGACCGAGTCCTCCCTGTTTGCTGATGTACCACACCACACACATGTTGTCCGTCTGGACGGCGAGGTGGCCAGGAAGGATGTATTGGTGAAGGGCTTGGAGAGTGTACAACAGTGCCCAAAGCTCGAGCACACTGATGTGGACAGCTTGTTCTAGCTTGGACCAGGAGCCCTGGGTCCGATGAGGGCCTAGATGGGCTCCCCAACCTTCGCCCGAGGAGTCTTTGGTTAGAGTCTGGGAGGGGGGAGGATGAAAGAAAAGAACTCCCTGAAACAGGTTCTCTCGAACCATCCACCATTGCAAGTCTCGAAGCATCGGCAATGAGACCAGAACTGGGTGATCTAGGTCATCCACTAGCTGATCCCATTGAGAGCGTACAGTCCACTGAGAAATCCTCATGTGGAGTCAAGCGCGAGGAACCGTCGGGATAGCAGTCGCCATGAGCCTGAGAAGGCGAAGCACCGACCTCGTAGAGACCGTCCTGCAGTCAGACAGCAGACTTATTTGGGTCTGGAGGGTGGACGCCCTGTCCGGAGGCAGGAAGGCCTTGCCCATGGGCGTATCGAGAATCACCCCCAATAAACTGTAGTCTCTGGGATGGGTCCAGATGAGACTTGGAATGGTTGATGGCAATACCCAGGCAGGCAAAAACCTGCTGGGTAAGGGAGAGGCAACGCAGGAGTTCCTCCCTGGATGAGGCCGCCAGGAGCCAATCGTCCAGGTACGGGAAAACCTGCACTCCCCTGGTACGCAAGTGGGCCGCCACCACTGCCAGGCATTTGGTAAACACTCGGGTGGGGGGGGCCAAGGATAGACCAAACGGGAGCGCCTTGAACTAGTAGTGGTCCCCCTGGAATGCAAAACGAAGGTATTTGCGATGAGACGGGTGAATGGGGATGTGCAAATAAGCATCCTGCATATCCAGAGCACACAGCCATTGACCCGGCCGGAGGAGGGGGCAGAAGGCTCTGCAAAGAGAGCATCCTGAACCTTTTGTATTCTACGAAAAGATTCAGGGAACTGAGATCCAAAATTGGTCTGAGATCTCCTGTCTTCTTTGGGACCAGGAAAAAATGGGAATAGTAACCCATCCCTCGCAGATGAAGGGGGACGGGCTCTATTGCCTGTTTCATCAGGATAGCTGAAATTTCCTCCTGGACCAAGAGAAGATGTTCCTGTGAATACGACGACTTCAGAGGGGGGGTGGCGGGGTGGTTTCTGAAGAAACTCTATCGAGTGTCCTTCTGCTATGAGCTGGAGCATCCAAGAATCTGTGGTTATCCTCTCCCATCCCGGAAGATGGAGGGAAAACCTCCCTCCTACCAGCTCCTCCGGGGAGTCCGGAGGCAGTGGGAGAGGAAAGGAGTCAGGCGGTGTGGGGCAGCGCCGCAGCTGAAGCACCTGCTGCTTTTTTGGGTGGGGGGGGGCTTAGCAGCTGTGGGGGCCCGGAGTTTTGTGGCCCGCCTTCCCTGGGGTTTCACCTTTGGCTGATTCCGTCTGCAAAAGGGATGGCGCTGCTGCTGATGGGGACAGTACATGGAATCAACTGACTTCAGTGCGGTCCCCTTCTCTTGCAAATCAGTGATGATGTCCTTGACATCACCCCCGAAAAGCACCGACCCCGGAAGGGTGCTTCCTGGATAGCCGATTGCACCTCCGGGACCAACCCTGACACATGGAGCCAAGCATGACGCCGTAGGCCTACAGCGAAAGCTGAGCTCAGCCCAGCAGTGTCCACTGCATCATATGTCGCACAAAGCATGTGTCGACTAGCCGAACGAGCAGAGCGGACGAGATCAGCCAACTCCTGCTTGACTTGGGAGTCAGGCAAGGAGTCCAGTTTGGCTTCCACCTGAGTCAGAATGGCCTTCTGGTAGTCCCCCATATGGCCGACATAGTTCAGGGCCCTGATTCCCAGCATGGAAGAAGTGTAAATCTTTCTCCCATACTGGTCCAGAAGGCGTGATTCCTCATCAGGTGGTGACGAGCTAAGATGTTTGGGGTTTGCCGACTGGCCGTGGGCGGGGCTAATCATGACGGAGTCAGCACGAGGGTGAGAATCCAGGAAATCCTCTGGAGCCTGATATAGCCTGTTCGACTTCTTAGGAAGTGGGGTTAAAGCCGACGGCTGTTTCCATATTGTGGAAACGAGGTCGGCGTGAGGCTCTATCCAGGGTGGCACCAAGGTAGGAGCTGTCATGGGCAGATCCAGATGTTCAGCGAGTTTCAGACACTGAGGATCTGGTTCCAGGGAGTGCCACTGATGAACCTCCTGGCTTTTCCTAAGCAACTCTGTAAAAGAAGGATCCTCCGGAAGAGACTTCAGAGGAGTCCTTGGCCTGGGCTTCGACGGAGAGCGTGGCTCATCGTCTCTCTTGAAGCAACCATCGGAAGAATCCGAGGAGTACAAGGGTGAAGAGGAGGATGAAGAGGAAAAAGACTCCCTTTCCCGACCCGGGGGAGGAACCCACCCCTTGGGAAGTCCCCGGGGAAGCGTGTCCTGCCCTTCTCTGGATCCAGATGGAAGAACCCTGGATTCCAGAGGTGGTGAGGGAGTGTGCCACCTTGGACATACAGGAACCTGGGACAGCACCGTCGTCGGAAGGCGGCTCTCAACCTCTTTGGTGAGCTGAGCCTTGGCCTCAGCCCACCAGGAGGCCAGAGTCTCCTGCAGGTCTACCGGCAGCCGCGAGGGCGGTGGAGGAGGGGGAGGCGGGGGATAAGATTACAGGTTATAACCGAATGGAGCGTATCCAAAACCCAGCTGCGGGTAGCCCGGCATCTGGTATTGTGGTGTCGGGCACTGTGGTGCCAGATACTGCAGTCCCAGGTACGCTGGCGTTGGATAGGACGGAGGATACCCGGGAGCCGGGGGGGGCTGCCAGAACAGACGGCCCGGCCAGTGGCCTCACGGGCGGGTCCATATTGGAGGGCCTGGGGGGCGGAGGGCCCGACGGGAGCGGGATGTCTCCTGGAGTCGGTAGGGCCGGCGTCAGGGCTGGCGTCTGAGGTACCAACGTCGGAGGGTCCAGCGTCCGGGGAGCCGACGTCAGGTCCGGCGCACCAGGTGGCGGAAGGACTGATGGAGGAGGAAGATCCCCAGCTTCGCCCGGGGTTGGAGGGGAGAAATCCCCGGGGTCGTGTTGGGGAGATTCTGGGTCCCCAGACGGCAACAAAGGCTGCAGGGCCGATGCGATGGGCGTGGGAGGGTCCGTCGTCGGTTCCTTCGCCATCCGGACGTCCGGACGAGCAGGCGAGTGGCTTAAAGGCGAGCTCGGCGGGCGCCAGAGGAGCCGGCGTCCGACTTATAAAAGCCATCACTGGAGGCAGGTCGAGTAGAGGGATCGGCCTGGTCCGGTGGAAAGGAGGCTGCGCGCCGCCCCAAAGGGTCGGGCGTCTTACCGGCCCTCTCTAGGCAGATGTCGAAGGAGCAGACGCCCGACTTCCCTGGGTCACCCGCAGTGGCAGGCCGCAGCCCGGCGGCCAACCAGGGCAGAGGCCTCCAACTGCCCGGAGGCACCCGCAAGGCCCAAGCGCGAGCCAGACAGGCGGGCGACGCCCGAAAACCTCCGAGGCGGCCGTCGAGGAGCGCTCCCCGGAGGGGACGTTACCTGTGTCCCAGCGACTCCCGAGGGAGACACGGTAGAGGAGCCCTTGTCCCGGTGCCTCTCCTTCTTCTTCCAATGGCCTTTGGGGGAAGTGGACGCCTGCCTCAGTTTTTTGAGCTCCTTTTCCACAGAACTCATTTTCTTCTTCAGAATATGGGCTCCAGGGATTGCTGCCACCTTTTCCGGGTAGCCGCGTTGAAACTGGGGCAGTGCTGGCACTTTCTCGACTGGGTGATCGGGGCCTAGGCAGAACAGGCACAGGGAATGGCCGTCCTTGTGCGGTAGTTGGGCGCCGCACGAATCGCACTTATTTTTGTGCTCGGAGGGTGAGGAGACGACATACACCGGCGATGGTACTGACGTTAGTCAAAAAAACAATTATTTCGTAAAAACTGAATGGAAGATAGGGTTGATTGGCTACGAACTTTTCCACGAGGTGCTGCACGAGTTAACGGCGGGAAAGAACGGGAAGGAGGGCATCAGAGACCGCCCTTACTACCAACGTCTCCTGGCCGCGGTCCCTGGCAGTGGGGTCCCTCGCCAGGGACCGCTAGCTAGAAATTTTTCCGTGGGGTCCTGCCACCTGCCAGCATCAATCCTATATGTAATTACCCACTGCAAGAGCCCTCTCGAAGTAAGATTCAACTTGCCTGGGCCAGAATGGAGCGATGAGCATCATCCCGGCTTCTGAACTGAGTTTGTGTAGGACCCTCGGAATTAAGGGAATTGGAGGGAAGGCATAGACGAATCTGTCCTTCCAGTCGAGAGACAGAGCGTCCCGCCAGAAAATGCTATGTCCTGGGGCGAGCGAACAGAAGGCGTTAAGTTTTGCGTTTTGAGGGGACGCGAACAGGTCTACCTGAAGAGTTCCCCAGCGCAGGAAGATATCGTCTACTACCCCTTGATCCAGTTTCCATTCGTGTGCTTTGGCTGACGACTGACTGAGGTGGTCCACCAGCGTGTTTTCAACTCCCATAACATGAACTGCCATTGGGTGAAGGTTGTGCTCAACAGCCCAACTCCAAACTCTCATTGTTTCCCTGCATAGAGGTTAGGAATGAGTTCCTCCCTGCTTGTTGATGCACCAGACTACGGACATGTTGTCCGTCTGGAATGTCAGATGGCAGGGAAAAACGCAAGAGTTCAGAGCCTGGAGAGTGTACAAAACGGCTCTGAGCTCGAGCACGTTTATATGAAGAATCTGCTTGAGTCTGGACCAGGAGCCCCGAGTCCTGTGAGACCCTAGATGGGCTCCCCAGCCCTCTCCCAAGGCATCTGTTGTCAATGTTTGGGATGAGGGTTCGAAGCTAAAGGGAACTCCCCAGCAAAGGTTCTCTTGCACCATCCACCATTGCAAGTCCCGGACCATGGGATCGGAGACCAGAACTTCCTGGTCTAGGTCATCCAATGTCCGGTCCCACTGAGACTGATGTGTCCACTGAGAGATCCTTATATGGAGATGAGCACAAGGGACTGTCAGAATAGCAGCCGCCATGAGCTCAAGAAGGCGAAGGACTGACCTGGCGCTGCCCCTTCTGCGACTGGGACAACAGACTTGAATAAGCCTGTAGGGTGTCCACACTGTCCGGAGGCAGAAAGGCCTTGCCAATGGTCATGTCCAAGATCGCCCCTATGAACTGGAGTCTTTGGCAAGGGACCAGATGGGACTTGGCCTGGATGATGGTGATACCCAGGCTGCAGGCTAAGGGAAAGAGAGCACAGAAGTTCTTCCCTGGAAGGGGCCACCAGGAGCCAGTCGTCCAGGTACGGGAATACCTGCACCCCCTGGGTACGTAGGTGAGCTGCTACCACTGAAAGACATTTGGTGAACACACGGGGAGCCGAAGAAAGACCAAATGGGAGGGCCTTGAATTGGTAGTGGTTCCCCTGGAATGAAAACCGAAGGAATCTGCGGTGGGAAGGGCAGATGGGGATATGCAGGTAGGCATCCTGCATATCCAAAGTGCACAGCCACTGTCCCTGCCGAAGGAGCGGCAGAAGGCTCTGCAGGGAGAGCATTCTGAAATGCTTGTACTCCACAAACATGTTCAGGGAGCTGAGGTCTAACTAGCCTCACGTCTCCAGTTTTCTTTGGAACCAGGAAGAAAAATAGTAACCTGCCCCCAAAGGTGGATCGGGGCAGGCTCTATCGCTGCCTTCCAGAGAAGAGTGGAAATTTATTCTAGGATCAGAGGAAGATGTTCTGGGGAGTAAGACGACTTCGGGGGTGGTTTTCTGGGTGGTTTCTGAAGAAAGTCAATTGAGTGTCCTGCTGCTATCAGTTGGAGCACCCAAGCATCTGACGTAATCCTCTCCCAACCCGGTAGATGGAAGACGAACCTCCCTCCTACTGGTTTCTCTGGGGGAACGGAAAGGAGTCAGTAGGTGTGGGGCAATGATATGGCTGAAGCTCCCGCCGCTGTTTTGGGTGGGGGGGCATGGCAGCCGGAGGAGCCCGATGTTTGTTGGCCCGCTTACCCTGAGGTTTCGCTTTAGGCAGAGAACATCTGCGAAAAGGGTGACACTGTCCCTGAGGAGGCCTGTACAAAGAGTTAACAGACTTGAGTACAGTGCCCTTCTCTTGCAGGTTGGTGATGATGTCCTTGATATCTCCACCGAACAGCACCAAACCCCTGAAGGGCACATCCTGAATAGCGGATTGCACTTCAGGGACCAATGCTAACACCCGAAGCCAGGCATAACACCGAAGACCTATGGCGAAAGCCGAGCTCCAACCTGCTGCATCCACTGCATCGTATGTGGCACGGAGCATGTACCGACTGGCCGAACGAGCAGACTGGACGAGATCAGCCACTTCCTGTTTGGTCTGAGACTCAGGAAGGGAGTCCAATTTGGATTCCACCTGACTCAGGATAGTCTTCTGGTAGTCTCCCATATGCGCGACATAGTTCAGGGCCCTAATCCCCAGTGTGGAAGAAGCATACACCTTCTTCCCGTACTGGGCCAGAAGACGGGATTCCTTGTCTGGTGGAGACGAGCTGAGATGTTTCGGATTGGCCAACCGGCCATGAGCAGCGCTAATCACGACTGAGTCGGCTTTGGGGTGTGTATTCAAGGAATCCATACCATCAGGAGCCTGGTACAGCCAATCCGCCTTCCTCGGAAGGGGGGCTAATGCGGACAGTTGTTTCCAAATACTGGAAACAACGTCAGCGTGAAGCTCAATCCAAGGTGGAATCAATGTCGGAGAAGTTTCAGGCAGATCCAAGTGGGTGGCGAGTTTCTTCCACTGTGGATCTGGCTCCAGAGATTGCCACTGGTGGACCTTCTGGATCTTTTTCAGTAACTCCAGAAAGGAAGGATCTTCCAGAGGAGACTTCAGAGGAGTCCTTGGCCTGGGACAGTCCGGAGTACGTGACTCGTCATCAGGACCGGAGCACGCCCGAGTCAGAGGTCTCCGAAGAAGAGGAGGAAGAACCCTCCCAACACGGGGGACGAACGGACCCCTTGTGCAAACCTCAGGGAAGCGTATCCTCCCCACCCCTGGCACCTGAGGGTTCACCTCTGGTGTAGGGTGGGGAAGGGGTGGCTCTCATCTCTGGCGAAGGGGATCCTGTGCAGGGTCCAGCACCGGCAAACTGCTCTTCACCTCCCTGGTGAGCTGAGCCTTGGCCTCAGCCCACCAGGCAGCCAAGTCTCCTTCAGATCCAGCGGTGGCTGCGGGGGCAGTGGAGGAGGAGGAGGAGGGGGATATGGATACTGAGGATATCCGTAGGGCGAGTATCCATAATCCGATGGCGGGAAGCCCGGTGTCGGGTACTGCGGCGTGGGATACTGCAGTCCCAGGTAGGACGACCCCAGACAAGACAGGGTCGGGTACCCAGGAACCAGGGGCTCTGCCAGAGCAGACAGCCCTGGGAGAGACCCAGCGGGACGGCCAGGTACAGGTGGCCCTGTGGGCATCGGGCCCGGCGTTGGAACGGCATTTGGCAAAGGGATGTTGTCCAGCATCGGATAGGCCAGCATCGGAGCCGGGGTCCAAGGGTCCGGCGTCAGGGGGTCCAGTCCTACAGGAGGGAGCCCTGATGTCAGCGTACCTAAATCCTCTGTATCGCCCAGGGATGGAGGGCTGAAATCCCCGGGGTGTAGCGGAGGAGACACTGGAGCCTCAGTTACCAGCGGCAAGCCTGGGATGGTGGACTTGTCCAGAGTGTCCAACGTAGACACTTTTGCCGGGTGTTCGTCGGACAGGCAGACATCCGCCTTACCAGCAGGATCTGGGCAGGTGTCTGAGGAGCCAGCATCCGACTTATCGGATCCTGCGCCGGATGAAGGCCATGTAGGGGAAGCGACCTTGGTGGGCGTTAGTGGGACCGTGCGCCCCCCCACCCGAAGGGGCCAGTGTCTTACCAGTCCTGTCCCAGCAGACGTCGAAGGTCCCAGCATCCAGCTTAACGGACCCGCTCAACCCAGAGAGCCGCTTGGCAGCAGTCTTTTCCAGGAGCGCTCGCCTCCCTTGACCCAGAAGCACCAGAGGAGTGCGAGCCCGACGGGAGGGACAACGCCATCTTGGGAACCTCCAAGATGGCCGTCGAGGGTCAGTCCCCTGGGGAGATGTTAACTGAAGTACAGCAACTCCAGCCAGAGTCGTGGTAGCTGTGGAGGTGAAGTCCCGATCCCGGTGCTTCTTTTTACGGTGTCCCTCAGGCGAAGTGGAGGCCTGCCTAAGCTTCTTCAGCTCCTTCTCCATGGAGGCCATCTTCTACTTTAAAATGTGGGCCTCCACAGACTGCTGCCTCTATTTATGGGTGGCAGCATTGAATTGCTGGCAGTGCTGGCACTTCTCCATGGGGTGTTCCGGGCCTAGGCAGGAGGCGGCACAGGAAGCTGTGATCCGCACAAGTCGCACTTGCTCTTATGCAAATCGGAGGGTGTCGGGGATGACAAACATGGTGTTTTTAAGAAAAATTTTTTAAAAAAGCCAAAAAACTCAGTAAACAAGACCATCGATAGACTGACTAGCAAAGGAACTTAACTGCAAGGCACTTTCACAAGTTGACGGCGGGAAAGAACTGGATGACGGGCTTGGGGGACCGCCCCTTTATACTGATGTCACCCACCTGATGTGGGGGTGGCCCCCTGCCAGAGACTGCTAGCTAGAAATTTTTCCGTGGGGTACTGACGCCTGCCGGCTTCAGTCCTATATGTGTAATTAATTACTGCAAGAGCCCCCTCGAAGTAAGATCAGTAGTTCTAGGAATGGTATATGTTCATCCACACTTACTGGCATGTCCCTTTCCCCTTTAAAACTGCTGGAAGCCTGCAAGCTGACTCCTCCCACCCACCCGGGTGGTATAACCTTCAGCTCCGCCCCATGACACCAGATCTTAGCCTACTGGAAGCCAGGTGTTGTGTGTCCGCAGCCGGGGAGGTCGAGTGGGTCCGTGTGGATGAACATATACCACTCCTAGAACTACTGTTACAGGTGAGTAACCTGTTTTCTAGGTTTGTGGATATGTTGTTCATCCACACTTACTGGCACACTCCTAGCAGTTCTCTGGGAGGAGGAAGGCAAGGGGCACACCCATACCTAGGGAACAGAGATTAAAGAACTGAGGCCCCAAAACCAGCATCCCGGCATGACTCAAGGTCGATGTGGTAATGGTTAATGAAGGTGTTTGCTGACTTCCAGGTAGCAGCCTGGCAGATTTCCTGAATAGGGATGTCCTTGGAGGCAACCACCGAAGCAGCGGTATGGCGGGTAGAATGAGCTCTTATCCCTTTGGGAGGCTCCATGCCCGCCAACTCATAACACAGACTGATGCAAGATGTAATCCACCTTGCAAGTGTCCATTTTGCTGCAGGTCTGCCAGAAGCGGCTTCAGCGTAGGTGACAAACAGCTGGCAAACCTCTCCCCGAATTTCCGCCATCCTCTCCTTGTAATAGGAGAGAGCTCATCTCAGGTCCAAAGTATGGAGCCTGTACTCTGCCTCCGAGGTTTAATTAGGGTAGTAAACCGGCAGAGTTAACACCCGATTAAGGTGAAACTCTGACACCACCTTCGGAAGGAATTTCAGGTGGGGGCACAGGACAACCTTGTCCCTGTGGAAGACCAGATAAGTGGAGTCCACCAAAAGCGCCTGGAGTTCCCCTGTCCTTCTGCCAGACATGATAGCCACCAGGAAGACCATCTTCCACGACAAGTGTGACAAGGCACACTTGTGCATTGATTTGAATAGCTTGTCCATGAGCTTTGCCAGTACCGGCAGTAGATCCCATGGAGGTGGAGGTTCATGCACTGGAGGGGATATGTGATCCAGGCCTTTGAAAAAGTGCCTGACCACTGTCTCCTACACCAACGTCGGCTGACTGGCCCACGCCCAGTAAGCAGAGATGGCTGCCAGGTGCACCCTAAGGGATGATGACCGAAGACCCCCTTTGGAGAGAGACCAAAGGTAGTCAAGAATGTTAGCCACTGGACAGGCCAGAGGGTCCAGGCCCTTGCCCCGACACCAAATGGAAAACCTTTTCCATTTGAAGGCATAACATTTCCTGGTCAATTCCTTTCTGGATGCCTCCACCACGGTGAAGACATCCTTGGAAAGACCCAAAGCCTGGAACTCTAGCCACTTAGGTACCAGGCTGTGAGGTGCAGGGATTGAAGGTCCAGATGGTATACCTTCCCCTGATTGAGAGAGATCAGGTCCAGGTGTGCTGGAAGCCGCTCCGGGGGCCTGCAGCTGAGGCTGAGTTCTGGATACCAGAACTGGCACGGCCAGTCTGGGGATACCACAATCGCCTTTGCCTTGTCCCTCCTCACCTTGAGGAGCACCTTGTGGATCAAGGGAAATGGAGGGAAGACGTAGAGGAGGCCTGGGGTACACGGTCTCGAGAAGGCATCCCCCTGCAGCAAGCCCTGCTGAGTGGGGTGGGCATGAAAGAGCCTCAGCTTGGTGTTTTCCCTGGAGGCAAAGAGGTCCACCATCGGTTTGTCCCAGTGGGCAGTGGGAGAACAGGCTGTAAGCTACGTCTGGATGGAGAGACCACGCATGGGATGTCTCACCTAAGTGGCTCAGAGCATCCGCCAGATGGTTTGAGGCTCCTGCCACATGGATGGCTAGGAGATCCGCCTCCAAACAGATGACGAGGGTCCAGATGTGGAACGCCTCTCTGCAAAGCAGATGGGAGTGCGTGCCGCCCTGTTTGTTGAGGTAGTACATGGTCGTGGTATTGTCCATCTGGACTTGAACCACTTGACCCTGGAGCTGAGGAGCGAAAGCTGACAGTGCCAGTCTGACTGCTCTGAGCTCCAACAGGTTGATGATGTATCGGGACTCCTCGGGGGTCCAGAACCTATGGGCCCTTCTGTCCCCCATGTGGGCTCCCCAGCCCATGAGAGAGGCATCAATTGTGAGACTGTGAGGACGGCCGTTGGCTCGGGGCAGACAAACGGTATCCCTTCCTGCAACCGGTCTGGGGCGGTCCACCATTGGAGAGCGTCCCACATCTTCTGGGTTACAGTTATCAACTGGTCAAAATGACCGTGGTGCTGTGTCCACTGGGTGGCCAGCTCCCATTGAAGGGGGCGCATGTGCAACCGGGCTCAACGGACCACTGAGGTGCATGACGCCATGTAACCCAGAAGGCGCAGAAAGTCCCGGGCAGGGCACAATTGCCCAACCAGAAATGATTGGGCAAAGGAGGAGAGAACCTCCGCCCTGTCCACCAGGAGCTGAGCTCTGGCTCGACGAGGGTCGAGCTCCGACCCGATGAAGCACATCACCTGGGAAGGCACGAGTTCCGACTTGGCCTTGTTGATCAGGAGGCCAAGTTGGGAGCAGGTGTGGAGGGCCTACTAAGAGCCAGTTGTCAAGGTAGGGATAAATCCTGCCCCCCGACACCTGAAATGGGCTGCCTCTACTGCAATGCATTTGGTGAAGACCCATGGGGCCGATGACAAGCCAAACAGCATGACTCGGAATTCGTATAGGGTCCCTTCGGCTCTGAAGCGGAGGAACTGCCGATGAGACGGACAGATTAGGACGTGAAAGAACGTATCCTGCAGATCCAGTGAACAGAACCACATGTTTTGCTCCAAGGATGGAATGATCTGGGACAGAGTGACCATCCAAAAGGTGCGTGACCTGAGATATTGATTCAGGTCGTGCAGATCTAGAATGGGGCACCAGCCCCCCATCCGATTGGGCACCAGGAAGTACCTGGAGACAAAGCCTGGGTCTGCTGGACGATCCACCACTGGAGCTACTGCCTCCTTGAGGAGGAGCTGAGCAATGTCGTCTCGGAGAGCTAACTGAGTCTGGATGGATACTCTTTCCTCCCGAGGGGCGCGGGCTCTGCTGGGAGGGTACTGCTCAAATTCCAGAGGCAGTCCCTGACCGACCACCTCGAGAACCCACCTGTCCGTAGTGATAGTGGACGAGGCAGAAAGGAAGTGGCGGAGCCGGCCCTGCACAGGAGGACCCAGAGCTGGCGTTGACGGGAAAGGCGAGGCAGCCCCCACCCAGTCACTGAGCAGGCTTGGAGGAAGAGGATCCAGGAACTGAATCTCAGCCTCCTTTACGGGCCTGGGAGGGCCCGATCTTGGGAGCACCAAGCTTGAGCCTGCGACTGCTGTTGCTGCTGCTGCCCTCCTTGAAAAGAGGGTTGCTGTGCCACAGGGGAAGAGTGCCAAACTGGCTTCTTCTTCTGCTGTTTCTTGCCCGAAGAATCTTTAGCAGAAGCAGGGTACAAGGTGGCATTGGACTGCTCATTACAATGAAGGTGACCAGCCACACCTGGCCCAAAAAGATCGGTGTCTAGGAAAGGCACGTCAGCTAGTTTGTGCTGAGTATCTACCGGAAACGAGGAGAGTCTCAGCCAAGCCCTGCGACGAGAGGCAACTGCGGCTGCCATCGAGCGGGCACAAGAAACCCCAATGTCGAAGGCTGTCTGAAGCTGCTGTTTGGCAACAGCCCGGCCTTGATCCTGAAACTGCTTGACCGTGGTCTGCATGTCCATGGGGAGGTGTGGGAGGACTTCATCCAAATACCCCAGGAGGACATGGGAGAAGTGTGCCATGATGACAGCTGAACTTGCCTGACGAAGGCCTAGAGATGAGGCCGCATAGGCCTTCCGAGCAGAATGATACAAGAGTTTGGATTTTTTTTCGGTAGGACGGTCAGTGTCGGTGGAACTGCAAGCATGCCTGAACACAGAGGCGGTCACCATGCTCTCGGACGATGGGTGCTCTGTGAACCTCGAAAGGGATCCCATGGGCACCGCATACTTGCGGTCCATGCGGGCAGATGGAGCTGGACAGGAGGCAGGGCGCTGCCAAAGTTCTAAGGCCGAGCCAACTATGGCCTCGGCCACAGGAAAGGCCTCCATCAGGGTATCCCCTCTCTTGAGGATGTCTGTGAGAAGGTACTCTGCCTTTTTCTGGATAGGTTCCAGGGGCATCCCTGTAGACTCAGATGAGGTGAAGAATGCCCTTAAAGGACGAAGGACCTTCCTCAGTCTCTAACCCACCGCCAATTCATCATCCCGGATGAGAATGAAAGTCGTCTCATCCGAATCCAGGAATCTGGATACAATGGTCGATTCCCAGTCACTCTCTGACTCACCGAGGGCGGTCCGGGTGACAGTGACTGAAAGACACCGGGGAAGCCCGGTGTCCAGTCTATCTTCCTTAGAAAGAGCCCTTCCCACAGGCCGCTTGGGCGGTGGTTCCACCACAATCGGTAGAGAGACCAGTTTGGGCCAAACCGGAGGTTTCACCAGCACCGCGGATGGGGAAACTGACTTAATCGGCTCTGAAGGAGTTGGCTTCGGCCTGGGAGGTGAAAGCCAAGTAATGGCCGGGGCAGGAGCTGGAGTCTGCTTGTGCCCGGTCAAAATCAGCTGTTGCCACATGAGGTCCTGGTAGCGCCGGAGTTTCCACCGGAGCCTCTCCTCATCAGAGGAGGACAAGGACGACAGATGGCGTCACCTCTTTGTAGATCGCTTGTCGCTGTTCCTTGGCCTATTGATTGAGGGGGGGTCCTGGACCTTGATCGAGACCAGAAAGGCAGACTGTCATTCAGGAGACACCAGCTGGACCGGTGATTTCCCAGGTTAGGGGACCACTTCCTCGACGGGATTCCCAATGGGTTGGGTCTTTTCGTCGGGGAAGGAAAGGACCCGAGTCCAACAGAGGATCATCGACTGGAGTAGGCGATAATGGGTCGATGAATATTTCAACCTCATCGATCAACACTTCGGTCAACTGGCCAGAGGGCAAAGCCAAGAAGCCAGTGGCCAAACAAGCAATTTCAACCGAAGTCGAGACTGCCGGTTCCTGGGATCGAGATCTCTCCCGATCCCAAAAGCGTTTCTATCAAGACAAAGATGATCCTGGGTCCTTTTCCTGCTTATGGGACCGAGAGGAGTACATGCCCACAGGACCCTCCCCCTTAGTCGGGAGAGACTGGCACAGCTCTCGGAAAGAACCCGAAAAGGTGGAGCCCAGGTTGAGCGGAACAAAGAAGCTCCAAGATGAGGATTCTCTGGCACAAGCTAACATACTAAAATGCCAGCAGAATAGGCCTAACGGTCTTTCGTGTCTGCTCGTTTGGTCAGCCCCCACCCTGGGTGCTGACCTTGCTGTCCCCCTCGCCTTCTCTGGCTTCTCCCTTCCCAGTTCCGGATATTCTTGCTGCATTGGATTTTGCTTCCAGAACCCTTCCCCTGTACCTGTCCCACCCTCTTGAACCCCTCCACTGTCTCTGCCTCCACCAGCCCCCTAGGCAGTGCATTCCATGGCTCCACCACCTCTCAGTGAAGTAGCACCTCCTCCTTTCTCCCTGAATCTTCCCCTCCAGCTTCCACCCATGCCTCTAGTGGCCCTCCTCCTTCCTTCAAGCACCCTGACTGTTCCTCCCTATTTACCCTCTTCATGTACCTGAAGACCTCTATCATGTCCCCCCAGTCCTTCTCTCTTCCAATGTGTACATATTTAGCTCTTGAGCCTCTCCTCATAGGTCCTGTCCCCAAGCCCCAAATCATTTTGGTTGCCTCCTCTGGACCCTCTCCAGGAGGTTAATGTCCTCTTTAAGTGTGGCCTCCAAACTGCACGCAGTACTCAAGGTCGACCTCACCAAGCAGTTATACAGAGGAGTATCACTTCCTCTTCTGGAGGTGATCCTAGCGATGCATCCCAGCATCCTGTTGACCTTGGCTGCTGCCCTCCTACAAGTCTCAGAGTTGTTCATCTTGACATCCACCACCACCCCAGGTCCCTCTCAGCCATCGAGACTTGTAGCATTTCCCAGGGTGTACACTTGGCCTGGGTTTCTGACCCCCAGGTGGAGTACCTTGCATTTCCTGCATTGAACCTCAGCTTCCACTTTCTAGACCATCTTTCCAGAGCCTCCAGGTCCCCCTGTAGGGCCACCTTCCCCTCCTCCCCATCCACCACTGCCCCCAGTTTCGAGTCATCTGCAAAGAGACTCATCTCACTCCTGATTCCTGTCCTTATGTCAGATACATAGGTGTTGAACAGAAGGGGCCCAAGGACTGATCCCTGTGGGACCCCACTAATGACCCTCCTTGGGATGAGACTATCCCGCCAACTACGACCCTCTGGGTCCGGTCCTGGAGCCAATTGCCTATCCATCTGATCATCTGGTTCCCCACCCCCATTTCTCCCAGCTTATCCAACAGGCCCACGTGAGGAACAGAGTCAAATGCCTTGCTGAAGTCTAGAAAGAGGACGTCCACTGGTCAACCCAGGTCCAAGGCACTTGTCACCCAGTCATAGAACTCCACCAGGTTTGTCTGACACGATTTCCCCGGGATGAATCCATGCTGTCTATCGTCCAGGCACCCTGACTTATCCAGGTCCCCCAGCCTCTCCTTGACAATGTCCTCCATCACCTTGCCCACCACGGATGTCAGGCTGACAGGCCTGTAGTTCCCTGCCACCTCCCTTGATCCCCCCTTGTGGATAGGCACTATATGCACCACCTTCCAGTCTTGGGGCACTCACCCTGTCCTCAGAGAGATGGTGAAAAGCTCCGCCAGGGGTTTCGCCAGGACATCCTCAAGTTCCTTCAGCACTCTGGGATGTAATTTATCCGGCCCTGGTGCTTGCTCTGTCTTAAGGGAGCTGAGGGCTTCCCTTACACTCTCTGCTGTGATTTCCACTTCCGGTACCTCTTCTCCCTGCTTAGCCCTCCCCCCACCTGCCAGTGATGCCTCCCCCTCTCCCCAGACCCGCCGATCGGTGAGGGTCCCCCCCTCCTCAGTATCTCTGTCTCCTCCCATGTATGATGCAGCACCCCCATTTTCCTTGGTGAAAACTGAGGTGAAGTACTCATTTAGTACCTCAGCCTGCTCCCCCGGGTCTTGTGCCCATCTCTCCCCTGATTTAATCCTGCTAATCTGCCCCTTCACCCTTCGTTTTTCCCCAATGTATCTAAAGAACCCCTTGTTCCCTCTCCTAATTTCCCTGGCCAGGTTCTGCTCCTTCCTTGCCTTAGCCGTCCTCACCACTCTAGTGGCCCTTCTAGCCATCAGCTCGTACTCCCCTCGATCCCTTTCACTCCTTGAGCACTTGAATTGCTTATAGGCTGCTTTCTTTCCCCGCACCACCTCCTGGACCTCCCTGGTCCACCAACAGGGTTTTTGGCCCTACCGCATTTCGTTTTACTCTTGCACAGGTGCTGCAGCATCCTGCACCCCCTCCTGATGATTTCCCACCTACTATCAGTGTCCATGTCTGACCCAATCCCATCCAAATGCTCCTTAAGGATCCTTCCATTTTCTTAAAATCGCCCCCTGAAGTCTGTTACTTCCGTCTTTGTGCAGCCTTCCACCCTCCTAGGTCCAGGCAGAACCAGACCGGGCATGGTCACTCCCGCCAATGGGTCCCTTACCTCCAGGCCCCCAATCTGGTCACTGTCTGCCGGACCACATCCAGTACCGCGCCTCCCTGGTCGGTTCCTCACCTGCTGAGTTAGAACGCTGCCTCCTTGAAGACATCCAACAACCTCTGTTCCTCGGTCACAGAGGATGTCATAGTCCCCAGTCTGTTCCTGGCATGTTTAAGTCCCCAAACACCACCACCGTTCCTCTGCAGCAGTCTGCAGTGTCTCCCAACATCTGTCACCAGACTGTCCTCCAGCTCCTCCGCCAGGCAGGGGTCTATACACCACTCCTATTTTTACTCTCTTGCCCCCTTATCAAGGTGACCCAAATCGCCTCACGGTTCCCTCCACCTCCTCTACTCCCCCTATGCCAATGCAGTTTTTGACTATCATTGCTACCCCTCCTCCCCTTCCCTCCCCCCTGTCCTTCCTGAACATAGTGTAACCCTCCAGGTTCAGGTCCCAGTCATGTCCTGCAGTGGCCCAAGTCTCAGTGACCGCTGCCACATCCACTGCTCCCTCAGTTAGCATCGCCTGGAGCTCAGGCATTTTATTGCCCAAGCTCCTGGCATTTAGCAGGACTACCTTCCACCCTTTCCCTACAGTTCCATTTCCCCTGCTCATGTTCCCATGGGGATTCTGTTTTCCCCTGGTCTGCACTTTGCCAGTCGGCCTTTTCCTGCAATCCTCCTGGTCCCAAGGGGGGTGGAGACAGAGTCCCTCCTTTATCGGCACCCCTTGACAGCCTTTTCTCCTATCCTGCCCCCCTTCAAAAGTTTAAACCCCACTTTTCACCAATGAACCTCTCTATTTTCAACTTAAGGGTTCCCTTCCCCTCCAAATTGAGATGTAGTCTATCTCTAGCATACAGCTCCTTATCCTCCCAGGTCTCCCCAATCCCCATCAACCCATACCTCTGGCCTCACACCACCCCTGAGCCACTGGTTTATCTCCTAATCTTCCTTTTGTGTTCCCCACTAGCCCTTGGCACTGGCAGGATTTCTGAAAGGAAACTGTGCATCCTATGTCTTGACAGACCCTGGCGAGCTCCCTGAATCTGCCTGTATCTCTGGCTAGCTATTTCCTCAATGTCATTTGTACCCAGGTGGACCAGTATGTCTGGGGAACCCCACAATCCTTTGCCAGCTGATATACCTCGTGCTTAGCCCTGTGCACCGTTAGTCCAGGGAAGCATCTTGTTCCTAACTGGCCAGGCTTCTCCCTCCCTATCCCATTTGATACCCTGATCATAGAATCCCCAGCAGGAGCACTCTGACCACTCCTTTTCCTCCATTCCCCCTTCCATGTCCCTCATCCTTTCTACGGCCCTCCACCCAGCTGGCTCCTTGTTCCTCCCCTATCTGGGTGCCACATACCACCCTCCTTATTTACCATGGCCACCCTCTCCCCTCCAATCCTATGCCTCTCCTCCTCCTGAGTATCCTTCTGTACCTTGCTACTTCCCCCCTCACTGCTCGCAACTGGTCCTTCTCCCCCATCTGCTAAACTAGCCTGGCTCATCCTCCCTTCCTTCCTGTCTCCATTTAGTTCCTCCTTGCTCGTCGTGCTACCCTGGCCTAAACCCTCAGCTCCCTTTACTGAATCCTCCTTGTACTTCTGGTCCTTCTTTACCTTTCCTCCCAACTGGCCCTTCTCCTTGCGCTTTCCTCCCTCTTCCCCTGCCCCTCCTGCTCTGATTCACTGCTCCCCCATTCTCCTGCATTCCAGGTCCCCCCCTGTTCTTCCTGCTATCTGGCCTCTGCCTCCCACTCCCTTTCCGTCTCTAACCACCCCTGTCGTGCCTACATCACCCCCCCTCATCCTTGAGCAGAAGAAGAGAACTGAAGCGGTTATTGAGTGTAAGGTCTGATCCACCTCCCCGCCTTGCTTCCTTCTGTCCAGTCCTGGCCATCTGCCTACTTCCCTGAGAATGTTGTCCCTCCTTTGTGAGGGTCCCCAGTTACCTGCCTGCTTCCTTGGTAGTGTCCTTTTGGACACCTCTGCCAGGGTCCCTATGTGACCCCTGAGTATTCTCCTGCACTCCTTTCCCTATGCCCCCACCCCCAGTGCTTGGTGCAACCCTGTGGGAGATTCCCAGCCCCCTTCCCCAACCATACCACCCCCCTTCCCCCAGCTTTCTCCTAATCCCCGCAACCTCCTCCCTAAGCTGTGCTAGCTGGTAGCACACTGGGCAACCACCGAACTTCCAAGCCCAGTCCAGTATCATGGCTGCTCCACACCCTGTGCACCCCACCACCCTCCCAAAGATGCCGGCCCTAATGACGTGTGGTTCCATCCCCTTCCAAATAGGTTTCCTTGGGTGAGCCACCAGGTCCCCCATAGTCCAAGATACACCTACTGCCTAATCAGGTCACCCACTAATCTTAGAGACAGTCCCACTGTACACCAGTAACCCTGTTACTAGGTGCAGTACAACACATTAAACTTATAAGGAAATGAACTCCCTAAGCTCTCTCTCCCAGCCTTTAAATCCAACCCCAGTGGCTAGAACTACGCATGAGCTGCACCTGCAGCCTTTTCCTCCAATTGCAGGGCAGGTGTTCCCCTATAAATCATAGACTTCTGGGGAGGGAGGGGTGGGGAGGGCGGGTCTTGGGCAGACACCTGACTCGAGAGAGAGAGAGAGAGAGAGTATCAGCCCTGTGTCTCCTCCAAGCCCAGCAGCCAAAGAACCAGGCCCAAGCAAATCCCACCAAATAGGTTTTAAATCAGAAGAAATAGGCCTCTACCAGCGAGCCTGTTACACAGTGAAACATCCACAAAATGAGCCCCACTTACAGCCACCAAATCAGTTTTCAAACATCCAGCAGCCCCCAAAACAATACCCTGCTAGCCCCTTAGAAGTAAGAAAGAAAAGAACTAACCTACCAAGTAAAATCCACAAGAACCCTATGAAAACAACAGCAGCAGCTACTGTCCTGGAACACAACTGATCCTGTCCCCTTCCAGTGCTTCCTCCTTGAAGGTTTGCATGTATTCCAACTGCTCAGCAGATCCCTTGGCCGCAGAAACCACCCATCGAGCCTTCTTAGATTTCACCGGAGGGTTCCGTTTTTCTGGCCTCCCCAACTTCAGGCATGTGAGACGGTCATCGAGGACATTAGGGTGAAATGCAAGACAAAAAAAAATAAAAATTGCTCTTCAAGGTGTCATGGTCGACACCCAGGCAGTAAACGCACGCAGTGTGGGGATCGGTGCCTGACATTTTCTGACCGCACGAACACCAGCGAAATCCAGGGAAAGACTTGTCTTCCATAATCGAAGGTAAGTAGTCACGATTGCTAATGCGAACTAGACGAAGTTTTGGAATAACCGAACGTTTTGAAGCCAGGGCCTACAAAATGCAGGAGCATAAAGGAGGAAACCTGAATCTTCCAGGGGAAAGGAAGATCTGGTGTCATGGGGTGGAGCCGAGGGTTATACCACCGAGGTGGGTGGGAGGAGCCAGCTTGAAGACTTCTGGCAAGATTTAAAGGGGAAAGGGACATGCCAATATGTGTGGATGAACAACATACCCACGATCCTAAAAAGAACACTTTCCACAACAGAAAGCACAGCTAGCAACTCACGGACAGTTCAAAAGCAGGTAATGTGAGTTTCTCCAACATAAAATTGAGGTCCCATGGAGGGACCAGGTCCCAAATGGGAGGTTTCAGATGCAAAATGCACCACAGAAAGGTGTGGGACACCTCAAGTTGAGCCACAGCCCTGCCCTCAATAAGGGCATGGTACGCAGAGATGGCAGAAAGATGCATCTTGAGTGAGGAGTATCACATGCCAGAGTCTGAGAGGGAAGGAAGGTAACTCCAGCACCTGATTCACTGGGCAGGTTAAGGGATCCAGTTGACGTGAAGCAGCCCAAAGGGTGAAACGCTTCCATTTCATGGTGTAAGTGGCCCTGCTGGTTTTTTTTTCTAGCAGTCACCAGGATATCTGTGACCCTAGGGGACACTCGGAAACAGGCAACAGCTAGAGCCGGAGGAGCCACGCATGGAGATGTATAGACTTTAGATCCGGATGGGCCAGCGTGCCAAGGTCCTGGGAGAGCAAGCTGGTGCACAGGGGCAACGGCACTGGAGGTTCCACCGCCAACTGTTTCAGCAAGGGTAACCAAATCTGATGCACCTAGAAGGGGGCTATGAGTATCATCTCCACCCCTTCCAACTGGAGCTTGAGCAGAACCCTCTGTAGGAGCAGGAAGGAAGGGAAGTACAGAAACCTATCCTTCCAGCAGAGGGACAATGCATTCTGCCAGAAAACTCCAGGCCCGGGATCGAGCAAGCAGAAAAGCAGCAGTTTTGCATTGAGTGGGGATGCAAAAAGGTCCAACTCTGGATGACCCCACCTGTCGAAGAGATCTTCGACCACTGGGGCTAGGAGCTCCCACTCATGAGCCCATGATCAGAAGCAGCCGAGACTGTCCACCAGGATGTTTTGGACACCTGGAACATGTACAACCGAGAGCTCCAGCCCATGCTTGATGGCCCAATACCAAACCCTCATCGCCTCCTGACACAGGGCAAGTCTAAGTACCCCCCCCCCCGGGCCTGTTGATGTAATACACCATGCACATTGTTTATCTGCACCAACAGCGGACCAAGGAGAAGATGAGTCTGAAAGGCCTGCAGAGCATAAAGGATTGCTTGTATCTCCGGAACATTGCTATGGAAACCCTGTTCCAGTTCTTTCCAAGTGCCCAGAGTCTGGTGATCAGCCAGATGAGCTCTTGAGCCCAGACCTAAGGCATCTGTAGTGAGAATATGACAGGTTGAGAGTTGAAAGGATACCCCCCCTCCCAAAAGGAGACTGGCCGGCTCCAGCCACCATGACAGGACTCTCAAGACCTGGTGGCAGACCATGACCAACTGGTCCAGGTCATCCGTGCGTTGGTCCCACTGGACCCTTAATGTCCACTGAGGAATCTGCAAGTGGAATCTGGCGAGGGGAACCCTGGCAATGGCTTTCACCATATGATCCAGAAGGCACAGGAACACCCTGGCAAGGACCTGGAGACTGGAGGACACTAGAAAGGCCTGGTTCATCAGGCATTCTGCTTTGTCCATGGGCAAAAAGGCCATGCCCTGGGCAGTATCCAGAACTGCCCCATGTACTGGAGGAGCTGGCAAGAAGAGAGACAGGACTTCGGCTGATTGATGGTGATCCCTAGGGCCTGAAAGAGGTGGGAGGTGTATTCCAGGATCTGGACCAGACAGTCTCAGGAGGGTGCTGCTAATAGCCAGTCATCCAGGTAGTGGAGGAAGCATCAATAGGCAGGAAAAATATGGACATGCAAGTACGCATCCTGCATGTCCAGAGAGCAGAGCCAATCCCTACTGTGCAGAAGGGGTAACAACCCCTGAAGGGTGACCATCCTGAAACGTTTGTACTCTGTGTACAGATTCAAATGACTCAGATCCAGGATGGGCTGGAGCCCTCTGATCTTTTGGGGGATGAGGAAGAAGTGGGAGCAGAACCCCCTTCCCCACTGAACCAGAGGGACGGGCTCTATGGCCCTTAAGAGCCTAAATTTCATCCCACATGAGGGGCAGGTGGGCTGGGAGGGGTAAGAGGAGTTTACTGGAGGCCACTCTACAAACTCCAGAGTGTGGCTGAGCTCTGTGAGCTGAAGCACCCAGTAGTCCGTGGTTATATCCCGCCATCTACTGAGGTGCAGGGAGAAATGACCCCCCAACAACCGCCCCCATAACCCTTTCTGGAGGGGGGTTAACTAGGAGTCAGGAGGTAGGAGCGGGTGCTGGGAGGACGGCTGTTGGTGCTTGAGGGGCTCTGGCGTAATGGCAAAGGAAGCCGATGCTGCCTTGTACTTGCCCTAACCTTTGGAAGGCAGGAGAGCTAACAGGAGGAGCGGTGAAAGGAAGATGCTGATCTGTCTGGGTTGGGTGTAGTACAGCGAGTGAACAGACCAGAGGGCATGGTCCAACTCCTGGAGGGTGGAAATTATATCCTGAACATCCCCATCAATAAGGGTGGAGCCATAAAACGGGACATCCAAAATGCTGGACTGCACATACCAGGCAAAACTGGATACCCCGAGCCACGAATGGTGCCGGAGGTGACATCAGCGGCTGCTCCCCTGCCCGAGGTGTCCACAGCATCATAGGCAGCCCGAGGAATATGGCTGCTATGTCGGAGCCCAACTTAAGTAGCTAGGGGAGCTGCATTTTTGTGGGATCCTCAGGAAAAAGCTGAACGAGGTCCGTGGTCTGGTCCCAGAGGACGTTCTGATATTGGACCATATGGGCCAGGTAGTTAATGGCCTGGATAGACAGGGCAGTGGATGCAAGGACGCATTTACCTAGGTGGTCCAGCTGTCTGGATTCCTTGTCTGGGGGACAGCACTAAGGTGCTTGGGCTTCTTGGTATGGTCATATGTCACGCTGATGACCACTAAGTCAGTTTTAGAGTGACCCCCCCAAAAAAGGCTCATCAGCTGGAGCATGGTAGAGCCTGTCTGCCTTTTTAGGTAGTGGAGGAATAGATGAGGGGTGATTCCAAGCTGCCCTGGTGACATTCTCAAAAGAGTCACTCAGGGGTGGCACCACCACAGGGAGGGCATCCTGCTGCCTCAAATAAAAGGCCAGGCGACACCTCTCTGAGTCTTGCTCCCCCGTTTCCCACACCATGATGGACTGGATGTCATGACGTCCACGAATGATGGATTGTCAGGAGAGAACTGGGTAACCACTTTGGTGGGCTCCTTACCCTTGGAAGATTCCCCTGGGGTGGAGAAGACTCCAGGTAGTCTAAGTCATCCTCATTCAGGTCCTCCTGATTGCTCTCGGACGGTGGATGCCATTCCCTGGTGAGAGCTGGAACCGACGTCGGGTCGGGAACTGGAGGACCTCAGCATCCGGGGATCGCTGGCAGCAGACTGTCCCTGATCCTGGGGCAGAAGGTCCCTTACTGGCTGTTTGGGGGTGCCGGAAGTGGGCCCTGAGGAGCAAGGGTCTGCTTCTGTACAAAGGACCACCACACAGAAAACAGGGTGTTGTAGTCCACTGGAGCAGAGAAACTGTAGACCAGTAGGTAAGGCTAAGCCAGTACCAGGTTGGGGTACGACAGTGGCTGGGCCGATGGAGCAGGTGTATGGTACCCTGGCAGAGAACCAGGCAGCATCGGCTGTGGGTCCGGCACCGGGCCTGTAGGGGTTGGCAAGGGCTCAGGCTGCAGGAGGCGCAATGCAGGTGCCAGACCCAAAGGCTGGGGCAGCGACAGAACTGGCGGCGTCCCAGCAGGCACTGGCAGAGAATGCCTGGGAGAAGAATCTGCTGGCGTCAGTTCTGAACAAGAAGCAGGCACCTGGGGGGGGGGGAGAGACTGCCCAGACGAAGGCAGAGGCAATGCCGGACTGGGGGAGGCAATGGTAGCCTGCTGCAGGTGCTGCCTGGGAAGGGCTGACGTTGGGTCATGTAGAGAAAACTGACACAGGCAGTGCCTTGGCCTGGGGGCGGGGAAAGACAACAGCCAAAGAGCCAACACCAGCCGAGTCTCCTGGCTGAGAGCCTGAAGAAATGGGCCTGAGTGTCAGTGACTGAGGGACAGGAGACAGAGTCCCCTTCCCTGAAGAGCTGCTGCCCGTGATAGAAATAAGGCCGGCGGCTGTGCCACCGGAAGAGGTAAGGGCTGACGGGGCTGTAGGAACCGACCCCCCGCAGGAGGACCACCCTGACGCAGTTGAGGGCTTATGCAGTAACTGCGAGCAAGAAGTAGACCAGTCCCAGTCCTGGTGCTTGTCCCAGTGCTTATCCTTCCTGCCAAATTTCTCCTGGGATTGAGATGAAGAGGAAGCCCTGGAAGACTGTGCAGGAGAGGCCAAAGAGCTCCAGGCCTGCAGCTCCTTTTCCATAATGACCAACTTCTGCTGGATGAGATGGCTCTCCTATATTTTAAGACGATGTCTCAGAGTGGCCTGGTTGAATTTCTGGTGGAGAGGAGAAATTTTTTCATGAAAAGAGTGGTGGACAAGTGGAACTCCTTGCCGGGTGAAGCAGTGGCCTGTAAGACGGTAGACAGCTTCAAGAGGGGTTAGGATAGGGGAAGGGGTAATAGGATGGGGGGGAAGGAGGGGCAGCAGCAGCATTATAAGGTGCTAGCTGTGCACTCGAGCAGACTCGATAGACTGTGAGGCTTGTTTTTGCTGCCATTTTTGTACCTTCGTAAATCTGGCAGGCTTCAGTACCGTGGCTGGGGCCTAGGCAAAAGATGCAGGCAGAGTGGCCGTCTTTTTTTTTTTTTTAATACTTTCTATTTTAGCGTCCTGTCACCACGCCTAGACCCTCTGTCAAGGCTCCCAATGCACCTACTCAGGCTATGCCGAGAGGACCAGGGATCTACCCATAAGTGCCCCACTCTGGTATATCTAGAGGCTTGAATGGCCACCCGATTGGGACAGAGGAGGCCTCCCCTTACCTCCTCCGAACTTCAGGGAGCTTGCACCTTGAGTCTCCACCAGTTCCTCTGCAGTCACAATGGTGCGGGAGACCATCACCTGGCCTAGACGTAGAGTCCTTTTTCCTTGTTTTCTGGTCCCTGCCCCTGCAGAAGTCAGCACACAGGGAGGACCAATGAGATGGAGGCACGTAGAGACGCACCTCTGCTCTGGTCCTCGGCCAACGCCTGCCCCTCCCTATTATTCTGTTTCCTCACTGCACCAGCACCACCCATGGTCAACCAGGTGGTGGTGGTTTTGCAGCGAGGAGAGCAACCAACCCCTCCCAGAGCAGGAGAGCAGTCCATCAGGCGCTCAGTTCTTCTCCCCGCATAGTGGCAGTCTTTTTCAGGGATTTGTTTGCTGCAGGCACACTTTGTGGAGTGGTCAGAAGATGAGGCAGGTGGAGAAGACAAACTCGACAGTGTTAACACCAAAAAATCAGTGTTTACACTAGAAGAAAAAGGAAAATAAAGCGTGGCAAAAGCGAGTAATGGTGGTCGACTGTAGCTGCAGTGTCCACTAAGGTCCGATGTGTGCAGGTCAATGTCGGGAAAGAACAGAGGAGGGTGTAGGGGACTTGCCACCTTTACAGAATAGGCCGACATCAGAGGGTGATGTAGGCAGTCCCCCGTGGTAGACTGCTAGCCAGAAAGTTTCCATATGGTCACGGCGTCTGGCGGCTAAGTCCTACTGGTGTTGGCCTGCTGCAAGAGCCTTCCTCAAAGTAAGACTGGCCATTGGGGATGAAGAATCAGGTGACTGGCGATGGGAGACGGAAAGGGTATTCGGGAATGATGAATCAAGTGACTGGTGCTGGTAGAGGAAATAGGCATTAGGGGATGAGGAATCAGGTGACTGGTGTTCGATGATCATGGAGAGAACAGGGTCAACGGAAATGGTCTAAGGGATTGAGCCAACAGACAGGGAACTAGGTGGCTGATGTTGGGGAACATGAAGACTTCTGGTGCTGGAAGCTTGCGCACTGGAGAGAGAGAGAGAGAGAGAGAGAGTAACTGATGTTGGAGCTCAAGGCAGGGCAACTGGTCTAAAAGCTTAGGCAATGTAAAAATCAGTGGGGCCTGGTCCAGCCACGCAGATGAGTGTGTTGTGCTCTTGTGTAGGTGACCCAGGTTTGCTGTGCAATACTGTCCTGGAAGCGATGCAAAGGTATTGCTTCCAGATGGTGTGAGGGCAGATTTTTAGGGCTCTTGGCATACACTGGCTCCTGTGGTGAATAAGAGGGGCAGCACTGGTTGTCCAGGGTGACCACCCGGCATCCTGCCCTGCCCCACCCCCGCAGCTGCTTGTTGGAGCCGCTAGCAGCATGATAGGTAGATAGGAGGAACTGCTAACAAGGAAAAACACCCATTAGGTGCATGACACCATTGCCAACCCCAACCCACCATCCCAGTGTGTCTCCCCGAGATCCTCCCCTGCAGTGAACTACAGTAAGCCCAGGGCCTTCAGACAGTCCAGAGTCCAACATGGTGAGGCTGTACCATAGGGTGGTGTTTGCAGGACAGTCTATGAAAAAGCTGTGGGGGATCAGCTATGTGGCAGATGAGCAGCACTGAGTATGTGGCCGATCAGGAACAGGAGTTGAGGACAATCGGGTAAGGAGGCAGAAAAACAGAGCTAAAAATTAAAGAAATCAGGGGGTACTGGTGTTGGAGTTAAGTTAGAGGACAGTGGGAAAATTACTGTCATGTGTTTACATTTAACCTCCTTACACCCATTACCCCGAATACCCAAGTCCACCTACCCCAAGTATCCTGGCCAAAGGCACCTCTGGAAGGGTCATCTCTAACACAGGTTGATGCTCCCACTACCCCCACTCCTTTGGATAAAGTTCAAGAAGCAGTGCAGCCACAATCACAGAAAAGCACACACTGAAACTGCTGTTTTTAAAGCTGAAATTCAGCATTTAGTCTGTTAGAATTCAGTATAGCAGTGCAGTGCTCACTCAAAACAGGAGGCCCCCAGCACACCAGCATTTAGCCTTGCAGAACTTGCAGTTTTCACTGTCAAATAATTTTCAGCTGTTTTCGCTGAGGCACTAATTGCCATGAAAATAAATCTGCATTAATTAGGGCTGTTAGCATTTTTTTCCATTATAGTGAATGTGGTGATAGTGACAGTTCTAAAACAAATTTACACAATTATGGTTGCATTTGTGTTTGCGCTAAATTTACTTTGCGGGGGAAATAACTAGTTTTACAGTATTTCCCCAGCTTCTCCCTAGCCCCAACCTTCGAGGTGTATCTCAAGATGCATCACACTTGTGCATCCCCACAGCCACCCCACCTGCACTGCATTATGTGAACAACCAGGCAGCAGTATCGCAGTGGCCTGCTCCGCCATCCCTCCCTGCAGTGTGTATTCTATGATGCTCAATGTTTTTCTTGCTGCCCCCCCAAGACAGTAACCCAGGTTAGCAGCACACTGCAGTGATAGGCAGATGCCCGAGCTCCCTTTTAACCCCTTTTCCTATGCATGGTTCTCCTGCAATTAAGATCCTGGACTCATCTTCAACACTCCCCCCCCACCACCCCCTTAACTCAAGAGTGCTGTCCTAGGCTCACCTTTAACCCCCTTGGTTTCCCTGAGAATGCTGTCCTGGTCTCACCTTAATCCCTGATCTCCCCCATTTCCCTGAAAGTCCTGTCCTGGGCTCACCTTTAACCCTCCCTTAGCCACCCCTCAGCGACCCAATTTCCATGACAGTGCTGTCTTTGACTCACCTGCTCTCCAAGATTGACTCCCATTTCCTCGCTGACACGCTTTGCTACTGACATGGCGGCTAGACGTCGTGGCTGGGTACAGCCCACCATTCCGTAAGTGGTATAGCCATCCTCGTGAAGGTACTGGGTCAGCTGGGTTGTCTTCCCGCTCCCAGTCTCACCGACAACGATGACCACGCTATTATCCCTGTGGACAGAGAAACACATTGCCATGACTGGAATTCCACTTCCCTCCTTAAAGAGCTCCTGACACAGTTGAGACAACTTTGCAAAAATGTAACATTCAGGCATAAATGTAGCTCATATTTTGTATTTTATTCAGTAATTCTCACTCTTATTTCCTTTTTACTAAGGGTATTTGCATGAATACAGCACCTCTGCCCTTTTAGCTCTGGCTGCCTGCCTACATCTGACATCATAATTCTGTTTATGACATCAAAATATGTTGCTGTGGATATAATTATGTCATAAACAGTGGATTGTGATGTCATGTGTAGAGAAGCAACCAGTGTAGATACAGTCATGGGCACATGGATTTTATTTTCTTTCAACTGTTTTCAGCAATAAAGAAAATGGGAAATTAATTACTGAAAATACATGAAGTAATAAAGAAAATGGGATGGAGCTGAATATAAATCTAACTTTTTTCAATGTTTTCCTAATTCTGTCAGTGGCTCTTTAAAGAGCCCCCTGACATCGTCTGAGAAACTTCAAAAAAAAATTAGACAAATTTCAGCTTATATTTAAAATATTTTGTGTATTTAGCTTCTCCTTAGTTCTTGATGTACACTGATATTAAAACAAAAATTACTGTCTTAGACTTCGTCTGCTGTGGCTGCTTCTCTACACACAATTACAGCCCTCTGCTTGAGACATCACATTCTCTTGCTGTGGAAACGAGCATGATGTCAAGTGCAGGATTATGCTGTCAGGTGTATACAAGCAGCCGAAATGTAGAGCACAACAGGTCTGTCTTCATTTTAATGTGCATAGTTATAAAGAATAATTTTAAAACAGTATCTCCCCCACACACAATATAGTGGAATGCTCCAGCGATGACTGGTCGATACAGTTCTACGGATTTATAATCAAATAAGATCAGCAGTTTACAGGCTGGACAGACACTGTGGAGTTCGCCTAACTGGTAAGTCACTGTTTTTTTTTTTTTTAAATGGCATAAGAAGAACTTAATATCAAAGACCACCCTTCTGTGTCCAAAACTGACCAGAACATTTTGCCTGAAAAAGCCTCTGCAGGTCTTGGCAGGGCTGATAGCTTCCTTTTGGAGACAGCTGCTACAGTCCTGCTTCCAAACTGCAGAAGCTCCTGGCGGAAGAAATCCTAGTCCAACTATGGATGTTCCCCGTGAAATTCCCTAGCATTTATTTATTTATTTAGTTTTTGTTGACCGGGTAAGTGCACTAGACAAATCCTGCCTATTTTCAGGCACGACCCAGGGGAGGGGGATACAGATGAATGCCAATTGACTTTGAACCAGATTAAGCTGTTGGTGGCATTTTTAGTGAATGAAGGAAATTTGGCCAGGACACCGAGGAAATTCCCCTACTCTCTTTGCCTGCAGGGGGCCTTGCTTCCTGTGAGCAGAGGGGACCCTTTTGTCTGCGATACCAAGATGGCGGATGACAGTGTGGTTGCTGGTGGAATTGCTGGAGATATTTTGGATTCTGACTGACTACAGCTTCACCCATGGAGTCAAGAATACCTGACATTACCTCTGAAGAACCTACAAGGATGCAATCGGCAGAAAGAAATACTGAAGGTACCACTTTAAATGAATTGCCAGACAATCATCAAGAAGACTTGCCTCAGACACCACTTTACCCAGTTTTAGGAACTCAGAGTACTTCTAATGAGACAGAAAATTATCTGCGAAGCATGTATTTTGCACACAAGGACTTTCTTATTGGTCTAATGCACTCTGATTCAGTTTTCCTCACAGCCTTTTTTGTCAACTTACCCTGCAGCACCCACTTCTGATATGACTCCTAGCACCAGAAATGCCACAAACTCTGCATCGGGAGCTCCTCTCTCTTTGCATCTACGGGACAGACATCGCACCGTAGAGGACATTGAGAGCATTTGGCTACCGGCAGCGCTCCATGCTACTGGCTGGCAGCAACATCCAGAAGGAGCACCCTGGACCTCCCCAAGGACTGTTTCAGCGGAAATCATCTCTGAGGCTAGCGAACTCCAATCTTCAGAAGACACACCATTACCGACGAAAAAAGCTCCAGAACCAGTATCTTTCCCTAGTAATTCAAGCACACCTGCTATCTCCCGAACAACACCTGACGTCACAGATACTGTCACGGGCCCCAACTCAGCCAGATGTGAATCTACTTCATCCTCCTCGACTTCAGAACATAATTTAGCTGGTACATCTGAGCCATTTGGTCCACAGCCTGCAGGTGAGGGCACTAACTCGACCCCATTTAAACTCAGTTCACAAACTTTGGTGAGCCAGCACAGCAAAGGAATGCTGTAAGTATGAAGTTCATGGGGGACATTGCTACAAGCCCTGACAGAAGAACTGTATTGCACAGTATGTTGCGGGACTCTTTAGGGATAGGGGCAACAGAATTATTTGCCTTCATTCATGTGCATGGGGAATCTGTGTATGACTTAAGTTTTAAAAATGTGTACACTTTGGAGAAATTCTGGGAGAAATATGAGCATGTAAAACATCTGCCACTCTGGGCTCCCTTTATGGTCATCCCCTCACGAAACCAACAGTGAAAATTGTTACCTTACTGTTTCGTAGCGAGGGGGTGAGCATAGCGGATGTCCAGTACTGGCTCAGGCAGCGCTGTGATATACTAGAGGTCCCTCGACCTATTTTGGACGAGCACCTAGTATGGACTGGGGGATGGAAAGTAAAGGTACAACTTAAAAACACAGATAAAGGTATCTCTCATTTACCAGGCAGCTTTCACATAGGCAGGGACCGTGGCTTATGTTTTTACCCTTGACAACCACAGACTTGTCATAAGTGCGGTTGTCGCACCCACCTGAGCAGCACTTGCGACAAGCCCAGAGGTACTTTGTGCTTATCCTATGGACATGTGAGTTTAGGTTGTCCAAACCCTCTATACTGCAATCTGTGTGATGAGCCGGGGCACTCCTATCACCCGTGCCCTTGGGCAGATCACAATAGGCTCAACTGCCCTCCCCAGGACCAGATAGCGCTTATAACGGATTCCCAGACTCAGGCCTTACGCTGCAGGGAAGCCCTGGCCCCTTCCACTTCTACCCTGGCACAAGAACCTCCTCTCCCACAAGAGCCTGAACCTATGGCCGGACAAGGGGCCATTCCCAAGTCCCCTGGCACCCCATAGCAGCAGTACCCCCTTCTGAATCAGTCCCTGCTAGTACCCAGGCTACCATGCCTCCTCTCCCAAAAAGGACTCAGACCACTTTGTGGTAATCCCCCCTTCTAAACGGAGTAAAGGCAAATGAAAAGCAGAAGCTTCCACCCCAAGAGAACAATTATCACGAGGAATAAATTTCAGGCCTTAGCCAAGAGATGACAATGGGGAGACACGGAAGGGGAAGATGGAGACTCTGATTCTTCTCTAGCCTCTTCCTCCCGTATGGACTTCTCCTCTGACTCCCAGCTTGATCCCCCTTCAGCAGATGGAGGTAGGACCCATGCTAACATTACCTGACACTATCTCCTCCAGAATGGCACTGTACTTTCTGGGATGAACCACCACCAAGGACTCCGCTGCTTTACCCTAAATGCATGCAGCGTTAAATCCTATAGAAAACAACTCTACAATGCAGTACCTTTCTGACTTACACCATGACATCTATTTTCTCCAGGACACCCATTTGAAATCTCCTCATGAGATTTCTCAAATTGAAACTCGTTGGCATCAGGGCTCTTCCTTCTGGTCATATGGAGAGGATAGGTGTGATGGCCTAGGTATTTTGTTTGCAAATTTTAATTTCCAAATTTCCCGGTTGGTAGACATAATACCAGGATGAGCCATGCTTGTAGACTGTACATACCAACACCACAAACCCAGGCTCATTAATGTATATGCCCCCCAGAGCATTGCCTCCAGAACAGACTTATTTAACAAAATACACCCATACCTGTATTCCAACTGGCAAATCTATATGGGAGGTGATTTCAACTGTGGTCTTACTCTCTCAGATCAGAGGCTACCAACAAAACTTTCATGAGATTCTACTGCCCTGAACAAATTATTCAGACTACGGCCCTCATAGATGGACATAATGCTTTACATGGTCCAGGTGCAAAACCTATCACAGAGGCCCATACGCTACCAGGATAGATTTTATTTTTGTCTCACGGAATATTTCAGTCACACAGGCAAGAATCATACCCAGTGAGACTTCAGACCATCTGGGGGATCTCTCTGGTTTGCTCCCCCTCAGGGAACTCCTTTCCTGGTCAACCCCACTCTAGGTGGAAATTGAATAGTTCATTGTTGACAGACCCGGCCATTTCAATGCATTGCACAGACCTTCTAAGGGGCCCGGCTGTCCGTATTGGAAGCATATCTTTCCCCTCTACAATGGTGGGAAGACACAGAGTGATATCAAGATTTTCTTCCTACATACAGGAAGGAAGAGAACACTGAGTTCATATCTTTGATACCTCACTCTCAGACAAAAACTTCAACAGGCCATATCTCTTTCTTTCACATCCCACATGGACTACTCTCACACAATAAAGTCCATTAAGGAAGAAATGGAACAGTTCCAGTATCACTGAGCACATTCTTTACGGATGGAAGCTCAACATGGGACACAAGGCTCCGGTCCCTCCTTAGATATCCATAAAAGTTGCACTGACAGGGTAAATGCAACCCACATAGAGGAACTTTTTGATCCTGCTTCCAATACCCCCCACAATTCCTTGCTGGACATAAAGCGTATCGCCAGCTCTTATCTAGCTACGATGTTTGGCACCACAACTCCTGTGGATAGTATCATACCTTTCCTTTCAGGTATTTCTATTCCTCCTCCATCCCAAGATACATTGAAACATCTCCTTAAACCTATAACATCAAAAGAAACCCAGCAGGTTATAAAACGCCAAAAGAAGCGTACTTCCCCTGGATCCAATGGTCTTACTGCAGAATTATATATACTGTTTATGTTATTTTGGCCCCCTTTCTGACGTTAATATATAATACCATCATAAGCACTAATGCTACTCCTAAAGGATTTTCTGATGCTATTATGATTTTATTATTCAAGAAAGGGAACAGAGCAGATATATGGAACTGGAGACCACTAAGTCTGCTAAACATAGACTATAAAATATTCACTTCCATCTTGCTCAATAGGATGTTCCCTGTTGCTGCTCAGATTATTTATGAAGTGCAGACTTGTGCCCTTCCCAGCAGATCTATCCTTTCCAACCTATCCCTCATTCAAGACATTATTTCAAACAGTACCCACTTTTCACCTGCCCTGTTACTCTCATTGGACCAAGAAAAGGCTTTTGACTGGGTCAGCCATGTTTATTTGTTCCAGGTTCTTGCACACTACCATGTTCCCCAGAAATTCTTCTCTTGGCTTAAACTCTTATATAGTACTGCTTGGATACAACCCCATATAAATGGTTCTCCATGCCCCCCTTTTTAGGCCTTAGAGAAGTACGACAGGGCTGCCCCTTAAGTCCTTCTTTTATATATTTTCCAACTGGACCCTTTATTACGAACCCTACTGCTGCCCATCTTTACCTAGAATCTCTTCCCCATTGGAAGGCGTCTACCTCAGTATGTGCATATGCTGATGATTTGTGCATTTGTACTACCCCTATCTTCAGGAGATAGTACTTCCCCTATTTTCAAAGCATTTGAGACAGCTTCGAGCTCCCAAATAAATATAGCAAAAAGCACAGCACTAGTGGTGCCAGCTTCAGCCAGCATGGACTTACCAACGCATATTGTAGATATCCCTCTGGTAATCGCTCCAATAAAAATCCTGGGATTACATTACGGCACCTCAGATGATGCCAGCTATAACTGGAATATAGTATTAAATAGAGCAGCACACTCCCTTTCCTTCTGGAAAGGACATAGCATTGCAAAATGGAAAAGAGTGTTTTTATTGAAAACTTTAATACTTCCCCTCTTCTTACATGTGGCATCAGTGTTTCCGGTCCTTTTTTCTCTGGAGGCAAGAGTTTACAATATTTTTTTTCAAGGCTTCTGGGGTAGCCGTTTAAATCCCATAAAAGGATCATACACATACATGGATTATTGTCATGGTGGGGTAAGGATGCTGAACCCGATAGTATTTTTCCATAGCCTATTCCTGAAAATCACAATACCCCACTTACTCCATGATCCACTCCTATTTTGGCAATTATATATTCGTTTACCATTAAGGTATGCCAAATATGGCAACAACTCCCGCATGACATCCCTAGGAACTTCAGAAAACTAGGTATCCCCAGCTTCCTCTTCCCCCTTTTCTGAAGATCTGGCAATGGAAACTCTCCCCTGCACATATATTGACTAAAACCAGGAGACAGCTTTATAACTTTGTTTTAGATACCCATTTTTCTGACTTACCACAGATAGTATCTCATGAGTCCCTTCTGGAATTAGAAACGCCCTTCTCTCAGTTAACTGACCCCAGGATCCCCACACAATTTTGGGATATCTCCTGGCTAGCTTGTCATGGAAGACTGGGTGTCAAGAACAACCTAAAACATAAATCAGTAGAGGAGCGCATATGCCCCTGAGACTGTTGTACAGCAGTACTGGAAACCATGCATCTTTTTTTATTGATTGCCCATATAGTCAAGTTGTTTGGACCCTCCTTTTACATAAATGGAAAGAAAAGGCACTTCAGAATGTAACATATGATATCCTGATGTACGGAATATACCCCTCCCCCGGATTACAGAAATATCACACAGGGACCTTATGTCTCATCTTTGCATCCTGCCGCTATTATTTATGGCTGGCCAGGCGCGCCTTTCCCCTGCAACAGAAAGTATTTTCTGCAACGCAAATAGTTGCACAAATTGTTTCTAGCCTTGTGGTAATCCAAAATGCGGAAAAAAAGTTGTTGACTTCTGCTGTATGCAGTTCATATTGGAACAACTGTGCATGGATTGAAACTGCAGTACCCTGAAGATGTTTTTCTTTTTTCCTCTCTGTATTAGTAAGCATTTATTTTGCTCAATTTAAACTGAAATGTTTCTTTTGACTTCTTTTTCCTTTTTCCCCCCTCACCCTTGTTTATTGGTTTTATTTGTGGGTTGATTTCCTTTTGTCTTTCTTGCAAACCTTATTTACAGTTTCTGTAAAGTTGACATTGTATTTTGTTTATTGAATGTACTGCACTAATTTTTCTTTAAATAAAACTTTCCCCTACTCTTTTCGATAAGTGCCATGGGATCTTTAACATCCACCTGAACTACCACCAATCCAGGCAGATGGGACCTCGGTTTAATGTCTCATCCGAAAGACGGCAGTAGTCATAAAATGTTTGGGTTTTTAAACATGCTGGGTACACTGCACAGTCGCTAGGGTGTGGAGTCACAAAACAGGGTGCTGTGACAGGGTAGAATAGGACCCTGTTCCAGTTGTTACGGAGAAAGTGTTTAAATGCAAGGATCTGTTCTATTCCTTTTCTGTCTCTTCTCTGTCTGGTTGCGCAACCCAATTTTCCTGTGAGACTTCAGATTTGATCAACCCAACAGGCTCGCAGTTCTTTGCCTCTCACTGTCTCTCATTTTTCTTTTGCTGTCTGTTTTTCCTCCCTTGCTTATCTATATCAGCTTAATATAAAAAATATGTGCAAATCATTGTATGGAAATGAAACTTGTATTGGGATCTCTTTTGTTTAGAGAATATAGCATTACTGTTGAAATGTATATAATTATAATTTGAGATGACTGCAAAACGCTATTGGAAGCTAGAGGTTACCAGAGTTCAATTTTTAAGCCTTTTGCAAAAGCTGTGCAAAAGGGGGCCTGAAGCTCAAGCACACTCTGTTCCTGCCTTGCTCCTGCCTGATATTTACAAAAAAAAAAAAACAGGTTACTCATCTGTAACAGTAGTTTTGGGGTCTCAGTTCTCCGATCTCTCTTCCCTAAGTAGCGGGTGTGCGCCTTGCCTTCCTCCTCCGGGAGAACTGCTAGGAGTCTGCCAAACAGTGAGGATGAACAACATATCCACGATCCTAGAAAAACAGGTTACTCACCTGAAACAGTAGTTCTAGGAGTGGTATATGTTGTACATCCACACGGACCCACCCGACCTCCCCGGCTGCGGACACAAAACCTGGCTTCCAGCGGGCTAAGATCTGGCATCATGGGGCGAGGCCGAGGTATATACCACCCGGGTGAGTGGGAGGAGCCAGCCTGAAGACTTCTGGCAAGATTTAATGGGGAAAGGGACATGCCAAACAGTGTGGATGAACAACATATACCACTCGTAGACCCAGCATCCCCGAGTGACTCAAGGTCGATGTTGTAGTGGGTGATGAAGGTGTTTGCTGACTTCCAGGTAGCAGCCCAACAGATTTCCTGAATAGGGATGTCCCTGGAAGCAGCCACCAATGCAGCAGTATGGCAGGTAAAATGAGTTCTTATCCCTCTGGGAGGCTCCTTGCCCGTCACCTCATAGCACAGACCTATGCATGATGCAATCCATCTTGTAATGGTCCGTTTGGCTGCAGGTCTGCCAGAAGCAGCTTCAGCGTAGGTGATAAACAGCTGGCGAACCTCTCCATGAATTTCCGCTGTCCTCTCCTTGTAATAGGAGTGAGCACGTCTCAGATCCAAAGTATGGAGCCTGAACTCCGGCCTCCGAGGTGTAACTAGGGTAGTATACCGGCAGAGTCAACACCTGGTTAAGGTGAAACTCTGACACAACCTTCGGAAGGAATTGTGGGTGGGGGCGCAGGACAACTTTGTTCCTGTGGAAGACCAGATAAAGGGAGTCCGGGAGCTCCCCTGTTCTTCTGGCAGACGTGATAGCCACCAGGAAGGCTGTCTTCCATGACAAGTGTGACAGCTCACACTTGTGCACTGGTTCGAATGAACTTTGCCAATACCAGCAGTAGATCCCACGGAGGTGGAGGTTCACGCATCGGAGGAGATATGTGATCCAGGCCTTTGAAAAAGTGCCCGACCACTGTCTCCTGCACCAATATCGGCTGATTGGCTGGCACCTAGTATGTGGAAATGGCTGCCAGGTGCACTCTAAGGGTCGGTGACCATAGACCCCCCCTTTGGAGAGAGACCAAAGGTAGTCGAGAATGTTAGCCACAGAATAGGATAAAGGGTCCAGACCCTTACTCTGACACCAAATGGAAAACCTTTTCCATTTGAAGGCATAACATTTCCTGGTAGATTCCTTTCTATGAAGTCTTTCACTGTCAAACATTATGGTATTTACCAATTTTGTACTGTTCTGCTTACCTGTATGTTATTTTTAACCCCCGGGTCGCCCCTGAAAAAGGGACCTCCGGGGCCCAGTGGGCCTACCCGGTCAACAAAATTCAATAAATATAAATAAATAGAAGCCTCCACCACAGTGTTGGAAAGACCCAAAGCCTGGAACTCTAGTCGCTCAGGTGACAAGCTGTGAGGTGCAGGGACTGAAGGTACGGATGGAAGACCTTCCCCTGGTTCAGAGATATCAGGTCCAGGCGTGTACAAAGCCGCTCCGAGGACCTGCAGCTGAGGCTGAGGAGATCTGGATACCAGAACTGGCACGGCCAGTCTGGGACTACCAGAAGCACCTTCGCCTTGTCCCTCCTCACCTTGAGTAACACCTTGTGGCTCAAGGGAAGGCGTAGAGGAGGCCTGGGGTCCAAGGCATCGAGAAGGCATCCCCCTGCAGCGAGCCCTGCTGAGGGGGGCGGGCATGAAACAGCCTCAGCTTGGTGTTTTCCCTGGAGGCAAACAGGTCCACCATCGGTTTGCCCTAACGGGAGAACAGGTTGTAGGCTACCTCTGGATGGAGAGAGACCACTCGTGGGATGTCTGGTCTAGGCGGCTGAGAGCATCCGCCAGCTGGTTCGAGGCTCCTGCTACATGGATGGCTAGGAGATCTGCCTCCAACCAGCTTACAAGGGTCCAGATGTAGAGCACCTCCTTGCATAGCAGATGGGAGTGCGTGCCGCCCTGTTTGTTGAGGTAGTACATGGTTGTGGTATTGTCCGTCTGGACTTGAACCACTTGACCCCAGAGCTGAGGAGCGAAAGCTGACAGTGCCAGTCTGACTGCTCTGAGCTCCAACAGGCTGATGTGGCATCAGGACTCCTCTGGGGTCCAGAGCCTGTGGACCCTGTTGTCCCCCATGTGGGCTCCTCATCCCATGAGAGAGGCATCGGTCGTAAGAACGACTGTCAGCTCGGGGAGGACATACGGGATCCCTTCCTGCAACCGGTCTGGGGTGATCCACCACTGGAGAGAGTCCCACATCTTCTGGGTTACAGTGATCATTTGGTCAAAATGACTGTGATGCTGAGTCCACTAGGCAGCCAGCTCCCATTGGAGGGGATGCATGTGCAACCGGGTTCAACGGACCACTGAGGTGCACGCCACCATGTAACCCAGAAGGCACAGAAAGTCCCGGGCAGGGCGCAAGTGCCCAACCAGAAATGATTGGGCAGAGGAGGAAAGAACCTCTGCCCTGTCTGCTGGGAGCCGAGCTCTGGCTTGGCAAGAGTCAAGCTCTGCCCCGATGAAGCCCATCACCTGAAAAGGCACGAGTTCTGACTTGGCCTCGTTGATCAGGAGGCCAAGCTGGGAGCAGGTTTGGAGGGCCAGATCCCTGGACCTCACCACCTCCTGTTGGATGGAACCTGCCAGGAGCCAATCATCGAGGTAGGGGTAAATTCTGACACCCCGACGCCAATGCCAGAGATGGGCCGCCACCACTGCAATGCATTTGATGAAGACCCAAAGGGCCGACGACAGGCCAAACAACATGGCTTGGAACTCATACAGGGTCCCTTCGACCCTGAAGTGGAGGAACCGCCGATGAGACGGACGGATTGGGACATGAAAAAATGCGTCCGGCAGATCCAGTGAACAGAAACACATGTTGAGCTCCAAGGATGGTATAATCTGGGACAGAGTGACCATCCCAAAGATGCGTGACCTGAGGTATTGATTCAGGTCATGGAGATCTAGAATAGGGCGCCAGCTCCCTGTCTGCTTGGGCACCAGGAAGTACCTGGAGACAAAGCCTGGGTCTGCAGACGGATCCACCTTGAGGAGGCTGGGCAATATTGTCTCAAAGAGCTGACTGGGTGCATCCGGAAATCCATTCTTCCCGAGGGGCGCGGGCTCGGGTGGGAGGGTACTGCTTGAATTCTAGAGGCAGTCCCTGACTGACCACTTCGAGAACCCACCTGTCCATAGTGATAGCGGACCAGGCGAAAAGGAAGTGGTGGAGCCGGCCCCCACAGGAAGACCCAGAGCTGGCGTGATGGGAATAGGGGTGGCAACCCCAATCCAGTCACTGAGCAGGCTTGGAGGAGGAGATGGCTCCAGGACCTGAGCCTCGGCCTCCTCTACGGACCTGTTAGGGTCCAGGCTTGGTCCGAGGGTGCCAAGCTTGAGCCTGCTGCTGATGCTGATGCTGTCCTCCTTGGTAGGAGGACTGCTGAACTGCAGGGGAAGAGTGCCGAAAGGGCTTCTTTTTCTTCTGCTGGTTCTTGCCCGATGAACTCTTGGCAGAAGTGGCGTCCAAAGTGACACTGGACTGCTCTATGCACTGTAGGTGACCAATCATTCCTGGGTCAAACAAGTCGGTCCCAAGGAAAGGCACATCAGCTAACTTGTGCTGAGTATCTGCCGGGAAGGAGGAGAGCCTCAGCCAAGCCCTGCAGCGAGAATCAACTACGGCGGCCATCGAACGGGCACAAGCGTCCCCGATGTCCAGGGCCGTCTGGAGCTGCTGTTTGGCAACAACACGGCCCTGATCTCGGACCTGCTTAACTGTGGTCTGCATGTCTGTGGGGAGATGAGGGAGAACTTCATCCAATGACCCGAGAAGGGCATGGAAGAAGTGTGCCATGACGATGGCCATACTTGCCTGATGAAAGCTCAAGGAAGATGCTGCGTAGACTTTCCGCCGCGAAAGGTCCAAATACTTGGACTCCTGTCGGGAGGTCAGTCAGTGTCGGCAAAACTGCCAGTATGGCTGAACACAGAGGCAGTCACCAGGCTCTCGGCCGAAGGGTGCTCTGTAAACCCCGCAAGGGACCCATTGGACACCGCATACTTGTGGGTCATGTGGGCAGACGGTGCTGGACATGAGGCAGGACGTTGCCACAGTTCAAGTGCTGGACCAACAATGGCCACGGCCACAGGAAAGGCCACAGTCAGGGTATCCCCTCTCTTGAGGATGTCCGTGAGAGAGTACTCTGCCTTTTTCTGGATGGGTTCCAGGAACATCCCTGTGGAATCAGAGATGAGACGAAGGATCCCTTGGGAGGAAGGACCTTCCTCCACCCCTGTGCCAATGGACAACTCATCATCCCCAGGATAAGAGTGGAGCCCGGTGACATCTGAGTCCAAAGAGTCGGGGTACAGTGGCCTGCCACCTAAATCACCCTCGACCCGCCGAGGGCGGTCCGGGGTGACAGTGACCGACAGACGTCGGGGAAGCCCAGTATCTGGTCGGTCCTCTTTGGAAGGAGCCCCTCCCACAGGCTGCTTAGTCAGCAGCTCCACCACTGTCGGTGGAGAGACGGTATAGGCCAAACCGAAGGAGGGCAGACGGCCCAGCAGGGGGGGCGAGGAACCAAAACCGGTTCCAGGGGTCGGCTTTGGCCTAGGAGCGAAAGCCAAGTAATAATTAGGGTAGGCGGCGGAGCCCCCTTATGCCCAGACAAAATCAGCTGTTGCCACATAAGGTCCTCTTAGCGCCGGAGTTTCCGTCGGAGCCTCTCCTCATCCGAGGAGGATGAGGACGACCTGTGGCATCGCTTCTTTTTGGAGCGCTTGTGGCTGTTCCTCAGCCGTTCGGCTGAGGGGGTTCTAAACCTCGACCGAGATCAGGTAGGCCGACTCGGTCGCTCGGGAGACACCGGAGGGATCGGTGAAACCCATGGGCCTGGAACCGGGACTTCGATGGGGACACCAGCAGGCTGGGTCTCCTCATCAGGAAACACAAGGACCGGAGTCCTTTCCAAGGAGTCGGCGACAGCAGGTCGATTGGATCAAGGACAATCTCGACCTCATCGGCCACCTCCTTGGTTGTCTGGCCAGATGGAAGATCCGTGAAGCCTGAGTCCGAGGAAGCAATCTCGACCGAGGTTGAGACCGCATGCTCCTGGGACTGAGACCTCTCTCGGTCCCAAGAGCGCCTTCTCCAAGATGAAGACATGCTCGGTTCCTTATCTCTTTTACAAGATCAGGAGGAGTGCGAGCCCGCGGGTGCCTCCCCCTGGGTGGGGAGAGACTGGCACAACTCCTTAAAGGAACCTGTGAAGGTGGAGCCCAGGTTGAGTGGAACGAAAAAGCTTTGATTGTCCGAAGCGCAGGCAGCTTGTTCTTCAAATGCCTTCACGCGTTCCAGCTGCTCGGCGGAACCCGCGGCCGCAGAAACCGCCCACCTAGCCTCCTTGGACTTCACTGGAGGATTCCTTTTCTCCAGTCTCCCCAACTTTAAACGTGCCAGGCGGTCATCCAGGACGTTAGGATGGAAGGCCAAGCAATGGGTGCAGGACGAGGTGTCATGGCCGACACCTAGGCAGTAGATGCACGCGAGATGGGGGTCAGTATGCGACATCTTCTGGCCTCAAAGATACCAGTGAAATCCTGGAGAAGATTTCTCTTCCATGATCGAGGACACAAAAGCGTGATCGCTAATTCGGATGAGTTTTAATTTCAGTAAAACCACAGTTTGGAAAGCCAGGGCCTACGAAATGCAACAGCACGAGGGAGGCAACCTGCATCTTCCAGTGGAAATGAAGATTTAGCGTCATGGGGCACAGCAGAGGTATATACCACCCGGGTGGGTGGGAGGAGCCAGCTTGAAGACTTCCGACAAGATTTAAAGGGGGTAAAGGACATGCCAAACAGTGTGGATGAACAACATATCCACGATCCTAGAACAGGATGCTTGCTAAGAGTGGGGGTTGAAAGGACTTATAAGAGGGCTAAGCTGCAACTGCAGGAATGAAGAAAAAGGGACACAGACTGAAGTAAAACTACTGTTTTTTTTCTCCTTTGTACATAGTTATTCTGAACACGTCATTTCTTTTTGTGTTACTGCTAATGCAAATAAATATTTTTGGTCAATTCTACAACTGCTCCTGATTTTCCCTATGCTTCCTGACCTGTGCCTCAACGACAGGTGCAAACAGGCATCATGTTGCAACCACACACCTAGGGGCTATTCACAATGGGATGACTTGGTTGTCATTGTAAGGAGCCCCCTCCCCAAAAAAAATGACTAAGCTGCACTGCAAGTGAGGGTCACCAGATGTTAGTAAGTGTAAATGAGAGTTTTGCCTACTTACACCCAAATATGCACACTTAAGGACCTCTGTGCATGGTACAGCGTCTGTCGTGACAGGCACATAAGGCTGAGAACAGAGCCAGCCCAATAGCGAAGCAGTACTGCTCTCTATTTCAGCAACCTGAGTTTGGAAATGGACTAAAGTCACTCAAGGAGCCAAGGAGGGAGGCTTTTGTGTCCAAGGACAGCTTTCCTCCCTCAAGAAGGGGAAGGGGGGGAGACATGCTGCATCCCGCTACTTGACTGTCACCTGTTGCTTAGAGGCAGTGCAGTGGGAGTTCCTAATAGGGGCCACAAGCAGCCGCTGAATGCAGGCGTGCACATCACTGCATGACGGCACTCTCCAGGAGAAGTCTAAGAGCTGGAGGAAAAAGCCTGTGTCTGCCATTGTGCTGGCATCCCCCACAGGCTCATGCATGGCTAACGTGGCAGGCCACCAACACCTATCATGGTCCTGGCAAAGAACTGGGTAACCAGTAAGCTCGTGAGAAAGTTGGTTATGCAGCTAGGGGCAGGCAAGAAAAAGCTTGATTAACAAAAGCCTTTGCACAGGTGCCACAGCCATAGATGCGCCCCCCAACTGCCTAACCTGTATCTGCAGGTTTGCTTGTGGGCAGACATCTGGTGGCTGTCTTACTAGTCCCTCGTGGTCTAGAGGCCCTCACTGGATCCCCACTCCCTAGCCCTTCCCTCATGTACAGCTCAGCTGACTCTGTCTCTCAATGTTTTCTGTCCCTTGTTGGCTCCTAGTGTCCATGTCACTGTTTAGCAACACCCCTAGGAACTGCCTGGAATAGTTCAACATTAGGAGTGTCATTAGGGGGTGTCACTAAAGATGCAACTCCACCTCGTGAGGGGCTCCATGATTTGTGTACAGCCCTGCAGGTCATTTACATGGAGGCTGCTGCTTCATCCCCACGCGATTGCTGTGGAGGTCATTACCGCGTATGGGATGGAAGTGCTACCACCCCTTTTAGGAAAGTTATCAGGGGCCCGCATACAAGATAGTGTCACCAAATCATTAAGATGATTTTGTGACAGTCCCTTGCGACTGTACATCAGGCCCACTGTATTTATTTTATGTCCTAATCTAGCTATTATCACTTTTAAAATTATAATAAAGTCTAATTAATTATTCACAAGGCAAACACGCACCCTGATTAGCTACTGTACCAAGCAATAATCCTGTAGGAATATCAGTATAGCTCAGAGCGGGCATGCATTTGTCAACTTTTTCCTTTTTAATATTGTTTTCCCCCTTTACTAATGAAATTACATTGCTAATCGCAATAATGCCCTTCCAGTTTGCACTTACATGGGCTTAATGCCTTTGCTGGAGTTACTAGCGCCGGAAGATGAGAAGGCTGTGGGTTCTATTCCTACACCAGGCACTTAGGTTAAATCCCAATACTGACACTGTAGAGCAGCATGAGGGTGTGCTGCACTCCTGAGGTGCCATCTTTTGGATGAGACTTTAAACCGAGGTCCTGTCTGCCTGTCCTGGTGGTTGTTCAGGTGGATGTTAAAAATCCCATGGCACTTCTCAAAAAGAGATGGGGAATTTTGTTGGGGTGTAGGGAAAGTAGTATTCATGTCAATCCGTCAGTCTATTCAGTTAATTTTCTTTTTTGTCTTTCTTCCAAATCTTATTAATCTTTACTGGGATCCGTTCTCTCTCAGGTCATCATCTTATTTTTACAAATCCATGACTCAACTTCCTTGTCTTTCTCCTTGTTCTTCTTTGCTGTTTATCCAGCTAGTATTGTCTCACATGCTGTCCATATGCTTTGCAGTTTACTTGTAGACAGAATGTTCTTGTCTTTCTCATATACTTGCTGTAAAGATATGTGAACATTTTTTTAGTAATGTTTCTTGGGTCATATATTGTTTTGTATTGACCATTTGCAACGTGCCTGCCAAATATAGTATTTTAGTACAACAAACATTTCTTGTAATGTCTTTGTGAAAAAGATTCCAAGAGGTATATAGCGCATATTATTTCTATGCATGTTAAATTGTTGAAATTTGAATTGTTCCATACATTTGCTACCATTACCCATAGGTCTTTGGCATAGCTGCACTCCAAAAACAGATGTTTGTGTGTCTCCAAAGTTTGTTGACAATCCAGTCGTGAACAATATGTTTTGTGTACTGGCTTATGTTTATTATTGTTTTTAATGTTCAGTTTACCATGTACTGTGTGGTCAGCCGTACCAGGTCCCATGCAAAAACAGGAATTCTTTTGTTTAGCAGTTGTGAGAGTACTGTTTCATTCTCTGTTGTTCTGCATTGTGGGAAAGACACTTCATCTTGGCTCTGGGCTTGTATGATTCTTATATATAGATGTTGTCTTGACTGTCTTAAAAATGCCATCGAAAGGTAACTTCCATTTAATCAATTTTTGGAAAACTGTTGCATCATAAGGGGGAAATTACCTGTGTTCTGGTTAGTAGCCTGCTTTTGCCTTGTTCCCATGCTTGCAAAGGTAATCTTACCCATTCTGCAATTATTTCCACCTATGGTTTGCCTCCTTATGGTTGCTGGTTCTATTATATTATAGTATATAAATACATTATAATAAAAGGCTACCGGGTTTAGCATGTCTAATCCTCAGTCTTTCACCTTTTGATATGTGGTTTCTCTTTTAACCGGGTTAAGCCAGCTGCCCCATAAGGCTCTTTAAAAAAAAACAAAAAACAAAAAAACACTAAATAGTCTGGTTTCTAACTGCGGGGGGTGGGATAAGTAACACATATATGAAAAGCAGTATTAGTAAGTTTTTAATAAGTAGTACCCTTTTCCTTTTTGGTAACTGCTTATAAATCCAAATTGCTGACATCTGTTCAGCTTTTTTAATCTTGTCCTCCCAATTTAGTACAACCAAATCTCCCTTCCCATATTTTATCCCTAGGATGGGAATTGGTTCTGATACCAACTGTATTGAAGCATACGAGTTTTCTACCAGTGGATTTTTCCCCCAGCTGTATCCCTATGCTCTTTTCCATATTTGTCTTGGACCCTGATACTTGTGAGAACACACTTAGATGCGTTTTGACTTCATCTGTTTGTTCTCCTACTACAATGACTATGTCATCTGCATAAGCAAGTGTTTTTAAGGGGGTGCTTGTTTCTGTCATCTTAATACCTGTGATGTTATCTGAGGTAATTATTGTGTGCAAAAAGGGGTCAATACAATATACGTATAGGAGGGCGCTGAGGGGACATCCCTGTCTAACCCCTTAACATATTTTTGGTCTCTTACCAGTCCACCCATTTACTCTGGGAGTAATGGTAGCTGTTAAATACAAACCCTGTATCCATTTGATGAAAGTTTGTGGGATCCCAAATGTTTCTAAAACTGCGAACATGTACATGTGTGAAACTGAGTCAAAAGCCCGTTGTTAGTCTAAACTAAGTAAATATCCCTCCTCTATCCCTTCTTGACTCCTTTGTAGTAATTCACGCAACAGTATAAGATTGTCATGGATTCCCCTTTTGGGAATGGAACAAGTTTGTTCTTTATTAATAAGGATGGTAGAGATTTTTTGCCAAACGTTTAGCCAAAATGTTCCCAAGAATTTTAAAATCTGTATTTAAGAGGCTAACAGGCCTCCAATTTTTCAGATCCTTTTTGTTCCCTTTTTCATAAAGAAAAATTAACTTAGCCGTTTCCATAATTTCTGGAATGATTTGATTTGTTAAAATCTCATTATACAGTTTGGCTAATTCTGGGATAAGGGCTTCACTGAATGTTTTGTAAAATTCTGTAGTGAGGCCATCACTTCCTGGTGCAGTGTAATTTCTTAGATCTTTTATCATGAGATTGACTTCTTCTGTTGGTTCTATTAGTTCCACTTTTTCTTTGTCTGTTAGCTTTTCAACTGTTCAATTTTCCAAATACTGTTTATGTCCTGCGATTTTAGGTGGGGTGCCAAAAAACACGGTCACATATGTACTAATAACCTGTAGTATACCTTGTCTGTCTGTGTATTATTTTCCTTCTTCATCTTCTAATGTAAATATAATTTTATCAATTTTCTTTTTGTTGTCCATGTAGGGATCAAACATCTGTATTTTACTGTCAGTCCCAAACCTCAATTCTTGTTGTAATGTTTTAGCCCTGTCATATTGCAGGGCATACATTTCTTTTTTTATCTTTGATATCTGTTTGCTGTAATTGTCTTTATTAGTTTCTTTGTATGATATTAGTCTATGTAATTGTCTCCTTAATGTTAGGAAGTTTAAGTATGTGTGTTGCTTGTCTACCTGCTGTTTTCTGAAAAAGTGTTTTACAATTCTTTTTAGTGTCTTCTCAGCATTTCATTTGTGCATCATACATGTACTGTTCAGAGAGGCTGGCCTGCCAAAGTCTAGAAATTTATTTTTTAATTTTTTCTGAATTCAACAGGGTGGCATTTAAATGCCATGGTCCTTTACCACAAGTTGGAGATCCTTTCCATGTAAATTCAAGGAAAACTGCCAAGTGATCTGAAAAAGCTAAGTCGCTGGTCGATACCTGTTTAACAAAGCTTGGGAAAAAATTAAAAAATGTAGTCTAGTGTGGTGTGATCCTCTATGGTATGTATAACCTCCCGGCAGATGCATTATCCTATAAGCATCTTTTAACTTTGTCGTGTGTAATATATATCCTTCAGTGCATTAGAATCACAATACATTTTATCTGGCTTGAAGTCTCTATATTATTGTTATAAGCTGCAATTAAGTTCTCCTCCCCATATGTCCACTCTAGCTGTATGTAAAAAAGGTTGGATAGCTCTAAAGAGTGTTATGCTTTGGGCTTTCGTTTGGGGGACATGTGTGTTTATCAATCTCAGTCTCGTTTCCCTATATTGATATCCAGTATCAGGGCCCTTCCTGGCTCTAAATCAATTAATTTAGTGACCTTAAGAGTAGGGTTGGAAAAAAGTATCCCCACCCCATCACATGTGTCTAGCCCTTGCGACCAAAAACAGACACCTTTGGGCCACTGTTTTGTTGCAATAGAAATTTCTTTGAGTATCTTTAGCCTGGTATCTTGTATACAAATGACACCAGCATTATGTTGCATCAACTCTGTCAGTATAGTCATTCTCCTTTTGCTTTCTTTTATACTAACATACTAAAATGCCAGCATAATAGGCCTAACGGTCTTTCGTGTCTGCTCGTTTGGTCAGCCCCCACCCTGGGTGCTGACCTTGCTGTCCCCCTCGCCTTCTCTGGCTTCTCCCTTCCCAGTTCCGGATATTCTTGCTGCATTGGATTTTGCTTCCAGAACCCTTCCCCTGTACCTGTCCCACCCCCTCTTGAACCCCTCCACTGTGTCTGCCTCCACCAGCCCCCTAGGCAGTGCATTCCATGGGTCCACCACCCTCTCAGTGAAGTAGCACCTCCTCCTTTCTCCCCTGAATCTTCCCCCTCCAGCTTCCACCCATGCCCTCTAGTGGCCCCTTCCTCCTTCCTTTGAAGCACCCTGACTGTTCCTCCCCTATTTACCCTCTTCATGTACCTGAGACCTCTATCATGTCCCCCAGTCCTTCTCTCTTCCAATGTGTACATATTTAGCTCTTGAGCCTCTCCTCATAGGTCCTGTCCCCAAGCCCCAAATCATTTTGGTTGCCCTCTTCTGGACCCTCTCCAGGAGGTTAATGCCCCTCTTTAAGTGTGGCCTCCAAAACTGCGCAGTACTCAAGTGCAGCCTCACCAAGCAGGTGTACAGGGAGGAGTATCACTTCCTCCTTCTGGAGGTGATCCCTAGCGATGCATCCCAGCATCCTGTTGGCCTTGGCTGCTGCCCTCCTACAAGTCTCAGAGTTGTTCATCTTGACATCCACCACCACTCCCAGGTCCCTCTCAGCCATCGAGACTTGTAGCATCCCCCAGGGTGTACACTTGGCCTGGGTTTCTGGCCCCAGGTGGAGTACCTTGCATTCCCTGCATTGAACCTCAGCTTCCACTTTCTAGACCATCTTTCCAGAGCCTCCAGGTCCCCTGTAGGGCCACCTCCCATCCACCACCACCCCCAGTTTTGAGTCATCTGCAAGAGACTCATCTCACTCCTGATTCCTGTCCTTATGTCAGATCGTGGTGTTGAACAGAAGGGCCAAGGACTGATCCCTGTGGGACCCACTAATGACCCTCCTTGGGGATGAGACTATCCCAACTCGACCCTCTGGGTCCGGTCCTGGAGCCAATTGCCTATCCATCTGATCATCTGGTTCCCACCCCCATTTCTCCCAGCTTATCCAACAGGCCCACGTGAGGAACAGAGTCAAATGCCTTGCTGAAGTCTAGAAGAGGACATCCACTGGTCTAGCAGGTCCAAGGCACTTGTCACCCAGTCATAGAACTCCACCAGGTTTGTCTGACCACGATTTCCCGGGATGAATCCATGCTGTCTATCGTCCAGGCACCCTGACTTATCCAGGTCCCCCCAGCCTCTCCTTGACAATGCCCTCCATCACCTTGCCACCACTGATGTCAGGCTGACAGGCCTGTAGTTCCCTACCACCTCCTTGATCCCCCTTGTGGATAGGCACTATATCCCACCTTCCAGTCTTGGGGCACCCACCCTGTCCTCAGAGAGATGGTGAAAAGCTCTGCCAGGGGTTTCTCAGGACATCCATAAGTTCCTTCAGCACTCTGGGATGTAATTTATCCGGCCCCGGTGCTTTCTCCGTCTTAAGGGAGCTGAGGGCTTCCCTCACTCTCTCTGCTGTGATTTCCACTTCCAGTACCTCTTCTCCCTGCTTAGCCCTCCCCCCACCTGCCAGTGATGCCTCCCCCTCTCCCCAGACCTGCTGTGCTGTGGACATATATGGTAAGTACCTTTAAGGCCACCACAATGAGAAAAAAATGAGCCCACATAACCAGAGAGTTACTGTTACAACCTTGTTGCCCACTTTTTCTTTACTTTATCACCTTGTCCATGATCTTCTAATCCTGAAGAATGGTCCTTAGTGGACGAGGCTATGGCTGAGGAGTCGGATTCAGTGTCTTCCTCATCTGTTTCTGCAACATTTTTTTCTTCTTGCAATACTGCGTATTTATTAGCATGTAGCTGTTTTTGTTTTCCTTTGATTGCTTTCTTTTCTTTCTCCTTAGGTTCTGTTTTATTTCCAGCTTTAGCTGTTGGTTGTTTCTATAAATCACAGGTTTAAAAGCGGGTTCAGGTCGTGGTTTTGGAGTGGGGAGGCAATGATGTTTGCCCCTAGACCTCGAGTTTCCTGGAGGGTTATCTGCATGGGTGCTGCTTCATCGATGCTTCCATATTCCATTCTTCTCAGTCTTGGGTTTCTATTATAGATATGTTAGTGATTTGCTGGGGTATTGAGACCTGTCCTGTAGAAGTGCTCCTGATGTCTTGTGCAGACTCAGATGGACCCTCTTGTGCATCCTTTAAATGAGGTTCATGTCCATGTTTTTCTGCCATTTATTTGTTTTTCTTTATAAATCTCTTGCATCCTTCTCTCAGAAGCCTGTGTGAATCCTTTCTTTTGTGCTTGTGTTACCAGGGCTTCGTGGAAGGTGCCTCTTCGGTGTTATGCGAGGCCCATGGGCATTTGACATAAGAGTGGCCTTTCTCTTTGTAGAGGTTACAAGAAACATATTTACACAAGATGCTGCTTGTGTGACCAGTATCCAGACAGTAGGTGCACTTAGGGGTGTCACAAGCATTACTTAGATGGAGCCGAGAACCACACTTGTGGCAGGACTTCGGCTGTCCAGGATAAAAGAGAACCTCTATCACTCTCCAGGTAGAAGCAACTGGGCAGGTGCAGTATTCCAGTGTTTGACATTACGAGCTTTACTTTAACTCTCAACCCCCAGTCCATATTTGTTCAGAGTCAATTATGGGGTGGGGTGCTCCAAAACCTTACATCTTTTCTTCAGCCAGAAAAGTATGACAGCTATATTGACACCTTCATTTTTAAACAAACTAGTCAGTGTCTGTACCACAGGTTTCATTATAGGGACTGCTTAGAAAGGTGTGTCCACAATGGGGTGTCTTTTAGTGCATTATATTTTGTCCAGAACCTGTCCAAAGCGTCTACTGTTTTGAAGCTTATGTCATAATAGTGCTCGTCAGTATGAATGAGCGCAAACACTTTGGATGCATAAAATTTCAATGAATTTTTCAACAGTGTACGACCAATATATATCCTATCCGGAGGATGTTCTAGGCCCCTTTTATACATAAGTCGGATGGCATTTCTGCGTGGGGCAGGTTCCCCCTTGTCTTTAAATATATCTGACATTCTAAGCAAAGGCTTAAAAAAAATGCATTTTAGGATCTTGTAAATTATGCACCCCTAGTCCAACACTTAAAAGTTTTCCTCATTTACAGGGTCTATCCTTGATGGGCCTGCAATCTCCTGCCCCTGTCTAGATCCTTTTTCAGTTTGTTTTATTCCTGGTTTAGTATGTGTTTGGGCCTCACTGCCTTTGTTTCCAATTACAACGTCTGGCTCCCCAGCTATAGGCATCTGAGAGATCTGAATATCACTTTCAGTCACTAGTGGACAAATCACATTTGTTTCAACTGGGTATTTCCCCACTGTGTTATTAATATTTCCCTCTGCTATTGCTTCATTTGGTTACAACCTCCTTTTGGTTCCCCAACTGTGTTCTCCCTGAAGAAAGAATAATGTTACCTGTTGGGGTGACTTCATTATCTGCAAATGTTGCCACTGCTGGATCTGGTGTCCAGGAGCCATCCTGCTCATCTATCCATCCTGCATTTCGAAGCGCTTTAAACACCAACCATTCATCGGTCGTTTGTGAACTTGTATGGGCGGGTTCCTTCCGAATGTCCTGCCACCTTTTGGAAGCCCTCAAAGTTTTCTTTTTTGGTAATCCTCCTGGAAATGAATGTTCATCGTGTTCCTCCGGTTGATTCATCTGGTGTGCCATATCTACTAAGTCTGAGACTGCCACGTCAGCGGTTGCTGCACTGCCGGACGCTGCCACCCCTTCAGTCGGTCTGATGCCAGTCTATACTTTTATTCTTCCTCAGCAATTTGATCAAGTAAACATCTTTTTCTCTTCTTCAGCACTTGTTTCAAATTCATTTCTGTCATTTCAATGTCCTGTAATCCTGTGATATGGGTTCACTCCTCACCTTGGGATATTGCGATCAGTTCTTTTTCGTACTCCATGGCGGTTCTCTCAGTCCGGTAGGTGGACTGGTCCTGTACTGCATCCGAGAAAATTCCTACCTCCATCTGTTGATCCTAGACTCCTGCAGATTGCTGGCTTACATTTTCCTGTATATCCATGGTATCTTTAGGTGAAAAATCAATGTCAGTTTTAATTGTGGTCCCTGGTACAGATGAGGTAAGGGAGGAGACCTGCTCCCGCATGTCCTCACTCCTCTGCTTCGGACCCGAAGTGGCCATCTTGCCAGATGGCAGAGTAGGGGAATTTCCCCGGTGTCCTGACTAAATTTCCCCCGATTCACTAAAACAAATGCCACCAACAGCTTAATCTGGTTCAATCTCAGTTACCTGTATCCCCAGCCCCCCAATTCACCCCTGAAAAGGGACTTCTAGTCTCAGTAGGCCTACCCGGTCAACACAATTCAATAAATAAATAAAATAGCTAGGTGCTAATCATTAGGAAATGCCAGATTGTTTAAACATTACTGCCTTACTGTGATGATGAACCTGTGTTGAATGTTCTTTCTATTTTTCATATTGTTAGATTTGTTAAGCAGGTAAATTGCATTAGACTACATGACTCAGGCCAGTGAGAGACACATATCAATACAGTCATACAGAAAGAATAGTTACTTACCATAACTGTACATAAGCTGGGGAGGTGCTCCGGGATCTGGCAGCTTGGCTTCAATGCCAAGAAATGCAAAGTTATACATATTGGAGCCAAGAATCCTAGGACAGAGTACTACTTGGGTGGAGTCCAGGTATCTGCATTAGAGGAGGAGGACGACCCAGGAGTGATGATCACTAGTGACCTGAAGCACTCCACGCAGTGCAAGAAAGCAGCGGCAATGGCAAACAAGATGCTGGGATGCATAGCTAGGGGGATCAGTAGTAGGAGAGAGGAAGTTATACTGCCCTTGTACAGGTCACTGGTGAGGCCACATCTAGAGTATGGAGTTTAGTACCAGTGCCCACACCTCAAAATGGACATTAACCTGCTGGAGAAGGTCCAGATGAGGGCTACAAAGATGATAGCAGGTCAGCAGGGTAAGGTGTATGAGGAGAGATAGAAAGCACTGAACATGCACTCCCTGGAGGACAGGGGTGGGGAGACATGATTGGGACATTCAAGTGCTTGAAAAAGATAAATAAGGTGGATAAGAAGGGTCTCTTTAACTGAGTAGCAACTATAACACAAGAGGGCATAGTCTTAAGCTGGAGGGGGGAGGTTTAGGAGGGAGGTCAGGAAGCACTTCTTAGGGAGAGGGTGGTGGACACTTGGAATGCGCTGCTGGAAGAGGTGGTCTTATTGGAAGACAGTGGGCAGCTTCAAGAGAGGCCGGGATAGCTATAGGGAGAAGGTAAGGATAATGGGTATGGAGGATGGGAGGAGTGGGGCAGGGACAGTAGCTCAAGCTGTGAACCCTGCAATACGAGCAGACTAGACAGACCAAATGGCCTTCTTCTGCTGGCTTCTTCCTATGTTTGTATGTATGTTCGTATAGCAGTAGATCAAAAGACTCTCCTCCACTGAACCCCATCAAGGAACTGTAAGCTGTCAGCATCAAGACCACTCAGAACCATATGCTTTTTTTTTGTTTTGCTGGCTGGGCCACCCACATTGATGCGCCCTGTCGACACCTATATAACATGGGCGTCCCCAGCATGCCTCAGTTCCCCGGAGACAAGCTGGGAGTATCATCGGACCAGCAGGGACCAAAGTGGCCAGGACCAAACCAGGCACACGAGGAAGGATATGAAAACCTGAGTACAGTTGCCTAAGAAGGTATCAGAGGATAACAAACATGCAACAGCAGAAGGATAGGGCCCCATCATCCGACAAGAGGGGTAAGGCGGAAGGGACAGCTGTAGCTCAGTAGAGGAGATTCTCTCAAAGATCAACTGTTATGGAAAGAACTATATTATCTTCTTTGAGGATATTGCCCTCCACTGAGTCACATCATGCAATGATTCCCAAGCAGTACCAAACATCGTGAGAGGACGGCAGAAAGTACAGTTACGCAAGAACTTACCGTAACAGTAGATCTTCGAGAAAAACAGGTTACTCACCTGTAACAGTAGTTCTAGGAGTGGTATATGTTGTTCATCCACACTCTTTGGCATGTCCCCTCCACTTTAAGATCAACTGGAAGTCTTCAAGCTGGCTCCTCCCACCCATCCGGGTGGTTTATACCTCGGATCCACCCCATGATGCCAGATTTTAGCCCACTGGAAGCCAGGTTGTGTGCGTCCGCAGCCAGGGAGGTTGGGTAGGTCCGTGTGGATGAACAACATATACCACTCCTAGAAAGTGCAGTTACACAAAGACTTTTGCTGTAACAGTAGATCTTCTAGGAATGTCTCTTGCAGTAAGTCATTACTTCTGGGAGTTCCCGATTGGTGGCGCTCCAACACAGAAGTTTCTTCCAGCAGTCTCCACACCAGGGACCACCCACACAACCTCAGTTCCTGGGCTGTACCTATAAAAGTGGGTGGTCCCTAGTAATCTCCGTTCCCGCCAGTTTCAGCTCAAAAGCGAGGGACCGAGGGAAACAGAGGTACCAAAGCTTTCCAATCCTACATCGTTTTTCTGTAGCAAAATGGCAGGGGGTTCGAGGGAGGGAAACTACTTACTGCAAGAGACATTCCTAGAAGATCTACTGTTACAGCATTATCCTCCACAGAATGGACTCTTGCAGTAAGTCATTACTTCTGGGAGATTCCCAAGTCGTTATCTAGCAGAGGGTGGCCATATATGGTGTTCTGCCTTCTATCTTAGTGTGGTCTTAGGACTGCAAGGGTCTGAAAACAGTGTATCAGCATGTAAAAAATGATTTTGTAAGTAATCCATTATAGGATTATGGCTGAAAGACAAGCCAGATTGGCTATTAGTTGGCATCATCAGATGAGTTCAAGCGGATGTAAACCTGATTAGGGTATGGCATATCAGATACTGTAATAGATCATAAGAAAGTCAGCCATATAAAGGAGTAATTAGTAAATCTCAGTGGCATGCACTGGAAAAGACGGTAAATCTCAGTGGCATGCACTGGAAAAGACGGTCTCTGTCAAACTTGTTGGGTTCTGAGTCTTGGATAGTAACCTAAATAGTACAATGTTATTTTGTAGAGCTACAATGTAACAATTTAGTACAGTTTTTTGCTGTGAAATAATGCATCTATTTCATGAGAGAATCCAATGACACAAAGTCAGTGGAAACGTTGTACCATTTTAGGGTAAAGATCTAGAATGCAACAGAGTGATGTATTTAGTGTCAGTGGCTCAGTAGGTAGCACACTCGCCTCTGAGGCCGGGAGATCAGAGGGCTGTGGGTTCAGTTCCCACATCTGGCACTTGGGTTAATATCCCAGTACTGACACTGTAGTGCAGCATGAGAGGGATCATGCTGCACTTCTGAGGTGCCGTCTTTCGGATGAGACGTTAAACCGAGGTCCCATCTGCCTGGATTGGTGGTAGTTCAGGTGGATGTTAAAGATCCCATGGCACTTATCGAAAAAGAGTAGGGGAATTTCCCGGTGTCCTGGCTAAATTTCCCTCATTCACTAAAAATACCACCAACAGCTTACTCTGGTTCAAGGTCAGTTGTCATTCATCTGTATCCCCTTCCCCCGGGTCGTGCCTGAAAATAGGCATGATTTGTCTAGTGCACTTACCCGGTCAACAAAAACTAAATAAATAAAAAAAAAAAAATTCCATTCCATCATGTGTTAGTAATCTCATTTGCAAGGGGGTCCTGAGTATGCCAGGGTCCACCACCTCGCAAGACGTAAACCCGAAATGTTGGTATGATTGACCGTTTGTTGATACTGTCAGGTGAAAAGACGTATAAACAATAATCTGGATACTTACAGATTTAGGAAGCATGTGATCTCATGTGTGAGATTTTAAGTAGCATGGATCAGCAAGTTTGAAAAATCTTGCAGTTAATATAGTCATGTCCGGTCTGTCCAGACAGTAGAAAATGTAACCATTTAGGCCCTGTACACACTGGCAACCGATTATAAAACATTATTAAAATAGTTTTATAAATCAGTACCTAGCACGGTGGTCAGAGCGTCTACATTGCATTCAGACAACCGTGCTAGGAGAAGTGGATTCCCAGGCATGACTGCGGCACCAAGTGTAAGCATTATGAGTACCACAGTGTGCCACAATGCATGATGGGATGCCCGTGAACAGGAGCCGAAAGCGATCGGGGAAAAAAGTACATTATCGGAACCAGTATTTCAAGGGCTACTAGGAAATACTGGTACCGCCTCTTTTTAAAAATCCTGTTTAAAAAAATACTTTTCCTGTAGGACGGGTTGCCTTAACCAGTGTTACAGCACGGTTTGTGTACACACTGCTGTTAACACTGATTAAGGCAACCGTGTTTAGCTAAAACCATGCTAAAGACCACCTCTTAAGCAGGGTTTTAGAACACGGTTGTAACACGATTTTAACAGTGTTACAGTGTGAACGCAAACCGTGTTCTGGGAGCTTAAAACGGTTTAAGGCAGTTAAACCGTTTTAAGCTGTCTAGTGTGTACAAGGCCTTAGTATAAATAGGATACAGAAGTAGCAGATAATGCTGTGAAATGAAACAATGTATCTGTGACATAAAGGAAGTCAGTGATTCTTAGAATCAGGAGCTATAACCAATCATGCAGGTGGTTTAGAGAACATGTAAAGTAATAGAGTGATGTTGATATTTCCATCTTGTATTAATAATCTTACTTACAAGGGGGTCCCAGGTATGTCAGGGCCTGCAACCTTGTTGGGCGTAAATATGATGAGCCCATTATGTGTACTGTTTGGAAAACAGAAGCTAAAATAATGAACAATATAATCGAAATCATAAGGCAGCAGGTCTCATTCTTGAGATTACAGAAACGTGTATGTATGTATACACTTTTTTTTTTTGACCAAGCAAAAAAAGACATGTAGAATTTTTAAGACTTACAATCTGTGTATAGGTACTTACCCTTGGTTGTGTGATCTATGTTCATGATCAAGTGAAAGCTGCTTATAGCAGTAGAAGAATATAATCCATACCAGGATATACTGATTGAGTCTTAGCATGTGAGTAGTAGTAGGTGGACCCGTTCGTGGGAGGGACATGGAGTCCGGCGCACAACAGGCCGAGAGGCATCCCGATGGAATGGCCGTGATGGTCTAACAGTGATACCTCTGAAAATGTGGCTAGATGTATAGAGCTTGTTGAAAAAAGGCCTCAGTGTTCAGTTGAAGTCTTTAGTGAGAAGAAGAGGCGCGCGGACGGCAAGAGGGGCGGTCACGGCTTTGGAGGCTTGTAGGTTATCCAACATCGTTGGAGCCCCGGGGCCAAAAAGATGGTCGCCTTAAAAAGGGGCATTAGCCACATTCAGTTAAATATCAGGTGCTAGCCCTGAGAGTTGGAGCCATGCCTGATGGCGTAGAAAAGACCAACAGCAGAGGCTCAAGCTGAAGCATCGGTAATGTCACATCCTGATCTTTTTCAGCAGATGCAGGTAGTCTATTTATAAGGTCACCAGCAGAGGTACTTACCAGATGCAGTTTATAGTACTTGTATGTTCAGGTATGAGTGCGGTCGTGAACAGCTGCAAAACCACAGAATCCACAATGGCCATATTTGTTAAATTTGTTAAGGTGCTGTTCTATAACGCAGGAGCTTCTCCATCGACGGTGGCAGCAGCCTCGTTGATGGAAGAGGAGGAGAAGCATGCCACGTCAATGATGCACTATGTCTTTATACATGAAGGGTAAGTAAAAGCATGCTTCATCGACGGTGGAATATACTCAGTCGACGATGAGGAAGACAGTACATGCTCCAGACGGTGGGACATGCTCCGTCGATGATGGAATAGTGAGTACATGCCCAGTCGATGATGGAAATGCAGTCGTCGGCGATGAAAAGGTGAATGCATGCCCAGTCGATGGTGGAGCTTTGGAGCATGTCCCGTCAACAGGGGAGGCAGCCCCATCGATGATGGAGCATGTAGAGTGTCCTCCGTCGACGGAGGAGGTGTCTTCATCGATGAGGATGTCTTGTAGAGCCCTCCCGTTGACAGGGGAGTATGCCCCATTGATGGGGAAAGTAGCAGGACCTCCGTTGTTGACAGGAGTGTAGCCTCGTCAACGGGGGAGCTGAAGAATGAAGCTCAGTCAACGAGGAATGTTCCTTTGATGAAGAAGAGCCTGCGGTCGATGGGGGTGAATGTCCGTCTGTGCTCTTTTGATGAGGTAGTGCCTGTCGTCGACGGGGGTGAATGCCTGTCAATGATGAATGTCTTCTTGATGATCTCTGTTTTGGAGGTATGACCGTTGAAAGGTGGTCAGGTAGGACATTAGGTGAAGGAGTTTCCTTCCCTATGTTAGTCGTTGAATGGGACTCTGTTCATGAGCCCTTTAAATTAGTACCCTGCGGGTGTGACAGGGAGACATCCATTGTAGTAGTCTTATCTAGTACAGGAACCCCAGGCTATACTTTCAATCCACTTTGTATACTGCTGTAGAAGAGATGCTGCCAGAGCTGAAGCTGGTGGGAAAATGAAAGGAGATTACCAGGGACCACCCACTTTTATAGGTACAGCCCAGGAAGTGAGGTTGTGTGGGTGGTCCCTGCTGTGGAGCCTGCTGGAAGAAACTTCTGTGGTGGAGCGCCACCTATCGGGAACTCCCAGAAGTAATGACTTACTGCAAGAGACCATTCCGTGGAAGATCTACTGTTACAGGAGAGTAACCTGTTTTTCTAGGAGCATGGATATGTTGTTCATCCACACTCTTTGGCAGACTCCTAGCAGTTCTCCGGGAGGAGAGAGGCAAGGCGTTCACCCCCTACTTAGGGAACAGAGATTGGAGAACTGAGGCCCCAAAACCAGCATCCCAGCGTGACTCAAGGTCGATGTGGTAGTGGGTGATGAAGGTGTTTGCTGACTTCCAGGTAGCAGCCCGACAGATTTCCTGGATAGGGATGTCCCTGGAAGGAGCCACCGATGCAGCAATATGGTGGGTGGAATGAGCTCTTATCCCTCTGGGAGGCTCCTTGCCCACCAACTCATAGCACAGACCTATGCATGATGTGATCCATCTTGCAGTAGTCTGTTTTGCTGCAGGTCTGCCAGAAGCGGCTTCAACGTAGGTGACAAACAGCTGGCGAACCTCTCCCCGAATTTCCAATGTCCTCTCCTTGTAATAGGAGCGAGCACGTCTCGGGTCCAAAGTATGGAGCATGTACTCGGCCTCCGAGGTGTAATTAGGGTAGTATACCAGCAGAATTAACACCTGGTTAAGGTGAAACTTTGACCCCACCTTCGGAAGGAATTTTAGGTGGGGCGTAGGAAAACCTTGTCCCTGTGGAAGACCAGATAAGGGGAGTCCACCGAAAGCGCCTGGAGCTCCCCTGTCCTTCCGGCAGACTTGATAGCCACCAGAAAGGCCGTCTTTCACGACAAGTGTGACAGCTCACACTTGTGCATTGGTTCGATTGGCTTGCCCATGAGCTTTGCCAGTACCAGCAGTAGATCCCACAGAGGTGGAGGTTCACGCACCAGAGGGGATATGTGATCTAGGCCTTAGAGAAAGTGCCCGACCACTGTCTCCTGCACCAACGTCGGCTGACTGGCCCACGTCTGGTGAGGAGAGACATCTGCCAGATGCACCCTAAGGGTCAATGACCGTAGACCCCCTTTGGAGAGAGACCAAAGGTAGTCAAGAATGTTAGCCACTGAATAGGATATACGATCCAGGCCCTTTCCGCGACACCAAATGGAAAACCTTTTCCATTTGAAGGCATAACATTTCCTGGTCAATTCCTTTCTGGATGCCTCCACCACAGTGTAGACATCTTCGGAGAGACCCAAAGCCTGGAACTCTAGCCACTCAGGTACCAGGCTGTGAGGTGCAGGGATTGAAGGTCCAGATGGAATACCTTCCCCTGATTGAGTGATATCAGGTCTGGGCGTGCTGGAAGCTGCTCCAGGTGCCTGCAGCTAAGGCTGAGGGGATATGGATACCAGAACTGGCGCAGCCAATCTGGGGCTACCAGGATCACCTTCGCCTTGACCCTCCTCACCTTGAGGAGCATCTTGTAGATCAAGGGAAAATGGAGGGAAGGCATAGAGGAGGCCTGGGGTCCATGGCCTCGAGAAGGCATCCCCCTACAGCAAGCCCTGCTGCGGGGGGCAGGCACGAAACAGCCTCAGCTTGGTATTTTCCCTGGAGGCAAACAGGTCCACCATCGGTTTGCTCCAGTGGGAGAACAGGCAGTAAACTACCTCTGGATGGAGAGACCACTTGTGGAATGTCTCGCCTAAGTGGCTGAGAGCATCCGCCAGATGGTTTGAGGCTCCTGCCACACAGACGTCTAGGAGATCTGCCACTAATTGGTTCAAGAGGGTCCAGATGTGGAGCACCTCCCTGCACAGCAGACAGGAGTGCGTGCCGCCCTGTTTGTTGAGGTAGTACATGGTCATGGTATTGTCTGTCTGGACTTGGACCACTTGACCCCGGAGCTGAGGAGCGAAAGCTGACAGCGCCAGTCGGAGTGCTCTGAGCTCCAACAGGTTGATGTGGCATCGGGACTCCTCGGGGGTCCAGAGCCCATGGGCCTCTTTGTCCCCCATGTGGGCTCCCCAGCCCATGAGAGAGGCATCGGTCGTGAGGATGACCGTCAGCTCGGGGAGGACAACGGGATCCCTTCCTACAACCGGTCTGGGGCAGTCCACCATTGGAGAGCATCCCACATCATCTGGGTTACAGTGATCAGCTGGTCGAAATGACCGTGTCGCTAAGTCCACTGGGCGGCCAGCTCCCATTGGAGGGGGTGCATGTGCAACCAGGCCCAATCAACCACTGAGGTGCACACTGGCATGTAACCCAGAAGGCCAGGAAGTTCCGGCAGGGTGCAAGTGCCCAACCAGAAATGACTGGGCAAAGGAGGAAGAACCTCCGCCCTGTCCGGTGGGAGCCAAGCTCTGGCTTGACAAGAGTCGAGCTCTGTCCCAATGAAGCCCATCACTTGAGAAGGCATGAGTTCCGACTTGGCCTCGTTGATCAGGAGGCCGAGTTGGGAGCAGGTCTGGAGGGTCAGGTCTCTGGACCTCTCCACCTCCTGTTGGGTGGAACCTGCTAAGAGCCAATCCTGCCCCCCCGGACGCCTGAGATAGGCCGCCACCCTGCAATGCATTTGCTGAAGACCCGTGGGGCCACTGACAGGCCGAACGGCATGGCTCAGAACTCGTATGAGATGAGAATGCAAGCCAGTGACATCCGAATCCAAGGAATCCGGGTATAACGGCCTACCACCCAGGTCACCTTCAACTCGCCGAGGGCGGTCCGGGGTGACCTTGACTGACAGTTGCCGGGGAAGCCCAGTGTCTGGTCTGTCTTCCTTGAAAGGAGCCCCTCCCACAGGCTGTTTCGGCAGTGGTTCCACCACAATTGGTGGAGAAACCGTTTTGGGATGAACTGGTGGTTTTGCCGGCTTCGTGGGCTAAGGAACCGATTAATCGGCTCCGAAAGAGTCAGCTTCAGCCTAGGAGGTGAAAGCCAGGTAATGGCCAGTGTAGAAGCCGGAGTTGGCTTGCCCCCGGTCAGAATTAGCTGTTGCCACATGAGGTCCTCGTAGCGCTGATGGAGTTTCTGCCGGAGCCTCTCCTCATCTGAGGAGGATGACCGAAGGAGTCTCCTCTTTTTAGAGTGTTTATGGCTCTTTCTCGGCCTGTCAGTGGAGGGTGTCCGAGACCTCGATCGAGATTGGATGGGCAGACTCTGTCGCTCTGGAGACACCAGGCGGGACTGGTGATTTCCTGGGATCAGGGACCACCTCTTCGATTGGAGTCCCAGCAGGCTGGGTTGTGTAATCTGGAAAGACCAGATTAGGGGTTCGATCGAGGGAATAGTCGACCGGAGTCTGCAATACTGGATGGATCGGATCGATCATGATTTCAACATCATCGATCAATAATTCGGTCAACTGACCAGGCAGCAAAGCCAGCTATGACGAGCGATCTCGACCTAAAGTCGAGACGCATATTCCTGGGATCGATATCTCTGCCACTCCCAAAACGTCTCTGTCGAGGGCGAAGACGATCCCGTATCTTTCTCCCGCTTATGGGATCGAGAGGAGTGTGAGCCCACAGGCGCCTCTCCCTTGGTTGCGAGTGACAGGCACAGCTCTCGGAAAGAACACGAGAAGGTGAAGCCCAGGTTGAGCAGAACGAAGAAGCTCAGAGAAGTCTCTGCAGCACGAGCTGCTTCATCCTCGAACGCTTGCATGCATTCCAATTGCTTGGCGGATCCGCAGCCACTGAAACCACCCACCAAGCCTCCTTGGATTTCACCGGAGGGTTCCTCTTCCCCGGCCTCCCCAGCTTCAGGCGTGCGAGACGGTCATCGAGGATGTTGGGATGAAAGGCGGGACATATCGCATTTCGAGGTGTCATGGTCGACACCAGGGCAGCAGATGCACGTGGTGTGGGGATCGGTGTGCAACATTTTCTGGCCTCAAGGGCACCGACGAAATCTGGGGGAAGACTTGTCTTCCATAATTGAAGCAGCAAATTTGCAATCGCTAACGCGAACAATGTGAATTTTCGGAATACACAAAGGTTTGAAACCAGGGCCTACAAGATGCATGAGCGCGAGGAAGGCAACCTGAATCTTTCAGCGGAAAGGAAGATCTGGCGTCATGGGGTGGAGCCTAGGTATATACCACACGGGTGGGTGGGAGGAGCCAGCTTGAAGACTTCCAGTTGATCTTAAAGTGGAAGGTGACATGCCAAAGAGTATGGATAAACAACATAGCCACGCTCCTAGAATAGCTCTTGCAGCAGGTTACACCATTAGGACTGAAGCAGTCAGGCGGCAGGACCCCATGGAAAACTTCTAGCTAGCTACATACAGCGGGGGACCTCCCCCGGTGTCTCTTACATCATAAAAGGGGCAGTCCCCCAGCATCCCACAGTTCTCCCACCGGGGACTCCGGCATAGCGATATAGATTCTGAAGGGAGACCGAAGATTCGCTTGCAAGGGAAGACCAATAAATGTTGTCAATGCAAATGCAGATGACCTCCAGAGGGGAAGGTGGGTAGGAAAGTACTTACTGCAAGAGCTGTTCACGAAGATCTACGTTACGGTAAGTTCTTAAGTAACTGTACTATCTTACTTCGAGATAAAGCTCTTGCAGCAGGTTACACCATTAGGACTGAGTCCCAAGCAGTGTGCGGTAGCCCCTAAAATGGGAGGAGGACTGGAGAAGAGTGAAAGTGAACCCTCTCATGAAAGAAGCCCCTGCACAACGGCAAGGCCAAAGCCAGCTCTGCACCTGGAGCAATGTCCAGACTGTAGTGTCTGATGAATGTATGCACATTACTCCAAGTAGCTACCGCACAGATGTCTGAAACCGAAACGTTTCTCAGGGAGGTGATTGAGGCTGCTATCTCCCTGGTGGAATGACCCTTTACCGGTCCCGGTAAGGGTTTGTTCTGCTTCTGATAACATAAAACAATGCAGGTTACTAACCATTTTGAAAGTGTCTGTTTGGACACAGGTGTCCCTAAAATCCTGGAGCAAACGAAACAAACAACTGATCTGACTTTCTGTGCTGTGTGGTTCTAGTCAGATAGTACCCGAGTATTCTGTGCACATCCAAGGTGTGCAGGAGAGCCTCTCTTCTATTGGAATACTCCATGTAATAAACAGGAAGGTTAATCTCTTGGTTGAGAGTAAGCTCTGACACTACCTTAGGTAGAAACTTAGGATTGGTCCTTAAGGACACCCTGTCCTTATGAAAAACCAAATACGGCTCTTTACACATAAGTGCCTGGAGCTCTGAAATCCTTCTGGCAGAAGTAAGTGCAACTAAAAATAACGCCTTCCAAAAGAGAAGGCGTAGCTCTCAATCTGCAGCTGGTTCAAAAAGGGGTAGTGTGAGCTGTTCCAAAATGAAAAGAAGATCCCAAGGAAGGTCGGGTCCCTAATGGGCAGTTTCAGGTGGAGGATGCCATGCAGAAAAGTGCGTGACAGATCCAGTTGGGCTAAAGATTTGTCTCCAAAAGGTGCATGGTATGCTGATAATGCTGAAAGATGCACCTTTATGGAGGGGTAACAGCCCTGCATCTGACAGGGAAAGAAGGTACTCTAGTACCAACTTCACCAGACAAGTTAAGGGGTCCAGGTAATGGGCCGTGGACCAACGGCAAAACCTGCGCCATTTCATGGCACATGTAATTCTAGTAGAGGGTTTCCTTGCTGCCACGAGGATATCAGCCACTCTGTTTGAGGCTCCATGGCAAGACATCGCTATGTCCTTAGGAGCCAGGTGTGCAGGTGGAAGGATCGCCAGTTCGGGTGGACCAGTGATCCACTCTCCTGCGATAGTAAGTGCGAGCTGAGAGGTAGAGGGAATGGAGGATCGCTCGCTAAATGTTGGAGTAAAGGAAAACATATTTGTCTGGGGCAATATGGGGCCACAGAATCATGTCTGCTCCTTCCGCTTGCAGTTTGAGCAAAACTCTCTGAATCAGCGGGAAAGGTGTGGGGGGGGCATAAAGGAATTTGCCTGTCCAGGAGGGGGACAACCAGTCTCACCAGAAAACACCAGGCCCTGGATCTAGCAAGCAGAAATTGGGCAGTTTTGCATTGTATGGGGAGGCAAAGAGATCTAGTTCTGGAGTTCCCCATTTTGCAGAGTTTCTGCTACTAGTTGCAGAAGTTCCCATTCACGTGCATTGGATCTGGATCGGCTGAGCAGATCAGTCAGCGTGTTCTGTATCCCTGGAACATGAACTGCAGACAGGGTGATACTATGTTCTATTGCCCAATACCATACTCTCATTGCCTCCCGACAGAGTTGGTATGAATGAGTGCTTCCTTGTTTGTTGATGCAGAACACTGCTGACATATTGTCTGTTTGAATCAGTAGATGTCCCGGGAGTAGGTCTGTCTGCAAGGCCTGCAGGGAGTAGAGGACAGCCCTCATCGCTAGGATATTTATGTGAAGGGATCCTTCTGTGCCATACCATAAGCCCCGTGTCCTTTTGTTGCCCAGATGGGCACCCAAACCCGATCCTGATGCATCTGTAGTCAGGATCTGTTAAGGTGTAGTCAATAGGAAGGAGACTCCTGCGGCGAGGTGCTCTCGGACTAGCCACCATAGAAGGACTCTGTGTATTGAAGCGAGGACTGAGACCAGCTGATCAAGGCCATCCTGGCGTTGGTCCCACTGGACTCCGAGTGTCCACTGAATGATTCTCATGAGGAGACGTGACAGGTGAACCATGGCTATGGCAGCCGCCATGTGGCCTAAAAGACACAACACAGTCCTTGCTGTGATCTGTTTCTTTCCCAAGATATGTCTGGTTAGACCTCTTAGACGATCTGCCCTGTCCTCTGGCAAGAAGGCCCTTCCCCATGTCATGTCCAGGACTGCACCAATGAATTGAAGCCTTTGGCATAGCATGAGAAACGATTTTTGTCAGGTTGCTAGTGACACCCACTGCGTCGAATATTGAAAAGATGTCTTGTAGTGCCTGGTTTAGCCCCATTCTGGACAAGGCCATGAGAAGGCAGTCGTCCAGATAAGGGAATACGTAATGGCCCATCCTCCTGAGGGCCTCGGCTACTACTGCCGGGCATTTGGTGCAGACTCTGATGCCAATGTCAGACCGAAAGGTAGTGCCTGGAATTGGTAATGTTGTCCCCAAAATTCGAACCGCAGAAACCTCCTGTGGTGTTTTGTGATTGGAATGTGGAGACAGGCATTTTGCATGTCCAGCGATGCAAGCCAAGCATTCGAGCGTAGCATCGGGATCAATCCTGGCAAGGTGACCATACTGAAGTGCTTGTACACCATGAAGGTGCTGAGATCGCTAAGGTCCAGGATGGGGTGCAAGTTCCCTATCTTTTTGGTACTAGGAAAAAATGGGAATAGTACCCTTTCCCTCTTTGAATCCATGGGACCTGTTTCATGGTCTCCTTCACCAGAAGGGCCTGGATCTCCTCTTGTATCAGTGTGGCGTGTTGGTTGGAATACTGGGAGAGAAGGGGTGGCATGGATGGTGGTTGCCCAGTGAACTCGATAGAGTGGCCTCTTTGAACCAACTGAAGAACCCACTGGGTGGAGGTAATTCGCTACCACCCTTCTAGATGTTTCAAGAAGTGATCCCCGACCACCTCTTCACCATGGGCAGGTGGGAGAGGAGGGTTATGCAACAAGTCAGGCTGTGGAGTGGGAGGGGAGGTTTGTCTGGGAGGGTTTTGCGTTCCTCGCTCCTGCGCCTCCTGCTGCTCAAGAGGGGCCTTTGCAGGTAAAGCTACCTCTCTGTTGTTGTCCAAACCTAGGCTGCTGCCCCTGTTTTCCACGAAAATGGTTTCAGTTTGTACATTGCCTGTACAGAACATGCTGCCTTGCCAGCGTCCTGTAGTTTTGTTATGATCCATTCGGGAATCCTCTCTGAAAAGGACAGAGCCCTTAAAGGGAATGTCTAGGATACCAGTCTGGATGTCTGGTGTGAAGCCCTCGGCCAGGAGTGTCTTCTAAAGCGTACACCTGCTGCTGCACTCTTGGCGGTGGAATCTACAGAATCACAAGCTGCTCTGAGTACTTGTGTGCCCACAGCACAGCCTGTCTGCAAGAGCTTGACCCGCTCTTCTTTTTGGTCTCCTTCTGGTAGTTTTTTTTTTTTTTTTTTTATACTTTATATTTATTGAAATTTCAATAAACACAGATTATGTGCCAGATGCACCACTCTAATATATGCAATAAAAGTTCAATGAGGGCACCACCCCTCTTAATACAGAGCCAGTAAAAGTAACTGAGTGCATCAATTAGATACATCATATAAGGGTAAAGATATCTTAATCTTAAGTCAACATCCACATTTGCTGAAACTGAGCCCATGAGCTACATGTGATTACTTGTACAACAGTTAAAACATTAATAATAACACTTCTTTGTCCTACCAGGGGACGTGAGAAAAAGAAGCACATGCCCTTCCTGTATTCTTGGACCCTTAAGGTACCCCCACAATAGGATTCAGATTTCCAGAAAGAATATTACAGTAATTTCCCTGCCATTTAGCTATGTAGTTAATAAACAATTTATATTTTAAAAGAATTAACTCAACTTAAAGTGTAAAACAGTTAAATCCACTGCTAAATCTCTCATCTAGCCCCACTGAAGACAGCAAAAACATTGCAGTTTACTTTATTATAAAATAACCATGTAGCTAAGTTGGGGCAAGATTAGTGGGCTATACTACCCACCAACTTGTAGATAAAGCAAACCTGAGTATTCACTCATAGATATCAAGTGTCTGTTTCGTTGTCGCTCTCAGATTCAGACCTGGATTCTTCCGTTCTCTTCCTGTGCTGTGACACATTCGTTTGGGCCCACTTCAGTGCATCAGAGGGATCCATAAAAATGAAGACCTTTCCCTTATGCACTAGACATAATCAGGCTGGAAAAAGCAGTCCATGAGGCACACCAGACTTGAGAAGCATAACGCGAACCCCACCAAATCTTTTCTTCCTCTGCCAGGTGGCATAGCTTATATCGGGATAAAGGGAAACACACTGTCCTTCATGCAATAGTACCGTTTTCCGCCTGGCCAGTGCCAGAAAAAAATCTCGAGTCCCGACACCATCTACCACCGTCACTATTGCCCTTGGTACGTCCACATCTATAGGTCTTCCTCTAAATATCACTCGATAGGCTTTTTGAATATGCAGATCTTTAGCCACCACGGGCTCTCCTAAATGCTGCTCAAGCCATTCTTTCAAGAATAAGATCAAATGGTCTCCCTCGCTGTTCTCCGGCATCCCCACTATTCTCAAATTTGCCGCTCTAGCCTGGTTCTCTAAGTTTTACAGGCGCGCTCTCAAATGAGTATTCTCCTTCATCATGTTGGAAGTCGCACCCAAAGCTGCCTCCGATTGCTTCCTTGTGTCACAAATTCCGGCCTTGATGTGAGTTACCTCCATTTCCACCGTTATGACTTGCAGTGTCAGAGAATCAAATTTTTCAGATAAGCCTGCCACGAAAGCAAGTAAACGGGTAATTTTTTGCCCACGGGTTTGAATTATCGCTTCACCCTCCACCGGAGAGTCAGGTAAATTGCAGCCTCGAGTTGAGCACGTGGCTGGAAGACCTGGAGGATTTTTAAATCTACCTCCGTCTGTCGAACCGTCATCTTTCTTCAGGTTTCTCATTTCAATTTCGGAGAGCTTCAGATATCTGTTAAATCTTTTAATTTCCAAAAAAACTTGGAAAAACTACTTTTATTAAGCAGGAGAAATATTAATTATATAAGGAGCATTGAATCCTGTCAACCATCAAGCTCAGGCTCTACAGCGCACCCCCCCTTCTGGTAGGTTTTTAACCATGTCCAATCCTTGCTCCCACAGGGCATTCTGAAACTGGACCATGTGGGTTAAGAAGTTCAGTGAGCGGACAGAACATGTAGCCGATGCGTACATTTTTCTTCCCAAGGAATCATGCTGTTTTGATTCTCGGTCCGAAGCTGAGTACTCAAGTGTTTTGGTCTTTGGGACCTGTCATGTGTGGCGGTGATGACCACCGAATCTACTACGGGTTGTTCTCCCAGATAAGAGTCTCCAAGTAGGGCCCTGTATAGGCGGTCAGCCTTTTTGGGGACCGCAGAAGATGTATAATGGTGCTGCCAAGCCACCCTGGTCACGTTCTGGAATGTATCAACCAGTGGTGGGGCAACCACTGGTTTGGGATCCTTTGGCACAGATATTTAGTGAGACAGTGCCGTTCGGAATCCAAATCCTCTGTGTCCCACCCCATATTATCTTGGATATGTCGCATTATATCCATGAAAGTAGGGTCATCTGAAGGGGACCTTGGTAAATCCCTTGGATCCGGGGAAGGAATGCTAAAAGGAGCTGTATCTGGAGAAAGAGTCTGATGAAGAACATATAATTCTTCTTCTAAGGAGGAATCTGACCTCCTACGGTGCTTTTTTTTTCTTATGCACATTTGGTGAGCAGGAAGGGGTCTTGGAAGGAGACATCAGTTGCTTTTCTTTAGACCACCCTCTATGTGGGGTAAGACTTTTCTCCTTAGGAGGAGGAGGAGGTCTGACCGGGCAGAGACAATGTCCAGAATGTAGTATTTAGTACATGTATGAACAGTACTCCAAGTGGCAGCAGCACATGTCAGCCGCAGACACCCTGTTGAAACAAGCCACAGAGGTTGCCACCTCAAAGGTGGAATGAGCAAGGACAGGACCAGGAAGCTGCTTACCGCGCTTCTGATAACAGAAAGTAAAACAGCAGGCTAACCATTTGGATAAGCCCTGTTTAGAAACAGTGGCGTCAGCCATCTCAGGGGGGGCACAAACAGTTGTGAGGATTTTCTACAATCATTAGTACGATCCAAATACCAATGCAGCATTTTGCGGATGTCCAGCATATGTAAATGACAACCCTGCTCTGATTTAATGTTCTCTCAGACACAGACTTAGGAAGGAAATGAAGATTAGTGTGTATTTAACTCTCTCCTTGTGGAAAACAAGAAAAGGAGGGTCTGCAAACTCCAAAATGGATCTAGCAGACATCCTAGCCTTTCAAGACAGAAAGAAAGTAAAGCTCACAAGTAGCAGCAGGCATGCAGCACAGCCCTCACCTACAGACTGTTGATGTGCAGAACAATATCTAGAGGGGTTAACTGGACAAGAGTTCTGAAAGAGCCCAGATGGGCACCCCAGCCTGAACCCGTGGGTTTGTTGTCATCATCACCAGGAGGGGGATGGCAACAAGAATGGGGACCCCGTCTCTAGGTTGAAGCGATCCAGCCACCAGAGCAGGAAGTAATGGAGTGGAGAAGTAACTGGTATGAGACACTCCAGCTTGTCTGAATGCTGCACTGTCTGCACCTGGAGGAACCAATGAATGATCTTTATGTACAGACGCACAAGTGGCATGGTCAGTATGGCAGCCGACATGAGACTGATAAGCTCTAAAATGCATCCGAATGAAACAAAGGCACTGGAGGAAACCAGCAGAGCCTTGGCCACCAGTACTGTAGCACAATCTGAGGGCAGAAATGCCCAACCCAGCACCATATCCAGGACAGCCCTTTCGTATTGGAGGCGCTGGTATGGAGTAAGGACCAATTTCAGTTAGAGGACCAGTATACCCAACTAGCCAAACTACTGTCTGACCAGAAACAGTGCGTATGCGACCCCACAACAGGGCTTTCAGAAGCCTATCTACATACTACAAGATATAGAGGCCCTCTCTATGGAGAGAAGCTGCCACCGCTGCAGAGCACTTGGTAAAGACATGTGGTGCAGAAGACAAACCAAATGGAAAGATACATAACTGATGGTGCGAGCCCTGGAGCATGATATGCAGGTACGTTCAATGAGACTTGCGGATCTTCATACGAAGGTATGCATCCTTCATGTCCACAGCAATCATCCAGTCCTCTTATTAAAAGGGCAGTAAGGACTGTAGAGAGAGGATATTCAAAAACTTTTTGTATTCAGTGAACAGATTTAGTCCTCAAAGGTCTAACACAGACATTAGATCCCTGGTCAATTTTGGTACCAGAAAGTACTGAAATAATAGCCCTGGTTTTGTTCTGAAACTGGGACGAGTTCTACAGCCCTCTAGTGAAGGTGGGTTTGAACCTCCTCCAACAGAAGGGCAAGATGTCCCCGAGGATACTAGTTTGGCAAAGGCAGGTGGGGTCACTGGAGGAACAGAAAGGAGCTCAAGGGCATGTCCTAGCTGAACTATTTCCAGGACCCAAGCATCGGTTGTGATCTCCCTCCATTTCTGTAGAAAGAGGGCAATTTGACCTCCCACCAAAATTCCTGAGGCAGTGAGGCTGGAGGAAGAGGAGGGTAGTCTGAAAGCGCCAGGAGCAGCAGGGCTGCTGGTAGTGGTTTGACCTTTTGTAAGTCTGGCATGGGCATCACAAGACAGGTTTGCAGGCCTGGGGAAGGCTGAGGTCACTGGGGACCACGTTCTGGACTCATGGCATATCCAAGGCCTGGACATGTGTAAGGCCTGCAAAAAGAACCCTTGCCACTACCACAGGGTTCACAGTGTGCAGGGACCTCAAAGTCATTTCTGAGGACCACAGATCCCTCAGAGCATTTTCCACATTTGATACAAAGAGCTGCTTTCCTCTAAATGGGGCAATAAGTACAGACTGTTGTTCCTCAGAGGCAAAGCACATCACCCACAGTCAAGAGTGGCAGTGGAGGCAAATCCCTGAAGCAGCAGCACAGGCTGCAGCACCTGAGGCATCATAAGCAGACCTGAGCAGGTGCTTTCCAGCTTCCTGTTCATTAGCAATCATCTGCTGAACCAGTATCTTGTCAGGGCCGTCTGGCATCTTATCAGCCAAGGAGGCCATTGTCTTCCACAGGCAATTCTGATAGTTAGCAAACCTTAGGCTAACGGAAGCTGAAGCAAATGTCCTGCTCCCCATCATGTCCAGTTTCCTCGACTCCTTATCAGGTGGAGGAGAACTCATGTGCTTGGATGCCTTTGATCCATCATGATCAGCCATTATGACTGAGTGTGTCAGGCAGAGATGAATAGTAAGGATTCGCTGCAGAGATGAATAGTAAGGCTTAGCTGTAGGGGAAAGTGGCTGGCAATTAAGCAGGTCTATACCAGGCAGCTAAAGCAACATCCTCTAGTGCTGAGTGTACAGGAGAAGTGATCACAGTAAGGGAGGCTGACATCTCCAAGAACTCAAGTCTTCTTGAAAGAATCCTCCTCCTCTGCTTCAAAACCCAGTTTAGCCTCAACCAGCTTAAGGAAGGCCTGAACTGAGGCAAGGGCCTGAACTAAGGCATCTTCATGGATGTAAGATAAGGGAGACCTGATATATGACTTCCGGTGACGTCACCACCCACACGGATGCCTGAACCCGGAGCTCTCCTGCATCGGAGCTTATCCATGCTCATCCTGGCATCCAGACTATCTTTTTACAAACCAAAAGGGAAAATAAATACAGGTTACTCACCTGTAACAGGACTTCTAGGAATGGTATATTTTGTTCATCCACACTTATTGGTAGGTTCCTTGCCACTATAAATCTTGCCGGAAGGTCTTCAAGCTGGCTCCTCCCACCCACCCGGGTGGTAAAACTCGGCTCCGCCCCCATGACAGATCTGGCCGCTGGAAGCTCAGGTTGAAGCCGGGGAGGTCGGGTGTGTGGGATGAACAACATATACCATTCCTAGAACTCCTGTTACAGGTGAGTAACCTGTATTTCTAGGGACATGGATATGTTGTTCATCCACACTTATTGGCAGACTCCTAGCAGTTCTCCGGGAGGAGGGAGGCAAGGCGCACACCCCCTACTTAGGGAAAAGAGACTGGAGAACCGAGGCCCCAAAACCAGCATCCCGGCGTGACTCAAGGTCGATGTGGTAGTGGGTGATGAAGGTGTGTGCTGACTTCCAGGTAGCAGCCCTGCAGATTTCCTGGATAGGGACATCCCTGGAAGCAGCCACCGATGCAGTGGTATGGTGGGTAGAATAAGCTCTTATCCCTCTGGGAGGCTCCATGCCCGCCAACCTATAGCAGAGATCTATGCAGGAGGTGACCCACCTGCTTATCGTCCACTTGGCTGCAAGTCTGCCAGGTGCAGCTTCAGTGTAGGTGACAAACAGCTGGCGAACCTCTCCCCGAATTTCAGCCATGCGCTCCTTATAGTAAGCGAGCGCCCTTCTAGGGTCCAGAGTATGGAGCCTATATTCGGCCTCCGAGGTGTGATTGGGGTAGAACACCGGCAGAGTCAACACCTGGTTAAGGTGAAACTCCGACACCACCTTCGGAAGGAATTTCGGGTGGGGGCGCAGGACAACCTTGTCCCTGTGGAAGACCAGGTAAGGAGACTCGATGGAAAGCGCCTGGAGCTCTCCCATCCTTCTGGCTGACGTAATAGCCACCAAGAAGGCGGTCTTCCACGACAGGTGAGAGAGATCACACCTGTGCACTGGTTCGAATGGCTTGCCCATGAGCTTTGCCAGTACCAGCAGTAGATCCCACGGAGGTGGAGGTTCTCGCACTGGAGGGGAAATGTGATCAAGGCCTTGGAAAAAGCGCCAGACCACCTTCTCCTGCGCCACCGACTGCTTCCCGGCCCGCGCCCGGTAAGCAGAGATGGCTGCCAGGTGCACCCTTAGGGTCACTGACCTGAGCCCTTGCTGAGAAAGGGACCATAAATAGTCCACGATGCTTGCCAAGGAACAGGAGGAAGGGTCCAGGCCCTTGCCCTGACACCAAATGGAAAACCTTTTCCATTTGAAGGCATAGCATTTCCTGGTCGACTCCTTACGGGACGCCTCAACTACATGAGGACCTCGTCGGAAAGACCCAAGGCCTGGAACTCTAGCCGCTCAGGAACCAGGCTGTCAGGTGCAGGGATTGAAGGTCCGGATGGAACACCTTCCCCTGATTGACTGAAAGCAGGTCCAGGCGAGCTGGAAGCTGCCTCGGGAGCCTGGCAGCTGAGGCTGAGGAGATCTGGATACCAGCATTGGCGGGGCTTTGAGAAGCACCTTGTGGATCAAGGGAAATGGGGAAAAGCGAGAAGACGCCCGGGTCCACGGCCTCGAGAAGGCATCCCTGCAGCGAGCCCTGCTGAGGGGTGGGCATGGAACAGCCTCAGCTTCGCGTTCTCCCTGGAGGCAAACAGATCCACCTGAGGTGTGCCCCAATGGGAGAACAGATCTTGTACTACCTCCGGCAGGAGAGACCACTCGTGGGACACAGCCCCTATCCGGCTTAGGGCATCGGCCAGGGTGTTGGAGGCTCCTGCCACATGAATGGCTAGGAGATCCGCCTCCAGGCTGCGCACGAGTGACCAAATGCGGAGAGCTTCCTTGCACAGAGGCATGGAGCGCGTCCCGCCCTGGCGGTTTAGGTAGTACATGGTCGTGGTATTGTCCGTCTGGACCTGAACCACTTGACCCCGTAGAAACGGAGCGAAGGCGGTGAGAGCTAGGCGGACCGCTCGGAGCTCCAGCAGGTTGATATGGCATAGGGACTCCCGCAGGGACCAGAGGCCGTGCACTCTGTGCTCCCCCAGATGGGCACCCCAACCCATCAGAGAGGCATCGGTCAATAGAGAGACCGTCGGCTCGGGGCGGACTAACGGGATGCCCTCCTGCAGATGAGCTGGAACGATCCACCACTGGAGAGCGTTCCACATCACCTGGGTCACCGTCACTAGCTGGTCCAATGGATCGCAGCGTTGAGACCACCGGCTGGCCAGCCCCCACTGAAGGGGGCGCATGTTCCAGCGGGCCCAACGGACCACGCTGGTGCAGGCTGCCATGAGACCCAGGAGGTGCAGGAAGTCCCGGGCAGGGCGCATTACCCAACCAGAAATGATCGGGCAAGGAGGAAAGAACCTCGGCCCTGTCCACTGGGAGCCGTGCTCTGCTCAAGAGAGTCGAGCTCTGCCCCATGAAGAGAATCACCTGCTTCGGTTCGAGTTCCGACTTGGCCTCGTTGGATGAGGAGGCCGACCTGAGAGCAAACCTGAGGCCAGATCTCTGGACCGCCTCCACCTCCTGTCTGGAGGGGCTCTCTATCAGCCAGTCGTCCAGGTAAGGGGTACACCTGACCCCTCGGCGCCGCAGGAATGCTGTCACTGCCATGTATTTGGTGAAGACCCTGGGTGCAAGAGACAGGCCAAAGGGCATGGCTCGGAACTCGAAAAGGGATTCTTCCGCTCGAAAGCGAAGGAATCTCTGGTGAGACGGACGGATAGGGACGTGAAAAAACGCATCCTGCAGGTCCAGAGAGCAGAACCACACGCCGCGTTCCAAGGATGGTATTATCTGAGCCAGAGTGACCATCCTGAAAGTCCGAGACCTTAGAATCTTGTTTAGGTCGTGTAGGTCGAGAATGGGGGCCAGCCCCACCGTCCGTTTTGGGACCAGGAAGTACCTGGACACAAACCCCGGGTCTGAGGGAGGGTCTGCCACCTCTCTGGTCACCTCCTTCTCGAGGAGCAGAGCGATGTCGGCTGCGGACCCCGAGGCCTCCCTGGGAGCGACGGCTCTGAAGGGTGGGGCCTGCTCGAACTCCAGAGGCAGGCCCTTTCCTACCACTTCCAACACCCACCAGTCTGTAGTTATAGCAGACCAGGCGGAAAGGAAGTAGTGGAGCCGTCCCCCCACGGGGAGAACCTGGGGTGAGGTGTCGAGGTTGGGGGCGACACCCCTCAACCCGTCACTGTGCAGGCTTGGAGGAGGGACTGGCCGAGAGACCTCCTGGACCTTTACTTCCCTGCTTCCTGGAGAAGGAAGCTGCGGGCTTGGGTTTGGGACGCCAACTGCTGGGCTGGACGTGCCGCGGGCAGACAGACAGACGAAAGGGCTTGGGTTGCGGTGTGCGGCCCTTGTCCCTCTGGGCGGATGAGACCGAGTCCAAAGTGGCATTAGACTCTTCGATCCTCTGGAGATGGCCTTCCACTCCAGGGCCGAAGAGGTCGGTCCCCAGGAAGGGGACATCCGCCAATTTGTGCTGGGTATCCGCTGTGAAGGTGGATATCCTCAGCCATGCCCGACGCCGCATAGCCACTGCAGCCGCGACTGACCTGGCGCATGAGTCTCCAATGTCCAGAGCAGTCTGAAGTTGCTGCTTGGCCACTGCCCTGCCCTGGTCCCGCACCTGCCTAATCGTGGTCTGCAGGTCAGCCGGGAGATGAGGGACTACCTCGTCCAGGGAGCCCAACAGGGCATGGGAGAAATGTGCCATAAGCACGGCCGAACTGGCCTGACGAAGGCCAAGGGAGGACGCAGCATAGACTTTTCGCTTGGCATAGTCCAATTTCTTGGACTCCTTGTCGGGAGGTTTGTCCACGTCCCTAGCGTTTCCGGCACGCCGGAAAATGCTGTCGGTAACTAACCCCTCGGCTGAGGGATGTTCCGAGAAACCGGACAGGGAACCGGTAGGGACCGCATACTTCCTGGCCATCCTGGCCGAAGGCACAGGGCAGGAAGCAGGGCGCTGCCAGAGCTCCAAGGCCGGGCCACAATGGCCTCGGCCACAGGAAAGGCCTCCGTAGGGGAATCCCCTCGGTCCAATATCTCCGTGAGGGAATACTTGGCCCACTTGGATACGGGCTCGAGCTGCATCCCGGTGGACTCCGAGATGAGCCTAAGCAAACCCAGGAAGGACGAAGGGCTGTCGTCCAGCGACTGACCTCCAGAGGACTCCAAGTCCACTCGCCTGGAGAAAAGGGAGGAATCGTCGTCGGACTCAGAAGAGTCCGCAAAGAGCTGCCTCGGGCCTGAGCCACCCTCCACCTGCCGAGGGTGATCGGGAGTGAGGGTGACAGACAGCCTATGGGGCAGATCCTGAGCCGACCGAGAGTTCTTGGTCGGAGCCCCAAACAGCGGCTGTGGAGGCGGAGGTTCCACCCAAATCGGTGGAGCAGCTGGTTTTGGCTGAGCAACAGGCCTGGAAACAGGCGCCTCGGCTAAAGCGAGGGGTTGCTTCACATCTCGGCATACACGAATACCGGGAAGGCGATGACGCCGGCTTGTCTCGGCCAGAAGCAGCTGTTGCCATGGCTGAGGCCCTGCATCGCCGACGCAACTTGTGTCGAAGTCTCCCTCATCCGAGGGAGGAGGACGCGGATGACGGACCGAGACCGCCTATGGCGGGCGGGATCGACTGACCGCCGGGTGAGTGTCTGAGACCAGAACCTCTGCTTTTCCGGGAGAGGGTGCGGGAGGGGCGGAGAAACCAGCCTCCTCGGCTCGAGGGGTCACCCGAGGGCTCCAGAACCGGAGGCACTGGCAAGCCCATGGGATCCTCAACCACCACCGGGGGAACCGGGGAGAGAGGATTTTCGGCTTCGCCGGTCGACAACCCGTCCAACGGGTCGAGAAAGATCTTGACTGCATCGACGGGAGTCTCGGTCAACTGACCTGACGGGGACACCGTGAAGCCAGTGGCCGAAGCCGAAGGATTGACCCAAGTCGATGGTCAACCACTTGGGGAGGGGGACCTCTCCCGCTCCCAGGAGTGTCGACGGAGGGACTTACCCTTGTCCTTCTTTTTGGACCGAGAGGAAGGTCCAGCAGATGTTGGTCCCTCTCCCTTAGTGGAGAGAGACAGACAAAGCTCCTTAAAGGAAGCAGAATACGAGGATCCCAGGGAGAGCGGGATAAATGCTGCGGCCGAGAAAGATGCGGCCCGCACCACCTCCTCTTCGAGGGCGATCATTTGCTCTAGCTGTTCCGCCGAGCCTGCCGCCGCGGAAACCGCCAACCGGGCCTCCTTCGACTTTACCGGAGGGTATCGCTTTCCGGGTCGCCCAAGTTGCAAACGGGCAGTACGGTCTTCCAGGACGTAGGCCGAGAAAGAAGAGCACAGGTCGCAAGCCTGCGGGTCGTGCTCAAGGCCCAAGCAGTAGACACATGGAGTGCGGATCCATCCGAGACATCTTCTGCACGCATGGGCATCTCTGGAAACCGGGAGTCGATTTGTCCATCGCAGCCGCAAGGGAAATAGTTGACCGAAGTCTAGAAAACCTTAAAGATTAATTTCGGAAAACTGAAGAGTTAGGAACCAGTCTTATACGCAGAGCGTTAAGGAGGGAACCTGAGCTTCCAAGCGGTAAGGAAGATCTGTCGTCAAGGGGCGGAGCCGAGAGTTTTACCACCCGGGTGGGTGGGAGGAGCCAGCTTGAAGACCTTCCGGCAAGATTTAAAGCGGCAAGGAACCTGCCAATAAGTGTGGATGAACAACATATCCATGTCCCTAGAAAGTACAGTTACGTAAGCACTTACTGTAACAGTACATCTTCAATAGAGGTTCCTGCAGTAGGTTATTACATATAGGACTGCACCCTCTGGCGTCAGGGCCGCACGGCAAGCTTTTCCTGCAGTGTCTGGCGGGGGACTGCCCACCCAACGTCACATGGCTGATGTCAGCGTGACCCTATATAGTGGGCGGTCCCCATGCATGTCTTCCAGTTCTCCTGGAAATCCAAAGAGGATAGGACAAGAGAAAGGATGAAATCCTGGAGCCCAGTTCAAAATGACTGAAAGAAAATGCAAAAGAATTGGGGGATGGAGGGAGGGCAATTGAGACCTACTGCAGGAACCTCTCTCGAAGATCTACTGTTATGGTAAGTTCTTACGCAACTGTATTATCTTACTATGAGAGGGTTCCTGCAGTAGGTCATTACATATAGGACTGAATCCCAAGTAGTCACTCAGAAAGAGACAGAGAGTCACGGGAAGAGAAGCAACAGAAAAACAGCACAGGACCAGCCTAAGACAGTAGGCCCTGCAAGATGGCAAGGCCGAACCCAGTCCTACGCCTAGAGGCAATGTCCAGACTGCAATGCTTCGTGAAGGTAGAGACGGAACTCCAGGTTGTTGCTGCACAGATTTCCGCTGCAGAAACATTCAGCAGGAACACAGTAGAGGTAGCCATGCCTCTAGTAGAGTGACCACTGACCTCCCCCGGAAGAGGTTTGTTGTACTTCTGGTAACAGAAGCGAATGCAGTTACCGAGCCATTTAGAAAGGTACTGTTTAGAAACTGCCACTCCCAAGGATTTGGGGGCAGAGACAAAAGGCTGATCAGATTTTCTGCACTCCTTAGTATGGGAATGTAGCATCTGAGGGCTCTGTGAACATCCAGAGTGTGAAGGAGACCTTCCCCCCATTCGAATAGTTAGGGTAATAAACCGGGAGGTTCAACAGTTTGATTCAACATGAACTCAGAAACCACCTTAGGAAGAAACTTAGGATTTGTGCACAGGACCACTCAGTCCTTGTGAAAAATCAAGTAAGGCTCCTTATACATCAAGGCCTGAAGCTTGGAAATTCTAAGCGCAGAAGTAATGGCAACTAACAATAGCACCTTCCACGAAAGGTAGCGCATGTCACAGCTCATCACTGGTTCAAAGGGAGGGAGCGTGAGCTTCTCCAAAACAAAATTAAAATCCCAAGGTGGGGTAGTGTTACGACTAGCTCTCAGGTGGAGAATCCCCTTCAAGAAGGTCTTAGAGACCTCCAACTGAGCTATGGTTTTCCCCTCCACCAGCACGTGGTAGGCTGAAATGGCAGACATGTGGACTTTAAGGGATGAGTACGACAGACCGGAATCGGAGAGATGAAGGAGGTACTCCATGATCTGAGGAGCAGAGCATGAAAAGGGATCCAGCTCTTTAGAGGTCGCCCAAATGGAAAAACGCTTCCATTTCATGGCATAGATGGATCTAGTAGATGGTTTTCTGGCTTCCACCAAGACCTGAGCGACCTTGTGAGAAAACCCAAAGCGAGCTCTATGTCTGAAGGAGCCACGCATGAAGATGCAGTGTCCCAAGTCCTGGATGTACCAACCTGCCTTGATCCTGAGTCAATAGATCGTGTTTGAGAGGTAAAGGAATTTGGGGTTCTACTGAAAGCTGCTGCAGTACTGGAAACCAAATTTGCTTCGGCCAGAGAGAAGCCACTAGAATAATTTGAGCACACACTGCCTGAAGTTTGAGAAGTACCCTCTGAAGAATGGGAAATGGAGGGAAGGCATACAAGAACTTCCCTGTCCAACACAGAGACAACGCGTCATGCCAGAAAGCTCCAGGCTCTGGAATGAGCAAGCAAAAGCTGCGAAGTTTTGCACTGGATAGGGAGGTGAACAGACTGATTTCTAGGTGATTCCACATCTGGAACAGAGTGTCTGCTACCTCCTGACTTAATTCCCTTTCATGAACGAGGGACGACATCGGACAGGCTGTCCACCAGGACGTTATGAACACCTGGAACATGCATGGCTGTGAGAAACAGGTCATGCTGGACTGCCCAATTCCACACCTGCATCGCGTCCCTGCATAGGGGGTACGACTGGGTGCCTTCCTGTTTGTTGATGTACCAGACTACTGACATATTGTCTGTCTGGATTAGCAGTGTTCCCTTGGAAAGTATGGTCTGAAAGGCCTGCAGGGCATACAGAACCACCCTCATCTCCAGAAAGCTGATGTGTAATGACATCTCTGCTTGGGACCATGAATCTCGAGTCCGATGGTCCCCCAGGTGTGCTCCCCAACGCAGGTACGAAGCATCTATGGTGAGGGTTCATTTGGGGGACTTTGGAATGGAAGTCCCTTGGACAAACTGAGAGGGTCTAGCCACCGCTGGAGAGCTCTCTGAACTGCTCTGGAGACCAGAATAGGATGGTCCAGATCTTCCAAATGCTGACCCCCCACGGACTCTAAGAGTCCACTGGGATATCCCCATATGCAACCTGGCTAAAGGAACTGTGGAGACAGAGGCTGCCATCAGGCTCAGCAAGTGTAGCAATGCTCTGGCCAGAAGAGATCTAAACGAGATCACTTGAGTGACCTGCTCCCGTAGAGTCTCCTCTCTGTCTGAGGGGAGAAAGACTCTGCACTGGACTGTGCCCAAAACCACCCCTATAAACTAAAGGTTCTGGGAGGGGGTTAAGGACGACTTGGGGAAACTGACCGTTATCCCCAGTCCAGAAAATAGGTCCAGGATAACAGAGATCGAGTCCAGAAGGTTGTCCCTGGACGGAGCTGAAATGAGCCAATCATCCACGTACAGGAACACCGCTATACCCTGGCGGCATAAAGCTGCTGCCACCACTGCTAGGCACTTGGTAAAAACCCTGGGAACAGAGAACAGGCCAAAGGGGAGGGCTGTAAACGGAAAGTGCTCCCCCTGGAAATGAAATTTCAGGAAACGGCGGTGGCCTGGGAATATCGGGATATGTAGGTAGGCATCCTACATGTGCAGGGCACAGAGCCAGTGATTCTGCTGTAGCAGTGGCAGATGGCTCTGAACAGTCAGCATGCAGAACCTCTTGTACTCGACGAACAGATTCAAGCTGCTGAGGTCCAGGGTGGGTCTGAGGTCGCCCGTCTTCTTTGGGACCAGGAAGAAGTAGAAGTAGTACCCCTTTCCCATCTGGGTGAAAGGCACTGGTTCGGTGGTGGCCTTTTGCAACAGAGACCTGCTCTCCTCCTCGACCAATGGTGCTTGGTTCAGGGAGTAATGCGAGCGACCGGGAGGAGAGTCTGGAGGAGGCTCCAGAAATCTGAGCGTGTGCCCTTGGGAAATGAGTTGGAAGGACCCACATGTCTGAGGTGATCTCCTTCCATGCCTGGACGTGATGGGCATATCTTCCCCCCTCTGGCTCCACGCTATGTAATGGAGGAGAGGGAAGACTGGGCAAGTCAGGAGGCAAAGGCGCGGGTGGGGGGTGCAAAGGCCCTCCTGCCTGTCTCTGGGTTTTGGTGGTCGGTGGAGAGGAAAAGGAGGAGCCCACTGCTCTCTTTTTGTTTTGTTTCTTGGGGCCACTTGCTTCCCTTGGCACTTGGGGTTGTGCTGAAAGGGCTGCTTTTTGGGGGTACCAGCTCTGTACATAGAGCGGATGGATCTAGGGGCCTGGCTACTGTCTTGGAGGCCTGTGATCACATCCTTGGTATCCCCTCCAAAGAGGACTGAACCCCTGAAAGGGACGTCCTGAATGGCTACCTGGACATCGTTTGAAAGACCCGAGATCCACAGCCAAGCATGCCTCCTAAGGCTGATGGTCGTAGCGAGGTGTGGGCCACAGCATCTGCTGAGTCGTAGGTGGCCCGTAGGGCGTGCCTACAAGAAATTTTGGAAAGGCAGAGTTCTTTAACTATCTCCGTCTTCAGGTCCGAGTCCTCCAGGGAGGAAATCCCGTCCTCCAGTCTGGCCAAAGTGGCTTTTTGATAAGACACCAAGTGTCCCACGTAATTAAGCGAGCGTAAGGCACAAGTGGCCAAGGAGTAGACCTTGTTTCCATATTGTTCCAGCTGTCTGGACTTTTGTCTGGGTGGGGGTGCTCATGTGTTGGGTTAACCGAGCGATCATGAGCGGCTGATATGACCACTGAATCTGCCTTAGGGTGCGAGTCCAGAAAGGGAACTCTTTCAGGAGAACAGTAGATCCTGTCTGCCTTTTTGGGGATGGCAGGAATCGGGTATGGCAGTTTCCATATAGTGGTCATTAGGTCCTCGTGAGGAGCTATCCAGGGAGGAACCAGAATAGGGGTGGCAGCCTCCAAGTCGAGATGCTCTGCCAGGTGTTTTCACATGGGGTCCAGATCCTCCACGTTCCAGCCGCTCACTTGCTGGATAATACAGAGAAGTTCCATAAAGGAAGGGTCCTCCGGAGGGGACTCAGGAGATTCCTTGCCCCAGGAGGAAGGATAGCTCGTCAGATGAGGATTCTGACGTATCACTGTCCGAATCCTGGGGCTCCTCACCCTCTGGACATTCAAAGTGTGGGAGAGGAATGTCCTTGGGGGAAGCACCCAAGATGTGCACCATGTACTGAGGTGGGGGGTGTCGGGTACCATCCCTGGAATAGGAAGCCTTCTCTCCAGGTCTGTAAAGAGCTGGGACCTCGTGTTCTTCCACCAAGACTGTATGATAGCTCGGAAGTCTGGCTGGGGGGGAGGAGGAGGAGGTGGGAGGGATAGCAGGGGGAGAACAAAGAGAAGCTCCTGCACCCGTAAAATGATGAGAGGGGTATCCCTGATAATATGGGTATCCTTGCTGATATCCCTGGAAAAAGATAGGCATCAACTGACCCGACAGCGGAGGTAGCAAGGTCTGATGCCCAGTAAAATGACCGGACGGTAGGTCTTGACCTACATAACTGGGAGGGCCAGAATAAATGCCTGACGTCATGATAGTCGACGAAAAGGGCACAAACGTCGGGGCACCCGGACATGAGAAAGTACCAGACGCGGAGCCCCAAAGTCGTCAGACCCCTGCGTGTGAGGCCATTCAATAGGCCCCTGACACAAGATGCCTGATGGTGGCTGCTGTCATCTGTGAATAGGGACAGCAGGCATAAGGAGACCCAACGTCAGAGTAACTGGCAAAGGGTGGTGATCCCCGGGAGGGACTGCCTGAGGAGCCAGTAAGGTCGGAACCTCATCTAGGTGCCCTTCTTTCCCCTCTGTTACATGCATAGGCTGCTGGTCAGGGGAACCATCAGGGGAGGTGGAGCGGAAGTCTCCTGGCCAGGCAGGGCCAGAGGGAAGGTCTGACTGGGAGACATCAGACCGCTCTGCCGGACGTCGGGTGATGCGATGATAGCCCCCGACGGGAGAGCATCATCTGGGTGGTCACCGGGGGCGGTCAACTTACCAGGTGAGATAGCGACCAGGCGGTGGAGGGTAGCACCCTCAAGCGGTTTATCGTTCAAAAGCCAGCGGACGTGGGCCTTTTCTGGGCGGGTCCGGCTTGTTGGCGGCGGGCAGGCCCTGGAGGAGTCAGGGTGCGACTTGGTACCAGGGGTTCACCAGAGGAGCCGTAAAGGACTTAACATGGTGATGGGCTGAAAACCGTGGCACTGAGGTCGTCCTGAAGCTGCCTGAGTCACCACGTGGTGGCAGTGGTAGAGGGCCTTGCGTCGAAGGTTTACTGGATGAGGACCGATTCCGGTCCTCATGATGCTCCTTCTCTTTGTCTCTCTCTTTGTCCTTTTTCTTCCGTTTATCTGAAGGTGAAGAAGCAGAGTCCCGGATCTTTTGCATCTCCTTCTCCAGGGATGCCATCCTAGATTTTAGGAGATAGGCCTCTAAAGCCTGCTGGCACCACTTGCGTGTGGCCTGGTTGAAAGGCTGGCAGTCGGGACAGGCTGTGATGTCGTGGTCCAGGCCGAGACAAAGGAGGCAGAGACAGTGGCCGTCTTTGTGTGGTATTTGCGCCCCACACTTGGTGCACTTCTTCTTAGCCTTGAAAGGCGGTGGCAGAGAAGACATAAAACAATTAGAATTTTGGACGGAAATCGAGAGAAAAAAAGGTGATCGACAAGATGTCGAAGCTACCGCGAGGTACTAGCACTGGTCGATGGCAGGAAAGAACTGGAAGGCAGGCGTGGGGACTGCCCACTATATAGGGTCACGCTGACTTTAGTCACGTGATATTGGGTGGATGGTCCCCCACCAGACACTGCTGGAAAACCTTGCCATGCGGTCCTGATGCCAGAGGGCACAGCCCTATATGTAATGACCTACTGCAGGACCCTCTCAAAGTAAGATCAAAAATTATTAGATCTACTCGGCAAAAGTTGAAAGAATTTGTGGCAAATTCAGCCCTGAAAGCACTGAAACAAACACCGACAGACATGCAACTTTCGATGACGGGGCCAACACCACAGATAACAACCCAAAAACATGAGATATAGGGGAAGAAGCTGAATTTACAATAACATCTAAAAAAACTATACAGCCAACTACAGAATATCGGAGATACTCTCCAACGATAAGAAACAATGGTTGCGGACAACAGAAGGGACTTACGTGTGGTGGAGAAGCACACCGGAGCCTTAGAGGCCTGCATGATGGAATACACTCACATCACCGATGCCCATAACACAGCCCTCCTTGATTTGCACTATCGGGAGATGGATCTGGCACAAAAAATTGAGGAGCATGAAAATCGCCATCACAGAAACAACATTCGCCTCCACGGGCTCCCAGAAAAGACAGAGACCGGGGAAATTACTGTATTCATGGAGGAGCTCCTGCAAGAAATCCTCGGCCTCTCAAAAGATCAGCTATTACAATAATTTGGGCACATCGCACTTTGATTGCACCACCTAAAGATCCCAAAGCACGACGATCCATAAGAAAAAATTAATACCATAGTAATCTTGTTTTTTCCAGGGGATACTCCAATATTCACAACTCTTATGCAGTATGCCTTTAGGCCAGATCTGCCCGGAGATGAAACATTATGCTACTTATGAAACACCATTGGCACATGGCACTTTTCAAATGCTGCCGCCTATCAACAGCCTACATTCTAATCCTCAGATTTCATGGACGCCTGACAAGACAGGGCCCATAAGGAAAATAACTATTTAACACTATAGTAATAATGATAATTTAACACCCAAAAACCTCCAACAGGAGGGAAAAATCCACAAAAAGCACCCCTGAATGTCAGAATCACTTGAAGAGGGTAAAACCAATGAAAAACACAGTTTCAACTAGAAATGTCAGCATGTGACACTCATACCCCTGGTAATACAGCATGGCGTGCAGAAGCCACTGGTTCTAGCAGGGGATGCAGGTTGGGAGAGTTATGAATATTGGAGTATCCTCTAGAAGAAAATGTTAAGTAATTTTTCTTTTTACTCCAGGAATACTCCGATATTCCTAACACTTATGCAGACTAAAAAGCAGTACCTTTAGAGGTGGGCACAGAACCTACTTTGGAAATAGACTCTTCAGGACAGCTGTGCTGAACCTGGCATCACCCCTAACCTGTGTGTCCAGGCTGTAATGCTTAGTAAAGGTGTGCACTGTTCTCCAGGTAGCTGCTTTACAGATGTCCACCAAAGGAACATTTCTGGAAGCTGCTATAATAGCAGCTGTAACACTTATGGAGTGGGCTCTCAGCCCTGCTGGGGGCTCCTTCCCAGCTTTTGAATAGCAAAACTGAATACACTGAACTATCCAGTGAGAAATGGACCTCTTAGATGCTGGATTTTCTTTTCCCACATCCCCATAAGTCAGGAACAGTTGTTTCCTATCCTGTCTATGGGCCTTGGTGACTGTCATGTCCCTCTGAGGCTGGAAGATCCGAAGGCTGTGGGTTCTATCCCCAATCGAGGCACTTGGGTTAAGTCCCAATACTGACACTGTGGTGCAGCATGAGGGGGTGCTACACTCCTGAGGTGCCGCCTTCCGGATGAGACGTTAAACCGAGGTCCCATCTGCCTGTTCTGGTGGTAGTTCAGGTGGATGTTAAAGATCCCATGGCACTTCTGGAAAACAGTAGGGGAATTTCCCCGGTGTCCTGGCCAGATTTCCCATTCACTAAAAATATACCACCAACAGCTTAAAATCTGGCTCCAATTTCAGTTGGCATCCATCTGTATCTCTCCGACGAGGCTGGAAAATAGGCAAAAAAAATGTGTCTAGTCCTCCTTCCCGGTCAACAAAAACTAAATAAAATAAAATTAATATAATGTAGTAGCTAAGAGCTCTCCTGACATCAAGACTGTGCAGTCTATGTTCCCCAGAGCTTGAATGCTTAGTAAAGAAGACAGGTTCAAATGAAAGTCCGAAACCACCTTTGGAAGAAATTTTCTGTTTGTTCACAGGACCACTTTGTCCCCATAGAATGAAATGTAGTCCTGCTCCATGCAGACAGCCTGGCGCTCATGGATCCTTCTAGCAGAAGTGATTGCCACTAGGAAAACCGTTTTCCATGTGACATATTTCAAGGGAGCTGAAGACATGGGTTCAAAAGGGGAAACCATGAGCACGGCAATACACACATTTAGATCCCAGACTGGCACTGGTTTCCTGTGGGGGGGGGTGTGTGTGCAAGTGAGCTAGACCTTTAAACAACTTTTTGAAGATAGGGTTTTATGCCATAGAGGTATTCTTCCCAGCTGAAGTGTAAGACAGGGAAGCTAAGTGAACTTTTAAAGTAGTGGGCTGCAGGGCCCAGTGGGTGCAAATAAGTAAGGTAGTCCAACACAGCTGGAACCCACCTGAGCTGGCACCACATCCCTGGTGGTGCACCAGACAGAAAACCTTTTCCATTTAGAGGCGAAGGTTTTCTTGGTGGAAGGTTTCCTGTACCCCCTTAAAATATCCAGAACACTTTCAGAGAGATGCAGGCCTGCATACTCTAGGTCTTCAAGAGCCATGCTTTGAGTCTGAGGGACTTGAGGTTCAGGTAAAGAAGTCTCCCCTGACTGGAGGTTAACAGGTTGTGCCTCTGAGGAAAGTGTATTGGCTCGGCTACGTACATGGAGAGCAGCAGAGAGTACCATGGCTGCCTGGCCCAATCTGGAACTATCAAGATCATTGAAGCTAGCTGGAACCTGAGCTTGAGTAGCACTCTGTACACAGAGGGAATGGTGGGAACACGTACAGGTACTTCCCTGACCAGTGCAGAACCAGAGCATCCAGGGGTATTGATCCCTGAGCTGGGGGTCTGCAACAACACTGTGGCAGGTGGTGACGTTCGTGGGGTGCAAAGAGATTCATCTCTGGAGTGCCTCACCTTCTGAAAAATCACTTCCACCACCTGTCTGTTCAGGGTCCATTCGTGATGGGTCTGGTTGATCTGACTCAGAGCATCTGCTAGGGTATTGTCCTTGCCTGGCAGATGAATGGCATGAAGGAAAACTCCTAGGAAGTAGGCCAGAGTCCAAATTCTCATAGCTTCCGTGCAGAGAGGATCCAACTGTGTTCCTCCCTGCTTGTTTACATAGTGCATTGTGGTGGTATCGTCTGTTCTGACCTTACCACCCTTCCCTGAACCAGCGGTGTGAAGGATTGGAGTGCCTGGAACACTGCTCTGAGCCACATCAGGTTTATATACTAGAGTGACTCTACACTGGACCAAGTGCCGTGAGTAGTGTGGTCCCCTAGGTAGGCACCCCACCCTAGTAGTGATGCATCTGTTGTGAGGATCACTGATGGATACTCTTTTTGAAAGGGAACCCTTCCCTGAGATTGGCTTCCTCTTTCCACCGTTGAAGGGCCAGAAGTAACGTTTTTGTTACTAGAACTAGCTTTGAGAGAGAATCCTTTCTTTGACACCAATGAGCCCTTAGGTGGAACTGGATGTCTCATCTGGAACTTGGACTGTGCCAGTGGCGGCTGACGTTTGGCCCAGTAACTGTAGAAACTGTCTTGCAGTTTTTGGTTTGTTCAGGCTGAAGGAGCCTGCCATCTGCAGAATACTTTTTACCCTGTCCAGAGGTAGGTAAGCCCTGCCTTCCTGGGTATTTAATTCTGCTCCTATGAACTGCAGAACTTGTGCAGTGAGAAGGACTGACATTTTGAGATTTACCAAAAAACCCAGCAACTCCAGAAGTCCTTGGGTGAGCTGCAGATGTTCCTCTACCTGTTGTGGTGATTTTCCCACCACCAACTAGTCGTCCAGGTAGGGGGAAAACTGTGACACCTTGCCTTCACAGGTATGCCACAACCACTGCCAGGCACTTTGTGAACACTCTTGGAGCTGAAGTGAGACCGAATGGCAGAGCTGAAAACTGGTAATGACCTGAAGGAAGTCTGAACCTGAGGTACTTTCTGTGAGACTCCTAATGGGGATGTGGAAGTAAGCATCTTTTAGGTCCAGAGATGCCAGCCAATCTCCTTTTTGGAGAGCTGGCAGAATCAGTGACAAGGTTACCATTTTAAACCTTGGCTTTAGTAAGTGCCTGTTTAGCACCCTTAGGTCTAGGACAGGCCACCATTCACCATTTTTCTTTGTTGTAAGGAAGCATCTTGAATAAAAACCCTTCCCCCCCCCTTGTTGTGGGGGCACAGGTTCCACTACCTTTGACACAATAGGTTCTGTACCTCCTTTTCCAGCAGCTTTCTTTCTGTTTTGGAAGCTGGCTTGAACACTCTGATTCTTAGAGAGGGAAGGGATTTGAAGCTTAGGGACAAACCCTGACTCACTACTTCCAGGACCCACTTGGTCTGTGGTGACCTGTTTTCAAGCCTGTAAATAGTGAGTCAGTCTGCCCCCTACTGGTAATGGGGAGGCAGCCTGGGAAAGCATGTTAGGGGTCTTGCTTTGCCTGAGGCTGAGACTGGGAACCATGCCTGGCCTGGAACCCCTTCTGCCCCTGCCCCTGAAGTACAGCTGAACTTGGGGTACGGCCATGACCTGATATAAAGGCCTGGTGTGAAACTGTCTGCCCCTGCCTCCCCTTCAATAAGGTCTAGTGGACGGGGAAACCAATTCCTTAGCAGAATTGCTTCTGTAGGTGGCCTTGTACTTGTCCACCTTTTTCATGTAAGCCTCTGTATGGGTTCCAAAAACGGAATTATCCTCAACAGGAAACTCCAGAGCCTTGTTCAGTGTATCCTGAGTAAGGTTTATGGCTCAACCAGGTAAACCTTCTCTGAGCAATGATATTAGCCATCCACCTGGCAGCAGTGTCACTGGTATCTGCTGCCATCTGAAATTGGTATTTGGCTGCTTCTAAGCCAAATCTGGCAGTCTCAGCAAGGACACAGCTGAAAGACCAGAGGAAGCTTTGTCTGCCATAGCCATGACAGACTGCCATAGAGATTTTTTGATACTGGGCTGCATAAACCTGGAAATTGGCTTGTCTGATGGCCAAAGATGCTGACAGGTAGCCCTCCTTGGCCATACCATCAATCTTTCTGGAATCTTTTTCATGGGGGGTGAGATGCCAGAGAAACCTTTGCCTTGTCACAGGCTGCAGCTTTTACCACCCCCTGGTGGTCAGGGTGGGAGTATAAAAATTCACCCCCTTCCCTATCCAACTGATACTTCCTGTCCAGCCTTTTGTCCAAGAGGGGACAGACCCAGGTGTCTGCAGGATTTTGAATATGTATTTTTTTTTTTTAAAGAATTTATGCACAGGGAGCAGTAACTTTTTAGTGGGTGTTAGCCACATCATTTCTAGATATTCTGCTTCCTCTCCATCCTCTATCACCTCAGTGGTAGTGATGTCAAGAGCATCTACCATTTTTCTGACAAATGTAAAATGGGATGAATAATCCTCTGATGCCCTGGGAGGAGAGCCAAACTCCTGTTCATGGGAGACTTCAGGCTCTACAGGCTCTCCCTCATCTTCTTCCTCATACTCCCCATAGTTTTCCCTATCATCATGGATGGAAGATTGGGTTGATTTAGCAGGGGTCTGAACTGTTGATTGCTGTCAAGCAGGCAGCAGCCCCTGTAGCAAGACCTTAAAAGCTTGTACGGGGGGCACTAATGAGCAGCTAAAGAAAACAGTCACAACACTCCAGAGCTCCGCACCATTAAGCAATAAAAAGTGCTTTTTCAATATAATTTCGATTTTATAAGTGTTGTCTGGAGAGCATACGAAGTTGCAGGATGGACAAATTTATTACTACTGGCAAACCGGTACGACAGACGGGTAAAAACGTCAAGAAAACCGCAGTACAAGATGGAGGAGCGACGGGAGGCCCAGGCCCGATCTCGCTGTCTGCAGCAGAAATTGCAGTCCTTAGCAGAGCGGTTTCCAAACAGATCCTGGCCGACCTGAAGCTCTGCTGGGACAGCAAGGAGCAAGCACTTAGGGGTATAACCCAAGATATCAAACAGCATACTAGGTGGATAACAGAGGTGGAGCAGAGGGTATCTGACACAGAAGATGCTACAAAAACAGTCCCTGAGAAAATAATAAAATTAGAAAAAGAAGTGGAGGAATTAAAAGAGGTGCTTGATTACCAAGAAAGTTATAGTAGGAGGAATAACCTCCGTATAAGAGGACTGCCTAAGGGAGGGAATGAGGTAACCAGAGTAATTTTTGTGCTGAAATCCTACCTAAACTCCTGGGACTTGAAATGAAAAAAAGAGCAGCTGAAAATTGAAAGGGCACACAGGACTCTGGCCCTGCGCCCGAACGACCAACCTCCACAGCAAGTGATTTTTCGACTTCATCACTATCAGGACAGACAGGCATTGCTTGCAGAATATAGAAACAAAAATGAGTTAATATATGAAGGCCACAAATTAACTCTTCACCAGGACATGTCTGTCAGAATTCAACGGAAAAGGCAGCAGTTCGACACGCAGAGGGACTGTTTAAGAAAGAGGGGACTGGACTTTTTTATGATCTATCCAGCAACAGTTAACGTCAGAGTGGAGGGAGCTACCTATTCCTTTTGGGAAGCCGAAAAGCTGCAAACATTTATTGAAGAGTGGGATTGCAAAAACCAGAACACCTGAAACCCTCGATACCGCCAGGGAACTCAGCTGTCTGCTTGTTGGCCTGGGGGAATAGCATGCTGCATCAGACTGGGACACTTAGGGGAAATCAATGTGAGTGATTTTTCTTAAGCTCCCAATGTATAATAAGTCCAAACAGAGACTAGAGACAGAAGTGTGGTCATAATTATGCAGTGCTTGATAGGGCCCGTTTCCTGATCAGGCTCTGCGAGCTGACGTTGCGCAGGATAAAATAGAGTTGAATCTGCTAAAGGGGCGGTTGTGGAAGGTGCTACAACGTAACAACTGAGTAAAGAGCCGCATCCACCAGTCTCTCTCTCTCGGAGGAGAGAAAATACTCGATTCAACCTGAGGACGACACAGTGCAGCAGTCCTATAGGGCTTGCAGAGAGGGGGGTTAAAGCATTCGTTTGATGGGCAAAATAAGTTAGAAATAATGTACGCCTCCATGTTTAGGGAGGGAATAAACAAAATAGCCCATATATGATGTGCAAATGTAAATGTGGATCGAGAGGGCAATGCACAAGACCCAAGAGAGTGTTTGGGGTATGCTGTTCCAGAGGTTCGGGGGGGCAACTGGGCTCTCAAAACCAAAAAGAAAAACCTGCAAGGGAATATGACCTCTGGGTTGCAATATATATGAAAACAGAAAGGAGAATTTCTAACAAAGCACATGGCATACAAAGTAATTAAATAGGGTGTTTGGGGGAGAGTGGGGGAAGAGAGATTATTACAATATTGGAATACCATTTTGGTAAAGTGCTATACACATCTGAGCAGATCTGGATTAAGAAGAAGGGAAGAAATAGAGAATTTGATGGTATGGGGTGGGGAGAGGGGATGGGGAAAATGTTTAGTGTTTATTGTTAAATGTTGTTCATAGTTAACTGGTCTGGTCTGTACAGCTTTAAGAGTTCTCGTAATGGCCTTATAAGACGACAAAGGACATATAGTGATGCACAATGGCTAATGTGACTTCAGGGCTTTCTCAAGCGAGTATGATAGTGTCATGGAATGGGAAAGGTTTTACCTCCCCAGCTAAAGTCCTGGTAGCGCTACAATGGAGAGGCACAACCGTAGCCCTATTACAGGAAACTCATTCATCATTGAGGGAACATAAGAAACTGGTGGGAGGATGGGTTGGGGCCTGCGATGCAACGGTGTACAATTCCCACAAACGAGGCGTAGCTACTTTAATGAACAAAAACTTCCCATTTGTGGTCCACCGAACAGTAAAAGACCCCATAGAAGGCAGATATATTTTTGTGCTGGGGGAAGCATATGGTACACAAATAACATTCGGTAATGTATATGCACCCTCTGTGATGAATAAAACCTTTTATCAAAAAATCCTAGATAAACTCATAAAAGAGCAGTTCCCAAATTTAATTTTGGGTAGAGATTTCAAATGTGTGGCAGACCCCAAATTGGACTATGCAGGGACTAGGCAAAGGGCAGCTAAGGCAGTCCAACAATGGCAACTTGGCCTGATAGATCTGGGAATGATAGATCCTTGGAGGACAGACAATCTGGGGGCCCGGGAGTACACGTTTTTCCCTCGAGTCCACACGGGTCTTGGTTTAGATTGGACTATGTATATGTTCAAGGAGACAAACAACTGAACAAAAAAAGATGGGACATAGCCTGATATTTTTATTGGACCATGCTGTGGTAGAATTGGAAATAGACCTGGCTCAGAAATACACAGGAAGAGGTAACTGGAGGTTCCTTTATTAGCTAAAAAAGAATTTGGGGAATTTCTCAAAGAACAGTGGAAAGCATTCGAAGAGACAAGCAAGGGTACAGTGAGTTCTAAGGGAGTATACTAAGAAGCGAGTAAGGCATATATGCGAGGTGTGATTATAGGTTATACAGCTAAATTGAAGCAGGAGAAAAGACAAAAACAAAGGGACTTGGAGAAAAGATCTGGGAGTTGGAAAGGGAGGTGATTAGAGGAGGAGGGGAAGAAAAAACCCGTGAACTACAGCTCGCCAGAGAAACACTGTACTCAAGCCTAACAACAGAAGTAAGTAAAACTGCTCTTTGCTAGGCAGATGATGTATGAGTTGGGGAACAGACCTGGACCTCTTCTGGTTCATCTTATGAAGGAGGGGACACTAATAAACGAATAGTCCAAATCAAAGACAAAAAGACCTGCATAATGAGAAAAGAAGAGGCTATTAGACAGCATTTTAAAGAGTTCTACAAGGTCCTATGTCAGAGGACAGAAAATCTGTTGGATGAGTCTTTTGAAGGGCTTCAAATCCCTAAGTTGGATGCTGAGTGGAGAAAAGTGCTCGGCTCCAAAATAACTATAGGGGAGATAAAAGCAGCAATCAGCCAACTTAAAAAAGACAAAGCAGCCAGCTCTGACAGCTTTGGGGCTGAATATAAGATACTTAGAGAACAGATAGCTGAACCCTGTGAAATGTTATGGAAGAGGCCGGGGGGGGGGGGGAGAGGCAGGGCTTCCCAAAACATGTGAGGCCCTTGTTACAGTAATCCCTAAACTGGAAAAAGATACTGAGGAATGTGCATCTTACAGACCAATCTCCCTACTGAACCAGGATTGTAAAATTATGACAAAAGTCCTGGCTATGAGATTGGAGGAAATGCTGCCCCTCCTGGTTCAAGCCAATCAAACAGGTTTTATACAAGGCAGGCAGTCATATCACAATATACGTAGACTATTAAATGTAGTGTGGTGGGGTTCTTGGCATCCTGGATGGGCTTGTGTCCTGTCCATGGACGCCAAGAAAGCCTTTGATAGGATAGAGTGGGGATACTTAATGAAAATGCTGGGAAGGTTCGGGTTAGGGGAGGAATTTATAAAACTAGTTGGGGCATTTTATAAAACCCCATCAGCTAGGGTTCTAGTGAATGGAATTCCCTCACTGGAGTTTAGACTAAGGCGTAGAACCAGACAGGGCCGTCTTCTGTCACCTCTATTATTCACCCTGGAAATTAAAATTGGTAGCGACCCCAAGATAGAGGGTGAGGTGAGAGTGAAGGGAGGCAAACATGTTATAACCCTTTATGCAAATGATATTCTGTTATTTCTTACGAATCCTGAACATTCAGTTCCAGAGATGTTGCGTATAGTGGAACAATTTGCCAAATTCTCGGGTTATAAACTAAATCTAAATAAATCAGAAATAATGTTCCGAGGGTGGGGGCAACAGACAAGGGAGGGAGGCATGGGGACTGAAGTGGTAAATAAGACATTTACATACCTGGGGACAGAAGTAGGGAAAGATCTAGGAACCCTATATGATGAAAATTATAAGCCTCTATTTGTTGAATTTTGATGACCCAGAAAGCCCACTGGGCCTAGAAATCCCTTTTTCAGCAGTGACCGGGGGGGGGTGATACAGATGGTAAGCAACTGAAACTGAACCAGATTAAGTTGGTGGTGGTATTTTACTGAATGAGGGAAATTTGGCCAGGACACCGGGGTAATTCCCCTACTCTTTTTGATAAGTACCATGGGATCTTTAACATCCACCTGAACTACCACCAGAACAGGCAGATATTTAGAAATATATTGAAGGATCTGAGTAGGTGGAAAGCATTGCCGATCTCCTGGATGGGTAGAATTAATCTTATAAAGATGAATGTGCTCTCCAGGATTTTGTACACTATACAAATGATACCATTCTGTCCCACCACAGGAAATATTAAAAAAACTAGAGAATGGGTTTACAGAGTTTGTTTGGCAGGGCAAAAAAAAAAAACAGAAAAAGTCTTAAGCGCTTGAAAGCCCCAGGAGCGCAGGGAGGTCTTAACTTTCCTGATATTAGAGGGTACTACCTGGCGACCCAATACAGATACATTCAAAACTGGGTTAATAGAAATAAGGTGACTGGGTGGCTGGAGATAGAGGAAGAGGAAGAGGGGGCACCAGGAAGAATTTCAGGTTATTTGGTACAAGATGGCCTGAAGGCTTAAAAAAGATTAAAAACACCTAACCCCATGGTGGTTGCAAGCTTGTTGACTTGGGGCAACATTAAGAGAAGACGAGGAGTAGAAACGGCTAATACACTTCTCGTTCATATGGCGGGTAACCCGGATTTCCTTCCAGGATTGGAAGACGAGAGCTTCAAACTATGGCAAGGCAGGGGTATAAGTTGTGTATAGCTGATCTTACTATGAGGACAAGAATGTACTCCTTCCAAGAACTACAAAAAGGTTTAAACCTTCCAACCACTCACTTTTATAAGTACCTCCAGGTTAGGGATTATTACAGGAAACTTACAAGATCCCAAGGGGATACTACCCAGAGAACTGAAAGAGAAAGTTTGGGAGCAGCCAAAAATGAAAAGGGGCTAATGGGAAGAGTGGTGAAATTAGATAGGAAAACATTCCAAGAAAATATACAAATGGCTAAGAAATGGTGGGAAAGAGACTTGGGGAAGGGATCAGTGAATCTAACTGAAAAATGCTTCTGGAATCACATATAGGGCTTTTAATATGCAATAAATACAAGGAGGCTCACTATAAATTCATACACCAATTACACTACCCCCCTAGTATGGTCCCCAGATTCTGCCCTGAGGTGACAGCGATGTGTAATAAAGGTAAGATGGCACAAGGGACATATACACATTATTACTGGGGATGCCCACAGATAATTAAATACTGGAAGGGAGTGGCACAGAAAATTTCAAAAATGATGGGTCACCCAATAGAATATTCCCAGAAATCTCTATTAGGGATAGAAGGGGAGGAGAATGGGGAATGGGTGATGCACCCCAGATGGATTAGGGTGCGTCTGGTGGTTGCCAGACAGGGGATCCAAAACCTGTGGACTACGAGCACAGGTCCTACAGTGGAGCAATGGAAAGGGCTCACTAGCAGGGTGCTGGCGGTAGATAGATTAACCTATGTCATAAAGGGGATTGAAAAATTTTTAAGGGTCTGGAATGGCTACCTAAGCACTCTGAACACAGATGAGAGAGCCCTTACAGTGGAGGAAGGAATGATTCAATACAAAATGAAACAGTGATAAATTAACTGAAACATACTCAGCGAAAGGAGTGTATAACTAAACAGTGAACAAATAATTGAACTATAGACAGACCAAATGGTTGTTGGTTTTAACTTTTTGATTATTGTTATATGGTTTTCTTTTTCTTGAAGAGTTTATTTTTTTCCTCAAAACAATGGACAGTTTGCAACAGGTGGATATGGCAGCAGTCAGACTATGCATAGGAACCTGTAAAGCAACCTTCAAGAAGCAGCATTAATGTTGCAGTGTATCTTGATGTATTGAACTGTATAAATGAACCATCGATTATGTATAAGATACAAATACTGACAACTGTACTGTAATATGAATACTGTCCTTTAATAAACATGTTATACAAAAAAAAAGCTTGTGCAATCTCCAGTGGAGAGGGCATATTTCCTGCCACACCAGAAGTCCCCAAACGCTGATCAGCAAGGGGTTCTGTGTGTCTAGTCTTTCTGTTTTTTTTTCAGTGGAACTGAAGAGCTAGCCAGTTCAGCAGGCCTTTTTGTAATTACCTTTGCACCGGTATCAGGGTAGAAGTAGTGGTTTCTGTGGTTTCACCCACAGCCACTGAGGTCAGAGCCAGAGGGACCGTTAGGTGAAGGCGACTTCTTTTTAAGCCTTTCCAAACACTTTTCAAGCGTTTTTTCAGGAAAGGTCCTGCAAATTTCACAATCTGATTTTAAATGGTCATAGCCAAGGCAGACCACACAAGAAGCGTGCTTATCTGCTTGGCAAACATCTTATCCACTCTGTACAGTTTTTAAAACTGGGTTCACCAGTTTTTCTCTTAGGTTTTTCGGACATTTTAGTCAATTCAGCAGAAAAACAGCAACCGCAATAAAATTTAAACTTTTAAAACTAAAATCAGCGGTTTCGGTTGGTTCAGGAACCGACTAGAACCGAGAATCAAGAACAAAGGAACCGGGTTTGGCGGTTCAGAATCTGGTATTAGCGGTTATACAAAAACTATTGTATTTAAACAAAATGCCCTAAAATAAAAGGAGTTTCTGTCGCAAAACTCTGCTGAAAACTACAAAATTTCCAGTTCCCCTCCGGTTATACCAAACCGGGAGAAACCCAGAAAAATCAACAATTTAACTAACATAAACGAACGGTTATTTAAAAAACAAAAATATAAGGGCAGCAGATGAAAATAAAAAGAATACTTATATATTTTTATACGTTTCACTAAGAGATGTTGAAGAGGGGCTCTCCGAGCGTCTAGTTTTGACAGGCGGAGAGAGAAATCTGAGAGTTAGAATGTAGGCAGTTGATAGGTGGCAGCATCTGAAAAATGGCATGTGCCAATGATATTCTGTCATAAGCAGAACGCTGCATCTCCGGGCAGATCTGACTTAAATGCATTCTGCATAAGAGTTAGGAATACTGGAGTATTCCTGGGGTGAGAATTAGGCTTTCCTCAATTTTCGAACAAAAGAAATGATCCTCCAGATGGCCTGGGTGAAGAAAGAGGTTTTCTCTGGGGACCAACGGCTCTTCCTTGAACACAACTTCGCCCCTGCTACTATGCAGAAACGTAGACAAGACCTTGCCATTTAGAAGCTTTTCCGGGAGAAAGGCTTCAACGTTTTTTTTTAGAATACCCAGCCTGCTTATGAGTAGTAGGAGGGTACCAAACGATTCACTGATCTAGCTGAGGCACGGGAATTCCTTACACACTAAGGTATCACTCTTGAAGACATTGTTTCCCGTTTTTCCATCACAAGAACTCCAAAGAGTTGAATGGCACATTAAATCCAAATCCCGGTCATTTCACACAGCATAGCCAGATGTCTGGACCACAATTCAAAGTGCTTCTCAAGCTGGAATGAAGCCACCAATAGTGCACGATGCTGGCACTTCTAGCTCCTCATCCAGTGCTCAATCAACAACTGTGGATCTTACTTTGAGGGGGGAGCTCTTGCAGCAGGCTATTACTATTAGGACTATTGCCGTAGGCCTTAGGACACACTGGGAAAAAACTTGTCTAGCAGTACCCAGCGGGGACCGCCATGTTGGCTCCGCCCCATCGGTCATGCTACAAAAGGGGGCGGACTCCAGCTCCACCTCAGTTCTTTCCCATCTACTGTTTTTTTCCGATGATTTATATAGTTTTTTCTCCCCGTTTCATTCCTTTTTGCAGTTTGTGTTCTCCCTTTCGACCTTGGTACTGTCGCATGTCGTCACCATCGTCAGTCTCGTCCTCCGGTCCCAAGAAGACGAAGTGGCCTGTGGCCACCAAATTCCATCCAAGGACGGCCACAACTAGTGTGTCTTCTACCTGGGACCAGACCACGACCTCAAGACCTTCAAGATTTGCAAGGGCTTTACTAGCAGGACGAGGATTAGACACCTGAAGGTCTTGAAAGCCCACCTGCTTGAGCAAGAGATGGACATCCTGCAATCTTCCCCTGGGGACGAGAACAAAAGCGGGGAGAAGTCGCAAAAGTCCTGCAACAAGGACCATAGCTGGTTCCACCACCACTCAAGATCCCGCTCTTCCCACAGGAAGTTCTGGCTCGGGCGGGTCTAACTGCTCCAAGTATTCCAGGCACAGGGAAAAATCTAGGCCTGAAGCTCCCACCAAAATACTGACGTTGGTCCCGTCGGGAGCTACTTCCTCTGCTTCTCAGCCTTCTAAGACGAAGGTCATGCCGCTGTGCGTGTCCTCTACCCCAGCGGAGTCGATTAAGGCTTCCACCTCGGCACAAGCCCTGGCCATGCCGGAGAATGCCCAGACTATGGCCTTACCGGACTCAGGTAAGCTGTCTGGCAAGGACCAGGACCCCGAGGCTAAGGCCCCCACCGGTTCCCACCCTCCTAAGTTGGCCACATCGGATCCGGCCCAGGCTTAGACACCAGCACCAGTCAAAGTGCCTACGGCTGATGGGGCTGCCGATGAGCCAACGACGGTCAAGGTACCGACAACAGCCTTTAGGGCCTCTACTTCGGAGGGCTCATCCTCGGGTTCCCCCCCAACTTCTCTGATTCCACCATAGCGGGCGGCAGCATCTTGTTTCAGTAAGGAGGAGCTGGGAGAACTTTTCTTCTTTTGGTAGAGCCAGGTCCACAAAGACACTCCCTCTACCTCAACTGGAACAGACACCGGTCAACCAGGAGTCTGGGGATTTACCAGTCATCTCGCCAACTAATACCCCTGAGGACCAGTGTGTGACCTCAAAAGCTCGCTCCCCCTCGGCTGTATGTTCCCAGTCCAGAGACCGTAGATGGCGCCACTGAAGGTTGGTCAGCCATTGTCAGTCTAAGCTTAGGAGCAGATCCCGCAGTTGCCGCAGATCTTCCTCTAGGTGGGCTCGCTCCTGTAGCCGACGCCGGTCTCAGGACAAGCGTTGGTCTCCACTCCGTCGGTCTCAGGACCGGCGTCTGTCTAGGAGTCATCGACGTTCTACAGAGGGTAGTCCCTGTAGACTTAGCTAGGACACTTCGAGGTCCAGGAGCAGGTCTTCCTCACCATTCTCAGGAGTTGGGAGATCTCCTGATGATAGGAATCTACCCCGTTCGCATCCAGATGATCCCTCTTTCATGGACGTCATGAGGCATTTCCAGGCCACTAACGAATGGGAGACCGAGGACCTGGATCTGGAACCCCGGAGACTGGCTCGCTACCTGAGGCATAAGATGCCCAAGCCCCTGATGGTGCCTCATCTTGTCGACACATTCCAAGACCTTACCAGGACAACCTGGAAGTGTCCAGCCTCAGTCCTGGCTGTTCCCAAAAAGTCGGACAGGCTATACATGGTCCCGAGGAATGAGCCTTTTCTGGCGGAAAACCCTCAGGTGGATTCCATGGTGATTGCAGCTGCTCATGACAAGTCGAAGCAGCCAAAGAATCTAATCTCCCAGCCTTCCAACCAGGAGTCCCATTTTTTTGACCAAGCGGGCAAGAAGGTTTATTCTGCTCCACCTGCTCCATCCGTTCCCTTACTTTCCATATGCATATGGTCCAGTACCAAAATGTGCTCTGGAAGAAGGGACAGGAGCTTGTCAATGCCTTGCCAGATTCCGCACAAAAGACGAAACTTCTGGATGTGTTGAAATCAAGCTCGGACATAGGGAGGCATGTTCTGCGTGCCTCATATGACACTGCGGATACGGCGGCCAGGGCGGCAGCATCAGGTGTCTGCCTTCGACATCATGCATGGCTGAGATGCTCTGGCTTTCAGAACGATCTGTAGTCCGGAATCAGGGACTTCCTGTTCCACAGTTCCGTCCTCTTTGGGCAGGAGACCGAGGGTTTGATCTCTCATCTCCAGGAGTAGGGCAAGTCTATTTGGTTCATCCAGCAAAATGTATAAGGGGGGACCAGAGACTCTTCCAGAAGCAGCCCTTTCGTAAACCCTCAGGCCAACAAGCCCATGGTAACAACCAGGGACAGAGAGGTAGCTTTAAAAGGAAGGCCAGCAACCATCAGTCTGGTGGCGTGCCTTTTCGAGGCAAGTTCTCCCACACCTCTCTCCCCACCCCCGGCTCTGCCCAATGATTCGCCACTGCCCCCCCCCCTTCTGATGGAGACTTAAGGGGGGGCAGTAGGGGGTCGCTTCTCCCTCCATCTGGAGGGATGGGGCTCTATCACATCAGGCCAGTGGGTCTTAGACATCAAAAGGAGAGGACACACACTGAAGTTCACACAGATTCCTCCAGAAACTCCACCAAGGTCTTCAAGATACCCTCCTTCTCACATCCCTCTTATAGAAGGAGAAATCCAGGCCCTCTTGCACAAAAAGGCAATAGAGCCAGTCCCCCTGTGGCAACAGGGAAAAAGGGTATCATTCATTTTTTTCCTGGTTCCAAAGATGATACAAGATCTTCACCCCATTCTGGACCTCAGCTCTCTGAACAACTATATAGAATACCGAAGGTTCTGAATGGTGACCCTTCCAGGTCTCATTCCTCTGCTGTACCACAGAGACCGGCTCTGTTCCCAGGAGATGCATGATGCTTACATGCACATCAGGGTCTTTCCCCCTCACAGGAAGTTCCTGGGGGAACATTATCAGTTCCGGTTCTTCCGTTCGGCCACTCCTCCAGTCTTCACCAAATGCCTTGCAGTGGTAGCTGCGGCTCTAAGGCACAAGGGACATTACGTCTTTCCTTACCTCTACAACTGGCTCCTAGCAGCCCTGTCGAGAGAGTGCCTGCTTCGAGCTCTTGGAGACACTTATACATTGTTCCGAGAGGTGAGAATCACCCTGAAGCTACCAAAATCTTCCCCAGAGCCCAGCCAAAGACTCACCTTTATAGGTGCGGTCCTGGAATCAGTCCAGGGCATGACTTTCCTTCCTCCAGAAAGAGGAGTTTGCCTGAGAGAGGTGGCCAGTATGGTCCTAGTAACCCCACAGGTCGCCGCCAGGACCTTCCTCAGACTTCTGGGGCACATGGCGGCCATCCTGGTAGTTCCCTTGGCCTGCCTCCACATGAGGGTCCCACAGTGGATGCTCAGGGTGCTGTGGGACCAGGGCTCAGATGGTCTGGACCATGTTGTCAGGATCTCGGAGTTGGTCAGGAGGACCCTACGTTGGTGGTTGGACCCTTTGAATCTAGACAAAGGGATTCCATTTTGTCAGGAGCCCCCAAGTCGGACTCCGACAACAGATGCCTCCAATTTGGGCTGGGGGGTGCACCTCGGGGATCACCAGACTCAGGGTGTCTGGACTCCGGAGGAGCGCATCCTCCACATCAATGTTCTGGAAATGCGGGCGGTCTTCAACGCCCTAAGGGCCTTTCAAGAGGACCTCATGCCAGGCTCTCTTCTCGTGCAGACCGACAACATGGCGGTTGTCTTTTACATCAACAAGCAAGGGGGAACTCACTCCTGCCCCCTGTGCAGGGAGGTGATGAGAGTCTGGTATTGGGCGATGGAGCATCGGATCTTGCTGTCCGCCGTCCATGTTCCAGGCGCCCAAAACTACTTGGCAGACAGCCTCAGCAGGTCTCAGACCAAGGCGCACAAGTGGGAGCTGCTACAGTCTGTAGCGGACCAGCTGTTCGACACATGTAGTCGTCCAGAGCTAGACCTCTTTGCGTCTCCATGCAACGCCAAACTGCCAGTTTTTTGCTTGCGAGAGCATGTGCCTGGTGTTTTCTGGACAGACATGTTGTCTCTTTGCTGGGCAGGGAAGTTTCTTTACGCCTTCCCTCCCTTCCCTCTCCTTCAGCAAGTATTGCTGAAGGTACAGGCAGAGGGGGCACGAATGATTCTGATCACCCCGCTGTGGCTCTGGCAGATTTGGTTCCCACTACTTCAACGGTTGTCCTCAGAACCTCCAGTTCTGCTGCCAATGTGCTCATAACTGCTATCCCAGGACCGGGGTAGGCTGGTGCATCTAGATCTCAGGTCCCTACACCTTCATGCTTGGTTCCTGTAAACATAGTCAAATCCAGGTAAGAGGTCACTCAAGAGGTGGCGGACATCCTCGTTTCTGTGAAGAAGACTTCGACCCGCTCCACTTATGCCATGAAGTGGAAGCAGTTCTGCCTTTGGGCTTCGTCCCACCGTCTGGATCCCCTTTCTGCCCGGTGAACTCAGTATTACAATATCTCCTCTGCTTATGTGAGCAAGGCTCGAGTTATTCATCCATAAAGGTGCACATGTGGGCCATCTCTGCTTATGTCCTGTTCGGAGACAGGACCCTGGCTCAGTTGGATGTGGCCCACACCTTTTTATGGTCACTTGGCACCTACAACCTCCCATCAGGATCCTATCCCTCCCTGGGATCTCCTTTTTGTGCTGGAGAAACTAACTCTTCCCCCTCCCCCTTTGAGCCCGCAGCGGAATGTGAGCTGCGTTTCCTTTCCTGGAAGGTTTCCTTTCTAGTTGCTGTTACTTCAGCTTGAAAAGTTTCCGAGCTACAGACTATGATGTGTAAGGAGCCTTATATTATTTTTCATTGGGAAAGAGTTTCCCTTAGAACAAATCGTAAGTTCTTACCTAAAGTGGTTTCAGAGTTGACCCTCAGCCAGTCGGTTGACCTTCCAGTTTATTATCCTACCCCTACTAATCAGGGACGGTCTCTCCTGCACACATTGGATGTCCACAGGATGCTGTGGTAGTACTTTACGTGGACAGCGGCACACCGCAAATTGGAGCATTTGTTTGTGCCCTTTGAGCCTCAACACCTGGGCAAACTGGTGGCTTGTACATTGCATAGTGTACTGCTATGACAAGTACAATAAACCTCTACCAGGCATGATCAGAGGTCATTCCACTAGAGGAGTCTCTACCTCTTTCGCCTCCTTAAAAAACGTCTCCCTTCAAGACATCTGTGCAGCCGATACTTGGAATTCAGTGCACACCTTCGTTAGGCATTATAGTCTGGACATTGCTTCCAGGAGCCGAGACTGGTTTGGCCTGGCAGTTCTTCAGGGGCTCTTGTCCTAGTTTGCCGACTCCAGCCATAGGCTTTAACATCACTTCATCTGTCATCCTACCTCCCGGGGCTAGTCACCTCCTTGGTGACGGACTGCTTGGGATTCTGTCCTAATAGTAATAGCCTGCTGCAAGAGCTCCCCCTCAAAGTAAGATAGTACAGTTACGCAAGAACTTCCCGTGACAGTAGAACTTCGACAGGCACTCTACAGCAGGCGCTGCTTTCCTGCCCTCCATCCACCAGGAGAATTTCTGCAGCATGTCTAGGGTGGGCTTCGGCCGGTTCTCTCGCTGAGTTACGTTCACGGGTCTTTCCCAGGGGAACTTAGGTGGAGCCGGGGTCCACCCCCTTTTGTAGCATGACTGATGTCGGGGTGGAGCGGACATCAGTGGGGTGGTCCCCGCTGGGTACTGCTAGCTAATTTTTTTCCGTGGGTCCTAAGGCCTGCGGTAATAGTCCAAATAGTAAAAGCATGCTGCAAGAGCATCTCTCGAAGATCTACTGTTACGGTAAGTTCTTACGTAACTGTACTTTAACCGCTGATGAATAGAAGGAGCCCAGGTACTTTCTTTCTCTGATACAACTGATGCTATCTGGCTCCGTGGTTAACTTTGCTTGTACTTTTTAAAACTCTCCAGGATGGACACAATACATATCTCTGCTGCTTCAGAGGCAAGTTTGACTAAACACTTACAGTGAATGAGGGTTTTTCTTTATTTTTACATAGGATGTATCTGGAAGAGAGATTGCGCTGCCTAACCTCAGTCTCTCCTCCCCTGCCATGTTCTGCTTTGGCTGCAATTTACTTTTTATTGCTTTATCTGCTGAACTAATTTATTTATAATGAGGGCTCAGCAAGACTTATATCTCTGTTTGCGAGTGCACTGAGATACCACTGCTCTGTGATTTACCCAAGCTTCATGTTTATTTGAAAGTTAGCTCCGATTTCTGTTGGATTGCTACATGAAGCAGAGTCATGGTTTTCTTTCTTCCATTATATAGTCATTTCTATATTTGGCCACTAGATGGCAACAATTTCATCATTTTTAAGAGGGCAGATCAGGTAGCAGCCCAGCTTATATTGCAGAAGAGGAAAACGTTTTCAATAGAAGCTTTAAACAATTTTAAGTTGGACACATTATGATAGACTTATTCAATGCAACCAGATCTGAGTCCAGTAAACTGGATACTGACTTTCTTAAAGACATTTCATACTGTTTATTATACTTGTATTGTACTCCGCTGTTTAGTCTACCCTTTCCTGCTCCGATAAAAGAGGGGTGGAGCAAATTGGTATATAGGGGTCAGAGAAATACTACTGTTATTAGGATTATTCGTCTGGTGTCTAACCTGTACTAAGCAATAGGCTGGAGAAGTAATGCCAGTCCTCTCTATGCTGCACAGAATTCAATACCTGCATTTTCTTAGGTGGTTTAGATGCAGGGTTTTTATGCAAACTTAAGTTGAGCTTCAGGTGGCAGTGCTGCTAAGTAAAGACCCCATAGTAGGAGAACTCACCACAGTGCTGCTCATTGTGGGTGGGGATGACACGTTCTGACTGCCTTACTACTATAGCGGTCAGCTAAGGAATGCCCCTAGAAGGCAATCTAGCACTCTCCTGTAGTCCATCTTACCTTTTTGAAAGTGCCAGTAGGTGTTTGCACCTTGAAGTGCATAAATAGTGCAAAATATTGTTCTTGTTTCAATCTTTTAACTTGGTTATCCCTGGCTTTTGGGATTCTAATGTTTCTACATATTTGTAAGTTGAATCTGTTCTTATGGTCGGTGTGTGTGGATCAGTTGGGGGCTGGAGGGGTCAGTCTGTGCTTCTTCTTAATAGACAGATCATCATGGCGGAATTAAAGGCAGTTACTTGCAATGTGAAAGGCACGAACAATCCAATAAAACGCTCCAGACTCCTTCAAGAATTACAAAGGCTGCGGGCTGACGTGGCTCTGCTGCAAGAAACCCACCTAAATACAGTGCAGCATAACAAACTTAAGCGCTTCTGGGTGGGAGAGGTTTATGCCTTGCATTGCGTAGTGCACCCCCATAAACGAGGGGTAGCTATTTTGATCCCCAAGAACCTCCGCTTAACAGTATCCAAGATCCAGACCGATCCTTAAGGCAGTTATATATAGACTGCAGGGGAGCTAGGGGGACGTTCACAGAAACATAGGCTTTGATGGCAGATAAGGACCGCTTGGCCCACCTAGTCTGCCCATTTTCCTACCTGATGGATAGGCTGCAGATTCTAGTTAACCAACAGTTTACTTCCTCCTACCCCCACTAGAATTGTTTCATGTCTGTCCCATGCATTCTTGAATTCTCCCACTGTTTTTTACTCCACAACCTCCTCAGGGAGGCTATTCCATGCATCCACAACCCTCTCAGTGAAAAAATACTTTCCAACATTACCTCTGAGCCATCCCCCCTCTATCTTCAAACAGTGCCCCCTTGTTCTTGCCCATCTCTTTTTCTGAAAGATGCTACCCTCTTGGACTTTGTTAATTCCCTTAAGGTACCTGAAAGTTTCTATCGTGTCCCCCTCTCCCTCCTTTCCTCGAGGGTATACATATTAAGCTGCTTTAGTCTCTCTTCATATGTCTTCTGGTGTAGACCCTGCACCATTTTGGTTGCCCTCCTCTAAACAGCCTCCACTCTGTCTATGTCTTTGCGGAGATGGGGTCTCCAGAACTGCACGCAGTACTCCAGATGGAGTCTCACCAACTGTCTGTACAGAGGGATAACTTCTTGTTTTCTACTGTTGATGCCTCTCTCTATGCATCCCAATATCCCCCAGCCCTCCTTACTGCCTTCTCACATTGCTTGCCCACCTTTAGGTCATCTGATATAATTACTTCCAGGTCTGTTTCGATTTCTGCTGTTAGTATCTCACCCCCCCATTGTGTACTCTTCCCCTGGGTTTTTGTTTCCCAGGTGCATTACTTTGCACTGAGTCTGAGCTGCCATACACTATCCTCAACCTCTTTGCTCCGAATGAGGAGCATCTTAGGATCCCATTCTTTTCCAAGGTTATTGTGGATGTCACCACAGATGCTCAGAGTGTATTGATTATAAGGGGGACTTTAATACATCACTTTCCCCATATCTGGACAAATTGGGGGTTCTTCTGGGAAGAAAATCTGGGGTTTCCACCACACTCATTCATTCTCCAGGAATACACCGTAGTAGACGTTTGGAGACTTTTCCACGTTACAGTGCGAGATTACACATATTCTCCGACACAACCAGTACTCATGAATTGATTACTTTCTAATTCCGGTCACTTGGGCACGCACAGCAGAATTATCTAGGGTGGGTTCCACAACTATCTCAGATCATGCCCCAGTTCTTTTAAGGATGGTTCTAGGTACCCCTTGCAAAACCACCACATGGCGCTTAAATGTCAGTCTCCTCACCACAGACGAATTCAAAGCCTTGATTAAAGAAGAGACCCAGACTTTTCAACAATTAAATCCCCAGGAGGACACCTCCCCTCCCATGCCATGTACTGGGATGCGCTTAAGGATTACCTCCGGGTAAAGATTATTTCCTGTGCCACTAAGGTTAAAAAAGACAGAATCCATCAACAGCAAGAACTGGAAAACTGTATTACAGAATTGGAGGCACACCACAGGGCCATCTTAGATACTCGGACCAAGAAACAACTAGAGGAAACTAAAAAAGTTCTCTCTCAGTTAATGGAGTATAAGGTAGAAGGGGTTCTGAGGTGTGCTAGGCACGGATTTTACGAACACGGCAATAGGGCAGGCAAGTTGTTGGCGGCCCAGCTTCGTAAAGAAGCAGCTAATAGGGCGGTACTTAAATTGCGACATAGGGAGACAGCAAACTACCTGACTTCACCTAAAGAGATAACCCATCACTTTGCCAAATAATATAAGCTTCTCTACAGCCCGGAGAGAGGTCCTTCGCATCCACAAGAAGTCCAAGCTTATTTAGATCTGGTTCCACTTCCCTCACTACAGGAATCAGAGGTAGCTGCCCTTAATGCCCCCATTACGGCACAGGAGCGCACATGCCGGATCCAACATTTAGAAAATGCTAAAACCCACGGGCCACACGGCTATCCAGCCAAGTTCTATAAAACATTTCAGTCAGAACTTGTCCTTCTTGTAACTAAAGCTACTATTTTGGAAGAAGGCGCGGCAACTCCCACCTCTTGGAAATGAGCCCAAATTACTGTCCTACTTAAGCCGTGAAAGGACCCCTCCAAATGTGGCTCATACCACCCTATTTCTGTGTTAAATACAGACCTAAAAAAGTTTACTGGCATTTTAGCTAATGGATTACAGGGCATTATTCTGTAGGAAGGGGAACACATTAGTGGTAGGGGACTTTAACCTCCCTGGGGTGGAGTGGAACACCCCGGCCACCACGTGTGCAAAGGAGCAGGTGTTACTAGATGCATTTCAGGACTGCTTCCTGGTGCAATTGGTCCACGAGCTGACTAGGGCGGGAAAGATGCTGGACCTGGTATTAACAAACGGGGAGGTTGTAAGGGATCTGGGAGTGGAGGACCCCTTGGCTGGGAGTGACCATCACACGGTGTGGTTCACACTCAATATGGGCAGGGAAACAGGATGTACAGGTACCAAGGTGATTGATTTTAAGGGAGCAGACTATAGAAGGATGGGGGAAATTTTGGTTAAGCACCTGGTGGGAATTCAGACAAGCATGGGTGCTAGCCAGAAGTGGGATATCATTAAAAAAGGGCTAGCAGAGGCAACTGAGACTTGCACCAGGACACGGAGCAAGAAGGATAGGGCAAAGACGCCAAGCTGGCTGACTCTGGAAGTCATGGAAGGGGTGAGGGCCAAGAGAAAGGCATTCCAGAGGCTTAGGAAATCAGGACGGCATGGGGACAAAGACAAGTACACAAAGAAGTCCAGGGAGGTTACCAAGCTAGTCAGAGTTGCCAAGGCTTCCAGAGAGCTGAGCCTGGCACAGGGAATCAAGGACAAGAAAAAGACTTCTTCCACTACATTGGTGAGAGAAGAAGGGACAAGGACCAGATTGTGAGGATTAAGAAGGATTGGGGTGGGTGGAGAAAGAGGGGACCAGGCAGAGCTCTGAATGAGTACTTCTGCTGTGTGTTCACAATGGAAAGGGGGGGGCAGATACCCCATAGAAAGGGTGGAGTGGGCGGGGGGGGGTGACTGATATCAGGATTACAGAGGACAGGGTGCTGGAAAGGCTAAGGGTGGACAAGGCACCGGGACCAGACGGCATTCACCCTAGGGTACTTATGGAGCTAGCGGAGATCCTGGTGGGACCACTGACAGTCCTGTTCAGTACATCATTGGACACAGCGTGTGTGCCACAGGACTGGAGGATGGCCCATGTGAGCCCATTCATAAAAGTGGCCCGAAGGACGATCCAGGCAACTACAGACCAGTGAATCTCACTTCAATCATGGGGAAGCTCATGATGTCAATCCTTAAAGAGAGGCTAGTGACCTTTTTGGAAGACAATGGTCTCCAAGACGGTCATCAACACGGTTCTGTCTCAGGTAGATCCTACCAGACTAACCTAGTTGAGTACTATAGCTGGGTGACCAGGGAACTGGACAGGGGCCATGCAGTGGACGTCCTGTATTTGGACTTCAGCAAGGCCTTTGACTCAATACTGCATAGGAGGCTGGGGGGAAAACTGGAATACATAGAGATGGGAATAAAAATGGTCAACTGGCTGAGGGGTAGGCAACAAAGGGTGGTGATGGTGAGGGGAACTCATCACCAAGGGACATTACGAGCGGGGTACTCCAGGGTTCGGTACTGGGACCGGTGCCATTTGGGATATTCATAGCTGGGATCTCAAATGGGATCCAGAGAAGAATCAGTCTGTTCGCAGACAATACTAAGATCGGAGCTGTGGTAGATGACAGAGGGGTGGAAGGGGCTGCAGGTGGACCTGACCAAACTATAGGAGTGGGTCGGAAACATGGCAGTTGGGGTTCAACGCCAAGAATTGCAAGGAACCAGGGGAGGAAATATCAGTTGGGAGGGCTACGGTTGGAAAACATGGGGGAGGAAAAGGATCTAGGGGTACTAACAACAGGGAGTATGAATCACTCAGCTCAGTGCAGGAAGGTGGCTGCAAAGGCAAACAAGATGCTGGGGTGCATAGCGAGGGGAATCTCCTCCAGGCACAGAGAGGTGATCCTACCCCTGTACAGGTCATTGGTCAGGCCATACCTGGAATACTGCATACAGTACTGGCGTCCATTCCTGAAAAAGGACATCAGATTGCTGGAGGTGGTGCAGCGTAGAGCAACGAAGACGATCCAGGGACTGGTGGGAAAATCCTATGAGAAGAGGCTGAGGCAGCTGAACATGTATTCCCTGGAGGAGAGGAGGGATGGGGGGGGGATATGACTGAAACCTTTAAATACTTAAAGGGAATAAACAAGGCTAGTACGGAAGGGATCCTTTAGATAATAAGGGGGAGGGACACGAGAGGGCATTGACTGAGATTGGAGGGGGGAATTCAGGAGAGAAATCAGGAGACATTTTCACGGAAAGGGTGGTGGACAAGTGGAATACTCTGCCCGAGGAAGTGGTATTGTGTAAAACGGTGGGGGGATTTAAGAGGAGGTGGGACAGAGTGAGGGGGGTTGTTGAGGGGAGGATGGGGCAGCTGCAAGTTGAGGGCTAGCTGTACAATCGAGCAGACTCAGACTGTGAGGCCTGTTTCTGCTGGCATTTCGCATGTTCATATGCAATTCAAACCTTAGTTCACAACAACCAAACTGGCTTCATCAAGGGCAGGCTTCTACAGGACAATATCAACCACTTCCTCATATTATATTATCTCAAATGTCTCAAAAGCTTTTCAACTAGCTATTAAGTGTTGATGCTGAGAAAGCATTCGACTGTGTCGACTGGCACTTCCTACATCAGGTTCTGCCTAAATTTAACTTGGGGGATAACTTTATAGTAGCAGTTGATACCTTATATACTAGACTGGAAGCCACGGTGCAGGTTAATGGGTGTCTTTCTGACAGGTCTGCTCTGAGGCGGGGAACACACCAGGGCTGCCCCCTTTCTCCCCTACTATTTGCCCTTAGCCTTGAACCCTTGGCAGTTCAGATTAGGCAACACCCACATATTAGGAGTAGCAAGGTAGGCTCCCAGGAACAAACCAAACCAATAAAATAGGCACACCTTATGCGGATGACACCCTTTTATTACTGGGGGATCCAGTCAGTTCACTCCCACATCTGTTGATGGTTCGGAAGTAATCTGGAACATTGGCTGGCTATAAAATTAATTTATCTAAATCAGAGGCCATGATCCTGAGTGGCTCTCCTCCAGCTGGCGTTAGGGCTCGGTTCCCCTTTTCATGGTCTTCCAGGAATGGGTTCCGATACCTGGGCATAACTATATCAGCCGACATCACGAGACCATCCCCTGATAATTATCAAAAATGACTGTAAACAAACAAACAGAATGTGGCACGCTGGAATGTTCTCCCATTAACCCTGTATGGCAGGAATTATTCAATAAAAATGAATGTACTGCCTCATTTTTTTATTCCTACTCCAGACACTTTCTGTCTCAATCCCTAGGAATTACTGGAAGGAACTTCACACTACTTTGCTTAAATTATTTGGCAAGGCAAAAAGCCCAGAATCTCGCATTCTATGCTCTGTCTCCACAGGGAAAGGGGTGGCTTGGGACTGCCTGATTTCCAAAGGTATTATTTGGCTGCTCAGGGACCTTGGCTGTATACATGGCTCAAACAAAGGAGAGAAGCGGGGTGGTATGATATAGAGCTCCAGCAATTAGCCTCTCACCCCTTATAGGACACTGCCTACTGGTATGATTTCCCCCCAGATGCTTTGCACAGTTAGAAATCCTTGGACTAGATGCACTATCACTGTATTACTTAAGAAAACTAACAGGCACACCAACTCTATCAAACCCCATGCTCTTATTCGATTATCAGGAAGACTTTCTAACCCCAAACAAGACATGGTTACCGATACTGGTAAACCCACAGCCTGACTTGCTTCACCCAGTTTCTTTATGGTGGCATCGGTCTATCTTTCCAGCAATTGCAGCAGAAATATGCACTGCGGAGGGAGGACAATTTCCACTTCTTGCAAGTCAGACATTTCGTACTGCAGTAGTCGCACCTTCACCAATTACAATGACCTCAGACAGGGCTAGAGGAGATTTTTTATTGCTGGGTTATTCTTAGAGCCATGGTCCGTCCACTCTCCCAGTTGTACAAACTATTAACAGATCAAGCTCCCTCTTTGTCGGACTCTGTCCGTCTTACGTGGGAGTGAGACTCTGCCCTTGCCAGTTCCAAGGCCCAGTGGGATTGTAGACTCAGGCTAGGATGCACGGTGACATCCTTGCCCACTTGGCAAGAATTTCACTGGAAAATCCTAATGCGATATTTCTGAACCCCAATGATAAAACATTTCCAAACTACTCACTCCGACCTATTTTGGCAGGCATGTGGGTTGGTTGGCTCCCACTGGCACATTTTTTTGGGCTGCCCTCTTTTGGTACCCTATTGGCAGCAGGTGCTCACTTATATACAAACCCTTTTTGGCATCCCCTTCCCATTCACTTCCACAAGTTTAGTACTGGGTCTGGTAGGGACACTGGAGGGCAGTGGATCTAAAGTGAAATATTATCATATCCTGCAGGTGGTGGCCTTGAAATGCATCACACTGTAGACAGCCTGGTAGCGCTGAGGGTTGAGGCGCTGGATGCCACACCTTGTGCTATGCCGGTGACCCGAGTTCGGGAACGAGCCTAGGTTGTCTGTGGTCGGCTGGGGGGGGTGAGGAATGAGACTGAGCCGCCGCAGGGCAGCTCTCTCCTCCTGGGAGGGACTGGAGGCTCCCTGGCCGCCACCCAGTGGAGAACAGATGGTGGCACCAACCTGAGGGATCTCCGGCGATAGCCACAGGGAGGGGCGAAAGTGACTGAGCCAGTGTCAAGGAGCGTGCGTGTGCTTCCACGCATGCACAATGCCCGTGTGCTGGGGCTCCGGGGAACAGGGGAGAAAACACAGAAAAAAAATGCATCATACTGACACAGCTCTCACCACAGGTCCCTTGTACTACCTAAGCTCTATTTAGACAGAGATTTAATTGAGGTCGTCTCCTCTTACATTTACTTACAGTAGGTGTAAAATTTACCTCAAATGGTCAATGGACAGGCCCGCTGGAAAGATCAGGTCTCCAAGGCCAAACTAGCAGCTAAAGCATTATTACGTTTCAGTTATAAATATGGTGGGCATACAGTTGCGCCTGCTTTTATAGTTGGGGAAGCTAAGATTAACCCCATTTTATTGTATGGTGCAGAAGTCTGGGGACCTTCAAAGACTCCTTTAGAATCTCTCTTATCTTTTTACTACAAAGTTTTGTTACAAGTTCCTCTCTCTCTACTTCTAACTCAGTTGTTAGAGCTGAACTTGGCGGGTTACCTCTAAAGGTAATAGTTAAATTACGCCTGGCATGTTAATGGCTTAAAATCCTTAATAGCCAGGATAATTTACTCCCTATAGCTTGTTTGCAGGAGAAAATTAGCTGGTCTGCTTCAAACTTCTCATCTCCCTGGTAAAAAGCTCTTAATATCTACAATTTCTAATGCTTCTCTAAATCAGTTATGATCAGATTCTCAGAAGGGGATTCTGATCTCACCCTCCTACAAAGATATTTATATATAAAAAAAAAAACACTTTTTGCAGCTGCCCAGTCAAACCAACTGGATCAGGTTAAGGCCCAGAAGCAAGCCATCTAGCTTAGTACTAATAAGATTGATTCTGTTCTCGACGATTATTTAACTCTCCCACTAACCCCCAATGTCAGAAAAACTATTACTTGGGCCAGATTTGGTACTATTTGTTTCAAATTTATTTATTTCAACAAGTCAGATCCTGAAATTGCACAACAAGAGTACTGCCGATGTAACAGGGTCTCTCTCGAAACTTTATATCATATCACTATTCAATGTCCTCTAAGACCCCATGTGATCACATTTTAAAAGATTTTCTGGTGAAGTATGCAGAATTGGATTACGACCCTCTATTTATCCTTCTTCACCCCATGACAAGGGTGATGCAGAGACAGCTGCAAACGTTATGCTAATGTGATGAAGCTTAAAAGAAAACACTTTCTAGCCTCTTAACATTAAATTTTAGGACCTGCTAGTTTTGCACATATTAATCTGATAAATGTCTGAATATCAGTGGGATGGATGATCATTGGATGTTAACTTACTGTATATGTATGTAATCTGTAAGCTCTATTTTGTTTTTATTTTATTTAAAATATCAAACGTCCATTACCAATGTATTGGAAGAACAATAAATTGCTACTACTACTACTACACAGGCTCCCACCTTTGCTCAGTAGAAGAGCAAGGTCTCGAAATTGGAGTCCATGGAGCGAATCACTGCCACTCTCTGAATGAGTAAAGAGAAATTTTTGGAGATTTGGCATCCCTGGCACCTTATGGAGTCCTTAAAGGGAGAGCCGGAACCACTGTAGCCACAGGGTTAACCGAGTCTTAATGTCTTTGTATTAGCCCTACAATGTAGGATTGTAGACCTTTTACATCGCTATAACACATACTGATCATCTAATCAACTAGACCTGTGGAGGGGTTTAACCCCCTCTCCCCCCCCGCCTTCATAAGTCTGCACACAACTACACCATACACATTGACTTATTGTATTCAATGTTTTTATTAAATATGGTTAAAACTGTTTATACCCACAATTACCGTTGAACTAACTGTTTGAACGTAATTTTTCAAGAACAGGTTCTTCTCAAGGAATCTTTAGTATGAAAGTCTATATTTAGACAGGAACATTTATTATCTCTGTCCCTGGGAAGTAAGAACATCAACCTTGTATCATATAAATTGTGGATTTTATGTGGTAAAATTAACTGTTTGTAATGATATATACTGAGATAAAAACTAAGCTTCAAAAAAAAAGATCAGGGAAACCAAGGAGTGTTTTTCACACTCTCTTCTGAGCAGGAACAGTAAAGCTAGAACTAATTACATCTATCACTTCCTCTTGTTTATCCATGGCTGCCTCCTTCAGTTCCATATATTCTGAATTGTACTCCAATTTGTCGTCGACAGTTATTGGGAGCAGGTCGAAGGGATATGAAGACAACGGAGGATGAACTGTCAGAGTCCATTCAGGGCTCTGCATGATGGTGGGAATCAAGAGCTGCTGCATCTTCGGTAAGGCTGACTGTGGCATCACCATGGGTGCCAACAGCGGCAGTGGCATTAGACACTGAAAAAGCTCCAACATCCTTTGATAAAGGAGTTGCGTGATGACCGGCCCTTAAGGGGTCGATGACAGCAGAAGTCAATGGGACTGTGCCTGATGGCGGTATGGGCTGAGAATCCCCCGGCAGGGGAGGCAAGCCAGCGCCAGATCCCTGACCTAGGTGTTGGACAGATGGTCGGGGGCAGCAAGACCAGAGGCCCTGGCCTGGGACCTGTCATCAGACAACTTACCTTTCTTCAGAGGACAGTGTGAACAGTCTGGGGAAGCAGTCTTCTCTCTATGATACGTCCTCTTCGAGTGTCAGTGTTTGTCCGCCAACTTGGAGGATTTGTCTTTCTTAGTCAAATCCCTGATGCCACTGCCCACTGGAAGGAGCACGTTGACTGTGAACCAGGAAGAAAGGCAGTTTTAGACGGCAATGCCACCTTCGATGCAGCCTGTTTCTCCTCAATTTCCTTCAGATTCAGATGAATTTCTAAAGCCTTCTTGTGACATTTCCTGGTTGCCTGATTAAAATCCGGGCAAACACAGGCCAGGTGGCACTGAGGGTTGAGGTGCTGGATGCCACATCTAGTGCCACGCCGGCGACTTGGGTTTGGGAACAAGCCTGGGACGTCAGCAGGAGAAGGACTGAGTGGCCTAGGCCACTCTCCTCACCCAGGTAAGAACCAGTCATGCCCGCTGCAAGGCTGCCACCAGATGGAGGCCCAAGGGTAGTGCAGATGGGAGCGGCTAGCATAGGAAGGGTGCCTCAGATCGCTGTGTGCACGTGCGTGGAAAATGGCACTGGCAGGCTCCATGATGGCCCCACAGTGCCCATGTTGGCCCCCCAGAGTAGGGATGTTGGTCTCCGGGGGAGGGGGGAAGTTGACGCCCTTCGCCCTCGGCCCTGTCACAGGGGGCACCCATGGAGACTGCCAGGAGAGTCGGGGACCAGATAGTGAACCTCATGCAGGGAGGGGCCAAGTCAGCCACAGCTCCCGAGGGGAGCATAAATGTATATAAAAAAATTAAATAAAACTCGGCAAACAGAGTAGACTTTAACACAGATGTCTGTGCATAGGCAACAAATACACAAGGAGTGGTCATCGTCTCTGTAGATTTTAACACTGGTATAACACCAGTAGTGGAACAGCAGTTCCTTGTCTTTCATTGGCGGCATAAAAGTAAAGTTTTGAAATAAACTTGAGAACTAGCACAGTTAGCAAAACTTTCCAAAAATCAATGACATTCTTCAGCAGTGGTGGACTAATGAACAATCGACAGCAGCAGAAAGAATTGAGGCATGCTGGGGATATCAACATCATATAGGTGCTGCAGTGGTGCGTCGATGGGAGGCGGCCCCAGCCACCCAAAAATTTCTAGGTGGTCCTGATGCCAATGGCTTACAGTTCCATCATGTGGCTCTACGGAGGGAGCTATCCTCGAGGAAGATCAATAGATTTTAATAAACAAGTGCAAAGTACAAATTAGACAATTAACATCAATTAAAAACAACTGACCTAAGCACTGGCGCATTAGTTCTCATAAGCATTTTTGAAAAAATCGAAATGAGTTGGGCACATGTAAGACAATAAGGAAGAAGATCCCACAATTTGGAGGCAGCAATGGAAAAACCCTTCGAGCCCATCCCAGAGGTAACTGGGGGTACAGCAAGCAGACCCTGAGCAGAGTCCTTCTCACCATCTTACCAGTCCTAATTAAACTGTGAAATTCATCAATTAAACAGAGAAAAACAAGTCCTCGATCTTTAGTGGGAACTAATTCAGCTGGCTATATAGAACATAATGAGTTTTAACAAGGACAGATAGGGCAAACTGACAGATGGTGTTTCAAATATTATTTACCCTACTACTATAGAAACAGAATTTGTCAGCAGATAAGGACTGCTTGGCCCACCCAGTATGCCCATTTTTTCCCTGCCCATACTAAATCGCTGCAGACCCTACCTGATCTCCAGCCACAAAATCTTTTGTGCTACCTCATGTATGCTTGAAGCCCACCACCTCTGCTGGAAGACTGTTCCAGGCATCCACCACTCTTTCAGTGAAGTACTTCCTCACATCCCTTCTGAATTCCCCCCTTCCAGCTTAATTGATGCCGTTTTGTTTTCATGCACCTTCTCCTCTGAAAACTACTCCCTTCTTGTACTTTATTCACCCCTGTGAGATATTTATAGGTCTCCATAATGCTCCCCTCTCTTCCAGGGTATACATATTGAGATCCTTCAGTCTCTCCTCACAGGGCTTCTGATGCTGCCCCCTGACCATTTTAGTTAACCTCCTCTAGAAAGCCTCCTGTATACTGAATTATACAATGGAGTCTCCAAATCTTTTTATCCAATTAGTCGGCTAGGGTCTTTACCTGTGGGTAACTCCAAGCATAACCCACGGGTAAAGTTCCAGCCGTCCCATCTGACCACAGCACCATACAAAACAAATCACTATGTCTTTGCTGTTTTTTTTTTTAATTGGCTCAGATTAAGCATCAGTGTCTACTACGTCCCTGCTGTCTCTGTAGTTCTTCAGATTAACACAGCTCGTTACACAGGATCAAGGACTGTCACCACCACCCCCTGCAAAAAAAACAAACAAAAAAAACAGCAAATGGGTAGTCGCTCCTACCACCTGACAGCAGGACAGCAGACACATAAAGCAGACCCTGAGGGCAGTCCTTCAGCGCTAACAACTTTGCTACCTCTCAACCAGAAAAGGATAGTAACCGCAAAAAACAAACCCTGATGGCAGCCCTTCAGTGCTAACAACCTCGCTGGAGAGAAACAAGACACCAAAACAAGTGGGGGGAAAAGTCTGCAAATAAGTTTTAAACTGAGCTTGGAAACATCTTCAATCAAAGGCACAAGCTTTGGGAAAGATTTGTGATTGGCAACAATACAGGAAATCAAGAAACCTGTATGTGGCCACACTAAGGGATACTAAAAATAAGTACTACAAGGCCAAAACCAAAGAATCAATAGGAAAACCTGGGAAACTTTGGGGACTTGTAGGGGAATTAAAGGGACAGACAAAGGGGAAGACACCCATTAATTTATCTGGGGAGGAATCCTTCGGGAGAGAGTTGCCACTTGCTGATAGGTTTAATGATTATTTTATAGAGTCGGGCAATTTCTTTGATAGCCCTAGTGAGCCTCTTTTTAACCCTGTAAGTCGTATGGAAGGGGACTCAATTTGTTTTTGATACCATATTGAGTGGTGAGGTGTTAGACACTTTGTTGCAATTAAACGTCTCTGCGAGTAGTGGCCCTGAAGGTTTGTCTCCAAGGATGCTGAAATATGCAGCAACCCACATTTCGGACCCATTAACCTACATGTTAAATCGTTCGATAGAGGAGGGATGTATCCCAGAAGGTTGGAAGTCAGCCAGAATTGTCCCCGTTTTTAAGGGGGGTGATCCTTATCGACTGTCCAACCATAGACCTATATCTATATTACCTCTGATTAGTAAGGTGTTGGAGAAACTGTTGGCAAGACAGTTGATGGAGTACTTGGAAAGAGAAAAACTGATGGATCCATATCAGTCAGGTTTTCGGAGGTCTCACGGCACTGGTGGTGGCCGTGTCGGAGGTCCTGGATGAGATCGGCAAGGCAATTGATACCCAATGTTATACTGGTGCAATTCTTGTCGCTCTCTCCAGCGCTTTTGACACGGTTGATCATCAGAATTTGCTTATGACACTGTCCGAGGTAGGGATGAGCCGTTCAGTTCTGGATTGGTTTATCGCCTATCTTTCTGACAGACGGCAGGTAACAGCTGTAAATGGAACTGTGTTGGCTATGCAGGTGGTACGGAGAGGAGTGCCCCAAGGATCAGTTATGGGCTCTTTATTATTTTTAGTATCTCTGAAAGATCTTGGGCATTATGTGGGGGTCTCTCATTACCACCTGTATGCCGATGACACCATTTTATACTGTTCAGATGAATCAGTTTCAGTAATACAATGTACACTGCAGAAAAGTTTTAACAATATGGAAAAGTACTTTGTCAACTCGAAGTTAAAACTTAATTCCTCAAAACTAAATGTATGTTGTTTGGGTCTTCTATGAAACGGAAAGATGACTTGACTTTGGAAATTGTGGATAATAGAGGGAAGGGGTTAGAGTTAGTTAATAAATATAAATACTTAGGATTTTGGTTAGATAATTAAGGGTCAGGAAATTTGCATGTAGATAATTTGATCTCCCAGGTTAATAAGCGGGTGGGTTTCCTGTTTCGGAACAAAAATTGCTTAGATTCTGTGACATTGGACCTGATAGTTAAGATGCAGATTTTCCCTTTAATCGATTATGGGGACGTTTTATATGACGGAGCCACTAGGGATCGAATAACAAAGTTAGATGTTCTAGTTAATCGTCTTGCCAGACTGATTTTCAGGTGCCCAAAACTTACTCATCATTGCAAATTGTATGAAAGATTAGGTTGGTTATGATTAAGTAGGAGAAGAATGATACATAAACAGCTGTTTGCTTATAAATGTGGGCTGGGTTCCGTCCTTACATATCTAAAGAATAGCTTTTCCTTTAGAAGTGTTGAATTGACATTGAGAAATCAAGTTGTTATGGATATGGTTGTCCCCCCTTGTAAAATCAAAATGTTCCCAATATTTATTTAGTAATTATATTCCGATTTGTTGGAATAGCCTTCCTCATGAATATAAGCAAAAGATTGGTAAGCCCTTATCAACATCCCATCTAAGAAGACACCTGATATCTATACAGGAACCTTGTAATTGTTATTGATATTCTTTTTTCTTTTATGTTTTTGTATTGATGTTTGTTGTTTGATTGTATTTATTATGTTGAGTGTTGACCTGTATTTTGTGTTTTTGTAAAGGTTACCATTGCGAATGTTTTTACTCAATTGGTTTTTACCTTGAATAAACAATGTCTTGACAGTTGTACAATGAATCGACTCACCACATACAGAAGTTGCGGTCAGTGTGATCATACTTTCAATGCCCCCACACCACGTGCACACAAGACTCCCTGAAGGAAACTATTCCTCTACTCGAACACTTCTGTAACATAACTTACTACCTCATTTTTCAGTGACATGGACTTCCCCCTTTTATTACCGCTGACACTCCAATCACACTAACACTGCCGATTGTTCCCCAGTGGCCCCCAGCACCAGGCAGCTTCGCCCTACTCCACTGACACTGCTGGTCTGCCATGAGCGCCTGTGAAAGATGAAACAATTGTGTCAGTCACCCCTTCAATGCCACAGGCAAAGTCCGACTGTCATAGTAAAAGAAAAAAAACATATTTTCTGACTGCTCGGGCTGGCTGTGCCCTGCACCATCAATGGTTTCCATAGTGGCAGAAAAAAAAAGAATGTTTTCCGACCGCTCCGGCTGGCTCTGCCCTGCACCTTCATTGATTTTCATAGTGCCAGAACAAAAACAGGATATTTTACAACCACATTGGCTGGCTATGCCCTGCAGCTTCATTCGTACTGCAGACAGCATCTCCCTAGCAACACAGAACTATTTTTTCTTGTGCATTAATATATTTCAATAAAAACAATTTAAAAGAGGAAACATTATTTTTGTTTAGTTTTACTGTGTCAAAAACAAGGGGGACATTGTATAATCACTATATATATGTACTGTTATTCAAGCCTTGGCACGGCCCAGTATCATTGGTACTTTGATTTATAACCAAATACTTTGTCGTTCAATGTTTTTTCTTCTTAAACATAACCTGGTCTCTCAGTTTATCCCTGCCTTGCAGTCATACTTTTCTGCTCATGAGATTACAATCTTATGCCACTGCAATTATTTTGATGCCATAAACAGAGAATTATGCTTTCAGGGCAGGAAAAGAATTAGGATCAGATGTGGTCTCAGGGGAAAAATGCCTAATTTCATGCAAAAGTCTTTATTGATAAAGAATGGAATGTCCTGAAATTCAAATTTTTTTTTTTTTTTTTTTTTTAACTGGAATGCCAGCAGGTTGTTCATAGAGACAGAATTTGTTGGCAGATAAGAGCCACTTGGTCCATCTAGTCTGTTCACTTTTTCCCAGCCTACATTCTCAATTCAGACCCTACTTGATCAACAGCTGTTCCCCCTCTTCCAGAATGATACCTTTGTGCCTATCCCGTGCATTCTTGAACTCCTCCACTATTTTCTCCTCCACCACCTCTACAGGAAGGTTGTTCCAGGAATCCACCACTCTTTCTATGAAGTACTTTCACACATCTCTCTAGAATCTACCCCTCTAACTTTATAGCATATCAGCTTGTTCTCCAGCACCTTCTTTTCTGAAAAATACTTCCCTACTGTACTTTATTTACCCCCATGAGGTATTTAAAGGCTGCTATCTTATTCCCCCCCCCCGCCGCCTTCCAGAGTGTACATATTGAGGTCCCTCCATCTCTCCTCACAGGGCTTCAGGTGCAGACCCAGCACCATCTTAGTAACCCTCCTCTGGACCGCCTCTACTCTGTCTATCTCTCCAGACATGCGGTCACCTGAATTGGACACAGAACTCAAAGTGTGATCTTTCCTTCAATTTAGGGTAAAGAAAAACTAAAAAAAACAAGACAATGTGTTTGTCTGAGTTGGGTGAAGGGAATTGTTATCTGTGAAGTTAGCTAGGTGAAGAAGGGAACTATGAATTAGGAGGAGTGGCCTAAGCAGCAGGAAGCCAGTTGTTTGGATTTAAAACTGCTTTACATAGCTTTTGGCAGAAAACAGCAAATGAAAGGCGGTGCTGTTAGAACTTTACTGCTCCACTTGGACTTAAGAACTAGAACTCTACTACTGGGACCTTCAATTTAGGGTAAAAAAAAAAAAAATAGTGTGTTTGTCTGAGTTGGGTGAAGGTAACTTATCTGTGCAGTTAGCTAGGTGAAGAAGGGAACTATGAATTAAAACTGCCCTAGATACCTTTTGGCAGAGAACAGCAAGAGGAAGGAGGTGCTGCTATTAGAACCTTACTATTCTACAGGGTGACCAAACCACACCAGGCGTGGGTAAATCCCAGCATAACCCCCACCCTGTCGTGGTTTACTGCTTAACCCTTCCACCTATCCCACAGCAGCCATTTCCTCAGAAAAACTAATTACATCCTCCTTCACATCCCAAGACATGCTACACAGCTTGGAAAACATGCAATCAGCTGGGTTATTCCAACAGTATGGAACTCTCTGCAAATCTCTTTAAAAATCACATCACTGGTCAGACTTAGTACCTTTAAGGCCCTCACTGAAAAATTAAGCACCAAGACCTGCTCTTGTGAATAAACTACACTCAATTTGCTCTTGTGCTCTACAAGTTTGGTTACTGTTTGTGTGTCGTTGCTCCCACCAGGTATACTTAACAACTATTTGAATTCAGTGAATTTACTTCTGATTATGTATATTGCTCTATATCTTTGTATACCTTTGTATTCTGTATCATTGCTTCCTGACTTATGTATGCTGTCCTACCCAGGACCTCCTTGTAAATAAACTTGCTCAATGGAGCCTTTTCCTGGTGAAATAAATAAATGAAATAAAACGAAATGTGGTCTCCAGAACTGGATACAGTACTCCAGGTGGGATCTCACCAATTATATTTGGCTGTATTTAGGACGCTAGACAGCATCGTCAACAAGAGGGTATCAGCCCCCGTCGACAGAGCAGACAGAGCAGGCAGAGCCTGCGTTGCATTTAAAGCACTAGAAAGCACTGTTGATGAAAGGGTAGGAGCCCCTGTCGATGAGGAAGCTGGAGGAAGATGCTCCGTCGACGGAGGAGCCACAGAAACAGTGGCTGTCCACGGGTGACGCAGCAGGGAGTGAGAGGGTTTCTCCCTCTCTTTCTTCTGCCAAGAATGAGAACCAGAGCTGGGGGAACCCTTGGTATGAGCCCCCTGGTTCCCCAAAAGAGACATTTTCTGCTCCATTAAGAGATGCTGAATTTCAAGCACCCGTCGTTGACGGGTTGCTGTGTTAAACTCCTGACAGGAATTGGTGTCGTGTATGGGTCCCAGACACCTTACACAGTATTTATGATTGTCAAAGCGATAAATCTTCCTGTCACAGTGGCAGGAACGAAATAGAGCTTGCTTGTTTGAAGAATCTTTAGACATTCGTTTTGGAACTCAATTCTTGCCGATGACTGCTACACAGAAGTTGAACTAGCTGCTATGCGAGCTGAAGACAGTGGGAAAATGAACTGAGGATACTAGGGATCGCCCAGACTTATCTAGGAAGCAGTAAGATGATGTCATGTGTGGGTGGTCCCAGGTACAAAAATGCTAGAAGAGCTGCCGTGTCACAGCACCCTCTGCTGGAAACTCCCAAAAGTAATTACCTACTGCAAGAGTCATTCCTCAAACATCTACTGTTACAGTAAGATTTTACACAACTGTACTTTCTAGGAGTGGTATATGTTGTTCATCCACACTGGCTGGCATGTCCCTTTCCCTTTTAAATCTTACCGGACGGTCTAAAAGCTGGCTCCTCCCACACACCTGGGTGGTATATGCATTAGCCCCACCCCCTGATGCCAGATCTTGCTCGCTGGAAGCAGAGGGTTGTGCGTCGAAGCCAGGGAGGTCGGGTGGGTTCATGTGGATAACTAACATATACCACTCCTAGAAAGTACAGTTTAAGACCTTACCGCAACAGTAGATCTTTGAGTAGTGTCTCTTGCAGCAGGTAATAGAAACATAGAAGTTGACGGCAGATAAGGACCACAAGGCTGCCCATTTCTTTTTCTACCTTATAAATGTGCCATCAGCCTTTGCTCTGTCAGTGGCCTATCTATTCATAATCATCTGTATTGCTCCCTTATGCCTATCCCATGCCTGTCTGAAGCCCTGCACTGTATTCACAGCCACCACTTCCTGAGGTAGGCCGTTCCATGCATCCACCACCCTTTCTGTGAAAAGAATTTCCTCACATTCCCCCTTAATCGGCCTCCCTCTAATCTCATGCTGTGTCCTCTTGTCCTGCTATTTTTCTTATATTTAAACATGTTAGACTCTTTCACCTTGTTAATGCCCTTAAGGTGTTTGAAATGTCTCGATCATATCACCTCTCTCCCTCCTTTGCTCAAGGGTATACATATTGAGCTCCATTAATCTGTCCTCATATGTCTTCTGATGCAATCCCTGCACCATTTTGTTTGCCCTTCTCAGGACTGCCTCAATTTGGTTAATGTCCTTGTGAAGGTGTGGCCTCCAGTACTGCATGCAGTACTGGAGGCCACATCCCCCTAGCCTTACCTACTGCTTTAGAAGTCTGCTTGGATGATTTCAGATCATCAGTGATGATGATGCCCAAGTCTCTTTCTTCCTTTGTGACTGCCAGCAACTCCCCTCCCAGCCTATAGGTGGCTTCAGGGTTTCTCTTCCCTATGTGCATGATCTTGCACTTCTTTGCATTAAATCCCAGTTGCCACTCTTCTGACCATTTTGCTAGTTTATCCAGATCTCTTCTTATTCTGCCCACCCCATCTGGATCATCTACTCTGTTGCAGATCTTGGTGTCATCTGCAAACAGACAAGCCTTACCCTCTAGTCCATCTGCAAGGTCACTAATGAAGATACTGAAGAGGACTGGCCCCAGGACTGATCCCTGAGGTACCCCACTTGTGACTTGCATCTCTTCTGACTGTATACCATTTACCACCACTCTGTTTTCTGCCCGTCAACCAGTTTGCCACCCAGTTGACCAACTTCTGACCCACCCGAGCCTATCCAGCTTATTTATCAATCTTCTGTGTGGAACAGTGTCAAAAGCTTTGCTGAAGTCAAGGTAGGCGACATCAACTGCTCCCCCTTGGTCCACCACTCTGGTTACCCAGTCAAAGAAATCTATGAGATTAGTTTGAGAGGACCTTCCTTTGTAAACCCATGCTGTCTTGGATCCTGTGCCCCTATGGATTCCAGGTGTTGCACTATCCTTTCCTTAAGGAGTGCCTCCATAATCTTGCCCACTACTGAGGTAAGACTGACTGGTCTGTAGTTCCCTGCCTCCTCCTGCTACCACTCTTGTGGAGTGGGATCACATGAGCCCTTCTCCAGTCTTCTGGGACCTCTCCTGTGCTCAGAGACTCACTAAACAGTTCTGCTAATGGCTCTGCTAGTTCCACCTTTAGCTCCTTAAGTACCCTGGGATGTATGCCATCAGGTCCCATTGCCTTATCCACCCTGAGCTTAGCGAGCTCTTGCAGGACCCTTTCTTTTGTGAAGGGAGTAGTGCTCACCTCCCTCCCCCCGTGTCCATGGTGCTGAGCTGTGGGCCCTGCCCTACCTTCTCTTCAGTAAATACTGAGCAAAAGTATCTATTTAGGATAGATGCTTTTACATGGTCCTCCTCCTCACATGCCCCCTCTTCTCCACTGAGCTTAGCAATACCCCCTCTGGACTTTCTCCTTTCACTAATGTATCTATAGAAAGTCTTGTCACCTTCTTTTACTGTTCGTGCTAGTGCTTCCTCACTTTGGGACTTTGCCTGCCTTACTGCCTTCCCTGCTTCCCTTAGGGCAGTTTGGTATGCCTCCCTGTCTTCATCCCGCTGTGTTCCCTTACATTTCCTGAAGGCCAGCCTTTTGGCTCTGACCTTTTCTGCTACTGTATTTGAGAACCAAAATGGTTTCCTTCTTCTTTTGCACTTCCTTTTCTGTCTAACACAACGGGATGTTGCTTCAAGTACTGCATCCTTAATGCTTGTCCACTTTGCCTGTACCCCCTCACCTGTGTTTCTTTTTGCCAGGGCTAGCTTAACTCTGTTGCCATCTTATCAAAGTCGGCTTAGGTCGTCGCCAGAGGTCGCTGTCGCACACGGCAGCTCTTCTAGCAGTCTTTTTCCGGAAGCTGCCTGCACGACATCACCTTCCTGTTTCCTGTATAAGTCTGGGCGGTCCCTGGTATCCTCAGTTTCCCCCACCGGATTCAGTTCACTAAGCGAGGACCGAGTGGAAGCCAAGGTACCACAAGTATCCCAACCCATAAGTCACTGGACCAGAATTTGTTATCCTAGAGATGGAGGGGAAGGGAGGGTGGCATCGTACCTGCTGCAAGAGACACTCCTCAAAATCTACTGTTATGCTAAGGTCTTACGTAACTGTACTAACTTCCATGGAGTGGTCTCTTGCAGCAGATAATACAGTTCGGATGAATCCCAAGCAGTAAACCCAAGAAGAGTGGTTATTATGACAGGAGGCCCTGTAGGACAGCTCAGCCAAAGGCCGTCCTACGGTATGAAGCAACGTCTAAGTTGTAATGCTTCATGAAAGTATGAACTGTGGACCAGGTAGCGGAGTTGCAGATATCCGTGATAGAGGCCTCTTTAAAGCAGGACACTGTGGTGGCCATAGCTCTAGTAGAATGGGCATGGACAGGCCCTGGTAATGGCTTGCTGTATTTTGTGTAGCAAATTGTGATACAATGCGCTAGCCAATTGGAGAGTGTCAGTTTAGTGATCAGGAGACCTTCCCTGCTTGAGGTGAAGGTAACAAAAAGTAGAGGGAGCTTGCTATCGATTTAGTTTGATTAGTACAGTATCGTAATATACAGTGGACATCTAGAGTATGTAAGAGGTATTCACCTCGATTGGAGTGTTCAGGGTAATATACTGGTAGCTCCAAGGACTGATTTAAGGTGTGTTCAGACACTACCTTAGGTAGAAAGGAAGAGTTGGTACGAAGTGCCACTCTGTCTTTGTGAAAAATTAAGTAAGGTTCTTTACACATGAGGGCATGAAGCTCAGAAATATGTTGAGTCGAAGTAACAGCCACTAAGAATAGTGTTTTCCAAGAAAGAAAACGGAAGTCACAAGTGGCCGCTGGTTCAAAGGGTTCTAGAGTTAATTTCTCTATTAGAAAATTGAGATCCCACACAGGAGTGGGTTGTCTGATAGGTGGCTTAATATGTAACATTCCTCTTAAAAACATTTTGGCTAGATGATGTTGATACAGTAATCTGCCATCAAGGGGTTCATGGAAGGCCGAAATGGAGGCCAAACGGACTCTGATAGAGGAATAGCTTAATCCTGTCTCGGCAATCGAGGCCAGGTAATCCAATACTTTTGTCAGTGGACAAGAATAAGGATCCAATGACCGGGAAGTAGCCCAAATGGAAAAGCATTTCCATTTAGCATTATAAGTTTCTCTGGTCGCTGGTTTACGTGAGGCCAGTAAAATACTGGCAACAGGGGAGGACACTTGTAGACGTGCTATGAAGGCATCTGCAGGAGCCAAGCATGAAGATGTAGTGCCCTCAGGTTGGGATGTACAAGGGTCCCTTGACTCTGAGTCAAGAGATCTGATCTTATTGGCAATGGGATGGGTTCCTCTATTGAGAACTGTTGAAGGAGGGGGAACCACACCTGCCGAGGCCACAGAGGCGTTATAAGATTCATGGTGGCAGGTTCGAGTTGTAATTTCAGTAGAGTCTGTTGCAGGAGAGGGACGAGGGGAAGCATATAAGAAGAGTCCTGTACATGATTGGGACAGGCCATCTATATACTGTCCCTTTTTGCTCGGGATAATGGAATAGTATCTGGGGAGATGGTGATTGACTGGGGAGGCAAACAGGTCTAGTTGCGGGGTTCCCCACAGATGAAAGATTTTCTGAAGCACTTCATGATGAAGTGTCCCTTCGTGTGTGGACAACTGGCGACTGAGAAGATCGGCCAGGAGAATATGGCATCCTGGCAGATGGACGAAACTGCAATTATTTCTCTGCATAGAGAACAGGACTTTGTACCTCCTTGTTTGTTGAGGTAGAACACTACTGAGGTGTTGTCCGATTGAATTAGCAACGGTCCCAGGAACAAGTGAGGTAGAAAAGCCTGAGGGCTAAGCGGACCGCTCTCATCTCCAGGAGACTGATGTGGAGAGGAGGAGTAGAACTGGTCCATTTGCCTTGTGTCCTGTAAGGACCCAGGTGTGTACCCCACCCTCCTAGGGATGCATCCGTGGTCAACGTCTGCAGGGAAAGGGGGGACCGGAAGGGCATGTCCTGACATAGATTGGCTTGGAGGGTCCACCATAGTAGGGCGGACTGCAACGTGAGCATGACTCTGATTTTGTCTTCGAAATTTCCTGTTTTTTTGAGACCACTGGTTCTGGAGAATCCGCTGGACTGGTCTCACGTGAAGACGGGCAAGTGCTACCGTAGCGATGGCAGCAGCCATATGTCCTAGGAAACATAACATATGTCTGGCTGTAACTATTTTCTGGGTTTGTATCCGAGAAGCCAGAGATATTAGCTTGTCTTGCCTGTTGGCTGGGAGGTAAGCCCTGGCGGAGACTGTGTCTAGGACTGCTCCTATATATTGGAGTGACTGTGTGAGGGTCGGATTGGACTTCGGCCAACTGACTGTAATCCCTAGAGTGTGGAACAGAGTTAGGGTTGCATGTAGGGAGGAAAGCAGAGAGGTTTTGGACCCTGCCTTGATGAGCCAGTCGACGAGAGATGGGAAGACAAAGTGCCCGTCCCATTGTAGAGCAGCTGCCACTACCGCTAGGCACTTGGTAAACACTCTCGAGGCAGATGAGAGTCCAAACGGGAGTGCTCGAAATTGGTAGTGCTGTCCCAACAGGTGAAAATGAAGAAACCTGTGGTGGGCAGGATGGATGGGGATATGTAGATGGGCATCCTTCATACCTAGGGCACATAGCCAATCCCCTTGTTTCAACATTGGCATGATGACATTTAGGGTGGCCATGCGGAGCCTTTTGTACTGGATGTGTAGGTTCAATTGTCTGAGATCTAGTATTGGTCTGAAATCTCCAGTTCGTTTGGGTACCAGGAAGAAGTGGGAATAAAACTCTTTTTAGTGTTCTGCTGGGGGTCCCAGATAAATGGCCTACTTGGTCAGAAGAGCCTGTAGTTCCTCCTGAAGAATAGGAATGTGGTTGGGTGGGTAATGGACAGAGCGGGGGATGAGGGGAGGCATGGAAATAAGTTCCAGAGTGTGACCCTTCTGAATTATCTGAAGTACCCATTCATCAGATGTGATAGTTTGCCAGGCTTCTAAGTGTAGGGCAAAACGACCGTCCACAGCTTCCGAGGCCTGATCGAGGAAGCGTGGACAGAGCCCCAGTTGATCACTGGGAGGCAGGCTGACCAGACCCACATGGTGGGTGGGAGTGAGAGCCTTTGGCGGCAGAGGTGTTGGTTCTGGAAGGCTGGGAACAACCTCAGAATCCGCCTCTATGCAAGTCTCTGTATTTTCCACCTCTTTTAGAATAAAAGGAGGATTGAGGACAATGCAATGACTGGGAGGTATGGTACATGCCATGTACCGTACGGACTGTCCGTCCTGAAGACTGGAGATCATCTATCAGTGTTTGGGTACCTGGGCCGAAACGTTTAGACCCATTAAAGGGGGCACTGACCACTCTATGCTGTATATCTGGTGTAAAGCCTGAGACGTGAAACCAAGCATGACGACACAAGGTAATGCCAGTTGCTGACATGCAGGCCGAAGTATCGACCGCATCATATCCAGAACGAGGTAGGTGTCGGGAGATGGAATTGCCAGTAGATACTGTAGCCAGTAATTGTTCCCTTTCCTGCGAAGGAGGGAGTTTATTGACTAATTCAATGGCCGAGGACCAGAGTGTATGCTGGTATCTGACCATGTGCCCCATATAATTTAGGCTTCTGAGATTCATGGTCCCTGCTTGCAATACCTTTTTTCTTCCGATAGTCTTTCCTACAGGAGTCTTTATCAGGAGGTGAGGTGCTCGTGTTTTGGTCGTTTAGTACGATTATGAGCAGCAGTAATCACTACTAAATCTGCTTCAGAAGTAGTGGATAGGAAAGGGTGGTCCAGAGGAGCTTGTTAGAGGTGATCCGCCTTGTGGGGAATAGCCGTAACAGTGGAAGGCTAGTTCCAGACTGCAAGCATACCATTTTGGTAGGTTTGTATAAGTGGGGGTACAACTAAGACTGGTTCCTCTGGTAGTTCTAGATAGTCTGCCATATCCTTACATTGTTTGTCATGTTCGGCAGTGGAGAATCCCATGACCTTTTGAATTTGGACCATCATCTCATGGAAGGATGGGTCATCAGGAGGAGAGGCAGCCGCCTGCTGGGATAAATTCTCATTTAAGGAAGAAATATCTGAAAGAGAAGACTAGGGCTGGAAATCCAGGTCCTGGAATGCCTCACCCTCCAGATCTCTGGTAAACTCTGCCGGAAATTTGGCCTTGTCTGATAGGTAGTCATCCACGTACGAGGGAGGCGACCAGGGTGGTGAAGGGTCTCTGTCACCCTGGAAACATTTAGGTGGAGAAGTATGGGAACGGGACGGGTGAATCGGCTCCCCCTGGATCAGAGGGCTGAGTATTCTGGATGGCATGTAAAACCTGCTGAACTACTGAGGCAATGTCCATAGAGGGAGAGGGGGTATGGGTAGGGTTCTGGGAAACCGAGGGGATTGGATGTGTAGTCTGAGCAGGTCTTGCACCTGGGTGGAAAAGCCCAGGGTCCCGATCCCTGTCCGCCTGGCCCCTGTGGGAATACACCTGTGAGGGTGGAGGGGCATAATGCATGGCAAATGCAGTAGGTTTCCTACTGAAAAGCAACTCCTCGTTGACGGAGCCACAGGGGAAACATGAGTAGAATGCTGAAATGAAGTCCCATCAATGGGAGAGAAGCTTCCGTCGATGGAACTCACAAAGAGTTTGCCATAGACTGCAGTCAAAGCGCTGGAAAGTGCCATCGATGAGAGGGTGTAACCTCCCATCAACGAGAAGGCAGTATGTGAACGCATCATCGACGGTGGGGCACCTGTAAGGGTGGCTGTCGACAAGCGTTTAGGCACAGAGGTTGAGGAGGGCTTCTCCTCCTCTTTTTTGTGCCATCTGTGACAATCAGCAGATGGGGAGCTCTTGGGACGAGCCCCCTGATTCTCCATGAGAGACAATTTTTGCTCCTGCAGCTGTCAATGATGGGTTGCCTGGCTGAAATCCTGACAATGTATGCAGGAGGTGGTGTCGTGTGTGGGTCCCAAACACCTTACACAAGTGGTGTGGTTGGCAAAATGGTAGATTTTTCTATCGCAACGGCAGGATCAAAATAGCGCTATCTTGCTTGTAGAGTCTTTGGACATTCATCGATATAAAACATGAAATGGAAATAAATCTGGTTCTAAGCTCAAATTCTCGTCGATGACTGCTGCTGAGTTGCACCAGCTGTTGCGTGTGAGCTGAAGACAGCGGGAAAATGAATTGAGGATACCAGGGACCACCCACACATATAGGAAACATGAAGGTGATGTCATATGTGGGCAGCCCCCAGAAAAAGACTGCTAGAAGAGCTGCTGTGCGCCACAGCGACATCTGGCAACGACCCAAGTGTATTACCTCCTGCAAGAGACCACACCTCACAGATCTGCTGTTACAGGTGAATAATCTGTTTTTCTAGGATCGTGGATATGTTGTTCTATCCATACTGGATGGCAGACTCCTAGCAGTTCTCCCGGAGAAGGGAGGCAAGTCACACACCCCTACTTAGGGAACAGAGACTGGAGAACTCAGGCCCCAAAACCAGCATCCCGGTGTGACTCTTGGTCAATGTGGTAATGGGAAATGAAGGTGTTTGCCGACTTCCAGTTAGCAGCCCTGCAGATATCCTGGATAGGGACATCCCTAAAAGCAGCCACCGATGCAGCAGTATGGCGGGTGGAATGAGCTCTTATTCCTAAGGGAGGCTCCTTGCGCGCCAACCGACAGCAGAGATCAATGCAAGATGTAATCCATCTGCCAATCGTCCGCTTAGCTGCAGTTCTGCCAGGGGCAGCTTCAGCGTAGGTGACAAACAGCTGGCGAACCTCTCCCCAAACTTCAGCCATACGCTCCTTGTAATAAGAGAGCTCATCTCAGGTCCAAAGTATGAAGCCTGTACTCGGCCTCCGAGGTATAATTGGGGTAGTACACTGGCAAAGTCATCACCTGGTTTAGGTGAAACTCCGATTCCACCTTCGGAAGGAACTTCGGGTTGGGGCACAGGACAACCTTGTCCCTGTGGAAGACCAGATAGGCAGATTCAACAGAGCACCTGGAGCTCCCCAAATCCTTCTGGCTGATGTGATAGCCACCAAGAAGGCGGTCTTCCACGACAGATGTGACATCTCACACCTGTGCATCAGTTCAAATGGCTTGCACATGAGCTCTGCCAGTACCAGCAGTAGATCCCACAGTGGTGGTGGTTCACGCACCGGAAGGGAAATATGGTTGAGGCCTTTAAAGAAATGCCAGACCACCTTCTCCTGTGCCACTGTCTGCTGATCAGCCTGCGCCCGGTAAGCAGATATGGCTGACAGGTGGACCTTAAGGGTCGTAGACCGCAGACCCCCTTTGGAGAGAGACCAAAGGTAGTAGAGGATGCTAGCCAACAAACAGGATGAAAGGTCCAGGCCCTTGCCCTGACACCAAAGGAGAATCTCTTCCATTTGAAGGCATAGCACTTCCTGGTCAACTACACTGAGGACATCATAGGAGAAACCCAAAGCCTGGAACTCTAGCCGCTCAGGAACCAGGCTGTCAGGTGCAGGGATTGAAGGTCCGGTGGAATACCTTCCCCTGATTCATCAACAGCAGGTCCGGGCATGCTGGAAGGCACCTCAGGAGCCTGATGCTGAGGCTGAGGAGATCTGGCTGCACCCATATGGCTGTACCATTACCCCTCTGATGTTCTTATTTCATTGACATCCCAACTTCACCTGCCTTCCACTCCCCCCTTCCCACCCACCCCGTCGCCAGCACTTATCCCTGTTGCATTTGACAACCGCCTATGGCTGCATAGTTGTTTGTTCCTCCTTCACCCTCCGTTCTCTGTCTTCTTTACCTCCATTTCCCTTCATCTAACCTTGCCCTCGCTGCAGGTTATCTGATCTCATCTGAAGAACTAGTACCATGCCTTAAAATGTTATTTTGTCTATCCTCTAACTATAGTGCCATACTGTTTGACTATTGTTGTAATCATTCCTACCACTGTATGTCTATTTCCTATGACGTGGAACCTTTGTAAAAGAGCCTTGGCTCAAAGGTATTTGTAATCCTACACTTGAATAAATAAATAAATCTGGATACCAGAACTGACGGGGCCAGTCTGGGGCGACCAGGATCACCTGTGCCTTGTCCCTCCTGACCTTGAGGAGCACCTTGTGGATTGAGGGAAGGCACAGAAGAGGCCTGGGGTCCATGGCCTCAAGAAGGCATCCCCCTGCAGCGAGCCCTGCTGAGGGAGGGCGGGCGTGGAACAGCCTCAGCTTTGTGTTCTCCCTGGAGGCGAACAGGTCCACCTGAGGGGTGCCCCACTGGGAGAACAAAATGTGAACTACCTCTGGTTGGACAGACCACTTGTGGGACGCCTTGCCCACACGGCAGAAGGCGTCCACCAACTGATTTGAGGCTCCTACCACATGGATGGCTAGATCATCTGCCTCCAGTTGGCTCACGAGGGACCAGATGCGGAGCGCTTCCCTGCACAGAGGCCAGGAGTGGGTGCCACCCAGTTTGTTGAGGTAGTACATGGTCGTGGTGTTGTCTGTCTGGACTTGAACCACTTAACCTGAAGGAACGGAGTGAATGCAGCCAGCACCAGCCGAACTACTCGGAGTTCCAACAGGTTGATATGGCATTGGGATTCCTTGGGGGTCCAGAGTCCATGGACTGATTCCCCATGTGGGCACCCCAGCCCATGAGAGAGGCATCAATCATGAGGATGACTGTCAGCTCAGGACAGACAAATGGTATCCCTCCCTGCAGATGTTCCAGGATGGTCCACCACTGGAGAGCGTCCGACATCTTCCGGGTTACAGTGACCAGCTCGTAGAAGTGACCTAGATGCTGAGACCACTGGCTGGTCAGCTCCCAATGAAGGGGGTGCATATGCCACCAGGCCCATCGGACCACAGAGGTGCAGGCCGCCACGTAACCCAGAAGTCGCAGGAAGGCAGGGCACAATTGTCCAATCAGAAATGATTGGGCAAAGGAGGACAGAACCTCCGCCCTGTCTACCGGGAGCCTGGCTCTGCATGAGTCAAGCTCTGCTCCAATGAAGCAGATCACCTGCAAGGACATGAGTTCCGACTTGGCCTCATTGATCAGGAGGCCAAGGCTGAGGCAGGTTTGGAGGGCCAGATCTCTGGACCTCTCTACCTAAAGTCTGGAGGGACCTGCTATGAGCCAATCATCGAGATAGGGGTACACCCTGACTCCTCGACACCGAAGATGGGCCGCCACCACTGTGCATTTGGTGAAGATCCGGGGGGCCAATGACAGGCCGAACGGCATGGCTTGGAACTCGTAGAGGGTTCCCTCCACCCTGAAGTAGGGGAACCTTCAATGGGATGGACGGATCGGGACACAAAAGAACGTGTCCTGCAAATCCAGAGAGCAGAACCACATGTTCTGCTCGAGAGATGGTATGATCTGAGACAGAATTACCATCCTGAAAGTACGGGACCTGATAAACTGATTCAGGTCCTGCAGATCTAGAATGGGACGCCAGCCCCCTGTCCCTTTCAGGACTAGGAAGCACCTGGAAACGAACTCTGGGTTGACAGGGGGATTGACGACTATGACCACTACCTCCTTGCGGAGGAGTTGTGCAATACCTTCTCTTCCCATGGGGAGCAGGCTCAGCTTGGTGGGTACTGCTCGAATTCCAGAGGTAGTCCTTGGCCGATCACTTCAAGACCCACCTGTCCATTGTGACAGCAGACCAGGTGGAAAGGAAGTGGTGGAGCTGGACCCCCACAGGAGGATCCAGAGTGACAACCCCCATCCCGTCACTGTGCAGGCTTGGAGGATCCAGCGGGGGGCCGCTGGGGCCCTTCCCTCTGGGCTTACGGGCTGCCAACACCCCTGACTTGTGCCGAGGGTGCCAAGGCTAAGCCTGCTGCTGCTGCTGCCCAGACTGGTACTGGGGCTGCTTGGCCACAGGAGCAGAAGGCCAATAAGGCTTTCTTTTCTGCTTCTTTGAACCCTGGGGTTCCTTCTGGGCATAAATAATGGAATCCAAGGTGGCACTGGACTTCTCGATACACTGGAGGTGACCTTCAACCCCTGAACCGAACAAGTCGGTACACAGGAAAGGAACATCCGCCAGTTTGTGCTGGGTGTCTGCCGTAAAGGTAAAGACTCTCAGCCAGGCCCTGCAGTGCATGGCGACTGTGGTCGCCACTGAACGGGCACAAGAATCCCCAATGTTCAGAGCTGTCTGGAGTTGCTGTTTAGCAACAGCCTGACCCTGGTCACGGACCTGCTTGTCAGTGGTCTGAAGGTCCACGGGGAGATGAGGAAGCACCTCATCCAGAGAGCCCAAAGAGGGCATGGGAGAAGTGTGCCATAATGACGTCCAACCGCGCCTGTCGGAGACAAAGCGAGGAAGCAGCATAGACTTTTCTGGCCGAATGGTCCAACTTCTTGGACACTCTGTCTGGAGATCTATCCGTGTCTCCTGAGTTGCCCGAGCACCGAAACACAGACTCTGTCACCAACCCCTCAGCTGAGGGGTGCTGTGTAAACTCCGAAGGGGAGCCGATGGGAACCACGTACTTGTGGGCCATCCAGGCTGAAGGCGCAGGGCAGGAGGCTGGTGCTGCCAAAGCTCCAAGGCTGGGCCAACTATGGCTTCAGCCACTAGGAAAGCCTCGGATGGAAAATCCCCTTTTCTGATGATATCAGTTAGGGGTATTCGGCCTGTTTTTCAACAGGCTCCAAGGCCATCCCCGTTGATTCGGAGATGAGATGAGATGGAGAATGCCCAGGAAGGACATGGGACCTTCCTCTATCGAGAGACTCATGGAATAGTTCTCACGTGGACATGAATTCAGGTCTGAATCCTCAGACTCCAAGTCTGGATAGAGCGGCCGACCACCAGAGTCGCTTTCGACCTGCTGCAGACAGTCAGGAGTGAGCGTAACAGACAGCCTGTGCGGGAAGCCCTGAACGGGCAGAGACTCCTTGGCAGGAGCCCCTGAAGAAGGCTACTTAGGTGGCAGCTCCACCAAAATAAGTGGAGGTGTCGGCTTTGGCTGAGCTGGGAGGGTCTTCACTGGCTCCACGGGTGGAGGGGCGGTGTCGACTGGCCCCCGGAGTCGGCGTTGGCCTAGAGGACGACAGCCAAGTGATGGCAAGAGTGGAAGTCAGGGTCGACTTCGGACCAGATAGCATGAGCTGTTGCTACATAAGGTCCTTGCAGAGTCGATGCAACTTGCGTCGAAGTCTCTCCTCATCAGAGGACGACGAGGATGAATGGCAGTGTTGCCGCTTGTTGGAGTGCCGCTTTTGAGACTTCCTCGGCCTGTCGGTCAAGGGTGTCCGAGACCTCAACTGTCGCGGAGACCAACAGGGGCGCTCAGAAGGGGCTGGGGAGGAACTGCAGCTCCTCCAGGTCATGGAAAGAGACCATGGGTGGAGTCCCAGCAGGCTGGGTCTACTCCTCGGTGGCCGGCAGGACCAGAGTCCTAAACAAAGAATTGTTGGCCTCATCAGTCAACAATGGGGTCGATTACTATTTTGACTAGGTCGTCGTCCCATGTCTGGCCTGACAGGGGTACCGTGAAGCCAGTGGTCGAGGTCGCAATTTTGACCGAAGTCGAGATGGGAGACTCCTGGGACCGAGATCTCTCTCTGTCCCAAGAGCATCGTCAATGCGACGAATCTTCTCTCAATCCTTTATCCTTTTTGCAGGACCGGGAGGTGTGCGAACCGGATGGGCTCTCTCCTTTTGTCGGGAGAGTCTGGCACATCTCCTTGAAGGATCCAGAGAAGGAAGAGCCCAGTCTGGGCGGAACAAAGACTGAGACTGAAGAGGATTGCTCAGCGGCACAAGCCGCCTCCTCCTCAAAGGTCTTCATTTGCTCCAGTTGGTCAGTGGATGCCACGGCCACAGAGACCACATGACAGGCATCTTTGGATTTGACCGGCGGGTGCCGTTTTTCCGGTCGTCTGCGCTGCAAATGTGCGAGGCAATTGTCCCAAAACTGCAGGATGGAAGGCGCGACAAAATTGCAAGCCTGGGTATCATACGCATGGCCCAGGCAGTAAATGCATGTGGTATGCGGGTCAGTATGGGACATCTTCTACCCGCAGGGACACTGGCGGAACCCAGGCAAGGACTTGTCCTCCATCGCAGTCGCTATTGCGAATTTACGCGGAGAAACTCTAATGAGTTTCATTTTCAGTAATTTATCTGAAGGATTAAGCACCAGGCCTACTCACGCAGGAGTAGTAAGGAGGGAACCTGAATCTTCCAGAGGAAAGGAAGATCAGGCATCAAGGGGCAGAGCCAAGGCATATATCACCCGGGTGGGTGGGAGGAGCCAGCTTTTAGACCATTCGGCGAGATTTAAAGGGGAAAGGGACATGCCAACCTTTGTAGATAGAACACATCCATGATCCTAGAAACTGTAAATTACTAAAGTTACAAGCGTGCATTTGCAAAATGTAACAGACTCACAAATTTGTTTTGTAATATTTTTACACCAGATTTTCAACATAGTCTTGTTATGACCCTGCCTCATGAAGACAGGCAGACAAAATGTTCAACTCCTGGCTTAAAGGTGTTTTTGCGCAGGGACTGCAAAATCAACTTTCAGGACGCAAAAACACATTTTGGGCAGAAGTTGAAAAATTACATCTGTCATATTCATGAGGTACTGTAAACAAATGGCTATACTGAAAACTTGAGGTACAAATATTGAATATTACCTCACTTACAAGCCTGCGTTCACAAAAATCAATGTAGGCTCATAAGTTTTTTGTTTCTTAATGTTTTTCACCAACTTTCCAACATAGCCTTCTTATGACCTCACCTCATGAACAAGGACAGAGAAAATCTTCAACTCCTGGCTGAAAGGTGATTTCATGCTGGGACCGCAAAATCACCTTTCGGGATGTAAAAAAACATATTGGCCAGGATTTGAACAATGACAGCTGTCACATTCATGAGGTGCTTGTCTACACATATTTGGTACTTGTTGGATTACCTATTGTATGTTACTTCTGCATTCTGAAATTTGTAATGCGTATTGTCCTGCCTGATTTTTGACTGTGTTCTTTGTAACTGATTGTGGATCACCCCTGAAAGAGAGACTAATGGTCTCAGTGGGCCCACTCGGTTGTCAAAATTTAAATAAATAATAAATAGATACAGCTATGTTGTAAATTTGGGGTAAAAATACTGAAAATTACATAGACACATAGATGTTGTCGGCAGATAAGGGTCTTGTGGCCCATCCAGTCTGCCCTATCCTTCTTTCTAATGCTTAAGGTTCCCTAGATGCTATGACAAGTTCTCACCCTTTCCCTCTAGCTTGATAATTCTCATGTGCCTATCCCATGCATTTTTGAGTCCCTGAATCGTGGCCACCCCCACCACTTCCTGGGGGAGACTGTTTCGTCTCTTCACCACCCTTTCAGTGAAGTAGGACTTCCTCAAGTTCCCTCTAAGTTTTCTGCCTTTTAGTCTCATGCTGTGCCCCCTTTTTCTGCCATTTCCCGTCATGTCAAAGACGCTCCCTTCTGGTACCCTGTTGATCCCATTCAGATACTTGAAGGTCTCCATCATGTTCTCTCTGTCTCTCTCTCTCTCTCCGTCTCTCTCTCTCTTCCTCCAGGGAGTACATAATGAGAGCTCTGAGTCTCTCCTCATATGACTTAAGCTGCATTCCGGACACCATTTTCGTCAACCTCCTCTGTACAGTCTCCATCCTGTCTGTCTTTCTTTCTGAAGATGGGACCTCCAGAATTGAACATAGTACTCCAGATGAGGCCTTACTAGGGAGCTGTACAATGGTACCACCACTTCCCTCCTACTTGTTATACCCCTCCCTATGCACCCTAGTATTCTGGTAGCCTTTCCGACTGCTGTGTCACACTGTTTAGCCACTTTGAGGTTGTCTTCTATGACTACCCCTAGATCCTGTTCCTCTTTGGTGGCCTCCAGTGTTACCCCACCTAGTTCATATTCGACCCTAGGATTCCCTGTCCCCAAGTGTATAATCCTGCACGTTTTTGCACTGAAACCCAACTGCCATTCCTTGGACCAGTTTTCTAGCTTCTTCAGATATCTCACTTTTTCTATACCTTCTTGTGCATCTACCCTGTTACACAGCTTTATATCGTCCGCGAACAGGCTAGCCCTCCCTTCTAGACCCGCTGCAATATCGCTTATGAAGACACTGAAGAGCACTGATCCCAGGGGTACGCCACTTGTTACCTGTTCCTCCTGTGAGCTAACCCCATTTACCACTACTCTTTGTGTTCTGTTACTCAACCAGTTTCTAACCCGCGTGACTACCTCTGTCCCCACCCACAGATTTGCCATCTTGTGGATTAGTCTCCTGTGTGGGACTGTGTTGAAGACTTTCCTGAAGTCCAGATAGGCCACATCCATTGCTCTGCCTTGGTCTATCTTCTTCGTCACCCACTCGAAGAAATCAATCAAGTTGGTCTGGCATGACCTCCCTGAAATGAATCCATGTTGCCTTGGGTCCAGCAGCCCCCTTGTCTCTAGGTAGTCCACCAGCCTTTCTTTAAGCAAGATTTCCATCATTTTACCTACTATCGAGGTCAAACTGACAGGGGGGTAGTTTCCTGCTGCCTCCTTGCTAGCACTTTTGTGCAGGGGCACCCCTTGTGCCCTCCTCCACTCCTCGAAAACCATGCCTGTTTCCAGTGATCTACTGAACAGCTTAGCCAGAGGTTTAACCAGTTCCTCCCAGAGCTCCTTTCGGATCCTCGGGTGTATCCCATCTGGTCCCACAGCTTTCTCCACCCTAAGCCATTCTAGTGCTCTTTTTATTCTGTAATCTGAAAAAGGTCTTATGTCCACTCCTTCTCCATTTTCCCTTCTCCACGAATGGGGGACCATCCCCATTACCTTTTGCCGTAAATACAGAGCAGAAGTATTTGTTGAGGACGGTCGCCTTGTCAAGGCTAGGCAGGCCAAATGGGGGGACAACACGTTTTTTCAATACATAGGGGAAAGGAGGAAGGTAAGGCAGGGGATAGTAAGGATTAATGGGGAGAGGGGATTGCAGGTGGAAGGGGATTTCGAGAAAGCTGAGGTGCTGAATGGATACTTCAGCTCAGTTTTCACAACAGAGTGGGAAGGAAGAGGACCAGAGCTGAGAGAGAAGGGAAGGGGGTGGTGGATCCCAGCCCAATCAGTGTGGAAAAGGTAAGGGAGGAATTAGGTAAACTGAGGGTGAACAAGGCCATGTGCCCTGATGGCCTACACTCTACGGTGCTCAGGGAATTAAGTGGGGGTACTGGCAGGGTTATTCAACTTGTCCTTTGATACAGGGTGGGTACCGGAGGACTGAAAGAAGGCAGGCGTGATGCCACTTCATAAAAGTGGCGGCAAGGAGGAGGCGGGCAATTATCACCTAGTCAGTCTCACATCGGTAGTGGGTAAAGTAATGGAGACAATATTGAAACAAAGGGTGGTTAGCTATTTGGAAGGGGGGGCTGCAAGACATTCGGCAGCATGGCTTCACTCAGAGTCGGTCATGTCAGATGATCCTGATAGAATTCTTCGATGAGGTAACGAGGGTGGGGCAATGGACATGGCCTACCTGGATTTCGGGAATGCCTTCGACACGGTGCCCCACAAAAGACTGGTAAAAAAGTTGGGGGGTCTAGGGGTGGGGCAAAAAAATAAGATGGGTGGAGAGCTGGCCGACGGGTAGAAGTCAAAGGGTGGTGGTCAATGGGGTGCACTCTGGGGCAACAGGGGTCGGTGTTGGGGTCCATTCTGTTTAACATCTACGTCAGTGACATAGTAGAGGGGCTTCAGGGGAAGGTCTGTCTTTTTTCTCGAAATTTCTCTTTATCCTCCTATCCCCAGCCTGCCACCCCGACCCATCAGGAGAGACACGGCAGATATCCCACTGCCTGACACCCAACCCAGAACGGACCCCGAGACCCCATGGAGCCGTGATTTTACCCCCCAGGTGGGGACAAGGTGGGGGCCCTAACACCCCAAAACTTACGTTGCGTCGGCTTGGGTCCGTCGGGCAGGTGCAGGCACATTGTGGGCACGTCTCCTGGCTCCCCATCTCCTCGGCAGTGGCAGAGTTTTTTCTCTTTTTCTCCCTCCCCTACAGCGTGCAAACCCTGATGTCATGGTGCAAGGCACTGACGTCCATGCTGTACAGTGGCCACCCATCCCCTGCAGTTGGGGCATGCAGTACTCCGAGCCTCTGCTCGGAGTCAGGCAAGTGCGCAGGCATCAGCCTCTTCACTCCCCGGAGAAGGCGAGCTGTTGTGGGACGCTCAAGTCTATCTCCCCCTGGCCGACCCACCTGCGACCCGAGTCCACTCCCAAACCCGGGTCACCGGCATGGTGCAAGGTGTGGCATCCAGCGCCTCAAACCTCAGCGCCACCGGGCTGGCTGAAAGTCTCTCTCTTCACAGACAACACAAAACTCAGCAACAAGGTGGAGGCAATGAAGAATGATCTAAGATTACTGGAAGAGTGGTCGGACACATGGCAGCTAAAATATAGTGCCAGGAAATGCACAGTGATGTACTTTGGGAGGAGGAATAAAATACCACATACATACTGGGGGTGGGGGAGATCATGGCTGCAACCAGGCAGGAGAAGGATCTAGGAGTTCTAATCAGTGATGACCTTAGGATGGGTACCAAGTGCAGCAAGGCAGTGGGCAAAGCTAACAGGATGCTGGCGTGCATAGGGAGAGGGATAACCAGCAGAAGGAGGGAGGTGCTGATGCCACTCTACAGTTCCATGGTTAGGCCTCACCTGAAGTATAGGGTACAGTTCTGGAGGCCCCATCTACAAAAAGACAGATGGCATGGAAAGGGTGCAGAGAAGGGCCACTAAAATGGTGCATGGGCTAGGTGGGAAGACATATGAAGAGAGCCTGAAGGAGCTGGCTTTGTATTCTCTGCAAACAAGAATGGAAAGAGGGGACATGATCGAAGCACTGAAGTATGTGACGGGGATCAATAAAGTGGTGGAGAGCTTATTTTCAGGGACAGTAGATACAAGAACTAGGGGGCATGGACTGAAAGCGGAGGGCGGGGAGGTTTAGGGGAAGCTTAGGAAGTATTACTTCATGGAGACAGTGGTTGAGCCCTGGAACAGACTGCCGGATGAGGTGGTGAGACCAGTACCGTGGAGGGTTTCAAGAAGGCCTGGGACAAACACAAGGGGTTGTCAAGGGGAGATGAGGGGGAATCTTGGAGGGGGGGCAAGTGGGGGGGGGGGAGAACGGGCAGACTCGATGGGCCAGTAAGGTCCTTTTCTGCTGACACATGTCTATGAATCTATGAATGTCTTATTCCACTACCCTGCCTCCCTCTTCCCCAAGTCTCACAATCCCCCACCCCATCTTCTTCCTCTTGCTAATATACCTAAAAAATGCCTGCCCTCCTCCCTTCACTGATTTAGCTAGCTTTTCCTCTGTTTCTGCCTTTGCCGCCCTTACTGCTTTGTTCGCTTCCCTTCATTTTTCAAACTATTCTTGTCTGTCCTGCTTGCTTTGTGTTGCCTTGTACCTTAGAAATGCCATCTTTTTTCCTCTTACTAGCTCTGCTACTCCCCTCGAGAACCACAGTGGTTTCCTCTTTCTTTTGCTCTTGCTGCACAGCCTGGCGCAATGGTTTGCTACTAGGTGCAGGGCTTCCATCATCTCATCTCACAGTTCTACCATTCCCCTTATGACATTGTATCCCTGCATAGCCTTCCTGAATTCGTCCATCTTATCGAAGTCTGTCCTCCTGAAATCCAGGATTCTAGTCTTTGTGTGGCTAGCCTCCTGCGACATCCTTATGGTGAACCCCACAGCTCAATGGTCACTAGTCCCCAGGTTATCCCCCACTGTGACTTCCTTTATCCTGTCCCCATTGCTTAGGACAAGATCCAGAATTGCACTCTCTCTCACATGTGTGACAGGGTTAATAGGACCGTGTCCCAGTTGTTATGGTGAGTCTGAATGCAGGGATCTATTCTGTTCTTTCCTTTCCTGTCTCTTGTCTGTCTGGTTACGCAGCCAAATTTTTCTGTGGGACCTAGGATTTGATTACCCTGACAGTCTCGCAATTCTTTGCCTCTCACTGTCTCTTAGTCTTCACTTGCTGTGTCTGTCTTTTCCTCCCTTGTATATCTGCTGGTATAAAAATACAAGCAAATCATTATGTGGAAAAGTAACTGATATTGGGATCCCTTTGTGTAGAAATTATATAGTGTTACTGTTGATATGTATACAATTATAGTTTGAGATGATTGCAAAAAGCTATTGGGAACTCAAGGGGTTAACCTTAAAGCAATTTTTAAGCCTTTTACAGAGCTGTGGAAAAGGGGCCTCAGTTCTGGGACATTGTGTTCTTGCTGCACCTGCATAAAACTGAAAAGAACATTTAAAAACAAAAAAAAAAACAGGATGCTTGTTAAGAAAGGGGTTGCAAAGACTTATAAGGGAGAGGGCTGCAATGTTTTAAGAGACAAAGATTAAAGGAAAACTCAGATGGATCTTCTCTGTTTATTCTGCCTTTGTAAATAGTTACACTAAACACATTTTTTCATGTTATTGCTAGTACTAATAAACACTTTTTGCAAATTCTACAACTGCTCCTGGTTTTCCAATGCATCCTGACCTGTGCCTCGATGACAGTAGGCTCCCTCACTATTTGTGCGAGACCTGCCCCTTGCAGGAATTGCGGGAATCCCTTACTCCTGGCTAAGGCTGCCGCCAGGATGCTCCAGTCCACATCCGGCAAGTTGAAGTCACCCATCAGCAGCAATTCACCCTTTGCTGCTATGTTCTCCATAAACTCCAGCAGTTCTCTGTCTACATCCTTCATCTGCCCTGGGGACCTGTATATCACTCCTGTTCTAAGTACTGCTCCCCTCCCCACCTACAGGGTTACCCACAGCGCCCTCTGCTTTCCCCCTTGTCTTGTGGGACTGTTGCTTTTATCCCTTGCCTGATGTACAATGCCACCCTTCCTCCTTCTTGCCTTTCCTGTCCCGCCTGTGTAGCATGTACCCTGGAATGGCTAGCTCCCAGGCATGGTTACTATTGCACCATGTCTCTGTGACTGCCATGACATCCAGGTCCTTGGAGGCCATCAATGCCACAAGTTCCATAATTTTGTTACCCAGGCTGGGGGCACTGGTGCACATAGCCTTCCAATCATGGCCCCTCTCCTCTGCTATAACCACAGTACCATCCTCCCTTTTCTGTGTCTGCCTTTCCTGTACTTAATCTAAGGTTCCTCCGTTTTTACCTATGGCCACTCCGTGCTAGTGTCCGTGCCGTTTCCTTTAGTCCGATGTTTGGGGGCCCTTCCCTTCGTATCTTTCTGCTGCGTCCTCATTCAGGTCTTCTCTGTGCTGGAGATCTCACAGTTTAAACCCTCTAAGAAGACCTCCAATGGCTACCTTAGCGCTCTCATTCCTTCTCCGGTGAGAAGCAGACCATCATGCTTGAAGAGCTTCCTGTTCCAGAAGGTCCCCCAGTCTCCAATGTAGTGCACCCCACTGTCTGTGCACCAACCCTGAAGCCACCGGTTGAATTCTCTGATCTCTTCGTTCTTGATCGTGTCCTCACTTCCACCCTTCTTCCAAACTGGCAACCCCTCTGAGAAGGCCAGATATGTTGTGTACTCCTTTAGGCTCTCCCCCAGGGTCTTCTTGTCTGTCTTGGTTTCTTTCACAGTCCTATTTGCTATGTAATTTGACCCAAGGTGGACAGTGATCCCTGCGAAATCCTGATCTCTTCTCACCAGCCGTCCTAGTCTGTCCTTAGCTCTCCTTACAGATGCTCCTGACGTGCATTTCACTGTGGTCTCAGCTCCCTTCACACTGAACTTGGACAGAATTTGAAAAATGACAGCTATCACAGTCATGAGGTGCTGCAAAGATATGACTATGTTGTAAATCTGGGGTAAAAATATTGAAAAGTACCCAAGTTTTGAGCTGGCATTCGCAAAATTCAACATAGGCTTATAACTTTGTTGTTTTTCAATATTTTTACACCAAATTTTCAACATAGCCTTCTTATGACCCCACCTCATGAACAAGGGCAGAGAAAATTTTCAACTCCTTCCTGAAGGGGACCGCGAAATCACCCACTTTTCAGGACAGATCTGCCTAATGACAATGACACTGTTCATGAGGTGGGGTCTCAAAGAAGGCATGTTAAACATTTGGGTCAAAAATATGTAAAAATGTCCAAGTTATGGCACTAAGTTCAAAACCCCATTGAAATACATTGAACTGCATACCTGTGTCTTCAGTTCACAGTCCGCCTTTGAAGAGTGAAGATGCATCTGTAGTCCAGAGAGGATTATGGCGTTGGACCCCTGATGGGTAAGTAAGGGCTTGGGGAGGTGGATGCTGATTAGGAGAGTTGGGGAGGGTTAAGGAATGGCATAAAAATACACTGATGGACTTTTTTTTTTTTTTTTTTTTTTAAGCGAGGCGAGGGGGAGACCAACAATCTTGATCGCAACACTGGGGACTGGGCACCTCAGTGTTACAGTTATGTGGTGGAAGACATTGATGGACCTTTTTTTTGTTTTTGGGTGTTTTTTTTTTTTTTTTAACAGGTGGAAAAAAAAATCAAAAAAAAAAAACACGATGATCTCCAATCGTGACACTGGGGGATTTGGCAGCCCCAGCTTCAAAATAAAACAGTTTACAGCCCTTGTTTGGAAATGGGACTCTTCCGGAATATGTCAGTGTTCATAGCCCTAGCTAGTAAGATGCTTTACACATAATGAACGAGCTCCCACTCGGCTGCGTGCCAGTCTAGATGAGTGACGCTTTAAAGGGAAAAAAGGTAGTGCAGTGGGGCTGCTAATACTAACAACCAGCGAACTGCTCAGAAATGCGGAGGCAACTGTAGTGGAACTCTAACAGGTTGCTCGGACTGGAAAAAATGCGAGGAATGTGGAGTCCTTTTTCTGAAAGCAAAAGGACTGCAGGGCTCCACCCACTGCAGCCCTAAAAAGCAATGTATAGATGGGGTGTAATTTTTTTTTCCCCACACAGCCTTGGTGTGTGACTCCTTAATAAACCCCTCAAGCCTCGCTCTTGGGGTTTCTGTGGCATCACACAGTTCGGATGTGTGAAAAAAATTACACACTCTTACCTATACATTATTCTCTATATTACAACCACAGTCCAGGGTTTTATTTAACTCTAAAAATTGATTAGCGTTTTGCTCATAAAAGTGCTAAAACATTGTGAAAATGCATAGCACTTGCCTCACTGTGTTTAACAAACATAACACTTCTAGAAAATCTATATAAATATGTTCTGTACAGTTAGTATTGTTCCAAGAAAAAAACTGCTAATCAATTATTTAAAACCCTGACAGTCTATAAGTAAATGTCAAATATTCATGGCAACTGGCAAGCTAACTTAAGCTGTCAGACAGTTCAGGTGCCTGAAAAGAAACACCAAGCTTCTGATTACTGGATTTACAAACACTAGTGACGGGTTTTTCCAGAACTCTTCTGTAAAACAGCTATGCTCAGCTCAAGCTACCAATCCTGGTTCATCTTTAAAAAAAGCCACAAGTAAGCCTAATGCTCTCCAGGAACACACATTGAGCTGATCCCTCACCTTATGATGTTGAGTAGCTCCTGCCGGACAGCAAAGATCGGCAGGTACTGTCTTTGCTCCATCAGTGACTTCTTCTTAGCAAACTCACTGCTAGCCTCAGTCTTCTCCTTCATGTGCTCTGCAAACTTTTGCTCAGTTCTGGAGAAGGAGTAAAAAGAGCAGGAAGGGCGGGTTTAAGATCAAACATTTTAGTCAGTCATCAGGAAAACAAAACTATCTGGTTGTGCAGGTGCAGAAAACTCAGGGAAATGAAGGGAGTAAGATTACAGAGTGGGTGGCGGGATAGGGCTAGTGATTTTCTATTTTCAACACAAAACATCAGTAAAACAGACTGTCAGTTTTAAACCAGCACCTAGGAATACATTTTTCATTAAAAAAATATATATGCACCACTTTGTCATGCAAAGAACCCCACTTCGTACCAGCTTTTTGTGCAAACACACCCTTCTTTGTCAAATATTTTATTACAATTGTTTTTAATAAACATACAACATATGCAAGTACATTTCAGTTCATGAGATTAAAAATACAACTGTTATAAAACCTTATCTGAGAAGTCTAACAACTGGATCAGGGTATTATTAAGTACATACAGAAGAGAACGAGGAACTTCATTTCAATATTATTTCAGGCTTCAATTTATTATATAGTCTCATACATTTCACTGACTTGTCATTTACATTGACTATGTGGGTCACGTAGTGTGAAGTGAAAAACTGCACCCTCCTATGCTGGGAAGCACCCACCCTCCAGGGCCTCTAACACTGGCGCCTATATATTTGAAGATTTTTCCTTAGCTGTTCACTCAGTATTGGGCCCTTTCCAGTCAAAGACAGTTCAATAGGTTATTTGCCCACTGGGCAACAGTGGGTTTAGCTGCTGCCATCCAGTTTCAGGCTATGGTCTTCTTTGCATTTACTAGTGCCAAGCCCACAACAGATACTTTTTAAAGAGATGTATAAGTAAGTCTGCTCCCCAGGAGCAGCTCTCTAGACAAGAAAAGCAGTTCTCTCCTGAGGGTATCCTCCATTATGCGGTTTCCGACCAAAAACTCTTCACCTTGGGGAAGCTACAAGCCAAAAGCAGGAAGTTGCCCATCTCTCCCCCACATTTAGAGTACCTGGATCTGACTCATGTTTCATTTTTGTGGCATCTAATAGGTGTATAAGAAGTGTTGGTCCTAAAATTGTACTGAATTTGTTGTAGTTTGCTGCTCCTTGCCCCATAAATTACATGATTCACCACTCTGTGCCATACATCATTGTAAAGTTCCTCCCCTACATCTGCCTCCTATTTCCGTTTAACGTGGGCCATGGGATCAGGCGTACTGCCCATCAGTAATCTATAGTTAATGGAGACTGGCTTGGAGTTTGGCTGGGGGTTGAATGCTACATTCTCAAGCGGGGACATTGCTGGGGCCTCTCCTGTTTTTTTTCCCAGGGGATTCTTGCATCTGAGGTAAGTCATTTCATTTCATTTTTGTTTTCTACTGAAAAGGCATGTGGGCAAAAATACCCGTTTCCACAAGCGTCCAGTTTTAGGGTATTTACAGTGGTGGATATATACACTTTATACAGTCACATGGTTCAAAAAATACAAAAACAAAAATGTATACAGGAATTTTAGTTACATACAAAACTGCTTAAGTACAGCAGCTACAGTATTAATAGCAAGTCTAAACAAAATGTACAAATACACAGGAGAAGGTGGGAAATACTCTAAAGAACTTAGAAGGGAAAAAGAGGCATGGAAACAGTGAGGTGGAGGAGAGAGAGGCTAAGAGAAAACGGAGGGAAAAATTCTAACCGAAAATTGAGCAAGTGACCTAGAGATTGCTCTGGTCAGTGGTAGGAAAATTAAGATATGCTACCTATGGCAGTTGCAAGGTGGTTTATTGAGTAGGTGCTCCTTTAGTTTGACCTTAAAGGTGCCAAGGAAGGGGCTGCTAACAAGGCTAGGGAGGAGAGCGTTAAAAAGCTTGGTACTTCTGTAGGTAAGCTATCTCTGTCCCAAAGAGGTGTTGCAGCAGGGGACCCAAAAAGGGGATGAGGCCGTGTTCCTAGTAAGAAGGGTGGGGCAAGCCTTCTTGAACAGAAAGGAGACACTGTAGGGAGGAGACTGTTGAGGATTTTGTAGATGAATGTGGAAGCCTTCCATGTGAACCTGTCCTCTAGGGAGAACCAATGTACTTTCTCTTGGAGTGCACAGCTGTGGGTACGACAGGGAAGCCCAGTCACAAATCTGATAATGTTATTGTATGCTGTTTTGAGCTTACTGAACATGGAATTGCTCTGAGGGAAGTAAATGATGGAACCGTAGTCAAGGAGCGGTAGCAGTAAGCTGGAAGCCAGCCTGCTTCTTGATTCGGGGGTGAAGAATTGCCTGATCCTGTAGAGGAGCCCAAGTCTCTGGTGGATTTTGTTAATTAATTGGGTTATGTGTTGGCAGAAAGAGTTGCTCGTCAAGAGTAAGGCCAAGGTATTTAAATTCACTAACCTGCTCAATGACCATGCCATCATTATCTAGGAGGTTGAAATTGAAATTAGAAGGTTTACGTGTGCCGGAGAAAACCATACATTTAGTTTTTTTTTTTTTTTTTTTTTTTAAGAGTTTAGGACCATACCCTGAGTGGAGCCGCTGAAGCCCAGGGCATACCGCTGCTTAAGTTGAAGTAAAAACTTAAGAGTCCCCCACCCCAAAAAAAAAAACAATACAGCATTTCCACCCACGTCAGGCTTTGTCTCTCCACTTGAGAAGCCCCTGATGCAAACATACATCATAGCTCCTTTCATCTTTAAAACCCTGTGTTAGACTGGCTGCTGGTGAGATTCCCCCTTTATGTCCTATGAACATATGGGTTACTAACCAAATGCGGGCTGTAACCCTGCGGGAGCTGGAGGAAAGGGACGCAAGAGGCTCCCTTATGGAAGAGATTCTAATCCTGAGATTAAGGAAGCAACAGCTGTGAGGGAAAAAAATAAATGAATCTGCAAACACACCCATTTTGAGTAGATTTTTTGTACAAAACATGCTGATTTACCTCCACATTGGCAATGTATTAAGTGTGCAGACAATACTGCTTGGTCTCTAAGGGTTATAATTATAAAAAGATGCATGAACTACTACTGTATAAGTCCTTTTTTCCTTTATAGTGTGGAATATACAGGTTACTCACCTGTAAACAGGAGTTCTAGGAATGGTACATGTTGTTCATCCACACTTCATGGCAGGTTCCTTGCCGCTTTAAATCTTGCCGGAAGGTCTTCAAGCTGGCTCCTCCCACCCACCCGGGTGGTAAAACTCTCGGCTCCGCCCCATGACGCCAGATCTAGCCCGCTGGAAGCCAGGTTGTGCGTCGAAGCCGGGGAGGCTGGGTGGGTCGTGTGGATGAACAACATATACCATTCCTAGAACTCCTGTTATAAGTGAGTAACCTGTATTTCTAGGGACATGGATATGTTGTTCATCCACACTGACTGGCAGACTCCTAGCAGTTCTCCGGGAGGAGGGAGGCAAGGCGCACACCCCCTATTTAGGGAATAAGGACTGGAGAACCAAGGCCCCAAAACCAGCATCCCGGCGTGACTCAAGGTCGATGTGGTAGTGGGTGATGAAGGTGTGTGTTGACTTCCAGGTAGCAGCCCTGCAAATTTCCTGGATAGGGACATCCCTGGAAGCAGCCACCGATGCAGCAGTATGAGGGTAGAATGAGCTCTTATCCCTCTGGGAGGCTCCATGCCCGCCAACCTATAGCAGAGATCTATGCAGGAGGTGACCCACCTGCCTATCCGCTTGGCTGCAGGTCTGCCAGGTGCAGCTTCAACGTAGGTGACAAACAGCTGGCGAACCTCTCCCCGAACTTCAGCCGTCCGCTCCTTATCATAAGCGAGCGCTCTTCTAGGGTCCAAAGTATGGAGCCTATATTCGGCCTCCGAGGTGTGATTGGGGTAGAACACCAGCAGAGTCAACACCTGGTTAAGGTGAAACTCCGACACCACCTGTGGAAGGAATTTCGGGTGGGGGCGAAGGACAACCTTGTCCCTGTGGAAGACCAGATAAGGAAACTCGATGGAAAGCACCTGGAGCTCTCCCATCTTTCTGGCTGACGTGATAGCCACCAAGAAGGGCGGTCTCCACGACAGGTAAGAGATGTCACACCTGTGCACTGGTTCAATGGCTTGCCCATGAGCTTAGCCAATACCAGCAGTAGATTCCACAGAGGTGGAGGTTTCGTGCAGGAGGGATATGTGATCAAGGCCTTTGAAAAAGCACCCGATCACCTTCTCCTGCACCATCGACTGCTTCCCGGCCCACGCCCGATAAGCAGAGATGGCTGCCAGGTGCCCCTTAAGGGTCGTCGACCAAAGTCCTTGCTGAGAAAGGGACCACAGGTAGTCCAGAATGCTGGCCAAGGAACAGGAGGACGGGTCCAGGCCCTTGCCCTGACACCAAATGGAGAATCTCTTCCATTTGAAGGCATAGCATTTTCTGTTCGACTCCTTACGGGACGCCTCAACAACGTTGAGGACCTCGTCGGAAAGACCCAATGCCTGGAACTCTAGCTGCTCAGGAACCAGGCCGTCAGGTGCAGGGATTGAAGGTCCAGATGGAATACCGTCCCCTGATTGACTGAGATCAGGTCCGGGCGGGCTGGAAGCCGCCTCGGGAGCCTGGAGCTGAGACTGAGACGACCTGGATACCAGAACTGGCGGGGCCAGTCTGGGGCTACCAGAATCACCTGTGCCTAGTCCCTCCTCGCCTTGAGAAGCACCTTGTGGATCAAGGGAAATGGGGAAAGGCATAGAAGAGGCCCGGGATCCACGGCCTCGAGAAGGCATCCCCCTGCAGCAAGCCCTGCTGAGGGGGGCGGGCATGAAACAGTCTCACCTTCGCATTCTCCCTGGAGGCAAACAGGTCCACCTGAGGCATGCCCCAGTGGGAGAACAGATCTTGTACTACCTCCGGCAGGAGAGACCACTCGTGGGACGCAGCCCCTATCCGGCTTAGGGCATTGGCCAGCATGTTGGAGGCTCCTGCCACATGGATGGCAAGGAGATCCACCTCCAGGCTGCGCATGAGTGACCAAATGCGAAGAGCTTCCCTGCACAGAGGCATGGAGCATGTCCCGCCCTGCCGGTTTAGGTAGTACATGGTTGTGGTATTGTCCATCTAGACCTGAACCACTTGTCCCCGTAGAAATGGAGCAAAGGCGGTGAGGGCTAGACGAACCGCTCAAAGCTGCAGCAGGTTGATGTGGCACCGGGGGACCAGAGGCCATGTGCTCTGTGCTCCCCCAGATGGGCACCCCAACCCATCAGAGAGGCATCGGTCGATAGAGAGACCATCGGCTCAGGGCAGATGAACGGGACGCCCTCCTGCAGATGTGCTGGAACAGTCCACCACTCGAGAGTGTTCCACATCCCCTGGGTCACTGTCACTAGCTGATCCAGAGGATCGAAGTGCTGTGACCATTGGCTGGCTAGCCCCCATTGAAGGGGATGCATGTACCAACGGGCCCAATGGACCACGCTGGTGCAGGCCACCATAAGGCCCAGGAGGCACAGGAAGTCCCAGGCAGGGCGCAATTGCTCAACCTGAAATGACTGGGCAAAGGAGGAAAGAACCTCGGCCCTGTCCGCCAGGAGCTGTGCTCAGGCTCGTAGAGAGTAGAGCTCTGCCCCGATGAAATTCTATCACCTGCTTTGGCACGAGTTCCGACTTGGCCTCGTTGATGAGGAGGCCAACATGAGAGCAAACCTGGAGGGCCAGATCTCTGGACCGCTCCACCTCCATTCTGGAGGAGGCTGCAATCAGCCAGTCGTCCAGGTAGGGGTACACCCGGACCCTTCGGTGCCGCAGGAATGCTGTCACCACTGCCATGCATTTGGTGAAGACCCTGGGAGCTAGGGAAAGGCCGAAGGGCATGGCCCGGAACTCGTAGAGGGATCCCTCTGCCCTGAAGCGGAGAAATCTCTGGTGGGACGGACAGATTGGGACGTGAAAGAACGTGTCCTGGAGGTCCAGAGAACAGAACCACATGCCTCGTTCCAAGGATGAGATTATCTGAGCCAGAGTGACCATCCTGAAGATCCGAGACCTTAGAAACCTGTTCAGGTCGTGCAGGTCTAGAATGGGGCGCCAGCCCCCCCTCCGTTTTGGGACCAGGAAGTACCTGGACACAAACCCCGGGTCTGGTGGAGGATCCGCCACCTTCCTGATCACCTGTTTTTCGAGGAGCAGGGCGATATTGGCTCGGCGAGCTGACAGAGAGGCTGCGGACCCCGTAGTCCCCCGAGGGGTGACGGCTCAGAAGGGCGGGGCCTGATCGAACTCCAGGGGCAGGCCCTTTCCTACCACCTCCAACACCCAGCGGTCCGTGGTGATAGCGGACCAGGCTGAAAGGAAGTGGTGGAGCCATCCCCTATGGGGGGAACCCAGGGGGGAGTGACGAGGCTGGGGGCAACACCCCTCAACCCGTCACTGGGCAGGCTTGGAGGAGGGACCGGCCAAGGGACCTCCTGGGCCTTTTCCTCCCTGCTTCCTGTTAGAGGAAGCTGCAGGCTTGGCTTTGGGGTGCCAAGCGCGAGCCTGCTGGCCCTGATGCTGGCGCTGTTGGGCCGGACATGCCGCAGGTGCAGAAGGGCGAAAGGACTTGTGTTGTTGGCGATGGCCCTTGTCCTTCTGGGCGGAGGTGACAGAGTCCAGAGTGGCATTGGACTTTTTGACCCGCTGAAGGTGACCCTCCACTCCAGAGCCAAAGAGGTCAATCCCCAGGAAGGGGACATCTGCCAGTTTATGCTGGGCATCCGCCGTGAAGGTGGATATCCTCAACCATGCTCTGCGGCGCATGGCCACTGCGGCTGCAACTGATCTGGCACAGGAGTCTCCGATGTCCAGAGCTGTTTGGAGCTGCTGTTTTGCCACTGCCCTTCTCTGGCCCCGTACCTGCTTGACCGTGGTCTGCAGGTCGGCCGGGAGATGAGGGATCACCTCATCCAGGGAGCCCATGACGGCGTGGGAGAAATGTGCCATCAGCACGGCCGAGCTGGCCTGGCAGAGGCCAAGGGAGGATGCAGCGTACACCTTGCGCCTGGCATAGCCCAGCTTTTTGGACTCCTTGTCGGGGGGGCTTATCCACATCCCTAGCATTCCCGGAATGCCGGAAAACTCTATCGGTGACCAACCCCTCGGCGGAGGGGTGTTCCAAAAAAATGGACAAAGAGCCGGTATGGACCGCATACTTCCTGGCCAAAGGCGCAGGACAGGAAGCCGGATGCTGCCAAAGCTCCAAGGCTGGGCCAACAATGGCTTCAGCCACCGGAAAGGCCTCCGTGGGCGAATTCCCTCGGTCCAGTATCTCCATCAGGGGATACTTGGCCCGCTTGGATACGGGCTCGAGCTGCATCCCGGTGGACTCCGAGATGAGCCGAAGCAGACCCATAAAGGACGATGGGTTCTCGTCCATCGACTAGCCCCCAGAGGACTCCAGGTCAATGGGCCTGGAGAACAGGGAAGAGTCGTTGTTGGACTCCGAGGAGTCCGTGAAGAGCTGCCTGGGGCCTGAGCCACCCACCACCTGTCAAGGATGGTCGGGAGTGAGGGTTACCGACAACCTGTGGGGCAGACCCTGACCCGACCGAGAGTCCTTGGTCGGCGCCCCTGATTTCGGTTGTGGAGGTGGAGGTTCCACCACAATCGGTGGGGCAGTTGGTTTTGGCCGAACAACTGGCCCTGGCTTGGGCACCTCGACTATAGTGAGGGGTTGTTTCGGCCGTTCGGGTGACAGCCACTTGATGGCGGGGCAAGGCGACGGTGTCGGCTTGTTCCCGGACAGAAGTAACTGCTGCCACATTAGGTCCTCGTAGCGTCGATGCAATTTGTGCTGAAGCCACTCCTCTTCTGAGGAGGAAGATGAGGATGAGCGGCGGCGCCGCTTACTTTGGTGCAAAGACCGAGACCACCAATGTCGGCGGGATCGGCTGGACCGAGACGAGGTCCGAGACTGAGACCCTCGGTGTTTTCGAGGACGGGTCTGGGAAGGAGCGGGGGACACCCGTTCTTCCCTCGGCTCGGAAGCCTTGACCGGGGACTCCGGCATGGGAGGCACAGGCAAGTCCTCAGTCTCCACCGGGGGAACCGATGAAGAAGGGTTGTCAGCTTCACCAGTCGACAGCCCATCCGACGGGTTGAGAAAAATCTTGACCGCATCGACGGGTGTCTTGGCCGGCTGACCTGACGGGGACACCATGAAGCCAGCGGCCTTAGCAGCAACCTCGACTCAAAGTAGAGTGTCGACTGTCCAGGGAAGGGGACCTCTCCCGCTCCCACGAATGCTGACGCTGGGACTTACCTTTTGAGTCCTTCTTTTTGGACCGAGAAGAATGTCCCGATGGCCCCTCTCCCTTCGTGGAAAGGGAATGGCAAAGCTCCTTAAAAGAAGCTGCATAGGAGGATCCCAAAGAGAGTGGGATAAATGCTGTGACTGAGGAAGAAGAAGATGCGGCCTGGGCCGCCTCCTCCTCGAGGGCAATCATCTGCTCGAGCTGCTCAGCCGAGCCAGCCACCGGACACCGCCCAACGGGCCTCCTTTGACTTCGCCGGCGGGTAGCGCTTCCCGGGGCGCCCAAGCTGTAACCGGGCAGTGCGGTCTTCCAGGACATCGGCTGAAAATGAACAGCATAACTCGCAGGCCTGCGGGTCATGGTCTAGACCGAGGCAGTAGACGGACGTGGAGTGCGGATCCGTCCTGGACATTTTCTGCCCACACAGGCACCGCCGAAAACCGGGAGTGAATTTGTCCATCGCAGCCGCGAGGAAGTAATTTGACCGAAGTCTTGAAAACTTAAGGATGAGTTTCGGGCGAACCAAAGAATTAAGATCCAGTCTATACACAGAGCGTTAAGGAGGGAACCTGAGCTTCCAAGCGGTAAGGAAGATCTGGCGTCATGGGGCAGAGCCGAGAGTTTTACCAACCGGGTGGGTGGGAGAAGCCAGCTTGAAGACCTTCCGGCAAGATTTAAAGCAGCAAGGAACCTGCCAGACAGTGTGGATGAACATATCCATGTCCCTAGAACTGCCTTTTCATTATATCTGATTTTTTCAATAATAAGTCAAAATGTAGGCACAAAACATGAATATACTGTAGGAAATTGAGGAACAAAGGAACTAAGGGTCATACTGCCCTCTTGAAGTCACAATAAGAGGAAACCAACAGGGTAAGGGCCCTGCTTTGGGACCCTGTGTGTGGCCATTATGCGGCCCTAAAAAAAAATACATCACAGAATTTTTGCCAGCTCTCAGACCTGGACCACTTTGAGCCCTACACTGGGAAGAGATTGGAAAAACAGATTTTAAGATTTTGTCAAAGGAATGTGTAATTTTTGCAGCACACAATCATTGGCCATAGAGGAGGCACGTGGAACCCCTTTAGTTTGTGAAGGAAAGGATTCGGGGTTCATCTTGTCTACCCCTCGTGCTGCACAGTGGTGACTATATCCAGTTTGAATATGGACATACATGCAAGTTTAACTGCAAGAATGTCACCCCTACTCACACTGTGTGCCCCCCAATGCCAGTCTACCAGAGCTACTGGTCTAGTCCTGCTTTGAAAGTCCGAACAGTACTAGTTTCCACAGTCTCACTAGTAGGCTACTCACATGCTCGTTATCCTCTGTGTGAAGCAATGTTTGTTTTTTTGTTTCTTTTTCATTTCCTAGCATCCCTGGCCTCACCCAAGAGCCTCTTCCATCTCCTTCTATATCCCTTTCCTACCCTTGAAACCCCTGGTGATAGACACTTCTATTTCCTGCCTTGCTCACCCCTAACTCTGGCCCTCAAATGACTAATCTGCAGCTTATCCTACAGGTGGGACCAAGCCTCTGAGGAGATATTATCTTTTGACTGGGCGGGTGCCAAGAAGGAAGGCAGTGGGCTTGTGATGTCGGCAACCAGGGTTCAGGACCGGACCCAGGTTGTTGGAGGGCCGGCAGAGGGAAAAGGATTGAGCGTCCTTTGAGGGGGGCGTGTGCAGTCGGTGCAGCGGTGACACCCAGTGGAGGCTGGGTTCCTCACAAGCACGGGGGCTCACTAACCCGGGCGAAGGATGGTCATCATTGCACGTCCCACCCCTGCCTACCGGGAAGGAAAAAATCCTTGTGTGCCTGGCCATCTCCAATGGCCCAGGCCTCAATTAGCCTCCAGAGCTGCCCCCGACTAGATACTGGCATTGCGCACTTGTAGGGATGGTGCAGCAACCCCCGCCTCTTGGGGTGGGGAGGCAGAGTGACTTGGAGAGAGCAGGCACTACTGGAGGTAGAGGTACAGGGGTCCGTGACTGAGGCGGACATCGACAGCTAGGGCACAGCAAAAAAGTATACTAAATATAAAAAATAAAAGAACTCCCCTTCTGGCATTGCACTAGGTGTGTGACACCTCTTTATCCCATGCCAGGTAAACAGGTGTATGCCGACATAAGGACACTCTGAAAGGGACATGTCCTTTCCTCTCGACACCCACCCACCCCCACAAGTCACCAGGGGGGTGATTGTGCACCAGAAGGCGATTTCTTGCTGAAGCAGGAGGCATCGAAGACACACAAGTAATGCCTTCTGATGTTTCCCCTTATACTGCCCCTGCCCCCTTCTCAGTGTGAGTGCATACCCTCTAGTTCCGCATGCACTTTAAAGCTCTTACAACTGTGTATTCTCCCATTTCCGTGCCTACTTCATCGTAATCATGACCCATGCAAAACCTGCTCTTTCTAAGGTTGAATAAATATGTCAAATCCTTTCCCCATAGCCCCTTATGTCACGGATCAGCATGGTGGCTGTACTAGACCCTCATAACCTTCTCCAGTGTCCTTTCTGCACCACAGTGACAAGAACTGGAAACAGGATGAAAATGGACTCCATGGCGATTGACAATATACACCATGGGTTCATCACAGGGCTGTCTTGCTAGAACAACCAAACTTGATTTCTTTGATTAACAAGGACAGTGTACAAAGGCCAAAAGTGAACATACTGCATCTAGAGTTCAGCAAGGCCTCTAACCCACAGGAGATTAATTAAAGCTGGAGGACTTTGGGATAGGGGAAAAACTGCTTAGGTGGGTAAAACATTGGCTATGGGATAGAAACCAGAAGGTGGTGGTCAGGGGAAAATTCTCAGAGGCTATGCCAGTCACTAGAGTGAGGTCCCACAGGGGCTCAGTGCTTAGCCCAGTGTTATTTAACATCTTCATCAGAGATACTGCAGATGTGTCAAAAGGCAAAATGTGCCTCTTTGTGAAGGACACCAAGCTCTGAGGATTAGTGGATACATAAGAGGGGAGACAGGACATTAGGGAGGACCTGGCTAAATTAGAGAGATGGTCAGGTATTTGGCAGCTGGGATTCAATGCCAAAAACTAAGGTAATGCACTTTTGGACAAAGAACCTGGAAATCAAATACTGCTTGGGAGGTGTGCAGGTCACCAAGTCAGTGGAGGAGAAAGACTTGGGTGTGATCATCACAAGTGACAAAGCATTCAAGCACACTACAAGAAAGCAGCAGCCAAAGCAACTCAGATGCTGGGCTGTTTAGCCAGAGTATAACCAGTAGGAAGGCGGCGGACATCTTGCCACTTTACTGGTCACTGGTTAGGCCTCATCTGGATAACAGTGTGCAGTATTGGAGCCCTCACCTAAAGAAATACATTAACTTACTGAAGAAAGGGACGAAAAAGGTGATCCAGGGACAAAGCTGGCCTCACGAGGAGATAGTACAGTTATGTAAGCACTTACCATAGCAGTAGATCCTCGAGAGGAGCTCTTGCAGCAAGCTATAACCATTAGGACTATGCTGCCAGGCACTAGGACCCCCTCAGAAAACCGTTTAGCTAGCAGTCTCCAGTGGAGACCGCCCCCGACGGTGGCTCCGCCCCAACATCAGCTAATTGATTTATTGGAAGGAGGTCCCCAGCCCCACCTCAGTTCACCCGCTGGAGACCCATTGGTAAGTCCGGCAGGCAGACCGGACAGAAGCTTGCTATAAAAAATAAAGTTATGCAGAAACTCACCACAGGGAAGGAGGGAGGGAAAGCAACGCTTGTTACAAGAGCTCCTCTCAAAGATCTACTGTTACCGTAAGGTTCTTACGTAACTGTACTATCTTACTTTGAGTGGGAGCTCTTGCAGCAGGCTATTACCATTAGAACAGAGTCCCAAGCAGTCCCGAGAAAAGGAAACGGGTAGATCCAGGAGGAGGCTGGAACGCCACAATGCTAGGGAGGCACCTAAGATAGGAGGCCTTGAAGGACCGCCAGGCCGAAACCTGCCCTTCTCCTAGAGGCAATGTCCAGGTGGCAGTGCTTAATTAAAGTATGCACTGAGCTTCAGGTAGCCGCTGCACATATGTCTCCAATGGAGACATTACACAAGGACGTGAAGGAAGTAGCCACTCCCCTGGTAGAATGACCCCTAACAGAGCCTGGTAGGGGTCTGTTGTACTTGTTGTAACAGAAGACAATGCAATTTACCAGCCACTTTGATGATGTCTGCTTAGACACCAGAGCGCCTTGACAGCGGGGCGCTAAGGCCACAAACAACTGCTCTGTCTTATGGTGTGGAGCGATGCAGTTAAGATAAAATCGTAGTGCCCCGCAGACATCCAAAATATGCAGGAGCACTTCCCCTCTGTTCGAGTGATCAGCGTAGTACACTGGAAGGTTGATGTCCTGATTCAGTGTGAGCTTGGACACCACCTTGGGCAAAAACTTAGGACTGGTTCCGCAAGGACACCCTGTCCTTATGGAAAACTAAATAAGGCTCCTTACACATCAGGGCCTGAAGCTCGGAAACTCTCCAGGCAGAAGTAACTGCAACTAAAAATAACGCTTTCCAAGAAAGGAAGCGAAATTCGCATTCCGCGGCAGGCTTGAACGGGGAAGAGTCAGCTTTTCTAGCATAAAAAAAAGAGATCCCAGGGCGGTACCGGATCTCTGATGGGAGGCTTACTATGCAGTATGTCCTGCAAAAATGTACGGGACACATCCAGTTGGGCGACGTTTTTTCCTGCCATAGGTACGTGGCAAGCATAGATTGCAGAAAGATGTACCTTTATGGAGGAGTAGCTCAAGCCTTGATTTAGTAAGGAGAGGAGATGCTCTAAAATCGAGTTCACTGGTCAGGTGAGCATGTCCAAGTGACAGGGTGAAGCACACAGGCAAAATGTGTTCCACTTCATGGCATAACTGGAGCTAGTCGAGGGCTTTCTCGCTGCTACGAGAACGTCCGCCACCTCCTGGGAGACTCCATACCTACATTTGACAGTCTGCAGGAGCCAGGCATGAAGATGCAGAGATGTGAGGTCCGAGTGGACCAGCGTTCCCCAATTCTGTGATAGTAAGTGCGAGCTCAGCAGCAGCTGTATGGGAGGCTTCCACTGCCAGCTGCTGAAGTGGTGGGAACCAAATCTGCAGAAACCAAAAAGGAACAATGAGGATCATCTCTGCTCCTTTGGCCTGTAGCTTCAGAAGAACCCTCTGAAGAATGGGAAAGGGAGGAAAGGTGTACAGAAACCTCCCTGTCCAAATGAGGGCTAGCCAGAAAACATCAGCCGCAGGCTCTAGTGAGCAGAAACTGGGCAGTCTGGCTTTGAGTGGAGACGCAAAGAGGTCCAGCTCTGGGTGGCCCCACCTGTTGAATAGCTGATCTGCTACCAACTGGAGGAGCTCCCACTCATGAGCCTTGGACCGAGACCGGCTAAAGCTGTCGGCCAAGACGTTTCGGACACCTGGAACCAGAACAGCAGTGAGGCCTATGCAGTGTTCCAGTGCCCAATACCCCTCATCGCCTCCCGGCAAAGGGGGTAAGAATGTGTGACCCATGCTTGTTGATGTACACACTACCGACGTATCGTCTGGATGAGAAGAGGGCCTGGCAAAAAGGTCAGTCTGAAACGTCTGCAAGGCGTTCAGAACCGCTCGTATTTTTAGGACACTGATGTGGAGCAGTTGCTCATCTGGAGACCATGTCCCCTGGGTCTGTGTCTGTCTGCCAGATGAGCACCCCAAACAGAGGCAGGATGCATCTGTAGTGAGAATCCGCCTCAGGAACTCCTGCCGAAAGGGGACCCCTTGTACCAGGTTGGAGGGGTCTAGCCACCAGGAAAGAGTCCTTCTTACTGGGTTGGAGATCCTGATCAGCTGGTCCAGGTCATCTGCTCTTTGGTCCCACTGCACCCTGAGCAACTGCTGTGGGACTCTCATGTGGAGGCGGACCAAGGGAACTGTGGGGATGGCTGCCCCATGTGCCCCAGAAGTCTGAGGAAGGTCCTGGTTGGGACCTATGGAGACATGCATACCGTCCAGGCTATACTTCTTAGATGATCCCCCTGCCCTGTGGGAGAAAGGCCATGCCCTGATCTGTGTCCAGGACCACTCAGATAAAAAGGAGTCGCTGGCTGGGCCATGGGGATAACTTTGAAAGGTTCATGGTGATCCCCAGCTTTCGGAAGAGAGTAAAGTTGTCTCCAAGAGTGCAAAGCAGCTGAGCTCTGGAAGGAGCTGCCAGAAGCCAATCGTCTAGGTAGGGGAAGATGTAATGGCCCTGGTATCAGAGCCACAGTCACCGCTGCTAGGCACTTGGTGACGATTTGAGGAGCAGAGGAGAGGCCAAATGGTAAGGCTCGAAACTGGTAATGTCTTCCCTGGAAGTGGAATCTAATTAACTTCCGATGGGGAAGAAAAACCCTTATGTGCAAGTAGGCATCCTGCATATCCAGGGAGCACAGCCAGTCCCCTTGGTGCAAGAGTGGAATGAGGCCTGGCAGAGAGACCATTCTGAACCACTTGTACTCTATGAAGAGATTTAAGGAGCTGAGGTCCAGAATGGGACAAAGGTCTCCAGTCTTTTTTGGGACCAGGAAAAAGTAAGAATAGTAGCCCTGCCCCTGTTGATCCTTGGGGACCGGCTCTATTGCCAGTTTCTGCAGAAGGGCTTGGATCTCTCCTTCTATCAGAGGAATGTGTGAAGGATAATGGGAGGACCCTGGTGGCTTGTCCGGAGGGATTTGAAGGCACTCGAGAGTATGTCCTCTCCTTATAAGGTTTAACACCCAGAGGTCTGTAGTGACGCTGCTCCATCCCTCTAGATAGAGAGAGAAGCAACCCCCTACTGCCTCCCCCATTGCCTCCGCCGGAGGAGGAGGGGGGGCAGGTAGCGAGTCACTGGGCAGATCCGGGAACAGGCAGAGAGGGCATGGCGGTCATGGGACCTCCAGAGGCGGAGCTCCCAGGAGTTTGGGTTGGTGAATTTCTCTTGAAGCCACCTCTCTGCTGAAATTGGCCATGGGTATTTTGCCCTGAGGGCTTACGAAAAGGCAGTTTGCGGAAGGGTTTCTGGTCCCCCTTATACATATTTTGAACGGACCAGATAGATTTCACGAAGTCCTGGAAGTGAGAGATCCATTTCTCCATCTCCTCCCCAGAAAAGACAGAACCCTGGAAGGGAAGGTCCAGGATCCCGGACTGCAGATCCTGGGAAAATCCCAAGACTCTGAGCCAGGCGTGGTGCCTAAAGCAAATGCCAGATGCCGCTGTACTAGAGGTCGTGTCTGCAGTGTCGTACAAGGCCCTCAGGACATGAGTGCCTATGTCCGAACCCGATTTCAGGATATCCAGAAGCTCAGTCTTTTGTACAGAGTCTGGTAAGGCCTGAGCAACCTCTAAGCCCTTCTCCCACAATGCATTCTGGTACTGAACCATATGTGTTTAGGAAGTTCAAAGATTGAATACAGCAGGTGGAAGCAGAATACATTTTCTAGTAGTAGTAGCAGCAGTAAAACAACTTTATTTATACAGGCTAATGTTTGACATGCAAATATATACCATACGGGCAAAAAGGCCCCGATTTCAAGGCAATCCTGTATTTTACATAATAAATTACAGCACAAGGATATGAGCTAAAAATACACAACTGTATACAAACTAGTACTTTACAAAAACAGAAAATCAACATGATCCCGAGATATATACAAAGGCACTATTATAAAATGGGCAAAGGATTTCAAGCAATCTGGTTGTTAGCCATGCATTAGATGTGTCTAATGCACAGCTAAAACTAGAACCCCCATTTAGAATACACAGGCCCACTTTATAAGCGCAATGAGCCACTCCAGGGATGTGCATTAGACAGTTTTAATGCACGGCCAGGGGACTGGACACACTCTGCCTGTGGCCTCATGCCTCACTACATCCCCCTAGCCATGCATCAGAACTGTCTAATGCACACCCCCATCGTGTCTTATTGCTTACATATAAACCCCTAATAGCAGTAGCATTCATGCCACTTTGGTTTAATATGTTGTCTAAATGTGTTAACAGACAAAGTCAAATCCCTCCATTGACATGGAAAACTGTTCCAAGCAATCAGTTATTTCCCCAAATCTATTTCTGGCCTTGGGGATCTTTAATCGCAGTTTGTCCCTCAAGGAGAAATTGTGCATTGTCCACTCTGTTGATCTAACGAGTCTAGTGGGCTCTCCAAACTTTAAGCTTCTAAAACGTAATGTGGCCTAGATGTTATCTCTTTTTTGTTTAAGAGGACTCCAGGCTAGGTCACGATAAAGTACACAGTGATGAACATCAAAGCTGCACTTTCTTGCAAGTCTAGCTATTTTGTAGGAGGTCACATGCCCACCTGATCTAAAATCTGGACTCTACATCGGGAGGCTGCGAACCAAGGCATTTTGGCTTCTCTGATTTGTCATGAGCAGCAGTAAATCACCATGGAGTCCACCTGAGGGTGTTCTGCCAAAAAGAGCTCCTCCCTCAGCGCTCGGTATAGCCTGTCCGATTTCTTAGAGACTGCCGGAGTGAAAGAGGGGTGTTTCCAAGTGATCCTGGTAAGATCCTGGAATGTATCCACAAGAGGAGGACCTACCAAGGGCTTTGGCTCCTTCTGCCTCAGGTACTTGGCCAACCTCCGGTGCTCTGGATCCACATCCTCAGTCTCCCATCCACTGGAGGACTGAATATGTCTCATGACGTCCATAAAGGTAGAATCGTCAGGCGATCATCTAGGGATGTCCTTTTTGTCTGGGGACACACGCCTTTCTCTCAACAGAGAACAGTTGGAACTCGATGTGTCGGAGTCCGAACTGTGGCCCCTAGAAGAGAGGGAAGCCGATCTACAGTGTGAGGAAGATCTCTGCCTCTCAAAGCAACGCCGCCCACTAGTAGACCGGCGATGGCTGTGGGACTGGCAATGGCTGGCAGAGCGCAGACGACGGCTATCCGACAGACATCGGCTGACTGACCACCTACAGCTAGAGGAGTGACGGCGGGCAGTACTGGGCAAACGGGAGTGACGTCGGTGACACCATTCTTTATGTAAAGTCCAGCCCCAGGAGTCAGTAGGACTTGGGTATAACCGCAGGAGTGGAGGGTTTAGGCATGGGAGAGGAAGATTAGTCTCCCCGACCTTGGTCCTTATCCGTATCTGGGGTCGGATTAGGATCTGGCTGCGGTGGAAGGACGTCCTTCACCTGGCCCCATCAGAACTGAAAGAGTTCCATCAGCTCTTCTTTGGAGAACTGAGAAGCCACTGAACCCGCTGAGGGTACATGGAGAAATACGGGAGGAGGAGAGGTCCAGTGGGTCCCTGGGAGAGTGCACCACTCCCCTTGGTCATCAGGCATAGAGGCCCTATGGACTGGTGAACATTCAGGGTCCGGGGAGAGAGAGGGCTTTGCCCGACGTACGCCTCTAGTCAGGCACCATCGATGGTCTGGAGCTGTCCGGCTTGGGGACCATCATCGGTTTGGTCATAGATGCTCGAGACACCAAGGCACAATGAGCAGAGGCCGGCTTAGAGGCTGACTCCCGATCTCGGTGCTCAGTGGTCTTACCCGGAGCCCCAAGAGAGACCAACGTTGGGACCTTGCGCGATGGGACTGAGGTCCCCGCGGACGCCAAGGAAGAGGTCCCAACCCTCAAGGGTGTGGCCTTTGCCTTCAGGGTAGTCAAGGTAGGTGTAGAACCTGAGCCCTGCTTGCCACTCCCTGACATCAGTGTTTTGGCAGGGGAGGTATCCTGCCACCCAGTGGAGTGTTGCAAAGTAGGGAGGAGTGGTCACAACTCCCCACCCCACCCCCAAGTTAGAACCGAAAGGTTTTCTTATGGTGCAGGGAGCACAAATGCCCCTTGGACTGACCCTGGTCCTTTTCTTGAGACTTACGCTGGTTCAAGTCCTTTTTCTTGTCCTTGTGTTTTGAGGACTGAGAAGAAGAAAAAGATTTATCCACTGGTGAACCTGCATTACGGCCACCTGCTGTTCTAAAAGATGGGCTTTTAGTGCTTTAAGGCAGCGAATCCGAGTCTGGCTGGTAAAGCTGCTGCAAACAGAGAAGGCCTTGGTGTCGTGGTTGGGCCCTAGGCAGAAGACACAGGCCTCATGCCTATCCCTAGCCGGAATCTGGCGGCTGCAGGCACACCTCGTCCTCCTCTTCTCACTGGAGGAAACTGAAGATGGTGAAGATGACATACAGCTGAAGAAAATTCTGATGAAAAGCAGACTTTGACCAAAAAGTTGGAAAATTTATCAATAAATTCGCTGGAACTACTGAAAAAACGTTCTAAAAAGCAACCAAAGAGCCAAAGTAGACAGGTCTGCAACGGGAAAAGAACTGAGGTGGGGCTGGGGAATGCCCCCGATATACCATTGGCTGACGTCGGGGCAGAGCCGGCATTGGGGGCAGTCCACGTTGGAGACTGCTAGCTAAAAGGTTTCGGAGGGGTCCTAATGCCTGGCGGCATAGTCCTAATGGTAATAGCCTGCTGCAAGAGCTCCCACTTGAAGTAAGATCTCAAAATGTACTCGCTGATGGACAGAAAGGAGAAAGGTGACATGATCGAAACCTTTAAATACTTTAAGGGTTTCAACAAACAACTCTGAGGGACTATTCAACTCTAGTGGAAACAGGACTACTAGGGGGCACTGCCTCAAACTGGTAGGGGGGTGCTTCAAGAAGGAAATGAGGAGGCACTTTTTCACTGAAAGGGTGGTGGCAAAATGGAATGAGTTGCCGGAAGATGTGAGGGCATGGGACAGGGTAAAAGGGAAAACTGCATGGAAAGGGGGTAAGGCAGGGGCAAGGGGGATGTCGAAGGTGAGAGAGAAGTGGATGGTGGAAAGGTGGGCAGATCCCCAGTAGATACCGGGGGCTGTCTGCAAACTAGATAGTCCAGAAGGCCTTTTCTGCTGGCTATTTTTTTTTTTTTTTTTTTTTTTAATATTTGTACATTCACATTTCTCCAGTGCAGTTGAATCAAGATCTCGTACAAAGGGAGGAACACATTCCTTTACCTGTTCCATACCGTCCTCCTAATACAACCTAGCACTGTGTTTGATTCCTTAACTGTAGCAGCACACTGTCTGCTGGGCTTCAGCTAACCGTCCAGTTACCCTAGATACCTCTCACCAGTTCTGGTGTCCACTGCCACACCAAACAGTTTGCACAAGTAACCTGGATGCTTCACCCCTTACTGAAGTAACATACACTTTCCCACATTAAATCCAAGCCCCAATTTTCTAGCCCAGAGTACCAATATGTGAAGATTCCCCCCTCCCCGGGTACATCTCCCACCTGCTGTTTCTACTCTTTAGGCCAAATGCAACAATTAGCAAGCAAGATGCTAGGATGCATGCCTGGGGGGGGGTAGGAAAGAGGAGGTTATACTGCCCTTGTACAGGTCCCTGGCAAGCCCACATATCTAGAGTATGGGGTTCATTACTGATGCCCACACCTCAGAAAGGACATTAACCTGGTAGAGAAGGTCCAAAGGAGGGCTACAAAGATGATAGTGGGTCAGCAGGGTAGGGCATAAGAGAGAGGTTGAGGGCACTGAACATGAACTCCCTGGAAGAGAGGAGAGAGAGAGAGGGGACATGATTGAGACCTTCAAGTACTTGAAAGGGATAAATAAGGTGGATAAGGAGAGTCTCATTAAGCTGAGTGGCAACCATAACATGAGGGGGCACAGTCTTAAGCTGGAGGGTGGAAGTTTTTGGAGGGAGGTCAGGAAGCACTTCTTCACAGAGAAGGTGGTAGACACTTGGAATGTGCTACCGGAAGACGTGATTTCGTGAAGATAGTGGGCAGCTTTAAGAGAGACTGGGATAGGCATGGGGGGAAGGTAATGATAATGGGTAGGAAGGATGGAAGGTGTGGGGAGGGAGGGCAGGGACAGTAGCTCATGCTATGTATCCTGCAATACGAGCAGACTAGATAGACCAAATGGCCTTCTTCTGCTGGCTTCTTCGAATCTTCGTATGAATGTCAGACAATTTAAGCAGACCTGCTACAGATTCCCTCTTTCCGTTCACAGATGAAGCAGCAGACTAAGCACAGACCCGTGTGGTACCCCATTTTGTACATACCTCCACTCTAAAATGTGACTATCCACCACCAGAATACTCTTCAATCAGAATGTGCATACTGCAGGTCTTACCCTGTATAGTATGCTGCATCGATGCAAAATTCAAGGGGGAATGCATAAGATGGACTTACTGTGGCGAGAAAACTAGATGATGTCAGTTCCTTGAGAATTTGCATCACACAGAATGCAAGGTGGCCCTATTAGAGCAGATATCTCATTTTCATAAGGGGGTCCCCATTGGTACAGTTAGGGTCCCTGGTATACCAGTACTGTGCAAGGCTTTGGAGCCCACACCCACGGAAGGACTGTGAAAAGATGCAGGATGTACAGAGAAGGGTGACAAAAATTATCCAGAGGATAGAGAGATGACATACAAGGAAAGACTGAGGAACTTTAATATGTACACCCTGAACACTATAATGGGGCAGGGGGGTTACAGTCGAAACATACCAATATCCTCCATGGGAAAAACAGAGTGATAGCCAAAGATTTCCTCTCCCTAAGACACAAGCACAAGGGGGAATACACTTAAGCTGGCTGGAGAGGAAGGATGTTCGCAAGCATACTGTCACAGAAAGAGTGGTGAACACATGGAACAGACTGCCAGAGGAAATGGTATGTTCCCGAAACAGTGGGTGGATTCAAACAAGGGTGGGATAGGCACAGGGCAATCATAAGTGAGGTTGGGGTGAAAGAAGGAAAGGACGAAGGGTGAAGGACGGTCATTATTTATTCATTTATTGTCTTGGAGAAACACCTTTGAGCTAAAAACTCTTTTACAAAGATTCCACTTTATAAAAACATACAGATTACAAGCATACATAGTACAGTAACATACAATCAATAGTACAGAAATAAGCGCAATCAGAATGAGAGCAATAATACTAGGCAGGTACATACAGGTATACAGGTAACGTTCAGGCAAACAAGTACTGTACAAGCAATCAACAGTATGGGATTTGTGCAATCAAGTTGATGGCAATATAGTGGTAGACAAATACATAACTCCGTAACAGTCAATACTAATTTTTTTTTTTTTTTTTTTTTTATCATCTAGCTGTTTGGTCCTATGCATCGCCTCCTGCCAGCTGGTGACAAAAAGCATATACATTTTTTTTTATAGCATTTTCTCGGCCCCCGGCACATGGCCGTGTGGCGTGTGGAGGTACCCATCGCACCCGTGGTGCCAGACCAGCCCCTTCCACCTCCCAATACTTTGCGCCCCCTCTCTACCTCGCTACCCACGGACCTCCACCGGTGGGAGCAGAATTCTGAGGGGGCGCTCCACCCTCCTGCCACCCTCTGGAGAGAGCTGCCTGCCAGCATACTCAATCCTGCTCCGCCTCCCCCTCACGCCAGCATCCCGGCGACCTGAGGTCACTCCCAAACCCTAGGTCGCTGGCGTAACACAAACAAAGGCATCCAGAGCCTTAACCCTCTGCGCCACCAGGCCGGCAGTAGCAGTCAATATTAACTTTGTTAGGTAGGAGAGTTGGGAGGGGCAGGGAGAGGGGGGGAGGAACTCAGGGTGAGGTGTTTAACAGTCACAACTGCTAAGAGAGGAGAGGAGCTGTAGTTTTTTCTTAAATGACCTTAGTTTGTTTCCACTGGTTATGGTAGGTGGAAGGTTACTGAACCAGTTGTGTGCTCTGTAAGCAAATGAACGCTGTGCTTGTGATGTTCGGTAGAAAGTTACTTGGAGAAAGTTTATTGCCATAGCTCTTGTCAGTAGGTTTTGTAAGGCTGTTGGGGTTAAGCAGTCTTGATTTTTGCCCGAGACAGACCTGGTATTTAATTCTACTGTCCAGGTTTAGCCAATTTGTCTGGGCGTACAGGTGGCATGTATGGGTCAGCCTGTGGGCTCCTAGTGCTAGCCTACAAGATTTATTTAGGGCCGTGCTGATTCTTTTGAGGGTATTGTCTGTGGCTGCACCATAACCCACAAGCCCATAATCAATAATGGAGATGACTGAACTTTTTACCGGAAGCAGCAGTGCCTCAGAGATCATACTATGTTGGTGTTTGTATAGTAGGCCTAATCTAGTGTTGACGGCTTTAACGACAAGGTCGACATGGTGGGTGAAGGAGAGCGAGCTATCAAGAGCGACTCCTAGGTACTTAAAGACTTGTATCTGTTCTAATGGTGCTTACACATTGTTATTTATGGTCAGTGGGTATGCTTTATATTTATTCTGTGGGTTTGCAGACAACATGACTTTAGTTTTTTTTTTGTTTTGTTTGGTTTTTCTTAGTTTAGGAGTAGTTTGTTGTTGGAGAACCATGTCTCCACTTTGGCAAAATTATTTTGTAGGCAGGCCTCTAGTGTTAGTGGGTCAGGTCCATGGGCATAGATGACAGTGTCATCTACGTATAAAAGTATTTTTTGGGTGCGGGCAGTGGGAATTGGTTGAGGAACATGCAAAACAGGAGAGGACCCAGGATCAACCCTTGTGGCGCACCTGAGATAACTGGTCTACTGTCTGACACAGCGTCATGTATTTTGACCTGTTGTGTTCTGTTGGTGAGGTAGCTTTTGAATCAATGCACAGCTTCTGGTGAAAGACCAGCGGATTGGAGTTTGCTGAGTAGTAAAGGTAAGGTTGACAGTGTCAAAAGCTTTCGTGAGGTCGATGTAAATCGCCCCCACAAGCTGGCTCCAATCTAGGGCCTCATGAAGAGTCCTAGTGTATTCAAGTAAAGCTGTTGATGCACTATGCCCCTTCCTGAAACATGCTGCTGGGAACATTGCTGGTTATACTTGTCAAGGTATTCTACCAGTTGGTCTGAGACAATCCATTTTTGTGCCTTTTTTTTGGGAGGGGAGAAGAATTAGGATCAGCAAAAGATGATTAGGTACTGTTGGGTGGGACGACAACCTTCTGAGGATGATGGGCTCTTTTTTCTGCCATCAGATTCTATGTAAAGGTACAAAGTTCAGAACCCATAGTGCAATACAGTGAGGTATATGTTTACATGAGAGGTCAGTGGGGAACTTGTGCATACAGAGTATTCATAATTATCTAGGTAGTGGGTACAGGCAGTCCCTTAGTCACAGTTGGTGGGAGCAAGAGAACACAAGACCGCTGTCCCTTTCATTTCCTGATGTAATATCAGAATACAGCCTGTTCAAACAAAAAGGCAGCCATTTCCACCTTCTGCCCCTCCCCCGATGTTTAAAGTTTTGCTTTTATTGCACTTCCCCTTTTGTTATTCCCATCCCAGGTCGCACCCAGAAACTGGCTTTGACTCTGTGTATCTTTCTCAGTCATCAATTCTCACATAAATCAATAAACCCTCTAATGCTGTCTCTCCCTCTGTGCTGTGTCTACATCAAGGTCTGTAAAGGCAGGGCTACTCCTCACCTGCCAGATGACATCAGGAATCTACCCTCAGACTCCGGGGGTTAGGCACTGTGACCCGCATTCACGTGACTAACAAATTGGTAATTCGCTGTGTGGAGTTCAGGGAGCTCATCAAGTCAGGGATAGGATGGATACAGAGAGAGATAAAATGTAAATTCTGCCATGGTGAAGGATGATTTTGAAAAGTGAGCATCACAGGGTGGGGCTTAAAACAGTTGCCAACTGGGGTGCCGCTCTCAACAACCACAACTCTTGCAAGGCATCTCCTTAGTCCTGCCTCCCCACCACCCTCAGGTTGGAGGGTTAGGGATGTAGTTTACTATGAGACAGACGTTTAGTAATTATAGGTCAATATATTCGGGTAGCTGAATTCAAAGCCCTTTGGAAACACACTATTCACAGGCTGTGCGTTAACCCTAGCACCTCATAGCCTCAAGGGGGTAGCGCAACAGCAAGAGGTAAACTTCTGAAATTGAACATATTGTGAGCTGTCTCTTCCCTGCCGCAGAAATCCTCGAGGTGTTTAGAAATAAACTGAAGGTTTCCTACCTGTAGTCTACCTTTCCATCCTCGATCGTGGCCTTATCTTTTTCTTCTTCCTCCTTCTTTACTCCCATGATATCTCCCAGTTTGGTTCCTGCCAGCTCCCAGTGTTTGTGCTGGGCCTGCCATCACAACAAAACATGTGTCAGTCTCTCAGAAGGGCCCTACAATTCAAATGGGAAGGGGGTGTGTGTGTCTGTGTGTCTATGTCACACACCAACTGTATACAAGCATCTGTACACACGCATGCTCACCTATCCCTACACCGTAATGTCTCTCTCACCCTCTCCCATTGTGAAGCTATTCATGCTACCCTACAACTAGGCTCTAAGAAACTGCACATAGTTAGTGCCTATAACCCCCCCTAATGGTAGCACCGCTGGGTTCAAGGAACTGTTATCACAGGTGGACACGGCCGTTGGTCGAAATGAGGTCCTCATTATGGGTGACCTAAATCTCAACTGGACTAGCAAATCAAATCAGTCCTACCACACAATGGTTCATGGCCATAACCTCCACCAGCTAATCACTGACCCTACAAGGGTTTTGGCCCACCCTCGTTCTAGTACTTTAATAGATTGGGCTCTTACTAACCGCCTCGACAGCATAGTCTCTGCTGGTACCCTGCCAGATGCTATAACTGATCACTCTCTAATTTACTGCATCTGGCGCTCTGCTAGACCGCCATCTCCTCCTCCCAAACTCATTACCTTCCGTAATCTGGCTACTCTTAATCAGGCACATTTTTGCTTGACCTCTCAATGATAGACTGGTCTCGTATCTCTGCCTCCTCTAATGCCCAATCAGCCCTTGACTACTTCCTGGCAAGGTCTGGATGCCTACAGGACATCCATGCCCCCAGAGTCACTCGCCGCATACGGGGAACACAAACAAAGTGGCTCACCAAAGATCTTACTCAACTCAGGGCAAGGGATAAAAGTTGGCGGCGTTTCAAGGCCTCAGAGCTTCGCGCAGATTTTAATGACTATAGGTCCAGAGGAACTCCTGCAAAAGGAATATTCGACTAGCAAAAAGCTCTTTCTGTAACCTATTAATGAAATCTGCGGGTGACACTAAGAAATTCTGGTCCATTATAAAAACTCTTCTTGGAGCCAACAAAACATCCACTAGTAAAGACATGTTGATAAACAACATACATTGAAATAATCCGGTGACCATAGCCAATGCACTAAACTGCCATTTCGCTGATCTATTGAGCTACTCAGCCTCCTTCCCCCCTAGTCCCCCCCACCTCCAGCTCCATGGACACAGAACCGGCACTCTCTCACCCACCCTTCCTGTTTCGGACCATCACCAGAAAAGAAGTTCTAAAGCTGTTACTCTCCATCTCTGATAGCACTAGCCCTGGTGCTGATGGATTGGAACCTAAGCTACTGAAAACTGCTACCCCTCTCATCGCCTCTCCTATAACAAAAATCTTTAACTTATCGATATGTCATGGCACGGTTCCCAACATCTGGAAGATAGCCAGAATCACTCCCGTCCTTAAGAAAGGTGATCCTAAAGAAATATCTAACTATCGACCTACTGCCATTCTCTCTGTCCTTGGCAAAATCCTTGAAAAACTAGTGGCAACCCAAACTACAGCATATCTACAGAAGTATAACCTCCTCTCAGGCTCCCAGCATGGTTTCCTCAAAGGCCACAGCACTACCACTGCCATGCTAAAACTTACAAACGACATATATGGTGCAATGGAATCTGGCTTCTTGACAGGGACCATATTCATTGACCTAACTAAGGCGTTAGACCTGGTCAACCACACCCTTCTCCTTACCAAACTCTACTTGCTTGGTTTCGCCGAAACAGTTGCCTGGTTCAATGGCTACCTAACAAACCAGATGCAGGGTGCAACTTTTAACTCAGCTATATCCACTCTTTCTTCCGTACTTATGGGAGTTTCCCCAAGGCTCCATAATCGGCCCACTACTTTTCTCTGTTTTTATAAATCACCTCCCATCAGCTGCTCCAGACTGCTGTTCCTTGCTGTATGCGAATGACCTTGACATTTACCATAGTGGAAGTAATGCTGTGACTATTAATCGCTCCCTAACCAAAGGTTTCCTCAGTATTCAATCCTGCCTAAGTGAAAACTATCTTGTTCTTAATGCAAGCAAAACACACTCCATGCTTTTCGGCTCTCCAGCCAGACTCAAATCGACTCGCAACTCCATTCAAATTTTGTGTGCAAATGGCTCCCCGGTAGTTAGCACCAGCTCTTTCAAATACCTGGGCATCCTCCTTGATGAATCCCTGGACTTTGACCTCCATATCACCACCACCTGCAAATCGATCAACGCAAAAATCGGAGGTGCCTACCATACAAGCTATGCCCTCACGCCATCTGCCAGGCTTGCTGTGGCTCAAGGCCTACTGCTTCCAGCCCTGGCTTATGGCTTGGTCACATACCTAGGAGCTTCTAAGACCTCGCTCCATAGATAAGACACCACCTACAATAGCATCTGCCGCTATGCCTCCGGATAGCCACGTTTCAAACATCACTGTCAGCTTCACGCTGACCTAAAATGGCCAAGTCCTTCTGCCCACCGGCTACTAGCCTGTGGCTCCCTACTAGACGGTATAACCAGATCAGGTCTCCCCAAATCTCTCACCTCCTTGTTACACTCCCAAACCCCCTCCCCTATGGTCTCCGATCCAATGACTATGCCCCTCTCTTCATCCCTAAACGCAAAACCACTATGGGTGCACGTGCTTTCTCTTACTCTGCACCTAAGCACTGGAATTCTATCCCTCAAACTATTCGCCTAGCTCCCACCCATGCCAGTTTCAAGAAACTCTACCATGAACATCTACTGGCCTCAAATCCCTGCACATGCTTCCATCCACCCTAGCCCATTCCACTCCTTCCACCCTGTTCTTTCCTGCTCTCGCCTTCTTCCCTCTCACCCCTTTTTCACCCTGTCTCCCACCCTCCCACCCTCCCCCCCCCTCTCATTTCCTCTCTCTCAATATTGCATCACACGATGGCACTTACTGTTGTTCTGCACTTTCCTGACAGCTCCAATACAGACCTGTTGACACTTGTTTTGTTTAGTTTTACTTTTCATAGCTGTACTGTCAATATTGTTTAACATTGTCTAATCTCTGTATAACAATCCAGTTGACAATATTGTTTGTATCGCAGATAATCCCACTGTCTTCCTCTCCCTTGTGCTGCGTCACATTGTACTGTTCATGTATTTTTCACTTGTATGCTCCCGGGTCATGCCTGAAAATAGGCATCTCTATGTTTAGTGCACCCACCCGGTTACCAAAAGTAAATAAATAAATACACACACTGCATACACACACAGACCCACTGCATTCATAAACAATCATGCACATGCAGAAACCTCATACATGTACACCTCATGCATCCATAGATACATACATAAAATATGTGCGTACACACACACACACATGTGATGTTGTGGCATGTGCACACACACACACATATGCAAACAACATATTCACACAATGCAAATACTCAGGGCTAGAAATGGATGGTATTCTGCCCTGTTGTGGAGAACAAATTTTAAAGTGGGATACCATTTTCATCAGTCTGGTATTCTGACTGGAATTACCTCTTCTCCATGCCACCACTCTGCAGTTTAGGCAAGGCTAGGCAAATGTTATTTTCTGGTGCCCAATCCCAGATGCTCTGGGCACCATACAACTCAAAAATACTACAAATAAAACAGTCAAATTACAGTAATCATTTAAATAAGCAGTATAAGAAAATAAATAAAACCTAAAATAAGGACTGTAGCTAGAAGGGGCCAACCCAAGGAAAGATCTAATACAGAGTGTCCGGGAAGGCCTGGCTAAACAAGTGGGTCTTTAGGTGGGCTTTAAACATTTCAGCCGAAGGGGCCTCCTACACAGATGGCAAAAGCGAATTCCACAGGATGGGGCCGGCGACACTAAATGCTTCGTCGCCAGCAGTTTTCAGCCTCATCCTGGGAATCGCAAGGAGGCCCCTATCGGAGAAGCGGAGGGAGCGGACCGAGGTAGTGGGGGTCAAAAGGTCAGACAAGTATCCAGGGCCAAGCCCATGTAGGGCCTTAAAAGTGAGAAAACCCATCTTGAAGAAGACCCTCCACCTGACCGGCAGCCAGTGCAGTTCATGCAGTACCCGGGTGACGTGACAGTATTTCAACTGTCCTGTCAATAACCTGGCAGCCGCGTTCTACACTAGCTGCAGTCTGTGGAGAGTACCTCCCGAGACCCTGAGGTACAGTGCATTACAGTAGTCAAGCCTTGATGTCATGAAGGTGTGTACCAAGGTGGGGAGGTCCAGCAGCAGAACTAGCAGCTTGATCCTGGCGATATTACTCAGATGGTAAAAGCTGATCCGGACAACAGATGACACCTGAGCCTCAAATGTCAATCCATTGTCAAAGGTCACGCCAAGATCGCACACCCTGGAGGAGGCCTTCAATGGCACAGACCCCAGGGACAAACCTGTCTCTGTGCCAAAGGCCATCCTATCACACCCTCTGTTCAACTCCACAACCAGTACCTCCATCTTATCGGGATTCAGTCGCAACCAGCTGGAGGCCATCCAGTCATTGATCTCAGCAAGGCATTTGTTTAGCACTTCCACCGCACTGGATGTCCCATGCACAAAGGAAAAATACAGCTGGGTATCATCCACATAGAAATGAAAACCCAAGCTGTACTTCCTAATGATCTCTCCCAGGGGCAGCATGTACATGGCAAACAACATTGGTGACAGGACCGAACCCCAAGGTACTCCACACGACAGAAGGCTAGGGGAGGAAGAGGAATTCCCCGTCACTACCCATTGCCTCCTATTCATGATATAGGACTCGAAAAGCAGATGACAGTGCCGGTGAGTCCACAAAATTCCCTCAGGCAGTCGAGCAACACACAATGGTCTACTGTGTCAAAGGCTGAGGAGAGGTCCAGGAGCATGAGAACTGTAGCACAGATCTTTTGGATAGAGGAAATACAGATATTGAGATGCAACACCATAATTAGTTTTGGTATTCCCCCTCCAACACCAGATTTTGTTAATCTCTACCCCTGATACTGAATACTCAAACTCAGGCATCTTCACACATAGGCTCTATTTTAACAGTAAATGTATTAAATGCACCTAAAGGTTAAAAATCATTTTGAAGGCAGGGTCCAAAGCATGTGCGCATGCCCAGGGGTACTACTTACTGTATAAGATGTGAGCCAAGGCTTTCTGCCATCATACCTTTTTGCGCTCCTTCTGCTCTCGATGTTTTCGCACAAGCTGGCTTCCTTTACGAGCAATGATGGCCATGTCAGAGGTTGAATCTTTTACAGGGATTACAGGTTCAGGCTAACAAAACGGGGAAGAGGGAGACAAAGCAGATAAGATACACTTTTCAATGAAGGCAAGGCACCCACCCCCCGACATGGCATAATCATAATATTCAGTCCCTTCCCCGAACTCTCCGGACGACTTAATGGTTTCTTCACAAATGTGAATTAACTAAATTTCTAGAGTTCTAGAGTTCGCATGAAGTGTCTCAATAAAAACAAAGAGGAGGCAATAGCAATTTCTCTGCTATTTCCTCTAAACTAAATACCACTGGTACAGCTGTGAGCAAATTCAAATGTTTCTTGGAAAAGCATTAGAAAAACATAGGGAGGGGATGGGAGAAAAAGGAAAATTGGAGCTGGCAGGCTCTATGATGGCCGCACCAGCACCCTGACTCTGCCCCCCCCCCCAAACATCTGGATTTGGCTTAAGGGGTGGAGGTAAAGCCGGCGCCCCTGTACCCCGGCCCTGCCATGGGGAGGGAGACCGTGGGGGATTTAGGGGGTGTCGGGTCAGGGAAACGGTGCGGCCGGAGACAAAGTCCCTTGGAGGGAGGGACCTGAGCCACCTGCTGGGCTCGGGGAGCCATAAACAGCTCTACGGGGAAAGAAAAGACAGGTTACTCACCTGTAACAGTAGTTCTAGGAGTGGTATATGTTGTTCATCCACACTGTCTGGCATTGTTCCTTTCCCCTTTAAATCTTGCCGGAAGTCTTCAAGCTGGCTCCTCCCACCCACCTGGGTGGTAAATACCTCAGCTCCGCCCCATGACACCAGATCTAGCCCGCTGGAAGCAAGATTGTGCGCCTTAAGCCGGGCAGGTCGGGTCGGTGCGTGTGGATGAACAACATATACCACTCCTAGAACTACTGTTACAGGTGAGTAACCTGTTTTTCTAGGAGCGTGGATATGTTGTTCATCCACACTGTCTGGCAGACTCCTAGCAGTTCTCCGGGAGGAGGGAGGCAAGGCGCACACTCCCTACTTATGAAAAAGAGACTGGAGAACCGAGACGCCAAAACCAGCATCTCGGCGTGACTCAAGGTCGATGTGGTAATGGGTAATGAAGGTGTTTGCTGACTTCCAGGTAGCAGCCCAACAGATTTCCTGGATAGGGATGTCCCTGGAAGCAGCCACCGATGCAGCAGTATGGAGGGTGGAATGAGCTCTTATCCCTCTGGGAGGTTCCGTGCCCGCCAACTCATAAAACAGACCTATGCATGATGTGATCCATCTTGCAACAGTCCGCTTGGCTGCAGGTCTGCCAGAAGCGGCTTCAGCGTAGGTGAAAAACAGCTGGCGAACCTCTCCCCGAATTTCCAACGTCCTCTCCTTATAATAGGAGAGAGCACATCTGAGGTCCAGAGTATGGAGCCTGTACTCGGCGTCCGAGGTGTAAGTAGGGTAATATACCAGCAGGGTCAACACCTGGTTACGGTGAAACTCTGACACCACCTTCAGAAGGAATTTCGGGTGGGGGCGCAGGACAACTTTGTCCCTGTGAAAGACCAGATAAGGGGAGTCCACCGAAAGCGCCTGGAGCTCCCCTGCCCTTCTGGCTGACGTGATAGCCACCAGGAGGCAGTCTTCCACAGAGTGTGAGAGCTCACACTTGTGCATGGAGACCAGATAGGCTTGCCCATGAGCTTTGCTAAAACCAGCAAAGAGATCACGGAGGTGGAGGTTCACCGGAGGGAATATGTGATCTAGGCCCTTTGAAAAAGCACTTCGACCACTGTCTCCTGTGCCAATAGGCTGACCGCCCGCCCCGTAAGCAGAGATGGCTGCCAGGTGCACCCTAAGGGTCGATGATCAAGACCCCTTGAGAGGAAACCAAGGTAGTCTAGAATGTTAGCCACAGAGCAGGATAAGGGGTCCAGGCTCTTTACCCGACACCAAATGGAAAACCTTTTCCATTTGAAGGCATAACATTTCCTGGTCGATTCCTTTCGAGATGCTTCCACCACAGTGTATACATCCTCAGTAAGACCCAGAGCCTGGAACTCTAGCCGCTCAGGAACCAGGCTATGAGGTGCAGGGATTGAAGGTCCGAGTGGAATACCTTCCCCTGGTTCAATGATATCAGGTCCGGGTGTGTACAAAGCCGCTCCGGGGTCCTGCAGCTGAGGCTGAGGAGATCTGGATACCAGAACTGGCACGGCCAATCTGGGGCTACCAGGATCACCTTCACCTTGTCCCTCCTCACCTTGAGTAACACCTTATGGATCAAGGGAAATGGAGGGAAGGTGTAAAGGAGGCCTGGGATCCACGACCTCGAGAAGGCATCCCCCTGCAGCGAGCCCTGCTGAGGGGGGCGGGCATGGTACAGCCGCAGCTTGGTGTTCTCCCTGGAGGTGAACAGGTCCACTAACGGTTTGCCCCAACAGGAGAACAGACTGTAAGCTACCTCTGGATGGAGAGACCACTTGTGGGATGTCTGGCCTATGCGGCCGAGAGCATCCGCCAGTTGGTTCGAGACTCCTGCCACATGGATGGCCAGGAGATCCGCCTCCATCCGGCTGACGAAGGTCCAGATCCAGAGCGCCTCCCTGCATAGCAGACGGGAGTGCGTGCCACCCTGTTTGATGAGGTAGTACATGGTCGTGAAATTGTCCGTCTGGACTTGAACCACTTGACCCCGGAGCTGAGGAGCGAAAGCTGACAGTGCCAGTCTGACTGCTCTGAGCTACAACAGGTCGATGTGGCATCGGGACTCCTAGGGGGTCCAGAGCCCGTGGGCTCTGTTGTCCCCCATGTGGGCTCCCCAGCCCATGAGGGAAGCATGTCGAGCATGGGGCGACCGTCGGCTCGGGCGACAAACGGGATCCTTCCCACTAATGACCCGGGACGGTCCACCATTGAAGGGCGTCCCACATCCTCTGGGTGACAGTGACCAGCTGGTCGAAAAGACCCTGACGCTGAGACCACTGAGTGGCCAGCTCCCACTGAAAGGGGTGCATGTGCAATCTGGCCCAACGGACCACTGAGGTGCACGCCGCCATGTAACCCAGGAGGTGCAGGAAGTCCCGGGCAGGGCGCAAGTGCCCAACCAGAAATGATTGGGCAAAGGAGGAAAGAACCTCCACCCTGTCCGCCGGGGAGCCGAGCTCTGGCTTGACGAGAGTCAAGCTCTGCCCCGATAAAGCCCATCACCTGAGAGGGCACGAGTTCTGACTTGGCCTCGTTGATTAGGAGGCCCAGGTGGGAACAGGTTCGGAGGATCAGGTCCCTGGACCTCTCCACCTCCTGTAGGGAGGAACCTGCCAGGAGCCAATCGTCTAGATAGGGGTATATACGAACCCCTTGATGCCGTAGATGGGCTGCCACCACTGCAATGCATTTGGTGAAGACTCGTGGGGCCAATGACAGGCCGAATGGCATGGCTCTGAACTCGTAAAGGGTCCCTTCGACCCTGAAGCGGAGGAACCGCTGGTGGGACTGACGGATTGGGACATGGTAGAAAGCGTCTGAAGATCCAGTGAACAGAACTACATGTTTCGCTCCAGAGATGGTATGATCTGGTTCAGAGTTACCATCCGGAAGGTGCGAGACCTGAGATACTGATTCAGGTCGTGGAGATCTAGGATGGGGCGCCAACCCCCCGTCCGCTTGAGCACCAGGAAATACCTGGACACGAAGCCTGGGTCTGTAGGAGGATCCGGCACTGGAGCTACCGCTTCCTTGTGGAGAAGCTGAGCAATGTCGTCCCGAAGGGCCAACTGAGCGCCAACTAAGATCCTTTCCGCCCATGGGGCACGGCCCGGCTGGGGGGGTACTGCTTGAAGGAGCCGGCCCCCCACGGGAGGACCCAGAACTGGCGTGACGGGTGTAGGGGAGGCCACCCCGACCCGTCACTGTGCAGGCTTGGAGGAGGATGAGGCACCTCGGCCTCCTTGCAGGGCTGTTGGGGACCTTGCTTGGGCCTAGGGCGCCAAGCTTGAGCCTGCTGTTGTTGCTGACCTCCCTGGAAGGAGGGCTGTCTAACCGCACGGGAAGAATGCCGAAAGGACTTCTTCTTGCGCTTCTGCTGATTCTTGCCCGAAGAACCCTTAGCAAAGGTGGCATCTAAGGTAGCATTAGACTGCTCAATGCGCTGGAGATGACCTGCCACTCCCGGACCGAAAAGGTCGGTGCCAAGGAAGGGCACGTCAGCTAGCTTGTACTGAGTATCCGCTGGAAAGGAGGATAACCTCAACCAAGCCCTGTGGCGAGTGGCCACTGCGGCAGCCAGTGAACAGGCACAGGAATCTCCAATGTCCAGAGCCGTCTGGAGCTGTTGTTTAGCAACAGCACGGCCCTGGTCACGGACCTGCTTGACCGTGGTCTGCATGTCTGCTGGGAGATGAGGGAGGACTTCATCAAGGGACCCCAGTAGGGCGTGAGAGAAGTGTGCCATAATCACTGCCGAGCTGGCCTGATGAAGGCCCAGGGATGATGCCGCATAAACTTTCCGGGCCAAGTGGTCCATATTTTTGGACTCCTTGTCCGGAGGGCGGTCAGTATCCGCAGAGCTGCCCATGCGCTGAAACACTGAGGCAGTCACAAGGCTCTCGGCTGAGGGATGCTCAGTGAAGCCCACCAAGGACCCCATGGACACTGCGTACTTGCGAGCCATACGGGCAGATGGAGCTGGGCAAGAGGCAGGACGCTGCCAAAGCTCCAGTGTCGGGCCAATTATGGCTTCAGCCACTGGAAAGGCCTCTGTCGGGGTATCCCCCCTCTTAAGAATATCCGTGAGAGGTCATAGTGTCAGTGGCTCAGTAGGTAGCACACTCGCCTCTGAGGCCGGGAGATCAGAGGGCTGTGGGTTCAGTTCCCACATCTGGCACTTGGGTTAATATCCCAGTACTGACACTGTAATGCAGTATGAGAGGGGTGCTGCATTTATGAGGTGCCGTCTTTCGGATGAGACGTTAAACCGAGGTCCCATCTGCCTGGATTGGTGGTAGTTCAGGTGGATGTTAAAGATCCCATGGCACTTATCGAAAAGAGTAGGGGAATTTCCCCGGTGTCCTGGCCAAATTTCCCTCATTCACTAAAAATACCACCAACAGCTTAATCTGGTTCAAGGTCAGTTGGCATTCATCTGTATCCCCTTCCCCCCGGGTCGTGCCTGAAAATAGGCAGGATTTGTCTAGTGCACTTACCCGGTCAACAAAAGCTAAATAAATAAATATTTTGCCTTTTTTGTATAGGCTGCAAAGGCATACCCGTGGACTCAGAAATGAGTCGAAGGATGCCCTGGAAGGAAGAAGGACCTTCCTCCAGGCCTGTCACTGACAGCTCATTATCGAGGTGTGTGTGAAGGCCAGCAGTATCCGAGTCCGAGAAATCAGGATACAGGGGTCTCACACCTATGTCCCCCTCGATGCGCCTGGGGCGATCAGGAGTAACAGTAATGGACAACCTATGGGGCAAGCCCGTAGTTGTCCGATCCTCCTTAGAGGGAGCTCCTCCCTGAGGCTGTTTAGGTGGTGGTTCCACCAAAATTGGTGGGGAGCCCGTAACAGGTTGACCAGAAATACGTGCTGGTCCCACCGGAGGAAGAACCGGAGTCCTCGGAACTGAGGGAGTCTGTGTCGGCTGAAGAGGCTGGGGCCAAGTAATGGCCGGTACAGCCAGAGTAGACGGCTTTTGACCGGTCCAAAGAAGTTGCTGCCACATGAGATCCTCATAACGTCGACGGAGTTTCTGCCCAAGTCTCTCCTCGGTCAAGGAGGATGAGGAACACAGGAGGCGCCTCTTCCGGGAGTGTTTATGACCCTTTTTCGGCTTTTTGACCGACTGGGTCCTACTCCTCGATCGAGACCGACTGTGTCGGCTGTGTCGGTCGGGAGAAGCCGGATTCGGTGAAAACTGAGGTTCTGGCTCTTGTCCCTCGATCGGGATGCCCAATCGACAGGTCTCCTCGTCGGGGAAGGAGAGGATGGGAGTCCTCTCCAAGGAGTCGTCGACAGGCGTCAGCGACAACGGCTCAATCGGGTCGAGAGAAATCTCGGCCGCTTCTGCCGTATCCTCGGCTTCAGTGCCCTGGCCTGACGGAAGGTCCGAAAAGCCGGCAGCAGAGGAAGCGATCTCGACCGTGGCTGAGACCGCCTGCTCCTGAGTATCGGACCACTCTCGGTGCCAGGAACGTCTTCTTCGGCTAGAAGAAGAAGATTTGGTGTCCTTGTCCTTTTTCTTGGAGCGGGAGGAGTGTGAGCCCGAAGGCGCCTCACCCTTGGTAGGGAGAGACTGGCACAACTCCCAAAAGGACCCCGTGAAGGTGGAGCCCAGGTTGAGCGGGACGAAAAAACCTCGGTTGGCCGAAGCCTGGGCAGCTTCCTCCTCGAAAGCCGCCATCTGTTCGAGCTGCTCGGCGGATCCCGCAGCCACGGAAACCGCCCAGCTGGCCTCCTTCGATTTCACCGGTGGATTGCGAAGCTCTGGTCTCCCCAGCTTAAGGTGCGCCCTCCAGGATGGTGGGATGAAGGCCAAACAGATAGTGCAAGCGGAAGTATCGTGCACAGCACCTAGGCAATAAACGCATGAGAGGTGGGGATCGGTGTGAGACATTTTCTGTCCACAAGGACACCGGCGAAACCCGGGGGACGACTTGTCCTCCATATCGGAAGCGTTCGGATCCAAATCATAAACTCTACGTGTTTCGAGAGTAAGTGCGGCAAAACAGTCGATTAGACTCCAGGGCCTATGGTACTTGCAAAGTAGCACGAGGGAACCTGTATCTTCCAGCGGAAAGGAAGATCTGGCGTCATGGGGCGGAGCCGAGGTATTTACCACCCGGGTGGGTGGGAGGAGCCAGCTTGAAGACGTCTGGCAAGATTTAAAGGGGAAAGGGACAATGCCAGACAGTGTGGATGAACAACATATCCACGCTCCTGGAACAGAAGTGATTCCGGCAGACTGAAAGAGGGCGAATGTTGTCCCGCTCAATAAGAGTGGGAACAGAGAAAAGGCTGGAAACTACAGACCAGTCAGCTTAACCTCAGTGGTGGGGAAATTGACGGAAACACTACTTATTACTGTGATATACCTTGAAGCCAGCAGACAGCTGGATCCAAGATGGCTCGGTTTCACCACAGGCAGGTCCTGCCAAACAAACCTAATAGATTTCTTCGACTGGGTGACAAGGGAGAAAGATCAGGGAGGGGCAATGGATGTGTCCTACCTGGATTTTAGCAAGGCTTTCGACACTGTTCTGCATAACAGGCTGATAAACAAATTGAGCCGTCTGGGAGTCAGCCCCAGGCTGGTAAACTGGGTTAGAAATTGGTTGAACAGTAGTACATAAAGGGTGGTAGTGAACGGAGTTCAGTCAGTAGAAAGGGAGGTGACCAGCAGGGTGCCTCAGGAATCGATACTAGGCCTAGTCCTCTTTAATGTCTTCATAAGTGCATTGCGGAGGGGCTGGAGGGAAAATTGTGCCTCTCTGCAGGCGACACAAAGATCTGCAATAGGGCTGACACCCGGGGGGGGGGTACAAAAAATGAGGGACCTAAGCAAGCTTGAGGAATGGTAGAGAGTATGGCAGTTGAGATTCAACACAAAGTGCAAAATTATGCACTTCAGGACGGGAACCCAAGGGAGGAGTACCCAATTGGGGGAGGGGGGATGTCGGCTACCAAACAGGAAAGGAATCTGGGGGTGATTAGATCTGATGACCTAAAAGTGGCTGGACAGTGTGAGAAGGCAGTTAGGAGGGCCCGCATGATGCTGGATTGCACAGGGAGAAGCATCACCAGCAGAAAAAAGGAGGTGGTGATGCCACTATACAGATCATTGATGAGACTTCATCTGGAGTACTGTGTCCAGTTCCAGAGGCCACATCTCAGAAAGGACACACACAGAGTAGAGGCAGTCCAGAGGAGGGCGACAAAAATGGTGCAGGGGCTGCACCAGACGTCGTATGAGGAGAGGCTGAAAGACCTCGATATGTATTCACTAGAGATCAGGAGAGAGAGGGGGGTAATATGATAGAGATGTTCAAATACGTCAAAGGTATAAATAAAGTGCAGGGGGGTAGCATCTTTCAGAAAAGGGGGTGGTCAAGGACTACGGTCATGACATGAAGTTGGAGGCGAAGTAGAATCCGAGGTAATATAAGGAAGTACTTCTTTACAGAAAGGGTAGTGGATGCCTGAAGCAGCCTTCCCGCAGAGGTGGTGGGAACACAAATGGTGAAGGGATTGAAATGTGTGTGGGAAGGACATAAGGGAAACCTAGAGACAGGGAAAAGAAGGTAAGCTGCAGATCATCTACAGTCTGCAGCATATGAAATAGGTAGGAAAATGGGCAGACTAGATGGGCCAGGCAGTCAACTGCAAACACTCTATGTATCTATGTATTGAACTACTCTGTGTAGCCCCCATTCGACCATAACTGTCTGTCCATATTACCCAAAAAGCAGTTTCAGGCAGAAGTTGTTTTGTTTGTATTCAAGCAGCCAGCAACACAATTGCTACACAATGTATCTACATATTTTTACTACATAATTCAACTTCTGAACAACTACTACTTTAAACACTCAGTAGCTCTGCTCAAAGTTGTGGTGGTCACAGTACTAGCGCAGGGCTCGAAATATAGCCTTTTCTTATTTCCATGGAAATGCAGTCAGGCTGCAGGAAATGTAAATCTGAGATCAGCATTTCCATCTGGAAACGCTATTGTTGCTGTTACCTGCAAATTCTGTTTTCTGATGTGGGGTGGAGCATGCAAGCGCAACTCCTCATTCTGCAGTTACGCTGTTGTCTCCAGTCACGGGGGTGGAACACGCCATCATATCCACTCGGTGCAGGCTGTCAGGGCTCGGGGCTGATTACAGCTGCTAGTTGCAATCAGGCGCTCCTTGGACTGTTGTGAGGTCCTTGCCATAATGTGACCCATGCGAGTCAGTACAGCCGCACTGTCATTGGCTGATTGGGATCTCTTCTGGCTGGGCTGAACACGAGTTGCCACATTAATCAGTTGGATTCAAGAAAGGTAAGGAGCTCTCTGTCAACCAGTTAAATGAGTTGTCTTGGTGTCTGGGGGGGCGCGCAAGGAGCTTTAAAGAAAAGTGAGTTTTTTTTGGGGGGCAGTCTAACAGTGCAGTCAGTTGTAGATGCACTGAGAAAAACGAAAACTACATATCTACCGTAATTCTTGATCTTTCTATGTATCTTCACCATTCATCACAGTTGGGTATGTGGCCAGAGGTCACGACCCCACGGGAGCTTTTTGTGTGTGTGTGTGGATGGGCGGAGCGGATGCAGAGATGGCACCGCCCTCAAGGCAGACGCACTACATGGCACTCTGCCTGGCCGTTAGTTGTTGTTAGCCCCGCCTCGCCAGTTCTGAGTCAGCCAGAGTAAGAAAACAGGGTTGGGAGGGTGGGATAAGAAAGTCCAAGGGACAGAAAATAAAAGATATAATAAACAAAAGGAGAAATAAACGACCAAGAGGACAGACGAGGGAGAAAGAGAAGCTAAAGGGGATCGGGAAGGGCCCCAATCTCTGGAAGAGGAAAAGGAAAGAGAGGGAAGGAGAATTAAGTGGGAGGGGAGAGGACAAACCTGGGCTCGCGGTCTGGTCCCCTGGATCTTAGATGGGTGACTGCCCCAGGAGTAGTCTGGAGCTTGGCAAGGCTGGCAAGATTCAAGGCACAGAAATTTGACTAAGACGTACTCTGGCAAGAATGACTTTTAGAGTCATGGATTAAAGAGGGGAAGGGACCAGGAACCAAGGGATGTCCTTTCCCCTATCTAACTAAACATAAGAGAAGGGGAGGAAAAACCCCACCTCTAAAAGAAGTAAAAGGATAGTTCAAAGGACAAGGGTTAAAGGGAGGAGAGATGAGGCACTGTTCAACATCCCACCCTTGAAAAGGGTGGGAGCCAAAGGCAATGAGGAAAAACAGGCCCCATGAATTCCCCCCTCCCAGCCAAAATCTGCAGGAAAAACAACCCTTGCGTGGCCGAGGGTCTCCCCACTCCTGATCCAACAGGAAGGGGGGGGCAGAAAAGGGCACACAGAGGGAGGAGGACCAGAGACTGAGGCCCCAGGGGATGGTGGGTGGGATTTGTAATGAATGGTGACAGTACAGAAAGATCAAGAATTACGGTAGTGCGTATTTTCATATCTTATCTGTGTCAATCTTCACCATTCATCAGATGAGTGATGCAGGCCTCGAAGAGGCCGAGACCCTAAAGGACTAAGTCCCTTAGCTCCCAGTGGGGGAGAAAACACAGAGGGAGAACCCTACGGGCCCGGTGAGGCCTGAGACTGGGGAGTGAGACGAGGCTGCCCCGACAGACACCGCCTCACTCGACGGGGGAGAAAAGGTGGGTTCTCCAGTAAGCAGAGGAAATCACCCTACACCGGGCCAAGGGTGACAACCGGGAAAGACATAGCCATGCCGTCTGCCTAGTGCAGATTGCTGTCCATACGACCCTGGAAGCTACCTCACTGGCATCGTAAGATGCCCTCACTTGGTGCCTTGCTAGCTCCAGGCCACGTGTAGAGAGTGCAATGGCTTGTCTGGTTATCTTCGAATCAGGCTAGGAGTTGACCCAGCCTGGACCACAAGAACCTATCATAGGAAGCATAGTGGGCCTGATGAGCAGAATTCAACAGTAACAACTGTGCCGAGTAGAAGGTCCTCCTCCCCCAGAAGGCAAAATCTGCGGAATCTTGATCTGGGGGCCGGTCACAGTGGAGGGTGCGAGACCCATCGGGAGTGTCCAGCTGCGTCAGTCCTGACTGAGGATGAGGCATACGACCTGGAGACTGGGGGGGGACACAATACCTCTGGCTCAGATCCCTAGGGGCTGGGACTCCAAAGCGTTGTTGCCAGAACCACAATGACACCTCCTGGAAAGGAGCAGGCCAGGCGGGCACCACAAGGGTGGCCACACTGAAGTCGCCTAAAAAGGCACGCGTCGAATGCTCCAGATTGTGCTCAGGAGTGGGTGAGATAATACGCAGGTCTTCCATCATCCTCATGGGGAAACACTGATACTCAGCGAGATCAGCAGCAGGGGAGATGTGGACAGAAGGTTCCTCTCCCCAGAAGAGGAGGATGAGGAAGCGGAAGACCTCGGAGATCCAGAGGTTGACTGCTCAGGGGGACGGTGGAACACCCGATCATCCACGGCCCTGACATAAGTAGGGAAGTGAGCAGCCACACCCCTGAACTGTTCCCAGGAGAGAGGTCCCGTAGGACCATGAATGCCTGGGAGAGCAGGAGATGGCAACAGAGGAATGGGGGCTTGGTCCACAACAGAAAAGGACTGTCTAGGAGGCAGTATGGTGCAGTGGGTTAAGGCTCTGAGCTGCAAATCTGGAGACCTGGGTTTGAATCCCACAGCCCCCTAGGTGCTTACTGTGTGACCCTGAGCAAGTCACTTAACTTCCTTGTGCTCCCAGGTTGCACCTGGAAACAAGCTTTCAGCTTAGTGTGTCTCACCTGGTAAAATAATTGCTAAAAGGAAGAGGACTGTCCTTTGTCCGGGCAAGAGAGTGCACCGGAAGCCTCTAAGGAAGGAGGAGTTCTGAGAAGCCCAACAGCTGACAGCTGATCAACCACGCTAGAACTGCCTAGACCGTGCCCTGAAGAATCCCCCCCCCCCAATGAGGTGACCAGGACTGTGTAAACCCAGAAGGATGGTCCCTTCCCTCCAAAGACCAGGGCCCTCTCAAGGAGACTGAGAAGGAAGAGTGGGGATCTGCATTGCGACTCCTCCCTGAACCCGGGTGGGTCCCAGAGAAGGGCCACCTCCTCGAACCCTGACTCCTCAGAGTCCGAAAGAGCCCTCCGTCTCGCAAACATTAGCCTGGGCAACTGGCAACCCTGGTCTGTCCCCGAGGAGACCACCCAGGGAGTAGCACCCTTCCCTCCAGAGGGCGCTCTGGTCAGCCCTAAAGTTAGGCGATCCAGGCACACCACATGAGGGGGTAACCCAACTGAGGGGGCAGAAAACCCACCAAGCCTAGGCTGCAGGGCAATAGTGGACTGGACCACCGCCTGCTGGTCAGCACCCCTGACCCCAGACTCGGGAGCTACCGCCTGCTCCTCAGAGGGAGGCTGATTCCGGTCAGTCAAAGTAACTACCAAGGTATCCACGTGGGCTGCCAACTCCAAAGACTCGGACAGCAGGTCCGAACCAGACTCTGAGTCCACCTCCAAAGAGGTAGAGACCGAGGTTCCATGTCAACTCAGTGCAAAATATTTCAGCGCATACAATTACCGCGCGTCAATATCAGCACATGCTAATTCAGCTTAACACTAATTCGCCACATAGCCATCTCGTCGAATAAAACCAGCTAATCACAAATTCGCCGCATAGCAACACACTAATTGATTCCTCCAAAATACAGACGTAATCAAGCACAGTTAATTAGTAACAGCTGTCAGTCAATCATTCAATAAGTTCATTAAAATCTATTAATTATTTTAGTCTCCCTTGTATCCTTGTTTCCTCTGATGCCTGTCATTCGTGCTTAGCCAGCGAGGGCAGCAGCAGCTTGCGAACCTTGGAAATCTATACCATAAAGACAGAGTGCACTCTGGTAAAACGTATTGGAAATGTGCTGGCTATGATAAACTCAGGTGCACTGCAAGATGCCATACTATCGGCGATGATACTGTATGTTACATTCATTCCCATAATCATGTGCCAGATGCTGGTGAAATCGAAGTTAAAAAAGTAATTGCAATGATGAAAGAGAAGGCAATTACTTCACTAGAGAGAACACAGCAAATTGTGGCCGGAGCAACCGGTGAGTTAGATTGAGCTGTTGCAGGTAAATTGCCTTCTGTTACCTGCCTGAAACGAACAGCACAGTGTGCGAGGCAAAAAGGCATGTGTTGCTCCTGCATTGCCTTTTAGTTTAGCCAATTTACAAATACCTACAGAATACTGTGTGTCTGATAATGGGGCTCAGTTTCTGCTACATGACAGTGGTTGCCAAGACAAAGAAAGATTGTTAATTTTCAGCCCAAAAAAAATCTGGAATATATGGCAACATCAGATAATTGGTATGCAGATGGCACACTTAAGGTAACTCCCCCTTTATTCGCACAACTATATACAATTCATGGGGTTAGATTTAATGCTGCTATTCCGACTGATTTTGCTCTCATGACTGCACGCAAAACTTCAGCTTACATTGCCCTTCTTTCCACTTTGAAGTCCCTATGTCCAGCACTCTCTCCGCGTTCGGTGATGACAGACTTTGAGCAAGCAGCTGTGCATGCTTTTGCATCCCAGTTTCCAGAAGCTCAAGCAAGGGTTGTTTTTTTCCATCTTTGTCAGGCATTATGGCGAAAGGTGCAAGATTGTCCAGACATTTTAAAGAACTGCACTGTAGACGAGAACTATGCACTTAACACAAGAATGACTGCAGCCCTAACATATGTTCCCATAAATGATGTGCTTGAAGCATTTGAAAGCCTGCAAAACTCCGAATTTTATGTGGAACATGAGGAGGTCCTAACACCATACCTTGATTATTTCGAGGACACTTGGATCGGGAGACCAGTGGGACGGCGTGGTCGAAGGCGCCCCCTATTCCCGATCCAATTCTGGAACTGCCATTCAGCTGTCTCCGAAGGTTTGCCACGAACAAACAATGCAGTGGAGGGGTGGCACCACAGTTTCAGTAGCCTGCTAGGAGCCAGTCACCCGACAATCTGGAAATTTATCAGAGCACTGAGAACGGAACAAAATATGAACGAGATATGTATTGAGCAGTATCCTGCAGGACACGAACCTCCAGCACAGCGTAAGAAGTATAGGGACACCAAGACGGCTGTGCGTGGTCGCTGAAAGTTATGGCACCTGCTCCCTCATTGATTACCTGCGCAGAGTGGCGCATAACTTTCAACTTCAAGTCTGAAACAGTATTGCTTTTATCCGATTTTAATTTTTAATTAATAAAAGATTTTAAATGAATGCTTCCAGTATCACAATGAATGCCCCGTGGACTTAATGGATTACTGTGCACTGCGCTGAACTGACACAAGGTAAGACAAATACCAATTCTGAATTGTGAATACACTACCGTGCACTACTGTATCCTGCTGCTTGAAACTAGGCTAACTAACTGAATTACTGCTGATTCGTTCTGAGTTGTGTAGTAGTGTTAACTAACGTAATTACTATTCTGACATAGTGTTTACTGCTGCTTGCGCTGAGCTGACACTTGCGATGAATTACCGATTATGCTGAAGTGTTTTTCGCTATTATGTCTGTGCTGTAATGCGTTCGCTGTTTTGTTTGCGAAGAATTGACATGATACCAAGACCGAAGTCCGGTGCCAGACCGTACGCGGATGCCTGCTCCTGTCTGGACCGAGGGAGGTGCCAGTCCAGGTGTCCGCACCAGAGTCTGCACCGAACTCCCCCACAGAACCGCGAGCGGCGCCAGAGGAAGAGATGGCGCCGAGAGCGGCAGCAGAACCGGAGTCTATGTCAGCCATGGCGCCGCAAACAGCACCGGGGTCAAGGATGACGCTGACAGAGACACTGACAGCCCCCTCAGTGCCGAGAGCGACACCTCCCACAGTGGCGTGAGCTGGCTGGTGCCCAGCGCACCGAGCTAGACACGGCGCCGTCCCCAGCCTCAGAAACAGTCAAAGACTGTGCCATAGAACTTCCCATGGCACCGCCAGCGCTATCGGCACTGCGAATGGCGTCGACAGCAGAGACGGCGCCGAGCGGTGGACCGTTGCCAACAACGGCGCCATCAGGGCCCACAGCGCCACGAACGGCACCGAGGCCCAAAATGACACCGGACAGCATCGAGGACGGTGCTGACCCAGGCTTTCCAGCCCGAGGAAATGATACCGGGGGAGCCTTCGCCGCCGAAAGGGCAATTGCCAGAGCGGTGCCTCCCACCGGCCCCCAGGGGGAACAGACTGGGCCTCCTGCACCGCGAAAGGGGCTTCTGCCACGGTGAGGCTCCAAGAAGCAGAAGCCCCCTCCTCCGTGGTCTGTATAGAACCAGGAGGGGACCCGGAGGAAAGGCCGCGGCCTGGCCCGAGTGTGCACCCGTCCCCCCGAAAGTCGGCGGAGCTCATCCAACTTTCCACACGCGCTGTTCCAGGACACAATGATCCATGGAGAAACAGGCATCACCCGAATCCATGTCATGAAGCAGGCCAAGGCACGTAAGGCAACGATTATCCTGGTCAGTAACGGAGTACTTGCGGCCGCACGGGCACCGATGCATGGGAGGCCACCCCGCTTTCAGCGACTTTTTGCCCTCCGACCTAGACATGATTGATGGAAAACAATGAAAAAACAGACTCAATGTCACTGGAAATAATAAAGGAACAATCTTACCAAACAGCAGCGTCGAGTAGGTCGAAACGGAACTGGCAGGTAGATCGGCGTCGACAGACAAAGACTAGGCCCGAAGTGTATAGTTGCTTGGAGCTCCTCACGAGGTGCGACCTCTACGGCGGGAGACGAAGAACTGGCAGGAAGGTGGGGCCAACGTCAGCTAATGGCCAACCCACAGTGTGTCGGCCTCGAGGGCGGTGCCCTCGCCACGTCGGCTCTGCCAATCCACAAAAAAAAAAGCTCCTGCGGGGTCATGACCTCTGGCCACATACCCAACTGTGATGAATGGTGAAAAATTGAAACGTATAAGATCCGCCCTTTTTTCTGTTTTTCCACAAGACGGAGAAAGAACTCCATCGAATACTCTGGGGGTCGGGACAAATAAACGGGAAGCTGTAAAACTGAGTGGCTGGGGTAAAATCCATCCCCTGTATTTCGAGCCTTGCTGTGAGTGCAGTCAGACAGGAGTTGCTGCACTGAGAAATCCTAATTTTTTTATTTTGCAAGTGTAATGATCCGTGGAGTAGTCTTGACGGCCGGGGGACAAACCAAGCAGCAGTTAGCCTTGCATGCCTGTACAGGCAGGCTTTTTGCTTTAAAACAAAACTAACTCATGGGAAAAAAAACAAAAAAAAAAAAACCATCACTAAGACAGTTCACGAGTCAGGAAAGAGCTACTGCACAGAGAATAAAACCACAGCAGTGCCCTTATTGTAATTGATTTCTGAAGACAGTCTGTGGTGAAATCTATCTCTCTGTGGTGCAATCTGGTGGATTAAAAAAACAAAACTAAATCCTGAATAAAAAAAGAGCACAATGCCCTACAGTAAGGCAAAGTCCTGAGAGGAAATCTTTGTCTGAGCTGCAGCATGTGGATTTAAAAGGCAGTTCCTCTGAGGGACACAGTGAAGGGGAGGTGCACATTGGGTTCCTGGACCACTCTACTGTTCTTTTTGCTATTTTTGAATATATTCTGTTTTTTTCTATGTGGAAATGTATCACTTGCTCTGGAAATGTATGTTGCCCCACTCACATTTCCGGAGGAAATGTACCCTTGAGGCCATTATTTCAACCCCTGTAGCGATCCTAGATCAAGGGTAGCAGCTCTTTGATACAACTTTTAATCACAAGCAGTATTTTAGCTTTGAGTAATATTTTTCTGTTTTTACTGTAAAAATCCCAACTCTAAAACCAGAAAAAAAAAAAAAAAAAAAGCAGGTTATGATGACAGTGGAGTGTAGCATTCCACAACCCATTCCCCATACCTCAGCCTCAGCCCAGAACCCAGCTGATGGAGCAGAACATAATTCTGTTTCAAATATAGCCTTTCGTACCTGCTATATCCCAAAACCCTTTAAAAGCAACGAGTTACATGCTGGTAGTGCACAGACTTTATGTGGTGCATGTGCAGCAGCCATTAATCATGCTGGTACACCCCCCTTCCCCCAAATACAAACACACAGCCATGTAAAATAAGAACTAGTGTTCATCTTATTTGAAAAGTACCATGGGTTCCTCAACTTCCACCTGGGCAGCCACAAGAAATGGGCAAAGGGACCCTGGTTCAACATTACATCCAAAGGACGACACCTCTTGCAATGCAGCACTGCACTCTCAGTGCTGGAATAGGCCCAAGTGCCTGTTGTGGGACTTGAACCCACTAACCATCCGATCTTGCTGGCCCAGAGACTAGGGTGCTACCAAATGAGCCAAAGTACAGGGCACACAGTGTTTCCCACAGCACAAAGACAGAGCACTCGCTTTTCAGTGTGTATGTTGATATGTCTAGGTGAGCTGATCTCGTCTACCCACCCATTTCATCCCACTGGTAGTACACAATCCTACAGGTGACTCAGCAGAAGCAAACCCCAAGTTCTGTAATGGTTTCTTAAACAAAGTATAGTCCACTCCTCCATACTACTGATTAGCTAGAGAAAGCCAGATCTGGTACACAAGCTCCTAGTGGTACCACTTCACCAGTCCTTTGACAACTCCTAAATGAATGCATGAAACTGTCAGAGTTGAGCAAAACTGGCGTCATGCCCCTAAAGCTCTCTTCTCAGTCAACTCGATGTAGTGCAGTGGCTGGGGAATTCCTTGTCTTTCCAGCAACCCAGGTTCACACTCTGAGCACTGCTGCAGGCTGGCCAAGAAAGGAATGAACATTCCAGAGGTGTCCTCCTCCTCCAGGGAGGAGGGCTGTGACTCCCACTGCACTGCTGTAACCTGGGGGAGCACAGGTGGTAGTTCAGATGGGAGAGCACTGTATTTGGCAGCAGGTGGGAAAATGGTGAGTCTGGCAGGTCAACAAGGGACCCTGCCTCTGCCTCCAAGCACTGATATCCTTGTTGGGAACTGCAGTTGGATCCTTATGAGAAGACGGCATCACGTCTTCGGTCATTTCTCTTACAGAAACGGTAAGGCCCAGCCCCAATGCACTGCCTATGAGGCCCCTGAAGAAACAGGAAATGTTTCTGGCAAATGTAGGGAGTGTAGTGGGGCTGGTCTTGTGGGTCTTTTGTTTAAAGAATATAGAGGTTATGCTTGTAACCACAGTCTGACTAGTAGTATACAGTTCACATCCACACTTGGGCAGTCTGCCACTCAGCATGCTTGGTCACCGGAGCAGCCTTCACGCTAACTCCCACCACTCAAATATATGGTGTTCTGACTCCACCACCAATGCACTCAGATCTGCAAACTACAACAGAAATCCAAAGCAAGTCTTGCCAGAGAAGGTCATATGGGTTACGTGGATGTGAACTGAATATCAGTTGAAGGAATCAAAGTTATGTACTTACCCCAATTTTTGATCTTCCAGAATACCTTCACCATGGAGTATCACTCTTGGGTCTAAGCTGGAGAAAGGTGACAATGGCATGAGCAACACCTCCAGCTGGCATCGATGTCCACCGGAGTGGACAAGGCCAAAAGCCTCGACCCCGTACTCGAAGACATCTGCTGTTCAGGGTGGGAAGACTCTGGTAGGTTCTCCACTGGTCACACAGAAGGAGCCAGTTGTCCACCGGACACTACCACCAAGGTCTCTAACACAACCCTCATGCAGAAGGGGAGGGACCTCATACTTAGGTCAACCCCAAACTGAGGGGGACCATAAGAGAGCATGACTCATCTAACTTGATGACCTGAGGATTTCCAAGGTCACATCACAAGATCCTGAAGAAGTGGTGGATGCACCAAGAAATGGTGACTGTATGGTGCATTGGAGCTGCATATTTGGGGAAAAAAAAAATACTAAACATATGTACTGGCGAGTGACTCACATGGTCTCCTTTGCGTGACAGTCTTGTTTGAGGTATTTTGGTGACAGATCCTTCCCAGTAGTGAGCTTGTAATTATCAGTGCAGGGAGGGCCACACTGTGTTTTGGTTGTTTTAGAATGGACAACCTTCTCTGTAAAAGTAACCATTACTGACGATAGGAGATGAGGAAGCATGGATTCCTTGGTTGGAGCACCCTCCGCCTGCTTTGGAGATGGGTGCTTGACCTGTATCAGTCACTACGGCTACAGGACTGGAGTTGGCACCAAGAGGACTCCCAAGGCCGAGATGGGTTCATCAGCACTGCCAATTATCCTCAACCCTAGGCAAGCACTCCATAGGCTCTGTGCTGCCAGGCTTCTCTCCTATCTGCAATGGGCTCGATGGTGGTGGTAGAAGTCACACAGCAGCAAAGAACAACTCTACATTGATCACCAACAGTGATATCTATATCTGTGTTGATGTCAACAACTGGATCGAAAGCATGACCACAACACTGAACGCTAACTTGAAGGCTGATGAGGTGCAGGGGCCTCCAGGTCTGCGTGCACCAGAGGGAAAATCCTAGGCAATGGCCAGGCGGGAAGCTAAGTCATGGTAGGACGAGCCGGTGGCACCTGAACCAGTGGAGAGCCAACCAGGAACTCAGTCAGCCCCAACCCACCCTATTTGGGATGGGCTTCGGTCAGCACCTGAGTATGGGAGAGCAAAGAATCTTCTCCCTCGACAGACAACTATCAGATTAAAAAGCATGGACACTTTAGGCTGCTTAGATGAGAGTTCCATGGGCATTCCGATAGGTTTTACATGTGGCTCAACCTCCCTAGAGGGTGACCGGCCACAGGGACCCTCCAGCAGGGGAGAGTGCAAATGGTCCAAAGATGTGGATACACTCGAGGAACCACACAACACGTTAAGTTAATACTTTTAAGTATTTATTTGTGTGAGCAATACTAAAATAGCAAACAGTATACAGGAAGCCTCAATGCACAGCCCCAGTGGAGCATTAGACAGTGCAAATGGTCCACTGACCAACCGCAGTTCCTGGACAAGAGTCAGCAACTCTTCATGAGCTTTCAGCATTGAGAAGGGGACTGACCTTCAATGAAGTGAAGAGGAGGATTCAGAAGATCCAACATGTACCCTTCCGCTGTCAGACAGTACAGGACAGGAACATCATCGCTGGACCGCTCCACCTCTTGGGCATGCAACTGCATGGCTGACCCCACAGCTATGGACAGTACACCCGTTTTGATTGGTTTACCCAGGAGCATCTGCAGATGCTGCATGTCTACAGCCTGTGGATGCAAGGCCTGGTACCACAAGCACTGTTTCACATCATGGGCAACGCCCAAGCAGTAAACACAGAAATCATGCAGGTCCGTCACAAATACTGGTAATCAGCACACCACGCACAACATGAAATATGACATCTTCTTTTGTTCCTTGACATACAAATATAGAAAACTTACCAAAACTGCCAGCAAATAAAGGCCTTGAGGTCCACCTGGGCTGCTTATGTTGCAGAGTCTTAAGTGGCAACTAAGGGCACCACCCTTCTCCCCAACTGCTACTCCCTCTCCCTGCCCCCCCCCCGATCCTGACCATCGCCTTTATCCTGTCCTGCCCACTTCTGAAGCTCTCCACTGTCTCCAGTAAGATCACCTCCTCAGGGAATCTGCTTCATCATGCAACTACCCTCTCTGTGAAGAAATACTTCCTGAACTCTCTCATGAACCTTCCCCCTCCAGTTTAAGGCAATGTCCCCTTGCAGTTTTACTGCCACTGAGACTGAAGAGTCTCTCCTTGTTCACCTTGTTAATGCCCTTCATGTACTTAAGGTCTCAATCATGCCACCCTCTCCCTACTCTCCTCCAGGAAGTACATGTTCAGGTCCTCCAGCCTCTCCTCATGTGTCTTGCCCTGCTGACCTGTATCAATCTTGGTCTCCCTCCTCTGGACCACCTCTAGCAGGTTAATGTCCTTCTTCAGGTAAGGATGCCAGTGCTGCACCTTTACTCCAGCTTCATCTGCACCCGCAATCTGCACAGCAGCAGTATGACTTCCTCTCACCTGCTACTGATTCCCCTGTAATGCAGCCCAGCATTTTGTTGGCTTTTGCCACTGCCGTCCTGCAATGCGAGAAGTGCTTCAGGTCACTAGTGATCATCACACCCAGGTCTTTTTCCATCTCAGATTTAGTTACCAGGACCCCTCTCAGGCTGTATTCCGTCCTCAGGTACTTGGCTCCAATGTGCATGACATATTAACATACTAAAAGCCAGCAGAACAGGCCTAATGGTCTTTTGTGTCTGCTTGGTAGCCAGCCCCTACTGGGTGCTAGCTCCTCCTCCCCCCCCCCCGAGTGTCAACTCCGGCTTCAGTATACCCATGCATCTGCCCCACCCCCTCTTAAAGCCCTCCACTGTGCCCAGTTCAACTAGATTCCCAGGCAATGCATTCCTTGGCTCCACCACCCTCTCAGTGAAGTAATGCCTTTCACGTTCTCCCCTGCAGGTTCACTCCTCCAACTTCCACTCATGCCCCCTGGTTGTGCCCCCCATTCCTTAGCCTGAACACTTCTTTGGCTCTGCCCCTGTTAATCCCTTTCACATATTTGAATACCTCAATCATGTCACCCCTGTCTCTCCTCTCCTCCAGCGAGTACAGCCCAAGGACTACCAGTCCTTCCTCATAGAGGGGGTGGGACGGATTCTGCTGTATCACTGCCCGGGTTTATCCTTTACCGTGCTGATCGACATGGTAAGCAAGGGGGTGGCTGTGCCCTCTACACTAAGGATACCTTACAAGGTCACCTACTCCACTCCCCTCAACTTGGGGCTGGCACACAGGCCCTCACTGTCAAATTGGCACTGGGAAGAGCCCAAAACCCTTTATACATAACAGTATACATTCAGCTTTCCAAGCATTACTGTCACATCTGGACACACTACCATCACAGTCGGAACTATTAGTACTTGGTGATTTTAATATCAACTGGCTAAGTAAGGATGCCACCCCACACATTGATCTCGCCACAGCCCAACACCTAACTCAACCGGTCACTTCCCCCACATGTTTGGATCCGTGTTCTGGCTCCTCCTCCCTATTGGACCTCATCTTCTCCAATCGCCCGGGCAAGATCACCAATGTTTCCATCCTGCCAAAAGCCCTCAACGACCACTCTCCAGTTATCTGCTCCTGGTCCTGCAAAATCCTTAGGTCTCCTTCCAAAATAATATGCAACGTAAACTTGGTCCTGGTAAATTGGCACAACTAAAAACGCACCTCAGAGTCATGGATCGGTCCCTCATTTTGAACACTGTTAATGTTGACAGTGCCCTGGACCTATTTACTCGGTCCTTCAATAATATATGTGACCTCTATGCACCTTTCACGAAAAGAATGGTTAAAGGCAATCACGTACCCTGGTTCACTGAGTGGCTCAAGACTTTAATGCGAACCAGAGACTCACTATGGCAGCTCTTCATTGAGTCCGGCCTCCCCCTTGATAGACAGAATTATAGAAAGGCCCAGAACAACTGCACTTGGGCCATTCGCAGGGCAAAAGTGGATTACTATAAATCCACCCTAACCTCGTCCTGGGGCTCCGACCGCAAGTTTTGGAACAACATTAAGGAAATTTGTGGTAAGGTCCCCAGGCAGAGGCACATCCCAGATCCTATTCCACTCAAGAACTCATATACCACACTGGCAAACGAGGACAACCAAATAGAGGTACCCCGAGAAGTGGAAGGAAAAGATGTGAAGGTTAGCCAAGGAGGTGACCTCAGCGGGGAATGCAGTGGACCCCAGAGGAGGAGGCAAGAATCCTGGTGGGGACTCCATCATAAGAGGGATCCAGCTAGGAACACAGGAGGGGAGAACAGAGAGGTGAGGTGCCTACCAGGTGCCACGGCATGGAGGGATGGAAGGAAGATCCTGGGGATCACTGGGAAGGCAAGACGGGAGGGTGAGCTGGATGTCATTATCCACCTAGGTACTAATGACCTGGCAAATGGGGAGCCAAAGGAAGTTCAGGAAGAGTTTAGGAAATTGGGGAGGGGTCTCAAGCAAGTAGCTACTTCTGTCACTTTCTCAGAAGTACTTCCTGCGAGAGGCAAGGGAGAGCATAGGAGTGCATGCACCAGGAACTTTAACTCATGGTTGAGGAAGGGTTTGGATTCATTGGTGACTGGGGACCCACCTGGAGGGATGGAGGTTTGTTCAAGCCTGACGGCCTGCATCCATCCTGGAGGGGAATCCAAGCACTCAATGATAAGTTTAAATGCTACATTAACAAGCATTTAAACTAGCAAAGGGGGGTGGCAGGCCAGCAAGGAGGGTACCTACTTGCTCACCCCCCACAGCTAGCAGTGGAACCAGTGAACCAGAGGAGTGGCTATCTCTGCAAAGCAGTGTGCAAAAGATGGAGATTAGTGCCCAGGAGGTGGATAGGCAGAAAAGGGGCAAAATTCAGCAGAAGGGCAGAGAGCAAGGAGAACCAGGGATAAAGAACAACCAAGGAAGGGGCTGGAGTAGAACAGCGAAACAGTCTAGGGAGGTCAAATCATGGAAAGCCATGTGTGCAAATGCCAGGAGCCTTAGCAACAAGATGGAAGATCTGGAGGCTGTCATGGTGCAGTCAGACTGGACATTGTGACCATCACTGAAACCTGGTGTAATGATAACCACGACTGGGAGATGGCGTACTGGCTACAACATATTCAGAAGAGACAGAGCAGGCAGGAAGGGGAGGAGGAGGGACTGTATGTGAAAAATGACATAAGGGCCACAGAGATCCAGGAGGAACAAAATGGGGAGAGATACTATGGGTTAAGCTGAAAGGAAAATGGGGACAGCCATCCGACTGGGTGTGGTCTATAGACCACCAGCCCAGGAAGAAGAAACAGATAGGAGCTGATGCTAGCCATCCAAAGGATGGCAGACAAGAGTGAGGTTGTACTGGTTGGAGACTTCAATATTCCAGACGTGAACTGGAGCATCCCAGCAGCAGCGTCAACTAGGAGCAGATTTATCCTGGACTCCCTTCAGGGTGCCTTCCTCAAGCAACTGGTCATGGAACCAACTCGGCAGAAGGCAATACTGGACCTTGTGCTCACAAACAGGGACAGTGTGATGGGGTAACAGTGGGGAGCATCTGGGGAACAGTGACCACCAGTCATTGTGGCTTGAAATCACAGAAAGAGCAGAACCAAACCACACAAAACACGTATCCTGGATTTAGGGGGGCAGACTTTGGGAAAATGGGAGATACTTGAAAGAGGCATTAAGGGGAATGGGACAGGAATCAGGGGTTGAGGAACAGTGGGCAGTATTTAAAATGGCGATTACAAGAACAACAGAATTATGCATGATAGTTAGCAAGAGGAAAAGGAGGAGATCATTATGGTTTTCCAAAGAGGTAGCAAAGAAAGTGAAAGCCAAAAAAAGATTGCATTCAGGCAATACAAAAGACACAGGCAGAGGGATAGGGGAAGTACCAGGAGAAGCAAAGGGGTGCAGGAGGTCAGTAAGGAAGCCAAAGCTCAGACAGAAGAACACATTGCAAAATCAGTGGGTAGAGGGGACAAAACCTTTTACAGGTACATAAATGAAAAAAAAGACAAAGGAGGATAGTGAGACTGAAGGGGAGGATGGGGGCGCGTTGAGGATGACAACAGTAAAGCTGACATATTGAACAGGTATTTCTGCTCAGTCTTTACTGAGGAAGAGGAGGGTAATGGGTCTGAAGGCAGTACAAGGGTGAGAATGGTGCAGAATGGACACAAGTCCTTTACACGAGAAAGGGTCCTGAAGGAACTGGAAGTAATAAGAGTTGATAAAGCAATGGGGCCAGATGGGGTGCACCCCAGGGTCCTTAAGGAACTAAGAGAGGTGGTGGCTGAACCTCTGGCTATCCTGTTTAGCCGATCACTGGAAACAGGGTGGTACCCAAAGACTGGAGGACAGCAGATGTAGTCCCCTTATACAAAAGTGGGAACAAAGAGGAAGCAGGGAACTACAGACCAGTCAGCCTCACCTCAGTAGTGGGAAGATCATGGAAGCAACTGAAGGAGAGATAGTGGAACATCTGGTTGTCAATGGACTACAGGACCAAGGCAGCATGGTTTCACCAGGGGAGGTCATGTCAGACCAACCTCATTGAATTTTGACTGGGTGACTAGGGAGGTGGATCAGGAGGGCAGTGGACATGGCCTATCTGGACTTCAGCAAGGCCTTTGACACTGTGCCACATAGAAGACTATTACACAAACTGGGGAATATGGGTGTGGGCAGGACAGTAGTGTGGTGGGTAGGTAACTGGTTGGGTGGCAGGACACAGGGTGGTGGTAAATGGCTGTCACGCCACAGAGGGAAGAGTAACCAGTGGAGTACCACAGGGATCAGTGCAGGGACCGGTCCTATTCAACATCTTCATCATCAACATTGCACAGAACCTAGAAGGCAGAATTTCACTGTTTGCTGATGACACAAAGCTCTGTAACAAGTAGACACACCAGAGGGTGTAGACAGAATGAGAAGGAACCTGCAGAAACTTGAAGAATGGTCAGGGGTTTGGCAGTTGAAATTCAATGCAAGGAAGTGCAAGATAATGCATATGGGACACAAAAACCCTGGCACAACATGTCAGTTGGGGGGTGAGGATATAGCATGCACCAAGCAGGAAAGGGATCTTGGGGTTATCATCTCTGATGACCTCAAGGTAGGGAAACAGTGTGACAGGCAGCAGGTAAAAAGCAAATGGGATAACTGGGATGTATGAGTAGGGGCATCACCAGCAGGAAAAAGGGAGGTCATAATTCCGCTATACAAGACACTACTGAGGCCCCACCTGGAGTACAGTGTACAGTTCTGGAGACCATACCTACGTAAGGACATAAGGCGGGGTAGAGAATGTTCAGGGGGCAACAAAGATGGTGCATGGATTGCATCACAAATCCTATGAAGACAGGTTGAAGGAACTGAACATGTACTCCCTGGAGGAGAGGAGGAGAGGGGATATGATAGAGACATACAAGTATCTTACAGGAGGAACAGGGTGCAGGAATACACTATTTTTAAGCGAAAAAGATGTTCCAGGACTAGAGGGCATGGGATGAAGTTGGAGGAGGACGATTCAGAGGAAACATGGAGGAAGAATTTTCACAGAGCGGGTGGTGGACAAGTGGAACACCCTCCAGAGGAAGTGGTGGGGCTGAAACAATCACGGATTTAAGAATGCATGGGATAGACATAAATGAATTCTGGAGGTCAGGGTAAGAAAATACTCACCTTAGTAATGTTGTTTCTTCTAATGGAGTCTTGCCTATATTATGACAATTGCAGTTTGTCCCACCATTAGAACTGCTCGGAGGTGAAAGAGTTAACTCCATTCTAAGAATGGAACTTAGACCTGAGACTTGGTTAGAGAAGCTCTGTCTGGGTTATTTCAAACCCAAACTGTCAGATCTTCTGAGCAAAAACTCCTAAGGTCTGTGTGGGCTGTAACCTACATAGCCAACTGGCTACCTAAATATTAACACCTATTGCTGGTCCCAACACAAGACTCAAGTCAGGGGACCAGAAGTAATATATAATATAAAATAAAAACACCACACCCAAAAAAACCCAAGAAGGAGTGTGGAAACATATAATGGGCATAACTAGTGCCCACACTAGACTGCCCACCCATACCCAAGTAGAAGTTCTGAGAGGGGCAGGCTGGGGAGGTCATAATATAGCAAGACTCCATTAGAAGAAACAACATTACTAAGGTGAGTAATTTTTCTTCAAACAACATGAAGTCTTGCTATATTATGACAATTACGAACACACAGCAGTACCTCCATGGAGGAGGGACAGAACCTACTTAGGGAATAGGCTCTGAAGCACAGCTGTCCAAACCCAAGCATCTCTCCTGGCCTGGACATCCAGGGAGTAATGCTTGGTGAAAGTGTGTACCATTTTCCAGGTAGCAGCTTGACATATCTCTAAGATAGGGATGTCTCTGGCAGCAGCTAGAGACACGGCTGTACCTCTGGTAGAATGAGCCCTCAGGCCAGAGGGGATCTCTCCCAGTTTCTGATAAATTAGATACAGAAACAATCCACCTGGCAATTGATCTCTTAGTGGCAGGTCTCCTTTCACGACCTCACCGTAAGTGTGAGAAAAGTTGAGGATTCAACTCCGGTGGACCCTTGGTAAATGCCTATATAGTAACTTAGGGCCCTTAACATCTAAACTGTGCAATCTCCTCCTCACCAGAGGAAGAATGTTCAGTGAAAAACACTGGAAGGAGATAGATTGGTTAAGATGGAAATCTGTAAAACCACCTTGGGCAAAACTTCCTGTTAGTCCTGAGGACTACCTTATCCCTGTGGAAAGAAATAAAGTCAGTTTCACTGGGACAAGGCTTTGCAACTCATTTATGCTTCTGGGTAGAAGTGATAGCCACTAGGAAAACAGTTTTCAAGTTATACTCTAAGCTCAGAAGACAGAGGTTCAAAAGGAAGTTGCATTAACTGGGCAATGCAAACATTAAGGTCCCAGGCAGGGGTCGGATCCCTAAAAGGTGGGATTAGTATGAAGAATCCCTTAAAAAACTTGGAAAATACAGGGTGAGCGGAAAGAGAGGAGAGGCTTTCCTGCTGAAACAAAAGCAGAGACAGCTGCCAAATGTACTTTCAGGGTAGCTGGTCTCAGGCCCAAAGAATTAAGTGATGGACCATATAGTCCAAAAAAACAATGACAAATCAAGCAGATTCCATGAAATATGCTTCCCAGCACACAAATGGAAAAACCTTTTCCATTTAGAATTATAAAGTAGCACTAGTGGAAGGCTTCCTAAGACCTTTAGGATTTCAAGAACACCCTGAGAAAGGTGTAGGTCAGCAAATTCTAACTCCTCAAGAGCCAGCCTTGAGGTTGAGAGATTTGAGGTTGGGATACAAACTCTCCCTGGGCACAGGTTAACAGGTTGTGATTCCTGGGAGACACAGGGAGAAGATGGACTGTTACGACAGAAGGAGTGGGCAGTACCAGTGCCTGGCTCAACCTGGGGCAATCAGAATCACCCTGCAAGGCTGGGATCTGATTTGACTAGCACCTGAATGAGGAGAGGGAAGGGGAGAGGCATAAAAAACTTCCCTGCCCAACCCAGGAGAAAGTAAACCAGGGGGGACTGGGAGCCCAACACTTGGGGGCCTGCAACAGAAAAATGGAAGCTGGTGATTGTCTGGGGGGGGGGCTGCAAAAAGATCTATCTGAGGGGTGCCCTGATCTGGCAAAAAAACTAACCTCAGTATTTTGAGATCCACCATTCGTGATGGCCTCGGGAAATCCTGCTGGAGAGCATCTGTTAGGACATTGTCCTTCCTGAAGATGAACTGCTATGAGGGAAGTGTTCGGGAATAGGCCAGAGACCACAACTTCATTGCCTCGGTGCACAAGGCCGTAAGACCGAAAGTGCCCCCCTGCTTGTTGGATGTACCACATTGTTGTGGTGTTGTTTGTTCTGACTTGCACCACTTTGTTCTGAACAGACGCAGAAAACACTTGAAGTGCTAAAAGACAGCTCTGGAGTTCCAGCAAATTGATGAGGAGCAGAGATTCTCGGGGACCACACCCCTGAGTGAGAGGTCGTCATGTGGATCCCCCACCCCAGGAGGGAAGCATCTGGTAGAGGGTCAAGGGGTATATGCCCAGAAGGGGACCCCAGTCTTAAATTGCCTGATCTCCACACCACTGAGGGCCCTGGATCAGGTCGGTTCCACTGGGGACCAACTTGGAAAGGGGTCCCTTTCTGAGACCTCAAAGGCTCTCATGTGAGAACTGAATGTCCCTCATCTGAGAATCTTGCTCTCTTGCACTATGTACTGTGGACGCGAGCCAGGGTGCCCCAGTGAGCTGCAAAGAGAGTTCTGCTGGTCGAGAGACCTGCAGAGTGGAAGAGGAGGCCAGAGCCACCAAGTTCCCTACCCTCTCTAAGGGTAGGAAGGCTCTGGCCTGCTTTGTGTCCATAATCTGCACCCATGAAGGTGAGCACCTGAACTGTCCTTCAAGAAAACTGACTTGGAAGATTTTAGCAAGAAGCCCAGGGAGGCAAGAGCAGCTGCTGGGTAACTCTGGTGGTGAGAGATTTTACCCAGTTCTGGGACTTACCTACAATTACTAGTCGTCCAGATAGGGAAAGACAACAACTTTGCCTCCTTAAGTGAGGCAACCGCTACTGCCAGACATTTTGTGAATACCCTTGGGGCGGAGAGGTAAGGCCGAAGAACTGCTCCTGAACTGGTACAGTGACCTGAGGCGGATTCAGATCAAGGAATTACTTTCGGTGGGAGCTTCTGATTGGGGCGTAATCGGCGTCACTTGAGGGTCCAGGAGGCTAGCCAGTCCCTGGCCTATAGGAGAATCAAAATCATTGCCAGATTACCATTCTGAACTTTGGTTTCAAAAGGTGTTTGTTCAGATATCTGAGGGTCTAAAATGAGGCCATTCTCCTGTCTTTTGGAGGGCAGGAAATATCTGGATACAGACCCTTGCCCTTGTGTAGGGAGAAACCCTTCTACACTCTGAAAGCCAGGAGGGTTGAGACTTCTGTTTCTAGAGTAAAGGTCTCTAAAAGAGTTTGCAGGTAGGAAAGATCTGATTCTCATCTTTGGGAACTTTGAAGCTGAAACCAGACCCTGAAACACTACTTCCAAGGACCCACTTTGTCTGAAGTTAGAGACACCAGTTCTGAATAAGTAGGCAGCCTGCCCCCCTACGGGTAAAGGAGAATCGGCCCTGGGCACCCCATCAGGGTGTCTGTTTGGCAGATGCTTTAGGCTGGGAGGGGAGACAGGCCTGCCCACACGGGAGGATCGCACCCTTGCCAGATTGCTGTATAGATTTTACTGGCCTGGAATTCATGAAGATGTTGCTACCTATTGCAGTTCATGTGCTGGGTGTCAGAAAGTAGCCCCAGTGACTGAAAAAGACAAGGTGCCCCTGGTGCTCCTACCCTGATAGATGTGCCTTTGAGAGAATTGCAATGGATGTGGTTGGTCCTTTAGACAGAAGTAAAAGGGGAATAGATACATCCTGGTAGTATGTGACTATGCTACTCGATCACCCAGAAGCAGTTCCAATGCGCATTATCACAGCTTCAAAAGTGGCAGCAGAGCTTGCAAAAATGTTCAGCAGAGGGCATACCTAAAGAAATTATTACTGATCAGGGTAGTAATTTTGGAGCTGCATTACTTAAGGCACTGTACAGATTACTAGGTATCACTGCTATAAGAACCTCCCTATCACCCTCACACAGATGGTCTCGTTAAGCATTTTAACAGAACCCTAAAATGCATGTTAAAAGGTTTGTAAAAGGGGAAGGGAAAAACTGGGACCGATACTTGCCTTACCTGCTTTTTGCTTTCAGAGAAGTGCCACAGGCATCAACAGGGTCTTCACCATTTGAAATGCTGTATGGTAAGCAGCCAAGAGGGCCACTGGATGTGATAAAAGAAATGTGGGATAACCCCACTCAGTAACAATCTATAATGTCTTATATGTGTGCCCTAAGAAAGAAGCTGGCAAAATATGTTGAAATTGTCCACAGTAATCGGGGAGAGGCCCAACACAAGCAGAAGGTATATTATGACCATGGTGTAAAAGAAAAAGTTTTTGAGCCGGAGGAAAAGGTTTTGCTACTGTTACCCACAACAGAAAACAAACTATTAATGAAGTGACAAGGACCTTATAGAGTGCTTAGATGTACTGGCACTGTTAACTACGAGATTGAGACCCCAACAGGAAAAATCCTACTAAGATATACCATCATGCTAACATCCTCAAGAAGTGGGTTGAAAAAATGCCAAAAGCTGCTTTGCTAGTTTTACCAGAAACTGATAAAGAAGATACTGATGTAGCTTATGATAGACTGGAACAAACTGCTGATGCTGTAAAGTGGAATGTTTCCTTAACCTCAGAACAAACTGCAGAAATTTGTAACTTGCTAAAGACAGTTAACAGTACTTTTACCACAGTACCAGGGCGAGCAAAAGGGGTCAAGCACGTAATAGTGCCAAGGAATGCTCACTCTATTAGGCAAAAGACATACAGGTTACCAGAGGGGCTAAGAGCTGACGTGGTTAAGGAAATACAAAAAGTGAAAGAATTGAGTATCATAGACGAGTCGAGAAGTGCTTGGTCATCTTCAATGGTAATTGTAAACAAAAAAGAAGGGAGTATTAGAATCTGCCTTGGGCTGGCCCAGTGCTGCAGAGGGCTGAGGTTCTGGTGCCTTACCTTGAACCACACCAGTGACCCGAGTTCGGAAATGGACTCGGGCACCGGGGGTTGGCAGGGGAAAGGAGAGGACTGAGCATCCGGAGGATTACTCTTCTCCTCTGGGGTGGGCTAGGAGGGTCCCCTGTGGATGCAGATGACACCAGTACCTGGTCCTTTTGCACAGGTGTTTTCTCAGCACTTCAACATGCACTAGGGTCTGTCTGCTTCCCAAATCAATGAGTCCCATTACAGTCTTATCCCCACCTTCACATCTGTTAAGTACTTCTGCTCAGTTTGCCAAGGACAAATCTGCTCCAGTGTCACTCTTCTTACAGCAATTTCTTGCAATATGTCCTGGCTTTTATTACAGTTATAGCAAAATAACGCCTTTGGGCACAGATTTGTTACCCCCACCAGAGTTCTCACTCAGACTTGGAGTTTAAATGGGAAAAAGAATGTTTTACTGGTGCTTGACTGTTACCTCACTGTTGTGGCACCTGTCTGGCTATTTGGTAGTCTTCAGCCAAAGAAACAGCCTTTTCTCCATTTTGGGGTCGGTGTTCCTTTACCCAAAGCTGCACATCTGTAGGCAGGATGTTGATGAATTGCTCCATTGCAAATGTGTCGATCTGTGAGACTGTTTTGCCCACTGGTTGGAGACATTTTATCAGGAGTTCTGAGTCAGGTGAAGGCTTCTTGAGGATTGTCAACTGAGTTGTACTTCAGAGATTGAAATCTCTGCCTGTAGGTCTCTCCTGAGATGATATACCTTTTCAGGATTTCGCTTTTCACCAGGTCATAGTTTTCTGACTGTACAGTGTCCATATTGCTGTAGACAAGTTGGGCTTTCCCTGTCAGGTAGGGTACCAGTCTGATTGCCCATTGCTGCTTTGGCCATTGGCAGGCTGTAGCAACTCTTTCAAAAGTTGTCAGGTATGCCTCGATATCATCCAAGGGACACAGCTTTGTAAGTTTAATGACTTTTAAGTTGCTTGTGTTTTGTTGCTCATCTGGATCTGTGCCAGATCATCTGCCTTTGATAGCTTGCAAGGCATCCAGTCATTGTTGCTCCTGTCATTGCATCTCTTCTCTCATCTGCTGCTCCTGTTGCTGCATCTCTTCTCTCTTCTACTGCTCCTATCACTGCCTCTCTTCTCTCTTCTGTGCTTCTAAACATTGAATCTCTTTTTCTCTCTGCTCCTCCGTCTCTTTGTTGTACAGCCCACCATTTGAAAAAGTCCATCAGGCTTTCAGGTTCTGTCACTGCCTGTTCTTTTTCCATAACTTGTGCTGGCTGTACAATCTCAGCTTGGACTTCTGTCTCTGCTAGTTTGGCTGCCATTCTCCCGGTAACCACTCCTGGACTTGCTGCTGCAGAATCCATACCTTTCTCTATGCTTCCCTGGTACTAGGTCCAGTGCCCACGCACAAAACTCCTGACTTAGAGTATGCAAGACATAAATCCCACTTAGGCTGACACCATCTGTTGTCGAGGCACAGGTCAGGAAGCATAGGAAAAACCAGGAGCAGTTGTAGAATTCGCAAAAAGTGTTTATTAGTATTAACAGTAACAAAAAAATAAACTTGTTCAGTATAACTAGTTACAAAGGCAGAATAAACAGAGAAGATCCATCTGAGTTTTCCTTCAATCTCTGTGTCTTGCAAGAAATTGCAGCTCTGTCTTATAAGTCTTTGCAACCTGCCCCCCTTCTTAACAAGTATCCTGTTTTTTTTTTTTCTAAAATGTTCTTGTATGTTTCAGGCAGGTGCAGCAATGTCCCAGAATGGAGGCCCCTTCTCCACAGCTTCTGAAAAAGGGGCTTAAAAACTGCTCTCAGGTTAACCCCTTGAGTTCCCAATAGCTTTTTGCAATCATCTCAAACTATAATTATATACATTTCAATAGTAACACTATATAATTTCTAAACAAAGGGATCCCAATATCAGTTACATTTCCACATAATGATTTGCATGTATTTTTATACCAGCAGATATGCAAGGGAGGAATAGACAGAACAGCAAGAGAAACCAAGAGACAGTGAGAGGCAAAGAATTGTGAGACTGTCGGATGATAAATCCTAGCTCTCTCAGGAAAATTTGGTTGTGCAACCAGAAAGACAGGAAACAGGAAAGGAAAGAACAGAACAGATCCCTGCATTCAAACACTCCATAACAACTGGTACAGAGTCCTATTCAATCCTGTCACACTGCATACAGGAGATCCTTTCGTGGCTGCTCCAATTGAGGTAGACCTAATGCTCAGAGAACACCTGCTAACAAATGGAAAAAGCTCAGTTAACTCTGCCTGGCCCAAGTGCTCCCTCAAAGCATCCAAGTATGTCCCTGCTGTACCTCAGCAGGGCCAGCCTTGTCTAAGGCCTATCTCTGGCTGTGGTGGCAGAAACCCCCTCCATAGCCATCAGGGGCAGGTTTTCCCTGCGCCTGGGATGTTGGCAAGGGATCACGTCAGACCTCTGGATCCTTCAGTTGGTCCAGTACAGTCATATGTTGAACTTGATCAGTCATCCTCCTCCTCCTTCCTTGCCACCTCGGGTCTCTCCTTACCCTCCAGACCATGCTTTGGTGCTGAGGGCAGAAATAGATGCTCTGTTATAGAAACATGTCATAGAATCTGTTCCCATCCATCAGAGGGGCTCGGAATTTTACTTCTGATTTTTTCTGGTTCCAAAATGAACAGGGGATTTACACCCCATTCTGGATCTCAGGGGACTCGACCTCTACATACAGTACCAAAAATTCAGGATGGTGACTCTCCCCACCCTGCTCCCCCTGCTGAATGCAGGGGACTGGCTCTGTTCCCTGGATATGAAGGACATGTACCTTCATATCCTGATGCACCCGGCTCACCGGCAGTTCTTACGCTTCCAGTTTCAGGGCCATCATTTCCAGTTTTGGTTCCTCCCCTTCAGCCTTTCCTCGGCCCCAAGGGTGTTTACAAAATGCCTAGCGGCACTGGCAGTGGCCCTCTGCCAGGAAGGTCATTACGTCTTTTCATACCTGGATGACTGGCTCCTCAAAGCGTCAACATGCCCCATGTTAGAATACACCCTGACCCACACCCTACAGATGTTCTCCATAGTGGGCATCATGGTCAATCATCTAAAGTCTATGATGGACCCATTACAAACTCTTCAATATATAGGAGCAGTGCTGAACACCTCTCTGGGCATGGCTTTTCTTCCCAGAGTTTGGGCAGATGCCATTCTGGCTCCAGTATTGAAACTGGAAACTTGTCGGTATGTCTCCACAAGGGACTACCCTCAACTCCTGGGACATTTGGCAGCTGCTATTCCAACTGTTCCCTATGTCAGACTCAACATGGGGGTTCTTCAGTGGACCCTCAGAGTCCAGTGGGATCAGAAGATGGACGACTTTGATGCCTAGGTCCTGTTATCTTCCCTGGTCATTCACACCTTGCAGTGGTGGAATTCCATGGACAATCTGCATAGGGGCATGCCATGCCATCCCCCGGTCCCGGATCTCATTCTAATGATGGACACTTGTTGTGGCTGACGGTGCCCATTTTGAGGTGGTTCAGTCCCAGGGCTCTTGGACTAAGGTGGAAGCTCATCTTCACATCAATGACCTGGAAATGAGGGCTTACAGGCCTTTGAACTCTTAATCCCTCAGGGTTGCCTTCAAGTACAATCAGACAGTTCAGCAGTAGTTACTACCCTGAACAAACAAGCGGACTCCATTCATACTCTCTACCAAGAATCCATGAGGGTGTGGTGTTGGGTGATCCAGAAGGGCATTTATTTTCTAGTGGTTCACATTTCGGGGTCAGATACCTAGCAGACACCCTGAGAAGATCCACTTCTCAGGCCACAAATGGAAAATCCATTCTGACATCTAAGAAGATGTCTTCCTCCAAGTCGGAGTCACCTGGAGTTGGACCTGTTGCCTCTCAGCAAAACACAAAACTGCCTCTCTATTGCTCACTAGGGCTAGATCCTGGAACTTTATGGCAGGACACCTTATCTTGTTCCTGGACAGGAACATTTTTTTTTTTTTTTAGTTTATTAGTCTAGGAATTAATACCTTTGAGCCAGGGCTCTTTTACAAAGGTTCCACGTCACAAAGAACATTTAACAAAGCACGATACACATTACAGGTAAAACCAGACAGGAAAGTTACATCATAAATTTGCTATTAACAGTTTAAGGCAGTAACGTTTTTAAGTTTCAGAGAAAAAAAAGCTATAACAGGTTCAAGCGGAGTAGACAATTTCGAGGTTAAGGAAACTTCCAGGGAGAGGGTGATCATTAGGGCAAAGGAGGCTAGAGAGGAGGGAAAGGTGGTGAGCGGAGAGTAAGTGAGGGGACAGGAAAAAGGGGGAGTGAGTTTGGGTGGAGACAGGAAGTAGTAGAGGTACCAGAGGTTCATTAGTCAGGGAGGAAGAGGCCTCAGATGTGAGGATGGACATGAGGAGTAGTAGTCTTTATCTAGCGCAATCACAGTTGCTAGTGGTGGTGAGGTGGGCATAGAGCATGGATTTGAAAGCTTCAAGCTTAGGTTGAGGATAGAGTAGGTGGACTGGGCGATTGAACCATGTCGGGCCCCTGTATGCGAAAGATCTTTGTCCTGTGCAGTCCGGCATCTCGGAACCAGGAAAGGTTATGCTCAGATCTGTGGAGGGTCGTGAGCCAGGATTCAGTCGGAGTAGGTTTTGAATACATAATGAGTCAGTCCCAAGATAGATTTTTTGCCATTGTGCAGGTGAGATAAATAAGGCGATTTGATAGGTTCAACCAGCCTGATTCATAGTACAGATCATACGTGTGAGTCAGTCTTTGAGCCCGTGAGGAGCTGGCAGGCCTTATTTAGGTAGTTGAGATCGCCTTTAGAGCAGTGGAGTAGCTGAACCATAAATAATAAAGGCCATAGTCAATGATTGAGATTATGGAACTCTGTATAGCTATTCTCAATGCCGCTTGATTTAGAAATTGTGGTTCGTGAATAGTATTCAAAGGCGTTAGTTCACTGTTTTCGCAGTGTTGTCAATGTGGTTGCTAAAGGTGAGCCCTTGGTCAAAGTGATGCAAGGTATTTGCAAGTATTTACTTGGTCCAGTGTACTTCGTAGAGGTTTGTATGGTGAGTGGAGTATGCCTATTTTTGTTTGGTGATTGGAGAAGAGCATGGCTTTTGTTTTATTGTGGTTTAGCACAAGTTTACTATCCAGGAACCACCTTTCAACACTAGAGAAAGCAAGCTGCAGGCTTTTTTCAGAGGGGAGTTTGGATCCTTGTGGAAGAGAGAATTTCTCATTCCCCAAAGACTAGAATGAGGGACCTAAATACCATGCTTTAGAGGCTTGTTGTATCTCATAAAGCGCATGTAAGTGTGTACCTTGAAGAAAAACAAATCCTAGATGTAAATGTGCCAGAAACAAAAAAACAGTCTGTATTTTAACCACCCTTTTTATACTATTCACATTTATAGTGTGAAAAGGAAAAGGTTCAGTCATAAAACTTATTTGTAGCTGCCCTTTCTACTTTGCTTGTCTATGTTTTTCAGTTTGACTCTTGCCTTTCTTTTTTGCTGTCCCCTGGGCTTATCTTGTCCCTATGTGTCTGTAGTACCTTCTGGTAGAGATGATTCCATTGAGGAGGAATCAGATTTGTCATCAGATTGCTCTGACTGCAGAACATCAAATTTATTTGAGGTGGAGATCACCAATTGCCTTTTTGTCATCTGTTCTACATTTTCCTTTGCTTTCTGTCTAGTCACTCTGCCTCCTGTTTTCCTCTCTGGAATGGGGGGGTGCATAGCTTTACCTGTTACTTCTACTGTTTGTGACATTGTCCCTGTTTTCCCATTATCAAAAAGAGAAGCTGTGGTACAGGTAGCCCTAGATTCTTCCAGGGGAGGGGGCCTGAGATAATATGGAGGGGGTCTGTGTCAGGCCTTTCCTGATCCCTGACAGATAAGACCCCAGTATTCCCTACCTTGTTTTTTTTGAGCAAAGGCAATCATTAATCTTTGTTTTGTCCCATTGGCTAGGTCTGAAGAGTTATGTGCTGCTTTTCTACAGTTTTGAAATGTATGACCTGTTTCTCCACACAGATTGCATTTACATTCATTAATAAATTCAGTTCCCAGATGCCCCAAATCTCCTCACACTGTACACCTAGCCTTATCACACACACTACTCAAATGATCCAGAGACCCACATTTATAACACATCTTGGGCTGTCCAGCATAAAATAGATTCCTCTGTCTCTTCCTAGAAAAGAGAGTTAGGCAAGTAAATCGTTCAGTCAGAAGTTTTCAACTTAACATTCACCTTCCAATCCCTGTCCAAATGTTTTCAGAGTCTAGTATAGCCTCAGGGTCATCTATAATGGTGCACAGTACTTTTAACCATAAAGTCAAGTCTTGCACACTCACCCCCTCCTTCCTGAAAAGCAGTGTAATGGTTTTATGGGTGGGCCTTGTTAGAGGAGTTACCAGAAAGGGGGAACATAAGGAAGATTTTTTCAAGGCATTATATTTAATCCAGAAATGCTCCAAGCCATGTGCAGTTTTACAGCTGATATCAAAGATTGTTTCCCCTGAAATATGAATCAAAGCGTATATTTCTGTTGAAAAATATTTCATTGATTCTTTCAGGAGTGTTCTGGCTACAAAAATCCTGTCAGGTGGAGTCATCAGACCCCCAGTATAAATTAACCAAACTGCATTATGTCTTTTTGCAGGATATATAGGGGTTTTGAAAAGTGAAGCAAAGGTTCTAGGAGCATTCTTATTTATTAAATTCATAGGCCTCTGTGACGCAGGAGTTGAACCTTCGGGGTGTCCCCCACTAGGTTGATGCAATATCTGTTTACTCGAAAATTGTAATTCTGGGTTCTGAGTCAAATCAAAGTCAGAAGGTAGCTCTGTTTCTAAAGCAGGAAGTTTAGAGAGTTTATTTGCATGAGTCATTTCAGTTACATTTGGCATATGTATAGAGGTGCTGCCTGAGGACCACTGACCTGTTTGCTGATTTTGTTGCCACCTGGCTACTTCTAGCACTGTTTTCCTTGACCAACTATTCTCCTCAGCAAGTTGAGCTTTGCTGTCCACTAAGCATCCTAGGCCAAGCTGAAAATCGCTCGTTGTTGCCATTCCTGATGCAATATCTGTTGACTGACTCTGCAGTGTAGATGCATTCATGTGATCAGCTGTTTCAGTGTCTTCCACAATTACCACCTAGCTTTTTGGCTTGCTCTTTGATGCATGTGTGTCATTGCTACTCAGCTGGTTGGATTTGACAAACAAATCTCTCTTGTCATGCCGCAATTTCCTGAGTGATGACTCTAGCTGTGCTTTTTTTCTGGAAAAACAATCTCTCTTCTTGTTCAAACCTTTCCCGTAAAATCCATTCTTCTTCCGATATATGGTTAGTCAAGTTTTGTGCAGTATCAGTCTAGTCATGTTCTTCAGTAACCAAATCACTATCACTTGGTAAATCGGGTACGTTAACCATTTGTATTGGGTCAGTGGTAATAACGTTTATCTCTTTCTCCCCATCCATAGTAACCTCAGACCCTATACCTGGAACTGTTTCTTGGTTGTTTCTCAAAATATTTTTGATATTCATTGTTGTTTTTGTTTCCATACAATTGTCCACGTCCTCTCTGTCCTGTCCTCTGTCCGCCATCTTAGCAGACTGCCAAGTGGGGCGAGTCTCCCACTACAGCACAGATGGGGAACTTCTTCAGTGTCCTGGCCATCATTCTTCTTCTTCCCATAAAACCATTTCATGCAATTGTCCAAAGCTGCTTGTGGGTGTTGATGTGCAATATGGCTGCCACTACCTGTTCATTCACTTCACTACCAGTCTAACATTAAAGCACTTTGGAATACAGTGTGCATGAAAAGTGCTATATAAATCCTGATTCTTCTTTTTCTTCTTCTACTGTGTCCATGATACTCTTTGTTCAGGTGTGTTTGATCACTGATGCTAGGCTAGTTTGAGCACCATGTTCTCTTTGTTGTTTTGTATGTGTGTTGGGGAGGTTGCTGATGCCCTGTGAGTTTTTGTGATAACAAGCTGGTTGGATGTGCAGCCTCTGTCCACCTTCCAACATTTTCAGCACCATCATTTGCTGCCTCTCTCCTTCAGTTTGTCATATTGTCTACCATGTGCAGTGTCTCTACCTCAGTCCATCATGTTGTCCCAGATGTGTAGCCTCCCAGGTGTGTCGGTTTCAGTGGAATGTGCAGCTCCTTCAGTATGTCATATTGTGTGTCATGTGTAGTCTCTCTCCTTCAGGCCATCATCTTCTGTGCCATGTGCTGCCTGTCTCCTTTAGTTCATTGTATTATGTACCACGTGCAGCTTCCCTACCTCAGTCTGTCGCATTGTACAGGAGGTCATAATTCACTATACAAGACACTGAGTGGCCCCACCTGGAGTACAGTGTGCAGTTCTGGAGACCTTACCTACATAAGGATATAGACAGGTTAGAGAAGGTTCAGAGGAGGGAAACAAAGATAGTACAGGGATTGCAACACATGTCCTATGAGGACAGGCTGAAGGACTTGAATATGTACCACCTGGAACAGAGTAGGGAGAGAGGGGATATGATAGAGACATACAAGTACCTTACAGGAAGGAGCAGGGTGCATGAATACACTATTTTCCAGCAAAAAAGATGTTCCAGGACTAGAGGGATGAAGTTGGAGGGAGGGTGATTCAGAGGAAACGTGAGGAAGAATTTCTTCACAGAAAGGATGATGGACAAGTGGAACACCCTGACAGAAGAAATGGTGGGGGCTGAAACAACCATGGAATTTAAGAATGCATGGGATAGACATAAGGGAATTCTGGAGGTTAGGGGTAAAGGGCACAGACGTCTAGACAAACATTAAATGAACTTACAATCTCAAATGGGCAGACTGGGTGGGCCATAGGCCCTTATCTGCTGACAATATCTATGTATCTATGTATCTATATACAGTCTACCAGGTACACTGTATCCAGTGGAATACTCCTTCAATGCACGTTGTACTGTGTGTCATGTGAAGCCTCCCTCCTTCAGTTTATTGTATTGTGTACCATGTGCAGCATCTCTACATCAGTCCAGCTTATTGTACATGATGTGCAGCCTCCCAGGTATGCCATATCCAGTGGAATGTGTAGCTCCTTCGGCATATTGTATTGTGTGTCATGTGCAGTCTCTTTCCGTCAGTCTGTCATTTTCAGTACAATGTGCAGCCTCTGTCCTTTAAGTTGTCATATTGTGTTCCATGTACAGCATATGTACCTTAGTCCATCGTATTGTGCAGGATATGCAGCCTCCCAGGTGTAGTATCCAGTGGAATACACAGCTCCTTCAGCACATCTGTTGTGTCATCGTCAGCCCTCTCTCCTTCAGTCTGTCATTTTCAGTACAATGTGCAGCCTCTCTCCTTTAAGTTGTCATATTGTGTTCCATGTGCAGCATCTATACCTTAGTCCATCTTATTGTTCAGGATCCTAGATATGCCATATCCAGTGGAATGCACAGCTCCTGTAGTATGTCCTTTTATGTGCCATGTGCAGCCTCTCTACTTCAGTTCATCATTTTCTGTACCATGTGCAGCCTCTCTCCTTCACTCTATCTGTTTGATGTTGATACCATACTCTTTCCTTCTGGAGTATTTCTCCATAGTCAAGGGAGGTGGAATGCATTTTGTTCAGCTGTTTTCCTTGGATCAACAAATTTACTCTTGTTTTGAACTTTCTTTTATTTAAAAAAAAATAAGTCAGAGGAGTTTTAACAGATGCTTTGATGACTTCCTGTCCCACAGTCAGAAAAAGAACTACCTTGTGACTACAGAAAAAAGATGTAGAATGAACCTAAACATTTTGAACAATATAAAATTAAATTCAAGGCCTGCTCACAGGTGTACAAGGATAATATGGATGAGGAGAAGAGCACTATCTATAATTAAAAAGCAAAACTGCAAATGCAGCAGTACAGAGAGAGAGAGGCAGGAGAAGCGGGCATCTGAGACTGTAACATAGAAACATAGAGAGACTGACAGCAGATAAGGCCACTTGGCCCACCTAGTCTGCTCATTTCCTTGTCTAATGCAGTACTGAAAATCTTACTTTATCTCTGGCTTTTATCCTTTCTTTCCTATTGCTAGGGTCCCCTGTGCCTAAAACATGCATTCTTGAATTCCCCTATCATTTTTGCCCCCACCACCTCCGAGGAGAGGCTGTTCCATGTATCCACTACCTTTTTTGAAAAAATACTTCCTCACGTTAACCCTGAGTCTTCCCCTCTCTAGCCTCATATCATCATCCCTTGTTCTTAACATCTTATTTTCTGAAAGATGCTACCCTCTTGTACCTTATTTATGCCCTTGAGGTATTTAAAGGTCTCTATCATATCCCCCTGTCTCTCCTCTCTTGCTGGGCATAAAGGCTGTACAGTCCATTGTGCCAACAAAAAGAGCCACCAGGGCCTTCAAACAAAAATAAGTTGACCAATGCATACGTTGCATGAAACAGAAAGACTGTTTTGTGCATCAGTGTCTACACAAGAAAAAGGGAAGCACCAAGTTAGGTTGACAGTAAAACTGCAACTTCCCACACAGTGATGGCACAGTATTGACACAGGTATTGTGCCGCCCAATCCCCAGTGTGTTTTCTGGGGGGCCATGCCACCCACCCCCCATAAGAGGCTGTGCTACCCCCCAGACTTTAAGTTCTCAACTCCAGGTCAGAGTTGGTCCAGGAAGAAGCAGAACACTGGGGAAAGTGGAAACACAGAAATGGACCATTACAGCGACTCACTGTAATGGTCTTTTTCCGTGTTCCACCATCGGAGTGTCGGGCAAAAGGGGGCCACCCAAAAAAAGATGTATCAATGGGAAACAACATGCAAAGTACCAAGAGAAGCATGCAGCAAAAATGGTTGAAGTTGCCACTAACAAAACTGGCACACCATCAATAACGTCACGTACCAACACAGACACAATGATGCCACAGACCAGTACTAACCCAACACACATGATATCCCTTCCAATAGTGCCATAAGAAAAGCAGTGCACAATGAGGGTTACTTGATTGCCATGTACTTTGCTTTTATGACTGCCAGAATTGTCTTATCTGCCTCATCAGTCAAGAAGGCAGCACTGGAAAAATGTGTGAACCTGACCTGTCAAACAAAGCTGCAAAAAAACTGGTCGAAGCCACATAAAACACATTGGAGTCTCTAAAATGCTCCCCAAAATAGGACCGAAGACACTTGAGATGTGCTAGATAAAGACTACTACTCCTTATGTCCATCCTCACATCTGAGGCCTCTTGCTCCCTGACTAATGAACCCTCTGGTACCTCTACTACTTCCTGTCTCCCACCCAAACTCACTCCTCCCCTTTTTTCCTGTCCCCTCTCACTTACTCTCCCGCTCACCACCTTTCCCTCCTCTCTAGCCTCCTTTTGGTGCCTAATGATCACCCTCTCCCTGGAAGTTTCCTTAACCTCGAAATTGTCTACTCGCTTGAACCTGTTATAGCTTGTTTTTCTATGAAACTTAAAAACGTTACTGCCTTAAACTGTTAATAGCAAATTTATGATGTAACTTTCCTGTCTGGTTTTACCTGTAATGTGTATCGTGCTTTGTTAAATGTTCTTTGTGACGTGGAACCTTTGTAAAAGAGCCCTGGCTCAAAGGTATTAATTCCTAGACTAATAAACTAAACTAAACTAAACTAAACTAAGATGAAACTTCATAAGTACTTTGAGAATTCTAAAAAAAATACTGGTTGCTACAGTCTGCAAGCAATACTTTGGGGATCAGTTGGACAAGGATGATGACCATATCAAAGGGTCCTAAGCAAGCAACCCACAAATCTGCATTGCCAGGAGAAACTGTCCAATGAGTTAAGAACTTCTGTAAAGAGGCAACCACGCCACTGCCTCACAGGAAGGCATTCTCAAAAGAACAGGAAATTCAAACGCATTTCTTTGCTCCATGTGGAGTTCTGCAGAAATAATCCTGTCACTAGGAAGAAAAAAGTTCAACACTCTACAGCCACAACACATCAGACTTGCACAGGAACAGAATCTGGAGCAATGCCTATGTGAGTTCTGTGCCAACGCAGTATTAAAGCTGCAAGGCATTGAACTGAACTACCAACACACATAAGGCATCGACCTGCAAAGTGGCAAATGTTTATTAAGCGGTTGAAATTATCATGTGTATCAAGGTACCCAGACAAAAATTCTTCCACAATGACTATGTCAAGAACATTTGTGAACATTGTAACACTAATGCTAGTGATGAGAAAGTTGCCAAACTGTTGAATGGGCATGGCAATGAAGTGGTGAGGTGGGGGCAATGTGATACCGTAGCAATTAATGTAAACAATTCCCAGACAATATTGAAGAAAGTGCTGAAAACTAAGACAACACTCTATCAGCTGGTAGAACTAATGAAAGATGACTTCGAGTTTCTGGGCGCCACCTGCATGTGGCATCTTGGCAGCAATACCAGCTTACCACATTAAAAGACAATATACATGAGGGATGTGTGGGATGGTTTTGGACTTTGCTGAAAATTATGAATGCCAGTATCAAGATGAGATCCAGCTGTGCTGCTGGCATCACAAGTAGGCCACTGTTCACTTGTTAGTTTCTTACTACTAGTGTGAGTGCTGTCCATGCACCCACTCGGGAGGGAGCAATCTTAGACCTGGTACTCTCAAATGGGGATGGAGAGAGGATCTCCGATCTTGAAGTGGGAAGCCATCTGGGAACAAATGACCACCAAACAGTGTGGTTCATGATAAACTTAGCTGTAGAGTCAAGTCATACAAAAGGAAGGTACTGGACTTCAGGAGGGCTGATTTTGTCAAAATGGAAAGTGCCTCAGAAAAGCACTAGCAAACAGGCAAGAAGATGGGGTGGAACAGCAATGGGAAACATCAAAACCACTATCACAGAGGCAACAAGCCTTTGTGTGAAGCAAATAAACAAACCAAAATAAAAGAAAAACACTATGGTTCTCAAAAGAAGTGGCGGTGAAGGTAAGGGAGAAAAAGGTAGCATTCAGGAAGTGTAAGGAGACACAGAAGGAGAAGGACAGAGAACTGTACCAGTTAAAGCAGAAGGAAATGGGAAGGCAGTCAGAATAGCAAATGCCAAAACTGAGGAAAAGATAGCCAACTTGGTTAAGAAGGGGATAAAACCTTTATAGGTACATTAGGGAGGCGAAGACAGACTAAGGCAGGGATACTGAGGCTGAATAAAGAGGAAGGTGGTTGGACAGAGAGTGACAGTGAAACAGCAGGGATACTGAACAAATACTTCTGCTCAGTATTCACAATGGAAAAGCAAGGGGAGATACCTAATCCAGTCAATAGAAGCACTCTGAATAGGTGGGTAGATATTAGTCCTTTCACAGAAGTAAAGGTTCTGAAAGAACTCTTAAAACTGAAGGTGGATAAAGCAATGGGGCCTGATGGGATTCATCCCAGAATTCTAAAAGAATTAAGGGGAGAACTAGTGAAACCACTGACTACCCTTTTTTAACAAATCATGGGAGGATGGTGTGGTACCTGAGGACTGGAGGAGGGCAGATGTGATTCCCCTTCACAAAAGTGGGAGCAAGACAGAGACAGGAAACTATAGACCTGTCAGTTTGACCTCAGTGGTAGGGAAAATGATGGAATCACTTCTGAAGGAAATAACTGTTGAGTACCTAGAGGTCATTGGGGCACAGGATCCAAGGTAAGCATGGATTCACAGCAGGAAGGTCATGTCAGACAAATCTAATTGATTTTTTTGACTGGGTGACCAAAGTACAGTAGCAGCCACAGCCAGCCAGTTATTTCCTGAAATTTCTGATATTTTCAGAGAAATCTCATGCTTTCTGCATTTCCACAGTAGGGGTTGCAGACAGAAACTCTGTAGAAATGTCACAAAATATCTGGAAATAGTTGGCAATGTCTGTGGCTACTACTGTAGTAGACCAGGGAGGGGCTGTGGACATAGCCTACCTAATCTTTAGCAGGACATTTGACACAATCCCACACAAAAGATGAATAAACAAATTAGCCAGCCTTGGAGTGGGTCCCAGGGTGGTAGCCTGGGTAAAACACTGGCTGGACAACACAACACAGTGAGTAATAGTAAATAGAGTCCACAGTGAAGAAAGGGGGGTTACTAGTGGGGTACCGCAGGGTTCAGTACTGGGGCCAGTCCTTTTTAATGTCTTTATAAGTGACATTGCAGAGGGACTGGAAGGAAAAGTATGTCTCTTTGCAGATGACACAAAGATCTGCAACAGGGTTTTTACACAAGGTGAGTTGTAAAGGATGAAAAGGGACTTGGCAAGGTTGGAGGAAAGGTCAAATATATGGCAGCTTAGATTCAATGCAAAGAAGTGCAAAGTAATGCACCTGGGAAACAAAAACCCAGGATAAGAGTACACAATGGGAGGTGAGATACTGACAACAACTAAAATGGAAAGGGATCTGGAGGTAGTCATATCAGATGACCTAAAGGTGGGCCAGGAATGTGAGAAGGCAGTAAGGAGGACTGGGGGGATACTAGGATGCATTGGGAGAGGCATCACCAGTAGAAAACAGGAAGTTGTTGGTCCTCTGTACAGACAGTTGGTAAGACCACATCTGGAGTACTGTGTACAGTTCTGGAGACCCCATTTCCGCAAAGACATAGACAGAGTGGAGGCTGTCCAGATGAGGACAACCAAAATGGTGCAGGGTCTGCACCAGAAGACATACGAAGAAAGACTAGAGGAGCTTACTATGTATACCCTTGAGGAAGAAGGAGGCAGGGGACATGATAGAAACTTTCAAGTACCTCAAAGGAATCAACAAAGTCCAAGAGGTAGCATCTTTCAGAAAAGAGATGTGCAAGAACAAGGGGCACAATTTGAAGATAGAAGTGGGGCTGCTCAGAGGTAATGTGAGGAAATATTTCTTAACAGCGAGGGTTGTGGATGCATGGAACAGCCTTCCTGAGGAGGTTGTAGAGTCAAAAACAGTGGGGGAATTCAAGAATGCATGGGACAGTCATAAGGCAATTCTAGTGGGGGGTAGGAGGAAGTAGGCTGTTGGTTAACTAGGATCTGCAGCTGATCCGTTAGGTAGGGAAATGGGCTGACTAGGTGGGCCAAGCGGTCCTTATCTGCCATCAAATTCTCTGTTTCTATGTTTCACAGAATTGTTACTGGGGTTTTATCCCCAGTGCCTGAAGCATGCCCACAATGCTGTACATCATTTTGTTAAAAAGTCAAATGATTACCAAAAAGACTGCTCAACTGACAACCCCTACCTGTGGCTTTGGTCCCAGCTGTCTATTCTTTTCTGTTAATTCCTTACTAGCCACTATGTGCAAACTTACCCCTGCAGTCCTGTACCAACTTTGCATACTTTTTTTCTTTCTCAGTCACTCTTGTAACACTTTCTAGCAGGACTCTACTCCCCAACCTAGCACCTGGACACAACCTCCACTTCACTACTGGCTGGACATCTGGGAATTTTTAGCATCTATTTTCCATCCCCAACGTGATAGCTGGGTCTCTAATTACACACCTACCACGTTATCACCTTCTCAGGACTCATTGTCTTCCACTTACTGGACAAGAAAATGAAAGTGACAAGACAACACAGCACCAGAAGGGCTACTAAACAAGCATCTAGACTGATAAGTGAATACGTCCTTAGGATTGCCATTCTGCTACTTCTGCTATCGGGCAATGTCCACCCTAATCCAGGACCAACACGCCTTACTCTAAATGATAGTCACCGCAAGCAGGGGGAACTCTTAATATGGCTATTCTCAACATCTGCAGCCTCCCGTGTAAAATCAACTCCCTTAAAGCCTGGGTTTCACTAAACAACCCTGACATACTCTCTGTCATGGAAACATGGTTATCTCCCAAAATACCAGACTCAGTGGTTGCCCTACCTGGTTACACAATATTCAGATTGGACAGGTCTACCAAGTGAGGTGGTGGTTGTGCCATCTACCTGTAACCCCCCTACAAATGGGGTTCCAAAAAGCCTTCCTCAAGCTTGCCTAAATGCTCACTGCCAGGCTGGTGTCATGCTTTAGCAGTTTAAATGTGATTGCCAGAAAGTGCCTGTATAGTCTCTGTGTACTATCTCTTTAAGAGCTGCCTGGATTGCAGTCATAAGTAATCTGAGAAGGAGCTCTGTTGAAAGATGTAACTATTTGCTGAAAATCATTTAGAGTGATAATGATAATGTAGTTTGTCTAATCTGCTTTCTTTGCAGCAAGGACTGTTTTGTTTATATCCACTATCTTGTTCCTGGACTGCAAATTGGACCAATCAGTACTGGTGGCACCTAAAATGGAGCCAGACTACAGGAGCTGTCTGGAGTCAAAATCTGTAGGAATTGTAGTTTTGGGCTTTTTGTGCCTTTTTGCACCTGAGGGGAACCTTTGTTGTGACTGACAGTAGGATCAGCCAACCAAACCTTTTGGATCTTGGGGAATTTCCCAGGCTGCTGCAGCTAGTATCAGTTTTGAGCTGAGAAGTGAAGAAGTAACAGCTCAAGTGATTTTTGAGCAGCAGTTCTGTGTAGTTTTGCATGGGAGAACTGTGAAAGGGCTGAGTTTTGGCCTGCCTGTCTACCTGCTGTCCCTGAGAGGGAAAATAGAGTTTATTCAGAATGAATCCAAGTCACGAGGACTATTTAAGCCACTGGACTGTGACCAGGCTTTAACCTTAAGAAGAAGGCCAACGATTTGCTGACTATGATGGGCCTGTCAAGATTTCCAGCTACTTTTGAATCCCTGGTTTGTGCAGAGACTTTGCAATCGTGACCGGAGAGTGGTTTGCCTGGTACAGTAGAATTTCCTTACATGTAAATGTGCTGTGTATTGAAAGTGGGTCTTGATTTGGTTCCCCACTGTGTGAACTGTGTTCTGCTTGCTGGTGCTGTAGAATCCTTTACATGTAAATGTGCTGTGTATTGAAAGTGGGTTGTGATTTAGTTCCCCACTGTGTGAACTGTGTTCTGCTTGCTGGAAGCTTTATCCAGCCTAACTGGACTGAATCAGTGTTCATCTCCATTCGGCCTGGGCCATGCCACACTGGCCCTGTCAGACTACCCACTTCACAGAGAAGCCACCAACAAGAGACCTGCCTGGGGATCAGCCCCTGCTCCACGGTTGAACAGGAATGATGCCTCGCGAATCGTGTGGGCCCTGCTTCTCCTGGCACTCCAGATTAACCACCTGCTGTCTCGATTTTCGACCAGCCTGTGTCCAGTCTTGGTATTGTGGGTAATCATCAGGGTAGCTCCATGCAACAACAGCCTAATCGTTAAGTGTGTCATCTGATTGTCTTGCTGTTTTCTTTTCACGAACTGAGCCTTCTGGCTCCGGATTACAAATAGTGTGTGTTGTGCATGTTGTTTTCTTCCATCTCATGTCCCCAACCAGCTGCAACATTCCTGGCTAGCCCACCATTCTCCATCTGGGTACCCAGAGTGCGTGACTGTTTATGGACCCTAAGGTGCATGCAAAACTGTTTGATTGATAGAGCCTTTGAGCAAATGAACCTGATTACGCCCCTCCCTTGTTCAAGCCCCTTAAATTAATCAGATCTAACTCTTATTTGCATTTACCCTGACTGTGGTTCTGGTTTGTGCAAGAGTACTGTACTGCTGTTATTTGCTGTGTATAACCTTGTTTTACAGGGGGTCCCCAGGGCCGGGCCAGAGGAAAGCACTGGTGGTAAGTGCAAACAGTGTGGGTACTTGTGTGGTGTATCAGGGTATTGTGAAAGTGATTATTGTGTATTGTTCCAGCCACTAGTAAGGAAAGAGGGGGGTTACAGTGTCCCAGAGGGCTGTGCCCAGGTTAGCTTGACCACTACTAACCCTGACCTCTGGGTGGAGGCACCCATTTCAGAACTCAGGCCCCTTAACCTGCTACTAGCCAAGCAGGCAGGGGTAGCAGACTTGGGATAGTGCCACCTAGGGGTTACATTTTGGAGGCTCTCCACTGGGATTTTGTGCCTTCTAGTGGCCAAAAATGACAAATTATTGCTAAAGATTAATGGCTACCCCAGTAGAAATGGCTGTACACCAGTTGGTGTGGTGGTGTACTGGGCAGGAGATCGACCCCCAAAATGCTCTATTTATACTGGATATTCCCCTGGATACCAGTAAAGACACTGTAGAGGGAGCACTCTCCAAAGTTGAATGTTTAAAAAACCCTGTGGTGTTGGGTGGACAGGCTGATTTGATTGCCCAAACTTTCATAGCCTTGGTAGAGTGTAGTGACCTAATGGACAGCTCTAAAGTGCCACAGACTAGTGCCCTAGAAGGGGTTCCAGCTGCCTGGAGAGTGATGACAAAAGACAGTAAAGATCCCAGGGAGGATGAGCTCCCACCATTATCAGAGACTTTTGAGGAGAAATTTGCCAAGTTGTTGCTGGAGGAAGGGAAAATCATAGAGGACTTTAAGACACTATTCCTGCCACCTGGAGGTGTTCCTTTCCCAACACCCCTCCCATTCAAGTACCTGTTACTGCCCCGCCTTCTGTGCCCATGCCAGTGCTGGCTCCATATCTGTCCCCGCCATTAGTCACGACTTCTACCAAAAGCTGAGAATCTTCTCAGGCACACTCCCCACCCGAGGGATGACTGGAGACCTGGATAATTATGTTGCCCTCTAGTACTTGAATGGCAATGCTCAGAAGCAGAGAAATGAAAGAGGCTGAGTCAGAGCCTCTGAGGTCCTGCCCTGGCTACCATCCATGCCAAGCTGGCCAATAACCCCAAAAGCAACTGCACAGGACTATCTTGATGCATTGGAAAATGTGTATGGAGCCAGATTCAGATGTGGATCTGTGGTGGAGAGTAAGAAATGCTCAGCAGTAGCCAGGGGAGCCATTGTCTGTGTATGTACCTCGGCTTGAAAAGCTGCTACAAGAGTGCCTCAGAAAGGGTAGTTTGCCGTCAAATGAATTAGATCGAACTAGGCTGGACCGGATCCTTAAGTCTACTCCATTTTCAGAATTGTTACTGCTTCAGCTGCGCCTTGCCACCTGACTGGAATCACCCCCCTCCTATGAAGAGTTAATGAAAGAAATTCGGGGGGTTGAGCAAAGGCAACCCTGTGGGGGAATTGCACCCATATCTGCTGCTGCTGCGCTAGTGACCGAGAGTGATAAGCCAAGTGAGGCACAGGGGCAAAAGTCGGCACTTAACGAGCACTCTGAGAATGCAAAGGACTTCCCGCCCTGGGCCCAGCATTGGAAAGATGAGCTACTAAAGGAAGTCCAAGAGTTGAAGACGGGTGCCTCTGCAAAGGTTTCCCCCATGGAACAAGATTCTGGTTCCTTTCAGGATGTGACTGCCATGGGGGTGGGGTGCACCTTCAGGCATCCGCTATCGATGGTGGCTCTAAGGCAGAGATCACCTGATTGACTGCCACTCTAAAGGAACTGTTAAGACACGTTGCACCACTCTCACCACTGCAAGCAGATACTAGACCCCAATCTCTTATTGCTGCTTCAGTTCCTCATACGATGTTCTCTCCCAGGATGACCCAGAAGTCTATCATTTGTCACAACTGTGGAAAGGATGGCCATATGAAAAGAGAATGCCGGTCTCAGAAGGACTTAGAAAGAGTAGTAAACAGACTCCAAGGGGAGCTCCAAAAAGCAAATCAGTGGCCAAGGGGTGCCTGAAATAACCACAGCAAATGGTTCTCAATGTTGGATCTTCGCAGTGGATGCTACCAGATCCCAATGGCCCCGGAAGACCATGAGAAAACAGCCTTCATCTGTCCATTGTGGTTCTACTAGTTTCTGAGGATGCCACAGGGGATATCGTGCACCCCGGCCACCTTTCAGTGACTGATGGAACGTGCGGTGGGAGATATGAATTTGCTGGAATGCCTGGTGTACTTGGGCGATGTCATTGTGTTTGGTAGCACCTTAGAGGAGCATGAGAACTGACTGTTTATAGTCCTAGACCAACTGGAAGACTTCGGCCTCAAGCTGTCCATTGACAAGTGCCAGTTTTTCCAAATCTCCGTGAAGTATGTGAGGAACATAGTATCTGCAAATGGGATAGAGACTTATTCCAGTAAGGTTGAAGCACTGACTACTTGGCTCCAGCCCCATAATCTGAAAAAACTACATTTCCTGGGGTTCTGTGGTTACTACCGCAGGTTCATAAAATACTATTCCAAGGTGATTCGCCCACTCTTGAACCTTACCCAGGGTTACCCTCCTTCCAATCGTAAATACAAAAAAGGGGCCGTTAAAGAACCAGAAAAAGTATACTTCCACCCAGGTGAACTCTTCAGGCCCAGCTGGATGCCCAAGTGTGAAGCAGCCTTCCATGAGATCATATACCAGCTCACCCACGCCCCATCCTCACCTATGCTGCCCCACCCAAACCCCTATGTGCTGCATATGGATGCTAGTCTGCAGGGTCTAGGAGCTGTGTTGTATCAAGACCATGAGGATGGCCTGAGACCAGTAGCTTTCACTAGTAGGAGCTTGACCCCGTCAAATGAAAACTACCCTGTGCATAAGTTGGAGTTCCTTGCGCTAAAATGGGTCATTGTTGACCAGTTTCATGAATACCTCTATGGGACAAAGATATTGGTGAAGACTGACAATAACCCATTGGCCTATGTACAGACTTCAGCTAAGTTAGACGCACTGGGTACCGGTGGCTTTCTGCATTATCAACCTATGATTATGCTGTTGAATACAGACCGGGCCTGAACCATATTGATGCTGACTCCCTATCATGAAGGCTCACTTCCAAGAGTGATTGGGTCAGGCTGTTTGAACCTGATATTTGAGCATTGTGCCAAAAGTTTGATACAGATGAACAGATGTCTGTGGACACAGTGGACTGTTTAGTAGATTACTTGGCCCTTCTGACATCTACATACCAGCTGTTTATTGCCACTTCTCTGCTCTAGATATTAGTGCACTACCTCAATTTGACAATGACAGCATTCAGTGGGCTCAATCCCAAGATTCTATGATTCAGCCAGCACTTGATGCCCTGCGAGGGATGGATGTGTCTATGTTACGTTCCACTGACTTGTGAACTGCTTTATTGTTTAAAGAAGGCCCCAGGTTGAAGTTGTTCAATCAGTTGTTGTATAGAGAGGCAGTAGATCATAGTGGCAAAGTAGACAAGCAACAATTGGCCCTGCCCATGGCCTTTAAAGATTTGGTACTGAGGTCCCGCCACAATCACATGGGGCACCTCGGTATTGACAGAACCCTTGACCTAGTACTATCTCGATTCTACTGGCCCAAGATGGGGGCCGATGTTGAGCACCATGTAAGGACTTGTAGTAGTCACTGCCTGCAGAGAAAAGCCCTGCCTCAGAGGGATGTCCCCTTTGTCAACATTACTACTAGCACCCCAATGGAACTAGTCTGCATAGACTTCTTGAGTTTAGAAAATGATCAGCGAAACACTGGCAATGTGTTAGTGGTTATGGATAATTTCACACGGTATGCACAAGCTTTTCCCACCAGAGATCAAAAGGCATCTTCCGTGGTCAAGGTGTTAGTGGAAAATTTCTTCATCCATTATGGTGCCCCCCTGAGGATTCATTCTGATCAAGGCAGAGACTTTGAGAGTCGGTTAATCAAAGAAATGCTCTTTCTATGGGGGGTGCAAAAGTCAAGAACCACTCCCTATCACCCGCAGGGGGACCCTCAACCAGAACACTTTAATCACACCCTGCTAGACATGCTAGGCACTCTCCACCCAAAAGACAAGCATAAATGGAGCCAGCAGATTAGCACCTTGGTACACGCAAACAATTGCATGAAAAATTATGCTGCTGGGTTATCTCCCTACTGCCTCATGTTCGGGAGAGAGGCCCGGCTGCCAGTTGATGTCTGTTTTGGAGTCTCTCCAGATGGGGTCCGAGCCAAAAACTACTTGCAATATGTACAAAAACTGAAAGCTCAATTGAACCATGCCTATCAACTGGCCCAGACAATGGCCGCCAAGAGAAATCTAGCCAACAAAGAGAGGCATGATAAAAAAGTAAAGGCTCAAGAGCTTCTAACTGGAGACCATGTGTTGTTACACAGTTTGGGACTGCATGGTAAACACAAAGTTGCTGATTGGTGGCACCATCTTGCCCATGTAGTAGTTGGAAAGTTGGATGATTTACCTATGTACAAAGTGCACCCAGAGAACAACTCCAAAGCTGTCAAGACCATGCACTGTAACCACTTGCTACCTATCAGCCAAGTCTTGATTGAGACTGAACCCCCAGAAAATGATCCCCCTGAGCCAGTGATTTGTACTGCTGCAAGAAAGAGACAGAGTCAACCTACTCCAGTGGTCACAGATTTAAGGTTTTCTCCGCAGCAGGCCCAGAATGATAGTGACTGTCAGTCCACTTCTGGCCAAGTGAATACGACCATGCCTATTACCCCTCTTATGAACTGAGTCAGCTGTTTTGAGGTAACCCCCTGATAAATTGTGGGGATGAAGCTGGGCCTTCTGGACAGCCTTACCTCTCAGCTCCTTCCTTAGAGCCAATGCTCCCAGAAAGTGAAGTGCAAAGTATCACGTCAGAAGATATTGAGTCTCTGTGTATTGTGGAACTGCATGATTTGCCTGAAGAGGGGGCTAAGGGTTTGAGTATTTCTGGTGACATACCAAAACTTGAAGAACACTATGAGAGTGCTGACCACCCCCCTTCAGTGCATCAAAGCTTGATTGTGCCTGAGCCTTTGCAAAATGAGCCAAGTGTTGTAGAAATAGAGCCTGCAGAGCAAGAAGCCAACAGTGCCCCAAGTTTAAACATCGCCACCCAAGCAGAGGCACCCCTCACAAGGGATGAGAGTCCCCAGACCAGTGCTGAGACTACAGAGACTGTAGTTGTCCCTCTCAGAAAGACTTTCTGAGCTGTCAAGCCAGTAGTACGCCTCAGTTATGATTCTCCCTGGAGGCCAGTGGATTTGCCTCTCAATGTGGTGCAGAAAGGTGTTTATGTCTCACCAAGCTCACTGCCCAAATTGAGCTTGACAGCCAATTCCAGGTTACTTGTCTTTCCCTCTCACCATGGTGCCCCTATCCCCTCTAGCCCCAAGTTAGCTGATAGGGAAGGGCCCCCTCTTGCATTGTTTAAGGTACAAGAAGTTATTACCTGATTCAGAATAGTAATGTTCAATTTACCATTGTGAAATATGCACAATGTGCTGTCAGAATGGATATAGTATCATGAAGTATAGTGAACATGTATAGTAAAGTAGTAAAGTAATAAGTTTATGTTAACTGATGCGTGATGGTGCAGACTTGACGCCGACACCAAGTTTCCTCCAGGCAGGGAAGGGTGTAACCCCCCTACAAATGAGGGTTCCTGAAAAGTCTTCCTCGAGCTGCCTAAATGCTCACTGCCAGGCACATGTCATGCGTTTTAGCAGTTTAAACGTGATTGCCAGAGAGTGCTTTTATAGCCTCTGTGTACTATCTCTTTAAGAACTGCCTGGATTACAGTCATTAGTAATCTGAGAGGGAGCTCTGTTGAAAGATGTAACTATTTGCTGAAAATCATGTAGAGTGATAATGACAATGCAGTTTCTCTAATCTGCCTTCTTTGCAGCAAGGACTGTTTTGTTTATATCCACTATCTTGGTCCTGGACTGCAAATTGGACCAATCAGTACTGGTGGGACCTAAAATGGAGCCAGACTACATGAGCTGTCTGGAGTCAAAATCTGTAGGAATTGTAGTTTTGGGCTTTTTGTGCCTTTTTGCACCTGAGTGGGGAACCTTTGTTGTGACTGACAGGAGGATCAGCCAACCTAACTTTTTGGATCTTCGGGAATTTCCCAGGCTGCTGCAGCTAGAATCAGTTTTGAGCTGAGAAATGAAGAAGTAACAGCTCAAGTGATTTTTGAGCAGCAGTTCTGTGTAGTTTTGCATGGTAGAACTGTGAAAGTGATGAGTTTTGGTCTGCCTGTCTGCTTGCTGTCCCTGAGTGGGAAAATAGAGTTTATTCAGACTGAATCTGAATTGTGAGGACTATTTAAGCCACTAGACCAGGCTTTAAGCTGACGAAGACTGAAGATCTGCTGAATGCGATGGGCCTGTCAGGATTTCCAGCTGCTTTTGAATCACCGGTTTGTGCAGAGACTTTGCGATTGTGATCGGTGAACTGTGTTCTGTTTGAAGCTTTATCCAGCCTAATTGGACTGAATCCATTAGGCCTGGGCCATGCCACACTGGCCCTGTCAGACTACCCCACTGCACAGAGAAAGCCACCAATGAGAGACCTGCCTGGGGATCAGCCCCCTGCTCCACGCTTGAACAAGAACAATGCCTCGGCAAATCGTGTGGGCCCTGCTTCTCCTGGCACACCAGATTAACCACCTGCTGTCTTGATTTTCGTCCAGCCTGTGTCCAGTCTTGGGTATTGTAAGTAATCATCAGGGTAGCTCCCTGCAACAACAGCCTAATCTAAAAGTGTGTCATTGGATTGTCTTGTTGTTTTCTTTTCACGAACTGAGCCCTCTGGCTCCGGATTACAAATAGTGTGTGTTGTGCATGTCGTTTTCTTCCATCACAGGGCCCCAACCAGCTGCAACATTCCTGGCTTGCCCACCATTCTCCATCTGGGTACCCAGACTGTATGACTGTTTATGGACCCTGAAGTGCATGCATAACTGTTTGATTGATAGAACCTTTAAGCAAATGAACCTGATTACACCCCTCCTTTGTTCAAGCTCCTTAAATAAATCAGATCTAACTCTTATTTGCATTTATCCTGACTGTTGTTCCAGTTTGTGCAAGAGTACTGTACTGCTGTTATTTGCTGTGTATAGCCTTGTTTTACAGGGGGTCCCCAGGGCCGAGCCAGAGGAAAGCCCTGGTGGTAAATGCAAACAGTGTGGGTACTTGCATGGTGTATCAGGGGGTAATGTGAAAGTGATTTTTGTGTGTATGTTTCCAGCCACTAGTAAGGAAAGAGGGAAGTTACAGTGTCCCTAAGGGCTGTGCCCAGGTTAGCTTTACCACTACCAACCCTGACCTCTGGGTGGAGGCACCCGTTTCAGAACTCAGGCCCCTTAACCTGCTACTAGCCAAGCAGGCAGGGTAGTAGCCCTTGGGAGAGTGCCACCTAGGGGTTACATACCTAAAAGACTGTCTAAAGGGTATGGCCATGCTTGTGACTGACCTTGGTTGCCCCACCCAGTTACTAGCGATTGAAGTGCTACTGTGGACCCACCACAAGACTCTCGCAATACTGTCAGTTTACATACCTCCCAAAGACCCTACTATTGGTCTTTATAAAGTCCTGGACTACCTGAGAGCCCAAAATCACATCACTAAGGCAATAATACTTGGTGACGTCAATATAAACTGGCTGTCGGCATCCACTGGCCCCATAAAGAATGCACTATCGTCTCTGCATCTTTCTCAACTAGTCAATTCTCCTACAAGAATTAACTATAAAACTGGTTCAAGCACCACTTTTGACTGGATACTCTAAAACTGTCCCGATTGTATCACCAATGTAACTGTACACCCTGACTCACTCAGTGACCACTCTCCTGTCACCTGTAACTGGACCAACAAATTCCACACCCCACCACCTCTAATTATCTTCAACAGAGTGCTAAGACGTGGCTATCTGGAGCTCCTAAAACAGCACCTGCGTTGTCAGGACTGGTTTCTACTGGACTCATCTGCTGATATTAATGAAGCATTTCAGCATTTTATCAATACTTTCAGTGCCACCTGTGATGTACATGCATCCCTCAAGAAAATAAGGTGCATGGCACTGTACATCCCTGGATTCCTCCTGATCTTATAGATAACATCAAACTGAGGGACCACCTCTGGTACTGTGCTAAATAATCTGGCAAGCCCCAGGATTGGCAAGCCTATAAAGCTGCAAGAAATTCCTGCACCCAGGCAATCCATAAAGCAAAAAGCAATCGCCATAGGGAGCAACTTACCAACACTTGGGGTGATAGCAGGAAATTCTGGTCACATATGAAGGATGTAACTGGGAAAGACCCAAAAAAGGCATCCACTGTGCTAAACCTTGATGGTACCCACATCACTGACCTGCTCATAACTGCAAATACCTTTAATGATGCCTTCACCGATCTTAGCAGTGTCCTATCACAAGATTTCTTTGATGATACCACCTTAAAGTCAGCGAATCACCCTGAGAACAAGACAAATGATCACCCCCCCTTCTACTTTAAACAGGTCTCTTTGACCCAGGTCAGGAAACTACTGAACAAAGTGCTGAGTAAGTCCCGGCATAGTGGTGACTCCTTAGACCTCAAACTAATCACACTCACCACAAAGGAAGTACTCCCACCTATCACTAAGATACTTAACCTCTCCCTCTTACCGTATCACAGTTCCCACAGGTATGGAAAACAGCCATTGTCACACCAGTTTATAAATCTGGGGACCGTACACTACATAGCAACTATAGGCCTATATCTGTCCTCTCTCCCTTCTCTAAAATACTCAAGCATATTGTTGCAAACCAACTTGTGGACTACTTCAATAAATACTCCATACTGTGTGAGCAACAACATGGCTTTAGAAAAGGGCACAGCACCACCACTGCACTCCTCGAATTCACCAGCTCTGTCCACCAATCTATTGACCAAGGCAGTCTTGTGGGTGTAGTCTCTATAGACTTAACCAAGGCTTTCAACAAGGTTAACCACCAGCTCCTCCTTGAACAGCTCTCTCTAACTGGTCTCTTCCTTGTTTATCTTCCCTAGTTTAGAAGCTATCTTGGTGACAGATTTCAATGTGTGAAGGTTTCCAATGCTATCTCTGACCAGAAACCAGTTTGGTCTGGGGTACTCCAGGGATCTATTCTGGGCCTTCTCCTCTTCAGCATCTTCCTTAACAATCTACCATCTGCCTGCCACCAATGAACCCTGCTCTATGCAGATGATGCTGTCATTTTTGCAGGCCACCCTGGCCCACACTTCCTTGAAAGCAACCTACAAAATGGTTTCCTGGAAGCTGAGCACTGGTTCAGTAAACATAAACTGGTGCTAAACTACAAAAAGACTAAAGTCCTGTTGTTCTCCTCCACCCACAGTAAACACAAAGGACATGATCTTAATATCAGAAATAACCAAGGTGACCCCCTCGAACAAATACAGCACTTCAACTACCTTGGGGTTACCCTTGATAGTCACCTTACCTATGCACCCCACATTGAAAATGTGGCCAGAGCTGTCAACACTAGTATTAGACTCCTCTATCGACTTAGAAAGTGTCTAACACCTGAAGCTCTCAATCTGGCTATTCACAGCTCGGTGCTCTCTATTATAGTTTATGGTCTTGTTATTTACGGAACTGCTTCCACCACTGCACTCAAGACTCCAGTACTCTCACTCTTGCACTGAACAAGGCATGTAGACTCCAAATTGGTGCATCCCACCTCACTCACACTTGCGATCTCTATAAACAAGCTGGGAGGCTCAGTTTAAAGGGAATAATTAAATATCACACCTGCCTTCTCACCAGAAGGATTCTCCTTGGGCTCATGCCATTGGGACTGGGATGTTTACTTCACAAATCTCTCAAGATACAACACACAAGCATCTCATCTACTGAATTCCTACTAGTCCCAAGGTGACAGACTACGCAATGCCAATGCTCCTTTTGTATCAGAGCACCCTCCTGGTTCAATGGACTCCACAATGGACTAGCTAACCTTACTAAACTCAGAGAGTTCAAGCACAAGCTATGACATCACCTCCTTACTGAAAACTCATGTGATTGCTCCACCTAACATACAGATCCATACTCCATGGTCCTCCCCTCCCTGCTCTATCTCCCTTAAATCACCCCTGTTTTGCCCCCGTACTCTCCCCTGCCTTCCTTCCTTCTTCTCCCCCTTCCGTCTTTCTCCCATGTCTTTTAATATTTTTTTCCTTCCCCTCCTATCCTAGATGCAAATCTTGACAATGCCGCCTGGCTGCTCCTACCTTCCTAGGAATTTTACCATCCCCCCCTTAATTCTTCCCAGCTTCTCTTTACCCTGTGCCTCTATTCGTGTGGATAGCTAAGGTGGATACAACTGCTGTTTAAGTATTCTGTATTTTAATATGGAAACACCTGTTGCTTAATTTTGTTCTGTTTGAAACTCGTCTGTTCCCCCTTATCTGTCTGTAACCCCTCCCTACTGATGTGGAACCTTTGTAAATGAGATGTCTGGTGCTCAAAGGTACTTGTAATCCTAGAATGAATAAATAAATAAATAACATAAAGCCAAGAAACAACTGGACATAAACATTGAGCACTTCTATGCAATGCACTATTCAAAGACTTTTTATGCTAATGGTCCCAAATCAGTGAGGTTGTGCTGAACCTCCCGCCTGTGGTAAACTCTGGGTGCCCCAGGGACTCTGCACTGGGTTTTGGTACAGCAGGGGTCCTGGCGCCAAAGTACCTGGAGCTGCAGCAAGCCTGAGTGGTGTGTCAAACAGGTGGTATATGGGAGGAGTGCTGTGGTCCCTTTGCCTGAGCTCTTGTCACCACAGCTGGATTTACCCACTCTTTAATTAACTCAGTACATCCTGGAAAGTCATTTCCAATATTCACTGGTACAGGTAACTTAGGCACTACCCCCACTTTCATTTGGTGTGACACACTCTCAATGGTCAGAGTCACTTGGGTGGTGGGATAGTATCCAGTGTCCCCGTGGATGCAGATGACACCAATACCTGGTCCTTTTACACAGTGTTTTCCCAGCACTTCAACATGCACTAGGGTCTGTCTGCTTCCTGAATCAGTGAGTCTCTTTAAAGTCTTATACCCTACCTTCACATCTGTTAAGTACTTGCCCCAATTTGCTAATGACAAATCTGCTCTGGTATCACTCTTCTTTCTATGGCAGTTTCTTGCAATATGGCCTGGCTTATTACAGTTATAGCAAATAATGTCTTTAGGCACAGATTTCTTAGCCCCACCAGAGTTCTTATGAGACTTGGAGTTTAAATTGGAAAAAGAGTGTCTTACCAGTGCTTGACTGTTACCTCGCTGCTGTGACATCTGTCTGGCCATTTGATAGTCTTCAGTCAAAGAAACAGCCTTTTCCCCACTTTCTGGTCGGTGTTCCTTTACCCAAAGCTGCACATCTGTAGGCAGGATTTTGATGAATTGCTCCATTGCAAATGTGTCAATGATGTGTGGGACTGCTCTGCCCTCTGGTTGGAGCCATTTCCAGGGCCAACGTTAGGCCCACATGAACCCCGTGGCCATGGGGGGCCCCCAAATGTAGTGGACCATGGGCGGTGGCACACGTAGCGGGTCTAGTGGTGGGCCCCAGCAGCAACCTATTAACCAGCAGCATAATTTTTTGTCCATCCCACCCCACTCCCTGCCCAGATCACCACAGTATCATATAAGAAAATAAAATACTGCCCCCCCATCAACATAGCTGAGCAGCATGAGCACCTGGCAAGCCCCTGTGTACCTTTAGTTTAATCTTTCATGTCCTCTGCTCCGGCTCCCTGAATTTCTTCCCACCAACAACAGGTGATGTCCCTGTCCAGTTGCCCTTTCATGTGGTTTATTATGAAGCTTTGCATGTATTGCTGCTGGCTTCCCATCATGCCCGAAAATTGGGCCGTAATTTCCCCAAAGGAATGCCAAACCATGCCACGTGGTCCAAGCCACCATCTTACCTTAAATTCTATCCCCAGGCAGCTTTGTTTCATGTTCTCCACATTCCTCTGTTATATTGCACAGAACGTGCTGACATGGGAGGAGGTGCTGTGCTAGAACCAATCATAGGGCTCCAGTTAGTCCATCACTGTTTATTACATCTCCTCCCATTCAGACTTAAACATTTCTGTCCCCCCTCAGGTCTGTGTCTGCAGCATAAGTACAGGCCCCCTGGTGCTCTTGGAACTACATACAGGTAAGGACCAGTTCCACAGCACTGGAGAGAATTCGCTAGTGCAGCCATTATCCAGAGACTTGAGGGAATTAGCCAGTGAGGAGACAGTACCACCACCCACCAGCCATTGCAACTAGCCCAGAAGGAGCCAAAGACCTTCCACTGCTTCCAGATCTGCTGTTACTGTCCGCTAGTGCTTCTGCAATTCATTTATTTAAAATAAAAAGAAGCAAGAGCTAAGCACTAGGCAGCCAGCAACAGCAATTCCCTGAGCAGCATTGCCAGTTGGTGCGCAGTGCCCGGAGAAGACACAGAGGAGGACTAAGGAGGATTACTTATAGGTAGATACTAACCATTATACAATGGCAAGGAAATTTCCTGTATTCTGATTAGTCAGTGGGCACCTGAGACGGTGATGTTATTACACAACAACATCACTGTATGGATTTATTGGAGCACTTGGACCTTTTGGACCATGATTAATCGCTTTTTTTCTGTTCAGAAACAGAAAAAATCTACTAAAAACAGTTTTATTTTTTGTTTATTTTGTATAACATCAAGCCATGTATAATTGCAATAAGGCACTCCAAGATGTGTGTGTTAGTGTGAGTATCACTCCTGGGGTGGTGAGCACTCGCTCAACACACCCCAGGAGGATGTTATTATACTCTAATACACACCTTGTCATGTCTTATTGCTTAGAGATGGGATGAGAGATGAAGACCATGAGATAGTCTGGACCATATAATTTGAACCAAAAGTAAAATAAATGTAGTAATGTGGGAGATGGGAGTCTGGAGAGGTAGAGAGCAGCAGAGCAGCAGAGCAGAGGTAAAAAAAATTGCAGCAGCTGGAGAAGAGCATTTTTTGCAATTACGTTATCTGTAGTAATGCTCTTAAGGTAATTCATTTGTGTCTGAGACTGAGTCTGACAAATTGTGCAGTAGTCGGCAGGGCAGTTAAGGAAGTTTTTTTGCAATTTATTCTATTAATCATCTGTTAGAAATGTAATACTTCTAGTGTCTCCAGGTCATTGTGTCTGACAAATTGTGCAATAGTTGGATCTATGTACAAAGATTACTGGGGGTCCGGGGAGGGGTAGGGGGAGTTCAGGGAGTGGGTGCAGGGGGCCCATCAAGGGGCCCATCTGTGGGACCCCAGTAATTGATTTTGCTGGGGGCCCCCAAAGTCCTAAAACCAGCCCTGGCCATTCCATCAGGAGTTCTCTGAGTCAGGTGAAGACTTCTCAAGGATTGTTGACCGAATTGTACTTCAGAGATTGAAATCTCTGCCTGCAGGTCTCTCCTGAGATGTCATACCTTTTCAGGATTTTGCTTTTCACCAGGGCATAGTTTTCTGACTGTGCAGTGTCCATATTGATTTGGCAAGTTGGGCTTTCCCTGTCAGGTAGGGTGCCAGTCTGATTGTCCATGGCTGCTTTGGTCATTGGCAGGCTGTGGCAACTCTTTCAGAAGTTATCAGGTATGCCTCAATATCATCCGAGGGACACAACTTTGTACGTTTAATGGCTTTTAAGTTGCTTGTTGTTTTGTTGCTCATCTGGATCTGTACCGGATCCTCTGCCTTTGATAGCTTGCAAGGCATCCAGCCATCGCTACTCCTGTCTTTGCATCTCTTCTCTCATCTGCTGCTCTTGTCGCTGCATCTCTTCCCTTCCTTTCTCTTCTCTTCTCTTCTCTCTTCTCTTCTCTTCTCTTCTCTTCTCTTCTCTTCTCTTCTCTTCTCTTCTCTTCTCATTGTATAGCCCACCATTTGAAAAAGGCAGTCAGGCTTTCAGGTTCTGTCACTGCCTGTTCTTTTTCCATAACTTGTGCTGGCTGTACAATCTCAGCTTGGACTTCTGTCTCTGCTAGTTTTGCTGCTGTTCTCCTGGTAACCACTCCTGGACTTGCTGCTGCAGAATCCATACCTTTCTCTATGCTTCCCTGGTACTAGGTCCAGTACCTACACACAAAACTCCTGGCTTAGAGTATGCACGGCATAAATCCCACTTAGGCTGACACCATCTGTCATCGAGGCACAGGTCAGGATGCATAGGAAAACCAGGAGCAGTTATACAATTTGCAACAAGAGTTTTATTATGAATAACAATAAAATAAAAAATAAAATTGTTCAGAATAACGATTTACAAAGGCAGAATAAACAGAGAAGATCCATCTGAGTTTTCCTTCAATCTCTGTGTCTCTCTTGCAAGAAATTGCAGCTTTGTTTTGATAAGTCCTTGCAACCCCCCTTCTTAACAGGCATCCTGTTTTTTTCTAAAATGTTCTTGCAAATTTCGGGCAGGTGCTGCTAGAACACAATGTCCCAGAACTGAGGCCCTTTCTCCACAACTTCTGAAACAGGGTTTAAAAACTGCTCTCAGGTTAACACCTTGAATTTCCAATAGCTTTTTGCAATCATCTTAAACTATAATTATATACATTTCAACAGTAACACTATATAATTTCTAAACAAAGGTATCCCAATATCAGTTACATTTCCACATAATGATTTGCATATATTTTTATACCAGCAGATATGTGAGGGAGGAAAAGACAGAAACAGCAAAGGAAGATTGAGAAACAGTGAGAGGCAAGGAATTGTGAGACTGTCAGTGTGATCAAATCCTAGGTCTCACAGGAAAATTTGGTTGCGCAACCAGACAGACAACAGACAGGAAAGGAAAGAACAGAACAGACCCCTGCATTCAAATGCTCCATAACAACTGGGACAGGGTCCTGTTAAACCCTGTCACATCATATCCATCTCATCCTTTTTTGTTCATTCTGTATTACCAGCACAGTCTTCCACCTGCTTATCAAAGTGCATTACCCACCCATGGTGGTACTCCAGCATCTGTCCATGACATATGCCAGCACAGATAGGGCCATGTATCGGAAGCATCTCAGCTCTAATGGTGGGTACCAATCCTGTAACACCATGGCACCACATACCATGAAGCCAGGGGCAGTATACACTTGTCAGTGATCACTGCAAGCTGGCAGCATACATACTTGGCAGACATGCTGGTACAGGTTCATGGTTTGAATACTGCTGTTGCCATGCTCTGTGGGTCTGTGCTGTCTTGGGCACTGCTGAGAGTGGTGCACTGTAGGACCTTGTGACAGGTATGATTTCAACACAGTCCAATATGGTGAATACAGGAAATAGTGCACAACTACAGGTCAGATGTGTGGTTTCCTATCCTCCTCCAACCTGGCACATCACCAACCTGTGGCACATGGGCTGTTAGACCAACTCATGGCTGGTCAAACCACAGCCAGGACCTGTGGCCACAGTGGAGCTTTTAGAATCCTGATTTAGGGGATGTTGCAGCCCTGCTGTGGCACAAGCCCTTTATGACAGTGCAGGGGTAGGTGTGGTGCAGGGCTGGTTTGCTGCAAGGCCTCCTGATTTTGATGCAGCCTATATTCAAAAATCAGGATGGCAGCAACCTTTGATGCAAGGTGCCACATGTGTCAATGCCTTTGGGTGCTGGCACCTTGCGTCAGATTCAGCACTTTGAAAATCAAGCCCTTGATAAAAAGAAAATATTTGAGTTTTCTCCATCAGCATGGGGATGATCTCTGCTCATGGCCATGACATGATGACTGTGATATAAAAACGAGAAGACAAATATTTCATGGTCCTATAAACATGTCTGGCAGCCCACCTTTTAAACTCCCACCTGTTTCTATCATGTATCCCCTTTCTTCCAGAGACTACATAATTAATTCCCTGAATCTGTCCTTGTAAGGCTTTTTATGCAAGCCAAGCACCATTTTGGTTGCCCATTTCTGTACTGCCTCCACCTGATCTATGTCTTTTTTGAGATGGGGTCTCTAGAACTGGACAAAATACTCCAGGTAGGGCCTCACCATTGATCTGCATGGGGTAACTACACCACCCTCCTTCTACTGGTGATAGCCTGCCCTATGCATCACAGCATTCTATTTGCCTTGTGTGCTGCAGAATCATTCTGAAAGCAGGCATACCACATGTAGAGTGGCCACGCACAGCACCAGGGATTTCTTTACTTCTTATAACAGAACTCAGTACAGTGAGCCAGCATTTGGACAAGTACTGTTTAGTCACAAGGGCACCAACTTTCTCAGGGGCAAACAAAAATTTCTTAGTGCAATTGAGATAGAAATGTAGTGTTCTGTGTACATCAGAAGTATGGAACAATTCCACACCACTGTTAGTATTCTCAGGATAATACTCAGGATGATTTATAGTGTGATTTGAAGTGAAATCAGAGACCGTTTTTGGTAGAAAGCATTGATTAGTACATAACACCCTGTCCTTGTAAAAAATCAGGTAAGAAGGCTCATGTATGAGAGTCTGAAGCTTGGAAATCCTACAAGCAGAGGCAAAAGCAGCATCTTCCATGAAAGGAAGCACATCTCAGAAGTTGCAGCAGGCTCAAGTGGAGACAGAGACAATTTCTCAAGGATGAAACTGAGGTCCCAAGGCAGAACTGGTTTAAAATTGGGGGACACATGCAGAATTCCTTTTGGGAACATATGGCATACTTCAAGCTGTGCCACCATGCATCCATCAACAGAGGCATGAAAATCCAAAATGGCAGCCAAGTGCATCTTAGTGGATGAGTACTGGAGATGGGAGTCATATAGAGACAGGAGGTTGGCCAGTACAGTATTCACAGGAAATGTAAAAGTGCCCTGCTGGCATGCTGGCACAGTGGCAGGGCAACCACTCACAACACCGACATCCCAGGTTTGGGAATGGACCTAGGAGTTGGAGGGCTGCCCAGGAAGAGAAGGATTGAGCATCCAAAGGATTGCTCTCCTTCTCGGAGGGGGTGAGTGTCTGGCCACTTAGTGACCCCTGGCAGAGGCTGGGGAATTCATGAATGGCCAGTGCCTAGCTTTGTGGAGGCAGGACAGATGGGCTTAATCTGAGGACATCATTGTACACCCTGCCTCCAAGGGTGAAAACGTGCATTAAAAAAAAGCCAGTCCCCAGTATATTCCTGCCACCATCCCCATTGCCAAGATTGTCCACTGGGGAGGGTCCCGCTCCCATGGCTCTGCCCTGGAGGGAAAGCCAGGGCTTGCCAACTGTGTCCATTTGAGGGGTACCCACCTAGTGGCCTTGCCCGGGGGGGAGTAAGCCTTTGCATGGGGGGATGGTGTGTGAGGCAGTGGCTGAGCTCCTCTTTGGAACTGGGGACTGGAACAAAAAAACAAGTAAAAGTGTCCTCAGAACAGGAAGCACACAATATGGAGAAATGCTTCCATTTCAAAGAATGGGTGTATCTTGTGGAAGGCTTTCTAGCCTTGAGCATCAGCCACTCGGGGAGAACCCAAAATGTGCAATAGCTATGTCATCAGGAGCCATGTGTACAGATGCAGGGAACACAGGTCAGGATCTACTAGGGACCCCCTGTCCCACAAAAGCAGACCCTGACAGAGGGGCAACTAAACAGGAGGCTCCACAGTCAAATGCTGCAGCAGTGGAAACCAGATCTCGCAAGGCCAGAAGGGGGCCACTAGTTTTACAGTGGCCTGCTCTACCTGCAGCCTGAGCATAACTCTCTGAATGAGGGGTATTGACCAGGAGAGAGGCAATGCATCTCATCAAAGAAACTCTAGGCTTTGGGACAAATGAGCAGAAATGCAGCAGTTTTGCATTGTGTGGGGATGCAAAAAAGTTCAGCTGTGGATGAGCACACCTTGCACAAAGGTCATTTACCACAGAGGTCAGCAGTTTCCACTCATGTACCCATGACTGAGACATGCTTAGCCTGTGTGCTAAAACTTGTAGGACATCTGGGAGAAACATAGCCAACAGTTGAAAGCCATGAGATATCGTCCAGTATCCCACTCTCATTGCATCCCTGCATAAGGGCTAAGAGTGAGGCAAGAGTGAGTGCCCCCTTGTGTGTTGATGTAGAGCATTACATTGACATTGTCTGTCTGTCTCAACAATTGACTCAGGCTGAGGTGTTCTGTGAAGGCATGGAGACCAAGTAGAAAAGCCCTCATCTCCAGGACATTGATATGGATATATGAATCCAGTTTGGTCCACAACCCCTGAGTCTGGAAAGGACCCAGATGGGTACCCCATCCCAACCCAGAGAATAGTGAAGAAAGGAGGGGCATGGCTACACTGGGGACTGGGGGCCGACCAGGGAGGATAAGAGCCTATACAGAGGTGATTTATTTTATTCAAACAGCAGGGGAAACACAGTTCTCAGTGGATGGTTTAAATGTTGCTTTGATGAACATTTAAACTAGCTGAGGGGGTGGTAGAAGAAAAAGGGGAGGCAGTAACTGTGTCCCCCACAGGCTGAGATAGAGAATATGAAGATCTCAAGGGGTGAAAGTCCCACCATTGTGCAAGTTAATCAAGGAAGCAGGAGGAGAGCAAAGGAGGGAGGAGGGAAACAAAGCAGTCAGAAAAGAAGTGGGAGGAAGAGGGAATAAAAGGAAAAAGGAGAAAGTGATAAGTAAAGAGCTAACAAAATCTGGAAAGCCATGTGTGCTAATGCTAGAAAACTGGAAAATAAGATCCTAGACCTAGAGGCTATCATGGCAGAAGCCAGCCTGGATATTGTGGCCATTACTGAGACATGGTACACTGACAACCATGACTGAGACATGGCCATACAAGGTTACCTGATGTTCAAAAACAGTAGGAAGAAAAGGAGATGGTATGGTGCTTTATGTGAAGGAAGGCATAAAAGCAATTTAAATTTAGGGAATTTGGGGGAGCGGGGCAGAAGTGTTACGGGTCACCCTTGAGTCAGAAACAGAGCCACTATTCAGACAGGTGTGATCTACAGGCCTCCAGCACAGGAGGAGGATATAGATAAGGAAACGCTAGAAGGAACTGGCAAAATGGCAGAAAAGAGGTAAGAGTTGCTGGTGGAGGACGTCAGTCTGTCAGATGTAGACTGTAGCTTACAAGCTGTGGCTTCAGCCAGAGAAGCAGAGACATCCTAAACGTCCTGCAGTGGGCATTCTTCAGGCAACTAGTCAATGAACCCATACGTGATGGGGTAATATTGTACCTTGTGCTTACTAACAGGGACAGTATTACAGACATCAAGGTGGGAAACCACGTGGGGACCAGTGATCATTGTACAGTGTGGTTCAACTTAAGAACAGTTGTGGAATCCAACCCCACAATGGCAAGAGTCCTGGACTTCAGAAGGACTAATTTTATTAAAATGGGTCAATACATCAGGAATGACCTGGTGGGGGGTTGACTGGGTGGGGGAAAACTGGGCCAAACTAAAAGAAGGATTAGTGAAGGAAACAAACCTCTACATGTAGCAGATAAACAAAACCAAAAGGAAGAGAAAACCACTATGGTTCTCAAAAGTGGTAACAGAAAAGGTAAAGTCTAAAAGAGTGGCATTCAGAAGGTATAAGGATACACAGAGAGGGAAGGATGGGGACGTATAACAGGAAAAACAGAGGGAGGCAGGGAAAGCAGTAAGGAGCACAAAGGCAAAAATGGAAGAACAAATAACTCGGACGGTATCAAAGGTGAACAAGATACTTTTTAGGTTCAGTGCTTGCTATAGTAAAGTTGATTGGTAGTGTGGTATACCGAGCGTTGCGCAATTGCGGTATCCATTGAATAACATGTATATTGCTACCGCAGTAGTGCAGTACCGATCAACTTTACTGTAGCAAGCACTGTATGTCAGCAAAAGAAGGAAGACAAAGGGTAGGATTGTATGGTTAAAGAGGGAGGGAGGGAGGACTGTACAGCGAGAGATCAAGAAAAGGCAGACATCTTGAACAAATACTTCTGCTCAGAGTTCACAGTAGAAGGAGAAGGGGAAGGACCGTGAAAAGGCACCAGGAGCATTGAGGGGAAGGAAATGTACACTAGTCCTTTTTCTGTGGAGAGAGCCAGGAAAACACTCAGTAACCTTTAGGTAGACAAAGCTATGGGGCTAGTCGAGGTACATCCAAGGGTGCTGAGGGAACTCAGGGAGGCACTAGCTACACCTCTGACTACCCTATTTAACAGATCACTGGAGACCAGAGTGGTCCCAGAGGGCTAGAGAAGGGCAGAAATAGTCCCACTTCACAAAAGGTGTAGCAAGGAAGAGGTGGGCAGTTATAGCCCTGTCAGCCTGACCTCAGTGGTGAATAAGTTAATAGAAGCACTACTGAAGGAAAGGATTGTGAAATACCTGGAATCCAGTGGGTTGCAGGATCTGAGGCAGCATGGATTCACAGGGGGAAGGTCATGCCAAACAAGTCTGACAGATTTCTTCAACTGAGTGACCAAGGAGCTAGATGAGAAGGAGGAGTAGTGGATGTGGCCTACCTAGAGTTCAGCAAGGCTTTCAACTCCATTCCACATAGGAGACTGATAAGCAAGTTGGGTAGCTCGGTGTGGGCAATAAGGTGGTAACCTGGGTAAGACACAGGTTAGGGGATAGGAGACAGAGAGTAGTGGTAAATGGAGTTTGCTCCGAGGAATGGAGGGTGACCAGCAGACTACCTCAGGGGTCAGTGCTGGGACTGGTCCTCTTTATTGTCTTTGCTATTGTTTTCATAAGTGACATATCAGAGGAGCTGCAAGGTATGTCTACTTCTTTGTGGATGACACCATGTTCTGCTATAGAGTAGACACTCTGGAGGGGAGGAAAGGATAATGGGGGATCTGAAAGTGGAGCAAGGTATTGGCAGCTGGTTTTAATGCAAAAATGCAGAATAATGCATTTGAGCCATAGAAACCCAAGCGTGGAGTACAAAAGGGAAGGAATGATGCTGACAGCAAACAAGCAGGAAAGAAACCTGGGGGTAATCACATCAGATTATTTAAAGGTGGCCAGGCAGTGTGACAAGGCAGTCAGAAGGGCTAGTGGGATGCTGGAGTACATAGGTAGAGGTATCACCAGCAGGAAGAGGGAGGTGGTGTTGCCCCTCTATAGATCGCTGTTAAGATCCCATCTTGAGTACTGTGTCCAGTTCTGGAGACCACATCTCTGGAAAGACATAGACAGAGTGGAGGTGGTCTAGAAGAGTGCTACCAAAATGGTGCAGGATCTGCATCAAAAGCCCTATGAGTAGAGGCTGAATGAACTCAATATGTACACCCTGGAGAAGAGGAAGGAGAGGGGGGATATGATAGAGACCTTTAAATACCACACAGGTGTTGATAAGGTATAGGTGGGGGGTATTTTTCAGAGAAAAAGGTGGGCTAGAAAAAGGGGACATGCTATGAAGCTGGAGGGGGGTAGATTCAGGAAAGATGTAAGGAAGTACAGTACTTCTCACAGAAAGTGTGGTGGACTCCTGGAACAGCCTTCCAGCAGAGGCAGTGGGGGTGAAAACAGTGGTACAATTCAAAAATGCTTGAGATAGGCACAAGGGAATCATTGGGGTAAGGAGCGGGGAGACAGCATCATAGATCAAGTAGGGTCTGCAGCAGAAATGAAGATAATAAAAATGGGCAGACTGGGTCGGTCCAGCAGCCCTTATCTGTCATTAGTTTCTATGTTTCTGTGAAGCATCTGTTACGAGGATCTGCACTGGAGCCAGGGAGAAAGATGGGACTCCCTGCAACAGGTGTAGGCAGCCTATCCACCATACCAGGGGACTACAGAGAGGGGATGTGACAAGGATCATCTTTTCCAGCTCATCTGTCAGTTGATTCCACAATACCTGCAATATTCACTGTGGTGTGTGCATAATGAGGTGGGCAAAGGGGACTGTCACTATGGCAGCAAACATAAGTCCCAGGAAATGGAGCATTGTCCAAGCAGACACATAGTGACTCCTGAGTACCAGCCGGGCCAGGGCAACGAGAACCTCTGCTCTGTCTGCAGGCAGAAATGCACCACAGTGTCCAGCACTGCAACAATATACTGGAGGCATTGGCAGGGAACTAGTATACATATTGACACAATGACAGTAACACCCAGTTCCTCAAACAATTGTTTTGCTCTGGACAATGTGTACTGAACTATTTCCCCTGGATGGGCCCTTCATCGCCAGTTGTCCAAATATGGGAAGGCATAAAGCCCTTCTCTCTGGTGGGCCACTGCCACAACTATGAAGCATTTGGTAAATACCTGCTTGCGCAAAGAGCAAGCCAAAAAGCAAGACTTGGACTGATAATGGTTGCCCTCCAGCATAAAGCAGAGGTACTGCCTGAGGCAGTTACAAATCTTGATATGAAGGTAGGCATCCTTTGTGTCTAAGATGCAGAGGCAATTCCCTTTTGTAGCAGGGGGTGAGAGCCTAAAGATACACTAATCCAGTCTGGCCCAGTGGCGTAGGGGGAAGAGGCACAGAGCAGTGCTTTACATCACAAGATCTCCTTGTACCTTACCTTCTGTCCTGGGTGCTCCATTCTGCTGAGGGTTGCATCCTTGGAGTTCCCAGGGCTAGGTTGCAGCATTCAGGAGACCATGCTTTATTGGTAGTCGCACCTACCCTGCGGAACTCATTACCTAGCTATCTTAGGGAGGCTCCCTTGGTAGAGTCTTTAAAAAGGGTCTAAAGACTTTTCTGTTACAGCAGGCCTTTAATGGTGAAAGTGATTTTATGCTGTTATAGATAGATAGTTTTTAAATTATTACTGACTCACTGTTGAATATTGCTTTATGATTGCTGTTAAAATATTTGTTCTTGTTTTTAAATGTACTGTGCTCCGAGTCCCTGAAAAGGGGTGCTTTGTAAACAAAGTATCTGTCTATCTGTCTGTCTGTCTCTCTCTCTAACTATCTATCTAGCTATCTACCTACCTACCTACCTCTCCCATGGTGGTGGCCCGAGTTCAGGAATGCACTCGGGCAGCCGTGGCTCAGCCAGAGGGAGAGCTGGGAGAGGACTGAGTGGCCATCAGGCAGCTCTCCTCTCCCGAACTGGGGAGGTTAGCCTTCCTGGCCCTTAACTGCCACTGGATGAAGGCTTGGTGGTAGTGTCAGGCAAATGAGGGGCTGGTGCTTGGCCGGATGGGTAGAGCAGGGTCTTTACCAGTTCCGGCGTGCATGCGCACCTCCACGCACATGCAAGACCATGTTGGCTGGGACCCCAGGGACGTAAGGGGACAAAACAGGGAAAAAGACTATGTCCCCCTGTTGCCACATGTGATGGCCCCCAGGGTAGCCCCCTCTGGGCCTGATGGCAAGAGAAGGTGGTAAGCAAACAGCTATATGAAAAAAAAAAAAAGATACACTATTTGAAATGTTTATATTTCATGAATTTATTCAGGTCTCTGAGGTCTTGTACAGGGCACAGATCTCCTATCCACTTGGGAACCAGGAAGTATCTAGAGTAAAACCCCCTGTTCCTTTCTTTGGGAGGGATGGGTTCAATAGCTCCTTTGTGAATTGGAGATTGCACTTCTGCCAGAAGGGACAAGTGCCCTGGAGGATAATAAGAAGGAGACAGCAGATGAACTGGAGGGTTGAACAGCAATTCTAAAGCAGATCCTTTTTCACTATTTCTAGGATCCATACATCTGTGGTGCTCTTCCTCCATTTTGACAGATGAAGAGAGACCATTCCCCCCCCCCCGCCTGTACCCCAGGAGGCAACAGCAGAGGAGGAAGTCGGTAGTCAGAAGGTACAGAGGCAGTGGAGATACCTGGACCAATACCCTTTGATGTCTTGGACTGGGCAGGAGGGGTGGGGGAACCCAGAAGGGAACCTCCTCCATGACCATGAGACTGCTGTTGGTAGTCATAACCACCTTGGCCTGCTGGTCAATGAAAGGAACCTCTACCACCCCCCTAGGCAGGATAAGGGTTCAGAGAAATTTAAGAGACTGTAAAGTCATTCTGGATGACTGAAATTCCTTAAGAGCATTGTCAACATTAGTCCCAGACAGCTTGGAGTTCCTAAAAAGGGTATTCAGCACCGTTTGTTGTATGTCAGTAGCAAAATCAGCTGCCATCAGACAGTAATGTCTCTGAAGGCAGATATTGGAGGCAGCAGCCATGGCAAAAACATTGAGATCTATTTATTTATTTAAAATTTGGTAACCGAGAGTGGCAAGCTGAGCCGAGGCTCGTTTTCAGGTATGACCTGGGTGTCACCTGCATCATGCAGAGAGTGTAATAGATGCTTTCCAGTATCAATACCAGCTGAAGCAGCTTTAAGCAATTCAGTCTTGGCAGGACTGTCAGACACAGCCTGAATAATAGACATGGTGGATTTCCACAGGCTATTCTGAAAACAGGAAGTTGTTATCCCTCTCTACAGACAGTTGGTGAGACCCCATCTGGAGTACTGCATCCAGTTCTGGAGACCCCATCTCCAACAGGACATAGACAGGATGGAGGCAGTCCAGAGGAGGGCCACTAAAATTATGCAGGGTCTGCAAGCCATACGAGGAGAGACTAATGGAACTTAATATGTATACCCTTGAGGAAAGGAGGGAGAAGGGGGACATGATAGAAACTTTTAAGTACCTCAGTGGAATCAACAAAGTCCAAGAGGGTAGCATCTTTCAGAAAAAGAGATGTGCAAGAACAAGGGGACACAATTTGAAGATAGAGGGGGAACGGCTCAGGGGCAATGTGAGGAAGTACTTTTTCACAGAGAGGATGGTGGGTGCGTGGAACCGCCTTCCTGAGGAGGTTGTGGGGTCTACAACTGTGGGAGAATTTAAGAATGCATGGGACAGACATAAGGCAATTCTTGTGGGGGGTAGGAAGAAATAGGCTGTTGGTTAACTAGGATCTGCAGCTTATCCAGTAGGTAGGGAAATGGGCAGACTGGGTGGGCCAAGCGGTCCTTATCTGCTGTCAAAATCTATGTTTCGTCATGTATGACAGGTAGTTTGCAATTCTTGGGCCCAAGGATGCAAATGTCTAAGTTTTTTTGCCCATAACATCCAGCCTCCTGTATTCCTTATCAGGAGGCAAAGTACTCATGATTCTAGGATCTGTAGAGCAATCATGAGCAGACATGATAACCACAGAATCAGTTTCAGGCTGGGAAGCATAAGACTTAACAGACAGAGGAGGGTGATATATATCAGCCTATTTTAGGTACTGCAGGCAAGGAGTTTGGCCTATGCCAGGCAGCAAATGTTGCATCCTCTACTGCAGTATACAGTATACAGGAGACACAACAATAGAAGGCGCAGTTGTCACCTCCAAAAGCTCTATTAAACTGCACGTAGTGTACTAGTCTTCCTCTTCACCCTCAAAGCCAGTGACATCCTGCATTTGTCTAAGCAAAGCCTGGAATGAGGGATCTTCAGAAGGACACCTGGGGGTATACACCACAGGGTCCTTACTGCATGAGGAGAGGACAGAACTAGAAGGTAGACCCCCTTCAAGGGGATCTTCATCCTTCTCCGCATCCTCCAAATCCTCCTCTAGGTTAAGAAGATCAGGATTATATTCTACCTCATTGTTATCTGGAATGAAGACAGGAGCAATTGATAGAGCTGGCTGTGATGGAGACATAATCGGTGTGCTTTTATGTCTTGTTGACAATGATGGTACCGACTGGGGAGACCCAGTCAATGGGACTGTAGTTAACACCACTGGCAGAGATGGCAGCAGGCAAAGTATCAGTTCAGAAAATGACACCAACACAGCCTGGGAGTCAACAGTGCCCATTAAAGGGTTCGGGACTACCAATGTCGATGGGGTAGATGATGGAGGCAGCATGCTCTCCATAGTAGATATGGCAGCACTAGAGCTAGGCCATGACCTTTGTGTCTCAGCAATAGTCGGGGAACTGTAGTTGACACCACTGGAGCAGTCAACAATGAGGACTTAGCCTTCTTTAATGGAGATCTCAAACTCACCAGTGAAGCAGTTTTGTCTCATATGCTTGTGGTGATGGATACAGGAGGAGGAGGGGCTTCGATGACAATTTTTTTTCACCTTTCTTTTCTCTAAAGTCTTTACCAACCATGGCAATGACAGCAGCAATGAACGCCTTAGTTACTGATTGATTTGTACTTTTTTTGCCCAGGTTAGGCACACTAAGCTGTGACAGCTGAACATCACGGAATGTATATGTGTGTGCAAACGGCAGTTGGGGTAGAGTACCACTAGCCCACCAGGGTTGCTTGGAAAATGCTCCATGAGGATCAAGGGGTGGAACACTGAACACCAGGGCAGCCTTGAGGTAATTGGAACAGGTGTTTGGGGGTGGGTAGCTGCAGAACAGCCACCCTGCCTGGGGGCAGGTTTAGTGCCCAATTAAGAGGTGCATTGCCGCAGCAGTAAACAGTGCTGCTTGGGGGTCTGTTTATTGCCACACCGCAAACCTTTGAATATACCCTATGTTGGTATGCATAATAGGACCCCCTCATTTGCATAGATGCAGTGGTATATTAGCACTTTGGCACTGTTGGGTTTACGGGGTGCTCCCAAGGCTTCTGAACATGTGCCAGCCTGGAGCACTTTTGCAAATCCAGATTAGGGCACATGCTAATCGTTTTAGTGGTGCACTAACCATAGAATATCGGGCCCTATGTTTTTTGAACTTTTCCCAACGGCATCAGCTACTCTTTAACAGCAATGCGCACTAAATACCTCAGATCCCTTCTGTGTGATCTCCACTGCTGTCTAGGGCCTGTCCCTGTGTATTACCAGATAACTGGACATGGAGATAAGGTGGTCTCATAGGCTGGATCCATCAACATCTGCGAGCTGTGTGGTCCTTGCTATTTCAGGCAGTCTTGAAAGCAACCAGAGGTAAGACCCTGAAGGCAACCTCACATCCTCCTACTGACATTAAGCTCTGTTTACTTGCCTCTCTGAGTCAGAGTCACTACCACTCAGTAAGCTCTGGGCTTGTCATTCATGTAACCAACCCCCCCACCCTCTAGTGGCAGGAGGGAGTTATTAAACAACAGATCAGTGCAGAGCATTTATTTTAAGCATCCTACATGTGTGGTGTGTGTGTGTGTGCGCATGTGTGTGAGTGTGTATACTGAGTTTCATACACAATGCAATAGCAGCAGCTCTTTGATGACATATCTACCAAAGGCAGTCTGGTACGTACTGAGGAGAGAATTTGTGGGGCAGCATTGGCCAGCCTCAATGCAGGTGATCTATACCCCATAGGGAGCACAAATAAGGCAGCACACAGGTAACAGCCAGGGAGGAAAGCCTGTTAAGCCATTCTCTTGGTTAATTCCCATAAGAGTGGCAGTAGGACATTGTGCAAAAGATTTTAGAGTGAGCATAACTGTTACAGCCATTAATAGCTTCTGTTGTGTGGGAGTGGTCTCTGTCTTTGGAAACTGCTTGAAAACTGTAATATGTAAGTTAAAATGTCATATTGGTTCATATTAACTTAGAATGTTGCTTGTAAAATCTGCTTTTAGCAATATTAACCCAATCTGTTTGAAAAACCATTGTTAGGAAAGTCTGTATTGTAAAATGTGCTTATTAGGGAAGTCAGCTCAACTTGTTTGAAAAGCCATTGTTAAGAAAATATGTTTCTTGTAAAGTGTGCCCTTTTGGGAGGCAACTCCAAATTGTTTCAAAAGTAATTTCTAGGAATGTCTTGTCTGTAAAGTATGCCTTTTTGGGAAGTGAACCCAAATTGTTTGAAAATCTGTTTTTATGAATTGTTGGGGGTGGGAGGGTGGTCTCAAATAGTTGAGAAGCACTACTTTATGAAAGTCTTTTGCTTCTAAAAATTAAAATGTACCCTCAAACCACTGAGAAACACTTTTCTGAGGTTGGGGTAAAAAAAATCTAAAAATTATGTCAGTTGGTAATGTTATAATTGTTTTATTTCTGTATTATACATGTAACTCCTCTTTGGGAGGGGGCTTACTTGGACTGCTTTGCTGCCACCCTCCCGTGGCTCCCAGCTAGTGCTGTCACCCTCCCAGCCACTGCCAAACTCTGGTGTTGCTCTCTTACTTGACCATGTCTGTGATGTAGTGAGAGAGAACCATGCTGACTGTGAAATTTCGGCACCTCCTTTGCCCTATGTGTTAGCAGGTATGGCCGCATTCTTTAATCCTGGTCTCTACTTTTGTGGCATCAAGTTACCCTAACTGGTGCATTAATGCAGTTTTTTGCAAAGAATTTCCTTACCTTTTGAGATACTATAATCATATTCTCATTTCCCTGTGGAAGCGCATAGACGCATGCATGTATGTTGCTGTGGAAGTGCAGGGCCCTCCGGGTCCTGCTCTTGCATTTCAGCCAAAACAGCAACCAGGTTGTCAGCATAGCCTTGTTATTACCCCACTTCATGAACTCCATGCCGAGAATTTTCAAATCTTTGCTGAAACGTTATTCTGTGCCATCACAACATCATTCTGCTCCACAGGAGAAAACACATTTGGCCAGGATTTGAAAAATTACAGCTGTCACATTCATAAGGTGATATAAACAAGCATTTGTCAATGCGAATGTTGCTTGCTTCTATGTTTAGGTATTTGGAAGTCATTGAAGTGCAAATATTGAAAATTTGCGAACTTCATCGCGTGGAACTGCATAGCACTTACAAATAAAACAGTCATTGTTAGAAATTTTTCACGAAATGTTCAACATAGCCATTTTAAGACCTCTGCTCATGAACAGTGTCAGTGTGATTTTGTTAATGTGTCCCATACATTGAGTTTGCACACCGACTGCGCCATTGTGCGCTACATGGGCGGAAACACGTTTTGGGCAGGATGTGAAAAATGACAGCTGTACTGCTCATAAGGAGGTGTGGTAAAATGGCAATGTTGAAAATCTGGAGTGGAAATATTGAAAATTCGCAAACCTACGAGCGTGCGTGGGAACTGTGCAACGTGACGTCAGAAACAGTCATTTTTAGGAATTCTTTCACCATTGCCATTTTAAGATCTCTGCTCATGAACAGTGACACTGTGATTTTCTTAATGTGTCCCATACACTGAATTTGCACACCGACTGCGCCATTGTGCGCTACATGGGTGGAAACATGTTTTGGGCAGGATGTGAAAAATGACAGCTGTACTGCTCATGAGGAGGTGTGGTAAAATGGCAATGTTGAAAATCTGGAGTGGAAATATTGAAAATTCGCAAACCTCACAGTGCAGTGAATTTCAATGCAGCGCACGTAAAACAGTCATTTTAGGAATTCTTTCACCATTGCCATTTTAAGATCTCTGCTCATGAACAGTGACACTGTGATTTTCTTAATGTGTCCCATACACTGAGTTTGCACACCGACTGCGCCATTGTAAGCTACATGGCGGAAACATGTTTTGAGCAGGATGTGAAAAATGACAGCTGTTCTGCTCATGAGGAGGTGTGAGTAAAATGGCAATGTTGAAAATCTGGAGTGAAAATACTTTGAAATTTGTGAGCTTACAAGCCTCTACAGGAACTGCGCATAGCAGCCTAAATAAAACAGTCATTTTAGAATTTTTTCACCAAATTTTCAACATAGCCATTTAAGACCTCTGCTCATGAACAGTTCACTGTGATTTTCTTAATTTGTCCCGTACATTGATTTCACACACCGACTGTCCATTCTAGCTACAAGTGAAACACATTTGGGTGAGATGTGAAAAATGACAGCTGTACTGCTCATAAGAAGATGTGGTAAAATGGAATGTTGAAAATCTGGAGTGAAAATATTGAAATTTGAACTTACGAGCCTGCGTAGGAACTGCAATGCTACGCTAAATAAAACAGTCATTTTGGAATTTTGGACCAGATTTTTCAACATGGGGTTTTGGGACACCTTCTCATGAATGATGTCACTGTCATGGTGGTATTCAGGCCGAGAAGGGTGATTGCATGATCACTGCGCTCACTCTTATCACGTCGGGGCCTGAATAATGCCATGACAGTGACATCATTCATGAGAAGGGTCAAAAACCCATGTTGAAAATTTGGTGCAAAAATTCCCAAAAATGCCTGAGATATGCAACAAAGTTGAACCCCTCCTATCTAGCCCATTATACAGCTTACCGGCATTTCCTCAGTTCGCGGTCGGCTTTGAAGAGTGCAGACGTGTTCCCGGTCCACCGAAGATCGTCGTGCCAGAGTCCGGAGGTAAGTATGGAGTGGGGGTGTGGGGAGGCTGGGTGCGCAGTGGGTGGAGTGCGGGTTGTGGGGGGTCGGGAGGCGCACTGCGGGACCGTTTTGTTTTACAGGTTTAAAACAAAAAAGGCGTCGTGGGACCGTTTGCCATGCTGGGGTGGGCTCCCAGTGTGGCACAAGGATGGGGGGGCTGTTCAGCCGACGGGGGATTGGGCACCCCCATCGGCCAAAGAACTGCTTGCCACGCTTGGGTGGGCTCCCAGCGTGGCACCAGCTATGGGGGGGGACTATGACAGCAGCTCAGCCGGCGGGGATTGGGCACCCCCTCGGCTACACAGGATGTGCGGGGGCATGCACGCCTGCGTGTGGGGGGGAGCGCTACGCTTATCGGTGTTCACTGAAGCATAGCTCCCCCTTTCAACTGTATGCCACTGCATTTTGGAGCGTGTCATAGACAGCTCCAAAATGCATTGGTTTACAGGGGCCGAGCCTGCCAGCTCACTGACTGAATTGGAAGAGGGGGTGACACACCTCTGAAATCTCCAATGATGGCACTATGTTTCTTGCACATGCGTGCAAGCAACATAAAAATGGCTATGTTGAAAATTTGGGGTTAAAATATTTAAAATTACCAAAGTTACAAGCGAACATAGTAAACTTTCAACATATGTGCATAACTTTGCCATTTTTACATATTTTGAACCCCAAATTTCAACATAGCCTTCTTATGACCCCACCTCATGGACAAGAGTGGAGAACATGTTCAAATCCTACCTGAAAAGTGATGTCACCAAGCGAGTGCAAAATCGCCTTTAGGGCTAGATTTGCAGAATTCCACCACCATTGTTCATGAGGAGGGGTTCCTAAAAGGCAATATTGAAAATTTGGTGTCAAAATATAGAAAAATGGCTAACTTATGCATCAAAGTTAAAAACCCCATTGAAATTCATTGAACTGCACTTACCTGAATTTCTCAAATTGCAGTCGGTGGGTCCCATACCTCTCAACCTCATAACATTAAAAATCAAAGCACTGGCCTTCAAAAATCATAGCAGAGGGTCAGAATGTGTACCACTTTCTTATTTGAAACAATATTATGTCTACAGACAGTGGGCCCCATATAGTTAGTGATAAGGAATGTTTCTATCAACTTAGTTCAATGATTTAATAGTTTGTGTGTCCAGAAACAGCTCTAACATTATGAGGAGCATCAGTAAACCTGTGAGGAGCAAGGGTAAATTTGAGTGTGAAAATCATAGTGGGAATTAGCAGCAGTTAGAGAGAGGTATGGTGGGTCCAACAGCAAGGCGTATCTTCAGTCGGAAAGTGGATCTTCACTCTGTGACCTGTTCAGGTGAGTGAGGGTGTGTGGGAATGTGGGGTGGTGGGTGCTGAGTGGGAGGTGGGGGTGGGGGGTCAGATTGGTGAGGGACTTTTTTTTTGACATATTTAATCCCCCCCCCAAAAAAAACACATTGTGGGACAGTTTTTTATATTTTAGATATGGACAGCGATCAGAGGGTGGGAGGTGCAACTAGACACCAGGGAAAGGTACTTGTCACAAGGATGGTGATCAGAGGGTGGGGTGGGGGTGCCACCAAACATCAGGGAAAGATTAAGTCTTGATGGTTATGGAGATTGGAAGGTGGGGGGTGCCACTAGACACTAGGAAAAGGTTAAACTCTTGATGAGGGCAGCGATTGGAGGGTGAGGGGTGCCACTAGACACCAGGGACAGATTAATTATGTATGGGGACAATGATTGGAGGGTGGGGGGTGCCACTAGACACCAGGGAAAGATAAAGACTTGACAGGGGTGGAGATCAGAGGGTGGGGGTGCCACAAGACACCAGAGAAAGATTAACGGGGACACTGATCATAGGGTGGGGGGTGCCACTAGACACCAGGGAAAGATTTATTCATGACAAGGATGGTGATCAGTGGGGGGTGCCACTAGACACCAGGGAAGCAATTTATCTTTAGGGGAAATGGTAAAATACTGGTAAAAGATTCAAAAATAAAACCATAATTAGTAATTTATTGCATTGTGTAAAAACTGCTAATTTGCCTCACGTTACTGAGGTCAGTACTAATGATAGGTCAAGGCACACCTCAGTTAAAGATCTCACTAAACAGTCAACACATATGGAATTTTAATGTTTTATTAATGTAGGAGGTATAGAGCAGTGGTTAAGGGCACTGAGCTTCAAACCTGAAGACCTGGGTTTGAATCCCATCTGCACCCAGTTGCATACTGTGTGACCCTGGACAAGTCATTTACAGGTTGTACTTGGAAACAAGCTCTGGCTTACTGTGCCTTTTCTGGTTAAACAATTTCCACGTCCTTCCTACAAGAAGGGGAAGCATCACTAGACAAAGGAAATGGTGGCCCACTGCTGTGATTGTAGCCTGCAGCACAGTTTCCAGCTGCAGCTGCAGAAGTTGAGAAAGTCCTCCTGTTTTCATACAGGGAATACAGGTGACGGTCTCCTCTCGCTAAGCTGGGCACCCTGGAGTTTGCTTGCCCAGAAAAGGTATTTCTTCTTTTTTTTGCTCCCCACAGCTCTGGCCAGCCTCTCCTTTAGGCCCTCCTATACCCTCCGTGCCATACTGCCTCAGTACAGCCACCTCTTCACCCTATATTGCAGCCCCCCCAGGTAACCCCCGGACGTAACCCTGCACCGGGTGGGTCCCCCTCCTCTGAGAGAGAAGAGAAGACACAGGGAAGGCGGCCAGTGCCATACTTGCCTTGGGTGCTGCTAGTGTGGTTTGTGCACTGCCCGAGGTCCCGCAGCAGTGGGAACTGGTGACCATCATCCGATCGGCCTCAGGGCTCTTTTCCCATTTGCTCTCTAGAGATGTGGCGTACCACTAACGTCAGACATACACCGATGTTCACCATGCCCCATTAATTCATGGGACTCTGGGCATTGCTGAGCCCCTAGCCTCTGCCAGAGGTCAGAAATCACTGGGTCACATCCCCACCCTCCCCTCGACAGAAGGCGAGCAGTCATCCGACGCTCCATCCTTCTCTCCCCAGCCGGCACTCCAACACCTGAGTCCATTTCCAAACCCAGGTCACTGGCATCACAAAGCAGAAATCCAACTGCTGTGCCAATGGGCCAGCGAATATTTCTGACAACTTTCAACAAAAACAAATACCAGAACCTAGCTAAATAGGTACCATTTAGCTAGGTTCAGTTTTTTTAAATATATATTTGAATGTGCTTTTACTGTTTGCAAGTTTGGGCCACTTTTTCTGGTCCATTAACCAGAAATTTTTAGTTCAGACCAAAAAGTGGTTCTAACAAGAAACCACGTGGGAGAGATCAGTAAATGTGAAATACTATATTTTGCCAAGTTTTTACATAAACAGGCTATTATATAATGCCTGGAGAAAACATTGTACATCAGAGATGTCTTAGTTTTGCTAAATTATCCCTTTACAAGTGTTTTCCAACTTCCATCACAGCAGAAACAGAAAAACAAGATGGTGGCCATCACAACCCCTCCCCCAAAAAAGTGGTTTGTGAGACCCATTTTTCATTTGTGATACATCAGATTTGCAAACCAAAAAATGCTTTCACAAACCAGAAATGTCTGGTTCACATTTGACACCTATTTTTTAAATCCTTATAACTCAGGAACCATTTAACATGTTTTTAACAAACCTTTGAAAGACACTACAGTACCTCAGTATGGAACACATGTACTCCGAAAGTTATGTGCAGAAATTCAGCACTGTGTAGCCTGTGCATGAGGGCAAAAAAATGCAAAAAAACATATAAAATAGAGGAACAAATGGGAACTTTTACTAAGTAAGGGGTATCCAGATCTCAGAAATTGCACAAAGTGCCATCATGAAAATCTTCATGTTTTCACAGCATGGCACGTTAATGGAAACTGCAAATTTGTGGTCTATTCTGACAAGCCCAGCCAAAGTTATTAAACTGCAAAGGTAGGGGTTTAACACTGAGCACCCTACTTAACATTAACTATAGGGGTACTACCGCGTACCATGATAGACAGATGGATAGATAGACAGACAGACAGACAGATAGAAATAGATATAGATATAGATATTCATAGCAAAAAACTTTGTTAATGCACTAGTTAGTGTAAACGCAACAAAAGCAGGGAAATGCAGCATTAGGGTTTCCAGCCCTAACACCCCACCCACACTCTGCATGCAGCAACAGGCATGGGGTGTCCCTTGGAGTTGTCAACCCTAATGCTCATCCCATTCCATGAGTAAATAAGCTGAGATGGGTACAGTATATGAGAATGGGGTGAGTGTTAGGGTTTACAACCCTAGGGCCCACTCCACACCTGTTGCTGCCTGCAGGGTGGGGGTGGGGTGTTAGGGTTGGAAACCCTAATGTCACATTTCCCTACTTTTGTTGCTTCAACCCTACCAAATGCATTAACAAAGTTATTTTGCAATGAATTTCCTTACTTTTTGAGATAGTATAATTGTATTATTTTTCGCGTTTGGGAGGGTCCTGTGCTGCCATTAATCTGTAATTTTTCAGATAGTGTAACCGTACCCTTATTTACCTGTATGAGTGCAGGCCCTCTGGGCCCTGCACTCCCATCCCTTCATAGAGGCATATATGTTTGTTGCTTTCAAAGCACAAGGCCCTCCAGGCCCTGCGCTTGCAATTTTAGGAAAGCCGTGACCAAATTATCGCCTTAACCTTCTTATTACCCCACCTCATGAACCCGGTACTGAAAATTTCTAAATTCCTGCCAAAACGTAATTCCACACAACCGTGACAGCATTCCATGCCAGAGGTGTGAAAACATAGTTTGGCCAGGATTTGAAAAATGACAGCTGTGATATTTATGAGGTGGTGTAAAAAATATGGCTATACTGAAAATGTGTGGTCAAAATATTTAAAATTACCAGATTTACAAGTGAGCGTAGTAAAATTTAAATGGATGTGCATAACTTTGGCATTTTTACATATTTTGACTCCAAATTTTAAACATAGCCTTCTTATGACCCCCCCCCCATGAACAAAGTCAGTGAAAATTTTCAAATCATGCTCAAAAGGTGATTTTGCTAGGTGACCGCAAAATCACCTTTCAGGACAGATTTGTGAAATTCCACTGACATTGTCCATGAGGTGGGGTCTCCAAAAGGGGCCATGTTGAAAATTTGATGTGAAAATATACACAGATAGCCAAGTTATGCATCAATGTTGAAAATCCCATTGAAATACACTGAACCGCATTTACCTTTCTTTGTCATATTGCAGTTGCTGGTTCCAGCAGCAAGACATGTCTTCAATTGGAGAATGGATCTTCACCCTGTCATCTGTTCAGGTGAGTTAGGGTGTGTGGGGGTATACTGGAGGCTGTGAGGTGGTGGGTGCTGAGTAGGAGGTGGGGTTGGGGGGTCAGATCAGTGGGGGACCATTGTCTTTTTTAGTAGGAAAAAAACATCAAGAAACTTTTCTTTCAGGGATGGGGAAGAATTGGTGGGTAGGAGGGATGGAGGCAGCAATCGGAGGTTGTGGGGTACCACTAGACACAAGGGAAATGGAAAACAAAATGAGAACAGTAATCGGAGGTTACGGGGTGCCACTAGACATCAGGGAAGTGGGAAATAAAAATGGGGACAGGAATCAGAGGGTGGAGGCTGCCACTAGACACCAGGAAATAGAGAAATAAAATGAGAACAGAAATTGGGAGATGGGATAGCCTAGACATCAAGAAAATGGAAAAGAAAATGGAGACAACAATCTGAGGATGGCAGTGCCACTAGACACCAGAGAAATGGGGACAGCAGTCGGAGGGTGGGCAGTGCCACTAGGCACCAGGGAAATGGGGAACAAAATGGGGACAGTGATCAGAGGGTGGGCAGTGCCACTAGACACCAGGGAAATGGGGAACAAAATGGGAACAGTGATTGGAGGGTGGGGGGTGCCGCTAGACACCAGGCAAATGGAAAAGAAAAACAGGGACAGCAATTGGAAGGTAGGGGGTGTGCCACTAGACACCAAGAAAAGAGGGAAATAAAACAGGGACAGAAATTGGAGGATGGGGGTGCCCCTAGACATCAAGAAAATGGAAAATAAAAATGAGAACAGCAATCAGAGGATGGGCAGTGCCACTAGACACCAGGGAAATGGAGAACAAAATGGGGACAGCAATCAGAGGGTAGGGGTGCCAATAGACACCAGGGAAAGAGGGAAATAAAACAGGGACAAAACTTGAAGGATGAGGGGTGCCACTAGACATCAGGAAAATGGAAAAAAAAACAAGGACTGCAACTGGAGGGTGGGCAGTGCCACTAGACACCAGGGAAATGGGGAATAAAACATGGACAGCAATTGGAGGGTGGGCAGTACCACTAGACACCAGGGAAATGGGGAACAAAACATGGACAGCAATTGGAAGGTGGGGGTGACACTAGACACCAGGGAAATGGTAAAGAAAATGGGAACAACAATCAGAGGGTGGGGGTGCCACTAGACACCAGGGAAACATGAAACAAAATGGGGACAGTAATCAGGGGTGGCGGTGACACTGACACCGGAAATGTTGTTCTGGTAATTGAGAACTGTTTATGTGCCTTTTTTTTCATGCTTGGAAATCTATTTTGCTGTATACTTTTTGTGATTGTGAAAGATTCCCGAGCACAAAAGACACATAACATGATTTGAACATGCTGAAAAACAAGTTTCCAACTAATTTTTCCAGAAACCAACACCAGAATTTGGAAAAATGGCTCCTGATTAGCAGAACAAGTGTTGGTTTCAACTAAACATCTAATTTTATTTAGTTATTTAAATTTGTTTCCCTTGTTAACTGAAAAACAAGATGGCGGCAGCATGAAAAAGATTCTAATTTGCGACACAGGATGACCCATTTGTGAAAAGGATCCTTTTTGAGGCTCACATCACTGAGAGTGAAATTCCACTGAAAATAATGGAACATTTTAAATTTAATAACTTTGGAACTGATAAATATTTTTTCACCAAATCTTCAAAGTCACATCTGTGACCCAAGACCTTTCCACCCTAAAAAGTTCAGACCAAAATTCCAGAAAATCTTTGCGTTGCGGTGTGACAAAGAAATAATAAAAAAAAAGGTAATTTTCACATTTTTTCACACTCTGTGTCTCCGCATTCATACATCCAACCAGGACGAAACTTGTCACATCAAGAAATCTTTGGTCCCTGATGGTGCGTGCAAAATGTCATGTAAATCGCTTGAATGGCTATGAAGTTATTAAAGTGCAAAATTTCAAGTTTAACATAGAAATGACCATTGAGCCCTAACTATAAGAGTGCGACTGTGCCCCTATAATATAGAGACATAGTCACACTCCTAAGGTTAGGGTTCAATGGTCACTTTTATGTTAAAGTCAAATTTTGCACTTTAATAACTTTTACAACTATTCAGTGATTCACATGAAGTTTTGCATCACCATCAGATCCACTGATCTCTTTGATGTGCAAGTGTGTGTCCTGGCCAGATGTGGGTGTGGAGATAGTGAGGTCAAAAAATTTGCAAATTACCAACGTTTTGTCAAATTCTTTGACACACTGCTGTGCCAAAACAGCCCGGGATTGTGGTCTGAAAATGTTAGGGTGGAAAGGTCCTGGGTCACAGATGTGTCTTTTGAAGGTTTGGTGAAAAAATATTAATCCATTTCACAGTTATTAAATTTTAAAATTTCCCACTGTTTTCAATGGGAGCAGTTAGATGTCCCACTTGAAAAAGGATCCTTTGTCACAAATGAGAAAACCTTTGCCGTAAATGGGTATTCCTTTATTGCAAATGGGAAATCCTTTTCATGCTGCCACCATCTTGTTTTCAGTTAGCAGTAGCAACAAAATAAAATAACAAAAAATAGAGCCAATTTATTGAACACCAGTGGTTGTGTTTACATAATCGGGGCCCATATAGTCCAATTCTGGGTTTACTTTTGTCATAACTCAGTCAGAAATGTTGTTTCTTAACATGCCAAAATCCTTTTTCACAAATTGCAAAAAGGAATCATGAAACAGGATCCTTTTATGCAATTTGCGAAAAAAGATTTGGGCACCTGAAGAAACAGCATTTCCACAACAGTGTATAAATTCCCTGGTAGTCTAGTGGTCCCACCCCCCTCCCTCATGTCTGATCACCATCCCCTTATTTCTAAAAATATTCCCTGGTAGTCTAATGGTCCCACCCCTCCCTAATTGGCGATCACTGTCCCGTTGTTTCTAAAAATATTCTCTGGTAGTCTAGTGGTCTCACCCCACTCCCCATTCACCTTCCCGGTATTGAGAAAAATATTCCCTGATAGTCTAGTGGTCCCAACCCCCTCCCCGATCACTAGTTTCCCTCCCAGTATTCAGAAAAGTATTCCCTGGGAGTCTAATGGTTCCACCCCCTTCCCAATCCCCATTGCCCTCCTGATATTATTTTGTTTTATAAACTTCCCTGGTAGTCTAGTGTTCCTTCCCCGTCCCTGATCCCTGTCCCCTGAAATAGCAAACAAAAAAGATAAACCTGGTGGTCTAGTGGACCCCCTTTCCTCCCACCCTCTCAGATACTGAACCACCACCCTGCTCCCCCCAACCTGATCCCTAGCTGGTACCCAGCACAGCCCTCCTCTCACCACTGCAGCTAGCTGCTGACTGATCTCTGAATGAGGTCATACTGTATATGCACTTATTTATAGCTCAAGTATGTTCCCCTCCTCTCACCACTGTAGCTGGCTGCCGACTGATCTCTGAATGAGTGCGTACTGTATATGCACTTGCTTTATAGTTCAGGTATGTTCCCTACTATTTACAATTGTGCCAATGCATTATGTAGATCCTCAAATCTTGCCTCTCATATTCCCATACAACTTATTGATGCTGTGTATAAATTAAATAGACATAGCCTACATGGATCCCTAGGGGACTCCACTCATTACCCCAGACCAGTCAGAGTATATGCCCTTATGCACACCCTCTGTCTCCTGTTGGCCAACCAGGTTCACTCCATCTGGTAATGGTCCCATACACCATATCTGCCTATCTATCAAAACATTGATCGGTGCTGTGAGTGTTGAGCCAGAAGAGGCTGTGCTGCTGACTTGCAGAGCTAGTCTGAAGTGTTTCATTTCCACGCTGGGGGGCCTAATCCTGACTGCTGCTTGATCTGCTGCTGGGTGATGGTTCCTGACTCTAGTGAGTGCTGGTGTTGCTGGCTGGTGTCTTAGTACTTTTCTCATTTGGATTAGTTATCTCATTTGGATTACAAATTTGTTTTCTAGCAGTTTCCATTTGGCATTTCAAATTCTAAATTGTGCTAGCACACATTGGCCTATTGGGGGATTTAAAATGCAAGCTTGCTAATTGTTCAACAAGTGTACCACCAAAAGAACCCAGTAAATGTAGCTACTAGATCTGCACCAGGACTTAATATAATTCCTGGGTACTCAGAATCATTCATTGCGGTTTCATACTTGATATTATAGTTTTAGTACTGGTAACATTGGTAACCATTGGTAACCAAACTGGTAACCAGTTTAGCTGGTCTGACTTCAGCCTTCCCATAATCGATGATGTTGTGATGATCATTCGAGCGATGTGACCGACTAGCTGTGATTTGGACCCTGGCACCACACGCCTTTTAATGGGCTGTGTGGATAAAATCGGCCAAGTCCTGTCTCCGATAGTCTGGAAGTCTTTGGAGAGGGGGATCTTTCCGGATCCCCTAAAAGAGGCTATAGTTAAGCCTCTACTAAAGAAATCCTCTTTAGATCCAGATTGTCTAGCAAATTACAGGCCAATCTCTAACTTACCCTTTGTGGGTAAAGTTATTGTGAGAAAGTAGTGCTTTCACAACTGGAAGATCATCTGACCAACAACAATATCTCTCGATTCTCTCAGTCTGGATTTAGGAAAAGGCATAGTACCGAGACAGCACTGGTTGGGTACTAAATGATCTCTAATAGCAGAGATCATAGGACTCGATACATCGTAGTACTTCTTGATCTCTCTGCAGCGTTTGACACCATTGACCATGATGTGCTGTTAGGCGTTTGAGGTCTGTCTGTGGACTATCTGTACGGTCCTCAGATGGTTTCGATCTTACCTCGAGGGTAGGACTCAGAGAGTGGTGTCAGGAATTTCTTCCTCTGCATCAGTCTCCCTATCCTGCGAGGTACCGCAGAGGTTCTATCTTAGCACCCATGTTGTTTGCGGTGTATATGCTGCCGTTAGGAGCGATTATTAGGCGATCACGGTCTGGATTTTCACTGCTATGCGGATGATACCCAGCTGTATATGTCTTTTGTGCCCGACCAGGATGCTGCCTTGTCGGTATTTAATAACTGCCTTGCAGAAATTCAAGACTGGATGAATGGGTTGGCTGAGGTTAAACCGGAGGAAAACTGAGGTGTTGGTCATGGATAAAGGCCGCTGTAGGCGGTTTGCTGGATGGTTCACCCTCAGGATTATGGCTTGGGGAGTTCAGTTGGCAACCTCAGATCAGGTGCGGAATCTTGGCATAATAATTGACAGCTGGCTGGCGTTAATCTCAGGTGTCATCGGTTGTCAAAACTTCCTTTTCCATCCGAGGAATATCACCAGGGTGAAGCACCTGGTTCCTCTGGAAGACCTTCAGCGTTGATCCACACCGCCGTTACCTCCCGTCTTGACTACTGTAACTCCCTATACCTAGGGCTATCGGGGTTGAACTTCGATGTCTGCAGCTAGTGCAGAATGCAGCAGCAGGCTGTTGACTGGATCTTCTAGAACCAGCCATATAATGCCTGTGCTTAGCGGACTGCACTGGCTGCCAGTAACTGGCGAATCACCTTCAAGGTGGGTTTGTACTTATAAAAGCCCTACATGACCTGGGACCTACCTACCTGAAAGAACTCCTTTGCCCTACTGTCCCTCCTGCCCCTCTGATCCACTGACGAGGGATTGCTGGAGATTCCTAGGGTCCATTTGAATACATCAGGTGCAAGATCATTTAGTTTTATGGCACCGACCCTATGGAATTCTCTACCTCGTCAGGTGCGAAATTGCCCAACCGTCCTTAGTTTTAAAAGAGCTTTGAAGACCCACCTTTTTAGCATTGCTTTTAATGATTTATAGTAGTTTTAATTTTATTGTATTTATTGTTTGAAATGTACAGGTGCTTTGGTTTTAAGAAAAGCGCCTTTTAAAAATAAAGTTGAATTGAATTGAATTGAACATCTTAAAGATATATATTACAGTACCCTACGTAAAGTAAGTAACCCTATTGTGCATCCATGATTATGTAGGATCTGAGGGGTGGTAGTGACACACAGTACAGTGGCTCCCAGGGGTATTGTTACCTGGTGGAAGTATTTAAAGTGACTTGCAACTGTTTAACTGCATCTTCATTTCCAATGTCCAGACCTGTGCTGCAAAATAAAAGCATTGTTAATTTGTTGAATTCTACTTCTATGTGTACCCCTTTTCTGGCACCTGATTGACTTGTCTATTGGTGAGGGTAACAACTGTCTATTATTCCCCAGGGGGTGGTCCAGTCCAGTGTAAAGAGGTGGGTAGGTACTGCATCCCAGGGGTGGTACTACACAACAGCTGCCCACTTCTTCTCTGGTTGGAGGCATCGCACTATTTCTTATTTGTTCTGGGATGACCCCCCCACTACAGGAGAAAGAACAAATCAATCCCACAGTCAGCTGGGCCTATACAGTCACCAGGCAGAGGTACAAACCTGGACATTGTAGCTGGGGTTCACTAAAGTTTCATTTTGATATTGGGACTCAATGCAAGGCCAGGGTATATGAACTTAATTGAGAAGGTATATGGTGTGGTGAACCTTTAGTTTCCAATGGAGAAAAGGTCTAACCATGTATTATATAAAGAATGATTCATGGATAGGTGTGCAGAATAAGAGCTGTATACACACCTGAGGTGTGTGATGCTACATAAACCCTGAGGACAAAGCTTCAGGGGTTTATAATAGCATCTCACACCAATGGTGTGTCTAAAATTAAAGTTGTTCACCTACTCATGTCTTGTTTTATATAATTATGGGTGACTGTCACCCCAAGAGTTTTTTATGTTTAAATAAAGACTACTGAAACAAGCATTTGTTAATGCTGAATGTTGTCTTGCTGGCATTGGAATTGGTAGTACAGGAGTTAGACAGAGATGCATAATAAGAATGACAGTGAAGTATTGAACTGATGCCAACCCCACCCCAACCTGCAGAGACTGACAGGCATTGGGGTGTGCCTTTGGGTCATCGGCCATAACACTCACGCCATTTCACCTCACCCTACCCTGCAGACAAGTGTACATTGTGCCTTGGTCTTGGGCCTTGCCGCTCACCCCATTCCATAAGGAAATACACTGAGATGGGTGCAGCATAGAAGAATGGGGTGAACTTTGGGGCTGAAGGTCCAAAACACCTACTTGCCTGTCACCTGGCTGTAGGGTGGGGGCTGGGGGTGGAATGGCATGAGCACTACAACTGACAATCCCAAATTACACCCCTGACAACTGTCATTCTCTACAGGGTGGGTTACAGTTGAAACCCTAATGCCCCAGGTGTTTGTTGGTATTTTAACTCAATTTTCAACATGGCGTTTGTGACCCCACCTCATGAACAGTGGCACTATTAGTTTGTTAGCCAAAAGGAGATTTTGCACAATGACTGCGCCATTTGGTGCCACAGGTGCGAAAACACATTTTGGGTGGGATGTAAAACATGACAGCTGTACTGTTCATGATGAGGTGTAAAAAAATGGCAATGTTGAAAATCTGGAGTGAAAATATGAAAAATTGATGAAGTCACGAGAGTGCATAGAAATTGTGCAATGCACACCCGTAATGCAATTATTTTGGGGATTATTTTAACCACATTTTCAACATAGGCATTTTGGGACCTCTGCTCATGAACTGTGGCATTATGATTTTGTTAATCTGTCCTGAAAGTTGATTTCCTACAGCGACCGTGCCAATGTGCACCAGATGTGTGAAAACACATTTTGGGCAGGATGTGAAAAATGACAGCTATACTATTCATAAGGAGGTGTGAAAAAATGACAATGTTGAAAATCTGGAGTGAAAATATTAAAAATTGTTGACGTTATGAGTATGCATGGAAACTGCACAATGCACACTCGTAACACAGTCATTTTTTGGAATTTTTTCACCAAATTTGCAACATAGGCTTTTTGGGACCCTACCTCCTAAACAGTGGCACTGTCATTTTGCTAATCAGTCCTGAAAGGTGATTCTGTGCAGTGACCGCAAAATCACCTTTTGGGACTGAATAATGAGATGAGGTGGGGTCCCAACAACCCCATGTTGAAAATTTGGAGCCAAAATTTAAAATAAAATGGGCAAGATATCTATTTAAGTTGAAACCCCCATTGATGCCATTAAACAGCTTACCGGCATTTCTGCATTTTGCAGTTCGGCTTTGAAGAGTCCAGAAGTGTTCCCGCTCCTCCAAAGATTGCAGTGCCAGACCTCTGAAGGTAAGTATGGGGTGAGTAGGGGTGTGGGGAGGTGAGGTCCACAGAGGGTGGGTGCAGGTTGGGGGAAGGGGTGCTACACACACTGAGAGACCGTTTTCTTTCTTTCCGGTAAAAAAAACCAAAAACAGATATCACAAGGTTTGTTATCACGCAGGTGGTGGGCTTCCAGTGTACAACACAATGGGGATGGGGAACATGCCGACACGGTCAGCTTTGTGTGGTGGTGGCACACTGGGAAGTGGGCTTCCAGTGTGCCACACAATGTGAGAGATACTGACAAGGGGGTGGGGGAACATGCCGACACGGTCAGCTTCGTGTGAGTGTTGGCACACTGGGGTGGGCTCCCAATGTGCCATACAATGTAGTGGGTGGCGGACATGCCAATCGGGATTGCACCCTCAATATCAGCTTTCTATGGAATTGTATGGTGGTGTCTCCTGCCACCACCATGTTTCTTGAACTTTTCACCAGGACAGGCACGTGGGAGGCATGTCATCTCTGCACGCTGCATGACCTTGTCTCCGACTGCAGTCTTTGTTTCTTTCAAGTTGGTGGCACTTTACATAATTCTTGTGTCAGTGCTAGCATGCTGGCTAATTGGGGAATGAGGATGCACCTACTAAAGCATGCCTGCAATCGCCAACACTGGCACACCTCTCACTCTGCTATTACTATCAGAAGATGTTGCTTGCGTATGCACAAGACAACATAAAAAATGTGTTGTGTTGTTTTTTTTTGCAGAAAAACAGACTTGGTTCATATTCCTTACAAGCATACAAAGAAGTGCATTTGCCAAGGAGAAACTAGATAACATCTGAATTGAACAACAAACATAACAGTTTGCAAACATTTCATTTTTAAACTAGCTAAACTGAGAGAGATAACTGTAAAGTAAAATTGTTTCAATCAGCATGCTTTTCAAAACAGAGGTAACAGAACACAAACATTTGTCCAAATTGCTAATTAACAAATAAAAAAACAGTGTTTTTTAAAAATATGCAGTTTGGAATTTTTATGCCCAAACTACTTAAACATTTTGTCTGAATTTGCATTTTTTAAAAGCTATTTATGAAATGAGCAGTTTGGAAGTTGTACAGTACACACAAAAACACAAAAGTGTGCATTTTCACATAAAAAGTATGCTTGGACTACCCGGCTGGTAACTGGATCAGATGGGCGTGTACTGTCGATTTTGGCTGGGTAGGGTAGTTGAGATTTACTACCTACCAACATAACAGTGTACTTCATGGGTTGGATAGTTTTGACACCCGTAATGGGTAATTTTCAAACAGGCATAACATGCAGCCTATGTTTCCTGGGACTCCTGCTAGGAGTCCCAGGCTGAAAGAACCTGAGGCATGAAAGGGCAGCCTGTGAGGTCCTTCAAGAGCTCACAGCAGAATTAAGTGCACATGACACCGGGCTGACAACCTGATTGGTCAGTGGTGTCAGTGCTCCCCTGCTGTGAGCCCATTGCACAGAGAGCAGCTAGACTCTGGAGGAGTGGAAGGAATTGAGTGTTCGCTCTGCAGAATGCTGCTAAATCACAGCAAAAACTTATAAAAAAAGTAAAACACCACCATGAAGGAGCAAAGGAATGGGAGTCGGGGTTGTAAACTGAAATGATCTCAATGGGAAAAACGAAGGGATCATCCTCTCAGTTGAGGAGGTGGATGGTGGTGCAGTATTGGGAGAGAAGGATCAGGAGGCAAAAAACACAGAAGGCAAGGCACTGGCAGCTGGTTTGTGTGTCTGCAGCATAATGAAAGCCATTTAGGCTGTATTGCACTGTCTGTTATGTGCCCTGAGCCCTGCATTTATTACTGTGACATAGCTACACTGTATCTCTCTGTAGCATAGTGAAAGCCATTTAGGCTGGCTGTATTACACTGTTTATTAGGTGCCTGTCATTTATTACTGTGACATAGCTACACAGTGTGTCTCTGTAGCATAGTGAAAGCCATTTAGACTGTATTACACTGTTGGTTATAGGTGCCCCAAGCCCTGTCATTTATTACTGTCTGTGACATAGTCAGCTACACTTTCTGTCTCTGCAACAGTTAATGAAATAATATCCATTCCTATCATGGCTGTGTCTACTATGTCTCGTATTTCCCAGTCTAAGTCTACTAAAAGGAAACACAGTGCTGCTGCATGTGCAACTGTTAATGATGTGGACAATATGAATCATACCACTAATGAAGAACATTGCGATAATAGACATAGCATCACTAGGACTGGCACTAAATGTCCTTCTGAACCAAAAAAGCATGCTAGCAATGAAATGAGAGTAGAATTTTGGAAAGAACTGACTGGCGTTACTCATAGAGGTACTGAACATTTTGCCACATGTGCCAGGGTACTTTCAGCTCCTGAAGCAGCATGCAATGAGGCATCCTTTTAAATATAGCACCTGGGAATGTTGCACAGGTCTTTTAAGACCTATCATCTAGAGGTAGTTCGAGCCTATATTACTTGACTCTGCAGCTCAGATAGCGAGGCGAGCATTGCTTGACCTGCCATTTCCTGGTTTGAACTGCATATAACACTTGCCCAGAGCAGGTGCGAGCCAGAAAGGAGCAAGTGCCCTGAGAGAAAGGGATTGTTAAAACTACAGTGCTTTTGCCTCAATTTGCCTAATTTGCAGTAGTACTTTTATTATACTGTGTACCTGCTATTTCTCCGAGATACTGGGATCGTAGTTCATGCCCTCAGAGGACTACGTTCCACTAGTGTACTAGAGAATACTAGCAGACTATGCTAATTTGTTTAATTCTTTTTTTAAATATAGCACCTGGGAGTGTTGCACAGGTCTTTTAAGACCTATAATCTAGGGGTAGTTCGATCCTGTATTGCTTGACTCTGCAGCTCAGATAGCGAGGGCGAGCATCACCAGACCTGCCACTTCCTGGTCTGAACTGCATATAACACTCACCCAGAGTGAGCTGGGTGAGCTCGAGCGAGATGAGCATGCCTCGTCATCAGAGACGTTGCAGAGACATGCGCATCTGCGCGTGTCTGCTGTGTCCATTGGGGATGACTGGGATCTGGCCCAGCCAAAATAAAATCAGGTAGACTGCTACTAAGGACATCCGTCTTAAGGTACTGCAAGTGTTTTGTGAAAATTAGACAGTCCTAATTTGTAAAATGTCTCAGGGTAAAACAAAACGCAAGAAGATCCAGAAGCAATGTAAAAACTGTTTAATGTACACTGAAGGGATCAAACAAGATAACTTCACATGTGAAAACTACTCACTTATAGAAAAACTTAAGGAAGAAATTAAGCAATTAAAACACAGGGTGGAAGTCCAGAAAGAAATAGGGGAGTTGGAAAACTTTCTTGACACTATGGTGGAGAACCTTTCTGTACAAGGCCAAGACCTGTTAACAAGTACACCGAGTAACTTGAGACAAGGCCCTGAATTTAATAAGGAGGACTGGGAAATAATTAAACTGAAACACCCAAAATGCTCAACAAAGAATAAACATCAAATCAGTGGTATTATTCCAACAAAATGTGAGCAGATGGTAACACAAAATAAGTGAGATCTTAAATCCTGAGCAACAAACATTGCCACATAGCATAAAATCAGACAGTATAACATTAGCAACCATTTCAAATCAGAATTACAAATTAACCCCTAATGAAGTGTTAGAGGTAAATAGAAGTTTTCCAGCTGCACAAATGGTAGATAACAACATTCTAGGTCCAATAATTGAACACCACCAAGGCAAAGAGAGCCATTGTAATATAAATTCAGACTGTACTTAACTGGATGATAACAAGGAGTTCAAGGATATCCTTGTTACAGGGGTCTCCATCATAAGGGGGATTGATACACTAGTATGTGAAGGGAGGAAAAAAAAAAACATGGTAGTAAGTACCCTCCCAGGAATTAGGTATGACCGACACAGACCTATTGTTAGATGGATTCATGGAAGGGACGTCCATGCCACAGTTTATACTCCATGTAGGAGTTAACAATATAGGTAAAAGTGACAGAGTTACAATTCAAAATAACTTCAAAAAATTAACTGATCGGATTAAAAACAAAGGGGGTGAATTAATTATCGCAGAGATTCTGTCCACACATGGATACCAGGCCTACAAAAATGCAACCATAGATAAAGTAAATACATGGCTACATGACATTTTTGCAAATTAAATAAAACTGGCTATATGAATAATTCCACTACGTTCCACAATAAAACTGTATATAAAGTGGATGGGATACATTTAAATAAAATGGGAACAAGATTACTGGGGAAGAGAATAAACGAGGTTGTCAAGCTTCATTTAAACTGATTGGTGGGGGGATGTCCCAGCAGATATAATGTTAAAAAAAAAACAGTTACAAAGAAACAAATACATGATTGGAAAGGGGTACTTCTAAATGCAAGAAGTTTAGTAAATATATTTGAAGGATTTAAATATTTCCTACACTCTCAAGACATTCATATTGCGTTAGTGAAAGAAACCTGGTGGGAAGATTCTGATCCTTACAATAAAAATATAAATGGCTATACACTCTATGCTAAGTCAAGAACCTATAGAAAGGGGGTTGCATAGCTATTTATACAAAGAATGATATAAAAAGTGAAGAAGTTATTCTTGCACCTAATAATGTAGAAATGATTTGGGTCAAGTTATTTTCATTAAAAAGTGTTAAAATAAATCTAGGGTTGATTTATAGACCTCTCTTGATCTCTACTGAAGATGATAGTCTATTATTAGATTATATATCTAATTTAGACACATATGAGAAATACATATTAATGGGTGACTTTAATTTGCCAGGAATTAACTGGAATGAACAAAGAGGTACCAATAGTACTGATACCAGATATTTGGAGGCGTTGGATCAAGCTGGTTTAGACCAAAAAGTAAATGTCAGAACTAGGGGAGAAAATATTCTCGACCATGTTTTGACTAATAGGGAGAATATAAAAAATATTGAGGTCATATGATACTGTTTCAAGTAAATGAAGATATCACTACAGAAAGAACTACTAGGAATGCACACAAGTTACATTTTGGTAAAGCTGACTTCCAGTCATTTAACCAATCTATGGAAAAATGGGACTGGTATAATAATTTTCAAAACAAAACTGTAGACGAAATGTGGCTAAATTTACTCAATAAACTTACATTGGAAACTAGTATTCACATACCAACTAAACCAATATACAATATAACCAAAAATACTAATGGATGGTTTAATAAATCTATAAAGAAATTAATTAAAAAGAAAAACATAACATATAGAACAATAAGGAAAACGAATGACCCTGAGGGAAAGAAAATCTACAGTGCCTTGGTTAAGAACGTAAAAACAACTATTAGAAAAGCCAAGGCCAACTATGAATTGACTCTTGCCTCAAAACCAAGGTAACCATAAACTGTTCTATGCACATATCAACAGGATGAAAAAACAATGCATACTATAGGCCCTTTTAAAAATTTAGACGGGAATACAGCAAATGACAAGGAATCAGCTGACATTTAAAATAGTCATTTCTGCTCACTATTTAACATCACAAAAACACAACTAGTCCCCTTATTACCTCACCTGCAGTATCTGGTAAAATAAAAATTGAGTTTAGAGATGTATGGGAACATTTGAACAAACTTAACATAAATAAATCTCCTGGCCCAGATAACATTCACCCTAGAATTCTGGCAGAGCTATCAGAAAGTTTGGCACCTCCACTAACTTATATTTTTCAAAAATCCCTAGATTTGGGTGAAGTAGTGAAAAGTTGGAAAGACGCAGTAGTAGTACCAATTTTAAAAAAGGTCCTAAGATGAACCAAGAAAACTTTCATCTTATTAGCCTTACCTCCATGATATGTAAAATCTTAGAAGGTATAATAAAAGATAAAATTCTGATCCATCTGGAAAATACAAACTTGATAGACTCCACTCAACATGGATTTATGAAGTCCTGCTCATGTCAGACTAATATGTTATCCTTCTATGAGAGAGTGAGTAAGGCATTGGATAAAGGGGACGCAGTGGATGTGTTTTTTCTTGATTTTTCCAAGGCATTCGATAAACTGCCACACGATGAGTTGATGATTACACTTGGAAAAACAAAATTGGATGCTAATTTGTTAAACTGGATTACATCATGGTTGATAGGGAGGAGACAGAGGGTGATAATAAATGGAACCCGGTCAGACTGGGCACATGTGATGAGTGGGGTTCCACAGGGCTCCATTTGGGACCCTGTCTCATATGTATAGATATATATATATATATATATATCCTCAATTAGTGATCAAAATAAAATTTGGCTAACCAAGTTTGCCGATGATTGCAGAATTGGGGCAATAATCAACAGTAGTGAAGATGGTATTATCATGCAAAACACCCTTACAGACATAGGCAGTTGGACAACTAAACATAAACTGGAACTAAATGTGAACAAATGCACCATAATGCATCTGGGAAATAAGAATCTCAATATACCATATAACATGCTAAATAAAACACTACCTGTCACCAGCAAGTAACGTGATCTAGGGATAACTATAACCTCCGACCTCCATTTTAGCTCACATTATAGTATCATTACTAAAAAAGCTAATCAAAAACTAAATTGTATACTATGACATATTAAAAGTAGAGATAAAAAAGTCATCATCCCCTTATACCAGGCTTTAGTATGGCCCCATTTGGAGTCTGGAGCCCAAGTTTGGGCACCATACAAAAAGGGTAACATTGCTAAATTGGAGGGAGTACAGTGAAGGGCTACAAAGACAATAATGGGATATCATGACATGACATACTCAGAGAGATTTAAGCACCTAGATATGTTTACCCTACAATATAGGAGATTAAGGGGGGGGATATGTGCATGACTTTTAGAGCACTACAGGATAAAATAATATGGTCCGATTATGGTCTTAGACTAAGAGAATCTTCACACAATACAAGGGGTCATCCCTTCCAATTAGTAGCAGATAGATGGAAACTTTTAAAAAGAAAATTCTGGTATAGTCAAAGAGTGGTTAAACTATGGAATGGCTTACCAAATGAGGTGATTGCAAGCACTACAATGGAACAATTTAAAAAAGGTTGGATACTTTTATTCAAACAAGTATGGGATAGTCTAACTTAAGGCAATCAACCAAAGGATGAAAGTCTATTTATGCTTGATAATCCTATGAATCCTTCTCAAATATGAGCTCAGATGCTGAGGCAGTGAATGCTGATAAAGATGGCGGTGATAGTGGGGGCTGGGAATGGGATAGCCTAGGCTATGTCCTACCTGATGATGATGATGGCACTTTTAATTCTTATGAATCTTGTGATGATGAGGTCTGTAGTTTTGATGATGGAGTAGGAGAGGATGCCACTTTAAGGCATGAGGGGCAGGTGTAGAAAAAAATCATATGCTAAATATCAGAATGAGAAGATGAGCATGAATGAGAACAATTCATCCCAACAAGGAAATGGCAGTGTAGGGTTTCCTCAGGTCCCTTAACTGTACAAGAAATAATGCCAAGTATCATGGTTCAAAGCACAAAAGGTAAATCTTTAGTGTGGAATTTATTTTATATTGACTCTGCAGACAACTCTCGAACTGCATTCAGTCTGTGCAAAAAGAGCATCAGTCGTGGTGGCAAAGCGGGACATTTTGGGACATCAGTAATGACATGACATGGAAAGGCAAAACACCCACTTCAGTGGGGCAGGGCAAGGACTGTGGTTGGTATGGGTGGTAGTGGAGGTGGTGGTGGCAGTGACAATAGTGACAATGAACTGGAAGCAGGAACTGACATTGAATCACTTGATGTGTCCTTGCAGTCTTCTCAGACAAAGATTGTTTCTTCAGATGCCATCAAGTACTGCAAAATCCCAAAGTAGTACTCCATGTGTAAAAGACATGAAAACACATTCCCCCAAAATTAAAAATATCTCTTCATTCTCATCAAATAAAATTTAAAGAAAGTGTTGTGAGGACATCAACATTTACCGGCAAGCATCCAACATGCCAGCTGTTAAATGGAGCCATTGCAGTGCTCTTGGCTGATTGTCAACTCCCTTTTGCTTTTGTTGCCCAAAAAAGTGTTCTCAAGTTCGTGAACTGGTTTGAACCATAGTACCCCATTTCCTGTCGAACATATTTCTCAAAAAAGGCTGTTCCACAGTTGTAGGACTTTGAGTGTACTGCAGTCATTAAGCGGTTGAAACTCTCAGAGGTGAAGCAGATTCATATAACCACATATATATGGATCAACAACTAGACAATTGACTACATGACTGTTCCAGCTAATTGGACACGTTTTCAGTCAGAAAGTAATAATCCGCACTCTACCATAAGCAGTAGGAAGCAGGCTGTATTATGTGTCATTACTTTTGAGAAAAAACACACTTCTGTGAATATTTTGCAGGAGCTGAAACAATTCCAGACATGGCTTACTCTGTATTTGTTATCCCCAGGGTTCATAATGTCAGATAATGGTGCCAACATAGTCAAAGTTGTTAAAGATGGCAACTACCAACACATACCTTATTTTGCACATTGTTTAAGTCTTCTCATCCATAGTTTTTAAATGGAAACAGAAATGCTGAAACCCTGGTAGGTCTTGCTAGGAAAATATGTGGGCATTTCAGCCACTCTGGAAAGCACAAAAAACTCTGAAGGGGCTGCAGAGGTCAAACAGCTTAGCACTGCATACATTAAAGCAGGAAGTTCCAGCCTACTGAAATTCAATATTTTACATGTTGGAAAGGCTTCTTGAAGAGAAAAAAGCTGTACATGACTACACCATGCAGAATCAAATAGGTAAAGTAGACATCATGCTCGGTTCCAACAGGTGGACTCTACTTAAATCTTTGGTCACCTTATTGGAGCCTTTTGAGGCTCCCACACATGATGTCACTGCAGTGAGTGCAATTCTGAGTCAAATACTTCCTCAAATAAGATTTCTTTGCATTTTTTTGATGGCATAAAGAAAGACTTTCAGTCAAAAGAAGACACCACCGCTGTTATGCTGGCAGATGGCTTGAGTCTCAGACTTTTGACTGATCAGAGAATAAATGCCATGTTTAAGAATGACACCTACAGTATGTGTTATCTATGTTGCTAGATCCCCACTTTAAGTAGAACATTGAAGCCATCCTTCCTGCAGGGGGAAGACACTGAGTATTGGAGAGATCTTCTGCTAACCAAATGTGACACTGCCCCACCAACACCATTAATTGATGTACAGCAGTCAAATCCCACAGGACCATCAGAGTGCACCTCTGGCACAGACAGTAGAACATCTATCAGTTCTTCATAATCACCAGTGTCATCAGTCAGGGAAAGGACATCTACCGCTACTTCTCGGGCATCCTATGTTCAGGATCAGAAAGGCAAATCACTTCTGAGTCACCTGCAACAACATGGACTAGTATCCTGTAAAGAAAGTACAGCTTATTCATCTGCCAAACTGGTAACTGTCTCACACAGCACAATGATCCTGGAGTATTTTTTCAGATCATACTGTGACTGGTCTTGAGGAAGATCCATTACTCTACTGGAAACAAAAGAGAACAGTATGGCCAGATCTAACATATCTGTCAATAATGTACCTCAGTTGTCCCTCTTCAAGCGTATATTCAGAATGCATATTTAGTGCAGCTAGAGGAATAGTAACTGACCAAAGAACACTGCTAAGTCCTGTAAATGTGGAATGGCTTATATTTCTCAGAATGAATGCTGACAATTTCCCAATTGTCTGAAACACTGAATTATGCAATTCTGACGTTGAACATGAACAACAGCTTGTAAACAGTGATACTGAATATGATGATTAGGTTGTATATGAAACAAATAGAACATCACCACTGCCACCATGCCAGCTACATGTGCCACATTACTCTTAGTTTTCTTCTGTCAATCATCAGTTTTATGTAATGTAACTTTGACGCTCACCATGGGTATAATTTTTGGAAACAGCAGCAGGCTTACTCACAGCAGCTGTTCCTCTTATACCTGCCTCAGCAATGCCCTCCATTGCTATAATTTATGGCCAGCAGCAGGCTCATAACAATTGCACCTTTGTACCTGCCTCAGCAATGTCCCCCATGGTTATAACAGCTCTGAGCACCTAACAAACAACAGCAGCAGACTCAGCAATACCCACCATGGGTATAATTTTTGAAAGAGCAGCAGGCTCACTCACAGCAGCTGCACCTTTTGTACCTGCCTTAGCAATGCCCTCCATGGGTATAATTTTTGGACACACCAGCAGGCTCACTAAGAGCAGTTGCACCTCTCTTACCTGCCTGAGCAATGCTCACCATGAGTATAATTTTTGGAAACAGACGCACACTCGCTAAAAGCAGCTGCACCTCTTGTACCTACCTCAGCAATGCCTCCCATGGGTATAATAGTTCGGAGCACCTAACAAACAGTGTTATAGTAAAAAAACCAAAACAGTCTTTCACATGATTTTTTTATGGTCAGGGTTGGGTAATTTAGTAGTGGAACGGGTTGGGTATTAACTACCTGACCTGACCCAAATACTCAGTTTTCATCTGGGTATTTTAGGGTACTCTTAGAGTACCCGAGGTAGTCTCAAGGGTTGGGTATTTTAGTACTCACCCATGCCTAATAAAAAGATGCTATTTTTTAAATTGTTCATTTTTGCACTGCTACCAGGTGCCAAAGAATACTGGAGTATATTTTCTGTGGGGGGGGGAGTTATACCCTGCCACTGGCAATGAAAATGCTTATGTATTCTACCTTAAAGATATTGCAGAAGCTAGTGTGTTATAACTAGAATGGAATATTCTCTTTATGTACTGTTCATTGATAAGCAGTGTTGCGTGAGATGATAGTCTCTGCTGTGTTAGTGTGAGATGGGCAACATGTTCTTTACTGGTGGCTACCATATGATTAGCTGTTTTACTATGCAAGCAAGTGTGGGAGTGCATCCATTCACAAGAATGTGACTGGCCATGGAGGAGAGCTTACTGTGTCTGTCACCTTTGCCATGCCTGAGGACCCCCCTTTGTTTAGGAAATTTGGGTGCAGGGAGAAGGAGGGTGGAATTTGAGTGCTGCTGCTGAGGTGGGGTGTGGGTGAAATAAATTGTTTTTATAAGGAAAATCGATAGACAAGATGGTAGTCAGCCATGGAAGCAGTCAGGTTGTGCTGGTTGCCCACCATGGGAGTTTTTGTTTATGTTAAAACCTTAAAATTTGGGTGCTGGAAGAAGGAGGGTGAGATTAGGCTTATAGCAGAGGGTGGGGATGGGGTTGTAATTTAAATGATCAGGCTGGGAAAGAGGTTGTGTTTCTTTTACTTTTTCCCACACAGGTACACGAATAATGAATACAAATACCCAATTTCTGAATATTTGGGTCAGAATACAAATATTCAGATGAATATTTAAAATAAGGTATTCACCCACACCTAGTACAGACCAGTAAGCCTAAGTTCCAAAGCGGGATGTTATTGGAAACTATTATCAAGGAACATAAAGTGGACTTCTTGGATGCAAATGGATTGCAAGGCAGGAGTTGGTATAGGCTTGTGACGGCAGGTCATGCCAGATAAATCTAATTGAGTTCTTCAGTTCAGTGACACAAACAGTGGACAGGCACCAGACAGTATTTTTTTTAATTTTTTATTTGGTCTAGGATTACAGTTACCTTTGAGCCCATGGCTCTTTTACAAAGGTTCCACATCGCATGTTACAAAGGACTACACAGGTTGCAAAAAAGAACATTTGGTTTCAAGTAGAGAACACAGCAGGGAAAATGCATAAGAAACTGTGAAGGGGAGTGTAGTAGTGATAGGAGGGGGTAGGAGAAAAAAACAAGATGGGGCAGTAGCAGGAGGTCAGAAAAGGAGCAGGGGAGAATAGGGTTAGGGGGAGGGTGGATAATGAGGGGTAAGCATGGAGGGGTGCGAGGCAGTCAAGGTGGTGTTGTCAGTGTCATAAGTGTGGGGAGAAAGGCATCCCTGGAAGGGCAAGTGCAGTGGGCAAGGGGCCCTGTAATGGTGACCACAGGAGGATGGGTGCTGAAATTATTAGCCATAGCAATCGCAGGTGCTGGAGGCAACAAGGGTGTTCTGAGCCTGGATTTGAAGGCACCAAGTCCAATGGCATTGATAGTATCATTGGCAAGATTATTAAACCAGGTGGAGGGCTCTGTGGGTGAAAGATCATTGGCCTTGGGGTTGTGCGACAGTGGAGGATTTGAAACAGTTGTGGCTTTGATCCCTGGTGATCCTAGAGTTGGTGTTTTTTTAAGAAGGTACAGACTCCTGGGGGCAGGCCCCAACTGGATTTTCTTGCAACTACAGGTTTGGTACTTAATTCTATTTTCAAGTTGCAGCCAATTTGCTTGTGTTGTAGTGGTCACAAGTGTGCATGAAGACGTTTAGCACCAATGATGAGTTGACAGGCCTTGTTTAGGGTGGCGGTTACTCTTCTGAGTGCCGTGGCAGTGTCGGTGCCATAGATGACATGGCCATAGTCAATCTGGGAGATGATGGAGCTTTGGCCAGCGGCAGCAAGGGCCTCTTTAGTTAGATGTCACCGTAGGCGATAGAGTAGGCCCAGTCTGGAGTTCGCAGATTTGACAACATTAGTTATGTGGGTAGCGTAGGACAGGTGGGTGTCTAAGGTGATTCCTAGATATTTAAAGGATTGGACTTGCTCCAGTGGACTACCTTGGCTGGTGTTTATGGAGAGATGGAGATGTTTATGCTTGTTATGGTGGCTGGTGAAAGTCATGATCTTTTTTTTTTTCTGGTTAAAAATTAACTTGTTTTTTTAACCAGTTCTCAACCGAGGTGAAACCATGTTGAAGGATTAGTTGTAGGTGGCTTGGGTCCTGATTGGAGGCAAGGATCACAGCATCATCCATGTAGAGTATAATTTGTTGAGGACAGGAGTCAGGGAGAGAGTCGAGGAACAGGCTAAAAAGTAGTGGGCCCAGGATGGAGCCCTGGAGGACATCTGAGCATACCTCTTTAGTGTCGGAGAGCACATCCACTATTTTCACACATTGGATCCGGTTATCAAGATAGCGTTCGAACCATGCCACAAATTCAGTGGAGAGGCCAGCGTTCAGTAGCCGACCAAGCAGGAGGCGATGGTGGACGGTATCAGAAGCCTTTGACAGGTCAATAAATATAGCTCCAGTTAGGAGACCATGGTCTAGGGAGTTGTGGATGGCACCAGTGAACTCAAGAAGGGCAGTAGCAGTGCTGTGTCCTTTTCTAAAACCATGCTGCTGCTGGCATTATCCATTAAGTGGATTTCAGTAAGGCCTTTGATTCTGTTCCACACATGATGTTGGTAAAGAAGATGAGAGATTTGGGGCTAGGAGATTAACTAGGTGGACAGGGAACTGGTCAGAGGCCTGGCTCCAGAATGGTAAGCACTCTGGGGTAAAGGAGGTTACCAGTGATGTACTGCAGGGGTCTATTCTGGGCTCCAGCCTCCTCAACATGATCATCAGTGACGTAGATGAAGGATTATAGGACACCAAACATTTGCGGGATGGTGGGCAGTGGAAGTGCAGAGGCTGTTAGGACTGTGAGAGGGGATACAGAGAGGTTGGCAAAATGATCTAGCATATGGCCATTGAAATTTGATGCCAAACAGTGCAAGGTCATGCACACTGGCAGCAGGAATTCAGAAATGGAGTACTGGATCAATAGCATGAAAGTGGAGCAATCTATCCTCTATCCTTGTGAAGCTCCTGTAATTCTGGATTCCACTAAGTATACTTTCTTTGACCCAGGTCAACTTTCAGACTTTTAAAAACAGAAAGTCCAAACAAGATTTATGGGAATCTTCATTGTCTGATGATAAACTTGAAACAGACACTGCTAACGATGGTATTGGTATTGTACTTAGTGTGAGTCTGGTATGAGAACAATCAATCCTGCAACACTACAAACATCTGCTAAAGAATAAATTTCTCCTATGTTCTTTAATCTGGGAAAAACTGAATTATTTCACTTAAACCAGACTGTTTCTTGTGTCCGTTAAATGTTTATTTAACTGAATTTTTTAAATAGTAAATTAACTTTTACATTAATACTTATCATAAAGGACTTAATATTTGATTATTCTATGACAGAAGTCTTGATAAGCTGCAATATTTTCTAATTACCTGTCCTTTGATTTTTTAGCTGAACTTGTCAGTATGGACTTTCTGATTCTAGCTTGTATTGTGTGCTAAATATTAGTACAAAACTTTCCCATTAATATTAGCTAATGACTGATGCATTATGTATAGAATAATACATGGGATGGTGTGTTTAATGAAATTTTACACACACTGAGGTTATTGAGATGCTCCATAAACCCTGAGGCGAAGCTTAAGGGGTTTATTTAAACATTCAGCACTGAGGTATTATGTAAAATTGAAGTTTAACACTACCACATCTTTATTTTATAGAATTGTTGGGGAAGCGTTTTCAGCACAGCAATTATAAAAATAGGAACACACTAGCTGTGCAGCTGCGGTCGGGTTCAAATGTGGTCGGGCTCAAACAGCTATGGTAAAATTTCCTTTCTTTTTTGTAAAGCAAGTCCTCTGCTAAAAGAGCTTAGATTTTTTTTTTTTAAATATTTGCTTACAGCAGAATCAAGTGTGAGAGGTGAAGTGTCTGGCACCGAGGAAGGGAGGAACGGCGGCTGGCGCATGAGTGGAGCGAGGAAAACCCGGCATGTGTTCACCAGCATAACCAGCTGGTTGTAACAGCGAAATATAACTGGGTTTCCCTATGGGAAATGTATGGGAAAAACACTCCCCAGTTATTGTTATTATGATTAGGAGTTTTAGGGCTATGAAGACAATCCGGTACCAAATTCTACTATGTATTTATTTTACTCTATGAAATCTATCTTTTCTTTTTTCAAGGTGTACTGTCCCTTGAATGTGGATGCAGTTTTGTGTATTTCACTAATTAGAAACATAGAAATGTAGAAACATAGAAGGTGATGGCAGATAAGGACCGTGTGGCCCATCTAGTCTGCTCTTTTATTGCTGTCTTAGATCTCTTAAATAATTTTTCTAGTAAATTCAGCAGTAGTCCATTAATATAAAATTCTTAATAGAAATTGCATATATATTTTAGCTAGTTACTTGTTTATTTCATAATGGAAGTTCCATTATAATAATAATCAGTTTTATATAATAAATATAAGGTTGATACACCTCGGGTGTGTGTTATAATATCAGTTTGATAGGAGAGGGATTCAAAAATGCATGGGATAGGCATAAGGGAACCTGAGTGGTTCAGAAAGGGAAGGCTAAGCCAGAGATCAAGTAGGGTCTGTGGTAACACAGTAGGTAGGGAAATGGGCAGACTTAGTGGCCAAGCAGTCCTTATTTGCCATCAATTTCTATGTTTCTGCGTTTGTATGATTTAATGTTTAGAAGCTTTCCCTCCTCTTTAAGGACTACTTCTATATTGCTAGATTCTAATTACCATTTAGGTAATAATGATTGTATATTTCTTTTATGTGTAATGTCATGCAATATATGCATTTACATAGTACCCTCAATATATATATAATATATATTTAAAAATTGTAAAAATAAAAAGTTAAAAAAAGTGGAGCAACCAATGGGGATTATCAATAGTCACAATATGAAGGGCGCGACCAAATGCAAACAAAGGCATGTGAGAAAACCAATAGCATGCTGGCATGTTTAGGATGTGGCATTGCCAGCCAGAGGGAGGAAGTGATTTTGTCACTTTGTAAGACTCTAGTAAGGCCTCACCTAGAGTACTGTGCTCAGTTCTGAGATTCACACCTGAACCATAGCAGGGATAGACTGGAGACCATCCAGAAGAGGGTGACTAAAATGATCCAGGGAAAATCATATGAGGAAAGATTGAGACCCTTAATATGTACCCTTTGGAGGCAAGAAGGAGAGGTGGGATATGATAGAGATCTTCCAGTTTTTGTAAGGATACAACAGGAGCAACCATTCCAAACTTTTCCAAATTAATAAGAATTCAACTGCAAGAGGCTATAACCTTAAACTGGTGAGGGAACAAATTCAGGGAAAGTATGCAAGGAAGTTCTTCATAGGAAGAGTCGTGGATAAATGGAATAGACTGCCTAGGGCAGTGGTCAATGCAAGCAGTGTTGCTGTGTTCTGAGCTGACAATGGCTTTCAATAGCTTATTAAAGGGAAAATGATATGGGGAAGATAAAAGGGCAGTAGTTTCAAGGTAGAGGTCCAGAGCAGACTGGAGGGACTCGGTTTCTTTATCTGCTTGCACCTTTCTATGTTTCCATTGCCGTCAAAAAGTAGACAATTGTGATGTTTCAAGACCACCTCTTTAGGGTGATGGGGTAGATTGCCCCATGAGTCACTCAGTCAAATCAAATTCAGTTAGCTGCAGGTGGTAACTAATAGCATTTATAAATTTTAGGTGTGCGTGTGTGTGTGTGTGTGAGGGGGAGGGGGCAAACTGTAACCCCTGTGCATTTCCATCCTTTCAAAGTGTACAAAAACAAACTAGTTAGTTGCAGGGGGGAAAAGACACAATGTGAATGGGGGTACCAGTAGAGCTGCATGTAATCTAGAATTTGGCCACCAGAATTTATGCAGCATGGCAATTCCTCTTCCAAAATGTTTTTTTTTTTTTTTATTCCACGTAATTCCAAATAGCATTTCTGTGTCATCTGGGCACTTAATCTGTGGAATATTATAGTGGTGTTTGCTGAAAATGAATTTGCAGTTTACGTGAACTGCAGAATACTATACTGTGGTTTATGTAAATCACATAGAGGATAATAGATGGGCAACAGTGAAGAGAATTCTGTGTTCACTTTGAGAGGTTGTCATGACAACCAAATAGACTTCGAGAGCGAAGCTCGAGAGGTCCATGGTTGTCATGACAACCTTTGAGAAGGAACACAGAATTGTTGTTCACTGTTGCCCATCCATTGTCTTTTACAGTGTAAGAAGCAACAGTGGTCAACAATGAAGCATTTCTCAAGGCATATCGGGCGGTTTGTTTTCATTATGTGGCCTAACGGGCAGCATGGCTGAGCAAGGAGAGGATCACTCTGGTGGCTGCAGGGGTGAGGGGAAGCTGTGATGGTTCAGGAGGAGTTTAAGTGAGCTGCAGTCAGAACGAGGCTGAGCCACATAGTGTGTTGGGTGGTCAAGGCTGTTCCAGGGTCTGCAGGGCAATAGTAGTGAGGCAGGGGAGCAGAGCAGCTCACAGCTGCGTAGCAAGCAGACACAGTAGAAAGGGAGAGGAGTGGTAACACTGGCCTTGCTGCAGTAGTGTAGAATGATTGGTGCAGCAGAAGAAAGGCTGGCAGACTAAGGAGGGAGTCAGGGCCTGTGAGATACAGCAGAAAAGTGCAAATAACTCAGTCCCTGTATACACTGATCTGTGAGCATTACAGTGTATGGGAGAATGCGATTATGATCGCTCATTTTTTTTTCCTTCAGTTTCCTCTGTCAGTTTAAAAAAAAAGAGCAATCAGTGCGGCTGTCAGGGTAATGGGAGCGTGAGGGAATTCCAAGTTGTTGTACCATCATAGTGAAGTACTCAAGAAGGTACAACAACCTCTTGACATCACTATGATGGTACAACAAACCTAGGAAGTCATTGTATTCCATTCATAATCATGCTTTTCCATACACTATAGATTAATAAGCCACAGATCAAAATATTCTGCTTTTGGATGGACCACGTGATGCAGCGCGCCCACAATAACAGCTCTGATTCACCGCTCCAGCCTCCCGACCATTTAAAAGTCAATTTTCCATTTTTCTAGCTCAGGTAAAGTTAAAGGAACCTGATCAGAAGACTTAGCAATCTAAAACTTAAGGCTTACAGCTTTTTCTAACCACATGAAGGTCAACATGTGGAAGGCACCACTGAGGCATACTCCTCCGGCTACACCAGAGAAAGCCCCAAAGAAATCCTGGGCCACTACTGTGACTGCACTACCGGAGACAGCCCACCCTCAATCAGATCAAGAGCCGCTTATGCTCTCCAGGTCTCTGGCCGAATTCAGACCCTTCCAAGAAGAGCTCCAAGGGGATGACAGCAGAGATCAGATCCCTCTCACAGGCCTTGGAGGACATAACAGTACATACCTCTGACAGCAAAGCCTACATCAGCTCACTAGAGAAGCAAGTGGAGAAGATTGATCCAGAATTTGTGGCTATCAGACAGGGGCTTGGAAAAATGGAGTCTAAGGTGGAAGACCTTGAGGGCTGTAGCCGCAGAAACAACATGGTTCTCATCGGCCTGCCGGAGGCTGAAGAAGACCAGGATACCATTCTCTTCGTTCAAAAGATTGTGGAAAAACTAGCGGAGCCTTCTCCCTTTGGCACTAAGTACGTGATCGAGAGGGTTCATCCTGCACTTCGACTGCCCCCCCAGTGGGGTGCTCCACCAAGGCTATTAATCTTTAGGTTCTTAAACTTTTTAGAGTGCCAATACTTTCTCTCGAAAGTAAGAGAGTTACATGATGTCTGGTGGGAAGGAAACAAAATTTGTGTTTCCCCAAGACTTGCCAACTACGATCTGACAGCGCAGAACGGCCTTTCATCCCCTAGTCACCAAGCTTATCGCTGCAGAGGTGAAATTCAGGATGAACTACCCTGCAAGGCTTCAGTTTTTAATCGCGGGCAGTTGGCAGGCTTACGAGGATCCAGAGGCAGTCCAAGTCGGCTTAAGGCCACCCTACCAGACCTCTTTTGTGGTACCTGAGCTAGTCTTATTATACTTTCCTAGAAAGGGAAGAAAGGCATTCAAATACATGAGCACATACCTTTGTCTAGTGCTGTTGTAATGAAGATGCACTGTGACTGAGATGACATCTGATTTTTAAACCTTGTGGTCCTCGTCAGTGTGTCTTCTGAGGTGGACTGGTCTCAACTTGGCACCATCTTGCGCTAAGGAAGCTGCACGTCACTGATTTTATGTAGTGCTCTACTTAACCTCTTGACTGTGCATACAACCGTACCACTCCAGAACTCCCTGCAACCTGCGGCAATTTGCCAGGGCGCCCACTAGCGGGAGTATGTCCATGGACCAACCGGACCACAGCTGAATGAAGTGACTCGCATTACATAAAATATGTTGGCCTTAATTCTTGCAGAGACTGGCATTTTATTCCGTTGGTCATTCTGCATTTACATTTGAGATATTACAGGAGCTAGTGATAGCATACTAAGTCATTCAGGAATTCAGTAGAGCTCCTTTGTTTGTTTACTAGTAACGTTGAGCTTATACATTTATTCCATGTTTGCCAACTGGGGGGGGGGTTCCCCTTTTCTGTTGTCATTTGTTGTAGTTCCAGGTTGGAGGCGAATCAGCCTTTTATGTAAGGACAGTACCTTTTACTTTCTTTCAGTTGTTGTCCCGGACCGAAGGGTTCTTGATCCAGGGAAAATATGTTCTCTCTAATCTGTTCAAGCATGGTGAAATATTGATCAGAAAATAGTTTCAGGGGTAGAGGGGAGCAGTAAAATGGGGTCCTGCAGATCGATGTTGGCAATAGTAAGGGGAGGGGTAGGTTGGTCTATCTGTTTTGGGGATACTGTTTGGATATTTTTGAATATTCGGGGATCTGAACGAAGGTTTGGGAAGGGAGGATGGTTGGGGTAGCACAAAGTCAGTTTATAATGAGGTACCAAAGTCATCTACCTATGCCACAATACTGGAAACTTTTGGTCAGACTTTACTGCGATGAATGGCTACTGATCTTAAACTGGCTACATGGAATGTAAAAGGGGTCAGGCAGAAAGTAAAACAATATAAGGTGCTGAAGCACTTGAATATACTGGCAGCTGAAATACTGTTTATACAAGAATCACACGTGTTAGACTCTGAAGCTTTGAGGATGAGGAGACAACAGGTGGGGCAGGTATTTTCTGCACTACCCAGAGTTGCAGAGCCATGATTTTAATTCATAGGATAGTCCCATTCACCCCCGACCAGATCATCAGAGACCCCCAAGGTAGATTTGTCTTGGTTCGGGGTACAATATATGCTACTGAAATCCTTTTAGGCAGTCTCTATGGGCCCAATGTGGACACTCCAGGGTTTTTCACACAGCTCATTAATGTTCTTGCCCCTTTTCTTTCGATCTCGATAATACTTGGAGGTGATCTCAATTTAGTTTTTGACCCGGAATTGGATTGGTCAGGTCATTCCTGAAAAAGGCTTTCCCCTGCCCAACGGGCACTGCGAGAATTGATGGACCAGGCAGGCCTGTGCGATGTCTGACGCATCCTTAATCCCACTGATAGAAGATAAACGTTTACTTCTCAAGTTCACAGGTCTTCTTCACATATTGATTATATACTCCTTTCAAAATCACTTCTCCCTGGGGTTTTAGCCTTCTCTATTCAGCCTGGCCCTCCATCAGATCATTTACTGGTTACATGTCAGCTCTCCCTTTTGCCCCTTCCCACAAGGGGGGCACATTGGAAAATTAATGATCAGTTACTGAAAGACCCTGGAGTAACCAAACACATGTTGGATCACATTAGCCAGTTCACGGGGGCCAATTGTAATTCCACTTCTAGGCCTGACATGGAATGGTGTGCCTTCAAGGCCTATTTAAGAGGAATTTTGATTGGCCTGGCCTCATAAAGAAAGGAAGAAAAAAAAAAGAGCAGCAACTGTTGCACCTTCTTTCCCAAATCCGGAACCTAGAAATAAAAGTGGCCCCCCACTCCCCTGAACATCTTAGGCAGGGGTTAGTTCAATTAAGGAGTGCATATCTGGAACTTTTGAGAGAAAGGGCTGAATTCGCAATCCTAGGAACTATGGCCTCCTATACAGACCAAGGTGAGAAGGCAGGACGCTTGTTGGCTCTCTGAATAAAACAACAAGAATCCTCTCATTTCATCCCATCAATCCACCCCAGAGTGATGGTTCCTGAAAATGACTCTAATAGACATTGTAGCCAAATTTACCAGCTATTACAAACAACTGTATGGGCCTATGTCTAACCCATCTTCAGATCAGGTTCTAGATGGCTACCTGGAGGCTTCCCATTTACCCTTCCTCTCTGAAGCACAACAATGTGCTTTACTATCCACTATTTCTATGCAAGAGCTGGTTGAAGTCATCAAAAGTCTTCCCACAGATAAAACCCCTGGCCCGGATGGCTTTTCATCCAACTTTTACAAGAAAATTTAAAGACCAGTTAATCCCTTTACTTCTGCCCCTGTACCATCATATCTTATCTAGCGGGCAGACTGACCCCACACTATTTGAAGCCCTGACTGTCCTATTGCCCAAAGCTGACAAGAGTCCTGAACTGGTTACAAGCTACCACCCTGTATCCCTTCTCAATCAAGGTAGTACAATTTTGACTAAACTACTTGCTGACCATATTAGTTTAATTCTCCCTGATCTTATTGGTCTGGAGTAGGTTGGATTTATGATGGGAGGTCCTCAGTAGACCACCTCCGCACCCTGGCGCACATCTTCTCGGTGTCCAGAGATGCTCAGTTCCGCAGCTTTGGTATCTCTGGATGCCGAGAGGCCTTGACAGAGCAAACTGGAATTTTCTATTTCGGACTCTCAAGGCCTTTAATTTCCTCTTGAATTTCAAAACTGGATACGAGCCCTGTATCAATTCCCCACTGCCCATGTGACCAGCAATGGAGCAATCTCAGAACTTTTCCTAATGCAATCAGGTACTAGACAGGGCTGCTCTTTGTCACCCTGCTCTTTAACATATGCTTAGAGCCTCTCATCTGTCATCTGACTGAATGTCAGAGGATTCAAGGAATCACTATCCAAGACCAGGAAGTCAAGGTCTCTGCTTATGCAGATGACCTTCTCCTCCAGTTGTCCGACCCGGATACCTCTATCCCACCTATGTTGGAAATCATTGACGAGTACAGTCAGGTATCTAACTATAAGTTAAATGTTGGTAAAACAGTTGTCTTTCCCCTTAATCATAAAGTGTTCAAGGAAGCCATTTCTGACTTGGGGCTTTCATGGAAACAAGATTCTCTAAGGTATCTTGGAATCAATCTCTCAAGAAACTCAGCCCTTTCTCTCAAATGGAATTTTAGACTCTTTGGCACAAGTTATTAGCCAGGACTTAGATCGATGGTCTGCTCTCCTGATTTCTCTGTGGGGGAGAATCAACCTAATTAAGATGAACATTTTCCCCCCATCTGTTTTATCCCCTTAACCTACTTAATATTTGGCTTCTGTGGTCCTGGTTTAAGAAAGTGCATAGGCTCCTCACCAAATTCATCTGGTCCGGTAAACAGCCAAGAATAGCCTTTCACAAACTGGCTGCTCCCAAACTTAGAGGGGACTTACGCCTCTCTCATTTAGGCCTTTATTACTGGGCTAGTCACACCACCAAATACCTTAGATGGCTGACCTTAGATAACTTACTACCCCTCCACCTTTTTTCTCCACTCTGGCTTAAAATACAGCTAGCTCTTATTCAATCCTGTGGTCTATCACCAGCAGCACTTTTACACATAAAGCTAAATTCTCTCCCTTCAAGCTTAAAAGCTTCTCCCATAGCTATATCCGTAAAGTCCACTCCCAGCTATGTGCCTTTCTCAAATATAGACACCCTCTTGACCTGTTACAACCCATATGGGGCAATCCCAATTTAAGATTGACAACAACATCCTGACACCCGATGGTTACCTTACTTAGGGATGGCCCGCTTACTAGTTTCATAAAGGAAAGCGTCTCCTGGCTTTCTCTGCTGAAATTATGAGTAAATTTAATATTCTGAACCACTATATTTGTAAAGTCTTCCAATTGAGGCACCTTCTTCATAAAAGTGCTGGGAATAGACCCCCCCTCCCCATAGCCTGCGAGCTATCTTTTCTATTAGTTCGCCACTTGGCGGGTCTCCCGCAAGCAGTTTCCAAGACATACAGGATTCTATAGGATTGGCTATAACCGGACTGTTTTGGCCCCACAGCTTACTGGGCTCCCCTTTTCCCGGATCTGACTGTTGATTGGCCTGCCCTAAGGCATGACGGCAACAAATTTGTAACTCAAGACAGATTACGCCTTATGCAATTCCATATGTTGCATAACCTATATTACTCCCTGTAGAAATTAGCCAAATTTGGATTCATGCCCTCATCTGTATGCTCCCACTGCCAACAAGAAGAAGGCACTTTATATCATATTTTCTGGACTTGTCCCAAGGTGACTCTACTATGGGCTAGCATTCAACAAAGAACAGACCCTCTTTTAGGGTTGAGAGACTTATTTACTGCAGAAATTTGTTTACTTGGAGATTATTCTGGAATCTCAGTGCTTAACCACAAATTTTACATGGCTGTTATTTCCTTGTCAGTCAAGAAGCTAGTACTGAGACACTGGAAGGACAGTGAGGAAATTTCTTACATTGAATGGCTTAATGAGTTATTGGCTAATCTCCGAATGGAGAAGGCAACAGCTAGCCTTAATAATAGACTTAAAAGGTATACAGGATTTGGGACCCCTTACATACTCTATACTCCTTATAATTGGTATGTATTGGTGCCTTGCTTTCATTAGGTGTACATGGTTCACCTCTCTGGTCAAGGAAGGAGGGAAGGTTGAGGGAGGAGATGGGGGAGTGGGGGAGGGAGAAGGAAGGGGTGGGAGGGATGGGTCCAGTACATTAGAAATGTTTGTCCCTTTGTTATGTTACCCATGGATCTGTTCCTGTACTGTAAAACTTTCAATCAAATTTGAATGGAAAAAAATTCTGCTTTTAGGAATTTTGGAATTCCACTTTTAATGAGTTCTAAGGAATAACATAGAAACATAGAATTTATTGGCAGGAAAGGACCGCTTGGCCCATCCACTCTGCCCAGATACTCCCTGCCTAATCTGTTTCTGCAGACCCTAACTGGTTTCTGGTGACCCCCCCTGCCTAGTTACTAATATACCCCTATGTCTATCCCATGCATCCTTGAAGCCCCCCACTGTTTTTGCCTCCACCACTTCTGGTGGCAGTCTGTTCTAGGTATCTACTACCCTTTCAGTGAAATAGTACTTTCTCATATCTCTCTTAACCTTCCTCCCACTCCAGCTTCATCACATGCTCCCTGGTCCTGGTGCTCTTTCTCATTTTAAAGAAACTCCCCTCCTGCACCCTGTTTACCTCTGTGAGGTACTTGTAGGCCTCTATCATATTTTTATTGTTTTTTTGAATCAGGACGTGAACTGAGCACAGCCCCGTTTCAGTCATACTTGACATAAAACATTCAGACAACAACAGTAACAAATAATTACAGACGATGCAGGTTATAATAAATGTCAGTAAAAACACTCACAATTTTCAAAATATGACTTCTTTAAGAGATGTTTAAAATTCACAGCACTGTGTGCAGATTTAATCAAATCAGACAGACCATTCAAAAAATGCTTGGAGCAAACCAGGAAAATTATTTCTTGCTGATTGTTAATTTAGTTAGTTTAACCGAGAAAAGCAAAGATAAATTGCCCCGATATGATAAGCTATTGAGTATGGACAGAAGGCTAAAGAAAGGATACTTGGTCCAGAATTTTTAAAGACACAGACTCAGCTGGGGTGGTAAAATCCCCATTCTCAAGTATCAGTTACAATGTTGAGTTCTATATGGGGCCCTTAGGGCAAAGCGACAGATGTTATTCAAAAGGTGTTGGTAGTTAGTCAAGAAAATCTTATTCTTATTCAAAAACAATACATTTCTCTAATCGAGTGTTGGAATCACAATTTGCTTTGCTGTTGCTGTGTTGCAGACTGATATATCTGTCCAGAATTCCTATACATTCTAATTCTGTCTGCAGTCTAAGGGATAACATTCGTGCTTCTTCAGTCAGACAGTTTATATTTCTATAGAAATATCCCAGCTTTTGATTTATCTTTTCTTCAGTGATGTCAATATGTGATATCATACTCAGATTGGGGTCCAAATGGACTTCTAAATACTTGAAAGGAGGAATCACTGAAAGCTGTTGATCGTTGCCCCTTTATTTATAGGTCATCCTCAACTCGTGCTAGCCTCTGTGCTGGACCAAAAAACATTACTTTTGTTTTGATTTTCAGTTTTAGGTTGTTCAGTATCAACCATGTAACCAAATTATCAGAATCTGTTTGCAATGAAATTTACAGCCCAGAGAAAGAAAGGCCCGAGTTGAGAACGGCCGTATCAACTGCATACAGTACACATTTTCCACTTAAGAAAACAGGCAAATCATTTATAAAAATTCAAAATAATAAAGAACCCAGTGCTGAACCCAGGGGACTCCCCCCTTCCCCCAGCTCAGACAGGGACTCTCCAACTCTAACCTTCTGTACTCGATTTCCCAAATAGTTTGCAAACCATGCCAAGTTCTTACCCTGTACACCAATACCCTTCAATATTATTAATAGCTGTTTATGGTCCACCATATCGAGGCCTTGGTCAGGTTAATGAGCACTGCACCTATTAATAACCTCTCACAGGCCTCGAGTACGGTGCTCGCCAGCCCAACAAGGGTCTTCACCATGACACCCATCTCCTAAATCCAGGCTGCTGTTCATTCAGAATTTCGTTATCTTCAAGAGAACACACTAACTGACAGAAAATGCCCCCTTTCAACAATTTACCCAAAACTGGCAGCAAAGATATAGGCCTGTGATTTGCTGCATTCAATCTATTCCCTGCCTTAAAAGTGGGACACTAGTTGACATCTTCCAAAGGAGGGACAACATCAGTTCTCAAGGAAAGATTGAAAACATGTGCAGGCTCATAAATAACATTAGCTGCCACTTTTAATAATTTTGGATAACTCTGATCTGGACCACCCTTTCCTCTCATCAAGACTTTGCAAATGTTGAAGCACTTCCTTTGCTTCCACCCCTAGGCTGCTCAATTGTGTTATCAGTCTCCTGTGCAACACAGTGTCAAACACCTTGCTAAAGTCCTGATAGGTCACATCCACTGCCCTCCCCTGATTTATTTCCCTGGTCACCCAGTTGAAAATATTAATCAGATTTGTCTACCAGCCCCCCCCAATGAATCCATGCTGCCGGTGGTCCTGCAACCCACTGGATTCAAGATACTGTACCAGTCTTTTGTGGTGGATGCTGAACTGGTAGACCTTGGGGTTCTTCACTTGGAGTGGTGAAGGGAGCTGTCTCGCTACCAGCAGCGGTAGCGACACCCTCAGCAGGTGGGATGGCGAGGGGCCGCTTGAGGTCCAAATGGGGTTGGGCTGGTGGAATCACCCGACAAGGAGAGGCAGGAGTTGTACACAGAGATTGGATGAAGCAAAGATGTTCATTGGACAGGAGGGGATGGAGGACATGGTCGTACAGAAACATACCAACCGCAAAAACATTAGGGAGTATGGACAGCATTATGGATATCTAAACAGTTACAATCAAACTCTAAAATGTCTAAACTCTATGTTATTCTTCTCTATGGGCACACCACGGCCTATTGCCACTATACTTCTATAATTATTCAACAGTTCCTGTACTTATTATTACTAAACTTAAGTAGAATCAGATGATATATACCCACAACAATACTTGGTTTAGCTATAACCACACAATTCTGCAAGTCCAAATGTCACAAGTCCAAAGGTCTGATGTCTTCATGTACACTGTCATTCTCGATGGTAGCTACAAAGGGAGCAAACAGAGCGGTCGATCCTGAACACAATTCCCATCAGGGACCTTGTAGAAGCCACTGGGTGGTGAAAGGTTTGGTAAACAGACCATATGATTCTTGACAAAGTCCACTCTCCAAGGCTGCCTGAAAGAAAGAACCAGAGCAACTGGTTCCTGGAATAACCCACTTACAGGCTGTCCAATTCCAAACTGAAGATAAAGGGATTCCTTGGCCAAACCTACTTTCAGGGCTACCAAGGACGAGGAGAAACCAGGATCTGAGAGGTGATGAATCCATTCGAGGACTACCACGACCTGAATGATGCTGCAGCACTCAAAGGGCCAGCTAGACTCTGAAAGATCTTGGGTGAAGATAGATCTCTGATAGGACCAGGAACCAGAAGAATCTGTAGAGAGGATGGCTGATTCTGCAATCTTGTCACTAGAACCTAGAACAAAATAAATGGCGGAAACGTGTCCCGAAATGGGCTTCGACGGACTCGACTTTCGGAGAATGACCAGGGGCGCGAGACCAGGTTCTTGGGATGTGCACACTCTTCTGTGGGCGGCCAACTTCAGGACATCCAGATCCGGAACCATATGAAACGACACTTTGCGGCTGTCTTGATGCACGTCGGCGGCGTAACTTTGAGCTGTGAAAACAAAAAGCGGTGGGTATGACATGTACGACTGGTGACGGACTCGACTGCAGACAACACAGACAGAAGAGATGATCTGATGGTCAATCCCACTTGGGTGAAGAATGATGAACAGATGTCCCTTCTGGGTAGAGACTGTTTCTGAGTATGTAGGGTTACTGACCACACCATGGGACTTCAGCGTGGTAGAAGATTGAGACTGTCCCAATATGCTGGTAACAATGTAGCTAAAGATGCACCTTTCTGCAATGCCTACAGAACTGCAGAATGATCAGATAATTTGCCAGGGAAGAGCAAATTATAAATTATGGGGTGATTATTATTACAGGTGGGGCAATTGTTCAGATGCTTGGAGCCATAGTTCAGATGCTCAGGGCAATAGTTCAGATGCTTAGGGCAATAGTTCAAATGCTTAGGGCAATAGTTCATACAACCAGGGGCAAATAACCTCAATCCATATACAATACAGTTTTGGTGCTTCTTAGCAAGTTCACAGTGTTTTTGGATACTTTAGCAACAAACATTTGCATGAACAGTACAGTTGATATAGTTACTTTGCAGTATTTGTGAGCTGGGCACCCTTGGATGGACCCTTTTTCCTGACTGTAGGGCCTTCCCAAATAGGATCTGGCTACCCCTGAACGTTTTGCAATGGATGCCCTAGCCACTATACTGAGGGTACCACTTGCCCTATGCTAATTGCCCAGAACACTAAAGGCCTAAATGCCTTATTTGTTATGGGGTCTATATGCCCTACTAACTGCCACCAGGCTGGCTTGCCCTAATCCACTAGGCCGGGGCTGCCCTTACTACCACTAGGCTGGCTTGCCCTAATCCACTAGGCCTGGGCTGCCCTTGAACCCTGCTTTACCTCGGGCCTAATGCCCTACATTTACCTCAGGCCTAATGCCCTACTCTACTGTGAGCCTAGTGCCTACCTTGACATTGGGCCTGGTGGCCCTTCACTCTGGGCCTGGCGTCCTTACTATAATGGGCCTGGTACCCTCTCTTAAATGGGCCTGGCGTCCTCTGAAATGGGCCTGGTGCCCTCTGAAATGGGCGTGGTGCCCTCTTAAAACTGTTGGCCTAACTTGCCCACTCTATTCTGGGTCTGGTAGCCCCCTTTACACTTATGGGCCTGGTGCCCTCTTTAATCTGCGCTGCCCCTTTAAATTCCTCAGGCTCTCTGAGCCTGCTGTCACTCAGTGAAAAGTAGCCACCTAATCCCGCCCCTCTTATGAATATTTAACAGGCCTTTGTCTGGCCTAGCTTCCCTGGCCCCTGCTATGGGCTTCGCTACCCCGCCTCCCTTCTGAATATTAAATTAAGTCCTCAGACCCGCTTTCCCTTGCGGCGCTCAGCCGCTCTTGGTGCGCCTCCTGTGCGCTTTTAAAATAATAAAAAAAAAACAAAGTCTCTGTTCCTTTAGGCAGACAGCACGTAGCATGTGCTGCCACCGACTCACCGCTCCTCAGGCTGCTGGAGGGCTGCTGCACGATCTCGGGAAGCGGGAGGTGCTCTGGCAGAGGGGAGGGAGAGCTGTAGGCAGCTGAGAGGACAACTGGGGGCCTGAGACGGCCGAAGGCAATTCAGGCGCGATGTGGCTGGCAGAGCTGCTGATGAGGGACCGAAAATAAACTTTTAAACTACTGGGGGAGGTCAAAACAATAAAACGACGGGGCTCCCAAGCCCAAACCATGGCAAATGGCTGATTATTTTCTTCTGGTGCCCCAATGGCACCGCGGACCGAACCAGGGAGTCACGGAGTCTTCGCCAGCTGGAGCCCAGAGCAGGCACACCACCAAATCCTCAGGGAAATGGCTTCTACACCAGGTAAGCCCTAAACAGGTTCCTTCTTGGTTTGTAGTGCCCTCTCTCCTCCACAGCCTGACAGGAACTACTAAAAAACTGTTTAATTTTCAAAGCTAACACTTCTAATTCTAGAGTGTTTTGGACTGGAATGCTGTGCATGAGCAGCTCAGCACAGCATTCCATCCAAGCCATTGTTATTTGCTGCAATTAATTCTGTTTTTTGACCAGCTGTAAAGTGCACAGGGCACTTTTCTTTATTTTTACAGTTTCCCCACTATAGGGAGGGAAATTCACTTAAGAGGGCCCTTTATCATAGTGCCCTGCTGCCACACCTACAGCAGGCACTCTGGGCACCTGTAAACCCCTAGTTTATCTATTTATTCCCTTTTTCTGTAGTGCCCCAACTTGGGGCATTACACTTTCTTAAGTGGTGTTTCCATTAATTTCCCCACCACTGAAGTGAGACTGACTAGCCATAGATGCTAGCCTCCTCCTGCTGCCCGCTCTTATGTGCAGGGATCCCGTTTGCTGTTCTCCAGTCCTATGGTGAACTGTTGAACAGGGCTATCAGTGGAGCAGTTAGCACCTCCTGAGTTATTTTAGTACCCTCGGTGTATCCCCACAGGTCCCATTGTCTTGCCCACCTTCAGAGCTGCAAGTCCTTCAGGACTCTTTCCTCTGAAATGGACTTGTGTCACGTCATCCCCCCCTTTGTTCCTGCTACTCCTGGTGGTCTTTCTCCTTTCCTCCACTGTGGAGACTGAGCAGCAAGTACTGTTCAGGATGGCCATCTTTTCTTGGTCCTCTTCTGTGCAGTCTCCCACTGCTACCCCCTAAATTCCCACTGTCCCTCCCCTTGCTTTCCTCTTCTTACTCATGTATTTAAAGAAAGTCTTATTTCCTTTAGTTACCCCTTTGGTTATCCTTTCCTCTGTTTGTGCCGTTGCTCCCCTCGCCACTTTTTCTGCTTCCTTCTGTTTTACGTGGTATGCCTCCTAGTCCTCCTTCCTCTGCGTTTCCTTCTACCTCCTGAATTCCACCCTTTTTTTCCTTTACCACCTTAGCCACTTCTCTAGAGAACTACAATGGCCTCTTTTTACTTTTGCTTGTACTCGCTTCCTTCACACAGAGGCTGGCTGCCTTAATTATTCCCTTCCTTATTGTTCCCCACTGTGCCTCTATCCCTCCCCAGCAATCCCCGCTATGAGGCAGTTTCTGAGGCAGTCTCCCATTTTTTTAAAATCTGTCCTCTGAAAGTTCAGGACCCTGGTCCGCGTATGGTCTGCCTCTGTTCCCATCCTATTGTTAAACCACACTGTACAGTGATCACTGGTACTTAGGGGACTGCCCACTGTGATCCCTTTGTAAGGAGATATGGATGGTCCTTCTGCTTCCTGAAGCTGCCGTTGGAAGACTCCAATCCACATCTGTCAGATAAAACTCCCCAACTAGCAGCATCTTCCCCTTACTTGCCATCCTGATGATGGCTTCACCAAGTGCCTTATCCAACTCCTCTCCCTGTGCTGGAGGTCTGTATACCACCCCTGTAGAGATAGTGTCCCCAGTGCCTGTCTTCAGGATGACACACATATCTCCAGCCCTTTTCCTGTGGATGCCCCTGTACATCCATGGCCTTGATTCTCTCCCTCTCATATAGTACAACCCTCCCCTCATCCCTTCCCTGATTCTACTGAACAAAGAGTAGCTCAGTATGGCCATGTCCCAGTCATGGCTGTCAGTGCACCATACAGAGAATAATGTATGGGCAACCATACACAACAAGGCTATGTTTCTATTTAGGGGTTGAGATGACAGCATATGAACCTCGTGAGCAAAGCTTGAGGAGGTCCATGATGTCATCTCAGTCCTGAATGAAAACATGCCAAGCTGTGTGTGGTTGCCCATGATTTATTTTGTATAGTATATGTTTTTTCCACAGGCGTGACAGGCACCCCTCCTCCCAGTGATAACAAACTAAACTTGATATTTCTTTGTTATGATCAAAATCAAACTTAAAGACTTTTGAAAGTTAAAAGATACAACTTTGGGAACTGGGTGGTCAGTAAGTACCTAGGTGTGGGGTGAGAGAGAATTTAAATTTTATGACCTTTGAACTGTGCAGAACAACTCTTTGGAATGCAAACAAAAATGCTTTGGAATGTGCACAGTGCTTTAGAATGTGCACATTAACTCTGTTACGGCCACCAAATCCAGGATAACCTCTGCCATGAATGGCCTCCAGGTTTGGGATTTTATTTACCAGACTCCTTGCACTGGCGCACATAGCTTTCCATAACTTACTCCTCCCTGCCTGCTTCCCTGCTTGCCCCCCACCTATGCTGTTCTCTGAAGCTCCACTTGACCCTCTTTCCCTTGTTACATTCTCCGTTACCTGTCTTGTTTACCCCTTTCTTCTTGCTTTTCTGATTCATACACACCTTGTCCTCTGCCCTGTCCCCAACCCTGTCTTCTTGCACCCCTGCCCTGGAGGAGATTACTCACCTCAGGTTCTCCCTACCTGCTGTGTCATCATCTTTAAGATCTGCCCTCCCAAAGTCCAGGACCCTTTTTCTCATGTGGTTTGCTTCTCCGGTCTTTATGTTAAACCACACTGTACAGTGATCACTGGTATCTAGGGTACTGCCACTGTGAAATCTGCATGGCCATCCCTGTCTAGAAGCACCAGGTCCAGCACTGCCCTGTCCTTAGTAGTTTTTTTGACTGGCTGCCTGACAAATGTCCCTTGTAGGGAGTCAATGATGGCTTTGCTCCTTGCCGAAGCCCCTGTTGGAAGGCTCCACTCCACATCTGGCAGGCTGAAGTCACCAACTAGCAGCACCTCCCCCTTGCCTGCCGTGATGATGATGACATCCCCACATACCTTATCCAACTCCTCTTCCCTGTGCTGGAGATCTATACACCACCCCATTATGGAAAGGTGCCCCATAGCTTGTCTCTAGAATGACCAACAGCACCTCCAGCCCTTCCTTTTTCTCTGGGTCACCCTGTATCTCCATGGCCTTGATTCCCTCCCTCATATGTATTTCAACCCCTCCTCTCCTCCCCTCTGCCCTGTCTCTCCTGAACAGAAAGCAAACAGGAATGGCCATGTTCCAGTCATGGTGCTCAGTGCATCATAACTGCATTATGACCACCAAATCCAGGCTAGCCTCCACCACGATGGACTCCAGTTCTGGAATTTTATTACCTAAACTTCTTGTAATGGTCCACATGGCTCTCCATTCCATAGTCCCTCCTGCTTTCTTTTGCCCTTTTCTGCCTGTGCTGACCCTAAAACTCCAGTGGACCCACCTCTTCCTTTTACCTTGTCCTTCCTTGTCTCTTTTAGTCTTATTCTTGCTTACCTGATTTGTGAACCCCTTTTCCTTTTTCTTGTCCCCACCCTTGTCTTCTTTTGCCCCTGCCCAAGGGGTGTTAATTTTCATTTGGCCCCCCCTTCCTAATATTACATAATTTGGTGGGAGCAGTTGTTACTTCCCTTGATTTTACAACCCCTCCAGGCTAGTTTAAATGCTTATGAATCCAAATAGCATTTAAACCTCCCACTAAGGAATATGGTCCTATTCCTGGAGGGATGCAGGCCACTTCCCCTATGGAGGCCCATGTCTTCCCAGGCTGACTCCCAGTTTCCAATGCAGATGAAGCCCTCCTCCAGACTCCATGCCTTCAACCAAGTGTTAAATGCCCTGGTGGGATGTACCCTTTCCTCTACTTAGCTATACATAGGTAGCACTTCAGCAAAGCCTCTGTGCATACCACCTGCTTGAGGCCCTTCCCCACTTCCCTGAAATTATCCTGCACTTATTCTTACTCTGTTCCTTGCCAGGACATTTGTCCCCAGCTGGACAATGATATCTAGCTCCCTCCCAGCTCCTGCTGATCTATCAATTCTCTGGATATGCTCTCCAGCCCTCCAATCCAAAACACCTCTCAGGCACTTTACGTCCCTCTCCCTTCCTTCCCCCTCTCCCAAGTCTGTTCCCCTAACAGTAGTCCCCACCAGCAGCTTCTTTCTCCTCAGCTGGGGGCCTCTTCCTCCCTCCTTGAGGCCTCTCTTCTGAGTAATCTCCCTCCCTTCCTTCCTTTCCATTGCTACTGGTACCTCATCTTGGCTGAACCATCTTGCCAGAACTGCAAAGGAATTCTGCAGTGGTACAGGCTGAGGGACGTGCACACATCATGCCAACTCCACCCTCCTGGAGCCCACCAATGTTCAACCACTCTGCCTTGGTATCCTCTAGGTTGGGTGTTGGCAGACTTGGTGGCCCCTGGGTGGGGCCCAATGTGCTCTTCACCCTTGCTATTTTGGCCCGGAGTTCTGCAAATTCTGCCCTCAACCCAGAGAGCTAAGTTCATAAGGGCAGCACCTCAGTCTCCAGAAGGCAAAATATGTTCTTCCTAAAATAGAACTGTGACCCTTTGCCTGTAAAGCCAGGATACATTCAGTGCATCACCTGGAATAAGGTGAAATTCCCAAATTCCATGGAGCTGTGACAGAAGCAGACTCTGAAAATTCTTAATAGCTCTGGTTACCAGATGTTAGTTGATACAAAGGAGGTTTGCACCACTAACATACTACTGTAGTTAAAGAGTCAGTGATACCTCAAGAAGAACTTTGGAAAACATAATATTTAGACACAAAGTAGCTTATATTTCTCATTAACTACAAAACAGGATAGTTGTTCTTTGAGGTTCATCAGTTCCTATTGCTTCTTCCCAACCTGGGGCTAGATTCACAAAACTTTTCCCCGGCTCAAACCTAGTTTTGTGTGATCAAACCAGGTTTTGCACAAGTTGGTATTCACAAAAAGCCCAGTTTGCATGCTCAAACCGGGTTTGTATCAGGGCAAAGTGTGAAGGAGGGCTGCAATGCAAATGAGGGGGTGGGGACGTGAATATTGCTGCTGTCCCATTCACATAGCATTTGCTCCATGCAAGGACCTCTTGCATGGAGCAAATACAGCTGACCAAGACCTTGCTTTAATCCCGTGTGACCCTAGTGGTTGGTGGAGGTATTGTGCCCCCTTGCCGATCGCTGGTCATGACATATACATTTTGCTTCATGTCCTCCCCCCATCCAATCACCCACTCGATATAAAGTAGATTTTCCCTGGTGTCTAGTGGACCCCTTCCTGATCCTCTGAATACTAACATGACACCATTCACTGGTATCTAGCTGCCCTCCTCTATCCCCGATCCCTGTATCAAAATGTTATCCAGTCCCTGGTGGTCTAGCGGACCCCCCTCTATCCCAAACTGCCTGTCCCCAATAATGTCACTGTTGGTCTAGCAGACCCCCACCCCACCCCTCCACTCTGGCAGACAGTGCCCCCACCCCACTCACCCCCATCCTCACCCGAGATGGTGACCAGCACAGCCCTCCCTCCCCACCATGGCTGGCCAACCACTGAGCTGTCAGTAAGAGCCTTCTGTATACAGTATGCCCCTCACTGATTAACAGTTCAGTGAGTGAGCTGTCATTCAGTGGGTGAGTACTGTATACAGTAGTCACTCATTGACAGCTCATCCAGCAGCCAGCCATGGTGGAGCATGGAGGGCTCTGCCAGTCACCGGCTTGGGGTCAGCATGGAGGGAGCGGGGTGGTGGGGCACTGCCAGTCGGGGTGGGAGGATGGGGGTCCGCTAGACCACAAGGGACACTTATCTTTATATTAGTATGGGCAGATTGGTGATAGGGAAGGGGTCCGCTAGACATCAGGGAATGGTGTCATGTTAGTATACAGGAGATCATGCTAGGGGGGCTACTAGACACCAGGGAATGTTTATTTCAGCACATTGGGCCAGTGATCAGTGGTGGGTGTGTTGGGAGGGACCACTAGACACCAGGAAAAGCCTACTTTATATCAGTGGTGATTGGGTGGGGAGGAGCCACTAGACATCAGGGAAAGGTTTCTGTCAAATTGGGTGGATGATCAGGTGGGGAAGGACCACTGGACATCAGGGAAAATGTATATGTCATTTCAAGCTGGTGATCAGCGGGGGTGGGATCACTAGATGCCAGGGACATAGGGTTGGGTATAGGACAGGGGCTGTGGGGGGCCCCTTAAACTCTGGTGCAGTCTATGTAAATGGGACCATAATAGGCCTTCAAATGGCCACATAGCACCTTGCATGCCCAATGGCTCATTTGCATGACTGCTTTAGTGAATTGCAAATACCGCACCCGCACTATTCATTGCAGGGCCATTCTACTGGCTGCATGTGGGGATGGCACTAGTGGGGTAGCACTAGAGGTAATGGGGCTACCACTGACTTAGCCTAGCCCTATTCACAGTCAGATAGTGCAGTGCGCTATCCATCTGTAAATAGCAATTTTTGACTCCTGGGCAAATGCAAAGCACAATGCACAATTGTTTGTGAATCCAGACCCTGGTGTCATAATACTCTGCTTGTGACATCACAGTTGTTGCCATGGCAATAGACTGGGATGTCACCCAAGAGCATTATAATTTCAAGTTGGGGATTAGCAATAGAGGCAGATGAACTCTAAGTGATAAAGGTTTTGTTTTTTATGAGAATTGTTTTAGTAATAAATAATGGAGAGGAAAAATCTATAGAAGATACATGAACTACAAGCTGAATTGTGTCTAAATATTATGTTTTCCATAGTTTTCCCAAAGGCATCAGTTGCTCCTTAACGGCACTGCTAGAGTCACAGCATGGATTAGTACTAATGCATGATGCTATGCCACGCTATGAATATATGTGTGTGCACAAGCTGTGCCCTCTGAAACTGTCCCCCCTCACCATAGCCCACCACACATTTTAAGCTCCCTTTAGGACAGCTGATTAAGATATTTCATGCTCAGTGACCGTTGTCAGCTCTGCAAGTTGTTCTCCCTATCTGGCGTCCAGTGGAACCCTCCCTCCCAATCCCCAGTCCATACAGAAAGCAGTTTTACCACTGCATTCCTCAGCAAATGCCTTCCTCTACCTACCCTTCAGTTCTTATTGCAGTACTGACACCATGTACCACTTGTTCTACAATGTTTGTGGGTGTAGGAAGTCACAAAGGCCGAAACAGGGATTTCATGGACTGCCTTAGTCAGGGATTGTCCCTGCAGACCATCTGCATAGTGCCCAACCTTCCTTTTGGTAACAGAACTTTTATAATTGTGCAAGGAAGGCTTCTGTCACTCGTCAAGGGCATTACTTGTGCTACATTAAGTGGCCAAATAATCAGTGTAGCTCAGTTGGTAGCACATCTGCCTCTGGGCTAGAAGGTCATGGGTCTTGTCCCACACAAGGACTGGGTTCATTCTATGAACTCTGGCAAGTGAGTGCAACACTAAGGGATTCTCTCCTGTCAGGGTGTGCCATCCTTCAGATGAGATGTTAAACCAAAGTTTTGTCTGCCTTCTCTGGTGTTGTCCTGGTGAGTGTCCAGGTGGGATTTTCACCAATGTCCTGGCCAGCATTCTTCTTTCATTAAAACTGGTTCATGCAATTCTCCAAGCCTGTGTTTGGATGTTGATTTCTGACATGGCTGTCACTACACCTTCACAGTCATTTCACTGCCAGTTTCTCATTGCTTGCAAAGTGCTTTTGGATACAATGTGTTTGAAGAGCATTAGAAATAAATACTGATTCTTCTACTTAGCCTCAGTCATTGTGACTGTGAAGAGGGCCCTGAACTGGTACAACCTGATAGTAAGTCTGATCACTTTTATTGTATTACAAGCAGCATTTTAGTTCTAATACAGGCAGTGTTGGAATTACATTTTATGAGCTTTGGAAGCTAGGGGTGCCTATAAGGGTCCTATATTTAAACTGAACCCCTTCCCATTATAAATCACTGGCAGTGATGGTGAGCTACTGGGGCTCACTTCAGAGCTAGGCAGGCTGAGCCTTGGCAAGCCTCACGGTAATTCCAACACTGAATACAGGTTACCCAGAAAATAAAACATAAGCAGAATCTATGGTTAATCCGGAGTGATGGGCCTAGAGAATAAATTCCCTAAGGAAGCAGTGCAAATGGGGTGTGTTTTGTAAACTCAAGATGGATCAGTTGTTCATGGAGCATAACGTCTTTGGGTACAGCATTGATTTATTGTGGAGGGGAGGGTTGCTAGGATGGTACTTTACAGCAGCTGAAGTATACAAAGGAGAAACAAGTCAGAACCCTTGGCCTCTGGTTCCTGGGGGTTTCCACTACTGATGGTATTCATCACCATAGTATCGTAGCCCCAAAAATGTTCCGGAAGTACATTACATTAAACAATGGCTCAGCTACTTCACAGACTGTATTATAAAATGGATAGGAAGCTGATTGGCTGAAGCAGTCTTTGACCCATGATGATATCTCAGTATATCATAACAGTTTAAAACTGCCAGAGGAGGTGGGGAGACTGAGGGGCGTGTCAAGCATGTGTGGGAGAGGTTCAGGGGCATATTATGTAGAGGAATGGTGGAGGGAGTAACACCTGTGACCATCTAGGGTCACTAGTGATGGAATAGGCAGAGACAAGAAGCAGACAGGATGGGGCTAAAGGTCCTTTTTGCCAACAAAATCTATGTTTCTATGTAACTGATTACCAAGATTAGCCATTTAATAACAACTTGGTGCCACTTTATATTTGCAATAATACACTCCAGGGTGTGTTTTATCATGGAATTGTATCACTTCTTGGGTGGTTGAAGGTACCTGCTGTTGCCTCGAGCTTCACAGAACACGCAAGGTATGACAATACCTCATGATATACCACACCCTGCTCTGTATTATTGCATAAATGTTGAATGCTACAGTTGCTTGGATGACAGGACATGGACACAATGGAACAGTTTTTTTTTGTCAAGCATTTCCAATGATCCTGTGTTGAAAGTTGCCCATGATCTGATCTTATACCTCAGTTCTTAATTACAATCAATGTGATTTCTACCTACCGTATAAGGCTGCCTTGCCTATCTATGACTTTTAACCCAGCTTTTAAGTTTTAATATCCTTCACTCTTACCCAACACCCACACCCACACCCACACCCACACTCACACCCACACTCACACCACACTCACACTCACACTCACACTCACTCACCACACACACACACACACTCACCACACACACACACTCACTCACACACACACACTCACACACACACCACTCACACACACACACCTCACTCACCACACACTCACTCACTCACACACACCACACACACACACTCACACACGCACCACTCTCACACACACACACACTCACTCACACACACACACACCACTCACACACACACACACACTCACACACACACACACACACACTCACACACACACTCACACACACACACACACACACACACACTCACTCACACACACACCACACACACTCACACACACTCACACTCACTCACACACACACACCTCCTCACACACACACACACACACACACCTCACACACACACGCGCTCACATCAGCACCATGCACGCAGTGTGCAGTTGTTCAGCATGCTCTGCTCTCGACCACATGTGACCACCAGAAAATTGCTTCATTTTTGTTTTGCAGCTGGTTAAAAGTGGACAATTCTCAACTGATTCTTTTTTATTTGGAAACACGACACCGTGAATGACACTAATAAGTCCTAAATGTTCACAAAGCATGCCAGAAACAATAAAAGCTTCTGTGGTGCTGCAAACATCTAGAGGTTTTGTGTCCTCCTCCTGGCTCATTTAAGTGACTGCCTCTCCCAATTAGGCAGAGCAGGAGCTCCACATTGCTGGAGTAGGTCACTGTTCGACTCCTGCCTGCTTACAGAGTACACAGAAGCAGCCATTTTCCTGATCCTATAGGTAATGTTGGTGGTGGGGAAGGGGATTGAGTTTGAAGGGTATTTGCAGAAAGAGAGCTCAATTTGTATCTTTCACTGTAATTGGTTGTTTATGCCAGTACTGTGTTTGCTATGGTAGCAGACGGGGAAGCCATGTTACCAAATGATGAAGCGAAGCTAGGAGGGTTGAGGAGAACTTGTTAGCAACCAAGGCTGGTCCCGCAGGGGTTCATTAAAGTGACTGGTACTCCACAATACATTGTCATTTCCGACCTCAACACATCTCCAACATTAGGCCAGCTTTGTAGTGCTGTGTTTTTTTTTTTTAAATATATATATTTTTTCCAGTTGGCAGATTTCTGGGGGTGGGGCATGCTCAGAGCACCCCAGTTTAATATAATAAGTAAATCTTCATGTCTTTTTGAAACCTGAAGGAAGGACTTCAACTTGCATTGGGGGCGGTATTTGCCATTCCAGAGATGTTGGTGTGAGGTAAAGCAGCAGAGTCACTCAGGATTCACAAGATTATTTTAGTTAGTTTATTAGTTAATTAGTTAGTTAATTGGTGAGAAATACATATATTTATTCATTTATTGTTAGGGTTCCATTGGTGTAACTCTTGTGTCTCTGTGCTAGAAGGCTGTGATTTCAATTTCATGGCCAACACTAACAAGCAGGGCACTGCAGTGCGGGGGACGGGGGCAATGTGGTGCCATCCTTTAAGAACTAAAAGCAATCTTAATGTTTTAGCCCATCCTTTTTTATTTAGGATCCTTACCTCACAATGCTGCTATTTTATTCATGCTAATTTTTCTGTTGTTGCAAAATGCTTCCTTTATGTTTCATAAACCGCACTGTGCCATCTTCTTGTCTGATACTGCATGCTCTGTCATGCATTGTCTCAGTGCAGGAAATACATGCCTCACCAGAGGCACTTATACTGAGTAAGCGTCTTCAGTGATATGGTACCAGCTGCCAGCAGAAGAGCATGTATGGGTGTGACACAGATCAACATTTCTGCAAATATAAATTGACTGAGCCATGCACTGCACACGTGTTTAAAATTGTTTGTTTTCTTGAATTTTTGAGGGCTGTGGGGCGTGCCATGCCCATAATACATAAAAGCAAAAAGCATACTGTTGGCAGCTGGTACAATATCAACAGAGATGCTTACACATACACAGTGTAAGGAACTCCAGTGAGCAGGTATGTCATGTGTTGAGATGGAGCTTGACAGAGCATGTATTATCTGACAGAAAGATGGCACAACGCGGTCGGGGTAGTGCAGTTTATGAAACATTAAAACAGCATTCTGAAACAGAAGAAAAAGGAACATGGCTACTATAGCAGCTAAATTGGGAAGTAAGGATCTTAAATCAGAAAGGATGGTCTAAAACGTAATTGTTCCCTTTATAAGCAGGCCCTTTTGACCATCTACGGCCATTGTCCAGCCAAAGGTATAAGATAATGTGGCACTTTTCTAAAACAGTAGAACATGGGTTCTACCATTGTAAAGGGCTGTGTCTGGATGTTAAGTGTTTAATAAATGAAATAATAAATGATATCATTTAGTCCTCAGCAACCATGTTTGCATACAGTACCTTCACTACCAGCATCTAAATCACTGGTGCATAATGACTGCCATGTTCATATGCAGAGCATGATCTTACGGCAAGAGCACAGGACTGAGCACCTGGAGACACAAGTTCAGATCTCATCAGAGGCACTTACTGTGTGGTTCTGAGTAGGCCACTTTAAGGTGTATTTGTCAGTGTAAAATGATGTCATCATACACTTTTTTCAGTAATAATGTAAATCTATCAAAAACATCAATACATCTATTTTCTTTTCATTGTATTTTCATCCTGAAGAAAGATAAGGGGTTTTAAAGTTTGTTTTTTTAACTATACCTGCTCATTGGCCATGCCCACTATCAGTAAATTAAACATTTTGCTGTGGTGCTGTGCTGTTCACCATCAGAAATGCAGGTTAGCACCTTCCTAATACATCCAGAGTATGAATCCAGCATGTAAAGTCAAAAAGTAACCTCAAGGGAAGTTTTTTTTAAAATTGCGAGTGGCAGCCATCTTTTATGACTAGGGACCCAATTTTCAAAACCTTCGTAGATCAACACAAGTAGTGCCAAACTCCCACATGTGGCAAAGTCTGTGTGCGCTGTGGACCTTGTGCCATATTTTGGTACAGTAGGGGTCTTGGCACCAAAGTTCTTGGAGTTGTCACAAACCATGCCTTGCACCAAACTAATGGTGCTCCAGAGGGGAATGACAGAGGCTGCTGTTATCCCCTTCCCTGTACCAAGCCAGCCCACTATGTATATCTTGTGTGTCCAGTATACTTAGGAACACTGGCAAAGAAGCCACAGGACAAAACTAGTGAGGGGCCCTGAACACCAGGCTCCATGGGGAGCCCAGATGCTGCCCTGCCATCTACCCTCAAGACCACCCCATCTCTCACCCAGGGCATGCCACCACCACCACCACCTGTGTCCTCTGGCAGATGTGGGCACATAGCACTACCACATGCTCTGGGTCCCAACCACTCCACCGCTACTTGGGGCAGCCAGTACTGGAAAGGCAGCACCTGCCAGCCACTGTGGACAGCAGTAAGGAGGGTGTGGACATCCATGTGTTGTGCCCAGACACTGCTCACCCCCATGCAGCTGGCAGCAGGGTCCATGCCTATGTGGCACCCTGAAGTTCTGGCACTGACAGGTGTACATTTCTTTGTGGAAGGGGCTTTAGACCAGCTCATGGTTCATAGCAGCTCACTGTTACAGATGAATTTAAAATTTAAAATACTGTGCCACCAAGAAACTTTTTAACCCCAAGGCACCAAAGATACATGCTGTAAATGCACTCTTACATAAAGAAGTATCAGTCATGCTGCTAGTATATTGAAACCAGCTTGCAGCACTGATGGTTCTTCACATTCATCTTTAACAAATCATGAACACCAAAAAAATGGGGCAGTCATAGGTGCATATCTCGCAAAGTGAAGACACATAACAGATTAAAATATAAAATCATATATAGCTTTATATAACACAATAGAAGGAGAAGGAAATTGTTTAACCAGGAAAGGCACACTAAGACATAACTTGTTTCCAGGTGTGACCTAGGAGCACAAGGAAGTTAGGTGACTTGCTCAGAGTCACACAGTATGCAACTAGGGGCTGATATGATTCAAACCCAGGTCTCAGGTTTGCAGTTCAGTGCCCTTAACAGATACAGTGTACTGCCTCCTAGACAATAGTCAGTGTTACAGTCCAAATCATTCTAAATAATATATAAAGAATAATATATGGTGGGTGGGTGTAAAATTTGGTTTTACACACACACACACACACACACACACACATTGAATTAGTGTAGCAGTTCTGCCAGAAAGACAGACACACACAGCCTATCTCTCACACACACACACACACACACACACCCTGTCTCTCACTCACTCTCTCTCTCTCACACACACACCATCTCTCACTCACTTGCTCACTCAGTCATCAGTTGGGATTGGTCAGGAATGCAGCTGCGGAGCCCTGCTTGAGAAATAAGTATGGCAGGATCAACCAGATACATTTTTGGTTCTTTGAAGGCAGGATCAACCAAATATATTCAAAACTGTGTAAAAAAAAAAATACCTGGCATGAAGTTAAATGCAATGGATACGTTCCCACGGCCCATTCCATGGAAATTCAGTTAGCGAAGAATGGAGCCACCATGTTTGGAGTGATGATCGACCCACCCAGTCAGAGAGCAGCAGCCAATGAGCTACATAGATCTTTCTTGAGTGGCAGGCAGTGATTACAACCTCCTGTGTTGTAACCGAAAATATCAACATGGGAGGTTGTAACCGAGAATAAAACCACTGTTATTTGTGCATAAAAAAGAATGATGATTAATTAAAATCAGATTATTTGTACATCAATAAATCTAAGCTTACCTCTGATTCAATAACTAAGCCCACATACATTCTGTATTTCAATACTTCAGTCTTAAAAAATCATTAGTTTGTTTAGAAAGGGGTCTACCTCCATTCTATCATTGAGACCTTTATTTTCCATAGGCCTTAGGGAAAAAATCCAGTACTGCTTCCTCCATAACAATATGTTGTCATAATTGCCCCCGTCTGGTTTTGATGGGTTTCTCAATCCCAGTGAAGGAGAACTCATGCTCAGATTTATCCCTAGACCTCCAAACATGTACTGCTGATGCATTATTGAGGTCTACATTTTCAATATGACACATGTGTTCCCCAATCCTAGTTTTGAAGGTTATTTTCATCTTCCCCACATTAAAACTACCGCATGTACACTGGGCCAAATAAACAATACCATTGGTGTTACAAGTGATGATGAACTCTCATACTTTGACTGCCCTATTTGTGGCTGGATTAATATAACGTTGTCATTTTCACAACAGAGCAATATTTACAGTTCCCATTTGTAACATCCTCATTACTTGCTGGTAGCCACATGTGGTTTGTCTGATAGCGATTGCACCACATGCACAATCATATCTTTAATGTTTTTACCCCTATGGTACACCAGTCTAGGGCCACCAGCTTCCAACTTCCTTAATCCTGGGTCTTTCTTTACCAAATGGCAATGTTTTTTAATGATCGATGCAATTTTCTGAGACAGGGTGTTATATGTAGAGATTAAGATTATCTGTGGATCACAGGTATTACTCCTTGCTTTTTCTTCCAGTAGCTCCTGCCTAGGTATCCTATCCATCTCCTCTTTGGCCCCAAAAAGCATTTCTCTATTATATACTCTGTCACTTAATCTTTCTACTAACTCTCCTGCTCTGACCTGATATTTACTCTCATTACAATTCCTTTTGGTCCTAATGAATTGTCCATTAGGTATAACTGAGATCACATGCCAGGGATGGCTACTACTGGTCAACAGTAGTGTGTTTCTATCCATGAGTTTTCTAAATAAATTGATAGTAATTCCGCCTTTACCATCTTTTATTATTATTATCAGATCCAGAAAATTGATCTGGGTTTGGCTAAATCACACACTAAACTTGAAGCTGGGGTTGCTATTTTCAAGGAAATGTACAAACTCAAATAGTTCTTCCTCTGCTCCCTTCCATACTATATGTATATAATCTATAAACGTTCTCCATAAATCAGTTTTATGGAGGAAGTTAATTTTTTCCTTCATTATGTACAATGTCACATTCACATTTTGCCATATACAAATGAGCATAGTTCAGTGCAAAACTCACATACATCACAGCGCCTTTTTTTTAAGAAAGAAATTACTCTTGTAAAAAAAGTATAACATTCTAACACAAATTTTGATAGCTGTATTAATACTTCTATCTGTGGATCATCTACAGGGCATGTATTTAGGTAATGCCTAGAGCTGTGCGGAATGAGAAAATTCCAGATTTGCAGAATTTCAATGATATTTTGTGAAATTCATGAAATTTCACAGAATTTTGTTGGACTTTGTGGAATTTTTAACATTTATTAATTGTGTCATAATGTGGTTGTGTATTGGGTAGAGCTCTGAAATCTGGTATGCTCACTTTCTGGGAGGAGTTATAATAATGTGTTGCCACATATCATGAGATTAGGATGGATTATTTCACAATTATAGGTGCTTAAAGTCTGTCATTTTATTTTTGTGGGAAATTTCTTGAACGTTTTATCTGCATATACCTCAACCACCTATTAGGCCAGAGATCTTAAATTTGGCATGGTTACTTGATGACAAGTGTTCTAACAATGTCAAATTCCATGACATTAGGATGGATTGTCTCAAAATTATACGTGCTCAAAATCTGTCATGTAATTTGTTAGTGGGAAATTTCATGAACACTTTTATTTAAATATACCTCAGCCATCTACTGGGCCAGATATCTTAAATTTAGCACGATTACTTGGTGATAAGTGCTCCAAATATGTGCCAAATTTCATGACATTAGGATGCATCATCTCAAAATTATATGTGCTCAAAGTCTGTCATATTATTTTTTTACAGGAAATGTCATGACAGATTTTATCTGCATATAACTCAGGCACTACTGGAGCTAGACATGTGCACATTAGCTTGACTAATCTTTTTGTAATGGTTATAAAATCTTCTAAATATGGAAATAATTAGATTAGAGATTTGTAAGTTACATGGGTTAAAAATTTTACTATGTCAATATCTACAAAATTTTGTGAAAACTCTCAAAAATGTGAATGTTTGTAACTTCTCTGTTCTTGCAGGCATAGACATAACATTTGACATGCATATCCAATGCCAGTGTATCCTGGTGTCTAACACAACTGGATAAATTGGTTTAGCAATTTTAAATGTATAATGGAAAAAAACAAACAAAAAAATATTGGTCACATTTTCTCAAATATTTATAGTAGCATATAGATGAAGCATCCAGAATTATTTTTGTGGATTTTAACATTCACAATGCATGTATCACTACTTAATTTGATAAGGTGGGCTGAGCTTTTTACAATCCTGCTGTTCCTCTCAGGGTGACTATTTCACCCCCTCTTCTCTCTTAGCATTGCTAGATTGACTCAGTAGAACTACTAATCCAACAGATATCCTCTTTGTTCTTTACAGTGACTAAATCCCTTTTAACGAGAGTCATCACCTCCTTTTCCTGTCACCCTATCCTGTTGGAATAGCTAGAATTCTTCATTCCTGTTGCCTCAGACATTGTCTTCCTCCACTACATCTTTTTGAGTACCTCTATGTTCCAGACTTGCATGTACGTCTGGCTCCCTGGATCATCGGTTTACTAGATTTAACATAGAAACATAGAAACATAGACTTTGACGGCAGATAAGGACCGTTAGACCCATCTAGTCTGCCCATTTCCTACCTACAGGATAGGCGCAGATCCTATTTAACTAACAGCCTATATCTTCCTGCCCCCACAAGAATTGCCTTATGTCTGTCCCATGCATTCTGAATTCTCCACAGTTTTAGACTCCACAACTTCCTCAGGAAGGCTGTTCCATGCATCCACTACCCCTCTGTGAAATAATACTTCCTCACATTGCCCTGAACCACCCTCCTTCTATCTTTAAATTGTCCCCTTGTTCTTGCAAGTCTCTTTTCTGAAAGATGCTACCCTCTTGGACTTTGTTGATCCCTTGAGGTACTTGAAAGTTTCTATCATGTCCCACCTCTCCTTCTTTCCTCAGGGTATACATATTAAGCTCCTTTAGTCTCTCCTCATATGGCTTCTCTTGCAGACCCTGCACCATTTTAGTTGCCCTCCTCTGGACTGCCTCTATCCTGTCTATGTCCTTGCAGAGATGGGGTCTCCAGAACTGGACACAGTATTCCAGATGGGGTCTCACCAACTGTCTGTACAGAGGGATAACAACTTCCTGTTTTTTGCTGCTGATGCCTCTCCCTATACATCCCAGTATACCCCTGGCCCTCCCTACTGCCTTCTCACATTGCTTGCTAACCTTAAGGTCATCTGATATGATTACCCCCAGGTCCCTTTCCTGTTTTGTTGTTGTTACTACCTCCGCACCCATTATGTATTCTTCCCTGGGTTCTTGTTTCCAGGTGCATTATTTTGCACTTTTTGCATTGAATCCTAGCTGCCATATGTCTGACCATTCCTCCAACCTTGCCAAGTCCCTTTTCATCCTTTCCACGCCTCCTTGTGTATCAACCCTGTTGCAGATCTTTGTGTCATCTGCAAAAGGCATACTTTCCTTCCAGTCCCTCTGCAATGCCACTGATGAAGACATTAAAGGACTGGACCCAATACTGAACCCTAGTGTACCCCACTAGTAACCGCCCTTTCTTCAAGTGGACTCCATTTACAATTACCTTCTGTGTCCTGTTGTCCAACCAATGTTTTACCTAGGCTACCACCCTGGGACCCACTCCCAGGCTGGTTAATTTGACTAATAATCTTTTGTGTGGGACTGTGTCAAATGCCTTGATAAAGTCTAGGTAGGCCATGTCCACAGCCCTCCCTGGTCTACTACTTTGGTACCCAGTCAAAGAAATCTATTACATTCATCTGACATGACCTTCCGCTGTGAACCCATGCTGCCTTGGATCCTGTGCTCCACTGACCTCTAGAGTGCAACTATTCTTTCCTTCAGAGTGACTCCATCACTTTCCCTACCACAGAGGTCAGACTGACAGGTCTGTAGTTTCCGCCTCTGTCTTGGTCCCACTTTTGTGAAGGGAATCACATCCACCTTCCTCAGTCCTCAGGTACCACACATCCTCCCATGATTTATTAAAAGAGTAGCCAGTGGTTTCACTAGTTCCTTCCTTAATTCTTTTAGAATTCTGGGATGAATTCCATCAGGACCCATTGCTTTGTCCACCTTCAGTTTTAGGAGTTCTTGCAGAACCCTTTCTTCTGTGAAAGGACTGGGATCGACCCCCTATCAGAGTGCTTCTGTTAATTGGATTAGGCACTTCCCCCTCCTTTTTGTGAATACTGAGCAGAAATATTCATTCAGTATTCCTGCTTTTCACTGTCCCCTCTGCCCACCACCGTTTATTCTATTCAGCCTCACTATCCCTCCCTTTGTCTTTCTCGACTCACTGATGTACCTATAAAGGTTTTATCCCTTCTTAACTGAGTTGGCTATCTTTTCCTCAGTTTGGGCCTTTGCTATTCTGACTTCCCTCCCTGCTTCCTTCTGCCTTAACTGGTCAGCTCTCTGTCCTGCTCCTTCTGTGTTTCCTTATACTTCTGGAATGCTATCTTTTCTTCTTGACTTTCACAGCCACCTCTCTTGAGAACCATAGTGGCTTTTCTTTCATTTTGATTTGTTTATTGCTTCACACAAAGGCTTGTTGCCTCTGTGATGGCAGTTTTGATAATTCCCCATTGTTGCTCCACACCTCCTTCTAGCCTGTTTGCTAGTGCTTTTCTGAGGCACTCTCCCATCTTGCCAAAGTCAGCTCTCCTAAAGTCCAGTACCCTCACTTTTGTATGGCTTGACTCTGTAGCTGAGTTTAACGTGAACCACACTGTTTGATGGTCACTTGTCCCCAGATGGTAACCCACTTCTAGATCTGAGATCCTCTCACTGCCCCCATTTGAGAGTACGAGGTCTAAGATTGCTCCCCTCATGAGTGGGTTCCGAAACTAGCTGTCTAATGCCTGCCACCTGTAGGGCATCAAGAATGGCCCTGCTCTTGGATGTCGCTGCAGCAAGTGTGCTCCAGTTAACATCTGGCATATTCAGGTCTCCCATCAACAGTATCTCCCCTTTCTCTGCCATTCTAAGAATGCCTTCCATCATATCCTTGTCCGTTTCTTCCCCCTGACATGGGGGTCTGTACACAACCCCCTGTGCGGATTGTGGTGCCATTTCCAGTCTCCTTATACTGCAATCCTGCATTCAGGTTGGAATTGTTGACACTCATTTTGCTTCATTGCTCCAACATGGGTCTGCCACTGATGTGCTAAGCTCAGATGTCCATTTCTTGGTGAAACTATGCATCTAATTCCTGAATATGGTGACCCCACTGCACTACCTGCCTCTCATACCCCTATCCTTTAATTTGAATCCCCCAGGTAAGGTTAAGTGAAATTAGGAAATTCCAATTTTATAGAATTTGGAGGACATTCCACAATTTTCACAAAGACTCATGGCATTTGACTTTAAGTACAGATGTTATTTTGCAGTTTCTGGCAGCAAGCAAGTAATACAATTAAGATACACAGTCTCCACTTAAGGTCTAAGAACCTGCCAAATTTAATGGCATTGCATTCTCTAGTTTTAAAGGTTCAGGGGTTTATAAATTTGCAATTTACATTCTTGCAAAATTAAAATGTAAAATGTTGTGAATGTTTGACTACGTTTAATTTAGTCCCATTTAAAGCTGTAATTATGAATTTTGTCAGAAATAACCATGTGACATATTAGTTTAAAAGTTTCATATTTGGTTAAACTTGGATATATTGTTTTAAAATTAGAGGGGAATAATTAGAATTTAAATGTTGGCAACACATTTGATAGGTTATAACTCAGTCCCATTTGAAGCTACAAATCTCGAACAATGTACTTATATAAATGTAGTGATAAACTGTATACCTGTAAATATTATAAAATGTCAATGAATACTAGCAAAACTGTACTAAAATAACAGAAATCTAAATGTTGGCAAAATGTTTGCCTACCTATGACCCAGCCCTCTTTGAAGCTTAAAGCATACATAAAATGTTGAGCACATACCCAGGTTGAATGTTTCTTTAAATCCTGAAACTGTGGAGAAATTTAAATAAGTCATTTTAAAATTAGATTGAAATAACTGAAAATTTAATTTTGATTAAATGTTTGCCACCCGTAATGCCACTCCCTTTTAACCTATGACTCTGACAATTAGTGCCAATTGTAAACAATTATTAACTGTCCACATACCAAATTTGGTGGCAGTTGGATGTGTACTTGCTAAATGAGAGCAAAATAACTGAAATTTAAAACTTGGTGAACTTTCATTGAATTTTCATGCAAATTCCTCAAAATTCCAAGAAATTGGAATGGTAAGTCTGTGTGAATTCTGTGGGTGGAAATTTATATTCCACACAGCTCTATTATAAATGAGGTAAAGGGATAAAGTCTGCGAACCTTCTAAAAGAGTCTTCATTTTTTTATTTTATTGTTATATTCAAATGTTGTTAGTTGTCTGTTCTATATCCATGGTAATTTCTATGCCCAAATATTTGGTAGAAACTTCTAATTGCATCTCTTGAAAACTTATTTGTGTTATCTGATATATTTTTTTATGGATAGTATAACTGACTTAGATTTATTCAATTTATATCCCAAAAATATCCCAAAACTTTCAAACAGTTTTCAGTTTCTTAAATTAATTCTGGGTATGACCGAGCTGTTTTTTTTTAGAATCATCATAAGGTCATCAGCATACGCATTAACCTTGACAGTCTCTACATTTTGTGATAATCCTTCAGTTTGTTGATTGTTTCATATATGTTTGTAACAACATCTCCAAAGATATTATAAACAGTATTGGAGAGAGAGGGCAGCCCTGTCCAACTCAGTTCAGCATTTGCATTGGTTGTGTTTTAACATAGAAACATAGAAACATAGAAGTTGACGGCAGATAAGGACCGCAAGGCCCATCCAGTCTGCCCAATTAAATTAACTTATCTTAGATAAAGCCTTGCATAAGCTATAGAAAAGGTTAACAATATTTAGTAATGCCTTAGGTAAACCTATGCTTTCAAGATTTTTAATAATGAAAGACCATTGCAGAAGATCACAATCTTTAGAAGCATCTAAAGTAATAGCCACTGCTTCAGATCAAAATATTTATTGAGCTCTGTAATGGTCTGTACTTTCCTTAGGCCTTCATGTATGTTCTTGCTTTTAACAAAACATGTCTGGTTGGGGATGATGACACCTGGAGTGCATTCCCTAGCTTCTTAATAATTAATTTGGTTATAATTCTGTAGTCAACATTTAATAGTGAAATAGGTCTATGATTTTCCAGATTTTCTTTATTCGTCCCTTCCTTATGTATCAAAAGGATTAATACATCTAATACAGATTAAGGAATATCTTAAGAGAGGCACATTTCCTGGATTATCAGTTCCAACCAGGGAAGTAAAAAGTGAGAAAAAACAACATAACATTCCACCATTAATCTGTCTAATCTCAGTGCTTTATCTTTACGGAGTTAACCTACTGGATATGGTTGCAATTACCAAGTCCTGGTGCAATGAAAACCAGGATTGGGATGTGGCCATACCAGGTATACTCTGGTCAGAAAAGACAGGTTAGGTAAAAAAGGGGAGGAGTGGTTGTTTATGTTAGGGACAAAATAAAAGCCACAGAAATAAAAGGAGAGAAGGGAAGAGCTGAGGTACTGTGGGCAGTCCTGGGAACATGTAAGGGGGGCACTATTCACATAGGAGTGACCTACAGACCTCCAGCACAGGGTGACAGGTGGCTAAGGACATGATGGAAGCCATCCAAAGAATGGCAAGCAAGGGGGAGGTGTTGCTTGTGGGGGACTTCAATCTACCAGACGTGGATTGGAGTCTACCAGCTGCAGCCACAGTCAGAAGTAGACATCCTGGGCTTCCTGCAAGGGGCATTCCTCAGGCAACTAGGTGAAGAAGCCCACTATGGGGGGTGATATTGGACCTGATACTGACAAATGGGGACAGTGTTGCTGACCTCACAGTGAGTGACAACCTGGGATGCAGCAATCACATACAGTATGGTTCAATATAAGGACTTGGCCAGAACTAAGCTGCACTAAGATGAGTTTCCTGGACTTCAGGAGGGCTGGGTTCAGGAAAATGGGAGAATGTGTCAGGGATGCCCTGGCAGGGATAGGGGATCTGGGGGAATTGAGGAACTATAGGCAAAAATAAAGGAGGAAGTAAAAAAGCAACAAATCTCTGTGTCAGGCAAGTTAACAAGGGCAAGAAAAAAGAGACTGCTATGGTTCTCTAAAGATGTAGCAGAAAAAGTAAGAGCAACAAATACTAGCATTTAGAAAGTACAACAAGACACAGAAGGAGGAGGATAGGGAAAACTACCAGGAGAAACAAAGGGAGACAGGGAAGGTAATTAGACCCATAAAGGCACAACCAGTGGAGAAAGTTGTTGAAACAGTAAAAGAAGGGGGATAAAACTTTCTTTAGATATAAAAGTGAGAAGATGAAGACCAAAGGGGGAATGGTAAGACTAAAAGGGGAAGAAAGGGGTTGTGAGGAAGAGGACCAAAAGAAGGCAGACATATTGAACAAATACTTTTGTTCAGTATTTACAGAAGAAGGGGTAGGTGACAGGCCAAAGATAAAGGACAAGGACATACATGGTAGGGAGGTTTACGCCAGTCTTTTTACAGAGGAGAAAGTCTTCAAGGTACTAGCACAATTAAAAGTAGACAAAGCAATGGTACCTGATTGAATGCACCCCAGAATACTGAGTGAGCTCAAAGAGGTGCTGACTGCACCTCTGACAACTCTGTTCAACTTATCATTAGGTTCCGAGGGACAGGAGGAGCGCAGATGTGGTCCCACTTGACAAAAGAGGGAACAGAGAGCAGGTAGGAAATTATAGACCTGACAGCCTGACTCTGGTAGTGGGCAAAGTAATGGAAACACTACTGAAGGAAAGGATAGTGGAATATCTTGTAACTAGTGGATTACAGGATCCAAGGCAACATGGTTTCACAGGGGGGAGGGCATGCCAGACATACCTTCAGAAGAAGCCAGAAGGTGAAGGAAGGAAACATATTCAATTCAGTGCTTTAGAGTAACTGGTAATTGGTATTTTTCCTTTAAACTTAGATTGTAGGCTTGTAGTGACACTATACTTTCTTTCTGTGTTGTCTTTACTTATAATTGTTTTTGGGCTGTTGAAAATTTAAAACATAGTGGTGGTGTAATTCTGTGCTGTCTTTAATTGCTGCAAATTTTCACCCCCCCACCCCTTCCTCCAACTCTTAATTATATGCCCTGATAAATCTGATTGACAGGAGCTAAACACAGGGTATAGTAAGAGGTGTGAAGTAGGAGGGCATAAGGGGAAAGACCACCCTCAGCACGACAAGTGTTTTGACTCATTTATTTATTTATTGGTTTCTTTTTCCTTAAAAAAATATATATCTGACGATCAGTTACAGGATTTTTAGTACTGTAAATAAATAAAAAGAGAACTAAGAGAGCTTCAGTAGCAGAGAAGTAGTGGAATTGCAGTATAAAGTGGGGAGTGGTGCAATGCAGTGGCTGTGGGGCAGCCATATTCAGGCAGACCTTCTGGACACTGAGGTGCTGCCCTATCTGCATGCATCTCTCTGGACTGTGGGATGAGGTAGCCAGACTCAGAGCGGAAGTAAACTGGGTCAGAGTACCATCACCCCATCCAGGGACCACCCAGTCCAAGCAGCTGCCCCAAAGGATGCCGAGAACGAGGAGCACTTGGATGACAGTGGGCTCAGGGAGGGTTAGAGCAGTCAGGCAGAGACATATCCCAGATCCTATTCCTCTCAAGAACTCATATGCCACACTGGCAAATGAGGACAACCAAATAGAGTACCCAGGGAAGTGGAAGGAAAGGATGTGGAGGTTAGGCAAGGAGGTGACCTCAGTGGGGAAAGCAGTGGACCCCAGAGGAGGAGAAGCCGAATCCTGGTGGGGACTCCATCGTAGAGGGATCCAGCTAGGAACACAGGAGGGGAGGACAGGAGGTGAGGGTGCCACCAGGTGCCACGGCATGGAGGATGGAAGGAAGATACTGGGGATCACTGGGAAGGCAAGACAGGAGGGTGAGCTGGATGTCATTATCCCCTAGGTACTAATGACTTGGCAAATGGGAGCCAAAGGAAGTTCAGGAAGAGTTTAGGAAACTGGGGAGGGTCTCAAGCAAGTAGCTACTTCTGTCACTTTCTCAGAAGTACTACCTGTGAGAGCAGGGAGAGCAACATAATGCATGCACCAAGAACTTTAACTCATGGTTGAAGAACTGGTGCTGTGGAGGAAGGGTTTGGATTCATTGGTGACTGGGGACCCACCTGGAGGGATGGAGGTTTGTTCAAGCCTACGGCCTGCATCCATCCTGGAGGGAATCAAGCACTCAATGATAAGTTTAAATGCTACATTGACAAGCATTTAAACTAGCAAAGGGGGTGGCAGGCCAGCAAGGATGGTACCTACTTGCTCACCCCACAGCTAGTAGTGGAACCAGTGAACCAGAGGGTGGCTATCTCTGCAAAGCAGGTGCAAAAGATGGAGATTAGTGTCCAAAAGGTGGATAAGCAGAAAAGGGCAAAATTCAGCAGAAGGGCAAACAGCAAGGAGAACCAGGGATAAATGACAACCAAGGAAGGGGCTGGAGTAGAACAGTGAAGCAGTCTAGGAGGTCAAATCATGGAAAGCCATGTGTGCAAATGCCAGGAGCCTTAGCAACAAGATGGAAGATCTGGAGCTGTCATGGTATTTATTTATTTATTTATTTATTTATTTAAACATCAGTTTAACAACCTTTGAGCCAGAGGCTCATTTACAAAAGTACCTCGTCACATAGAGGACAAACAGACATTAGAGCAATAAACAACAGTTAATACAGAAATAAGGCAAGTTCAAGATACATATGCTTTAAGGTGAGGACCGTAGGGTAAGATTAGATGGGGAGGGGTTGGGAGGAAAGACGAGAGGTAGGGTGGAAGTTCAGGGGAGAAAGAGAGGCAGGGGCAAGGGGGGGGTGGGAGTGCTGCTCAGCGAGCATTGTCAAGTCTATAAAAAATTTTATGTTCTTAACTTTTAAAGTCTTATCACCCCACTTCTACTTCTCAGCAGCAACACCTGCGGGAATTGAGCAGGTGGTTTCTGAGGCTGAGTTTAAAGCTTGCTAATGTGGGGGAGTCAGAGATACTGGTAGGGAGTGAATTATACCAGGTAGGGGCTCTGCAGGGAAATGCCCTTTGGCCTTGTGAGGTCCTAGCCCTTGGTATGAACAGGACGCTTTGGATGAGCTGCGGGTGTTCACTGCTGTGCAGTGCGGCTAATAGAGCTAGCTAGACCAGTTGGAGATAGGCCATGCAGTGCTTTAAAGGTGAGCAGGCAGGTTTGATACAAGAGCCGCCCATCCAGGTTGAGTAGGTGGACAAGGCATACAGCTGACATGTATGCGTTGTCTAGGTGCACCAGTGATAAGTCTGCAGGCTTTGTTAAGCATAAGGCAACCTTGCTGAGCGCTGTCTGATCAGCTGATCCATAGACCGGGAGGCCATAGTCGATGAGGGATAACACAGAAGAGGTGACAGCCAGGCGGAGGACATCCACAGGGAGACATTTTTTGTGCGGAAGAATGCCCAGCCGCGGTTTCGGCGGTGTTCAAGCGGAATATGGTCATGAAAGGAGAGGGCTGGGTCAAAGACAACTCCCAGGTATTTAAAGGACTGCACAGGTTCAGTCAGACCTGGACATTGTGGCCATCACTGAAACCTGGTGTAATGATAACCATGACTGGGAGATGGCCATACCTGGCTACAACATATTCAGAAGAGACAGAGCAGGCAGGAAGGGAGGAGGGTAGCTGTATGTGAAAAATGACATAAAGGCCACAGATCCAGGAGGAACAAAATGGGGAGAGATACTGTGGGTTAAGCTGGAAAGGAAAATGGGGCCAGCCATCCGCACAGGTGTGGTCTATAGACCACCAGCCCAGGAGGAAGAAACAGATAGGGAGCTGATGCTAGCCATCCAAAGGATGGCAGACAAGGGTGGAGGTAGTACTGGTTGAGACTTCAATATTCCAGACGTGGACTGGAGCATCCCAGCAGCAGCATCAACTAGAGCAGATTTATCCTGAATCCTTCAGGGTGCCTTCCTCAAGCAACTGGTCATGGAACCAACTCGGCAGAAGGCAATACTGGACCTTGTGCTCACAAACAGGGACAGTGTGATGGGGGTAACAGTGGGGGAGCACCTGGGTAACAGTGACCACCAGTCATTGTGGTTTGAAATCACAGAAAGGGAAGAACCAAACCACACAAAAACACGTATCCTGGATTTTAGGGGGGCAGACTTTGGGAAAATGGGAAGATACTTGAAAGAGGCATTAAGGGGAATGGGACAGGAATCAGGGGTTGAGGAACAGTGGGCAGTATTTAAAATGGGGATTATAAGAACAACAGAATTATGCATTAAGCAGGTTAGCAAGAGAAAAAGGAAGAGGAGACCATTATGGTTTTCCAAAGAGGTAGCAAAGAAAGTGAAAGCCAAAAGATTGCATTCAGGCAATACAAAAGACACAGGCAGAAGGGGATAGGGAGAAGTACCAGGAGAAACAAAGGGAGGCAGGGAAGTCAGTAAGGGAGCCAAAGCTCAGACAGAAGAACACATTGCAAAATCAGTGGGTAAAGGGACAAAACCTTTACAGGTATATAAGTGAAAAAGAAAGACAAAGGGAGGGATAGTGAGACTGAAGGGGAGGATGGGAGCGCGTGGAGGATGACAACAATAAAGCTGACATATTGAACAGGTATTTCTGCTCAGTCTTTACTAAGGAAGAGGGGGTAATGGGTCTGAAGGGAGTACAAGGGGTGAGAATGGTGCAGAAATGGACACAAGTCCCTTTACACGAGAAAGGGTCCTGAAGGAACTGGAAGTACAAGAGCTGATAAAGCAATGGGGCCAGATGGGTGCACCCAGGGTCCTTAAAGAACTAAAGAGAGGTGGTTGAACCTCTGGCTATCCTGTTCAGCCAATCACTGGAAACAGGGAGGTACCCAAAGACTGGAGGACAGCAGATGTAGTCCCTTATACAAAAGTGGGAATAAAGAGGAAGCAGGAACTACAGACCAGTCAGCCTCACCTGGTAGTGGGAAAGATCATGGAAGCACTACTGAAGGAGAGATTGGTGGAACATCTGGTTGTCAATGGACTACAGGACCCAAGGCAGCATGGTTTCACCAGGGGGAGGTCATGTCAGACCAACCTCATTGAATTTTTTGACTGGGTGACTAGGGAGGTGGATCGGGGAGGGCAGTGGACATGGCCTATCTGGACTTCAGCAAGGCCTTTGACACTGTGCCACATAGAAGACTATTACACAAACTGGGGAATATGGGTGTGGGCAGGACAGCAGTGTGGTGGGTAGGTAACTGGCTGGGTGGCAGGACAGAGGGTGGTGGTAAATGGCTGTCACTCCACAGAGGAAGAGTAACCAGTGGGGTACCACAGGGATCCAGTGCTGGGACGGTCCTGTTCAACATCTTCATCAGTGACATTGCACAGGATCTAGAGGCAGAATTTCACTGTTCGCTGATGACACAAAGCTCTGTAACAGAGTAGACACACCAGAGGGTGTAGACAGAATGAGAAGGGACCTGCAGAAACTTGAAGAATGGTCAAGGGTTTGGCAGTTGAAATTCAATGCAAAAAGTGCAAGATAATGCATATGGGCACAAAACCCTGGCACAATATATCAGTTGGGGGTGAGGATATAGCATGCACCAAGCAGGAAAGGATCTTGGGTTGTCATCTCTGATGGCCTCAAGGTAGGAAACAGTGTGACAAGGCAGCAGGTAAAGCAAATAGGATGCTGGGATGTATAGGCAGGGCATCACCAGCAGGAAAAGGGAGGTCATAATTCCACTACAAGACACTAGTGAGGCCCACCTGGGTACAGTGTACAGTTCTGGAGACCATACCTAAGTAAGGACATAGACAGGGTAGAGAAGGTTCAGAGGAGGGCAACAAAGATGGTGCATGGGTTGCATCACAAGTCCTATGAAGACAGGTTGAAGGAACTGAACATGTACTCCCTGGAGGAGAGAGGAGGGAGAGAGGATATGATAGAGACATACAAGTATCTTGCAGGGAGGAACAGGGTGCAGAAAACACTATTTTAAGCGAAAAAGATGTTTCAGGACTAGAGGGCATGGGATGAAGTTGGAGGAGGACGATTCAGAGGAAACATGAGAAAGAATTTCTTCACAGAACGGTGGTGGACAAGTGGAACACCCTGCCAGAGGAAGTGGTGGGGGCTGAAACAATCAAGGATTTAAGAATGCATGGGATAGACATAAAGGAATTCTAGAGGGCAGGGTGAGGGAAACAGACTTCTAGGAAACAAACTGAACTTACAAGCTCAAATGGGCAGACTAGGTGGGCCATAGGCCCTTATCTGCCGACACTGTCTATGTACTATGTATGTATCTATACCTGATCAAGTTGTTTGACTGGGTGATTAGGGTAGTGGATCAGGGAAGAGCAGTAGATGTGATCTACTTGGATTTCAGTAAGGCCTTTGACACTGTTCCACATAGAAGACTGGTGAACCAGCTGGCTTGTCTGGGAGTGGATCAAAAAGTTATAAACTAGGTAAGAAGTTTGTCAAGCAACAGGAGTCAGAGAGTGGTGGTAAATGGTGTCCACTTTGCAGAAGGCAAGATGACCTGCGAGGTGCCTCAGGGCTTAGTACTAGGCTTGGTCCTCTTCAGTGTCTTTATCAATGATATTGCAGAAGGGCTAGATGGGAAAGTATGCCTGTTCTTGGATGACACAAAAATCTGTAACAGAGTCATCACATGTTGGGGGGATGAGGGATGATTTGAAAAAGTTGGAAAAATAGTCAAGGGCTTAGCAGCTGGGCTTCAGTGCAAAAAAGTGCAAAATCATGCACTTGGGGCACAGAAACCCATGGACTATGTACCAGTTGTGAGGGGAAGTACTGGCAACCATGAATCAGGAAAGGGACTTGGGGGTAATAATTTCTGTTGACCTGCAGGTAGCCAAGCAGTGTATAAGGCAGTGGGAAAGGCTGGCAGAATACTTAGGTGCATAGAGAGGGGTATCACCAGTAGGAAGAAAGACATAATATTACCCCTGTACAGATCACTGGTAAGACCTGACCTCGATTACTGTGTCCAGTTCAGAAGGTCCCACCTCCAGAAGGACACTAAAAAGGTGGAGTCTGTACAATAGAGGGCTACCAAAATGTTTCAGGGTCTGCATCAAAAGCCCTATGAGGAGAGATTCAGGGAACTGAATATGTACTCTCTAGAGGACAGTAGGAAAACAGGGAGAGGACAGATACATTCAAATACCTAACAGATATTACTAAGGTACAAGGTAGCATTTTCCATAGAAAAGAATCTCAAGGATGAGGGGTAACACTATGAAGTTGAAGGGGGAAGGAGGCTAAGAGGAAATGTGAGGAACTACTTTTTACAGAGATGGTGGTGGGCACCTGGAACAGCCTTCCAGTGGAGGAGGTGGTGCCAAATGGTGAGGGGATTCAAGCATGCATGGAACAAATACAAGGGGACCTTGGTAGTAGAGTAAGGGGAGGAGACAACTGGAGATAGAGTAGTCTGTGGTGGCACAGTAGGCAGGGAAAACTGGGCAGACTAGGTGGGCCAAGAGGTCCTTATCTGCCAACAACTTCTATGTTATGTTTCTATGTTATATCTGCCCTTGTAAGTACTGTTTTTGTACCTCCAAGTTTTGATATATTTGCGTGGGCTATGTAATGATCTATTTGTTGTTCAGTAATTTGCAGAGGATTCCTGTATATAGCTGTATAGTAATGAAAGCTTCTCCTGTTTAGTTATCATTGTTTACTACTGTGCCTTTTGAATTTTAATTCCTATTGTTATGTTCCTCTCTTTATGTATTTTTTAAGGTATGGGCTAACAATCTACCACTTCTGTCACTGTTGTAATAAACATGTGTTTTAATACTCTCAGATCTTTTTCAGTTTGTTGATTTAACATATCCTGTATGTTTTTAAGATATTTTTATTTTTCTTCCTTTAACTCTTTAGCATTTACTTTTGTTTTTTGAAGTACTGCAGTATATAGATCCCTGTTACTAATTTTTCAATGTTTGTAGTTCTGTCCTTTAAATTCTTCTGTATTTTATTTTGAAAGAGATTATTTCTCCACTTATTAATGCTTTAAAAATATTCCAAAGACTTATAATTTTTTGAGTGTAGTTATAGTTAAAAAAACAGAACTGCTGTATCTGCTGTTCTATATATGAAACAGAGTCTGGTATCCTAAGAACTACTGACTGATTCTGATTTGTCTGTTGGAGGCTGAGAACCTTGCTACACTGCAAAGAACAAACTATAACTCCGTTTAGGACCTGGAAATCTGGTAAGGCATAATATTGTTGGGAACTTGTTAAGAAGGGGAGCTACGCTTTCTACAGAAAATTTGATCTTTATTGGCATTAAGCAGAGAATTGCAGGATTCCATTAAAAGTGTAGTGATTTTATAACCAGAGGGAGTGAGATATAACTGAAGTTGCTTGATTCCTGGGGTTGAGACCTAGGATTTGGAAGGATATTTTTGCAACATTTTAAAAGTGTCCTGCTGGCTGAGAAGTTAAGTTTTTATCCTTGGTTTCACTGAAGGGTTTTGTGTATTGGAATCAGACATAGCAGAGTGCCTACATTGAAAGGCCTGCTTACATCACAGGTGTCACTAGTCAATCAATTGGTTCTGGGTGGGTTTCATCACTATGCTGTCTTAGGCAACCTTCACAGTTAGAAGCCAGTCAGACTGACTTTGATTTGTCTGTTGGAGGCTGAGAACCTTGCTACACTGCAAAGAACAAACTATAACTCCGTTCAGGACCTGGAAACCTGGTAAAACATAATATTGTTGGGGACTTGTTAAGAAGGGGAGCTACGCTTTCTACAGAAAGTTTTATTTTGTTCCTTATTGGCATTAAGCAGAGAGTTGCAGAATTCCATTAAAAGTGTAGTAATTTTATAACCAGAGGGTGTGAGATACAACTGAAGTTGCTTGATTCCTGGGGTTGAGACCTAGGATTTGGAAGGATATTTTTGCAACATTTTAAAAGTGTCCTGCTGGCTGAGGAGTGAGTTCATTTTTATCTCTGGACTCAGTAGAGTGGTTTGTGTAGGAGCAGTGGTCTAGTAAATTGTGGTGTTAGTTGAATTACTATAAAGGGCAGTGCTCACCAGGGTGGTGGAGCAGTTGTGTATTTGATTCTTTCTAACAGTCACCAGTGGCTGTGGACTACTCACCCACCATTCCCCACCCCACCCCCAGGCATGGTATTTTCTTTATAGCCAAAGTTCTGACATCACTTCCTCAACAGGTCTTGGGGCAGAACTGCTTACATTCTTAATAACCCAGCACAGTCCAGAAAGGGTAGGTATACATATCACAAATAATAATAAAATATATATATATTTATTTCACATATTGTATATTATAAGGGAGAGGGACGTGTGGGAGTGGTGCAATGCACGGGCTGTGGGCAGCAGTCTTCCTGGAGACATTCTTGAAACTGCATTGCTGTCCTATTTGCAGGCAACCATCAGCTCTGAGGTGGAGGAGTTGCCCACATCCAGGCTGAACTAGCAAGGACTAAGGAGGCCTCCCCACTCAAAAGAGCACCACTGCCACAACCACTGCCTCCCAGAGGTTGCAAGTATGAAGAGCAGTTGGACCCCAGTGGGTTCTGGGAGGTGTGCATGGTGGAACAGAGACGAAGCCCCCTAGTTGTACCTCTACACAAATCATATGCCATTCTGGCAGAGCAAGGTTCCTCTATGATGGCACCCTCAGTGGAGACCAAGAAGAATGCCGAGGACATCCACAAGGGAGACCCACAAAAGGGTGGCAAGGGACACCAAAGGGGAAGGAAACAGCTTCTGATAGGGGACTCAGTTGTTAGGAGGGTAAAACTGGGGAAGGGAGAGGAGAAAGAAGTAAGGTGCCTGCCTGGTGCCATGGCTTGGAGGGACAGGAAGCGAATCCTCAGGATTGCAGAAGCAGCATCACAGGAGAGGGAACTAGATATCATTGTCCATCTTGGGACAAATGACCTAGCTAGGCATGGGATCAGTGTAGTGCAGAATGAATTTGTGGAGTTGGGGAGGGGCCTCAGACGGGTAGCTAGCACGGCAGCCTTCTCAGAGGTGCTGCCAGTCCATGGTAGGGGTGAGGCTAGGGACTGGGGGTCCACCTGGAGAGATGAAGGTCTATACTGGCATGATGGTCTGCATCTGTCCATGAAGGGAACCAAGCTCCTAGGTGACAGGTTTAAATGCTTCCTTGGCAAGCTTTTAAACTAGCCAAGTGAGGAGGTGCTGATAAGAGGCAGAAAATTTCAAGCCTCCCCCCACAAAACATGGCAGGTAGTAAGGTAAACACTGAGGTACAGAGTGCAACACATGGCAGGATGTGGTAAATGGAAAAATAGACAAGGGCAATAAGAGCAGGGATGGGGGAAAAAGGATAAAACCAACATTAAATGGAGGGCAATGAGTACCAATGCCCGTAGTCTGGGAAACAAGCTTCCTGAGCTAGTAGCCCTGATGGAAGATGAACAATTGGATATTGTGGCAGTCACGGAAACATGGCACACAGAGAACCATGACTGGGATGTCAACATAGCAGGGTACAATCTACAGAAGGGACAAGGAAGGGAAAGAGGAGGTGGAAGTAGCTCTATACATAAAGGGAAGTGATCAAAGCTACAGAACTAAAAAGAAAGGGGGAGGACAAGAGGCACTCAGTGAATTTTGAGACAGGGAATGGCATCACAATCTGCACAGGAGTTGTAGACAGACTCCCTGTCTCAAGGAGGAAATGGACAAGAAAATGATAGAGGACATTCTCAAAATGGCTGAAAAGGGGAGATACTGTTGATGGGGACCTGAATATGCCAGATGTTAACTGGATGACATGTACTGCAGCCACATCCAAGAGCAGGGTCATTCTCGATGCTCTGCAGGGGCAGGCCTTAGAAAGCTAGTGTTGGAACCCAACTTGGAGGGAGCAACATTAGGCCTGGTACTCTCCAATGGAGAGAGGATCACAAATTTAAAAGTCAGTAGACATCTGGGAACAAGCGACCACTGCACAGTGTGCTTCACAATGAGCACAACCATGGAGATAAGCCATACAAAAACAAGGATACTGGACTTTAGAAGGGCTGACTTTAGCAAAATGGATGAATACCTGAAAAATGCACTAGCAAATGGCCAAAAAGGAGGGGTGGAAGAACAATGGAGGAAAACGAAAACTGCCATCATAGAGGAAACAAGCCTTTGTGTGAAACAAATAAAGAAAACAAAGTGGAGTAAAAAACTATGGTTCTCAAAAGAGGTGGCAGGAAGGTTATGAGAAAAGGCTGCATTCAAAAGTATAAGGAATCACAGAAGGAGCAACGACAGGGAACTGTATCAATTAAAGCAGAAAGAAATGGGGAAGGCAGTCAGAATAGCAAAGGCCCAAACCGAGGAAAAAATGGCCAACTCAGTTAAGAAGGGGGATAAAACCTTTTGTAGGTACATTAGGGAGCATAGACAGGTTAACGGAGGAATAGTGAAGATTAATAAAGGAGAGGTGAGGTGGGCAGAGGGAGACAGTGAAAAGACAGAGATACTGAATGAATACTTTTGCTCAGTATTCACAAAATTAGATGAGGAGGAGTTACCTAAACCAGACAATAGAAGCACTCTGGGTAGGGGGGTTGACACCAGTCCGTTCACAGAAGAAAGAGTCCTGAAAGAACTCCTAAAACTCAAGGTGAACAAAGCAATAGAGCCTGATGGGATTCACCCCAGAATCCTAAAAGAACTAAGGAGGACCTAGTGACACCACTGACCACGCTTTTAACAAATAATGGCATGATGGGTGGTACCTGAGGACTGGAGGAGGGCAGATGTGATTCCTCTCAAAAAGTGGGAGCAAGGCAGAAGCAGGAAACTACAGACTTGTAAGTTTGACCTCAGTGGTAGGGAAAATGATGGAATCACTTCGGAAAGAAAGAATTGTTGAGTACTTAGAGGCCAGTGGGGCACAGAACTCAAAGCATCATGGATTAAAAGCAGGAAGGTCATGTCAGACGAATCTAATTGATTTCTTTCACTGGGTGACCAAAGTAATAGACCGGGGAGGGGCTGTGGATATGGCCTACCTAGACTTTAGCAAGGCATTTGATACAGTCCCGCACAAAAGATCAATAATCAAGTTAGCCAGCCTGGGAGTGGGTCCCAGGGTGGTAGCCTGGGTAGCAAACTGGCTGCACAACAGGACACAAAAGGTAATGGTGAATGGAACACATTCCAAAGAAAGGGGGGGTTACTAGTGGAGTACCTCAGGGCTCAGTAGTGGGTCCAGTCCTCTTTAACATCTTTCTAGGTGAGATTGCAGAGGATCTGGAGGGAAAAGTATGCCTCTTTGCAGATGACACAAAGATCTGTAACAGAGTTGATACACAAGAGGGGGTAGAAAAGATGAGAAGGGACCTGGCAAGGTTGGAGGAATGGTCAGACATATGTCAATTTAGAGTCAATACAAAGAAGTGCAAAGTAATGCACCTGGGAAACAAAAACCCAGGAGAAGAGTACACAATAACAGGGAGGTACTAACAACAACAAAATGGAAAGGACCTGGGAGAAGTCATATCAGATGACCAAAGGTGGGTAAGCAATGAGAAGTCAGTAAAGAAAGCCAGGGGATACTGGGATGCATAGGAAGGGGCATCACAAGTAGAAAAGGGAAGTGGTTATCCCTCTATACAGATAGTTGATGAGACCCCATCTGGAGTACTGTGTGCAGTTTTGGAGACCTCATCTATGCAAGGACATAGACAGGATGGAAGCAGTCTAGAGGAGGGCAACTAAAGTGGTGCAGGGTCTGCATCAGAAACCATATGAAGAGAGACTGAGAGAGCTTAATATGTATACCCTTGATGAAAGGAGGACAGGGGGACATGATAGAAACTTTCAAGTACCTCAAGGAATCAACAAAGTCCAGGAGGGTAGCATCTTTCAGAAAAGAGATATGTAAGAACAAGGGGCACAATTTAAAGACAGAGGGGATGGCTCAGGGGAATGTGAGGAAATCTTTTTCACGGAGAGAGTGCGGATACATGGAACCGCCTTCCTGGGGAGGTCGCTGGTCTAAAACAGTGGGGAATTCCTAACATGCATGGGACAGACATAAGGCAATTATAGTGGGGGTAGGAAGAAGTAGGCTGTTGGTTAACTAGAATCTGCAGCTTATCCAGTAGGTAGGGAAATGGCAGACTGGGTGGGCCAAGTGGTCCTTATCTGCCGTCAAAGTCTATGTTTCTATGTTTCTAACTATTGAAATAACATTAGCACATTCATATTTTTTGTTGTGTTGGTATATAAATGGTAGTAACCATTGAATGAGCTGATATTAGAATGGAAGCAATATTTATCTCCAGTCTGTGTATACTGCTGCTGAACATAACATATCATTTAATTTAAAATATGTATTTAATGGTTTAGAATGGTATGTATATTGTAATGTGTCCACATTTCTAGCATGTAAGGTTATTAATGTTAAAAAAAGTGCAAATGGTATTGCTTTCCTTTTATCATCATTTGTCATATTTGAGGTTTTATCTAAGTCTTGATTGGAATATATATTAAGATAGATAGATAGATAGATTCTTTACTTATAAAGCACCCCTTTCCGGGGTCTCGGAGTGCTGTTCAATTAAAATAACATACATTAATACAATAAACAAATAAATAAATGGGAATCATCAATTCGGTATTAAGATCCCCGCATAATTATAGGTGCTTGACCTAATACTGTAATGCCTAACGTAATATATTCAAAAACTTTTGATCTTCTATGAATAGACCATATACCAATGCAAGAACATATTCTTTACCTAATACCTGTGCTTTGATTGTAATTATTTTGCCTTCGTTATCTTTGTAACTGTCAATATGGTCAAAATGGATGTGTTTCTTTAGCAGCACAGCACATCCACTGCTTTTGATGTACCTACAGAACAAAATATCTGACCCACCCATGAAGTATGTAACTTTTTCAGTTCTTTTTCTTCCAAATTAAATTTCCTGTAAAAATACAATTTCACTTTGTTTCTTATTTGGTATACCAATAGGCCCAGATATTCAAACTAGCCAGGCTGTGGCTATGCTTGCTCATAGCATAACTTAGCTGCGCAGGGGCATTGACTGGGCGATATTCAACAGAGCTCTGCCATGGTGTAGCCTTGTTGAATATCACACCCTGGCCACCCGCAGTGTGCATGGTGCAGTGGCACTGCATCAGCGCAAGTGGCCAGAGTGGAGGGGGTATGCGCGCTAGCGCAAGTTCCATTGCACTATGCGCGCAACCGCTATTCAAAAGTGCACATGCAAATGGCGCCATAATGTATGCAAAGGCACAAATGGGGCCATTTGCATGTCATGCCTGGCCCCATTGCATGTGGGTGCTGATCCTCAGTGACTTGCGCTTACGCCTGCCAGGCAGCAGCTGTCGGGACCCACCTCGAACATCGCAATGTGCCCTTACAGCCCGATCGCAGGCTTCAGTAAAATAAAATAATCCAATATCCCTGGTGGTCCAGTGGACCGCTGTCTGCCTGATCATGGGCATTTGTAATAAAAGAGTATTCTGTCCAATATCCCTGGTGGTCTGGTGTTACCCCCTCCCACCCGCCCACTAAGCCCCACTGCCCGCTCCCCTGGTCAGCCGGCAGGCGGCAGCACCCACCCGCCTGCCACCCTACACCCGCCGATGACACTGTAGGTAGGGCTGTCGCCCATTAGTCCTAGCATGAGCCAATGGGCGTACATGCATCTCTCACATTCCAGATATGTGAAACACGACTCAATGGGCGTACAGCCGCATAGCACTGGACCACCAGGATATTGGACAGAATTCTTGTTTTATTACAAATGCCCGCGAACGGGCAGACAGCGGTCCACTGGACCACCAGGGATATTAGACAGAATTCTTATTTTTATTACAAATGCCCGCAATCGGGCAGACAGTGGTCCACTGGACCACCAGGGATATTGGACAGAATTCTTGTTTTTATTACAAATGTCCGTGATCAGGCAGATAGTGGTCCACTTTATCACCAGGGATATAGGGGTTATTTTATTTTACAAATGCCCGCAATCGGGCATGGGGTGCCACCAGGTGCAGCGGAGATTGGTGGCCACCCACAGGTGGCAGCTTCCGTGTTGCGCCCTGCAATGTAGCAGCTCACCTGTGGGTGGTCATTCATTGTTCTTTTTTTGGATCAACTTTGTGCTGGTGCAGGTAGGGGTTGTGCATGCATGTCTCCGCACATCCCGGGCTGAATATCGAGCTGTGCAGAGTATGCATGGGCATGCCCCCCCCCACCTGTGCCTGCATACATTACTGATGCACTCTGGCGCATCGGGATTTGTGCTGCGCACTTTTCCCTTTTGAATATCGTGCCAGGGCGCATCAGTGAGTTGTGCATGGTGCAACACTGTTGCGCCATGCACAACCCTTTTGAATATCTGGGCCACGGTCTTTTCCTTTTGATAGGAAAAGAGACCCTGTGTACTTTCTACAGGTCACACATAGTTTTTAATTGTTCCCTCTGCATAATCTATTTTGCAAATTTGATCAACTTTTATATTTGACCAAACATAGCAATTCTTCTTCTTCTTCTTCTTCTATAAACCCACACACCAAGTAATGAGTTGACACATTCAGTAATCACAAGGTTTGTCGGTGGGGTATAATACTCCACTTTGGAGCATGTTATTCAACATATAGAAGGATTTTCAATGACAAATAAGCTAAAGGCATTTTTATGTCAATCATAGTAGGGCTACTGCATCTTTAACAAAATACTGCTACATGAGCTGTTGGATAGGATGCCATCACCAGCATCCTGGATCAGATGACATCACCAGGCTCCTAGTGAAAATGTTTGTTCTTGCAGTATTTTATTTCAACAAAGATCAATGATTTAGGTATGTTTTTGATTGTTTATATAGTATCTTTTCTTCAGTTCTAGTTCTTTTGCACCACTGAGGGAGGTGTGTGTTTGTGTGTGGGGGGTTCTGTGTGCTTTGTTTGTGAAGTTGTTCTTTTGTGTGAATGTGGACATTTCATGTTATGGAGGTTTTGGTTAGCTTCCTTTTCTGTCTTCCTTTGTGTGAGTGGGGGCAGAGAATGGGGGTTTTGTGTGGTTTACTTTGACAAATTGTATTTTAGTGTGAATGTGGGCATTGCATGTAATGGAAGTTTCTGCTAGCTGTCTTTCCTGTGTACTTTGCTGTGTGAGTATGTTTGGGTGTTTGTGTGTGTAGGGGGGTATAGTGTGCTTTACTTTTATGAAGTTGTATTTATGTGTGGCTTTAATCATTGTATGTAATAAAAAGTTTTAGCTGTTTTTTTTTCTTTTCTGCATAGGATGGAGGTTATTTGTCACACAATTGTGTTTAATTGGTACAACTAATTTTTGACCTGAAACATCACACAACTAAGAGATAGTCTTATTATTCAGAGGAAGGGCCGTTGTTGACATCACTGCTTCTTCAGTGCTTAATCCTTTCATGGTTTACCGAATTTCAAAATCAACAAACTGTAAGTATGAACTAAACAAAAAATGATTCAATGTCTTTCAACTTATAATAATGCCCATTCGACAGAGCATTTATGCCCAGTCTGGGGTTAATGGCCCTCGACTTCATCTCGGGCCATCAATACTTCAAACCAGGCATGAATCCCCTAGAAAGGACCAGTTTTAAGAGCATACTTGCTTAAATTAATTTTTCTTCTGAAAAATGATAAATAAAATTAAATACACACTTGTGTAGGGAGAAAAACCCTGGAAGGTTTTGGGTTATTAACCCAATAGTAGATGCAAATAATGTCAAACTCTTAGACTGCTTTTTGTCGTCTGATGTAAGTATGGCTTAGAGGTTAGAGTATCAGGCAGAAATGAGCTTATACATCTGGCAGACCTGTATTTGATTCCCACAACCTTTACTTGAATATTGTAATCCTGAGCAAGTCACTTAACCTCACTGTGCTCTAAGGATGCACATGGAATGAGCCTTGGCTCAGTGTACCTATTTTGGCCAAAACATTGCAAAATAAGTAAAAATATTCATTTTCCTTAGTAAAACACTTATTTATGTCCAAGTGGATGGGGCACGATTTGTCAATTTTCATTTTGGATATAAGGGACTTGCTTGCCTTCCAAAAGATTCTCTTCATCCAGAGAGCCTGAAGCAAGCCCTGTTTGTGACATAAGCCCTGAAGAAACAATGGACATGTTTGTGAAATGTATATAAATGTAAATTGTAACTAAATAAGAGCTCGGTATCCGTACTTTGGACAAAAGCTGGCTTTGCATCCAAAACAAAGATCTCCACATCCCAGAGAACACCTATTCTTTGCATAGCATTTAAAATGGTACCACTGAGTGAATTACAGTCTTGGAGGAGGAGGAGAAAGACTTTGGGATAGCAATTACAAGTGACCTGAAACCAACATTGCAGTGTGAAAGGTTGGTAGAGAAGGCAATCAGGATGCTGGGTTGCATATTAGGGATTTCCTCCAGTAGGAGAAACTAGGTCATTCTGCCCTGTACAGGTCCATGATGTGTCTGCATTTGAGTGCTGTGTGCATTACTGGAGCCTCCTCCTTAAGAAAAACATGAACCTGATGAATGTAGTACAAAGGAGGGCTACCAAGATAATTCAGGGGCAGCAGGATATCCCAAATATGAATATAGACTGGTGAACCTGAACGTGTACTCACTGGGGAGAGAAAGAGAGAGAGAGAGAGAGAGAGAGAGGGGACATGATTGAGACCTTTCTGTATCTTGAAGGCATTACCATGGTTGACACAGGGGATCTTTTTTGCAAAAATGAGAACAGAAGCACCAGATGGCACAACTACAAATGAACTGGGAGTGTTACAGAAAGGAAGCCAGAAGGCATTTCTTCATTGAAAGGGTGTTGGCAGAATGGAATGTACTGCCAGAGGGGGTAGTAAATCATAGCACAGTTGTGAGGTATAAAAAAGGGTGGGATAGATTGAAGGAGAAGGTTAGGTAATGGGGGCAAAGCAACACGTAGCATACATGCATGAGTTCCGCATAGAGAAGACTCGATAGGCCTTCCAGCCTTCCTCTGCTGACCTTTCATATATTTGCATGTACATCAACAATCCAAATCAGCTGTGTGTTCCATTGTTAACGTTTCAAACCAGAATGCAGGTATCCCAAGCAGAATTAATTTTACAACACTAGGACAAGCTACAATGAAAGCTTATATAAAAACATGGAAATATTGAATTTGTTGGCAGAAAAGGACCACTTGGCCCACCCAGTCTGCCTAGATGTGCCTAATCTGTTTCCACAGACCCTAATTGGTCTCTGGCAACCCTCTTCCCTGCCTGTTTACTAGTATTCCCCATAGTCTATCCCATACATGCTTGAAGCTGCTACTGTTTTTGCCTCCACCAATTCTGCTGGCAGTCTGTTCCACATGTCCACCACTTTTTCAGTGAAGTAGGACTTCTTCATGTCTCTTTTAAACTCTCACCCAGCTTCATTACATGGCTGCAGGTGTCTGTGTGGCTTGGTTGGTACCACATTTGCCTTTGGGCGAGAAGATCATGGGTTCTAGTCCCACATTGGGATTGGGCTTACAACTTAAAATGCTGGCACCCGAGTGCACTACTGGGAGGTGCTATACTGTTGGGGTGTGCTTTCATTCAGATGACATGTTAAACCAAGGTCCCTTCTACCCATCTCTGGTGTTGTTCAGGTGGAAATAAAAGAACCCAAGGCACTTTTTGCAAGAGTAGGTGACTTTCTCCAGTGTCCTGGCCATCATCCCCCTTCTCATAAAACCAGTTCATGCAATTGTCCAAAGCTGTGTTTGGGTGTTGATGTGCAGAATGGCTGCCACTGCATGTTCAGTCACTTCACTACTAGTCTAGCATTGCTTGTAAAGTGTTTTGGGATACAGTGTGTATGAAAAGCACTATGTGAAAACTAATTCTTCTTTTTTTCTTCCTCTGGTCCTGGTATTCTTTTCATTTGAAAGAGACTCCTTCCTGCACCTTGTTCACCCTGTGAGATACTTGTAGGTTTCTATCATGTCCTCTCTTCCTCTCCTCTCTTCCAGGGTGTACATTGTTGAGATTCCTCTCTCTCATCATAGAGTTGATGCAACCCTGCACCATTTTAGTTGCCCTCCATGGACAGCCTTTACCTCATCTAGGTTCTTTCTGAGGTGCGGTCTCCAGAGCTGGACGCGATATGGCAAGTGGAGTCACACAAGTGAACGATGCAGTGGCTGCACCACCTCCTGATCACTGGTAAGTCTCCACATACAGTACTGTGTACAATTCTGGAAACCACATTTCTGGAAGGACATAGGAGTGGAAGTGGTCCAGAGGAGGGCAACTAAAATGGTGCAGGGTCTGCATCAGAAGCCATATGAGGGAGAGACTTAAGGACCTAAATATGACACACAGGAAGGGAATATAATAGAGACCTTTAAATGCCTAAAGGGGTAAGTAATGGGAGGGAAGAAAGGGACATGATATGAAGCTGGAAGGAGATAAATTCAGGAGAGATGTGGATGTGAGAGAGTACTTACAGAAAGAGTGGTGGATTGCTGGAATAGCCTTCCAGCAGAGGTGGTATGGGCTAAACAATGGTGGTGTTCAAGAATGCATGGGACAGGCACAAGGGAATCTTTAGGAATGGAAGGAGGAAGGATTACAGACCAGAGATCAAGTAAGATCTGCAGTGATACTGTAGGTAGGGAAAAGCAGGCATGTTAGGTGGGCCAAGCAGTCCTTATCTGCCAGCAAATTCTGTATTTCCCCAAGACTAATGTGAGACTGACCGGTCTATAGTTGCTAGCCGCCTTCCTGCTGCTGCTCTTATGGAGAGGGACCACATTTGTGCTCCTCCAGTCCTCCAGAACCAAGCATGTTTATAATGAGCTGTCGAATAAGGCTGTCAGTGGGGCAGCTAGCACCTCCCTGAGTTCCTTTAGTACCCTGGGGTGTATCCTGTCTGGTCCCATAGCTTTGTACACTTTTAGAGCAAGTCCCTGCAGCCTCTTTCCTCTGAAAATGGAAATGAAAGGAGGAGGAAGGAAAGAAAAGGAGAAATTGTTTAACCAGGAAAGGCACACTGAACCAGAGCTTGTTTCCAGGTGCGATCTGGGAGCACAAGGAGATTAAGTGACTTGCTGAGGGTCACACAGTATGTAAGTGGGAGCTGATGGGATTCAAACCCAGGTCTCCAGGTTTGAAGCTCAGTGCCCTTAACCACTACACTGTACTGACTTGGGTCCACCTTCTCCCCTTTGTTCCTGCTGCTCCCTGGTGGTCCACCCCACCCCACCCTCTACTGTGAAGACTGAGTAGAAGCAATTGCTCAGGATGATAGTTTTTTATTGGTCCTCTTCTGCACAGTCTCCACCTACTGCCCTCCTTATCCTCACTATCCCCACTCTTGCTAGCCTCCTTCCTGCTGCTGCTCTTGTGAAGAAGGACAGGAGAGAAGAAAGGGAAACCAAGAGAGCAGCAGCTGAAAACAGGACTTGCCTAGACTTGCCCATACACAGAGTCTTTAAATTCTGACAGAGCCGGCAAACAAGGAAGACAGGAGAGAAGAAAGGGAAACCAAGAGAGCAGCAGCTGAAATTGTTTTTTTTTTTGCAGGTATATTTTCTGTTAAATTGTTGTGCAGGTTGTCTTGCCAAAGGAAGGAAAGCACTCACTGGGCAGTGGAGCAGAACTGTTGCTGATTGTTTCTGGAGGGCACAGGCTTGATCCTTCCCACCCAGCTCTCACCCACCCACCCACCCACCCCAAGGCGTCATTTCCTTTATACCAGGGGTTCTGACATCACTTCCTCAAAAGGGCAAAGGGCATATAACTGTCATATCCTTAACAGCACAGCACTGTGTAGGGGGTAAACACACTCACATGCTCGCACACATTAACAAAATAAACAAGCATTTGTCAATGCTGAGTGTTGTCTCACTGGCATTGGCATTGGTAGTGCCGGAGTTAGAGACGATAATAGGGAATGGCAGTGAAGTATTGCAGTGGACGCCTAACCCCACCCCCACCCTGTAGAGACTGACAGGCATTGGGTATGCCCTTTGGTCATCAGCTATAATGCTCATGGCATTATACCTCACCCTACCCTGTAGACACTGACAAGTGTCGGGTGTGCTTTGGGGTCTTTGGGCATTATAATTACACCATTACAAAAGGAAATATGCTGAGATGGGTGCAGTATAGGAGAATGGGGTGAACTTTGTGGCCAAACAGTGCAAGGCACACCATGATGCCTGCCATTGGCTGCAGGGTGGGGGTTGGGTGGAATGGCATGAGCATTACAGCCGATGATCCCAAGTCACACCCCTGATGCCTGTCAGTCTCTACAGGGTGGGGTGCACAGTTGGAAACCCTACTACTGTAGGCACATGTTGGTATTTTCACTCCAAATTTTCAACATGGGCTTTCTGTGAGCCCACCTCATGAAAAGTGGCACAATCAGTTTGTTAGCTGAAAGGTGGTTTTGCACAGCGGCTATGCCATTTAGCAACAAAGGGACAAAAACACATTTTGGGCAAGATGTGGAAAATGACAACTGCATTGTTCATGAGGAGGCGTAAAAAAATGGCAACGTTGAAAATCTGGTGTGAAAATATGAAAAATTGGTGAAGTCATGAGCATGCATAGAAACTGCACAACACACATCCGTAACTCACTTGTTTTTGAGAGTTTGTTAGCCACATTTTTAACATAGGCATTTTGGGACCTCCCCTCATGAACACTGAAATTGTGATTTTGTTAATCTATCCCAAAAGTTGATTTCTCACAGCGACCATGCCATTGAGCGCGCCACAGGTGCAGAAACACATTTTGGGCAGGATGTGAAAAATTACAGCTGTACTGTTCATAAGAAGGTGTTAGAAAATGCCAGTGTTGAAAATCTGGCATGGAAATATTGCAAATTTGTGAAGTTATATAGTCATAGAACCGCGCAACAAACGCTTTGTAACGCAGTCATTTTATGGATTTTCAGCACCAAATTTTCAACATAGGCATTTTAGACCTCTGCTCATGAACAGTGTCACCTTCATTTCCTCAAACTGTCCTGAAAACTGATTCGCACAGTGACCACACTATTCTGCTTCGGACGTGTGAAAACACATTTTGGCCAGGATATATAAAATGACAGCTGTACTGTTCATCAGGAGGTGTAAAATGACAATTTTGAAAATCTGGAGTGAAAATATTACAGATTCATATAGTTACGAGCGCGGAAACAGCACAACGACGCCTATAAAACAGCCATTTTTGATTCTTTTCACCAAATTTACAACATAGGCTTTTGAGAGCCCCTCATGAACAGTGGCACTGTCATTTCATTATTCAGTCCCAAAAGGTGACTCTGCGCAGTGACCGCGAAATCACCTTTCGGAACTGAATAACGCCATAACAGTGACAGAATTCATGAGGTGATACCCCAATAACCCCATGTTGAAAATGTGGTGCAAAAATTCCAAAAAATGCTCAAGATATGCACCAAAGTTGAAAAAACACTATTTATGCCAGTTATACAGCTTACCGGCATTTCTTCAGTTCGCGGTCAGCTTTGAAGAGTGCAAACGTGTTCGATCCACTGAGATCATTTCTCCGACTCCGGAGGTAGTATGGGGTGAGGGGGCTGTGGAGAGAGGCAGGTGTGTAGAGGGTGGGCGCGGGTTGCAGGAGGGGCAGGAGATGGTGAGTGACCGTTTCTTTTTCACTGGGTTTAAAAAGAAAAACCTTGCAGGATGGTTTTTATTTTTCAGGGCAATTTTTCATGCTGGGGTGGGCTCCCAGCATGTCACCTAAGTTTTTTTTTGCAGGGATGCTGTAGCTGATGGGGGATTGGTCACCCCCGTCGGCAAACAATGAAAGTGGGGGGTGCATGATGCCAATGGGGAGTGGACTCCCCCATTGGCCCATACATTGTAACAGGGCATGCAGACAGGGGGATTGGGCACCCCAGAGGTTGGCATTATGGCAGGCAGTGTGCTGCCATGTTATGTACTTTTTTCACCAGGGAAAGCACGTCGGGAGGTCCACTGCGTATGACAAGCTTTGCTATCATTGCAGTGGACCTTTCATTTGATGTGTTCGCCACATTAAGTATGCATGGTGTGGCACTGGCATGCAGGCTGATTGGGGAATGAGGAACGCACCTACTGATGTGTGTCCTACATTCGCCCAACAGTGGCCGCACCACCAAATCTGCTACTACACAATATGTTGGCTGCGCATGTGGAGCCAAACATAAAAATGTAAACAGGGAGAGATATCTGGGAAGTGGTGCAATGCACTGGATGTGGGGTAGTCTTTCAGGAGATGTTCTGGAGGCAGCAATGCCACAATATTTGCAGGTACCTCTCTGGTCTGAGGGAGGAGGTTGCTCATCTCCAGACCAACCTGGTGAAGATTCAGGAAACCTCCTCCCCCACCCAGGGACCTACAGGGCCACCGCCACTGCCTCATAGGTTACCAAGAAAGAGGAGAGGTTGGACCACGGTGGGCTTGGGGAGGGTGAGGATGATAGAACAGAGGTGCATCCCTCCAGCTGTACCTCTCCATAATTCATATGCTGTTCTGGTGGAGTGTGGTCTCACTATGGAGGCACCTGCAGTGGAGACCAAGGAGAATGCCAGGAACCTCCATGAAGGAGATCCACAGGAGGCTGGTACTGGACCCACAGGACAAGGCAACAACTACTGGTGGGGGATTCAATTGTTAGAGGGGTAGAACTGAAGGGGGGGAGAGGGAGGTAAGGTGACTGCCCAGCACCATGGCTGGGAGGGACAGGAAGTGAATCTTCAGGACTGTGGGAGCAGCAGCATGGGAGAGGGATGTAGGGACAAATCATCTGGATAAGAATGGGATCAGAGCAGTGCAGGATGAGTTTGTGGAGTTTGAGAGGGGCCTTAGACAAGTAGCATGCACAGTAACCTTCTTGGAGGTACTGCCTGTCTATGGCATGGTGAGGCTTGGGTACTCTGCACCATAGGATTCAATGAATGGTTGAACAACTGGTGTGGAGCTCTGGGTTTTGGCTTCATTGGGGACTGGGGTTCCACCTGAGGATACAGGCCTATACTGGCACGATGGTCTGCATCTGTCTGAGAGGGGAACCAGGATCCTAGGTGATAGGTTTAAATGCTTCATTGGCAAGTACTTAAACTATCCAAGGGGAGAGACACTGAAAAGGAGCAGGGAAATCCCAGCCACTGCCCCCCCTACAAAACAGGGTAGTTAGTGAGGTAAACACCAAGGTAGAGAAATTGATAGGGAGCAGGACAAGGGTAAACAGAGAAAAAAGTCAAGGGCAGTAAGGACAGGGATGGGGCTAAAAGGGGTAAGGCCATAAAAAAATGGAGGGCGATGAGTACCAATGCCCATAGTCAGGGAAATAAGTTCCCTGAACTAGTGGCCTTGATGGACAAGGGACATCTGGATATCATGGCAGTCACAGAAACATGGTACACAGAGATCCATGACTGGAATGCCAACATCCCAGGGTACACAATCTACAGGAGGGACAGAAGAAGGTAAAGAGGAGGATGAGGAGCTCTACATAAGGAAAGGGACCAAAGCAACAGATTAAAGGGTAAACAGGAGGACAGGAGGCACTGTGGATCACCCTGGAGACAGGAAATGGTACTGCAATTCGCACGGGGGTTATATACAGACCCCCATCTCAGGAGGAGAAAATGGACAAGGAAATGATAGAAGGCATCCTTAGAATGGCAGAAAAAGTTGAGATATTGTTGATGGAGGACCTGAATATTCCAGATGTTAACTGGTGAACCTCTGCTGCAGGCATATCCAAGAGCAGGGTCATTCTTGATGCCCTACGGGGGCATGCCTCAGACAGCTAGTATTGGAACCCACTCTGGAGGGAGCTATCTTAGACCTGGTACACCCAAATGGGGACTGAGAAAGAATCTCAGATTTAGAAGTGGGTAGCCATCTGGGAACAAGCAACCACCAAACAGTGTGGTTCACTAAAAACACAGCTCATACAAGCCATACAAAAGCAAGAGTATTGGACTTTAGGAGGATGACTTTGAGAATGAGAGAGTGCCTCAGAAAGGCACTAGCAAACAGGCAAGAAAGAGTGGTGGAGGAACAATGGGGAGTAATCAAAACAGCCATCACAGAGGCAACAAGCCTTTGTGTAAAGCAAATCAACAAAACACAATGAAGGAAAAAACTGCTATGGTTCTCAAAAGAGGTGGCAGAGAAGGTTAAGGAGAAAAGGATAGCATTCAGGAAATATAAGGAAACACAGAAGGAGCAGGACAGAGAACTTTATCAGTTAAAGCAGAAAGAGGCTGGGAAGGCAGTCAGAATAACAAAGGCCCAAACCAAGGAAACAATAGCCAACTCTGTTAAGAAGGGGGATAAGACCTTTTATAGGTACATTAGGGAGTGAAGAAAGACCAAAGGAGGGATAGTGAGGCTTAATAAAGGGGAGAGAAAGCAGGTAGAGGGTGACAGTGAAAAAGCAGGGATACCGAACGAATATTTCTGCTCAGTATTCACAAAGGAAGAGGAGAGGGAGGTACCTAAACCAAACAAGAGAAACACTCTGAAGATGAGGGTCGATACCAGTCCATTTACAGAAGAAAGAGTTCTGAAAGAACTAATAAAATTGAAGGTGGACAAAGCAATGGGGCCTGATGGGATTCACCCAAGAATTCTAAAAGAACTAAGGGTAGAACTAGTGACACTGCTGACTACTCTCTTTAACAAATCATGGAAGGATGGGGTGGTATCTGAGGACTGGAGGAGGGCGGATGTGATTCCTCTTCACAAAAGTGGGAGCAGGACAGAGGCAGGAAACTACAGACCAGTTAGTTTGACCGCAGTGGTAGGGAAAATGATGGAATCACTTCTGAAGGAAAGAACTGTTGAGTACTAGAGGCCAATGGGGCACAAGACCCAAGGCAGCATGGATTCATGATGGGAAGGTCATGTCAGATGAGTCTAATAGATTTCTTTGACTGGGTGACCAAAGTAGTAGACCAGGGAGGGGCTGTAGACATGGCTTACCTAGATTTTAGCAAGGCATTTGATACAGTCTTACACAAAAGATTAATACACAAGTTAGCCAGCCTTGGAGTGGGTCCCAAGGTGGTAGCCTGGATAAAAAATTGGCTAGACAACAGGACGCAAAGGGTAGTAGTAAATGGAGTCCACAGTGAAGAAAGGAGGGTTACTAGTCGGGTACTGCAGGGTTCAGTACTGGGATCGGTCCTTTTTAATGTCTTTATAAGTAACATTGCAGAGGAACTGGAAGGAAAAGTATGTCTCTTTGCAGATGACACAAAGATCTGCAACAGGGTTGATACACCAGATGGAGTGGAAAGGATGAGAAGGGACTTGGCAAGGTTGGAGGAATGGTCAAATGTATGGCAGCTCAGATTCAATGCAAAGAAGTGCAAGGTAATGCACCTGGGAAACAAACAAAAACCCAGAGGAAGAGTACACACTGGGGGGTGAGATACTGACAACAGTAAAAATGGAAAGGGATCTGGGGGTAATTGTATCAGATGACCTAAAGGTGGGCAAGCAATGTGAAAAAGCAGTAAGGAAGGCTGGTGGATATTGGGATGCACTGGGAGAGGCATCAATAGTAGAAAACAGGAAGTTGTTATCCCTCTGTGCAGACAGTTGGTGAGACCCCATCTGGAGTACTGTGTGCAGTTCTGGAGACCCCATCTCCGAAAGACATAGACAGAGTGGAGGCTGTCCAGAGAGAGGAACCAAATGGTGCAGAGTCTGCACCAGAAGACATACAAAGAAAGACTAAAGGAGCTTAATATGTATACCCTTGAGGAAAGGAGTTAGAGAGGGGACATGACAGAAACTTTCAAGTACCTCAAGGGAATCAACAAAGTCCAAGAGGGTGGCATCTTTCAGAAAAAGAGATGTGCAAGAACAAGGGGGCACAATTTGAAGATAGAGGGCGGATGGCTCAGAGGTAATGTGAGGAAGTATTTTTTCACAGAGAGGGTTGTGGATGCATGGAATCAAGAACAGAGGGGGTAATTCAAGAATGCATGGGACAGACAAAAGGCAGTCCTAGTGGGGGGTAGGAGGAAATAAGATGTTGGTTAACTAGGATCTGCAGCCTATCTGTTAGGTAGGAAAATGGGCAGGCTAGGTGGGCCAAGCGGTCCTTATCTGCCATCAAATTCATGTGTTCTATGTTTCTACATCTGTTTGACCTCAGTGGTAGAGAAAATGATGGAATCACTTGAAGGAAAGAATTGTTGAGTACCTAGAGGCCAGTGGGGCGCAGGACCCAAGACAGCATGGATTTACAGCAGGAAGATCATGTCAGACAAATCTAATTGATTTCCTTGATGAGATGACCAAAGTAGTAGACCAGGGATGGGCTGTGGACATGGCCTACCTAGACTTTAGCAAGGCATTTGACACAGTCCTGCAGAAAAGATTAATAAACAAATTAGTCAGTCTGGGAGTGGGCTTCTTATCAAGTTATTATTCTGAACTAAAAAAGAAGAACAGGGGAATTCCTGTCAAGTTTTCTTTATGGTGTCCTTATTTTATTAGAGTTTAATTCCTTTAGACATAGAGAAGCTTACACGCCGTTCTCATTATAAACATACTCTATTTGTTTTTTGATACAATGATGTTAGTGTTTTGAGTATAAAGATATTGATTCTGCATTTTAGTGCTTTTCTTCCAAGGGAGATTAAAGTTCTCACTTACTCGTTTCCCTGTAGTCTGCGATCACTGGGCTGGCGTCTTTGCTAGACTCTAGCCACCATTTTGATGTGCCGCAACTCTTTTTAAGATAGAGGCTCCACCTCTTTGTATATGTCACTGCATTTTTATTGGTTAATGAAGTGGTGAAGAAACTAACACAGTTCTAAGCTTCTCGAGGGGTTATTTTTTTAGACATGCCTAGTTATGAGAAAATGGCACTTAGAAAATGTTTATACTATACCTAACATGCTATTAGTGACAATGAATTAAAATAACTTCCTTACAGATAAGTTTCTATATAATCTTTACAAAGCTAGTGGTATTCTCATACTTAAATTAATGTTTAACAATCTATAAATTTCATAGATACAAATGAGTACAAACTTTATATTGCTACTACCTGGGGGCTGAATCTGGATAACAGAGCCATCAAAATAATGGCCCTGTGTCCTGACCCACGTGTGTCAACCTGACACGACTATGGTGGCCACAAAAACGTACCGAAGTTGACTAAGGTGGTCAGCCCTTTTCCAGGGGAGGCAAGATTGAAGGAAAACGGCTTACTTATTGTTAAATGGATCTAATGACTTGATAATTAAACAAGATGGATTCAGTCTACAAGCTTGGACCATACAATTTCTTCATTGATACCACAGCGTTTGTCGAGGGTCCCAAATCTATGGATCAGAGTTTCTTTAAGTAGAATATTCTGGATATTGCCTCCTCTTGAGGAGCGCCTACTCTTTCAAGGCCTACAAATCGAAATGTGGAAACATTGTGTCTGTTCTCTATAAAATGTTTTGCTACTACTGAATCTAGATCACCTCATCTTATGTCACTGCGGTGTTTGTTTAGTCTTAACTTCAATGATCTGGATGTTTGTCCAATATAATGTAAATCACAAGGGCATTTCAGTGCATATATAATTGGATCTGTCTGGCATGTAAATCACTGTTTAATTTCAATATGTTCATCCCTATAGGGATTATAGACTGTTTTTGTTTTTCACTTGCTATCACAGTTCTGACATTTACCACAAGGGTAATTATTAATAAGCTTCATTCTCCCCCTTCAATATTTTATGTCTTGGTTCTGGGTTCTTATATGTTGCATGACATAAACAGTCACTGAGGGATTTGTTTTTTTTGGCTATAACCAGAGGGTTTTCTCTGAAAACTTGTTCCCCTGCTTGATTACATTGTAAAATGTTCCAATGTTTCAAAATTGCAGCTTTAATTGTATGGAAATGGTCAGAGTAGTCAACTGACACAGTTATTTTGTTCAGTGTAGTATTTGGTTTTTTGTGCTGGTCTCAGCAAATCAATTCGATTTTTACTCTCACTTCTTGGTCTGGCATTTTGTAGGATTCTATTATGATACCCCATACTTCTGAAGCACTCTTCCAGTTCACCAGCAGCTCAATTGTAGTCTTTGTTATCTGTACAATTTCTTTTTAGTCTTATAAATTGTCTATACGGTATATTCTCAATTGTATATTTTTTTGTGGAAACTATTGGCATGCAATAGTACATTTCTGTCTCTGGGTTTTCTATAGACATTTGTTGTAAGTTTCTGGTTTGTCTTAGTTATAGTTAAATCAAGAAAATTCACTGTCCTTCTGTCTGATGTAATCACAAATGTTAAGTAATCAGTGCAAGTATTAATATACTGAAGAAAAGCATTCAGTTCAGTTTCAGTGCTTTGCCAAATGCATAGGCAATCATCTTTATATCGTTTCCAGCATTTTATGTTAGTACTATAAATGTTGTCAGGTGTATATATATATATATATATATTGTTTTCAAAGGCATCCATTACTATGTTTGCATAACTGGGAGCCATAGAAGATCACATGACTGTTCCTTAATTTGTCAATAGTGTTGATTGTCAAATTGAAAATAATTCTTGGTCAAGACGAAATCAGCAAGTTTCAATGATGGAACTATTTGGAGGTTTCAATTTAGTTTTCTTTCTTCAAGTTTTTTCTTAATGCTTCTAGGCCTGCTGTATGTGGAATACTAGTATGAAGATCTTTTACAACTAGTGTAACAAGTAGGCAATCATCTGTCAGTACAGTATGTTTTCTTTGTTAATATCCTCTAAAAGAAGGATAGTATCTTTACCATCTTTTAGATATGACAGTAGTGTTGTTACTAGTGGCTGTAAGTATTAATCTATATATATACTGACAGAGCTTCCAAGGAAGACCCTATGCCAGCTATGATTCGTTGTCCTGGTGGTTTGGTTAGGCTTTTGTGGATTTTGGGTAATATATAGAAGACAGGCATAATGGGATATTGTCTATACAGTGTTCTCTGCTCCCATTCAGATAGAAATCCTTCCTCTACACCTTGTTCCAAAATGTTTTCACTAGGTTTCACTTGTTAGTCAGGTTTTGGTCACATTTTTCATAATATTCTTTGTTTCTTAACTGTTTAAGGCATTCAGCCCTTATTTTCTCTATCCATAATCACTATACCTCCTCCTTTATCCACTTTTATGATAACTATTGTAGTGTCATTTTCCAGGTTTCTTAAGCTCCAAATTCATTTGCTGATAAGTTATATTTCTGTCATCTAGCCATAGTGTTATTCTCTAAGCTAGCTAGACCCCTAACTACCATCTCCATATATGTAATAATATTAGCTGGTATGGGACCAGGTGGAAAAAATGTTGATCTATGGTGTAGGTTAAGAGATAATGGTTTTTTTTTTCCACTGGATCTCTACTGATCTCCAATAGCAGAAAATAAGTGTTTTAGCCTAATCTTCCTGTACAATTTCTGAAAATCCATTTTGAGATGAAAGTAATTTAATCTTTCATGGGGACAAAAAAGTTAAACTTAGATTAAGAACTTTTAATTCCATTTCATTTAGTTGTCTTTTGGACAGATTAAAGGCTAGATTTGTCCTCTCTTCTGGCATTTCTGTACCACCCTGTTCCCTATTGTTTCTTGATCTGTTCTGTTTCCTTGTCCTCGTCTGGATCCTGTTCCTATACCTGGATCTCCTCTTTCTGTTTGTTCTCTTGGGTCCTTTAGAGTGTATCTCCCTTTCTGGCCTCTGCCTCTCCATTGTCCTCTGTTCCACATTCCCCTGCCTCTGTACTGGCCCCGTACTAAAAAAGGTTTATAGTTTTGTTGTTGTTGGCCACTACCTACAATTTTGAAACATTGGAACATTTTACAATGTAATCAAGCAGGGAACAAGTTTTTGAGAAAAACCTCTGGTTATAGGCAAAAAAAACAAATCCTCAGTGACCATTTATGTCATACAACATATAAGAACCCAGAGCCAACACACAAAATATTCATGGGGAGAACGAAGATCATTGGTAATTACCTTTGTGGTAAATGTCAGAACTGTGATAGCATGAGAAAAACAAAAACAATCTATAATCCCTATAGGATGAACATATTGAAATTAAACAGTTAATTACATGCCAGCCCTTCTTTCAAATAATGAATTTGTTCAAGATTCATCATATCTACCATAAGGTTGATCCATGTTTGTTTTACTATCCTTCCATTTTAATAAAAAGCATTTTTTGCTATGACAGTTGATTTGGTGACAAAAATCATTTGTTCCTGGTTCAGCCGTGTAGAAGGTATAGTTAGAAATATTAGCTGAGGAGTGTTTTGAATATTTATTTTAATAGTTTTTGTATGATTTCTATTATTTTGAACCAGAACTTTGATATATGTGGACATGGCGTAATGTGAACTAAAGTGCTGGATGCTTTGGTGCAACTAGGGCATTTTTCTGAAATATCAATATTAAAGTGATGCACTTAAGAAGGATATAATAAGTTCTATAAGTCATGTTGATTTGAATCTGTCGCACTTTACTTGCTTTTACATGGTGTGTATATGTTTTGATTATGTTTTACCAGAGGGAGTCTGTAATATTAATTCCAAGGTCTCTCCCATTTTTAATAAGCTTCTGCTGTTCTTTTGAGGGCTAGATACCTAATCCAGTCAATAAAAGCACTCTGGATAGGGCTGATATTAGTCCTTTCAACAGAAGAAAGGGTTCTGAAAGAACTCTTAAAACTGAAGGTGGATAAATCAATGGAGCCTGATGGGATTCACCCCAGAATTCTAAGAGAACTAAGAAGAACTAGTAACACCACAGACTACCCTTTTAATAAATCATGGGAGGATGGTGTTGTACCTGAGGACTGGAGGAGGGCAGTTGTGATTCCCTTCACAAAGTCGGAGCAAGACAGAGGCAGGAAACTACAGACCTGTCAGTTTGACCTCAGTGGTATGGAAGATGATGGAATCACTTCTGAAGGAACAATTCTAGAGTACCTAGAAGCCAGTGGGGCACAGGACCCAAGGCAGCATGGATTCACAGCAGGAAGGGCATGTCAGACAAATCTAATTGATTTTTTGACTGGATGACCAAAGTGGTAGACCAGAGATGGGCTGTGGACATGGCCTACCTAGACTTTAGCAAGGCATTTGACACAGTCCTGCAGAAAAGAGTAATAAACAAATTAGCCAGCCTGGCAGTGGGTCCCAGGGTGGTAGCCTGTAAACTCTGGCTGGACAACAGGACACAGCGGATGATAGTAAATGGAGTCCACAGTGAAGAAAGGGGTTACTAGTGGGGTACCACAGGTTCAGTACTGGGATGGTCCTGTTTAATGTCTCTATAAGTGACATTGCAGAGGTACTGGAAGGGAAAGTATGTCTCTTTGCAGATGACACAAAGATCTGCAACAGGGTTGATATGCAAGGTGGGGTGGAAAGGATGAAAAGGGACTTGGCAAGGTTGGAGGAATGGTCAAATGTATGGTAGTTTAGATTCAACACAAAGAAGTGCAAAGTAATGCACCTGGGAAAAAAAAACAGCGGGAAGAGTACACAATGGGGGGTGAGATACTGACAACAACAAAAATGGAAAGGGACCTGGGGTAGTCATATCAGATGACCTAAAGGTGGGCCAGCAATGTGAGAAGGCAGTAAGGAGGACTGGGGGGATACTGGGATGCATAAGGAAAGGCATCACCAGTAGAAAACAGGAAGTTGTTGGCCTCTGTACAGACAGTTGGTAAGACCACTCTGGAGTACAGTGTACAGTTCTGAGACCCCATCTCCGCAATGACATAGACAGGGTGGAGGCTGTCCAGAGGAGGGCAACCAAAATGGTGCATGGTCTGCACCAGAAGACATATGAAGAAAGACTAAAAGAGCTTAAGATGTATAGCCTCAAGGAAAGGAGGGAGAGGGGGACATGATAGAAACCTTCAAATACCTCAAGGAAATCAACAAAGTCCAAGAGGGTAGTATCTTTCAGAAAAAGATATGTGCAAGAAGAAAGGGGCACAATTTGAAGATAGAGGAGGGACGGCTCAGAGGTAATATGAGGAAGTATTTCTTCACAGAGAGGGTTGTAGATGCATTGAATGGCCTTCCTGAGTAGGGTGTAGAGTCAAAAACAGGGGGCAAATCAAGAATGCATGGGACAGACATAAGGCAATTCTAGTGGGGGTAGGAGGAAGTAGGCTGTTGGTTAACTAGGACTACAGCATATCTATTAGGTAGGGAAATGAGTAGACTAGGTGGTCAAGCAGTCCTTATCTGCCCTCATATTCTATGTTTCTATGTTTCTTAAATTCTCTTATACATGATTAAATATACAAACAGTTCTTCTCTTTAACAATAATCAGGTCTTTGGGATAGATAAGTTAAAAATATTTAATTAATGATTTCTAAGTCTCTAATGTCCGCTAGGATGAGTATTACCTAAACATTTATTTTTTATATACTCTGTTAATTTTTTTATTACAGTATAAGCTAAAACAACAGAAAGAATGGCCCAACTTGTGATATAGGTACAATGTTGTTAGACTTTCTTTTGGTTCAGAAAATGTTCACTTTTCCATTTAACAGTCTATGAAAAATACATAGACATAATTAATCTTTGTTCAACAGGAACTTTATTAAATATATAAAGTAATCAAATTAGAGAAGAAGTTCTGATATTTACCTTTTTAGGTATTCTTAATGTTATTCCTATGTAATGACTTCTTGTTTCTGTTTTAATTAATCGGTAGTCTGTATATGGACACATTACTCTTATTATATGTAATTGTGCTTAAAATTAAAAAAAACTATGAGATAAGTGATTATTTCATTTCCTGCTGACTCAGGGCCTTATGTTATTTTCAAATCAGTTTTCTTTTAGTTTCCTTTAGAGGCTACTGGCTTCTTATCAAGTTATTATTCTGAACAAAAAAAGAAGAAGAACAGGGGAATTCCTGTCAAGTTTTCTTTATGGTGTCCTTATTTTATTAGAGATTAACCTTTAGACATAGAAAAGCTTACGCCATTCTCATTATAAACATACTCTGTTTTTCGTATACAATGATGTTAGTGTTTTGAATATAAAGATATTGATTCTGCATTTTAATGCTTTTCTTCCAAGGGAGATTAAAGTTCTCACGCACTCCGCTTCCCTGTAGTCTGCGATCACTTGGCTGGCGTCTTTGCTAGACTCTAGCCACCATTTTGATGTGCTGCAGCTCTTTTTAAGATAGAGGCTCCACCTTTTTGTATATGTCACTGCATTTTTATTGGTTAATGAAGTGGTGAAGAAACTAAACACAGTTCTAAGCTTCTCGAGGGGCTATTTCTTTAGACATGCCCAGTTATGAGAAAATGGCACTTAGAAAATGTTTATACTATACCTAACATGCTGTTAGTGACAATGAACTAAAATAACTTTCTTACAGATGAGTTTCTATATCATCTTTACAAAGCTAGTGGTATTCTCATACTTACATTAATGTTTAACAATTTATAAATTTCATAGATACAAATGAGTACAAACTTTATATTGCTACTACTGGGGCTGAATCGGGATAACAGAGCCATCAAAATAATGGCCCTGTGTCCTGACCCACCTGTGTCAACCTGACATGACTATGGTGGCCACAAAAGCGCATCAAAGTTACTAAGGTGGTCAGCCCTTTTCCAGGGAGGCAGATTGAAGGAAAACAGCTTACTTATTGTTAAATGGATCTAATGACTTGATAATTAAACAAGATGGATTCAGTCTACAAGCTTGACCATACAATTTCTTCATTGATACCATACCGTTTGTCAAGGGTCCCAAATCTATGGATCAAGAAGCCTCTCTTTTAAGTAGAATATTCTGGATATTGCCTGCACTTTGAGGAGTGTCTACTCTTTCAAGGCCTACAAATTGAAACATGGAAACATTGTGTCTGTTCTCTATAAAATGTTTTGCTACTACCGAATCCAGATCACCTCATCTTGTGTTACTGCGGTGTTTGTTTAGTCTTAACTTCAATGATCTGGATGTTTGTCCAATATAATATAAATCACAAGGGCATTTTAGTGCATATATAATTGGATCTGTCTGGCATGTAATGCACTGTTTAATTTCAATATGTTCATCCCTATAGGGATTATAGACTGTTTTTGGTTTTCACTTGCTATCACAGTTCTGACATTTACCACAAGGGTAATTACCAATAATCTTCATTCTCCCCTTGAAAATTTCATGTCTTGGTTCTGGGTTCTTATATGTTGCATGACATAAACAGTCACTGAGGGATTCGTTTTTTTTTTGGCTATAACCAGAGGGTTTTCTCTGAAAACTTGTTCCCCTGCTTGATTACATTGTAAAATGTTCCAATGTTTCAAAATTGCAGCTTTAATTGTATGGAAATGGTCAGAGTAGTCAACTGACACAGTTATTTTGTCCAGTGTAGTATCTGGTTTTTGTGCTGGTCTCAGTAAATCAATTCGATTTTTACTCTCACTTTTTTGTCTGGCATTTTGTAGGATTCTATTATGATACCCCATACTTCTGAAGCACTCTTCCAGTTCATCAGCAGCTCAATTTTAGTCTTTGTTATCTGTACAATTTCGTTTTAGTCTTATAAATTGTCTATATGGTATATTCTCAATTGTATATTTTTGTGAAACTATTGGCATGCAATAGTACATTTCTGTCTCTGGGTTTTCTATAGACATTTGTTGTAAGTTTCTAGTTTGTCTTAGTTATAGTTAAATCAAGAAAATTCACTGTCCTTTTGTCTGATGTCATCAGAAATGTCAAGTAATTAGTGTAAGTATTAATATACTGAAGAAAAGTATTCAGTTCAGTTTCAGTGCCTTGCCAAATGCATAGGCAATCATCTTTATATAATTTCCAGCATTTATGTTAGTACTATAAATATTGTCAGTGTCATATATATATATATTGTTTTTCAAAGGCATCCATTACTATGTTTGCATAACTGGGAGCCATAGAAGATCACATGGCTGTTCCCTTAATTTGCTAATAGTGTTGATTGTCAAATTGAAAATAATTCTTGGCCAAGACGAAATCAGCAAGTTCCAATGATGAAACTATTTGGAAGGTTACAATTTAGTTTTCTTTCTTCAAGTTTTTCTTAATGCTTCTAGGCCTGCTGTATGGGGAATACTAGTATGAAGATCTTTTACGCCTAGTGTAACAAAGTAGGCAGTCATCTGTCAGTACAGTATGTTTTCTTTGTTAATATCCTCTAAAGGAAGGATAGTATCTTTACCATCTTTCATATATGACAGTATTGTTGTTACTAGTGGCTGTAAGTAATTATCATATATATATATATACTGACAGAGCTTCCAAGAAAGACCCTATGCCAGCTATGATTGGTTGTCCTGGTGGTTCGGTTAGGCTTTTGTGGATTTTGGGTAATATAGAAGACAGGCATAATGGATATTGTCTATACAGTGTTCTCTGCTCCCATTCAGACAGAAATTCTTCCTCTACACCTTGTTCCAAAACGTTTTTCACTTGTTCAGTCAGGTTTTGGTCACATTTTTCATAATATTCTTTGTTTCTTAACTGTTTAAGGCATTCAGCCCTATATTTTCCTCTATTCATAATCACTATACCTCCTCCTTTATCTGCTTTTATGATAACTATTGTAGTGTCATTTTCCAGGTTTCCTAAAACTCCAAATTCATTTGCTGATAAGTTATATTTCTGTCATCTAGCCATAGTGTTATTCTCTAATTTAGCTAGACCCCTATCTACCATCTCCATATATGTAATAATATTAGCTGGTATGGGACCAGGTGGTAAAAATTTTGATCTATGGTGTAGGTTAAGAGATAATGTTTTCTTTTTTCTACTGGATCTCTACTGATCTACAATAGTAGAAAAAAAGTGTTTTAGTCTAATCTTCCTGTACAATTTCTGAATATCCATTTTGAGATGAAAGGAATTTAATCTTTCATGGGGACAAAAAAGTTAAACCTAGATTAATAATTTCTAATTCCATTTCATTTAGTTGTCTTTTGGACAGATTAAAGACTAGATTTGTCCTCTCTTCTGGTGTTTCTGTACCACCCTGTTCCCTATTGTTTCTTGATCTGTTCTGTTTCCTTGTCCTCATCTGGATCCTGTTCCTATACCTGGATCTCCTCTTTCTGTTTGTTCTCTTGGGTCCTTTAGAGTGTATCTCCCTCTCTGGCCTCTGCCTCTCCATTGTCCTCTGTTCCACCATCCCCTGCCTCTGTACTGGCCCCATCCTAAAAAAAAGGTTTATAGTTTTCTTGTTGTTGGCCACTGCCTACAATTAAAGCTACAATTTTGAAACATTGGAACATTTTACAATGTAACCAAGCAGGGGAACAAGTTTTTAGAGAAAAAACTCTGGTTATAGGCAAAAAAAAACAAATCCGTCAGTGACCGTTTATGTCATACAACATATAAGAATCCAGAGCCAACACACAAAATATTCATGGGGAAAATGAAGATTATTGGTAATTACCTTTGTGGTAAATGTCAGAACTGTGATAGCATGAGAAAAACAAAAAACAGTCTATAATTCCTATATGACAAACTTATTGAAATTAAACAGTTCATTACATGCCAGCCCTTCTTTCATATAATGAATTTGTTCAAGATTCATCATATCTACCATAAGGTTGATCCATGTTTGTATTACTGGTGGTGAACTATCTTTCCATTTTAATAAAATGTATTTTTTGCTATGACAGTTGATATGGTGACAAAATCATTTGTTCCTGGTTCAGCTGTAGAAGGTTTAGTTAGAAATATTAGCTGAGGAGTGTTTTGAATATTTATTTTAATAGTTTTTTGTATGATTTGTATTATTTTGAACCAGAATTTTGATATATGTGGACATGGCATGTAACGTGAACTAAAGTGCTGGATGCTTTGGTGCATCTAGGGCATTTTTCTGAAATATCAATATTAAAGTGATGCACATAAGAAGGAGTATAATAAGTTCTATAAGTCATGTTGATTTGAATATGTCGCATTTTACTTGCTTTTACATGGTGTGTATATGTTTTGATTATGTTTTACCAGAGGGAGTCTGTAATATTAATTCCAAGGTCTCTCTCCATTTTTAATAAGCTTCTGCTGTTCTTTTTTGAGGGTGAGATACCTAATCCAGTCAATAAAAGCACTCTGGATAGGGGGGCTGATATTAGTCCTTTCAACAGAAGAAAGGGTTCTGAAAGAACTCTTAAAACTGAAGGTGGATAAAGCAATGGAGCCTGATGGGATCCACCCCAGAATTCTAAGAGAACTAAGGGAAGAACTAGTAACATCACAGACTACCCTTTTTAATAAATCATGGGAGGATGGTGTTGTACCTGAGGACTGGAGGAGCGCGGATGTGATTTCCCCTTCACAAAAGTGGGAGCAAGACAGAGGCAGGAAACTACAGACCTGTCAGTTTGACCTCAGTGGTATGGAAGATGATGGAATCACTTCCGAAGGAATGAATTCTAGAGTACCTAGAAGCCAGTGGGGCACAGAACCCAAGGCAGCATGGATTCACAGCAGGAAGGTCAAGTCAGACAAATCTAATTGATTTCTTTGACTGGGTGACCAAAGTAGTAGACCAGGGAGGGGCTGTGGACATGGCCTACCTAGACTTTAGCAAGGCATTTGACACAGTCCTGCAGAAAAGAGTAATAAACAAATTAGCCAGCCTGGGGTTGGGTCCCAGGGTGGTAGCCTGGATAAAACACTGGCTGGACAACAGGACACAGCGGATGATAGTAAATGGAGTCCACAGTGAAGAAAGGGGGGTTACTAGTGGGGTACCACAGGGTTCAGTACTGGGGATGGTCCTTTTTAATGTCTTTATAAGTGACATTGCAGAGGTACTGGAAGGGAAAGTATGTCTCTTTGCAGATGACACAAAGATCTGCAACAGGGTTGATATGCAAGGTGGGGTGGAAAGGATGAAAATGGACTTGGCAAGGTTGGAAGAATGGTCAAATGTATGGTAGTTTAGATTCAACACAAAGAAGTGCAAAGAAATGCACCTGGGGAAAAAAACAGGGGAAGAGTACACAATGGAGGGTGAGATACTGACAACAACAAAAGTGGAAAAGGACCTGGGGTTAGTCATATCAGATGACCTAAAGGTGGGCAGCAATGTGAGAAGGCAGTAAGGAGGACTGGGGGGATACTGGGATGCATAAGGAATGGCATCACCAGTAGAAAACAGGAAGTTGTTGGCCCTCTGTGCAGACAGTTGGTAAGACCACATCTGGAGTACTGTGTACAGTTCTGGAGACTCCATCTCTGCAAAGACATAGACAGGGCGGAGGCTGTCCAGAGGAGGGCAACCAAAATGGTGCATGGTCTGCACCAGAAGACATATGAAGAAAGACTAAGAGAGCTTAAGATGTATAGCCTCAAGGAAATGAGGGAGAGGGGGACATGATAGAAACCTTCAAATACCTCAAGGGAATCAACAAAGTCCAAGAGGGTAGCATCTTTCAGAAAAAGATATGTGCAAGAGGAAAGGGGGCACAATTTGAAGATAGAGGGGGGACAGCTCAGAGGTAATGTGAGGAAGTATTTCTTCACAGAGAGGGTTGCAGATGCATGGAATGGCCTTCCTAAGAAGGTCGTAGAGTCAAAAACAGTGGGGGAATTCAAGAATGCATGGGACAGACATAAGGCAATTCTAGTGGGAGGTAGGAGGAAGTAGGCTGTTGGTTAACTAGGATCTGCAGCTTATCTGTTAGGTAGGGAAATGCAGTCCTTATCTACCAACAAATTCTATCTATGTTTCTATCCGCTAAGGCTTTGTATGTGGTTGTAATTAATTTTTTCTTATCTTTCTTTTCTCTAAATGTTATTAGTAACAATGAAGTCCAGTTTTTATTCTGTTGCTTATAGTTGGTCTGAATGAAATTGCAGATTTGAAAGAATTGAAAGAGATGGGAATTTGGTAAATTGAATTCTTGTTGAAGCATTGAGAAGGGTTTTAGTTTGTTATTATCAATGATAGGATTTATCTCTTTAATACCCCTTAAGTTCCATACTTGAAAAAACTTGATCTGATACTGAAGATTCAAAATTATAGTTCAACAGAGTAGATGAGTAGGGTGATGTTATAGTGGTTTCTTTAAGTATTTTATGGGCTTTCTCCCATGCTGATATGGTAGAGATAGTAGTGCAGCTTAATGATACTTTTTCCCCTTTTTTATGATAGGCAGAGTATAATAAATGTAACATACTAGAGTATGGATGGGTGTTAAGTTCAAATTGTGTTGAATTAGAGGGATCTTTAGTTTCATGTAACTATTCTCAGACTGGGATTATTTGTGCAGCTAAGCAGTATTTATGCATAATCTGGGAGGTCCAACCCTCCGCTTTCCTTATCCCATACTAAATTTAAATATGATATCTAGGGAGATTTGTTGTTCCAAATACATTTGGTGATTTTTTTATGTTATTAATGTATTTTGGGGGAGGAATTAAAGGTAATGATTGGAACAAGAAAATAAATTTGGAGAGTATTTTCATTTTAATTATATTGATTTGACCAATTAATGTTAGAGGTGAACTTTTCCAGTGTTCTAATTCTTTATAGTTATTTACAAAATAAGGGTTCATAGTTTATTGTTATTAATTTGCCTGAAGTCAGAGGTTAGCGTAATACCTAAATATTGAATTATAGTCTTAATTTGTCAACATAGTCTATCCAGAATATTAAACGTAAAATTGTTATTAAGCTTCATAATGGTTGTTTTGTCCCATTTTATTTTATAGCCTGATAGTGCCCCATATTGTTTAGTTACCTTAATAAACTCTGGAATAGACGTGTCAGGAGAGGATAAATATAAAAGAATATCATCAGCATATAAATTGAGTTTATAAATTGTATTATTGATAGAGATTCCTTGTATTTTTGAATTAGTCCATATTCTACCTGCTAGGGTTTCAATTATTAAAGTAAATAATAAGGGGGAGAGTGGGCAGCCTTGCCTAGTGCCGCAATGAAGGTGGAAAGGTTGTGAAATATTATGGTTTGTTTTACTACTGCTGTAGGTGTGCTATAAATGAGTTGAAGTCATCTGCTGAGCTGTTCTCCAAACCCCTCTCCCAATTAAATGCAGCATGTATTGCCATTCAACCCTGTCAAAAGCTTTCTGCATCCACGGCCAAAAAGAAAAAATTACTCACCGTAGTAATCTTGTTTCTTCAAAGGGATCACTCATTATGATTAATTAAATGCAGTCAGTCTCCTGTGTTGAACTGCCTGGAGAGATGGAATTATATGCAAATTATGGAACTCTCATGTGGCTCATGCCACTTTCAAACTGCTGCCTTAGCAACTGCTGCACTCTGAGTGCTTCAGATTCTTACATAGCCTAACTGGGTATAAGACCCACTAATTAACAACTAACATTCTAATAATATAAAATAAAGTAAAATAACGTTTTTTGCCCTCTCAGGTCATAAATGCCCCATACAAACAAATCTAAGAAACTTGAGACCACAAGGAAACCAACTGGTTAAACACAAAAGTGAGTTTCTAACTTAAGCCCTATAGGCCAAAACTTCCTACAGCAGGGAAGCAGAATAAACTTTATAGGTTCTAGTAGGGGAGGCAGGGAAGGAGCTTTAATCATAATGAGTGATCCCTTCGAAGAAACAAGATTACTATGGTGAGTAATTTTTTCTTTTAACCCCAGGAATCACTCATTATGATTAAACTAAATGCAGACTACCAAGCAGTACCTTTGAAGGTTGGGCCAAGAACCTATCTTAAAAGCAGGTTCTGCAGCACTGCTGTACCAAATCGAGCATCACTTCTGGGTTCAATGTACCAGCTGTAATGGTTTGTGAAGGTGTGTACTGTTTTCCATGTAGCTGCTTTGCAGATTTCCAGTAGTGGAATTTCTCTTAAAACTGCTATTGACATAGCTGTGACCCTGGTGTAATGTGCCTCAAGCCCAGGTGTGCCTGTTTATCCACCTTAGCATAGCAAAGTTGTATACATGCCACTCTCCAGTGAGCAATTGTACATTTTGTGGCAGGCCGACTTCTACCTACTTCACCATAGGCAAGGAAGAGTTGTGACTGACTTGATCTGTAAGACTTGGTTTTGTCAATATATTGGCTAAGTGTCCTTTGGACCTCCAGTGAGTGAAGCTTTATTTCTGGAGAACTGAGTTCTCTGAAATGAAAAGGGGTAGGTGATAGGCTGATTTTAAATGGAAAAAATTATATACCACTTTAGGAAGGAATTTTCTACTGTTCCTGAGGACCATCTTATACCTGTGGAACAAGATGTAGTGTTCATCTGTGTACAGGGCCTGTAAGTCACTGATCCTTCTGGGTATAGTGACAGCTAACAGAAACAGAGATTTCCAAGTGACATATTTCAGATCTATAGTTTCCATAGGCTTGAAAGGTGTGTCCATGAGCTTGGCAGTACAGATATTCAGATTCCAGGCCGGAACTGGTTCCCTCAGTGGAGGGAGATGAAGGCTGAAGGCCTTTAAATATTTTCTGAAGACCAGATGAGAGGCCATGGCTCTCTCTCTTTACCAGCAGAAAAGTAAGCAGAGACTGTAAGTGTGTGAGGCAGTCTAGGCAAAAAACCAAGCCAGCCTTGAAGGGGTCAATACCCTTACCTGCAAACCACATATATAAGAAACCCCTTCCATTTAGAAGGATATGTTTTCTTGGTGAAAAAGGTTTCCTGGAACCCTTAAGCACTGGCAATACCAGATCTAGCAGTCTAAGGTTAGCAACTTCTAATTCCTCAAGAGCCAGACTTTGAGCCTCAGTGATTCAAGGTTGGAATGCAGGATCCTGCCTTGAGATGAGGTCAGCAAATTGTGCCTCCTAGGCAAGTGACTTGGAGGAACTACTGACAGAGTTAAGAGAAGCAAGTACCCATGCTGTCTCAGCCAATTCGGTGAAACTAATATAATTGTTGCTGGTTGGTATCTCAATTTCAGCAGGGTCCTGAATATCAATGGGAAAAGAAGGGAAGGCATATAGAAAACTCCCCCATCTAATCAAGGGTCCACACCTCCAGGAGGAGTCTGACCCTGAGAAGAGGCCTGCAATAGCACATTGATCACTGGTGGTTTTCCACCAAGGCAAAAAGATCCACCTCTGGGGTGCCCCATCCCCTGAAGATTGTACTGAGCATCTGAGTGTTCAGGCACCACTAGTGGTGGTCCTGACTTATCCTGCTGAGGGAGCTGACAAAACATTGTCTTTTGCTGCAGGTGCATGGCTGATTAGGATACTTTCATAGAGTATGTCATGGATCACAGCCCCACTGCTCCTGTGCACAGTGGGCTGACCTGGTTCCTACCTGTGTGTTTATTTAGTACATAATTGTGGTGTTGCCCATTCTGACTTGCACCAACCTGTTTTGAAGATGTGGGGCAAATGTCTGAAGAGCTAGGTAGACTGCCCTGTGCTCTAAGGGTTTATGTGTAATAGGAACTCTTGGGAGATCATGTGCCACTTGCTGCATGATCAAACTTGTGTGCTTCCCATCTAAAAGTGAAGCATTTGATGTGAGAATTAAGGAAAAAAAATGTTCCCTTGTGAAAAAAAAACACACCTATTCTAAGGTTTTGTTTGTCCAGCCACCGCTGCAGTACCTGTACGAGGATGTGGGTGACTGGAGCCATCCTGGACAGAATCTGTTCTTTGTGACTAGCACTGTCCTACGGCTTCTACCCATTCGGAGCTGCTCCCTGAATCATCCACCAGCACTAGGCAAGCCACTTCAGTTACCCCAGACTCCTGCACATTTGGAGCTGCTCCTGAGATCGTCCGCGGCACTGGCAAAGCCACTTCCAGTGGCGGGCTTCTGCCGTTGAACTCTCCTAGAATAGTCTGCGGCACTCATGGTATGAAAAGGAAAACAAATTAACCCGTGGCGCCTGCTCATGTGAACTTTTTACCCTTGATTTAACCTAGGCACCATTTTCTGGGCTCAAGCTGCCCGGACTTCAGGCAGAGTGTGGAGCACTACCTAAACAGTATATTTATAGCTAAGCTGTAGACTGTAACTATCAGAATTGTAATAGGGCTCTCCCCACCTTGGGCTTCACTGGTAGCCGGTGTTTGCTCCGTGGTAAAGCCCGTAGGTCCAGGTGCTCACTCTCTCTCTCTTCACGGAGGTGCCAGGGCAGTAGCCTGTATAATAATTTTGTGGCACTGTGCAATGCATTTAATGGCATTTGTGATTACCTGTTGCACTGTTTGTTAGCCGTAACCTATTTTATCAGCCGAACTGCTTTAAATTAATTCACAGTAAATTAACTTCCAGTATCTGATGATTGTATAAAGTTTTATTAGTTTGACCTGTACTATAGTTTGTTGAGGAATTCGTGTTGTGCAACCAAGTGCTCGTTTTCTCCCTTGCCTCCTATTATTTCCCTCTCACTGATCTATCCCCCCTGCCTAAACTACTCTGATTACCTGCGCTCATCTCTTTCTCCCCCTGCTGTATCTCCCACCCCCACCTCAGCACCCCACAGCGTCATAAAGTAACTTGCATTGTGCTCTGAAACCCTCCTTGTTCCCCTCAGCAAATCCTATCTGTCCTCAGGTCTTCTCTTTGTCCAATGTCCCCTCCCTCCTACTAACGTTTACCTCTTCTCTATCCTTAGCCACTTCAGTTGCCCCGGGCTTCTGCCCATTTGGAGCTGCTCCCTGAATTGTACCGTGGCACTAAGCAAGGTACAAGAAAGGAAAAATGAATTAACCCATGGCGCTTCTGCCTTGCTTGAACTTTTTACTCTTTGATTTAAAATTGGTGCCATTTTCTGGGCTCAAGCTTCCCCCGACTTTGGGAAGAGTGTGGAGCACTACCTAAACAGTGTATTTGTAGCTAAGCTGCAGACTGTAACTATCACAATTGTAATAGGGCTCTCCCCACCTCGGGCTTCACTGGTAGCCGGTGTTTGCTCCGCTGTAGAGTCCGTAGGTCCAGGCGCTCACTCTCTCTCTTCACGGAGGTGCTAGCTCCGACGACTTTGGCGCCTCCCCACCCAGCCCCCACCCACCTGCCATATCTCGGCATTTACTCTTATAGAGTGAAGTGACCAATCAGGTAAAATAGGTCAGGTAAAATATACTATCTCCTCACTTTTCCATTGGCTCGTTATACAAACAAGCCACAGGGGGTGCCCCTAATAATCTTTCCCTAATTCTCCTCAACCAAATGATTTTGCCAACATTTGTGTTGACATTTTTCTAACTCTAGTCTGCCCTGATTCTTCTACACCTGTAGCCTTTTCAGGTTGAAACCACTTATTCCTCTTTCTATGCAATCCTGTTCGCTGGTATTTTCAACTTAGTGCAGCCTTTCTTCACATCTTGTAGCTTCCCTGGCTGCAGTTTTTAATTACTATTTCAGCAAATTGCTCTCATACCCACTCTGACAATCTTAGAACACATAAACCAGGAGGTAAATTAATAGTTCCTTCGCAGCAGTTACCTTCTGCCCTCTTTCATCCCTCAATCCCCACTCTTGGCCTTATAAAATATGCTTACTTCTAAATCTTACAGAATGGTTTGTTACTCTAATTGTGACCTCTCTTATCCTGTCTCTGGTGCTATTAAGTATCCCTAACATGCCCAACCCCAAGAATCACATCCAGAATGGAGACATGAATCTAAACGATTTCACATACTCTAACATGTTATCCTAACTGAATGTGGCATTGACATGACCCTTGCCCTCCTCCTAAACTATTCATCTACCATGCTACTGCATCCACTGCCAAACGGTGATGCACTCATTGCCGTATTAGCCCTAAATTTGCCTGGCATAAGCTAAGGTACTTCATATTGCTGGCTCTTATGCTGTCACGGGATATTGAGCTGAACCCTGGTCCTGCACCGGGTACCTTACCCTCAAACTGCTCTGGATATGATATGAAAGGACTTCACATAGTCCATCTAAATGTTAGGAGTCTTCTCCGAAATTATGCAGACCTTGAAGCCTGGGTGGTTAACCACCACCCTGATGTGCTCTGCCTATCTGAGACATGGCTAAAACTCTCTATCCCAGATACGTTTTGCCTGCTCCCAAACTACAACCTTCTCAGGTGTGACAGACCACCTCCTAGCATGGTGGGGTGTCACAATCTATTACAAAACAATCTAAACATGACTATGTTAACTGACAAGAATGACTCTTGTGTAAATACATCTGTGCCATACTGAGACTAGGAGACAAGAAACTCCATATTGTCTGTGCCTACAATCCACCAATAGTAGAATAAAAGGCCTAGCTGATTTGCTGGATCATACGGCTGTACATGCAGGAAGAATGAACTCATCATTCTTGGAGACATAAATTTAAACTGGCTTGGCAAATCTCAAGACACCCTTCTATCCCTGGTTCAGAGCTACAATCTGCACCAAATCATTACTGATTATACAAGAGTGTCTGTCAACACTGACACCAGCACTTTATTGATTGGGTCTTAACAAATCTGTGGACAGAATTGCAAAAACAGGTACGCGCCAGATAATATTAGTGATTACTCCCCCATTTACTGTATATGGAGCACATCCAAAACCTCCACATCCCTCAAAGCTATATATGCTTCAGAAACTATGCAAACTTAAATCAGGCTCATTTCCTATATGATGTTTCTCACACGGACTGGTCCCCTGTCTTCCAATCCACAAGTACTGACGCTGCCCTTCATGCCTTCCTGAGAAGGTTTGTACTCCTTCAAGATAAACATACCCCAGTTGTCACCGCTGCTCGTGGTAAACAAACCAGATGACTGCATAAAGACCTCCTCACAGCCCTCAAAAATAGGGACAAATGCTGAAGAAAGTTTAAAATATCCGTCTCTCATGGATTTTAATAACTATAGAGAACAGCGATCAAAATGTAAAACACGAGTAAGACTTGGGAAAGCATACTGTAAAGGCCTCCTGCTAGATGCTGCTGGTGACCCTAAAATGTTGGTCTCATGTCAAGACTTTCCTTGGTTCAAAGCAAACTCTACTAAATAATGACATGATACTGAAAGATGTCCACTGTAATGACTCGGCACAATTGCCAATGCATTTAATTCTCACTTCTACAACCTCTCGAGCTACACAAATGCCTTCTCTTCCAATAACTTAATGCCTGTATCCCCCAATCCAAATGACATTTCAATGATGCCTACCTTCTATTTTAAAGGTATATCAAAGAACGATGTCCTTAAACATCTAAATTCCATATCAGACAGTACCGCTGTTAGATCAGACTGCCTCGAACCTAAACTCTTAAAGCTTGCGGCACCTTTCATCACAGGACCACTGTCCAGTATACTAAATTTGTCCCTGAGTGAAGGCATAGTGCCCGAGGTATGGAAACTGGCCAGAGTCATGCCAGTGTTTAAAAAAGGTGACAAAAAAGATATAGCCAACTATAGACCAATAGCTATACTGTCAGTATTAAATAAAGTCCTTGAGAAGCTCATCTCAGCACAGATCTCTGAACACCTTACTAAGTATAACCTTCTCCACTCAAATCAACATGGCTTTAGAAAAGGCCATAGCACTCAAACTGCTCTACTACAGCTGACAAATGACGTTCTTCAAGCCATGGATCAGGGTCAACAAACCGGTGCAGTATTTATCGATCTGACGAAAGCTTTTGATCTTGTTAACCACCCTCTTCTGCTTACCAATCTCCACTCCCTGGATTTCTCGACTGGAGTTGTAAACTGGTTCTATAGCTACCTATCAAACAGATACCAAACTGTGAAATTCAACTCGGCCACCTCAGAAAAAGCAGTCATTAATGTTGGTGTACCTCAGGGATCTATCCTCGGACCCCTCCTCATCTCGATTTTTATTAACAATATTCCTCAAAGTATATCCTCCTGTTCATCATTGCTATATGCCGATGACCTTGTCCTTTACACTAGCTCAGACAATGTCCACTCTATTAATCATAAGCTCTCAATGGACCTACAAAATATTCAATCCTGGATCACCAAAAACAAGCTCGTTCTTAACGTTGGAAAGACCAAGGCCATGCTCTTTGGATCCCCTATTAAACTAAAGCAGTGTCAGAATTTTCCAGGTCACCTGGGCTGATGGTTCCCACTGGAGATGGAAACTTTTTAAATATCTAGGTGTCTTACTTGATGAATCCCTCACCTATGCGCCCATATTACCTCCACTTGTAAGGCTGTAAATGCCAAACTTGGCTTAGCCTACAAAACAAGCCATATTCTTACCCCCACCACTAGGATAGCCATTGCTAGAGAAATCCTGCTTCCATTACTTTCTTATGGATCCGTAATCTATACTAACGCATCTAAGGCTACTCTTCATAGGTGGGACACAACTTATAACAACATATGCCTTTACTCCTCTGCATCCTCTAGACTAAAACATCACTGCCTGCTGTACTCTGACCTAAATTGGCCATCCCCAATTGCACACCATCTCCTCTCCCTTGGGAACCTTCTGGACAGTGTACTGTGATTAAGTATGCCCACCTACCTAGCCTCCCTGCTGACCCCTCAGCCCATCTCCTATGGTCTCCGATCAACTGAGTTTTCCTTGATTTGCATTCCCAGAAGTAGAACAACCAAAGGGAAATCAGACTTCTCACACATAGACCCCTCCTACTGGAACTCGTTGCCACTAGATGTATGCCTTGCCCCTAATCATGCCACCTTTAAGAAGAGACACTGCTCCCTCTTTACTGCATGTTCTCATTGTACCTGCTTCAACCCTCCATAGATCTTCATTCCCTCTGCCTTGACTGCCCTTGGTATCTGGCACCCTGATACTTTCAGCCTCCCCTAAACCTATTCCCACCATTACCTCTCTCCCTGCCTCCTACCAATAACATCCTCTCAGGTTCAGCTGGATGTAATTATACCCTGTGGGTATATTTTTTTCCTTTCTGCACCTAATATTGTGATATTACTATGTCAGTCTTCACATGGGCACTTATCTCCATTTGTATAATTTATACCTTTACGTGCCTTGTACCAATATTTGTCTTAATCTTGTCTCACTTTCTGATTGTGATGTATACTGCATATCTCCTGACACTGTATTCTATGTAACTGTATCTCTCTGTGTTGTTGACCTCTCGGTTCGTGCCTGAAAATAGTCACTTTTGTGTCTAGTGCACTTACCCAGTTATCAAAAAATAAATAAATAAAATAAATAAATAAGCCTGGATGCTTCTCTATGAAATCTGGCAACCAGAGCCACGGGAGGGGGCAGCTACATTGTGACCAGTAACCTGAGGAATTCTCTTCTGATTTGGATTTTTCTGGTACAACAAGTTTGCCATTTGCAGAATATTGTTTACCATGTCCTGTGGCCTAATGTGTTATTCACTTGCTCCAATAAACTCCAGTACTTGTACTGTTGTTTTTGCTGGGACCTCTGGTCGCTTTATGAGAAAAACAGGGATTTTGTTAGAGCTAGAAGTGCTCTGCATGTTGCAGGGACTGACCCACTATCAACCAGTTGTCCAGGTAGGGGAAACAAAAATATTTTTTTTTGAAGGCCTTGAAACAGAGACTAGGCCAAATAAAAGTGTTGCTAATTGATACTGGCCTGAGGCCAGCCTGTGGAATGATTAATGCCAGAGTGGCATTCTGAATTTTTGGCTTCAAATGTGTCTTTAATGTTCTGAGATCCAAAATAGGTTTCTTATGAAGAAATATGTGGATATAACCCTCTGCCCCTTTGGTTTAGGGGCACTGTTCCACTGTTTTGATTGAACAAAGGTGTTTGACCTCTGTGTCCAGTAAAATCCTGTCTGCAGGGGTGACTGGTGTGAAAGCTCATGTTCCCAAGTTGGGAAATGAAATGAGATGAAGTTGAGTGAAGCCCATCTGTGGTGATAATATGCCACCCTTGGAGGTAGTCAGCCAAACTGCCACCCACGGTAGTTCCACAAAGAGGAGATGTGACCTGAAGCAGCCAATCAGGTGTTCTGTGAGGGTTGTGTCTGAGGCTGAGGAGAAGGAGAAGCTCTTCTCTCATCACTCTCCTGCCCCTTCCTCTGAAATAGCCTCTCGCTTGCTGTTGTGACTGAAAGGCCTGTGTCTGAAAAGAGGGTTTGGGATAAAAACCCCTACCCCTGCCTCCCCTATTCTGGGATCTATAGAAAGTAGAAGGTCTGTCCTTCGAGCTGCTATGAAAAGTAGACTTGTATTCCTCTACTTTTTTCATATATGCTTCAGTTTTAACACCAAACAATGATTTATCCTCCACAGGGAAATCCATTGCCTTGGCCTGTGCATCTGCAGTAAGGTTGGTGGCCCTGAGCCATGCAAATCTCCTAAAGGGAGACAGCTAATGCCATTAGCCTGGCAGCTGTGTCATTGGCGTCCACTGCCATATGGAATTAATATTTAGTGGCATCAAGTGCAGCCCTTGCTGTTTCTTGTAGATCCACTGCCACTTCACCTGGAACCTTGTCGGCAAGGGCTAAAACTGTGTTCCAGAGTGCCTTTGGTACTGTACCCTATATGCCATGTAGTTGGCTTGCTCTGATTAACAAGGAAGCAGCCGGTAGCCCTTTTTTCCCCATGTCATCCATTTTTGTGAGTTCCTATCCGAGGGTGGGTAGACAGTGGTATTCTGGCTTTGTCACAGGCAGCATCCTGAACCACCCTTCTGGGTTGGGATGGTGAAACAAAAATTCAGTAGTTGATCTGTCTAGCTGATGCTTTTTGTCAGCTTTTTTATCTACCTCAGGGATAGAAGTTGGGGTCTGCAGTATCTGCGATGCTGCCTTTTTAAGGACTTATTGTGGCAGTATTGCCCCATAACTGGACTAAGAAATCCTCGAGACAGACTTTCATTGAGTGGGTTGAAAGAAAAAGGGGTTACCTGAATCGATATCATCCATTTTTGTAAAAAGTAACATAGCTGAAGAATATTTTCCCTGCTTGTTGTTCGCCTATCGAGAGATACCCCAGGCCTCTACTGGCTATTCCCCTTTTTCCCTTCTATACGGCAGAAATCCTCGGGGACCCTTAGATGTCATAAATGAATTCTGGGAGGAAGGGAAGGAGATGAAACAAAAAGGCATTGCTGAGTATATGAAAACACTGAGGCAGAAGTTAGTGACTTATGTAACTAAAGCACATGAATCCAATGTTCAGGCCCAAAAGGTACAGAAATCATTGTATGATCAAGGTACAAGTAGGAAACAATTTCAGAGTGGGGATCCAGTATTTCTGTTGTTACCCTCTTCTAGTAACAAGCTACTCATGAAGTGGCAGGGCCCCTATCAGGTTTTGAGGCAAATGGGTCCAGTTAATTATGAAATAGCTACCCATGATATTAGACCTGGAAAAAAGGTGTATCATGTAAATTTGTTAAGAAAATGGTATGAGAGAACAAATGATTACATCGGTCTCATGGTAATGCCTGACGAGGGAGAGACAGATTTTGAAGTCGCTTATGGATGACTGGAGGATAGGAAAGGACCCCAAGACATATTTGTAAACCCCAATTTAGAACAAAAACAAAGAGAGCAACTAGACGCTTGATCTAATCTTTTGCCACAACCTTCACAAGTATACCTGGTAAGGCTAAGAATGTGGAACATCAGATATAAAACTCATGCAGGCCCAGTTAAGAAAAGACCTTATAGACTTCGAGAGGGTTTGAAAAGAGTTTCAAAATGAAATCAACAAACTGCTAGCCTTAGGAATTATTGAACCCTCAAAAAGTGCATGGGCATCTCCAGTTGTGATAGTGCCAAAGAAGGAAGAAGGTATCAGGTTGTGCCTCAACTTTAGAAACCTTAACCAAGTTGCACAATTCTATGCATACCCTATGCCTCGAATAGATGATATTATAGATAAAATTGGGAATGCTAGATACATATCCACGTTAGATCTTACCAAAGGATATTGGCAGATCCCTTTGGCAAGTGCAGATAAAGAAAAAACAGCTTTCAGTACATCTACAGGCCTTTTCCAGTTCTGTACTATGCTATTTGGGCTCCATGGCACACCAGCCACTTCCCAGCAGTATCTGGATTAAATAGTAACACCATGCATTACCTTTTGTGCTGCATACTTGGACAATGTGGTCGTGTTCAGTAAAGACTGGGATTCACATATGACACATCACTGAGACATAATAAATGCAATCAAAATGGCAGGTATAACCATTAATCCAAGTAAATGTGCATTGGCCATGAATGAGACTGAATATTTGGTTTTGTACTTGGTAATGGGCTCATCAAACCCCAAATGGATAAGGTAGGGATAGCTAACAGTGCCAGACCAACCACAAAGAAACAAATCCATTCATTTTTAGGACTTACCAGGTATTACAGGTGTTTTATCCCCAATTTCTACAATTGCTGCTCTGCTAACTGACCTTACAAAAAGAAATAAGGAATAAATTACAAATGTCACAAGAATGTGAACAAACCTTCAATACCATAAAGCGGCACTGTGCTCTTCCCATGTGTTAAGGAGCCCAGAGTTTGATTATCCATTTGAAGTCCACACAGATGCCTCTGGGACGGGTCTGGGAGCCGACTTAGTCAGACTATAAATGGGAAGAACACCCTATAGTATATATCTCCCATAAGCTATATGATAGAGAGAGGAAATATAGTACGTTGAATTAGAATGTCTAGCAGCAAATGGGCAATTGAATCATTACGATTTTATTTATAGGGAGCCTTTTACCCAAGTAACAGACCATAATCCCTTTGCTTTTTGTCCCAGATGAAAGATAAAAACAACAGAATCATGAGGTGGTACCTGTCGTTATAGCCTTTTACATTTACTGTACAACATCGAGCGGGTACCTCGCATGCAAATGCTGATTATTTATCCCGACAAATTGGATAGTGTTTAGAATGTTGAGATACTATTTCAAGGTCATAACACTATTTTGAATAGAGAGAGTGACATTGGTATAGACACCCCAGGGTAATGTTAGAATGAATTAGGTTGAATTGTTTGTTTTTATGGAAATAATAGAAGTATTTAAGGGACCCTGGGGTGGAGCTCTATGGTGACAGAGGGCCGGAGCTCCATCCTACCCATGTGTAAAGGGGTAGGTTGTCTTGATAACCTAGATAGGTTATTGCTTAAGCATGGGAGTGTGTGGCAGTATTGCCCCATAATTGGACTAAGAAATCCTCGAGACAGACTTTCATTCTTTTGCCTTTTCTTCTGCCCTCCCTCTTTCTTTTCCTCTATCAAATTCTGCTGCAGCAGTCCCTTTCAGTTACCTTCATTCATTTCCCCACACTATAATGGAGTGGCTGCCCATTATAGTGTATCTTCAGTCACTTTCCTTTTCTTCTTCTCTGTCTCGAGAATTCCCCAAATTAAAATTAAAAGAATGTCCAAGACATCGCTAGTTGTGCTCTTCAGATACATTATAGTAAGCATATGAGCCATTTCCCTTGTTAATGTAATTTAAATAACCTCCTCAAGAAAGCTAGTGCTAGCACGTTACAGGTATGACTTTATGGGAAGCCACAGCTTTATGGAAAAGCTGTAGGTTTCTGAGAGAAGCCCTAGGTACCCGCGAAAAGTCAGGGTATCCGAGAAGGCTGGTCGGGAGTTTATATAACTGTAGTCCCCCATTTCTGTGTATTAGTACAGAATGAAGTGTAATTATTAGATTAGGGGACAAACTACAGTGACCACATGATTAATTATGCCCTTTGAATACCTATAAAAAGAGAAAGGTAGGCACAGATGTTAGATAGCAGTGGAAAAGAGTAGGTGAAACTCTGTTCCAGAAACACAGAAGATAGTGGAAAACTGGACTAAAACCACTTCCACTGTATGCTGAACTCAAAGAAGTGACTGTAAGCTCTTGGTGAGCTAGGAATTGATTTGTAACTGCTTTTTCCAGTATTTTATTTTATCTCCTCGGTAAATCATTTGAGATTTAATTTGGATCATTTCATATTTTGACAAATAAAAGGCACTCAAAGGCATTCCTGTGCGTCACAACCTACCTCTGGTCTCTACCTGTGTTAAGTTGTCTACACCCACACCCTACGACACTTATGCATTGGCAAAAGAAGTCTTTTTGTTGGAGTTAAACCCATCATATTGAGGAATTCTGCTTCCTCCACCTCCTCTTCAGTCTCCTGAAGAGGGAGATTAAGGGTCTCCACCATGCTTTTTACAAAAGCATAATTGGAGGAATACTCTTCTGGGACCCTAGGAAGGGACTCGAACTCCTGCTCAGGGGAAACTTCAGGGCATATTGGTTCCCCCTTCAAAATCCTCCTCATCCTTCTCACCATAAGTAACTTAAGGTTTCTGTGAAGGAGGAACCAATGCAGCCGGTGTAGGACTGAGGCTGCAGCCTGCAGGGCTTGTAGGACCTGTAATGCTTTAGCAATGTCCTCAGCCGAAGGCATGTTATATTTGTCTGCTGGGAGCTCCTTAGCCTTCTCAGCTGGAGGCACAGTGACATGCTTCTCTTTGCACTTTTTCTTAAGAGGGACAGCCTCACCCACTGTCTCCACAGTCCTCTTTGGCTTACCTTGGTCAGGGTTCTCAGAACTTTGCCTGTGTCCTTAGCCTTGCCTCCATCCCTTTAGGATTGAGGTAGATGCACTGTATCAGCAGCAGAAGCAGAAGCCATTTCCTCTAGCTTTTTGCCCTCTTTCTTAATGTTTTGAACAGAAAGATTTGCAAATCTCACAATTGGCAAAAATATGACTGGTGCCCAAACAGTAAACACAAAGAGAATGTCTAGCTGCCTTTGATATAGCCAGACCACAAGACTCACAATATTTAAACCCAGTGGGTCCTGTGCATTTCTTAGGCTTAACTATGGGTTCCTGACATTGAGTAGTTTTAACAATTACCAATCTCAGGACAATATTATATATATATATATATATAGGAACTGGGATTTTAAATATAAACAAAGACTAACAGTTCCTGGAACCGGCGCTATTTGGTTTCTTAATAAAAATGGAACCGAGAAAATACTTAAACGTTAAATAAAATAAAGTGGTCAAAGGAACTGACCATAGATAGGAAGTTAAACAAAAACCTAACGAAAATCTAGACAGAGGGAGCGGAACCCTTGGTTCCAGGGAACCGCTAAAAAACCAAAACTACACTACAATTATTAAAAACTAAACTTCTAAGGCAGCACTCTGAAATAAAGCTCAGAATGAGTACTTATCCACACAGATAATGAATTCTGAAGACAGTTCAAGGAGAGCTCTCCAGGACATCCTTACTAGACAGGCGGAGTAAAGAATCAGAAGCAGTCAGAGTGCATTAGTTGCTAAGGCAGCAGTTTGAAAGTGGCATGAGCCGCATGAGAGTTCCGTAATTTGCATATAATTCCATCTATATGGGCAGTTCAACACAGGAGGCTGACTGCATTTAGTTTAATCATAATGAGTGATTCCTGGGGTTAGAAGATTGCATCTTCTGTTTTGGATTTTGATATAATATTTAAGGTGTGCCTTATATTTTCCCTTAATGTTCACCCCTTTATGAAGCCATTTTGATCCTTATTTAGCACGTGTGGTAAAATATTTTCCAGTCTTTTAGCTATGATTTTAATTAAAATGTTATAATCTATATTTAATAAGGAGATGGGGGTGATAGGATGAACAGCTCAGCGGATCTTTATTTTTTTAAGAAAGACATGATTGATTGCCTCATAAAAAGTTTTGGGAAGAGTTTTGAAAGTGTTGCAGGAATTAAAGAATTTTAACATTATAGGAATGGGAATGGTTTTGAAGTGTTTATAGCATTGAATTAGTAACCTGTCCGGTCCCGGTGATTTATTTCCTTTTAGGCTAAGAATGGCTTGGTCTATTTCTTCATATTTTATCTCCCTAAGTAGGTTATTTTTCTACTCAATTGGTATGGAAGGGGGGGGTTCTGTTTTAAATAATGTTTATTTTTTTTCTGCTTCAGTGTGTGTGCTTTCTGATTTATAAAGAGTCTGGTAATATCTAGAGAAGCACTTATTAATTTCTACGGGATCCTCCACTATCTCTCCTTGTTGGTTTTTAATGGCTAAGATATAGTTTTTTTTGTTGGTCTCTTCTAGTTTGCCATGCTAATAGTTTCTGGGGTTTGTCAGATAAATATAGATAGTTTTATCTAGTTTGTATAATTTGTTGATTAATTGTATCTGTTTGTATAGTATTCGGTTCTTCCTTCTTTTGGATAAGTTGGTTAAAAATTGTATGGTCAAGCATCTGTGTAGGTATAGCTCGGAGGGTAGTGATTTCTTTTATAAGTTGATTTGTAAGAGAAGCTTGTTTTTTCTTTTTAGTTTGTTCAAAACTGATTAGACATCCCCTTATCCATACTTTAAATGTGTCCTATATATTAGTTATTGATGTTTCTGATTCAGAGTTATTGCTGAAAAATTCCTGGATATCCATGGCTAATGTCTAAGAAATCTGCAGTATTCGAATGAGGGGATAGTACATTTTCCAGTATTTAGGTGTATTCTGGGTTTCTGTGCATTTCATTTTTAAAAGACACGGGAGTGATCAGAGATCTGGATCCCAGGGTATTGTACATCCATGATGATATGTTTTAATGTTTCTGATATTAAATAATAGGCAATTCTAGAGTAGGAATATTGAATTGAGGAATAGTAAGAGTATACTATGTGGGTGGTGCCTTTTGTAAGCCAAGGATCTATGAGTTTTAATTCTCAGATATATTTTTAATAATAATTCGTGTTGATCTATGTGCCTTATCCAGTTTAGAGGATTTATCTTGTGCAAAAAAGGGCAACGTTAAAATCTCCCCCAATTATGTATGGTTGTGGGAAAGTTGAAAGAGTTAAGAAAAATTGAGTAAAGAAAGTTGGGCAGTTTACATTTGGTGCATAGGTAGTTGCTAAAGCGACTCTTAAGTTTGAAATGTTAATATCAGTTATTGCCCATCGACCTTGTGTACTGTTTCTGTTTTAATTATTTTTGGGTAAGGGTTTTGTTTATTAAATAGAATGGCTATACCCCTGGAGTTATTTGTGTAGTTAGAAAAACTCCCCGGGCACCATCGGTTACTAAACAATGAGGACTCCTTAGCATAAAAATAAGTTTCCTGCATCATTGCAATGTCTGTTTTCTTTTTTTGCATAGATTTTATGATGTGTAGCATCTTAGTTTTATTTTTTAGGCCTTTAACATTCCAAGACAACAAATGAAAATGTTTATTCATAGTTTATTTTATAAATTATTAAGCCAGATCCCCCATATCTAGTCTTTCCATTGATTTGATTATTGCTTATCAAATTATCAAATAGTAATACATTACACTGGATTCCATCATTAATATCCAGAAAGCAGTGAACAGGTGTCCCAATCCCACCCCTCCTCCCTTTAATAGGTCCACACTGGAATCTAACAGATTCCAGATCCTCCCCCAAGAACATGATGACAACATTTGTCGTCATTGTACTGTGAGCTAAGGTGCTGGACAAGCTCCAGATAGGTGCTAACGGATGGTTAGTTTAGTTTAGCTAGTATAAATTGACCAGTAAATCAGAGTTTGTATTAATCTATATACTTATATATATATATACTATATCCACTCCTCTACTAGGGGCCTCCTTGTGATTCCCAGGACGAGGTTAAAAACAGCAGGTGACAAAGCATTCAGTGTCGCCACCCCATCCTGTGAAATTCACTTTCTCCAGCTGTTAGGGAGGTCCCTTCTGCTGAGGTATTCAAGGCCTACCTCAAGGCCTTCCTGTATAATCAAGACTTCCCAGACTGTGTTTTGTAGCCATCACCTAGTTTTAGAATTTTAGGTTTAAATGTAACCCTTGGCTATTTTGGGTTTAGTTATTGTCTCTGCAGACAGTATTTATATAATCTTGTTTTAAATTGCTGGAAACATTGTATTTTATGTTTAGAGTAGGCTGACTATGTGTGTTTATGATTTATATAATGAAACTTTGGTACTGTGTGTTTGGCGTCCAGAGCCTCTAGGATGGGCGTCTCTTTTTTCAAATAAAATTTGCCTTGCCTTGCCTATTGTTAGCGGTTCAATTTTGGAATTTAATTCTGTGACTGAAGCAGAGACCACGGTGATAGAATTTTTAATTTTCCCTAGTGTTTATAACACCTCTGTTTTTAAGGTTGTCATCACCTCAAGCATTTCAGTTTTAATAGCCGTAGCAGTGTTTTTAATTAATTGCTCCATCTTATCATCAATGGAGCTACTAGGTTGCTGGATAAGATTAGCCTCTGTGTTTGATGCTCCTTTAGCTGTAAAATTAAAGAGCTTGGTTGTGGAGCTCCCCTCCCTGCTAGATGGTGTATTTTCATTTATGGGTACTAGACCTGCATTCTGAAAGGAATTGCCTGATGTTTCATTAACATTGCTTTGCATACTGCTTGGACCGTATTTTGCAGAAACGGCAGAATATTACCTGATTTAGGTTTCTTACCCTTACCCACGGGTGTGGCTGGCAGCAGGGAACTTAGGGGCTCCTGTGTTAGTCAAGGCGTTGTTATCTCCAATGGTTGAATATGATGTCTGTGTGTTGGTGTAGAAAGAATCCATTCTGATAGTTTCTGGCTCTGTGTTAGGCATTTGTCAGAAAGATGACTGGTAGTAAGCTTCCGGGTGCGGTGAACACTTTTTGACATACCCAAAATGCTTACCTTGAGACAGGCAGAGGATTTAGCCGAGCCCTCATATATTTGAATCCCATATCATGATCGCACATATCCACAGTCTGTTGGCTCCGTCTGGAGCTTGACTGAGCTGACCTGCTCAGAGTATCATTCACCTGGCTCTCTCGGATGATGTTGAAGTGGATACTCCTCACAGGTGCCTCTCAATCCCCTCAAATATTTCATGTCTTGGCTCTAGGTTCTTATATGTTGTATGACTTAAACGGTCACTGAGGGATTTGTTTTTTTGGGCTATAACCAGAGGGTTTTCTCTGAAAACTTGTTCCCCTGCTTGATTACATTGTAAAATGTTCCAATGTTTTAGAATTGTAGCTTTTTATGTTGGACAAACAATTGATCATTGAAGTTAAGACTAAATGAACATAAGAGATATAAGACGAAGTGATCTGGATTCAGCAGTAGCAAAACATTTTATAGAGAACAGACACAGTTCCACGTTTCGATTTGTAGGCCTTGAAACAGTAGACACTCCTCCAAGAGGAGGCAATATCCAGAATATTCTACTTAAAAGAGGGCATTCTGGATTGATAGATTTGGGGCCCTCGACAAACGTTATGGTACCAATGAAGAATTTGTATGGTTTGAGTTTGTAGACTGAATCCATCTTTAATTATCAAATCATTAGATCCACTTAACAATAAGTAAGCTGTTTTCCTTCAGTCTTGCCTCCCCTGGAAAGGGACTGACCACCTTAGCATACATTGGTATGCTTTTGTGGCCACCATAATTGTGTCAGGTTGACACAGGTGGGTCGGGACACAGGGCCATTATTTTGATGGCTCTCTCATCCTGATTCAGCCCTCGGGTAGTAGCAATATAAAGTTTGTACCCATTTGCATCTATGAAATTTATAAATTTTAAGCATTAACATAAGTATGAGAATAATACTAGACTTGTAAAGGGTAGCATGTCAATTCAGCCTGTTAATTACAAGAGAGCCATATTCAGTGACTGAAATGTTAAAGAGTAAGGAATATTAGTGGCCGATGGATTATAGCGACACGGTGATAATAACCTATCTCAAAGGCCCAGAGTGCGCCTCAGAGGATGTTAATTTAGAAATAGCGGGGGGTTCGGGGGCACAGCCCCCCTGCATAACTGTAATTAATAGGGTACAGGTGTGGGGTTGGTATTTAAAGGTGCAGTCCCTGGTGGGGTGTGATCGAGGATGTCGGTGGAAATTATACAGAGTCAGCGTGGTATGCCTCTGCTTGTGTATGGGGGCTATGTTCATCGGCGGGATAAGGCTGTTGCCCAGAAGGTGTACTGGCATTGTGTGGATGCCCATAGCTATGGATGTAGAGCAAGGATACATACAGTCACTGATCGGGTAATGGCTACGATGAGGGACCATAACCATGTACCGAATGCTGCAGAGGTGGGTGCTAGAAGAGTTATGTGTGGTATTAGGGAGAGAGCACAGAGCACGGTGGATACCACAGCACAGGTGGTGCTTGATACCACCGCCAGAGCACCAGATGCAGTAGTGGGGCTTTGCCAGAAATACATGCCCTAAGATGGACTGTTCAGAGGATTTGGCAGTCAGAGATTGTTGCTCCCATGACCCCAGGTACCGTGGAGGAGTTAATACAACCCCCAACATATACTCGCACCCTTGGAGGGGATTGATTTCTTCTGCATGATTCAGGCACAGGAAATAAGCGCATGCTGATTTATGCTGCTGATAGGTCTCTTTCCTTTTTATCACGGTGTGAGTCCTGGTTTTTGGATGGCACATTCAGTTGTTGTTCTGCGTTATTCAGCCAGTTGTATACCATCCATGGTTTGAGAGGTGTAGTTGTTGTGCCCTGCGTGTATGTTTTGATGAACAGTCGCAAGGCGGCGGCATATGACGTGCTATTCGGGTGCCTGAAGGCATGGGGTGCAGGACTGAATCCAAGTAATGTTATGTTGGATTTCGAGAAAGTGGCTTTCAGATCAGTGACTGCTGCCTTCCCATCTGCTGATGTACATGGCTGTTTTTTTTTTCATTTTAGACAGTCCATCTGTGAAATATTCAGCAGTGGGAAGATATTCTGTCAAGGTATGTGCATGATGCTGAATTTGCTTTGAACATTAGGATGTTGTTGTCCCTGGCATGGGTACCTGAACAGGACGTTGTTCAGACATTTGAGGAGTTGCAGGGGTTTGCATTCTATACAGAAAATGATGAGGATCTGGAGCCTTTGATTACGCATTATGAGGATACATGGGTTTGTTATTCTATGAGTAGATCTGGCCGATGTCAACCAATGTTTCCCATTCCTTTCTGGAATTGCTATCAGGCTGGGATGAATGGGTATGCCTGTGCGAATAATGCTGTTGAGGACTGGCATTGTGCATTTAATACACATCCCGGTGCCAGTCATCCAAATATGTGGAGATTTATTCATTGTCTGCAGGAGGAACAGCGCATTTCCGAAGTGAAGATGGAGCAGGTGGTGTCAGGTGCTGCAGCAGGGGGTAGTAGACAATGGTACCGTGATCTCACAGAGTGGCTATGCCAGATTGTTCGCGAGTACGGGATGCATTCCTGGTACAACTATCTGCATGGTTTGGCTTACAATTTTTAGCTCAACATGTAGAATTGTAGCTGAAATTGCATGCGCTGATATTGAAGTTCGCCGTATTTACCGTCACTATGTAAAAGTTGCTGAAATTGCAATCGCCGTTGTTTTTTCACCGATTTGACATGGAATCCTTGTAAAGATGATATAGAAACTCATCTGTAAGAAAGTTATTTTAGTTCATTGTCACTAACAGCATGTTAGGTATAGTAAACATTTTCTAAGTGCCATTTTCTCATAACTGCACATATCTAAAGAAATAGCCCCAAAGAAGCTTAGAACTGTGTTTAGTTTCTTCACCGCTTTATTAACCAATAAAAATGCAGTGACATATACAAAGAGGCAGAGTCTCTATCTTAAAAAGAGCTGTGACACATCAAAATGGCACCTAGAGTCTAGCAAAGATGCCAGCCAAGTGATGCATGAGACTACAGGGAAGCGGTGAGAACTTTAATCTCCCTTGGAAGAAAAGCACTAAAAAAGCTGAATCAATACCTTTCTACTCAGAACACTAACATCGTTGTATCGAAAAACAAATAGAGTATGTTTATTATGAGAATGGTGTGTATAGCTTCTCTATGTCTAAAGGGGTTAATTTCTAATAAAATAAGGATACCATAAAGAAAACGTGACAGTATTTCCTCTGTTCTTTTTTTGATCAGACTAATAACTTGATAAGAAGCCCGTGGCCTCTAAAGGAAACTAAAAGAAAATTGATTTGAAAATAACATAAAACCCTGTGTCAGCAGGTAATGAAATAATCACTTATCTCATATTTTTTTAATTTTAAGCATGACTACATATAATAACAGTAATGTGTCCATATACAGACTACCGATTAATTAAAACAGAAACAAGAAGTCCGTACTTAGGAATAACATTAAGAATGCCTAAAAAGATAAATATCAGAACGTCTTCTCTAATTTGATTACTTTATATATTTAATATAGTTCCTGTTGAACAAAGATGAATTATATATATATTTTCACAGACTGTTAAACGGAAAAGCGAACATTTTCTGAACCAAAAGAAAGTCTAACAAAACATGTTACCTATATCACAAGGTGGGCTGTTCTTTCTGTTGTTTTTGCTTATATTGTAATAAAAAAATTAACAGAGTATATAAAAAGACAAATGTTTAGATAATACTCATCCTAGCAGACGTTAGAGACTTACAACTCATTAATTAAATCTTTTTAACTTATCTATTCCAAAGAACTGGTTATTGTTAAAGACAAGAACTGTTTGTATATTTAATGATGTATAACAGACTTTGCTGTAAATGTTGTCCTGACATTCAAAATACTTTCAAAATAATTTTATAACAAATGTAAAAAATAGTTTTTGACTTATAGTTCCTGAAGAAGCAGCATGTGAGACTGCGAAACGTCGAAATAAATCTTCATGATTAATACTGGATATAAGTGTTTTCCACTTTACTAAAACCATAATCGCTGAGTGGGTTATCCGTCTCCAAATCTGTTTGTGCTGTACTGAGGCATTTTTGGAGCTCAGCCCCTCCCGGTGATTTTTCTTTTTCCAGACACCAGGTGGGCCACACTGCCTCACTGTGGTTACTGAAAGATCAAAACTGACATCACAGAGGCTTTTGTGTGAAGCAACAAACAAAACTAAACAAGGAAAAAACACTATGGTTCTCAAAGAGGTGGCGGAGAAGGTTAGGGAGAAAAAGATAGCATTCAGGAAGTATAAGGAAACACAGAAGGAGCAGGACAGAGAATTGTACCAGTTAAAGCAGAATGAAGCGGGAAGGCAGTCAGAATACCAAAGGCCCAAACAGAGGAAAATATAGCCAACTCAGTTAAGAAGGGGGATAAAACCTTTCAAAGGTACATTAGGAGCCAGCTCCTAATGGTTGGATTTCTGTTTGCGACGTCAGTGATCCGGGTTCAGGAATGAGCCTGGGAGCTGGAGGATGGCAGGGGAGAAGGGTTGAGCATCCTCTGGACAGCTCCCTTCTCCGGGAGGGAAGGAGGGAAGGGCAGGCCTGACATGACTGCCCAGGCAGAGGCCTGGGGCATAGCAGCTACCGTGCATGAAATCTGTGGGGAGGATGTCACCAGCGTTGGTGCTTGTGCCTTGGCGTCTGGGCGGTGATGCCCTAAAGAGAAAAATGGAAAAACACCTCAAGAGTCAGGAGGAAGCACCAAGCCAAGTCCTGAGTTGCCTCTGCCGCCCGGCTGCCTCGAGGGCCCGATGAGATTTGAAAGGGTTGAGGTGGCCCACCGAGCCCGTCAGGGTTATCCACACAGCAGGATGGGGGACCCGAGCAGCTGCTCAGGTAAGGCGGTGGGGGGTCAGGCAGATCTGCGCATCCTGAGGATGCGACTCCGAGGGACATAGAAGGATAAAAAAAAAAAAGGTACATTAGGGAGTGAAGAAAGACCAAGGGATGGATAGTGAGGCTTAATAAACGAGAGGGGTGGGCAGAGGGTGACAGTGAAAAAAGCAAGGATACTGAACAAATACTTCTGCTCAGTATTCACAAAAGAAGAGGAGGGGAGGTACCTAAACCAAACAATAGAAGCACTCTAAATAGGGGAGTCGATACCAGTCCATTCACAGAAGAAAGGGTCCTGAAAGAACTCCTAAAACTGAAGGCAAACAAAGCAATGGGGCCTGATGGGATTCACCCCAGAATTCTAAAAGAACTAAAGGGAGAACTAGTGACACCACTGACTTCCCTTTTTAACAAATCATGGGAGGATGGTGTGGTGCCTGAGGACTGGAGGAGGGCAGATGTGATTCCCCTTCACAAAAGTGGGAGCATGGCAGAGACAGGAAACTACAAACCTGTTAGTTTGACCTCAGTGATAGGGAAAATGATAGAATCACATCTGAAAAAGAATTGTTGAGTACCTAGAGGCCAGCGGGACACAGGACCCAAGGCAGCATGGATTCACAGCGGGAAGATCATGTCAGATGAATCTAATAGAGTTATTTGACTGGGCGACCAAAGTAGTAGACCAGGGAGGGGCTGTGGACATGGCCTACCTAGACTTTAGCAAGGCATTTGACACAGTCCCACACAAAAGATTAATAAACAAGTTAGCCAGCCTGGGAGTGGGTCCCAGGGTGGTAGCCTGGGTAAAAAACTGGCTAGACAACAGGATACAGAGGGTAGTAGTAAACAGAGTCCACTCTGAAGAAATGTGAATTACTAGCGGGGTACCACAGGGCTCAGTACTGGGACTGGTCCTCTTTAATGTCTTCACAGGTGACATTGCAGAGGGTCTGGAAGGAAAAGTATGCCTTCTTGCAGACGATGCAAAGATCTGCAAAAGAGTTGATACACAAGGGGGGGTGGAAGGATGAGAAGGGACTTGGCAAGGTTGGACGAATGGTCAAAAGTATGGCGGCTTAGATTCAATGTAAAGAAGTGCAAAGTAATGCACCTGGGAAACAAAAACATAGGGGAAGAGTACACAGTGGTGGTACTAACAACAACAAAAATGGAAAGGAACCTGGAAGTAGTCATATCAGATGACCTAAAGGTTGCAGGCAATGTGAGAAGGCAGTAAGATGGGCTGGGGGGATATTGGGATGCACAGGGAGAGGGATCACCAGTAGAAAACCGGAAGTTGTCATCCCTCTGTACAGACAGTTGGTGGGACCCCCATCTGGAGTACTGCATGCAGTTCTGGAGACCCCATCTCAACCATGACATAGACAGGATGGAGGCAGTCCAGAGGAGGGCAACTATGGGGACAGGGTCTGTACCAGAAGCCATACGAAGAGAGACTAAAAGAGCTTAATATGTATACCCTCGAGGAAAGGAGGGAGAGGGGGGACATGATAGAAACTTTCAAGCACTTCAAGGGAATCAACAAAGTCCAAGAGGGTAGCATCTTTCAGAAAAAGAGATGTGCAAGAACAAGGGGGCACAATTTGAAGATAGAGGGAAGACGGCTCGGGGGCAACGTGAGGAAGCATTATTTCATGGAGAGGGTGGTGAATGCATGGAATGGCCTTCTTGAGGTGGTCGTGGGGTCAAAAATAGTGGAAGAATTCAAGAATGCATAGGAGAGACATAACACAATTCTAGTGGGGTGTAGGAGGATGTAGGCTGTTGGTTAACTGGGATCTGCAGCTTATCCAATAGATAGGGAAATGGGCAGACTAGGTGGGCCAAGCGGTCCTTATTTGCTGTCAAGGTTGATGTTTCTATGTTGCTTTACTCCTCTCACTTAAGTACCGAAAAAGTCTTATCTCCATTAGATACTCCTTTGGTTATCCTTTCCTCTGTCTGCGCCTTTGCCCCCCCTCACTGCTTTGCCTGCTTCCATCTGTTTTACTTCATATACTGTACTTCCCAGTCTTTCTTCCTCCCTCTGCATTTCCTTACACCTCCTGAATGCCACCCTTTTTTCCCTCACCACCTTGGTCACTTCCCTGGAGAACCATAATGGTCTCTTTTTCCTTTTCCTTTTCCTCACTTCTTTCATGGAGAGGTTGGTTGCCATAATTATGCGGTCCCTTATTTTTCTTCACTGTGCTTCTACCCTCCCACAATTCCTCCTACAAGACAGTTTCTGAGGCAGTCTCCCATTTCTTTAAAATCCACCCTCCTAATGTCCAGGACCCTCATTTTGTGGTTTGCCTCTGTTATTGTCTTACTATTAAACCACACTGTATGGTGATCACTGGTATCTAGGGGACTGCCCATTGTGACGTCTGCAGTGCCATTCCAGTTTGTAAGCACCAGTTCCAGCACTGTGCTGCTCTAGTGGGTTCCTTGACTAGTTGCCTGGGAAAAGCCCTTTGTAGGAGTCAAGGATGGCCCTGCTCTTTGCAGAAGCTGCAGTTGGAAGTCTCAAATCCACAGCTGGTATACTGAAGTGCCCAGCTAGCAGCACCTCCCTTCCTTGCCATTTTGATAATGGTTTCTCCAAGTGCCTTATCAAACTCCTCTTCCTGTGCTGGAGGTCTGTATACCACCCCTGTATGGACAGTGGCCCAGTACCTGTCTCCAGGATGATCAACAGCATCTCTAGCCCCTCTTTTTCCTCCAGGAGTGCCTGTACTTCTGTGGCCTTGAGTCCCTCCTTCACATATAAAAAAATAGAAAACAAGAATTTGTCGACAGATAAGGACTGCTTGGCCAACCTAGTCTGCCCAGTTTGCTCTGCCTATACTATCACTGTAGAACCAACCTGATCTACAGCTATTCTCCCTCTTCCTGCTTTCTTACTAAGATTCTCTTACGTTATCCATGTGTAGTTGAAGTGCCTCTGTTTTCACTTCCACTACCTCTGCTGATAGACTGGTCCAGGCATCCACCACTCTTTCAATGAAGAAGTACTTCCTCCATCCCTCTTAACCACCCCCTCAGCTTCATTGCATGAGCTCTTGTCCTGGTGAACCTTCTCTTCTGAAAATACTCCCACCAGTACCTTGTTTACCTCCGTGAGGTTACTTCAGTCTCTTCATGCAACCTTCCCCTTCAGGTGTACATATTGAGATCCCTCAGTCTCATCTCATAGGGATTTTGGTGCCATCCCTGCACCATTTTAGTTGCCCTCCTCTGGACCACCACCTTTGCACCATTTTGGTTACCCTTGTCTGGACAGCCTCCACCCTGTCTATGACCTTCCTGAGATGTGGTTTCCAGAATGGGACACAGTACTGCAGGTGGGGTCTCATCAACAATCAATACAGTGGCAATACCACCTCTCTTCTGCTGGTGATTCCCCTTCCTGTACACCCTAGCATCCCACTGGCCCTGCCTATTACCTTGTTGCACTGCCCTGCCCTGTCACCTTGAGAGCATCAGATATGATAACCCCAAGGTATGTTTCCTACTTTATGACCATCAATCCCCCTCCTCTATTTTATACACTGCCCCTGGTTTCCTGTGCCTTGGGTGCAAGATTTTGCACTTTTTTGCATTGAAGCACAGCTGTCATATCGTCGACCACTCCTTCAGTTGTCTTAGGTCTCTACTCATTCTCTCCACCCCCTCCAGAGTACCTACCCTATTACAGATTTTGGTGTAATCTACAAAGAGGCGTACCTTTCCTTCCCTTTCAGCTCTTCTGCAATGTTGCTTATTAAGACATTGAAGAGGACTGATGCATTGAGCCCTGATGTACCCTGCTGGTCATGCTCCCTTCATTAGAGTGAGTGCCATTTACCACCATCCTCTGCCACTTATCCATCAACCAGTTCCTTACCAATTTAACACATTGGATCCCACCCCTCAGCTGCCCAGTTCTCTTATAAGCCCCCTATGTGGTACGGCGTTGAAGGCCTTGCTAAAGTCTGAGTAGGCCACATTCACCGTGCCACCCGAATCTAGTTCCCTTGTCACCCAGTCAAAGAAACTGAGCAGGTTCATCTGACATGCACCCTCCCCCCAATGAATCCATTCTGCCTATGGTCTTCTAACCCACTGGATTCAAGATCCTCCACTGACCTTTCTTTTAATATTGTTTCCATTAACTTCCCCAACATTGACATTAGACTGACTGGCCTATCGTTGCCAACCTCCTCCCTGCTACTGCTGTTATGAAGCGGGACTACATTTGCCCTTCTCCAGTCCTCTGGAACCACTCCTGGTTTCAGGGAGTTGTTGAATAGGGCTGTCAGAACGCCTGGTTCCGGGGAGTTGTTGAATAGGGCTCTCAGAGGTGTAGCCATTACCTACCTGATCTCCCTCAGCTCCCTTGGATGTACCCCATTCAGCCCATAACCTTATCCACTTTCAGATTTGAAGGTCCTCTCAGTACTCTCCACCTGTCAATGGACTGGTGTCCACCCCAAGTACAACCCCTCCCCTTCCCTGTCTTTCCTGAACATACAGTAGCCGGAATGGTCATGTCCCAGTCATGGCTGTCAGTGCACCATGACTCTGTTATGGCCACCAGATCCAGGCTAGCCTCTGCCATGATGGCCTCCTGGTCTGAATTTTATTTCCTAGACTCTTTGCATTGGCATTACATGGCCCTGTATACCTTTCTCCCTCCTTGCCTGCTTCAACTGTTCCCTCCCTCCTGTTTGTGCTAACCCCCTCTTCTCTTGTTACCTTCTCTGTTACCTGTTTCCTTTACTCTTTCCTTCTTGCTTTTCTCATTCATAACCCCTCTTATCCTCTGCCTTGTCCCCACTCCTGTCTTCTTGTGCCACTGCTCGGGGGAGTTTGCTCCCCTCAGGCTCTCTCTCCCTTGCTAATTCCTCATCTGGGGAATACAATATTTTTGCTATCTTGGTTTTACAGCCTCCCCCCGGCTAGTTTAAATGTGCATCCAAGCAGCATTTAAACCTCCTGCTAAGGACTGTAGTCCCCCTCGTTAAAAGATGCAGGCCGTCCCTCCCCTATAGAGGTCCATATCCTTCCAGGTTGGCACCATGTCCCCAGTGTAGCCAAATCCCTCCTGTGTGCACTATGCCTTCGATCAATTGTTAAAAGCCCTGGTGTGGTGTGGTGTGTCCTATCATCTCCCCGTTCGTATACAGGCCATATATAGATAACACTTTGGCAAAATGTCACCATGCCAGCTACATGCTGGAGGCCTCTCCCCAGCTCCCTGAAATGTCCCTGTACTACCCCACCCTATAAAAATTAAAATTCAAAAATCCACCTTTAAGTCCTAAAACTGTGTTTCCACATGATTTATTTTCAGCCCACATCACTGATAAAACAAACTATTTTTTATTTTCTTTATAAATTAATCCAATCTCTACTGTTTACTGCTTCCTAACATTCATCTTCAGAGCTTTTTCAAATTATCTGTTTTTTTTTTCATTTGTTAATTAGGTTTTACCCAGCTCTGTGGCCATACAGAAACATGCTGTTCTTTCTATGTGGCCTATATGACTAGATTCAAGAAACCCTGTGAACCACACACATCATGGTAAACTGAAAAACAACTTATGCTTCCCCCATGACTTCTTCTCAGGAGACTTTTAGTGGAACCCAGATTCATGTTCTGTGCTTTAACAGGACTGAATATAGGAGAACACCAAGCATGCAACTGTTCTGCATTTTCTAAACAGAAAGACTTCGAAAAGGAAGCTGTCCCTTTAAAGACAAGCATTAAAGATCACATGTGACAGTGATGAGTTTTAATTTTTTAAGCAGTCCCCCCACCTCTTCCCCCTCCTCATCTTTTGGGTTTATAGCTACTGTCTACTGGGACCCCTCTAGCATCAGCTGCAACTCCCTTCCCTGTGGGCCCTGAGGTCATACGCACATGTTGGCCTTGAACTCTGTCCCTGGCCCTTCTCTGTCACCCAGTCATATTAATTGCTGTCTCCTCCCCTTCCCCAGCGCACACCCAGCATTTGTACTCAGTAAGGAAGGTGACCTCACTGTTCTAACTGCTGTTATAGTTGAGCTGAGTATTCTAAATTGGACCAGCATATTTTTATTTGGAGGTGGGGGAGGGGCTCCAACTAACAACAAGGCCATGATCCTATGGAAAGCTTGAGTACTCCTACTTGCCCAGCTATAAATGTTTGCTACAGAAATATGCTCCCTTGCACTATGGGATGGTACTTGGGCCTAGGGGTTAGAGCACTGACTGTGAAATGCAAAACAACAAGCTTCAGGTATTTGTATTCATTTATTTTACTAGGAAAAGGCTCCAAGGTTTAAACCCCACTACAGAAATAGACTGGCTCGTTGGCCCAGTGGCATGGAAGCAGTTCTTCACAATGCCAGCAGGGGACTAGGGATCATGTTTAGCCCTAGAGTCCCACACTGGGACTGGCTGGAATATAGGAGCATCAGAAGACGGAGCCACTCAGTTTCCAGTGAGAGAGCTTAAGCCGTCTGGTACTTGTGCACCTCCTGTCAGTTGGTCAAGGAGTGGCACTACTGTTGAAGGTAAAGCAGCTGCTCACTTCCTTTCTGACCAGAGGAGGGGTGTGGCCATGACAGGAGCCCCTATCATTGGGCTAGAGGACAGTAGATCAGTGCAGAATTTTTTTTTGGTTTTGCTCCTCCTAAGCCCCGGGCCAGCCACTGCTTCAGGCCACCTAGGCCCCTGCCCTTTCGCCATCCACAGTCCTTTATTGCTACAACCAGGGTAACCCGATGTATCCCTTCATTGGGAGGATCCTTCCCCTGTAGAGGGGAACTGGGAGAGGAGAGTCACCTGAGGGCATTCTAACCATATCCCAGGCAAGGCAGGGGTCAGCACGGACACTTTTGGGCTTTGTGGTGAACAGGGGCTGGCCACTGTTATACGGCTGGCCAAGTAGCTAGTTTTCCTGTTTTCTCCTCATCCCCCACCTCCCACGAAATGGTCCAGTTGCGACAGCATCCTGGGGGCGGGGGGGGGTTTCAGCAGCGTGTCAAGGCTACATGCTGCTAAGACACCAGCCACTAGCCACCACCAAGGGCTGTCAAACAGCAGTCCAGGACCCACCCACCCAGGAGGGAAGCATCCTGCCAGACTCTGCTGCTGACACCTGTGCACAGGGTGCGAACCCAGGTCTCCAGCATGCGCGCGAACACCCATCTCTCAGTGCCACAGAGCCAGCTAGTGCAGAATTTTCTAATTCTACTTCTGCTGGAATTTCATGGAATTTCAGAAATTCTGCCAGCGCAATTTTTTAAACTGCTGATTAGTCATCCGTAATTTACATAAACCATGGCATAGCATTCAGCAGGTGATGTAAACTGCAGATTAATTTGCCACAAATCCCAGAATAATATTTTGTAGATTTTGTAATCCACTGAATATTATTCCATGGTTTGCTTAGAAATGCCTTTTGGAATTCCTGAAATTAAAAAAGAAATTCTGAAAAGCATTTTGGAAGCAGAGTCAATAGCCTGTAGTTCTCACCTCTCACCCACCTCTCTTTGGTGTGCCTTCTGGTAGTGATCCTTCTCCAGCACAGTGATTACTAAACAAAAGTAGTCATTCATTATATCCACCTTTTACACATCCTCCGCCACCCATGGCCATTCCTTCCTTAATCTGATAATATCCTCCTTAGTTTTCCTTATTACCCTAATGTACCTAAATGGTATGCTCTCCGCACTTGACCCTCTCTGCTATTCTCAGCTCTGTCTCTGCTTTACTTTTTCCACTACCATGTCTAACTTTTTACAAGTTACCACAGATTGTTATCATACTTGGAGTAACCACAGGCTGTCATCACACTTAGATTAACCACAGACCATGTCACATGTGGAGTACCTACAGACCATGTCAAATGTGAAGACTGTCATCATATTCAGAATTACCCAGATCACCATAACACTTGAAACCACAGACCATGTCACCTGTGGACTGACACAGATGGCCATTACACTCACAGTAACAACACTGGCCACTGTTCAATCAGCACACCACAGACTGTCAAGTTCTACACAACCAAAGTCTGCTGATATACTGGAGTAACTACAGATGAACGCTACAACTGTTCCCTTGCAACTTGCCTATCCACTGCCTTTCTGACCAAATCAAAGAAGCTGATCAGGTTACTGTAACAAGATCTCCTTGACAAACCCATGCTGCCTTTTGTCCTGCTGCCCATTAGCCTCCAAATCAAGGTCACTGAGCCTTTCTTTAACTAACTGGTAGGCACAATTCTGACATTTATTATGTTTGCTTGTGCACATACAGAAAACATTTCATCATAACAAGGAGAACCAGGGTTTTGGAGGTGAGGTACTATGGGATACAGTTCCCCAGAGCCTTTGAGGCTTTGCCTGCTTTCCCCAATGTGGTGGCATGCTGCTGCTGACACTAGTTCAGCCAGAATACCACCACCTTGAAACGAATCCACCGCTGCAATGAGGGAGTGGCCCATCATTGAAAGGCGGTGCCTCGCCTGGTGAAACATTTCCTATAACATGGCGGTGGCTCTCACCGCCCACCTCAGGGTCCCCATGAAAGCCGACTTAGGGTTCCCAATCCCCCTGTCAGCATGTCCCCATCCCTAGTTCATTTGCCAATGGGGTGGCCCAATCCCCATCAGCATGATGCTCCCCCCTTTTGTTATGTGCCGAGGGGGTACCCAATCCCCCTCGGCTCATGTGCTCCCACTATCCCCAATACACTGTATGGCTGATGGGGATGCCCAGTCCCTGTTGGCTCCAGTACCCACCTACCCAACAAACACCCGGCCAGGTGGCACGCTGGGATCCCAACCCAGCATGCCAAAAGTGTCCCGCAATGTCTTTTTTTATTTTAAATCATGTTAAAAAAGAAAACGGTCCCTCGCTGAGCCCCATGCCCCCTCCTCCAACCCGTGCCCACCTGCTGCATACTGTACCTCCCCACACCCTCCTTCACCCCATACTTAACTCCAGAGCCCGACGCGACGATCTTGGGGGAATGGTGAACATGTCTGCATTCTTCAAAGCCGACCACGAACTGAAGAAATGCCGGTAAGCTGTATAATAGCATAAATGTTTTTATTTTCAACTTTGGTGCATACCTCAGCCATTTTTGGAATTTTGGCACCAAATTTTCAACAACAGGGGTTCTTGGGACCCCACCTCACGAATCAGTCACTGTCATCTCATTATTCAGTCCCAAGAGGTGATTTTTCAGTCAGTGAGCGGAATCATCTTTCTGGACTGATTAACAAAATGACAGTGTCACAGTTCATGAGGTGGGCTCTCAAAAGTTTGGTGAAAAAATTCCCAAAATGACTGCATTATGAGCGTGCATTGCGCAGTTTCTAAGCATGCTCGTAACTTCACGAATTTGTAATATTTTCACTCCAGGTTTTCAACATTGGCATTTTTCCATACCTCCTTATGAACAGTATAGCTGTCATTTTTCACATCCTGGCTGAAATGTGTTTTCGTAATCCCGGCACAGAATAGCGAGATCACTTGTGAGAAATCAGTGTTCGGGACAGATTAAGAAAATCACAGTGACACTGTTCGTGAGCAGAGGTCCTAAAATGCTTATGTTAAAAATTTGGTGACAAAAGTCCATAAAATGACTGTGTTACAAGCGTGTGTTGCGCAGTTTCCATGCACCCTCGTAACTTCTCAAATTTGTAATATTTTCACTCCAGATTTTCAACATTGTCATTTTGACACACCTCCTTATGAACAGTACAGCTGTCATTTTTCATAGCCTGCCTGAAATATGCATTTGCACATCTGGCGCACAATGGCACGGTCACTGTGGGAAATCAATATTCGGGACAGATTAAGAAAATCATAGTGACAGTGTTCATGAGCAGATGTCACAAAATGCCTATGCTGAAAATTTGGTGCAATAATTCCACTAAATGACTGAGGTACAAGCATGTGTTGCGCAGTTTCCACGTACGCTCGGAACATTGAGCATGTTTAATATTTTCACTACAGATTTTCAACATTGCCATCTCTTCACACCTCCCTATGAATGGTACAGCTGTCATTCTTCACATCCTGCCTGATCTGTGTTTTCACATATCTTGCGCAGAATGGCACGGTTGCTGTGGGAACTCGAAGTTCTAGACACATTAACAAAATCACAGTGCCACTGTTCATGAGAAGAGGGTCACAAAAAGGCCATGTTGAAAATTTGTAGTGCAAATACCAACACACGCCTGGGGCGTTAGGGTTTCTAATCATAACGTCCCACCCTGTACAGACTGACAGGCATCAGAGGTGTAACTTTGGATCACCATCTGTAATACTCATGTCATCCCACCCCCTCCCTGAAGCTAGTGACAGGCATCGAGGTGTGCCTTGCACTCTTCAGCCCCAGACTTCATCCCATTCTTCTGTAATGCACCCATTTCAGCGTATGTCCTCATGAAATGGGGTGACTGTGAAGCCGAACACCCCAAGGCACACCTGAACACTTGTCAGTGTCTACAGGATAGGGTGAGGTGAAATGCCATGAGCATTATGGGCAACGAACCACAGGCACACCCCAATGCCTGTCCATTTCTCCAGGGTGGAGGTGGGATTGGCGTGAGTTCAATACTTCACTGCCACCCTATTCTGCATCTGTCAACTCCTGCCCGTCCAATGCTAATATCAGCAAGCAAACATTTGGCATTGACAAATGCTTGTTATAATAGTGTCATTGTAACTTTATTAATTCTTCACTCAGGCAATCCTCTGGCTTATTTTCTCCCTCCTGAAACTTAGGATGGGTGACTTCTGGCATCCTTCCTAATGATTTAAAATGACCCAGGGTCCAATTTTCAAATGACCAGGCATGGCCCACAGATAGAGATGTGCTGTAGTTTTAATTTGCTGGTGAACTTGCCATGACTGTGGCTCAAATTCCAGAGTTTTGCAAAGTTTTCCCTGCCCATAGCAACTTTGACTACACTTGAATATAAAGTTTTAGTGTGAAGTGCAGAATTTCAGCAGTGAATGGTGAAATTCTGCCTGTGAAGTGAAATACCACCATTCGTGGGCAAATTCCACACTTTGCAGTGAAATGTCACACTTCATGGATCAATCTTATTCCAATAAATTACGCTACATTCACGGAGTGAATTTTACCAACAATGCTTATCTCTACCCAGGCACCAAGTCCACATGCACTACTCGGTGGTTTGGGGGAAAATCCTCATACCAGTGAAAATGCTATTTTCAGCCTTTTTCTGCCCACAAATAGCATTTTTCTTTCTTGGGCAGGTGCAGAAAAAAATGCTATGCCTGGCAAAACCAGATGTAAGCATTTATGTACAGGTGTGGAAACAAATGTGCAAGCTGATGTGAACTGTGGAAAGGGTTACCAAAAGGCAAATCTTTTGACAGTTGAGCACATGTGGAACAATTGTCACTGTGTGAGGGACCCTCCCTTGTTCAACTTTTCTTGCCACATTTGGGCAATTTTATTTTTAAACTTTTTTACACCATTTTTACTCCTGACTGTGCTCAGCTACAGGGGAGGACTCCCCCTTATCTGGGCCACTTGGATCCCTGCCTCATCCCTGCCACATTGCCTTCTCCTGGGGCTGATTTGTTTGCTTCCTGTTGGACCACAGTGGCTTCCCCCAGAGCCATAACTGGGGTTCTCCAATCCCCTCCCAAAACTACATCACCGTGTTGATGGGGGAGACTGTGTCTGAGGTGGTGGATGTAGGTCCTGCAGGCAGATCAGAGTCCTTCATCTACCACCATTTCATTGCTCCCTTCACTGAGGACACTGCCACAGAATGTTGGATGCAAGCATGCATGGAAGGACATTAACATCAGTGGCGTCCTACCCACCCTATCTCATGGACTTGATTGTTCATCATGCTGTGGTCGCATAGCATGCAATGCGGTGATGGGACCCAGCACTCTCCCTCCCTGGAGGAAAAAAATGTCTTCTGGGACACTTGACCTTCCTCCTGCAGCTGGCCCTCTGATGATCCAAATAAGTTCCCTAACTTGGTTCACCAACATCATGAATAGTAGCCTATTATTGCCCTTACAGACCTGTGCACATGTGCAATTTTTCCGCCTTTAAAAACTAGGCCCCCAGTAATGTAACACATTATGCAGGCTGCCCTCCATAATCTAATTTTTGTAACTTGTCCCAATTCTCTAAATAAACATTTTAAAATAAAAGGAAGCATGGCACTTTGCTTTGTTTACCAGCATTGCAATACCTTTTTAGCACTTGTTTTATGAGTGACTAAACAAGAAGGGTTTTGAATCTCATCCTCCATAACCAGCAAGCTTCTCAATCACAATATGTGGGATTTACATGCTGTTCAGCTGTCTTACTGTGCATAACAAGACACAGGAGTACGTTCTGCCTTCTTTCTCCCTGTTCCTGTAGTTTTTTGTTTATTAGTATTCACCACAAGCCAACGTCAGCATAGCCAATCAAGCAGGGTCGGAGTGGGTGTCACACACCTAATGGGAAAGACTGATCAGTCGCTGACTGTCAGCACATATAGTTATTACTGTTCCTCAGTCACCTCATTACTGCAGTGGCTAATCAGACTCGAAACAGAACTGAAAAAAATATCTCCCATGCATCCACATTCAAAAGACAGACGCAAACATGCAAAGGAAGACACAAACACACAAAAGGAGACAGGCATACATCACAAAGAGATGAACACATAAAGGTAGACAGGCACACACACACACACACACACACACACACACACAGATGTAACAACAGAGATGCCCAAAAATGACATACAAGCACAGTTACATACAGTCATAAACATAGTCAGATGTATACAAGGGCAAGTTACTACAGACAGAAACAACACACCCAAAATGAATGCAAAACTTAAATACAGTACCATGATTTCTTGTAACAAGTCAGACACACAACCCTAAACTCATATACAAAGCCAGACAAACACAATCAAATCCACACACTAAGTCATACAAACAAATAGATTCTAGAGTAATATATAAAGCCAAACTCATACACAAACCTGACACACAATCATAATGCCAGGTGTACACAGCCAAACTCATACACAAAGCCTGACACACAACCATAACACCAGGCACACACAGCAAAAAATCATACAGAAAGACTGACACACAAACATACAGCCAAACATGTACAGCTAAACTCATACACAAAGCCAGGTACACAAACATAAAACAGGACACACAGAGCCAAACTCATACACAAAGCCTGACACACGAATATGTTAGACACACACAATCAAACTCATTCATAAAGCCTAACACAGCCAAACTCACATACAGAGCCTGACACACAAACAAATTCACACACAAAGCCAAACACACAAACAAACTCATACAGAAAGCCAGGCACAGACAGTCAAATGAATACACAAAGCCTAACACACAAACATAATGCCAAACACACAAGACCAAACTCATTCACAAAGACCGACACACACAGCCAAACTCATATACAAAGCCTGACATACAAACATAATGCCAGACACACACATTCAAACTCTTACAAAAGCCAGGAATGCACAGCCAAATGAATACACAAAGCCTGAACACATCTAAACTCATACTCAAAGCCTGACATGCAAACATAATGTCAGACATGCACATTCAAACTCATGCAAAGCCAGGCACGCACAGTCATATGACTACACAAAGCCTGAAATACAGTTAAACTCATACACAAAGCCTGCCACCCACAGCCAATCTCATAAAAAGCTAGATATATACAGTGAACTCATAATTAAAGTCAGACACACAAACTCATACACAAAACCAGGCACACACAGCCAAACTCATACACAAAGTGTGACATACAAATACAATTCCAGAAATGCACAGTCAGACTCGTACACAAAGTCAGGCACACAAACATAAAAGCTAAACATACACAGCCAAACATATACACAAAGCCAGAAGAAAACACAAAAACTCTTAATAAAATCTACACACACACACACACACACACACACACACACACACACACACATCAAATTCATAAACAAAGCTAGATGCACATAGCCAAACTCATACACTCAACCAGACACTCAAACATAAAGGCCAGACACACACAGCCAGACTCATGCACAAAGGCAGACACATAAACATAAAAGCAGACATACATTTACAAACTCATACAGAGCATGACACATAAACACAATGCAAAAATGCACAGTCAAAGTCATACACAAATCCAGACATACACAGGCAAACTCATACACAAAGCCTGACATACAAACATAAAAGTTAAACATACACAGCCAAACACACACACATTCAGAACACAGTCAGACTCTTGCTAAAATCTAGACACACACAGCTGAATTCATAAACAAGAAAAGATGCAACATAGCCAAAATCATATACAAAGGCAGGCACACATAAAATGAAACATGCATCGACAGACTCATACACAAAGCATGACACACAAACATAAAGTCAAACAGTCAAATTCGTACACAAAGCCAAAGTCATCCACAAATCCAGGCACACACAACCAAACTCATATACAAAGCTTAACACACAGACTCATACACAAAGGCAAACACACAAACATAAAACCAGACAACACAGTCAAACTCATACAAAAAGTCTGACATATAAATGCTATGCCAGGCACACACAGCTGAACTCACACACAAAGCCAGGCACACAAAAAGCCAGGCACACAAAAAGCCAGGCACACAAAAAGCCAAACTCATACACAAAGTCAAGAACACACAGCCAAACTCATCCATAAAGCCTGACATACAGCAAAACTTATACACAAAGCTTGACACACACATTCAGACTCATACACAAAGACAGGCACACACAGTTAAACTCATACACGAAGCTAGGCACACAAACATAAAATCACACACACAGTCAAACTCATACACAAAGTCAAGAACACACAACCGGACTCAAACAGAAAGCAATACACACAAACTTAAAATGAGACTCATGCAGCCAAACTCATCTGCAAAAGCCTAACATAGAGCCAAACTCGTACACAAACCTGACACACACAACCAAACCCATACACAAAGCCAGGCATACACAATCAAACTCATACACAAAGTTAGGTACACAAACATAAAACCACACACACAGCCGAACTCATACACAAAGCCTAATACACAGCCAAACTCATACACAAAGCCTCGACACACAGCTGAACTCATACAAAAAGCCTAACATACAGCTAAACTCAACAGAAAGCCATGCACACAAACATAAGCAGACATACAAAGCCAAACTCATAAACAAAGTGTGACACCAAGCCAGACATACACAAAACCTGACACACAAACATAATGGCAGACAAGCACAGCCAAACTCACAAACAAAGGCAGGCGCACATAGCCAAACCCATACGCAAAGTCTGACATACAAACATAAAATCAGACATACAAGACCAAACTCATACACAGAGCCCGACATACAAACAAAAAAACAGACACGCACAGCCAAATTCATACACAAAGCCAGGCACACAAAATCAGACACACATAGCCAAAGTCATCTACAAAGTGTGACATACAGTACAGCCAGACACATACACAAAACCTGACACAATACAGCCAAACCATACAGAAAACCTGACACACAAAGTTAAACTCCTACACAAAGCCTGACACACAACTAAACTCGAACACAAAGCCATACAGCAAACTTCACACACAGATAAACTAAAACAGAAAGCCATACAGACAAACATTAAATCAGACACACAGCCAAACTCATCCACGGAGCTAACTTACACACAAACTCATCTACAAAGCCTAACACACAACCAGACTCTACACAAAGCTTATACATAGCCAAACTCATACACAAAGCCAGGTGCACACAGCCAACCCATACACAAAGCCAGACATACAAACGTATACACAGAGCCAGGTGCACACAGCCAAACCCATACACAAAGCCAGACAAACACACTCATTCACAAAACCTGACATATTAACATAATGCCTGACACGCACAGTCAAACTCATTCACAAGACCAGGCACACATAGCAAATCTCATACACAAATACCTAAACACAAAAATAAAGCCAGACACACAAGGTCAAACTCATACACAAAGCTTGACCTACAAATAAAAAGGCCAGACACACATAAACACAAAATAAAGCCAGACTCATGCAGCCAAACATCCGTGAAACTTGACATACAGCAAAACTCATACACAAAGTCTGACGACAACCAAACTCATACACAAAGTCTGACACACAGCTAAACTCATACACAAAGCCTGACAGACAGCCAAACTCATTCACAAAGTCTGACATACAAACATAATATCAGACATGCACTGTCAAACACATACAAAGCCAAGCACAAACTCATACACAAAGCCTGACATACAAAGGCAATGCCAGACACACAGACTCAAAACATTCTCAAAGTCAGGCACACACAACTATATGTACACCTATAGCCTGATATACAATCAGACATACACAGCGAAACTAATACACAAAGCCACACACAGCTAAACTCATACAAAAAGCCTGACACACAAACATATAACCAGACACACAAGGCCAAACTCATACAAAAAGCCAGGTTCAAACATATGATGCCACAACACACACACACACACACGCACACACAAAGCCAAACTCATACACAAAGTCTGACACACAGTCAAACTCAAACACAAAGCCAGACGACACACACCGCCAAACTCATATACACAACAAGACATATATAGTCAAACTCATAGCCAAAGCCAGGCACACACAGCCAAACTCAAACAGAAATCTGTATACATAAACATAAAACCAGAAACATACAACCAAACTCATCCACAAAGCCTGACACAGAGCCAAACTCATGCACAAAGCCTGGCACAGACAAACTCATACATAAAGCCTGACATACAAACATGATATAAGACATGCACTGTCAAACATGTACAAACCAAGCATTTGTCAATGCCGAATGTTGCTTGCTTCTATGTGCTGTTTAGGTATTTGGAAGTCATTGGAGTGCAAATATTGAAAATTTGCGAACTTACGAGCGTGCGTAGGAACTGCACAACGCACGCTCGTAAAACAGTCATTGTTAGGAAATTTTTCACGAAATGTTCAACATAGCCATTTTAAGACCTCTACTCATGAACAGTGTCAGTGTGATTTTGTTAATGTGTCCCATATGACTGAGTTCACACCGACTGTTCGCCATTAGCGCTACATGGCTGGAAACATGTTTTGGGTAGGATGTGAAAATGACAGCTGTACTGCTCATGAGGAGGTGGTAAATGGCAATGTTGAAAATCTGGAGTGAAATATTGAAAATTTGCGAACTTACGAGCCTGCGTAGGAACTGCGCAACGCACGCTCATAAAACAGTCATTTTTAGGAATTTTTTCACCAAATTTTCAACATAGCCATTTTAAGACCTCTGCTCATGAACAGTGTCACTGTGATTTTCATAATTTGTCTCATACATTGATTTCAAGCATCGACCGAGCCGCATTCTGGCGCTAAGGGCAGAAACACATTTTGGGTGAGATGTAAAATGACAGCTGTACTACTCATAAGAAGGTGTGGTAAAATGGCAATGTTGAAAATCTGGAGTGAAAATATTGAAATTCGCGAACTTACGAGCCTGCGTAGGAACTGCGCAATGCACACTCGTAAAACAGTAATTTTTTTTAATTTTGGCACCAAATTTTCAACATGGGCTTTTTGGGACCCCTTCTCATGAATGATGTCACTGTCAAGGTGGTATTCAAGCCCGAGGGGTGATTTCGCAGTGACTGCACAGTCACTGCGTGAAATCACCCTTCGGGCCCGAATAACGCCATGACAGTGACATCATTCATGAGAAGGGGTCCTCAAAACCCCATGTTGAAAATTTGGTGCAGAAATTCCCAAAAATGCCTGAGATATGCAATAAAGTTGAACCCCCCCATCTAGCCCATTATACAGCTTACCGGCATTTCCTCAGTTCGCGGTTGGCTTTGAAGAGTGCAGATGTGCTCCGTCCACCAAAGATCGTCGCGCCGAGGTCTAGAGGTAGAGTATGGGGTGAGGGGGTGGGAGGCTGGGTGCGCAGGGTGGGTGCGGGTTATGGGGGGTCGGAGACGTGCCGCGGGACCGTTTTGTTTTATAGGTTTAAAAATAAAAAGACGTCGTGGGACCCGTTTGCTATGCTGGGATGGGCTCCCAGTGTGGCACAAGGACGGAGCCATTCAGCTGACGGGGATTGGGCACCCCGTCGGCCAAGGACGATTGCCCACGCTGGGTGGGGTCCCAGCGGGCACCAACCACTGGGGGCGAGCGCTCAGCCACCCGGATTGGGCACCCATCGGCTACACAGTAAGTGCGGGCGCGCGACACCTCGCGGTGGGGGGAGCTACGCTTCATCGGTGCTCACTGAAGCGTAGTCTCTTTCAATCAGTGCCACTGCATTTTGGAGCGTGACATAGACAGCCCAAAATGCATTGGCTTACAGGCCTGCGCCTGCCAGCTCACTGACTGAATTGGAGGAGGAGGTGACACACCGAAATCTCCGATGATGGCACTTTATGCTTTGCACATGCGCAAGCAACATAAAACAGGCTCACGACCTAATGCAACAGCAACACATACAAACACACACACACACACACACAGCCAAACTTATGCACAAAGCCTGTCACACAGTCAAACTCATACACAAAGCCAGACATACAGTATACAGTCAAACTCATACACATAGCCTGGTACACACAGCCAGACCTATACAGAAAAACATACACACAAATGTAAAACCAGACACACACAACTAAATTCATCTACAAAGCCAGACACACATCCAAACTAATACACAAAGTCAGGCACATAAACATAAACACACACACACACACACACACACACACACACACACACACACACACCAGCAAACTCTTACACAAAGCCAGGCACACAAACATAAACACACACACACACACACACACACATGCACACGCACACACACATACACACACCACCAAACTCATACACAAAGCCTTACACACAAGGATGAAACCAGACACACACATAGCTAAACCCTTACACAACACCAGGGACACACATAGCCACACTTGTACACAAAGCCAGGCACATAAACATAAAACCAGAAACACATAGCCAAACTGATATTCAAAGCCTGACACACAGCCAAACTCATATAAAACAAGCATTTGTCAATGCTGAATGTTGTCTTGCTGGTTTTGGCATTGGTAGTGCAGGAGTTAGAGACACATAATAGAAGTAGCAGTGAAGAACAGAACCAACATAAACCCTACCCACCAGGCAGAGAGTGACAGGCATTGGGGTGCATTTAGGTCACTGGCCATAACGCTCCATGCTATTTCAGCTCACCCTACCCTGCAGAGTTTGACAAGTATCACATTGTGCCTTGGGGTCATCTGGCCTTATACTCACCCCATTTCATAATGAAGTATGTTGAGATGGGTGCAGCATAGGAGAATGGGTTGAACTTTGGGCTGAAGAGTCCAAGGCACACTTTAATGCCTGTCAGTGGCTGCAGGGTGGAGGTGGAGGACCAATGGTGTGAGCAATACAGCAGACAATCCAAAGGCACACTCTTGATGCCTGTTAGTCTGTATAGGGTGATATGTACTAGTTAGAAACCCTAACGCCCTGGACATGTGTTGGTATTTACATTCCAAATTTTAAAACATGGCCTTTTTGTGACCCCACTTCATGAACAGTGCCCCTGTAATTTTGTTAATCTGTCTCGAACGTTGATTTCCCACAGTGTCCGCGCCATTCTGCACCACATGAAAATGTCAGCTGCACCATTGATAAGGAGGTGTGAAGAGATGGCAATGTGGGAAATCTGGAGAAAATACTAAACATTCTCGAGTTATGGGCGTGTGTGAAAACTGCACATTGCACGCCTATAACACAGTGATTTAGTGGAATTATTTCACCAAATTTTAACAGAGCCATTTTGGGATCTCTGCTCATAGAAACATAGAAACATAGACTTTGACAGCAGATAAGGACCACTTGGCCCACCTAGTCTGCCCATTTCCTACCTAGAGGATAAGCTGCAGATCCTATTTAACCAACAGCCTATTTCTTCCTATCCCCCACAAAAATTGCCTTATGTCTGTCCCATGCATTCTTGAATTCTCCCACAGTTTTAGACCCCACAACCTCCTCAGGAAGGCTGTTTCATGCGTCCACCAGCATGTCTGTGAGAAAACACTTCCTCACATTGCCCCAATCTGTCTCCCCTCTATCTTCAAATTGTGTCCACTTATTCTTGCACATCACTTTTTCTGAAAGATGCTACCCTCTTGGACTTTGTTGATTCCATTGAGGTACATAAACATTTCTATCATGTCCCCCCTCTTCCTCCTTTCCTCAAGGGTATACATATTAAGCTCCTTTAGTCTCTCCTGGTATGGCTTCTCTTGCAGACCCTGCACCATTTTAGTTGCCCTCCTCTGAACTGCCTTCATCCTGTCTATGTCCTTGCGGAGATGGGGTCTCCAGAACTGGATGCAGTACTCCAGATGGGGTCTCACCAACTGTCTGTACAGGGGGATAATAACTTCCTGTTTTCTGCTGGTGATACCTCTCCTCATACATCCCAGTATCCCCCCAGCCTCCCTACTGCCTTCTCACATTGCTTGCCAACCTTAAGGTCATCTGTTATGATTACCCCCAGGTCCCTTTCCATTTTTGTCATTGTTACTATCTCCCCCCCATTGTGTAATTTTCCCCTTGGTTTTTGTTTCCCAGGTGCATTACTTTGCACTTCTTTGCATTGAATCCAAGCTGCCATACTTCTGACCATTCCTCCAACCTTGCCAAGTCCCTTCTCATCCTTACCATGCCTCCTTGTGTATCAACCCTGTCATACTGTCATGAACAGTGGTACTATGATTATCTTAATCTACCTGAACATTGATTTCCCTCAGCGACCGTGTGATTGTGCGTCAGATGTGCGAAACTAAATTTCGGGCAGAATGTGACAAATGACAGCTGAAATGTTCATAAGAAGGTGTGCAGAAATGGCAATGTTGAAAATCTGGAGTGAAAATATTACAAATTCTCAAACTTACGACTGTGCATGGACAATGCGCAACACACGCTTGTAACATAGTCATTTTATGGAATTTTTTTCACCAAATTTTCAACATAGGCATTTTGGGACCTCTGCTCATGAACAGTGCCACTGTGATTTTCTTACTCTGTTCTGAACATTGTTTTTCTACAGCGACTGTGCCTATCGCGCCCTGATGTGCGAAAACACATTTCAGGCAGGATGTGGGAATGAAAGCTGTACTGTTCATAAGGAGGTGTGAAATGGCAATAGTTAAAATCTGAGTACAAATATTACAAATGATTGAACTTACGAGCGCATGTGGAAACTGCAGCACGCTTTGTAAAACAGTCATTTTATGGACATTTGTCACCTAATTTTCAAAATAGGCATTTTAGGACCTCTGCTCATGAACAGGGTCACTGTGATTTTCCTAATCTGTCCCAAACACTGATTTCCCACAGCGACCATGCTATTCTGCACCATCAGTCGAAAACACATTTTAGCCAGGATGTGAAAAATGAGCGAGGGTGTGTGAACACTACACAGCGCCGCCTCATAGCACAGTCAGTTAATGGACTTTTGTCACCAAATTTTCAACATAGGCATTTTAGGACCTCTGCTCACTAACAGTATCACTGTGATTTTCTTACTCTGTCCCAACACTGATTTCCCACAGTGACCACGCTATTCTGTGCTAGAAGTGCGAAACACATTTGGCCAGGATGTGAAAATGATAGCTGTACTGTTCTATAAAGAGGTGTGGAAAAATGGCAATGTTGAAAAACTGGAGTGAAAATATTATAGATTCGTGAAGTTATGAGCGTGCATGGAAACTGCGCAATGCACGCTTGTAAAACAGTCATTTAATGGACTTTCAACATAGGCATTTTAGGACCTCTGCTAATGAACAGTGTCACTGTGATTTTCTTACTCTGTCCCGAACACTGGTTTCCCACAGCGACTACGCTATTCTGCGCCGGAAGTGTGAAAACACATTTCGGCTAGAATGTGAAAAATGACAGCTGTACTGTTCTTAAGGAGGTGTGGAAAATTGCTAATGTTTGAAATCTGAGTGAAAATATTACAGATTCGGGTTACGAATGTCCGTGGAAATTATGCTAATACATATTTCAGGGTAAAGTCATTTTTTTGATTCTTTTCACCAAATTTACAACATAAGCTTTTGAGAGGCCACCTCATGAACAGTGGCACTGTCGCTTTCAGTAATCGGTCCTGAAGGGTGATTCTGCACAGTGACTGTAAAATCACCTTTGGGACTGAATAATGCCATGACAGTAACTGAATTCATGATGAGGGGTCCCAATAACCCATGTTGAAAATTTGGTGGCAAAATTCCTTAAAATGCCGAGATATGCATCAATGTTTAAAAAACCCTATTTATGCCATTATACAGCCTACCAGCATTTCTTCAGTTCGCGGTTGGCTTTGAAGAGTGGAGACGTGTTCCCGGGCCACAGAAAATCGTCGCACCAGGCTCCAGAGGTAAGTATGGAGCGAGGGGGGTGTGGGGAGGTGGGGCACGCAGTGGGTGGGCGTGGTTGGGGAGCGAGCTGCAGACTGTGAGGGACCATTTTCTACTTTACAGGGAAAAAAAAAACATTGCAGGAAGGTTTTGTTTTACAGGTACATTTGACATGCTGGGGTGGGCCTGTGTGTCACCCGTTTTTTTTTTTTTTTTGAGGGGATTGGAGCCGATGGGGATTGGGCACCGCATCGGCAAATAAAGAGAGTGTTTGGGGAATGATGCCCACAGGGATTGGGGCCCCTGTTGGCAAATGAACTGGGAGGGGTGTCACCTGCAGGTTTTTTTTGGGGACTGTAGCCAATGGGGATTGGGCACTTGTCAGCAAATAAAAGAGTGTTGAGGTGGAATGATGCCGGACAGATTGGGCTCCCCATTGCCAGATGAATTGGGAAGGGAGATTTTAGCTGACAGGAATTGGGCCCATCGGCAAATAAAGGATGTTGGGGATAATGCCAACAGTGGGATTGGCACCCCTGTTGGCTTTTCTGGGATTGTGTGAGGGACGGCACAGCCACCACCATGTCGCACTGAAATTTACACCGGAAAGGCACACCCTGCAATGAGGTGGAGTTCCCTTAATGTAGCAGCTAAAACCTTTCAAGGTGGTGGACACGCTTTTGCACTGTTGTCATAGACAGCGCAATCTAATTCTGTGCCGCAGAGCCCAGCCCCCAAGCCATGGTGCCACAGGCCACAACAGGATCAAGGACTCCAAACCTGCTATTCCAAAGTTACCAACATGTTTCTTGTGCAGAGCAAGACAACATAAAAACTGACACAAGCATAATGCCAGACACACACAAACTCATACAAAATCTGACACACAGCTACACTTTAACTAATTCTTCCCACTATCCAGAACAGACTCAGTCATTGCTAAGTTTGTAGGCTCATCTGGTTGTAGACTCTAGCTTTGACTTTATAAGTAAGCTCATTTAATTCAATTGTGTCAAATGCATTTCACAAGAAATGGCTCACCATAATCACTGTAATCGCTATATCCTCTGCTTGTAGGTCTCCATTGTTATCCTCACTGTATCCTGTGCTATTGTATTGTATTATATGCTTATTGTACCCGGTATTCACTGCTCTACCTTCCCATTTCCCTACCCCCAGGATGCATCTGGAAATTAGCAGTTTGCTCAGTATGTCTTCCTGGTGAAACTCTTAAATAAAAAAATACATTTAGTAAAGGATATATGAAAACTTAAAACCATAAATAATGGCAGTGCCTTGGGTTATTGTTAAACCAGTAACTAATGTCTAAAATGTATTTATGCAGATTCTGCACTTGTGCTTGTACAGTACAAATGTGAGGAAGTTAACATGTACAGATTTTATTCAAATGTATGTGGTATTTATATATATATATATATATATATGTCTGTGAACAGCAATAATGTAATTTATGTGTTTTTAACTTTAGTATTTTGTAATGACTTGAATAAAGTCAAACAATAAAACTTTGAATTGAACTCTTAAATGAAACAAGATTTAGAGTTTCTGGTTATCATAATTAAATACAAACTCAGAACTTCCATAAGCATAAAAGACAAAATTTCCTTGATTTTACAACCTCTTAAAGTCAAATAAGAAAAACCTTGAATAAATTGTTTAAAAGTCCAGTGTCTGCCAATAATGCAAATTCCTTCAACTTCTTACATCAGTTTTTCAGTTTTCAGACTTTCTCAACTGCCCATTATTTTTCCCTTCTTGTTCTGTCTTTTGTTGGCTTTCTGCCTTCTCAGCTTCCCATGTCCATTTCCATCTTTAAATAATGGACTTCTGGAGCCCGATATTCAAAAGTTTGCATGGGCGCTAACGGGTCTCTGCCTTAGTTCCCCATATTCAAAAGACATACCGGGTCAATATGTCGTGGAAATAATGTTGCAGGACAAAACTGCGAATTGTAAAATGCGAGTCCCCGAGTTGCCACCCCAGAGGAGGTTATTGTAATGGAGGGATTCGGGGGGAGGCACAGTCCCCACAATGGGGAGTGCAGTGGGGCAGAGCCCCCTGCATAACACAAGTATTCTACTGTTTTCATGTTGTCATCGCTGTTTTGACAGCGTGGTATAGTTCTAAGCTGCTTTTGTATGTGACATGACCCCATGCCTTCAAAAGGGACTGTTGTGTGGGCAAAGAGGGTTAGCACACATGCAAAACATAATGTATGCGGGCAGGAAAAAGGCATAGCCATGAATAACCACACTGCCCCATAATCAGCAGCTTTGTGCTGTGCAAAAGTTTTAGCATAATCCTTCAGCACAGTGCAAATATCGCCTAACAATAGGTAATGCAGCCACCTAGCTGGTTGACCACTGGGGAGCACACCTTCCCTCTGTTGTCCCTGGCACTGTCCCCCAGTCACCAGCCCCTACTGTGCAAATGCATTCCTTGGTGACAGTAGCCTTCCAGCCCCCAATTACCAGCCCATATGGTAGTGTAAATCACTCTCTGGTGGTAGTGGTCCTGCCCGATCGCCAGCCTGTACAGTAGTTTAAATTAATCCCTGGTGCTAGTGATAACTCCCCCAATTGCCAGCTCGTATGGTACTTTACGTCAATCCTTGGTGGTAGGGACCCTCCCCCCCCATCACCAGCCCATATGGTAGTTTAAATCTCACCCTGGTGGTAGTGGTCCACCCCTGATCACCAGCCCATACAGTAGTTTAAATCAATCCCTCGTGCTAGTGGTACCCCCCACTGATCACCAGCACATATGGTAGTTTACATCATTCCCTGGTGGTAGTGGCACCCCCCCCCCAATCACCAGACCATATGGTAGTTTACATTACTCCTTTGTGGTAGTGGTCCCCCCCAATCACCAGCCTGTATAGTTGTTGAAATCAGTCCCTGGTGGTAGTGGTCCCCCCTCCTCTGATCACCAGCCTGTAGTACAATGGAATACCCTTCCTGGCAACCAGTGGTCCCAACTCCCCAAATGCAGCACTGACACCCCCAATCACCTTGCCATTCCCTCGGTGCCACTGGTCCACATGGTGACTGGCTGACCCTCTCACACCTCCTCAGCTGGCCACCGTATGTCCAGGTGGGGAGCACGCCTCTTGCTGTTATAGGACATGGTGACATCACCCTGTCCTATAAATAAGAGGCGTTTCCCTGCCTGGACATAGGCAGCTGGCTGAGGAGGTGTGAGGAGGGCTGTGCCAGCTGCCATATGCACCTGCAGCACCAAAGGAATGGTAAGGTGACTGGGGGTGCTTGGTGTTGTGGTGGTGGTGGAACCACTGAACGCCAGGGAGGGGTTCCATTGTACTACAGGTTGGCGATCAGGAGGAGGAGTGAGGGGGTGCCACTACCACCAGGGATTGATTTCAATCACCATGTGGGCTGGCAATTGGAGGGGGGGAACCACTAGCACCAAGGATTGATGTAAACTACTGTATGGGCAGATGATCAAAGGAGGGGGCCACTAGCACCAGGGACTGATGTAAACTACCATATGGGCTAGTGACTGGAGGGGTGGAGGGACCACTACCTCCAGGGAGTGATGTAAACTACCATACAGGCTGGTGATTGGAGGGGAGACCACTAGCACCAGGGATTTATTTAACCTACCATATGGGCTGGCGATCGGAGGAAGGGTGGACCACCTAGCTGTGAGGGATATCTACACATGCTGGGATCTGCAACTGGGGGGTGACGCTGCACTAACCTGCTTTGCTACCCATACAATTGAGCCCATAATGGTAATGCAAATAGAAACACAGAACATAGAAATGGACAGCAGATAAAGACTGCTAGGCCCATCCAGTCTGCCCATTTTGCCTACCTACTGCAAAAGCCGCAGGCCCTACTTGATCTCCGACGTTACCTTCTTATTCCTATCAGTAGGGTTCTGTTATGCCTGTCCCATGCATTTTTGAATTCCCCCACTCTATTTGCCACCACCACCTCCACTGGGAGTCTATTCCATGCATCCACCACCCTTTCCATGAAGAAAGACTTCCACATGTTACCCCTTAGTCTCCTTTTCCAACCTCATGTCATGCCACCTCATTCCTGAACATCTCCTTTTCTGAAAGATGCTACCTCCGGTACCCTGTTTATGACCTTTAGATATGTGTAGGTTTCTGCCATATCTCCCTGTTTATCCTCTCCTCTCCTCCAGGGTATACATATTGAGGTCTCCCAGTCTCTCTCATATGACTTTTGGTGCAGGCCCTGCACCATCTTTGTTTCCTTCTTGAACTTCCTCCACCCTGTCTATGTCCTTACGGAAATGCGGCCTCCAGAACTGGACACAGCACTCCAAATGAGGCCTCACCAATGATCTGTACAGTGGCATCACCACCTCTTTTCTTCTGCTGGTGATACCTCTCCCTATCCACCCCAGAATCCCACTGGCTCTCCCCACAGCCTTGGCACATTGTTTGGTCACCTTTAGGTCATCAGATATGATTACCCTCAATCCTTGCCTATTTGGTAACTGTCATTACCCCCTCATCATGTAATTCTCCCTGGGTTCTTGTACCCAAATACATGATTTTGCACTTTTGTCATCGAATCTCAGCTGCCACACTCTAGACCATTCCTCCAGTTTACCTAGATCTCTCCTAATTTTTCCTCCTCTCCTGAGTGTCCACCCTTTGCAGATCTTTGTGTCATCTGCAAAGAGGCACACCTTCCTTCCAGCCCTCCACAATGTCACTTATGAAGACATTAAACAGGACTGGCTCCAGAATTGATCCCTGTGGCACCCCACTGGTCACCCTCCTTTCCTCAGATCGAACTCCATTTCCCCCCACCCTCTATCTTCTATCACTCAAACAGATCCTAACCTAGTTTACCACATTGTGACCCACTCCCAGGCTGCCCAGTTTGTTCACAAGTTTTCTATGTGGATCAGTATCGAAGGCCTTACTGAAATCCAGGTAGGCCACATCCACCTCTACCCCCTGATCCACTTCCCTACTCACCCAGTCAAAGAAATCAATTAGATTTGTTTGACATGACCTTCTCACTGTGAATCCATGCTGTCTCAGATCCTGTGCTCTGCTAGATTCAAGGTGTTCCACAATCCTTTCTTTAAGTAGTTATTCCATAATTTTCCCCAGTATTGAGGTGAGGCTGACTGGTCTATAGTTTCTAGCCTCCTCTACTCCCACTTTTGTGAAGAGGGCCTAATTCTGCCCTCCTCCAGTCCTCTGGAACCATTCCTGTACTGAGTGATTCATTGAACAGGGCTGCCAGTGGTGCTGCCAGCACCTCCCATAGTTCCCTTAATATTCTAGGATGTATCCCATCCGGTCTTGCCCTTTAGTGCTTTGCATACCCAATGGGCTTATTTGCATGGGTCTCTTTGAATATTGCAGCTAGAGCTCTGGCACTATCCATTCTGGCACTGTGGTGTTATCCCTTTGTATGCCCCCCCTTGTTCTGTCGCCTCAGTTATGGGGCAGCTAGCCATGCACATGGTGAACATGAGCCACCATCCTGCTGCGTATGGTGATAGTGAGTGGACATAGCAACATGTCCTTGGCATCCTTGGGATGTTTTGGGCTGAGACACCTGCCCAATGCGTGACGGAGTGCCAGAGAGAAGTGGCACCACAGACACACAGTGTTCATCGATCTCCCGCACTTCTGAAGGTGGTGCTGTGGCAGTGGTACCTTGTATGTGGAGCAGGCAGGCAGACAGCCAGCATGGAGACACTTGCATAGCCATTCCTGCAGTGTGGGAGAGGTGTAGGTGTGTCACATCAGATCCACAGGACCGCAAGGGCATGCCTTGGTGTGTGGCCCTGGGCAATGGCATGACATACAAGACATGAACCACTCAACAGAACATGATGTGCCAGAGGTGTAGCCAGGAATTGTAAACATGTACTCAACAGTTAACTGAAGTGTTACCCTTCCTCCGTATACACAAACCAAAAGATGTGCTGCCTCACACTCATTTCAGTCAGCAAGATGTATTAAGCCACATATCCTAACAGAATCATAACATTTCATTTATCTACTGCACAGACAGATGTTGGCTTGCTTTTTGTTACAGTGTGTAGGATACAGTGCGATATGTTTCTGTACTACATCAAGCTAGCCAGCCTTACAGAAGTCCATTCACACCACCACTCATGCATACATAACTGGGCCACTCATACAATCATGGCCGCTATATTCTTCAACCACACATTTTCCATAGAGCATTCACAAACGCACAGTAAAGCATCCAAGGTGGGGAACACCAGTTATTCCTGTAGATCAGGCTCTGTTTGCATCTGTTGCGCTAGCCTGAGATTCATGTTGCCCCTGGATTTACCCGATGTCACTGTACTCACAAAGTACACTGAGTATGGCTGCTGACACCCATGTGGTATGCAATGTCATGATTGCCGGAATGGCCATGTGTCTGGGGGGACCATATGGTACAACCTTCCTGGATGGTGTATGCCACTGACAATGTCTGCAGTTCAAGGTGCACTATGTGGAAGCTGCATGCCATCTCCAGTGTTTGCAGCCATGTGCATGGGTAGTAGGACATCAGACATGTATCACACCTCCTGGCACATACTGTACCAGGGACAGAGACATGTTACAGTATCAGACAGGCCCCATGCAACAACAGGTGTGCCGGCACAGCTGCCACAAAGCAAAGGTTGGTAGGTGACATGTAACCCCAGGTGGCACTATTCCAAGGGATACTACCCTGCCTGCCTTCCTAACAACAAGTTGAGGGGCCTGAGTTCAAAACTGTCAGGTACCAGAGTGTCCCTACCTTGGTACACACAATAGTTTGGTGCTCCATTCAAAGTATGGTTTGTGTGGGTATCTATCTAGGGTGGCATAGCCCTCTGAGAAGCTTATTACCACCCACAATCCATCCTAGTGACCAACTACCTAGGCATTGACAATGACCATCATCAGTATTCAATAGACAGTTTGCAATAATCAATCAAATTTTTATTTATCCAGACGAACACCATTGAGCAAGCTCATTTACAAGGTGGACCTGCATTACACAAGTCAAGTAACAATGCATTTATATACAGACAAATAGACAGTAGATGCAAGAGTACAACAGTACAGGTAGGCCTGCAATAGACAGGATAAGTAAAAATACATTTGGGTTCAGGTAAAAGACAGTCGGTAAGGGTATACATAACAATAGGGTAGCAAGTCAGTAAAAATTTATACCAGATACAACAACATACATGGTTTAGTATTCCTGTAAGATAAAGGCATTATAGTCCAGCGAAGAGATTAGTTGAAGTGGATGCTACAAGCGAAGAGGCATACATAGTCAGTTTAAAAAGACCCAGGTGTATCAAGGGGGAGACATGTGTCGTGAGAAGTGGGCAGCCAGTGGGGGGGGGGGCTGGAACTTGGATAATACTAGGAGTGAAGGAATGAGATGCTGTGGTTATACAAGGAATAGGTGGGTGAGGGAGGGTGAGATTTAGGGTGGTAGATAAGTAGGTGGCTCAGGGACAAGTTATGCACTGATACAAGAAGGAAGGAGGATGGGAAAAGCAGGGAGGATGTGGAAGGGGGAGTAAGTAAGCTAGGATTATTGGAAGCAGTTGCAGGCTTCTGTAATGTATTTTGAGTATAAGGTCTTAAACACAGTGAGACTAACTGGAGTCCTCAGTTTCAGTGATTTCTGTAGCACATTCCAGAGCTAGGATCACTGGAAGCATTAATAATATGCTCACAGTTGTCCCACTTACCAGCAGGGTCACTGGTCCTGGTGTGTGCCCTGCAACCCCCTGTAAAGACAGTTTGGCAATACAGCATGCACGTTCAACACATTTAATACAGAGTGGGGGGCGCTAATGAGCAGCTAAGGATTGGCAACGTCTTTTCACCAGGTCCGTCTCCACGGGTCATTTAAGCATAAAAAAAAAGTGTTTAAAAGTTAAAATAAAGTAAATCGCTCAACAGTCTTAGGTGGAGGAAGGTACAATGAATGAATATCTCGTTCAGGCTGAGAGGAAGCCACCATGAAATGCGGCAAAATCAGCAAAGAAAACGCTGGCTTCCAGTATAACAGAGGGCCCAAATGTTATCACACTCTCTGCACCCGAAATGAAGGTAATAGGAAGAACCTTAATAGTGCAGGTTATGGTGGCCCTCCCCCCGAAATTGAATAATATCACCACTAAAATTTCAGAGCTCTCAGAACAGCTTACAGGACAAGCAGCAAAGACAGCAGAAGTGGAGGTCCATATTTCCAACCTGAAGGACTGAACGGAGCGACTGCCTGATACAGTACAAGATCTCAGGAGGGAGCCTTGGGAGCTCCGGGAACAACTGGACTACCAAGAAAATTATTAACGGAAGAATAACCTCTGCATCCGTGGCCTTCTAGAAGGCAAGGAGGGGAACTCACCAGAGGAATTCTGTAGTACGGTGTTGCCACGGCTGTTAGGATTGGAGCCAAAGGGGAGGCAAATTTAAAATTGATAGGGCACACAGGGCCTTGGCACTGAAGCCTCCGGCGGGGAAACAACCCCATCAATTGATTTTCCACCTGCATAACTTTGGGGACTGGCAAGCCATTTGGTTTGCATTTAAAAAACAGAAGGAGGTGACTTACCAAGGGGCTCTCTTGTTTTTGCACCAGACCTTTTTCGCAGTTGCTGCAGGGTCAGAGGAGAATGTTTAATCCGGTCTTGGACGCCCTGAGAGCCAACAAGGTGGACTTCCAATTTCTGTATCCAGCTACTGTGAAGGTCTGAAGAGACAGAGATACTTTCACATTCCACGAAGTGGAGAGAGTACAACGATTCATGAGAGACATGGAGAAGAATCGACGATGTGGATCATCACAGGGAACTTCTGCAAGTTCAGATAAGTGAAAACTTCAGGTCATGTCGAAAGATGCATCTGAGAACTTTGGTCTTTGGATCTGGGGGTGCCACGCATAAGAGACCGCCTCGTGTTGGGCAGAGGTGGATGCTGCACGAGGGGTATTGAGAGGTTTCAAAATGCGCTGCCTCTGAATTGAATGGACAGGATATCATCGCATCCCCAGCTGGCCCAAATCAGTGTACTTTTTGGGGGCTTTGTCACTTGAAGGCCCCGGGAGGGGAGTACAATGCCTGCAAGGAGAGGGGGAGATATAACCTGTCGAGGGCTATGCTTTCTGGAAGGGACTGGGGTAAATTGAGCATGCCTGCTTTCTAGATGCACATTTGGTCTGGGCCTCACCTCCCAAAGTGAAATGGGAACAGCATCTCCTGGATCCCAGGGAGGGCATCGATGACCTCCCATGTGGCAAGAGATTCTGGAAAGGTTATATTGAGGCAGAAGGCCTGAGCACTCATTCGAGATCTCCAGTAAAGCGAGACTTACATGGCAGGCTGAGCAGTGTGGTCTAGCTGCTATTTAGATGCTGATCCTCATGTTTTGATGTATTTTTAAATATGCCAACAATAGGGTAGAAGGAGAAAGTGATGGTGTTGCCAATAGGAAATGAAGGGTTAAGGGGGGGTTCAAAGAGGAAGGGCCTGAGGGGTGACAGAGCTCTAATGTGCTGTATGGGGTGGAATACAGGAAAGAGGCGAATGAAGAAGGGCTACTGTATAAGGCGGACCCTAACAGGATCTAAATTGAAAGGGGAAAACTGTTCAGAGCCAACGAGCAGTAAAACAGTTTGTTGTAAAGTTCCCTTCAAACATCTCCTTACAGGTCACAGTCTGGGTAATAATGAGCGTGAATGGATAGCTATGACAGAGGCTAGAGGAGGAGGTGTCTGGAGAGGGCTTCCACAGGACACTGGTTGGGGGGTAAGTAGGGGCTCCATTAAGGAGCCCGGAGACATATAGGGATGATAGAGCTGGGCACACCTGTAGGGGAGGGGGGAGGGAATAATAGAGGAGAAATGGATACCCGAGAATATGCAACTGTCAGTGAATAAAGGGTACTAGGGAGGAAACAACTTTTAGGTGCAAGCTGAAATATATAGTGGGAACTGGGTGGGGGAGACAGAACCTATGCTTGAACCTGCTTATAATGAAGGGATGGTTAAGGGGAGGTGAATTGTACTTTGCCTTCCACACATATAATGGGGATATGGGATATAGGAGGATAATGATGGGTAAGGAAGAAGGTATACTGGGATGTAGTTTAATGATGTACATGGATAACAATGTTTACAGTTCTGTTAAGGTTTATTTTGATGTCTGATTGACTACCTGCCTGTTGCAGGAGATGTTGGTCATTGGGGGAATCATGAATGTTTATTAATATAAAAGTAACACTGTACTGGTATCAAATTGAAGTGATGTGTAAAGATGTAAGATTTTCATGGACAAGGTGGAGAGCCTGGGAAATTATAGAAATAGACATGGATAGCAACACTGTGATTGTAGCATGGAATATTCATGGATTTAATAACCCCATAAAGCGAAAAAGTCCTTCAAGCCCTAAACACTGCCAAACCAGGGTAGCACTGCTGCAAGAGACCCACCTTATGTGGAGGAGCACAAGAAATTGGTAGGGGCTGGGTTGGGTCCGTCATGCATGCACAACTCACACAAGTGGAGGTGGTATACTTTTTCATAAAAATTATCCAATAGTAGTAGAACTCGTGGTGGTAGATCTGGATGGTGGCCGGTATATATTTATGCAAGGGAGGGTGAGACAGGACTTGATAACATATGCCAGTATATATGCTCCCTCAGTGTTTGATGTTGAATTCTATAAAAAAAATACTGGATGTGATGATGCATGAACAATTCCCTAACCTGTGTCTGGGAGGGGACCTAAACTGTGTAATGGAGACCAGCCTGGACCACTCGGGAGGAAAAGGTAGACATAAGAGGGCGATCAGCCATCGGAAACAGGGGATCGTGGATTTGGATATGGTTGATGTATGGAGGGTGACCAACTCCAGAGCTAAGGAATATATGCTCTGTTCCAACCCATATGGGGCGTGGCCCAGGCTGGACTATATCTATGTCATTAGAGAGAGCTATGGAGGGGTGTAGGATGTCCTATATGGGCCTATCCATGTGTCGGACCATGCTATGGTGTTGATGAGGAGATTTCCTGATGAAGGGGCACACCCATGCCTGAGCTGGCACTTCCCCACATACCTTCTAATATCAGAGAAATTCAGGGAATTTTTGAAACAGCACTGGAACCAATACACGGAGGGAAATGAGGCCACTACTCTGACTAAAGGGGTATACTGGGAAGCAGGGAAGACATACATGTGGTGGGGTCATCATAGGATATATGAATTAATATAAAAAACAGAGGAAGCTTAGAAGATAGACATTAGAACACCAATTAAAATATATTGAAAGGAGAATGATTGACCAGCCTTCGGAACAGCTTAGGGGGGAATGCTGGCACTTAGAGGAGTCCTTAATTTACTACTTACAGGGGAGGTGAGTACATCCTTATTTTATGCCAGACAATGCCTGTATGAATGGGGAAATAAAGCTGGGATTATACTGGCACAACTGGCACAAGGCAGATGAGGAACGACAGCAATAACTGGAGTGAGAGATGGCGGTGAGCAGTTGTATACTCAGAGTGAGAAGATATGGGGGGCTTTTGCAGTTTTTTTATGAAAAGCTGTATAAAACGGAGTGTGGGAATGCAACACCCCCAGATGACACAGTTCTTGGAAAGATTGAGACTCCCAGAACTCCAAAGAACAGAAGAAATTGGAGAAAATATTACACCAGGAGAGATAGGTAGGCCCTAGTGTAAATGAAAAATGGGAAAGCATGGGGTCTGGACGGATTTGTTATGGAATACTGTAAGAATCTTAGAGGGAAGTTGGTGGCAGCCATGGCTGATATGTTGGAGGAGGCAGGAGAGGAAGATGGACTACCAACAACTTGCCTGCAGGCGATGATTTGCGTACTTGCAGCCACATCCAAGAGCAGGGCCATTCTTGATGCCCTACAGGTGGCAGGCCTCAGACAGCTAGTTTTGGAACCCACTCGTGAGGGAGCAACCTTAGACCTCGTACTCTCAAACGGGGGCAGTGAGAGGATCTCAGATCTAGAAGTGGGTTGCCATCTGGGAATAAGTGACCATCAAACAGTGTGGTTCACGTTAAACTCAGCTACAGAGTCAAGCCATACAAAAGTGAGGGTACTGGACTTTAGGAGGGCTGACTTTGGCAAGATGGGAGAGTGCCTCAGAAAAGCACTAGCAAACAGGCTAGAAGGAGGTGTGGAGCAACAATGGGGAATCATCAAAACTGCCATCACAGAGGCAGCAAGCCTTTGTGAGAAGCAAATAAACAAATCAAAATGAAAGAAAAAGCCACTATGGTTCTCAAAAGAGGTGGCTGTAAAAGTCAGGAAGAAAAAGATAGCATTCCGGAAGTATAAGGAAACACAGAAGGAGCAGGACAGAGAGCTGTACCAGTTAAGGCAGAAGGAAGCAGGGAGGGAAGTCAGAATAGCAAAGGCCCAAACTGAGGAAAAGATAGCCAACTCAGTTAAGAAGGGGGATAAAACCTGTTATAGGTACATCAGCGAGCGTAGAAAGACAAAGGGAGGGATAGTGAGGCTGAATAGAATGAACGGTGGGTGGGCAGAGGGGGACAGTGAAAAAGCAGGGATACTGAATGAATATTTCTGCTCAGTATTCACAAAAGAGGAGGGACAAGTGCCTAATTCACTTAACAGAAGCACTCTTGATGGGGGGCTCGATCCCAGTCCTTTCACAGAAGAAAGGGTTCTGCAAGAACTCCTAAAACTGAAGGTGGACAAAGCAATGGATCCTGATGGAATTCACCCCAGAATTCTAAAAGAATTAAGGGTGGAACTAGTGAAACCACTGGCTACTCTTTTTAATAAATCATGGGAGGATGGTGTGGTACCGAGGACTGGTGGTAGGCGGATGTGATTCTCCTTCACAAAAGTGGGACCAAGACAGAGGCAGGAAACTACAGACCTGTCAGTCTGACCTCTGTGGTAGGGAAAGTGATGGAGTCACTTCTAAAGGAAAGAATAGTTGAGTACCTAGAGGCCAGTGGGGCACAGGACCCAAGGCGGCATGGGTTCACAGCGGGAAGGTCATGTCAGACAAATCTAATAGATTTCTTTGACTGGGTGACCAAAGTAGTAGACCAGGGAAGGTCTGTGGACATGGCCTACCTAGACTTTAGCAAGGCATTTGACGCAGTCCCACACAAAAGATTAATAGTCAATTGACCAGCCTGGGAGTGGATCCCAGGGTGGTAGCCTGGTAAAACATTGGCTGCACAACAGGACACAGAAGGTAATTGTAAATGGAGTCCACTCAAAGAAAGAGGGGTTGCTAGTGGGTACTGCAGGGTTCAGTATTGGGTCCAGTCCTTTTAATGTCTTCATCAGTGACATTGCAGAGGGACTGGAAGGAAAAGTATGCATTTTGCAGATGACACAAAGATCTGCAACAGGGTTGATACACAAGGAGGCATGGAAAGGATGAGAAGGGACTTGGCAAGGTTGGAGGAATGGTCAGAAGTATGGCAGCTAGGATTCAATGCAAAGAAGTGCAAAATAATGCACCTGGCAAACAAGAACCCAGGGGAAGAATACACAATGGGGGTGAGGTAGTAACAACAACGAAAAGGAAAGGGACCTGGGGGTAATCATATCAGATGACCTTAAGGTTAGCAAGCAATGTGAGAAGGCAGTAGGGAGGGCTGGGGTATACTGGGATGCAAAGGAGAGGCATCAGCAGCAGAAAACAGGAAGTTGTTATCCCTCTGTACAGACAGTTGGTGAGACCCCATCTGAGTACTGCATCCAGTCCTGGAGACCCCATCTCCGCAGGACATAGACAGGATAGAGGCAGTCCAGAGGAGGGCAACTAAAATGGTACAGGGTCTGCAAGAGAAGCCGTATGAGGAGAGACTAAAGGAGCTTAATATGTATACCCTTGAGGAAAGAAGGAGAGGGGGGACATGATAGAAACTTTTAAGTACCTCAGTGGAATCAACAAAGTCCAAGAGGGTAGCATCTTTCAGAAAAAGAGATGCGCAAGAACAAGGGGACCCAATTTAAAGATAGAAGGGGGCAGTTCAGGGGCAATGTGAGGAAGTATTATTTCACAGAGAGGGTAGTGGATGCATGGAACAGCCTTCCTGAGGAGGTTGTAGGGTCTAAAACTGTGGGAGAATTCAAGAATGCATGGGACAGGCATAAGGCAATTCTTGTGGGTGGTAGGAAGAAATAGGCTGTTGGTTAATTAGGATCTGCAGCCTATCCTGTAGGTAGGGAAATGGGCAGACTAGATGGGCCAAGCGGTCCTTATCTGCCGTCAAAGTCTATGTTTCTATGTTTCTATGTACTTCCCAAACCTGGCAAGATCTTGGAGGAGTGTGGGTCATACCGCCCCATATCACTATTGAATTGTGATGTTAAAATCTTTGCGAAGGTATTGGCCCAAAGACTAAAAAGGATCTTACCCCAACTGGTACATGCAGACCAAACTGGGTTCGTGCAGGGCTGCCAGTCTTATCATAATATGAGGAGACTTTTAAATGTCATTCAGTGGGGTAGGCGACGTCCGGGACAGGCGGTGGTGCTATCCATGGATGTGGAAATGGCATTTGACCGCATAGAATGGCCCTACCTCTTTGAGGTATTAAAGAGATTTGGACTAGGGGATAACTACATAGATATGGTCAAAATGCTTTATAAACAACCGAAAGCCCAGGTATTGGTTAATGGGGGATGCTCTGACATGTTTGAATTGCACAGGAGAACTTGGCAGGAGTGCCCTCTGTGCCCCCTGATCTTCGCCCTGGCTATCGAACCACTGGCCATCTGTGTTAGGGATGATGTTGGGATTCAGGGAGTGCAGGGAGAATTGGGGGGTACACCACAGACTGACCGAGCACACAGATGACCTGCTGCTGTTCACTACACATCGGGATACTACCATCCCGACCCTGTTAGAGGTAGTACAGGGGTTTGCAGAATTCTCTGGGTATAGACTCAACTTATCCAAATCAGAAATGTTTAGGGTTGTGGGCCCAAGGGGTATAAGGGAAAGGAATATATGGGGATATAAGGTTGTTGAGAACAGCTTCACTTTCCTAGGGTTCAAGGTGGGTAAGGATTTGGCAGGACTGTATGGGATTAATTATGGGCCCCTGTTACAAACACTTAAAGCAGACATGGAGAGGTGGAGGGCACTCCCAATCTCATGGCCGGGCCGTATTAATCTTCTTAAAATAAATATCTTGCCCAGACTCATATCTAATGCAGATGCTCCCAATGGACTTCACAAATAAGGATTACAAGGATATGGAGAAGGAATTTGCCAGGTTCATATGGCAAAATAAGAGACCCAGAATGAATCTATTAAGGTTAAAGGACAAGGCGGAGAAGGGGTCTCAACTTCCCAGGCTTGAAAGGGTACGCATTAGCAATGCAGAATAGATATATCCATGACTGGGTACATTGGGGGGCAGAGGCAGGATGGGTGGATTTAGATGGTGAAGATACAGTAGAAGAGCTTACCACAGGCTGCAGAATAGAAACCCATTGATGGAATGGACACTGGAGGCATGGGAACAGACTAATGTAACCCCTAGGCAGTGCTATCCAAAGGGATACTACTCCTGCCTGTGTGACTAGGTGCAAGTTGAGGGGCCCGAGCTCGGTGAACGGGTACCTCCACCCAGAGGGTTGGTTTAAGGGTATCGTAGCTGCTCTGGGTACAGCCCTCCAGGACACTGATATCCCCTTCTAACCACTCTAGTGGCTTACACTGGTCAGCAGATAAACAATCACAGTTAACATCAGAATACAATATTGAATCCACACTTGGCACGCTTATCACCAGGGCTGGATCAGCTGCACTGGCCCTGGAGACCCCCTGTAAAACAAGCCCTGCAATACAACAGTGCAATGGCAATACAGTATCCCTTCCATGCACAATAGTCAGGTTAAATGCAAAAAGAATAGAATCTGATTTATTCAGGGACGTGAACAAGGGTGGGGCAGCAATCTAGCATTTGACTTCAGATCTGATTTAGCCAGGTTAAACAGGCATGCACTAAGAGTACCCCTAGCACAGTCACACACACTTTGGGTACTCAGTTGTTATGCAGGCTAGCCTGAAGCATTGCCCGGGGTAGGCTGGCATTGCAGCTGTTGTAGGGGCCCTTAGGAAAGAAAACAACATGCACTTTAACCCACAATTTGTATTCCGGAGACGGATGGCTCAGTTCGTAAAGATCAACCAAAACAATTAAATCAGATGACTCACATTGATTTGAGCTTTGTTGCAGGGAGCTACCCTGATGGTTACTCACTCTACCCAGACCAGAAGGCAGGATTGATGTGATAAAGACCTCAGGATGGTATGCTGTTTGCCAGGGGAAGCAGGGCCCACACAACACACTGTGGTGGTTGATCCTGTTTGATAGTGTTGAGCAGGGAGCCGAATCCCCGAGTGGGTCTTTCGTCAGATGAATCTCTGCGGTGTGAGCAGCAATCTAGGCTGAGATGGTGAGGCCCAGACCAGGTGAACAGTTTGGAGTGCAGTCTGTTTCGATGCTGGATGCAGCTTCCAGCTAGCATGACACATTCAGGGGTGCAGGGAACCAAATCGCAACCCACAGTACACATTCAGCACAATTATAGTAAGAAGAGCCAGATACCACAGTTTGGATGACAGTCTGGTTGCAATTAAGCAGTGTCTCTGCGCAAACTGTATGCTCTGCGGTTCTCTCCAATTCCTGACAGGCCGATCCCTCCAGGAGCAAGTCTTCAGTCCAAACCAGTCAAAATTCACTCTCTCACAATTCAGGATTCCAGTCACAATATCAGCAATTTCGGATATAATCCAATATTAGATTGCAGACTTCTTCACAAGAGAAGCTGGTAGCAGGCAGGCCAGGCACAACCTTCCCGCCGATTCCCCCGCACTACCACACAGGAGCAGCTGCTCGAATTACTTGAGCTGTTCACTGTCTCACCTTCGACTCTACACTGACACACTGCTGTGACAGCTCTGGGATTTCCCAGTGATCCACAAGGTTTGGTTGGTTGATCCATCTGTCTGTCACAGAAAGGGCTCTCCCTCCAGGTCCATTTAGGTGCCGAACAGTAAAAACTACAATTCCTACAGAAATTCACTTCCACAAGGCCTCTGGGGACAGCCTCCATTTTAACGTCCCCTGAGGTACCGATTGGTCCAAACTGGCAGTCCAAAACCAAAATGGTGGCTCTTAGCAGAAAGTCCATGCTGCAAAAGAAGGCAGGTTAGACAAATTACTATATTATTATTAAAGCAGATAATTGGCAAACAATCACAGATCCCATTAGGGCTTCCTCTGCGCACTTAGCAATGGCAGAATGAAGTAGCTGTATTGCAGCCCGGGTGGAACTCGAGCCTGAAAACACTCGGCCCCCACCCAGATTAATTATAACATAGTAAATGGATACCTCTTAAAGAGACAGGCATGGAGGCTAACAGGGCACTTGCATGTAAGCACTTTTAAACTGTTTAACACAGAACACCAGCCTGGCAGTGGACATTAGGAAAGCCCAGGAAGACATTTTAGGAACCCCCATTTGTGGGAGGGGGGGTGTTACACTAGGAAGAGAAGGAAAGCAGAGAGAGAAGTCACAGGGCTAGTGCCAGTAGTGGGGAACCCAGCCTTTTTGCCAGGATTGGAGGAAGGGGGTGTTGAGCTATGGGAACAAGGAGGGGTACGCTGTCTTCGGGATCTACTGGGAGGAGGACGGATGAGAACTTTTGAGGAAATAAAGGAGAGGTATGGCATTCCGACTACGCATAGATACAAATACTTTCAGATTAGGGTCTTTAATATAGCCAGAACTGGACAGGATGAACAGGTCAATAGGCTGGAGTCACTGGAGGACCTGATATGGACTGTGCAGTCTAATCTCAAGGGCCTCATTGCTCGAGCAATACGACAGGACAGAGACCTACTACTAGACAGATCCCTGAGGGTTAAGAGGCTGTGGGAAAGGGACTTAGGGATCCAGATTACAGGAGATAATTGGGCTCTGGTCCTACAGACCCATATAGGATTGCAGATGTGCAATAGATTTAAGGAACCCCAATTTAAATTCCTGCATAGGCTGTACTGCCCACCAGTGGTGGTTAACAAGTTCTATCCAGCGATCTCGCCAGTGTGCAGGAGATGCAATACGGCAAGGGGTACATACACTAACTATTTTTGGGAGTGCGGGGAGCTGCAGCCCTTTTGGACAGAGACAGCTCAGGAGGTGTCAAAAGCTATGCAGCTGTTGGTGGTGGACACTGCAATCTCCCTCTTGTTTGGGATAGAAGCATTGAGGGAAGAGCAATTGGAAATATACCCCAGAACTGTAAGGGTTCTCCTGACAATGGCGAGACAATGTATACAGAATACGTGGGTATCTCATGTCAGACCAACACTGGGACAGTGGAAAACCCTGGTGATTAATAATTTGGCACTGGAAAGGCTGACATACCAAAAGTATGGGAAGGAGGAACTATTCATGAACAAATGGGGGACATACATCAGTTCACTGCCTGTAGGGGAAGCAATAGCTCTGAGACAGGTAATAACCTAAACTTCCTGGGGTTGTACTGTCCCTTAGGAACATGAGAAAGAAGATAGACACCATAGACATGCAGAGAAGGGTAAGAGGGATACCTGTGAGCTAAGGAAAGGACATGAGATGGGGACTGAGTCTCTGAAGTAGCTCACAGGTAACTGATTCACAAAATTCCGAAGAGAATGAGATTTACCTGCACAGCCATTTAAGGAAATATATAATGAGTTCGCTTGGATCATGGCAGGGGGAGGAGAGATGCCCTGGTCGTGGAATGTGACATATGTCCTTGATAATCTCTGTCATAAGGGAGTAGAAGAAGGTCAGAGGGTTTTTTATTTGGAAATTATCTTACACACCCAACAAGATGTTAACATGATATTGTTATCTGCAGGATACTAGCCAGGTATAACAGTAAAGATAATAGGGTTGTAAATAGTTTGTGTGGATTATAGTATAAAAAGGGTCACTCTGTAAGTAGAAATAGTGCAGATAATGTTTTGACCTGGTTTCAACATGTAATAGCATGACTCGTGAGGGTGGTTTCCTTCAAAGCTGTTAAAGGAACTGCCGATTGTCTGTAATTTTGAATTGAGATACAGTATTTACCTGAATAAAATAATGAACCATAATACAGAGCCTATCACTTTAAGTCTAGTAATAATGTGCTCACAAGCTAGATTCACAGTAACGCAGCAAATCAGGTTTATTAAAGGGTTGTGAACAAGGAGGTGGACCCTTTACTTTGGGCTTTCTGGGGTTGAAATCCATCGCCTTCAGCCGGTGCAGAACGCTGCAGCCAGGGTGTTGACGGGGACAAGGAGATCCAGTCATATTACCCCGGTACTGCACAAACTGCACTGGCTTCCCATACGGGTGGCGGGATCACCTTTAAAGTCATTTTATTGACTTTTAAAGCCCTTCACCATCAGGGTCCACCTATCTGAACTTGAAAGTCTTACTGCTCTCGGCCATCGCTACGCCGGGCTGACGAGTTGTTAGAGATTCCAAGAGGAGTTTAAAATCTTCAGGTAGCAGAGCTTTTTCTTATGCAGCTCCCACTCTGGAATTCTCTACCATGCCAGTTAAGGGAGTGCACCTCCCTGGAGGTATTTAAGAAAAATTTGAAAACCTACCTGTGGCGGAGCGCCTTCTTGGACAATTAACTGATATTTGAGTATTAATATTATTTTTAGGATTGTATGGATGATTTTATTGTTTGGTTTTTAATATGTGATGTTGCTATGTATTTATTGTACTTACATGTTTTATGTGATATTTAATATTGTGTATTTTGACATGTAAAGCGCTTTACCACAGTTGGCTCAGGGAGGGTGAGGAGGGTGGAACAGAGGCACACCCAGTCAGTTGTTCCACTCCATAATCCATACACCATTCTGGGGGCACAGCTCCCTATGGATGCACCCACGGAGGAGATTAAGGAGGCTGAGGACACCTGTCACAAGAGAGGCCCACAGGAAGGAGGCAGAGGATGCCACAAGAAAGAAGCAGCTCCTGGTGGGGGACTCAATTATTAGGGGATAGAACTGGGGGAGCAGGGAAAATTGAAGCAAGTGCTGCCTGGTGCCATGGCTTGTAGGGACAGGAAGCGATCCTCAGGATCACGAGAACAGCTGCACGGGAGTTGAGCTGGATGTCATTGTCCACCTAGGGACAAATGACTTTGCTCAACATGAGATTAGAGCAGTGCAGAAGGACTTTGTAGAACTGGGGAGGGGCCTAAGACAAGTAGACACACAGTATCCTTCTCAGAGGTGCTGCCTGTAAATGGCATGAGTGAGGCAAGGGTACTTTGCACCATGCAGTTTAATGAGTGGTTGAAAAATGGTGTGGAGCACAGGGGTTTGGCTTCATTGGGGACTGGGGTTCCACCTGGAGGACACCAGCCTATACTGGCAGGATGGTCTGCATCTGTCCAGGAAGGGAACAAGTCTTTGAGCAATCGGTTTAAATGCTTCATTGGCAAGCTTTTAAACTAGTCAAGGGGGAGGCACTGATAAGCAGAGGAAAATCCAGCCTCCTACAAAACAGGGTACTAAATGGGAAAAGTCTGAGGTAGAAAGGTCAGTGGGGATGCTGCAACAGAAAGTAAAGCCATCAAAAAATGGAAAGCAATGAGTACCAATGCACGAGTCTGAGTAACAAGCTTCCTGAATTAGTGGCCCTGATGGAGGAGGAACATCTGGATATCGTGGAGTCACAGAAACATGGTTCGTGACAAAACCATGACTGGGACGTAAACATACCAGGATACACTATCTACAGGAGAGACAGAGAGGGTAAAAGAGGAGGAGGAGTAGCTTACATAAGGGAAGGAATCAAAGTAACAGAACAAAAGAGAAAACAGGGAGGAGAAGAAGCACTGTGGGTAAATTTGGAGACCGGCAATGGCACCACAATCCGCACAGGGGTTGTATACAGACCCCCTTCTCAGGGGGAGGAAATGGACAAGGAAATGATAGAAAGTATACTTAGTATGGCAAAAAAGGGGAGATATTGCTGATGGGTGATCTGAATATGCCAGATGTTAACTGGAGTGCAGTTGCCGCAGCCACTTTGAAGAGTGGGGTTATTCTAGATGCCCTACAGGGGGCATGCCTTAGACAACTAGTATTGGAGCCCACTCGAGAGGGAGCAATCTTAGACCTGGTTCTCTCAAATGGAGATGAAGAGAGGATCACAGATGTAGAAGTGGGTAGCCATCTGGGAACTAGTGACCATCGAACAGTATGGTTCACAATAAACACAGCAATAGAGTCAAGCCATACAAAGGCAAAGGTACTGGACTTTAGGAGGGCTGACTTTGCCAAAATGGGTAAGTGCCTAAGGAATGCACTAGCAAATGGGCAGGAAGGAGGGGTGGAAGAACAATGGGGAATAATAAAAACTGCCATCACAGAGGCAACAAGCCTTTGTGTGAAGCAAATAAACAAAACTAAACAATGTAAGAAACCACTATGGTTCTCAAAGGAAGTGGCAGTGAAGGTTCAAGAGAAAAGAAAGCTTCAGGAAGTACAAGGAATCACAGAAGGAGCAAGACAGAGAACTGTATCAGTTAAAGCAAAAGGAAGCTGGGAAGGCAGTCAGAACAGCAAAGGCCCAAACCAAGGAAAAGACAGCCAACTCAGTTAAGAAGGGGATAAAACCTTTTATAGGTACATCAGGAAGCGAAGAAAGACCAAGGGAGGGATAGTGAGGCTTAATAAGGGGATGGGCAGAGGAGACTGTGAAAAGGCAGAGATACTAAACAAATATTTTGCTCAGTATTTACAAAGGAAGGGGGACCTAGAACAAACAGTAGAAACACACTGGATACAGAAGTTGATGCCAGCCCATTTACAGAAGAAAGGGTTCTGAAGAACTCTTAAAACTGAAGGTGGACAAAGCGTGGGGCCTGATGGATTCATCCCAGAATTCTAAAGAACTATGGGAGAATCAGTGACACCACTGACTACCCTGTTTAACAAATCATGGGAGGATGGGGTGGTACCCGAGGACTGGAGGAGGGCAGATGTGATTCCTCTTCACAAAAGTGGGAGCAAGGCAGAAGCAGGAAACTACAGACCTGTTAGTTTAACCTCAGTGGTAGGGAAAATGATGGAATCACTTCTGAAGGAAAGAACTGTCGAGTATCTAGATGCCAGAGGGGCACAGGACCCAAGGCAGCATGGATTCACAGCAGGAAGGTCATGCCAGACAAATCTGATAGATTTCTTTGACTGGGTGACCAAAGTAGTAGATCAGGGAGGGGCTGTGGACATGGCCTACCTAGACTTTAGCAAGGCATTTGACACAGTCCCACACAAAAGATTAATATACAAGTTAGCTAGCCTGGGAGTGGGTCCCAGGATGACGGCCTGGTAAAAATTGGCTGGAAAATAGGACACAGAGAGTAATAGTAAATGGAGTCCACTCTGATGAAAGGGGTTACTAGTGGGGCACCAGAGGGTTCAGTATTAGATCTGATCCTCTTCAATGTCTTTATGCTTACATTGCAGAGGGACTGGAAGGAAAAGTATGTCTCTTTGCAGATGACACAAAGATCTGCAACAGAGTTGATGCACAAGGTGGGGTGGAAAGGATGAAAAGGACTTGGCAAGGTTAGAGGAATGGTCAAATGTATGGCAGCTTAGATTCAATGCTAAGAAGTGCAGGTAATGCACCTGGGAAACAAAAACCCAGGGAAGAGTACACAATGGGGGTGAGATACTAACAACAAAAAATGGAAAGGACCTGGGAGTAGTCATATCAGATGATCTAAAGGTGGGCAAGCAATGAGAGGGCAGCAATGAGGGCTGGGGGATATTAGGATGCATAGGGAGAGGCATCACCAGTAGAAAACAGGAAGTTATTATCCCTCTGTACAGACAGCTGGTCAGACCCCATCTGGAGTACTGCATGCAGTTCTGGAGACCCAGTCTTGCAAAGACATAGACAGGATGAAGCTGTCCAGAGGAGGCACTAAAATGGTGCAGGGTCTGCACCGGAAGACATATGAAGAGAGACTAAAGGAGCTTAATATGTATAGCCTCGAGGAAAGGAGGGAGAGGGGACATAATAGAAACTTTCAAGTACCTCAAGGGAATCAACAAAGTCCAAGAGGGTAGCATCTTTCAAAAAAGAGGTGTGCAAGAACAAGGGGCACAATTTGAAGATAATGGGGGGCGGCTCAGAGGTAATTTAAGGAAGTATTTTTTCACAGAGAGGGTTGTGGATGCATGGAACAGCCTTCCGGAGGAGGTCGTGGAGTCAAAAACAGTGGTGGAATTCAAGCATGCATGGGACAGTCATAAGGCAATTCTAGGGGATGGGGGTAGGAAGAAGTAGGCTGCTGGTTAACTAGGATCTGCAGCTTATCCAGTAGAAGCAGGAAATGGGCAGACCGGGTGGGCCAAGCGGTCCTTATCTGCCGTCAAATTCTATGTTTCTATGTTTGATATTTTGAAAAGCGCTTTCAAAATAAAGTTATTATTATTATTAAATCTGGGCAAATGATTACTATTCTGGAAAACCAGGTTACTAAACACAGTTAATTTAGTCCCTTTGCTACTGGGTACCCAGGATCTATGCTGGCTGGACAGAATCGGTGCCCAGGGTTGCAGCTGTTGTTGGGCCCCTTGATGGAAAGAATCAATTAACGGTGCAAAGCAAATAAAATAATTTGTATCCATGGCCGGCTGCCTAGTCTAATGAAACCCTTGATATTAAACTGGGAACAATCAGATGGTACTATAAGAAAACTAAGATGCCTGTTGCAGGGAGCTACCTTGGATTTACTCACTGTACCAGTTGATTCAGGATGGCCTGGTGAAATGAAGACCCGATGCTGGAAGCTGCTGCACGTGGGGAAATGGGGCCAGCATGACTCACCTCCACTTCATGGCCTTTCCTTGTAGGTGGCTGCAACCTGTGATGACTCATTGCACAGGGGCTGGATCCCCAAAGCTGGTCTCTTGCCAGTAAAACTGTAGCTGGCATGAGAACAGACGGCATGGGCTGGGTTAGGCATGGGCCCAAGTTCAAGAGAGTGTCTCTGGCAAAGTTCAGTTTGTCTGTTGATGACCCCTCCAGCTGGTAGTCAGTACAGTCACTGGTAAAGGTGGCCTCCTCTCTGGCAATCAGGAGTCCCTGGATGGTAGGCCTTGACCCACAAGAAGCATTAAGCACATTTAGTTTTAGAAACATCAAACTCTCCGATTCCTCTTTCAGCATCTGGCAATGTCAGCCGCTTTGCTGAGCAGATCTCGTAATGTGCAGTAAGACAGCTTTGGGTGATCGATCCCCACTTTAGGACCTCAGGATTCACACCAGTTGAAAACTAGGCCTCTCTCAGGCCGCATCACCACAGAGCTGACAATCTCCTTGCTCCACAGAGTCACAGGATGCACTGCCACTTTCCTGGAGTCTCTTTCCTGCTATTATGCAGTCTGATGCTGAAAAAGTAACAGGGAGGCAAGTCAGGCCTTTCCTCAGCCAGTTCTCTTCAGCTCTTTTCCCAGAGCTGCTTCTCGATAGCTCGAGCTGCTTTCTCTCTCCACTCTACTAGCAACTGACTTAATTTTTTTATCAGTTCTTGGACTAGTCCAGTTTTTCTGGATTTTGGTTGGCTAGGGGAGCTGACAATCAGAGTTCTAATGCTCCCATTTGTCAGTTTAGGCGCCAGCCTGAACAACCACAAAAACATCAGTTTTGTCCCACAAGATACCTAAGCTAAGGACCCCTCAAGGTCCCCTGTGTCCTAATTGGTCCAACTGGGAAGTTCTGGTTCAAAACATGGTGGCTTCCATTGGAAAATGCATACTGCAATAAAGGCAGGTTAAACAACAATCTATATCAACTATGAATTAGAAGTAAATAACTGCAGTACTACGTTGAGCTTCCTTTGCTCTATTAGCGACAGCAAAGTGGGGCAAATTGGGGTGATTACTGGCTGGTCACGAGATTTGAAACACTCAGACCTAGCCTAGGCCATTTACAGCATTTACACTGACTGTGGCACTTAAAGAGACGGGCACGGAGACACATCATGGCACTCTCATGCATATCAATAGGAGGACACCAACCATTATGGATTTACCATCTCTGCAGGATGTCTGCCTGTCATTTGACATTACTGGAACCCAGATAGTTACTTAATGTAAGCCCCCAGCTGGGGGGGGGTTACACATGCATGAGTGGCATACCCCCTTGGCATGACAAAGTTAGACCCATCACAAGGAGCAGACAGTGCAATGAGAACACTTCACACCTAGCTCCACCGACAGTACTCCAATTAACCCATGCCCCTTATGCCTGAATGTCACTCCAGGAGAGCACTAGCCTTGGGACACTGCTATCCTGTGCCATCCTACGAAACCACTGCAGCCACTCCTGGTCCCACCATATGAGGACACCATACCGGTGACAGCACTGCTCTATGGTACTGGTGAAACCTGTACATCTGGTGAGGTTGCAGCCTACAGAGGCCAACACCTCATGCCTGGGATGTTCTGGCTCCTGGTCCCAAAAAAGGAGATGCTCTCTGGCCACCACCAGCTCCTCCAGGTTACAGAGGTCTATTTCTGTCCACCTCTGGTCTCGCTGTTGAGGTGCACTAGATCATCTGGCTGCCATAGTTCTCATCTCTCTGCTAGTGTACTACAGGACCTAGGTACATTTCTGCAGCATGGCAGGGCATGGACTTTGCACAATGCAATGTATAGTGATTGCACAGTGCAATGTGTCCTTCTGCTGTGCAATGGGCGTGCCAGTCTGCTGACGTCAGCGCATTGCACATAGGAGACTTGTGCATGACCTGTGCAATGCCACACATGCAGATAGCACTGTGCAGAGCTGTACATGTGCAGTGATGCTGCTGATGTCATAGGTGTCTGGCTCCTGGTACATTCTGTGATCTGGAAGCACTAAACACCATAGCGCATTGTGCAAAGGCGCAATATTCTACCAGGCCATGTAAATAGTCTCATTGGGCAGTCAGTGGGAAAAGGACTCCATTTGCATTTCATTACAGATCTTTCTGCTTAAATTAGCATCGATAATTGCACCTGGGCTATTTAGGGGGACCATAGCACCCCCTACACTGCACACTGGAACTGCAGGCACAACACTGCTAAACAAACATGGAAGCAGGCCACAGAGAACCCAACACAACCATGGCAAGACAGAATGATGTCTTCACAGCCCCAGGTAGGTGTCTTGCATGCCCTTGTGCAACACAGATACATTGATAAATAGGGATACATCTTGTAGCAGGGGCATGGCTAAGAAGTATTGTGGGGGCACCCACATCACGTCAGTGGTTGTGACCTGTACTCCATAATCATGCATTGAGGGACCTAAAACCACACACTGCAGCATAAATGTTGGCTTAGTTGTACCCTACTCACCCTATTACATGTTGTGTTTGTACTGACCACATTCTACTGGCATTGTGATGAGTGGCTTCTGTTCTGTTTGTAACTGTGCCTGGTGTGGAACCTTTGTTATGGAGCACTTCTGCACAACATTACTATCTGAATATATTATTAGTACACAATATACATGCTGGAGATGTGGTCTTCAGGGTGGCACAGATTGACACCTTTCAGGTGAGTCCCAACAGTGTGCAAATGCCTCACATGGCTCCTCCACTGCTGCACATGGTGCATGGGGACAGGGGTCAATTGGACACCACACCTAGGCCCTGCTCTGGACAGTCAGGTCACTGTACAGGTCTGCTATATGTGAGCATCCTCTCCTCGGACCGAGACCTTGTCGTGGTGGAGAGGCTTGGGTGTTCCAATGACCCTCAGGGCTATGTCGTCCAGAGTCTCGTACTCCTGGCAGGGTCACCCGTGGTGAACAGGCCTGAGGTGAGGCCCCAGACTAAGTGCAGTCCAACCTCCAAAGTCCTTAATGGTGGATCAGGCGGAAGAAGATGTTAGGATCTCAATGGCTGTGAAGGTGGATGAAGGCTACAACAAGATGGGGATCTCCAGTCATCTTGGACTTTCCTTGCCACTGGGCACTAGATCTCCTACTTGTCAAGTTTGTGTGGTTGCTGCAGGCACACCAGCTTCCCCACACTAAAAGAAGTCACACGCAGGCTTCTACCATGGGAAGCAACATCCCCGCAACCAACTTTCCAAGCCCTGCGGAGACAGACTAGTGGTGACTGGGACAGGACTAGTGAATCCGGCAGTCTCTAGCCATGAATCTGCACATAGGTAGTGGTAGTTTGATGGTCGTCTGGCACCTGGACTGGGACAGGGATGCAATTCAGCAGCTGCTGCTGTGATTGAGCAGTCCTCTTTAGGATCCCCTCTGCTCACCCTGCATGGGAAGAGGGCTAGAAAAGGTGCCCTAGACCTAGGCTGTCACACCTTCTCCTGGCTGGATAGCCACATCCAGTGGGATCAGTCTCTCTGCTGTCGAAACAAGAAACAGACAATGATTTTTGTGACATGGAACGTTCATACTCTGATGGACAACCAGTATAGCGAATGACCAGAAAGTAGAACTGCTGTCATCGCCAGGGAACTTGCAAGATGTAACATTGATATTGCTGCCCTAAGCGAGACAAGACGACCAGATAAAGGCCAGTTGAGGGAAGTGGGTGGAGGTTTCACCTTCTTCTGGAAAGGGAAGCCTGCTGAAGACAGATTCATTCACGGCATTGGCTTTGCCATCAAGAACAACCTCATCAACCAGCTTATAGAGCTCCCCATTGGCATCAATGAACGCCTCATAACCCTTCGTCTTAAGCTCAGCAACAATCAGCATGCCACTGTCATTAGTGCATATGCTCTGACACTTAATGCTGACGAGGATGTCAAGGAACAGTTCTATTCCAACCTTGACAGAGTCCTGACCAACACCCCTAAGGAAGACAAGATCATTCTCCTTGGTGACTTCAACGCCAGAGTCGGTGTGATTTAGATCTCTGGAATAGTATCATCGGGAAGGAGGGGGTAGGAAAGACAAACTCCAATGGCATTCTACTCCTGAACAAATGTGCGGAGCATGGCCTGATCATCACAAACACCATCTTTAGACAGAGTGACAGGTATAAGGCTACTTGGAGACACCCTCGATCCAAGCACTGGCACCTCCTTGACTACATCATTGTCAGAACCCGTGATCGAAAGGATGTCTACATCACGAACACCATGCAAGGTGTCGATGACTGCTGGACAGACCATCATCTTGTTAGATCTGTCATGAACATCTGTCTCACTCAGAAACATCGAAGGCAGCCAAAATCAATGCAAAAGAAATTCAACACCAAGTTCCTTCAAGACCTAGTGGTTCAAATGGACTTCCAGCAATGTCTCCAAGCAAGGCTCTCTGCCATGCCCACAGCTGATGATAACATTGAGAGATACTGGAAGGAGTTCAAGACCGCCATCCACTCGGCATGTGCTGAGTCTATTGGCTATGTCACCTGGCATCACCAGGACTGGTTTGATGAAAATGATGCCGAGATTCAAGACCTGCTGAACTGGAAAAAGAAGAGCTCACTGCACATGGCAAGATGGCATCTAATGCCAGCAAAAGAAAGAGTCATACCAGCAGCTCAAAGCAGAAGCTCAAAGGAAGATCCAAGACATCAAAAACAAATGCAAGACAAGGCCAAGGAGATCCAGCTCTATATTGACAAACATGACATGCGATGCTTCTTCCAGGCTACAAGGGCCATTTATGGTCCAAGCTTCCATGGTCCCACTCCCTTCCAATCTCAAGATGGCTTGACGCTCCTAAAGGGAAATGAAGGCATTCAAGCTAGATGGAAGGAGCATTTTGAGACACTCCTGAACCACGAGTCATCTGTGACAGATGTCACTATTAACTCTGTCCCTCAACACCCTGAAAGAGAATCTTTTGCCAACCCTCCTACCATTGAAGAAGTAAGACATGCCATCAAGCTGGCCAAAAATAACAAAGCTGAGGGACCAGATGGCATACCGGCTGAAGTCTACAAGGCTGGGGCGAGGAACTGATACTAAAGCTCCACAAACTCATTCTCCAAATTTGGAACAATGAGGAGATCCCAGAGAACTTGAGGAATGCTAACATTGTTACCATCTTCAAGAAGGGAGACAAGTCGGTGTGTGGAAATTATCGAGGCATCGCCTTACTCTCCACCGCAGGAAAAATACTCGCCCGTATTCTTCTGAACCTTCTCCTTCCCATTGCCAAGAAGTCCTCCCAGAATCTCAGTGTGGATTCAGACCATCTCGCGGGACAACTGACATGATCTTCGTTGCCAGGCAGATCCAAGAAAAGTGTTGGGAACAACATCAGGACCTGTACATGGCTTTTATTGACCTGACAAAGGTCTTCGACTCAATCAATTGTAAAGCCTTGTGGAAGGTGCTGGCCAGATTTGGCTGCCCTACAAAATTCATCAAGGTCCTGAGGCTTCTGCATGACCAGATGACTTCAAGTGTTCTCCACAATGGTTCCAAGACAGACCCGTTCATCATCCAAACTGGGGTCAAACAAGAGTGTGTCATCGCCCCAACCTTGTTCTCTATCTTCCTAGTAGTCATCCTAGTCCTCATCAGAGACCACCTTCCCACTGGAATTGACATTGAATGCAGAAAGGATGGAGAGCTCTTTAATCTTGGACATCTCCGTTCAAGGACCAAAGTTTGCAAGGCATCCATTATTGACCTTCAGTACGCTGATGACTGTGCCATCCTTGCACACACCAGGAGTGACCTTCAGTCTGCGTTAGCTCTCTTTGCGGAAGGTTACCAAAGTCTGGGATTCTCACTCACATCAAGAAGACCAAGGTACTCTATCAGCCTGATCAAGGTCTTGTAAATGACCCTCCACAATTCACCATCGAGGGACAGACCCTGGAGACAGTCGAGCACTTTCCTTACCTTGGTAGCCACCTCTCCCTAACAGCGAACATCAACGATGTGGTTCAGCACAGGATCCATTTCGCTAGTACCTCATTTAGGAAACTGCTTCGGTGCATCTTCGCTGACCGTGACATACGAAAGGACACCATGATCCAGGTATACAGTTCGGTTATCATCCCTACCCGTCTTTATGGATGTGAAACTTGGGTGACTTACCGACATCATCTAAAAAGACTGGAGAGGTACCACCAACGATGTCTCCAGAAAATCCTCCGCATCACGTGGGAAGACTACCACACTAACATCAGTGTTCTCACTGATGCCAATGTCACCAGCACTGAGGCAATGATCCTCAGACATCAGTTCCGCTCGACTGGAGACTGTGTACGGATGCCCGACTCTCGACTCCCCAAACAAATTTTATACTCCCAGCTCAATCATGGCCAAAAGTCCCACGGTGGTCAAAGGAAACACTACAAAGACACACTGAAGGCATACCTCAAGAAAACAGATATGGACATCACGAGCTGAGAGGAGCTGGCCACCAACTGATCTCAATGGTGCCAGACCTCCATCAAGCAGGGGCCTGCTTTGAAGAGAAACAACTTGCCCTCGAAGCCGAAAAGAGAGCATAGGAAAGAAAGGGAAAGAAACCCCAGCCAGTGGGCAGCTCTCCCACATGAAAACATCTGCAATTTCTACGGATGATTCTGTGGCTCTAGGATTGGATCACTGAGCCACCTCAGGACCCATCAGTGAACCATGGTAGAGAACATCCTCAAATCGAGGGATCGCCGATGATGCGAGCATGCATGGGGCAGGGCGGCCTCATGGACCTGCAGGGTGTCATTGCAAGGCCTGCCCACCTTGTTACATACTCCCATGTGTCTGCGTGTGTTCCTGTGTTTTGCATGTTGTCCATCAGACCCCTGCATTCCAGGCCCTAGCCATACAGCCTGTCAATCACAGCACACCATTGCCCCTTGTCTGTACAGCACCCTATGCCTGCATGTTTAAGAGCCTTTACATACCATACATCCAATACAAGAGTGGCCCATCACACTGTCTCTGACACCAGAGGCCAACAGCAGGTGATTCACAACATAAGAGGAATGTAAACCTGACTGCTCTGCCTGCAACAGTCACTCCAACATGCTGACTCCTACCGCTCCAGTGCATGTCTGGACTGAGCAGCTCGGAGGCCTGTGGCCTGGCCCCTACCTGTGACATGGCACAAAACATGTGGTCCAACAGCCAGGTTCTGCACATACCACTGTTATGGGTGAGATGTGGTGCCATGTGTCTCCTGGGTGAGGCCACGTCAGGCCAGCAGACTGTGTCTGCCACTGTGGCAGAACATGGATGGTCTAATCACATGGTTTGTTCAGGTGCAGTGCTCCCATATGCCACGGTGTGTTGGCATGTCCCACACAGTTCCCTGTGTTGCTTAACATGTGTCACTGAGCACTGTGTGCTCAGCCCAAGGTGTGGTAGGAAGACTACATGTGCACTGCCCTACAGCCCCCCCCATATGTGGCACCCACTTCTAGACTGCGGCTTGCTACATGCCATCCACTCTGCAGCCCTGGAGTCCACACCCGTGGTCCCCCACATGTGTTCCAGTGGTGACTGTGCTCTTGGACCATGCCTGTCTGGGTGGTGCAGGCAGGTGATCTAGGTGTCTGAACTGCATATACCCGTGCAGTGTTGGGTGGCAGCACGTTGTCCAGGTGCAGACCCGAGTGGGCATATAACAGGCTGGCATTGTGCACAGGCCACCCTGTGCCACACTGGTACCCCGTACACTGCATCGGTGCCTCAGCAGGGCACATTGGTGATACATATACATACACATCTCACCCACACACAGCACTAACCACTGTCTTTCTACTTCCTCCTACAGTTCCCATGGGTGATGGTGAGTGGCTGCATGCCCACTGTTTCTCAGAAGATGAGCTGCACACATTGGCCCAGGCATACAGAGAAAGGAAGGTGGTCCTTTCCTGAAGTCGGACCACAGAGTCTGCCATCAGACAGGCCTGGGAAGAGATCACAAGGGCCGTAAATGCTGTTGGTGGCTGGGGCTGGACAGTGGAGGCTGTCAGTAGCAGTTCTGGGACCTACAGCAATGAGTAAAGGACACCATAACTGCCTGATACCGGGAGCAGCATGCCACTGGTGATGGGCTTCAGTTCTTTGCGGTGGCCAGGGCATCATACCCAGCTGAGGAGGTAGTGGCATTGACACTGAGGACTGTGGAGGTAACAGGGGTGCCTGGGGTGGATGTGAGACCCAGATGGCATCCAGCTAGCCATGTAAATACACAGCTGGTGCACTTCCTTGTGTGCATGGGTACATGTGTGGGTCCCGCCACTGGTGGGGCACACTGCAGCCTTGGGTGTGACACACATATTATGTGCAGTGAGCACCATAAGTGCTCTGTGATGTGTTGTGCTGCTGTATGGCACCCTGTGGTCCCCTCTGCAGCATGTTGCACTGACGCCCAAATGGGTAATGACTGTGCACACAGCTTCACTGGACTGTGCCCATTCACACAGTGCTGTGTGCATACTGTTTTGCCATTTGCTGGCCACATGTGCTGGGGCATGCAGACATGTGTGCCAGGTGTGTAGATCTGTGTGGGGGGTTGTGACCTGCACTGAGTGTGCTGCTGTACATGTGTGGTGTGTGGGGGATACATGGTCAAGGAGCACTGTCATGCTTGCACGATCCACCCTCCACAGGTAGCTGTTTGACCACTGAGGACCAGGGTAGGTAGACCTGTTGTCACCAGTTGTATACTGACACTGGGTGACACACTGAACAGTCTGCTGGGGCATGCATGCACCACCAGCAACATGCATTGTGTACTACATACTGTGTCCAACACTGACAGTTTGCTCTACTCTCCAGAGCGCAAGACATACCATCTGAGGGGGATGAGGTTGCTGGGCCATCCAATGGACTGTGGCAAGTAACACCGAGCCAGCACTATGGCCCCACTGTCTACATCATGGAGGAATCTGAAGACAGCAATGACAACACCTATCTGTATGCCATGTCATACATGCTGCCGGTCACACATCTGGGGGAACAGTCGCCGACGCCAAGCCCCCCCAGTGTACAGCAGCTGGTGCATGGCAGCCCTATGCCATGAGTGCACCCCATGCCCAGGTCCATGGCACTGCTGTGTGTGATGCTCCATTGGCTGGACCTCTCATCACCACCCCCTCCACTGCCGGTGCCATCACCATCACCACCACCATCCATGCCATCTGTCTGGCAACCCAGGAGGGGTTGTACAGCCTGGCAGCATCCCCCACCATCCCACAGCCCATCTGCATAGCCACCCACAGCCACTGCAGCCCTGCCACCTCCCCCACCCACCCCTTGTGTGGTGCACACACAGTCCATTTTGGGCCTGCAGGTGCCACCAGGTCCTGTCCCTCAGCACAATGTCCCTTGGAGACAGACTGTGTCTGACTCCAGGCAGGTGCTGCAGTCAGCAGTGGAGTCCCAGACTGCTGTGCACCGTGAGCTTGTGCTCTTCAGGTGTACCGTACATGAGGATGTGACCAGCCTCTGCTACCTCCTGCACGTTGACCAGCAGAAGGCTAAGCAGTGGGCAGAGGTACATGAGGCTTGCTTCAATGACACCCTACACACATCTTTGGTGATCTTACCAGGGCACTGCGTGAGCTCATGACCATGGTGTGTGGCAGTATGTGGTCAGGTCAGAACCTCAGTCCATCCGGTATGCACAGCCCTTGTTTTCCGTGGTGATGCCACAGCAAATGCCAATGCTGCGCAGTGGCAAGTCGGGATCTGATGAAATGCCTGTGACCCCCAAAGCCAATGTCACTCCGTGCACACTGGGGTGAAACATCCTCATCCCTGCCTCCAGCACCTGGCATGACTGTGCACAGGCCAGGATGATTCCATCACCCCAGGTGTTGTCCTTCCCCTTCTCGGGGGCCACAACACCCACAAACAGGGGTGTGCGAGGCCACTGGTCTGTAGACATGGTGGCTGCAGGCAAACATGAGTGGGATGGCTTCCCCCCGTATATCCCACACTTCTCAGCACCCCACATACATTGTTCCCATGGAACTGTTTTGTTGTACTGTGCTTCCCCACTACCCCCTCAGCCTGGCCACTCTGTACACCTCCTTCTGTTTGTGCACTTTTTGTTCACTGCCACTGTATGCTGTGTGTTTCTTTTTTCACATTAAAGTGTTTGCACATAGGACAGTGTCATTTGTTCTTTCCACCCACCTGGTCCTGCATGTGAGGCTTCTTAAGTTTCTTCTGTAGTCCTGTGCCCTCCTGCCATGAAGGGGTTGTGCCTGTCAAGCTACTCCAGTATCCCCAGCACTTCTAGACTCCATGTCACTGTCACTCTGTTCCTCCTGGACTGGCAGGCCTATTCCGTGGACGAGTGCCTTGTTGCGTTGCATACAACAGGCTAGTAATATGTCACAGGCCTTGTAAGGGGTGTATTGTAGGGCACCATCGGAATGGTCGAGGAACCAGAATCATATTTTCAGCAAGCCAAAGATTCACGTAATGATGTTGCATGTTGTGGTGTGTGCCACATTATAACTATCCTCCACCACAGATGTGGGGCAGAGGATGGGTGTGAGGAGTCAGGGGTGCAAGGGATGGTTCCACCAAGCTGCATTGACAACTTTATTGATGAAATGCGGCATAGCGACATCCTCAATGTCGATAAGTGGATTTTCGCCTGTCAGACATTCAGTGTTTTTTCTGAGGGGGGGGGCTATACACGCCACACCCACATGTGGGGGGGGCTTCACCTCCGCACCCCCAATTTCTATATGATGAACTCCGAGTTGGAGTTTGTTTGGAGTGGTGGCAAAATATGGTGAAACAGTGAAATTTCGATACCTGGACCATTACAGCAACACTATCGAAATCGCTCAGATTTGCTGCTGTAATGATCTTCATTGTTGGAATTTCACTGTTTCAACAGTATACCGCAAGGGATAGGCACCATCTTCTGTAAGGTAACACACATCTGTTGGCATCTGTTCACATTATAGCTGCCTGCATACCCTCAGTGGCCTATGTGCTGTGTTGTGTCCTGTGCACCTGTCCACCTTCCCCTACCCACCTTTCCCTCAGTGAGGCATGTGTGTTTTGTGGTACGATTGCATGCCCCCTATGGGGGTTTGTGTGGGAGGCGTGCTGTTTGTACTCACCAGTAAGATGCCCATTGGGTATGTGGCTGCCTTCAAAGAGTAAGTCTGCCCTTTTATAGGCGGTATTTGCACAATGTATTGGGATCACACAAATTCACTTTGTGCAGTGCTAACATGCCAAATATGGCATTGCCCCAGTATTCATTTCTACACCCCTCCCTTTGCGTAGCACATACATTGTTGTTTTGTGTGCGTGCAATTCATTTTTTCCCACGCTATACATACCTTTGAACATTGCACATTGGTGCAATTGTCATGCAAACAGCACACAATTGTTTTGCCCACCAGGCAATGTTTTGAATTTTGGGGTCCCTGCTCTTTAATTAACATTAGCCCATGTAACCCATCCCTGTTTTTGCTATTGCTATATCCCCCCCATTTAAGTCGTAGTGTGTCAAACCATTATTATCTTAAAAATAACTTTTTGTTCACAGAGTAACTGAGAAGTGTGATTCCTTCAGAAACTTTTATTTTCAAACAACTAAACAGTACTGTATAAGCAAAAGTGAAAACACAAATACCCTGCCTTTTGGTATTGATACAGAACAGAACAGTCTGCAACATAATAAAGAAATATATCAGTATACAGCATGGAGCTAAGCAAACAAGAAACAACTCACGAATACAGTGCTCTTCTTTTGTTTGGGGGGAAACTGAAGGGGATAACAGGATGTTACACAGCATTGCACAGCAGTTTTTACGACAACAATTTTGCAATATACAGTGAATATCAATGTTTTTAAGGCAGTAATAAGCAAACACACATTTCAGGGGGCAGAAGCACAAATACACAGTAGAAACACACAAAAACAACTGGAAAAAATATTTAGAAGTCAGTAATGTGAAAATACTCATTTCATGGTCACACAGTGCAGTATTGTCAGTGAGTATGTTTCACCATTCTGCGCTATACGTAGCTGTCCATTTATTCTGCCCCTTCTTTGTGCAAGAATAGATGGTGTTAAAATGCCACCTGATATGGGTCACAATAACAATGATCAGTTATCTGGGAAGCTATTTTTTGCCTCTTATTCCATCATAGTTTACTTTATTTGCCCATTGCACAAACTGTGTGAGAGGCCTTACGGCACCATGCAATTTTGCTTAAAGTTGGACCAGCATAACATTCTGTGGTGATTTGCATATGCAGTCCATGATGCTTTGCATTGTGTGGGCATGTGTGATTTTGTATTTTCTTGAAACTTGGCTTCCCAGCCAAATGCCCTTTCGGGTAACCCTTACCTCAGTGTTTGTGCACAGAGGTTCTTTGTCTTTTAAATTTTTTTTTTATTTTAATGGGTTCACCACAACATATCCAAGACACACTGTCTTAGGGTAGCTGGTCCATTCCACTGGGGTATCAAACAGACGAGGCATACTGATGAGTCCTGGTAGGACGAAACACGTGTCTATATCTTCTGTTAGCACCCTATGCAAACTGTGTGAGAGGCCTTACGGCACCATGCAATTTTGCTTAAAGTTGGACCAGCATAACATTCTGTGGTGATTTACATATGCAGCCCATGATGCTTTGCATTGTGTGGGCATGTGTGATTTTGTATTACATAGTATATGGCAGAGGGGCACGAAAAATCAGTGCTGCCTAACTTTTGGGTCTATTTGGGCTCCAGTACCTGAGATCACGGTCTTTTTCTCTCGTGAGAGACACAATGTCCATATCTGGCAGAATGTTCACTGTACCCATGATGTGCCCATGGACTGCTCTCAGTGGAACTGACACAGGTACCCTTGCCTCTGCAATTACCTCAAGCACTGTGTCACTGTCTTGCAGTGATCTTGCATTTCTTCTGTTTTTATAGTGTTACTTTCTTCTAAAAGACTAAGGGCCCTATATTCAAAGCTGAGCCTCTGGGCAAAATTAGCACTGCCCGGTGTGCTAAAATAGCCCGGACCAAATAGCCCGATATATTCAAAAGGGATAGCCCCTGTGCTAAACCTTCTGAATATAGCATGCTAATGAAGCCAAGCAAACTGAGCTGGAGGGGTAATGCAAAATAGCCCAGGAAGTAAGACAGCACTGAATATAGCAAATAAGACACCTCTGAAAATAGCAAGCTGTCAGGCAGTGCAAACACACACAGAAACACAGTACGGAGTGTAACAAAATGGCCACAAGGGGCACAAGCTGAGCTAGTGAGCTCAATATCTGAACAAAACATTGGAAAGCGGGGAAAACACTGACAATGGCAATGTAACACCCAAAGTCGCTGCCATGTAACCACATATGCAGCTGCAGCAGGAACCCAAAGACCCCAACAACCTGCCCAATGTTGAAACACCCAGGCAAGAAACACACAGGACACAGGATGTCAAAAAAGCAAACCATATAATATAGGAAGAGCAAACAAGAAAGACCATTGAACAAGAACAGGCTAATGAAGACCCAAAAAGAAACAATGTGAAGGCTAACAAAAGGGGTTGTGAACAGGGCCTACAATAACGGAATAAAACTGTGTACAATGGGGGTGGGGCAATAGGAATCCCAAAACCATAAACACATTATTTAAAAAAGTATATTAGGAACAGTGAGAACAGTAGCAAAAGATATCAACTATGTACAAGGAAGGGGGAACAGGGAACACACAAGCAAATATATAAGCTATATACAAGGGGGCAGAGTGGGAATGGAAGTCACCAAGGTGGTGGATGCAGTCAGGTGTCTGATGGATGGTCAGATGGTCAGGCAGGCATCCACTCATCCATGATCCTGGCCACACGCCTTGTCTCTGGTATCAGGACCACCAGCTGCTCAATAATCATTCGCTGCTGCCTCACCTGGCAGTGCAGCAGTTTGTCCCGGCTTTCTGCTTCCTCAGGCTAGGTGGCCCACAGTGACCTCCTCTCTGTGGACCTATAGGTGGATATATGAGCATGTAAGGATGCAGGAATGATAATGTTGAGCAATGAAACCCCCAGGACGAGTGCCCGGGATAGGACAGCATGCCCCAACCACCGACACCCTGTGAATAGCCATGCAAACAGAATGCATGGCAGCAAGACCTGCTTGTGAGCAGCAGCAAAGAACACAATGTCAAACTGTCCAATACAAGGCAAACAGAACACCCATCGGCCACCAGAAAGCAGCACCAAGGATGTGACAGCAGCAAAATCATTGCCAATGGGCAGCCTACCACAGTAAAGCAACACAGCCCCCCCCCCCAGGTGAACAACAAACCCAACATGAGACCCAGCTGAACACTGTGGCACAGGTATTGTAGAGACATGCTGCCCTATGTTACAGTGTGCATGGCTGATGGCCAGGCAAAATCCCTGTAGATCACATAAAACCAAAGCACAGACCAATGCCCCAGTGGATCACCATGTGCCATGCAGCACAAAACAGTGCCCCCCAACCATGACAGGGGTGCACCTTGATCTGATGCACCCATGCAGTAGGCCATGCAACAGCATAGAACCACAGCAGACCCCCCCAACAATGGTGTTATCCCGGCCACAAACACCACACAGCACAGGAACAACACCACACCACAACAGGGCTGCATGCTGACCCGGGGATGGCAGGCATGTGTGATGCAGGTGTTGTATTGAAGGAATCTCCCCCTCCCCGTGAAACCAATGTCCACACTGACTGTGTGCAGGGCATGTGCAGAGCATACACCCTCTGCAAGCTGTGAAGAGTGATGTATGCCCATGTGCCCACTGCCAGCCATGTACCAAACACAGTGCAGATGTGCCCACACCACAGGGATGTCACGCATGCAAGCTGTGCAGTGGCACATAGGAACCCCAGTACAGGCATCATGCACATCAGCCAACACAAGGGTAACAGTATGCACTGCACGCAAAGTGCCAAGGCACATGTCAGAAAAGTGCATCATATACACACTGTTGAGTCATGAGACAACTGGCGGACTGCTGCAACAAGCTGCACAGGTGGCCACCAGTGCCACATGGCTCCTTGAAATGGCACAGAACCACACAACCACCCTAGGGAGGTACCGCACACACATGGCCAGGACAGTCCTATGTAACACACATTTCCAATATCAATACAGCATGTGGCAGGCAGGTGGTATCATCCTGGACAACCATACAACTACAGTCACTGAAATGTGCACAGTGCAGCGGCCTGCCAATGCATGGGCTGGTCAACAGGGTATGGCCACAACATACACTACACAGCACAGTGTAGAAGGCCAAGACCAACACCACATGGGCTGTACAGCATGCGCATGTTGCACTGTAGTGTGCATGCTGGTGTACATTAGCAGGACTCAACACCTCAGGGCCTTGGCTGCACATGTGCAGCAACATGAGCGGACTGCCACCAGTGTCAGGAGCACAGCCATCAGACACCCAAGGCACACTTGTAGGTCCAGACAGGTACAGGTGGCAGATGACAACATCACCCGAACACACTAGCACACTGCAAGGGGCATATGCAAGTACATCTGACAGTGTACAGCCTGTCCACCTCCACCAACAGTGACAAGACACCTACAACCCCCCTGTAGCATGTACATCACAATGACAACTGCATACTCACGTGCAATCCCCTACTGTCCATCACTAATGGCACTCTCTTGCTCGCCCCTGCTGTGGCTCCTGCCTCCACTGGTGTGGCTCCTCCTGCCACTGCTGTGCCTGTCTCTGCTGTGCTGCGGGTTGTCTGTGGGGATAATGTGGAACAACACTGCCAGCCACACCATGGACTGCAGCATGCAGACACCCCACCCATGCCAATAATGACCAGCACAGGCAAATGTGATGCAAAAACACACAATCCACGCTGCCCATTGTGCTGCACACAATAATACAGGTAATGAATAACAACATGCAACATTAACCAGTGCAATGTAACTAAACAAGCCGGAAAACGGAAGTTACACAGATCAAACAATCAATGTGATGGCTGCCTGGTAGAGGAGCACACCCAGAATCAGCCATGACCAGGTGATATATACAATAAATATGCCAGCAATGCCATCTACCAAAGCACCCCCCCCCCGGATGACAGTCACATGGGACAAGTCCTGCCTGTTGACACAGTGTATGTGTATGACACACAAGCCAATGCCACATAGAGCACAGTTCCATCTGAGGACAGCACAGTACACATCATGCATGTGCCCAGACAGGGGTAGAGTGCAGCAATGCACACACACCAGCGCTGCCCCACACCCCCATGTGTGCATATGTGCCCTGGACAACATCACACACAGCTGTCAGGTGCGCATGGCTGTGCACCCACACAGTGCACTGTGACAGTATGAGACTGATCCCTGGCAGTCACTTACCTGGTGCGGGCACCGTGCCAAGCCTCACCATCCATTGAAAGGTCAGCAGGCAAGCCCCCTCCCTCCGCTGCAGGTTCACGTACCTATGCCTGCACTGTTCTCTGGTGCATGTACTTCCAGTCAGTCTGGTCAGGCAGTGACCGATGGAGGCCCACACCTCCCTCCTATGCCTGTCCCCTTCCTGGACCTCCACAAAGAGCTGGCGTTCCCTCTTCATGACCAACCCCATCATGTTGACCAACTCTGCCACGGTGCACCTGGGGTTCCTGTGTCCCACAGCCCTGACACGTCTTCCTGAAGGCATTTTTTAAAATGATTCCCCCCAAAAGTTACACCCACACACTCCGTACTGTGGCATGCAGCTAGGCCCTTTACATAGCACAGGTGTCATTAGCACTGCGCAGGTGATCTCTGTGGTCGCGCAAATGCAGTTAGCACCACGCTATCAAAGGTCATGCCGTTGCGCATGCAAGACCCCAGCATGACCCTACTGTGACCCCAGTACGTCGTAGTGCCACGCTGCTCTGCGCTAAATCCCCTTGCGCTGCACTACACCATGTGTTGTACATGCGCTTGCTCACTGTGACCACGTGCACCTTGGCTGCAACACACATACCCACTGGGTGTTGTGCAAAACTTAGCATGCGAGGCGCTAGACATACATAGTGCTGCACAAGTGGTTTGCCTGGAATTCACCAGTTTGCCCAGTGCAAAATCCTGCAATATTCAATGCACCTGTGCTAATCAGCCTAATTACACATGCAAGGGGCTAACACACATTTTTATCTCATTACAGATTGCCCTGCATACATTAACCTGTCGATTGCCTGTCTGGGCTATTTCAGGGCTGATAGTGCTCCACCTCTACAGCAGAACGGTACTGCAGGAACAAGTGAAGGCTGTCACAGGTGATGCAGGATGAGCCAAGAGGGTGAAATTGCAGATGCAGGTGAGCAACAACCACACAGCTTCTAACAGCAGTGCTTAGCCACAAACTATGATGCACACAGAGACCTCAGTGGGATTGTTCCATGCACATGACACCCTTGTGTACACACTGCAATAGAAGCCCACAGGCCAAAGGCCTGCAGTATAGCCAACACTGACACAGTGTAGACATGTACACAGGCTGGGGCCTATGTATGTGTCCCTGATGTACAGCAGTGTGCGTGTCACAGGAGCATGTGTATCTGGCAATGCAATTCCACAGCAACTCATGTGCACTGCACACACATGCACAGTACCAACACAGGGCTGTGACACAGGTTCTGGGGGGGGAGTAGAGCACATTGCATACAGAGCCTGTACACCTGCAATGTGTCTGGGGTGCCAGGCATGTGGTAACATTGAGAGTACATGGCTGTACGCCACAAGCAGTGCAACCCCCACCGGGATTTCCAAACATGGTCCGTGACGAAGCTATGGTGCTCACGTCACATTGGAAGATGTTTGTCAGGGAGTTACTATGGTGGTCATGTGCTCCAACATCCAATATGTGTTACCTGTTTCTCATGCATTTAGCCGACAAATTGAGTGGGTTCCTGCCCTCATCATTTATACTGGGAGGCGACTGGAATGTTGCCCCAACCCAAGAGTTTGACAAAACTTACAGACCTATAAAACCCCTTTCCCCATCTCAAATCACCCTTAGGGACTTCATGAACTTACTAGGGCTATGTGACCCCTGGCGCCTGCTTAACCCTTCTGGTCGTATATTTTCCTTTTATTCTCAGGTACACCAAACATGGGCAAGAATCGATTATATTCTAATTAGCACCACCCTTTTAGAAAATACTTCCCATTCAGGTATAGAGCCAATTGTAATATCTGATCATTCCCTTGCATGGATTAAGGTTTCTCCCGGACCACATGGGCAAAGGGACACTTCATGGAAGCTAAACACGCAACTCCTAAAAGACGAACATACAATTTCCCATTTCAAATCTTTGATCTCGTCTTTTCTCGAACTTAATCAAGGATCTGTTGCTAGGGAGGATTTAATCCGGTGTTCTCTAAAATGTTCTATTAGGGGCGAGTTTATAAAACTGGCTTCCAGAAGGAAAAAACTAAGGGAAGCCAAGATTGTATCTTTGTCTAACCTAATCAGGATTGCTGAGAGTGACTTCTCCCTCTCTAATTCTCAAAAAGATCTGGAGGGATTATGCAAGCTCAGAAACGAATATGAGGACCTAATCAAAGAAAAAATGGAATATGCCATCCTTAAAACTAAATCTCGTTACCTAGATCAAGAGGAAAAACTGGGCAGGCTGTTAGCTCTCAGATTAAGGGAGACAGAGAGCTCAAGGTTAATCCCTGCTTTGAAGTCACCTGATGGCTCCATTAAAACCTCACCAAGAGATATTGCACATATCTTTGAATCTTTTTACAGGGAACTGTACGGTAGAGGTACCTCTCAAGCATCTCTTCCCACTATAGAACATTTCTTAGATGGTGTTTCTCTCCCCTACCTACAAACACATCATTGTGAAAGTTTATCCTCTCCCATCACTTTAGACGAGATCGAGGATGCAATAAAGGGGTTACCTCTGGACAAATCTCCAGGCCCTGACGGCTTTCCCCCTAACTTTTATAAAACTTTCTGCAAGGAGATCTCTCCTCTCCTCCTTAAATTATTCAACTATATGTTCTCATCAGACTCCCTTGACCCTTCGTTGTTGGAGGCCACAATAATTCTAATTCCAAAACCAGACAAACCCCAGCTGGAACCGGCTAGTTACCGGCCAATCTCATTATTAAATTATGACATCAAAATCCTAACCAAGATTCTCTCTCTCAGAATCAAACAGGTCTGGCAACAACTGCTGAGTCCCGAACAAGTGGGGTTTGTCCAGGGTAGATCTGTGGCAGAACACCTGCGAACCCTCTCCCACATCTTTCAGGTTGCACAAGACTCCCAGGTTCCCATGGCATTGATTGCCTTAGATGCAGAAAAAGCCTTTGATCGGGTTAACTGGGATTTTTTGTGGTCCACACTTGGGAGAATGGGCTTCCCAAATATCTTTATCCAGTGGGTTAGAGCAGTCTACAACTCACCCTCTGCCAGAATCTATTGTAATGGCGTCTTCTCATCTCGATTCCCCTTGTACTCTGGTACCCGACAGGGTTGTCCTCTGTCCCCTTTCTTATTCAACCTGTACTTAGAACCCCTGATACTCAGTATTAAGGCCTCACCCCAGATTACAGGTTGTGTTATTTCCCAGAAATCCCTGACCCTCTCGGTTTTTGCAGACGATATCCTCTTGCATCTTACCAACCCAGAATCCTCTTTAACGCAGGCATTACAAATCATTAATCAGTTCGGGCATGTATCCAATTACAGGTTAAATCTAACCAAATCAGTTATTTTCCCACTTAACCCCTTCACACCCCAAGCCAACTTCACTCAATGTGGTATGAGGTGGTCCCCTGGTCTCATTCAAATATTTAGGCATACATCTAGCTCGAGACCCAGAGATTACTAAAAAGCTCAACCTAGACGACTTGCTGGTAAGAGTCCAGAAGGATCTCTGTAGAAGGGACAGTCTACTGTTGTCTCTAAGGGGTCGCATCAGCATCATTAAAATGAATATCTTACCCCGTATTTTTTAACCCCTAAATCTTCTTAACATTTGGCTCCCCAGATCCTACTTTCAGCAAATTCACGTTGCCCTTTCCAACTTCATTTGAGGGGTAAACACTTAGACGGGCTTTCCTAAAAGCTCAATTTACCTAAAGATAGAGGGGTCTTCGCCTTCCTAATTTCTTTTGTTTTATTACTGGGCTAGTCATCTAGCCAAACTAGAACGTTGGTTCAACGCCCAATCCAATGTTTATCAGCCCATTTGGTTGCTGCTAGAACTCAATCTGCTGGACAAATACAATCTTCATCCTCCCCGAATTTTTTATTACACTTACTCTACACTACCAGAGGCTATACAAAGATCGGTTATAGGGCTTTCCATTAAGATTCTCTCTCAATGCAGGAGCTTTTTTAATATACCATTTACAAAGGATGTGGAGCAACCTCTTACCCTAAATCCCAACATCAAAATTGGTGGCTCCCTGCTAACTTCAGACTGGCTTCCACAAACACATGATCGGCCAGTGGAGACTCTCTATCCTCAGGGTTCTCTTCTCTCCTCCACTGGATTGTTAACCAAATTGAATATCTCACAGAAACACATATTTAAGGTCTTCCAGTTGAGACACCTTTTAGGGGAAGCTGTTTGGGAATGTAGTGATACCATCCCAAACCAAACCTTTTTTAGATCAAATTCAAGAGTGTACAAGCAAACCACATGGAATCGCCAGAATGTATTCTTATCTATTAGATACTAAATACCCCAGTGCTTTAACCGGCTCCAAGACTTGGGTTTCCCTCTTACCTGACTCCTCCCTATCTTGGAACCAGATCTGGCGTGACACGTACAGATATCTTACTCAAGACAGAAATAGGTTAATCCAGTTTCACATTTTGAATAATCTGTATTATACACCAATTAAGCTGGTCAAATTTGGCAGGCTGGCTTCAACTAAATGCACAAGATGTGGAGCAGGTGAAGGAAACTTATTACACATATTTTGGTACTGTGATAAGGTGGTCCCCCCTATGGAATTCAATCCAAACCAATCTTGATCCTCTCCTGGGATTGGGGGAGTTATTCACAGCTGAAATATGTATATTAGGGATGTTCTCTGATATTAGAGTTAAAGAACGCCGGTTTCATATGGCCTTAATTTCCATAGCAGTTAAAAGGCTGGTTCTCAAACACTGGATGGACCAAATTGTTATCTCATATTCTGAATGGCTAAGAGAAATTTCTCTTTGCTTCAAAATTGAAAGGTTAATAGCTAGCGCCTGGAATTGTATGCCTTCCTTTAACAAGAAGTGGGGCAAGCTATATGCCTTATATTTACATTAAATCCCACATAAGAGTTACCTCCGACAGCCTTAGTACACTCTGCCTCCCTTATATTATTTTTTTTAATACTGGAGTACCTCTTGCCATCCCATCTCTATTATCCCGGGGTTTGAGGCACCTCCAGGGTGGGTGGGGGAGGGTAAGGAGGGCTTAAGAGCTAGTTTGTTTAGTTGGTGTTTCCTTTTTTGGTTGTGTATATTCAGGCATACACCACATTTAGCTCTCTGTTGTTACACTGGTTATATGCCTTTTTGTCTCGCTGTAGTATGTGATACTGTCTGTACACCATGCTTTGAGGTTACTAAAATTCAATAAAGAAGTTGAATTTCAATATGTGTTACCTGCTCATGTACACAATGTCTGGCCACTGAATCCTATGTTACGGTAAGCCATCGCAGAATGAGGCTGTGGTTGGTAGCTGTGTGAAATCACAGCAGGGACCTGGGCCGCACACACAGTGACACCCACACCTTCTGCAATACACATGTGGTGACAGTATGGGCTGGAACACACTATACATTGTGACATGCACACCCAGAGGGGGAGGACATGGTCCATGACATGGTGATATGGCCATGCACACATACATGGGATCCTCCAGGACAATCTGCATCATAGGCCTGGGCTGTACAGTATGCGGAACATCATTATTCGGGGCAGGCATGCGGACCATGGATGGACTGGTGTAGCACACACCTCTGCAGTGGTGCATAGCACATGTGGATGTCAATGTTACCTGTCACTACAATGTTGTCCTGATGGCCACCACAGTGTCACATGGCAAGCACAATGTGCATGTGAACAGTGATGGTGGGGGAGGGGGGCACATGAGGTGTGTGTCCAATGGCACCACCTGCACAGCACACACAACATGAGAGGCTCAGTTGTGGACAGTAGTGTACTACTCAACCCGTCCCCATGTCCCCAGCACTGTGCATGTCAGCAATGGGCAATGCACATGACATGCAGGGGCACACTGATACCTGTTCATGCACTGTGGCACCATGCTCCACTGCATGGACACAATGCAGTATTTACACAGGGGATACAGGAATGTAAATGCACACACAGTTACACCATTCATGTGTTCTAACACTGCACACAGTCACAGCCATGGTTGGGATGGAAACAGTGACTGTGGCCATGCACAGATCACATGTACCATTGTGTGTCACTACAGCCACTTGCCACAGGTTCACAGCCACTGGATTGGCATTTTCTGACAGCAGAGTACAGTTGTACACGTGTGCACATACACACCAATACACACATGTACACACGCACATTGTTGTTGATAGTACTTCACAACAATCTATCCTTCTGTCCCAAACAGGTGATGCAGATGCCCAGGCACGTCTGTGCCCATAAGTTCTCAGCAGATGAAAATAGGGCCCTTGTGGAAGGTGTCAAGAAGTGGGAACGACACATGAGGTGCTACCGTAACACAGATGCCACGGTGCACCAGATGTGGCAGGACATCACAGCAGAGGTGAATGCTGTAGGGGGCTGTGGCCAGTTGATGGAGTCTGTGATGAAGCGCTGGCATGACTTGTAGCTCCGTGACAAGGAGGATGAGGTGCGTAGGCTTCTGGAGCTCAATAGGATGGATAGAGGGCCCATGCCAGCCAACCTGCGAGTGACCGACCCACTCATAGAACATGCTGCATCAACTCTAAGGCCTTTGTCTGTGGCAGGGGTTGAGGGCGGTGGTTGTGAGACCCCACTCGATCACCACTGAGCATGTGGGTCCCTTTCAGAGCTGCCTCATATATATATATATGTATGTATGTCACACACAGGGGCTTGTGGGCACTCATTCACTGTGTTAGTTTCCATGTGGCCTGTCAGCTACACAACTGGGGGCATGTGATGTAACTCCATGTTGTATGGCTGTGTGTACAACTGTCCTGGGCAGACCTGTGTATGCTACAACTGCCTGCTGTGCTGTGGCAATGGGCCACCTATGGGCATCCACCAAGTGCATTTGTATGCAACACATGGAAAGCCACTGTGTTTGGCCATCTGCACAGGTATAGGTTGTGAGGCAGTCACACATTGGTCTTACTCCTGGCTGTGCACTGCCAAAATGGGTCTGACTGCATGTGCCACATTGGGGGGGAACGGGTTTATTGCTGCACAGCTACACTGTGTGTTGCATGGCATGACTGTGGCTATGACTCCACACTGGCCATGGCGTGTTGTGTGGATTTGGCACAGGGTTTTTGCATACGGTATTGCATGATCCTCACAGTTGGTGTTTGCATGTTTGGGCCTTGGCTTGTGTGCCTTTTGTACCGTGTAAGTCACTCACACATCTCCTGTCTCCCCCACAGCTCAAGGTGAAAGTCGCATGGCACTGGCACCAGAGGTCCAAGCTGAAGAAGAAGTGGCAGGGCCATCCACCATAGAGTTGCAGTATGGGAGGGCACAGCCAGCAACCAGCCACATGACCATGGCCATCGGACACTCTGCAGTCCTTGCAGTAAGGGAGGAGGATGCTGATAATGATGATGATGATGATGACAGTGACATCACCTTTGTTCCCTCCTTGGAATACCGCTGAGATTGCAGGCCCATCCTGTTGGACAGGTTGCACCCCTAGCTATGTGCCAGAGGCATGTAGGGGCCATGCCACAGCGTGCAGTGGCCCAGTGTGCAGGCCACGCACTTGCTGCTGGCTGCATGCATCCACCGCCATCACCACAGGCTGCTGTCCAGGACAGGAATCTGCAGCAGGAGTAGGGGGAGCCACATCCCATCCTCCGTGCATCTCTTGAATCCCAGGCAGGTGCCCAACAGGACCTCCACACCTTCAGGAGTGAGGTCAGGCAGGAGCAGTTCCTCTTCAGGGAGGCAGTCAGTAAAAGGGTCATTGTGAGCTGAGCAGCGTGTCGAGGAATGCCACACACGTGCCCTCAGTATGGTACGTGAATGCTTCAGTGACCTCACTGCAGCTGTTAGGGAGCAGACAGCCACCATGAAGGCCACATCCCAGTGCAGACAGGGGTGCACCAGTTTGGCATGGTGCCAGAATGCCACCTGTGTGCCATGTCAAGGCTGTAGTACTTGCACTGGCATGTCTGTTTCATCCTCCACTGGGGCATCCCACTCTTCAGCTGGATCGTCACAGTGCAGAGGTGGCCGGTTGACTGTGTCACCTGTCAGGCCACACACAGCTGCATACATGCCACAGCTGTCAGTATGCCACAATCCTCCTCAGTGGGCTCTACACTACAGGATATGCCACCATCACATGGATGCAGTGTGGTCCAGTAGGCCACGAGGTGGGAGGCGTAGGTAATGCCTGCTGACATTCTCACATACATGCGCACACACACACACACACACACACACACACGTACAGCTTGCAGTCACACGCAACTCACAGCCACACACTGCCTTATGCGCACTGTCCACTCACACACCCCTTACATCCACACAGTACACTATGCTCACATTCGCACAGCACAATGCATTCTTCTGTACACCTTGGCACTCCTCTGTGTGTAGCATTATATTTCTTTTGTATTAAATACACATTTGCTCAGATATATGTTGTCAGCGTTGTTTTTACTCACCTGCCCAGTGTGGCAATAATGTTGCAATGTTCATGTGACCTCCAGGCCATTTGAGGTTCTGTCCTCTCAAGTTGCTCCACTATCCCCTGGACCTCTGGCTCTGGTTCATTATCAGAATGTTACCCTCCTTCAGGTGCATGTATACCATGGTTTAATGCCATGTTGTGTAACATACAACATGCAAGGAATATACGGCATACCTTGCAAGGGGTATATTGTAGGGCACCACTGGAATGGTCCAGGCAGTGAAAATGCATCTTGAGCATGCCAAAGACCCTCTCTATGACATTCCTGGTGGTGGTATGTGCCTCATTGTACATCTCCTCCGCCATTGTTGCTGGCCGGAGGAGTGGTGTTAGTAGCCAGGGTCTCAGGGAATAGGCACTGTCCCTTGTGGACACATGCACAACTGTTAGGTGCTGTTTATTGTCTCATTCACAATGCCTGTGTTCCTCACCCCAGTTATTGTCCTCCTGCCTCCCTATCCACCCCTCACCAGCCCTGTCTGCTGTTATGGGTCACTGTCCCACCATTGTTGTGGGTTGTGGTGTGCCTGCTGCGCATACTCACTGACTAGCTGCCCACTGGGTATCCTGCCTTCCTCCGAATGCCTGGCACAGCCTGGACTGGTGCCAGATGATGGCATCATGGGCACTGCTGGGGTACTGAGGAAGAACAAAACTTGAAACACTGACACAGTGACACAAGTGATAAAAGCAGATATATTTATTTTAAATCAGCATATCCTCACAGTAAAACATGGACATACAAAACGATGATTTTTTGGCTTTGTGTATTTGCTGTGAAGGTATGCTGGATTTAAAATAAAAGACTATCTGCTTTTTTATAAATGCATTTGTCTTGGTGTCAGTGTGTGCCAGAGTTTATGATTTCTCGTTCTTGCACAGTACCCCGGTTCTTCCTAGGTAGCAACTGGCCCTCTACTTATTAAGCTGAAATGTGTTGCATAATTTAGGGCAAGGTTAAAGCTGGAATGTACTGCATATATAGCATAAGGACTTCTATTGTGTATACCTCTTGTATTATATATTTTTTTTTTCTTTGTTGTTCTACATTTTATATCTCCTGTCTATGCTATTGCGAACTGTATGTGTATGTGCCTCAGGACCTCCTTGTGAATGAGCTTGCTCAACGGAATCTTTCCTACAATAAACTTAAACTTTTTTATAAATGCATTTGTCTTGGTGTCAGTGTGTGCCAGAGGTTATGATTTCTCGATTTAATTGGTACTTTGTGCACCACATACCGAAGTAGCGACTCTGTTTTTTCGTTGTATACTGTGTAAGAACATTGATGATGCGCCCCACCGCATCACACACCATCTGGCAGTTTATGGAATGGAATCCCTTCTTGTTGATATGCACATCCCCTTCCTCACCAGGTGGTACATGCATGGCGATGTGGGTGCAATCAATGGTACTGAGTACAGCTGGTAGGTGAGCAACCCAATAGAATTGCTGCATTATCTCTCTGCATGCTCATGCCATGCTGGGGAATACTATGAATTTTCCAGAATGTGGCAGGAATACATCAAGGAACTGGGTAAGGAGGCATGAGGTGGCCGACTGTGACACTCCAATGGTATCTCCCACTGGTCTCTGGAATGTACCGGTGGCTAGAAAACAAACCGCAGCCATCGCCTTTTCCTCAGCTTGACATGGCATGGCTGCATCTGGTGTTTGGCTGCAGCTGCTCATGCAGAAGTTCGCACAACTACCTCAACATAACCCTATTCATCCTGTACTGGCAGACAAGGTGTTCATCTGTAAGGGTTTTGAAGGAGAGCCTTTGCCAGTACATCCTATGTGCAGCATATTTCCTCCTTGGCCGGCAATCTGGGCCAGGGTGGGCTTGATTCCTGTCCTCCTCATCTAGGACTGCCTCCATCGGGTATAGCATCACTGTGTTATTGCAAACTGCCATCTTGTCTCCTGCAGTGTCCACACCCCCTCTCAGTGCTTTGCCCTGGATTAAGACATGCTTTTCATAGGCGGTAACTTGTGCCACGCTATGGGTTGTAGAAGAGAGCCTTGCGCGGCACAAATGTTTTAAATATCACATTGTGCCAGTATGCATGTCCCCATCCCTCAGTTTGCCCCTTGCATACACTTATGTTTTGCACTGGTGCTAACGCTTTGCGCTGGAGCTATTTCACCCATTGAATATGGGGGTCCGGCACCATTCCAGTGCAATCCCTGTGCAAACAGATTGCGCACTGCGTAAACTTTTCAATATAGGGCCCTAGCTGTACTGTGCCTCTCCAGTGGTGTTGATGTCCATGGCATTGACATTTGCTGCTGCATCTCCCTCATTCCCTTTTTCAGGTCTTGAATCATTGCCTGTACAGTAAATGGAGTTGCCCTGCCTTTAGATGTTCCATAGTATCCCTCATCTGTTGACATTTCTGCTTTCATTTTTTTATGCTTTTCTGCATAAAATGGTCATGCCTGTATTTGTCTCTCTCTCTCCCACTTTGTTCCATGTTCTAGCTGTTTTCCCGTCAGCCCCTGTGCCTTGGTGCTCTGTACCTACCCTTTCCCCTTGTGTGCCCTCTGCCTGCTGCTCTGGTGCTTCCTGGTCCTCTGTGCTGACCTGTAGCTCAGGCTAATCCTTGTCCTCTGGATGGGCCTGCTGCGTGGGTGCTGCCCTGCCCTGTACTGCTGCCTCTTCTTGTATAAGGGATGCTGACATGAGGTTTTCTTCATGATCTTTATAAAAGGATGGTTCCTTGTCCCTGACAATAAGTAAATACTGTTTGGAACAAAGAAATGCAGTTAGAATCAAAATACTTAAAACAGAATATTGCTCGTCTGCTTACAAATGTAAGCTTGTGGGTTCAATAACAGACACCAGTCCTTAAATCAAGTGCTTAAAAAATGCTGGTGTAGCGTTTATCATTTTATTTTCCAAAAATGATAACAACAAGCATTTGTCAATGCCGAATGTTGCTAGCTTGTATGTGCTGTTTAGGTATTTGGAAGTGAGTTTCATGCCTTCCTCCCAAGACATCCACTGTGTCTTTCCGCTCAGTATTCACAGAAGAGTGGGAGGGGCAAGGGCCACAGCAGTACAGCAGTTGCCAAGGGGGTGAAGAGGTGGACAATAGTCCATTCAAAGGCAAACGAGTCCTGCAGGAGCTCACTAAATTGAAGGTAGACAAAGTGATGGAACCAGATGGCATACGCCCAAGGATATTAACAGAACTGCGAAGGAGATAGCAGTACCTCTGGCAGCCATGTTCACTGAGTCATTCAACATGAGTGAATTGGAGGAGGGCACATGGGTCCTCTACATAAGTCCGGCAGCAGGGAGGAGGGGAACAATAGGCTATTCAGCCTCACCTCAGTAGTGGGAAAGATCATGGAGACATTGCTTAAAGAAAGGATAGTGGGCATGTAGATGCCATCGGAACCCAGGACCATAGACAACATGGATTCACAGTGGGGACGTCATGTCAGATAAATCTGGTTGATTTATTTGACTGGGTGACAAAGAAGTGAATCAGGGTGGGGCAGCGGACAACGCTTACCTTGATTTCAGCAAAGCCTTTGACACCATCCCATATAGGAGGCTGATAAACTAGCTGGGTAGGCTGGACATGGGGAAAAGGGTGGTGAACTGGTTAGAAACTGGCTAACAGACAGGAGGCAGAGAGTGGTGGTAAATGGTATGCAGTCTAGGAGAGGAGGCGACAGTGGGGTGCTGCAGGGATCGGTCCTGGAGTAAATTTGTTCAATGTCTTCAGTAGTAATATTGCTATACATCTGAAGGGAATTTTTCACCAAATTTCAACATAGCCATTTTAAGACCTCTGCTCATGAACAGTGTCACTGTGATTTTCTTAATTTGTCCTGGTACATTGATTTCGCATAACCGACCAAGGCCATTGTGCGCCTACATGGGAGGAAACACATTTTGGGTGAGATGTGAAAAATGACAGCTATACTGCTCATAAGAAGGTGTGGTAAATGGCAATGTTGAAAATCTGGAGTGAAAATATTGAAAATTCACGTAATCTCATTGAAAGGCAAGTGAGATCTGTACAATGCACGCCAGAAACAGTCATTTTTGAATTTTTTCATCAAATTTTCAACATATAGTCATTTTAAGACCTGAGCTCATGAACAGTGTTACGTTGGTTTGCACATGCATGCGACCAATGTAAAATGATAAAGTTATGAGTAAATGTTCACAGCATATTGAAATTACACTGCACTTAGCTGATTTCCTCACTTTTATTTATTTCATTTCATTTTTGTTGACTGGGTAAGGTGCGCTAGCCATAGCAATGACTATTTTCAGGCACGACCCGGGAGTTTATAGATACAAAACAATTGATTTAACATTTGATCAGCAGAGGTAGAAACAATTACAAAACAGTAAAATACAATAAAGTAAAAGCATGGACAGTAGTAATATAAAGTAGTCAGCAAAGAAACAAGATACAAATTACATCAACAATAACATGGAGTAAATAAGAGAGCAAATACAATATATAAACCATTAAGCAGTAATCCTGGTAGAGAAAATGATATAATAAACAAAATACACCAAAAATTATAATTATACATAAAGGATAGAGTAGAGCCGGGATATGACTAGGGAGAAGGATGGGATAGTATAGAAAGAAAGGCAAAGGTAGGGGATAGGAGCTTGGTATACTAAAAGTGCAAGTAGATGATTAGAGGAGTGTGCAGTGCATACCTAAGGTGTGGGTGCGTAGATCAAGAGAGATAATGGGCTAGGGTGGTTTGAAGCAGGAGCATGAACAGGAGTCAGCAAGATGATCACGAAGCAGTTTCTTGAAAGAGGCATGGGATGGTGCTAACCTAATAGCTAGTGGGAGGTAATTCCAGTGATAGGGGGCATAATAGGAGAAATTGCTCGCACCTTTGGTGGAGTGGTGTTGAGGAATAAGCACATGGGCATTAGCAGTTGAATGAAGACTGTATTTGGATGGCTGGATGAGAAATAGTTCCTCCAGGGGCTTTGGTGTTTGGTTACGGATTACTTTATCTATGACCGAACCATATGCAAAGTCTCTTGATGCATTTGGAGAAAGCCACCCAAGTTCTCAGTGTAGTAGGCAACGGTGTTTCATCCAATGTGTGGAGGACGCATACCTACAGATATTGTTGTAGGTGACATCCCACTTCTGGAGACTAGTTTTACTTGCAGAGGCATACACTACAACTCCATAGGTGAGTGACGGCAGGAGTATGTCATGGCTATGGCAAGCCTCGCTGAAGGTGTAAGCATATAGCTGGAATGATAGGCCATACCGAGTTTTATGTTAGCCAGCTTGCAGGATTGTTGAATATGGAGATCAAAAGTGAGAGTTCGGTTGAGTGTGAGACCAAGGTATTTAAATGAGGGTACAACACCAACGGAAGAACCATTTAAGGTAGCAACTTTGAAAGTGGGTTGAGAGAGTTTGAGCTTGGCATTAGAACCAAATGGCATGGCTTGAGTCTTAGATACATTCAGCAGAAGTTTGTGGCTGAATAGCCATTGCTGAATCCTTTGAAAGTCAAGTGAAAGTTTTTCGTTAACTCCCGTAATATTTTTAACACTGGCGTAAAGGACAATATCATCAGCATATAATAGAGAGGCAGTCTAGAGAAGGTTAGAGGTAATATTGTTTATAAAAATGGAGAAAAACAGCAGACCAAGAATAGAACCTTGTGGCACGCCAATGTTTATGGTCGCAGAATCAGACATGGTGAAGTTGAATTTAATTTGCTGGGTGCGATCTGATAGGTAGCTGCCAAACCATGCTGTGGCATTTGGTGAGAAACCTAGGGATCTAAGAGGTAGCAAGAAGGATAGGATTGTCAACCAGGTTGAAGGCTTTGTCATATCTATAAAAAGCCCTGTTAGGAGACCAGAATCCATGGCAGATAGGGTATCAGATGTGAATTTGAGTAATGCAGTGGTGGTGGTGGTGCTATTCCTCCCGGAATCCATGCTGCGCATTCATAAGAAGGTCATATTTCTGAAGAAAGTCTATGGTTTGGGTGGCTACAAGCTTCTCAAGGATTTTGCTGAGGACTGACAATATGGCAATAGGCCTATAGTTGGAAGTGTTTTTGCGGTTACCCTTTTTGAAGATGGGGTAATCCTGGCCATTTTCCAGAGAGTAGGAACATAGCCATGACATAGCTTCCCAGTCAGCATTGAAGGAGGAGGTTGTGTTTTCCTCACAGAGTGGATTGTCACTGCTGGATTTAGTTTAGGTGAGTGGGAGTTTTAGGGGGTGGGTGCTGAGTTGGGGGTTGAGGTGGGTTGGTTGGTTGGGTTTTGGCCACAAAAGACATTAATGGATAATTTCCTGCTTTTCAGGGTCACATGAAAGGAAACCTATGAGGGAGCAAGGGTGACACTGGGGATTGGGCACCCCAGTGTCACAGTGTGGAGAAGATATACATTTCAGAATGGGGGGACTCAGCTGAGCCTCTCAGCCCAGGATTGGCTTTTTTAATTGAATATTCCTGCTCGGCGCTGGTCTCAGACCTGGAGTTATTTTTAATTTTAATATTTCCACTCAGAGCAGTTTCAGCCCAGAAAGGCTTTTCTTTGTGCAGATTCCCTTCTCTGATTGTGGATGAGCCCAGGATGGGTGCAAATTTAGACAAAAAGGAGAGGGGTGTCAGTTTTTTTTTCCTGCTTGGAGCAGGATTTAGCCCAGAAGGGCTTTTAACAGGTTGCCCACTCCAGCAGAATAGCGCATGGACCCAAAAAAGTGCTGCCTCATTCTTTAGACAAAAATTCTGTCCAGCTTGCTGTCTCACCTCTCTATTCATCTCTTAGATCAGCGATCCCACTGACCTTGATTGCAGCTTGCCAAGAAAAGCCTGTCCCATCACTCTTGCACAAACTCGGGGCTCCCTCTCACTACTGAAAAGAAAGCACGCTGTGATCTGTTTCTCTTGGTGACTTCTGGATCTGTCACCCTTACATGTCACAGGGAGAACAGAACTATGGTTAGTATGGAGCATTATGGAAAAACGTGGCACTAGACAGAAAAAAAAATGGCAGTATAAGTTTATTTCCTTACTGGGCATGTAAGAATTATATGCAAAGAGGCTGTCTTAGTTGGGGGGGGGGCTATGAAGCTGGGATGCCGGGCACACAGGTATGGCACCTTCCCTTTAAGCAGACAGAGATCACTACTAACGTGATTTTCTTTGTTCAAGAATTGCCCAAAGGTGAGGAAACAGATGCAGTTGTAGCAGCAAATCCAGATCAGTTTTGATTTTTTCAATCAGTTTCAACATGTGGACAGGTGGTTCCAGCCACAAAGTTTGGTATGGAAAGGACTTGGGAAATCTCTGAAGCCAGTAGCCTGAAGATTCTCAATTCGGATGACTTTGCAATCCAATCCCCAAGTGGAAAAACCAAAAGGAAGAAAAGCGAAGTACAGGAAGAGATTCTATTTTCTGCATGCTTGCAGGCAAGCAGCAGGTAGCTAGGACCCAGCTGTAGAACCTTAAAATGGAGAAAGATGAACCAGCAGCCAACAGCTGGAGTTCCTGCAAAATCTCAGATGCCCCACAGGACAGCAGTGAAACTTTGGATGCCACTGTACATCCTCAGCTCATCATCTAGCAAAGGGAGTGAATGAAGTTGGACAGATTAACAGCCCTTCTGAATCACATGTTATAGGGATTTAGTATAGAATGCAAGTCACAGAAGTTATTAAATCGAAGTGACCAAGCTCAAAAGTACCTTGAACTTTCCTCATCAGAAGGAACAAGGACTAGATAAATAAAAGGGGAAACATTTATATGATTATATTTAAATACTATATTGCATGATATGTAATTAAGATCTAGAAAATTACCTCAACTGTTTGTTGTGTTTGTAGTTAATACATACTACCTTTTATGCCAATATTATTATTTGTCCTGACCTGAAAGCTCCATCATCCTAAAGTCAAAAAGGATACCTAGGGAAAGATTTTTTTCCTTTTGGTGGTTCATTATTGCCAGCTAATAACCTAAAAACCTAAATAAGAAAGCTTGACGCTCAGACAAGCAAAACTGTCTGATGAGAGATATCCCGGTCAGGTAGCTTCATTCGAAGTTTTGAAGTAGGTTTCTTGAACAGAATCCTGGTTGGCAATTTTCCTAAAATCATCTAGCACCCAGACTAATAGGTATTTTTTCTGCAGTAAGTGAATCATTACAGGTGTAACAGCAGATTTGGTGGAGCTTCCAACATCAGGGGTCCCAGAGTGCTCCCTTACTGGGCCCCGTCAAAGAAACATAGAAACATAAGACTTTGATGGCAGATAAGGACTGCTTAGCCCACCCAGTCTGTCCATTTCCCTACCTTTTGGATAAGCTGCAGATCCTAGTTAACCAACAGCCTACTTCTTCCTAATCCCCACCAGAATTGCCTTATGTCTGTCCCGCACTTGCTTCTAAATTCCTCTGCTGTTGTTGACCCCACAACCTCCTCAGGAAGGCTGTTCCATGCATCCAGCACCCTCTCTGTGAAAAATATTTCCTCACATTGCCCGAGCCATACCTCTATCTTCAAATTGTCCCTTGTTCTTGCACATCTCTTTTCTGAAAGATGCTACCCTCTTGGACTTTGTTGATTCCCTTGAAGTTTTCAGGCTATTCATCTCTCTTCCTGAGTTGGTCTGTAATTCTTCTTAGGTTCTCGGAGGATTGACATTCCTCCATCCTGTGTCTATCTTCCTGAGAATTATAACAAAGATTCTTTCCTCTGATGAGTCAGATATGTACTGGTCTACTCATGGTTCAAGCACACTGGGTCACGTGTTCACAAGGAAAGCAGGTGGATGCTTCTCAGTTAGCTTCAAGAACAGACAACACAGGAAGCTGCACTCGGAGAGAAATCAGGTGATAAATTATTGGTCCATATTTGTCCCAAGTTGAAGCTGGGGTACACTGCTGTTGCTCTCGTAGCCTTTACAAATAAATGTGCTTCACTTTGGTTTGGGTTACCTTTGTGCCTTTTTGATGGACCAGTTATTGCTCACCTGATTTCTCTGCAAGTGCGGTTTCCTTGTGTTGTCCCCTCTACTTATGGGTCTCTGCTGTGGGCCTCTTACCTTAGGGTGATCTCCTGCAGGGGCTGTGAAAGACCCAGTGAGCCCAGAGTCATCTCTTAGGGGTCCCTTCCAGCACTGGTCTCACTGGTTCAGGATGACGAGGATGAAAGTGGAGCCCATGGCCAAGTCAGTTAAGTTCTTCATTTATTGTGTGTACACCTGCTGCTAATCCTGTATCTGTTCCTGCAGTTCACTGAGGGCCATCCCATTCACATCGGTAGTGGCAGCAGCATTAACTGTTGGGTACTCAGAATCTCCATCCTGGGTGTCCTATCTTCCTACTCCCTTATCTCATAGACAAGATCTCCATAAGGTGGCAACAGATCCAGATGGTCCAGCAGGAATGAATTAGTAAAAATCTGATCTGAATACACAGCTCCTTGCAAACTTTGTGTAACGTAGAATCAGTCCATGTACTCAGATGGCAAACTGCCCTTGTGGTAGCCTCACTATACTATCTTCTCCATTAGACCAAGCTTCATCAACACCTTTCTTGGCTTTTCCACACTTCCAAACAAACCTTTGAATGAAGACAATTAAAGAGGTAGCAGCAGGTCTGGTACTATAGATTTCATGACCTGTAAAGAGTTCTGTACCACTCTTTGCACTCTCCCATCAAAACTTTTTTCTGATTGTTTGAACAAGTCAGGTTCTGTATGATTGGGGTGACTTGTTCTATCCATTTATCAAAGTTCTCTTCCCTACTGGTAATGGATTTGGTTCCAGAAAACATCTATAGCCTGTAGTATTATATACAAGTATTCTGCAAAGCCAGTGGAATAAGGCCATTAGGTCTATTGAGTCTGAAAGTACTGCAGGGTCCTCAGCATCTGCTACTGACCCTGCCTCCCAAATTTGCCTTTTCCCTCCATCTGCCATCTCTTGACCCTTATTTCCCCTTAAAGATGAAATGTAATGAAATTAGTAAGAAAACCCTGCCAGTGTATAGTGTATTTTTTAAATGTGTGCAACTGAATGTGGTAGATTCACAGGGTGCCATGATCAATTATGATATACCTTTGTTTTACACCCTGGTTTGAGCAGGTTGGAGCCCATTTGAAAACCGCTGCTTCTGTGGATGGTTGGGTTGGTGGCTTCTTGCTTGAATTTTGAGTCGCAAGACAGCAGACACATCACAGCCTCCCGTCCCAGCCAAGCTGTCAGAATCACCCAGCTGTCAGACGGGAGCTCACTGTGGCAGGAAACAAGGTTAGGATTTTCTACAGAAGTCAGAGTTTTTTTAATGCAAATGCTACTGTTAATGATAGTAAACCTTAGCATTTACCTGTGAAACCAAGTGACACAGCAAAGTTTTGATTGGTATGCCTGATGTCATCTGCCAAGTAGGTGCTTCTTTCCTCAGCTGATTCTACTGGCTGGTTGTCAGTGATAGCAGTAGGCAGTGAACATCTTTCTGATGCGAGTTTCCACTGTCAAAGTCAAAGAAGTCAATCTGATTTGTTTGACACAACCCCCCAACCCATAAATCCATGTTGCCTCTCATCCTGGGACCTTTGTCATTCAAATGCTTTCTAACCTTTCCTTAAGTATGGTCTCCATGAGCTTCCACATGATTGACGTCAGGCTGAATGGTCTATAGTTCCTGTATCATGCTTGGGATCACTCTTATGGTGGGGCACTACATGTGCCATTCTTCCATCCTGCAGTACTATGTCTGAGTGCAGTGAACTACTGAACAGGTCAGCCAAGGGATCTGCAGTCTCCTCTGTCCGCTCCCTCGGCACCCTTGGTGTATGCCATCTGGGCCTGGAGATTCACCTACCTTCAATGCTAGCAACCCTGTCCTCACCCTATCCACCTCTGTCAAAACATCTGTGCACCTCCCCATTTTCTCCTCTCCTCTTCTTCCCCCTAGTGGCACTGGTCCATCTCTCTCCCTAGTGAAGATGGAACAGAAATACTCATTCAGTACCTCTGCTTTGCCCCCATTCTCCTCCACCCAACTGTCTCTTTTCCTGAGCCTAACATTCCCATCTTTCTTGTCCCTTTTCTCACTAATATAGCTAGAAAGGCTTTTCCCCTTCCTTTTCAAATTCATAGAAACATAGAAACATAGACTTTGACGGCAGATAAGGACCGCTAGGCCCATCTAGTCTGCCCATTTCCCTACCTACAGGATAGGCCGCAGATCCTAGTTAACCAACAGCCTATATCTTCCTGCCCCCCACAAGAATTGCCTTATGTCTGTCCCATGCATTCTTGAATTCTCCCACAGTTTTAGACCCCACAACTTCTTTAGGAAGGCTGTTCCATGCATCCACTACCCTCTCTGTGAAATAATACTTCCTCACATTGCCCCTGAACCGCCCTCCTTCTATCTTTAAATTGTGTCCCCTTGTTCTTGCAAGTCTCTTTTTCTGAAAGATGCTACCCTCCTGGACTTTGTTGATTCCCTTGAGGTACTTGAAAGTTTCTATCATGTCCCCCCTCTCCCTTCTTTCCTCAAGGGTATACATATTAAGCTCCTTTAGTCTCTCCTCATACGGCTTCTCTTCTGTCAGTTAGCTGCAGTTCCAAGTTTTAGCCCACCGGACTATCTTACCTGCTATGCAAAACATCTTCAGGTAGCCCTCCCTGTTTTTTTCCCTCTGGGTACGCCTGAATTTCTTGTAGACTGATCTCTCATCTCTTACTGCCTGTGTGACCTCAGTGCTAAACCAGCTGGGTGCTTTGGCCCTTGAGTTCTTCCATTTGAGCCTAATGCACTCCCTTGTGGCAACCATTATTCCCTCCTTGATGATGGACCATCTTTGGTCCCACCATACCCACTGGGACACTCGCCAGGTGACCCTTAGCAAACTCGCCCATTTTCTAAAGGATTTTAGTCTCAGTGGGGCCTTTTCCCCACCCATGTCCAACTAGAACCACACTGTACATTGGTCACTCCCACCCAGGGGTTTGACCTTTATATCCTGGATATGGTCCCTGCTTGTCAGCACCAGATCAAGGACTCCCCTTCCCTGTTGGGTTCTCTGATGCCCTGTGTCAGGAACACACTTTGCAGTGCATGTAGGATCACCCAGCTCCTGGCGCAGGTTGTGGACGGTACCCTCCCATCCACCTTAGGCAGTTTGAAGTCTCCTACTATTAACACCTATCCTTCCCCTGCAGCAGTCAATGTTTGTAAGTTCAGTTCTGTGTCTCTTTCCTCCTCTTTGTTGGGTGGTCTGTCAACTACCCCATACCTTGCCTTTCTCCCTCTTCTGCCCTCCCCTCTTCCGACTCCTGTCTTGTACAAGTTATACCCTCCCTGATGTAGACCGCCACCTCTATCCCTTTTCCAACTTCCCTGTCTCTTCTGTATAATTTAAACCCAGAAATCAAGAGGTCCCAGTCATGGAAAGGTGTGGCCCATTTCTCTGTGACCACTGTGATGTCCACTCCCTTCTCAGCCAACAATTCCTGCAGGTCTTCCATCTTGTTTCTAAGACTTCGTGCATTCAGGGACACCACCTTCTGCCTAAATTCTGAGCCTCCTTCCCTTCCCTTCAATCTGCCTTTTTTCTTTTCTCCCCCATTACCTGTGCCCCCCCTCACACTGTTACCCCCCCAATCCCCCTTTGCCTCTTCCTTGCAATACCCTAATACTGGTATGGGGTGGAGGTTTGCTGACCTCCTCCTCCTGGGCACTCGATGCCTGTATGTCTGCCTGCCCTCTTCCAGTAGTTTTAAATCAAGTTTTTGATTTATGCACCCCAGCTTGTCCCTGAGGACCTTCAACCCCTCCACTACCGAGGGTGCAGTGTCTGGTGCAAAGTGTTTTATCTGACCAGGACTCCCCCAGCCCCCACTACAGTCATACCTTTCCTGTTTTGCACCACTCCCTTAGCCAGTGATTGAACTCCTCTATCCTTCCTGACTTTGCTGGCTCTCGGTGCTGGCAATACCTCCGAGCATGCAGATGATCTGGCTACCTCTCTGCAGGTTCTTCCTACCACATTGAATCTTTCCTGTACTGCTCCCACCTCCCCTCCAGCTAAGTCATTGGTACCTAGGTATATAACCACAAGTGGTTCCCCCAACTCCCCTTGCCACTCCTCAGTTTTTGGGCACACCCTCTCTGCAGTCATTCTTGGCATGCAAACCACCGTCCTCCCTGTATTTGGGTCCCCTTTCTTTCTCCAGTGAATGCCTTTAATTATGGAGCCCCCTAGGATAACTACCCTGCCGCCCCTCCCCCCATTCCTGACTCTCTCTTTTCCTTCTTTGACTGCCTTACCAGCTTGTCCTCCATCTAACTGCTCCCCCTCCATCATGGTTACTACCCTACCCTTATTAACCACTCTTTATGCTCCCATTGCAGCCTTGCACCTTTTCCATGAGAAATCCCCCTTCGTTCAGCAATGACTCAGTTAATGTTACTACATACCCTGCAGTCATCACAGTGGCTTGCAAACCCTACATAGTTTATCCCTCACTGGCAAGCAAGGCTTATACTTTTGTTGCCCAGCCCTTCATCTGAGGCCGGACCAGAGAAGTATTCTGTTCCTGTAGCTAATTAGGTGCCACACATCCTTGGTGAATGCATTTGCTATATACTGACTGTTTTCATTTTTCATTTCATTTCATTATGTTTGCTTGCATGCATGTGCAAGAAACATAGTGCCATCATCCGAGTTTTCGGAGGTGTGGCAGCCCTCTTCCAGTTCAGTCAGTGTGTTTGCAGGTGCGGCCGCAGTTCTCAATGCCTGCTGGAGCTGTCTATGACGGCTCAAAATGCAGTGGAGTGCAATTCAAAGGGGGAGCTGAGGCTTCAGTGAGCAGCGATGGAAGATATCGCCTGCTCGTGCGTGCTCCCCTACACACACACACACACACACACAGGCCATGCTGCGTGCCTGCCCCCCGCACGCACACTGTGTAGCCGACGGGGTGCCTAATCCTCGGCCGGATGTCGCCCCCCAAATCAGAGTTACATATGCCATGGGTGCCCACCCCAGCATGGCCACATTGCATAGCCGACGGGGTGCCTAACCTCGCCGGCTCCACTGTCTCCCCTCAGTACAGGGTGCCACCCTGGGAGCCCAACCCAGCGTGGCAACAGATGCTAATGCCGACGGGTACCCAATCCCGTCAGCTCCACGCCTGCTCCCACCCCAGCCGATCCTTGTGCCACGCTGGGAGCCCACCCCAGCGTGGCAAACATCCCGTGTCATGTAAAAAAAAACAAAAAAAATACTATAACTTAAAAATGGTCCCTCGCAGTCTCTGCCCCCACCTGCACCCACCCACTGCGCACCCTGCCTGCCCACACCCCCTTCACCCCATACTTACCTCTGGACTCTGGCACGACGATCTTCGGTGGACTGGGAACATGTCTGCACTCTTCAAAGCCGACCGCGAACTGAGGAAATGCTGGTAAGCTGTATAATGTAATGAATAGGGTTTTTTCAACTTTGCTGCATATCTCAGCCATTTTTTGGAATTTTGCACCAAATTTTCAACATGGGTTTTGGGACCTTCTCATGAAATGCTGTCACTGTCCTTGGCGTTCATTGGGCCGAAGGGTGATTTGCATGATCACTCGCCAAAATCACCTTTCTGGACTGAGTAACAAAATGACACTGCCACTGTTCATAAGGTGGGCTCTTAAAAGCCTGTGTTGAAAATTGGTGGAAAATTCTAGAAATGTGTTTCTGACGTGCATTGCGCAGTTCCTATGCACGCTTGTAAGTTCGTGAATTTTCAATATTTTCACTCCAGATTTTCAACATTGCCATTTTACCACACCTCCTTATGAGCAGTATGCTGTCATTTTTCACATCTTGCCCAAAACGTGTTTCCACCCATGTAGCACATAATGGCGCAGTCGGTGTGTGAAATCAATGTATGGGACACATTAAGAAAATCACAGTGACACTGTTCATGAGCAGAGGTCTTAAAATGGCTATGTTGAAAATTTGGTGAAAATATTCCTAAAAATGACTGTTTCTAGCTATGCTATGCAGTTCCCACGCACGCTCGGAAGTTTGCAGTAAATTCTATATTTTCACTCCAGATTTTCCACATTGCCATTTTATTATACTTCCTTATGAACAGTACAGCTGCCATTTTTCACATGTTGTCCCAAATGTGTTTCCACACATGTAGCGCACAATGGTGCAGTCAGTGTGCAAAAGCAATGTTTGGGACAGATTAAGGAAATCACAGTTACACTGTTCATAAACAGAGGTCTTAAAATGGCTATGTTGAAAATTTGGTGACAAAAGCCCATAAAATGACTGTGTTACGAGTGAGCATTGTGCAGTTTCCACGCACCCTCGTAAGTTCATGACTTTGTAATATTTTCAGTCCAGATTTTTACCAGTGGCATTTTTCCACACTTCCTTATGAACAGTACAGCTGTCATTTTTCACAGCATGGCCAAAATGTGTTTTCACACTTTCAGCGCAGAGATACGTGGTCGCTGTGGGAAATCATTGTTCGGGACAGATAATGAAAATCACAGTGACACTGTTCATGATCAGAGGTCCCAAAATGCCTGTGTTGACAATCTGCTGTAAAAAATCCCCAACCTAATTACATTACGGGTGTGCGTTGCACAGTTTCTATGCACGCTCGTGACTTCACCAGTTTTTTTAATATTTTGACTGCAGATTTGCAATATTGCTATTTTTTACACCTCCCCATGAACAGTCCAGCTGTCATTTTCACATCCTGTTCGAATGTGTTTTGCACCTGTGGTGCTAAATGCCATATCGCTGTGCATAAGCAGCTTCGGTTAACAAACTGATATTGCCACTATTCATGAGGTGGGGTCACAAAAAAAACATGTTGAAAATTTGGAGTGAAAATACCAACGAATGCCTGAGGTGTTAGGGATTCCAACCATAATGCCCCACCCTGTAGAGAATGACAGGCATCAGGGGTGTGACTTGGGATTCTTTCCTGTAATGCTCATACCATTCCACACCCTGCAGCCAGTGAGAGGCATCGAGGTATGCCTTGGACTCTTCGGACCCAAAGTTCACCCCATTCTCCTATACTGCACCCATCTCACCGTATTTCCTGATGGAATGGGGTGCACATAAGGGCCAAAGACCCCAAGGCACACCGTGACACTTGTCAGTGTCTGCAGGGTAGGGTGTGGTGAAATGGCGTGGCCATTATGCCTGACGACCCAAAGGCACACCCCAATCCCGGTCACTCTCTGCAGGGTGGTGGTGGGGTTGGCTTCAGTTCAATACTTCACTGCCATTCCTATTACACAGCTCTGTAACTTCTACACTACCACTGCCAATGCCAGCAAGCAAACATTCAGCATTGACAAATGCTTGTTTTATTTGGTGACGGGTAATAAAGCAACTGGGTCACATGGCCCTTTACAGGCTTGACCTGGTGAGGGTCATAAGACTCTCAAAATCATAAGAGTGAAATGACTAATACAATAACCAAAAAATACAATTACAATCAATTTACACATTAATATAAAAACAACACATAAAAACTAACAACAAGGGCAGACATTAAATAGAACAATACAAGATCATGTGCAAATGCAAGCAGGTCTGGAATAAAGCATTCTCCTTAAGGAAGATTTGAACTGTCAAAAACTTGTAGCTCGTTGCAATTCAACTGGCAGATCATTCCAAATTTGTATCGTGCTTTGTTTAAAAGATTTTTGATATTTAGTAGCTTTACAAATAGAGACTACTAGAAAAATTGAATTTTGAGACCGCATGGTTCTTGTTACTGCTCTCTGCTGGTAAAAATTATACAAAGGATGGAATTTTGAACAGTGGATTGTTTTATAAACAAAAGCAGACATCTGTAGAATGTTCCTGTTTTCCAGGGATAACCACCCCAGACGACTATAGAGGCTGCAGAGATGTTCCCTGGATTTGGCACGTAGTGCAAATCTACATATTGAATTGTATAAGGAGACTCTATGTTTCATAATTCTATCTGAGACACCTCCCCAAATTAGACTTCCATAGTCCGGTATTGGCAGTAGACAAGCCATGGCTCTAATCTTTCTAGTGTCATCAATTAAATAATCTTTTACTGTATACAGGGTTCCAATCTTTCCATGCAACTGTCTACTTATATTATCAATATGGGCCTGGAAGCTCATATAACTGTCCAAAAGCACACCTAAATATATAAACTCAGATACCATTTCGATTTTAAAGTCATCGCTCTTAACACACTAGCACTCCAGTGCATGGGGTTACAGCTAAATATCTAAACTCGGATACCATTTCGATTTGAAAGTCATCGCTCTTAACACACTAGCACGTCAGTGCATGGGGTCACAGCTAAATTCCTAAACTCGGATACCATTTCGATTTGAAAGTCATCACACTAGCACACCAGTGCATGGGGTTACAGCTAAGAGCTAGCTCATTGTCACACGCTACAGACTATGAACACACTGTCACACTGTGCTATGATGTAACACAGTCACTGGGCACAGACTGCTAATGCACTGGTACACTACAGCAGGGGTTACAAACAAGATCTGGATCACAGCTGATGGGTACTGACTGTTAACACACTTGTGTACTAGTGCATGGGTTACAGCAGAGAGATGGCTGACAGTTGCTGGGCACAGACTTTTAACACACAGGTATACTAGTGCATGGAGTGGAGTTACAGCAGAGAGATGACTCCTAGCTGCTGGGCACAGACTTTTGACACACTGGTGTACTAGTGCATGATGTTACAGCAGAGAAGCTCACTCACAGATGTTGGGCACAGGCTATTAACACACCATACACTAGTTCACATGGTTTTAGCAGAGAGATGGCTGAAAGTTGCTGGTCATAGACTTTTAACACACAGGTACACTAGTGCATGGAGTTACAGCAGAGAGATGGCTCCTAGTTGCCGGGCACAGACTTTTAACACACTGGTATACTAGTGCATGGGGTTACAGCAGAGGAGCTTGCTCACAGTTGCTGGGCACAGACATTTAACACACCATACAGTAGTTCACAGGTTTTAGCAGAGAGATGGCTGACAGTTGTGGGCACAGACTTTAAACACACAGGTATACTAGTGCATGGGGTTACAGCAAAGGAGCTTGCTCACAGATGCTGGGCACAGACTGTTAATGCATTGGTACACTAGTTGACGGGGTTTTAGTGGAGAGATGGCTGACAGTCGCTCGGAACAGACTTAAACACACTGGTATACTAGTGCACAAGGTTATATTACAGGAGCTGGCTCATAGTTTTCGGCACACACTGTTAATACACTGGTACACTAGTACATGGGGTTACAGCGGACAGATGGCTCACAGCTGCTGGGCAAAAACCTTTAACACACTCACGTACTAGTGAATGGGGTTACAGCAGAGGAGCTGGCTCACAGTTGCTGGGCACAGACTGTTAACACACTGGTACACTAGTTGACAGGGTTTTAGTGGAGAGATGGCTGACAGTTGCTCGGAACAGACTTTAAACACACTGGTATACTAGTGCACAAGGTTATAGTATGGGAGCTGGCTCATAGTTTCTGGGCACAGACTATTAACACACCATACACTAGATCATAGGCTTTTAACAGAGAGATGGCTGACAGTTAGGGCACAGACTTTAAACACATAAGTACACTAGTGCATGGGGTTACAGCAGAGGAGTTTGCTCACAGTTGCTGGGCACAAACTGTTAACACACCATACACTAGATCATAGGCTTTTAGCAGAGAGATGGCTAACAGTTGCGGGCACAGACTTTTAACACACTGGTATACTAGTGCATGGAGTTACAGCAGGGGAGCTTGCTCACAGTTGCTGAGCACAGACTATTAACACACCATACAGTAGTTCACAGGTTTTAGCATAGATGGCTGACAGTTGCTGGGGCACAGACTTTAAACACACAGGTATACTAGTGCATGGAGTGGAGTTACAGCAGAGAGATGACTTAGTTGCTGGGCACAGACTTTTAACACACTGGTATACTAGTGCATGATGTTACAGCAGAGGCTCACTCACAGATGTTGGGCACAGGCTATTAACACACCATACACTAGTTCACATGGTTTTAGCAGAGAGATGGCTGAAAGTTGCTGGGCATAGACTTTTAACACACAGGTACACTAGTGCATGGAGTTACAGCAGAGAGATGGCTGACAGTTGCGGGCACAGACTTTAAACACATAGGTATACTAGTGCATGGGGTTACAGCAGAGGAGCTTGCTCACAGTTGCTGGGCATAGACATTTAACACACCATACACTAGTTCACAGGTTTTAGCAGAGAGATGGCTGACAGTTGCGGGCACAGACTTTAAACACACAGGTATACTAGTGCATGGGGTTACAGCAGAGGAGCTTGCTCACAGTCGCTGGGCACAGACATTTAACACACCATACACTAGTTCACAGGTTTTAGCAGAGAGATGGCTGACAGTTGCTGGGCACAGACTTTAAACACACAGGTATACTAGTGCATGGGAGTTACAGCAGAGAGATGACTCCTAGTTGCTGGGCACAGACTTTTAACACACTGGTATACTAGTGCATGATGTTACAGCAGAGAAGCTCACTCACAGATGTTGGGCACAGGCTATTAACACACCATACACTAGTTCACATGGTTTTAGCAGAGAGATGGCTGAAAGTTGCTGGTCATAGACTTTTAACACACAGGTACACTAGTGCATGGAGTTACAGCAGAGAGATGGCTCCTGGTTGCCGGGCACAGACTTTTAACACACTGGTATACTAGTGCATGGGGTTACAGCAGAGGAGCTTGCTCACAGTTGCTGGGCACAGACATTTAACACACCATACAGTAGTTCACAGGTTTTAGCAGAGAGATGGCTGACAGTTGTGGGCACAGACTTTAAACACACAGGTATACTAGTGCATGGGGTTACAGCAAAGGAGCTTGCTCACAGATGCTGGGCACAGACTGTTAATGCATTGGTACACTAGTTGACAGGGTTTTAGTGAGAGATGGCTGACAGTCACTGAACAGACTTTAAACACATTGGTATACTAGTGCACAAGGTTATATTACAGGAGCTGGCTCATAGTTTTCGGGCACACACTGTTAATACACTGGTACACTAGTACATGGGGTTACAGCGGACAGATGGCTCACAGCTGCTGGGCAAAAACCTTTAACACACTCACGTACTAGTGAATGGGGTTACAGCAGAGGAGCTGGCTCACAGTTGCTGGGCACAGACTGTTAACACACTGGTACACTAGTTGACAGGGTTTTAGTGGAGAGATGGCTGACAGTTGCTCGGAACAGACTTTAAACACACTGGTATACTAGTGCACAAGGTTATAGTATGGGAGCTGGCTCACAGTTTCTGGGCACAGACTATTAACACACCATACACTAGATCATAGGCTTTTAACAGAGAGATGGCTGACAGTTGCGGGCACAGACTTTAAACACATAAGTACACTAGTGCATGGGGTTACAGCAGAGGAGTTTGCTCACAGTTGCTGGGCACAAACTGTTAACACACCATACACTAGATCATAGGCTTTTAGCAGAGAGATGGCTAACAGTTGCCCGGGCACAGACTTTTAACACACTGGTATACTAGTGCATGGAGTTACAGCAGGGGAGCTTGCTCACAGTTGCTGGGCACAGACTATTAACACACCATACAGTAGTTCACAGGTTTTAGCATAGATGGCTGACAGTTGCTGGGCACAGACTTTAAACACACAGGTATACTAGTGCATGGAGTGGAGTTACAGCAGAGAGATGACTCCTAGTTGCTGGGCACAGACTTTTAACACACTGGTATACTAGTGCATGATGTTACAGCAGAGGAGCTCACTCACAGATGTTGGGCACAGGCTATTAACACACCATACACTAGTTCACATGGTTTTAGCAGAGAGATGGCTGAAAGTTGCTGGGCATAGACTTTTAACACACAGGTACACTAGTGCATGGAGTTACAGCAGAGAGATGGCTGACAGTTATGGCACAGACTTTAAACACATAGGTATACTAGTGCATGGGGTTACAGCAGAGGAGCTTGCTCACAGTTGCTGGGCACAGACATTTAACACACCATACACTAGTTCACAGGTTTTAGCAGAGAGATGGCTGACAGTTGCGGCACAGACTTTAAACACACAGGTATACTAGTGCATGGGGTTACAGCAGAGAGCTTGCTCACAGTCGCTGGGCACAGACATTTAACACACCATACACTAGTTCACAGGTTTTAGCAGAGAGATGGCTGACAGTTGCTGGGCACAGACTTTAAACACACAGGTATACTAGTGCATGGAGTGGAGTTACAGCAGAGAGATGACTCCTAGTTGCTGGGCACAGACTTTTAACACACTGGTATACTAGTGCATGATGTTACAGCAGAAGCTCACTCACAGATGTTGGGCACAGGCTATTAACACACCATACACTAGTTCACATGGTTTTAGCAGAGAGATGGCTGAAAGTTGCTGGGCATAGACTTTTAACACACAGGTACACTAGTGCATGGAGTTACAGCAGAGAGATGGCTGACAGTTGCGGGCACAGACTTTAAACACATAGGTATACTAGTGCATGGGGTTACAGCAGAGGACTTGCTCACAGTTGCTGGGCACAGACATTTAACACACCATACAGTAGTTCACAGGTTTTAGCAGAGAGATGGCTGACAGTTGTGGGCACAGACTTTTAACACACAGGTATACTAGTGCATGGGGTTACAGCAGAGAAGCTTGCTCACAGTTGCTGGGCACAGACTGTTAACACACTGGTACACTAGTTGACGGGGTTTTAGTGGAGAGATGGCTGACAGTCGCTTGGAACAGACTTTAAACACACTGGTATACTAGTGCACAAGGTTATAGTACAGGAGCTGGCTCATAGTTTCCGGCACAAACTGTTAATACACTGGTACACTAGTACATGGGGTTACAGCGGACAGATGGCTCACAGCTGCTGGGAAAAAACCTTTAACACACTGGTGTACTAGTGAATGGGGTTACAGCAGAGGAGCTGGCTCACAGTTGCTGGGCACATACTAACTCACCGGTACAGTAGTGCAAGGGTTACAGAAGAAGAAGATGTGGTAGAGGCGAAAACAATGTGGGGCTTCAGGCATGTGTGGGATAGACATAGGGGTGTATCAGAAAGCAGCAGGGAGGAGAAAGAGTCCCCGGAGACCAGTATGGATCTCTGAGGCTCATTAAGCAAGGAACATCTGGGCAGACTGGGTGGGGCAAGTGGTAATTTTATGCGGACAAATTTTTTTTTTTTAATTTTAGTTTTTGTTGACCGGGTAAGTACACTAGACAAATGCTGCCTATTTTCAGGCATGACCCAGGGGAGGGGGATACAGATGAATGCCAACTGACCTTTTTTTTTGTAAATATTGTTTTTATTAGAGAAGATTTTACAATTTATGCACAGTTTGACAGTCACATTTCGTCGTAAGCATTAAAGACATTGCATCAGACGTACAGAGGTACAGGCCTATTAATAAGATTGCACAAAATCATTATAATAACCATCCTAATCCAGTAATACATGCCCCACTATCACTCTACTGATTATCCCAGATTTGAATCATCTATCCCTCCTAGCTGCCCACCTCCCCAGCCCCCCTCGCCTAGTCAGAGCCCAATCCAACCCCTAGCAATTTAACTTTTTAAGGTCCAGGCAAGGGCCAGGAGTCCATAAACTATGACCTGAGGAGCCAGTCAAGTGAGGTGCTGTATTAAGGCACAAAATGAGAGTCTTTGGCCTTAATATAGATGATCCATCTCCTCCACTTCAAAGAGTCTAGTTCTGCCTGATCATTTAAATTGTGGGTTATTTTTTCGGATCCATACAGTATATAAGGTGGACTATCTCTCTCCAGCCCGAAAGGGTAGGGGGCTCAACTGTGAGCCAGTGCTTAGTAATAGCTTTCTTCGCTGCCAGGAGAAGAATATTTAATAGGTATCAGGCATGGGGGTCACGCAGGCCAGGAGGAAAGCAATGCAGGATAAAAAAGTCGCCCCTATAAGGAAGTCCGACCCCAAAGAGGTCTTCTAACTCCTCAAATAGAGCCTGCAGAAAAGGCTGCAGTTTTGAATTGGACCAAAAACTATGAGAGTGGTGAGCAGCAACCTCACCACATAGGCGCCAACTCGCTGCAGATCAGGTAGCGCCATAAAGAGAGGTTATTACCGGAGTTCGGAAAAATCTTATCAGTAATTGCCATGAAAATAACCTCCAGGAATGAGAGTAGGTGATTCTTGATACCATACTCAAAAGAACTTCCCACTGTTGAGGTGTAATTTGGGAACCCAACTCCTCGTTCCATTTTTCCTTTAACTGTGATGTGTCTCCCCCTGTTGTTTCCAGCAGGGACCTATACAGCACTGAAACAGCGTGTGATAGTCCCCGAGATTTTAATACTTGTTGAAGTATTCGGATCAATGAGGGGTGTGCCTCAGGTGAACGAACATTAAGGGGTAGGGATTCAAAATAGTGTTGGAGTTGTAGATATCGAAAAAAATCTGATTGACGTAGGTGGAATTCACAACTGATTTCCCCAAACTCTCTAAAGTGGGGGCCGATTTGCAGTTGCAAAAGCTGCAAGAGATGGGCATGCCTCCAAGTCTGAAAGGTATGGTCTGAGAGGGCTGGGGGAAAATCCTCCAGTAAGTCTATTGGGCAAAGTATGACCAGAAAAGGGGTAATCCCAAGGGTCTTTCGCATCGAGTACCAGACCTGTGCTTGGTACACCATCCATGGGTTCCAAGCAGGCCAGCCTAATGAGGGTAGGGTTTTGTGGAATATCACTTTTTAGTATTCCCGGTGAGGGAGCACGCTCTCCTCAATTTCCCTCCACCTGGTCGAGGTCATTCCTATAAGGTGCTGTATTATAAAAGAGAGGTGAGATGCCAGTAGTAAAGTTTCAGGTTGGGGAGTGCCAACCCCCCTGAGCTTTAGGGAGGTGGAGAGTCCCCACGTTAATTCTAGAGCATCTTCCTGCCCAGACAAATTTCACTATGGCCTTGTTCCAAGCCTTAAAGAAACTGTTAGGCAGACTGAGGGTAAATTCGGAACAAATAGAGAATCTCGGAAGAGTTACCATCCGGACCACCTCTATGCGCTGGAGCATATTTAGTGGAAGGACGCTCCATCTTTCAAAGTCTTGTTTCATCTGGGATGTAAAGGGGTGATAGTTTTAATTAGGGTCTCCTCAGCCCGATGTGAGAGGTAAATTCCTAAATATTTTAGCTTGGTAAGCCCCCAGTGGAAGGGATACCTTTCCTTAAATGCTTCAGATGGAGCAAAGTGAAAGGTAAGGACGTCGGTCTTGCTGGTATTCAGCTTGTAACCCGAATATGACCCGAATTCTTCCAAGAGGCGAAAAATGGAGGGTATAGATTGTTCGGGTTTAGTAAGAAGTAGCAGAACATCATCCACGTAAAGAGCTGCCTGGTGCTCTGTGCCATCTATAGTCACTTCCGAATCTCAGACGACAATCTAATTGCCTGGGCCAGAGGTTCAATAAAATGGCAAAAGGCCTGGTGATAGTGGGCAGCCCTGACTTCCCTGTAAAGGAAAGTATTCGAGTGGTGGCCAGATATTTTAACACGTGCCTTTGGGAATGCATAGATTTTCCTAAGAGTATCTATGAAGGGTCCTGGGAAACACATAATGGTCATTGTATGAACAGAAAAGGCAGACACCCAATCAAAGGCCTTCTCAGCATCAAGGCTGAGAAGGACCGAAGAGTCCTCCTGGGATTGCATCTCATGGACCAAATGAAGGGCCCTACAAGTGTTATCTGAAGTGGACCTAGAACTCACAAAACCTGTTTGGTTGAGATCAATCAACTCCGGTAGCATAAGGTCCAGTTGCCGGGCGAGGATGGACATAAAGTATTTGTAGTCCAAGTTAAGGACCGATATCGATCTATATGAGCTACATTGTAGAGGGTCCTTACCTGGTTTGAGGATGACAGAAATTGTGGCATATGCCCAACTGGGCGGAGGGGATTCACCGGCAAGGACCTCGTTAAACGCTACGAGTAACAGCTTACTGATAGACTGAGTCGAGCTTTTATAAAACTCAGCCCCGTAACCATCAGGCCCAGGGGATTTTGGGATTTTGGACTTGGAGATGACCAACATCAACTCCTCAAGTGAAATTGGTCTCACCATGAGGTCCTGCTGTTCGTGATTAAGTGTAGGTAACTTTAAAACTGATAGAAAAGATCTGGTGTGTGACAAATCTGTCTCCTGATCCGGAGTGTACAAAGTTTTATAATATTGACAAAAGGCTTGAGATATGTTTTTAAGTTTGGTATGACATTCTCCTGTCCCGGATCCTTTATCATTGCAATAGTAGACAGCTTACATTGTTGACGGAGTCGGTACGCCAGTAACCGGGAGGCTCGAGGGCCGATTTTTGCCATATCTCTGCCAGAGATATGCAAAGGCAACCTCGGTTTGCTGCAGACATAAGGAGTCCAGCTCATTCTTGGTCTGCTTTATCTGGGGAAGAACCGAGTCATCACTTGTTGTTGAGCCAGCTGAAGGAACTGAAGAGTCTGTTCCAGCTGAAGCTGTCTTTCCTTTCGTGCCTTCGCTAGCCTGGCTGAATATTTTATTAAATGACCTCTCAGGACTGCTTTTAGGGTATCCCATTGGATTGTTGCAGGGATCTCCTGGATCAAATTGGCCAACTGACCTTGAACCAGATTAAGCTGTTGGTGATATTTTTAGTGAATGGGGGGAAATTTGGCCAGGGCACCTGGGAAATTCCCCTACTCTGTAGAAGGTTCCCTTACATCCTGGCTTTCCACCAAGATGGCTGCCTCTGGACTTGCTGTGGAGGACATGGAGGTGTTGGAGGCAGGGGGTTTGGTCTCCTCCCCTGTCTCTGGGTTGCCAGAGACCTCATCGAATCTTCCTCAAGCTTCCTCTATTGGATCTGAGTTGCAAGCATCTCCCAGTTCATTTCCTACCTCAGAAACCTCGATGGATTACAGTAAGCAAAAATTATTTCTTCCCAGTCTGTTCCTATACTGCAACAGCTAGCATCTGATACAGAGTCTCAAACTACTGAATGCTTACGACCAACAGATGTGACGCTTTTACTATTGCTTGAGGAAAATGTTATTTTGCAAAGAAATGGGTGCTTTTAGTACTTAAGAACTCAGCTTTGCAGCTACCTACAGATTCTGACTCACTGTTGCAGAACACTGCTTCAGATACCGAAGACAGTTTGACAATTCCGCATTCAATGCGGACCTGCCTAATGTTTCCTTCTGCTCCTTCTGCTGACACTTCTCCAGGAGTCTTTGCTGTTCCCCAATCTTCTGCAAAACTCTGCGTCTGACTTGCCCCCTGCAGAGGTTGTTCCACAGGAGACTGGTCGGTTGACTCTGTTCTTGTTAAGTGCAGGTGGGAGGAGGATCCGTAGTCGGTACCTGGTGCTCCAGTCTTTTCTCCATCTGATCACCCCTGCAGATGCCCAGCTGTTTCTCCTGTGCACGACCAGCTGGACTTCCTGCTAACACCTGATTTGTGCTTAACACAGAATCCAATTCTCAACTTGCTGGTTTCACATCTCCTGCAGCTCCGCTTTTCAGACTCAAACTCTCTTCACGAAGTCTACCACCCAGGGCCCTGGTCTACAACCTCAATGGACTGAACAGACAACTTCTTTGCTTCTAGATCTACTAAAACGTATGCATCTTGTTTTTCAGTCCCCACCCAACAGGCTAAGAGACACAATGCTGTCAGGTTACAGTATTTGGGGTTTATTGAAATTTTGATAGGGTTTTTGTTGGGCGACTTTGGTTAAAGAATCCATGAAATTTGCTGCTTATGATAGCCATGCAGTGATACATGTTTCTAATGAGTCACACTTTGATGTAAGTTTTAAACCTTAAAAGGATTAGAGAAATTTTAACGAATTTCACCAGTTGCAAAGTACCCCTAAAGTTGACCAGTACTCATATAGCACTGGTCATGTGAGCTGTTGACCAGTACTCATATAGCACTGGTCATGTGAGCTGTTGAACCTATCAGCTCACTCTCCCATCTGCAGGTTATCAGACCTCACCACTAAAGGTCGTACCAAAAAATGCACTGTCAGCCTCCTACCCATTAAAATGGATTACGTCACTACTTACAGCTGACTATTGTAGGAACTTAAGATCATATCCCCCTCCCTCCCCTGAGGCAATAATCTGCGACCTAAATACAATCCAGATGTGCTCCCTACACTCAGGCCAAATAACTCCAACTGGCAGAACCAAATTTTTCCCCTCATGCAGGGACCACTACCCAAGTCAGAGAATTTACTCTGGAACTACCTTATCCCTGACTGCTGGGAAGAGCCATTCCCTAAAAATACCTAACCACTACTTCCCCCCAATTCTAAATCATCCTATGAATGAGAGGCTGAACAAGCCTTTACCAATCATGCAGGAACCTCCCTGAACACTCCAGTCATAATCCTGCCCCAGTCTGGAATCTAAACAGCCCACGCCCCCCAACCCAACTCCACGGACCCCTCGTCCAGGCTGGAAACTGATGCTTGGGGGACATTGAAACTAACCCTGGTCCCTTTTCTCCAAATCTCACCCTCAATAACCACACAAACCCCTCTGGGCTAACACAGCTTGGCCCAAGCTGGTGCACATGAACATTGGGAGTCTAACGCACAAAATGCCTGACCTTGAGGCCTGGACCCTGCTCTACAAACCGGACGTACTAGCAGTGATGGAGACATGGCTAAAGCCTAACATTCTCCCCCATGAAGTCGAGTTGGCCGGCTATCAAACCATAAGAAAGGACAGAGCTGGAAAGAAAGGGGGGAGGGGTTCTTATCTACCTCAACTCCTCCCTGAATGCTACCCTGATTGACCTTCCCACTCCAAACGGATCTCTGGGCAAGATACTACTTGCCAAAATACTCCTGGGAGATTCCAAACCTCTCTCTATTGGGTGTGCCTACCTCCCACCCCAAACTGCCACCTCCTCACTTGTATCCCTTACCGATGCCCTCCACAACCACCCCCTTGGGGAGACCATCCTCCTCAGGGATTTCAACCTAAATTGGCTTTCCCCAAGTGCCTCCAAAATCAAGAACCTAATATTGGACTTATCACTTACCCAAGTGATTGACTTGCCATCCAGGCTCAACAACAAGTCTGGCAATCACACACTACTTGACTGGGCGCTTGTCTCCTGCCCAGAATGGATACTGACTTCAGGGATTATGTCCGACTCCCTGAGTGACCACTCTCTATTTTCTGTACCTGGTCCAATAAACTTCCTAAGGTCGCCGCCAGAGTGATTGAAGCAAGGAACTACAGCTGGTTCATAGCACGGACCTCTGCTCCGACCTTTGGCAGGTCAACTAGGACCCCATTGTCTCCTTCCCACACTTGATGAAGCACTGAACACTTCACTAACTTATTTCTGTCCATAGCTAACCAACATGCCCCTGGAAAAGCTCAGAGTACAGGGAAAATGCCACAAATGGCTAAACCTAAACTAAAGCATACCTTGCGGCTCCAAGACAAGGCGTGGGACTCTACAAATCCTCTGGCTGTATACGGACTGGGAGAAGTACCGGTACCTGAGGAACCAATGCAAAAATCTACAAAACAGGCCAAATCCAAATTCCTTAGGGACCTCCAAACAGGCCATCTAAGTAACCCAAAGAAATTCTGGGGCCATAACTCTCTCCTCAAAGGCCCCTCAAAAGAGCATGATGTTTCACTCTAATTGGGGACTCATTTACCAATGATCCGACTAAAGTGGCTGAAGCATTCTGTGCCTCCTTTACAAACCCAATGGCTGCCTCCCACCAGTGCCTGGGACCCCCTTCTACCCGATGTAGACAAGGTGCTACCTCACCCCTCATTACACCTGAAACTAGTTGAGCCTGAAACAGTACTCCCCTTCTGAGCAAAATAAACCCAGACTCCTCTCCTGGAAATGACCTCTTAGAACCCCGGCTGTTGAGGGCTCACAGCCCCAGCCATCACCTATCCCGTCACCCTGCTCATCAATCGGTCCCTCCAAGAAGGGACGGTCCCCAGTAAAGGGAAAGTTGTGACCATAGTCCCCATCCACAAAAAAGGAACTTGGGACAGAGTGGAGAACTACAGGCTCATCTCCCTCCTTTGTCCCCTGGGGAAAATCCAGGAAAGGCTTGTCTATGATCAACTCCAAGACTACTTAGAGCAACACCTTCTCCTCTTCAAAGTACAGCATGGATTTAGGAAAGGCTATGGCACTGACACCACCCTCATCTGGCTAACATCGGACATAGTTAATGCCATGGACCAGGGCATCCCAACGGGTGCCCTGTTCATTGACCTATCCAAGGCTTTTGACTTGGTCAACCATGAGCTCCTCCTTACCAAACTCCATCAACTTGGCCTGGATCAGCTCTCTCTCTCTCTCCTGGAGCATGAGCTACCTGACAAACAGATCCCCAAAACGCCCGCTGGCGAGGGCACAATCCAACCCCAAACCTATGATCTCTGTGGTACCCCAGGGCTCCATCCTGGGCCCCCTACTATTCCTAATTGACATCGAAGAGGTTTGTGCTCCCTGCAACCTCATCCTTTACGCTGATGACACCGTAATCTACTTTAGTGACCCCCAACCCTTGGTCATCTCCACCAAACTCCAGTCCAGCCTCTCAGCTCTTGAAGTTTGGTTCACCGCAAACTCCCTAAAACTAAACGAAGAAAAACAAACAACAGTCCTCTTAGGGACTCGGCGCCTGGGCAGTGACCGTGTTGGGCTACTCCAGCTCTCATCAGCCCTAGGAAGGTAAGTAGATGTCTCAGACCAGTTCAGGTATCTTGGGGTTCTCTCGACCAGGAGCTAACCTACAAACCCTCATATTGATGCCTTAACTAGATCCATACACCAGAGGCTTGGCCTCTTATACCATCTGGGAAACTCCCTCTCCGGAGAGGCACGACGAGCCATAGCAAACTGTAACCTCCTTCCCTCATTGCTATATGGCTCCCCCTTACTCCAGTCCCTCCGGGAGTCTGAGTTAAACAAGCTTACCACCCTCTATCACCGAATAGCCCGCTTTGGAACCAACTCCTCCCCAAGGAGACATCACTGTGAGACCCTTAATGACCTTCTCTGGCCGACCCTAAGGCTTAAACTGTCCTATGCCACTGCCTGCCTTACCTATAAATTCACCTCCCTAGGCCACCCGCCCCACCTGAGTGGCCTGCTCTCCCCCAAAGTCCCCCGCCAAACCCTCCGGTCTTCAAAGAGTCGGCTCCTAGACATCCCCCCATATTCGGACCAACCAAGGAAAGCGCTCTTTTCAGTTTACGGCCTCCCATTTGTGGAACTCACTCCCAGCACACATACTAGACAAGCCCACACTCACTGGATTCAAATCAGGACTCAAAGTGTATCTCCTTGAGCAGATCCTCTGTGGCTGCAACCGCTAGATCATGTCCTAAGCCTAATCCCCTCCTATGGCAACTGACTAATCTCTTCTCTCCTTGACTGACTAAACTCTTCTCTCCTTGCACTGCCTATAGATAATACCAATAACACTGTTGACCTATTGTAAAGAAACTGAATCTACCAACTTGTCTAAATGTACTCCACTGCCCATGTATGTAATCCTAAGCTCTGTTACTGTATTCCACCTGAACCCTCACCTAAAGTAAAGTGGTTGGAGTGCGCAACCCCGGGTCGCCCTTGAAAAAGGGATCTCTGGTCTCAGAGGGCTTACCTGGTCACCAAAATCTAAATAAATAAAATAAATAAATGGTCACCCTTCAGTGCAATTCCTTTAACAAAACCTGCACAAAAGAATGTCACTATTCTGTTCAGAAATTAAGGTGTCAGTCGGATGATATTACAGTTTGGTTGAAACAAAGATGTACAGTACTTTCTGACCCTGAAGCTATTTTTGATTCAGAAAATTTGTGGATGGGAGGGTGGAAGGTTAGGGTTATACTCCGGACCACTGATACTGGTATTCAACACCTACCCAATATCTTTCTGTTAGGCAGGGATAGGGGAGTTTTGTTTTATTCAGGACAACCAAAAGCCTGTTATAAGTGTGGTTCCACCTCCCATCTCAGCAGCATTTGTGACACTATTAAATGTACTGTTTGTGGTGGTCTTGGTCATGCAGGCTCACAGTGTACTGAAGAACCTTTCTGTTTTTTATGTGAAGACCTGGGACATACTTTTCAGCAATGTTCCTGGGCTGCCCATAATTCTCCAACTTTAGCCAATGGAGAGGAACAATGGTTTATTATTACAGTGGCCCAATGCTCTAACATAAAGGGTCTCTCTTCTTTTCCTTCTACAGTTGCCCCCCACTACTTTAGCCACATCACATAGTATTGTTTCCACTGCTACTGTAGTACCTGCTGGGGAGGATTTAACTGAGCCTGTCCCACAACCTGTTCAGTTTTCTCTACCTCCCAACCCTCCTTCTTTCCCAGTTCTTCCTAGTTGTTCTGCTTCAGGTGATTCTTCTATGGGATCCCCCCAGCACCATTAGGAATGATGGAACCCCCCTCCTGACCCTTTTACTACACCTTGTAGAATTACAAGGGGTTCAAGGGAGCTTGGTTCACCTTCTTCTAAGGCTCAGAGGGTAGAGACTCTTCCTTTGATGAATAAATATGAATTGTTGCGACATGCTTGTGAAAACATAGACTCTGATTCTTCTTCTGTCCTGTCCTCTCACCCTGAACTTACTACAGATACTGAAGTCCCTATTGACAATGTGGTGTCCCAAAAAAGAAAAGCTAAGGCCAAGACAAAGCATAAAGAATGTACCCCGAGGAAAGGCAGACAGAGATGATTGCTGTTCATATGCCTACTTTTGCAATACATAACGTTGATGTTAACAGTATAAAAACCAACATAAGAGGGATTCAGTTTTTTGTTTTTGTCTTGTCTTACTGCTGGTCTCATACTTCTACAAGATGTTAGATTCCATTCTTTGCCTAAAATTTCTAGGGCCAAAAAATCCTGGCATTTAGGCCCTTCATATTGGTCATTTGGACAGGAGACATGTTCTGGTATGGGTATTTTGTTTAATCTTCCTAACGTCTCTATTATTAAGATCTTAGATTTATGCCCTGGTAGGGTATTATTGATAGACTTTAGGTTCCTTTCTGTCCCTTTTCAGATAGTAAACATTTATGCCCCACAAACCAAGTTGCTTAGGATTGAACTCTTGAAAGTAGTTCAACCCTATCTTTACACATCTATGCACGTCATTTTTGGTGGTGATTTCAATTGTGGGTTGTCCACTAAGGACAGGTCCTTGGCCTCAAAAACCACAAAATTATTTTGTGATACCACTTTTCTCAAAAATGTTTTATTTTCTGCAAAGCTGAAGGATGCTTATCTTTCTCTTACCCAGACACATACCCCTACCTTTCGTAAAGGCTCTTTAACTACCCGGATAGATATTTTTTTTGTCTCCTCCTTTTTACAGACTTCTGTTGCTGAGGTACAAGTGGCTGAGTTTTCAGATCATGATTTGCTTACCATTTTCCTTGGTCCTAAGAATATTGCTAATTTTGGTCCTGGCACTTGGAAATTTAATGTTTCCTTATTGGAGAATTTTCTGTTGTTGACAATTCTTAAATCCTTTTTCCAAAACAGAAAATCTGTGTTTTTTCTTTATGATGATCTTTGGTGGTGGTGGTTAGATACTAAGAGGGATTTGACAAAATTACTGAAATCTTTAGCAAATCTTATCATGAGGACTGTTATTTACATACCACAGGACACGGGCATCAGCTGCAAAAACTCCTTACCTTTCAGATACCACTGGCCAGGATTTTCTTTCACAAATTAGTACTCTGAAAAATCTTTAATGGACTATCACTCCAAAAAATATGCTCAATGCAACAACATCAATGTTTTAGTGTAAAAGGTGCCTATGATGTAATTTCGTCTGCTTGCACATTTTTCTAAGCAGATTACGGGAGAACCATTGACACTATTGTGACTGAAGCTGGTCATAAATTTATTGATTCCAGGTTTATTCAACATTATGTGGCCAAGTATACTAAAACTTATTCAGTCCACTCCCTACCTGTCTAAATTATATATTGGCCTTCCTTAGTCCCATTCATATTCCTGATGCACACAAGCAGTATCTGATATGCTTGCTTGTGATATTCAGGCACGGGAAGTAGTTGAGGTCATCACAACTCTGCATCTGAGTATCTCCAGGCTTGGATAGCCTTCTGAATGGGCTTTATAAATTGCTAAGTCTTGAGCTGAGTGTGGAATTGGCTGCAGTTTATAACTCCTTTTGACAGCAGATACTTTGCCATTAGAATTTAATATGGGTACCTTCTATATTTATAAGAAAGGAAACAGAAAATTACTGACTAATTGGAGGTCCCTTAGCCTATTGAATACAGACTTTAAAAATTCTAACTAAATTAATTCTCCGCTCTAGCTAAGCTGGCCTCTTGTTATTTTTCGAAGCCCAATCTAGTAATGTTCCGGGCAGAAGTACACATAATCATGTCCTTTTATTGAGGGAATTGGTGGAACATGGCAATTCAAATAGGTTAACAGGCCTCCTGTATTCATTGGATCAAAGACAGGCATTTGATTCTGTTAGTCATGAATTTTTATGGCAGGTTTTGAAACATTATAAGTTTCCTGATACTACTCTCTCATGGTTACAATTATTGTAATCCACAGCCACTTCTATCCCTATTGTTAATGGCTTGAAGGGTTCTTTGATACCTTTAAAGAGAGGTGTTCAACAAGGGTGCCCACTCAGTCCTCTTTGTATATCTTTTTTTGATCCCTTACTTGACCATTAATACAGTACACAATGTCAGTCCTATTTGTTCCTTACCACTTTCTGTTTTAGCCTATGCTGATGACATGAGTTTAATAGTAGCTGATGTTCCTTCAGCAGATGCATCTCTCCATCTATGTACGGCCCTTTGGTCGTGTTTCAGGAGCATCCTTGAATTTGAGAGATGTGTCAGTCGACGGTTTGGGTCTCAGCAGTCGATTGATATAATAGTTTCCAGTATTGCACTTTGTGACACCCTATTAAAATTTTGGACATTCTGTTTGGCACAGGTCCTTTAGAAATTATCAATTGACTCCTAAACCAGAACTGGCACAGACCAAGGTTTCTCTTTAAATACCTGGAACCCAGTAAAAAAGAGGGTTTATTTCATAAAGTCTCAATTGCTCACAATTTTTTTGTTTTTTGCCTATGTTTTATACCTTCACGTGTTTTTGGAAACCAAACTTCTGAGTGTATTTTTTGAGGCCTTATGGGGCAGCCGCCTGAATCCCATTAAGCATTCCATTACCTGCTTACCTTTAAGGGAAGGTGGTCTTAATATGGTACATCCATTATTTTTTTATAATAGTTTATTTTTTTTGACTAATCTTAAGCCACTTTTAGTTAACTATGATGTGGGATGGGAATTTTATTTTTTTCAGTCCTGCCAACCTTGATTTCATCTTTGGGAAATTAACACTTTGAAACAGGTTAAACATGTCTCTTCTACTGCTTCTTATCTTCGCGATACCTTTTGTCGTTTAAAACAATGGAAGATTACTAGCCATGTGATTATGACTCAAAATAGGAAAGCCATTTATAACTTTTTGATAGATACCACTTGTGCAGACCTTGTAATTTTTCCCAAATGTCCCCCTAATCACTTGCCTGCCTTATACACACTGCTAAGGAACCCTCGCATCCCCCAGAAGATGTGGGATCTACATAGGCTTAGTTGTCACGAACAGATCAATATTAAGGCAAATCATAAACATAAACAGCTGAATGAAAGATTGTGTTCTAGACCTTTATGTGTCAATCAGGATGAAACCATACAACACCTTTTTTTCTCTTTGTTCCTATATCACTGGTTTTTGGGTTATTTCTAGCACACAGATGGAAGGAACCTTTATTTACTTCTGTTACTTACGAGATGTTATTGTATGGTATGTTTCCAGCAACCTGGAAAAAGTGGAATATTGACACTCTAAACTTATTGTTTACCATTATTAAATGACATTTATGGACTGCTCGATGTCTTTTCACCTTGCAGCAAAAAGATATGTCCCACCTTCTGGTGGTTCAAGGTATTGAACAGGATTTAAAAGATGTTTATTTTTCTGAAATGAAAAGTTTGTCATTTGGAACATTGTTTGCTTTATGGAAATGCTTACCATGGGTGACTGATTCTGATTTTCCTGTTACATGAGTCTTTTGTATTTGTTTTGACATGTGATTTTGGTTTTGTAGTTAATTTGTCAATAAAATTTCTCCTAGTCTTTCGGCAGGTGGTGCTGTGGAGCTGAAAGTGTGTGTGAGTTTCAGATGGAAGGAGAGAGTGGAGGAGGTTAGTCGAGCACATGCCCGAGGCAGCAAACTTACTGCGAGGGAAATGGTATGGCTGGGATGCACCCAGGAGGTGGCTAGCAAAGCGTACTGACACCCTTGCATCGAGATTTGATGTCCGACGGTGTAGCACACACCGGTAGATGAACGACGTCAGAGGGCCTCACAAATTTGGATGATTCTATGGAGACTACAATGAGGGATAGCACAAATGTTATATTAGGAGCGGTGATGGATGTCCAACTGCAGGAAACTGAGGACAAGGTAACCTTTGGAGGAAAATGACATTTTGGAGGAAGCAGGAGCAGATTTCAGGTTGGCCCAATTATTGGTGGAAGAGGAGTTAAGAAAACCAAAGCAGCCTGAGGTGGATTCACCCTCAGCAACATCAGGTACTGGACTAAAAGTATTTATATGTGCAGCTCTCCTGAGTTGAGAGAAGAGCGATCCCGCCCCCAGACCTCAAAATCCCAAGCAGGTGATGCTCTGTCACAGTGGTGCTTCAAAACTGCCCTGGAAAGGGCAGGCTGGATCCAACTAGAGTCGACAATAGGTTGCAGACTCAGCTATAACGACTCTGGGGGTATCCGGGGTGGAAGGGAAAGAAGATTGGGTACACGGCCATCAGAGAGGTGTAGCTTCACCGTATCAAAAGCATTCATCTCCACAAAGGGGACAAAATCCCCGTAACCCAGGGGACACCCCGGATAACGTTGCAATACCTCATCAGGAAAAGGGAAGTAACCCTACCCAAGGGAATGAACAAATGAATTCAGGTGAAAAAAGCCCAAACACATGTTCACCAATTGAAGACCTATCCCAAGTGGAACTCGATGATGGACCCTCAATAGGAAGACCCCATAATCTTGAATGTTGAACCAAGCCAGGTTACTGATCCCAAATACGGAGGAGAAACCCTACCCTAGTGGAACCAGTACCCACATATGCCAGTTTATTTCAAAAACCGGTTGCATTAGCCAAACAGAGAAATGCTGTGAGGCTACAATTTATAGGGCCCATAGACAACAGGCCATACAGGTTTTACGTCAGCAAGGTACTGAGTAAACAAATGCTGGGTTTTTCCTCTAGCGAAGTATATGCTTTGATACACACACACACCTGGTGATAATACATTCGATATAAGTTTCAGAACCTCAGATATCCTAAACAGATTCTGGATGAAATACGCTTTGTTAAAAACAAATCCAGCTTGGTTCCACTTTCAGGCCATACCCCTTACAAAGCAATTCTTCAAAGTAATAATGGTCCTGTTCAGGAATGAAGGTGTCAACGTAGAAGATATTTCATACTGGCTTGAAAGGAAATGTAAACTGCAAGGCAATCCTGAACCCATTCTCGACTCAGAAGATTTCTGGAACGGGGGCTGGAGGTATAAAGTTAACTTGACACAAACAGATGAGGGGTTGCAACATCTCCCCCAGCTGCTTCTACCTAGGTCGGGACAAGGGCTTCGTATTTTATCTGAGACAACCCCACCACTGCTACAAGTGTGGCTAGGGTAGACACCTCAGCAGAACATGTGACACTGTAAAATGTGTACATTGCGGAGAATTGGGGCACTTAATGGCCGACTGCCACCACCTCACTAAGTGCTTCTTGTGTGAGGAAAGCCACTCCTTTACAGAGTGCCTATGGGCAGCTCAAAATGAAACAAATGGGGATTTTTGCATCTTAGACTTCCAGGGCTTCAGAAAATGTTTTTTTTTGGTGGAAGTCAAATACTTCCATGGGTTAAAATTTGAAAATCATTTCAGTTTTACTGGAGTCAAAATACTTCAGTCTGTCAAATTTTAGAAATCAAAATAATTCCAGTCCACAAATTTTGGAAGTTGAAATACTCCAAGGCCTATAGTTTTTGAAGTCTTAGGCCTACTGAACACCTCACTGTAATCCATATAGGGACACTAGGCAGATACTACCTTTATTCAGGCACAAACTGGAAAAAATATATTCAAGTATGTACATATTCCATCTACAGGAAACACCCCAAAATTAAATCACTGACAAGTTAAGCACAGTTCACTGTGCAGTACATAGACTGTAGGGCAATAGGTGCCTGCCATACAGTCTCAGGGCACATTTCACCTCAAAGTCAGTGCTGTAGGCTAGCCCGCTGCAAGGGTCAAACAACACGGACCACCGGAACATACAATGTAGAAAATGCAATAACATCCTGTCTAAGAGAGCTAGCCAGCTTTTTGGACATTAACACATTCAGCCTGTTGATTTATCAGTGAGTTGAAGTCCTTCCTTGCAAATGTAACCCTACTGTATACGGGAAGGTACTGGAACAGTAAGTGAGGAAGGGTAGGTAACAAGGGGAGAATGTGGGCATGAGAGTAAAATAATGGGTAGCATAAGGCAGATATACTGCATTCCAAATCGCTGGCCATCATTATCAAGAGCTGCAGTTCTGCCTTTGACTCCCTTAGGGTTTGAAATAACTGCTCAGTTTTTTGGGGGCAGGGATTCACCCTGGACCACCTCCTATATGGAGGTCTCCCAGCTGTGCCCACCTCCATCCAGTTTGGTGTTAGCAACTTAAGGCACACAGTGCACCTGTGAATTAGCCCAGATTCCCTGGGCTTACTACCAGGGAGCAGAACCCTTGGTAGGAGGATCATTCGTTCAGTGCACAGAATACTGACACAGCTGCATAATCTACTAAATCTTCCTATGTACAACATGCTCTATTGTGCCAATGGTTCATTCACATGGCTCAACAGAAATGGTCAGCACTGAGAATCAGAGAGGCATGCATTCCACACCTTACTATTGCTTACATGATGCTGCCAACCTGTTATTTTCATATGCTCTATTGCGCCAGTCTGGAAGGTAGGGTAGAGGCTGAGTATTATATTAAGCAAACGGGGTGGAGCGGGGGATGGAGGTGGATAAAGGAAAGGAGGAGTTGTGGAAAAAAGGAGAACAATATAGGATGACCTGCTCATATACTATATTACTTCAGTTATACCACAGCTTCCACCTCTATAAGGAGTGTAACCCAGTTACTTCTGCCCTCAGACACTCAATTCAAGGGTGCAAAAGATATATAATTCCCCAAGGTGCTGCCTTCACGTATTTATTTCTTTGACTGTGCCCCAGTTTTACAGCTCACCTGCTGGATGGTACTACACACTGATAGCTGGTACATTACTGGGTGGTAGTACTAGTTGGTGGTTGCTGGCTGCTTTAGTTCTTCTGCAGGCACTCAGGACTCCTGATCTCGGCCGGGTGGCAACTCCTTACCCATTGGTCACCTCAAGCTCCAGTCACTGTTAGATCCTGCTTGGCCCACTGTCTAGCAGGCTACCAGCTCATCTCAGTCAGGCCACTGTTGTGAAGATGAGACAACCCGGTTGAGGCTGCTTAGTTGGGGAAGGAACTGACTGGCACTATCCGGGCCCCTTGCTTGCGGCCGCCCCTACACTATCTCATGCAATCAGTTCAGTCAGGTTTATTTTCCCACGGGCTCTGCACCAGCAGCAGGACCAGCCACCCTGCTGCAATTTTTTTCTGCCACGGGCCTCAGCAACAGATCAAGATCCCTCCCTGCTGGCTGTGAGAACAGCATGAACTAACAAGGGCGAGGCAGACCACCAAGGATTAGGGAACTGATTCCCATCCAGTATCGTGTTTCTCAGGTTCAGCTCTCTCTCTCTCTCTCTGCAGCTCTGATGCCTCTGGGCTGGTTCTGATCGATGCACCCCAACGTCGATGAGAAAACTTTCTTCTAGTTCAGGAGGCAGCCCTGATTCACACCAGAGGCAAGTGGCGACTCCTGAGGGCTCTACTCTCCAACTCCAAGCCTCTGCTCCAAGGGTAATACCGCCCCGGGCCGCCACTACTTAAAGTTCCAAACACAGTCTGCTAGCCACATTGTCTTGCACTCACAGTGGCTCAGCTGTGGTAGGCAAGCTAAAGGGAATGATGGTGCCAAACTGCCTGTGTATGTGCATGCACAAACTGTACACGGACAGCAGTTGGCTGGGGGGGACTCTGGGGAGGAAAGCACTCAGCCGACTGTCAACAAGAGATGGGACTTGGCTGGGGGGGAAGGGACTCTGGGGAGGACAGCTCAGCCTGACTGTTGATGGTGAGTCGGTGATGAGCTTGCAACTTGGGTTAAATAAAAAAAAAAATGGCCACCACCTTAAAAACGGACTTCAGTAAGGCTACCAAATTTCTGGGAGAGCTCAAGGGGGACACATTTAGGCTGGGAGTCTGGGGGCCACTAAGCCTTCAGAAGCTTTTGGGGTTTAGCTGCTCTGTGGCAAGTTTTGGGGCTTTTATGGAAGATAAAACACACTTTTGTTACATTTTCCCCACCTCTGACTCCAGGGAGCAAATTATTTTTTCCCCCTGAAGTCAGTAGTGTGTGTGGAAGACCCTGGCTGGCCTTAAAGTCTGCAGTGACAACTGAGGTGGGCATGCAGTGACAGCTCGGGTGGGACTTGGTACATGATCATTATCCTTCACTCTCAGTCCTTCTGAAGGACTGAGCGTGAGAGGGATGGCATTGTTGGCCTACTAGTTGCCTACCCCAGTTGCAGCTGCAGACTTTAAGGCCAGCTAGGGTCTTTGTGAAAATAATGAATTCTTCTTACTCCCCACTGACTGTCTTCTTTCTACAAGCACTGACTGACTGACATGATCTTCTCATGCTTGATCCACCCAAGCCAATCAAGAGAGAGCCTTAAAAATGATGAAGAGCTGCCTTAGGCTATTAGCTTACTGATTGCAACCCCCCTCGTCGCCGCCACCAAGCTAGCAAAGTCGAAAGACTAGACAAAGGATGCCACACTGTACTGCCCACTGCACTCAGAAATTAGAACTGAAACATACAAAAAGGCCTGCTAGCAAACAGTCCAGTACCACTGCCACTGCCAACGATTTAGCTGCTCTTCTTCCTGCTGACCTTCTCTCTGCAGTCTCCCACTGTCTCTTGTTCTCTGCTGGCTTCTCTAATGTTAAAGCTAATGCAGCTCAATGGCTCTGCCACTGCTGCTGCCGACCCCCTGTCCACGTCCATCCTACCATAGCAATATGACCCATTCTATTCCCGCACAGGCAGACAAGGCAGACGCAGTAGTCAGTGAGTCACAAACAAACTGGAAATGGGCCACAGATTATGTAGATTGGAGAAAAAAAACAAAGCAGGCAGACTGGCACTGCAGACTAGCGACAGACTTGGAGAGTGACGGGAATCTCCATGGTGACAGCACACTCTATTTGAATTTTGAGTCAGCCCCGGATGGATGATCGGAACCTATTCCTAAAGTGCAGCACTGCTCACCTGCCATTGGTTGTTCACAGCCGATGGAACTAAAGTCCAAAGCCCTGTGTTCCAATCAGACCCCTAAAGCCCAGCACTTGCTCTGGATAATCCGATTGAACCTTTCTACCTGGTTCCCTCTCCTGCTATTGGTGTTTTGCACATACTGTCAGTCCAGACACATAAAAAAAAAAATGTATTTTGACATGACATCCATACCATTAAAAAATGGACGTCATCCCTTGAACAATGGATGGTAGCTAGACGTTCATGACTCCAAGGAGTCAATTTTTGGATATTTTCCAGTAAATTATGGACATCAAATACATCCAAAATAGAGTTATCTGAAGCCCTAAAGACTTCTGTATTAATACAGCTGTTAATACGGCCCAACAACAGAGGCCTCCACCCCCCCCCTTGGAAGGAATCTGGCACCTGCCCAGACGGGACATACAGAACCCCCTGCAAAAGAGGCAGTGACAGTTAATCAAGAGAATAGGGAACCTCTGAGGGACCCTGTTATGAAAGCAGTAGATAATCCAACTGAGGAATTAGCAGCAACCTCTACATCAGTGCCCCCGGCTTTACCACCAGAGGAGGCCTTTAAAGTGGTTTCAAACAAACAGAGGAGCCTGAGGACTAGGAACAGTGGGAAATCCTCCATGGATCAGGCGCAACTCCCTTTGCAAAACACCTATGTGGTTTTTCAAGAGGATGTAGGAATTGAATCAGATTCCACATCAGTGCAATCCTCCCAGCCGAAGGGTGCATGTTACATAGAACAAACCCTGGAAAACTCAGATGCAGTCTAAAAGAAAAAATCCTGTCTAGTTTCAAGGAAATGGACAAAAAAAAATAAAAAAATCGGATTTAAGTTTAACTTCAAGAGAGAATTAGAATGAGATGTAGCCTGTGTTTTTTGTTTATTTCTTTTTTCTGACTGGGATTTAAAAAATTACTGTTGCATCCTTGAACGCCAGTAGCATCCAGTCTGAGAGGAAGAGATTGTTGATCTATTATTTATTTGAAAATGGGGATCAGGATGTAGTGTTTTACAAGACACTCGATTACACACTGGAATAGAAATGGAACAGCCTCCGCAGGTTGGAAATGGGGAGTCACATACTGGTCAATAGGGAAGAGACATGCAGTGGGTGGAATTGTTGTAAATCACCCAATGGCTCGCTTAGCACAACTTGTGGAGATTGTACCAGGAAGGGTATTACTGCTAGATATGGTTTTATGTGGTCTGCAATGCAGATTTATAAATGTATATGCAACACAAGTGAAATCTTCTAGGACAGAAAATTTTAGAGCTATCCAGCCATACTTATTTACCGCAAAATTTGTTTTTCTTTTTTTTTTGGTGGGGGGGGATTTTAATTGCAGCAGGTACTTGACAGATACAGGGAATAGAACCAGGAAAATGTACTGTGATGCAAACTATCTTAACGACCTTCTCTCTCAGACTGGTTTGATTGATGTGTTGGCATTATCAGGGACTCCACAGAAAACAAGTTTTCATGGCACACAAGCCACCAGGATAGATTTTTGGTTTCTGTCTGAATCCTTGGAGGTTGTCAAAACTAAAACACAACCGGTGGCAACATCAGACCATGCAATTGTAGAAGTTACTGTATCTAGCCATGAGATCAAGCATCACGGTCCAGGATATTGAGGCTAAATTTAGATCTCTTATCCCTCCCAACAGTAGAAGACAGTTTGGTGTCTCTCCTGGAAGCATGGAAATCGGTCACATGTTTATATGACTCATATCAGGAGTGGTGGGAAGATACAAAGAAGGATGTTAAGATATATTTTCAAATTATAGGGAAGATTAATGGTAAACACAAAACTGTTACATATCAGGCATATAGGGAGAAATTCCAAGAATTACTTTTTCATGCAGCTCAGGGGACTCGGACAGTCCTTCCAGAATTAGACAAAATAAGGAAACATCTGAACATGGTGCAATATAACAGGCTTAAATCATTAGATAAGGAGCGGAGGTTTGGGTCACAGAGTGGCAAAGGTTTTATGAATCTGTATCAGTTTTGTGCTCAACAGAGACAGCAGAAATATATGGCTATATACGGACCAAAAGGGAAACTACGTACTGCTAAGAATTAAATCTTAGAAGAAATAGATAGACATATTTTACATACTGTTTGGCCCACCAGATTTACCATTAGGTATTCATAAAATCTGGTTGGCAGAGAGCTTATTAGCACAACTCTCTATACCTAATAAAGACATGTTGATTACCCACATTACTCCCCATGAAGTTTCAACAGTATTCTCACAGACAAAAATGGGAACAGCCCCTGGAAAAGTTGGGATTCCTTATGAGTTGTACAAAATTATTTTTAAGGTATTATTACATTAATTTACCATGGTCTTAAAAGAAATTTAAGTTCAGAGGTACTACCACACAACATGTCTGAAGGTCTAGTTCTCTTTATGTTCAAAAAGAGCGAGCAGATTTAACAAATTGGCCCCAATAATGCCTCTATACCAATTTTCAAAATTTTAACAAAACTACTCAATAACAGGTTATTACTAAGTGCAGATTCTCTACTTCACCCAGTTCAGACATGTTCAATACCGTATCAGAATATAACTGATGGACTTATCTTATTACAGGAAATTTTACAGAGGGGAGCCAATAGGGAGATCACGGGTTTAATTTTCAGCCTAGATCAGATGAGAGCGTTCAACAATGTAAATCATGAATATCTGTGGGACTGTTTAGAACAATATAGGGTGCCCTGTATGTTTGTAAACTGGATGAAAACTTGTTATGCCAATACAACAGCACAATCTTACTGTGACGGATGGCTGGGGCAGAAATGTGGAATTAAAAGGGGGGTGCGACAGGGCTGCCCGCTAAGCCCGCTTTTATACTTATTTACAATAGATCCCTTAATACGTCAGGTACAAGATACAACAGGCATCCAAGGGATTTCCTTCTTGTGTACAGACCCAGAAATCAAATACATAGCCTATGCAGATGACATTTGCTTTATAGTGGGAGATATACCATCAGCAGGGGAACTGAAACAAGTTTTAAAAGGATTTATGGGTCACACAGGAGCACAAATTAATTATGGGAAGTGTAACTATGTTCCAATAAGGATTGAGGATGTCCAGGATACACAAATTATTGGTATTCCCATAGTTGGAGAGACGTGCACTATTCTAGGCCTACTTTTTGGTGCAGGGGATTTGACCTCCCTGAATTGGAATGGCAAACTACAAGTTGCACAGGATAAAGTAAACTTATGGAACAAGTGGAGGCTATCTAAGTTAAAGGGGGCCCAAATGGTAAAAACCTTTCTGCTCCTAGGCTTCTTTTATTTGAGTATATTTTTTGTCTCCCTCCCAATTTAGAAATGAAAATGTATCGTTTTTTCTTTTCTTGTATGTGGGGGAGTAGACTAAACCCTATTAAAAGATGCCTTTTACTTGAGATAAGAAAACAGAGGTCTTAAAATGATATAGCCAATTGTTTGTTTTTTCACTATGTTTGTTTTTCCAATTTACATCCATTATTAACCCCAGTAACAAATCTGGATACCCTGGGTAATTGACTCTTTGGGTACTATTCTTTCTGTCTGACCAGTACACATAAACATACCTAGGCAACAGTCTATACAGCAACTCCCGAAACCTTCAAAGTATGCTTTGGGAAGATCAAACTATGGGGCTTAGAAAAACACATAAAAAACATACTAGGAAGGAATTGTCTGGATTTCTTCTTCAGAAATATTTTCAAGACAAGGCCCATTTTGATAACTTTGCCCTCAGGAAAAGATGTCTATAGGCAATATGTTGGAAGCACCCCACATCCCACATCACATGTGGGATGTTTTATGACTTTCTCTATGTGGGAAATTAAATGTGAGAGAAAACCTGAAGCACAAACAAATTTCAGAAAGATACTGTCCTAGAGACACTTGATTGAAACAATGGGACATTTATTTTTAGACTGCCCCTTTGTTCAGAGTTTCTGGCAGACACTTAGACAAAGGTGGTCCACATCACCGTTTTATAAAATGACATTAGAAATACTGTGTTTCGGCATTCTGCCCTTCTTATGGACCAAACATGATAGAGCAACAATGTGGCTATTTTTATTATGTTTTAAATTTCACATATGGTATGTACTTTGTCGATTATCGATATAACAGCTACATTTTACCTCTGAGGAGTTATTTTATATGGTTGAGAATTCAGTTAAAAGTCAGAAACAACAGGACTCTACTACAGTCTCTGCACATCTATTCCAATCATGATGGGGCTCGATAGATTGGATCTGTTAAAAAAAAAAAAGGGGCATTAATACTGCCTAGACCTTTAGTGGCAGGCCTTTTTCATTTGCATGAGCATGGTTCCTATGCACTTTCAATATTTTTGTCTTAATTTAAGGAAGGCAGGAGTAAGTTTTCAGGTCTTCAGTATCATTGGTCCATGTAGAAGGATGCAACCATATGGTCAGGGATGGGAAGTGAGGCCCTTGAGCTTTAAAAACACAATTTAGGGCATATACAAGTTCAGGTACAACAACAATGCCTTGATCTCTTTAATGAAGGAAATTTCCTTGTGTTTTGACTTCAGAACTCATGTATAACTCTAGGCACATGTTATGGAAATCTGATGTTACCTGATTGAAAAATGCATTTGTTTTTTTTTCTACTACTTATAAATAGATCTATGTGGGGATAATAGTAGTTTTTTTTTTGTTGTTTAACAGAGGCATATCATCATTTGCATTCAGTTTGATTTTCTCCTTTGTAGAATAAATTACCATTTATGTTTTCGATTCCTATCCTATGATTATTGTATCCACTGTGCTACTTTGTATGATTTATCCTTAAGGTTTCAAAACAATTACCCTACTGTTTAGTGAAGGATGGGGGTTGTATTATTATTATTAATATAATGTTTTTTTCTCCTCGCTGATTATTTAATTTTGGGAGGTCTCAGACCAGCATACGGTCAAAATGTCACTGTCTTTATTGGTCGCGGGCATTACGTTGCGACCAAATCGGAGAATGGACATGCAGTCGCCGGTGTAGCGGTCGCAGACAAAATGCAATAAGATGACTAAATCACCGGTAACAGCAAAACTGACGGTTAGCGCGACATTTTCTGTTGCACCAAAAACATACCCAACACTATCCTCTTTGCCACTATACATGGTCAATCATCCTCTACAGCCACTGACTTCATGAAACGTGGCTCAAAATAGCCCTATGGCACCAATACTCAGAATCCCACTCCTGTGGACATAGTAGAATCCCAAAAGAAATATTCAGGCACGATGCATTGAAATATTCAGTGCGAAGTACACAAACGGCAGGCTGGTAGAAGATTAAGGCCAGCTGAAAAATGCAACACCACCCATGGTAATTAAAATGGACTCAATTCAAACTAAAAAATAAAACCCTGACTGCCCTAATCTTGCATAGCGCAGAACTCATCTATTGTTCTTTCAGCTAACTGAGTTGAGTTAAAAACATTAAAACAGTAATAACTAACAAAGAAAACTCTTGCTACTCTGGAGTTCTCAGACATTCATGGATCTGGCCATCAGTCTGGGAGTGGGGCATACGGTCGAAATGTCGGGGCACAATGTGTAATTCAGAATACTGAGGTGACAAGTCTTTTTAGGACAGGTAACTATTGGTGGCAATTTGTCCGACAACACTGTGTATTGGAGACATAATGAACTGTTGCCAACTTTAGTATCGGCAAAATGTTCAGCTTCTATTTGTCCCTCACGACGATATGTCCCCATCATATTGACTCATGACATTTCGTCCGGGGACGAATTGGCTGCTCACACTTAGATGATTCCACAACACATTAGACGGTAGGAACGTAATACTCATTTGATTCTAATTTATGATTTATGGATTATTTGGTGGGATGTTAACACAGTTTGTTATTATTTGTTCTTGACAATTTAATGAAAAGTCCACTATTCTCTTAGTGGGGGATGGGGGCGGAGATGGATTTTTCCTCTGGATTATAATTTTGGGAGTCAAGATTCTGTCAGAACATAATAGACATGTAAGACTATAATACTTATTTGATTTCACTTATATTATGATTTATATATTATGTTGTGTGATGTTAACACAGTTTGTTATTATTTGTTCTTGAAGACTTAACAAGAATTCTCTACTGCTGATGTGGCAGGGAGATGGAGGATCCTTTGGAGGAGATGGATGCAGAGAGTGCAGGACAGCAGGCCTCCTTTCCTGATACTGAAATTCAAGAGGCTGTTGATGTAGCCCTCACTGCCGCTGAATTGTTAGAAGATGCATCGAACAACACATTGCCGTGGATGATGAGCAGAGCGATCAAGGTGCAAACAAAACTGAACAGACTGATAAAATAAGACCTGGTCAGGAAGAAAAAAAAGTATTTGATAGAGAAACAAAATGCCTTGCTAAAAGAAATTCAAGAACTTGATACTACTCTGGATGCATGTGAAAATTCTGTAATACCTGTCAAACGTAACGAGTCTAGTGTCACTCCACCGATGTGTCAGAGGAATGCTGACATGGCTGTTAATGCAGAACTGCAAGGCAAAGATGTTGGCCTAATCTGCTGAAAAAGGCCAAGGGCGTGGCAAAAGCAGGCTAGCAGCTTAAATGGTGCTTCATAGTGTGCTTAAAGCAATTAAATTCCCTCCTAGATATAAATTAAAGGATCTTAAAGCCTACTAAATTCTCAGCATTTTTTAATGCCTGCAAATCTCAGCCTTTTTCCAGCTCCATTGGAAAAAAGACAAAATCCATTGTAATTTGGATTCATACCACAGCCCCCTCATACTTTGAGGCTGTTGCAGCTTGTCTCCATTCCTTAACTGCATTCCTCTGTTTCTTTCCCCAGCATTTCAAGGGCTCCCCGCCGTGGGTGCAAGTCGAGGGTGGACACCCTCCCTCGAGCAAATGGACCCCTGCAGCATTTCCCCAGGTAAAAAAGCATCTCTGTCCTGCAATGCTGATACACAGACCTGTAGTCTCACTGGAAACTCAGCAGTTGAACCACAGACTATTTCCACCTGCTTCATGTTATTGATTTTAAATGTTTTAAAGGTTTTATGTGCCCCACACATGTGGAGATAGTTTACTTCCTTTAATTTCTCAGCATTTCCCTGTCCTCCTTTGAGCAGGATCTAGTGTGTGCCTTAAGAGCTGTTTGGCTTGGCACCATTTTCCTGGTTTGAAATTTTCAGAGGCTCTCACCCTGCGCTGCCTATCCTGGTATCCTTGTAATAAGCTCTGCCTTTCTGCTTGCAAGGGAATCAGGTCTCTGCTACTGCACACTGTTGGGTATATTTAAAAACACCAAATCTTTCATTTTAACTACATTGGATTGTAGCACGGTAGCTATTGATAGCTGTTGCCTTTCTTAAGAGTATTTGTTTCTCTTTCAAATCATTAGCCAGTTAGGTAAAAGCCAGGGTAAGAAATCTATTAAATTACCCTCCTAGATATAAATTAACGAATCTTAAAGCCTGCTAAATTCTCAGTAAATTTTAAAGCCCTCTAAATGTCAGCCTTTTTCCAACTCCATTGGAAAAAAACAAAATCAGTCTAATTTGATTCATACCCCCACCCCTCCCCTCCCTCTCCCTTGAGTCTGTTGCAACTTGTCTCCGTTCCTTAACTGCATTCCTCTGTTTCTTTCTCCAGCGCTTCAAGGGCTCCCACGGTGTGCAGGTTGTGAGGGTACAACACCCTCCCTCGAGCAAACGGACCCCTACAGCATTTCTCAGGCAAACGAGCGTCTCTGTCCTGCAACGCTGATACACGGACCTGTAGTCTTACTTAAAGCTCGGCAGTTGAAGCCCACTGATGCTATGCGTCAGCTGCCCCACCACCACCTCTTGATCGACTTGGTACTTTATAGTGGTAACAGGTGACCTAAAAAACAATCAATCCACTTTACCATCTATAGGCTATCAACCCCTACCACTAGTGGCTGCTATTTCAACAAATACCCTCCCTCTCACAGCCTGGTTTTGTAAAATATATACAACCACCTATCTCTACTAGCCTTTTTACCTCCCCACTTCTCTCAGCTACAAAGCACATTGCCACTTCCAGTATTTGAGCGCACAAACAAAAACCCTGCCCTATATTATCGTCCTATATATTTGCTCGATATTTCTTACAATCTTTCTTTCTCATAGAATGATGACACTACTTACTCTTCTTGCCATAACTCTTCCCCCAGTGTACTCCCCCACCCTTTCCTAACCAAATCCCGCACTACCCCCTCTGCTACTAATACACAACCCCTGCTGTCCAACCCTGTTACTCCTCTTCCAGAAACCATCTCCTACCCACCCTATCCCCAACTTGCTCCTTGCCATCTGCTCTCAGATGCAGCAGTCCCCCTCCCTCCTTTCTAGCCGAGAAATACTGCACTTTACCTGTTCTCATTGCATAAACAAACTTCCTCAACATGTAGGCTCTACTCTATGGAATCATAGATTGACCCTTAAAAGCACCCTATCTAGGATCTCCATTATCCTACTGCTAATTATGGGAAATATACACCCAAACCCCGGCCCCATTACTCCCACCCCTTGCCTCCCAACACAATTCAAAGGCCTACGACTGGCTGCCATTAATATATGTAGCCTCCAAAAAAATCTTGCACCTCTCCAAGCATGGGTCCTCCTCCAAAACCCTGATGTGCTAGCTGTGTCTGAGATGTGGCTATCTCCAAGCACCCCAGACTCAGCTGTTCATATACCGGGCTACACATTCTTCAGGTCAGACAGGCCAGATAGACGGGGTGGTGGGTGCACACTGTGCCTTCAGGAACCTCTACAAGGTACAATAATTACTACATCAAACCCTGTGGCAGGTGCCTAGTCCCTCACCCTTAAGATAGCAGTTGGCAAGTCAGGCAAATCTCTCTACCTCATGTCAGTCTATATACCCACCCGCAACCAAAAGGATGCTTTCTCCTCCATCCTCAACATCATAGCCAAACTACCAAAAACCTCGGAAATCGTTGCCCTAGAAGATGTCAACACAAACTGGCTTGCCCCAAACACATCCTCCCTCAAGGATGCCGCTGCAGCCCTAAATCTCTCACAAATGGTCCAAAGTCCCACTACAGTTGACCAACAGTGGGGCACTAGCTCTCTCATTGATCTCATTCTCACAAACTACCCTGAGCGCTTGCAGGATGTCCAGGTCCTCCCTGGGGCACACAGTGATCACTCCCCTGTTACCTGCCACTGGTCAAATAACTGGAAGACCCCCCTACGAAGGGTTTCTGTGTATCACCAACTAAAAAAAAGGTCCCTGACACACCGCAGTTACCACCTTCTCAACCTTGACTGGTCCCTGCTAGATCACCAGTCATCGGAGGATGCCGCCTGCCTTCTTCATTAGCTCCTTCCAAGCAGCCTGTGACATCTTTGCCCCACTGTGTTAAGTGAATTGAAAAAACTATATCCTCCCCTTGGGTAAATTGGTCCTTGCTCAACCAAATGAAGGCCCGTGATAACCTATGGTACTGGGCCCTTGAGACTGGTCGCCCCTCGGATCGCCAACTGTACCATGCCGCACGAAACACATGGACTTGGGCTATCCGCAAGGCAAAGGCAGCCTTCTATCAGACCAATCTTACTGCAACCTGGGGAGATGGAAAGAGGTTCTGGGCCAACATGAAATAACTAAGCGGCAAGTCTCCCTCCCCTTCCCCCTCTATGATTGTCATTGATGGTTTTCCCTCCCAAGACCCTAGTAAGATAGCTTATGCCTTCAATGCATCTTTCTCTGACCTCAGCCCTATCCTCCCCTCCGATTTCTTTACACCATGCCCTGGACAGTTCCCGCTACCCCCTACTGCCCCTGTCTTCTACTTTAAAATTATCCCCACTAGTGTCGCTTGCCTGTATATTGCCAAGTTCCTTGGAAAGACAAGGCAGAGTGGTGACTCTTTTGATGCAAAACTGCTCTCTTTAACCCTTGATGCAGTCCTACTACCACTAACAAAAATACTAAACATGTCCCTTTACCTGGGGCAGTTCCCTATCCTCTGGAAAATGGCGGTCCATAAAAAGGGTGACCGTACCTCCTGCAGTAACTATAGACCCATCTCAGTACTCCCACCCCTCTCAAAAGCCCTGGAAAAAATAGCTGCTGATCAACTTACTGACTACTTGGACTCACAGCATCTACTGTGCCGGCGGAAGCATGGGTTCAGGAAAGGGCACAACACAACTACTGCTCTGCTTGAGTTTACCTCCTTCATCCATGAAGCCCTTGACCGGGGAGCCCTGGCTGGATCTGTCTACATTGACCTCTCCAAGGCTTTTGATACTGTTAATCACATTATGCTGATAAACTCCCTCCTCTCTGTCGGTGTCTCCCAAAAGACTGCGGACTGGTTCTCGAACTATCTCCATGGCTGTACACAAGTTAAAATAAATAGCACCATCTCCGACAGCTTTCTGGTACGATCTGGTGTCCCTCAAGGATCAATCCTTGGCCCACTCCTCTTCTCCCTATACATAAACTCCCTTCCCTTGGCTTCCACTGAACGCCTGCTGTTTTATGCGGATGATGCCATGATCTTTAGCCAGCACCCTGATCCTACCCTGCTCCAACAAGCCTTGCAGGGCTCTTTCACTGAAAGTGAATCATGGTTCACCTCCCATAAACTTGTCCTGAACTGCAAAAAGACAAAGATCATGCTATTCACCCACCACACAAACACAATACGACCAAACTATCCATACTAAATTCCCAGGGTGCCATGCTGGAAGCAGTTACCAGTTTTAAATATCTAGGAATCACCCCGGACTTGGCCCTTACACTCCAGGAGCATATAGCATCGACTTGCTCTGCTATAAACATTAGGATTGGGCTCCTGTATAAATATAGACCCCATCGCCCTCCTGACGCTCTCCATTTAGCCATATCTAGCTCCATCCTTTCCCTGGTAGACTATGGCATTGTCATATAAGGTGCTGCGTCTGACACTGCTCTGTCCAGCATAAAGCGCTCCCTTAACAAAGCATGCTGGCTTGCCACTGGCTGTGATTGCCTCACACATACCTGCGAACTCTACAAACGGTCATCTTGGCTAAATTTTCAGAGGCGACTACACTATCTGACATTGTCCAAAAAATCCAACTAAGATTAGCCCTCCAGGCTCTCTCTCTCTCTCTCTCCTCTCTCTCTCTCTCTCTCTTACAAACATGCTCGCCTATGCAGGATACAAGACAGTCTAACTCTCTACCTTTCAGATCCTGTTTGCCAGGACCTCCGCCTGTCAAATATCCTTTGCTACAGGGTGCCACTATGGATGAACTCCTCCCTGACACTGTTCTCTCCATTCCTAGGTTAGGGCCTTTAAACCTGTGCTGTGTACCCTTATTATATCAAACTGCCACTGTGATTGCACATAATCTCTCTCTTGTGCCAGGCACATAAATCTCCCCCACTTGAACTATGTATTCACTGAAATTGTTTTACCACTGATTCTATTTTTTTTTTTATACTTAGTTTATTGAGTATCTTTCAACGAAAAACTTCTGGCTGTAACTTACATACAGTGTCATAGTCAGAATCAATTATCAGATATTGCCAGAATAAAACAACCATGTTGCAACATTTACATTTTGTACCTGTTCCATTTTTGTATTTTATGCTTATTGAACCAAGCAATATCATTTGATCTTAAAAATTAAAATATTGTAAACAAACAACTTATACCCTTGGGGAGGTAAAACAACATCCATACATTTCAGCATTACATTTGATTTAGTTTAAAACTGATACCTTTTGTGGAGAGTATTACTAGACACACAGTGGAAGAAAAAGAGGGAGGGAGGAGGGGGTGGGGGTGAGGGGGAAGGGTATTTAAAATCATATACTTTGATCTGTATTACTCTTATATCCTCTCTTTATATAAGTCCCGACGAGTCCATCTGTTTATATATGCTTCACTACTGTGATCGACAGCAAAAGTAGTTCTTTCCATCATTTGAATTTGGTTTACTGCTCCCAACCATTCCCCAATCTCTGGGGGAGACGGCTGTAACCATTTCTTGGTATGCCCTTCAGGGCCGCAATGCACAGCACAGCCCATAAGTATTGTTCTTCCTTTCCTTTAATTGTTGCTGGGCATAGATCTAACATTATATTTTCCAGTCCTATTGTTGCTAAGCCAAATATTTATGTTAAATGTTGTTTAATAGTGCTCTAGTATATTTGTAAACTTGAACAGGACCAGAAAATGTGTGACATCTCCGCTTGAGGCAGCCACATCCTCTCCAGCACATTGGATTGGTTCTAGAACCCATCCTCATCTGTCTACCTGGTGTGTAGAAATATCTAATTTTAATCTTCCAGGCAAATTCCTGCCACATAGGTGATGAGGTTGTGCTCCAACTACTTCTAAAGACTATAGCCCATTTTTTCTGATTTAGTTGTACTTCCAACTCTTGTTCCCATTTTTTTTGTAATAAGGCTGTGCTGTGCATCTGATCCGTCACCAGATTCCAATAAAGCATTGTTATGGCTCCTTTACCATGAGTTGATTCCAAATATTTTCAAATACCCTGAGGAAAGGTCTAAGATCTCACTCATATTCAGTGTCTCCTTGCAACTTTCCATTTATAAAGTTTCTAAGTTGATAGTTTACCACTGATTCTAATTGTATTGCTTTCTAATTTTATATGACTGTGGTGTAGTTTTTTTTTTGCCTTATGTACTATCCTATTTTGTCTCTGTTTTTAATCTCTGTACCTTTCTAAACACTGTATTTGTCCTCATTTCAATGTATGACGTGAAGCCTTTGCAAATGAGTCCCTGACTCAAAGGATTGTAATTCCTAAACTTATATAAATAAATAAATAAAAATAAATAAAAAGAGCAAGAGACTTGGGACTGGGAGTGGTTCCCGGCCTGTAACCACAAACGCTAAACAGGCTGAAGATAGAACACTCCAACAAGATACTGATTTTACCTTTCACACAGACCACACAAAGCATGGATGGAGTAAATCTGTACAGCCCGTAGCAACTGCACAGCAAATCACCCTGGGGGAAAATAATGTACATACTGCTCCTTCACCCCAGAATACTGACATTGGGGACCCAAACTGGTCACCCATTCAGGCATTCGAAAATGCAGGCTGGGAAAGGATGGAGGATGGACAGTGGACACCAGCCAGAAAAGATCCAATGTATGTAAAAATGATGACTGCTGCTTTTACTCCTGTGGCCACCACCTCTGCAGATGGAATGAGCTCCAACATACCCCAGGGTAATACTTCTACTGTTGTTCCTGATATTGTTGAAAATAGTGATATATTAATAACTCACAGCTTAGAGAAAACATTAATATTAATCAGGAGGACCAGACAGACTAGGCACCCACCCATTTCTTTGCCTGTGCTGGGGAGGGGAGGCTGCTTTAAGTTATCTGAGAACAAAGGAGAACCAGCTCCATGTCAGAATACTGTCCATCTTTTATATAACGGTGGATTGGTAGAACCCTGATCATATTTTCATTGCTGAAACATTATTGAAAGGTTCCTTGAAATTCTTCTCCTCTGAGATATTTGCTCTCATTAATCTTGGGAATGCTAATTACAATATTAGCTTCAAAATGTCTCAAGTTTAGATAGATTTTGGGCCCAGTACAACACGCTTAAAAACATTCCTTTATGGGTCCCTTTCATGCCATTCCCCACAAAACTAGCAGTTAAAACCATCACTATCATGTTTAAATGAGGGGTAAATATTGAAGATATTCTGTTTTGGCTTAGGCAGCGTGTGAGGTCCTAAGTAAACCAACCCCGCCTAGATAGTGAGCAAATTTGGGATGGTGGATGGAGGGTTCGGTGAAATTAATTACCACCAACTCAGGACCAGTACATCTCCTGCACATTTTATTTGGGTAAAGACAGGGACTCAATCTTTTATGTAGGCCAGCCTAGGTCATGTTTTAAATGTGGGTCTAGAACCCACTTAAGTTCAGCATGTGACTTGATCAAGTGCAGTCATTGTCTGGATTTTGGGCACACTGCTGGAAATTGCTTGAATTTATTTAAATGTAATCTTTGTGAACAAACAGGACATGCATACGGCCGATGTCCTTGGGCCTTGCATAACCGAGATGATTGTCCCTCTCATGAAGGATTTATCAATATGGCACAACAGCAACAGACTAAAAGAGCTAATGAACAGAATTTGAGGGTAGGTCTGGACACATTGAGACACAGCACACCTCCAGGACCCCATGGGAATGGTAATAATGTGGATTTAACCCCTTCTCCAGATATCTCCCTGAAACCAACAACCTGTTTGGACAGGTCCCCTCACTCTCCTACTACAGGAGCTGTTGTTAGGCATGTGGTAGATATGCCCTCCAAGTGGATACAGCCTTCAAAACTGTTGCTCAAAAACAAATCAGGTTAGGAAGGTGGTATCCAGGAAGGTTGGAGGAACAGAAGTTGCCCCCTCCCCTAGTTCGTGGAAGACAGGGAACAAGTTTGCAGCCCCTTTTTCAGAAGATGGTGAGGGGGATTCAGAGGAAGATGGCACAGATACATCCTCAGTCATCTCAAACACTGACACTGAAGATGGAGGGGTTTCAGACTCTATAGCCAAACGCACTAGACAAAGACAGAAAATAAAGACCTCTAAGTATTAAAATTAACAATGAGATGTCCCCATTACCCTGCCTCTGCAGAACAACTAACTGTTACCACATTAATATTACTAGTATACAGGAGATATGAAGCTGGCAGGAACAATGTTAACTCTCATAGAATCTGCTAGTGAAACCACATGTGTATTAGACACTAGACTTAAGACTAATCGTGAACTTCAATGGGCCTCTCAGACTTGGCCCCTGGGCCCTTCCTTTTGGTCAATCAGGATAAATACTTGTGATGGGGTGGGAGAGCTTTTTTCTAACTCTAAACTACATGTAACTAGATAAGTGGAAATTTGTCCAGATTGGGCTTTACTATTAGACATTTCTTACTATATGGAAAGATTTAGACTGATCGCAACTTATGCCCCTGCAGACTAAGACCCTTACAGCCTCACTTTTAGGGATATCCAGCCTTTTATACACTTCCCAGTTAGTTCTTTGGGTTGGGGACTTCTATTGTAGCTACAATGGTCAGATAGGGATTTACAAACAGCTAAACTATTTTGTGATACCACTGCCTTACAACAAAGTCTTACTAATGCAGATTTAAAGGACACATACCGTGTTTACACTCTGCTTGAGCTTTCACCCATTTTAGAGGAACCATTAAAACTCAATTAGATTTTATATTTCTAAAGTTTTGCATGTACTAAGTATCAGAACACAGGCCTATGAGTTTTCAGACCACGTAGCCTTGCACACACAAACTACATGGAAAGACACTCCTAGGTGTAAAAAGAATAAATGGAGATTAAATGAAGCACTTTTATTAGACCCTAAAATTCATACGTTGTGGCAGCATAATTGGACGGCTAGGTTATCTGTTACTGATTGTTATGAGGACATGGTAGAATGGTGGGAAGATACTAAATCTTCCTGGCAGGAGTTGTTTCAAGAAAAAGCACAGTATGAAAACAATAAGGTCTATCTACAATATTTACACCTTAGACAACAGTTACAGTATTTAATTTCGCTGTCAAACTACGTCTAAGGACTATAGCGCTCAAATTCAGGTAATTAAAAAACAGATGCAGAACCTTCAGTATAATAGAGCTCAGTCTTTAGGACAAGAAGCAAGGTTCGGGACACAACACACTAAGGGCTGCATTGACCCATATAAGGACTGTAAAGACAGAATAGAATTCAGAATTATTACTGAGTTAATCACGCCTCAGAAGATACTGTCTCACCACACAGGAATCTTACAGACAATTGAGGACCAGGTTAAGAAACTTTTCAGAGAATGCCCAGTTTGTGGAAATGCAAAAGTATTTTGCAGAGTTTACAACTTTCACAAGTTGCCCAAGCCGACGTTCAACCCCATGATACAGGAAATTACAGAAGCTGAAATTCTCCACACAATTGGGATATTAAAATCAGATTCTGCCCTAGGTTCAGATGGTCTAGGTGCAGGACTCTACAAACAGTTTAAGGAAACATTAGCCCCTACACTTGCAATTTTATTTAACTATATGTTGAAAGAAGCTAAGTTTGCTCTTACGATGCAAGAAGCTGTTCTAGTTTTGATTCACAAAAAGGGCCCACGCCTGACATCAATAACTGAAACAGTTGTGTCTTTAAATACAGATTTAAAAATCTTAGCTTAGATTTTACTAGCCAGGCTTACAAAAGTGTCAACATATTTAATTAGCTCAACACAAACCTGTGCTGTACCTGGGAGACAACAACACGATAACCTCATTATTCTAAGAGAGATGTTTTTTCAAGGGGATTTAGCTAACCTTTCAGGGTGAGTGGTGGGAGTGGACCAAGAGAAGGCCATTTGACAGACTGTCCCATGAATATTTATTTTCTGTCCTAGAAGCCTTTGGAATCCCGACCATATTCTCAGCATGGCTTAGATTAATTTATAAAAACATCTCATTGATTCCCAATGTGAATGGGTGGTATGGGGAAAAAATAATGGTTCAAAGGGGAGTGCGTCAGGGCTATCCTCTAAGCTCACTTTTGTATGCATTTGGTATTGATATATTTATCAAGTTGATCCAGCAAGCCCAGGGAATAGTAGGGATTGGGATAAACCCTAGTACCCCGACACTGAAAGTGCTAGCCTCTGCGGATGATATGGTACTACCTGTTGGTAAAGAAACAAACGAAAATGCACTGCTGAGTGTCATGCAGACTTACTCAGTACTGTCAGGTTCCAAAACTAATATAGATAAGAGCAGAGGGGTCCTTTGAGTTCCACCCCATTCCGGCATCTGAATGCATTGAGGGCATCCACATCTCTAGGGATCCCATTAAAATATTAAGGGTTACTTTTGGCCCTCAGAATGCCCCTCTACTTAATTGGGAGATGGGTCTATCCTGCGCTGACAGAGTAATATCAGGATGGCAAAATAAATCCATTGGGAAACAGAAAAGAGTGGGGTTGATTAAATCTCTGTTACTTCTTATTTTTTTATATATATAAGTTACATTTATCCCCCTCCACAGGGAATAATGACTCAGCTATACAATGTGTTCTTCCAAGCCTTTTGGGGAGCCCGGTTAAATCCTATTAAAATAATTTTCACATACAAACCCATTTCAGAAGGAGGAGTTGATATGGTTAACCCAGTAGCTTTTTGTGTACAATATTTTTTACAACTACAATTTGGGACAAGTTTTTAGACCAGGACACATGGAAATGATGGCTGGAAATTTGGCTTTCCCTAATCTCACTTCATGGCGGCAGAAAAAACTAGATTATTAGAGAAACTGGTTGCTCTGCCAGTATATGGTCTGGAATGTTTAAAATGGGCCTTAAAATGGGGTTTGGCTCCACATAATATATTTACTTTAGATAGGAAATCTATTTATAAAGCAATTTTGTTAGCTAAAGGGTGGCCTCCAGTAGAAATTTCCACAGTGTCCCAACCTGCAGAAAGTACAGGTCTTGAAGCAGCTATCCAATCCAAGGAACCCTTCATATGTCTGGGACTGTCTATGGCTAAGTAATTATGGCAGGCTCAGTGTTAAAGGAAACAATAAACATAAACAGTTGAATGAGAGATACTGCCCTAGTGAGTCATGTCAACAACTAATAGAAACACAGCAGCACTTATTCTTGGAGTGTGCTTATGCACAGGTATTCTGGGGTTTAGTAGCAAACGATTGAGAGAGCCTTTATTCTTGCAATTGAGTTATCTGGATATTTTATATGGAACCAGTTCAGCACTACTAGGAAAATATCATGCAGATACCATATATATAGTTTTGGCAATAATTTGTTGTTATATCTGCCAGGCAAGATGTGTGGGTCTTACAGCAGAAATGGTTGTCTCAGGTTGAAGTCCTATCCAATATTAAGAAGCGATGCAGCAATTGATAAAGTATGATATAGTCAATTTTCTACAACAAAAGTAACTCACTTATGGATTCATTGTGTTCATTGGTGTTAACATATGAACTGATTGGTACATGTCTGTTTTGTTATAATATGATTCTGTCTACATTGTATATGAATGTTCATATGGATGTTTTAATTGTTATTTGTATGTAATGAAGTCCAACCTTCTTAATAAAAATTCCCCTGCTCTTTTCGAGAAGTGCCATGGGATCTTTGACATCCACCTGAGCGGGCAGATGGGACTTCAGTTTAATGTCTCATCCAAAAGACAGTACCTCAGTAATGCAGCACCCCCCTCATGCTGCACTACAGTATCAGTATTAGGATTTAACCCAAGTGCCTGGTGTCACAAGCCCTACTCAGCAGGTCAGGCCCTCTGCTCCCACAGAGCCAATCTCTGAGTGCAGTACTGTGAACAGGTAACAGACAGGGTAACCCTCCTGTCTGCTTGTGGGTCTGAATCACCTTTAGTCTCAAGTTCTGGGGGGATTTAAACTGTGAACCTTATGCTAGTGTACCCAAATGTACATGCTCAGATAATCTGCTCTTCGGGATGCAGATATCTTTTCGCCTAAAGGCACCTAACCAGGTATCCAAAATGAACCCTTAAAACTCTATAAAAGACCTTAGGTATATTCTTACCTTTTCTCAGTTTGATAACACCATCATGCTCTGAACAGTTTGTGTCAGTCTTAACCCTCTATACGTCCCATGCATAAAAGAAAGAACTTGGAAGACCCAGGCAGTAGCTTTCAAATGAAAGGTTTACTTAAAAATGGATAAAAATATGTAAAATGTAAACACAGAACACTATATCGCAAAGCATACAATCACTTAAAATAAAATAAAGAAAACTACAAACTCCCACCACAATACATTTAGATCTTTTCATCTAATGTATTACCTCTAAGTGCCTAAGTTGGAGATCTTGTTTCTTAAGAATCCAAAAAGAAATGTCACTAAGCTCAGCCTCAGTATTCAGTTTAAACTGTCCTCTCACATCCCCCTTCCATGATGTCATCTAGCTCCTCCTTTTATAATATAAAAAATGTACAAACAGGATGTCCTATCAGGAGGTATATTAAATAAGGTAACATCAGCAAAACCTCATTTCCCAAATAGGACTCTTAAATTAACATTTTCTCTGATCCTGAGCAGCTCCTGTTCCCAAGGTACATGAAAAGATTTTTATAACTTCAGCACCATGGTGGGAAAATGTTTTTCCTCTAAGATGTCATAAAAGTTTATGAGCCCTATATCCTGGTAGCTGGTTCAGTTCTAATTAAGTTAGAAACAGGAGACCCTTAATTAAGTCTCTCTAGTCTTTTAATTACCTCCTGGTTTCAGGTTAATATAAATCTGTTATTTCCACTAAAACCTGAGGGGGAAGGAAGCACCCATAGCCCAGCTGGTCTTATGGAGACAATCAAACACTACATTTTTATATTTCAAATATCATAGAACAATCATAAACAGCTGGACAAGCATCACAATCCTCCCCACCTAGACTGAATTTGGGGGCTCTATCCCTGGATAGGATGAGCTTCCCAAATCAGTTCACCTCTTACAGACGCAACAGGCCATCGCTGTTCTGATTGGTCACTCCAGCCCTATGTAAGATTGTCATGTCATACCTTTGAAAGGCAACACTCCATCTTAACACTCTACTATTAGTTTTTACCATTTGGGTCAGCCAAACCATGGGGTTGTGGTCTGTTTGTACCTCAAAATGCTGCCCGTATAAGTATGGCTCTAACTTCTTTATGGCCCACACTATGGCAAGACACTCTTTTTAAACAGTAGAGTAAGTCTGCTCCCTGGGAAGTAACTTTTTACTCAGTTACACTACCAGGTGATCTTTTCCTTGGTTGAATGTCTGACTCAGTACTGCCCCAATACCCATGTCTGAGGCGTCAGTCTGGACTATAAAAGGTCTGCTATAGTCAGGACTTGTCAACACAGGAGCACTGCACAGCACCTCCTTCAGTCTGGTAAAGGCTTTTTCACAGGCTGGTTCCCAGGTAATTTTCTTAGGGATCCTTTTCTTTACCAGGTCAGATAGGGGAGCAGCCAGGGCACTGTAACTGGGTATAAATTTCCTCTAGTATCCTGCTGTCTCTAGAAAGCTCCTGACCTGCTTCTGCATTTCTGGTCTGAGCCATGCCTTGATCACCTCTGTTTTTATTTGGTTAGGACAGAGCTGTCCCCAGCCTACAACATGCCCAAGGTATGCCACTTCAGCCATGGCCACCTGGCACTTTTCAGCTTTGACAGTGATCCCAGCCCTCTGTTTCCTACCCAGCACTTCCCTAAGTGGGACAGGTGTTTCTCCCAGCTGGCACTAAAGATGGCAGTGTCATCCAGGTATGCCACAGCATACTCCTCAGCACCATTTAACTCCTGGTTCACCAACCTTAGGAAAGTGGCCGGGGCATTCTTCATTCTGAAAGGCATTACTTTAAATTCAAATAAGCCTATCAGAGTGATGAAGGCCAACCCAACCTCTCACTAGCTCTGTCTGTTAACTCTACCTGCCAATACCCCTTGGTCAAGTCAATAGTCATATAGGTCGCCTCCCAACTTGTCCAGGAGTTTGTCCGTCCAGGGTATTGGGTGGGCGTCTGACTTTGTGACTTCATTCAGTCCATGATAGTCTACATAGAAATGAGTAGAGCCATCTGGCTTGGGCACAAGGACTACGGGTGACGCCCAGGGGCTGTGGGATCGCTAGATTACCCCTAAATCCAGCATTTCCTCCACCTCCCTCCTAATGTTCTTTTGGACAGCCTCTGACACCCGATATGCTGTCCACCGTATGGGCATCTGTGTCCCTGCCTCCACATCATGTGTCACTAAGGGAGTTAGTCCAGGCTTGGCACTAAACAGGGGGTGCAAAGTCTGCTAAAACCTCCCTTACTTCCTGGATCTTGTCTGGGGTCAGCTGGGGAGACAATTTAACTGCCTCCACAGAGGACTCCTACTTGCTTTCTTCCAGCAAGTCCAGAAGGGGGTCTTCTTTGTCCATCCCCTCCCCAGGACTACATACTATGAACACCATGTCAGACCTATTAGCATATGGCTTCATCATGTTGACATGGTACATTCTTTCTGTCTGTCTTCTGTCAGGTAATTGTATGATATAGATCACGTCATTTACCTTTCTAACTACTTTGTACGGTCCTGCCCACTCAGCCTGCAGCTTGTCTTTCCAGACTGGAATAAGGACCATGACTTTCTGATCCACCATGTACAAGCGAGTTCTGGCTCTGCGGTCGTACCACACTTTTGGTTTCTGTTGGGCAGCTGTCAGGTTACTCTGAGCTGTCCCCATAAGCTCCTTCAGCCTTTCCCTAAACCTAAGGCCGTAATCCACTGTGGGAGATCCCTGGGTGGCAAGCTTGCTTTCCCAGTCCTCCTGGATCAAGTCTAGCTGCACGCATTCGGCGCGCCCATATAAGAGCTTGAAGCAGGAAAATCCTGATGACTCTTGGGGCACCTCCCTGTATGCAAACAACAGGTGGGGAAGGTATTTCTCCCAGTCCCTCCCATGCTGTTCAGCAAACGCTTGGAGCATTGACTTCAGGGTACCATTAAATCTTTCCACAAGCCCATTGGCTTGTGGGTGACAAGGTGTCATGCACCTCTGCACCACCCCACACTTCTCCCACAAACATTTCATCAGGTCTGACATGATGGAACCCCCTCGATTGATGATAACCTCCTGCAGAAACCCAACACAGGAGAAAATCACAAGTAAGGCATCTGCCACTTTGTTCTCAGTGAGGATATGGCGACTGCCTCTGGGTACCAGGTGGCATAATCCACCACAGTCAGGATGACCCTCTTCCTGGAGGAGATTGGGGATTTAAGGCCCACAATATCCATGCCCACTCCCTGGAATGGCTCCTCTACTATGGGCAATGGAATTAGCGTGGCTTGGGTTTTCTTACCCACTTTCCCTATTTCTTGGCACCAATGACAAGACCTGCAATACTCCTTCACCTGTTGGGTAAAATTGGGCCAATAGAAATTCTGGGCCAACCTCTGTGTAGTGCATACGATTCTCAGATGATCAGATAAGGGAATATCATGTGCAATCTTGAGCAACTGCTCACGATACCCCTGGGGAATGACAAGCTGCCTGACTATCATCCCTCCCTCTGTCTTCACATCCTGCATATATATCGGTCCATTTTCTTAATAAACCTAATGTTTACCCTTACCTCCCTGTGCTCCATCAGAGTCTGCCCAAGCCCTCAGCTTCTCTAGACTAGGGTCACTTTTCTGAGCAGTTCCAAACTCCTTACACATTCCCAAGGCATGGGACAGGTCCCCTTCAGTCTCTAAACTAGGGTCCCTAGCACTAGCATCAGGGCACTCAGGATTACTGCCATCCCTAACTCTCTGACAATGGGTCACCCCTCTTTTTTCAGAGTAACCCTCCATAGCTGTGTGGTTAACTGCTACTGGGGAAATTTCTACCCCCTTTTCATTAGTCACCATATCAGGAGACACAGCTGGGGAACCAGCTTCCCAGTGGTGTCCACAATGGCTTCTGTGAGGTCCAGGCAACAACAATTTTCATTTGCCACTTGGCTACGGGTCACTGCACACACCATCCCTGTCTGGAGCTTGTTTGCCGTATGACATCAACTGCTAATGTTTTGCTACAGCCACCTGTTGCACAGTTCCCCCTGTTTCACCCCAGTCTAGGAGAACACTAGTGAGAGGCAATGTTTTCTCCTCACCAGTAAAGTCTTGTACAGTGACATGTTTATTGGTTATAAGCTGACCAAGCTCTACCAGATCCCCTTTTACCAATGTAAGGGATGCCCCAGTGTCCCTTAACCCTTGTGTCTGTACACCATTCACCGTGACTGGGTGCATGTGTTCCCTCATGTTCACAGGCATGCTTCCAGGGACACACAAACAACCCACTTCTTTTCTAGCCCCATGTTGTGTATTGCTTGCCCTTTTGGGACACTGTCTGGCAATATGCCCAGTTTCTTTACAGGCCCAACATACGTTCTTTTTCTCAGAGAAATCTTTCTCTGAAACCTGGGCTAACCAGTTTTGGTGGTGGCAGTGAGGGTTTTAGCTGCCCTGAAGGTGTGCTTTTCCCTTCTGCACTGCCACACCCACTCCCATTCACTCTCAGAGCAGGTCTGCTCTTGGCATAGCGGTCCGAGAGTTCAGCAGCCTCTTGTACTGTTTTGGGATCTCGGTCCTCCAGCCAGGTTTTCAGCTCTGCTGGGCATGCCCAAAAAAACTGTTATAACAAAATAGCATTTTTAATTTTATCTACAGAGTTTGCTTCAATTCCTTCCCACCAACATTTTAAAAACTGATGTTTTGTGGCTAGCTCCTTGTAGCTCATATCAGGGCTTCTCCTGAGCTTATGGAATTTAGCTCTGTATGCTTCAGCAGTTAAATCAAACTTTTTTAAAACTGCAGCTTTAAGTTTGCTGTAATCATTACTGTCCTCATTGTCCATTTGACCCAATGCATCCCGAGCTTTACTAGATTTACTGGATAGTATAAGACAAAAGTAGGCACAAGGCCCATTGAGATTGTCCCCCCCACAACAGTAGGATATTGCAAAAAAATTAAGGTGCGATAAGCCAAGTATCAAGTTTATATTTAAAGGAGTCAAAACTGACTGAGTCTATAATATCCTGTGTTAAGGAATTCCAGTGTTTTGCTGCTCTTATAGTAAAGATGTTGTCATATTTATTTGTGTTTGCCCAGTCAATATTAAGTTGTTTCCCGGTAAGTAGTGGGGATAGCTGGAAGCTCCAGGACCCTCTAGGAATTTTAGCCTGAATACAAACTTTTTCCAAGGAATTTAAAAAGGCATCCATATCCTCCCCCTCTTTAAATTCAGCTATCAATTTGGAATTCAATTTGTAACCCAGTCCTGTAGTTCCAGTTAAACCCAAGCCACTTACCTGCTCTGGTGCTGGTGGTTGGAGCCATAACTTCTCTAGTTCATGTCGCCTCTGGTGCTCATGCTCCTCATGTTCAGCTTCTTGCTGTTCTCACTCCCTCTTCTCCTCTACAGCTCGCTGGCACTCATGCTCTTCACGGTCAGCCTCCCGCTGTTCCCGGTCAGCTTCTTGCTGTTCATGCTCCCTCATCTCCTCTGCAGCTCATCTCTCTCACTCTGCTTCTCTCTGTTCTCACTCCCTTTTCTCCTCTATGGCTCATTTCTCTCGCTCAGCATCTTTCTGGAACTCCAACTCCATTTTGCACAACTCAATCTGCATCCTGAGTGCTTGCAGCTCCAGAATGCTGGTGACCGTCCCCTGCTGCTGTGGCCCTTCGCTGGCACTGGCCATGCTGCCATCCTCACTGGATCTGGACACTGCACTGGCCGCTAGCCCTCCATGCTCAAGGTTTGGTCCTCACAGTCACAGTCAGTGCCTCGATGCTCTGGCATCTGCTGCCATCAGGGCATCCATGAGGTTCTGCTTGGTGGCTCTCCCCACATACAGGACTCTTCTGTCCTGGCACAACTGCCTGAAGTAGTCTACAGTGTGCCCGCTGTAGTTGGAAGCCATCTTCTTCCTAACTATGGCTACCTAACTTGCACTTTAGAAAAAAATAAAACAGGGAAGAACTTGACTGTAAGCAAAATGATATAGTTCTGTTTTTTTAAAAATAAATCACTGCCTTTTTTTGCAAGTGAGCTGTACAGTATTGCTGACACACTAAACAGTTAAAGCTTGTGTTACCAAATTTATCTGCACTGTTGTCAATCTGTCACAAACCCTACTCAGCAGGTCAGGCCCTCTGCTCCACAGAGCCAATCTCAGAGCACAGTATTGTGAATAAGTAACAGACAGGGTAACCTCCTGTCTGCTGTGGGTCCAAATCACCTTTAGTCTCAAGTTCTGGGGATTCAAACTGTGAACCTTATGCTAGTGACCCAAATGTACAGGCTGAGATAATCTGCTGTTTGGGGATGCCAGATATCTTTAGCCAAGGCACCTAACCAGGTATCCAAAATGAACCCTTAAAACTCTATAAAAGACCTTAGTATATTCTTACCTTTTCTCAGTTTGATAACACCATCAAGCTCTGAACAGTTTTTGTCAATCTTAATCCTCTATACATCACATGCAAAAAGAAAGAACTTGGAAGACCCAGGCAGTAGCTTTTAAATGAAAGGTTTACTTAAAATGGATAAAATATGTAAAATGTAAACACAGAACACTATATTACAAAGCATACAATCACTTAAAAAAGCAAAGAAAACTACAACTCCTACCACAATACATTTAGATCTTTTATCTAATGTATTACCTCTAAGTGCCTAAGTTAGAGATCTTGTTTCTTCAGGGCCCAAAAGAAATGTCACTAAGTTCAGCCTCAGTATTCAGTTTAAACTGTCTCTCTCACACACCCTTCCATGATGTCATCTAGCTCCTCCTTTTAGAATAAAAAAATATACAAACAGGATGTCCTATCAGGAGGTATAGTAAATAAAGTGACATCAGCAAAACCTCATTTTCCAAATAGGACTCTTAAATTAACATTTTCTCTGATTGTGAGCAGCTCCTGTTCCCAAGGCACATGAAAGGATTTTTATAACTTTAGCACCATGGTGGGAACATGTTTTTCCTCTAAGTCATCATAAAAGTTTATGAGCCCTATAACCTGGTAGCTGGGTCAGTTCTAATTAAGTCAGAAACAGGAGACTCTTAATTAAGTCTCTCTAGTCTTCTAATTATCTCCTGGTTTCAGGTTAATATATCCTGTTATTTCCACTAAAATCTGGGGAGGGGGGCACCCATAGCCCAACTGGTCTTATGGAGACAATCACACACTACATTTTTATATTATAAATATCATAGAACAATCATAACCAGTTGGCCAGACATCACACCTGGTGTTGGGATAGAATCATCAGTCTTCTGATCTCCCGGCCTCAGAGGCGAGTGAGCTACCTGCTGAGCCACTGACACTGATACTGTTTCTACAGACAGAAGGCTCAGACACTGCTCTTAAAGAGCAGCTGATACCATCAGGAGAAGCTTAACAAAACATAAAATTCAGACACAGTTCAGCTTGTATTTCACATTAGTTCTGTAGTTCTCCTCCCCATTATGTATTACTGACTCCACTTGCTTGAAAACAAGATATTTGCTCCTGAGGAGGCCATCTACTCCTGTTGCTGTCTCCCTCCCAGAGGTCATAATGTACTGCTTGTGACATCACAGTTACTCCCATGGCAACAGATTGTGATGTAATAACAGAGGATTACGACTTGAAGAAGGGAATGAGCTATAGAGGCAGATGAACTGGGTTGTTCTGCCTCATACTGAACTGCACTAAAATTGTTCTCTACCTGTTACCTGACTGTAGATGATTGCTTATACCTGTCTGTACCTTGCCTGACAGTTGGACCCAAGCCTTTGTACTTTGTTTCGACTGGTCCGTCTTGCTTGTATTCTGACTGCACCTTTGTGTAACTTGATGCTAGCCTCTGTACTGTTATTGCTTGTATCCTGTAACTCTCCCGGGTCGCACCTGAAAATAGGCACGTGACTGTCTAGTGTGCTTACCTGGTAAACAAAAGCTAAATAAAATAAATAAATAAATAAAATAAACTCTGAGGATCAAGATCAATATTCTGCAAATGTCCTCAGTAATAAATAATGAGGAGGAGAAATCTATAGAATATTTATGGAATGCAAGCTGAATTGTACCTAAATATTATATTTTTCAAAGTTTTCTTCTCAGCATCAGCAACTCTTTAAATACTATAGAATGCTTAGCCTTTCCTGCAAACACTTCTGCCATCATACATAGAAGGAGAGATCTGTGACTCTCTGTAAGAAATTTCCATCTGTTTTGCTTTTTATTTTGGTTGCTAGTGCATTCCAATTAGGTATCAGATGTCTGCCTAATCAATAAAATATACCTCATTCTATAACTAAATGGGTTCAATAATTCTTGGAGAATATTTAGCCTGTTGTGAGGTTTTTTTGTTTTGTGTGTGTCTGCACTGCTCGCACGTATGTGACTCTGGGAAGTAAATATGAAAGCCGCGCTGTGGAAGCTGTATTTCTGCTGCTGCTGTTGACAATTAACAAGCCTCAAAGTAATTTCTGAAAATGTCAGCGACTCATTTAGCAAAAGGATAAATAATATATGATGGATCACTGTCCTGGGCTTGTGGTGCAGCTTAGTGCTGTCATTAGTAAACTAACGGGTAATATCGTCATGTCACAGTTTAATTATACCTTGTAATTAGTTTCAGCATTGATTGCAGATAGTTGGATCCCCTGAGTTAAGCAGAGGTAATGGAACTTTGGTGGCCTTGAATAAATCAATTACGAAAGTCTCCTGCCCATCAACATCAGGTGTTTGTTTTGTAATTTGATGCAAACAGTATGAAAAGATGGGCCAGCTAGTTTATGTGACCCCCTCCCAAAGAAGGAGGTGAGTTGTTATGGGTGAGCTGGAATGTGTGGGAGGGGAGGCAAGGAGATGTACATGCCAGGAGGAGGAGGGAAGGACAGAAATATTGAGAAAGAGGTCTGTGAGTGTACAAGTGTTGGTAGGGTATGTATTAAGTATGCATGATGTTACAGATAATATGTGCAGTTTATGTAGGTGTGTACCTGAGACAGAGATACAGTATCACAGGCGCATGTATTTTGCTTCTGCCATGTGAGCATGTGCAATAATGCGACATGAGTGTTATATCTAGAAAGGTGTGTGCATGTGTGGGACAGTGGTTTTCCAATCGACTGTGCATGTGGGTTGATTATCATGCTGTGTGTAGGGGGTTCTGCACATGACAGTATGTGTGTCTGGGCTGGCATGGTGTGGGTGAGTGGTTGTACGTGTAGGGTGTGTGTGTGTGTGTGTGTGTGTGTGTGTGTGCGCATGTGTGTGTGTGTTGGCATGTTGTGGGTGGGTGGTTGTACATATGGTGATGTGTGTTTATGAACCAGCATGGTGTGGGTGGATGGTTGTGCATGTCACAGTGAGCGCGTGTGTGCATGCATGTGTGTTTGTCTGTTTGTCTGTCTAGGCTAGTATGGTACAGGTGGGAGGCAAACATGTGACTGTGTCTGGGCTAGCATGGTATGGATGGGTGGGTGGCTGAGTAAGTGACAGTGTTTGTCTGGACTAGCATTGAGTGGGAGGATGGCTGGGCACATGACAGTGTGTGTCTGGGCTAGTGACAGTGTGTCTGGGCTAGCATGGTGTGGGTGGGTGGCTAGACACGTGACAGTGTGTTTCTGGGCTAGTGACAGTGTGTGTCTTGGCTAGTATGGTGTGTGTGTGGGTGGGTGGCTGGGCATGTGACAGTGTGTGCGTCTTGGCTAACATTGTGTGGGTTGTTGGCTGGGCAAGTGACAGTGTGTGTCTGGGCTAGCATGGAGTGGGTGGGTGGCTGGGTATGTGACAGTATGTGTCTTGGCTAGCATGGTATGGGTGGTTGGCTTGGCAAGTGACAGGGTGTGTCTGGGCTAGTGACAGTGCATGTCTGGACTAGCATGATGTGAGTGGGTGGCTGGTCATGTGACAGTGTGTGTCTTGGCTAGCAAGGTGTAGGTGGGTGGCTGGGCATGTGACAGTGTGCCTAGGCTGGCGTGGTGTGGGTGGTTGGCTGGGCATGCAACAGTGTGTGTCTGGACTAGCATGGTGTGGGTGATTTTTTATGTGACTGTGTATGTCTGCACTGTCATGGTGTGGGTGGGTGGTTGTGCATGTGTCAGTGTGTTTCTGTCTGGGTTGGCATGGTGTGGTGTGTGGGGTTATGCATGTGACAGTCTGTGTGTTGGGGTTGGCAAAGTGTGAGTGATTGACTGTGCATTTGACAGTGTGTGTTCCTGTGTCTGGGCTGGCAAAGTGTGGGTGGTTGTGCATGTGGCAGTGTATGTGTCTGGACTAGCATGGTGTGGGTGGGTGGCTGGGCATGTGACAGAATGTATGCATAACTGGGCTGGCATGGTGTGGGTGGGTGGTTATGCATGTGACCCTGTATGAGTATGTGTGTGTTGGCATGGTGTGGATGGGTGGCTGGGCAAGTGACAGTATGTATACATAACTGGGCTGGCATATGGTGTGTGGGTGTGGTTGTGCATGTGACCCTGTGTGGTATGTGTGTGTTGGCATGGTGTGGATGGGTGGCTGGGCATGTGACAGTATGTATGCATAACTGGGCTGGCATGGTGTGGGTGGGTGGTTGTGCATGTGACCCTGTATGAGTATGTGTGTGTTGGCATTGTGTGGGTGGCTGGGCATGTGAGAGTAGGTATGTCTGTGTTGGCATTGAGTGGGTGGCTGGGCATGTGAGAGTAGGTATGTCTGGGCTGGCATGGTGTGGGTGGGTGGTTGTGCATGTGACACCATATGAGTATGTGGGTGCTGGCATGGTGTGGGTGGGTGGTTGTACATTTTTATGTTGCTTGCACGCATGTGCAAGAAACATAGTGCCATCATCCAAGTTTTTGGAGGTGTGGCACCCGTCTTCCAATTCAGTCAGTGTGTTTGCAGGCACGGCCCCAGTTCCCCAATCACTGCAGCAGCTGTCTATGACAGCAGTTGAAAATGCAGTGGTCATACAGTTGAAAGGGAGAGCTCCGCTTCAGTGAGCAGAGCTCTCCCCCCGCCCACACACACAATGCTAAAGCACGGTTACTGCATGCTGATGTGCCCCCCAGCACACACTGTATGGCTGACTGGGGTGCCCAATCCCCCGCCGGCTCCACGCCCCCACAAAGTTGTCCTGGTGCCATGCTGGAAGCCTACCCCAGCGTGGCAAAACTCTACAGAGCCGACGGGGTGCCCAACCCCGCCGCCGTGCATGCCCCCCCAAAAGCTTTCCAGTTGCCACGCTGAGAGCCCACCCAGTGTGGCAAAGCTTGTTATGGCCGACGGGTGCCCAATCCTGTCGGCTCCAGCCCCCAAACAGCCATTCCAGCTGCCATGCTGGGAGCCCACCCGAGCGTGGCAAATGTCCCACATAGTCTTAATAAAAAATAAATAAATAAAGCTGTAAAAAAGGTCCTTGTTGTCTCTGCCCCCAACAACCCGCACCCACCCACTGTGCACCCTGCCTCCCCACACCCTCCTCCACCCCATACTTACCTCCGTACCTCGGTGCGACGATCTTTGGTGGACCGGGAACACGTCTGCACTCTTCAAAGCCGACTGCGAACTGAGGAAATGCCGGTAAGCTGTATAATGTAATGAATAGAGTTTTTTCAACTTTGTTGCATATCTCAGGCATTTATGGGAATTTTGGGCCCAAATTTTCAACATGGGGTTTTTAGGACCCCTCCTCGTGAATTCTTGCACTGTCTGGCGTTAATCGGACCGAAGGGTGATTTCACGGTCACTGCGTGAAATCACCTTTCGCGACCAAATAATGAAACAACACTGCCAGTGTTCATAAGGTGGGCTCTCAAAAGTCTATGTTGAAAATTTGGTGAAAAAATTCCTAAAAATGACTGTTTTACGAGCATGCGCAGTTCCTACCCACGCCTGTAGTTCGCAAATTTTGAATATTGCACTCCAGATTTTCAACATTACCATTTTACCACACCTCCTTATGAGCAGTACAGACTGTCATTTTCACATGTCGCCCAAAATGTGTTTCTGTGCATGTAGCGCACAATGGGCGCAGTCAGTGTGTGCAATCAATGTTTGGGACAGATTCAGAAAATCACAGTGACACTGTTTATGAGCAGAGGTCTTAAATGGCTATGTTGAAAATTTGGTGAAAAATTCCTTCAGCCATTCTGCGATGTTACTAATGAAGACGCCCAGCACCCCACTGGTCACCCCTCTCCCTAGACTGCACCCCATTTACCACCACTCTGCCTCCTGTCTTTTAGCCAGTTTCTAACCCAGTTTACCACCCTTTGCCATGCCCAGCCTACCCAGCTAGTTTATTAGCCTCCTATGTGGGATGGTGTCAAAGACTTTGCTGAAATCAAGGTAGCGTTGTCCACTGCCCCACCCTGATTCACTTCCTTTGTCACCCAGTCAAAGAAATCAACCAGATTTGTCTGACATGATGTCCCCACTGTGAATCCATGTTGTCTATGGTCCTGGGCTCCGATGGCTTCTAGATGCCCCACTATCTTTCTTTAAGCAATGCCTCCATGATCTTCCTCACTACTGAGGTGAGGCTGAACGGCCTATTGTTCCCTGCCTCCTCCCTGCTGCTGCATTTGTGTAGAGGGACCACATGTGCCCTCCTCCAATTCACTCATGTTGAATGACTCAATGAACATGGCTGCCAGAGGTACTGCTATCTCCTTTGCAGTTCTCTTAATATCCTTGGGCGTATGCCATCTGGTTCCATCGCTTTGTCCACCTTCAATTTAGTGAGCTCCTGCAGGACTGTTTTGCCTTTGAATGGACTATTGCCCACCTCTTCACCCCCTTGGCAACTGCTGTACTGCTGTGGCCCTTGCCCCTCCCACTCTTCTCTGAATACTGAGCAGAAAGACACAGTAGAAGGCATGGAACTATCACTTCCAAATACCTAAACAGCACATACAAGCAAGCAACATTTGGCATGGACAAATGCTTGTTTATTTTGATTTGTAATTTATGACCAGGAAGGGCACACTAACATATTAGTGCTCATTTGCAGGTGTGTCCTGAGGGGTAGTTTGCATAGTCCTGTTCAATTGACAGGGGGAATGTTAGCTATGACATCGGGGAAACTCCCTTGCTCTTCTTCAATAAGTGCCATGGGATCTGTTACTTCCTCCTGAATAGTGACCACAGATGGGGACCTCAGTTTAACATCTCATCTGAAGTATGGCAACTCACCAGTGCAGCAACCCCCCCCCAGTACTGCACCACAGTGTCACTTATAGGTATTACCTCAAGTACCCGGTGTGGGGCTAGAACCCACAACCCTCCTAACTTCCAGCCCCAGAGGTGAACGTGCTTCCTACGGAGTCACTCACACTGCATGTCACAATGAACCTGTATCTCGTGAGTGTCTGGCTAGCACTGTGTGGGTGGTTGTGCGTGGAGGTGTGTGTGTGTGTCTTGATTGATATGGTGCTAGTGGGTGATTGTATGTGTGTGTGTGTGTGTGTGCGTATGTGTGTTTTGGCTAGTATGGTGTGGGTGGGTGGCTGTGTCTGTTCTTGCATGGTGTGGGTAGGTGGTTCTACATGTGACTGTGTGTGTGTCTGGGGGGCTGGTCTGTGTGTGTGTGTGTGGACTGGAATGGTGTTGGTGGGAAGGCATCTCCGCTGCAGCTGAGGGTGGCATACTGGTGGGGGAGTATAATATTTATGACTGGGGTCACCCTGTGTAGCTTGTGGCCCCCCGCAACCAGCACTCTGCACCTTTGTGAATGGTGCAGAATGTGGCCACGCCCCCTTGCACTGTTCCCCGGCCCTGCACAGATATCCATGGCCGATTGGGTGCATACGGGACTCCTATTCCGTTGGTGAATCCTGTGCGAGGGGTGCAGTGGTTGAGAGGGTGGCTATGCGCTGCAAATACACGGCACGTAGGCACTCCGCACATTTGTGAATAGGGCTCACGGTGAGTAACTCTTCCGTCTTCATCGAGAATATTAACTCCATTGGGCCACACCTTTGGAATGATTCCCAAGCAGTACAAAAGGTACCCAGGGAGGATGGTAAAGTCTGGTATGGCATAATGACAGACAGCCTTACACTACAGCAAGACCAAACCCAACACATCTACTAGAGATGTTATGGAGGTCTTACGAACAGAAGTCATGGCGACCAAAACCAGTGTTTTCCATAAAAGGAAACACATATCACAGGTCACAGCAGGCTCAAATGGAGCCAAAGTCAACTTTTCTAGAATGAATTTCATGTCCCGAAGCAGAACTGATGTACAAAGCTGTGACACTGGTGAAGAATACTCTTTTGAAACATACATGACAGCTCTAGTTGTGTCACTGTGCACCCATCTATAGGGGTAGTGTTGCTCAGATAGTATTCTAGAAATTAGGATACCAACAGATACCTCCAATTTGGCCAGATAGTTGCTGTGCTAGAGCAGCTGTGCTATCTGGCCATGGTTCCTACCCTCTAGGATCCATCACTATCTGGTCCAGGATCCTAACTATTTGACCTAGGATCCCTGGATCATAACTAGGATTCACCACTATCTGCCCTGGATCCTACATCTGTCTTTGTTAGGATTTCTAGTGCCTGCCCGGTATGGGTGACTGCCTCCTCCTGCAGGCTACAGGAGCTGCTCTGAACCCAGCGGCTGTTCTGCGCTGACCCGCCTGCCTCTCGGCCTACAACCAGGCATCCTGCCTGATACGGGTGACTGCTTCCTCCTGCAAGCTGCAGGAGCTGCTCTGAACCCAGCGGCTGTTCTGCTCTGACCCGCCTGCCTCTCAGCCTACAACCAGGTACACATTTTGAAGAGCAGCCCACAGCTACCAATGGGACTGAACTTGCCGCTGCTTGCCTTTCAGGCCATTTGGCTGCACTACTACAGCTCCTGAGCTCTGATTAGGCATAACGCCATTCCCCCTTTTCTTGCTGGCTCTTGACTCTACCCTTCCTGAGCTGTCTCTTTTTTAATACAAGAACTGCTAATGCTGAGTTTACCAGTACTGACTGTTTAGTGGAACAGGAGTGTTAATTTTTTTTAGCTTGTTGATTTTTACTGCTTAGAATAGTTAATAACTGCAGTTTGTAGATGTTACCTGCATAGAGTATTTAGACTGTTTGCATTCTTGTTCCACTAACCAATAGACACCTGCATTCTTTTTCCCCTGTCCTACTCTACAAATCCTGTCTTTGTCTAAAGTGGGCTATAAGACACCCTAAGGACTCAACTGCTTGAACTAATAGTTTGATCTTTATTGCTCTAGTCCCTGTGTCCAATACTATTTTTCTTCTGAACTATCAGACCACAATTCTTGTGTGCATCCTGTCTCCCCTCCATGTCCTGTTTTTTTTGTTTTTTTTTTCTGGCTTTGCAGCTAGCTACAGTAAGCACCCGCGGCTTTGCAGCTAGCTACAGTAAGCACCCCTCCCCCAAGTGTAACAGCTCTTTTGTGAAGGTGTTGCTCAGTTGCAATAATAATCTGTCTGCCCTGCCCTGAAAACCTCCCCTTGCCATTATCTCCTTGTCTGCTTGGGGCTGAGGTTTCTAGTGTTCATTGTCCCTGTTGGCCTTAAATTAACAGACCCTTCTCCATTCCACAGGCATCCTGCCCGGTACGGGTGACTGCCTCCTCCTGTAAGCTGCAGGAGCTGCTCTGAACCCAGTGGCTGCTCTGTGCTGACCCGCCTGCCTCTCAACCTACAACCAGGTACACATTTTGAAGAGCAGCCCACAGCTACCAACGGGATTGAACTTGCCCCTGTTTGCCTTTCAGGCCATTTGGCTGCACTACTACTGCTCCTGAGCTCTGATTAGGCATAACGCCATTCCCCCTTCTCTTATTGGCTCTTGACTTTACCCTTCCTGAGCTCTTTTTTTTATGTTTGCTTGCACACATGTGCAAGAAACATTATGTGACAGCTTAGCAGGGAAGTGGGTTCGGGAGGCGCGGCAGTGTGGCAGCCAACAGAGGCATTGCATTTGGGGGCTTGGCCATGGTGCACCAATGGAGGCACAGTGTGCTGATGACACTGCCTAGAAGTGCCACCAACTCAACGCTGCTGCAGCAATCATGGGCCACCCTCATTGCAGTGTCAGTGATTCGCCACGAGTGGGAGTGACCCGTCATTGCTGGGCGGAACGTTGTTGATTGTATTGTTTAGAACATGGCGGCACCTTGCCACCGTGTCCACAAACAATATTAATCCGGCCCCAGTGCCGAGGAGGTGCCCAGTCCCCCAGCAGCATGTGCCCTTCCCACAGCAGTGTATTTTGCCAATGGGGCCCCAATCCCCATCGGCTTCCATCCTCGTGTTACTTGACTTGCCGACGGGGAGCCCACTCCCCATCGGGCATTATGTCCCTCCCGTTTGATGTGCCGACAGGGGATCCCACTCCCATTGGCATCAGGCCCCCAAAAGAGTAGTGGGGAGTTGTGCCGAGGAGTGCCCAATCCCCCGGCTCTTGCGCTCCCTCTGGAGTCTGGCGCGATGATCTTCGGTGGACTGGGAACACGTCTGCACTCTTCAAAGCCGACTGCGAACTGAGGAAATGCCAGTAAGCTGTATAATGGCATAAATAGGGTTTTTTTCAACTTTTTTGCATATCTCAGGCATTTGTTGGAATTTTGGCACCAAATTTTCAACATGGGGCTTTTGGGACCCCTCCTCATGAATTTAGTCACTGTCATGGTGTTAGTCAGTCCCAAAAGGCGATTTCGTGGTCACTGCGCGGAATCACCTTTTGGAACCGATTAACAAAACGACAGTGCCAGTGTTCATGAGGTGGGCTCTCAAAAAGTGTATGTTGCAAATTTGGTGGAAAAAAATCCAAAAAATGACTGTGTTATGAGCGTGCATTGTGCAGTTGCTACGCACACTCGTAACTTCGTGAATTTACAATATTTTCAGCCCAGATTTTCAACATTGCCATTTTTCTGCACCTCCTTATGAACAGTACAGCTGTCATTTTTCACATCCTGGACAAAATGTGTTTTCGCACTTCTGGCGCAGAATAGCATGATCGCCGTGGGAAATCTGTATTTGGGACTCACATTACGAAAATGACAATGACGCTGTTCATTAGCAGAGGTCCTAAAATGCCTATGCTGAAAATATTGGTGACGGAAGTCTATAAAATGACTGTTACGAGCATGCGTTGTGCAGTTTCCACACACGCTCGAAACTTCGCACATTTGCAATATTTTCACTCCAGATTTTCAGCATTGCCATTTTTCCACACCTGCTTATGAACAGTATAGCTGTCATTTTTCACATCCTGGCCGAAATGTGTTTTCTCACTTCTGGCGCAGGATAGCGTGGTCGCTGTGGGAAATCAGTGCTCGGGATGCATGAAAAAAATCACAGTGACACTGTTCATTAGCAGAGGTCCTAAAATGCCTATGTTGAAAATTTGGTGACAAAAGACTATAAAATGACTGTTACGAGCGTGCGTTGCACAGTGTCCATGCCCGCTCGTAACTTCGCACATTTACAATATTTTCACTCCAGATTTTTAACATTGCCATTTTTCTGCACCTCTTTTTCACATCCTGGACGAAATGTGTGTTTCCACTTGAAGAACAGAATAGCGCGGTCACTGTGGGAAATCAGTGTTGGAGGCACATTAAGAAAATCACAGTGACACTGTTCATTAGCAGAGGCAGTAAATGCCTATGTTGAAAATTTGGTGATGAAACTCCAAAATGACTGTGATGCATGAATGCATATGCTATGCTGTTTCAGTCACGCTATAATCTTCAAGACATTTGTAATATGTTCACTCCAGCTTTCAACATTGCCATTTTTCCACACCTCCTTATGAAGAGTACAGCTGTCATTTTCACATCCTGGCCAAAATGTGTTTTGCACTTCTGGCGCAGAATAGCGTGGTTGCTGTGGGAAATCAGTGTTCGGGATACATTAAGAAAATCACAGTGACACTGTTCATGAGCAGAGGTCCTACAATGCCTATGTTGAAATTTTGGTGATGAATGTCCATAAAATGACTGTGTAATGTGCATGCGTTGCGCAGTTTCCACGTACCGTATGCACAGACATGCAAGCATTTTTAATATTCCCAGTACAGCTTTTCAACATTGCCATCTCTTCACACCTCTCTGTGAATGGTACAACTGTCATTCTTCACATCCTGCCCAATCTGTGTTTTCATTCATGTAGCGAAGAATGGCACTGTCTCTGTTGGAAGTCAATGTTCGGGACACATTAACATAATCACACTGCCACTCTTCATGGGAAGAGGTCCATGCTTTCATGAGGTAGGGTCACAAAAAGGCCATGTTGAAAATTTGTAGTGTAAATACCAACAAACACACGGGGCGTTAGGGTTTCTAAGCATAACATCCTACCCTGTACAGACTGACAGGCATCGGGGTGTGCCTTTGGATTGCCGACTGTACTGCTCATGCCATCCCACCCCCACCTCCAGCCACTGACAGACATGGAGGTGTACCTTAGACTCTTCGGCCCCAGACTTCACCCCATTCTCCTATGCTGCACCCATTTCAGCGTATGTCCTTATGGAATGCGGTGACTGTAAAGCTAAACACCCTAAGGCACACCTCAACATGTGTCGCTGTCTACAGAATAGGGTGACGTGACATGGCATGCCCGTCATGGGCGATGACCCAAACACTTACCCCAATGCCTGTCCGTCTCTACAGGATGGAGGTGGGGTTGGCGTGAACTTCAATACTTCACTGCCATTCCTATTCTGCATCTAACGCTTGCATTTCTAATGCTAATACCAGCAAGCAAACATTCGGCGTTGACAAAAATGCCTGTTTAATTCATGAACTGTTAATGCTGAGTTTACCAGTACCAACTGTTTAGTGGAACAGGATTAATTTTTCTAGTTTTTTTTTTTGTATCTACTTTTCCATTTGCAAATTATACTGCAAAGCCACTAGAGGGCAACAACTCTTGAAGGTTGCATTCCTCTTCCCACTGCTCTCCCCTAACACTTCTCATCCTGGGTCCTTCTTACCTAAAGCAAATTACTACACCCTAACAAACCATAGTCCATTACCCTACCGCTGTGCCATAGAGACCACCACAACTATGGGTATCAGAGTGACCCCCTTATACTGACACTGGGCCACTGCCCCCTTATCACCACTTGCTGGGCACCCATTGTCATGTGGACCACCCAGGCTCCTACTGATCACTCTTACTATCCTACTTCTTGGACCCCTCAGCCCTCCCCTCAAGGGCCTTCTTTCCACACCTCCCACCCCCACAAACCATCACCGACTGCCACCCACACTGCCACTACCTACATAGAAACATAGAACATAGAAACATAGAATTTGACGGCAGATAAGGACCGCTTGACCCACCCAGTCTGCCCATTTCCCTACCTACTGGATAAGCTGCAGATCCTAGTTAACCAGCAGCCTACTTCTTCCTACCCCCACCCCCAGAATTGCCTTATGACTATCCCATGCATGCTTGAATTCCACCACTGATTTTGACTCCACAACCCTCCGGAAGGCCGCTCCATGCATCCACAACCTCTCTGTGAAAAATACTTCATAATTACCTCTGAGCCGCCCTCCTCTATCTTCAAATTGTGCCTCTTGTTCTTGCACACCTCTTTTTGAAAGATGCTACCCTCTTGTTACTTTGTTGATTCCCTTGAGGTACTTGAAAGTTTCTATCATGTCCCCCCTCCCTCCTTTCCTCGAGGCTATACATATTAAGCCCTTAAGTCTCTCTTCATATGTCTTCCGTGCAGACCCTGCACCATTTTAGTTGCCCTCCTCTGGACAGCTTCCATCCTGTTTATGTCTTTAGCGGAGATTGGGTCTCCAGAACTGCACACAGTACTCCAGATGGGTCTCACCAGCTGTCTGTACAGAGGATAATAACTTCCTGTTTTCTACTGGTGATGCCTCTCCTATGCATCCCAGTATCCCCCAGCCCTCCTTGCTGCCCTCTCACATTGCTTGCCCACCTTTAGGTCATCTGATATGACTACCCCAGGTCCCATTCCATTTTGTTGTTGTTAGTATCTCACCCCCATTGTGTACTCTTCCCCTGGGTTTTTGTTTCCCAGGTGCATTACCTTGCACTTCTTAGCATTGAATCTAAGCTGCCATACATTTGACCATTCCTCTAACCTTGCCAAGTCCCTTCTCATCTTTTCCACCCCACCCTGTGCATCAACTCTGTTGCAGATCTTAGTGTCATCTGCAAAGAGACATACTTTTCCTTCTAGTCCTTCTGCAATGTCACTTATAAAGACATTGAAGAGGACCGGTCCTAATACTGAACCCTGCGGTACCCCACTAGTAACCCTCCTTTCTTCTGAGTGGACTCCATTTACTATTACTCTCTGTGTCCTATTCTCCAGCCAATTCTTTACCCAGGCTGTCATCTTGGGACCCACCCAGGCTGGCTAACTTGTATATTAATCTTTGTGTGGGACTGTGTCAAATGCCTTGCTAAAGTCTAGGTAGGCCATGTCCACAGCCCCTCCCTGATCTACTACTTTGGTCACCCAGTCAAAGAAATCTATCAGATCTGTCTGGCATGACCTTCCCACTGTGAATCCATGCTGCCTAGGGTCCTGTGCCCCTCTGGCCTCTAGATACTGGACAATTCTTTCCTTCAGAAGTGATTCCATCATTTTCCTATCACTGAGGTTAAACTAACAGGTCTATAGTTTCCTGCTTCTGCCTTGCTCCCACTTTGTGAAGGGGAATCACATCTGCCCTCCTCCAGTCCTCGGTACCACCCCATCCTCCCATGATTTGTTAAAGAGGGTAGTCAGTGGTGTCACTAGTTCTACCCTTAGCTCTTTTAGAATTCTGGGATGAATCCCATCAGGCCATTGCTTTGTCCACCTTCAGTTTTAAGAACTCTTTCAGAACCCTTTCTTCTGTAAATGGGCTGGTATCAACTTCTGTATCCAGAGTGTTACTACTGTTTGTTTTATGTACCTCCCCCTCTTCCTTTGTAAATACTGAGCAAAAATATTTGTTTAGTATCTCTGCCTTTTCACAGTCCCCTCTGCCCACCCTCTCTCCCCTTTATTAAGCCTCACTATCCCTCCCTTGGTCTTCCTTTGCTCCCTGATGTACCTATAAAAGGTTTTAACCCCCTTCTTAACTGAGTTGGCTATCTTTTCCTCGGTTTGGGCCTTTGCTGTTCTGACTGCCTGTCATGCATCCCCCATCCCCCCCCCACATATCTCCCTGCAGTCATGCACCACCATCAACCTCCATGCCGGATCACATTCCTATCCTTTCCACCCTTATCACCCTGGCCATCCCATGTACTACCCGCACTATATCTTGGTGGCAGCTATCCTTGACAATAAGGCAATGATCTTTTGCTCTTCTCAGAGACTTTGCCATATTCCTACTAATTTCAGGAAATGTTCATCCTAACCTGGGCCCCATCTTGCCCAGCTCTAGCCTCTTGCACCATGGGGTTAGAATAGCTGCAATGAACATTTGCAGGTTACCCAAAAAAATGGCAGGTCTCCATTGCTGGATACTGCAACATCAGCCAGATGTGCTAGCCCTCACAGAAACCTGGCTCCTCAAAAAAACACCTGACTCCTTGGTCATCCTCCCTGGCTTCACCCTTCACAGAGCCGACAAGTGGGCAAATGTGGTGGGGTGTGTGCTGTGTACGTCCGTGACTCCATGATATGCCATGCCCTTCCAACACTTGCACTAGACCATGGTGCCCAAGACTTATCATTAAAACTTACTCCAGATCCCTCCAGAGTCCCTGTAACTCTTACTGTCGCATATGCCCCCCAAGAAACCAAGCTTCTGCTATACAATCCCTTGCTAACTACATCTCCGGGTTCCCCCCAAAATGGAACACATCATGGTTGGAGACTTTAATGTGAACTAGCTTGCCAGTTTGGCTTCCCATGCCAAGGACACCTTCGCTGCACTGGAACTGACCCAGCTGGTCAGCCAACCTACCAGAGTGAACTCCACTAACAGCTCTAGCACACTGATCGACCTTCTCCTCACCAACGGTCCCTACAGAATCTCTGACCTGGTGGTCCTTCCGGACTCCCTAAGTGATCATGCACCCATCCTCTTTTCCTGATCGTGTCTTCAGCAGAAACCCAAACCAAACTATATTGCCCAGCATCGTCTCCTACCCAGAGGCCTCACAAAAATAAGAAAATACTGATCTCTATGGGATTGGTCCCCCATTTCCTGGGCCCCTATTATAGATGAAGCCCTTGATTGTTTCACCTGTTCTTTTAATAAAGCATGTGACATCTATGCCCCACTTGCAAAAGTGCAATCCAAGAAACGTAATGCCCCCTGGGTCATGCCTGCACTGCTCCAACAGCTAAAGCACAGAGATGATCTCTGGCATAAAGCAGTTTCATCCGGCATGCAGGCGGACAGGCAAGTCTATAAAGCAGCTCATAACAGAGACACTTGGGCCATAAAACAGGCCAAATCAGGCTACTACAAAATGACCCTTGCCTCCTCCTGGGGGAATGCTCGGTTGTTCTGGGACAATATTAAGGAACTCAATGGCAAATCCTGGCTCCCCCCCCCACTAACTTTCAACAATGTCCCTACCACCGACCCGCTGGCCATCGCCAACTACCTCAACTCATCATTCTCTGACCTTAGTGCAGTACTCCCAAATAACTTCTTTGACCCCACTCCTGCAACCCCGCCCCCTAACACCGAGCATCCCCTTCCATCTCAGGGTGATCTCTACGAATGAGGCAAAGCCTAACCTCATTAAAGCACTCAGTGGCTCTTGCTATTGCAAAGATTCTTTTGTTATGAGAATCCTATATCTAGTACTAGATTCAGCCCTCTTCCCACTGACTGACCTCATTAACCACTCCCTAAATCTGGGGCAGTTCCCAGCAGCCTGGAATACTGAAGAGTAGTGACAGCACCTCCCCCAATAACTACCGTCCCATATCCATTCTCTCATCACTCTCAAAAGTCCTCGAAAAAATTATAGCCATCCAACTCACTGAGTACCTGCTTGCTCATAACTTACTTTGCAGGGAGCAGCATGGCTTCAGATCTGGGCACAGCACAACTATGGCTCTCACTGAGTTCTCTAATTTGATTCACTCTGCCCTGGATAGAAAACACCTATCTGGAGCTGTCTTCATCGACCTGTCAAAGGCCTTTGATACAGTCTCCCACTCCTTACTGTTAAGCACACTCCATCACATAGGTCTGTCCCAAGCACCAGTCTCCCAGTTTACCAGTTACCTCACAGCTAGATCACAATGTGTCAAAATAAACAACACCCTCTCAACCATCCTGCCAGTCCACTCTGTGGTTCCCCAGGGCTCCATCCTCGGCCCTTTACCCAATTCCTGCTCCAGCAACCTACTACTCTATGCAGTCGATGCGGTTCTTTTTGCCTTGCACCCAGATCCCACAGTATCGCAGTCCTCCCTCCAACACGCATTTCACCAAATTGAAAACTGGTTCATAGACCAAAACTTGTGGTCAATGTAAAAAAGACAAAGACCATGCTCTTTGCCCACCGACAGAATAACGGGATGGGGTTCAGCTGGATAGGCGACTGGGGCTCTGCATGGGAGGAGGAGGGACTGTATGCCCAAGATAGGCTGCACCTGAGCTCTGCAGGGGCATCTGCACTAAAGAGTAAACTGGGAGACTTCATGGCAAGGGAGTTTAATTTAAACTAAATGGGGGCGAAATTCAGGGCCATCCTTATGGGAGGCAGAGCAGGACGCTATCAGCCTCCCCATGTCCCAACACTCATCAAGGGAACAGTTAGCAGCAGGGAAGGATGGGATGGGGCTATATGTTGGAGGGCTTTGGTTGCAAATGCCAGGAGTCTGGGGAACAAAATGGGAGAACTAGAGGTCACCATGATGGAGGAGAACCTAGACATTGTAGCAGTGAGTGAGACTTGGTGGAATAAGCACCACACGTTTGTTTAGGAAGGATTGGGAGGGGAAGGGGGAGGGGTGGCATTATATGTCAGAGAAGGGATTGGGGCCATGGAGGGAAGGGAAGAGAAAGGGGAAACGGAGATAATGTGGGTCACCCTAGGCAGAGGACGGGGGAAAACCTGAGCATTGGGGTAGTTTATAGTCCTCCTAGGCATGGGGAGAATGGGGATAGACACCAAGTAGGATCAGTAGTGAGGATGACATGGAAAGGGAAATTGTGATAGCTGGGGACTTAAACCTTCCGGACATTAACTTGGAGGCCCGGACAGCAATCTACAAGAGGAGCAGGAGCATCTTGGTGGCTCTGCAGGGCATATTCCTACAGCAAAGGGTCAGTGAGCCCACTGGGGTGAAAACCTGTAGGATGTGGTCCTCACAAATGGGGACAGTGTGGAGGAGGTGGAGGTGGGGGAAGAGCTTGGTACCAGTGACCGTAGAGCTGTCAGATTCAGGGTGAGAGCGGGTAGGGAGAGGGTTAGTACGAGAACCAAGGTACTGGACTTCAGGAAGGCTGACTTTCAGGAAATGAGGAAGGTAGTTAGAGAAGAGATGCTGAGGACAGGGAATGTGCAAGGGGTGGAGGAATTATGGGCAGCCATCAAGAGTGGAGTATATAAAGCCATGGACTCATGTGTAATTTATTTTTATTTATTTATTGAATTTTGATGACCGGATAGGCCCACTGGGCCTCAGAGGTCCCTTTTTCAGGGACGACCTGGGAGTTACAGGATGAGTAGGATACACAAGTAGTAACAGATGTAGGTTATAGCATGAACAGGTATCATATAGCAATGAACATATTACATTAACAGGTTACAGTGATTAGCAAGTGTGAACAATGGAGGAAAGCCAGAGCAACACCTAGGTTGCATTTACCTGAGTAGAGTATGTTAGGAGGAGAGTCAGTAGAAAAGGACTGAGGATGAGGTAAGTGCTCAGGCTGGAGGGTAGGAGGGAAGTGTCAGATAACATAGCATTGGCCTTGACTTGTGGCGAGCATGTGTGTCTTGAGTCTTGTTCGGAAGCTCACAGGTGATGAAGCTTCCCGTACCTCCAGAGGAAGGTTGTTCCACAGGGAAGGGGCAGTGTGGGAAGAGGACATGCCTCCTGCCTTAGTCCTTACCCTCGGAACTTCGAGAAGAGTTTGGCCTGAGGTCCGTAGGTTGTGAGGATTTCACTTGGCAGTTATGAGCCCTGAGAGGCTTGGGGGGGCTGGGCTAATTAACTTATGTGCTAGGCAGAGCACTGGGTACCTGAGACGGGCTTCGAATGAAGGCCAGCTGATAAGTACTAGAGAGTCACAGTGGTGACTCCTAGGGTGGGACTGAGTGGCGAAGTGGACCACCTTGTTGTACAAGACCTGTAACTTACTGAACTCAAGCTTGGCCATTCCCTGAAGTATCGGGGCAGTGTAGGTGAGTGTTGGAAGGAGGACACATGAGGCAATGGCAGTCCTGGCTTCTGGTATCAGCTGATCTTTGAGGCGATAAAGGGTACCAAGTTTACCATGGATGATTTTGGTGACTTGGTCAACATGTTGTTTTAGAGTGAGTCCTTGGTCCAAAGTAAGGCCAAGGTATTTTGTGGAGGCAATCACTTCTAGTTTGTTACCCGCCCTGGAAGTGAGTTGCAGGTGTAGTGTTCTGTTTAGGCCTAGGGATCTAGGTCCGAACAGCATGGTCTTGGTTTTGGTGGTATTGAGGACCATTTTGTTCTTAATAAGCCAGTCTTCCATAGTGTGTAGGTCCTCTTGGAGAGATGGACCTAGGTCCCCCAGGTTGTCCGCCGATCTATAAATCACAGCGTCATCAGCATACTGAATAACAGCACTGCTCCAGCAGTGGTTGTGCAGATCATTTATAAACTGGGAGAAGAGAAGGGGACCAAGTATGGACCCTTGTGGTACCCCCTCCTTTAGGGGCAGTGGATCAGAGATCTTGTCCTTCCACTTGGCCCTCTGAGAGCGACCGATAAGGTAGCTTTCAAACCACCTGAGAGCATGAGGGTCCAGGCCTATGTTACATAACTTGTGAAGTAGGAGTTGGTGGTAGACCAAGTTGAAGGCCTTGGAGAGGTCAATGAAAACCGCTCCTGTGTTGCACCCTGCGTTAAGTTCCCTAAGCACATCTGCAGTGAACTTAGAGCGGTGTCTGTCCCATGTTTAGCTCTGAACCCATGCTGGGCTAGGGAAAGAAGCTGGTGTGCCTCTAAGTATTCTCGGAGTTGACTGTACACCAGTTTTTCCTGGGTTTTTGCTAGGGTGCAGAGCAGGGAGATGGGCCTGTAGTTCCCAATGGGTTCCGTAGGCCCGCCTTTGTGAATGGGAACGTGTTTCCACAGCTCTGGGACAGTCCCTTCTAGAAGGGACCGGTTTATGAGCCAGGTGGGGGGCCTTGCGAGTGCTGGAGCACCGTCCTTGAGCAGTCTGGCTTGGATACCATCAGGCCCTCCTGATCCTCTGGTTTTCAGGGACTTTAGGAGAGTGAGGACTTCTTTAACCTTCACTAACCTCAGATGAAAGGATGGGCAGTCAAGGTTAGGAGGTTCCAGTGTGTAGGACTCGTTGTTCGTCACTGGGAGCCCAACCTTGTAATCATCAAGGTTAGTGAAGTGGCAGTTGAGGGCCACAGCAATGTGGGTCCCATCATTCAGTAACTGCCCATTGGCCACAATGGGGTCTGGGGCAGCCTTGCTTTTTCCCTTGAACAGCGCATTGATGTGAGACCAGAATAACCTCAGATTGCCTAGGTTAGTTTTCTGGAGGTGATTGATGTAGGCCCTTTTTGCCAGTTTGACTGGATGCTTACTTTGGTTTCTAAGAGCTTTGTATGTCTCAAGGTCAGCTAAGAGTGAGGAGCACTTGAACTTTTTCCAGGCTTTGTCGTGGTGGATCAGCAGGGCCTTTAGGGGGGAATGATCCATTTATAGCAATTGCATTTAACTCAGTGGGTCTTCAATGGAGCAAAGAGGTCAGCGGCCCTCATGAGAGATTTCTGGAGGAAGGCGACGGCCCTATCCAGTGTAGGGAGGCGTCGTAATGGGCTCCAGTCAGTGTTACTGAGAAAGATATTATATTGCTCGGGTGAGAATTTAGAGTAGTCCCGTGTTGTGAGGGTTCTAGGTTGAATCCTGTCTGCCCTGTTCTTCCAGACACAGAAGATGGGTGAGTGGTCGCTCAGGGCATTGGCCATAGTGCCTGCCAACTGTATGTTCTTTGGGTTTGACACCAGACCCCAGTCGAGGGTGGAGTGCCTTCCCGTTCTATGATTCATTCTGGTGGGTTCAGTGATTATCTGGGCAAGATTTACCTCCTGTAGCAGGCCATTGATAGACGATTTGACTCCTGGGCCCAGTTTAGGTTAAAGTCCCCCCAGTATGAGGAGTTCAGATGTGACATCATTGGCTAGGGCTTTAGCGAGTGTCTCTAGGGACTGGAACGCATTCGGGGGCTGTATACGTACCAATAGTTAGGTGCTTAGCACTGCCTAGGGTGACCCGTATGAAGATTGATTCATTCTCAGGGCACGTCCTGTGCTGCATGCTGATTTGGGAGGAGATTAGGGTGTCCTTCGCATAGATGAGCACCCCACCCCCCTTCTAGTTATCCTGTCTTTTCTGTAGTGGATGTACCCTGAGGCAGCTACCTCATGCTCGAGGACATGGGGTTTCAGCCAGGTCTCCGAGACTGCTAGGACACCTGGTCTATAGAAGGCAAGCCACGCTTGAACTTTGTGTATCTTCAGCCGAAGGCTGCATATGTTCATGTGAGTGATCCGCAACCCCTCCGAGGATAGCCAGGGCTGGTCCTGGGGGGAGGATATGGAAAGGTTTGTAATTACAGGGCCCGGGTTCCATTGGATATCGCCTGCAAGAATCAATAAAGCTGTTAGCAGGAGACGTAGGGTTTGGGTGAGAGAGGGGAGCCTCACTTTGCTGGGTATACTCCTTGTCTGGAGAAGTGACCTGTAGCAAATCCCTTTTCTTGTGAATTCATAGGTGACTTGAAGGGAGATTGTGCTCACAGGGGAGGGGGAGTAGTAATGGCTGATGGGATGGGTAGCAGGTCCCTGTGGGCCATAGGTGGTTGGGTCATGTAGGCTAGCGAGCCAGTCCACCCACAGTACAACAAGAATGTAGGTGGCAGTGAGGAGGAAACCTCTGCTAGGTTTGCAAAAGGACAGCTTGCCAATCCATGTAGGCAGCTGGCTAGGCATCCTTGCGTCCAGGTGCAGATGCTGTGGCTTCATGCTTTAAGCTGGCGACAGATCAGGCAGATCTTATACAGTTTCCATGGGGAGACAGTCACTGGGATAAAACAAAGTCAACAGGAGGGAAACAGAGCGAGATCAGGACAGAATTACTTTTGTGCCAGAGGAGCACACAGGTTTACCCCAATTAACTACCTAACAATAACAGCTAGCAAACACAGCCCTCACTAGCCCAGTGATATCACTAGGCTTAGATCACATAAGAATACACTATGCCATATGTTGCATTTGTCAGGCTAGCATCACATTAGGGCAGCACAATTAAGAAAAATCAGTTACTGTCTATCAGGATGCAAAAACACAAAAGTTCAAAGGCAGATTCAAGCACCTGGGAGCAGGTGCACTAGCTCATACGGCAATGTCTAACAGTAAAGTGTCCGTGTGTAGGTGCTTGACTTGGCGATAAGTCTACTGAAGCTCCACCTAATTTGTTGTCCACAACCTCACTCTACACTGCCCACTCAGAAGTAGTGGGCCGCCAACGGCACTTTTAAGGAGGAGGGAACGGAAGGGTGGGCGGAAAATTTAATTCTCAAGCAGCAGATTCTAACGCCGGGGAGGTCCACCTAGCAAGGAGCAGCTAGCTGGGCCTTAGCCCCGAGGTGCAGATCAAGCTAGTAACGGTAGTGTGTGGGGGGGCCCAGTTCAGGAGGTCACCCTCGCCACCCCTGGTGATCTGATCTGGAGTCCCATGGGAGAATCAAGCCACTGAGCTGGATTGCAGCCTTTTGTGTGGGCTGCCCAGCATCACGGCTACCTCACAGACCAATAGATGTTTCTGCCTAATTCAAAAACTTTTGGCACCAACAAGACAAAGACACCAGCAGGGTGCCACAAGCCCTGCCAGCAACAGTCCAAGTTCTTTTTTCCGGTCCCCAGGCACTTCAAGCTCAAGCCCAACAGTAGAGAAAGTGACCGCGGAGACAACGACCTCCTCGGATAATCGGTGAGTCGTACTTTGTTTGCTCCCGATGCAGCAGCCGAAATTCCTCAAACAGCAGATTCTAATGTCAGAGGAGGTCTGCCCAACAAGGAGCAGCTAGCCGGCACCTCAGCCCCGAGGTGCAGATCTAGAGAGTAGTGGTAGTGTTGGGGGAGACCCGGTTCAGGAGGTCACCCTTGGCGCCCCTGGCAATCTAATCTGGAGTCCCACGGGAGAATCAAGCCACTGAGCTGGGTTGCAGCCTTTAGTGTGGGCTGCCCAGCATCACAGCTACCTCACAAACCAATAGGCGCGTCTGCCTAATTCAAAAACTTTTGGCGCCAACAAGACAAAGACACCAGCAGGGAGCCACAAGCCCTAACAGCAACAGTCCAAGTTCTTTTTTCCGATCCCCGGGCACTTCGAGCTTCAGTCCAACAGTAGAGAAAGTGACCACAGAGACAATGACCTCCTCAGATAATCGGTGAGTCATACTTTGCTCCTGATGCAGCAGCTGAAATTCCTCAAGCAGAAGATTCTAACATCAGGGGAGGTCTGCCCGGCAAGGAGCAGCTACCCGGTGCCTCAACCCCGAGGTGCAGATCAAGTGAGTAGCGGTAGTGTGTGTTGTGGCGGGGACTTTAAAGAAGGGTGAGGAAAACTAGAAGACAGAAAAGGCCTCTGTGGTTCACTACAGAGGTGGCGCTGTGGTCAAAGAGAAGACTAGAGCATTCAAGAGGTACAGGAAGATGCAAAAGGATGAGGATAGGGAAACCTACAAGGAAAAAAGAAAGGAGGCAGGGCAAAAGATTAGGAGGGCTAAGGAGGCCACTGAGGAGAGTATAGTGAAGCAGACAAGGAGAGGGGACAAAACCTTCTTTAGGTACGTTGGAGAAAGGAGGAGGGCACAACATGGGACTGGAAGGATAAGGAGGTAAAATGGAACAATACTGGAAGGGGATTTCGAAAAAGTAGTGGCACTGAATAACTATTTCACCTCAGTCTTCATGGAGGAAAGAGAGGGTAAGGGACTGGGGGGGAAGGTGACAGTCACAGACAGGCAGGTGTGGCAAAATTCACAACTGAAGGAGTAAGGGAGGAGCTGGGCAGACTTAGGGTAGACAAGGCAATGGGGCCTGATGGAATACACCCAAGGGTTCTCAAGGAGGTAAAGGATGAACTGGCACTGCACCTGGTTAGGCTGTTTAACTTGTCCTTGGTCACAGGGGTGGTGCCAATGGACTGGAAGAGGGCAGAGGTGGTCACACTACATGAGGGGGGAGGATGAGGTCGAAAACTACCATCCCATTAGTCTTACCTCGGCGGTGGGGAAGGTAATGGAAACACTACTTAAGATCAAGTTGATATAATACTTGGAGATGAATGGCATGCAGGATGACAGGAAGCATGGATTCACCAAGGGAAGGTCCTGTCAGACTAACCTGACAGAATTTTTTGATGGGGTGAAACAGATAGTGGACCAGGGAGGAGTGGTGGACGTGGCCAGTCTGGATTTCAGTAAGGCCTCTGACACTGTTTCGCATGGCAGAATGGTGCAAAAGCTGGACAGACTAGGGGTGGACCACAGGATCACCAAGTGGGTGGACAACTGGTTGAAGGGAAGGAGTCAGACGGTGGTGGTAAATGGGACACATTCCAGGGAACGGGTAGTGACCAGTGGGATGCCACAGGGGTCAGTGCTAGGACCAATACTCTTTAACATCTATGTTAGTGACCTAGCAGAGAGTCTGGAGGGATGGGTGTGCCTGTTCACAGACGATACAAAGGTCTACAATAGGGTGGATTCACCTAGTTGGGTGCAAGCCATGAGGCGGGACATGGAGAGGCTGGAGAGGTGGTCAGACACCTGGAAACTGAAGTTTAATGCACAAAAGTGCTTGGTGATGCACCTGGGGAGGAGGAATAGGAGGGAACCTTACTCCCTTGGGGGGGTGGTGATTAAGGAGAAGGAAACAGAAAGGGACCTGGGGATTATGGTAGCACGAGACCTCAAGGTGGGCAGCCAGTGTAGCAGGGTGGTGGGAAAGGCAAATGGAATGCTGGCCTGCATTGTGAGGGGATTTAATAGCAGAAAGAGGGAGGTGCTAATGCCGTTATACAGAACCATGGTCAGAATGCAACTGAAGTATGGGGTGCAGTTCTGGAGGCCTCACCCTCGCAGAGATGTTGAGCTGATGGAGAGGGTACAGAGAAGGGCAACCAAAATGGTACGAGGGATGCAGGATGTACCTTATGAGGGAAGATTGAGAAGGCTAAATTTGTACCCTCTAGAGACTAGGAGGGAGAGGGGGGACATGATTGAGACCTTTAAATACCTGAAGGGAGTACACAAGGTGGAGAGTAATGGTTTGTTCAAATTGAAGAAGGGAGCGAACACGAGGGGACATATCCTCAAACTGGAAGGTGGACAATACAGAGGTAATGCCAGGGGGCAGTTTTTCACAGAGACGGTGGTGGAGGCTTGGAACAAGCTGCCAGAGGAGGTGGTGGCAGCTGAAATGGTGGAGGGGTTCAAGAGGGCTTGAGATAGATTTAAGGGGTTGGGAAAGGAGGGTGGAAGCATAACGGGAGGGGTAGGGTGTTGCGTAGACTAGATGGGCAGAGGGGCCTTTCTCTGCCGTCACATTTCTGTGTATCTGTGTATCTGTGTAATGCGCAGCTAACAATCCTATCCCACTCTCTCCTTCCTCTAGAACAGGTTCATACATATAAATACCTGGGCCTTACATTTGATTCCAGCATCTCCTTCCATTCACACATTGACACTCTGTCATCTGCCATAAATGTCCATATAGGCCTATTGTATCGGCACAAGGATTGCCTACTTCCGGAAGCCCTTAATCGGGCTGTCACCTCCTCAGTCCTCTCCCTAGTTGATTAGGGGCTCACTACCTACTCGGCTGCTGACCACACAGCCCTTAACAAAATCCACCTGGCCATAAACAAAGTGTGCAGACTCCTCTCCGGGGCAGACAAGCCTACCCATACTTGTACCCTATATGCCCTGACAAGTCTCTTCACCCTGGATGAAAGACTATTTTATCAAATAAGTCTCCTCACAAAGAAAATACACCTGGGGCTTACCCCCTTGGGGGTTTCTGCCTCTCTCCTATCCTCCCACACCTCAGTGAACACCCACACTGCCAACTGACAGGTGTGGTCCATCTTGAGGGTTAGAACCTCCTAAGCCCAAAGGTCATTCCCACACAGGGCACCAGTCTGGTACAACGAACTCCCCTCTGACATCTCCTCCATCTCCAAATTAGGACCTTTCAAGTCAGCCCTCAAAGAGCACATTCTCACTTCACGGCACTGCCAATGTACCAGCTAGTGCCAGGTCATCTATCTATCATCTTACGGGACCACCTCACCACTGAGCTCCTACCGATAGGGCTACCAAACATTACCTATTAACAATGCCTCCTTTGGCTGTACTCACAAGATATCTGTCTAATTCTCTACTTCACTGTAAATATCAAACCTGTTACTCCCTCCCTGTATCAGCAAACTTATTGTTCTCTTGAAAACTGTAAAATACAGCTCTTAGTAACACATGCAATGCAATGTATAGCTGTTCTTGATTCAGCAATATTGTATAACTGAAAAAACTGTAACCTTTAGCTGCCATTCTATGTCTATATGTATTAAGTGTTTGTATTTGTTTTTTCTGACACGGAGCCTTTGTAAATGAGTCCCTGACTCAAAGGTTGTCATCCTAAAGCCAGTTAAATAAATAAATAAACAGAAGGATCCAATGTAGGATACCAGCACTATTTGACAGACACTGGTAGGATCCACAAAAGCACTATCTGAGCAACACTAAATAGGGACATGGAGAGCTGACATGGCAGCCAAGTGCACCTTAATGGACAAGTATGGGAGAGTGGAGTCAGATAGAGACTGAAGGTAATCCAGCACAGTATTGACAGGACATGTACGTGGAGGCACTGAATGAGAAGTACACCTTATGGAAAAGTGCTTCCATTTCAGAGTAGGTGTGTCTCATAGAAGGCTTTTTAGTTGCAAGCAAGTCATCAGCCACCTTGGGTGAAATCCCAAAAGGGGCAATGGCTATGTCTTTAGGAACCAGACATGCAGATGCAAAGTCTGCAGGTCTGGATGGACCAGAGACCCCTGAGCCTGGGCCAGCAGACCCAAACAGAGGGGGAGCTGAACAGGAGGCTCCACAGCCGGATGCCTCAGACATGGAAACAAAATCTGGTGAGGCCAGAAGGAGTCACCAGTATTACGGTGGCATTTTCTGCCTGCAGCTTGAGCAGAACCCTTTGTATTGGAGGAATCAGAGGAAGGGCACGAAGGACCTTCCCAAAAGGATAGGGACAATGTGTCTCACCAAAAAACTCCAGGCTCTGGGGCGAGTGAACAAAAACATGACAGTTTTGCGTTGTGTGGGGACTCAAAAAAGTCGAACTTTGGATGACCCCATCTTGTGAAGAGGTCACATACCATGGAGGTCAGTAGCTCCCAATTCATGCACCAGGGACTGAGGTCTGCCTAGTTTGTCTGCCAAAATGTTTTGGACACCTAGGTGAAACATGGCTGAGAGCTGGAAACTGTGAGACATCGTATCCCATAATATGCTAACTCATTATTGCCCCATGATGTTCCCGGCAGAATAATGTTGCACGCTTCCTGTGCGACTTTGGTTTTTTAGCATTGGGCAATGTTGCCAATCCCTGGATCACCCTTCTTGCCAACAGGGTGTGACCTGGAGTTTGTTATATAAATAAGTAGGGGGTGCAGGGGGCATAGCCCCCCACAATTGAGGCAACTTCTACTGCCGGATGGCAGATAGTTGGAGTGCAGTGGCTGGTGTTGGCAAGTTTCTGGCGCTATATTTTATGCTGGCAATTTGGTTGTTGCTGCGGCATTGGTGAACTGTGAGACATCATCCCGTACCACACTCTCATCATTACATAAGGAATAAGAGTGAGTGCCCCCTTGCTTGTTTATGTAATGCATGACACGGATATTGTTTGTCTAAATCAGCAAGGGATTGGGGCTGAAATGCACCAGGAAATCCTGGAGACCATGCAGAATACCACACCCATATACTGGAGATGCCAACAAGGGACGAGTATGGATTTTGGTACATTCACCATGCTACCTAGTTCCTCAAACAATTGTCTTGTTGTAGACAATGAGTACCGAATTACTTCTCTGGATGAGGCTTTCAAGAGCCATCCAGATATGGGAAGACATAAAGCCCTTCCCTCCTGTGGGCTGCCATGACTGGTAAGCATTTGGTAAATACCCGTGGTGCTGAGAGTAAGTCAAAGGGCAAGACTAGGAACTGATAATGGTTGCCCTCCAGCATGAAGCAGAGTTACTGCCTGTGGCACTTGAGAATTTTGATATGAAACTATGTATCCTTCATGTCCAGAGCACCAAGCCAATCCTGCTTTTGCAGTAGATGGATGAGGGCCTGAGGAGACACCATCCAAACATCTTGTATTCTGTGTGCAGGTTTAGGTCTCTCAGGTCCAGTACAGGATGCAGACCTCCTGTCCACTTGGGAATCAGGAAGCATCTAGAATAGACCCCTTTGTTTCTTTCTTGGGAAGGAACAGGTTTGACAGCCCACTTGACTATAAGCAACTAAACCTCCTCTAGCAGAAGGGAAAACTGGCCCAGAGGATAATGACAAGGAGGTGGCAGATCTACTGGAGGGGTAGACAGCAACTTCAGAGCATGTCCCTTTTCCACTATTTCCAGGACATGTTCATCCAGTGTGATCTCCCTGTACTTTGGAAGATAAAGGGAGATCCATCTCCCACTTGTACCCCTGGAGACAGCAGTGGATGGGAGGATTTGGGGATTTAGAAGCTATCGGGGCAGCGGGCACTGCCTTGACTGATACTTTGGGTGCTTTTGCATTGGCACCAGGGGAGGGGACCTTCACCGTCAGGCTTGAACAAACCTCCATCCCTCCAGATGGGTCCCAGTCCCAATGAATCAAACCCTTCCTCACAGCACCAGTTCTTCAACCATGAGTTAAAGTTCCTGGTGCATGCACTCCTATGCTCTCCTTGCCTCTCACAGGTAGTACTTGAGAAAGTGACAGAAGTAGCTACTTGCTTGAGACCCTCCCAGTTTCCTAAACTCATCCTGAACTTCCTTTGGCTCCCCATTTGCCAAGTCATTAGTACCTAGGTGGATAATGACATCCAGCTCACCCTCCTGTCTTGCCTTCCCAGTGATCCCCAGTATCTTCCTTCCATCCCTCCATGCCGTGGCACCTGGTAGGCACCTCACCTCCCTGTCCTCCCCTCCTGTGTTCCTAGCTGGATCCTCTATGATGGAGTCCCCACCAGTGCTTCCCTCCTCCTCTGGGGTCCACTGCTTTCCCCACTGAGGTCACCTCCTTGCCTAACCTCCACATCCTTTCCTTCCACTTCCCTGGGTACCTCTATTTGGTTGTCCTCATTTGCCAGTGTGGCATATGAGTTCTTGAGAGGAATAGGATCTGGGATGTGCCTCTGCCTGACTGCTCTAACCTCCTGAGCCCACTGTCATCCAAGTGCTCCTCGTCTCGGCATCCTTTGAGGCAGCTGCATTGGACTGGGTGGTTCCTGGACAGGGTGATGGTACTCTGACCCAGTTTACTTCCACTCTGAGTCTGCCTCATCCCGCAGTCCCAGAGATGCATGCAGATAGGACAGCACCTCAGTGTCCAGAAGGTCTGCCTGAATATGGCTGCCCCACAGCCACTGCATTGCACCACCACTCCCACATTATACTGCAATTCCACTACTTATCTGTTACTGAAGCTCTCTTAATTCTTTATTTATTTACAGTACTAAAAACTCTGTAACTGATCCTCAGATATATATTTTTTAAGGAAAAGAACCAATAAATAAATAAATGAGTCAAAACACTTGTTGTGCTGAGGGTGGTCTTCTTCCCCTATGCCCTCCTACTTCACACCTCTTACTATACCCTGTGTTTAGCTCCTGTCAATCAGATTTATCAGGGCATATAATTAAGAGTTGGGGAAGGGGGAGGGCAATTGCAAGCAATTAAAGACAGCACAGACTTACACCACCACTATTTTTTAAATTTTCAACAGCCAAAAACAATTATAAGTAAAGACAACACAGAAAGAAAATAGTAGTCACTACAAGCCTACAATCTAAGTTTAAAAGAAAAATACCAGTTACCAGTTACTCTGAAGCACTGAATTGAATATGTTTCCTTCCTTCACCTTCTGGCTTCTTCTGAGAAGATGAACTTCTGTTTGCTGCTTTAACTGTGACTAAGCCCCACCTCCAGTTATCATGTAGCTGAGGTCAGAGGCCAGACAATTAACACCCTTCACCCAGCTACAGGACAGTCAGACAAGCCAAGATAAAATTTGCAGCAATTAAAGACAGCACAGAATTACACCACCACTATTTTTTAAATTTTCAACAGCCCAAAAACAATTATAAGTAAAGACAACACAGAAAGAAAGTATAGTGTCACTACAAGCCTACAATCTAAGTTTAAAAGAAAAATACCAGTTACCAGTTACTCTGAAGCACTGAATTGAATATGTTTCCTTCCTTCACCTTCTGTCTTCTTCTGAGATTTAGATAGTTCATTTTATATTTCATGTATTTTCTATAATTATTTACTTTTTTTAACTGAAGACAGATGAATGAAAGAGGCTTACTGTCCTTAGACCTTATCTGCTCTTTCTGCTATCTCACATATGACATCATAATCCAGGTTGCACTGGAAACAAGCTTCTGGTCATGGCGCTTTTTCCGGTTACCAACTTTGAAATAAAGAAATAAAATAAATATTCCCCAATTTATGGCATCATAATTATCCCCACAGCAACAGACAGTGATGTCATAAACAGAACTCTGATGTCATATGTAGGCAAGCAGCCAGAAGAGATAAGGCAGTGATCCTGTTTACACGCAAATGTCCTTAGTAATAAAGAAGAATGAGAAATACAGAAACAGTATTAAAATATAAGCTCACTTGTGCTAAACATTACATTTTCTCAGAGTTGTCATAATGGTGTCAGGGGCTCTTTAAAGGGGATACATAGATTCATAGATTCTTTCAGCAGATAAGGACCGCCAGGCCCATCCAGTCTGCCGGTTTACACTAGTTCACAAAGCAAGCAGTGACCCTTAGTGGTCATTGGCTTAGCTTTTTCTTCCTACCTCTATTAATCCTTTGTTTCTGTCCCATGAATGTTTAAAACCCACCACAGTATGGGCTGCCATCTCCTCCTGGGCAAGCTATGCCATGCATCCACCACCCTTTCTGTGAAGAAGAACTTCCTAATATTTCCCCTTATGCGGCCACCCTTCAATCTCATGTCATGTCCTCTTATCCTGGCACTACTGTTGAGCTGAAATATGCTGTCCCCTTCCAACTTGTTTATGCCCCTGAGGTACTTGAATGTTTCTATCATGTCACCTCTCTCCCTCCTCTGTTCCAGTGTGTACAAATTGAGGCCCCTCACTCTCTCCTCATAAGGCTTGTGATGTAATCCATTCACCACTTTAGTCGCCTCCTCTGCACCATCTCTATTTTGACAATGTCCTTCTCGAGTTGTGGTCTCCAGAGCTGTACACAGTATTCAGGTGAGATCTCACCAGGGTCTTGTACAATGGAACCATTACCTCCTCCTTCTGCTTGTGATTCCCTTCCAATACATCCCAACATCCCACTGTCCTTTTCCCACTGCCTTGGCAGGCTGCCTAGTGGCTTTCAAGTCATCTGTGATTATGACCCTCAAGTCTCTTTCCTCCTTAGTTACTGTCAGCAGCTCCCCGCCCCCATCCTGTAGCACGCTCCAGGTTTCTTGCTCCCCATATGCATGATTTTGCATTTCTTTGCATTAAACCTTAGCTGCCATGCCCCTGACCATCCCTCCAATCATTCCAGGTCTCTTATCCTTTCCACCCACTCTGATGTATCCACCCTGTTGTAGATCTTGGTGTCATCCACAAACAGGCAAACCTTTCCTTCCAGCCCGTCTGCTGTGTCACCAATAAAGACACTGAAAAGGACTGGCCCCAGTACTGACCCCTGAGGTACCCCACTGGTCACCTCCCTTTCCTGTAATTGGGTTCCATTTACCACTACTCTCTGTTTTCTGTCCCTTAACCAGTTGCCAATCCAGTTCACCACTTTGTGTCCCACCCCCAGGCTGCCTAGCTTGTTGACCATTCTCCTATGTGGGACCTTGTCAAAGGCTTTGCTGAAGTCGAGGTAGGCAATGTCTACTGCCCCTCCCCGGTCTACCGCTTTTGTCACCCAGTCAAAGAAACTTATCAGATTTGTTTGACAGGATAGTCCTGCAGAGAACCCATGTTGCCTGGGATCCACCAGCTAATTGGCTACCAGGTGTTCCACAATTCTTTCCATAAGGAGTGTCTCCATTATCTTAGATTAACTGGTCTGTAGCTCCCTGCTTCTTCTCTACTACTACTCTTGTGAAGAGGGATGACGTTCACCCTTCTCCAGTCCTCTGGGACCACTCCAGTGTCTAAGGACTCACTGAAAAGGGCTGCCAAAGAGGCTGCCAGTTCATACCTCAGCTCCTTTAGGACCCTAGGATGTATGCCATCTGGAGCCATGGATTTGTCACGCTTTAACTTTGCTAGTTCCTCTAGGACCCTCTCCTCTGTGAATGGACTGGTGTTTACCTCCCTATCTTTAACTCCTCTGAAGTCCAACTGTGAGCCTTGCCCATCCCCTTCCACAGTGAAGAATGAACAGAAATATTCATTCAGGATCGCTGCCTTTTCCCCATCCCCTTCCACTATCTCCCCTCTGGCCCCTCTATGCTCTGCTATTCTCACTTTGCTTTCCTTTTCTCGCTGATGTACCAGAAAAGTGCTTTGTCCCCCCCCTTTAACTGACTGAGCTATTCTCTCCTCTGTTTCGCTTTAGTGCTCCTTACTGCCTTTCCTGCCTCTCTCAGGCAATTATGGTACCTCTCCTTGTCCTCCTCACTTTGTGTCTCCTTATACTTCTGAAGACTTGCCTCTTGGCCCTTACTTTTTCTGCCACCACCCCCGAGAGCTAAAGAGGCTTTCTTCTCCTTTTACTCTCATCTGTAGACCTGACGATTGTTCTGTTACCCCACTATAGCCTCTTTGATGTACCTATTTCTCCTCCATGTTCCCGCTATCCGCTCATTTGCAAGGTTTCCTTTAGCTGTAGTCCCATTCTGGTAAAGTCCACCTTCTAAAGTCTAAGACTCTTGTTTTGTATGCGGTTGACTGGATCCTGTGTCCACCCTAAACCACACCATATTGTGGTCGATGGACCCTAACTATTGTCCTACCCTAAGATCCAATACCCTGTCTCCATTGGTCAGCATCAGATCCAGGATTGCTCGGTCCCTGGTAGGTTCCTGAATGAGCTGCATAAGGCAAGCCCCCTCAAGTGAGTCCACAAAATCTTGTGTCCTCGCTGAGGCCCCTGCGGGGATGGACCAGTCCACTTCAGGCATGTTATAGTTACCCATTAGCAGTACCTCCCCCTTTGCTGCCATGTCATGCATGTTTTCCAGCAGCTGCTTGTCAGTTTCCTCGGCCTGAGCCGGGGTCTGTAAATGACCCCAGTGCATATGGCAGTTCCACTGCCTGGCTCAAGGGTGACCCATATTTTCTCTGTTTGCTCATGTCTGTTTAGAATTTCGCCCTTATGCTTTCTCTGACGAGAGGGCAACCCATCCCCCTTTTACCTCTCTATCTTTTCTGGACAAAGGCATAACCTGGTACACTTATGTCCCAGTTGTGGCTGCTGGTGTACCATGTTTCGATTATTGCCACTATGTCCAGATCAGCCTCCGTCATTATTGCCACCAGGTCAGGGATCTTGTTACCCAGACTGCAGGCATTTGTGTACATGATCTTCCATGAAGAACGGCATTTTTTTGTTCCCTCCTTATACATTGCTCCCTGCTTCATCCTACTTTTCCAAGAGTGTTTTATGTTTTGTCTCCTATTTATTATGCTACTGGATGCTTGAGGTCCAGGTCCAACTTTTGGTGGTGATATTATGTGCTGAGCATAGCCTATCCTCTCCCTACATATCCACCCCTGGACTGACATCCTGGTCCTGCTCTATGTGTGCACTAACCTGAAGGGAAGGGCTGCCTGAATCACCCTGCACCTGACAGCCCCCAGTGGCTAGTTTAAATGCTTGTGCAGGAAGTATGTAAACCTCTCACTGAGGACAGATGTGCCCTCCACAGAAGGATGCAGGCCATCTTTCTTGTAGAGGCATGCATCCTCCCAGGTGGCACCCCAGTCCCCAATGTTGCCAGAGTTGTTGCCCTTGCACTAGTCCTTCAATCATGTGTTGAAGGTGCTGATGCATTGGTTCTTTCCCCACCTTCCCTGACTGGTAGCACCTCTGAGAATGTTATAGAGTTTTCAGTTTGCTACCCCACCAAGCTCCTTCCCAACTACTCAAAATTCTCCTGAACCTCCTCCAGGCTCACCTTTCTTACGTCATTTGTCCCCAGATGGACAATGACATCCAGCCCCCCCCCAGCCACAGCGTTTGCAGTCCTCTAGATCCGCTTCCCCTTCCTCCGAGCCATGCCCCCTGGGAGGCACATGACCTCTCCCTCACTCCTGAAGTCTGATCTATATCCATACCCTGAACTGTTGAGTCCCCTACCAGGAGAATCTTCCTTTTCCCCGGGATTCTCTGGCCCCTTCCCCGTGCCCCCCTTCTGGTGGGTCTGCCCATCCCCCTGGTCACCACCTTTGGTTCTCTTTCAGGGATATCCCCCTCCTGAAGAACATATCTGTTGCTTATTTTTACTAGATGGGGGTGTGCCTGATCTCCATCTTCCTTAACCTCCCTGAGCCCACAGTAGTCCATCCAGGCCTCTGTCTGAGTAGCCTCTGTGGCAGTGGCTGGTGTTGTGGTAGTCCCTGGGTGGGGCAGAACCCCAGTACTCATGCCACCTGTGGTTGGAGCATGGCAACCTCCTCCTTAGCCTAGAGAGGTGCCTGCAAATGAGGCAACACCGAGTTCCCAGAAAGTGCTCCTGAACACAGCTGCTCCACACCCACTACACTGCACCACTCCCAGCGTCATCCTTCATACTTTTTAATATGGTCCTACCCCCGTTTATTGTTTTTTTTTTTTTTAAACATACTTTACTCTCTCCCTATCAAGAATTTCTTTATCTAAGTCCCAAAAATGTTTATGGGCCTTGGTTACCCTTACCCTGAGTAGCTCAATCCTTCAAAGATATCAGTGACACACTCAGAAGCCTCTGACCCTCAGATCCTGTCCTTGATTCATCAGATAGTCTTCCCAGGGTGGGTACACACTTCTCCGCTGAGTGCTGACTTAGTCCCCTTATGCCCTCCCACTCAGCTGCCCCTGCTATTCACTGTTCCTTGCTCCTGTCACTCAGATTTAACAGGACATTTAACAATGTGTGGTGGTGAAGTGTGGGTTGGGCAAAAAATACCAGCAAACTCTTGCTTACTTAAAATACCAGCAAGCAGTAGCTAATTTAAAATACCAGCAAAGCTAACTTTAAATACAAGCAAACAAATGAATAGGTCAGTAAATATTACCTCAGCCCAGAAAAAGAAAATAGAACAGTATAATGAATTAAACAGCAAATTAAACAATAGAAACCAACACTTCCCTCTTTCTCCTGTGGTTTCTTGCTTCTAAATGATTCAGATTAGCTCCAAGTGTTGCCAGCCTGGTGGAGCAGAGGGTTGAGGTGCTGGACGCAGTACCTCGAGCTATGCCAGTGACCCATATTTGGGTGAAGGCGTGGGGGGAGCAGGATCAAGTGGAGCCAGCAGGCTGCTCTCCTCTCCTCTCCTCTCCTGGGGGTGGTGGGGGTGGGTTGTCATCCTCTCGTAGTTCCACTCCCACCGGGTGAAAGTCTGGTGGGATAGCATAGGCAGAGGGGGCGGCAAGGACTGGAGAGTGGAAGGGGCTGAGCTGGTGCCACAGTGTGCATGCATGCCTGCACATGCACGTACAGCTGTGTGCTGGGGCCTCGGATGGGAAAGTGGAAACTACAAAGAAAACCCATAAAAACCTATATTAAAAAAGATTAGCTCAAGTGATTAAGATGGCTCTAATAGTGCCCTTCCCCCACTCAGAAGACAAACACCAGCAAAAATACCAGTAAACACTTGCTCACTTAAAATACCAGCAACCAGTAGTTAAGGGTGTCAGTGGCTCAGTAGGTAGCACACTCGCCTCTGAGGCCAGGAGATCAGAGGGCTGTGGGTTCAGTTCCCAAATCTGGCACTTGGGTTAATATCCCAATACTGACACTATAGTGCAGCATGAGGGGGGTGCTGCACTTCTGAGGTGCCGTCTTTCGGATGAGACGTTAAACCAAGGTCCCATCTGCCTGGACTGGTGGTAGTTCAGATGGATGCTAAAGATCCCACGTCACTTATCGAAAAAGAGTAGGGGAATTTTATATTTATAACTGAAAAGAACATATAAACAAAACAGCATTTTCATCATGCAAAATCATAAGAAAAAATATGAAAAGGTGAACTCAAAAGCAGTATTACATCACATGCTGCCTTATACATAAAACAAAAATATAGTAACAGACCCCTTCCCACTAAAAGAGTGGGAAATTTTTATTCACAACTTAAGGAACATATAAACAAAGCAATATGTCTTTATACAAAATTATAAAAAAGGGAAAACATAAACACAATTGAGTATTACTGCATACTATAAACCTAAAACATAACTAAAGACTGAAGCATACCCTCTCCTCCTAACAAAAGAGTAGGGAATTTATTATCGGGAATGCAAAATCAAAGAAATACAAAACAGTGTTGCCTCACACAAAATAAAATAGAAATCAAAAATGAAATCAAATATGTAGTACAGCCATACATGTCCATATACATTCCAATACAGAATCACAGACCTTGCACATAACGGTAATGCAAGGCAGCACGTGATCTCCAGGCTTTGGTATCTACCATGGCTCAGGGATCCATGAGATACTCCCCACAACTCCTGAAATACCTGGACAGAAAATAAAGAAGCTTCTTGAGAATTAATCCAATAGTGGCAGATTCAATCATATGAAACAATTGTAATTCAGTAAAGGCAAGTTGTTGAAGAGACAATCTACATCTCACAATCCATATGTAATATTTAAAACATGTTAATATGACCCACAGTGTCTGGGTGTTATATTGGGCCCACATCCCAGGAAAAATACCCCAAAAGAAAATATCATGAGTCAGAGCCTGAAAGGGAGAGTTGCCCCGTTTTTGATTCACCAGAAGCCAAAAGACACAAATAAAAGGGCAAGTAAAAAATAAATGGTCCATCATTTCAATAGTAGCAATACAAGAGTGTCTAATACAACACCTGTCGTCAATCCCTTTATGTTTTAAATTACCTTTCACGTTTAATTTCCCATGAACGGACAACCAAGTGACATCCCACATCAAAGGGTCAACCGAGAACAGGTCAGCATCTTCCCTATGCTATCTTTAACTAGACTAGGCCTAGAAAAAAAAAAGGGTGGTTCAAAAAAATCTTTCAAAATACATACAATACCTTCCGTGAAAAGAAATATAATGGTCTTTTGTCAATAGCCACAATTTTATTTTTCCAAAACAGGGAAGAAATGAGCAGGAGGACCCTAAGAGACTTTTGTTTGGGATCTTTCCATGCAAAGGCCAAACCAATAAAATAGAATTTATGCTATCGCAACCCAAGGTATCCACAGTTTATCCTTACTGAATATAATAGAAGTAAATTAAAATTTGTGAATGTAGTAAAGAAAAAAATAACAGGATTAACCACTTTAAGACCCCCTTTAACCTTATTTAAAAATAAAATCCCCCGTTTCACTGGGTTCAACCGACTACCCCAAAGACACAAAAAAAATAACCATATAATTTCATCTCTAATTGTTTAGGAGGAGTAAATAACACTAATGTGGAGAAACAAAGAAAGCAAGACGGTTTTCACCTTATATACCCATTTAAGTTTTGTTGTCTTCCATTTGTTCCAAGAAGCTACCTTGGATTGTGCTAATTAAAGTTTCAGCTGCCAATCTATCAGGGCCATATCTCTTGGCCCAAAGGTCACACCAAGAATGCTGCAAGGCTCTGTGGAAACTGGAATACCAATAATGTGTTTCACCTGGGGTGGATCAATACCTATGGGTAAACATTTACTCTTATGATGATTTACCATAGAATCAGTACTCAATGAAAATTGTGACAAAACACATCCAGCCGTTGTACAAAGGGAACATCTAAGAGAAGACAAAGGTCATCAGCATAAACAATAGTTCTAATTTTAGGATCTATGCTAGAAAAAGACAATCCTGTTATAGCCAACTCTTGATTAATTCTGCAAATCAAAGGGTCCAAAGAAAAAATATACAGAAGTAGGCTAAGAGGACAGCCCTGCTGCAGCTCTCTCTTAACTGGTATCTGCTTTCCAGTCCAACCACTACAATATGGCTGAACGATAGCATTTTTATAGCACGTTTGTAGCCAACCAATAAATTTGTGGGGAATCCCATAGAATTCTAAATGTTTCCAAAGATAACAATGGACAACTTTATCAAAAGCCTTACTCTGATCCAAGGCCAAAAGAAACCCAGACAATTCACCCTGTTGATCTTTTTCCCAAATTTCTCTAAGGAGAATCAGATTATCATAAATAGACCTCCTGGGATGCTACAGGTTTGAGAGGGTGTATGAGATCGCCACAAAAGCTAGTCTATTGGCCAACAATTTGACAGACTTTTAAGATCAGTAAGCAGTGATATAGATCTCCAGTTAGTAAGTAAAGATCGATCACCAGATTTGTAAAATAGAATCACCAAGCCCTCCCACATACTAGAGGAAAGAGTATCAGCCTCCAACATAATATTAAAAAGAATGACCAAATCATTCAACAACACATTAGTAATAGATTTATAAACTTTATATGGGATACCATCAGGACCTGGGGCTGAACCCAATCTCATAGAATTAATGACACATAAAAGTTCCATTCCTGTAATCGGTTACAACAAGAGAGTAGTCTGGAAGCAGATAAAGAAGGTAAATCACAACCCTCAAGCCAATAGTTGATCAGACCAGAATCATGGGGGGGGGCCTGAAACATCTGTCGAAAACGGGAATCTAATTCAGAAAAAATGTCTGATCTATTCGTAACCAACCTGCCATCTGCCATCCTGACTGCCGAAAGAGATTTTTTATGGAGCTGTGCCCTACCATACTGAAAGGGATTAGTAAAATCCTGTTTCCCCTGTGTCCCAAAACACTGTTCAGCTTCTAGTGATTTGTAATGATTGTATTGGATATCAACCATCTTATTCTCAACTACAGCAATCTGATCAGAAAGATCTAAATGGGACAGGTGTTCAGATAGAAGGGATTGAAATTCAGCCTTATAGAGTAAATATTGATCAGTTTTATATTTGCCAATACGTTTTCCAATCCTTTGAAAATAAGACCGGATATCCCCTTTAGTGTCCTCCCACCAAGACCGGGGGTCATCATACAAAAATCTAACAGATTTTCTAGCATGGAGAAGTCCCGAAAAACCATCATAAACACAGGGAATAGTAAGCAAAGTAAGGTTCATCCTCCAGTATCCGGGGCCCTTCCCCATTTTATCATAGTTGGACACTGTAAGGTGTAGTAGAGCATGGTCTGAAGAAGGTACCATAGAAACATGTGATGTAACAATATCCAGTTGAACAGAAATAAACCAATAATCAATCCTGGTAGCGTACATTCCCCAAAAATATGTTTTAGGCGGGACAATAGCAGGACGGTCAAAAGCATCAATCAAATTGCTATTAGTCAATAGGGAATTTAAACAAGAAACATCACAGAAAACCTTATCCGGTCAGGACCCCCTATCAGTCTTGTATCTACTATTAAAATCACCCTCCAGTAGGACATATCCAGCTGTAAAAAGGAAAGGTTGTAATGCATGAAACAAATCTACCTTAGCTTTTTTGATTGGGGCATACACATTTATGCAATAAAAACTGTATCATGTAGTTGAATGTCTAACAAAGAGCTCGACTCCAGAACCACATCTACCCGGTGTATCACTTTAATGTCCTCATTAGTGAGGCATATCCTACCCCACTACAAATATTATCTCCCATAGACCAAAGGCTATCCCTTTGAACCATGCAGAACTGGCAGAAAGAATTTTCAGCAGTGAATGCAATCATGTATCTTGAAAACACACTGTCAGGACAATAAGAGTCAAATTGTGCGAAGGTTGCGGCCTTTCCACTCTGATTTGATGCTGTTAGTATTCAGAGAGGCCACAGCAACATAGTAAAGAGAAGAAGTCTCCAGAGTAAGTCAGAGCAGATCAGCGAGTTTTCCGCATCCATGCTCGGTTCCCATCTGCCAAGATTTAGGGTGAGGGTCAGGTTCCTGTGCAGGAAGTTCCCCCTCAGAGCCCGCATCCATTTGGGAAAAGTGAAAAGATGCAGTATCCGATTCAGTACCAAGGTCACCATCTTCAGGAGGCAAAGTATCATATTTATTCTGCACTGGAATGGGGCTCTTAGTCCTGGGGCCCTTATCCATGTTCTTCTTCCTAGTGCTGCCCCGTCGTGTTACCACCTGAAAGGCATCTGTTTCTGGGAGGGGGGGTATGGTGCTAGAAGAGGCCATTTCTTGGGCAGCAGAAGGCAAAACAGGAAATTCAGGGTCAGAGATTTGAACCTCTGAACATAAAGGAACTGGAGAAGGAATTGGCACAGGAAGAAGAACAGGTGCATCTAGAGCTACAGGCACCTCCCGAGGAAGGGAGAGTCGGGGCTCAGGATGACATCTGTTAGCTTGTTTCAAAGCAGTATTTATAGAGTAGTTTTGTACAGCATAGTCATTATTGGTAGTATTACCAGACTCCCAAGGGCAAGCCATAAAGAATGGGCATCATCACAGAGACTGCATTTCAGGGGCCCCAACAGTGAAACATGGAGTGATCCAGTTCCCCACACTGTGCACACTTAATGATGTCACAAGTACGACTCAAATGGCATGGAGATCTGCATTTATAACAGTGACAAGGCTGCCCAGGATAAAAAATAAAGCCTTTGTCACGACCTATATAAAAACAATTGAGGAGATGCACCAGGCTCAGGTAATTTTGATGAAGGTTAATCTTTACCCTCCACCCCCCCCAACTATCAAGGGAATCCTCAAGGTGCAATGAAAAATCCTGGGAGGAAGACATAGGATACTCAAGAACAACATCTCCCAATGCAGATACCGAAGAAGCTGGGTGCACTATGGGGAGAGGCACAGCTTCAGAGATCTGGTACCGGGTGTCAGAAACCGGTGTACCAGCTGTCTCTAGCACCAACTTCACAACACCTCCTCCACCATCAAACTCATCCATTTCACTGAGAAGCCAAACCCTGACCGACAGAGACACCGCGCCCTCTGCCAACAGAGTAGGGGAATTTCCCCAGTGTCCTGGCCAAATTTCTCCAATACACTAAAAATACCACCAACAGTTTAATCTGGTTCAATTTCAGTTGCTTACCATCTGTATCCCCCCTCCCCCCCGGTCACCCCTGAAAAAGGGACTTCTAGGCCCAGTAGGCTTACCGGTCAAAAAATTAAATAAACAGATAATAAATAACTTCAAATACCAGCAAAGCTAACTTTAAATACCAGCAAACAATAGCTAGGTCACTAAATATTAACTCAGCCCCAAAAAGAAAAATAGAACAGTATAATGATTAAACAGTAGAAACCAACACTTCCCTCTTTCTCCAGTGGTTTCTTCCTTCTGAAATCCAGTAGCAGGTCTGTGGACCCTGCCTAAACATATACTACCCTTACTGTATTGCCCCACTGGATGTCAACTTTGGGGCACTATACTGACAAATTCAGTAGTGCTACAACATGTGAATGGTTCCTTCCTAGAAATTCTGATCTCAGTCCTGTCCTTGCAGACTTCCTTCTAGAGGCTCTGGAATTGGTGCTGTCCCATAATTACTTTGATTAATTCAATGGAAAGTTGTATTTCCAGCACTATGGCACTGCAGGAAGGGGGCAGTTATTACCCCAGCATATGCAAATTTATTTCTGAGCCTCTGGGAAGACTATCTAGTTTTGGATACTAGTGCCAATCCACACTTGGACCACATAGTCAAGTGGTGCAGATATACTGATAATGTGGTCCATGTGTGGAAGGCACCAGAAGTGAAGCACAGAAATTTGTTGAGTGATTAGATGAACTCAGTTTATGTTTTACGTGCACTGCACTATAGATGCAAAGATACAGTGGAAGAATCCTCTTATAATGGACATATTTGTGTAAGCAAGCTTTGACCATTATAAGGGGTGTTCGGTATATCCTAAAATCTTAAAGTATGAATCTTCTTTGCCCCAGCTCACTCACCGAAGTTAAAATAACAACATATCACCTCCTCTGCCAAACAAGGGTCTGAGGAACTGCTATTTGTGGCTGATAAGGGACCAATCAGTAGACGAGACTGGTAAGATTTTCTGTACACTGTGCTGATTGAGGAATCAGGGGCTGAGCAGCAGTCATTATGGGTGGAAGGGAGGTCACATGGACAGGCAACATGTGCTCTGGAGTAATCCCAGGAGAAAAGTGTCAGGTATTAGGCACCAGATGAGGTAGTGATGTCTTTATAGTGTCAGATAAACCTGCTGAAAAATAAGAATTGATTTTCAGGCAGTTCATAACACGTAACAAGGGCATACAGGAGCTCTCAGTCCACTATACAGGGGTTGCAGTGTATGGTAGCAATAGAATTTTTAACATTATGGGCATAGCTTTTGTCTTTTGGCAAGGCAGATTTGTCCAATATAAGTGGATACCTGCTCTAAAGATGTCATCTATAAGTGGGTCAGACAATACAGCATTTCTTAGACATCACTTTGGATGCAGGACAAAACAGCTTAGTAATGATCAGGGGATTCAGAAAGCCCACCTCCACCAACTTCTTACTGAGTGCAGACAGTGTCCATCCATGATCACTCAAGGAGTCTACCCCTTATGGGCAATTCATCAGGCCAAGGCAAAATTGCTCTGATGAAAGGGGCTTCTTAAATGAGGTGGAGGAATTGTTTGTTTGTTTATTATGTGTGGTTCATATCTTAGTGCTTATGTAACATATAGTTGAATGAACAGATGGTTGTTGGATACAGAGGCCAGCACTAAGAGGACAATGTTTACTAGGTTGAAGTAGAATGATTTGTGCTTAGGTACTTGTATGCTTGAATTGAGCCGATTGATAATATTTGATGGTTTTGGCCTTTCTCTGTATCCCACCTGTAGGAAGGAAGCTTGGTTTAGAATTATAGCCCCAGTGGACAAGTAGTACCAGGAAGGAGGAGTGTGTCGGGAGGATGGTGGTGAGTGCGACGGTTTCTAAGCAGAGCGGAAGGCATCTGCTTGATTTAAATAGGCTGTGGGGAGGAGTTCTTCCCACATAATTACTGCAAGCCCTTCAATTATGTGTGGTTCGTAGCTTAGTGCTTATGTAACATATAGTTGAATGAGCAGATGGTTGTTTGATACAGAGGCCAGCACTAAGAGGCCAATGTTTACTAGGTAGTAGTAGAATGATTTGTGCTTAGGTACTTGGATACTTGAATTGAGTCTGATTGATAATATTTGATGGTTTTGGTCTTTCTCTGTATCCCGCCTGTAGAAAGGGAAGCTTGGTTTAGAATTATGAAGCCCCAAAAGAATAGATAATATCAACGATTGTTCTGTAACTGAGGGACCTCAGTGAAATTAAGCCAGGATAGTGCATAGGAAAGGAAAAAGTTTAAAAGACAGTTTAGTTCATTCAATACAACGGGACAAGTACAAGGCAGAATGTGGTTACCAAAACAACAAGCTGGTTGCTACAAATGTGGTAATTGAAATTCTGTAGTTTTTGAAACAAACAAAAGTTTTACAAATCCTAAAACACATAGGAAACCAAAGTGAGAGGATGTATAACCTTTGCAACTGAAGGGGTAATCGATATGGCATCTTGTACAAGTGGAAGTTTCTATATTGGTAAAACAAAGAGGAAATTAAAAGAAAGAATGGGTGAACACTTGAGGGCTATCAATTGTGGTGACCAGAAAAATGCTCTAGCAGCGCATATGTTGAAAGTGAAAAATGTAAAGGAACATAGTTGGTCATTTCTAGGTATAGAAAAACCAATGAGAAGCCCCAGAGGAGGGAATCATGACAATGTACTGCTTAAAAGAGAACAATACTGGATCTTTGCATTAGGTGGGTCAGAAAAACCTGGCTTCAATGAAAGGATTGATATAAAACCTTTTTTACAGAAATAAGAAGTGCAGGGTTGTTTATGCCTATGTATCATTAGCTGTTATGTAGTTGAATGTAGTTAGTACCAGATTATAATCTGTTTAACTTTTTTTTTTTTAGGTACCACGACCAATAATAATATTTAGTGGATCCCTATGTCTCTCAATGGCGAAGAGCAATGGTGGACACTGGTATAACAGTGGTATAAGTAATGAGCGATAATCTATTTCACAATGTGTTTTAAAGTTATTAAATTAAAATTGAATTTTTAGGTAGTCTTTTCTAATTTGGCGCACTGTCACTTTAAATGCAATACTATTTAATGGGAATTATCTTTGTAAGGTGTCATTCCTATGATTAAGCGTCAGGTGGCATGAAACGCATTAGGACACTGTGTATGGAGTAATGGAGGAGGTTGGCAGCCTGTAAGCCTGCAGTTTGTAAGGAGCCTGTGAAGAGTGGGAGCACTTGTATGTTGTGAAAAATAAAGAACGCTGGATTTGAAAGCACATGTGGCATGGTGTGGATTCCCTTCGGTGCATACTTTAGCACACAATCTCACTTGGCAGTAAGCACACAACCTTACTTGGCAGGCTTGAACTAAGCACTCTGTTAATTTTACCTAGTGCTGGCAAACTAATTTTTCGTCTATTTACATCTGCTTAAGCTGAGCACAGGACCGGTGCAGACCTTAACCCCTGTTTCCAATGTTATTTCACAGGGTCAGATCAGACAGGACACAGAGACACGGATGTTCAATATAACATTTCTATTTCCATATACCATTACACTGCAAGCTTATATAAACAGAGAGCATAAAATACATTTTGTATTTATATCTCAATTGCCCTATTACCTAGACTAACAGATATCATTTTGAATTAAATATACTCACACCTGGGTCAAATCAATCAATCAAATCTTTATTTATTCAGGCGAGCATCATTGAGCAAGGCTCATTTACAAGATGGACCTGATATTTACAAGATGGACCAAATGGCTGAGACTTCATGACATTTTCATAATGCTGGGCTCCACGTGACAAAGAGATAAAAGCCGCTCACCTCGTATTCGCTAGTTTGCCTTGTCTACATGGTGCAGACAAGATGATTTCTCATGAGAACCAAGCTTGATCAGCATTCTATTAGCAATCAATTTATTTCCCAAAACATCTTTTGGACTAGGTTGTCATGACCTCACACTAGTAAGATGTACAGGACCTAGCATCCAATCCCATCTCCGAGCTGTACAGAGAAATATATTTTTCTCCATAAAGCTAGACGCCAGGTTGCTGAACTAAACTTTGCTTAGACAAACAGCAGAAGCTTCATTAAAAGTTACAATGTAGAAGAATATGTGAGAAACAGATAACAGCAATGGTCCCAGGCCATGCCTAGACATTTGTAAACAGATAACCCTTTGCTTAGCTTTGAAAATACACAGCTGTGGGCTCCATAACCTAACAAGATTAGCAAAACTCTGTATTTTAGAGTTTATTGGACTAAACCTAGACAACCCCTTAGTGATAGAAAAAAGTTTTATTTTTATCAGGAAGTAACTTTAGGACTGTAAAAGCCCTATTTTACAAAAGTTGTCTTGTATAAGAATATGGTTACATGAGGTACAGACTTTAGTTACAACAAACTCATGACATACATTTAAGTAAAACAGTTGTGCAAATAGAGCATAGGATACATATTATTTTATCCCCACCCCACCAACAAATGACATTTCTTTTAGCCATGGTGCACATTTAAGAAAGCAACTGTGCAATAAGAATGTAAGATTCGCTGACAATTATTATTCCCCACCCCCACCTTCCTTCAGACAGTACCTTGTTTTATATCTAATATATCATATAATCAGTATTATGCATAAATATCATTTTCAAATCCCCACCCCATCTCCCAACCCACCTACAATTACAACTCAATTATTTACAGGCAGTGTTCACTAATAGATGGGGCCTTTGGGGAGGGCCAATACATAGTTGTGAAAAACAATGTACCTGTACCAAAACACGAGCATTTTTCTTTTCTTTTATTTATTTTATTTAGTTTTTGTTGACTGGGTAAGTGCACTAGACAAATCCTGCCTATTTTCAGGCACAACCCGGGGGAGGGGGATACAGATGAATGCCAACTGACCTTGAACCAGATTAAGCTGTTGGTTGTATTTTTAGTGAATGAGGGAAATTTGGCCAGGAGTCAAGGGAAATTCCCCTACTCTGCTATTAGGGGGCTTGACTTCCTGGAAGCTGAATGAAGGAACCCAATTGTGAGCTGGACAGAGGAGGAGGAAGAAGTGCTGTTGTGGCAGGAGAAATGGAAGAATTAATGGAGACAGAAAAACAAGATGTGGAAAGACAGGAGCAAAGCTTGAATGACCTCCTTCACCCAGTGATGGTACAACAGGAAATGCAGTTGCAGGATTTATTGGATACAGACAATGAGAAGATACAACCTATGGTAGTGGATGATGAGAAGAAATGTAAATGAACTGAGCAAAGCCTTACTGTTATGCCTTAAAAAAAGCTTACTTCATGATCTGGACCATCATGTTTCAACCTTGCACTCTTTGCTTTCTGGTTCTGCAGATTTGTCTAAAGATTCTGTCCTGTTTCATTTTTCTGCGACTGCTTCTCAGTGGTGTCCTGAACAAGATCTGGCTAAAGCTGGTTGATTGTTTTAAGATAGAATTTGGGTTCCAGACCCGTATTCCTCTGCCTGGGGCTTCTGACAAAGAAAAAGTCGTTATCTCCGCCATTGAACAAACTGTTTTCTCTGTAGGTGCAGATGAACTGCAGTCTTCTACTCCGCCTGAGCTGGTGGTTCCCCAGGCTGAGGCATGCCCTGTTACTCTTCCTGCATCAGACACTGTGAGTGTGCTTGCTGGTCAGTCGGAGTCTGGGACACTTCCTATCGCTTCTAAGTGGGAGCAAGGCAGAAGCAGGAAACTACAGACCTGTAAGTTTGACCTCAGTGGTAGGGCAAATGATGGAATCACTTCGGAAAGAAAGAATTGTTCAGTACCTAGAGGCCAGCGAGGCACAGGACCCAAAGCAGCATGGATTTACAGCAGGAAGGTCATGTCAGACAGATCTAATAGATTTCTTTGACTTGGTGGCCAAAGTAATAGACCAGGGAGGGCTGTGATATAGCCTACCTAGACTTTAGCAAGGCATTTGACACAGTCCCACACAAAGATTAATAATCAAGTTAGCCAGCTTGGGAGTGGGTCTCAGGGTGGTAGCCTGGTTGCAAACTGTCTACACAACAGGACACAGAAGGTAATAGTGAGTGGCACACATTCCGAAGAAAGGGGGGTCACTAGTGGAGCACCTCAGGGCTCAGTACTGGGTCCAGTCCTCTTTAACATCTTTATAGATGACATTGCAGAGGGTCTGGAGGGAAAGGTATGCCTCTTTGCAGAAGATACAAAGATCTGTAAGAGTTGATACACAAGGGGGGGTAGAAAGGATGAGAAGGGACTTGGCAAGGTTGGAGGAATGGTCAGACATATGGCAACTTAGATTCAATGTAAAGAAGTGCAAAGTAATGCACCTGGGAAACAAAAACCCAGGAGAAGAGTACACAATAGCAGGGGAGGTACTAACAACAACAAAAATGGAACGGGACTTGGGGATAGTCGTATCGGATGAGCTAAAGCTGGGTAAGCAATGTGAGAAGTCAGTGAGGAGAGCCAGAGGGATACTGGGATGCATAGGAAGTATAAAAAGGAAAGTGGCTATCCCTCTGTACAGACAGTTGGTGAGACCCCATCTGGAGTACTGTATGCAGTTTTGGAGACCTCATCTACGCAAGGACATAGGTTGAAAGCAGTCCAGAGGAGGGCAACTAAAATGGTGCAGGGTCTGCATCAGAAATCATATGAAGAGAGACTGAGAGAGCTTAATATGTATACCCTTGATGAAAGGAGGGACAGGGGGGACATGATAGAAATGTTTAAGTACCTCAAGGGAATCAACAAAGTCCAGGAGGGTAGCATCTTTCAGAAAAGAGATGTGTAAGAACAAGGGGCACAATTTAAAGATAGAGGGGGGACGGCTCGGGGTAATGTGAGGAAATCTTTTTTACGGAGAGAGTGGTGGATGCATGGAACTGCCTTCCTGGGGAGGTTGTTGGGGCTAAAACAGTGGGGGAATTCAAACTTGCATGGGACAGACACAAGACAATTGTAGTTGTGGCAGGAAGTAGGCTGTTGGTTAACTAGAATCTGCAGCTTATCCAGTAGGTAGGGAAATGGGCAGACTGGGTGGGCCAAGTGGTCCTTATCTGCCGTCAAAGTCTATGTTTCTACTCTTGGTTCAGAACTTGTTTTGCCCTTGCCCCACTCCCCTCCTGAGTCTAAGGGTCTGTGCTCAGGTATGTCTGCTCCTTCCATTCCAGAGTTATTGCCTGCTTCATCGACTAAACCTACTGCTGCTCCTGATAAATCTGGGCCTCAGACCAAGCCTACTAGCTATGCTGGTTTGTTTCGCAAGCTGGTGGAGGTGGCTCAATGTCATTTTGTGGTGAGATTCTATTATGAGGTGGTTTGGACTTACCCCTGGACCGGAATTATGTGGGGAAACACCTGATTATTGAATCGCTTCATTTCACCCCAGCTGAAGTATATGCATTCATCCACGCCTCGGGTGATCAGAACTTTGACATTAGTTTTCATTCTGTTGGTTTTTTGGACAAGTTTTGGGCTGCTTATTATGAAGTAAAGAATACTCCCCTTTGGAAACCTTTCACAGCTATTCCTATTACTAGACCCACCACTAAGGTGGTTACTGTTCTATTTAGGAATGAGGGGGTTAATGTGTTGGATATTGTGTACTGGCTGGAAAAGCGTTGTATAGTCAATGGTCTTCTTCATGCCCTCATTGATGATAACGGCTTCTGGTCGGGGGTCTGGAAGTTTTCGGTCCAGCTTGCTGTAACGGAGGATGGATTCAACATTTGCCCAGTTGTTTTATTTGGGCAGGGATAGAGGTATTTTGTTTTATCTCAGCCAGCCTTGATCTTGCTATCGGTGTGGCTGCACTTCCCATCTCAATCCTGACTGTGACCAGCTGAAATATTCTAATTGTGGAACTCTTGGTCACTCCGTCACTACTTGTGAGGTTCCTCCTTCCTGTAATCTTTGTGGTGGGGAAGACCATGTTTTTTCGTCTTGCCCTTGGGCGGCACATAACTCTGCTGATTACATGCAGCACGATTTTTATGTGAATACTGCCACTAGAGAACATGCTGCTGAGCACCGTTCTCCGCCTTTGATCTCAGCTTCCTCTGGTAGGTCTGGTATGACCATACAAGCTCCTCCTGCCCCTGCTGCTTGCTTGCCTATTTCTGTACCCCCTGTTGCTGCACCTCTCCCACCCTCTCCTCCAGTTCTGCTTGTAGTAGAAGTGGTAGAGGTGCTGGAACCTCTTCGCATGGAGCCTGTGGCTTTTCAGATGGTTCAAGCTAAGATATCCTCAAAGAGATTGCAGTTGAAGGCTCAGTTGCCTAGCCCTATGCCCACGTCTAATCGATACGACCCTCTACAGACGTGGGGTGACATTATGAATAGTGAGGATTCGGCAGTCTCTGTTTGCCCCTCTCAATCTGATACTCTCTTGGATGATTTGCCTCCTGCTGTGGCGGATGTCCCGTCTTCTGTAAAGAAGAGGTCCACTAGGGCTTCTAAGAAAAAAACTTAATGTCTCATGGATTGTTTCTTTTCTTTCTCTTTTTGATTATGTTGTCCTTTTTACCCGTTTCTGTTGCCTGTTTGAATGTGAATAGCATAAAATCTGATTTCAAACGTAAAGCCACTTATGCAGCATTACAGCTGACTCTGTAAGATATTTATTTTTTACATGACTCTAGACTTTCTTCTGTCTTGGAGTTATGTAAAGCTACTAAAGCATGGGTTTTAGGGACTTCCTTATGGTCTGTTGGGCAGGATACTTGTTGGGGTCTGGGGTCTTGTTTTTCGGGTACTGATTTGAAGGTCCAAAAAAGGGTGGATATTGAATCGGGGCAGGCTTTTTTATTGGATATTGTTTTACGCTTTTTTGGTTTTTTGTCGTCTAATTAATGTTTATGCCCCTCAACAAAAAGCACATCGTATGGCTGTTTTCATAAAATTAAACCTTTTTTGTTTACCAACTGTCCCCTGATTTGGGGAGGTAATTTTAATACCTCTCTGAGAGATGGTACTCAAAAGGTCTACTGTGATTCTCATGCTTTAAGTGCTATTTTACAGTTGACTGCTTTACGAGATGCTTTTGAACTTCATCCTGTATCTACTTTTTATAAGGGACCCCCTTCATTCCCAGATTGATTATTTTTTTGTGTCTCCAAATTTGCCCGTTTCTGTTGCTGATGTGCTGCTTTTTGAAATGTCTGACCATTGTTTACTTCGACTTCAGATTTCTCCTCACCCTTCCTCTCTACCTGGGCCTGGGTTGTGGCGTTTAAATACTAGTTTGTTGGAGAATCTTGAGTTTTTTGCTTTATTTTCGGCAGTTTTGGAGGATAGGGAGTCCATATCGTTTTTGTACGACTCCCCCATTACCTGGTAGGAAGATACTAAATGTTGTTTAAGATATTTTTTTAAGCAACAGTCTAGAGCAGTGCCACTTTCTAAACATCAGGAATGTTTGGATGTGAGACAGGAACTTTTTGCTTTTATTCTCCCTTCAGCAGTCTGGTCATGCCATTGATCAGCACAAGCTTGAAGATTTGAAATGGAGGTCGTCACGATTGCAATATTATCGACAGCTTACTTTAGAAAAAGAACAGAGTTTTGGTACTCAGGGTATCAAGGCTTGAACAAATCCATTTGATGCTTGTTAGACCCATACAAAACTTAAATATATGGGGGCCTTACGTGATTTGGATGGGGAGCTGGTGTTGGGGTCAGATATTTTGGGTGCTTTGGACCATCATCTTACATTTAAATTTGGCATTCCCTTTCTCTTCCATGATGGTATGTCGACTATTTTGCAAGCTGCGGCACTTCCAAAATTGACATGATCAGAAGGTTGCTTTGAGTGCTGCTTTTACATCTGCTGAGCTTGATATACAGTAGTTGTTCAGGGACTGAAGAGTAGTTCTGCACCGGGGTCTGGTGGTCTACCTGCCAAAGTTTATAAGGTCATGTGGAAGCTTATCCCTGATACACTCTTACAAGTGTTTAATGCATTTCTTCTAGAGGATAGGATTGCTACTAATATGTATGAGGGTTTGATGATTTTTTTTATTTAAAAAAGGGGATAGAATGATTTTTGACAACAGGAGACTGATCACTCTTTTGAATACAGATTTTAAGATGTTTGCCAAATTTTTATGTAGTAGGATTTTGGGTGTTCTGCCTGATTTGGTTCATAGCTCTCAATTTTGTTCAGTGCCTGTCATTCTATCCAGGATGCGTTGATTTTGTTGAGGGAGCTTTTTTCAGGGGGGAAGGTGTTGCTTACGGTGGATATTTGCTTAGTACTGATCAAGCTAAAGCCTTTGATCAGCTTTCCCAAGATTTTCTTTGGCACCTTTTATTTATGTATGATTTTCCACTTGAATTTGGAAATTGATACAGATATGTTATTCATTGGCATATGTCATGTCTTATGTAAATGGGAGGGTTGGTGCCAGATATTATATTAGGAGTGGAGTTAGGCAGGGATGTCTCCTTAGCCCGATTTTGTTTTGGCTTTGGATCCTATTCTGTGAATACTGAATAGATTACCTTCGTTGCGTGGTATTACTGGTCCAGATTTGGGGGAACTTCGAACGATCGCTTATGCTGATGATTTATGTCTTGTATTTCCTACTGTGTTTATGGGGATTTTGTTTCTTCGAGTGTTGCTGTCTCTTCTCTCTGTTATGGGTTCTAGTATCAATAAGGATAAGAGTTTTTGTTTAAATCTTACAGGTTTTTCTATGACGGATGATCATGTCGGGGTATTATTTCTGATTCACCATGGAAGATTTTAGGTATTTATTTTGGCTGTAATGATGTGGCAGCATAAATTGGGAAATCTGTTTGAATCCAGGGAGGGCTGTAGTTAGTAAATGGGCAGCTTGAAGATGGGGGAAATGGGTCTACCTTATTAAAACCTTTTTGATGCCCATGTTTCTTTTCCTCAGTCATATTTACCCACTCCCTAGATCTTTTGAAACTGCTTTAATGGCTTGTTTTTTCACTGGTGTATGGGGCAGTAGACTGAATCTTGTGAAACAGAATGTTTTATATCTCGATATTAAGCTTAGGGGTCTTAGGATGATTCATCCTGCTTTGTTCTTTTTTTCTGTCTTTGTTTTTACAAATTTAAAGCCTCTCCTCTTACACCATGACAAAATGTGGGTACCTTGGATTGAAACAGGCTTGGGGGATATTTTACTTGAATGGCATCAGTCTTCCTTTATTCATAAAAATAAACGGAAGTATACTTTGCCTAGTGATTGGGGTGTCATTTTTGACTATATTCGTAAATGGAAAATTGAAATATCTGATGTCATCCGCCTACCCCAGAAGGCTTTCTATACTTCTTTGCTTTTGACTTATTTTCAGGCCAATCCATTTCTATCTTTCCCTGATCATGACCAGAGGGCTATAGGTCTTAGATTGTCTGATCACCACATACCGCAATCTATGTGGGATTTGTTGTCATTTGGAGTACATGGTAAGATCAGAACGAGGGGGAATCATAAACACAGAGCTCTAGCTGACAGGTATTGCCTCCATGAGACTTGCCATCAGATTGTGGAGACTCAGGAACATCTGTATTTTGAGTGTTCTTTTGTGAAAGACTTTTGGAATTTATGGTATCTGGGTTGGAGGGGGGAATGTTTTTTCTGTTTGGTTGGCTTAAAGTTTGTTTTATGGTCTTTATCCTGTACAGTGGTGTAATTGTCATGCGAGCACCTCAAATGTTTTGGCGTCAGCTATTCTATTTTGGGTTTGGCAAGTATGGTATGGTTTTATTTTTCAACAAAAGCAGATGACTCCAGCAGCCTTATATCACATTGTAATTTCTTATATATCACAGAAAAAAGATTCAGAGTTTCTTTCATTAAAGAGGGGTATTTGGGAACACTATTGGCGTGCGTTTTGACGCTGTAGTTGCCTCATGTACTTCTCTGCTTTTGTTTTTCCTTTTATCTTTTCTTTACATTTATTCTAATGTTTTTTTCTCCATTCCTACTATTTTTAGGCTGCATTTTTGACAAACTTAGCTTGTATGATGTAATACTGCTTTCTTATTTTGCATTTTTATTTTTATTTCCTTTTAGGTTATTGGATATTGTGACTGTTAATATTTCTTTGGCTTGATCTAGTTATAAATTACTACTTCTTTTAATTTTGTATTGTTCTTTCCTTTTTGAGTCTACAAATGCTGACTTTATGCTTGGTTTACTTTGTACGTATATTTCTGTATTGCTTCTATTGTTTTCTCTGAGAGTTAATGTATGACTTAATACTTATTTCTGTTTTTCCTTGTTGTGTTTGAATATGTTACATTTTTGATTTGTATAATTTTGTTCTGATTACAATAAAATTCCCCTACTCTCTTCGAGAAGTGCCATGGGATCTTTAACATCCACCTGAACTACCAACAATCCAGGCAGATGGGACCTCAGTTTAACATCTCATCCGAAAGACGGCACCTCAGAAGTGCAGCACCCCTCTCATACTGCACTACAGTGTCAGTACTGGGATATTAACCCAAGTGCCAGATGTGGGAACTGAACCCACAGCCCTCTGATCTCCCAGCTCAGAGCCGAGCGTGCGACCTACTGAGCCACTGACACTGCATTCTTGCTTCCCAATAGTCTCTAAACATCATTTAAAATAGCCTATATTTTTTGCAGTTCGAATCTCTGGGGCTATCTCATTCCAAATCTTTGATAAATAAAATACTTTTTGCATCCTACTATATTTATTATAGTGTGTTTCAGTCTGCCTACAGTGATTACAGATGTATTGGTTTCTGATACTAATATATATGCAACCCTCTAATAGTACTCCCTCTTCCTTCTGGCAGGATCTCTGCTCACTCCTGTCTCCCCATCTCCCACCATTCGCGTGGCTGATTCACTGATCTCTGACCCCCTCCTTGTTGCTGAGGTTCAAAATAAAATTTTCACATCCTGTGCCATTCCCCAAGACCCCCCTGCCTCTCCATTCTGTACCCTTCAATCCCCCCTCAGACCACTGGTTTTCAGTTACTGCCAATTACGCCATCTGAAATTCGCAGAGCTCTGGCTTCACTTAACCCCTCTAAGTCTAGTCCCAATGGTCTGCACCATCATCTCCTCAAAATCTCTGCCTCAGCTATTGTTCCACCCCTAGCCTTCATCTTAAATCTTTCACTCTCCACCGCTACTGTCCCCACAGCCTGGAAGTCTGCCACACTCCTCCTCCTCTTCAAAGGTGGTGACCCCACCATCCCTGGAAATGATCGCCCTATTTCCCTTCTCCCTGCCCTCGCCAAAGTTCAAGAGTCCCTAATTCTCTCACAACTCACTGAATTCCTTACTGCTTCATACACCCTCTCTCCATTCCAATCAGGTTTTAGGAAATTTCACTCTACCATCTCCTCTCTCTTGTACTTTACTGACGCCATTCACTCTGCCATGGACTATGGCCAGATCACCTCAGCCATATTCAGTGACCTGGCTATGGCCTTTGACTCTGTTTCCCTTTTACTTACTAAACTAAGCCTAGTTGGCCTTTCCCCAACTTCATTGTCTTGGTTCAGATCCTATCTAACTGGCTGTTCCCAGTCAGTCTCCATTAACAACATCCCCTCCCTCTCCTTGCTGGAGTGCCTCAGGGATCAATCCTTGGGCCTGTTCTCTTTTCATTAATGATCTCCTCTCAGTATGTACCCATGACAGTATTCAAATGTATGCGGATGACACCATTCTTTTTCTATCAGGACCAACCGCTCATGACGTCCAAGCCTTTCAAAGTGATCTCTCAGCAGTCACAGCCTGGTTCCACATAAATAACCTTAAACTAAACATAAAAAAACAGTTGCCATGACCTTTGGCTTCAAGCAAAAACTCACCAGACTCCCCACCCTCCCTCTCTTCTTCTCTACAGCCATTACCCCCCTGGACAATGTCCCTAATTACAAGTACTTAGGGGTCTGGCTTGATCCATCCCTTGATTTCTCTTCCCACTTTAGCGCACAACATGCCAAGCTGCGTCCTAAGCTTGGGCTACTATACCACCATAAAGCCAGTCTACCCCTCCCAGTGAAACATGATCTCCTAGTTAAATGGATCCTTCTGGCTTTTGACTATAGGGACATAGTCTACAGTGCTGCCCCAGCTACCTCCCTTGCAGGACTAGACATCCTGTTTCATGCCTTCTGCAGGTTTGCCTCAAACTCCCCTATGTTAACCCATCACTGTGATCTATACTCCTCCCGTTCCCTCCAATCCCTAGCCCACAGACGCTCCTCACACAGTTCCATCTTCATCCCTAAATTCTGGCTTGGAACCCTTCCACCTTACCTCGCCTCCCTCCTAAACTCTGCAAACCCCTCTCCATACACCTCAAGGTCTAACTCCTCATGTACTTTTTCCCTCCCACGTGTATGCACATCAGCTGGCAAACTTTCCTTCTCCTATAGACTTCCCTCCCTCTGGAATAGTGTTCCCCCAAACCCGTCTGTCTCCCTTCTTCCCGGCCCTCAAGCATTTACTTATACCAGCCCCTACTACTTCCTGTACCTGTTCCCCCTCCTAGTACTCTCTCGGCTCCAATTTGTTGTTTCTTTTACAAATTTCACTGCACATACTGTAGCCATGTATATATTGTTCTGTATTTATTTGACTTTATTCATTGTATAATTTGTTGCTACTATGTATTCATTTTTATACTTGGTTTCAATGTACTGTCACTGCTGTATCTTCTCTGTACCCCTCCCAGGTCAAACCTGGAAATGAGCTTCTGCTCATGGTGTCCTTCACGGTTACCAACTTTTAAATAAAAAAAATAAATAAAAATGTATATGCAGTTATTAATATAATGCTTCTACTAATATATGTATGCTGCTAATATGCTCATGATAATAATATGCTCACTCCCACAAACATCTATACATTTAGTTTAAAATGTGAAACCTAACTACACAGTGTTTATGAATACACTGTGCTTATGGATCTAACTAATAATATGCACATAAAAGTAATAATGGGCCCTATTCACTAAAGGAAATTGTGGCTATGCGTACAGATGTCTGTGCTCACTGTGCCCCTTCCACCCTATTCAGGACCCCATTGTGCCCCAACACACCTAATCCTCCAGCCAATCACAGAGTTCTGCGTGGGGGCAGTGCAGGGGGGAGCAGCACTCCACACATTCACGAGTTCACAGAATGCTGTGCATGGGCACTGCTGGCTCTGCATCTTGAAGGCAGCCATAAACCACCAGGGCAGGTTACGCGCCCCACGAGGTAGCTGGCAGTGGATGTGGCAGACACGGCAGGGGTCATCAACCCCACTGCTGTCGGGGCACCTCAGGAGGACAGGGGTCAAACAGACAGGGTACACCCCAACTTTGGCATGGTCAGCCCTCTGTGCACTGGCAGGCAGCATGGTGCCCTTGCACACAAAGGATCCACTGAGGTCCCTGCCTGGGCAGCAGACTGACTGCCCACCAGGATCTGCTGTTCTTTGCACTCGCCTGCCCCCTGCAAACCTGTGTGCTGGGGGAGCCATGTAAGGGAGCCAGGCTGGGGCTGATGTTCGTGAATGCAGCCTCCATGTGAAATCCCTAGGTGTGGAGCTGCACACCCCGATGCACGCATTTCTTCATGAATAGGGGCCAGTGTGCTCACCAACATTCCCCACCTTGAGCCATCTGAGACAGAGTTAATCTCAGGTACCATACAGTACATTTGTGCTTGTATTTTAACTTGGGACAGAGTATGCTTAAACTTTCAATATATGCAACAACTGCAAACAGTTAATATGAATTGCAAATACAGAAATACACAGAAAATAATGTCATTGGATGCTGGACATAAGCATTAATAAATGGCCACCAACCAAGGGTTGGTAAAGTATGAATGTTCTTGCAGGTAACAGCATTGTCCATGTGTAAAGGAATCAATTCTTCAGCCTTTCAGCCCAACAAAGTCCACAGTTCAAATGTCAACAGTGGAATCTGGATCATCCTCAGCAGTACAGCAGTGCAGATGTCTTCAAGGTAGGCCAACTCAACCTGTATAGTGGTGGCATTGGGAAAAACAGGCACAGGTCTTATGACGTAACCATTGATGATAGTAGTCAAATTAGGCTGAAAACTAAAGCATGAAGACCCCACAACACAGCCATTTCTGAGTCCATATATCATACGATCAGTGATTGCAGCAATACAACAATGTCCATCTCCTGCATAGGCAGCACGAACTTGCATATTTTGTGTTCATAGATCTGTTTGCAAGTGACAGTTTGTAGCTTTGTCAGAGATGCCGCAAGGAAAATGACCCCCCCCCCCAATGCAATATCACATCAACAGAGATATATCTTGCAATTCAGTATAACAAGAAAGATCTGGCACAACCAATTTGTCATGGACCTGGATGATGGAAATCAGAGCAGGCACAAGCTGTGACATGCATGATACCCTTCTTTCCACAATTTGAGTCTGCTTTAGTACTTTTTTTCATATTGAAAATAATAAAAGGATCACTCCTTTTAATACAGCACAGACCAGGTCTTTATCAGTATTCTCAGCTGTTTTTGTCTATCAGTTGTTTAAATATCACTTCTGTTCTGACTAAAATGAACTAGTATGCAGCAGGCAGTGCTCTGTGATCTTACAGAATAATAAGTGTTCAAAAACAGCTGCAAATACTGATGAAAACCTGGTCTGAGCCATATTTAAAGGAGTGCTCCTTTTATTACTTCAGATATGAAAAAAGTACTAAAGCAGACTCAAGTTGTGGAAAGAAGGGTATCATATAAGTCAGGAGGTAAGTGGCAATCTAAAAAAGCATAAAAAAGTATAAGTAAAAATTGTCACCAGATTCTTGCCCTGCTGCTTTAACAAACTTTGTCAAACTTAAAACAGGCCTTTGACATGGTATAATAGGTATCTGCAGCACAATAGAAACCACAGGTGAACTGTGATTAAATACACATCCATGTCCAGCAAAATAAACTCTGGTCAGGTTTCTTAAAAAGGCACTCAGCAGCATTAGTGTGATTCACATTGTATAAATTTCTGCAACAGCAGTATTTATAAAAGCAGGAAGTTTACCTGTCTCAGTATCTCTAAAGGTATCTTGTAGTCTGTTTAGAACATATGTACCGTATGCTATGCGCACCTTATTTTCCTAGTCTCATACATATCATCAGCTTCTACATTACTGTGTCCAGTTTTGTAGGAGAAGAAAATTGTGCAATATTTCTTTCATGTTCTATAGTTTCATAGTTCTAAATTGTTCATCTAAAAGTCCCTCTATAATGTGTATTTCATTGTCTAATACCCCTTTTCTGAAAATATTTTCAAAGTTTATTCAGTGCTTTTTTACTGCTTCTAAGTACATACTGTTCCAAACCCCCATTACTGAACCTAATATACCTGTTATGTCTTCCCATAAGCTTCTCCTCCCCATTTTAAACCTTTACCCAGTTGTGGCAGTAACTGTGGCGGTTCAAATCTAATATTTTATTTCTAAAATTAATCCACATATCAGTAATAACATGGTATAACTGCTTTAAATGTTGAGGGCAAATATCTTTTGGACAGTCAATACTAGACAAATTTAACGAAACAGATACATTTGCATTGTACATTGTTATAAACACAGGTTTGTTTGTGGGTTTTTTTTCTTCTTTTTATAAATGTACCCATTCTCTGGTACTTATGTTATAGAAGTTTTTATGCAACAGAAGAACCAGTATGAACAGAAGAACTATGACTAACTTTTTTGTTTTTTTTGATCATCAGGGCTCAAGATATTTTTAAATCTGATACCTTTCTTTGCCAAAAATACTTTGTATAATTGAGCTGCTGTGGATAGAAAAAGCATGAGTAATTGCCTAGAATAAATGGCCCAACACTTAGTATGTTAACAGTCTGGATCATTTTAGACTGGTACGTCATATTTCTAGCACTGAAAAATTTTCCTGTTATATACCCCCATGCTATAGCATTATCAATACCCTGTTTGTCATACATTATGAGGTCATCATACTTCCAACTTGGGTGTGTGGAGGTAAAATGTAACCATATTGCCTTTTTTTGTTTTTCTTATCCTATTTGCAGGACCAGAGTTGTTCCTGGTTACAGGAATTCTCACATCAGGCCTTGCAAAACAGGTGCAAAGTTGACCCTGGCACACTAGGCAATTATGTTGAAAGTGACCAGTGGCCAAGGTTTTATACAAGTTTACCAACAACATTTATATATATAGTTGGCTAACCAAAGGTTGAGAAGATAGAAAAGTAAAAAGGCTTGCAGGGGCTGCAAGTAATTAGTGAAGGGCTGCAAGTGGCTAGTGAAGGACTGCAAGTGGTTAGTGAAGGGCTACAAGTGGCTAGTGAATAACTAAATATCACCATGTGAATTAATTTGTATGTGGGTGCACGGGTTTAAAAGGTGGTTGAGGCCCTGTAGATGATACTTGTAGAAAATAGTGGAAGGAAAATAAGTAATGTTTAGGAACAGATGTTTTAAGCAAAATTAGCTTTGATCTGCTCAGCTGAGGTACTTTGTACAAAACATGTCTTTCTGTAACCTAAAAGGTCATGGTCAAGATAAGATGCAGCTGCTTCAAGTAACTCCCATCTAGCCTTGGCTAGTGCAATTCCTCATCTCACGATTACTTGTGTTTAAAAAAATGTATAACAGAGCTGATAAGAAATAATTATATCCTTGCTTTGGCAACTATCTACTAAAAGGCTTTTTTTGCAGTTCTAAGCAATTTATTTTATATGGAGTAAAAGCCTTTTTTTTTGTTTCCTGTCTCCTAAAGCATGTTATTTTTAATGATGTAAAATCCCCTGACCATCCAAGGATGATGATAAATAAACTGTCTTATCTCGACAAAGTGTCAAATGTATCTTATGACCAAGGTATTTTATGGCCAATGTACTTTTGAACCCTTGTCTCATGATTTTATTAAATGACATAGTGTCTAGGGTAAAATTTGCTGTAGTAGTTTTGGAAATTTCCACCATGCATTTTTGATGTAAATGATTTGGGTATAAGTACAGGACTTGAATGTCATGTCCAGTGTCTCTTTGAGAGGAAAGAAGTCCGAAATCTGACTAACCATAGAGCTCGAATGATCCAGAGAAAAGGGGAATATGTTTTCATTTTCTTTGAAAACTTGTAGCCCTGTAATACAAACATTACTAGTTGTTTAGATTGCATGTTCAAAACACCCCAATGGGACTGCCCCTTTGGCTGTTTAGAATTCAGTTGTAATAGGTACATCCATGTAGTAGCAGGCTATGTGATGCCTAGAAATAATGTTAGCATGTATTCCTTTTTCTAAATTAGGATTATTAATCATGACAGGATGCATTCTTATTGTTAAAATAGGATTTTTCTGGTTTCTCTTTATATATTGGGTAAATAACAGTTAATTTGGCCCTAAGCTTACATGTATCTAATGTTTACAAATTATGCTAGAATGCACTTCTTTCTGTAAATTAGGACTATTCATCCTGTCAGGGTGTATCTTTAATGTCACAATAGGATTTTTCTGGCTAGTCTTGTTGCTACTATACTAATAAATGACAACTAATTTGGCAAAGAATACAGTGTGGTGGCTTTATTGAATTACTGAGAATTACCAACCAGGAACCTGTATTGTATGTAGCCTCACTGTCTCAGTGAGGCATATTTGGTTTATTTACAAAATTGGTGAGCCAGCCAGGAGCCTGGTTGGGTGTTAATTCTGGTAATCTGGTAAAGCATTTTTTGTAATCTAAGCAGAGTACATGCAGATAAGTGTCTTAACCTAACTGCAGGACTCGGAAAAAGAGTTGAACAAACTCTGAGTGTTCGAGTAGACTTGAACCTACAGGTAAAGATCTATGGAGAAACTAAAGAAAAAGTTTGATAAGTGTAAATGTGTTCAGGAGTTAAGTGTATGAAAGGGTCTGAAGACCCATGGAAACACGCCCAAGGGCGTGTGGAAAAATGTTTAAAGGAAAAGAGTCTGTCACATAAAGAGGGCACAAATGCCCTTGTGTTTGGCACCTGCTGTATAGCAGGTCAATGGAAGGAGGAAGTACAGGCTGTTATAGCTGCAAAAGACAAATTATGGGAGCAAATTAGAAAATTAACTGGGGAAACCAATTGCTCTCCTTTACGGCTCAGACTGCCTCTGCTAAAGAGGCAACTGCAGCTCAAGCAATGTTAGACAACCAATTCTTAGAGGAAGAGATGAAACGGTTAACAAAATGTTTGGAGGAAGCACAAGGGGCTGTAAGATGCCTCTCGCGCAAGTCAAAACCTCCTCTAAGTCCAATGTAGATCATCGAGAATGCCAACGGTGCATTAGAGAGTTAGAAGCCCAGTTAGGAAGACATCAAGCAGTGGTGGCTGCTTATAGTGGTGTCCCCTTAAGGGATGGAAATAATAAGGATGATGGTAATAATGTAAATTGGGGGGAAATGGATGATGCAGATTAGAGAGAGCATTGTCAAAAGTACCCCGATGACTGTGTAAATTCTAGGCAAAGGCAGCTTGACCCAAAGTACTTGTCAAACCCCTGAAAATGCACCCCTCCCCCATCAGCTCCAATGATGCCTGTGCCACCACCTAGGAGGTTGCCACCTATGGCACCAGTGCTCACAACTGTGCAGACCCATCAAGACCCCGCTCCACCTCATGCAGATGATGCCCTTCCAAATGCCCCAACCCTCCACGACCACCACCAGTTTACCACTATCCTTACTGAAAGAACAGAGGCTAAGCCCCAAGGATGTAGCAGCTTTAGGCAAGGAGTTGGAACAGATAAATGCAAGAGATGATTTGTCAGAGCTAAATGTAAGAATCCAAACATTTCTAAGGACACATGAGGAACTAAGACCAATAGATACAAGAGATGTCACATTGTATTGTTTGCATCCCTCCCTTAGACAGGCACTGCCAGATACAGCAATAGGAGGGGAGAATTGGGTGTTTGCACACTTGTTACATGAGGTAATATCGTTGGTAACAGGAGGGACAGTAGATTTCCACTAGGTATTCACCCTGGCTACTCAGAAAAAGGGGGAGCCAGGCGCTGCTTGGGCAGAAAGACTATTTTGTGTATATGGGTTGGCTTTCCCAGCCTGTCAGGCAGGTTATGCTGATGGGGAATTTAAACCCCGATATGAGGATGTTATGTTCAAAAAACGATTCCTAAATGGAATGCTTCCAGAACTACGGTCACTCCTAGGGGCCACAGTAGATGAAACAGCCACCTACCCTAGACTCATAACCATGATCAAACAAGCAGAGACAATGCTTAAGGCCACTTCTCCCACTAAAAAGGGTCCAGTAGCAGTCATTTAAGGACCCCTTCGAACCAACCCTAACCCACAGCAGGTAATTGTCTGCTATAACTGCAGATGGCCTGGGTACATAAAACCTAGATGCCCCTACTTGCAACCTCCAACCCAACAATCCATGCCACAATATTCCCCCCAAATGTACCATGCCCCTCCAGGTGCATTAGCACCAGCTTTTGCTCAGCCATCCCAGTTTGAGCCTCAGTCACTGGGGGGAAGTGACACCCACCAATGCTGAAGTTCTTAAGAAATTGAATGAAATGACCCAAATGATGCAAAAGTTCTCCACTGTACAAGCGGTAAGTGAAATTATTAATTCCCTATAGGGATGTCTGGCCTCCCTACAGCTGATAGTGAGATTTCAGGGAGATGACTGGAACAGACCTATCATTAAAGTTGCTGTAACAGGAGGCCTGCAGCAGACAATGCTTATTGATATGGGAGCTTCCATGTCCATCATACAGACCTCACAACCTGAAATGCACCCACTTGCAACTAATGAGGTTATTATGCTATCTGCTTTTCAAGGATCTGATGCTACAGCAATTAAGGATAAGCCAGCTAACATAACTATAAATGGATGTACCTTTGATTTAGATGCACATTTAATGAATCTGCCTGATCAAAATGGTATTTTGGGGTCAGACTTTTTAAGGTCCACAGCAGCTGTAATTGATTATACAATCGCCTTTGGTTGCACACAGGTTGCACGACAGATAATGAAATTGTTGTTGTCTCAGATGTGCATACTATTTCTCTCTTAAAAATCCAGATGTTTTGCCCTTCCCCAAGCATGCGTCCCCTCTTGAAAGCCAGATAATTAATCAGCATGCAGAGGTTTTTGCCAAAACAAACATGATTGTGGTTTGTTAGAACAAGAAGAAGTTATAACAGTAAAAGCTCATGTTGCACAAAAACAGTACAAGATTCCAAATGAGTGCAAGGCTGATGCAGATGTTATTATACAGTCATTACTGCAGCAAGGGGTTCTGAGAGAGTGTGAATCCACTACTAATTCCCCTGTTTGGTCCGTGATTAAACCAGGTGGTACTTATCACCTTATTATTGATTACCGAAGGCTAAATGCCATTACCCCAGCATGTGCCCCTCTAGTACGAGAGACTCCATCACTACTGTCCCAGATCCCTCCCTCAGCCAAGGTTTTCAGCACTCTGGACATTGCAAATGGTTTTTGGAGTGTGCCTATACATAAGGCTTCTCAGTACAGGTTTGCCTTTACCTGGGGCAATAGACAATTGACTTGGACACACTTGCCCCAGGGTTTCTGCAATTCCCCCATTTTTCCAAGCCTGAAGCTGTTTTACAATACGTTGGTGATTTGTTGCTGGCCACCGAAACAGAAGAGGAACATCTTAAGCTACTACGTGAACTGTTGCAGTTGCTGCAGAGGCCAGGACTCAAAGTTAATCCAAACAAGTGTCAGCTAGTAAAGGAGGTGGTGACTTTCCTTGACATCACCATCACTCACAGTGGAAAGCAGCAAGACGCTGAGAAGGTAAAGACAATTCAGAGACTTGATCTGCCTGTTACAAAAACAGCATTGTGGTTCCTTCTTGGTTTAACTAGCTACCACAGAGATTTTATTCCCCTTTATGCTGAATTGGCGAGACCATTCTACAGCCTGCTCAAAGCCTCAGTGGATATTGACATCAGACCACATTGGAAGGAACAACATACTGCAGCTGTAAAACAGCTCAAAGAAGCAGTAGCAGCAGCAACACTCCTTGTGCAGCCTGATCCAGCCTTGCCTTTCCATCTAGAAGTGTCTGCATCACCAACTGCCATAGCTACTGTTTTGTGTCAAGAACAACAGAACAAACTAGACCACTTGCCTATGCTTCAAGAGTGTTAACTGAAATCGAAAAAAAGTTTTCAGCGTGTGAAAAGCATCTGCTAGCAACGTTTTGGGCGGTTAAGCATTTTACTTATATCACTGGACTGCAAAAGACTATTTTCCACACCCCACTCAATTACTTGTTAAAACCAGGAGAAACTGTTCACACAACATGAAGTCTTGCTATATTATGACATATGCAGTATAACCCCAGGTTAGAACTGCTCCGGAGGTGAAACAGTTAACTTTCCATGCAGGGCATGGAACCTTGAGCGCGAGCTCGGTTGAACACTCTGTTGTAGCTCAAACTTAAACTGTCAGATTCTTTACTCCGCCTCACTGAACAGTCGCTCCGGAGATTTCTCCTGCTGCTCGGTTCGTTTGTCGGTTAAAAAGTGTAATTCTCGGTTTATTTACCGAAATTAAACCGCAATCGGTCGGTTCAAGCTCTGTCTGTGGTATTGTAAGTAATAGATAGGCTTACGTTTATTTTCTTCTGTGTGGAACTTGTAAACGTCTTTTTCGGTTCGGTTTGAACCGATCAGATTGGTTTTAAATTAACTTTCTAGTCCTTTAGAGTGCGGTTCCCGGTTCTTATCGGTTCTAAAAAAGACGGATTTTATTACGTTTTTTTCCACGACCCGTGACACAGTTGGGAACCGATAAGAGAGTCTGTTTGCTGGATTGCCACTAACGGGCAAGTTTTGGTTAGTTGTCGCGTCTGAGAAACCAAAAGAAAAACCGACCCACTGGCTTCAGCACTGTGGCCCTCTGTGGGGAAGCCTTTGCTAGGGCTGACCACACACCACCTGTATATTGTCTGGGGTTTGACCACCTCAATGCAGACTGCCAGATTTGTAAGAATTTTCCTGCTGCCGTGGAAAGAGAGTTGCTAGGCTCAGGAAAGGGAGGCCAAAAGTCCGCTGACCGGATGGCCAGCCAGTTCGGTTCCAGCCAGACCTGGGAGTGCCCTCTGACCAGGGCGATACTCTCGGGCAAGCGAAGAGCCAGCTCTGAGGGCGGTTCCAACTAAAGGGCTAGAAAGTCAGCTAGTGTGGAGCCAAAAGTTCTTTCTCCAACCGCTGAGGAAATAGCTAAAGCTATCCAAATTGTCCAGTCTCGTTCCCCGTTTCCTTCCGAACCGACACCATCAGGAAAGCGCTCAGTTCGGATGGTTTCACCAGTTCAAGATTATGATTTTGAGGATTTTTATGAACCGGAGGAAGGGGAGGAGGGGTATGAGGAGAGTGAATGTGATTTTGAAGGTGTGGATGTGCCCATTGAACTGGACATCTCTCCAGACAGACCTTCAGGGGTTCCCCCCCCAGGCTATCTGAGTCCCCTTCTCATTTTATGTTCTATAAGAAAGTTGCTGAAACTCTCCAACTCCCTGTTGAGGAAGCTGTTGATGACCAAGAAGAGCCTTATATCTTCTCCTCCTCCTCCCTTTGCCTTCCACATACCCTACTGTCCCTATGAACCCTCAGCCTCACTACTCCAGTGTTCCTACCTACCCTCCTGTCCTCCCCTCCTCCTTTACCACTGCTCCTACCCCTCCCTCCTCCTCCACACATCCCATTTGCTCCTCTCCACCTCACCCCCCTTCCAGACATCACCCTGTCCTCCCCCCACAGCCCCCTTGCACTTCTGATCACTCAGGCCTTCTCTGCCTGTGCTACCCTACCCACCCCTTGTGCAACCAAACCCCATTCCTTATTATATCGCTCCCGGCGTAAACTCTCCATCAGCCTCCCTCTGACCAGAGCACTTCTCCTCCTTCTACTCCTAACGGGAACATACACCCCAACCCAGGCCCTGCCCCTCCCATCCACCCACTCAGCCCACTGGTCTTGAGTAGCCTCCATGAACATATACAGCCTGCTGAAGAAATTTGACGCCCTACAGTGCTGGGCCTTGGCTCACCAACCAGACATCATAGCCCTGGTTGAAACCTGGCTGTCCAAATCAACTCGACTCATTTGTCTCCCTCCCGGGCTATACCTTATGCCGGGAGGACAGGTAAACAAGCGAGGGGGTGGCTGTGCAATCCACCCGGGACACAATACCTGGACCTGCCTCCCACCCTGACCTCACAAATGGGGCCCAGGCCCTTACCCTCAGACTCACCCCAGATCCCTCTAGGAGCCCTCTCTATCTCACCACAGCCTATGTTCCCCAAAGAACCAGCACCCAGCCCTAATATCTTTAACGGACTACCTGGCACCTCCACCATAAGGCAGAACAAATCCTAGTGGGGACCTTAACGTAAATTGGCTCAGCACTCCTCATCCACCACCAGAGACTCATTTCCGCCCAAGATCTGACACAACTCGTCACCCAGCCCACGAGACTTAACCCTAAGAGTGGTACCAGCACCCTGCTGGATGTTATTATAACTAACCTGACCCCATAAAATCCAAAACATCCAGGTCCTCCCAGACTCCTGAGTGACCACTCCCTATCCTATTCCACTGGGTAACCCCAATCCCAAACCCAAAGCCCAGACCACCCTCCATGAGCGCCTCCGCCCTGGTGGGCTGAAGAAACTAAGGCACTCCTCACCCAGATAGACTGGTCCCCCATTCAGCAGGCAACCAACATTGATACTGCCCTCGCCTTTTCACTCACAACTTCAACATGGCCTGTGATCTCTTTGCACCCTTAACCAAAACCGGTCAAAAACAGAACGCACCCTGGGTTAGCCTGCCCCTCCTACAATTACTTAGAAACCGGATAACCTCTGCACCTGCCACTGAAACAGGTCGTTTGTCTGATAGGCAAGCATACAATGCAGCCCAAATAAATGCTCATGGGCCATCAGGAAAGCCAAGGCAGACCATTACCAGGCCTCCCTTACCTCCTCCTGGGGCTCAGCCCGGACCTTCTGGGATAATATTAAGCAACTCAATGGTAAAGCTTGCTCCCCGCCCATCCCAGCTCACTAGAAATGGCACAACCTCCACCGAGCCTGCCACCATAGCTAACTGGTTCAACACCACTTTCACTGACCTTAGCTCAGTCCTCCCTAGTTTCTTTGACCCTCCCCAGCCAAACTCCCCTGTCCTCCAGCACCCAGCTTCCTCCTGCAAAGATTTCCACCCGAAGCCAGACCCATCCTAACCAAAGCTCTAATGGCAACAATCCCGGCAGTGACTCACTGGACCCAGCATCCTCAGGCTGGTGCTAGATGAAGTCCTTGCACCTCTCACAAGCCTGATTAACCAGTCACTCTGCCTGGGACAATTCCCACAGCTTGGAAAAACAGCCATTATCACACCTATTCATAAAGGAGGCGACAGATCGTCAAGCCAACAACTACCGCCAATCTCCATCTTCCTCCCCTCTCTAAAGCCCTGGAGAAAGTGGTGGCCATTCAAATCACTGATTATCTGGCTAAGCATAACATCTTATGCCCAGAGCAACATGGCTTCCTGATGGTCACAGTACCAGCACTGCCCTTATTGAATTCTCCAACTTCCTACACTCCTCCTTGGATACCAGCCCTAGCTGGTGCAGTGTTCATTGACCTCTCAAAGGCTTCGACACTGTCTCCCATCCACTGCTGCTGAACACTCTGCCTCACTGGTCTCTCGGCTGGCCCCTGGCATGGTGTGCTAGCTATCTTGACACTGATCCCAGTGTGTCAAGATTAATACACCTCCGATACCCATCCCATTCTCTCTCTGGGGTCCCCTGGCCTCCATCCTGGCCCCCTTCTCTTCTCACTGTATCTGAACACCCTGCCAGTGCATGCTGTGGCAAAATTCTGCTGTATGCAGGACGCGCTGTCCTGTTTGCCACCCACCATAATCCCATCTCCCTACAGGACTCCCTACAGCAGTCTTTCAACAGTGCCGAGGCTTGGTTTAAGGCGCAGACTCATCATCAATCTTAAGAAAACCAAAACTATGCTCTTTTACACCCCAAAACAAAGCTAGCAACCACCCACTCTATATCCTTCAAGCACCAACCAACCACTGGAACAAGTCTGCTCCTACAAATACCTTGGGTTACCTTCGATTCAGCCCTCACATTTCACACCCACATCGACATCCTAACATCCGCCACCAACACATGGCTTGGCATCCTATTCCCATAAAAGCTGCCTTCCCCAAATGCTCTCCAGTCAGCGTTTACATCGTCCGTTCTGTCCCTTGTAGACTATGGTCTACCAGTATCACAGTGCTGCCGACACCACTGCACTAAATAAAATTCACCTAACCCTGAATAAAGCGTGCAGATTAATTACTGGTGCCCCAGACTCACACACCTGTCAGCTATATGTCGATGCTAACCTGCTTACCCTGGATGAGCGGCTCCGATACCAGACCTGTCTCCTCACCAAAAACCCTACTCGGCTCTCCCCGGGGTAACAGCATCCATCCACAGAGCCCTCCCACCATTGCAACACGTCTTCCTACAAGACCACTCTAAAGGTCCCCAGAACAAGAACCAGCCGTGGCCAGAGGTCCTTCAGCTATAGAGCCCAACCTGGTTTAACTCTCTCCTGCCACCATCACCAATGCCATCACCATCTCCACATTCAAAACCGCACTTGAACCACATCTTCAGCACTCGTAACTTGCTCCTGTCTCTGAACATAGCCTCCACCTCTTTATTTCTCTCCTGACAATGCCCCCAGGCAGCTCTCCACCCAACCATCCCTACACCACTTCCATGTCCACCATGCCTAGGTTTAACCTGGCCAGTGCCAGCTGTTTCAATGTTTATCTACCAGAATTGCTCACTTGATACCAACTTGTTTAATACCTGCTATCGATTACATGTACCCTGTACCCAATTGTATCTGTCTGACCACAATGTGACGTGGCACCTCTGGTGAATGCCTACTGATTTTTGGCAAATCTTTGCTATGTAACTGAAACGCAATGTATGTCTTTATGTGATGAAGTACCTTTGTAAATCGAGCCTCTGGCTCAAAGGTTGTAAACTGATTCTTAAATAAATAAATAAATAAATAAATAAAATATTATGTAGATATGATGGATATTCCAGAGTCTAGGAGACTGTCTATTCCCTTGCACAAATCCTTTAGGAAACAGACAGTAAAAATTCTAAAAACTCCTCACTCTATCCTTCCTGTTGATAAAAGGATGGACAAGAGGTATACATTATCAGGCTCTGATACGGGTTCCTCTCTCAGCAATGTAGCCATGTGGGGGCAGTGCAGGCTGCAGCCTGTGACAAGGCTAATATTCCTCTAGCCTCTCACCCTCCTGAAAAGGATTCCAGGAGGATGGATGCCATGGCAAAAACAGTACATGGCAGCATCTTTAGGACTCAGACAGGCGAATTATATGGCTTACTCAGCTAGGTACCAGAAATCCAGATGGGATACTGTGCTGGCCTAGCAAAACAGGCCCCTGACCAACTTGCCGGGGAGCTGGAGCAGGTGGCTGCGGATGGTATGAGGCATCCAAGGTGCAATTTCATGCTGCAGTAGACTCTAATGATGTTTCATCAAGAGTCATGGCTACATCTGTGTCTCCTCGCAGAATGGCCTGGCTCAGATGTACTGCCCTGTCCAGGATTCTCGGTCTAAGGCTATGGTTTTCCTGTTGTGGGCAATTCTCTGGGAGCAGACAGAGAATTATATGAAGAAAATGGATGAGTATAGGACCACCTATAGGAGTGCACAGGCCAAAGAAAGGCAAGCCACTCCTCAAAGGCAGCATGTCAGGGGCAGGGGCAGGCCTTTTCATAGGCCTTTTTACCAAGCCCAGGCCTCCTCTTCTGCTTATGCCCAGAGGGGGTTCTTTAGAGGAAGAGGCAGAAGGGGTTCTAGTAAGCCTGCTTCTACCCCTCAACCCAAAGCCCCTGCAAAACAGACTCCCTGATGAGGTGGCCAGGGCCGATTCTCCACTACCGGTAGGAGGCAGGCTGGCTTACTTTGTCCAGGACTGGAAGTCTTTAACATCAGACAAGTGGGTCCTGGAAGTAGTAAGCCAGGGACTGGTTCTCAGCTTCAAAATATTTCCGAAGATGAGAGCCAGGTCCTTTCCACCTGCAAATCCATCAGAGGCACTTGCCCTGGAAACAGAAGTTTCTTCCTCCTGGCTCTCAGAGCTGTGGAAGGGTTCCACCCCACACCAGGGCAAGGGTTGTACTCCAGGTACTTCCTTACCCCAAAAGACAGGAGAATGGTGGCCCATCCTGGATCTCAGGTATCTAAACAAGCACCTTTTAAAACCAAAGTTCAAAATGGTGACTCTGGGAATTATTTACCTCTCTAAGGCCAGGGGACTGCTAGCCTCCCTGGACCTCAAGGATGCCTACTTCCATGTTCTCATCAGAAGCTCCCATCAAAGTACCTCAGATTCGAACTGCCCTCAGGCCATTACCAGTTCAGAGCAATGCCCTTGGCCTCACCTCAGCCCTGAGGTGTTCACAAAATGCCTGGCAGTAGCAGTTGCTCACTTAAGAAGGCAAAAGATTGCCATCTTTCCTTATCTGGATGACTGGCTCATTGTAGGCCAGTCTCCAGACCAGGTCAAACTACACCTACAAGTAACTCAGCAACTGCTTACATCTCTAGGTTTCCTTCTCAATATTCCAAAGTCAGTTCTGGAGCCTGTCCAGCTTCTCACCTTCATAGGCGCAGAACTGAACACAAAAGCCAGGCAAGCCTTCTCCCTCTGGAAAGAGCAAGGACTTTGGTCTCTCTGGCCTCTTCTTTCACTCTGCAGGTCTCTCGACCAGCAAGGCATTTTCTACAGCTCCTGGGGCACATGGCTGCTTCTACAGCAGTAGTGCAGGGAGCAGGATTTCAGATGAGGGACATCCAGTTCCATTTGAGAGCCTTTTGGTCTCAAAGGACAGATCCTCTAACCAAATTGATCCCAGTGACTCGAACCCTGATCCAGGCCCTTCAGTGGTGGCAGGACCAGAGCAATCTGAGACAGGGGGTTCCCTTCACTCCCCAGTCTCACTCCTTGACCCTTACTACAGATGCATCCCTCTTGGGGTGGGGAGCTCACATGGGCGACCTTACTACCCAGGGGTTGTGGTCCCCTCAGGAATCTCTGCTCCACATCAATTTGTTGGAACTCAGAGCAGTTTTCTAGCACTCCAGGTTTTTCCACATCTGTTCAGAACAAGGTTGTTCAGGTCAGAACAGACAATACCACTACAATGTGGTACATCAACAACAAGGGGCACTTCGGTCTATGGCCTTGTGTCCGAAGCAATGAAGTTGTGGTCTCTGGCTTACTCTCTGAACACCTTCCTTACGGCAGTTCACCTCCCAGGCAAGGACAATGTCCTAGCGGATGCTCTCAGCAGGATTTCCCAGGGCCATCACGAATGGGCACTGGATCCCTAGTACTGGAGGTAGTATTTGCCAGATGCGGCACCCACAGATAGATCTCTTTGCAGCCCCAGACAATCACCAACTTCCCTTTTTTGCTGCAGGCCCCAGTGTTGGGCTCAGTCCCTCTGGATGCCTTCCCTACTCAGGAAGGAAGTTTCTCTATGCTTTCCCCTCCCTCTTCTCTTCAAGGTGCTAGTCAAAATCAGATCTCAACCCTGCAAGATGATCCTGATTGCTCCAGATTGGGCCAGGCAGCCCTGGTACCCACTCTTCATGTCCTTAGCAGTCCACCTTCCCCTGTGTATTCCCAGGAATCACAACCTGTTAACCTGTGCTCAGGGGAGAGTTTGGTATCCGAACCTCAAATCTTTCAATCTCAAGGCATGACTCTTGAAGAGTTAGAGTTTGCTGACCTACACCTTTCCCAAGGTGTATTGGATATCTTGAAAGCCTCTAGGAAGCCTTCCACCAGGGCTACTTATAATTCAAAATGGAAAAGATTTTCCATATGTTGTGCTGGTAAGCATATTTCCCCAGAATCTGCTGACATGCCCACGACCCTGGATTATTTGGTGCATTTGAATTCTTTGGGGCTGAGACCAGCTACCTTAAAAGTGCACTTGGCAGCTGTGTCTGTCTTCTTATTAGCAGGTAAGCCTTCTCCTTTTTCAGCTCACCCTGTGTTCTCCAAGTTTTTTAAAGGGTTGCTTCACACCAACCCTCTGTTCAGGGACCCTGCCCCTGCTTGGGATCTTAATATTTGCATTGCCCAGCTTATGCAACCCCCTTTTTGAGCCATTGTTTTCAGCAGAGCTTAAGTACTTCACTTGGAAAACTGTGTTTCTGGTATCCATCACCTCTGCCAGGCGCACAAGTGAGCTGCAAGCATTGTCAGTGGAGCCTGATTTTTATCTCCTTTCACAGAGATAAGGTGGTCCTCAGGACTAACAAAGTTTTTGCCTAAGGTGGTTTCAGACTTCCACCTTAATCAATCCATGTCTCTTCCTGTGTACTTCACTGACCATTCCTCCTCTGGCGAGAGGAGATTGCACAGTTTAGATGTCAAAAGAGCCCTTTGTTACTATATAGAACGTACCAAGGGTCACAGGTTTGAATCCTCAATTGTTCCTCACTTATGGTGAGGTTGGTAAAAATAAACCTGCCACTAAAAGATCCATTGCCAGGTGGATTGTCTCTTGTATCCAATTTTGCTATGAAAAACTGGGTGAAGATTCCTCCCTCAGGCCTGAGGGCTCACTCTACCAGAGGTACAGCAGCGTCTCTGGCTGGCAGGGACATCCTATCCTAGAGATATGTCAAGCAGCTACCTGGAAAACAGTTCACACTTTTACTAAGCATTACTCCCTGGATATCCAGCTAGAGTGATGCTTGATTTAACACAGCTGTGCTTCAGAGCCTATTTCCTAAGTAGGTTCTGTCCCTCCTCCATGGAGGTACTGCTGTGTAATCTGCATATGTCATAATATAGCAAGACTTCATGTTTGAAGAAAAATTACTCACCTTAGTAATGTTGTTTCTTCTAATGGAGTCTTGTTATATTATGACCTCCCCCCCAGCCTGCCCCTCTCAGAACCTCTGTTTTTGGGATGTGGGTGGGCAGTGTAATGTTGGCACTTCATAGATGCCCACTTTATTTTCACCCTTTCTTAGGGTGCTTAGGTGTTATGCTTTATATTTCTTTCTTGAATCCCCTGACTTGAGTCTTTGTTTTGGGATCAAGAACAAAAATGTGTTTTTGTAGTTAGTAGCCAGTGGGCTAGTGTAGGTTCTGGCTTCCACACAGAACCTTAGTGAGTTTTTGCTCGTAAAGATCTGACAGTTTAAGTTTGAGCTACAACAGACAGAGTGTTCAACCGAGCTCGCGCTCAAGGTTCCATGCCCTGCATGGAAAGTTAACTCTTTCACCTCCGGAGCAGTTCTAACCTGGGGTTATACTGCATATGTCATAATATAGCAAGACTCCATTAGAAAAAACAACATTACTAAGGTGAGTAATTTTTTCTTTCTTCACAGAGACTGTCACAGTTGACTTTGATGTTGTTGCAAAGAGACTTGGACATTACCCCCAAGAAGACAATCTTGTTACCTGCCAGTCTCCTCTACAATGGAGAATCCCATGAGTGCCCACTGACTTTCAGCCTCCCTCATCCTCTTGCACGCACTGCCCTGATACCCTTGCAGAAAATTGGTATACTGATGGGTCATCATATCATGTGACTGGTAAGCCAGAGACTGGGTTTGCAGTGGTCACACCACAGTAGAATCATTCCCACACTTGTACTTCATACTCTTCTCAGTACACTGAGCTAGCAGGCGTTGCTTGTGCTTTAGAAAATATTAAGGATTGCTCAGTTAATATGTATATAGACAGTACCTATGTAGTAAATACTGTTGCCATGCTTCCATTATATATTGCAAACAAGTTTTTAGCTTCAAATGGAAAACCTTTGTCTTACGTGTTTTTGTTACAGTGTATGGTGCATCGGCTTAAAACTTTGTCCACCAGTGGCTATCCTTAAGGTTAGGGACATTCCATTGATACCCACAAGCGGAGAAATCAAGCAGCCCATAATGCAGCTCAAGCTGCAGCACAAAAGATGCCCCGGTGCCCTCCCCTTCATTTATACCTGCACCAATTATGGCATTAAACCCTGCAACCCTCAGATCTAGAATCCTTACAGTTTACCTATGACCCTTACCAGATAGTGGTTAATTGGCATCTGCAGCAATGTCCTTGCATTGCCCCCCACTCCTTAGGCAAGCAAGAGTTTATTAACTGGGGCTGCCCCCAATTCAGTCTTAATGTATCCAGAGAATGAACAGTCTTTTCCTGTTGCTTGTGTTCCCCCTGAACTAGCACATGAGGTATTCCACCTCTATCATGCCCATCCCACAGGAGGGCATTACTCACTAGATACTACTTTAGAAAAGCTTAAGGCAGTTATGTGGTGGCCAACCCTGCAACAAGACCTTAAAGATAAATGACACTGCTGCCTCCCTTGTTTACAAACCAACCTCCCCATACCTTCAACAGAGCACTACAGCAGTCAGCAAAAGCACCTGATGGTCCCTGGGACCATATACAAGTTGATTTTATCACTGGATTGCCTAGAACACCAGGTAACTACACTAATTGTTTGGTTGTCATTGATGTTTTCTCAAAATGGATAGAAGCATTTCCTATGAAAAACAAAGAAGCTTACACAGCAGCTCGTGTATTGTTATATGAGTTATTTTCCAGGTGGGGACTGCTACGGGTAATTTCCTCAGATAGACCTGAATTTACAGGAAAAATGTTTAAGCAGCTGCAAGCAATGTTAGATATTAAGCAGGAATTACACATGGCATTCCACCCACAGTCATCAGGAGTGGTAGAAAGAGGAAACAGGTACCTTAAAAACAATGTTAACTAAATTTTGTGCTGATAAGCCCACACAATGGAGTAAAATGTCCTTATGTTTATTGGCAATCTGATCTACACCTACTAGAACTACTGGTGTTAGCCCATATCAGGCTATGACTGGGAGGTTAATGAAAACCCCTGGACATCTGCTGCTACCAGTGGTGATCCCCTTCCTACCAGGAGCTGTAACTGAAAATTGGGTAAAGCAAATGCAAAATTAAATTGCAGAAGTAAATAAATTTGTTGCTGTTAATATTACAAAACAAAGAAGCAAATGAAAAAGTATTTTGATGAAAAGGTACATCCATTTGAATACCAAATTGGGGATGTAATTATAGTAAAGGACTATGCTAAAAAGGAACACTGCTTTATATCCACATGGAAGGGGCCTTTTCCTGTGGTAGACAAGGCAAGCCCTGCCGTATATCTAATTCAACTGGCAGGCAAGAAAAAGTAGTCTGTGTTAAAATGGGATCATATTAACCAGTTGAAAAATGTTCAGTAAATAGGAGCAGGTACTAGCCTGATCTTCTTTTGTAAAACAGATTAAAACAACATACCATGATCAGACACAATGAGGGTAGCTAAAGGTACCTGCCCTCCCCATCACTGCCATTATCCAGACACTTATTTTGTGTCAATGTGTAATCTTGCTCCACGGACAGAGAACAGTTTGGTTCCAGGACCATGAAATTGGGGCAAACGATGCAAGTAAAATCAAAAGAATGCAAAGGTTGGAAATAACCGGTATGATGACTGCATATATAAGGTGTGGTTCAAGCCAGGCGATATGTACCCATTCAATTGGAGGACAATTCACTATACCAATTAAGGACACTAAAGGCAATTTAAAAGCATGTACCCTACATTGCTGTCCACCTAAGTGTGCTCATCATGGCAAGGCTGTTAATTCTGTGTGGGGAGCAGCAGTGGGTGTAGCTATGATGCTGTGGGACCATAGTATCAAAAGAGAGTGACAGTTGAGTACAGAATGCAATCATACCTATGGTGGGTAAAAATAGAAGATGTACAAAAAGATGGTTATGGTTTATGGTGGTGTAGATACAAGGTGACCTTACCTGGGTGGCAAGGAACAGATGAATATGTGATGCAAGCAGAAATAATGCCCAAAGATCCATTGGGAGTCCCTGCACAACCTCCTAAGTCCTGGGTTCAAGTAACCAATAAAACACAGGTTACCCCACCCCCACTGAAGACATATTTCCAACTACAACTGAGCACTCCTCTAATGATACATCCCCAGGGCCCTCTAGCGGATTAACTGCTACCTCAGTACCTGGAAATCTTATAAATAATGTACAATTATACAATGGCAAGAAAGAATCTTGGACTGTGATTGGTCAGTTTGGGGCTGGACCCATGGCGTTACCCCAGCACGTCACCACAGATCTATTCTCAGCCTCACTGTGAAGCTGCAGATGCGCTTGATTGTTTCATCTGCTCTTAAAAACAAAAAATATTTTTCCATACAAAAACATCTTTAAAATTATCTTTTTTATTCTGTATAACAATGAGCCATTGTATAATAGCATAATGTACGCCAGGGTGTGTGTCGTTTGGGATAACACCACACCTGGGGCATTGGATGCACTCGGCCTGCGGCCTCGTGCCCAATCCCCCCCAAGCGTGGCGTTATCCCAGCACGACACACACCCTGTCATGCATTATTCCTTTATTTATCCATATACCTGTTGTCTTAAATATCTCCCATTGGAATATGGCTGAGTTTGGACACCGCACTCAAACTAATGTGATCTTAGTTTACGCCTCCTTGGTAATAGGTGTAATAGCAGCCCATCATCAGAGGTCCCAAGATAGAATAGCAGGGCAAGAAACTCTAAAAACATTTAGGTCCAGATGACTTCATGACTTAGGTTTAGGAGCACTAGGAGGAATGGTGGGAACAGCTACATGTCTGTTTGGGTCAGGCATGTCCATCTCAAATAGGGTAGATGCGGACAGAATTAAAAATCATATGAGGTATTTTGAAACCAACCAGGCCCAAGTGATAGATAAGGCCGAGCTGCATGGAATTGAAGGTTTGTCACAAGAATAGCGACTTACAATCTTTAATATGCATGACATAACGAGATTATTTGAGGAAACCAAGAAAAAAATAAATGAGCTAGTTGAGGTTAATAATAAAGATGGTCAGGAAAAGAGAATAGGAAGAGAAATCATTTGCACTGCATATCGTGGGCATGTGCTTAAACCATAACCAAATTATTAGACCTGGAGTGGACGCTCCCAGATCTTATTAAGAATGGGCATCTGGCCCAATGGTATTGTCCTCCGTGTGTGTCCAAAGCAGGAAAGGTAAACTGGCAATGTGTGCAAGGGTGTAGTTCTCTCTCCCCTGGCACCATTCGTAATTCAGGTTATGTGACTTCACACCCTAGTACAGGACAGTGTTATGCACAAGAGTCCTGCACTGTGAGAGATTATGTATGTCTCTTTTACACTGTGCCTTCCCTTGTTTGACCCACAGACTGCAGTATTTGATAAAATAGCAGCTGTCCATTCAGTAGGTTATTTAGAGGAAGATGTGTATAAAGAATGATTAGATCCTCCCTCCCTGCTAGTATATCTCCCTAACTTGCAAACTTGGGTTGCGCCCCATTTATCATGCTGTGCTATAAAGGGATATTGATATCTATGCAGGTGTGATGTGTTTGACGTCACCACCCCTGTATGTGGATATAAGAATGAAAGACCAGATGATTACTATAATCCAAATGCCACTATCACCTGCCCAATTAAATTAACCAAATGGCGTAGACCCATGGCTAAGGCAACATATAATGGACATGGTCAATACTGTGTAGTTACTAATCAAAAAATCTTCTCATATAGGCTCCTGTCATGTCAAATAAATATATCAAATGTTTGCTTTACCTCCACCCAGCATACTGTCATTGGTCAAACCATTTTAAAACCTATCCCTGTTTTTAAGGAAGAAACCATCCAAAGTGACCCTGATCACCAGGAAATAGAGGAATATCTGCCCTACTTTAATGTGCCTATTGAAACCCTCACCCTAAACCTCAAAGCCCTACTGGCCAGAAAAGATGCCCACTTGGTTGAGGTTGGAAATCAGATGTATAATACAGAGCAGGTTATGAATGACATGATTCACCAGGGAGATTTAAATGTAATGCTTACTGACAACAGGTTAGATTCAGCTTTTAAGGCTTTTGTTGTAATCCAGGCAATTCTTATTGTGGTACTAATTATTATGTCATGTTGTCTTAGAAGTACTATTAAGAGTCATAAACAACTACGTGATTTGAGAATAGCCCTGGTTATTCCCATGGCCCAAATGTCCAAGCTCTGAGAAAATATCTGCATAATTCACTAGCAGTAGATCAAAATTATGAAGCTGAGTAATCTACTAACACCTGATTATCTTATAATGGTATTATAATGTGTGTTAAATATAGCAAATTTAGGTTTATATTTACATAATAACACATATGCATGTTATATTATTAAAATAAAACAAATTTAACACATACTTATCATATGTATATCTGCTAATATTGGCTAATATTTTCAAAGAAGGGTTTATTTGATTTTATTTTATAATTAGCATCTTTATTTTTATGTTCAATTTGTGAAGGTTGGGGTCCCCATGAGGTTCCTCCTTGCCTTTGAGGTGGGGACTGTTGAAAGTGACCAGTGGCCAAGGTTTTAGTGACCAGTGACCAAAGTTTTATACAAGTTTACCAACAACAACATTTATATATACAGTATATATAGTTGGCTAACCAAAAGGTTGAGAAGATAGAAAAGGTGTAGAAAGGCTTGCAGAGGCTGCAAGTGGTTAGTGAAGGGCTACAAGTGGCTAGTGAAGGGCTACAAGTGGCTAGTGAATAACTAAATACCACCATGTGAATTAATTTGTATGTGGGTGCATGGGTTTAAAAAATGGTTGAGGCCCTGTAGATGATACTTGTAGAAAAATAGTGGAAGGAAAATAAGTAATGTTTAGGAACAGATGTTTTAAGCAAAATTAGCTTTGATCTGCTCAGCTGAGGTACTTTGTACAAAACATGTCTTTCTGTAACCTAAAAGGTCATGGTCAAGATAAGATGCAGCTGCTTCAAGTAACTCCCATCTAGCCTTGGCTAGTGCAATTCCTCATCTCACGATTACTTGTGTTTTAAAAAAATGTATAACAGAGCTGATAAGAAATAATTATATCCTTGCTTTGGCAACTATCTACTAAAAGGCTTTTTTTGCAGTTCTAAGCAATTGATTTTAAATGGAGTAAAAGCCTTTTTTTTGTTTTGTTTCCTGTCTCCTAAAGCATGTTATTTTTAATGTTGTAAAATCCCCTGACCATCCAAGGATGATGATAAACAGACTGTCTTATCTCGACAAAGTGTCAAATGTATCTTATAACCAAGGTATTTTATGGCCAATGTACTTTTGAACCCTTGTCTCATGATTTTATTAAATGACATAGTATCTAGGTTAAAATTTGCTGTAGTAATTTTGGAAAGTCCCACCATGCATTTTTGATGTAAACAATATGGGTATAAGTACAGGGCTTGGATGTCATGTCCAGTGTCTCGTCGAGAGGAAAGAAGTCTGAGACCTGACTATCCATAGTGCGCGAAGGATCCAGGGAAGGGGAGTATGTTTTCATTTTCTCTGAAAACCTGTAACCCTGTGATACAAATATTACTAGCTGTTTAGATTGCATGTTCGAAACACCCCAATGGGACTGCCCCATTGGCTGTTTAGAATTAATTTGTAATAAGTACACCCAGGCAGTAGCAGGCTATCTGATGCCTAGAAATAATGTTAGCATGTATTCCTTTTTCTAAATTAGGATTATTAATCATGACAGGATGAATTCTTATTGTTAAAATATGATTTTTCTGGTTTGTCTTTATATATTGGGTAAATAACAGTTAATTTGGCCCTAAGCTTACATGTTTCTGTTTACAAATTATGCTAGAATGCACCTCTTTCTGTAAATTACGACTAGTCATCCTGTCAGGGTGCATCTTTATTGTTCCAATAGGATTTTTCTGGTTAGTCTTGTTGATACTATAGTAATAAATTACAACTAATTTGGCAAAGAATACAGTGTGGTGGCTTTATTGAATTACTGAGAATTACCAACCAGGAACCTGAATTTGTGTAGCCTCACTGTCTCAGTGAGGCATATTTGGTTTATTTACGATTACCTTTAAGCTTTTCTTTTGTTGGGCCTTGTCTGCCATTGTATTATTGTATGTGATTTTTGGCAACCCAAGGTATAAGGTGAAATATCCACATATGCTTCCACAACCCTTTTGCCATGGGCAGTACTGGATCCTTTACTTCGGTGATGTAGCAGCAACAATTTTTTTCTGCAAAAAGTAGTCTGAAAAATAAAATTTTAAGATTTAATTACTAAATTTCTTTAATTGCATTAAATAAAAACAGTTCACATGGGCAGGCATTCCTTACCTAGAGAACACTTGTTTCAATATCTGCAACAAGGTTTGCACGAAGTGTTCAGTTTTCACCCCCTGCTCCATTACAGTTGGTATTGGGACAAACAAAGCTTGCTGAGGCAGTTACATTTGTTTGCCTAATATGATTTCATATGGTGAGATACCTGTGATGTAGTTTGGCTTTGCTTTTAGCAACATTAGAATTAAAGGTAGAAGCTATCATACTGTGCACTGGGATAGCCTCTATTAGTTCTTGTGGCTACCAGCCACATATTACTTTGATTTCTTTAAAAAAAAAAAAACAACTAAACAAAACAAAAATAGAGGAGGCATTCCTTCCCTTACTGGTAGGTTAGAAAACAGTTTTGAACTGATGTACATAAAATTCAGATTAATACCATGCCCCTGTTTCTGATTGCATTTCATGGCATAGTTTGTTCATGAAAATGTTACTGACATGTGGAATTACACCAGTGTTGGTAACAGTTGTAGTATTACACAAACCCTCTCCTCTGGTGAACCATTAAAAAGCCTTTTATCATTGCGTTTGTTTATGTGGGAACAGTATACATCTGCCACCATTTCTAGAATGTTTGTCTTAAAATGAATTGGCATGAAATAATTTGTTAGTGGCTACTCTGAACATAAGCAATGTAATCAATATTTCACAATGGTTGTCTGCCTTTTATCGGCACATCAGTTAATTCATGTATGCCTTGTTTAAACAGTTGTTAATCAGCTACTGCTGAAAGCATTTAGTGATGTGGATGAGGGTGTACAGAGGATTCATGTCTATCTCTCCCATGAGCTCCTTGTAGTGAAAGGAGATTGGCTGGGCATTTCATTATCGATGGGAATGTAACATAAAAGTTAAAAAGTCATTTTAATAATATAAAAATATAAACACGGCAAGTGTAGGGGTGTGTTATTCAAGGCAGTGAAACCCCTGTACAGAGGACTTAATCAAAGGTTTGAGATAACACTCCCCCCATAGGATCATGTCTATAATATGGACTATGTAAGCACAGTAACACTGGCATTTCATTCAGCAGAAAGGAAACAACCATAAAACTGCTGACAGAAGTTAAACTTCATATTGGCCAGTGAGGATTTCACAGTAAAATTGTTTTATCTGTTGGCTTGGATTTCAGTCAGTAGCCCCTTCTCCAAGAGATGGCTGAGAATTCAAGGATGTAAGTTTTAATTTGAACATGCCTCTTATAGAAGGATTCCCTCTCCCTTCAGGGAAGGAGAATTTATTAAAACCAATTAAAACCTCCAATGCTTAACTAGCAATACGGTACACAAAATCCTGTTTCTTAAAAAATAGAGGGATAGCAAGAGTTGGGACCCCCTTGCAATTGAGATGACACATATGTGCCATTGTAACATAACTTGAAACGCACCAACATTAACAGCTGAAGGAAAACTCCCTTGTTCCCAGTAACAATTAAATACTGAGCCTCTCATCTCCCATTTTCTTTCATATATGTGTGTGTGTGTGTATATATATATATATATATATATATATATATATATATATATATAATATATACACACACACACAGTTTAAACTAAGGAAAGCCTGTGGCAGCACAGGGTGGAAGTTTTAATTCACTAGACCAAAGACAGCTTTACCTATGGAACTGTCTCCAATATATTTTCCAGAAACCAAGGGCTCACAGATCTACAGGGATTCCTGTAGTTTACAGGGATATTGAGCCTTCTACGTGAAAAATTGTTCCCATAGACTTACGATGGTTTTACAGGAAAACTGAGGAACCTGGCTTCCATTTAATTTGGGTTTGAAGAGGCTAAACAGGTGATTGCTAAATCTGTAAAGGAAAACATTTTGTTGTTTTAAGCCGTAAAGTTGAATATTTATTTATTTATTTATTTTATTTGGAAAATAATGAATTCTTTCCTTGCCTGATTAAGGGACCGGATGGTCCCAGGTACAAAGCAAAATATGGCAATACCATTTAAACCAAAATATTACAGTAGCACTATTCATTGTTAAGGTGCAAGGCAAAACATAACTTTTAACTGTAGAATGCTCTTTGTCACTCTGTGGATCTTAAAGGGACACTGTCAACCTGTTTTTCATCATATTATTTCTAGTTGAAACCCCACATTTTATGATTGCGTACCTTCTCTAAAATTCAGATGTTGCTGTTTGTTTTGTCTGCCTCCTTGTTTAGTAGAACTGAAATGCATGCTAATGTATATTTATAAACAACCTTGTTTTGTTTACAATCCTATTTCTGTTCTTACTGCATACTTCCTGAGCACTAGAAACACCCCCAAACAGTGCAGTCACTCATAAGAAAATAGCCTCCTAAACTCCCACTGCATCATGAGGGGCTAGACTGTGTTGTGGGTGTTCCCCAAGTCCAGGAAAGATGCATTTGGAATGTTCAAGGAATGTAAACAAACCTGTTTTAGTGTGATAACACCAGTGTGTTGGGCAGTCTGTTTTTTACATTTTTAAAGAAAATAAGAGTCAGAATCGAACTACCAGCTACATCAACAATCTTTACAGAATGTTGGCAATCATAAAATGTGTTTTTTAAACTAGGGACACTTTGAGACCTAAGGGGGGTTGACAGTGTCCCTTTAACTGAAGTATTTTGGAGAAACTTAAAGAGCTAGTGTACTGCTTGAAATGAATAGCAATTTTCAGATGCAGTCAGCTATCACTTCAATAGGTATTTTGTATTTTCTATTTGCTAATTAGAAGATTTTCCACCTGGCAGTACTGGGGTGATGTGTGGAGCAGCACTGTATAGGGAGGAAAAAAGTCAGTTCTGTTCCTCACACTACATTGTCAGAAATGAGACCAAACACCTTGAGGCACCACAATCCTTGCAGCCTGAGCTGTGACTCTCACAAGCTACCAATCAAAATGCAGGAAATTGTAACATCACTAGTAACCAGGAGAGCCAGTCCCTGCTGCTTCATGTGAAAGTGAAACCTAGCGGTGAGAAATGGTTCTCATTGGTTGCTAGTGATGCCATAGTTAGTGTGGTCTCAGTGTTGATGTAGTGGGAGGAACAGAACTGACTGTTTCTGCCCTCCAGTCAGAGTGCTGCTCCACACATCACCCCAGTACTGCCAGGTGGAAAATCTTCTAATTAGCAAACAGAAAAGAAGAAATACTTGAGATATAAGAAGTGATAGCTGACTACATATGAAAGTTACAATTAATTGCAGGTAGTTTCCAGGCAGTACACTAGCTCTTTAAGTGAGAGAATATTTTTCAAAACAACGCATAACTTCCCTTCCCTGTCAAAGAAGAAAAACTTTTAAAATGCATACCACAGACTCTGTAAGAATTTAAAAGGTAACGTAAGGTATTTGTAACACAGTATACCACACAGTTCAAAAGAAATTGCAGTTTAGTTTCCTACTCACATGATCATTAGTAAAATAACACTTTTTATTTTTTTTATTATTGAATATAACCTTGAACATATAATTATAGAGAACTGCCTTGTCCTGACAGCTCACTGAAGTGTTATGTGTAGACATTGTACAGCGAGAGACAGGCAGTGGAATATTTTTCCTTTTTGACTGGCCAAGCCATACTGAAGATAAACTAGTAAGAAGGGCTGGGGGGATACTGGGATGCATAGGGAGAGGCATCAACAGTAGAAAACAAGAAGTTGTTATCCCTCTGTACAGACAGTTAGTGAGACCCCATCTGGAGTGCTGCGTGCAATTCTGGATACCCCATCTCCGCAAAGACACAGACAGAGTGGAGGCTGTTCAGAGGAGGGCAACCAAAATGGTACAGGGTCTGCACCAGAAGACATACAAGGAGAGACTAAAGCAGCTTAATATGTATACCCTTGAGGAAAGGGGGGGGGACATGATAGAAACGTTCGAGTATCTCAAGGGAATTAACAAAGTACAAGAGGGTAGCATCTTTTTGAAGAATAGATGTGCAAGAACAAGGAGGCACAATTTGAAGATAGAGAGGGGACAGCTCAGAGGTAATGTTAGAAAGTATTTTTCACAGAGAGGGTTGTGGATGCATGGAACAGCCTTCCTGAGGAGGTTATGAAGTCAGGAACAGTGGGACAACTCAAGAATGCATGGAACAGGCATAAGGCAATTCTAGTCGGGGGTAGGAGGAAGTAAGCTGTTGATTAACTAGAATCTGCAGCTTATCCATCAGGTAGGGAAATGGGATGACTAGGTGGGCCTAGCGGTCCTTATCTGCCGTCAAATTCTATGTTTCTAACTGTAAGAGGATACAGAAAATACTATACAGCAATAATAGATCAGAAAAAAGAAAGTTATGTGGGATAATTTCAGATGTGAGCATGTCAGGTTGTACTTAACCTTTGTCAATTACATTTTATATGTAACTCTTGAGTGCTAAATTTAACACATGCAGCTCATGTATCTGCCTATTGCATTCAGAATGATGAACCTCTGAACCAGTTTTCATTTCTCACACACACACATGCACACAGCCTCCGAGACAATTCTGCCTGCTCACAATTTAGTGCCTCTTTTGCTTCAGAGAATAAGCCAGTCACACGTTTACATTTTCTTTCAATACCAGAGACTTGTTCTTGCAATGCCAATACTGCTCAATATAAACCCTGTACTATATTTCCATTTTGCTTATAAGTTGTAACTTTTTTATTGTTCAAAACATCATTTTCTAATCTTTGTTGAACATAATGCCATGGCGCTGCATGCCTCATGACATCAGATGTGGACAATATCCCACCTCCATGTGATTTAATACAGTATATTATTCAACATAATCCCTGTATTTTGTGAATCTGTTTTCTGTGAAGTTCCCATTTTCAGTCTACCAGAGTTGTCAGAAGATAGATCCCCTAAGCTGCCGTGGAAGTTAGGTTGCAACCCTTACCTTTCAGTAGTCTATATATGATTTAAAACTGTGTCTACCGGCCTCCCCTTGTTCGGGTGCCAACTGTTAGATTTGTGACTTGTTATATTAGAATTATTTTAGAGTTACCAATGAGAATCTTACAACCTGTAAAAGGTATAACAAAATCCAATTTTATTTCACAGGGTGAGACCAGACAGGACACAGATGTTTAATATAACATTTCTGTTTCCATATACCATTATACTGCAAGCATATATAAACAGTGAGCATAAAATACATTCTGTATTTGTATCTCAATTGCCCTATCACCTAGACTAACAGATGTCATTTTGAATTAAATATTCATACTCACACCTGGGTCAAATGGCTGAGACTTCATGACATTTGATAATGCTGGGCTCCATGTGACAAAGAGATAAAAACCGCTCACCTCATATTCGCTAAAGTTTGCTTTGTCTACGTGGTGCAGACAAGATGCTTTCTCACGAGAACCAAGCTTGATCAGCATTCTATTAGCTCTCAATTTATTTCCCAAAACATGTTTTGGACTAGGTTGTTATGACATTACACTTGTAAGACATACAGGATCTAGCATCCAATCCCATCTCCGAGCTGTACAGAGAAATATATTTTTCTCCTTAAAGCTAGATGCCAGGTTGCTTATCTAAACTACGCTTAGGCGAATAGTAGAACCTTCATTAAAAGTTACAATGTAGAAGAATATGTGAGAAACAGATAACAGCAATGGTCCCAGGCCGTGCCTAGACATTGAGTAAACAGATAACACATTTGCTTAGCTTTGAAAATCCACAGCTCTGGGCTCCACAACCTAACAAGGTTAACAAAACTCTGTATTTTACATTTTTTTCTGATAAAACCTAGATTAACCCCTTAGTGTGTTTCAATCTGCCTACAGCGTATACAGATGTATTGGTTTCTGATACTAAAATATATGCAGTTATTAATATAATGTCTCTACTAATACTGTATATTTATGTTACTAATAGGCTCATGATAATAATATGCTCACTCTCACAAGTATCTATACACTTAGGCCCAGATATTCAAACTGCACCAGGCTGTGGCGCAAGCCCAGGCGCAGCTGAAATGGCTGCGAGGGGTGTGGACTAGGCATATTCAGCGGAGCTGCGCCATGGCTCAGCAGTGTTGAGTATCTCACCCTGACTACCTGCAATGCACATGGCGCGTAGCACTGTGACGCACCAGTGGCCAGAGTGGAGCATGAGGATATGCTAGAGCAAGTTCCATTGCATAAGGCGCAGCAACGCGATATTCAAAAGTTGACATGCAAATGGGGCCATAATGTATGCAAGGTGCACATGGGGCCATTTGCATGTCATTATGGCCCCATTTGCATGCAGGTGCACCGATCCCTGACGACTTGCGCCTGGCACCCTGGCAGGCAGCAGCTGTCGGGGACCGACGTCCCCTGTAGTCGGCAATGTGCTTCACAGTCCAATCGCGGGCTGCAGTAAAAAATGGAAAATCATAAATCCCTGGTGGTCCAGTGGACCTGCCTGCCCGATCGCGGGCTAAGTATATATATAAAATCCTCATCATCCCTGGTGGTCCAGTGGACCTGCCCACCCAATTGCGGGCTAAGTATATATATAAAATCTCTATCATCCCTGGTGGTCCACTGGACCGCTGCTTGCCCGATCGCAGGTATTTGTAAAAAAAAATGAAGAATTCCGTCCCAATATCCCTGGTGGTCCAGTGGACGCTGTCTGTCAATGCGGGCATTTGTAATAAAAACAATAAATATGTCCAATATCCCTGGTGGTCTAGTGGTAACTCCCCTCCCACCCACCCACTGAGCTCACCGCCCCACCCCCGTCAGCCGTGGGCAGCAGCACCCTACCGCCTGCTGCCCGCCTGTGACTGACACCATTGGTGGCTTGTCGTCCATTGTTCTACAGCATGAGCCAATGGGCGTGCAGCCCATACCATACTACACATATCGATGAATGGGATCCATTCACATATTTGGAATGTGGTACAGTATGAGCTGCGCCCGATGCTCACACTATGACCAATGGGCGTGCAACCGGCGGTGTCAGTCGGTGAGGTGACGGCGGCAGGCTGGTGGGTGCTGCCGCCACTGGCTGACTGGGGGAGCAGGCGGTGGGGCTTGGTGAGCGGGTGAGGAAGGGGCTACAGACACCAGGGATATTGGATATTTATTGTTTTTATTACAAATGCCCACGACAGCAGACAGCGTCCACTGACCACCAGGGATATAGGGGTTCTTTTATGTTACAAATGCCCACGATCAGGCATGGGGGCACTGCCAGGTGTAGACAGAGCTCGGTGTCCACCCACAGTTGGCAGCTGCCATGTTGCGCCCTGCAGTGCGGCAGCTCACCTGTGGGTGGCCATCTGTTCCTTTTTTTTTTTGGATCAACTTTGTGCTGGGGTAGGTAAGGCTTGCACATGCATGGTTCTGCACATCCCAGGCTGAATATCTGGCTGTGCAGGGTATGCATGGGCACGCCCCCCACCTGCACCTGCATACATCACTGATGCACTCTGGCGCATCGGGATTTGTGTCGCGCACTTTTCCCTTTTGAATATCGCACCGGGGCGCATCAGTGGGTTACGCATGGTGCAACACTTTTGAATATCTGGGCCTAAATGTTTAAAATATGAAGCTTAACTACACAGTGTTTATGAATACACTGTGCTTATGGATCTAACTAATAATATGTACATAAAAGTAATAATGGGCCCTATTCGCTAAAGGAAATTGTGGCTACGTGCAGTGTAACTTGGGCACGCAGCCACTGTATAGCTGTCTGTGCTCACTGTTCCCCCCACCCTATTCCAGGTAAGGCAAATGTCCAAACGGGTTTTAAAACAAAACTGGATTCGATCATTCTTCTGACTTGAGCTCACACAAGATGTTAAATTCTCACTCTACTTGTCACATATTTCAACCGGTACAGTCTATCTTCTGTTACCTTGTCACCGCAGGGTGATCAATTCTTTTTACTCTGGGTTGGCTTCAATCCTGGTGGGGTACTTCTACTATCAGACACTGGTTCTGATGGAGGCAACTAGCAGTTCTCAGAGTCCACCACCCCAGGCAGCCCAGGCAATGATTCCCCGAGCATCTCCTTGCCCATATTTCTTATTCACTTGACAAACTTCACAGTTCCAGTGCTGACACTGTGCAGCACTACATGATCCTATGACTCTGACTACCCACACAGTCTATTCATTTACACTTCTCTCACAAACTTTTTCTCTTTTAAAACAAGGACACTTTGCCCTCCTGGGCACCCATCTGGTGCATACTGGCACTACATTGACCTTTTGGGGCAATACTGGCCCACTCTTTATACTCTGAGGTAAATTCCTGTTTTTGGATAGGAATTTGGTAACTTCACAGGAAGGGCACCGCTGGATATCAAACCAGTCACTTTAAATGTAAACTAGAGTGAATATCACCTCAGATCCTTTGCTCACAGAACTCCCTGGAATCATCTTCCTCTCAGACAGACCTCTGTTTCTTTCTTCACATTTTTTATTCTCTTGCTGGAGAGGGGGCATCCCCCTTTCAAGGGCCTTTTTCAATGGCAGCCACCAAAAATAAGTACTTTTTCTCACTGCTAGGCTCTATTGAGATTTCAGAACAGTGAAAGCTGGCACTGTGTACCAGGTGCTAGCTTCCCACCAACAGTAACTCACCAGTTCCTGCCCTTTGGCAAAGATCACTGACTCCTTCCTTTAGAATACCAAGTCAGACCGACTGACCCAATCCTCCAGGGTATACAAAGCTGACACAACCTAAAGTTTGGTAGACACTCATAAAGGTACATTACTTAGCTCCTGAGGGGTTACACAAATCAACTGTGTAAAAACTGGGAAAACTCAGAAAGTGTGTAGTGACAGAGTAAAGGGAGACTGAGCTGGTGCTGAAAGGAGGAGTCAAAACAGACTGACAAACTTATGAACATACAAAGAAGCCAGCAGAAGAAGGCTATTTGGTCTTTCTAGTCTGCTTGTATTGCATGGTCCACAGCTTGAGCTACTGTCCCTGCTCCCTCCACTCCTCCCATCCTTCCTATCCATGATCCTTACCTTTCCCCTATGCCTATACCAGCCCCTCTTGAAGCTGCCCACTGTCTTCAATGAGACCACCTCTTCCGGCAGTGAATTCCATGTGTCCACCACCCTCTCCATGAAGAAGTGCTTCCTGACCTCCCTCCTAAACCTTTAGTTTAAGACTGTGCTCCCGCATGTTATGGTTGCCACTCAGCTTAAAGAGACCCTTCTTATCCACCTTATTTATCTCATTCAAGTACAAGAAGATCTCAATCATGTCGCCTCCTTCTCTCTCTCTCTCTCTCTGCTTTCCTCCAGGGAGTACATGTTCAGTGCCCTCAACATCTCCTCATATGCCTTACCTTGCTGATGTCCTGTCATATTTGTAGTCCTCCTCTGGATCCTCTCCAGCAAGTTAATGTCCTTTTTTGTGGTGTGGGCACCAGTACTGAATTCCATACTCTAGATGTGGCCTCACCTGTGACCTGTACATGGGCAGTATACCCTCTTCTCTCCTACTACTGATCCCCCTAGCTATGCATTCCAGTATCTTGTTTGCCCTTGCTGCTGCTTTCTTGCACAGCATGGAGTGCTTCAGGTTACTAGTGATCATCACTCCCAGGTTCTTCTCCTCCTCTGATGCAGATACCTGGACTCTACCCAGGTAGTACTCTGTCCTGAGATTCTTGGCTCCAGTGTCTACAACTTTGCATTTCTTGGCATTGAAATCAAGCTGCCAGATCCTGGACCACTTCCCCAGCTTTTCCAGATCATCCTGTAGGTCCTGTATCCCTTCAGCTGTGTCCACTCTCCTGCAGAGCTTGATGTCCACAGATAGGCACATTTTGCTCCTAATGCCATCCCAATTGTCATTGAACAACACAGGCCCCAGCACTGAGCCCTGTGGGACCTGCACTGATGACCTCTCTGGTGTCAGATAACTCTCCCCCCACAACCACCCTCTGGGTTCTGTCCCTCAGCCAGTTTTCCACCCATCTGGCCATCTTATCCCCAGCCCTGGGACCTGACAACTTCCTGAACAACCTTTTGTGGGGCACAGAGTCAAAGGCCTTGCTGAAATCCAGAGAGAGGATGTCTACTGCTTGGCCCATCTACTGTCTTAGTGACCCAGTCAGAAAAGTCAATCAGATTCATTTAACACGATCCCCCTCATGAACTCATGCTGCCTTGCATCCTGGAGATCATGCTGCTCTAGATATTCTACCAACCTTTCCTTAAGTATGGTCTCTATGAGCTTGCACACGATTGAGATCTAACTGACCAGTCTGTAATTCCCTGGGTTATCCTTGGGACTGCTTTTGTGGAGGGGCACCACATGTGCTGTTCTCCTGTCCTGCGGTACCATGCCTGACTCCAGTGAACTATTACTTCAAAGCAAACTTCAATGAGGTTGCTGGAACTATGAGATTGGGGAGAGGAGAGGTCATTGATGGTCAAAAGCCAGGCAAGGGTAAGGAAGGAAGGGCTCAGGAAGAGGTTGGCAGGAGCAGGAGGGGAATTTTAGTTGGCATCTCATAGAGGAAGGAGGAGAGACAGATGGAGGAGGTAACTGTATGTGTGTACTTTAGTCTATTTTTGTCACTTTATGGTGTTCTGTGCACTTTGGTGTTTTCAGGTACAAATCCTGCTAAGTACCAACTAACACCTGCAGCCCTTGTTATTCTGTTAAGTTTCCATACTGCTGTGATTTGTTGATTCAGCTCCAGTAAGGATTGGTTACCAGGCACCCATCCCCAATGAAGCTCCACTCACAGCAGTGCTGGGGCCCCTGGACCATGGGTGTTCACCACAATCATAATAAGTGTGACTGTCTTCACTTTGCTGTTTCTGCTAATAAATGGTAAACTGCATTTTGGACTGAATTCGTCTTTGCTGTTTACAGTCACTCCATATTCTGGATGCGAAGTACTGCAACTTTCCTGCTCTTGGCTTCTTGTCTTGTTTGGGACTGCTTATCCTGGTAATGGCACCCTGATCCTGCACCAGCGGGTGTGTGCAAATCCAGCCCTGAGGAATGAGAAGGGCTTATTCAAACACCATGAAGTCTTGCTATATTATAACAATAGCATCAGCCACTGCAGCTGAACTGCCCGGAGAGGAAGAGTTAACTCAGAAGATCTGGAGTTCTACAGCGCGAGGGCGCTGTGCCCAAAGCTCTATCTGGCAGTTTCAAATGAAACTGTCAGATTCTTTACTCCGCTTCACTGAACAGTCGCTCCGGAGATCAGCTCCTTCAGCTCGGTTCATTCTCAGTTCAAGAGAGTAGTTTTCGGTTCATTTGAACCGGCAAAAGTCATTATTTTTACCGCATTTCGGTTCTAAAGCTCTATCTGGTAACCGTAAGTACAAAAATTCAAGTCTGTGTGGAAAATTAATTATCGGTTCGGTTTTGAACCGATCGCTTGGTTTTTTCTGCCTTTTAAAACTGTACTGTGGGTTTTAGAGTGCGGTTCCCGGTTCTTATCGGTTCTAAAAACCGAAATTATTACGGTTTTTTCAAATACCCGTGACACGGTTAGGAACCGATAAGGGTGTCTTGCCTGGCACTGCCATCAAAAGGGCAAGTTTTTGGTTAGGCTGGCATTATGTCTGAGAAACCCAAAAGAAAAACCGGGCCCACTGGGTTTCAACACTGTGATGTCTGTGGGGACGCCTTTGCCAAGGCTGACCCACACACCACTTGTGTCTATGTCTGGGGGCTGACCACCTCCTGTCAGACTGCCAGGTGTGTAAAATTTCCTGCAGCCACCCTGGAGAAGAGATTGGGCGGCTCAGGGCGAGAGCCAAAAATCCGCTGACCCGGATGGCCAGCCGGTTCAGTACCCACTGGACCAGAGGAGTGCCCTCTGACCAGAGGCGAGACTTCCTCGGGCAAAGGAAGACTGGTTCAGAGGAACCAGTCCCAAGTAAAAGACAAAGAAATCAGGAGGTTTGGAGTCCAGAATTGTGTCTCCAACTGCTGCAGAGATAGCTAAAGCCAATCAGATTGTCCAGTCACTGTCTCAGGGATCTGTAGAACCACCAACAGTTGGTAAAAGGTTGGTTCGTTCAGTCCCAGTGGTTCAGGATTTTGAAGTTGAGGATTTTTATGAACCACAGGAGGGGGAGGAGGAATTTGATCAATATATGTGTGGCTGGGAGGGTCTGGACGTGCCCATTGAACCGGGCATTTCTCCAGACAGACCTTTAGAATCTCCTACTCTGTCTGAGTCCCCTTCTTTCTTTATTTTTACAAAAGGTTGCAGAAACCTCCAGCTTCCTTTAGAGGAGGCTGTGGATGAGCAAGAGGAGCCTGATTATGTGGAAATGATGGATATTCCAGAGTCTAGGAGGTTGTCTATTCCTTTGCATAAGTCATTTAGGAAGCAAACAACAAAGATTTTAAAAAATTCTCATTCTGTCCCTCCTGTAGATAAAAAAATGGACAGAAGGTATACTTTGTCAGGCTCGGATACAGACTTCCTTATTGAGCAGTGTAGTCATGTAGGTGTGGTACAAGCTGCAGCCTGTGACAAGGCTAATATTCCTCTGGCCTCACATCCTCCTGACAAGGATTCTAGGAAGATTGATGCCATGGCGAAGAAACAGTATATGGCAGCTTCTTTGGGACTCAGGCAGGCAAATTATATGGCTTATGTGGCTAGATATCAGAAATCTAGGTGGGACACAGTATTGCAGTTAACCAAGCAGGCCCATGGCCAGCTGGCTAGTGAGTTGGAACAGGTGGCTGCTGATGGCATTGAAGCCTCTAAAGTTCAATTTCATACTGCTGTTGATGTTAATGATGTTTCCTCCAGGGTCATGGCCACTTCTGTAGCTTTCCGTAGGTTGGCATGGCTCAGATGCACTAATCTGTCCCAAGATACTCAGTCAAAGGCTATGGATTTTCCTGTAGTGGGAAATTCTCTGTTTGGGAGCAAACAGAAAATTATATAAAAGATGGAAGAATACAGAACTACCTACAAAGTGCCCAGGCTAAGGAGAAGCATGCCATGCCACAAGGCATGCTCCCAGAGAGGGCAGACCCTTTCCAGAGCCTTTTACCAATTTCAAGCCTCCTCTGCTGTCTCGCAGAGGGGTTTCTTCAGAGGCAGGGGTAGACGTGGCGCAAGTAGACCGTCTCCCTCCCCTCAGCCTAAGGCTGCTGCTAAGCAGGCACCCTGATGGGGTGCCCAGGGCCGATTCTCCTGTACCAGTGGGGGGCAGGTTGGCCTATTTCAGCCAGAGCTGGCTGTCCCTAACTTCGGACAGATGGGTTCTGGAGGTAATAGGCCAGGGTCTGGTTCTCAGCTTCAAATATTTTCCAAAGATGAGAGCCAGGCATTTCCACTGCAAATCCTCCAGAAGCCCTTGCTTTGGAAGCAGAGTTTCTTCTCTTCTGGTCTGCAAAGCAGTGGAAAGGGTTCCTCCTTGCCATCAGGGCAAGGCTTTATTCAAGATACTTTCTTACCCCAAAAGACAGGAGAATGGCGGCCCATTCTGGATTTAAGATACTTGAACAAGCATCTGTTGAAACCAAAGTTCAAAATGTTAACTCTGGCAATGATATTGCCTTCCCTAAGGCCAGGGGACTGGCTAGCTTCCCTGGACCTCAAGGATGCCTATTTTCATGTTCTGATCAGGCCTTCCCACCAGTACCTCAGGTTCGAACTGCCCTCAGGCCACTACCAGTTCAGGGCAATGCCCTTCGGCCTTACCTCTGCGCCAGGGTATTCACAAAATGTCTGCTGTAGTAGTGGCTCATTTAAGAAAAAGGGGTTGCTGTGTTTCCCTACCTGGACGACTGGCTCATTGTGGGTCAGTCTCCAGGTCAGGTAAATCCCACTTGCAAGTCACCCAGCAGCTTCTCACTTCTCTGGGATTCCTGCTAAACTTACCAAAGTCAGTTCTGGAACCAGTTCAGGCCCTAACTTTCATAGGCGCAGAATTGAACACAAGGTTAGCCAGGGCCTTTCTTCCCTCGGAAAGGGTGGACAGACTCATCGCCCTGGCATCCTCCTTTACCCTCACGGGTCTCTCGACCAGCAGGGCATTTCTGCAACTCCTCGGCACATGGCTGCTTCCACAGCTGTTGTGCAGGAGCAAGATTCCAGATGAGGGACATTCAGTTCCATTTGAGGGCCTATTGGTCTCAGAGGAAGGACCCTTACCAAATTGGTCCCAGTTACTCAAACCCTGATCCTGGCCTTACACTGGTGGCAGGATCAAAGCAATCTGAAACAAGGGGTTCCTTCATTTCCCATTTCTCCTCCCTCACCCTCACCACGGATGCCTCCCTGTTAGGGTGGGGGGCTCACCTGGGCGACCTTACCACTCAGGGAGTGTGGTCTCCTCAGGAATCTCTGCTCCACATCAATCTTCTGGAACTCAGAGCTGTCTTTTAGCTCTTGGGTCTTTTCAGATTCTGTCCAGAACAAAGTGGTTCAAGTCAGGACAGACAATACCACCACAATGTGGTACATCAACAAGCAAGGGGGCACTCGGTCTTCAGCCTTGTGCACCGAAGCAATGAAGTTGTGGTCTCTGGCTTATTCCCTGAACACCTCCCTGATAGCGGTTCATCTCCCAGGGAAGGACAATGTGCTGGCGGACGCCCTCAGCAGAATTTCTCAGGGCCATCACGAATGGGCTCTGAATCCACAAGTACTGGGGTCTGTCTTTGCCAGTTGGGGCACTCCTCAGATAGATCTTTTCGCGGCCCCAGACAACCACCAACTTCCTCTTTTTTGCTGCAGGCCTCCAGTACTGGGCTCAGTCCCTCTGGATGCCTTTCTGTTGGATTGGAAAGGGAAGTTCCTGTATGCCTTCCCCCCCTTTCCTCTCCTTTTCAGGGTACTAGTGAAAATCAGATCTCAACCTTGCAGAGTGATTCTGATTGCCCCAGATTGGGCCAGACAGCCCTGGTACCCTCTGCTCCTGTCCCTGGCAGTCCACCCTGCCCTGAGCCTGCCCAGAGTTCACGACTTACTGGCCTGTGCACAGGGGAGAGTGTGGTATCCGGACCTCAAGTCCCTCCACCTCAAGGCTTGGCTCTTGAGGAGCTAGAATTTGCTGATTTACACCTTTCTCAAGGTGTTATGGATATTTAAAGGCTTCAAGGAAGCCTTCCACTAGGGCCACTTATAATTCTAAGTGGAAGAGGTTTTCCATCTGGTGCTCTGAGAGGCAGATTACCCCAGAATCTGCTGATCTTCCCATTCTTTTGGACTATTTGGTCCATCTGAATTCCTTAGGCCTTAGACCAGCTACCCTGAAGGTTCATCTGGCAGCTGTCTCTGCTTTTGTGTCAGCAGGGAAGCCTGCCTCCCTTTCTTCTCACCTGTGTTCTCCAAGTTTTTTAAAGGGTTACTTCACACTAACCCTCCCTTTCGGGAACCAGCTCCCGCCTGGGACCTGAATATTTGCATTGCTCAGTTAATGCAACCCCTCTTGAGCCTCTGTCTTCAGCAGAACTCAAGTATTTAACTTGGAAAACCGTTTTTCTAGTAGCTATCACCTCTGCCAGATGCATAAGTGAGTTACAGGCCCTGTCAGTGGAAGAAGATTTTATCTCTTTCCACAGAGATAAGGTAGTCCTTAGGACTAATAGAAAGTTTTTGCCTAAGGTGGTTTCTGATTTCCACCTGAATCAATCTATCTCCCTCCCAGTATTTTTCACTGAGCATTCTTCCTCAGGTGAGAGGAGACTGCACAGCTTGGATGTCAAAAGGGCATTAAGTTACTATCTAGAGGGCACCAGAGGGTCATAGGTTCGAATCCCTCCAACTGTTTCTTACCTATGGCGAGGTTGGCAAAGGAAACCTGCCACTAAGAGGAACAATTGCAAGGTGGATTGTCTCTTGTATCCAATTTGTTATCAGAAACTGGGTAGAGTACCCCCTCAGGATTGAGGCCCACCCACCAGGGTAAGCTGCGTCTCTAGCGGCTGCTAGAGACATTCCTATTCTGGAGATTTGTCAAGCTGCTACCTGGAAGACGGTTCACACCTTTACCAAGCATTATTCCCTGGATGTCCAGTCGGAGAGATGCTCGGTTCGGCACAGCTGTGCTTCAGAGCCTATTTCCTAAGTAGGTTCTGACCCTCCTCCATGGAGGTACTGCTGTGTAATCTGCTATTGTTATAATATAGCAAGACTTCATGGTGTTTGAAGAAAAATTACTCACCTTAGTAATTGCTTTTCTTCTCATGGAGTCTTGCTATATAATCACCCTCCCTCCTGCCCTCTCAGAACTCCTACTTGGGTAGAGGTGGCAAATTGGTGCAAGCACTGTGTCATGCCATTTTAGTTTCCCCTAACCCTGTTTTCCTTTGGGTTAGGGATCTAGATTGTTCATTTAGGTTATTTTTATTGGCCCCCTTCTTGGACTTGAGTCTTGGGGAAGGGGTTCATATGTGCTTGTCCAAGGGTGAGTAAAACGAACCATAATACCATCAACCTTTGTTATTATGGTTCTGGGTGTTTCTTTGTTGTTTATATTGTTGTTATTACTACTAGTAGGTAGCCATAGGCTAGTGTAGTTTTCCACACAGACTTTTTCGTCCTTTGATGTTGGCTTCGTAAAGATCTGACAGTTTCATTTGAAACTGCCAGATAGACTTTTGGCACAGCCCCTCGCTGTAGAACTCAGATCTTCTGGAGTTAACTCCTTCCTCCGGGCAGTTCAGCTGCAGTGGCTGACTGCTATTGTTATAATATAGCAAGACTCCATGAGAAGAAAAGCAATTACTAAGGTGAGTAATTTTTTCTTACAGCAGACCCTATGTACCTCATGAATATACTATTCAGAGGGGTTCTGAGAGGCAGAGGTAGGAGAGGAACAGCTCCTGTATATAATCCTGTAATATACGTAACTATCCTGGAGTGGTAAATGTTATTTTTATATACTTCATATTTTTTGTGACTGTTTTTAAGGTGTAGATAATCTGGGGTAAACCGGCAAGTCTGTGATCCATTTCTTAAATGATAGCCTACTAAGCTACTGTAAAGAAAAGTGTCATCCACTGTGACTGAAGGGATGGGTCACTTGCCTTTTGAAAATGGCACTTTACTGAGTGATCAGCAACTCTGGTGGGATTCAGACCTAAAGATACCGAGTGAGAGTCAAGCTGGGTGGTGACAGCATATCCAGGTGGCCATTCAGGCATCTGAAGGGTTGTGAAAACTTGTAGATGTGTGGAGTGAGTTCTGGGAGAGAACCAGTCTGCCCCTTCTGCAGGATCTTTGCAGAGCTCCATGCTCAGCTTGTAGCAAGAAGGAAGAGATATCATTCCTGTGGCACTGGCTCAGCAGGAGCCCACAACCCACACCCCCACTCCCCAGAGGTCCACTGATTGTGGGGCTGGAGAGTGGTAGGGAGGGGGAGGGGAAGGGTGGCAGGGGAAGCCAGAAGGAGGTCAACCAACCCCACACCATCCCAACAGCAAATAGCTTTGAACCTCTGGAGGAGACTCAGGTACCTAACTCCACTGTGGGAACTTTCTGGGTCAGTCAGGGGGAATGAGAGTGATGACCTGGTGGCACCCAGTGGTGAGAGTAAGAAAAAGGCAGCTAGGAGAGCCTTAGTGGTTTGGGATTCTCAACCATCCAGCATACAGACAGAATAGAGACAGGACAGTGGAGGAGGGGGGAGCAAGGGGTGCTGGTACACTTGGATACTAATGATCTGGTGAACAGCCTGTAGAAGTGAAGTGGAATTTTCAGAGGCACACTTGACCTCCCAGGCCTTTCTGAGGTCCTCCCTGTGTTGAGTAGTGGTGGGGGAGAATAAGGACAGGGAGGGGGATCTGGGGGAGTTGGTACACTTGGGTGCCAGTGATTTGGTGAACCAGCCTGCAGAGCAAGTGAAGTGGAACTTTTCAGAGACTGGGGGAAAGATTGCAAGTACAGTCAGCTTCCCTGGCCTTTTTTGAGGTCCTCCCTGTGTGGGGTAGTGGAGGTGGGGAGGGAAAGATAAAGTAAGGCGGAAAAGGAAAAAGGAATTAAATGAGTGGTTAAATAGATGGTGTCACGAGAAAGGGTACCACTTTCTGGGGGACTGTGGGTTCTTCTGAGACAGAAAGCTCTTCAAAAGTGACACCCTTCAGCTGACAAGAGAGGAGAGAAGCATGCTGGAGCAGAAGTCTGACGTCTAAATTAGACAGTTAAACTGACTTCAGGGAGCTGGAGAGGGGCCTTAAGCAGGCAGCTTGTACAGTGGCATTTGCTGAGGTGTTACCTGTGTATGGCTGGGGAGAGGAAAGGGCACTCTGCACCATGGCTTCTAACAACTGGTTGAAGGCATAGTGCATAGAGGAGATTTCATCTATACTGGGGTCCAGCCTGGGAGGATATGGGCCTATATGGGGAGATGTCCTGCATCGTCTCCAGGAGGGGATCACAATCCTTAGTGTGAGGCTGAAATGCTACTTGAATGAGTATTTAAATTAGCTGGGAGGGTAAAGCTGTAATTCCAAGAGAGGCATAAATTGCTCCCCCGACCATGAAGCAACCAAGGGGAGGGCCTGAGGAGAGGAAGCTACCACAGGGCATGGACACAAGAAGATGGGTGGGGACAAGGTAGAGGACAAGGTGGTATAAATTAGAAAAGTAAGAACAGAGGAGTAAAGGAGACAAGTAACAGCTAGGGTAGCAAGGGAAGAGGGTGGTCAGGGGGAGATTCAGGGAACAACATAGGCAGGAGGGGAAAAGCAGGGAGGCTATAAGGTATGGAGAGCCATGTGTGCCAATGCAAGGAGTATGGTAATAAAATTCCAGACCTGGAGGCCATCATGGAGGAGTATACACTGGAGTTGATGGCTATATGGGAGTCATGCTACATTGACAGTCATGACTGGGATATGGCCATCCTAGGTGACTCTCTGTTCAAGAATCAATCAGTCAACTTTACAATCAACTTTATTTAACCAGGTGGAACACTGTTGAGGCAAACTCATTTACAGTGTGGGCCTGGACAAAAGTACAAAGATGATCATAGCAAAACATAGTTATACAGTGTTAAGAAAAAAAAAAACAGAAATAAAAAGCAAAAAATATGCACTTGTACATGGCAGAATAGTACAAAAAGGGGACGGAAGAAATATACAATATACAGAGTATACAATATACATAATTCTGTGTTGCCTGACAATGGATCATGTGCATACAGAGAACAAACAAGGTGTTTGCTAAATACCTTCAACTTACAACCATGACAGTATCACAGTAGGGCTATATAGGGTTATTGTTTGGTTTGGGAATGGTACTGGCAATGCTTGCATAGATAGAAGGAAGGAGGGAGGCAGGGGCAGTGGGGTGGGATGAAAGGAAGAGACCCTCAAGGACGTAGAGGTGAGAGGAAGATGGAAGGGGAATGGGTATGATTAGTTTCAATTCATTACGCATGCTTAGTAAAGCATGTAGAAATAAAAAGAAGGACAAGGATCAGGAAAAGCAGTTGCAGGAGTCAGTTATGTGGCGTCTTAAAAGGGATTTGAAATTTGGCATTTTTATAAGGGACGACAGCCTCAAGGATTTCTGTAGAGTGTTCTAGAGGGCTGGTAAGGAAATGGCTTAATGTGGAAGCCCGAAGCAAGTTCTAATTCAAGGAATAGGTGGTAATGACTACTAAGTGAGTAGGTACCAGTGGGATATGTTAGCAGGCTGGATATATATGTTGGTTGCTTACTGGTTAGAGCTCTGGGGACACATTTCTGAGTCTTCTGTTTTTTTTTAGTTTTTTTTTTTTTTATGAGATTTTTCCAAACTCCATGAGACACTTACAGACATCAGCATTCAATACAATACTGCAGATTTACATCCTTTATCATCTTCTGATTAAATCAGAATAGGAGCATTTATTTTACTTGGATGTCTGAGTTTTAATTAATATATAACACTTATTTATGAATGACATTTCCTGTCCCCTCCTCCTCGGTTCCCTTTCCCATCCGGCCCAGTTTTGTTATGGACAAAAGTCAGGATCGACTGGCTGCCTGATATAAGGACCACTGCTGCCATTGCCTGTTGAAAGATTGAGATTGGTTGTTAATTTTAGCAGTTAGACTTTCCATTTGGTAAATGGAGCTCATAATACCTCTCCAATCATCTATGGTAGGAATAACACGAGACATCCATTTCTTTGTGATGAATTTTTTAGCTGTTAACAACATGATAGGTAGCATGGTTTTTATCCATGGTGGGGAATGGTCCAGGTAGATAGCCATTAAGACCATCTCTGCTGTAATGTCAGCCCTCTCTCCCAGACTTTCTGTTATTTCCTTTTGAAGATTAATCTAAAAAGGCATTAATAGTGGATGTTGCCACATTATATGAGCAATGTCAGCCAACCCACATCCACACTCCCTCCAGCAATTTCCATACTTTTCTGGAAAATATTTAACTAGCTGGGCCAGTGACCTGAAAAACCTCGAACTACACTTCCACGAATACTCTCTCCATATATGTGATTTGGTTATTTTTACCGCATTAAAAGCAGCTGAGAACCATACTTCTGCAGATATGTTAGATTCTAGGTCTTTATTCCAGCTTTTCAGTATCGAATTTGTTGACTCTTTAGTTTAAGTCTCTCATAATTTTGTTTAAGTTTCCAATTATGTGGTTCCAGTGATTTACCTTGAGAATGATCAACAAATATTTTTAAGAGCGGAGGGGTCGGGTGGGTCAGTTTAATTTGGATAATTCGGTTTCGCAGTAAGTGGTTTCTTATTTGGAAGTATCTGAACTGGTCTGTGTTTGGAAGATTGAATTGCTGTTTAAGGTCATTAAATGTTAACACCCTGTGGGGGCCCAAGAATTGGAAAACCTGTTCCAACCCTAGTCTCCTCAATGAGAGAAGGTTAAGTCAGTATAGGACAGGGCAAAGAGTTCGTTTCTGAAATTATCTTACAATATTCATAGATTTGTTGGAATGGTTCCTTCTTTTGAATTGAAACCAGATTTTCAAAATCTGGGATGTAATTGTCATGAAGCCCTCGGGAGGAGTATTTCCAAGAGGAAAATAATATCCTTTTAATGTCATGTAAGTCATTCAGATGAAATTCAATCTCTTCCATGGGGATTCAAAGTTATCAGAAAGCCATAGGAGAAGAGTACATAGAAATGCCGCCTCCGCATAACATTTAAAATCCAGGAGATTTATTCCATTCTGGGGCAGTGACAGTTTTAAAATGGAAAGCCGAATTTGTGGACTTTGTTCCAAACAAAGGAAGATATCATGTTATCCCATGATTTAAAAAATATGGGGATGGGAAATAAGGAATGTTTTGGAACAAATATAAGAGTCGAGGTAGGATATTGGTTCTAATTGTTTCTACTCGAAACAAGGTAAAAGGGTCCATCTTTTCAGATCACTCTGGATTGAAATGGAGAGGGGTTCATAATTTATTAATTCAATGACCTGTAGATTCTGAGAGATATTTATACCTAAATATTTTATTTTAATGGAGTTCCGTTTAAAGGGCAACTTTTGTTTAAGAGTTTTTGGGGGGGGTGTAATGAAACAAAAGGACTTTCGATTTAGATATGTTTAGTTTGAAGCCTGCTAATTCTTCATATTCTTGAAGGATACTTCATTCTTCTGTGATCGAGTCTGTAGGGGCAAGGAGAGAAAGGAAAATGTCATCTGCAAATAGACTAGTCTTGTATTCTGTCTGACAATAGGGAATTCCCTCTATTTTTGATTATACTCTTATTGCTACAGCTAAGGGTTCTATATATAATACGAATTATAGAGGGGATAAAGGGCATCCATGTCTTGTACCTTGGTATACTGGGAAAGGAGAGGACAGTCCTCTGTTGATTCGAACATAAGCTTTGGGAGAGAAGTAGATCTGATGAAGCCAGTGCAATAGCGTATCTGGAAATCCAAACTCCCTCAGCACATCTCAGAGAAAGGGCCAGTAGACTCTATCGAATGCTTTTTCAGCATCTAAACTTATAATAGCTGCAGGGATTTTTCGGGTTTGGATATATTCAATTAAAATTAAAGATTTCTTGATGTCCATAGTGGAACGTTGCTTTATAAAGCCAGTTTGGTCTGGGTGAATTATTGTCGGGAGGATGTTTTCAATTCTAGCTGCCCAGATAGCCATGCAAATCTTATAGTCTGAATTTAGAATTGATATTGGGCGATAGGATGGTTCTAGTTTATTCCTGTTTAGTTTGGGAATTGCAGCTATCATTGCATATTCCCATGTTGAGGGAGGAGGGGGCTTTCCCTCGGCTATCTCTCTATAAAGCTGTAAGAGACTGGGGAATAGTTCTTTGTTGAAGAATTTATACCATTCCCCGGTAAATCCATCAGGGCCAGGACAACGGCCTGTGGATAGATTTGGCTAACACTGTACTTATTTCTTCTGCCACTATAGGGGCTGTCAGTTTCTGGATTTGGGAATCAGTTAGTTTTGGTAAGTGTAGACTTGTCAGAAAATTCTGTCTTTGTTCCAAGGATGATGTTGTTTGTGGCGTGTATAGTTGTTAGTAATAATGCACAAAGGTTTGCCTTATTTTGTCTTCTCTGTGTAGTATTACGCCTGTTTTAGGGTGTTTAATTTTTAAAATTGCTACTGTATTTTTTCTGGCCCTCAGTTTCTGTGCTAGTCTACGAGCCCCTCTTGACCCCCCTTCATAGTGAGCTTGTTTTAGATATATTAGGGACATTTGGATTTTGGTATCCATGATTTTTTTGGATGGCTGCTTTTGTTTCTCTAATTTTGATTTGTAGTTGTTTATCACCTTCTCTGTACAATAATTGATGAGTTTGCAAGCTAGTGATGAACTCATTATATCTGGCATCTCTCACTCCCTCTCTCTCTCTCTCTCTTTCTTTTTTTAGAGGCATATGCAATAATTTCACCCCTTATGGTGGCTTTCATAGCATCCCATATAGTGGCTTCCAAAAATGAAGGAGAATTGTTTTCTGCAAAGAATTGCGGAATTCTCTTTTTCATCTGATCTATGAGTTCTCTTTCTTTTAAGTAATAAGGGTTGAGTCTCCACAAAGAATGCCTAGTTTTTTTGCCCAGATCTAATTTTAACAAAAGCGGGTGATGATCAGAAAGAATTTTTGGGCCAATTTCGATATCCTCGATTGTGGAGAAGTGTTCACAAGTAGTGAAACAATAATCTATTCTGGAGTAGGAATGGAATCTACTCGAGTAATATGTATAACCTCAGGAAGTAGAAAAAGTCTCCCACCAGATGTCGACCAGACCTAAATGTTGAAGTTGTGTTTTAAAGAATTTGACAGAGCTAGAAAGAGGTATGTTTTAGGGTTTGATGAATCTAGATTAGGCTGTAGGGTCATGCTGAAATCCCCTGCCATTATTAATTGCCCCTTTAATTGATCTATTATCTTGATCAGGATCGATCGAATTATTGAGGTCTGGGTCTGTGGAGGCAGATATATGTTAGCCAAGGTAACCTCTTGATTATATAGTCGACCCTGAACAACAACATATCGACCTAGTCCATCTATATGGACTGAGTTTAACTGAAATTGGGTAATGGTTGGGATCAGAATTGCTACTCCCCTCCTGCATCCACTCGGGTGTGAGGAAGAGTGGACAGTATATCTGCCCCTTCAGGACAATTTCTGGTGTTCCATTTCCGAGAGATGAGTTTCTTATATGAATATTATATCTGCCCTCTGCCTGTTAAGGTGTTGCATTGTTCACAATCTTTTAATGGGGCTATGCAGTCCATTGACATTTAATGAGTAAATCTTTACTGGTTGTGTAGTCATGTTTGATTTTTATTTATTTTTCTCCGGTAGTTGTTAAGGTTAAAGTCCAAGACTTACTATGTAGTTTTTAAACTGTTTGTTAATTCTTTTGTTTTCCAGATCTCGCCAGCCCGTCATCTCCTGGACCAGTCCCCACAGCAATTCCAGAGCAGATTAGACAGTTTCAACAAGACTTTCGATGGTTACTGGCTCATGATTCTGATTTTGATGCTTCTGGAGTATCACTAATAAAGTCTTACTATACAATTTGTTCAAGTGTCTCATTTCTTGTAACTTAACGTGACCTATACAGAATATAAAAAATAATAATATATTTAACAACTTTACTATATAACCAGAAACTATGTACAAGTATGCTTCCAACTTTAAGGAAGTAACCCCTGTCCACCCTATAGTAATCTCACACTGATCTCCCAAAGGGGATCTAGTGTGATCGGGGGTTTCCTGATTTCCAGGAAGGAAGTGTATCCCCCCCAGATTGGAGTTCCCCTGGGGAATAACCCTTCCCCTTCCAATTGGTCCAGTATGCGGTCTTCTCTGGGCTGCCCTTTGTCCTCGTATTTAGATACTCCCTGTTCCCTTATTTAAAGTATAGTGGGCCACTACCAGTCATTCCCCCCGCCGCCACCCTCCTGACTATACCTGTTAGGTAAGTTAGGCTAGGTGTAAAACCCCACCCTCCCATCTATCCCCATAGGAGGTATACATATTCCCTTCCTCCAACACCCCCAAAACTGAGAATTTTATATGCTGGTCTAATTCTCTCTCTCATACTTCTCCATCACATAAGGACAGTAACTGGGATGAATAGGAAACCAGTTGTTTCTCAGACCCTTTCGGGAAAGGCTTTCCTTTTAATTAAACTAGTAAGGGTTACTGGTTGAGTTGAGTCACCGTCCATGTGGTAAAATAAACCCTTTCCATCTTCACTTCCAAACCCTTCCACCTCCCAGTCATCTCCATACCACATAAATTCTCTGTTCATTATAAACTGACTTTAAGGAATAAAAGAAGAAAACAAAGAAAGATAGTCCCTGGGGAAGGAGGAAAGAGCACAGAGGAAGAGGAGAGGGAGAAAGAAAAAAGGGGAGGGCAAAGGAAGTGAGAAAGGGAAGAAAAGGGGATAAGGAACATACTGCAACCAATATTCAGGGTACATTTTGTCCACAGTTGTAGGTTTTATTCACTTAAGTTCAAAGGATCTTCTCCGATTGCTGTAGATTGGTTCAAGGAACTCTGCAGTGTCCACTCGAGATGAACTTGACCAACCATGTATATAGCCACCAACAATCCTCAATGACTTTAAAGCTTTGCCCTTGGTCAGATTCCCTCCTGAACCACCCCAGCCCAGAGGAGACCACCCCACGGAGTCCCCACAAACACAGACTAATCAGCTGAGGGAGCCGGGCTTAGGGGAAGTCAGAATGAGCAAGCCGGGCCACGGGGAAAATAAACCATGGGACTTCCGCCAGGACCCCCAGCCTGACGGCATGTCAGCCATCGAGGGGCCCTCAGAACCCATTACAGGGTAAAGCTGAAACTTCAATTTGCAATTTCCATTTGTTTTCCCACTGTTTGGTCAGTGGTATTTCATGCGTTGTCCTGAGGTCTCCCCGTCAGTCCACCCCTATCCCACCCCTGTAGTCAACCCAGGCACCACAGGGGCCAATGGAAAATCAAATCCCAGGACTTACTTCTAGACCGAGAGGTAACAGGTTTCTCAGTAACTAAATTCTCCTCAGCCTTCGTCCAGGTCAAGATTAGGCCCCATGGATTGTACATCGACCTCAGATTGCCTAGCGTACAAAGCGCTTTGTTGTATTCTGGTTCTGCAGACACTCTTTAATAATCCCACGCTGGAAAAGGTCTTCTTTTGCCTCTGGGGCAGAATTATACATAATAGGACCATTAGGTAACAGGATCATGAGTTTGGAGGGATATGGGGTGTGGAATTCTATCTGCTGTGCTCTCAAGATGGGAAATAAAGGGACATACTCTCTTCTTTGTCCCTGAGTGTAAGGAGCATAATCGTTGTCCATAATTAATCGGCTTTTTCCCATCATTATTTTGCCCTTCTGCCATGCTTTTCGCAGCATTGCTTCTTTGGTTTGAAAATTTTGGAACCTGATCACGAAGGATCTGGGCCTGGCGTCTCTGGTCACGGTTTTCTGGGCACGATGAACTTACTCAAAGTCCAGCTGGTACTCTGGACCTAGTTCCATAAGTGATCGAAACAGAAAATCTGCATAGGCCAGAGGGTCCGATCCCTCCTGCCCCTCTGGCAGACCAAAGATCCGGATATTGTTCCACCTCCCTCTATTCTCTGCATCCTCCCGTCTCCAAGAGCTGTGTAGCTGTATGGTGGCCAGGGTGAAAATCTCTTGTTCAAGCTTTTCTATTTTGTTCGAGTTGGCCAAAATTTGGTCATGTACATCATCCATCCGTCGCTGAAGCATTACCAATTCTAATCTTAGTTCCTGAATTGAACCCATTTCTTCTTGGAACTCTGAAATTGCTCGCAGTATATTATGTTCAGGTTGAGAACCCGGTTGGGGGTCATTGCCCTTCTTTTTCCCTCCCTTTCCTGACATTTGGTCTATTTTTTGTTTGAAAGGTTGTGAGCCTTGTTGAGCAAGACCGTGTTGAAGGCTGAGCGGCTGCTGTCTCACCTTGCGATTCTTCACTGCCTTCCCTCCAAGTTGGTGAGCAGCAGGAATCTATTTGATCGATGTCTGGCTATCTGAATTCAGTTTTTAAATGGATTTCACTGTTGCAATCTCCCGATTGTTTGTTTGTTGGAGTTTTGCCAAGCTGGCACAAATATTTAAGGTAGGAGATAGTTTTTAATATTTTGGTCGAGGAGCCAAGCAAAGTGATGTTCAGGAGTCATACTGGAACCGGGAAGTCAGTTTCTTTGAGTCTTCTGTTTTTAATGATTGTCAACCTAGCATAGCATGTAGTGTACAGTGGTGCATCCTGAAGGAGTGATGGAGAAGGGAGGAAGGGAAGAGGTGTGTACTGTATGTGAGGGAGAAATCAACACTATGGAAGTATAAGAGCACCTGGAAGAATGACTGGAGATGCTGTAGGTCATCCTGGAGAGAGGAGCTGGGGCAGATATCTGAACAGGGGTGCTATACAGGCCTCCAACAAAAGGAGGGGAGTTAGATGCAGCATTTGGGAGCTGGCCCAGTGATGCAGAAATCTGAGGTGCTTAAGCACCTTATCTCTCCCACGCCAGTGACCCAAGTTCAGGAAAGAGCTCCGACCGCTGGTGCTTGGCGGGGGTGTGTGTGGCTGAGACAGGAGGCTGTCAGACAGCTCTCCTCTCTTGGGAAGGTGAGTTTCCCCACCTCTTGGCTGCCACCGGGTGGAGGTCTGGTTGTAGCATCAAGATCAAGGGGGACTGGTGCTATGCTGGGTAGGTGCAGCAGGGCCACTGGTTCTGGTACGCATGTTCACCTCCATGTGCATGCATGACCGTGTCTTGCAGTGGCCTGGGGGAGATAGGAAAACCAAGAAAAACCTATGCCCCCCCCACTGGTGAGCATAACGGCCCTCAGCACTTCCAGGTCTCGCTCCATGTGGCTCTCCGCTGGCCTGATAGCAGGGGGAGCAGCAGATGGGACTAGGGGTGGTGAAAGGCACAAGGTGGCAATGAAAGGGCAAAAAGCTATTTGTGTGTGTATCTATATAGTTAGGGTTGAGTAGGCTGTTTAATATTAAACCCCAATGTTTGCACTTTAATAACTTCACAACTGTTCAATGGATTTGCACAAAATGTTGCATGCACCGTTGGAAATCCAAGGTCTCTTGATGTGCCATGTTTTGTTCCTATCAGATGTGCAGATTCCAAGATGCAGACAGTACAAAACATGTAAAAATGGGGGGGTGGGGTCTGTGTTTTTGTTGGCCCGTAGAGCCCAGACAGTTTATAATATTGGTTTGAAATTTTCAGGGTAGAAAGGGTCTGGCCCACAATAGTGCCTTTCTCTGGTTTGGTAAAAAAATAATAAGCCATTCCAGAGTTATAAGGATTTGAAATTGTGGTTCTAAGCATACTCAGTAGGTACTTCAGGATAGAGGTTTCTAACGAAAAAAGATTTTGGCCATATGAAAAGGAGCCTTTTTCATATGGGGCCAATCCTTTATTGTGAGAAAAAATTATTTTTCATATTGCCACCATTTTCTTTTTACTGTTTAAACTTACAAACATTTAAAGTACAGAAAAATAATGTCTTTAAAAAAAACAAAACACCTGAACCTAGCTAAACGGGACCGTTTAGCAAGATTCTTGTGTTGTTTTTTTAAGCTGCCAGAAATATGTTTTTTGGGCATCCAAAATCCAGGGTGCCCAGCTTAGCAAGAGGAGCATTTCACCTGTGTTCTCTGTATGAGAACAGTGGAACATTCTTGAGTTCTGCAGCCACAGCTGCAGCTAGCACTGCTGACTGCTTTGAGAGCAGTGAGTCGCTCTTTCCCTGGTATCTAGTGGCACCCCGACTCTCAGATCACTATCCCATTATGTATGTTAGGTTTCCCCAGTGTCTAGTGGCACCTACCCCTCCGATTGCTGTCTCCATATTTAAATAATGTTTCCCTGGTATCTAGTGGTGCCCCTAACTCTATCCACATGTGTTACCATCCCTAGTTTGAATACATCCTTGTGTATTCTATGTTAACAAAATGCCTCCAATTGTACTATTGTCTACAGATTTATATGAGTATTGTATGTTTGTACACTTCTATTATTGTATTTTTGTATTATTTTATCCTATATTTTTACTGTATTAATTGTACTGTGCCCAGGTCCATCTTGGAAATGAGTTCTTCTCAATGATGTTTTGCCTGGTAAAATAAATACTGATTGATTGATTACTTGCCATCCTCATGATTGATTGATTAATTGCCATCCTCATATTTACTTAATGTTTCCCTGGTGTCTAGTGGCACCCCCACCCTCTGACTGCTGTCCCCATGTTTTCTTAATGTTTTCCTGGTGTCCAGTGGCACCCCCACTGTCCAGTTGCTGTCCCCATATTTACTTAATGTTTCTCGGTGTCTACTAGCACCCCCACCCTCCTATTGCAATCCCATGTTTACTCAGTGTTTCCTGGTTTCACTCCCCCACCCTCTGATCACCATCCCCATATTTCCTTAATGTTTCTCTGGTCTCTTGTGGCACCCCCAACCCTCCAATCATCTTCTTTTTTCTCTCTCAAGGCCCTCCTCAACAGCCACTTCTCCAGACTTGCCAAGAGATGTCTCAGACCCCCGTTGCCATATCACCTCCTCTCTATTGCTACAGCCCAGTTGCCCCAACATATTTCTTCATGGGGGCCCTCTCGGGGCACCACCGAGAGAGGAGACTGACCCATAGGGCACCTCCAATCTACACCGGGCTCAGCGGGGGGTCAGCTCTAACACCTCCGGGCTTTTTATGGCAGACAGGAGACCTGCAGCCAGCCTCCATTTTCCTCTTTTCTACCACCCACACTCCCCACCCACAATGCAGTTGCACGCTGCAGTGTCCATGGCTGAGTGTATTGCCCCAATGGGCCACCAGAAGCCACTTCAGGACAATGCAAACTTGTGCCCTCCCGGCCATGAGGAAAGCATCCTACCAGATGATCTTAGCCCTCCCTGCCAGCCTCAGCTCTTGTCATCCCGGGCTCGAAGCAAACCCGAGTCACCAGTGTGTGCCAGGCGGTGTGCCCAGCCCACAGAGCTGGCCGACCCGTATCTTCTTAATGTTTCCCTGGTGTCTAGTGGCACCTCCCACCTTCTGATTGCCGTCCCCTATTTAAGTAACTTGTAAAAGAAAACTATCCCTCAATTTTTTACACTTGTAAAAGGAAATGGTCCTTCGCCAATCTGACCCTCTCCACCCTGACCTCCCACTGGCACCCACCACCCCCACACACCCTCACTTACCTAAACAGGTCTCTGGGAGAAGAGCCACTCTCTGATCAAAGACACGTCTTGCTGCTGGACCTGCTGACTGCAGCATGAGAAGCGAAAGCAAGTATGGTTCAATATATTTCAATGTGGTTTTAACACTGATGCATGACTTCATCATTTTGCATATTCTGACCCAAATTTTCAACATGGCCTTTTTGATCCCCCACCTCATGACCAATGGTGACAGAATTATGCAAATAAAGCCTGAAAGGTGATTTTTTTTTGGTCACTTGGCGAAATCATCTTCGGCAGGATTTGAACATTTTCACCAACCTTGTTCATGAGGTGGAGACATAAGAAGGCTATGTTGAAAAGTTGGGGTCAAAATATATAAAACTGGCAAAGTTATGCACATACATTGACATTTTACTACACTCACTCATGATCTTGTTATTTTATTTTATATTTTAAACCCAAATTTTCGACATAGCCATGTTTTACACCACCTCATGAGCATTAACGTGTCATTCTTTAAATCCTGGACAAGGCGTGTTTTGGACTTCTGGTGCAAAATAACATTTTGTCCAATATACTATAAACAGTGCCTAGCATATTTATAAGGTAAATCATAAAATGAATATCTTGAAAATTTTGGGTCCAAATAAAAAATTGTTAATTTTTTTGGCCCCAATGGGTATGCTGTGAGCCTGTGCTAGTGAGCTGAGTTTGGTGGTGAGATCAATGACCAAGCTGGATGGGTTGAGGGTGGGGAAGGGCGCTGTTATGTGACACCCCTCCAGCCAGAACATGAAAGGTGCAGGGTTGTCCACATAGGCCTGGTTACCATATAGTGAAAACAATTGTCTTCTTGGCATAGGGCCCTGCATCTTTTCCCCCCTTGAGTGGCAGAGGGCCCCGTGCATTAACTGACAGATGCACTCTTTGCCCTGTGCATCTGTAGCTAGCTGTGGCCACATACAAGTGCAGGGACCACAGGGCCCTGCACTTCCACAGTACACCAGACAGCCCAATGAATTCTTCACATCTGTCATTGCACCGAACTGCAGGGCCTGCAGTTTGTGGGTCCTAAACTTCTATAGGTGGACAGAGTCTTCTCTTTGTGCAGGGCATCTGTATTTGGTCATGCAAGTCCCTTCCGGATCAGTGGGAATGAGGATACCATTCCACTATCTCAAAAAGAAAGGAAATTCTTTGCAAAAAACTTTGTTAATGCACCAGTTAGGGTAACTTAACACCACAAAAGTAGGGAAATGTGGGGTTAGGGTTTCCAACTCCAACTCCCCACCTCCCAAGCAGCAAAAGGAAAAATAAAACGTGTTTTGGGTCTCCTGAGCCTTGGGGAATCACTGGTGGGTTTTCCTTGGGATGTCAACCCTAGTGCCCACCCGTTCCCTGAGCAAACAACATCCAACATGATATCCTTTCTTCATGCAGGGCCCTGCATGAAGAAAGCTACTAACAGATTGTATTGGCAACATGTGGTGAGAAAAATTCTCTATCTTTGAAGAGTGTATCACTATAAGACACTGCTTGGAGCTGTTCCATTTGCTTTGGACTACAAGCTACTGGTTGGGGATGGAGACCATTAGAGTTGACAACCCAGGGGCACTGCTGAGCACACCTACTGATAGGATGTGTTCCTGAGTAGCTCTGCTTCTTGGGGAACCTTTTCACAAAAAATTTACTTTTAGATCCTCTGAATTGACAGAATTGCTATAGCATCTAATAGAGTGCACTGAGCAGAGCAGATTGGTACTGAATTTAAGGACGAGACATTCAAACAAAGGAGGCTCTGGTGGTCCAAAATCTGAGGTGTCTTTGGAGCCACAGGCCTCAGCACCAATACTTGAGCAATAGGTACAGAACCACCCAGAAAGCTCTCCTGCTATTGATGCAAGCTATCAATTCTAAGGTTAAAACTATTCTGCAAACCGACCTGCCAGCACACTGGTAGCACTACTGCTCACCAGCGATGCCGACCGGGTTCAGGAATGTACCCGGGAGAGAGAGGGCTGACCCTCACCTTCTCTGAGGAGGGGAGGGGAGATGAGGCTCGGTGCTTCACTGGCCTCTGGTGGAGCCAGAGGTATGGAAGCTCAAGCCACTGAGGGTGTGGCATGATGGATATCAGCGATTGCGCTTGACATCAGGGTGCATGTCACGCCTATGGAAGGAAAACGCAGAAATTGTTTCCCTGCTCACTGGGAAGATAGAGTGCCCGGCACAGACCCCAACTCTCCTCCTTGCCTGTCCCAATGGGTGTTCTGATGAAACTTGAAAGCTTGGGTGTATAGTCCCCACCTCATCCCGCCTGGGAGAATAGCCAATGATACATAGTGGATCACCCACGGCTCCAGGTAAGAGAGGAGGGGAGCAGATGCCACTGGTGACCCCTGATGGGGTGGTGGGCAGGTAGCAGGGGAGCAGCAAACAGAAAGTAGAAAAAGAAACTATTCTGCAGAGGATTTGGAACAAGACCTAAAAATTGAAGCTGCAAACAACACGGCAGCTTCTGTGGAGTCCAAGCCAGTAGAGCCCTCTCCTGATGACTAAGTTAGTTCAGAAGAATGCTCCAACTTCACTATAGATTAGAGGCCTTGAGAATGCCCACTGTGCCTCCAACACATGCATCATAGGGTTGCCAAAAGGACAAGAAGGTTCAGATCTTTTAATGTTTTAAGGACTGGCTGGGAGGTATGCTGCTGAGCAGCCACATAGGAAGCAGCATTTGTGTGGTGCTCTAGAGAACCTTCTGTTAAAACATCATTAAATATACTTTTTCTGCACCTCTTTCTGCTCTGCCTGTTAGCTACCTGTGGCAGGATTCTTCCTGGCACTGGAGATGGGGAAATCCAAAGGAGGAAACGCTGCAGCAACCAAATTTTTTCAGCCAAGAGGTCTGCATGACGAGTGGCCTGCACAAGGGAATGCAGCCAGGACTTCTGTTGAACAAGCAACTGAAGAGGTGTCCCTGGCTACCATTAATGTGACCCTGGGACAGATAGTAAAAATGGTCCAAGACTTAGACAGCAAGTTCAACTCGCTCATCCCTGCATTGTGTCCCTGGAAACGAGGATGGATATGGCAGATCACATTCTTTCGAAAATGGACACTAACCTGCAGAAAATGATGGATGTGGCCACTAAGTTTATTTCTGATAACACCCTGCTAAGACGACGCTTGGAGCAGGTAGAGAATCATGTCTGAGAAAGAAACATCCACATCCTAGGTCTACCAGAGAAGGCAGAGGGAGAGGATGCCTTGGATTTTGTTAAGACTTTCTTGCCTGGGATGCTTGGGGTCAGTGAAGATGAGGCCTCTTTTTCGTTTGACAAGGCCTAATAGGTTACCCCTTGTAGAGCCTCTGAAGACTCATTTGATACCCAAGATGCTTACTGTAGTATGTAGAGGAGTCTGAGATCGGGATCGCATTCTGGATATGGCTAGACACCGCCGTCAGTTTAAATATGGTAAGGCAACCATTTTTATATTCCTGGACTTGTCATTTGGCACCTGCCAGTGCAGGAAGACCTCTGATGGGATGTGAGATCTCCTTCGGCATCTCAAGGTTCCCCATCAACTTTTGCTCCCAGCTAGGCTGCAAGTTTCCTAGAAGGGAAAGATCCAGTTGTTTCACAACCCACAAGAAGCAGAGAAGTTGCTTTCAGCTTTGGAGGAGGAATTGGGCCAGGTCAGCGAGAATGAACTTATGGGAGGAGAATAACTGAGGACTATGGACTGACAGGTTCTCTGGTAATCTGTTGCAGGTTTTTGTTTCCTTTTGGATGGTAACTGTTGGCACATTCATCAAGGGACAGGGCGACTGGGTGATTTTGTGCCATCGTTTTTCATTTGGAGTTGTTTGGGGAGCCTTTTACCTTTGGATTTTGTGGACTGCAAATGAACTAAACTCGGATTGTAAGTTACTTGGGTAAGGCTCCATCTTGATTTTTCCCCACTTATGGCAAGTCCCACTGTTCAGTGTTTCCTTTATAGATATAGTAATCGTAAAGTTACTGTTTCTACTCAAAAAGTTATGTTGTATTTCTAGTATATTTGAATGGAGTTCTCTTTCTATGTGTTTTGATATTTTCGTTAATCGTTGTGCAAGGAGCGTTTTGGGAGAAGCACACTGTGGAGGTGTCCTCTCCCATCAATGCACTGCTCCCTTGAGCAGGCGTGGCGATCCCTGCACCAATGGGTGCAGGAGCTCTGTGACAGCGGTGTTCCTCTGCTTCAAAGGAAAGCACGCTGCCATACTAATGAGCTTACCGCCGTCCGTTACCCCCTCGCGTCTGCGCTCTTCCCCATATGCCGCGTCCGCGCCCCCCCAAAGCTTTGGTGCCACTCTGGGACCCCCACCCCAGCGGTAATAGCGTTGTTGCCGGCAGGTGCCCAATCCCGTCGGCTCCACGACCCCCAAGCCATCCTGCTGCCGCTGAGAGCCCACCCAAGCATGGCAAGCGTTCCCTTCATTTTGCCGACAGGGGTGCCCAATCCCCGTCGGCTCTCGCTCCCAGCGTGGTTGCCGATGGGGTGCCCAGTCCCCTGTCGGCTCCTCGCCCCAGCCATCTTCTGTCATGCTGGAGCCCACCCCAGTGTGGCAAGCGTCCCACGTCGTCCAGTTTTGATTTAAAACCTGTAAAATAAAAAGCGGTCCCCGGCGCGTCTCCAGCCCCCTCCCACAACCGCACCACCCACTGCGCACCCAGCCTTCCACACCCCTCACTCCATACTTACCTCCGGACTCCAGCGACGATCTTGGTGGACCGGGAACCGTCTGCACTCTTCAAAGGCGACCGCAAACTGAGGAAATGCCGGTAAGCTGTATAATGGGCTAGATAGGAGGTTTCAACTTTATTGCATATCTCAGTCATTTTGAGATTTTTGACAAATTTTCAACATGGGGTTTTGGGACCCTTCTCATGAATGATGTCACTGTCATGGCGTTATTTGGGCCGAAGGTGATTTGCAGGCACTGTGCAGTCACTGCAAGAAATCACCCGCCGGGGCTCTATCGCCAAGATAACATCATTCATGAGAGAAGATCACTAATTAGATATAACGCAAAACACAAGACTGTTTTCTGGCGTGCGTTGTGCAGTTCCTACACAGGCTCATAAGTTAAATCGAATTTTCAATATTTGCACTCCAGATTTTCCAACATGTTTTATCACACCTTCTTATGAGTTGTACAGCTGTCATTTTTCACATCTTGCCCAAAATGTGTTTCTGCCCATGTAGCGCACAATGGCGCAGTTGGTGTGCGAACTCAATGGGACACATTAAGAAAATCACAGTGACACTGATCATGAGCAGAGGTCTTAAAATGGCTATGCTGAAAATTTTGTGAAAAAATTCCTAAAAATGACTGTTTTATGAGTCAGCGTTGCGCAGTTCCTACACAGCGCATGTAAGTTTGCGAATTTTCAATATTTTCACTCCAGATTTTCAACATTGCCATTTTACCACACCTCCTTATGAGCAGTGCAGCTGTCATTTTTCACATCTTGCCCAAAACGTGTTTCCACCCATGTAGCGCACAATGGCACAGTCGCTGTGTGAACTCAGTGTATGGGACACATTAAGAAAATCACAGTGTCACTGTTCATGAGCAGAGATCTTAAAATGGCTGTGTTGAAAATTTGGTGAACAAATTCTTAAAAATAACTGTTTTACGAGCATGCGTTGTGCAGTTCCTACGCACGCTCGTAAGTTTGCGAATTTTCAATATTTTCACTCCAGATTTTCAACATTGCCATTTTACCACACCTCCTTATGAGCAGTACAGCTGTCATTTTTCACATCCTGCCCAAAACGTGTTTCCGCCCATGTACTGCACAATGACGCAGTCGGTGTGCAAAATCAATGTATGGCACACAGTAAGACAATCACAGTGACACTGTTCATTAGCAGAGGTTTTAAAATGCCAATGTTGACAATTTGGTGAAAAAATTCCTAACAATGACTGTTTTACGAGCGTGCATTGCACAGTTTCCACGCACGCTCCTAGGTTTGTGAATTTTCAATATTTCCACTCCAGATTTTCAACATTGCCATTTTACCACACTTCCTTATGAGCAGTACAGCTGTCATTTTTCACATCCTGCCCAAAACGTGTTTCCACCCATGTAGCGCACAATGGGGTAACAAAAGGTCATGCTGACAATTGTGCAAATACCAGCAATCGCACAGGGCAGCATTAGGATAAAAGCACCATACATGCAGAAACCCACCACTATAAAATACACTGCAAGCGAGCGTTCAGCATTGACAAATGCTTATTATTATTGGAATGCTTTCTGGGGAATGTACACGGGTGTGGGATTCAAGAGGCAGACACCAGAGTTCAAGGAAACAAAAACAGCTTTTTTCAGCAGGCAAATCAAAATAAAGATGACCTGGAAATGACAAAAGAAATAAATGAAAGCAAAATTCCAAAGAAATACATTCTTCCCTAGAAAATTACCACTAGCAGAAACTAGGGTCTTGGTTGGGTCACTCCCTGCTGAGTCCTACAGCTCACTGAATGATATATAGCTAGAAGCTCTTTATATATTAGAAAAACAGTCGGGATGAGGCTAAAATATGCACATTTTTGGATACAACAGAAATAAATGCTTAATTCTGGTTTTAAAATAATCATCCAAAACATCATTCTGGTTTTAATAACAAATGAAAACAGTATAAGGTGATAAAACATAATTTCCTTAAGCATTTGTAACATTAAAAAGTATTCTGGGCTTTATCTCAGCAACAGGCTCCTCCTCCAAGTCCTCTGTCCTATATTAAGAGCGACGATTGGGCCGGCCAGCACTACAGGAATAGGTCAAAAACTTGAGGAGAACCTGTCTGCATAAAATGAGCACCAGACTAGTCCTCAGCAACAAAACCCAAAATAAACTCTTATGCAGCCTCCCAGGTAAGCCTTAAAAAAAAAACTATTTAAAACATACAGTCTGCATCCTTAAACTGTTTTTATTATGTTTCTTTAGTTTCTGAGGCATTTATACTTGTTTTATGTTTGCAGACTGTTATGCAAGAGCAAGGGTGTGGCTCAGAACTGCAGCACTAAACAGTTCTGAAGAAAACAATGCTACCCCAAGCTCTTGCATACTTTTCTTTTTAATTTAAGCTTTTCTTTGTTTTGGAGCAGCTCCAGAGACACTCCTGTATTGAGCTCTAAATGAAATAAATACAACATTTGAATGCATGGAGTGAGAGAAGCACCCTCGCTTTTAGTTTATTGGAGGCAGCAGTCTTGTTTTTAAAAAACTCATAACCCACAAAAGGAAATTCCAAAAGAGTAACCACAAAGGGTAAAATAACAGTACCCCATGTTTTATTTCAGGAAGTGCAGTGCCTTTTCTTATTTTACCACAAACTCCCATTTAGAATATAAAGACTCACTTGCAAACACGTTCATTTACGAGAAGCAAATTAATGCGCCTGATGCAGGAATTACGTGTGCACATTGATAGCTGGATCGCAAATTTGCTCACAGAGCAATAACAAAACAAAGTGGGGTTTTGAAGCTCACAGAGACCTGAGATTAGAAAGAAGCTAAAGGGACAGACAGAACATGAAACAGGTGGCCTACCTGTGCATGGGGAAAATGAAATGAGTAGTTTAGGCAGTTAAAGAAAATAGGAGCATAGTGCTGTTGCAACAGACTTTTAAGAAGGGTCTCTGGAGTCCTACACCCTTCCTATATTCCTCCCACTCAGAGAAACCCAGAGGTGTTCGCATCCTATTGGCTGACTATTTCATAATCAGATAGTAGTAATCAGATCTCTCACAGGGAGAGATGGAGCTTCAGCCCACCCACTCTCCAAAACTCCACCTCAGGGTCCAAAAATAAAAACAAAACACAAAAAACCAATAATCAGTGTTAGAAGTTGTCCTATGATGTATTACTCATTACCCCGAGGTCTGATTCTATCTGATTATTTGAATCATTTAGTCCCGCTCCATAGCGGGATATAAAGTCTGCATTTTTGTTGGTAGGACCTGATCTATGTTTTTTTTTTTTTAGTTAGTTTATTTATCCTCCCAGTCCCTGACAGTAGTACTTCCTGTCAGATCCCCCAGCCCTGTCCCCCGCTCACAGCTCATCTTCCAGCTGCCCCACGGCTTGCCCCCCATGGTGGGGTGGTGGGATCCCTCAACCCACCTCACACAAGGAACTGGTACTGGAGGTATGTTGCTGCCAATCACGGGGGTGGTGCCTGCAGGAATCGACCACCATGAAGCACGCCAGGACCTCTTTTCCTCCATTTTTTCCCCAAAGCCTAGGATGTGCAATGACACCACAAGAAGCGAACATGCACACTCCCATACGCATTTCTCTGAGCTTCTGCCTCGCCTTCCCCTGCTGTAGTCTCAGTGCTCTAGCCTCCAGCCTCCGCTAGGAGCCAGCAGTGCACTGAGTGCTGGTGTCCCCTCTCCCCGGAGAAGGCGAGCAGTCCAATGGACGTGTGACCCTTCTCCTTCCCTGCCGACCCCAAGCGGCCCGTGCTCATTCCCAAACATGGGTCGCTGGCATGGTGTTAGGTAAGGCGTCCAGTGCCTCAGCCCTCAGTGCCACTGGGCTGGCTACCTGATCTATGTTTAATGATAAACCTGTAAGGTTGCAAGGCCAGGTACCACTGCATGATAAGGTTTTTTTTCTCTTTCATAGCCTGGAGCCAACATAAAGGATTGTGATCTGTCCAGACCTCAAATTCTACACCCCAAAGATAAAATTTTAATGCATCTGCAGCCCATTTTAGAGCCAAACACTCTTTTTCAATAGTGGGGTATTTGGTTTCCCTAGTATGTAGTTTCCTACTAATATAGATGATAGGATGCTCTTCCCCTCAACGATCTGAGATAGGACAGCACCTATGTCTGTATTAGAGGTGTCAGTCTGAACAATAAATGGGAGGTTAAAATCTGGGCTTTTAAGGAGAGAGGAGGCACAAAGATACCCCTTTATTTTACAGAAAGCTTTTTCACAAGTCCATTTTACCTTGGTAGGGTTATTCTTCTTTGTAAGATCTGTTAGGGGGCTGGCTATTGAGCAAAATCAGGCACAAACCTGCGATAGTATCCGGCTAACCCTAAAAATGATCTTACATGGCATTTGGTGAGGGGTCAGGGGCTATTGACTACTGCATCTACCTTCCCTGTATGTGACACAAGTTTGCCGTGCCCGATACAAAAACCTAAATACTTGGTTTCCCTCATTGCGAGGGTGCATTTGATGGGGTTTACTGTCAATTTGGCTTGGGAAATAGCTTCAAGGACCTGAGGTAAATATCATATGGTCTTCCCAACCTGGACTGAATACCACCACGTCATCCAAGCAGCACTATAATCTCTGTGGCTTCTAAGGATTTTGTCCATAAATCTTTGGAAAGTGGCAGGCACCCCATGTAACCCGAAGGGCATGGTGGTAAATTGGAATAGTCCCAGAGGGGTACTGAAGGTGGTTTTATCACTGACTTGGCCATTTAAGGGGATCTGCCAGTACCCTTTGATTAAGTCGAGGGTACTGATGAACTGGGCATTCCCGAGACGATCAATATTGTCGTCAATCCGGGGCATGGGGTATGCATCAAATTTTGAGATGTTACTAAGGCAGTGAAAATCCAGACATAATCTGATGCCTCCCTCTTTCTTTTCTACCACCACCATAGGAAAACCCCATTCACTTGAGGACGGTTCTATAACCCCTAAAGCTTGCATTTTCTCTACTTCTTTAATGACCTCCTTTCTCATCTTTTCAGGCAAACGGTACGGTTTTTGTCTGATAGGGGCTTCCTGGTTTAAGTGAATTTAATGTTCCACCCCCTTCACTTTCCCGGGGAGACAAGTAAAACTCTTTTTAAATGTTCCCAATACTTGGTCCAAATCCCTTTTGCTTACTATCTAGATCAGGGTTGATAGTTATGTCCTTATATGCCCCTTCCAATCTTTGATAGGCTTGTTCCATTTTGCAGTTAGGCTGCTCTTGGTAGATGAATAAGGCTGGAACGGGGTTTTGTTATGATTGCTCAAACCATAATTTCAAAAGGTTTGCATGGTATATTTGAAACTTTTTCCTCCTTTCAGGTATCTCTATTTCGTAATTAACTAAGCCTACCTGCCTTTGTACCACATGAAAAAATTACTCACCTTAGTAATGTTGTTTCTTCTAATTGAGTCTTGCTGTATTCTGACATATGCAGTTAGGTCTTGCCTTTCAACTGCCCCAGAGAACAAAGAGTTAAACTTTCTATGACTAGCATAGAATGTTCACCACGAGCTCAGTTGAAGCCCTTGTCTGCTGTTCTTTAAACTGCAACCATCAGATCTTTATGAGCAAAGACTCACTAGGTGTTGTGTGTGGAAACTGTAAAATTCTTACTAGCCAACTGGCAAATATATAAAACTTTTTTTGGTTTCAAGGAAGACTCAAGTCAGGAAACCCAAAAACAAAGCACATCCAAAACACAATCTCTCACCCAAACCAAAAAGGGTGTAAAAGGACCCCTAGGTGCCAACACTGCTCCTGCCCACCCACATCCCAAAATCTAGGTTCTGAGAGGGGAGGCGGTGGGGAGGTCAGAATACAGCAAGACTCCATTAGAAGAAACAACATTACTAAGGTGAGTAACATGAAGTCTTGCTCTATTCTGACATATGCAGACTACCAAGCAGTACCTCCATGGAGGAGGGACAGAACCTACTTTGGGAACAAGCTCTGAAGTACTGCTGTGCCAAACCGAGCATCACTCCTAGCCTGGATATCCAGAGAGTAATGCTTGGTGAAAGTATGGACTGTTTTCCAGGTGGCTGCTTGACAAATTTCTAAGAGAGAAATATCCCTGGCAGCAGCCAGGGAAGCAGCTGTACCTCTAGTGGAATGAGCCCTCAGGCCTGAGGGTGGAGTTCTACCCAGTTTTTCATAGCAGAATTGTATACAAGAAACAATCCACCTGGCAATAGATCTCTTAGTGGCAGGTTTGCCTTTACCAACTTCTCCATAAGTAAGGAACAACCGGAGGGATTCAAACCTGTGACCCTTGGTATGCTCTATATAGTAGCTAAGGGCTCTTTTAACATCAAGCTGTGTAGCCTCCTCCCCTGAGGAGGAATGATCAGTGAAGAAACAGGAGAGAAATAGACTGGTTGAGGTGAAATCTGAAACCACTTTAGGTAAGAACTTTCTGTTAGTTCTAAGGACCACTTTATCTCTGTGAAAAGAGATCACTGACAGGGCTTGCAATTCACTGATACGCCTAGCAAAAGTAATGGCTCCCAAAAACACAGTTTTCCAAGTCAAGTACTTAAGCTCTGCTGAGGGCAAAGGCTCATAGGGGGGTTTCATAAGTTGAGCAATGCAAGCATTAAGGTCCCAAGCAGGAGCAGGATCCCTAAAGGGGGGATTGGTGTGAAGCAATCCCTTGAAAAACTTACAGAATACAGGATGGGATGACAGAGACTTGCCTACTGACAGGAAAGCAGAAACAGCTGCCAAGTGTACTTTAAGGGTAGCTGGTCTGAGGCCTAGGCCATTAAGATGGACCATATAATCCAGAACCGTAGGCAATTCAGCAGAGTCTGGAGAAATATTCTTCTTAGAACACCAAATGCTGAATCTTTTCCATTTGGAGTTGTAAGTCTTCCTGGTGGAAGGCTTTCGAGAAGCCTTAAGGATATTCAGAACCCCTTGGGAAAGATGCAGATCTGCAAATCCTTTTTTTTTTTTTATTTCTTTTTATTCAGAAGATTTTATGTAATACTACACTTTGGACAATGCTGTAGCCAGAAGATACACAGATTGTATGATAAACATACAAGTAGGTAGGTCATGTTTGATGAGAGAAAAAAAAATCCAGAAACACATTTAATAAAGTTTAGGTCTCTCGTGGGTGAAGCCTTGGGCCCCTTGCTTGGTATGGAAATAAGGTAGAGCAGGGATATTCCATAAATTACTAACCCATATTCGGGTCTAGTGGGTTTAAAGTGGTAAATCTAAGTTCTGAGAAGAAACCTACTGAGACCATTGATTCCATTTTCGGATTTGTACTATGGAGTTTCCCCGAAGCTCCAGGTTAAAAGTCTCAGCTTTATAAATTTCTAACATTATTTGTCTCCAATTTTGTAATGTGGGATGTGTTTTCATCCAACATCTCATGATCGCTTTCTTCATGGCCACGAAGCATAACGGGAATATAGTCCTCTCCCGGGGGGGGCGTGGTCCGGGTAGATCCCCAAAAGGAATTGTTCGGCTGTTAATTCTATAGGTTCTGAAAACAAAATGGACAGTTCATTTTGGAAAGTTAGCCAAAACGGCATGAGGTATGGGCAGGTCCAAAAGTCGTGAGAAAGGGTGGCCCAAAGGCACCCACATTCCTCCAGCACCTACCGAATATGTCCGGGAGATACTTCATGAGGACTGAGGGGGCTAAAAGTATCTCGAGCGACATTTCCAAGCAAATTCCTCCAGTCGGGATGAGGTTGATTTATCTCAACCAATGCTGTTTTGAGCCATATTTCCAGAAATCTGTAATTGCAAGTCCCTGTTCCAGGCGGACAACATTAAAGATGTGGTGTTAGGGAGTCCAAATTGCAATTCAGTGTGTATTTGGCCAATTATATGAGACCCTGGTCTCCCCTCAATGGTGTCGATGAATAATTTCAGTAGTTTTGACATTGGGGAAGGGATTTTAGGGGGTATTACTTTATTTCTTAGAAGATGATTTCGGATTTGAAAGTATCGGAAGAGATCCAAAGATCTTAGGGAGAACTGAGATTGAAGCTTATCAAACAAGATAATGCCATTGGGAGAGAGAAACTGGTAGATATGGGATAGGCCCAAAGACCGCCATTGAGAAAAGGCCTGATCCATACAGTTGGGAACAAACTTTTCGTCTTGAGATATTAATTTGCAAGATTCAAATATCTGCTGGATAGGGCCTGCTTTTCTCAGTTGTTTCTAAAGCTTGTAAGTTTGGGCTGTAATACCAGTGAGGGAAGAGGGAGTTAAGGAGTTACCATCTGTGCAGAACAATATCTTCCTGATATCGTGTAAGTCATTAAGGTGGAATTCTATGGACTTCTGGGAAGAGTTATATGAAGATGTTAATTATAGTATAAGGATTCGGAATGCTGTTTGTGCGTATAGGAGCAAGTCTGGGAGATTTAGACCACCTTGTTTAAGGGATAACTTGAGTGTGAAAAGTCTAGTCCGGGTCGGTCTCTTCCCCAAATAAAGTTTTGGATCATTTTGTTCCATGAAGTAAAGTAAAATTTGGAAGGAAAGTAAGGAATGGTCTGAAGTAAGTAAAGTATTCGTGGGAGGATATTAGTGCAAAGTGCTAGAATATTTTGGTAAGGAAGTGCAATAAGAGGACCACTTGCTTAGGTCCGATTGTATTTGAATTGTTAGTGGTTCATAATTGGAGAGTTCTATGACACCCGGATCGTGGGGAAGATGGATCCCCAGGTATTTTTATTTTAGTAGTCCTCCATTTAAATGGAAATACCTTTCTAATCTGGGGAGGGAGAGTAATTGAAAGATATTATTTCTGTCTTGCTTATGTTCAATTTGAATTCGCTAGTTTCTCGAATTGGGCAAATATTTTCCAGGCCGATTGGATCGACTGTGAAGGGGATAATAGTGTTAGCATAATGTCATCAGCAAATAGGCATACCTTATATTTGGTTTGCACTATTGGGACCCCTTCCACAGCGGGTGTATTACATAGGCAAGCAGCCAAAGGTTCAATAAATAGAGTGAAAATATAAGAGGACAATGGGCATCCTTGTCTAGTCCCACGATATAGGTGAAAGGGGGTAGAAAGGGAGCCATTGACTCTGAGATAGGCCTTCGGGGAGAGATATAGATTTTCTAAGATTGCAATAAATTGTAGTGGGAAATGAAATGCTTTGAGAGTCTCCCATAAGAAAGGCCATGAGACCCGGTCAAGGCCTTCTCAGCGCTAAGACTTATAAAGGGCCGCCCATGGAGCAGCGGTGGGATTGGCCATGACGCCGCGACGGTTCGGGAACGGACCCGAGTTATCGAAGGGCCGGCCAGCGGGAGAAGGATAGAGCGTCCTTTGGACTGCTCTCCTTCTCTGGGGGGAGGGTGCTGACAGCATCCGGAGCACTGAGGACTCCTGATGGAGGCCGGGAGCTCTCACGCTGCCGTGCTAATCTCCGGGGGGAGGAGGCGGGGTGGACGCCGGCGTCATTGCACGTCCCCGCCTCCGGGAGAAAAATTCAGGAGGAAAAAGAAGGAGGGGGATCCTCCGTCTAAGTGAAGCCTCCCCGGGCTTCAATTCACCCCAGCCGCTGCACTCCCAACCAGTTACTGCTCCGGGGCACTGATATTGAGGGGACCAGTGCCCTGGCCCCGCCCTCCGGGGGGGTAAGCCGGGGGTGACCGGGAGGGGCAGAAAATAGGCAGGTGGTGGGAGCTCCGGGGGCCGTGACTAGGCTGAAGAGTGACGGAGGACCCCAAGGAAAAAGAATTTAAAAAAAAAAAAAAGACTTATAAAGACTACTGGGATCTGCCTGGTCCGAACATATTCTTGAAGAGGAGGACCCTGCATATATTATCCATTGTATTTTGATTTTTAACAAAATCAGTTTGGTCGGGGTGTATGATAGCGGGAATTAAATTTTCTAATCTAGATGATAAGATGGCTGTATAAATGTTATAGTCGACATTTAAGATGGAAATTGGTCTATAAAATTTAGGATCAGAAGGGTCTTTATTAGGTTTTAATATAGGGGCTATTGTGGCATACTCCACAGAGGGATTCCTCCCGGATATGTCATTAATAGCCTAGAGTTTTGGAGTTAAAATTTTTTTGAACTTCTTGTACCATTCTGGAATGAAACCATCTGGGCCCAGGCATTTTCCTGGCTTGATATTTTTAATAATCTCTTCAATCTCAAAGTCCGAGATCGGGGCTATTAGGGAATTAATTTGGCTAGGAGTCAGGGTTGGGAGGTTAGCTTGGGCCAAGATATGTGTGGCTTCTATATGATTTAGTGGTGCAGGAGGGGAATAAAATTTGGCATAGTAGTCCATAAAAGTCTTTTGTACAGTATATGGGTAATAGAATGATGGGTTTGACCAGATGTGGGATCCTTAAGATGGAGAATTGTAGAGGTTGCTTTGTTATTTCTTAGTCTATGAGTTAAGTTCTTAACACTCCTAGGTCCCCCCCTCATGAATAGTCTGACGAAGGTAATAAAGTGATTGCCGGATCTTATTATCCACGATTTTCTGAAGGTCTGCCTTTGTATTTCTGATTAAGCGCTGAAGATCTGAGTCCTCATCTCTGTAAAGGAACTGAAAGTTCTTAAGCTGGTTGGTTACCCTATGATACTCTAGGTCTCTTTCTTTGTTTTTTTGGAAGAAAATGCTATTAGTTCCCCCTGAATGGTCGCCTTCATAGTGTCCCACAGCATGCCCTGAGTTATTGAGGGATCAGTACTTTCTGCAAAAAATCTAGGAATTTTAATTGATAGAGAGTCTAGAAGATCTGGGTCTGATAAAATAATAGGATTAAGCCTCCATAACGATCTCTTTCCTTCCCTACCCAGGTCAAGAGAGATAGTTAGGGGGTGGTGGTCTGATAAAAATTTTGGACCTATACCAATATCCTGAATCAATGATAAGTGTTCATAAGTGGTCAGGAAGTAATCTAACCTTGAGTAGGTATTGAATCTAGGGGAGTAATAGGTATAGCCAGGATCCGAAGGAAAGATCCCACGCCACACGTTGATCAGACCCAGGTGTTCAACTGACTTCCTAAAGTGTCTGGCCATGTTATTATTTCTATGCCCAAGGGTTTCAAACAATCTAGATGTGGGATAATGTTAAATTTAGGTCAATGCCCATAATCAGCTATCCCTTCAAGTTGGAGAAAAGGACTGAAATGAAATGTTTATAAACCTGAAGGGTTGAACCAGGAGGAAAATAGACATTGGCTAGCGTAACCTGATTACCGAATAGTATAGCTTGAGAATAACATATCGTCCCCGGGATCGATATGTGGTGTTGAATTTCCAATGGGTATTTCTAGGAATCAGATGTGCGGCTTCTTTTTCTGCCTAGGGTAAGAAGAGGCCACCACTTTATATCTCCCCCCCAATGCAATTTAAGATGTTCTGCTTCAGAAAGGTGAGTTTCTTGCAGGAAAAATATATTTGAGGTTTGTTTAGATAGGCATTGCATTAGTCTGGCCCTCTTAATTGGATCGTGAATCCCATTTATATTGTGGGAAAAGATCCTTACTGGGTTAAGCGCAGGCATTCCTACAGAGGAGAGTATTGTGTTTAATTGTATGTTTCTTTTCTATCCAGGGAGAAGAGAGAGGAGGAGACCCGGACCACACCGACCAACCGAGAGAAATAGGACCCTGGCTTCACCCAGTCTATTGGAGAATTCTTACAATCCTGTATCAATAAACTTACTATATAAAAATAAACCAGTCCATTGTGTAGTTTTATCAACATCAGTCCCCTCCCACCCCACTGGCCACTCTGTTGGGGCCAAGATAAACCATAAAACAAAACTATATACAGACCTAAGTTAACCCAACATCTAATCCCTCAGTTTTCTCTTGTATTTCAAATGTAGTATATAGGATGTTGACTGGGGATGAACTTGTGTACAAAAAGACTTCCAAGTGGAAGAAGCTCATCTAGAGCTTCTTGAAGAGTCTCCACAACAAAGGCCCTGAAAGGACCCAGTTGGAGAAGGGGTTCTTAACCTGGACCTGGAATAAAATTCCGGGTGCAGGAACCGAGCCCCTAAGGGAGCAGTATCTAGACCACTCCTGAGGTGGTTCGTAACTGCCTGTAGAGAAGTAACAACCAGAGCTACTGAGTACTCAATACCTCAACCAGTATGGTGTGGCTAAGTTCAAAGTTTTAAGGGAGGAGGTATTAAGTGGAGTATTAGAGGAGAAGAAGGCAAAAGCCCTGAAAGTTTGTTCCATTATGGTGTCCGACCCCAGCTTGATGGGGAAGGAGAAGAAAAAAAAGAGTGAGGAAGGGAGAAAACTGTCTCCCCCAGCCATTCCTCCACTTGTTGTATATCTTGAGGGGCTCCCAGGCACCCAATGCCCCAGGGTGACGAGCATGACGCCCCCCACAAGTGCCCCGACTGACCCCAAAGGCCATGGGGCAGACCAGACCTCTTAATGATCTGCTGGCCCCTTCCCCGCTAGAAAGGCAAGCCCAAAATGGTCAGCTGGAGGACCAAGCTCTTGGATTCAACTCCGAGCCACGGGCGGGGGCCTAAAGCATACCACCAATGGAGTGTGTTTCGTGGGAATAGGGATGGAGCAAAGCCCGGCCAGTATGTTCTAGAGGCCTGCCCCACCTGGTGGGGGGTCTCCATGAAGAAAGAGGGAAAAAGGGAGGGAGGGGGAGCAGCCAAAGACAACTTCATTCATATCTATAACATTTATGGGGCTTGTAGACATCAAGCACAACCTGGGCTATTGAGGGATGAAGTACAATGAACACCTGCTATTCTCGGAGAGGGGGTACCTAGAGTTAAAATACATATTTGGGATCCTTATGAGCCCTGGGGGAGAGGAAGGGGGTACCAATGCCCCCCCGATAACAACTCCATATCACAGATCTGGACCCGCAGGACCCATCCTGGTTAAAGGGCCAATACAATATACAGTCCAAAAAAAGAAAAAAACCCAGGGAGATTTACTATAGAGCAGGGTTCAGGATCAACCTACTAAACTACTCCCCAGAGCATGCCAGACTATAAGCCTGACAAAGCTATGAAAGACTCTCCTCCCATCCATTCCTGAGGAAAGTTTCCCCCGTCTTCAGGGGCAGATGGAGGAGCCCCCATTGAAATAGCAGACAATGCGAGGTCGGGTAGCAGATCTTGTCCCGACAGCCTCATTTTGATTCAATCGGGCAACAGAAGGCACTGGAATCCCACGGATGCACTGGGAGAGGAAGAAAGCCGGAGGGACCCGCCAGAACCCAGGTAACCCTCTACCAGTGTGCGAGACCTGCTTAGCTTCGGCTATTGGAGGTCAGGAGGGTAAACGACCAGGGGTGGGAGGGCGGTGAGTCCTGCCTAACTGCTTAAGGACAAAAACAGAAACCTCCGCGGAGCCCCACCCTACGACAGGGAGGACCTAGGAACCTGGAGGGTGAGACCAACCCACTGGAGAGCAGCCAGGAGCTCAAGGTCTGGTCCCTCAGCCCCATACCCAGGTACTGTCTCAGCACGACTCCCTTCCAACCCCCAGGCCCACCTCCTCCCCCAAGCAAGAGCTCCCGATCTATGGACCCCGGCAGCAATCCTCCCCCAATGACTGTAACTCCAAGGGGCCCCGACTGGTGAGAAAAGACAAGGGTGACAGAGCGGGGATCCACAGCCGCCGTTCCGATCAAGCCGAGGGTCTTCCACCTAGGGGGAGGGGCTGGAGTAGGGCCCGGAAACTTGGGGGGGGAGCGAAAGGCCATCAGGAGGGGCAGCCCCAGGGTGGCACAAGGCTCAAGAGGAAAAGGTGCAACTCTCAAAAGTGCCCAGCCAGAAGAGCAAGATAAATTCTCCATATCGGAGGCCCACGGGAGCCTGGAGTCCCACCCCCAAGCTACTAAACATCCAGGCTAAGGGAATACCTCCACAAACAAAAGGAGAATGTCCAGGTGGCTTACCCTTTCCAAACAAAGATTGAGGAACCCTCCAGTATCAGAACACCCCTCCCACCTCCCCAAGCTGAAGCTGCCCAGATCAGAGACCAATTCAAAATTCAATCCCTCCCAAGAAAGGGATACTGTTAGAAAAAGCAGCAAGTGCACAAGTCTGAGTCCAAAGGATATGCTGTAATTCGAAATGAAGTCATTTCATTTTGTTCCATTCCTGAATTGTTGAAGTTGCTGGAGTAGGGTCTGATCGTGTCGGACTCCACAGGTTCATGCTGCTTCTTCTGGAGCTGAGGTTTCAGGGGCGCTGGACAGCAGATTATCTCGGTTGCTCCGGGATTATGCCTCATGCTTGGAGATCACGGGTAGCCTTGGGTGCCGAGGTATAGACCTGAGTTCCTGAGGACTGGTGTACTACTAATTTGGCCAGGTAAGGGGTTTTAAACTTAATTTGTTGGGCCCTGAAGTGTGGAAATAAAGGCTCATAGTCCCTTCTTTGTCGTTGCGTCAAGGGAGCATAGTCATTATCAAACAGTAATCGTGCTTGACCCCATGTGATTTTCCCCTTTTTCCAGGCTTTGATGAGTAGGGTTTCCTTCACCTGATAGCTTAAGAATCTGATAAGGAAGGATCAGGGCCCTGCATCCAGCCGGGTGGGCTTTGGGCCCAAGGCTCGATGAGCCCTCTCAATATCTAATTGGTACTCTGGGTCCAGGGCTAAGGCCGTGCGAAGGAGATAATCAGAGAATGCTGTAGGATCTGTGCCTTCCTCCCCCTCGGGGATGCCAAATATACATATATTGTGCCTCTGACTCCTATTTTCTGCATCTTCCGGCGCAATGAGAGTGAGATCTGCTCGAAGGATAGATTTAATTGTAGCCTCCAGGGTGTCTAGGCGCGTAGTATTGGCAGTGATCTGTGTGTCGGCTTCTGTCAGTTGGCCTCCAAATTGACCAGATCACCTCTCAAATCTTTCAACGAGTCACGGACCTCTTCTTGGAAGTCAGCAATTGCCTAGAGTATCATTTCGGTAGAGGTCTCTGGCGGTTTCCTAGAGGATTTAATTTTTTGTTGCTGTTGGTGTTTTCTTTCGGAGCCTTGTGAGGGTTTAGAGTGGGCCTTGCTGTCATCAGAGTGCACCTCCTCCCTGTCTATTTGATCCGTGATTGGGAGGAATCAGTTCCTGGAAGATTTAGCCATGGCCAGGTATTGTCTTGGAGCAATATTTATTTTATTTTTGACTGTTCTGTAGCGATATTAGTTACCAGATTGCTCGATTTTAAAAGTTGTAAGGCAAGAGCTATTCAGACGTGAGGTTCTCTAGGCCTTACCGGAACCGGACGTCCCTGCAGATCTGCAAACTCTAACTCTTCAAGAGCCAAGCCTTGAGATTGAGAGACTGAAGATTCGGGTACCAAATCCTCCCCGAGGGAATGTTAACAGGTTGTAATTCCTGGGAAGAGACAGGGGAAGGTGAACTGTTAGGGACAGCAACAAGGGATACCATGGCTGTCTGGCCCAGTCTGGAGCAATCAGAATCACCTTGCATGGTTGTGACCTTATCTTGACTAGCACCCTGAACAGGAGAGGGAAGGGGAAGCATGCAGGAATTTCCCTTCCCAGTTCAGATTCAGAGCATCCAGGGGGACTGAGCCCAAGACTGGGGGTCTGCAACAAAAGTGAGGAAGTTGGTGATTGGGGCTGCAAAAAGATCTATCTCTGGTGTGCTCCATCTTGAGAAAATCACTTTCAAAACTAGAGGATCTAGGACCCATTCGTGATGGCCCTGGGATATTCTGCTCAGTGCATCTGCTAGGACATTGTCCTTCCCTGGGAGGTGAACTGCTATCAGAGAGGTTTGGAGGGAATAGGCCAGGGACCACAACTTCATTGCTTCTGTGCACAAGGCCGTAGACCGAGTGCCTCCTTGCTTGTTGATGTACCACATGGTGGTGGTGTTGTCTGTTCTGACCTGAACCACCTTGTTCTGTACAGATTTGGAAAAAGCTTGCAGTGTCAGAAACACTGCTCTGAGTTCCAAGTGATTGATGTGAAGCAGAGATTCCTGAGGTGACCACAGCCCTTGGGTGGTAAGATCCCCCAAACGGGCTCCCCAGCCCAGCAGGGAAGCATCTGTGGTGAGTATCAGTGAATGAGACTGAGTAACAAATGGAACCCCTTGTCTCAAATTGTCCTGATCCTGCCACCATTGCAAGGCTTGGATCAGGGCTCGAGTCACTGGGATTAGTTTGGTAAGGGAATCCTTTCTTTGGGATCAAAAGGCTCTTAAATGGAACTGAATGTCCCTCATTTGGAATCTTGCTCCCTGGACCACTGCTGTGGAAGCTGCCATGTGGCCCAGTAGCTGAAGGAAATGCCTTGCTGGTCGAGACACCTGAAGGGTGAATGAAGAGGCCAGTTCCATAAGGGTCCTTGCCCTTTCCAGAGGAAGGAAGGCTCTTGCCTTTACTGTATCCAGTTCTGCACCTATGAAGGTGAGGAGCTGTACTGGTTTGAGAACCGACTTTGGTAGGTTGAGAAGGAATCCTAAGGAAGTGAACACTTGCTGGGTCACTTGCAGATGTGACTTGACTTGGTCTGGAGACTGACCTACTATGAGCCAGTCGTCCAAGTATGGGAAGATGGAGATCTTTTGTCCTTTTTAGGAAGGCAACTACTATTGCCAGGCACTTGTGAAAACCCTTGGGGCTGATGTTAGGCCAAAGGGCATTGCTCTGAATTGATAGTGGCCTGAGGGCAACTCTCGAGCCTGAGGTACTTTCTGTGGGAGCACCTGATGGGAATGTGAAAGTAGGCATCTCTGAGGTCCAGGGAGGCTAGCCAGTCCCCTGGCCTTAGGGAGGGAAAGATAATTCCCAGAGTTACCATTTTGAACTTTGGCTTCAAAAGATGTTTGTTCAGATATCTTAGGTCCAGGATGAGCCGCCATTCTCCTGTCTTTTTGGGGGTTAGGAAGTACCTGGAGTAAAATCATTTGCCCCTGTGTAGGGTGGGAACTCTCTCTATAGCTCTGAGAGCTAGGAGAGAAGAAACCACTGCCTCTAGGGCAAGGGTCTCTGAGAGATTTGCAGGTGGAAAAGATCTGGCTCTCATCTTGGGAAATTTTTTGAACCTGAGAACCAGTCCCTGGCTTACTACTTCCAGGACCCACTTGTCTGATGTAAGAGACTTCCAGTCCAGGACAAAGTAAGCAAGCCTGCCCCCTACTGGTATGGGAGACTCGACTCGGGCAGACCCATCAGGGTGTCTGCTTGGCAGGGGCTTTAGGCTGAGGGGTGGATGCAGGCCTGCTCATCCCCCTTCTGCCTCTCCCTCTAAAGAACCCCCGCTGTGAAAAGGAAGAAGAGGAGGCTCAAGCTTGGTAAAAAGGCCTTTGGAAAGGCCTGCCCTTGCCCCTGGACTGCTGCCTCTGAGGAGCTGCTTGCCTTTCTTTGGCCTGAGCATTCCTGTAAGTGGTCCTGTACTCATCCATCTTCTTCATGTAATTCTCTGTCTGCTCCCCAGAGAATTACCAATTACAGGAAAATCCATGGCCTTAGCCTGGGTATCCTGTGAGAGGCTAGTACATCTGAGCCAAGCCATCTTCCGAAGAGCCACAGATGTAGCCGTGAGTCTTGATGATACATCATTGGAGTCTACAGCAGCATGAAACTGTACATTCAGTGCCTCAATCCCATCTGCAGCCACCTGCTCCAGCTCCTTGGCAAGCTGGTCGGCGGCCTGTTTAGCCAGAGCCAGCACAGTGTCCCACCTGGACTTCTGGTATACGGCTGTATAGGCCATATAGTTAGCCTGGCTGAGTCCCAAAGATGTTGCCATGTATTGTTTCTTTGCCATGGCATCAATCTTCATGGAGTCCTTGTCTGGGGTTGTGATGCCAAAGGAATGTTTGCCTTATCACAGGCACCAACATGGCTGCATTGCTGAAAAAGGAACTCCGTGTCTGAGCCTGAGAGAGTGTACCTCTTGTCCATTCGTCTGTCCACAGGAGGTATAGAATTAGGAGACTTAAGAATTTTTTGTGTCTGTTTCCCAAAGGATTTGTGGAGGGGAATAGACAGTCTCCTGGACTCTGGGATGTCCATCATCTCAACATAATCAAGCTCTTCCTGATCCTCTACTGCTTCTTCCACAGGAAGCTGGAGGGTATCAGCCACTTTTTTGTAAACATGTAGTGTGAAGGGGACTCAGAAAGCCTAGGAGGAGAAACACCTGAAGGTCTGTCTGGGGAGATGTCCGGTCAATAGGCACATCCAGACTTTCACCATCACCATAATCATCCTCATACTCTCCCCTCCTCCTCTCCTCCTCTGGTTCATAAAATTCTTCCAAAGTATAATCGGAACGGGGAACAGACCGAACCGAGCCCCTGCCAGATGGTGCCGCTTTGCTCGGAACTGAACTAAGCGATTGCACAATCCTTATCGCCTTGGCTATCTCATCAGTGGTTGGAGTATGAAATTCTGGGTCCGAACCGGTCGATTTGTCTTTTCTTTTTCTTTTTATCGGAACCGATTCCTCGGAATCAGCTCTCCTTTTGCCCGAAGAAGTATCGCCCTGGTCAGAGGGCACTCCATCTGGTTCGGTTGGAACCGAACCGGGCTGGCCATCCGGGTCAGCAGACTTCTTGGCCTCCCTTTCCCTCAGTCTGCCTAATCTCTTTTCCAGGGTAGATTTGGGAAAATTCTTGCAAATTTGGCAGTCTGAATCGAGGTGGTCAAACCCCAGACAATAAACACAGGTGGTGTGGGATCAGCCTGGCAAAGACTTCCCACACACACTGCAGTGTTGAAACCCCAGTGGGCCCGGTTTTTCTTGGCCTTCTCAGACATGGCTAATCCTAACCAAAAACGTATCTTTTTCGCAATCTGCCAGGCAAGACTTCTATCGTTCCTGACCGGTCATGGTCTTGGAAAAACGACTAAACTGCTTTTTTAGAACCGATACGGACCAGTTACCACACTTTAAAGTAAGAACGTTTTTTTATCTCAAACTGATCGGTTCAGCCGAATCGATCCACACTTACAAGTTCCACACAGAAACAGGACAAAACCTATCTAGTAATTTCAGTACCACAGACAGAGACTTGAACTGACTAAGCGGTAACAGTAATTCAGTAGAAACTGACTAAAACTGACACTTCAACTGACTTTTTGAACGAGCAGCAGGAGAAATCTCCGGAGTGACTGTTCAGTGAGGCGAGTAAAAGAATCTGACAGTTGCAGTTTAAACAACAGCAGACAGGGGCTTCAACCGAGCTGTGGTGAACATTCTATGCTAGTCATAGAAAGTTTAACTCTTTGTTCTCTGGGCAGTTGAAAGGCAGGACCTAACTGCATATGTCAGAATACAGCAAGACTTCATGTTGTTTGAATTGGTCCTTGCCACTTTATGGTGAGTTTGCTCTCTCTAGAGGGCAGTAGAGAGCACTTTATCCCTGGCCTCAATGTTTTATTGCTACCCCTTGTCATAATAATCCTTCTGAATTTTTGTTTCTCTTGGTTACGCTTGATGGGCATATTGGATATACTGAGCTAACTTTCTCTCAGTTTGGTTATGTATTCTAAGGTTGGAGTATCGTCCATTCCCTTATACCTTTCCCATCATTTTGTGATTATATCTAATGGTCCCCTGGGGTTTTTCCTGTACAGAAGTTCAAAGGGAGAAAAGCCAGTGGAGGCTTGGGGTACCTCCCTGTAGGTGAATAGCAGGAAAGGTAGATAGATATCCCACTTTCCCTTCTTCTACAAACTTCATTAACATTTTCTTTAAGGTTTTGTTAAACCTCTCTACCAGCCCATCAGTTTGGGGTGATAAGGTAAGATGTATATGGCTCCAATGCCCAAAGACTGGTAGAGATGGGTTAACAAGGCTGAATGAAAATTGCTGCCCCTATCAGTTAAAATTTTGCGGGGAACACCAACTCTACTGAAAATTTTCAGAAGTTCTTCCGCTATTCTGGGAGCAGTGACTGTTCTTAAGGGAATGGTCTCTGGATATCATGTGGTATAGTCACTGACTACCAAAATGAAACAATTCCCTTTACTGCTTTTGGGTAAGGGCCCCATGATATCCATGGCCATCCACTCAAATGGGGTTATTAATGGGAGGGGTTGCATGGGTACTTTCTCTGTCTTGGTAATAGTAGCTACCCTTTGGCATTCTGGACAGCTCCTACAATAGTTGGCCACCTGTTCATGGATTCCCGGCCAGTAGTAGTGATACAATAATCGTCTCAGGGTTTTATCCCTTCCAAGGTGCCCAGCCATGGGAATGTCACGGGCTAGGGTGATCAACTGTTGCTCATGCTGTTTGGGTACTACCAACTGTTCCACAATATTTCCCATGGTAGGATTTTTTATATGCCCTGTATACATGTCCCTATGTATCACATATCTGGGATATGATGCCCCACTATCAGCTGTTACCACCTGTGAAAAACAAGGTGTTTGTGACACATCAGCATGCTGTTCAGAACTGAAATTGACATTCTTTTGACTCAATTCATTTATTTCAGGTATGTCCATTTTATGCCCATTATTGTTTAGCTTTCTATCTTTCTTGCTTAGATTTCCTGCCTTTTCCGGGGCTGCCATAAACCCCATCCTCAGAAGGATATATTTGGGACAAAAGTTTTTCTTGTTTACTCTGTGCCCTAGTGGTGATGGCAGTTAACTTTGGTGTTACAGTCATCAAGGAATCAAAGTTTAGATAGTCATGCCCTATCACCACAGGTACTGGTAATTTAGGCACTAGTCCTACTTTCATGTTTTGTGTCTGTCCATGGACACATAAGGTGGCACTCTGTACCAGATAGTAATGTGTGTCTCCATGAATGCATGTTACTCCAGTCGTGCCTTCCTTGTTCTCACTGGGGAGTAACGCTGCTTGCACCAATGTTTGCCTACTCCCTGAGTCTAACAGTGCATTGATTTCCTTCCCTGCCAATTGGGCCACAGTCATACATTGCCCCCCATTTGCTAGTGTTAGATGGGACTGCTCTTTTTTTTTCACTTAGGGCAATATCTAGCAATGTAGCTTTTTCCCTGACATTCATGGCAGATTATGAACTGGAGACCGTAAATCTAAGAAGCCGATTGGCCAGCAGCTCTTTGAAGCCATAATGATATCTAGCTACATCATCACGGCTTCAAAAAGTCTCCGCCTACCAGCCTTGTCACTGCCACAACTTCCTCCACTTGCCAACTGCAGCAGCCCCCGATATCTCGCATAATGTTCCTATCGGGCGGCTCTTCAAACTGAAAAAAAAAAAAAAAGAAAAAGACCCCCGACTGACCACACCATGAGCGTGTGTCTTTTTTTGTTTGGCTGGCAGCTTCCTATTGAAACAGCCGCTCCTGCCAATGACAAACCTCCTACTGCAGCATCTCCACAGCACACAACACCACAAGAAAGCCTGCTGCAGATCAATGAGATGACCGCTATGAAAATAAAACAATTAAACTACCAAATAAACACAGTCCCGACAATGTGCTGAACAAATAATGTGCCACCGACCACAGCATACAGTACAGCACCCACTCTCAACAGAAAACCAAAACGGCTGTCAGCTACTTGGGGTACTTATCAACTATCACAGATGAAAGAAAAAATTACTCACCTTAGTAATGTTGTTTCTTCTAATGGAGTCTTGTTATATTGTGACATATGCAGTTAGACCCAGCCTTCGAACTGCTCCGGAGGTGAAAGAGTTAACTTTCCATGCCAGGCATGGAATCTTGAGCGCGAGCTCAGTTGAGAACTCTGTTTGTTGTTCTTCGCACTCAAACTGTCAGATCTTTACGAGCAAAACTCACTAAGATTCTGTGTGGAAGCTGTAAACCTACACTAGCCAACTGGCTACTAAAATATTAACACATTTTTTGGTCCCAAAACAAAGACTCAAGTCAGGGGATCCAAAAAATAAAAACTCAACACCCAAACACCCCAAAAAGAGGGTGAAAAAACAAGGTGAGCATCTACTAAGTGCCAACACTGCACTGCTCACCCACATCCCAAAAGCAGAGGTTCTGAGAGGGGCAGGCAGGGGAGGTCATAATATAGAAGACTCCATTAGAAGAAACAACATTACTAAGGTGAGTAATTTTTTCTTCAGACAACATGAAGTCTTGCTATATTTTTGACATATGCAGACTACACAGCAGTACCTCCATGGAGGAGGGACAGAACCTACTTAGGAAATAGGCTCTGAAGCACAGCTGTGCCAAACTGAGCAGCACTCCTAGCCTGGATGTCCAGGGAGTAATGCTTGGTGAAAGTGTGAACTGTTTTCCAGGTAGCTGCTTGAATATCTCTATGATAGGGATGTGCCTGGCTGCAGCCAGGACGCAGCTGTACCTCTGGTAGAGTGAGCCCTCAGGCCTGAAGGGGGAACCTTACCCAGTTTTTGATAACAAAATTGGATACAAGAGACAATCCACCTGGCAATGGATCTTTTAGTGGCAGGTTTCTCTTTACCAACCTCACTATAAGTGAGGAACAGTTGGAGGGAGTCAAACCTGTGACCCATGGTACGCTCTATGTAGTAACTAAGGGCTCTCTTCACATCTAAGCTGTGCAGCCTCCTCTCGCCAGAGGAGGAATGGTCAGTGAAGTACACTGGAAGAGATATAGATTGATTAAGGCGGAAATCTGAAACCACCTTAGGCAAGAACTTCCTGTTAGTCCTGAGGACCACCTTATCTCTGTGAAAGGAGATAAATCAGGCTCCACTGACAAAGCTTGTAATTCACTTTAGTCCTGGCAGAAGTGATGGCTACTAGAACACAGTTTTCCAAGTCAAGTACTTAAGCTCTGCTGAAGACAAAGGCTCAAAGGAGGGTTGCATAAGCTGAGCAATGCAAACATTAAGATCCCAGGCAGGAGCAGGGTACCTGAATGGAGGGTTGGTGTGAAGCAATCCCTTGAAAAACTTGGAGAATACAGGGTGAGCAGAAAGAGAAGAGGGCTTTCCTGCTGATATAAAAGCAGAGACAGCTGCCAAATGCACTTTCAGGGTAGCTGGCCTCAGCCCCAAAGTATTTAAGTGGACCATATAATCCAGGACTCTGGGCAAATCAGCAGATTCTGGGGAAATATGCTTTCCAGAGCACCACATGGAAAACCTTTTCCATTTAGAATTATAAGTAGCCCTGGTGGAAGGCTTCCTAGAAGCTTTCAAGATATTAGTACACCCTGAGAAGGTGTAGGTCAGCAAACTCTAACTCTTTCAGAGCCAGGCCTTGAGGTTGAGAGATTTGAGATTTGGGTACCAAACTCTCCCCTGGGCGCAGGTTAACAGATTGTGATTCCTGGGAAGACACAGGGGAAGGTGGACTGCTAAGGACAGAAGGAGTGGATACCAGGGCTGTCTGGCCCAATCTGGAGCAATCAGAATCATCTTGCAAGGTTGAGATCTGATTTTGACTAGCACCTTGAACAAGAGAGGGAAGTGGAGGGAGGCATAGAGAAACTTCCCTTCCCAGTTGAGAAGGAAGGCATCCAGAGGGACTGAGCCCAACACTGGGGGCCTGCAGCAAAATAGCGGAAGTTGGTGATTGTCTGGGGCTGCAAAAAGATCTATCTGAGGGTGCCCCACCTGGCAAATACTACCTCCAGTACTGAGGGATCCAGAGACCATTCGTGATGGCCCTGGGAAATCCTGCTGAGAGCATCTGCCAGGACATTGTCCTTGCCTGGGAGGTGAACTGCCATGAGGGAGGTGTTCAGGGAATAAGCCAGAGACCACAACTTCATTGCCTCGGTGCACAAGGCCGAAGACCGAGTGCCCCTTGCTTGTTGATGTACCACATTGTAGTGGTGTTGTCTGTTCTGACCTGTACCACTTTGTTCTGAACAGATGCAGAAAAAACCCTGAAGTGCTAGAAAAACTGCTCTGAGTTCCAACAGATTGATGTGGAGCAGAGATTCCTGAGGGGACCACAATCCCTGGGTGGTAAGGTTGCCCATGTGAGCTCCCCACCCCAAGAGGGACACATCTCTAGTAAGGGTCAAGGAGTGAGACTGAGGGATGAAAGGAACCCCTGTCTCAGATTGCTCTGATCCTGCCACCACTGTAGGGCCTGGATCAGGGTTCGAGTTACTGGGATCAATTTGGTTAGAGGATCTCTCCTTTGAGACCAGAAGGCTCTCAAATGGAACTGAATGTCCCTCATCTGAAATCTTGCTCCCTGCACTACTGCTGTGGAGGCAGCCATGTGCCCTAGGAGCTGCAGAAAGTGCCTTGCTGGTTGAGAGACCTGCAGAGTGAAGGAGGAGGCCAGAGCCACCAGGGTCTTTGCTCTTCTAGAGGAAGGAAAGCTCTGGCCTGCTTTGTGTCCAGTTCTGCGCCTATGAAGGTGAGTAGCTGGACAGGCTCTAGAACTGACTTTGGGAGATTAAGAAGGAAACCTAGAGATGTAAGCAGCTGCTGGGTAACCTGAAGGTGTAATTTGACTTGGTCTGAGACTGGCCCACTATGAGCCAGTCATCCAGGTAAGGAAAGATGGCAATCTTTTGCCTTCTTAAATGAGCAACTGCTACTGCGCAGGCATTTGTGAATACCCTGAGGGCAGAGGTGAGGCCGAAGGGCATTGCTCTGAACTGATAATGGCCTGAGGGCAGTTCGAATCTGAGGTACTTTCGGTGGGAGCTTCTGATGAGAACATGGAAGTAGGCATCCTTGAGGTCCAGGGATGCTAGCCAGTCCCCTGGCCTTAGAGAGAGAGTAAAACAATTCCCAGAGTCACCATTTTGAATTTTGGTTTTAAAAGGTGCTTGTTTAGGTATCTGAGATCCAGGATGGGCCGCCATTCTCCTGTCTTTTTTGGGGTAAGGAAGTACCTGGAGTACAGTCCTTTGCCCTGGTGTAGGGGAGGAACCCTTTCTACAGCTCTGAGAGCCAGGAGGGTTGAGACTTCTGTTTCCAGAGCGAGAGCCTCTGATGGATTTGCAGGTGGAAAGGATCTGGTTCTCATCTTTGGAAATTTTTTGAAGCTGAGAACCAGTCCCTGGCTTACTATTTCAAAGATCCACTTGTCTGATGTTAAAGACTCCCAGTCCTGGACGAAGTAAGCCAGCCTGCCCCCTACAGGTAATGGAGAATCGGCCCTGGCCCTCCCATCAGGGTGCCTGTTTGGCAGGGGCTTTAGGCTGAGGGGTGGGAGCAGGCCTGCTCACACCGCCTCACCTCTCCCTCTGAAGAACCCCCTCTGGGCATAGGCTGAAGAGGAGGCCTGGGCTTGGTAAAAAGGCCTGTGAAAGGGCCTGCCCCTGCCCCTGGAAGGCTGCCTCTGAGGAGTGGCCTGCCTTTCCTTGGCCTGTGCACTCCTATAAGTGGTCCTATACTCATCCATTTTCTTCATGTAATTCTCTGTCTGCTCCCCAAACAGAGAGTTACCCACAACAGGAAAATCCATGGCCTTAGCCTGGGTATCCTGTGACAGGCTAGTACACCTGAGCCAAGCCATTCTGCAAAAGCCACAGATGTAGCCATGACTCTTGAAAATACATCATTAGAGTCCACTGCAGCATGGAATTGCACCTTGGATGCCTCAATACCATCAGCAGCCACCTGCTCCAGCTTCTTGGCAAGCTGGCAGGGACCTGTTTCGCTAGGAGCCATAACAGTATCCCATCTGATTTCTGGTATCTTGCAACATAGGCCATATAATTTGCCTGTCTGAGTCCCAAGGATGCTGCCATGTACTGTTTCTTTGCCATGGCATCAATCCTCCTGGAGTCCTTGTCAGGGGGTGTGAAGCCAAGGGAATATTTGCCTTATCACAGGCTGCAGCCTGCACTACCCCAACATGGCTGCATTGTTGTGAAAGGAACTCCGTATCAGAGCCTGACAATGTGTACCTCTTGTCCATTTTTTTATCCACAGGAGGTATAGTGTGAGGAGCTTTTAACATTTTTATTGTCTGTTTCCTAAAAGATTTATGTAAAGGAATAGACAATCTCCTAGACTCTGGGATATCCATCATTTCTACATAGTCAGGCTCCTCCTGTTCATCCACAGCTTCTTCCAAATGGAGCTGGAGGGTTTCAGCCACTTTCTTATAAAATATAAAATGAGAAGGGGACTCAGAAAGCCTAGGGGGGGACACTCCTAAAGGTCTGTCTGGGGAGATGTCTGGTTTAATGGGCACATCCAGACTTTCAAAATCACATTCACTCTCTTCATAATCTTCCTCCCCCTCCTCCGGTTCATAAAATTCCTCTATATCATATTCTTGAACCGTGGCACGACCGAACCGACCGCCTACCTGATGGTGCCGGTTCAGTCAGAACCGGGGAAAGCGACTGGACAATTTTGATCACTTTGGCTATCTCTGCAGCGGTTGGAGAAGGAAATTTTGGATCCACACCTGCTGATTTTCTAGTCCTTTTTGCTGGGACTGACTCCTCCGAGTCAGTTCTCCTTTTGCCTGAGGAAGTCTCGCCCTGGTCAGAGGGCACTCCCTCTGGTTCGGTTGGCACCGGACCGGGCTGGCCATCCAGGTCAGCGGACTTTTTGGCCTCTCGTTCCCTGAGCCTACCAACTCTCTTATCCAGGGTAGCTGCAGGGAAATTCTTGCAAATCTGGCAGTCTGCATTGAGGTGGTCAAACCCCAGACAATAAACACATGTGGTGTGTGGGTCAGCCTTGGCAAAGGCTTCCCCACAGACACTACAGTGTTGAAACCAATGGGCCCGGTTTTTCTTTTGGGTTTCTCAGACATAGTGCCAGCCTAACCAAAAACTTGCCCGTTTATGGCAATCCGCCAAGCAAGACACCCTTATCGGTTCCCAACAGTGTCACAGGTCGTGGAAAAAACCGTAATGAAATCCATTTTTTTTTAGAACTGATAAGAACCAGGAACCGCACTCTAATGCAATTTAAATTAAGTTTAACAACAACCTGATCGGTTCAAACCGAACCGATAATACCGTTTGCAAGTTCCACACAGAAATAATGTAAAACCTATCTATTACTTACGATACCACAGACAGAGCTTGAACTCAATTCCAAGGCGTTTAAATACAGAGAAATATGATTTAAAACCGAGAAAATACTCTTTTAACCGACAAAATGAACCAAGCAGCAGGAGAAATCTCCGGAGCGACTGTTCAGTGAGGCGGAGTAAAGAATCTGACAGTTTGAGTTTGAAGAACAACAGACAGAGTTCTCAACCGAGCTTGCACTCAAGATTCCATGCCTGGCATGGAAAGTTAACTGTTTCACCTCCGGAGCAGTTCGAAGGCTGGGTCTAACTGCATATGTCATAATATAGCAAGACTTCATGTTGTTTGAACATAAGTTTCCACCTACATTCCTCATATTCAAATCGCACTTCTCAGCACACGGGCATAACTGCAGCTAAACGGACTGGGTTAAACTCATAAAAAGCTTACTTTAAAACCAGGAGTAGTACTGCCACAGTGCAACAGAGTTCCACAAACCTCAACAGTGCCACGTGCTGTCCACAGCCCTCCAGGAACTTTTTTCTGAAAAGGTACTCCTCCAACAACCCCATAAATTGCATTTTTATGTTTTTAAAACTTTTTCTTTTCTTCTAAAACATTTAAACCAGTTCATAATAGCAATAATGCACTCCAGGGTGTGGTATATCATGGGATATCATCACTTCTCGGGTCGCTGGACGCATTTGGCCTGCAGCCTCGTGCCCAAACAACCAGGGCACGATGATATCTCATGATATACCACACCCTGTCATGCATTATTGCTTAATTATATCATGGTTATGTACCCTTCCCACTCTAGCAGATGCTGGGGATGTTCCTCCAACATTTCCCCCACCAGAACCAGTTGTGCCACTAGGACTAGTAGAACTTCCAGAAGAGGTAATAGAGGAAAAAGGTCTTACCGTGGGTGAGGATCCACGCGCTCTGGAGTGTCCTTTACTTCTTGAAGGTCTGGCAGTGAGGTAGTCCTCGGCTAGATCAATGGCCTTCTGCACTGCCTCCGGGCGGTGTTTCCTCACCCACATCTGGACATCCTGGGACCGAATCTTGATGAACTGTTCAACACAACTGACTCCATGACTTGGTCCATAGTCCTGGTGGTAGGTTGTAATCACTTGTGGCATAAATCTTACAACTGGGTGTAGGCTTCTTGTGGGGAGTCAGCTGTGTGATATTTGAAAGTCCTGAACCATTGGCAGTAAGTCTCCATGCTTATATCACACCGCTTTAAGATAGCCCACTGCTAACACCAGTGTACACGGGTGTGGGATTCAAGAGGCAGACACCAGAGTTCAAGGAAACAAAAATAGCTTTATTCAGTAGGCAAATCAAAATAAAGATGAACTGGAAACGACAAAAAAAAAAAAAATAAAAGAAGGCAAAATTCCAAAGAAATACTTTCTTTCCTAGAAAATTACCACTAGCAGAAACTATGGTCTTGGTTGGGTCAGCTCCCTACTGAGCCCTACAGCTCACTGAATGATATATAGCTAGAAACTCTTTATATGTTGAAAAAACAGTCAGGATGAGGCTAAGCTTCGACCACTTTTGGATACAACAGAAATAAATACTTAATTCTGGCTTTAAAACAATCATCCAAAACATCATTCTGGTTTCAATAACAAACAAAAACAGTATAAGGTGATAAAACATAATTTCCTTAAGCATTTGTAACATTAAAAAATATTCTGGGCATTATCTCAGCTACAGGATCCTCCTCCTCCAAGTCCTCTGTCCTATATTAAGATCAAGGATTGAATGGCAGTGTCTGAGACCCACTCAGCAGGTTAGGCCCTCTACTCCCAAAGTGCCAACTTCTGAGCTCAGTCTTGTGAACAGTGTAACAGACAAGGTAACCCTCTTGTCTGTTTTTGTGAGTTCGGATCAACCTTTGGTCTCAGTTCTGGAGGAATTCGAACTGTAACTACTCTAACAAATCAGGGGAGGATGGGGTGGTACCTGAGGACTGGAGGAGGGTGGATGTGATTCCTCTTCACAAAAGTGGGAGCAGGACAGAGGCAGGAAACTTTAGACCAGTTAGTTTGACCTCAGTGGTAGGGAAAATGATGGAATCACTTCTGAAGGAAAGAACTGCTGAGTACCTAGATGCCAGTGGGGCACAGGACCCAAGGCAGCATGGATTCACAATGGGAAGGTCATGTCCGATGAATCTAATAGATTTCTTTGACTGGGTGACCAAAGTAGTAGACCAGGGAGGGGCTGTGGACATGGCCTACCCAGATTTTAGCAAGGCATTTGATACAGTCCCACACAAAAGATTAATACACAAGTTAGCCCACCTTGGAGTGGGTCCTAAGGTGGTAGCCTGGATAAAAAATTGGCTAGACAACAGGACACAAAGGGTAGAAGTAAATGGAGTCCATGGTGAAGAAAGGACGGTTACTAGCGGGGTACCGCAGGGTTCAGTACTAGCACCGGTCCTTTCTAATGTCTTTATAAGTGACATTGCAGAGGAACCGGAAGGAAAAGCATGTCTCTTTGCAGACAACACAAAGGTCTGCAACAGGGTTGATACACAAGATGGAGTGGAAAGGATGAGAAGGGACTTGGCAAGGTTGGAGGAATGGTCAGATGTATGGCAGCTCAGATTCAATGCAAAGAAGTGCAAGGTAATGCACCTGGGAAACAAAAAGCCAGAGGAAGAGTACACAATGGGGGGTGAGATACTGACAACAGTAAAAATGGAAAGGGACCTGGAGGTAATTATATCAGATGACCTAAAGGTGGGCAAGCAATGTGAGAAGGCAGTAAGGAAGGCTGGGGAGATACTGGGATGCATAGGGAGAGGCATCAATAGTAGAAAACAGGAACTTGTTATCCCTCTGTACAGACAGTTGGTGAGACCCCATCTGGAGTACTGTGTGCAGTTCTGGAGACCCCATCTCTGCAAAGACATAGACAGAGTGGAGGCTATCCAGAGGAGAGCAACCAAAATGGTGCAGAATCTGCACCAGAAGATATATGAAGAAAGACTAAAGGAGCTTAATATGTATACTCTTGAGGAAAGAAGGGAGAGAGGGGACATGATAGAAACCTTCAAGTACCTCAAGGGAATCATCAAAGTCCAAAAGGTTAGCATCTTTCAGAAAAAGAGATGTGCAAGAACAAGGGGGCACAATTTGAAGATGGGGGGACGGCTCAGAGGAAATGTGAGGAAGTATTTTTTCACAGAGAGGGTTGTGGATGCATGGAACAGCCTCCCTGAGGAGGTCATGGAGTCAAGAACAGTGGGGGAATTCAAGAATGCATGGGACAGACATAAGGCAGTCCTAGTGGGGGGTAGGAGGCAGTAAGCTGTTGGTTAACAAGGATCTGCAGCTCATCTGTTAGGTAGGAAAATGAGCAGACTAGGTAGGCCAAGCGGTCCTTATCTGCCGCCGGATTCTATGTTTCTATAACCTCTTGCTAGCATACCAAATGCACAGGCTCAGATATACAGTATCTGTCTTCGAGGGGGCAGATATCTTTGCCTACGGGCACCCAACCAGGTAGACAGAAATGAACCCTTTAAAACTTTAATAAAGACCTCAGATTTAAAAACGCTTCTCATTCCAGTTTGGTACCACCCATACAAGCTTATGTCTGCTGTCTGTTATAACCATAAATATTTTTAGAAAAGAAAAGCAATTCAAAGACAGACCAGGTTTGCTGTAAAATTAGAGTTTTTACTAAATGTATAATAATACATCAAACATACAATCGGAACTCTTATATCACAAGGCATACATATCTTTAAACAAAACAAGGTTTAAAACAGTGCAATTCCTACAACTATATTTAGATTTTGTCTAGCTTTCTAAATACCTGTTTTCAGTGCTCAGATGTTTTTTGGTCAGAGTCAGATAAAAGTGTCCCTGTAGTGAAACAGAATAATCTTTACAAGCTGTACTTGCCAACCCCTTTGGATGAGGTCAGTCAGCTCCTCCTCTGTCAAAATATCTAAAAACATATATTTCTATACTACCACAGGATGTAATTTCAAAGTATTAATTCTGCAACCTTAGCATAACTCAAGTTTCAAATGACACTTTCTTTGATCTCATGCTGTACCCTCCTCACACAGGCTTCATGTGAGCATTTATGACCTCTCACCTCTGTGTAATAACCTGTGTTTTCTCTTCAATGTCATAAACCTTTTTATGATTTTCCTCTTAACAATGTTAACTTACAACTCTGTAATTAACTCAGAGAAACAGGGTCCTTGATTAAAGTCTTCCAGGTAACACACTGTCTCTAAAAACTGAGTGTGTGATACATGCTGTCAGCAGTTCTCTTGGCCTGCATCTGTCAGATGAAATCTGGGGGATGAGTGAGGTCATTCCTAGAGCATTTGATTTTTCAACAGAGACAATCATTACTACATTTTATATATAAAAAATATTATACAGCACTCAGAATGGGCTGTCTATGTCTATGTCAGAGACTTGAGGAGAACCTGTCTATGAAAATGAGCGCCAAACTAGTCCTTAGCAACAAAAACCCAAAATAAACCTTTGCGAGCTTACCAGGTAAGCCTTAACAAAAGAAAACTGTTCTTTAAAAAATACAGTCTCCAACCTTAAACTGTTTCTATTATGTTTCTTTAGTTTCTGAGACATTTTTACTTGTTTTATGTTTGCAGACTGTTATGCCAGAGTGAGGGTGCGGCTCGGAACTACAACTATATTTAGATTTTGTCTAGCTTTCTAAATACCTGTTTTCAGTGCTCAGATGTTTTTTGGTCAGAGTCAGATAAAAGTGTCCCTGTAGTGAAACAGAATAATCTTTACAAGCTGTATTTGCCAACCCCTTTTGGATGAGGTCAGTCAGCTCCTCCTCTGTCAAAATATCTAAAAAATGTATATTTCTATAGAACCACAGGATGTAATTTCAAAGTATTAATTCTGCAACCTTAGCATAACTCAAGTTTCAAATGACACTTTCTTTGATCTCATGCTGTACCCTCCTCACACAGGCTTCATGTGAGCATTTATGACCTCTCACCTCTGTGTAATAACCTGTGTTTTCTTCAATGTCATAAACCTTTTTATGATTTTCCTCTTAACAAAGTTAACTTTTACAACTCTATAATTAACTCAGAGAAACAGGGTCCTTGATTAAAGTCTTCCAGGTAACACACTGTCTCTAAAACTGAGTGTGTGATACATGCTGTCAGCAGTTCTCTTGGCCTGCATCTGTCAGATGAAATCTCTGGGAGAGAGAGATGGGTGAGGTCATTCCTAGAGCATTTGATTTTTCAGCACAATCATTACTACATTTTATATAAAAAAATATTATACAGCACTCAGAGCGGCTGTCTATGTTTATGTCAGAGACTTGAGGAGAACCTGTCTGCAGAAAATGAGCGCCAAACTAGTCCTTAGCAACAAAAACCCAAAATAAACCTTTGTGAGCTTACCAGGTAAGCCTTAACAAAAGAAAACTGTTCTTTAAAAAATACAGTCTCCAACCTTAAACTGTTTCTATTATGTTTCTTTTTTCTGAGACATTTATACTTGTTTTATGTTTGCAGACTGTTATGCCAGAGCGAGGGTGTGGCTCGGAACTACAGCGCTAAACAGTTCTGAATAAAATAATGCTACCCCAAGCTCTTGCATACTTCTTTCTTTTTAATTTAAGCTTTTCTTTGTTTTGGAGCAGCTCCAGGGATGCTCCCCCGGACACTCCTGTGTCGAGCTGTAAATGAAATAAATACAACATCTGAATGTATGGAGCGAGAGAAGCACCTTCGCTTTTAGTTTATTGGAGGCTGCAGTCTTGTTTTAAAGAAAAACATAATCCGCAAAACAAAATGAAATTCCAAAAGAGTAACCACAAAGGGTAAAAGGGTAAAATAACAGTACCCCATGTTTTATTTCAGGAAGTGCCAATGCCTTTTCTTATTTCAGGCACAAACTCCCATTTTAGAATATAAAGACTCACTAGTGAACACTTACACGTTCGTGAAGGTGAGTGTGCGCACGATCGTGCAGGAATTTGTGTGCACGTTCAAGATGGACAGCTAATTTGCTCACAGGGCAATACAAAACAAAAGGTGGTTCTGAAGCTCACAGAGACCTGAAATGAGTAGAAAGAAGGTAAAGGGACAGACAGAACATGAGACAGGTGGCCTACCTGCCTATGGGGAAAATGAAATGAGTAGTTTAGGCAGTTAAAGAAGATAGGAGCATAGTGCTGTTGCAACAGACTTTTAAGAAGGGTCTCTGGAGTCCTACTCCCTTCCACAGAGAACATTATTAGTGTTCATTTATGGGAGGACTACATATCGGTGGGCTGGTATGTCATTCTTGGGCCTTAGTGATGTCAGTGGGTGTAAGTGCCTCTCTAAGGGGTTCTTCCTTGGGCTGTATGCTGTTGGAATTAGTTATGACCATGCACTACGGTTAATTCTCCCTATGTTGTACCACTTGAGGTTTATCATTTTTCTTATGGACTTGTGATTTACTTTGTTGTATGTTATTTATGAGCATGGCAACACCTATGTTAATCTGGTTTTGTATGTTTTTTCTTAGAAAGACTAATACAAATGGGGGGTGCTGTGGAGCACTCAACAGGGCAGACGTTCTGAATTTGGGCTCTGTTCTATGACCATTTTAGTTGTAAAAATTAAACTTATCTCGCACTAATAGCGAAGTATCTTTGAGCTGACTGCATACCGGAATCTCTAAAGTTTAAAATGAGCCCCAAAAAACAACCCTATCGTACCTCCTCGAGGCTTGATTCTTATTTTAGCGGTCAAAGCACCAGTGTTTTGGACAAATCTGAAGGCCCAGCTTCTGCTGCTTCATCAGAACAAACTCAACTATTCCTGCTCCTAACTAAACTGCAGAAGATTGGTGATGAGACCAACAAAAGATTAGCTGCAATGGAAAAGTGTTTTATGGACCTTGAGCAGAAGATTGCAGATCACTCTTCTGTGATTACTGACCTTACCAACTCCTCCGGCGGAAATCAAAAGTCACCACCGGGCCTCATCAGGGACTCAATTTCCTCTGTTCCAGGTTGAGACCTTAGAAAGCGGTCTTTGGCAGAGGAATGTGCATATTGTGGGCTTTCCCCTCCGCTTCGCCAGTCGCACAGAACTCTTATCCACACTAGACCGAATGGTCTTTGAGGACTTACAGCTTTTAAACAGAGACATGGGAATCTCCATAGTACAAGCTTTTTCTATTCCCATGAATGCAGGAGTTCGGGGAAATTCTTCCTCTCGGCCATTGACAGTGATCATGACCCTATCCACACCTGAAGCTCGAATACCATTACTGCAAGAAGCCAGAAGGAAGGGAGACATTGTCTGGGAGGGAATCGTCTGGGTTTTTTCCCCGATCTGTCATCACAGACACAGGACAGAAAGAAAAACTTCAAGAAGTTAAGAAAGTACTCTTGCGAAGGGGGTAAAGGCCCAAATGTTATTTCCAGCACGGCTACATATTGTGCATAAGCAGAAGCCACACATATTCACTGACCCTGAGGTAGCATCTAATTTTGCTGAAGCACTGTCCTCTCAACCAGAAGCCAGGACCTCAGACCAAGACTCTGATGGACAGCCAGAGTGACTGTAGTGGCCTATGGTCTTCATGTGTTCCCCAGCGATGATACTTTTTTGGACTTATATTTGTTAAATACCTGTTGAGTGTTTCAATTATAAAATCCTAAAGGGCAGTATGGATCCTGTAATTCTTAATTATATGAAGTTGCAACTGCTTTTCTCCCATTTACTGCCTTCTTTTTAATATATACATGATTGGACAGTATATAATGATGGTGTGCTTATGCACACAGCTCAGTTTGTGGACTGTATAAAATTCTAAGTTGAATATTTTTCCCCCTGCACGACCTCCTGTTAGGAGCCTTTGGGTGTAGGGTTAAACTATAACTTAACCAAGCCCAATCTTTAAATTATAGTCCATCTGTATTGACCAGCCCCCCCACTACTCTATTTGTTACCTGCTAGTGGGATGAAAGCTCGGTATACCGACATGAGCTAACATCTGCAGTGAGGCATCAGATCCTACGATCTTATGCACTATATTGTTACTACTTCTTAATATTAGGATGGAAGGGCACTTGTCTGAGATAACTTGTTACCCTATCCATACCTGTACTGTTATAGTTAAAGTGTACCCTTCAGTCATTGTCAAGCTCTATATGTACATATACATCTTGCTTCATTGTATGAAGAAAAATAAAAATAAAGTTTAAAAAAAAAAGACTAATACAAACATTATGCAAAAAAAAAAAAAAGAGGACTGGCTCCCTGGGGCACTTCATTTGGAATCGGGGTTTGTGGCTCATTTCCGCAAGGCCTACAGAATTTCCCCACGATCAGCTTAAGCACTGTGTTATTGGTTACCAATGGTCTCACAACCAGGGATGCAGTTTTGCAGGCGGCAAGAACAGCACATCAACTTAGCCATAACGGTCATGCCGTTCACCTGTTCCTAGACTTATTGTATGCCACAAGGGACAGGTGGAAAAAGTTCAATGGTGTGAGGGCTAAACTTTGAAGTCTTGGAGTAACTCATTCATTGCTGATGCCAGCCTGCCTCCATATCTATTATGGCGGTCATACATATCAGTTCACGGACCCTAGGAAGCTGGAAAATGCATCAACATATCCAGAGGGAATTTGAGGCCACTAGCAGGGAATGTGGTGGAGCTGACTCAGTGAGGAGAACACTTGATTTGGTGATATACTGCCCTTGAGATGGACTATTATGCCCTCTTTTGAGGTTGGGCATCATGCTGCTTGTGTTTGTTTATCAGAAGGAATGCTGTCCCTTTACTATTTTGCAGGAGAGACTTGCAGATAATTAGTTATTTGAACTTATTGGGATGGGAATTTTTTCTTTAGCTTTCCTGCATGGCTTAGTGTGCAGATATTTCTTAGTTTGTTTGCTGTAGCAATTTGGTATATTCAAATATAATTTAGCATTGTTTCCCTAAATTGCATCTATGTGAGAACACTACCCATTTTCTGACCTTATACTGTTTGGGATGGGGTCATATTGCAAATAATGCCGATTCTTACCTGATGATGTGACTTACTTATTTTGGACTGGCCTCTATAGTCTTGTGGGGTGCAGCTATCTGTTTAAGCAAGCTGTATAATAAGTTTTTATATAGTTTTCCCCCACATCTGTTACCTAAACGTGAGACTGTGAATTTCTGTAACATTGGATGATTCCTGTGTATTGCTGAGATGTCTGACATTTGTATGTATTGTTACTTGTATGTTGCTTTCTGTATAAAAAGCAATAAAGTACAAAAAAAAGAGTTGACAACCACAAAGAAGACCCCACCACTGATTTGCTACTAAAAGAATACTGCTGAAAAATTGGAAATGTGATTCGGTTTCGAGGCCTTTTCCAAAAAATGAATGGAAGCAAATTTTTCTGAGCACATTATATAATGTTTATTTTTTTGAAAATGTTATCACACTGTGTACACTATTTAATAGATAAATGGGAAAAGGAAGACTTTATTTATTAAGAATATGAAGTTTGCATTGTCATTTGCTCCAAAATAGAAGGAATTTTATATAGAAAAATGTATGCCATCACTGTTGTACAAAGTTTTACATACGTTTAAAATGAAATCAAGAAATTGTGACACATGACTGTTCTTTGTATGAATTCACTAAATATGATGAATGACAATAAAAATTATTATTGGCAACAAACAAAAAAAGACCCCACCACTGATTTGCTAAGTCTCGGAGACCCCAAACCTAATTTTTTTCCCTTTTGCTGCCTGGGGTGGGGAGTTAGGGTTGGAAACCTAACATCACATTCCCTACTTTTGTGGCATTGTTACCCTAACTGGTGCATTGACGATGTTTTTGCAAAAAGATAAAGCACTGGGAAGACATCATCAGGATGGCAAGTAAGGGGAGGTGCTGCTAGTTGGTGACTTCAATCTGCCTGATGTGGACTGGAGCTTTTCAGCTGCAGTTTGGCAGGAACGAACCCTACATGGGGCTTTTCTCTGGCAGCTACTCAATAAATCCACTAGGAACAGGGCGATACCAGACTTGGTGCTTACAAATAGGGACAGCATTGTAAACATCACAGTGGACATTCCCTTAGGTACCCATGATCACTGTTCAGTGTGGTTTAACATTAAGACGGGAGTAGAGGTAAACCACTGGAGGATGAAGGTCCTGGACTTTAGTAAGGTGGATTTTAAAGCTACGGGAGACTGCCTCAGAAACTGCCTAGTGGGGGAGAGGGGAAAATTATCAGACAGGGACAGAAGAACAGAGCGGCACAAAAGTGATAAGAGAAAAGCAAGGGTAGGGATAATGATGATGAGGGTGGCAGAGAGAGTGACTGCATAGAAGAGGACAAAGAAAAGCAGACATTCTGAACAGTTACTTTTGCTCAGTCTTCACAGTGGAGGGGGAAGGACCACTAGGGGCAGCAGGAACAAATAAAGGGGGAGGTGGACAAAGTCCATTTTCAGAGGAAAGCACTCTGAAGGGACTTGCAGCTTTGAAAGTGGACAAGGCTATGTGACTGGATGGGCTACACCCAAGGGTACTAAAAGAGCTCAGGGAGGTGCTGACTGCCCTGCTGATGGCCTTATTCAAAGTTCACTGGAATCGGGTATGGACTGGACAGCAGATGAGGTCCCTCTACAGAACAGCAGCAGGGAAGAGGCTAGCAACTACAGATAAGGGTTTGGAGAGGGTGGACTTGGAGTAACTGCAGTCTGTTCCTCCCTTAAGTGAGTATGCTTTACTCCAGTTGGGAGCTGACTTTTGGGGTGTGTGAGGGGTTTTTATTGTAGTATTTAAGTAAGCAATAAGACACGACAGGGTGTGCATGGAACAGATTTTACTGCACGGCTAGGGGCGTAATGAGGCACGAGGCCTGGTCGAGTGCCTTTGAGTTTCCTGGCGTGCAGGTAAAATATGTTCCATGCACTACCTGAGTTTCTTATTGCACTTATAAAATGGGCTCCTGTTTTAAAACTTTTTACATTTGGGAAAAGCATGTTTATATGTAGAAACAATAGATTTACTTGTGTGCATTTATGATCAAATAGTCCTTCCACTCACAACAAATGATGTCACTGATGATGTCATTGTATTGTTGCCTACCTTCTTCTTCCTGTTTTTTCTGTTTTCCCCACATTCAAGATATGGAATGTTTATCATAGAATGTTTACCATGGAATACATGGATTCAAAATTCTGCTCAGTTCCATTGGCAGAATGTTTTCTGCCAACACTCTGTATGCATAGACAACAAAGGCCTTTGTTACAGCCAGAGCCTCAGTTATCTCTCTGTCAGGACAAGAAGAAGAGAGTTACCTGATGAGCAGGTAAAGATAGAAGGGGATTTTTCACTGTAAGCAAAGAAACAGTTGTAGTGAAAACTATAAACAATACTTATTGTTTCTAATTTGTTCATGTGTGTAAGGAGAGTGTGATAATCAAGGAAACTACCGTAAATTAATTTGTTTTATATTTTATTTAAGGTAGTTTTATTTTTAGCCCAGATGAAGTTTTTTTACAGTGTAGCAGTGTAGCAGCCATGTTTGTGGTGGAAGATCAGTTCTGGCTGTAGGGGGCTAACTGAAATGCCTGTGTTCCAAATGCCCATTGATCTGGTTTCCAGACTCTTCACAGTCCTTTTTTAGCCATGTGTAAACCATATTTTACATAAATAACAACCAATCAGATTCCATGATTTTACCCTGCCATTTTATAAGGCATATTCACAAGCTGTTATCTGCTGCGGTCTGATCGCTTAAGGGTTGTAGTGTAAGGGCATCTTGGAGTCTGCCTGGAGTCAGTTGGGAGGCAGCCATTCGGACGTCCATGCTGCTCTCCTGGGCTTCAACAGGGTATCCCTTTTTGTCTGTTTGTGCCTGCTGACATACAAGTGTTTTATTCTGTTATAAATTACTCTCCTTATTTTGTATACAGCCCTCGTGAGCCTTGCATTTGCATTTATGTCTTAGTATATTAGTATAAGGTAACTGCATTAGGAACTGTTTATGTACTGCTTTTAGTCTGCTAATTGTAACTTTATAATTGTATTGGTCTTACTTTCCTTGGTTACCCCGTTTGGTTAATTGTGACAGTTCTATAATTTTTTTTCTAGGTGGTGGTGTTTTATTTCCTCCTTCTAGCTTTCTGTCTCTCTCCTTTTTGTCTTGACATCTACTGTGTAAATAGTTTTTGCACTTTTTCTCCACTATGCTGTTAACTTCTCTAGTGTTACTTACCCTCCTCCCTTCTTTCTTCTCTTCTGCTCAGTTTTCAACCTTCTCCCCCTATTTTAGCCACTTCTACTCCTCATCCCCTATTCTCCCCATTTCCTCTTCTCCCTCTGTCCTCCATTTCCCATGGCGTCCTTGGTGTCAAATTCTTCCTGCTCCCTGCTTTCACCTTGAAGCTCTCTGGCACCTATTATCCCCTCTCTCCCCATTCTCCCTCCTCTACTTACCTCCTGTCTCCCTTTTTCAAGCAGCACTCTGGTTCTTTAAACCTCCTTGTTACCTTGCTACTTTTGATGGCAGGTGACATTGAATGTAATCCTGGTCCCTCCACTACTTCATCCTTACAACTTCCTAAAGGACTGAGTTGCTCATTTAAACATCTGTAGCCTTCTACCAAAAACTGACCAACCACAGCCTTTCATACTTAACCTACAGCTGGATATCCTGATTATATCTGAATCCTGGCTCTCCTCTAAGGTTCAGAATTCTGATGTAACTATCCCTAGCTACTCTGTAGCTAAACAAGATTGCACAAAGAGGTGCAGTGGTGGTGTTGTTATTTACATATTTACCAGTATCCAACTTATGACTGTTCTTGTTTTCTTCCCCCCTTCCTATGAGCTGCTCCTTCTCAAACGCTCCCTTCCTTTTTCTGTTCCCATCTTTATTGCTAGTGTTTATTGTTGCCCTGGTACTTCCTCTGCTTCATTTACTAAGCTCCCTTCATCTATCTGCTCTAACTCTTTCAGAGGTGAGCTTTATGTTCTCAGTGACTTAACTTACTTCAATATAAACTGGCTCTCCTCCAGTTCAAATAAGATTGTTCAAAATGTAAAGTCACTACAATTGACTCAACTGATCTTCTGACCCCACTTACCTAAACTTTAAATCTTTTGATTACTCTCTGTTAGACTGGGTCCTCTCATCTCCATCATATTGTGGATGCAGGAATCCTTCCTGATATCCTCAGTGATCATCATATAGCTTACTGTGTGTGCAAGGTACATCATCCTAAGGTCCCTCCTAAATTTATTCCTCTCAGGTCTTTTAGGTCATGGGACTTGTCCTCTCTCCTTGCTGATCTAGAGGCCTGGTTGGTCCTTAATCTCATCAGCCAATAATATAACTTTTGCCCTGCAATTATTTCAGTCCAAATTTATGGCTGTAGGAGGCCATCATGCTCCCTGAATTACAGCTGAGGTTATGGCTTGCCTCCATACTAGAGATCTTACTTGGCATTCTTTTAAGATCACTGGCTCCCCCAACTGTTTTGGCACACTGTCTTCACCTTTGTAATATCTGTACCAAAGCCATAAGACTTGTGTCTGAGCATTCTGCATCCATACTACAGAACAACAATAATCATCCCTCTAGGTTCTGGAAAGTTATCCATTCCCTGTTCTCCCCTATGACTCAGTCTCCCTCTCCTGTTCTCAGGGTTGATGACTCCCTTATCGCTGACCCTTCTACTGTTGCCTCTTCCTTTAAGCCCACGTTACTACCTGTGCCCTCTCTGTCATCCCTTTTTCTTCCTTCCCTCTCTCTACCATCTCCTCCTTTAAATCTCTTTTTCCTTCCCTTCTACTACCACCTCTGCTACTCTTAAGTCTTTGCTTCCTCTTAATCCTCACAGATGTGGTAACCCTGATGGTCTTGATCCCAAACTTCTACTTCTCTCAGCTCCTGCCATTGCACTGCTCATTACCCTGCTACTCAATCTGTCTTTTTCCTCTGCTACTGTTCCTGATGCCTGAATGCAGGCTAGTGTGATTCCTATCTTGAGAGGTCATAATCCCTCTTCTCCTGGTAACTACCATCCTATCTCTCTCCTTCCTACCCTAGCTAAATTACAGGAACACCTTCTACTATGACAGCTCTCTTCCTTCCTTGACTCCTCATCTCCCTTGCAGTCTGGCTTTGGAAATTCCACTCCCTCCACGTCCCTCCTTGGCAAACTGACTCCATGCTTACAAGTAAGGATCAGGATCTGATCACATGCCATTTTGTTGATCTTGGTAAAGCTTTTGACACAGTGGCACATCTCCTCCTTCTGGAGAAGCTTAAAGCAGCGGGTCTTTCTGAATCTGGAGTCAGTAAGTTTCATTCTTATCTTGAGGGCAGGTCTCAAACTATCTGAATAAGTAGCTCCATTTCATCTCCACTCCCTATCTGCTCAGGAGTTCCTCAATGGTCTGTCCTGGGTCCTATTCTCTTGTCCATATTCTTGAAAGACCTCCCCTTTGTCCATTAATACGTACACTGATGATACAGTTATTTTTGCATCTGGCTCCTCTTTCCATGCTCTTATCTCACAGCTTCTTTTTTTTTAACTTTATTTTAAGCTTTACTGTACAACAATACAGCCATATAATACATTGGTAGGCATTTTACAAGTAATAGACTCTGAAATTACAGAATACATAAGTGTGACAGTTAGCAAACTGTTATCCACCAAACACTGTTATATCAGGTGGGGTTTCCTCCAACACAAATGAATGTTGACCCTATAAAATAGTTAGTAATGGCCATATGCTGCCATGAGTCGAGGGTAAAACAATAATAGATATACACCACTGTGCACCCTGAAATAGAGCAGTAGAGTTTAGTCCCCAAATCCCAAATTGATGACAATCATTGCTGGCAAACCTAGGAGTGCTCCTGGCACGCGACAGACTGTGAGAAGACAAATGAGTTTAGTAAACAAATCAAATCTCAGCTCGCTATAGAAAATGAAGTTATTTTATCGCCTTTAACAATTTCCTCCATGTCCAGAGCCATCCAAATGAGGCTGAATAACATTAGTAAAGAGAAATACTAGAGGAATGTTATCATGTGCCCACATAACTTTGGGCAACAATTTTAATTTTAACATCATAATAATGTACAGTAATATAATAACCTTACTGATACAACAAGTAATAGTAGAAAGGTTGCATTTCTGAAATAACAAGCGATCCAATTCGAGCAGTCAGTCCCACCTCACATCAGCTCCATTGGGAATTGTCTTGTTGGCACAAAAGTGAAGCAAGAAGGCTGAGGAAAAGGTAAGTCAAGTACACAGTGGAAAATAACACCATATGGCTGCACCATTTTGTCGGCAGAGTAGTGGATTTAGGACCAGTTCCTGCCGTAAATATTCCTAAAACAAAATAGTTAATGTTCAGGATCTCCAAGTCCATACCTTGCATGACCTCTTAACTACCGGTAGTCTTGAAGCATAACCAAAACAGAGACAAATGTTTGTGCATACTTCCCTTAGATGCTGGTAATTGCGGGCTACATAGATTATAGAATTAATCATCCTCATGCTTTTCTTCCATATTGCTGCTCAGTCACTGGAACTCCTTCTGAACCTTTTCCAACATTTTAGCTGCATCCTTTGGGTCTGAGAATTGGTATGTTTCCTCTCCGTAGGCTATCTTTAAACTCACAGGCATTAGCATAATGTGGTGAATCCCCAGTTGTCTCAGCCTCATGCATATGCCATCGAACCCTTTCCTGTTTTGCCTAGTTTCATAGCTGAGATTGGGGAAAAGACAGATTTTGCTGCCTTGCCACTCAGCCCTTTTTGTTTAGCTTTAAGCAAGAGAGTGTCCTGCTCCTAAAATGGTGCAGGGTCTGCAAGAGAAGCCATATGAGGAGATACTAAAGGAACTTAATATGTATACCCTTGAGGAAATGAGGAGAGGGGGACATGACAGAAACTTTAAGTACCTCAGTGGAATCACCTAAGTCCAAGAGGGCAGCATCTTTAGAAAAGAGATGTGCAAGAACAAGGGACACATTTTGAAGATAGAGGGACGGCTCCAGGGGCAATGTGAGGAAGTATTTTTCACAGAGAGGTTGGTGGATGCATGGAACAGCCTTCCTGAAGAGGCTGTGGGTCTAAAACTGTGGAGAATTCAAGAATGCATGGGACAGACATAAGGCAATTCTTGTCAGGGGTAGGAAGAAATAGGCTGTTGGTTAACTAGGATCTGCAGCTTATCCTGTAGGTAGGGAAATGAGAAGACTAGGTGGGCCAAACGGTCCTTATCTGCCATCAAAGTCTATGTTTCCATGTTTCTTCACACAGAATTCAGTACTACCAATACAGTTCGAGATAGAGGTGTATTAGATTGGAAGTGAGGATGGGAGCCTGGGCTGTAATCCTGTAGTGCGAAGAATATTGGGAGCCACAGAATTTGATAATGTTCAGATATCCATGTTTGGAGAAAAAGTGTTAAACTGCTTCCCTCAGATCCTTCAGGTAACCCTAGCATTTGTACATGCATCTCTCTGATTGAGTTTTCAAACCTTTTCCTTAAGAGTATCATTTATTTTGTCAAGCCCGTGGCGGACATGAGTGCTCTATTGGCTTGCTACTGCTTGGCTGCTGCGCCTTCGGTCGGGCTCCTTCTCCACCTTGTCCCACCACTTTGTTAGATCTCCCCATAGTTGAGCTCCTTGGAGGGTAGATGTGTAAATTTGGTATATATGTACTCCCCACGACGTCCTCTTTTCCTTTCTGCCATTTGTTAAGTCAAGACACTTTGAAAGTAGTTTTGTAAGAGTTTACAGTAGCTGTTTTCTACAGACCTCTAAAAATTGATGCGCTTGGCCACTGGCCATGCCCCTTCCTACCTCACAGCTTCAGCTAGATTTGACAATATTTAGCGCTGGTTCCAGTCTAACCAACTATCCCTTAATGCCACAAAACAGTCTCCATGACATCTGGCACCCATCAGAGGATCTCCAGGCACACCTCCCTCCCTCATTTCACACTCTTGATGGTGCTATTATTGAGGATGTATCTTCTTTTAAGTACCTCGGAGTCTAGCTTGATAATCATCTAGATTTCTCAGTCCATACTGGTTCCATATACCAAAAGCTCCACCAAGTTTGGTGCATTTTACAGGAGCAAAACAAGTATCTCACCTCCTGTCAGGTACTATTAGTTTGGACAATTTTTGTCCTGTCTCAATTCTGAATCCCTTGAGTAAACTTCTTGAAAAAAATGTGAATAAACAAATCATTACCTACTTATAGAAGCATTATGTATTGTGTCCCCAACAGCATGGCTTTTGGCCTAACCATGGTACTAAGACTGTCTTGGTCAGGTTCATGGATGCTGCCCTCAGTGGCTTTGATAAAGGCCTAATGCCGGGGGTGGTTTTCGTGGACCTGACCAAGGCATTTGATTTAATCAATCACTCACTGTTTTGTGATAGACTGGATGTAATGGGCTTCTCTGAAAATGTAGTGACTTGGTTTAGGGATTACTTATTTAATCGGTCGCTTTTTGTCTCATTGGGGTCTTCTGCCTCTTCTGTCCATCCTATACACTCTGGGGTTCCTCAAGGTTCTATCTTGGGTCCTCTTTTGTTTTCTTTGTTTATTAATCTTTTGCCACTTATCTGTTCCACCTGTCATAGTTTACTTTATGCCGATTATTTAATTTTCTTTACTCAATCTCAGTCATTAGTTTCTTTAACTTCTAATTTGGAGCAGGATTTTATTTCAGTCTGTCACTGGTTTGGTGAGAATGCTACGGTTTTGAATTCTTCTAAAACCAAAGCCATGCTGTTCAGAACCTCATCTCAATTGCATAATAATTCTTCTCTTATTATTCAGGATGTTCATGGTGTTTCTTTAGAGCAAGTTTATGAATTTAACTATTTAGGCATCTTATTAGACCCTGGTTTAACTTTACAAGCTTCAGGTTAAAACTGTTTGCCGGAAGGTTAACCAAAAATTGGGTGTTATCTATAATATGAAACAATACTTTACTTTCGAGACTAGGAAGGCTATTGCAACTGGGGTTCTTTTACCCCATCTTGATAATGTTGGGAGCCTTTACTACAAATTGTCTGTATAGGAAACTCAGGCCCTAACTATAGCATACAATAATATATGCCATTTTGTGCTCGAAGCCCCACCTCGAACGCACCATTGTTTGCTTTATTCTTCCCTTGATTGGTTACCCCTTGATGCCCGTTTTACGTATTTTTTCTACTGTTTAATTTTCAAATCCCTTTTTGGTCTGGAGGTGTTTCCTTTAACTGAATTGTTCACGGTTCGTTGTTCCACACTGAACCTTAGATCTTTTAAGGGGACTCTTCTCATTAACAAACCTTACTTAACAAAGGCAGGTGCTTGTGCCATTTCTGCTTCTGCTCCTCTACTCTGGAATAGTGTGCTGGAGGATCTGAGAAATGACTGCTCCTTGACAGTTTTAAAAGAAAGTTGAAAGACTGGCTGATGTTTTAAATGAATGTAATTGTACTTAATCTTTGTTGTTGTTGTTAATTGTATGTTTTTATGTATTATTGTTGGTAATGAGTTCCAGTTGGACCTGGGAAAGGGTTTGTCCCAGTGTCCTCACCCAGTTAACAAACATACATTTTGTTTAATAACGCTGTTTTTTTATGCAGTTGAGTGGTGCCGGCATTTGCTTCACTTTCCATAATTACCTGCTCATTGCTAAGTTAGAGTAGTTCAATCACCTAAAATATCTCAAATTTTCTTTTTATTACATGCATCTATTGTACTGATTTGCTTTTAATTTTGATTTTGCTCCTTGATATATTGTATTTACTATACAGTTTTCCCATCCCTACCCCAGGACTCATCTGGAAACGAGTTAGCAGCTCAGTATGTCCTTCCTAGTGAAGATTTTGAAATAAATAAATTAAAACTATAGGCTGGTGAGCCTCACTTTAGTGGTGGGGAAATTAATGGAAGCACTGATAAAGAAAAGGTTGGTAGAGTATCTTGAATCCAGTGGGCTACAAGAGCAAAGGCAGCATGGATTCACAGGGTGTGGCCATGCCAGGTGAACCTGATTGATTTCTTTGCCTGGGTGACCAGGGAAATAGATCGGGGGGGGATAGTGGATGTGGCCCATCTGGACTTTAGCAAGGCCTTGTGCCACATGGGAGACTCATTATGAAATTGAGCAGCCATAGGGGTGGGATCCAAAGTAGTGAATTATTTATTTTTATTTATTTATTGAATATAATCAGAATTACAATCCTTTGAGTCACAGACTCTTTTGCAAAGGCTCAATGTCGGTAAAGAAACTGGTTATCAGATAGGTGATAGAGGGTGGTGATTAACTGATACTCTCTTTAATGTTGTTTTGAAAAAGAGACCGCAGGGGTGATTCAGGGTCAGTACTGGGACCAGTCCCTTTCAATCTCTTAATATGAACTGGAAGGGAAAGTATGCCTTTTTTGGGTGATACCAAAATGCGTAACATGGCATAGATTAGTGTTGGAGACTTGATTAGTGGCCTTCGCTAATCAAAGTAAAAAATGATTAGCAATTGACCAAAGTTGATTAGCAATTACCAAAAATTTATATTTTTGCTCAAAATCCCAAAAAATCTACTTATCTATCTTTATATTCATAAAATACACATTGTACGTAAGTGTCTGAGACTGATACTGTTTTATTTAGTCATTCAGAGAATCTAGCAATTGTGCAGCAGCACAAATACATTTTAAGAGCCGTGAAAGATGTCTGCCAAAGCAGACCGTGAATTCATGAAATTCGAGTCGTGATTGTGAGTCGTGACAAGTGTAAATTTAAAATGAACCCCACTGCCCCGTATAAAACTGCTCCACCTGAGACAGTGATTAACCATAAACTTCAACAAGAACTGGGTTGCTACTCTCCTCCACCAGGCATATAGCCAGTAATTCTGGCCTGTTTTGGGGGGAAGAGACCTTCGGGTGGTCCACCATTCAAAGCTGCCAAAAAAAATCACCAGGTCGCCGTGGTTTAGCACTAAAAAATATATCTACAGCCCTGTCTGGGTTGAATTCAGCTGGGGGGGGCCCCTGCTTTTTAATGTGAATCACTGTTTCTACAGTATCATCTGCCAGACTTTCTCTCCAGTCAGTTTTACCTTGTTCATAATTGAAAATCACCCTTCTACAATGGAATTAGACACAGGAAATACTCTCAACACATTGACAAGCTTTGATAGATTTTGATAAGTACCCTGAAAATCACATCCAGCTTTGACCAGATAGCAGAGGCAGAAAGATTGATGAAATTGGTTTGAGCAAAAATCTTAAACTCTTGCCATTCTGGAAAGTAGCAGAGTGCTTTCACAGTCAGGCTGCAAAGGTGCAGAAAAGTGGTCAGCTACTGTAGTAATGTCACTATTACCATACAGCTCCAGTTCCTTTCTGTCTGCTGGCCAAAGTCTGGTATCTAACACTTTTGCCGGTTATAGATATTAGTTTCATCAGTCAAACTGAACCTTTGTTCACAACAGTTCTCAATGTTTGTAATATATTTCTTAGTTTGCTGTTTATAAATGTGTTCATTTCACACCCTTGTATGTGACTTCAGCACATGCTCTGAAAGAACATCAGACCCATTTTTTAAGAGAATGTCAAGTTCACTGCCACCTATGGGACCACTCTGCTTAGCATGGTCAAGAGTGTTTCTCAAAGTTTCAACAGAGCTAAGTAGCTCTGGCATTTCAAGTACTTCTTTTTGAAGTGCTAGTGAGAACCTGGCAAGTGGCTAAAGCAGCTGTTCAAAATACAAAAGGTGCGCTACCATTTGGAATTTAGTCACAATTTGCAACACTCCCCTTGCTTTGGCTTGGTCATGAGTTGGGTCTGCGGCCAGAGATTCTAAATGGACACAATTACGGGGAAAGATTTGGTAACAGAATGGGTGGCAAGAGTTTATGCTGCTCCCAAAGTGTGCCATGGGCCTTCTTGGGCTTTTCAACGGACATCTCCATGGCCTGGGCAAGGGACCGAAACTCTCTGAGTCCCTTAGGACTCTTCTGATAGAGATTAAACAGTTGGGTCAGAAAGTTAGAAACATCATTGAAATAGGTGTTATCCAAAGCGTCTTTTATGACCAGTTCTAATCTGTGTGAGAAACAATGAACACCAATTAACCACTGTGTTTCCCTTGAAAGAGCAGCAAGACCCTGTCTTACACCCATGTTGACAGATGCTGTCAGCCCCAAACCCAACCATGTTTTTTATATTAAGACCACACTCTGTAAAAATGTCTAAAAGGAGATTTTTCAATTCCTGACTTGTGCCATCTGATACAGCTTTAATTTGTAAAAACTTAAGTCTCCACGTGACCACTGATGGGATTTACATAAATTACGTAAACCAGTTCCTTTTCAATTACACCACTGTCAGTACTACCATCCAAAGCACTGAAAAATTATTTGCATTTTTAACAGTTGCCAGCAGGTTTCTTCTAGGTTCTTGCCAATACACATTGTGAATTATTTCCCAATAACAGCGTTAATGTATTTATTGCCCAAATTAACTCCATGGCACTTCTCTTGTTCTGCTATCGCCTCAGACTTTTTAGTAGGGATGTCCTCTTTGGCCATGATATACAGGATCGCCATCAGCCTGCCTAGAATCATTCTATGCTGCTCCTCTGCATTACTGAAAGCTCTCCCTGCAAATAAATTAAACGTTTAAAGTGTGGGTCCAAATCAATAACCCCCCTTCACTATTTTAAACTTACCAATTGTGGTATGGTGATATATATCAAGCGGTGACCTTGTTCTACCAAATTTTAAAATGTTAACAGCTTTCTTGTGCTGCTCTGTCAGAAGATGTTTCCAGATGGTATCAACTTTTAGCTGGGGGCCTGTAATCCCTGCAATTAATGCTTCACTGAAGTTCCTCAACCCACGTATCGCATCTCTGTACTCACAGCACAATTTGTAACTAACACACACTGCACAGTCTCCCTCACTGCTAATCCGTAGCCAATTTTTTTCTGGATCATATTTTTGATGCCATCCCTCTGCATGTGCTAATTTAACTCCAGCCATGTCGGACTGTAATTATTCAAAAGTTTGAAGTTAGCAAAACAAGGTGTCAGGGTGTGCAACTACTTAAATTAACACAATGCTTTTAATGAAAAAAAGAAATTTGGCAGCAGATGTGTGATCCCCACGCCTCCCCCAGCCCAGACGCTGGCACTTCTCAGACCACCCTGTTCCTAAGTGGGGCAATCCCTCCCATTGAGACTGTGCTGCAGGCAGCAAAGTCACTGCATAGCAGGGCACATTACTTATGTTTTTGTGGGCTTGCTGCCACAATAAGACAAGCTGTGTGTCCAAATCAAAGTGCAAGGGCACAGTTAGTTCCTTCCTCTAAAAAGCAGGGGCAACACAGTAAGTTCAAGTTAAAATCTCTGCAGTTGCAAGGCACATGACAACACTTTTTCATTTTCTGCCCAGAAAAAGGGCAGACAGTCAAAGTAAACTTTTTTTTTCTCCCAACACTGCCAAAGCAGGGTACAAGTCTTTTAAGTTCCCCTCATGGATCTCTGCAAACAAGCAGGGCACATGGTCTTATTTTGTGTTCTCAAGTTCATTGCAAACAAAGAGCAGGGCACACCACTTAGCAAGCACATTAAGACTTTCAGGGTCCCCTCATGGATCGCTGCTGTTAGCAGGGCACATTAGTCTTATCCCCAGATTGTTCACTGCAAGAGCAGGGCACACATTGACAACATAAGCAGCTGGGCACATCATTGTTTGGTGCCTGGTTCCACCTCATCTCTGCAAAGCAGGGCACATTACTTAGTCTTTATCTGTTCCCAAATTGTTCACTGCAGATGCAGGGCAAACAACATAAGCAAGGCATATTAAATAAGTTCTGGTTCCTTCCCCCATAATCTCTGCCAAAGCAGGGCACATTACTCAGTCTCTTTTTCTGTTCCCAACTTGTTCAGTGCATGTGGTCACAAACTAGCTGCAGTGCACAAATACAGATCTCTGCAAAGCAGGACACGTTACTTAGTCTTTATCCATTCCCAAATATTCACTGCAGATGCAGGGCACACAACTTGACAAGCAGGGCACATTAAATAAGTTCTGGTTCCCCCAATCTCTGCAAAGCAGGGCACATTACTTAGTCTCCTTTTCTGTTCCCAATTTGTTCTGCAAAAAGCAAGCACACAACTAGCAGGGCACATTACTTCTTGGTTACCCTCCGATTTCTGCAAAGCAGGCTGCAGGGCTGCTTAGTCTTTATCTGTTCCCAAATGTTTACTTCAAAGGCACGAGGGCACACAACATAGTCAGGGCACATGTAAGTTCTGGTTCCCCATAATCTCTGCAAAGCACGAAACATAGTCTTTATTCTATTCCCAAATGTTCACTGCAATTACATTCACTGTTTTCCCAAATTCACTGCAAGCAGGGCACAAACTTAAAGTTCAAGAGGCACCCTCTTGCCGGTGATTATGCCTTGTTCTCCCACCACCCACAGTCCAATCTAGACCTTGCCCGTTTGTTGCTGTTCGCTGTCCCCACCCAAATCTGTGTTCTGAAGTCCGTGTGCCCCTCTTCCCTCCTCCAGGCTCCCCGACCAAATGAAAATGTTTTACTTGTTTTTTTGCTGCACCCCAATTCTGCTGTGCTCCTGCTCTCCTCTCCTCTGCAGTTGCTGAATCTGCCTGTCCGACCATGCCTCACCTCATGATGCAGCCACCTGCTCTCCGCACCGCCAAGGTTGCTCCCATGCCCTCTCGTGGTTTCAGCCACTCCTTCTCCCTCCCACTCCTCCTCGGTGCGACCACCACTCCTCTCAGCTCCGGGCCTCTCTCTGACCACCTGCAAAACAAAAAGACACAATTAAGTTAACGGACGACTGTGCAATGATGATTAAAAAAAAAATAGAAATAAAGAAAACTCACTTTTGAATTCCTGCTTGACCTCCCGACACCTGCTTCCTCTTCTGGGTGTGCTGCAAAAGGACTCAGTCATGTTTCTCCTGCATGGAGACTGGGTTGGGAAGGAGCAGGAGCATCACTGGACCAATCAAGGAACAGCTCGGGGTTCATGGGGTGCAGAGAAGGAGGGCAAAAAATGGATACCAGGACAAAAAAAAGGAAATTTAAAGTGACAGTGCTCAGTAAGGCACTTTTACAGGACCCAGGACCAGTTGGCATTGATTAGCAATGACTGCTAATCATTGCCAGATTTGACTTGCTTTTACCGATCTTGGGTTGCAAACTGTGATGCGAACCCCGTATTTTATGCCTTGCTGTAATAAGGTGGACAATCGAGAGGGTGGAAAGGATGCGTAAGGATCTTGGGAAACTCGAGGAGTGGTCAAGAACATGGCAGTTCAGTTCAATGCCAAAAAGTGCAAAATCATACATCTAGGCTACAGGAACTGAGTATAAGATGGGGGAGGTACTGTTAGTCACTCAATAAGAAAGGGACCTTGGGGTTATTATATCTGATTATCTCAAATTGTCAGGGCAGTGTGATAAAGCAGTGAGTAGGGTTAGTGCAATGATGGGATGCATTGGAAGAGGTATTTCCAGCAGAAGGAGGGAGGTGGTGTTGCCACTATATTGCTCACTGATGAGACCCCCACCTAGAGAATTATGTCCAGTTCTGAAGACCACACCTCAAAAAGGACATGGAGTGGAGGCAGTCCAGAGGATGGCAACTAAAATAATGCAGGGGTTGCACCAAAAGCCCTATGAGCCAGCTCTGTGGTGCTGAGCAACAGGGGATTTCTCGGCATGCTGGTGACCTGGGTTCATGCCCACACCTGAAACAACAGCAGCGGAGACTGGCAGAGAGGGTTAGGAGCATCCGTCGGATGCTCTCTTCCTGGGGGGGACACAAGCCTGCACCACTTTATGAGCAACTCCTGGTGGTCCATGGTGGCAGCACACTTTGCAGCATAGGTGACCATGTGCCACAGTCACATCTCCCAGGCCACCGCCTGTGTGCCCATGCAATGGGATGTGGGTGGGTTGCAGGAGAAAATCAAACGCCTGCTTGGCCAACCAGATGACAGCTGCTGGGTCCCCTTACGCCACGCAGACTAAGTGAGCACCTCTAAGCTGATCCCCACCATGTGCCCGGTGTAGCAGACTCCAAAACCTCCCCTCCTGTGGAACCTGGGAGGGGGCCTCTCCGACAAAGGGATCGTTGGGCAGCTGGGCATGGCACATGGGCGATGGTACAGATGGCAGGAGGGATAACTTGGTGGGCAAAGAGGTCCCTAGGCAAGGCCTGAAAGAGTGGGGCGCTGGGGCATAAAGAAATAAAGCAAAAAAAGCCCTATGAGAAGAGACTGAGAGATCACAACATGTACATCCTGGAGGAGAGAAGAGTGAAAGGGATATGATGAAGACCTACAAGTACCTTACAGGGATGAACACAGTGCACAGGGAAATCTCTTTTGAATGAGGAAAAGCACCAGGATCAGAGGGCATGTGATGAAGTGGGGGGGAGGATAAGAGGAATGTGAGGAAGTACTGCTTCATTGAATGAATGGTAGATGCTTGAAATAGACTGCCAGCGGAAAAGGTGGAGGTGAAAACAGTAGGGGACTTCAAGCATGTATGGGACAGATATAAGTGAACATTAGTACATTTTCAGGGAGGAGGAAGGATCACTGGAGACCAGTTTGGGTCTGCAGAGACAGACCTAAATCAGGGACCATCTGAGGCAGACTTGGTGGGCCAAGTGGTCCTTTTCTGCAAACAAATTCTATGTTCTATGTCAGGTGAAGGTGCTCACCTTTGAAGAGCCTTCTGTCCCAGAAGTCCTCCCATTAACCTATAAAGTGGTTCTCCTGTTCCTGACACTACCCTTTCAACCACCCATTGAAGTACTTGATCTCTAGCTTCCTTCCTCTATCCTTGCCATTCTCCCGTTCCCAGACAGGAAGGACCTAAGAAAAGGCTATGTAAATCAAGTGCTTCTTCAATCTGTACCCCAGCTCTAGAAGTCCATCTTCATCATTTTCACATGCTGATTCACCAGATCGTTGGTACCAAGATGTAACCACTCCCTGCTCCCTCTTCTCCTCTGCTATCCTCCTATCCTATCCCAGTCTATGATGTCTGATGTTCCGGGCAGGCATCGGACCATCACCTCCCTCATCCCCTTACCAAGCACTCTCTCCACCCCTCTAATCATAGAGTCTCCCATCACTAGAATCCCCTTGCTAATTTCTGACTCCTTGCCCCTGGGTTTCCAGTCTACCTTTCCGTCACGCCAACTGACCCATGTTCACCCTGCCTGAGTCAGGCACCTGTGCCTCTTCTAGGGTGCAAAGTAGTTTGCCATTGGTACCACATGGAGGAGGCTGTCTGTTGTGTGAATGTCCTGCCACCACTCTCCAAGCAGGTGGGCACAAGCTTGGTTGGGGTCACATAGAAACATAGAAACATAGAATTTGACGGCAGATAAGGACCGCTTGGCCCACCCAGTCTGCCCATTTCCTACCTACTGGATAAGCTGCAGATCCTAGTTAATCAGCAGCCTACTTCTTCCTACCCCCACCCCCAGAATTGCCTTATGACTATCCCATGCATGCTTGAATTCCACCACTGATTTTGACTCCACACCTCCTCCGGAAGGCCATTCCATGCATCCACAACCCTCTCTGTGAAAAATACTTCCTTAAATTACCTCTGAGCCGCCCCTCTATCTTCAAATTGTGCCCTCTTGTTCTTGCACACCTCTTTTTTAAAGATGCTACCCTCTTGGACTTTGTTGATTCCCTTGAGGTACTTGAAAGTTTCTATCATGTCCCCCTCTCCTTCTTTCCTCGAGGCTATACATATTAAGCTCCTTAAGTCTCTCTTCATATGTCCTCCGGTGAGACCCTGCACCATTTTAGTTGCCCTCCTGACAGCTTCCATCCTGTCTATGTCTTTATGGAGATTGGGTCTCCAGAACTGCACACAGTACTCCAGATGGGGTCTCACCAGCTGTCTGTACAGAGGATAATAACTTCCTGTTTTCTACTGGTGATGCCTCTCCCTATGCATCCCAGTATCCCCCAACCCTCCTTGCTGCCTTCTCACATTGCTTGCCCACCTTTAGGTCATCTGATATGACTACCCCAGGTCCCTTTCCATTTTGTTGTTGTTAGTATCTCACCCCCATTGTGTACTCTTCCCTGGGTTTTGTTTCCCAGGTGCATTACCTTGCACTTCTTAGCATTGAATCTAAGCTGCCATACATTTGACCATTCCTCTAACCTTGCCAAGTCCCTTCTCATCCTTTCCACCCCACCTGTGCATCAACTCTGTTGCAGATCTTAGTGTCATCTGCAAAGAGACATACTTTTTCCTTCCAGTCCTTCTGCAATGTCGCTTATAAAGACATTGAAGAGGACTGGTCCTAATCTGAACCCTGCGGTACCCCGCTAGTAACCCTCCTTTCTTCTGAGTGGACTCCATTTACTATTACTCTCTGTGTCCTATTCTTCAGCCAATTCTTTACCCAGGCTGTCATCTTGGGACCCACTCCCAGGCTGGCTAACTTATATATTAATCTTTTGTGTGGGACTGTGTCAAATGCCTTGCTAAAGTCCAGGTAGGCCATGTCTACAGCCCCTCCCTGATCTACTACTTTGGTCACCCAGTCAAAGAAATCTATCAGATTCGTCTGGCATGACCTTCCCGCTGTGAATCCACGCTGCCTAGGGTCCTGTGCCCTTCTGGCCTCTAGATACGCGACAATTCTTTCCTTTAGAAGTGATTCCATCATTTCCCTATCACTGAGGTTAAACTAACAGGTCTATAGTTTCCTGCTTCTGCCTTGCTCCCACTTTTGTGAAGGGAATCACATCTGCCGATCCCTCCAGTCCTCAAGTACCACCCATCCTCCCATGATTTGTTAAAGAGGGTAGTCAGTGGTGTCACTAGTTCTACCCTTAGTTCTTTTTTAGAATTCTGGGATGAATCCCATCAGGCCCCATTGCTTTGTCCACCTTCAGTTTTAAGAGTTCTTTCAGAACCCTTTCTTCTGTAAATGGGCTGGTATCAACTTCTGTATCCAGAGTGTTACTACTGTTTGTTTTATGTACCTCCCCTCTTCCTTTGTAAATACTGAGCAAAAATATTTTAGTATCTCTGCCTTTTCACATTCTTCCTCTGCCCACCCTCCTCCCTTTATTAAGCCTCACTATCCCTCCCTTGGTCTTCCTTTGCTCCCTGATGTACCTATAAAGGTTTATTCCCTTCTTAACTGAGTTGGCTATCTTTTCCTCAGTTTGGGCCTTTGCTGTTCTGACTGCCTTCCCAGCCTCCTTTTGCTTTAACTGATACAGTTCTCTGTCCTGCTCCTGCTGCGATTCCTTGTACTTCCTGAATGCTTTTTTTCTCTTGAACCTTCACTGCCACTTCCTTTGAGAACCATAGTGGTTTCTTACATCGCCTTGTTTTATTTGCTTCACACAAAGGCTCATACCTCTGTGATGGCAGTTTTTATTATTCTCATTGTTCTTCCACCCCTCCTTCCGCCCATTTGCTAGTGTGCATTCCTTAGGCACTCACCATTTTGGCAAAGTCAGCCCTCCTAAAGTCCAGTACTTTGTCTTTGTATGGCTTGTCTCTATTGCTGTGTTTATTGTGAACCATAATGTTCAATGGTCGCTAGTTCCCAGATGGCTACCCACTTCTACATCTGTTATCCTCTCTCCATCTCCATTTGAGAGTATCAAGTCTAATATTGCTCCTCTCGAGTGGGCTCCAGTACTAGTTGTCTAAGGCATGCCCCCTGTAGGGCATCTAGAATAACTGCACTTTCTGAGTGGCAGCTGCAACTGCGCCTCCAGTTAACATCTGGCATATTCAGATCACCCATCAGCAATATCTCTCCCTTTTCTGCCATTCTAAGTATACTTTCTATCATTTCCTTGTCCATTTCCTCCCTGAGGAGGAGGTCTGTATACAACCCTTGTCGGATTGTGGTGCCATTGCCTGTCTCCAAATTTACCCACAGTGCTTCTTCTCCTCCTGTTTACCTTTTGTTCTGTTGCTTTTATTCCTTCCCTTATGTAAAGAACTATCCTCCCTCTTTTACCCTCCCTGTCCCTCCTGTAGATAGTGTTATCCTGGTATGTTTATCCCAGTCATGGTTTTTGTGTACCATGTTTCTGTGACTGCCACGATATCCAGATGCTCCTCCTCCATCAAGGCCACTAATTCAGGAAGCTTGTTACCTAGACTACGGGCATTGGTACTCATTGCTTTCCATTTTTGATGGCCTTACCTTCTGTTGCAGCATCCTCACTGACCGTTCTACCTTGGTCTTTTTCTCATTTAGTACCCTGTTTTGTAGGGAGAGGCTGGATTTTTCTGCTGCTTGTCAGTGCCTCCCCATTGACTAGTTTAAAAGCTGCCAATGAAGCATTTAAACCGATTGCTCAAAAGACTTGTTCCTTCCTGGACAGATGCAGACCATCCTGCCAGTATAGGCTGGTGTCCCTCCAGGTGGAACCCCAGTCTCAATGAAGCCAAACCCTGTGTCACAACTAGAATATTTCCTTCCTAGCTGTTGCCAGCTGAGCATGGAGCTCCCTAAAGGTCCTGCAAATAGGGCAGTGTCCCATTCTCTGAAGCATAACCTTGGAGATGAGTGTCCCACAATCCCTACAGCTAACTACATCTCCACTCCCCCAATGCTCCATTATAGTCAGTTAAATGCTGTTGTTATACGTGTATGGTTAAGTTACTTAGCAGGATGTGATACTAAGCTAAAAGGTCTTCAAACGCTGACGAGGTCACGTTGCTTGCCAGGTGGTCTCTGAGTAGCACTGCTAGACCTCGGCGCTTGGGTCATGCTCTCCTCCTGGAGCTGGAGGGTATCAAACATGCTCACGCCTATAGTCATCAGTTCAGGTACTCTCAGGTAGTGCCACCTAATGGCCCTTGGTGGAATTCCCCAAAGTGGGTATGGGGGTACAAGCATTGGGGGCATCTTAGAGGTCCATCACTGAAGGAGTGAAGCGAGAGGAGATAGAAGAGGCGCAGCTACAGGCTGGTAAAGTAGGAGGTCTCCAAAAAGTTAGAGGATAAACTGCATCCAGTAAGGTCTTTGGCACCATTAACTGTCTGGTCGGGAGGCTCCCAGTGGGTGGCTACTAGGTGCCGCATTCAATGTGATGCTCTGGTGGATGTTTGCTCAGCCTGCTGTGGGGCACAGAGAGTTCCCAGGCACCATAGTATGGAGGTAGAAGAACTCATTCCAGAAAGTTTAGTGTACCTGCTGGCATGCTGTACCTCATGTTGGGTCATAGTTAATGGGATGTAGGCATGAGAGACAAAGATTTGATGTTAAGAAATCCCTTGAAAGCTGGCCCAGTGGCATGGAGAGCTGAGGCACTTCACCTCCTGCCATGCCAGCAAGTCGGGTTCAGAAACAGACGCGGGTCGCGCTGGGGGCTGGCCAGGAGAGAGGATTGAGTGTCCCTAGTGAGCCTCCCTTCCTTGGGAGGGGGTTGTTACGGTTTGCTGTGACTGCCACCTAGGAGGTGTCTGGATGGCAGCACAAGCAAACCATGCATGCAGGTAACTGACCCCACATTCAGGGCACTGGGGCATCTCCGTGAAGGCAGGGCATGCACATCTTGCCCACTGCACGCCCTGTGGGCCCAGGGAGAAAATAGGAGGAAAAACACCTGGGACTACAAGATAATAACTGACCCTTGGCAGGCTCCGCACCAGCAACTGGGCACCCCCCCCACAGTCCTGTGACACAGTATGACAGAGGAAGGTAAGCCCCAGAGAAGCGGGGTGACACGGCTCGGTGGGTTGGTCAGGACACAGCCAGGGACAGCATACAACCTCTACAGAAAAATACAATCCCCTTGAAGCTGAACAAGCATGAAGAAACCAGGGACATAAAGAGATGCTTGGGAGAAGGGCATCGGTTGCTTTACTGGTGCGGTGTTAGCCTTAGAACTGGCCTGGTAATAGGTAAAGTGATCTCCATAGTTCCCTATTAACAGCCGTGGACCCACTTATGAAATTGCTATGTACTATATTGTATGAATTTGACTCATCCTCCATCAAGTAAAGTGAATACCCTGCATTATGAAATGGGTAGAAAGAATGCTGGCTCCTGATGGGCCAAGAGGTATTTGAAGCTGGGCTTTTATCCTAGCACAACAGACGGGCTGAAAGCAGCTCAACAAAAATGTTTAAAAAATACATCCAATATACAAAAAATGATAATAAGGCACTCCAGGGGGTGCATTATGGGGGGTCTAACAGCCATTTTTGGGTGGTGGAAGCACTTGACTTCGCCTGATGCTTCAACCCACACGAGGCGGGCCGTTATCCCACCTTATAAAATGGGTAAAGACAGTAGAAGAAGCTGATTGGCTGGCACTCCTTAGAAACATAGACTCTGATGGCAGATAAGGAGTGCTTGTCCCACCTAGTCTGCCCATTTCCCTACCTAATGGATAAGCTGCAGATCCTAGTTAACCAACAGCCTACTTCATCCTACCCCCCCACTAGACTTGCCTTATGTCTGTCCCATGCATTCTTGAATTTCCCCGCTGTTTCTGACTCTACAACCTCCTCAGGAAGGCCGTTCCATGCATCTACAACCCTCTCTGTGAAGAAATGCTTCCTCACAGTACCTCTGAGCCATCCCCCTCTCTATCTTCAAATTGTGCCCCCTTGTTCTTGCACATCTCTTTTTCTGAAAGATGCTACCCTCTTGGACTTTGTTGATTCCCTTGAAGTATTTAAAAGTTTCTATCACGTCCCCCCGTCCATCCTTTCCTCGAGGCTATACATCTTAAGCTCCTTTAGTCTTTCTTCATATGTCTTCTGGTGCAGACCCTGCACCATGTTGGTTGCCCTCTTCTGGACAGCCTCCACCCTGTCTATGTCTTTGCAGAGATGGGGTCTCCAGAACTGTACACAGTACTCCAGATGTGGTCTTACCAACTGTCTGTACAGAAGACCAACAACTTCCTGTTTTCTACTGGTGTTGCCTCTCCCTGTACATCCCAGTATCCCCCCAGTCCTCCTTACTGCCTTCTCACATTGCTGGCCCACCTTCAGGTTGTTTGATATGACTACCCCAGGTCCCTTTCCATTTTTGTTGTTGTCAGCATCTCACCCACCCCCATTGTGTACTCTTCCCTGGCTTTTTGTTTCCCAGGTGCATTACTTTGCACTTCTTTGCGTTGAATCTAAGCTGCCATACATTTGACTATTTCTCCAACCTTGCCAAGTCCCTTTTCATCCTTTCCACCCCACTTTGCATAACAACGCTGCAGATCTTGTGTCATCTGCAAAGAGACATACTTTCCCTTTCCTTGCCAGCTATGTTTTTATTTCGGATATACCAAGAAAAATAATCCCCCAAAACAGCAAGTACCCCCAAAAGATATCCTTGTGCCATCCTCCATTCGCATGACCAAAACCCGCCATTTTGTTTTCTTGGTAACAAGAGTTCGGAGGCAGAAATGTAGCCACTTTTGTTATTAAACCACTGACAAAAGAACCATCTATATATATATATATATATATATATACTGTATATATAGTTACTGAATTTTGTTGACCCAGAAAGCCCACTGGGCGAAGTCCTTTTTTCAGGGTGACCCGGGAGGGGGATACAGATGGTACGCAACTGAAACTGAACCAGATTACGCTATTGGTGGGTATTTTTAGTGAATCGGAGAAATTTGTCCAGGACACCGGGAAATTCCCTACTCTGAGTGGGGGTGCTGTTGGACCATGGATTCGTCGTGGGACCCAGTCAGTCTGCTGGTGTACCTGCAGGAGAGCAGAGCTACGCTCCTGCAGGTCCAGCTTTGGAGCCTGAAGTACTGAGGATGTCTGACCATTTTGTTGATATGCTTGTAGATCTTGCTGTACCAGATGAATCTTTAGCTGCTCATTCTGCCTCTGCATCATCAGATTTTTGCTCTGGATGAACTTTGGTTGAAGTTCTCCTTGCTGCACATCGACCAGGTACTTGCTGTTGTTGATGCCGTTAGCCCATTTGAGTCGGCCTCTCCTGGGACATGGACTCTGTTGCCAGAACTAGGGGCTGTGGAGGATCTTCCTGCTTTCATTATGGATGCGGTACCTTCGGGCTCTTTGGAGGTGCAGAGTCGGCAACAATCTTCTGTAGCACTGGTCCTACCAGTATTGCACCTTGCTCCGTTGGAATTTTCGGTTCCTACGAATCTGGATTGAGCAGTGTCTTCTCCGCCTTTGAACTCGGCGGCGACTTTGCCTGGTGAACTTGTGAGTACTATGCATCCTAGACTGTGTGTTTCACCTCCTAATGCGCAGACTGTCTCACCTGATTTGCCTCCTCCCACTCTGTTGCCTTGTTCTAGCCCACTACCTGTCTCTTTAGAGGTCTCTCTGCGGAGTGCGGGTTGGAAACCAGGCGGTTCGGGGTACTGGATACCTGACCCTGCCCATAGCCCGATACCTGGTTGTGGAGGGCAACAGCCCCCCTTGATAGACATGCCTCCACCTTTGCCTGGTAGCCCGGTTTTGGATTTGCGTGCTGAGGATGTTCAGCATCCTGCATTGGATACTACTCTGCTGGCTAAAGTTCCTTCTTTGCCTCCCTCCTCTTCGGGTGATGAAGGCTCTAGCTGTCTGGGACCAGCGGGGGGGTGAGAGAATGGACATGGATGTCCTGCTCCCTGACCCTCCTCCGGGCCCTTCTCCTGACAATGGGGACAAGGCTAAATCTACTTGGGAAGAATTTCGTAGAAGGGATACGTTTCGGAACTCCCCCCTCCTCAACGAAGGAATGCGGTCCGCCTTCAGTATACTGGGGGTCTTGATGTAGCTCCAGACCATCTCTATGTGGGAATGTCACTTTTGAAAGGATCTTTGTTTTTTTTTACAAACTAAATATTTGCATTGATTCATGTATTAGGTTCTTCCTTATATGACGTTAGTTTTCAAAGCCCTAGAGGATTAGATTGATTCTGGACAAAGTATGATACTCTTAAATACACTGAGTTGTGGCTACCATTTCGGGCTATCCCACTTACTAGACCTTCTATTAAAACTGTCATCATTTTGTTTTGAAATGAGAATGTAGCAGCTAGTGATATTATGCATTGGTTAGCTAAACGCTGTGATGTCTTGGGGTTGCCACAGCCTATATTTGACTCTGAACACTTGTGGACTGGTGGTTGGCGTTATAGGGTGCGACTTAGAAATACGAATGTGGGCCCCATACACTTACCTAACAGTTTGTTTTTAGGTAGGGAACGGGGGCATTGCTTCTATGTGGGGCAGCCTCGCACCTGTTTTAAATGTGGCTCCCTTTCCCATCTCAGTGCAGCCTGTGATAGACTACGATGTTCCCCTTGTTTATCTTTTAGCTATGCTAGTGCAGATTGTAATTCTGAACTAAAGTGTAACCTGTGTGAAGAACTAGGTCATGGTTTTAGATCCTCCTTGGGCTTCCCATAACAGGGAAGATAGCCCAGATCAGGATGTGATCCTTCTTAATGCCCAGAAAAGGATATTGCTATGGCTAAGTCCTTTCTTCGCATGTTAAGGTAGTCACTGGTCCCCCTTTATGCCCTGATATTGCGGTGCCTGCTCCCCAGTCAGTGGTTTCTGTATCTGAACCTTCCTCTGAGCCTCCTTTACAGGAAGTTCCATGACCGGTTGTACAGGACCCTTCCTCTACGTCCCCCCCTCTTTCTGTTGTTTCTCCGGTTCCTGCTGAACCTGTACCTGTCCCTGACAAACCTCTGGATATTATTATTATGCCCCCTCCTGAGCCTAGTGTTCAGACAAAGAAATGGGCTCAAAAACAGACTACAGGTAGGGCCAAATTGGCTAAAGCATCTTCTCCTGGTGGCTCTGTTCCCTTAAGTAATAAATCTGAGGTCCTGTCCCGTCACATTCAGTCTTCCGATGTGGAAGCTGATTCTGACACCTCCTCACAACCTATGGTATCCTCTGATTCTGAGAATGATAAATCAAAGGAGTTGCCTATGGATACTCGACCCTCGCGGTCGGGGGTGAGACCACAGAGAAGTACTAGAAAGGGAAGGGTTACTTGATGTTGACTTATTTTTATTTTGACCCTTTATCTGATTCTCTTTCATGGCCATGGCATTTCATCTCACTGTAGCCACCCTCAATGTGAACAGTGTGAAAAATGCTCGTAGGTGCCTGATTACTTTTCAGCTTTTGAGTGATTTGGCTTGTGATATTTGCCTTATTCAGGATACCCATCTCAATACCCTTCCTTTGGTTAATATGGCCAAAAAGCTTTGGCGATGGGGTCCTTCTTTTTTTTCTTTAGGATTAGACACATGTAGTGGTGTTGGGGTGTTGTTTAGGGGTGATGGATTTCATGTTACCAAGTTGGTTGAACTGCTTATGGATGGACCTTAATATTGGATTTTACTTATTGAGATTAATTGTGATTTATACACCAGTTATGAAGAAAGATCTGTGGATCTCTTTCGAGGTGCAGCCTTTTGTTCATGTCACGCTTTCTCATATGGGGTGGTGACTTTAATTGTGTAATGCATAAATCAGATCGGGGGGCCCGGACTGATAAGGCTTTCTGTGATACACATTGTCTCAATCACACTATTGTCCAGGGTCGTTTACAGGATGTTTATAGGGTTTGTCATCCTACTGGTGGCCATACTTTTTTTAAGGGTGCCTTATCCACTAGGATTGATTTTCTTTTTGTCTCTGCAGCTTTGAGGGTGATTAAAGCTCAAACCTTTCCAGTGGAGATTTCAGACCATAATGTGGTAACTGCCACGTTAGGGGTAGGCCCTCATGCTAAACTGGGGCAGGGATATTGGAAACTGAATTCTTTACTGCTACTTGATGACAGGTTTTTGGCCCAAGTTCAAGATTTGTTGAAAGCTCGTATGTCACTAGCTGGACTTTCTGAAGATTTGTTAGATTGGTGGCTACTCACTAAATCTGAAATCTCTACTTTGGCTAGGAGGACATCTAAATATGCTGCAGTGAATAAATATAAGAGATATTTGTCTTTACGTATGCAGTTGGAAACATTATATTCAGCTATACACTCACAAGGCTTCTGCTAAGCACAGGTACAAAATGTAAAAAAGAATGGCTGCACTACAGTATACTAGAGCTACCTCCCTGTTACATGAACATAGGGTTTGTTCTGCTAATAAATCCGCTTTGGAGGGTGTTTGGATTGTAGTCATAGGCGTTCTATGGATCGCCTTCTGACTGAAGTTGTGGATACTACTGGTACTAGTTACACTGCATTCTTAGCAGCAGTCTCCTCACATTTTTCAGACTTATATGCTGCATCTCCAGTGGATAGCGCTGGTGTAGAACAATTCCTTTCCTCTCTCCATATTGCCCTTGTTCTGATATACTATTACAGGCTTTAGTTGTCTGGATTAGTGTTGATGAGGTTAAAGGGAAATTTTCCGCTTACGGAATAACACGCGCCTGGTATTGATGGCTTGCCTGCAGAATTTTATAAAACCTGTAGTCCTTTGTTTGTGATGTGCTCACAGTAGTGTTTAATTGGGTTTTGCAACGCCACACTCTCGATTTCCATTTTGTACTTCAATTCAGATTTTGTTATATAAGAAAGGTGATAGAACTTTACTTTCCAATTGGAAGCCTTTAAGTTTCCTTAATACAGATTTTACAATTTTAATGAAAATATTGAACACCAGATTGTTGTCCATAGCTCCGCACTTGATTTCCTACACCAATCCTGTTCAGTACCGGGCAGATTTATCTATAATAATCTCCTTTTGCTTCCAGAACTAATAGAGCTTGGTAAAGCTGATGTTATAAAGGGTTTTCTTATGTCCATGGATCAACAAAGGGCCTTTGATCAGGTCCCGCATAGTTATTTGTTTTTGTTTTACGAACCTATGGAGTTCCTGATCGCTTTATAACCTGGATTGCTTTGCTTTATAGTCATGCTTATGCTATGCCCTGGTAAATGGTTACTTGGGTTCCTATATCCCTATTCGTCGAGGTGAGACAAGGCTGCCCTCTGAGTCCATTGCTTTATGTTTTTAGTTTGGATCTGCTTTTTACGTACAACTGCCCAGGATGTGCGGATTCTTGTATTGCTTCCTCATAGTACCCTTGAAGCCAAAATTTCAGCTTATGCTGATGATGTCTGTGTCTTTGTTGCTGATTTGACCTCTGGAGATAAGGTGTTACATCATTTTTCTAATTTTTAGGATGTTGCAGGTTCCTCCCTTAATAAATCTAAGAGTTTTTTTTTATCCTCGCATACTGCCATTCCTGAGGTTATGGAGCTGCAAGGCATTCCTGTTGTACTGGGCCCAGTCCGAATTTTAGGTACTGATTTTGGTAACGGTGATAATGCTACTTAACTGGTCAGCTAAAATTGAGGCAGTTCAGTCCAGAATCAGATTATGGAAGTCTTGGCAACAAACTAAACAGAAAAAGGTTATCATTACTAAATCTTATTGTCCTTCAATTTTTATACCTTAGTGCGGTATACCCCATTCCTTCTGGTTTGGAAACCACTTTATTGGGTCTTTTTTTTCAAATTATTTGGGGGAGTCGCATAAATCCCATTAAAGGAGATGTGTTGTATCTTCCTATTGCACAGGGTGGTTTGAATTGTGTGAACCCGATTACTTTTTACTATAATATTTTTTTCATTGGAATTTACTAGACTTTAGTCATCCACACTCTGTGTTATGGGTGATTTATGCGTATGGTTGGTTACCTAAATTGTCCTCAGAGTGACCAGGTTTGAGCCAGAAAAATTTACACACTCCTAGTTACCCGATTTATGTCAGACCTGTGATATTGAAACTTAATAGATGGAAGTTACTTCTGGCCCATGTGTACTGCAAATCACACAAATATATTTATGATGTCTCACAATCTAAAGCACATTCCATAGTCCCTGCTTTTAAGGATGTACCGGATGGTCATGTTGATAACTTCCTTAAAAGTTTGGTAGATAAACGGATTCCACTTAGATTATGGGATGTTTTATGCTTAGTTGTCATGGGTGTCTCAATGATAGGGGTAATTTAAAGCATAAAATGGTTACTGAACATACTTGTCCGAGGGATACTTGCATTAATCAGGAGGAAACAATGTCTCATTTTTTTGTTTCCTGACCCTTTGTGTAAGAATTCTGGATGACCCTTTCTGCCCGTTGGAGCCAGCCTTTCTGGTGGGCTGTTACATATCTGGAAGTTGTGAGGTTTTTTGCTACATTCTACTTTGTTGAATGCAGGTGTAGTACGGCTGCTGTTCGCTATGTTCAAGTTTCATTTATGGCATGCCAGATGTCACCTTACTCTACAAGTTATACCACTCACCACTTGAAGTTCTTCAACATGTTGAACATGATTTGTTGTCACAATGCGATTCTGAACGTAACTGTTTGTCCAAAAATGTATGGCTTATGAGGTGGAAAGAGGTTCCTTTTTTGAAAGACAAAATAGGTTGAATCACTATGCTGTCAGAGAATTGAGTATTGCTGATATTCTCTTTATGTTTTTTTTCTTATTTTCCATAAATTGTATTACTGTTTTTCTGATTTATTGTTCTGTTTATTAATAAAAACCTTCCCCTACTCTTTTTCAATAAGTGCCATGGGATCTTTAGCATCCACCTGAACTACTACCAATCCAGGCAGATGGGACCTCGGTTTAACATCTCATCAGAAAGATGGCACCTCAGAAGTGCAGCACCCCCTCATGCTGCACTACAGTGTCAGTATTGGGATATTAACCCAACTGCCAAATGTGGGAACTGAACCCACAGCCCTCTGATCTCCTGGCCTCAGAGGTGAGTGTGCTACCTATCTGAACCACTGACTATATATATATATATTATATATATATATATATATATATATATATATAGCAAAGGATACTGCACCACAGAGAAGCCAACATGTTTTCTGTTTCCTGGACCGGATCCCTGGATCTGCACTCCTCATTGACTTGTTGGCGGTCTCTCGCTTCGTCAGGGCAGACAGCGAGACCGTCTGCACTTTCATGGAAGACATAACTAGTTGTTATAATGATGGGACGACACAAGGGATGGTGCGCTTTCAAATGGCACATAATACCCAACTATGAACAGAAAAAATACTCACGGTTACAATGTGTCTTTGTTGGTGAGCAGTTGGGGGTAGTCGCAGGGATTATGGGACAGACACAACGGGAACAGCAGGGCCAAGGAGTTGGCAGGGAAAGTTTGAATATTGTGTTGTTTTTTAATTGCTTTCCTGTTCAGACGAGATTGGCTTCAGCCAAGTACTGTATGAAGAACTTCAGGTCAGGACTCCTACCTGGACGGGAGTTATCCTGATTGAGAGTCCTGCTCCTTAATTGCATTGGGTAACAAAAATAAATGTTTGTAAATAGTACGGGTATTGGGCAGCAGGGTTTCTAGTTCTCCCTCGTCTTCCATGAGTGGAAAACATAAATCAGGGAAGAAACTACTTTTGGGCATTCCCTTTACATTCTGTGCACTGCATGCTTTCAAAACCTCCTCTAAATGCAGCAGGTCTACTTTACTTCAAAACAGAAAAACTATCAATATTTCTTAATTCTAAAAGTTACAATATGTGTCAACGTATACCTATTTTATAAGTGCAATAACACACTCTGGGGTGTGGTTTATTCTGGATAAATGCACGTTAAGGAAGTATGGCACTCAGCCTCACTATGCCCCTAGGCCTGCGTTGTCTAAAATAAACCACACCCGTCGTGGTGTTATTGCTTCCTAAAGCACCCTGTTATGCCCATACTCTTTCAAGTGTCCCCATTATGAGGGACATCACCATTTGCATCTTAAAATTTCTGTACCTCATGGAAAAGGTGCTGCCCACATGAAGAATGTGCTGTAAATTCAGAACCTCTTAATATTCTAAAATACTAAATCCAAAATAAACTTTGTACAAGTGAACACTATGGTTTTCACAGTGTTCTGAGCTTTGTATCGCCATGTTTGAGGACATGTCCTAATTTTGAGTGTCCAAAATGTCCATGTACCTCTTTTCAGTGAACAAAGGTTGAGAGGTATGGTTATACCTTATTGCTCAATACAAGGCTGTTAGCTATCCACCTAATAAGTAGTGTCCTGTTCCCAGCACTCCAATGGCAAAAGGGTGATTTTTCTGCGTTTTTGCAAGGGACTCCTAGAAATAAAATAAAAGTAAGCATACCAAAATAACCGATAATGGACACCCAGGGACAGGCATACCCCCCATTTAAGGAACATTACAGGTAGATCTGTAACAGACAGGCAATGCAAAGGGTTGCAAGTATCCCACTACAGATAAGAACTTTTTAGTTTAGATTTCGCTGGCACATACCGCTCAACTATCCCTGATTTGGCCTCAAAATTTTCCTCTGTCCCTCGTAAAATTTGTGTTTTTGTGACAGAACAGTTGGGATTAATAACACAAAATAATGTCAAACATTCAAGTCACAGACTTGTTCTTCAGAAACTGCATCTTAACATAAATGCCTTTATTCTTTCAGCTGAGTGAATAGTACCAGTTTTTAAGATATGTCCCTGATTTTTTTAAGCATTGTCCCTGATTCACGAAGCAAGAGGTTGAGAGGTATGCTGGCACGTTGTCCTAAAGGTTAGAAAAAAGCACATAGCTTGTGACAACATATTTACTCGTACCATTGCCCAACAGCGCAAGCGGCAAACCACGAAGTCTGTGGTCGTAGCAACGCCACTGTCGTTGCTTATAACGACTTCACGGCTTACAAACAGTTACGTGCTGTCCGCGCACGCGTAGTGTGCAGCTACGTACAAGACGCGACATCGACTCGTTTTCCGTTCGAGTGACGTACATTGGCAGGCACCGAGTATTGTGGGATACCAATGGCGGCGCCCTGTGACTGGGGCTCGCAGTCTCCGTAGGAGCGGCTGCTCTGTCTTGGGGAAAGGCGCGAGCTACGAGGACGTGAAGGAGAGCGCGGCGGTCTGAGAAAGGGAAGAGCACGAGCTTTGAACTCGGGAAGAGCGCAGCGACCAAGAAACGAAGCTCGAGTTCCGTGAAGGGGAGCCGTGGCTGGCCGGCGGTGGTTTGGGGGTGAGTACGGACCGGTGTCTGTTGCGGGGGAGCCGGGATGTGTATTGGGTTGTTGCAGCCGACTGTGTGTTGGTCATCTCCCTCACGCAGGGCCACGGGCTGTGTTACTGTAGTGCTACTTTGTCAGTCGGTAGTTGGCTCATCGATGTAACTGATTTATAATTTGAGATGGGACGTTCTGTTTACAGACTGGTTGTCCTAGATCACCCGTAGTTCTCACAGCTATTTCCTGACATGGGAATGGAATGCCAGCAGTACACCGGGTAGGCGGGGTAGGTCTGTGGGGACCGTGTTCGGTATCGGTCGGTTGTGTTGTGAGTTCACCATGACTGCTGTACCCATGAAAATGTGAAAAGAATGTCAAATATATTGTACAGTTGTGTTCGATGTAATTGTTTTACAGACTTGGAATAGATTGACAGTTCAGACTTCAGTAACTGGGTTTGGGTCAGATTCCATAATTGTGTTTGATGTGATTGTTTTACAGTCATAGCATGGCACTGTATTGTTTCTGGGCTGGTAGACTGTCGGTACACTTTTCAATACCTGGATTTGGGTCAGAGTTTACATTCTAGGCCCAGCAGCTGCTAACTACAGTCAGATGTTATCACAGATTCTTTAAAAATTAAGTTCTGCTGATGCTTCTGTTTACTCTTGCTGTAAAGGTGTACATACACCAAGGCCAGACTCAGACCTTGTGTGCTGGGTTGCCCTTACTTTTCACCTTTAAGTACAGCATTAATATTTTTACTTTATTCTGGTTTGTTTAAAAATTTGGTGGTACGAACATATTTTATTTTAACTTTGTTTACTGGGTGAGTGCACTGATAGCAAGTACCTTCCAGGCTGACCAGGTGCAGAAGCACAAACAGGAAAACAAACTACAGTGAACATATTAATTTACAGAATTGTAGACAAACATGAGCACATATGGAGCTAATATTTGTAAATATACAATGCGATATACCATGTAACATACAAAAGTGTGTGCAATATAATAAAGGTGGAATTGAGGATAGAGAATGGAGGAGGCAGATGGAGAATGGAAAATGTGACTGATATTGGTTGGTGGGTGTGATAAGCTAGTATAAGGTGGGGGTCATGACAGGGAAGGTTATCTGAAGTAAGAGAAGGTTTGGGCTGAGGAGTAGTGACTTTAGGAGGTTGGCAAAGGCGTAGGGAGAGGAAGATGTTTTGGTAGGAGGTAGGGAGTTCCAAACTGAAGCTGCACTATAACTAAGCACTGACCCATGTTTGTGCGAAACTTGGGTATTATTGTTTTGATGTTTTTGGTTGCAGAGTGGGAGGGAGGGAGGAAGGAAGGTTGACGAGAGAGATTTGCCTACTGAGGTAGGCAGGTGTCCCAATATGCATAGTTTTCTTTATTAGTGTTGCAATAGCTAGATTGGATTTGATGTCGGGGGAAACCAATTAAGGAATTTGAGAGCCGTACAGTGGTGAACAATGGACCTGCCACTTAAGGCAAATTTACATATTTTGTACTGTGGATTTACTGGCAGCATCAATTACAACCGATCCATACTCTAATGATGGGACTAGGTTTGCCAGTGCACTACGGGCTCTGGTCTCAGGAGTTAAGAAATGTCGAACACAGTAGAGAGCGCCTAGCTTCTGATGTAAGAGAGAGACAGTGTATTGGAGATGGGATTCGAAGGATAATGTAGGGTCAAGGTGAACCCCGAAGTACTTGACAGACTGTACTTTAGCTAGGAGTGTACTGTTGCTGGTAAGGACACAGAAACTGGACTCAGTATACCTTGTTTATTCTGTGCCTAGTCCCAGATAGCATGGACTGTGTCTTGGGAAGGTTGAGCACCATATTTTCCGTTACAAACCAATTTTGAAGCATGGCTGGGCGGGAACTGAGTGAAAGGTTAATTGCATACAAAAATAGAAAATTATGTTTAGTTTATTAGAGTTTGGAGACCCCAGTAAACTACTGAGGGATACCCCCCTCACTATATGCTTCTCCTCCGTTTGACATCCCCCCACCATCTTCCCGCTTTTCCCTTTTACTCTGTCCCAGCCTCTCATGAAGCTGTCTACAGTCTTCAGGGAGACAGTTTCCTTTGGCAACTCATTCCACTTTGCCACTACCTTCTTAGTGAAAAAAGTCTCTAATTTTCCTCTTGAAATGTACCCCACCAGTATGAGTCGTGTTTCCACTAAGGGTTGAAGAGACCTCAGAGTTCACTTTGTTGAAACCCTGGGTATTTTTTTTTAATATAGATACTGTGTGTGTGTGTGTGTGTGTATGTGTGTGTGTGTGTGTGTGTGTGTGTGTGTGTGTGTGTGTGTGTGTGTGTGTGTGTGTATGTGTATGTGTGTGTGTGTGTGTGTGTGTATATGTATGTGTGTGTGTATATGTATGTGTGTGTGTGTGTGTGTGTGTATATGTGTATGTGTGTGTGTGTGTATATGTATGTATGTGTGTATATGTATGTATGTGTGTGTGTGTGTGTGTGTGTATATATATATATATATATATATATATATATATGTATATATATATATATATGTATATATATATATGTATACATATATATGTTTGTGTGTGTATACATATATAGATGGAAATAGATTTTTATCCCACATTTTTGCCCATCCCCATGGAACTACCGGGGAGACAACCTCCCGGAGAGGAGAGCTGCCTTCGCTGCTTGATTCCCCCAGTCCTGCTCGCCAATGACCTGAGGTCATTCCTGAACTCGGGTTGCCAGCATGATGCGAGGTAAGGATGTCCAGTGCCTCAGGCCTCTGCGCCACCGGACCGGCTAACCCCTAAGGTATTTAAAGGCTTCCATCACATCACCCCTCTCCGTTCTTTCCTCCAGGGAGTGCATATTGAGATTTCTGAGTCTCTCCTCGTAGGGCTTGCCTTTTTGTTCCTGGTTCATGTTGGTCGCCCTTCTCTGTACTGTCTCCAGTAAGTTGTTGTCTTCAGGTAAGGGCTCCAATACTGCACACTGTACTCCAGATGTGGCCTAACCAGTGACTTGTACAGTGCTAGGGTGACCTCCATCTTCCTACTGGTTATACCCCTGGCTATACATCCCAGCATCTGAATTGCTTTGGCTGGTACTCTCTCTTGCAGTGTGCTAGTGTTTCAGTTACTTGTAATGCTCACACCCAAGTCCTTCTCCTCCTCTGACTTGGTGACCCGCACACCTCCCAGTCATTATGTGGTCTCAGGATCTTCGCTCCAAGTACATTGCTACATTTTGGCATTGAATAGCAGCAGCTAAATACCTTACCATCTCTCTAGTTTAGCCAGGTCTTCCCTAACGTCTTGTCTGCCTTTTTTCATGTCCACTCTCACATAGAGCTTGGTGTCATCTGCAAAAAAGTCATATTTTGCCTTTTTATCCCATCTGCAATATGTCTGATGAAGACGTTGAATAACATTGGGCTAGCATGGAACTCTGTGGGACCCTGCTAGTGACTGGTCTAGCATCTGAGAAGTCCCTCCTGACCAGCACCTTCTAGTTTCTGTATTGTAGCCAGTATTTTATCCACCTAGCCAGTTTCACCTTGCCCCAAGTAACGGGTTGAAATTGGCCAACCTGCTAGCCAAATGCTGACAGATTTTGCATCGGGCTAGTAAAATTTTCATTTAACTAGCCTCGCGGGTTTGTACAGAAGGCAGTACTTCAGTATGTATACCAGCTGGGTCAGTGGAGCTTTCTGTGGGGCCAGTGGATTTCTCCCAGTCACTAGCCCTGCTGGCTAGTGACTGCAAAACTTAATTTCAACCCCTGAAGTAACATAGAAAGGGATGGCAGAAGGAGCCCCTGGGTCCATTGAATCTTCCCATGTGATGCCCAGGACTTAGCGGTTGTTCTGGTGTGGCTACCCCCTACCCTGAGTTACTATATACTTGCTTTACTATCTCAAAGTTGTGCTCTAGCTCTGTCCAACTTATACTTGAAACTTGCCCCACCACCTCTACCGACAAACTGTTCCATGGCTCCACTACTCTTTCAGTGAAGTAATATTTCCTGAGATCCCTCCTGAAACAACCCCCCTTCCCACTCAGTTTCCATTTTTGCCCTCTTTAGTTGTTGTGTTGGTGACCCTATGGAAGAGCTCCTCAGTGTCTGGCACTTTGTTTATGCCTTTTAAGAACTTGAATGTTTCTGTTGTGTCGCCCCTGCCTCCTGGTTTCCAGTGAGTACATATTCAATGCTGCAAGCCATTCCTTATATTGGAGCCCTGTAAAGCCTGGATCATCTTTAGCCGCCCCCCACCCAATCTGCACTGACTCAACCTGGAACCTGTCCCTATCCATGTTAGTGCAGCCACCAAAATTGGACACAGTATTCTAGGTGTGGTCTAACGGGGGATCTGTAGAGTGGGATGATCACTTCCCTATTTCTGCTATCAATCCCACTGCCTGTACACTCCAACATTTTGTTCGCCCTGGTGTATGCTTTGTTACATTTGCTTGCCTGCGTCATGGTGTCAGTAATAATGACCTCCATGTCCCTCTCTTCTTCCCGCGAGGTGCTCTTTCAGCTTGCTGCAGGGTGGATCCTCTCATCTGTCTAGGGGTATGCAGATGGAAAGCAGTCAGTTGGAAGGGGCCTTACACCAAGAAACACACAAAGTCCACTTACTTGATGTCCCGCGGACTGAGGTGACTTCAGGGACCCACTGGTATGCGGCAGGGCCAGTCAAGCTGTGGATACAAGGGGTTAGCAGAACATGGAGGCATAACACACAAATGTCCAAACGTGGTTTTTTTTTTTATGTGTTAATATGCCCCGCCAAGAGCCACTCATAGCTGCAAATGAGTGATTTCATGCACCTTCAGCTGAGTGAGAACAGCTAAGCTGAGCTCTTCTGGCTCAAGTTGAAGGCAAATGAAACAACTCGTTTTCAGCTACAAGTGGTGATGGGATGTATTAATATATTACTAATAGAGAGCGATCAATAATATATATTAAAAAAAAAAAAAATTACCAGAACGTGCCTGCTTTCTAGGGCATCTGCGCATGAGATGCTCTTCACAGAATAAGAGTGCCTCACGCGAGGGAAAGGAGCTATCCGATTAGGAGTGCTCCTCGATCTATAATAAAACAAAGCAGGACCCTTTCCTTTGAGCTCATTTTGATATTGGTATTTTTTAATTTTTTTTATTTTTACCACCTGGTACAGATTAAGTTACGTCATTGCAGATAGTTGTTTTCTTGGTTGACATCTGGGTTGGAGTCAGCCCTGGTGGTGTACATCAACATTTTTCTGGCCTTGAAAGGAAGTGCATTTACTTCAGGGTTGCCCCTCTCCTAAACCTTGGTAGGAAACTAACAGACTTCTGTTAGCCCATTTTTACATACACTAGCCACTGGGCTATTTCAGAGTCTGTCTGCTGGCAGCATTTTGGTGCCACTTGATTCTGTAAGGGGTTCTCAGGGATCCACTCTGTCCTCCACAGAGCATATCCTTTCTGCCCTTTCACACTCTTTTCTGTAATTTTGAAATCACAGACTTTGAGCCCATCTGGCATAGCTGAGGTGCCTACCGGGCACAGTCCATCTTCTGTTTCGGGCAGAATGGCCCACACAGCGCACTTTCTGAGGTAAAACTCCTGCTGCTGACAGGATATGGCATCCTGTTAGAGAGTGTCCCACTCTTCGGGTGGGAGGGCACTACTGAGAGCTACACACTTTGCACTAAAGGAGGAAATAAACATCACCTCAGATCCTTGGCCCACAGCACTCTCTGACACAATTTTCCTCACAAACCTCTGAACTTTCCCAGACAGGTTTTTCCCTTTCTGGAGAAGGGCACCTCCCTTCTGAGGTCCTTGTTCAATGACAGTTGACTTGAACAAGCAATTTTTTTCATGACGCCGGCTTCTAAAGAGAAACTTAGACAGTGGGAGCTGGCACTGTGTGCCCTGCCAGGTGCTAGCCTCCCACTACTCTTGACTCCGCAGAATCTTTGCCCTTCAGCAGATAACACACTGTCCTCCTCTCTGGAATGTCAAGGCAGACCAACTGACCCAGTCCTCCAAGGGCATATATAAACTGCCATCACCCTAGAGGTCATGGACACGCAAAGGATATTTACTTAACTCGGGGTGGGGGACATTAGTAGCATACTAAAATGCCAGCAGAATAGGCCTACAGTCTTTCGAGTCTGTTCGATTTCCAGCACCCACTAAGGGCCGATCTTGGTGTTCCTCCCCTCCCCAGATGTTCCACCTATATTGGGCCTGGTCAGATTTGCCTCCCCTGTACCTGTCCCATCCGCTCTTAAACCCATCCGCAGTCTCCTCCTCTACCAGCTCCCTGAGCAGCGCATTCCATGGCTCCACCACCCTTTCAGTGAGATAACACCCTCCTCTCCCTCTGAGCCTGCCCTCTTCCAGCTTACACCCGTGGCCTCTAGTTGAGCCCCCTGCCTTTGGAGCACCCTGACTGGGCCTCCCTTATTGATCCTTTTCATTTAGTTAAAGACCTCTATCATGTTCCCGGCCCTCTCTCCTCCAGGGTGTACATGTCGAGCTCCTTGATCCTCTCCTCATCTCATAGGTTCTCTCCTCAGGCCCCAGATCATTTTGGTTGCCCTCCTTTGGACCCTCTCTAGGAGTGCAATGGCCCTCTTTAAATGTGGTCTCCAAAACTGCACACAATTCTCGAGGTGGCCTAACCAAGCAGTTGTTCAGGGAAGGATCACTTCCGCCTTTCTGGAGGTAATTCCCCGGCGATGCATCCCAGCATCCTGTTTGCCTTTGCCGCTGCCCTCCTACGGGTCTCTGAGTTGTTCATTTTGACATCTGCCACTACCCCTGGGTCCCTCTCACCCTCCATGACTTGAATCGTGTCTCCTTCTTGGGTATACACTGGCCTGGATTTCTGACTCCCACGTGCAGAAATTTGTACTTCCCCGCATTGAATTTTAGTTTCCATTTTCCATAATGTAACCAAGAGGGTAGCATCTTTCAGAAAAGAGATGTGCAAGAACAAGGGGACACAATTTGAAGATGGAGGGGCACGGCTCAAGGGCAATGTGAGGAAGTATTTTTTCACAGAGAGGGTGGTGGACGCATGGAACAGCCTTCCTGAGGAGGTTGTGGGGTCTAAAACTGTGGGAGAATTCAAGAATGGATGGGACAGACATAAGACAATTTTGTGGGGGTAGGAAGAAATAGGCTGTTGGTTAAATAGGATCTGCAGCTTATCCTCTAGGTAGGAAATGGGCAGACTAGGTAGGCTAATGGTCCTTATCTGGTCACAAGTCTATGTTTCTTTCCCACCACCTTTCCAGAGCCCCAGATCCTCCTGCAATGCCACCTCCCATCCACCACTGCACCCAGCTTTGAGTCGTCTGCAAAGAGACTCATTTCACTCCTGATCCCCCTCCTGATGACTGAGATATAGGCGTTGAACAGGAGTGGCCCCAGCACTGGCCCCCCCCCCCGGGGCATCCCACTAGTAACCCACCTTGGGGATGAGGCTAGCCTTCCAACCACCACCTTCGGAGAACGCTCAGAGAGCCAATTTCCTATCCATCTTAACAACTGTCTCCCTACCCCCATTTCCTTCAGCTTAGCGAGCAGGCCACTGTGGGGTACCGAATCAAATGCCTTGCTGAAGTCCAGAAAGAGGACGTCCACTGGCCTACCCTGGTCCAGGGTCTTCGTCGCCCAGTCCTAGAACTCAACATGGTTTGTCTGGCATGATTTTCCTGGGACAAAGCCATGCTGCCTGTCATCCAAATACCCAGTTTGCTCCAGTAACCCCCCCCCCCAGCCTTTCCTTGGCAATACCCTCCATCACCTTGCCGACCACCGACGTCGGGCTAACGGGCCTGTAATTTCCTGCCTCCTCTCTTGATCCTCCCTTGTGGATCGGCATGACACGGGCCACCTTCCAGTCTTGGGGCACCTACCCATTCCTCAGAGAGACGTTGAAAAGCTCCACTAAGGGGACTGCCAGTTCCCTCAGCATCCTGGGATATATCTCATCTGGCTCAGGTGCTTTCTCCATCCAAAGAGACCTGAGGGCTTCCCTTACTCTCTCTACTGGGATTTCAGCCTCCACGTCCTCCCCCTTTTCACCCAGTATTGCTGGCCCCCCCAACCTGTCTGGTGGCCCCTCCCTTTCCCCAGACCCGTCAAGGCCCTTAATCTCTACCGGTCCAACCCCTTCCTCCGGTTTGCCCCGCCTCCCCCACAAGACATAGCTCCTCCATTTCCCCCAGTAAAACTGAGGCAAAGCACTCCATTTAGGACTCTGCCTGTTCCCCGCCTCCTGTACCCAACCATCCCTATCCTTATTCTGCTGATCTGCCCCTTCCTCCCCCATGTATCTAAAGAACCCCTTGTGCCCCCTCCGGATCCCACTGGCCAAGGACTGCTCCTTTTTTGCCTTTACTGCTCTCACCACCCTGATGACTCTCTTGGCTATCGGCTCATATTCCTCCTGATCCGTTTCACTCCTTGAGCGCTTTAATTGCCTATAGGCTGCCTTCTTGTCCCACACCACCTCCTATACCTCCCGGGTCCACCAGCAAGGTTTTCTGGCCTTACTGAACTTACGCCTTTCCCCTGCGCAGGATCTGGTAACCTCCTGTATTAACCTCCTAATGATCTCCCACCTGCTGTCAGCATCCATATCCGGCCTTATCCTGTCCAAACTATCTTTAAGGATCCTTCCCATAACCTCTGCCAGTGCTGGTGGTCTGTATACCACTCCGACCTTTACTTTCTAACTCCCTTGCGTCATCAGGGTGACCCAAATAGCCTCCACGTTCCCCTCCGCCTCCTCTACCCCTTCAATACCCATGCCATTTCTGACTAACAGTGCTACACCATCCCCTTCCCTCCCCACTATCTTTTCTGAACATAGTATAGCCCTCCAGATTTAAGTCCCACTTGTGCCCTTGAGTGGCCCAGGTCTCAGTGACTGCTGCCACATGTACCACCCCCTCAATTAGCATTGTCTGGAGATCAGGCATTTTATTTCCTTAGCTCCTGGCACTTTTTCAGGACCACGCTCCACCCTTTCCCCCCCCCCCCGAGCTCCCATTTCTCAGCTCCTGCACCCTACCTGGTGACCCATTTGAAGATCTCCTAGCCCCTAGAGAGTGGAGACCATGTCCTCATTTATTGTACCTGCTGGCACTACCCTTTTTTTTTTTTAACCCCCTTCACAAGTTTAAACCCCACCTTTCACCAATGAACCCAGCTGGTTTGAGCTCAAGGTTTCCTTCCTCCAAATTAAAGTGGAGCCTGTCCCAGCGTGACAGCCCTTATCTGCCCCCCAGGTCTCCCCTTTCTCCCACCAGGCCATACCCCAATTCCCCACACCACTCCCTAAGCCACTGATTTATCTCCTAATCATCTTCTTGTTTTCCCCACTAGCCCTTGGCACTGGCAGGATTTCCAAAAGGAGATCTTGTAGCCTATGGAAAGGCATACCCTGGCCAACTCCCGGAACCTTGCCTGAATTTCTAGTTCTCTATAACCATTTATGTCATTTGTCCCCAAGTGCACTAGAATGTCTGGTATCCCTCCGCATTCTCTTGCCAGTGAATACAACTATGCTTGGCCTTGTGCACCGTCAGGCCTGGGTGGCATTGGTTCTGACCAGACATGTTTTACTATCCCTCCCAACTGGATGCCTCTGATCATGGAGTTCCCCTGTAGCAGTACTCTAACCTCCCCTTGCCTCCCTGTTCACCCCTCGGTTTTCCCTCCTTCCATGCCCTCCTCATCCCTTCATCCAGGTTCTCCCAAACCGTCTCCTGCACCTCCACAATCTAGGTGTCGAAGGTAGCCCTTCACTATCTTCCCTGGTCACCCCTCTGCCTGTGTCCTGGCCTCTTTATCCCCACCTGAGTATCTTTTCTGTCGCTTCCCCACTACTGACTAATCCATCCGCCCTATCTGTTTGTCTGCTTTGCTTTCTGCTCGATATCATCCCATTTCGTCCTGCCTGTCGTGCTCCTCTGTTCTATACCCTCAGCCTCCTCCTTGTTCCCCTGATCCTCCTTTTCTTCTCCCCCTACCCCATGCTGTCCAGGTCCCCTCTATAGCTCCGTGCCTCTTGCCCCTTCACTCTTTCTGTCCGTTTCCCTGCCCCAGCAGCAACATCATCATCATCTCCCCCACGCTGCCCTCTTCCATCAATGAGAGGGTTAAAATGATTGTGAGCCTTAGTGCATCCCCTAGTGCCCCCCGTCCTACCACCCCTCTGTTTCCTCTGGACAACCCCCCATCTCTTGCCTACTGCTGTGAGAAATTTCTACCTTTTGGGCCTCACCTGCCAGGGTCCTCTAGAGCTCCTGTGTACCCTTCCCTCCATCCCTAGTGTGGGCACCTCCCTTCACTCCTCCCTCAGCGTGGGAGGCCCCAGCACCTAGTGCTTCCATGGTAGTGACCGCTTGCCCTCACTCTCTCCGCCCCCAGCACCCCAGCTGTCTTGGATCCCTCTACTTCTTCCTTAGCTGTTCCAGCTGGTAGCACACTGGGCATCCATCAAACTTCCAAGCTCAGTCCAGTATCATGGCCGCACCACACCCTGTGCACCCAACCACCCGCCCAAAGATACCTGCTCTAGTGATGTGCGGTCCCTTCCCCATCGTCATAGCAGTCTTTTCTAGGCCAGATTACCAACTCAGTGGCCCTACAGTTTCTCAAGCTACCGGTACCTATACCTAGGCGACTATACAGCATACAGATTTCAAACTTGCAATGCTTGAGGCTTGAGTGTCTGAACTTTTCCCACCTGACTATTAGCCTTAAGAGTTAGCTCATAGGGAAAGTTTGCAACTCCTCAGCTCCTCCCTCCCAGACTTTAAACCCAACCCCAGTGGCTTTTCTCATTATTTGAGGAAGGCTAATGTAAGGGGTGGGTAAGAGGCTTTCCACATAAAGATTTTAAGGATTTAGGCTACATTTAAAACACAACAGCAAAACTTACAAAAACTTATGGCAAAAATGATAAACTTTCCAAAAACAGCCTCACCACATCTTCAAACTCCACTGCTAACACTGCCCATAGCAAGAAGAAGGCTAAACGACCACCTGTGGGGAACAGTCAAAGTCCTTGCTAAAATCTGGAAACAGTATGCCCACTGCTTGGCCTTTTGTCAATTGTCCTTGTTACCCAATCAAACAAATTAATTAGGTTGGTCTAATGGGAGACAGGACCCCGACATGAACCCATGCTGTTCATTGTCATGGAGTCCATTTTCATCCAGAAAATTTACCAGTCTTTCCTTTAGAATAGTTTCCATTAATTTCCCCACCAATGAGGTCAGACTTACTGGCAGATAATTGCCAGGGATCGTTGCATGGCCCGCTCTTGTGTAGTAGCACTATGTGTGCTGTTCTCCAATTCAGGAGTACCACTACAGTTTTTAGAGGTGTTTAAACAGGTCTGCCTGGGGGCTTGCCAGCACATCCGCTAACTCCTTCAGAACCCTTGGGTGTATGCCATCCACTTCCAGGGACTTATCCATCTGCAGGGCCTTTAAGCTCTTACTCACCCTATCAGTTTTGATCTCCCCATCTGTGCCTTCTCCCTTCCCTTCACCCCCGCCCTTCTTCCCCCTGGGGTACTGGGCCATCCTTCTACTTTGTGCAGACTGAACAGAAGTACTTGTTAAGTACCTCTGCCTTTTCCACGCTATTCTCCACCCATTCTTCCTCCTTTTTTTCAGCCTGACTATCCCATCTTTGATATCCCTCTTCTCCCTGATGTTCTGGAAGAAGGCTTTCTTCCCCATTTTCACCACCTTCTGCCAGCTGCAGTTCCTTTTGGCCTTGGCCTGTCATACTGTCTTGTTTGCCTTCCATGCTTTATTGCTGTGCACCTCCCTGTCCTTATCTCTCTGGGTGCATTTATACTTTTTGTAGGCTGCTCTTCCACTCTTTACCACTTGTGCTATCTCCCTGTCAGACCAGCTGGTCTTCTTGGCTCTAGTTTCTTGCTCTTCATGTGGGCACTCAATAGTGGCTGCCAGCAGCCCTTTCTTGATGATGGCTTATTTCTGGTCCACCCCCGTTTCCTTCCTGATCCAGTGAGGTGCCCTTCCAGAATTCCTCCCATCTTTCCATAGTCTGCCTTCCTAAAATGCAACACCCTTGTTTTAGTTTCGATCCTCACCTTGCCCATATCTAGGTGAAACCACAGAGTATTGTGGTCGCTTCCTGACAGTTGTGCTTCCACTTTCACTTTCTCGACATGTACCATTAGTCAGAACCAGGTCCAGTACAGCCCTCTCCCTGGTGGGTTCTAGGACACATTGTGTTAAAAACCCACTCTGGAAGGCCTTCAGCAATACCTGAGTGCTGGTATAGGTTGTAGCAGGGATCTGCCAATCCACCCCAGGTAGACTAAAGTCTCCTGTGACCCCCCCGCTGGCCATCTCTGCAGTTTGGACCCCAGCTCCTGTCCAAATCCTCCTCCTTGTTTGGTCTGTACACCACTCCTGTCTGTAGTGTCTTGTCTTTCAGTGACCACACAGCAACTCTGTTCTTCCAGCTATCTCCTCCTCCCTCGTTCAAGTGATTCCTTCCCTCACATACAGAGCCATTTCCCCTCTGCCTTCTCCCCCATCCCTACTATACAGCTTGTACCCTGGGACAAAGAGATCCCAGTTGTGGTTAAGCATGGCCCAGATCTTTGTGATGGCAGCCATGTTCTACCTTCCCCATCACCATCACCATCAGTGAATGCAGCTCAGCCATTTTATTCCCAGGCTCCTTGCATTCAGACACACACTCTTCCGCCTTGACTCAAGTCGTGTCCTCCTCAGGACTTGCTGTCCCATCCTCCTGCCTTTCATATCTTGCCTCCCATCTGTCCCTGTCCCTTCATCCTCTTGTCTTGATAGGGGGGAGGCCTAGTGGCCTCCTCCTTTAGGTAATAAAGGCTTTTCTTACCCCAGGAGTCCTTTTAGCATCAGCAACTTTTTTGCACTTAGCTGGCTATGTGCAACTGCCCCAGAGGTGTGCCTTTTAAGAGAGATTTAAATGAGCATAGGGCCAAGCCAGTTAAAAGACAGGAGGGGGTGTGAACTGAGTGAGAGATGTTGAATGCCTCAGAATTTTTTCTCCGCTGGACTGAGCAATATTGCCTCTGAGGTGTCTCCCAACTTTCCTTGTTGACAGTCTCCTAGTGCTTATCTGGGTAAAGTTTTCTTCATAAATTATTTCCGTTAGTGTGCTGAGTGAAAGTTTTTTACTTTTTCATTAGCGCTGTGCAGATTTGTTATCTTTAGCACGACGGCGCTATTTTAACTTTATTTTTACCACTACTATTTAGTTTAAGGCCTACTTTATCACGGGAAGCTTATTTTCTACGGGTTCCTTCATTTTTGGGGCAAATTCTTGTGGGGACAGTTGCCTTGTGTTTCTACCTCAGACCTCACGGGGTTTACTGCAAGGCACCTGCAGTAAATTTTAAATTTAAACCATGCCTGGGGGTTTTCTCTCTAGATTGGCAATTACGAGGAAACTTTTTTTGTTATATTGCTGGACCTTGGCATCATCTGTGTCAGGACTGTCTGTAAGGGCCCGGCAGCCACATGTGCGCAGTTGAGTATTACTGGGTATCTATTAAGATTGGCACTGGTATAGATCCCAGTTTTACAACCAAAAAAAGGCACTAGTGATAAAATTTATTAACTGGGCAGGACTGGCGGTGGCATTTTCACAGAAACCTGCACTCAGTTAGTGGTCCAGAACTGGTTTGCATTGCTTAAATTGGCAAACATAGCAGACAAACCTTTGATTATTATGGCTGAGGATAAATCAAAGGCTTCCGATGAGGGGCATTCAAAAGTGCTAATACCAGAAGCAGAGGTGCTGAGGAACCCTCCAGATCCCAGCCAAAAATAAAGCTTCTTAAGATGAAGTTCTGATAAGTCAATAATAATAATAAGAAGAGTGATGAAAAAGGAAGCTTGATCAAGCCTTGGATGAAGTGGCTAAAAAGAAATTCTTGTCAAGATAGATATGCTCCCGTTGCTCTTGTGAAAGCCAATAGCATGACAACAGGCAGCTTAAAGCATACAGAAAAAAACAAAACACTTACAAACTGCGCAGGTTCTTCTGTCAGTGCAAGATATGGAACAAGCATGGCAACTGTTTCAGACCATTCAAAAGATGGGTCCTCGATTTACTGGGGCTGGCAACCACTCTTGCACGGTTCTCTCTTCTTCGGACTGTGAGGGTGATGCAGATTATCAATTTTTATGATGCCCCTGACGTGGTTTTTGAGGGCCTTGAGCCCCAGGAGTCCCTGAACCCTCACCTTGGGGATCCCTCGGGTGACCACGAGGATTCTTCCTCTATGTTTACATTTATACAAAATATGTTAGATACCCTGGACCTCCCTATGCAGGAGCTCATCCAGCATGTCAATGAAGACGAAGATTATAGGAAGATGAAGGGTCTTTTATCCTCAAAGACCCTGGTCATCCCTATTTATAATGCATTTAGAAAAAAATGCATGAAGATGCTTCAACATCCCACTTCAGTATCAGGGGTTGATAAGCGGCTTGAGAGAAAATATATAAATTGTCTAAAAATGGTACAGAGTTCCTGTCTGCACACCCTAGCCATGAAAGTATAGTGCAGCAGGCAGCTTGTGAGAAAGCTGGAGTGTCCTTGACGCACTCTCCCCCTGACAAGGATTCCAAGAAAATTGACTTTATAGCAAAGAAAATGTATGCCACAGCGTCCCTGCTTCTCATGCTTTCTTCTTACATGGCATTCACAGCCAAATATCAGAAAGCCCTTTGGAAATCTGTCCTGGCTATCACCTGCAACGGATCAGATTCTGTGGTACAGGAGCTGGTGAATACGCAACTGCCCTGGAAGCTACTATGTACCAGTTCCACATGGTAGGTGACAGCAGTGATACAGCCTCTAGGGTGATGGCCCATGTCATCTCTCTGAGACGCTTCACCTGGCTTAGAACAACCAGTCTGACCACAGACACTCAGAACAAGGCCATGGATTTTCCCTGTGATCAAAATATGTTGTTGGATTACAGAACCACTAACTATATGAAAAAAAAATTTGAGTACAAGGCCTCCTGGCTGAGCCGCTCATCCAAGCCCAAACCCACCACCCCTCAGAGATCCCATCCCAGGGGTGGTAGGGGCAGAAATTTTGTTCCCAGGCCTTACAGTCCCTCTCCCCAATCTGACTTTAGCCAATACAGGGGGTCTTTCAGAGGCAGGGGCAGAAGGGGACAAAGAAGAGCCACCTCTACCCAGCCATCTGCCTCTCTGTCCAGGTCGCCTCCCCATTTTTGGTTGGAGGCAGAATCTCTCACTGTCTTCAGCACTGGTCCCTTATCACGTCAGACAAGTGGGTGCTGGAGATAGTGGAGAAGGATCTGTCACAGTTCAGGCAGCTGCCAGACCTCAAGCGTACCCAGGTGTCAAGACCTTTGTTCACAACACAGATACCGCTGTTGGAAATGGAGGTACAAAATCTTCTGGCTTTATGAGCAGTGGAGAGGGTCCCAGTCCACGAGAAAGGCAAGGGCCTCTACTCCAGGTATTTTCTGACACAAAAGAAAACTCAGATATTTAAACAAACATCTGAAAAAAAACAAATTTAAAATGGTCACTGTGTCACTGGTCATACAGTCCTTGCAGCAGGGAGACTGGCTAGCCTTCCTCGACTTAAAGGACGCCTACTTCCACATACCCATAAGGAGATCTCATAGGAAGTTTCTCAGGTTCAAACTTCTTCGGGTCACTATCGGTTCACCGCAGTGCCCTTCGGTTTGTCCTCTGCCCCAAGAGTCTTTACCAAGTGTCTTGCAGTGGTAGCAGCACATCTTGGGATACTGGTTGTCACTCTCTACCCGTGCTTGGACGACTGGCTCACAGTAGCAAATTCTCCTTGCCAGGTCAAGGAATCTTTCTCTCCCTAAGCTGTTCTCCGGGCTTAATTACGCCTGGCTCCACCTCCTGATGACATCACTAGGCAGGATTCAAAGTTTTGCAGCAGGGGGAATAAGGAGCCTCCACATCCGGGTCGCTCAGTTTACTTCCTGCCTTTTCTGAAGCAGGCAGCGTGCAGCAGAAGCCCCGCCACTCATGAAGAGACCGCAAGTTTCTTTTTTTTTTTTTTTTTTTTTTTAATTATTCGAATTTTGAAATCCAGGAAAGAAAATCTGATGATTCCGACTGTCATTTTCAGTGGTGGGATCCAGTCTCAGCCTTGCAAGCTGCACAGACTGGCCCCATCTCACAACAGCACCTCGCAGTCCCTTTTCCCGTGCATCAGGCCTGACTTTCGAGTGCTGCATCGAGCGACTTAGCAGCTCTAATTGCCACAAGCCCAGGGGTCGCAGAGGGGAGTGAACCTTGATTTCTCTGCCGACGAGCGGTCTGTGGAAAGCTTTAGACCGCTTGCCGCGGCTTCCCTGAACAGTGCGATTCTCAGCGTGGGAAGTTAGGCGACACCTGAGCACTCCAGTCTGTTCCTCACCTCATTGCAACAGTTGCTTGAACAGCGCCAGGGGCTCCCCCACTTTTACTGTGCTGGACTGGGACAGCTATTATTAACCACTGCATATTAACATCTAATTTTTCTGTGGTGGGTGGGTGGATGAGTGAGGTGTGTGGATCAAGAAAATGCTATGATCATATATTGCAGTTTCCACTCAGAGGGGTTAGGGTCGGAGAAATAGGTTGCTGATTGGGCAGACAACCCACACACTGTTGAGGCCCAAAGGGTTCAAAATAACTTCTGTATGCCCCCAAGGGATTAGGAGGTGGATTACTTGGTTTGCAAACCCATTATAGCTCGCCCACATATAGTGGGGTTAGTTGGTTACTCACCTCAGCTAAACACTCAACCAAGTTGCTCTCTCTAAATACAGAGTTGGTTTACTCGAGAGGAATAGGGAAACTAGTGATGTTCCCAACCACCTTTACCTTTTCCTATGGGCACTTTAGAGTGCTTAAGGCCTCTAACCTCATCAGAGGCGCATTGGTGCGTGCTGGGCGCCTACATCAAGGTCATAATGAATGATCACATAGATAGAAGTACCACAACCCCGTGGATGACTACCCTAGTTATGTTGGCCCACATGTTTTCCTGGATCCACCGGACAGGGGAGAGAATCCCAGCCCCAAGTTTTTTTCTTTATCAGGTTAGAGACCAAGTTTTAATTGTTAGTTGAAAGTTAGACGCCCAAAGGCGATGGATGTAAATGGGCACCTATTCAGGCCCCTTTACCTTGAATTGTAAGGTTGCACCCTAATGTGTTACTACACAATCCCAGGTTTCTATTAGGTAAGGCAGTGGTCATAACAAAGGTTTAATAATCAGATGGTTTGAAATACTCAGGTGATGAGCTGTGTGAATGGCTAAGTAACAATTGGTTATGTTCTTTGAATATGAATGGCTTGGGTAGCCCTATTAAGAGATCCAGGATTATCACACTACTTAAAAAAAAAAAAAAAAAAAAATGAAAGCAGAGGTGGTATATATGCAAGAAACGCATATGGCACAACTGGAACACTGTAAACTGAAAGGGAGGGGTTTCACACAGATTTTCTCATCAGCAATGGGGAGTGGGGGGGTCAGAAGAGAGGGGATGCCATGCTGATTGCAGGCCACACTACATTCCAATTGGCAAAGAAGTGGGCAGACCCGGAGGGCAGGCTGGTGGTTGTCTGGGAGTGGTTGCCGGAGCAGGAAGTAACACTGGCGAATATATACCTTCCCTCAGGTTAAAATACGCCAACAATTAAATTCCTACTTGACAAGATTGTTTCCATGACTAAAGGAACCCTGTTATTAGCAGGGAATTTTAACATTGCTCCTGATCCATCCCTTGATCCCACTAGGGCACACCGAGGTAAACAACCAGCCCCACACAAATTTTTCAAGCAGTTTACCCGGGAAATTGGTTGGATGTATGTGTGGCGATCTCTCCACCCCAGAGTTGGGGGGTATTCATATTATTCGGCAGTTCATGGCACTTATACCCATATAGATCATTGCTATATACAAAAGGAGAATGTGGGGAAACTGGTTGATGATACAGTGGGTGCCATGACACACGTGTACCATGCCCCTATAGTCACCACCTGGCACTTGGGCCCAGAGAGACTCTGCATCAGATGGAAGTTTAACCCGGCCCACGTTAAAAGTGAACCCTTCCGAGACTTCCTCCAGGGGAAAAAATTGAGGAAATCATTGGGGACAATTCAGACCCAGACATCCCTGCGACCATTAGGTGGGATACCCTGAAAACAGTCCTCAGGGGTCACCTGATAAAGCACACAGCCACGCTGGTCAAAGCACAGCAGAAGAGGCAAACGCAGTTTGAACAAACACCGCAGTTCCTTCAACGTGCACATCAACAGGGCGACAGCTCGGTGTTAGTACAGATCAAGCAAACCAAAAGAGATTTGGATAGCTTGTGCACCCAGTAGGCTGAGATGGCGCAGGGCGCTGCCAAAGCTCCAGTGCCGGACCCACTATGGCCTCGGCCACGGAAAGGCCTCCGTCGAGAATCCCCTCGGTCCAGAATCTCCGTGAGGGGATACCTGGCCCGTTTGGAAACGGGTTCGAGCTCCATCCCGGTAGACTCCGAGATGAGCCGAAGCAGTCCTAGGAAGGACGACGGGCTATCGTCCATTGACTGACCTCCTGAAGACTCCAAGTCCAGTCGCTTGGAGAAAAGGAGAATCATCTTCAGACTCGGAAGAGTCCTCAAGACTGCCTCTGGCCTGAGCCACCCTTCACCTGCGAGGTCGGTCGGGAGTGAGGGTAACTGACAGCCGATGGGGTAGACCCTTGGCCGACCGAGAATCCTTGGTGGAGCCCCAATTGGTGGCTGTGGGTGGAGGTTCCACGAATCGGTGGGCAACTGGTTTGGCCGAACAACGCCTGGGTAGCAAGCTCCTCGGATGAAGTCGAGGGTTGTGTCGGCCGTTCGGTGACAGCCACTTAATGGCGGGGGAAGGCGGCGGGTCGGCTTCTCCCGGCCAGGAGAACTGTTGCAACATAAGGTCCTCGTGCCGTCGGCGTAATTCACGCGGCCTCCCTCATCCGAGGAGGAGGCGAGGCAGCGGCGACGCCGCTCATCAGCGATGCGAGGACCGAGACCGCCTATGGCGGTGGGATCGGCTGGACCGCGAAGAGGTCCGAGACCGGGAGTCCCGGAATTTCCGAGGTCGGTCGCGGGAGGTGTCGGCGGAACCGCACTCCTTCGCTCGGATGGTCCATCCGAGGGCTCCGAACCGAGGCACAGGCGAGCCCACGGGATCCTCAACTCCTCCGGGGAACCGGGAGAGGGAATCTCGGCTGCTAAAAGGCGACAGCCCGTCCAATGGGTCAGAAAAATCTCGACTTCATCGGTGGAGTCTCGGTCAACTGACCTGGACAGGGACACCGTGGAGGCCAGTGGCCGAAGCCGGCGTCGATCAAGCCGACGGTCGGCGGCCCGGGAGAGGGACCTTCCCGCCCAAGAGCGCCGACGGAGGACTTACCCTGTCCTCTTTTGGACCGAGAATAAGGTCCAGCAGACGCAGGCCCTTCTCCTTAGTGGAGAGGGACAGACAAAAGCTCCTTAAAAGAAGCCGTGTAGGAAGAACCCAGAGAGCGGGATAAATGCCGCGGCCGAGGAAGATCCGACCCGCGCCGCCTCCTCTTGAGGCGACCATCCGCTCGAGCTGATCCGCCGACTCCCGCCCGCCGCGAACACGCCACGGGCCTCCTTGGACTTCACCGGAGGGAAACGCTTCTCGGGACGGCCCAGTTGCAATCGGGCAGCACGGTCTTCGAGGACGTAGGCCGAGAAAGATGAGCACAGGTCGCAAGCCTGCGGGTCGTGCTCAAGGCCTAAGCAGTAGACACATGTGGAGTGTGGATCGTCAGGACATCTTCTGCCCGCATGGGCATCTCGAAATCCGAGTCGATTTGTCCATCGCGGCCCGCGAGGATAGAAGACTGAAGTCTTTTGCAAAATTTATTTTTAAATCCATAAGCGGAGAAATAGGAACCAGTCACAAGCGCGGAAGCGTTAAGGAGGAACCGAGCTTCCAAGCTGTAAGGAAGATCTGGCGTCATGGGGCGAGCGAGTTATACCACCGGGTGGGTGGGAGGAGCAAGCTTGAAGACCTTCCGGCAAGATTTAAAGCGGCAAGGATACCTGCCAATGAGTGTGGATGAACAACATATCCATGTCCCTAGAAGTTTCATTTCAAATGCTCTTCATCGCACTCATCACTGTGACCTTTATGCCTCACTGGGCTGGACTTCATTAGCTACTAGACAGCTCTCTCACTCCCTCACCTGGCTATATAAAGCCCTCTTGCTAAAGCTCCCTCCACACACAAACTCTTCGGGTGAACTACCTGCTTATACACACTCCGTAGTACCACTTACATGACGCTGGAGGTCCCTAGCATCCGCACCCACGTGTGGGTCTCAGCCATAAGTGATGCCCTACCAGTGGCCTGGAACAAAGCCCAGTCTATCCTCAAGTTGCATGAGCTACTTCCCCTGAGCAGTTTCAAATAAGTACTGGTTAGCAAGTTCTGCTGACTTTTGTCAATGCTACTGACCGTTATGCTCTACACTGTCAGTCTGCCATCACCCTCTCTCATCGTCGTCATGGATTACCTCACTTAAGGTTCCCTCCCCATATACTTACCTTGCCTCACCTACCCTCCCCCTCTCCCCATCCCATCTTACCAGAACTACACCCCCACACCTTGATCTCTACTTACCTGATCACTATGGTCACCACTGCAAATTAGTTTTTTTTACTGAATTGGTTACCTTGAATAAACAAACAAACTACCCTACTTGCCTTCCACACTGTTCTTCCCTATCCACCCTTACCACAGCTACCCTACCTACCCACTTCACCTCCTCTCCACCATTCAGGGCCTTCCTCCCCCCTCTCAGTCTTCTTGACAACACAGGCTCCGCCTCTCTCCACTATTATCCCTACCTGGCCTACCTTCCTCTCCATCTCCTTCCCACTACTCACAGCTGATGACTCCTCCTCCTCTTCTCTCCTATAATCCCATACCCTCATTTCCAGGTTTTCTCATCGCTACTTTTATCATTGGAAGTTCTAATTACTGCCTACTGCTAACCATGCCATCTACCTGACTGTGTACCGCAATGTCTTAACCTTGTAAATTACCCTGTTCCATGTATATTTTTCCCTTGTGACGCTGTATACCTGACTGTTGCTCTACAATGTCTTAACCTTGTAAATTATCCTACTCCATGTATACATGTCCCTTAGAAAGCTATATGTTAATGTATACTGCCCTGTGCATTCCTGCTATATGTTTGGCCTTGGCTTATTGCACATTACTCGTCTCTCAGGACCTCCTTGTAAATGAGCTTGCTCAATGAAGTTTCTTTCCAGCCAATAAACTTTGACTTGACGTGAAGTTCCACCACCAACCAATCCCAATCCTCTGACTCCTAATCATTTATCCAACCAATGAAACCCTGTCCACAATTTAGCAAAAAGGTCATGTGGCATTAAGAAATTTCTCTAGACCTAACCTTTGCCAATTCATGCTTTACATTTTGTAAAATAACATGCAGAGAACACTTTGCTGCTGTAAAACAAACTATCATCTCGCTCTTGCTAGATGTGCCATTTTAGACACGCAAATACTAGCGATGTACTCCTATGTCAAGTACAGCCAATTATTTTCTGTTTTCAAAAATAGCCAATTCTGTCTGGCAGAATCTTAAAATCCATTTTTTTCTGTTCCCCCCCCCAAATTGAGGACACATTAGCATGTTTTGTCAAAAAAAATGGCTTAAAACAAAGCAGTTTACCCAAAAAGCTAGTAGAAGTCAGGTGTTTTCATGAAAAACTGACTCCCAAAGTGCTGGTTTAAAAATCACTAATTCTGTTTTTCACCAGTGTTTTCCATTCAAAATGGAAAATCACTGACCCTAGCCAAGGCTGCCAGTTTGCACCTATGTCACCCAAGATCAATGTATTATGACACACGAACATACAATGAAGCCAGCAGAATAATGCCATTGGGTCTGTCGAGTCTGCTCATACTGTAGGGTTCTCAGCAAAGCCTACTGACTCAGCCCCTCCAATCTGCACTTCCCCTACATATGCCCGCTTCTCTTGAACCTTATTTTCCCCTTAACTCTGTCTCAGCCTCTCCTGAAGCTGCCTACCATTTTCAATGAACTCACCTCCTTAGAAAGCCAATTACAACCTGCCACCATCGTCTCCATGAAGAAATGCATCCTAGCCTCTCTCTCTCTTAACCCCCCCCGACCTGAGACTGTCTCCTGTCGTGTTTGAGTTCCCTCTAAGCTTGAGGAGACCCTCCTTGTCCACCCTATTTGTTCCTTTCAAATACTTTAAGGCCTCAATCATGTTCATTCTCTCTCCCTCTCCTCTCTGGAGTACATGTTCTGCGCCTCCAACTTCTTGTACGTCCTACCCTGCTGGCCTGTGATCTTTGTTTCCCCCTCCTTCTGACCATCTCCAGCAGGTTTATGTCCTTTTTACGGTATGGGCACCAATACTGTACACTGTACTCTAGATATGGCCTCACGAATGACCTGTCCAAGGGAAGTATAACCTCCTCCCGCCTGCTGCTGAGCACCCCCACCCCCCGCCAATGCAGCCCAACATTTTATCTGCCTTTGCTACTGTCTTCCCACTTTGTGTGGAGTGTTTCAGGTCACTAGTGATCACTACTCCCAGGTTGTTCTCTTCTGATGCAGTACTTGGAAGCTGCCCAGGCTGTATTCAGTCCCCGGGTTCTTGGCTACAATGTGCACAACCTTGCACTTCTTTGCAATGAAGCCAAGTTACCAAATCCTGGGCCATCTCTCTAGCTTTTCCAGCTCTTCCCTTAGGTCTTGTACCCCCTTCTACTGTGTCTACCCTCCCACATAGTTTGGTATTGTATGTCACATTGTGAAGTTCAGGGATTAACCAGGCTACAGCCCAAAATATAAATGGTTCAGTTTCTATCTCCTGCAAACAAGCTGGCCACATGGCATCCCTTTCTTTCAATACTCTTGCATTTGGCACTACCTTTACATTTATTCTGCCATGCACATAGGGCCAAACAACATCCCACATTTTTCTGGGAATCCTGCCTTCAGTAAACTGACTTGTGATAACATTCAGAGGTACTTCACACCGTGGATCAAAACAGGGCCTAAGTGAAAAAGGATGTCAGAACATACTAGTATAACTTTTTCCCCATATTATCTTTTACAGTCGATACAGTAAGCACCATTGTTTGATCCTCTGAAAAGCTTTGTATGTAGCGTGTTACTGGTAATTCTGGGCCTCTAATCCATAATTTCTGCTGCTCTCACAGTGTAATGAAAGGTTCATACTCCTTAGAAAACACAGTACGCCCTGAGAGGCTCCCATTGCCCCAGAAGAGTAGGAGAGTTTCCCCAGTGTCTTGGTCAACATTCTCCCCAAACAATAAACTAGGATCATGTGACCCACCCTTAGGGCGCACCTGGAAACAAGTTGGTGATACTGTAGAATACCATGTACACATAGGACCTACACTATTAGTGTGGAGCTCAAGTTACACTATTTGGTATGGTTACCCGTTCCTATACTGTTTTTTTTTTTTTGAAATTTCTTTTTATCCCCTCCTGAACGTCCTTGTCGCTCCACTCCTTCGCGCTTGCTCAGTGCCCACCAGTCTCCCATTGAGTCTGCCCCTAGAGTGCATCTCAGGTGTCTCCTACCTGCCTCCTTACTCCCTCGGAGCACCTTGCACAGCGGGGTCTGCCCATGTTTTTGCAGACTGGGTGGCTGAAGCAGCCGTCATCCGGAGCGACGAGGGTTGTTTTCCGGTTTTCTGTCCTCCCCTCCCGCCGCTGGGGGCGCGGCCGGGCCGAAAGCGATGCTTGCATGCGCCTGTCAAGTGCCAATGGCGTCCTCCCTCCCAACTCCCAACCCAAGGAGCCGCCCGTTGCCGAGTGGTGCTTCCACCGGCTCTCCCGAGCGTCAGTGTATTAAACACCGTGGTACCCCTCCCCAAGGAAGAGCATCCGTTGGGGACGGCTGATCCTCCTTCCCTGCCGACGACTCCGAGTCCGCTCCCCAACCTGGCCAAGTGGTCTTCTATACTGTTTGTTTATTTGGGATGGGGTTCACTTTTCCACCCTGTAAAAAAAAAAAAAAAAATAAGAGGGTGGGAAGCAAAGCTCCCCAACTTAAATAAACTGACAACCAAGTATGGTACATGACCAAAGCAGCGCTGTATTCAAGAAGTTTTATGGCAAGCTTCCTAGAGTACCCGGTATTCAACACTATCGCCAACAAGTTATCACAGCTCAGTGTGCCTTTATTGGTTAGAAAATTACAAATAAATAAAATTAAATAATAAAAAAAAAAAAAAAAAAATGCCCTGGGGTAGGCAGAGGGTGACAGTGAAAAAGCAGCAATACTGAATGAATACTTCTGCTCAGTATTCATAAGAGAGGAAGGGAGGTACCTAAACCAAACAATAGAAGCAATCTGGATAGGAGGGTCGATACCAGTCCATACACAGAAGTAAGGGTCCTGAAACAACTCCTAAAACTGAAGATAGACAAAGCAATGGGGCCTGATGGGATTCACCCCAGAATTCTAAAAGAACTAAGGGGAGAACTAGTGACAACACTGACTACCCTTTTTAACAAATCATGAGATGATTGTGTGGTACCGGAGGACTGGAGGAGGGCGGCTGTGATTCCTCTTCACAAAAGTGGGAGCAAGACAGAGGCAGGAATCTACACACCTGTTAGTTTGACCTCAGTGGTATGGTAAATGATGGAATCACTTCTGAAGGAAAGAACTGTTGAGTACCTAGAGGCCAGTGAGGCACAGGACCCTAGGCAGCATGGATTCACAGCGGGAAGGTCATGTCAGATGAATCCAATAGATTTCTTTGACTTGGTGACCAAAGCAGTAGACCAGGGAGGGTCTGTGGACATGGCCTACCAAGACTTTAGCAAAGCATCTGACACAATCCACACAAAGATTAACAAGTTACCAGCCTGGGAGTGTGCCCCAGGGTTCTAGCTTGGTAAAACACTGGCTGAACAACAGGACGCAGGAGGGTAATAGTAAATGGAGTACACCAAGAAAGGGGAGTTACTAGTGGGTACCGCAGGGTTCAGTACTGGGACTGGTCTTCTTTAATGTCTTTATAGGTGACATTGCAGAGGGACTGGAAGGGAAGAAAATTACTCACCTTAGTAATTATGTTTCTTCTAGTGGAGTCTTGCTGTATTCTTACTATTGCAGTTAGTCCTGCCTTTCAACTGCCCCGGAGAACAAAGGGTTAACTTTTCTATGCCTTGCATAATATGTTCATCACGACCTCGGCTGAAGCCTCCGCCTGTTATTCTAACTGCAACCGTCAGATCTTTACGAGCAAAAACTCACTAGGTGTTCTGTGTGGAAACTGTAAAATTTTTACTAGCCAACTGGCAAATATATAATGTTTTTGGTTCTCAAAAAACAACATTCCACCCAAAGAAAAGAGGGTGTAAAAAGGACACCCCTAAGGTGCCAACATTGCTCTTGCCCACCCACATCCCAAAAACTAGGTTCTGAGAGGGGAGGCTGGGGCCGGGGGGTCAGAATACTGCAGGACTCCACTAGAAGAAACATAATTACTAAGGTGAGTAATTTTTTCTTCAAACAACATGAAGTCTTGCTGTATTCTGACTATTGCAGACTACCAAGCAGTACCTCCATGGAGGAGGGACAGAACCTATTTTGGAAATAGGCTCTGAAGTACTGCTGTGCCAAACCGAGCATTACTCCTAGCCTGGATATCCAGAGAGTAATGCTTGTTGAAAGTATGGACTGTTTTCCAGGTGGCTGCTTGACAAATTTCTGAGAGAGGAATATCCCTGGCAGCAGCCAGGGAAGCAGCTGTACCTCTTGTGGAATGAGGCCTCAGGCCTGAGGGTGGAGTTCTACCCAGTTTTTCATAGCAGAATTGTATACAAGAAACAATCCACCTGGCAACAGATCTCTTAGTGGCAGGTTTGCCCTTACCAACCTCTCCATAAGTGAGGAACAACTGGAGGGATTCAAACCTGTGACCCTTGGTACGCCTATGCAGTCGCTAAGGGCTTTTTAACATCCAACTGTGTAGCCTCCTCTCTCCTGAGGAGGAATGGTCAGTGAAGAAACAGGAGAGATACAGACTGGCTGAGGTGGAAATCTGAAACCACTTTAGGCAAGAACCTTCTGTTAGTTCTAAGGACCACTTTATCTCTGTGAAGAGAGATAAAATCAGGGTTCCACTGACAGGGCTTGCAATTCACCAATACGCCTGGTAGAAGTATATGGCTACAAAAACACAGTTTTCCAAGTCAAGTGCTTAAGCTGTGCTGAGGACAAAGTCTCAAAAAGGGGGTTGCATAAGTTGAGCAATGCAAACATTAAGGTCTCAAGCAGGAGCACGAGCAGGATCCCTAAAGGGGGGATTGGTGTGAAGCAATCCCTTGAAAAACTTCCAGAATACAGGATGGGATGACAGGGAGGAAGACTTGCCTAGAGACAGGAAAGCAGAAACAGCTGCCAAGTGTACCTTAAGGGTAGCTGGTCTGAGACCTAGGCCATTAAGATGGACCATATAATCCAGAACAATTCAGCAGAGTCTGGAGAAATATTGAAGGCAATTCAGCAGAGTCTGGAGAAATATTCTTCTTAGAACACCAAATGCTGAATCTTTTCCATTTGGAGTTGTATGTCTTTCTGGTGGAAGGCTTTCAAGAAGCCTTAAGGATATCCAGAACCCCTTGCGAAAGATGCAGATCTGCAAACTCTAACTCTTCCCAGTTCAGAATCAGAGCGCCCAGGGGGACTGAGCCCAAGACTGGGGGTCTGCAACAAAACAGAGGAAGTTGGTGATTGCCTGGGGCTGCAAAAAGATCCATCTCTGGAGTGCCCCATCTTGAGAAAATCACTTTCAAACACCAGAGGATCTAGGGCCCATTCGTGATGGCCCTGGGATATTCTGCTCAGTGCGTCTGCTAGGACATTGTCCTTCTCTGGAAGGTGAACTGTTATCAGAGAGGTTTGCAAGGAATAGGCCAGGGACCACAACTTCATTGCTTCTGTGCACAAGGCCGTAGACCGAGTGCCTCCTTGCTTGTTGATGTACCACATGGTGGTGGAGGGTCTGTTCTGACCTGAACCACCTTGTTCTGTACAGATTTGAAAAGCTGAGTGCCAGAAACACTGCTCTGAGTTCCAAGAGATTGATGTGAAGCAAAGATTCCTGAGGCGACCACAGTCCCTGGTTGGTAAGATCCCCCAAATGGGCTCCCCAGCCCAGCAGGGAAGCATCTGTGGTGAGGATCACTGAATGAGACCGAGTGACAAATGGAACCCCTTGTCTCAAACTGTTCTGATCCTGCCACCATTGCAAGGTTTGGATCAGGGTTCAAGTCACTGGAATCAGTTTGGTAAGGGAATCCTTTCTTTGCGACCAAAAAACTCTTAAGTGGAACTGAAAGTCCCTCATTTGAATCTTGCCCCTGGACCACTGCTGTGGAAGCTGCCATGTGGCCCAGTAGCTGAACGAAATGCCTTGCTGGTCGAGACACCTGAAGGCTGAATGAAGAGGCCAGTTCCATGAGGGTCCTTGCCCTTTCCAGGGGAAGGAAGGCTCTTGCTTTTACCATATCCAGTTCTGCATCTATGAAGGTGAGGAGCTGCACTGGTTCGAGAACTGACTTTGGTAGGTTGAGAAGGAATCCTGAAGAAGTGAGCACTTGCTGGGTCACTTGCAGGTGTGACCTGACTTGGTCTGGAGACTGAGCTACTATAAGCCAGTCGTCCAAGTATGGGAAAATGGAAAGCTTTTGTCTTCTTAGGAAGGCAACAACTACTCCAGGCACTTTGTGAAGACCCTTGGGGCTGATGTTAGGCCAAAGGGCATTGCTCTGAACTGATAGTGGCCTGAGGGCAACTCGAACCTGAGGTACTTTCTGTGGGAACACCTGACGGGAATGTGAAAGTAGGCATCTTTGAGGTCCAGGGAGGCTAGCCAGTCCCCTGGCCTTAGAGAGGGAAGGATAATTCCCAGAGTCACCATTTTGAACTTTGGCTTTAAAAGATGTTTGTTCAGATATCTTAGGTCCAGGATGCGTCACCACTCTCCTGTCTTTTTGGGGGTTAGGAAGTACCTGGAGTACAGTCCTTTGCCCCAGTGTAGGGTGGAACTCTCTCCATAGCTCTGAGAGCTAGGAGAGAAGAAACCTCTGCCTCTAGGGCAAGGGTCTCAGAGATTTGCAGGTGGAAAAGATCTGGCTTTCATCTTGGGAAATTTTTTGAAGCTGAGAACCAGTCCCTGGCTTACTACTTCCAGGACCCACTTGTCTGATGTAAGAGACATCAGTCCTGACAAAGTAAGCCAGCTTGCCCCTACTGGTATAGGAGATCGACCGGGCAGACCGATCAGGGTGTCTGCTTGGCAGGGCTTTAGGCTGAGGTGGATGCAGGTCTGCTCATCCCCTTCTACCTCTCCTCTAAAGAACCCCTCTGCGAAAAAGAAGAAAAGGTCGAGCTTGGTAAAGGCATTTGGAAAGGCCTGCCTGCCCCTGGACTGCTGCCTTTGAGGAATTGCTTGCCTTTCTTTGGCCGGAGCACTCCTGTAAGTGATCCTGTATTCGTCCATTTTCTTCATGTAATTCTCTGTCTGCTCCCCAAACAGAGAATTACCAACTACAGGAAAATCCATGGCCTTAGCCTGGGTATCCTGTGAGAGGCTAGTACATGTGAGCCAAGCCATTCTCCGAAGAGCCACAGATGTTGCCATGACTCTTGATGATACATCACTGGAGTCTACAGCAGCATGAAACTGTACTTCAATGCTCCTCAATCCATCTGCAGCCACCTGCTCCAGCTCCTGGCAAGCTGGGTAGGAGCCTGTTTAGCCAGTGCCAGTACAGTGTCCCACCTGGACTTCTGGTACCTGGCTGCATAGGCCTATAATTAGCCTGCCTGAGTCACAAAGATGCTGCCATGTACTGTTTCTTTGCCATGGCATCAATCTCCTGGAGTCCTTGTCTGGGGGTGTGATGCCAAGGGAAGGTTTGCCTTACCAGCAGCAGCCTGTACAAACCCAACATGGCTGCATTGCTGAAACAGGAACCCATGTCTGAGCCTGAAAGAGTGTACCTCTTTGTCAATTCTTCTGTCCACAGGAGGTAAGAATTGGAGACTTAAGAATTTTTGTGTCCGCTTCCCAAAAGATTTGTGGAGGGAATAGACAGTCTCCTGGACTCTGGTATGTCCATCATCTCAACATAATCAGGCTCTTCCTGATCCTCTACTGCCTCTCCACAGGAAGCTGGGGTATCAGCCACCTTCTGTAGAACATGGAGTGTGAAGGGACTCAGAAAGCCTAGGAGGAGAAACACCTAAAGGTCTGTCTGGGGAGATGTCCGGGTCAATAGGCACATCCAGACTTTCACCATCACTATAATCATCCTCATACTCTCCCTCCTCCTCAAACTCCGTTCATAAAATTCTTCTAAGGTATAATCCGAACTGGGGAACCAACCGAACCGAGCCCCTGCCAGATGGTGCCGGTTCGGTTGGAACCATAGAAGCGTATTCCATAACTTAATCGCTTGGCTATCTCATCAGGCGGTCTGAGTATGAGATTCTGGATCCGAACTGGTCGATTTGTCTTTTCTTTTGTCGGAACCGATTCCTCGAATCGGCCTCCTTTGCCCAAGAAGTATCACCTGGTCAGAGGGCACCTTCTGGTTTGGTCAAAACCAACCGGCTGGCTAGCCGGTCGGCGGGACTTCTTGGCCTCCCTTTCCCTCAGTCTACCTAATCTCTTTTCCAGGGTAGATTTGGAAAATTCTTGCAAATTTGGCAGTCTGAATCGAGGTGGTCAAACCTCAGACAATAAACACAGGTGGTGTTGGGGGGCTGACTTAGCAAAGACCTCCACGCACACAGACACCACACACACACACACACACACACACACACACACACACACACACTCTGCAGTGTTGAAACCCAGTGGGCCGACTTTTTCTTGGGTTTCTCAGACATAGCCAACCTAACCAAATTTACCCTTTTGGGCAATCCGCCAGGCATAGAGACTCCCTATCGGTTCCTGACCGTGTCACCGGTCTTGGAAAAAAAAGTACTTAAAACCTTTTTTTTTTTTTTAGAACCAATATGGACCGGTAACCACACACTAAAGTAAAGTACAAGTTTTACTCAAAATGATCGGTTCAGCCAAACCGATCCACAGTTTACAAGTTCCACACAGAAAACAGAACAAAAACCTATCTAGTACTCACGGTACCACAGACAGAGACTTGAACCAACTATGCGGAAACAACAATTCAGAAGAAACCAACTGAAAACCGATACTTCAACCAACTTTTGAACTGAGCAGCAGGAGAAATCTCCAGAGTGACTGTTCAGTGAGGCGTAGTAAAGAATCTGACGCTTGCAGTTAGAATAACAACAAGCAGAGGCTTCAACCGAGTTTGTGATGAACATTCTATGCAAGGCATAGAAAAGTTAACCCTTTGTTCTCCGGGGCAGTTGAAAGGCAGGACCTAACTGCAATAGTCAGAATACAGCAAGACTTCATGTTGTTTGAAAGTACGCCTCTTTGCAGACGACACAAAGATCTGCAACAGGGTTGATACACAATGGGGGAACGGAAAGGATGAGAAGGGACGTGGCAAGGTTGGAGGAACGGTCAAAAGTATGGTAGCTTAGATTAAATGCAAAGAAGTGCAGAGTAATGCACCTGAGAAACAAAAACCCAGGGGAAGCATACACAATGCGGGGGGAGATACTAACAAGAACAAAAATGGAAAGGGCCTGGGGGTAGTCATATCAGATGACCTATAGGTAGGCAGGCAATGTGAGAAGGCAGTAAGGAGGGCTGGGGATAGTGGGATGCATAGGGATGGGCATCACCAGTAGAAAACAGTAAGTTGCCATCCCTCTGTACAGACAGTTGGTGAGACCCCATCTGAAATACTGCCTGCAGTTCTGGAGACCCCATCTCTGCAAGGACATAGACAGGATGGAGGCAGCCCAGAGGAGGGCAACTAAAATGGTGCAGGGTCTGCACCAGAAGCCATATGAAGAGAGACTAAGAAGCTTAATATGTATACCCTTGAGTAAAGGAGAGGGGGAACATGATAGAAACATTTAAGTACCTCAAGGGAATCAACAAAGTCCAAGAGGGTAGCATCTTTCAGAAAAAGAGATGAGCAAGAGCAAGGGGGCACAATCTGAAGATGAAAGGGGGACAGCTCAGGGGCAATGTGAGGAGGTATTTATTAATGGAGAGAGTGGTGGATGCGTGGAATGATGTTCCTGAGGAGGTTGAGGGGTCAAAACAGTGGGGAACTTAAGAATGCATGGGACAGACAAAGCAATTCTAGTGGGGGGTAGAGGAGGTAGGCTGTTTGTTAACTAGGATCTCCAGCTTATCCAATAGGTAGGGAAATGGGTAGACTGGTGGGGCCAAGTGGTCCTTATTCAGTAGTAAAGGTTATGGTAAAGCCAGCAGAATGTAGAGCGTACAGCAGAAGAAAGGAGGTGCTTCTTCCACAGTACAGTTCACTGGGAAGCTGTACCTGGAGTACTGCATAAAATTCTGGAACCCACATCTATGGAAGGACTGGAAAAGGTTGGAGACAGCGCAATGAGGGTGATCAAAAAGATAGAGGGCCAGTAAGGAAATCATGCCAGGAATGGTCACGAAACCTAAACTTGTATTCCAATGAGGCCAGAAGGAGAAAGGGGGAATATGAAAGAAACCTTCAAACTTCTTCATGGGCTTAATAAGACAGACTTCTCTGAGCATTCATACAATATAAATGCTCGCACGCAAGGGGGAAAACACAACTAAAATTGGCGGAGGGGGCAGTTTCAGGAGTGATATGAGGAGATACTTTACTGACCAGGTGGAGATCAAATGGAACAACCTACCTAGCAGTGTGGTCATCAAACTGTAGCTGGATTCAAAATTGGATAGAAGAGAGTCAAGGGACAGGTAGGTGGCAGGAAGGTAGGGGGATGGAGAAGAAATAGGTTACTCACCTGTAACAGGAGTTCTAGGAATGGTATATGTTGTTCATCCACACTTATTGGCAGGTTCCTTGCCGCTTAAATCTTGCCGAAGGTCTTCAAGCTGGCTCCTCCACCCACCCGAGTGGTAAAACTCGCCCGCCCCCATGACGCCAGATCTGGCCCGCTGGAAGCTCTAGGTTGTGCGCCGGGCCGGAGGTCGAGTGTCAGGGGATGAACAACATATACCATTCCTAGAACTCCTGTTACAGGTGAGTAACCTGTATTTCTAGGGACATGGATATGTTGTTCATCCACACTTATTGGCAGACTCCTAGCAGTTCTCCGGGAGGAGGGAGGCAAGCACACCCCTACTTAGGGAATAAAGACTGGAGAACCGAGGCCCCAAAACCAGCATCCCAGCGTGACTCAAGGTCGATGTGGTAATGGGTAACAAAGGTGTGTGCTGACTTCCAGGTAGCAGCCCTGCAGATTTCCTGGATAGGGACGTCCCCGGAAGCAGCCACCGATGCAGCAGTATGACGGTAGAATGAGCTCATCCTCTGGGAGGCTCCATGCCCAACTTATAGCAGCGATCTATGCAGGAGGTGACCCACCGCCTATCGTCCGCTTGGCTGCAGGTCTGCCAGATGCGGCTTCAGCGAGGTGACAAACAGCTGGCTAACCTCTCCTCGACTCTCAGCCGTAGCCTTATAATAAGCGTTAGCGCCTTCTAGGTCCAGAGTATGGAGCCTATTCGGCCTCCGAGGTGATTGGGGTAGAACACCGCAGAGTCAGCACCTGTTAAGGTGAATCTCCAACACCACCTTCGGAAGGAATTTCGGTGGGCGAGGGACAACCTTGTCCCTGTGGAAGACCAGGTAAGGAGACTGATGCAAAGCGCCTGGAGCTCTCCCATCCTTCTGGCTGACGTGATAGCCACCAAGAAGGCGATCTTCCACGACAGGTGAGAGAGTTCACACCTGTGCATTGGTTCGAATGGCTTGCCCATGAGCTTTGCCAGTACCAGCAGTAGATCCCACGGAGGTGGAGGTTCTCGCACTGAGGGGAATGTGATCAAGGCCTTTGAAAAAGCGCCGACCACCTTTTCTCAGCATCATCGACTGCTTCCCGCCCGCGCCTGTAAGCAGAGATGGCTGCCAGGTGCACCTTTAGGGTCACGACCTAAGCCCTTGACTAGAAAGGACCATAAATAGTCCAAAATGCTTGCCACAGAACAGGAGGAAGGGTCCAAGCTCTGCTCTGACACCAAATGGAGAATCTCTTCCATTTGAAGGCATAGCATTTTCTGGTCGACTCTCACGGGACCTCAACAACATTGAGGACCTCGTCGGAAAGACCCAAGGCCTGGAACTCTAGCCACTCAGGAACCAGGCCGTCAGGTGCAGGGATTGAAGGTCCGGATGGAACACCTTCCCTGATTGACTGAAAGAAGGTCCGGGCAGCTGGAAGCTGCCTCGGGATCCTGGAGCTGAGGCTGAGGAGATCTGGTACCAGAACTGGCGGGCCAGTCTGGGGCTATCGGATCACCTGCGCCTTGTCCCTCCTTGCTTTGAGAAGCACCTTGTGAATCAAGGGAAATGGGGAAAGGCGAGAAGAGGCCCGGGGTCCACAGCCTCGAGAAGGCATCCCGTGCAGCGAGCCCCGCTGAGGGGGCGGCATGAAACAGCCTCAGCCTCGCTTCTCCCTGAGGCAAACAGGTCCACCTGAGGTGTGCCCCAGTGGAGAACAGATCTTGTACTACCTCCGGCAGGAGAGACCACTCGTGAGATGCAGCCCCTATCCGGCTCAGGGCATCGGCCAGGGTGTTGGAGGCTCCTGCCACATGAATGGCTACGAGATCCGCCTCCAGACTGCGCACGAGTGACCAAATGCGGAGAGCTTCCTTGCATAGAAGCATGGAGCGCATCCCGCCCTGGCGGTTCAGGTAGTACATGGTCGTGGTATTGTCCGTCTGGACTCGGACCACTTGACCCCGGAGAAACGGAGCAAAAGCGGTGAGAGCTAGGCGGACCGCTCGGAGCTCCAGCAGGTTGATGTGGCATCGGGACTCTCGCGGGGACCAGAGGCCGTGCACTCGGTGTTCCGCCAGATGGTCACCCCAACCCATCAGAGAGGCGTCGGTCGATAGAGAGACCGTCGGCTCGGGGCGGACAAACGGGATGCCCTCCTGCAGATGGAATGGAACAGTCCACCACTGGAGAGCGTTCCACATCTCCTGGGTCACTATCACTAGCTGGTCCAAAGGATCGCAGCGTTATGACCACTGGCTGGCCAGTCCCCACTAAAGGGGGAGCATGTGCCAGCGGGCCCAACGGACCACGCTGGTACAGGCCGCCATGAGACCCAGAAGGCGAGGAAGTCCCGGCAGAGCCATTGCCCAACCAGAAATGATTGGGCAAAGGAGGTAAGAACCTCGGCCCTGTCCACCGGGAGCTGTGCTCTGGCTTGAAGAGAGTCGAGCTCTGCCCTGATGAACAGGATCACCTGCTTTGGCTCGAGTTCCGACTTGGCCTCGTTGATGAGAAGGCCAACTCGAGAGCAAACCTGGAGGGCCAGATCTCTGGACCGCTCCACCTCCCGTCCTGGAGGAGGCTGCTATCAGCCAATCGTCCAGGTAAGGGTACACCGACCTCGGCGCCTGCAGGAATGCTGTCACCACTGCCATGCATTTGGTGAAGACCCTGGGAGCTGGAGATAGCTCAAGGGCATGGCTCTGAACTCAAGAGGGATCCTCCACTTGAAAGCGGAGGAATCTCCGATGACGGACGGATAGGGACGTGAAAACGCGGCCCTGTAGGTCCAGAGAGCAGAACCACACGCCTGTTCCATAGATGGTATTATCTGCCCAGAGTGACCATCCTGAAGGTTCGAGACCTTCAGGAACTTGTTCAGGTTGTGTAGGTCGAGAATGGGGCGCCAGCCCCCGTCAGTTTCGAACCAGGAAATACCTGGACACGTAACCTTGGTCTGAAGGGGGTCCTCCACCTCCGTGATCACCTCTTGGAGGAGGAGAGCTGGCGTCGGCTCAGGCGGCCAGTGAGGCTGCGGGACCCCAGGCCCCCGAGGTGCGACGGCTCTGAAGGGCGGGCCTGCTCGAATTCCAGAGGTAGGCCTTTTCCCACTACTTCAGTACCCACCTGTCCGTGGTAACAGCGGACCAGGCGGAAAGGAAGTGTTCGAGCTGCCTCCACGGGGGAACCAGGGTGAGGTGACAGGGATGGGGCGACACCCTCAGCCCGGCCACTGGGCAGGCTTGGAGGAGGACCGCCAAGAGATCCTGGGCCTTTACTCCCTGCTTCCTGTTGGAGGAAGCCGACTGCTTGGGCTTGGGATACCAAGGTCGAGCCTGCTGGCCCTGACGCTGTTGGGCCGGGCGACCGAAGGCATAAGGACCAAAAGGGCTTAGGCTGTGGCTTGCGCCTTGTCCTTCTGAGCGGAAGAGACCGAGTCCAAGGTAGCATTGACTTCTCGATCCTCTGCAGGTGACCTTCCACCCCAGGGTCAAGAGGTCAGTCCCCAAAAAGGGACATCCGCCAACTTGTGCTGGGTATCCGGCGTAAAGGAGGATATCCTCAGCTAAGCCCGACAACGCATGGCCACCGCGGCCGCCACAGACCTGGCACATGAGTCCCCGATGTCTAACGCAGTCTGGAGCTGCTGTTTAGCCACTGCCCTGCCCTGGTCCCACACCTGCCTGACCGTAGTCTGCAGATCTGCGGGAAGATGAGGGACAGCCTCATCCAGGGAGCCCAACAGGGCGTGAGAAAAATGTGCCATGAGGACGGCCGAACTGGCCTGACGAAGGCCGAGAGAGGACGCAGCATAGACTTTTCACCCGGCATAATCCAATTTCTTGGATTCCTTGTCGGAGGTTTGTCCACATCCTCGGCGCTCGGCACGCCGAAAACGCTGTCGGTAACCAACCCCTCGGCCGAGGGGTGTTCCGAAAAACTGGACAGGGAACTGGTAGGGACCGCATACTTCCTGGCCAACCTGGCCGAAGGCGCAGGGCAGGAAGCAGGACGCCGCCAAAGTTCCAAGGCCAGACCCACTATGGCTTTGGCCACCGGAGAGGCCTCCGTAGGAGAATCCCCTCGGTCCAGAATCTCCGTGAGGGGATACCCGGCCCGTTTAGAAACAGGTTCGAGCTTCATCCCGGTGGACTCCGAGATGAGTCGAAGCAACCCTAAGAAGGACGAAGGGCTATCATCCATTGACTGTCCTCCCAAGGACTCCAAGTCCATGCGCTTGGAGAAGAGGGAGGAACCATCATCGGACTCAGAAGAGTCCTCAAAGAGCTGCCTCGGCCCTGAGCCACCCTCCACCTGCCGAGGTTTATCGGGAGTGAGGGTGACCGACAGCTTATGGGGCAAACCCAAAGCCGACCGAGAATTTTTGGTTGGAGCCCCAACTAATGGCTGTGGGGGCGGAGGTTCCACCAGAATCGGTGGGGCAGCTGGAATTGGCCGAACAACCGGCCTGAGAGCAGGCTCCTCGACTACAAGGGGTTGTTTCGCGTGCCCGTGACAGCCACTTAATGGCCGGGAAGACGACTGGTCGGCTTATTCCCGTCAAAAGGAGCTGTTGCACATGTTCCTCGATCTCCGACGCAACTTGCGCCGAAGCCTCCCCTCATCCGAGGAAGAGGGGCGCCGCTGCCATGGTGCCGAGACTGAGACCGCCTATGATGGCGGGATTGGTTGGACCGCGAGGATGTCTGAGACCGAGAGTCTCTACTAGGCCGAGGAAGGCGAGAGAAGTGTCGGAAATCGGCACTCCCCTCAGCTCAGACGATCCCACCGAAGGCTCCGGAACCGGAGGCACAGACGAGCCGACGGGATCCTCAACTCCCACCGGGGGAACCGGGAGAAGGGATTCTCAGCTTCTCCAGCCAACAACTCGCCTAAGGGTCGAGAAAATCTCGACCACGGCCGACAGGAGTCTCGCTCAACTGGCCTGACGGGACACCAGTGAAGCCAGTGGCCAAGCTGAGGGGTCGACCAAGTCCACTGTCGACAAGGAGGGGATCTTCCCGCCTCCCAAGAGCGCTGACGGAGAGACTTACTTTTGCTCTTTTGGACCTGGAAAAAGGTCCCAAGAAGTTGGACCTCACCTTGGTCGAGGGGTCAGACAAAGCTCCTTAAAGAAGCCGAGCATGAGGCACCGAGAGAGCGGACAAATGCCGCAGCCGAGGTAGAAGCGCCCGCGCCGCCTTCTTCGAGAGCGATCATCTGCTCTAGCTGATCCACGAAAGCCGGCCGCTGACACCACCAATCGGGCCTCTTTAGATTTCACCAGTGGAATTCTTCTCGGGCGCCCAGTTGTAATCGGGCAGCATGGTCTTCAGGGACGAGGGGAAGTGGAAGAGCACGTTGCAGGCCTGCGGTCGTGCTCAAGGCCCAGGCAGTAGACGACGTGGAGTGCGGATCCGTCCCTAGACATCTTCTGCCCACAAGGGCACCTCCGAAACCGGTAGTCGATTTGTCCATCGAGCCGACAGGAGAAGAAGACCAAGTCTTTTTAGCAAAAAATTTTTTAATTTCGAACTTTCCGAAGAATTAGGAACCAGTCTTAAATGCAACGCGTTAAGGAGGGAACCTGAGCTTCCAAGCGGTAAGGAAGATCTGGCGTCATGGGGCGGAGCCAAGAGTTTTACCACCCGGGTGGGTAGGAGGAGCCAGCTTGAAGACCTTCCGGCAAGATTTAAAGCGGCAAGGAACCTGCCAATAAGTGTGGATGAACAACATATCCATGTCCCTAGAAACATGAATTTCTGATGGGGGCATCCTCAGGTTGATTCACCTAAATGAAAATGTCTCTTACAAGCTACTTCTTAGTTTTGCTGTTGACCGGGTAGGAGGGCTAGGCAATTCTGCTTATTTTCAGCTTCTACGGGGTGGGGGGTGGGATAGATATACAGACGGAAAATTAGCCACATTAGCTGTTGGCGCTTGTTCTTTTTAAGTGAATGGGGAATTTGAACAGGACATCGGGGGTGTTCGTCAGACAACTAGTCAGTGAACCCCCACACAATACTGGACCTGTTGCTTACTAACAAGGACAGTATTACGGACGTCACGGTGGGAAGCCATCTGGGGACCAGTGATCGTTGTATAGTGTGGTTCAACATAGGACCAGCTGCAGAATCCAACCACACAATGGTGAAAGGCCTGGACTTCAGAAGGGCTGATTGTATAAAGATGAGTGAAAGCATCAGGAATGACCTGGCATTTGGGGGAGGGGTGACCAGAAGGGTGGAGGAATAGTGGGCCAAACTAAAAGAAGGCATAGTGAAGGCAAAAAATAAACAAAAAAAACTCTGCATCAAGCAGGTAAGCAAAAGCAAGAGGAAGAAGAGACCACTATGTTTCTCAAAACAGATGGCAGAAAAGATAAAGGCTAAAAGAGTGGCATTCAGAAGGTACAAGGAGACTCAGAGAGGGAGGATAAAGAAGTTTATCAGAGAAAACAGAGGGAGTAAGGAACACAAAGATACAAACTGAAGAAAGAATAGCTCTGGATGTTATCAATAGGGGACAAGATATTTTTTTAGGTATGTTAGCAAAAAAAAAAAAAAGAAGACAAAGGAAGGGATTGTATGGTTGGAGGGGGCTAGGGAGGGAGAATCAAGAAAAGGCAGACATCGTGAATAAAAAATTTGCTCAGTGTTCACAGTAGAAGGAGGGACCACAAAAAGGCACCAGCAGCTTTGAGGATAGTGAAACAGACACTAGTCCTTTTTCTGTGTAAAAAAAGGGAAAGCTCTCACTAACCTAAAGTTGGACAAAGCTATGGGGTCCAAGGGTGCGAGAGAGCTCAGGAGGTACTAGCTGCACCTCTGACAGACCTATTTAAACAGATCACTGGAGACTGGACTGGTCCCGAGGACTGGAGAAGGGCAGAAGTAGTCCTGCTTCACAAAAGTGGGAGCAAGGAAGAGGCAGGAATTAATAGGCCTGTCAGCCTGAACTTGGTGGTGGGTGTTAATGGAAACACTACTAAAGGAAAGGATTGTGGAATATCTTGAATCCAACTGGTTAAGAAGATCAGAGGTAGAATGGATTCATAAGCGAATGTCATGCCAGACAAATCTGATAACTTTCTTTGACTGGATGACCAAAGAGGAGCAGTGGACATGGCCTACCTGGATTTCAGCAAGGCTTCTGACACCGTTCCACATAGGAGACTGGTAAACAAGTTGGGTAGCTTGGGGAGAGCAGCAGGTGGTAAGAAACTGGTTTGGGGATAGAAGACAGAGAGGGGTAGTGGTAAACAGAGTTCTTCCAAGGAAGGAGGGTGATCAGTGGGTACCTCAGGCTTAGTGCTAGGATTGGTCTTTTTTCTTCTTTGTAAATATATTTTTATTGATCATTTCATATTTTCACAGTCGCAGTTTTATTCATTATAACCAGCAATTATTTCAATTTTGACAGGGTCACAGTTCATATATTGGTACATCATTATTGACAACATCATCAGAACACTAAGAAAACAAATTGTTTCATTTTTCTAGCATGTTAGTCCGGGCTGGGGCCCTCATCACTGTCTCACCCCATCCCACCTGCTCCTTACATTCAGGGATCATACATGACCATTCCTCTCCCCTTCCCTGTATACACTATGCCCTTCCTGGGAGCGGACTAGTATTAAGTTCCTAAAAGGTGTAGGGCGGGGCATCCAGAAAGTCCCTGGACTGTGGGTCTGTCTATCCTAGGGGACAAAGTCAGGGTCCTTGGACATTATGTATAATATCCACCTGCTCCATTTCATCAAGCATAGCCCTGCCTTATCATTTAGAGAGTAGGTAATTGTTTCTGCCCTGTATATATCATTAACTATGGTCCTCCAGTTTTCAATTGAGGGTATCAGTTTGGTGAGCCAGCACTTAGTGATGGCCTTTTTTGTGGCTAACAATAGAATTCCCAAATCAGGGGTCCACTGTATGGGCCTCTTGAATCCCGTGGGAAAAACCTGTAACATGAAACTCTCCTGTCCAAGGAACCCCTGCCCCATAGTTCCTGTAGTTCCCCCTTGAGATCCCTCAGGAATGGCTGTAATTTAGGGCATGTCCATAACACATGTGAGTGGTGGGCTTTGGTTTCACCACACAGGCGCCAACATGCTGCCGATGCAGTACCACCAAAGTGTGAGGTTATAGCCAGGGTGTGGAAAAATCTACGAGGAGTTGCCATGAAAACAGCTGCCATGCACGGGAGCAGGCAGTTTGGATGATGAGAGAGAGACAGATTGCTCCCCAGACTTCTCGGTAAGGTAGAGTTCCACTCAGAATTCCATTTTTCCATTATTATATAGGTCCCCCAGTTGTTTCCACTAAGGATTTATAAAGAGCTGAAATGGCGTGTGGTAGCCCACTAGTTCGGAAGACCTGCTTTAGCAGCATTATCAGGTGGGGGTGCCCCTCCAGATTGTCACTTTTACGACACACTCCCAGCCGGAGTGCGCAAAGTTGTAAAAATCGGAATAAATCAGACTGCCGCAGGTTAAATTCCAGCCGCATCTCAGCAAACAACCGCAGGAACTGTGCGAGACTCGTGAGGTGCAAATGCCTCCAACTTCTAAAAGATGTGATCAGTTCACTGGGGAAAAGCCTCCAGGAGTCCTATAGGGCATACAGTCACTAAGTATGGGTGATCTGCAGGACTCTGCAGATAATGTGCCAGGTTCGGATTTGGTGGATAATACACGGATTTGAGGAGCACTGCCTCGGGAGGGGTTGGTAGAACATCGCCTCTCCCATTCGGGTTGTATTATTATGTCCTCCTCAATTTTTCTCTAATGGGCTAGGGTATCAGCTGTTCCTCGTCAGATTAGAAACATTATGTGGGAGGCCCAGTTGTATAGTTTCAGGTTAGGAAGTGCTAGTCCTCCCTGCGACTTAGGTAGGGTAAGGGTGCTGAACCTTATTCTTGGATGCTTGCCTGCCCAGACAAACCTAGAGATGGCTCCATTCCATGCTTGGAATAGTTTCACCGGCTGGTTGAGAGGTATATTTTGAAACAGGTACAGTGCCCTTGGAAGAACCATTATCCTTATCACTTCTACCCTCTGCACCAAATTCAAAGAGAGGAGGCTCCATCTTTCAAGGTCCTGCTTCATTTGTGTGAAGAAGGAGTCATAGTTATAACGCATAGCATCTTCTGACCTGTGGGTGAGGTAGATGCCTAGATATTTCAGTCTATCCAGGTTACATCTGAAAGGGTACTCACCCTGAACCTGCCTGGGGATCAAAGTGAAAGACAGTGCATCTGTCTTGTTAGTGTTAAGCCTATATCCCAAGCAGGCTCCATACTCTTCCAGAATTTGAAAAACTGCTGGGATAGATTCTTAGGGTGAGAGGAAGAGTAGGACATCGTCCACATATAGTGCTATACGTGTTCAACATCATCTATCCAGATGCCCGACACCCCTGGGGCTATTCATATGCTTGTGCCAGTGGTTCAATAAAGATAGCAAAAAGGCTCAGGGACAGGGGGCAGCCCTGCTGGTCCCTCTCTACAGGAGGAAGTAATCAGAGTGGTGGCCCAAAACCTTTACACTCGCCTGGTGGGGGGGTGGGGGGAAGGAGTATATAGTGTGAATGGTGGCTATAAAACAGGGGAGAGAAGCCTGTTTTAGTCATGGTAGCAAAGAGAAAGGGCCACGACACTCAGACAAATGCCTTCTCGGCATCCAGGCTGAGAAGGGCACTCAGGGTCCCGCGGGTTTGCATCTCATGTACCAAATGTAGGGCCCTGCATGTGCCGTCAGTAGTAGATCTGGCACTTACAAAGCCTGTTTGGTCCAGATCTATCAGGGTTGGGAGAATAGCGTCTAATCTTCGGGCCAGAATGGATGTAAGGTGTTTGTAGTCCATATTAAGGACTGAAATCGGTCTATAGGAGCTACACTGGAATGGGTCCTTATCCGGTTTAGGGATGAGGGAGATTGTAGCATATGACCAGCTTGGGGGGGGGGGGATTCCCCTGCACAACCTCATTTAGGGCACTTAGTAGTAGGTGACTTATAGGCTGGGCCATACTTTTACAAAATTCTGCCCGGTATCCATCTAGCCCAGGGGCTTTCTATGTTTTTGACCTGGCTATGGCAGCAGCCAGTTCAACTGGAGTAATAGGGGCTAGTATGAAGATCTGTTGGTCCTCAGCGAGTCTGGGAAGGTCGAGAGCGGTCACGAAATACAGGTTACTCACCTGTAACAGGAGTTCTAGGAATGGTATATGTTGTTCATCCACACTTACTGGCAGGTTCCCCGCCGCTTTAAATCTTGCCGGAAGGTCTTCAAGCTGGCTCCTCCCACCCACCCGGTGGTAACACCTTGGCTCCGCCCATGATGCCAGAGATCTAGCTCACTGGAAGCCAGGCTAGCAACGCCGGGTCAGGAGGTCGGTGATTAGTGTATGAACAACATATACCATTCCTAGAACTCCTGTTACAGGTGAGTAACCTGTATTTCTAGGGACATGGATACGTTGTTCTATCCACACTTACTGGCAGACTCCAGCAGTTCTCCAGGAAGAGGGAGGCAAGGTGCACACCCCTACTTACGGAATAAAGACTCAAGAACCGAGGTCCCGGGGACTTCCGGTGATGTCATGCACTGAAAAGCAGCTAGGTCGTGGAGCTCCCTCTGGAAAAAGATAAACTGCCTCTAATTTACAGCCTACAACCATACCCAAAATAAAACATCGCTAGCAGGAGGCAGCAAATGCCCAAGAAAAGGGAGATGCCATTCATAAATCACCGAAACGCCTGGTTGAGGAGAGATCCCAAGAAGAAGATTCGGAGAGCGGAGACTGCTGGGCCTCCTCTGCTTCGCGCCTAGCAACAGTCAGGCTGACCGGTCCCGCTCTCCATTCTACAGAGACAAATGTCTCAAATGCTAGCAGAACCGCGATTTTAGAATAGAAATGCGATCGACTGCCACTGCCCTCCGCTGACCACTCCAAGTAAGCTGGAAAAAAGGCAAAACGATTGTGAGGAACAGCTGACAACTATTGACAAAAGAGTCGAAGAGGCCGAACGGGCCATTGTTCAGCTGCATACACAACTGAAAGGCCTGCAGGATCGGGCAGAAGATGCAGAAAGCAGGAGTCGACGAAATAACATCCGACTCTCTGGTCTCCCAGAGGATGTAGAAGGCACTGAAATAATACCATTCACCCAGAAACTGCTAAGAGAAGCTTTAAAATTACCAGAAGAGATTACACTGGAGATGGAAAGAGTGCATCGTACACTCGGTCCTAGCTCTGCGGGTTGGCGCCGTCCCCGACACTACTACTAAAGTTCCTCAGGCACCAGGAGAAGGAAACAGTGCTACATACGGCCTGGAGATTGGGGATGGTTCATTACGGATCTCATAGGCTCTACCTAGAAAATGATTTCGCTCCGGAGGTCATGGCCCGCAGGAGGGCCTACATTCCGATCATGAGGGTACTTAAAGCGGCAGGTAAACGATTTAGAATACTATACCCCTCCAGAATACTGATCCAGTTTAAAGAAGGGCCCCATACGTTCAACAACGCAACTGCAGCAATCGCGGAACTCAAATTAAGGAAGATGGAGGTCCCCCAGCAGCGTCCTGGAACAGAAACGACAATCGCATCCAAACTGGCCCAGAAAGTATGGAATGTCAGCCAGCGAGACTCCCGACATAGCCAAGGCGGAAGTCATACAATCGGTGATAAAACGCTGAAATCCAGAACCGAAGCATACCGGAAGTGAGACGACTGCACCAGACACCGAGACTTGAATGGAGTGCAAGTATAAAGCTGGACTTTGTTTATAGACTCGATTGAAATAATGTGAAACAGTTAAGATCCAGTGAAAATTAAAGTAAAATGTAAAAGAAATGTCCTGATCCAAAGGGGGGGGAGATGGGCTGGGGAGTCGGATGGTGGGGACTGAACGCGGACGGTCGGTTGCAGTGGATGCACCCGGAGATCCCTGTAGAGGTGAGCTAGTTGAAGTTTATAGAGGGGGTTGTGGGTTGCTGAGCGGCTGGCAGTTGTATGCGTGCTGGAGCTGCTTGAGCTGTTTAGGCGACCTGGATACGGTGTTAGCCTACTAGTCACTACAAACATGCAACGTAATAGCCTTATGGTGGCAGAAGAATGCAGAGATGGGAAGGAGTGGGGGGCTCTGATCGGAACCTAGCGGGTAGAGGCAAGATAGTTTTAAGAGACCCGTAATAGATAGAAGTAGGTATAGGACACACCAGTTGGGGAAGAAGGATTCATGATGGCTCCTCCTTATGAATCGTCAGATAAGGCGAGAAGCGTGTGTTAGTTCTCAGGCCCTGAACAAGGTTGCAGCCTCGAGTTGGAGCGGGAGACAAGGCAGCACGTAGAGGAAATAGAGCAGATCTGGACTGCCGTGGTCGTGATGGGGAAGACCATGGTGCCTGGTGATCTATGGACGATAGGCATGCGATCAGACGGCAGTCATTGCTCCTCTGTGATTAAATTAAGGCTGAGGATGCAGACCAACTTCCTCACAGCTAGACACAGATGCCGAACGAAGGAAGAGTTTTTGAGCGGGAAGTGAAGGGGGAGTCCCACCCCAGGCGAGAGGATAGATGTAGCGTAGGAGGCCAAACCTAGACAGGTAGAGCCGAATGCAAAGGTCCGGTTTGAAGAAGTGAGAGGCAGCCACTTATTTTCCTCTGGGTACCTCTAGCAGCAAAGATCTACAGTCACAGGGGAGAAGGGTCCTTGATTCCCTACCACTAATAGCACTCAAGGCACTCCTACATGCCAGTGGAGAGATATTGAAGTTATACAAGGGAAGTAGGGGGATGGGTACCCTGTCAGCAAACCTACATTACTGGATAAGAATAGGTACTGTGAAGGTGAAGGGAGGATGGGAGCGAAGAGGTGGAAACGCTCAAGGAAGGGATGAAATGGGAGAAGAAGGAGACAGTGGAACAGATAGGAAGTACAAATCCAAGGCACAGGGCAAGGAAACAGATACAGATACAGAAGTCTGTAAGGGTCTGCCAGAGATAATGATTTATGAGGTGCCTGAGAGGTTAAAAGGGGGCTGGAGGGTGGGGGACATATACATTTGGAGACTGGACCAACTGAAGCAATTTATACCAGTCGAGACGCAGGGGTGGAGACAATGGGCCCATCCCCACAATCCTGGATGGATGGGGACCTCTGCCTACTGGAGACGGGAGGTTTTACCCCACTTCTGTCGTACAATGGGGACTCCACTGGGACGGGCAGTGACATCGCCGGATGGCTAGGCGATGCAGCACGGGAATATTTCTGGGAACACGTATAACTGCCCCTCGTTGAGGAATTGGGGTAAACCTGTTATACCTTATGTATGAGAAGCTTCTTGGAAGGTGGCGAGAGAACCATGGAAAGCCCCATGGGGGACAGTGTCACAGCTTGCTCCTGGCGGAACTGGTGACGGAGTAGGGGAAGCGGAACCGTGGATGGGACACACTCATCTAGGCAGCAGTGGGATAACTATCCCATTCACTCAGATGAACTCCCCTTTCAGTCACTTAAAAATCTGAGGGAGCCCGCGACACTGACATGATGGTCACCAACCCCACTTACCTTTTTCCTATAGGTACACTGATACCTAAGGCCCAGAATAAAAAGGGCCGCCAAGGTAGGGTTATATCCCTACCACTGGATCAGGGCTTGGCCCAGATCGATGGAAGTGCCAACTGACGTTGATTTGACCATGTTGGTCACTAGGTGGTATATTGCACCTCAGTTATATGTTGTCTTATATATGTTGTTCTGTTGGTGTTGTTTCGTATATCACAAAGTCACCAAACTCACGCAATATAAAGTATGGTTGCAAGCTAGATATAGGTCTGGGGAGCTGTCCCATGGGGAGCAGGAGGCGGCACTACACAATAAAACCTCAAATAATGTATACTCCGCTAAAATTATTATCCTGAACATTAAAGGTCTTGCCTCACCCATTAAAAGGACAAGAGTATTAGTTTACATCAAAAGATCAAAATCAGACTTAGTCTTCCTTCAAGAAACGATATGAGTCCGGCTGAACATGCCAAATTGGCTAGATTATGCAGAGGGCAAGTATTTCATTCTTCAAAGATGGTAGAAGAAGAGGGTAGCTATTATTGTATCCTCAAGACACCCCATTCCAAGCAGAAACAACCTGGTCCGACCCAGAAGGCCGACTAATAATCACACAAGGGAAAATAAACGACACAGACGTAACACTGTAAATGTTTACCTACCACCAGGCATTACAGTTCCAAATTTAAGACCGCTACTGGACAAGATAATTCAGAAGACTAGGGGCATCCTTTTAATGGCGGAGATTTCAACCAACCTTAGACCCCGGGTGGACTCCACTAGTAGGAAACCCCAGAAGCAAACAGCTACCCAAAAGTTTTTAGGAGGTTTGTGTCAGAGATGGATGGTGTGACCTATGGAGGAGATTACATCCAAATACAAAAACTACTCATTTTATTCCCCAGTACATCACACCTACCTCCGAATTGACTATGCTTACACCCAAATAGAAAACCTGGGTACTATACAGAACGCCCAGCACGGGATATCTCGACTTTCAGATCACGCCCCTTGATGACCTATTGGGATCTGGGCCTACAACCAAGAAACACGCAGTATGTACTAAATCCATTTCACCCGATCAAAAAAATTTAGGAATTCATCTCAGATAAAAATCACAGAAACTCTTAGATAATCCCCCTCATGACTCTACTCCTCAATACACTGGGATATAATCAAACAGTCCTTAAGGATATAATCAAATATACAGCGGAACTAGGAGGCAACATAAGGAACAAAGGACTCAATTTAGAGGACACCTTCATTTCCTTCAGATGGCACATCAGCAAGGGATGAATCCGTCCTACCCCAGTTACAGCAAACCAAACGGGAGTTAGATGTACTCGTCCAACAACAAACTGAAATCGCCTTAATGTATCTGAGGCAAAGATTTTACGAAGTGGGCCCACGAGCAATGCGGCTGCTCACCTACCAAACACGCAAGCAAAAGAAGAGTGCAACGATTGCATCTGTTAGGCACCCTGTTGGAGGCCAAACACTCTTTAAAATTACATGATATTGTAGACGCTTTTACAACATTCTATAAAACTTTCTATACCCCTGAGAGTGTGTCATCTGAGGCTCGGATAAGGGAGTACTTAGATGCAACCACACTTCCATCACTTACAGAAATGCACAGGGAAACCTTGATAGAACCCATTACTATGCCGGAGATAATGCAAGCCTTAGCTAAATCTAAATCGATGAAAGCCCTGGGCCAGACGGCTATAAAGGGAATTCTACAAGGTCACTGAAACCCAAATCACCCCTTCACTTATAAGGCTCTTTAACTCTCGTACAGAGGGAGAACCCCACCTCAATCATGGTCCTATGCAACCATTTCTGTGATACCCAAACCTGGTAAGAACCCCAAAACTGCGCCTCCTATAGACCAATATCTGTACTTAACCAAGACTATAAAATATTCATGAGTATACTGGCACGCCTTCTAGACCAGATACTTCTCAATAATACATAAGGACCAAACGGGATATGTAGGAGCCCTAACAACCATGGATAGCATTAAAAGATCCCTATATGTAGTGCACCAGATGCAAAATGCTGGAGACCCGACAGCCCTAGTAAGCCTTGATGCAGAAAAGGCTTTGATAGGGTCACCTGGTCCTTCCTATATCAAACCCTAAATAAGTTCGGATTTCCTCCCTTGTTCAAGCCTCCAAAACATATATTCCGCTCCACAAGCTTGTGTGAAGGTGAACGGGCATCATTCAGAGTATTTCACTCTATAGAGGCACCAGACAGGGATGCCTCTATCGCCTCTTATTATTCACTATGGTCATAGAACCTTTAGCACAGCTGCCCGGAGTCCCAACGAATCCAGGGATCAAGATAGGAAACGTTGAACATCGCACTGCCTTATATGCAGATGATATACTCTATATCTCCAGAACCCTGACTAAACCATTCCCGCCTGTGAGATCGGTGTTAGACTTTATAGCTTGGTGTCAGGCTATAAGCTGAATTTTACCAAGACGGAAATTCTTACCTTCCACTACACCCCTACGTAAAGATCTGAGATATCCTGCCGGTAGATGGGACCTACAGAAGCTAGTACCTAGGCATTTATATACCCACAGGACACCACAAAATATTATAAGCAAAACTATGAGCCATTTATCACACAACTCAAAGCAGGATCTACAGACCTGGGCAACTATGCGCTAAACCTTTCTAGAAGAGTAGATTTAATCAGAATGATAATCTTACCGAGGGCCCTGTATCTGTTCCAAAGCATCCCTCTATAAATACCACTAAAAATCTTTCATGAAATAGATCGCCTGATAAGGAACTACATATGGGTAAGCCAGAAACCTCGGGTTCGCTTAAAGGTACTCTCCCTCCCCCGTCAGTATGGAGGCATAGCACTCCCTGACCTAAAGCTCTACCAGCAGGCGATTACCCTTATACAAGTAATGACGCGACAAACCAGAACATCCGCCCCGCACTGTCTTGAAATAGAAAGGACTTTGATACATGATCAAGCCTTTCTGGGGCTATATACCGCAAGAGCCAGGAGAGAGAGTTCTACTGACCACCAACCCCTGGTTAATGGCGCACTTAAAACTGGTATTTACTTAAAATACAAAGGCTAACGCCTACCAAGCTCTCCTTGCCCGATCTCAAGTCTAACTGACTTCCCAACAATACAGATAATGGCTTCCTTAAATGGGAAGGACACGGGTGAAGTACCTGTGGCAGGTGGTTACACACGTAATATCTGGTCCCATGCAGAAATGCAAAGAAAGTTTCACCTCTCACACAAAGACTTTTACCGCTACCTCCAACTGCGACATTATGTGGAGGGTCTCCAGAATACTCTGGAACACACAGGGATACCCAGCATTGATTCAATGTCAAATACAACTAAACACATCAGGAAGGCAAGATCACCTGATCTCATTATATTATCAAACCCTTAACGCACAAAGGGAATCCTCACGGATAGCATCCGCACACAGTGGCTCCAGGAAACGGATATCAACTTTCTCCAGAAGAGTGGAAGCAGGCGTAGCCTCTCCGCCGGGTGACTAGCTCGCACCAATGGCGCAGATTCGCAAGATCCTGCGTGCGTATTTTCGATCCCCGTGGTCACAAGCCATTACACCTCAAATAGCACTGCAAAGTGCTGGAGGGGGATGGGGAATCACGGGCCAACCTGACTCCACATTATACGGCATGCCCAGCTCCGGTATTCATCACACAGCTGGAGACCCAGCTGCAAGAATTTATAGATCCACAGCTCCAACTGACCCTAGAGAGGTTTCTATTTCAATTTCCCAAAGTACATAGAAGACCTAATACTAGATATTCACTTTGCTCCTGACCCAGCAAAGAAGGCAATTACTAGACAATGGTTAACAACAAAATCCCCACAATTCAGGACTGGTGGGATATTACAAAACAGATTTACAATATGGAGAAAATAACGACAATCTAAATGAACAGGAGAGAAATTTACTGATAGATGGACTCGCTGGCAAATATACTACATGTTGAAAGATACCACCTTTATACCCTAAAATACCTTAAATGAGGAACTGCTAAGAGGCACAGATAAGAAAGGTGAAAAATCAGAACTGGAGCCCCTGGCCTGGCTCTCCTGAGTTCCTTGCGGAAAGCAGAGTAATAATATATGCATAAAATGGCTTGTAGACATTAGAAGAGGCAAACCGGGACAAGGGGAGGGCATAAATATTTGGAAATGAGAAGCATATGAAACTAAATAATTGTTACTAGAATGTACCGAGACGGAGGGATATGAGAAATAAACAAACTGTGGTGTTATCTCCTGCACCACCTTTCTGGAGAGGAGGAGACTATGGGGAGAAACAGACAAGGACAACAGGGTACCAGAAGGATCTGTCTGACACGCATAACCAGTGCCTAACTCATGTGATTGGGACCCCCTCTTGAGTAACACAGGAAGAGGGTCAGTCTGTCAGAGGCTTGCACCTCAAACCCAAAGGAGAATTTTAAATATTAACTCCCCAGGCCTAGTGGCTGAAGACACAGACCTATAATATAGTGCAATATCAGACAGGAACTGTAAAAGTGAAGGACAAAATCTTGCTGTGAATGTATATTATAATAGTCTGAAAATAACCGTACAGTATGGAAATTATGAATGTATTAATAAGTATGTGAATGTTGGTGACTTATATGTATATAAGTTGAAAACTCAATAAAAAGAAGAATTATAAAAAAAAGAACTGAGGTCCCAAAACCAGCATCCTGGCATGACTCAAGGTCGATGTGGTAATGGGTAATGAAGGTGTGTGCTGACTTCCAGGTAGCAGCCCTGCAGATTTCCTGGATAGGGACGTCCCTGGAAGCAGCGGTATGGCGGGTAGAATGAGCTCTTATCCCTTTGGGAGGCTCCATGCCCGCCAAACTATAGCAGACATCTATGCGGGAGGTGACCCACCTGCCTATCGTCTGCTTAGCTGCAGGTCTGCCAGGTGTGGCTTTAGCGTAGGTGACAAGCAGCTGGCGAACCTCTCCCCGAACTTCAGCCATCCGCTCCTTATAATAAGAGAGTGCTCTTCTAGGGTCCAGAGTATGGAGCCTATATTTGGCCTCCGAGGCGTGATTGGGGTAGAACACCGGCAGAGTCAACACCTGGTTAAGGTGAAACTCCAACACCACCTTCGAAAGGAATTTTGGGTGGACGCGCAGGACAACCTTGTCCCTGTGGAAGACCAGGTAAGGAGACTCGATGGAAAGCGCCTGGAGTTCTCCCATCCTTCTGGCTGACGTGACAGCCACCAAGAAGGCAGTCTTCCACACAGGTGAGAGATGTCACACCTGTGCATCGGTTCGAATGGCTTGCCCATGAGCTTAGCCAATACCAGCAGTAGATCCCACGGAGGTGGAGGTTCTCGCACCGGAGGGGATATGTGACCAAGGCCTTTGAATAAGCGCCTGACCACCTTCTCCTGCGCCACCGACTGCTTCCCGGCCTGCGCCCGGTAAGCAGAGAGGGCTGCCAAGTGCACCTTAAGGGTCCTCGACTGAAGCCCTAGCTGAGACAGGGACCACAGGTAGTCCAGAATTTATTTATTTGTTTTTGTTAACCAGGTAAGCACACTAGACAACGAGTGCCTATTTTCAGGTGCGACCCGGGAGGTTACAGTACAAAGAAACAATAGTACATATACAGGGTGACACAGGCCCGCAACTAAAGTAGGCTAGAATGGAGTACAGTACACTGCACATTGAATAGACAAAGAACTATCTCACCTTCACACAGGTGGGGCCAGGGAAACAGCATAAGAACAATAGTACATGTACAGATCAACAAACTAGAATGCAACTACAGGCTCAAAAGTAAAAGTTCATATTGAAGCGGTAGGTGGGGAGGGGTCGGTAGCAAGATTAGCAGTGGGCAGTATAGGGCTAGAACCTTTTGCTGGCCAAGGAACAGGAGGAAGGGTCCAATCCTTTGCCCTGACACCAAATGGAGATTCTCTTCCATTTGAAGGCATATCATTTCCTGGTCGACTCCTTACGGGATGCCTCAACAACGTTGAGGACCTCGTTGGGAGACCCAAGGCCTGGAACTCTAGCTGCTCAGGAACCAGGCCGTCAGTTGCAGGGATTGAAGGTACGGGTGGAGAACCTTCCCCTGGTTGACTGAGATCAGGTCCGGGTGGGCTGGGAGCCGCCTCGGGAGCCTGGAGATGAAGCCGAGGAGATCTGGATAAAAACTGGCGGGGCCAGTCTGGGGCTACCAGAATCACCTGCACCTTGTCCCTCTTCGCCTTGAGAAGCGCCTTGTGGATCAAGGGAAATGGGGAAAGGCGCAGAAGAGGCCCGGGGTCCATGGCCTGGAGAAGGCATTCCCCTTCAGCGAGCCCTGCTGAGGGGAGGGCGGGCATGAAACAGCCTCAGCTTCGCATTCTCCCTGGAGGCAAACAGGTCCACCTGAGGTGTGCCCCAGTGGGAGAACAGATCTTGTACTACCTCCGGCAAGAGAGACCACTCGTGAGATGCAGCCCCTATCCAGCTTAGGGCATGGCCAGAGTGTTGGAGGCTCCCTGCCACATGGATGGCTAGGAGATCCGCCCAGGCTGCGTGACGAGGGACCAAGTGCGGAGTGCTTCCTGCACAGGGGGCATGGAGCCCGCCCCACCTTGGCGGTTTAGGTAGTACATGGTCGTGGTATTGTCCATCTGACCTGACCACTTGACCCCGCATAAACGGAGCAAAGGCGGTGAGGGCTAGACAGACTGCCCGAGCTCCAGCAGGTTGATGTGGCATCGGGACTCCCGAGGAGACCAGAGGCCATGCGCCTGTGCTCCCCAGATGGGCACCCCAACCCATCAGAGAGGCATTGGCCGACAGAGGACCGTCTGCTCAGGGTGGACAAACGGGATGCCCTCCTGCAGATGTGCTGGAATGATCCACCACTGGAGAGCGTTCCACATCTCCTGGGTCACTACCACTGGCTGGTCCAAGGGACCGGAGCGCTGTGACCATTGGCTGGCCAGTCCCAATTGTAAGGGACGCCTGTGCCAACGGGACCAACGTACCATGCTGGTGTAGGCTGCCATGAGGCCAAGGAAGGGCACAATTGCCCAACCTGAAATGATTGGGCAAAGGAGGAAAGAACCTCAGACCTGTCCGCCGGGAGCCGTGCTCTGGCTCGAAGAGAGTCGAGCTCTGCCCCGATGAATTGAATCACCTGCTTTGGCACGAGTTCCGATTTGGCCTTGTTGATGAGGAGGCCAACCTGAGAGCAAACCTGGAGGGCCAGATCCCTGGACCGCTCCACCTCCAGTCTGGAGGAGGCCGTAATCAGCCAGTCGTCCAGGTGAGGGTACACCCGGACCCTTTGGCGCCGCAGGAATGCTGTCACCACTGCCATGCATTTGGTGAAGACTCTGGGAGCTGGAGAGAGGCCAAGGCATGGCCCGAACTCAGAATGGACCCCACTGCTCTGAAATGGAGGAATCCTGGTGGGACGGATGGATTGGGACATGAAAGAACGTGTCCTGGAGGTCCAGAGAACAGAACCACATGCCTTGTTCCAAGGATGGAATGATCTGAGCCAGAGTGACCAACCTGAAGGTTCAAGACTTTAGGAACCTGTTCAGGTTGTGCAGGTCAAGAATGGGGCGCCAGCTCCCGTCCGCTTTGAGACTAGGGAGTACCTGGACACAAACCCTGGGTCTGGTGGAGGCTCACACCTCCCTGATTACCTCCTTCTGAGGAGCAGGCGACGTCGGGCTCGATGGGCCGACAGAGAGGCCGTGACCTCGTGAGGCCCCCGGTGGGCGACGGCCAGCGGGCGGGCCTGCTCGAACTCCAGAGGCAGACCCTTTCTCCTACCACTTCCAACACCCAGCGTGTCCATGGTGATAGCGGACCAGGCAGAAAGAAAGTGGTAGAGCTGCCCTCCACGGGGAGTGATGAGGCTGGGGGCGACACCCCTCAACCTGTCACTGGGCAGGCTTGGAGGAGGGACCTCCCGGGCCTTTCCCTCCTGGCTTCCTGCTGGAGGAAGCTGCAGGCTTTGCTTTGGGGTGCCAAGTGCAAGCCTGCTGGCTCTGATGCTGGTGTTGCTGGGACGGACGTGCCGCAGGGGCAGACGGCCAAAGGGGCTTATGCCGCTGCTGGCGGCCTTTGTCCTTCTGGGCAGACGGACAGAGTCCAAGGTGGATTGGGCTTCGATCCTCTGCAATGGCTCTCTCCACCCCGGACCGAATAAGTCCGGTACCCAGGAAGGGGATGCCTGTTAGTTTGTGCTGGGTATCCACCACGAAGGTGGAGATCCCCAGCCAAGCTCTGTGGCGCATGGCCACTGCACCGCAACTGACCGGGCACAAGAGTCTCCGATGTCAAGAGCAGTTTGGAACTGCTGCTTTGCCACTGCCCTTCCCTGATCCTGCACCTGCTTGACAGTAGTCTGGAGGTCAGCCGGGAGATGACGAAATCACCACATCCAGGGAGCCCACAAGGGCGTGGGGAAAAGAGTGCCATCAGTATGGCCAAACTGGCCTGATGGAGGCCTAGGGAGGACGCAGCGTACACTTTACGCTCGGCGTAGTCCAGCTTCTTGGACTCTTTGTCGGGAGGCTTGTCCACGTCCCTGGTGTTCCCGGAACGCCGGAAAACACTATCGGTCACAAGCCCCTCCACAGAGGGATGCTCCGAAAAACCAGATAGTGAACCGGTGGGGACCGCGTACTTCCTGACCATCCTGGCCCAAGGAGCAGGACAAGAAGCCGGCCACTGCCATAACTCCAAAGCTGGGCCAACAATGGCTTCAGCCACCGGAAAGGCCTCTGTGGGAGAATCCCCTCGGCCAAGTATCTCTGTGAGGGGATACTTGGCCCGCTTGGACATGGGTTTGAGCGTCATTCCAGTAGATTCTGAGATGAGCCAAAGCAGACCCATGAACGAGAATGGGCTCTCGTCCACCGACTGTCTCCCAGTGGACTTCAGGTCAAGGGGCCTGGAGAACAGGGAAGAGTCATCATCAGACTCAGAGGAGTCTGCGAACAGCTGCCGAGGGCCTGAGCCACCCTCCACCTGCCGAGGACGGTCAGGAGTTAGGGTGACCGACAACCGATGGGGCAACCCCTGACCCGACCGAGAATCCTTGGTTGGAGCCCCAGATTTAGGTTGTGGAGGCGGGGGTTCCACTACAATGGGTGGCGCAGCTGGTTTTGGCCGAACAACCGGTGCCGGTTTGGGCTCCTCGACAACCACAAGGGGTAGTTTCGGCCGCTCCGGTGACAGCCACTTAATGGCCAGGGAAGGTGACGGGGTCGACTTCTTCCCGGTCAGAAGGAGCTGCTGCCACATTAAGTCCTCGTAGCGTCGACGCAACTTGCACTGAAGCCTTTCCTCTGAGAAGATGATGAGGACGAGCAGCGCCACCGCTTTCCTCGGTTCCAAGACCAAGACCACCGGTGTCGGCGGGATCGAGAAGAGGTCAGAGACCAAGACCGCCGGTATTTCCAAGGTGGGTCTGGGAGGGAGCGGAAACCTGTTCCTCGCTCGAACCCAACCGGGACTCCGCACAGGAGGCGCAGGCAAGTCTCGGTTTCCACCGGGGGGGACCGGTGAAGAAGGGTTATCGGCTTCTCCAGTCGACAGCCTGTCTGACGGGGTCGAGAAAAATCTCGACCGTGTCAACGAGTATCTCGGATGGCTGACCTGACGGGGACACCGTGAAGACAACGGCCTTAGCCGCAACCTCGACCGAAGTCAAGTGTCAACTGTCCGGGGAAGGGGACCTCTCCCGCTCCCACGAACGCCGACGGTGGGACTTACCCTTTGAGTCCTTTTTCTTGGACCGAGAGGAGTGTCCCGATGGACCCTCACCTTTTGTTGAGAGGGACTGACAAAGCTCCTTAAAAGAAGCCATGTAGGAGGAGCCCAAGGAGAGCGGGATAAATGCCGCGACCAAGGAGGATGAAGATGCGGCCTGGGCCACCTCCTCCTCAAGGGTGATCATCTGCTCAAGTTGCTCAGCCGAGCCCACTGCCGCGGACACCGCTCAACAGGCCTCCTTTGACTTCACCGGAGAAATACATCTCTCGGGGCACCCAAGTTTGAGTCTGGCAGCACGGTCTCTGAGGACATTGGCGAGAAGGACTTGCACAAATCGTGAGGCTCATGGATCGTGATCAAGCCCGAGGCAATAAACGCATGGAGTGGATATCGGTCAGAGACACTTCGCCCGCATGGCCACCGCCAGAAATCCGAGTCGATTATCCATCGTGAGCCGCTAAGGAAGAAACAGACCAAGTCTAGAAATTTTAAGAATAAGCTTTGGTTTAACTGACGAGTTTGGAACTAGGCCTAAAACGCTGGAGCGCTAAGGAGGAACCAGAACTTCCAAGCGGTAAGGAAGATCTGGCATCATGGGGCGGAGCCGAGAGTTTTACCACCCGGTGGGTGGAGGAGCCAGCTTGAAGACCTTCCGGCAAGATTTAAATCGGCAAGGAACCTGCAGTAAATGTAGATAGAACAACATATCCATGTCCCTAGAAGGTGTTGATGTGATTGGGGTCTGCCTGTTGTTCTGTTGTGTATAGTTTCTTGTAGTACTGGGTAAAGGTTTGGGTGCTGTCTTTAAGTTTCGTAGGTGGCCAACGTGTTCGGGTCCCTTGTAATTGCAATCAGGACAGCTTATGCTGCTCACGTAATCGGTAGGCCAGCAGTCTCAAGCGCCCTAGGCCCATCTCACTGTATTTTTGCCGTAAAAAGGCTAGGCCATCTCAGCCTACTGGGTGCACAAGCTATCCAAATCTCTTTTGGTTTGCTTGATCTGTACTAACACCGAGCTGTCGCCCTGTTGATGTGCACGTTGAAGGAACTGCGGTGTTTGTTCAAACTTGCTGCTCTTCTGCTGTGCTTTGACCAGCGTGGCTGTGTGCTTTATCAGGTGACCCTGAGGACTGTTTTCAGGGTATCCCACCTAATGGTCGCAGGGATGTCTGGGTCTGAATTGTCCCCAATGATTTCCTCAATTTTTTCCCCTGGAGGAAGTCTCGGAAGGGTTCACTTTTAACGTGGGCCGGGTTAAACTTCCATCTGATGCAGAGTCTCTCTGGGCCCAAGTGCCAGGTGGTGACTATAGGGGCATGGTACACGTGTGTCATGGCACCCACTGTATCATCAACCAGTTTCCCCACATTCTCCTTTTGTATATAGCAATGATCTATATGGGTATAAGTGCCATGAACTGCCGAATAATATGAATACCCCCCAACTCTGGGGTGGAGAGATCGCCACATACATCCAACCAATTTCCGGTAAACTGCTTGAAAAATTTTGTGGGGCTGGTTGTTTACCTCGGTGTGCCCTAGTGGGATCAAGGGATGGATCAGGAGCAATGTTAAAATTCCTGCTAATAACAGGGTTCCTTTAGTCATGGAAACAATCTTGTCAAGTAGGAATTTAATTGTTGGCGATTTTAACCTGAGGGAAGGTATATATTCGCCAGTGTTACTTCCTGCTCCGGCAACCACTCCCAGACAACCACCAGCCTGCCCTCCGGGTCTGCCCACTTCTTTGCCAATTGGAATGTAGTGTGGCCTGCAATCAGCATGGCATCCCCTCTCTTCTGACCCCCCCACTCCCCATTGCTGATGAGAAAATCTGTGTGAAACCCCTCCCTTTCAGTTTACAGTGTTCCAGTTGTGCCATATGCGTTTCTTGCATATATACCACCTCTGCTTTCATTTTTTTTTTTTAAGTAGTGTGATAATCCTGGATCTCTTAATAGGGCTACCCAAGCCATTCATATTCAAAGAACATAACCAATTGTTACTTAGCCATTCACACAGCTCATCACCTGGAGTATTTCAAACCATCTGATTATTAAACCTTTTGTTATGACCACTGCCTTACCTAATAGAAACCTGGGATTGTGTAGTAACGCATTAGGGTGCAACCCCTTACAATTCAAGGTAAAAGGGGCCCTGAATAGGTGCCCATTTACATCCATCGCCTTTGGGCGTCTAACTTTCCAACTAACAATTAAAACTTGGTCTCTAACCTGATAAAGAAAAAAACTTGGGGCTGGGATTCTCTCCCCTGTCCGGTGGATCCAGGAAAACATGTGGGCCAACATAACTAGGGTAGTCATCCACGGGGTTGTGGTACTTCTATCTATGTGATCATTCATTATGACCTTGATGTGAGCGCCCAGCACGCACCAATGCGCCTCTGATGAGGTTAGAGGCCTTAAGCACTCTAAAGTGCCCATAGGGAAAAGGTAAAGGAGTGGTTGGGAACATCACTAGTTTCCCTATTCCTCTCGAGTAAACCAACTCTGTATTTAGAGAGAGCAACTTGGTTGAGTGTTTAGCTGAGGTGAGTAACAACTAACCCCACTATATGTGGGCGAGCTATAATGGGTTTGCAAACCAAGTAATCCACCTCCTAATCCCTTTGGGGTACAGAAGTTATTTTGAACCCTTGGGCCTCAACAGTGTGTGGGTTGTCTGCCCAATCAGCAACCTATTTCTCCGACCTAACCCCTCTGAGTGGAAACTGCAATATATGATCATAGCATTTTCTTGATCCACACACCTCACTCATCCACCCACCCACCACAGAAAAATTAGATGTTAATATGCAGTGGTTAATAATAGCTGTCCCAGTCCAGCACAGTAAAAGTGGGGGAGCCCCTGGCGCTGTTCAAGCAACTGTTGCAATGAGGTGAGGAACAGACTGGAGTGCTCAGGTGTCGCCTAACTTCCCACGCTGAGAATCGCACTGTTCAGGGAAGCCGCGGCAAGCGGTCTAAAGCTTTCCACAGACCGCTCAAATGCGGCAGAGAAATCAGGTTCCTCCCTCTCGACCCCTGGGCTTGTGGCAATTAGAGCTGCTAGTTCGCTCGATGCAGCACTCGAAGTCAGGCCTGATGCACGGGAAAAGGACTGCGAGGTGTGTTGTGAGATGGGGCCAGTCTGTGCAGCTTGCAAGGCTGAGACTGATCCCACCACTGAAATGACAGTCGGAATCATCAGATTTTCTTTCCTGGATTTCAAAATTCGAATAATTAAAAAAAAAAAAAAAAAAAAAAGAAACTTGCGGTCTCTTCATGAGTGGCGGGGCTTCTGCTGCACGCTGCCTGCTTCAGAAAAGGCAGGAAGTAAACTGGCAACGACCGGATGTGGAGGGCTCCTTATTCCCCCCTGCTGCAAAACTTTGAATCCTGCCTAGTGATGTCATCAGGAGGTGGAGCCCAGGCGTAATTAAGCCCGGAGAACAGCTTAGGGGAGAGAAAGATTCCTTGACCTGGCAAGGAGAATTTGCTACTGTGAGCCAGTCGTCCAAGCACGGGTAGAGAGTGACAACCAGTATCCCAAGATGTGCTGCTACCACTGCAAGACACTTGGTAAAGACTCTTGGGGCAGAGGACAAACCGAAGGGCACTGCGGTGAACCGATAGTGACCCGAAGAAGTTTGAACCTGAGAAACTTCCTATGAGATCTCCTTATGGGTATGTGGAAGTAGGCGTCCTTTAAGTCGAGGAAGGCTAGCCAGTCTCCCTGCTGCAAGGACTGTATGACCAGTGACACAGTGACCATTTTAAATTTGTTTTTTTTCAGATGTTTGTTTAAATATCTGAGTTTTCTTTTGTGTCAGAAAATACCTGGAGTAGAGGCCCTTGCCTTTCTCGTGGACTGGGACCCTCTCCACTGCTCATAAAGCCAGAAGATTTTGTACCTCCATTTCCAACAGCGGTATCTGTGTTGTGAACAAAGGTCTTGACACCTGGTACGCTTTGAGGTCTGGCAGCTGCCTGAACTGTGACAGATCCTTCTCCACTATCTCCAGCACCCACTTGTCTGAGCGTGATAAGGGACCAGTGCTGAAGACAGTGAGAGATTCTGCCTCCAACCAAAATGGGAGGCGACCTGGACAGAGAGGCAGATGGCTGGGTAGAGGTGGCTCTTCTTTGTCCCCTTCTGCCCCTGCCTCTGAAAGACCCCTGTATTGGCTAAAGTCAGATTGGGGAGAGGGACTGTAAGGCCTGGGAACAAAATTTCTGCCCCACCACCCTGGGATGGGATCTCTGAGGGTGGTGGGTTTGGGCTTGGATGAGCGGCTCAGCCAGGAGGCCTTGTACTCAAATTTTTTTTCATATAGTTAGTGGTTCTGTAATCCAACAACATATTTTGATCACAGGGAAAATCCATGGCCTTGTTCTGAGTGTCTGTGGTCAGACTGGTTGTTCTAAGCCAGGTGAAGCGTCTCAGAGAGATGACATGGGCCATCGCCCTAGAGGCTGTATCACTGCTGTCACCTACCATGTGGAACTGGTACATAGTAGCTTCCAGGGCAGTTTGACGTATTCACCAGCTCCTGTACCACAGAATCTGATCCGTTGCAGGTGATAGCCAGGACAGATTTCCAAAGGGCTTTCTGATATTTGGCTGTGAATGCCATGTAAGAAGAAAGCATGAGAAGCAGGGACGCTGTGGCATACATTTTCTTTGCTATAAAGTCAATTTTCTTGAATCCTTGTCAGGGGAGAGGCGCCAAGGACACTCCAGCTTTCACAAGCTGCCTGCTGCACTATACTTTCATGGCTAGGTGTGCAGACAGGAACTCTGTACCATTTTAGACAATTTATATATTTTCTCTCAAGCCGCTTATCAACCCCTGATACTGAAGTGGATGTTGAAGCATCTTCATGCATTTTTCTAAATGCATTATAAATAGGGATGACCAGGGTCTTTGAGGATAAAAGACCTTCATCTTCCTATAATCTTAGCTCTTCATTGACATGCTGGATGAGCTCCTGCATAGGGAGGTCCAGGGTATCTAACATATTTTGTATAAATGTAAACATAGAGGAAGAATCGTGGTCACCCGAGGGATCCCCAAGGTGAGGGTTCAGGGACTCCTGGGCTCAAGGCCCTCAAAACCACGTCAGGGGCATCATAAAATTGATAATCTGCATCACCCTCACAGTCCGAGAAGAGAGAACCTGCAAGAGTGGTTGCCAGCCCCAGTAAATCGAGGACCCATCTTTGAATGGTCTGAAACAGTTGCCATGCTTGTTCCATATCTTGCACTGACAGAAGAACCTCAAGCAGTTTGTAAGTGTTTTGTTTTTTTCTGTATGCTTTAAGCTGCCTGTTGTCATGCTATTGGCTTTCACAAGAGCAACGGGAGCATATCTATCTTGACAAGAATTTCTTTTTGGCCACTTCATCCAAGGCTTGATCAAGCTTCCTTTTTTCGCCACTCTTCTTATTATTATTATTCGACTTATCAGGAACTTCATCTTAAGAAGCTTTATTTTTTGGCTGGGATCTGGAGGGTTCCTCAGCACCTCTGCTTCTGGTATTAGCACTTTTGAATGCCCCCTCATCGGAAGCCTTTGATTTATCCTCAGCCATAATAATCAAAGGTTTGTCTGCTATGTTTGCCAATTTAAGCAATGCAAACCAGCTCTGGACCTACGAACTGAGTGCAGGTTTCTGTGAAAATGCCACCGGCCAGTCCTGCCCCAGTTAATAAATTTTATCACTAGTGCCTTTTTTTTGGTTGTAAAACTGGGATCTATACCAGTGCCAATCTTAATAGATACCCAGTAATACTCAACTGCGCACATGTGGCTGCCGGGCCCTTACAGACAGTCCTGACACAGATGATGCCAAGGTCCAGCAATATAACAAAAAAAGTTTCCTCGTAATTGCCAATCTAGAGAGAAAACCCCCAGGCATGGTTTAAATTTAAAATTTACTGCAGGTGCCTTGCAGTAAACCCCGTGAGGTCTGAGGTAGAAACACAAGGCAACTGTCCCCACAAGAATTTGCCCCAAAAATGAAGGAACCCGTAGAAAATAAGCTTCCGTGATAAAAGTAGGCCTTAAACTAAATAGTAGTGGTAAAAAATAGTTAAAATAGCGCCTGGCCGTGCTAAAGATAATAAATCTGCACAGCGCTAATGAAAAAAGTAAAACTTTCACCAGCACACTAACGGAAATAATTTATGAAGAAAACTTTACCCAGATAAGCACTAGGAGACTGTCAACAGGAAAGTTGGGAGACACCTCAGAGGCAATATTGCTCAGTCCAGCGGAGAAAAATTCTGAGGCATTCAACATCTCTCACTCAGTTCACACCCTCCTGTCTTTTAACTGGCTTGGCCCTATGCTCATTTAAATCTCTTAAAAGGCACACCTTCAGCAGTTGCACATAGCCAGCTAGTGCAAAAAAGTTGCTGATGCTAAAAGGACTCCTGGGGTAAGAAAAGCTTTATTACCTAAAGGAGGAGGCTATCAGGCCTCCCCTATCAAGACAAGAGGATGAAGGACAGGGACAGATGGGAGGCAAGATATGAAAGGCAGGAGGATGGGACAGCAAGTCCTGAGGAGGACGACGACTTGAGTCAAGGCGGAAGAGTGTGTGTCTGAATGCAAGGAGCCTGGGAATAAAATGGCTGAGCTGCATTCACTGATGGTGATGGTGATGGGGAAGGTAGACATGGCTGCCATCACAAAGATCTGGGCCATGCTTAACCACAACTGGGATCTCTTTGTCCCAGGGTACAAGCTGTATAGTAGGGATGGGGGAGAAGGCAGAGGGGAAATGGCTCTGTATGTGAGGGAAGGAATCACTTGAACGAGGGAGGAGGAGATAGCTGGAAGAACAGAGTTGCTGTGTGGTCACTGAAAGACAAGACACTACAGACAGGAGTGGTGTACAGACCAAACAAGGAGGAGGATTTGGACAGGAGCTGGGGTCCAAAACTGCAGAGATGGCCAGCGGGGGGGCCATAGGAGACTTTAGTCTACCTGGGTGGATTGGCAGATCCCTGCTACAACCTATACCAGCACTCAGGTATTGCTGAAGGCCTTCCAGAGTGGGTTTTTAACACAATGTGTCCTAGAACCCACCAGGGAGAGGGCTGTACTGACCTGGTTCTGACTAATGGTACATGTCGAGAAAGTGAAAGTGGAAGCACAACTGTCAGGAAGCGACCACAATACTCTGTGGTTTCACCTAGATATGGGCAAGGTGAGGATCGAAACTAAAACAAGGGTGTTGCATTTTAGGAAGGCAGACTATGGAAAGATGGGAGGAATTCTGGAAGGGCACCTCACTGGATCAGGAAGGAAACGGGGGTGGACCAGAAATAAGCCATCATCAAGAAAGGGCTGCTGGCAGCCACTAATGAGTGTGCCCACATGAAGAGCAAGAAATCCAGAGCCAAGAAGACCAGCTGGTCTGACAGGGAGATAGCACAAGTGGTAAAGAGTGGAAGAGCAGCCTACAAAAAGTATAAATGCACCCAGAGAGATAAGGACAGGGAGGTGCACAGCAATAAAGCATGGAAGGCAAACAAGACTAGTATGACAGGCCAAGGCCAAAAGGAACTGCAGCTGGCAGAAGGTGGTGAAAATGGGAAGAAAGCCTTCCAGAACATCAGGGAGAAGAGGATATCAAAGATGGATAGATCAGGCTGAAAAAGGAGGAAGAATGGGTGGAGAATAGCGTGGAAAAGGCAGAGGTACTTAACAAGTACTTCTGTTCAGTCTACAAAGTAGAAGGATGGCCCAGTACCCCAGGGAAAGAAGGGCGGGGTGAAGGGAAGGGAGAAGGCACAGATGGAGATCAAAACTGATAGGGTGAGTAAGAGCTTAAGGCCCTGCAGATGGATAAGTCCCTGGAGTGGATGGCATACACCCAAGGGTTCTGAAGGAGTTAGCGGATGTGCTGGCAAGCCCCCAGGCAGACCTGTTTAAACACCTCTAAAAACTGTAGTGGTACTCCTGAATTGGAGAACAGCACACATAGTGCTACTACACAAGAGCGGGCCATGCAACGATCCCTGGCAATTATCTGCCAGTAAGTCTGACCTCATTGGTGGGGAAATTAATGGAAACTATTCTAAAGGAAAGACTGGTAAATTTTCTGGATGAAAATGGACTCCATGACAATGAACAGCATGGGTTCATGTCAGGGGGTCCTGTCTCCCATTAGACCAACCTAATTAATTTGTTTGATTGGGTAACAAGGACAATTGACAAAAGGCCAAGCAGTGGGCATACTGTTTCCAGATTTTAGCAAGGACTTTGACTGTTCCCCACAGGTGGTCGTTTAGCCTTCTTCTTGCTATGGGCAGTGTTAGCAGTGGAGTTTGAAGATGTGGTGAGGCTGTTTTTGGAAAGTTTATCATTTTTGCCATAAGTTTTTGTAAGTTTTGCTGTTGTGTTTTAAATGTAGCCTAAATCCTTAAAATCTTTATGTGGAAAGCCCTCTTACCCACCCCTTACATTAGCCTTCCTCAAATACGAAAAAGCCACTGGGGGTTGGGTTTAAAGTCTGGGAGGGAGGAGCTGAGGGAGTTGCAAACTTTCCCTATGAGCTAACTCTTAAGGCTAATAGTCAGGTGGGGAAAAGTTCAGACACTCAAGCCTCAAGCATTGCAAGTTTGAAATCTGTATGCTGTATGGTCGCCTAGGTATAGGTACCGGTAGCTTGAGAAACTGTAGGGCCACTGAGTTGGTAATCTGGCCTAGAAAAGACTGCTATGACGATGGGGAAGGGACCGCACATCACTAGAGCAGGTATCTTTGGGCGGGTGGTTGGGTGCACAGGGTGTGGTGCGGCCATGATACTGGACTGAGCTTGGAAGTTTGATGGATGCCCAGTGTGCTACCAGCTGGAACAGCTAAGGAAGAAGTAGAGGGGATCCGAAGACAGCTGGGGGTGCTGGGGGGGGGGACGGAGAGGTAGGAGGCAAGCGGTCACCTACGTGGAAGCACTAGGTGCTGGGGCCTCCCACGCTGAGGGAGGAGTGAAGGGAGGTGCCCACACTAGGGATGGAGGGAAGGGTACACAGGGAGCTCTAGAGGACCCTGGCAGGTGAGGCCCAAAAGGTAGAAATTTCCACAGCAGTAGGCAAGAGATGGGGGGGTTGTCCAGAGGAAACCAGAGGGTGGTAGGGACGGGGGGCACTAGGGGATGCGCTAAGGCTCACAAATCATTTTAACCCTCTACGCCATTGATGGAAGAGGGCAGCGTGGGGGAGATGATGATGCTGGTGAAGCTGGGGCAGGAACGGACAGAAAGAGTGAAGGGGCAAGAGGCACGGGAGCTATAGAGGGGACCTGGACAGCATGGGGTAGGGGAGAAGAAAAGGAGGACTAGGGGAACAAGGAGGAGGCTGAGGGTATAGAACAGAGGAGCACGACAGGCAGGACGTAAATGGGATGATATCGAGCAGAAAGCAAAGCAGACAAACAGATAGGGCGGATGGATTAGTCAGTAGTGGGGAAAGCGACAGAGAAAGATACTCAGGTGGGGGGGATAAAGAAGGCCAGGACACAGGCAGAGGGGGTGACCAGGGAAGATAGTGAAGGGGCTACCTTCGACACCTAGATTGTGGGAGGTGCAGGGAGACGGTTTGGGGAGAACCTGGATGAAGGGATGAGGAGGGGCATGGAAGGAGGGGAAAACCGAGGGGTGAACAGGGAGGCAAGGGGGAGGTTAGAGTACTGCTACAGGGGAACTCCATGATCAGAGGCATCCAGTTGGGAGGGGGGATGGTAAAACATGTCTGGTCAGAACCAAATGCCACCCAGGCCTGACGGTGCACAAGGCCAAGCATAAGTTGTATTCACTGGCAAGAGAATGCGGAGGGATACCAGACATTCTAGTGCACTTGGGGACAAATGACATAAATGGTTATAGAGAACTAGAAATTCAGGCAAGGTTCCGGGAGTTGGCCAGGGTATGCCTTTCCATAGGCTACAAGATCTCCTTTTGGAAATCCTGCCAGTGCCAAGGGCTAGTGGGGAAAACAAGAAGATGATTAGGAGATAAATCAGTGGCTTAGGGAGTGGTGTGGGGAATTGGGGTATGGCCTGGTGGGAGAAAGGGGAGACCTGGGGGGGGCAGATAAGGGGCTGTACGCTAGGGACAGGCTCCACTTTAATTTGAGGAAGGAAATCTTGAGCTCAAACCAGCTGGGTTCATTGGTGAAAGGTGGGGTTTAAACTTGTGAAGGGGGTTAAAAAAAAAAAAAGGGTAGTGCCAGCAGGTACAATAAATGAGGACATGGTCTCCACCTCTAGGGGCTAGGAGATCTTCAAATGGGTCACCAGGTAGGTGCAGGAGCTGAGAAATGGGAGCTCGGGGGAAGGGGTGGAGCGTGGTCCTGAAAAGTGCCAGGAGCTAAGGAAATAAAATGCCTGATCTCCAGACAATGCTAATTGAGGGGTGGTACATGTGGCAGCAGTCACTGAGACCTGGGCCACTCAAGGGCACAAGTGGGACTTAAATCTGGAGGGCTATACTATGTTCAGAAAAGATAGTGGGGAGGGAAGGGGATGGTGTAGCACTGTTAGTCAGAAATGGCATGGGTATTGAAGGGGTAGAGGAGGCGGAGGGGAACGTGGAGGCTATTTGGGTCACCCTGATGACGCAAGGGAGTTAGAAAGTAAAGGTCGGAGTGGTATACAGACCACCAGCACTGGCAGAGGTTATGGGAAGGATCCTTAAAGATAGTTTGGACAGGATAAGGCCGGATATGGATGCTGACAGCAGGTGGAGATCATTAGGAGGTTAATACAGGAGGTTACCAGATCCTGCGCGGGGAAAGGCGTAAGTTCAGTAAGGCCAGAAAACCTTGCTGGTGGACCCGGGAGGTATAGGAGGTGGTGTGGGACAAGAAGGCAGCCTATAGGCAATCAAGCGCCAAGGAGTGAAACGGATCAGGAGGAATATGAGCCGATAGCCAAGAGAGTCATCAGGGTGGTGAGAGCAGTAAAGGCAAAAGGAGCAGTCCTTGGCCAGTGGGATCCGGAGGGGCACAAGGGGTTCTTTAGATACATGGGGGAGGAAGGGGCAGATCAGCAGAATAAGGATAGGGATGGTTGGGTACAGGAGGCGGGGAACAGGCAGAAGTCCTAAATGGAGTGCTTTGCCTCAGTTTTTACTGGGGGAAATGGAGGAGCTATGTCTTGTGGGGGAGGCGGGGCAAACCGGAGGAAGGGGTTGACGTAGAGATTAAGGGCCTTGACGGGTCTGGGAAAGGAGGGGCCACCAGACAGGTTGGGGGCCAGCATACTGGGTGAAAGGGAGGACGTGGAGGCTGAAATCCCAGTAGAGAGAGTAAGGGAAGCCCTCAGGTCTCTTTGGATGGAGAAAGCACCTGAGCCAGATGAGATATATCCCAGGATGCTGAGGGAACTGGCAGTCCCCTTAGTGGAGCTTTTCAACGTCTCTCTGAGGAATGGGTAGGTGCCCCAAGACTGGAAGGTGGCCCATGTCATGCCGATCCACAAGGGAGGATCAAGAGAGGAGGCAGGAAATTACAGGCCCGTTAGCCCGACGTCGGTGGTCGGCAAGGTGATGGAGGGTATTGCCAAGGAAAGGCTGGGGGGGGGGGTTACTGGAGCAAACTGGGTATTTGGATGACAGGCAGCATGGCTTTGTCCCAGGAAAATCATGCCAGACAAACCATGTTGAGTTCTAGGACTGCGTGACGGACCCTGGACCAGGGTAGGCCAGTGGACGCCCTTTCTGGACTTCAGCAAGGCATTTGATTCGGCACCCACAGTGGCCTGCTCGCTAAGCTGAAGGAAATGGGGTAGGGAGACAGTTATAAGATGGATAGGAAATTGGCTCTCTGAGCGCCTCCAAGGTGGTGGTTGGAAGGCTAGCCTCATCCCCAAGGTGGGTTACTAGTGGGATGCCCCGGGGGGGGGGGGCCAGTGCTGGGGCCACTCCTGTTCAACGCCTATATCTCAGTCATCAGGAGGGGGATCAGGAGTGAAATGAGTCTCTTTGCAGACGACTCAAAGCTGGGTGCAGTGGTGGATGGGAGGTGGCATTGCAGGAGGATCTGGGGGCTCTGGAAAGGTGGTCGGGAAATAGAAACATAGACTTTGACGGCAGATAAGGACCACTTAGCCTACCTAGTCTGCCCATTTCCCTACCTAGAGGATAAGCTGCAGATCCTATTTAACCAACAGCCTATTTCTTCCTACCCCCCACAAAAATTGTCTTATGTCTGTCCCATCCATTCTTGAATTCTCCCAGTTTTAGACCCCACAACCTCCTCAGGAAGGCTGTTCCATGCGTCCACCACCCTCTCTGTGAAAAAATACCCTCACATTGCCCTTGAGCGTGCCCTCCATCTTCAAATTGTGTCCCTTGTTCTTGCACATCTCTTTTCTGAAAGATGCTACCCTCTTGGTTACATTATGAAAATGGAAACTAAAATTCAATGTGGAAGCACAATTTCTGCACGTGGGAGTCAGAACCAGGCCAGTGTATACCCAAGAAGGAGACACGATTCAAGTCATGGAGGGTGAGAGGGACCCAGGGGTAGTGGCAGATGTCAAAATGAACAACTCAGAGACCCGTAGGAGGGCAGCGGCAAAGGCAAACAGGATGCTGGGATGCATCGCCGGGGAATTACCTCCAGAAAGGCGGAAGTGATCCTTCCCCTGAACAACTGCTTGGTTAGGCCACACCTCGAGAATTGTGTGCAGTTTTGGAGACCACATTTAAAGAGGGCCATTGCACTCCTAGAGAGGGTCCAAAGGAGGGCAACCAAAATGATCTGGGGCCTGAGGGAGAGAACCTATGAGATGAGGAGAGGATCAAGGAGCTCGACATGTACACCCTGGAGGAGAGAGGGCCGGGGAACATGATAGAGGTCTTTAACTAAATGAAAAGGATCAATAAGGGAGGCCCAGTCAGGGTGCTCCAAAGGCAGGGGGGGCTCAACTAGAGGCCACGGGTGTAAGCTGGAAGAGGGCAGGCTCAGAGGGGAGAGGAGGGGGTGTTATCTCACTGAAAGGGTGGTGGAGCCATGGAATGCGCTGCTCAGGGAGCTGGTAGAGGAGGAGACTGCGGATGGGTTTAAGAGCGGATGGGACAGGTACAGGGGGAGGGCAAATCTGACCAGGCCCAATATAGGTGGAACATCTGGGGAAGGGGGGGAGAGACACCAAAATCGGCCCTTAGTGCGGGTGCTGGAAATCGAACAGACTCGAAAGACTGTTAGGCCTATTCTGCTGGCATTTTAGTATGCTACTAATGTGCCCCCAACCCCCCGAGTTAAGTAAATATCCCTTTAAGCGTGTCCATGACCTCTAGGGTGATGGCAGTTTATATGCCCTTGGAGGACTGGGTCAGTTGGTCTGCCTTGACATTCCAGAGAGGAGGACAGGTGTTATCTGCTGAAGGGCAAAGATTCTGCGGAGTCCAAGAGTAGTGGGAGGCTAGCACCTGGCGGGGCACACAGTGCCAGCTCCACTGTCTAAGTTTCTCTTTAGAAGCCGGCGTCATGAAAAATTGCTTGTTCAAGTCAACTGTCATTGAACAAGGACCTCAGAAGGGAGGTGCCTTCTCCAGAAAGGGAAAACCTGTCTGGGAAAGTTCAGAGGTTTGTGAGGAAAATTGTAGTCAGAGAGTGCTGTGGCGCAAGGATCTGAGGTGATGTTTATTTCCTCCTTTAGTGCAAAGTGTGTAGCTCAGTAGTGCCTCCCACCCAAGAGTGGGACACCTCTAACAGGATGCCATATCCTGTCAGCAGCAGGAGTTTTACCTCAGAAAGTGCGCTGTGTGGGCCATTCTGCCCGAAACAGAAGATGGACTGTGCCCGGTAGGCACCTCAGCTATGCCAGATGGGCTCAAAGTCTGTGATTTCAAAATTATAGAAAAGAGTGTGAAAGGGCAGAAAGGATATGCTCTGTGGAGGACAGAGTGGATCCCTGAGAACCCCTTACAGAATCAAGTGGCACCAAAATGCTGCCAGCAGACAGACTCTGAAATAGCCCAGTGGCTAGTGTATGTAAAATGGGCAATAGAAGTCTGTTAGTTTCCTACCAAGGTTTAGAGAGGGCAACCCTGAAGTAAATGCACTTCCTTTCAAGGCCAGAAAATGTTGATGTACACCACCAGGGCTGACTCCAACCCAGATGTCAACCAAGAAAACAACTATCTGCAATGACGTAACTTAATCTGTACCAGGTGGTAAAAATAAAAAAATTAAAAAAATACCAATATCAAATGAGCTCAAAGGAAAGGGTCCTGCTTTGTTTTATTATAGATCGAGGGAGCACTCCCTACCAATCGGATCGCTCCTTTCCCCTGCGCGTGAGGCACTCTTATTCTGTGAAGAGCATCTCATGCGCAGATGCCCTAGAAACGGGCACGTTCTGGTAATTTTTTTTTTTTTTATATATTATTGATCGCTCTCTATTAGTAATATATTAATACATCCCCATCACCACTTGTAGCTGAAAACGAGTTGTTTCATTTGCCTTCAACTTGAGCCAGAAGAGCTCAGCTTCGCTGTTCTCACTCAGCTGAAGGTGCATGAAATCACTCATTTGCAGCTATGAGTGGCTCTTGGCGGGGCATATTAACACATAAAAAAAACCACGCTTGGACATTTGTGTGTTATGCCTCCATGTTCTGCTTAACCCTTGTATCCACAGCTTGACTGGCCCTGCCGTGATACCAGTGGGTCCCTCGAAGTCACCCCAGTGCTGGACATCAAGTAAGTGGACTTTGTGTGTTTCTTGGTGTAAGGCCCCTCCCAACTGACTGCTTTCCATCTGCATACCCCTAGACAGATGAGAGGATCCACCCTGCAGCAAGCTGAAAGAGCACCTCGCAGGAAGAAGAGAGGGACATGGAGGTCATTATTACTGACACCATGACGCAGGCAAGCAAATGTAACAAAGCATACACCAGGGCGAACAAAATGTTGGAGTGTACAGGCAGTGGGATTGATAGCAGAATGGGAAGTGATCATCCCACTCCACAGATCCCCCTAGACCACACCTAGAATACTGTGTCCAATTTTGGTGGCTGCACTAACATGGATAGGGACAGGTTCCAGGTTGAGTCAGTGCAGATTGGGTGGGGGGGCGCTAAAGATGATCCAGGCTTTACAGGGCTCCAATATAAGGAATGGCTTGCAGCATTGAATATGTACTCACTGGAAACCAGGAGGCAGGGGCGACACAACAGAAACATTCAAGTTCTTAAAAGGCATAAACAAAGTGCCAGACACTGAGGAGCTCTTCCATAGGGTCACCAACACAACAACTAGAGAGGGCAAAAATGGAAACTGAGTGGGAAGGGGGGTTGTTTCAGGAGGGATCTCAGGAAATATTACTTCACTGAAAGAGTAGTGGAGCCATGGAACAGTTTGTCGGTAGAGGTGGTGGGTCAAGTTTCAAGTATAAGTTGGACAGAGCTAGAGCACAACTTTGAGATAGTAAAGCAAGTATATAGTAACTCAGGGTAGGGGGTAGCCACACCAGAACAACCGCTAAGTCCTGGGCATCACATGGGAAGATTCAATGGACCCAGGGGCTCCTTCTGCCATCCCTTTCTATGTTACTTCAGGGGTTGAAATTAAGTTTTGCAGTCACTAGCCAGCAGGGCTAGTGACTGGGAGAATCCACTGGCCCCACAGAGAGCTCCACTGACCCAGCTGGTATACATACTGAAGTACTGCCTTCTCTAGTACAAGCCCGCAGGGCTAGTTAAATGAAAATTTTACTAGCCCGATGCAAAATCTGTCAGCATTTGGCTAGCAGGTTGGCCAATTTCAACCCGTTACTTGGGGCAAGGGTGAAACTGGCTAGGTGGATAAAATACTGGCTACAATACAGAAACTAGAAGGTGCTGGTCAGGAGGGACTTCTCAGATGCTAGACCAGTCACTAGCAGGGTCCCACAGAGTTCCATGCTAGCCCAATGTTATTCAACGTCTTCATCAGACATATTGCAGATGGGATAAAAAGGCAAAATATGACTTTTTTGCAGATGACACCAAGCTCTATGTGAGAGTGGACATGAAAAAAGGCAGACAAGACGTTAGGGAAGACCTGGCTAAACTAGAGAGATGGTAAGGTATTTAGCTGCTGCTATTCAATGCCAAAATGTATGGCAATGTACTTGGAGACGAAGATCCCTGAGACCACATAATGACTGGGAGGTGTGCGGGTCACCAAGTCAGAGGAGGAGAAGGACTTGGGTGTGAGCATTACAAGTAACCTGAAACACTCAGCACACTGCAAGAGAGAGTACCAGCCAAAGCAATTCAGATGCTGGGATGTATAGCCAGGGGTATAACCAGTAGGAAGATGGAGGTCACCCTAGCACTGTACAAGTCACTGGTTAGGCCACATCTGGAGTACAGTGTGCAGTATTGGAGCCCTTACCTGAAGACAACAACTTACTGGAGACAGTACAGAGAAGGGCGACCAACATGAACCAGGAACAAAAAGGCAAGCCCTACGAGGAGAGACTCAGAAATCTCAATATGCACTCCTGGAGGAAAGAACGGAGAGGGTGATGTGATGGAAGCTTTAAATACCTTAGGGGTTAGCCGTCCGTGGCGCAGAGGCCTGAGGCACTGGACATCCTTACCTCGCATCATGCTGGCAACCCGAGTTCAGGAATGACCTCAGGTCATTGGCGAGCCGGACTGGGGATCAAGCCAAAGGCAGCTCTCCTCTCCGGAGGTTGTCTCCCCGGTAGTTCCATGGGGATGGGCAAAAATGTGGGATAAAATCTATTTCCATCTATATATGTATACACACACAAACATATATATGTATACATTATATATATATATATATATACACACACACACACACACACACACACACATACATATATATACACACACACACACACACACACATATATACATATACACACACACACATACATATATACATATACACACACACACACACACACACACACACACACACACATACACACACACACACACACACACACAGTATCTATATTAAAAAAAAATACCCAGGGGTTTCAACAAAGTGAACTCTGAGGGTCTCTTCAACCCTTAGTGGAAACACGACTCATACTGGTGGGGGGTACATTTCAAGAGGAAAATTAGGAGACTTTTTTCACTAAGAAGGTAGTGGCAAAGTGGAATGAGTTGCCAAAGGAAACTGTCTCCCTGAAGACTGTAGACAGCTTCATGAGAGGCTGGGACAGAGTAAAAGGGAAAACGGGAAGATGGTGGGGGATGTCAAACGGAGGGAGAAGCATATAGTGAGGGGGGTGTATCCCTCAGTAGTTTACTGGGGGTCTCCAAACTCTAATAAACTAAACATAATTTTCTATTTTTGTATGCAATTAACCTTTCACTCAGTTCCCGCCCAGCCATGCTTCAAAATTGGTTTGTAACGGAAAATATGGTGCTCAACCTTCCCAAGACACAGTCCATGCTATCTGGGACTAGGCACAGAATAAACAAGGTATACTGAGTCCAGTTTCTGTGTCCTTACCAGCAACAGTACACTCCTAGCTAAAGTACAGTCTGTCAAGTACTTCGGGGTTCACCTTGACCCTACATTATCCTTCAATCCCATCTCCAATACACTGTCTCTCTTACATCAGAAGCTAGGCGCCTCTACTGTTCGACATTTCTTAACTCCTGAGACCAGAGCCCGACACTGGCAAACCTAGTCCCATCATTAGAGTATGGATCGGTTGTAATTGATGCTGCCAGTAAATCCACAGTACAAAATATGTAAATTTGCCTTAATGGCAGGTCCATTGTTCACCACTGTACGGCTTTCAAATTCCTTAATTGGTTTCCACATCAAATCCAATCTAGCTATTGCAACACTAATAAAGAAAACTATGCATATTGGGACACCTGCCTACCTCAGTAGGCAAATCTCTCTCTCAACCTTCCTTCCTCCCTCCTCCCACTCTGCAACCAAAAACATCAAAACAATAATACCAAGTTTCGCACAAACATGGGTCAGTGCTTAGTTATAGTGCAGCTTCAGTTTGAACTCCCTACCTCCTACCAAAACATCTTCCTCTCCCTACGCCTTTGCCAACCTCCTAAAGTCACTACTCCTCAGCCCAAACCTTCTCTTACTTCAGATAACCTTCCCCTGTCATGACCCCCACCTTATACTAGCTAATCACACCCACCAACCAATATCAGTCACATTTTCCATTCTCCATCTGCCTCCTCCATTCTCTATCCTCAATTCCACCTTTATTATATTGCACACACTTTTGTATGTTACATGGTATATCGCATTGTATATTTACAAATATTAGCTCCATATGTGCTCATGTTTGTCTACAATTTGCTGTAAATTAATATATGTTCACTGTAGTTTGTTTTCCTGTTTGTGCTTCTGCACCTGGGTCGTGCCTGGAAGGTACTTGCTATCAGTGCACTCACCCAGTAAACAAAGTTAAAATAAAATATGTTCGTACCACCAAATTTTTAAACAAACCAGAATAAAGTAAAAAATATTAATGCTGTACTTAAAGGTGAAAAGTAAGGGCAACCCAGCACACAAGGTCTGAGTCTGGCCTTGGTGTATGTACACCTTTACAGCAAGAGTAAACAGAAGCATCAGCAGAACTTAATTTTTAAAGAATCTGTGATAACATCTGACTGTAGTTAGCAGCTGCTGGGCCTAGAATGTAAACTCTGACCCAAATCCAGGTATTGAAAAGTGTACCGACAGTCTACCAGCCCAGAAACAATACAGTGCCATGCTATGACTGTAAAACAATCACATCAAACACAATTATGGAATCTGACCCAAACCCAGTTACTGAAGTCTGAACTGTCAATCTATTCCAAGTCTGTAAAACAATTACATCGAATACAACTGTACAATATATTTGACATTCTTTTCACATTTTCATAGGTACAGCAGTCATGGTGAACTCACAACACAACCGACCGATACCGAACACGGTCCCCACAGACCTACCCCGCCTACCCGGTGTACTGCTGGCATTCCATTCCCATGTCAGGAAATAGCTGTGAGAACTACGGGTGATCTAGGACAACCAGTCTGTAAACAGAACGTCCCATCTCAAATTATAAATCAGTTACATCGATGAGCCAACTACCGACTGACAAAGTAGCACTACAGTAACACAGCCCGTGGCCCTGCGTGAGGGAGATGACCAACACACAGTCGGCTGCAACAACCCATACACATCCCGGCTCCCGCAACAGACACCGGTCCGTACTCACCCCAAACCACCGCCGGCCAGCCACGGCTCCCTTCACGGAACTCGAGCTTCGTTTCTGGTCGCTGCGCTCTTCCCGAGTTCAAAGCTCGTGCTCTTCCCTTTCTCAGACCGCCGCGCTCTCCTTCACGTCCTCGTAGCTCGCGCCTTTCCCCAAGACAGAGCAGCCGCTCCTACGGAGACTGCGAGCCCCAGTCACAGGGCGCCGCCATTGGTATCCCACAATACTCGGTGCCTGCCAATGTACGTCACTCGAACGGAAAACGAGTCGATGTCGCGTCTTGTACGTAGCTGCACACTACGCGTGCGCGGACAGCACGTAACTGTTTGTAAGCCGTGAAGTCGTTATAAGCAACGACAGTGGCGTTGCTACGACCACAGACTTCGTGGTTTGCCGCTTGCGCTGTTGGGCAATGGTACGAGTAATATGTTGTCACAAGCTATGTGCTTTTTCTAACCTTTAGGACAACGTGCCAGCATACCTCTCAACCTCTTGCTTCGTGAATCAGGGACAATGCTTAAAAAAATCAGGGACATATCTTAAAAACTGGTACTATTCACTCAGCTGAAAGAATAAAGGCATTTATGTTACGATGCAGTTTCTGAAGAACAAGTCTGTGACTTGAATGTTTGACATTATTTTGTGTTATTAATCCCCACTGTTCTGTCACAAAAACACAAATTTTACGAGGGACAGAGGAAAATTTTGAGGCCAAATCAGGGATAGTTGAGCGGTATGTGTGCCAGCGAAATCTAAACTAAAAAAGTTCTTATCTGTAGTGGGATACTTGCAACCCTTGCATTGCCTGTCTGTTACAGATCTACCTGTAATGTTCCTTAAATGGGGGGGGGGGGGTATGCCTGTCCCTGGGTGTCCATTATCGGTTATTTTGGTATGCTTACTTTTATTTTATTTCTAGGAGTCCCTTGCAAAAAACGCAGAAAAATCACCCTTTTTGCCATTGGAGTGCTGGGAACAGGACACTACTTATTAGGTGGATAGCTAACAGCCTTGTATTGAGCAATAAGGTATAACCATACCTCTCAACCTTTTGTCACTGAAAAGAGGTACATGGACATTTTTGGACACTCAAAATTAGGGACATGTCCTCAAACATGGCGATACAAGCTCAGAACACTGTGAAAACCATAGTGTTCACTTGTACAAAGTTTATTTTGGATTTAGTATTTTAGAATATTAAGAGGTTCTGAATTTACAGCACATTCTTCATGTGGGCAGCACCTTTTCCATGAGGTACAGAAATTTTAAGATGCAAAATGAGTGATGTCCCTCATAATGAGGGACACTTGAGAGGTATGGGCATAACAGGGTGCTTTAGGTAAGCAATAACACACGACGGGGTGTGGTTTATTTTAGACAAACGCAGGCCTAGGGGCATAGTGAGGCTGAGTGCCATACTTCCCTTAGACGTGCATTTATCCAGAATAAACCACACCCCAGAGTGTGTTATTGCACTTATAAAATAGGTATACGTTGACACATATTGTAACTTTTTAGAATTAAGAAATATTGATAGTTTTTCTGTTTTGAAGTAAAGTAGACCTGCTGCATTTAGAGGAGGTTTTGAAAAGCACATGCAGTGCACAGAATGTAAAAGGGAATGCCCAAAAGTAGTTTCTTCCCTGATTTATGTTTTCCACTCATGGAAGACGAGGGAGAACTAGAAACCCCTGCTGCCCAATACCCCGCACTATTTACAAACATTTATTTTTGTTACCCAATGCAATTAAGGGAACGGGACTCTCAATCAGGATAACTCCCCGTCCAGGTAGGAGTCCTGACCTGAAGTTCTTCATACAGTACTTGGCTGAAGCCAATCTCGTCTGAACAGGAAAGCAATTAAAAAAACAACACAATATTCAAACTTTCCCTGCCAACTCCTTGGCCCTGCTGTTCCCGTTGTGTCTGTCCCATAATCCCTGCGACTACCCCCAACTGCTCACCAACAAAGACACATTGTAACCGTGAGTATTTTTTCTGTTCATAGTTGGGTATTATGTGCCATTTGAAAGCGCACCATCCCTTGTGTCGTCCCATCATTATAACAACTAGTTATGTCTTCCATGAAAGTGCAGACGGTCTCGCTGTCTGCCTGACAGAAGCGAGAGACCGCCAGCAAGTCAATGAGGAGTGCAGATCCAGGGATCCGGTCCAGGAAACAGAAAACATGTTGGCTTCTCTGTGGTGCAGTATCCTTTCTATATATATATATATATATATATGTAATATATATATATATAGTCAGTGGTTCAGTAGGTAGCACACTCACCTCTGAGGCCAGGAGATCAGAGGGCTGGGTTCAGTTCCCACATTTGGCAGTTGGGTTAATATCCCAATACTGACACTGTAGTGCAGCATGAGGGGGTGCTGCACTTCTGAGGTGCCATCTTTCTGATGAGATGTTAAACCGAGGTCCCATCTGCCTGGATTGGTAGTAGTTCAGGTGGATGCTAAAGATCCCATGGCACTTATTGAAAAAGAGTAGGGAAGGTTTTATTAATAAACAGAACAATAAATCAGAAAACAGTAATACAATTTATGGAAAATAAGAAAAACATAAAGAGAATATCAGCAATACTCAATTCTCTGACAGCATAGTGATTCAACCTATTTTGTCTTTCAAAAAGGAACCTCTTTCCACCTCATAAGCCATACATTTTTGGACAAACAGTTACGTTCAGAATCGCATTGATGACAACAAATCATGTTCAACATGTTGAAGAACTTCAAGTGGTGAGTGGTATAACTTGTAGAGTAAGGTGACATCTGGCATGCCATAAATGAAACTTGAACATAGCGAACAGCAGCATACTACACCTGCATTCAACAAAGTAGAATGTAGCAAAAAACCTCACAACTTCCAGATATGTAACAGCCCACCAGAAAGGCTGGCTCCAACGGGCAGAAAGGGTCATCCAGAATTCTTACACAAAGGGTCAGGAAACAAAAAAATGAGACATTGTTTCCTCCTGATTAATGCAAGTATCCCTCGGACAAGTATGTTCAGTAACCATTTTATGCTTTAAATTACCCCTATCATTGAGACACCCATGACAACTAAGCCATAAAACATCCCATAATCTAAGTGGAATCCGTTTATCTACCAAACTTTTAAGGAAGTTATCAACATGACCATCCGGTACATCCTTAAAAACGGGGACTATGGAATGTGCTTTAGATTGTAGGACATCATAAATATATTTGTGTGATTTGCAGTACACATGGGCCAGAAGTAACTTCCATCTATTAAGTTTCAATATCACAGGTCTGACATAAATCGGGTAACTAGGAGTGTGTAAATTTTTCTGGCTCAAACCTGGTCACTCTGAGGACAATTTAGGTAACCAACCATACGCATAAATCACCCATAACACAGAGTGTGGATGACTAAAGTCTAGTAAATTCCAATGAAAAAAATATTATAGTAAAAAGTAATCGGGTTCACACAATTCAAACCACCCTGTGCAATAGGAAGATACAACACATCTCCTTTAATGGGATTTATGCGACTCCCCCAAATAATTTGAAAAAAAAGACCCAATAAAGTGGTTTCCAAACCAGAAGGAATGGGGTATACCGCACTAAGGTATAAAAATTGAGGGAGACGTAAAGATTTAGTAATGATAACCTTTTTCTGTTTAGTTTGTTGCCAAGACTTCCATAATCTGATTCTGGACTGAACTGCCTCAATTTTAGCTGACCAGTTAAGTAACGCATTATCACCGTTACCAAAATCAGTACCTAAAATTCGGACTGGGCCCAGTACAACAGGAATGCCTTGCAGCTCCATAACCTCAGGAATGGCAGTATGCGAGGATAAAAAAAAACTCTTAGATTTATTAAGGGAGGAACCTGCAACATCCTAAAAATTAGAAAAATGATGTAACACCTTATCTCCAGAGGTCAAATCAGCAACAAAGACACAGACATCATCAGCATAAGCTGAAATTTTGGCTTCAAGGGTACTATGAGGGGAAGCAATACCAAGAATCCGCACATCCTGGGCAGTTGTACGTAAAAAAGCAGATCCAAACTAAAAACATAAAGCAATGGACTCAGAGGGCAGCCTTGTCTCACCCCCCCCCCCGACGAATAGGGATATAGGAACCCAAGTAACCATTTACCAAGGGCATAGCATAAGCATGACTATAAAGCAAAGCAATCCAGGTTATAAAGCGATCAGGAACTCCATAGGTTCGTAAAACAAAACAAATAACTATGCGGGACCTGATCAAAGGCCCTTTGTTGATCCATGGACATAAGAAAACCCTTTATAACATCAGCTTTACCAAGCTCTATTAGTTCTGGAAGCAAAAGGAGATTATTATAGATAAATCTGCCCGGTACTGAACAGGATTGGTGTAGGGAAATCAAGTGCGGAGCTATGGACAACAATCTGGTGTTCAATATTTTCATTAAAATTGTAAAATCTGTATTAAGGAAACTTAAAGGCTTCCAATTGGAAAGTAAAGTTCTATCACCTTTCTTATATAACAAAATCTGAATTGAAGTACAAAAATGGAAATCGAGAGTGTGACGTTGCAAAACCCAATTAAACACTACTGTGAGCACATCACAAACCAAAGGACTACAGGTTTTATAAAATTCTGCAGGCAAGCCATCAATACCAGGCGCCGTGTTATTCCGTAAACGGAAAATTTCCCTTTTAACCTCATCAACACTAATCGGAGCAACTAAAGCCTGTAATAGTATATCAGAACAAGGGGCAATATGGAGAGAGGAAAGGAATTGTTCTACACCAGCGCTATCCACTGGAGATGCAGCATATAAGTCTGAAAAATGTGAGGAGACTGCTCGCAAGAATGCAGTGTAACTAGTACCAGTAGTATCCACAACTTCAGTCAGAAGGCGATCCGCAGAACGCCTATGACTACAATCCAAAACACCCTCCAAAGCGGATTTATTAGCAGAACAAACCCTATGTTCATGTAACAGGGAGGTAGCTCTAGTATACTGTAGTGCAGCCATTCTTTTTTTACATTTTGTACCTGTGCTGTCGAAGAGAAGCCTTGTGAGTGTATAGCTGAATATAATGTTTCCAACTGCATACGTAAAGACAAATATCTCTTATATTTATTCACTGCAGCATATTTAGATGTCCTCCTAGCCAAAGTAGAGATTTCAGATTTAGTGAGTAGCCACCAATCTAACAAATCTTCAGAAAGTCCAGCTAGTGACATACGAGCTTTCAACAAATCTTGAACTTGGGCCAAAAACCTGTCATCAAGTAGCAGTAAAGAATTCAGTTTCCAATATCCCTGCCCCAGTTTAGCATGAGGGCCTACCCCTAACGTGGCAGTTACCACATTATGGTCTGAAATCTCCACTGGAAAGGTTTGAGCTTTAATCACCCTCAAAGCTGCAGAGACAAAAAGAAAATCAATCCTAGTGGATAAGGCACCCTTAAAAAAAGTATGGCCACCAGTAGGATGACAAACCCTATAAACATCCTGTAAACGACCCTGGACAATAGTGTGATTGAGACAATGTGTATCACAGAAAGCCTTATCAGTCCGGGCCCCCCGATCTGATTTATGCATTACACAATTAAAGTCACCACCCCATATGAGAAAGCGTGACATGAACAAAAAAGGCTGCACCTCACGAAAGAGATCCACTCGATCTTTCTTCATAACTGGTGTATAAATCACAATTAATCTCCAATAAGTAAAATCCAATATTAAGGTCCATCCCATAAGCAGTTCAACCAACTTGGTAACATGAAATCCATCACCCCTAAACAACACCCCAACACCACTACATGTGTCTAATCCTAAAGAAAAAAAAGAAGGACCCCATCGCCAAAGCTTTTTGGCCATATTAACCAAAGGAAGGGTATTGAGATGGGTATCCTGAATAAGGCAAATATCACAAGCCAAATCACTCAAAAGCTGAAAAGTAATCAGGCACCTACGAGCATTTTTCACACTGTTCACATTGAGGGTGGCTACAGTGAGATGAAATGCCATGGCCATGAAAGAGAATCAGATAAAGGGTCAAAATAAAAATAAGTCAACATCAAGTAACCCTTCCCTTTCTAGTACTTCTCTGTGGTCTCACCCCCGACCGCGAGGGTCGAGTATCCATAGGCAACTCCTTTGATTTATCATTCTCAGAATCAGAGGATACCATAGGTTGTGAGGAGGTGTCAGAATCAGCTTCCACATCGGAAGACTGAATGTGACGGGACAGGACCTCAGATTTATTACCTAAGGGAACAGAGCCACCAGGAGAAGATGCTTTAGCCAATTTGGCCCTACCTGTAGTCTGTTTTTGAGCCCATTTCTTTGTCTGAACACTAGGCTCAGAAGGGGGCATAATAATAATATCCAGAGGTTTGTCAGGGACAGGTACAGGTTCAGCAGGAACCGGAGAAACAACAGAAAGAGGGGGAGGGGGGGACGTAGAGGAAGGGTCCTGTACAACCGGTCATGGAACTTCCTGTAAAGGAGGCTCAGAGGAAGGTTCAGATACAGAAACCACTGACTGGGGAGCAGGCACCGCAATATCAGGGCATAAAGGGGGACCAGTGACTACCTTAACATGCAAGAAAGGGACTTCGCCATAGCAATATCCTTTTTCTGGGCATTAAGAAGGATCACATCCTGATCTGGGCTATCTTCCCTGTTATGGGAAGCCCAAGGAGGATCTAAAACCATGACCTAGTTCTTCACACAGGTTACACTTTAGTTCAGAATTACAATCTGCACTAGCATAGCTAAAAGATAAACAAGGGGAACATCGAGTCTATCACAGGCTGCACTGAGATGGAAAGGGAGCCACATTTAAAACAGGTACGAGGCTGCCCACATAGAAGCAATGCCCCGTTCCTACCTAAAACAAACTGTTAGGTAAGTGTATGGGGCCCACATTCGTATTTCTAAGTCGCACCCTATAACGCCAACCACCAGTCCACAAGTGTTCAGAGTCAAATATAGGCTGTGGCAACCCCAAGACATCACAGCGTTTAGCTAACCAATGCATAATATCACTAGCTGCTACATTCTCATTTCAAAACAAAATGATGACAGTTTTAATAGAAGGTCTAGTAAGTGGGATAGCCCGAAATGGTAGCCACAACTCAGTGTATTTAAGAGTATCATACTTTGTCCAGAATCAATCTAATCCTCTAGGGCTTTGAAAACTAACGCATATAAGGAAGAACCTAATACATGAATCAATGCAAATATTTAGTTTGTAAAAAAACAAAGATCCTTTCAAAAGTGACATTCCCACATGAGATGGTCTGGAGCTACATCAAGACCCCAGTATACTGAAGGCGGACCGCATTCCTTCGTTGAGGAGGGGGAGTTCAAACGATCCTTCTACTAAATTCTTCCCAAGTAGATTTAGCCTTGTCCCCATTGTCAGGAGAAGGGCCCGGAGGAGGGTCAGGGAGCAGGACATCCATGTCCATTCTCTCACCCCCCCGCTGGTCCCAGACAGCTAGAGCCTTCATCACCCGAAGAGGAGGGAGGCAAAGAAGGAACTTTAGCCAGCAGAGTAGTATCCAATGCAGGATGCTGAACATCCTCAGCACGCAAATCCAAAACCGGGCTACCAGGCAAAGGTGGAGGCATGTCTATCAAGGGGGGCTGTTGCCCTCCACAACCAGGTATCGGGCTATGGGCAGGGTCAGGTATCCAGTACCCCGAACGCCTGGTTTCCAACCCACTCCATGAGACCTCTAAAGAGACAGGTAGTGGGCTAGAACAAGGCAACAGAGTGGGAGGAGGCAAATCAGGTGAGACAGTTCATGATTAGAGGTGAAACACAGTCTAGGATGCATAGTACTACAAGTTCACCAGGCAAAGTCGTCACGTAGTTCAAAGCGGAGAAGACACTGCTCAATCCAGATTCAGAGAACCGGTAATTCCAACGGAGCAAGGTGCAATACTGGTAGGACCAGTGCTACAGAAGATTGTTGCCGACTCTGCACCTCCAAAGAGCCCGAAGGTACCGCATCCATAATGAAAGCAGAAAGATCCTCCACAGCCCCTAGTTCTGGCAACAGAGTCCATGTCCCAGGAGAGGCCGACTCAAATGGGCTAACGGCATCAACAACAGCAAGTACCTGGTCCCGATGTGCAGCAAGGAGGAACTTCAACCAAAGTTCATCCGCAGGCAAAAAATCTGATGATGCAGAGGCAGAATGAGCAGCTAAAGATTCATCTGGTACAGCAAGATCTACAAGCATATCAACAAAATGGTCAGACATCTTCAGTACTTCAGGCTCCAAAGCTGGACCTGCAGGAGCGTAGCTCTGCTCTCCTGCAGGTACACCAGCAGACTGACTGGGTCCCACGAACGAATCCATGGTCCAACAGCACCCCCACTCAGAGTAGGGGAATTTCCTCGGTGTCCTGGACAAATTTCTCCGATTCACTAAAAATACCCACCAATAGCGTAATCTGGTTCAGTTTCAGTTGCGTACCATCTGTATCCCCCCTCCCCCGGGTCACCCCTGAAAAAGGGACTTCTACGCCCAGTGGGCTTTCTGGGTCAACAAAATTCAGTAACTATATATATACAGTATATATATATATATATATATATATAGATGGTTCTTTTTTGTCAGTGGTTTAATAACAAAAGTGGCTACATTTCTGCCTCCGAACTCTTGTTACCAAGAAAACAAAATGGCGGGTTTTGGTCATGCGAATGGAGGATGGCACAAGGATATCTTTTGGGGGGGGTACTTGCTGTTTTGGGGGGGATTATTTTTTCTGTGGTATATCCGAAATAAAAGACATAGCTGGCAAGGAAAGGGAAAGTATGTCTCTTTGCAGATGACACAAAGATCTGCAACGGTTGTTATGCAAAGTGGGGTGGAAAGGATGAAAAGGGACTTGGCAAGGTTGGAGAAATAGTCAAATGTATGGCAGCTTAGATTCAACGCAAAGAAGTGCAAAGTAATGCACCTGGGAAACAAAAAGCCAGGGGAAGAGTACACAATGGGGGTGGGTGAGATGCTGACAACAACAAAAATGGAAAGGGACCTGGGGTAGTCATATCAAACAACCTGAAGGTGGGCCAGCAATGTGAGAAGGCAGTAAGGAGGACTGGGGGGATACTGGGATGTACAGGGAGAGGCAACACCAGTAGAAAACAGGAAGTTGTTGGTCTTCTGTACAGACAGTTGGTAAGACCACATCTGGAGTACTGTGTACAGTTCTGGAGACCCCATCTCTGCAAAGACATAGACAGGGTGGAGGCTGTCCAGAAGAGGGCAACCAACATGGTGCAGGGTCTGCACCAGAAGACATATGAAGAAAGACTAAAGGAGCTTAAGATGTATAGCCTCGAGGAAAGGATGGACGGGGGGACGTGATAGAAACTTTTAAATACTTCAAGGGAATCAACAAAGTCCAAGAGGGTAGCATCTTTCAGAAAAAGAGATGTGCAAGAACAAGGGGGCACAATTTGAAGATAGAGAGGGGGATGGCTCAGAGGTACTGTGAGGAAGCATTTCTTCACAGAGAGGGTTGTAGATGCATGGAACGGCCTTCCTGAGGAGGTTGTAGAGTCAGAAACAGCGGGGAAATTCAAGAATGCATGGGACAGACATAAGGCAAGTCTAGTGGGGGGGTAGGATGAAGTAGGCTGTTGGTTAACTAGGATCTGCAGCTTATCCATTAGGTAGGAAATGGGCAGACTAGGTGGGACAAGCACTCTTATCTGCCATCAGAGTCTATGTTTCTAAGGAGTGCCAGCCAATCAGCTTCTTCTACTGTCTTTACCCATTTTATAAGGTGAGGATAACGGCCCGCCTCGTGTGGAATTGAAGCATCAAGGCGAAGTCAAGTGCCCACCACCCAAAAATGGCTGTTAGCCCCATAATGCACCCCTGGAGTGCCTTATTATCATTTTTGTATATTGGATGTATTTTTAAACATTTTTGTTGAGCTGCTTTCAGCCGTCTGTTGTGCTAGGATAAAAGCCCAGCTTCAAATACCTCTTGGCCCATCAGGAGCCAGCATTCTTTCTACCCATTTCATAATGCAGGGTATTCACTTTACTTGATGGAGGATGAGTCAAATTCATACAATATAGTACATAGCAATTTCATAAGTGGGTCCACGGCTGTTAATAGGGAACTATGGAGATCACTTTACCTATTACCAGGCCAGTTCTAAGGCTAACACCGCACCAGTAAAGCAACCGATGCCCTTCTCCCAAGCATCTCTTTATGTCCCTGGTTTCTTCATGCTTGTTCAGCTTCAAGGGGATTGTATTTTTCTGTAGAGGTTGTATGCTGTCCCTGGCTGTGTCTGACCAACCCACCGAGCAGTGTCACCCTTCTCTGGGGCTTACCTTCCTCTGTCATACTGTGTCACAGGACTGTGGGGTGCCCAGTTGCTGGTCGGAGCCTGCGGCAATCAGTTATTATCTTGTAGTCCCAGGTGTTTTTCCTCCTATTTTCTCCCTGGGCCCACAGGACGTGCAGTGGGCAAGATGTGCATGCCCTGCCTTCACGGAGATGCCCCCAGTGCCCTGAATGTGGGGTCAGTTACCTGCATGCATGGTTTGCTTGTGCTGCCATCCAGACACCTCTAGGTGGCAGTCAAGCAGCGAGCCGTAGCAACCCCCTCCCAAGGAAGGAGAGCTGTCACTAGGGACACTCAATCCTCTCTCCCTGGCCAGCCCCCAGCGCGACCCGCGTCTGTTTCTGAACCCGACTTGCTGGCATGGCAGGAGGTGAAGTGCCTCAGCTCTCCATGCCACTGGGCCAGCTTTCAAGGGGATTTCTTAACATCAAATCTTTGTCTCTCATGCCTACATCCCATTAACTATGACCCAACATGAGGTACAGCATGCCAGCAGGTACACTAAACTTTCTGGAATGAGTTCTTCTACCTCCATACTATGGTGCCTGGGAACTCTCTGTGCCCCCACAGCAGGCTGAGCAAACATCCACCAGAGCATCACATTGAATGCGGCACCTAGTAGCCAACCCCACTGGGAGCCTCCCCGACCAGACAGTTAATGGTGCCCAAAGACCTTACTGGATGCAGTTTATCCTCTTAACTTTTTTGGAGACCTCCTACTTTACCAGCCTGTAGCTGCGGCCTCTTCTATCTCCTCTCGCTTCACTCCTTCAGTGATGGACCTCTCTAAGATGCCCCCCAATGCTTGTACCCCATACCCACTTTGGGGAATTCCACCAAGGGCCATTAGGTGGCACTACCTGAGGAAGTACCTGAACTGATGACTATAGGCGTGAGCATGTTTGATACCCTCCAGCTCAAGGGGGAGAGCATGACCCAAGCGCCGAGGTCTAGCAGTGCTACTCAGAGACCACCTGGCAAGCAACGTGACCTCGTCAGCGTTTGAAGACCTTTTAGCTTAGTATCACATCCTGCTGAGTAACTTAACCATACACGTATAACAACAGCATTTATCTGACTATAATGGAGCATTGGGGGAGTGGAGATGTAGTTAGCTGTAGGGATTGTGGGACACTCATCTCCAAGGTTATGCTTCAGAGAATGGGACACTGCCCTATTTGCAGGACCTTTAGGGAGCTCCATGCTCAGCTGGCAACAGCTAGGAAGGAAATATTCTAGTTGTGACACAGGGGTTTGGCTTCATTGGGGACTGGGGTTCCACCTGGAGGGACACCAGCCTATACTGGCAGGATGGTCTGCATCTGTCCAGGAAGGGAACAAGTCTTTTGAGCAATCGGTTTAAATGCTTCATTGGCAAGCTTTTAAACTAGTCAATGGGGAGGCACTGACAAGCAGCAGAAAAATCCAGCCTCTCCTACAAAACAGGGTACTAAATGAGAAAAAGACCAAGGTAGAACGGTCAGTGAGGGATGCTGCAACAGAAGGTAAGGCCATCAAAAAATGGAAAGCAATGAGTACCAATGCCCGTAGTCTAGGTAACAAGCTTCCTGAATTAGTGGCCTTGATGGAGGAGGAGCATCTGGATATCGTGGCAGTCACAGAAACATGGTACACACAAAACCATGACTGGGACGTAAACATACCAGGATACACTATCTACAGGAGGGACAGGGAGGGTAAAAGAGGGGAGGAGTAGTTCTTTACATAAGGGAAGGAATAAAAGCAACAGAACAAAAGGGTAAACAGGGAGGAGAAGAAGCACTGTGGGTAAATTTGGAGACAGGCAATGGCACCACAATCCGCACAGGGTTAGAGACAGACCTCCCTTCTCAGGGGAGGAAATGGACAAGGAAATGATAGAAAGTATACTTAGAATGGCAGAAAAAGGGGAGATATTGCTGATGGGTGATCTGAATATGCCAGATGTTAACTGGAGCGCAGTTGCAGCTGCCACTTCGAAGAGTGCAGTTATTCTAGATGCCCTACATGGGGCATGCCTTAGACAACTAGTACTGGAGCCCACTGAGAGGGAGCAATATTAGACTTGATACTCTCAAATGGAGATGGAGAGAGGATCACAGATGTAAGTGGGTAGCCATCTGGGAACTAGCGACCATTGAACATTATGGTTCACAATAAACACAGCAATAGAGACAAGCCATACAAAGACAAAGTACTGGACTTTAGGAGGGCTGACTTTGCCAAAATGGGTGAGTGCCTAAGGAATGCACACTAGCAAATGGGCGGAAGGAGGGGTGGAAGAACAATGGGAATAATAAAAACTGCCATCACAGAGGTATCGAGCCTTTGTGTGAAGCAAATAAAACAAGACGTGTAAGAAACCACTATGGTTCTCAAAGGAAGTGGCAGTGAAGGTTCAAGAGAAAAGAAAGCATTCAGGAAGTACAAGGAATCGCAGCAGGAGCAGGACAGAGAACTGTACAGTTAAAAGCAAAGGAGGCTGGAAGGCAGTCAGAACAGCAAAGGCCCAAACTGAGGAAAAGATAGCCAACTCAGTTAAGAAGGAATAAACCTTTTATAGGTACATCAGGGAGCAAAGGAAGACCAAGGGAGGGATAGTGAGGCTTAATAAAGGGAGGGAGGGGGCAGAGGAAGAATGTGAAAAGGCAGAGATACTAAAATATTTTTGCTCAGTATTTACAAAGGAAGAGGGAGGTACATAAAACAAACAGTAGTAACACTCTGGATACAGAAGTTGATACCAGCCCATTTACAGAAGAAAGGGTTCTGAAAGAACTCTTAAAACTGAAGGTGGACAAAGCAATGGGGCCTGATGGGATTCATCCCAGAATTCTAAAAGAACTAAGGGTAGACTAGTGACACCACTGACTACCCTCTTTAACAAATCATGGGAGGATGGGTGGTACCTGAGGACTGGAGGGACGGCAGATGTGATTCCCTCACAAAAGTGGGAGCAAGGCAGAAGCAGGAAACTATAGACCTGTTAGTTTAACCTCAGTGATAGGGAAATGATGGAATCACTTAAAGGAAAGAATTGTCGCAGATCTAGAGGCCAGAAGGGCACAGGACCCTAGGCAGCGTGGATTCACAGCGGAAGGTCATGCCAGACGAATCTGATAGATTTCTTTGACTGGGTGACCAAAGTAGTAGATCAGGGAGGGGCTGTAGACATGGCCTACCTGGACTTTAGCAAGGCATTTGACACAGTCCCACACAAAAGATTAATATATAAGTTAGCCAGCCTGGGAGTGGGTCCCAAGATGACAGCCTGGGTAAAGAATTGGCTGAAGAATAGGACACAGAGAGTAATAGTAAATGGAGTCCACTCAGAAGAAAGGAGGGTTACTAGCGGGTACCGCAGGGTTCAGAGTTAGGACTAGTCCTCTTCAATGTCTTTATAAGTTACATTGCAGAAGGACTGGAAGGAAAAATATGTCTCTTTGCAGATGACACTAAGATCTGCAACAGAGTTGATGCACAGGTGGGGTGGAAAGGATGAGAAGGGACTTGGCAAGGTTAGAGGAATGGTCAAATGTATGGCAGCTTAGATTCAATGCTAAGAAGTGCAAGGTAATGCACCTGGGAAACAAAACCCAGGGAAGAGTACACAATGGGGGTGAGATACTAACAACAACAAAATGGAAAGGGACCTGGGGTAGTCATATCAGATGACCTAAAGGTGGGCAAGCAATGAGAAGGCAGCAAGGAGGGTGGGGGATACTGGGATGCATAGGGAGAGGCATCACCAGTAGAAAACAGGAAGTTATTATCCTCTGTACAGACAGCTGGTGAGACCCCATCTGGAGTACTGTGTGCAGTTCTGGAGACCCAATCTCCAGAAAGACATAGACAGGATGGAAGCTGTCAGAGGAGGGCAACTAAAATGGTGCAGGGTCTGCACCGGAGGACATATGAAGAGAGACTTAAGGAGCTTAATATGTATAGCCTCGAGGAAAGAAGGGAGAGGGGGACATGATAGAAACTTCAAGTACCTCAAGGGAATCAACAAAGTCCAAGAGGGTAGCATCTTTTAAAAAAAGTGTGCAAGAACAAGAGGGCACAATTTGAAGATAGAGGGGGGGCAGCTCAGAGGTAATTTAAGGAAGTATTTTTTCACAGAGAGGGTTGTGGATGCATGGAATGGCCTTCTGGAGGAGGTTGTGGAGTCAAAATCAGTGGTGGAATTCAAGCATGCATGGGATAGTCATAAGGCAATTCTGGGGGGTGGGGGTAGGAAGAAGTAGGCTGCTGATTAACTAGGATCTGCAGCTTATCCAGTAGGTAGGGAAATGGGCAGACTGGGTGGGCCAAGCGGTCCTTATCTGCCGTCAAATTCTATGTTTCTATGTTTCTATGTGACCCCAACCAAGCTTGTGCCCACCTGCTTGGAGAGTGGTGGCAGGGACATTCACACAACAGACAGCTCCTCCCATGTGGTACCAATGGCAAACTACTTTGCACCCCTAGAAGAGGCACAGGTGCCTGACTCAGGCAGGGGTGAACATGGGTCAGTTGGCGCTGACGGAAAGGTAGACGTGAAACCCAGGGGCAAGGGGAGTCAGAAATTAGCAAGGGGGATTCTAGTGATGGGAGACTCTATGATTAGAGGGGTGGAGAGAGTGCTTGGTAAGGGGATGAGGGGAGGGTGATGGTCCGATGCCTGCCCGGAACATCAGACATCATAGACTGGGATAGGATAGGGAGGATAGCAGAGGAGAAGAGGGAGCAGGGAGTGGTGTTACATCTTGGTACCAACGATCTGGTGAATCAGCATGTGAAAATGATGAAGATGGACTTCTAGAGCTGGGGTACAGATTGAAGAAGCACTTGATTTACATAGCCTTTTCTTAGGTCCTTCCTGTCTGGGAACGGGAGAATGGCAAGGATAGAGGAAGGAAGCTAGAGATCAAGTACTTCAATGGGTGGTTGAAAGGGTAGTGTCAGGAACAGGAGAACCACTTTATAGGTTAATGGGAGGACTTCTGGGACAGAAGGCTCTTCAAAGGTGAGCACCTTCACCTGACATAGAACATAGAATTTGTTTGCAGAAAAGGACCACTTGGCCCACCAAGTCTGCCTAGACGGTCCCTGACGAGTCTGTCTCTGCAGACCCAAACTGGTCTCCAGTGATCCTTCCTCCTCCCTGAAAATGTACTAATGTTCACTTATATCTGTCCCATACATGCTTGAAGTCCCCTACTGTTTTCACCTCCACCTTTTCCGCTGGCAGTCTATTTCAAGCATCTACCATTCATTCAATGAAGCAGTACTTCCTCACATTCCTCTTATCCTCCCCCCCACTTCATCACATGCCCTCTGATCCTGGTGCTCTTCCTCATTCAAAAGAGATTTCCCTCGTGCACTGTGTTCATCCCTGTAAGGTACTTGTAGGTCTTCATCATATCCCCTTTCACTCTTCTCTCCTCCAGGATGTACATGTTGTGATCTCTCAGTCTCTTCTCATAGGGCTTTTTTTTTGCTTTATTTCTTTATGCTCCCAGCGCCCCACTCTTTCAGGCCTTGCCTAGGGACCTCTTTTGCCCACCAAGCTATCCCTCTCGGCCATCTGTACCATCGCCCCATGTGCCATGCCCCAGCTGCCCAACGTATCCCTTTGTCGGAGAGGCCCCCCTCCCAGGTTCCACAGGAGGGGAGGTTTTGGAGTCTGCTACACCGGGCACATGGTGGGGGATCAGCTTAGAGGTGCTCACTTAGTCTGCGTGGCGTAAGGGGACCCAGCAGCTGTCATCTGGTTGGCCAAGCAGGCGTTTTTGATTTTCTCCTGCAACCCACCCACATCCCATATTGCGGCTGCACACAGGCGGTGGCCTGGGGAGATGCACTTGTGGCACATGGTCACCCATGCTGCAAAGTGTGCTGCCACTATGGACCACCAGGAGTTGCTCATAAAGTGGTGCAGGCTTGTGTCCCCCCCAGGAAGAGAGCATCCGACGGATGCTCCTAACCCTCTCTGCCAGTCTCCGCTGCTGTTGTTTCAGGTGTGGGCATGAACCCAGGTCACCAGGCATGCCGAGAAATCTCTGTTGCTCAGCACCACAGAGCTGGCTCATAGGGCTTTGGTGCAACCCTGCATTATTTTAGTTGCCATCCTCTGGACTGCCTCCACTCCATGTCCTTTTGAGGTGTGGTCTTCAGAACTGGACATAATTCTCTAGGTGGGGTCTCATCAGTGAGCAATATAGTGGCAACACCACCTCCCTCCTTCTGCTGGAAATACCCTTCCAATGCATCCCATCATTGCACTAACCCTACTCACTGCTTTATCACACTGCCCTGACAATTTGAGATAATCAGATATAATAACCCCAAGGTCCCTTTCTTATTGAGTGACTAACAGTACCTCCCCCATCTTATACTCAGTTCCTGTAGCCTAGATGTATGATTTTGCACTTTTTGGCATTGAACTGAACTGCCATGTTCTTGACCACTCCTCGAGTTTCCCAAGATCCTTACGCATCCTTTCCACCCCCTCTCGATTGTCCACCTTATTACAGCAAGGCATAAAATACGGGGTTCGCATCACAGTTTGCAACCCAAGATCGGTAAAAGCAAGACAAATCTGGTAATGATTAGCAGTCATTGCTAATCAATGCCAACTGGTCCTGGTCCTGTAAAAGTGCCTACTGAGCACTGTCACTTTAAATTTCCTTTTTTTTTGTCCTGGTATCCATTTTTGCCCTCCTTCTCTGCACCCCATGAACCCCAGCTGTTCCTTGATTGGTCCAGTGATGCTCTGCTCCTTCCCAACCCAGTCTCCATGCAGGAGAAACATGACTGAGTCCTTTGCAGCACACCCAGAAGAGGAAGCAGGTGTCGGAGGTCAAGCAGGAATTCAAAAGTGAGTTTTCTTTATTTCTATTTTTTTTTTAATCATCATTGCACAGTCGTCCGGTTAACTTAATTGTGTCTTTTTGTTTTGCAGGTGGTCAGAGAGAGGCCCGGAGCTGAGAGGAGTGGTGGTCGCACCGAGGAGGAGTGGGAGGGAGAAGGCGTGGCTGAAACCACGAGAGGGCATGGGAGCAACCTTGGCGGTGCGGAGAGCAGGTGGCTGCATCATGAGGTGAGGCATGGTCGGACAGGCAGATTCAGCAACTGCAGAGGAGAGGAGAGCAGGAGCACAGCAGAATTGGGGTGCAGCAAAAAAACAAGTAAAACATTTTCATTTGGTCGGGGAGCCTGGAGGAGGGAAGAGGGGCACACGGACTTCAGAACACAGATTTGGGTGGGGGACAGCGTAACAGCAACAAACGGGCAAGGTCTAGAGCTGGACTGTGGGTGGTGGGAGAACAAGGGCATAATCACCGGGCAAGTAGAGGGTGCCCTGCTTGAACTTTAAGTTTGTGCCCTGCTTGCAGTGAATTTGGGAACAAACAGTGAATGTAATTGCAGTGAACATTTGGGAATAGAATAAAGACTATGTTTCGTGCTTTGCAGAGATTATGGGGGAACCAGAACTTACATGTGCCCTGACTATGTTGTGTGCCCTGCGTCTTTGAAGTAAACATTTGGGAACAGATAAAGACTAAGCAGCCCTGCAGCCTGCTTTGCAGAAATCGGAGGGTAACCAAGAAGTAATGTGCCCTGCTAGTTGTGTGCTTGCTTTTTGCAGAACAAATTGGGAACAGAAAAGGAGACTAAGTAATGTGCCCTGCTTTGCAGAGATTGGGGGAACCAGAACTTATTTAAATGCCCTGCTTGTCAAGTTGTGTGCTCTGCATCTGCAGTGAATATTTGGGAATGGATAAAGACTAATAACGTGTCCTGCTTTGCAGAGATCTGTATTTGTGCACTGCAGCTAGTTTGTGACCACATGCACTGAACAAGTTGGGAACAGAAAAAGAGACTGAGTAATGTGCCCTGCTTTGGCAGAGATTATGGGGAAGGAACCAGAACTTATTTAATATGCCTTGCTTATGTTGTTTGCCCTGCATCTGCAGTGAACAATTTGGGAACAGATAAAGACTATAATGTGCCCTGCTTTGCAGAGATGAGGTGGAACCAGGCACCAAACAATGATGTGCCCAGCTGCTTATGTTGTCAATGTGTGCCCTGCTCTTGCAGTGAACAATCTGGGGATAAGACTAATGTGCCCTGCTAACAGCAGCGATCCATGAGGGGACCCTGAAAGTCTTAATGTGCTTGCTAAGTGGTGTGCCCTGCTCTTTGTTTGCAATGAACTTGAGAACACAAAATAAGACCATGTGCCCTGCTTGTTTGCAGAGATCCATGAGGGGAACTTAAAGACTTGTACCCTGCTTTGGCAGTGTTGGGAGAAAAAAAGTTTACTTTGACTGTCTGCCCTTTTCTGGGCAGAAAATGAAAAGTGTTGTCATGTGCCTTGCAACTGCAGAGATTTTAACTTGAACTTACTGTGTTGCCCTGCTTTTTAGAGGAAGGAACTAACTGTGCCCTTGCACTTTGATTTGGACACACAGCTTGTCTTATTGTGGCAGCAAGCCCACAAAACATAAGTAATGTGCCCTGTTATGCAGTGACTTTGCTGCCTGCAGCACAGTCTCAATGGGAGGATTGCCCCACTTAGGAACAGGGTGGTCTGAGAAGTGCCAGCGCCTGGGCTGGGGAGGCGTGGGGATCACACATCTGCTGCCAAATTTCTTTTTCATTAAAAGCATTGTGTTAATTTAAGTAGTTGCACACCCTGACACCTTGTTTTGCTAACTTCAAACTTTTGAATAATTACAGTCCGACATGGCTGGAGTTAAATTAGCACATGCAGAGGGATGGCATCAAAATATGATCCAGAAAAAATTGGCTACGGATTAGCAGTGAGGGAGACTGTGCAGTGTGTGTTAGTTACAAATTGTGCTGTGAGTACAGAGATGCGAACGTGGGTTGAGGAACTTCAGTGAAGCATTAATTGCAGGGATTACAGGCCCCAGCTAAAAGTTGATACCATCTGGAAACATCTTCTGACAGAGCAGCACAAGAAAGCTGTTAACATTTTAAAATTTGGTAGAACAAGGTCACCGCTTGATATATATCACCATACCACAATTGGTAAGTTTAAAATAGTGAAGGGGGTTATTGATTTGGACCCACACTTTAACGCTTAATTTATTTGCAGGAGAGCTTTCAGTAATGCAGAGGAGCAGCATAGAATGATTCTAGGCAGGCTGATGGCGATCCTGTATATCATGGCCAAAGAGGACATCCCTACTAAAAAGTCTGAGGCGATAGCAGAACAAGAGAAGTGCCATGGAGTTAATTTGGGCAATAAATACATTAACGCTGTTATTGGGAAATAATTCACAATGTGTATTGGCAAGAACCTAGAAGAAACCTGCTGGCAACTGTTAAAATGCAAATAATTTTTCAGTGCTTTGGATGGTAGTACTGACAGTGGTGTAATTGAAAAGGAACTGGTTTACGAATTTATGTAAATCCCATCAGTGGTCACGTGGAGACTTAAGTTTTACAAATTAAAGCTGTATCAGATGGCACAAGTCAGGAATTGAAAATCTCCTTTTAGACATTTTACAGAGTGTGGTCTTAATATAAAAACATGGTTGGTTTGGGCTGACAGCATCTGTCAACATGGGTGTAAGACAGGGTCTTGCTCTGTTTTCAAGGGAAACACAGTGGTTAATTGGTGTTCATTGTTTCTCACACAGATTAGAACTGGTCATAAAAGACGCTTTGGATAACACTATTTCAATGATGTTTCTAACTTTCTGACCCAACTGTTTAATCTCTATCAGAAGAGTCCTAAGGGACTCAGAGAGTTTCGTCCCTGCCCAGGCCATGGAGATGTCCGTTGAAAAGCCCAAGAAGGCCCATGGCACACTTTGGGAGCAGCATAAACTTCTTTGCCACCCATTCTGTTACCAAATCTTTCCCCGTATTGTGTCCATTTAGAATCTCTGGCCGCAGACCCAACTCATGACCAAGCCAAAGCAAGGAGGTTGCAAATGTGACTAAATTCCAAATGGTAGCGCACCTTTGTATTTTGAACAGCTGCTTTAGCCACTGCCAGGTTCTCACTAGCACTTCAAAAAGAAGTACTTTGAAATGCCAGAGCTACTTTAGCTCTGTTGAAACTTTGAGAAACACTCTTGACCATGCTAAGCAGAGTGGTCCCATAGGTGGCAGTGAACTTGACATTCTCTTAAAAAATGGGTCTGATGTTCTTTCAGGAGCATGTGCTGAAGTCACATACAAGGGTGTGAAATGAACACATTTATAAACAGCAAACTAAGAAATATATTACAAACATTGAGAACTGTTGTGAACAAAGGTTCAGTTTGACTGATGAAACTAATATCTATAACCGTGCAAAAGTGTTAGATACCAGACTTTGGCCAGCAGACAGAAAGGAACTGGAGCTGTATGGTAATAGTGACATTACTACAGTAGCTGACCACTTTTCTGCACCTTTGCAGCCTGACTGTGAAAGCACTCTGCTACTTTCCAGAATGGCAAGAGTTTAAGATTTTTGCTCAAACCAATTTCATCAATCTTTCTGCCTCTGCTATCTGGTCAAAGCTGGCATGTGATTTTCAGGGTACTTATCAAAATCTATCAAAGCTTGTCAATGTGTTGAGAGTATTTCCTGTGTCTAATTCCATTGTAGAAGGGTGATTTTCAATTATGAACAAGGTAAAACTGACTGGAGAGAAAGTCTGGCAGATGATACTGTAGAAACAGTGATTCACATTAAAAAGCAGGGGCCCCCCCCAGCTGAATTCAACCCAGACAGGGCTGTAGATATATTTTTAGTGCTAAACCACGGCGACCTGGTGATTTTTTGCAGCTTTGAATGGTGGACCACCGAAGGTCTCTTCCCCAAAACAGGCCAGAATTACTGGCTATATGCCTGGTGGAGGAGAGTAGCAACCCAGTTCTTGTTGAAGTTTATGGTTAATCACTGTCTCAGGTGGAGCAGTTTTATACGGGGCAGTGGGGTTCTTTTAAATTTACACTTGTCCGACTCACAATCAACTCGGGCTAATGGAATTCACGGTCTGCTTTGGCAGACATCTTTCTGACTCTTAAAATGTATTTGTGCTGCGTTGCTAGATTCTCTGAATGACTAAATAAACAGTATCAGTCTCAGACACTTACGTATAATGTGTATTTTATGAATATAAAGATAGATAAGTAGATTTTATGGGATTTTGAGCAAAAATATAAATTTTGGTAATTGCTAATCAACTTTGGTCAATTGCTAATCATTTTTACTTTGATTAGCGAAGGCCACTAATCAAGTCTCCAACACTAATCTATGCCATGTTACGATTTGGTATCACCCAAAAGGCATACTTTCCTTCCAGTTCATATTAAGAGATTGAAAGGGACTGGTCCCAGTACTGACCCTGAATCACCCTCAGGTCTCTTTTCAAAACAACATTAAAGAGAGTATCAGTTAATCACCACCCTCTATCACCTATCTGATAACCAGTTTCTTACCGACATTGAGCCTTTGCAAAAGAGTCTGTGACTCAAAGGATTGTAATTTGATTATATTCAATAAATAAATAAAATAAATAATTCACTACTTTGGATCCCACCCCTATGGCTGCTCAATTTCATAATGAGTCTCCCATGTGGCACAAGGCCTTGCTAAAGTCCAGATGGGCCACATCCACTATCCCCCGATCTATTTCCTGGTCACCCAGGCAAAGAAATCAATCAGGTTCACCTGGCATGGCCACACCCTGTGAATCCATGCTGCCTTTGCTCTTGTAGCCCACTGGATTCAAGATACTCTACCAACCTTTTCTTTATCAGTGCTTCCATTAATTTCCCCACCACTAAAGTGAGGCTCACCAGCCTATAGTTTTAATTTATTTATTTCAAAATCTTCACTAGGAAAGGACATACTGAGCTGCTAACTCGTTTCCAGATGAGTCCTGGGGGTAGGGGATGTGGAAAACTGTATATAGTAAATACAATATATCAAGGAGCAAAATCAAAATTAAAAGCAAATCAGTACAATAGATGCATGTAATAAAAAGAAAATTTGAGATATTTTAGGTGATTGAACTACTCTAACTTAGCAATGAGCAGGTAATTATGGAAAGTGAAGCAAATGCCGGCACCACTCAACTGCATAAAAAAACAGCGTTATTAAACAAAATGTATGTTTGTTAACTGGGTGAGGACACTGGGACAAACCCTTTCCCAGGTCCAACTGGAACTCATTACCAACAATAATACATAAAAACATACAATTAACAACAACAACAAAGATTAAGTACAATTACATTCATTTAAAACATCAGCCAGTCTTTCAACTTTCTTTTAAAACTGTCAAGGGAGCAGTCATTTCTCAGATCCTCCAGCACACTATTCCAGAGTAGAGGAGCAGAAGCAGAAATGGCACAAGCACCTGCCTTTGTTAAGTAAGGTTTGTTAATGAGAAGAGTCCCCTTAAAAGATCTAAGGTTCAGTGTGGAACAACGAACCGTGAACAATTCAGTTAAAGGAAACACCTCCAGACCAAAAGGGATTTGAAAATTAAACAGTAGAAAAAATACGTAAACGGGCATCAAGGGTAACCAATCATGGGAAGAATAAAGCAAACAATGGTGCTCGAGGTGGGCTTCGAGCACAAAATGGCATATATTATTGTATGCTATAGTTAGGGCCTGAGTTTCCTATACAGACAATTTGTAGTAAAGGCTTCCAACATTATCAAGATGGGGTAAAGAACCCCAGTTGCAATAGCCTCCTAGTCTCGAAAGTAAAGTATTGTTTCATATTATAGATAACACCCAATTTTGGTTAACCTTCCGGCAAACAGTTTTAACCTGAAGCTTGTAAGTTAAACCAGGGTCTAATAAGATGCCTAAATAGTTAAATTCATAAACTTGCTCTAAAGAAACACCATGAACATCCTGAATAATAAGAGAAGAATTATTATGCAATTGAGATGAGGTTCTGAACAGCATGGCTTTGGTTTTAGAAGAATTCAAAACCGTAGCATTTTCACCAAACCAGTGACAGACTGAAATAAAATCCTGCTCCAAATTAGAAGTTAAAGAAACTAATGACTGAGATTGAGTAAAGAAAATTAAATAATCGGCATAAAGTAAACTATGACAGGTGGAACAGATAAGTGGCAAAAGATTAATAAACAAAGAAAACAAAAGAGGACCCAAGATAGAACCTTGAGGAACCCCAGAGTGTATAGGATGGACAGAAGAGGCAGAAGACCCCAATGAGACAAAAAGCGACCGATTAAATAAGTAATCCTCTAAACCAAGTCACTACATTTCAGAGAAGCCCATTACATCCAGTCTATCACAAAACAGTGAGTGATTGATTAAATCAAATGCCTTGGTCAGGTCCACGAAAACCACTTGCATTAGGCCTTTATCAAAGCCACTGAGGGCAGCATCCATGAACCTGACCAAGACAGTCTTAGTACTATGGTTAGGCCAAAAGCCATGCTGTTGGGGACACAATACATAATGCTTCTATAAGTAGGTAATGATTTGTTTATTCACATTTTTTTCAAGAAGTTTACTCAAGGGATTCAGAATTGAGACAGGACAAAAATTGTCCAAACTAATAGTACCTGACAGGAGGTGAGATACTTGTTTTGCTCCTGTAAAATGCACCAAACTTGGTGGAGCTTTTGGTATATGGAACCAGTATGGACTGAGAAATCTAGATGATTATCAAGCTAGACTCCGAGGTACTTAAAAGAAGATACATCCTCAATAATAGCACCATCAAGAGTGTGAAATGAGGGAGGGAGGTGTGCCTGGAGATCCTCTGATGGGTGCCAGATGTCATGGAGACTGTTTTTGTGGCATTAAGGGATAGTTGGTTAGACTGGAACCAGCGCTAAATATTGTCAAAATCTAGCTGAAGCTGTGAGGTAAGGGGTGGGGCATGGCCAGTGGCCGAAGCTAAAGCGCATCAATTTTTAGAGGTCTGTAGAAACAGCTACTGTAAACTCTTACAAACTACTTTCAAAGTGTCTTGACTTAACAAATGGCAGAAAGGAAAAGAGGACGCGTGGGAGTACATATATACCAAATTTACAATCTACCCTCCAAGGAGCTCAACTATGGGGAGATCTAACAAAGTGGTGGGACAAGGTGGAGAAGGAGCCCGACCGCGCAGCAGCCAAGCAGTAGTGTCAATAGAGCACTCATGTCCGCCACGGGCTTGACAAAATAAATGATACTCTTAAGGAAAAGGTTTGAAAACTCAATCAGAGAGATGCATGTACAAATGCTAGGGTTACCTGAAGGATCTGAGGGAGGCAGTTTAACACTTTTTCTCCAAACATGGATATCTGAACATTATCAAATTTCTGTGGCTCCCAATATTCTTACGCACTACAGGATTACAGCCCAAGGCTCCCATCCTCACTTCCAATCTAATACACCTCTATCTCGAACTGTATTGGTAGTACTGAATTCTGTGTGAAGAAACATGGAAACATAGACTTTGATGGCAGATAAGGACCGTTTGGCCCACCTAGTCTTCTCATTTCCCTACCTACAGGATAAGCTGCAGATCCTAGTTAACCAACAGCCTATTTCTTCCTACCCCTGACAAGAATTGCCTTATGTCTGTCCCATGCATTCTTGAATTCTCCCACAGTTTTAGACCCACAGCCTCTTCAGGAAGGCTGTTCCATGCATCCACCAACCTCTCTGTGAAAAAATACTTCCTCACATTGCCCCTGGAGCCGTCCCTCTATCTTCAAAATGTGTCCCTTGTTCTTGCAATATCTCTTTTCTAAAGATGCTGCCCTCTTGGACTTAGGTGATTCCACTGAGGTACTTAAAGTTTCTGTCATGTCCCCCTCTCCCTCATTTCCTCAAGGGTATACATATTAAGTTCCTTTAGTATCTCCTCATATGGCTTCTCTTGCAGACCCTGCACCATTTTAGAGCAGGACACCTCTTGCTTAAAGCTAAACAAAAGGGCTGAGTGGCAAGGCAGCAAAATCTGTCTTTCCCCAATCTCAGCTATGAAACTAGGCAAAACAGGAAAGGGTTCGATGGCATATGCATGAGGCTGAGACAACTGGGGATTCACCACATTATGCTAATGCCTGTGAGTTTAAAGATAGCCTACGGAGAGGAAACATACCAATTCTCAGACCCAAAGGATGCAGCTAAAATGTTGGAAAAGGTTCAGAAGGAGTTCCAGTGACTGAGCAGCAATATGGAAGAAAAGCATGAGGATGATTAATTCTATAATCTATGTAGCCCGCAATTACCAGCATCTAAGGGAAGTATGCACAAACATTTGTCTCTGTTTTGGTTATGCTTCAAGACTACCGGTAGTTAAGAGGTCATGCAAGGTATGGACTTGGAGATCCTGAACATTAACTATTTTGTTTTAGGAATATTTACGGCAGGAACTGGTCCTAAATCCACTACTCTGCCGACAAAATGGTGCAGCCATATGGTGTTATTTTCCACTGTGTACTTGACTTACCTTTTCTCTCAGCCTTCTTGCTTCACTTTTGTGCCAACAAGACAATTCCCCAATGGAGCTGATGTGAGGTGGGACTGACTGCTCGAATTGGATCGCTTGTTATTTCAGAAATGCAACCTTTCTACTATTACTTGTTGTATCAGTAAGGTTATTATATTACTGTACATTATTATGATGTTAAAAATTAAAATTGTTGCCCAAAGTTATGTGGGCACATGATAACATTCCCTCTAGTATTTCTCTTTACTAATGTTATTCAGCCTCATTTGGATGGCTCTGGACATGGAGGGAAATTGTTAAAGGCGTATAAAATAACTTCATTTTCTATAGCGAGCTGAGATTTGATTTGTTTACTAAACTCATTTGTCTTCTCACAGTCTGCCGTAGCCAAGGAGCACTCCTAGGTTTGCCAGCAATGATTGTCACGCAATTTGGGATTTGGGGGACTAAACTCTACTGCTCTATTTCAGGGTGCACAGTGGTGTATATCTATTATTGTTTTACCCCACTCATGGCAGCATATGGCCATTACTAACTATTTTTATAGGGTCAACATTCATTTGTGTTGAGTGGAAACCCCCACCTGATATAACAGTGTTTGGTGGATAACAGTTTGCTAACTGTCACACTTATGTATTCTCTGTGTAATCTCAGAGTCTATTACTTGTAAAATGCCTACCAATGTATTATATGGCTGTATTGTTGTACAGTAAAGCTTAAAATAAAGTTAAAAAAAAAGAAGCTGTGAGATAAGAGCATGGAAAGAGGAGCCAGATGCAAAATAACTGTATCATCAGTGTACTGATTAATGGACAAAGGGAGGTCTTTCAAGAATATGGACAAGAGAATAGGACCCAGGACAGACCATTGAGGAACTCCTGAGCAGATAGGGAGTGGAGATGAAATGGAGCTACTTATTCAGATAGTTTGAGACCTGCCCTCAAGATAAGAATGAAACTTACTGACTCCAGATTCAGAAAGACCCGCTGCTTTAAGCTTCTCCAGAAGGAGGAGATGTGCCACTGTGTCAAAAGCTTTACCAAGATCAACAAAATGGCATGTGATCAGATCCTGATCCTTACTTGTAAGCATGGAGTCAGTTTGCCGAAGGAGGGACGTGGAAGCGGAGTGGAATTTCCTAAAGCCAGACTGCAAGGGAGATGAGGAGTCAAGGAAGGAAGAGAGCTGTCATAGTAGAAGGTGTTCCTGTAATTTAGCTAGGGTAGGAAGGAGAGAGATAGGATGGTAGTTACCAGGAGAAGAGGGATTATGACCTCTCAAGATAGGAATCACACTAGCCTGCATTCAGGCATCAGGAACAGTAGCAGAGGAAAAAGACAGATTGAGTAGCAGGGTAATGAGCAGTGCAATGGCAGGAGCTGAGAGAAGTAGAAGTTTGGGATCAAGACCATCAGGGTTACCACATCTGTGAGGATTAAGAGGAAGCAAAGACTTAAGAGTAGCAGAGGTGGTAGTAGAAGGGAAGGAAAGAGATTTAAAGGAGGAGATGGTAGAGAGAGGAAGGAAGAAAAGGGATGACAGAGAGGGCACAGGTAGTAACGTGGGCTTAAAGGAAGAGGCAACAGTAGAAGGGTCAGGATAAGGAGTCATCAACCCTGAGAACAGGAGAGGGAGACTGAGTCATAGGGGAGAACAGGGAATGGATAACTTTCAGAACCTAGAGGGATGATTATTGTTGTTCTGTAGTATGGATGCAGAATGCTCAGACACAAGTCTTATGGCTTTGGTACAGATATTACAAAGGTGAAGACAGTGTGCCAAAACAGTTGGGGGAGCCAGTGATCTTAAAAGAATGCCAAGTAAGATCTCTAGTATGGAGGCAAGCCATAACCTCAGCTGTAATTCAGGGAGCATGATGGCCTCCTACAGCCATAAATTTGGACTGAAATAATTGCAGGGCAAAAGTTATATTATTGGCTGATGAGATTAAGGACCAACCAGGCCTCTAGATCAGCAAGGAGAGAGGACAAGTCCCATGACCTAAAAGACCTGAGAGGAATAAATTTAGGAGGGACCTTAGGATGATGTACCTTGCACACACAGTAAGCTATATGATGATCACTGAGGATATCAGGAAGGATTCCTGCATCCACAATATGATGGAGATGAGAGGACCCAGTCTAACAGAGAGTAATCAAAAGATTTAAAGTTTAGGTAAGTGGGGTCAGAAGATCAGTTGAGTCAATTGTAGTGACTTTACATTTTGAACAATCTTATTTGAACTGGAGGAGAGCCAGTTTATATTGAAGTAAGTTAAGTCACTGAGAACATAAAGCTCACCTCTGAAAGAGTTAGAGCAGATAGATGAAGGGAGCTTAGTAAATGAAGCAGAGGAAGTACCAGGGCAACAATAAACACTAGCGATAAAGATGGGAACAGAAAAAGGAAGGGAGCGTTTGAGAAGGAGCAGCTCATGGAAGGGGGAAGAAACAAGAACAGTCATAAGTTGGATACTGGTAAATATGTAAATAACAACACCACCACTGCACTCTTATGTAATCTTGTTTAGCTACAGAGTAGCTAGGATAGTTACATCAGAATTCTGAACCTTAGAGGAGAGCCAGGATTCAGATATAATCAGGATATCCAGCTGTAGGTTAAGTATGAAAGGCTGTGGTTGGTCAGTTTTTGCAGAAGGCTACAGATGTTTAAATGAGCAACTCAGTCCTTTAGGAAGTTGTAAGGATGAAGTAGTGGAGGGACCAGGATTACATTCAATGTCACCTGCCATCAAAAGTAGCAAGGTAACAAGGAGGTTTAAAGAACCAGAGTGCTGCTTGAAAAGGGAGACAGGAGTAAGTAGGAGGAGGGAGAATGGGAGAGAGGGATAATAGGTGCCAGAGAGCTTCAAGGTGAAAGCAGGAGCAGGAAGAATTTGACACCAAGGACGCCATGGGAAATGGAGGACAGAGGGAGAAGAGGAAATGGGAGAATAGGGATGAGGAGAAGTGGCTAAAATAGGGGAGAAGGTTGAAAACTGAGCAGAAGAGAAGAAAGAAGGAGGAGGGTAAGTAACACTAGAGAAGCACAGCATAGTGAGAAAAGTGCAAAAACTATTTACACAGTAGATGTCAAGACAAAAAGGAGAGAGACAGAAAGCTAGAAGGAGGAAATAAAACACCACCACCTAGAAAAAAAATTATAGAACTGTCACAATTAACCAAACGGGGTAACCAAGGAAAGTAAGACCAATACAATTATAAAGTTACAATTAGCAGACTAAAAGCAGTACATAAACAGTTCCTAATGCAGTTACCTTATACTAATATACTAAGACATAAATGCAAATGCAAGGCTCACGAGGGCTGTATACAAAATAAGGAGAGTAATTTATAACAGAATAAAACACTTGTATGTCAGCAGGCACAAACAGACAAAAAGGGATACCCTGTTGAAGCCCAGGAGAGCAGCATGGACGTCCGAATGGCTGCCTCCCAACTGACTCCAGGCAGACTCCAAGATGCCCTTACACTACAACCCTTAAGCGATCAGACCGCAGCAGATAACAGCTTGTGAATATGCCTTATAAAATGGCAGGGTAAAATCATGGAATCTGATTGGCTGTTATTTATGTGTAAAATATGGTTTACACATGGCTAAAAAAAAGGACTGTGAAGAGTCTGGAAACCAGATCAATGGGCATTTGGAACACAGGCATTTCAGTTAGCCCCCTACAGCCAGAACTGATCTTCCACCACAAACATGGCTGCCACTTACACTGTAAAAAAAACTTCATCTGGGTCTAAAAATAAAACTACCTTAAATAAAATATAAAACAAATTAATTTACTGTAGTTTCTTGATTATCACACTCTCCTTACACACACATGAACAAATTAGAAACAATAAGTATTGTTTATAGTTTTCACTACAACTGTTTCTTTGCTTACAGTGAAAAATCCCCTTCTATCTTTACCTGCTCATCAGGTAACTCTCTTCTTCTTGTCCTGACAGAGAGATAACTGAGGCTCTGGCTGTAACAAAGGCCTTTGTTGTCTATGCATACAGAGTGTTGGCAGAAAACATTCTGCCAATGGAACTGAGCAGAATTTTGAATCCATGTATTCCATGGTAAACATTCTATGATAAACATTCCATATCTTGAATGTGGGAAAACAGAAAAAACAGGAAGAAGAAGGTAGGCAACAATACAATGACATCATCAGTGACATCATTTGTTGTGAGTGGAAGGACTATTTGATCATAAATGCACACAAGTAAATCTATTGTTTCTACATATAAACATGCTTTTCCCAAATGTAAAAAGTTTTAAAACAGGAGCCCATTTTATAAGTGCAATAAGAAACTCCAGGTAGTGCATGGAACATATTTTACTGCACGCAAGAGCAAGGCACGCCAAGGCCCGTGGCCCTCACGCCCTAGCCGTGCAGTAAAATTCGTTCCATGCACACCGTCGTGTCTTATTGCTTACTTAAATACCAATAAAACCCTCACACACCCCAAAAGTCAGCTCCCAACTGGAGTAAAGCATACTCACTAAGGAGGAACAGACTGCAGTTACTCCAAGTCCACCCTCTCCAAACCCTTATCTGTAGTTGCTAGCCTCTTCCCTGCTGCTGTTCTGTAGAGGGACCTCATCTGCTGTCCAGTCCATACCCGATTCCAGTGAACTTTTGAATAAGGCCATCAGCAGGGCAGTCAGCACCTCCCTGAGCTCTTTTAGTACCCTTGGGTGTAGCCCATCCAGTCACATAGCCTTGTCCACTTTCAAAGCTGCAAGTCCCTTCAGAGTGCTTTCCTCTGAAAATGGACTTTTGTCCACCTCCCCCTTTATTTGTTCCTGCTGCTCCCTAGTGGTCCTTCCCCCTCCACTGTGAAGACTGAGCAAAAGTAACTGTTCAGAATGTCTGCTTTTCTTTGTCCTCTTCTATGCAGTCACTCTCTCTGCCACCCTCATCATCATTATCCCTACCCTTGCTTTTCTCTTATCACTTTTGTGACGCTCTGTTCTTCTGTCCCTGTCTGATAATTTTCCCTCTCCCCACTAGGCAGTTTCTGAGGCAGTCTCCGTAGCTTTAAAATCCACCTTACTAAAGTCCAGGACCTTCATCCTCCAGTGGTTTACCTCTACTCCCGTCTTAATGTTAAACCACACTGAACAGTGATCATGGGTACCTAAGGGAATGTCCACTGTGATGTTTACAATGCTGTCCCTATTTGTAAGCACCAAGTCTGGTATCGTCCTGTTCCTAGTGGATTTATTGAGTAGCTGCCAGAGAAAAGCCCCATGTAGGGGTCTGCTCCTTGCCAAAACTGCAGCTGAAAAGCTCCAGTCCACATCAGGCAGATTGAAGTCACCAACTAGCAGCACCTCCCCCTTACTTGCCATCCTGATGATGTCTTCCCCAAGTGCTTTATCTTTTTTGCAAAAAACATCGTCAATGCACCAGTTAGGGTAACAATGCCACAAAAGTAGGGAAATGTGATGTTAGGGTTTCCAACCCTAACTCCCCACCCCAGGCAGCAAAAGGGAAAAAAAATTAGGGTTTGGGGTCTCCGGAGACTTAGCAAATCAGTGGTGGGGTCTTTTTTTTGTTTGTTTTGCCAATAATAATTTTTTATTGTCATTCATCATATTTAGTGAATTCATACAAAGAACAGTCATGTGTCACAATTTCTTGATTTCATTTTTTAAACGTATGTAAAACTTTGTACAACAGTGATGGCATACATTTTTCTATATAAAAATTCCCTTCTATTTTGGAGCAAATGACAATGCAAACTTCATATTCTTAATAAATAAAGTCTTCCTTTTCCCATTTATCTATTAAATAGTGTACACAGTGTGATAACATTTTCAAAAAAATAAACATTATATAATGTGCTCAGAAAAATTTGCTTCCATTCATTTTTTGGAAAAGGCCTCGAAACCGAATCACATTTCCAATTTTTCAGCAGTATTCTTTTAGTAGCAAATCAGTGGTGGGGTCTTCTTTGTGGTTGTCAACTCTTTTTTTGTACTTTATTGCTTTTTATACAGAAAGCAACATACAAAATAACAATACATACAAATGTCAGACATCTCAGCAATACACAGGAATCATCCAATGTTACAGAAATTCACAGTCTCACGTTTAGGTAACAGATGTGGGGAAAACTATATAAAACTTATTATACAGCTTGCTTAAACAGATAGCTGCACCCCACAAGACTATAGAGGCCAGTCCAAAATAAGTAAGTCACATCATCAGGTAAGAATCGGCATTATTTGCAATATGACCCCATCCCAAACAGTATAAGGTCAGAAAATGGGTAGTGTTCTCACATAGATGCAATTTAGGGAAACAATGCTAAATTATATTTGAATATACCAAATTGCTACAGCAAACAAACTAAGAAATATCTGCACACTAAGCCATGCAGGAAAGCTAAAGAAAAAAATTCCCATCCCAATAAGTTCAAATAACTAATTATCTGCAAGTCTCTCCTGCAAAATAGTAAAGGGACAGCATTCCTTCTGATAAACAAACACAAAGCAGCATGATGCCCAACCTCAAAAGAGGGCATAATAGTCCATCTCAAGGGCAGTATATCACCAAATCAAGTGTTCTCCTCACCGGAGTCAGCTCCACCACATTCCCCTGCTAGTGGCCTCAAATTCCCTCTGGATATGTTGGATGCATTTTCCAGCTTCCCTAGGGTCCGTGAACTGATATGTATGACCGCCATAATAGATATGGAGGCGGGCTGGCATCAGCAATGAATGAGTTACTCCAAGACTTCAAAGTTTAGCCCTCACACCATTGAACTTTTTCCACCTGTCCCTTGTGGCATACAATAAGTCTAGGAACAGGTGAACGGCATGACCGTTATGGCTAAGTTGATGTGCTGTTCTTGCCGCCTGCAAAACTGCATCCCTGGTTGTGAGACCATTGGTAACCAATAACACAGTGCAGCAAGCTGATCGTGGGGAAATTTGTAGGCCTTGCGGAAATGAGCCACAAACCCCGATTCCAAATGAAGTGCCCCAGGAGCCAGTCCTTTTTTTTTTTTTTTTGCATAATGTTTGTATTAGTCTTTTTTTTAAACTTTATTTTATTTTCTTCATACAATGAAGCAAGATGTATATGTACATATAGAGCTTGACAATGACTGAAGGGTACACTTTAACTATAACAGTACAGGTATGGATAGGGTAACAAGTTATCTCAGACAAGTGCCCTTCCATCCTAATATTAAGAAGTAGTAACAATATAGTGCAATAAGATCGTAGGATCTGATGCTCTCACTGCAGATGTTAGCTCATGTCGGTATACCGAGCTTTCATCCCACTAGCAGGTAACAAATAGAGTAGTGGGGGGGCTGGTCAATACAGATGGACTATAATTTAAAGATTGGGCTTGGTTAAGTTATAGTTTAACCCTACACCCAAAGGCTCCTAACAGGAGGTCGTGCAGGGGAAAAATATTCAACTTAGAATTTTATACAGTCCACAACTGAGCTGTGTGCATAAGCACACCATCATTATATACTGTCCAATCATGTATATATTAAAAGAAGGCAGTAAATGGGAGAAAAGCAGTTGCAACTTCATATAATTAAAATTACAGGATCCATACTGCCCTTTAGGATTTTATAATTGAAACACTCAACAGGTATTTAACAAATATAAGTCCAAAAAAGTATCATCGCTGGGGAACACATGAAGACCATAGGCCACTACAGTCACTCTGGCTGTCCATCAGAGTCTTGGTCTGAGGTCCTGGCTTCTGGTTGAGAGGACAGTGCTTCAGCAAAATTAGATGCTACCTCAGGGTCAGTGAATATGTGTGGCTTCTGCTTATGCACAATATGTAGCCGTGCTGGAAATAACATTTGGGCCTTTACCCCCCTTCGGCAAGAGTACTTTCTTAACTTCTTGAAGTTTTTTCTTTCTGTCCTGTGTCTGTGATGACAGATCGGGGAAAAAACCCAGACGATTCCCCTCCCAGACAATGTCTCCCTTCCTTCTGGCTTCTTGCAGTAATGGTATTCGAGCTTCAGGTGTGGATAGGGTCATGATCACTGTCAATGGCCGAGAGGAAGAATTTCCCCGACCTCCTGCATTCATGGGAATAGAAAAAGCTTGTACTATGGAGATTCCCATGTCTCTGTTTAAAAGCTGTAAGTCCTCAAAGACCATTCGGTCTAGTGTGGATAAGAGTTCTGTGCGACTGGCGAAGCGGAGGGGAAAGCCCACAATATGCACATTCCTCTGCCAAAGACCGTTTTCTAAGGTCTCAACCTTGGAACAGAGGAAATTGACGTCCCTGATGAGGCCCGTGGTGACTTTTGATTTCCGCTCGGAGGAGTTGGTAAGGTCAGTAATCACGGAAGAGTGATCTGCAATCTTCTGCTCAAGGTCCATAAAACACTTTTCCATTGCAGCTAATCTTTTGTTGGTCTCATCACCAATCTTCTGCAGTTTAGTTAGGAGCAGGAATAGTTGAGTTTGTTCTGATGAAGCAGCAGAAGCTGGGCCTTCAGATTTGTCCAAAACACTGGTGCTTTGACGCTAAAATAAGAATCAAGCCTCGAGGAGTGCGATAGGGTTGTTTTTGAGGCTCATTTTAAACTTTAGAGATTCGGTATGCAGTCAGCTCAAAGATACTTCGCTATTAGTGCGAGATAAGTTTAATTTTACAACTAAAATGGTCATAGAACAGAGCCCAAATTCAGAACGTCTGCCCTGTTGAGTGCTCCACAGCACCCCCATTTGTATTAGTCTTTCTAAAAAAACATACAAAACCAGATTAACATAGGTGTTGCCATGCTCATAAATAACATACAACAAAGTAAATCACAAGTCCATAAGAAAAATGATAAACCTCAAGTGGTACAACATAGGAGAATTAACGTAGTGCATGGTCATAACTAATTCCAACAGCATACAGCCCAAGGAAGAACCCTTAGAGAGGCACTTACACCCACTGACATCACTAAGGCCCAAGAATGACATACCAGCCCACCGATATGTAGTCCTCCCATAAATGAACACTAATAATGTTCTCTGTGGAAGGGAGTAGGACTCAGAGACCCTTCTTAAAAGTCTGTTGCAACAGCACTATGCTCCTATCTTCTTTAACTGCCTAAACTACTCATTTCATTTTCCCCATAGGCAGGTAGGCCACCTGTCTCATGTTCTGTCTGTCCCTTTACCTTCTTTCTACTCATTTCAGGTCTCTGTGAGCTTCAGAACCACCTTTTGTTTTGTATTGCCCTGTGAGCAAATTAGCTGTCCATCTTGAACGTGCACACAAATTCCTGCACGATCGTGCGCACACTCACCTTCACGAACGTGTAAGTGTTCACTAGTGAGTCTTTATATTCTAAAATGGGAGTTTGTGCCTGAAATAAGAAAAGGCATTGGCACTTCCTGAAATAAAACATGGGGTACTGTTATTTTACCCTTTTACCCTTTGTGGTTACTCTTTTGGAATTTCATTTTGTTTTACGGATTATGTTTTCTTTAAAACAAGACTGCAGCCTCAATAAACTAAAAGCGAAGGTGCTTCTCTCTCCCATACATTCAGATGTTGTATTTATTTCATTTACAGCTCGACACAGGAGTGTCGGGGAGCATCCTGGAGCTGCTCCAAAACAAAAAGCTTAAATTAAAAAGAAAGAAGTATGCAAGAGCTTGGGGTAGCATTATTTTATTCAGAACTGTTGCGCTGTAGTTCAGACACCTTCGCTCTGGCATAACAGTCTGCAAACATAAAACAAGTATAAATGTCTCAGAAAAAAAACATAATAGAAACAGTTTAAGGTTGGAGACTGTATTTTTAAAGAACAGTTTTCTTTTGTTAAGGCTTACCTGGTAAGCTCACAAAGGTTTATTTTGGGTTTTTGTTGCTAAGGACTAGTTTGGCGCTCATTTTCTGCAGACAGGTTCTCCTCAAGTCTCTGACATAAACATAGACAGCCCGTTCTGAGTGCTGTATAATATTTTTTTTTATATAAAATGTAGTAATAATTGTGCTGAAAAATCAAATGCTCTAGGAATGACCTCACTCATCTCTCTCTCCCCCCCCCGCAGATTTCATCTGACAGATGCAGGCCAAGAGAACTGCTGACAGCATGTATCACACACTCAGTTTTTAGAGACAGTGTGTTACCTGGAAGACTTTAATCAAGGACCCTGTTTCTCTGAGTTAATTATAGAGTTGTAAAAGTTAACTTTGTTAAGAGGGAAAATCATAAAAAAAGGTTTATGACATTGAAGAGAAAACACAGGTTATTACACAGAGGTGAGAGGTCATAAATGCTCACATGAAGCCTGTGTGAGGAGGGTACAGCATGAGATCAAAGAAAGTGTCATTTGAAACTTGAGTTATGCTAAGGTTGCAGAATTAATACTTTGAAATTACATCCTGTGGTTCTATAGAAATATACATTTTTTAGATATTTTGACAGAGGAGGAGCTGACTGACCTCATCCAAAGGGGTTGGCAAATACAGCTTGTAAAGATTATTCTGTTTCACTACAGGGACACTTTTATCTGACTCTGACCAAAAACATCTGAGCACTGAAAACAGGTATTTAGAAAGCTAGACAAAATCTAAATATAGTTGTAGTTCGAGCACCCTCACTCTGGCATAACAGTCTGCAAACATAAAACAAGTAAAATGTCTCAGAAACTAAAGAAACATAATAGAAACAGTTTAAGGTTGGAGACTGTATTTTTTAAAGAACAGTTTTCTTTTGTTAAGGCTTACCTGGTAAGCTCGCAAAGGTTTATTTTGGGTTTTTGTTGCTAAGGACTAGTTTGGCGCTCATTTTCTGCAGACAGGTTCTCCTCAAGTCTCTGACATAGACATAGACAGCCCATTCTGAGTGCTGTATAATATTTTTTTATATATAAAATGTAGTAATGATTGTCTCTGTTGAAAAATCAAATGCTCTAGGAATGACCTCACTCATCCCCCCCCCCAGATTTCATCTGACAGATGCAGGCCAAGAGAACTGCTGACAGCATGTATCACACACTCAGTTTTTAGAGACAGTGTGTTACCTGGAAGACTTTAATCAAGGACCCTGTTTCTCTGAGTTAATTACAGAGTTGTAAAAGTTAACATTGTTAAGAGGGAAAATCATAAAAAAAGGTTTATGACATTGAAGAGAAAACACAGGTTATTACACAGAGGTGAGAGGTCATAAATGCTCACATGAAGCCTGTGTGAGGAGGGTACAGCATGAGATCAAAGAAAGTGTCATTTGAAACTTGAGTTATGCTAAGGTTGCAGAATTAATACTTTGAAATTACATCCTGTGGTAGTATAGAAATATATGTTTTTTAGATATTTTGACAGAGGAGGAGCTGACTGACCTCATCCAAAAGGGGTTGGCAAGTACAGCTTGTAAAGATTATTCTGTTTCACTACAGGGACACTTTTATCTGACTCTGACCAAAAAAACATCTGAGCACTGAAAACAGGTATTTAGAAAGCTAGACAAAATCTAAATATAGTTGTAGGAATTGCACTGTTTTAAACCTTGTTTTGTTTAAAGATATGTATGCCTTGTGATATAAGAGTTCCGTATTGTATGTTTGATGTATTATTATACATTTTAGTAAAAACTCTAATTTTACAGCAAACCTGGTCTGTCTTTGAATTGCTTTTCTTTTGCTAAGAAATATTTATGGTTATAGCAGACAGCAGACATAAGCTTGTATGGTGGTACCAAACTGGAATGAGAAGCGTTTTAAATCTGAGGTCTTTATTAAAGTTTTAAAGGGTTCATTTCTGTCTACCTGGTTGGGTGCCCGTAGGCAAGATATCTGCCCCCTCGAAGACAGATACTGTATATCTGAGCCTGTGCATTTGGTATGCTAGCAAGAGGTTATAGAAACATAGAATGCGGCGGAAGATAAGGACCGCTTGGCCTACCTAGTCTGCTCATTTTCCTACCTAACAGATGAGCTGCAGATCCTTGTTAACCAACAGCTTACTGCCTCCTACCCCCCACTAGGACTGCCTTATGTCTGTCCCATGCATTCTTGAATTCCCCCACTGTTCTTGACTCCATGACCTCCTCAGGGAGGCTGTTCCATGCATCCACAACCCTCTCTGTGAAAAAATACTTCCTCACATTTCCTCTGAGCCGTCCCCCCATCTTCAAATTGTGCCCCCTTGTTCTTGCACATCTCTTTTTCTGAAAGATGCTAACCTTTTGGACTTTGATGATTCCCTTGAGGTACTTGAAGGTTTCTATCATGTCCCCTCTCTCCCTTCTTTCCTCAAGAGTATACATATTAAGCTCCTTTAGTCTTTCTTCATATATCTTCTGGTGCAGATTCTGCACCATTTTGGTTGCTCTCCTCTGGATAGCCTCCACTCTGTCTATGTCTTTGCAGAGATGGGGTCTCCAGAACTGCACACAGTACTCCAGATGGGGTCTCACCAACTGTCTGTACAGAGGGATAACAAGTTCCTGTTTTCTACTATTGATGCCTCTCCCTATGCATCCCAGTATCTCCCCAGCCTTCCTTACTGCCTTCTCACATTGCTTGCCCACCTTTAGGTCATCTGATATAATTACCTCCAGGTCCCTTTCCATTTTTACTGTTGTCAGTATCTCACCCCCCATTGTGTACTCTTCCTCTGGCTTTTTGTTTCCCAGGTGCATTACCTTGCACTTCTTTGCATTGAATCTGAGCTGCCATACATCTGACCATTCCTCCAACCTTGCCAAGTCCCTTCTCATCCTTTCCACTCCATCTTGTGTATCAACCCTGTTGCAGACCTTTGTGTTGTCTGCAAAGAGACATGCTTTTCCTTCCGGTTCCTCTGCAATGTCACTTATAAAGACATTAGAAAGGACCGGTGCTAGTACTGAACCCTGCGGTACCCCGCTAGTAACCGTCCTTTCTTCACCATGGACTCCATTTACTTCTACCTTTGTGTCCTGTTGTCTAGCCAATTTTTATCCAGGCTACCACCTTAGGACCCACTCCAAGGTGGGCTAACTTTGTATTAATCTTTGTGTGGGACTGTATCAAATGCCTTGCTAAAATCTGGGTAGCCATGTCCACAGCCCCTCCCTGGTCTACTACTTTGGTCACCCAGTCAAAGAAATCTATTAGATTCATCGGACATGACCTTCCCATCGTGAATCCATGCTGCCTTGGGTCCTGTGCCCCACTGGCATCTAGGTACTCAGCAGTTCTTTCCTTCAGAAGTGATTCCATCATTTTCCCTACCACTGAGGTCAAACTAACTGGTCTAAAGTTTCCTGCCTCTGTCCTGCTCCCACTTTTGTGAAGAGGAATCACATCACCCTCCTCCAGTCCTCAGGTACCACCCCATCCTCCCCTGATTTGTTAGAGTAGTTACAGTTCGAATTCCTCCAGAACTGAGACCAAAGGTTGATCCGAACTCACAAAAACAGACAAGAGGGTTACCTTGTCTGTTACACTGTTCACAAGACTGAGCTCAGAAGTTGGCACTTTGGGAGTAGAGGGCCTAACCTGCTGAGTGGGTCTGTGACACTGGCCGGCCCAATCCTTGATCTTAATATAGGACAGAGGACTTGGAGGAGGAGGATCCTGTAGCTGAGATAATGCCCAGAATATTTTTTAATGTTACAAATGCTTAAGGAAATTATGTTTTATCACCTTATACTGTTTTTGTTTGTTATTGAAACCAGAATGATGTTTTGGATGATTGTTTTAAAGCCAGAATTAAGTATTTATTTCTGTTGTATCCAAAAGTGGTCGAAGCTTAGCCTCATCCTGACTGTTTTTCAACATATAAAGAGTTTCTAGCTATATATCATTCAGTGAGCTGTAGGGCTCAGTAGAGAGCTGAACCACAGACCATAGTTTCTGCTAGTGGTAATTTTCTAGGAAAGAAAGTATTTCTTTGGAATTTTGCCTTCTTTTATTTTTTTTTTTTTGTCGTTTCCAGTTCATCTTTATTTTGATTTGCCTACTGAATAAAGCTATTTTTGTTTCCTTGAACTCTGGTGTCTGCCTCTTGAATCCACACCGTGTACACTGGTGTTAGCAGTGAGCTATCTTAAAGCGTGTGATATAAGCATGGAGACTTACTGCCAATGGTTCAGGACTTTCAAATATCACACAGCTGACTCCCCACAAGAAGCCTACACCCAGTTGTAAGATTTATGCCACAAGTGATTACAACCTACCACCAGGACTATGGACCAAGTCATGGAGTCAGTTGTGTTGAACAGTTCATCAAGATTCGGTCCCAGGATGTCCAGATGTGGGTGAGGAAACACCGCCCGGAGGCAGTGCAGAAGGCCATTGATCTAGCCGAGGACTACCTCACTGCCAGACCTTCAAGAAGTAAAGGACACTCCAGAGCGCGTGGATCCTCACCCACAGTAAGACCTTTTTCCTCTATTACCTCTTCTGGAAGTTCTACTAGTCCTAGTGGCACAACTGGTTCTGGTGGGGAAATGTTGGAGGAACATCCCCAGCATCTGCTAGAGTGGGGAAGGGTACATAACCATGATATAATTAAGCAATAATGCATGACAGGGTGTGGTATATCATGAGATATCATCGATACCCTGTTGTTTGGGCGACAGGGCTGCAGGCGAATGCGTCCAGCGACCAGAAGTGATGATATCCCATGATATACACACCCTGGAGTGTATTATTGCTATTATGAACTGGTTTAAATGTTTTAGAAGAAAAGAAAAGTTTTAAAAACATAAAAATGCAATTTATGGGGTTGTTGGAGGAGTACCTTTTACAAAAAAGTTCCTGGAGGGCTGTGGACAGCACGTGGCACTGTTGAAGGTTTGTGGAACTCTGTTGCACTGTGGCAGTACACTACTCCTGGTTTTAAAAGTAAGCTTTTTATGAGTTTAACAGTCCGTTTAGCTGCAGTTATGCCCGTGTGCTGAGAAATGCGATTTGAATATGAGGAATGTAGGTGGAAACTTATGTTCAAAACAACATGAAGTCTTGCTATATTATGACATATGCAGTTAGACCCAGCCCTGAACTGCTCGGAGGTGAAACAGTTAACTTTCCATGCCAGGCATGGAATCTTGAGTCACAAGCTCAGTTGGAGAACTCTGTCTGTTGTTCTTCAAACTCAAACTGTCAGATTCTTTACTCCGCCTCACTGAACAGTCGCTCGGAGATTTCTCCTGCTGCTTAGTTCATTTTGTCGGTTAAAAGAGTATTTTCTCGGTTTTAAATCATATTTTCTCTGTATTTAAACGCCTGGTCAGTTCAAGCTCTGTCTGTGGTATCGTAAGTAATAGATAGGTTTTACATTATTTCTGTGTGGAACTTGCAAGCGGTATTATCGGTTCGGTTTGAACCGATCAGGTTTTTATTAAACTTAATTTAAATTGCATTAAGTCGGTTCCTGGTTCTTATCAGTTCAAAAAAATGGATTTCATTACGGTTTTTCCGACCTGTGACACTGTTGGGAACCGATAAGGGTGTCTTGCTTGGCGGATTGCCATAAGCGAACAGGATTTTTTGGTTAGGCTGGCACTATGTCCCCAGAAACCCAAAGAAAAACCGAGCCCATTGGGTTTCAACACTGTAGTGTCTGTGGGGAAGCCTTTGCCGAAGCTGACACCACCACATGTGTTTATTGTCTGGGGTTTGACCACCTCAATGCAGACTGCCAGATTTGCAAGAATTTCCTGCAGCTACCCTGGATAAGAGAGTTGGTAGGCTCAGGGCAGAGAGGCCAAAAGCGTCCGCTGACCTGGATGGCCAGCCGGTCCGGTGCCAACCGAACCAGAGGGAGTGCCCTCTGACCAGGGCGAGACTTCCTCAGGCAAAGGAGAACGGGAGGAGTCAGTCCCAACAAAGGACTAGAAAATCAGCAGGTGTGGATCCAAATTTCCTTCTCCAACCGCTGCAGAGATAGCCAAAGCGATCAAAATTGTCCAGTCGCTTTCCCCGGTTCTGACTGAACCGGCACCATCAAATGGCCGTTTGATTTGTTCAGTGCCACGGTTCAAGAATATGATATAGAGGAATTTTATGAACCGGAGGAGGGGAGGAAGAATGAAGAGAGTGAATGTGATTTTGAAAGTCTGGATGTGCCCATTAAACCAGACATCTCCCCAGACAGACCTTTAGGAGTGTCCCCCTAGGCTTTCTGAGTCCCCTTCTCATTTTATATTTTATAAAAGTGGCTGAAACCCTCAGCTCCATTTGGAAGAAGCTGTGGATGAACAGGAGGAGCCTGACTATGTAGAAATGATGGATATCCAGAGTCTAGGAGATTGTCTATTCCTTTACATAAATCTTTTAGGAAACAGACAATAAAAATGTTAAAGCTCCTCACACTATACCTCCTGTGGATAAAAAATGGACAAGAGGTACATTGTCAGGCTCTGATACGGAGTTCCTTTCACAACAATGCAGCCATGTTGGGGTAGTGCAGGCTGCAGCCTGTGATAAGGCAAATATTCCCTTGGCTTCACACCCCTGACAAGGACTCCAGGAGGATTGATGCCATGGCAAAGAAACAGTACATGGCAGCATCCTTGGGACTCAGACAGGCAAATTATATGGCCTATGTTGCAAGATACAGAAATCAGATGGGATACTGTTATGGCTCTAAGCGAAACAGGTCCCTGGCCAGCTTGCCAAGAAGCTGGAGCAGGTGGCTGCTGATGGTATTGAGGCATCCAAGGTGCAATTCCATGCTGCAGTGGACTCTAATGATGTATTTTCAAGAGTCATGGCTACATCTGTGGCTTTTGCAGAATGGCTTGGCTCAGGTGTACTAGCCTGTCACAGGATACCCAGGCTAAGGCCATGGATTTTCCTGTTGTGGGTAACTCTCTGTTTGGGGAGCAGACAGAGAATTACATGAAGAAAATGGATGAGTATAGGACCACTTATAGAGTGCACAGGCCAAGGAAGGCAGGCCACTCCTCAGAGGCAGCCTTCAGGGGCAGGGCAGGACACTGCAGAACACCTTTACCAAGCCCAGGCCTCCTCTTCAGCCTATGCCCAGAGGGGTTCTTTCAGAGGAGAGGTAGATGGAATGCAGGCAGATGCTCCCCACACCTAGCCTAACCACCAAACAAAACCCTGTGGGAGGAGCCGGGCGATTCTCCAGCACCTGTGGGGCAAGGCTAAACACTTAAGTCAGGACTGGGAGTCTTTAACATCAGACAAGTGGATCTTTGAAATAATAAAGCGAGGGACTGAGTTCTCAGCTTCAAAAATTTCAAAAGATGAGAACCAGATCCTTTCCACCTGCAAATCCATCAGAGGCTCTCGCTCTGGAAACAGAAGTCTCAACCCTCCTGGCTCTCAGAGCTGTAGAAAGGGTTCCTCCCCTACACCAGGGCAAAGGACTGTACTCCAGGTACTTCCTTACCCCAAAAAAGACAGGAGAATGGCGGCCCATCCTGGATCTCAGATACCTAAACAAGCACCTTTTAAAACCAAAATTCAAAATGGTGACTCTGGGAATTGTTTTACTCTCTCTCTAAGGCCAGGGGACTGGCTAGCATCCCTGGACCTCAAGGATGCCTACTTCCATGTTCTCATCAGAAGCTCCCACCGAAAGTACCTCAGATTCGAACTGCCCTCAGGCCATTATCAGTTCAGAGCAATGCCCTTCGGCCTCACCTCTGCCCCAAGGGTATTCACAAAATGCCTGGCAGTAGCAGTTGCTCATTTAAGAAGGCAAAAGATTGCCATCTTTCCTTACCTGGATGACTGGCTCATAGTGGGCCAGTCTCCAGACCAAGTCAAATTACACCTTCAGGTTACCCAGCAGCTGCTTACATCTCTAGGTTTCCTTCTTAATCTCCCAAAGTCAGTTCTAGAGCCTGTCCAGCTACTCACCTTCATAGGCGCAGAACTGGACACAAAGCAGGCCAGAGCTTTCCTTCCTCTAGAAGAGCAAAGACCCTGGTGGCTCTGGCCTCCTCCTTCACTCTGCAGGTCTCTCAACCAGCAAGGCACTTTCTGCAGCTCCTAGGGCACATGGCTGCCTCCACAGCAGTAGTGCAGGGAGCAAGATTTCAGATGAGGGACATTCAGTTCCATTTGAGAGCCTTCTGGTCTCAAAGGAGAGATCCTCTAACCAAATTGATCCCAGTAACTCGAACCCTGATCCAGGCCCTACAGTGGTGGCAGGATCAGAGCAATCTGAGACAGGGGTTCCTTTCATCCCTCAGTCTCACTCCTTGACCATTACTACAGATGTGTCCCTCTTGGGGTGGGAGCTCACATGGGCAACCTTACCACCCAGGGATTGTGGTCCCCTCAGGAATCTCTGCTCCACATCAATCTGTTGGAACTCAGAGCAGTTTTCTAGCACTTCAGGTTTTTTCTGCATCTGTTCAGAACAAAGTGGTACAGGTCAGAACAGACAACACCACTACAATGTGGTACATCAATCAGCAAGGGCACTCGTCTTCAGCCTTGTGCACCGAGGCAATGAAGTTGTGGTCTCTGGCTTATTCCTGAACACCTCCTCATGGCAGTTCACCTCCCAGGCAAGGACAATGTCCTGGCAGATGCTCTCAGCAGGATTTCCCAGGGGCCATCACGAATGGTCTCTGGATCCCCTAGTACTGGAGGTAGTATTTGCCAGGTGGGGCACCCTCAGATAGATCTTTTGCAGCCCCAGACAATCACCAACTTCCGCTATTTTGCTGCAGGCCCCCAGTGTTGGGCTCAGTCCCTCTGGATGCCTTCCTTCTCAACTGGGAAGGGAAGTTTCTCTATGCCTCCCCCCTCCACTTCCCTCTCTTGTTCAAGGTGCTAGTCAAAATCAGATCTCAACTTTGCAAGATGATTCTGATTGCTCCAGATTGGGCCAGACAGCCCTGGTATCCACTCCTACTGTCCTTAGCAGTCCACCTTCCCCTGTGTCTTCCCAGGAATCACAATCTGTTAACCTGTGCCCAGGGGAGAGTTTGGTACCCAAATCTCAAATCCCTCAACCTCAAGGCCTGGCTCTTGAAGAGTTAGAGTTTGCTGACCTACACCTTTCTCAGGGTGTACTCAATATCTTGAAAGCTTCTAGGAAGCCTTCCACCAGGGCTACTTATAATTCTAAATGGAAAAGGTTTTCCATGTGGTGCTCTGGAAAGCATATTTCCCCAGAATCTGCTGATTTGCCCAGAGTCCTGGATTATATGGTCCACTTAAATACTTTGGGGCTGAGGCCAGCTACCCTGAAAGTGCATTTGGCAGCTGTCTCTGCTTTTATATCAGCAGGAAAGCCCTCTTCTCTTTCTGCTCACCCTGTATTCTCCAAGTTTTCAAGGATTGCTTCACCAACCCCTCCATTCAGGTACCCTGCTCCTGCCTGGGATCTTAATGTTTGCATTGCTCAGCTTATGCAACCCTCCTTTGAGCCTTTGTCTTCAGCAGAGCTTAAGTACTTGACTTGGAAAACTGTGTTTCTAGTAGCCATCACTTCTGCCAGATTTAAAAGTGAATTACAAGCTTTGTCAGTGGAGCCTGATTTTATCTCCTTTCACAGAGATAAGGTGGTCCTCAGGACTAACAGGAAGTTCTTGCCTAAGGTGGTTTCAGATTTCGCCTTAATCAATCTATATCTCTTCCAGTGTACTTCACTGACCATTCCTCCTCTGAGAGAGGCTGCACAACAGATGTGAAGAGCCCTTAGTTACTACATAGAGCGTGCCATGGGTCACAGGTTTGACTCCCTCCAACTGTTCCTCACTTATAGTGAGGTTGGTAAAGAGAAACCTGCCACTAAAAGATCCATTGCCAGGTGGATTGTCTCTTGTATCCAATTTTGTTATCAAAAACTGGGTAAGGTTCCCCCTTCAGGCCTGAGGGCTCACTCTACCAGAGGTACAGCTGCGTCCCTGGCTGCAGCCAGGCACATCCCTATCATAGAGATATTCAAGCAGCTACCTGGAAAACAGTTCACACTTTCACCAAGCATTACTCCCTGGACATCCAGGCTAGGAGTGCTGCTCAGTTTGGCACAGCTGTGCTTCAGAGCCTATTTCCTAAGTAGGTTCTGTCCCTCCTCCATGGAGGTACTGCTGTGTAGTCTGCATATGTCAAAATATAGCAAGACTTCATGTTGTCTGAAGAAAAAATTACTCACCTTAGTAATGTTGTTTCTTCTAATGGAGTCTTGCTATATTATGACCTCCCCCCTGCCTGCCCCTCTCAGAACCTCTGCTTTTGGGATGTGGGTGAGCAGTGCAGTGTTAGCATAGTAGATGCTCACCTTGTTTTTTCACCCTCTTTTTGGGGTGTTTGGGTATGTTTTATTTTTGGATCCCCTGACTTGAGTCTTTGTTTTGGGACCAAAAATGTGTTATATTTTAGTAGCCAGTTGGCTAGTGTAGGTTTACAGCTTCCACACAGAATCTTAGTGAGTTTGCTCGTAAAGATCTGACAGTTTGATGCGAAGAACAACAAACAGAGTTCTCAACTGAGCTCACTCAAGATTCCATGCCTGGCATGGAAAGTTAACTCTTTCACCTCCGGAGCAGTTCAAGGCTGGGTCTAACTGCATATGTCACAATATAACAAGACTCCATTAGAAGAAACAACATTACTAAGGTGAGTAATTTTTCTTTCATCTGTGATAGTTGATAAGTACCCCAAGTAGCTGACAGCCGTTTTGGTTTTCTGTTGAGAGTGGGTGCTGTACTGTATGCTGTGGTCGGTGGCACATTATTTGTTCAGCACATTGTGGGACTGTGTTTATTTGGTAGTTTAATTGTTTTATTTTCATAGCGGTCATCTCATTGATCTGCAGCAGGCTTTCTTGTGGTGTTGTGTGCTGTGGAGATGCTGCAGTAGGAGGTTTGTCATTGGCAGGGCGGCTGTTTCAATAGGAAGCTGCAGCCAAACAAAAAGACACCGCTCTCATGGTGTGGTCAGTGAGGGTCTTTTTCTTTTTTTTTTTTTTTTTTCAGTTTGAAGAGCCGCCGATAGGGACATTATGCGAGATGTCGGGGCTGCTGCAGTTGGCAAGTGGAGGAAGTTGTGGCGGTGACAAGGCTGGTGGCGGAGACTTTTGAAGCCGTGATGATGTAGCTAGATATCATTATGGCTTAAACTGCTTCACCAATCGGCTTCTTAGATTTACGGTCTCCAGTTCTTAATCTGCCATGAATGTCAGGGAAAAGCTACATTGCTAGATATTGCCTAAGTGAAAAAAAAGAGCAGTCCCATCTAACACTAGCAAATGGGGGGCAATGTATGACTGTGGCCCAATTGGCAGGGAAGGAAATCAATGCACTGTTAGACTCAGGGAGTAGGCAAACATTGGTGCAAGCAGCGTTACTCCCCAGTGAGAACAAGGAAGGCACGACTGGAGTAACATGCATTCATGGAGACACACATTACTATCTGGTACAGAGTGCCACCTTATGTGTCCATGGACAGACACAAAACATGAAAGTAGGACTAGTGCCTAAATTACCAGTACCTGTGGTGATAGGGCATGACTATCTAAACTTTGATTCCTTGATGACTGTAACACCAAAGTTAACTGCCATCACCACTAGGGCACAGAGTAAACAAGAAAACTTTTGTCCCAAATATATCCTTCTGAGGATGGGGTTTATGGCAGCCCGGAAAAGGCAGGAAATCTAAGCAAGAAAGATAGAAAGCTAAACAATAATGGGCATAAAATGGACATACCTGAAATAAATGAATTGAGTCAAAAGAATGTCAATTTCAGTTCTGAACAGCATGCTGATGTGTCACAAACACCTTGTTTTTCACAGGTGGTAACAGCTGATAGTGGGGCATCATATCCCAGATATGTGATACATAGGGACATGTATACAGGGCATATAAAAAATCCTACCATGGGAAATATTGTGGAACAGTTGGTAGTACCCAAACAGCATGAGCAACAGTTGATCACCCTAGCCCGTGACATTCCCATGGCTGGGCACCTTGGAAGGGATAAAACCCTGAGACGATTATTGTATCACTACTACTGGCGGGAATCCATGAACAGGTGGCCAACTATTGTAGGAGCTGTCCAGAATGCCAAAGGGTAGCTACTATTACCAAGACAGAGAAAGTACCCTACACCCCTCCCATTAATAACCCCATTTGAGTGGATGGCCATGGATATCATGGGGCCCTTACCCAAAAGCAGTAAAGGGAATTGTTTCATTTTGGTAGTCAGTGACTATACCACATGATATCCAGAGACCATTCCCTTAAGAACAGTCACTGCTCCCAGAATAGCGGAAGAACTTCTGAAAATTTTCAGTAGAGTTGGTGTTCCCCTCAAAATTTTAACTGATAGGGGCAGCAATTTTCATTCAGCCTTGTTAACCCATCTCTACCAGTCTTTGGGCATTGGAGCCATATACATCTTACCTTATCACCCCAAACTGATGGGCTGGTAGAGAGGTTTAACAAAACCTTAAAGAAAATGTTAATGAAGTTTGTAGAAGAAGGGAAAGCCTGGGATATCTATCTACCTTTCCTGCTATTCACCTACAGGGAGGTACCCCAAGCCTCCACTGGCTTTTCTCCCTTTGAACTTCTGTACAGGAAAAACCCCAGGGGACCATTAGATATAATCACAAAATGATGGGAAAGGTATAAGGGAATGGACGATACTCCAACCTTAGAATACATAACCAAACTGAGAGAAAAGTTAGCTCAGTATATCCAATATGCCCATCAGCGTAACCAAGAGAAACAAAAAATTCAGAAGGATTATTATGACAAGGGGGTAGGCAATAAAACATTGAGGCCAGGGGATAAAGTGCTGCTCTTACTGCCCTCTAGAGAGAGCAAACTCACCATAAAGTGGCAAGGACCAATTCAAACAACATGAAGTCTTGCTGTATTCTGACATATGCAGTTAGGTCCTGCCTTTCAACTGCCCAGAGAACAAAGAGTTAAACTTTCTATGACTAGCATAGAATGTTCACCACGAGCTCGGTTGAAGCCCCTGTCTGCTGTTGTTTAAACTGCAACTGTCAGATTCTTTACTCCGCCTCACTGAACAGTCACTCCGGAGATTTCTCCTGCTGCTCGGTTCAAAAAGTCAGTTGAAGTGTCAGTTTTTAGTCAGTTTCTACTGAATTACTGTTACCGCTTAGTCAGTTCAAGTCTCTGTCTGTGGTACTGAGAGTACTAGATAGGTTTTTGTCCTGTTTCTGTGTGGAACTTGTAAATTGTGGATCGGTTCGGCTGAACCGATCAGTTTGAGGTAAAAAAACATTTCTTACTTTAAAGTGTGGTAACTGGTCCGTATCGGTTCTAAAAAAGCAGTTTAGTCGTTTTTCCAAGACCATGACCGGTCAGGAACGATAGAAGTCTTGCCTGGCAGATTGCGAAAAAGATACGTTTTTGGTTAGGATTAGCCATGTCTGAGAAGGCCAAGAAAAACCGGGCCCACTGGGGTTTCAACACTGCAGTGTGTGTGGGAAGTCTTTGCCAGGCTGATCCCACACCACCTGTGTTTATTGTCTGAGGTTTGACCACCTCCCGATTCAGACTGCCAAATTTGCAAGAATTTTCCCAAATCTACCCTGGAAAAGATTAGCAGACTGAGGGAAAGGGAGGCCAAGAAGTCTGCTGACCCGGATGGCCAGCCCGGTTCGGTTCCAACCGAGCCAGATGGAGTGCCTCTGACCAGAGGCGTGCTTCCCGGGCAAGGAGAGCTGATTCGAGGAATGGGTTCCGATAAAAGAAAAAGAAAAGACAAATCGACGGTTCGGACCCAGAATTTCATACTCAACCACTGATGAGATAGCCAAAGGCGATAAGGATTGTGCAATGGTTCAGTTCCGACCAGCGGCACCATCTGGCAGGGGCTCGGTTCGTCGGTTCCCCGGTTCGGATTATACTTTGGAAGAATTTTATGAACCAGAGGGAGGAGGAGGGAGGGAGAGTATGAGGATGATTATGGTGATGGTGAAAGTCTGGATGTGCCTATTGACCCGGACATCTCCCCAGACAGACCTTCAGGTGTTTCTCCTCCTAGGCTTTCTGAGTCCCCTTCACACTACATGTTTTACAAAAAAGTGGCTGATACCCTCCAGCTTCCTGTGGAAGAAGCAGTAGAGGATCAGGAAGAGCTTGATTATGTTGAGATGATGGACATCCCAGAGTCCAGGAGACTGTCTATTCCCCTCCACAAATCCTTTGGGAAACAGACACAAAAAATTCTTAAGTCTCCTAATTCTATACCTCCTGTGGACAGACGAATGGACAAGAGGTACACTCTCTCAGGCTCAGACACGGAGTTCCTTTTTCAACAATGCAGCCATGTTGGTGCCTGTGATAAGGCAAACATTCCTTTGCATCACAACCCAGACAAGGACTCCATGAAGATTGATGCCATGGCAAAGAAACAATACATGGCAACATCTTTGGGACTCAGCCAGGCTAACTATATGGCCTATACAGCCGTATACCAGAAGTCCAGGTGGGACACTGTGCTGGCTCTGGCTAAACAGGCACGAGCCAGCTTGCCAGGAGCTGGAGCAGGTGGCTGCAGATGGGATTGAGGCACTGAATGTACAGTTTCATGCTGCTGTAGACTCCAATGATGTATCATCAAGACTCACGGCTACATCTGTGGCTCTTCGGAAGATGGCTTGGCTCAGATGTACTAGCCTCTCACAGGATACCCAGGCTAAGGCCATGGATTTTCCTGTAATTGGTAATTCTCTGGGGAGCAGACAGAGAATTACATGAAGAAGATGGATGAGTACAGGACCACTTACAGGAGTGCTCAGGCCAAAGAAAGGCAAGCAGCTCCTCAGAGGCAGCAGTCCAGGGGCAAGGGCAGGCCTTTCCAAAGGCCTTTTTACCAAGCTTGAGCCTCCTCTTCTTCCTTTTCACAGCGGGGGTTCTTTAGAGGGAGAGGCAGAAGGGGGATGAGCAGGCCTGCATCCACCCCTCAGCCTAAAGCCCCTGCCAAGCAGACACCCTGATGGGTCTGCCCGGGTCGATTCTCCCATACCAGTAGGGGGCAGGCTTGCTTACTTTGTCCTGGACTGGAAGTCTCTTACATCAGACAAGTGGGTCCTGGAAGTAGTAAGCCAGGGACTGGTTCTCAGGTTCAAAAAATTTCCCAAGATGAGAGCCAGATCTTTTCCACCTGCAAATCTCTCAGAGACCCTTGCCCTAGAGGCAGTGGTTTCTTCTCTCCTAGCTCTCAGAGCTATAGAGAGAGTTCCCACCCTACACAGGGGCAAATGATTTTACTCCAGGTACTTCCTAACCCCAAAAGACAGGAGAATGGCGGCTCATCCTGGACCTAAGATATCTGAACAAACATCTTTTGAAGCCAAAGTTCAAAATGGTAACTCTGGGAATTATCTTTCCCTCCCTAAGGCCAGGGGACTGGCTAGCCTCCCTGGACCTCAGAGATGCCTACTTTCACATTCCCATCAGGTGCTCCCACAGAAAGTACCTCAGGCTCGAGTTGCCCTCAGGCCACTATCAATTCAGAGCAATGCCCTTTGGCCTAACATCAGCCCCAAGGGTTTTCACAAAGTGCCTGGCAATAGTAGTTGCCTTCCTAAAAAGGACAAAAGATCTCCATCTTCCCATACTTGGACGACTGGCTCATAGTAGGTCAGTCTCCAGACCAAGTCAAGTCACATCTGCAAGTGACCCAGCAAGTGTTCACTTCCTTAGGATTCCTTCTCAACCTACCAAAGTCGGTTCTCAAACCAGTACAGCTCCTCACCTTCATAGGTGCAGAACTGGATACAGTAAAGGCAAGAGCCTTCCTTCCTCTGGAAAGGGCAAGGACCCTTATGGAACTGGCCTCTTCATTCACCCTTCAGGTGTCTCGACCAGCAAGGCATTTCCTTCAGCTACTGGGCCACATGGCAGCTTCCACAGCAGTGGTCCAGGGAGCAAGATTCCAAATGAGGGACATTCAGTTCCATTTAAGAGCCTTTTGATCCCAAAGAAAGGATTCCCTTACCAAACTAATCCCAGTGACTCGAGCCCTGATCCAAGCCTTGCAATGGTGGCAGGATCAGGACAATTTGAGACAAGGGGTTCCATTTGTTACTCAGTCTCATTCACTGATACTCACCACAGATGCTTCCCTGCTGGGCTGGGGAGCCCGTTTGGGGGATCTTACCACCCAAGGGCTGTGGTCACCTCAGGAATCTCTGCTTCACATCAATCACTTGGAACTCAGAGCAGTGTTTCTGACACTGCAAGCTTTTTCCAAATCTGTACAGAACAAGGTGGTTCAGGTCAGAACAGACAACACCACCACCATGTGGTACATCAACAAGCAAGGAGGCACTCGGTCTACGGCCTTGTGCACAGAAGCAATGAAGTTGTGGTCCCTGGCCTATTCCTCCAAACCTCTCTGATAGCAGTTCACCTCCAGGGAAGGACAATGTCTAGCAGATGCACTGAGCAGAATATCCCAGGGCCATCACGAATGGGTCCTAGATCCTCTAGTTTTGAAAGTGATTTTCTCAAGATGGAGCACACCAGAGATAGATCTTTTTGCAGCCCCAATCACCAACTTCCTCACTTTTGTTGCAGACCCCCAGTCTTGGGCTCAGTCCCCCTGGATGCTCTGAATCTGAACTGGGAAGGGAAATTCCTGCATGCTTCCCCCCTTCCCTCTCCTGTTCAGGGTGCTAGTCAAGATAAGGTCACAACCATGCAAGGTGATTCTGATTGCTCCAGACTGGGCCAGACAGCCATGGTATCCCTTGTTGCTGTCCCTAACAGTTCACCTTCCCCTGTCTCTTCCCAGGAATTACAACCTGTTAACATTCCCTCGGGGAGGATTTGGTACCCGAATCTTCAGTCTCTCAATCTCAAGGCTTGGCTCTTGAAGAGTTAGAGTTTGCAGATCTGCAGGGACGTCCGGTTCCGGTAAGGCCTAGAGAACCTCACGTCTGAATAGCTCTTGCCTTACAACTTTTAAAATCGAGCAATCTGGTAACTAATATCGCTACAGAACAGTCAAAAATAAAATAAATATTGCTCCAAGACAATACCTGGCCATGGCTAAATCTTCCAGGAACTGATTCCTCCCAATCACGGATCAAATAGACAGGGAGGAGGTGCACTCTGATGACAGCAGCCCTCTAAACCCTCACAAGGCTCCAAAGAAAACACCAACAGCAACAAAAATTAAATCCTCTAGAGAAACCGCAGAGACCTCTACCGAAATGATACTCTAGGCAATTGCTGACTTCAAGAAGAGGTCCGTGACTCGTTGAAAGATTTGAGAGGTGATCTGGTCAATTTGGAGGCCAACTGACAGAAGCCGACACACAGATCACTGCCAATACTACGCGCCTAGACACCCTGGAGGCTACAATTAAATCTATCCTTTCGAAGCAGATCTCACTCTCATTGCGCCAGGAAGATGCAGAAAATAGGAGTCAGAGGCACAATATATGTATATTTGGCATCCCCGAGGGGGAGGAAGGCACAGATCCTACAGCATTCTCTGATTATCTCCTTCGCACGGCCTTAGCCCTGGACCCAGAGTACCAATTAGATATTGAGAGGGCTCATCGAGCCTTGGGCCCAAAGCCCACCTGGCCGGATGCAGGGCCCCGATCCTTCCTTATCAGATTCTTAAGCTATCAGGTGAAGAAACCCTACTCATCAAAGCCTGGAAAAAGGGAAAATCACATGGGGTCAAGCACGATTACTGTTTGATAATGACTATGCTCCCTTGGCCTTAGCGACAAAGAAGGGACTATGAGCCTTTATTTCCACACTTCAGGGCCCAACAAATTAAGTTTAAAACCCCTTACCTGGCTAAATTAGTAGTACACCAGTCCTCAGGAACTCAGGTCTATACCTCGGCACCCAAGGCTACCCGTGATCTCCAAGCATGAGGCATAATCCCGGAGCAACCGAGATAATCTGCTGTCCAGCGCTCCCTGAAACCTCAGCTCCAGAAGAAGCAGCATGAACCTGTGGAGTCCGACACGATCCAGACCCTACTCCAGCAACTTCAACAATTCAGGAATGGAACAAAATGAAATGACTTCATTTCGAATTACAGCATATCCTTTGGACTCAGACTTGTGCACTTGCTGCTTTTTCTAACAGTATCCCTTTCTTGGGAGGGATTGAATTTTGAATTGGTCTCTCTGATCTGAGCCGGCTTCAGCTTGGGGGGGGAGGTGGGAGGGGTGTTCTGATACTGGAGGGTTCCTCAATCTTTGTTTTGGAAAGGGTAAGCCACCTGGACATTCTCCTTTTGTTTGTGGAGGTATTCCCTTAGCCTGGATGTTTAGTAGCTTGGGGGGTGGGACTCCAGGCTCCCGTGGGCCTCTGATATGGAGAATTTATCTTGCTCTTCTGGCTGGGCACTTTTGAGTTGCACCTTTTCCTCTTGAGCCTCAAGCCACCCCTGGGGCTGCCCTCCTGATGGCCTTTCGCCCCACCCCAAGTTTCCGGGGCCTACTCCAGCCCCCTCCAGGTGGAAGACCCTCGGCTTGATCGGAGCAGGCTATGGATCCCGCTCTGTCACCCTTGTCTTTTCTCACCAGTGGGGCCCTTGGAGTTACAGTCATTGGGGAGGATTGCTGCCGGGGTCCATAGATCGGGAGCTCTTGCTTGGGGAGGAGGTGGGCCTGGGGGTTGGAAGGGAGTCGTGCTGAGACAGTACCTGGGTATGGGGCTGGGGACCAGACCTTGAGCTCCTAGCTGCTCTCCAGTGGGTTGGTCTCACCCTCCAGGTTCCTAGGTCCTCCCTGTCGTGAGGGTGGGGCTCCAGCGGAGGTTTCTGTTTTGTCCTTAAGCAGTTAGGCAGGACTCACCGCCCCCTCCCACCCACCCTGGTCGTTTACCCTCCTGAGCCTCCAATAGCCAGAAGCTAAGCAGGTCTCGCACACTGGTAGGGGGTTACCTGGGTTCTGGCGGGTCCCTCCGGCTTTCTTCCTCTCCCAGTGCATCCGTGGATTCCAGTGCCTTCTGTTGCCCCGATTGAATCAAAATGAGGCTGTCGGGACAAGATCTGCTACCCGACCTCGCATTGTCTGCTATTTCAATAGGGGGGAGGGCTCCTCCATTTGCCCCTGAAGACGGGGGAATCTTTCCCCTTCGGGCTTGGATGGGGGAACCTTTCATAGCTTTGTCAGGCTTATAGTCTGGCATGCTCTGGGGGGAGTAGTTTAGCAGGTTGATCCTGAACCCTGCTCTATAGTAAATCTCCCTGGGTTTTTTTTTTCTCTTTTTGGACTGTATATTGTATTGGCCCTTTAACCAGGATGGGTCCTGCGGGTCCAGATCTGTGATATGGAGTTGTTATCGGGGGGGCATTGGTACCCCCTTCCTCTCCCCCAGGGCTCATAAGGATCCCAAATATGTATTTTAACTCTAGGTACCCCCTCTCCGAGAATAGCAGGTGTTCATTGTACTTCATCCCTCAATAGCCCAGGTTGTGCTTGTGTCTACAAGCCCCATAAATGTTATAGATATGAATGAAGTTGTCTTTGGCTGCTCCCCCTCCCTCCCTTTTTCCCTCTTTCTTACATGAGACCCCCCACCAGGTGGGGCAGGCCTCTAGACATACTGGCCGGGCTTTGCTCCATCCCTATTCCCACGAAACACACTCCATTGGTGGTATGCTTTGGGCCCCCCCGCCCCGTGGCTCGGAGTTGAATCCAAGAGCTTGGTCCCCTCCAGCTGACCATTTTGGGCTTGCCTTTCTGGCGGGGGAAGGGGACCAGCAGATCATTAAAGAGGTCTGGTCTGCCCCATGGCCTTTGGGGTCAGTCGGGGCACTTGTGGGGGGGCCGTCATTGGCTCGTCACCCTGGGGGCATTGGGTGCCTGGGAGCCCCCCTCAAGATATACAACAAGTGGAGGAATGGCTGGGGGGAGACAGTTTTCCTCCCTTCCTCACCCTTTTTTTTTTTCTTCCTTCCCCGTCAGGCTGGGGGTCAGACATCATAATGGAACAAACTTTCATGGCTTTTGCCTTCTTCTCCTCTAATATTCCACTTAATACCCTCCTCCCTTAAAACTTTGAACTTAGCCACACCATACTGGTTGAGGTATTGAGTACTCAGTAGCTCTGGTTGTTACTTTCTCTACAGGCAGTTACCGAACCACCTCAGGAGTGGTCTAGATACTGCTCCCTTAGGGTCTCGGTTCCTGCACCCGGAATTTTATTCCAGGTCCAGGTTAAGAACCCCTTCTCCAACTGGGTCCTTTCAGGGCCTTTGTTGTGGAGACTCTTCAAGTAGCTCTAGATGAGCTTCTTCCACTTGGAAGTCTTTTTGTACACAAGTTCATCCCCAGTCAACATCCTACATAACCACTACATTGAAATACAAGAGAAAACTGAGGGGATTAGATGTTGGGTTAACTTAGGTCTGTATATAGTTTTGTTTTATGGTTTATCTTGGCCCCAACAGAGTGGCCAGTGGGGGTGGGAGGGGGACTGATGTTGATAAAAAACTACACAATGGACTGGTTTATTCTTTATATAGTAAGTTTATTGATACAGGATTGTAAGAATTCTCCAATAGACTGGGTGAAGCCAGGGTCCTATTTCTCTCGGTTGGTCGGTGTGGTCCGGGTCTCCTCCTCTCTCTTCTCCCTGGATAGAAAAGAAACATACAATTAAACACAATACTCTCCTCTGTAGGAATGCCTGCGCTTAACCCAGTAAGGATCTTTTCCCACAATATAAATGGGATTCACGATCCAATTAAGAGAGGCCAGACTAATGCAATGCCTATCTAAACAAACCTCAAATATATTTTCCTGCAAGAAACTCACCTTTCTGAAGCAGAACATCTTAAATTACATTGGGGGGGAGATATAAAGTGGTGGCCTCTTCTTACCCTAGGGGCAGAAAAAGAGGCACGGCCATCCTGATTCCTAGAAATACCCAATTGGAAATTCAACACACGCATATCGATCCCGGGGGACGATATGTTATTCTCCAAGCTATACTATTCGGTAATCAGGTTACGCTAGCCAATGTCTATTTTCCTCCTGGTTCAACCCTTCAGGTTTATAAACATTTCATTTCAGTCCTTTTCTCCAACTTGAAGGGATAGCTGATTATGGGCATTGACCTAAATTTAACATTATCCCCACATCTAGATTGTTTGAAACCCCTTGGGCATAGAAATAATAACATGGCCAGACACTTTAGGAAGTCAGTTGAACACCTGGGTCTGATCAACGTGTGGCGTGGGATCTTTCCTTCGGATCCTGGCTATACCTATTACTCCCCTAGATTCAATACCTACTCAAGGTTAGATTACTTCCTGACCACTTATGAACACTTATCATTGATTCAGGATATTGGTATAGGTCAAATTTTATCAGACCACCACCCCTAACTATCTCTCTTGACCTGGGTAGGGAAGGAAAGAGATCGTTATGGAGGCTTAATCCTATTATTTTATCAGACCCAGATCTTCTAGACTCTCTATCAATTAAAATTCCTAGATTTTTTGCAGAAAGTACTGATCCCTCAATAACTCAGGGCATGCTGTGGGACACTATGAAGGCGACCATTCAGGGGGAACTAATAGCATTTTCTTCCAAAAAAACAAAGAAAGAGACCTAGAGTATCATAGGGTAACCAACCAGCTTAAGAACTTTCAGTTCCTTTACAGAGATGAGGACTCAGATCTTCAGCGCTTAATCAAAATACAAGGCAGACCTTCAGAAAATCGTGGATAATAAGATCAGCAATCACTTTATTACCTTCGTCAGACTATTCATGAGGGGGACCTAGGGTGTTAAGAACTTAACTCATAGACTAAGAAATAACAAAGCAACCTCTACAATTCTCCATCTTAAGGATCCCACATCTGGTCAAACCCATCATTCTATTACCCATATACTGTACAAAAGACTTTTATGGACTACTATGCCAAATTTTATTCCCTCCTGCACACTAAATCATATAGAAGCCACATATCTTGGCCCAAGCTAACCTCCCAACCCTGACTCCTAGCCAAATTAATTCCCTAATAGCCCCGATCTCGGACTTTGAGATTGAAGAGATTATTAAAAATATCAAGCCAGGAAAATGCCTGGGCCCAGATGGTTTCATTCCAGAATGGTACAAGAAGTTCAAAAAAATTTTAACTCCAAAACTCCAGGCGCTTTTCAATGACATATCCCGGGGAGGAATCCCCCCCTCGTGGGAGTATGCCACAATAGCCCCTATATTAAAACCTAATAAAGACCCTTCTGATCCTAAATTTTATAGACCAATTTCCATCTTAAATGTCGACTATAACATTTATACAGCCATCTTATCATCTAGATTAGAAAATTTAATTCCCGCTATCATACACCCCGACCAAACTGATTTTGTTAAAAATCAAAATACAATGGATAATATATGCAGGGTCCTCCTCTTCAAGAATATAGTTCGGACCAGGCAGATCCCAGTAGTCTTTATAAGTCTTTTTTTTTTAAATTCTTTTCCTGGGGTCCTCCGTCACTCTTCAGCCTAGTCCACGGCCCCGGGCTCCCACCACCTGCCTATTTTCTGCCTCCCGGTCACCCCGGCTTACCCCAGTGGGGGCCAGGGCACTGGTCCCCTCAATATCAGTGCCCGGAGCAGTAACTGGTTGGGAGTGCAGCGGCTGGGTGAATTGAAGCCGAGGAGAGCTTCACTAGGCGGAGGATCCCCTCCTTCTTTTCCTCCTGAATTTTTCTCCCGGAGGCGGGGCGTGCAATGGCCGGGCGTCACCCGCCCTCCTCCCCGGAGATTAGCGGCAGCGTGAGAGCTCCGGCCTCCATCAGGAGTCCTCAGTGCTCCGGATGCTGTCAGCTACCCTCCCCAGAGAAGGAGAGCAGTCAAAGGGCTCTATCCTTCTCCCGCTGTAGCCCGACCCCTTGATAACTCGGGTCCGTTCCCGAACCGTCGCGGCGTCGCGAGCGGAAATCCCACCGCTGCTCCAACGGGCCGGCCCTTTATAAGTCTTGACGCTGAGAAGGCCTTTGACCGGGTCTCATGGCCTTTCTTATGGGAGACTCTCAAAGCATTTCATTTCCCACTACAATTTATTGCAATCTTAGAAAATCTATATCTCTCCCCGAAGGCCTATCTCAGAGTCAATGGCTCCCTTTCTACCCCCTTTCACCTATATCAGTAGGACTAGACAAGGATGCCCATTGTCCTCTTATATTTTCACTCTATTTATTGAACCTTTGGCTGCTTGCCTATGTAATACACCCGCTGTGGAAGGGGTCCCAATAGTGCAAACCAAATATAAGGTATGCCTATTTGCTGATGACATTATGCTAACACTATTATCCCCTTCACAGTCGATCCAATCGGCCTGGAAAATATTTGCCCAATTCGAGAAACTAGCCGAATTCAAATTGAACATAAGCAAGACAGAAATAATATCTTTCAATTACTCTCCCTCTCCCCAGATTAGAAAGGTATTTCCATTTAAATGGAGGACTACTAAAATAAAATACCTGGGGATCCATCTTCCCCACGATCCGGGTGTCATAGAACTCTCCAATTATGAACCACTAACAATTCAAATACAATCGGACCTAAGCAAGTGGTCCTCTTATTGCACTTCCTTACACCAAAATATTCTAGCACTTTGCACTAATATCCTCCCACGAATACTTTACTTACTTCAGACCATTCCTTACTTTCCTTCCAAATTTTACTTTACTTCATGGAACAAAATGATCCAAAACTTTATTTGGGGAAGAGACCGACCCGGACTAGACTTTTCACACTCAAGTTATCCCTTAAACAAGGTGGTCTAAATCTCCCAGACTTGCTCCTATACGCACAAACAGCATTCCGAATCCTTATACTATAATTAACATCTTCATATAACTCTTCCCAGAAGTCCATAGAATTCCACCTTAATGACTTACGATATCAGGAAGATATTGTTCTGCACAGATGGTAACTCATAACTCCCTCTTCCCTCACTGGTATTACAGCCCAAACTTACAAGCTTTAGAAACAACTGAGAAAAGCAGGCCCTATCCAGCAGATATTTGAATCTTGCAAATTAATATCTCAAGACGAAAAGTTTGTTCCCAACTGTATGGATCAGGCCTTTTCTCAATGGCGGTCTTTGGGCCTATCCCATATCTACCAGTTTCTCTCTCCCAATGGCATTATCTTGTTTGATAAGCTTCAATCTCAGTTCTCCCTAAGATCTTTGGATCTCTTCCGATACTTTCAAATCCGAAATCATCTTCTAAAATAAAGTAATACCCTAAAATCCTTCCCAATGTCAAAACTACTGAAATTATTCATCGACACCATTGAGGGGAGACCAGGGTCTCATATAATTGGCCAAATACACACTGAATTGCAATTTGGACTCCCTAACACCACATCTTTAATGTTGTCCGCCTGGAACAGGGACTTGCAATTACAGATTTCCCTGGAAATATGGCTCAAAACAGCATTGGTTGAGATAAAATCAACCTCATCCCCGTACTGGAGGGAATTTGCTTGGAAATGTCGCTCGAGATACTTTGAGCGCCCCTCAGTCCTCATGAAGTATCTCCCGGACATATTCGGTAGGTGCTGGAGGGAATGTGGGTGCCTTTGGGCCACCCTTTCTCACGACTTTTGGACCTGCCCATACCTCATGCCGTTTTGGCTAACTTTCCAAAATGAACTGTCCATTTTGTTTTCAGAACCTATAGAATTAACAGCCGAACAATTCCTTTGGGGATCTACCGGACCAGCCCGGGGAGGACTATATTCGTTTAATGCCGTGTGGCCATGAAGAAAGCGATCATGAGATGTTGGATGAAAACAAGATCCCACATTACAAAATTGGAGACAAATAATGTTAGAAATTTATAAAGCTGAGACTTTTAACCTGGAGCTCGGAAACTCCATAGTACAAATCCGAAAATGGAATCAATGGTCTCAGTAGGTTTCTTCTCAGAACTTAGATTTACCACTTTAAACCCACTAGACCCGAATATGGGTTAGTAATTTATGGAATATCCCTGCTCTACCTTATTTCCATACCAAGCAAGGGCCAAGGCTTCACCACGAGACCTAAACTTTATTAAATGTGTTTCTGGATTTTTTCTCTCATCAAACATGACCTACCTACTTGTATGTTTATCATACAATCTGTGTATCTTCTGGCTACAGCATTGTCCAAAGTGTAGTATTACATAAATCTTCTGAATAAAGAAATAAAAAAAAAAATTTGCAGATCTGCATCTTTCCCAAGGGTTCTGAATATCCTTAAGGCTTCTCGAAAGCCTTCCACCAGGAAGACTTACAACTCCAAATGGAAAAGATTCAGCATTTGGTGTTCTAAGAAGAATATTTCTCCAGACTCTGCTGAATTGCCTACGGTTCTGGATTATATGGTCCATCTTAATGGCTCAGGCCTCAGACCAGCTACCCTTAAAGTACACTTGGCAGCTGTTTCTGCTTTCCTGTCAGTAGGCAAGTCTCTGTCATCCCATCCTGTATTCTGTAAGTTTTCAAGGATTGCTTCACACAATCCCCCTTTGAGGGATCCTGCTCCTGCTTGGGACCTTAATGCTTGCATTGCTCAACTTATGAAACCCCCCTATGAGCCTTTGCCCTCAGCAGAGCTTAAGTACTTGACTTGGAAAACTGTGTTTTTGGGCCATTACTTTTGCTAGGCGTATCAGTGAATTGCAAGCCCTGTCAGTGATCTCTTTTCACAGAGATAAAGTGGTCCTTAGAACTAACAGAAAGTTCTTACCTAAAGTGGTTTCAGATTTCCACCTCAACCAGTCTATTTCTCTCCCTGTTTTCTTCACTGATCATTCCTCCTCAGGGGAGAGGAGGCTACACAGCTTGGATGTTAAAAGAGCCCTTAGCTACTATATAGAGCATACCAAGGGTCACAGGTTTGAATCCCTCCGGTTGTTCCTTACTTATGAGAAGTTGGAAAAGGCAAACCCGCCACTAAGAGATCTATTGCCAGGTGGATTGTTTCTTGTATACAATTCTGCTATGAAAAACTGGGTAGAACTCCACCCTCAGGCCTGAGGGCTCATTCCACTAGAGGTACAGCTGCTTCCCTGGCTGCTGCCAGGGATATTTCTCTCTTAGAAATTTGTCAAGCAGCCACCTGGAAAACAGTCCATACTTTCACCAAGCATTACTCTCTGGATATCCAGGCTAGGAGTGATGCTCGGTTTGTCACAGCAGTACTTCAGAGCTTGTTCCCAAAGTAGGTTCTGTCCCTCCTCCATGGAGGTACTGCTTGGTAGTCTGCATATGTCAGAATAGAGCAAGACTTCATGTTACTCACCTTAGTAATGTTGTTTCTTCTAATGGAGTCTTGCTGTATTCTGACCTCCCCACCGCCTCCCCTCTCAGAACCTAGATTTTGGGATGTGGGTGGGCAGGAGCAGTGTTGGCACCCTAGGGGGGGTCCTTTTTACACCCTTTTTGGTTTGGGTGAGAGATTGTGTTTTGGATGTGCTTTGTTTTTGGGTTTCCTGACTTGAGTCTTCCTTGAAACCAAAAAAAGTTTTATATATTTGCCAGCTGGCTAGTAAGAATTTTACAGTTTCCACACACAACACCTAGTGAGTCTTTGCTCATAAAGATCTGATGGTTGCAGTTTAAAGAACAGCAGACAAGGGCTTCAACTGAGCTCTGGTGGAACATTCTATGCTAGTCATAGAAAGTTTAACTCTTTGTTCTCTGGGGCAGTTGAAAGGCAAGACCTAACTGCATATGTCAGAATACAGCAAGACTCAATTAGAAGAAACAACATTACTAAGGTGAGTAATTTTTTCATGTGGTACAAAGGCAGGTAGGCTTAGTTAATTACGAAATAGAGATACCTGAAAGGAGGAAAAAGTTTCAAATATACCATGCAAACCTTTTGAAATTATGGTTTGAGCAATCATAACAAAACCCCGTTCCAGCCTTATTCATCTACCAAGAGCAGCCTAACTGCAAAATGGAACAAGCCTATCAAAGATTGGAAGGGGCATATAAGGACATAACTATCAACCCTGATCTAGATAGTAAGCAAAAAGGGGATTTGGACCAAGTATTGGGAACATTTAAAAAGAGTTTTACTTGTCTCCCCGGGAAAGTGAAGGGGGTGGAACATTAAATTCACTTAAACCAGGAAGCCCCTATCAGACAAAAACCGTACCGTTTGCCTGAAAAGATGAGAAAGGAGGTCATTAAAGAAGTAGAGAAAATGCAAGCTTTAGGGGTTATAGAACCGTCCTCAAGTGAATGGGGTTTCCTATGGTGATGGTAGAAAAGAAAGAGGAGGCATCAGATTATGTCTGGATTTTCACTGCCTTAGTAACATCTCAAAATTTGATGCATACCCCATGCCGTTGGCGACAATATTGATCGTCTAGAATGCCAGTTCATCAGTACCCTCGACTTAATCAAAGGGTACTGGCAGATCCATAAATGGCCAAGTCAGTGATAAAACCACCTTCAGTACCCCTCTGGGACTATTCCAATTTACCACCATGCCCTTCGGGTTACATGGGGTGCCTGCCACTTTCCAAAGATTTATGGACAAAATCCTTAGAAGCCACAGAGATTATAGTGCTGCTTGGATGACGTGGTGGTATTCAGTCCAGGTTGGGAAGACCACATATGACATTTACCTCAGGTCCTTGAAGCTATTTCCCAAGCCAAATTGACAGTAAACCCCATCAAATGCACCCTCGCAATGAGGGAAACCAAGTATTTAGGTTTTTGTATCGGGCACGGCAAACTTGTGTCACATACAGGGAAGGTAGATGCAGTAGTCAATAGCCCTGACCCCTCACCAAATGCCATGTAAGATCGCCTTTGTAGCTAGTCGGATAATTATCAAGAGGTTTGTGCCTGATTTGCTCAATAGCCAGCCCCTAACAGATCTTACAAAGAAGAATAACCCTACCAAGGTAAAATGGACTTGTGAAAAAGCTTTCTGTAAAATAAAGGGGTATCTTTGTGCCTCCTCTCTCCTTAAAAGCCCAGATTTTAACCTCCCATTTATTGTTCAGACTGACACCTCTAATACAGACATAGGTGCTGTCCTATCTCAGATCGTTGAGGGGAAGAGCATCCTATCATCTATATTAGTAGGAAACTACATACTAGGAAACCAAATACCCCACTATTGAAAAAGAGTGTTTGGCTCTAAAATGGGCTGCAGATGCATTAAAATTTTATCTTTGGGGTGTAGAATTTGAGGTCTGGACAGATCACAATCCTTTATGTTGGCTCCAGGCTATGAAAGAGAAAAAACCTTATCATGCAGTGGTACCTGGCCTTGCAACCTTAAGGTTTATCATTAAACATAGATCAGGTAGCCAGCCCAGTGGCACTGAGGCTGAGGCACTGGGCCTTTCACATGCCCAGCGACCCATGTTTGGGAATGAGCACGGGCTGGGGTCGGCAGGGAAGGAGAAGGGTCACACGTCCATTGGACTGCTCGCCTTCTCCGGGAGTAGGGACCAGCACTCAGTGCACTGCTGGCGCCCCAGCGGAGGCTGGAGGCTAGAGCACTGAGACACAGCAGGGGAAGGCGAGGCAGAAGCTCAGAGAAATGCGTATGGGAGTGTGCATGTTCGCTTCTTGTGGTGTCATTGCACATCCTAGGCTTTGGGGAAAAAATGGAGGAAAAGAGGTCCTGGCGTGCTTCATGGTGGTCGATTCCTGCAGGCACCACCCCCGTGATTGGCAGCAACATACCTCCAGTACCAGTTCCTTGTGTGAGGTGGGTTGAGGGATCCCACCACCCCACCATGGGGGGCAAGCCGTGGGGCAGCTGGAAGATGAGCTGTGAGCGGGGGACAGGGCTGGGGGATCTGACAGGAAGTACTACTGTCAGGGACTGGGAGGATAAATAAACTAACTAAAAAAAAAAAAACATAGATCAGGTCCTACCAACAAAAATGCAGACTTTATATCCCGCTATGGAGCGGGACTAAATGATTCAAATAATCAGATAGAATCAGACCTCGGGGTAATGAGTAATACATCATAGGACAACTTCTAACACTGATTATTGGTTTTTTGTGTTTTGTTTTTATTTTTGGACCCTGAGGTGGAGTTTTGGAGAGTGGGTGGGCTGAAGCTCCATCTCTCCCTGTGAGAGATCTGATTACTACTATCTGATTATGAAATAGCCGCCAATAGGATGCGAACACTCTCTGGGTTTCCTCTTGAGTGGGGAGGAATATATGGAAGGGTGTAGGACTCCAGAGACCCTTCTTAAAAGTCTGTTGCAACAGCACTATGCTCCTATTTTCTTTAACTGCCTAAACTACTCATTTCATTTTCCCCATGCACAGGTAGGCCACCTGTTTCATGTTCTGTCTGTCCCTTTAGCTTCTTTCTAATCTCAGGTCTCTGTGAGCTTCAAACCCACTTTGTTTTGTTATTGCTCTGTGAGCAAATTTGCGATCCAGCTTTCGAATGTGCCATGCAATTCCTGCATCAGGCGCATTAATTTGCTTCTCGTAAATGAACGTGTTTGCAAGTGAGTCTTTATATTCTAAATGGGAGTTTAAAGAAAATAAGAAAAGGCACTGCACTTCCTGAAATAAAACATGGGGTACTGTTATTTTACCTTTGTGGTTACTCTTTGGAATTTCCTTTTGTGGGTTGTGAGTTTTTAAAACAAGACTGCTGCCTCCAATAAACTAAAAGCGAGGTGCTCTCCACTCCATGCATTCAAATGTTGTATTTATTTCATTTAGAGCTCAATACAGGAGTGTCTCTGGAGCTGCTCCAAAACAAAGAAAAGCTTAAATTAAAAAGAAAAGTATGCAAGAGCTTGGGGTAGCATTGTTTTCTTCAGAACTGTTTAGTGCTGCAGTTCTGAGCCACACCCTTGCTCTTGCATAACAGTCTGCAAACATAAAACAAGTATAAATGCCTCAGAAACTAAAGAAACATAATAAAAACAGTTTAAGGATGCAGACTGTATGTTTTAAATAGTTTTTTTTTTTTGTTAAGGCTTACCTGGGAAGCTCGCAAAGGTTTATTTTGGGTTTTTGTTGCTGAGGACTAGTCTGGTGCTCATTTTATGCAGACAGGTTCTCCTCAAGTTTTTGACCTATTCCTGTAGTGCTGGCCGCCCAATTGCTGCTCTTAATATAGGACAGAGGACTTGGAGGAGGAGCCTGTTGCTGAGATAAAGCCCAGAATACTTTTTAATGTTACAAATGCTTAAGGAAATTATGTTTTATCACCTTATACTGTTTTCATTTGTTATTAAAACCAGAATGATGTTTTGGATGATTATTTTAAAACCAGAATTAAGCATTTATTTCTGTTGTATCCAAAAGTGTGCATATTTTAGCCTCATCCCGACTGTTTTTCTAATATATAAAGAGCTTCTAGCTATATATCATTCAGTGAGCTGTAGGACTCAGCAGGGAGCTGACCCAACCAAGACCCTAGTTTCTGCTAGTGGTAATTTTCTAGGGAAGAATGTATTTCTTTGGAATTTTGCTTTCATTTATTTCTTTTGTCATTTCCAGGTCATCTTTATTTTGATTTGCCTGCTGAAAAAGCTGTTTTGTTTCTGAACTCTGGTGTCTGCCTCTTGAGATCCCTACACGCGTGTGCATTCCCAGAAGCATTCCAATAATAATAAGCATTTGTCAACGCTTAACGCTCGCTTGCAGTGTATTTTATAGTGGTGGGTTTCTGCATGTATGGTGCTTTTATCCTAATGCTGCCCTGTGCGATTGCTGGTATTTGCACAATTGTCAGCATGACCTTTTGTTACCCCATTGTGCGCTACATAGGTGGAAACACGTTTTGGGCAGGATGTGAAAAATGACAGCTGTACTGCTCATAAGGAAGTGTGGTAAAATGGCAATGTTGAAAATCTGGAGTGGAAATATTGAAAATTGCAAAACCTAGGAGCGCGTGGAAACTGTGCAATGCACTGCGAAAACAGTCATTGTTAGGAATTTTTTCACCAAATTGTCAACATTGGCATTTTAAAACCTCTGCTAATGAACAGTGTCACTGTGATTGTCTTACTGTGTGCCATACATTGATTTTGCACACCGACTGCGCCATTGTGCAGTACATGGGTGGAAACACGTTTTGGGCAGGATGTGAAAAATGACAGCTGTACTGCTCATAAGGAGGTGTGGTAAAATGGCAATGTTGAAAATCTGGAGTGAAAATATTGAAAATTCTCAAACTTACGAGCGTGCGTAGGAACTGCACAACGCATGCTCGTAAAACAGTTATTTTTAAGAATTTGTTCACCAAATTTTCAACACAGCCATTTTAAGATCTCTGCTCATGAACAGTGACACTGTGATTTTCTTAATGTGTCCCATACACTGAGTTCACACAGCGACTGTGCCATTGTGCGCTACATGGGTGGAAACACGTTTTGGGCAAGATGTGAAAAATGACAGCTGCAGTGCTCATAAGGAGGTGTGGTAAAATGGCAATGTTGAAAATCTGGAGTGAAAATATTGAAAATTCGCAAACCATGCCGCAGTGTAGGAACTGCGCTAACGCTGACTCATTAAAACAGTCATTTTTAGGAATTTTTTCACAAAATTTTCAGCATAGCCATTTTAAGACCTCTGCTCATGATCAGTGTCACTGTGATTTTCTTAATGTGTCCCATTGAGTTCGCACACCGACTGCGCCATTGTACGCTACATGGGCAGAAACACATTTTGGGCAAGATGTGAAAAATGACAGCTGTACAACTCATAAGAAGGTGTGATAAAATGGCAATGTTGAAAATCTGGAGTGCAAATATTGAAAATTCACGAACTATGAGCCTGTGTAGGAACTGCATAGCGCACGCTCGTAAAACAGTCATGTTTTGGAATTTTCCACAAATTTTCAACATGGGGTTTTTGGGACCCCTTCTCATGAATGATGTTACTGTCATGGTGTTATTCGAGGCCGAAGGGTGATTTCTTGCAGTGACTGCACGGTGCCTGCGAAATCACCCTTCGGCTAACTTGCTCATGACATGTGACATCATTCATAAAGAGTCCCAACTTTCATGTTAAATTTGTTCAAAAGCTCTCAAAATGACTGAGATATCTAATAAGTTGAGCACCTATCTAGCCCATTATGCAGCTTACCGGCATTTCCTCAGTTTGCGATTAGCCTTTGAAGAGTGCAGACGTGTTCCCGGTCCACCGAAGATCGTCGCGCTGGAGTCCGGAGGTAAGTATGGAGTGAGGGGGGTGTGGGAAGGCTGGGTGCGCAGTGGGTGGGTGCGGGTTGTGGGAGGGGGGCTGAGAGACGCGCCGTGGGACCGTTTTTATTTTACAGGTTTTAAAATCAAAAACTGGACGACGTGGGACGTTTGCCACACTGGGGTGGGCTCCCAGCATGACAGAAGATGGCTGGGGCGAGGAGCCGACAGGGGACTGGGCACCCCATCGCAAACTCTGGCGAGAGGCCGAGGCCAGCGAGAGTTGGGCACCCCCGTCGGCAAAAGAAGGGCGTTTGCCATGCTTGGGTGGGCTCCCAGCGTGGCAGCAGGATAACTAGGGGTCGTGGAGCCGACGGAGTTGGGCACCTGCCGGCAACAACGCTTGTACCGCTGGGGTGGGGTCCCAGAGTGGCACCAAAGCTTTGGGGCGGCGCGGAGCTGCAGGGGGAAGAGCGTAGACGCGAGGGGGTAACGGGCGGCGGTAAGCTCATTAGTATGGCAGCGTGCTTTCCTTTGAAGCAGAGGAACACCGCTGTCATACAGAGCTCCTGCACCCATTGGTGCAGGACCGCCACGCCTGCTCAAGGGAGCAGTGCATTGGATGGGAGAGGCACACCTCCACAGTGTGCTACTCTCCCAAAACGTTCCTTGCACAAGCGAACGTAAAAATATCAAAAAACACATAGAAAGAGAACTCCATTCAAATATACTAGAAATACAACATAACTTTTTGAGTAGAAACAGTAACTTTACGATTACTATATCTATAAAGGAAACACTGAACAGTGGGACTTGCCATAAATGGGGAAAAATCAAGATGGAGCCTTACCCAAGTAACTTACAATCCGAGTTTAGTTCATTTGCAGTCCACAAAATCCAAAGGTAAAAGGCTCCCCAAACAACTCCAAATGAAAACGATGGCACAAAATCACCCAGTCGCCCTGTCCCTTGATGAATGTGCCAACAGTTACCATCCAAAAGGAAACAAAAACCTGCAACAGATTACCAGAGAACCTGTCAGTCCATAGTCCTCAGTTATTCTCCTCCCATAAGTTCATCTCGCTGACCTGGCCCAATTCCTCCTCCAAAGCTGAAAGCAACTTCTCTGCTTCTTGTGGGTTGTGAAACAACTGGATCTTTCCCTTCTAGGAAACTTGCAGCCTAGCTGGGAGCAAAAGTTGATGGGGAACCTTGAGATGCCGAAGGAGATCTCACATCCCATCAGAGGTCTTCCTGCACTGGCAGGTGCCAAATAACAAGTCCAGGAATATAAAAATGGTTGCCTTACCATATTTAAACTGGCGGGTGTCTAGCCATATCCAGAATGCGATCCGATCTCAGACTCCTCTACATACTACAGTAAGCATCTTGGGTATCAAATGAGTCTTCAGAGGCTCTACAAGGGTAACCTCATTAGGCCTTGTCAAACGAAAAAGAGGCCTCATCTTCACTGACCCCAAGCATCCCAGGCAAGAAAGTCTTAACAAAATCCAAGGCATCCTCTCCCTCTGCCTTCTCTGGTAGACCTAGGATGTGGATGTTTCTTTCTCAGACATGATTCTCTACCTGCTCCAAGCGTCGTCTTAGCAGGGTGTTATCAGAAATAAACTTAGTGGCCACATCCATCATTTTCTGCAGGTTAGTGTCCATTTTCGAAAGAATGTGATCTGCCATATCCATCCTCGTTTCCAGGGACACAATGCAGGGATGAGCGAGTTGAACTTGCTGTCTAAGTCTTGGACCATTTTTACTATCTGTCCCAGGGTCACATTAATGGTAGCCAGGGACACCTCTTCAGTTGCTTGTTCAACAGAAGTCCTGGCTGCATTCCCTTGTGCAGGCCACTCGTCATGCAGACCTCTTGGCTGAAAAAATTTGGTTGCTGCAGCGTTTCCTCCTTTGGATTTCCCCATCTCCAGTGCCAGGAAGAATCCTGCCACAGGTAGCTAACAGGCAGAGCAGAAAGAGGTGCAGAAAAAGTATATTTAATGATGTTTTAACAGAAGGTTCTCTAGAGCACCACACAAATGCTGCTTCCTATGTGGCTGCTCAGCAGCATACCTCCCCCCCGAGCCAGTCCTTTAAAAACATTAAAAGATCTGAACCTTCTTGTCCTTTTGGCAACCCTATGATGCATGTGTTGGAGGCACAGTGGGCATTCTCCAAGGCCTCTAATCTATAGTGAAGTTGAGCATTCTTCTGAACTAACTTAGTCATCACGGAGAGGGCTCTACTGGCTTGTGACTCCACAGAAGCTGCCGTGTTGTTTGCAGCTTCAATTTTTAGGTCTTGTTCGCCAATCCTCTGCAGAATAGTTTCTTTTTTTTCTACTTTCTGTTTATGCTCCCCTGCTACCTGCCCACCACCCCATCAGGAGTCACCAGTGGCATCTGCTCCCCCTCCTCTCTTACCTGGAGCCCGTGGGTGATCCACTATGTATCATTGGCTATTCTCCCCAGGCGGGGATGAGGTGGGGACTATACACCCCAAGCTTTCAAGTTTCATCAGAACACTCCATTGGGACAGGCAAGGAGGAGAGTTGGGGGTCTGTGCCGGGCACTCTATCTTCCCAGTGAGCAGGGAAACAATTTCTGCGTTTTCCTTCCATGGCGTGACATGCACCCTGATGTCAAGGCGCAATCGCTGATATCCATCATGCCACACCCTTCAGTGGCTTCGGAGCTAGCCATACCTCTGGCCTCCACCAGAGGCCAGTGAAGCACCGAGCCTCATCTCCCTTCCCCCTCCTCAGAGAAGGTGAGTGGGTCAGCCCTCTCTCTCCCCGGGTACATTCCCGAACCCGGGTCGGCATCGTTGTGAGCAGTAGTGCTACCAGTGTGCTGGCAGGTCGGTTTGCAGAATAGTTTTAACCTTAGAATTGATAGCTTGCATCAATAGCAGGAGAGCTTTCCTGGGTGGTTCTGTACTCTATTGCTCAAGTATTGGTGCTGAGGCCTGTGGCTCCAAAGACACCTCAGATTTTGGACCACCAGAGCCTCCTTTGTTTGAATGTCTCGTCCTTAAATTCAGTACCAATCTGCTCTGCTCAGTGCACTCTATTAGATGCTATAGCAATTCTGTCAATTCAGAGGGATCTAAAAGTAAATTTTTTGTGAAAAGGTTCCCCAAGAAGCAGAGCTACTCAGGAACACATCCTATCAGTAGGTGTGCTCAGCAGTGCCCCCTGGGGTTGTCAACTCTAATGGTCTCCACTCCCCCCAACCAGTAGCTTGTAGTCCAAAGCAAATGGAACAGCTCCAAGCAGTGTCTTATAGTGATACACTCTTCAAAGATAGAGAATTTTCTCACCACATGTTGCCAATACAATCTGTTGTAGCTTTCTTCATGCAGGGCCCTGCATGAAGAAAGGATATCATGTTGGATGTTGTTTGCTCAGGGAACGGGGTGGGCACTAGGGTTGACATCCCAAGGAAAACCCACCAGTGATTCCCCAAGGCTCAGGAGACCCAAAACACGTTTTATTTTTCCTTTTGCTGCTTGGGAGGTGGGGAGTTGGAGTTGGAAACCCTAACCCCACATTTCCCTACTTTTGTGGTGTTAAGTTACCCTAACTGGTGCATTAACAAAGTTTTTTGCAAAGAATTTCCTTTCTTTTTGAGATAGTGGAATGGTATCCTCATTCCCACTGATCCGGAAGGGACTTGCATGACCAAATACAGATGCCCTGCACAAAGAGAAGACTCTGTCCACCTATAGAAGTTTAGGACCCACAAACTGCAGGCCCTGCAGTTCGGTGCAATAACAGATGTGGAAGAATTCATTGGGCTGTCTGGTGTACTGTGAAGTGCAGGGCCTGTGGTCCCTGCACTTGTATGTAATCACAACTAACTACAGATACACAAGGCAAAGAGTGCATCTGTCAGTGTCACAGGGCCCTCTGCCACTCAAGGGGAAAAGATGCAGGGCCCTATGCCAAGAAGACAATTGTTTTCACTATATGGTAACCAGGCCTATGTGGACAACCCTGCACCTTTCATGTTCTGGCTGGAGGGGTGTCACATAACAGCGCCCTTCCCCACCCTCAACCCATCCAGCTTGGTCATTGATCTCACCACCAAACTCAGCTCACTAGCACAGGCTCACAAAGCATACCCACTGGGGTCAAAAAATTGGTTAACAATTTTTTTTTTATTTTGACCCAAAATTTTCAAGATATTCATTTTATGATTTACCTTATAAATATGCTAGGCACTGTTTATAGTATATTGGACAAAATGTTATTTTGCACCAGAAGTCCAAAAACACGTCTTGTCCAGGATTTAAAGAATGACACGTTACGTTCATGAGGTGGTGTAAAAACATGGCTATGTCGAAAATTTGGGTTTAAAATATAAAATAAAATAACAAGATCATGAGTGAGTGTAGTAAAATGTCAATGTATGTGCATAACTTTGCCAGTTTTATATATTTTGACCCCAACTTTTCAACATAGCCTTCTTATGTCTCCACCTCATGAACAAGGTTGGTGAAAATGTTCAAATCCTGCCGAAGATGATTTCGCCAAGTGACCAAAAAAAAATCACCTTTCAGGCTTTATTTGCATAATTCTGTCACCATTGGTCATGAGGTGGGGGATCAAAAAGGCCATGTTGAAAATTTGGGGTCAGAATATGCAAAAATGATGAAGTCATGCATCAGTGTTAAAAACCACATTGAAATATATTGAACCATACTTGCCTTCGTTTCTCATGCTGCAGTCAGCAGGTCCAGCAGCAAGACGTGTCTTTGATCAGAGAGTGGCTCTTCTCCCAGAGACCTGTTTAGGTAAGTGAGGGTGTGTGTGGGGGTGGTGGGTGCCCAGTGGGAGGTCAGGGTGGAGAGGGTCAGATTGGCGAAGGACCATTTCCTTTTTTACAAGTGTAAAAATATTGAGGGATAGTTTTCTTTATTACAAGTTACTTAAATAGGGGGACGGCAATCAGAAGGTGGGAGGTGCCACTAGACACCAGGGAAACATTAAGAAGATACGGGTCGGCCAGCTCTGTGGGGCTGGGCAATCGCCTGGCACACTGGTGACTCGGGTTTGCGCCTGAGCCCGGGATGACAAGAGCGGAGGCTGGCAGGGAGGGCTAAGATCATCTGGTAGGATGCTTTCCTCATGGCGGGGAGGGCACAAGTTTGCATTGTCCTGAAGTGGCTTCTGGTGGCCCATTGGGGCAATACACTCAGCCATGGACACTGCAGTGTGCAACTGCATTGTGGGTGGGGAGTGTGGGTGGTAGAAAAGAGGAAAATGGAGGCTGGCTGCAGGTCTCCTGTCTGCCATAAAAGCCGGAGGTGTTAGAGGCTGACCCCCGCTGGGCCGGTGTAGATTGGAGGTGCCCTATGGGTCAGTCTCATCTCTCGGTGGTGCCCCGAGAGGGCCCCCATGAAGAAATATGTTGGGGCAACTGGGCTGTAGCAATAGAGAGGGAGGTGATATGGCAACGGGGGGTCTGGTGTCGTGGGCCCTTGGCAAGCCCGAAGAAGTGGCTGGCCAGGAGGGCCTTGAGAGAGAAAAAAAAGAAGATGATTGGAGGGTTGGGGGTGCCACAAGAGACCAGAGAAACATTAAGGAAATATGGGGATGGTGATCAGAGGGTGGGGGGAGTGAAACCAGGGAAACACTGAGTAAACATGGGATTGCAATAGGAGGGTGGGGGGTGCTAGTAGACACCAGAGAAACATTAAGTAAATATGGGGACAGCAACTGGACAGTGGGGGTGCCACTGGACACCAGGAAAACATTAAGAAAACATGGGGACAGCAGTCAGAGGGTGGGGGTGCCACTAGACACCAGGGAAACATTAAGTAAATATGAGGATGGCAATTAATCAATCAATCATGAGGATGGCAAGTAATCAATCAATCAGTATTTATTTTACCAGGCAAAACATCATTGAGAAGAACTCATTTCAAGATGGACCTGGGCACAGTACAATTAATACAGTAAAAATATAGGATAAAATAATACAAAAATACAATAATAGAAGTGTACAAACATACAATACTCATATAAATCTGTAGACAATAGTACAATTGGAGGCATTTTGTTAACATAGAATACACAAGGATGTATTCAAACTAGGGGATGGTAACACATGTGGATAGAGTTAGGGGCACCACTAGATACCAGGGAAACATTATTTAAATATGGAGACAGCAATCGGAGGGTAGGGGTGCCACTAGACACTGGGGAAACCTAACATACATAATGGGATAGTGATCTGAGAGTCGGGGGTGCCACTAGATACCAGGGAAAGAGCGACTCACTGCTCTCAAAGCAGTCAGCAGTGCGAGCTGCAGCTGTGGCTGCAGAACTCAAGAATGTTCCACTGTTCTCATACAGAGAACACAGGTGAAATGCTCCTCTTGCTAAGCTGGGCACCCTGGATTTTGGATGCCCAAAAAACATATTTCTGGCAGCTTAAAAAAACAACACAAGAATCTTGCTAAACGGTCCCGTTTAGCTAGGTTCAGGTGTTTTGTTTTTTTTAAAGACATTATTTTTCTGTACTTTAAATGTTTGTAAGTTTAAACAGTAAAAAGAAAATGGTGGCAATATGAAAAATAATTTTTTCACAATAAAGGATTGGCCCATATGAAAAAGGCTCTTTCATATGGCCAAAATCTTTTCGTTAGAAACCTCTATCCTGAAGTACCTACTGAGTATGCTTAGAACCACAATTTCAAATCCTTATAACTCTGGAATGGCTTATTATTTTTTTACCAAACCAGAGAAAGGCACTATTGTGGGCCAGACCCTTTCTACCTGAAAATTTCAAACCAATATTATAAACTGTCTGGGCTCTACGGGCCAACAAAACACAGACCCCACCCCCATTTTTACATGTTTTGTACTGTCTGCATCTTGGAATCTGCACATCTGATAAGAACAAAACATGGCACATCAAGAGACCTGGTTTCCAACGGTGCATGCAACATTTTGTGCAAATCCATTGAACAGTTGTGAAGTTATTAAAGTGCAAACATTGGGGTTTAATATTAAACAGCCTACTCAACCCTAACTATATAGATACACACACAATAGCTTTTGCCCTTTCATTGCCACCTTGTGCCTTTCACCACCCCTAGTCCCATCTGCTGCTCCCCTGCTATCAGGCCAGCGGAGAGCCACATGGGCCGAGACCTGGAAGCTGAGGGCGTTATGCTCACCAGTGGGGGGCGCCAGAGTTTTCTTGGTTTTCCTATCTCCCCCAGGCCACTGCAAGACACGGTCATGCATGCACATGGAGGTGAACATGCGTACCAGAACCAGTGGCCCTGCTGCACCTACCCAGCATAGCACCAGTCCCCCTTGATCTTGATGCTACAACCAGACCTCCACCCGGTGGCAGCCAAGAGGTGGGGAAACTCACCTTCCCAAGAGAGGAGAGCTGTCTGACAGCCTCCTGTCTCAGCCACACACACCCCCGCCAAGCACCAGCGGTCGGAGCTCTTTCCTGAACTTGGGTCACTGGCGTGGGAGAGATAAGGTGCTTAAGCACCTCAGATTTCTGCATCACTGGGCCAGCTCCCAAATGCTGCATCTAACTCCCCTCCTTTTGTTGGAGGCCTGTATAGCACCCCTGTTCAGATATCTGCCCCAGCTCCTCTCTCCAGGATGACCTACAGCATCTCCAGTCATTCTTCCAGGTGCTCTTATACTTCCATAGTGTTGATTTCCTCCCTCACATACAGTACACACCTCTTCCCTTCCTCCCTTCTCCATCACTCCTTCAGGATGCACCACTGTACACTACATGCTATGCTAGGTTGACAATCATTAAAAACCAGAAGACTCAAAGAAACTGACTTCCGGTTCCAGTATGACTCCCTGAACATCACTTTCGCTTGGGCTCCTCGACCAAAATATTAAAAACTATCTCCTACCTTAAATATTTGTGCCAGCTTGGCCAAAACTCCAACAAACAAACAATCGGGAGATTGCAACAGTGAAATCCATTCTAAAAAACTGAATTCAGATAGCCAGACATCGATCAAATAGATTCCTGCTGCTCACCAACTTGGAGGGGAAGGCAGTGAAGAATCGCAAGGTAGACAGCAGCGCGGCCTAGCCCAACACGGTCTTGCTCAACAAGGCTCACAACTCTTCAAACAAAAAAATAGACCAAATGTCAGGAAAGGGAGGGAAAAAGAAGGGCAATGACCCCCAACCGGGTTCTCAACCTGAACATAATATACTGCGAGCAATTTCAGAGTTCCAAGAAGAAATGGGTTCAATTAGGAACTAAGATTAGAATTGGTAATGCTTCAGACGGATGGATGATGTACATGACCAAATTTTGGCCAACTCGAAAAAAATAGAAAAGCTTGAACAAGAGATTTTCACCCTGGCCACCATACAGCTACACAGCTCTTGGAGACGGAGGATGCAGAGAATAGAGGAGGTGGAACAATATCCGGATCTTTGGTCTGCCAGAGGGCAGGAGGATCGGACCCTCTGGCCTATGCAGATTTTCTGTTTCGATCACTTATGGAACTAGGTCCAGAGTACCAGCTGGACTTTGAGTAAGTTCATCGTGCCCAGAAAACCGTGACCAGAGGCATCAGGCCCAGATCCTTCGTGATCAGGTTCCAAAATTTTCAAACCAAAGAAGCAATGCTGCGAAAGCATGGCAGAAGGGCAAAATAATGATGGGAAAAAGCCGATTAATTATGGACAACGATTATGCTCCTTACACTCAGGGACAAAGAAGAGAGTATGTCCCTTTATTTCCCATCTTGAGAGCACAGCAGATAGAATTCCACACCCCCATATCCCTCCAAACTCATGATCCTGTTACCTAATGGTCCTATTATGTATAATTCTGCCCCAGAGGCAAAAGAAGACCTTTTCCAGCGTGGGATTATTAAAGAGTGTCTGCAGAACCAGAATACAACAAAGCGTTTGTACGCTAGGCAATCTGAGGTCGATGTACAATCCATGGGGCCTAATCTTGACCTGGACGAAAGGCTGAGGAGAATTTAGTTACTGAGAAACCTGTTACCTACGGTCTAGAAGTAAGTCCTGGGATTTGATTTTCCATTGGCCCCTGTGGTGCCTGGGTTGACTACAGGGGGTGGGATAGGGGGTGGACTGACGGGGGGGGAGACCTCAGGACAACGCCGCGAAATACCACTGACCAAACAGTGGGAAAACAAAATGGAAATTGCAAATTGAAGTTTCAGCTTTACCCTGTAATGGGTTCTGAGGGCCCCTCGATGGCTGACATGCCGTCAGGCTGGGGGGTCCTGGCGGAAGTCCCATGGTTTTATTTTCCCCCGTGGCCCGCTTGCTCATTCTGACTTCCCCTAAGCCCCGGCTCCCTCGCTGATTAGTCTGTGTTTGTGGGGACTCCGTGGGGGTGGTCTCCTCTGGGCTGGGGGTGGTTCAGGAGGGGAATCTGACCAAGGTGAAAGGGGCAAAGCTTTAAAGTCATTGAGGATTGTTGGTGGCTATATACATGGTTGGTCAAGTTCATCTCGAGTGGACACTGCAGAGTTCCTTGAACCAATCTACAGCAATCGGAGAAGATCCTTTGAACTTAAGTGAATAAAACCTACAACTGTGGACAAAATGTACCCTGAATATTGGTTGCAGTATGTTCCTTATCCCCTTTTCTTCCCCTTTCTCACTTCCCTTTTGCCCTCCCTTTTTTTTCTTTCTCCTCGCTTCTCCTCTTCCTCTGTGCTCTTTTCCTCCTTCCCCCAGGGACTATCTTTCTTTGGTTTTCTTCTCCTTTTTTATTCCTTAAAGTCAGTTTATAATGAACAGAGAATTTATGTGGTATGGAGATGACTGGGAGGTGGGGAAGGGTTTGGAAGTGAAGATGGAAAGGGTTTATTTTACCACATGGACGGTGACTCAACTCAACCAGTAACCCTTACTAGTTTAATTAAAAGGAAAGCCTTTCCCCGAAAGGGTCTGAGAAACGAACTGGTTTCCTATTCATCCCAGTTACTGTCCTTATGTGATGGAGAAGTATGGAGAGAGAATTAGACCAGCATATAAAATTCTCAGTTTTGGGGGGGGGGTGTTGGAGGAAGGGAATATGTATACCTCCTATGGGGATAGATGGGAGGGTGGGGTTTACACCTAGCCTAACTTACCTAACAGGTATAGTCAGGAGGGTGGCATGGGGAATGACTGTAGTGGCCCACTATACTTTAAATAAGGGAACAGGGAGTATCTAAACTGAGGACAAGGGCAGCCCAGAGAAGACCGCACACTGGACCAATTGGAAGGGAAGGGTTATTCCCAGGGGAACTCCAATCTGGGGGATACACTTCCTTCCTGAAATCAGAAACCCCGATCACACTAGATCCCTTTGGGAGATCAGTGTGAGATTACTATAGGTGGACAGGGTTACTTCCTTAAAGTTGGAAGCATACTTGTACATAGTTTCTGGTTATATAGTAAAGTTGTTAAATATATTATTATTTTTTATATTCTGTATAGGTCACGTTGGTTAAAGAAATGAGACACTTGAACAAATTGTATAGTAAGACTTTATTAGTGATACTCCAGAAGCATCAAAATCAGAATCATGAGCCAGTAACCATCGAAAGTCTTGTTGAAACTGTCTAATCTGCTCTGGAATTGCTGTGGGACTGGTCCAGGAGATGCCGGCTGGCGAGATCTGGAAAACAAAAGAATTAACAAACAGTTTAAAAACTACATAGTAAGTCTTGGACTTTAACTTCTTAACAACTACGGAGAAAAATAAATAAAATCAAACATGACTACACAACCAGTAAAGATTTACTCATTAAATGTCAATGGACTGCATAGCCCCATTAAAGATTGTGAACAATGCAACACCTTAACAGGCAGAGGGCAGATATAATATTCATATAAAACTCATCTCTGGAAATGGAACACCAGAAATTGTCCTGAAGGGGCAGATATACTGTCACTCTTCCTCACACCAGTGGATGCAGGAGGAGTAGCAATTCTGATCCCAACCATACCCAATTTCAGTTAAACTCAGTCCATATAGATGGACTAGGTCGATATGTTGTTGTTCAGGGTCGACTATATAATCAAGAGGTTACCTTGGCTAACATATATCTGCCTCCACAGACCCAGACCTCAATAATTCGATCGATCCTGATCAAGATAATAGATCAATTAAAGGGGCAATTAATAATGGCAGGGGATTTCAGCATGACCCTACAGCCTAATCTAGATTCATCAAACCCTAAAACATACCTCTTTCTAGCTCTGTCAAATTCTTTAAAACACAACTTCAACATTTAGGTCTGGTCGACATCTGGTGGGAGACTTTTTCTACTTCCTGAGGTTATACATATTACTCGAGCAGATTCCATTCCTACTCCAGAATAGATTATTGTTTCACTACTTGTGAACACTTCTCCACAATCGAGGATATCGAAATTGGCCCAAAAATTCTTTCTGATCATCACCGCTTTGTTAAAATTAGATCTGGGCAAAAAAACTAGGCATTCTTTGTGGAGACTCAACCCTTATTACTTAAAAGAAAGAGAACTCATAGATCAGATGAAAAAGAGAATTCCGCAATTCTTTGCAGAAAACAATTCTCCTTCATTTTTGGAAGCCACTATATGGGATGCTATGAAAGCCACCATAAGGGGTGAAATTATTGCATATGCCTCTAAAAAAAGAAAGAGACAGAGAGAGAGAGAGAGAGGGAGTGAGAGATGCCAGATATAATGAGTTCATCACTAGCTTGCAAACTCATCAATTATTGTACAGAGAAGGTGATAAACAACTACAAATCAAAATTAGAGAAACAAAAGCAGCCATCCAAAAATCATGGATACCAAAATCCAAATGTCCAATATATCTAAAACAAGCTCACTATGAAGGGGGTCAAGAGGGCTCAGACTAGCACAGAAACTGAGGGCCAGAAAAATACAGTAGCAATTTTAAAAATTAAACACCCTAAAACAGGGTAATACCACAGAGAAGACAAAATAAGGCAAACCTTTGTGCATTATTACTAACAACTATACAGCATACAAACAACATCATCCTTGGAACAAAGACAGAATTTTCTGACAAGTCTACACTTACCAAAACTAACTGATTCCCAAATCCAGAAACTGACAGCCCTATAGTGGCAGAAGAAATAAGTACAGTGTTAGCCAATCTATCCACAGGCCGTTGTCCTGGCCCTGATGGATTACGAGAATGGTATAAATTCTTCAACAAAGAACTATTCCCCAGTCTCTCATAGCTTTATAGAGAGATGCAAAGGGAAAGCCCCTCTCAACATGGGAATATGCAATGATAGCTGCAATTCCCAAACTAAACAGGAATAAACTAGAACCATCCTATCGCCCAATATCAATTCTAAATTCAGACTATAAGATTTGCATGGCTATCTGGGCAGCTAGAATTGAAAACATCCTCCCGACAATAATTCACCCAGACCAAACTGGCTTTATAAAGCAACGTTCCACTATGGACATCAAGAAATCTTTAATTTTAATTGAATATATCCAAACCGGAAAAATCCCTGCAGCTATTATAAGTTTAGATGCTGAAAAAGCATTCGATAGAGTCTACTGGCCCTTTCTCTGAGATGTGCTGAGGAGTTTGGATTTCAGATACCTATTGCACTGGCTTCATCAGATCTACTTCTCTCCCAAAGCTTATGTTGAATCAACAGAGGACTGTCCTCTCCTTTCCCAGTATACCAAGGTACAAGACATGGATGCCTTTATCCCTCTATAATTTTATTATATATAGAACCCTTAGCTGTAGCAATAAGAGTATAATCAAAAATAAATTCCTATTGTCAGACAGAATACAAGACTAGTCTATTTGCAGATGACATTTTCCTTTCTCTCCTTGCCCCTACAGACTCGATCACAGAAGAATGAAGTATCCTTCAAGAATATGAAGAATTAGCAGGCTTCAAACTAAACATATCTAAATGAAAGTCCTTTTGTTTCATTACACCCCCAAAAACTCTTAAACAAAAGTTGCCCTTAAGCGGAACTCCATTAAAATAAAATATTTAGGTATAAATATCTCTCAGAATCTACAGGTCATTGAATTAATAAATTATGAACCCCTCTCCATTTCAATCCAGAGTGATCTGAAAAGATGGACCCTTTTACCTTGTTTGGTAGAAACAATTAGAACCAATATCCTACCTACGACTCTTATATTTGTTCCAAAACATTCCTTATTTCCCATCCCCATATTTTTTAAATCATGGGATAACATGATATCTTCCTTTGTTTGGAACAAAGTCCACAAATTCGGCTTTCCATTTTAAAACTGTCACTGCCCCAGAATGGAATAAATCTCCTGGATTTTAAATGTTATGCGGAGGCGGCATTTCTATGTACTCTTCTCCTATGGCTTTCTGATAACTTTGAATCCCCATGGAAGAGATTGGAATTTCATCTGAATGACTTACATGACATTAAAAGGATATTATTTTCCTCTTCGGGAAATACTCCTCCCCGAGGGGCTTCATGACAATTACATCCCAGATTTTGAAAATCTGGTTTCAATTGCAAAAGAAGGAACCATTCCAACAAATCTATGAATATTGTAAGATAATTTCAGAGAACGAACTCTTTGCCCTGTCCTATACTGACTTAACCTTCTCTCATTGGAGGAGACTAGGGTTGGAACAGGTTTTCCAATTCTTGGGCCCCCACAGGGTGTTAACATTTAATGACCTTAAACAGCAATTCAATCTTCCAAACACAGACCAGTTCAGATACTTCCAAATAAGAAACCACTTACTGCGAAACCGAATTATCCAAATTAAACTGACCCACCCGACCCCTCCGCTCTTAAAATATTTGTTGATCATTCTCAAGGTAAATCACTGGAACCACATAATTGGAAACTTAAACAAAATTAGAGAGACTTAAACTAAAGAGTCAACAAATTCGATACTGAAAAGCTGGAATAAAGACCTAGAATCTAACATATCTGCAGAAGTATGGTTCTCAGCTGCTTTTAATGCGGTAAAATAACCAAATCACATATATGGAGAGAGTATTCGTGGAAGTGTAGTTCGAGGTTTTTCAGGTCACTGGCCCAGCTAGTTAAATATTTTCCAGAAAAGTATGGAAATTGCTGGAGGGAGTGGATGTGGGTTGGCTGACATTGCTCATATAATGTGGCAACATCCACTATTAATGCCTTTTTAGATTAATCTTCAAAAGGAATAACAGAAAGTCTGGGAGAGAGGCTGACATTACAGCAGAGATGGTCTTAATGGCTATCTACCTGGACCATTCCCACCATGGATAAAAACCATGCTACCTATCATGTTGTTAACAGCTAAAATTCATCACAAAGAAATGGATGTCTCGTGTTATTCCTACCATAGATGATTGGAGAGGTATTATGAGCTCCATTTACCAAATGGAAAGTCTAACTGCTAAAATTAACAACCAATCTCAATCTTTCAACAGGCAATGGCAGCAGTGGTCCTTATATCAGGCAGCCGTCGATCCTGACTTTTGTCCATAACAAAACTGGACGGATGGGAAAGGGGAACCGAGGAGGAGGGGGACAGGGAAATGTCATTCATAAATAAGTGTTATATATTAATTAAAAACTCAGACATCCAAGTAAAATAAAATGCTCCTATTCTGATTTAATCAGAAGATGATAAAGGATGTAAATCTGCAGTATTGTATTGAATGCTGATGTCTGTAAGTGTCTCATGGAGTTTTGGAAAAATCTCAAAAAAAAAAAAAAACTAAAAAAAAAAACAGAAGACTCAGAAATGTGTCCCCAGAGCTCTAACCAGTAAGCAACCAACATATATATCCAGCCTGCTAACATATCCCACTGGTACCTACTCACTTAGTAGTCATTACCACCTATTCCTTGAATTAGAACTTGCTTCGGGCTTCCACATTAAGCCATTTCCTTACCAGCCCTCTAGAACACTCTACAGAAATCCTTGAGGCTGTCGTCCCTTATAAAAATGCCAAATTTCAAATCCCTTTTAAGACGCCACATAACTGACTCCTGCAACTGCTTTTCCTGATCCTTGTCCTTCTTTTTATTTCTACATGCTTTACTAAGCATGCGTAATGAATTGAAACTAATCATACCCATTCCCCTTCCATCTTCCTCTCACCTCTACGTCCTTGAGGGTCTCTTCCTTTCATCCCACCCCACTGCCCCTGCCTCCCTCCTTCCTTCTATCTATGCAAGCATTGCCAGTACCATTCCCAAACCAAACAATAACCCTATATAGCCCTACTGTGATACTGTCATGGTTGTAAGTTGAAGGTATTTTAGCAAACACCTTGTTTGTTCTCTGTATGCACCATGATCCATTGTCAGGCAACACAGAATTATGTATATATTGTATACTCTGTATATTGTATATTTCTTCCGTCCCCTTTTTTGTACTATTCTGCCATGTACAAGTGCATATTTTTTGCTTTTTATTTCTGTTTTTTTTTTTCTTAACACTGTATAACTATGTTTTGCTATGATCATCTTTGTACTTTTGTCCAGGCCCACACTGTAAATGAGTTTGCCTCAACAGTGTTCCACCTGGTTAAATAAAGTTGATTGTAAAGTTGACTGATTGATTCTTGAACAGAGAGTCACCTAGGATGGCCATATCCCAGTCATGACTGTCAATGTAGCATGACTCCCATATAGCCATCAACTCCAGTGTATACTCCTCCATGATGGCCTCCAGGTCTGGAATTTTATTACCATACTCCTTGCATTGGCACACATGGCTCTCCATACCTTATAGCCTCCCTGCTTTTCCCCTCCTGCCTATGTTGTTCCCTGAATCTCCCCCTGACCACCCTCTTCCCTTGCTACCCTAGCTGTTACTTGTCTCCTTTACTCCTCTGTTCTTACTTTTCTAATTTATACCACCTTGTCCTCTACCTTGTCCCCACCCATCTTCTTGTGTCCATGCCCTGTGGTAGCTTCCTCTCCTCAGGCCCTCCCCCTTGGTTGCTTCATGGTCGGGGGGGAGCAATTTATGCCTCTCTTGGAATTACAGCTTTACCCTCCCAGCTAATTTAAATACTCATTCAAGTAGCATTTCAGCCTCACACTAAGGATTGTGATCCCCCTCCTGGAACGATGCAGGACATCTCCCCCATATAGGCCCATATCCTCCCAGGCTGGACCCCAGTATAGATGAAATCTCCTCTATGCACTATGCCTTCAACCAGTTGTTAGAAGCCATGGTGCAGAGTGCCCTTTCCTCTCCCCAGCCATACACAGGTAACACCTCAGCAAATGCCACTGTACAAGCTGCCTGCTTAAGGCCCCTCTCCAGCTCCCTGAAGTCAGTTTAACTGTCTAATTTAGACGTCAGACTTCTGCTCCAGCATGCTTCTCTCCTCTCTTGTCAGCTGAAGGGTGTCACTTTTGAAGAGCTTTCTGTCTCAGAAGAACCCACAGTCCCCCAGAAAGTGGTACCCTTTCTCGTGACACCATCTATTTAACCACTCATTTAATTCCTTTTCCTTTTTCCGCCTTACTTTATCTTTCCCTCCCCACCTCCACTACCCCACACAGGGAGGACCTCAAAAAAGGCCAGGGAAGCTGACTGTACTTGCAATCTTTCCCCCAGTCTCTGAAAAGTTCCACTTCACTTGCTCTGCAGGCTGGTTCACCAAATCACTGGCACCCAAGTGTACCAACTCCCCCAGATCCCCCTCCCTGTCCTTATTCTCCCCCCCACCACTACTCAACACAGGGAGGACCTCAGAAAAGGCCTGGGAGGTCAAGTGTGCCTCTGAAAATTCCACTTCACTTCTTCTACAGGCTGTTCACCAGATCATTAGTATCCAAGTGTACCAGCACCCCTTGCTCCCCCTTCCCTCTCCACTGTCCTGTCTCTATTCTGTCTGTATGCTGGATGGTTGAGAATCCCAAACCACTAAGGCTCTCCTAGCTGCCTTTTTCTTACTCTCACCACTGGGTGCCACCAGGTCATCACTCTCATTCCCCCTGACTGACCCAGAAAGTTCCCACAGTGGAGTTAGGTACCTGAGTCTCCTCCAGAGGTTCAAAGCTATTTGCTGTTGGGATGGTGTGGGGTTGGTTGACCTCCTTCTGGCTTCCCTGCCACCTTCCCTCCCTCCCTACCACTCCCAGCCCCACAATCAGTGGACCTCTGGGGAGTGGGGTGTGGGTTGTGGCTCCTGCTGAGCCAGTGCCACAGGAATGATATCTCTTCCTTCTTGCTACAAGCTGAGCATGGAGCTCTGCAAAGATCCTGCAGAAGGGGCAGACTGGTCTCTCCCAGAACTCACTCCACACATCTACAAGTTTTCACAACCCTTCAGATGCCTGAATGGCCACCTGGATATGCTGTCACCACCCAGCTTGACTCTCACTCGGTATCTTTAGGTCTGAATCCCACCAGAGTTGCTGATCACTCAGTAAAGTGCCATTTTCCAAAAGGCAAGTGACCCATCCCTTCAGTCACAGTGGATGACACTTTTCTTTACAGTAGCTTAGTAGGCTATCATTTAAGAAATGGATCACAGACTTGCCGGTTTACCCCAGATTATCTACACCTTAAAAACAGTCACAAAAAATATGAAGTATATAAAAATAACATTTACCACTCCAGGATAGTTACGTATATTACAGGATTATATACAGGAGCTGTTCCTCTCCTACCTCTGCCTCTCAGAACCCCTCTGAATAGTATATTCATGAGGTACATAGGGTCTGCTGTAAGAAAAAATTACTCACCTTAGTAATTGCTTTTCTTCTCATGGAGTCTTGCTATATTATAACAATAGCAGTCAGCCACTGCAGCTGAACTGCCCCGGAGAGGAAGGAGTTAACTCCAGAAGATCTGGAGTTCTACAGCGCGAGGGCGCTGTGCCCAAAGCTCTATCTGGCAGTTTCAAATGAAACTGTCAGATCTTTACGAAGCCAACATCAAAGGACGGAAAAAGTCTGTGTGGAAAACTACACTAGCCTATGGCTACCTACTAGTAGTAATAACAACAATATAAACAACAAAAAACACCCAGAACCATAATAACAAAGGTTGATGGTATTATGGTTCGTTTTACCACCCTTGACAAGCACATATGAACCCCCCTTCCCCCCAAGACTCAAGTCCAAGAAGGGGGCAATAAAAAATAACCTAAATGAACAATCTAGATCCCTAACCCAAAGGAAAACAGGGTTAGGGGAAAACTAAAATGGCATGACACAGTGCTTGCACCAATTTGCCACCTCTACCCAAGTAGGAGTTCTGAGAGGGGCAGGAGGGAGGGTGGTTATAATATAGCAAGACTCCATGAGAAGAAAAGCAATTACTAAGGTGAGTAATTTTTTCTTCAAACACCATGAAGTCTTGCTATATTATAACAATAGCAGATTACACAGCAGTACCTCCATGGAGGAGGGTCAGAACCTACTTAGGAAATAGGCTCTGAAGCACAGCTGTGCCGAACCGAGCATCTCTCCTGGACTGGACATCCAGGGAATAATGCTTGGTAAAGGTGTGAACCGTCTTCCAGGTAGCAGCTTGACAAATCTCCAGAATAGGAATGTCTCTAGCAGCCGCTAGAGACGCAGCTGTACCCCTGGTGGAGTGGGCCCTCAATCCTGAGGGGGGTACTCTACCCAGTTTCTGATAACAAAATTGGATACAAGAGACAATCCACCTTGCAATTGTTCTCTTAGTGGCAGGTTTCCCTTTGCCAACCTCGCCATAGGTAAGAAACAGTTGGAGGGATTCGAACCTATGACCTCTGGTGCCCTCTAGATAGTAACTTAATGCCCTTTTGACATCCAAGCTGTGCAGTCTCCTCTCACCTGAGGAAGAATGCTCAGTGAAAAATACTGGGAGGGAGATAGATTGATTCAGGTGGAAATCAGAAACCACCTTAGGCAAAAACTTTCTATTAGTCCTAAGGACTACCTTATCTCTGTGGAAAGAGATAAAATCTTCTTCCACTGACAGGGCCTGTAACTCACTTATGCATCTGGCAGAGGTGATAGCTACTAGAAAAACGGTTTTCCAAGTTAAATACTTGAGTTCTGCTGAAGACAGAGGCTCAAAGGGGGGTTGCATTAACTGAGCAATGCAAATATTCAGGTCCCAGGCGGGAGCTGGTTCCCGAAAGGGAGGGTTAGTGTGAAGTAACCCTTTAAAAAACTTGGAGAACACAGGTGAGAAGAAAGGGAGGCAGGCTTCCTGCTGGACATGAAAGCAGAGACAGCTGCCAGATGAACCTTCAGGGTAGCTGGTCTAAGGCCTAAGGAATTCAGATGGACCAAATAGTCCAAAAGAATGGGAAGATCAGCAGATTCTGGGGTAATCTGCCTCTCAGAGCACCAGATGGAAAACCTCTTCCACTTAGAATTATAAGTGGCCCTAGTGGAAGGCTTCCTTGAAGCCTTTAAAATATCCATAACACCTTGAGAAAGGTGTAAATCAGCAAATTCTAGCTCCTCAAGAGCCAAGCCTTGAGGTGGAGGGACTTGAGGTCCGGATACCACACTCCCCCTGTGCACAGGCCAGTAAGTCGTGAACTCTGGGCAGGCTCAGGGCAGGGTGGACTGCCAGGACAGGAGCAGAGGGTACCAGGGCTGTCTGGCCCAATCTGGGGCAATCAGAATCACTCTGCAAGGTTGAGATCTGATTTTCACTAGTACCCTGAAAAGGAGAGGAAAGGGGGGGAAGGCATACAGGAACTTCCCTTTCCAATCCAACAGAAAGGCATCCAGAGGGACTGAGCCCAGTACTGGAGGCCTGCAGCAAAAAAGAGGAAGTTGGTGGTTGTCTGGGGCCGCGAAAAGATCTATCTGAGGAGTGCCCCAACTGGCAAAGACAGACCCCAGTACTTGTGGATTCAGAGCCCATTCGTGATGGCCCTGAGAAATTCTGCTGAGGGCGTCCGCCAGCACATTGTCCTTCCCTGGGAGATGAACCGCTATCAGGGAGGTGTTCAGGAATAAGCCAGAGACCACAACTTCATTGCTTTGGTGCACAAGGCTGAAGACCGAGTGCCCTTGCTTGTTGATGTACCACATTGTGGTGGTATTGTCTGTCCTGACTTGAACCACTTTGTTCTGGACAGAATCTGAAAAGACCGAAGAGCTAAAAGACAGCTCTGAGTTCCAGAAGATTGATGTGGAGCAGAGATTCCTGAGGAGACCACACTCCCTGAGTGGTAAGGTCGCTAGGAGAGCCCCCACCCTAACAGGGAGGCATCCGTGGTGAGGGTGAGGGAGGAGAAATGGGAATGAAGGAACCCCTTGTTTCAGATTGCTTTGATCCTGCCACCAGTGTAAGGCCAGGATCAGGGTTTGAGTAACTGGGACCAATTTGGGGGTCCTTCCTCTGAGACCAATAGGCCCTCAAATGGAACTGAATGTCCCTCATCTGGAATCTTGCTCCTGCACAACAGCTGTGGAAGCAGCCATGTGCCCGAGGAGTTGCAGAAATGCCCTGCTGGTCGAGAGACCCGCGAGGGTAAAGGAGGATGCCAGGGCGATGAGTCTGTCCACCCTTTCCGAGGGAAGAAAGGCCCTGGCTAACCTTGTGTTCAATTCTGCGCCTATGAAAGTTAGGGCCTGAACTGGTTCCAGAACTGACTTTGGTAAGTTTAGCAGGAATCCCAGAGAAGTGAGAAGCTGCTGGGTGACTTGCAAGTGGGATTTACCTGACCTGGAGACTGACCCACAATGAGCCAGTCGTCCAGGTAGGGAAACACAGCAACCCTTGCCTTCTTAAATGAGCCACTACTACAGCGAGACATTTTGTGAATACCCTTGGCGCAGAGGTAAGGCCGAAGGGCATTGCCCTGAACTGGTAGTGGCCTGAGGGCAGTTCGAACCTGAGGTACTTTCGGTGGGAAGGCCTGATCAGAACATGAAATAGGCATCCTTGAGGTCCAGGGAAGCTAGCCAGTCCCTGGCCTTAGGGAAGGCAATATCATTGCCAGAGTTAACATTTTGAACTTTGGTTTCAACAGATGCTTGTTCAAGTATCTTAAATCCAGAATGGGCCGCCATTCTCCTGTCTTTTGGGGTAAGAAAGTATCTTGAATAAACCCCTTGCCCTGATGGCAAGGAGGAACCCTTTCCACTGCTTTGCAGACCAGAAGAGAGAAACCTCTGCTTCAAAGCAAGGGCTTCTGGAGGATTTGCAGGTGGGAAATGCCTGGCTCTCATCTTTGGAAAATATTTGAAGCTGAGAACCAGACCCTGGCCTATTACCTCCAGAACCCATCTGTCCGAAGTTAGGGACAGCCAGCTCTGGCTGAAATAGGCCAACCTGCCCCCCACTGGTACAGGAGAATCGGCCCTGGGCACCCCATCAGGGTGCCTGCTTAGCAGCAGCCTTAGGCTGAGGGGAGGGAGACGGTCTACTTGCGCCACGTCTACCCCTGCCTCTGAAGAAACCCCTCTGTGAGACAGCAGAGGAGGCTTGAAATTGGTAAAAGGGCCTGGAAAGGGTCTGCCCTCACTCTGGGAGCATGCCTTGTGGCATGGCATGCTTCTCCTTAGCCTGGGCACTTTGTAGGTAGTTCTGTATTCATCCATCTTTTTTCATAATTTTCTGTTTGCTCCCAAACAGAGAATTTCCCACACAGGAAAATCCATAGCCTTTGACTGAGTATCTTGGGACAGATTAGTGCATCTGAGCCATGCCAACCCACGGAAAGCTACAGAAGTGGCCATGACCCTGGAGGAAACATCATTAACATCAACAGCAGTATGAAATTGAACTTTAGAGGCTTCAATGCCATCAGCAGCCACCTGTTCCAACTCACTAGCCAGCTGGCCATGGGCCTGCTTGGCTAACTGCAATACTGTGTCCCACCTAGATTTCTGATATCTAGCCACATAAGCCATATAATTTGCCTGCCTGAGTCCCAAAGAAGCTGCCATATACTGTTTCTTCGCCATGGCATCAATCTTCCTAGAATCCTTGTCAGGAGGATGTGAGGCCAGAGGAATATTAGCCTTGTCACAGGCTGCAGCTTGTACCACACCTACATGACTACACTGCTCAATAAGGAAGTCTGTATCCGAGCCTGACAAAGTATACCTTCTGTCCATTTTTTATCTACAGGAGGGACAGAATGAGAATTTTTAAAATCTTTGTTGTTTGCTTCCTAAATGACTTATGCAAAGGAATAGACAACCTCCTAGACTCTGGAATATCCATCATTTCCACATAATCAGGCTCCTCTTGCTCATCCACAGCCTCCTCTAAAGGAAGCTGAGGGTTTCTGCAACCTTTTGTAAAAATAAAGAAAGAAGGGACTCAGACAGAGTAGGGGAGATTCTAAAGGTCTGTCTGGAGAAATGCCCGGTTCAATGGGCACGTCCAGACCCTCCCAGCCACACATATATTGATCAAATTCCTCCTCCCCTCCTGTGGTTCATAAAATCCTCAACTTCAAAATCCTGAACCACTGGGACTGAACGAACCAACCTTTACCAACTGTTGGTGGTTCTACAGATCCCTGAGACAGTGACTGGACAATCTGATTGGCTTTAGCTATCTCTGCAGCAGTTGGAGACACAATTCTGGACTCCAAACCTCCTGATTTCTTTGTCTTTTACTTGGGACTGGTTCCTCTGAACCAGTCTTCCTTTGCCCGAGGAAGTCTCGCCCTGGTCAGAGGGCACTCCTCTGGTCCAGTGGGTACTGAACCGGCTGGCCATCCGGTCAGCGGATTTTGGCATCTCGCCCTGAGCCGCCCAATCTCTTCTCCAGGGTGGCTGCAGGAAATTTTAACACCTGGCAGTCTGACAGGAGGTGGTCAGCCCCCAGACACTAGACACAAGTGGTGTGTGGGTCAGCCTTGGCAAAGGCGTCCCCACAGACATCACAGTGTTGAAACCCAGTGGGCCCGGTTTTTCTTTTGGGTTTCTCAGACATAATGCCAGCCTAACCAAAAACTTGCCCTTTTGATGGCAGTGCCAGGCAAGACACCCTTATCGGTTCCTAACCGTGTCACGGGTATTTGAAAAAACCGTAATAATTTCGTTTTAGAACCGATAAGAACCGGGAACCGCACTCTAAAACCCACAGTACAGTTTTAAAAGGCAGAAAAAACCAAGCGATCGGTTCAAAACCGAACCGATAATTAATTTTCCACACAGACTTGAATTTTTGTACTTACGGTTACCAGATAGAGCTTTAGAACCGAAATGCGGTAAAAATAATGACTTTTGCGTTCAAATGAACCGAAACTACTCTCTTGAACTGAGAATGAACCGAGCTGAAGGAGCTGATCTCCGGAGCGACTGTTCAGTGAAGTGGAGTAAAGAATCTGACAGTTTCATTTGAAACTGCCAGATAGAGCTTTGGGCACAGCGCCCGCGCGCTGTAGAACTCCAGATCTTCTGGAGTTAACTCCTTCCTCTCCGGGGCAGTTCAGCTGCAGTGGCTGACTGCTATTGTTATAATATAGCAAGACTTCATGGTGTTTGAATAAGCCCTTCTCATTCCTCAGGGGCTGGATTTGCACACACCCGCTGGTGCAGGATCAGGGTGCCATTACCAGGATAAGCAGTCCCAAACAAGACAAGAAGCCAAGAGCAGGAAAGTTGCAGTACTTCGCATCCAGAATATGGAGTGACTGTAAACAGCAAAGACGAAATTCAGTCCAAAAATGCAGTTTACCATTTATTGCGCAAAACAGCAAAGTGAAGACAGTCACACTTATTATGATTGTGGTGAACACCCATGGTCCAGGGGCCCCAGCACTTCGCTGTGAGTGGAGCTTCATTGGGGATGGGTGCCTGGTAACCGAATCCCTTACTGGAGCTGAATCAACAAATCACAGCAGTATGGAAACTTAACAGAATAACAAGGGCTGCAGGTGTTAGTTGGTACTTAGCAGGATTTGTACCTGAAAACACCAAAGTGCACAGAACACCATAAAGTGACAAAAAATAGACTAAAGTACACACATACAGTTACCCTCCTCCATCTGTCTCTCCTCCCTTCCCTCTATGAGATGCCAACTAAAATTCCCCCCTCCTGCTCCTGCCAACCCTCTTCCTGAGCCCTTCCTTCCTTACCCTTGCCTGGCTTTTGACCATCAATGACCTCTCCCTCTCCCCCCAACTTCATAGTTCCAGCAACCTCATTGAAGTTTGCTTTGAAGTAATAGTTCACTGGAGTCAGGCATGGTACCGCAGGACAGGAGAACAGCACATGTGGTGCCCCTCCACAAAAGCAGTCCCAAGGATAACCCAGGGAATTACAGACTGGTCAGTTAGATCTCAATCGTGTGCAAGCTCATAGAGACCATACTTAAGGAAAGGTTGGTAGAATATCTAGAGCAGCATGATCTCCAGGATGCAAGGCAGCATGAGTTCATGAGGGGGATCGTGTTAAATGAATCTGATTGACTTTTCTGACTGGGTCACTAAGACAGTAGATGGGCCAAGCAGTAGACATCCTCTCTCTGGATTTCAGCAAGGCCTTTGACTCTGTGCCCCACAAAAGGTTGTTCAGAAGTTGTCAGGTCCCAGGGCTGGGATAAGAGATGGCCAGATGGGTGGAAAACTGGCTGAGGGACAGAACCCAGAGGGTGGTTGTGGGGAGAGTTATCTGACACCAGAGAGGTCATCAGTGCAGGTCCCACAGGGCTCAGTGCTGGGGCCTGTGTTGTTCAATGACAATTGGGATGGCATTAGGAGCAAAATGTCCTATCTGTGGACATCAAGCTCTGCAGGAGAGTGGACACAGCTGAAGGGATACAGGACCTACAGGATGATCTGGAAAAGCTGGGGAAGTGGTCCAGGATCTGGCAGCTTGATTTCAATGCCAAGAAATGCAAAGTTGTAGACACTGGAGCCAAGAATCTCAGGACAGAGTACTACCTGGGTAGAGTCCAGGTATCTGCATCAGAGGAGGAGAAGAACCTGGGAGTGATGATCACTAGTAACCTGAAGCACTCCATGCTGTGCAAGAAAGCAGCAGCAAGGGCAAACAAGATACTGGAATGCATAGCTAGGGGGATCAGTAGTAGGAGAGAAGAGGGTATACTGCCCATGTACAGGTCACAGGTGAGGCCACATCTAGAGTATGGAATTCAGTACTGGTGCCACACCACAAAAGGACATTAACTTGCTGGAGAGGATCCAGAGGAGGACTACAAATATGACAGGACATCAGCAAGGTAAGGCATATGAGGAGATGTTGAGGGCACTGAACATGTACTCCCTGGAGGAAAGCAGAGAGAGAGAGAGAGAGAAGGAGGCGACATGATTGAGATCTTCTTGTACTTGAATGAGATAAATAAGGTGGATAAGAAGGGTCTCTTTAAGCTGAGTGGCAACCATAACATGCGGGAGCACAGTCTTAAACTAAAGGTTTAGGAGGGAGGTCAGGAAGCACTTCTTCATGGAGAGGGTGGTGGACACATGGAATTCACTGCGGAAGAGGTGGTCTCATTGAAGACAGTGGGCAGCTTCAAGAGGGCTGGTATAGGCATAGGGAAAGGTAAGGATCATGGATAGGAAGGATGGGAGGAGTGGAGGGAGCAGGGACAGTAGCTCAAGCTGTGGACCATGCAATACAAGCAGACTAGAAAGACCAAATAGCCTTCTTCTGCTGGCTCTTTGTATGTTCATAAGTTTGTCAGTCTGTTTTGACTCCTCCTTTCAGCACCAGCTCAGTCTCCCTTTACTCTGTCACTACACACTTTCTGAGTTTTCCCAGTTTTTACACAGTTGATTTGTGTAACCCCTCAGGAGCTAAGTAATGTACCTTTATGAGTGTCTACCAAACTTTAGGTTGTGTCAGCTTTGTATACCCTGGAGGATTGGGTCAGTCGGTCTGACTTGGTATTCTAAAGGGAAGGAGTCAGTGATCTTTGCCAAAGGGCAGGAACTGGTGAGTTACGGTTGGTGGGAAGCTAGCACCTGGTACACAGTGCCAGCTTTCACTGTTCTGAAATCTCAATAGAGCCTAGCAGTGAGAAAAAGTACTTATTTTTGGTGGCTGCCATTGAAAAAGGCCCTTGAAAGGGGGATGCCCCCTCTCCAGCAAGAGAATAAAAAATGTGAAGAAAGAAACAGAGGTCTGTCTGAGAGGAAGATGATTCCAGGGAGTTCTGTGAGCAAAGGATCTGAGGTGATATTCACTCTAGTTTACATTTAAAGTGACTGGTTTGATATCCAGCGGTGCCCTTCCTGTGAAGTTACCAAATTCCTATCCAAAAACAGGAATTTACCTCAGAGTATAAAGAGTGGGCCAGTATTGCCCCAAAAGGTCAATGTAGTGCCAGTATGCACCAGATGGGTGCCCAGGAGGGCAAAGTGTCCTTGTTTTAAAAGAGAAAAAGTTTGTGAGAGAAGTGTAAATGAATAGACTGTGTGGGTAGTCAGAGTCATAGGATCATGTAGTGCTGCACAGTGTCAGCACTGGAACTGTGAAGTTTGTCAAGTGAATAAGAAATATGGGCAAGGAGATGCTCGGGGAATCATTGCCTGGGCTGCCTGGGGTGGTGGACTCTGAGAACTGCTAGTTGCCTCCATCAGAACCAGTGTCTGATAGTAGAAGTACCCCACCAGGATTGAAGCCAACCCAGAGTAAAAAGAATTGATCACCCTGCGGTGACAAGGTAACAGAAGATAGACTGTACCGGTTGAAATATGTGACAAGTAGAGTGAGAATTTAACATCTTGTGTGAGCTCAAGTCAGAAGAATGACGAATCCAGTTTTGTTTTTAAAACCCGTTTGGACATTTGCCTTACCTGAATAGGGTGGAGGGGGAACAGTGAGCACAGACAGCTATACAGTGGCTGCGTGCCCAAGTTACACTGCACGTAGCCACAATTTCCTTTAGCGAATAGGGCCCATTATTACTTTTATGTACATATTATTAGTTAGATCCATAAGCACAGTGTATTCATAAACACTGTGTAGTTAAGCTTCATATTTTAAACATTTAGGCCCAGATATTCAAAAGTGTTGCACCATGCGTAACCCACTGATGCGCCCCGGTGCGATATTCAAAAGGGAAAAGTGCGCGACACAAATCCCGATGCGCCAGAGTGCATCAGTGATGTATGCAGGTGCAGGTGGGGGGCGTGCCCATGCATACCCTGCACAGCCAGATATTCAGCCTGGGATGTGCAGAACCATGCATGTGCAAGCCTTACCTACCCCAGCACAAAGTTGATCCAAAAAAAAAAAAAAGGAACAGATGGCCACCCACAGGTGAGCTGCCGCACTGCAGGGCGCAACATGGCAGCTGCCAACTGTGGTGGACACCGAGCTCTGTTCATACCTGGCAGTGCCCCATGCTCGATCGTGGGCATTTGTAACATAAAGAATTTTGATATCTTCAGGAATCTAGTGGATCGCTGTTCGTTTGATCAGGGTATTTGTATTAAAATACAGTGTTCATTATCTCTGGTGGTCTAGCAGTACTTCTCCTACCCGCCCACTAAGCCTCTATCAGCTTCTGCTTCCCCAGTCAGCCAGTGGCGCAGCACTTACCAGCCTGCCGCCTCGTTACTCACCGACCGACACCGCCGGGGTTGCACGCCCATTGGTCCACAGTGAGCTCACGGGCTGCAGCCTATACTGTACCACATTCAAATATGTGAATGGATCCCATTCACATATCTGGAAATGTGTAGTATGGTATGGGCTGCACGCCCATTGGCTCATGCTGTAGAACAATGGACGACAAGCCTACCAATGGTGTCAGTCAGAGGCGGGCAGCAGGCGGTAGGGTGCTGCTGCCCACGGCTGACGGGGGTGGGGCGTGAGCTCAGTGGGTGGGTGGGGAGGGGAGTTACCACTAGACCACCAGGGATATTGGACATATTTATTGTTTTTTATTACAAATGCCCGCATTGCAGACAGCGGTCCACTGGACCACCAGGGATATTGGGACGGAATTCTTCATTTTTTTTTACAAATACCTGCGATCGGGCAAGCAGCGGTCCAGTGGACCACCAGGGATGATAGAGATTTTATATATATACTTAGCCCGCAATTGGGTGGGCAGGTCCACTGGACCACCAGGGATGATGAGGATTTTATATATATACTTAGCCCGCGATCGGGCAGGCAGGTCCACTGGACCACCAGGGATTTATGATTTTCCATTTTTTACTGCAGCCCGCGATTGGACTGTGAAGCACATTGCCGACTACAGGGGACGTCGGTCCCCGACAGCTGCTGCCTGCCAGGGTGCCAGGCGCAAGTCGTCAGGGATCGGTGCACCTGCATGCAAATGGGGCCATAATGACATGCAAATGGCCCCATGTGCACCTTGCATACATTATGGCCCCATTTGCATGTCAACTTTTGAATATCGCGGTTGCTGCGCCTTATGCAATGGAACTTGCACTAGCATATCCCCATGCTCCACTCTGGCCACTGGTGCTGTCACAGTGCTACTGCGCCATGTGCATTGCAGGTAGTCAGGGTGAGATACTCAACACTGCTGAGCCATGGCGCAGCTCCGTTGAATATTGCCTAGTCCACACCCCTGCGCAGCCAATTTCAGCTGCGCCTGGGCTTGCGCCACAGCCTGGTGCAGTTTGAATATCTGGGCCTAAGTGTATAGATACTTGTGAGAGTGAGCATATTATTATCATGAGCCTATTAGTAACATAAATATACAGTATTAGTAGAGACATTATATTAATAACTGCATATATTTTAGTATCAGAAACCAATACATCTGTATACTGTAGGCAGATTGAAACACACTAAGGGGTTAATCTAGGTTTTATCAGAAAAATGTAAAATACAGAGTTTTGTTAACCTTGTTAGGTTGTGGAGCCCAGAGCTGTGGATTTTCAAAGCTAAGCAAATGTGTTATCTGTTTACTCAATGTCTAGGCAACGGCCTGGGACCATTGCTGTTATCTGTTTCTCACATATTCTTCTACATTGTAACTTTTAATGAAGGTTCTACTATTCGCCTAAGCGTAGTTTAGATAAGCAACCTGGCATCTAGCTTTAAGGAGAAAAATATATTTCTCTGTACAGCTCGGAGATGGGATTGGATGCTAGATCCTGTATGTCTTACAAGTGTAATGTCATAACAACCTAGTCCAAAACATGTTTTGGGAAATAAATTGAGAGCTAATAGAATGCTGATCAGCTTGGTTCTCGAGAAAGCATCTTGTCTGCACCACACGAGACAAAGCAAACTTTAGCTAATATGAGGTGAGCGTTTTATCTCTTTGTCACATGGAGCTCCAGCATTATCAAATGTCATGAAGTCTCAGCCATTTGACCCAGGTGTGAGTATGAATATTTAATTCAAAATGACATCTGTTAGTCTAGGTGATAGGGCAATTGAGATACAAATACAGAATGTATTTTATGCTCACTGTTTATATATGCTTGCAGTATAATGGTATATGGAAACAGAAATGTTATATTAAACATCTGTGTCCTGTCTGGTCTCACCCTGTGAAATAAAATTGGATTTTGTTATACCTTTTACAGGTTGTAAGATTCTCATTGGTAACTCTAAAATAATTCTAATATAACAAGTCACAAATCTAACAGTTGGCACCCGAACAAGGGGAGGCCGGTAGACACAGTTTTAAATCATATATAGACTACTGAAAGGTAAGGGTTGCAACCTAACTTCCACGGCAGCTTAGGGGATCTATCTTCTGACAACTCTGGTAGACTGAAAATGGGAACTTCACAGAAAACAGATTCACAAAATACAGGGATTATGTTGAATAATATACTGTATTAAATCACATGGAGGTGGGATATTGTCCACATCTGATGTCATGAGGCATGCAGCTATGGCATTATGTTCAACAAAGATTAGAAAATGATGTTTTGAACAATAAAAAGTTACAACTTATAAGCAAAATGGAAATATAGTACAGGGTTTATATTGAGCAGTATTGGCATTGCAAGAACAAGTCTCTGGTATTGAAAGAAAATGTAAACGTGTGACTGGCTTTATTCTCTGAAGCAAAGAGGCACTAAATTGTGAGCAGGCAGAATTGTCTCGAGGCTGTGTGCATGTGTGTGTGTGAGAAATGAAAACTGGTTCAGAGGTTCATCATTCTGAATGCAATAGGCAGATACATGAGCTGCATGTGTTAAATTTAGCACTCAAGAGTTACATATAAAATGTAATTGACAAAGGTTAAGTACAACCTGACATGCTCACATCTGAAATTATCCCACATAACTTTCTTTTTCTGATCTATTATTGCCGTTAGTATTTTCTGTATCCTCTACAGTTAGAAACATAGAATTTGACGGCAGATAAGGACCGCTAGGCCCACCTAGTCATCCCATTTCCTACCTGATGGATAAGCTGCAGATTCTAGTTAATCAACAGCTTACTTCCTCCTACCCCGACTAGAATTGCCTTATGCCTGTTCCATGCATTCTTGAGTTGTCCCACTGTTCCTGACTTCATAACCTCCTCAGGAAGGCTGTTCCATGCATCCACAACCCTCTGTGAAAAATACTTTCTAACATTACCTTGAGCTGTCTCCTCTCTATCTTCAAATGTGCCTCCTTGTTCTTGCACATCTATTCTTCAAAAGATGCTACCTCTTGTACTTTGTTAATTCCTCTGAGATACTCGAACGTTTCTATCATGTCCCCCTTTCCTCAAGGGTATACATATTAAGCTGCTTTAGTCTCTCCTTGTATGTCTTCTGGTGCAGACCCTGTACCATTTGGTTGCCCTCCTCTGAACAGCCCTCCACTCTGTCTGTGTCTTTCTTGGGAGATGGGGTATCCAGAATTGCACGCAGCACTCCAGATGGGGTCTCACTAACTGTCTGTACAGAGGGATAACAACTTCTTGTTTTCTACTGTTGATGCCTCTCCCTATGCATCCCAGTATCCCCCCAGCCCTTCTTACTAGTTTATCTTCAGTATGGCTTGGCCAGTCAAAAGGAAAAAATATTCCACTGCCTGTCTCTCGCTGTACAATGTCTACACATAACACTTCAGTGAGCTGTCAGGACAAGGCAGTTCTCTATAATTATATGTTCAAGGTTATATTCAATAATAAAAAAAATAAAAAGTGTTATTTTACTAATGATCATGTGAGTAGGAAACTAAACTGCAATTTCTTTTGAACTGTGTGGTATACTGTGTTACAAATACCTTACGTTACCTTTTAAATTCTTACAGAGTCTGTGGTATGCATTTTAAAAGTTTTTCTTCTTGACAGGGAAGGGAAGTTATGCGTTGTTTTGAAAAATATTCTCTCACTTAAAGAGCTAGTGTACTGCCTGGAAACTACCTGCAATTAATTGTAACTTTCATATGTAGTCAGCTATCATATATCTCAAGTATTTCTTCTTTTCTGTTTTGCTAATTGAAGATTTTCCACCTGGCAGTACTGGGGTGATGTGTGGAGCAGCACTCTGACTGGAGGGCAGAAACAGTCAGTTCTGTTCCTCCCACTACATCAACACTGAGACCACACTAACTATGGCATCACTAGCAACCAATGAGAACCATTTCTCACCGCTAGGTTTCACTTTCACATGAAGCAGCAGGGACTGGCTCTCCCTGGTTACTAGTGATGTTACAATTTCCTGCATTTTGATTGGTAGCTTGTGAGAGTCACAGCTCAGGCTGCAAGGATTGTGGTGCCTCAAGGTGTTTGGTCTCATTTCTGACAATGTAGTGTGAGGAACAGAACTGACTTTTTTTCCCTCCCTATACAGTGCTGCTCCACACATCACCCCAGTACTGCCAGGTGGAAAATCTTCTAATTAGCAAATAGAAAATACAAAAATACCTATTGGAAGTGATAGCTGACTGCATCTGAAAATTGCTATTCATTTCAAGCAGTACACTAGCTCTTTAAGTTTCTCCAAAATACTTCAGTTAAAGGGACACTGTCAACCCCCCTTAGGTCTCAAAGTGTCCCTAGTTTAAAAAACACATTTTATGATTGCCAACATTCTGTAAAGATTGTTGATGTAGCTGGTAGTTCGATTCTGACTCTTATTTTCTTTAAAATGTAAAAACAGACTGCCCAACACACTGGTGTTATCACACTAAAACAGGTTTGTTTACATTCCTTGAACATTCCAAATGCATCTTTCCTGGACTTGGGAACACCCACAACACAGTCTAGCCCCTCATGATGCAGTGGGAGTTTAGGAGGCTATTTTCTTATGAGTGACTGCACTGTTTGGGGTGTTTCTAGTGCTCAGGAAGTATGCAGTAAGAACAGAAATAGGATTGTAAACAAAACAAGGTTGTTTATAAATATACATTAGCATGCATTTCAGTTCTACTAAACAAGGAGGCAGACAAAACAAACAGCAACATCTGAATTTTAGAGAAGGTACGCAATCATAAAATGTGGGGTTTCAACTAGAAATAATATGATGAAAAACAGGCTGACAGTGTCCCTTTAAGATCCACAGAGTGACAAAGAGCATTCTACAGTTAAAAGTTATGTTTTGCCTTGCACCTTAACAATGAATAGTGCTACTGTAATATTTTGGTTTAAATGGTATTGCCATATTTTGCTTTGTACCTGGGACCATCCGGTCCCTTAATCAGGCAAGGAAAGAATTCATTATTTTCCAAATAAAATAAATAAATAAATAAATATTCAACTTTACGGCTTAAAACAACAAAATGTTTTCCTTTACAGATTTAGCAATCACCTGTTTAGCCTCTTCAACCCAAATTAAATGGAAGCCAGGTTCCTCAGTTTTCCTGTAAAACCATCGTAAGTCTATGGGAACAATTTTTCACGTAGAAGGCTCAATATCCCTGTAAACTACAGGAATCCCTGTAGATCTGTGAGCCCTTGGTTTCTGGAAAATATATTGGAGACAGTTCCCATAGGTAAAGCTGTCTTTGGTCTAGTGAATTAAAACTTCCACCCTGTGCTGCCACAGGCTTTCCTTAGTTTAAACTGTGTGTGTGTGTATATATATTATATATATATATACATATATATATATATATATATATATATATATATATATATATATATATATATATATATATATACACACACACACACACATATATGAAAGAAAATGGAGATGAGAGGCTCAGTATTTAATTGTTACTGGGAACAAGGGAGTTTTCCTTCAGCTGTTAATGTTGGTGCTTTCAAGTTATGTTACAATGGCACATATGTGTCATCTCAATTGCAAGGGGGTCCCAACTCTTGCTATCCCTCTATTTTTAAGAAACAGGATTTTTAAAATGATTGTAGTTAAGCATTGAGGTTTTAATTGGTTTTAATAAATTCTCCTTCCCTGAAGGGAGAGGGAATCCTTCTATAAGAGGCATGTTCAAATTAAAACTTACATCCTTGAATTCTCAGCCATCTCTTGGAGAAGGGGCTACTGACTGAAATCCAAGCCAACAGATAAAACAATTTTACTGTGAAATCCTCACTGGCCAATATGAAGTTTAACTTCTGTCAGCAGTTTTATGGTTGTTTCCTTTCTGCTGAATGAAATGCCAGTGTTACTGTGCTTACATAGTCCATATTATAGACATGATCCTATGGGGGGAGTGTTATCTCAAACCTTTGATTAAGTCCTCTGTACAGGGGTTTCACTGCCTTGAATAACACACCCCTACACTTGCCGTGTTTATATTTTTATATTATTAAAATGACTTTTTAACTTTTATGTTACATTCCCATCGATAATGAAATGCCCAGCCAATCTCCTTTCACTACAAGGAGCTCATGGGAGAGATAGACATGAATCCTCTGTACACCCTCATCCACATCACTAAATGCTTTCAGCAGTAGCTGATTAACAACTGTTTAAACAAGGCATACATGAATTAACTGATGTGCCGATAAAAGGCAGACAACCATTGTGAAATATTGATTACATTGCTTATGTTCAGAGTAGCCACTAACAAATTATTTCATGCCAATTCATTTTAAGACAAACATTCTAGAAATGGTGGCAGATGTATACTGTTCCCACATAAACAAACGCAATGATAAAAGGCTTTTTAATGGTTCACCAGAGGAGAGGGTTTGTGTAATACTACAACTGTTACCAACACTGGTGTAATTCCACATGTCAGTAACATTTTCATGAACAAACTATGCCATGAAATGCAATCAGAAACAGGGGGCATGGTATTAATCTGAATTTTATGTACATCAGTTCAAAACTGTTTTCTAACCTACCAGTAAGGGAAGGAATGCCCTCCTCTATTTTTGTTTTGTTTAGTTGTTTTTTTTTTTTTAAAGAAATCAAAGTAATATGTGGCTGGTAGCCACAAGAACTAATAGAGGCTATCCCAGTGCACAGTATGATAGCTTCTACCTTTAATTCTAATGTTGCTAAAAGCAAAGCCAAACTACATCACAGGTATCTCACCATATGAAATCATATTAGGCAAACAAATGTAACTGCCTCAGCAAGCTTTGTTTGTCCCAATACCAACTGTAATGGAGCAGGGGTGAAAACTGAACACTTCAGCAAACCTTGTTGCAGATATTGAAACAAGTGTTCTCTAGGTAAGGAATGCCTGCCCATGTGAACTGTTTTTATTTAATGCAATTAAAGAAATTTAGTAATTAAATCTTAAAATTTTATTTTTCAGACTACTTTTGCAGAAAAATTGTTGCTGCTACATCACCGAAGTAAAGGATCCAGTACTGCCCATGGCAAAAGGGTTGTGGAAGCATATGTGGATATTTCACCTTATACCTTGGGTTGCCAAAAATCACATACAATAATACAATGGCAGACAAGGCCCAACAAAAGAAAAGCTTAAAGGTAATCGTAAATAAACCAAATATGCCTCACTGAGACAGTGAGGCTACACACAATTCAGGTTCCTGGTTGGTAATTCTCAGTAATTCAATAAAGCCACCACACTGTATTCTTTGCCAAATTAGTTGTAATTTATTACTATAGTATCAACAAGACTAACCAGAAAAATCCTATTGGAACAATAAAGATGCACCCTGACAGGATGACTAGTCGTAATTTACAGAAAGAGGTGCATTCTAGCATAATTTGTAAACAGAAACATGTGTTTAGGGCCAAATTAACTGTTATTTACCCAATATATAAAGACAAACCAGAAAATCATATTTTAACAATAAGAATTCATCCTGTCATGATTAATAATCCTAATTTAGAAAAAGGAATACATGCTAACATTATTTCTAGGCATCAGATAGCCTGCTACTGCCTGGGTGTACTTATTACAAATTAATTCTAAACAGCCAATGGGCAGTCCCATTGGGGTGTTTCAACATGCAATCTAAACAGCTAGTAATATTTGTATCACAGGGTTACAGGTTTTCAGAGAAATGAAAACATACTCCCCTTCCCTGGATCCTTCCACAGACTATGGATAGTCAGGTCTCAGACTTCTTCCTCCTCGATCTAGACACTGGACATGACATCCAAGCCCTGTACTTATACCCATATTGTTTACATCAAAAATGCATGGTGGGACTTTCCAAAATTACTACAGCAAATTTTAACCTAGATACTATGTCATTTAATAAAATCATGAGACAAGGGTTCAAAAGTACATTGGCCATAAAATACCTTGGTTATAAGATACATTTGACACTTTGTCGAGATAAGACAGTCTGTTTATCATCATCCTTGGATGGTCAGGATTTTACAACATTAAAAATAACATGCTTTAGGAGACAGGAACAAAAAAAAAAAGGCTTTTACTCCATTTAAAATCAATTGCTTAGAACTGCAAAAAGCCTTTAGTAGATAGTTGCCAAAGCAAGGATATAATTATTTCTATCAGCTCTGTTATACATTTTTAAAACACAAGTAATCGTGAGATGAGGAATTGCACTAGCCAAGGCTAGATGGGAGTTACTTGAAGCAGCTGCATCTTATCTTGACCTTAGGTTACAGAAAGACATGTTTTGTACAAAGTACCTCAGCTGAGCAGATCAAAGCTAATTTTGCTTAAAACATCTGTTCCTAAACATTACTTATTTTCCTTCCACTATTTTTCTACAAGTATCATCTACAGGGCCTCAACCATTTTTTAAACCCATGCACCCACATACAAATTAATTCACATGGTGGTATTTAGTTATTCACTAGCCACTTGTAGCCCTTTCACTAGCCACTTGTAGCCCTTCACTAACCACTTGCAGCCTCTGCAAGCCTTTCTACACCTTTTCTATCTTCTCAACCTTTTGGTTAGCCAACTATATATACTGTATATATAAATGTTGTTGTTGGTAAACTTGTATAAAACTTTGGTCACTGGTCACTAAAACCTTGGCCACTGGTCACTTTCAACAGTCCCCACCTCAAAGGCAAGGAGGAACCTCATGGGGGACCCCGAACCTTCACAAAATTGAACATAAAAATAAAGATGCTAATTATAAAATAAAAATCAAATAAACCCTTCTTTGAAAATATTAGCCAATATTAGCAGATATACATATGATAAGTATGTGTTAAATTTGTTTTATTTTAATAATATAACATGCATATGTGTTATTATGTAAATATAAACCTAAATTTGCTATATTTAACACACATTATAATACCATTATAAGATAATCAGGTGTTAGTAGATTACTCAGCTTCATAATTTTGATCTACTGCTAGTGAATTATGCAGATATTTTCTCAGAGCTTGACATTTGGGCCATGGGAATAACCAGGGCTATTCTCAAATCAATGTAGTTGTTTATGACTTTTAATAGTACTTCTAAGACAACATGACATAATAATTAGTACCACAATAAGAATTGCCTGGATTACAACAAAAGCCTTAAAAGCTGAATCTAACCTGTTGTCAGTAAGCATTACATTTAAATCTCCCTGGTGAATCATGTCATTCATAACCTGCTCTGTATTATACATCTGATTTCCAACCTCAACCAAGTGGGCATCTTTTCTGGCCAGTAGGGCTTTGAGGTTTAGGGTGAGGGTTTCAATAGGCACATTAAAGTAGGGCAGATATTCCTCTATTTCCTGGTGATCAGGGTCACTTTGGATGGTTTCTTCCTTAAAAACAGGGATAGGTTTTAAAATGGTTTGACCAATGACAGTATGCTGGGTGGAGGTAAAGCAAACATTTGATATATTTATTTGACATGACAGGAGCCTATATGAGAAGATTTTTGATTAGTAACTACACAGTATTGACCATGTCCATTATATGTTGCCTTAGCCATGGGTCTACGCCATTTGGTTAATTTAATTGGGCAGGTGATAGTGGCATTTGGATTATAGTAATCATCTGGTCTTTCATTCTTATATCCACATACAGGGTGGTGACGTCAAACACATCACACCTGCATAGATATCAATATCCCTTTATAGCACAGCATGATAAATGGGGCGCAACCCAAGTTTGCAAGTTAGGGAGATATACTAGCAGGGAGGGAGGATCTAATCATTCTTTATACACATCTTCCTCTAAATAACCTACTGAATGGACAGCTGCTATTTTATCAAATACTGCAGTCTGTGGGTCAAACAAGGGAAGGCACAGTGTAAAAGAGACATACATAATCTCTCACAGTGCAGGACTCTTGTGCATAACACTGTCCTGTACTAGGGTGTGAAGTCACATAACCTGAATTACGAATGGTGCCAGGGGAGAGAGAACTACACCCTTGCACACATTGCCAGTTTACCTTTCCTGCTTTGGACACACGAGAGGACAATACCATTGGGCCAGATGCCCATTCTTAATAAGATCTGGGAGCGCCCACCCAGGTCTAATAATTTGTTATGGTTTAAGCACATGCCCACGATATGCAGTGCAAATGATTTCTCTTCCTATTCTCTTTTCCTGACCATCTTTATTATTAACCTCAACTAGCTCATTTATTTTTTTCTTGGTTTCCTCAAATAATCTCGTTATGTCATGCATATTAAAGATTGTAAGTCGCTATTCTTGTGACAAACCTTCAATTCCATGCAGCTCGGCCTTATCTATCACTTGGGCCTGGTTGGTTTCAAAATACCTCATATGATTTTTAATTCTGTCCGCATCTACCCTATTTGAGATGGACATGCCTGACCCAAACAGACATGTAGCTGTTCCCACCATTCCTCCTAGTGCTCCTAAACCTAAGTCATGAAGTCATCTGACCTAAATGTTTTAGAGTTTCTTGCCCTGCTATTCTATCTTGGGACCTCTGATGATGGGCTGCTATACACCTATTACCAAGGAGGCAAACTAAGATCACATTAGTTTGAGTGCGTGTCCAAACTCAGCCATATTCCAATGGGAGATATTTAAGACAACAGGTATATGGATAAATAAAGGAATAATGCATGACAGGGGTGTGTCGGCTGGGATAACGCCACGCTTGGGGATTGGGCACGAGGCCGCAGGTCGAGTGCATCCAATGCCCCAGGTGTGGTGTTATCCCAAACGACACACACCCCATGCATTATGCTATTATACAATGGCTCATTGTTATACAGAATAAAAAGATAATTTTAAAGATGTTTTGTATGGAAAAATATTTTTGTTTTAAGAGCAGATGAAACAATCAGCGATCTGCAGCTTCACAGTGAGGCTGAGAATAGATCTGTGGTGACGGTTGGGTAACGCCATGGGTCCAGCCCCAAACTGACCAATCACAGTCCAAGATTCTTTCTTGCCATTGTATAATTGTACATTATTTATAAGATTTCCAGGTACTGAGGTAGCAGTTAATCCGCTAGAGGGCCCTGGGGATGTATCATTAGAGGAGTGCTCAGTTGTAGTTGGAAATATGTCTTCAGTGGGGGTGGGGTAACCTGTGTTTTATTGGTTACTTGAACCCAGGACTTAGGAGGTTGTGCAGGGACTCCCAATGGATCTTTGGGCATTATTTCTGCTTGCATCACATATTCATCTGTTCCTTGCCACCCAGGTAAGGTCACCTTGTATCTACACCACCATAAACCATAACCATCTTTTTGTACATCTTCTATTTTTACCCACCATAGGTATGATTGCATTCTGTACTCAACTGTCACTCTCTTTTGATACTATGGTCCCACAGCATCATAGCTACACCCACTGCTGCTCCCCACACAGAATTAACAGCCTTGCCATGATGAGCACACTTAGGTGGACAGCAATGTAGGGTACATGCTTTTAAATTGCCTTTAGTGTCCTTAATTGGTATAGTGAATTGTCCTCCAATTGGAATGGGTACATATCGCTCTGGCTTGAACCACACCTTATATATGCAGTCATCATACCGGTTATTTCCAACCTTTTGCATTCTTTTGATTTTACTTGCATCGTTTGCCCCAATTTCATGGTCCTGGAACCAAACTGTTCTCTGTCCGTGGAGCAAGATTACACATTGACACAAAATAAGTGTCTGGATAATGGCAGTGATGGGGAGGGCAGGTACCTTTAGCTACCCTCATTGTGTCTGGATCATGGTATGTTGTTTTAATCTGTTTTACAAAAGAAGATCAGGCTAGTACCTGCTCCTATTTACTGAACATTTTTCAACTGGTTAATATGATCCCATTTTAACACAGACTACTTTTTCTTGCCTGCCAGTTGAATTAGATATATTGGCAGGGCTTGCCTTGTCTACCACAGGAAAAGGCCCCTTCCATGTGGATATAAAGCAGTGTTCCTTTTTAGCATAGTCCTTTACTATAATTACATCCCCAATTTGGTATTCAAATGGATGTACCTTTTCATCAAAATACTTTTTCATTTGCTTCTTTGTTTTGTAATATTAACAGCAACAAATTTATTTACTTCTGCAATTTAATTTTGCATTTGCTTTACCCAATTTTCAGTTACAGCTCCTGGTAGGAAGGGGATCACCACTGGTAGCAGCAGATGTCCAGGGGTTTTCATTAACCTCCCAGTCATAGCCTGATATGGGCTAACACCAGTAGTTCTAGTAGGTGTAGATCAGATTGCCAATAAACATAAGGACATTTTACTCCATTGTGTGGGCTTATCAGCACAAAATTTAGTTAACATTGTTTTTAAGGTACCTGTTTCTCTTCTACCACTCCTGATGACTGTGGGTGGAATGCCATGTGTAATTCCTGCTTAATATCTAACATTGCTTGCAGCTGCTTAAACATTTTCCTGTAAATTCAGGTCTATCTGAGGAAATTACCTGTAGCAGTCCCCACCTGAAAATAACTCATATAACAATACACGAGCTGCTGTGTAAGCTTTTGTTTTTCATAGGAAATGCTTCTATCCATTTTGAGAAAACATCAATGACAACCAAACAATTAGTGTAGTTACCTGGTGTTCTAGGCAATCCAGTGATAAAATCAACTTTGTATATGGTCCCAGGGACCATCAGGTGCTTTTGCTGACTGCTGTAGTGCTCTGTTGAAGGTATGGGAGGTTGGTTTGTAAACAAGGGAGGCAGCAGTGTCATTTATCTTTAAGGTCTTGTTGCAGGTTGGCCACCACATAACTGCCTTAAGCTTTTCTAAAGTAGTATCTAGTGAGTAATGCCCTCCTGTGGGATGGGCATGATAGAGGTGGAATACCTCATGTGCTAGTTCAGGGGGAACACAAGCAACAGGAAAAGACTGTTCATTCTCTGGATACATTAAGACTGAATTGGGGGGGTCAGCCCCAGTTAATAAACTCTTGCTTGCCCAAGGAGTGGGGGCACGCAAGGGACATTGCTGCAGATGCCAATTAACCACTATCTGGTAAGGGTCATAGGTAAACTGTAAGGATTCGAGATCTGAGGGGTTGCAGGGTTTAATGCCATAATTGGTGCAGGTATAAATGAAGGGGGAGGGCACCGGGGGCATCTTTTTGTGCTGCAGCTTGAGCTGCATTATGGGCTGCTTGATTTCCTTCCGCTTGTGGGGTATCAATGGAATGTCCCTTAACCTTAAGGATAGCCACTGGTTGGGACAAAGTTTTAAGCCGATGCACCATACACTGTAACAAAAACACGTAAGACAAAGGTTTTCCATTTGAAGCTAAAAACTTGTTTGCAATATATAATGGAAGCATGGCAACAGTATTTACTACATAGGTACTGTCTATATACATATTAACTGAGCAATCCTTAATATTTTCTAAAGCACAAGCAACGCCTGCTAGCTCAGTGTACTGAGAAGAGTATGAAGTACAAGTGTGGGAATGATTCTACTGTGGTGTGACCACTGCAAACCCAGTCTCTGGCTTACCAGTCACATGATATGATGACCCATCAGTATACCAATTTTCTGCAAGGGTATCAGGGCAGTGCGTGCAAAAGGATGAGGAGGCTGAAAGTCAGTGGGCACTCATGGGATTCTCCATTGTAGAGGAGACTGGCAGGTAACAAGATTGTCTTCTTGGGGGTAATGTCCAAGTCTCTTTGCAACAACATCAAAGTCAACTGTGACAGTCTCTGTGAAGAAAGAAAAAATTACTCACCTTAGTAATGTTGTTTTTTCTAATGGAGTCTTGCTATATTATGACATATGCAGTATAACCCCAGGTTAGAACTGCTCCGGAGGTGAAAGAGTTAACTTTCCATGCAGGGCATGGAACCCTGAGCGCGAGCTCGGTTGAACACTCTGTCTGTTGTAGCTCAAACTTAAACTGTCAGATCTTTACGAGCAAAACTCACTAAGGTTCTGTGTGGAAGCCAGAACCTACACTAGCCCACTGGCTACTAACTACAAAACACATTTTGTTCTTGATCCCAAAACAAAGACTCAAGTCAGGGATTCAAGAAAGAAATATAAAGCATAACACCTAAGCACCCTAAGAAAGGGTGAAAATAAAGTGGGCATCTATGAAGTGCCAACATTACACTGCCCACCCACATCCCAAAACAGAGGTTCTGAGAGGCAGGCTGGGGAGGTTATATTATAACAAGACTCCATTAGAAGAAACAACATTACTAAGGTGAGTAATTTTTCTTCAAACATGAAGTCTTGCTATATTATGACATATGCAGATTACAAGCAGTACCTCCATGGAGGAGGGACAGAACCTACTTAGGAAATAGGCTCTGAAGCACAGCTGATAAATCAAGCATCACTCCTAGCATGGATATCCAGGGAGTAATGCTTAGTAAAAGTGTGAACTGTTTTCCAGGTAGCTGCTTGACATATCTCTAGGATAGGGATGTCCCTGCCAGCAGCCAGAGACGCTGCTGTACCTCTGGTAGAGTGAGCCCTCAGGCCTGAGGGAGGAATCTTACCCAGTTTTTCATAGCAAAATTGATACAAGAGACAATCCACCTGGCAATGGATCTTTTAGTGGCAGGTTTACTTTTACCAACCTCACCATAAGTGAGGAACAATTGAGGATTCAAACCTGTGACCCTTGGTACGTTCTATATAGTAACAAAGGGCTCTTTTGACATCTAAACTGTGCAATCTCCTCTCGCCAGAGGAGGAATGGTCAGTGAAGTACACAGGAAGAGACATGGATTGATTAAGGTGGAAGTCTGAAACCACCTTAGGCAAAAACTTTGTTAGTCCTGAGGACCACCTTATCTCTGTGAAAGGAGATAAAAATCAGGCTCCACTGACAATGCTTGCAGCTCACTTGTGCGCCTGGCAGAGGTGATGGATACCAGAAACACAGTTTTCCAAGTGAAGTACTTAAGCTCTGCTGAAAACAATGGCTCAAAAAGGGGGTTGCATAAGCTGGGCAATGCAAATATTAAGATCCCAAGCAGGGGCAGGGTCCCTGAACAGAGGGTTGGTGTGAAGCAACCCTTTAAAAAACTTGGAGAACACAGGGTGAGCTGAAAAAGGAGAAGGCTTACCTCCTAATAAGAAGACAGACACAGCTGCCAAGTGCACTTTTAAGGTAGCTGGTCTCAGCCCCAAAGAATTCAAATGCACCAAATAATCCAGGGTCGTGGGCATGTCAGCAGATTCTGGGGAAATATGCTTACCAGCACAACATATGGAAAATCTTTTCCATTTTGAATTATAAGTAGCCCTGGTGGAAGGCTTCCTAGAGGCTTTCAAGATATCCAATACACCTTGGGAAAGGTGTAGGTCAGCAAACTCTAACTCTTCAAGAGTCATGCCTTGAGATTGAAAATTTGAGGTCGGATACCAAACTCTCCCTGAGCACAGGTTAACAGGTTGTGATTCCTGGGAATACACAGGGAAGGTGGACTGCTAAGGACATGAAGAGTGGGTACCAGGGCTGCCTGGTCCAATCTGGAGCAATCAGGATCATCTTGCAGGGTTGAGATCTGATTTTGACTAGCACCTTGAAGAGAAGAGGGAAGGGGGGAAAGCATAGAGAAACTTCCCTTCCTGAGTAGGAAGGCATCCAGAGGGACTGAGCCCAACACTGGGGGCCTGCAGCAAAAAAGGGGAAGTTGGTGATTGTCTGGGGCTGCAAAGAGATCTATCTGTGGGGTGCCGCATCTGGCAAATACTACCTCCAGTACTAGGGGATCCAGTGCCCATTCGTGATGGCCCTGGGAAATCCTGCTGAGAGCATCCGCTAGGACATTGTCCTTGCCTGGGAGGTGAACTGCCGTAAGGAAGGTGTTCAGAGAGTAAGCCAGAGACCACAACTTCATTGCTTCGGTACACAAGGCCATAGACCGAGTGCCCCCTTGCTTGTTGATGTACCACATTGTAGTGGTATTGTCTGTTCTGACCTGAACAACCTTGTTCTGAACAGATGTGGAAAAAACCTGGAGTGCTAGAAAAACTGCTCTGAGTTCCAACAAATTGATGTGGAGCAGAGATTCCTGAGGGGACCACAACCCTGGGTAGTAAGGTCGCCCATGTGAGCTCCCCACCCCAAGAGGGATGCATCTGTAGTAAGGGTCAAGGAGGAGACTGGGAGTGAAGGGAACCCCTGTCTCAGATTGCTCTGGTCCTGCCACCACTGAAGGGCCTGGATCAGGGTTCGAGTCACTGGGATCAATTTGGTTAGAGGATCTGTCCTTTGAGACCAAAAGGCTCTCAAATGGAACTGGATGTCCCTCATCTGAAATCCTGCTCCCTGCACTACTGCTGTAGAAGCAGCCATGTGCCCCAGGAGCTGTAGAAAATGCCTTGCTGGTCGAGAGACCTGCAGAGTGAAAGAAGAGGCCAGAGAGACCAAAGTCCTTGCTCTTTCCAGAGGGAGGAAGGCTCTGGCTTCTTTTGTGTTCAGTTCTGCGCCTATGAAGGTGAGAAGCTGGACAGGCTCCAGAACTGACTTTGGAATATTGAGAAGGAAACCTAGAGATGTAAGCAGTTGCTGAGTTACTTGTAGGTGTAGTTTGACCTGGTCTGGAGACTGGCCTACAATGAGCCAGTCATCCAGATAAGGAAAGATGGCAATCTTTTGCCTTCTTAAGTGAGCAACTGCTACTGCCAGGCATTTTGTGAACACCCTCAGGGCTGAGGTGAGGCCGAAGGGCATTGCTCTGAACTGGTAATGGCCTGAGGGCAGTTCGAATCTGAGGTACTTTGATGGGAGCTTCTGATGAGAACATGGAAGTAGGCATCCTTGAGGTCCAGGGAGGCTAGCCAGTCCCCTGGCCTTAGAGAGGTAAATAATTCCCAGAGTCACCATTTTGAACTTTGGTTTAAAAGGTGCTTGTTTAGATACCTGAGATCCAGGATGGGCCACCATTCTCCTGTCTTTTTGGGGTAAGGAAGTACCTGGAGTACAACCCTTGCCCTGGTGTAGGGTGGAACCCTTTCCACAGCTCTGAGAGCCAGGAGGAAGAAACTTCTGTTTCCAGGGCAAGTGCCTCTGATGGATTTGCAGGTGGAAAGGACCTGGCTCTCATCTTCGGAAATATTTTGAAGCTGAGAACCAGTCCCTGGCTTACTACTTCCAGGACCCACTTGTCTGATGTTAAAGACTTCCAGTCCTGGACAAAGTAAGCCAGCCTGCCTCCTACCGGTAGTGGAGAATCGGCCCTGGCCACCTCATCAGGGAGTCTGTTTTGCAGGGGCTTTGGGTTGAGGGGTAGAAGCAGGCTTACTAGAACCCCTTCTGCCTCTTCCTCTAAAGAACCCCCTCTGGGCATAAGCAGAAGAGGAGGCCTGGGCTTGGTAAAAAGGCCTATGAAAAGGCCTGCCCCTGCCCCTGACATGCTGCCTTTGAGGAGTGGCTTGCCTTTTTGCCTGTGCACTCCTATAGGTGGTCCTATACTCATCCATTTTCTTCATATAATTCTCTGTCTGCTCCCCAGAGAATTGCCCACAACAGGAAAATCCATAGCCTTAGACCGAGAATCCTGTGACAGGGCAGTACATCTGAGCCAGGCCATTCTGCGAAGAGACACAGATGTAGCCATGACTCTTGATGAAACATCATTAGAGTCTACTGCAGCATGAAATTGCACCTTGGATGCCTCAATACCATCCGCAGCCACCTGCTCCAGCTCCCCGGCAAGTTGGTCAGGGGCCTGTTTTGCTAGGGCCAGCACAGTATCCCATCTGGATTTCTGGTACCTAGCTGCATAAGCCATATAATTCGCCTGTCTGAGTCCTAAAGATGCTGCCATGTACTGTTTCTTTGCCATGGCATCCATCCTCCTGGAATCCTTTTCAGGAGGGTGAGAGGCTAGAGGAATATTAGCCTTGTCACAGGCTGCAGCCTGCACTGCCCCCACATGGCTGCATTGCTGAGAGAGGAACTCCGTATCAGAGCCTGATAATGTATACCTCTTGTCCATCCTTTTATCAACAGGAAGGATAGAGTGAGGAGTTTTTAGAATTTTTACTGTCTGTTTCCTAAAGGATTTGTGCAAGGGAATAGACAGTCTCCTAGACTCTGGAATATCCATCATATCTACATAATATTTTATTTATTTATTTATTTATTTATTTAAGAATCAGTTTACAACCTTTGAGCCAGAGGCTCGTTTACAAAGGTACTTCATCACATAAAGACATACATTGCGTTTCAGTTACATAGCAAAGATTTGCCAAAAATCAGTAGGCATTCACCAGAGGTGCCACGTCACATTGTGGTCAGACAGATACAATTGGGTACAGGGTACATGTAATCGATAGCAGGTATTAAACAAGTTGGTATCAAGTGAGCAATTCTGGTAGATAAACATTGAAACAGCTGGCACTGGCCAGGTTAAACCTAGGCATGGTGGACATGGAAGTGGTGTAGGGATGGTTGGGTGGAGAGCTGCCTGGGGGCATTGTCAGGAGAGAAATAAAGAGGTGGAGGCTATGTTCAGAGACAGGAGCAAGTTACGAGTGCTGAAGATGTGGTTCAAGTGCGGTTTTGAATGTGGAGATGGTGATGGCATTGGTGATGGTGGCAGGAGAGAGTTAAACCAGGTTGGGCTCTATAGCTGAAGGACCTCTGGCCACGGCTGGTTCTTGTTCTGGGGACCTTTAGAGTGGTCTTGTAGGAAGACGTGTTGCAATGGTGGGAGGGCTCTGTGGATGGATGCTGTTACCCCGGGGAGAGCCGAGTAGGGTTTTTGGTGAGGAGACAGGTCTGGTATCGGAGCCGCTCATCCAGGGTAAGCAGGTTAGCATCGACATATAGCTGACAGGTGTGTGAGTCTGGGGCACCAGTAATTAATCTGCACGCTTTATTCAGGGTTAGGTGAATTTTATTTAGTGCAGTGGTGTCGGCAGCACTGTGATACTGGTAGACCATAGTCTACAAGGGACAGAACGGACGATGTAAACGCTGACTGGAGAGCATTTGGGGAAGGCAGCTTTTATGGGAATAGGATGCCAAGCCATGTGTTGGTGGCGGATGTTAGGATGTCGATGTGGGTGTGAAATGTGAGGGCTGAATCGAAGGTAACCCAAGGTATTTGTAGGAGCAGACTTGTTCCAGTGGTTGGTTGGTGCTTGAAGGATATAGAGTGGGTGGTTGCTAGCTTTGTTTTGGGGTGTAAAAGAGCATAGTTTTGGTTTTCTTAAGATTGATGATGAGTCTGCGCCTTAAACCAAGCCTCGGCACTGTTGAAAGACTGCTGTAGGGAGTCCTGTAGGGAGATGGGATTATGGTGGGTGGCAAACAGGACAGCGCGTCCTGCATACAGCAGAATTTTGCCACAGCATGCACTGGCAGGGTGTTCAGATACAGTGAGAAGAGAAGGGGGCCAGGATGGAGGCCAGGGGACCCCAGAGAGAGAATGGGATGGGTATCGGAGGTGTATTAATCTTGACACACTGGGATCAGTGTCAAGATAGCTAGCACACCATGCCAGGGGCCAGCCGAGAGACCAGTGAGGCAGAGTGTTCAGCAGCAGTGGATGGGAGACAGTGTCGAAGCCTTTGAGAGGTCAATGAACACTGCACCAGCTAGGGCTGGTATCCAAGGAGGAGTGTAGGAAGTTGGAGAATTCAATAAGGGCAGTGCTGGTACTGTGACCATCAGGAAGCCATGTTGCTCTGGGCATAAGATGTTATGCTTAGCCAGATAATCAGTGATTTGAATGGCCACCACTTTCTCCAGGGCTTTAGAGAGGGGAGGAAGATGGAGATTGGCGGTAGTTGTTGGCTTGACGATCTGTCGCCTCCTTTATGAATAGGTGTGATAATGGCTGTTTTTCCAAGCTGTGGGAATTGTCCCAGGCAGAGTGACTGGTTAATCAGGCTTGTGAGAGGTGCAAGGACTTCATCTAGCACCAGCCTGAGGATGCTGGGTCCAGTGAGTCACTGCCGGGATTGTTGCCATTAGAGCTTTGGTTAGGATGGGTCTGGCTTCGGGTGGAAATCTTTGCAGGAGGAAGCTGGGTGCTGGAGGACAGGGGAGTTTGGCTGGGGAGGGTCAAAGAAACTAGGGAGGACTGAGCTAAGGTCAGTGAAAGTGGTGTTGAACCAGTTAGCTATGGTGGCAGGCTCGGTGGAGGTTGTGCCATTTCTAGTGAGCTGGGATGGGCGGGGAGCAAGCTTTACCATTGAGTTGCTTAATATTATCCCAGAAGGTCCGGGCTGAGCCCCAGGAGGAGGTAAGGGAGGCCTGGTAATGGTCTGCCTTGGCTTTCCTGATGGCCCATGAGCATTTATTTGGGCTGCATTGTATGCTTGCCTATCAGACAAACGACCTGTTTCAGTGGCAGGTGCAGAGGTTATCCGGTTTCTAAGTAATTGTAGGAGGGGCAGGCTAACCCAGGGTGCGTTCTGTTTTTGACCGGTTTTGGTTAAGGGTGCAAAGAGATCACAGGCCATGTTGAAGTTGTGAGTGAAAAGGCGAGGGCAGTATCAATGTTGGTTGCCTGCTGAATGGGGGACCAGTCTATCTGGGTGAGGAGTGCCTTAGTTTCTTCAGCCCACCAGGGCGGAGGCGCTCATGGAGGGTGGTCTGGGCTTTGGGTTTGGGATTGGGGTTACCCAGTGGAATAGGATAGGGAGTGGTCACTCAGGAGTCTGGGAGGACCTGGATGTTTTGGATTTTATGGGGTCAGGTTAGTTATAATAACATCCAGCAGGGTGCTGGTACCACTCTTAGGGTTAAGTCTCGTGGGCTGGGTGACGAGTTGTGTCAGATCTTGGGCGGAAATGAGTCTCTGGTGGTGGATGAGGAGTGCTGAGCCAATTTACGTTAAGGTCCCCACTAGGATTTGTTCTGCCTTATGGTGGAGGTGCCAGGTAGTCCGTTAAAGATATTAGGGCTGGGTGCTGGTTCTTTGGGGAACATAGGCTGTGGTGAGATAGAGAGGGCTCCTAGAGGGATCTGGGGTGAGTCTGAGGGTAAGGGCCTGGGCCCCATTTGTGAGGTCAGGGTGGGAGGCAGGTCCAGGTATTGTGTCCCGGGTGGATTGCACAGCCACCCCCTCGCTTGTTTACCTGTCCTCCCGGCATAAGGTATAGCCCGGGAGGGAGACAAATGAGTCGAGTTGATTTGGACAGCCAGGTTTCAACCAGGGCTATGATGTCTGGTTGGTGAGCCAAGGCCCAGCACTGTAGGGCGTCAAATTTCTTCAGCAGGCTGTATATGTTCATGGAGGCTACTCAAGACCAGTGGGCTGAGTGGGTGGATGGGAGGGGGCAGGGCCTGGGTTGGGGTGTATGTTCCCCGTTAGGAGTAGAAGGAGGAGAAGTGCTCTGGTCAGAGGGAGGCTGATGGAGAGTTTACGCCGGGAGCGATATAATAAGGAATGGGGTTTGGTTGCACAAGGGGTGGGTAGGGTAGCACAGGCAGAGAAGGCCTGAGTGATCAGAAGTGCAAGGGGGCTGTGGGGGGAGGACAGGTGATGTCTGGAAGGGGGGTGAGGTGGAGAGGAGCAAATGGGATGTGTGGAGGAGGAGGGAGGGGTAGGAGCAGTGGTAAAGGAGGAGGGGAGGACAGGAGGGTAGGTAGGAACACTGGAGTAGTGAGGCTGAGGGTTCATAGGGACAGTAGGGTATGTGGAAGGCAAAGGGAGGAGGAGGAGAAGATATAAGGCTCTTCTTGGTCATCAACAGCTTCCTCAACAGGGAGTTGGAGAGTTTCAGCAACTTTCTTATAGAACATAAAATGAGAAGGGGACTCAGATAGCCTGGGGGGGGAACCCCTGAAGGTCTGTCTGGAGAGATGTCCAGTTCAATGGGCACATCCACACCTTCAAAATCACATTCACTCTCCTCATACCCCTCCTCCCCTTCCTCCGGTTCATAAAAATCCTCAAAATCATAATCTTGAACTGGTGAAACCATCCGAACTGAGCGCTTTCCTGATGGTGTCGGTTCGGAAGGAAACGGGAACAGACTGGACAATTTGGATAGCTTTAGCTATTTCCTCAGCGGTTGGAGAAAGAACTTTTGGCTCCACACTAGCTGACTTTCTAGCCCTTTAGTTGGAACCGCCCTCAGAGCTGGCTCTTCGCTTGCCCGAGAGTATCGCCCTGGTCAGAGGGCACTCCCAGGTCTGGCTGGAACCGAACTGGCTGGCCATCCGGTCAGCGGACTTTTGGCCTCCCTTTCCTGAGCCTAGCAACTCTCTTTCCACGGCAGCAGGAAAATTCTTACAAATCTGGCAGTCTGCATTGAGGTGGTCAAACCCCAGACAATATACAGGTGGTGTGTGGTCAGCCCTAGCAAAGGCTTCCCCACAGAGGGCCACAGTGCTGAAGCCAGTGGGTCGGTTTTTCTTTTGGTTTCTCAGACGCGACAACTAACCAAAACTTGCCCGTTAGTGGCAATCCAGCAAACAGACTCTCTTATCGGTTCCCAACTGTGTCACGGGTCGTGAAAAAACGTAATAAAATCCGTTTTTTTTAGAACCGATAAGAACTGGGAACCGCACTCTAAAGGACTAAAAAGTTAATTTAAAACCAATCTGATCGGTTCAAACCGAACCGAAAAAGACGTTTACAAGTTCCACACAGAAGAAAATAAACGTAAGCCTATCTATTACTTACAATACCACAGACAGAGCTTGAACCGACCGATTGCGGTTTAATTTCGTAAATAAACCGAGAATTACACTTTTTAACCGACAAACGAACCGAGCAGCAGGAGAAATCTCCGGAGCGACTGTTCAGTGAGGCGGAGTAAAGAATCTGACAGTTTAAGTTTGAGCTACAACAGAGTGTTCAACCGAGCTCGCGCTCAAGGTTCCATGCCCTGCATGGAAAGTTAACTGTTTCACCTCCGGAGCAGTTCTAACCTGGGGTTATACTGCATATGTCATAATATAGCAAGACTTCATGTTGTGTGAACAGTTTCTCCTGGTTTTAACAAGTAATTGAGTGGGGTGTGGAAAATAGTCTTTTGCAGTCCAGTGATATAAGTAAAATGCTTAACCGCCCAAAACGTTGCTAGCAGATGCTTTTCACACGCTGAAAACTTTTTTTCGATTTCAGTTAACACTCTTGAAGCATAGGCAAGTGGTCTAGTTTGTTCTGTTGTTCTTGACACAAAACAGTAGCTATGGCAGTTGGTGATGCAGACACTTCTAGATGGAAAGGCAAGGCTGGATCAGGCTGCACAAGGAGTGTTGCTGCTGCTACTGCTTCTTTGAGCTGTTTTACAGCTGCAGTATGTTGTTCCTTCCAATGTGGTCTGATGTCAATATCCACTGAGGCTTTGAGCAGGCTGTAGAATGGTCTCGCCAATTCAGCATAAAGGGGAATAAAATCTCTGTGGTAGCTAGTTAAACCAAGAAGGAACCACAATGCTGTTTTTGTAACAGGCAGATCAAGTCTCTGAATTGTCTTTACCTTCTCAGCGTCTTGCTGCTTTCCACTGTGAGTGATGGTGATGTCAAGGAAAGTCACCACCTCCTTTACTAGCTGACACTTGTTTGGATTAACTTTGAGTCCTGGCCTCTGCAGCAACTGCAACAGTTCACGTAGTAGCTTAAGATGTTCCTCTTCTGTTTCGGTGGCCAGCAACAAATCACCAACGTATTGTAAAACAGCTTCAGGCTTGGAAAAATGGGGGAATTGCAGAAACCCTGGGGCAAGTGTGTCCAAGTCAATTGTCTATTGCCCCAGGTAAAGGCAAACCTGTACTGAGAAGCCTTATGTATAGGCACACTCCAAAAACCATTTGCAATGTCCAGAGTGCTGAAAACCTTGGCTGAGGGAGGGATCTGGGACAGTAGTGATGGAGTCTCTCGTACTAGAGGGGCACATGCTGGGGTAATGGCATTTAGCCTTCGGTAATCAATAATAAGGTGATAAGTACCACCTGGTTTAATCACGGACCAAACAGGGGAATTAGTAGTGGATTCACACTCTCTCAGAACCCCTTGCTGCAGTAATGACTGTATAATAACATCTGCATCAGCCTTGCACTCATTTGGAATCTTGTACTGTTTTTGTGCAACATGAGCTTTTACTGTTATAACTTCTTCTTGTTCTAACAAACCACAATCATGTTTGTTTTGGCAAAAACCTCTGCATGCTGATTAATTATCTGGCTTTCAAGAGGGGACGCATGCTTGGGAAGGGGCAAAACATCTGGATTTTTAAGAGAGAAATAGTATGCACATCTGAGACAACAACAATTTCATTATCTGTCGTGCAACCTGTGTGCAACCAAAGGCGATTGTATAATCAATTACAGCTGCTGTGGACCTTAAAAAGTCTGACCCCAAAATACCATTTTGATCAGGCAGATTCATTAAATGTGCATCTAAATCAAAGGTACATCCATTTATAGTTATGTTAGCTGGCTTATCCTTAATTGCTGTAGCATCAGATCCTTGAAAAGCAGATAGCATAATAACCTCATTAGTTGCAAGTGGGTGCATTTCAGGTTGTGAGGTCTGTATGATGGACATGGAAGCTCCCATATCAATAAGCATTGTCTGCTGCAGGCCTCCTGTTACAGCAACTTTAATGATAGGTCTGTTCCAGTCATCTCCCTGAAATCTCACTATCAGCTGTAGGGAGGCCAGACATCCCTATAGGGAATTAATAATTTCACTTACCGCTTGTACAGTGGAGAACTTTTGCATCATTTGGGTCATTTCATTCAATTTCTTAAGAACTTCAGCATTGGTGGGTGTCACTTCCCCCCAGTGACTGAGGCTCAAACTGGGATGGCTGAGCAAAAGCTGGTGCTAATGCACCTGGAGGGGCATGGTACATTTGGGGGGAATATTGTGGCATGGATTGTTGGGTTGGAGGTTGCAAGTAGGGGCATCTAGGTTTTATGTACCCAGGCCATCTGCAGTTATAGCAGACAATTACCTGCTGTGGGTTAGGGTTGGTTCGAAGGGGTCCTTAAATGACTGCTACTGGACCCTTTTTAGTGGGAGAAGTGGCCTTAAGCATTGTCTCTGCTTGTTTGATCATGGTTATGAGTCTAGGGTAGGTGGCTGTTTCATCTACTGTGGCCCCTAGGAGTGACCGTAGTTCTGGAAGCATTCCATTTAGGAATCGTTTTTTGAACATAACATCCTCATATCGGGGTTTAAATTCCCCATCAGCATAACCTGCCTGACAGGCTGGGAAAGCCAACCCATATACACAAAATAGTCTTTCTGCCCAAGCAGCGCCTGGCTCCCCCTTTTTCTGAGTAGCCAGGGTGAATACCTAGTGGAAATCTACTGTCCCTCCTGTTACCAACGATATTACCTCATGTAACAAGTGTGCAAACACCCAATTCTCCCCTCCTATTGCTGTATCTGGCAGTGCCTGTCTAAGGGAGGGATGCAAACAATACAATGTGACATCTCTTGTATCTATTGGTCTTAGTTCCTCATGTGTCCTTAGAAATGTTTGGATTCTTACATTTAGCTCTGACAAATCATCTCTTGCATTTATCTGTTCCAACTCCTTGCCTAAAGCTGCTACATCCTTGGGGCTTAGCCTCTGTTCTTCAGTAAGGATAGTGGTAAACTGGTGGTGGTCGTGGAGGGTTGGGGCATTTGGAAGGGCATCATCTGCATGAGGTGGAGCGGGGTCTTGATGGGTCTGCACAGTTGTGAGCACTGGTGCCATAGGTGGCAACCTCCTAGGTGGTGGCACAGGCATCATTGGAGCTGATGGGGGAGGGGTGCATTTTCAGGGGTTTGACAAGTACTTTGGGTCAAGCTGCCTTTGCCTAGAATTTACACAGTCATCGGGGTACTTTTGACAATGCTCTCTCTAATCTGCATCATCCATTTCCCCCCAATTTACATTATTACCATCATCCTTATTATTTCCATCCCTTAAGGGGACACCACTATAAGCAGCCACCACTGCTTGATGTCTTCCTAACTGGGCTTCTAACTCTCTAATGCACCGTTGGCATTCTCGATGATCTACATTGGACTTAGAGGAGGTTTTGACTTGCGAGAGGCATCTTACAGCCCCTTGTGCTTCCTCCAAACATTTTGTTAACCGTTTCATCTCTTCCTCTAAGAATTGGTTGTCTAACATTGCTTGAGCTGCAGTTGCCTCTTTAGCAGAGGCAGTCTGAGCCGTAAAGGAGAGCAATTGGTTTCCCCAGTTAATTTTCTAATTTGCTCCCATAATTTGTCTTTTGCAGCTATAACAGCCTGTACTTCCTCCTTCCATTGACCTGCTATACAGCAGGTGCCAAACACAAGGGCATTTGTGCCCTCTTTATGTGACAGACTCTTTTCCTTTAAACATTTTTCCACACGCCCTGGGGCTTGTTTCCATGGGTCTTCAGACCCTTTCATACACTTAACTCCTGAACACATTTACACTTATCAAACTTTTTCTTTAGTTTCTCCATAGATCTTTACCTGTAGGTTCAAGTCTACTCGAACACTCAGAGTTTGTTCAACTCTTTTTCCGAGTCCTGCAGTTAGGTTAAGACACTTATCTGCATGTACTCTGCTTAGATTACAAAAAATGCTTTACCAGATTACCAGAATTAACACCCAACCAGGCTCCTGGCTGGCTCACCAATTTTGTAAATAAACCAAATATGCCTCACTGAGACAGTGAGGCTACATACAATACAGGTTCCTGGTTGGTAATTCTCAGTAATTCAATAAAGCCACCACACTGTATTCTTTGCCAAATTAGTTGTCATTTATTAGTATAGTAGCAACAAGACTAGCCAGAAAAATCCTATTGTGACATTAAAGATACACCCTGACAGGATGAATAGTCCTAATTTACAGAAAGAAGTGCATTCTAGCATAATTTGTAAACATTAGATACATGTAAGCTTAGGGCCAAATTAACTGTTATTTACCCAATATATAAAGAGAAACCAGAAAAATCCTATTTTAACAATAAGAATGCATCCTGTCATGATTAATAATCCTAATTTAGAAAAAGGAATACATGCTAACATTATTTCTAGGCATCACATAGCCTGCTACTACATGGATGTACCTATTACAACTGAATTCTAAACAGCCAAAGGGGCAGTCCCATTGGGGTGTTTTGAACATGCAATCTAAACAACTAGTAATGTTTGTATTACAGGGCTACAAGTTTTCAAAGAAAATGAAAACATATTCCCCTTCTCTCTGGATCATTCGAGCTCTATGGTTAGTCAGATTTCGGACTTCTTTCCTCTCAAAGAGACACTGGACATGACATTCAAGTCCTGTACTTATACCCAAATCATTTACATCAAAAATGCATGGTGGAAATTTCCAAAACTACTACAGCAAATTTTACCCTAGACACTATGTCATTTAATAAAATCATGAGACAAGGGTTCAAAAGTACATTGGCCATAAAATACCTTGGTCATAAGATACATTTGACACTTTGTCGAGATAAGACAGTTTATTTATCATCATCCTTGGATGGTCAGGGGATTTTACATCATTAAAAATAACATGCTTTAGGAGACAGGAAACAAAAAAAAAGGCTTTTACTCCATATAAAATAAATTGCTTAGAACTGCAAAAAAAGCCTTTTAGTAGATAGTTGCCAAAGCAAGGATATAATTATTTCTTATCAGCTCTGTTATACATTTTTTTAAACACAAGTAATCGTGAGATGAGGAATTGCACTAGCCAAGGCTAGATGGGAGTTACTTGAAGCAGCTGCATCTTATCTTGACCATGACCTTTTAGGTTACAGAAAGACATGTTTTGTACAAAGTACCTCAGCTGAGCAGATCAAAGCTAATTTTGCTTAAAACATCTGTTCCTAAACATTACTTATTTTCCTTCCACTATTTTTCTACAAGTATCATCTACAGGGCCTCAACCACCTTTTAAACCCGTGCACCCACATACAAATTAATTCACATGGTGATATTTAGTTATTCACTAGCCACTTGTAGCCCTTCACTAACCACTTGCAGTCCTTCACTAGCCACTTGCAGCCCTTCACTAATTACTTGCAGCCCCTGCAAGCCTTTTTACACTTTTTCTATCTTCTCAACCTTTTGGTTAGCCAACTATATATATAAATGTTGTTGGTAAACTTGTATAAAACCTTGGCCACTGGTCACTTTCAACATAATTGCCTAGTGTGCCAGGGTCAACTTTGCACCTGTTTTGCAAGGCCTGATGTGAGAATTCCTGTAACCAGGAACAACTCTGGTCCTGCAAATAGGATAAGAAAACCAAAAAAAGGCAATATGGTTACATTTTACCTCCACACACCCAAGTTGGAAGTATGATGACCTCATAATGTATGACAAACAGGGTATTGATAATGCTATAGCATGGGGGTATATAACAGGAAAATTTTTCAGTGCTAGAAATATGACGTACCAGTCTAAAATGATCCAGACTGTTAACATACTAAGTGTTGGGCCATTTATTCTAGGCAATTACTCATGCTTTTTCTATCCACAGCAGCTCAATTATACAAAGTATTTTTGGCAAAGAAAGGTATCAGATTTAAAAATATCTTGAGCCCTGATGATCAAAAAAAAACCAAAAAAGTTAGTCATAGTTCTTCTGTTCATACTGGTTCTTCTGTTGCATAAAAACTTCTATAACATAAGTACCAGAGAATGGGTACATTTATAAAAAGAAGAAAAAAAACCCACAAACAAACCTGTGTTTATAACAATGTACAATGCAAATGTATCTGTTTCGTTAAATTTGTCTAGTATTGACTGTCCAAAAGATATTTGCCCTCAACATTTAAAGCAGTTATACCATGTTATTACTGATATGTGGATTAATTTTAGAAATAAAATATTAGATTTGAACCGCCACAGTTACTGCCACAACTGGGTAAAGGTTTAAAATGGGGAGGAGAAGCTTATGGGAAGACATAACAGGTATATTAGGTTCAGTAATGGGGGTTTGGAACAGTATGTACTTAGAAGCAGTAAAAAAGCACTGAATAAACTTTGAAAATATTTTCAGAAAAGGGGTATTAGACAATGAAATACACATTATAGAGGGACTTTTAGATGAACAATTTAGAACTATGAAACTATAGAACATGAAAGAAATATTGCACAATTTTCTTCTCCTACAAAACTGGACACAGTAATGTAGAAGCTGATGATATGTATGAGACTAGGAAAATAAGGTGCGCATAGCATACGGTACATATGTTCTAAACAGACTACAAGATACCTTTAGAGATACTGAGACAGGTAAACTTCCTGCTTTTATAAATACTGCTGTTGCAGAAATTTATACAATGTGAATCACACTAATGCTGCTGAGTGCCTTTTTAAGAAACCTGACCAGAGTTTATTTTGCTGGACATGGATGTGTATTTAATCACAGTTCACCTGTGGTTTCTATTGTGCTGCAGATACCTATTATACCATGTCAAAGGCCTGTTTTAAGTTTGACAAAGTTTGTTAAAGCAGCAGGGCAAGAATCTGGTGACAATTTTTACTTATACTTTTTTATGCTTTTTTAGATTGCCACTTACCTCCTGACTTATATGATACCCTTCTTTCCACAACTTGAGTCTGCTTTAGTACTTTTTTCATATCTGAAGTAATAAAAGGAGCACTCCTTTAAATATGGCTCAGACCAGGTTTTCATCAGTATTTGCAGCTGTTTTTGAACACTTATTATTCTGTAAGATCACAGAGCACTGCCTGCTGCATACTAGTTCATTTTAGTCAGAACAGAAGTGATATTTAAACAACTGATAGACAAAAACAGCTGAGAATACTGATAAAGACCTGGTCTGTGCTGTATTAAAAGGAGTGATCCTTTTATTATTTTCAATATGAAAAAAAGTACTAAAGCAGACTCAAATTGTGGAAAGAAGGGTATCATGCATGTCACAGCTTGTGCCTGCTCTGATTTCCATCATCCAGGTCCATGACAAATTGGTTGTGCCAGATCTTTCTTGTTATACTGAATTGCAAGATATATCTCTGTTGATGTGATATTGCATTGGGGGGGGGGGTCATTTTCCTTGCGGCATCTCTGACAAAGCTACAAACTGTCACTTGCAAACAGATCTATGAACACAAAATATGCAAGTTCGTGCTGCCTATGCAGGAGATGGACATTGTTGTATTGCTGCAATCACTGATCGTATGATATATGGACTCAGAAATGGCTGTGTTGTGGGGTCTTCATGCTTTAGTTTTCAGCCTAATTTGACTACTATCATCAATGGTTACGTCATAAGACCTGTGCCTGTTTTTCCCAATGCCACCACTATACAGGTTGAGTTGGCCTACCTTGAAGACATCTGCACTGCTGTACTGCTGAGGATGATCCAGATTCCACTGTTGACATTTGAACTGTGGACTTTGTTGGGCTGAAAGGCTGAAGAATTGATTCCTTTACACATGGACAATGCTGTTACCTGCAAGAACATTCATACTTTACCAACCCTTGGTTGGTGGCCATTTATTAATGCTTATGTCCAGCATCCAATGACATTATTTTCTGTGTATTTCTGTATTTGCAATTCATATTAACTGTTTGCAGTTGTTGCATATATTGAAAGTTTAAGCATACTCTGTCCCAAGTTAAAATACAAGCACAAATGTACTGTATGGTACCTGAGATTAACTCTGTCTCAGATGGCTCAAGGTGGGGAATGTTGGTGAGCACACTGGCCCCTATTCATGAAGAAATGCGTGCATCGGGGTGTGCAGCTCCACACCCTAGGGATTTCCACATGGAGGCTGCATTCACGAACATCAGCCCCAGCCTGGCTCCCTTACATGGCTCCCCCAGCACACAGGTTTGCAGGGGGCAGGCGAGTGCAGAACAGCAGATCCTGGTGGGCAGTCAGTCTGCTGCCCAGGCAGGGACCTGCAGTGGATCCTTTGTGTGCAAGGGCACCATGCTGCCTGCCAGTGCACAGAGGGCTGACCATGCCAAAGTTGGGGTGTACCCTGTCTGTTTGACCCCTGTCCTCCTGAGGTGCCCCGACAGCAGTGGGGTTGATGACCCCTGCCGTGTCTGCCACATCCACTGCCAGCTACCTCGTGGCGCGCGTAACCTGCCCTGGTGGTTTATGGCTGCCTTCAAGATGCAGAGCCAGCAGTGCCCATGCACAGCATTCTGTGAACTCGTGAATGTGTGGAGTGCTGCTCCCCCCTGCACTGCCCCCACGCAGAACTCTGTGATTGGCTGGAGGATTAGGTGTGTTGGGGCACAATGGGGTCCTGAATAGGGTGGAAGGGGCACAGTGAGCACAGACATCTGTACGCATAGCCACAATTTCCTTTAGTGAATAGGGCCCATTATTACTTTTATGTGCATATTATTAGTTAGATCCATAAGCACAGTGTATTCATAAACACTGTGTAGTTAGGTTTCACATTTTAAACTAAATGTATAGATGTTTGTGGGAGTGAGCATATTATTATCATGAGCATATTAGCAGCATACATATATTAGTAGAAGCATTATATTAATAACTGCATATACATTTTTATTTATTTTTTTATTTAAAAGTTGGTAACCGTGAAGGACACCATGAGCAGAAGCTCATTTCCAGGTTTGACCTGGGAGGGGTACAGAGAAGATACAGCAGTGACAGTACATTGAAACCAAGTATAAAAATGAATACATAGTAGCAACAAATTATACAATGAATAAAGTCAAATAAATACAGAACAATATATACATGGCTACAGTATGTGCAGTGAAATTTGTAAAAGAAACAACAAATTGGAGCCGAGAGAGTACTAGGAGGGGGAACAGGTACAGGAAGTAGTAGGGGCTGGTATAAGTAAATGCTTGAGGCCGGGGAAGAAGGGAGACAGACGGGTTTGGGGGAACACTATTCCAGAGGGAGGGAAGTCTATAGGAGAAGGAAAGTTTGCCAGCTGATGTGCATACACGTGGGAGGGAAAAAGTACATGAGGAGTTAGACCTTGAGGTGTATGGAGAGGGGTTTGCAGAGTTTAGGAGGGAGGCGAGGTAAGGTGGAAGGGTTCCAAGCCAGAATTTAGGGATGAAGATGGAACTGTGTGAGGAGCGTCTGTGGGCTAGGGATTGGAGGGAACGGGAGGAGTATAGATCACAGTGATGGGTTAACATAGGGGAGTTTGAGGCAAACCTGCAGAAGGCATGAAACAGGATGTCTAGTCCTGCAAGGGAGGTAGCTGGGGCAGCACTGTAGACTATGTCCCTATAGTCAAAAGCCAGAAGGATCCATTTAACTAGGAGATCATGTTTCACTGGGAGGGGTAGACTGGCTTTATGGTGGTATAGTAGCCCAAGCTTAGGACGCAGCTTGGCATGTTGTGCGCTAAAGTGGGAAGAGAAATCAAGGGATGGATCAAGCCAGACCCCTAAGTACTTGTAATTAGGGACATTGTCCAGGGGGGTAATGGCTGTAGAGAAGAAGAGAGGGAGGGTGGGGAGTCTGGTGAGTTTTTGCTTGAAGCCAAAGGTCATGGCAACTGTTTTTTTATGTTTAGTTTAAGGTTATTTATGTGGAACCAGGCTGTGACTGCTGAGAGATCACTTTGAAAGGCTTGGACGTCATGAGCGGTTGGTCCTGATAGAAAAAGAATGGTGTCATCCGCATACATTTGAATACTGTCATGGGTACATACTGAGAGGAGATCATTAATGAAAAGAGAACAGGCCCAAGGATTGATCCCTGAGGCACTCCAGCAAGGAGAGGAAGGGGATGTTGTTAATGGAGACTGACTGGGAACAGCCAGTTAGATAGGATCTGAACCAAGACAATGAAGTTGGGGAAAGGCCAACTAGGCTTAGTTTAGTAAGTAAAAGGGAAACAGAGTCAAAGGCCATAGCCAGGTCACTGAATATGGCTGAGGTGATCTGGCCATAGTCCATGGCAGAGTGAATGGCGTCAGTAAAGTACAAGAGAGAGGAGATGGTAGAGTGAAATTTCCTAAAACCTGATTGGAATGGAGAGAGGGTGTATGAAGCAGTAAGGAATTCAGTGAGTTGTGAGAGAATTAGGGACTCTTGAACTTTGGCGAGGGCAGGGAGAAGGGAAATAGGGCGATCATTTCCAGGGATGGTGGGGTCACCACCTTTGAAGAGGAGGAGGAGTGTGGCAGACTTCCAGGCTGTGGGGACAGTAGCGGTGGAGAGTGAAAGATTTAAGATGAAGGCTAGGGGTGGAACAATAGCTGAGGCAGAGATTTTGAGGAGATGATGGTGCAGACCATTGGGACTAGACTTAGAGGGGTTAAGTGAAGCCAGAGCTCTGCGAATTTCAGATGGCGTAATTGGCAGTAACTGAAAACCAGTGGTCTGAGGGGGGATTGAAGGGTACAGAATGGAGAGGCAGGGGGGTCTTGGGGAATGGCACAGGATGTGAAAATTTTATTTTGAACCTCAGCAACAAGGAGGGGGTCAGAGATCAGTGAATCAGCCACGCGAATGGTGGGAGATGGGGAGACAGGAGTGAGCAGAGATCCTGCCAGAAGGAAGAGGGAGTACTATTAGAGGGTTGCATATATATTAGTATCAGAAACCAATACATCTGTAATCACTGTAGGCAGACTGAAACACACTATAATAAATATAGTAGGATGCAAAAAGTATTTTATTTATCAAAGATTTGGAATGAGATAGCCCCAGAGATTCGAACTGCAAAAAATATAGGCTATTTTAAATGATGTTTAGAGACTATTGGGAAGCAAGAATGCAGTGTCAGTGGCTCAGTAGCTAGCACGCTCGTCTCTGAGCTGGGAGATCAGAGGGCTGTGGGTTCAGTTCCCACATCTGGCACTTGGGTTAATATCCCAGTACTGACACTGTAGTGCAGTATGAGAGGGGTGCTGCACTTCTGAGGTGCCGTCTTTCGGATGAGATGTTAAACTGAGGTCCCATCTGCCTGGATTGTTGGTAGTTCAGGTGGATGTTAAAGATCCCATGGCACTTCTCGAAGAGAGTAGGGAATTTTTATTGTAATCAGAACAAAATTATACAAATCAAAAATGTAACATATTCAAACACAACAAGGAAAAACAGAAATAAGTATTAAGTCATACATTAACTCTCAGAGAAAACAATAGAAGCAATACAGAAATATACGTACAAAGTAAACCAAGCATAAAGTCAGCATTTGTAGACTCAAAAAGGAAAGAACAATACAAAATTAAAAGAAGTAGTAATTTATAACTAGATCAAGCCAAAGAAATATTAACAGTCACAATATCCAATAACCTAAAAGGAAATAAAAATAAAAATGCAAAATAAGAAAGCAGTATTACATCATACAAGCTAAGTTTGTCAAAAATGCAGCCTAAAAATAGTAGGAATGGAGAAAAAAACATTAGAATAAATGTAAAGAAAAGATAAAAGGAAAAACAAAAGCAGAGAAGTACATGAGGCAACTACAGCGTCAAAACGCACGCCAATAGTGTTCCCAAATACCCCTCTTTAATGAAAGAAACTCTGAATCTTTTTTCTGTGATATATAAGAAATTACAATGTGATATAAGGCTGCTGGAGTCATCTGCTTTTGTTGAAAAATAAAACCATACCATACTTGCCAAACCCAAAATAGAATAGCTGACGCCAAAACATTTGAGGTGCTCGCATGACAATTACACCACTGTACAGGATAAAGACCATAAAACAAACTTTAAGCCAACCAAACAGAAAAAACATTCCCCCCTCCAACCCAGATACCATAAATTCCAAAAGTCTTTCACAAAAGAACACTCAAAATACAGATGTTCCTGAGTCTCCACAATCTGATGGCAAGTCTCATGGAGGCAATACCTGTCAGCTAGAGCTCTGTGTTTATGATTCCCCCTCGTTCTGATCTTACCATGTACTCCAAATGACAACAAATCCCACATAGATTGCGGTATGTGGTGATCAGACAATCTAAGACCTATAGCCCTCTGGTCATGATCAGGGAAAGATAGAAATGGATTGGCCTGAAAATAAGTCAAAAGCAAAGAAGTATAGAAAGCCTTCTGGGGTAGGCGGATGACATCAGATATTTCAATTTTCCATTTACGAATATAGTCAAAAATGACACCCCAATCACTAGGCAAAGTATACTTCCGTTTATTTTTATGAATAAAGGAAGACTGATGCCATTCAAGTAAAATATCCCCCAAGCCTGTTTCAATCCAAGGTACCCACATTTTGTCATGGTGTAAGAGGAGAGGCTTTAAATTTGTAAAAACAAAGACAGAAAAAAAGAACAAAGCAGGATGAATCATCCTAAGACCCCTAAGCTTAATATCGAGATATAAAACATTCTGTTTCACAAGATTCAGTCTACTGCCCCATACACCAGTGAAAAAACAAGCCATTAAAGCAGTTTCAAAAGATCTAGGGAGTGGGTAAATATGACTGAGGAAAAGAAACATGGGCATCAAAAGGTTTTAATAAGGTAGACCCATTTCCCCCATCTTCAAGCTGCCCATTTACTAACTACAGCCCTCCCTGGATTCAAACAGATTTCCCAATTTATGCTGCCACATCATTACAGCCAAAATAAATACCTAAAATCTTCCATGGTGAATCAGAAATAATACCCCGACATGATCATCCGTCATAGAAAAACCTGTAAGATTTAAACAAAAACTCTTATCCTTATTGATACTAGAACCCATAACAGAGAAGAGACAGCAACACTAGAGAAACAAAATCCCCATAAACACAGTAGGAAATACAAGACATAAATCATCAGCATAAGCGATCGTTCGAAGTTCCCCCAAATCTGGACCAGTAATACCACGCAACGAAGGTAATCTATTCAGTATTCACAGAATAGGATCCAAAGCCAAAACAAAATCGGGCTAAGGAGACATCCCTGCCTAACTCCACTCCTAATATAATATCTGGCACCAACCCTCCCATTTACATAAGACATGACATATGCCAATGAATAACATATCTGTATCAATTTCCAAATTCAAGTGGAAAATCATACATAAATAAAAGGTGCCAAAGAAAATCTTGGGAAAGCTGATCAAAGGCTTTAGCTTGATCAGTACTAAGCAAATATCCACCTCAAGCAACACCTTCCCCCCTGAAAAAAGCTCCCTCAACAAAATCAACGCATCCTGGATAGAATGACAGGCACTGAACAAAATTGAGAGCTATGAACCAAATCAGGCAGAACACCCAAAATCCTACTACATAAAAATTTGGCAAACATCTTAAAATCTGTATTCAAAAGAGTGATCAGTCTCCTGTTGTCAAAAATCATTCTATCCCCTTTTTTAAATAAAAAAAATCATCAAACCCTCATACATATTAGTAGCAATCCTATCCTCTAGAAGAAATGCATTAAACACTTGTAAGAGTGTATCAGGGATAAGCTTCCACATGACCTTATAAACTTTGGCAGGTAGACCACCAGACCCGGTGCAGAACTACTCTTCAGTCCCTGAACAACTACTGTATATCAAGCTCAGCAGATGTAAAAGCAGCACTCAAAGCAACCTTCTGATCATGTCAATTTTGGAAGTGCCGCAGCTTGCAAAATAGTCGACATACCATCATGGAAGAGAAAGGGAATGCCAAATTTAAATGTAAGATGATGGTCCAAAGCACCCAAAATATCTGACCCCAACACCAGCTCCCCATCCAAATCACGTAAGGCCCCCATATATTTAAGTTTTGTATGGGTCTAACAAGCATCAAATGGATTTGTTCAAGCCTTGATACCCTGAGTACCAAAACTCTGTTCTTTTTCTAAAGTAAGCTGTCGATAATATTGCAATCGTGACGACCTCCATTTCAAATCTTCAAGCTTGTGCTGATCAATGGCATGACCAGACTGCTGAAGGGAGAATAAAAGCAAAAAGTTCCTGTCTCACATCCAAACATTCCTGATGTTTAGAAAGTGGCACTGCTCTAGACTGTTGCTTAAAAAAATATCTTAAACAACATTTAGTATCTTCCTACCAGGTAATGGGGGAGTCGTACAAAAACGATATGGACTCCCTATCCTCCAAAACTGCCGAAAATAAAGCAAAAAACTCAAGATTCTCCAACAAACTAGTATTTAAACGCCACAACCCAGGCCCAGGTAGAGAGGAAGGGTGAGGAGAAATCTGAAGTCGAAGTAAACAATGGTCAGACATTTCAAAAAGCAGCACATCAGCAACAGAAACGGGCAAATTTGGAGACACAAAAAAATAATCAATCTGGGAATGAAGGGGGTCCCTTATAAAAAGTAGATACAGGATGAAGTTCAAAAGCATCTCGTAAAGCAGTCAACTGTAAAATAGCACTTAAAGCATGAGAATCACAGTAGACCTTTTGAGTACCATCTCTCAGAGAGGTATTAAAATTACCTCCCCAAATCAGGGGACAGTTGGTAAACAAAAAAGGTTTAATTTTATGAAAACAGCCATACGATGTGCTTTTTGTTGAGGGGCATAAACATTAATTAGACGACAAAAACCAAAAAAAGCGTAAAACAATATCCAATAAAAAAGCCTGCCCCGATTCAATATCCACCCTTTTTTGGACCTTCAAATCAGTACCCGAAAAACAAGACCCCAGACCCCAACAAGTATCCTGCCCAACAGACCATAAGGAAGTCCCTAAAACCCATGCTGTAGTAGCTTTACATAACTCCAAGACAGAAGAAAGTCTAGAGTCATGTAAAAAATAAATATCTTACAGAGTCAGCTGTAATGCTGCATAAGTGGCTTTACGTTTGAAATCAGATTTTATGCTATTCACATTCAAACAGGCAACAGAAACGGGTAAAAAGGACAACATAATCAAAAAGAGAAAGAAAAGAAACAATCCATGAGACATTAAGTTTTTTTCTTAGAAGCCCTAGTGGACCTCTTCTTTACAGAAGACGGGACATCCGCCACAGCAGGAGGCAAATCATCCAAGAGAGTATCAGATTGAGAGGGGCAAACAGAGACTGCCGAATCCTCACTATTCATAATGTCACCCCACGTCTGTAGAGGGTCGTATCGATTAGACGTGGGCATAGGGCTAGGCAACTGAGCCTTCAACTGCAATCTCTTTGAGGATATCTTAGCTTGAACCATCTGAAAAGCCACAGGCTCCATGCGAAGAGGTTCCAGCACCTCTACCACTTCTACTACAAGCAGAACTGGAGGAGAGGGTGGGAGAGGTGCAGCAACAGGGGGTACAGAAATAGGCAAGCAAGCAGCAGGGGCAGGAGGAGCTTGTATGGTCATACCAGACCTACCAGAGGAAGCTGAGATCAAAGGCGGAGAACGGTGCTCAGCAGCATGTTCTCTAGTGGCAGTATTCACATAAAAATCGTGCTGCATGTAATCAGCAGAGTTATGTGCCGCCCAAGGGCAAGACGAAAAAACATGGTCTTCCCCACCACAAAGATTACAGGAAGGAGGAACCTCACAAGTAGTGACGGAGTGACCAAGAGTTCCACAATTAGAATATTTCAGCTGGTCACAGTCAGGATTGAGATGGGAAGTGCAGCCACACCGATAGCAAGATCAAGGCTGGCTGAGATAAAACAAAATACCTCTATCCCTGCCCAAATAAAAACAACTGGGCAAATGTTGAATCCCATCCTCCGTTACAGCAAGCTGGACCGAAAACTTCCAGACCCCCGACCAGAAGCCGTTATCATCAATGAGGGCATGAAGAAGACCATTGACTATACAACGCTTTTCCAGCCAGTACACAATATCCAACACATTAACCCCCTCATTCCTAAATAGAACAGTAACCACCTTAGTGGTGGGTCTAGTAATAGGAATAGCTGTGAAAGGTTTCAAAGGGAGTATTCTTTACTTCATAATAAGCAGCCCAAAACTTGTCCAAAACCAACAGAATGAAAACTAATGTCAAAGTTCTGATCACCGGCGTGGATGAATGCATATACTTCAGCTGGGGTGAAATGAAGCGATTCAATAATCAGGTGTTTCCCCACATAATTCCGGTCCAGGGGTAAGTCCAAACCACCTCATAATAGAATCTCACCACAAAATGACATTGAGCCACCTCCACCAGCTTGCGAAACAAACCAGCATAGCTAGTAGGCTTGGTCTGAGGCCCAGATTTATCAGGAGCAGCAGTAGGTTTAGTCGATGAAGCAGGCAATAACTCTGGAATGGAAGGAGCAGACATACCTGAGCACAGACCCTTAGACTCAGGAGGGGAGTGGGGCAAGGGCAAAACAAGTTCTGAACCAAGAGTAGAAACATAGACTTTGACGGCAGATAAGGACCACTTGGCCCACCCAGTCTGCCCATTTCCCTACCTACTGGATAAGCTGCAGATTCTAGTTAACCAACAGCCTACTTCCTGCCACAACTACAATTGTCTTGTGTCTGTCCCATGCAAGTTTAATTCCCCACTGTTTTAGCCCCAACAACCTCCCAGGAAGGGCAGTTCCATGCATCCCACTCTCTCCATTAAAAGATTTCCTCCACTACCCAGGCCGTCCCCCTCTATCTTTAAATTGTGCCCCTTGTTCTTACATCTCTTTTCTGAAGATGCTACCCTCCTGGACTTTGTTGATTCCCTTGAGGTACTTAAACATTTCTATCATGTCCCCTGTCCCTCCTTTCATCAAGGGTATACATATTAAGCTCTCTCAGTCTCTCTTCATATGATTTCTGATGCAGACCCTGCACCATTTTAGTTGCCCTCCTCTGGACTGCTTTCAACCTATGTCCTTGCGTAGATGAGGTCTCCAAAACTGCATACAGTACTCAGATGGGGTCTCACCAACTGTCTGTACAGAGGATAGCCACTTTCCTTTTATACTTCCTATGCATCCCAGTATCCTCTGGCTCTCCTCACTGACTTCTCACATTGCTTACCCAGCTTTAGCTCATCCGATCTGACTATCCCCAAGTCCCGTTCCATTTTGTTGTTGTTAGTACCTCCTGCTATTGTGTACTCTTCTCCTGGGTTTTGTTTCCCAGGTGCATTACTTGCACTTCTTTACATTGAATCTAAGTTGCCATATGTCTGACCATTCCTCCAACCTTGCCAAGTCCCTTCTCATCCTTTCTACCCCCTTGTGTATCAACTCTTACAGATCTTTGTATCTTCTGCAAAGAGCATACCTTTCCCTCAGACCCTCTGCAATGTCATCTATAAAGATGTTAAAGAGGACTGGACCCAGTACTGAGCCCTGAGGTGCTCCACTAGTGACCCCCCTTTCTTCGGAATGTGTGCCACTCACTATTACCTTCTGTGTCCTGTTGTGTAGACAGTTTGCAACCCAGGCTACCACCCTGAGACCCACTCCCAAGCTGGCTAACTTGATTATTAATCTTTTGTGTGGGACTGTGTCAAATGCCTTGCTAAAGTCTAGGTAGGCTATATCCACAGCCCTTCCCTGGTCTATTACTTTGGCCACCAAGTCAAAGAAATCTATTAGATTCGTCTGACATGACCTTCCTGCTGTAAATCCATGCTGCTTTGGGTCCTGTGCCTCGCTGGCCTCTAGGTACTGAACAATTCTTTCTTCCGGAAGTGATTCCATCATTTGCCCTACCACTGAGGTCAAACTTACAGGTCTGTAGTTTCCTGCTTCTGCCTTGCTCCCACTTAGAAGCGATAGGAAGTGTCCCAGACTCCGACTGACCAGCAAGCACACTCACAGTGTCTGATGCAGGAAGAGTAACAGGGCATGCCTCAGCCTGGGGAACCACCAGCTCAGGCGGAGTAGAAGACTGCAGTTCATCTGCACCTACAGAGAAAACAGTTTGTTCACGATGCGGAGATAACGACTTTTTTTCTTTGTCAGAAGCCCCAGGCAGAGGAATACGCGGGTCTGGAACCCAAATTCTATCTTAAAACAATCAACCAGCTTTAGCCAGATCTTGTTCAGGACACCACTGAGAAGCAGTCGCAGAAAAATGAAACAGGACAGAATCTTTAGACAAATCTGCAGAACCAGAAAGCAAAGAGTGCAAGGTTGAAACATGATGGTCCAGATCATGAAGTAAGCTTTTTTTAAGGCATAACAGTAAGGCTTTGCTCAGTTCATTTACATTTCTTCTCATCATCCACTACCATAGGTTGTATCTTCTCATTGTCTGTATCCAATAAATCCTGCAACTGCATTTCCTGTTGTACCATCACTGGGTGAAGGAGGTCATTCAAGCTTTGCTCCTGTCTTTCCACATCTTGTTTTTCTGTCTCCATTAATTCTTCCATTTCTCCTGCCACAACAGCACTTCTTCCTCCTCCTCTGTCCAGCTCCATTGGGTTCCTTCATTCAGCTTCCAGGAAGTCAAGCCCCTAATAGCAGAGTGAGGAATTTCCCTGGACTCTGGCAAATTCCCTCATTCACTAAAAATACAACCAACAGCTTAATCTGGTTCAAGGTCAGTTGGCATTCATCTGTATCCCCCTCCCCCGGGTTGTGCCTGAAAATAGGCAGGATTTGTCTAGTGCACTTACCCAGTCAACAAAAACTAAATAAAATAAATAAAAGAAAAGAAAAATGCTCGTGTTTTGGTACAGGTACATTGTTTTTTCACAACTATGTATTGGCCCCTCCCCAAAGGCCCCATCTATTAGTGAACACTGCCTGTAAATAATTGAGTTGTAATTGTAGGTGGGTTGGGAGATGGGGGTGGGGATTTGAAAATGATATTTATGCATAATACTGATTATATGATATATTAGATATAAAACAAGGTACTGTCTGAAGGAAGGTGGGGGTGGGGGAATAATAATTGTCAGAATCTTACATTCTTATTGCACAGTTGCTTTCTCTTAAATGTGCACCATGGCTAAAAGAAATGTCATTTGTTGGTGGGGGGGTGGGGGGATAAAATAATATGTGTATCCTATGCTCCTATTTGCACAACTGTTTTTACTTAAATGTATGTCATGAGTTTGTTGTAACTAAAGTCTGTACCTCATGTAACCATATTCTTATACAAGACAACTTTGTAAAATAGGGCTTTACAGTCCTAAAAGTTACTTCCTGATAAAAATTAAAAACTTTTTTCTATCACTAAGGGGGTTGTCTAGGTTTAGTCCGAATAAACTCTAAAATACAGAGTTTTGCTAATCTTGTTAGGTTATGGAGCCCACAGCTGTGTATTTTCAAAGCTAAGCAAAGGTGTTATCTGTTTACACAATGTCTAGGCATGGCCTGGGACCATTGCTGTTATCTGTTTCTCACATATTCTTCTACATTGTAACTTTTAATGAAGCTTCTGCTGTTTGTCTAAGCAAAGTTTAGTTCAGCAACCTGGCGTCTAGCTTTATGGAGAAAAATATATTTCTCTGTACAGCTCGGAGATGGGATTGGATGCTAGGTCCTGTACATCTTACTAGTGTGAGGTCATGACAACCTAGTCAAAAAGATGTTTTGGGAAATAAATTGATTGCTAATAGAATGCTGATCAAGCTTGGTTCTCATGAGAAATCATCTTGTCTGCACCATGTAGACAAAGGCAAACTAGCGAATCACAAGTGAGCTTTTTATCTCTTTATCACGTGGAGCCAGCATTGTGAAAATGTCATGAAGTCTCAGCCATTTGGTCCATCTTGTAAATATCAGGTCCATCTTGTAAATGAGCCTTGCTCAATGATGCTCGCCTGAATAAATAAAGATTTGATTGATTGATTTGACCCAGGTGTGAGTATATTTAATTCAAAATGATATCTGTTAGTCTAGGTAATAGGGCAATTGAGATATAAATACAAAATGTATTTTATGCTCTCTGTTTATATAAGCTTGCAGTGTAATGGTATATGGAAATAGAAATGTTATATTGAACATCCGTGTCTCTGTGTCCTGTCTGATCTGACCCTGTGAAATAACATTGGAAACAGGGGTTAAGGTCTGCACCCGGGTCCTGTGCTCAGCGTTAAGCAGATGTAAATAGACGAAAATTAGTTTGCCAGCACTAGGTAAAATTAACAGAGTACTTAGTTCAAGCCTGCCAAGTAAGGTTGTGTGCTTACTGCCAAGTGAGATTGTGTGCTAAAGTATGCACCGAAGGGAATCCACACCATGCCACATGTGCTTTCAAATCCAGCGTTCTTTATTTTTCACAACATACAAGTGCTCCCACTCTTCACAGGCTCCTTGCAAACTGCAGGCTTACAGGCTGCCAACCTCCTCCATTACTCCATACACAGTGTCCTAATGCGTTTCATGCCACCTGACGCTTAATCATAGGAATGACACCTTACAAAGATAATTCTCATTAAATAGTATTGCATTTAAAGTGACAGTGCACCAAATTAAAAAAGACTACCTAAAAATTCAATTTTAATTTAATAACTTTAAAACACATTGTGAAATAGATTATTGCTCATTACTTATACCACTGTTATACCAGTGTCCACCATTGCTCTTCGCCATTGAGAGACATAGGGATCCACTAAATATTATTATTGGTCGTGGTACCTAAAAAAAAAAAAGTTAAACAGATTATAATCTGGTACTAACTACATTCAACTACATAACAGCTAATGATACATAGGCATAAACAACCTGCACTTCTTATTTCTGTAAAAGGTTTTATATCAATCCTTTCATTGAAGCCAGGTTTTTCTGACCCACCTAATGCAAAGATCCAGTATTGTTCTCTTTTAAGCAGTACATTGTCATGATTCCCTCCTCTGGGGCTTCTCATTGGTTTTTCTATACCTAGAAATGACCAACTATGTTCCTTTACATTTTTCACTTTCAACATATGCGCTGCTAGAGCATTTTTCTGGTCACCACAATTGATAGCCCTCAAGTGTTCACCCATTCTTTCTTTTAATTTCCTCTTTGTTTTACCAATATAGAAACTTCCACTTGTACAAGATGCCATATCGATTACCCCTTCAGTTGCAAAGGTTATACATCCTCTCACTTTGGTTTCCCTATGTGTTTTAGGATTTGTAAAACTTTTTGTTTGTTTCAAAAAACTACAGAATTTACAATTACCACATTTGTAGCAACCAGCTTGTTGTTTTGGTAACCACATTCTGCCTTGTACTTGTCCCGGTTGTATTGAATGAACTAAACTGTCTTTTAAACTTTTTCCTTTCCTATGCACTATCCTGGGCTTAATTTCACTGAGGTCCCCTCAGTTACAGAACAATCGTTGATATTATCTATTCTTTTTGGGGCTTCATAATTCTAAACCAAGCTTCCCTTTCTACAGGCGGGATACAGAGAAAGACCAAAACCATCAAATATTATCAATCGACTCAATTCAAGTATCCAAGTACCTAAGCACAAATCATTCTACTACTACCTAGTAAACATTGGCCTCTTAGTGCTGGCCTCTGTATCAAACAACCATCTGCTCATTCAACTATATGTTACATAAGCACTAAGCTACGAACCACACATAATTGAAGGGCTTGCCAGTAATTATGTGGGGGAAAGAGCTCCTCCCCCACAGCCTATTTAAATCAAGCAGATGCCTTCCGCTCTGCTTAGAAACCGTCGCACTCACCACCATCCTCCCGACACACTCCTCCTTCTCGGCACTCTTATCCCACTGGGGGGGGCTTCATAATTCTAAACCAAGCTTCCTTCCTACAGGTGGGATACAGAGAAAGGCCAAAACCATCAAATATTATCAATCGGCTCAATTCAAGCATACAAGTACCTAAGCACAAATCATTCTACTTCAACCTAGTAAACATTGTCCTCTTAGTGCTGGCCTCTGTATCCAACAACCATCTGTTCATTCAACTATATGTTACATAAGCACTAAGATATGAACCACACATAATAAACAAACAAACAATTCCTCCACCTCATTTAAGAAGCCCTTTCATCAGAGCAATTTTGCCTTGGCCTGATGAATTGCCCATAAGGGTAGACTCCTTGAGTGATCATGGATGGACACTGTCTGCACTCAGTAAGAAGTTGGTGGAGGTGGGCTTTCTGAATCCTCGATCATTACTAAGCTGTTTTGTCCTGCATCCAAAGTGATGTCTAAGAAATGCTGTATTGTCTGACCCACTTATAGATGACATCTTTAGAGCAGGTATCCACTTATATTGGACAAATCTGCCTTGCCAAAAGACAAAAGCTATGCCCATAATGTTAAAAATTCTATTGCTACCATACACTGCAACCCCTGTATAGTGGACTGAGAGCTCCTGTATGCCCTTGTTACGTGTTATGAACTGCCTGAAAATCAATCTCTTATTTTTCAGCAGGTTTATCTGGCACTATAAAGACATCACTCACCTCATCTGGTGCCTAATACCTGACACTTTTCTCCCTGGGATTACTCCAGAGCACATGTTGCCTGTCCATGTGACCTCCCCTTCCACCCATAATGACTGCTGCTCAGCCCCCTGATTCCTCAATCAGCACAGTGTACAGGAAAATCTTACCAGTCTCGTCTACTGATTGGTCCCTTATCAGCCACAAATAGCAGTTCCTCAGACCCTTGTTTGGCAGAGGAGGTGATATGTTGTTATTTTAACTTCGGTGAGTGAGCTGGGGCAAAGAAGATTCATACTTTAAGATTTTAGGATATACCGAACACCCCTTATAATGGTCAAAGCTTGCTTACACAAATATGTCCATTATAAGAGGATTCTTCCACTGTATCTTTGCATCTATAGTGCAGTGCACGAAACATAAACTGAGTTCATCTAATCACTCAACAAATTTCTGTGCTTCACTTCTGGTGCCTTCCACATGGACCACATTATCAGTATATCTGCACCACTTGACTATGTGGTCCAAGTGTGGATTAGCACTAGTATCAAAAACTAGATAGTCTTCCCAGAGGCTCAGAAATAAATTTGCATATGCTGGGTAATAACTGCCCCTCCCTGCAGTGCCATAGTGCTGGAAATACAACTTTCCATTGAATTAATCAAAGTAATTATGGGACAGCACCAATTCCAGAGCCTCTAGAAGGAAGTCTGCAAGGACAGGACTGAGATCAGAATTTCTAGGAAGGAACCATTCACATGTTGTAGCACTACTGAATTTGTCAGTATAGTGCCCCAAAGTTGACATCCAGTGGGGCAATACAGTAAGGGTAGTATATGTTTAGGCAGGGTCCACAGACCTGCTACTGGATTTCAGAAGGAAGAAACCACTGGAGAAAGAGGGAAGTGTTGGTTTCTACTGTTTAATCATTATACTGTTCTATTTTCTTTTTGGGGGCTGAGTTAATATTTAGTGACCTAGCCTATTGTTTGCTGGTATTTAAAGTTAGCTTTGCTGGTATTTGAAGTTATTTATTATCTGTTTATTTAATTTTTTTGACCCGGTAAGCCTACTGGGCCTAGAAGTCCCTTTTTCAGGGGTGACCGGGGGGGAGGGGGGATACAGATGGTAAGCAACTGAAATTGAACCAGATTAAACTGTTGGTGGTATTTTTAGTGTATTGGAGAAATTTGGCCAGGACACTGGGGAAATTCCCCTACTCTGTTGGCAGAGGGCGCGGTGTCTCTGTCGGTCAGGGTTTGGCTTCTCAGTGAAATGGATGAGTTTGATGGTGGAGGAGGTGTTGTGAAGTTGGTGCTAGAGACAGCTGGTACACCGGTTTCTGACACCCGGTACCAGATCTCTGAAGCTGTGCCTCTCCCCATAGTGCACCCAGCTTCTTCGGTATCTGCATTGGGAGATGTTGTTCTTGAGTATCCTATGTCTTCCTCCCAGGATTTTTCATTGCACCTTGAGGATTCCCTTGATAGTTGGGGGTGGAGGTAAGATTAACCTTCATCAAAATTACCTGAGCCTGGTGCATCTCCTCAATTGTTTTTATATAGGTCGTGACAAAGGCTTTATTTTTTATCCTGGGCAGCCTTGTCACTGTTATAAATGCAGATCTCCATGCCATTTGAGTCGTACTTGTGACATCATTAAGTGTGCACAGTGTGGGGAACTGGATCACTCCATGTTTCACTGTTGGGGCCCCCTGAAATGCAGTCTCTGTGATGATGCCCATTCTTTTATGGCTTGCCCTTGGGAGTCTGGTAATACTACCAATAATGACTATGCTGTACAAAACTACTCTATAAATACTGCTTTGAAACAAGCTAACAGATGTCATCCTGAGCCCCGACTCTCCCTCCCTCGGGAGGTGCCTGTAGCTCTAGATGCACCTGTTCTTCTTCCTGTGCCAATTCCTTCTCCAGTTCCTTTATGTTCAGAGGTTCAAATCTCTGACCCTGAATTTCCTGTTTGCCTTCTGCTGCCCAAGAAATGGCCTCTTCAGCACCATACCCCCCTCCCAGAAACAGATGCCTTTCAGGTGGTATACGACCAGGCAGCACTAGGAAGAAGAACATGGATAAGGGCCCCAGGACTAAGAGCCCCATTCCAGTGCAGAATAAATATGATACTTTGCCTCCTGAAGATGGTGACCTTGGTACTGAATCGGATACTGCATCTTTTCACTTTTCCCAAATGGATGCGGGCTCTGAGGGGGAACTTCCTGCACAGGAACCTGACCCTCACCCTAAATCTTGGCAGATGGGAACCCGAGCATGGATGCGGAAAACTCGCTGATCTGCTCTGACTTACTCTGGAGACTTCTTCTCTTTACTATGTTGCTGTGGCCTCTCTGAATACTAACAGCATCAAATCAGAGTGGAAAAGGCCGGCAACCTTCGCACAATTTGACTCTTATTGTCCTGACAGTGTGTTTTTCCAAGATACATGATTGCATTCCACTGCTGAAAATTCTTTCTGCCAGTTCTGCATGGTTCAAAGGGGATAGCCTTTGGTCTATGGGAGATAATATTTGTAGTGGGGTAGGGATATGCCTCACTAATGAGGACATTAAAGTGATACACCGGGTAGATGTGGTTCTGGGTCGAGCTCTTTTGTTAGACATTCAACTACATGATACAGTTTTTTATTGCATAAATGTGTATGCCCCCCAATCAAAAAAGCTAAGGTAGATTTGTTTCATGCATTACAACCTTTCCTTTTTACAGCTGGATATGTCCTACTGGAGGGTGATTTTAATAGTAGATACAAGACTGATAGGGGGTCCTGACCGGATAAGGTTTTCTGTGATGTTTCTTGTTTAAATTCCCTATTGACTAATAGCAATTTGATTGATGCTTTTGACCGTCCTGCTATTGTCCGCCTAAAACATATTTTTGGGAATGTCGCTACCAGGATTGATTATTGGTTTATTTCTGTTCAACTGGATATTGTTACATCACATGTTTCTATGGTACCTTCTTCAGACCATGCTCTACTACACCTTACAGTGTCCAACTATGATAAAATGGGGAAGGGCCGGATACTGGAGGATGAACCTTACTTTGCTTACTATTCCCTGTGTTTATGATGGTTTTTCGGGACTTCTCCATGCTAGAAAATCTGTTAGATTTTTGTATGATGACCCCCGGTCTTGGTGGGAGGACACTAAAGGGGATATCCGGTCTTATTTTCAAAGGATTGGAAAACGTATTGGCAAATATAAAACTGATCAATATTTACTCTATAAGGCTGAATTTCAATCCCTTCTATCTGAACACCTGTCCCATTTAGATCTTTCTGATCAGATTGCTGTAGTTGAGAATAAGATGGTTGATATCCAATACAATCATTACAAATCACTAGAAGCTGAACAGTGTTTTGGGACACAGGGGAAACAGGATTTTACTAATCCCTTTCAGTATGGTAGGGCACAGCTCCATAAAAAATCTCTTTCGGCAGTCAGGATGGCAGATGGCAGGTTGTTCTGAATAGATCAGACATTTTTCTGAATTAGATTCCGTTTTAGACAGATGTTTCAGCCCCCCATGATTCTGGTCTGATCAACTATTGGCTTGAGGTTGTGATTTACCTTCTTTATCTGCTTCCCAGACTACTCTCTTGTTGCAACCGATTACAGGAATGGAACTTTTATGTGTCATTAATTCTATGAGATTGGGTTCAGCCCCAGGTCCTGATGGTATCCCATATAAAGTTTATAAATCTATTACTAATGTGTTGTTGAATGATTTGGTCATTCTTTTTAATATTATGTTGGAGGCTGATACTCTTTCCTCTAGTATGTGGGAGGGCTTGGTGATTCTATTTTACAAATCTGGTGATCGATCTTTACTTACTAACTGGAGATCTATATCACTGCTTAATACTGATCTTAAAAGTCTGTCCAAATTGTTGGCCAATAGACTAGCTTTTGTGGCGATCTCATACACCCCTCTCAAACCTGTAGCATCCCAGGGAGGTCTATTTATGATAATCTGATTCTCCTTAGAGAAATTTGGGAAAAAGATCAACAGGGTGAATTGTCTGGGTTTCTTTTGGCCTTGGATCAGAGTAAGGCTTTTGATAAAGTTGTCCATTGTTATCTTTGGAAACATTTAGAATTCTATGGGATTCCCCACAAATTTATTGGTTGGCTACAAACGTGCTATAAAAATGCTATCGTTCAGCCATATTGTAGTGGTTGGACTGGAAAGCAGATACCAGTTAAGAGAGAGCTGCAGCAGGGCTGTCCTCTTAGCCTACTTCTGTATATTTTTTCTTTGGACCCTTTGATTTGCAGAATTAATCAAGAGTTGGCTATAACAGGATTGTCTTTTTCTAGCATAGATCCTAAAATTAGAACTATTGTTTATGCTGATGACCTTTGTCTTCTCTTGGCAGATGTTCCCTTTTGTACAACGGCTGGATGTGTTTTGTCACAATTTTCATTGAGTACTGATTCTATGGTAAATCATCATAAGAGTAAATGTTTACCCATAGGTATTGATCCACCCCAGGTGAAACACATTATTGGTATTCCAGTTTCCACAGAGCCTTGCAGCATTCTTGGTGTGACCTTTGGGCCAAGAGATATGGCCCTGATAGATTGGCAGCTGAAACTTTAATTAGCACAATCCAAGGTAGCTTCTTGGAACAAATGGAAGACAACAAAACTTAAATGGGTATATAAGGTGAAAACCGTCTTGCTTTCTTTGTTTCTCCACATTAGTGTTATTTACTCCTTCCCTAAACAATTAGAGATGAAATTATATGGTTATTTTTTTTGTGTCTTTGGGGTAGTCGGTTGAACCCAGTGAAACGGGGGATTTTATTTTTAAATAAGGTTAAAGGGGGTCTTAAAGTGGTTAATCCTGTTATTTTTTTCTTTACTACATTCACAAATTTTAATTTACTTCCTATTATATTCAGTAAGGATAAACTGTGGATACCTTGGGTTTGCGATAGCATAAATTCTATTTTATTGGTTTGGCCTTTGCATGGAAAGATCCCAAACAAAAGTCTCTTAGGGTCCTCCCTGCTCATTTTCTTCCCTGTTTTGGAAAAATAAAATTGTGGCTATTGACAAAAGACCATTATATTTCTTTTCCACGGAAGGTATTGTATGCTTATATTTTGGAAAGATTTTTTTTTGAACCACCCTTTTTTTTTTCTAGGCCTAGTCTAGTTAAAGATAGCATAGGGAAGATGCTGACCTGTTCTCGGTTGACCCTTTGATGTGGGATGTCACTTGGTTGTCCGTTCACGAGGAAATTAAGCGTGAAAGGTAATTTAAAACATAAAGGATTGACGACAGGTGTTGTATTAGACACTCTTGTATTGCTACTATTGAAATGATGGACCATTTATTTTACTTGCCCTTTTATTTGTGTCTTTTGGCTTCTGGTGAATCAAAAGCGGGCAACTCTCCTTTCAGGCTCTGACTCATGATATTTTCTTTTGGGGTATTTTCCTGGGATGTGGGCCCAATATAACACCCAGACACTGTGGGTCATATTAACATGTTTAAATATTACATATGGATTGTGAGATGTAGATTGTCTCTTCAACAACTTGCCTTTACTGAATTACAATTGTTTCATATGATTGAATCTGCCACTATTGGATTAATTCTCAAGAAGCTTCTTTATTTTCTGTCCAGGTATTTCAGGAGTTGTGGGGGAGTATCTCATGGATCCCCTGAGCCATGGCAGATACCAAGAGCCTGGAGATCACGTGCTGCCTTGCATTACCGTTATGTGCAAGGTCTGTGAATTCTGTATTGGAATGTATATCAGGACATGTATGGCTGTACTACATATTTGATTTCATTTTTGATTTCTATTTTATTTTGTGTGAGGCAACACTGTTTTGTATTTCTTTGATTTTGCATTCCCGATAATAAATTCCCCTACTCTTTTGTTAGGGAGGGGGAGGGGGTATGCTTCCAGTCTTTTAGTTATGTTTTAGGTTTATAGTATGCAGTAATACTCAATTGTGTTTATGTTTTCCCCTTTTTTTATAATTTTGTATAAAGACATATTGCTTTGTTTATATGTTCCTTTAAGTTGTGAATAAAAAATTTCCCCACTCTTTTCGTGGGGAAGGGGTCTGTTTACTATATTTTTGTTTATGTATAAGGCAGCATGTATGATGTAATACTGCTTTTTGAGTTCACCTTTTTCATATTTTTTCTTATGATTTTGCATGATGAAAATGCTGTTTTGTTTATATGTTCTTTTCAGTTATAAATATAAAATTCCCCTACTCTTTTTCGATAAGTGACGTGGGATCTTTAGCATCCATCTGAACTACCACCAGTCCAGGCAGATGGGACCTTGGTTTAACGTCTCATCCGAAGAGCGCACCTCGAAGTGCAGCACCCCCTCATGCTGCACTATAGTGTCAGTATTGGGATATGCTTAAGTGCCAGATTTGGGAACTGAACCCACAGCCCTCTGATCTCCTGGCCTCAGAGGCGAGTGTGCTACCTACTGAGCCACTGACACCCTTAACTACTGGTTGCTGGTATTTTAAGTGAGCAAGTGTTTACTGGTATTTTTGCTGGTGTTTGTCTTCTGAGTGGGGGAAGGGGCACTATTAGGAGCCATCTTAATCACTTGGAGCTAATCTTTTTTTAATATAGGTTTTTATGGGTTTTCTTTGTAGTTTCCACTTTCCCCATCCGAGGCCCCAGCACACAGCTGTACGTGCATGTGCAGGCATGCATGCACACTGTGGCACCAGCTCAGCCCCTTCCACTCTCCAGTCCTTGCCGCCCCCTCTGCCTATGCTATCACCAGACTTTCACCCGGTGGGAGTGGAACTCTGAGAGGATGACAGCCACCCCACCACCCCCAGGAGAGGAGAGGAGAGGAGAGCAGCCTGCTGGCTCACTTGATCCTGCTCCCCAGCCTTCACCCAAATATGGGTCACTGGCATAGCTCGAGTACTCGTCCAGCACCTCAACCCTCTGCTCCACCAGGCTGGCAACACTTGGAGCTAATCTGAATCATTTAGAAGCAAGAAACCACAGGAGAAAGAGGGAAGTGTTGGTTTTATTGTTTAATTTGCTGTTTAATTCATTATACTGTTCTATTTTTCTTTTCTGGGCTGAGGTAATATTTACTGACCTATTCATTTGTTTGCTTGTATTTAAAGTTAGCTTTGCTGGTATTTTAAATTAGCTACTGCTTGCTGGTATTTTAAGTAAGCAAGAGTTTGCTGGTATTTTGTGCCCACCCCACACTTCACCACCACACATTGTTAAATGTCCTGTTAAATCTGAGTGACAGGAGCAAGGAACAGTGAATAGCAGGGGCAGCTGAGTGGGAGGGGCATAAGGGGGACTAAGTCAGCACTCAGCGGAGAAGTGTGTACTCCACCCTGGGAAGACTATCTGATGAATCAAGGACAGGATCTGAGGGTCAGAGGCTTCTGAGTGTGTCACTGATATCTTTGAAGGATTGAGCTACTCAGGGTAAGGGTAACCAAGGCCCATAAACATTTTTGGGACTTAGATAAAGAAATTCTTGATAGGGAGAGAGTAAAGTATGTTTAAAAAAAAAAAAAAAACAATAAACGGGGGTAGGACCATATTAAAAAGTATGAAGGATGACGCAGGGAGTGGTGCAGTGTAGTGGGTGTGGAGCAGCTGTGTTCAGGAGCACTTTCTGGGAACTTCGGTGTTGCCTCATTTGCAGGCACCTCTCTAGGCTAAGGGAGGAGGTTGCCATGCTCCAACCACAGGTGGCATGAGTACTGGGGTTTTCTGCCCCCACCCAGGGACTACCACAACACCAGCCACTGCCACAGAGGCTACTCAGACAGAGGCCTGGATGGACTACTGTGGGCTCAGGGAGGTTAAGGAAGATGGAGATCAGGCACACCCCCATCTAGTAAAAATAAGCAACAGATATGTTCTTCAGGAGGGGGATATCCCTGAAAGAGAACCAAAGGTGGTGACCAGGGGGATGGGCAGACCCACCAGAAGGGGGGCACGGGAAGGGGGCCAGAGAATCCCGGGGAAAAGGAAGATTCTCCTGGTAGGGGACTCAACAGTTCAGGGTATGGATATAGATCAGACTTCAGGAGTGAGGGAGAGGTCATGTGCCTCCCAGGGGGCATGGCTCGGAGGAAGGGGAAGCGGATCTAGAGGACTGCAAACGCTGTGGCTGGGGGGGGGCTGGATGTCATTGTCCATCTGGGGACAAATGACGTAGCCAAAGAAAGGGTGAGCCTGGAGGAGGTTCAGGAGAATTTTAGGTAGTTGGGAAGGAGCTTGGTGGGGGTAGCAAACTGAAAACTCTATAACATTCTCAGAGGTGCTACCAGTCAGGGGAAGGTGGGGGAAAGGAACCAATGCATCAGCACCTTCAACACATGATTGAAGGAATAGTGCAAGGGCAACAACTCTGGCAACATTGGGGACTGGGGTGCCACCTGGGAGGATGCATGCCTCTACAAGAAAGATGGCCTGCATCCTTCTGTGGAGACACATCTGTCCTCAGTGAGAGGTTTACATACTTCCTGCACAAGCATTTAAACTAGCCACTGGGGGGCTGTCAGGTGCAGGGTGATTCAGGCAGCCTCCCTTCAGGTTAGTGCACACATAGAGCAGGACCAGGATGTCAGTCCAGGGGTGGATATGTAGGGAGAGGATAGGCTATGCTCAGCACATAATATCACCACCAAAGTTGGACCTGGACCTCAAGCATCCAGTAGCATAATAAATAGGAGACAAAACATAAAACACTCTTGGAAAAGTAGGATGAAGCAGGAGCAATGTATAAGGAGGAACAAAAATGCCGTTCTTCATGGAAGATCATGTACACAAATGCCTGCAGTCTGGGTAACAAGATCCCTGACCTGGTGGCAATAATGACGGAGGCTGATCTGGACATAGTGGCAATAATCGAAACATGGTACACCAGCAGCCACAACTGGGACATAAGTGTACCAGGTTATGCCTTGTCCAGAAAAGATAGAGAAGGTAAAAGGGGGATGGGTTGCCCTCTACGTCAGAGAAAGCATAAGGGCGAAATTCTAAACAGACATGAGCAAACAGAGAAAATATGGGTCACCCTTGAGCCAGGCAGTGGAACTGCCATATGCACTGGGGTCATTTACAGACCCCGGCTCAGGCCGAGAAACTGACAAGCAGCTGCTGGAAAACATGCATGACATGGCAGCAAAGGGAGGTACTGCTAATGGGTAACTATAACATGCCTGAAGTGGACTGGTCCATCCCCGCAGGGGCCTCAGCGAGGACACAAGATTTTGTGGACTCACTTGAGGGGGCTTGCCTTATGCAGCTCATTCAGGAACCTACCAGGGACCGAGCAATCCTGGATCTGATGCTGACCAATGGAGACAGGGTATTGGATCTTAGGGTAGGACAATAGTTAGGGTCCATCGACCACAATATGGTGTGGTTTAGGGTGGACACAGGGATCCAGTCAACCCGTACAAAAACAAGAGTCTTAGACTTTAGAAGGGTGGACTTTACCAGAATGGGACTACAGCTAAAGGAAACCTTGCAAATGAGCGGGATAGGCGGGAACATGGAGGAGAAATAGGTACACATCAAAGAGGCTATAGTGGGGGTAACAGAACAATGCGTCAGGTCTACAGATGAGAGTAAAGGAGAAAAGCCTCTTTAGCTCTCGGGGGTGGTGGCAGAAAAAAGTGAGCCAAGAGGCAAGTCTTCAAGTATAAGGAGACACAAAGTGAGGAGGACAAGGAGAGGTACCATAATTGCCTGAGAGAGGCAGGAAGGCAGTAAGGAGCACTAAAGTGAAACAGAGGAGAGAATAGCTCAGTCAGTTAAAGGGGGGGGACAAAGCACTTTTCTGGTACATCAGCGAGAAAAGGAAAGCAAAGTGAGAATAGCAGAGCATAGAGGGGCCAGAGGGGAGATAGTGGAAGGGGATGGGGAAAAGGCAGCGATCCTGAATGAATATTTCTGTTCATTCTTCACTGTGGAAGGGGATGGGCAAGGCTCACAGTTGGACTTCAGAGGAGTTAAAGATAGGAGGTAAACACCAGTCCATTCACAGAGGAGAGGGTCCTAGAGGAACTAGCAAAGTTAAGCGTGACAAATCCATGGCTCCAGATGGCATACATCCTAGGGTCCTAAAGGAGCTGAGGTATGAACTGGCAGCCTCTTTGGCAGCCCTTTTCAGTGAGTCCTTAGACACTGGAGTGGTCCCAGAGGACTGGAGAAGGGTGAACGTCATCCCTCTTCACAAGAGTAGTAGTAGAGAAGAAGCAGGGAGCTACAGACCAGTTAATCTAAGATAATGGAGACACTCCTTATGGAAAGAATTGTGGAACACCTGGTAGCCAATTAGCTGGTGGATCCCAGGCAACATGGGTTCTCTGCAGGACTATCCTGTCAAACAAATCTGATAAGTTTCTTTGACTGGGTGACAAAAGCGGTAGACCGGGGAGGGGCAGTAGACATTGCCTACCTCGACTTCAGCAAAGCCTTTGACAAGGTCCCACATAGGAGAATGGTCAACAAGCTAGGCAGCCTGGGGTGGGACACAAAGTGGTGAACTGGATTGGCAACTGGTTAGGGACAGAAAACAGAGAGTAGTGGTAAATGGAACCCAATTACAGGAAAGGGAGGTGACCAGTGGGGTACCTCAGGGGTCAGTACTGGGGCCAGTCCTTTTCAGTGTCTTTATTGGTGACACAGCAGACGGGCTGGAAGGAAAGGTTTGCCTGTTTGTGGATGACACCAAGATCTACAACAGGGTGGATACATCAGAGTGGGTGGAAAGGATAAGAGACCTGGAATGATTGGAGGGATGGTCAGGGGCATGGCAGCTAAGGTTTAATGCAAAGAAATGCAAAATCATGCATATGGGGAGCAAGAAACCTGGAACGTGCTACAGGATGGGGGCGGGGAGCTGCTGACAGTAACTAAGGAGGAAAGAGACTTGAGGGTCATAATCACAGATGACTTGAAAGCCACTAGGCAGCCTGCCAAGGCAGTGGGAAAGGACAGTGGGATGTTGGGATGTATTGGAAGGGGAATCACAAGCAGAAGGAGGGAGGTAATGGTTCCATTGTACAAGACCCTGGTGAGATCTCACCTGGAATACTGTGTACAGCTCTGGAGACCACAACTTCGAAAGGACATTGTCAAAATAGAGATGGTGCAGAGGAGGGCGACTAAAGTGGTGAATGGATTACATCACAAGCCTTATGAGGAGAGAGTGAGGGGCCTCAATTTGTACACACTGGAACAGAGGAGGGAGAGAGGTGACATGATAGAAACATTCAAGTACCTCAGGGGCATAAACAAGTTGGAAGGGGACAGCATATTTCAGCTCAACAGTAGTGCCAGGATAAGAGGACATGACATGAGATTGAAGGGTGGCCGCATAAGGGGAAATATTAGGAAGTTCTTCTTCAGAAAGGGTGGTGGATGCATGGCATAGCTTGCCCAGGAGGAGATGGCAGCCCATACTGTGGTGGGTTTTAAACATTCATGGGACAGAAACAAAGGATTAATAGAGTAGGAAGAAAAGCTAAGCCAATGACCACTAAGGGTCACTGCTTGCTTTGTGAACTAGTGTAAACCGGCAGACTGGATGGGCCTGCGGTCCTTATCTGCTGAAAGAATCTATGAATCTATGTATCCCCTTTAAAGAGCCCTGACACCATTATGACAACTCTGAGAAAATGTAATGTTTAGCACAAGTGAGCTTATATTTTAATACTGTTTCTGTATTTCTATTCTTCTTTATTACTAAGGACATTTGCGTGTAAACAGGATCACTGCCTTATCTCTTCTGGCTGCTTGCCTACATATGACATCAGAGTTCTGTTTATGACATCACTGTCTGTTGCTGTGGGGATAATTATGATGCCATAAATTGGGGAATATTTATTTTATTTCTTTATTTCAAAGTTGGTAACCGGAAAAAGCGCCATGACCAGAAGCTTGTTTCCAGGTGCAACCTGGATTATGATGTCATATGTAGGATAGCAGAAAGAGCAGATAAGGTCTAAGGGACAGTAAGCCTCTTTCATTCATCTGTCTTCAGTTAAAAAAAAAGTAAATAATTATAGAAAATACATGAAATATAAAATGAACTATCTAAATCTCAGAAGAAGCCAGAAGGTGAAGGAAGGAAACATATTCAATTCAGTGCTTCAGAGTAACTGGTAACTGGTATTTTTCTTTTAAACTTAGATTGTAGGCTTGTAGTGACACTATACTTTCTTTCTGTGTTGTCTTTACTTATAATTGTTTTTGGGCTGTTGAAAATTTAAAAAATAGTGGTGGTGTAATTCTGTGCTGTCTTTAATTGCGCAAATTTTATCTTGGCTTGTCTGACTGTCCTGTAGCTGGGTGAAGGGTGTTAATTGTCTGGCCTCTGACCTCAGCTACATGATAACTGGAGGTGGGGCTTAGTCACAGTTAAAGCAGCAAACAGAAGTTCATCTTCTCAGAAGAAGCCAGAAGGTGAAGGAAGGAAACATATTCAATTCAGTGCTTCAGAGTAACTGGTAACTGGTATTTTTCTTTTAAACTTAGATTGTAGGCTTGTAGTGACACTATACTTTCTTTCTGTGTTGTCTTTACTTATAATTGTTTTTGGGCTGTTGAAAATTTAAAAAATAGTGGTGGTGTAAGTCTGTGCTGTCTTTAATTGCTGCAAATTGCCCCCCCCTTCCCCAACTCTTAATTATATGCCCTGATAAATCTGATTGACAGGAGCTAAACACAGGGTATAGTAAGAGGTGTGAAGTAGGAGGGGCATAAGGGGGAAGAAGACCACCCTCAGCACAACAAGTGTTTTGACTCATTTATTTATTTATTGGTTTCTTTTTCCTTAAAAAAATATATATCTGAGGATCAGTTACAGGATTTTTAGTACTGTAAATAAATAAAAGAATTAAGAGAGCTTCAGTAACAGATAAGTAGTGGAATTGCAGTATAATGTGGGGAGTGGTGCAATGCAGTGGCTGTGGGGCAGCCATATTCAGGCAGACCTTCTGGACACTGAGGTGCTGTCCTATCTGCATGCATCTCTCGGGACTGCGGGATGAGGCAGCCAGACTCAGAGTGGAAGTAAACTGGGTCAGAGTACCATCACCCTGTCCAGGAACCACCCAGTCCAATGCAGCTGCCTCAAAGGATGCCGAGCGAGGAGCACTTGGATGACAGTGGGCTCAGGAGGTTAGAGCAGTCAGGCAGAGGCACATCCCAGATCCTATTCCTCTCAAGAACTCATATGCCACACTGGCAAATGAGGACAACCAAATAGAGTACCCAGGGAAGTGGAAGGAAAGGATGTGGAGGTTAGGCAAGGAGGTGACCTCAGTGGGGAAAGCAGTGGACCCCAGAGGAGGAGGCGAATCCTGGTGGGGACTCCATCATAAGAGGATCCAGCTAGGAACACAGGAGGGGAGGACAGGGAGGTGAGGTGCCTACCAGGTGCCACGGCATGGAGGGATGGAAGGAAGATACTGGGGATCACTGGGAAGGCAAGACAGGAGGGTGAGCTGGATGTCATTATCCACCTAGGTACTAATGACTTGGCAAATGGGGAGCCAAAGGAAGTTCAGGATGAGTTTAGGAAACTGGGAGGGTCTCAAGCAAGTAGCTACTTCTGTCACTTTCTCAGAGTACTACCTGTGAGAGCAAGGGAGAGCAAGGAGTGCATGCACCAGGAACTTTAACTCATGGTTGAAGAACTGGTGCTGTGAGGAAGGGTTTGGATTCATTGGTGACTGGGGACCCATCTGGAGGGATGGAGGTTTGTTCAGCCTGACGGCCTGCATCCATCCTGGAGGGAATCAAGACTCAATGATAAGTTTAAATGCTACATTGACAAGCATTTAAACTAGCAAAGGGGGTGGCAGGCCAGCAAGGACAGTACCCCTGCTCACCCCCACAGCTAGTAATGGAACCAGTGAACCAGAGGAGTGGCTATCTCTGCAAAGCAGTGTGCAAAAGATGGAGATTAGTGTCCAAAGGTGGATAAGCAGAAAGGGCAAAATTCAGCAGAAGGGCAGACAGCAAGGAGAACCAGGGATAAATGACAACCAAGGAAGGGGCTGGAGTAGAACAGTGAAGCAGTCTAGGAGGTCAAATCATGGAAAGCCATGTGTGCAAATGCCAGAAGCCTTAGCAACAAGATGGAAGATCTGAGGCTGTCATGGTACAGTCAGACCTGGACATTGTGCCATCACTGAAACCTGGTGTAATGATAATCCATGACTGGGAGATGGCCATACCTGGCTACAACATATTCAGAAGAGACAGAGCAGGCAGGAAGGGAGGAGGAGTGGCACTGTATGTGAAAAATGACATAAGGGCCACACAGATCCAGGAGGAACAAAATGGGGAGAGATACTGTGGGTTAAGCTGGAAAGGAAAATGGGGCCAGCCATCCGCACAGGTGTGGTCTATAGACCACCAGCCCAGGAGGAAGAAACAGATAGGGAGCTGATGCTAGCCATCCAAGGATGGCAGACAAGAGTGAGGTAGTACTGGTTGGAGACTTCAATATACCAGGCGTGGACTGGAGCATCCCAGCAGCAGCATCAACTAGGAGCAGATTTATCCTGGACTCCTTCAGGGTGCCTTCCTCAAGCAACTGGTCATGGAACCAACTCGGCAGAAGGCAATACTGGACCTTGTGCTCAAACAGGGACAGTGTGATGGGGGTAACAGTGGGGAGCACCTGGGTAACAGTGACCACCAGTCATTGTGGTTTGAAATCACAGAAGAGCAGAACCAAACCACACAAAACACGTATCCTGGATTTTAGGGGGCAGACTTTGGGAAAATGGGAGATGCTTGAAAGAGGCATTAGGGAATGGGACAGGAATCAGGGATTGAGGAACAGTGGGCAGTATTTAAAATGGGATTATAAGAACAACAGAATTATGCATTAAGCAGGTTAGCAAGAGGAAAGAAAGAGGAGACCATTATGGTTTCCAAAGAGGTAGCAAAGAAAGTGAAAGCCAAAAGATTGCATTCAGGCAATACAAAAGACACAGGCAGAAGGGGATAGGGAGAAGTACCAGGAGAAACAAGGGAGGCAGGGAAGTCAGTAAGGAAGCCAAAGCTCAGACAGAACACATTGCAAAATCAGTGGTTAAAGGGACAAAACCTTTTACAGGTACATAAGTGAAAAAGAAGGACAAAGGGAGGATAGTGAGACTGAAGGGAGGGATGGAGCACGTGGAGATGACAACAGTAAAGCTGACATACTGAACAGGTATTTCTGCTCAGTCTTTACTAAGGAAGAGAGGTAATGGGTCTGAAGGAGTACAAGGGTGAGAATGGTGCAGAAATGGACACAAGTCCCTTTACAAGAAAGGATCCTGAAGGAACTGGAAGTAATAAGAGCTGATAAAGCAATGGGGCCAGATGGGGTGCACCCAGGGTCCTTAAAGAACTAAGAGGGTGGTGGCTGAACCTCTGGCTATCCTGTTCAGCCAATCACTGGAAACAGGGAGGTACCCAAAGACTGGAGGACAGCAGATGTAGTCCCTTATACAAAAGTGGGAACAAAGAGGAAGCAGGGAACTACAGACCAGTCAGTCTCACCTCGGTAGTGGGAAAGATCATGGAAGCACTACTGAAGGAGAGATTGGTGGAACATCTGGTTGTCAATGGACTACAGGACCCAAGGCAGCATGGTTTCACCAGGGGGAGGTCATGTCAGACCAACCTCATTGAATTTTTTGACTGGGTGACTAGGGAGGTGGATCAGGGAAGGGCAGTGGACATGGCCTATCTGGACTTCAGCAAGGCCTTTGACACTGTGCCACATAGAAGACTATTACACAAACTGGGAATATGGGTGTGGGCAGGACAGTAGTGTGGTGGGTAGGTAACTGGCTGGGTGGCAGGACACAGAGGTGGTGGTAAATGGCTGTCACTCCACAGAGGGAAGAGTGACCAGTGGGGTACCACAGGGATCAGTGCTGGGACTGGTCCTATTCAACATCTTCATCAGTGACATTGCACAGGATCTAGAAGGCAGAATTTCACTGTTCGCTGATGACACAAAGCTCTGTAACAGAGTAGACACACCAGAGGGTGTAGACAGAATGAGAAGGACCTGCAGAAACTTGAAGAATGGTCAAAGGGTTTGGCAGTTGAAATTCAATGCAAAGAAGTGCAAGATAATGCATATGGGCACAAAAACCCTGGCACAATATATCAGTTGGGGTGAGGATATAGCATGCACCAAGCAGGAAAGGATCTTGGGGTTGTCATCTGTGATGACCTCAAGGTAGGAAACAGTGTGACAAGGCATCAGGTAAAGCAAAAGGGATTGGGATGGGTAGGCAGGCAGGCATCACCAGCAGGAAAAGGGAGGTCATAATTCCGCTATACAAGACACTGGTGAGGCCCCACCTGGAGTACAGTGTACAGTTCTGGAGACCATACCTACGTAAGGACATAGACAGGGTAGAGAAGGTTCAGAGGAGGGCAACAAAGATGGTGCATGGGTTGCATCACAAGTCCTATGAAGACAGGTTGAAGGAACTGAACATGTACTCCCTGGAGGAGAGGAGGAGGAGGGATATGATAGAGACATACAAGTATCTTACAGGGAGGAACAGGGTGCAGGAAAACACTATTTTAATGAAAAAGATGTTTCAGGACTAGAGGGCATGGAATGAAGTTGGAGGGAGGACGATTCAGAGGAAACATGAGAAAGAATTTCTTCACAGAGCGGGTGGTGGACAAGTGGAACACCCTGCCAGAGGAAGTGGTGGGGGCTGAAACAATCACGGGATTTAAGAATGCATGGGATAGACATAAAGGAATTCTAGAGGTCAGGGGTAAGGGGAAATAGACTTCTAGGAAAACAAACTGAACTTACAAGCTCAAATGGGCAGACTAGGTGGGCCATAGGCCCTTATCTGCCGACACTGTCTATGTATCTATGTAAATCTTACATTTCTTCCACGTTTTTCTAATGGTGTCAGGCGCTCTTTAAAGCTTCTGCAGGGCTTGTTGTTAACATTTTGTTTTTATTTATTCTGTTCTCCCTACCTGCCTGCCAGTACTACCCCCCTCCCATTGCCAGGCGTCAGGAACCTGCTCCAGTGGTTTCCGAGCATGTGGGGCATGCAGGCAGAGTTGGACTTGTGAGGATTCTAGAGCGGAATCCTCAGCCCATTTTGGATGGCAGCAGCTGTCCAGTCAAAAAAGAGAGCCAAGGGAGCAACAACAGTGAGGGATACCAGCCAGCCGGACAAAACATGAAAAGGAGGGACTTACCTGCTGTTCTTGTGTCCCTCCCAATGGTCTGGAAAAGCAGCGGCTCCTTCTCCACCCCCTCCACAGTCTGATGGTCCCAGGTCCAGCAGCAGTGAAAAGACTGTCAGGAAGGGTCAGCAATGCCTCCATTCCTGCAGCAGCAACCCATCAGTCCCAGCCTAGGGCAGGAAGCAGGCAGCAGGGGTGAGTGGCGGCAGCACCACACCAGGTACTGGCCACTGGGAATAGAGACTGTTTTTTTATTAAAAAAGTAAGACTTTGCACCTCCTGGTGCCAACAGGCAACATCGCAGTTACATGGGACAAGCCAGGCCCCAAGAAGGAGGACCACTCATGGAGCAGGACAAGAAAAGCACCATAGGAGCTGGAGACTATGTAGGCGGGCCATGCCGCCGTCAGCATCGTTTACAGGACAGGTCCAGGACAGAGAGCTCTATAAGAGCAAATGCGAAGGGGCAAGGTTATGGAAATTTCAAGAAATTAATATTCAGGAGCTTACACAGAGTGCTGCCAACTATTAAAGAAACTGTTCCTTTTGAAGAGTGCCAACGTAAAATTGTTAAAGACTGTCTGGTGTTTTGTGGCCCCTGTAATTGAACTGTCCCCTTGAATTACTGTCTGTATGTGTGTGGGGCCCACTGCCTATTTACTCATCTGCCACTGAGAGACTAACTAACTGCCCCATGAATTGTGCCATCGTTTTCTACCACATGGACTGTGCTATTACCCTGAGCTGTGCTAATCACCTTTGAACTGAGCTGGATGGCCAGAACGGACTGTTTACTCCAAAACTGTGTCAGTTGCCCTTGAACTATACTAATTACCCTGGAACTGTACTGTTTTCCCCGAAGCTGTACCAATTGTCCCAAACTGTGCTATTCACCCCATAACCGAGATAACTGACCCATAAATATGCTAGTTGCCTTTGAACTGTCCTAATTGCCCTGTTAGCCACGTGTGGTGCCCATAGTGACTGCCTAAAAGCATTTTGCAAGTTTGCCTAAAAGTCTATGAGCCTGCTTGAACCACTTAACACTTTGGTGCCCATGTGTCCTTTGTAAATTAACCGGGTCCAGGAGTGACAGAAAGAGAGATTGGGGGCAACAAAAGCTCAAGAAACCCAGTGAACAAATCCTTGTGTATGCAGTGTGACTGTAGTCAGTGGTCTACCATGACCTCCCTACTGATGCCCAGTGGGTCTGGTGAAAGGAACTGTTTGCTCATTAATCGGCAGTCTGTCATGACCTATCAGCCAATGCAGGAGTTCTTAAGTGCCTTTGGCCTGGTGGTCCAGCACAACCTCTATCAGGCAGCCAAGTCCTTCGAGTCAGGGGAGGAGATGTGCCCCTGATGCTCCCCACTGTCCTGAATGTAGATCTTCTGGTCCCTCCTAAGATGCATTTCCATAGTCCCTTCTGGTGTACTTTCCCTGGAACATTTGTTTTTGTGTGCATCTCATTGCTTGTAGAATTCACTTGCAGGTCATCAGTCAGAGCCCCATCAAAGGTTCACTGAACTGGCATTCCGGGCAACAGAGTACAGAGTTCTTGCAATTGCCAGAGGGTATAACAAATGCTTAGAGTGTTAGAACCTATGCTTCTTAGTTACAAGGATAGAGATTAGAGTTCTGTAAAACTGTTCTAAAGTATAGTGATTATGGGGCCACATATTCAGACGAGATGCGCGGCACAACCCTGCATGCACCGAGCATCTCTGGCCTTGTGTGGGCTGTAGGAGGCGTGGCCATATTCATAGGTCACCAATGTGCCGCACAACCCCGATAGTGCCACCGCACAGAATATTGTGATGTGCCTATGCAAATGAGGTGTCCTTCATGCATATGCTGGCAAACAGGGAGCCTAAGGAAGTTCAGGAAGAGTTTAGGAAATTGGGGAGGGGTCTCCAGCAAGTAGCTACTTCTGTCACCTTCTCGGAAATACTACCTGTGAGAGGCATGGGAAAGCATAGGGGCGCACACACCAGGAACTTTAACTCACGGTTGAAGAACTGGTGCTGTGAGGAAGGGTTTGGATTCATTGGTGACTGGGGACCCACCAGGGGGATGGGGGCTTGTTCAAGCCTGATGTCCTGCATCCATCCAGGAGGGGAATCCAAGCACTCAATGATAAGTTTAAATGCTACATGGACAAGCATTTAAACTAGCCAAGGGGGGTGGCAGACCAGCAAGGAGGGTACCTAACTGCCCACCCCCCACAGCTAGCAGTGGAACCAGTGAACAGGAGTAGTGGATAACTCTGCAAAGCAGTGTGCAAAAGCCGGAGATAAGCACCCAAGGGGTGGATAGGAAGAAAGGGGGGCAAAATTCAACAGAAGGGCAGACAGCAAGGAGAACCAGGGATAAAGGACAACCAGGGAGGGGGCTGGAGGAGAACAACTAAACAGTAAAGGGAGTTCACATCATGGAAAGCCATATGTGCTAATGCCAGGAGCCTTAGCAACAAGATGGAGGATCTGGAGGCTGCCATGGTACAGTCAGGCCAGGACATTGTGGCTATCACAGAGACCTGGTATAATGATAACCACAGCTGGGAGATGGCCATACCCGGCTACAACATATTCAGAAGAGACAGGACAGGCAGGAAGGGAGGAGTGGCACTTTATGTGAAAGATGGCATGAAGGCCACAGAGATTCAGGAGGAACAAAATGGAGGAGAGATACTGTGGGTTAAGCAGGAAAGGAAAATTGGGTCAGACATCCACACGGGGTGGTCTACAGACCACCAGCCCAGGAGGAAGAAACAGATAGGGAGCTGATGCTAGCCATCCAAAGGATGGCAGACAAGAGTGAGGTGGTGGTGGTTGGAGATCTCAATATTCCAGACGTGGACTGGAGCCTCCTAGCAGCAGCATCAACCTGGAGCAGATTTATCCTGGACTCCCTTCAAGGTGCCTTCCTCAAGCAACTGGTCATGGAACCAACTTGGTAGAAGACAATACTGGACCTTGCACTAACAAATGGGGACAGTGTGATGGGGGTAACAGTGGGAGAGCACCTGGGGAACAGTGACCACCAGTCACTGTGATTTGAAATCATAGAAGGAGCAGAACCAGCTGCACAAAAAGACGTATCCTGGATTTTAGGGGGGCAGACTTTGGGAAAATGAGGAGATGCTTGAAAGAGGTATTAATAGGAATGGGGAGGGAATCAGGGGTGTAGGAACAGTGGGTAATATTTAAAACAGGGATTACAAGAGCAACAGAATTATGTATTAAGCAGGTTAGCAAGGGGAAAAGGAAGAGGAGGTCATATGGTTTTCCAACGAGGAAGCGGAGAAAGTGAAAGCCAAAAAGATTGCATTCAGGCAATACAAAAACACACACAGAAGGGGATAGGGAGAAGTACCAGGAGAAGCAAGAGGCAGGAGGTCAGTAAGGAGAAGATGAAGCTCAGACAGAAGAGCGCATCGCAAATCAGTGGGTAGAGAGACAAAACCTTTTACAGGTACATAAGTGAAAAAAGAAGGGCAAAAGGAGGGATAGTGAGACTGAAGGGGGAGGATGGGGGCCGCGTGGAGGATGACAACAGTAAAGCTGACATACTGAACAGATATTTCTGCTCAGTCTTTACTGAGGAAGAGGACGGTAATGCGCCTGAAGGGAGTACAAGGGGTAGGATTGGCGCAGAAATGGACACAAGTCCCTTTACTTGGGAAAGGGTCCTAAAGGAACTGGAAGAAATAAGAGTTGATAAAGCAATGGGGCCAGATGGGGTGCACCCCAGGGTCTTAAAGGAACTAAGAGAGGTAGTGGCTGAACCTCTGGCAATCCTGTTTAGCTGATCACTGGAAACAGGGGAGGTACCCAAAGACTGGAGGACAGCAGATGTAGTCCCCTTATACAAAAGCAGGAACAAAGAGGAAACAGGGAACTACAGACCAGTCAGCCTGACCTTGGTAGTGGGGAAGATCATGGAAGCACTACTGAAGGAGAGATTGGTGGAACATCTGGTTGCCAATGGACTACAGGACCCAAGGCAGCATGGTTTCACTGGGGGGAGGTCATGCCAGACCAGCCTCATAGAAGTTTTCAACTGGGTGACAAGGGAGGTGGATCAGAGGAGGGTACTGAACGTGGCCTATCTGGACTTCAACAAGGCCTCTGACACTGTGCCACGTAGAAGGCTATTAAACAAACTGTGAAATATGGGAGTGGGCAGGGCAGTAGTGCAGTGGGTGGTAATTGGCTGGGCAGCAGAACACAGAGGGTGGTGTTAAATGGCTGTCACTCCACAGAGGGAAGAGTGACCAGTGGGGTACCACAGGGACCAGTGCTGGGACCAATCCTATTCAATGTTTTCATCAACAACATTGCGCAGGACCTAGAAGACAGAATTTCCCTGTTCAGTGATGACATGAATCTCTGTAACATAGTGGACATGCCAGGGGGTGTAGACAGAATGAGGGGGGACCTGCAGAAGCCTGAAGAATGGTCAAGGGTTTGGCAGTTGAAATTCAATGCAAAGAAGTGCAAGATAATGCATATGGAGCACAAAAACCCTGGAACAACATATCAATTGGGGGGTGAGGATATAGTATGCACCAAGCAGGAGAGGGACCGTGGGGGTTATCATCCCTGATGACCTTAAAGTAGGGGAACAGTGTGACAAGGCAGCAGGTAAAGCAAATAGGATGCTGGGATGCATAGGCAGGGGCATCACCAGCAGGAAAAGGGAGGTCATACTTCCATTATTCAAGACACTAGTGAGGCCCCACCTGGAGTACAGGGTACAATTCTGGAGACCTTACCTATGTTAGGACACAAACAGGGTAGAGAAGGTTCAGAGGAGGGCAACAAAGATGGTACAGGGATTGCATCACAAGTCCTACGAGAACAGGCTGAAGGACTTGAATATGTACTCCCTGGAGGAGAAGAGGGAGAGAAGGGATATGATAAAGAGACACACAGATACCTTACAGGGAGGAACAGGGTGCAGGAATACACTATTTGCCAGTGAAAAAGATGTTCCAGGACTAGAGGGCATGGGATGAAGTTGGAGGGAGGGCAATTCAGAGGAAATGTGAGAAAGAATTTCTTCACAGAAAGGGTGGTGGACAAGTGGAACACCCTCGGTGCAGCGGTTGGATTTCCACTTGCGATGCCGGCGACCCGGTTTCGGGAGTGGACTCGCGTTGCTGGAGGGCCGGCCAGGGGAGAACAGCTTGAGCATCCCATGATAGCTCGCCTTCCCTGGAGGGAGGGGGGGGCCAAGGCCCGCTACTTGCCTGACCCTAAGTGGAGGCTCGAGGTACAGCAAACCCTGTTCTTGGGGCGGCGATGTGAGTGGGACGCCGGGGACAGCGCCTGACGCCAGGCACACCATGCGAGGGGAGGAAACACAGCCTCTGACACCGGGAAGACGGGCACCAGGAACATGCCGCTGATGTGTCACCACTGCCCAGACCACCTTGCCTGACAAAACAAGTAAGTGTATGGGGTGTACGGGCCCTGCCTCATTCCCCACCTGGGGGGTACAACCGCGGCTACATGGGGTGCAAGGTAGGTCTCGGGTCAGGTGGTTGGCAGAGGGATGACTCCCAGGTGCCCCCAAAGGGTTGGAGACGGAGGGCACGTAGGCGGGAAAAACAGAAAGTTAAAAAAAAAGAAAGGTGGTTTACAAGTGGAACACCCTGCCAGAGGAAGTGGTGGGGGCTGAAACAATCACGGGATTTAAGAATGCATGCAACAGACATAAGGGAATTCTGGAGGTCAGCAGTAAGGGGCAATAGACTTCTAGAAAAACATAAAGTGAACTTACAAGCTTAAATGGGCAGACTGGGTGGGCCATAGGCCCTTATCTGCAGACAGTGTTTATATATCTATGTATCACAATATTCAGACTCCCCCTGGCAAAGACACAGCCAGTTGCACCAGTGAAAAGATAAGTTTCTTACACCTTATTTTAACTACACACAGGGCAGATTGGTGCCCCGCAGATAGTCTAGGGCCGGACACATAGCCCCTCCTCCCGAGCATTGTTTATAAACACAGACAGACCCCTCCCAAGCCCTGATCACTGTAAAATAAACATACAGCCCCCTCTCAAGCCCAGAGCACTGTAAAATAAACATACATCCCCCTCTCAAGCCCAGAGCACTAGTAATGGACACAACCCCCCAGATCCCTGTTTCATTGGGTAGTGCCCCTACCCAACCCGATCACTTGGAAGTATCACAAAACCCCCGATCCCCATTTCCTGGTGCAGTAGTCCCCATTCCCCCACCCTGTTATGCAGTAACCCACCCTCCCTGCACCCCATCCTGACCTGTGCCAGCGATCACAGCCCTCCCTCACTCACCAGTCATTGACTGTCTAGTATTGGAGCACATACAGTAAATAGTATGTGTTCATTGCCTGTCATGACAACCAATTAGTGCGTACTATGTACTGTACATGTTCCAATACCGAACAGTCGCCGGCTGGTTGTGACCGGGTGAGGAGGGTTATGCCAGTTGCTGGCACAGGTCAGGATGGAGGAATGCAGGGAAGTGTTACTGCCAAGCGGGTGGGGGACCACTGACACCAGGGAACGGGGATCGGGGTGATATGTCAAGTGACTGGGGCTAGGAGAGGTCACAACACTATGGTAATGGGGATGTGGGGTTTGAGTCCATTATTAGTGCTAGACGGGGGGGATGTCATTTTTATATACAGTGATCAGGGCTTTGGAAGGAGATGTATGTTTATTTTACAGTGACTGGGGCTTGAGAGGGGGATGTATGTTTATTTTACACTGATTGGGCTTTGGGGTGTGTGTTCGGTTATTAAACAGTGATCGGGGCTGCCATGATTCACTGGACCACCAGAGTTATTACATTTACGTCACCAGTGGGCGACTGGGGCCTGGGGGATGGGGGCTGGCCCAGCGCATTTTGCCCAGCACAGCTATGCTATTGAGCCCATAATGGACATGCATAAGGCCCCTTTGCGCCACGCAGGCCCAATGAGCTCATTTGCATGTTTGAGCTGAATATCACCCATGGGTGCTGCAGCGCATACAGGTATGCGCCACACATTCCTCTAGCAGTGGTCCTCAGCCCCACACCCTGGATGCACTGCACGGATCTTGGTGACCCCCTGCTGTGCTCCATGCATTCAGTATCCGATATTCAAACAGACTGCATGATCTGTTCGGTTCGTGCAATCTGTTTGAATATGGCGCCTGGGCTGGTCGGCACATTTTATTTGTGCGGCGCATCATTTTGCATGCGCATCCGCCTTGCTCTGAATATGAGGCCCATAGAGTTTAGAGTTCTGTGAGTGTTCTAAAGAATAGTGATTATATAGTTTAGAGTTCAGTAAAACTGTTTTAAAGTATAGTGAACCATTGAAGTTTATATACTGCTTACAGCAGTTTTATTTACAGTTTATAGAATTACATTAGAGCTAAACCTTCCACAATAATACAGTTTTACCAGCTGTCTAATTACATTGTTGCCATAACATTTGCAGGGGCATAGCCAGGAATCTTTTTGGGGGGTGTTTAGAAATAACATTTTAGAAATGGGCCGAATAAAAGCCGGGGGTCTGGGGGCAGCTGGGTCCCTCATCGAGGTGCATGTGCTCTGTGGTGAGTTTTGGGGCTTTTCTTGAAGAAAAAATACACTTTTGTTACATGTTCCCCTCCCCTAATTTCATGGGATAAATTTTTTTTCCCCCATGGAATCGGGGGTGGGAGACTCTGGCTGGCATTACAGTCTGCAGAACCTCCAATGGCTGTGGACAACTAGCTATCCAACAGTGCTATCAACCATCCACCCCATATGTGTTTTTTGTAATATACTGTGATCACTGAAAGATTTTTACATAAGGGCTGTGGTTGGGGGTCTGGGGACTGCTAGGCCACCTGAAGCCCTGGGGGGGTTACATGCTCTGTGGTGAGTTTGGGGGATTTTCTTGAAGAAAAACTGCACTTTTGTTACATGTTCCCCACCCATAATTTCAGAGGAATATTTTCAGGGAATCAGGGGTGTGGGAGACTGTCTGGCATTACAGTCTGCAGAACCTCCAATGGTTGTGGACAACTGGTTAGCCAACAGTGTCATCAACCACCGTGACCCACGACATATGTAGTTTTTGTAATGTACTGTGATCCTTGAAAGATTTCTACATAAGCTGTGGCCTGGGGGCCTCAAGGCCCCCAGAAGCTCTGGGTGGTTTACATGCTCTGTGGTGAGTTTGGGGCCTTTTCTTGAAGAAAAAAAACACACTTGTTAACCTCACCCCTAATGTCAGGGGATTTTTCCCCCCATGGAATCGGGTGTGGGAGACTCTGGCTGGCATTACAGTCTGCAGACCCTCCAATGGTTGTGGACAACTGGCTGCCCAACAGTGCCATCAACCACCCACCCCATATGCAGTACAATATGCAGCTGTGCCTGCAAGGCTGCAAATAACTGTGGTGCGCAACTGACTGACCAACAAATGGATGGGAGAGAGGGAGCAGCTATGGTGATGCTGGGATAAAACCCACCACCTGCAGGGCAGACCCTGTACACCTCTTAGCATTTTGTTACTGAAATGTTAGCTACAAACACTCAAAATGTAGGGAAATATTGTCAGGCAGAGACACGTTCAGAAAACTTGGAGCTGGTGCCTTAACAGTACTCTACCATTCTCCCTTGATGACACACAGGACACTAGCTGAATGTCCTAACAGTGGAGTGATAATTTCTATTCTGCAAAGCCCCTCTTCAACTGCCAGATAATTGCTGCTCCTAATGAGCTGTTAATCACACCAGGACATCTGGAACATTAAGAGGGATTATACAATGGCAAGAGAATTTCTCGTTCTCTGATTTGTCAGTGTGTGCCTGGGACAGTGATGTTATTGAACAATAAGAAACAACTACTCACCTTAGTAATGTTGTTTCTTCTAATGGAGTCTTGCTGTATTCTGACAAATTGCAGTGAGGTCCAACCTTCAAAATGCCCCGGACATGAAAGAATTAACTTTCCATGCCAGGCATGGAATGCTGAGCTCGAGCTTGGTTGAGACTCTGTCTGTTGCTGTTTGAACTCAAACCGTCAGATCTTTACGAGCTATACTCACTGAGTGTCCTGTGTGGAAACTGTAAACTTACACTAGCCAACTGGCTACTAAATATAATAAACAGAATTTTTGGTCCTAAAACAAAGACTCAAGTCAGGAAACCCCAAAAATGAAACAAACACAACACCCACCCACCCAAACTAAAGGGGTGAGAAATAAGTGGTGGGGCAGCTCTCGAGTGCCAACACTGCTACTGCCCACCCACATCCCAAAACAAAGGTTCTGAGAGGGGAGGAAGGGGGAGGTCAGAATACAGCAAGACTCCATTAGAAGAAACAACATTATTAAGGTGAGTAATTTTTTTCTTCAAACAACATGAAGTCTTGCTGTATTCTGACAAATTGCAGACTACCAAGCAGTACCTCCATGGAGGAGGGACAGAATCTACCTAGGAAATAGGCTCTGAAGCACTGCTGTGCCAAACCGAGCATCACTCCTAGCCTGGATATCCACAAAGTAATGCTTGGTGAAAGTGTGTACTTATTTCCAGGTAGCTGCTTGACAAATCTCTAAGATAACAATATCCCTGGCAGCAGCCAGGGAAGCAGCTGTACCTCTGGTAGAGTGAGCCCTCAGGCCTCAGGGTGGAGTCCTACCTAGTTTTTCATAGCAAAATTGAATGCAAGAGACAATCCACCTGGCAATAGATCTCTTAGTGGCACATTTTCCCTTACCAACCTCACCATAAGTGAGGAACAGTTGGAGGGAGTGAAACCTGTGACTCTTGGTAAACTCTATGTACTAGCTAAGGGCCCTTTTCACATCCAAACTGTGCAGCCTCCTCTCCCCAGAGGAGGAATGGTCAGTGAAGAAAACAGGAAGAGACACAGACTGGTTAAGGTGGAAGTCTGAAACCACCTTAGGCAAAAACTTCCTATTAGTCCTGAGGACCACCTTATCTCTATGGAAAGAGATAAAATCAGGCTCCACTGATAGGGCTTGCAACACACTTATGCACCTGGCAGAAGTGATGGCCACCAAGAAAACAGTTTTCCAAGTCAAGTACTTAAGCTCTGCTGAGGACAAAGGCTCAAAAGGGGGTTGCATAAGCTGGGCAATGCAAACATTAAGGTCCCAAACAGGGGCAGGGTCCCTGAATGGAGGATTGGTATGAAGCAATCCCTTGAAAATTTTAGAGAATACAGGATGGGCTGAAAGGGAAGAAGGCTTGCCTGCTGAAAGGAAGGCAGAGACAGCTGCCAGATGCACTCTTAGTGTAGCTGGTCTGAGCCTCAAGCTATCAAGATGAACCGTATAGTCCAGGACCATGGACAGGTTAGCAGACTCTGGGGAAATATGTTTCCCAGAGCACCATATAGAAAATCTTTTCCACTTGGAGTTGTAGGTGTTTTCTGGTGGAAGGCTTCAGAAGCCTTTAGAATATCCATAACACCTTGAGAGGTGCAAATCAGCAAACTCTAACTCTTCAACAGCCAGGCCTTGAGATTGAGAGATTTGAGATTTGGATACCAAACCTTCCCCTGAGCACATGTTAATAGGTTGTAACTCCTGGGAAGAGACAGGGGAAGGTGGACTGCTAAGGACAACAAGAGAGGGTACCAGGGCTGCCTGGCCCAGTCTGGAGCAATCAGAATCACCTTGCAGGGTTGAGACCTGATTTTGACTAACACCTTGAACAGGAGAGGGAAGTGGAGAAAAGCATACAGGAACTTCCCTTCCCAATTGAGAACTAGGGCATTCAGGGGGACTGAGCCCAACACTGGGGGCCTGCAGCAGAAGAGAGGAAGTTGGTGATTGTCTGGGGCTGCAAAAAGATCTATCTGTGGGGTGCCCCATCTGGAGAAGATCACCTTCAAAACCAGGGGATCCAAGGACCATTCGTGATGGCCCTGAGATATCCTGCTGAGAGCATCTGCCAGGGCATTGTCCTTGCCTGGGAGGTGTATTGCTGTAAGAGAGGTGTTCAGGGAATAGGCCAGAGACCATAACTTCATTGCTTCTGTGCACAAGGCCGTAGACCGAGTGCCCCCTTGCTTGTTGATATACCACATTGTGGTGGTATTGTCTCTCCTGATCTGAACTACTTTGTTCTGAACAGACTTGGAAAAAGCTTGAAGTGCTAGAAACACTGCTCTGAGTTCTAATAGATTGATGTGAAGCAGAGATTCCTGAGGAGACCACAACCCTTGGGTGGTCAGGGGTCCCAAGTGTGCTCCCCACCCCAAGAGGGAGGCATCTGTAGTAAGGATTAGCGAATGAGACTGAGTGACAAAAGGAACTCCCTGTCTTAGATTGTCCTGATCCAGCCACCACTGTAACGCCTGCATCAGGGTTCGAGTCACTGGGATTAGTCTGGTCAGAAGGTCCCTTCTCTGAGACCAGAAGACTCTCAGGTGGAACTGGATATCCCTCATTTGAAATCTTGCTCCCTGCACCACTGCTGTAGAAGCAGCCATGTGTCCTAGGAGTTGCAGAAAATGCCCTGCTGGCTGAGACACCTGAGGGGTGAAAGAAGAGGCCAGTGAAATAAGTGTCCTTGCCCTGTCCAGGGGAAGGAAGGCTCTTGCTTTTACTGTATCCAGCTCTGCCCCTATGAAGGTGAGGAGCTGCACATGCTCTAGAACTGACTTTGAAAGATTCAGCAGGAAACCTAGAGAAGTGAGCAGTTGCTGAGTTATCTGTAGGTGTAACTTGACTTGGTCTGGTGACTGGCCTACTATGAGCCAGTCGTCCAGGTATGGAAATATGGAGATCCTTTTTCTCCTTAGGAAGGCAACTACTACTGCCATGCATTTTGTGAACACCCTTGGAGCAGAAGTTAGGCTGAAGGGCATTGCTCTGAATTGGTAGTGGCCCGAGGGCAGCTCGAATCTGAGGTACTTTCGATGGGAGCTTCTGATGAGAATATGGAAATAGGCATCCTTGAGGTCCAGGGAGACTAGCCAGTCCCATGGCCTTAGAGAGGGTAGAATTATTCCCAGAGTCACCATTTTGAACTTTGGCTATAAAAGGTGCTTGTTTAAATATCTGAGATCCAGGATGGGCCGCCATTCTCCTGTCTTTTGGGGGGGTTAGGAAGTACCTCGAGTACAATCCTTTCCCCTTGTGTAGGGGTGGAACCCTCTCTATGGCTCTGAGAGCCAAGAGGGAAGAGACCGCTGCCTCTAGGGCAAGTGCCTCTGAACGATTTGCAGGTGGAAAGGATCTGGTTCTCATCTTTGGAAATTTTTTGAAGCTGAGAACCAGTCCCTGGCTTACTACTTCCAGGACCAATTTGTCTGATGTTAAAGACATCCAGTCCTGGACAAAGTAAGCCAGCCTGCCCCCTACAGGTGGTGGAGAATCGGCCCTGGCAAACCCATCAGGGTGCCTGTTTGGCAGGGGCTTTAGGCTGAGGGGTGGAAGCAAGCCTGCTTGTACCCGTCTGCCTCTCCTCTAAGAACCCCCTATAAGCATAAGCAGAAGAGGAGGCCTGGGCTTGGTAGAAAGGCCTATGAAAAGGCCTGCCCCTGCCTCTGGGATGCTGCCTCTGAGGAGTGGCTTGCCTTTCCTTGGCCTGAGCACTCCTGTAGGTGGTCCTGTACTCATCCATTTTCTTCATGTAGTTCTCTGTTTGCTCCCCAAACAGTGAATTACCCACAACAGGAAAATCCAAGGCCTTAGTCTGGATATCCTGAGACAGGCTAGTACATCTGAGCCAAGCCATCCTACGAAGGGCCACAGATGTAGCCATGACTCTAAATGAAACATCACTGGAGTCCACTGCAGCATGGAATTGCACCTTGGATGCCTCAATACCATCCGCAGCCACCTGCTCCAGCTCCTTGACAAGCTGGCCAGGGACCTGTTTAGCTAAAGCCATTACAGTGTCCCATCTAGATTTCTGATATCTAGCTGTATAGGCCATATAATTAGCCTGCCTGAGTCCCAAGGATGCTGCCATGTACTGTTTCTTTGCCATGGCATCAATCCTCCTGGAGTCCTTATCTGGGGAGTGTGAAGCCAAGGGTATATTTGCCTTATCACAGGCTGCAGCCTGCACTACCCCAACATGGCTGCATTGCTGGGTAAGGAACTCTGTATCTGAGCCTGAGAGAGTATACCTCTTGTCCATTCTCTTATCCACAGGAGGTATAGAATTAGGAGTCTTTAAAATTTTTATTGTCTGTTTCCCAAAGGACTTATGAAGGGGAATAGACAGCCTCCTGAACTCTGGGATATCCATCATTTCAACATAGTCAGGCTCCTCCTGGTCATCCACAGCTTCTTCCATAGGAAGCCGAAGAGTTTCAGCCACTTTTTTGTAAAACATAAAATGGGAAGGGGACTCAGAACACCTAGGAGGAGACACTCCTGAAGGTCTGTCTGGGGAGATGTCCGGGTCAATGGGCACATCCAGACTTTCATAATCACATTCACTTTCCTCATACTCTCCTTCCTCCTACCTCCGGTTCATAAAATTCCTCTAAATCATAATCCGGAACCGGGGGAACCGACCATACCGAGTGCCTTCCTAATGGTGCCGGTTCGGTCGGAACCGGGGATAGCAACTGAACAATCTTTATCACTTTGGCTATTTCATCAGCGGTCGGAGAAAGAACTTGTGGATCTGCACTGGCTGATTTATCCCTTCTTCTTCTTTTAACCGGAACCGACTCCTCGGAGTCAGTTCTCCTTTGGCCCGAAGAAGTTTTGCCCTGGTCAGAGGGCACTCCTTCTGGTTCGGTTGGAACTGAACCAGGCTGGCCATCCAGGTCAGCGGACTTCTTGGCCTCCCTTTCCTGAGCCTACCAACTCTTTTTTCCAGGGTAGCTGCAGGAAAAGTTTTACAAATCTGGCAATCTGAATCGAGGTGGTCAAACCCCAGACAATAAACACAGGTGGTGTGGGGATCAGCCTTAGCAAAGACTTCCCCACACACACTACAGTGTTGAAACCCAGTGGGCCCGGTTTTTCTTTTGGGTTTCTCAGACATGGCCAGTCCTAACAAAACTTACCCTTTTTTCGGCAATCTGCCAGGCAAGACACCCTTATCGGTTCCTGACCGTGTTACGGGTTGTGGAAAAAAAACGTAATAGAACCCGTTTTTTTTTAGAACCGATAAGAACCGGTTACCACACTCTAAAAGCAGAATAAAGTTTTTTAGACAACCTGATCGGTTCAAACAGAACCGATCCCACGTTTGCAAGTTCCACATAGAATAATAACAAAAAATAAGCCTGTCTAGTACTCACGAAACCACAGACAGAGACTGAACCGATAGGTTACGGTTTAAATTCGGTCGAAATCCGAGAAAAACTGTACTTTAACCGACAAATTGAACCGAGCAAAGGAGAAAATCTCCGGAGCGACTGTTCAGTGAGGCGGAGTAAAGAATCTGACGGTTTGAGTTCAAACAGCAACAGACAGAGTCTCAACCGAGCTCGAGCTCAGCGTTCCATGCCTGGCAAGGAAAGTTAACTCTTTCATCTCCGGGGCAGTTCGAAGGTTGGACCTCACTGCAATTTGTCAGAATACAGCAAGACTTCATGTTGTCCGAATCACACTGTTCCATGAGGCCCACATAGCAGTTTGTTGCTAGCTGCCTCAGGGGGAGCAAAAGATGCAACAGCAGTAGGACCAGGACTATTCACTAAAAATACCACCAACAGCTTAATCTGGTTCAATTTTAGTTGCTTAACATCTGTATCCCCCCCTCCCTCCCCGGTTGCCCCTGAAAAAGGGACTTCTAGTCCCAGTGGGCCTACCAGGTCAACAAAATTCAATAAATAAATGAGACATTGATCTTAGTTGCACTGTCTTAGGTAAATAAACTGTAAAAACATGTTGACTTGTAGAAGGGAGCATGTGGCCCACCCAGACCATCAATCCCCTTGCCAGTCAAGTTTACTGGCTAGGGGATTGATGGTCTGGGTGGACCTCACGCTCCCCTCTAGAAGTCAACAGTCAACCTAAAGGAGGAGCATTGGTTTCAGCAGCAAAGGAATCTGCTGTCCTTCTTTCCCCGACTATAGGTGAAAGTGTCATTACAGTGGTATCAACAATCGAGGTAGGATGCAGGACGGAAAACAAGGAAAGTATTATAGGTTGCTGTACAAACTAAGTGCTGGTGTCACTCATTCACAGTTCTCTTGCTACTGAGCCTGGAGGTCACGGGTTCAAATTCCACACAGAGACCTAGGCTTACACCTAATACTGATACTCCAGTTCAGTAATGGTGAAAAACAAAAACATTGCAGCACACACCAACAGACAAGTATAGCATTTTATTCAGTAGTAGTAAGCACCCAAACAGATGCAGGACAGACATCCTACATAGCGCCCTACATACAGGGTATGCTGGGATTTTTTGTTTTTGTCCAGTTACACTTTTTTAAGCACGTATTTGGAGCACCACCAGAACTTTGAAGTGCACTTTCTCTTGTTCAACAAGAGAAAGTGCACTCGTGTCTCATGGTACCTGCAAATGTTCCAGTAATCGCCACACCCTTTAAATATGCACTTCTGCGTAAGCCGAGGTGCTGTGCTGTGTAACCTGTCATCTGCTGCTTGACTGATGTGGCTGCTACGAGGGAGGGGGGAAATGGTGAGTGTCCTCCAAATCCATTGACACTGTCTGCTGTTGACCTGATGACTGCTGGTAGTCTGCTCCACTGCTCCCCATTGGCTCCTCCTCTCTAACACACAACAGCCAATTAAGCCACGCAACGTAGAATTGGCGGCTTTGCACACCACCACACGCACTGCTTGTTCATGTTGTGAGAAAGAGTGAGGAGTCAATACGAGGAGGAGCAGTTGTGGACTCAAGGAAGGCTAAATCCCAAAAGAAGTTGCAGTGGGATCTGAATATCAGACTGTAGGCGCGACGCAAATGTTTTGTCAGCTTTTACTGTATGTGACAGTTACAGTAAAAGCCATCTCGCGGCCAGTTGAGCTGTCCGTATGCTGCACTCTAGTCAGTTTGCAATAATACTATTGTTGAGATCTTCCATAGATAGTATTACGGGATCTCAACTATAGTATTACAGGATTCCATCGATACTATTATTGAGTTTGCACCAGTGTATTACAAGGGTTTTTTTGTATGCTTTAAGGGGTATTATTTTGAAAATCCATATATTACAACATAACAAAGAACTGAAGAAAACCCTTATAGTAACTTAGAATGAACTTCAAGCAACATGAACAACTTGGCACAATGTAGGAAGGCAGCTGCAAAGGCCAACAAAACGCTGGGTTGTATTGCAAGGGGTATATCCTCGAGGAGGGAGGAGGTGATTCTGCCACTGTATAGATCATTAGTTAGACCATACCTGGAGTACTGCGTGCAGTACTGGCGTCCGTATCTGAAGAGGGACATTAAGTTACTGAAGGGGGTGCAGCGCAGAGGCGACAAAAGATGATCAAGGGGCTGGGGACTTATCATACGAGAGGAGGCTGAAGGAGTTGAACATGTACTCACTGGAGGAGAGGAGAGACAGGGGTGACATGATTGAAACCTTTAAATACATGAAAGGAATAAACAAGACAAGTACAGATGGGCTGTTCAAAGTAAGGAAGGGGAGGGACACCAGGGGCCATGACATGAGATGAGCGAGGAAGGTTCAGGAGGGAGATGAGGAGACACTTTTTTACAGAGAGGGTGGTGGTTGGGTGGAATGCGTTACCTCCTGAAGTGGTATGCAGAAGAACAGTGGACTGCTTCAAACGAGGATGGGACAGGACAAGGGGAGGGTTAATGAAGGGGAAGGGTGGAAGGAAGGGGCAGCTGCAGAATAAGGGGTGCTAGCTGCACATTCGAGCAGACTTGATAGACCTCTAGGCCTTTATCTGCTGGCAAATTTCGTATGTTCGTATGTTACTAAATTAAAATCACAGATGCAAAAATTACAATTTTGTGTTGCACTGCTGCTTTAATCCACATAATATCTTGTGCTCTTGGGTGTGGTGATTACTGGAACATTTGTAGGTACCATCAGAGAAATGAGTGCACATTCTCTTGTTGAACAAGCACCAGTTAGTTGTCCATTGTCGAGGGAGCTGTGAATGGAGCTGGTGAATTCGAGTAAGGCAGAGGATGTACTATGACCTTTTCTAAAGCCATGTTGCTGTTTACAGAGATTATAAAAAGGGTCTGAGAAATGGAGCTTTCTGATTGGCTGCAAACATTCTGACAACTTTATGTTAATCCTTTATTAACATACATGTAGAGCTTAACCATATGCTAAGCAAGATTTAACACTGTTTAAAAACATTTTTATTATAATAGCAATAAGGCATTCCCAGGGATTATGTTAATGGTCAGTTAATCACCCTGTAGGGGCATGTGGCACTCGGCTACACCTCGTTCCACACTACACCCCTAGAAGGTGATTAACAGACCATTAACATAACCCTTGGTCATGCCTTATTGCTTAAATATTATAATTGTCCAGATGCTCGGTAAATTGGTCCGCTAATATATGTTCCAGTGCCTTCGATAGGGGAGGCAGAATGGAGATAGGGTGGAAGTTTGCATGGTCAGTCTTATCACCACTTTTGTGAATCTGGGTAACAGTGGCAATTTTCCATTTGTCCAGGAATTGGCTAAGGGAAAGAGAGAGATTAAATATCTTGGTGAGGGGCCCAAGTACCTCGTCAAGCCTTGGGGCCAGTAGCTTGAGGTCAAGTGTGTCATTGCTTGTTCTAGATTTGCTGATGGCTTTGGCAACATAGTTTTGGACTTGAGGTTTCTTTAGTGCTTTAAAGTAGAAAGGTGGTTGACAGGCGTGGGTGGAGGAGTTGGGGAGGTGGGAGTTGACGCATCTTGGAAGAAGTCAGAGGGGAGAACACTGCTAAGGTCAATGAAAGCAATGTTAAAAGTGTTCGCAATAGCTTTATGGTCGAGTGTAGTGTGCCCATTCATGTTGAGTATGTTCAGCGAAGATTTTGACTGCTTCCCAGTGACATCTTTAATGTTTTTCCAGAAATCCCTCCCATTTCCCCAGGAGTTAGTGAGGGCATTTTTATACTAGTCAGATTTCTGTTGCTGAATGGATTTGGTGCAGTCGTTCCGTGCCCGTTCATAATTCTGGATGTCGAGTTGCTTACCGGAGTTTCTAGCCAGTTCCTAGAGGTTGTCCCTGGATTTAAGTTTTTTAGGAGGTCTCCTGACAGCCAAGGGTTACTGAGCGATTTAACTTTATGCTTTTTGAGTGGGGGCAAATGTATTACAGGCTTCACTGAAAATGTGAATAAATTGCTCCAGTGCAGTATTAGTATCTGTTGCCTTGAAGTTGGGGGACCAGTCCTGTAGACAGAGGTGCATTTGAGGTGGGGAAGCTGACCACGGGGTAGGACTCTGCTGGTGATGATTTTTGGAGGGGGCTTATATTATTTGTTTGACCAGGTACAGCTGATGGGAGAGTGGTCACTGAGTGAGTCAGGGAGGACTGAGGTTTTCGTGATCCGAGAGGGGTGGTTGGTTAGGATCCAGTCGAGTAGGGTATAGTTCCCAGTTCTGTAGTTCTTTCTGGTTGCATAGTCAACCATTTGAGTCAGGTTAGCTGATACAATGGAGTCCTTAATTGACCCACCATCAGCTGAGAGCCAATTAATGTTAGTCATCAAGAAGGATGATTTTGGAGTCCGATGGGTGGGATTTGACAAAGTCAAGGACAGTGGTTAGACCAGGTCCCTGTTCCTTAGGAGGTATGTAAACAGTGACAACTGTGAGGGCCTTATTGTGGGTGCCTAATAGGAGTCTGATAGGAAGAATCTGAGCAGGTGTTGCTGGAAGATTGGAATCAATGGGGTGTCCTCGGAAAGTGTCTTACACATGTAAGGCACACCCTCCACCTGTTTTGGATTTATGATCAACCCGGAAGACATTGTAGCCAGGAAGGGTAATTTTCCTGGTCAGGAATCTTTGGGGTGAGCCAAGTTTCAACTACTGACAGAATATCCGGGTTGTGTTGGGTGGTAAAGGCTTGCAGTGCATCAAGCTTAGTAAGTAAACTGCAGATGTTTAGGCACATGATTGAGAGAGTGCCTGTTGGTTTGTTTTGGTTGGAGGTGTTTGGTTCGGGGTTAGGGTGAGCAGTCCCTGATAGCAGCAGGAGGAGGAGGAGGAGCACAAGTTTCAGGGTGCATAGGCGGAGTTCAGTCAAGAAGCGGTTGCGTTTCTTTTTTTGAACAGTGGTATGCCAGGTGGTAAAGTTGAAAATGCAGCATTGGAATAGTTGTATACGATGTGGCTAGATGTGCCCAAGGCTCACACATGAGCAGGGACAGATCAGTTTCGGCGGTGTGCCTCAAGGGGGAGGAATTTCCCCATTGCCAAATGGTGTAAAATAATCAGATCCACAGGAAAAGGACCAGTAAACTGTTTGATCTACAGTAACAAGACAAATGATGTGTTAAATTCCTGGAACACTGGCCTGGAGCATATGCAGGAAGTTACAGCCCTTTGTCAGTGTCTTCCCTTTGTTTAAAAAGGACAGTAAATGAGTTATAATATGCAGCTGTTTATAGTGTTACCACTTACAGAAATAATATCCATAAGCCTGAATGATCCATAGGTAACTGTACCTGAATAAAAAGCTATTTGAAAAACTGTATTTTGCATTGTTTTGATTTTATGGGCAGCATTCTGCTACAGTTCTTTTCACTGAACCAGTGAGTTAAAAGTTTTAACTATGTCACGTTTGAGCAAAGAACTCTAAGCATGGTTCTGATAGGGCAATAGCTCATGTTTAGCATTCTGTACTCAAACAGTGACATAGTAAACACTCCAAATTACTGGTTCCATGAAGAGAACTGTGCTGAATGTTGCCCATAAAAGGAAAACAACTGAAAACACAGTTTTTCACATCAGTGTTTATTAAGGTACAGTTAAATATGGCTCAATTGGAGGCAGGTTTATCACTTTTCTTACTAGGAACATTTGTAACTGCTGCCAATTAGCACACATTTCCTGTCCCCTTTAAATAGTTGTAAATGGTTCTCAAAGACATGCAGATCCCTTTATAAATCCTTAATGACTCATGGGTGTATCAGAAAGGGGTTTCAGGTCAGGAGAATGGGCCTGATCATTCAGGCCCATTCTCCTGACCTGAAACCCCTTTCTTATCCACCCACCAGTAATTACAGATTTATATATACTGGCAATGGCATCACCCATGTCCTATTCATCTCACAGTAGTGTTTCAGTGTACAAAGGGGCAAGCCCCCCCCCCACCTTACAAGTGGTTAGCTTCCTCTTCTACCTGTTGTGTTAGTAATGCCTGTTGACAAGGTATTGTACCACCACATACATGGAAGATGGCAGAATGCCATGCCACTAACACCTGGTCACCTTCCATAACTCACCCATGTTTTTTGTCACGGCTTCCTATGCCCCCCCCCCACCAATGTTACTAAGTGTGCAAGCATGTGCCCCTTTTGTATATTTGTATGTCAGGGGTCATGGGTCAAATTTAAGATTGTTTTACTAGTCCAAAACCTAGTGCAAATTAGCCAGGGTAAGTACAGCTAAGTCTCTACTTGGCAGTCTTGACAGGTACAGTTTTTCCATTGCTGTTAATGAAGTTAAAGTCCCTACTTTAGCAGGCTCTACCCCTCATTTATCTAATAGGCACAATAGGGTGTGTTATTGTAGATAATGTCACTCCTGGGGTGGGTCAAGCACGAGGTGAAGCCGAGTTCTTCCACCACCCCAGGAGTGATGTTATTACACAATAACACACATCCCTGGAGTGCCTTATTGCTATTATACAATGGCTGGATTTTTAATTAAACAAGAATAATTGTAAAAAAAAAAAAAAGTTTTCGCCTTTCTTTCCCCATTTTTGATGTGTAGAGGTATATATATGTTTTAAAAAAGAAGTCCGCTATATTTTTGCACCAAAAGGTGGAGTTGCTGCCTGAATGATCCTGTCTATGGAGCCTCCCAATGTGTGCCTGTGTTGTCTGACATGAGCCCCCCCCACTTTCAGCTGTTTCCTCTGCAGTAGACCTACCTCTTCCCAAATCCCTAGCCAACAGCAAAGTAAGATAATTAAAAAAAATGTGTAAAAAAAAAAAATCTGCAACATACTGTACTTTTCTTACAGACCCTGCTCCTCTTGTTTATTGTGCACGCAGTCAGACTGTTTTGGCATCGAGCAGGAGACGTAAATGCCATTCTCCCCCCCCCCCCGAAACGTTCACGAGTTGACTGTCTACAGCAGGATCACTGTGGGGATAGAGGGGTGGTGTGTGGGTTTCATTCAGAAGAACTATTATTTTGCTGTGTGTTTTGCCGGAACGGACCGTCTTCCGATAACAGCACCATTGACAGTTACGGACTGCGCCACACAGTTCACAGAGGCTGCTCCATTGTAGAAAAAAAATGAAATATATTTTGTAGGCTTGTGCCATTTTTTTCAAGTCCTCGTGGTGAAGTGGTGAGAGACAGAACTGTCACATGGATGGATTTTGGGGGGGGTGTAACGGGTTCAGGGAACTGTACGCTTTGTGGTGGCTTGTTTGTGGAGGGAAGTGTTTCACTCAGTGTTGTGCGGTCAGCTGTGTGCCTGGACTTAATACAGTGATGTTATTGTTTAATAACATCACTGTCCCAGGCACACACTGACCAATCAGAGAACGAGAAATTCTCTTGCCATTGTATAATCCCTCTTAATGTTCCAGATGTCCTGGTGTGATTAACAGCTCATTAGGAGCAGCAATTATCTGGCAGTTGAAGAGGGGCTTTGCACAAAAAGAAATTATCACTCCACTGTTAGGACATTCAGCTAGTGTCCTGTGTGTCATCAAGGGAGAAGGGTAGAGTATGTTAAGGCACCAGCTCCAAGTTTTCTGAATGTGTCTCTGCCTGACAATATTTCCCTACATTTTGAGTGCTTGTAGCTAACATTTCAGTAACAAAATGCTAAGTGGTGTACAGGGTCTGCCCTGCAGGTGGTGGGTTTTATCCCAGCATCACTATAGCTGCTCCCTCTCTCCCCTCCATTTGTTGGTCAGTCAGTTGCCCACCACAGTTATTTGCAGCCTTGCAGGCACAGCTGCATATTGTACTGCATATGGGGTGGGTGGTTGATGGCGCTGTTGGACAGCCAGTGGTCCACAACCATTGGAGGGTCTGCAGACTGTAATGCCAGCCAGAGTCTCACACACCCGATTCCATGGGGGGGAAAAAATCCCGATGTTAGGGGTGAGGTACATGTAACAAGTGTGTTTTTTTCTTCAAGAAAAGCCCCCAAACTCACCACAGAGCATGTAAACCCCCTAGAGCTTCTGGGGGCCTTGCAGCCCCGAGGCCACAGCATTTATGTAAAAATATTTCAAGGATCACAGTACATTACAAAAACTGCATATGTCGTGGGTCACAGTTGTTGATGGCGCTGTTGGACAGCCAGTTGTCCACAACAATTGGAGGTTCTGCAGACTGTAATGCCAGACAATCTCCCACACCCCTGATTCCATGGGGGAAAATATTCCTCTGAAATTATGGGTGGGGAACACGTAACAAAAGTGCAATTTTTCTTCAAGAAAAGCCCCCAAACTCACCACAGAGCATGCAACTCCCTAGGGCTTCAGGGGGTCTAGCAGTCCCCAGACCCCCAACCACAGCCCTTATGTAGAAATATTTCATTGTTCACAGTATATTACAAAAACCACATATGGGGTGGATGGTTGATAGCACTGTTGGATAGCTAGTTGTCCACAGCCATTGGAGGTTCTGCAGACTATAATGCCAGCTAGAGTCTCCCACACCCGATTCCATGGGGAAAAAAACATTTATCCCATGAAATTAGGGAAGGGGAACATGTAACAAAAGTGTATTTTTTCTTCAAGAAAAGTCCCCAAACTCACCACAGAGCATGTGCACCCCCAGAGCTTCTGGGGAACTAGCGGCCCCCAGACCCCCTGCTTTTATTTGGCCCATTTCTAAAATGTCATTTCTAAATACCCCCCCAAAAAGATTCCTGGCTATGCCCCTGGGTGTGGACCGGCCTATGGATCCCTCCTCCCCCATCCTCTGAGACTGTAGGCTTACAGGCATGCAAACTCCCTCTCCCATCTTCTTGGACTAAACTCTGGCATGAGCCCATTCGGACTAAAACCCAGCCATGCATGACAATCAACCCATCGAAACAAAATGCTCTGAACACAGACACTTCATTTCTTTTGCAGTCGATGGCTCAAACAAATCTTCAGAGACTATGGTTTGAGACTGTGTATACCCTAAGCATTTTTTATGGTGGGGGCGACAATAAATGTTTTAGCTTTACATTGGGGGGGGGGCATGGGACCCAGATTTGGGAGCTAGGTTTCAGTTGTTTTATCATCTTTTGTAACTCCTGGACCGTTTGGCTCGAAAGGAGTCTTCTGGTGAGTCTCTCCAATTACTTTCAACCTACAATTGTTGAGAGAGGTGTCTCCCTGTATATAATCTAGAGTCCCAATTTCAGACCAAGGAGAGTAGTTTCCTGGTGGGCCTGGTCCAGTTTGGTTTGGATCTCCATATGGGCTTAGACCCACCTTTGTTGGTCGTCCCCCACTTACCTAGGAGAAAAGGATTCCCTTTACCCTGGGACCCGGGTTGGAGATGGATATATCTCCCCCACTAGTGGAAGAACACTTGCATATAGTTTTCTCCCATAGGAGACCAGTTGCTAATCGTTGTTTCAAGTTATGGTTTAGACTGTTATTTTTTGTTCTTTTGGTAAAGGTAAAAAAGAATGGTGACACAATGCTTACTAAGAGATATGTAGCCCTCTTCTTGGCTGGATGCACTGGGGGCCGAATGGTCATAGAGTGCAGGTATGTGAGTGTGCTGGAATTGGTCCAGTTGGACCCCTGGACAAGATGTGGGATGCTTGGAATATAATTTTAACCGTTTACTTGTGGCCTTTTGGTTCCAGACGCTCTGCCAGGTATACATTATTGGTACCTCTTCCCTGGGATCATGGTTAATGTACCGTTAAAATTTTTTTCTCAGAATGTGAATAGCCTGCATTCCCCATCAAACGATACAAAATTATGCAATATTTAGGTAAACAGAATGCAGATCTATATTTTCTACAGAAGTCTCACCTCTCATCTCTAGAATATTCAAAGTTACACTGGGGTGGTCACTACCGGGTCCTGGCATCTTCTCACCCGAGTGGCCCTAAGAAGGGAATAGCAATTCTAGTTCCTGCTTCCACTCTATTAGAAATTCAGGATACTTTTTCAGACCCTCAGGGTTGGTATGTGATCCTTACAGGAACACTATACTCCCAGACAGTAACTCTAGTTAATACTTATCTTCCTCCTCAGACCTCACTCCCCATTATAAGGACCTTTCTGCAAAGGGTGATGGAGAGGCTCAGGGGCATTTTGATAATGGGCGGAGATTTTAATATCTCTTTCCACTCCCATTTTGATTTCTCGAATCCCAAACCACAGAGGCTTTCTAAAGCTGCCAAATACTTAAAGGGGAATTTATCCTTTTTGGGCATAGAGGACACCTGGAGAAAAATCTTTCCATCTACCCCAGGATATACATTTTTCTCTGTGAGGCACAATATATATTCACATTTAGACTATTTTTTGTGACAGGAGAACACCTTACCCTGGTACAAGACATTTTAATGGAACCAAGGGTTTTGTCTGATCATAATCCTCTAATCCTTAAGATTAATTTAGGAAAACAGAAGAAACTCAGGTTATGGAGGTTCAATATTTCCCTGCTACGGGCTAAAACATTTTTAGACCACTTTAAGCAACGCATTCCACAGGCGATACAGGACAACGCCTCTTCTGAGGTCTCCTGCCCCATTCAATGGGACGCTTTAAAGGCGGTACTGTGCAGGGGGATGTTGGAATACTCATCCCGTAAACAAAAAGAGGCGAATGCAAGACTCAATTTCTTAACAGATCTTCTTGCTTCATACCAAATGTCATGCCGTGAGGTGATACGGCCCTCCAGCACTGTGTTGGGTCTATAAAGCAAGATATACAAAAATAATAGACTATAGGACCCTCCAGAGCCTGAATTACCTACGATACTACAACTATGAAGGGGGAGCCAGAGGAGCCCCGGTCTTGGCTTGGAAATTAAGAGCTAATAAAAGGGCCTCTATCATCTTAAAAATAAAGTCTCCTACCTCGGGCATATCCATGTACAAGAAAGTGCAAATTAGACAGGTCTTCACAGAATTTTATGAAGCCCTATGCACTGCCTCCCATCCCCCACAGGACCAGAAAGAGGCAAAATCTAACTTTTCAAATAAGCTTCATTTACCCAGATTAACAGAGTCCCAAAAGGAACTAATAGAATGTCCCATTAGCCTTGAAGACATACTCTTTCAGGTAAAAAACTTAAACCCCCTAAAATGCCCGGGCCCTGATGGCTTTGGCCCAGAGTGGTACAGAACTTTTATTCCCCAACTGCTCCCCAGTTTCTTATTAGTGTGCCAAGCAGTGGTGGAGGGAGAGACTCCCATCCCCTTCCTGGAACTACGCAGATCTTCCTCCCTTACTTAAGCCCGAAAAGGACCCTACTTTCCCATTATCATATCGCCCAATCTCAATATTAAACGTGGACTATAAAATATTTACGGCCATATGGGCCAAAAGGCTGAAACCTATCCTTATACAGTTAGCCTACCATGACCAATCTGGATTTAAAAAACTGAGAAGTACTTTGGATAATTTATGCCGCCTCTTATTACTCTTAGAACACATCCATGCAAGGAAGATCCCATCCACTATTATTAGCTTAGACACTGACAAAGCGCTCGACAGGATGAGTTGGGAATACCTATGGGCTGCTTTGTCTAAATTTTCCTTTCCAAATTCTATTATTACCTGCCTGAAAAACATATATTCTCAGTCAAGGGCCTATATTCAGGTTAATGGCTCCCTATCCCAATCAATCCATATTCAAGGAGGCACAAGACAGGGATGTCCTTTATCCCCTTTATTGTTCGCTTTGTATATCGAGCCCTTGGCGGAGACAATTAGGAGGAATAGTCAGACAGAGGGGGTCCCAGTGGGTCAAAGAGAGCATTAGGTGGCTTTGTTTGCCGATGATATTCTGGTAACTGCCCTCTCCCCTGATACTTCTCTCCCTGCTTTATGGGAACTGCTGGAGGATTTTAAAAGAGTATTGAGCTTCCAGTTAAATGTAGCTAAAACAGATCTGCTTCCACTATTTTTCACTCCTTCCCAAGCTCTTAAAAACAAATATCCCATAAAATGGTATAAAACCAAATTTAAATATTTGGGGATCTAAATTCCAAGAGATTCAGACAACTTGGAACTGCTAAACTTCAAACCCTTATCTACCCAGATCCAAATGGATTTGTCTTCTTGGTCTAGGTTACCACTATCCACATGACAGTCCTCCCAAAATTATTATATTTATTCCAAAATATCCCCGCCTTTTCTTCTAGTTTTTATTTTGAATCCTGGGACAAACTCATATCGAACTTTATTTAGAATGGTCAGAAGCTGAGACTTAGAATGTCTCTTCTACAGCTTTTGCTCTCTTTGGGGGGGGGGTTACCTTCCAAATTTGAAACTCTATGCTTCAGCAGCTTTCTTTAAAACATTGTCCTTGTGGATATCACCAACTCACCAGGCACCTTGGAAAGATCTGGAATTCGCCAAAAATGATTTATATGATATCACTAAGGTAACTTTAGCTTCGACAGCCAAGCTACCCCTCCTAGCAGGACTTTACCCCTTTTACAGCTCAAATTTTAAAATTATGGTACAAGTTAAAAAACATAAGGGATTTAGAGAATTTTTCTTTTTCTATACACATATTTATTTTATTTATTAGCTTTTGGTAACTGGGTAAGTGCACTAGGCAACAATCCTGCCTATTTTCAGGCACAACCTGGGAGAGTACAAAAAAGAGAATACAGATGTGAACAATTGAACAACATTTAGGAATGCAATAACACAATACAAATACAAGGTAACATCATAATAGTCTAGGTTGAGAATACATCAGGTGTTTGATAATGCTGAACAGATCTTACAACATAAAAATGTATAAAGCAAAAGAAGTGCAAATGTTAGTGCGAGGAGCATGCTCATTATCTGTCCTAGACCAGGATTAACTAAGCACACAAATACTAAACAGTGAGGAGAGATTCAACTTACGCGCAGTTACAGTTAGCTAGTGCATAGAGGTGAGAGAACAGAAAATGCTTGAAAGATAGGTGGGAGGTGGAGTTTTTAACCTGGGTAAAGCGAATTCCAGAGTTTAGGAGCAAAATGTGAGAATGCCTGTTCACCCATTTTGGTCACACAGGGCTGAAATGAGAGCAATGGGACAGAAGAGGACCTAAGGGTGCGTGAGTGGGAGACTGGGGTACTCAAATCAGCCAAAGAGGTTGGGTGAGGTGGTCTGATAAGGGAGTCTACAAGACACCCAAGGAAATAAGTTCAGAGGTTTTTGGGAGAGAACCAGTTTAGTCCAGAGTAGAGTAGGCAGTGGTGAGTAAGGTGTGGGGCTGATAAGGCGAACCTACAGATATTATTATAGGTGGTATCCCACTTGCAGAGTACACTGGCACTGGCGGGGTAAAGAACCGGGAGGGCACAGAGGAGTTGAGGGCGTACTACTCCCCTAGCTACTGATAGCCTAGCTGTCGGTGTGAGTGAGTGGCGTACCCGATAGGCAGCTCCTATTTTAGCATTGACAGTTCGACAAACCTCATTGATATGCGTCAGCAGGGTCAAGAGGATACGTTGCGACTTCTAGGTATCTGAAGGCAGAGGTGCTTGTGAATGTAGTGCCATCTCCACAGTGGACTAGGAGCTCAGGTGCCTCGGAGGGCACCTTTTTAGAGGATCCAAAGAGCATAGCCTTGGTTTTACCGATGTTTAGGATTTGATGATTATCCGAGAGCCAGGATTGGGGGGACTGAAAGTCATGACAGAGTTTGCAGTTTATGTCATCCATAGATTTGGATGAATAATAGAGCACAAGATCATCAGCATACATGAGAATGTTACTACGATGAAAATCATTGGGAATTCCATTAAGGAACAGGGAAAAAAGTAGAGGACCAAGTATTGAACCCTGTGGGACACCACGGGTGATAGGAATGGGGGATGACAGAGCCTTATGGAAAGCAACTGCCGGGGTGCGGTTATCAAGGTAACTACCAAACCAGAAAAGGGTAGAGACAGAGGCTCCTAGGGCTTGCAGCTTGGTCAGCATAAGTGGGTGGTGGACCATGTCAAATGCTTTAGAAAGGTCGATGAACTCTGCTCCTGTCAGTTGGGACTTGTCCGTATTACCTTTTATATCACTGGTAAGTTGGGTCAGTGCAGTGGTAGTGCTGTGCCCAGCCCTAAAGCCATGTTGACAAGGGGATTGAAGATTAAACTTAATAAGGTGCTCGGAGACCTGTCGATGGACTAGTTTCTCAAGTAGCTTGCTGAGCGTGGGGAGTAGAGAGATGGGGTGGTAGTTGGACAGTAGTTTATCATCCCCCTTCTTAAGAATGTGAATAGTTCTGGACATTTTCCAGACCGAGGGGACAGAGGCAGTGCTGATAGACAGGTTGAAGAGTCTGGTAATGGGCACTGCAAGCCAGGCAGCAAACTACTTTAGTATCCCTGGATGAATACCTTCTGGGCCTGGGCTACCACTAGCTGGAATAGTTTTCAATAGCTTTAGGACTTCAAGGTATGTGACTGGAGGCAGCTCTAGGGTAGGGTGGGTGAGGGCACTGGGCGAAGCTACAGGCCTTGCTTTATGCCGCAAGGAGGGGGTAGGATTAGGTAGTGAGGTGAAGCGGGAGTTGAACGCATTAGCAATGGTGAGAGGGTGGTTACAGTTGGCATCATTTATATACATGTCAGCGGGTGTCTGCGGCTTGTTGTTCCCAAGTATTTCCTTGATTTGTGACCACTACCGTTTAGGGTTTGAGGCAGAGGAAATTAGTAGATTTCTGTAATGAGAACTTTTTGCCAGGTGAGTCTCCTTTTTGCAAGTGTTCCGTAAAGCCCTACAGGCTTTAAAGTCGGGGGCGCTTGAGCCATTTGGTAACCTTCCCTCTTACCCTCCTTGTGGTGACTGGGGTGTGTCTATTTTGCAGCGTGAGTAGGGTAGAGTTGAAGCAGGCTGTAGCTATGTTTATGTCATCAGTATGGTAGAGGGGAGACCAGTCTACTTGATCAAGATCGTGAGCAAAGGCCTCCGTATTTAGGTTGCAGAGATTGGAGAAAGTCTGCACTTCTGATGGTAAGGAGGAGGTTTCTCAAATACAGTAGATAGGGGAGTGATCACTTAAGGTGTCAGGGAGAACGCCAGCCGAGGTAATAAGTTCCATCCTTTTGTTAGGATCCAGTCTAATAGTGTGGCACAAGAGCCACCATGGGAGATCTTAGTGGGTTCCTGTATAAGCTGAGCTAGATTTGCCTTGCTTCTCGTGGAGGATAGTAGTGGGGAGCTAGGTCCTGCCCAATCTAAGTTAAAATCCCCAAGACATATTATACTGTTTTTACCAGTCACAGATAGCCAATATTCCATGAGCTCCCCAAGCCCAAGCCTAGAGTTTCTGGGCATTATGTATACACAGAAAATATGTAATTTCTTAACACCCCCTAACAGTAGGAGGGAATGAAGAATCTCACAGTTAGAGAGCGGGGGATCCTGCATCAAGGTGATATTCAGATGAGCTTTATAGTATAGTGCCAAGCCTCCGCCTCTTCTAGCACTGGTCTGATCCACCCTAATCATGTTATAGCCAGGGAAGGAACACTGGGAATCAGTAACAGAAGGCTTAAGTCACATTTCAGATATAGCCAAGATATCAGGGTTGTTCACATTGACCCATGCCTCAACGTCTGGAAAGTTGGCCAGTGGCCTCCTAGTATTAATGAGAGCAAAGGAGAGACCAGAACACGGGGGCAAATGGTGCATAGGATGAGACTGGGAGGGATTTGTGGCATGAGGGGGACCTGGATTGGTCTCAACATCTCCTGCCAGAGAAAGGGATAGGGAAAATATCCATAGTGTAGCAATAATGAAAGCCCTGGCAGCATGTCCAGGGGAGCTGGTGAACCTAGACTGGAGAAATATGATTAATAACCCCAGTTGTTTAGCCTGGACAGAGGTAGAGGGTAAGGGACAGAATCCATTAGAACGTTTGAGAAGTGGAAATCATCAAGTGAGCATTCAGAGGATGAAGCAGATATCTTAGCAGGGCCAGAGAGGACAGTAAGGATCCACAATAAAAGTGTGACAGAGAGCAGAGGGAGAATTGATCTATTAGCCATAATGAGATTATAGGGAGACTGGGGGACAAAAGAAAAATGAGAGAGAGAGAGAGGGCATGGAGTAGAACCACAAGGATGATTGAAGAGAACCACTAGAACTGCAAGCAACGTGTGAGAAGAATGAACGGACGACCTCTAGTGGTCAGAGAATAAAAAGTGCAGATGAGAAACTAGGGACTTGAAAAAAAGAAGACAAAAGTATCGCGAGACACTTACATAAACATCTAAACCCAGCTACGGGTGGGAGGGTATTTGGGGACGGCAGGGAGCAGTTGCAAAGCGACTGTGGGGCAAGCTACTGCAGGGACCAGCTCAGCGCACAGTTCTCCATACCTTGCGTCGATTCGGTGCAGGGGGAGGGCTTCTCCACCAGTGCCCTCGTGACCTTAACTCCTTGGACCCTCGGAGGACTGTGGAGAAAGAAAGAGAAGGTCTGAATATATATCAGGGTCTGAAGAAAATTAACATATGTTTGGCTACTCAATATGGCAGCATGATTACACTGGCTCCCAGCACCAGGTAAGCACAAGACCCAAAGACCAAAGCTTTCCTGATTAAGATGTTGTCACAGTGCTTAATTTCTTTTTTTTTTTTCTACTTATTATTTTCCCCGCCTGTTTTTTCTTCCCTCATCCTTCCACTCCTTCGTTCCCCCAAGGAGTACCACCCTCCCGACCCGACTGACACCCTGGGTCTGCCCCTAGAGTACCACACTCACTGCCATCAGACCATATTGATGGCCCGGATTACCCCCTGGGCGGGATGAGGAAAGGTCCCCGCCTTACCTTCCTCTGTCCTTGCAGCGAGCTGTACAGCGGGGTCTGCCCTAATCAGTCAGCGGGTGGTGAGACTGGCTCCGAGAGACGTCATCCAGGTAGGGTGAAGGGCTTTTTCCTCCTGCTTGCTCCCCGACATCAGCGTGCAATGAGGTGCAAGGCTGCCGGCGTGCATGGAGGTGCATGTCGAAGCCGGCCCTCTGCCAACGTCTTCCCTCTTTTTTCGTAACCAGCTCTCCTCGCACCGACCACCCTGAGCTTCCCCAACAGGTGGTGGTATCGTGGCAAAGAGCGTGGTCTCCCCCCCCCGGAGAAGGAGAGCAGCCGCTGACAGTGGCCTTCCTCCTCCCTGCTGACCCCTGACCCGGCTCGGGGTGGTACGAGGTGGCGCCCAGCGCCTCAACCCTCAGCGCCACTGGGCCGGCAGTGCTTAATTTCTTTGACTGTTATCACACAGAGTCCTTGAAATATTGTGTATCCCTAACTAAGGTACAGATTTAAAATCACACCCACCGAAGCGTAGTCTCCACCGGGAAAAGCAGCTGGCGCAATTCAGATTTTAGTTAGCTCAGAACGCGGTCAGGGTTACTATGCAAGGAACAGCTTCTCTTATAGTTTAAAATTTAAGTCAAGACTGAGCGTTTAATTTAAATTAAAAAGGCAAAAAAAAATTAAGAATAAGGCAACATCGCAGGTAGAGAGATTACAAGAATTAAGGTCCCTTGCCCTAAAGGGACACAATTAAGGCAACACAGAAAAAGCAGTAAAACTTTATAAAATCCTCTTCTCAAATTAAAGTGCACAGTACATTGAGACTGGAACACATCAGAAACAGAGAAAAATAGCCAAGCAAAAAAAAAATGATCTGCACAGCTGGGTCGACAAAAAAGCTAGCATTAATTCAAATTAGAAAGGGCACCAATCCAGTTTCTACTGCAGGGACCAGCTCAATGCGCACTTCTCCGTACCTTGCGTCGATTCGTGGGGGGCTTCACCAGCAGTGCTCTCGTGACCTTAACTCTCTGGACCTCGGAGGACCTGCAGGCCGATTCGAGGGTGGGGGGGAGGCTTCACCAGCAGTGCCTCGTGACCTTAACTCCTGGACTCTCAGAGGACCTGCGCGATTTTGGGGGCTTCACCAGCAGTGCCTCGTGACCTTAACTCCCTGGACTCTCAGAGGACTTAAGGCCGATTTGGGGAGAGGGCTTCACACAGCAGTGCCTCTTCTGACCTTAACTCCCTGGACCTCGAGGACTTGCGCCGATTTGGGGGGCTCACCAGCAGTGCCCTCGCCGACCTTAACTCCCTGGACCCCTCAGAGGACTTGTGTCGATCTGGGGAGAGGCTTCCTCGGAGGACTTGTGTCAATCTCGGGAGGTGAGCTTCATCAGCAGTGCCCTTGCGACCGTAACTCCTTGGACCCTCGGAGGACCGATTCCTCCGGGCATCCCTTGACCATACCTTTTCAAGATGGAGCAGGCTAGGGCTTCAGTTTTTCAAACAATTTCTCTCCCCATCCAGTATTATTCCATTTGCAATTTTAAAAACTAACTTCGACCTCACTAACAATGACCACTTTAGATACACTCAGGTTAGAAATGATCTCCTGTGGCAAAAATATGTCACTTCTAAATTACCGGAACCAATACCTATGGCCTGGAAATATCTGGAGGATAATATTAAATGCCAGCTGTGGCCACACCAGGTGGGTTATCTTTATAAAATTCTAAGAGAGGGGATGGGCGACTCATCAATTTAAATTTTGAATAGCTGGTGTAGGGACCTAGAATTAGATATCTCAGAACAGGAGTGACTCCGGGCGTCCCCCCAGGCATGTAAAGTCACACATGCTACCAAGTGGTGTGAATTTGTGTGGAAATGCCGAAGTCACTTTTTTCGTTCTCCAGCTATATTAACCAAATACCTCCTGCCTTCATTTGGAAAATGTTGGCAGAGATGCGTATGCGACTTAGCCGATCACAGCCACGTTTTGTGGTCATGTCCCCTATTAATGCCCTTTTGGTGTTCTCTGCAACAAGAAATTTCAGACTGCCTGGGAGAGATGCTCAAACTCACAGTTGAGATGATATTGCTGTCTATATTCCCTCCTCAAAACCCATCTTGGTACCGAACCATGCTACCCATTATATCTTGGCAGCCAAAAGGCCATAACAAGACCGTGGCACTCTCCTGTCATTCCTACAGTTAAAGAGTAGAGGGGGCAGGCAACGGAAATTTATTATATGGAATCCTTAATGGCTACGCTTCATAACAGACAACTAGTGTTTGAACCGTTGTGGAGGTCGTGGGTGATGTATCTTTCTGGGCATGATCCTGACTTTGCCCCCTGAGCCTCTCTATACATCAATCTTCGGGATCTTTAGGAGTGAAGAGGTCCTACATGGTTAGGGGATGTAGGCCCTTCTTTTGAGGACCAGTCCACTGTCCTGGGGAAATTTAATTAAAAAAAAAAATCTCTGGGAGCTATATGTCTTTACAGTTAATTTTCAGTCATTTGCTGAACAATCACCTGTTTGAAAGGGGAAAAACAGAATGGTTTATCAGTCTTAAGATTATTAGACAAGAAGCATTTGTATGCAAAATGAAAATTACGTACCTACCGTAATTATGAACTTTCTGTGTATCTTCACCATTCATCACAATTGGGTTACTGGCCGGAGGTCATGACCCCATGGGAGCTTCTCTTTTTTATGGGATAGGCAGAGTCGGCGTGGCATCGATTACGCGCTGAGGCTACGCCTGCGTGGCCGTGGTGGGTTGGGTAGGTGCTGTCGATTCCGCCCCGCCAGTTCTAAGTCGCTGGAGAGGTGAGAAAAGTGATGGGAGGGTGGGACAAGGAAGTCCAAGGAACAGACAAAGGAAAAGATATATAAACAAAAGGAGAAATAAATGACTAAGAGGACAGAAAAAGAAGAAGAAAACTAAGGGGATTGGGTAGGGGCCCCAATCGCTGGAAACAGGCAATAGAAGAGAGGAGGAACTTAGGGTAGCTTGGGGGGGGGGGGGAGGTAGCAACCATACCCTGGACCTTGACCTGTCTCCAGATTGTAAAGGAACTGCCAGGAGTAGCCAAAGGCTTAATGACAGAATTCAAGGCACAGAATTACTGGCAATACTCCAAAAGGCAGAAGAGGTTATTCTGGAAGAAAGACAGGACACGGATTCTCCCCCCTCTCAGGGAAAGGATGTGTGATGTAAAAAAAATTATTGTATTTATTTTTTTAATATGGAAGGATATGTCCAACGGACAAAGAAAATTAAAGATTGACGGGAACAAAGGAAGAGCAGAGGATGGAGGGCAACTGCCAACTCCCACCCCACAGGGGTGGAGCCAAAGCACTGGAGAAGGATTGCCACCCATGCCGACCACTCTCCCCTAGAAATAACATCCCCCTATGTGCCCATGTTTATCCCACTCCTGAGAAAAAAGGAGGGGGGCAAGGGAGGGGGACCCAGAGACTGAGGCCCCAGGGGGATGGCGGGCGGGATTGTGATGAATGGTGAAGATACACAGAAAGATCATAATTACAGAAGGTACGTAATTTTCATATCTTATCTGTGTCAATCTTCTCCATTCATCACATTTGAGTGAGTGCCGAGTCCCCTGAAGGGGGTTTATACCCTAAAGGACAGAGTCCCTTAGCTCTCAGTGGGTGACACACTAAGAGTGAGAACTTTCAGGGCCTGGGTAGGCCCTAGTGTGGGGAGAGTGAGACGGGGACCCCCAGAGGGGGGAAGGAAGTTACCCCGACAAACACTGTCTCGCTCTACGGGAGAAGAGATAGGTTCTCTGGTGATCGGAGTTAATCACCCTACACCAGGCCAAGGGTGACAACCGGGAAAAACGTAGCCATGCCGCCCGCCTAGTGCAGATCGCTGTCCCTATGACCCTGGTAGCTACCTCAGCATCGTACGATGCCCTCGCTTGGTGCCTTGCTAGCTCCAGGCCACGTGCAGAGAGTGCGATGGCTTGTCTGGTTTGCTCCGTGTCAGGCAAAGAGGCTAGGAGCTGACCTAGCCTGGACCACAAGAACCTGTCATAGGATGCATAGTGGGCTGATGTGCTACGATGGAGAGCAGCAACCGGGCCGAGTAGAATGTCCTCCTCTCCAGAAGTCAAAATCTAAGGAGTCTTGATCTGGGGGCTGGTCACGGTGGAGGGCGCGAAGCCCATCAGGAGTATCCAACTGTGTCAATCCTGACTGAGGATGAGGCATGGAACTTGGAGACCCTGGGGGGGGTGCAATACCGCTGGCAGAGATCCCTAGGGGTGGGAACTCCGGAGAAAGGTCTCTGCCAGGAACGCAACAACGCCTCCCAAAAAGTAGCAGGCCAGGGGGGTACCACAAGGGTGTCCTCGCTGAAGTCACCTAGAAAGGCGTGCGCTGAGTGCTCTAGATTGCTTTGAGTGGGAGGGGTGATGTGCAGGTCCTCCAACATCCTCATGAGGAATCGCTGATACTCCACGAGATCAGCAGCTGGGGAGATGTGGATGTGGTAGAGTGAGACACCCCCCCCCCCCGGACAATCTTTTTCCGTCTTTCTCATTAATATTTTAAAAACCTACTGCAGTAGTACTCTTTTAAATTTCATTTATTTTTTCTTCCTAAATTCTATCTTTCTACTACAATAGGGTTGGCCTCCTATTATAGTACTCTTCTACATCTGTCCTCTCTGTTATTCTTCTGTCCAGGAGGTGTGGTAGTCCCACTTATTAAAACAACGAGAGTGTCATTATTCTATGTAGCATTTAAGCACTCTACTTTTGTGTAATTCCTCTCCAAATAATATTTAGGAGTAAATAGTGCTTGAAAAGGAGAAGGAACCCCCCCCCCTTCTAATGATTGTCCCTCGGGTTGTGTTCAGTGCACAAGAAAGGAGTTCCTTGGGAGGCGGGGAGTGAAGCAAATGCAGCTAGAAAAGACTGGAATGCGATAACTAGAACACGTTGCAGGAGGTGGCAATTCCCTGACAGAGCGTCGACTTGCGAGGAGAGGTTGTTTAATCAAGATGGGATATTAAGGTGAGGTGAGCGAGTGGAGTGCTGGATGTTTGCCCGGTTGTTCTCTGCTGTCTCGCTGTAAAAAGAATGACAGCTCTGAACAGCTATGGGAAGGAGTTGCGCTTGGGTTGGTAAAAGTGCCCTTCCCGTCAACTTCTATTTTTCCCAAAAGGAACTTGCCTCACTACACAGGTTATTTCCCCTCTAGCGTCTGTACTCCCAGAAATTACAGTTAGGCTGGCTTTCTTTATCAGTTAAGCGTTAGTAAGGCACAGAAACGAAAGCAGCGTCGCTAGTTGAAAGAAAATCAGTGTGTTTACACTGAGTGTACAGATTCCCCCCCTTCCCTTTTCTTTCGGTATCACAGCATTTGCCTGTTTTTTTTTTTTAAATCCAGTTACATTTAATAAGGTCGCAACAAAGGATAAAATAACAAAATTAATCCTGCATTCAAGTCAAAGTTACCTGGACGTATTGCTCAGGAAGGGACCTTACAACTCATTTTCAGTACAACAATATAAAGCTGGGAATTAAAGTAACAGTACTAGTTTTGTCTTGTATGATTAGCTTACATTTAATGCTGGGTTTGCATTGTGCTTCAGGCATCCCATTTTAAGGTAAAAAGAAAGAATGCCTCCTTATTAGTCCACACAGATCCCCTACTAACAGGTAGGCATACATAGGGACTAAACGCCTCTCTCTTCCCTGTTTTTATAGTACCCTTCAAAATGAGGCATTACATAAGAGGGGGAGGAGTCAGGATGTTAAGTGATCCTTTTATATGTAGTTAGAAGTTGACGTTTTTTTCTAAAACTATTAAATTTAGTTAAAAGGAATAGATAATAGATGTAAATAAAATGAATTTCGTGGACTTAGACACCGCCCAAATGCATGTATTAGCATAGACTATTTCTTTGTATTAGTGTTAGGGGCGGAGCTATTGTAGAATGATGTCATCAAGTAGGCAGTATATATGGACTAAAATTGAACCATGCTTCAGATAGGTGTTGAACACAGAGGATGGTGGTCCTGTCAGGTTGATGGGATCACTCTGTGTGAAATTTGTTTGACCTAAATTGTGAAAGTCATTTTCTTTTGTTGCCTTAGTGAATAAGTTTGATTTGATTTTCACTTTAAATAAATCCTCTCAGCACACTAAGCCAGTGTGTTTCTTCAACTAAAGCTTATCCTGTGTTGTCACTTAACCCACACTTCTACAGTTGGTGTTAGAAGTGGGATTCTGGCCGTCCATAGCTCACTAGGGGGAGGCCAGAAATATACCAGCCTTGGTATTAGTGACAAATTAAAGATGGCAACTGGAATTGATCACAAAGTAGGAGCTGTTACCCGGTCACAGGCAGAACAGCGTGAGGAACCGTTGTGTACTGGACTTCCGGATGTTAGACGGAAAACCACCAAAGAAATACCAGTGGAAAAAGAAGAAGATGAAGGACGACCAGATATTTCCTCAGATGCTGGGGAAATTCCACCTAGAGATATTAATGATCTTCTCCATTGGCTGGCCGTTCGCCAAATGGAGATCAAAAGACAGAGAGACGCAGATGCCCAAGAAAGAGACCGAGACAGGAGAAGACAAGATGCCCGGTAGGTGGAGACTTTACAATTGCTACAACAGCTGGGTGTGGGACAGGGAACTGGAGGTGGGAATACATCCAATAATCCCAAAGATATAAAACTATCACGAATGTTACCGACAGATGATATAGAGGCCTATCTAACCACGTTTGAAAGAGTAGCTAAGGCATGTGACTGGCCAACCCAACAATGGGTTGTGAGACTTGCTCCCTATCTTATAGGGAAAGCTCAGCCGGCATATAGTAATATGGACCCACGGTTGGCAGATGATTACGGACTGGTAAAGCAGGAGATCCTAAAAAGGCATGATATCAATGCTGAAACCTACCGACAGAGGTTTCGAACTTTGAAACATCAGCCTCATGATCCTCCAAGAGAGACATATGTCAGGCTACGTGAACTTTGCCTAAAGTGGATTGTGCCAGAGGGAAAGTCAAGAACGGACATTATAGAAATGTTTGTCATGGAACAGTTTCTACAGATTCTGCCTACGGATGTACAGATTTGGATTAAAGCGCATAATCCAGAGTCAGCAGAGATGGCGTGTTACCCTGGCTGAGGACTTTTACGCTCATCAGCTATATAAAAGGGAGGATCCCGAGTAAATGAACCAGGATAAAACCTACAGGGTAAGGCATCCTCAGACTTTACCATCAAAACCTATTAACTTGAGAAAGGAAACGAACTGTATCCATGAATATAATATGTCATAATTGTCGTAGGGTCATATTGACTAGATTCTGTCTTTCTAGGAAACCGAGAAAGCCCACCTAGCTTTATTAAATTCAACTTATTTAACTACCATTGCACAGATACAGAGTAGAAGGTATTAGGTTAATTGATTCTGGTAGTAAAATACTTTGATTAGAAAGATTTAATATTGAATGGGACTAGGGGACCCCCCATTCAGGTGGTATGTGTACAAGGGTATAGTCATCAATACCCCACTGTGAAAGTACGTCTTCAGATTAATGGGGTAGAGTCTGTGGTTACAGCTGGATTAGTTCCATGTCTACCAGTACCGGTAGTGATAGGCCATGATTTTCCTGGATTTTCCTCTTTGTTAGTAAACCATAACTCAGGTATGACAGCCATGACAACTAGAGCCCAAAGTAAAAAAAGATGTAATACTTGGAGAATTATTCCCATTTGATGGAGAAGTATATGGGACCCCGGGAAGACTAGGAAGTCAGGAAAAGAAAAGATTACAGAAGGAATGGAGACAAACAACATATAAAATTCCTGATAAAACACCACATATATATGTTAAGTTGGATATGGCAAAGCAACAGCAAAATAACACAACCATAAAATCTTTTTTCCAGCAGGTTGTTAAAAGGGAGGTACCAGGAGCCCCTCATATACAGATTAAAAATAACTTATTGTACTGGATATGTAAAAATCCAAATACAGGAGAGACAGTGGAACAATTATTAGTTCCTCAATGCTATAGGGCAGATATATTGGTATTAGGTCATGATGTACCCTGGGCCGGTCATACAGGAAAGGACAAAACTACTAACCGGATCTTACAAAGATTCTTTTGGCCCGGTATACATCAAGACATAGCCCAATATTGCCAGTCATGACCAGAATGCCAACTCATTGCTCAAAAGAGGAGAACAGATGTGGTACCTTTATTACCCCTCCCTCTAGTAATGACCCCATTTGAACGGATAGGAATGGATGTGGTGGGACCTCTGGATAAGAGCAGTAAAGGTAACAGGTTTATTCTGGTAGTTTGTGACTATGCCACAAAATATCCTGAGGCAATCCCAATGAGATTGGTGACTACCACTCGGATAGCAGAAGAGTTAGTTAAACTATTCAGTCGGGTAGGAATTCCTAAGGAAATTGTAACAGATAGAGGAACTAACTTCAATGCAGAATTACTGAGAGAGTTGTATAGATTACTGGGAATAGTGGCTATTAGAACATCCCCCTATCACCCTCAGACAGATGGGTTAGTAGAACGGTACAATCAAACCTTGAAAAGAATGCTAAGGAAATTTGTGAAGGATGAGGGAAAAGACTGGGATAAGCATCTCCCCTTTTTATTATTCGCATATAGAGAGGTTCCTCAGGCCTCTACCGGATACTCTCCCTTCTCCCTGTTGTATGGTAGAAATCCCAGAAGGATATTGGATGTAGTCAAGGAGTGTTGGGAAGAGGGGATAGATTTGAAATCCCCTGGTTTAGCCCAGTATATGAGGCAGCTAAAACAAAGGTTGGTCTCTTTTGCCCCAAAAACCCATGAAACAGGGATTGAAGTCAAAAGGATTAGAAGTTTATTTATGATAAAGGAACCAACCCAAACAAACAGTTTTGGTGTGGAGATAAGTGTTATTATTGTTACCTCCTCCACTCATAAATTGTTTATGAAATGGCAGGGTCCATATGTAATATCATTAAGTTGCCCAGTGACTTATGAAATAAGTACACCTGATCGAAAAGAAAAGACAAAGATCTATCATGCCAATGTATTAAAAAAATGGCATAAAAGACCTGAAACAAATTTACAGTTATTTGTAATGCCTGATGAAGCTCAAACAGGAATGGAGTTGGCTTATGGGCGTCTGGAAGAGGAAACAGGGATAGAGGCGATTAAGATAAATTCAAATTTGACAGGACGACAAAAAGGGGAATTGCTGAGCTTATTTAACAAATTTACAAACACATTTACTAGTACCCCGTGTCTAGCAAAAGGGGTAGAACATAAGATACAAACATCTGCTGCGCCAATCAGGAAGAAACCTTACCATCTTCCTGACAGAAGTAAACCTTTGGTACAAAAGGAGATTTAAAATATGAAGAAACTAGGAATTGCTGAACCTTCACATAGTCCTTGGGGATCTCCTGTTGTAATAGTACCAAAAAAGGAGGGAGGAATCAGGCTCTGTCTAGACTTTCGAGGGATAAATCAGGTCTCCCAATTTGATGCCTACCTGATGCCCCGAATAGATGAAATAATTGATAAGGTGGGAAATGCCAAATATATTTCAACTTTGGACCTAACTAAAGGATATTGGCAAATTCCTCTAGCTGAGGAGTCAAAAGAAAAAACAGCTTTTAGCACTAGTATGGGTTTGTTTCAATTTAAGACTATGCCTTTTGGTCTTCATGGGGCCCCCGCAACCTTCCAACGATTCATGGACCAGGTATTAGCACCACATGTGGGTTACTGTGCAGCCTACCTGGACGATATTGTCATGTTTAGTTCAGATTGGGAAGCTCACATTAATCACTTAGAGGCAGTAATTGATTCTCTCCAAGAGGTGGGCATGACTATTAACCCCACAAAGTGTACATTGGCACAAGATGAAATTAGATATTTAGGCTTTGTTTTAGGGAATGGACTGATTAAACCAGAAGCTACTAAAATAGAGGCTGTAGCAAATTGTCCTATACCTAATACCAAAAAACAACTGAGGTCATTTTTGGGATTAGCTAGCTATTATAGGAGATTCATACCACAATTTGCAACAATAGCTACCCCTCTTACTGATCTCACCAAAAAGAAATTTGGTAATCAGGTTAAATGGAACCCCGAATGTGAACAAGCATTTCTACAAATTAAAGCAGCTCTATGCTCTTCCCCAGTGTTACACAGCCCTAATCTTCAGTATCCCTTTGAGATATATACAGATGCCTCTTGTACAGGTATTGGGGTACTTAGCCAAACCACAGGAGGAGAAGAACACCCTGTGGTATACATTTCAAGGAAACTGCATGACAGAGAACAAAAATATTTAACCATAGAGCAGGAATGCTTAGCTGTTAAATGGGCAATAGAAACACTTCGATTTTATCTGTGGGGATCTCCTTTTACTCTGATTACAGACAATAATCCTCGTTGTTTTCTTTCACAAATGAAAGACAAGAACACTAGGGTTATGAGGTGGTATCTGGCCCTGCAACCATATAAATTTACGGTACAACACAGGGCCGGAACAAAACATGGTAATGTGGACTTCCTCTCCAGATATGGTGCTGACTGTAGCAGCACTAAAAAAGCGTCCGTCAGTTAGTGTAAAGAAAAGACACCCCAGGGTAAGCACAGGTAAGCGGGTAACCTTAGGTTGCCTTAGTAGTTCTAAATATTTAAGACGGGCACCCTGGGGTGGAGCTTCCTAGAGAGGGTAGTCGGAAGCTCCATCCTATCCTGCAAAAAGGGGGTAGGATGTCTATATATATATCTATCTATAATAAAAAAAAAAAGGTATTGTTTTTTGTTTTCCTTTTTTTTTTTTTTACTTAACCTTGGGGGAAATGTGTTAGAGTGGGACACCCCCCGGACAATCTTTTTCTGTCTCTCTTATTAATATTTTAAAAACCTACTGCAGTAGTACTCTTTTAAATTTCATTTATTTTTTCTTCCTAAATTCTATCTTTCTACTATAATAGGGTTGGCCTCCTATTATAGTACTCTTCTACATCTGTCCTCTCTGTTATTCTTCTGTCCAGGAGGTGTGGTAGTCCCACTTATTAAAACAACGAGAGTGTCATTATTCTATGTAGCATTTAAGCACTCTACTTTCGTGTAATTCCTCTCCAAATAATATTTAGGAGTAAATAGTGCTTGAAAAGGAGAAGGAACCCCCCCCCTTCTAATGATTGTCCCTCGGGTTGTGTTCAGTGCACAAGAAAGGAGTTCTGCGGGAGGGCGGGGAGCGAAGCAAAATGCAGCTAGAAAAGACTGGAATTGCGATAACTAGAACACGTTGCAGGAGGTGGCAATTCCCTGACAGAGCGTCGACTTGCGAGGAGAGGTTGTTTAATCAAGATGGGATATTAAGGTGAGGTGAGCGAGTGAGTGCTGGATGTTTGCCAGTTGTTCTCTGCTGTCTAAGCTGTAAAAGAATGACATTTCTGAACAGCTATGGGAAGGAGGTTGCGCTTGGGTTGGTAAAAGCGCCCTTCCCGTCAACTTCTATTTTTCCCAAAAGGAACTTGCCTCACTACACCGGTTATTTCCCCTCTAGCATCTGTACTCCCAGAAATTACAGTTAGGCTGGCTTTCTTTATCAGTTAAGCGTTAGTAAGGCACAGAAACGAAAGCAGCGTCGCTAGTTGAAAGAAAATCAGTGTGTTTACACTGAGTGTACAGATTCCCCCCCTTCCCTTTTCTTTCTGTATCACAGCATTTGCCTGTTTTTTTTTTTAAATCCAGTTACACTTAATAAGGTCGCAACAAAGGATAAAATAACAAAATTAATAATGCATTCAAGTCAAAGTTACCTGGACGTATTACTCAGGAAGGGACCTTACAACTCATTTTCAGTACAACAATATAAAGCTGGGAATTAAAGTAACAGTACTAGTTTTGTCTTGTATGATTAGCTTACATTTAATGCTGGGTTTGCATTGTGCTTCAGGCATCCCATTTTAAGGTAAAAAGAAAGAATGCCTCCTTATTAGTCCACACAGATCCCCTACTAACAGGTAGGCATACATAGGGACTAAACGCCTCTCTCTTCCCTGTTTTTATAGTACCCTTCAAAATGAGGCATTACATAAGAGGGGGAGGAGTCAGGATGTTAAGTGATCCTTTTATATGTAGTTAGAAGTTGACTTTTTTTCTAAACTATTAAATTTAGTTAAAAGGAATAGATAATGGATGTAAATAAAACGAATTTCGTGGACTTAGACACCGCCCAAATGCATGTATTAGCATAGACTATTTCTTTGTATTAGTGTTAGGGGTGGAGCTATTGTAGAATGATGTCATCAAGTAGGCAGTATATATGGACTAAAATTGAACCATGCTTCAGATAGGTGTTGGACACAGAGGATGGTGGTCCTGTCAGGTTGATGGGATCATTCTGTGTGGAATTTGTTTGACCTAAACTGTGAAAGTTATTTTCTTTTGTTGCCTTAGTGAATAAGTTTGATTTAATTTGCACTTTAAATAAATCTTATCAGCACACTAAGCCAGTGTGTTTCTTCAACTAAAGCTTGTCCTGTGTTGTCACTTAACTCACACTTCTACAGTGGACAGAAGGCTCCTCTTCCCCCAGAAGAGCGGGATGAGGAGTTAGAGAACCTCAACTGTTCTGAGGGTAGCTGCTCAGGGGGAGGATGAAAAACCTGACTGTCCACTGCCCTGACATAAGCAGGGAATCGAGTAGCCAAGGCCCTGAACTGCTCCCAGGAGAGAGGTCCGCTAGGACCAAGGATGCCTGGGAGCGCTGGAGAATGTGGCAGAGGAATAGGGGCAGAGCCAAGAAGAGAAATTGGCTGACCTCCGCCTAAGCTAGGGAGTGCACTAGGAGCACTGGCAGTAGAAGGTGCTCCGGAAGACCCTGTAGCCGACAGCTGAACAACCATTTCGGAATTGCCTTGGCTGCGCCCGGAAGAATCCCCCCTGTGAGGTGACCAGGGCCATGTAGTTCAGGAAGGACGGTCCCCAACCTCCAAAGAATGTGGCCCTCTCAAAGAAACAGAAGAGGAAGAGCGGAGATCTGCGCTATGGCTTCTCCCAGAGCCCGGGTGGACTCCAGGAAAAGGCCACCGCACAGAGCCCATGCCCCTCGACCCCTCGGAATCCGAGAGCACCCTCCTCCTCAAGAGAGCCAGCCTAGGCAACTGACAGCTCTGGTCAGCCCCCGAAGGGGCTATCCAGGGTGCATCACCTTCCCCTCCCGTGGGTGCTCTGATTGGCCCCAAAGTTGGGCGATCTAAGCACACCACCTGAGGGAGTACCACCGCTGAGGGGTCAGAGAACCCTCTGAGGCTGGGCTGCAGCGCAATGGTGGCCTGCACCGCTGCCTGCTGGTATGAACCCCTGACCCAAGCTCCGGCAGTCTCTGCCCACTCCTGAGAGGGGGGCTGACTCCTGCCTGTCGAGGACATTACAAGTGTGCCCATGTCAGCAGCTAACTCCAAGGAGCCAGACTACTGGTCTGACTCAGAGTCTGACTCCTCCTCTGAAGAAGTGGAGATCGAAGCCCTGTGCCAAACAGTTGGCGGGTGCCTGCTGCCATCTCGACCAAATAGGGCACCAGAAACAGAGACTGTACCCGAGTCGGTACCAATGTCCTCCACAGCACCGTGAACAGTGGCAGAAGAAGACACGGCTCCAACCAGGGCAGCAGTCTCTTAGCCAGAAGCCGACATGGGGCCGTACCGCCCCACGGCACTGCGAATGGTGCCGAGGACAGAGATGGCACCAACAACGGCTCTGACAACACTCTCGGTGCCGCAAATGGCACAGAGACCCAAAACCACCACGGCGCCGCGGACAGAGACGGCGCCGACAACGGCTCTGACAGCGCTCTCGGCATCGAGATCCAAAACACCCATGGTGCTGTGCCTGAAACCCTGAACGGTTCCGGAACTGGACACGGCACTGTGTTCAACCTCAGCGCCAATGTCCCACAGCACCGCTAGCACCATTGGCTCAGCGAATGGCGCTGACAGAAGCCATGGTGGCGAGCGACCGGCTGGTGCCAATGACAACTCCGTCAGGGCCCATGGCGCTGCGAACAGATGATCCGGGCCTTCCGAGCTGCCAGTCCGACACCGGGGGAGCCTTCACCCTCGAAGGGGAGATTGTCAAAACAGTGCCTCCCGTCTGTCTCCCACAGGAAACGGACTGGGCCTCCTGCACTGCGGCAGAAGCCTCGGCCACGGCTAGGCTACAAGAGGCCGAGGCTCCCTCCTCCTCGGTCTGTATAGAACCGGGAGGGGACCTTGAGGAAAGGTCGAGAGAACGTGACTTGGCCCGACGAGTGCACACCTGACCCTCGAAAGTCGGCGGAGCTCGCCCCACTTTCCACACGCATTGCTTGATGACCCGGCGGTCCATGGAGAAACAGGCATCGCACAAATCCATGTCGTGAAGCAGGCCAAGACATGTAAGGCAACGGTCATGCTGGTCGGTAACGGAGTATTTTCGGCCACATGGGAACTGTCACATGGGGGGCCATCCCGTCTTTGAAGATTTATTGCCCTCTGACTGAGACATGACCTACGGAGAAAAAAACACCAAACAAGACTCAACGTCGCAAAAATAACAAAGAAATGGAAAGATCTTACCAGGCGACATCGAGTGTGGCGAACAGAACCGGCAGGAGGGAGCCGACAGACTGTGGCACGAGCAATACGACACGGGGTCGACAAATTAACTAAGAAGCAGGTAGGCTCAGATTCTTCTTCTTCAAAGCTCTCACGAGGTGACCTCGACGACGATGAGATGAAGAACTGGCAGGAGGGCGAAGTCAACAGCACATAAACGGCCAACCCATGAGTGCCACGCAGTGCATCGGCCTGAGGGGATGGCGCCGATGCCAAGGCCGACCACAGATCCAAAAAAAAAAGCTCCCGGGTCATGACCTCCAGCCAGTAACCTAAATGTGATGAATGGTGAAGACTGACACAGATAAGATCTATGAAGTTTCTACTGTATGTCAATGGCTGTATCAACTATGTCTCTGTCGTCTCTATATAATAAAAGGAAAAAAAAAAACTACGTTGCAGATTGTTGATGAGGAGTATAGGACTAGACTGCCTGGTCTTACTGTGCATGTTTAATTTTGATTCTTACCATGGCTGCAGCTTTTTTCAGCAGTCTGCTCCCAGTTTGAAACTGCTGAATTCCACCACCCCCAGACCATTTGCTGTCCCGGGGCATTGCCTACCAGCGGGGTGCCAGCTCCTCTGATCAGCTTTGTTCAGCTATCCCAGCTCTCCACAAGTCTCCGAGACAGCTGTCCGACATCACTGGGTTGTGAGTCTCAGATGTGCCAGGGCCCCCCCATGCCATCAGACCGAGCATCGATTTTATCTTGTCTGTTGTTCAGGGGAATGAGGGGTTTAATCTGTCCAATCCCCCCCTTCCTCTGCAACTTTAAAATACTGGTTCTCTTCTAACATCTGTCTCTGAGGGGCTGACTTCATGGGGGTGCGAGTCTCTGTTTGTGCTGAGACTCCCCTGGTTTGTTCCTGTATGTGCACTGATTTTGCCTGGACTTTCAGGGGTAAGAGCGCAGCATTTTATTTGCCTATCCCCGTTCCCCCTGCTACCTCGCAAGCCTATAACTTGGTTTTGCCAGCTGAACAACACAATTGAAGGAACTACTGTCAGTATTCACAGCACCCCTGGACTTTACCTGATCGGTTTGGACTCATTTTATTTCCTTGTCTTACTGTGCATGTTTAATTTTGGTTCTTACTGTGGCCGCAGCTTTTTTCAGCAGTCTGCAATTTTTCTGCTCCCCCCATCCCCACGACTTATTAAATGCCCAGAATTCCCTAGGTCCCATCCACAGCGCTGTGTTTTCCTGAATCAACTTAGCAAGGGGTGGAGTTTTTTGTTCACTGTTCACCCTTGTTTTCTGCCATGCTGCTTAAGCTTGCTCAATAATTTGTTGTATTCCTAATTAAAGTTATTGTCCCTTGCTAAATTTTACATGTAATCGGGTGCTGTCCTGCTATTTTTTATATAGAGGAGAAATGTTATTTCGATCATTTCTGTTTTACCTGCTTGATGTTTGCTGATTTTGGTTCTGCTATATTGTGTCCGTACAATTGTAACTTCTCTGCTTTCAAACTGAATGTACACAGGTGCCTTTCTCATTATTTATATTTTTGCACACTACCCTTCAAATTGTATATAATCAGGTGCTTTTCATACTTTTTATATCACCATCACTCCTGGTTCCTCCTACTTACTCTAATCTACATTATCCTCCTAAGTTTTCACTATGCAGCCTCCTTGTTTGCACCTTTTTCTTCTAGTTTTTCTCTTTCCCCTGACATCCCTTCCTTCTGCCTCCCATCCTACCCTGTCCCCCCTTACCCTCCTTCCTTCCTCCTCTACTCTCCTCTCCTTCTGTTTTCCTCCTCTACCTCATTCCCCCCTGGTTTCCCACATCTTCCATCCTATCCTCTGTCTCTGTGTGGCTCCACCTTGCTACTGTTTTAAAGTCCATCTCATTCAGTTCCCCCCTCAAATTCTGCTTCTTCTCTGCTCCATTGCAAGTGTACATATGCCCTATCCAAATTACTTATATTCCTGCTGCTCCTCTGAGCCAGTGATACTGTGCCCAAACCAGGTCCTCCCCCTGCCACTGTCCTTCCCAAAGGCCTCAGTATGGCCCATCTCAATATATGTAGCCTTTTGCCCAAAACTTACCTGCTTCAACCCCTCATGGTCTCTCTCTCCACCTGGACAACCTAATATTCTCAGAGTTTTGTCTTTCTTCCAAAATTCCAGACTCCTCCATCTCCATCTCTGGCTACTATTATAACATGTCAAGAGCGGGCTTCTAAGGGTGGTGCCGTTGCCATCTACTTTTCTACTTCTATTCAATATACCCCTGTATTATCAGTCTCCACACCTGGGGTTTACAAACTCCTTATCCTTAGACTCTCCTTTGCTTCCTCTCTTCCTATCTTCATTGCTGGTGTTTACTGCCATCTTGGTCTTTCCTCTACTTCTGTTACAGAACTTCTGACTGTCATCTCCACCCATGCCACCTCTGGTGAGCTGCTTATCCTTAGAGATTTTAACTTTAATTGGCTTTCCCTCTCTAACACTAAACTCTGTCAAAATATAAAATCCCTGCACCTTATGCAACTCATTTCTGTCCCTACCCATCTCAATACTCGCTCTCAAAATCACTCTCCGGGGGGGCGCTGTGGAGCCTGAGCTGAGAGGAAGCACAACTTCGTAGCTCTGTTGTAAAAAATAAAACTTTTCACAAACTTGACCTTTTGGACCTAAAACTTCTGGATAAAACTGATATAGTTGGAAAGAAGAGCTGAAACTACTTAAGATGGGAAACCCATGGAAAGATAGGGGAGCTGGAACAGGAAGAAAATTGTCTGGGAGCTCTCAGGCTCTGAGGTCAGGCTTGGAAACGCAGGCCACAACCGTGCCAGACTTAGAGGAAACTATGTCCTCCATTGGTGTGAAACTGCGACGCCCGATATCCTCTGTCTCGGATATGAATGCCAAATTGGACACTTTTGGCATGAGTTACAGTGGTTGAGACCACCACTGGAACTTTACAAATGGAGATGTCCGATGTAAAGCAGCAATCAGAGAATGCCTCGGTGGCCACCTTGATGTTAGTTAAAGAAAACACGCACTTGAGGGCCAGATTGGAAACTTTGGAAAACCAGGCCCGATCTTCCCATGTGTGGATCCTTGGTCTCCCGGAGGGGATAGAAGGGGATCATCCCATCATGTTCTTGCAGGACTGGCTGAACAAAAAAAAATCATACCGGAAAGTCAACAACTCACTTTTTGCCTCCACAAAGCATACCGCATTACACCCAGGGGCTATCGTGATGGCTCCGCTCTTCCATGCACCTTGCTGGTGGTAACCGATGGCATGGGGACGCGGGACAAAATTCTGAAGCTGGCCAGGCAAGTAGAATCCATTATACAGGATGATCGAAAGTGGTACACTTGTTCTCTGACATCAGTTATGCTACGCGGATGAGATGCAAGAAGTCTGACGCAGTTCGGCAGAGACTCAGAGAAGCGGCTATCTTGCATGCTATTGTGTTTCCCGCTCGACTACGAATTGTCTGTGACAGGAAGGTCTGGGTGTTTTCAGACTGAGTCAAAGCTGGAAAATGGGCTTCCCAGTTGCCACCTACTCTCCAGAACCAACGACGGTCTCTTGGGGGTACAGGCAGTGATGCCGAGGACTCTGGTGAAGACTGAGAACTTTAAGTACTGTTCCAAAACCCTTTTATTTTCTTCATATTTTCAGAAGTTATACCAGCACCTTAAGATGCAGTAGTAAAGTTCAGGATGTTTAAGGATTTAACAAGTTATAGAGTGATCTGCTCTAGGATCATTTTGGGGCACTGCAGATTAGTAAATAGTTCCACTACTATTTAGGGGTACTACTTTGGGTTACAAGTAATTATACGGGTTGACTGTTTGTACTTGTTTTAATCGCACAGTTTGCTGCCTTAGAATATAATTAATGTGTCAGTGAGGTTTACTTTAAATAAATAGCATGACATCATGAGCCCTTATACTAGAGGTAGGCAAAGTTGGACATTTTTCTTTGGGACTTTAGTGCACCAATCTAGTCATAGTGCTCATGGGCTCTTTATTCACAGCAAATATATATTTTTCCAGGTTGGATTTAATTTTAGAGTTCCCCCCACATGAGGTATCACAATATTCTAGCTGTATCCATCTTTAGATTACGGAGAGAGGATACTCTCTGTAGAAGGCTAAATAATGTGAATTATATAATGTGTTTTTATTGTCTGTCTTGCATATGATCATTCCATTGTACTAACAATTGATAATTAATAAAAATAAAGTATATCAAAAAATCACTCTCTATTGGACTGGGTTCTAGCTATCCACCCTCACCGTATCATTGATGCTGGTACACTCCCTGATGCTCTTAGTGACCATGAGCTAGTTTACTGCGTGCTCAAAATTCACCGCCCCAAAGCGTCCCTAAAATTATTCATCTGAGATCCTTCCGGTCTATTGACCTCTCCACTTTACACATTGATCTTTACTCTATTGATTGGTTCCTAATCTCAATAACCACTAATATCAATTTAGCACTATAATATTTCCATTCTAAGTGTCTAGCAGTCTGGGATCATCACACCCCCACCTTTAGGAAAACCCGGGTCAGGGGTTCTCATCTCCCTTGGATCACCGCCGAACTACTGGCCTGTCACTGTGTGCGTGACCAAGCCTGGAAATTCCATAAAACTGCTGCCACTACAGATGCTTTTAATAAGTACTGAGCTCTGAGGAACTCTTGCACTAGAGCCACAAGGTTAGCTAAGGCTGAGTTTTTTTCTTCCTCCTTCCAGAACAATCTAAATAACCCTTCCAAGTTCTGGAAGAGGTAACAGCTACCAGAAACACAGTCTTCCAAGTCAAGTACTTAAGTTCTGCTGAAGACAAAGGTTCAAAAAGGGGTTGCATAAGCTGGGCAATGCAAACATTAAGGTCCCAAGCAGGGGTAGGATCCCTAAAGGGAGGGTTGGTATGAAGCAATCCCTTGACATTTTGCAGAAAACAGGACGAGATGCCAGTGAGGAAGGCTTTCCTACTGACAGAAAAGCAGAAACAGCTGACAAATGTACTTTGAAGGTAGCTGGTCTGAGGCCTAGGCCATTGAGATGAACCATATAATCCAGAACTGTAGACAATTCAGCAGTGTCTGGGGATATATGCTTTTGGAACACTAGATGCTGAATCTTTTCCATTTGGAGTTATATGTTTTTCTGGTGGCAGGTTTTCGAGAGGCTTTGAGAATGTCCAGAACCCCTTGAGACAGATGCAAATGTGCATACTCTAACTCTTCAAGAGCCATGCTTTGAGATTGAGAGACCGAAGGTTGGGATACCAGATCCTCCCCTAAGAGGAGGTTAACAGATTGTGATTTCTGGGAAGAGATAGGGGAAGATGGACTGCTAGGGACAGCAAAAGGGGATACCAAGGCTGCCTGGCCCAATCTGGAGCAATCAGGATCACTTTGCAAGATTGCAACCGTATCTTGACCAGGACCAGCACACAGAAATTTCCCTTCCCAATTCAGAATCAGAGCATCCAGAGGGACTGAGCCCAAGACTGGGGGTCTGCAACAGAAGAAAGGAAGTTGGTGATTGTCTGGGGCTGCAAAGAGATCTATCTCTGGAGTGCCCCATCTTGAGAAAATCCCTTTTAACACTAGGGGATCCAGGGACCATTCGTGATGGCCCTGGGAAACCCTAGCTCAATGCATCTGCTAGTACATTGTCCTTTCCTGGGAGGTGGACTGCTACCAGAGAGGTCTGTAGGGAGTAAGCTAGGGACCATATTTTCATGGCTTCCATGCACAAGGCCGTGAGACAGAGTGCCTCCCTGCTTGTTGAGGCCACATGGTGGTGGTGGTGTTGTCTGTCCTGACTTGAACCACCTTGTTCTTTACTGATTGTGAGAGGCTTGCAGGGCCAGGTAAACTGCCCTGAGCTCCAGAAGGCTGATGTGAGAAGAGACCCTGAGTGACTGACACTCCTGGGCTGTGAGAGCCCCTCATGAGCTCCCCAACCCAGGAGAGAGGCGTCTGTGGTTAGGACCACAGAATGAGACTAAGTAATGAATGGGACCCCTTGCCTGAGATGGTCCTGATCCTGCCACCACTAAAGAGCCTGGATCAGAGTCTCAGTAACTGGATCAGTTTGGTCAGAGTCTCTCATTTGAAATCTGGCCCCTTGGACCACTGCAGTGGAAGCTGCCATGTGGCCCAGCAGCTGAAGAAAGTGTCTTGCTGATCGAGAAACCAGAAGGTGGAAGGAAAAAGCCAGCTCCATGATAGCCTTCACCCTTACCAAGGGGAGAAATGCTCTTGCTTTGACAGTGTCTAGTTCTACCCCTATGAACGTCAACAGTTGTACTGGCTCGAGAACTGACTTGGGAAGACAGAGAAGGAAACCTAGAGAAGTGAACACTTGCTGGGTCACTTTTAGATCTGACTTGATTTGGTCTGGAGACTGACCCACTATGAGCCAGTCATCCAGGTATGGGAATATGGAGATATTTTTTCCTTAGGAAAGTCACTACTACTGCCAGGCATTTTGTGAATACCCTGAGCTGATATTAGGCCAAAGGCATTACTTTGAACTGGTAATGGCCTGAAGGCAGTTCAAACCTGAGGTACTTTCTGTGGGAGCACCTGATGGGAATATGAAAGTAGGCATCCTTTAGGTCCAGGGAGGCTAGCCAATCCCCTGGCCTTAGAGAGGAAAGAATTATTCCCAGAGTCACCATTTTGAACTTTGGCTTTAACAAATGTTTGTTTAAGTATCTTAAGTTCAGGGATGGCCGCCACTCCCCTGTTTTTTTCAAGGGTAAGGAAATACCTGGAGTACAGACCTTTTCCCTGTGGATTGTAGGAACTCTCTCTATGGCCCTTAAGGCCAGAAGAGATGAAACCTCTGCCTCTAGGGCAATGGTTTCGGAGATGTTTACAGGTGGAAAAGATCTGGCTCTCAGCTTTGGGAACGTTTTGAAGCCGAGAGCCAGTCCCTAGCCTACTACCTCCAGGACCCACTTGTCTGAGGTAACAGACTTCCAGTCCTGGAAACAGTAGGCAAGCCTGCCTCCTACAGGAATGGAGGAGTCGACCCGGGCTGACACCTCAGGGTGTCTGCTTGGCAGGATCCTTAGGCTGAGAGGTGGATGCAGCCCTGCTCATCCCCCTTATGCCTCTCCCTCTGAAGAACCCCCTCTGAGAAAAAGGAGAGGAGGCCTGTGCTTGGTAGAAAGGCCTATGAAAATGCCTGCCCCTGCCCCTAGCTTGCTGCCTTTGAGGAGAAGCCTGCCTTTCCTTGGCCTGTGCACTCCCATAGGTGGTTCTGTATTCATCCATTTTCTTCACATAATTCTCTGTCTGCTCCCCAAACAGAGAATTATTAACCACAGGAAAATCCATGGCCTTAGCCATGGTATCCTGAGAAAGGCTAGTACACCTAAGCCAAACCAGTCTCTGAAGAGACATGGATGTAGTCATGACTCTAGAAGAAACATTGTTGGAGTCCACAGCAGCATGAAATTTAATCTTTGATGCCTCAATCCCATCAGCGGCCACCTTCTCCAGCTCCTTGGCAAGCTGGGGAGGGGCTTGCTTAGCCAGTGCCAGTACAGTGTCCCACCTGGACTTCTGGTACCTGGCTGCATAGGCCATGTAATTTGCCTGCCTGAGTCCCAAAGAGGATGTCATGTACTGCTTTTTTGCCATGGCATCCAATGTCCTGGCATCTTTATCTGGGGGTTGTGAAGCCAAGGGAATGTTAGCCATATCACAGGCTGCAGCCTGCACTACCCCAACATGGCTGCACTGCTGGTACAAGTACTCCATACCTGAGCCTGACAACATGTACCTCTTGTCCATCTGTCTGTCCACAGGAGGTAATGAATTTGGAGTTTTTAACAGCTTTTGTGTCTGCTTCCCAAAAGACTTGTGATGGGGAACAGACAACCTTTTGGACTCTGGGATGTCCATCATCTCCACAAAGTCAGGCTCCTCTTGTTCCTCAACAGCTTCCTCCATAGGGAGTTGGAGGGTTTCTGCCACTTTCCTGTAGAACATAAAGTGGGAAGGGGACTCAGAAAGCCTGGGAGGGAAAATACCAGAAGGCCTGTCTGGGGAGATGTCCGATTCGATAGGCTCATTCAGACCTTCTATTCCATCATCATCATCATCATCATCCCCCTCCAAGTCCGGTTCATAAAAATCTTCAGGGGTATAATCTTGAACCAGAAGAACCGACCGAACCGAACACCTGCCAGAAGGCGCCGGATCAGTTGGAACTGAACTAAGCGATTCCACCATACGAATCGCTCAGGCAATTTCCTCGGCAGTCGGATGATGCGGTTCTGGATCCGAACCGTCCGATTTGTCTTTTTCATGGACCCGATCCCTAGAATCGGGTCTCCTTTGCCCGGGCGAGTCTCACCCTGGTCAGAGGGCACCTCCTGGTTCGGGTTGGAACCAACTGGGCTGGCCATCGGTCAGCGGACTTCGGCCTCCCTTTCCCAAGAATGCCCAACCTTATCCAGGGTGGCTTTAGGAAATTCTACAGATTTGGCAGTCTGACTCTAGGTGACTAAAACCCAGACAGTAAACACAAGGTGTGTGGGGTCAGCCTTAGCAAAGGCCTCCCACACTCACTGCAGTGCTGAAACCCAGTGGGCCCGTTTTTTTCTTGGGTTTCTAGACAAAGCCATAACTAAACCCTACCCTTTTATGGCACCCGCCAAGCAAGACATCCTTATCAGTTTGTAACCGTACTACGGGTATTTGAAACAAAAAAAACACGTGTTTTTTTTTTAAACTGATAAGGACCGGTACCTCACACTAAAATTCCTGTAAAGAAAAAGAAAACAGTCACCAAACCAGAGACCGGTTCAGCCAAACCGATCACACAAATTCAGTATACAATTTCCTCACACTTTTTTTAGCTAAGTCCACTACCTATGCACTTACTGTACCACAGACAGGCATCTGAACCGAAAAACAAATGCGAGAATATCGGTAAAACCAACGATTTTTAAACCGCGAACCGAGAGCAAAGGAGAAATCTCTGGAGCGACTGTTCAAGTTATGCGGAGTAAAGAATGCGACGGTTACACTTCAAAGTGCAGCAGACAGAGGTGTGAACCGAGCTTGAGCTCAACGTTCTATGCTCTGCATAGAATTTAACTATTTCCTCTCTGGAGCAGTTCAAGTGCTGGGCTAACCGCAATAAGTCAGAATACAGCAAGACTTCATGTTGTTTGAAATGAGCTCACAAATATTGGAAGCAGCGGGGAAAGGAGAGGTGGTAATTGTGGAGGACTTCCACCTGCCCATGGTGGACTGAAGTATACCCTCCACAACATGTACTAGGAGTCAGGTGATCCTGGAAGGACTGCAGAGTGGGTTCCTCACTCAGGGTGCCACTGAACCAACAGCTGAGGCAATTCTTGATCTTGTACTCGCAAATGGGGAGCATGTACATGAAATAATGGTCAGGGAGCCACTGGGTGGAAGTGAAAATTGCATACTGTGGTTCCGGTTGGATACGAGCAGGGAAAGCATCCCAACTAAGACCCAAATCTTGGATTTCAGGAGGGCAGACTTCAGAAAAATGGGCGAAGTGCTAAGGAGCCATCTGACGGGCATCAAATCAGATATGGGGATGCACCAAAGGTAGGTTCATCACTAAGGAAGAATTACTGGTTGCTACAGATGAGTGTGTTAGGCTCAGGGGTAAGAACACAAGGGCCAAAGTGCCCAGCTGGTTCAGCTCTGGGGTTGCCCAGGCAGTAAGAGAAAAGAGGTTGGCCTATAGAAAATTCAGGAAGAACAAAAGAGAGGTGGATAGGGAAAATTACCTAAGGTTGGGTAGTGAGGCAAGTAAGGAAGTCTGTCGAGCAAAGGCACAGAAGGAGCTGCAGATAGCTGAAGTAATTAAGGGGGGGGAGAAGGCTTTCTTTCGCTATACGATTGAGAAAAAGAGACAAGAAGGAAGGGATTGGTAGGCTTAAGAAAGGGGTGGAGTGGGTGGATAATGGGGGAAAAGCAGAGATACTAAATTAATATTTCTGTTCCGTCTTCACCAGGGAGAAGGACGGACCAGTGCCTTCAGGAGGGAAAAGAGGAGCAGGAAGGAAGGGGAACACTGATACAGTGCTAGAGAAGGACAGAGTGAAGGAGGAGCTGCTGGCATTGAAGGTGGACAACTCACCAGGCCCAGACACGGTACATCCAAGGGTAAGAAAGGAACTGGCTGAGCAGCTGGCAAGGCCACTGGCAGACCTATTTAATAGTTCACTAAAGTCAGGCGTCGTACAGCAGGATTGGAGAACAGCCCATGCAGTGCCCCTCCACAAAAGTCCTAAGGATGACACAGGGAATTACAGATCAGTCAGTCTGACCTTCATTGTGGGTAAGCTCATGGAGACCATACTAAAGGAAAGGCTAGTGGAACTGTCATTGAGGTACAGGTCAGGAAGCATAGGAAAACCAGAAGGAGTTGTAGAATTCACCAAAAAGTTTTATTTACACTAGCAGTAACATAAAAAAAATAAACTTGCTCAGAATAACTAACTATTTACAAAGCCAAAATAAAATAAAGATCCATCAGAGTTTTCCTTCAATCTCTGTGTCCCTTCTTTTTAGCAGATGCAGCTCAGCTCTCTTATAAGTCCTTCCAACCCCCATTCTCAACAAGCATCCTGTTCTTGTAAGTATCAGGCAGGTGCAGCTAGAACACAGTGTACCAGAACTGAGGCCCCTATTTCCACAGCTCTTTCAAAAGGCTTAAAAAATGCACTCAGGTAACCTCTTGAGTTTCCAATAGCCTTTTTCAATTATCTCAAACCACAATTATATACATTTCAAAAATTTAACACTATATAATTTCTATACAGAGGGATCCCAATATCAGTTACATTTCGACACAATGATTTGCATATATTTTTATATCAGCAGATATGCAAGGGAGGAAAAAAGACAGACAGCAAGGGAAGGCTGAGAGACAGTGCGAGACTGTCGGGGTGATCAAATCCTAGGTCTCACAGGAAAATTTGGTTGCTCAACCAGACAGACAGGAGACAGGAAAAGGAAAGAACAGATCCTTGCATTTAAACACTTTCTCCATGACAACTTGGACAGGGTCCTCCTATTCCACCCTGTCACAGGAATATCTAGAGGAGCATGGTCTCCAGGATGTGAGACAGCATGAGTTCATGGGGGGAGATCGTGTCAAACAAATCTCATTGACTTCTTTGACTATGTCACTAAGACAGTAGACAGGGGCCAAGCAGTAGACATCCTCTATCTTGATGTCAGCAAGGCCTTTGACTCTGTGCTCTATAAAAGGTTGATCAGGAAATTGGTGGATCCTGGGTTTGGGGGAAAAAGATGGCCAGATGGATGGAAAACTGGCCGAGGGACAGAACCCAGAGGGTAGTTGTGGGGGGAGAGTTATCTGGTATCAGAGAGATAACCAGTGGGGTCCCACAGGGCTCTGTGCTGGAGCCGGTGTTATTTAATGTCTTCATCAATGACATTGTGGATAGCATTAGGGGAAAATGTGCCTATTCGCAGATGACACCAAGCTCTGCAGGAGAGTGGACACAGCTGAAGGGATACAAGACCTACAGGAAGATCTGGAAAAGCTGGGGAGGTGGTCAAGGATCTGGCAGCGTGGCTTCAATGCCAAGAAATGCAAAGAAATGCACATTGGAGCCAAGAATCCCAGGACAGAGTACAACCTTTGTGGAGTCCGAGTATCTGCATCAGAGGAGGAGAAGGGACCTGGAAGTGATGATCACGAGTGACCTGAAGCATGCCACGCAGAGCAAGAAAGCAGCAGCAAAGGCAAACAAGATGCTGGGATGCATATCTAGGGGGGGTCAGTAGTAGGAGAGAGGAGGTTATACTGCCCTTGTACAGGTCACTGGTAAGGTCGCATCTAGAGTATGGAGTTCAGTACTGGTGCCCACACCTCAAAAAGGACATTAACCTGCTGTAGAAGGTCCAGAGGAGGACTACAAAGATGATAATGGGTCAGGTAAGTCATATGAGGAGAGGCTGAGGGCACTGAACATGTACTTCCTGGAAGACAGGAGAGAGAGAGAGAGGGGACATGATTGGGACCTTCAAGTACTTGAAAGGGAGAAATAAGGTTGATAAGGAGAGTCTCTTTAAGCTGAGTGGCAACCATAACACGAGGGGGCACAATCTTAAGCTGGTGGGTGGGAGGTTTAGGAGGGAGGTCAGGAAGCACTTCTTCACAGAGAGGGTGGTGGACACTTGGAATGCACTGCCGGAAGAGGTCATCTCGTTGAAGACAGTGGGTAGCTTTAAGAAAGCCTGGGACAGCCATAGGGGGAAAGTAAGGATCATGGGTAGGGAGGATGGGAGGAGTGGGGAGGGAGGGCAGGGACATTAGCTCAAGCTGTGAACCCTGCAATATGAGCAGATTTGATGGACCAAATGGTTTTCTTCTGCTGGCTCCTTCGTATGTTCATATGAATGCAATCTTAAGGCCACAGGAGTTTCCTGGTATAGTATGTGGTTATCTATTATAGAGTGATATGTGTTAAGTGGAATCCTTGGAGTTTAGCCTACAGTACAAGGTGCACAGGTTGTACTGTATTAGGTGAACTGTAGGGAACATACACACAGGGCCAGGAGTTAATGGGTACTCTTTTACTATATTTAGAACTATATAAAAGTATATAATTTGTGTTAATCAGTGAACGGGGAAGAGACTCTGAAACTAGGGCCATAATGAATTACTCAGAACGGTGGAAATGGCAGGGGTATGTGCCTTTTTGGTTGAGAAGGGGGATTCTGGGAGAAGGCAGGAGAAGAGGCAGAATAGTGGGATACAACGGATATGGGGAAGTGGTGTTCATGGAAACACTGTGGAGGTTGGGTTGTTGTCCAATATGTACCAGACTGAGGAAATTAGAAGTGGAGGTAAGCAATCTAAGGGGGGAAATGGTAAGGAACAGGAAGGACATGGGGAAGGGGGGAACTACAATTATAATGGCAGCAGGAGGATATGGGGTGCTGCTGAGATGGAAGGAAGGAGGGGAGAGACCAGCAGGGGACATGGAGCAACAAGGCAGGACAGGAGGGGTCAGGGAGGAAAGGGACCCAGACCAGGAGGTGGGGCAGTAATGGTTGGTAAGAAGTACGGAGTAAGGTTAGGGGGATTCCAAAGGCTTAAGAAAGGGCACCTACCTCACCAGCAGGGGGAAATGAAACAGATGCTGGGGGGGGGGGGCAGCGTCCAACAGGTACTGTACATACCTTTGGCAGACAGAATGGAGCAGGGCGTTCTGAAAGGATCAGGGGGAACAGCAGGTATAAGCCAGGAAACGAGGGTGGGTAGAAGGGAAGAGGGGGACAGAAGCATGGGTAGGAAGGTGGACAGGAGGAAGGGGGAGGGGTGGTGGGACTGGATACAAACACAGTGAGGGGAGTGGAGATGAGCAAGGAAGGGATTCAGAGGTTGCAGGGGGAGCAGGGAGGAAAGGAAGGGGAGCAAGGGGAAGAAAAGGGAGAGAGAAGGTTGCAGAGGGGAAGGCAAGAGGAAAGCAAGGGACTCATGAAAATGGGGAAGGCGAGGAGGGTACAGTTATGGAACCAGAGGGGGGAATCAGTAGAGAATGGGCCAGAATCTTTCACCAAGGAGAGAACAAGTGGGGAACCAGGGTGGCCAAGTGCACAGTTCAGGGCAGGGGATACAGTTAGGAGGAAAAGGGCCCTGCTAGGAATAAGACCAGATCCATTAGTAGTGGAGGTAGAGAATGCCATGGTATTCGGGGACTCCATCATTAAGGGGATACATTGAATAAGGAGAGGTCCTACATACAGGCAGAAGTCGCCTTTTGTGAACCAGGGATGGAGGCGGGGAGGGCAATGCAATAAATCAGGGAGTGAGCTCGGGTGGTGGGGAAACCGCACCTTATCATTCATTTGGGAACAAGTAATGAAGTGGAGGAGGTACAGAGGAGGTTCAAGGCACTGGCACGGGGATGACTGGAAAAATAATCCTTGGCATTTCTGGAGGTCTTGCCAGTCCCCTATGCCAGTACTACTAGGCAGAGAAGAATCAGGGAGTTGGCACCGGGTATGGTGTGAAGAGGAGGGGTTCACATGCATAGGAGAGTGGGGGAACCCATGGGAGGATGAGGACTTGTACTGGAAGGACAGACTGCATCTGAGTGAGACGGGAGCAAGAGTACTGAGGGGGGTCTACAAGGACACACTGATAAGGTCTTGGGGGGTTTAAGCTGGTAAGGGGAAGTACAAGGCTAGGATAGGTGAGGACTCAGCAGGATGAGAGAATGGACTAGCAAGCACTCCCCCGCAAAAGGGAGAAGGGTACAGCCTAGATATGGTAGGGAGGAATGGGGGGGAAGGGTAGTATATGGTGGAAAGGCCTTTACACAAATGCAAGAAGCGTGGGGAATAAAATGGTGGACCTAGAAGCAATAATGGAAGGGGAGGGCCTGGATATTGTAGCCATAACACAGACCTGCTGGTCCGAGCACCAGGCTTGGGAAGTAGGGGTCTTGGGGTATAGGTTATTCAGGAAGGATAGGGCTGGCAGGAGGGGGAATTTGCGCTGTACATCAGGGAGGGCATTAAGGCTATGGAAGGGCAGGAAGAGCAAGGGGAAGCAGAAATCTTGTGAGTCACACTAGAGATAAGGGCTGGGGCATCAGTAAGGTTGGGGGTGGTGTACAGACCACCAATGCAGAGTGAGGAGATGGACATGCAGATGCTGCGGGTGGTTCAACAAATGGCAATAAAGGGGGAAATTGTGCTAGTGGGAGACCTTAACCTCCCAGATATAGACTGGGATATCCCAGCAGCTAGGTCATCAAGGAGCAGGGGATCTCGAGACTCTCCAAGGAGCCTTCCTGCAGCAGCTGGTCAGGGAACTCACTGGGGTAAGCTTAACAAACTTGACGTGGTCCTCACAAATAGAGATAGTGTGGAGAGAGTGGAGGTGGGGGTCAGCCTAGGAGCAAGTGACCATAACACAGTGGGCTTCAGGGTTAGAGCGGGGTATGAAAGCGATTCAAACATCATGAAGGTTCTGGACTTCAGGCAGGCAAATTTTCCCAGGATGAGGAAGATATTCCAGAACAAAATAGAGGGGAAGGAGGAGATGGGGAGATTGAGGAACTATGGAATGAAATCAAGGTGGGGGGCTACTAAAAGCCACAGAAAGCTGTATAAGGAAGGTGATGAAGAGCAGAAGAAGGAGAAGGCCGCTTTGGTTTAACAGAGAAGTGAGCTAAAATTCAATGCCAGAAATGCACAGTGATGCACATGAGGTGGAATAATCCACAAGCAAATTATACACGGGGGTTGGGGGGGAAGGAAAGCAACTGTGCAGGAGAAGGATCTAGGAATCATAATCACAAACAGCCTTAAGGTGGGGACCCATTGCAGCAAGGCAGTGGGCAAAGTGAACACAATGCTGGTATGCATAGGGAAAGGGATAATTAGTAGAAGGCAGGAGGTGCTGATGCTACTCTACAAATCCATGGGGGGCAATAGGGGAGAGAAAAAGGGCGTTCAGAGAATACAAGAGGATGCAGGGGAAGGAGGACAGGGAAACTTACAGGGAGAAGCTGAGGGTGGCAGGGTGGAAGATCAGGAAGGCAAAAGCAGAAATGGAGGACAAAACTGCTAGGCAGGCCAAAAGGGGTGATAAACCTTCTTTTTGGTACATGGGGAAAAGAGGAAAGCAAGGCAGGGGATAGTAAGGGTGAAGGGAGAGGGGGAGTACAGGAGGAAGGGGAATTCAAGAAGGTAGAGGTGCTGAATAGATACTTTGACTCAGTCTTCATGATAGAGGGAGAAGGGAGCGGACCAGAGTTAGGGGGAAAGGGAAGGGAGGACGGAGGAATGGATCCTAGACCAATCAATGAGGACAGGGTCAAGGAGGAGTTAGGTAAATTGAGGGTAGACAAGGCTATGGGGCTAGATGCCTTACATCCTAGTGTGCTGGAGGAGCTGGTGGCACCACCAGCAAGGTTATTTAACCAGTCCTTAGATACAGGGTGGGTGCCAGAGGACTGGAAGAGGGTGGACGTGGTGCCACTCTACAAAAGTGGCAGCAGGGAGGAGGCAGGCAGTTATTACCCAGTCAGTCTCACATCGGTGGTGGGTAGGGTGATGGAGGCGATACTGAAAGAAAGGTTGGCTAGCTACTTGGAGGATAGTGGGCTGCAGGACATCCGTCAACATGGCTTCACACGGGGAGGTCATGCTAGACGAACCTGATAAGAGTTCTTCAATTGGGTGATGAAGGTGGTCGATCGGGGGGGGGGGAGAGTGCACATGGCCTATCTGGACTTTGGGAAGGCCTTCAACACTGTGCCACAGAAGACTGGTAAATAAACTGGAGAGTTTGGGTTGGGACAGAAAATAACAAGGTGGGTGGAGAACTGGCTGACAGGTAGAAGCCAGAGGGTGGTGGTAAATGGGGTGCATTCCAGGGAGGTAGGGGTGACAAGTGGGGTCCCACAGGGGTCGGTGCTAGGTCCTATCTTAACATTTATATCAGCGACATAGTGGAAGTGCTGCAGGGGAGGGTCTGCATTTTTGCAGATGACACTAAGATGTGCAACAGGGTGGACACCCCAGAGCAGGTGGAGGCTATGAGGGAAAATCTAAGGTTGCTGAAGGAGTGGTCAGAAACATGGCAGCTAAAATTCAATGCCAAAAATACACAGTGATGCACATGGGGTGAAATAATCCACAAGCAAATTATACACGGGGGGGGGGGGGGATGAAAACAACTGAGCATGAGAAGGATCTAGGAATCACAGTCACAAACAACCTTAAGGTGGGGACCCAATGCAGCAAGGCGGTGGGCAAAGTGAACAGAATGCTGGTGTGCAGCGGGAGAGGGATAACTAGTAGAAGGCGGGAGGTGCTGATGCTGCTCTGCAAATCCATGGGGAGGCCCCACATGGAGTACGGGGTTCAGTTCTGGAGACCTTACCTACACAAGGATATAGATGGCATGGAGAGAGTACAGAGAAGGGCCACTAAGATGGTGCATGGCCTAAATGGGAAGTCATATGAAGTGAGGCTGAGGGTGTTGGATCTGTGCCCACTGGAGACCAGGAGGGAGAGGGGGGGACATGATAGAGACATTCAAGTATGTGAAGGGGATTAATAAAGTGGGGGTGGGGCTTATTCACAGGGAAGGTAGGTGCTACAACTAGAGGCCATGGACTGATGGTGGAGAGGGTAGGTTTAAGGGAAACGTGAGGGGTGTTACTTCACTGAGAGGGTGGTGGCACCCGGGAACAGTCTGCCAGTGGAAGTGGTGGAAGCTGGAACTGTGGAGAGATTCAAGAGGGCATGGGACAAACACAAGGGGTTGACTATGGAAAGGAGGGTGGAAGCTATGGAATCTTTGGGGGGGGCAAGTAAAGAGGAGGGGAATAGGCAGACTCGATGGGCCATGAAGGTCCTTTTCTGCCAACACATGTCTATGAATAATGGGAACGCAGGAGACACCCAATCTAGGGTAGGGTTATGAAACAGTTTCAGGGAAGAACAGAGGTAAGGTAGTAGTAACACAGAAGTAAGAAGGGGGTATAAAGGTAAAATGAACTTGCATAGACACTAAGCAAAGGAAAGTAATTACTATTACCTAATGTAAAGTACTAAGATTTATCAAGGAATTTCTACTTAGAGTGAATATATCAAACAAGTGGGATAGGTCCAAAGCTTCCTCAGGTAAAGTGGGTAGAACAGGGAGCTCAGGGAGGTAAGGATTAAAGTGTATAACATAGGATCAGACAAAAATAGAAACAGGCAAAAGGGTTAAACAAGGGGAAAGCAGGACACACCCTATCTAAGGTAAGGTTATAAAATAGTTTCAGGGAAGAAAAGGGGTGGAGTGGTAAAAACAAAGGAGTAGTAAGGAGGTAGACAGAAATATAGAAGAGAGATAGGAAATAGTTAAAAAAGGAGGCAAACACATGATATTATAATAGACAGAAACTGTAGAGCAGCATGCGATCACTGTGTATTGCCCCCGATGCTTAGAAGCTCGCCACTGTTATCCCTCTTCCCAAGGGCAGTGATTTTTCTATTCCAGGTAATTATCGCCCGATATCCCTACTCCCAATTCTTGCAAAACTCCAACAGCACCTGGTACTGGCTCAACTTACTTCATTCCTTGACTCCACCTCCTTCTTCACCCCTTTCCAGTCAGGTTTTCGCAAGTCACATTTCACCTCGACCTCCCTGCTCCAGCTCACTGACTCCATTCTCTCTGGAATGAATCAAGACTGTATCACCTCTGCCATCTTTATCGATCTGGCGAAAGCCTTCGACTCTGTTGCCCACACCCTGCTCCTCTCCAAGCTGGCTGCAGCTGGCCTCTCTGAGAACGATGTTAGCTGGTTTAGTTCCTACCTTGAGGGTAGGTCCCAATCAGTTAGGGTAGGTAACTCCATCTCCCTCCCCCCATCAACACTGGTCTGCCTTAAGGTTCAGTACTTGGTCCAATACTCTTCTACATATTTCTGAATGACTTACCCTCTGCCTACTCAAGAGCAGATATCCACATGTACGTGGAGGATACAGTTTTGTTTTCCTCTGGTACCTCCCCCAATGATGTGGTGACCAACCTTCAACTGGCTTTCGACAATGTTCAACACTGGTTCCGTTCCAACCAACTGTTCCTCAATGCCAAAAAGACGGTCTCTATGACTTTTGGCACTAGGCAAGGGCTCGACAGGCTTACAGCCACCCATACTTTCCACACTCTTGATGGTTCCTCATTGGAAGATGTCTCCTCCTTTAAGTACCTCGGGCTCTGGCTCGATAGGAACCTTGACTTCTATGGACATGTGGATGCTATTTAAAAAAGCTTCATACCAAACTTGGTACTCTTTACAGGCACCGTAGCTGTACTCCCCTTCAGACACGCCATGAACTCGTCCAGAAGATGATACTCCCTATTTTTTTTGTATGATCTTTTCAGTAAAGTTTGTGTTCCATACAACACACAGAGAACACACAATAGACAGACACATAGTACAATCATGTCACATATCTCTCTTTTGTTGGTACATGGATTCTGTTATAATATAATATAATACAATATAATATAAGTGTCAAGTAGATGTGTGACTCCTATATGTAGAATTTCCTCCACAGACTAAACCCATCTGGGCTGGACCCCTCTCAGCCTTCTATATTGCTAAGCCAATGGCAGCTGGGGTACCCCTCTCTGGAGCCCGGGCTCCACCCCCCCAGATGGCTAGTTTGTTAAACCTTCCCTGAAAACCATCTGCTCTTCCAAACTCAGCGAGGTCATAAAGGGGGTCCAACTGCGGAGGACATCCTCCTCTTTGTTCCTAACCACCTGTGTTAGCTGCTCCAGAGCCAAGGTTTGCAGTGACAAGCAGCGCCATTGCTGGACCGTGGGTCTGATGTTTGATACCCAGGTATTTTGAATGCAGTGTTGTGCCAGTATAAACAAGACCCTGATCCATCTGGGTAGTGGCACCCAGTTCTCTTCCCCTTCCATCTCCACCCCAAATAAGCATGGTAAGGGTTCTATCGTCAGTGTTCTGTCTGCCATCCTAGCAACCTCCAGTGTGACCTCTCCCCAGAATTGTTGCAGCACTGGACACGACCAGAAACAATGAATGTAGGTGCCCCTATCTTTCCCACATCTTCCACACATACGGGAGACCCCGGGGTGCAGCTTACTTACTATCACTGGTGGGTAGTAAAGTCTATGCAAGAACTTATAGAAGGCTTCTTTAAATTTATTACAAACCATTATTCCCGAATGTGGGGTAAGCACCGTTCTCCAGCTCTCCTCTGTTATCTGTCTCCCCATGTCTCTTTCCCATAACATTTTCATTTTTTTGAGTCATATCTTGGTAGTCCTGCTTCCCTATTCTTGCTGACTTCCTAATAAATCCAGTGGGGTCCTTCCTGGCTTGATAAATTAAGCTTTCAACTGGGTCCAGCACATGCTTCCCTGATCCTCCCCTACCCATGCTCGCAACATATGCCCTGAGCTGCAGGTATCTAAATAAATGATGCCCCCCAAATCCAGGCATTGCTGTATATTTTCAAAGGTGCTCAGGGCCCCCCCACCATCAGATTTCCCACACTTTTAACACCTTTTGCCTCCCATTCTCAGAGACCTACATCTTCCACCCCTGGAAGGAAAAAGGGATTCCTTGCCACCGGAAGCAGTATTGTTTCCCCTTCCTTAATTTTCCTTTGCCTTTTAAGTAGTCCCCATGCCTCTAATACAGCCCTCACTAATGGATTACCATTTCCCACTGCTCTATATGCTCTAAGTTCTCGACTATGGAGGCAAGCCGTCAACCGACCCGGGCTACCCATCTGCTCCATGTCCACCCAGCTAGCCACACTAGATTGATGTACCCAGTCACACATATATACCTTTGTTGTATAGACTGATGATAATTACCTAAGTCCGGGAAGTTTAAACCCCCCTTGGTTGTTTCTGCCTTAAGCCTCTGCAAGCAGACCCTTGGTCTTTTCCCACGCCAGATGAAGTTTGAGAATACCACCTCTATTTTTTCGATATCTCCCCTTGTTAGCCCAATGTGTACCATCTGCATAATGTATAGAATCCTGGGTAGGATATTCATTTTAATCAAATTCATTCTTCCTAGCCAGGAGATGGGGAGATGTGCCCACCGCCAATCTGCCTCTATTATTTTGATTAAAGGGGAGTAGTTTAAACCATATATGGAGCCCAGTAGTTTACCTATCTGTGTACCTAGGTATGTAAAACTTTTATGTACTACTTTCAGACCCCATCTCTCATCCCCTCCTCGCTTTCCAGGGAAGCAGAGCATCTCTGATTTTCCAAGGTTAATTTTATACCCCGAAAATTTAGCAAACACTTCAATTACCGACAGCAGGGGTGGCATTAAAGACTGTGGGTTTTTGATAAACAAGAGCATGTCATCTGCATACAAGGTTATTTTATGTGGGGGGCCTTTGACGCCCTGATTTCCTCTATTTCTGCACACTGGCGGATCACCACTGCCAACGGCTCCACAGCTATTGCAAATAAGAGGGGACAGAGGACAGCCCTGCCTCGTTCCTCTCTCCAATGTAAACCGGTCGGAAAGCGCTCCACTAACCACTGTCTGAGCTGGATAAGCCTCATACATAGCCCGTACCTAGCTGATATATGATTCACCAAGACCAAACTGGGTCATCACCTCAAAGAGGTATTCCCATTCCACTCTATCGAATGCTTTTTCTGCAGCCATAGATACAATATATGTTTTCTCCATCTGATTCGCCCTCCACACCACACTGAGCAGGCAGTGAACATTATGATATGAAAGACGTCCTTTTATAAACTCTGTCTGGTCCGGGTGAACCAGTTCAGGAAGAATCTGTTCTAGCCTAATGGCCATGACTTTTGCCTTTTTTTTTTAGATCACAATTTAATAAGGAAATAGGCCTATTTATTTTTTTTATTTATTTACTGAGATCTAGGATTAAACACCTTTGAGCTGGGAGCTCGTTTACAAAGGTTCCACGTCAGTGGCAGGGAAGACAATAATACAAAGGATTATACAAACAAGAGAGTATAAAACATGGACAATAATTACAGAGGTTTATACAAGCAAAAGTGTAAAAAACATGACAATAATAAGTAAGATACCATAGGTTTGCATACACTGTAAGTTGGCAAAGAAAATAGTTGGAGATAGGCAGAAAGGAGTTAGAGAGGGGCTAAAGGTGGCAGTGGGTAGGAAAGGGGATGTGAGTGAGGTGAGAAAGAAAGGGGCAGCAGTCATTGACACTGTCATAGTGAGAGGGTGCGAGGGAGTGAGGGTGGGTGGGTAGAAGGCGGCCAGTGGCCATGCCAGTGCAGTGAGCCACTAAGTGGCAGGGCAGTGAGGGGGTGGGAGTGAGTGAGGGGGTGGGTAGGGGAGGCAAGGGGCAATGCCAATGCAAGAAGCTGCTATGTGGCAGGCCAGAGACTGTAGGCAATGGGGACTAGGGGTAGCAGTCACAGGTGCTGGATGCGGAAAGATGTTGGCGAAGCAGTCTTTTAAAAGGGACCAGAGTAGGTTGGTTGGAGATGTCCCAGCTGAGGGCATTAAACTACAGGGGTGCTCTGTAGGCAAAGGAGCATTGGCCCTGCGTCATTCAAAGATGAGGAACATGTAAGAAGTGGGTGCTAGAGCTTCTTGTCCGTTGCAAGCTGCTGCTGTGAAGTTGAAGTAGGTTAGCTGTGCCACGGAGAAGGATTCCAAGTAGAACCTTTTTGGCGAGCAGACAGGTTTGGTAGTGTAACCTCCCACCGAGTTGGAGCCAGCCCGTTTGAGCATAGAGGTCACAAGTATGGGTGAGATGTGCGGCCCCTGTGAGCAGTCTGCAGGCCTTGTTCAGTGCAACTGATATTCTGCAGAGAGCAGTGTGGCAAGCAGTGCCATAGACTACGAAGCCTTAGTCTATGACAGAAAGGATGGAGCTGTTGATGGCGAGTCTAAGGGCGTTCGAAGTGAGACAGTGCTTGTGCCTGTGGAGGAGACCAATCTTGTAGTTGACAGTTGACATCGCTGATGTGCTGGTCATAGGCTAGACTGCTGTCAAGTGTGACCCCTAGATATTTAAAGTGCTGGGTATGTTCAAGCAGAGCTCCAGAGTGGGTACTGATGTTAAGTGAATGGGACTTGTGCTTGTTCTGAGTGCTGCAGAACATCATGACTTTGGTTTTATTGCTGTTTAGGATGAGTTTATGGTTATGGAACCATTCCTCAACTACCCCTAAGCCTCGTTGCAGATTGCCCTCAAGTTCCTCTGGGTCAGGGCAGTTTATGAAGATTACTGCATCATCTGCATAGAGTAGCATCTGTTGTGGGCAGTGGCGTGGTAGATTGTTAAGAAAGATACTGAAAAGGAGCGGTCCTAAAATGGAGCCTTGGGGGACACCAGATCTTACAGGCAGATGGTCGGAGAGGACATTGTTGATTTTCGCCCTTTGTGTGCGTTGTCCTAGATAGCTTTTGAACCAGAGAGTTGATTTTGCAGAGAGGCCAATGGAGGTTAATTGGTTTAGGAGGAGGGAGTGGTGGACAGTATCAAAGGCCTTTGAGAGGTCAATGAAGACTGCCCCTGCTAGGGTTCCTTGGTCTGACTAGTGTATGAAACCAGTGAGTTCCAGTAGTGCTGTAGAGGTACTATGGCCTTTACGAAAGCCATGCTGTTCAGGGCTTTGGAATGAGTATTTTTCAAGGTGTTCAACCAACTGGTTGGCCACTAAGCATTCTAGTGCTTTGGAGAGCGGTGACAGAATTGAGATGGGCGGGTAGTTTGACAGCGATGCCCTATCTCCACTCTTGTGGACAGGAGTCACGATGGCCGATTTTCACACCTGTGGGAATTGTGAGTGGCAGAGTGACAGGTTCAGGATCTTAGTTATGGGAAGGAAAACTTCTTTGACAACGAGTGCAATATGTTTGAGGTCCAGTGTGTCTGCGCTTTGTCGTGATTTCCCAAGCACTTTGCGAAGGTATTTTCTGACTAGCGAAGGGGTTAGCTTCTTAAAGTAAAAAAGGGGGGCAGGCTGATGGTGAGCATCAGTAGTAGTGGTGTTGGATTGTGGTGAGTCCTCAAAGAAGTCTGGGGGGAGTATCCCAGACAGGTCCGAGAACGCTCCATTGAAGGCGTTAGCTAAAATTCAAGGGTTCTGGGTAGGGGTACCCTGAATGTTGATCAGGTTCAGTGACAACTTTACATCCTTCCCTAAGACATCCTTCATGTTAGTCCAGAAACTTTTCCCATCGCCACAGGAGGAAGTAAGCAACTTCTTGTGGTGGTTGGATTTAGCATGGCATATTTCCCGGGTGCAGGCATTTCTGGCTTGCTTGTAGGCTAGCTGAGTGTTTACCCGACTCTCTAGCTAGGTGCCAGAGGTGATCATGATTCTTCAGTTTGCTTATGAGGTCAGATGATATCCAGGAGTTAACTGACCCCTGTGCTTTGAGCTTTTTGAGGGGTGCATGCATATCACAGACCTTCGTGAACTGTTGTATAAAGTATTCCAAGGCAGTGTTGACATCTGTAGTGTCAAGTTGTGACCAGTTGGTGTTGGCAAGATCTTGTTTCAAGGACTCCAGATGCCCATGCTTTAGTACCCTACTAAAGGTGAAGCGGGGTGGTGGCTTGAAGAATTTGTTAGTCCAGCTGCAGGAGAGTGGGGAGTAGTCACTAATTGCGTCCGGGTGCACTGTCACGTTGGTGAGTCATTCAGGATTGCTAGAAAGTATCCAATCTAGCAGGGTGCTGGTGCTAGTTTTGTAGTTAACCCTGGTGGGGGAGGAGACAAGCTGAGTGAGGGGGACTGCAGAGATATTGTCTTGGTAAAGGCCTGCATCAGGTGAAAGCCAGTTGATGTTGAGTCCCCTAGTAATATGGTCTCAGAGTTAGAGGGCAGGCCACGGATGAAGTCCACGATACCTTTGAAGCCCTTTTTATGTTCATTACGGGGAACATAGGCAGAGACAATAGTTATGGCTTTGTTGTGTGCCCCGTGTTGGGCTCTGATTGCTAGCGCCTGTGCATTAGGTCCTAGGTCCGCCTGGGGGAGGACGTGCCCTTAATGTAGACTGCACATCCGCCACCTCTCTTGGTAGTCCTGTCAAGCCTGAAAATGTTGAAGCCTGGAAGAGCAACCTCATTATCTGAGATCTTGGGTGAAAGCCAGGTTTCAACTACCGCCAGAATGTCGGGGTTGTGCTGTGAGGACCAGGCTTGTAGTTAATCCAATTTGCTTGGGAGGCTACGGATGTTTAATTTATTTATTTATTTATTGAATTCTCGGATTACAACCTTTGAGCTACAAGCTCATTTACAAAGGTTCCACGTCAGGAAGAAAATGTGAATGTACAATAGCAAAACACAGGGCTACAATGTACATTATACAATTGTCAATGGTAATATGACTGATGGAGTACATGGGATGGGGATTGTGCCTTAACAAACAGGCAAAGTCAGAGCAGCAGCAGTAAATTAGCACGAGAGAGTGGGGAGGAGGAGGGTACAAGAGTGAAGGGAAGGTGGGGAATAGTGGAGGTGTTCAGCTTGCGGGAACCACTGGCTTGTGGTCGCCTTGTCAAGGGGTGGAAGGACAGGGGTTAGAAATAGGGGGAAGAGAGGGGGTGAGAGGACTGGGCTGAGGTCGGGGGGAAGGGGGTTGGTGGAGGAGGGTAGGAGTGGGAAGTAGCAGATTGGGTGATCACTAAAGTGCACTTTGGTGGGGTCGTCAGAATTTATAACCAGGTAGGTTGGACAGGTACGGCAGGTGCATTTCCCTTGGCTGGATAGGTGGGATCGAAGTGCAGATTTGAACAAGCCAATTTTGCTAATAGTGGCTAGTTCAGGTGGGAGTGAGGTAAGCCATAGCGAGACCCGGTATTCAAAGGATTGCTGACCTTGGGTGGTGCGACGGTAGGGGATCTTGATGGAGATCTTATTGGATGTCCTTGTAGTCCTTGTTGGTGCGACCTGGTGTATGAAGGAACTGGGCCCTAGAGGCAGTAGGCCCAGAGTTGCTTTTTTGGCAAGGAGACAGGATGGTAGCGGGCCCTGTCATTCAGATTTAGCCAGCCGGTTTGCTGGTAGAGGTGGCAGGTATAGGTCAGGCGTGGGGCTCCAAGTGCAAGCCTGCAGGCTTTGTTGAGCGTAGTGACGAGTCACCTGAGGGTGCTGTCAGAGGCTGCACTGTAGATAGCAAGGCCATAATCAATAGTTGAGAAGACTGAGCTAATTATGGCAAGCTGGAGGGTTTTATCAGAGAGGCAGCTTCGGTGCTTATATAGCAGGCCAAGCTTCCAGTTAGCTATAGTGGCCACATGATCGATATGTGTGGCGTATGAGAGGAGCCGTCAGGGTGAGGCCTAATGATTTGAAACTAGACCATTTCAATGGCGATCTTTTGTAAATTCTGGATGTTCAGAGTTGCAACCCTGTGGCGGCTGTGCGCAGGGTTAAAGAGCATGGACTTCATCTTTTTGTGGTTGACTAGGAGTTTAGCTTTGTTAAACCAGTCTTCCACATTGTAAAAGTCCTGTTGAAGCTGCTGCTCCAGTGCGATAGGGTCAGGATGACTGGAGTAGATCAGCATATCATCAGCGTAGAGAAGGATTTTTTATTGACAGGCTAGTGGTAGGTTATTTAGAAAGAGACTAAAGAGGAGGGGGCTGAGGATGGATCCTTGGGAGACTCCGATGGACACTTGAAAAGAGTACATTGCTTATTTTTACCTGCTGAACACATCCAGAGAGGTAGCTCCGGAACCAGAATGGTGAGTCAGCGAAGAGCCCACTTACCTCTAATTGGGCCAGGAGGAGGCCATGGTTGACCGTGTCAAAGGCCTTAGTGAGGTCAATAAAGGTTGCCCCTGTGACGTAGACAGCCAGTTCTGAATGATGTATAATATTTTTTTTTTTTAAATAAAATGTATTAATGACTATCTCTGCTGAAAAATATAATGCTCTAGGAGTGACCTCAAACTCCCCCCCCCTCACAGTTTTCAGCTGACAGATGCAAGCCAAGGGAAATGCTGACAGCATGTGTATCACACACACTCAGTTTTTAGATACAATGTGTTACATGGCAGACTAGGAGCTAATTACAGAGTTGTTTAAGTTAACTTTGTTAAGAGGGAAATCATAAAAAAAGATTTATGACGTTGAAGAGAAAAACCCAGGTTATTACACAGGGGTGTGAGGTTGTAAATGCTCATATGAAGCCTGTGTGAGGAGGATGCAGCATGGATCAAAAGAGATGTCATTTGAAACATGAGTCATGCTGAAGGATTGCAAAATTGATACTTTGAAAAGACTACTGTTTTTTTTTTTTTTTTTTTTTATTAGATATATTTTTAAATGTAATCTGACACAGGAGGAGCTACCTGACCTCGCCAAAAATGGGTTGGCCAATACAGTTGTTTAAGGAATAATTCTGTTTTACAAAGACATATTTTTACCTAGACTCTGACCAAGCAAGATCGGTGAGCATTTAAGCAAGTATTTAGAGACTAAGCACTGAAGTAGGAATTTGCACTGTTTAAACCTTGTTTTCTTTTAAAAGATTTGTATGTCTTTTGATATAGGAGTTCTGTATTTTGTGTTTCACATATTTTTAACTATTTTAATAAAATTCTTTTTGGAACTTACTTGGTCTGTCTTTGACTTCTTTTTATTTTGTAAGAAAAGTACATGGTTATTGCAGATACTAAACATAAGCTTGAATGGTGGTACCAAACTGGAAAGAGAAGCATTTGAAATCTGAGGACTTTATTAAAGTTTTAAAGGGTTCATCTCTGTACACCTGGTTAGGTGCCCGTAGGCAAAGATATCTGGCCCCCCGCAGACAGACATATCTCAGCCTGTGCATTGGGTATGCTAGCAAGAGGTTAACAGTTTGAATCCCTCCAGAACTTGAGACCAAAGGTTAATCTGAACTCACAAAAACAGACAAGAGGGTTACCTTGTCTGTTACACTGTTCACAAGACTGCGCTCAGAGGTTGGCACTTTAGGAGTAGAGGGCCTGACCTGCTGAGTGGGTTTGTGACAGATTGGTCGACAGCGGTGGCATATTTTGGTATCACAAGCTTGTATTGTTCTGTGTCAGCTTGAAACCGTAAGCTCTCTTACAAAGAAAGAAAAAGGCAGAGTTTTATTTTAAAAAGGAAACAGAACTATATATCACTTGGATTACAGTCGAGTTCCTACCCATTTTATTTATTTTTTTCTAAAGTGCAAGTCAGAGTAGCCGTAGTCAGGGAAGAAGAAAATGGCTTCTGACTACAGCAGGCACACTGTAGAGTACTTGAAGCAGTTGTGCGGGGACAGGGGAGTCCTGTTCGAGGTGACAGCCAAAAAGCAGAATCTCATAGAGGCCCTGATGGTAGCAGACACCCAGAGCAGCGAGTCACCGACCGTGACTGAAAAGGACAGCAGGGCCACTGTCAGTGAAAGGCCACAGCAGCAGGGGAAGGTCACCTGTATCCTGAATCCAAAGGTACTCAAACTGCAAACTGAGTTGCGCAAGATGGAACTGGAGGCACAGCGACAACAGAGGGAGGCAGACCATGAGGAGCATGAGCACCAGCGAGCTGCAGAGGACAAGAGACAGCAAGAACGCAGAGAGGCAGAGCAAGAACAGCGAGCTGCAGAGAAGAGGAGAGAGGAGCACCAGTGGCAACATGAATTGGAGAAGCTACGACTCCCAACCAGCGGCACCAGGGCAGGTAAGTGGTTTGGGTTTAACTGGGACTGCAGGACTGGGTTACAAATTGAACTCCAAATTAATAGCTGAGTTTAAGGAAGGGGAGGACATGGCCGCCTTTTTAAATTCTTTTGAACAAGTGTGTATTCAGGCTAAAATTCCTAGAGAGTCCTGGTGCTTCCAGCTATCCCCGCTACTTACCGGAAAAGCTCGGGATGCATTGGGTCACATGAACAATGAGGACAGTGATGATTACAGCAAGTTAAAAGCTGCCCTGTTAAAAAAGTTTGAATTAACTGCTGAATCATACAGAGCTAAATTCCGTAAGCTCAGGAGAAGCCCTGATATGAGCTATGAGGAGCTAGCCACGAAACAACGTCAGTTTTTAAAACGTTGGTGGGAAAGACTTGAGGCAACCTCTGTTGATAAAATTAAAAATGTGATTTTATTAGAACAGTTTTATTGGGCATGCCCAGCAGAGCTAAAAACCTGGCTAGAGAACCGAGATCCAAAAACAGGGCAAGAGGCTGCTGAACTCTCGGACCGCTATGCCAAGAGTAGACCTGCTCTGAGAATGAATGGGGCAGGCGTGGCAGCGCAGAAATGGAAAAGCGCGAATTCAGGGCAGCTAAAACCCTCACTGCCTCTGCTGAAACCAGTTAGTCCCAGGTTTCAACGAAAAGATTTATCTGAAGTAAGAAATGCATGTTGGTTGTGTAAGGAAACTGGGCATATTGCCAGACAGTGCCCCAAAAAGGCGAGCCAAAATACACAACAGGGTGCTACAAAAGAAGTGGGTTGTTTGTGTGTCCCTGAGAGCATGCCAGTGAACATGAGGGAACACATGCACCCAGTCATAGTAAATGGTGTATAGACGCAGGGGTTAAGGGACACAAAGGCATCCCTGACATTGGTAAAGGGGGATCTGGTACAGCCTGGTCAGCTTATACCCAATAAATACGTAACTGTACAAGGGTTTACTGGTGAAGAGAAAACATTGCCACTCACTAGTGTTCTCCTGGACTGGGGTGAAACAGGGGGAACTGTGCAACAGGTGGCTGTAGCCAACACATTAGTAGTGGATGTGATCCTGGGTAACAATCTCCAGCAGGGGATGGTATGTGCAGTTACCCGTAGCCAAGCGGCAAGGGAAAATAGTAGTTCCCTGAACCCCACAGAAACCAGTGTGGAAAGCACTGAGAGGCTGGTTCCCCAGCCTGTGTATCCTGATATGGAGTCTGATAAAAAGGGGGGTAGAAATTTCCCCGGTAGCAAGTAACTACACAGCTACAGAGGGTTACTCTGAAGAGGGAGGGGTGACCTCTTGTCAGAGGGTTGGGACTGACAGTGATCCTGAGGGCCCTGATGCTAGTGCTAGGGACCCTAGTTTAGCAATGGGAGGGGACCTGTCCCATGCCTTGGGAATGTGTGAGGGGTTTGCAGCTGCTCAGAGGAGTGACCCTAGTTTAGAGAAGCTGAGGGCTTGGGCAGACTCGGACGGCACACAGGGAGGTGACGGCAACCATAAGGTTTATTGTGAAAATGGACTTATGTATAGTCAGACAGTGCAGACAGAGGGAGTGGTGCTAGGCAGGTGGCTTGTCGTTCCCCAGGGGTATCGTGAGCAGTTGCTCAAAACTGCATGATATTCCCTTGTCTGGTCATCTGGGAATTGCGCGCACTACGCAGCGGTTGGCTCAGAATTTCTACTGGCCTAACTTCACCCAGCAGGTGAAGGAGTACTGCAGGTCTTGTCACCGGTGCCTAGAAATAGGGAAGGCGGGCAAGAAAACCCAAGCCACCCTGATCTCCTTGCCCACAGTTGAGGAGCCATTCCAGAGGGTGGGAATGGATACTGTGGGGCCTTTAAATACCCCCAGCTCCTTAGGGAAGAGATTCATCCTGACTGTGGTGGATTATGCCACCCGGTACCCAGAGGCAGTCGCCCTATCCTCTCTGAGGACAGACAAAGTGGCAGATGCCTTATTTGGGATTTTCTCCCGTGTTGGGTTTCCGCAGGAGGTAATCACCGATCAAGGGGGTTCCTTCATGTCGGACCTAATGAAATGTTTATGGGAGAAGTGTGGGTGGGCAGAGATGCATAACATCAGATCACCCACAAGCCAATGGGCTTGTGGAACGATTCAATGGTACCCTAAAGTCAATGCTCCAGGCGCTTGCTGAACAGCATGGGAGGGACTGGGAGAAATACCTTCCCACCTGTTGTTTGCATACAGGAGGTGCCCCAAGAGTCAACAGGATTTTCCCCCTTCGAACTCTTTTATGGACGCCGGGTACGTGGGCCCCTAGACTTGATCCGGGAGGAGTGGGAAGGCAAGCACGCCACTCAGGGAACTCCCATTGTGGATTACATCCTTAGGTTTAGGGAAAAGCTGAAGAAGCTTATGGGGACAGCCCAGAGCAACCTAGCAGCTGCCCAACAGAAACAAAAAGTGTGGTACGACTGCAGAGCCAGAGCTCGCTTGTACTTGGTGGGTCAGGAAGTCATGGTCCTTATTCCGGTACGGAAAGACAAGCTGCAAGCTGAGTGGGCAGGACCGTACAAAGTGGTTAGGAAGGTAAATGATGTGAACTACATTGTGGAGTTACCTGACAGAAGACAGACTGAAAGGATGTACCATGTCAACATGATGAAGCCATATGCAAATAGGGCTGACATGGTGTTTGCAGTGTGTAGTCATGGGCAGGGGACGGACGAAAGAGACCCCCTTCTGGATTTGCTGGAGGAAAGTAAGCGGGAGTCCTCTGTGGAGACAGTAAATTTGTCTCCCCAGCTGGCCCCGGGCCAGATCCAGAAAGTAAGGGAGGTTTTAGCAGACTTTGTCCCCTTGTTTAGCGCCAAGCCTGGACTAACCCCCTTAGCGACACACGATGAGGAGACAGGGACACAGACTCCCATTCGGCGGACAGTATATCGGGTGTCAGAGGCTGTGCAAAAGGACATTAGGAGGGAAGTGGAGGAGATGCTGGATTTAGGGGTAATCCAGAGATCCCACAGCCCCTGGGCCTCACCCATAGTCCTTGTGCCCAAGCCAGATGGCTCAACTCGTTTCTGTGTGGACTATTGTGGACTGAACGCAGTCACAAAGTCCGACGCCCACCCGATGCCCCGGACGGACAAACTCCTGGACAAGTTGGGAGGGGCGACCTTCCTTACGACTACTGACCTGACAAAGGGGTATTGGCAGGTAGAATTAACAGACAGAGCTAGGGAGAGGTCGGCCTTCATCACTCTGATAGGCTTATTTGAGTTTAAAGTAATGCCTTTTGGAATGAAGAACGCCCCAGCCACTTTCCAAAGGTTGGTGAACCAGGTGTTTAATGGTGCCGAGGGGTACGCCATGGCGTACCTGGATGACACTGCCATCTTTAGTACCAGCTAGGAGGAATACCTATCCCACCTTAGGGAAGTGCTGGGCAGGGTACAGAGGGCCGGGCTCACTGTCAAAGCTGAGAAGTGCCAGGAGGCCATGGGGGAAGTGGCATACCTTGGGCATGTGGTAGGCTGGGAACAGCTCCGTCCTAACCAAATAAAGACAGAGGTGATCCAGGCGTGGCCCACACCAGAAAACCAGAAGCAGGTCAGGAGCTTTCTAGGGATAGCAGGGTACTACAGGAAATTTGTACCCAAGTACAGTGCCCTGGCTGCTCCCCTATCTGACCTGACAAAGAAAAAGATGCCAAAGAAAATTACCTGGGGCCCAGCCTGTGAGGAAGCCTTTACCAGACTGAAGGAGGCACTGTGCAGTGCTCCTGTTTTGACAAATCTTGACTATAGCAAAACCTTTACAGTTCAGACGGATGCCTCAGACGTGGGTATTGGGGCAGTACTGAGCCAGACGTCCAGCCAAGGGACAGATCATCCAGTAGTGTACCTGAGCAGAAAGCTGCTTCCCAGGGAGCAAGCGAACTCCACGGTGGAAAAGGAGTGTCTTGCCATAGTGTGGGCCCTAAAGAAATTAGTGCCATACTTGTATGGGCAGCATTTTGTGGTGCAGACTGACCACAACCCCCTGGTTTGGCTGACGCAGATGGGGAAGAACAATGGCAGACTACTAAGATGGAGTCGTGCTTTACAAGGGTATGATCTAAAAATCATACATAGAGCTGGACCGAAGAACCAGAATTCAGATGGACTGTCTAGGGTCTATGAGGAGTGAACTGATTTGGGAAGCTCATCCCATGTAGGGGATAGATCACCCAAATTCAGTCTAGGTGGGGAGGAGTGTGACATAGATAGCCAGTTCTGAGTGCTGTATAACATTTTTTTTTTAATATAAAATGTATTAATGACTATCTCTGCTGAAAAATCTAATGCTCTAGGAGTGACCTCAAACCTCCCCACCCCCAGTTTTCAGCTGACAGATGCAAGCCAAGAGAAATGCTGACAGTATGTGTATCACACACACTCAGTTTTTAGATACAATGTGTTACATGGCAGACCAGGAGCTAATTACAGAGTTAAGTTAACTTTGTTAAGAGGGAAATCATAAAAAAAAGGTTTATGACGTTGAAGAGAAAAACCCAGGTTATTACACAGGGGTGCGAGGTTGTAAATGCTCATATGAAGCCCGTGTGAGTAGGATGCAGCATGGATCAAAAGAGATGTCATTTGAAACATGAGTCGTGCTGAAGGATTGCAAAATTGATACTTTGAAAGGACTACTGTTTTTTTTATTAGATATATTTTTAAATATAATCTGACAGAGGAGGAGCTAGCTGACCTCACCAAAAATGGGTTGGCCAATACAGTTGTTTAAGGAATAATTCTGTTTTACAGAGACACATTTTTACCTAGACTCTGACCAAGCAAGACCGGTGAGCACTTAAGCAAGTATTTAGAGACTAAGTACTGAAGTAGGAATTTGCACTGTTTAAACCTTGTTTTCTTTTAAAAGATGTGTATGTCTTTTGATATAAAAGAGTTCTGTATTTTGTGTTTCACATATTTTTAACTATTTTAATAAAATTCTTTTTGGAACTTACTTGGTCTGTCTTTGACTTCTTTTTATTTTGTAAGAAAAGTACATGGTTATTGCAGATACTAAACATAAGCTTGAATGGTGGTACCAAACTGGAAAGAGAAGCGTTTGAAATCTGAGGTCTTTATTAAAGTTTTAAAGGGTTCATCTCTGTACACCTGGTTAGGTGCCCGTAGGCAAAGATATCTGGCCCCCCGAAGACAGACATATCTCAGCCTGTGCATTGGGTATGCTAGCAAGAGGTTAACAGTTTGAATCCCTCCAGAACTTGAGACCAAAGATTGATCTGAACTCACAAAAACAGACAAGAGGGTTACCCTGTCTGTTACATTGTTCATAAGACTGCGCTCAGAGGTTGGCACTTTGGGAGTAGAGGGCCTGACCTGCTGAGTGGGTTTGTGACAGCCCCCACCAAATGCCCCTGGTCGAAGGCACTGTGAATGTAACCAGTGAACTCAAGAAGCGCTGTGGTAGTGCTGTGGTGTTAACAGAAGCCATGTTGGTGTTGGCATTGTAGCTGGTATTTGTCAAGGTGTTCAACCAGCTGACTGTAGACTATACGCTCAAGGGCTTTTGAGATAGGTGGGAGAATTGAAATTGGGTGGTAGTTGGCTTGGTCAGACTTACTGCCTGCTTTGTGAATTGGGGTTATGACTGTGGCTTTCCAGAGTTTGGGGAAGGTACCTGTGGTGAGGGACAGATTTATGATACAGATCAGTGGGGTTAGCAGTTCGTCAAGGGTAAGAGAGATTAGTTTAAGCTCGAGGCCCTCGGAGCTGTGCCTGGACTTTCCAAGGACTCTGGAGATATATTTTTTATCTCACCTATAGATAGTACTCTGAGGTAGAATGGGGGCTTGGAACATTGGGGGGAAACTTTGGGGGCTAGGCTGATTGGTACCGGCTTGGTCAACGTCAGCGTCTTTGGCATTTAGGATAGCTGCCCAGTTCAGTTGCAGGAGGTGTTGCTTAAAGAGCCCTAACATGCCCTTTTTTAGTATGCGGATATTATTACCTTGGCAGGCAGTTTAGGGGCCCTGTTGGACCAGGTGAAGATGATGGGAGAATGTTTGTTTGTTTAAAAGTTTATTTTTATACAGGTTAGTTTGTTGGAGAATTAAATCCCCATTTATAACAAATTCCTGTGGAACCTAAATACAACAACAAAACAAGAACAATAAATAAGTACACACAATACAAAATCGTATTAACCTAAAACAACTCGAATGGTCACTTAGGGAGTCAGGGAGTACTTTTATGCTGGAGATATGTTCTGGGTGGTTAGTTAGTACCCAGTCTAATAAGATACTGGAACCTGATCTGTAGTTTGTATAGGTGGGTTGTTCCACGAGCTGAAGGAAGTTGACTGAGGAGACCGCATCCTTATAAGTGGCAGAATCCTGAGACAACCAATTGATGTTGAAATCCCCCAGCACTATGACTTCGCTACTGGAGCGGATGTTGGCTAGATGCTCATGCAGCACTCTAAATCCCTCAGCTACTTTCCTAGGGAGTAAGTAGGCTGAGACGAGAGTAAGGCCCTTGCCCTGGGTGCCTAGGGTTAAATGCACTGAGAGTATCTTATCGTTTTTTCCCGTACTTAATTGTGGGAGAGCTAGCCCCTGCAGGTAGTCTTTTATATAGATCATGCAGCCGCCACCCCTCTTTCCTAGTCGATCGTGGCAGAAGGGGGTGTACCCGTGGAGCTGGACTTGGCTGTCCTTGGTCCTGGGAGTAAGCCATGTTTCAGTTAAGGCCAGCATGTCTGGGTTGTGTTGCACTACCCAGGCTTGCAGCAGGTCAAGTTTTGGCAGCAGACTGCAGATATTAAGGGATGCTATGGTGATCAGACGACTTATCCTGGTTAGCCCTGAGGCATTGTAACCGGGGCCAGGGTTAGGATGAATATTTCCAGATAGCATTAAGAGTAGCCAGGCTACTCGGATCGCAAGGAGTTTGAGTTGATTGACTGAGCGAGGTGGAAGGCATTGGGACCGGGGTTGATTACTACTAGTGTTGTAGGCAAAGTGGCTTGTTAGTGTAGTAGGCGGCAGGATAGGGTAGTGATGGTCAGTGGACACAGTGACCCTAACATCAGGGGGGCTTCGGTCATTGGGCTGCCAGGCCCTGATGTGGAGTTAGGGATCCCATCCCTGTATACAGGAAGCGGTCCCAGAGCTGTACTGCAGCAGGCATGCGTCAAGGCAGTAGGAAGTAGCAGGAAGGCCACGAGGGATGTTACTAGCCAGACTGCACATGGTGGCATTGCAGGTTTTATAGCATTGGGCATTGCTGGTTGCTGTGGGTGCACAGTGGGAGTTTGAATGTGGTTCAGACAGTGGGAGTTTTTTTGTCTTGGTGCGCCCTTAGCAGCTCACTGGGTTGAGTGGGGTGCCTGTACTTTACAGGTTAGATAGGGATTGGATCCTGAGCAATGCCCATTCTCCGGAGATAATATGTATGTTCCTTGGACTACTGGGTGCAGTGCCACCCTTTATTTTTATTTTTTATTTAGTTTTTGTTGACCGGGTAAGTGCACTAGACAAATCCTGCCTATTTTCAGGCACGACCCGGGGGAGGGCGATACAGATGAATGCCAACTGACCTTGAACCAGATTAAGTTGTTGGTGGTATTTTTTGTGAATGAGGGAAATTTAGCCAGGACACCGGGGAAATTCCCCTACTCTTTTCGATAAGTGCCATGGGAGCTTTAACATCCACCTGAACTACCACCAATCCAGGCAGATGGGACCTCGGTTTAACGTCTCATCCGAAAGATGGATTTGAGTATACGATCTGTAGGTGGTGCACCCGGTGAGATAGGGTACCGTTTAACTTTAAAGGGCAGTGCCTGCTTTTGGTGACTACTCAGATGGGCAGGGACGCAGAGAAGAGGAGTGGTAGAGAACTGAGTGGGAAGAGTAAAAGGATGAAGGAGGCCTGGGGGGTGGGGTGGGAGAAAAATACCAGTGTGCTTTAGTGGCAGACAGAGCTAGCTGAGGTGCCAAAGTCCTATACAAAAGTCAATACAAAAGGCGCTCCAATCGGTGGCGACACTGAGAGGAGGCTGTCCAATCAGGATTCGCCTTAAAGTTACCGCACCAATCAGGAGCATCGGCTCCATTAGACCTGCTGGCAGCAGTACCTGGGGTATTGATCCAACGAGGAGAACCACAGGGGTGGCTGGAGAAACGGGAGAGTGGTTGGGCGGCGGCCGTGGATTCGGCCAGCGATGCCTCCATTCGGCTGTGGTGCGCCACTTCAGGCACAAGACCCTGGGGAGGAAGAGGGAGAGGGAGAAAATACCGAAATTTGGGTACCTGTAAATTTTCTTTCTCTGACAGCTGGTCTCCGGGCTTCCTTACTCCTCGGCTGTTCTTCCTGGTGTCAGTGATAGGCAGGTCCAGAAGTGTGCAGCAGGGGAGTATAAGAAGCCTTCCCCATCCGGAGATCGTCAGTCATTTTCAATGCAGTTCCCCTGAGGCAATATTATGAGAACTAGGAAAACGAAGAACATGAACAGTTACAACATAAGGGCCCGGGGGCCCACCAACTATATACATTCTGAGAGGGCATCCGAAGCCCGGAGACCAGCCGTTGGAGAAAGAAAATTTACAGGTACCCAAATTTCTGTTTCTCTCTCCTGGGCTGGTCTCCGGGCTTCCTTACTCCTGGGATATTCAAAAGAAGTGCATCCCTAGATATCCCGGGTGGGAAGAATGCTAAGTGTTCTTAGGGTTCCAACACTGTTTGAAGCCCTCTGCAAAAAGATGCTTCCATGAGGACATGACATCCAGTTTGTAGAATTTAGTAAAAGTATGAATGGATGACCACTGGCTGCTCTGCATAAGTCTGCTGGAGATGCCTCTGAAGTTTGCCCATGACGCGGCCATCGCCTGGTGGAATGGGCTCACTGACCAGGCAGAGATACTCCCGCCTTGTCATATGCCATGGTGATTACTGATCTAATCCATCTGGCTATAGAGTCTTTTGATGCTTTTTTACCCATATTTTGGCCTGCAGTCAAAATAAACAAGCTTGATGTTTTGCAAAAAGTGTCTGTTCTCTTAATATAGATTCTGATTGCTCTCCTCGGATCTAGAGAGTGAAACTCTCTTTCCTTTTCGTTTTTCGGGTGAGGGCAGAAAGAAGGAAGTATGAGCACTTGGTTACAGTGGAAGAGAGACATGACCTTCGGTAAAAAGCCTGGATCTGTCCTAAGTACCATAGAATCCAGATGAAAAACTGTGTAGGGCTCTTTCGTTGACAGCGCCCTCAGTTCGCTGATTTTCCTGGCTGACGTACTGGCCACCAGAAAAACCACCTTCATTGTAAGATGCATGACTGATGCTTCCTTCAGAGGCTCGAATGGCACTTTTGTTAGGGCCCTGAGGACCAGATTAAGTTTCCAAGGTGGTACAATTGGCTTAATTGGGGGGCGTTTTAACATTGCTGCCCTTAAAAACCTCCTGACATGAGGGTGAGACCCCAGCGTGTCCCCTGAGTCGGCGAACAAAAGCGCCCCCCCCGTGCCGAAACTTGAACTCGTAAGGTGGCTGGCTACAACCCCTTGTCGAATCCCTCGTGGAGAAATTGTAAAAGCACCGGGAGGGTTATTGGATGATCCTGTATAGCTCTGAAGCGGAGCCAGAAGAAGAATCTTCTCCATATCCTATAATACACCCTGGAGGATGAGGCATGTCGGGAGCTGACCATCATTTCGATAACTGGAGCAGTGTAACCTAACTCTTTGAAAGTTTCCCGCTCAATCTCCAAGCCGAGAGGGATAGATTGCACAGACTGTGGTGCAAGACTGGACCTTGATGGAGAAGGTCTGAGAAGGGCTGGAAAACTAAAGGTTGTGCCTTTGACAGATGAATGAGTAGAGGGAACCAGGGGCGGCGTGGCCACCTGGGACAGACTAGGATCATTTCCGCCTTGTCTCTGGCCACTTTGTGGAGGACCCTGGAGAGAAGTGGGATTGGAAGAAAAGCGTACAGGAGGACGAGGTGACCCCAGTTTAGGAGAAGGCATCCTGAGCTAATGCTAGATTGTCTCTGGCTAGGGAGCAGAACTGCTGAGCCTTTGAGTTTTGTCAGCATGCAAACAGATCCACTTGTGGATTGCCCCACCTCTGTACGAGGAGCTGGAAGGCATCGTCCTTCAGTTCCCATTCTCCTGGGAGAACGTCCCTACGGCTTAGCTAGTCTGCTGTGATATTTTCCTGACTTGGTATGTACACTGCTCTTATGCTTGCCAGGTGCTTCTTTGCCAGCGAAAGAGGAGAAGAGATTCCTGAAGCATTTTTGAGCTTCTTGTGCCACCCTGATGGTTGATGTAGGCCATTGCTGTTTGATTGTCTGTTAGAATCAACACATCCCTGTTGCGCACCTGCCGATGGAAGTGCATCAGGGCTAGAAGAACTGCCCTCATCTCCAGGACATTTATGCTGTACCTCGATTCCGTCAGGGACCACTTGCCTTGGGTTGACATCTGTTGTAGGTGAGCCCCCCACCTGCTGAGGCTTGCATCTGTCTTGATTCTTATTTGATGTGGATGGCCTAGGTCTCGACCTCTCATCATATTTTGTCTCCGAGACCACCATGCAAGGGTGCTTTTTACCTGCTGTGACACTGGGATGAGGTGGAGCTGAGTGTGCCTGGACTGGGACCACAGCTTGAGCAGGTGCGACTGAATGGGCCGCACGTGCACCAGAGCCCATGGAACTGAGTCTGCCAGTGACACTAGTGTCCCAATAAGTTGTAAAAAGGACTGAGCCGACAGTTGATTGTTCCTTTGGAATTTGCTGATGAGTTTTAACAGGTCCCTGAACTTTGAGTCGGGAGGAAATACCTTGTTGATCTGCGTCCTGAATTCCGCTCCCAGGTGGTTCAGGCTCTGACTTGGAATTAGGGAGCTCTTCTTCCGGTTGATTAGAAAACTGTGAGCCGTGAGGCACTGGACTACATCCGCCACTGCCTGTACCACTTGGTTGAGCTGCGGAGCCTTGATGAGGATGTCGTCCAGATAAGGGAATAGCTGGATCCCCCGGTTCTGTAGGTGGGCTATTACTGCTACCAGGACCTTCGAGAAGGTTCTTGGGGCTGAGGACAGTCCGAACGGAAGAGTCTTGAACTGGAAGTGACGGTTGCCTAGCTTGAACCTCAGATATTGCCTGTGCCTGTCATGAATCGGAATATGTAGATAGGCATCTTGCAGGTCGATGGATGCTAGGAAGTCTCCATGCAGCACTTCCTTGGCAATTGAGGCCAATGTTTCCATCTTGAATGGTCTGCTGCGCACAAAGTGGTTTAGGAATTTGAGGTCTAGGACTGGTCTGTGACCTCCTATGTGCTTGGGCACAATGAAAAACATAGAGTAGACCCCCTGGTGGAGCTCTGTGGGGGGAACCTGTTCGATAGCCCCGGCTTGCAGAAGATCCGTGATGGCCTGCAGTGTGGCTTGCCTTTTGGATGAGTTGTTTGAAACAGGAGAGGGCACCACATGTGGTAATGGGGGCTTGGACTCGAATTCTATTAAGTATCCCTGGCGGATAATGTCTAACACCCATCTGTCCGACGTTGTTTGGACCCATTCCTCGAGAAAATCTGAAAGTCTGCCCCCTACTCGAGGACGAGCCCGCATTTCCTCATTGTGCTTTCTTGTTGCTGTTTCCTGTGTCTCTAGGACTTCCCCTCCACCTGATCCATCTCCCCTAAAAGTCCGCTGGTGTCGGGAGAACCATGGCCTTTTTCCTGAAGAATTGGGATTCTGACCCTTGTTGCAACCTCTGTCATGAAAATTACGCCTTGCGCCTGAAGGCCAGGCTTTGCCTCGGCTCCTAGACTGGGGCATATGCACCTTTGCTGTTTCACCTGATTCCTTCACCGCCTCCTTCAGCGCCGACCCGAACAGAAGGTTGCCTTCGTATGGTGCATTCACCAAATGGCTCTTTGAGGAAGCATCCGCGTACCACACTCAGAGCCATAGGTTGCGACGAGCAGAGGTTTGGTAAAACATGGTCTGCGCGGCACATCGGACCGCCTCCTCTGATATATTCGCTGCATAGGCGGAGGCCAATCCCATGAACTGTAGCTGTTGGATAATGGGGGAGTTCTTTTCTGGATCCTCTGCGAACTGAAAAACTAAATCCGATGCCCAGGATAAGGTGGCTCTGGTGGAGAAAAGGTTTGCCGTGGCGGCCTTAAGGAGGTTGCCGAGGCTTGAAAGCCGTTTTTGAGCGACGAGTCCACCTTTCTGTCCACTGGGTCTCTCAGCGAAGTCCCTCCCTCAGCTGGGATGACAGTTTCCTTGGTCAGGTTGGAAATCAAGGGGTCGATTCTGGGGCAGTCTAACCACTTTTCGGATTGTTTTTTGTCAAACCTGAGAAGTTTGGAGATCCGTTTGGTAACCAGATACGCACGCTCTGGACCCTGCCATTCTTCTTTTAGCAAGTCCTCAATGGCGGGAGGGATGGGGAAGGCTGTAGCAGGTCTCGAGGCGGACGCCAGATGAAAAACCTGTTTTGGTTGTGTGGTGACCGGTGGGGAGGGGCCGAGGTGAATCTCTGATATGACCTTTTTGATAAAGAAGTCTAGGTCCCCTAGGTCAAAATTTCTGGTCGGGGAGTCGTCAGGATCCGACGAGGAATCTACTATCTCTCCCTCTTCTGTGGAACAGCTGGTGACTGAGGAGCCCAGGGAGTATCCCCAGTTATGTCTGACCTTGTATCCGCCCCCTGTTCCATTCTGTGAACGAGACCTTTTTCTTTGCCTGTGACTAGCATGATGGTGACCGTCCTCCTCTGGAGATCTGTCCTCGTCTCTAAATTTTTTCTTGGGGCGGGAGTGATGAGAGGAAAGCCCCCCTTTGTCGGAAGAGGAGGGGGTCCTTTTTCTCCTGGCTTTCCTGTGTGGTCTCCCATCTGGCGATCCTGGAGGGTGCCGCTCAAAGGAAGAGGGGTCCAGAGCAAAGGCTTTGTTCAATCTGTCTATGAGTTCGGCGTCAAGGGAAGGGGGAAGGTCCCTGGATGTTACTCCCCGCTCAGACCTCGAGGCAGCAAGCCATTCGGACCTTTCCGGAATACTTGACTGTGCCCGCCTGGACCTCTCCTGACCATTTGCTTGAGAGTAGCTGGTGTCTGCTGTGCTGTCCCCTCTAGCTGCCACTGCCTTCTCACATGTGAGGCAGAGTGAGCCAACAAATGTAATCAGGAGAGGGGACTTACAGCGCAGGCATTTTTTTCCCTCGGCTTGATTTTTCTGAGGTCATCTTCTGTAGTTCCCCCTGTTGTGGGGACAGGCAAAAGGATGAAAAAACAGTCCTTTTTGGCACTACTGAATAAAGCAGACCTATGAGCCCTTTTAAGTACTGCTGCGCTGGCCCCTTTAAGTACTGCTGTGAAGGCCCCTTAGTAATGGCTCCTTTAAGCCTCTAGGCACTGTATGCCTTCTGCAATTGGCCCTTTTAAGCCTTAAGGCACTGTATGCCTTCTGTTGCTTGGTTGGCTGGGGGGGGGGTGCGATGTCTAAGCCCTAGCCTTCAAGCACAGCCTGCCCGAACGCTCAGCAGCTTGGCAGTGAAGCCCCTCTAGCTAAAACAGCCTAGCGTGTGGAAGCGCTATCCCTCTGACGTTTTGGTGCCAGAAACAACCCTGGGCGTGAGATAGCCCGGCGGGTCTTCAAGCTCCTCCGACCACTTCAAATGGCAGAGATCGCACCGTGGTGCGAAACAATACCTCAGCTCCATGATGGATCTTCAGTGAAAATGCACCTCGGATTGTTGTACGGGTCTTGTGCAATCGCCGGGCTAATGTTGAAAAACACTGCTCACAGGGTCTGCTATGGGTGAGACCAGCCTGTGTAGCATGCAGGGCTAAGGCTGATCTCACCGAGGCTACTCATTGTTAAAAATAAGAGACCACTTACAGTTGTCGCTTTTCTGGATCCTCTGCCCCCAAAAGAAAGTTGTTTTACTGTAAATTGTCAGCCCTGCCACGTGTGACAGGGCTCTGCTGCAGAGTACCTGCTTCACCAAAGGCAGGAAGTAGACTGATGATCTTCGAATGGGGAGGGCTTCTTATACTCCCCTGCTGCACAGTTCTGGACCTGCCTATCACTGACACCAGGAAGAACAGCCCAGGAGTAAGGAAGCCCAGAGACCAGCCCAGGAGAGAGAAACAGGGAATTATAGCATCTGAGACACAGGGACGGGTGTCTGGCGGCAGTTCGTCAGTTGGGGGTGATTTACAGGTAAACAAAGGCAGTGAAGATGCAGAGTGCAGATGGGAGGAAGTGTTGGGTGGAGAATAATAGATAGGGGAGAAGGGTAGCCAACGGTGATTAGAATTACGAGAGGGAGTAGTGTTATATGGAGCAGAGAATAGCTAATCGAGAGTAGGGGGAGGGTGCAGGGCAGGGAAAAACAGCAAATATAGATTTATGGAAAGGAGGAACAGCACAATGATGGAGATTTAGCAGAAACTGGGAAGAAAGTAGCTATAGGCTGAAGGCTGTGAGAGCAAGGCTAGAAAAACAGAAGGAGAAACTCTGGATTTACTCTAATATCAAGCAAGCAATTTTCAAAATGCAGTAATAAAAAGGTGCAGCACTAGTTTAAGCACTAAGGCAGCTTATTTCAAATCTAATTAAACTTCATACAACACAGTTAGGAGGTTTAGGCAGCTATACAGTTTCAGACAAAATACCAGCATACTTTAGCGGCAGACAAAGCTAGCTGAGGTGCCAAAGTCCTATGCAAAAGTCAATACAAAAGGCGCTCCAATCGGTGGCGACACTGAGAGGAGGCCATCCAATCAGGATTTGCCTTAAAGTTACCGCACCAATCGGGAGCGTCGGCTCCATCAGACCTGCTGGCGGCAGTACCTGGGGTACTGATCCGACGAGGAGAACCACAGGGGTGGCTGGAGAAACTGGAGAGTGGTCAGGCGGCGGCTGTGGATTCGGCCGGTGATGCTGCTTTTCGGCTGTGGTGCGCCGCTTCAGGCGCGGGACCCTGGGGTATTGATCTGACGAGGAGAACCACAGGGGCGGCTGGAGAAACGGGAGAGTGGTTGGGCGGCGGCCGTGGATTCGGTCGGTGATGCTGCCTTTCGGGTGTGGTGCACTTCTTCAGGCATAGGATCTTGGGGTATTGATCCGAATAGGAGAACCACAGGGGTGGCTGGAGAAACGGAAAAGTGGTTGGGCGGTGGCCGTGGATTCAGCCAGTAATGCCACCTTTTGGTTGTGGTGCGCCGCTTCAGGTGCGGGACCCTGGGGTATTGATCCGACGAGGAGAACCACAGGGGCGGCTGGAGAAACGGGAAAGTGGCTGGGTGGCGGCCGTGGATTTGGTCGGTGATGCCGCCTTTCGGCTGTGTGAGGCTATCTTGATTGTTCCTTGAGTTGGGTGGTTAGAGAGGTGTAGTGGATTAGCTGGGCCAGGGTATGGGTGCACATCCCCAGCCCTGAGCAATATCAGTCAGTGAGCTGTTAGTCGGTAGCCACACAACTTTTTACAGAGGCGGTTGCTGTTCTGCCTGCAAGTACACTGTGTGCAGGGTGTTGAGAGCCATGAGGGTTTGGTGCGTAGAATAAGGGTAGGGGGTAGGTTGGAAGTCCTCAGTGTTAGCCACTATTGCGGGGGTAGCAGGAGCCAGTGAGCGGACCAGGCTCCTTTAGCAAGTGCGAAGTAGTGCCCAGTGACACAGTAAGGTTCATAGTGGATGTTGATGCCTGGGTACGTTGGCAGTTGGGGAGCCTTCTGACATCTTGAACTATGGCCATAGCATAGGATTGTGAGGATGATGAGCTGCTGCAACAGGGTACAGAGACTGGTCATGTTTCATAGTCTGGGCAGCCTGCTACCAACACCACGCGGAGGTGTGTAGTGTGCGACTAGGAGACCTGGCAGCAGGAGTAATACAATTGCACAGCCCCTAGTGGTGGTGAGGTATAGGCTGCAGATGGGAAAGTCGATACTTAGTAATTTACAAGACCTCGTGACCAACCTACCCTATAAAGCAAAGTGTCCAGATAGGGTGACAAGACCTCGTGACCAACCTACCCTATAAAGCAAAGTGTCCAGATAGGGTGACAAGACCTCGTGACCAACCTACCCTATAAAAGCAAAGTGTCCCGATAGGGGTGCACAGCGCCAAGGGGTTGATTTGGTGGCAGGAGCCGCATCTGCTGGCCTTGTATCCTGGCTGGAGGTCTTGGGGCGCACTGAGAGGCTTGGAGCACCCAATCAGAGCTGGGAAGCCCTGTGGAGGGGGTCTTGGCTGGAAGAGAGAAAGAGAGAGAGAGAGAGAACAGGGGCGAGATTAAATGCTGGCTGAAGGACAAAGGAGCAGACAGCACAGCAGAGGACAGATTAACAGGACTAAGGGAGCAATCAGTTTGGGCACCTATATGAGGTGCATTCTGTCACATCTTTTCCTGGCTTAGGTATCAGGCAGATCACTGCGTCATAGCAGGAGCTGGGCAGCATAGGTTTCATACCCTCTCTTTCCTGTCGAAATACCTTGCTCAGCACACTCGCTACCTGCCCCACCAGAGCCTTGTAATATTCCACAGGGAAGCCATCAGGGCCACTGGCCTTGCCTCCCTGTAGTTTCTGTATCGCCCCCATGACCTCCACCCTAGTGACTGGCTTACTCAGTTGTAACCTTTGCTCTCTTGTGGCCTTTGGAAGTTCGACTTTATTTAGAAACCCGGTGATCAGATCTCCCTTTCCTCTATGTTCTGCCCTATACAGCTGTCTGTAGAAGTCCCTGAAGCAGTCCCTTATTTTCTTCATGTTCCTGTGAAAACAGCCCTCTCCATCGCTAACTCTTGGGATCCTTTTTTTTTACTCTTTATGGGCACCGCCTGCCACCGATCCATCCACCTAGGTCACGGCCCCCCTCCGCTCCCACATGAGCCATAACTCCTCAGATACCCCTTGGATTACCCTATCCCCCAGGGTGGGGTAGCAGCACCAAGTGCCACAGCTGACGGGATAGGTCTGGGAGTTGGCCTGAGAGCTCATTAGAACGGAGGGGCAGGTATCATCCTGGCGGCAGGCTGTGCATATTTTTTCCCCTGTAGGCAGGGCCGGGGATGTGCAATGACAGCCTGTGTCTGCCCTGCCCCTGAAATTACTAGGTTTCGACGCTTGTGGCGTTACCCAGCCTCCACTGGGTGTCACCATTGCGCCGAACATTACACCCCCCGAGAAGGAGAGCAGTCATGGACGCCTGATCCTTCCCCCGGTGGCCTGGATCTGTTCCCTGAACCCTAGTCACCGGCGTTACAAGCGGATATCCAACTGCTGCGCCGACGGGCCGGCCCTTAATTCCTGGGATCTGTGCAGGGTACCTTCCACCTCTCATTAGCCGCACTAGGAAGAGCCCAGGCTTATTGCCCCACTCAAATATCTGTTGCTTACAGAAGAACCATGACTTCTGCACTTCTCCCGAATTAAAGCATTCAGTGCCTCCCTCGTTGCTGTCAGGGTCCTTTCCACCCTTCCCTGTTCCCCACTTGCCACCCTCTTCTCCAGTTCTTTAAGCTGAAATTCGAGTTCGAGTCTCTTTTCTTCTTTCTTATCCGGGCCATGTATCCTAATATTATTCCTCTCATATATGCCTCCCTGGCATCACAAAAAACATCCCTAGAGGTAGTGGTCCCTGAGTTAGTTTCCACATATAACTTCCATTGCTCATCTAGGTACTCTTTAAACTCTTTGTTTTTCAGCATGTACGTGGGGAACTTTCACTGGGGGGTGGCCCTCTTTCTATTCTCACTTCGAGATTCTTGCTATGACTATAGCATGGTTCGATATGTGAATGGGACAATGGTATATATCGCTCACTACTGTGCCAGTTCCGTGGTAGGTATATATAGTCTATCCGGGACCATGTGCTGTGGGGGGTGGAAAAAAAAGTATATTCCTGGGCCCCTAGGTTACCCATCCTCCATATCTATGTCAGCCATTCCCACCTGCCATTGGCGTGTTGCCTCTCCTGACCTTCCCCTATCCTCCGAATGATCCAAGAGAGGGTCCATAGTGCAATTCATATCCCCACCCATGATGAGTCCCGGGAATTGCTCTTTAATGAGATCTAACAGGGCTTGATAGAAATCTGGGTCATACAACGCAGGGGCATACACACTTCCATATGTGACCTTTTCTTCATATACTTCCCCTGAGACAAATACATTTAGTTTAGTTTAGTTTATTGTTCTAGGAATTATTACCTTTGAGACATGGCTCTTTTACAAAGGTTCCACGTCGACTGTGTACAAACAAGTCAAGTTACATAGAATGGTCAACAAGTTATGAAGTGGCAATAAGCCAGTATAATACAGTACATTAATGTCAGAACTACAGACAAAAAGAGGGGAGAGAAAAAAAATAATACTTAGCATACACAGAACAAGCTGTATCGAGGAAAAACTTTAGAGAAATGGACAAAGTGGAAAGGGTAGGAGGAGAATGGGGGGGAGCAGACATAGAGAGATTAGAGCTACTCAGATGCCTTTGTCAAGAAATGAAGCAGAGGAGGTAGATGAAAACAGTAAAACAGCCAGGAGGGAAAATCTTTAATCGAGGCAGTCACAGTAGCTAGAGGCTGTAAGGTGAGAGTATAGCATAGATTTGAAAGCTCCTAGGGAGGTGGAGGATGTAATGAGCATGCAGAGGGCACTGAACCTGCTGGGGGCACGATAGGCAAGGGATCTTTGGCCCTGTGTGATCCGGCATCAGGGGACCTGGAGAGGCTGGTCTTCCGAACTTCTGGTGAGACAGATGCTGGTATTCGGGCATAGTAGGTCTTGGATACACGGTGGAGTGAGGCCCGTGGTGGATTTTTTGCCATCAAGCAGGTAAGGTACTTTATGCGATTTAAGAGTTGCAACCATCCTGTTTCAGTGTAGAGCTCACATGTATGAGTGCATCTTTGTGCTCCAGTGAGCAGCCGACAGGCCTTGTTTAGGGTGGCTGTAATGCGCCTAAGTGCGGTGGTTGAGGCAGAGCCATAGATAATTAAGCCATAGTCTATGATTGAAATGACAGAGCTTTGGATAGCAATCCTCAGCACAGATTGGGTAAGGAACTGTCGGTTTCGGAACAGGATACCAATGCGCTGGTTCACCGTTTTCGCTGTGTTATCAATGTGGGTTGCAAAGGTTAGGCCTCGATCAAAGGTGATTCCAAGATATTTAAATGTTGTCACTTGTTCAAGGGTATTTCCTGGGTACATTTTGATAGTAAGTGGAATTTGCCTTTTCTTGTTTTGTGGACTGGAGAAGAGCATGGATTTTGTTTTTTTTGTGATTTACGACCAGCCTGTGATCTAGGAACCACGTCTCAACTTTGGAGAAAGCAAGTTGCAGGCTATGGAGTAAGGGTTTCGGATCCTTATGAGAGGAAAGAATCACGGCATCGTCAGCTAAAGGACTATTTTTTCTGGGCAGGATTTGGGGAGAGAGTTTAGGAAAAGGCTGAAAAGGAGAGGGCCTAAGATTGATCCCTGGGGAACACCTGAGAGGACCGGATTTGAGTCTGAGAGAACTCCTGAGATTTCTACAGTTTGAGAGCGTTGGGCAAGGTAACTTTTAACCCAGGCACCTAGACTTTGCGAGAGCCTAAGATTGTGTAGTTGGGTGATAAGTAAGCCATGGTGAACAGTATCAAACGACTTTGTTAGGTCAATGAAAACAGCTCCGGTTTGATATCCTTTGTCCAAGGCATTGTGGATTTCTCCTGAAAATTCCAGTAGGGCGGTTGACGTACTGTGTCCTTTCCTGAAGCCATGTTGCTGCACGCAGAGGATGTTATACTTTCGCAGGTAGTCTGGAGTTGGTCTGCCACAATACGTTCGAGGGCCTTGGAGAGGGGTGGAAGTATTGATATGGGTCGATAGTTACCAGGTAGGGACTTGTCACCACTTTTGAACACTGGGGTAACTATAACAGACTTCCATTTGCTGGGAAATTGACTAAGGCAGAGGGAGAGATTGAAAATTTTGGTGAGTGGGTGCAGCACCCCTTCCAGGATAAGGGACAGAATTTTAAGGTCAACAGTATCACTGCTTGCTCTGGACTTAGAGATAGCCCTTTTTATATATTTGTAGACTTCATGTGCCTTGACTATTTTGAAGTGGAAAAGCGGTTGGTTAGGTGAGGCAGTAGGAGACGTTGGTTTTGGAGAGTCAGTATCAGAGAAGAAGTCCGGCGGGAGGACCCCACTGAGGTCTGTGAAGGTTTCATTTAAGGCCTTTGCCATGACCATTGGGTCTAGGGTAGTGGTTCTATCTACAGTCATTATAGTAGGAGAGGACTTGGACTGCTTACTCGTGATATTTCTGATGTTGTCCCAGAAAGATCTCCCATCAGCTCAGGAGTTGGAGAGGGCATTCTTGAAATAGGAGCTCTTCATCAATTGTATTTGTCTAGTGCAGTGGTTTTCGTGCCTGTTTATAATTTTGGATATCCGTCAGGGAGCCTGTGGCTCTGGCTATGGCCCAGAGGTGGTTCCTAGCTTTGAGTTGGGCCAGTAGCTTGGCCGTGAGCCAGGGATTTGAGAGCGCTTTGATTTTGCACTTTTTTACTGGTGCATAGGTGTCGCAGGCAGCATTGAATGTAGTGATAAAGTAATCTAGGGCTGCGTCAACATCTAGAGTATTGTATATTAGGGACCAGTCTTGCTGCATGAGACAGGCCTCGAGCTTAGTAAGGTTGTCATGAGGTAGAACTCTGCTTGAGATGGTTTTTGGAGGTGGTTTTCGGAACTTATTTGTCCAGGTACAGATCACAGGGGCGTGGTCACCGAGAGAGTCCGGGAGAACAACTGTGTTATTTATACGGGCTGGGTGGCTAGCAAGGATCCAGTCTATGAGAGTGCTAGTCCCAGTTTTGTAGTTTTTTCTAGTAGAATAGCATCCTTGAGGGACCCAACATCTGATGCGAGCCAATTAATACTAAAATCACCAAGAAGAAGGAGCTCGGTGTTAGGTGGTTGCGATCTTACGAATTCAAGTACAGTCTGGAGGCCGGACCCTGGATCTTTAGGAGGCATATAGACAGCGGCCACAGTGAGCACTTTATTTTGGGCACCAAGGAGTAGCTTGACAGGGAGAAATTGCACTGAGGAGTCTGTGGTGGAAAAACAGACAGGATGACTAGTGAGGTTGTCCTTAATGTAAATTGCACAACCCCCCCCCCCTTTTTAGTAATCCTATCCAGTCTGAAAATACTGTAGCCTTGTAGCAAGATGGCATGGTCTGGAATGTTATGTGTCAGCCAGGTTTCAACAATGGCTAGGATATTGGGGTTGTGTTGACTGGCAAAGATTTGAAGAGAGGCCAGTTTTGGGAGGAGGCTGCAGATATTTAAGGTGGCGATGGTGAGACCCCCCCTCCATTTTGGCAAGATTTGTTGACCTGGTGGAAACAGGGCCCGGGTTTGGATGGACACTTCCTCACATCAGAAGGAGGAGGAGCAGGAGTTTAAGGGTCATCTGACACAGTTCACAGTATGCCATATGATGCCTCTGTTGCTTGTGAGGTTGAGTACAGTGTAGTCGTTTAGGGTCCCAGTGCAGGGTAATGGCTAGAAGCAGATGTCGATTTGCCCACATTCCAACGGCGTGAGTTGTCATTTGCACCTAGTCCTTTGTAGAAGGGTGCCACAAGTGTGGGTAGGAGGATCTGCCATGGTGCCAGGTTGCTGGTAATGAGCTTGGATGGTCAGTGTGAAAGGTGGAGAGGGGTAGGAGGAATTAGGAAGATGGCATAGAGGAGGAAAGAAGGACAGGGCTAGAAGAGACATGAGAAGGTTGCTATAGAGAGGCATATCAGAAGGAACAGAGATGTGATTTAATAAAGGTGGTGTGATGCAGAGAAGGAAAAGAAATAGGAGAAACTGGAGAGCACAGGGGCTTGTGAGGCAGGCTTAGTGCAATAGAGAAACTAGCAGGGCAATGCAGGAGGAGGGGGAGTGTTTTAGCTGAGGGACAGGATGGGAGGCAGGATAAGGAGTGGGTCCTGAGTGCAGGGGCGGAGCGAAGATACTATTTAATAAAGGTTGGAGGGGGTTGGGCGTAAAAATTCGGCATTGAGCAGTGCAAGTGAATGGGCGCCGAGCCCAGCAAAGCAACAAATTCAGCAGCACCAATCGGAAGGCGGTGGCTGGAACCGGAGGCCAATGAGTGTGCGGCTCGAAGCGCGGTCGGCCAATAGCAGCCGAGCACAGCTTCCCCAGCCCAGTGGATGTCCTTACCCGGCTTTCGGGGGTTAGCGGCGGATGGTGGAGGCGTCAGGGTTGGGGTGGATTCCCGGGCACCGAACCGTGCCTACAAGGCACACGGCTGGCCCGTTCTGCCTCGATTCTGGAGTAAAGAGGAGAAAGACTGGGGCGAGTAGGCAATTATGCACGAGAAAAAACAAAAGGCAGTGACATGGAATCGCTTAAACAAAGGGCAGGGGGACAGGGCCGGAGACAGCAGCGAGATGTGGAGGCAGCAAGAGTTTAGAAGAATAAAGTTGTAGCTTGAAATAATTGGGGGTGGGGGTAGCAGACAGAAACGATCGGCTTCAAACAATAGCTCTGGTGCCAGCTGGGAGGGTCAGTAAGGGCTGAAGAAAATTTAACAGGGAGGGAGCGAGGGAGCGGGAGGAGAGCTGTGAGAAAAGGAAATCCAAGTAACGAGGGCAGATTTGGGAGACAGGGGACAGACAGAGCAGGCAGGCAGAGCAAAAGTGGGAGAGAGAGCCAGAGTCAGCAACAGCACGCCAGAGGGAAGAAGCAAAACTCTAAAGTTTAGGCAAGAAAGCATAGCAGAGAGCGCTGCACAAAGTTTGAATAAAGGGAAAGCCAAGGGCAGTTTCAGGAGGAGAGTTAGAATAGCAGGCTTGAACAGGGAAAGCCAAGAGCAGTTTCAGGAGTAGAGTTAGAATAGCAGGCTTAGGCAGGGCATTTAAGAGCAGGCTATCAGTGCAAAATCAAGGAGGAAAGCTATCAAGTGGGTTATACAGTGCTAGAGCAGTGCATCAGAATACTGCAGCTATCCCAAATATAAGCAGAAACATATAACATTATACAGTGGCTACTGTAGATACTAGGGCAGTATATCGGATACGGCAGCTAACTCACAAATATAAGCAGAAAGATTTAAAAGAACACTGTGGTTATTGTAAATACTAGTGCAGTATATCGGATTCGGCAACTAGCTGAAACATAAGCAGAAACATTTAAATAACACTGTGGCTACTGGGAATACAAACAGATCATGATTTTTTTTTTTCCTTGGAAAACAAGAAAGAGTTTAGGCAGTAAAGTCCAGGAGTAAAAATTCGGCACTGAGCAGTGCAAGTGAATGGTCGCCGAGCCCAGGCAAAGCAACAAATTCAGCAGCACCAATTGGAAGGCGGTGGCTGGAACCGGAGGCCAATGAGTGTGTGGCTCGGAGCGCGGTCGGCCAATAGCAGCCGATCACAGCTTCCCCAGCCCAGTGGATGTCTTTACCCGGCTTTCGGGGGTTAGCGGCGGATGGTGGAGGCGTCAGGGGTGGGGTGGATTCCCAGGCACCGAACCGTGCCTACGAGACAAAAGGCTGGCCCATTCTGGCTCGATTCTGGAGTAAAGAGGAGAAAGACTGGGGTGAGTAGGCAATTATGCATGAGAAGAAACAAAAGGCAGTGACATGGAATCGCTTAAACAAGGAGCGGCGGGACAGCGCCGGACACGGCAGCGAGATGTGGATGCAGTAAGACTTTAGAAGAATAAAGGTATAGCTTGAAATAGTGGAGTTGGGGGTAGCAGCCAGAAACGATTGGCTTCAAACAACAGTTCTGGCGCCAGCTGGGAGGGTCGGTAAGGACTGAAGAAAATTTAACAGGGAGGGAGCGAGGGAGCGGGAGGAGAGCTGTGAGAAAAGGAAATCCAAGTAACGGGGCAGATTTGGGAGACAGGGGACAGACAGAGCAGGCAGGCAGGGCAAAAGTGGGGGAGAGAGAGCCAGAGTCAGCAACAGCACGCCATAGGGAAGAAGAAAAAATTACTCATCTTAGTAATGTTGTTTCTTCTAATGGAGTCTTGCTGTATTCTGACTATTGCAGTGATCGCCAACCTTTGAACTGCCCCGGAGAACAAAGAGTTAACTTTCCATGCAAGGCATGGAACGCTAAGCTCAAGCTCGGTTGAAGCCTCTGTCTGCTGTTGTTTGAACCCCAACTGCCAGATCTTTACGAGCTATACTCACTGGGCGTTCTGTGTGGAAACTGTAAACTCACACTAGCCAACTGGCAACTAAATTTAATAAAAAGGGTTTTTTGGTTTCAAAGCAAAGACTCAAGTCAGGAAACCCAAAAAACAAAACACAACACACACCTAAAATAAAGGAGGTTGAGAAAAAGGGGGCACCTCTAGGTGCCAACACTGCTCCTGCCCACCCACATCCCAAAAACCAGGTTCTGAGAGGGGAGGCCAAAATACAGCAAGACTCCATTAGAAGAAACAACATTACTAAGGTGAGTAATTTTTTCTTCAAACAACATGAAGTCTTGCTGTATTCTGACTATTGCAGACTACCAAGCAGTACCTCCATGGAGGAGGGACAGAACCTACTTTGGGAATAGGCTCTGAAGTACTGCTGTGCCAAACCGAGCATCACTCCTAGCCTGGATATCCAGAGAGTAATGCTTGGTGAAAGTATGGACTGTTTTCCAGGTGGCTGCTTAACAAATCTCTAAGATAGGAATATCCCTGGCAGCAGCCAAGGAAGCAGCTGTACCTCTAGCAGAGTGAGCCCTCAGGCCTGAGGGTGGGATCCTACCCAATTTTTCGTAGCAGAATTGTATGCCAGAGACAATCCACCTGGCAATAGATCTTTTAGTGGCAGGTTTTCCCTTACCAACCTCTCCATAATTGAGGAACAATTGGAGGGAGTCAAACCCGTGACCCTTGGTGCGCTCTATGTAGTAGCTAAGGGCCCTTTTTACGTCCAGACTGTGCAGCCTCCTCTCTCCAGAGGAGGAATGGTCAGTGAAGAAAACAGGAAGAGACATAGACTGGTTAAGGTGGAAATCTGAAACCACCTTAGGCAAAAACTTCCTGTTAGTTCTTAGGATCACTTTATCTCTATCAATAGAGATAAAATCAGGCTCCACTGACAGGGCTTGCAATTCACTGATGCGCCTGGCAGAGGTAATGGCTACCAAAAACACAGTTTTCCAAGTCAAATACTTAAGCTCTGCAGAGGACAAAGGCTCAAAGAGGGGTTGCATAAGCTGAGCACTGCAAACATTAAGGTCCCAAGCAGAAGCAGGGTCCCTGAAGGGAGGATTTGTGTGCAACAGTCCCTTGAAGAATTTGCAAAATACAGGATGAGCTGAAAGAGAAGAGAGCTTGCCTACTGACAAAAAAGCAGAAACAGCTGCTAAATGTACTTTGAGTGTAGCTGGTCTGAGTCCCAAGCCATTGAGATGAACCATATAGTCCAGGACTGTAGGCAAAACAGCAGATTCTGGAGAAATATGCTTATCAGAGCACCAAATAGTGAACCTTTTTCATTTGGAGTTGTAAGTCTTTCTGGTGGAAGGCTTCCGAGAAGCCTTTAGAATATCAGAACACCTTGAGAGAGGTGCAGATCAGCAAACTCTAACTCTTCAAGAGCCAGGCCTTGAGATTGAGAGATTTGAGATTCGGATACCAAACCCTCCCCTGAGAGGATGTCAACAGGTTGTGATTCCTGGGAAGAGACAGGGGAAGGTAGACTGCTAAGGACAGCAACAGTGGGTACCAGGGCTGTCTGGCCCAGTCTGGAGCAATCAGAATCACTTTGCAGGGCTGAGACCTGATCTTGACTAGTACCTTGAACAGGAGAGGGAAGGGGAGGAAGCATACAGGAACTTCCCTTCCCAATTGAGAACCAGAGCATCCAGGGGGACTGAGTCCAATACTGGGGGTCTGCAGCAAAAGAGAGGAAGTTGGTGACTGTTTGGGGCTGCAAAAAGATCCATCTGTGGAGTGCCCCATCTGGAGAAAATCACCTTCAAAATTAGGGGATCTAGGGACCATCCGTGGTGGCCCTGAGATATTCTGCTGAGAACATCTGCCAGGACATTGTCCTTCCCTGGGAGGTGCACTGCTGTCAGAGAAGTTTGCAGGGAATAGGCCAGAGACCACAACTTCATTGCTTCTGTGCACAAGGTCGTAGACAAAGTGCCCCCTTGCTTGTTGATGTACCACATTGTGGCGGTATTGTCTGTTCTGATCTGGACTACTTTGTTCTGAACAGACTTGGAAAAAACTTGTAGTGCCAGAAACACTGCTCTGAGTTCCAAGAGACTGATGTGAAGCAGAGATTCTTGAGGTGAACACAGCCCTTGGGTGGTCATATCCCCCAAGTGGGCTCCCCAGCCTAAGAGGGAGGCATCTGTGGTGAGGATTAGAGAATGAGACTGAGTGAGAAAGGGAATTCCTTGCCTTAAATTGTCCTGATCCTGCCACCATTGCAAAGCCTGGATCAGGGTTCGAGTCACTGGGACTAGTTTGGTCAGGGAATCCTTTCTCTGGAACCAGAAGGTTCTCAAGTGGAACTGAATGTCCCTCATCTGAAACCTTGCCCCCTGGACCACTGCTGTAGAGGCTGACATGTGGCCCAGGAGCTGCAAGAAGTGCCTTGCTGGTCGAGACACCTGAAGAGTGAAAGAAGAGGCCAGTTCTACTAGTGTCCTTGCCCTGTCCAGGGGAAGGAAGGCCTTTGCTCTTATTGTATCCAGCTCTGCCCCTATAAAGGTGAGGAGCTGCACTGGTTCCAGAACTGACTTTGGAAGCTTTAGGAGGAATCCTAAGGAAGTGAGCAGCTGCTGAGTTATCTAAAGATGTGACTTGACTTGGTCTGGAGACTGACCCACTATGAGCCGGTTGTCCAGGTATGGAAAGATGGAGATCTTTTTTCTCCTTAGGAAAGCAACTACTACTGCCAGGCACTTTGTGAACACCCTTGGGGCTGATGTTAGACCAAAGAGCATTGCTCTGAATTGATAGTGGCCTGAGGGCAATTCGAACCTGAGGTACTTTCTGTGGGAGCACCTGATGGGAATGTGAAAATGGGCATCCTTGAGGTCCAGGGAGGCTAGCCAGTCCCCTGGCCTTAGAGAGGGCAGAATTATTCCAGAGTCACCATTTTGAATTTTGGCTTTAAAAGGTGCTTGTTTAGATATCTCAGATCCAGGATGGGCCGCCATTCTCCTGTCTTTTGGGGGGTTAGGAAGTACCTGGAGTACAATCCTTTGCCCCTGTGTAGGGCAGGAACTCTTTCTATGGCTCTGACAGCCAAGAAGGAAGAAACCTCTGCCTCTAAGGCAAGGGCCTCTGAAGGATTTGCAGGTGGAAAGGATCTGGTTCTCATCTTGGGAGATTTTTTGAAGCTGAGAACCAGGCCCTGGCTTACTACTTCCAGGAACCACTTGACTGATGTTAAAGACTTCCAGTCCTGGACAAAGTAAGCCAGCCTGCCCCCTACAGGTAGTGGAGAATCGGCCCGGGCACACCCATCAGGGTGTCTACTTGGCAGAGGCTTTAGGCTGAGGGGTGGAAGCAGGCCTGCTCATACCCCGTCTGCCTCTCCCTCTAAAGAACCTCCTCTGAGCAAAGGCAGAAGAGGAGGCCTGGGCTTGGTAAAAAGGCCTATGAAAGGGACTGCCCCTGCCCATGGAATGCTGCCTCTGAGGAGTGGCTTACCTTTCTTTGGCCTGAGCACTCCTGTAGGTGGTCCTGTACTCGTCCATTTTCTTCATGTAGTTCTCTGTCTGCTCCCCAAACAGAGAATTACCAATGACAGGAAAATCCATGGCCTTAGCCTGGGTATCCTGTGACAGGCTAGTACATCTGAGCCAAGCCATCCTCCTAAGGGCCACAGATGTAGCCATGACTCTAGATGAAACATCATTGGAGTCCACAGCAGCATGAAATTGCACCTTGGATGCCTCAATCCCATCTGCAGCCACCCGCTCCAGCTCCTTGGCAAGCTGGTCAAGGGCCTGTTTAGCTAGAGCCATCACAGTGTCCCACCTGGACTTCTGGTATCTAGCTGTGTAGGCCATAAAATTAGCCTGCCTGAGTCCCAAAGATGCTGCCATGTACTGTTTCTTTGCCATGGCATCAATCCTCCTTGAGTCCTTATCTGGGGGGTGTGAAGCCAAGGGAATATTTGCCTTATCACAGGCAGCAGCCTGCACTACCCCAACATGGCTGCATTGCTGGGAAAGGAACTCCGTGTCTGAGCCTGAAAGAGTATACCTCTTGTCCATTCTTCTGTCCACAGGAGGTATGGAATTAGGAGTTTTAGAATTTTAAATGTCTGTTTCCAAAAGACTTATGGAGGAATAGACAATCTCCTGGACTCTGGGATGCCCATCATCTCAACAAAATCAGGCTCCTCCTGATCCTCTACTGCTTCTTCCATAGGAAGCTGGAGGGTTTCAGCCACGTTTCTGTAAAACATAAAGTGGGAAGGGGACTCAGAAAGCCTAGGAGGAGAAACACCTGAAGGTCTGTCTGGGGAGATGTCCGGGTCAATGGGCACATCCAGACTTTCATAATCACCATCACTATCTTCATACTCTCCCTCCTCCTCCTCCGGTTCATAAAATTCTTCTAAGGTATAATCCAGAACCGGGGGCAACCGACCGAACTGAGCCCCTGACCGATGGTGCCGGTTCGGTCGGAACCGAAGTTAGCGATTGAACTATCCTTATCGCTTTGGCTATCTCATCAGCGGTCGGAGAAAGAACTTGTGGATCCGAACCGGATGATTTATCCCTTCTTTTTCTTTAACCGGAACCAACTCCTCAGAATTGGTTCTCCTTTTGCCCGAAGAAGTTTCGCCCTGGTCAGAAGGCACTCCTTCTGGTTCGGTCGGAACCGAACCGGGCTGGCCATCCGGATCAGCGGACTTCTCGGCCTCCCTTTCCCTCAGTCTACTCACTCTCTTATCCAGGGTAGCTTTGGGAAAACTTTTACAAATTTGGCAGTCTGAATCGAGGTGGTCAAACCCCAGACAATAAACACAGGTGGTGTGGGGATCAGTCTTAGCAAAGGCTTCCCCATACACACTACAGTGTTGAAACCCAGTGGGCCCGTTTTTTTCTTGGGTTTCTCAGACATGGCCAATCCTAACCAAAATGTACCCTTTTTTCGGCAATCCGCCAGGCAAGACACCCCTATCGGTTCCTGACCGTGTTACGGGACTTGGAAAAAAATGTAATGAAATCCGTTTTTTTCAGAACCGATATGTACCGATTACCACACTCTAATAAGAACAGAAATCTTTTTTACAAACCTGATCGGTTCAAACCAAACCGATCCAATGTTTACAAGTTCCACACAGAAAACATAATATAGAAAACCTATCAAGTACTCACGGTACCACAGACAGAGACTTAACCGACAGGTTAGATAGCAGAAATTCGGTTGAAACCGAGAGAGAAAAACGACACTTTAACCGACTTTTTTTGAACCGAGCAAAGGAGAAATCTCCGGAGCGACTGTTCAGTGAGGCGGAGTAAAGAATCTGGCAGTTGGGGTTCAAACAACAGCAGACAGAAGCTTCAACTGAGCTCGAGCTCAGCGTTCCATGCCTTGCATGGAAAGTTAACTCTTTGTTCTTCGGGGCAGTTCAAAGGTTGGAGATCACTGCAATAGTCAGAGTACAGCAAGACTTCATGTTGTTTGAAGCAAAACTCTAAAGTTTAGGCAAGAAAACGTAGCAGAGGGCGCTGCACAGAGTCTGAATACAGGGAAAGCAAAGGGCAGTTTCAGGAGGAGAGTTAAAATAGCAGGCTTGAACAGGGAAAGCCAAGAGCAGTTTCAGGAGTACAGTTAGAATAGCAGGCTTAGGCAGGGCATTTAAGAGCAGGCTATCAGTGCAAAATCAAGGAGGAAAGCTATCAAGTGGGCTAAACAGTGCTAGAGCAGTGCATCAGAATATGGCAGCTAACTCAAATATAAGCAGAAACATATAACATTATACAGTGGCTACTGTAGATACTAGGGCAGTATATCGGATACAGCAGCTAACTCACAAATATAAGCAGAAAGATTTAAAAGAACACTGTGGTTACTGTAAAAACTAGTGCAGTATATCGGATTCGGCAACTAGTTGAAACATAAGCAGAAACATTTAAATAACACTGTGGCTACTGGGAATACAAACAGATCATGATTTTTTTTTTCTTGGAAAGCAAGAAAGAGTTTAGGCAGTAATGTCCAGGAGCAAAAATTCGGCACTGAGCAGTGCAAGTGAATGGGCGCCGAGCCCAGCAAAGCAACAAATTCAGCGGCACCAATCGGAAGGCGGTGGCTGGAACCGGAGGCCAATGAGTGTGCGGCTCGGAGCGCGGTCGGCCAATAGCAGCCAATCACAGCTTCCCCAGCCCAGTGGATGTCCTTACCCGGCTTTCGGGGGTTAGCGGCGGATGGTGGAGGCGTCAGGGTTGGGGTGGATTCCCGGGAACCGAACCATGCCTACGAGGCACATGGCTGGCCCGTTCTGACTCGATTCTGGAGTAAAGAGGAAAAAAACTAGGGTGAGTAGACAATTATGCAGGAGAAAAAACAAAAGGCAGTGACGTGGAATCGCTTAAACAAGGGCGGGGGGACAGCGCCGGAGATGGCAGCGAGATGTAGAGGCAGCAAGAGTTTAGAAGAATAAAGGTGTAGCTTGAAATAGTGGGGGATGGGGGTAGCAACCAGAAACAATTGGCTTCAAACAACAGCTCTGGTGCCAGCTGGGAGGGTCGGTAAGGGCTGAAGAAAATTTAACAGGGAGGGAGCGAGGGAGCGGAAGGAGAGCTGTGAGAAAAGGAAATCCAAATAAAGAGGGCAGATTTGGGAGACAGGGGACAGACAGAGCAGGCAGGCAGGGCAAAAGTGGGAGAGAGAGCCAGAGTCAGCAACAGCATGCCAGAGGGAAGAAGCAAAACTCTAAAGTTTAGGCAAGAAAGCGTAGCAGAGAGCGCTGCACGAAGTTTGAATACAGGGAAAGCCAAGGGCAGTTTCAGGAGGAGAGTTAGAATAGCAGGCTTAGGCAAGGCATTTTAGAGCAGGCTATCAGTGCAAAATCAAGGAGGAAAGCTATCAAGTGGGCTAAACAGAGCTAGAGCAGTGCATCAGAATACGGCAGCTAACTCAAATATAAGCAGAAACATATAACATTATACAGTGGCTACTGTAGATACTAGGGTAGTATATCGGATACAGCAGCTAACTCACAAATATAAGCAGAAAGATTTAAAAGAACACTGTGGTTACTGTAAATACTAGTGCAGTATATCGGATTCGGCAACTAGCTGAAACATAAGCAGAAACATTTTAATAACACTGTGGCTACTGGGAATACAAACAGATCATGATTTTTTTTTTCTTGGAAAGCAAGAAAGAGTTTAGGCAGTAATGTCCAGGAGTAAAAATTTGGCTCTGAGCAGTGCAAGTGAATGGGCGCCGAGCCCAGCAAAGCAACAAATTCAGTAGCACCGATGGGAAGGTAGTGGCTGGAACCGGAGGCCAATGAGTGTGTGTCTCGGAGTGCGGTCGGCCAATAGCAGCCGATCACAGCTTCCCCAGCCCAGTGGATGTCCTTACCCGGCTTTCGGGGGTTAGCGGCAGATGGTGGAGGCGTCAGGGGTGGCGTGGATTCCCGGGCACCGAACCGTGCCTACGAGGCACATGGCTGGCCCATTCTGGCTCAATTCTGGAGTAAAGAGGAGAAAGACTGGGGTGAGTAGGCAATTATGCAGGAGAAAAAACAAAAGGCAGTGACGTGGAATTGCTTAAACAAGGGGCGGGGGGACATCGAGATGTGGATGCAGTAAGACTTTAGAAGAATGAAGGTGTAGCTTGAAATAGTGGGGGTTGGGGGTAGCAGCCAGAAATGATCGGCTTCAAACAACAGCTCTGGCGCCAGCTGGGAGGGTCGGTAAGGGCTGAAGAAAATTTAACAGGGAAGGAGCGAGGGAGTGGGAGGAGAGCTGTGAGCAAAGGAAATCCAAGTAATGAGGGCAGATTTGGGAGACAGGGGACAGACAGAGCAGGCAGGCAGGGCAAAAGTGGGAGAGAGAGCCAGAGTCAGCAACAGCACGCCAGAGTGAAGAAGCAAAACTCTAAAGTTTAGGCAAGAAAGTGTAGTAGAGAGCGCTGCACAGAGTTTGAAAACAGAGAAAGCCAAGGGCAGTTTCAGGAGGAGAGTTAGAATAGCAGGCTCAAACAGGGAAAGCCAAGAGCAGTTTCAGGAGTAGAGTTAGAATAGCAGGCTTAGGCAGGGCATTTTAGAGCAGGCTATCAGTGCAAAATCAAGGAGGAAAGCTATCAAGTGGGCTAAACAGTGCTAGAGCAGTGCATCAGAATAAGACAGCTAACTCAAATATAAGCAGAAACATATAACATTATACAGTGGCTACTGTAGATACTAGGGCAGTATATCGGATACGGCAGTTAACTCACAAATATAAGCAGAAAGATTTCAAAGAACACTGTGATTACTGTAAATACTAGTGCAGTATACTGGATTCGGCAACTAGCTGAAACATAAGAAGAAACATTTAAATAACACTGTGGCTACTGGGAATACACACAGATCATGATTTTTTTTTTTTCCCTTGGAAAGCAAGAAAGAGTTTAGGCAGTAATGTCCAGGAGTAAAAATCTGGCACTGAGCAGTGCAAGTGAATGGGCACCGAGCCCAGCAAAGCAACAAATTCAGCAGCACCAATCGGAAGCAGTGGCTGGAACCGGAGGCCAATGAGTGTGCGGCTCGGAGTGCGGTCGGCCAATAGCAGCCGATCACAACTTCCCCAGCCCAGTGGATGTCCTTACCCAGCTTTCGGGGGTTAGCAGCGGATGATGGAGGCGTCAGGGGTGGTGTGGATTCCCGGGCACCGAACTGTGTACAAGGCACAGGGCTGGCCCGTTTGGCTCAATTCGCTTCCGGGGATTAGCGGCGGATGGTAGATCCTTCACTACCTTTTTAGTTTCCCTAGGGAATTGCTCATTTAGGAGTACGGTCACCCCCCGTTTACTTCAATAGAGACCAATCCTGTTTCCTGAAAAAACAGCTCACACTAAACGACAAAAAGACTGTTACCATAGTCTTTGGATCGAGACAAAAGCTTGCCTCCCTACCTGCCCTCCCCCCACCCCCGTAATCTCCACCATGGATGGCTTTCCCCTTGAGCTGGTCCCCACTTTCAAATACCTGGGAGTCTGCCTAGACTGCCACCTCAACTTCTCCATCCACATAGAGGCAGGCTGCACCACCTCCAGCCCAAACTTGCTATCCTCTATCGCCACAAAGCCTGCCTTCCCCTTCCTACCCGCAGCAAACTAGTATGTAAAACAATCTTACCTGTTCTAGACTACGCATATATCATATACAGTAGGGCCCCAACCTCATCCCTCTCCAAAGCTGACATCCTACTCAATTCGTTCTGTCGTTTTGCCACTGCCTCCCCCCAACTTACTCATCACTGCACCCTCTACACTACTGTCTCCCTGGCCCCACTCTCACACAGGAGAACCATCCATAGCACCTCTCTCACGGCTAAATACTGGTTGGGCTCCCTGCTCCCCTACCTCACCTCCTGTCTTGTACCAGCCAACTCCCTAGGCTACTCCCTCTGCCACAGGGATGACCGCATCTTCAACCTCCCTCACCCCCACAGTGCATCCTGTCAAGCCGCCTTTTCATACCATCTCCCCCACCTACGGAACAACTTTCTACCCATCCTTCGCCAGGCCTCCTCCCTCCCAGCAGTTAAACAACCCCTCAAGCTCCTCCCATCCCCTCCTTGCCCAAGACGCGCTGTGGGACCCACCCAGCCACGGGTCAAATCCCATTCTAGGAGGCCTCCGATGATCAATATTAGTATAAACTAATCTCAATCTGAAACAAACTCCTGCATCTCTACTGTACAATTTTCACTGCTTGTTAGACCATACCACAAGATAATAGTTGTATTGAAAGCCCTAGCTATGTACCAACTGTCTGTAACCAAGTAGTGTTGCATATACTGTCTGTAAAAATGATTTTGTTGTGCTTTTCTCTGCATAACTTCAGTGTACACCTTTGTACCCGGGTCGCACTTGGAAACGAGCCTCGGCTCAGTATGCCTTTCCCAGTCACCAAATTTTAAATAAATAAATAACATGTGAGGAGAAGGAAGCCACGTAGCACTTCCCCACCCGCTCTCGAGCCAGTTTGGCATGTTTGAAATCAGTCAACTACGTTTCTTGTAGTTGGGCCACTTAAGTCCCCCACCACTTCAGGGAAGTCAGGAGCCCCATCCGCTTTACTGGATTTGCTATCCCTTTAACGTTCCAAGAAGCTACTGTGATATCTTTCATACTAGCCTTGTTTCCTCTCTGCCCCCCACCACTTATATTGTCCAGCATGTACCATTTTGACTTGTGTAGCCAGCCGCTCTTGCAGCACACATACAATAGCTCTACTTGACGCATTCAAATTACATACCTTATACTTATTGTACTAACAAACAAGAAACAGATAACTTGATAACAGTAAGAACATTCCTTTTCTTCCCCCACCCCATCCCTCTTTCCCAAGTTGACCATTCCACTCCCCTCCCTGTATTCCCCTTGAACCCCTTACCATCTTCCCCATAGCCCCTCTCCCACCATGTTTTCCAGTCCTGCATTCTCCTTCTGTGACTGTTCGAATTCTCCTCCCTCCCCTCGCCCCACTCCCTCCCCACCGAGTAATGATGCTGACACTAGTTGCCGAGATAGCACAAGTGTCAAATCCCCTTCTGATATATGTGTTCCGCTGCATTCTAACCCAACCAAAGGGCCAGCACCCCCCAGTATGCCGCAACCTGATTCTGCGCCCCAACTTTATTCAGGCAGTACCTGTGTGTCCTCCCCTTTGCCCCCCATAGTAGAGAGAAATCTAGCCCTGTTCCCAGACACTCCATCGCCAATGAAGGACCCAAGCAAAACCCAACAGACAGTCCATTACTATCGGGGACTGGAGAGAAATGCCCCTCCTCATCCCTCCAGCCTCTAATCTGCCATGGAGTAGCTGCAGGATGGAGGACCAGCCTGCGCCACAAAACCACATGCTGCACCCACCCCCCTCTCCCCAGCCAGCTCACCTGAAGTTCTCAGCTCCTCTGGCACGGAAAAGGGTAGATTATCTGCCAGGTCCGTTCCCCGGATTAGGTCACCTTCTTCTTCCTCCATCCAGTCTTCCTCTGTGCAGCCTTAATACTCAGTCAGTTCCAACTCATGTGGTGAGTCCAGGATGTTAGGCCACACTCAGTCCCACAGCAGTCGACAGGGCCATTGCAGAGTTCAAGCAGTTCCAGGTAAAGCAGGCCTTCACTAGGCTCTCACTCAGGTTTCTAGCTCCTCTCTCTTTGGGGGGTCTTGTTTAACGTGTGTGGTGATGCATGGGAAGGTGGTACAAAAGGCCCCCAAAAAGTAAGTGTCCACTTCAGCACCTCTCTCATCCAGCCTTCTTCTGCAGCTCTTTGACAAACTGTTCAGCTCTGCACACCTCCCAGAACGAGAAGGTTCCTCCCTCATGTCATATCTTCAGTGTAGCAGGATATACAAGGAAACTTTCCACCTTTAGGCTCCTCAGCTGGCTCATAACTGCGTTGAACATCTTTCGTTTTTTCAGTAGACGCGCGGAATAGTCTTGGGACATATATAGCCTGTGCCCCTCATACATCAGGTTGCCTTTCTCCCAGTATGCCCACAAAATCGCCTCTCTATCCTGGAAGTTGTGGAATCTCATGATGATTTGCCTGGGAGGCTCGTCAGCTGGGGTCCAAGGCATCACCGCCCTCTCAATCTAAATTTGGCCATTTTTGGGTTGCAGGCCTAGTAGCTCCGGCAGCTTTCTCGCGCAAAAATTCAGAGCATCTGGACCCTCTTTTTCCCCTTGGGAGCTCCCTCAATCTCAAATTAAGGCGCCTGTGGTAATTTTCTTGGTAATCATACGTGCCCTTAAATTCCTACAGCTCCCTCTGAAGGGTGACTACCTGTCCCGGGACTGACGCCATCTCATCTTCGAGCCGTGATATGTGATCTTGGGCTTCTGTCAGGTGGTTGGCATGAGAGGTTTGTTGCTCCAGCACCTCCTGTAATTTAGAGTCCAATTTTGCCTTCGATTTTAATCAGCTGTGGTTCCAAGGTTGCAATTACTTGACCGGTAAGCTCCCGACCGAGCGTGCTCACTTCCGTGGCTGAAAGTGATATTATGCGCGCGTTTTCCCCAGATCCACCAGCCGGCTGCTTTTTGGTATTTTTACTCACTACGCGCGGACTCTTGCCCGGGTTGGGGGTTAGATACTCCTCCATACTTCCACCCCTTGGCTTTCTTTAGCCTTTTGTGATGCAAAATTTGGGTATCTATGGTTTTATTTTTAATTATTTCAGCCGTTGACACGGAGCAGCTAGGAAACATGTCTAGCCAGCTAGCTGCTCATCAGCACCCCCATTCCCGATTTTTTGATTTTGGAGACATAATCTATAGTGTCGCCCCTAAGACCACCCTCACCAGACTGGACAACCTATTCAACTCCTTCTGCCGCTTTGCCCTAAAATGTCCACTATGTATGCACCACTGCAACCTCTACACTGCTCTCTCCTTCCTACCTCTTGAGGTCAGACGCCTTGCTCATTGTGCTTCACTAGTTGGTAAGTTCTGGTTTGGCTCCCTTCCGGCCTACCTTAACGCACTCCTTTCTACTCCTCTTCTATCTCCTATTCCCTTCATAACTCCACTCGTAGGACTCTTGCCCTCCCTGCCTGAAGCTCCAATTCTGGTAGGGCCGCCTTCCCTCACCTTTTTCCTAATCTCTGGAACTTGCTTCCCTTAGAAAGGATCTGCTCTGACCCTTCCACTAGTTCACTGTCTTGTCTTCTCTGTAAATATATTTCCCCATCCTGCAACTGCTCCTGATCCTCACTTCCTTCACTACTTTATCCCTTTTTCTTACTACCTATCCTGATTCTCTTAGCTACCTTTCCCTCCCTCCCTAATTTTCATTTTCCCTTACCCTTCCCACCCTTCTATACTGTCTTATGTGGCTGTATGTTTTTATCTAGGTGTATATGTTCTATATTATATACGTGTCTGTATATATACACTTTACATTTATGTATATCATTATACTCTTCATGTTCAACTTTATTTTGTACGATTTTGTTACATTTTTCAGTTCATGGTATTTTGTACTCTGCTATGTTTACTGTATCCCATTTTCCCCTACCCCAGGACACTTCTGGATACGAGCTCTTTGTGGCTCATTTTGTCTTTCCTGGTGAAATTTTTCAAACACGTAAATAAACAAATATCATAGAATGTTGTGACAGATGTAACATATAGTAAAATCCATAAAAGAGCATACCTGTTGGTAATAATAAAAAATATTGTGTAGGGGAGGAGACAGAAAGTGAAGAGGGATAAAAAGAGGGTAAATAATGTGTAGACTATTAAAGGGTCAGTATTCATCTTGCAAAACCTTCAAGGATTTTGATACAACGTGTAGAGGGCAATATGTATCTGTGTTAGTGTGTCTCTACATTATATGGTCAGCGGGTTGGAGACTCAGGGCCCTCTCAGTGTGTAGGACTGCATATTGCAGTCAGTGATGTTCTTTCCCATTCCCCTTTCCAATAATGAGATTGAGAAGGCATACTGTGGAGACTCTGGCATAAGCAATAAAAATGCTTTCCTTTTCAGGTATTTGTAGAGGCACCATGGCTTACTGCAGATCAATAACAATAGGCGTAAAACCTGCAGTAGAACCAGGAAACCCTTCGTTCAAAGGACCTGTTGTCTACACGGTGTAACTAAATTTAATATATCTGTTTCAGTCCCTTATAGCCAAACCATCGAGCTGGGGTGGGATGGGTCACCGTGGGTGGGGGTTGGGGGGGTGCACCTGTGGTACTGTAAGCAGTGTTAAAGTTGAGTTATACAATTTCCACTCAGTCTGTTCTTGTGCTGAAGATACTGCATTATCTGACAGTGATCCACATTCTATGAAGACACTGAGCCCATACACATCCCTCTGGTCAGGAAGGGATCCCTACAGGCACTTCCAGGTGTGTCATAGCAAACTGAATCATCTCACCTAATTTGCAGGCAACCCCAACCTCGACAGCAAGTCAAAAGGAGGATTAAGGGGTTATAACTATAATCCTGGCAGAATGGAGCCAGAGCCATACTGAGGAGGAGATGGGTGATTGGAAACAAACAGTGGCAGGCTTCCCCCACTTTATGTGGCTTGAAGGAGAGGGAGTGGTCTGAACCATTACGATATGAATCCTCATGTGAGCCCCCCCCATCCTGTTCAGGGGTACTGGATGTTAGGTTCATGGGGAAGAGGGCACATTATAGCCAGAAGAGTCCACATACCTGGCTGGATCCAAAGTTTCAGCTGCAACAGAATGGTGCAGAGTGGGGCCTCCACAATACGGGTGGCTAGCCCCAAACAGTACAGAAATTCCCAAGCTGTGTAGCGCTTATAACCCAAAGCGGTAAATCATCAAACGAGACTGCAAATAAATTCCCAAAAGTTGTTTTGCTCAGAGCTCAACCTGTAGCTTCCTGCCCCTGTGATTCAGCTCTCCCCGCTTTCAAAGGGGGCGTGTGCCCAGAGGGAAACACTGACAATATGTAGGCAATTTTACATGTCACAACTAATTTCATTCACAAATTTTTAAAATAGTGACCTTTTGACCTCCTTCCTCAACATATATACACATTTCTTTTAGGAAGGGGAATCTAACTGGAACTTGTTCTTATTTGTAAAATGTAACATATTACAAATCTATTTGTTTATTTAAACTAAAAAACAGTGAAATAAAATACCAGACCTGATGGAACTGGGGTGCCCTCTGACCCTCAGGGTGCAGAGCTGGTACACTGGAGGGATGAAGAACACTGATCTTTACCTGCATGGCCTTGCCACTTTGCCACAGGGGCCTTTGTAGACAGTCTTCACCAGACAGGCCTCTTTTATTTTGTTTTTGTTGACCGTGAAAGTGCACTAGACAAATCCTGGCTATTTTCAGGCACGACCCAGGGAAGGGGGATACAAATGAATGCCAACTGACCTTGAACCAGATTAAGCTGTTGGTGGTATTTTTAGTGAATGTGGGAAATTTGGCCAGGACACTGGGGAAATTCCCCTACTCTGTTGGTGGAAGGCACTGCGACTCTGTGCATCAGGATCAGTGTGTGCTGGGACAGCGAGGAGTGAGGATGTGCGGAGGGCCGGGGTGCTGATCACCTCCTCGACCTTCCTTCTATGGCTCGTGATCATCATGGCATCGGACGACTCTTTGACAGGGGGTGTTTCTACAGTACTGGCTCCAGTAAGTGTTGGTGCGGCTCTTACCGTTGTTCGGTCAGAGTCCGTGGATCGGGATGCCGTTTCAATGGTGGATTTGTTACAGCAACGGCTGTCTCAGGAGGAGTGTAGGTTTCTTGCTTTGAGGAATCGTTTACTTCAGGATCTGGAACACGCACGGGAGGCTAGTTCAATGGTACAGGAAGAGGAAGTGGCTCAACTTCCCTTCATCGAGGACCGAATGCGGGTTGACGCGCCTGGCGTGTCTGAAGTGGTTCAGCCTGCTCCTATTGTGCCGGTAATCTCCCCTCTGGTTTGTCCGGGACACACTGTAAGTAATTTTGATACTGATATTTTGGTGTCGGGGACATTTGGCGCATGTCATGGATTGAGTGATTTGCCAGACTCTCCACGGTGTTCCACGGACAATGCTGGTCTATCTTATTCCCAGCCTGCTGTCCTGAATTCCCCCCTGTCTGGAACTGACTCTAAACGGCTTCGTACTGGTGTTGCTTCTTGTACTTCGGACTCGCATTTGTCAGCTGTTATTGAACTGCCTGCTTCATCGTTGCTAGCACTTGCTTCCGGTGCCCTCGCTTCTGGGGAGGTTGCAGCTCCAGCAGCATGGGTTTCCCAGGCCTTGAAGGCGGCTGGGTGGGTGAAATCTCCGGATGGGAAGGGGTGGGATGCAAACCTTATGCCCCTACTTTCTGACATACTGCCTACTGACTTGGAGCAGGCTTCTCCTCCGAGTGCATCTATCTCTTTGGGACAAGGCTCCCCTGTTATACAGCCTCAGCCTTCTGCTGCACAGGCTTTGGATACTCTCTTGGAGGATATTAAGTGTTTGGAGGGAGAAGCTTCTTCACCTACTCCCCCCTTGCCTATCTCACGTATTGGGGACTCTCAACCTGCTGCACAGCAGTTATCCTCTACTGGCCCAGTGGGGGTCCCTGTGGACATTGCACCTGCATTGGCTGCTGCACCTCCGGTTTGGCATACTGGTATTAAGGAAAAATTATTCCCTGCCACTTTTGGGCTTACTTCTGAACCTGCAGCATGGTGTAATGCGGTGCGTCTGACGTTTAGGGGTCCTCCGTCAGAGGTCCCTAAAAGGCAGTTTGTTGGACGGGAATTGCTGAAAGGCAGTATGAAATTTTATGCCTATGAAATCTATACATGTACTCTGATCCATATGCCTGAGGATACTGTCTTTGATATCAGTTTTAAACATGCTGCTGGTTTGGATAGGTTTTGGAAACAATTTCAGCTTCTCAAGCATACTCCATTATGGAATCCTTTCATTGCAATTCCTTTAACAAAACCAGTCTCAAAAAAAAAAAATCACAGTTTTGTTTCGTAATGAGGGAGTCAATGTGGCGGACATTACCTATTGGCTACAGCAGCACTGTGTGGTTAAACGTCTCCCAGAACCTATTCCGGACAAGGAATGTTTATGGACTGGGGGATGGAGATTTTTAGTGGATTTACGGTTGGAAAATGGTTTGACACGGCATTTGCCTAATTGTTTTTTCCTGGGGAGGGACAGAGGGGTGATCTTTTACCCCAGCCAACCACGGGCCTGTTATAAGTGTGGAGCTTTGGGCCATCTTAGTAATGTTTGCGACCAGCAAAAGTGTGGCCTATGTGGAGATCTGGGACACGTAGCTGCACATTGTAGGAATTCTCCTAAGTGTAACCTTTGTGATGAACTTGGTCATACTTTTCAAACTTGTTCCTGGGCTTCCCATAACAACACAGATCAGGCTATTAGAGCAGAGCAAGATGTTTATGTGGCAATGGCCCAGAAGGAAAGTCAGAAGATTCATGACCTACTTACTCATCCCCAGACCTCCCCTGTGGTCTCCCCCCACGACCTCTGGTTGTACCAGAGACCTCTTCAGCCCCCTTGGAGGCAGTTTCTTCTGATGCACCCCTAGTGCTGGAACTGGTGCTAGATCCAGCCCTCTCGGTGTCGGATGTTCCTTCAGTGCCTGTGGTTTTTCCAGTGGAAGCTACCACCGTACTTGTTATGGACTTGGGCTCCCTTGCTGGCCCCTTGATCTCTGCAGATATGTCCTGTATGCCTCCTCCAGATCTGCACCAGGAGGTATCCTTCCATCGGGTAACTCGTTCCAAATCGAGTAAAGCTCAATCGGACATTCCAGATGTTTCAGATCCCCTTCCCTTACAAAACACTTACACACCGTTGCAAGATCAGGACAAGGAAGAGGATGGTTTGGCTTCAGACATCTCTTCTGTAGCTTCCTCACATGCAGAGACTGTTGTGGACATAGGTGTTTGTGACAAGCCTAAGCCTAAGAAGAGGAAGAAAAGGAAATTATATATTTTTGTTGCATGTTTTGCTTTCTTTTTTCTCTAGTATTTTTTTATCTCTAATCTATTACCAATGGCTCAGGGTGTTGCCCTGCTCACCATTAATGTTAATAGCATTAAATCTTCCCGTAAAGAACTGGTTACTTTTGCTAGTCTAAGGGAATCCCGGGGTAATATAATACTGCTTCAGGATACTCGGTTGCATTCTTTATTACAATTGAGAGCAGGGGAAAGAGACTGGAGATGGGGTATTTCTTTACGGTCTTTGGGGGAGGATACATGTGATGGGTTGGGTATTTTGTTTTCTGTTATAAATGTTAAAATTCTGAAGGTTTTTGATATTCTACCAGGTAGAGCACTGTTGGTTGATTTCGTTCATTCCAATTGTGTATATCGTTTACTTAATTTATATGCTCCCCAACAGAAGGCAGACAGGGCTGCTTTATTTAAGAGGATCTCTCCATATCTCCATACTTCTAAACTAGTGTTATGGGGGGATTTAATTGTGGCCTAGGCCCATGGGATTGGGGTAGGAAGACTCAGAAGATCTTCTGTGACACAAATATGCTTCGTGAAGCATATATGCACAATAATCTAGCAGACGTGTATGATATTTTGAATGTTTCTCTGCAGCATACTTTCTTTAAGGGGGTTTTGTCGTCCTGCATAGATTTTGGGTTTTTATCTAGGAGATTTACTTGTACAGAGGTTGCAATCCTGCCTATGGAAACCTTGGATCATATGGTGGTTAAAATTTGGATGGGTCCATATCAACAACTTCCTATGGGTCGTGCTTTTCGGAAATTGAATGTAGCATTGTTACATGATGCCATGTCGGTAGATCAGGTGAATGATCTATTTGCTGCCCGGGCCAATCTTTGCTTTTTGTATGATAGCCCGATTGAATGGTGGGAGGATACCAAATTGGACTTGAAATTATTATTTCTTCAAATTTCGAGGTATAAGGCTAGAAGCCATTATTTAGAATATCTGGGGTATAGGGCATAGTATATTAAACTCCTACACCAGGTGTCAGCTTCAGATGGTTCTTTTCTTGAAACTAAAAGAAATTAAACATAAAATGTATGATTTCTTAAAGGTTAAAGAAGACAAGCGTGTTTGCCAGCAAAAGTATTTGCTTTCTGGTACTAAGCAGCAAGTAAATCCTTATGATCTTTCCTCACAGAGCTCGGAATGGTTTGGTATGATTGCTTTACTAGATAGTGATGGCACCTTAGAGCAGGATGTGAGGGGTATTTGTCGGGTTGTCCAAACTTATGCTAAATTTAAGTTTCAGGATGTTTCCACCGCTTTACCTAGCTCTTTTTTTCAAGATTTGGTTATTCCTCCTATACTGCCTGAAGAGCGCGAGGCTTTGGTGACTCCCATTTCTGAAGCAGAAATTTTATTGGCTATAACTAAATTGTCAACTCGTACTACCCCAGGTATTGACGGTATTCCGAATGAATTGTATAAAACTTTTGCAGATAGTGTACTACCATGGTTGCGAGTCCTTTTTCAATCCATCTGGTCAGAAAATAGACTCACACCGAATATGTGTAACGGGATAATGATATTCCATTATAAAAACAAAGGGGATTCCAAACAGCTTACGAATTGGAGACCTATTAGCCTTTTGACCTCAGACTATAGATTTTGGCCACCATTTTAACGAATAGACTTTCTAAGGTGGCAAGGAGTCTGCTTATTACGACTCAAACATGTGCAGTTCCTGGTAGGAATATTGTACATGATTTGACTTATTTAAGGGAATTGGTTGAGCAAGGTTTGTCTAATACTCTATCAGGTTATCTTTTGTCGTTGGATCAGGAAACGGCATTTGACGCTATTCGACATGAACATGTTTGGGCAGTTTTAAAATTTTATGGTATTCCTGAATCCTTCCTTACTTTATCGGTAACTATGTATTCTGCAGCATTAATTACTCCCTTGGTGAATGGACATTTGGGCATTCCTGTCCATCTTAACATTGGAGTGTGACAGGGGTGTCCTTTAAGTCCTTTGTTGTTTGTCTTTGGTCTTGATCCTATCTTAAGGCGGATAGACGTAGACCCACAGGTACTGCCTATTACTTCTACAAAGGGTTGTATATTTCGAAAAGTTTTGGCATACGCGGATGATTGTATTTTCACTGTAGCTAATTTGGATTCAGGAATGCGAGTTCTTCAGGAGTTGCAACCTTACACTGGTATCCGGATTAATTTTACGAAAAGTCGGATGTTGGTCTTAGGCTCTGCCTTGGTTCCTGGTTCTTTTGTAATCCCGATAGTTAAGGATAATGTAAAGTTATTGGGTATTTATTATGGTACTTCCACTGCCTTGCAATGCAATTGGGATATGGTTTTTGACGTGGCTCAACAGAAAGTTGCAAAATGGCAATCTTGGAAAATGTCGTGGAAAAAAAAGATGTTTCTTCTTCGGTCATATGTCACCCTGATATTTTTATATGTCTCACATGTGTTCCCTCTCCCTTATGGTATGCATATGAAGGTTATGGGCTTTTTTTTCTCCTTTTTATGGGGGAGCACGTTAAATCCCGTCAAACGGGCTCATATATATAGAGCTTGGAAGTCAGGCGGTCTTAATATGATCCAACCTTTAGTGTTTTTTTTGATAATTTTTTTTATAGCACTATTCGACCGATGCTATTGGCTACTGAGGATATGGGATCTTTGTGTATGAGCTTATGGGGTATGGAGTTCTTGGCGGCCTGGGGTAGAGGTAAATGGCACCAGTCTGAGAAATTGCTTCCCGATTATGTCAGGTTGACTCTTAAATATATTAGAATGTGGAAGACTGATCGTTTTTGGTTTCTTTCTCATGAAAAAAAATCGTTCTATAAACATGTTGTAGACTCATGTTATATTGAAGATCCTTTGTTTTTGGTTCCCACTACTGTAAAAACTGAATTATTGCTTGCTAGCATGATAGAGCCTCGGATTCCACTGAAAATGCAAGATATGGTTTGGCTTTGTGGGCATCAGAAGCTTAATGTGAGAAATAATCAGAAACATAAACAGTTAGGAGACAGATACTGTTATGAACCTTCTTGTCAGGGCTGTTTAGAAACTATACATCACCTGTATTTTGACTGTGTTCATGTGCAAGGATTCTGGTCAACACTGGCGAATTTGTGGGGTGAACCAGCGTTCTACTTTATGACATATGATATTCTAATTTTGGGACATATTCCAATAGAGTGGCGTAAATGGCATCGGAGTACGGTTTTTGTGATTCTAGCTTGTATCAAATGGGCTATCTGGTATGCAAGATGTTTACGCCGTCTTCAGAATAAAACTGTTCACTTGCAGGATGTTTTTTTTCACCTCCAGAAAGATCTGGATAAATTATATGAATATGAGTTTCATTCTCTGGGGTCTGAAGTGGGACAGCATTTATGACATAATGTTGGGTGGGTGGGTTAGTCTGTCTTTTTCTTACACATTCTGGTTAGTGGTTGGCTGTTAACTTTTCCTTTTTTCCTGTTTTGATTCCCTCAATGTTATTGCTTTTCTTTCTTAGGTGAATTTCTGTTACTTCATGTATTGACTGCTGAATATGTTTTTACTCTCCATGCCTTTCTGATTTGTGTTCTTTGCTTGTGTTTTGTTTTTGATCTTTAATAAAAATGTCCCCTACTCTTTTAGTAGGGGTGGGGTGGGGTTCTTTTCTGTCTTGGGATTAGTTTTGAGTTCTAGTTTTGTATTAGACAGCCTGTTTGGATATGTATGACTGTAATACTTATTTGCTTTCATTATGATTTGTACTTTTCTGTGAGGCAACACTGTTTTTTAATGTTTTGATTTTGTTATTTTAATAAAAATTCCCCTACTCTTTTCGATAAGTGCCATGGGATCTTTAACATCCACCTGAACTACCACCAATCCAGGCAGATGGGACCTCGGTTTAACATCTCATCTGAAAGACGGCACTTCAGAAGTGCAACACCCCTCTCATGCTGCATTACAATGTCAGTACTGGGATGTTAACCCAAGTGCCAGATGTGGGAACTGAACCCACAGCCCTCTGATCTCCCGGCCTCAGAGGCAAGTGTGCTACCTACTAAGCCACTGTTGACATCTTCCTCGATGGTTCTCTGACTCCTGAACCCTGGCTACCACCCTAGAACACAACAGGAGCCGGGCTGTGGAGGCAAACCTCTTTTAGCAGCAAACAGTTCATCCAAACACAAGAGGCAAACACCAGAACTGCAGAAACAGGGGCTCCCATTCAATGAACAGATGATAACACAGGAACAGTCACTCCATGGAGCAGAAAAAAAACACACAACTGGTTGCTCTAGACCGTGTGGTCACAATAGAAGCTCAAAAGTCACTCTGGACCGAAAAGGTCACATCAGAAACTGGTAGGTGCTCAGGATTGAAAAGGTCACCTTAGAAGCTCGAACAATACGAGGGATCACATTGTGCATAAAATCCAGGCAGCTACCTGTGATCCAGGCAGCCAGCAGTCCAAATACAGGCAGCTTAACACATGGCCGTGGTAAGCCTTTAACAGCAGGAAGCAACAGTTCTCATTTCTACTCTCTCATCCTGTACAAGGAGCCCACACATCCAGGGGATAGTCAACCCAGCTACGACCCCCCCTCTCTGTCTGTGCCTATTTTAGGTCCAGGAGCGCAAACCTCTTGAGGGACGTCTGTCCACACCCACAGCCACCAACACAGAAGGCTCCTTTTGGGTGCAGACCCCAGAAATAAACAGTCCAAAAGAGAAAAAATACTCACCTTAGTAATCTTGTTTCTTCCAAGGTATTCTTCAATATTCTGAACTCTTGTAGTCAGCCTGAATAGTAGAACTGCCTGGAGAATGGAACATATGTAAATGATGGGAACCATCATTGACTTGGGCCACTTATTCAAATGCTGCCCTTATCAACTGCTGCGTTCTAAAATGCTCAGAGTCCTTGAAGCCTGCAAGGAAAGGCCCATCCTAAGCTAGCCTATTAAATAATGTGCTAACAGCCTTTAGGTAATAAGGATAAAATGACAGAACTATTTCTAATAACCAAAAATAACAACTCTCTTATTAAAGGTGTCATGAACCCACTCCTGAGGGTCAGGTCCACTGAACTCACAGTGCCCACCACTCAGTGCAATCCGTGACAGGAAGGGGGAAAACAGCTGATACCCTCTTTGTGTCCTTCTATAGTGCTCACTGAGTTCACAACTGAACACTCACCATGAACTCCCAGGGTCCCTTCTTTACTATGGATCAGGATGCAGTACTAGTCTTGTAGCCAGATATTTATTTATTTAAACCTAGGATTACAAATACCTTTGAGCCAAGGCTCTTTTACAAAGGTTCCGCGTCAGAGGTAGGACAATACAGCAGTACACACTTGTGCAAAGGCAAATAAACAATAGGCAGGTGCAATCAGAGCATGTAAAACAGATTTAACATAAAGTTGCATAATAATACACTCCAATAAGTAAACAGAGCCTGCCAGTGGCAGTTGTCAAGTAGGACAGAGGTACAGGAGGTGGAGAGGGGCAGAGTGGAAGTGGGGGGGGGGGTTAGGGTAGAGGGGAAGTGTAAAGAAGGGAGAGGGTGCAAGGAGGGACTTGGCAGCTAGGACAAAGGGACTGAGCTGAAAGTACCTGCTAGGTATGACAGTCGCAGGTGCTAGAGGCAGAGAGGTGGAGACAGAGACTTGAGTTGAATTGACCTAGTCTTTGGACAGAGGAGATCTCAGTGTTATGGCTATTCCACCAGTAAGGGGCCCGGTAGGCAAATGAGCATTGTCCCAAGGAAGTTCTGCAAAGTGGGACCTTTAGTCGATGAGATTCCGAACCTCTTGTGAGACGGGGGGTTACTACTTGGGCTGAGGAGAGACTGTACCCCAGGGGGTGCCAGGCCCATAGTGATCTTCTTAGCCATAGTGCAGGTTTGATATTTTATTCAATTTGATAGTTGCAGCCAGCCAGATTGGCGTAGAGGTCGCATGTGTGGGTTAGGTGATGAGACCCAGTGATTAAACGGCAAGCTTTATTGAGTGAAGTGGAGATGTGTCTGAGGGCCGTAGGGGTGGCCGATCCGTAAATGATGAGGCCATAATCGATGGAGACAATTGAGCTTTGCACTGCAATGCTCAAGGCAACAGGAGTTAAGTTAGAGCTATGCTTGCAAAGAAGGCCAAGACGCATGTTGGCAGCCTTAGCAACATTGTCAATATGGGATACGTAGGACAGGTTACTGTCAAGAGTGATCCCTAAGTATTTGAAGGTTAGGACCTATTCGAGGGTAGACCCATGCTGATTAGATATGATCGGGGGAGGGGGGTGCCCTGTGCTTGTTGTGGGGGTTATGTGAAAAGCATAGCCTTTTTTTTTTTTTATAGTTAAGATTAAGTCTCTGTGAACTGAATAATTTTTCCATTGATGTGAATCCTAGCTGGAGATTGTTTTGCAGGGAGTGAAGGTCCTTGTGTGAGGAGAGAATTACTGCATCATGTGCATAAAGAATAATTTGTTCAGTGCTGGATTTTGGGAGGTTATTCAAGAAGAGGGAAAATATAAGAGGTCCCAGTATGGAGCCCTGAGGAACTCCCGAGCGGATTGGCAGAGTACTAGAGAGAGTTCCTGCAATCTTAACTCTCTGAGATCTGTTTAACAAGTAGCTTTGAAACAACGCCATAGAGTCTGGGGAGAGTCCCCTATATGAGAGCTGGTTCAGATATGAACCCTTCTTGGCTGTTACACAAAGGGGGAAGATCAAGGCATTACAAACTTTTCGGGGCAGTGTTGTAACCCTGATTCTACCTTCTCCCACAAGGCATGCAATAACCTGGTTAAAATCCCCAAAGACCCTTCCTTGAGACTTTGGTATTCCACCTATCTTTACCCAGACTTTCCCTTTTCAGATCCTTGTTTGATTTGGTAGCTCATGATGGCACCCCTTAGCAATAATGGTTTAGTCACAGATTATTACTGAAACATCCCACAGTCATGCACGTAATACAGAAATCTTGCTAAGGCAGGTTTCTTAAACAAATGTCTTTACTAAATAATTAAATAATTATCATACATTACAACAAAATAAGGTTTTATCAATTTGGTCACAGAATAACGCAAATAAAAGTGATAAATATACATGAAAAAATACACTATAACTGTTATCTAAAGTTCTACCTTAATATTCGTAGTGAATTTAAAGTTCAAAAGAATAAATAAAGTCTGAAGAATCCTTTCCTTCTCTTGCAGCCACTGGCCTTCAGTGTCTGCTGGCAGTTGGTCTTGCTTGTCAGGAGACTGCCCAGAATGAAATGCTCCAGGAAAATGAGAGAGGGTTTGCTCTGGGTCAGAGCTGCTTAAATAGTGTGGGTGCAGACTGTCAAAGTCTGTCTGGTCTTACAGGATGGCCTTCTTTTTTAGGCCAGTAGAGGTCACTCTTGCGCTTTCCCCACACCCCAATTTTCTGGCTTCCTTTGATACCTTACTGGTAACATAATTTACACCAGCTTGTCAAGGAGGGCTATTTCCCAAAACCTTGTTTTACCAAGCATCCTGCCTTTCAAGCGTAAAGGTTTATGACATGAGATGGTTTTCTGGCACATCCTTGTTGAGCAGCCCTTGAAGTAAGTTTATTATAGGCAAATGGATTTTGGCATATCCTTGTTAAGCAGCCCTTGAAGTAATTTGGCTTCAAGCCCAGCAAATGTCTCCCTCAGGTCGGAGGAGGGTCAAACATTTTAAAAATCCAATCTCTCTATGTGACCCTGTCATCCATTTTCCTTGTGGCAGTTTAAACATACAGATTATAACAGAATATAACACCATATATCTGTACATCTGACTGGTTGTGGCATCGCTCACTGAAGAGGGAAAACAACACCCAACGGGGTTCAAAATATGACACACAAAAAGGATGAAATCACCTCTTTCATACAGATATCCAGCTTAAGGTAAAGAGGCCACTGGTTCTGGAAGGGGAGGAAGGGTAGGAGAGTTAAGAATATCGAAGAATACCTTGGAAGAAACAAGATTACTAAGGTGAGTAATTTTTTCTTCCAACCCCAGGAATTCTTCAATATTCTTAACTCTTGCTGACTATGAAGCAGCACCTTTGGAGACGGGTACAGAACCTATTTTACGAACATACAAATGTGTCAGCAGAAACAGACCACCAAGTCTAAGTCTGCTAGAGTGTGCAGCTACCACCCCTAGTTTGCAGCTGCCCTTCCCCTTCCCTTTGTCATCCCACTGCCACCCCCCACCTCCTCCACCTTCACTCTCCCCGTTCCCTGTCCCAGACCAGAGGGAGGACATAGACACATTACTGTTAGAAGATATACAAAACATGACAGCTAAAGGGGAGGTTCTGATAATGGGAGACTTCAACATGCCAGATACAGATTGGTCAATACCAGCAGGAACACCTGCCAGAACTAGACTCATAGTGGATTCCTGGGGAGGCCTCAAACAACTGGTACAACAACCCACAAGAGACAGGGCTATCCTCAGCTCTAGTACTGACTAACAAAGAAGGGATCACAGATCTCCAGGTAGAAGGTCACCTGAGGGCCAGTGACCATCACATGGTATGGTTCAATTTGGCTACTACATCTAAATCATCCCATTCAAAGGCAAAAATATGGGACTTCAGAGGAGCTGACTTTGATAAGATGGCCAACAGAGTTAAGCTAGCCCTGGCAAAAAGAAACACAGGTGAGGAGGTACAGGCAAAGTGGGTAAGCATTAAGGATACAATACTTGAAGCAACATCCCATTGTGTTAGACAGAAAAGGAAGTGCAAAAGAAGAAGGAAACCACTTTGGTTCTCAAATACAGTAGCAGAAAAGGTCAGAGCCAAAAGGCTGGCCTTCAGGAAATACAAGGGAACACAGCGGGATGAAGATAGGGAGGCATACCAAACTGCCCTAAGGGAAGCAGGGAAGGCAGTAAGGCAGGCAAAGTCCCAAACTGAGGAAACACTAGCACGAACAGTAAAGAAGGTGACAAGACTTTCTATAGATACATTAGTGAAAGGAGAAAGTCCAGAGGGGTATTGCTAAGCTTAATGGAGAAAAGGGAGCATGTGAGGAGGAGGACCCTGTAAAGGCATCTATCCTAAATAGATACTTTTGCTCAGCATTTACTGAAGAGAAGGTAGGGCAGGGCCCACAGCTCCACATCATGGACACGGGGGAGGGAGGTGAGCACTACCCTTCACAAAAGAAAGGGTCCTACAAGAGCTTACTAAGCTCAGGGTGGATAAGGCAATGGGACCTGATGGCATACATCCCAGGGTACTTAAGGAGCTAAAGGAGGAACTAGCAGAGCCATTAGCAGAATTGTTTAGTGAGTCTCTGAGCACAGGAGAGGTCCCAGAAGACTGGAGAAGGGCTCATGTGATCCCGCTCCACAAGAGTGGTAGCAGGAGGAGGCGGGGAACTACAGACCAGTCAGTCTTACCTCAGTAGTGGGCAAGATTATGGAGGCACTCCTTAAGGAAAGGATAGTGCAACACCTGGAATCCATAGGGGCACAGGATCCAAGACAGCATGGGTTTACAAAGGAAGGTCCTGTCAAACTAATCTCATAGATTTCTTTGACTGGGTAACCAGAGTGGTGGACCAAGGGGAGCAGTTGATGTCGCCTACCTTGACTTCAGCAAAGCTTTGACACTGTTCCACATAGAAGATTGATAAATAAGCTAGGTAGGCTCGGGTGGGTCAGAAGTTGGTCAACTGGTGGCAAACTGGTTGACTGGCAGAAAACAGAGAGTGGTGGTAAATGGTATACAGTCAGAAGAGATGCAAGTCACAAGTGGGGTACCTCAGGGATCAGTCCTGGGGCCAGTCCTATTCAACATCTTCATTAGTGACCTCAGATGGACTAGAGGGTAAGGCTTGTCTGTTTGCAGATGACACCAAGATCTGCAACAGAGTAGATGATCCAGATGGGGTGGGCAGAATGAGAAGAGATCTGGATAAACTAGCAAAATGGTCAGAAGAGTGGCAACTGGGATTTAATGCAAAGAAGTGCAAAATCATGCACATAGGGAAGAGAAACCCTGAAGCCACTTATAGGCTGGGAGGGGAGTTGCTAGCAGTCACAAAGGAAGAAAGAGACTTGGGCATCATCATCACTGATGACCTAAAATCATCCAAGCAGACCCCTAAAGCAGTAGGTAAGGCTAGGGGGTGTTAGGGTGTATTAGTAGGGGTATCACAAGTCGTAAGAGGGAGGTAATAATCCTCTGTACAAGACATTGGTTAGGCCCCATCTGGAGTACACGCGTGCAGTATTGGAGGCCACACCTTCACAAGAACATTAACCAAATTGAGGCAGTCCAGAGAAGGGCAACCAAAATGGTGCAGGGACTGCATCAGAAGACATATGAGGATAGATTAACGGAGCTCAATATGTATACCCTTGAGCAAAGGAGGGAGAGAGGTGATATGATCGAGACATTTAAACACCTTAAGGGCATAAACAAGGTGAAAGAGTCTAACATGTTTAAATATAAGAAAAATAGCAGGACAAGAGGACACAGCATGAGATTAGAGGGAGGCCGATTAAGGGGGAATGTGAGGAAATTCTTTTTCACAGAAAGGATGTAGATGCATGGAATGGCTTACCACAAGAAGTGGTGGCTATGAATACAGTGCAGGGCTTCAAACAGGCATGGGATAGGCATAAGGAGCAATACAAATGACTATGAATAGATAGGTCACTGACAGAGCAAAGGCCGATGGCACATTTATAAGGTAGAAAAAGAAATGGGCAGACTGGATGGGCCTTGCGGTCCTTATCTGCCGTCAACTTCTATGTTTCTATGCCCTTTTGAAGCTGTTCACAGATTTACATGATACCACCCACTCTGGTAGGGCGTTCCATTTTGCTACCACTCTCTCTGTGAAATAGTGTCTGTCTCCTCATTTCCTTTCTAAATCTTCCCCCCTCTATTCTTAGCCCATGCTCCCTGGTTATCCTCCTCCTCCTTAACTTAAAGACCCCATCTGCCCCATCCTCACTGATTCTCTTCAGATACTTGAATGTCTCTATCATGCCCCCTGTCCCTTCTATCCTCCAGGGTGTACATATTCAGGTCTCCCAGCCTGCTGTCATAGTCTCTCCCCTCTATTCCACATATCATCTTTGTTGCCCTCCTCTGCACCCCCTCCAGTAGCCTGATATCACGCTTTAGGTATGGCCTCCAAAACTGCACACAATACTCTAAGTGCGGCCTTACCAGCGACCTGTAGAGGGGCAAGATCACTTCTCTTCGCCTGGATGAAAACTTCCTCGCTATGTACCTCAGTATTTTGTTCGCTTTTGCAGCCGCTGTCCTGCACTGGGCAGTGTTGTTCATGGTCCCTGTTATCATTCCCCCTAGGTCCTTCTCTTCCTCAGTGATCCCCAGCTTAACCCCCCAGCCAGTATTCTCTCCTTGGATTCTTCACCCCAAAGTGCATAACCTTACACTTCTTTGCATTGAACCCCAGCTGCCACCTATCTGACCACTCCTCTAGCTTGCTTAGGTCCCTCTGCAGCTGCTTCCATCCCTCCTCTCCATCCACCACTGCTCTGATTTTGGTGTCATCAGCGAACAGACTTACCTCGCTCACCACCCTGTGTGCAATGTCTGATGTGAAGAGCCCAAACAAAACTGGCCCTAACACAGAGCCCTGTGGCGCCCCATTTGTCACCGGCCTTGGAGTTGAGAGCTCTCCTCTCACCATCACCTGTTGCAACCTCTCACTCAACCAGCTTGTAATCCAGTTCATCATCTTTGCCCCTTCCCCTACACCAGTTAGCTTCCCCCCAAGCCACCTATGAGGCACCGAATCGAAGGCCTTGCTGAAGTCCAAGTAAAGAACATCCACCGCATGACCCTTATCCAGCTCACCTGTCATCCAGTCATAATACTGTATCAGGTTGGTTTGACAAGACTTCCCTGAAATGAACCCATGCTGCCTCACATCCTGGAGGCCATTGCCCTCCAGGTATGACACTAGTCTTTCCTTTAGTATTGTTTCCATGAGTTTGCACACTATGGAGGAGAGACTTACCGGGCGATAATTACCCGGTTCATCCCTTGGTTCACTCTTGTGTAATGGTACTGCATGTGCCATCCTCCAGTCCAGTGGCACACATCCCGACTCCAGTGAGTTGCTGCACAGATCCGCCAACACCTCCACCATCTCCCTCAGCACCCTGGGGTGGATACCATCCAGCCCTGGTGCCTTGTCTATTTTGGAAATAGACTCCATAGAACTGCTGTGCCAAACTTGGCATCACTCCTGAACTGAGTGTCCAGGCAGTAGTGTTCCGTGAAAGTATGTGTAACCACCGCCCACTACTTTGCATGGTAAGCTACCCTATGGAACCCTCGATCGGGCACCCATACGACTTTGGACAATCGGTACCATCCCTAGCTTTGTGAATGTATACCAGGCTCGCTATTTCTTGAAGTCAGAAAGGGGTGGGGCTGTACAAAAGCAAAACTACAAATGACCAAACTAAACCCAGGTCCTTAGGAGAAAACATTTGCTTAGGGCTATGCTAGGTCTGTACTTCTAAATGGGTACCCAATAATTCCACACAGAAAGCAGTAACATGAATGTCCAAACCAGGTTGGGGTTCTAGAGTGTGACTTTATTCCAAAGATGGTATACTAAAGTAAAGGTGGACCCCCAAGGTTTACACATTGTGGCACAAGGCAACAGCAGAACAACAGAAATCTGTATCAGACAGAAACTCTACATATCCCATATGTCATAGGACCTCAAATTCTCTTCAGCGGCAATGGCCTCAGCTGAAACACACATTTTCTTCTAGTGGCACTGGCCACAAGGCACACAATTTCCATATGGCATAGGACTTTAACATTTCAGCAATGTGGCAATTGGCTACGACGGAGCACACTGGTGCTCAAAATTAGCACAACCCTCCCCAGGGGGTAAACTTTGTCTTCAGGCATTGGTCACCAAGACCTGAACAACCAGGTGCGCTTACGGAACCTGCAGTGCTGAACTGGTCACTCCAGATTGGGGGCTGCCCACCTTTTGCTTCCACATCCATACCAAGCCATTCTTTCAGAGTTACACTTCAAAACTTCTGGAAAACAGTTAGAAATATGCTTCTTGGAATGACTTTTGCATCCTGTATAAGAAAACACTACTTCTGATTGTAGGACTAAAGTCCTGAACAATGTGCCAAGTCTCTCTGGGGACCCCACGATTGTCAGCCAACTTTAAAAACACAAGAACAGTGTCAACTTAGAACAGAACTGGTGTATATTTCCCTTTAGCAGAGAGAACACCCCAAAACAGGTACTTTCCTCTGGGAAGTACAAAGTCAGATTACTCATGATTGGAAAACAAACAAACAGCTTCAAAGTCCTGGATCAAAACAGGGGATTGCCCCGCGGATCCATTCTGGCAGTCCTTTCCATCTCTCTGGGGATTAAAAATCAAGAACTCCTGCTCTACACAACGGTTTCCACCACTTCTCTTGGCAGGCAGATATTTCTCAGACTACGGTGGAAAAATAGTCCTCTCAGAGCCCACACTGTAGCTCCTCACTCCTCCAACTGATCACTCTGACTCTCCACACAGAACTCTGGCAAAATACTCACCTAAGATTCTAAAACTCCCCAGTCACAAACCAGCTGTTGTGGCTTATGCTGCTGCAAGAGTTCTAAATGACATCATCCCTCTCCTCTCAGCTGAGACCAAGTAAAAAGAAAGTGAGTAACCAGTTATTCACCAGCTGCCTTCTGTACTGAACACTGACACTGATGGGATTCTAGTAACCCCAGGGGACTGGGTGGTTACATATGTGCTGTTCTCCATGTTGCTGCTTTGCAGATTTTCAATAGTGGGACATCCCTGGCAGCTGCTATGGTAGCAGCTGTGCCCCTTGTGGAATGGGCCCTGAGGTCTACTGAGTGCTCCTTACCCGCTTTCGAGTAGCAGAAATGGAGACACTGAACTATCCAGTGAGAGACAGTTCTTTTAGATGCTGGTTTTCCTTTTCCCACATCCCCATAAGTCAGGAACAGCTGTTGTCTGTCCTGCCTGTGGTCCTTGGTGTGAGTCATGTAGTAGCTCAAAGATCTCTTGATGTCCAAACTGTGAAGCCTATGTTCACCTGAGCTAGAATGCTCAGTCAAAAAGACTGGCAAAGTGATGGATTTATTCAAGTGGAAGTCAGAAACTACTTTAGGAAGGAACTTCCTCTTAGTTCTGAGCACCACCTTGTCCAATGGAAGGAAATACAGATCTGCTCAATGCACAAGGCCTGAAGCTCACTACTCCTTTTGGCCGAAGTGATGGCCATCAAAAACACTGTTTTCCAGGTAACATATTTTGGGTGAGCTGAGACCATAGGCTCAAATGGGGGGTTCCAAGAGCTTGGCAATGCATACATTAAGATCCCATGTGGGCACCGATTCCCTGTGAGGAGGGTGCAGATGAGCTAAACCTTTCTAGAACTTCTTGAAAATAGGATCGAATGCTATGGAGACACCCTTGCCAGCTGAAATATAAGCTGAAACTGAAGCCAGATGCACCTTCAGAGTAGTGGGTTGCAACCCCAAGGAATGTAAATGGGTAAATTAATCCAGCAAGGCTGGTACCCCTGCCTGTGAAGGTACTATATCATTAGCAGAACACCATACACAGAACCTCTTCCACTTACAAGCATAAATAGGCGCTAATCTGGTAGTACTGAGGGTTGAGGCTCAGGATGCCACACCTGGCGGCACCTGGTTCGGAGCGATTCTGGCCGCTGGGGTCGGGCGGGGAGGGAGGAGAGGATTGAGCATCCGAGGACCTCCTCTCCTGGGGATTTCCCCATCTGGTAGCAGCTCTTATTGTCAGCTGGAGGCACCACACACCAGATCAGGGACAGCCAATGGGGAATGATGTCAGCGGGCGTCTGCGGGAGTGCGCCCTTGATGCGCTGTCGCCATTGCATGACCATACCATTGGGGTGGAACCACAAGAAAAATTCCCGACTCCCAGTAGGCGAAGGCGGGATCAGTGGTCGGCCCCCATGCCCAATGCTGGGCTTTCCAGACCCTGCTTCCGGTTCTCCTCGCAAAGTCCCTGGTCGCTGTACTGGATTAAAGATAGAAAGTCAGGAGTAGTTTGGTGGTCCTGCCCTGGGGGACTGAGAGCCAGGGGTTGCGCAGTCAGGAGAGGCGAGAAGGAGATTGGCCAGCCATTGAGGCGGGGGTGCTGGAGGCTTCAGGCAGGCAGGAGCAGGGTCGCACCGACAGTCCAAGCCGGAGACAGTCCAGGGTAAGTCAGAGCACAAAGAAAGTTAAAAAAAAGAAAAAGAGAAGCATAACATAACCTCAATAAATTCTACACTAGAGAGGAAGTTTGTGTGTCTACATACATGGCTAACACACAACAAACTACTACTGAATGCCAAGAAAACAATTACCATGCTATTTGGCTCAGCACCCAGGATCAAAGCTAATGCATCTGCTCTGTCTATTCCAGGCCCGGATGGTACACTGCTGGAAGTGGTTGACACATTCAAGTACCTGGGTATAACACTTGATCCCTCGCTGGATTTTACTCAGCACATAGCTAGCACATGCAAAGCTGTAAATCCAAAGCTGGGGCTGCTTATATAATTAGATCCTCTCTAAACGCAGCAGCTAAACTGGCCATCGTGCAGGGGGTTCTTAGGCCTAGCCTAACATATGGTATAATGACGTACCATAATGCCACCAAAGGGGTACTGCTAAAATGGGACACTTGCTATAGTAACATCTGCCGATTTGCCCTGTCAGTATCCAGACGCACCCACCGCTTTATACTTTACTCCAGTCTGGACTGGCTCTCTCCAACCTCCTACTGAATATACACCGACGGATGTACGACAGACATCATCAGAATTGGTTCACCAGAGGCCTTGGCCAGCATGTTAAACGATACTCCACAGACCTACCTGCTGATAGGGTTACCAGATGTCCTCTTTTACGGGGACATGTCCTCTTTTTTCCAACTGCCAATTATTCTTCATGTACCTTCTCTATCCTGTTGAATTATTTTTTTTTATGTTTTATTTACTCTCTCCTACCCAGGGCCTCCTTGTAAATGAACTGTGAAGGTGGTGGAGACTTTAAACCTATTTACTCGGGGTCTGGCACAAGGGATCATTGGGGAAGGACTAAGTGTCCTCTTTTTGGCATCCCCAAATTTGGTACCCCTGCCTGCTGAGGTCAGCAGAAATGTCTCTCCTTGGAATACCTAAAAGCGCCACGAAATCGGGAGAATAAGCTTTCCCTGCATTCACCCCCAAGCTTTGGTACTCCCTACCTTTACCTGTTAGGCAATCCAGGTTGCACCAGGCATTCAAAAATGAGCTCTGTGCCTCCCTTCTAGGCTCAGACAGATGCACACCTGATCTAGCCCCTCCGGCACACACCTAGCTTGTCCTGCCTTGAATTTAAAGCACTTTTTCTACACACATCTGGCACTGCTCTTTCTGGACGGTTGTATTATCTACCTGGTTTGTTGCATTGTTTTGTTAGTGAGGTCTGGCACCGCTGAAATGACAGATATAATTTACTCATGCAAGCAATCTTTGGTTTTTCACATAATCTGTTTTCCTCTAACTGTAATCACTCTCCACCCCCTCTGAAATGTCTTCGTACTCAAGTTTTAGCTAATCTATTACTCAATTTCATGTAATGTATTTTATTGTCTCCATGAAAAGCTTTATCCTTTGTATGCAACTCTCCCGGGTTGTACCTGAAAATAGGCAAATCTCTGGCTAATGCACTTACCCAGTAAACAAAAGCTAACTAAATAAATAAAACCACGGTTTTGCCTGGGGCCTGACTTGGTGCCTCGGTGGCTACCTTCAGCACCCCTAGTGACTTCACGTCACAAAAGTGTCCCTAGCTACCTAAAGAAAGAGGAGGAACTAGCTCAAAGAGATTTTTTTTTTTTTTACTATTCTTTTTTTTAATTATATGGCAGTTTCTCAACAGATACACATTTTATAAACGCAATAACACACTCCGGGGTGTGGGTTAGTCTGGACAAACGCACTTCTAGGGGCAATAAGGCTGCGTCTCGTGCCTCATTACACCCCTAAGCATGTGTTCATCCAGACTAACCCACACCCCATTTATGTTCTGGTCACATACACACTCCCAAGTGTTATTCTCTTAAAACTGCACAACCTTGTTATTTTCTGTAATATGGGTGTATCCAATAGTCGATCGATAGCTCCATCTCTGATATACTGACTGAAACCAAACCTTGCCTTGCTGTGGAGCGGCTGCAGCCTAAGCGATCCAACCACGGGACACCTCGGCCTTTAATAAGAAAGGGACAGCCTCACCGCAACACCTCAATTGTCGGTGAATGAAAAACGATCGGGCTCTCGATTAACTTTCTTATACAACATCGCGGTGAAACCCGCCCCTTCCCTCGATTGACGGCTCCAATAGCCAATCGGCAGAGAAGCGGTCGAGTTTTGCTTTGAATCTGGTGGCGGGGACATTCGGTGGAGCCGAGGTGTCCGGAGTTGTTTTTAGGCCGCAGTCTTTAGGACGGACTGTGGCGGCGTTGGTTTGCTGGCTGGCTGTCTGTCGTCCTCTTGAGGTAAACAAACCGTTGGGGGCGGAAAGGGGCGCGCAGTGAGCGAGCAGTCCCGCACGGCGCTGAGCTTTATGGAGCTTGTGCTGTTTCTCCGTGTCTTTGCATGGGCTCGCCATTCCTACACAGGAGAACCCTCCCGTTGCTGCCGCTTCTCTCTCCGGTGACTCCTCCGGCGGGATCTGCGAGACTCCCAGTCCGGGGAGAGGTAGGGGTTGTTGTGAGGCCTGAGTAGAGCCCGGGGCTTGAGTTAGAGGAGCTGCGGACCGAGAGGCCGCTGAAGCTTTTGTAGAATAACCCTGTTGCCTCAAAGCTGTACTGATTATGTGTTTTACTTGCTCAGAGTTTCTGGTAGCTGATTTATTTGAAGAATATGGGACCTAACTTCCTTTGGGAGTTTCAATGGTTCCACACACATTTTCAAGAGTCCCAGCCTGATAAATAGCTATATTTTATGGAAATGATGGCTAGGAGATTCTAAAGTGAAGCATGCATTTTTACTCTCTCTCTCTTGTTGGTGGTTTCTTTAGATGCCCTGTTATCTTCTTTTGGGATCTTGTGTAGCAGTTTTTAAATATTTGGCTTAATTATTATGTAAGCAGTAGTAGATGTTCATGTTTATACGGGTAGAAAATATAAGGAGCGGCCCCTGGATTCGGGTTTTAGTCCCGGAGGTGTTTGAGCATTCTTTGCACCATCCGTGGACAGTACCTATGCATGTTGATTTCACCTCGGTCACACCCCAACACAGCGGTGACCATGAAAAAACCTTGGGACAGCAAGATTCAAATAGGCATTCATCTAATTATTTTAAGTATAAAAAAAAATGCTAAATTAGACCCAATAGGGGAACAGAGCATCTTACAGAAGATTCTTGGAAGACTAAGGATGCTTTACTGTAGTGGGAGGAGGTATGGTAAAAACAGTGATCATGGAGAACGATGGACCACCAGCATACAACTAGTGTAGTGCAATAGAGTGGTACAGTACGATAGTTGTGCTACTTAGGGTTAGCTGGCGTTTTTTTATTTATTTGGCAACTGGGTAGGTGCACTGATCCAGAGGACAGTTTTCAGTCACGACCTGGGCCTCACAGTGGCAAAAACAGTACATATACAAACAGTACTAACAATATACAGTACAAAAAATGCACACCCCTCTTGAGGTGGCGGAAAAGATATACAAGCGGTTAACTTGGTATATAATGACAGTGTAAACATAAGCAATGAGTACACAATAAAAGCAGATGGTACAGGTTATATATGATAACATTATACAATTGCAGTGGTTCAGGTTCCATACAGTTAGTGTGTCGATGCAGGTAACGCACAATAATGGTTTCTAATTACAAAGGTTCATGATTAGAATGTAGTAACAAAAACACTCCATTGTTCAATATCAGACATTATACAATGGGGTAAATTCAGTTGGCTAGTTCCTGCAATCTGGTTGGCTGACACCTTTTCAGTGTGATAAATCTTTCGGTGTACCCACTGGAAAAGATGCCGGCCAACCTTAGCCCCTGCCATCATACAGCTATCACTGCTGCTCTCGCACATCAAAGGAGCCGCTACCATTTTCCATCACTGCTTATGAAATGGAGCCACGGTAAATTTAAAAACCTCGAGTGCCTACTTTAAATTATTTCACATGAACAACCTTGTGACTGTATTTAATTCATGAAACAAACCTTCTGATGCTAAAACTTTACCTCTACTGAAAAACGTCCTCCAGCGTCACCAGAGAATCCCAGTCCCAAAGACAATAGGGCCACAGACAACGCCGGTGGAGAAGGCTCAATCCAACTGCAAACTGAGCACTAACCTCCAGCTACTTCGCAGGCTTCCACATGCATTAGCAATCTTACAACAACCAGGAAGGAAATACAAGCCCCCACAAGCAACATCAAAAATATATATATCTTAAACACACAGTGATGCAATACTAAACAGCACACAGAGGATTTTAAAGTTAAGTGACACGGAGCAAGAAGACTGGTTGGGGGACATCACTACCTAGCAACAAAGAACTTTTTTTTTTTTTTTTGCGGAGCAATAAAATGGAAAAAAAAATCATTAAAAAAAAAAAAAATGTTTTTCTTCCCCCAGAAAAGGGGCCCATTGTGTAATAGCAATGTACCCCTCCAGGGAGTGGGTATACTGGTGGATTTGCCACTTCTGGTGTGGTTAAATCACTCTGCTGCACCTCGTGACCGAGCCACACCAGGTGTGGTAAATCCACCAGTATACTCACACCCTGGAGTGATATATTGCTTAAGTATAACACCTGCAGAGGAGACATTTTGTGTAGGAGAGGAGATAGAAGGGGGTAGGCAAGAGGGTGATAAGGGATGGGGCCGGTAGGGCTAGGATGATGCACAAAGTAGCTTCAGGTAGATCACATTTATTGACGATTAAGATTTTTTTGGGGAGGAGGATTATGCTAGGGTGTCTTAAAATTGGGGGGACACAGAGGGTCAGGGGTAGTCTTGGGGCTGTGAGGGAAGGACGGGTGAGGAAGGAGGGACAGACATAAGGAGTGGAGTTAAGTGCTGCTGATTCGTGGAAGAGCATAGCTGGTAAGTAGGCTTTAGTTGGGTATGGTTGCAGTGTTTCTTTCACCAATTTGTATGAGTACTAAGCCCTCACACACCCTGTATATATGTGTGTATGTGTATATATATATATATATATATATATATATATATATATATATATATATATATATATACATGTGTGTGTGTGTGTATAAATATACATATATATATATCCACACGCACAGTGTGGGGATGCAGTCCCCCAACCCTAACAGATTGATGAAAAGACATAAGTGCAATCACACCAGTAAACTCCAAGTAGTGCAGTATACTAGTTAGTAACTCTCCGGCGCCTGTGGAAGTATTACGATTACACTTTGGTGTGTCTGTTTCAATATATAATTTTTATTTTTGGGGGGAGGCTTTGTCATCCCTATTAACCCTTCCCCCCCTCCAAGTTTGGAGGAAGAAGGACCCGCTCTCTTAAGTGGCCAAAGTTACAAAATGAGAATTTTTCAAACACTAACATGAATACTTAAACATTGAAGTGATGCAAAAGTAAATATATTGTGATTTCCCCTAGAAAAATTTGAAAGGATGGGGCCATGTTTCAAGCAACCCAAGCATTATTCATACATTTGTTTTATCTGAACTTTGATTTTTCTCTTCATTTTTTTTTTTTATTTGCATCCATTTATTTTTCTTTTTCTTTCTGCATGTTCCCTCATGGCTCATGGTCACCCCCTTTTTTTTTTTTTTTTTTAAATTTATTTTTTTACTGTTTTTCTCTGAGGGGTCCTTCAAATGCTGTAATTGTAACAATATTGGGACGGGGGCTCTCCTTTAAACATGGGGTGTTGCATAGAATTTCATGGCAGATATGGACCACCAGGCCCACCTAGTCTGCGCATATTTGTAGAAGGATGGGGGCACCCCCATGTATAAATGCTGTGGGAAAAACCCTGTTACTGTTCAGGGTGAGTTATGATCTAAAAACTAGTGCTATACTGATATTTGCTTTGCTTTTGCCTTGTACATAGCTCTGAGCATGAGATAACTGCTGCAGTCAAAATGTACTTTTGTTTTTGATTGACGCCTCAACTGCCTGCTGACCGTGGTTCTGTTATCAGCAAATGTTTAAAAAAAAATGTTTTGGTCTTGTACTTTATACAGTGTCACACACCTCATGTTTGAGCGGGGAAAAAGAAATCAAACATGTTACACTGTTATCCATACATTATTATAGCACCAGTACCTGTAGGTCTGTTTACACGACCTGATCTACACTGGTGCAGATCAGGTCATGTAAATGACTTGCACAAGCTGCTCTTTTGCAGCAAACTGCGATCCCTGTTTCTGTGGGCTCATGTATGGGTGCAGGTGTTTTTTTTTGTTAGCATGTAAACACTGTTCAGCCTACAAAGGTGTAGCCCCGTGGCACCCCGCGTCATGTAGAACTGTTTCCAACCTCCTACAGCTGACAGCTCAACCTGTTGCAGTATATTGTGTACCTCACAGCTGGAGCAGCCCCTTGGCATCACGGACCAATCCCCTTGTTATTCCCAGCTTTACAGAAATAATACTACTGGTCTTGTTGCTGCAACCTCCTATGTCAGTTTGTGCCACCTGTCTCCAGTGGTTTGTGCCCACCATCCAGACCAGTACCCTAATCCCAGCAGAAATACAAATGTTTAAGTGCAGGAAGTCCAGTCTGATTTCCTGCAGTGATGCAGAATGTCATTGTCAGCAGCATTTTAGTTGGATTGAGGGGCGAGCAGTGCAGATGGGAGTAAAACAGCAACATAAATATGAACACACCTTGTGTGACGTGCCTTATTGTAGCCATTTCTGGGTGCATCCTCACACAGGAGCTGTAGAATGGTGCAGATAAACTGTGGAAGTGTTTCAGGCTACCCTTGTGTTTTATTTAAGTCCCTCTGCTGGCTTTCAGCATTGCAAGTGCATCACTTCAGGTGGTGTGGAATGTTTACACAGGGACTTAAAACTGCTGCACCATTTCATCTCATCTCCTCACCACTGTAGTTTCACAGGAGCTGAACCAGATCATCTTACAACTCCTCTAAATGTCTTTACACTTACCCTTTTGCATTTGATCGGCTACTCTGCATCGCTAACACCATTGCAGAATGCTCAGTGTAAGCAGGTTTTTTGATCTGTCCCGAAATGTGATGTGGCAAAAATACCTTTTGTTATTAAAATAGAGTAGTCTAAGCATCGATGAATTATGTTTTTCTCAAGATAAAGTATATTAGATTTCAGACAAGGATGGAAGGGAGGGTCAGTGAACCCCAATAATCCCATTAACAGATTTTCATAGATACTAATCATTCAGATCTGCAAGAATTTCAGTGTCATAAATGGGGTACTTATGTGTATTGCTTGTGCATGTAGCTCTAACCACCATTCACATTTTGGGTGTAGCCCCACCCACTCTGGAGCATGAGTCCTTTTCTATTAATGCCAAAAAAATGGTGCGGTAAAATGAAGTTTCTTTCAAATGTTTTACCAGGGAAGATGTCCTGGGGTGGGTGGTGGTGGGGTTGTGGTGAGGCATGTAAACAGTACAATAGGTGCAAGACTTAAAATACATTAGCAGATCAGAGGCCACAGTATTCAATGCAAACAAAACCTTGTGCAAAGTACAATACATTAACAGATGTGCAAAAAACAGTATTTGGTGCACAGTAAGACTGTTCAACAAGGCATCTAAGCAAGTAATAATGCCCGACAGGGTGGGCAGTATTGCCCATACCACCCATCCTGGAGGGTATTACTACGCTTGGAAAATGGGTATAAATAAGATTATGAAAATTAAATACAATTTTATAAAAGAAAGTATAATGTAAAGAAAAATAAACAAAACACTTTTGTTGTTAAATAGTCCCAGTGCTTCAATACTTGGCCAGCACGCATGGTTTTGTGGGAGTTGTAGTTTTTACTGGGAACAGCAGTGTGGGGTTAATGCAGTGAGACACAGCCTTCCTTCCGTGCCTCGAGTTGTTGTTTGTCTGTTTGCAGGTGCTCCGGTATGTGGAGAGAATTTATTTATTTATTTTTTTTAAATGATGAGTTGTGATCAGAAGGGTGCAGCATGGATAGTCGCCGCGACACGGTCTTGCTACTTAAAGAGCGTGGTGTCGGGTGCTGGCTGTGGGAAGCAGGTAGGCATGGTGTCGGGTAGTGGCTACGGGAAAGCGGGCTTCTAGGCAGCAGTGTGGAAGAAGGATTTTTCGTTATGTCACTGTGGTTTGCAGATAACTTTCTGTTTGGGGGGCATAGACACTCTGGTGAGGGAGGGGAAAATAACTATCATGTGGATTATGGAATTATTACTTGCTTATGTCATTAGGCAGGCAGCTCGTAAAGTACTGGGGGCCTGAATGCGTTGCTAAGCGAGAGACAAAATGGCGGTATTTGAAAAATTGTTTTCCACCGCTACAGCCAATGATGAACGAGGCTGGGCACTGCAATACTAAATTTGAGACTGGCAAGGTTGGCATGGCTGGCACTTTTAACTTACAGGGCTCTCACTGTAAGTTAATGTACCCCATACCAGTCAATGAGATATTTTTATTTTTTGTCCATTTCCTAAGGTGGATAAAATTGCACTTGCTCAGTAGCAGTGAACAACCCCCTAAGTGTAAGTGTGTGTATGTGTACTCTTAGAGCACAGCTGTGTAGTTGTGCAAGTTGTGAGTGGAGGACGACTCTAAGGTCCGGGATAAGGGCAGTTGTCAGAGGCAGTAGTGAAGTAATGAAGAAGAGACTTAAGGGGGGGATAAGAAAGATACAGATATAAAAGACAAAACTGTGTATTTTTGGCCCCTCCCCCTTAGGGCTCGAGCACAAATAATTAAAAAAAAACAAACAAAAAAAAAAAGTGGGGTCCTGGGATGCTTACTTTGTGACTGTTGCTGAAAATACGCAGTATTGTCATCCCTCCGTTCCTGGTCAACAAAAACTAGCTATATTGTTACTGCCTGTGATGGTCTGTCTGCTGCTATGTCACCCATGGACCCGTATAAAATTAGGGTCTGGATTCACAGTTGCAGATTGGTTTCAGGAGACACTTTGTGTAAGTTTGTACTTCCCGATCGAGCACCATTGCCCATAGAGTTATTTTCAAGCTCCCAGAAAGTGTAGTGGTTTGGGATCACACTCCTGAAGATTATTCATTATTTTGTGACCCTTGCAGTCATGATCTCGTGTTTTGGTGGGTTTGTGAAGTTACCAAGCTGTATAGTGATGGCAGAAGCTGGAATGGGCAGGAAGGGGGGGGGTGCAAACACTGGGGATAGGCATGTATTTGGAACTGGTAGGATGCTCATGAAGGAGCTGTAGGCAACATTTTTGGTAGTTGGTGGCAATATAAATGATCAAGGGGTTGCACATGGGCGGGGGGTACAGGCAACTATGAATTGCAAATACTCAGTGTACAGTGTCTAGATACTAGATTGCAGCAGTACTGCAGAACACCACATTGGTGAGCAGTTGCTGGAATGTTACTGGTCGCTACTGCTGACGTCCTGGATATATGATTTGCATAGTGACACACTTGACTGTGGATCCTCATAAAAGATCTGGGTGCCACAAGACCCTAGTTGTGCACATTGCAGTCAAGCGCTGTCACAGTGAAGTGTATGCAAGGCTGATTATCGGGCTCATAAGGCAGTCTCGGAGAGCACAGTTATGTAAGGAATAATCCATGGTTGGGTGTGTGTGGCAGCATTGCAACAACTGAATGCCCTGTGTGAGCTGTGAGGCACGAGCCGCAGCTGAGCTCCTTCAGCCACCCTGGAAGTGAGGGTATTCCAGTGTTGACCCACACACCCAGAGTGGATTTTTACATTTATAACATCCCCAAAAAATGGTCAAAAGTGTTATAAAGTATTATTGGGGGTCAGTGCTCCAGTAATGATGGCATTCAAGAGTAATGTAGTCACTATTTTTGACAGCTGAGTAAAATATAACTTTGATGGAAAAATTGCGCCTGTTCTCCTATCTGTGGAACATTTCCAAGGGTTAGGATAAATATCAGTACATATATATATTTTTAAGTCTTAAAAATTGGCGAGTAAAAAAAGACCAGTACTCACCTTATCTGGAGCAGTGTTGAGTGGTGAAGCTGAGCATCTCCTCCTCTTCTGCCTGCAGTGTCGTGTATTAAATAGCCGGTATATTATATAGCAAAACGGGGTAATGCTTACCATTTCCAGAAATGCATAACAGTAGAATTCTGATAATTTTTTGTGACTCCATGGTACAGTAGACAAAATTAATACAGATAATATATTTTAAATTTTGCTAGCCATTCTTTGCCGAGTGTTTTGCATTTTCACAGCCGGTTAGCACTTACTGCGCAAAACCATTAATAATTTTTTTTGGCTTATATAGTACCCTGCAGTGTACCCCTCTTCATTTTTTTTGTTCTTCTGCCTGTCCAGAAAATACATTTTTTAACTGGTGCAGAATACTGCAAAATTCCTGGAAAAAAAATATTTTTTGAGTTTTAAAATGTACAGAAGTGCAAGGAATGTTAGTATAAGAGAAAAGCACAGAAATGTGAAGTAGCAAGAAAATTACAAACAAAACAAAAGGGTAATATTAAATGCACACTGAAAATGGAAAACAGAATCAATGTTTCAACTATATCTTCAGGACTTATCTAAAAGAAAAAAAGCAAAGAACATTGGAAGGCTGTCATATTGCATAGGCATACATCACAGTATTTTTTCACACCCATTTTGTTACGCATTTATGTGATCAAAAATAACTGGTGTGTGAAACTATAAAATGAAGCTGTAAATGTTGAAAAATAATAAAGAAGAATTTAAAAAACATGGAGCAAAAAATGGCATGTCTGCTTTTGGTACAGTTTGTGCCCATCTCCCTTCATAACTGCTAATTTTTGTGGGTCAGGTCCCAGTGGGAAGCCCTGTATATCTACTGTGTATCTAGTTGTACCTGGAAATGAGTGGCTCAGTTTCTCAGCCAAAAATTTTAATGGCACTCTTAAAAGTATAAAAGTAGTCTCACATGCATTCCTTTTGCCCCCATTTCACCTCCCCAGGGTCTCCGTTCACCTATCCAAGCCCTTTTACCCACTGTAGGAGTTCTCTGATGGTCCATACCACCACCAGTCTGTGCTCGACATCTTCTTCAGAATCCCAAACGTAACTTGCAGATTGTCCACTGTTGGTGGGACCCCTTGGTTTCCCAAGCTGGGGGGGTGGGTACTTCTCTCGACGGTCAAGGTTCAGGAAGAGAAGCTGGTGAGGCCTGGGAGGAGTCTGTAGTGCCCACCCCTACTGTGGCCTGGAAGGCAGGGCGACTTCATACTAAAATGCCAGCAGAATAGGCCTAACGGTCTTCTGTGTCTGCTGGTTTGGTCAGCCCCCACCCTGGGAGCTGATCTTGCTGCCCCCCTCGCCTTCTCTGGCTTCTCCCTTCCCAGTTCCGGATGTTCTCGCTGCACTGGATTTTGCTTCCAGAACCCTTCCCCTGTACCTGGCCCACCCCCTCTTGAACCCCTCCACCATCTCTGCCTCCACCAGCCCTTTGGGCAGCGGATTCCATGGCTCCACCATCCTTTCAGTGAAGTAGCACCTCCTCCTTTCTCCCCTGAATCTTCCCCCCTCCAGCTTCCACCCATGCCCTCTAGTTGCCCCCTCCTCCTTCCTTTGAAGCACCCTGACTGCTCCTCCCCTATTTACCCCCTTCATGTACCTGAAGACCTCTATTGTGTCCCCCCGGTCCCTTCTCTCTTCCAATGTGTACATATTTAGCTCTTCAACCCTCTCCCCATAGGTCCTGTTCCCAAGCCCCAAATCATTTGGGTTGCCCTCCTCTGGACCCTCTCCAGGAGTTTAATGTCCCTCTTTAAGTGTGGCTTCCAAAACTGCACGCAGTACTCGAGGTGTGGCCCCACCAAGCAGTTATACAGAGGGAGTATCACTTCCCTCCTTCTGAAGGTGATCCCCCTAGCGATGCATCCCAGCATCCTGTTGGCCTTGGCTGCTGCCCTCCTACAAGTCTCCGAGTTGTTCATCTTGACATCCACCACCACCCCAGGTCCCTCTCAGCCATCGAGACTTGTAGCATTCCCCCCCGCCGGGTGTACACTTGGCCTGGGTTTCTGGCCCCCAGGTGCAGTACCTTGCATTTCCCTGCATTGAACCTCAGCTTCCACTTTCTAGACCATCTTTCCAGAGCCTCCAGGTCCCCCTGTAGGGCCACCTCCCTCCTCCCCATCCACCACCGCCCCCAGTTTTGAGTCATCCGCAAAGAGACTCATCTCACTCCTGATACCTGTCCTTATGCCAGAGACGAGGGGTTGGAACAGGAGGGCCCAGGACTGATCCTGTGGGACCCCACTAATGACCCTCCTTGGGGATGAGACTATCCACATCAACTACGACCCTCTGGGTCTGGTCCTGGAGCAAATTGTTCATCCATCTGATCATCTGGTTCCCACCCCCATTTCTCCCAGCTTATCCAACAGGTCATATGAGGAACAGAGTCAAATGCCTTGCTGAAGTCTAGAAAGAGGACGTCCACTGGTCTACCCAGGTCCAAGGCACTCGTCACCCAGTCGTAGAACTCCACAAGGTTTGTCTGACACGATTTCCCTGGGGTGAATCCATGCTGTCTATTGTCCAGGCACCCTGACTTTTCCAGGTCCTTGACAATGCCCTCCATCACTTTACCCACCACTGATGTCAGGCTGACAGGCCTGTAGTTCCCTGCCACCTCCCTTGATCCCCCCCACCTTGTGGAAAGGCACGATATGTGCCACCTTCCAGTCCTGGGGCACGCACCCTGTCCTCAGAGAGATGGTGAAAAGCTCCGCCAGGGGTGTCGCCACTACATCCGCAAGTTCCTTCAGTACTCTGGGATGTAATTTATCTGGCCCCGGTGCTTTCTCCGTCTTAAGGGACCTGAGGGCTTCCCTCACTCTCTCTGCTGTGATTTCCACCTCTGCTACCTCTTCTCCCTGCTTAGCCTTCCCACCTCCTGCCAGTGATGCCTCCCCCTCTCCCCAGACCTGCCGATCGGTAAGGGTCCCTTCCCTTCAGTATCACTGTCTCCTCCCATTTATGATGCAGCACCCCCATTTTCCTTGGCGAAAACTGAGGTGAAGTACTCATTTAGTACCTCAGTTTGCTCCCCCAGGCCTTGTGCCCATCTCTGCCCTGTTTTAATCCTGCTAATCTGCTCCTTCACTCTTCGATTTTCCCCAGTGTAGCTAAAGAACCACTTGTTCCCTCTCCTAATTTCCCTGGCCAGGTTTTACTCCTTCCTTGCCTTAGCCACCCTCATCACCCTAGTGGCCCTTCTAGCCATCAGTTCGTACTCCCCTCATCCCTTTCACTTCTTGAGCACTTGAATTGCCTATAGGCTGCCTTCTTTCCCCACACCACCTCATGGATCTCCCTGGTCCACCAGCAGGGTTTTCGGGCCCTACCGCATTTTCGTCTTACTCTGGCACAGGTGCTGGTAGCATCCTGCACCCCTCTCCTGATTATTTCCCACCTACTGTCAGCGTCCATGTCTGACCCATTCACATCCAAATGATCCTTAAGGATCCTTCCATTTCCTTAAAATCTGTCCCTCTGAAGTCAGTTACCTCCGACTTTGTGCAGCCTTCTACCCCTCCTAGGTCCAGGCAGAACCAGACAGTGGCATGGTCATTCCCTGCCAGCGGGTCCCTTACCTTCAGGCCCCCAATCTGGCCACTGTCTGCCAGGACCACATCCATTACCCGTGCCTCCCTGGTCAGTTCCCCCACCTGCTGAGTTAGGAACTCGTCTTGAAAGACATCCAACAACCTCTGTTCCCTGGCCACCAAGGATGTCATAGTCTCCCAGTCTGTTCCTGGCATGTTTAAGTCCTCCAACACCACTACCCTTCCCCTGCCCAATCTGCAGACTTCATCTGCCTAGGTGTTACATGGGGCATTTGTTTCTCACTAAGCCTTCCCATATCCCTCCCCAGGGCATGGTCCTGTGGTTTGACCTGGCAGAATGCTTATCAGGACTGTCAGAAAGGAGGGTGGGCCCCACGTTACCTTCAGAACTCCTCTGCCAGCTGCATCACTCACTAGGAGAGTGGGTGCATGCTGACATAATAAAACCACTCCAGAGAAACATAGAAATTGACGCTTGGCCCAACCAGTCTGTCCATTTTCCCTACCTACTGTAACACCATAGACCCTACTTGATCTCCAGCTTAGCCCCTGCCTTCCTTAAAGAGCCCCTGACACGTTAGAACAACTTGGAAAAAATGTGAGATTTAGCCAGTTCAGTTTATATTCCATGTATTTTCTATAATTATTTACCTTTTTTCTTTATTACAGAGGACAGCTGTGTGAAAGTGGCTTATTGTCCCTTTGACTTTGTCTGCTTTTTCTGCTATCCTACATATGATATCATAATTCGGATTGCACCTGGAAATGAGCTTTTGTTCATGGTGCTTTTCCCGGTTACCAACAAAATAAATAAGTAAAATAAATTATCCCCCGTATATGGCATTGTAATTATCCCCACAGCAACAGATTGTGATGTCATAAACAGAACTGTGATGTCAGATGTAGGCAAGCAGCCAGAACAGAGAGGGCAGCGATCCTGTTTACGTGCAAATGTCCTTCATAACAAAGAAAAAAAAGAAATACAGAAACAATATTCAAATATAAACTGACTTGTGCTAAACATTAAATGTTCTCAAAGTTGTCACAAGTGTCAGGGGCTCTTTATCGACTAATGTTCCCTTATGCCTGTCCCATGCATTCTTGAATCCCGCCACAGCTTTGACCTCTACCACTTCTGCTGGAAGGCTGTTCCAGGCATCCATCACTCTCTGTATGAAGTACTTCCTTACGTCCCCCCGCCCGAGTCTGCTCCTTTCCAGCTTCATAGCATGTCCCCTTGTTCTTGAGCATCTTTGTTTCTGAAAAATGTTTCCCTCTTGTATCTTATTTATACCAGTGAAGTGTTTGAAAGTCTCTCTCATATCCCCCCTTTTCTCCAGGGTGTACATATTGAGGTCTTTTAGTCCTTCCTCTTTTGGTCTCTGGTGCAGACCCTGCACCATTTTTGTTGCCCTCCTCTGGACTGCCTCTGCTCTGTGTCCTTCTGGAGATGTGGTTTCCAGTACTGGACACAGTACTACAGGTTTGGTCTCACCAATGATTTATACAGTGGTATGACCACCCCCCTCTTTCTGCTGGTGATACCCCTCCCTGTGCACCCTAGCACCCACTGGCTCTCCCCACATCCTTGTAATACTGTTTTGCCACGTTTAGGTCATCAGATGTGATTACTCTCAGGTCTCTTTCCTGTTTTGTCATCAATACCATACCCCCCCCATCTTGTACTCCTCCCCTATGCCCTAAGTGCATGATTTTGCATTTCTTTGATTGAAACTTAGTTGCCACATCTTTTAGTTTGTTTTGTTTTTCTCCTCCCCAAGCCCCATCCTGTCTTTCACTTCCTTTGGGCCGCCACACCTGCCCGTCACCATCTGCCGCCCCTTCAGTGCCATGATCCATGGGTAGCCTGACGTAACCCTTCTTTGTGTGTGCCCCTTCCCCATTGGAACAGCAACTGGGAGGGGTGAGAAACGCCCGCAGGTGTCTAGTACGCATCTTGGGCACGGCGGGGTCGGCATGGACATCTCGGGGCTACTGTGGTGATGGGGCCTGACAGTCTTCGTCCTGGTTGACCGAGGCTGATTTTCACTTTTTTTCCTGACTCATCGCGCCCCAATAAAGGGTGGGCTGGCGCTTCCTGGGGGCAGAGGCGTTTGTGTTGAGGCCTCGTGCAAAGAATACCCCTAAGCCACCTCAGAAGCCAACAAACAGCAGTACAGCGCCCCTCCTCATCTCGGAGGAAGTGGCTAAGGATGCTCTAAGCTCCCTCCATGCTGGACTCCACTTGGGGCGCGAAGCCGGGTTGCCAGCATGCTGAGAGAACACCTTCCACGCCATAGAGCTGGCTAGTTGCCACATTCTTGACCACTCCTAAGGTTTCCTAGATCCCTATTCATCCCCCTCCCCCGGCCTGTCCACTGTATTGCAGATTTTAGTGTTCTCTGCAAAAAAGCACACGTTCACTTATAGTCTTTCTGTAGTGTCACTAATAAATACATTAATGAGGACTGGTCTGGTACTGATCCTTGTGGCACCCTGCTGGTCACCCTCCCTTCCTCAGAATGAACTCTGTTTACCACCACCCTCTGATGCCTATTCCCCAACCAATTCCTTGCCCAGTTTACCACTTTTGGCCCTACTCCCAGACTGCCCAACTTGTTTACTAGTCTCCTATGTGGAATGGTGTCGAAGGCCTTACTGAAATCTAGGTAGGCAACATCCACCACTCCACCCTGATCTCCTTTCTTGGTCACCCGGTCAAATAAATCTATCAGATTTGCTTGACATGACCTACCCCTTGTGAATCCATGCTGTGTCGGATCCTGTAAGTTGCTGGGATCAAGATATTCTACATTCATTTCCTCCAACAGTGATTCCATTAATTTCCCCACCACTGAGGTTAGGCTGACTGGCCTGTAATTTCCAGCTTCCTCTCAGCTACCACTTTTGTGAAGTGGGACTACATCTGCTATCCTCCAGTCCTCCAGGTCAACTCCTGTCTCCAGTGAGTGGTTGAACGGGACTGTCGGAGGAGCAGCCAGAGGGACCATTTATTCCTTCCCGCAGCACGCCTTTCTTCACTGTCACCAGGGGACAGTTGTACAATGGAAGGAAGCACCCACCATCCCTCCCAGAGATAGGTAGGATCCCAGCTGTCTCTGCCGGGGAGTGGGGCATCTTCCAAGCTGCCTCTGCAGATTACTCCCCCATCCAGACTTGAGACTTCCCACTCATGGCAAATTTCTGCTAGGACACTAGTGGCTGCAACACTAGGCCAGTATACCACCAGGAGTGGGTACAGGCCTATCCATCAACACCGCCTCCCCTATCGCCCCAAAAATAGTGTTTACAATTACAGTTCGCTGCCTTAAAAAGAATCCTGCTTCTTTTTACTAATGTGCTCAGGCAATGTTGAACTCAACCCAGGACCATTAGACACCCTTGCTTCTCCATCAGACCTGGCAGGTATCAAAGGAATGTATTTTATGCATCTTAATGCCTGCAGTTTGCTGAAAAAGTTCACCCTTATCCAGGGTTGGGTGAGCCACACCGTATTTGACATCCTAGTGATCACTGAGACTTGGCTTAGGCCAGCCACCCCAGACAATGAAATCAATATCCCAAATTATTTACTCTTCCGAGCAGATAGGCAATCAAGAGGAGGTGGGGTGACAGTTTATGTAAGGGACAAATACTCAGCCACATGCATAGACGCATTATCCTCCCCCAAAGAATTTGAGTGCTTGACCCTAAAGATCGAACTTTCTCCTTCCAGTGCACTCTGTGTAATAGGCTGCTACAGGCCCCTTCTGCCGGGCCTCATCTCCTGTCTTACCTCAGTTCCGTACTTGGGGCTCAGTTCCTTGTTACCCGGGGTTACTAGAATCCCGGTAAGACCTAGTGGTAGGCAGGGAAGGCAGCTTGTGAAACTCCAGTTAAATGGGTTTCACACTGTCTCACTCTTCTCAGTCTCAGCTGAGACTGAGGGATGACATCACCAATAGAACTTTCGCAGCTGCATAAACCACATTGGAATCTGCAGCAGAGGGAGTTAGATAGAACGTTGGGAGTTTTCAAAGGGAAGTGTCAGAGTTCCAGTTTGCCTTCAAGTAAGAAAGAGTCAGTGTCCAGTTTGTCTTGAGCAAGTAAGGTGTGCTCCGGGAGGGGGGGTGTGTGGAATGTAAAGATCCCCATGCAGATTCCTGGGGCAATCCCCTTAATTCTGCCAAGAGGAAGAAAAGCTGCCATTTCAGTTCAGCCTTTGTTTTGGAAAGTTGGAAGATTTGTGATTTGCCTGTGGGGCACCTGCAACTAAAGGGTGAGTATTTGCTCTAACATGAGAGGGCAAAAATGTTTTCTTCAATCTGGGATATGTGAGGAAGTCTAGGAATTGAGCTACATTTTGGGAAGTCTATAGGACTAGGCCAAACAAGTGGAGTAGTGTCAAATGCTAGAGTGCTGTGTGATTTCAAGTAATATGTGGAGGAGATGCGCCAGTTCATCTGCCATTTAATCTACATTCAGAAGTTTCAGTTTTCCAGAGAAATGGCCGGGTATGGGCTGTGGGAGCTGGAGGTGGGCAAACCCCCCCATCTTTAGTAACCAGGTCCACCTCTACGGATTTCTGCTGTGGTTGCTACTTTGCCTCATGCACTTGGCCAGTGATGGGGAAGTACCCAGGCGATTAGGGGTTGCAAAGGGAAAATCTCTCTAGGAGTCGCAGACTCTAAGTGGTGTGGGGAGCCACGACAGGATAATTAGTTCATTCTTCCAATGGGCCCGTGAATCAAAGTGGCGGTAGGGGAAGCTGGCCAGTCGGGCTTGTGTACCCAAAGCTGGCAAGTCCGGTGTGTGCCTGGTGGTCCAGAGCCTGAAAACAGTATAATTGGTTCATTCTTCCAGTGGACGCGCTAGTCTCTAATCTGCATTACCAGGAAATGTAGCCCCATGGGGGTCCGTCTATGCTTTGTTTTGTTCAGCTAGTTTGTGAATAAAAGCCACACTGAAGAATCCCATTCCTGGTTCTGGACATTACAGTTATTGCTTCCTGTGTTGGGATTTACTTGGGTGCCCCTGTGCAGAGTAGCCAAACCTAGGTCCCTCTGTGCCAAGTAACCTCATCCTCCCCAAACCCAGGTCACCACCAGGTACTGCTGTCCGCTTCAACAGCATGCCACCTGTCGTTTTGGTAAAAAAGGCAGGGGTGAGGGGTTGCACTTGGAAACTATTATTCTTGGTGACCTGAACTACAATTGGCTGTCAAGTGCATCAGCTCCCTTGAAATCCTTTTGTGACACTGTAGGGTTGGTGCAACTCATTGGCGAGCCTACTAGCCCAAATAAAAAGAACTTTAACAACAGCTTCCTCTTAGATGTAATTTTGGTTAGCAAGCCACACCTGTTCTCTCATGTCGGAACATTTTTCTCAGACATTAGCGATCATTGTATAATCACCACCGTTAGATCCGAGCACAACCCACAGTTTGTGACGAAGTTCTCTATCAAGAGGTGCAAACGGAACTTTGATTTGTTTGCTTACGTCCACGACTTGAAACATTGACCGCGATGGCAGGAATTCTTCCTAACCAAAACGGTTAACAGGGCAAATATTGTTTTTTACGATATTTTAAGTGAGGCTTTAAATAAGCATGCACCCTTGGTTAAGGTGGGGGTCAGGAGCAGCACCTGCCGTTGGTTCTCACCTGAGCTTAAAGCTTCCCTCTTAGAAAGGGATACTTTATGGAAAAAAGCCCAAATAAGCAAGAACGACTCAGATCGATGTCTTTTTTTTTTTTAAGAGAGCACGTAGCAAGTGCACCAAGTTGGTCAGAGCAGCCAAGGCCACCTACTATCGTTCGGAGCTAGCCTCTGCCTCAAGAAATCCTTCAAAGCTCTGGAAAACATTAAAATACATGTCTGGACACGCACCTGGTAATTCCATTCCAGCAAAAATCAAGTCCGGTGGCAGCATTATCTCTAACCGATCGGAAATATTGGAAGCCCTCAATAACCATTTTGCAACTGCAGGGCTAGCATTTGATACTTCTCCTGCCAGTGACCTCCGCACAGCTCAGGGCTCACCAGCCCACGAGTCCCCCTCTACTGAGGAGGCCTTCTCCCTCCTGCCTGTCTCTCTGAAAGAGGTGGAAGACCTACTGCTGCAGCTGGACACCAGGAAGGGAGCAGGCTCCGACTTCATAGAGCCATACTATCTGAAATGTGCCCACCATGTGCTTGCGGTGCCAATCACCCACCTATTCAACATGTCACTCTCCCAGGGTAGCCTCCCCCTCAATGGAAAATAGCCCATGTCATCCCTCTATTAAAAACAGGTGATCCCTGCGATCTAAATAATTATAGACCGATCTCCCTTCTCACCATCCTGTCTAAATTACTAGAAAAAATAATGTGTGGCTAGCTAGGGGTATACTTAGAATCCAGAAGCCTATTAAAATCGGTTCAGTCTGGATTCAGAGCAAAGCACAGCACCATAACAGCCCTAGCTAAAGTGACCAATGATTGGCTCCTAGACCTTGACAACAAGAAGCATGTCTGTGCTGTTTTCTTGGATCTTAGTAAGGCATTCGACACAGTCGATCACAGCCTGCTTCTTTCCTCCCTAAGCACCTTAGGCCTGGACCATAAATCTGTGTGCTGGTTTGCAGACTACCTCGGAGAACGGAAACAGCAGGTTAAAGCTGAAGGTGATCTTTCTCCATTAAAACTTATGCTAAGGGGCGTGCCCCAGGGCTCTGTCCTTGGTCCCCTCCTCTTTGTAGTCTACATTAACATCAGTGACCCATCAAAAAAATCAAGCATCCACTTATTCGTGGATGACACTGTACTGAGTCGTCCCACGCCGGAAGCAGCCTGTGAAGACCTCCAAGCTGAATTTAACCTTCTACAATACCAGCTCATAAACAAAAAGCTTTTGCTCAGTGTAAAAAAAAGACAAATGCCATGCTCTTCTCCCTCTCCTTGCATGCGGCATTTCCTGCTTTTGGGGGGGGGGGCTATCCCACAAATTACCACTATTCTTGGAGAAACACTACAGTATGTAGCTAAATTCAAATATCTAGGAGTTTAGCTCGATCATAAACTTTCCTTCGCCATCTCGAAGAACTACAGAAGAAACTAAGGCAAAGATTAAGTTATATGACTTATTTTTATGTATTGTATTTTGTTGATTGAATGTTTTGTTTGTATTATGTTTAATTTTTTGTGTGTTTTTTAGTTTTAAACTTGTCTCCAATGAAAACGGGCAGTTTGCTCATTTGGATTTACAAGTATAAAAAAAAAAAGTGAAAAAAAAAAAATGAATTAACCACCTGCTCATAAAGGAGGCCAAGATTCAATTGGTTCAAGCTACCTTCCCATCTTTAATAGATTACGCGGACCTGCTCTACAGCCACTGCACTGCCTCTGTACTGGCTAAGTTGGACACCCTCTACCACAGAGCTATCGGGTTCATTACTGGCCTTCCACTTTCTACATACCACTGCTCCCTGTACTCATCGTTAGGCTATACTTCCCTTCACTATATAGAAGGAATAGAAGCGCCGCCCTATGGGCCTTCAGAGCGGTGACCAACAAGCTCCCCTCATATGTCTCAGATTGTATTCCCTGGAGTGTGTTAGGCACCTACGCTCTAAGGAGCTATTGCCTAATTGCCCTCCAAGTTCCAAGGGTCAAAACTCATTTCGGCAAAGCTGCTCTAAGCTCCTCTTTACCCACATTGTGGAATGGTTTACAAAGGAACTTGAAGCTGAGCTGCCCTGTTAGCCTGGATATCTTCAAGGCGCTCTACGATCGCTACATGAAAGCACCTTGCAAATGTCTTCCTCACAGCTAGCCCACTAGTTCCGCAACTCCCCCTTTCCATCCTGACGCTTGCCATGTTTCTACCCCTGGCTCTCACTCTTTCCCTATTAACTCTTCCTGCTGCACCCACCCTTCCCTGTCCACTCCAGCCTGGCTAAAGTCCCACCCCATCCATAGTAGTGTCCCAATTATCTACTCCTCCTCCGTCATTATCATAATAAACAAGTACACAGCAGCCATCATCACTTTCTGTAGTTTTAGCTCAATTTTTCCCCCAGTCGGTAATAAATCTTTCCTCTTCTTTACCTCTCTAAACCTGCCACCCCTTACACGGCCTCTTTCCCCTATATGGGTAGTTGCCGGCTTCTTCACTCAAAAGATCTCTGCTTATAACCCCTGTATGCCTATGGTTGATTGTACATCTGCTGATTTCTTCAATTGTAAAATATTGCTGTTTTTTATTTATTTCCACCTTGTACTGTACTGTATACGCTGTATATACTTTTTCTCTCTTGTATATTATTGTTTTTTGTATACATGCTTCTGTACTGTACTTTGATGTATTATTCATGACCAGGTCCACCTTGCAAATGAGCCCTGCTCAATGGTGCCCGCCTAGATAAAGATTTTGATTGAAGTGCCCGCCAGAACCTCACCTTGCTGGTTGGCACCAGGTGTCCTGGGCTCAGGGCTTGAACCTGGGTCATGTGCATGACAAGTGGTAGGGCTACCACTACACTAGTCTGCTAGCCTGACTACGTTCTTAGGGTGTTAAGACATCCGAAGAATGTAAATAAAATAAACTTACAGTCTAAGTCTGCCATTTCTATGCTATATTTTTTAATGTACATTTTTCTCCTCGGGGCTCACGCCAGTCCACCCGCTCTTGAGCCAACCAACCTGAGACCCCCCACAGCTTGTCTCCCCCATGGCTGGGCTGGGAAGGGAGCTCTCCCACCTTCCCGGGCAAAATCCAAATCTGGGGAGGCGGCAGCAGGACAGGGTGAGAGCTTCATGAAGCCCCAGCTTGCTGTTTTCAGTGGCCCCTCTGGTGCCACGACTGCACCGTGTGGGGGACGTGACCACTGGCTGCTTTCTTTCCCAGTCTCCGCTACACCCAAGCTCCACCAGAGGACGATCGACAGGTGGGATGACGATTTCTTCCTCCCTGAGAGAGGAGAGCAGTCCTTCGGACGCTCGATCCTCTCTCACTCCTGCCGACCCTTGATGGCCCGGGCTCTTTCCTGAACCTATGTTGCCTGCGTGGCGCGAGGTGTGGTGTCCAGTGCCTCCATCTCCAATGCCACTGGGCCGGCTAGCCTGCTGTTTTTGGGATGTATAAATATATTACTGATCGAGGTTGATAAACAATATTTTAACCATTTAAAAATTGTTTTCTGAATGTTCTCGTTTCCAGGACACCTGTGCGTGAGGCACTTTTTACAGAATAAGTGTCTCGTGCAGTAAAATGAGCATTCCAGTTGGTCAGGAACGCTGCATCGATATGTAATGTTAGTAATAGCCTGTTGATAGTAGTAGCGATAACCCAATTAATTTAATCAATCAATCAATCAAAATCTTTATTTATTCAGGCGAACATCATTGAGCAAAGCTCATTTACAAGATGGACCTGAGTGGTCATACAAATGAGGATACAAGTATTATTACATAGACAAGAATAGAATAAATAGCAATACAATGGCATGAAATGATTATATACAACAATTTACATATATACAAGTAACAATAGAACCATTTAGCCTGTAGGAAAAAAAGAGGACAAAGGGTATAGCAGTCCTAAAATATAAGTTATATGGTCTAAACTAGTTTTAAGTGAATATAATAGGTGATTCGGAAGAAAGAAATTGAGTTAATATAATGGATAGAAAAAGGAGGTTTAGTTGGGTCAGATAGGTGGGGGATTATGCTTTATAAAAGCAATTGCAGAGCTCTGGAAAAAGGGCGGAGAACAATCTTTTGAAGGATGCCAGAGGTAGTAGGCTATCTAGCTTCATGGATTTTTGGAGAGAGTTCCATGCAGCTGCTAAGGAATAGCTGAAAGCAGCCCTCCCATAATTAAAGGTTAAAGACATTTAAGGTCACAGTACTGATATTGTGTCTGTTCCTTTATCGCAATAACCTTTTTTTTTTTTTTTTTGGTTATGCTATAACATGATGGTGTGAAAATTAGTTTTTTGCGTCCACTACTCCTTTCACTCCTTCCTTATATTTTTGGTTGCAGATGGTCCCGCCTACAAAACCGAAACGGGACGCCATGATATTGTGATAGTACAATAGCTGTAACAAATGTTTCCAAGGTTGTTATACTGTGAAAATTTTCATTGGGAAATAGCGTGGTCTGAAAGTTGGAGCATTGACTTGGAACTGGGAGATCTCCGGGTTATAGAACAAAAGAACATAGTATCTGTGGTTAGAAAAAGGCCCATAGGCCCATCGTGTTTGCCCGTTCCTATCTAAATAATGAATGAGAAAGCCCTAGAGGCTCTTCACTCTCATCTTCCTTCTGTGCTTTCTGGAGTGGTATTTACCAAACCTTTGTGTCTGTCTCACCCCAAATCCCATAATAATGCTGCACATACTGCCACCTCTGGTTGCCTGTTCCACCCCTCTTCCACCCTTTCCATGAAAAAGTACTTCCTGGTATCTAATAGAAACATAAATTTTGACGGCAGATAAGGATCGCCTGGCCCACCTAGTCTGCCAGTTTCCCTACCTACTTAAACTTCCGATCCTAAATGATTAGCAGCTAACCCTCTCTTTCCTACCACTAGGGTTGCCTTCTGTCTATCCATACATTCTTGAACTCACCAATTGTCTTATCCTCTGCGACCTTCGCTGGGAGACTGTTCCACCACCCTTTCTGTGAATAAATACTTCCTTAAATTACCCCTGAGTGTCCCCCCCAAGTCTCATATTGTGCCCCTCTTGTTCTTGCTCATCTCTTTTTTTGAAAGATGCTGCCATCCTGGACCTTGTTGATTCCCCCGAGGTACATGAATGTCTCTATCATATCCCCCTCTCCCTTCTTTCCTCCATGATATACATATTGAGGTCTTTCAGTCTTTCCTCATATGTTTTCTGGTGCATTCCTTTCACCATTTTTGTAACCCTTCTCTGGACCCCCTCTATTCTGTTGGTGTCCTTCCGGAGATGCAGTCTCCAGAACTGAACACAGTATTTCAGATGAGGTCTGGCCAATTGTCCGTATAGTGGCATCGCCACCTACTGTGTTCTGCTGGTGATGCCCCTCCCTATGCACCCCAGCATCACTCTAACCATTCCCACCACATTCTCACATTGCATGGCCACCTTCAGGTCGTCCGTTATGTTTACCTTTGCTCCCTTTAAAGTTTTGTTGTTTGTATCTCTTCCCCGCCTACCACTTTGAACTCCTCTTCGGTATGCATATGGACCAAGTGATGACTTTGCACTTTTTTGTACTGAATTTAAGCTGCCACTCTTTTGACCACTCCTCCAATTTGCCTAGGTCTCTTCTCATTTTTCCACTCCGTCTGGAGTGTCTACCCTATTACAGGTCTTGGTGTCATCCGTAGAGAGACTTACCTTCTCTTTGAGCCCCTCTGCAGTGTCACTAATGAAGACATTGAAGAGGACCTACCCCAGAGCAGAGCCCTTTGGTACCCCACTGGTCACCTCCCTCTCCTGGGATTGAACTCTGTTCACTGCCAGCCTCTGTGTCCTGTTGCTCATCCAGTGTATGACCCAGTGTACCACCTTGGGACCTACTCCCAGACTGCGCAGCTTGCTTACTAGTCTCCTGTGTGGGATGGTGTCAGATGCCTTGCTAAAATCTACGTAGGCCATGTCCACTGCCCCTCCCTGATCCACCATCCTGGTTACCCAATGAAAGAAATCTCAGATTTGTTTGACAAGATCTCCCTGCTCTGAATCCATGTTGCCTTGGGTCTTGTGCCCCACTAGCCTCCAGATATGCCACAATCATGTTTAATGTCTTAAACTTGCTTCTGCCAGCTTGCCAGCTTCGGGGAGCTGCCCCTGGTTTTTGTGTTCCCACTCGGCTTGAGCAGTTCCCCACCATATAGTTTATTTACCCCATGGATTTACAGTATTTGTATGTTTCAGTAATGGCCCCTCTCACTTCTTGCCTCAAGTGGGTACATGTTTGAATGTGACAACCTCTCCTTGTACCTCCTTTCCTGCTGTCCCTGGAGCATCGTGGTTACCCTCCTTTACACTGCCTCCACCACACCAGAGGCAGAATACTCAAGTGTGTGATCTTGACAAGTTTACTAAACTTTTTAGTGGCCCAGTCCGCCCAGCTGTGCAAATGGGTAGAGGCACATAGAAGCAGGACTCCGCTGAAAATTTATTTATTTAGTGATTCGGAGAAAAAACCTTTGAGCACAAGCTCTTTTACAAAGGTTCCAAGTCATAGATTGCAAAACAAAGTACAGTAGAAGAAAGCAAAGGTACATTACAATGAATGATACAGCTTGGATTCAAAACTTACAGAATAACTCAAAATACAGGTACAACTTAAATAACAGAAAAAACACTTTATGAGGGTGGGGGATGATAAGCAGCCATGAAGTGCCTTGTCAGTAGTTCAGAGGGACGGGGATAGCTGGCAGAGGGGTGAAGAAGGGAGGTACGAGAGAGAGAGGTAAGTACTGCGGTGGAGGTGAGAGGGTGGGGGAAGAGGGATGATAAGGTATAGGGAGAAATGGTGGGGTGAGGGGAGGCTGAGTGGAGAGGACATGCTAGAGTAAAATGGTGTGGTGTGAGGGGGCATGGTCAGGCAGCCTGCTTTAGTAGTGACTGTTTGGGAAACTCATGGGACTGTGAGAAGGGGGAGGGGGGTGGCAGGTGCCGAAGGAGTATGACATTAACTGATTGCTGGGGCAAGTCATGAGAAGGGACAGAGGGAGAGGGTATCTGAGGCCTGCCTAATGCTTGCTGGGGGGCAGAGAGAACAGGTTGGCTGGACTCAGGGGCAGGTGCACTTAGAGAGTGTTATTAGGTGCTGTTTGAGGTCAGTTTTGAATTGTGCCAGACAGTTGGTGGCCAAGAGGTTCCCAGGAAGTTCATTCATTCTTAGGGGCGCCCGGTAGGCAAATGCTTATTGGCAGAGTGAGGTGCGATGGAAGGGGATCACCAGGCCCCTCTAGTCCTCCCTCTGACCTGTAATGAGTTGGCCACCTTGATCAAACTGCCTACACAAGGTGGTGTTTTACCCAATAGAGCCTTCTTCCCTAGGATGCAAGTCTGGAATTTGACCCCGTTTCTTAATAACAGCCAGTTTGCACGTTCATACAGAGTACAGGTGTGAGTGCCACGCTCAGCATCCAGGGTGAGTCTGCAGGCTGTGTTGAGCACAGTCTGAACCCTCTTGTGCGCTGTATGTGTTGCTGCCCTATAGACCACTAGTCCATAGTCAATAGTAGATATAATTGAGCTGCGGACTGAGAGGTGGAAAGCACCCAGAGAGCAGTATTGCCTGTACCTGTACAGGACACCAATCTTGGTATTGACTGAGAGAGTCAGTATGTTGCGCAAACGTGAGGGTATTGTCCGTTATGACCCCAAGATACTTGAGCAAGTGAACTTGTTCCAGCGGCTCACTGCATGAGTTGGGAGATGACGAGGTGTTACATGTCGGCTTAAAAGTTGTAAAATAAGATGAGTATTATGACTCCTTTCCCCCTAGTCAAGGGGCATGTTTTCTACTGATACAGATGACTAAGACTGTCCTAGTGGGTTGTGGCTTTTGTGTAGTGTGTATTTATTTATTTATTAAAGAATCGGAATTACTAGTCTTCTGTGTGAAGAGTGAAATGGAATGAGAATGTGGTGGTCCATACTGTGAAAGAAGAGTTTAATTTTATTGTACAACTTATTTACCAAGGATAACTTGGCTGAGATATAGCAACTTTTTCAGTGGGGTCCTATTTCTACCCACATTTAATTTTTGTTGAACTGGAACACTGTGACTTGTTCAGGATCATACAAGTGAGTATTTTGTGCTAGCTGGATTTGAACTTACAGCATCCTAATTTCCAAGGAGGTGCTGTAACCACTAGACCTCTGTGGTATATGCTGCATAATATTAGTATTTCTTGTGAAAGAGGAGGAGTTGGCAGCTCAGGCATGCACTTTCATACCCACTTTTTTCACCCTTCCTTTAGATGTCTCCAGTTTACGTAATCCTAGAAATAAGTTGCAGAAAATAAACTGAGCTGCAGAATTTAGGCTGTTTTCCTGTCTCCAGGCTCAAATTTGAATTGCATCTTCCTTGGTCATAATGTCTCCGGCTGGTTTTGCAGGTTATAAGAGTATTTTAGGAAATTTGCTGTAGAATTCTTACAAATTCCCATGCAAAATTTCTTAGAAATATTGCAGAATGTTAGCTTAGAAAACTGCACAGTTTTGAATGTGGTGTTTTACTCTATTTTGCAGTGTGGTTTTCTTTGGCCAGCAGAACCAGGTTATACTAAAAAGCCAGCAGATTAGGCCCTATGGACTACCGAGTCTGCTTGAGGATCATTGCTTTCCCAGGGCACCGTTGTAGCCCCCTCCCCACTCTCCCTACAAGGTCCCCCAACCCCCAGTGGGGCTGTGGGATGCACCCTTCCCCTATACCTATCTCAGTTCTTCTTGAACCCCTCCACAGCTGTAGCAGCCACCACCTTCCCGGGCAGTGCATTCCAGGGCTGTGCCACCCTCTCAGTGAAGTAGCGTCTCCTTGTTTCCCCCCTCAGTCTCCCCACTGTCCAGCCTCATCGAGTGCCCACTGTTGGCCCCTACCTCCCTCAGCTGAAGCACCCCCCCCTCAAGGCCCCTCAAACCACTCCTGGTTAAATAATTGGACAAAAAAAAAGGTTTACCCTATTCATTCCCTTGAGATATTTGAAAATCTCTATCATATCCCCTCTGTTCCTTCTCTCCTCTAGCGAGTACAGGTTGAGCTGCTCTAGTCTCTACCCATAGGGCCTGTCCCCTAGTCCTGGTATCATCCTGATCGCCCTCCTCTGGACCCTCTCCAGAAGAACAGTGTCCTTCTTTAAGTAAGGACGCCAAAACTACATGCAGTATTCAAGGTGTGGTCTAACCTGGCAATAATACAGCGGAATGAGCACCTCTCGACTCCTTGAGGTTATCCCCCTGGTTATGCACCCCAGCATTTTATTTGCTTGGGCCGCAGTCCTTCTACACTGCTCTGAGTTATTCATTTTGTCATCCACCACCACCCTGAGGTCCTTCCCCCTAGAAACCTGCAGTGCCTATCCCCCAGTGTGTATACATGGGCCAGGTTTTTGGACCCCAGGTGAAGAATCCTGCATTTCCCAGCATTAAACTTTAGTTTCCAGGTGCATGACCACATCCCCAAGGTCTCCAGGGCCTCCTGGAGAGCCAGCTTCCCCTCCTCCCCTTCCACCACCACCTACAGCTTTGAGTCATCTGCAAGAGGCTCATCCTGCTCCTTATGTCCAAGTTTTCTTTTCTGTTTTACTTTTACTGAGGACAATACAAATAATGTAAGGCACAAGGAAACAACCTGCCAACTGACAACCAACTTGGTTCATTTTTGCCGAGTGTCAGGCTTTCCTGGAGTGTTTGCCTGGGTGCCACTCAGGCTTGGTAGCAATTAGTGAATCCAGAGTACCGTTTCACTTTACAAGAGCTGTAGGCATATGCAGTGTTCTCAAGTGGTTGAATACTGCGTCAGTTGTTGACTTCCACCCTTTTCTTAGCTTCTCATTGTTGACTGCCTTACTAGGATTATCCCCTGAACAGCTTTACTGGGATGAAGAGCTGTCTAGAACTTGGCCTGACCAGGTTGCCAGCCAAGTGGGGGTGAGGGAATCGGAAGGGGTGAAGTCCATGTCAGAAATTATAAAGCAGGGAATTGTGGACGCAGCTAGCTGCTGTTTGAGGCAGGTAGGAAAGAAAAACACAAAAGACCACTTTGGTTTTTGAGTGACCTGGCGGAAGCATTGACAATAAAGATGGTAGCTTTTAGTAAATGCCAGGAGGCCCAGCAAATGGGGAACTCCATGTGGAGAAAGCAAGGGGTGGCTCACGGACTGGCAAGAAAATCAAAAGTGGAGATCTAGCAGAAAATGGTGGATGGTATAACGGGAAGGGGATGAAGCTTTTTTCCATTATATTAAGGAATGGGGGGGTTTGATGGTCATACCGAAAAAGAATAGGAAAAGGATGAAGACAATAAGAAGAATGCATTTATTGTAAACTGATATTTTTGCTCTGTCTTCAGGAAGGAGGAGGAGGAAAGACTGTTTCTAGAGTCTGGGATTCTAACCAGGGGATGGTGACGTGGATCAGAGATCTAAGGGATACTAGTGGAGGGGGCATTCAAGGGGCACAGGACTCTAAAGATGGACAAGTCACCAGGCCCAGAAAGTTTGCATCCAAGGTGCTAAGTGAGGTTGCTGGCTCCTGGCAGAACCACTAACTGACTTCTAAGTGCTCCATGGAAACAGGGTTGGTTCCAGCAGTTTGGAGGGAGGCTAGTATGATCCCTGGGGTTGGGGCATTTGGGTCTCCTTTGTGATTGGTCTCCATAGTTGTGTATTATTTTGTCATTAGATATTCAGAGTAAGCCTCATTTTCATTAGAAATGTCTTTAGTGCAGCACAGCAGAGTTGTGTGGTTCTTAGTGTAGAGTGCAGTTTCTTTTAAGGAGTTCAGTAACTTATGGTCTACTTTGGAGTCCTAGAATCCCAGGCTGGAGACTGACCACAGAGCAGCACTGGCCCTCAATGGTGAAGGTAGCCACATGCATGGCTCAGGAAAGGGTGCAGCCATGTTGTAAAATGGGGTGGGGGTGGGGACTATATGTCAGAGCTAAAAGGCTGTATTCAGCCAGATTTTTGAACATTGTGCTAAAGGTAAAATGTCCGTGTTCTGAAACATCATATTTAGAGTTGTATGTCCAGCCCTGCTACATTCTTGGTTTCCTTTATTGTGGAACTTGTGATTGTGACAAATGCTGCTTGTAAGCATCACAGAGGAGGTGTCTATTGAGCGTTCCCCGCCCCTCAAGCCCATTGACACACTGACTGCTCCCCTTGATAACTGATGATAAAAGTTCACTAAAAATACTAGCAACAGCTTAACCCAAATCATTATGTCAGTTTGTATCTGTATCTTCCCCCTACCCTGGGATAAGGCTTGAAACAAGCAGAATTGCTGAGCCTTCTTTCTTGGTCAACAGAAACTAAATGAAATGAATTAATGAGATTGTTCTTAATATTTAGGAGATATAGGGCCAGCCCGCTGGCGCAGCGGTTCGATTTCCACTTGCGACACCGGCGACTAGGGTTCAGGAACGGACCTGGGATGTCTGAGGGCTGGCCGGGGGGAGAAGGATGGAGCGTCCTATGTACGGCTCCCCTTCTCTGGGGTGGGATAGTGTACGGTGCAAGGAGAACCCCTGGCAGAGGCCAGGATTCACTCATGCTACTGGCACCAGATACACAGGGAGGCGGGGCGGACGCTGGCATCATTGCACATCCCTGCCGCCAAGAAAAACGGGAAAAGGAGGGGAGAGCCCTCTGTCTCTGTAAAGCCCTCCTGGGGTTCTGGTTAGCCTGCCATCGCTGCACTCCTGACCAGATACATGCCACACCGGCTCGGATATGGGGTCCGTGCTGTGGCTGCCCATTCTGGGGGCAAGCCGGGGGATAACTGGGGAGATAATGGCAATGGATGGCAGGTGGAAGTCCCAGGGGCCGTGACAAGGGCTGAAACCCGACAGAGGACTCTCCGGGATAAAGAGTAGAAAATATTAAAAAAAAAAAAAAAAAATATTTAGGAGACCCTTGTTTGGGAGCAAGACCATAGGCAGCTGTGTGTGGACCCCACTGCCCCTGCACCCAAATTAAAAGGGTCATTGCAGTTCTTACTTTGAGAGGGCTCTTGCAGTAGGTATTTACATATAGGACTGACCCGCCAGGCGTCAGGACCCCATGGGAAAATTTTGAGCTAGCAGTCTCTGGTGGGGGACCACCCCCATGCCAGGTGACTGACGTCATGCAATGTCGGTATAAAGGGGCGGTCCCCCACACCTGCCTTCCTTTTTTTTTTTTTCCGCCGTTGACTTGTGAAAGTTCCTCGTGGTAGAGTCCAGCGCTTGTCAGTCATCCGTCGGTTCAGTTTTTGAACTTTACGTTTGCTTTTTCCGGTATTCTCTCTATTAATACACCGTCTATGTAGTCCCTGACGCCTTCTGAATCTCATAAAAATAAGTGCCACTCATGCGGTTCTCAACTGCCGCATAAGGACGGCCCTGTGCCTCTTCTGCCTAGGCCCGGATCATCCTGTGGAGAAGTGCCAGCACTGCCAGAAATGTAATTCAGCTACCCCAAAATGGTGACAGCAGTTCCTGGAGGCCCATATTTTAAAGAAAAAAATGGCATCCATGGAGAAGGAGTTAAAAAGTTGAGGCAGGCATCCACTTCCCTCAAAGGCCAGAAAAAGGAGAAGCACCAGGACCGGGATTCGATCTCCACGACTCTGGCTGGAGTCGCGGTTCTGAAGGTAACGTCCTCTCCGCAGGACCATTCCATGATGACCGTCTTGGCGGTGTCTAAGAAGGTGTCGCCCCTCCCGTCGGGCTCGTGCTCAGGCACCCTTGGGGTGAAGAGGCCTCCGCTCCTGGGAAGGCCGCTGCCATGCGGCCCTCAGGTTCGAGCGGGTTCGCTAAGTCAGATGCCAGTGCCACTGGCGTCTGCCCGGACAAGACTGGCAAGCCGCTTGCTCCTTCGAGAGGGCACACAGTCGCTCTTTCGCCCAAGACCGCATCCCCAGCATGGTCTTCTTCGAGCAAGGGATCCGATAAGTTGGATGTCTGCTCCTCTGCCCGCCCGGATCTGGCTGATTAGCCGGATGTCGACCACTCCGACGACCGCCCAGCCAAGGAGCATGTGTCAGATCCCTTTGACCAGTCTGCCCCAGGCTCCCCGCAACACTTAGTGTTGCCCTCGGAGGTCCCTGCGTCTCCTCTACTGAACCCTGGGGATTCCAACCCTCCTCTCCTCGGGTCGCCATGGAGGACCTGGACACGCTGCCTTCAGGGCCCCCTCCTACTGGGCCAGACACCCTGATGCTGGACCCTCAGACGCCGGCTTACCCGATGCCAGACGATGTCCCCCTACTGGACGGCGCACTGACACCGGGCTCAATGGCCACTGGGCCACCTATACCTGGCTCATCAGCTGGGCCTCTGCAAGGTCCCTCTGCTCTGTCAAAGTCCCTGGTACCTGGGTATTCAACACCACAAAACCCGGTGCTGTCTTGCCCGGCGCCACAGTACCCGACACCGCTTTACCCCACGTCTCAATACCTGATGTCGGGCTTTCCGCCGTCGGGTTATGGATACTTGATATATGGATACCCTCAGTATCCATATTCTCCCTCTCTTCCACCACCCACACCTCAGCTGCCGGCGGACTTGAAGGAGACTCTAGCTGCCTGGTGGGCTGAGGCCAAGGCCCAACTCACCAGAGAGGTAGAGAGCAGTCTACCGGCGCAGGACTCCCTACGCCGGAGACGGGAGACTCCCCTCTCCCCCCTTACCCGACACCAGAGGTGAACCCTCAAGCGCCAGGGGTGGGGAGGATATGTGTCCCAGAGGGCTTCCCGGGGGGACCGTCCCTCCCCTGCATCAGGAGGAGTCTTCCTCTTCTTCGTCTGAGGCCTCTGACTCGGACTCAGGGGGCTGTTCTGACCTGGATGACGAGCCTCGTACTCCAGACTGACCTAGGCCAAGGATCCCTCCGGTCTCCCCTGGAGGATCCTTGTGGAGCCAGATCCACAGCATAAAAAGCTTGCCGTCCACTTGGATCTGCCCGAGACCGCGCCTACATTGATTCCACCCTGGACAGAGCCTCACACGGATCTTGTTTCCACTATTTGGAAACAACCATCCGCATTGGCTCCCCTTCGGAGGAAGGCAGATAGGCTGTACCAGGCTCCTGAGGGAGTAGATTCCTTGAATCTACACCCCAAAGCAGACTTGGTCGTGATTAGCGCCGCTCACGACCGCTGTGCTGTTTGCAAACATCTTGGCTCTTCTTCGCCTGATAAGGAGTCTCGGCTTCTGGATCAATATGGGAAGAAGATCTATGCGTCTTCTATCCTGGGTATTAGGGCCCTGAATTATGCAGCTCATATGGGGGATTACCAGAAAACCATTCTTGGTCAAGTGGAATCAAAGCTGGACTCCCTTTCCGAGTCTTGGACAAAACAGGAAGTGGCAGATCTTGTCCGTTCTGCTCATTCAGCCAGTCGGCATATGCATTGTGCCACTTACGATGCAGCTGGACGGAGCTTGGCTTTCGCCATGGGTCTTCGGCATCATACCTGGCTCCGTGTGTCAGGATTGGTTCCTGAAGTGCACTTCGCTATTCAGGATGCGCCCTTCAGGGGTTCGGTGCTGTTCAGCGGTGATGTCAAGGACATCATTACCAACCTGCAAGAGAAGAGCACTGCGCTTAAGTCTGTGGACTCTTTGTACAGAGCCCCTCAGGGGCAGCGGTGCCGTTTTCATTGATGTAACCGACAAAAAACAAAACAACAGGGCAAATGGGCCAACAAGCATTGGGCCCCTCCAGCGACCAAGACTCCCCCTCCCAAAAAAGCCGTGCCCGCTGTGCTGCCCCAGACCTCCTGACTCCTCACCTCTCCCACAGCCTCTGGAGGCACCAGAGGAACCAGTGGAGGGAGGTTCTCCTTCCAGCTACCGTGTTGGGAGAGGATAATGTCGGATGCTTGGGTGCCCCAGCTGATTGCAACTGGACACCCAATAGAGTTTCTGCAGAAACTGCCCTGAAGACTACCCCCCCAAGTCTTCTTACTCCCTGGAACATCTTTCTCTGGTCCTAGCAATCACCACCCTTCTCTTGAAGGCGGCGATAGAACCAGTCCCCAACCACGTTTGGTGGACGGGTTACTATTCCCATTTCTTTCTAGTTCCAAAGAAAATGGGAGATGTGCCCTATTTTAGACCTCGGTTCCCTGAACATGTTCGTGGAGTACAAATGCTTCAGAATGCTCTCCCTGCAGGGCCTTCTGCCTCTTCTTCGGCAGGGACTGTGGCTGTGTGCTTTGGATATGCAGGATAATTACCTGCATATTCCCATACGCTCTTCCCACAGCAAATTCTTTTGATTTTGTTTTCAGGGGGACCACTACCAATTCAAGGCCCTCCCATTTGGTCTTTCCTCGGCCCTCCGAGTATTTACCAAATGCTTGTCTGTGGTGGCGGCCCAACTGCGTACCCAGGGAGTGCAGGTCTTACCGTACCTGGACGATTGTGTCCTGGCGGCCCAGTCCAGGGAGGAACTTATGCACTCCACTCCCCTTCCCTTACCCTGCAGGTTTTCACCAGCCTAGGTATCACCATCAACCAGGCAAAGTTCCATTTGGTCCCTTGCCAACAATTCAAATTTATAGGGGCGGTCCTCGACACGACCACTGGCAATGCCTTTTTGCCTCCGGACAGAGTGGACACCCTTCGGACTTGTGCCCGTCTTCTGTCCAGTCACAGAAGGGTCAGAGACAGGTCAGTTCTTCGCCTCCTCGGGCTAACGGCGGCTGTCATTCCGACAGTCCCACACACTCGGCTCCATATGAGAATTTCTCAGTGGACGCTTCGGTCTCAATGGGACCAAACACTGGATGACCTAGACCAGGAGGTACTAGTTTCCGATCACATGATCAGGGACTTGCAATGGTGGATGGTAGAAGAGAACCTTTGCCGGGTAGTTCACTTCAGCATCGAACCCCCCTCCCAGTCATTGACAACAGATGCCTCAGGAGAGGGCTGGGAAGCCCACCTCGGGTCTCGCAAGACTCTGGGCAGCTGGTTCAGGTTCGAACAAAATCTGCACATAAATGTGCTCGAACTCTGAGCAGTCCTTTATGCCCTCCAGACCCTGCACTCCTCCATACTTCCTGGTCATCTACTCATACAGACTGACAACATGTGTGTGGTCTGGTAAATCAACAAGCAGGGAGGAACACGTTCCTACCCTCTATTCAGGGAAGCAGTGAGTGTGTGGAACTGGGCCACCCAGCCCAACCTTCACCTGACGGCCACTAACGTTCCAGGAGTAGAAAACGCACTGGCAGACCACCTCAGTCGGTTCTCAGCCAGGGCCTATGAATGGGAACTGGATCAAGAGGTAGAAAACAACATCTTCCTGCTTTGGGCAGGCCATCAGGTAGACCTGTTCACGTCTCCTCGAAACGCAAAATTTCCCACCTTCTGCTCGGTTGCTCCAGGGTGAGACATTTTTTGGCGAGATGCTCTGTCTCTCGATTGGAGAGACAGATTCGTCTATGCCTTCCCTCCTATTCCCTTAATTCCTTAGGTCCTGAACAAGCTCAGATCGGGGGGGGGGGCATGTATGATCCTCATCGCTCCATTCTGGCCCAGGCAAGTTTGGTTCTCTCTTCTGCAGCAGTTTTCAGAGGAACCTCAGCTTGTTGACCCAGGATCAGGAGACCCTTGTCCATCCAGGTCTCGCATCCCTTCATTTGCATGCATGGCTCCTGCAGACATAGCTAAGGCCTGCTTTGGGGTTTCTTTGCTCGTAGTAGACATTATGGTGGAGGCCAGAAAGCCTTCCACCAGGTTCACCTACGCCATGAAGTGGAAACGGTTCTCTGTTTGAGCCACGTCAAAGGACTTCAAACCTTGCTCTTGGCTAGCCAACAGAGTACTGGACTACATACGTCATCTCTTCGATCTGGGTCTCAGCCATTTCTCTTTAAGGTCCACATGGCAGCAATTTCAGCCTACCATGTCCCCTTCGGAGACAGGACTTTCCCTCAGATGGAAGTCTCTAAGACATTCCTCAGAGGGATCCTCCATTTGAGACCCCTCATCCGCATTCCTACTCCTCCTTGGGACTTGAATTATGTTCTCGACGTTTACTCTGCCCCCTTTCGAGCCGGCAGCCTCAGCAGATTTAAAGTTCCTCTCTTGCAAGACTCTCTTCCTAGTGGCCATTACTTCAGCTCGACGAATTTCCAAGCTTCAGGCCTTGATGTGCAAAATCTCGTATTTGATTTTTTACAAGGATTGTGTGGCTCTGCGCACCAACTGTAAGTTTCTCCCTAAGGTGGTGGCGGAATCTACGCTGAATCAATCCATTGAGCTACCCACTATCTACGTAACACTCCAATCAAGGAAAGTACCTTTTGCATAATTTGGATGTTCACAGGATACTGAGATACTACACCACTCTTAAGGATCTCAGGAAATCTGATCAGTTTTTGGTCTCTCTTGCTCACAAAAGGGAGGGCAATGCTGTTTCAAACAACATGAAGTCTTGCTATATTATGACATATGCAGTGAGTCCCAGCCTTCGAACTGCTCCGGAGGTGAAAGAGTTAACTTTCCATGCCAGGCATGGAATGCTGAGCTAGAGCTCGGTTGAAACTCTGTCTGTTGTTCTTCAAACTCAAACCGTCAGATTCTTTACTCCGCCTCACTGAACAGTCGCTCCAGAGATTTCTCCTTCTGCTTGGTTCATTTTGTCGGTTAAAGTATTGTTTTTCTCGGTTTTCGACCGAATTTAAACCGCAACCGGTCGGTTCAGACTCTGTCTGTGGTATTTGTGAGTACTAAATAGATTTTACATTAATTTCTATTCTGTGTCACTGTGGAACTTGTAAACGGTTTATCGGTTCGGTTTGAACCGATCAGGTTGTTTAAAATATATTAGTCTGTCGTTTAGAGTGTGGTTACCGGTTCTTATCGGTTCTAAAAAAAACTGATTTTATTATGGTTTTTTCCATGACCCGTGACACGGTTGGGAACCGATAGAGGGTCTTACCTGGCGGATTGCATAAACGGGTAAGTTTGTTAGACTGGCACTCATGTCTGAGAAACCCAAAAGAAAAACTGCCCACTGGGTTTCAACACTGCAGTGTGTGTGGGGAAGTCTTGCCAAGGCTGACCCCCACACCACCTGTGTTTATTGTCTGGGGCTTGACCACCTCAATGCAGACTGCCAGATTTGTAAAAATTTTCCTGCAGCTACCCTGGAAAAGAGAGTTGGTAGGCTCAGGGAAAGGGAAGCCAAAAAGTCAGCTGAACCGGATGGCCCTCTGACCAGGGCGAGACTTCCTCTGGCAAAAGGAGATCTGACTCTGAGGAGTCGGTTCCAGCAAAAAGGACTAGGAAATCAGCTGGTGTGGAGCCAAAACTTTCTTCTCCAACCGCTGAAGAGATAGCCAAAGCGATTAAAATTGTCCAGTTGTTTTCTCGGTTCCGACCGAACCGGCACCATCAGGTAAGCGTCCGGTTCGGCCGGGTTCCATCGGTTCAAGAATATGATTTAGAGGAATATTATGAACCGGAGGAGGGGGAAGAGGAGTATGAGGAGAGTGAATGTGGATTTGAAAGTCTGGATGTGCCCATTGACCCGGACATCTCCCCAGAGTCCCCTTCTCATTTTATGTTTTATAAGAAAGTGGCTGAAACCCTCCAGCTCCCTATGGAAGAAGCTGTGGATGATCAGGAGGAGTCTGACTATGTGGAAATGATGGATATCCCAGAGTCTAGGAGACTGTCTATTCCTTTGCATAAATCTTTTGGGAAACAGACGGTTAAAATTCTAAAAACTCTTCACACTATACCTCCTGTGGATAAGAGAATGGACAAGAGGTACACATTGTCAGGCTCTGACACGGAGTTCCTTACACAACAATGCAGCCATGTTAGTAGTGCAGGCTGCAGCTCAGACAAGTCAGATATTCCCTGGCTTCACCCCCGACAAGGACTCCAGGAGGATTGATGCCATGGCAAAGAAACAGTACATGGCAGCATCCTTGGGACTCAGACAGGCAAATTATATGGCTTATGTTGCTAGATATCAGCAATCCACATGGGATACTGTTATGGCTCTAGCAAAACAGGTCCCTGGCCAGCTTGCCAAGGAGTTGGACAGGTGGCTGCTGATGGTATTGAGGCATCCAAGGTGCAATTCCATGCTGCAGTGGACTCTAATGATGTGTCATCAAGAGTCATGGCTACATCTGTGGCACTTCGCAGAATGACTTGGCTCAGATGTACTAGCCTGTCACAGGATACCCAGACTAAGGCCATGGATTTTCCTGTTGTGGGTAATTCTCTGTTTGGGGAGCAGACAGAGAATTACGTGAAGAAAATGGATAAGTATAGGACCACCTATAGGAGTGCAAAGGCCAAGGAAAGGCAGGCCACTCCTCAAAGGCAGCTTTCCAGGGGCAGGCCTTTTCATAGGCCTTTTTACCAAGCCCAGGCCTCCTCTTCTGCTTATGCCCAGAGGGGGTTCTTAGAGGGAGAGGCAGACGGGTACAAGCAGGCCTGCTTCCACCCCTCAGCCCAAAGCCCTGCCAAACAGGCACCCTGATGGGGCTGCCTAGGCCGATTCTCAGCTACCTGTAGGGGCAGGCTGTCTTACTTTGTCCAGGACTGGAAGTCTCTGACATCAGACAAGTGAGTCCTGGAAGTAGTAAGCCAGGGACTGGTTCTCGGCTTCAAAAAATTTCCAAAGATGAGAACCAGATCCTTTCCACCTGCAAATCCACCAGAGGCACTTGCCCTAGAGGCAGAGGTCTCTTCCCTCCTGGCTCTCAGAGCTGTGGAAAGGGTTCCACCCCTACACCAGGGCAATGGGTTGTACTCCAGGTACTTCCTTACCCCAAAAAAGACAGGAGAATGGCGGCCCATCCTGGATCTCAGATATTTAAACAAGCACCTTTTAAAACCAAAATTCAAAATGGTGACTCTGGGAATTATTCTACCCTCTCTAAGGCCAGGGACTGGCTAGGCGCCCTGGACCTCAAGGATGCCTACTTCATATTCTCATCAGAAGCTCCCATCAAAGTACCTCAGGTTCAAGCTGCCCTCAGGCCATTACCAGTTCAGAGCAATGCCCTTTGGCCTCACCTCTGCTCCAAGGGTATTCACAAATGCCTGGCAGTAGAGTTGCTTCCCTAAGAAGGCAAAAAATTGCCATCTTCCCTTACCTGGACGACTGGCTCATAGTAGGCCAGTCTCCAGACAAAGTCAAGTTACATCTACAGATAACTCAGCAACTGCTCACCTCTCTAGGTTTCTTTCTGAATCTTTCAAAGTCAGTTCTAGAGCCTGTCTAGCTCCTTACCTTCATAGGCGCAGAGCTGAACACAGAGAAAGCCAGAGCCTTCCTCCCTTTGGACAGGGCAAGGACCCTGGTCTCTCTGGCCTCCTCATTCACCCTGCAGGTCTCTTGACCAGCAAGGCATTTTCTACAGCTTCTGGGGCACATGGCTGCTACAGCAGTATATAGGAGCAAGATTTCAGATGAGGGACATCCAGTTCCATTTGAGAGCCTTTTGGTCTCAAAGGAAAGACCTCTAACCAAATTGATCCCAGTGACCTAACCCTGATCCAGGCCCTTCAGTGGTGGCAGGATCAGAGCAATCTGAGACAAGGGGTTCCTTTGTCACCAGTCTCACTCCTCAATCCTTACTACAGATGCATCCCTCTTGGGTGGGGAGTTCATATGGGCGACCTCACTACCCAAGGATTGTGGTCCCCTCAGGAATCTCTGCTCCACATCAATCTGTTGGAACTCAGAGCAGTTTTTCTAACATTTCAAGCTTTTTCCAAGTCTGTTCAGAACAGAGTTGTACAGGTCAGAACAGACAACACCACCACAATGTGGTACATCAACAAGCAAGGGGGCACTCGGTCTACGGCCTTGTGCACCGAAGCAATGAAGTTGTGGTCTCTGGCTTACTCCCCTAACACCTCCTTCACGGCAGTTCACCTCCCAGGCAAGGACAATGTCCTAGCAGATGCTCTCAGCAGGATTTCCAGGGCCATCACGAATGGTCACTGACCCCTGGTCTTGGAGGTGATATTTGCCAGATGGGGCACCTCTCGAGATAGATCTTTTGCAGCCCCAGACAATCACCAACTTCCCTTTTTGCTGCAGGCCCCAGTGTTGGGCTCAGTCCCTCTGGATGCCTTAATTTCAATTGGAAGGGAAGTTTCTCTATGCTTCCCTCCTCCCTCTCCTGTTCAAAGTGCTAGTCAAAATCAGATCTCAACCCTGCAAGATGATCCTGATTGCTCCAGATTGGGCCAGACAACCCTGGTATCCACTCCTACTGTCCTTAGCAGTCCATCTTCCCTGTGTCTTCCCAGGAATCATAACCTGTTAACCTGTGCTCGGGGAGGGTTTGCTATCCAACCTCAAATCTCTCAATCTCGAGGCCTGGCTCTTGAAGAGTTAGTTTGTTGATCTACACCTCTCCCAAGGTGTAATGGATATCCTGAAGGCTTCTAGGAAACCTTCCACAGGGCTACTTATAATTCCAAATGGAAGAGGTTTTCCATATGGTGCTCTGGAAAGCATATTTCCAGAATCTGCTGATTTACCCAAGTCCTGGATTATATGGTCCACTTAAATACCTTGGGGCTGAGACCAGCTACCCTAAAAGTGCATCTGGCAGCTGTGTCAGCTTTTATTTCAGCAGGTAGGCCCTCTTCTCTTTCAGCTCATCCTGTATTCTCCAAGTTTTTCAAGGGATTGCTTCACACCAACCCTCCATTCAGGGACCCTGCCCCTGCCTGGGACCTTAATGTTTGCATTGCTCAGCTTATGCAACCCCCCCTTTGAGCCTTTGTCTTCAGCAGAGCTTAAGTACTTGACTTGGAAAACTGTGTTTCAAACACCTTGAAGTCTTGCTATATTATGACTATATGCAGTCAGCCACTGCAGCTGAACTGCCCCGGAGAGGAAAGAGTTAACTCCAGAGAGTCTGGAGTTCCACAGCGCGAGGGCGCTATACCAAAGCTCTATCTGGCCAGTTTCAAATGAAACTGTCAGATTCTTTACTCCGCTTCACTGAACAGTCGCTCCGGAGATCAGCTCCTTCGCATCGGTTCATTTCTCGGTTCAAGCGAGTATTTTCGGTTCATTTGAACTGGCAAAAAGTATTTATTTTACCGCATTTCGGTTAAAAGCTTTATCTGGTAAACCGTAAGTAGAAAATTTAAAGTCTGTGTGGAAATTCAATTATCGGTTCGGTTTTGAACCGATCGGTTTGCTTAATTTAACGTTTTAAAGTGTGGTTGGGCGTTTAGAGTGCGGTTCCCGGTTCTTATCGGTTCTAAAAAACCTTGCTTTTAAAATAGGTTTTTCAAATACCCGTGACACGTTAGGAACCGAAAGGGTGTCTTGCCTGACTGCCATCAAAAGGCAAGTTTTGGTTAGGCTGGCATTATGTCTGAGAAACCCAAAAGAAAAACCGGGCCCACTGGGTTTCAACACTGTGATGTCTGTGGGGAAGCCTTTGCCAAGGCTGACCCACACACCACTTGTGTTTATTGTCTGGGGGCTGACCACCTCCTGTCAGACTGCCAGGTGTGTAAAAATTTCCCTGCAGCCACCCTGGAAAAGAGATTGGGCCGGCTCAGGGAACGAGAGGCCAAGAAGTCCGCTGACCCAGATGGCCAGCCCGGTCCAGTACCCAGTGGACCAGAGGGAGTGCCCTCTGACCAGGGCGAGACTTCTTCGGGCAAAAGGAAGGCTGGTTCAGGGGAACCAGTCTCAGTGAAAAGACTAAGAAATCAGTGGGTTTGGGTCCAAAATTGTCTCTCCAACTGCTGCAGAAATAGCTAAAGCCATACAGATTGTCCAGTCACTGTCTCAGGGTCCTGCCGAACCACCTACAGTTGGTAAAAGGTTGGTTCGTTCAGTGCCAGTGGTTCAGGAGTATGATGTTGAGGAATTTTATGAACCACAGGAGAGGGAGGACGAATTTGATCATTACCAAGGCCACTGATTTACGGTGATTAAAATAATGAAATTCCGTTTTCAAGACTTCAGATTCCGGAATTACACCGGTGATTGTTACTCTAATTTCCGGATTTTACTGGGATTCTGCTATCATTCTTTTAGTGTGTGCATAACTAATCAGAATTAAAGAAGGCTTAATATACAGAGCATTAAATAGAGCAAATTGAAAATAGTACAGGAAGGAATTAAAAGAAAAACACAAGTTTTGTAGATCTACTGATCTGATATAAAATGCCAGATTCCATGAAATCTTTGTTTTTACTTGTCTTCAGGCAGCCCTAATTCCGGAATTTTACCGGATTTTCCGTTAAAAACCGAAAAACAGTGGCCTTGATCATTACATGTGTGGCTGGGAGGGTCTGGACGTGCCCATTGAACCGGACATTTCTCCAGGCAGACCTTTAGAATCTCCTCCTATTCTGTCTGAGTCCCCTTCTCATTTTATGTTTTACAAAAAGGTTGCAGAAACCCTCCAGCTTCCTTTAGAGGAAGCTGTGGATGAGCAAGAGGAGCCTGATTATGTAGAAATGATGGATATACAGAGTCTAGGAGGTTGTCCATTCCTTTGCATAAGTCATTTAGAAGCAAACAACAAAGATTTTAAAAATCCTCATTCTGTCCCTCCTGTAGATAAAAAATGGACAGAAGATATACCTTGTCAGGCTCTGATACAGACTTCCTCACTGAGCAGTGTAGTCATGTAGGTGTGGTACAAGCTGCAGCCTGTGACAAGGCTAATATTCTCTGGCCTCACATCCTCCTGATAAGGATTCCAGGAAGATTGATGCCATGGCAAAAAACAGTATATGGCAGCTTCTTTGGGACTCAGGCAGGCAAATTATATGGCTTATGTGGCTAGATATCAGAAATCTAGGTGGGACAGAGTTGTAGTTAGCCAAGCAGGCCCATGGCCAGCTGGCTAGTGAGTTGGAACAGGTGGCTGCTGATGGCATTGAAGCCTCTAAAGTTCAATTTCATACTGCTGTTGATGTTAATGATGTTTCCTCTAGGGTCATGGCCACTTCTGTAGCTTTCCATAGGTTGGCATGGCTCAGATGCACTAATCTGTCCCAAGATACTCAGTCAAAGGCTATGGATTTTCCTGTTGTGGTAATTCTCTGTTTGGGGAACAAACAGAAAACTATATGAAAAGATGGATGAATACAGAACTACTTACAAAAGTGCCCAGGCTAAGGAGAGGCATGCCACTCCACAGAGGCACGCTCCCAGAGGTAGGGGCAGGCCTTTCCACAGGCCTTTTTACCAATTTCAGGCCTCCTCTGCATTTGCACAGAGGGGTTTCTTTAGAGGCAGAGGTAAACGGGGCACAAGTAAACCGTCCCCCTCCCCTCAGCCTAAGGCTACTGCCAAGCAGGCACCCTGATGGGGTGCCCAGGGCCGATTCTCCTGTACCAGTGGGGGGCAGGTTGGTTTATTTCAGCCAGAACTGGGTGTCCCTAACTCTGACAGGTGGGTTCTGGAGGTAATAGCCAGGGTCTGGTTCTCAGCTTCAAACAGTTTCCGAAGATGAGAGCCAGACATTTTCCACCTGCAAATCCTTCAGAAGCCCTTGCTTTGGAAGCAGAGGTTTCTTCTCTTTTGGACTGCAAAGCAGTAGAAAGGGTCCCTCCTTGCCATCAGGGCAAGGGGCTGTACTCAAGATACTTTCTTACCCCAAAAAAGACAGGAGAATGGTGGCCCATTTTAGATTTAAGGTACCTGAACAAGCATCTTTTGAAACCAAAGTTCAAAATGTTAACTCTGACAATGATTTTGCCCTCCCTGAGGCCAGGGGACTGGTTAGCTTCCCTGGACCTCAAGGATGCCTATTTTCATGTTCTGATCAGGCCTTCTCACCGAAAGTACCTCGGTTCGAACTACCCTCAGGCCACTACCAGTTCAGACAATGCCTTCGGCCTTACCTCTGGGCGCCAAGGGTATTCAACAAATGTCTAGCTGTGGTAGTGGCTCATTTAAGAAGGCAAGGGATTGCTGTGTTTCCCTACCTGGACGACTGGCTCATAGTGGGTCAGTCCCCAGATCAGGTAAAATCCCACTTGCAAGTCACCCAGCAGCTTCTCACTTCCTGGGATTCCTGCTGAATTTACCAAAGTCAGTTCTCGAACCAGTTCAGGTACTAACTTTCATAGGTGCAGAATTGAACACAAAGTTAGCCAGGGCATTTCTCCCCTCGGAAAGGGTAGACAGACTCATTGCCCTGGCATCCTCCTTTACGCTGTGGGGGTCTCGACCAGCAAGGCATTTTCTGTAACTCCTAGGGCACATGGCTGCTTCCACAGCTGTAGAGCAAGATTCCAGATGAGGGACATTCAGTTCCATTTGAGGGCCTATTGGTCTCAAAGGAGGGACCCCCTTTCCAAATTGGTTCCAGTGACCCAAACCCTGATCCTGGCCTTACACTGGTGGCAGGATCAAAGCAATCTAAAACAAGGGGTTCCTTTCATTCTGCTTCCACTCCTCACCCTCACCACGGATGCTTCCCTGTTAGGTGGGAGCTCACTTGGCGACCTGTCCACTCAGGGAGTGTGGTCTCCCCAGGAATCTCTGCTCCACATCAATCTTTTGGAACTCAGAGCTGTCCTTTTAGCTCTTCAGGCGTTTCAGCTTCTGTCCAGAACAAAGTAGTTCAAGTCAGGACAGACAACACCACAGCAATGTGGTACATCAACAAGCAAGGGGCACTCGGTCATCAGCCTTGTGCAATCAAGCAATGAAGTTGTGGTCTCTGGCTTACTCCCGAACACCTCCCTGATAGCAGTTCACCTTCCAGGAAGGACAACACCTGGCTGGATGCCCTCAGCAGGATTTCTCAGGGCCATCACGAATGGGCTCTGAATCCTCAGGTGCTGGGGTCAGTCTTTGCCAGATGGGGCACCCTCAGATAGATCTTTCGCAGCCCCAGACAACCACCAACTTCCTCTGTTTTGTTACAGGCCTCCAGTGCTGGGATTAGTCCCTGGACGCTTTCAGTTGGATTGGAAGGGAAGTTCCTGTATGCCTTTCCCTTCCCCTTCTTTTCAGGGTATTAGTAAAATCAGATCTCAGCCCTGCAAGGTGATTCTGATTGCTCCAGATTGGGCCAGACAGCCCTGGTACCCACTGCTTCTGTCCTTGACAGTCCACCCTGCCCTGAGCTTGCCCAGAGTCCACGACTTACTGGCCTGTGCACAGGGGAGAGTGTGGTATCCGGACCTCAAATCCCTCCATCTCAAGGCATGGCTCTTGAGGAGTTAGAATTTGCTGACTTACACCTTTCTCAAGGTGTTTTGATATTTTAAAGGCTTCAAGGAAGCCTTCCACTAGGGCCACTTACAATTCTAAGTGGAAAAGGTTTTCCATCTGGTGCTCTGAGAAGCAGATTATCCCAGAATCTGCTGATCTGCCCATTTTACTGGACTATTTGGTCCATTTAAATTCCTTAGGCCTTAGGGCCAGCCACCTTAAAGGTTCATCTGGCAGCTGTCTCTGCTTTTCTGTCAGCAGGGAAGCCTGCTTCCTTTCTTCTCACCCTGTGCTTTCCAAGTTTTTAAAGGGTTACTTCACACCAACCTCCTTTTCGAGAACCAGCTCCCGCTTGGGACCTGAATGTTTGCATTGCTCAGTTAATGCAACCCCCTTTGAGCCTCTGTCCTCAGCAGAGCTCAAGTTTCGACTTGGAAAACTGTTTTCCTAGTGGCTATCACTTCTGCCAGACGATAAGTGAACTACAGGCCCTGTCAGTGGAAGAAGATTTTATCTCTTTCCACAGAGATAAGGTAGTCCTCAGGACTAACAGAAAGTTTTTGCTAAAGTGGTTTCAGATTTCCACCTGAACCAATCCATCTCTCTTCCAGTATTTTTCACTGAGCATTCTTCCTCAGGTGAGAGGAGTCTGCACAGCTTGACGCCAAAGAGCCTTAAGCTACTATTTGAACGCACTAAGGGTCACAGGTTCGAATCCCTCCAACTCTTCCTTACCTATGGCGAGGTTGGCAAAGGGAAACCTGCCACTAAGAGGACAATTGCAAGGTGGATTGTCTCTTGTATCCAATTTTGTTATCAAAAACTAGGTAGAGAACCCCCCTCAGGACTGAGGGCTCACTCCACCAGGGGTACAGCTGCATCTCTAGCGGCTGCTAGAGATATTCCCATTCTGGAAATCTGTCAAGCTGCTACTTGGAAAACAGTTCACACTTTTACCAAGCATTATTCCCTGGATATTCAGTCCAGGAGAGATGCTCGCTTTGGCACAGCTGTGCTTCAGAGCCTATTTCCTAAGTAGGTTCTGACCCTCCTCCATGGAGGTACTGCTGTGTATCTGCATATAGTCATAATATAGCAAGACTTCATGGTGTTTGAAGAAAAATTACTCACCTTAGTAATTGCTTTTCTTCTCATGGAGTCTTGCTATAATATACCACCTCCCTCCTGCCCCTCTCAGAACTTCTACTTGGGTAGGGGTGGCAAATTAGTGCAAGCACTGTGTCATGCCATTTTAGTTCTTCCCTTCACCCCCTTTATTTAGGGTTAGGGAATTAGGTATTTGTGTGTTAAGTAATATGTTGGCCTCCTTCCTGGGCTTGAGTCTTGGGGGAAGGGGGGTCTAATAGTGCTTGTTAGGGAGAAACTAATAATACTATTATTCATTGTTGTTATTATTATTGCTGTTTATATTGTTGTTATTCCTACTAGTAGGTAGCCACTTGGCTAGTGTAGAGCTATTCACACAGACTTGTTGCTTAGTGTTAGCTTCGTAAAGATCTGACAGTTTCATTTGAAACTGGCCAGATAGAGCTTTGGTATAGCGCCCTCGCGCTGTGGAACTCCAGACTCTCTGGAGTTAACTCTTTCCTCTCCGGGGCAGTTCAGCTGCAGTGGCTGACTGCATATAGTCATAATATAGCAAGACTGCATGAGAAGAAAAGCAATTACTAAGGTGAGTAATTTTTTCTTCTGGTAGCCATCACTTCTGCCAGACGCATAAGTGAATTACAAGCTTTGTCAGCGGAGCCTGATTTTTATCTCCTTTCATAGAGATAAGGTGGTCCTCAGGACTAACAGGAAGTTCTTGCCTAAGGTGGTTTCAGATTTCCACCTTAATCAATCTATATCTCTTCCAGTGTACTTCACTGACCATTCCTCCTCTGGCGAGAGGAGGCTGCACAGCTTAGATGTGAAGAGAGCCTTCACTACTACATAGAGCGTACTCAAGGGTCACAGGTTTGACTCCTCCAACTGTTCCTCACTTATGATGAGGTTGGTAAAGGAAACCTGCCACTAAAAGATCCATTGCCAAGTGGATTGTCTCTGTATCCAATTCTGTTATGAAAAGCTGGGTAAGGTTCCTCCCTCAGGCCTGAGGGCTCACTCTACCAGAGGTACAGCTGCTTCCCTGGCTGCCAGGGACATCCCTATTCTAGAGATATGTCAAGCAGCTACCTGGAAAACAGTTCACACTTTACCAAGCATTACTCCTGGACATCCAGGCTAGGAGTGATGCTCGGTTTGGCACAGCTGTGCTTCAGAGCCTATTTCCTAAGTAGGTTCTGTCCCTCCTCCATGGAGGTACTGCTGTGTAGTTCTGATATATCATAATATAGCAAGACTTCATGTTGTTTGAAGAAAAATTACTCACCTTAGTAATGTTGTTTCTATAATGGAGTCTTGCTATATTATGGACCCCCGCCTGCCCCTCTCAGAACCTCTGTTTTTGGGATGTGGGTGGGCAGTGCAGTGTTGGCACTTAGTAGATGCCCACCTTGTTGTTTTCACCCCTCCTTTTGGGGTGACTTGGTGTTGTGTTTTTCATTTTTTGGGTCTCCTGACTTGAGTCTTTGTTTTGGGACCAAAAAAATGTGTTCTTATGTTTAGTAGCCAGTTGGCTAGTGTAGGTTTACAGCTTCCACACAGGACCTCAGTGAGTTTAGATCGTAAAGATCTGATGGTTTGAGTTTGAAGAACAACAGACAGAGTTTCAACCGAGCTCGAGCTCAGTGTTCCATGCCTGGCATGGAAAGTTAACTCTTTCACCTCCGGAGCAGTTCGAAGGTTGGGACTCACTGCATATGTCATAATATAGCAAGACTCCATTAGAAAAAACAACATTACTAAGGTGAGTAATTTTTTCTTCCAAGCAATGCCTATCTAAATGGTTGGCTCATTGTATTACTTTCTGTTACGACAAGTACAACAAGATCCTGCTGGGTCAAGTCAGAGGCCACTCCACTAGAGGAGTAGCTGCCTCTGCTGCTTGTTTCAAGAATGTGTCAGCGGCAGACATCTGCGCAACTGCAACTTGGACCTCTGTCCATACCTTTGTGAAACACTACAGTTTGGATATTGCCTCTTGCCGTAGAGCAGGCTTCGGGTTGCTGTACTTCATGGTCTTCTTTCATAAGACCCGTTCAGCCGGAGGCTCCATACCATGGATAGTTTTCCTCCTCCTCCCGAGTGCTTTTCCTTGTTCCAGACTGCTTGGGACTCAGTCCTGTATGTAAATACCTACTGCAAGAGCCCTCTCGAAGTAAGATGGTACAGTTATAGCCTACCGTAACAGTAGATCTTCGAGAGAGGCTCTTGCAGTAGGTATTGCCTTCCCGCCCTCCATTCCCCCTTAGCTTTTTTAGCTCCTTTTCCATGAAGGGAAACATCCGCTTCTCTTCGCCTTTGCCTCCTTTGGGCCATTAGGGAAAAAGAACTGGAAGGCGAAGGGGGATCGCCTCCTTTATTGACGGGTGTATGACGGGCGGTCCTCACCAGAGACTGCTAGCTAGAAATTTTAACGTGGGGTCCTGACACCTGGCGGGTCAGTCCTATATGTAAATACCTACTGCAAGAGCCTGTTTAGAAGATCTACTGTTACCGTAAGTTCCTATGTAACTGTACTTTCAGTTTTTCCCAGGATGTCATTTCTTCACAACTGCAAACAGAAGCTGTGCACGTGTGTCATTACTGATCGAGTCCAATGGTTTAGGTCTCTCTTTGGTAAAAAAGTCTCCTTTTTTTATTTCTAGAGATGGCCCAGGAGGATATGGAAGTGGACATGCAGCTGGAAGACGGATATAGGGGGTCTCATGGAGATGGATTTTTTGTACATTCCCACATTGCACAGATCAGACCTATTCCCATAAACTTCCCCCACATGTTGCAACAGGAGCCAGGGGAGGTCACTCCTCTTCTGGAGGATGCTGTAGAGGAAGTGGTGGCGACTGGGTTAGCATTTAATGGGGATGTATCCCAGACAGCCACGTCTGCCACTCTTCCAGTAGAGCTGCAGAGATCACAGGTCCCACTGCCACTAAATGAACCACAGAGGACTGTGGGGCAGGTGTTGCTGCAGCTGATTGGACAACAGGGGACAATTACTCAGGTGTCACCACGACGACAACCACCACCACAACAACAGCAACAACACCAGCAGCGACGGCGTGCGACAAGGAGGAACACCACAATTTTTACGCAGAGCGAGCACTTCCCAGAGAACTGTAAACACAAGGTAGGAAATGTTTAGCTAGGTGGTTGAAAGAGTGGGTTGTTTGGGTGATGCCAATTATCACAGTGGTTGAGGAGCCGGCTACCTGCCAAGTCTGCAGCCTGGTTTGTGCTCCGAGCCTATGTTCTTGCTGCTGACAGGAAGGATTGTGCTTCCAAGCAGTGCTTCAGATATTTTTTTTTTGGTGGAAGTCCAATACTTACATGTGTTGAAATTTGGAAGTCATTTCAGTTTTTGAGTCAAGTTTCAGAAGTCAGAATAATTTCAGTCCATGAATTTTGGAAGCCTAAATACTCCAAGTCTTATAGTTTTTGAAGTCATAGGTAGGTTACTTTGTCACTAGAGATGAAAGGCGTAGGATGAAAATAATAGCCTCAATCTGCTGTGCTGAAGTGAAGATATTGTACACGAAGCACAAAGAAGCAGAGAGGCACATGGACAGTCAGTCTGAAAGAGACTGAGAAACAGACTGGTGTGTGATGTAATTCGTGACAGACACATCAGCCAAGAGGAGAGAAAGGTGGGTCACCTGGGGTAAGCTGTCAACCTAACCTGCACATCAGGGGCAAGTTGGGCAAAGGCAACAAATCTCCGAGTCCAACATCAGGGTGGCAGCCTGGGAGCATAAGGCCTAATTGCTCTCAGTAGAGGAATGGCACTCTGTCTTACCCATACCATTTCAAGCCGAATTTACCAGAAGCAAAAAGTGCTGAATGACCAAATTCACATTGTAAGCTATGCCTGAGACTTTGAAACAGAAAAGCATAATGAAATGGGGTATGGGAACACTACAGAAAAGGCAGTCGCACACATCATTTCATCACAGGTGCCGAGTATTTGGCTCTAATGGGATTTTAATCTGTGAACCCCAGATTCCCAAGCCGGTGCGTTGGCCATTACACTACAGTTAGGGTTGCCACCTGTCAGGTTTTTTACCTGGTGGTCAGGTTTTCAGGGTCCTTATCAGGTAATCAGGTTTTGCTCTGTGCTGGTCAGGTTTTTGAGCCATTTTGAGTGCTCACATACTTTTGAAACAGATTTTGTAATCTCATTCATTGTTTGAACTACATGTCCAAGTTATAAACAAGTTCTGTTGTCAGTATAGCCTTTTGTTTGTGAAAGCAGTCAACCTGGGAGGTGTAAAGTATGGCCATTAACACCATTAGCACTTACTTAACCTAATATTTTCCACTGTATCTTAAAGTGGCATAGCAACAAAGCTGTCCCCACCTTTTGTAACACCAACACAGCCAGTTGTCTTCCACTTTCATTTGCTGGTAAACATTTTCATCTCTAACAGAATTCAGAAATTTTAAATGTTTTAAATTATGTTTTTCCTCAAGAAAAAATGTGGCCACTTCTTTGACTTTGAAATATTACTGTGGACATGAAAAGAAAATGGAGCCAGAAAAATATATAGTACACATTATAAAAAAAAGTCTTTATTATGTATTATTATATACCAAGTATACTGTTGTATGTTATTTAAAGTATTTCCTGTTCTCGCGATATCATATCTGTAAATGAGATTTATTGTATCTCTATATGTTTATCTGGTAAACTAATGTTAATAAATCAATAATACATACATAAGTAAATAACTAGGAAGAACTTAGGAAAGTAACTTTAACAGGTACAGTACAGTATCTCAAGATTTTTGTTGAACTGCTTTAAGTGTTGTATTTTATGGATATAACCATTGGCTTTCTAGGAGGAGCAGTGCATGAAGAGTCATGAAAAGGGGTGGGGCCAGGGGCGGAGCTTAGGATCCGGTTTTTGCCTCATGCAGAGGTGGCAACCCTAACTACAGTGTATTTGTACTGGCCAGGCTACACACAACTAGGGACTAATCACAGTAGCCTAAGGCAATATGCTCTTGTTAAAGTTACTTACTGTATGTATGCATGGCCACAGGATCATGTCACAATAATGAGATTGTTTTATTCACTATAACAGCTTTGCTGCTGTGTCTGTGGAGAGGCATCAGACAGCCCACCTAATCTAGTTACACAACTACACATTTACATTGCACCATAAGATAATCCAGTATATATAAACTGGCATTTTAGGAGTCAAAGAAAAACGGGTGAAGCACTCGCTTCAAACCTAGGATAAACCAAAGAGGAGTGTGTCATGTCCAAATTCAAGATATATTCCTCCTGTATATATCACAGCAGAGGCATTTAAAAGGTGTTTTAAATCGGGCAAATTTATTTTATTGATTTAATTCTTTGGTAACCAGGTAAGGCCCACTAGGCACAAATACCTCTCTTCAGGGATGTCCTGGGACCACTGGGAAGGTTAAGTGATTTGCTCAGAGTCGCACAGTATGCAAGTGGTGGCTGTGGGAATCAAACCCAGGTCTCTCTGCTGGATGTTCCAAACAGTCATGCCATATCATAAACAGCAATAGATGAACTGGCAATGCTGTTGGGGAGAGGGGCAAATAGTGAGTGTTGCCCTGTGGGAAGTGCCACACTGAAGACTGGATATACCCATCTCCCTGCAGCCAAACTTATAAAGTGTCAGTGGCTCAGCAGGTAGCACATTCACCTCTGAGGCTGGGAGATCAGAAGACTGTGGGTTCTATCCCCACTCCAGGCACTTTGGTTAAATCCCAATACTGACATGGTAGTGCAGCATGGGGGGGTGCTGCTTTCCTGGGGTGCCGTCTTTTGGATGAGATGTTAAACCGAGGTCCCATCTGTCTGTTCTGGTGGTAGTTCAGGTTGATGTTAAAGATCTCATGGCACTTCTCGAAAAGAGTAGGGGAGTTTTATTGCAAACACACGTGTAGCATTTTGTATAATCACATCTTATACAGTTATTAAACAATAATAAACCTATGACAAAGTGTTACCCTTTCACATGCTTTCCAGTTTTTTGTTTTATATTTTTCAATTACTTCCCTTGTGTACGTATGTTCCTTCTGTTATTTATATTTTATAAAATAATTAAACCATTTCCACCATTTTAACACCTTTTGTGATGAATATAAAGATAAACTTTTGGTATAAAGTTTCTCCAGTTCTTGTGAAACCAAAAGGCCTAGGCCTTCATAAGTCATTTTCTTTTTATATAAAACCCATTGCCATCTAGCCTGCCATAAACAATATCTAAGACAACAAAAGAGAAAACCAATAATGTATCCTGATGAAAATGTGATCACCTTTGATCATATTTCCCTGATACAGGTATCTCATAAGTCAGGTGCTTGAACCACCCCATATTCCATTTTAAAGCCAAAAAATTCCAAAAAGCTTTTGCATATGAACACTCCAATAAAAAAATGTTCCCTAGTTTCTGTTTTATTTATACATTCCATGTAGGGGAAGTTTCGTTCTTCCAGGATCTTGTGATTGGCATTCCCCTCAGATTCAATCTCCCATATACTGTGAGCCATAAATTCTCCCACATTTTTGGAGGGATCCGAGTATGTGCGAGTTGCTTTAGAATTAAGGGATTATCTGCTAAGGGACCATTTTAAAAACTAGGTTCTAAAGGGTATATTCGAGCCATAATTTCTCGGTATAGCTTTTTATTTGAACCATTTTGGATAGATGATTTTGTAACATTCCATTTATATAATTTTTGTGCTGCTGATTTAAAATATGCTGGTATGTGACCTGGCATTGTGGATGATATGGTGATTAAGTTTAGGTGCTACATTGCTCCATACTGTAAGATATCTCTCTAAAATGAATCTTATCCTATCATTTTGGATTGTTCCTGTAATTCTCAAGCCATTTTGAACTGTCTGTATGAAAAATAAAACATGCAAAAAAACCAGGGGGTCTATCATTCCTAAACCATTATTTTTGTCTAAATATGTATAGCATCTCTTTACAGGATTCAGTTTGTTTCCCTATAACATCTGAAAAAATAAATGGTAGAGTTTGGTTTCGAAATGTGTGGGTGGGGGAAGATCATTGCTACATATTGTAATGCTGGTATTATAAATTGTTTGATAATTGCTATTCGTTTGTGTTTATAACTTCTACTGTTTCCATCTTTGAACTTCTAGTTCTACTTTTTGAATAGATTTTTCCCAGTTGTCATTTGGAAGGTTTTTGGGTCCATAAATTATTCCCAGAATCCCTATTGGTTCAAATGATATTTCTAGGGACATGGATATGTTGTTCATCCACACTTATTGGCAGGTTCCTTGCCGCTTTAAATCTTGCCGGAAGGTCTTCAAGCTGGCTCCTCCCACCCACCCGGGTGGTAAAACTCTGGGCTCCGCCCCATGACGCCAGATCTTCCTTACCGCTTGGAAGCTCAGGTTCCCTCCTTAACGTGCTGCGTTTAAGACTGGTTCCTAATTCTTGAAAGTTCTAAATTAAAAAGTTTTTGCTAAAAGACTTGGTCTTCTTCTCCTCGGCTCGCGATGGACCATCGACTCGGTTTTTGGAGGTGCCCTCGCGGGCAAAGATGTCTAGGGCGGATCCGCACTCCACTCGCATCTACTGCTTGGGCCTTGAGACGCACCCGCAGGCCTGCGACTTGTGCTCTTCCTTTTGGACCCACGTCCTTGAAGACCGTGCTGCCCGATTACAACTGGGGTGCCCCGAGAAAAGAATTCCACCGGTGAAATCTAAAGAGGCCCGATTGGCGGTGTCCGCGGCGGCGGGCTTGGCGGATCAGCTAGAGCAGTTGATCGCCCTCGAAGAGGAGGCGGTGCGGGCCGCTTCTACCTCGGCTGCGGCATTTGTCCCGCTCTCTCGGTGCCTCGTACTCGGCTTCTTTAAGGAGCTTTTGTCTGACCTCTCGACCAAGGTGAGGGTCCAACTCTCGGACCTTTTTCCAGGTCCAAAAAGAGCAAAAGTAAGTCTCTCGTCGGCGCTCTTGGGGCCGGGAAAGATCCCTCCCTTGTCGACAGTCGACTTGATCAGCCCAGGTCGAGATTTTTCGACCCGTTAGGCGGTTGTCGGCTGGAGAAGCTGAGAATCCCTCTCCCGGTTCCCCGTGGAGTTGAGGACCCCGTCTGCTCGCTTGTGCCTCCGGTTCCGGAGCTCTGGGATCGTCCGAGCGAGGGAGTGCCGATCCGACACTTCTCCTCGCCTTCCTCGGCTCCAGTCGAGACTCTCGGTCTGGTCTCGGACATCCTCGTGGTCCAACCGATCCCGCCGCCATAGCGGTCTCGATCTCGCACCGTGGGCGCGGCGCCGCGCTCTTCCTCTTCCTCGGATGAGGGAGGCTGTCGAGTTGCGTCCGGAGGTCGAGGAACTTATGTGAAACAGTTTCTTTTGACCGGGAATAAGCCGACCCAGTCGTCTTCCCCGGCCATTAAGTGGCTGTCACCGGAGCAGCCGAAACAACCCCTCGTTGTAGTCGAGGAGCCTGTTCTCAGGCCGGTTGTTCGGCCAATTCCAGCTGCCCCACCGATTCTGGTGGAACCTCCGCCTCCACAGCCATTAGTTGGGGCTCCGACCAAAAATTCTCGGTCGGCTTTGGGTTTGCCCCATAGGCTGTCTGTCACCCTCACTCCCGATAAACCTCGGCAGGTGGAGGGTGGCTCAGGCCTGAGGCAGCTCTTTGAGGACTCTTCTGAGTCCGATGATGGTTCCTCCCTCTTCTCCAAGCGCGTGGACTTGGAGTCCTCGGGAGGGCAGTCAATGGACGATAGCCCTTCGTCCTTCTTAGGGTTGCTTCGACTCATCTCGGAGTCCACCGGGATGAAGCTCGAACCCGTTTTTAAACGGGCCAGGTATCCCTCACGGAGATTCTGGACCGAGGGATTCTCCCACGGAGGCCTTCCGGTGGCGACAGCCATAGTGGTCCGCCTTGGAACTTTGGCAGCGTCCCTGCTTCCTGGCCTGCGCCTTGACCAGGTTGGCCAGGAAGTATCGGGTCCCGGTTCCCTGTCCGGTTTTGAACACCCCTCGGCGAGGGTTGGTTACCGACAGCGTTTTCCGCGTGCGAGATGCCAGGGATGTGGACAAACCTCCCGACAAGGAATCCAAGAAATTGGATTATGCCGGGCGAAAAGTCTATGCTGCGTCCTCTCTCGGCCTTCGTCAGGCCAGTTCGGCCGTCCTCATGGCACATTTTTCTCACGCCCTGTTGGGCTCCCTGGATGAGGTTGTCCCTCATCTTCCCGCAGATCTGCAGACTACGGTCAGGCAGGTGCGGGACCAGGGCAGGGCAGTGGCTAAACAGCAGCTCCAGACTGCGTTAGACATTGGGGACTCATGTGCCAGGTCTGTGGCGGCCGCAGTGGCCATGCGTCATCGGGCTTGGCTGAGGATATCCACCTTTACCTCGGATACCCAGCACAAGTTGGCGGATGTTCCCTTTTTGGGGACTGACCTCTTCGGCCCTGGGGTGGAAGGTCACCTGCAGAGGATCGGGAAGTCCAGTGCTACCTGGACTCGGTCTCTTCCGCTCCAAGGACAAGGCCGCAAGCCACAGCCTAAGCCCTTTCGTCCTTCTAGCCTGCGGCCGCCCGGCCCAGCAACGTCAGCCAGCAGGCCGACCTTGGTATCCCAAGCCCAGCCGCCGGCTTCCTCCAACAGGAAGCAGGGAGGTAAGGCCCAGGAGGTCCCTCGGCCGTCCTCCTCCAAGCCTGCCCAGTGACAGGCTGAGGGTGTCGCCCCCATCCCTGTCACCTCACTCCTGGTTCCCCGTGGGGGCGGCTCAGACACTTCCTTTCCGCCTGGTCGCTGTTACCACGGACAGGTGGTACTGGAGGTGGTGGGAAAGGCCTACCTCTGGATTCGAGCAGGCCCGCCCTTCAGAGCGTCGCTCGAGGGCCTCGGGTCCGCAGCCTCACTGGCGGCCCCGAGCCGACATCGCTCTCCTCCTCCAAAAGGAGGTGATCACGGAGGTGGAGGCACCCCTTCAGACCCGGGTTCGTGTCCAGGTATTTCCTGGTTCCAAAATGGATGGGGGCTGGCGCCCCATGCTCGACCTACATGACCTGAACAAGTTCCTAAGGTCTCGAACCTTCAGGATGGTCACTCTGGCGCAGATAATACCATCTCTGGAACACGGGCGGTGGTTCTGCTCTCTGGACCTACACAGGATTTTCACGTTCCTATCCGTCCGTCACATCGAGATTCCTCCGCTTCGGCGGAGGGATCCCTCTTCAGTTCAGCCATGCCCTTGGCTTATCTCCAGCTCCCAGGGTCTTCACCAAATGCATGGCAGTGGTGACAGCATTCTCTGGGCGCCGAGGGGTCCGGTGTACCCTTACCTGGACGATTGGCTGATAGCACCTCCAGAGCGGGAGGTGGAGCGGTCCAGAGATCTGCCTCCAGGTTTGCTCTCGAGTTGGCCTCTCATCAACGAGGCCAAGTCGGAACTCGAGCCAAGCAGGTGATCCTGTTCATCGGGGCAGAGCTCGACTCTCTCGAGCCAGAGCATGGCTCCCGCGGACAGGGCCGAGGTTCTACCTCCTTTGCCCAATCATTTCTGGTTGGGCAATCGCGCCTGCCGGGACTTCCTGCACCTTCTGGGTCTCATGGCGGCCTGTACCAGTGTGGTCCGTTGGGCCCGCTGGCACATGCGCCCCTTCAGTGGGATGGCAGCCAGTGGTCTACGCTGCGATCCTTTGGACCAGCTAGTGATAGTGACCCAGGAGATGTGGAACGCTCTCCAGTGGTGGACCGTTCCATTCCATCTGCAGGAGGGCATCCCGTTTGTCCGCCCCGAGCCGACGGTCTCTCTATCGACCGATGCCTCTCTGATGGGTTGGGGTGCCCATCTGGGGGAACACCGAGTGCACGGCCTCTGGTCCCCGTGGGAGTCCCGATGCCACATCAACCTGCTGGAGCTCCGAGCGGTCCGCCTAGCTCTCACCGCCTTTGCTCCGTTTCTCCGGGGTCAAGTGGTCCGAGTCCAGACGGACAATACCACGACCATGTACTACCTGAACCGCCAGGACGGGACGCGCTCCATGCTTCTATGCAAGGAAGCTCTCCGCATTTGGTCACTCGTACGCAGCCTGGAGGCGGATCTCCTAGCCATTCATGTGGCAGGAGCCTCCAACACCCTGGCCGATGCCCTGAGCCGGATAGGGGCTGCATCTCACGAGTGGTCTCTCCTGCCGGAGGTAGTACAAGATCTGTTCTCCCACTGGGGCACACCTCAGGTGGACCTGTTTGCCTCCAGGGAGAACGCGAAGCTGAGGCTGTTTCATGCCCGCCCCCCTCAGCAGGGCTCGCTGCAGGGGGATGCCTTCTTGAGGCTGTGGACCCCGGGCCTCTTCTACGCCTTTCCCCCATTTCCCTTGATTCACAAGGTGCTTCTCAAAGCAAGGAGGGACAAGGCGCAGGTGATCCTGATAGCCCCAGACTGGCCCCGCCAGTTCTGGTACCCAGATCTCCTCAGCCTCAGCTCCAGGCTCCCGAGGCAGCTTCCAGCTCGCCCGGACCTGCTCTCAGTCAATCAGGGGAAGGTGTTCCATCCGGACCTTCAATCCCTGCACCTGACGGCGTGGTTCCTGAGCGGCTAGAGTTCCAGGCCTTGGGTCTTTCCGACGAGGTCCTCAATGTTGTTGAGGCGTCCCGTAAGGAGTCGACCAGAAAATGCTACGCCTTCAAATGGAAGAGATTCTCCATTTGGTGTCAGGGCAAGGGCTTGGACCCTTCCTCCTGTTCTGTGGCAAGCATTTTGGACTATTTATGGTCTCTTTCTAGTTAAGGGCTTAGGTCGACGACCCTAAAGGTGCACCTGGCAGCCATCTCTGCTTACCGGGCGCGGGCCGGGAAGCAGTCGGTGGCGCAGGAAAAGGTGGTCGGGCGCTTTTTCAAAGGCCTTGATCACATTTCCCCTCCGGTGCGAGAACCTCCACCTCTGTGGGATTTACTGCTGGTACTGGCAAAGCTCATGGGCAAGCCATTCGAACCAATGCACAGGTGTGATCTCTCTCACCTGTCGTGGAAGACCGCCTTCTTGGTGGCTATCACGTCAGCCAGAAGGATGGGAGAGCTCCAGGCGCTTTGCATCGAGCTCCTTACCTGGTCTTCCACAGGGACAAGTAAGATCCTGCGCCCACCGAAATTCCTTCGGGTGGTGGTGTCGGAGTTTCACCTTAACCAGGTGCTGACTCTGCCGTGTTCTACCCCAATCACACCTCGAGGCCGAATATAGGCTTCATACTCTGGACCCTAGAAGGGCTCGCTTATTATAAGGGTACGGCTGAAATTGGGAGAGGTTCGCCAGCTGTTTGTCACCTCACGCTGAAGCCGCACCTGGCAGACCTGCAGCCAAGCGGACGATAGGCAGGTGGGTCACCTCCTGCATAGATCGCTGCTATAAGTTGGCGGGCATGGAGCCTCCCAGAGGGATAAGAGCTCATTCTACCCGTCATACTGCTGCATCGGTGGCTGCTTCCAGGGACGTCCCTATCCAGGAAATCTGCAGGGCTGCTACCTGGAAGTCAGCGCACACCTTTGTTACCCATTACCACATCGACTTTGAGTCACGCCGGGATGCTGGTTTTGGGGCCTCGGTTCTCAGTCTTTATTTCCCAAGTAAGTATCGGGGTGTGCCTTGCCTCCCCTCCTCCCGGAGAACTGCTAGGAGTCTGCCAATAAGTGTGGATGAACAACATATCCATGTCCTAGAAATACAGGTTACTCACCTGTAACAGGAGTTCTAGGAATGGATCGATTGTTAATCCCTACGATCCACCCGACCGCTTCCCGGCTCGACGCACAACCTGAGCTTCCAGCGGCCAGATCTGGCGCCAAGGGCGGAGCCGAGAGTTTTACCACCTGGGTGGGTGGGAGGAGCCAGCTTGAAGACCTTCCGGCAAGATTTAAAGCGGCAAGGAACCTGCCAATAAGTGTGGATGAACAACATATACCATTCCTAGAACTCCTGTTACAGGTGAGTAACCTGTATTTTTAAACCTTCCATATAAACTGCAGCTGTATGATCTGTCCCTAGGAAAAGACCCTTACTCTCATTATAATTTAATTTAGAATTGGAGACTTGCCCATATCTGTTTATTTCCTGCAAAAACAATCCAGTCTGTTTTTATAATCAGTAAAGAAACCACAAATGTCATCTGCATATGCCTGAATACATAGGCTTTGTTGTATGCCTGGAGCCCTGACAGCCCCTTCCATGTGGGTTATTTAGTGAAAAGGGTCCAGTAAAAAAATATATAAAAGGAGGACTCAATGGGCATCCCTACCTTACCCCTATAGGAATTTTAAACCCATTCACAACTTATCCTTTAATAAAGGGTCTCACTTTAAAGGAAGAATATAATAACTTGAGTTGCTTTATGACTGCTAAAGGTGTATTATATAATTCAAGTACTGCAAATAAGAAAGGGCGATAGACTCTATGAAAGGCTTTTTCCTGATCAGCCGACACAGTACATCCTGTAATTCCTAATAAATTTAGATGTTCGATCACATCTTTTTTTTTTTTTTTTTTAGTTGTTTAACCAGGAGTAGCACACTAAGCTTAAAGCTTTTTTACAGGAGCATCCTAGGAACACAGGGAAGTTAAGTGACTTGCTTAGGGTCACACAGTATGCAAGTGGAAGCTGTGGGATTCAAACCCAGGTCTGGCCTGCTGGATGTCGCCAAATTTGCAGTTCAGAGGCTTAAACCACTGCGCTATACTGCCTGCCAGATAATTATATTTAATATAATTATAATTATATGATGCCTCTTTAATAATTATAAGCGCATGCTGTCTTTTTCTGTCAGGAAGACCACAACATTGTTGTGGTAAAATCACTAGTGAGGCATATCGCTTCAAACAATTATTTAAAATATGGGCTAAAATGTTGTAATCGGTGTTTAATAACACGATTAGCCTCCATTTATTAATGCTAGATTTATCTTCTTTTATAAAAAGATAGATGAGTAATCCTTCTGTAAAAGAAGTGTATAGAATTCGTTGAAAAAAAATAGGTATATACTTTTCCTAAACGAATGGCTAGCTCCTGACTAAAGGCTTTATAAAATGTATTTGGAATACCATCCAGACCTGGTGAAGTTTTGTTTTTGAGGGCCTGTATTGCCATCTCTAGTTCGTTTATAGTTATTGGAGCTTGCAGTTTAAAAATTCCTTCAGGGAGTTTTGATACTGTTACATTTTGGAGAAAGTCCTTTTATCTCATGCTCCAGGATGGGTTTTTGTGGCCTGGGCGACTCATAATGCTGTTTTATCAATCCTTTTATCCCCTGTACTGAACTTTCTCTCTTCCCTTCTTTCGAGACTAAAAAATCAATATCCATACTTTCTTTTTTTTGTTTTTTGCACGCCTCAAAGGGAGTTTTTTGGGTGGCGTTGTAATAATACACTATTTTTATTTTTTAGGCGCCTCTCAAAAAACCAAGGCGCCGTACATAATAAAAATCAGCAAATCAAATATATAAACAGTCATTCATAAATAAAATCATCCACAATCATAATACAACCAAGAAACTCAATTATTAAAAGCCTGAGACCACAAATAAGTCTTTAAAGCCTGTTTGAATGACTCCACAGTTGCGCACTCCCGAATCCGATGGGGTAGAGAGTTTCAAAGGGTAGGCACAGCAAACTCGAACGTTCTTGCGCCGGAAGATTTTAAGTATACCCTTGGAACCTCTAGCAACCTCTCGCTGGATGAGCGGAGTAATCGACCGGGCTGGTTGGGAATCGGGAGCTCTTTCAGGTAGTCTGGGCCAAGTCTGCGTAGGGCTTTAAAAGTCAGCAAGCCGACTTTATAGGTGATCTGCCACTGGATTGGTAGCCAGTGCAGCTCGCGCAGCACCGGCAAAATATGACAAGATCGCAAAGACCCCGTCAAAAGTCAGGCTGCTGCATTCTGCACCAGCTGCAAGCAGCAGATTTCTACCCCAGGAAGCCCTAGGTAAAGGGAATCGCAATAATCTAAGCGAGAGGAAATAAAGGCGTGGATCAATGTCTGAAGGTCATCGGACAGAACAAGGTGCCTAATCCTGGCGATATTCCTAAAATGGTAAAAGGAAGTTTTGACGACCGCTGACACCTGCGAATGCAAGGTCAGCCCTTCGTCAAAAATTACCCCCAGGTTACGCACCTGTTCAGAGGTCGGGAGTGAGGTGCCACCCAGAAAAATTCCTGAAGGCGCACCCTCCACCAACCCCCCTATCCAACTTGGATTCACAACCAATACCTCAGTTTCGTCTGGGTTCAACCTTTGCCAGCTGGAATCCATCCAGTCTTGGATTTCTTTCAGACAGTTGTTAAAGACTGATACAACTCCATTCTGGTTGGGTGCAAAAGATAGGTAGAGCTGGGTATCATCAGCATAGCAGTGAAACCTCAGCCCATACCTTCTTACAGTGTCTCCGAGGGGCAGCATATACACCGAGAACAACATGGGTGAGAGGAGCGAACCCTGAGGGACTCCACATGACAGAGAAGTAGGGTCCGAGAAATAAACTCCCGACACCACTCTCAGATCTACCCATGAGGAAAGATGAAAACCACCTGAGGACTGGTCCAGGCAGCCCACAGATGAACCTCAGATGACCCAACAACACCTCATGGTCCACTGTGTCAAAAGCTGAAGAGAGATCAAGAAGGATCAAGATGGAACGGTTCTTCCGATTTCTAGCCATCAGGAGATCATTGAGCACCTGAACCAGCGCTGTGTCGGTACTATGTCTCTTACGAAAACCAGACTGGAGTGGTTCATAGATGTCATGGATGGTCAAATGGTCCTCCAATTGCACAGCCACAACTTTCTCAAGAACTTTCCCTATAAAAGGAAGGTTAGAGACAGGTCTGTAGTTGGCATGGCAGTCTGGGTCCAAGGAAGCTTTCTTCAAGAGAGGTGTCACCACCGCCTCTTTTAGAGAGCTAGGAAACTCTCCAGACTCCAAGGAGCACCAGACAATCCGTGCCAGGACCGGACCGATAACCTCAATACCTCCCAGAATTAGGGAAGTAGGTCCAAGATCCAATCTACAGCAAGTGGGGCTCACGCTCTGGATAATCTGCATGACATTCATGAACTCCAGACGGCCAAAGGTACTCCAAGACACTGTAGTAACCTCACACTGATCAATAGCAACGCCCTTAGAGTGTGCCGGCTGGAGTCCCACCCTGATGTCGGCCACCTTATTCGCAAAGAATCGAGCAATTTCATCGCACTCTAATTGCAGAAAAGCTCTCCGCACTTGAAGACAGGCTGGGTTGGTCGATTCTGAGCAACTACCAGCTCCTTGGATAGGAATTCTGCCTTTTTACGAGAGATTGCAGATTGGTAGAATTGAAAATGTTCCAACAATCTAAGGTGGTTGGCATCAAGGGTGGACCTCCACTAGCAACGCTCCAACCTTCGACCTAGTCTCCGTAGCTCCCTCAAAGACCCATTAAACCGGGGAGATTGAGGGCAAAGGGAGAGAGGTTGAATGCAGACAGGGGCAGTAGAATCTAAAGCTGTCGAGACGCCAAATTATAGGCCTTCATGAGAGTCTCAGGATCACTGCTGGCAAATGAGAAAGAAGATAGGTCAAGTACCGCCATTAGGCCCTGAGAACTTACATCTCGTAAAGGGCGGTACCTGACCATTTCCTTAGGGGTAGGCCTACCGGGGGTAGAAAAACTAAATCCCACAGTGCAGTGATCAGATCACCCGACTGGATCCACCTCCAAATCACAAGCTTCGATCCCTAGGAAGAAGACTAAGTCAAGGGAGCGGCCGTGTCTATGAGTAGCGGAGGTAATCACCTGTGTTAGGCCCAGAGAAGATATCAACTGGAGGAAGTGTCGTCCAGATTGTGAGAGTTCATCGTCGACCCAGGCATTGAAGTTGCCAAGAACCATCAGTCTTGGCGACTCCAATGCCATATCAAAGATGAAGTCCACCACTTCCTAAAGGAAACGTCTCTCGTCACCGGTTGGACGATAGACGAGAACGATCCGACAACCTACACTTACTACGACAGTATACTCTGACTCAGTCTTCCGTACCAATACACTAGTGAGGTTGAATTTGGTCTTGAAACAGACTGCCCCGTGGTCCAGTCTCGGCAGTGTATTACCGAGTATCTGGCCGGAACGAAAGCCTCCAAATTGGGGCCAGAATTCTCATCCAGCCAGGTCTCAGAAATGCAAGCCAGGTCAACCGTTTCCAATAGATCAGCAATAATTGCTGTCTTGTTTTTGATCGACCTGACATTGCATGACACCGTCCGAGTTGGACGAATGCCTCGTGCCTCCTGAACCACCTGCTGACTCAATTTGGTTGTGCCCTTGGGTATGGGAACCAGACATGGCTGACCACGTTCTGATTTCCATTTCACCCCAGGGCATCTCCTGACTCCCACGACTCCGATTTGATGAGTCTGCTCACCACCCACTGTCCTCCTTCCCCTCCTCCGTGCTATACCAAGCGCTCTACAGTGCTGGTACACACCAAATTCCAGAGGAGGAGAAAAACTAAGGACGGATGGCACGAAGAGCAGAGGGTGAGTAGTGCACAACCATGGAAGCAGACAGACAGCACATCCTACACGGACTTAAACAGATACTTAATTAATGCAAAATTCTTAAAATATATATAACTTAAATAGCCCAAGAAAGCTCTCACCTCCCCTGAGCAATACCAATGCTTTATTAATCCCTAGCTCTGCTCTCACCAGACCATAAGAATTTGATAGCAAAACAAAAAAGAAGCCCTCTTATGACCCAAAAGGGAGGAAGGGGTTCAGGCACTCTCACTGCCTAAATTAAAAAGTCACAGTCTATAGAACTGCTGTGTAACACAAAAAAATAATAATAAAAAAAAAAATAAATAAATAAAATGAGTCAAAAAGAGTATGTGGACCCTAGGTCCTCTCACCAGCAGGGAGCCACCCACAAAGTCCAGATTAATCCAAATGAAAAACAATACAGTTCATTCTTGCTGTTATCATTCGTGCAGTAAATTCCATGGTCCATCATAGAAAACAGTTACATTCCAACAAAATCCCAGTCATACGATTAAAACCCAAAACATGCGAGTCTCCACCCGTTCTGGACTGCAGCTTGAACTAGGACGGCCCAACAGAGTTCCAGTAACTCAATTTATCCTCGCTGCTCTCCACTCTGCCCAAAAACGACTGTAGAATCTTGTACCCATTCAGACTCGGGCCAGATGTAAAACCAGGGGCAGCTTAGAGGAAAGAGAGAACCCGCCCCAACCGCCACAAACAGGCTCCGATCACTCCCGCCCACGACCTGCAGCTACAAGCACCTCAAAGCTGGGCTGACAGGACCAGCGACAAGGCCCTTTAGGAGAGACTGCAGGCAATACCTTCAACTTCCTGAGGCACAACCTAACAGCTCCCGCTCGGTCGTGAGAACCAGAGACCGGGTATAGCCCTGAGGCCGGTAGAGATCCAGGAAATCCCCCACTGCCCTCGGCCTCTCCTAAAAACTTAATCCACCTTCCGAGGTACACCAACATCGATGACAGTGACTGCAAAAAATCTTCACGAGCACGAAAACCTCTGCCCTCGATCTCTCCGTGGTAATGTCAAAAAGGCACTAATCAAATTCGAACAGTTCTCCTCAAGAAATGATGAATTTGGGATCAGTCCGAATTCCCCGGCGTCGCAGTCTGCCCTCTAACTGCACAGTCTTCCCCGCAACAGGCAAAGGTAAATCAAAGTTTACACAGCGATTCTGCCCAGATCCTCTAGACTCAGGCTCACAATACTGAGCAGCAAATTCCAGCCCCACAACGGAATGAAAATCTAAAATCTGCTTTGGTTCTCCAAAATCGAAACCCGACACATTTTCAGCGGTGAACTCACTATAACACAATGAGCCGCCAAAATAAAAACGGCTGTATACTCCAAGATAACTAAGCAGGACAGGGAGAGCAGCCGTCCTGAAAAGTTAAACGGTGGTTTCACTTAAACAATGGTGAACCACCGTGACAGCCGATTTAGCTCCTGAATAGCAAGAAAAATAACCAAAACACTGGCTATATACCTGCAGTATGCTAGAACAGTATATAACTCACTTGTCAGCCCTAACTTACTGAAAAATAAAACTCAAAATAAAATGAGACAAACACAGACTCCAGAGCTCAAACCTCAGGCCGCTCATACACTGTTGCCATTTCGATGGGTTACCACCGATGTGGACATGGAGCTGACAGACTCTTATTGCTTGGATTGTTTTTGCCCTGTCATATTGATATAGTTTCATAGCTTCTTTGAGTTCAGTAATTTGAGTTGCATAATCATGTTTTGAGTGATTAGCCATGGTATATAATTTTTTGCATTTGTCTTCTTAACGATAAATATTTAAGGAATTTATTATTTTCTGTTTTCTTCCCATATTTCAAGAACCAATTCTTAATATCCTGCTTTGTGTCTTGCCAACATTCCCCTGTGTCCGAGTATAAAAATTCCACTGACAATCTAGCTCTGAGGAGGTTACCAATATCAAGTATAACCTTTGGTACTGAGGTATTAAGTTTCCACCTACTGTCCCTTGCGGTTTTACCTACAACGTGATTGATCTAAATGTAAACTTAATAAAAGATGATCTGAGAATTCTACTGGATGTATGTATAATGACTCTTTAGGAAAAGTGAGGGAAATGAACATGTAATCTATTGTAGTCATATATGAATTCTGCATATAAGTGAATTTTGGACCTTTTTTATGATAAATAACAGTCAACCAAACCAGCTGTTTCTATGATCTGAGTTAGAACGTTTGAATCGCAATAGTTTTTTTTTTTTTACCATCCTCTCTTTTCTGTTTTTTATTTTGAAATGTACTACAATTAAAATCCCCATAAAAAATACCTTGTATGAGGTTAGTAAAAAAGGTTGAATAAATTGATTGTGACTAATCTTTTCTGCCTTTACCTGTGAATCATATATGTTAATGAGACTGCAATCTCTGCTGCCCCATAACCCATCCAAAATCAGTACCCTGCCTGGAACTAAATCAATAAGTTTATGCAATCTAAATGAATAAGAATTAAATAAAATTCACATCCCATCTGCTCTTTCCATTCCAAATGACCAATATGAGGGTCCCCATATCCATTCTTTTTTAAACATCCAAATTTGTTCATCAGAATGCATCCAGGTTTCTTGTAGAAACCATATATCCACGTTCTTTCTATGTATAACAGCTTGTATTTTAATTGCATTTAACAAACTGTGGATGTTCACTGAACCTATTGTAAAAGAAGACATTTGAGTTTAATAAAGGATGCATTTAACTGTTTTTTTTTTTTTTTGTCCCTTATATATTCCTTGTGCTCCATATTTTGAGAGTGCTTCTCAGAAGGAGATTTTTGAGAGTCAGTGTCCCCCACCTCCATTTCAGAATCCCCCCAGGTTGTGAAGAGGGCAGCATAAGAATTGTTAGTTTCCAAGGGTGTTGGGGGGACATTTAGCCTCTATGTTACTTGGGGACCTTCTGCGTGGCAAGGGTGACTGAGCAGGTGAGTTTGGCTTCCCACCTTCTGAGCCAGCAGGCTCTTCATAACAAACTGGGGTAAAAACGCCCAAGTCTAGAGACTTTCTGTGCTCTGAACCTGGAAGTCCTCATTGTTCTGGAGTGTCTTCTGGGATTACTAGGAGTTCCTTTTCCCTTTGGGGGGGGGGTCCTGGGAAGGCATCCCTGAATCTGAGGTTTTCAGGGCAGCTGTATCCTGCGCTTGTTGGATAAGCAATTCAGGACTGACACATGATGCTTTATTTTGTGCTGCCCAAGAGCAGTCCCCCAAAACATGGCCATACTCCTCACATAAATCGCATCTTGTGTGATTCGCACATTGCATAGTGATGTGGCCAAGCTCTCTGCAGTTGTCACATTGGGGCCTATCGCATGTGCTGGATAGATGGGTCCTAGAGCTACATTTATAGCAGGCCCTAGGTTGCCTGGCATAAAAACATACCCCCCCCGTCTCTTCCCAACATAAAAGAGTTCGAGATGTGCTCAATACCTGTCTTGTTTTGCCTTAATTTCTCTTTGTATTTCCAGCCCCCTGCCCAGAATAATTCATTATCCAAAATCGCTTCAGGCTCCCTAAGTATATCACATTTCTGTGTTAACCAAGATGTGATATCCTCTACATTGGCCCCCTCGTTACATAGAGAATAATGGATGGGGATGGGTATGATATGAGAATTTAATGCACACCCAAGTTGTGGGGTGCTACATAAACCCCTGAGGGCGAAGCCCGAGGGATTTATCAAAGCATCCCACAACGAGAGTGTGCATTAAATTCTCATATGCACACCCTCCTCATCTTTTATTTTTTTATAACAGGCCAGCAATTTTTCTCCAGCCCAGTTTTTTGAGATTGTTTGACCCACCCACCCATGGAATGTTGGCCAATGAGGCAGCAGCATTGTTTGATTGGCATGGCTCATGAATGTCATAACAACCAGCTGGTTGTTATGGAAAACATCAACCTGGTGAGTACACTTGAGAGAAATTCCTGACCAGTTATTATTGAACATTACCGTGACATATTTAATCAGTGGTTTAGTTAATGGAATAACAAAAAAGGGGCTCCATTTAGGGGAGCACTTTAGTTGCCCATACCTTTCCCAGAATAAATCCAAGGCATATGCAGTGCGAAAACTGTCATCTAAGTTGTCCTCCCCTAATATATTTATAAATGCATAAACTTCCCTTGGAGTGAAATGCAGAGAGTCTTCTAAAAGATTCTTCCCTACATAATATCTATCTGGTCTTTCATTTAACCCACCTTTATGTAACCCCTCACCCCTGCCTTTTTAGCAAAATGACAGGTGGCATGCTGTTGAAGCTGACAGCAATACCTGGTGGGGACTGGGTTCGGGGAGGATGAGGTTACTCGGCACAGGGGGCCCTAGGTTTGGCTATTCTGCACAGGGGCACCCAAGTAAATCCGAACACAGGAAGCAATAACTGTAATGTCCAGAACCAGGAATGGGATTCTTCAGTGTGGCTTTTATTCACATCCAAGCTGAACAAACAAAGCATAGACGGACCCCCACAGGGCTACAGTCCTGGTAATGCAAATCAGAGACAACAGAACACTTCCATCACCATTTCCAGCCCTCAGGCTCTAAACCTACCAGGCACACAGCCCGGACTTGCACGCAGCTTTGGGTACACAGCCCGACTTGTACACTACTTGGCAGGGTTTTATTTAACTCTAAAAATTGATTAGCGTTTTGCTCATAAAAGTTCTAAAACATTGTGAAAATGCATAGCACTTGCCTCACTGTGTTTAACAAACATAACACTGCTAGAAAACCTATATAAATGCTTTCTGTACAGTTAATATTGTCCGAGGAAAAACTGCTAATCAATTATTTAAAACCCTGCTTGGTTTTCCTCACTGGCCCGGCTCCTGCCGTCACTTGATCCGCGGTCCATTTGAGGAATGAACCAATTATTCTGTTGTGGCTCCCCAAACCACACTAGAGTCTTCGACGCCTAGAGAGAATTTTCCTTACAATCCGACGTCTGGGTACTTCCCCCATCACTGGCCAAGTGCCTGAGGCAAAGTAGAAATCCGGAGAGGTGGACCTGGTCACTAAGGATGGGGGGCCACCCACCTCCAGCTCCCACAGCCCGTACCTGGCCATTTCTCTGGAAACTGAACAATTTCTGTACTGAACTTTTAAATGTAGCTTAAGGGTAGACGTCTGTCACCTCATCTCTACATATTATTTGCATCCCAACAAACTCTGGAACTTGAAACTACTTTTACTTTGCTTAGCCCATTTCTCTAGGCTTCCCAATATTTAGTAGTTCAATCCCCACATTGTCACACAAGTCCCAGGGTGAAAACATAGGCCCTTTAGCCAGAGCAGACACTCACCCTCACGTTGCAGGTGCCCACAGGCGCCTCACAAATCTTCTTGTTCTCGCAAATAAACTCTGGAACACACAGGCAGCTTTTCCTTTACAAGCAGAACTAGGGGGTTGCCCCAGGAATCTGCAGGGAACCCTTTCCTGCCCCCCCCCCGAAGGGAGGGGGCACTGAGACCCGAAAACAGCGGTCTCCACCACTTCAGTTATCTTCTGTGTCTCTCTTTAAGGTGGAGACACACACCCTATTAAACTAAAAGTAGCCCTCTGTCAGGCTGAGGCTCCTAGAGCCTTCACTGAGCTGCTTTACCAGCAAGCTCCCAACTGCACACTCACTCACTGAAGACTGACTTCAAAACTTCCCAACGTTCTATTCCAACTCCCTTGCTGCAGATTCCAATGTGGCTCATGCAGCTGCGATACTTCTATTGGTGATGTCATCCCTCAGTCTCAGCTGAGACTGAGAACAGAGTGAGACAATGTGAAACCCTTTGAACTGGAGTTTCTCAAGCTGCCTTCCACTAGGTCTTACTGGGATTCTAGTAACCCCGGGTAACAAGGGGGTTATATTTATATCTAATGCGCACCGCATTCCTCCTCGGTGCTGTTTCTTTTTTTTACTTTGGCAAACAGTTCAGATAGAAGTGGTTTCTGTACAGGGTCAGTGTTCTGCATGACGTCATGAGTTTGATCAGTTTCAGTTCCTTGTTTTTTAAGAGGCTGTAAGGGCTTTGATGCCTTTGTTGTTCCTCTGCTTCCGTCTATTTCCTTGGGTCCTGAAGGGAGTTCAGTTTGAAATGGTGTATTTTTTTTTCCACTTTTTAAATTTCTTTTATAGGGTTTTTTTCAGACTGGCCAGTCGCTTTCGGCTTCCGCTCAGGAGAGGCCTGAGGTAAATTAAATGTAGTGTCCCAGTTTGGGTCAGGCAGCCAAGCGCCCCCAGATGTTTGTTTCCATCCTGCATCAACTAGGGCCTTCTGAGGTGACCAAGAATCGCAAGGAGATAAAGGCAATGGTTGCATTTGTTTTGCTACTTTGTTCTGGTTTTCCTCAGAAGGGTCGATAATGTTTCTATTCACCAATGTAATAGCTGCCTTCTTATTTCTAACTTCATCTGTCCTCCCTTGTCTGTTATTCACCCCTTTAAAAGTAAGCACGTCAGACCATCCTGTATGTTGTCATTTGTTTGATATTTAATAAAGTCAGATTTTGTCCGAGAATTTGTCAAAAGCTCTGGCTGTTGGAATCCAAACCCAGCCATTTTCGAGAGTGTTATCGGTATAGTGTCATTTAGATCTAAATCCGCTTTCTTACTTAACAGGCCCTCTTGCAGTTTCTTTAAAAAAAACAAACAAAAAAACCAAAAAAAACAATCCCCTCTTCTTCTTTCCCCTGTAAACTATTTTCCTCCAAATTAGGCTCTAGGCATGCATCAAGAACTGTGATTTTACTGCCAGCCTGCAAATTACAGCACTTAGAAGCAAAGTCAGAAGTTGACACAGACTCACCCAGCCCCGTTGGGGCTTTTGATGCTGCTGCGTCATCCTGGCCTCTGACAGGCTGGTTTTTGAGTTTGACAGGGGAGAGGTCGGGCTGTAACTTTGCGAGTTGCGCTGCTAGGTGTTCGCTTTCTTTCTTGTGCCTGTCTTTTTCAGATTGTAACAAGTGCATCAGCTCCTGCTTATCTCAGTGCCATTTGATATTGGTTCCATAACCTCATCGGAATTAGTAGTTTTACTCAGGTCTTCTGTAGAAATATAGACATCCACTATGTCTTCTTCAGAATCCTCCAACATTAATTTTTCCTCATCATTGTACATGGCCTCTGGCAGATTCAAGATAGGAGAGGAGGCCTGCTCTCCCACCTCTACCACGTCTGCACCTTCCAGTGCTCCGCTCCGAGTGACCATCCTAACAATTGACAGCAGCTCCATCTACAGCTAGGAAGGGGAATTTCCCTGGTGCCCTGGTCAGATTTCTCCCCTATTCACTAAAAATACCACCAACAGCTTAATCTGGTTCAAGATCAGTTGGCATTTATCTGTCCCCCCCCCCCCCCATGGCCAGCTCCTGTGACGTATCTGCCTCACCAGCATGGTCAGCTCCCCACACATATGCCCGGTGCCTTCCACTGCCAACATGGCCAGTTCACCACACATACACCTGGCTTCTCCTGCAGTAGCCACCATCCCCTGCCAAGAGAGACGCAGCCTGCTCCCCAAACTCTCACACGGATTGTGCCACCTTCCCCACTTAAATACATGCACACACTCTCTCCCCCCCGAAAGAATATGGCTAATGAGTTCCCATTCTCCAGTGAGTCCCCCTCTAGGATCTGCAGCTTATCCATTAGGTAGGGAAATAGGCAGACTAGGTGGGCCAAGCTGTCCTTATCTGCCATCAAATTCTATGTCTCTCCTGGCAGAGCCACTCATCCAAACTTAAGCCCACCACCACTCGGATATCCCGTCCCGGAGCGGTAGTGACAGAAGTTCTGTTCCCAGGCCTTACAGTCCCTATGTCCAATCTGACTTCGGTCAGTACAGGGGATCTTTTAGAGGCAAGGGCAGAAGGGGCCAAAGAGACACCTGTACCCAGCCATCTGCCTCTCAGCCCAAGTCCTGATGCGAGTGTCCAGGTCGCCTCCCTGCTTCCGGTGGGAGGCAGACTCTCCCACTATCTTCAGCACTGGTCCCTCATCACCTCAGACAAGTGGGCGCTGGAGATGATGGAGAAGGGTCTGCCACTACAGTTCAAGCAGATGCCAGACCTCAAGCATATCCAGGTGTCAAGATCTCTGTCCCCAACACAGATCCCGCTGTTGGAATTGGAGGTACAAAACCTTCTGGCTTTACGAGCAGTGGAGAGGGTCCCTGCCCACAAGAAGAGCAAGGGCCTATACTCCAGGTATTTTTTGACACAAAAGAAAACTGGGGAGTGGCGACCTATGTTAGCTCTCAGATATTTAAACAAACGGGAAAAAACCCAAATTCAAAATGGTCACTCTGTCACTGATTATACAGTCCTTACAAAGTTGATACCTGTGTTGGAACAGTTCCTTCAAAACCTGCTATGGTGGAAGAACCCTGCAAATTTGCAGGCGGGGGTTCCCTTTCAAGCTCCTCTTCCCACAAAGGTGATCACCACAGATGCCTCCCTTTTGGGCTGGGGAGCTCATTTGGACAGTGCCTCAGTAAGCGGAAACGGGACTCCCGAAGAGTCACAGTTGCACACAAATCTTTTGGAACTCGGAGCAGTCTTCCTAGCTCTCAAAGCTTTTGCTCCCAGTATAGAAGGGCAGGCGGTTCAAATTTGAACGGACAACACCACTGTAGTGTTTTACATAAGCAAGCAGGGTGGTACCAGATCAGGAATGCTCTGTTCTGAAGCTCTGGTCTCTAGTATTCTCCCTGGGAGTCAGCCACTCAGCTATTTACCTCCCAGGCAAACTCAATACTCTGTCACATCAGTCAAGGCCAGAGTGAATGGACACTGAACAAGCAAGTACTAGCCACAGTGTTTGGGCGGTGGGGCTCACCAGACATGGATATGTTTGCCTTTCCCCCCAATTTTCAGCTTCCTCAGTACTGTTGCAGGCCCCCAGTCCTGGGAACACTTCCTCTGGGTGCCCTGATCCTGGACTGGTCAGGGAGATTCCTATATGCGTTCCCTGCCTTTTCCCTGATAATCAGGGTTTTGCTGAAACTCAGACAGCAGCCTGCATCGATGATCGTAGTGGCTCCGGACTAGCCTAGACAGGCCTGGTACCCTCTCCTTCTCTGTGTGCTACAGCAGGCTCATTCGCCTGCTGACCCTTCTTCAGATGGGAGTGCAGTACCCCGACGTACACTCTCTTCACCTCAAGGCCTGGTTCTTGAGGAGTTAGTTTCCATCCTCGCAGTACTCTGAACAGGTGCTTAAGATACTGAGGATGGCTAAAAAACTGAACACTAAGAAGACTTGTGCAGTTAAATGGAAAAGGTTTTCCCTCTGGTGCAAGAGCAAAAAGTTTGAACCGCTGTCGGCTTCAGACCCTCAGCTACTAGACTAGCTGGTACACTTACTGGCGTCGGGCTTGAAACCATCTTCCCTCAAGCTACACCTGGCGGCAATTTTGGCCTGCCTTTCAATGGGAAAAAAAATTTTTTTTTTAGTTTTTCAAAGGCCTCTTGCACCTCCATCCTTCAATTAGGGAGCCCGTTCCTCCTTGGAGCCCGAACCTTTGCATAGATGGGCTCATAAATCCAGCCTTTGAGCCTATGTCCACGGCCCACATCAAGTTTGTAACTTTCAAGACAGTCTTCCTTGTAGCCATTACCTCTGCGAGGAGGATTTCAGAGCTACAGGCTCTATGCACTGAGTCGAGTTACATCATCCCTCACAACGATAAAGTTGAGCTAAGGACAAACAGGAAATTTCTGCCAAAGGTGGTTTGAGTTTCACTTGAACCAGTCAGTTACTCTGCCTGTCTTCTTTACTGAGCAGTCCACTCCTGGCGAGCAAAAACTCCACAGCTTGGATATCAAAAGAGCCATCTTTCACTACCTAGAGCATACTAGACAGTCCAGAGGCTCTTCCACTCAGTTGTTCCTCACGTACTGGGATGTAGGCAGAGGAAGAACAGCTACCAAGAGAACTACTTCTTATTGGTTGGTCTCGTGTATTAGATTCTGCTATAAGAAAGCTGATCACCAAACTCCAGTGGGGCTCGGGGCCCCCTCCACCAGGGCCACTGCAGCGTTGCTTTGCAGCAGCAATGGACTTTCCCTTACTGGATGTCTGCAAAGCAGCAACCTGGAAATCTGTGCACACCTTTGTGAAACACTAGAGTTTGGATGTGCAGACCAGATCTGATGTCAAATTTGGCAGGGTGGTTCTGCAGATCTTTCCTAAGTAGGTTCTCCGCCCACTTCCCACTTGGTACTGTTCGGTATTCTGCAAAAAAGTTACTGATGCTAATGGACTCCTGGGGTAAGAAGAAAAAATGACTCACTGCAGTAATCCTATTTCTTCCAAAGGGTCCTTTAGCATCGGTAAGCTCCCACTCTTCCTCCCCGGTTCACCTGTCGGAGAAGGGCTCTTTGTCCCCTTTGACCAAATTTGGAGTTTCTTATTGATGGGTTTTTAGCATGTGGTATTGTTTAGATTTCCACTTTTTGTGGACATTTGCATGTTTTTTGAATCCTGTTGATTCTTTTTTGGGGCAGTTGCCTTTTGTTTTTCCTTGAAAAATTCTGAAGCCTTCAACAGCTCTCACTCAGCTCACCCCTTTTCTGTGTTTTGATTGGCTTGGCCTAAGCTCATTTAAACATCTCTTAAAGGCACACCTCCGGGGCAGTTGCATCTAGCCAGTTAAGTGCAGAAAAGTTACTGATGCTAAAGGACCCCTCGGAAGAAAGAAGATTACTGCAGTGAGTAATTTTTTTCTACCTGACTATCTTGTAGCCAAGGGGTGCAGTTGCAGCCACAGAGCCTCTTTGGGTGGAGAGATGTCAGTGGGGTCCTGTGTTAGCACACTATTGCATGTGCTTGCTTGGGCAGGGCTCTTGGTAGCTTTTGCTTCTTGGAGGTCTGGGCCCCTCAAAATAAATTTCCAGTTCCTGGATCAAATTCTGAAGGTCCAGCATAGGGGTGCCATGATGTATCATAATTCCCACTGACAATAATTTATCATAAACAGTTTTTATTTATTTATTTTTTTTAACCTTTGTTTACCGGGTAAGTACAATGAGCCAAAGGCCCGTTTTCATGTATGACCCGGGGATCATATTCATATACAGTCAAGCTGTTTACAATTAACAAAACTCACACTACAATACAATTACAACAATTTTTAGACATACATCACTCAATTACAATACAACAGTCAGTAAAAAGAAATATAGAATAAAATACTCATCGAAAACAACAACAATGCAATTTGCCAAGAAAATAATTTCTTAGCCCAGTTTTAAAAGTTTGGTGGCTAACATTCTCATATAAAATAATAGGAAGCTCATTCCAATTTTTAGCAACAGAATAGGAAAATGAACCATTACCCATTTTAGTCTTGGGAACATTTAATTTAATTTGATATGAACGAAGTTTCCTTGAATTTATTTTAATCTGTAATAATGAATATAATGGAGAATCTGTACCTTGATGGAGAATTTTATCAAAGAACATAAACTGTATAGACAACCCAACCTGGGTGGAAGCCAGGCAGATAGTCTGTACAGTTCACAATGGTGTGTAGAATAAGGCAGCTTAAAAGTAAATCTACAAATAGCATGAAACACATTAGTAAGAAGGGATAACTCTCTATTAGACAAATTTGAAAAAAGAAATTAATTATAATTTAACTGAGGGAGTAATACACCCTTGGCTATTGCATGCCTTGCTGATAAGGTGAACAACGATTGAAACTTGGATAAGACACCCAGTCTCTGACTTATTTGACGAGAAATAAAATTTACCTGATTGGAAAAATTTAAGTATTGGTCCAACAGGACTCCAAGATATTTAAATTGTTTTACCTGCTCCATCCTATTATCCTGATGATTGTACTGCATGAAATACCATGATAAACTCTCTGAACTTTTTGCTTCAGCAGCGTGGCTTTCTACAGGGTGACCTTGATTCCTTATTTCCCCACCTTTCTCCAATCAGATTTTTGCTATTTTTTTTCATAAAATTAGGAATGCTGCACATTATCATGATAAACAATATATTGTGAGATTTTTACATAAACATAATTTTGTACTTTTGAGCTTTTTCTCCCTGGCCATGTGCATCCTGCCAGGGATATACCTGATCCCAGGAATATTCCCTGTTCAGACCTGCATCCCTGGTCACCGTCGGAACGTACTGGTTACCCCCATGGCTTTACCCTCTGTGACAGGGGCTCGGTGGGGGGAAGGGTAATTCTGTCTCTCTCTCCCCCCCTCTTGGCACACCACTGTGGACTAGGATACAGTACCAGTGGGACTAGGACACAGTGGAATACTGGACTTAGCCTGTTATTTAGATGGCTCTGGGGTTCCCTACTTTTTCCTTGTCCCTTCACTTCATCTGACTTGAGCTCACCCTATGCTGGCCGTGCATGTCCATGTTTCCTGGCCCAGCCGCTGGGGTGGCTGTGGCGTCAGATCTCGCTGTTGGGTGGATGCCCCCCCCCGGCTGAGGCATGCTGCCATGTGGCGTCTGCCTCCCGATGTAGCGACTTGGATGTGCCCCCGAGCTTGGGTCGCCTACAGGGGAGCATGATGCTTTGCCACTGTGCCATCTGGGTGGCTTGATACTAAAAATGTGTTATCTTGACATCCATAGTTCAGCTTGGTTGGTGTGTGCGTGTGTTTTGGTTGGAACTGTGTTGGTGAGTCCTGCCACAGTGTGGAAGGGCACCTGCCAGCAGTTTGTGTGTTCCGAGTGTAAAACTGTGCATCCTAGGAACCTGAATTCTGGATGAGCGCCCCCATGAACTACTGACATGTCAAGGACTCTGGACCCCACATGCCCTGAGAGATCTGGTTGGGGACACTGAACAACTCTGTGGATGGGGATTACAAAAAGGAAAAAAGGGCTAGGGGTATATTTAATGTTTGGTTTGGGGGGGGGGGGCTGTCCCCACGCCCCTGCTGTGATGAAGAACACTGGATGAATACTCTGAAGAGAGAGAGAGTTCCTCTACCCCGGAGGCCCCACCACATGGAGGCAAACTCAGTGTTTTTCCCTGTCCCAGGTTAGCAGCTGTTGGGGGATGGGGGGTTACTAGGTTCTGATGGCCTAGACTTGTGGGGGAACATAATAAAGATTAAATATGGGTGGTTTTATCCAGGAATTCTAGTTAGTTTTCCACACCTGAATATTTTTTTCCTGTGTACCATGATTACTTAACAAGTTGCTGAGGTGGGCCTCAGAGAAAATAAAACTGCATGTTTCTCCTAGTCCTAAGGTGCCACCCCAATGCATGCTCTCATCACAGTCTACAAAGAAAACAAGAGCTGGCTAGAGCCAGCAGTGGCTGCCTGTACATTAGTGTGATGTGTACGGTTCGATTTTTTATTTTTTATCCAGTACTGCCACTTATACATTTACCGCAAGAAAGCAATATTTAATTATCCGGCTCCAAGACAGTATAGAATGACTGCACACACAGCATATAGCTGCAAATAAAAACAACAAATTGTTGCTGGTACAGACCATAACCACATGGAAATGGCCCTTAATGCATTTTACGAGTGCCTGTAGTACTGTCGTCTCTGGTATGCAGGTGTTTTACTGTGAACAGAGAGCCTATTCTCATCCGAGGTCTCCTCAGAGTGATCTTGCCTTGTGCTATGGTGTTGCTTCGTGTTCGCATGTGTGGGTTACTTTACAGAAACTAGGAATGAACCGAGAAATGCTGTGTCTGGGGGCAGACATGCTGTTGCCACGATTCGGGAGCGCTGAACTGGCAGTTTGCATTCAAACACCATGAAGTCTTGCTATATTAGGACTTATTGCAGTTAGCCACTGCACTTGAACTGCCCCGGAGAGGAAAGAGTTAACTCCAGAGAATCTGGAGTTCTAAAGCGCGAGGGCGCTATACCAAAGCTCTATCTGGGCAGTTTCAAATGAAACTGTCAGATTCTTTACTCCGCTTCACTGAACAGTCGCTCCGGAGATCAGCTCCTTCAGCTCAGTTCATTTCTCGGTCAAGCGAGTATTTTTGGTTCATTTGAACCGCCAAAAAGTAATTATTTTACCGCATTTCAGTTAAAGCTCTATCTGGTAAACCGTAAGTACAAAATGTAAAGTCTGTGTGGAAATTTAGTTATCGGTTCGGTTTTGAACCTTTCGGTTTGCTTATTTTAACGTTTTAAAGTTTTGGGCTTTTAGAGTGCGGTACCCGGTTCTTATTGGTTCTAAAAACCTTGATTTTAAATAGGGTTTTTCAAATACCGATGAAGCAGTTAGGAACCGATAAAGGGTGTCTTGCCTGCTTGCGGCATAAAAGGGCAAGTTTTTGGTTAGGCTGGCATTATGTCTGAGAAACCCAAAAAGAAAAACTGCCCACTGGGTTTCAACACTGTGATGCTGTGGGAAGCCTTTGCCAAGGCTGACCCATACACCACTTGTGTTTATTGTCTGGGGGCTGACCACCTCCTGTCAGACTGCCAGGTGTTTAAAATTTCCCTGCAGCCACCCTGGAAAGAGATAGGGCCGGCTCAGGGAACTATTGGCCAAAAGTCCGCTGACCCGGATGGCCAGCCCGGTCCAGTACCCACTGGACCAGAGGGAGTGCCCTCTGACCAGGGCTAGACTTCCTCGGGCAAAAGGATGGTTCAGAGGAACCAGTTTAAAAAAAAAAAAAAAAAAAAAAAAATGAGTATGACAGAGAAATCAGTAGGTTTGGAGTCCAAGATTGTCTCTCCAACTGCTGCAGAAGTAGTTAAGCCATACAGATTGTCCAGTCACTGTTTCTAGGTCCTGTCGAGACCATCTACAGTTGGTAAAGGTGGCTCGTTCAGTTCCAGTGGTTCAGGTTTATGATGTTGAGGAATGTTATGAACCACAGGAGTGGGAGGAGAAATTTGATCAATACATGTGTGGCTGGTAGGGTCTGGGCGTGCCCATTAGCGGACATTTCTCCAGACAGACTTTTAGAATCTCCTCCTTTTCTGTCTGAGTCCTTTCTCAGTTTATGTTTTACAAAAGCTTGCAGAATCCCCAGCTTCCTTTAGAGAGGCTATGGATGAGTAAAGGGAGCCTGATTATGTAGGAATGATGGGCTAGGAGGTTGTCTTTCTTGCATAAGTCATTTAGGAAGTAAACAACAAAGATTTTATAAGATTCCTCTTCTGTCCCTCCTGTAAGATAAAAAAATGGACAGAAGGTGTATTTAAATCGAGGCTCTGTTACAGACTTCCTCACTGAGCAGTGTAGTCATGTAGGTGTGGTACAAGCTGCAGCCTGTGTCAAGGCTAGTTCCCTGGCCTCACATCCTCCTGAATAGGATTCCAGGAGGATTGATGCCATGACAAGAAAAACAGTATATGGCAGCTTCTGTGGGACTCAGACAGGCAAGTTGTATGGCTTATGTGGCTAGATTTCGGAAATCTAGGTGGGATGCAGTATTGCAGTTAGCTAAGCAGGCCCATGGCCAGCTGGCTGGCGGAGTTGGAACAGGTGGCTGCTAATGGCGCTGAAGCCTCTAAGTTCAAGTTCATACTGCTGTTGGTGTTAATCTTGTTTTCTCTAGGGTCATGACCACTTCTGTAGCTTTCCTAGAGTTGGCATGGCTCAGATGCACTAATCTGTCCCAAGATACTCTGTCAAAGTCTATGGATTTGTTTCTTGTTTGGGTAATTCTCTGTTTGAGGAACAAACAGAAAGCTATATGAAAAACAGGGATGATTACCTACAAAAGTGCCCAGGTAGAGGCTCAGGCCTCCTCTGCTTTCGCCAGAGGGGTCTCTTCAGAGGCAGAGATAGACGGGGCACAAGTAAACCGTCCCCCTCCCCTTAGCCTAAGACTATTGCCAAGCAGGCACCCTGATGGGGTGCCCAGGGCCGATTCTCCTATACCAGTGGGCAGGTTGGTTTTTATTTCAGCCAGAATTGGGTGTCCCTAACTTCGGACAAGTGGGTTCTGGAAGTAATAGGTCTGGTTCTCAGCTTCAAACAGTTTCAAAGATGAGAGCCAGACAGGTCCACTGCAAATCTTGAATCCCTTGCTTTGGGAGCAGAGGTTTCTTCTCCTCTGAACTGCAAAGCAGTAGAAGGGTCCCTCCTTGCCACTGGGGCAGGCTGTACCTCATGATACTTTCTTACCCTATAGAAGGCAGGAGATTGGCAGCCCATCCTCAGATTTAAGGTACCTGAACAAGCATCTTTTGAAAACAAAGTTAAAATGTTAACTCTGGCTGAGGCCAGGGGACTGCTAGCTTTCCTGGACCTCAAGGATGCCTATTTTTTCATGTTTTGATCAGGCCTTCTCACCGAAAGTACCTCAGGTTACCCTCAGGCCACTACCAGTTCAGGGCAATGCCCTTGGCTCCCTCTCTGTGCCAAGGGTATTGAAATTCTAGCTGTGGTAGTGGCTCTTTTAGAAGGCAAGGATTGCTTTGTTTCTTTCCTGGATGACTGGCTCTTAGTGGGTCAGTCTCCAGATCAAGTAAAATCCCACTTGCAAGTCACCCAGCAGCTTCTCACCTTTCTGGGATTCCTGCTGAATTTACCAAAGTCAGTTCTCGAACCAGTTCAGTACTAACTTTCATAGGGGCAGAGTTGAACATAAAGTTAGCCAGGGCATTTCTCCCTCTGAAAGGGTAGGCAGTCTCTTTGCCCTGGCATCTTCCATTACTCTAGCGAGTCTCTTGACCAGCATAGCATTTGCTACAACTACTAGGGCACATGGCTGCTTCCACAGCTGTAGTGCAGGGAGCAAGATTCCAGATGAGGGACATTTAGTTCCATCTGAGGGCCTATTGGTCCCAAAGGAGGGATTCCTTTCCAAATTGGTTCTAGTGACCCAATCCGATCCTGGCCTTACACTGGTGGCAGGATCAAAGCAATCTAAAACTAGAGGTACTCCTCATTCCCTCACCACGGATGCTCCTGTGTTAGGGTGAGGAGCTCGCTTAGGCGACCTGTCCACGAGGGAGTGTGGTCTCCAGGAATCTCTGCTCCACATCAATTTTGGAACTCAGAGCTGTCTTCTAGCTCTTAGGAGTTTTCAGCTTCTGTCCAGAACAAGGTAGTTCAAGTCAGGACAGACAACACCACAATAATGTGGTACATCAACGAGGCAGGGGCACTGGGTCATCAGCCTTGTGCACCGAAGCAATGAAGTGGTGGTCTCTGGCTTACTCCTGAACACCTCCCTGATAGCAGTTCACCTCCCAGGAAGGACAATGCCCTGGCAGATGCCCTCAGCAGGATTCTCAGGGCCATCACGATTGGGCTCTGAATCCTCAGGTGCTGGGTTCAGTCCTTGCCAGATGGGGCTCATTTTCAGATAGATCTTTCGCAGCCCCAGATAACCACTAACTTTCTCTGTTTTTGAGGCCTCCAGTGCTAGGATCAGCCCCTGGACGCTTTTCACTTGGATTGGAAAGGGAAGTTTCTGTACACCTTTCCTCCTTTTTCCCTTTCTTTCAGGGTACTAGTAAAAATCAGATCTCAGCCCTGCAAAGCGATTCTGATTGTTCCCAAGCTAGGCCAGACAGCCCTGGTACCCATTGTCTCTGTCTTGACAGTCACCTACCCTGAGCTTGCCCAGAGTCCACGACTTACTGGCCTTTGCACAAGGGAGAGTGTGGTATCGAACCTCAAATTCCTCCTTCTCAAGGCAGCTCTTGAGGAGTTAGAATTTATTGATTTACACCTTTTTCAAGGTGTCGTAATATTTTAAAGGCTTCAAGGAAGCTTTTCACTGGGGCCACTTACAATTCTAAGCGAACAGGTTTTCGTCTGTGCTATGAGAAGCAGATTATACCACAGTCTGCTTCTCTGCCCATTTTGTGGACTTTTGGTCCATTTTAAATTCCTTAGGTCTTGGGCCAGCTACCTTAAGGGTTCCTCTGGCAGCTGTCTCTGTTTTTTCTGCAAGCAGGGAAGCCTGCTTCCTTTTCTTCTCAACCTGTGTTTTCCAAGTTTTTAAGGGGTTGCTTCACATCAACCCTCCTTTTTCGGGAACCAGCTCCTGCATGGAGCCTGAATGTTTGCATTGCTCAGTTAATGCAAACCCCTTTGGACCTCTGTCCCCAGCAGAGCTCAAGCTTCTCACTTGGAAAATGTTTTTTCTGGTGGTTTCACTTCTGCCAGGCCTTTAAGTGAACTACAGGCCCTGGCAGTGGAAGAAGATTTTTCTCCCACAGGGATAAGACAGTCCCTAGGACTAACACAGGGTTTGTCCCTAAGTGGTTTCAGGTTTCCACCTGAACCAACCCATCTCTCTCCAGGATTTTCACTGAGCATTCTTCCTCAGGTGAGAGGAGACTGCACAGCTTGGACGTCAAAAGAGCCTTATGCTACTATTTGTAACACACCAAGGGTCACAGGTTCGAATCCTCCAACTCTTCCTTACCTAGGGGCGAGGTTGGCAAAGGAACCTGCCACTAAGAGGACAATTGCAAGGTGGATTGTCTCTTGTATCCATTTTGTTATCAAAGACTAGGTAGGAGAGCCCTTCAGGACTGAGGGCTCACTCCACCAGGTGTACAGCTGCATCTCTAGAGGCTGCTAGAGATATTCCCATTCTGGAAATCTGTTCAGCTGTTACTTGGAAGACAGTTCACACTTTTACCAAGTATTATTCCCTGGATTTCTGTCCAGGAGAGATGCTCGTTTTGGCACAGCTGTGCTTCAGAGCCTATTTCCTAAGTAGGTTCTGACCCTCCTCCATGGAGGTACTGCTATGTAATCTGCAATAAGTCCTAATATAGCAAGACTTCATGGTGTTTGAAGAAAAAATTACTCACCTTAGTAATTGCTTTTCTTCTCATGGAGTCTTGCTATATTAGGACCACTCAACCTGCCCCTCTCAGAACTTCTACTGGGGTGGGGTGGCAAATTAGTGCAAGCACTGTGTCATGCCATTGTAGTTCTTCCTTCACCCTCTTTATTTAGGGTTAGGGAACTAGGGTTTTCTGTGTTGAGTGATTTGTTGGCCCCTTCCTGGACTTGAGTCTTTGGGGAAGGGGGGTCCTAATAGTGCTTGTCAGGGGGGAAAACTAATAATACCATTATTCATTCTTATTATTGTTATTGTTGTTCCTATTGTTTATATTGTTGTTATTACTGCTAGTAGGTAGCCATTTGGCTAGTGTAGAGCTTTCCACACAGACTTGTTGCTTAGTGTTAGCTTCGTAAAGATCTGACAGTTTCATTTGAAACTGCCCAGATAGAGCTTTGGTATAGCGCCCTCGCGCTTTAGAACTCCAGATTCTCTGGAGTTAACTCTTTCCTCTCCGGGGCAGTTCAAGTGCAGTGGCTAACTGCAATAAGTCCTAATATAGCAAGACTCCATGAGAAGAAAAGCAATTACTAAGGTGAGTAATTTTTTCTTACACCTCATGCAGTCCACAGCAGGGGGAGGCACTTCTTTAATCAGTTGGCCTCATAGGCTGCCCTGAATACAGGAAAGATGAGCTGGAAACATGGTCAGTTGCAAACTGACCCAAATTACAGTTGTGTATGTGGTAAACAGAAGTTAATTTTTCATGTTTGAAAATGGAACAACCAGTGTTTCTGTTTATGATGGTTTTAATAGTTTTATCTTAAACTCTGCTTGTTCCATTTTCAAGCATGATAAATGATCTGTTTTTCACCATATACACAGTTGTAATTTGGGTCAGTTGGCAAATTAAAATGTTTCTAGCTCACCTTTCCTGTACATGCCCATGAGCAGTAATTTATCATTGTGAAGTAAAAGCATTTAAGTTTGATTACTTTTGGCGCTTGGCCTCAGAGGTCTTTGAATTCTGGGCAGAGTAGATGGTGAAAGCAGGGCTCCAGATGAGATTTTTTGGGGTGAGTATTGTACTCCTCATTTTTACGGCTGCATGGTGATGTCACCATGCTGACGTATTGCTGTGAGTAGGGGATTGAGGACTGACAGGATTGTGAGAGTGTAGTCTTCCACTTAGTAGTTTGGTTGGGCTGCATGACTCGTATTACTCCACTGTTCTCTCCATTTACTACAGTAGTGTGTGTCTGCAACCCTGCCTGCAGTAGATAGCACTATTTCCAGAGCCACTTTAATGATTGTGCCTGTTAAAAAGAGCTTAGTGCAGTAATGGCTATAATTCCTATTGAAACACGTTCATCATTTTAAGAGTATATAAGATAAATAGCTTTGGAACAGCTAACTTCCATAAACAATTATAAAGATGATTTCCTTTCAGTGGCACTTCTTTCACTGCACTCTGGCACTGCATTCCAATGTTAGTAGCATTCCAGTCTCCGCTTCAGCTTGATTCAGCATTACAAGATTTTGTCTTTAAATAGATTGCTCCTATTCTGTGCTTATCATTTTTTTTTTTATTGCTGCATATTTACCTGATTCTGTGGTATACGTGTTGATTTCCTGCAAAATGTGTCTTTAAAAAGATATATATATATAAAAATTACATAGTTAAAGAAGTTGTTGCCTTTTCTAGCTTTTTATTGCTTTCATATCCCTCTGCTCTCAGGTTATACTGCAACACATTTGAGTCTTAACCTTTGATTATCCGGGTTGTTAATCTTCAGCCTTCTTGTGTGCTTTTAAATATATAGAGGTTGTTGTTGCTGCTGTTGACATGGATGGCTTCCATCTCCCCCTGCTTTGCTTACCTTGCAACGCATTTGAATCTTAACTTTTGATTATCCTAGTTGTTAATCTTCAGTCTTCTTGGGTGCTTTTAAATACATAGTCGCCGTTGCTGCTGTTCACATGTATGGTGTACATATGTGCTTGTACTGTTCTCTCTGGGTCACCCCTGAAAAAGGGACTGCTTTGTCTCAGTGGACCTACCCGGTTACCAACATTCAAGAAATAAAGGACTCTAGGAGCATCATGTCCAATCCTTCACTGTTTAACAAGAGGCATTTTAAGTCTCAGCAGGTATCTGCATACCGCAAGAAACATGTTACTTTACTTTAACTGAAAAAAAGTTAATCCCTCCTGATACAGGTAAGTGAATGGATTACAATTTTATAAAAGCAGGCACACATTTCATCTGGGGTTTGAGTAGTCAGCCTCGGCTTGTGCAGGGGACTAATGACTGGGCTTCAACTATCCAGGAGTCCAGAGCATACCACTTTTACCAAGAGGGCTGGGTGTGGGCACAGGAAATGGTGAGGAGAAAACACAGGTGAGGGTCTGTGGCAGCCAGGTGCAGGATGCATGCTGGTTAAGGCATGGGTGGTGGATTTGTGACACAAACACAAAGCAGTCAGAGGAATATGTATCTTGCTTCTGTTTAAAAATCTGAAGCTGACACTATTAATAATATAGCTAGGCAGTCACCAGGAGCCAAACCCCAGTGCCACTCCCCACCCCCAACCCTGAGTGCCCGATTCTGGGGTTGCATGGTAAGCTAAAATAAAAAGTAAGTAGCCACTTGCTGCTCAGCCCTGGTGCCACCAAAATACCTAATTTCTGACACCAAGAACCCAACCCTGGAGTCAGACAGTAAATGGGGGCCGGGGGTAAGCGGGCAGTGACGGCCAACCCTCCATTCTGACACTAGGTACCCAGCCCCCAGGTCCAAGCGCAAAAAAAAAAAAAAAAAAAAGTAAGCAGACAGTGGCAGACCAACTCCAATGATGTTTTAGAAAGAAACGTTAGGTTGTTTTTTTTTTCCCTAATCTACTATAGCATTGCTCCCTGCTATTCATTGTACTGTTGAACTTTTGTGTGCTTGCTACTCGTACATCAAATGATAAGCAGCTCTATTCTATAGTTAGCAGTAACACTTTAACCAGCTTCATAAAAAAAGAATATGCGGATTCATAGGATCAATACTAAAAGCAACAGAAATGCAGTGAATAGCAGGGAGCAATGCTGTGCCAGATTGGGGTACAAATAACTGATGTTTCTCTCTCCTAAGTTGGTCTCCGGGCTTTCTTGCTCATGGGCTGTACCTCCTGATGCTGATATGTAGGCAGGAGTCGGGCCTCTTCAGCAGGGGACATCCAGCCCTCCAATTCCTGTCTCCCTCAGTTTACTTCCTGCCTTCAGACTGGCAGGTACTCTGCAAGCAGAGCTCTGTCACCACATGGCAGAGCTGAAGACAGCAGACTGTAAGTCGAACAATTTCATTTTTATTCGGATCCTGACTGATAGTAGCTGTGTTACAGCGCTCCTGCATGGGTTCCAGTCTCAGCCTTGCAAGCTGCACAGACTGGCCCAATTTTACCATGGTGATTTTTTTCCTGCGATTTTGGGACTTCACACTGCAGTGCACTTGGAAGAATTTCAGGGTCAGAAACCTCCCCTAGAGCCATTTTTCCCCAGAATTGGAGTGAATGAAAGAGCACTGGAGTGCCTTTTGAATTGGGGTGAATGAAAGCAGCACTGGAGTGCCTGTTTTGGATTTTTCCCTTCGCCAATGGCAGACCTGGTTGTTTTCAGTCGACGGTAGGCACTTTGTTCTCCTCAGCCGCTCATCTACTGACCCGCTCGCTAATTCAGCCGCTCATCGACATTCAGTATTCTCCCATCGATGAGGGCTGCAGTGCAGGAGGAGCGCTTATTAGGAAGCTCTCGCTAGGAGCAGACTTCGCGCTTGGGGGCAACAAAAATGGCTCTGGAGTGCTTAATCAGTGCTGGGAGCGTTCCCATCCCTTTGCCGAAGGAAAACCAAGAGAAAATGTAGTCCCTGGGTATTTTTTCGTTGACGGCTGGCATTCTGGTATTCTTAGCTACTTGTCGACGATGAGCCTGCTCTAGTCATACAGCTGCTCATCGCTCTCATCGACCAGTGCTGCGGGGCATTAGGAGTGCTACTTGAGACCAGTGGGGCTCCCCCTCGATGTCTGGCAGGCCTCTGCACCACCCCCCCAAAACACAAAAAAGAGATTCTGTTTATTTAGTGGATTTAGCTCAGTTTGATGCAATTCATGCACCTCAGTATTTTGCCCTTAAAGGGCCAGCAGCAATTCCGGCAGCTTAAGCACCATAGCCAGTACTCCTCAAGGGGGAGGGGGTATGTTGATTAAAAAGGGGGAATAGAAGCATTTGGGGCATGGCCTCAAGCACACCTTTCAGGGACAATAAATGCCAGCGATGCAGGAGGTTTCGTCCCCGCTCCTGATCACTTTCGTTAGATCGTTTGCTTAATGGGGTAGCAGGCAACGTCAGCGAATGTTGGGGACTCGACAGAGGCAGCCCCTTCCTCGACTCAGACTGATAGCCAGCAGCCAGGTCTGAGCGAGCAACAACTACCAGGTCTGAGAGGGCAGCGGCCACTGGGAGACACAGTAGTTTGCACCCCCTTTCTGATCAGTGGACCCTGCATGCTTCACAGGCACCTCAGGTGTCACCAGATGGGAGACCTCACAAGAAGGCATAAGAAGGAGGACGCCATCACCGTTCCTATTTGGAGAGGAGCAGTTGTTCTCGCAGTTAACGGGTTTGGCTGAGGATTATACAGCAGATGTATAGGAGGAGGCGGTTGGGTGCGCCGCTCTGACCATGTTTGATAAAACCTTGGCTCGCTACAACCTCTGGCTTCAGGCATAGCAAGCAGTCACGTCTTCGAAGAGCTAGTTGGTTAATGCACCCTATGAAGGTATTCTCCGGTTTGGCTCAGCCCTGAAGGAGGCAGCGACGGAATCCGGGGAGCTGGCAAAGCTGCACATGCCGCTATCAAGAAGCAGGGGCCAGTCTTGGTCCTCAGGCTCCAGACGTATTTTTCGTTACCAAGGTTACAATAAGGGTCAAAACACTTAGCATGCTCTTTTTCCATGAGTAGTTATCAGGGCCCATCTTCAAGTAGGGGGCAGACATTTTAAACATGTTCTCACGGAATGGGTCCAACCAGGTTGGACAGAGGGATCCTAGACATTATCAGCATGGGTTACTTAATACAAACCCCCAGTACCTCATGTGGTGCTCTCCCTTATCTATGGAAACCCATCTAAAGGACAGACGATGATGCAGATCATTCCAGACCTTCGGCAAGCAGAGGCTATTTTCCCCCACTGACATCAATTGAGGAGGTGTCTCCTTATTCTCCATTGTGCCAAACTGCACAGGGGGATTCAGGTCAGTCCTGGACCTCAAATTCTGAATAGTTTTTGTTCGCAGCAGACCCTTCAAGGTGGAAACCTTGTCATCTATCATCAGGGAGTCGAAAAAAGGGGATTTTCTGGCATCTATCACCCTGCAAGATGCCTATTTGCATATGGCCATTCAGGAACTACACAGGCACTATCTTAGGTTCGAGGTGGGGGAGCAGTACGTCCAATTCAAAACTCTGCCATTCGGGTTTTTTCTTAGACCCACAGACGTTATCAAGGGTGCTAATGGCAGTCATAGTCCACACAAGAGACTCCACAGCCCAACTAGCAGTACAAGGAGTGGTAGTCCGGTGCCAGTCAGCACACACATTCTCATCAACTGGAGAAAAAGTTACCTAACTCTAAGCCAGGCCTTGATCCTCCTGGGGGCAGACATCACAACACAAGCCAGCAAGATCTTTAGCCCGGAAACTAAATTTTTAGGGATCTGCTAAAGCTCATCAAGGAGTTTCACATAGCCCCTCAGCTGCATGTGTCTTTTTTTTCAGGCAGCTATTGGGGACAGCTTAATCCCTCCCTCAAATGAGGGTCTCTGAGGACAGAGGTCATGAAGGGTCGCAAGTTGTTCCATCTACACCAAATCCGAATCACGACCGATACAAGCCTCAGGAGCTGGGGGGCTCACCTGCATCAGCGGTCAGCACAAGGTAGGCGGTCACAGTTGGAAACAAGGTGCAGCTAAATGTTCTTGAGATGAGAGCAGTATGCCTTGCCCTAAGGCACTCTGAACAGCAATTCCTCAATCGGGATATACTGATTCCAACTGACAATCTGACAATGTTGGCATACATCAGCCATCAGGGTAGCACAAGAAGCTCAAAAATGCCAAGGTAGTCCCTTCTTCTCTTTCAGTGGGCTGAACACCACTGAGCAGGGTTTGTTTAACTCTAAAAATTGATTAGCGTTTTGCTCATAAAAGTGCTAAAACTTTGTGAAAATTAATAGCTCTTGCCTCACTGTGTTTAACAAACACAACACTTCTAGAAAATCGATGTAAATATTTTCTGTACAGTTAGTATCATACCAAGAAAAAAACTTAAGGACACTTGATATTCTTTCCACCTGTGACATCTGGGGATGTACTGCTTTTGTATATCCCATGAGTAAGGAAGCCCCGAGACCAGCTTAGGAGTGAGAAATTGAAATACCTGTCAATTTTCTTTTTCTGACTGTTGGTCTCCGGGCTTTGGATTCCCTCCCAGAATGTACATAGATGGCTGGCCTCACGGTCATATATGCCTTAAAATTCTTGTTTTTGGTTTCCAAGTTCTTGTAGTATTGCCACACTGGACTGCTTTAGGAAGAAGTGAGGGAGACAGGAATGGAGGGCTGGATGTTCCCTGCTGCAGAGATCTGATTCCTGCCTACCTATCAGCATCAGGAGGTACAGCACATGGGTAAGGAAGCCCGGAGACCAGCAGTCGGAGAAAGAAAATTTACAGGTATTTAAATTTAAATTTCACTCCAGAAGCGGAGCTTCATCAGAGTTAGTAACTTAATGCAGAAATGCCCTAATATTATCTGACACTAGGTATGAACAGCAGTGTCAATAACAGCACCATTTATTGTGCGCTGTGCAGAACAGCGACAGGGACAAATGACGCAAGTAAAGGCAGCGTCACTGGCTGGCCCAGTGGCACTGAGGGCTGAGGTGCTGGGCGCATTACCTCGCGCTATGCCAGCCACCCAGGTTCAGGAATGATTATGGGTCAGGCTGGGAGTCTGCGTGGAGAGGGAGGAGCGGATTGGAGCAACCGTAGCGGTAGCTCTACCCTCCCATGGAGGTTGCTCGCACTTCTCACCGTAGTCCAGCTTCCACTGGGTGGAGGTCCGGTGGAAGCACTGGGGAGGGCGAGTGGTGATTGCCAGAGGTGGGGTGGAAGGGGCTGAGCTGGTACCTGGTATGCACCTCCGCACACGTGCACGTATGTGTCTGTGGGGGTCCTGGGTCGGGGAGAAAAATGGTAAAAATCCTAAAATACATATGGAGAGGGAAAAAAAAAGGGCAGCACCACTGGTAGCGGTCACAAAATACACTGACAGCCGCTATCAGTCCAAACACTTATTTTACAAGGTGGGGGGGCTCCTCTCCCCAACCCCCGACCTAAAATAATCAGCTATGAATCAGAGTTGGATTACGGAAGAAAAACAAAATTTTTGGAGACCAGGATTAGAACCCTAGTCACCTCTACCATTGTGGTCAAGCTGCTCCATGTCTCAGTCCTCTGCTGTGGGAGCAGCTTGGCTAGACTTCCCAATTCTTCAGCCCTTGCCTTCTTCCTAGTACCATAGATAGTGATCTGGGTAGCGCTTACTGCACAGCACTGTTTAATACCTGCTGCTGTCCATGATGCACCATTTGGACAGTGCTGCTTTTCCTTGTCGTATATTTGTAGAGTTCTTGTAACTGGTTACCATATTGGCCACCACCCGTGATGTATACAAATTAAAAATTTAAAACAACAAACGTGATGCATTCTCAGGATATGAGGAGGCACTTATAAAATTACATTCGACAATTAAGGTAATGAAAAGTATAATATCAAGCCTGGTATAAATTATCCACAAGGCATATTTTCGCAGTTGGTTAGTGCATGTAGTAATAATAATAATAAAAAAAAGCTTTACACATAAACTACAATATCAGGAAATATAAATGATACAGAAATCCATTTTGTGGATGTTGGGGTGAAACACTTGAGGATATGAAATGTACAGGTATTCATTTATATTTCCCTTCTCTTGAGAGACCTTTTCTTTAGGACTGTGGAACCAGTGAACTCTGCAGTACAATGATTCCAAATATCAGGAATCTATTCTAAAAAAAAAAAAAAAAACAGATAAAAAGCGGGGCATTATTATATCAGATGCTCAGCCATAATGGATGTATCTACCTTGGGGGGGCTTACTATAGCCCAGGTGTGAATGATTGCTTTCAACTTGTGCACCTTCTGTAAGATAGTTCTGTAGAGTCTTTATTTCCCATATATAAAGAAGGCATACTGTATTTAGCAGTAGAAGTGTTTTATATATATATTTTTTTTTATGTTTAGTGGTTATAAACCACTGCCAGTGAGTGCTCAACAGCTCCATAAACAACATAGTTGGTTTATGGAGCTCCCTAAACCATGGACAGAACAGTACCGCAGCATCACCAGAAAAAACACTGACAAGCTATCCTCGCACTGAACGTTCACAAGCGCTACACAATTGGTCGCTCAGCGCGAGACAAGCTTGTTGGTGGTAACAGTTATCCTCGCAAAGTGACAAAAAGAACAATTTAAACAAACACCAAAACCCAATAAATATAAAAAATAAAACATGGAGAAGTGTGGTTCTCTGGGGATTTTATGTACCCCCTCGGTGTGTGATGCCCATATAAACCCCTCTGGCTTCGCCTTCAGGGTTTATGGGGCATCACACACCTCAGGGGTGCATAAAATCCCCATAAACCACACTTCTCCATGCATTATTCTATATACTAACATACTAAAAGCCAGCAGAATATGCCAGACGGTCTGTCTTGTCTGCTCGAAAGCCAGCAACCTAATGTCTGGCCACCTCACCACCCCCCCTAGCCCCCAAGAGTGTCTTCTCTAGATTCAGTTTCCCCTTGAACCTGTCCCACCCCTTCTTGAAGCCCTCCACTGTGCCCTCCTCCACTAGCCTCCCGGAAAGTGCATTCCACGGCTTCACCACCCTCTCAGTGAAAAAATGCCTCCTGTTTTTGCCCCTGTAATTTCCCCCCCCTCCATGGTCCCTGGTCACTCTCCCCCCCCCTTCTTCAGCCTAAGCAACCCCCTGGTTCCACTCCTAATTATTCCCTTTACATACTTGAACCTCTGTCATGTCTCCCCTATCCCTCCTGTTCTCCAGTGGGTAAAGCCCTAGCTCTTCCAGTCTCTCCTCATGAGGCCTCCCCTCCATGCCCTGAATCATCTGGTCGCTCTCCTCTGGACCCTCTCCAGCAGCGCTATGTCCTTCTTCAGATGGGGTCTCCAGAACTATACATAGTACTCAAGCTGCGGCCTGACCAAGGCATTATATAGAGGGAGGATCACTTCCTTGCTTCTGGACATAATTCCCCCTGGCTATGCAACCCAATATCCTGATTTGCCTTGGCTGCAATTTTTCTACAATTTTCAGTGTTATTCATTTTAATGTCTATCACCACCCCTAAATTCCTTTCTCCCAATGTTGCTTTCAGTGTGACCCCCCCCCCCGGGGTGTATTGCGATTATGACTAAATGAGCATCTGATATAATTATGTCCTGCTTTTTATTGGGTTTTAGAATACATGCCTGACATTTGTATTTTGTATCACAGAGTTTATTGGATCCACAGTGCTAGAGAAAATGTCTCAAGAAAATGAATATATATGATGAACACCTGAACATTTTACATCTACAGTGCTTCACCCCAACATGTGCAAAATGGACATCTATATAAATTTATATTTACTGATCTAGTGGTTTATGTTAACTTTTTTTTTTTTTTATAGTAATCATATTTACTAACCAGATGTTGAAAATATACCTTGTGGGTAGTTAATACCAGGTTTGGTGTTATACTTTTCATCGCCTTTATTGCCAGTTGTAACTTTATGTGCCTCCTCGTAGTCTGAGGATGTCACATTAGTAACAGACTAAAGTCTCTTTCATATATGACACTGTATGCCATATTACATATAATATTACAAATTTTAAATGAAACCTTGAACAACATAACACTGTAATAATTCCTGATGATATGAACATTCACTAAAATTGTTTTGCAGCTGTATTGGCGCTGACTAGATTTTGTTAAAGTGATGTGAATTAAAGCAATTTCAGGTGAGTACAAATGACTCAATAACATGGCCTGATGAGTACATATTTCAAAGGAATGTATTTTTTTTCCTGCGCATGATAAAACACACAGAATCAAGTTATTATGTTCTGTTTGTGTCTTAATTGTGTACCTACTCTCTTCAGGGGAAATGACAAAAAGTATCCTGCATGTGCAGTCTGTCATCGAGGCACAGGTCAGGAAGCATAGGAAAAACCAAGAGCAGTTGTAAAATTCACAACAAGAGTTTTACTTGTACTAGCAGTAACGTAAAAAAAAAAATTGTTCAGTATAAATATTTACAAAGGCCAAATAAACAGAAGATGCATCTGAGTTTTCCTTCCATCTGTGTCCCTTTATGCAACCAGTTGCAGCTCTGTCTTATAAGTTCTTGCAACAACTCCCCCTTTTAACAAGCATCCTGTTTTTTTCTAAAATGTTCTAGTATATTTCAGGCAGGTACTGAAAGGAACACAGAGTCCCAGAACTGAGGCCCCTTGTCCACAGTTTTTGCAGTACACTTAACAATTGCACTAAGGTAACCTCTTGAGTTTCCAATAGCTTTTTGCAATTGTCTCAAACTATAATTGTATACATTTCAACGGTAACACTACATATTTTCTAAACAAAGGGATCTCAATATCAGTTACATTTCCACATAATGATTTTTTATATCAGCAGATATACAAGGGAGGAAAAAAACAGAAAAACAAGGGGAGAGTGAGAGGCAAATAATTGCGAGACTGTCGGGGTGGTGATGTCCTAGGTCTCTCAAGAAAATTTGGTTGCACAACCAGACCGACAAGAGACAGGAAAGGAAAGGACAGAACAGATCCTTGCATTCAGACTCTCCATAACAACTGAGACAGGGTCATATTCAACCCTGTCACATACACCCCTTCTCCTTAAGAGGAAACCTGTTTTATCAAACAGGTTTCCAAAACTTTCTATTAATTCTGTACTAACGTTAGCTTCTAACTTTCAGAAATTAAGCACATGTGCAGTATCCTTTTTCTGTAGCAGTACTGCAAACAGGAACATTTAAACTCATTTGTTTTTCAACCTTCAGAACCATCAATTTCTGATCCATATCTTGACAGAAAATCAGCATTGCTATTCTCTTTACCAGATTTGTGTATCTCCTTGAATTTAAATGGCTGTAGTGCCAGGTACCACCTTGTGAGTCTGGAATTTTTATCTTTCATTTGGTTAAGGCAGCAGATAGGATTGTGATCTGTTATATGTACAAAGTCAGCTCCTAGTAAATAAGACTTAAGGGACTCCATGGCCCACCTTGCTGCTAAACATTCCTTTTCAATGGTGGAGTGCCTTTTCTCTCTGTCATTCAACTTCCTACTTATGTACAGAATAGGATGATCTTACTTCAAGAGGGTAACTGCAGTGGGTCTTCACAAGTAGGACTGCGTCCCCTGGTGTCAGGACCGCACAACAAAATTGTAGCTGGCAATCATCAGTAGGGACTGCCCCTGGCGTCAGGTTACAGACATCTGCATGATTGTAAATAGGGGTGGCCCCCTCGCCCTTCCTCCAGTTCTTTCCTGCTGTCGAGCTGCATCGTCAGACCTCGTGGTAAAACCACTTCAGTCGCCCACCATTTTCTCATGTAGTTGCGTTTGTAATTTTTCTTCTCAACAGCATTGCATGTCATCTCGTCGGCCCAAGAAGTGCTCCAAGTGTGATGCACAGATCCTGCACGGGGACAACCACTCCCACTGCGTCCTCCACCTGGGCCCTAAGCATAAGACTGCAGAGTGTACTGTCTGCCAGGCCTTTAACCAGGCCACGTGCATCAGTTTCCAGAGGACCCTCGATGCCATTTATTGAAGCAACAACTGACATTGATGGAAAGAGAGCCCCAAAAGCTGAGGGAGTGATTGTAGTCACCTCCCCCGGAAAAGAAGGAGAAACGCTGGGAGCAGAGCCATTCTCCTCAGAGGAAAAGCAGCCAGACAGCCGACGCCATTTTGGGTGGGGCCTCCACCCCTGTGAGTACCTCACCTCCTGGGCCTTCGTCCGCTCTGGCGTATTGGATGCCTTCCTCCTCCCCACCTGCCGAGGTCAGTGGGCAGTCAGGTATCTCCTCTTCTGAGGATATAGTTGCAGTTCCTGCTCTCAGCTCGTCCGATAAACCCCTTGTGACAGGGTGACCCCTGTTAAGGATGGGTGCCCTGGTAGAAAGGCAATGGTCCCTTGCCCCCCCCCCATATAAAGCACCTCAAATTACAGTACAAAGGTGCTTATGGGCTAATTACAGTACAAAGGTGCTTATGGGCTAAACGTATGCTGGTTGTAATAGAGTACTTATGTGCTATATAAATTAATAAATGGAGCAACTGTTTGTTTCATTTCATTATTGGCACTGTGCAGTATGCTCCTGAAAAGGAAGGTAGAGGCTTTGTCTGAGCAGTAGAAGAGCAGAAAATGTTCAGACCGCAGGTCTGACCTTTCCTAATGCTGTAAACAAGCCTGCAGCTGACATTTGAACTGTTCTCTATGGAGCAACAGTGGCCCCTAGTGGTTAATGTTATGTTAGGCCAGTATCAATCACAGTGGAGTGGAAATTTCCGAACTTCTCTAGAGAGCCTGTAAAAGCTCTAACTCAGTTCTGAGAGATAGATAGGGTGAGTCAGTTGGAGCTGACTGTCAGAGGTAGAGGACCTCTGAAGCTGACACTACTGTGTGGAGCAGGCTAGGAGATAGCCTAGTGTAGTGGCACTGTTGGACATAGCAGTGACCCTTTTTCTTTGACCTTATTTGGATTCTTGTTGTTTAAATTATTTTGTTGTATTACTAAGTGAATTAACTAACAAACTTTATAGGGTGGGCAATACGACTCAATATAACATCAAAAAACCCAGATATTCTGTAGCCTTTATATAGAGCTTATGTGAGACCTCGTTTAGAGTCTGTACAAAAAGAGAATATAGCAAGAATCGAAAGAGTTCAGAGATGGGTAACAAAACACTTAGTATCTTCCAAAACGCTCCCATATCCAGACAGGCTCCTGAAATTTGATCTGAAATCCCTAGAAGATAGAAGGGCACGGGGCAATCTCTTGCTCTCATGGGACATCACTAATGATGAACATCTGTCTGTTGATAGTGGTCTGGATCTTAAACAAATCAAGGCCAATACCAGAAGCCATCCACTGCAACTAACAAGAAATAGGTGTAAAACAATAAAAGGGCTCACTATTTTTCACAATGGATAGTTAATCCCTGGAATAAGTTGCCTACAAATGTAATCATTAGTGATAGTAAAAACATTTTTAAGAACAGACTTGACATTTTTATGAACTTAAACAAGCTGCCAAGTTATTATATGTAGGTCTGAGGACATATGGGTGTTCAGCTTTTCTGCCTCATACAGTTTCTTAGTACGATTTATTATTTCTGTGAAATATAATTTTGAGAAAATAAAATAAGTGTCTTGATGGCACTTTTTGTGCACCGAGTCTGGTACTCTGCCTGTCATTGTATCCTGACTATCCCAACCCCGCTACACCGCCCTCCGGCTCCGCTGCCAGGAGCCAGGCCCAGGCCAGTCAGCCTGACTCTAGCTTACCAGCTTCTGTCAGCCCGGCCGTGGTCTCTAAGTCGACCGCCTGTTCCTCCAACGCTCGCTAGACCTTCTCCTCTAAGTCTGTTGCTGGATTACTCGACGATTGCATGGTGACTGCTCTCCCGATGGACTCCCTTGTGGTCCCAGACACCTGGCAGAGCGAGCTTGCAGGTTCCCCTTCTTCCCTCCAGGGTTCTCCCTCTAGGGAATCACTAACCTTACCTGACATTTTAAGGCCCGATTTCCAGGAGCCTCTAATGTCTGACATCCTAGCGACACCTGCCTGATCAGCAGACATGTCGATAGGGACCCTCCCGGATTTACCCCCCTCTCCTGTCTCGGTCCCGCCGTCGGACAGGCTCCTGATGCCAGATCCTTCGCCGGACCTTTTTTGGGGGAGGAATGGACCAAAATATTCCTGAACCTTCGGGTGCTCCACCCCCGCATCCGCTGATGGACCCAAACCCCAGTGGTCCCTTGGCACCACCTCCCTCCAGACCTTATGCTCTTCCTCCATCTGGCCCAGTGGGTTACTACCATGGCTACACGCCACAGTTTCCTTAGTACCCGACGCCAGGGTACCTGCCTCAGATGCCAGGTTAGTTCCAGGGTTACCAGTACCCTTACTGGTACCACCCCCTAGCTATTCCTCCTATACTATGGGGTACCCAAGATACCCTCTACCTTCTCAGCCGAACAAGAGTCCACTCTGGCTTGGTGGAAGGACACCAGGTCCCAGCTCTTACAGGAGTTGGGCCAGCTCCAGCTGGTAGTCAGGGCTACCCTGCCCCACAGGGCTCCCCGGGAAGTCCTGCTCCTTCCAGCAGAGTTTCTGAAGGAGATATAGCTCTGCCATCAGGAATCACTCTAGGGCACAGAGTCATGGAGGCGGTTCCAGATGCCACTTCTTTGCCCAGTAGGCTGGAATCCTCTGACTCCCAAGGATTCGGATGTGGGGGATCAGTCAGAACCCCACTCTCCCATATGGCCTCAGCCAACAGAGTCACCAGAATCCACCCCCCCCCGGAGGATACCTCCTTCGCAGAGCTCCTCCAGTCCATCCAGAGATCATGCGGGTGGGCGTCCCAGGAATTGGATCCCAAATGCAGAAGACTGGCACAGCATCTGGACCTGGTCAATGCGGACCCCCCTCCCCATTCCTCCTTGGATGGGGCCACATGAAGATCTTACATCCACGATTTGGCAACAGCTGTCTATGATCCCTGTGGTTTCTAAGAAAGCTGACAGGACATACCACCTCCCAGAAGGGGTTTCCCACCTTACAGCTCAACCCAAAGCTGACTCTGTCGTCATCACTGCAGCACACGATGGGTCTGAACAACCTAAACATCTTAGTGCCGATCCTCCTGACAAGAAGTTGAATCAAATGGACCAATATGGCCGCAAAGTCTCTTCCTCTTCTACCTGTACCATACGTTCATGGTGGCTTTCCAGAAGTCGGCCTTGTCTGACCTGGAAAAGGACATCCAAGAAGTACCTGACGAACAACTTGTGAACAAACTTCTGGACAAAATCGGGCTGAATAAATCGTCCTGCCATCATGCCCTTTGGGAAACCTATGACTCGGTCGCCTCGGTAGCAAGTTGTACGGCTACAGGCATCTGCCTGAGGCACTTTGCATGGCTTTGTCTTGCAGGATTGACTCAAGATGTATAGAGCACTCTTCTGGACGCTCCCTTCAGGGTTCTAGTTCTGTTTGGCGCCAACGCTAAAGATATTATCACAGAACTGCAAGAATGCAGCAAATCTTTGAAAGATGTCTGCTCTTTGTACTGCTTGGGTCAGAAACCCAAGCAGAATTTGTTGCTAACGGAAATGGAACAAGCAGAACCAGGGCAGATGTCAGAACAAACGTTGCACGTCTGACTCTGGCGATCAGACCCCCCAGGCTAAATTCCCAAAGACAGCCGCTGGGGGCAAGGCTCCCTTCCCCTCAGTGTGCTGACTTATGGACCCCCCCCCCCAACCGTTGCCTCCACTCCTCACGGAGGAACCAGTGGGGGGAAGATTCGGCCTCCACCTGGAAGAGTGGAATGCCATAACCGCAGACGCATGGGTACTACAGCTAGTTGCAAGAGGTCACTCTCTAGATTTTCTGGAAAGACCACTTTCCAATCCTCCTGGCAGGTGTCGTTACCCGTCAAGCCAACAAAATTTGGTCCTGCAGGAAATCAAAGCTCTGCCGCAAAAATCAGCCATAGAGTGGGCTCCGCCAGCGCAGATAGGAAGGGTATTTTACTCCCACTTCTTCCTAGTACCCCAAAAGACATGCGATCTCAGACCAATCTTAGATCTCAGCATGCTCAAGCTGTTCATGGAACACACGAGGTTTCGCATGTTGACTGTACAGGGGCTCTTACCCCTACTCCAACCAAACAATTGGCTGTGTTCCCTGGATATGCAGGATGCCTACCTACATATCTCCATTCTTCCAGCCCACCGCCGCTTCCTGAGATTCTCCTTCCAGGGGGAGCATTTTCAGTTCAGAGCCCTTCCTTTCGGCCTTTCTTCGGCACTCCGAGTTTTTACCGAGTGCCTAGCGGTGGTAGCGGCGACCCTACATCGCAAGGGCATTTATGTGTTCCCTTACCTGGACGATTTGCTGCTTTCGGCCCCATCCCAGGACAGTCTGAAGGATTTCCTTTCTTTCATCCTGGACCTTTTCTTCAGGCTTGGGATCACTGTCAGTTACCCCAGGTCTCAGTTGTCACTTTCTCAGCATCTCCAGTTCATAGGAGCAGTGCTGGATACAGTACAGTCCAGGGCAGGGCCTTCCGACAGACCGACAGAGCAGAGACCCTCATCTCCCAAGCAGCACTGGTGGCCTCCTCTCATTGGACCACAGCTCACTCGGTCTTACGACTGCTGGGCCTGATGGTGACTGCCATACCCACAGTCCCATTGGCCAGACTGCACATGAAGATGACACAATGGTCTCTACGAGTCCAGTGGGATCAACGCTTGGATGACATGGACCAGCTGGTTCTAGTCTCCAACAGCCTTTAGATGGATATACTTTGGTGGCAGGGCCCATCCAACCTCTCTATGGAGGTCCCTTTCCCCTCTCCATCCCCTATCATGACTCTCAAGTCAGATGTATCGAACCTCGGATGGGGGGGCTCACCTGGGAGACCATCGGACACATGGAACTTGGTCCTCCATGGAAGAGAACCTTCATATCAGTATCTTGGAGAGAAGAGCAGTACTCTATGCTCTTCAAGCTTTTCAGTCCCACTTAGTCCCGGGAACACTTCTCATACAGACCAACAACATGGCAACAGTCTGGTGCATCAACAAACAAGGAGGCATCCGTTCATACCCCTTTTGCAGGGATGCGATGCGGGTGTGGTATTGGTCTGCTCAACATGGCCTATCCCTGACAGCAGTCAGCACGCCAGGTGTTCACAACATTCTGGTGGACAGTCTCAGCCGATCAGTCGCCAGGGCTCATGAGTGGGAATTAAAGCAGGCCGTAGAAGATCTTTTTCTTCAGTGTGGTTGGCCAGACATAGACCTCTTTGCCTCCCCATCCAACGCAAAACTACCCAGCTTTTGCTCGCTTGTTCCTGGGCGTGGTGCTTTCTGGTGAGACGCACTGTCTGTCTTGGACAGGGAGATTTCTATACACTTTCCCTCCCTTCCCTATCCTTCAGAAGGTTCTGCTGAAGCTTCAAGCAGAGAGGGTGCACATGATTCTCATTCAAACAACATGAAGTCTTGCTGTATTCTGACAGTAGCAGTGAGTCCCAACCTTCGAACTGCCCCGGAGATGAAAGAGTTAACTTTCCATGCCAGGCATGGAACACTGAGCTCGAGCTCAGTTGAGACTGTCTGCTGCTGTTTGAACTCAAACAGTCAGATTCTTTACTCCGCCTCACTGAACAGTCGCTCCGGAGATTTCTCCTTTGCTCAGTTCAATTTGTCGGTTAAAGTACCGCTTTTCTCGGTTTTCGACTGAATTTAAACCGCAACCTGTCGGTTCAGTCTCTGTCTGTGGTATTCGTGAGTACTAGATAGGTTTATATTGTTTTCTATTCTGTGTGGAACTTGTAAACGGTTCATCGGTTCGGTTTGAACCGATCAAGTTGTTGTAAAATCTTTATTTCTACTTTTAGAGTGTGGTTACCGGTTCTTATCGGTTCTAAAAAACGGATTTTATTACGTTTTTTTCCACGACCCGTAACATGGTCAGGAACCGATAAGAGTGTCTTGCCTGGTGGATTGCCATTAAAAGGGTAAGTTTTGTTAGGACTGGCACCATGTCTGAGAAACCCAAAAGAAGAACCAGGCCCACTGGGTTTCAACACTGTAGTGTGTGTGGGGAAGTCTTTGCTAAGGCTGACCCCCACACCACCTGTGTTTATTGTCTGGGGTTTGACCACCTCAATGCAGACTGCCAGATTTGTAAAATTTTCCTGCAGCTACCCTAGAGAAGAGTTGGTAGGCTCAGGAAAGGGAGGCTAAAAGTCTGCTGACCCGGATGGCCAGCCCAGTTCGGTTCAAACCGAACCAGAAGGAGTGCCCTCTGACCAGGGCGAAGCTTCTTCGGGCAAAAGGAGAACCGATTCTGAAGAGTCGGTTCCGGCTAAGAGAACAAGAAAGGAAAAATCAGCTGGTGTGGATCCAAAAGTTTCTTTTCCAACCGCTGATGAAATATCAAAAGCGATAAAAATTGTGCAGTCGCTTTCCCTGGTTCCGACCGAACCGGCACCATCAGGAAGGTGCTCAGTTCGGCTGGTTCCACCGGTTCAAGATTATGATTTAGAGGAATATTATGAACCGGAGGAGGAGGAAGAGGAGTATGAGGAAAGTGAATGTGGTTTTGAAAGTCTGGATGTGCCCATTGACCCGGACATCTCCCCAGACAGACCTTCAGGAGTGTCTCCTCCTAGGCTTTCTGAGTCCCCCTCCCATTTCATGTTTTATAAGAAAGTGGCCGAAACCCTTCAGCTTCCTGTGGAAAAAGCTGTGGATGACCAGGAAGAGCCTGACTATGTGGAAATGATAGATATCCCAGAGTCTAGGAGGCTGTCTATTCCCTTACACAAATCTTTTGGGAAACAGACATTTAAGATTTTAAAGACTCCTAATACTATACCTCCTGTGGATAAAAGAATGGACAAGAGGTATACTCTATCAGGCTCAGATATGGAGTTCCTTACACAACAATGCAGCCATGTTGGGGTAGTGCAGGCTGCAGCCTGTGATAAGGCTAATATTCCCTCGGCTTCACACCCCCCAGACAAGGACTCCAGGAGGATTGATGCCATGGCAAAGAAACAGTACATGGCAGCATCCTTGGGACTCATGCAGGCCAATTATATGGCCTATACAGCTAGGTATCAGGAATCCAGATGGGACACTGTCATGGCTTTAGCAAAACAGGTCCCTGGCCAGCTTGCCAAGGCTGGAGCAGGTGGCTGCTGATGGTATTGAGGCATCCAAGGTGCAATTCCATGCTGCAGTGGACTCCAATGATGTTTCATCTAGAGTCATGGCTACATCTGTGGCACTTCGTAGAATGGCTTGGCTCAGATGTACTAGCCTGTCTCAGGATACCCATTCTAAGGCCATTGATTTTCCTGTTATGGGTAATTCTCTGTTTGGGGAGCAAACAGAGAATTACATGAAGAAAATGGATGAGTACAGGACCACCTATAGGAGTGCCCAGGCCAAGGAAAGGCAAGCCACTCCTCAGAGGCAGCATCCCAGGGGCAGGGGCAGGCCTTTTCATAGGCCTTTCTACCAAGCCCAGGCCTCCTCTTCTGCGTATGCTCAGAGGGGGTTCTTTAGAGGGAGAGGCAGAAGGGGTACAAGCAGACCTGCTTCCACCCCTCAGCCTAAATCCCCTGCCAAACAGGCGCCCTGATAGGTTTGCCAGGGCCAATTCTCCACCACCTGTAGGGGGCAGGCTGGCTAACTTTGTCCAGGACTGGAAGTCTCTAACATCAGACAAATGGGTCCTGGAAGTAGTAAGCCAGGGACTGGTTCTCAGCTTCGAAAAATTTCTAAAGCTAAAAACCAGATCCTTTCCACCTGCAAATCCCTCAGAGGCACTTGCCCTAGAGGCAGAGGTCTCTTCCCTCCTGGCTCTCGGAGCTGTGGAAAGGGTTCCACCCCTACACCGAGGCAAAGGATTGTACTCCAGGTACTTCCTTACCCCCAAAGAGACAGGAGAATGGTGGCCCATCCTGGATCTCAGATACTTAAACAAGCACCTTTTAAAGCCAAAAATTTAAAATGGTGACTCTGGGAATAATTCTACCCTCTCTAAGGCCAGGGGACTGGCTAGTCTCCCTGGAACTCAAGGATGCCTATTTCCATATTTTCATCAGAAGCTCCCATCGAAAGTACCTCAGGTTCGAGCTGCCCTCAGGCCATTACCAGTTCAGAGCAATGCCTTTCGGCCTAACCTCTGCTCCAAGGGTGTTCACAAAATGCCTGGCAGTAGTAGTTGCTTCTCTAAGAAGGCAAAGGATTGCCATTTTTCCATACCTGGACGACTGGCTCATAGTAGGCCAGTCCCCAGACCAAGTCAAGTTACACCTACAGATAACTCAGCAACTGCTCACCTCTCTAGGTTTCCTGCTGAATCTTTCAAAGTCAGTTCTAGAGCCTGTTCAGCTCCTCGCCTTCATAGGCGCAGAGCTAGATACAGAAAAGGCCAGAGCCTTCCTTCCCCTGGACAGGGCAAGGACCCTTATCACACTGGCCTCTTCATTCACCCTACAGGTGTCTTGACCAAGCAAGGCATTTTCTGCAGCTTCTGGGGCACATGGCTGATTCTACAGCAGTGGTGCAGGGAGCAAGATTTCAGATGAGGGACATTCAGTTCCACTTGAGAGCCTTTTGGTCTCAGAAAAAGGACCCTCTGAGCAAACTGATCCCAGTGACTCGAACCTTGATCCAGGCCTTGCAGTGGTGGCAGGATCAGAACAATCTAAGACAGGGAGTTCCCTTTGTCACTCAGTCTCACTCTTTAATCCTTACTACAGATGCCTCCCTCTTGGGGTGGGGGCCCCCTTGGGAGACCTGACCACCCAAGGGTTGTGGTCCCCTCAGGAATCTCTGCTTCACATCAATCTTTTGGAACTCAGAGCAGTATTTCTAGCACTTCAAGCCTTTTCCAAGTCTGTTCAGAACAAAGTTGTTAAGATCAGAACAGACAATACCACCACAATGTGGTATTTCAACGAGCAAGGGGGCACTCGGTCTACGGCCTTGTGCACAGAAGCAATGAAGTTGTGGTCTCTGGCCTATTCCCTGAACACCTCCCTCACAGCAGTACACCTCCCAGGCAAGGACAATGTCTTGGCAGATGCTCTCAGCAGGATATCTCAGGGCCATCACGAATGGTCACTGGTCCCCTGGTTTTGGAGGTGATATTCTCCAGATGGGGCACCCCACAGATAGATCTTTTTGCAGCCCCAGACATTCACCAACTTCCCCTCTTTTGCTGCAGGCCCCCAGTGTTGGGCTCAGTCCCCCTGGATGCCTCAGTTCTCAATTGGGAAGGGAAGTTCTTGTATGCTTTTCCCCCCTTCCCTCTCCTGTTCAAAGTGCTAGTCAGAATCAGGCCTCAACCCTGCAAGGTGATCCTGATTGCTCCAGACTGGGCCAGACAGCCCTGGTACCCTCTCCTATTGTCCTTAGCAGTCCACCTTCCCCTGTCTCTTCCCAGGAATTACAACCTGTTAACCTGTTCTCAGGGGAGGGTTTGGTACCCAAATCTCTCCGTCTCAAGGCCTGGCTCTTGAAGAGTTAGAGTTTGCTGATTTACACCTCTCCCAAGTTGTTATGGATATTCTAAAGGCTTCTAGGAAGCCTTCCACCAGAACTACTTATAATTCCAAGTGGAAAAGATTTTCCATGTGGTGCTCTGGGAAGCATATTTCCCCAGAGTCTGCTGATCTGCCCACAGTCCTGACTATATGGTCCATCTGAATAGCTTGGGACTCAGACCAGCTACACTAAGGGTGCATCTGGCAGCTGTCTCTGCTTTTATTTCAGCAGGTAAGCCCTCTTCTCTTTCAGCTCACCTGTATTCTCCAAGTTTTCAAGGGATTGCTTCATACCAATCCGCCATTCAGGGACCCTGCCCTGCTTGGGACCTAACGTTTGCATTGCTCAGCTTATGCAACCTTTTGAGCCTTTGTCCTCAGCAGAGCTAAAGTACTTGACTTGGAAAACTGTGTTCCTGGTGGCCATCACTTCTGCCAGGTGCAAGTGAGTTACAAACCCTGTCAGTGGAGCCTGATTTTATCTCTTTCCATAGAGATAAGGTGGTCCTCAGGAATAACAGGAAGTTTTTTACCTAAGGTGGTTTCAGACTTCCACCTTAACCAGTCTGTGTCTCTTCTGTGTACTTCACTGACCATTCCTCCTCTGGTGAGAGAGGCTGCACAGTTAGAGTGTGAAAAGAGCAGCTACTACATAGAAACGCTCCAAGGGTCACAGGTTTGACTCCTCCAACTGTTCCTCACTTATGGTGAGGTTGGTAAAGGAAAAACCTGCCACTAAAAGATCCATTGCCAGGTGGATTGTCTCTTGCATTCAATTTTGCTATGACAAACTAGGTAAGGTTCCACCCTCAGGCCTGAGGGCTCACTCTACCAGAGGTACAGCTGCCTCCCTGGCTGCTGCCAGGGATATTCCTGTCTTAGAGATATGTCAAGCAGCTACCTGGAAAACAGTTCACACTTTTACCAAGCATTACTCTCTGGATATCCAGGCTAGGGGTGATGCTCGGTTTGGCACAGCTGTGCTTCAGAGCCTATTTCCTAAGTAGGTTCTGTCCCTCCTCCATGGAGGTACTGCTTGGTAGTCTGCTATTGTCAGAATACAGCAAGACTTCATGTTGTTTGAAGAAAAAATTACTCACCTTAGTAATGTTGTTTCTTCTAATGGAGTCTTGCTGTATTCTGACCCCCCCACCGCCTTCCCCTCTCAGAACCTTTGTTTTTGGAATGTGGATGGACAGTAGCAGTGTTGGCACTCAGGAGGTGCCCCACCTTTTTTATTATCATCCTCTTTCTTTGGGTGAGTGGGTGTTGTGTTTATTTCATTTTTTGGGTTTCCTGACTTGAGTCTTTGTTTTGGGACCAAAAAATTTGTTATTGTGTTTAGTAGCCAGTTGGCTAGTGTAGGTTTACAGCTTCCACACAGGACCTCAGTGAGTTTAGCTCGTAAAGATCTGACGGTTTGAGTTCAAACAGCAACAGACAGACAGTCTCAACCAAGCTCGAGCTCAGCGTTCCATGCCTGGCATGGAAAGTTAACTCTTTCATCTCCGGGGCAGTTCGAAGGTTGGGACTCGCTGCTATTGTCAGAATACAGCAAGACTCCATTAGAAGAAACAACATTACTAAGGTGAGTAATTTTTTCTTGCCCCCCCCATGACCTCAGCAGATATGGTTCCCTCTACTACAGCAGTTAACACTGGAACCCCCAGTACCTCTTCCTCTCTCTCACAACCTTCTGTTCCAGGAGCAGGGCACCCTGGTACACCCGAGCCTCAGATTGCTCCACCTTCATGCGTGGTACCTGTGGACATAGCGATTTCTCGCTATGGTGTCGCCTCTCGAGTTGCTCAGGTCATAATGGAGGCCAGAAAACCCTCCACTAGATCCATGTATGCCATGGAGTGGAAGATATTTTCCATCTGGGCCACAGCTAAAGGCCTAGACCCTTTTTCTTGCTCGGCTTCCCAGGTCTTAGAGTACCTCTTGCACCTGTCATAGTTGGGCCTCAGTTATTCCTTTCTGAAGGTCCATCTCTCTGCGGTTTCGGCCTATCACCTTCTGGTGGCGGGCAAAACTGTGGCTCAGCTAAAGGTTTCTAGAACATTTCTGAAGGGGATTCTTCTCCTCAGATCTCTGGTCCAGAATCCTGTTCCACCCTGGGATCTTAGTTTTATTTTAGGAAACTTACTTTGCCCCCTTTTGAACCAGCAGCAAGTAGTGATATGCTCTTTTTGGTGTGGAAAACGTTTTTTTTTTTTTTTTTTTGTTGCTATCACTTCAGTTCGAAGAGTTTTAGAGCTTCAGCTCTCGTTTGTAGAGAGCCTTACTTGATTTTCCACAGAGACCGGGTGGCTCTGAGGACTAATTCCTCTTTTCTTCTGAAGGTGGTTTCGGAACTCGCTCTAAATCAGAATGTTGAACTGCCAGTGTTTTACCCAAGACACTCCAACAGCGGGGAGTGTCTCTTGCACACCCTTGACGTGCACAGGATTTTGAGATATTATGTCTGAAGAACTAAAAAGGCTTGCAAGTCGAACCAACTTTTTGTAACCTTTGCTCCCAAGTGCCAGGGCTAGGCTATTTCGAAACAGACTATGTCTAGGTGACTGGCAAATTGTATTTACCAGAAGTATGAAAAGTCCCTTCCGGATATGGATAAAGGCCACTCTGCTAGGGGTGTGGCCACTTCCACTGCTTTTTTCCAGAATGTGTCCATTGTGGACGTATGTACAGTGGTCACTTGGTCCTTCATCTACACCTTCATGAAACATTACAGTCTGGACATTGCTTCTAGGTGCAGGGCTGCCTTCAGCCTAGCAGTCCTGCAAGGTCTTCTGTCATGAGTGACGTGTACTTGGCAGACATTTTCCTCTTCTCGGAACCTTGTCTCCAACTCCTCCTTTTTTGGTTGACTGCTTGGTATTCAGTCCTTCTTGTGAACACCTACTGCAGGAACCCTCTCATAGTAAAATATAGCAGTTACTTAAGAACTTACCGTAACATTAGATCTCCAAGAGAAGTGCCTGCAGTAGGTTTAAATTTCCCACCCACCTTCCCCCAGCACCTGTGTTTTTTTCCCTCTCTGTTCCCTTCCCAGGACTTTGTTTTATCCAGGGCTCAGGGTCCCAGGAGTTTCCTCTCCTTTTTTCTGCTTCCTCTTTAGAGGTCTCCAGCGGAAGAACTGGAGGGCGGATGGGGACGGCCCCTATTTAAAGTCACAGTGTTGTCCGTCACCTGATGCCGAGGGTGGTACCCGCTGATGATTGCTAACTACAATTTTGCAGTGCGGTCCTGACGCCAGGTGGCGCAGTCCTACTTATGAAGACCTACTGCAGGAACCTCTCTCGAAGATCTGCTATTATGGTAAGTTCTTGCATAACTGCTGTTTCTGTTCTATCTGTATTTTGACTCAGGACTGCACCTAGGCCTACCTCTGATGCATCTGTTTGTAACAAAAATGGTTTCTCAGAGTCTGGGTTTCTTAAAACAGAAGCTGAACATAATGCAGCCTTAATGGCTCAAAAAGCTTCATCATACTCTGGGGTCAATTTCACATTATTTGGGTACCATTTTTTCGTGAGTTCAGTGAGGGGAGTAGCCTAATTCAGCAAAGTTGGGAACAAATCTCCAATACTAATCAGCCAACCCTAAAAATTACCTGACATGTTGCTTTGTTCAAGGAACAGGGCTGTTAGCTACAGCTTCTGTTTTAGAAATTTCTGGCTTAACTCCTCCATTTCCTAACACATTGCCCAAATATCTGGTTTCCTGCATACCCAATACACATTTGGTAGGATTAATAGTCAGACCTGCATTTTTGATAGCTTGGATAACTGCTAGTAGGTGTTCCAGGTGACTTTTCCATACCGGACTGTACACCATGACATCATCCAGGTACGCAGCTCAATAAGCAGTATGAGGTGATAAAATTACATGTATGTACCTCTGGAATGTAGCTGGCGCACCATGTAAACCAAATGGCATGATGGTGAACTGATAGAGTCCAACAGGAGTGGCAAATGCAGTTTTGTCTCTGGATATTTAACTAAAGGTATTTGCCAATATCCCTTGGTGAGATCGAGGATACTGATATACTTTGCACTCCCCAGTCTGTCCACCAAATCATCTATTCTGGGCATAGGATAACTGTCAAATTCTGACACTTGACAAGTATCCTAAAATCAAGGCAGATTCTAACACCCCCTCCTTTTTTTGTTTACAATTACCATTGAAGATGACCAGGCCCTCCTCGACTTCTCTATAATTCTTTCATTTTTTGTATTCCCTTAACCGCGTCAGCTCTTAACTGCTGTGGTAACTTGTATGCCTTTGCCCTAATAGGGCGTGCATTCCTTGTCCCTATAACGTGCTCAACAACTTTTGCTCGGCCTGGTACTGTGGTAAAAGTACTGTTAAATGTCTTTAGCACATTACGAATGTCTGCAATTTGTTCTGAGGTTAAGGTAACATTAATCTTTACAATATCAGCACTTACAGTTTGTTCCAGCCTGCCATGAGCTACATCAATATCTTCCTTATCACTTTCTGGCAAAACTAGCAAAGCAGCATTTTGGTATTTTTCAACCCATTTCTTGAGGAGGTTAGCATGGTACATCTTAGTAGGATTTTTCCAATCATGGGTCTCAGTCTTGTAGTTAACAGTGCCAGTACGTCTAAGCACTGTATAAGGCCCTTGCCGTTTCAGTAACAGTTTATTTTCTTTTACCCCATGGTCATAATATACCTTCTGCTGGTTTGGGGCCTTTTCCTGATCACTATGGGCAATTTCAGCATATTTTGCTAGCTTCTTTCTTAGGGCACACATGTAAGGCATTAGATTGTTTCTGAGTGGGGTTTAACTTCCCACGTTTCTGTTATCACATCCTGTGGCCCTCTTGGCTGCCTACCATACAGCATTTCAAATGGTGAAAACCCTGTTGATGCCTGTGGTACTTGTGCCAGACCCTGCATTAGTTTCTCTTTAAAATCTCCCTCTAGTGTTGCAGCAAGGCTGTAGTTATAGTGAATCCCCCGAGTTTAATTGGCCTAAACCTCCAGTTGTTCCCAGTATGTGTGTAAGGCGCCATTTCTCCGATTAAATACACAGGGGAAATAGAAGCTGCTCTCATCCCACAGCCCGACTTAAAACTGTAAAAGTAAATAAGTAGCCTGCTGAAATAAGCCATATACTTGAATTCGGATCCGATCTGAAATGCTCCCATGTCCCCCTACCCCCCTACCTGCGTCAGCACAACCTCCCTGCTTGTCCTTAATTCCTCTCCTCTGTTTCTTCTCCAGCACACTCAAGGGTCCTCTCGTGGGTGTCTGTCATGAGTGTACGGCGCCCTCTCCAGAGCTAAAGACCCCCACAGCATTCCAGGTAACGTCCGTCTCTACAGAAAGCCTTCCAAGCATGCAACACTGCAGTAACCTCAACCCTGAACCTACTGAAACATCAGAGTAGGAGCAGCCCCGCTGATGCTGTGCGTCAGCTGCCCCACCGCCGCCACCACCATCACCCTTGGTCGACCTGGTGTCTTATAGTGGATGTCAGGTGACCGAAAATACAGGTGACCGAAAATAACCAATCAGGCAATTCTCCCATTTGCAGGTTATCAGCGCCTGCCACTAGGGACTGCTATTCCTGCCAAAAGCATCTTTGCTCGCTGCCTGGTGAGCGTAACCTAGAATTACTCTTAAATTCCCAATTCTAGTTTTTATATCTCCCCCATAAGAGAGGGGGAAAAATAATAAAAAAAGTCCTTTATCTTCTGTGATCACAGCACTGCAACTACACCTTCCCCCAGCCTCTCTCTCACCGTAAATCCTATTTGCTGCGTGGCATTAGCAATGTCCCTTCAGATAGGCTACCTGACCCTCCTTACTATCATTAGCTTCTGCCATCCCTCTCTCCCCGCCAACTTACCCCAAATATTCCCTCAAACTCAACCTCCTATACTACTTGATCTTATAAGGTTACACTGCCTCCCATACTCTTATTACGGCCACTCACCTTAGCCATACATGGGTCCACTCAGTCATATGTCCCTGCCCCTTCCTCTCCCCCCACCCACACATGGTAAATACTAACTTTACTTGCCTACCATAGTACCTCCCACAGCCGCCTGTGCACCCTCACTAGATGTCGCTCAAACACCTATAGGTGGCTTCAACTCTTCGGACACTATCTGACTATTGTCCTCCTGCTCCTCGCAGCTGGGGACATACGTCCTAACCCAGGCCCCCACCACTCCACTTCCCTGTTAACTATATCTGGACCCTCTACTAACCCTCCCGTCTCCTCAGTGGCCCTTCCCTCCCCTGTGGCCTGCGCCTCCTGCACCTAAACATAAGAAGCCTCGCCCCCAAAATTGACTCCCTCTAGGTGCTAGCCACTCACTATGCCCCTGACATCATCATCCTGTCTGAGACATGGCTAAACAAAAATATTTCTGAGCCCTCTGTCTCAATCCCAGGTTATACCATGACCTGCCAATCCAGGGCTAGCAGAGGCGGTGGCGTTGCCATATATAGAAATGCCAACCTGCACTTCTCTGTAGTTTTATCAAAGTCCGTACCACAAGCCCATGAAATTGTAATGCTTCAACTGAATCTACCCCTCTCACTCCCTATTTACATAGCTGGTATATACTGTCGGCCGGGCACTCCAGTATCAACTGTCACTGACCTACTCGCACAAATCTCCTCTCTATCATCGAAGGGAAAATTATACATCATGAGGGATTTTAACCACAACTGGTTATCTCATTCTCTCAGCAAAACCAGAGCGGACATTTCTGCCACATTCCTGAATCTGTCTCAATCCATTACTGAGCCTACCCAATTAAACCCCAAATCTACCAACCACACCCTTATTGACTGGGCACTCACCTCCCACCTCCACCGGGTTATCCAAACTGGTCTGCTCCTTGACTTTCGGAATGACCACCACATTATCTACCTTATCAGGAAAATTCACCTCTCCAAATCTGCCCCCAAGTACGTATTCCAACGGTTCAATAAATCTCTCAACCTAGCCAGTGTGCACGAAGACCTAGCTCATGCTAACTGGTCCTCACCCTCCCCTGCCCCCTCCATTGATGACGTTCTAGCTCACTTCCAAGACACGTTCGTCACAGTCTGGAGCAGGCACGCCCCACTATGTCACTCCAGGGTTCATGGCAACCACCTGCCTTGGATCACTCAAGAACTCGTAGCCTGCCAAAATGCTTGAGGCAAAGCCTGGCGAATGCATAAAATTTCACACCTCCCACAAGACTACACAAAATACCGTGTGCTACGTAACAAGTGTACCACAGCAACTAGGCTTGCTAAAGCTGAATACTTCAACTCCTCCCTCCAGACTAACTTAAAATAGCCCATCCAAATTCTGGAAGGTAATCCACTCTCTCTCTTCACCCCCCAGTGGCAAATCCCTTACCACACCTAACTGTAAACAACTCACTTCTCTCTGACCCGGGGTGGTAGCTGCCGAATTCAACACATACTTTACCTCTTGTGCCTTAACTCTCCTCTCCTCCTTGCCCCTACTACTCTTTCAGACACTACAGCAGACACTACCTCAAACTCGCCTAGGCCTTGCACCTTCTACTTCCAACCTATTACACATTCAGGAGCCCTGCAGGCCCTACTAGCCCTAAACCCTTCTAAAAGTAACTCCCCTGACGGGCTCGGCACCAAACTCTTTCTCCCGTATATACCAGTCATAGCATCACCTCTAGCTGATGATCTCAACCTCTCATTTACCTCTGTCACTGTCCCCCGGGCCTGGAAACATGCCATTGTCACCCCCCCCCCCAAAGAGGGGGCCCCCCGCCTCACTGCAGGTTACCGCCCTATCTCTCTATTCCCGGTCCTAGCCAATTTACAAGAGCACCTAGTACTCACCCAACTTACCTCTTTCCTCTCTGATTCAGACTTTTTCACACCGTTCCATTCTGGTTTCAGACAGGGCCACTCCACTGCTTCCTCCCTGTTAAGACTCACTAACTCCATCCTCTCCAGTATGGATAGGGGTCAGATCTCCTCATCTATATTTGTCGACCTTGCTAAAGCATTCGACACTGTCTCCCACCCCTTGCTGATAACTAGCCTCGTGGATGCAGGTCTTACTGCCTCAGCTACTAAATGGTTCAATGACTATCTCTCAGGAAGAACTCGGTAAGAATTGCAGATGCTACATCTCCCCCCCCCCCCCGTGACTACTGGAGTTCCCCAGGGGTCAGTCCTTGGCCCCATCCTGTTCTTCATTTTTCTCACCAACCTGCCACAAATCTGCACAGCTTCATCCATACACATATATGCCGATGACACCGTCTTGTTCGCCTCTGGCTCCTCTTCGGATGAAGTAGCATCCAACCTTCAGTCCGATTTCATTAAAGTTCAGCTCTGGTTCAGCTCTCACCAACTCGAGCTAAACACTAAAAAGACTGTTACCATGTCCTTCGGCATGCGACAGAGGCTGTCCCGACTCCCCTCGATCCCATTCTTCCACACTCTGGATGGCACTACCCTGGAGGATGTTGCTTCCTTCCGTTATCTAGGGGTATGGCTCGACCGTCACCTTACATTCTCTGAACACATTGATGCCATCATAAAGAACTGCACCCCAAGCTAGGTGCCCTCTACAGGAACTGCTCTTGCATTGAATTAGTGCAGAAGATGATTCTTCCCTCAAGTTGACTACTGCGATATAGTCTACAGCGCTGCACCTAAAGCCACCTTATCTAAACTAGACCCCATTTTCAATGCCTTCTGCCTCTTCGTCCTTAATGCTTCCCTCCGCTCCCACCACTGTGAGCTGTACCATATCCTCGCCTTTACGTCCCTTGAAAATCGTCGCCTACTGCATTGCTCCAAGTTTGTCTCAAAATTCTGGCTTGGCATCCTCCCCTCCTACCTCTCTGCCATACTGTTGTTGGCTCCCACTCCACCTCACTCCCTCCGATCCCTTGACACCCGACTACTAAACATTCCCAGTCGAAAGACCTCAGCTGGAACAACAGCCTTCTCGTACCGTTTCCCGAAACTCTGGAATACTCTCTCTCCCCAAAAAAAAAATCCATCACTCCTCCTCTTACCCATCGGCTACACTGGCTAACTACTCGCGGTAAACTGTGCCTGCACGCCTTAATAAATGGCTCCCCCCATCAACTCACATGCCTACCAGCGACACACCCTTACTAAAGCTGGCTTATATATCTAAAGACTCTTCTCGCTCTATCTTACTTCTGCCCCTCTGTGTCCTGCCTCGACTATATTACAGCACCAAACTGTGCTCCATGTAGGCATGTTATATGTTTGAACTTGCTGTAAACCCTGTTATTCGCTCCTTACTGAATGTTGAGTCAATGCTGTAGACAAGTAATCCCAAGCTATGCAGTACATCTGTTCAGTGTATTCTCTACTGTGTATGTAACTCTGTACATCTATTTAACGTATCTCTATTGTGATAACCTATGTATTATCCTCCCTATGTACCCCTTCCCCCCCCCCAGGTCACACCGGGAGACGAGCATCTTCTTGCTAAGTGTGCCTTTCCTGGTGAAACAATTTCAATAAATAATGAAATACTTCTCTTTAAGCAAAAAGTAGATAAGGCAAGTATTGGTCCAATCTTAACCTTTCTCTTTTACAAACTTTTTTAACATGCATTTTAGGGTTTGGTTAAAACGCTCAACAAGACGTCTGACTGAGGGTGATTGGGGGAGGTTCTAATGGCAGTTATACCTAGTGGCCTATACAGCTCCTTAAGTAATGCAGCACCAACATTACTACCCTGATCAGTAATAATTTCTTTAGGTATGCCCACACTGCTGAAAATGTTTGCAAGCTCTGCTGCAACTTGGGAAGCTGTGACAGTACGCATTGGAACTGCTTCCGGATATCGAGTAGCATAGTCGCATACTACCAGAATAAATCTATTACCATTTTTACTTCTGTCTTAAGGACCAACCACATCCATTGCAGTTCTCCCAAAAAGCACATCTGTCAAGGGTAGGGGCACCTTGTCTTTTCTAGTGACAGTGGCTACTTTCGGATACTTGGAACAGGAATTACAATAGGTAGCAACATCTTCATGAATTCCAGGCCAGTAAAATCTATATAGCAGTCTGGCAAGGGTGTGATCCCTCCCTGCTTGACCAGCTGCAGGACTATCGTTCTATCTGTACAACTCTGTTGTATACTTCCGTGGTATAACCAGTTGTTCTTTCTGTTCCTGTGTCTAAGGTTTAACCCAAACTCTGTACAGTAACCCATTACATTTTTTAAACATTGGTCCATTCTGCTTTGGTTTCACCCCCAGCTGCTTAAAATAACCCTGGAGAGAAACATGGTTAGCTTGTTCTGAAAGAAAATCACAATCAGTTATCAGCTTAGTTTCAGCATTTTCATATGTTAACCCCTTATGTCCATCAGTCATTTGTTGCCACAGTTTCTTCAGGCATCGTCTTTCTTTCCTGGATTTCCAGATCTTGGCGTTGTGCTCAGACAAGTCCGAATCAAAATTGGAGGAAGGAAGAGTCCCCACCATCTGAAATTTTCTTTGCCTGAGCTCTTGCCACCACAGCTGCTCAAACATCAGGATTTACTCCCACTGATTGTCAGTAAATCCTGGAAAGTCATTTCCAGTAATCACAAGTATAGGTAACTTGGGTACTACCCCCACTTTCATTTAATATGACACACCCTTAATGGTCAGAGTTACTTGGGTGGTGGGATAGTATCAAGTGTCCCCGTGGATGCAGATTACACCGTACCTGGTCCTTTTGCACAGTGTTTTCCCAGCACTTCAACATGCACCAGGGTCTGTCTACTTCCTGAATCAGTGAGTCCCTTTACAGTTTTATCCCACACCTTCACATCTGTTAAGTACTTGATCCAATTTACCAAGGACAAATCTGCTCCAGTGCCACTCTCCTTACTGCAGCAGTTTCTTGCAATATGGCCTGGCTTATTACAATTATAGCAAATGACGTCTTCTGGCATGGATTTGTTACCCCCACCAGAGTTCTTACCAGACTTGGAGTTTAAATATGAAAAACTGTCTTACTGGCTTGGCTGTTACCTTGCTGCTGTGGCATCTGTCTGGCCATTTGGTAGTCTTCGGCCAAAGAAATAGTGTTTTCCCCACTTTCTGGTCAGTGTTTCTTTACCCAGAGCTGTACATCTGTAGGCAGGATGCTGATGAATTGCTCCATTACAAAGGTGTCGATGTTCTGTGGGACTGTTTTGCTCTATGGTTGGAGCCATTTTATCAGGAGTTTTCAGAGTCGGGTGAAGGCTTCTCGAGGATTGTCGATTGAGTTGTACTTCAGAGATCGAAATTTCTGCCTGTAGGTCTCTCCTGAGATGTCATACCTTTTCAGGATTTCACATTTCACTAGGTCTTAGTTTTTTGACTGTGCAGTGTCCATATTGCTGTAGGTAAGTTGGGCTTTCCCTGTTAGGGTACCAGTCTGATTGTCCATTGCTGCTTTGGCCATTGGCAGGCTGTGGCAACTCTTTCAAAATTTGTCAGGTGTGCTTCTGTATCATCCGAGGTACACAATTTTGTAAGTTTAATGGCTTTTAAGTTGCTTATGTTTTGTTGCTCATCTGGATCTGTGTCAGATCCTCTGCCTTTGATAGCTTGCAAGGCATCCAACTGTCGCTGCTCCTGTCGCTGCATCTCTTCTCTCCTCTGTGCTTCTAAATGTTGAATCTTTTTTTCTCTCTGCTTCTCCTTCTCTTTGTTGTATAGCCCACCAATTGAAAAGGTTAATCAGGCTTTCAGGTTCTGTCACTGCCAGTTCTTTTTCCATAACTTGTGCTGGCTGTACAATCTCAGCTTGGACTTCTGTCTCTGCTAGTTTGGCTGCCATTCTCCTGGTAATCACTCTTGGACTTGCTTCTGCAGAATCCATACCTTTCTGTATGCTTCCAGGGTACTAGGTCCAGTACCCACGCAGAAAACTCCTGGCTTAGAGTATGCACGGTGTAAATCCCACGACTGACACCATCTGTTGTCAAGGCACAGGTCAGGGAGCAGTTGAAAAATTTGCAAGAAGAGTTTTATTTGTACTAGCAGTAGCCTAAAAAAAATTGTTCAATATAACTATTTACAAAGGCCAAATAAACAGAAAATGCATTTGAGTTTTCCTTCAATCTGTGTCCCTTCTTGCAGTCAATTGCAGCTCTGTCTTTTAAGTCCTTGCAACAACCCCCCTTCTTAACAAGCATCTTGTTTTTCTAAAATGTTCTAGCAAATTTCAGGCAGGTGCTGGGAGGAACTCTCGTGTTCCAGAACTGAGGCCCCTTTTCCACAGCTCTTGCAATAGGCTTAACAATTGCACTAAGGTAACCTCTTGAGTTTCGGATAGCTTTTTGCAATCATCTCAAAGTATAATTATATACATTTCAACATTAACACTATATATTTTCTAAACAAAGGGGTCCCAATATCAGTTACATTTCCACATGATTTGCGTGTATTTTACCTCCCAAACACACGCAACCTCTGTGTTACTGTGTTCGTTTAGGTTACATAATATTCTATGTAGTAGAAATTAAATTAAGGACAATGAGATTCTTCTCATATGGCATGTCAGGGGATGTATTGCTTTAGTATATCCCATCAGTGTGAAGACTGGAGACCAGCTTAGCAGAGAGAAAACAAAATTTAAGTACCTGTAAATTTTCTTTCTCTGATGGTGGTCTCCGGGCTTCTTCCCTCCCAGAATGTACATAGTTGGCCAGTTGGCTGCATGTTTGCTTAACATTTCCCTTGTTGTTTATCTCCAAGTTTATATAGTACTACCAGAATTGGAACTGCTTTAGGAAGAATTGGGATGCTCAGGAAGTGGAGGGGAGGATAACTAAGCTAGAGAGTTCTATTTCCTGCCTTGCATTATTGCAAAAGAAAGTACAGCCTATCAGTGTGAAACCTGGAGACTAGCTGTCGAAGAAATAAAATTTACAGGCACTTAAATTTTATTTTTGGTTCACACTGGGAAAGAGGGCGTCAGAGTTTCTAAACAGTACTTGTCCAAATGGCTAGCGCATTGTATTACATTCTGTTACTACAAGAAGTATGGTAAGGCACTTCTGGTGTGGTTCATGGTCATCCTGCAAGGGGCATGGCCACTTCTGTAGCCTGTTTTAGCAACGATTCTCCACTGCAGAGATCTGTGTAGCTGCCACCTGGAGTGCTGTCCACAATACCTTCACTAGACACTGCAGTCTGGACATTGTCTTTCGTAGTTGAACTGGGTTTGGCCTAGCTGTGCTACAAGGCCTACTATCATAAGCCTATAGGCTCCAGCAGCCCAGACGGTTAGCTTTTGGTACTGCTTGGGACTCGTCCTAAAGGTGTGGCCTGATAAGAGATCCTTAAAGAAGTTTACATAAGAACATACCGTAACAGTAGATCTTCAAGAGACTCTTTCGTCAGGCCATGCTGTCCCACTCTCCTCTCCTTTCCCCTTAGGGGTTGTACCAAGGATACATGACTTGCTATTTCCATTGTTACCTTTTCCAGCACTCTGTCTCACCTGATATATGGAGTGCTGGGGTCTCTCCTGGTTCCTTAGAGATCCTCTGAGCATGATCTCTGGCAGGGAACTGAGGAGACTAGGGGCTGCCCACGTGTATGTATACACTGACGTCTGATATCGTTGTGGGCAGCCGCTGGCTGTTTCCCGTGTGGTCCTAGTGCCTGGCGGCTGTATTTTCCAACGGTGTGGCCTGATGAGATTCCCTTGAAGATCTACTGTTAAAGTAAGTTCTTGCTTAGCCGTTGTCAGCCTAGAACAAAGCAAAAGTAGTTTGATACAATTTACTATACTACAGTAAACCGTAAGTAAAACAAAAATGTTTTTGCACACAGAATGCACTTTTTCTGACCAGTCCCACACTTGAGTATGGAGCTCTTGGTGCTGACTTTTCCCCTTTAATCAGATATCCTATCCCTGCCCTTGAACATCAGAGTAGTTTGACCTATGAGTGCATGACCCCTGAGCCTTAACTGCTGGATCATTTTCAGCTGCATTAAAGAATTGATGCCCTGGAGTTTGATCTGCAGAAAATCCTTGGGTTTGTGAATATTAAAAAAAAAAAAAAAAAAAAAAATATTAAGTTCAGTTGGACTTGTACTTTGTTCCAATTCAGGAACTAATTGGTTTGGGTGAAAAGAAGAAAATTAATATTTTTTTTGTTCCTTATAGTTTCAATAAGTTTCAGTATAGGAACCAGTGGTTATCTCTATTGCTGTTTTTTTTTTTTTTTCAGTTCAAACTGCAGTTGGGGGTGTAATTTTAAATGTAATTTTGACTATGACATCATATCGTGCTGGTCCACAAGGTGTGGGCTGTGGTGGTGATATCCCTAAGTTCAGTTGCCATAATGTGTTTTTAAATGTATGGGTTTTGAGCGTTGTATGTAGGATTGTGAATCTTGCCTTGTTGCTGTCCTAAAACTGCTAAAAGGAGAGAATCTTATAGTATGGAGGGAGCCAGAGTGGCGTGGCCAAGTCGAGCACCAAGATGGACACTTGAATCCGGAGCTCTGCACTCATCTACCCCTCATCCTAGCCATCCTGCGATTAAACAATTTTTTTACTATAAAGCAGTCTGATTACTATTCTGCATGGCTTTCTCTGCTAAATCGACAAAGAAACTGGCTCAAATTATCTTTAAACCGGCTGGAGAATCCACGAAGTTGACAGGCCTGTACCTGCCTCTCACCTGAGCTTTCGTTTTTAAATTAAAATCTTGGATGACACGTGTGAGCGGATGCTCGTTGAGAGGTTCCACATTCAATACATTAACACAAGACGACACAATATAGTTAAGTAAATTATACACGCAGAGTACAAAAAAATTCAACAGTACATGGGTTGCAATGACAAACAGTTCACAAATTATGCTAAGGCATAGTGCATGGTATGCCGGTGTCCTGCAGATGAGAGAAAGGCAGAGGCAGACTGTTAGGGTGAGGTAGGGAGGGGCAGTAAGGGGGCAATGGGAGCTGGGCTAGGAAGGGCAGAGGGAAAGAAAAGAGCCAATGGGTAGGGGGTGGGAGACTAGTGCTAGGGCAAAGGGATGGGAGGCAAGTGCTTGGGCAAAGACTTAACTTTGCAGTTCAGGAGTTGGAAGTGCTGAGGCAGACTAAAGCTGCGAGCACTGACTAGTAGGGGCACTTACAGGTACTATTGTAGGTGAGTTGCTGACAGAGTTTGCGCTTAAAGGAACCAAGGGTTGTGGCTCCGGCTATGTCAGGTGGTAGACGATTTGTCCACAGAGGGGCCCGGTGAGCAAAGGATCGTTGGGCCATAGTTATGCGGCACCTGGGTACATGGAATACTCGTGTAGTCGAGCTCCTGGTGTGCCTGGCATGTATAGGTGGTGATAGACTCAGAACTCCTTGAGGAAGTAAGTTTAGTGAGACCTTTTTTGTGAGTAGGCAGGTTTGATAAAGTATTCTGTCCTTCAATTGAAGCCAGCCCGATTGCACATAAAGCTCACAAGTGTGGGTGAGTTTTTGGGCATTAGTGAGCAGGCAGCAGGCTTTGTTTAAGGCTGTTGAGAGGTGTTGGAGCGCTGTGTCAGTAGCGGAGCCATAGACAATCAAGGTGATGCTTCATGATTAGGCCCGGAGGATTCACAGGGCCCTGTACTGGCAATGGAACAGCGGCACTCTACAGCACAAACTTCCCTCGAAGGTTTGATAAATACTCTATAAAGTACAAACTCTCCTCACTAATGAAGGTGGACTTTGAAAATATTAATGCCCAATTAGTCCATCTGCAGAAAACCATGACTGTGATGGGCAGCGACGCCCTGGAAAGGTGTGGCGATCGATTAAACGAACTTGAGGTCTGAATGAGTGAGCAGGAAGACGCTATGAGCTAGGTGAATTCCACTCTCAAGCAAGCCCTTGAAAAAATCAAGCAGCTGAAAATAATTTTCTACGACCACGAGAACCGAGATGCAGTGTTTGCTTTGTCGTCCTTCTGGAAGGGATGGAGGGCAAACTCTGTGGGAGCTTTTTGAGTCATGGCTCATCAGAACCCTACTGCTTCCAGACTCCACCACATTGGAAACACAGTGGGCCTATCAATCTCCTGAACATAGACCGGGACCAGACGAGAGGCCGAGGCATCTATTGATAAAATTTCTGTGGTACCAGGACCAGCAATGAGTGGTAGAGGTGACGAGGAAATTGGGGCCCTTCACAGTGCAGCAGAACAGTGTCAGCATTTTCCCGGACTACTCCCGACAGTTGCAGTCTGAAAGGCAGGCATTCACTGATGTGAAGAAGCTCCACGATTTAAAGTGGCTCTTTTCCTTAGTGTATCCGGACCATCTCATCATTCGTCGCCAAGACAAGGGACTTAAGGCCTTTACTGATCCGGAGGCAGCCATGTCATACATTCGTTTGGAAGCAGATGCCGTGGAGGACTGCTCTAACTCTGGTAAGGTATTCTCTGCACCGCAATAACCAGGCACTTTTTTTTTTTAAATTTACATTTTTTCCTTTTTTTTTTCCCTCTCCCTTCCCCGTATCTCTGCCACATGTGGAGGCATGTGCACGCCATGGATCCAAGGCACCGTCCTTCTGTTTGCTGTCCCCCTGCACTGCCCTTGGGCCTCCACCCGTGGGCAGTGACACTACGGTGGATGACAGGATCCTCCCCGGGAGAGCAGAACTGCCTTTTTCGTGGGACAATGCTAACTGTACAGAAAGTATTTATATAGGTTTTCTAGAAGTGTTATGTTTGTTAAACACAGTGAGGCAAGTGCTATTCATTTTCACAATGTTTTAGCATTTTTATGAGCAAAACGCTAATCAATTTTTGGAGTTAAATAAAACCCTGGGTTAAATAGTTTTTAGAAGACCGAACCTTTCCTTAAAGAGACAATGGGGCCTTAATATAGCATACCATTTCCGTCACTGGTTTTGAAGTTGGCTAGACTGTTATTCACTTCAGTAGCAGGATGTTTTATCAGTTGAAAATTTACTTGATGTTCTTATTACTGCTTTTGTATGGTTGGAGGGGGATGTCTGTTACCTCTTTTGAAGGTTAATGGGGCCCTGGGAGGGTCGGGTGTATGAGGGGGTGTTATGGGGGGGCAGAGGCCAGCCTCTAAGACTGAAGTTATGGGGTCCAGTGTTCACCATGTTTATGTGACTCCAGAATGGAGAATGGGAGTTGGAGATGTTGTTGCAGGACGGTATAGCGATGACTGACAAGACATGTTTCTGGCGGTGGTGAGAGGCTGGGCGTCATGCCACTTCACACCTGAGGGCGACCCGGGGTTGGGAGCAAGCTCGAGTTTCCGTGGTTGGCCAGGGAGAGAGGATTGAGCGTCCGGACAGCTTTCCTCTTGGGAAGGGGTGGGTCGTGGATCCCCTGCAGCAGTGACACCATGCTGAAGCGTGTTGTGCAACAGTTTGGGCCACAAATGGTATTGTGGGAGGCAATGGACGTCCGCAGGAGGAGTGAGGGAGCCATTGCACGTCTGCTTCTCGTGGTAGGGGTAAACACAGGAAACAGCCTGCCAGCTGGAAGACGCCACTCCAACCCACCCATGTCCCTCACTGGATCCTACTCGCCAGACCCCGACTGCTCCTTCCTTCCCCTTCGCCTGTGGTGGCCTAGATGTGAGGACCGATCACTGCTGTGCTGGCGGCGACCCCGCCCCGGGGGGGTGCGCACACTGGTGAGTCGCGGGTGGGCTGGGGGAACAGGGAGCCGGTAGAGAGGAGCCAAGCAGGACGGGAGAACAGGTGGAGCTGGCTGATGGGGCCCCAGCAGGTGGCGACTGGAGGAAAAAGTAAAAAAAAAAAAAAAAAAAACAGTTTCTAGCATAGTGGGATACATAGAAATTGTCGGCAGATAAAGGACCGCTAGGCCCATCTACTCTTGCCCCTAGACTATGGAACTCCCCTCCAGTGAGCACTCGCTCCTCCACCTTCCATTCCTGCTTTAAAGCTTCCCTCTGGGGCTTCCTCAAATCTGCTGCTACCTGCCTCTGCACTTAATGTACCCTTGCCGCATGTCCCACTGATTCCTGACTGCTTTAGGGTTAGGGTCTCCTGACCTTCCCTACCAGTTAAACATACTGTGATCAAAGAACAGATTGTGACAGATCCTCCCTGGCTCTACTGTATCATATTGTGCATATGCCATTTGTTCTATTCGTTCTGGTTATTCACTGGCCTCTCCTTTCCCCCTTTGAAATCTGCTTGACGTACTCCACAACCCCTAGCCTGCAAAGCCGTGTTGCCTGTTAAACTTAGCTGACTACCTGCCTCCTTTGTACTGTGATTTATCTTCCTCCCACTGGCTAGGTAAATGTCCCCCGAAGTTGCTGCATTGATCATGTTTATGATTGTTGCCCTTACTTGTACCTGCTCTTATTGTTTGCCTGTTGTACCTGAATGTATCTCTGTAATCTCTAATGTATCTTTGTAATCTCTTGGGTCGCACCTGAAAATAGGAACTTGGTTGTCTAGTGTGCTTACCTGGTAAACAAAAGCAAATAAATAGTCTGCCTGCAAGCCCTATACTTGTATGGAATCAGTGACTTTTCATCACTCCCTCCCCACCCAGTGTTCCCTTGTGCTTGTCCCAGGCATGTTTAAACTCCTCCACTGTGCTTGCCCCACCACCTCTTGTGGCAGACTGTTCCAAGCATCCATCACCCTCTCTGTGTAGAAAAACTTCCCCACGTTATTTCTTAATCTACTCCCCTCTCCAATGTCATATTTTGTCCCCATGTTCTGATATCTTTTCTACATTGGAAAAGATCCCCCACCTGCACCTTGTTTATGCCCTTGAGGTACTTGAAAGGTTCTACCATGTCCCCTCTTTCTCTCCTCTCCTCCAGTGAGTACATATTGAGGTTTCTTGATCTCTCCTTATATGTTCTGTAATGCAAGCCATGCACCATCTTTATCGCCCTTTTATGGATAGCCTCCACCTTGTCTATGTCCTTATGCATCTGTGGTCTCCAGTACTGCACGCAGTACTCCAGGTGAGGCCTCACCCATTGTTTTATACAATGGCATCACCACCTCCCGTCTCCTACATAGAAACAGAAGATGACGGCAGATAAGGACCGCAAGGCCCATCCAGTCAGCCCATTTCTTTTTCTACCTTAGAAATATGCCACCGGCCTTTGCTCTGTCAATGGCCTATCTATTCATACTCCTCTGTATTGCTCCCTTATGCCTATCCCATGCCTGTTTGTAGCCATGCACTGTATTCATATCCACCACTTCCTGAGGTAGGCTGTTCCATGCATCCACCACCCTTTCTGTGAAAAAGAACTTCCTCACATTACACCTTAATCGGCCTCCCTCTAAACTCATGCTGTGTTCTCTTGCCCTGCTATTTTTCTTATATTGAAACATGTTAGACTCTTTCACATTGTTAATGCCCTTAAGGTGTTGGAATGTTTCGATCATATCACCTTGCTCCCTCCTTTGCTCTAGGGTATTCATATTGAGCTCCGTTAATCTGTCCTCATGTGTTTTCTGATGCAGTCCCTGCACCATTTTGGTTGCCCTTTTCTGGACTCCCTCAGTTTGGTTAATGTCCTTGTGAAGGTGTGGCCTCCAGTATTGCCCGCAGAACTCCAGATGGGGCCTAACCAGTGTCTTGTAAAGAGGGATTATTACCTCCCTCTTCCAACTTGATACCCCTACTAATACACCCCAACATCCCCCTATCCTTACCTACTGCTTTAGTGGTCTGCTTGGATGATTTCAGGTCATCGGTGCTGATGATGCCCAAGTCTTTCTTCCATTGTGACTGCCAGCAACTCCCCTCCCAGCCTTTAGGTGGCTTCAGGGTTTCACTTCCCTATGTGCATGATCTTGCACTTCTTTGCATTAAACCTCAGTTGCCACTCTTCCTACATTTTTGCTAGTTTATCCAGATCTCTTCTCATTCTGCCCACCCATCTATTTATTTATTTGCTTTTGTTAACCGGGTAGGTCACACTAGACAGCCAAGTGCCTATTGATCATCTATTCTGTTGCAGATCTTGGTGTCATCTGCAAATAGAGAAACCTTACCCTCCAGTCCATCTGCAATGTCACTGATGAAGCTGTTGAAGAGGACTGGCCCCAGGACTGATCCCTGAGGTACCCCACTTGTGACCTGCATCTCTTCTGACTGTATACTGTTTACCACCACTTTCAAACAACATGAAGTCTTGCTATATTATGACATATGCAGTGAGTCCCAACCTTCGAACTGCTCCGGAGGTGAAAGAGTTAACTTTCCATGCCAGGCATGGAACGCTGAGCTCGAGCTCGGTTGAAACTCTGTCTATTGTTCTTCAAACTCAAACCGTCAGATTCTTTACTCCGCCTCACTGAACAGTCGCTCCGGAGATTTCTCCTTCTGCTCGGTTCATTTTGTCGGTTAAAGTATTGTTTTTCTCGGTTTTCGACCGAATTTAAACCGCAACCGGTCGGTTCAGACTCTGTCTGTGGTATTGTGAGTACTAGATAGGTTTTAAATTAATTTCTGTTCTGTGTGGAACTTGTAAACGGTTTATCGGTTCGGTTTGAACCGATCAGGTTGTTTAAAATATATTAATCTGTCATTTAGAGTGTGGTTACCGGTTCTTATTGGTTCTAAAAAAAACTGATTTTATTACGGTTTTTTCCATGACCCGTGACACGGTTGGGAACCGATAAGAGGGTCTTACCTGGCAGATTGCCATAAACGGGTAAGTTTGGTTAGGCTGACATTATGTCTGAGAAACCCAAAAGAAAAACCGGGCCCACTGGGTTTCAACACTGCAGTGTCTGTGGGAAGTCTTTGCCAAGGCTGACCCCCACACCACCTGTGTTTATTGCCTGGGGTTTGACCACCTCAGTGCAGACTGCCAGATTTGTAAAAATTTTCCTGTAGCTACCCTGGAAAAGAGAGTTAGTAGGCTCAGGGAAAGGGAGGCCAAAAAGTCCGCTGAACCGGATGACCAGCCTGGTTCGGTTCCAACCGAACTGGAGGGAGTGCCCTCTGACCAGGGCAAGACTTCCTCGGGCAAAAGGAGATCTGACTCTGAGGAGTCGGTTCCAGCAAAAAGGACTAGGAAATCAGCTGGTGTGGAGCCAAAACTTTCCTCTCCAACCGCTGAAGAAATAGCCAAAGCGATTAAAATTGTCCAGTCGCTTTCCCCGGTTCTGACCGAACCGGCACTATCAGGTAAGCGTCCGGTTCGGTTCCACCGGTTCAAGAGTATGATTTAGAGGAATATTATGAACCGGAGGAGGGGGGAAGAGGAATATGAGGAGAGTGAATGTGGATTTGAAAGTCTGGATGTGCACATTGAACTGGACATCTCCTCAGACAGACCTTCAGGAGTGTCTCCTCCTAGGCCTTCTGAGTCCCCTTCTCATTTTATGTTTTATAAAAAAGTGGCTGAAACCCTCCAGTTCCCTGTGGAGGAAGCTGTGGATGATCAAGAGGAGCCTGACTGTGGAAATGATGGATATCCCAGAGTCTAGGAGACTGTCTATTGCTTTGCATAAATCTTTTGGGAAACAGACAGTAAAAATTCTAAAAACTCCTCACACTATACCTCCTGTGGATAAGAGAATGGACAAGAGGTACACATTGTCAGGCTCTGATACGGAGTTCCTTACTCAACAATGCAGCCATGTTGGGCTAGTGCAGGCTGCAGCCTGTGACAAGGCAAATATTCCCTTGGCTTCACACACCCTGACAAGGACTCTGGGAGGATTGATGCCATGGCAAAGAAACAGTACATGGTAGCATCCTTGGGACTCAGACAGGCAAATTATATGGCTTATGTTGCTGGATATCAGAAATCCAGATGGGATACTGTTATGGCTCTAGCAAAACAGGTCCCTGGCCATCTTGCCAAGGAGCTGGAGCAGGTGGCTGCTGATGGTACTGAGGAATCCAAGGTGCAGTTCCATGCTGCAGTGGACTCTAATGATGTGTCATCAAGAGTCATGGCTACATCTGTGGCACTTCGCAGAATGGCTTGGCTCAGATGTACTAGCCTGTCACAGGATACCCAGACTAAGGCCATGGATTTTCCTGTTGTGGGTAATTCTCTGTTTGGGGAGCAGGCAGAGAATTACATGAAGAAAATGGATGAGTATAGGACCACCTATAGGAGTGCACATGCCAAGGAAAGGCAAGCCACTCTTCAAAGGCAGCTTTCCAGGGGCAGGGGCAGGCCTTTTCATAGGCCTTTTTACCAAGCCCAGGCCTCCTCTTCTGCTTACGTCCAGACGGGGTTCTTTAGAGGGAGAGGCAGACTGGGTACAAGCAGGCGTGCGTTCCACCCCTCAGCCTAAAGCCCCTGCCAAGCAGGCACCCTGATGGGGTTGCCAGGGCCGATTCTCCGCTACCTGTAGGGGGCAGGCTGGCTTACTTTGTCCAGGACTGGAAGTCTCTGACATCAGACAAGTGGGTCCTGGAAGTAGTGAGCCAGGGACTGGTTCTCAGCTTCAAAAAATTTCCAAAGATGAGAACCAGATCCTTTCCACCTGCAAATCCACCAGAGGCACTTGCCCTAGAGGCAGAGGTCTCTTCCCTCCTGGCTCTCAGAGCTGTGGAAAGGGTTCCACCCCTATACCAGGGCAAAGGATTGTACTCCAGGTACTTTCTTACCCCAAAAAAGACAGGAGAATGGCGGCCCATCCTGGATCTCAGATACTTAAACAAGCACCTTTTAAAACCAAAATTCAAAATGGTGACTCTGGGAATTATTCTACCTCTCTAAGGCCAGGGACTGGCAGCCCCTGGACCTCAAGGATGCCTCTTCCATATTCTCATCAGAAGCTCCCATCGAAAGTACCTCAGGTTCGAGCTGCCCTCAGGCCATTACCAGTTCAGAGCAATGCCCTTTGGCCTCACCTCTGCTCCAAGGGTATTCACAAAATGCCTGGCAGTAGCAGTTGCCTCCCTAAGAAGGCAAAAAATTGCCATCTTCCCTTACCTGGACGACTGGCTCATAGTAGGCCAGTCTCCAGACCAAGTCAAGTTACACCTACAGATAACTCAGCAACTGCTCACCTCTCTGGGTTTCCTTCTGAATCTTTCAAAGTCAGTTCTAGAGCCTGTCCAGCTCCTCACCTTCATAGGCGCAGAGCTGAACACAGAGAAAGCCAGAGCCTTCCTTCCTTTGGACAGGGCAAGGACCCTGGTCTCTCTGGCCTCCTCATTCACCTTGCAGGTCTCTCGACCACCAAGGCATTTTCTACAGATCCTGGGGTACATGGCTGCTTCTACAGCAGTAGTGCAGGGAGCAAGATTTCAGATGAGGGACATCCAGTTCCATTTGAGAGCCTTTTGGTCTCAAAGGAAAGACCCTCTAACCAAATTGATCCCAGTAACTCGAACCCCTGATCCAAGCCCTACAGTGGTGGCAGGATCAGAGCAATCTGAGACAAGGGGTTCCCTTTGTCACTCAGTCTCACTCCTTAATCCTTACTACAGATGCATCCCTCTTGGGGTGGGGAGCACACATGGGCGACCTCACTACCCAGGGATTGTGGTCCCCTCAGGAATCTCTGCTCCACATCAATCTGTTGGAACTCAGAGCAGTTTTTCTAGCACTTCAAGTTTTTTTCCCAAATCTGTTCAGAACAAAGTTGTACAGGTCAGAACAGACACCGCCACCACAATGTGGTACATCAACAAGCAAGGAGGCACTCGGTCTACGGCCTTGTGCACCGAAGCAATGAAGTTGTGGTCTCTGGCTTACTCCCTGAACACCTCCCTTACGGCAGTTCACCTCCCAGGCAAGGACAATGTCCTGGCAAATGCTCTCAGCAGGATTTCCCAGGGCCATCACGAATGGTCACTGGACCCCCTGGTCCTGGAGGTAATATTTGCCAGATGAGGCACCCTCAGATGGATCTTTTGCAGCCCCAGACAATCACCAACTTCCCTTTTTGCTGCAGGCCCCAGTGTTGGGCTCAGTCCCTCTGGATGCCTTAGTTCTCAATTGGAAGGAAGTTTCTCATGCTTTTCCCCTTCCTCTCCTGTTCAAAGTGTTAGTCAAAATCAGATCTCAATCCTGCAAGATGATTCTGATTGCTCCAGATTGGACCAGACAACCCTGGTATCCACTCCTACTGTCCTTAGCAGTCCACCTTCCCCTGTGTCTTCCCAGGAATCACAACCTGTTAACCTGTGCTCAGGGGAGGGTTTGGTACCCGAACCTCAAATCTCTCAATCTCAAGGCCTGGCTCTTTAAGAGTTAGAGTTTGCTGACCTACACCTCTCCCAAGGTGTATTGGATATACTGAAGGCTTCTAGGAAACCTTCCACCAGGGCTACCTATAATTCCAAATGGAAGAGGTTTTCCATATGGTGCTCTGGGAAGCATATTTCTCCAGAATCTGCTGATTTACCCACAGTCCTGGATTATATGGTCCATTTAAATACTTTGGGGCTGAGACCAGCTACCCTAAAAGTACATTTGGCAGCTGTGTCTGCTTTTATTTCAGCAGGTAAACCCTCTTCTCTTTCAGCTCATCCTGTATTCTCCAAGTTTTTTAAGGGATTGCTTCACACCAACCCTCCATTCAGGGCCCCTGCCCCTGCCTGGGATCTTAATGTTTGCATTGCTCAGCTTATGCAACCTCCCTTTGAGCCCTTGTCTTCAGCAGAGCTTAAGTACTTCACTTGGAAGACTGTGTTTCTGGTAGCCATCACTTCTGCCAGACGCATAAGTGAATTACAAGCTTTGTCAGTGGAGCCTGATTTTATCTCCTTTCATAGAGATAAGGTGGTCCTCAGGACTAACAGGAAGTTCTTGCCTAAGGTGGTTTCAGATTTCCACCTTAATCGATCTATATCTCTTCCAGTGTACTTCACTGACCATTCCTCCTCTGGCGAGAGGAGGCTGCACAGCTTAGATGTGAAGAGAGCCCTTAGTTACTACATAGAGCGTACCAAGGGTCACAGGTTTGACTCCTTCCAACTGTTCCTCACTTATGGTGAGGTTGGTAAAGGGAAACCTGCCACTAAAAGATCCATTGCCAGGTGGATTGTCTTTTGTATCCAATTCTGTTATGAAAAGCTGGGTGAGGTTCCTCCCTCAGGCCTGAGGGCTCACTCTACGGAGGTACAGCTGCTTCCTGGCTGCTGCCAGGGACATCCCTATTCTAGAGATTTGTCAAGCAGCTACCTGGAAAACAGTTCACACTTTTACAAAGCATTACTCCCTGGACATCCAGGCTAGGAGTGATGCTCGGTTTAACACAGCTGGCTTCAGAGCCCTATTTCCTAAGTAGGTTCTGTCCCTCCTCCATGGAGTACTGCTGTATAGTCTGCATATGTCATAATATAGCAAGACTTCGTGTTGTTTGAAGAAAAAATGACTCACCTTAGTAATGTTGTTTCTTCTAATGGAGTCTTGCTATATTATGACCTCCCCCCGCTTGCCCCTCTCAGAACCTCTGTTTTTGGGATGTGGGTGGGCAGTGCAGTTTTTGCACTCAGTAGATGCCCACCTTGTTGTTTTCACCCCTCCTTTTTGGGGTGACTTGGTGTTGTGTTTTTCATTTTTTGGGTCTCCTGACTTGAGTCTTTGTTTTGGGACCAGAAAATGTGTTCTTATGTTTAGTAGCCAGTTGGCTAGTGTAGGTTTACAGCTTCCACACAGGACCTCGGTGAGTTTAGCTCGTAAAGATCTGACGGTTTGAGTTTGAAGAACAACAGACAGAGTTTCAACCGAGCTCGAGCTCAGCGTTCCATACCTGGCATGGAAAGTTAACTCTTTCACCTCCGGAGCAGTTCGGAAGGTTGGGACTCACTGCATATGTCATAATATAGCAAGACTCCATTAGAAGAAACAACATTACTAAGGTGAGTAATTTTTTCGTCTGTTTTCTGCCCGTCAACCAGTTTGCCACCCAGTTGACCGTCTGACCCACCCCGAGCCTACCCAGCTTATTAATCAGTCTTCTATGTGGAACAGTATTGAATGATTTGCTGAAGTCAAGGTAGGTGATATCAACTGCTCCCCCTTGGACCACCGCTCTGGTTACCCAGTCAAAGAAATCTATGAGATTAGCTTGACAGGACCTTGCTTTTGTAAACCCATGCTGTCTTGGATCCTGTGCTCCTATGGATTCCAGGTGTTGCACTATCCTTTCCTTAAGGAGTGCCTCCATAATCTTGCCCACTACTGAGGTAAGACTGACTGGTCTGTAGTTCCCTGTCTCCTCCCTGCTGCCGCTCTTGTGGAACGGGATCACATGACCCTTTTCCAGTCTTCTGGGACCTCTCCTGTGCTCAGAGACTCACTAAACAGTTCTGATAATGGCTCTGCTAGTTGTACCCTTAGCTCCTTTAATACCCTGGGATGTATGCTATCAGGTACCATTGAGTTATCCACCCTGAGCTTATTGAGCTCTTGTATGACCCTTTCTTTTGTGAAGGGACTAGTGCTCATCTCCCTCCCCCTGTGTCCATGGTGCTGAGCTGTGGGCCCTGCCCTACCTTCTCTTCAGTAAATACTGAGCAGAAGTATCTATTTAGGATAGATACTTTTACATGGTCCTCTTTCTCACACGCCCTCTCATCTCCTTTGATCTTAGCAATACCCCCTCTGGACTTTTCTCCTTTCACTAATAGAAAGTCTTGTCACCGTCTTTTACTGCTTGTGCTTAGTGTTTCCTCAGTTTGGGGCTTTGCCTGCCTTACTGCCTTCCCTGCTTCCCATAGGGAGGCATACCAAACTTCCCTATCTTCATTCCACTGTGTTCCCTTATATTGCCAGAAGGCTAGCCTTTTGGCTCTGACCTTTTCTGCTACTGTTTTTGAGAACCAAAGTGGTTTCCTTCTTCTTTTGCACTTCCTTTTCTCTATAACACAATGGGATGTTGCTTCAAGTATTGCATCCTTAATGCTTGCCCACTTTGCCTGTACCCCCTCACCTATATTTCTTTTTGTCAGGGCTAGCTTAACTCTGTTGGCCATCTTATCAAAGTCAGCTCCTCTGAAGTCCCATATTTTGCCTTGGAATGGGATGATTTAGTTGTAGTGGCCAAATTGAACCATACCATGTGATGGTCACTGGCCCCCAGGTGACCTTCTACCTGGAGATCTGTGATCCTTTCTCTGTTAGTCAGTACTTAATCGAGGATAGCCCTGTCTCTTGTGGGTTGTTGTACCAGTTGTTTGAAGCCCTCCCCTTGCAGGGAATCTACCATGTGTCTAGTTCTGGCAGATGTTCCTACTGGCATTGACCAATCTCTGTCTGGCACGTTGAAGTCTCCTATTCTCAGAACCTCCCCTTTAGCTGTCATGTTTTGTATATCTTCTAACAGTAATGTGTCTGTGTCCTCCCACTGGTCTTGGGGGGCCTGTAGACAACCCCAGTTCTTATGGCTTTCCTGTTTCCCGGGTGACCCACAGTTCTTCTGGCTCCTTATGTGTATTCTGAATTTCTGTAGCTTTGATATTTTCATTGACATACAGGGCCATTCCACCCCCCCATTTTTGCACCTCAGTCTCTTCTGAAAAGTACTTAGCCAGGTACTGAAGTCTCCCAAGTGTGGTTACTGGTAAACCACATCTCGCTAATTGCTACTATGTCCAGTTTAGCTTCTTTCATTATTGCCTGCAGGTCTGGGATCTTGTTTCCCAGACTGTGAGCATTTGTGTACATGATTTTCAATTGGCCAGATTTTGGTGTGTTAGTTGTTGGCATGTCACCTGTGCATCATATGGGGAGCTGGACCTTTTTCCTTACCTGGTGATGCAGATGAACTGCAAACATGCTGAACTCCTGTTTGACCACTAGCTGAGGGGGGAGGAGGGGTGTTCTTTCCATTCGATGTATGGGGTGCTGCACTCTTCTCCCCATTTGCTAGTTTAAATATTCTGCAAAGACGTCAAATTTCTGCCCCAATGCACTGACTCCCTCCTTAGTCAGATGCAGTCCATCAAATTTAAAGAACTTTCACTCCCAAAACTGTTGCCAGTTCCCTGCAAATTTGTGTCATTTTTCCTGGCACCAGCCCTTGAGCCACATGTTTAGCTCCCCTATCTCCCCTTCTCTGACCTTCTGTCCATCTGCCCCCCTCTCCTAGACTGGCAGGATCGCAGAGAAGGAGATGCTGGACGAAATGGATGATAGTATGTCACCCAGCCTGGTCAGGTGTTCCTTGGTCTCCACAACTGACAGGCTGGCGAGATCATTAGTCCCTATGTGTACCAGGACGTCAATGTTTTCTCCTGCTTCCTGAACAATTTTTAGCAACGTGGTCAGTGTCTCTCCATACTGATGTACCTGGGAGATATCTGACCATTACACCTGGCTGGTGATAGGAATCAACTCCCCGAATCATGGAGTCTCCTATGATCAGAAGTTTTTTGGATTTCCTTTTTGCTTTTTTTGTTTGGTTCCTGTTTTGGGCGAGTTTTGTTGTGCTAGCTCCTGTGCTGCAGTATCCTGCTCTGCAGTGTCCTCTGCCTCTTTGTTTGATTTCGGAGATGGAGGCAGATACCTGTTTGTAGTTTTTATATGGTTTGTGGAGGTAATATGTTGGAGAGCACTGAGTGATGGGGCACCCGATTTGTCCCTCCTAACCATCTGCCAACCTCCCAGACCAGCTACCCTCTGTGGTCAAGATGCTTCTGTTGGATGTTGGTGAAATAGCGGGTGGTTCTTATAATATATTTTCTCCAGGTCCCTCTTCATTTTCTGCACCCCTTCTGGAGTATCCGCTCTGTTGCAGATCTTGGTGTCATCTGCAGATAGGCAGACCTTTACTTCCAGCCCCTCTGCAGTGTTACTGATGAAGACATTGAACAGCACTGGTCCCAGTACTGATCCCTGTGGTAGTCCATTGGTCACCCCTCTCTCCCCCTGGGTTGGATACCGTTTACCACCACCCTCTGTCTTCTGTCCATCAGCAAGTTTCTAACCCAGTGTATTGTCTTATGCCCCATGCCCAGACTACTCGTCTTGTTAACCAGCCTTCTGTGTGGGACGGTATCGAAGGTTTTGTTGAAATCTAGTTAGGCGATGTCTAACGCACCTCTCGGATTCACTTCCCTAGTCACCCAATCAAAAATATCTATCAGACTTGTTTGACAAAATGTTCCTGCTGTGAATCTGTGTTGCCTCAGGTCCTAGGCACCATTGGATTCCAGGGGTGGGGCCGCTTAGGGGCACCAATCCAGGGGCTGCTTTGGAGCGACTCACCCCTCTTCTGGCTCCCTAAGCTATCTTTCTTATTTTGGCAGTAGGAACCAGTCTCGTATACAAGGGCTATGCTATGGTCACTGTGCCTGTCCGTCCCTCCGCCCTTGCTGGTCGGCAATGGCCCCCAAATCTAGGGGTTTGCTTCAGATGGCTTCCTAATTTTATAGCTTTAAAATATTTACAAGGAGGGTGGAGAGTGTGCACAGGGCTCGTACCACGAAAAGTAGTGGGAGGTGATTGTTGCTACAGTATGTTTGAGAAGTGCGGAGATGAGGTGGATTCTGGATTACAGGAATGGATTTATGTTTACAAGTTGTAAGCTTGGGGTTCACTAACTATGGGGGGTGTTAAGAGTTGGGGAGGGGCAAGTGGGGCAGGGAAACCAAAGGAGGGGTATGAAGGGGAAGTTTCTCAGTGTAGATTTTAGAGAGTTTGGGGGGGAGTTAGTTCAGTTTGTAAGTTTTGAGAAATGAGAGGAAAGTTTATTGTTCTGTCATTATGTGTTTAAAAACTTCAAACAGCCAGCAAGCAACAACCATGTAATTTGAGAGCATCAACAATCATGTACTAATAACTTTGGTGCACAATTTTTAATTGTACTGAAACCATAGGGTCATTGATATTCATTACATGGAATGTCAGTGGTCTTAAAACAGTGGAGAAAAGGGGCTGTGGGCTGTCTTGTATTAAAAAAACAAACAAAAAAAAAAAGGGGGAGATATGGTCTTCTTACAAGAGACCCACCTGACCAGGGACGAATCTGATAAATTGGCATCTTCCTGTGGAGGGACACTGTTGGTGGCGCCCTTTACTTCTAAGGCTAGGGAGGTGGCTATTTGGTTTCGCCCTAACTTGGGGGCCACCATACACAATACGATTTCAGACCCGCAGGGTAGGTACGTGGTTGCAGATGCAACAGTAGGTGGAATGAGATTTACCCTGGTGTCTCTCTATGGCCCAAATTTTGATAACCCTGATTTCTTTCACCATCTGGCGTTTGTTCTGGATCCTTACCATGATGATGATGTTGTTGGAGGGGATATTAATACCTTTTGGGATCCTGTTTTAGACCACTTGGGAACCAGAGCCTGTCCACCCCATCCTTATAGACCCTAGCACGAGAAAGGGCACTAGTAGAGGTGTGTTGTTATTTACACTCACAGGAAAATGAGTACGCCTTTTTTTCACACGCCCATTGCCTCTATACCAGAATAGATTTTTATTTTGTTTATTTCATAAATCGGATTTACAACCTTTGAGTCAGAGAATCATTTACAAAGGCACCTCGTCACAGGGAGGGTAGACAACAACTGACAGTGAAATACAACAATGGAGGACGATACAGGTGAAGTACAACAAAGAGAAGATACAAAGCAATTCCAATAATACAAGAAAACAGAGGCTTGCAATCAATTACAGATTCGACCAACACTCATAGAAAATAAGGCACGCTGTAGTGGGTCTGTGGAGCGAGTACCTGGGGAGAGTGGAGGACCATGGTCTCTGGGGTGGGGGGATGGGGGGGGAGGAGGCAGTCCGAGAAGACGCTGCCTGATACAGAGGGCCGGATGTGTACAGGCTCTAGGGCAGTCAGGGGCACTTACAGTTCCGAGTGTCTGTGAGGTGGTTGTGGAGGGCGATTTTAAAAGGGCTGAATTTGGGGATGCTAGTGATATGAAGGGGGAGGGCGTTGTACCAGGAGGGGGCTCTGTAGTAGAAGTACCTTTGGGCAAGTGAGGTCCTGGTTCTTGGAACCTGGAAGGTGGCCTTGGCTGCACTTCGGGTGGCGACCGACTGGGAGGCCGGTTTAAGGGAAGTGGTAACCTCGGGAGGGGAGAGCCCAAGTAGTGATTTTTTTTTATTTTTTTGGCCAGTATACAGGTGTGGTAGCGCAGGCGCTCATCAAAGGTGAGAAGATTAGTGGAGGAGTAGAGCTGGCATGTGTGTGTTCTGCTAGGGGCCCCTGTCAGGAGCCTGCAGGCCTTGTTTATTGAGATCTGGACTTTGGTAAGGGCGGTGGAGTCAGCTGCAGCATAGATGGGAAGCTCGTAGTCTACCAGAGACAAGATAGAGGAGGTGATAGCCAGCCGGAGGGCATTCTGAGGGAGACTATCTCTGTGGCAGTAGAGGACTCCAGTCCATGTGTTTACTGCAGTGGACAGGGTTTTGAGGTGGGCTTGGAAAGTGAGTGCTGAATCAAAAGTGATGCCCAAATATTTGTATGCTGTTATCTGTTCAGTGGGGTGCCGGGTGCTGGGGAGGATGAGGAGGGGGTCATTACTGGCGTTGCTCCGATGGTGGGCAAAGAGCCTGGATTTTGTCTTTCTGAGGTTCAGGACCAGACGGTGGTCGAGGAACCATTTTTCAGCTTGGCTGAAGACGAGCTGAAGGGAGTCCTGGAGGGTGGTGGGGTCGGGTTGGGAGGCGACGAGTACTGCCTGAACAGGAGCTAGGAAGGGTGTTGAGAAAGAGACTGAACAGGGTAGAGCCCAGGATGGATCCCGGAGGGACACCGGAGCGGAAAGGTAGAGCGGTTGATAAGGTACCGTTCATCTTGATCTGTTGGGATCTGTTATGGAGATAACTAGAGAACCAGGCAAGGGGGCTGGGTGAGAAACCCAGCTGGTGGAGGGAGTCAAGCAGGAGGGGGTGGCACACAGTGTCAAAGGCCTTAGATAGGTCAATGAACACTGTCCCGGTAACGTCGCCAGAGTCAAGTGCAGAGTGTATGTGATGTGAGAACTCCAGCAGGGCTGATTATGCAGATTATATGCTCATGTCCTCAGGGCTGCTTTGGGGTGAGATTGGATCTAAATATGGCCCCATCTGTGTCTCTGACCACTCTCCCTGGGGGTAGATTTGGGGTTGAGCAGGGAGGAACGACCACCCAGGCATTGGCGCCTGGATCCCACCTTAACGGACCAGTCTTTCAAAGATCAGATGTCCAAGGCCATTAAAGAAATTCTCCTCCACAAGAAAGTAGTAGACACTACAGCGATAACCACTTGGGAGGCTCTAAAGGCATATGTGAAGGGGGTAACTATTTTGTATACGGCCCACAAACGTATATCCAGGAAAAAGTAGATCTTGAGAATCAACTGTTAGAGTTGGAGAGAAGAGTAATGTCAGGGGGGAAGGGGGTAAACTTTGGGGGCCTAAAACAACTCTGAGGGAAACTCGATCAGCTCTCCAAACATATCGAGAGGAACCTCCTATTGGCTTGGGCAGGCATACATTTCAGGGGAGATAGGGCTGGAAAGTGACTGGCTGACAAGTGAAAAAGCAACTGTCGGATAGAGTTATCCTGGCCATAGAGACACAGGGGGGAGATGGTTCCAGTGATCATGAAAGCATTAATAAAGCTTTTCAGACTTTCTACGGAACACTTTACATCTCTGAGGTACCCCCAGGTGTGTATCACCAGACACTTTCCTGAAAGAAATCCCCCTGCCCACCTTGGACCCCTCTCTATGGGAGGATCTAGTCTGTTCAAACAACATGAAGTCTTGCTGTATTCTGACTATATGCAGTTAGCCCCAGCACTTGAACTGCTCCGGAGAGTAAAGGGTTCACTCTATGCAAAGGCATAGAACGTTGAGCTGGAGCTCGGTTTTCAAACCTCTGTCTGTGGTATTCTGAAGTGTAACCATCAGATTCTTTACTCCGTCTTACTGTGAGATTTATCCTGCGCTTCCATTTGATCTATGTAGAAGCATCTAAAGTGCAATTCCATGCTGCTGTAGATTCTAATGATGTTCATTCCAGGGTCATGGCTACATCTATCTCCATGAGGAGATTTGCTTGGCTTAGGTGTACCAACCTCTCACAGGATACCCAGGCTAAGGACATGGATTTTCCTGTAACTGGTTATTCTCTTTTTGGGGATCAAACAGAGAATTATATGAAAAAAATGGACGAGTACAGGACCACCTATAGGAGTTCTGCAGCCAAAGAGAAGCAGACCACTCGCCAGAGGCAGCAGTCCAGGGGCAGGCCTTTTTACCACGCTCAGGCCTCCTCCTCTTTTCAGCAGTGGGGGTTCTTTAGGGGAAGAGGTAGACGAGGGATAACTAGGACCCCATCAGCTACTCAGTATAAGCCCCCTAGCCAAGCAGACACCCAGTCAGGGTCGCCTCCCCAATGCCAGCAGGGGGCAGGCTGGCTCACTACTCCCAGGCCTAGGAGTCTATTACTTCAGACAAATGGGTCCTGGAAGTAGTGAGCCAGGGACTTGCTCTCAGTTTCAAAAGGTTCCCAAGAATGAGAGTAAGGTCCTTCAGTCCTCCCTCTCCCTTGGAGACAAAGGACTTAGAGGCAGAAGTCTCCTCTCGTCTGCCTTTGCAAGCAGTAGAGAAGGTACCTCTTTGTCACAGGTGAAAAGGACTGTATTGCAGATACTTCCTTAACTCAAAAAAGACAGGGGAGTGGCGACCCATCTTAGATTTAAGGTGCCTGAATAAACATTTGACAAAACCAAAGTTCAAAATGGTGACTCTGGGAGTAATTCTTCCCTCTTTGAGACCAGGAGACTGGCTAGCCTCCCTGGATCTCAAGGATGCCTACTGCCACATACCTATCAGACATTCCCACAGAAAGTACCTCTGGTTCGAGTTGCCTCAGGCCATTATCAATCCAGGGCCATGCCCTTCGGCCTAACATCTGCTCCAGGGGTGTTCAAGTGTCTTACAGTAGTGGTGGCATTCCTCAGGAGGCAGGCTATCCTTCTGTTCCCATACCTGGACAACTGGCTCCTAGTGGGCCAGTCCTCAGACCAAGTCAAGTCAGCCTTAGAGGTCACCCAAAGACTTCTAGAGTCCTTGGGTTTCATTCTAAATCTAGAGACGTCTATTCTAGAACCAGCCCAACTTCTCACCTTCATAGGGGTGGAAATAGATACTGTTCAGGCAAGGGCTTTTCTCCGTCTCTCAAGGTTTCAGTCATTGGTCACTCTGGCCTGCTCTTTTCGTACTCTAGTGTCTCGTCCAGCCAACTTTCTACAACTGCGGGGCCACATGACAGCTTCCACAGCAGTAGTTCAGGGAGCAAGATTTCGGATGAGAGATGTACAGTTTCATCTTGGATCTTATTGGTCTCAGAAAAAGGACCCTTTCTCCAAACTGGTACCAGTCTCTCAAACCTTAGTTCACGCCCTCCAGTTGTGGCTGGAGGAAGATTGTCTTTGACAGGGGTTCCCCTTTATCAGTCAGGTCCCTTTGCGACTCTCACCACAGATGCCTCCCTGCTGGGGTGGGGAGCCCACCTAGATCATCTTACAGCTCAGGGAGCTTGGTCTCACCAGGAGTCCCTTCTGCATGTAAATCTTCTGGAATTGAGAGCTGTCTTTCTGGCACTTAAGACATTCTCGACTTTCGTTCAGGGGAAAGTAGTGCAAATCAGGACAGACAATACCACAACCATGTGGTACATCAACCGATGGGGAGGCACTCGATCCTCTGCCTTGTGCACAGAGAACATGAAGGTATGGTCTCTAGCATATTCCCTTCAGGCTTCCCTGATGGCTGTGCATCTTCCAGGAAAGGACAACATACTAGCAGATGCTCCGAGTAGAATCTCCCAGGGACATCACGAATGGTCCCTGAACCCTCCAGTTCTTCGAGTCAGCTTCAACAGATGGGGCACTCCAGAGACAGATCTCTTTGCAGCCCTGGACAGTCATCAGCTTCCTCTTTATTGTTGCAGACCACCTCTTCTGGGCCCTGTCCCTCAGGATGCTCTTCTGCTGAATTGGGCAAGCAGGTTTCTGTATGCATTTCCTCCTTTTCCTCTGATATTCAGGTTCCTGATAAAAAAAAAAAAAAAAAAAATAAAACAGGTCTTAACCTTGCAAGGTGATTCTGGTGGCTCCAGATTGGGCCAGTCAGCCTTGGTATCCTCTACTGTTGTCACTGTTAGTAACACTACCCTTGTCTTCCCAGACAGCACAATCTCCCCATCTCCTGTCTGGGAGCATTTTGTATCCCAACCTTCAGACTCTCAGGCTCAAAGCCTGGCTCTTGAGGAGCTAGAATATGCAAGTTTGTACCTTTCCCAATCAGTCCTGGATATTTTAAAGGTTAGCAGGAAACCTGCTACTAGAAAGACTTAGTACTCCAAATGGAAAAGATTTGGGTTTTGGTGTTCCAAGAGGCATACTAAGCCAGAACTGGCTGATATTGCCACTGTATTGGACTATTTTGGTACATCTTAACAGTTTAGGCCTCCAACCTACTACCCTCGAGGTACATTTGGCAGCTGTGTCTGCCTTCCTTTCTGCTGGTAAGGGATCTTCCCTAGCTTCCCATCCAGTTTTCAAGAAACTTTTCAAATGTTTGGTTCATGTCAATCCTCCCTTAAGGGAGCCTACCCCTTCTTGGGATCTGAACATCTGTATTGCACAGCTTATAGCCCCCTTTATTTTTTTTTTTTATTTTCTTTATGCCCCTTCTCGCCGCTGAACTCCCTTTCTTCGGGAGTCTCCAATGGCCTTGTTCGTCTCTGCTCCTGCTAGCCAGTGACCAGTGCAGTCCATCCTTCCACGGAGCCTTGGATATTCCCCCCAGGTGGGTATGGGGTGGGGCCCTTACACCCCGACGTGTCTGTATTTTATCAGGAGATGCTGGTACTGGCGCCGGTAGGGGCATTGAGGATCGTGGCCAGGAGGTACGTCTGCTGGGAGTCCCGCCGGGTATTTCCTGGTTTTCTGGTGTCCTCCCCCCTGAGGATGTAGACACACAAGGAGAGCCAATGGGTCAGGCATGTATTGACGTGCAATCTCCTCCCGACTCTCGGTCTGCGTCCTCCCCTCCTCACTGACTGTCCCAGCTGCAGTGACGCCTGTGGTCACCCAGGTGGCGGTAGAGTAGCGGGACAGGCAATCCTCCCCACCCCGGACAAGGAGAGCGGCCGGATGGGCACTCTATCCTTCTCCCGCCCGCCTCGGCCGCTGGCGCCATGCAGCAGTAAACCTACCGCTGGGCCAACAGGCCGGCCATGCAGCCCCTTTTTGAATCTTTATCCTTGACTGAGCTGAAGTACTTGACTTGGAAAACTGTGTTCCTGGTGGCCATCACCTCTGCCAGGAGAATTGATGAATTACAGGCCTTATCTGTGGAACCTAATTTCGTTTCCTTTCATAGGGATAAGGTGGTCCTCCACACCAGTAGAAAGTTGCTTCCCTAGGTGGTGTCAGACTTTCATTTGAACCAGTCTGTCATTGCCTGTGCTTTTCACTGATCATTCCTCCTCTGGGGACAGGAGGTTACATAGTCTTGATGTAAAAAGGGCTCTTAGTTACTATATTGAGCATACTAATGCCCATAGGAAGGACTGCTCTCAGTTGTTTCTCACTTGTGGTGAAGTGGGAAAGGGCAAACCTGCTACCGAGAGGTCTATTGCCAGGTGGATTGTCTCTTGTATTCAATTCTGCTATTCTAAACTTGGGAAGGAACCTCCCTCAGGCCTAAGGGCTCATTCTACCAGAAGTACAGCTGCTTAAGTCGCAGCACCTAGAGCTATGCCTTTAGTGGACATATGCAAAACAGCTACCTGGAAATCTGTTCACACTTTTACCAAGCATTACTCTTTGGACATCCAGTCACAAAATGATGCTAGGTTTGGCACGGCTGTGCTGCAGAGTTTGTTCCCAAAATAGGTTCTGTAACTCCCTTCTCCAAGGGGATATTGCTTGGTAGTCTGCATATAGTCCGAATACAGCAAGACTTCATGTTTGAAGAAAAAAATTACTCACCATAGTAATGTTGTTTCTTCTAATGGAGTCTTGCAGTATTCTGACCTCCCTCCCTCCCTGCCTCCCCTCCTGGAACCTAGTAGTTTTGGGATGTGGTGGGGCAGGCACAGTGCTGCACCCCAGAGGTGTACTGGACATGCCTCCATCTCTTAGGGGGTTTCTTTAGTTTGTTATTAAGCATGTTTGGTAAATCACTACCTGTTGTGTTCTTTTTGGGTGTTCTCAACTTGAGTTTTTTGACCCTAAAAACCTTGTTTTGCCATTTGGCACAGCATTTTTGGAAACAGTTTCTTCCTTTGAGTTAGTTAGTTTAGTGCTCGTAAGAATCTGACGGTTACACTTCAGAATACCACAGACAGAGGTTTGAAAACCGAGCTCAAAGTTCTATGCCATTGCAGAGAGTTAACCCTTTACTGTCCGGAGCAGTTCAAGTGCTGGTGCTAACTGCATATAGTCAGAATACAGGAAGACTCCATTAGAAGAATGCATCTGCGTGTGTTTTGCATGTTTGGAGGGTGTGGAGGGACAGGCAGTAAAGCAGTAGCCGCAGAGATATATTAAATAGCCCTGTGTAGCTGAATTAGAGGTACTGCAGAGCTGTTGTCATAACAGTAAGTAGGAATATTATAGTTCAGCCAGGGATCAGCAGTTTAACCTCTGTTTATGCTTAGATAAGTGACCTGGGCGTTTTCAATACATTTTTGTTGTTTCTTGATTTGCACTGTGGCAGTTACTAAAAAGGCATAATAATAGTGTGACCCGGTACGTTTCTAGGTCACCTGTTATATAAATTGAACTCTTTTGTGATTAGGTAAACTAAAGGCTACGAGGGGACATGGTGGAACAATTTGTGCTTACTAAACATATCTCTGGCTTAGTAGGTGATCTTTTTATAGCCCTATACTTTGTATTATTAATTATCATAGCAACCTTGTACCATGGCTGCTGGCAATCATTCTGTTATTACTTCAACTGGCAACATTGGTTTTCAATGTATTGTTTGCCATATGTACTTGATTACATCTCATGACCTCCCTTCTCAACCTTATACCTGTTGCAAATGTCTAGAAATAAAAGAATTACACAGTATTGTGGAATGCTTTAGCTCCCGCTTAGCATCTTTAGAGCCAAGTCAAACAGAAATGTCTAAGTGCTTACAAATCTCTGATGTTATGACATCAGTAGATTAAAATCCGGTGCAAGTTGGAAATAATGATGTTAATCTCTTTTCAAATACTCTAGATATAAATGCAATAGGAAACGGCATTGTGTCACAACTTACTTGTTCCCCCTTTTCAGTTGATAAAACTAGAAAAAGAAATAGGGAAGATTATAGTGATTCTGATAACATCCTAGATGGGGATGATAATTGGTTTGAAGTACAGGGGAATAGAACAAGTAAAAAAAGTAGAAAGGCCCAGTTATTCAGTATTGATACCTATAATGGGTTTGACCTACTTAGTACCCTTCATACTAATTGTATGGACACAAATACAGACACACTATATGAGTCTAGGGAGCCCCCTATTTTGGTTAACCAGCATACTACATGCATTGCTGCTGGACTACAGGATCCTGATGTTCTTAGTTCAAGCAGTTCTCTTATTAATTTCCAGCCAGTCGAGTTAAACCACCCCTCTACTATTGGTAATCCAATATCAGGAAGCTTGACTACAAAACAAATTTGTTATTGGTGGCTCCCTTACTAAAGATTTGGATCGAGCAATATGTAATGATGACAAGGCTACTAGAACTTGTTCAAGTTTTAGTGGTACAAAGATATTACATTTTACTAGTATGATGAACATCTTCTTGAAATATTCTGGTGCTAATCCCATTGTTGTGATGCATGTTGGTGCAAATAACATTCTTCATGACTCAATTCATTCAATTAAGAGGGACTTTATTGCATTAACTAATAAACTGATTGATCTTGGTTGTGATGTATGTTTGTCAGAAATGTTACCTATTCCTCGTTTTTCGCCATTACTTAATCACAAGATTAAAGTTATAAATAATTGGCTCCGTAACTGGTGTTTACACCAATATTTGACATTACACATTGGGAGGAATTTGCACATCAAGACGAGTTGTACTGTGCTGATGGTTTGCATTTGAGCAAACGGGGTAATGCTGTTTTGGGGATGCATTTAATTGTCATAAATAAACATTTAAACTAAGGGGGCGTGTCTGTGACCACTTCATTACACATACCAGCTCCCAGTGGTAGTGTTACACATCATCTACTACACTGTTTATCCTTTAATGCTGGAACTTTGAATTATAAATTGGATGAACTACAATGCAGAATTCAACAAAATAAAATTGATATCTCAATATGTGAAACTTGGGGAGAAAACAAACTAACATGGGATGCTAATATATCTGGTTTTACTCTATACAAATTGAACAGACACAATAGGAGAGGTGGTGGTGTTGTACTGTACAGCAACAGCTGTCTGAATTCAATTGATATTTCCAGAACCGTCAAAAAACAGAATATTCAGACTGAATCCATCTGGGTAAAAGTGATTCTTTCAACATTCGATGACTTTATTATTGGTTCTTGTTACTACCCACCTAATTCTACAGTGGACGTTTTAGAAGTGATTCTAGATGAATTTGAAATGGCAAAAACCTTGGAGGCACTGTTATTACTGGGGACTTTAATTTGAGAGATGTCAGTTGGTTTAATTGTACAGTCAGTAGCAGCCAAGGGAAACAAATATTAAATTCATGTTCTCAATTAGGACTGAAGCAGAATGTTCTGATTCCAACAAGAGGTGACAACATATTGGATCTTATTCTGTCTGATGATGATTTAACAATTGACAGCCTCAGTATAAGTGACCCGATTGGGAATAGTGATCATAAAACTATCACATTTATCACTGACGAAATGTATACTTGTACTCCTAATAAAGCAATTATCTTTTTATATAATCAAGCTGACCAAATTAGTATTAAGCAGGTTGTCAATGACTTCAATTGGGAATCAGTATTAGTCCAATCCTCTCCTATACATTGTTGGGAATCATTTAAAAACATTTATCATTTTAGGGATTTATATATCCCATCCAAACTAAAAACTTCAAATATCAAAAAGACACCTAAATGGATGAATCAAACTATAAAAAGACTAATAAGAAAAAAGAAACAAAAATGCGATGCATACCAGAAAAATTAAACCACATCTCTTTGGGAATCTTATAAATCTACACTAAAAAAAATGTAAAAACATAATTAAAAAAGTTAAAACCAGATGGGAAACTAATCTTACCAGGAAAGCTAATAAAACTAATAGTAAAGAGTTCTATTCATATATAAACTCAAAAAAAAAAAAAAAAAAAAGTCAAGTAGGGCTATTATTACAAAACACATTTATGATTCTAAAGATATGGCTCATTTATTTAACATAGGGTTTTATAATGTTTCCATCAACATATCTGCTGACAATTCCATTCCTAACCCCCTCATCATTAATGATGGTGCCCGGATTGTTTTTTCTGAGGATGAAATAAATAACAAACTTTTCGCCCAAAAGAACAAATATAGCTCAGGCCCTGACAGTATTCTAGGTCACTTGCTGTTTCTGTTGGCTGATATTTTAGTTAAACCATTGAAGTTAATTTTTGAGTTATTTCTTGCCAATTGTTTTGTTCCACAAGATTGGAAAGACGCTAATGTTATTCCCATTTATAAAAAAGGGCCCAAAAACATGTGGGAAAATTATCGACCCATAAGTTTAACATCTTCGATTAGCAAAATTCTTGAGAGTCTCATTAAAGACCTGATTACACCCATTCTTAAAACAAGTGACCCTGAACAACATGGCTTTAGAGGTCGTCGTAGCTGTGCTACCAATTTGATGTGTTTTTATGAAAAAATTAGTTCCCTACTGAATCAGAGAATCCCGTGTGACATTTTTATAGATTTCAGCAAAGCTTTTGATGTGATACCACATTAGGCATTAACTCAAAAACTTTGTAATTCTAATGTCATTTGTTTTCTTGTAAACTGGATATCAAATTGGTTATGCAATTGAAACCAACAAGTTATGATTAATGGTTATAAATCCGATACATGTTCAGTGTTCAGTGGTGCACCTCAGGACTCTGTTTTGGGGCCCTGTCTTTTCCAACTATTTATCACTGATCTGACAAATGGATGTCAGTCTTTCCCTACTAAATATGAAGATGACATCAAAATAGGGGCATCACATACATTAGCACTTGATGCAGCAGTTATACAAAAATATCTGGATATTATCACTGATTGGGTTAACAGATGGGACATGCGGTTAAACACTTCAAAGTGTAAAGTCATGCAATTAGGTTCTTCTAATGAACACCACCAATATTTCTTGGCCGGTGATAGGCTAGCTCAGACTATAGATGAAAAAGACCTTGGGATTACAGTTTCTGATGATTTATCACATAATAGACAAGTGGAGTGACCTGGTCTATTCTACGGAATATAAGATCTAGAAAACCGGATGTGTTTCATTATATCGCTCATACGTCAGGCCCCATTTGGAATATGTTTCTCAACTTTGGAACCCCTTTAAGAAATCAGAATGTCAGTTGTTGGAAGGTGTACAGAGGAAATTTACAAAGAAAATTTCAGGTTTTGAAAATATTTCACATAATGAGAGGCTTGATCGCCTTAATTTGATGCCTCTTTCCACTCGACATCTTAGAGGCGACCTTATGCTTTTATACGACATCATTCAAGCCCTTATCTGATGTGTGAAATGGGTTTGGAATTTAAAGACCAGTTTCATGACATCAGGGGTCACCCACTTCAGTTGATTAGAAAATCTTTTTCTCATACCAATGGGAAATATTTTTTCACCATCAGAGTAATAGGACCGTGGAATAATTGACCACTTCATGTGATCATTAGTGAAACAAAAATTATATTTAAGTATCGACTGGATGCATTAATTAATGCTGGTTATGAATTTGGCTTACTATTCTTTGGTTTAGTATGAGAGCATTATGCACTTTGGCCTTCTCGCTCTCCTGTTAACCTTAGTATGAACCTTGGTATGAACATTACTATGGTAAGTAATTTTTTCTTCTCTTACAGCCTCTAGTGGTGCTGAGTGTAGGAGTTAAAAGTTTTCCCCTTTAACTCTAATTTTCGAGGGAACTTAGTCCTGAGATGGATCCTGTCTCCACCTTTTTCACTTGCAGAGGGGAGAGAGCGGATTGAGACATTGTAGCCCACCTTGGGCAGACTAGATGGATCAAGTGGTCTCCATCTGCCGACACCATTCTTATGTTCTTATCTGCTCAGCAGGCGGGGTTGACATCTGGTGTGTCATGCCTTCGTGCCTTCAGAAGCTCATGCCTCAGAGTCTATTTTTCTTGTCTAAATGAGATCCTGTTCTCTAGTAGGGAACTATCTCGACATAACTCGCATGGTTCCAGATTTCTAAGAGGATGAGTGTCTGCAGAGTTTCTAGCTACCATCCTGGTCTGCTTTGGGCACCTTGGGTGTTAGGAGGCAGCGTTCCTCCTTTTCTTCTCTCCTCTCTCCAGCTTTCACCCCCTCCACCTCTATTCCTTATTTCTTCATCTTTTCTTTCCCACTTCCTCCAGCTTCTTCTATCCCTACCCTTAGCCTGCCTGGTGGATGGGGTCCATTTTCCAGACCCAGTTAGACAGCCCCTCCTCTTGCTCGGCTTATTCCTTTTTCAGTTTACATCCTTTCCTTATCCTGTCCTTTGGGCTCCCTTGCCCACCTTCTCCCTTATTTTTCTTGGTCTTTGATTTCCCTCTCCTGCGAGCTAGAACTGAAGGGATGGAGGGGCAGGCGTCCATTACTGGCCAACCCACGAGCGCCATGTAGTACATCTGCCTCACGGGCGGCGCCTTTTCCGATGTCATTCCCTCTTTCAGATAGGGAGAAAGCTTTTTACAGCTAAAAGGCTTCCTGCGGGGTCCTGGCGCCTCCAACTTGAACCTACCAGTGATAAATGGTGAAGATACACAGGAAGATCAAGAATTACGATAGGTACATAATTTTCATTTCTTTTCTTTTTTTTTTTTTACAAATGGTGCATACTAAAGCAATAATATGACTAGCAAGACAGTACAGGCTTTCGGGGTAAGTGTGGTCAAATTTCTGCTTACCAAAGGATTTGCAGCCTACCCTGGGTGGTACTTAATTGCAAGAGTTCTCCATGTGTATCATCAACTACCTCATTTGGCAGAGGCAGGATCTCCTGGGGCCGATTTTTGTAACTGAGTGTTGCAGCTGGGATGGTGCCCAATTGGCTTACATTTGCTAATCTGTGAGGGGTGGGGTGGGGGACATGATCCACTAGATATTTAATATTTTTCCAGGAGCCCAGTAAGAAAAGAAAAGTTTGTAGTGTGTGGTTAAATGCAATTGCCAAGGATTTCCTTGCGCTGTAGTAGCTATGTCATGATGATGTTACGGTGCACTGAGGACATCAGTGCAGCAGCACAACAACATAGAATGTCTTTGTGCAGCTATCTTGTTCTAACCATGGCTCTGATTGCTGACGCTCCTACAGACAAAACAGCGCTTGGCGACCATGAAAGACATGGTTTTTGAGCAGTCGTGCGGCTAACAGTTGGGCTGTGGAGGTGAGAGCCATACTGAGCTGCAAATTAGTGTAAGAACACCTGATGGGGAGTGGCCGCAGCAGAGAGAAGAGAACTAACCCTGGAGCTGAGTGGCATTTGAAAGAACTGCTATAATAAGAGCTTTTTTTTTGGGGGGGGGGGGCTTTTTTATATGTGCTGGACACAGGTTTGTACTAATGGTTGCCCATACTCTGCCAAAAGATTGTATGAGGAACCATACACAAGACTGTGTTTGAATCTCAAGGTTTCCAGGGTAACAAGAAACCTCTTGAGCTGCACTCTTTAAGTCTCTTGTTACAGTGGAAACCTCTTGCTTGAAACATAGCCTTGTTGTGTTGCTCTTACACAATCCTCTATATAGTATATGGTTGACCCTTAATGTGTATTTAAAAAAAAAAAAAACTGCGGCTACCAAATTGTTGTCATGCACCTTCTTAGTTGTGCATGATTTGCAATGACAGCACCTGTGCCAGTTCATGCTGACTGCCGCCAGTTCTCGTTTTCTTTCGATGCTTCAGTTACTCAATAATGTTTACCTCATGGACTGTCTCAGACTGCGACTCTGCCATCACTGTACTCACTCCATCTGTCCCATTGGTCCTCCCACAAACATTGGTCCACAGGTAATCCGAAATAAAAAACAGTTGTTTTTTTTTTTTTTTTTTAAAGCAAGGGTATTTTTATTTTATAAGAAAAAAGAATAAACCCCTATCTTGTTTGCTCATAGCACTCCGCTCTGCCATGAATTCACACTGTCTAGTCTGGCTGGCTGTCTCACCCAGCTTGCTTGCTCACCTCGTTTACTATCTCCGCAGTAGTTGCAAGCATACCTTTGCTTTAGAAGCATCTGATGAAGCAAACTGTATTCCTTTCAGCGTTTAGTTTCCACATCTATGGTATCTACCCAGGATATAGTTTCAGTACTTTATTTTATATAGAAGCCATGATATCACAACTTTACAACTTGTCTGCTCTATTTTTACTAAAACTATATACTATAAAAATATGGACGGCAGTACACAATTCGACTTGCATTTACATCTCAAGGTTGAAATAACAGCGTGAACCTCTTGAGCTTCGCTCTTGAGATCCATACGCTGTTCTCTCAACCCCTTGATGGAAACACAGACTGTTATAGTAAACTTTAATGTGCAAATGGGGGGCAGGCCCACACATTAGTTCTGCATCTGCTCAAACAGGTATTCCTGTTTAGCTTAAACATGTGGTATAAAGTATACAGAATCGGTCTCTTGGGCAGAAATTCAGTTTCCAGGAGCTGACTCTGTGGCACTGAACGGTGGGTGCAGTGCTGGTACGCTGGAGACTCAGGTTTGCGCACTGAGCCTTAGACATCTGTGGTGGAGATGTGCAAGGAGGTCTAAGGGCATCCATGAAGGATGCTTTTCCTGGGGTAGGGTATGTGGCTGGTGCCTCTCTAAAGTGAAAATTGGGAGGTCAAATGTGGTGGTACCATGAGCAGGCATGTATACACACACCCAGCCATACACCATCCCATAACCAGGACTGTTGTGAGTTTATGCCAGCAGAATAGAGAGGCGGGACAAAAACTTGTAACCCCCGGCTGAGCAGTACTGATGTTAGCAAGCCACGCAAGCTCAATGCAGTGTGTCAGACACTTAGGCCTTCCCTGTTACTGAGGTGCTGCTCAGAAGAATCTTGACTCTCTCTGAGTAAGTTTACTGGAAGTGAAGCCCCTCTCCAGGGGTAAGCGGGCACAGGGGCAGCTCGTTAGAGGTGCAGGAGCTGGTAATGTGGAAGCCTGGGTCAGTAGACAGTAACCTGGCAGACTGATCAGGAAGGCAAGTCTGGAAATGGAGGGTCTACAAACAGAGTTGTTTATAAAAAAAAAAAAAAAAAAAAAAAGGATGAATTAAAAAAATCTGTATTTCTAGGGACATGGATATGTTGTTCATCCATACTGTCTGGCAGGTTCCTTGCCACTTTAAATCTTGCTGGAAGGTCTTCAAGCTGGCTCCTCCCACCCACCCGGGTGGTAAAACCCTCAGCTTCGCCCCATGACGCCAGATCTTCCTTACCGCTTGGAAGCTCAGGTTCCCTCCTTAGCGCTCTGCGTTTTAGACTGGATCCTAACTCTTCAGTTAGTCCGAAACTAGTTTTGAAGTTTTCTAAACTTCGGTCTTCTTATCCCTCGACTCCGATTCATCCCCCGGCCATCAAGTGGCTGTCGCCTCGACGTACAAGCAACCATCACGCAGTCGAGATGCCCATTTCTGGGGCCGTTGTTCGCCAAATCTAGCTGCCCACTGATTGTGGTGGAACCTCGGTCAGGTCATGGCCTGCCCCGCAGGTCGTCGGTCACCCTCACTCCCGACCGTCCTCGGCAGGTGGAGAGTGACTCAGGCCCGAGGCAGCTCTTCGCAGACTCTTCCGAGTCCGATGACGACTCCTCCCTGTTCCCCAGGCGGGTTGGCCTAGAGTCCTCCGGGGGCCAGTCTCTGGACGATAGCCCATCGTCCTTCTTGGGTCTGCTTCGGCTCATCTCGGAGTCTACCGGGATGCAGCTCGAGCCCGTGTCCAAACGGGCCAAGTATCCTCTGATGGAGATGCTAGACCAAGGGGATTCACCCACGGAGGCCTTTCCCGTGGCTGAGGCCATTGTCGGCCCAGCCTTGGAGCTTTGGCAGTGGCCTGCTTCCTGTCCTGCGCCCTTGGCCAGGATGGCCAGGAAGTATGCGGTCCCTACCAGCTCTTTGCCCGGTTTCTCGGAGCACCCCTCTGCCGAGGGGTTAGCCACCGATAGCATCTTCCGGCGTTCTGGAAATGCTCGGGACGTGGATAGGCCCCCCGACAAAGAGTTCAAAAGGCTGGACTATGCCGGGCGCAAGGTGTACGCTGCGTCCTCCCTCGGCCTCTGACAGGCCAGCTCGGCCGAGCTGATGGCACACTTCTCCCACACCCTCATGGGCTCCCTGGATGGGGTGATCCCTCATCTCCTAGCCGACCTGCGGACCACGGTCCGGCGAGTGCGGGACCAGGGTAGGGCGGTGGCTAAGCAGCAGCTTCAGACTGCTCTGGACATAGGTGATTCCTGTGCCAGGTCAGTAGTGGCCACGGTGGCCATGTGCCGCAGGGCGTGGCTGAGGATATCCACCTTCACTGCAGATACCCAGCACAAGTTGGCAGATGTCCCCTTCTCGGGGACTGACCTCTTCGGCCCTGGAGTGGAGGGACACCTCCAGCAGATCGAACAGTCCAACGCCACTCTGGACTGGGTCACCTCCACCCAGAGGGACAAAGGCCGCCGGCAACAACAGCGTAAGTCCTTTCGCCCTCGGCCCCTGCGGCTCTGACCGCCCAGCAGCACCAGCTCATAATAGCAGGCCGCGCTACATACCAAAACCCAAGCCAGTGGCTTCCCTCCAATAGGAAATAAGGAGGTGAAGGCCCAGGAGGTCCCTCGGCTGTCCCTCCTCCAAGCCTGCCCAGTGACAGGTTGAGGGGTGTCGCCCCAACCTCGTCACCCTTCCTGGGTTCCCTGGGGGCGTCCACCACTCCTTTCAAACAACATGAAGTCTTGCTATATTATAGACATTAGCAGTTTGATCCAGCTCTAGAACTGCCCGGAGTGAAATGGTTAAAATCATTCCAAAATAGAATTTGGCACGAGAGCAACTCTATCTGTGTCATTTCAAACTTGAACTGTCAGATTCTTTACTCCGCCTCAGTGAACAGTCGCTCCGAGATTTCTCCTTCTGTTCGGTTCATTTCTCAGTTTAAAAAGTGTTTTCTCGGTTGGATTTAACCAAGAATAGTTTTATTTTAACCGCAAAACCGTTCGGTTCAAGCTCTATCTGTGGTAACCGTAAGTAAATGAAGGTTTTGTCTGTGTGGAACTTCTAAGTTATCGGTTCGGTTTTGAACCGATCAGTGGGTTTAAAACTCATTTAAAACTAAAAGTTACTATTTTAGAGTGCGGTTCCCGGTTCTTATCGGTTCTAAAAAAAAATGGATTTATTACGTTTTTCCAATACCCGTGACACGGTTAGGAACCGATAAGGGTGTCTTGCCTGGCACTGCCGTTAAAAGGGCAAGTTTTTGGTTAGGCTGGCATTATGTCTGAGAAACCCAAAAGAAAAACCGGACTCACTGGTTTCAACACTGTGATGTTTGTGGAAGTCTTTGCCAAGGCTGACCCACACCACATGTGTTTATTGTCTGGGGTTTGACCACCTCCAGTCAGACTGCCAGATATGTAAGAATTTCCTGCAGCCACCCTGGAAAAAAGATTGGGCAGGCTCAGGGAACGAGAGACAAAAGTCCACTGACCGGATGGCCAGCCTGGTTCGGTGCCAACGAACCAGAGGGATGCCCTCTGACCAGGGCCAGACTTCCTCGGGCAAAGAAAAGCTGGTTCTGAGGAACCAATTCCAGTAAAGAAAACAAGAAAATCAGCAGGTCTGAGTCCAAAATTCCTTCTCCAACTGCTGCAGAGATAGCAAAAGCCATACAAATTGTCCAGTCACTGTCTCAGGGTCCGTCCGAACCACCACTATCTGGTAAAGGTCGTTCGTCCGTCCCAGTGGTTCAGGATTATAATATTGAGGAATTTTATGAACCAGAGGAGGGGAGGAGGATTATGAACAGTATGAATGTGGCTGGGAAGGTCTGGGTGTGCCCATTGAACGGACATCTCCCCAGACAGACCTTTAGAATCTCCCCTATGCTGTCTGAGTCCCCATCTCATTTTATGTTTTATAAAAGTTGCTGAAACCCTCCAGCTTCCTTTAGAAGAGGCTGTGGATGAGCAAGAGGAGCCTGATTTTGTAGAAATGATGGATATTCCAGAGTCTAGGAGATTGTCTGTTCCTTTACATAAGTCTTTTAGGAAACAAACAATTAAAATTTTGAAAGCTCTAATTCTGTGCCTCCTGTAGATAAAAAGATGGACAGAAGGTATACATTGTCAGGCCCTGATACAGAATTCCTTTCTCAGCAATGCAGTCATGTTGAGGTAGTTCAGGCTGCTGCCTGTGATAAAGCTAATATTCCCTTGGCTCACATCCTCTGACAAGGATTCCAGGAAGATTGATGCCATGGCAAAAACAGTATATGGCAGCCTCTCTGGGACTCAGGCAAGCAAATATATGGCTTATGTAGCTAGGTATCAGAAATCTAGATGGGATACTGTTATGCAATTGGCCAAACAGGCCCATGGCCAGCTGGCTAGTGAACTAGAACAGGTGGCTGCTGTAGCATTGAAGCCTCTAAGGTTCAGTTTCATGCTGCTGTGGATGTTAATGATGTTTCCTCTAGGGTCCTGGCACATCTGTAGCTTTTAGTAGGTTGGCCTGGCTCAGGTGTACTAGTTTGTCACAGGATACCCAGACTAAGGCTATGGATTTTCCTGTGGTGGGAAATTCTCTGTTTGGAGAGCAGACAGAGAATTACATGAAGAAGATGAATGAATATAGGACTACTTACAAGAGTGCCCAGGCTAAGGAGGCGGCAAGCCACTCCTCAAAGGCATGCCCCCAGGGGTAGGGGTAGGCCTTTTCACAGGCCTTTCTACCAGACTCAGGCCTCCTCTGCCTATGCTCAGAGGGGCTTCTTCAGAGGCAGGGGCAGAAGAGGGGTGGGCAGACCTGCTCCCACCCCCCAGCCTAAAGCTCCTGTGAAACAGGCACCCTGATGGAGTGCCCAGGGCCGATTCTCCTGTACCAGTGGGGGGCAGGCTGGCTTACTTCAGTCAGAATTGGGCTTCTTTAACCTCAGACAAGTGGGTTCTGGAAGTAGTAAGCCAGGGTCTGGTTCTCAGCTTCAAAAAGTTTCCTAAGTTGAGAAACAGACTTTTCCTACCTGCAAGTGCTTCAGAGACCCTCGCTCTGGAAACAGAGGTCTCATCCCTGTTAGCTCTCAGAGCAGTAGAAAGGGTTCCTCCCCTGCATCAGGGCAGGGGTCTGTATTCCAGATACTTCCTTACCCCAAAAAGACAGGAGAATGGCGGCCCATTTTAGATCTCAGATATCTGAACAAGCATCTTTTGAAACCAAAGTTCAAAATGGTAACTCTGGCAATGATTTTACCTTCCCTAAGGCCAGGGGACTGGCTAGCCTCCCTGGACCTCAAGGATGCCTATTTCCATGTCCTAATCAGAAGATCCCATCGAAAGTACCTCAGATTCGAACTGCCCTCAGGTCATTACCAGTTCAGAGCAATGCCCTTACCTCTGCTCCAAGGGTATTCACAAAGTGTCTAGCAGTGGCAGTGGCCCACTTAAGGAGGCAGAGGATTGCTGTTTTTCCCTATCTAGATGACTGGCTCATTGTAGGCCAGTCCCAGAACAGGTAAAATCTCACCTGCAGGTCACCCAGCAGCTTCTCACCTCCCTGGGTTTTCTGCTAAACCTACCAAAGTCGGTTCTGGAACCAGTCCAGGTACTCACCTTTATAGGGGCAGAATTGGACACAAAGCTAGCCAGGGCCTTTCTTCCCCCAGAAAGGGTAAGGAATTTAGTGGCTCTGGCCTCTTCCTTCACTCTGCAGGTCTCTCGACCAGCAAGACACTTTCTGCAGCTCCTGGGGCACATGGCTGCATCCACAGCTGTTGTGCAGGGAGCCAGATTTCAGATGAGAGACATTCAGTTTCACTTGAGAACCTTTGGTCTCAGAGAGAGACCCCTTTCCAAGTTGGTCCCAGTGACTCGAACCTTGATCCTAGCTCCAGTGGTGGCAGGATCAGAGCAATTTAGAGCGGGGTCCCTTCATTTCCCCATCTCACGACTTGACTCTCACTACAGATGCTTCCCTTCTGGGTTGGGGAGCCCACATGGGCAACCTTTCCACTCAGGGAGTTTGGTCCCCCCAGGAATCTCTGCTCCACATCAATTTGCTGGAATTCAGAGCTGTCTTTTTAGCTCTTCAAGCATTTTCTGCATCTGTCCACGACAAGGTGATACAAGTCAGAACAGACAACACCACAACAATGTGGTACATCAACAAACAGGGGGGCACTCGGTCTTCGGCCTTGTGCACCGAGGCAGTGGTTGTGGTCTCTGGCCTATTCCTGAACACTTCCCTCATAGCAGTTCATCTTTCAGGGAAGGACAATGTCCTAGCGGATGCCCTCAGCAGGATTTCCCAGGGCCATCACGAATGGTCCCTGGATCCTCAAGTGCTGGGGATAGTTTTTGCCAGGTGGGGCATCCCTCAGATAGATCTTTTGCAGCCCCAGACAATCACAAACTTCCTCTGTTCTGTTGCAGGCCTCCAGTGCTGGGCTCAGTTCCCCTGGATGCCCTTCTTCTGGATTGGGAGGAAGTTCCTCTTGCTTTCCCCCCCTTTCCTCTCCTATTCAAAGTACTAGTCAAAATCAGATCTCAGCCTTGCAGGGTGATTCTGATTGCCCCGGATTGGGCCAGGCAGCCCTGGTACCCACTCCTTCTGTCTCTGACAGTCCGTCTTCCCCTGTGCCTCCCCAGGAATCACAATCTGTTGACTTGTGCCCAGGGAAGGGTTTGGTATCCGGACCTCAAATCCCTCAACCTCAAGGCCTGGCTCTTGAGGAGTTAGAGTTTGCTGATTTACACCTCTCTCAGGGTGTTCTTGAGATCCTAAAGGCTTCCAGAAAGCCTTCCACTAGGGCTACTTATAGTTCTAAATGGAAAGGTTTTCCATTTGGTGTGCTAGGAAAAATATTTCCCCAGAATCTGCTGAATTGCCCATTTTGTTAGATTACATGGTACATCTTAATTCCTTGGGTCTCAGACCAGCTACCCTGAGAGTTCATTTGGCAGCTGTGTCTGCTTTGTGTCAGCAGGAAAGTCATCCCTCTTTCCTCTCATCCTGTGTTTTCCAAGTTTTTAAGGGATTACTCCAACTAATCCTCCCTTTAGGAACCAGCCCTGCTTGGGACCTTAATGTTTGCATTGCTCAGTTAATGCAACCCCTTTTGAACCTCTGTCTTCTGCAGAGCTTAAGTACCTAACTTGGAAAACTGTTTTCTAGTGGCTATCACTTCTGCCAGACGATAAGTGAATTGCAAGCCTTGTCAGTGGAGACTGACTTTATTTCTTTCCACAGGGATAAGGTAGTCCTTAGGACTAATAGGAAGTTTTGCCTAAGGTGGTTTCAGATTTCCATCTTAATCAATCTATCTCCTTCCAGTATTTTCACTGATCACTCCTCTTGGGTGAGAGGAGATTGCACAGCCTGGATGTTAAGAGAGCTCTTAGTTATTATATAGAGCGTACCAAAGGTCACAGGTTCGAATCCTTCACCTTTTCCTTACCTATGGTGAAGTTGGGAAAGGCAAACCTGCCACTAAGAGAGATCAATAGCCAGGTGGATTGTCTCTTGATCCAATTTGTTATCAGACAGTGGGCAGAGCCCCCAGTTTGAGGGCTCATTCTACCAGGGTACAGCTGCGTCTCTAGCTGCTGCCAGAGATATCCCTTTATTAGAGATTTGCCAGGCTGCTGCTTGGAAAAGCGGTGCACACTTTACCAAGCATTACTCCTGGATGTCCAGGCCAGGAGAGATGCTTGGTTTGGCACAGCTGTTCTTCAGAGCCTATTCCTAAGTAGGTTCTGCCCTCCTCAATGGAGGTACTGCTGTGTATTCTGTAATGTCTATAATATAGCAAGACTTCATGTTGTTTGAAGAAAATTACTCACCTTAGTAATGTTGTTTCTTCTAATGGAGTCTTGCTATATTATAGACCTCCCCAACCTGCCCCTCTCAGAACCTCTACTTGGTGGGGTGGGCAACTTAGTGTGGGCACTACTTATGTCCTGTTAGCATTTTGTCCCTTTGGGACTTTGGGGTGTGTTGTGTACGCGTGTGTGTGTTTTATTATACTTATGTTCCATTTTCATATTATTAGAATGGTGTTAGTATTTCTGGTCCCCTGACTTGAGTCTTGGGTGTTGGGACCATCAATGGTTGTTATTATTTAGGTAACCATTTGGCTAGTGTAGGTTACAGCTTCCACACAGACCTTAGTGAGTTTGGCTCGTAAAGATCTGACAGTTCAAGTTTGAAATGACACAGATAGAGCTGCTCGTGCCAAAATTCTATTTTGGAATGGTTTTAACCATTTCACTCCGGGGCAGTTCTAGAGCTGGATCAAACTGCTAATGTCTATAATATAGCAAGACTCCATTAGAAGAAACAACATTACTAAGGTGAGTAATTTTTTCTTCCGCCTGATCTGCTATCACCACGGACCGTTGGGTGTTGGAGGTGGTAGGAAAGGGTCTGCCTCTGGAATTTGAGCAGACCCTTCCCTTTCGAGCCGTCGCCCCCCGGGGGGCCACGGGGTCCGAAGCTTCGCTGTCGGCCTGCCGAGCCGATATTGCCCTGCTCCTCAAGAAAGAGGTGATCAGGAAGGTGGCGGATCTTTCTCCAGACCCAGGGTTTGTGTCCAGGTATTTCCTGGTCCCAAAACGGACGGGGGGTTGGCGCCCCATTCTCGACCTGTACGACCTGAACAGGTTCCTAAGGTCTCGGACCTTCAGGATAGTCACTCTGGCTCAGATATCCCATCCTTGGAACTAGGCGTGCGGTTTTGTTCTCTGGACCTCCAGGACACGTTCTTTTCGTCCCGATCCGTCCATTTCATCAGAGATTCCTCCGCTTCAGGGCAGAGGGATCTCTTTACGAGTTCCGGGCCATGCCCTTCGGCCTCTCTCTAGCTCCCAAGGTCTTCACCAGACGCATGGCAGTGGTGACAGCATTCCTGCGGCACCGAAGGGTCCGGGTGTACCCCTACCTAGTCGACTGGCTGTTTGCAGCCCCTCGCAGCGGAGGTGGAGGCGGTCCAGAGATCTGGCCCTTCAGGTTTGCTCTCAGATTGGCCTCCTCATCAAGAGGCCAGAGTCGAACTCGTGCCGAAGCAGGTGATACACTTCATCGGGCCAGAGCTCGACTCTCTTCAAACCAGAGCTTGGCTCCCGGCAGACAGGGCCGAGGTTCTTCCTCCTTGCCCAATCATTTCTGCTTGGGCAATTGCGCCCTGCCTGGGACTTCCTGGGCCTCATGGCGGCCTGCACCAGCGTGGTCCGTTGGGCCCGTTGGTGCATGCGTCCCCTTCAATGGGGACTGGCCAGCCAGTGGTCACAACGCTATGATCCATTGGATCAGTTGGTGAAAATGACCAGGGAAATGTGGAACGCTCTCCAGTGGTGGACCGTTCCGGCACATCTGCAGGAGGGCATCCCGTTCGTCCGCCCCGAGCCGACGGTCTCTCTATTGACCGACGCATCTCTGATAGATTGGGGTGCCCATCTGGGGAAGCACAGAGCGCACGGCCTCTGGTCCCCTCGGGAGTCCCGGTGCCATATCAACCTGTTGGAGCTCCGAGCGGTCCACCTAGCTCTCACCGCCTTCGCTCCGTTTCCACGGGGTTAAGTGGTTCAGGTCCAGACGGACAATACCACGACCATGTACTACCTAAACCGCCAGGGCGGGACGCGCTCCATGCTGTTATGCAAGGAAGCTCTCCGCATATGGTCTCGTGCACAGCCTGGAGGCGGATCTCCTAGCCATTCACGTGGCAGGAGCCTCCAACACCCTGGCCGATACCCTCAGCCGGATAGGGGCTGCGTCTCACGAGTGATCTCTCCTGCTGGAGGTAGTACAAGATCTCTTCTCCCACTGGGGTACGCCTCAGGCGAACCTCTTTGCCTCCAGGGAGAATGCAAAGCTGAGACTTTCATGCCCGCCCCCCTCAGCAGGGCTCACTGCAGGGGGATGCCTTCTCGAGGCCGTGGACCCCGGACATCTTCTACGCCTTTCCCCCACTTCCCTTGATCCACAAGGTGCTTCTCAAGGCGAGGAGGGACAAGGCGCAGGTGATTCTGGTAGCCCCAGACTGGCCCCGCCAGTTGTGGTATCCAGATCTCCTCAGTCTCAGCTCCAGGGTCCCGAGGCGGCTTCCAGCCCGCCTGGACATGATCTCAGTCATCAGGAGAAGGTATTCCATCCGGACCTTCAATCCCTGCACCTGACGGCCTGGTTCCTGAGCGGCTAGAGTTCCAGGCCTTGGGTCTTTCCGTCGAGGTCCTCAACGTCGTTGAGGCGTCCCGTAAGGAGTCGACCAGAAAATGCTGTGCCTTCAAATGGAAGAGTTTCTCCATTTGATGTCAGGGAAAGGGCTTGGACCCTTCCTCCTGTTCCTTGGCAAGCATTCCGGACTAGCTGGGGTCCTTTTCTCAGCAAGGGCTTCGGTCGACGACCCTTAAGGTGCACCTGGCAGCCATCTCTGCTTACTGGACTCTGGCCGGAAAGCAGTCGGTGGCGCAGGAGAAGGTGGTCTGGCGTTTTTCCAAAGGCCTTGATCACATTTCCCTTCCGGTGCGAGAATCTCCACCTCCGTGGGATCTACTGCTGGTATTGGCCAAGCTCATGGTCAAGCCATTCAAACCAATGCACAGGTGCGATATCTCCCACCTGCTGTGGAAGACCGCCTTCTTGGTGGCTATCACATCAGCCAGAAGGATGGGAGAGCTCCAGGCGCTTTCCATTGAGTCTCCCTGTCTGGTCTTCCACAGGGACAAGGTTGTCCTGCGCCCCCACCAGAAGTTCCTTCCGAAGGTGGTGTCGGAGTTTCACCTTAACCAGGTGTTGACTCTGCCGGTGTTCTACCCCAATCACACCTCGGAGGCCGTATATAGGCTCCATATTTGGACCCTAAGAGAGCGCTTGCTTACTTTAAGGAGCGGACGGCTGAAGTTCGGGGAGAGGTTCGCCAGCTGTTTGTCACCTACGCTGAAGCCGCACCTGGCAGACCTGCAGCCAAGCGGACGATATGCAGGTGGGTCACCTCCTGCATAGATCTCTGCTATAGGTTGGCGGGCATGGAGCCTCCCAGAGGGATAAGAGCTCATTTAACCCGCCATACCGCTGCATCGGTAGCTGCTTCCAGGGATGTCCCTATCCAGGATATCTGCAGGGCTGCTACCTGGAAGTCGGCACATACCTTTATTATCCACTACCACATCGACCTTGAGTCACGCCGGGATGCTGGTTTTGGGGCCTCGGTTCTCCAGTCTTTATTCCCTAAGTAGGGTGTGTGCGCCTTGCCTCCCTCCTCCCGGAGAACTGCTAGGATTCTGCCAGACAGTGTGGATGAACAACATATCCATGTCCCTAGAAATACAGGTTACTCATCTGTAACAGGAGTTCTAGGAATGGTATATGTTGTTCATCCACATGACTCACCCGACCTCCCCGGCTTCAACACACAACCTGGCTTCCAGCGGGCTAGATCTGGCGTCATGGGGCAGAGCCGAGGGTTTTACCACTCGGGTGGGTGGGAGGAGCCAGCTTGAAGACCTTCCGGCAAGATTTAATGCAGCAAGGAACCTGCCAGACAATGTGGATGAACAACATATACCATTCCTAGAACTCCTGTTACAGGTGAGTAACCTGTATTTTTTGTGTTTACGATCTTCAGTCAGCTTCCACTGCATCCTTACTGAACATTAGGAACAAATACAGGGTACACATTAACCACACAGTACAGTGGAAGGTGATTGCTGGGTCATGAGTGGTTGGACTGCTGAAGAATGTATTTGGGGACTAATGTAAACAAAATTGGTTTTAACGGTTAAAAAATGGCTACATCAGCAACATTTGCAGAAGGTGAGCAATCTTTAACGAGCTTTTAATTTTTTTTAAAACTCCTGCACATCACTAGTGTATTTTTCATTCAGGGTAATCCACGTCCAGCCTCCCAAGAGACCCAACAAGTACATCCTCTAAAACTCCCAGGTTCCCCCCCAGACAGGTTCAACACAGCACTACTAAAACACTATACAAATAAATGTTTTTTGTAGAAAAAAACAAAGTTAATCTTTTTTTATTTTCAGTTACAGACAATGCATATAGCACACATAGAGATGCATAAGAGTTTAGTATGCAGTGATTTCCATGATTACAAAAATATATCTCAACCAAAAAAGAAATTTGGTGAGCCCTAATCAGAATGTCCAGATGAACATATACTCACTGAGGAGAGGAGATAAGGCAACTGAGACGAAACATCCCAGCATTTCACCTCTTAACCTAGACTTCAACTGGGGACTAGAACCTGGAACCCAGCATAAATACTGGATGGGTAACCATGCAGAACCAGTGTGTTCTGTCACACAGGGGTATGATTCCCTGTGACTTAGAGAAGCGAGGTGGCAGAACACACGGTTCTGCATGTGGTTACCCATCCTGTATTTTTTTTTTTTATAGTGTATGGTGCCCCGCGATTATTTTTTTTCAGCTTCTAAAATGTATTTTTTAACCACACAAAAAGAAAATATTGACTTCTGTTCCTTAATGTGGTGAGTTGTGTGGTTGCTAGGGACTGGGCGTCCCTATGTTTGCAGTGCACACTCCTATTGGCTGCCGTTCTACTGTGGGCAGGATTTACATAAAAAAATGGCAGCTGGACGTTTGGCTTAGCGAGGAAAGGAACGGACCTTCTGCAGAAACTTGTAAGTTAAAACTTTTGTGTAGATAAAATCTGGTTGATCCAGCTTTCAAGTTGTAAGGAATTAACTGATCCTTTGTCTGGCAAACCAGTGCGACCATTTTCAATGTGTTTAGAGGAATATTGGCATGCGGTGGTTTTCTGTTGGTTGTTTAAAAACAGGGCTCCAGCTTCTAAGTCTGAATGAATGGAATGCTGTTCTGCACGTATGGTCAGTACAGCATTCCATTAATTCTTGTAATTGTGGACGAACAGCGTTTTGGTATGGTGGAATTTCGAGTTAGTATAGCATTCTACCATACACTATATAGAGAATACTTGCTGAGCAATCGTGCTGAACCAGTATGTTCAGCCACAGAGGGGTTTATTCGCTCTCGAGGTCCGAAGGAATCAAACCCCGAGGTGGCTGAAAACAGACTGCTTAGTGAGATTGCGAAGCCAGTATTTTTTATGGTGTATAGTGGCATTTTTAACGAGAGCAATGTATGATTCGCGACGGTTCCTTGTGCCGCGCGGCTTATATTTCAAGATAGTCTCTCATTCCAAATGAATAGAACGCTGTTCTGCACGCACAGTCAGTACAGCGTTCCATTCGTTTTTGACTCTGTGGATGAACAGCATTTTGGTATGGTGGGATTTTTAATGAGAACAACGTTCCACCATACACTATAATGATATTTTAAATAGGCAGATCTATTAACTCGTAGATAATGTAGCTGAATGAGCTCCAAGAAAAAAGTGATGATGCCAATATGGCAGTAGCTTAGCACAGCGCAAGTAAAGTGAAACAATGAAAGATAAAGTGATGTGATGAAAAAATCTATTAAAAACAGACTATTTGAGATGGGCAGTAGGACCATTTAGTGACATTGCATGATCTTTACAAAGAGACTGAATGGTATAAATAATAATAAATTGGTTGTCTCCAAAACAACATTGATAGCTATAATTACAGCAAAGCTCCCAACACTCATAAAAACCTATAGTGTAAGTCTCTCTCAAAAGCCATAACACAGTTAATTTCTACAAGACGCATCTAAAATGTTACCACTGGTCTTGGCCTGCTCAGCAGGTGGCTGGGTACAGTATTTGGTGATGAAAGGGGTCGGGGCCGCTACCTGAGAGAGAGTAGGTGTTCCCCAGTGAACATCGTATTGGGTTGCAGAATTTGTGGTGCCAATAATGTATGATTCATGGCGGTTCCTTGTGCCGCACGGCTTACATTCATCCCACCAGCTAAAACAAGTTCTAAAATTGTTCGACAAACTGCTTTTTCTTCCTTTTCAGGACTCGACAACACCTTGAAAACTTCTTCCAGATGAGCAGGACACAGCTGGCAGCCCCACTTGCTCCAGAGGCCATGCATCAACCTGCCGTCACTGTAGAGTCCAGTTCAGATGAGACCATAGAGTTGAGCGATGTGGAGAGCAGTGATACAGACCTGGAAGAGAGAGATGAGATACCTGTGGCAGCCAATGTAGAAGGTATGCAGATGAAATACAGAGATTGTTTGTCAGATTCACGGTTATTAGCAAGAGCTGGATGTTTTATGAATTATTGACAATTTCTAACTCGCTATTTTCCATATAAGAACATATTACTTCCCATAGTAATATTGTATCTTCATTGAGGCTATCTCTTGCAGCAGGTCACACCTATGGAGCTATAGCCATCAGGCACTAAGACCACACGGAAACTTTTCTAGCTAGTAGTTTACTGGGACTGCCCACGACGACGTCCGCCGATGTCGCTCCTCCTATATGTACATGGGTGGCCCCATGCTGCCCTCAGTTCTTTTCCCACAACCGACCATCACACGTCTGATCCCAAGAAGACACTACCGCTTTACTTGCCCACCAAAAATGTTCCCTTTTCCCTGTTTTTCTTTTCTCACCCTTATCACTTTACTCCAAAGTGATTTTTTATCTTTCTTTTATGCCTACCAATCCTGAAAAACGTTTCTGTTTCTGCGAGTGCGGAAAGAAGGTCTCTGTTAAGGATGACCACAGTGCCTGTGTCCACTGCCTAGGCCTGGACCATGGTGTGAAGACTTGAGAGGTCTGCCGCAAATTCAACCAGGCTATGTCACCAGAAGGACCTCAGACTACTATCTAGAACAGAAGGTAAAGGAGATGGAGAAGGATCTCCAGGCCAGAAGCTTCTCTGATTCCCTGGCTCTGTCCATGGGCTCCCACTCCTCTAAGGCCCAGGACAAATTGGCCAGGAAGCACAAACACTGGGAGAAGGACAAACTCATTGACCAGTCCTCCCCAGCTCTCTCACGGTTACCACATAGGGCGTCCGCCGCGGATTGGTCGAGCTCCAGTGCAGCTCACATCCTCTCTTCCTCAGGGTCAGCATTTGCAGCCCCCCCCCAACCGTCTTTCCTTAACAGGTGTAGGGACTTTGGCGCTGGGTCTTCTGTCGCCCCCACTGCTCTCTGTCTCTGCTGTTCCACCCCTCTTTTTTCTGCGGTCTCCCAGTTAGGGAGCTCCACTGGGCTGTTCCTGGCTGGCATTGATCCATCGCCATCAGGGTTATCCCTTCCCTGGTGACACCTTTGGCCCTTGCTCCAGGCCTCTCCGCCGACTCGACCTCAGCTAATGGTGGGCTGTGACCCACGGGGCTCAAAGCTTCCCTGGTGTTACCCGTGTCTTTCACTGCAAGCTTTGCTTTGACGTTGGGGACACAGTCTGCCCTTTCATCACCTCAGGCTGCTTCACTGACGACTGGTACCCAGTCCTGCCTGTCTACGTCCTAGGCTGCTCCATTGACGCCGCTTGTGCCTCAGCCTGCTCCGCTGGTGCTAGGCCCTCAGCTCCACCCACCGATGCTGCAGCCCACCATGCTGATGCCTATTATTAATGTCCCAATGATGTTATACTCCTTCTGGGACTTTATGCATCGTCTTGCCCCTCCATTAGGACCAGCGGTGCCTGCTGAGCCTGCACCCCTCCCCCCCGGGTCGACGCCCCCACGTCACTGCGTCCATTTGGCCCCCCGCTCTTCCACACTATCAGGCCCTCTTTTCAGAACCTGGCAACAAGGGTGATTATCATCCTGATCTCCCACTGGACAAGGATGAATAGGAAGATGACTATGAGGATGGAGGCGCCAGCCCCGCTCCTTCTTCTGCTGTCTCTGGTGGGGGGGCTTCTCTAAATACATGCTTGTCCCCCCGCGATGCCCCTCTTTCGTGGCAAGGCAAAGTTTTAGCGGGTGCCCAAACCCCAAAGCTCTGGGCACCTAACCTACAGAAGGCAGGGAAAATAAAATCAAAACATCATACAAAAAGTAATAAATATAAAACCAGTTTAAACAGTAAATGGCTCTTTCAGCTGGTTAAAGTACCTCGTCTGGGAAGGCTGATACAAATAAGTGGGTCTTGAGATGACTCTTTAAACACTTGACCGAGGGGGCCTCCCTAATATGGAGTGGCAGAGCGTTTCAAAGGACAGGGCCGGCGACGCCACAAGCATTATTGCCGACCACTTTGAGATGGTCCTAGGAACATCACGGAGGCCCCTGGTTGAGGAGCGGAGGGATCGGACCAGGGCAGCTGGTGTCAGAAGGTCAGCCAGAATGCTAGGGCCTAGTCCATGTAGAGCCTTAAAGGTGAGTAAACGTATCTTGAAGATGACCTCCACCTGACTGGCAGCCATTGCAGAGCCCACAAAACCGGAATCACAGGACTGACCCTAGAGATGCCAATCAGTAACCTGGCAGCAATGTTCTGCACCAGCTGCAGCCGGTGGAGGGTACCTCCAGAGACCCCAAAGTAAAGAGGGTTATAGTAATCAGGCCTGGACGTCACAAAGGCATGTATTAGTGTGGGCAGGTCTTCAGGTGGAACTAGGGGTTTGATCCTGGTGATATTCCTCAAGTGGTAAAAACTATTTTGGGCAACAGATGACACCCGAGCTTCAAATGTCAATCTGTCATCCAGGATCACACGTAGATCTCGCACCCTAGCAGAGACTATCCACAGTGTAGGTCCCAGGAAAACACCTGAGGCCTTACCGACCTCACTCCCATCACACCCTCAACCCTGCTCCAACACCAGCACCTCTGTCTTACCAGGATTCAGTTGCAAACAGCTGGAGGACATCTAGTCATTGACCTCGGCCAGGCAGATGTTAAGTACTTCCACAGCATCTGATGTTCCAGGGGCAAAGGGCTGATACAATTGCGTATCCTCTGCATAGCAGTGAAAACCCACATTGTATCGCCTTGTGAGCTCTCCCAGGGGCAGCATATACACTGCAAATAACGTCAGTGACAAGATCGACCCTTGAGGTACTACTCCACAAGGCAGGGGCCACGAGGAGGACGAGAAATTCACCATCATTACCTACTGCTTCCTGCCCATGAGGTAATGCTTAAACCAGCTGATGACAGTGCCCATGAGTACACAATACTCTTGAGGCGATCAAGAATCACAATGTGATCTACAGTGTCAGAGGCTGAAGAGAGATCGAGGAGAACAAGAACTGACCTGTCTCCCCTATCTCTATTGCAGTCATGAAGCAGCTGTAGACTGCTATGGATTTGATGCAGAGGAGCAGGACGTTGTCCGATGGAACCTTACGGAGTAACTGCAGGTTCCAGATTCTCCACTGATCATAGTCCCTCCTTTGATGGTGGCCTTTGAGGATGGCAGCCTGGTACAGGCCTAACCTGATTCTAGCTATGCCCAGGAAGGCCCGTAAGCTAGATCAGGTTCCCTCAGGGAAGCCTTTTTTTGCTGAACAGCCACAGGCAGATTCTGTGGTTATCAAGGCCGCCCATGACAGGACTAAGAGGCCCTGAACTTCTCAGCGCTGTCTCGCTGGACAAGGAATCCAGAAAGCTTGGCCTGACAGGCAAAAGGACATTTTCCTCTGCCACTCTGTCCATTAGGGTGATGAACTACATAGCCCACATGGTCAAATACCAGAACACTCTCCGGAGAAAGGCCAAGGCAGCAGCAGAGGCCCTCCTAGAGGGTACCCAAAGGCAAGAGCTCATCAGTACCCTTCACTTGGGGGCAAATGTCAGCCAATATCTCTTAAGGTCAGCCACATTGGACCTGGTGTTCTCATTGGGACTTGAGATCGCTGATCTCAATATTGATCGAGTAGTTTGGTCCGATCATTGCACGGTGAAGTTCACATTTATTGCTCCCGTCATAATCTCTTCCCCTTCTGAGATATTTCGCTGCCGCCCGTTAAAAGATCTTACCCCTGAGGGTTATTTGGCGGCAGTTGATTTATCAAGGGTGGGTGATGCATGCGTCGGAGCCGTTGACGCCGGGATAGACGCCTATAATGAGGTGCTATCTGGCGCCATTGACTCCCTCGCACCTGTCCGTGTACGACCCAGAACTTCATACCTGAGGTCACCTTGGTATGATGGTGATCTCAGGGAAATGAAGAAGCTGGGTCGGAGATTAGAGTGTCGCTGGAGGAAATCCCGTCTGGGGGCTGACAAACTGGTCCTGTGTGCGCATTATTGCGCATATCAGGAGGCAGTCAACCAAAAGAAGACATTATTTTTGTCTCGGGAGATTGCTGCTGGGAGAAGCCGACCAGCCTCACTCTTCCGGACTGTCGACAGACTTCTTCATCCATCCTGTCTTCAGCCTGGAAGAGTTTCCTCGAATGAGGATTGTGAGGAATTTGCTCGGTTTTTCTCGGACAGGGTGTCTGCGATCCGGCGGGAGGTCTCCTCAGCCAGTAATACCATTGCTGTCAGTGGTCGTCAGTCGTGTTCTAAGAGCACTCTCTCTAGGTGGGGGGAGTTTAGGCCAGTGGAGGTTCGTGAGGTCATTGAGATAGCGGCCAACTTGAAGTATACCTTTTGTGAACTGGATCCCGTGCCAACGCGCTTCTTGATGAGGTGCATTGACACTGTTGGCCCAGTGTTTGCCCTGATTGTCCGGTGCTCCTTGAGTCAGGGTTTCTTTCCGGATGCCTTAAAGGAGGCTCTGGTGAGACCCCTTTTAAAAGCTCTCTGGACCGGAGATTAGGGACAAGTGCCGTCTATCTCAATCTTCCATTTCTGGGAAAGGTTGTTGAGAAGGTGGTATCACTTCAGTTGGGAGGCATCTCACTGACCCGCAGTTGTATGATCCCCTTCCAGTCAGCCTTTCGGGCCAGGCATAGCACTGAAACTGCATTAGTTCGGGTGCAAAATGATCTCCTCAGGGCTAGAGATCGGGGGGGACAAGACAATTCTTGTTCTCCTCAGCATTTGATACTGTGGACCATTGTGTGTTGCTTTCCGCCTGAGGGAGTTATGCGGACTCACCGGTATTGTCATCAAATGGTTTGAGTCATTTCTTACTAACAGGAGGCAGTGGGTTGTGATGGGTAATTTCTCATCCGTACCCTGCCTCCTTTCGTGTGGAGTCCCTCAGGGTTCGGTACTGGCCCCAATGTTGTTACTGTGATACATGTTGCCCCTGGGAGATCATTAGGAGGTATGGTCTGAGTTTTTTGCTATGCTGATGATACTCAGCTATACCTATCCTTTGCCCCAGGAACATCAAATGCAGTGGATGTGATGAATATCTGTCTGGCTGAGATAAATGACTGGATGTCTTCCAGCTGGCTGCGACTTAACCCTAACAAGACTGAGGTACTGGTAGTGGAGTCGAACAGAGCTCGTGATGGGATGGCCTCTGATTCTGCGACTGGCATTGTGCTAGGAGCTGTGTCATTGATGGCCTCCCCAAGGGTGCGTAATCTCGGTGTGATCTTTGACAGGAACTTGTCCATGGAGGCCCAGATATCCTCCGTGGTACGTTCCTGCTTTTTTCATCTTAGAAATATCGCCAGGATTAAGCCCCTTGTTCCGGCTCTGGACCTCCCTACTTTGATACATGCCTTAGTCACTTCAAGACTTGACTACTGTAATGCGCTCTATCTCGGGGTCTCTGGAACTTCTCTTCGCAGACTGCAGCTAAAACGCTGCTGCCCGCCTTTTGACTGGACAAAGTAAGTTTTGTCATATCACTCCGGTATTGCGTGAATTGCACTGGCTGCCTGTCAGGTGGAGAGTTTTGTTCAAGGTGGGTTTTCTCACCTGTAAGACCCTACATGGACAGGGCCCTGGTTACCTTTCTGATCTCCTGGTACCGTCCACCTCTGTCCGGGATCTCCGCTCCTCTGGTGGTGGCCTCCTCAAAGTTCCGAGAGCTAGGTTGAAATCAGCAGGGGATCGATCCTTTGGAGTTGCTGATCCAGCTCTCTGGAACTCGTTGCCGCTTGAAGTGAGAGGGGCCCCCACTATAGAGGCCTTTAAGAGTCGTCTTAAGACCTTTTTATTTGTGCAGGCTTTTGGAGTTTAAGTTATATGTATGATATTTTAATCCTAATGTACATGGTATGACATACTGTATAGTTTTTGTGCGGCGCCCAGAGCCTTTGGGATTGGGCGTCTTTTTAAATAAAATTGACATTGACATTGATATTGACATTGACATTGACTATGATGCAGCCAATGCCTCCATAAGAGCAGCTGCAACGGGCATCTCTTAGGTTACATTCTGGGCTCAGGGTCTCTGGGTTTGCCACTAACGTTCAACAGTCCATCTTGAATGCCCCCTTCAGAGGCTGTAAACTCTTCGGGGCGGATGTTTAGGGCATTTTTGCTGACCTACAGGCCTTGGGCAGAACCCTGCGATCAGTCCAATCCATTTACCACACCTAGCCAAAAAGTACCCGGAGCGCTCTCTTTCATCGAACCAACAACAAACCTAAGCAGGGCAGCAGAGACCCCAGGCCAAGCACCGGGCAGGAACAGCCTTGCCTACCCTTGCTGCCACTGCTGCAAAATCTCCCCGGGAGGGTCCGCGGCCTTGGCCACAGGTGATACTTTAATATGACTGCTTATTAGAAACCCACCCCCACAAATCCATAGAGCAAGGCCACACTCTATAACTTCTAGAGTGGCCCCCCAGAGTCACCCCCAAGTGAGTCACATTACCCTTTAGCTCACATTCTGATGTTGTAGGGGAAATTGACACTTTGCTACAGAAAAGGGACATAGAACCCATTCCCGATAACCAGAGAAACAGGTGCTTCTGTTCCCACTTCTTCTTCTTGGTCCCCAAATCCACAGGGGATTTGAGGCTCATTCTAGATCTGAGAGACCTGAACTCCTACATCCAGTATAAAAGGTTCAGGAAGGTGACCCTCTAGGGTCTGCTGCACCAAGGAGACTGGATATGCTCTTTTGACATTCAGGATGCATACCTGCCCATCAAGGTGCACCCCCCCCCCCAAAATCAGCAGTACCTTAGGTTCCAGTTCCAGGGGAGCACTATCTGTTTCGAACATTGCCCTTTGGCTTATCCTCAGCGACACAGGTCTTTACGATGCTTAGTGGTGGTAGCTGTGCTGTGCGGCTCTCAGAAGGGAGGTCCTGTACGTTTTCCCTTACTTGGATGATTGGCAGCTCAAAGCACAATCCAAGGACCAGCTGCTTCGGATTCTAGAGTGCACCATATGGCTGTTACATGCACTGGGTATCATGGTCAGTCTTGACCCCTTGCAAATGCCTTCAGTCCATTCGGGTGGTATTGGACACGGCTCATTGCCTTGCATTTTTACCGCTGGATAGGGCAGACCGCTTGATGGGCCAAGTCCAGCTGCTGTATAACAGCCGTTAAATCACAGCCAGGACTTTTCTGAGGCTCTTGGGCCTGATATCTGTGGCCATCATTACGGTGCCTCTAGCCAGATTCCACATGCGGATTCCCCAGTGGACGCTGAGGGTTGAGTGGGACCAACCCACCGATGACCTGGAACAGCAAGATCTTCAAGGATATCTCTGTCATCAGATCACACCTATGGAATTTGGCTGTCAAGCATCAGGATCCCACAGTTGCTTTTCAGCAGCAGTCTAGTAGGGGCCACCCACACTGACTTCATGCCCCGATGTCACACTTCATGCCCCGATGTCACACTCCATGTAAGTGTGGGTAACCCTACCAACTACATCAACAAATGAAGGACCCACTTGTACCTTCTGTGTCGGGAAGACTCAGCTGCCCGCAGTCCCGGATGTACGAGTGGGAGCTGCTAACGTCGGTTTTGAAGACCTGTTGGACAGGTGGGCCTGTCTAGAGTTGGACATTTTTGGATCCCCACTCAGCGCAAAACTGCCGCATTTCTGCTTGCATGCTCCAGGGCCTTGAGTTTTCTGGTGTGACAAGTCATTCTTCTCCTAGAAAAGGAGGTTTCTTTGTGCCTTTCCACCCTTTCCTCTAATTCAGAGGGCCCTGATCAAGCTTCAGAGGGAAGGAGCCACTTTAATCCTGGTGGCTTCCTTTTGGCCTCGTCAGATCTGGTTCCCCTTACTGCAGCAGCAGCTGGCAGTGGAAACTCCTCTACCTCTGCCCCATGCTCTGGCTTGCTGTCACAGGAGCAGGGCACTCTATTTCATTTGGACCTCATGTCTCTTCGCCTTCATGTATGGCTCCTGAAGACATAGCCACTATGAGGTTTGGAGTTTCTCAGAAAGTGGCTGATATCCTCTTGGCCACTAGGTAACCCTCCATTAGGGCCACTTACTCCATGAAGTAGAAGCGCTTTGCTCTGTGGGCTGCCTCCAATAATCTGGATCGGTTATCTGTCCAGTGAATCAGATTCTGGAGTACTTGCGCTTCCTGTTCGATGCTGGGTTGCAGTACTCTTCAATTAAGGTGCACCTGTCAGCCATTCCATTCTTTCATGTACCTGTTGCCGGCCGTACGGTGGCCTAGCTGTATGTCCCCCATACATTTTAGAGGGGCATTCTGCGTTTTAAACTGCCCATTCGTAAGTCAGCCCCACCATGGAATCTGAATTTTGTGTTAGAAAAGCTTACTTTTCTGTTTGAGCCTGCTGCGACTTGTGAGCTACACTTTCTGTCATGGAAAGCATTATTTTTAGTTGCTATTTACTTATGCTTGAAGGATTTCTGAGCTTCAGGCTCTCATGTGTGAGCCTCCTTATTTGAATTTTAACAGTGACAGTGTGTCTTTCATACCAGTCCTAAGTTTCTAACTAAGGTGATGTCTGAGTTTACTTTTAAATCAATCCATCCACCTAACATACTAAAATGGCAGCAGAATAGGCCTAACGGTCTCTCGAGTCTGCTCGATTTTCAGCACCTGCACTGAGGGCCGATTTTGGTGTCCCCCCCCACTTGGATTATACTGTCCCCAGTCCCAGATGGTCCACCTGTATTGGGCCTGGTCAGATTAACCCTCCCCCTATACCTGTCCCATCCCCTCTTAAACCTGTCCACAGTCTCCACCTCTATCAGCTCCCTGGGCAATGCATGCCATGGCTCCACCGCCCTTTCAATGAAATAACATCTCCCCCTCTCCTCTCTGAGCCTGCCCCCTTTCAGCTTACACCCATGACCTCTTGTTGCCCCACCCTCCTTCCTTTAAAGCACCCTGACTGGGCCTCCCTTATTGATCCCTGTCATGTACTTAAAAGACCTCTATCATGTCCCCCCGGTCTTTCCTCTCCTCCAGGGTGTACATGTCAAGCTCCTTGAGCCTCTCCTCTTAGGTCCTCTCACCCAGGCCCCAGATCATTTTGGTTGCCCTCCTTTGGACCCTCTCTAGGAGTGTAATGCCCCTCTTTTAAATGTGGGCTAAGGTGTGGCCTAACCAAGAAGTTGTACAGTGGAAGGATCACTTCCATCTTTCTGGAGGTAATCCCCTTGGCGATGTATCGCAGCACCCTATTTGCCCTTGCCGCTGCCCTCCTACAGGTCTCTGAGTTGTTCATTTTGACATCTGCCATTACCCCCAGGTCCCTCTCCTCCTCCGTAACTTGAGTCGTGTCTCCTCCCAGGGTATACCGCCGGCCTGGATTTCTGACTCCCAGGTGCAGAACCTTGCACTTCCCCACACTGAATTTTAGTTTCCAGGTCCTCCTGCAAGGCCACCCCTCCCCTCCTTCTCATCCACCACTGCACCCAGCTTTGAGTCATCTGCAGAGAGACTCTTCTCACTCCTGAGCACCTTCCTGATGTCTGAGACATAGGCGTTGAACAGGAGTGGCCCCCAACACTGACCCCTGGGGAACCCCACAAGTAACCCACCTTGAGGATGAGGCTGACCCTCCAATCACCACCTTCCAAGTATGCTCAGAGAGCCAATTTTCTATCCATCTTAACAACTGTCTCCCTACCCCCCATTTTCTTCAGCTTAGCCACCAGGCCACTGTGAGGTACCGAATCAAACGCCTTGCTGAAGTCCAGAAAGAGGGTGCCTACTGGCCTACTCTGGTCCAGGGCCCTCGTCACACAGTCATAGAACTCAACAAGGTTTGTCTGGCACGATCTTCCTGTGACAAAGCCATGCTGCCTATCATCCAAGTACCCAGTTTATTTTCTGGAGCATGCCAATCCCGGGTGAAGCATTGCTCCATACTTTAGATGTACATAGAATTCTCAAGTATTATGTCCATTGTACAAATGATATTAGGAAGTCCTCACAGCTGTTTGTTTCTTTCACCCCTGGGAAAGAAGGCATTCCAGTTTCGAAGCAGTGCTTGTCCAAATGGCTAGCCAACTGCATTTCTGTTTGTTATAGGACGTACGGTAGGGAACTTCCTGGTGCTGTGCATGGCCACTCAGCCCGAGGTATGGCCACTTCTGACTTTCTGGAATGTTTCAGCTGCGGAGATCTGTTCAGCTGCTACCTGGAGTACAGTCCACACTGTGAGATACTACAGTGTGGACATTGCTTTGAGAAGAAGGGCGGGTTTCGGCCTAGCTGTGCTTTAAGGCTTCGTTTCTTAGGCCTGTTGCTTCCAGCCACCCAGACTGTTTTGATGTCAGAACTGCTTGAGACTCGCTCCATGGGTGTGGCTTGCTGCAAGAGATATCCTCGATGAAGATAGTACAGTTACGTAAGCACCTACCGTAACAGTAGATCTTCGAGAGTGTCTCTTGCAGCAAGCCATGCCAACTGTCCTTCCTTCCCCCTTGCTTTCTGTGTCTGTCTCCTTCTCCAGAATGTGTATCCTTCTGTTTTACATCCTACTGTGGCAGGAACCCGAGCCCTCCCTCAGAGGACATCCTCTTGTGATGTTCTCCAGCGGGGGAACTGAGGGAGGCATGGGGCTGCCCACATAAATATTGAAGTAGTGATGTCGGCTGACATCGTCATGGGCGGCCCCAGTAGACAGCTAGCTAGAAAAGCTTCCATGTGGTCCTAGTGCCTGATGGTTATTGTTCCATAGGTGCAGCTTGCTGCAACAGATTCTCTCAAAGATCTACTGTTATGGTAAGTTCTTATGTAATTGTGCTTTCTTTCAAGGGATCCCTTACTATGCTTAGACGAATGCAGTCAGCCTGACAGGTCTTTCTGCCCCGGAGCATGTGGAACGTATGCATATTGTGGAACATGGAACCCTTTTCATACTTTCTCCTCGAGGTGGCACTGCGCTGTGTTACTTTAACAGCAGATCTGTTTCAGAGGCCTAAAAGGCAATAGCCGTGGACCTATTATCCGATCCATTTTAGTTAAAATGCTTAAATAACAAAATAACAGCCAGTCTGTCAGCGCTGCAGTAGTGCTACTGCTTGCAACGCAGTCCGGCTTTGGGAGCAGGCCTGGGCAGGTGGAGGGGGGGATTGAGTGTCCCATAGGACGCTCTCCTCTTGGGGAAGGGGGGGGGCTCTGTGCTGAGCTGTAGCACTGCCACATGTATGCACTCAGATTGCAATGCACTTGGAGAGGAACGAAGGATTGGGAGGGAGGACCATTGCGGTGTTGGCATGCTCCGTGCATGTGTACATGCCTTGATGTCCTGCACATGACGTTCCTGGGGACAGTACTTGGGGAGAATACCATGATCAAGCACCTCTGCGACAAAGACGGTTCCCAGCATGAAGCCAGGTTACCTGCTCCACTGACGTGAGCCCTTGCCTGACGCACACGATGTCCAAGGGGACTCTCCCACCATGACTCTACCTTTGAAAAGTGAATCCTGGTTTCACTTTTCAAAGAAGCATTTCTCCTGGAAATAGTCCTCCGTTTACAAAGCTACTTGTACTGTGAACATACAACATGTGGTATATATAAATTCTACATGCCACCAAAATTACACTTTGGCGTTGTGCAGTGCCATGCTGAGGGGGGGGTGGGGGAGATGAGGTTTTTGGTCCAGGTGACCATGACGGACAGGCTGTTTACTTCAGAAAACTACCAGTATCAAAAGGATAATGAGCATTACAGGATAAAAGGTAAGACATAAGGCAGTAGTAAAACAGATGCATACGCTGTCTGTGAGCTGTCTCAGCTGACAGCAACTTGCTGTACTCATTCCACGTGCTTTGTTACTGTGGCACAAAATACATCACTCTATTTACATAACATATGGACAAGGCGTCCAACTGGACATATAATGTATTGCTAACAGTGTGTCTTGGGGAAGGGGAGCAATCATGAGCACAGTATATACACACCTACTAATGAAAGTTTTCTTAGTAAAGCTACTGCAGCTTCACTGTACTGCACACTGTCAGTCACTCCACTGCCTTATAGTGACATCAGCGGGAGCCAGCAGCAGGGCTCAAAATCAAATCAAAAATATGGAAGGCACAGTAAACTTTGACCAAAAATGTATTTATTTTATTATTTATTTAGTTTTTGCTGACCGGGTAAGTGCAGTAGACAAATCCTGCCAATTTTCAGGCACGACCCGGAGGAGGGGGATACAGATGAATGCCAACTGACCTTGAACCAGATTAAGCTGTTGGTGGTATTTTTAGTGAATGATGGAAATTTGGCCGGGACACCGGGGAAATTCCCGTACTCTTTTTGATGTTCCATGGGATCTTTAACATTCACCTGAACTACCACCAATCCAGGCAGATGGGACCTCTGTTTAACGTCTCATCCGAAAGACGGCACCTCAGAAGTGCAGCACCCCTCTCATGCTGCATTACAGTGTCAGAACTGGGATACTAACCCAAGTGCCGGATGTGGGAACTGAACCCACAGCCCTCCGATTTCCTGGCCTCAGAGGCAAGTGTGCTACCTACTGAGCCACTGACACTAAAATAACAAATGCACACAATGTTTCAGATCTAGTGCTGCATATAATGACTACAAAATGTAACTTTTAGGACCATCGCGAAAGGTGCTTTTAAAACTCGAATTTAGAGTGACCCTCAGAAGGACTTTGTTTTCTCTGTATGTGCTGCCTTTGTACATAGTTATACTGAACAAAATTTTTTTTTTTTTTTTTTACTTGTATTGATAGTAGTATAACGTTGCTTGCTAATTTTTACAATGGCTCCTGGTTTTCCTGTATATCCTTACCTATGCCTTGATGACACTGCTTTATAAATCTCTAACAAGGGAATATCCCTTGTAGCTGCCACAGAGACAGTAGTGACACATAGTGGAGTGAGCCTTGAGGCCTTGTGGTAGCTGCTTGCCAGCTTTGCTGTAGCAGAGTTGGATGCAGGAGACTATCCAGTGGTCCTCTTAGAGTCTGACCTGCCCTTGTCCACTTCCTGATATGTGAGAAACAACTGTGAGTGGGAAGATCTGAGATCCTTAGTGCGGGCCAGATAGTAAATGAGTGCCCTCTTAACGTCCAGAATGTGGAGCCTTTACTCAATAGAACTGGACTTTGCTGTAAAGAACATTAGGAGAGTGATGGACTGGTTTAAATGAAACTCTGCTCTGACACTACCTTGGAAGAAATTTCCTGTTAGTCTGAAAGACTACCTTGTCTCTGTGTAAGATAATGTAGTTGGGGTCAGTGCAGAGGGCCTGAAGCTTGCACATCTTCTTGGCAGAAGTTATGGCCACCAAGAAGACTGACTTCCAGGTGACACAGTTCAGGTCTGCAGTAGCCATGTCTCAAAAGGAGGATCTTCCTGGACATAAGTCTCCACCACTCATTCACACTAGTGGGATTAGTGCCGGAGGCACTAAGACCTATCGGGAGCAAACTTTTTGCTGGAGGTCGTGGCGAGAGGCAGGCGCTGGCGGTTTCTGGCGCCCAGCGAGCAGCATCGGTAATGACCATCTGGTGGGCGACCTCCAACCGCCTCGGATTCCTTTCCCGCCCGTCGAGTGCGCTTCAGTGATGGCGTTGCTCGCCTGTGAGTCAAACTTCAAACTAGCGCATAGTTTTCAGTTTATTTTTGTAACATTATCTCGATAGTAGTATGCGCTTAATTTTATTCTATTTTCTAATATTTTAAATTTAACTTACTTGAAGAAGTCTCGGCCTACTGGACTGGTCGACCATGAGCAGGTCAGGTGGTAGGGGCTTCCATTATGAAAACTGTTCAGTCAGCGGGCTGGGTCGGTCAGCCTCCTTCTCCTCAGCGGGGTTCCGACAACGGTCAGTCCGATTCCGGGATGGGCGGTCCCCATCGGCATAAAATAAGCGGTCGCATTCTCGGCACCGTTTGGCCTCGAAGCTCTTCTTGGCCCCAGGTCAAAAGAAGGCATCACTTTCGAGGTCGCCCTCTGGTATGTCTGCGTCGACGCTCAGTTATACGTTGCTAGTTGCCGGTCTCCTTCTTGAGTCGCCATAGCCTGTAATCGCCGCCCTCGACATCGGAGCCCTCCCGCTATAGGTAGGACTCCAGATGAGCAGTTTCATCAGTGGGCCGCTCTTATGGAGCAATGGGCTCGGAGGTTGGTTCTTCTGCCTGGCTCCGTTGCCTCGGAGCCCTCGGGCCCCTCTGGCGATCAGGTAGGGCAGTTGGACCTTCCTAGTCGCGTGGCGCCTTCTTCGGTGCCAGCGACTTCGTGCTTAGGTGTTTCCCCCCCTCACATGGCTGCGGCGCAGGGGGCCTCACCGATGCCCTTATCTCCTGTTTTTTCTCCTCTAGCTTTCCAGGTCTGGGGCTCTTCCGGCGCCTTCCGCAGGGTCTGGTTGGCTTGTCGGCGCCGTTCTGGTGCCGCTGGGTCTTGGTGCGCCGGGTGGTGCCGTTGATGAGGGCGGTGCCGCTCGGGCGCGCGCCCGCGCGCTGCATGTTGCCACGCGTTTACGCGCTGGTTGTCGCCCTCATGTGCCGCTGGGCGCATGGGTCACAGGTTTCTTCTGCGCCGCGGCGCCTCGGTGCTGCCTTAGCCTGCTTGTTGCCTGCGCCGCGCCCTTGGGGACCTCCTTGTTTTTCTGCTATTTCCTCCTCCTAATTTTCACTCCTTTCCTGTCCAAACAGTCCTTTCTGGACCATCAGGAGATGATGTTGAGCCTGACCCAGACCTTCGGTTGGGTGATGAAGTGGATGAAACAGGATCTTTCTTTGCTACAGAGCCTGTGGTGAGGACCTGTCCTTTAAGTCTCTGTTGAAGAACCTGGGATCCACTTTCTCTCCAGACTACAGACATCGATCCTGGGAAGATATTAAGACTCTAGTATCTTCATGCTTGGAGATCCCCACGGATTTGACTCCTCCGATCCAGCCTTCCTTGAGACGCTGTCTCAAATGGTATGGAATAATCCTGCTCTTATTCCCTCAGTGGCTAAATCCATTGATAAAGTATTCAGCTCCCAAGGATCGTCCCATTTTGGCATCCCAAGCCTTTGCGGATCCTATTGTAGTCCTGGCAGAGAATGACAGGTATCGTTCTTCCTCAAACTACTACAGCTCGACCTATTAACAAAGAGTCTCAGAAGATTGATACATTAGGTAAGAGAGTCTTTGCTGCCTCCACTCTAAGTATGCGTGACAGTTATCAAGGCTATTTTTCTCAGTATGAGTATATCCTGTGGCACTCTATGAAAAGAATGGTTGAAGCTCTTCCAGATTCGGATTCCAAGTCAGAGCTTCTTCTGACCGTTATTAGAGGTATTGGTCCAATAACCAACAGGTCAAAGCCGCCATGGACGCTTCGACACTGCTTCTCGCTCAGCAGCCGCGATTTGTACTGCGCCATTCCTGGCTGCGTCTTCTGGCTTCACGAATGATGCTCAGCAGCAGGTGATGGCGCTGCCTTTTGATGGCTCCTTTCTTTTTGGCCCTCAGGTGGAGCAAGCCTTAGAGGCCACTCAGAAGACTAGATCGGCCATTAAGTTGGCCAGACCTCCGCCTGCCCCCTCTCGGGGGCATGTGAACAGACGTCAGTTTCATAGTCGTCAGTCCTTTCGAGGTAGAGGCAGGGGAAGCTTCCATAAAAGCCAACCTGCCCAACCTCAAAAGAAGACGCAGCAGAAAGCGCAGGGGCCTAAAGCTCCCAGCACTACCTTATGAGTCGTTGGCCCAAGTTCCATCCACTCTGCCCGAGGTGGAACTTTCTCCTCCGGTGGGAGGTCGTCTGATGTACTTCTACAACCAGTGGAAGTCCATAACTTCGGACAAATGGGTCCTTCGGATAATTTACGAGGGTTATTCTCTCAATTTCTTGGAAACCCCCCCGAATTGTCCTCCCAGACGACAACCCAGGTTGTCGGCCTCTCAGTCAGACCTCCTCACCGCGGAGATCCAGGGCCTTCTGAACAACAGGGTAATAGAATTGGTGCCCCAGCATCTGCGAAACACAGGGTTCTACTCCCATTACTTTCTGGTTCCAAAGAAATCTGGGGGGATGCGCCCCATTCTAGACCTCAGAAAGTTAAACAAATTCCTCCCCAGGGAGAAATTCAAGATGATTTCCCTAGGTACCCTGTTACCCTTGCTGCATCAGCACGACTGGCTGGCCTCTCTGGATATGCAGGATGCTTACCAGCATATCCCTGTCCACCCGATCCACCGCAAGTTCCTCAGGTTTGTAACTTTGGGTCAGCATTATCAGTTCAGAGTCCTGCCCTTTGGGCTATCCTCGGCGCCGCGAGTTTTTACAAAGTGTTGTGCAGTTCTTGCGGCGCATCTCAGGAAAGTCGGACTCCGAGTGTTTCCCTACCTGGACGATTGGCTTCTAGCAAGCCCTTCCGGCCAAGGGACTTTGGAAGCCGTGCAAACGACTTCTCGTCTTCTCACGCCCATGGGAGTTCTGCTGAATTTGAAAACTCAACTGCAACCCTCCCAGAGGCTCCTTTTCATAGGGACGCTTCTAGACACCTCTTCAGCGAAGGCTTTCCTTCCAGAGGACAGAAGACTCGACATCCTTCAAATGGCCCGTTACATCAGGGAGAACCAATCGGTTACAGCTCTCTCTATGCAACGCATGTTGGGTCTCATGGCATCCTCAGTCTTCACTGTCCCTCTGGCCCGACTGCACATGAGAACCACCCAATGGATGCTCTCCACTCAGTGGTCCCCGACCTCTCACCCCCAGTCTTATCCCATCAAGGTGACGGAGCCCCTGAAGGTCTCTCACCTGGTGGTCTCAAGAGAGCTCTCCTGGAAGGATTCCCCTTGCTCCCCGGATCATCAGATCTCCATCACCACAGGCGCATCGCTAATGGGATGGGGAGCTCACTGTCTCTCCTCCACACTCAAGGTGTATGGACTCAGTTCAAACTCATCTCCACATAAATGTCCTGGAGATGAGAGCGGTCCTCTATGCAATCCGAGCTCTGAAGGATGTCCTTTGTCACAAGAACATTCTCCTTCAAACGGACAACAAAGCAGTGATGTATTTCATCAACAAGCAAGGCGGTGCTCATTCTTATCCCCTTTGCAGGGAAGCAATGAGGGTGTGGGAGTGGTGCTTGGAGCACAAGTCTCTGATTCAAGCGGTTTATCTGCCAGGTATACAAAACGACCTAGCAGATCACCTCAGCAGAACGGAGGCAGACCCTCACGAGTGGTCTCTCGATCCAGCCGTAGCTCGGTCCCTGTTCAAAGAGTGGGGGACTCCAGACCTGGACCTTTTTGCATCCCCACTCAACGCAAAACTGCCTCTCTTCTGCTCCAGAAATCCAGGGCCTGGCATTTTCTGTCAGGATGCGTTCAGGCTGCGGTGGACAAAAGCGCTTTCTTCGCCTTTCCACCGCTTCCTCTAATCCAGAGAGTACTCCTCAAGTTCGAGTCTCAGGGACCAAGATGATTCTCATTGCTCCTTCCTGGCCTCGCAACTATGGTTTCCTCTATCAACAGTATGTTGGCAGCCTCTCCGAGACCACTTCCTTTGCAAATCAGTCTTTGACTCAGGGTTCGTTGGTCCATCCCAACCTGAAATCACTTCACCTTCATGCTTGGCTCCTGAAGAGATAGAAGTGAATCGGTTCAACGTCTCGTCAGAGTCTCAGACATCCTTCTGGCTGCTCGAGCCAGCCACCCGAAAACGTACGCTTCAAATGGAAACGTTTTCTCTCTGTGTGCAAAATCCTCTTGGAATCCTTTTCCTGTCCTCCTGGCAAGGTTCTGGAGTATCTTTTGGACCTGTCAAACTTAGGTCTTCAGTACTCCACAGTTAAAGTTCACCTTAGTGCCATCTCAGCGTTCCATGAGCCGGTTTCTTCCTTAACTCTGGCTCAGTTACCTATGGTGAAGAGATTTCTTAAGGGGATTCTCCATACCAGACCCCCTGTTAAGCGCCCAGTTGCAGCCTGGGACATTAACCTGGTGCTGGACATGCTCACTCGGAAGCCTTTCGAACCCTTAGCTACCTGTGAGCTAAAATTTCTTACCTGGAAGACTGCCTTCCTGGTGGCCATTACCTCAGCCCGCAGGGTCTCTGAGATACATGCCCTGGTTACGGACCCTCCGTATACTGTATTCCATAAAGACAAGGTAGTTCTCCGTACTCATCCTAAATTTCTTCCCAAGGTTGTGTCAGAATTCCATCTAAACCAACCTCTGGTACTTCCCGCTTACTTCGCTAATTTCCAAAATGAAGGGGAACGAGCTCTTCATTCCTTGGATGTTAAGAGAGCCTTGCGGTTCTATTTAGATAGAACCAAGGATGTTCGCAAGACTCAGCAACTGTTCGTTTCTTTCAGTGACACCCGGCTGGGTCAACCTGTCGCTATTAGATGCATCTCTTCATGGTTAGTGGCATGCCTTCGTCATTGCTATTCCATGGCTCAAGTTAAATTAGAAGGTAGAGTGTACGCTCACTCTACTAGAGGCGATCAGCGACATCTAGCGGAAGTCGCAATGTTCAATTGCAGATATATGCAATGCTGCACCACCTGGAGCTCAGTGCATACCTGATTAAGCACTATGCACTGGATGTTCATGCTAGGCGACATTCCGCATTCGGCAGAACTATCCTTAATGGGCTTCTATCTTAGACGCGTGAGCTCTGGCTCTCCTGCCGCCCTTTTGGGGGATTATCAGCGTGGTACTCTCCCACTAGTGTGAATGAGTGGTGGAGACTTATGTCCAGGAAGATAGGAAAATTACGTACCTACCGTAATTCTTGATCTTCTTGGACGAGTCTCCACCACTCATTCACACGCCCACCCTCCATCCCCCGAGCTCACCGCTGTATTGGTCTTCACTCCCTCAAATCTTTAGGCCGTGAGGACTTCTTTGCTGACCCTTCTTACACGGGTCATACGGACTATCTTATGTCCGTTTTTTAATGTTGGGTTTACTCTTTACGTTAGTTGCGCTGCACCTCCTTGGTAAAAAAGGTACTGAGGCGGTTGGAGGGTCGTCGCCGAGATGGTCATTACCGCTCGAGCCGCTGCTCGCGCTTTTAAATGTCTGCGGCGCCGTCTCTCGCGCCGACCCTCCAGCAAAAAGTTTGCTCCCGATAGGTCTTGGTGCCTCCGGCACTAATCCCACTAGTGTGAATGAGTGGTGGAGACTCGTCCAAGAAGATCAAGAATTACGGTAGGTACGTAATTTTCCTTTCCATGAGCTTGGCTATACACAGGTTGAAAACCCAGGGAGGGACTGGTTCCCTAACAGGGAGATACAAGTGTAGCAGACCATTAAATAATTTCCTGCAAATGGGGTGGGAAGCCACTGCTTTCTCATTACCTGCTGAAACATGGGCAGAAAAAGCTGCTAGATGCACTTTAAGCGTTGAGGGACTGAGGCCCAAGGCTTGCAAATGAACCAAGTGGTCCTGGAGAATAGGCAGATCTGCCTGTAAAGGACTGATCTGCTTAGGAGCACACCCTAGAGAGAACCTCTTCCAATTGGAAGCATACATCTTTCTGATAGCAGGCTTACTAGAAACACTGAAGACCACCTCTGAAAAATGAAAATCAGAGTTCTCTAACTCTTCGAAAACCATGCCTTGAGGCGCAGTGACTTGAGGTTCAGAAAGGTTACTCTTCCCTGAGACTTGGTCAGTAGGTTTTGTCTCTGTGGCAGACAAATGGACTGTTGGATGGAGATGGCCTGGACAAAGGAATACCAGAGCTATCTGGCCCAGTCTGAGGTTACAAATATCTTTGTTGCAGGCTGGCTCTTCAATTTCAGGAGAACTCGTAGTAGCAGAGGAAATGGAGGGCAAGCATACATGAACCTCTCTGACCAGTCCAGGGTCAGCGCATCCATGGGAACTGAACCCAGTTCTGGGGGCCAGCAACAAAAGAGAGGGAACTGGTCATTCTCTTTGGAAGCAAACAAATCTATTTCCGGTGTGTCCCATCTAGATTGTGGCCAGCACCTGCTTGTTTGGAGACCATTCATGATTCCCCTGGCTGATCCTGCTGAGGGAATCCACCAGGACATTGTCCTGTCTTGGAAGGTGGTCTGCTGAAATCTGTACCTTCATGGCATAAGCCAGGTTCCAGATCTTCAGAGCTTCTGTGCACAGCTTTGAGGATCTTGGGCCTCCCTGCTTGTTGTTGTAGTACATGGTGGTAGTGTCGTCTGTCCTGATTTGGACTGGCTGGCCTTTTACCCGAGGAGCAAATGCCTGGAGGATGAGAAAAACTGCCCTTGACTCCAGGAGATTTATATGCTCCCTGGATTCCCATGGAGACCACGTTCCAGTTACTGTTTGATTGCCCAGGTGAGCTCCCTAGCCTAGAAGGGGGCATCTGTTGTCAGGACAAAAGAAGGAAACTGTTGTTGAAAGAGTATTCTCTCCCTGAGGTTGTCACTTTCCTTCCACCAGTCTAGAGCTTGCAGGAAGGTCTGTTGTCTCAGGGACCAGTCTTGAGAGAGGATGCCACTTTTGGGACCAGTAGGCCTTTTAAGTGGTACTGAATGTCTCTCATTTGAAATCATGCTCCTGGCACCACCACTGTGGTGGAAGGCATATGACCCAGAAGCTGAAGGAAGTGCCTTGCTGGCCTGGGCTGACCCAGTACAAAAGAATTCGCCCAGTTTGAGGCTTTTCATTCTCTCCTGGGGTAGGAGTGCTTTGCTGTGGAGGTCACCTAGCTCTGCTCCTATGAACTCCAGCACCTGCACTGATTCGGTTTGTGACTTTTGGGTATTTATGAGAAAACCTAGTGTCTTCCAAGGTGTTCTGGGTTAGCTGGAGAGACTTCCTCACTTGCTGGTGTGACTTCTCTGCAACTAGCCAGTCGTCCAGGTAAGAGAAAAGCATCACTCCTTGCCTCCTTCTGTGTGCTGTCACTACGGGTTAACACTTTGTGAATACCGTGGAAGTAGATGAGAGGCTGAAATGAAGAGCCGAGAAATGGTAGTGACCACAAAGTAGCCTGAACCTTAAATGTTTCCTGTGACTGATTCTGATTGGAATGTGGAAATGATGCATCTTTCAGATCCAGAGAACCATCCAGTCTTCCTGTTGCAGGGATGGTATCATTGTGGAGAGGGTGATCATTTTGAATTTGTCCTCTTTTTTTTTTTTTAGGTGTTTGTTGAGAAACCTGAGATCCAAAATGGGTCACCACTCCCCATTTTTCTTGAGAGTGAGGAAGTATCTTGAATAGAGTCCCTTTCCCCACTGGGAAGGAGGAACTCTTCCTGCTGCCTTTGCCTGCAGCAACTTCTTGACCTCTAACTCCAGCAAAATTCTGTCTGTTGGAGTGGGAGGTTTGAGGTTCCTGTGAAATCTGCAGCTTGGGAAATCTTTTGAACTGCAGTGTGAGTGCCTGGCTCACTGCTTCCATGACCCACTTGTCTGTAGTAGTGATTTTCCACTGCTGGGAGAAGTGAGCCAGCCTTCCTCCCACTGGCAGTGGTCGGGTGACCTGGACGGATCCGTAAGGGGTTCTGTTTCGGCTGAGCCTTAGAGGCATGAGTCGGATCAGCTTGTTTGGAAGTTATTCTGCCCATGCCCCTAAAGTAACCCCTCATCTGATAGTAATCCTAGGGCATGGGTATGAAAGTAAAATGAAAATACCCCCTACCACTACCTCCCTTTTCATGAGACCTGCAGGAAGTGAAAGCCTTTTCCTTCTCAGTGTTGCGTTTGTAGGTGGTTTTGTACTCATCTAGCTTTTTCATATATGCCTCTATCTTATCACCAAATAGGGACTTGTTTTCGCATGGGAAATCCATGACTTTTGCCTGGGTATCCTGGGACAGGTTGGTGGTCCTTAGCCAAGCAAATCTTAGAGACTGCATTAGCCATAACCCTAGAGGCAGTGTCATTGGCATCCACTGCCATATGGAACTGGTATTTGGTAGCATCAAGGGCAGTTTTGGCAATATCCGCCAAATCTTGCACCAGGTCCCCTGAGGTCTTCTCACTCATGGTCAGTACAGAGTTCCAGAGGGCTTTCTGGTACTGGGCAGTGTAGGTCATGTATGTAGACTGCCTCAACAATAAAGAGGCAGAGGTATACACTTCCTTTGCCCTGCTGTCCAACTTCATGGAGTCTTTATCTGGAGGCTGGGTAGAGAGTGGTACGTTAACTTTGTCACCCGGCAGCTGCCTGAACCACACCTTCATTGTCTGGGTGCACGTAAAAGTACTCAGCGTCATGTCTGTCTAGCTGGTACTTACATAGATAGATACATAGATAGACAGTGTCAGCAGATAAGGGCCTATGGCCCACCCAGTCTGCCCATTTGAGCTTGTAAGTTCAGTTTTTGTTTTCCTAGAAGTCTGTGTCCCTTACCCCTGACCTCCAGAATTCCTTTATGTCTATCCCATGCATTCTTAAATCCCGTGATTGTTTCAGCCCCCACCACTTCCTCTGGCAGGGTGTTCCACTTGTCCACCACCCGTTCTGTGAAGAAATTCTTCCTCATGTTTCCTCTGAGTCGTCCTCCCTCCAACTTCATCCCATGCCCTCTAGTCCTGGAACATCTTTTTCGCTTAAAAATAGTGTATTCCTGCACCCTGTTCCTCCCTGTAGGATACTTGTATGTCTCTATCATATCCCCCTCTCTCCCTCCTCTCCTCTAGGGAGTACATGTTCAGTTCCTTCAACCTGTCTTCATAGGACTTGTGATGCAATCCATGCACCATCTTTGTTGCCCTCCTCTGAACCTTCTCTACCCTATGTCCTTACGTGGGTATGGTCTCCAGAACTGTACACTGTATTCCAGGTGGGGCCTCACTAGTGTCTTGTATAGCGGAATTATGACCTCCCTTTTCCTGCTGGTGATGCCCCTGCTTATACATCCCAGCATCCAATTTGCTTTACCTGCTGCCTTGTCACACTGTTTCCCTACCTTGAGGTCATCAGAGATGATAACCCCAAGATCCCTTTCCTGCTTGGTGCATGTTATATCCTCACCTCACAACTGATATACTGTGCCAGGGTTTTTGTGCCCCATATGCATTATCTTGCACTTCCTTGCATTGAATTTCAACTGCCAAACCCCTGACCATTCTTCAGGTTTCTGCAGGTCCCTTCTCATTCTGTCTGCACCTTCTGGTGTGTCTACTGTGTTACAGAGCTTTGTGTCATCGAACAGTGAAATTCTGCCTTCTAGGTCCTGTAATGTCACTGATGAAGATGTTGAATAGGACGGTCCCAGCACTGGTCCCTGTGGTACCCAGTGGTCACTCTTCCTCTGTGGAGTGACAGCCATTTACCACCACCCTCTGTGTCCTGCCACCCAGCCAGTTACCTACCCACCACACTACTGTCCTGCCCACACCCATATTCCCAGTTTGTGTAATAGTCTTCTATGTGGCACAGTGTCAAAGGCCTTGCTGAAGTCCAGATAGGCCATGTCCACTGCCCTCCTCTGATCCACCTCCCTAGTCACCCAGTCAAAACATTCAACGAGGTTGGTCTGACATGACCTCCCCCTGGTGAAACCCATGCTGCCTTGGGTCCTGTAGTCCATTGACAACCAGATGTTCCACCAATCTCTCCTTCAGTAGTGCTTCCATGATCTCCACCCCGCTTGCGAGGTAAGGCTGACTGGTCTGTAGTTCCTGCTTCCTCTTTGTTCCCATTTTGTATAAGGACTACATCTGCTGTCCTCAATCTTTGGGTACCTCCCTGTTTCCAGTGATCAGCTAAACAGGATAGCCAGAGGTTCAGCCACCACCTCTCTTAGTTCTTTAAGTACTGGGGTGCACCCCATCTGCCCCATTGCTTTATCAACTCTTATTACTTCCAGTTCCTTCAGGACCCTTTCGTGTAAAGGGACTTGTGTCCATTTCTGCACCATTCTCACCCTTGTACTGCCTTCAGACCCATTACCCTCCTCTTCCTCAGTAAAGACTGAGCAGAAATACCTGTTCAATATGTCAGCTTTACTGTTGTCATCCTCCACAGCCCCCATCCTCCCTCTTCAGTCTCACTATCCCTCCCTTTGTTTTCTTTTTCCTTATGTACCTGTAAAGGTTTTGTCCCTCTACCCACTGATTTTGCAATGTGTTCTTCTGTCTGAGCTTTGGCTTCCCTTACTGACCTCCCTGCCTCCTTTGCTTCTCCTGGTACTTCTCCCTATCCCCTTCTGCCTGTGTCTTTTTGTATTGCCTGAATGCAATCTTTTTGGCTTTCACTTTCTTTGCTACCTCTTTGAAAACCATAATGGTCTCTCTTCCTTTTCCTCTTGCTAACCTGCTTAATGCATAATTCTGTTGTTCTTGTAATCCCCATTTTAAATACTGCCCACTGTTCCTCAACCCCTGATTCCTGTCCCATTCCCCTTAATGCCTCTTTCAAGTATCTCCCTATTTTCCCAAAGTCTGCCCCCCTAAAATCCAGGATACGTGTTTTTATGTGGTTTGGTTCTGCTCTTTCTGTGATTTCAAACCACAATGACTGGTGGTCACTGTTCCCCAGGTGCTCCCCCACTGTTACCCCATCACATTGTCCCTGTTTGTGAGCACAAGGTCCAGTATTGCCTTCTGCCAAGTTGGTTCCATGACCAGTTGCTTGAGGAAGGCACCCTGAAGGGAGTCCAGGATAAATCTGCTCCTGGTTGATGATGCTGCTGCTGGGTTGCTCCAGTCCACGTCTGGAATATTGAAGTCTCCAACCAGTACTACCTCCCCCTTGTCTGCCATCCTTTGGATGGCTAGCTTCAACTCCTATCTGTTTCTTCCTCCTGGGCTGGTGGTCTATAGACCACACCTGTGCGGATGGCTGTCCCCATTTTCCTTTCCAGCTTAACCCACAGTATCTCTCCCCCATTTTGTTCCTCCTGGATCTCTGTGGCCCTTATGTCATTTTTCACATACAGTGCCACTCCTCCTCCCTTCCTGCCTGCTCTCTCTTCTGAATATGTTGTAGCCAGGTATGGCCACCTCCCAGTCATGGTTATCATTACACCAGGTTTCAGTGATGGCCACAATGTCCAGGTCTGACTGCACCATGGCAGGTCTGACTGCACCATGGCAGCCTCCAGATCTTCCATCTTGTTGCTAAGGCTCCTGGCATTTGCTCACATGGCTTTCCATGATTTGACCTCCCTAGACTGTGTCGCTGTTCTACTCCAGCCCCTTCCTTGGTTGTCCTTTATCCCTGGTTCTCCTTGCTGTCTGCCCTTCTGCTGAATTTTGCCCCTTTTCTGCCTGTCCACCTCCTGGGCACTAATCTCCACTCTTTGCACACTGCTTTGCAGAGATAGCCACTCCTCTGGTTCACTGGTTCCACTGCTAGCTGTGGGGGGAGGCAAATGGGTACCCTCCTTGCTGGCCTGCCACCCCCCTTGCTAGTTTAAATGCTTGTCAATGTAGCATTTAAACTTATCATTGAGTGCTTGGATTCCCCTCCAGGATGGATGCAGGCCGTCAGGCTTGAACAGACCTCCATCCCTCCAGGTGGGTCCCCAGTCACCAATGAATCCAAACCCTTTCTCACAGCACCAGTTCTTCAACCATGAGTTAAAGTTTCTGGTGCATGCACTCCTATGCTCTCCCTTGCCTCTCTCATAGGGAAGTACTTGAGAAAGTGACAGAAATAGCTACTTGCTTGAGACCCCTCCCAACTTCCTAAACTCTTCCTGAACTTCCTTTGGCTCCCCATTTGCCAGGTCATTAGTACCTAGGTGGATAATGACATCCAGCTCACCCTCCGTCTTGCCTTCCCAGTGATCCCCAGGATCTTCCTTCCATCCCTCCATGCCATGGCACCTGGTGAGGCACCTCACCTCCTGTCCTCCCCTCCTGTGTTCCTAGCTGGATCCCTCTTATGATGAGTCCCCCAGGATCGCTTCCACCTCCTCGGGGTCCACTGCTTTCCCCGCTGAGGTCACCTCCTTGGCTAACCTCCACATCCTTTCCTTCCACTTCTTTGGGTACCTCTATTTGGTTGTCCTCATTTGCCAGTGTGGCATATGAGTTCTTGAGTGGAATAGGATCTGGGATGTGCCTCTGCCTGACCGTGCTAACCCTCCCTGAGCCCACTGTCATCCAAGTGCTCCTCATTCTCGGCATCCTTTAAGGCAGTTGCATTGGACTGGGTGGTCTCTAGCTAGGGGTGATGGTACTCCTGACCCAGTTTACTTCCGCTCTGAGTCTGGCTACCTCATCCCGCAGTCCAGAGAGATGCATGCAGATAGGGCAGCACCTCAGTGTCCAGAAGGTCTGCCTGAATATGGCTGCCCCACAGCCACTGCATTGCACCACTCCCCACATTATACTGCAATTATTCTGCTATTCCACTACTTGTCTGCTACTGAAGCTCTCCTAGTTCCCTTTTTATTAATTTACTGTCTAAAATTCCTACCACTGATCCTCAGATAATTTTCTTTAAAAAAAAAAAAAAAGAAAAGAAACCAATAAATAAATAAATGAGTAAAAACACTTGTGCTGTACTTCTTCTTCACTTTGTCCTTTCCCAGGGTAGAAGTGGGGGTCTGCAACAATTTGCAGGTTGCTTTCTTAAGGGATTTGTGGACAGGTAAAAGCAACCTCTTTATGGGAGGTAACCCCATCATGTCCAAAAATTCAGCCTCTTCCTCATCCTCCACAGTTTCCTTGCTGGAGAGGTCGAGTGTGTTTATCATTTGCCTCACAAAGGCACAGTGAGAGGAAAAGTCCTCTGACCCCCGAGGAGGGGAACAGAATTCTTGTTCAGGGGAATTGTTGGGTTCAGTTGGCTCCCCTTCATCCTCCTCCTCCTCGTCATAGAAAAGTTCAGCTCTCTGAACTGGGAGGAAGCAGAAGCTGGAGGGAGAACCAGCATGCCTATAAGGAAACCCATAGCTTGAAAAACCTGAAAAAATTGCAGGCTTTTTTCATTTCCTCCATTGAGGGCATATTTTGTTTTTTGAAACTCAAATGATCAGTCCACTGACTGCTCCTTTGCTTCTTCAGCAGGAAGGGCAGCAACATATTTTTTTGTCTTTTAGCAGGGACCAGATCTTACTTCGAGAGGGCTCTTGCAGTAGGTATTCACATATAGTACTAAGCCACCAGGCGTCAGGACCCCACGGAAACATTTCTAGCTAGCAGTCTCTGGCGGGGGACTGCCCCCACATCAGGTGACCGGCGTCACACGACGTCAGTATAAAGGGACGGTCCCCTGCACCCACATTCCAGTTCTTTCCCGCCATCAGCTGTGAAAGTTCCTCATGATAGAACAGTGCTTGTCAGTCATTTGTTGGTCTCTAAGTTTTTGAACCTTTCGACCCATTTTCTCTAATTTTTTTTTTTCAAACAATTCGCTGTGTATGTCATCCCTGTTGCCCTCTAAATCGCTTAAAAACAAGTGCAACTCGTGTGGTTCCCAACTTCCACACAAGGACGGCCACTCCTTGTGCCTCTTCTGTCTGGGCCCAGACCACCACATGGAGAAGTGCCAGCACTGCCAGAAGTTCAGCTCCGCTACCTGCAAGAGAAGGCAGCAGTCCCTGGAAGCCCATATCCTAAAGAAGAAAATGGCCTCCATGGAAAAGAGTTAAAGAAACTTAGGCAGGTGTCTACTTCCCCCAAAGGTCATAAGAAAAAGTGCAACAAGAAGAAGCACCGGGAGCGGGAACCGGCTTCCACAGCAGCTGAGACTCCGGCCGGAGTTGTGGCACTCAAGGTAATGTCCCTCCACGACGGCTGTCTTGGTGGTTACCAAAAAGGTGTCGCCCCTACCATCTGACTCTGGCCCTTTGGGAGCCTCCAGGGCAAAGGAGGCCTCCACTCCCGTGAAGTCCGCTTCTTCCACACGGCCCTCCGGTCAGAGCGGGTCCAGTAATTGACGTCGGTCCCACTGACGCTTGCCCCGGACAAGGCTGCTACGTTGCTTACTCCTTCGGGGGAGTGCACAGCCAAAACAACTCCTGACAAGACTGCATCTCCTTCACGGCCCTCCTTGGGCAGGGAGTCCGATAAGTCGGACGCCGGCTCTTCCGACATCTGCCTGTCCAAGAAGCCTGCGCCAGACCCCATCGAACAGTCTGATGCCCCAGGCTCTCCGCAACGTCTTACCCCATTGCCCTCTGAGGTCCCCGCGTCTCCTCGACTGACTCCCGGAGATTATAATCCTCCTTCCCTGGTCGTCACCAAGGATACTAGGACGCTGCCATCAGGGAAACCTCCTCCTGGGCTGGACCTCTGACGCTGGTCCCGACTCCGGCCTACCAGATGCAGATAGGCCTATTCTTCTGTCAGGTCCTTCAGACCCTTTCGAAGGTATGCCCGTGGGGCCAGCGTTACCAGCATCTGGCTTGCCAGCAGGACATCTAACAGGTCCCTCTGCTCGTTCAGAGCCCCTGGCGCCCGGGTACCTGACACTGCAATACCTGGTGCCAGAATACCCGGCCCCTCAGTATCCGGAGCCCCAGTACCCGACGCCGCAATATCTGGCGCGGCAGTACCAGACGCCTCAGTACCCAACGCTGGGCTACCCGCCATTGGGTTACGGATACTCCTTTTATGGATGCCCTCAATTTCCGTATCCTCCACCTCCGCCGCCCACTCCTCAGCCGCCGGTGGATTTGAAGGAGACCTTAGCCTCCTGTTGGGCTGAGGCCAAGGCTCAGCTCACCAGGGAGGTCGAGAGTCATCTACTGACGCCAGACCCTGTACAGGATCCCCTACGTCTGAGACCGGAGACTCTCTCCCTCCTTCCCAACACCAGAGGAGAGCCCTCTGGTGCCCAAGACGGGGACGATACGCGCCGTAGGAAACTCCTCAGAGGGTCTGTCCCTCCCCCTCGTAGGGAGGAGTCTTCTTCCTCTTCGTCGGAAACTTCTGACTCTGACTCAGAGTCCAGCCACTCTGACCCCAAAGGCGAGCCCCATACTCCGGAACGTCCCAGGCCGAGGACTCCTTTGAAATCCTCTCCGGACCACACTTCTTTTCTGGAGTCATAGATGAAAATCCAGGAAGTATGTCAGTGGCAGTCAGTGGAGCCAGACCCACAGCATAAAAACTTGCCCATCTGAATCTGCCCGAGACCACTCCTACGCTTATCCCACCCTGGATAGAGCCTCACGCAGATCTTGTTTCCACCATTTGGAAACAACCTTCTGCGTTATCCCCCCTTCCAAGGAAGGCGGACAGGCTATACCATTCTCCTGAGGGTGTAGACTGTCTTAGTCTTCACCCCAAGGTGGATTTGGTTGTCATCCGTACCGCTCACGGCCGCTCCGCCAATCCCAAATGCCTCAGCTCGTCTCCGCCTGATAAGGAATCCCGGCTTCTGGACCAATACGGGAAGAAGATCTATTATTCTTCTACTCTTGGTATTAGGGCCCTCAGCTATGTGCCACATATGGGGGATTTCCAGAAGACCATCCTTAGCCAGGTGGAATCCAAATTGGACTCCCTTCCTGAATCACAGACGAAGCTGGAAGTGGGTGATCTTGTCCGTTCTGCTTGCTCGGCCAGTCAGCACATGGTTTGTGCCACTTACGATGTAGTGGACCCAGCTGGAAGGAGCTCTGCCTTCGCTGTAGGCCTACGGCGTCATGCCTGGATCTGCTTGTCAGGTTTGGTCCCTGAACTGCAATCCAGTATTCAGGATGCTTCCTTCATGGTTTGGTGCTGTTAGGAGGTGATGTCAAGGATATCATTACCGAACTGCAGGAGACTGGTACTGCACTCAAGTCTGTCCAAACTATGTACAGGCCACCTCAAGGGCAGCGGCATCCTTTTCGTTGCCAAACCCGACAGACAAAAACCACAGGGCAAACGTGCCAACAAATGTCGGGGCCCCTCCAGCAACCAAGACTCGCCCCAGCAAAAAAGCTGCAGGAGCATTGGCTGCTGTGCTGCCCCACACCTCCTGACTCCCTGCCTCTCCTTCTTCCTTTGGAGGTTCCAGAGGAACCGGTAGGGGGGAAATTCTCCTCCCATCTGCTGGGTTGGGAGAGGATAACTTCAGATGCTTGGGTGCTCCAGTTGATATCAGCAGGACGCTCAATAGAGTTTCTGCAGAAACCACCTCAAAGACCACCCACCTAGTCATCTTACTCCCCTCAACATCTTCCTCTGGTCCTAGAGGAAATCATCTCCCTTCTTTCGAAGGCGGTAGTAGAGCCAGTTCCCAACCATCTTTGGGGAACAGGTTACTATTCCCATTTCTTCCTAGTTCCAAAGGATACAGGAGATCTGAGGCCTATCGTAGACCTCAGCTCCCTGAACATGTTCATGGAGTACAAACGCTTCAGAATGCTCTCTTTGCAGAGCCTTCTACCACTTCTTCGGCAGGGACAGTGGCTATGTGCTCTGGACATGCAGGGTGCCTACCTGCACCTAGTCGCCCCTGTTGGGGTCACCGCGGTGCTCCTCACGGCTCTCTGGACCTCACCAGCCCACCTCAAACCCAGCAAGGCTCCTAGTAGCCCCTGTTGGGGTCACCGTGGCGCTCCCCACGGCTCTTTGGATCTCACCAGCCCACATCGAACCCAGCAAGGTACTGTAGCCAGGAGGTTCCATTTCAAGTCCTTAGGCAACCTAGCTTTGAATTCTGGCACCTTTTCTAAGCGACTCCCTGCCTTCCAAGCTGTGGCTGAATTTCTACCTCAACTTACCTCTGCACTATTGCAGACTAGAGGAGACCACAAAAACCCCTTTACAGACTGACATAAATGTGCCTCTGTCCAGCCAAGCTGTAAACTGAATTTGTGCCTGGCATTGCAGCTAGCTGATATTTGTTATTTCTGTGTGCACTGCAATCTCAGAATTTATGGCGCTGTTTCTGATTTAACTGTATGCTCCTAGCCTTTTTTCTGTGAGACACTGAAGTCAAAGTTTCTCCCTCCCCCACGACTTATTAAATGCTTGTTCCTTGGGGGTGGATATTCTTTTTTCCCTCAGTGATTGGACCATTTCTTCTGGGGTGAGGATCTCAAGGCAGCTTGCTTGTGAATTTCATTGTTGGGTTGCCCAAGGAACCTGGTGAATATCTCCAGCAAAAGCCTTTATAAGGTTTCTAGTTGCAGCTCTATATCTCTGTCTGCTGGATAGTTTCATCCTTGGACTTAGCTACTGTCTCACTCCTGCAGTCAACTGCACATTTGCTTCAGTCCTGTCTCCAGTCCTGAATTCGCTGCTTTCTCTCTTTTTTCCCTAGTTCTACGTTCCCTTCTTTTCCTTAGCAGTGTACACTATGGGGGTGATCTCACTTAACTGCAGCTTTGTAGGAGTATTTTCCTTTCTGCTAGCCCTCCAACTCTCAGTAGATCTTCTCTGCCAGCCATCTACTGACTCTGGCTACTCAAATAAAGTCGAGGACTGGAACTATTTTTTCTCAAACCTAATTATCAGGGGGAATACCTCTATCCCTGAAATCTGGCTCCTAAAGCTTATTCCATTTGCTAGTATAGCTGACTACCTAAGCCATTCCCCTTTGTATATGCCACTTGAAGGCAAACTCCAAACCTCTCTCCTTGAGACCTGGGCACTCCTATGTCATCTCTCTCTCTCTCTCTCTCTGGTGATATTGAACCTAACCTGGGCCCTCCTGATGGCATCGCTCCCAAGAACCCATCGTATTGGTTCACAGAAAAGGGGCTTAGGCTTGCACATATGAACATTAGAAGTCTGTCAGCTAATTTTGCTCAGCTTGAAGCCTGGATTGTTTACAACTCCCCCTGATGTCTTAGGTCTAACTGAGACTTGGTTAAAACCCCATATACCAGATTCATTATGTAGGATCAATGGATATAAACTTCACAGATGTGATCGTCCAAATGCTAAAAAGGGTGGCGGTGTTTTGTTTTATACCAGACAGGACCTTGACATTATAGTCCTCCTGGTCAACACTACCCGTCTCTGTGAAACTATTCATATAGTTGTTACCTTAGGTCTCACTAAGAAGCTAAATGTAGTGTGCATCTATAACCCTCATAGAAATGGACTAACAGGCCTGACTAATGTAATTGACCATCTTTCCTCGCTAAAGGGTAGACAAGAGCTCATTGTTATGGGGGACCTCAACCTGGACTGGCTAGGGAAAAACTCTAATCTCTATGCTGCTGAACTCAGCAGGTTACACCTGTCTCAACTGGTTACTCTCCCGACCAGACAGGCTAGTAACAGCAGTCTCCAGTCTCTTCTAGACTGGGTCGTCTCCAACAGGCCTGAGAGGATCAGTGCTGTTGGAGTTTTACCAGACTCAATCAGTGACCACTCCCCAGTTTACTGTGTTTGGAAGGCTAGGGCCCCTAAACCACCCCCCAGAGAAATTCTTTTCAGGGATTTTCCAAAAATTGATAAGAGAGCCCTAATCTTGGAGCTACAGAACACGGACTGGGCACCTCTATATAATACTTGTAATACGGAACGTGCTGCTCCATACCTCCTTACCACGCTTTTGAAGCTTCAGGACAAATATATTCCAGTAAAAAGGTGCTGTATCCGGTGATCTACTACCTGCTGGTTAAATTCTTCACTCCTTTCCTCTCTCAAAAAGAGGGATAAAGCCTGAAACAAAGCTAAGCTAACCCAGTCCTCATCAGACTGGGCGGAGTGCAGAAGACTCCGAAACCGATGTAAGGTTCCATCAGATCTGCTAAGGGCAATTACTACTGTCAGCTCCTTAGTGTAGTACCATCTCTGATATGGTCGTGGATGGTTGTAATTGCAATAACCTGCTCACTATCACCGAGGCTCTTAACTCCAGATTCACTGACCTCTCCTCCTATACTGCACCTCCTGGGCCTTTACCTGTCACTCTGCAGGACAGCCTTAAACCTTCCAGCCCATCTTTCACCCTTTGCCCAGTCTCTGAGAGTGAAATCTTACGCTTACTTAAGTCCATCTCTCCTGCTGGATCGGCAGGGGCAGATGGACTCTTACAAAATTCCTAAGAACCATTGCACAGTCTATAGTCTCTCCAGTGACTAGACTTTTCAACTTGTCTCTTCTTACAGGACATGTCCCTTCCCTCTGGAAGATTGCTCGAGTTGTACCGGTCTACAAAAAGGGGGACACCACTTACCTGGATAACTACCGCCCTATTGCCATCCTCTCCACCCTCTCTAAAATACTGGAGAAAATTGTTGCTACCCAGGTCTTGGATTACCTGTACTCCTTCAAACTCCTCACCCCTGACCAACATGGTTTCCGACGTGGGCACAGTACATCCACTGCTCTCATACAGTTTACAAATGATGTCAGAATCGCTATGGACAAAGGCTGTGTCACTGGGGCTACTTTTGTTGTTGTTACAAAAGCGTTTGATTGAGTTGACCACCAGCTGCTCCTATCAAAGTTGTCATCCGTAGGCTTCTCACCCTCTGTCACCGCCTGGTTCCAAAATTATCTTTCAAAGCGACAACAAGTTGTCCAGATCAGAGATGCTAAGTCCCCTCTTGCTCCTACTTGGATCAGAGTGCCCCAGGGTTCGATACTTGGTCCTCTCCTGTTTACAGTCTTCATAAACGACACCCACGCTCACTGGTACTTGCTCAGGTCTGCTATATGCAGACGATCTTGTTCTTTACTCATCCTCCTCAATCCTCTCCGATATCAACCTGAATCTCAGTAGTAACGTCAATACCTTTCAGAGCTGGCTATTGCAAAACAAGCTTGTCTTAAATAAAAAAAAGCAGGTGACTGTGCTCCTGGTTCCAGGTTCAAATAGTCCTGCACCTAACCATTAAGTATCGGGCTAGATGGTGCCCCAACACAGTTACCTCTTTTAAATACCTAGGAGTAACCCTTGATCCTGCCTTGGATTTTGACTTGCATCTAGCCTCAGTCATTAAATTTGTCAATATTCAGCTTGGGCTGGCATACAAGGTGAGACATACCCTAACATCCATGGCGAGGATGGCCATTGCACAGGGGATCCTGAGACCCAAATTGGCTTATGGGTTAATAGCATTTCCGGCAACTACTGGAGGGCTCTTCCGAAAGTGGGATGTCTGCTACAACAGCATTTGCCGTTTTACTTTGTCTTTGCCCAAACTTACTCACTGATGCACACTATACTCCAGTCTGGGATGGTTTACCCCCTCAGCCTTCCAACAGTTTACTTCCTGCTGTTTTATAAAGAATATAATCTCCTCCCAGATACCTGACAAACTGGCTCTACTGCTCAAACCTGTGACCTCTGCCTACCCACTGAGATCAGTTGACAAATCACTTCTTGTCCAACTGAGATGTAAAACCAAAATGGGGGAGAATGCTTTCTTTAGCTGGGCCCCTAAACTATGGAACTCCCTTCTACTAAATCTAAGAATCTCCCCTTCTCCACACAGCTTCAAACAGGAGCTTTGTATGGCTCGTCTAAGCTCTGAACCCTGCTCCTGTCCTCTATATACCCACTCCTGTATTGGTTCCTCCTAGTTGCCTACCGGCTCCAACCTCTACTACTCTCAAACCTACCTGAAAATCTTGTTCTAGGGACATGGATATGTTGTTCATCCACACTTATTGGCAGGTATCCTTGCCGCTTTAAATCTTGCTGGAAGGTCTTCAAGCTGGCCCCTCCCACCCACCTGGGTGGTAAAACTCTGGGCTCCGCCCCATGACGCCAGATCTTCCTTACCGCTTGGAAGCTCAGGTTCCCTCCTTTAACGCTCTGCGTTTTTGACTGGTTCCTAATTCTTCGAATTTTAGAAATTAAAGAGTTTTTGCTAAAAAGACTTCGGTCTTCTCTCCCTCACGGCTGCGATGGACAAATCGACTCCCGGTTTCCGGAGATGCCCTTGTGGGCAGAAGATGTCTCGGACGGATCCGCACTCCACGTGCGTTTACTGCTTGGGCTTTGAGCACGACCCGCAGGCCTGCGACCTGTGCTCTTCTTTTTCGGCCTACGTCCTCGAAGACCGTGCCCGTTTACAACTGGGCGTCCGAGAAGAGATTTCCTCCGGTTAAGTCAAAAGAGGCCCGGTCGGCGGTGTCCGCGGCGGCGGGCTCGGCGGATCAGCTCGAGCAAATGATCGCCCTCGAAGAGGAGGCGGAGCGGGCCGCTTCTACCTCGGCTGCGGCATTTGTCCCGCTATCTCTCGGTGCCTCTTATTCGGCTTCTTTTAAGGAGCTTTGTCTGACCCTCTCGACAAAAGGTGAGGGTCCAACTTTTTCGGGACCTTTTCCCAGATCCAAAAAGAGCAAAAGTAAGTCTCTCCGTCAACGCTCTTGGGAGCGGGAAGAATCCCCTCCCTTCTTGTCGACGAGTGAGGCTTGAGTTCAAACCCTCAGCTTGACCCACTGGCTTCACGATTGTCTCCGTCAGGCCAGTTGACGAGACTCCATCAGCAGCAGTCGATTTTCTCTCAACCCATTAGATGGGTTGTTGGCTGGAAAGCTGAGAATCCCTCTCCCGGTTCCCCGGTGGGGGTTGAGGATCCGTCGGCTGCGTCGTACTTGCTCGGTGGGATCGTCCGGGCTGAGGTGCGATTTCCGACACTTCTCCTGGCCCTCGGCCTAGTCGAGGACTCGGTCTCGGTCTCCGGACATCCTGGCGGTCCAACCGATCCCGCCGCCATAGGCGGTCTTGAGTCTCGGCATCCGTGGGAACGTCGCCGCTCTTCCTCTTCCTCGGACGGGGGACTTGGCGCAAGTTGCGTCGGATACGAAGAACTCGTGGCAACAGCTCCTTTTGACCGGGAATAAGCCGACCCAGTCGTCTTCCCCGGCCATTAAGTGGCTGTCACCGGGCGAAACAACCCCTCGTTGTAGCCGAGGAGCCTGTTCTCAGGCCGGTTGTTCGGCCAATTCCAGCTGCCCCACCGATTCTGGTGGAACCTCCGCCTCACAGCTACTAGTTGGGGCTCGACCAAAAAATTCTCGGTCGGCCTTGGGTTTGCCCATAGGCTGTCTGTCACCCTCACTCCCGATAAACCTCGGCAGGTGGAAAGTGGCTCAGGCCGAGGCAGCTCTTTGAGGACTCCTCTGAGTCCGATGATGGATCCCTCCTCTTCTCCAAGCGCATGGACTTGGGTCCTCGGGAGGAGCAGTCAGTGAACGATAGCCCTACGTCCTTCTTAGGGTTGCTTGGCTCATCTGGAGTCCACGGGATGAAGCTCGAACCCGTTTCTAAGCGGGCCAGGTATCCTCACGGAGATTCTGGACTTAGGGATTCTCCGGACGAGGCCTTTCCGGTGGCGAAGCCATGAGTGGGTCGGCCTTGGAACTTTGCAAGTCCTGCTTCCTGCCCTCGCCTTGCCAGAATGGCCCAGGAATATCACGGTCCCTACGGTTCCCTGTCGGTTTGGAACACCCTCGGCCGAGGGTTGGTTACCGACAGCGTTTTCGCGTGCGAGCGCCAGGATGTGGACAAACCTCCCGACAAAGGAATCCAAGAAATTGGATTATGCCGGCGAAAAGTCTATGCGTCGTCCCTCTACCTTCGTCAGGCCAGTTCGCCGCGTCCCTCATGGCACATTTTCTCACGCCTGTTGGGGCTCCCTGGATGAGGTTGTCCCTCATCTTCCAGGATCTGCAGACTACGGTCAGGCAGGTGCGGGACCAGGGCAGGCAGAGACAAACAGCAGCTCCAGGCTGCTTTAGACATCAGGACTCATAGTGCCAGGTCTGTGGCGGCCCACGAGTGGCATGCGTCGTCGGGCTTGGCTGAGGATATCCACCTTTTTACCTCGGATACCAGCACAAGTTGGCGGATGTTCCTTACAGGGGACTGACTCTTGACCCCTGGGGTGGAAGGTCACCTGCAGAGGATCGAGGTCAATGCTACCCCTCGGACTTGGTCTCTTCCGCTCAGAAGGACATAGAGCCGCAAACCACAGCCTAAGCCCTTTCGTCCTTCTGCGCCCCAGGCGTGTCGCCATTCAAGCGTCAGGGCCAGCAGGCTCGGGCTTGGCATCCCAAACCAAGCCGGGCTTCCTCCAACAGGAAGCAGGAGGTAAAGGCCAGGAGGGTCCCTGGCGGTCCCTCCTCCAAGCCTGCTCAGTGGACGGGCTGAGGGGTGTCGCCCCATCCCCTGTCACCGCGCCCCTGGTTCCCCATGGGGGCAGCTCAGACACTTCCTTTCCGCCTGGTCCGCTGTTACCACGGACGGGTGGGTACTAGAGTGGTGGGAAAAGGCTACCTCTGGAATCGAGCAGGCCCGCCCTTCAGAGCCGTGTCGCACCTCGGGGGCCTCGGGTCTACAGCCTCACTGGCAGCTCGTCGAGCCGACATCGCTCTCCTCCTCTAGAAGGAGGTGATCACGGAGGTAGAGGACCCCCTTTAGACCCGAGGTTCGTGTCCAGGTATTTCTGGTTCTGAATGAGACGCAGGAGGCTGGCCCATTCTCGACCTACACGACCTGAACAAGTTCCCTAAGGTCTCGGACTTTCAGAATGGTCACTCTAGTGCAGATAATACCATCTCTAGAACACGGTGTGGTTCTGCTCTCTGGACCTACAGGGACCGTTCTTTCAGCGTCCCTATCCGTCCGTCACATCGAGATTCCTCTGCTTCGGCGGAGGATCCCTCTTCGAGGATTCTAAGCCATGCCCCTTGGCTTATCTCCAGCTCCAGGGTCTTCACCAAATGCATGGCAGTGGTGGCAGCATTCCCTTCGGCGCCGAGGGGTCAGGTGTGCCCTACCTGGACGATTGGCTGATGGCAGCCCCCTCCAGAAGGAGGTGGGAGTGGTCAGAGATCTGGCCTCAGGTTTGCTCTCAAGTCGGCCTTCTCATCAACGAGGCCAGAGTCAGACTCAAGCGAAGCAGGTGATCCCTGTTCGCCGGGGCAGAGCTAGGCTCTCTCTTGAGTGAAACACGGCTCCCGAGGCGAGACAGGGCCAAAGGTTCTTACCTCCTTTGCCCAATCATTTCTGGTTGGGCAATCGCGCCTGCCCGGGACTTCCTCGCCTCCTGGGTCTCATGGCGGCCTGTACCAGCGTGGTCAGTTGGGCACACTGGCACATCGCCCCTTCAGTGGGGACTGGCCAGCCGGTGGTCACAGTGCTGCGATCCATTGGACCAGCTAGTGACAGTGACCCGGGGATGGGAGCGCCTCAGTGGTGGACCGTTCCATCCCATCTGCAGGAGGGCATCCCGTTTGTCCGCCCGAGCCGGCGGTCTCTCTCGACCGATGCCTCTCTGTTGGGTTAGGGTGCCCATCTGAGGGAACACCGGTGCACGCCTCTGGTCCCGCGGTGGAGTCCGATGCCACATCAACCTGCTGGAGCTCAGAGCCGGTCCGCCTAGCTCTCACCGCCTTTGCTCCTTTTCTCCGGGGTCAAGTGGTCCGAGTCCAGGCGGACAATACCACGACCATGTACTACCTGAACCGCCAGGGCGGGGATGCCGCTCCATGCTTCTATGCAGGGAAGCTCTCCGCATTTGGTCACTCGTCTGCGCAGCCTGGGCGGATCTCCTAGCCATTCATGTGGCAGAAGCCTCCAATACCCGGCCGATGCCCTGAGCCGGATAGGGGCTGCATCTCACGAGTGGTCTCTCCTGCCAGAGGTAGTACAAGATCTGTTCTCCCTCTGGGGCACACCTCAGGTGGACCTGTTTGCCTCCAGGGAGAATGCGAAGCTGAGGCTGTTTCATGCCCGCCCCCCTCAGCAGGGCTCGCTGCAGGGGGATGCCTTCTCGAGGCTGTGGACCCCTGGCCTCTTTTGTGCCTTTCCCCATTTCCCTTGATTCACAAGGTGCTTCTCCAAGACAAGGAGGGACAAGGCGCAGGTGATTCTGATAGCCCCAGACTGGCCCGCTCCAGTTCTGGTACCAGATCTCCTCAGCCTCAGCTCCAGGCTCCCGAGGCAGCTTCCAGCTCGCCCGGACCTGCTCTCAGTCAATCAGGGGAAGGTGTTCCATCCGGACCTTCAATCCCTGCACCTGACGGCCTGGTTCCTGAGCGGCTAGAGTTCCAGGCCTTGGGTCTTTCCGATGAGGTCCTCAATGTTGTTGAGGCGTCCCGTAGGGAGTCGACCAGGAAATACTATGCCTTCAAATGGAAGGGTTTTCCATTTGGTGTCAGGGATGAGGGCTTGGACCCTTCTTCCTGTTCCTTGGCAAGCATCTTGGGATATTTATGGTCCCTTTCTAGTCAAGGGCTTGGGTCGATGACCTAAAGGTGCACCTGGCAGCCATCTCTGCTTGCAGGCGGGGCGGGGGGCAGTCGGTGGCGTGAGAGGTGGTCTGGGCTTTTCAAAGGCCTTGATCACATTTCCTCTGGTGCGAGAACCTCCACCTCCGTGGGTTTACTGCTGGTACTGGCAAAGCTCATGGGCAAAGCCATTTGAACCAATGCACAGGTGTGAACTCTCACCTGTCGTGGAAGACCGCCTTCTTGGTGGCTATCACGTCAGCCAGAAGGATGGAAGAACTCCAGGCGCTCTGCATTGAGTCTCCTTACCTGGTCTTCCACAGGGACAAGGTTGTCCTGCGCCCCCACCCGAAATTCCTTCCGAAGGTGGTGTCGGAGTTTCACCTTAACCAGGTGTTGACTCTGCCGGTGTTCTACCCCAGTCACACCTCGGAGCCTGTAATACAGGCTCCATACTTGACCCTAGAAGGGCGCTTTGCTTATTATAAGTGAGCGACTGCTGAAATTGGGAGAGGTTCAGCTGTTTGTCACCCACGCTGAAGCCGCACCTGGCAGACCTGCAGCCAAGCGGACGATAGGCAGGTGGGTCACCTCCTGCATAGATCTCTGCTATAGTTGGCGGGCATGGAGCCTCCCAGAGGGATAAGGCTCATTCTACCCGTCATACTGCTGCATCGGTGGCTGCTTCCAGGGCACGATCCTATCCAGGAAATCTGCAGGGTCCTACCTGAAGTCAGCACACACCTTTATTACCCATTACCACATCGACCTGAGTCACGCCGGGATGCTGGTTTTGGGGCCTCAGTTCTCCAGTCTTTATTCCCTAAGTAGGGTGTCGCCTTGCCACTCCTCCCGGAGAACTGCTGAGTCTGCCAATAAGTGTGGATGAACAACATAACCATGTTCCTGAATAAGCAGGTTACTCACTCCAACAGGAGTTCTAGGAATGGTATATGTTGTTCATCCACACCCATCCCACCTGACCTCCGGCTCGACGCACTACCTGAGCTTCCAGTGGCCAGATCTGGCGTCATGGGGCGGAGCCGAGAGTTTTACCACCCGGTTGGGTGGGAGGAGCCAGCTTGAAGACCTTCCGGCAAGATTTAAAGTGGCAAGGATACCTGCCAGTAAGTGTGGATGAACAACATGTACCATTCCTAGAACTCCTGTTACAGGTGAGTAACCTGTATTTATTTCCTCTCTTCTAGCACTTACTCACTAGTTGTATGACTTATCGCTATTAATTATTTGCACTTATATTTCTGTTTTGCTACTACATATAGATTCCTGCAAATGTACTGTCATTGCTGAAAATTTTGTGTGTGTGTGCCATGTCTGACTTCTACTTCTGCTTGTTCCCATGATGTTTTCTTGTATCTACTATCGTCTCTGTACCCTTTGTTGTAATCTCCTAGGTCGTACCAGAAAATAGGCAGCTATGCTGTCTAGTGTACCTACCCGGTTAACAAAAGCTAAATAAATAAATATTCCCATATGCCCTTCCCAGCGCAGATTCCTTCGTTTTTGCTTTGGGGACCACTACCAATTCAGGGCCCTCCCATTTGGTCTTTCCTCGGCCCCCCAAGTGTTTACCAAATGCCTGTCTATGGTAGTGGCCCACCTGCGTACCCAGGGAGTAGAGGTATTCCCGTACCTGGATGACTGGCTCCTGGCGGCCCTGTCCAGGGAGGAACTCCTGCACTCCCTTTCCCTTACCCTGCAGGTTTTTACCAGCCTGGGTATCACCATCAATCTGGCCAAGTCCCATTTGGTCCCATGCCAGCACCTCCACTTTATAGGGGCGATTCTGGACACGACCATGGGTAAAGTCTTCTTGCCTCCGGACAGGGTAGACACCCTTCAGAATCAGGTCAGTCTTCTGTCTGGTCGCAGGAGGGTCAGAGCCAAGTCAGTCCTCTGCCTCCTCAGGCTAATGGCGGCTGCCATTCCGACTGTCCCACTTGCTCGGCTCCATATGAGTATCTCTCAGTGGACGCTTCGGTCTCAATGGGACCAAACCAGGGACAACCTAGACCAAGAAGTTCTAGTATCCAATCCCATGATCAGGGACTTGCAACGGTGGATGGTTCAGGAGAACCTGTGCCTGGGAGTTTATTTCTGCATCGCTCCGCCCTCCCAAACCTTGACGACGGATGCGTCAGGAGAAAGTTTGGGTGCCCATCTTGGGTATAACAGGACTCTGGGCAGCTGGTCCAGGTTCGAACAAAACCTGCACATAAATGTGCTCAAACTGAAAGCTGTCCTTTATGCCCTTCAGGCTCTACTCTCATTCATCCTCCCCAGTCATCTCCTCATACAGTCAGACATGCGTTGTCTGGTAACTCAACAAGCAGGAAGGGACACGGTCCTACCCTCTGTGCCGGGAAACGATGAGAGTCTGGCACTGGGCAGCCCAGCACCATCTTCACTTGACCGCTGTTTACGTTTCCGGAGTGAAAAATACACTGGCAGATCAACTCTGTCAGTCCTCAGCAAGGTCCTATGAATGAGAGTTGGATCAAGAAGTCGTAAACGACACCTTTCAGCGATGGGGAACACCTCAGATAGACCTCTTTGTCTCTCCCTAAAACGCAAACCTTCCCGCCTTCTGCTTGCTCGCTCCAGGGCGAGACATTGTTTGGCGGAACACTCTGTCTCTCGCTTGGAGGGACAGATTAGTTTATGCCTTCCCTCCTATTACTTAATTCCGAGGGTCCTGAACAAACTCTGATCGGAGGGAGCTCGAATGATTCTCATCACTCCCTTCTGGCCCATGCAAGTTTGGTTCTCTCTTCTGCAACAGTTTTCAGAGGATTCTCCACTTCCTCTTCCTTTGTCGCAAAAATTGTTGACCCATGATCAGGGGACCCTTGTTCATCCAGGTCTCGAATTCCTTCATCTCCATGTGTGGCTCCTACAGACGTAGCTAAAGCCCGCTTTGGAGTCTCTCCTCTCGTAGCGGACATTTTGGTTGAGGACAGGAAGCCTTTTACCAGGTCCACCTACACCATGAAGTGGAAACGGTTTTCTGTTTGGGGAAAATTCAAAGGACTTCAAGCCTTTCTCGTGCCCAGCCAATAAAGTCCTGGACTACATGCGTCACCTCTTCAGTCTGGGTCTCAGCCATTCCTCGTTGAAAGTCAACATGGCCGCTATTTCAGCCTACCATATTCCCTTTGGGGACAGGACTTTTGCTCAGCTGGAAGTCTCTAAGACTTTCCTCTATGGGGTTCTTCATTTGAGACCCCCGTCCGCATTTCTGCCCCTCCATGGGACTTGAATTTCATCCTGGAGAAGCTTACTCTGCTTCCCTTCGAGCCAGCAGCAACATCTGATTTGAAATTCCTTTCTTGGAAGGCACTCTTCCTAGTGGCCATTACTTCCACTCCGCCAATTCCGAGCTCAGGCCTTAATGCAAAATACCACAATTGATATTTCCACAAGGAACGTAGGCTCACGCATCAACCCTAAGTTTCTTTCTAAGGTGGTGGCTGAATCTACGTTGAATCAAACTGTTGAGCTACCTGCTTTCTTTATGCAACACTCTAGTCAAGGGGAGTACCTCTTGCATACTTTGGATGTTCGTAGACTCCTGAGATACTACACCAAGCCAAACAGATTAAGGATCGGAGGAAGACTGATCAGCTTTTTGTCTCTTTTGCTCACAAAAGAGAATGCAAAGCTGTTTCTAAGCAATGCCTATCAAAATGGTTGGCACATTGTATCACTTTCTGTTACGACAAGTACAACAAGACCCTTCCGGGTCAAGTCAGAGGTCACTCCACCAGAGGAGTTGCTGCCTCTGCGGCTTGTTTCAAGAATGTGTCAGCGGCAGACATCTGTGCAGCTGCTACTTGGACTTCTGTCCATACCTTCATGAAACACTGCAGTTTGGAAATAGCCTCTCGCCGTAGAGCAGGCTTCAGGTTGGCTGTTCTACAAGATCTTCTTTCATGAGACCTGTTCAGCCCTGAGGTTCCATGCTATGGATCACAGTCGTCCTCCTGAGCGCTTTTCCTTGTTCCAGACTGCTTGGGACTCAGTCCTGTATGTGAATATGTACTGCAAGAGCCCTCTCGAAGTAGGATAGTACAGTTTTATATAAGAACTTACCGTAACAGTAGATCTTCGAGAGAGGCTCTTGCAGTAGGTATTGCCTTCCCGCCCTCCGTCCCCCTAAGCTTCTTTGCTTCATTTCCATGGGGGGGGAGTATCCTCTTCTCTCTCTTCTTGCCTCTTTTGGCCTTTGACAGGAAAGAACTAGAAGGCAGGCGTCCCCTGTTGGAGACTGCTAGCTGGAAATTTTTCCGTGGGGTCTTGCCGTCTGGCGGCTTAGTCCTATATGTGAATACCTACTGCAAGAGCCTCTCTCGAAGATCTACTGTTATGGTAAGTTCTTACTTAACTGTACTTTCTGGAACCTGCTCGGATGATTTTTTTTGTGTTTAGGCATATCAGGGTTCCCTTTCTCAGAAATCTTAGAATCAGAAGGGTCTTTGGAGGGTGTTTTTATGCTTGCAGTGAAAGGAAGTACCCTCCTCAGAATGCTTTGGTGACGCAGAGGCAGACTGAGAAGCCATAATAAATGGCATCCTCTTTGCCCTCTGTTTTTTTTTACAGTTCTTGGGCAAAACCTGCTGCAAATCTCACAATCTGATCACATATGTTGTGGACCTAGGCACCTTAGACACAACTTGTGGCAGTCTGCCTTTGCCAATATTCTAAAACACCTCACACAATTTTTAATGCCAGTCGGTCTTGTTTTCTTTTTGGGTCTGTCTGACATGCTAATTCCCAGACAGATCCTGGGAAAAAATGTTCCTAGAGGTGAAAAATGCACCACTGCGGTCTGATTCTTCAAAACAGCAGGACCGCTATGAAACGGTGCTGAAACGTCCTTTTTTTTTTCTTTCCTCACTCAGTAGTGAAAAGTAAAGCACAATAAGCGGCTCGGTTCCTAGATATTGAGAACCAAGATGCTAAACAAAAAGTACTATACTTGCAGCAAATAGAGTTAAATAAAGAATTTGAAAGAAAATAATGGAGAAAAAATGCGGTTTAAAATGAACTTCTATAGATAATATAGGAGTACTTCTGTTCCTGTGAACTGCAAGGGAGCCGGAGAAAGTTGAGAAAACGACGCAAAACTCACTAAACTAAATGTAAATGAAAGAGCAGCATTGTATAAACAGATAATAAATTCAGCACTTAATTTTTCCCAGAAAATAAGTAGAAAAAAATGGAACAAAGCAGGAAAGAGCTCTCTGAGCAACTTGCTTGCTCAGGCAGAGAAAAAGATCTGCTGTTGAGCAGCAGAACGCAGCGCCACCTCGCGGCAAAAGTTTGAAAAGGGTGCCATGTTCCACAATTTACATACGCTCCATGCACTCCAGGGCAGCAAGACCTGTCGGGTTGACTGCATTTGTCTAAGTATAGTGAGGGATTCCTGGGGTTTGAAAATGTTTTTAATTGTTTAAATAGTATTTTGGAAAGACCTTTGAGCGTGATCTCTCTTACAAAGGTTCCACGTCAGGGTGGACAATAAGACAATACACATATTCAGTAGTTACAGAGGCCTTTAGGCATTAAAGTGCGATTACATGACAGTTAGACAAATAGGAGAAAAAAAAAACTGAGCAGTTGTAATTGAATACTAAGCTATTTCTAATCGGTTGCCCTAGATAGCACACCCTTGGAAACCTCCAAATCTGTTGCTAGACTATGGCAGAGTAACTGCATAGGGTTTAACACTATCCCAGATGGTGAGAGGCTGGGTGACCATGAAACAAGGGGGATTGGGTTTGAAACCAACCGCAGAGAGTGAGAGGTGGGGGATAGTGAACCGGGGTGGGGGGTACGCTGTGATGGGTGGGAGCAGCTCCAGAGGGCTTTGTTGGAGTATGGTGTGTGTGTGTTTTTTGGGGTTGGGACGGCAGTCCCAAGTGTTTAAAGAGGACTGATAGCTTACTTAAGCCCTTGGCTAGGCTGGAATGGAGGCTGGGTTCTCTAGGTAGCCCTGCTGGGTGTTACCTTGGGGGTAGGCCTGGCTATCAAGTGGGGCCTGAGAAGCAGGTGCATTTTGAGTTGGTCATTAGGTGCTGTTTGAGGCCTACTTTGAATTGAGACAGGCTGTTTGTAATTTCATCGGGAGTTCATTTATCCAGAGGGGGGGTCCGATAGGAGAAAGCACGCTGCCCTAGTGAGGTTCGACGGAATGGTATGGACAGTGTTCCATTCTCCCTCCGTCTGGTGATGTGTGTTGAGAGAGAGAGAAGCCTCGAGCAGGTTTCCTATACAGGGTGGGGTTTTTCCGAGGAGTACCTTCTTTCCCAGGAGGCAAGTTTGGTATTTGATCCTGTCTTTTAGGTTAAGCCAGTTTGTACGCTCATACAGGGTGCAAGTATGAGTGTAGCGATCTGCACACAGGGTGAGGCGGCATGCCTTATTGAGTGCAATTTGGACCCTTCTGAGCACTGTATCAGTAGCAGCTCCATAGACCACCAGCCCGTAGTCTATCGTGGAGAGTATGGAGCTGGAGACTGAGATTCGGAGTGCTTCTGGGGTGAGGAATTTCTTATGCCTATAGAGGACCCTGATCTTTGCGTTTACCACTTTGGCAAGGGAGTCTACATGGTGCGTATAAGTGAGAGAGTCATCATTGGAGACTCCAAGGCACTTGAACAAGTGCTAATGTTCAAAAATGGGGGACACCAATAAATATTCCACTTGGGCTGTTGTAAAATTTCTCACAGTTCTTTATTTTTGTTAATTGCCCTGACATTTTGCACGCTTGTGCTTTTTCAAAGGGCTTTTCATATATTCTGTAAGAATAATAGATAAATATTATTCGTAAATCTTGCATTTTTGGATTCCATTTCTTTTCATTATTCTTCTATTAAGATTTTCTGTTATACTTCATTAACACTGTGCTTCTTTCTCACGCTACTTATAGTACATACTCTGTGCTTTGTTCACTCTTATAATTAAAACTTTACAAAAATAATATACAGTAATAGAGAATATGTACCCTGTATTCGTGCTTTGTTTCCACACTGGCCAGACACTTTTCACTTCTGCCTTTGCTTGTTCTACTGATTCTTCATGGCAAGGAATTGCACCAAACTTGTGTCTTAACTATAATATAAACAATATGTGAAAATGCCTTCAGCAACCTTATTTAGCAGGTTATTTTCATACAATAATCACAAAACTTTCCCTTATTGCTACCTTTTCTGTTATAACCTTGTACCATTTTAAAAGATCTTAATTAGCTAAATGTTACCTTTTGCAGCTTTCTTTCAGCTCAGCATGTTCAGTTTCCTTTATTCTCTGTCTTCCTTGAATTTTAGGTTCTGTTTTTAATACATTTAACGTTTTAATACATTCAAATTTCTTAGTAACTGTTTAAACACTTCTGCAATGTGTTTTTACCTGTATAACTGGTTTTAACACTATTTACTCACTTTTGTGCTGAACGTTGTTTCCAACTCATTTCTTTATTTTTTTATTTTATTGTCAATCCCTAAAAAGAGAATCAATCCTTTCAGTATCCTTCAATATTTTATTTTTTCAGTCCTGTTAATCTTCAATTGTATGTTACTATCTCACTTTACCTGGCTAGTATGTGTAGATACTTTGGGCATAGTGTTAGAAGTCACCTTCAGTTCTTTCTTTAGCTTTATTATGAGAGCCTTGTATCTGTATGTAAAGAAAATAAGCTCTTTTAATCACATTTTAAATTTATTTGACATAGCTACGGCTCCCTGAACAAGTGCACCTGCTCAATCTGCTCACCAGCCTTGTTGGTGATTATAAGAGGAGCATGCTTGTGTTTGTTGTAGGGGCTGGATTGTAGCATGGCCTTGGTTTTCTTGTAATTTAGTAGCAGCTTTTGCCTACTGAACCAGTCCTTGAGTTTACTGAAAGAGTTCTGTAGTTCTGTTTGTAGGGCAACCTGAGAGGTGCTGCTGCTCAGCAGCACGGCATCGTCCACATACAGAATAAGTTTGGTGTCACAGGCTATGGATGTGGATATGTTGTTCCTGCCACACTTGTTGCCAGTGTCCTTTCCTCTTTAAGAGTTGCCAGAAAGTCTTCAAGCTGGTCCCTCCCATCCACCCGGGTAGAATATCCCTTGGCTCCGCCACATGACGCCAGATCTGTCTTTCCGCTTGAAGAAGCAGGTTCCTCCTCTAGCGGAGCCGGTCATGACTGTCTTGGTTCGGCTGAAGCTGGCCTCTCCACCAATTGTGGTGGAGCTGCCACCCAAGCAGCCGTAGACCGGAGCTCCAACTAAGGAGTCTCAGCCAGCCAAGGGGCCTTCCCATTGGCTGTCGGTTACTCTCACACCTGACCACCCCTGGTGGGTCGCAAGTGACTCTGGGCGGCCGACAACTTTATGTAGATTCCTCCGAGTTTGAGGATTCTTCACTGCAATCCCGTCCGGTTGACATGGAGTCCTTGGGGGAACTCTTGATAGAGGAGGGGCCCACTTTCTTTATAGGCATCTTCCACCTCATCTCAGAGTCCATAGGGATGAAACTGGAGCCCATCCAGAAGCGGGCTCGCTATCCCCTCACAGAAATCCTGGAAAAGGGTGTCTCTTCGGTGGAGGCTTTCCCAGTGGCCGAGGCCATTATTGGCCCAGCCCTGGAGTTTTGGCAGCGACCCGTCCTACCCTGTGCCCTCTGCTGCCCGTGCGCAGCGCATAAGTATGCTGTACCCTACTGGTACCCTCTTGCTGATGGAGCACCCTCAGCCGAGGGGTTGGTGGTTGACTTCTGTGTTTCAACGCCGGATAATACCAGGGATGTCGATAAGCTGCCAGACAAGGAATCCAGAAATTGGACCATGGCTAAAAAATCTGTGCTGTTCTCCAAACTCGGCCCGCTTATGAAGCTTGGCCGTCATGATGGCACACTTCACCCATGCCCTCCTGGGCTCCTTGGATGAAGTGATTCCTCACATTCCTGCGGACCTCCAGACCACAGTCGAGCAGGTCCGTGATCAGAGCTGGGCTGTGGCTAAGCAGCAACTTCAAATGGCTTTGGATAAGGGGAATTCCTGTGCCTTCTCAGTGGCGACCGCAGTTGCCGTGCATCATAGGGCTTGGCTGCAGATCTCTGCCTTCATGGCAGAAAACTCTGCACACACTGGCGGACATCCCTTTTCTGGGCACTGACCTGTTTGGGCCCGGTGTGGAGGGTCACCTCCAGCATATTGAGCAGTCCAGTGCCACCTTGGACTCCATGACATCCGCAAGAAGGATCCCAAGGGCTCCAGGCAAAAGAAGCGTAAGCCCTTTCTGTCCTCCACTCCTGCGGCAAAATCAGCCCAGCACCAATCTGGCCAGCAGGCTCCATCTTGGCAACCCAGGCCCAAGTCTGTGGCCTCGTTCGCCTGTAACCCCGGAGGGAAAGGACCCGGTGGCTCCTCAGCTGGGTGGTCCTCCTCAAATCCTACTCATTGACGGGATGAGGGGTGCCACCGTCCTGCCTGTAACACCTCTCCTCGGTCCTCCTGTGGGGAGCTCTCTCCTCCACTTCCTTTCTGCCTGGTGCGCTGTCACGATGGACAGGTGGGTTCTGGAAGTGGCTGGTCAGTGTCTGCCTCTGGAATTCGAGCCGTACCCTCCAAGATGAGTCTGTGCCCATGGGAGGACTTGGTATCCGCAGACACTCGGTTGGCTTTTCGAGACGACATACCCTAGCTCCTCGGCAAGGAGGTTGTGGTCCGAGTAGCAGATCCTCCGGAACACCCAGGGTTTGTCTCCAGGTACTTCCTGGTGCCGAAGTGGACGGGGGTGGGGTGGGGTGGCTGGCGCCTCATCCTAGAGCTGCACAACCTAAATACATTCCTTTGGTCCCACGCTTTCAGGATTGTAACTCTGTCCCAGATCATACAATCTCTGTAGCAAGACATGTTTTTGCTCCCTGGAACTCCAGGATGCGTTCTTTCACATCCCAATCTGTCCGTCCCATCGAAGGTTCCTCTGCTTTCGAGCCGAGGGAACCCTCTCTGGGTTCCGGGCCATGACATTCGGCCTCTCCTCGGCCCCCACGGTGTTCACCAAATGCACAGCAGTGGTGGCAGCTTACCTGAGGCACCGAGGAGTCCGTGTGTACCCCTGCCTGGACGACTGGATGATTGCAGGTTCTTCCAGGCAGGAGGTAGAGCAGTCCAGGGACCTGGCCCTCCAGACCTGCACCTCCCTTGGCCTCCTAGTCAACGAGGCCAAGTCGGAACTCGTGTCTTTGCAGGTGATCAGCTTCATCTGGGCAGAGATCGACTCTTACTGAGCCAGAGCCCGGTTCCCGGCGGACAGGGCGGAGGTTCTCTCCTCCTTTGCCCGATCATTTTGGGTTGGGCACTTGCGCCCTGCCCAGGACTTCCTGCGCCTTCTGGGCTACATGATGGCCTACACCAGCATGGTCCAATGGGCCCATTGGTGTATGCGCTCCCTCCAGTGGGAGCTGTCCAGCCAGTGGTCTCAGCGCAAAGGTCACTTCGACCAGCTGGTCACTGTGACCCAGAAGATGTGGGACGCCCTCCAGTAATGGCTGGTCCCAGAGCATCTGCTGGAAGTGATCCTGTTTGCCAACCCCGAGCTGATGGTCATCTTGATGACCGACATCTCTCTCACGGGCTCTGGACCCCCGAGGAGTCGTGATACCACATCAGCCTGCTGGAGCTCTGGGCAGTTCAGCTGGCGCTGACTGCATTCGCTAAGTTCAGTCGAGGTCAAGTGGTCCAAGTCCAGACTGACAACACCACGACCATGTACTACCTCAACAAGCAGTGGGGGATGCACTTTCTGCCTTTGTGCAAGGAAGTTCTCCGCGTATGAACCCTTAAGCACAGCCTTGAGGCGGATATCCTAGCCATCCATGTGGCAGGAGCCTCCAGTCAGCTGGCGGATGCCCTCAGCCAGGTGGGGGAGGTGTTTCACGAGTGGTGTCTCCATCTGGAGGAAGTTTGCAGTCTGTTCTTCCAGTGGGGCACCGCTGAGGTGGACCTGTTCGCTTCCATGGAGAATGCAAAGCTGAGTCTGTTCTGTGCCACCCCCTCAGCAGGGCTCACTGCAGTGGGATGCCATCTTGAGGCCTTGGACCCCAGGCCTTTTCTGTGCCTTCCCTCCAGTTCCCTTGATCCACAAGGTGCTACTCAAGGTCAGGATGGACAAGACGCAGGTGATCCTGGTGGCTCAGGACTGGCCACACCAGTTTTGGTACCCCAGTCTCCTCAGCCTCAGCAGCAGGCTCCCGAGGCGTCTTCCACTATGCCTGGACCTGCTCTCCATCAATCAGGGGAAGGTACTCCACCAGACCTTCAGTCCCTGCACCTGACAGCCTGGTTCCTGAGCGGCTAGAGTTCCAGGCTTTGGGTCTCTCCAAAGATGTCCTCACTGTGGTGGAGGCATCTAGAAAGGAATCAACCAGAAAGTGCTATTCCTTCAAATGGAAGAGTGTTTCTATTTGCAGTCAGGGCAAGGAGCTGGACCCTTTGTCCTGTCCGGTGGCCAGCATTTTGTACTACCTGTGGTCCCTCTCCAAAGGGGGACTTCGGTCAACGACCCTTAAGGTATATGTGGCAGCCATCTCTGCTTACGGGGCATGGGCTGGCCAGTCAGTGCAGGAGACAGTGGTCTGGTGCTTTTTTAAAGGCTTGAATCACATTTCCCCTCTGGTGCGTGAACCACCGTGAGACTTGGTGGTGGTTTTGGCAAAGCTCATGGGCAAACCATTCGAACTGATGCACAGGTGTGAGATGTCTCACCTGTCATGGAGGACCACCTCCCTGGTGACTATTGCGTCAGCCAGAAGGATCAGTGAACTGCAAGCGCTTTCAGTGAAGTCTCCTTACCTGGTCTTCCACAGGGACAAGGTTGATATTACTTCGAGAGGGCTCTTACAGTAGGTATTCACATATAGGACTAAGCTGCCAGACATCAGGACCCCACAGAAAAATTTCTAGCTAGCAGTCTGTGTCGGGGGACCTCCCCCATGTCAGGTGACCAGTGTCATGCGACGTTGGTATAAAGGGGCAGTCTCCCACACTTGCCTTCCAATTCTTTCCTGCCATCAGCTTGTGAAAGTTCCTCGTGGTAGAACAGCGCTCGTCACTCATTAGTTGGTCTTAAAGTTTTTTAACTTTTCTGACCTTTTTCTCTATTTTTTCGAATTTTCTACAAACCCGCTGTGTATGTCATCCCTGACGCCCTCCGAATCGCATAAGAACAAGTGCGACTCGTGTGGTTCCCAGCTTTCACACAAGGACGACCACTCCTCGTGCCTCTTCTGTCTAGGCCCAGACCACCCTGTGGAGAAGTACCAGCACTGCCAGAAGTTCAACTCGGCTAGCCGCAAGAGAAAGCAGCAGTCCCTGGAAGCCCATCTCCTCAAGAAGAAAATGGCCTCCATGGAAAAACGGTTAAAAAAGCTTAGGCAGGCGTCCACTTCCCCTGAAGGCCACAGAAAGAAGCGTGACAAGGAGAAGCACCAGGAGCAGGAGTCGTCTTCCACAGCAGTCGCAACCCGGCACTTAAGGTAACATCCCTCTGGGGATCATTGTTTAGCTGTCTTGGTGACTTCAAGGTGGTCCCCGTCGGGGTTGCGCTTGCCCTTCGGGAGCCTCCAGAGCAAAGAAGGCCTCATCTCCTGTTAAGGCCGCTCCCTCTTTCGGTGGCTCTTCCGTCAGAGCAGGTCAGGTAAGTCGGATGTTGGCTCCACCACTCCTGCCCGACAAGGCTGCTAAGCCGCTCACCTCCTCGGGTGAGTGCCCACCCAAACCCCCCACTGATAAGGCTGCCACTCCTTCATGACCTTCCTCTGGCAGGGATTTTGATAAGTCGGCTGCCGGCTCCTCCAACGACCGCACAATCAAGAAGCCTGCGCCAGACCCCATTGTCTCATCTGATGCCCCAGGCTCTCCGCAACGTCTCACCACATTGCCTACTCAGGTCCCCGCGTCCCTTTTGTTCCCACCCGGGGATTTTAACCCTCCCTCCCCGGCTGAAACCGAAGATCTTCAGATGCTGCCGTCGGGGATCCCACCTTCTACGGACCCGCTGACGCCGGATCCTCAGACGCCGGCCGACCCAACGCCACCCTCCAGCGTCCCTAAGCCTGACGGAAGACCTTTTCCTCCATCAGGACCATTGGACCCGCTTGACAGTATACCCACGCCAAGCCCAACGCCTGTGGGACCAACGCTTCCTCTGTCTGGCTCGCCAGCAGGGCCTTTGCCAGGTCCTTATGCTTTCAGATCCCCTGGCACCAGGGTACCCCACACTGCAATACCCGGCCCCTCAGTATCCGATGCTGCAGTACCCGACACTCTTAGTACAGGTACTCTCCTTACCCGTATCCGCCGCACACTCCGCAGCCGCTGGCGGATCTGAAGGAGACCTTGGCCTCCTGGTGGGCTGAGGCCAGGGCTCAAATCACCATGGAGGTCGAGAGTCGTCTGACTTCTGTCCCTCCACCGGACCCCCTATATCGGAGACTGGGGACTCCTTCCCCCTTGCCCGACACCAGAGGGGAACCCTCTGGTGCCTGAGGCAGGGAGGACACGCGCCTCCGGGAACTCCCCAGAGGGGTCGCTCTCCCTCCCAGGGAGAGGAGCCTTTCTTCCTCAGAGACGTCCGACTCGGAGTCTGGCCACTCTGACCATGAAGATGAGCCACACACTCCGAAACACTCCAGGCCAAGGGATCCTCCGAAGTCCCCTCCGGAGGACCCTTCCTTTCTGGGGTTGAGGAAGATCCAGGAAACATGCCAGTGGCAATCAGTGGAGCCAGACTCACAGTGTAAAAAAACTTGCTGCTCATCTGAATCTACTCGAGTCCACTCCTACACTGATTCCACCATGGATAGAGCATCACGTAGATCTTGATACCACCATCTGGAAACAACCTTCCACGCTAGCCCCCTTTCCGAGGAAGGCGGACAGACTATACCAGGCTCCTGAGAGTGTAGACTTTCTTAGCCTTCACTCCAAGACGGATTCGGTTGTTGTTAGTGCTGCCCATGGCCGCTCCGCCAACCTGAAACGTCTAAGCTTGTCTCTGCCTGACAAGGAATCCCGGCTTCTGGACCAGTACGGGAAGAAGATCTTTTCCTCTTCTACCTTAGGCATCAGGGCCCTCAACTCTGTTGCCCATATGGGGGATTTCCAGAAGTCCATCCTTAGCCAGGTGGAATCCAAGTTGGACTCCCTTCCTGAGTTACAGAATAAGCAGGAATTGGGAGATCTAGTCTGTTCTGCTCGCTCGGCCTGTAGGCACATGCTCCGTGCCACTTACAATGCGGTGAACACAGCTGGAAGGAGCTCCGTAGGCCTATGGTGTCTTGCCTGGCTCTGCATGTCAGGATTGGTCCCTGAGGTACAGTCCGCTGTACAAGATGCTCCTTTCAGGGGTTTGGTGCTGTTTGGGGGTGATGTCAAGGACATCATAACTGAACTGCAAGAGAAGGTACTGCACTCGAGTTCGTCCGGACCATGTACAGACCCCCTCAAGGGCAGCGGTGTCCTTTTCGTTGCCAAACCCAACAACATCAAAATCCTCCAGGAAAACGTGCCAGCAAATGTCAGGCCCCTCCAGCAACCAAGATTCCCCCCAGCAAAACAACCCGCGGGAGCCTCGGCTGCTGTGTTGCCCCGCACCTCGTGACTCCCTGCCTCTCCCTCTTCCCATTCCAGAGGAACCGGTAGGGGGGAGATTTCTCCTCCCATCTGCCGGGTTGGGAGAGGATAACATCGGACGCTTTGGGGCTCCAGCTGATATCAGCAGGACACTCAATAGAGTTTCTGCAGAAACTGCCCCAAAACCCTCCCCCCTCAGTCGACTTACTCCCCGCAACATCTTCCTCTGGTTCTAGATGAAATCATCTCCCTTCTCTCGAGCCAGTCCCCACTCATCTTTGGGGGCCAGGTTACTATTCCCATTTCTTCCTAGTTCCCAAGAAGATGGGAGACCTGAGGCCGATTCTAGACCTCAGCTCCCTAAACATGTTCGTGGAGTACAAACATTTCAGAATGCTCTCCTTGCAGAGCCTTCTACCGTTACTTCAGCCAGGACAGTGACTATGCGCTCTGGATATGCAGGTTGCTTGCCTGCATAACCCCATATGCCCTTCCCAATACAAATTCCTCAGTTTTTGCTTTCGGGGGACCACTACAATTCAAGGCTCTTCCATTTGGTCTTTCCTCAGCCCCCCGGGTGTTTACCAAATGCTTGTCGGTGGTAGCGGCCCACCTGCGTACCCAGGGCGTGCAGATATTCCCATACCTGAATGACTGGCTCCTGGTGACCCCGTCCAATGAGGAACTCTCGCACTCCCTTTCCCTTACCCTGCAGGTTTTTACCAGCCTGGGTATCCCCATCAACTAGGCCAAGTCCCACCTGGTCCCTTCCCAACGCCTCCAATTTATAGGGGCGATTTTGGACATGACCACAGGCAAAGCCTTCTTACCTCCGGATAGGGTTGAGACCCTTCAGAATCAGGCTCAACTTCTGGCCGGTTGCAGGAGGGTCGGAGCCAGATCAGTCCTCCGCCTCCTCGGGCTAATGGCGGCTGCCATTCCGACAGTCCAGTTCGCTCGGCTCCATAATGAGGATCTCTCAATGGACGCTTCGGTCACAATGGGACTAGACCAAGAGGTGCTAGTATCAGATTCCATGATCAGGGGCTTGCACTGGTGGATGGTTCAGGTGAACCTGTGTCTGGGAGTTCACTTCTGCATAGCTCCTCCTTCCCAGATGTTGACAGATTCATCAGGGGAAGGCTGGGGTGCCCACCTGGGGTCTCACAGAACTCAGGGCAGCTGGTCCAGATTTGAGCAAAATCTGCTCATGTATGTGCTCGAAATGAGGGCAGTCCTTTATGCCCTCCAGGGTTTTCTCCCCTTCCTTCTCCCTGGTCATCTCCTCATCCAATCAGACAACATGTACGCAGTCTGATACCTCAACAAACAGGGAGGAACATGTTCCTACCCCCGTGCCGGGAGGTGATGAGAGTCTGGTATTGGGCAGCCCAGCATCACCTTTACTTGACCACAGTTCATGTTCCAGGAGTGGAAAACACACTGACAGACGAACTGAGCTGGTCCTCAGCCAGGTCCCACGAATGGGAGTTAGATCAACAGGTCGTAAACAACATCTTTTGGCAGTGGGGACACCTCAGATGAGACCTCTTCGCCTCTCCCAAAGCGTAAAATTTCCCAACTTTGCTCGCTTGTTCCAGGGCGGGCAGCTTTTTCTCATCGAGGGCAGCTTTGTGTCTCGGCTGGACAGATTCATTTATGCCTTCCCTCCCATTCCTTTAATTCCGAGGGTCCTGAACAAACTCTGATTGTAGGGGGCTCAAATGATTCTCATCGCCCCTTTCTGGCCCAGGCAAGTTTGGTTCTCTCTTCTGCAACAGTTTTTAGAGGAACCTCCTCTTCCTCTTCCTCTGTCGCAAAAATTGTTGACCCAGGATCAGGGGACCCTTGTTCATCCAGGTCTCAAATCCCTTATCTCCATTCGTAGCTCCTACAGACATAGCTAAAGCCTTCTTCAGAGTCTCTCCTTTAGTAGCGGACATTTTGGTGGAGCCGAGAAAGCCTTCCACCAGGTCCACCTACACTATGAAGTGGAAAAGATTTTCCATCTGGGCAAACTCGAAAGACTTCGAGCCTTTCTCGTGCCCAGTCAACAACGTCCTGGATTACATGTGTCACCTCTTTGACCTGGGTCTCAGCCATTCCTCGCTGAAGGTCCATATGGCAGCTATATCAGCCTACGATATTCCATTTGGAGACAAGACTTTTGCTCAATTGGAAGTCTCTAAGACTTTTCTCAGAGGTGTTCTCCATTTGAGACCCCCCCCCCAGTCGCATTCAGACAACATGAAGTCTTGCTGTATTCAGACATAATGCAGTTAGCCCCAGCACTTGAACTGCCCCGGAGAGGAAAGAGTTAACTCCATGCAGAAGCATGGAACGTTGAGCTTGAGTTCAGTTTTTCAAACCTCTGTCTGGCGGTACTTCCCAGTGTAACCGTCAGATTCTTTACTCCTCCTAACAGTGAAGTATCCTCCGATTTCTCTGCTCGGTTTGTTATAGTAAAACGTTTGGTTTTAAAAAACATTTCTCTATTGTTTTTCGGATTTCCAGCCTCTGTCTACGGTACAGGTAGTGTTGTAGATAGGTAGTGACTGTGTTTTAATTGTATTTAACTGCGGAAATTGTTTGACTCTTTGGTTTCTTTTCGGTCAGTCCGGTTAGGAACTGACCTTGTGAATTCTCTAATTTTAAATAATATCTTTCTGGGATTAGTGTGGTGTTCTGGTACCGATCAGTTTCAAAAGAACCAGGCTTTTTCTCTGTTGTTTTCCAAACCCCGTGACACGGTTGTTACCAATCGGTTGGTATTACCTGGCTTGAAAGCTTCTATAGGGTAATTTTGGTAGGTTGGCCATGTCTGAGAAACCCAAAAAGAAAACCGGTCCCACTGGGTTTCAACATTGTACTGAGTGTGGGGAGGCCTTTGCCAAGGCCGACCCCCACCTCATCTGTGTTTATTGTCTGGGGTTTGACCACCTCCAGTCAGACTGCCAAATTTGCAAAAACTTTCCCAAAACCACTCTAGAAAAAAGATTGAGTAGGTTGAGGAAAAGGGAGGCCGAGAAGTCTGTGGATCTGGATGGCCAGCCGGTTTGGTTGCGGCCGAACCTAAGGAGGTGCCTACTAACCTGGGCGATACCTCCTCGGGCAAAAGGAGAGCCGACTCTGAGGGGTCAGTTCCATCAAAAAAGTAATGAAAGTCTGCCGGTTCGGATCCAGTACCGCATACTCCAACCGTGGATGAGATAGCCAAAGTGATTAGTATTGTCCAATCGCTTCGCTCGGTTCTGTCCGAACCGGCACCACCGGTTAGGCGGTCGGTTCGGTCGGAACCTGCTCCTTCGGATTACTATCCGGATGTTTTCTGTGAGGAGTGGGAGGGAGATAAAGATTATCCTGACGATGATGATGACCAGGGGGGTCTGGATGTGCCCATTGAACCGGACATCTCCCCAGACATGCCCTCTGATATCTCTCCTCCCAGGCACTCTGAGTCCCCGTCACACTTTTTGTTTTACAAGAAGGTGGCCCAAACCTTCCAGCTCCCTATGGTTGAAGCTGCCGAGGAGGAAGAGCTCTGATTTTTGTGGAGATGGGGACATCCCAGAGTCCAAGGTTGTCTATCCCCTTCATAAGTCCTGGAGAAATGGACACAAAGATTCTACAGACTCCTAACTCTTTATCTCCCATAGATAAAAGAATGGACAGGAGGTATATGTTATCAGGCTCAGCTGTGGAGTTCCTTTATTCACATTGCAGCCATGTTGGGGTAGTGCAGGCTGCAGCCTGTCATAGGCTAACATTCCTTTGGCTTCACCCCCAAGACAAGGACTCCAGGAAAGTTGATACCGTGGCCAAAAACTATGCTTGGCATCCTCTTTGGGACTCAGGCAGGCAAATTATATGGCCTATACAGCCAGGTACCAGAGAGTCCGGTGGGATATGGTTCTGAAACTGTCTCAATAGGCCTCTCCCAGAGCTGGAGAGGGGTGGCTGCAGATGGAATTGAGGCATCAAAGTACAATTTCACGCTGCTGTGGACTTCAACAATGTGGCATCCGGTGGAGTCAGCTACATCTGTGTCTCTCATGTGAGTATGCTTGGCTCAGATGTACTTTTAGCCACTAGTACACCCAGTCTTAGGCTATGGATTTTCCTGTAGTTGGTAACTCTCTGTTTGGGAGCAGACAGAGGCTTGCATGAAGAAAATGGATCGAATACATGACAGCTTACAGGAGTACTACAGGCCAAAAGGAAGGCAAGCCACTCCTCAAAAGCAGCAGTGCAGGGCAGGCCTTTTCACCAAGCCCAGGCCTCCTGCTAACACCCACAAGGTTTTTTCGAGGAGGGCAGGAGGGTGAGCAGGGCTGCTTCCTCCTTCCAGCCTAGGCTCCTGCCAAACAGACACGCTGGTGTGCTGCCGGGTCGACTCCCCAATCCCAGTAGGTGGCAGGCTGGCTTACTAGCTTTCAGGCCTGAAATCTGTTACCTCAGACAAGTGGGTCCTGGAGTAGTAACTACACTATGAAGGGAAGATTTTCCATCTGGGCAAACTCGAAGACTTCGAGCCTCTTTCTCGCCCAGTCAACAACGCCCCTGGATTACATGTGTCACCCTTGACCTGGGTCTCAGCCATTCCTCGCTGAAGGTCCATATGGCAGCTATATCAGCCTCACGATATTCCCTTTGGAGACAAGACTTTTGCTCAATTGGAAGTCTCTAAGACTTTTCTCAGAGGTGTTCTCCATTTGAGACCCCCCCCCCAGTCGCATTCAGACAACATGAAGTCTTGCTGTATTCAGACATAATGCAGTTAGCCCCAGCACTTGAACTGCCCCGGAGAGGAAAGAGTTAACTCCATGCAGAAGCATGGAACGTTGAGCTTGAGTTCAGTTTTCAAACCTCTGTCTGTGGTACTTCCCAGTGTAACCGTCAGATTCTTTACTCCGCCTAACAGTGAAGTCGCTCGGAGATTTCCTCTGCTCGGTTTGTTATAGTAAACGTTTGGTTTTAAAAAACATTTCTCTATTGTTTTTCGTTTCAAGCCTCTGTCTACGGTACAGGTAGTGTTGTAGATGAGTAGTGACTGTGTTTTAATTGTATTTAACTGCTGAAATTGTTTGACTCTTTGGTTTCTTTTCGGTCAGTCCGGTTAGGAACTGACCTTGTGAATCTTAATTTTTAAATAATATCTTTCTGGGATTAGTGTGGTGTTCTGGTACGATCAGTTTCAAAGAACAGGCTTTTTTTCTGTTGTTTCCCAAACCCCGTGATACGGTTGTTACTAATCGGTTGGTATTACTGGCTTGAAAGCTTCTATAGGGTAATTTTGGTAGGTTGGCCATGTCTGAGAAACCCAAAAGAAAACCGGTTCCTGGGTTTCAACATTGTACTGAGTGTGGGAGGCCTTTGCCAAGGCCGACCCCACCTCATCTGTGTTTATTGTCTGGGTTTGACCACCTCCAGTCAGACTGCCATTGTAAAACTTTCTCAAAACCACTCTAGAAAAAGATTGAGTAGGTTGAGGAAAAGGAGGCCGAGAAGTCTGTGGATCTGGATGGCCAGCCGGTTTGGTTGCGCCGAACCTAGGGAGGTGCCATAACCTGGGCGATACCTCCTCGGGCAAAAGGAAACCCGACTCTGAGGTCGGATTCCATCAAAAAAAAGTAATGAAAGTCTGCGGTTGGGATCAGTACCGCATACTCCAACCGTGGATGAGATAGCCAAAGTGATTAGTATTGTCTAATCGCCGCTGGTTCGTCCGAATCGGCACCACCGTTAAGTGTCGGTTCGGTCGGAACCTGCTCCTTCGGATTACTATCCGGATGTTTTCTGTGAGGAGGGAGGAGATAAGATTATCCTGACGATGATGATGACCAGGGGGTCTGGATGTGCCCATTGAACCGGACATCTCCCCAGACATGCCCTCTGATATCTCTCCTCCCAGGCACTCTGAGTCCCCGTCACACTTTTTGTTTTACAAGAAGGTGGCCCAAACCTTCCAGCTCCCTATGGTTGAAGCTGCCGAGGAGGAAGAAGAGCCTGATTTTTGTGGAGATGATGGACATCCCAGAGTCCAAAAGGTTGTCTATCCCCCTTCATAAGTCCTTGGAGAAATGGACACAAAAGATTCTACAGACTCCTAACTCTTTATCTCCTATAGATAAAAGAATGGACAGGAGGTATATGTTATCAGGCTCAGCTGTGGAGTTCCTTTATTCACATTGCAGCCATGTTGGGGTAGTGCAGGCTGCAGCCTGTGACAGGGCTAACATTCCTTTGGCTTCACCCCCAAGACAAGGACTCCAGGAAAGTTGATACCGTGGCCAAAAAACTATGCTTGGCATCCTCTTTGGGACTCAGGCAGGCAAATTATATGGCCTATACAGCCAGGTACCAGAAGTCCAGGTGGGATATGGTTCTGAAACTGTCTCAATAGGCCTCTCCCAGAGCTGGAGAAGGTGGCTGCAGATGGAATTGAGGCATCCAAAGTACAATTTCACGCTGCTGTGGACTTCAACAATGTGGCATCCAGAGTCGTGGCTACATCTGTGTCTCTCAGGAGGCATGCTTGGCTCAGATGTACTAGCCTATCACAGTACACCCAGTCTAAGGCTATGGATTTTCCTGTAGTTGGTAACTCTCTGTTTGGGGAGCAGACAGAGGCTTGCATGAAGAAAATGGACGAATACATGACAGCTTACAGGAGTGCACAGGCCAAGGAAAGGCAAGCCACTCCTCAAAAGCAGCAGTGCAGGGGCAGGCCTTTTCACCAAGCCCAGGCCTCCTCTTCTTACCCACAAGGTTTTTTTTCCGAGGGAGGGGCAGGAGGGGGGGTGAGCAGGGCTGCTTCCTCCTTCCAGCCTAAGGCTCCTGCCAAACAGACACGCTGAGGTGTCAGCCCGGGTCGACTCCCCAATCCCAGTAGGTGGCAGGCTGGCTTACTACTTTCAGGCCTGGAAATCTGTTACCTCAGACAAGTGGGTCCTGGAAGTAGTAAGCCAGGGACTGGCCCTCAGTTTCAAAAGGTACCCAAAAAGGAGGGTCAAGTCTTTTCCACCTACATCAATGTCAGAAACCCTTGCCCTGGAGGCAGAGATTTCCTCTCTCCTAGCTCTCAGAGCCATAGAGAAGGTTCATACTCAACACAGGGAAAAAGGCCTGCACTCCAAGTACTTCCTTACCCCAAAGAAAACAGGGGAGTGGCGACCCATTCTGGATCTAAGGTACTTGAACAAACACATATCAAAACCCAAATTCAAAATGGTAACTCTAGGAATAATCCTTCCCTCTTTAAGGCCAGGAGATTGGCTGCATCACTAGACCTCTAGGATGCCTACTTCCATATCCCTATAAAGTGCTCCACAGAAAATACCTCAGGTTTGAGTTGCCTTCAGGCCACTCTCAGTGCAAGGCCATGCCTTTTGGCCTAACATCAGCTCCAAGGGTGTTCACAAAGTGTCTTGCAGTAGTGGTGGCTAACCTCAGAAGACAGGGTATCACCATTTTTCCAAATCTGGATGACTGGCTGCTGGTAGGGCAGTCATCAGATCAGGTCAGGGCAGCTCTGCAGACTACCCAGGACTTGCTCAGTTCTCTGGGGTTTCTTCTAAATCTGCCAAAATCAGTCCTCGAACCAGTACAGCTTCTCACCTTCATAGGGGTGGAACTGGATACTGACCAAGCAAAAGCCTTCCTTCCTCTGGCAAGGGTGAAGGCCTTAGTAGACCTCGCTTCCTCCTTTCGGCCTCAGGTTTCTCTTCCAGCGAGACAGTTCATCCAGCTCTTGGGCCACATGGCAGCCTCCGCTGCAGTGGTTCAGGGAGCCAGATTTCAGATGCGGGACATTCAGTTCCATCTAAGGTCCGTTTGGTCACAGAGAAGGGACACTCTTTCCAAACTGATTCCAGTGACCCGAACTCTGGTACAAGCTCTCCAGTGGTGGCTGGACCAGGACAACCTCAGACAAGTGGTTCAATTTCTCCCTCAAGTTCCATCAGTAGTACTGACTATGGATGCTTCTCTCCTAGGCTGGGGAGCCCACCTGGGAGCCCTAACAGCTCAGGGAATCTGGTCCCCGCAGGAGTCTCTTCTTCATATCAATCTCCTGGAACTCAGGGCAGTTTTCCTAGCCCTTCAGACCTTCTCAGATTCAGTCAAGGGCAGAGTGGTCCAAATCAGGACGGACAACACTACCACAGTGTGGTACATCAACAAGCAGGGAGGCACTCTGTCCACGACCTTATGCATGGAGGCCATGAAGATTTGGTCTATGGTCTATTCCCTTCAGACTTCCCTGATAGCGGTTCATCTTCCAGGGAAAGACAATGTGTTAGCAGATGTCCTGAGCAGGATTTCACAGGGATATCATGAGTGGCCCCTGAATCCTCACATTCTGATGATCATTTTTCTCCAGGTGGGGCATCCCAGAGATAGATCTATTTGCAGCACCAGACAATCATCAACTTCCTCTGTTTTGTTGCAGGCCTCCAGTCCTGGGGACAGTTCCGCAGGATGCCCTCATTCTGGACTGGAAGGGTAGGTTTCTTTATGCCTTCCCTCCTTTCCCTCTCCTGTTCAGAGTTCTGAGCAAGATAAGAACTCAACCCTGCACAGTGATTTTGGTGGCTCCAGAGTGGGTCAGACAGCCCTGGTACCCTCTTCTGTTGTCCTTGGCTGTGTCACGTCCCCTGTGTCTTCCCAGGAGGTGCAATCTTTTCTCCTCCTCCTCCTCCTCCTCCCAGGGCCGGATCTGGTTCCCTAGTCTCCAGTCCCTCAACCTCAAGGCCTGGCTCTTGAAGAGTTAGAATATGCAGCACTTCATCTCTCTCTCAGGGAGTTCTGGCTATTCTAAAGGTCTCCAGGAAACCTTCCACTAGAAAAACTTACAATTCCAGATGGAAGAGGTTCAGTATTTGGTGCTCTCAGAAAGGCATCCTGCCTGATTATGCAGACATTTCCACAACCTTAGACTATCTAGTTCATCTGAATGGTCTATGCCTTAGGCCTGCCACTCTGAAGGTTTATCTAGCAGCTGTCTCTGCATACCTCTCAGCAGGGAAGGGCTCTTCCCTGGCATCTCATCCTGTTTTCAGAAAGTTTTTCAAAGGTCTGCTCCACATTAGCCCTCCCTTTAGGGAGCCTACTCCGTCTTGGGATCTTAATGTCTGCATTGCTCAGCTGATGCAGCCACCTTTGGGCCTATGGCTTCGGCTGAATTAAAGTACTTGACCTGGAAAAGTTTCTGATAGCTATTACTTCTGCCAGGCGGATTAGTGAATTACAGGCCCTGTCAGTTGAACCTGGCTTCATATCCTTCCATAGAGATAAAGTGGTCCTAAGAACTAATAGGAAGTTCTTGCCTAAAGTGGTATTGGATTTCCACCTAAAGAAGTCCATATCGCTTCCTGTGTTTTTCACTCACCATTCTTTTTCAGGGAAAAGAAGATTACACAGTTTGGATGTTAAAAGGGCTCTTAGCTACTACATAGAGCATACTAAGGCACACAGAAATGACTGTCTTCAGTTGTTTCTCACTTATGGTGAAGTGGGGAAAGGTAAGCCTGCCACTGAAAGATCTATTGCTAGGTGGATTGTTTCTTGTATACAATTCTGCTATGACAAATTGGGTAGAACACCCCCTTCAGGCCTTAGGGCTCACTCTACTAGGGGTACAGCTGCCTCCCTAGCTGCGGCCAGAGATATTCCCTTGTTAGAGATCTGTAAAGCAGCCACCTGGAAAACAGTACATACATTCACCAAGCATTACTCCCTGGACATCCAGGCTGGGAGTGGTGCTGGTTTGGCACAACAGTACTGTAGAGCTTGTTCCCAAAGTGGGTTCTGCATTCCCTCCTCCGCAGGAACTGCTTGTTAGTCTGCATGTGTCTGAATACAGCAAGACTTCATGTTGTTTGAAGAAAAAATTACTCACTATAGTAATGTTGTTTCTTCTAATGGAGTCTTGCTGTATTCAGACCTCCCCTCTCAGAACCTGTTTTTGGGAAGTGGGCTGGCAGGTAGAGTGTTGCACCTCAGGGGTATACCTTGTACCCTCCCTTTTGGTGGAGTAGCTGTTATGTTTATTATTCTTATGTTCATAGCCTAAATTGTCACTACCTTGTTTCTTCTTGGGTTCTCGACTTGTTTTTTTGGACCCCAAAACTATTTTTTGCCTTTTGGCTATATGTTTCATACAATTTCCATATTTTAGTGCCTAGTTAGTTAGTTGCTTGTAAGAATCTGATGGTTACACTGGGAAGTACCACAGACAGAGGTTTGAAAACCGAGCTCGAGCTCAACGTTCCATGCTTCTGCATGGAGTTAACTCTTTCCTCTCCGGGGCAGTTCAAGTGCTGTGGCTAACTGCATTATGTCTGAATACAGCAAGACTCCATTAGAAGAAACATTACTATGGTGAGTCATTTTTTCTTTCTGCTCCTCCGTGGGACTTGAATTTCATCCTGGAGAAGCTCACTCTGCCTCCCTTCGAGACAGTAGCGGCGGCTGATTTAAAGTTTCTCTCTTGGAAGACACTCTTCCTAGTGGCCATCACTTCTGCTCGGCGCAATTTCGAGCTTCAGGTCTTGATGTGTAAAATCCCGTACTTGATTTTCCGCAAGGAACGTGTGGCTTTTCTCACCAACCCCAAGTTTCTCCCTAAAGTGGTGGCTGAATCCACTCTAAATCAATCTATTGAGTTACCTGCTTTCTTTATGCAACACTCCAATCAAGGGGAGTACCTCTTTCATACTTTAGATGTTTACGGAATCCTGAGACACTACACCAGTCGGGCTAAGGATCTCAGGAAGACTAATCAGCTTTTTGTCTCTTTTGCTCACAAAAGAGAAGGCAATACTGTCTCCAAGCAATGCCTATCTAAATGGTTGGCGAATTGTATCACTTTCTGTTACGAAAAGTACAAGAAGACCCTTCCGGGTCAAGTCAGAGGTCACTCCACCAGAGGAGTAGCTGCCTCTGTGGCTTGTTTCAAGAATGTGTCAGCAGGAGACATCTGTGTAGCCGCAACTTGGACTTCTGTCCATACCTCCACGAAACACTACAGTTTGGACATTGCCTCTCGCCGTAGGGCAGGCTTCGGGTTGGCTGTCCTACAAGGTCTCCTTTCATGAGACCCGTTCAGCCCTGAGGTTCTATGCTATGGATAACCATCCTCCTCCCGAGTGTTTTTCCTTGTTCCAGACTGCTTGGGACTCAGTCCTATATGTGAATACCTACAGCAAGAGCCCTCTCGAGGTAAGATAGTAGAGTTACATAAGAACTTAACGCAATAGTAGATATTCGAGAGGCGCTCTTGCAGTAGGTATTGCCTTCCCCCCCTCTGCCCCCCTAAGTTTTCTTTGCTTCATTTCAGTGGGGGGAAATATCCTCTTCTCTCTCGTCTTGCCTCTTTTGGCCTTTGGCGAGAAAGAACTGGAAGGCGGGCGTGGGGGACTGCCCCTTTATACCAACATGGCATGATGCCAGTCACCTGACATGGGGGCGGTCCCCCACTAGAGACTGCTAGCTAGAAATGTTTCCGTGGGGTCCTGACACCTGGCGACTTAGTCCTGTATGTGAATACCTACTACAAGAGCCTCTATCAAAGATCTACTGTTATGGTAAGTTCTTATGTAACTGTACTTTCAAACAACACGAAGTCTTGCTGTATTTTGACATATGCAGTTAGCCCCAGCACTTGAACTGCTCCAGAGAGGAAAGAGTTAACTCTGTGCCTAGAGCATAGAACGTTGAGCTCGAGCTCGGTTCAAACCTCTGTCTGCTGCATTTTGAAGTGTAACCATCAGATTCTTTACTCTGCCTAACTGAACAGTCGCTCCGGAGATTTCTCCTCTGCTCATGGTTAGGTGAGTTTAAAAATTGTCGGTTTTACTGATACTTTAAGAGTTTTTTTGGGTTCAGATCCCTGTCTGTGATACAGTAAGTGCATAGGTAGTGGACTTGCTTTAAAAACTATTGTGGAAATTGTAATTTAAAGAATTTCAACCGGTTTGGCTGAACCGTTTGCTGTTTAAGAGTGTTATTCTTGTTTTCTTTAGGAATTTAGTGTGGTACGGTCCTGATCATTTATTAAAAAAAAAAAAAAAGTTAGTTTTTTTTTTCAAACTACCCGTCACATGGTTAGAATCATAAGGGGTCTTGCCTGGTGGTTGCAAAAAAGGGTAAGTGTTTAGTTATGGCTCTGTCTGAGAAAGCCAAGAGAAAAACCTGGCCCAGTGGGTTTCAACACTGCAGTGAGTGTGGGGAGGCCTTTGCTAAGGCCGATCCCCACAACACCTTTGTTTACTGTCTAGGTTTAAGCCACCTAGAGTCGAACTGCCAGATCTATAAAAATTTCCCTAAAGCCACCCTGGAAAAAAGATTGGGCAGGCTTAGGGAAAAGGAGGCCGAGAAGTCCGCTGACCCGGATGGCCAGCCCGGATCAGTTTTGGCCGAACCTGAGGAAGTGCCCACTGACCTGGGTGATACTCCCTTGGACAAACGGAGAGCCGATCCTGAGGGGTCGGTTCTGGTAAAAAGAAAAGATAAATCGTCCGGTTCGGATCCAGAACCGTATCATCCGACCGCTGAGGAAATTGCCTGAGCGATTAGCATAGTTGAATCTCTCCGTCCGGTTCCAACAGATCCAGCGCCTTCTGGCAGGCGTTCTTTTTGGTCAGTTCCCTTGGTTCAAGATTCTTCCCGAGGATTTTTATGAACCAGATTTGGAGGGGGATGAAGATTATGATGATGATGACGGTGGTGGGGAAGGTCTGGATGACCACATTGAAGCGGACATCTCCCCAGACAGGCCTTCTGGTGTTTCGCCTCCTAGGCTTTCTGAGTCCCCTTCCCACTTTGTTTTACAGGAAAGTGGCAGAAACCCTCCAGCTCCCTTTGGAAGAAGCTGTTGAGGAACAAGAGGGGCCTGACAATGTGGAGATGATGGACATCCCAGAGTCCAAGAGGCTGTCTATTCCTCTTCACAAGTCCTTTGGGAAACGGACACAAAAGTTGTTAAAATCTCCAAATTCTTTACCTCCTATAGACAGAAGAATGGACAAGAGGTATATGTTGTCAGGCTCAGGTATGGAGTACTTGTACCAGCAATGCAGCCATGTTGGGTTGTGCAGGCTGCATCCTGTGATAAGGCTAACATACCGTTGGCTTCAGCCCCCCTCAGATAAAGATTCCAGGAAGTTGGATGCCATGGCAAAACAACAATACATGGCATCTTCCTTGGGACTTAGGCAGGCGAATTACATGGCCTATACAACCAGGTACCAGAAGTCCAGGTGGGACTCTGTACTGGAACTGGCTAAGCAGGCGTCCCCCAACTTGCCAAGGAGCTGGAGGAGGTGGCTGCTGATGGGATTGAGGCATCAAAAATCCAGTTTCATGCTGCTGTAGACTCCAGTGATGTGTCATCAAGAGTCATGGCTACATCTGTGGCTCTTCAGAGACTAGCTTGGCTCCGATGTACTAGTCTATCACAGGATACCCAGGCTAAGGCTATGGATTTCCCTCCTGTTAATAATTCTCTTTTTGGAGAGCAGACAGAGAATTATATGAAGAAGATGGATGAATACAGGACCACCTACAGGAGTGCACAGGCCAAGGAAAGGCAGGAAACTCCTCAGAGGCAGCAAGCTAGGGGCAGGCCTTTTCATAGGCCTTTCTACCAAGCACAGGCCTCCTCTCCTTTTTCTCAGAGGGGGTTCTTCAGAGGGAGAGGCAGAAGGGGGATGAGCAGGGCTGCATCCTCCTCTTAGCCTAAGGCTTCTGCCAAGCAGACACCCTGATGTGTCCGCCTGGGTCGACTCCCCAATTCCTGTAGGAGGCAGGCTGGCTTACTACTTCCAGGACTGGAAGTCTGTTACCTCAGACAAGTGGGTCCTGGAGGTTGTAAGCCAGGGGCTGGCCCTCAGCTTCAAAAAAATTTCCAAAGCTGAGGGCCAGATCCTTTCCACCTTCAAACATCTCCGAAACCATTGCCCTAGAGGCAGAGGTTTCATCTCTACTGGCTTTAAGGGCCATAGAGAAAGTTCCTGCAATTCACAGGGACAAATGTCTGTACCCCAGATACTTCTTTACCCCGAAAAAAAACAGGGGTGTGGTGGCCCATCCTAGACTTAAGATACCTGAACAAACACCTGTTAAAGCCAGAGTTCAGTGGCTAGTTTTCCATTAGCAGGTTATACAGACCTGCCACTAGAGGGATTCTTGGTCTTTCTACATAAATCACTGTACTAAATTGTGGGCAATATAGCCTGCATTATCATTCTACTTCTAATCCTGGCAAAAAGTATGACTCATAAAGCACTGATCCATGCTAAGTCAGAAGTCATCCCAGCCTGGGAACCCACAATCATAGTTCCTGCTGCATCTTCGTATTGCTTCCCTACTCTTAATCTGTCAGGTTTTCATTATAATTCTCATCCCTCTCCTCTGGCCCTCCTCCCTTCGCCAGTGTCTTTCCGTGCACTTCCCCTGCTAGTCTTGAATGGCCATGTCAGCATCTCCTATGCCCTGGCTAGACGTACCTCAATGACTGAACACCACACAAGAACCCATACGAAAAGAGCCCACTTCTACCTGATAAATGCCCTCAAGAAAATGTTTCTAATTCTCCTTTTCTGTTCCGGCAATGTCGAACTAAATCCAGGTCCCCCAACTCAAATCACTTCTCCGTCGGAGTTTGCAGCTGCTCCTGGGATGAAACTGATGATGGTCAATATTCTAAGCCTGCTCAAAAAACTTGATCATCTCCAAATTTGGGCAGCCCACAGTGACCCAGATCTGATTATAATTACGAGTCATGGCTAAAAAGACCAACACTGATCCATGAAATTATTATACCGGGCTTCAAGCTCTGTAGGGCTGATGGGGATTAGAGGAGTTGTATCACGCCTAAATCAAAATTTGATGTTGGCAGCATTTCCTGTAAACTAATCCCAAGGAATACGAGATTGTCTCGCTTAAACTTCACCTTCCATCCTCAGAGTGCATCACAATCATTGGTGGCTATAGACCCCCTGTCAGGAGGCACAGAAATTTTTAACGTGTTGAAATTCATAACTTTGGCTGCTAACACGGAAACAATAATCTTAGGGGACTTCAATATGGATTGGCTCACTGCTAAATACCACTCCCTTAAAGCCATCTGTGATGAGCTGGGTCTTACACAGATAGTAACTGAACCCACAAGAATCAATGCTTCTAACTCTGCCAACAGCTCGCTCTTAGATGTCATCTTAACTCCGCATCCCCATGAACTCTCACGTTCTGCAGTTTTCCATAACGACATGAGCGACCACAGTATCGTTGTATGTACAAGATTCCAATCTAAAACCCAGCAGCACCCTAAATTCATAATCAAACGCTTGTTCCGTAAATTCAACTCAGTAAACTTCCTAACCTATCTAGCTACGATCAGGTGGCAAGACCTGTATCTTGCCAAATCTGCTGATGCCGCCGTGTCTGTCCTAAATGACAACCTCACCACCCTAATTAACAAGCATGCTTCTCTTATTAAAATGAGGGTGCGGAAAATCTCGCATCCGTGGTTCACCCAAGAGCTCAAATCTGCACTTACCATTAGGGACAAGCTATGGGCTAGGGCCAGGCACACAAAGAACCCGGCAGACTGGCGTTTAGAACTGCCAGAAATGCCTGTGTTAAAAGTGTACGTGCTACTAAAGCAAACTTCTACATCTCTAGTCTGGAGCAGGCCAAAGGGAACTCCCAAAAATCTGGAAGACACTGAGATCCATCAGGCCATCTTGCCTTCCTCCTTCCACCAAGATTCTGGCCAGGGCGGGATGGTTGAAAATAAACTACTAATCCTCAAAGAACTTAACCTTCACTTTGCCACTGCCGGGTTGGCATTCGACTCCTCCCCATACGCTAGCCGAGTGAATAGCAACACTAGCCCAGATTCTACACATACTACTCCACCTCATCCCTTCCAGTTGTGCCTGTTTAGCTACAAAGAAGTCGAAGACATAATTCTTAGCCTTGACACCAAGAAAAGTGCAGGGGACGATGGCCTTGAATCATTTTTCTTGCGGCTAGGCTATGCCCAGCTCACAGCCCCCACCCTTCACATCTTCAGCCTCTCTATTACCACAGCCACTGTTCCATCCTGCTGGAAATCTGCCCATGTTCTTCCTCTCTTCAAATCAGGAGATCCTTGTGACTTAAACAGCTACCGTCCTATATCTGTCTTGCCTGTTCTCTCCAAAGTGCTGGGAAAAACTTACATACAACCAAATAAAAAATCACCTTGAAGCGCACTTACTCCTAAACCCAGCCCAATCTTGCTTCAGGTCGAAGCACAGTACCATCTCAGCCTTGGCTAAAGTCTCTAATGACTGGATCCATGCTATGGACACCAAGAAGGTTACTGGTGCAGTCTTTCTAGACCTTAGTAAGGCCTTCGACACTGTAGACCATCATCTCCTAATCACCTGTCTTGCCTACATAGGTGCCACTCCACTTAACTTACAGTGGTTTAACAGTTATCTCACGGGAAGGATACAAAAAGTCAAAGCTGATGGCCTACTATCTGCCCCCCTTCCAGTTGCCAGAGGAGTCCCTCAAGGCTCCATCCTAGGACCAATCCTTTTTTCCCTGTACATCAACAACTTTGACTCCCACATAAAGAACTCTAGCATACATTTCTTTGCGGACGATATGGTTATGTACGCATCAGGCTCGTCCTTAACTGAAGTCAGGGAAGCACTCCAAGCTGACTTTATCCAAGTAGAAAGCAACCTTATCAATGCCAAGCTTCTCTTAAATGCCAAAAAAACCAAGACAATGATTTTCTTGAGACTTGCCTTGTCTGGTGCCCTACCTACCCCACCTAAAAACTTCATAGTTACCTCCCTAGGTGAACCCTTGGAAGTCTTATCTAAATTTAAATATCTAGGTATATGGATAGACAACAAGCTTTCCTTCAACGACTACATCGAGGATCTATCAAAGAGGCTTAAAGCACGCTTGGGTTTCTTCTTTAGAAATAGGACCCTCTTTTCTCTCGTGACCCGAAAAAGACTTGTCCAAGCAACATTCCTTCCCTTGCTTGACTACGGAGACATTATCTTTATCTCCTCCCAAACTTGAGCCTATCTAAACTGGGCGTACTCTATCACCATGCTGTTCGCTTCATTACTAACTCTGCGTACAGGACCCACCACTGTGATCTTTATGCAGAAGTTGGGTGGACCTGTCTTGCCACCAGACGCCTCCTGCATGCTGGCATTTGGACCCTGAAATTACTACTCCACAAACTGCCTGTCTTGTTAACATCTCTCATACACATCTCGCATAGCGCCTACTCCCTAAGGAAATCCGACCTTATCCTACTAGATGTTCCCAGGACACGTACCACAGCTGGCCAAAGAGCTGTCTCATACGCCCTCCCAAACATTTGGAACCAACTACAAGCTACGCTGAAGCTAACCAGCATCGTATCAATTAACTTCTACAAAACACTAGCTATCTCTAAATTAAAAGACATATGTAGGTGCTACTAGGCCCCCAATGCCAAGTCAACTTCCTAGGTACCAACTGGCCCTCTGCTTATTAAGCTGAAATGTGTTTCATAATTTAGGGCAAGGTTAAAGCTGGAATGTACTGCATATATAGCATAAGGACTTCTATTGTGTATACCTCTTGTATTATATATTTTTTCTTTGTTGTACATTTTATATCTTCTGTCTATGTAATTGCGAAGTGTCACGTATGTGCCTCAGGACCTCCTTGTGAATGAGCTTGCTCACTGAGTCTTTCTGCAATAAACTTGAAACTTCAAAACTTGGGGATGATGACTCTGGGATAAGTCTTCCCTCTCTAAGGCCAGGGGACTGGCTACCTCCCCGGACTTAAAGGATGCCTCCTTTCATATTCCCATCAGGTGCTCCCACAGAAGGTACCTCAGGTTCGAATTGCCTTCAGGTCATTACCAGTTCAAAGCAATGCCCTTCGGCCTAACATCAGCTCCAAGGGTGTTCACAAAGTGCCTAGCAGTAGTAATGGCCTTTCTGAGGAGAAAAAATGTCTCCATATTCCCATACCTGGATGACTGGCTCATTGTTGGTAAGTCTCCAGACAAAGTCAATTCAGATCTGCAAGTGACCCAGCAATTGCTCACTTATCTAGGATTCCTTCTCAATCTTCCCAAGTCAGTTCTTGAGCCAGTACAACTTCTGACATTCATAGGGGTAGAACTGGATACTGTCAAACCAAGAGCATTTCTCCCCTTGGTAAGGGCCATCACAGAGCTGGCCTCTTCTTTCCACCTTCTGGTTTCTCGATCAGCAAGGCATTTCCTTCAGCTTCTGGGCCACATAGCAGTGGTTCAAGGGGCCAGGTTTCAGATGAGGGACATTCAGTTTCACCTGAGGGCCTTTTGGTCTCAGAAAAGATTCTCTAACCAAACTTATTCCAGTGACTCAGACCCTGATCCAGGCTCTTCAGTGGTGGCAGGATCAGGACAATCTCAGGCAAGGAGTTCCATTCATCACTCAATCTCATTCTGTGGTCCTAACCACGGATGCTTCTCTCCTGGGGTGGGGAGCTCACCTAGGGACTCTCACAGCCCAGGGAGTGTGGCCCACTCAAGAGTCCCTTCTCCACATCAGTCTTCCGGCGCTCAGGGCAGTCTACCTAGCCCTGCAAGCCTTCTCGGAATCAGTACAGAACAAGGTGGTTCAGGTCAGGACAGACAACACTACCACTATGTTGTACCTCAACAAGCAGGGAGGCACTCGGTCTATGGCCTTGTGCACGGAAACTATGAAACTATGGTCCCTGGCTTATTCTCTACAGACCTTTCTGGTAGCAGTCCATCTCCCAGGAAAGGACAATGTGCTAGCAAATGCATTGAGCAGGATTTCCCAGGGCCTTCACAAATGGTCCCTGGATCCCCTAGTGTTAAGTGATTTTTTTCAAGGTAGGGCACTCCAGAGATAGATCTCTTTGTAGCTCCACACAATCACCAACTTCCTCTCTTCTGTTGCAGACCCCCAGTCTTGGGCTCAGTCACTCTGGATGCTCTGATTCTGGATTGGGAAGGGAAATTTCTGTATGCCTTCCCCCCTGTTCCTCTATTGTTCCAGGTCCTGGTCAAGATAAGGGCACAATCTTGCAAAGTGATCCTGATTGCTCCAGACTGGGTCAGGCAGCCTTGGTATCCCCTGTTGCTGTCCCTATCAGTCCATTTTCCTCTGTCTCTTCCCAGGAATCACAACCTGTTAACCTCCTCTCAGAGGAGGATCTGGTATCCCAACCTTCGGTCTCTCAATCTCAAGGCATGGCTCTTGAAGAGTTAGGGTATGCAAATGAGCATCTGTCTCAGGGGGTTCTGGACATTCTCAAAGCTTCTCGAAAACCTGCCACCAGAAAAACTTATAACTCCAAATGGAAAGGATTCAGCATTTGGTGTTCCAAGAAGCCTATGTCCCCAGATACTGCTGATTTGTCTACAGTTCTGGATTACGTGGTTCATCTTAATGGCCTAGGCCTCAAACCAGCTACCCTCAAAGTACACTTGTCAGCTGTTTCTTCTTGTCTGTCAGTGGGAAAGCCTTCCTCACTGGCATCTTATCCTGTTTTCTGTAAATTTTTCAAGGGATTGCTTCATACCAATCCGCCCTTTAGGAATCCTACTGCTGCTTGGGACCTTAATGTTTGCATTGCTCAGCTTATGCAACCTGCTTTTGAGCCTTTGTCTTCAGCAGAGCTTAAATACTTGACTTGGAAAACTGTGTTCCTGGTAGCTATTACCTCTGCCAGACATATCAGTGAATTGCAAGCTTTGTCAGTGGAGCCTGATTTTATCTCATTCCATAGAGATAAGGTAGTCCTTAGAACCAGCAGGAGGTTCTTGCCCAAAGTGGTTTCAGATTTTCATCTGAACCAATCCATGTCTCTCCCTGTTTTCCTCACTGATCATTCTTCTTCAGGAGAGAGAAGATTACACAGTTTGGATATTAAAAGGGCCCTTAGTTACTTCATTGAGAGTACTAAGGCATTCAGGTTTGACTCCCTCCAGTTGTTTCTCACTTATGGGGAACTGGGAAGGGCAAACCTGCCACTAAGAGAATTATTGCCAGGTGGATTGTCTCTTGTATACAATTCTGCTATGAAAAGGTAGGCAAAATACCTCCCTCAGGCCTGAGTGCTCATTCGACTAGAGGTACAGCTGCTTCTCTGGCTGCTGCCCAGAGATATAACCTTATTAGAGATATGCAAAGCAACCACCTGGAAAACAAGTCCGTACATTCACCAAGCATTACTGTCTGGATATCCAGGATAGGAGTGATGCTTGGTTTGGTACAGCAGTACTGCAGAGCCTATTCCCAAAATAGGTTCTACCCCTCCTCCTTGGAGGTACTGCTTGGTAGTCTGCAATAGTCAGAATACAGCAAGACTTCATGTTGTCTGAAGAAAAAATTACTCACCTTAGTAATTGTGTTTTTTCTAATGGAGTCTTGCTGTATTCTGACCTCCCTTCCTCCTTGCCTCCCCTCTCAGAACCTGGTTTTTGGGAAGTGAGTGGGCAGGCGCAGTGTTGCACCTCAGGGGTGTACTTGGCACTCTCCCTCCTTTTATCAGGGGGAGTTGGTGGTTGTTATAATTTGGTAATTATTTGTTCACTACCTAGTATTTGTTTTTGGAATTCTCTACTTGTCTTTTGGGGAGCCAAAATACTTGGTTGCTTTTTTAGCTAGTAAGAATTTTTACAATTTCCACATAGTGGGGGTAGTTAGTTAGTATTAACTTGTAAGAATCTGATGGTTATACTTCAAAGTGCAGCAGACAGAGGTTTGAACTGAGCTCAAGTTCAACGTTCTATGTGCTAGGCATAGAGTTAACTCTTTCCTCTCCGGAGCAGTTCAAGTGCTGGGGCTAACTGCATATGTCAGAATATAGCAAGACTCCATTAGAAGAAACACAGTTACTAAGGTGAGTAATTTTTTCTTCTGCGCCCTTACCCGAAGTTCCTCCCAAAGGTTGTGTCAGAGTTTCACCTAAATTAGGTGATGACTCTTCCTTTTTTGTTCCTGAATCACACCTCTGAGTCCGAACACAGCCTTCATACTGTGGACCTGAGGAGAGCGCTCACTTATTACAAAGAGCGCACGGCTGGAGTTCTGGGATGGGTTCGCCAGCTATTTGTCACCTATGCTGAAGCTGCACCTGACAGATCTGCAGTCAAGCAGACGATTGGCAGGTGGATCACTTCCTGCATTGATCTCTGCTGTAGGTTGGCGGGCAGGGAGCCTCCTGGAGTGCTAAGGGCTCATTCCATCCATCATACCACTGCGTTGGTGGCTGCCTCTAGAGATGTCCCTATCCAGGGAATCTGCAGGGCTGCTACCTGGAAGTCTGCACACACCTTCATTTCCCATTACCACATTGACCGCGAGTCACACTGGGATGGTGGTTTCGGGGGGCTCAGTTCTCCAATCTCTGTTCCTTAAGTAGGGGTGTGCACATTGCCGCCCTCCTCCCAGAGGACTGCTAGGAGTCTGCCAACAAGAGTGGATAGAGCAATATAACCACGTACCTAGAAACACAGGATCTTACTTTGAGAAACGGCTCTTGCAGCAGGTTTCACCATTAGGACTGAAGCTGGCATGCGCCAGGACACCACGGAAATTTTCTAGTTAGCAGTATTCAGCGGGGGACCGCCTCCGACATCGGTCCCGCCCCTGATGTCAGGCATAGTACATTAGGAGGCGGTCCGCCAGAATCTCCAGTTCTTTTTTTTTCTTTTTTTTTTTTTTTAGAAATTGTAATTTTTTTATTCGACTTTTTCAGACAGAGACAGGTTACAGAAAAAGAAAAAATGTATAAACGATATTACATTCTCTAATACAGAAGATAGTCATATACCAGCTTAATTTGCACAGTACTAATTATGATTTGAATTAAATGACCAGCCACCTACAATTAATAGAGTAAGCCACTAAACTAACAAAGAAATTCTAGGATGGCTTGTGCACTACAGACTGCACTTACTTCCATGCTTTAAGTCTGTAACCCCATAGTTAATTGCTGTCAGAACAGCAAAGACAGAATAAAATACGAAGAAATAAAGAAAAGATAATACATTACCTAAAGAACAACTTAATCGAACTTTGCCCCTGAGATGGTGAATCTATAACAATCTCATTTGACAAAAACATGTACAGGTATAATCTGGTTTAATGACCACTTAGGGTGCTAGAAATTGAATCTTTCTAGCTCCTAGTCTAGGGCCTCCTGGCCAGGATCTCCAAGTTGCGACTCCCTCTTTGACTTCAAGGAACTCAAAGAAGGGGAACCAATGGGACTTATGTAAATCAAGCTTTAAATTCAGGTTGGCTGTACGCCTCTCCATTATTTTGATTTGGTTACAACAGGACAGCCACTGCTCCTCCCCTGGGGATGCCTCACTCAACCACAGCCTCATAATTGCCTTTTGGGCTGCTGCCAATAGCATTGGGAATAAATAATTAGCTTTTGAGCCTTTCAGGCCTGGGGGAGGCTCCCCCAGTAAAAGGTAGCAATGCTGTTCTGGAATCTCTATCTGTAAAATCTGGCTCAGCCCCTGATTTACTAGGCTCCAGTAACTCCTAACTTTAGGGCAACTCCGAAAGATATGTTCGTGCGAGCCCACTTGCCCACAGCCCCTCCAACATTTGTCTGAACAGGTTTGACCGTAGTGCTTGGTTACCACTGGTGTTCTGAAAAATCTTGTAAGCACTTGCCATCTGAACTCCCTCCATGTGGGTGAGGCTGTGGTTCTGTGCGCCATCCTCCATATCACCTCCCATCTGGGTACTCCTTCCCCCAGGCCTAGTTCCTTTTCCCGGAGGGTCTGAATTCGAGATCTAGATTCTGAGCTGTCCAGTTCTCCTGCCGCGTATAACTTGGAAATCAGATGGGTCTTGGGCAGTGACCCCTTAAGTAGTTCCAGAAGTAAATCTAGGAGTGGATTAGGCTGAGCTGGCCTCTGCTCTGCACTACACCACTCTTCTGCCTGGAGGTAATGCCTGATCTGCAAATAACCATCAAAATCAGAGGCTGGGATGTTGAATTCCTGCTGCACTTGGGTGAAACATTTTATGGTATCCCCTGTAAAGAACTGTGAGAACTTCCCAAGCCCTAACCTATACCAACGTATAAACAACGGACTTTCTCTCCCCGGCAAGCAATCTACTTTCTCAAGGATCTTCCCCTGCCTTACCAGCCATGGTTGTAATCTCAGGTCCTTCACAATGTGCTTCCATATTGTAATCAGTACTTTAAACCAAGGATTAGGTAGACCTTGTATTACCCTAGGGCTAATCTTATTGAATATGATTGATGAAAGGGTATGAGGTTTTAGCAATTGTAGGTCCATTCTAATCCAGCTTTGCACCTCCCCTGAGGAAGCATACGCCGCCAGGTATTGTAATTGAGCCGCTCTGATACCTCCTAAAATCCGGGACCCCCAGCCTACCCCTCCCTTTAGGCAGTCTCCGGAGAGCCCAACTGAGCCTAGGCTTCTTCCCTGCCCATATAAATTTGCTTATCAGCTTTTGGGATTCCAACCAGAACTTCCTTGGGGGCCACAAGGGGAGTGCATCGAATAAGAAGAGCAACCTCGGTAGAATGTTCATTCTCACAGACTCAACCCTGCCAGTAATTGTGAGAGGTAGAGCAGCCCATCTCACGCAGTCTTCTCTCACCCTGTTTAACAGAGTCACATAATTAGCTTGGAATAGCTTGCCAAGATCTTACGGGACCTGGATCCCCAAGTATTTAAAGGTGCTGGTATTCCACCTTAGGTTAGTCAGGGATTTCACCACTGCAGGAGCCGGTACACCCAATTAAATTACTTCAGATTTGGATTCGTTGATTTTGAACCCTGAAATAGAACCAAATTCTCTAAGAATATTCATGGCAGTTGGTAGGGATAAGATGTTTTTTTTTTTTTAAATACAGTAAGGTGTCGTCAGTGTAAAGTGATATGCGGTTATCCACCCACTGTGATTCCTGAGATATTCTCATGTGACCGGAATGCCTCTGCCAAAGGTTCCATACTTAGGGTAAATAGTAGGGGCGAGAGGGAGCAGCCCTGTCTTGTACCTCTTCTGATGGAGAATGGCTGGGAAAACACCCCATTCAATCTCACCCTTGCTGAAGGGTTGGTATAAAGGGTATCCACCCATGCTTGGAACCTGGGGCCAAACCCAAATCTCTTAAGGACTTCCCCCAGATACCCCCACTCGAGGCGATCAATAGCCTTTTCGGCATCGAGAGTGATCACCATTGGGGGTCTCCCTTCCCTATAGATTGAGAGTATGCCATTACTGTGAGCAGTCTCCTGACATTATCATGGAGGTGTCTACCCAGCATAAAGCCAGATTGATCTGGGTGAATCAGCTGGGTCACTACACCCTGAAGCCTATTTGCTATCATCCTTGCCAATATTTTTACATCCAAATTCAACAACGAAATAGGGCGATAACTACCACACAGGGTAGTATCTTTATCCTGTTTTGGGATAACCAAAATCAGGGCTTGAGCTCAGGTATCCGGAGCTTCGGAGGGTATATGGGCACTGTTACACACTTGGAGCATCAGCTGGGACAGCCTGTCCTGGAACTTTTGGTAATACTCTGCTATGTAGCCGTCGGGACCTGGGGCTTTGTTATGTTTATGCTTCTTGATTACCTCCTCCAACTCTGACTGCGAAAAAGGCTGGTCTAGCTCTTTTTCAAGAGTACTAGAGAGGCTAGGCAGCTTTAGTCGGGAGAGGAACTTCTGAATCATATCTGGTTGACTGGCACTGGCCTCCAACTTATATAAATCCTCATAGAACTTTTTAAAGCATTCCGCTATCTGAGAAGTGCCTGTCATCAGCCCCCCAGAGACACTGATCATAAACCCCAGGGATGTGCCTATTGGCTTCTTGCTTTTGTAGTCTGAACTCTAACAACCTACCCGCTCTGCCCCCTGTATAGTATATTTGTGTTATGAACCTAAGGGCGTTCTCAGTTTTTATCGAGAGAAGCTGCTGTAGCTGCTCCCTTGCTAGCTTCAGCTCTTTTAGTATATTATGGTGGCCCCCTTTTTTGTGTATATCCTCTAGCTCCGTGATTTTTTGTTCTAAACCGACTTGCTTCTGCTGCCTGACCCTCTTTTGTTGAGCTGCATACGAAATTACTTCTCCCCTCACCACTGCTTTTAAACCATCCCAGAGAAACTTCACCTTTGACACCGACCCTGTATTCTCATTAATATAATTACCTCTTTGAGTTTGGAGACAAAAGCTTCGTCCTTAAGGAGCCCAGCATTTAGGTGCCACAGGGACTACTTGTGTTGAGGCCCCAGGCTGATAGTGAGACTAATTTTTGCATGGTCTGACAAACATATAGGGTAAATCTGCTGGGCCACTATCGATTCTACCCACGCTTTTTGGGTGTAAAATCTATCTATCCGAGAATATGAATCCTGTGGATGCGAAAAAAAGGTGAAGTCCCTGCTAGAGAGAGAACTGTCTCTCCAAGTATCCACCAGACCAGCCTCAGTGCGCAGGTGAAAGAGTTTTGGCTCCCCCTCCTTTTTCCCAGCTCCCCTTTCCTCCAGATCTTTACCATTTTGTATCCTCTACGCAATTCCTGTCACCCCTATGATAATCTGGCCCTCCGGGAGCGAGGCTATTACACCAAAGACATGCCTTTAGAACTCGGAATTAACAGGGGTAGGGGCATAGATGTTCACGATGTGAATTACCCTCTTCGCCACCTTTCCTGAAAGGACCACCCACCTGCCCTCCTCATCCGAAAAAGAGTCCAACTGAGTAAAACCTAGGCCTTTCTGCACCAGGATAGCCACCCCAGCTTTTTTAGTCTTTTTATGGGATGAGGCAAACACCTCCCCAACCCACATGCGACGTAGTTTTTTATGCTGTATTGCTGAAAGGTGGGTTTCCTGCAGGAGACAGATATCACAGTGGACCCTGGCCAAATCTCTTAGAATATTATGCCTCTTTACAGGCGACCCCAGCTCTTTGACATTAAACGAAACAAATTTTAAAGTCCCCATGATGTGCCGTAGATAAGTTTCCTCGGATCTCATCTCCCCTCATACTTCTTGCCTAAAAACCGGCCTCTCAGGCCTCCAGTTCTTCGGAGGATGGCGCACAAAACCAGTCCCAGTCCACCCAAAACACCATACTTCACCAGCCCCCCGTCCCCCAAACTCCCCCAAGAACCCCAATCCCCCCTTGTAATAACCAACCATCTGCGTAATATTAAAGAGTATAACCCTTACCAAACTATTTACAAGTAGGCCGATCAAGGCCTTAATCGGAGGGAAGCTCCCTCTGCCCAGGAGCATGAGCTACCCGCTAGCCCCACACCCCCCCGCACTCCCAATTGGAAGTGACCGGAAAGGTGGTCACCTAGGGTGGACTATCGGCGGGAAGGCAAAATCCCCTTTCTGGGGGCAGCACCGTCCAGAGAAAAGGACTAGTTGACCTCCGTTGGGCGACCTATCCCCTGAGTGGGCTTCCGGTTCGAGTACTTGTGGCGTGTACAAGGCAGGTGAGGGCAAAAGGGAAAGAACAGTACACCCGCCTCGTAAAAATTTAAACCATGCCCAGTGCTATTATTAATTAGGTTCAGGCCCTTTTTATAATATTAGAGTGCATTGATTACATCTATCAGGACCAGTATTCCGGGAACTCTGTCACTGTGCCCCATTAGCAGGGCCCAAGCCAACTACCACGCCCGATAGGGCACACCCTGCAAGCTATCTTAGCTTATACCAGTCCCCCCCGGGGAGGGGGGTTGGAAAAGCCAACCTTATATATGTAGACTTTTAAGTTGCGTAAACAAACCCCAATGGCTTTTCCCCACGGGAAGAGGCCATAACGCACAATTCGACCGTGAGCCTAGATTATGGCCCACGAGTACTTTGGCATTAGGGCCCCTAGGGAATCTGCCTCGCACATTACTGCACCGGAGTGCTGAGGTTCTTAAATCAGCTTTATTTTCAATTCCTTTCTACCCCCAATGTATCATCACAACCACCTACTAGCAGTCATGCTGGAGGTCCTCCCCCGATTCCCATGTGGCCTCCACACAATCTGCTCACCAAGCAGTATAGTCGACGCTGCTATTCAGCGACAGTCCCTAAAGGGAGTGAGAACGAAAGAAAAAGTCAAACTATAGCGTGTCTCACTGCAAATTTCACTTCTGCGATAGGGTCTGCAATCCTTTACCAAGATGTACCAGGTCACTGTGCAGCTGCTCGTCGGAGCGTGACCCCTTAGAAACACCACCTCTCGTAGGCCCTCTCCCCACTGTGGTCCAGCGCAGTTACAGCAGGGTTTGCTCCAAGAGGTCCTGCTGAAGGTCAGGGAGAGTGATTCCTGCTTTTTGAAGCAGTTTGCTGGCCTGTAGTAGGGGGTCGTATAACTTGCTACCTGTGGACCAATGCACCAACAGTTTCGCTGGGTACCGGAGACAGACTTTAATTTGCTGCTCCTTCAATTGCTTAATGACCGTCAAGACCCTCTTCCTTCTCAACATGGTGGTGGGCGGGAAGTCATGGTCGACAAATATTCGCTTCCTGTCGAGAATCAGGTCTCTCTCTTACCCCAGGCTTTACGTAGCACCATTTCTTTTACCGGATAGCGGGTGAATTTAACAAGGATTGAATGGGGGGGGGGGGGGCATCCTTCTTTGGTTTTGGGCCCAGGGCACGATGAACTCTTTCGAGCTCCAGGGGTTCTGTATTGGGAATGGCCAGTTCATGCTTAAGCCAGGTTCTGATAAACTCCACCAGGTCATCTTGCTCAGCACCATCTGGAAAGCCAAAAATACGAATGGTTTTTCTTCTTCCCCTGGATTCAGCGTCTTCGGCCCTTGCAGCGAGTTCCCTCTCCCTTCTTGCCAGGAAGATCACTGCCCTGCTGAGCCGCATAGAATCTTTGCGGAGCCCGTCCAGGCCTGATTCAGGATCTTCCATTCTCCTCTCAAAGTGCTTCAAGTCTTGTTTTATATATTTTACATTACTGTCGATCCTCTGGAGCATTTTAACTATATGTGCCGTTGCCCGGCCATCCAGGGAGCTTCCCCGTGAAGTAGTTTCCTCCTCTTCTTCCCCGCCAGAGCTGGCAGCCGACTCCGAGGCCTTAGACAGTGGGACACTCGGGCTGCGGTCTGTTTTCAATCTGCGTCTTGTGGAGGGCTTATTTGAGCTTCTGTTCCTTGATTTATTTAGCTGGCTAATTCTTCTTGTCAAACTATCAGCAATAAGTGCACTCTGACCACTGGTAGCACCGTATTCCAAAGGATTATCGCACCACCACCTCGGAACTCTGAATTAAGCTTCCATTGTGGTTGATGACGTCACCGGAAGTCCAGAATCCCCAGTTATTTTCCCGCCGTCGACTCGCCAGCATCGGCCTCTCGGTCTTTCTGTTGCGCACGACGACCAAGAACTTCTCATAGTAGTTTTTACTAAGCTAATGTCAGCTTCTTCAACTCCTTCTTCTGAGGGTCACCCTTCCAAGTGTGCCTGTGGAAAGCAGATCCCTTTCAAGGATCTTCATTCATCCTGCCTGCGGTGTTTAGGCCTAGACCATGACACCAAGGCCTGCTCCTTCTGTCAGGGGTTCAACAGCCGCACCAGGATCCGACGTCAGAAGGCACTTCAGGGGCACCTTTTGGAAGAAAAACTCAGCAGAATGGATAAGGAACCTTCCTCCCGAGGTGAATCTTCCTCTAAAGCCCACAAACACTGGGACAAGGCACCGGGAGAAGGCAGGGTCCAGATCCCTGAACCGGGCCTCATACTCGGCCCCACACGATCTGACCGCTCTCCCTCCAGGGCTCGTTCTCAGCCTCCTCCAGTTAAGGTCAAGGCTACAGGGGGTCTTCCGGCTTCACTTCAACCCATTAAGACTTCCAGGACTTCGGCTTCTTCAACTCCCTCCCGGGTCTCTTCTAAGTCTTCTGACCGTCACAAGTCTTCCTCTTCTGTCTGACATTGGGACCCCGACTCCGGATCGGTCTCCCAGCCTTCCAGGGGTCCGGGTCCTCCACCCAGGAAGACAAAAGACCTGACATCTCTTAAGTGGACGATGGACCCGACGTCGGCCAAGCAGCCGAAGTCAGCCAGGCGTTCGCTGGAGTCGAGGACATCGGCCAAACACCAGACGTCGGCCAGGCATTCACTGGACCCACAGGCCTCGGCCAAGCGTCCGACGTTGGCCTCACACTTGCCGGAGCCGAAGACTGCCCCCCAGACACCGGTGGACACTGGTTGCAGGGATTCCACGGAGGAGGACACGATATTCCTGAGGATCAGGCAGGCGACGCAGAGGATGCCGGGCTTCCAAGGGAACCTTGGCCCACCCCGGAGACCTCTGCGGACCCGACGCCCGACCCTGGCAAAAGACCACCGGCACCAGGCCCGTCATTGGGCATGAACATTCAAGAGGTCAAGGATCTCTTCACTTTCTGGTGGGACACTATCTGGAAAGATGTGATCCCTATAAAACCAACTCCTCCTCCTACTCCTCATCACCTCCTACGCCCCCTCCTCCACCACAGGAGCCAGCAGGACGACCACCAGCCCCTAAGGAGCATACTCCACCTCCTAGGGGTAGATCTAAGGATCGGAGAAGGCCTCCCTCAACATCTCCCTCAGGGTCTCCCTGCCCCAAGCGACCCAGAAGTCGTGGTACACTCCATCAGGGGAGGACTCTAGATCGGACACCTCTGAAATCTCCAGATCTCCTTCTCCACTCAGCATCCCATCGCCTGACCCACAGGACCTACCCAGGTCACCTCCGGATGATCCCTCCTTCTCTGAGATTATGAGGCACTTCCAGGAGAACATGGGATGGGATTCTGAATTCCTTGACCCTGAGACACAGCGCCTTGCCCAGTTATCTTCGGCAGAAAGATCCAAAGCCTGTAGTAGTGCCACCCTTGGTGGACATCTTCGCAGATGTCACCAAGGCTGCGTGGAAGCATCCGAACTCCACCCCCGCTGTGCCGAAAAAAGCTGACCGCCTGTACAAGGCCCCGAAAGAGGACCAGTACTTGGCACAACAAACTCTGGCTGATTCCCTGGTCATTACGGCCTCTCATGACTGGTCCTAACGACCGCAGAATATGAGCACACAGCCACCGGACCAGGACTCCAAACAGTTGGTTGGATGCCCTGGGGAGGCGCATGTATGCGGCTGCTACATGCTCCATCAGGTCCCTGAACTACCTATCACACATGGTTCAATTTCAGAATGCCCTGTGGGAACAGGGCCAGGACCTTGTTGACAAATTACCTGATGGCGATTAAAGGCGGAGCTCCTAAACCACCTCCTCACAGGGTCTGATGTGGGAACCCAAGTGCTACGAGCCACATATGATTCTGCGGACTCGTCTGCCAGAGCTGCAGCTTTGGGCGTTTGTCTCCGGAGCCACTCTTGGCTCCGTGTCTCCGGCTTTAAACCGGACGTACAGAAGAACATTCTTGATGTCCCATACAACGGCGAAGTCCTATTTGCCGAACACTCTGAGAAGGTTATCACCAAGCTCCAGGACGCTGGGAAGGCAGTTAAAGTCGTACAAACCATGTACAGATCAAGGCCTGGTTCCTTTCGTAGGAACCAGAACAATTTTCGCAGCCGGTAACAACGGCAGCAGCCACGTTCTGGCCAGCAACAAAGGGACGCCTTTCATCGTAAAGCCCAGGCCAAGTCTTCCCAAGGCAGAGGCTAACGTTTCACCAAACCGGCCCTGCCTGCAGGAACCAGTGCTGCCACAGCATGACTCCTTCTCGGTCCCCGCCCCTCCTCTGGATCAATGGGCACAAAAGGTCGGGGGTTGCATCGCTCGCCACTTTTCAGGATGGCAGTCGATTACCATCGACCGGTGGGTTCTCCAAATGGTCAAGAAAGGTCACTTCATCGAATTTCTCGACCACCCACCGTCAAGACCTCCCCTGCTTTCCCGTTATTCGGGTCAGCACGCCCTGCTCATACAGCAGAAGGTGCTCGCGCTTCTCAAAAAAGAAGCTATAGAGCACGTACCGCGGAACCAAAGGGGTGCAGGTTATTATTCTCACTTCTTTCTGGCTCCCAAGAAGACGGGGAACCTCCGTCCGATACTGGATCTCAGCGACCTCAGCGCTTTGGTCCTATACAAACGCTTCTGCATGATGACCCTTCCAGGTCTGATACCCATGCTCAAGCAGGGCGCTTTTCTAGCGTCCTTGGACATGCAGGATGCTTACCTGCACATACCCATCGCTCAAGCGCACAGGAAGTTTTTGCGCTTTGAGTTTCAGGGTCACCATTATGAGTTCCGAGCCCTTCCCTTCGGACTGTCATCGGCACCTCTGGTATTCACGAAGTGCATGGCGGTCGTAGCGGCGACTCTGAGGAGACAAGGCTACTACGTGTTCCCTTACCTGGACGACTGGCTTCTCATGGTGCCCTCTTAGGAGGCCCTGATGTCCGCCATTCTTTGTACTCAGTCTCTGTTCGAGACGTTGGGCATCATTATCAGTCGAGAGAAGTCACGCCTGGTTCCGTCACAAATTCTGCAGTTCATAGGCGCAGTTCTGGACACCGTCCAGGGGAAAGCTTTTCTACCCCAGGAACGAGTGGAACGCATCAGACCCCTCATCAGGGACTTTTCGGCAAAGAGGACCATCCCAGCTAGACAGGTCCTTTGCCTGCTCGGACATATGGCTGTGGCCATTGCAACAGTCCCACTAGCCCGTCTCCACATGCGGGTGACCCAGTGGATGTTACAGGTCCAATGGGATCAAAAGCAAGACCATCTGCAGCTCCCAATTCGGATCACGAAGACTGTAATCCGGGCTTGGCAGTGGTGGCCAGATTCAAAGAATATATTAGTGGGGGTCCCCTTCATTGAGCAGTCTCCGATAGTGACGCTTTCCACAGATGCCTCAGGGCTCGGGTGGGGAGCACACCTCGATGGTGTCAGGTCTCAGGGCCTGTGGACAGCCCAAGAGACTCATCTCCACATAAATATCTTGGAAATGAGAGCAGTTCTTTACGCCCTGCAGGTTTTCCAGTCGGAGATTCCACCAGGTACTCTTCTGTTACAAACAGACAATTCCATGGTGATGTATTATCTCAACAAACAAGGAGGCACCCATTCCTACCCACTTTGCAGGGAGGCCATGAGGGTGTGGGATTGGGTTCTACAACACGGCGCAAACCTCATTGCTGTTCATGTGCCGGGGTGGACAGCGTCATCGCAGACAGCCTGAGTCGCTCTCAGGCCAGAGCCCATGAGTGGGAACTACTCCAGGAGGTTGTAGAGGATCTGTTTCGCAGATGGGGTACACCAGAGTTGGACCTTTTCGTGTCCCCATATAACGCAAAACTGCCCAATTTCTGCTTGCTAGATCCAGGGCCTGGTGTTTTCTGGTGAGATGCGTTGTCCATCTCCTGGGCGGGCAGAATCCTCTATGCCCCCCCCCCTTCCGTTGATCCAGAGGGTCCTTTTGAAACTTTGCAGAGAGCAAGTGATGCTGATACTTATCACGTCATTTCGGCCTAGGCAGATTTGGTTCCCTCTACTACGTCAGCTGTCCCGGGAACCTCCAGTGCCTCTGCCAATCAGCTCTCACTTACTGTCTCAGGAGGCAGGCTCCTTGGTCCATCCGGACCTTCGTTCGCTGAACCTGCACGTCTGGCTCCTAGAGACATAGCCATTATGCGATACGGGGTCTCGCAAGAGGTTGCAGACGTTTTAGCGGCTGCTAGAAAACCGGCCACTCATGTTACTTACGCCATGAAATGGCGTAGATTTTGCCTCTGGGCTCAAGTGTGGGGGTTTTCGCCAATGGATTGTCCAGAAAGGTCGGTCTTGGACTACCTCCTGTCTCTTTTTTTTGTCTTTGAGCAGCTTACGCTGCCACCTTTTGAGCTGGCCATAGATTGCGAGCTACGTCTCCTTACATGGAAGACGTTGTGTTTAGTTGCTGTTACTTCGGCCAGAAGAATTTCTGAACTTCACGCACTGATGTGCAAAGAACCTTATTTGGTTTTCCACCAGGCCAGGGTATCCATGCGGACTAATCTGAAGTTTCTGCCTAAGGTGGTCTCAACTCTCACTCTTAATCAGGATATCGATCTACCAGTGTACTTCTCTAAATATTCTAATCGAGGAGAGGCCCTGTTGCACACTTTAGATGTGCATAGGAGTCTTCAATATTACCTGACCAGAACCAAACACCACCGAAAATATGATTAGCTTTTTGTCTCCGCCCACAGGATGATGGGAGCTCCCGTTTCCAAACAGTTGCTGTCCAGGTGGCTCATAAATTGTATCACGTTCTGTTACCAGAAGCGTAACAAACCCTTACCGGGCGCAGTTATGGGTCATTTCACAAGGGGGGTGGCTACCTCCTTTGCTGCCTTAAGGAACATGTCCACCTCAGCCATCTGTGCAGCAGCCACTTGGAGCACTGTGCACACCTTCATCAGGCACGATAGCCTGGACGTTGCATCGAGGCGAAGAGCAAGTTTTGGTCTAGCAGTCCTTCAAGGACGTCTGTCCTAGACTTCAGTTCTGCTAGTGATTTCTACCTTCCCTCCTCCTAGTGGTGAGGGATTTCCAGTATTGCTTGGAAATCGGTCCTAATGGTGTAACCTGCTGCAAGAGCTGTTTCTCGAAGTAAGATAATACAGTTACATAAGAACTTACCGTAACAGAAGATCTTTGAGAACAGCTCTTGCAGCAGGTACTCTCTCCCCCCCCCCATCCCCGCTGGAGGTAGAATTTTGTTCCGATATCCTTCTCCTAAGATCAGGTGTTCTCAACACCACTCTGGTTGTCGTTTGATGGCGGATCCTCAGTCTCCTCTTCTGGTGTCATCCAGAGGCCAGGAGAACTGGGGATTCTGGGGACCTCCTCCTTATACTATGTCGATCGCCAAGGGATCCACGCCGGAGGCGTTCCTGTTGGCCAGCGAAGCAGAGGCTTGCATGGTTCTTCTTGCGCTGCCGGGCTTCCAGTCTCTAATGGTACTTGCTGCAAGAGCTGTTCTCAAGATCTACTGATCTTACTTCAGATACAGCTCTTGCAGCAGGTTACACCCAGTAGGACTGAAGCCGCCAGACGCCAGGACCCCACGGAAATTTTCTCTAGCTGTCTTAAGTTGGTCCGCCCACGCCGGGTCCCCGACATCACACATGAGTACATAAGGGAGGCAGTCACCCCACAATCTCTCGTTCTTTTCCTACCGCCGACATCGCAAGCATCGCCTCTCTGTCACTTCTAGCTGCAAGGACGACTAGGAACTACGACATTCTTTCTTCCTCATATCAGAATTGGATCATCTGATGTCCTCCCACCACCTCTCTGGAAGGTCACCCATCGGGCTGTGCTCGGCAAACAGATCCCTTCAAGGATCCTCATCTGCCTGTGTGCGCTTGTCTACGCCCGGACCACACTGCCTGCCCTTCTGCCAGGGCTTCAACAGTCGCACCAGGATCTGCCACCAGAAGGCCCTTCAAGCGTTTCTCTTGGAGGAGAAACTCAAGGCCATGGATAGGGAACCTTCCTCCAGGGGGGAGTTGTCAGGGAAGACCCATAGGCACCGGGAAAAACACCGGGAGAAGGAAAGGCCCAGATCCCCGTCGAGGGCCTCGGATTACCGCAGCTCCGGCTCTAGGTCAGACCGCTCTCCCTCCAGGGCTCAGTCTCAGCCTCCCCCGGTTCAGGTCAGATCCTCCAGTGGCTCCTCCTCCCTGCAGCCTATCAAGACTTCCAGGTCCTCGGCTTCATCCACTCCTTCTAAGGCCTCGTCCAAGTCTGGGGAGCGCCACAAGCCTTCCTCCCGCCGTCCGGACTCCGACGCCAGGTCGGTGTCCCAGCCGCTGCGTGGGTCGGACCCAGTCCAGCGCAAGACTAAGGAGCTGACATCCCTGAAACGGACGTCGGACCCGACGTTGGCCCACCCGACGTCGGCCAAACATCATAGGCACTCCCAGGAGCCGGCTACAGTGAGACACCCCTGTCACCAGCCAGGCGTTCGCCCCCAAGGGCGTCGGCCGGGGGACCGACGTCAGCTGTCCCAGAGGGGAGGACTGCACCACCGTCGCCTACCGACGTTGGTCGGAAGGTATCATCGGAGGAGGATACCACTCAGCCCAAGGACCAGGCGGGCAACTCTGGAACTGTCGAGCTCCCACGGGAACCCTCCCCGGAGCGGGAGACCCCCGGGGACCCGACGTCTGCCCCCGGCAACAGGCCATCGGTACCCGGCCCGTCGTCGGGCCTGAATCTGGCAGAGGTGAAGGAGCTCTTCACCTTCTGGTGGGACACCATCAGGAAGGATGTGGTCGCCACACACCCTCCTCCTACGTCGGCTACTCCTTCAACGCCTGCGCTTCCTCTTCCATCCAGGGGGCCCATAGGACGGTCACCGACCCCCAAGGAGCCAACACCCCTTCCTAGGGGCAGATCCTCAGATAGGAGAAGACCTCCCTCAAGATCCACTTCAGGGTCCCCCAGCCCTAAGAGACCCAGACGACGCCGGTATACCTCGTCCGCGGAGGACTCCAGATCTGACACCTCAGGGCACTCCAGATCTCCTTCTCCCATCAGCGTCCCCTCCCCAGACCCACGTGACCTTCTCAGGTCTCTGGATGACCCCTCGTTCGCTGAGATCATGAGGCATATCCAGGAGAACATGGGGTGGGATGCTGAAGAACTAGACCCCGAGAGACAATGCCTTGCCCGCTATCTTCGGCAGAAAGACCCAAAGCCTGTGGTAGTCCCACCCTTGGTGAACACCCTCGTGGACGTCACCAAGGCTGCGTGGAAGCGTCCGCATTCGACTCCGGCAGTGCTGATGAAGGCTGACCAGCTGTACAAGGCCCTGAGGGAGGACCAATATCTGGCGAACCATCCTCTGGCTGATTCCCTGATCATCACGGCCTTACATGACCGGTCTCGGAGACCTCAACACTTGAGCACACAGCCACCAGACCCGGAATCCAAGCAGTTGGATGTCTTGGGTATGCGCACGTACGCGGCCGCGACTTGTGCCATCAGGTCTCTAAATTACCTCACCCACATGGTTCAATTCCAGAACGCATTGTGGGAGCAGGGACAGGACCTGGTTGAAAAGATGCCTGACGGTGGTCAAAAGGAGGAGCTTTTAAACTCTCCGTGCGGACGGTGGACGTGGGACCCAGGTGCTCAGAGCCGCATACTGATCTCTGGGACTCTTCGCCAGAGCTGCAGCCTCAGGCGTGTGTCTCCGGAGACACTCTTGGCTCTGTGTCTCCGGTTTTACCCCGGACGTCCAGAAGAATATCATGGACGTTCCTTACTATGGTGAAGCCTTGGAGAAGGTGATCACCAAACTTCAGGACGCAGGGAAGGCAGTTAGATCTGTTCAGGCTATGTACAGATCTCCTTAGTTCCTTTTGTAGGAACCAGAGTCGCTTTTGTGGCCGAACACAAAGGCAACAACCGCGTTCCGGCCAACAGCAAAGGGGCTCCTTCACCCGAAAAGCCCAGGTTAAGTCATCCTGAGGCAGAGGCCACCGAGTTGCAAAGCCGGCCCAACCTGCGGGATCTAACGCTGCCACAGCATGACTCCTTCCCGGCCCCCGCCCCTCCTCAGGATCAACAGGAAATGAAGGTCGGGGGTCGCATCGCACGTCACCTGCCAGGGTGGTGGTCGATCACCACCGACAGGTGGGTGCTGCAATTGGTCGAAAAAGGCCACTATATAGAATTCGTAGGCAGCCCACCTACAAGGCCTCCTCTGCTTTCCCGCTACTCGGGTCAGCATGCCCTGCTTATACAGCAGGAACTGCTCACGCTTCTGGAGAAGGAAGCCTTGGAGCACGTTCCAGAGAACCAGAGAGGGTTAGGCTATTATTCGCACTTCTTCCAGGTTCCAAAGAAAACAGGGGACCTCCGTCCAATTTTGGACCTCAGCGACCTCAATCTGTCAGTCGTCTACAAACGCTTCCGCATGGTGACTCTTCCGGGTCTAATCCCCATGCTGAAGCGGGATGCCTTTCTGGCGTCATTAGACATGCAGGACACCTACCTGCACATCCCAGTTGCTGAAGCGCACAGGAGGTTCCTGCGCTTTGAGTTTCAGAGCCGTCATTATCAGTTCCGAGCACTTCCCTTCGGGCTGTCATCAGCACCTCGCATCTTCACGAAGTGCATGGCGGTTGTAGCGGCATCTCTAAGGAGACAAGGCCACTACGTGTTCCCATACCTGGACGACTGGCTTCTCATGACTCCCTCCAAGGAAGTACTGATGACGGCCATTCACCGTAGCCAGGCCATTTTTCAGTCACTGGGTATTCTCATCAACTACTAGAAGTCTCTCCTGGTACCGTCCCAGAAACTGCAATTCATAGGAGCAGTTCTGGACACCGTCAGAGAGAAAGCTTTTCTTCCCGCGGACAGAGCGGAACACATTCGATCCCTCATAAGGGACCTGTCGGTGAAGAAGACCGTCCCGGCCAGACTGGTCCTTCGCCTGCTCAGACACATGGCTGCGGCCATTGCAACAGTCCCGATGGCAAGGCTCCACATGCGGGTAACCCGGTGGATGCAAAGGGTGCAGTGGGACCAAAGGCAAGACCATCTGCAGCAGCCAATTCGAATCACAAATGCCACGATTCGGGATTGGCAATGGTGGCTAGATCCGGGGAACCTCACCGTGGGGGTTCCCTTCACAGCGCCGTCTCTGACTGTGACTCCACAGACGCCTCAGGGCTCGGGTGGGGAGCACACCTGGACGGGGTGAGGTCCCAGGGCACATGGACAGCCCAGGAATCTCATCTCCACATCAACATTTTGGAGATGAGGGCGGTCCTTTACGCTCTGCAAGCCTTCCAGTAGGAGATTCCACCAGGTACTCTCCTGTTGCAAACAGACAATACTGCGGTGATGCATTACCTCAACAAACAAGGAGGTACTCACTCCCACCCCCTTTGCAGGGAGGCCATGAGAGTGTGGGAGTGGGTAGTACAGCACGGCGCAAACCTAATTGCAGTACACGTCCCCGGAGTGGACAATACCGTTGCAGACAGCCTGAGTCGTTCTCAGGCCAGAGTCCACGAGTGGGAACTTCTATGGGAGGTGGCAGAGGATCTGTTCCACAGATGGGGCACTCCAAAGTTAGACCTTTTCGCATCCCCATCCAACGCAAAACTGCCCAATTTTTGCTCGCTAGATCCAGGGCCTGGTGTTTTCTGGTGAGACGCGTTGTCCCTCTCCTGGGCGGGCAGATTCCTCTATGCCTTCCCTCCTTTCCCGTTGATCCAGAGAGTTCTCTTAAAACTTCGCAGGGAGCAGGCGACGCTCATTTTGATCACGCCTTTCTGGCCCAGACAAATTTGGTTCCCGCTTCTGCATCAGCTATCCCGGGAACCTCCACTTCCTTTGCCAATCAGCTCCCATCTGCTGTCTCAGGAGGAGGGTTCATTAGTCCATCCGGACATACGTTCATTGAACCTGCACACTTGGCTCCTAGAGACATAGCCATGATGTGACACTGGGTCTCGCAAGAAGTGGCAGATGTTCTTTCTGCCGCCAGAAAACCGGCAACACACGCAACATACGCCATGAAATGGTGCAGATTTTGCTTGTGGGCTCAAGCGTGCCGTTTCTCGCCGTTAGAATGTCCCGAAAAGCTGGTTCTGGATTACCTGCTTCCACTTTTTCAGTCGGGACTGGCTTCCTCCTCGATTAAGATGCATCTTTGCGTAATTTCGGCTTACCATGCCCCCATAGGCCATCGGATGGTGGCCCAATTGGACACTACTCATGCCTTTTTAAGGGGAGTCCTCCACCTTAGGCCGCCTATCAAGGATCCGGTTCCCCCTTGGGACTTGCCCTTTGTCCTGGAGCAGCTTACGCTGCCACCTTTTGAACCAGCCGCGGATTGCGAGCTACGTTTTCTGTCGTGGAAAACGTTTTTAGTTGCAGTTACTTTGGCAAGAAGGATCTCCGAATTGCATGCACTGATGTGCAAAGAGCCTTATTTAATTTTCCATCAGGATAGGGTGTCCCTGAGGACAAACCCAAAGTTTCTGCTTAAGGTGGTCTCAGCCCTCACCCTTAATCAGGATATCGACTTGCCAGTGTACTTTCCCAAGTACACCAACCGAGGAGAAGCACTTCTTCACACCCTGGATGTACACAGGTGCCTCAGATATTATCTGACCAGAACCAAACAGTATCGAAAGTCGGATCAACTGTTTGTCTCCTTCGCTGAGAGAATGAAAGGAGCTCCTGTTTCTAAACAGTCTCTATCGCGTTGGCTCATCCAGTGTATCTCTTTCTGTTATGACAAGCGCAACAAACCCTTACCAGGTGTGGTCAAGGTCATTCCACGAGAGGAGTGGCCACTTCCTTTGCGGCGCTAAGGAATGTCTCCACCTCAGCTATTTGCGCTCCGGCCACCTGAAGCTCGGGATACTTTTATTAGGGCTACAGCCTGACATCGACGAGGCGTAAGAGCAGGTTTCGGCCCAGCTGTCCTTCAGGGACTTCGTCTTAGGCTCTATAGGGTTGTGATGCCTACCTTCCTCCTCCCTGTGGTATAAGATTGCCGCTATTGCTTGGAAATCAGTCCTAATGGTGTAATCCTGCTGCAAGAGCTGTATCTCGAGTAAGATAGTACAGTTACGCAAGAACTTGGCCTGTAATAGTGATCTTCTAGAACAGCTCTGCAGCAGGTACCTCCGCCCACCATCCCCCTTCTTGTGGAGGTAGGTCATAGCCCAACATCCATCTTACGAGATGGGATATTCTGTTTTTAGGCTTGGCCATCTGGTGGCGGATCCTCGGTCTCCTCTTCTGATGTCATCCAGCGGCCGGGAGTCTCCGGTGGGAGAACTGAGGATTGTGGGGGGACCGCCTCCTTATGTACTACGCCTGACGTCGGGGGCGGTGTAACCTGCTGGAAGAGCTGTTCTCGAAGATCTACTGTTACGGTAAGTTCTTACATAACTGTACTTTATGGTAAGTTCTTACGTAACTGTACTTTACTCACCTGTAACAGTAGTTCTAGGAGTGGTATATGCTGTCCATGCACATGGACCCACCTGACCTCCCCAGGCTTCGGGACACAAGCTCTGCTTCCAGCGAACAAGATCTGGTGTTGTGGGGTGGAGCTGAGGGATATACCACCCAGATGGGTGGGAGAAGCCAGCTTAGGACTTTCTGGCAACTCTTAAAGGGGAAAGGACACTGTTAACAGGTGTGGATGAACAACATACACCACTCCTAGAACTACTGTTACAGGTGAGTAACCTGTGTTTTTTCTTCATGAGGTGATCCTTTCTGGGAATTGCTGTAGGGTGGAATCCCTTTTGGGGGTCGCCAACCAGAGGTAGTAAATCAGGATCTTGGAGGCCTTTATTGGGAAGTTGTCATGAATTTTCAGCTGTTTCTTTGTCCTGTGCACCCATCCCCTAGAGTGAGCCACCTGACTGTACTGTACCCATGGTTGACATAACCCACCTACAGGAACCCTGCCCTCAAAAGCCATGCCCTTCTTGAATTGGCCAGAAGGGGATAACAAATGGAAAAACTCCACTGGTCCACAGACTTTGTCCTGAGGTTCAGATTGGATGCAGTTCTCATATATATGCCTTTGGGCATTGTTTAATCCAAATAATTTATATGTCCATTTTTCTTCTTTTTGCCCAATTTCACCTTTAGCCCTCTCCCAATACTCAGACCCATCATGGCTGCACTTTCTCTCTGTTGGATGGGAAGCTAACTGCTGCCTTCACAGCTGAGACCAGTGCAGCTTTATGGTCAACCAGTTTGGGGGCACCTGCTTGAAAGTGCTCTGTACCTGCTCGCCTCATATGTACCATCACCCAGTGCGGGGGGGGGAGGGGTCTGTAAACTCACTTCGTTAGCAAGATTTAATTGTTGTAAATGTGTTAATATTGTGTTTTTACTCTGTATATTTATTTGTTTTGTTGACTATGAAAGGAAGGCTAGACAATCATGCCTAATTTCAGCGGGGGGGGGGTAACAGATGCAAACAAACTAGAATTACACCATATTAAGTTGCCGCTGGTATTTTTAGTGAATATATTTGCAATTCTTTGTGCAGTATGTACTAAAGGAATAATGCCTGACAGGGTGGGTGTTATGCTGGGATAACATCCCACCTCGGGAGGTTGGGCCCGAGGCCACCGGCCGAGGGCATCCAACACCCGAGAAGGGATATTATCCCAGCATAACACCCACCCTGGAGGGCATTATTCCTGTTATACAATGGCTTATTGTTTTATAGTTAAAAAAATAATTTTAAAGAATGTTTTTGTTAGTGTGTAAAAATATTTTTGTTTCTCAAGAGAAAAAAAAAAAAGGTCAGGAGCATGCTCCATACCCTACAAACAATCAGTAGGGATGTTATGCCAGGATAACATCCCTGCTGTGACAGCCAACTGACCAATCAAAAGCCAGGATTCTTTCTTGCCATTGTATAATCGTATCTCATTCGTGCTTGTAATTGATTGTTCACTGACCTCCTGCTGTAGCTGTAAGAGTCCCCCAGGAGCCACATGCAAACTAGGCACCCTGTCTAAATGTGGATATCCTGGAAAACATACATTCTAAATAAGTAAATTCTGGGCCTTAAGTCTTTTTCATCATTTTAATCACAGTATAATTGTGATTGGACTATTACCACGCCAGATGCAAGGTAGGTGGTTAGTACCTTGGGAAAATTAGGAAACTGTGAAGGATGTTTTATGTGATGCACTGGAGGTCCATTTTGGAAATGCATGGCATTGAATGAGCAGCAACATTACAAATGCCGAAAATAACATGCATTTTATTTTTTGGAGGTCATGCTCCATGGTAGGATACCCTTAAAAATGATGGGAGGCAGATCTTCGACGATATGTCCTCCATAGAGCTGCATCTTTGGAACTGTAAACCGTCCGTGTCGGGACCACTGGGACATTTTCACACTGGGCTGACAGCTTACAGTTACAAAGGTGTGGCTCTATGGAGGAGATTCTCTCCAAGACGTACTGTTAGTAACCTTTCCCCAGTCTCCTGTAAAGCCTTTAGCCATGCTAGACTAGCTAGAGTAAATCCTAACACTTGGCGTGTTTAGCAGTGGACAAGTGACTTTTAAAAACTGGTTAATCTTGACACGCAATGGGTAAGCTCAACCCAGTGCAAGCATTTTATTTTACAGTTTGTTTACCTAGGGTAGCTAAGCTGAGATGTGTTCTTGTTTTCAGTAGGGATAGGGAAGCAAAGTGGTGCAGCAGAAGCATGCTGGGCTCATAACCTAACTTGCCATACAGATGTCTGGCAGTGCATACTCTAGAATGTTTCTTTTTCTGTCCTTTACCATCATATTTGGGTCCTGTTTCTACTCATTTTCACAGCTGGTTGGATTGGAGCACTGGAAGGTTAACTGACATGCCCAAGGTCACACTATGAGTATTTGGTTCTAGCAGGGTTTGAACCTGCAACCTCCTATTCCCCAAGCTATTGCTGTAATCACTAAACGACACTACCACAAGTGATGTTTGATGTTCCAATATATATAAGGCTTTCACCCCTACAGTTTGTTTTTTGTTTTGTGCATATAGTTGCCACCACAGTGATTGAGGAAACAGCTGGAAGCACCACTCCTCCTCCCCTTCCAGAGATAGAGGGTATCGCCCAAGAACCTCAACTACGACAGCAGGTGAGCTGAGGTTTGGAAGTTTCCACAAAGAGCTCTGTTTTCATTTGATTCACAAACCTGTTTATCTTTGGGATGTGGGGGCACTAAGTTCTACTTATGTATCATCTTCTTCTGCCACAAAAAATGTACGTTGAGAATAACACTGCCATCTTGTATTGGGGGGCTGCATCACTGTAACCTGTCCTCTATCTTAAGAGGAGTGGGCCAGTGGTTTCTGAGTTAGGCACTTAGCCCTGCTTGTGAAGTAGCCACTGAGTGCACTACATAGGAATATTAACGTTCTTGCTCTTACCCGCCTAGGGAATGAGACCCCAAGGTGCCCAGATCTCAACCTTCAGGGCTATAGCGCCATGTACCTCCAATGGTGTAAAATTCTGAATGTTAGCAAACTCCAGTAACTGTCTTCCATAAGTCATTGCAGGAGTTTGATAGTTTGAATTTTCCTCCATTTTCCCCCTTTAAATCCACAGTCCCCTGTCCCAGTGTTGGGTAATGTGTGGGCTGCGCCCATTGTCTAGCTGGGAAGGTGATTAAGCAACTTGTCTTCACAGCTGATACTAGTACCACTCCTTGATCAGCCACATTGCAAAAGCCAGACAGCCCACCCCTTCTGTCTACGAAAGCCATGCAACTAAGCCACATGATGCAGCTGGCCACCACTTGGGCTAGAACAGGAATCTTGGTCTCTCAGGTGTCAACTGACACTGACCATTGAAATTTTAAACACCCTGTGTGTTTTACAGCTGATATAAGCGTTCGGTTCCCCACCTTCTTTGGTAGAATAAATGGAGGTTTTTCTTATAGAATGATTTACCTACTTTTATTTATTTATTTTTGTTTTAAATTTTTAGAAAAGCACTCCACTAAAAAAGACTGAGTCCAGTGCTGCTACTGCTTCTGGCATGGCATCCGATGAAGAAGAGGGGGACACCTGTACCATCTGTTTTGAACCTTGGACTAATGCTGGGGGTCACCGTCTCTCCACTCTCCGCTGCGGACATCTTTTTGGCTTCACATGTATTGACAGATGGCTGAAGGGACAGGGAGGAAAGTGCCCACAGGTAGGAAGGACTGACCCCCCCACTTTGCTTTTAAACCTGTGGGTGCCCCTCCTATTGTGTCACATGCTGAGTACTTGGTGTGGTGGGTCACCCTGGAAACAGGAAATGGGACAGCCATAAGAACTGGGGTTGTCTACAGGCCCCCAGACCAAGGGAGGACATAGACACATTACTGTTAGAAGATATACAAAACATGACAGCTAAAGGGGAGGTTCTGATAATGGGAGACTTCAACATGCCGGATACAGATTGGTCAATACCAGCAGGAACATATGCCAGAACTAGACACATGGTGGATTCCCTGCAGGGGGAGGGCCTCAAAAAACTGGTACAACAACCCACAAGAGACAGGGCTATCCTAGATCTAGTACTGACTAACAGGGAAGGGATCACAGATCTCCAGGTAGGTCACCTGGGGGCCAGTGACCATCACATGGTATGGTTCAATTTGGCCACTACGTCTAAATCATCCCATTCCAAGGTAAAAATATGGGACTTCAGAGGTGCTGACTTTGATAAGATGGCCAACAGAGTTAAGCTAGCCTGGCAAAAGAAACACAGGTGGGGATACAGGCAAAGTGGGCAAGCATTAAGGATGCAATACTTGAAGCAACATCCCATTATGTTAGACAGAAAAGGAAGTGCAAAGAAGAAGGAAACCACTTTGGTTTTCAAATACAGTAGCAGAAAGGTCAGAGCCAAAAAGGCTAGCCTTCAGGAAATATAAGGAACACAGCGGGATGAAGATAAGGAGGCATACCAAACTTCCCCAAGGGAAGCAGGGAAGGTAGTAAGGCAGGCAAAGGCCCAAACTGAGGAAACACTAGCATGGACAGTAAAAGAAGGGGATAAGACTTTCTATAGATACATTAGTGAAAGGAGAAAGTCTAGAGGGGTATGCTAATCAATGGAGAAAGGGGGCATGTGAGGAAGAGGACCCTGTAAAAGCATCTATCCTAAATAGATACTTTGCTCAGTATTTACTGAAGAGAAGGTAGGGCAGGGCCCACAGCTCAGCACCATGGACAAGGGGGAGGGAGGTGAGCACTACTCCCTTCACAAAAGAAAGAGTCCTACAAGAGCTCGTTAAGCTTAGGGTAGACAAGGCAATGGGACCTGATGGCATACATCCCAGGGTACTAAAGGAGCTAAGGGTGGAACTAGCAGAGCCATTAGCAGAACTGTTTAGTGAGTCTCTGAGCACAGGAGAGGTCCCAGAAGACTGGAGAAGGGCTCATGTGATCCTGCTCCACAAGAGTGGTAGCAGGGAGGAGGCAGGGAAATACAGACCAGTCAGTCTTACCTCAGTAGTGGTCAAGATTATGGAGGCAATCCTTAAGGAAAGGATAGTGCAACACCTGGAATCCATAGGGGCACAGGATCCAAGACAGCATGGATTTACAAAAGGAAGGTCCTGTCAAACTAATATCGTAGATTCTTTGACTGGGTAACCAGAGTGGTGGACCAAGGGGGAGCAGTTGATGTCGCCTACCTTGACTTCAGCAAAGCTTTCGACACTGTTCCACATAGAAGATTGGTAAATAAGCTGGGTAGGCTAGGGGTGTGTCTGAAGTTGGTCAACTGGGTGGCAAACTGGTTGACGGGCAGAAAACAGAGAGTGGTGGTAAATGGTATACAGTCAGAAGAGATGCAAGTTACAAGTAGGGTACCTCTGGGATCAGTCCTGGGGCCAGTCCTCTTCAATATCTTCATTAGTGATATTGCAGATGGACTGGATAGTAAGGCTTGTCTGTTTGCAGATGACACCAAGATCTGTAACAGAGTAGATGATCCAGATGGGGTGGGCAGAATGAGAAGAGATCTGGATAAACTAGCAAAATGGTCAGAAGAGTGGCAACTGGGATTTAATGCAAAGAAGTGCAAGATCATGCACATAGGGAAGAGAAACCCTGAAGCCACCTATAGGCTGGGATGGGAGTTGCTGGCAGTCACAAAGGAAGAAAGAGTCTTGGGCATCTTCATCACCAGTGACCTGAAATCATCCAAGCAGACCTCTAAAGCAGTAGGTAAGGCTAGGGGGATGTTAGGGTGTATTAGTAGGGGTATCACAAGTCGTAAGAGGGAGGTAATAATCCCTCTTTACAAGACACTGGTTAGGCCCCATCTGGAGTACTGCGTGCAGTACTGGAGGCCACACCTTCACAAGGACATTAACCAGATTGAGGCAATCCAGAGAATGGCAACCAAAATGGTGCAGTGACTGCATCAGAAGACATATGAGAACAGATTAACGGAGCTCAATATGTATACCCTTGAGCAAAGGAGGGAGAGAGGTGATATGATCGAAACATTCAAGCACCTTAAGGGCATTAACAAGGTGAAAGAGTCTTAACGAGTTTAAATATAAGAAAAATAGCAGGACAAGAGGACACCGCATGAGATTAGAGGGAGACCGATTAAGGGGGATTGTGAAGAAATTCTTTTTCACAGAAAGAGTGGTGGATGCGTGGAACAGCCTACCTCAGGAAGTGGTGGCTATGAATACAGTGCAGGGCTTCAAACAGGCATGGGATAGGCATAAGGGAGCAATACAGGTGAGTATGAATAGATAGGCCACTGACAGAGCAAAGACCGATGGCACATTTATAAGGTAGAAAAAGAAATGGGCAGACTCGATGGGCCTTGCGGTCCTTATCTGCCGTCAACCTCTGTTTCTATGTAAGATATAGATACCCCTTAGAAATGATAGGAAGTAGATTAAAACCAGATTTGATGGGTGTTCGTATTTTTATTGATTTTTTCTTAGCAACTTTAGGATCCAGTGGTTAGAATTAGAGGCTTGGGATGGGAAGCAGGCATTATAAATCCCATTAGAGCCATTTACTCACTATGTGACCTTGAGCAGGTCACTTAATCCTCCTGTGATTCAGTCCACTTACCTGTAAAAGCAGGTAGAAAAGTAGCACAATTATAAATGAGATTAACCTCCTCTCTGCGGCCGGAGTTCCACTGAACTGCCAGATTGCAGTTCTCACTTGTTGCACATGCTGTTTAAGGGAACATAAACTCTGTTTACATTTTTAATACAATTATAAATTTGGGGGCATGTGTGAATTCCTACCCCATTGTGTTGTTTTTGTGTGTGCGTTTTGAAGTAGTCCTATTTTTTATTTCTTGTTTGGTGAACCGTGTTAATAAGCAGTCTAGAGGTGGCTCAGGAACCACGTCCGGACCCAAAGCTAAAAACGAATATAAAAAAATGGCTCATGGACTCGGGAGCAGGTCTTGGTTGTGGGATAAAAGTAACTGTATTTATAGCTTATGGTGGAACACTGTTACGCTGAAAATCCATGCTTAGAACAGTCCTTGTGCTGTAGTAGCAAGATCATGATGTGCTGCACTGCAGCACAACAACATAGAACATGATCGTGCAGCCACCTTTTTTAAACCTTGGCATCTGATGAAGTGGCCACGGTGGGTTGAGAGCTGACCCCAGAAGCGAGCAGCACCTGAAAGAATCGCAGTGATAAGAGAATTGGCGGAGCATTGGGAGGGGGGGATCTTTTTCATATGTGCTGGACACAGACTTGTAGTAATGGTTCCCCATACACTATAAATACAAGGCTGAGTTTCAGCCTCGAGGTTTCTGTGGTAACAAGAGACCTCTAACTGTACTCTTGAGGTCTCCTGTTACCACATAAACCTCTTGATTGAAACACAGGCTTGTTGTGTATTGTTGCCAATATGCAGTCCTCTATATTTGTATAAAAGTACCACTCACCACAGCAGATGAAAATGCTAAACGCTTTTGCTCACCACCCGTTAGCCTTATCAAGGCAGCATATGGGTTGTGTGCGAAAACGTTTGACACGGGTTTGCAGTGGTGTGTGCTACTTTTATGTATTAATAAATGTTATTTATCATCCTATGACCAAGTCCGGTTTCTTTTTTTCCAGAATTCGGGAACCATGTTAATGCAGGCTTTTTACGCCTAATATTAATTTTTTTAATTACTTAGCAGTTCCAGAACCCAGTGACATCAGTTTAGCTGAAAACTACAATAAAGAGGAATCCAGTGACTTCTCCACTGATGTTCTGCTTCATTGTAGTCTTCAGCTCAGTTGATGTTACTGGGTTCCACTTCATTGTAGTCTGTGGCTTGGGTGATCTCAGTGGGTTTCTCTTCATTGGAATCTTTAGCTCAACTGATGTCACTGGGTTCCCACTTAACTGTAGTCTTCAGCTCAACTGATGTTGCTGGGTTCCACTTAATTTTAGTCTTAAACTCAACTGATGTCACTGGGACCTTGTTTCACAGATTAGTGTTGCACTTCACCCCTCCAGAAATAAGACCGACTCCGTGTGACTTGCAGTTAAATCATTTATTTATCAGTCACTGCCATCAGCAGGGCAGTACCGCAGGAAAGGATCTTACGTTTCACCCGAATTCAACCAGGCTTCATCAGAGAATAAAGAAATTGAACAAACAGCTCATTATTTATGCAAGTGTCACAGAGCCCATAAACCAATCAAAAATGTTTTCTCTAAGTGAAAAAAAACATGTGATCATTCACCCTGTATACACTGTGATAATAACAAACTATAATATCTCACAGCCCTATAATATGTACTAACTGTATATGTCACAAAAAGCTTTTTTGTCTTTCACTGTTAAGGTTCTGAAGACAGATTCTACTTTTTTTTATTGCTTTGAATCCACTTTTTTAATCCACGTTTTAATCTGTCTGCTTAAGGGATGTGATCAGCTCCATTTATCTAAACAGTCTGGTCAGGAGGACCTACAAAAGAAACAAAAAAACTAAAACATTAGTATTGTGCATCAATTGGTACACGTCCCCTCAGAACTAATGGAGGGGAGGGGGGTATACAGATGATTCAATAATTGTAAAAATACAGGTGCAGTTCCCCCAAAATCCTTACCAGAAATACAGGCAGATAGGTAGGGGAGGGAAGCGGGGTGGGGATACCATAAGTTCATATATATTCTCTATTTTGTAAGAAATGGCGTGATTTCAAATTTGCCATGAAGACACAGAGGTCTTAGAGCCCCCAACCAAAAATTCCATTCTTGTTCTTTTTTTTATTTAGCCTGCCCTCTAAATCACCATGTCTTGCACTAATAGGTATTGTTTCTATACCTATTGCTTCTATTCCATGGGCTTGTTTGTTAGATTGGGAATTGATGTGCATGGCCATAGCATATTTTTCATTTTTACATTGTATGGCATGCAGATGTTCGTTTATCCTTTGTTTAAACTTCCGTTTCATTCTGCCTACATAAAATTTACCACATGTGCACGTTAAAAGATAAACTACTGCTTCAGTGTTGCAGGTAATGTGCTCCCTGATTTTTTTTTTTTTCTTTTTTCTTTCACATCTGTTTTTGGGTTTGTAAAATCGCTGCACCTCTGTAGGACAGGGCACACATTACAATCTCCACAAGCTCTTGTTCCCCATTGACTCCTGTTATTCTGCCAAGGTCTCCCTATTTGGTGGAGGTAACTGTGAACCAAACAATCCCTTATATTTACTCCCCTTCTGTAAGAGATCCTCAGTGGTTTTGAGAATATTAAATTAAGCTGTGGTGTGCCTCTCAAAATGTGAATATTATTGCGAACAATATTCACTATCTTGCCAGTGCCCTGACCGTATGTGGTAACAAAGGTCATAGCAATCTCCTCTTTTTTTGTTTTTATTTTTGGGGAGGAATAATAACTCCTCCTGTTCCATCTGGTCTGATTTACTTTTTGCAGAATTAATGTCAACTTCATTGTACCCCCTAATTCTCAACCTTTGTGCAAGTTCTTCAGCTCTTTTTTCATAAAATTCATCATTCCCACAATTGTGTCTTACCCGTAACTGAAATGAACTACCCTATTGATGGATTTCTAAAGACATGGTTAGGATGGCCACTCTTGGCATGCAATAAACTGTTTCTGTCTGTGGCTTTTTTAAACAGAACTGTAAGAAAGCTGCCATCCTGCTCTTTGAACAAAGTAATATCTAAAAAAAATCAATCTTTTCAACAGACAGTTGCATTTTAAAACAAAGGTTAGAATTAGTGCTTTCCAAAAATTTAACAAAGCTAGACAGTTCTTCTCTACTACCCTTCCATATAAGAAATATATCATCTATAAACCTACGGTATAGGTCTATCCTGTCTGTGAAAGGGTTATTCTGGCCATCATACACATATTTCTCCTCCCATGCACCTAAATACAAATTAGCAAAGCTTGGAGCTAAGGTGGCTCCCATCTTTGTCCCCTTGACCTGTTTGTAAAGTCTGTTCTCAAACATAAAAATGTTATTTTTCAAGACAACATCTGTAAGATCTGTCAAATCAGTTTTATTCTGTGGGGCATCAGTATGTGTATAAAGGTATTGTTCCATGGCCTCAATGCCATCCTTGTGTGGAATGCTCGTATATAGAGCATCCACATCTAATGTGACAAAAAAAAAAACACTCTTGTTCCATCTGTATATCTTTCAAAATAGACAATAGATGTCCTGTATCCCTAATATAGCTCCTCAACTTGGGGCAATAGGGGAGATGTAACTGTTGACATACTGTGAAAGTGGTTAAGCAAGCCAGCCAATGCCAGATATAATTGGGTGGCAAGGTGGTTCAGTGAGGTGTTTATATATTTTTGGCAATGTGTATATGGCAGGGTTTATTGGTGTTAGTACAGACAAAAAGCATAATTCATTTTTTATCAATGAGATTATTGTGGAAAGCGTTCAACAAATAGTTTTCAATGTCTGTTTTTTATTTTAGTGGTGAGGTCAAAGGTCAGGCTGTGATAGAAATCTCTATCTGCTAGCTAGCTGCCTCTCTATTTCCTGAATATATTTCAGTCTGTCCTGTACCACTATACTTCCACCTTTGTCTGCTGGTTTAATAATGATGTCAGGATCTTTGGCTAATTTGTTTGAAGCTTCTTTTTCTAGTTTTGTTAGATTTGAATATGCCATACTGGGGGGGTCCTTAAATAAGTCCTCTAAATCTTTAGTGCAGCAGTCTAAAAATTTACTAATACTAGGATGGAATGAAGGACAGAAAGTTGAAGGGGGCTTAAATATTTTTTCTCTATTGTAGACATATCCTCAATGTCACAGATTCACTCAGCAGGTCAGGCCCTCTACTCCCAAAGTGCCAACCTCCGAGCGCAGTCTTGTGAACAGTGTAACAGACAAGGTAACCCTCTTGTCTGTTTTGTGAGTTCGGATCAACCTTTGGTCTCGAGTTCTGGAGAGACTGATACTGTTAACCTCTTTCTAGCATACCAATTACACAGGCTCAGATATATCTGTCTTCAGGGGGGCCAGATATCTTTGACTACGGGCACCTAACCAGGTATTCAGAGATGAACTCTTAAAACTTTAATAAAGACCTCAGATTTAAAACGCTTCTCTTTCCAGTTTGGTACCACCATACAAGCTTATGTCTGCTATAACCATAAATATTTCTTAGCAAAAGAAAGCAATTCAAAGACAGACCAGGTATGCTCTAAAATGAGAGTTTTTACTAAAATATATAATGATATCTCAAACATACAATACAGAGCTCTTATATCACAAGACATACATATATTTAAACAAAACAAGGTTTAAAACAGTGCAATTCCTACAACAATATTTAGATTTTGTCTAGCTTTCTAAATACCTGTTTTCAGTGCTCAGATGTTTTTCTGGTCAGTGTCAGATAAAAGTGTGTGTCTGTAGTGAAAAAGAATAATCTTTAAAAGCTGGTTTTGACCACCTCTTTTGCATGAGGTCATCTAGCTCCTCCCTGTCAGAATATCTAGAAAATATATATTCTAGGGACATGGATATGTTGTTCATCCACACTCATTGGCAGGTATCCTTGCCGCTTTAAATCTTGCCGGAAGGTCTTCAAGCTTGCTCCTCCCACCCACCCGGGTGGTATAACTCTCGGCTCCGCCCCATGACGCCAGATCTTCCTTACTGCTTGGAAGCTCAGGTTCCCTCCTTAACGCTCTGCGTTTGAGACTGGTTCCTATTTCTCCGTTTGTGGATTTAAAAATAAATTTTGCAAAAAAGACTTCAGTCTTCTATCCCTCGCGGCTGCGATGGACAAATCGACTCCCGGATTTCGGAGATGCCCATGCGGGCAGAAGATTTCTCGGACGGATCCACTCCACGTGTGTCTACTGCTTAGGCCTTGAGCACGGCCCGCAGGCTTGCGACTGTGCTCATCTTTCCTGACCTCGTCCTCGGGAACCGTGCTGCCCGATTGCAACTGGGCCGTCCCGAGCGTTCCTCTGGTGAAGTCAAAGGAGGCGGTTGGCCGGTGTCATGGCCGGTACTCGGCGGATCAGCTCGGCCGGATGAGCCAAGCCTCGAAGAGGTAGGCGGGCGATATCTTCCTCGACGCGGCATTTATCCCGCTCTCTCTGGGTTCTTCCTACGGCTTCTTTTAAGGAGCTTTGTCTGTCCTCTCCACTAAAGGAGAAGGGCCTCGTCTAGCTGGACCTTTCGGTCCAAAAAGAGGACAGGGTAAGTCCCTCCGTCGGCGCTCTTGGGAGCGGAAAGGTCCCTCTCCCGGGCCGTCGACCGTCGGCTTCGGTCGACCGCTCGGCTTCGGCCACTGGCCTCACGGTGTCCCCGTCAGGTCAGTTGACCGAGACCTCCACCGATGAAGTCGAGATTTTTCTCGACCCATTGGACGAGCTGTCGCCTTTAGCAGCCGAGATTCCCCTCTCCCCGGTTCCCCCGGGAGGAGTTGAGGATCCCGTGGGCTCGCCTGTGCCTCCGGTTCCGGAGCCCTCGGATGCACCATCCGAGCCGAAGGGAGTGCCGGTTCCGGCCGACACCTCCCCGCACCGACCTCGGAAATTCCGGGACTCTCGGTCTCGGACCTCTTCGCGGTCCAGCCGATCCCACCGTCATAGGCGGTCTCGGTCTCGGCACCGCGGTAAGCGGCGTCGCCGCTCGTCCTCGTCCTCCTCCTCGGATGAGGGGAGGCTTCAGCGTAAATTACGTCGACGGTACGAGGACCTTATGTTGCAACAGCTCCTCCTGGCCGGGAGTAAGCCGACCCGTCGCCTTCCCGGCCATTAAGTCGCTGTCACGGAGCGGCCGACACAACCCCTCGACTTATCCGAGGCCTATACCCAGGCGGTTGTTCGGCCAAAACCAGCTGCTCCACCGATTCGGTGGAACCTCCGCCTCCACAGCCACCAATTGGGGCTCCGACCAGGATTCTCGGTCGGCTAAGGTCTACCCCATGGCTGTCAGTTACCTCACTCCCGACCGACCTCGGCAGGTGAAGGTGGCTCAGGCCAGAGGCAGCTCTTCGAGGACTCTTCGAGTCCGAAGATGATTCCTCCTTTTCTCCAAGCGACTGGACTTGAGTCTTCAGGAGGTCAGTCAATGGACGATAGCCCGTCGTCCTTCCTAGGACTACTTCGGCTCATCTCGGAGTCCACCGGGATGGAGCTCGAACCCGTTTCCAAACGGGCCAGGTATCCCCTCACGGAGATTCTGGACCGAGGGGATTCTCCGACGGAGGCCTTTCCGGTGGCCGAGGCCATAGTGGGTCCGGCACTGGAGCTTTGGCAGCGCCCTGCTTCCTGCCCTGCGCCTTCGGCCAGGATGGCCAGGAAGTATGCGGTCCCTACCGGTTCCTTGTCCGGTTTTTCGGAACACCCCTCTGCTGAAGGGTTGGTTACCGACAGCGTTTTCCGGCGCGCCGGCAACGCCAGGGATGTGGACAAACCTCCTGACAAGGGTCAAGAATGGACTATGTCGGGCGAAAAGTCTACGCTCGATGCCTCTCGGCCTTCATCAGGCCAGTTGACGTCCTCATGGCACATTTTCTCATGCCCTGTTGGGCTCCCTGGATGAGGTCATCCCTCATCTTCCCCCGATCTGCAGACTACGGTTAAGCAGGTGCGGGACCAGGAGCAAGGCAGTGGCCAAACAGCAGCTCAGACTGCTTTGGATATAGGGACTCATGTGCCAGATCGGTGGCGGCGCAGTGGCTATCGCGTCGGCGGGCTTGGCTGAGATATCCACCTTTCCCGGATACCCAGCACAAGTTGGCGGATGTTCCCTTTTGGGGACTGACCTCTTGACCCTGGGGTGGAAGGTCACCTGCAGAGGATCGAGAAGTCAATGCTACAGCTGACTCGGTCTCTTCCGCTCAGAAGGACAAGGCGCAAACCACAGCCTAAGCCCTTTCGTCCTTCTGTGCCCCGGTAGCCAGCCCATTAACGTCAGGGCCAGCAGGCTCGACCTTGGCATCCCAAACCCAAGCGCGGCTTCCTCTAACAGGAGGCAGGGAGAAAAGGCCCAGGAGGTCCCTCGGCCGGTCCCTCCTCCAAGCCTGCCCAGTGACGGGCTGAGGGTGTCGCCCCATTCCCGTCACCTACCCTGGGTCCCCATGAGGGCGGCTCCAACACTTCCGTTCCGCCTGGTCCGCTGTTTCCCACGGACAGGTGGGTCTTGGAGGTGGTGGGAAGAGGCCTGCCTCTGGAATTCGAGCAGGCACCACCCTTCAGAGCCGTCGCCCTCGGGGGCACCGGGATCCCAGCCTCACTGGCGGCTCGTCGAGCCGACATCGCTCTCCTCCTCCAGAAGGAGGTGATAAGAAGGTGGTGGACCCTCCTTCAGACCCAGGGTTTGTGTCCAGGTACTTCCTGGTTCCAGGCGGACGGGGCTGGCGCCCATTCTCGACCTACGACCTAAACAAGTTCCTAGGTCTCGAACCTTCAGGATGGTCACTCTGGCTCAGATAATACCATCCTTGGAGCCTGGCGTGTGGTTCTGCTCTTTGGACTTGCAGGGCAGCGTTTTTCACGTCCCTATCCGTCCGTCTCACCAGAGATTCCCTTCGCTTCGAGCGGAAGGATCCTCTTGATTCCAAGCCATGCCCTTGGCTTGTCTCAGCTCCCAGGGTCTTCACCAAATGCATGGCAGTGGTGACAGCATTCCTCTGCGCCGAGGGGTCGGGTGTCACCTTACCTGGACGACTGGCTGATAGCAGCTCCCTCCAGGAAGGAGGCAGAGTGGTCAGAGATCTGGCCCTCCAGGTCTGCTCTCAACTGGGCCTCCTTATCAACGAGGCCAAGTCGAACTCGAGCAAGCAGGTGATTCTATTCATCGGGCGCAGCTCGACTCTCTTCGAGCCAGGCAGCAGCTCCGGCGGACAGGGCCGAGGTTCTTCCTCCTTTGCCCGATCATTTCTGGTTGGGCAGTGCGCCCTGCCGGGACTCTCTCGCCTCCTGGGTCTCATGGCGGCCCACCAGGCGTGGTCCGTTGGGCCCGCTGGAACATCGTCCCCTTCAGTGGGGACTGGCCAGCCAGTGGTCACAGCGCTGCGATCCTTTGGACCCAGCTTGTGTTGGTGACACAGGGATGTGGCAGCTCTCCAGTGGTGGACCGTTCCAGATCATTTGCAGGAGGGCATCCGTTCGTCCGCCCGAGCCGGCGGTCTCTCTCTCGACCGATGCCTCTCTGATGGGTTGGGGTGCCCATCTGGGGAACACCGGGCTCATGGCCTCTGGTCCCAGGAGTCGATGCCACATCAACCTGCTGGAGCTCCGAGGCGGTCCGCCTAACTCTCACGCCTTTGCTCCGTTCCTCCGGGGTCAAGTGGTCCGAGTCCAGACGGACAATACCACGACCATGTACTATCTAAACCGCCAGGGCGGGACACGCTCCATGCTTCTATGCAAGGAAGCTCTCCGCATTTGGTCACTCGTGCGCAGCCTGGGCGGATCTCTAGCCATTCACGTGGCAGGAGCCTCCAACACCCTGGCGATGCCCTGGGCGGATAGGGCTGCATCCCACGGTGGTCTCTCTGCCGGAGGTATACAGCATCTGTTCTCCCATTGGGGGCACACCTCAGGTGGACCTGTTTGCCTCCAGGGAGGCAGGCTAGTCTGTTCCATGCCGCCCCCTCAGCAGGGCTCGCTGCAGGGGATGCCTTCTCGGGGCAGTGGACCCCGGGCCTCTTTTCGCCTTTCCCCATTTCCCTTGATCACAAGGTGCTTCTCAAGGCGAGGAGGGACAAGGCGCGAGTGTTATTATAGCCCCAGACTGGCCTGCCAGTTCTGGTACCCAGATCTCCTCAGTCTCAGCTCCAGGACTCGCGGCAGCTTCCAGCTCGCCCGGACCTGCTCTCAGTCAATCAGGGGAAGGTGTTCCATCCGGAACTTGCCCTGATGGCCTGGTTCCTAGATGACGAGTTCCAGGCCTTGGGTCTTTCCGGCAGGGTCCTCAATGTAGTTGGGCGTCCCGTGAGTCGACCAGAAAATGCTATGCCTTCAAATGGAAAGGTTTTCCATTTGGTGTCAGAACAAGGCTTGGACCCTTCCTCCTGTTCCTTGGCAAGCATCTTGGACTATTTATGGTCCCTTTCTAGTCAAGGGCTTAGGTCGACTGACCTAAGGGTGCACCTGGCAGCCATCTCTGCTTGCAGGCGCGGGCGGGAAGCAGTCAGTGCGCAGGAGGAAGGTGGTCTGGCGCTTTTCAAGGCCTTGATCACATTTCCCCTCCAGTCGGGAACCCCCACCTCCGTGGGATCTACTGCTGGTACTGGCAAAGCTCATGGGCAAGCCATTCGAACCTATGCACAGGTGTGCTCTCTCACCTGTCGTGGAAGACCGCCTTCTTGGTGGCTATCACGTCAGCCAGAAGGATGGGAGAGCTCCAGGCGCTTTCCATCGAGTCTCCTTACCTGGTCTTCCACAGGGACAAGGTTGTCCTGCGCCTCCCACGAAATTCCTTCCGAAGGTGGTGTGGGTTTCACCTTAACCAGGTGTTGACTCTGCGGTGTTCCTACCCCAATCACACCTGGAGGCGAATATAGGCTCCATACTCTGGATCCTGAAGAGGCGCTCGCTTATTATAAGGGCGCATGGCTGAAGTCGGGAGGGTTCGCCAGCTGTTTGTCACCTCGCTGAAGCGCATCTGGCAGACCTGCAGCCAAGCGGACGATAAGCAGGTGGGTAACCTCCTGCATAGATCTCTGCTATAAGTTGGCGGGCATGGAGCCTCCCAGAGGATAAGAGCTCATTCTACCCGCCATACTGCTGCAGCAGTGGCTACTTCCAGGGCGTCCCTATCCAGGAAATCTGCAGGGCTGCTACCTGGAAGTCAGCAAACACCTTCATTACCCATTACCACATCGACCTTGAGTCACGCCGGGATGCTGGTTTGGGGCCTTGGTTCTCAGTCTCTCTTTCCCAAGTAAGTATTGGGGTGTGCGTCTTGCCTCCCTCCTCCCGGAGAACTGCTAGGAGTCTGCCAATGAGTGTGGATGAACAACATATCCATGTCCCTAGAAATACAGGTTACTCACCTGTAGCAGGGAGTTCTAGGAATGGTATATGTTGTTCATCCTACTCCCGTTCTCCGGCTTGACGCACAACCTGAGCTTCAGCGGGCCAGATCTGGCGTCATGGGGCGGGCGAGGTTATACCACCGGGTGGGTGGGAGGAGCAAGCTTGAAGACCTTCCGGCAAGATTTAAAGCGGCAAGGATACCTGCCAATGAGTGTGGATGAACAACATATACCATTCCTAGAACTCCTGTTACAGGTGAGTAACCTGTATTTTCTATACAACCACAGGATGTAATTTCAAAGTATTAATTCTGTAACCTTAGCATAACTCAATTTCAATGACACCTCTTTTGATTCATGCTGCATCCTCCTCACACAGGCTTCATATGAGCATTTACAACCTCTCACCTCTGTATAATAATCTGTGTTTTCTCTTCAACGTCCTAAACCTTTTTTATGATTTCCCTCTTAAAGTTAAGTTAAACAACTCTGTAATTAACTCAGATTAACAGGATGCTTGATTAAAGTCTTCTATGTAGCACATTGTCTCCAAAAACTGAGTGTGTGTGATGCATGCTGTCAGCATTTCTCTTGGCCTGCATCTGTCAGCTGAAATCTTGGGGGGTGGTGGGGGTGGTGGTGGTGAGTGAGGTCATTCCCAGAGCATTTGATTTTTCAGCAGAGACATTCATTAATACATTTATACATAAAAAAAAAAATATTATACAGCACTCAGAACTGGCTGTCTACGTCACACTCCTCCGCACCTAGACTAAATTGGGGGGGGGGGCTATCCCCTACATGGGACGAGCTTCCCAAATCAGTTCACTCCTCATAGACTCTAGACAGCCCATCGGAGTTCTGATTCTTAATGCCTGCCCTATGTATGATTGTCAGATCATATCCTTGCAAAGCAAGACTCCATCTTAGCATTCTCCCATTGCTCTTCCCGATCTGCGTCAGCCAAACCAGGGGGTTGTGGTCAGTCTGCACCACAAAATGCTGCCCATACAAGCATGGCTCTAACTTTTGTAGGGCCCACACTATGGCAAGATACTCCTTTTCCACCATGGAGTACGCTTGCTCCCTGGGAAGCAGCTTTCTGCTCAGGTACACAACTGGGTGATCTGTACCTTGGCTAGATGTCTGGCTCAGTACTGCCCCAATACCCACGTCTGAGGCGTCCGTCTGAACTATAAAGTTTTGCTATGGTCTGGACTTGTCAAAACAGGAGCACTGCATAGTGCCTCCTTCAATCTGGTAAAGGCTTCCTCACAGGCTGGGCCCAAGGTAATTTTCTTTGGCGTCTTTTTCTTTGTCAGGTCAGATAGTGGAGCAGCCAGGGCACTGTAATTGGGTACAAATTTCCTGTAGTACCCTGTTGTCCCTAGAAAGCTCTTGACCTGCTTCTGGGTTTCTGGTCTGGGCCACGACTGGCTCACCTCTGTCTTTATTTGGTTAGGACGAGCTGTCCCCGGCCTACCACATGCCCGAGGTGTGCCACTTCTCCCATGGCCACCTGGCACTTCTCTGCTTTGACAGTGAGCCCGGCCCTCTGTATCCTGCCCAGCACTTCCCTAATGTGTGAAAGGTGTTCCTCCCAGCTGGTACTGAAGATGGCAGTGTCGTCCAGGTACACCACGGTGTACTCCTCAGCACCATTTAACACCTGGTTCACCAACCTTTGAAAAGTGGCTGGGCCCTTCTTCATTCCGGAAGGCATTACTTTAAACTCAAATAAGCCTATCGGAGTGATGAAGGCCGACCTCTCCCTAGCTCTGTTTGTCAGTTCTACCTGCCAGTACCCCTTGGTCAGGTAAATAGTTGTAAGGTAGGTCGCCCCTCCCAACTTGTCCAGGAGTTCGTCCATCCGGGGCATCGGGTGGGTGTCGGACTTTGTGACTGCATTCAGTCCACAATAGCCCACAGAGAAACGAGTTGAGCCATCTGGCTTGGGCACATGGACTGTGGGTGAGGCCCAGGAGCTGTGGGACCTCTGGATTACCCCTAAATCCAGCATCTCCTCCACTTCCCTCGTAATGTCCTTTTGGATAGCCTCTGACACCCGATATGTTGTCCGCCGAATGGGCGTCGTGTCCTCTCTCCACATCGTATATGCGCTTCTGAGGGTTGAGTCCAGGCTTAGCGCCAAAACAAGGTGGCAAAGTCTGCTAAAACCTCCCTTACTTTCTGGCTCTGACCCGGGTTCAGCTGGGGAGACAATTTTACTGCCACCACAGAGGACTCCCGCTTACTTTCCTCCAGCAAATCCAGAAGGGGGTCTCCTTCATCCGTCCCCTTCCCATGACTACACACTGCAAACACCATGTCAGCCCTGTTTGCATATAGCTTCATCATGTTGACATGGTACATCCTTGCAGTCTGTCTTTTGTCAGGTAACTCCACAATGTAGTTCCTGTCATTTCCCTTCCTAACCACTTGGTACGGTCCTGCCCACTCAGCTTGCAGCTTGTCTTTCAGGACCGGAATAAGGACCATGACTTCCTGACTCACCATGTACGAGTGAGCTCTGGCTCTGCGGTCGTACCACACCTTTTGTTTCTGTTGGGCAGCTGCCAGGTTGCTCTGAGCTGTCCCCATAAGCTCCTTCAGCCTTTCCCTAAACCTAAGGACATACTCCACAATGGGAGTTCCCTGGGTGGCATGCTTTCCTTCCCAGTCCTCCCAGATCAAGTCTAGGGGCCCACGTACCCGGCGTCCATATAAGAGTTCGAAGGGGGAAAATCCTGTCTACTCTTAGGGCACCTCCCTCTATGCAAACAGGTGGGGAAGGTATTTCTCCCAGTCCCTCCCATGCTGTTCAGCAAACGCCCGGAGTATTGACTTTAGGGTACCATTGAAATGTTCCACAAGTCCATTGGCTTGTGGGTGATACGCTGTTGTGCAACTCTGCACCACCCCACACTTCTCTCATAAACATTTCATCAGGTCCGACATGAAGGAACCCCCTCGATCGGTGATTACCTCCTGCGGAAACCCAACACGGGAGAAAATCCCAAGTAAGGCATCTGCCACTTTGTCTCTCCTCAGAGAGGATAGGGCGACTGCCTCTGGGTACTGGGTGGCATAATCCACCACAGTCAGGATGAATCTCTTCCCTGAGGAGCTGGGGATATTTAAAGGCCCCACAATATCTGTTCCCACCCTCTGGAATGGCTCCTCCACTATGGACAAGGGGATCAGGGCTGCTTGGGTTTTCTTGCCCGCTTTCCCTATTTCTTGGCACCGGTGACAAGACCTGCAATACTCCTTCACCTGCTGGGTGAAGTTAGGCCAGTAGAAATTGTGGGCTAACCGCTGCATAGTTCGTGCGATTCCCAGATGACCAGACAAGGGAATATCATGCAGTTTTGAGCAACTGCTCACAATACCCCTGGGGAATGACATGCTGCCTGGCTAGTATCCCTCCCTCTGTCTGTACTGCCTGTGTATACATAAGTCCATTTTCCCAATAAACCTTATGTCTGCCATCACTTCCCTCTGTGCCCTCCGAGTCTGCCCTAGCCCTCAGCTTCTCTAAACTTGGGTCACTCCTCTGAGCAGCTGCAAACCCGTCACACAGTCCCAAGGTATGGGACAGGTCCCCTTCAGTCACTAAACTAGGGTCCCTAGCACTAGCGTCAGGGCCCTCAGGATCACTGTCAGTCCCCACCCTCTGATAATTGGTCACCCCTTCCTCTTTGGAGTAACCTTCCGTAGCTGTGTGGTCACTTGCTACCGGGGAAATTTCTACCCCCTTTTTATCAGTCTCCCCATCTGGAGACCCAGGCTGGGGAACCAGCCTCTCAGTGGTTTCCACATTGGTTTCTGTGGGGTTCAGGGAACTACTGTTTTCCCTTGCCGCTTAGCTACGGGTAGCAGCACATACCACTGCCTGCTGGAGATTGTTACCCAGGATCACATCCACTGCTAATGTGTTGGCTACAGCCACCTGTTGCACAGTTCCTCCTGTTTCACCCCAGACCAGGAGAACACTAGTGAGTGGCAATGTTTCCTCTTCACCAGTAAACCCTTGTACAGTTGCATATTTATTGGGTATAAGCTGACCAGGCTGTACCAGTTCCCCCTTTACCAGTGTCGGGGATGCCCCTGTGTCCCTTAACCCCTGCGTCTGTACCCCATTCACCATGACTGGGTGCATGTGTTCCCTCATGTTCACTGGCATGCTTTCAGGGACACACAAACAACCCACTTCTTTTCTAGCACCCTGTTGTGTATTATGGCTCGCCTTTTTGGGGCACTGTCTGGCAATATGCCCAGTTTCTTTACACAACCAACAGGCATTTCTTACTTCAGAGAAATCTTTTCTTTGAAACCTGGGGCTAACTGGTTTTGGTGGAGGCAGTGAGAGTTTTAGCTGCCCTGAAGGTGCGCTTTTCCCTTTCTGCGCTGCCACGCCTGCCCCATTCATTCTCAGAGCAGGTCTGCTCTTGGCATATCAGTCCGAGAGTTCAGCAGCCTCTTGCACTGTTTTTGGATCTTGGTCCTCTAGCCAGGTTTTTAGCTCTGCTGGGCATGCCCAATAAAACTGTTCTAATAAAATCACATTTTCAGTTTTATCAACAGAGGTTGCCTCAATTCCTTCCCACCAGTGTTTTAAAAACTGACGTCGTTTCATGGCTAGCTCCTCATAGCTCATATCGGGGCTTCTCCTGAGCTTAGGGAATTTAGCTCTGCATGATTCAGCAGTTAATTCAAACTTTTTTAACAGTGCAGCTTTTAGCTTTTTGTAATCATTGCTGCCTTCATTGTCCATTTGACCCAATACATCCCAAGCTGTTTCGGTAAGTAGCAGGGATAGCTGGAAGCTCCAGGACACTCTAGGAATTTTAGCCTGAATACAAACTTTTTCAAAAGAATTTAAAAAGGCGTCCATGTCCTCCCCTTCCTTAAACTCTATTAATTTGGAGTTCAATTTGTAACCCAGTCCTGCAGTCCCAGTTAAATCCAAGCCACTTACCTGCTCTGGTGCCGCTGGTCGGAGTCGTAGCTTCTCCAGTTCATGTTGCCACTGACGCTTCTCTCTCCTCTGCCTCTCTGCGTTCTCGCTGTCTCCTCTCCAGCTCGCTGGCGCTCACGCTCCTCACAGTCTGCCTCCCTCTGTTGTCGCTTTGCCTCCAGTTCCATCCTGTGCAACTCAATTTGCAGTTTGAGTACCTCTGGATTCAGGATATTGGTGACCATCCCCTGCTGCTGTGGTCCTTCACTGACAGTGGTCCTGCTGTCCTTTTCAGTCACGGTCGGCTCTGCTCTGGGTATCTGCTACCATCAGGGCCTCTATGAGGTTCTGCTCTTTGGCTGTTACCTCGAACGGGACTCCCCTGTCCCCACACAACTGCTTCAAGTAATCTACAGTGTGCCTGCTGTAGTCGGAAGCCATCTTCTTCTTCCCTGACTACGGCTACTCTGAATGCACTTTAGAGAAAAAAAATGAAATGGGTAGGAACTTGACTGTATGCCAAGTGTTATATAGTTCTGTTTCCTTTTTAAAATAAGACTCTGCCTTTTTCTTTCTTTGTAAGAGAGCTTGCGGTCTCAGCTGACACAGAAAAATAAAGCTTGTGATACCAAAATAATTCCACGGCTGCCACCAGATCTGTCACAGATTCACTCAGCAGGTCAGACCCTCTAATCCCAAAGTGCCAACCTCCGAGCGCAGTCTTGTGAACATTGTAACAGACAAGGTAACCCTCTTGTCTGTTTTGTGAGTTCGGATCAACGTTTGGTCTCAAGTTCTGGAGAGATTCAAACTGTTAACCTCTTGCTAGCATACCCAATGCACAGGCTCAGATATATCTGTCTTCGGGTGGGCCAGATATCTTTGCCGATGGGCACCTAACCATGTATTCAGAGTTGAACCCTTAAAACTTTAATAAAGACCACAGATTTAAAACGCTTCTCTTTCCAGTTTGGTACCACCATTCAAGCTTATGTCTGCTGTCTGCTATAACCATAAATATTTCTTAGCAAAAGAAAGCAATTCAAAGACAGACCAGGTATGCTCTAAAATGAGATTTTACTAAAATATATAATATGTCAAACATACAATAAAGAACTCTTGTATCACAAGACATACATATCTTTAAACAAAACAAGGTTTAAAACAGTGCAATTCGTACAACAATATTTAGATTTTGTCTAGCTTTCTAAATACCTGTTTTCAGTGCTCAGATGTTTTCTATTCAGTGTCCGATAAAAGTGTGTGTCTGTAGTGAAAAAGAATAATCTTTAAAAGCTGGTTTTGCCCACCTCTTTTGCATGAGGTCATCTAGCTCCTCCCTGTCAAAATATCTAAAAAATATATATTTCTATATAATCACAGGATGTAATTTCAAAGTATTAATTCTGCAACCTTAGCGTAATTCAGTTTCAATGACACCTATTTTGATTCATGCTGCATCCTCCTCATACAGGCTTCATATGAGCATTTACAACCTCTCACCTCTGTGTAATAACCTGTGTTTTCTCTTCAACGTCATAAACCTTTTTTATGATTTACCTCTTAACAAAGTTTACTTAAATAACTCTGTAATTAACTCAGAGAAACAGGATCCTTGATTAAAGTCTTCCATGTAAAACACTGTCTCTAAAAACTGTGTGTGTGTGATACATGCTGTCAGCATTTCTCTTGGCCTGCATCTGTCAGCTGAAATCTGGGGTGGGGGGGAGGATGAGTGAGGTCATTCCTAGAGTATTTGATTTTTCAGCAGAGACATTCATTAATAAATTTTATATAAAAAAAAACATTATACAGCACTCAGAACTGGCTGTCCACGTCACACTCACCACCACTGTTAACAGATACATTGTCAATATCACTCTTTTCTGATTCAGTCCTATTAGAAAAGACAACCTTTAAGTTCAGCTTTCTAGCTAGTTTCTGGATATCGTCATATGCTTGAAATTCAGACTGTCTACAAGTAGGAACGTAGGAGAGACCTTTGGATAGTACTTGATTCTCGATTTCTGAAAGTTCTTTACAGGAGATCCTGATAACAGTTAATAGTGGTTGTTCCCCACTGTTATTTGTCCACTGCCTCTTCCTCCGCTTCTTGGCCTTCTCCCTGCATGTCTTCCTCTTCTGTTGCCTCGGTCTTCATGACCCTCTGCTGGAAAACAAACCCGAATCGTCTGTTGCTCCTCCGAGGACCCCACCGCCCAGAAGGTATGCACTAAAAAGGTCCCTCTGTAGCAAGTTCTTCTGGTTCTGAAACGCACTCAGCAGTGCTGTAATCAAGCCCCTCCGTTCACCTTGAAATAGAGCGAGGTGTACTTTCAGTGGTCTCAACTGTGGTTGATGATGTAGATGCAGAGCTGGACGGCATAGTATCAGCTGGAAAATTCTGTTTCTTTTTCCAATTAAAGACCCTATTGAGTCGATAGTCGTTGAAGTCCCTTATGAACTTCTTTTTCTTCTGTCCCTGGATCTTTAAATCATAAGCTTTTAAATATTCTTTTAATTTTTGGCGGCATCTCTCAAAATCAGTATGTTGGCTGAAAGTGGTGGCTTTTTTTTCCCTGTTGCTCAAGTCCCTGTTTTAACTTGGTCTGGGCTTCCAGGCCCTCTTCAATAATTAGTTCAGTTACTTTCAGCGATGCATCTTGCAGTGTTTCCTCCCACTTTTTTATGAATGCAGGCTTATTTACTCCACATGTGGGTCTTTTCAAAATTCTTAACCCCCCAAGGGACCAGTTTCACAGTCACATTTGCATGCATGGTTTGAGTTTGCCAGTAGATACGTCTCGCTCTGGTCGCGAGTTTCTCCAAAGTAGAAAAAAAAAAAAGGCATTACGAATTGTATTACCTTCAGCTGTAACTGCTGGATCACTGTTTGTGGTTGCAGCCCCTCTAGTGCTGGTGCCTTCAATATTAAGGTTCAAGATAGGATTCTCATTGCCACGGTCATCAAAAATAAAGCTGTATATGCTCTCCGAGAGGACATTTCCTTGTTTGCTGCCTTCATCCGAATTAATGGTTGGTTCGCCCATTTCTTTACTCCTCAAGCTGACGGCAGGTAAAAGTCTTAGTGAAGGTTTTTCTACCGTTAAACCCGTGCTCCACCCAAAAGTACTTGGTGAACCAGTTGTAGGTAGGACAGGCACTAGGGTGGTGGTGCAAAATGCACACAGTTGTAGACTTATTTCACAGGTTAGTGTTGCACTTCACCCCTCCAGAAATAAGACGGACTCCGTGTAACTTGCAGTTAAATCTTTTATTTGGCAGTCATTGCCATCAGCAGAGCAGTACCGCAGCACAAGAAAGGATCTTATGATTTACCTGGACTCAACCAGGCTTCATCAGAGAATAAAGAAATTGAACAAACATATACGATTAGTATATATTATCGGGTTGTGAGATGATATGATGGTTTGTGTTACTATCACAGTGTATATAGGGTGATTGATCACATGTTTTTTTCACTTAAAGAGAAAACATTTTTTATTGATTTATGGGCTCTGTGACACTTGCATAAATAATGAGCTGTTTGTTTAGTTTTATTATTCTCTGATGAAGCCTGGTTGAGTCCAGGTGAAACGTAAGATATTTCCTGTGCTGCGGTACTGCTCTGCTGATGGCAGTGACTGCCAAATAAGTGATTTAACTGCAAGTCACATGGAGTCCCATCTTTTTTCTGGAGGGGTGAAGTGCAACACTAATCTGTGAACTAAGTCTACAGTTGTGTGTGTTTTGCACCATCACCCCAGTGCCTGTCCTACCTACAAACGGGTCACTGGGACCTTGTTAGTTGAGCAGTGCCCTTGATTTGTTTGTGGCGGCCATTTAAAATATGTAAAATGGAGTTTACAAAATTGCCCCATTCATGTCTGTGGAGCATGTCCTCACTCTTTCTGTATAGTGACATAAGTAAAACTGGCGGATCACAGTACTAGTAAGTGGAAAGGAATCGGTGGCTTGGCTCCACGGAGCCAAATTATGATACCTTCCCTTCCAAAATTGGGGCAGTGAAAAAATTGAATTTTGTCACGATAGGACTCTGGGGCAGATTAAGGGTTCTTCTAGTTCTTGGGAGGGCAATGTTACAAAGAGCAGGAAAGGTGCTATTTAAAACATACACTGCATGTTACCGATTGATATTTTGCTTCTTCAAAACAATAATATAGTCTTCTTACTAGGGACGCAGATGTGGTGCACTAACCCCACTTCTGGCAGTACTCCCTTTAAAACTTGCCAGGTCTTCAAACTAGCTTCTCCTACCCACCCAGGTGGTACTCCTGTTGGTACAGTCCTGTGACATCTGATCTGCTTTTCCACTGAAAGCATCAGATTCCCTCCTTTGCAGTGCTGTTAGGTGTAGGCGACAAACCTTTTTCAGACTGAGTTTCTGATTCAGATTTTTTCTTGTTCCATTTCTGTCATGGAACGCGAGGAACCAAAATAGTGTCCTGGCTTTAAGAAGTGCACAACATGCACCCAGAAAATGTTGCACACCGATCCATACTCTGTATGTGTATACTGTTTCAAACCTCAGGAATCCCTCACTGTGCTTGACAAATGGGTTCAGCCTGCAGGTCTGAACTACCCCGGAAAGTGGATTGTATGTCAATTATGGAACTCAGAACACAAGTTCAAATCTCTGCCTCAAGGTGGTGCTGCATTCCACAGCTTAACGTCCGATTCATTTCTCTGCCTGAAGCAGCAAGTCACCCTGAAGTGAGCTCTTCAGCTTCCGTGCTTGAAGTATATCATTTTCCATTTAAAAAGCAGGTTTTTAGTAATCGAACCTTCCCCCCCCCCCCAAAAAACTGGTTCAGTAGCTTACCCCTCGGTTTAAAGATCCTTCCGTGAGGCATACTTTTTTAATCAGTACATTTCTCAGGAAAAAGCTCTTAAAATCCGATCCCGGGACCTGCTGGAGGCACACCCCCATGCTGGCACATTTTGTGATGTCAGTACTGGAATAGTGCGGGGGCAAGCTCCATAGGCTATAATAGGACCAGTTTTCACAAGCTTTTTTTAATATTTTAAGTACTGGTTTTGAGAAAAGGCGGTCACCACTCAACTAGCAACTTCACTTGAGTGGTGGCCTTCTTTTCTCAAAACCGGCACTTAAAAATATTAACATAGCTCGTCAAAACTGGTCCCATTATAGCCTGTGGAGTGTGCTCCTGCACTATTCCAGTACTGACATCACAATACATGCCAGCATGGGGGCGTGCCTCCAACTTAGGAAGTATGGGCGTTTTGGCCGCGGGTCCTGGGATCGGATTTTATGAGTGTTTTCCTGAGACATGTACAGATTAAAAAATTATGCCTCATGGAAGGATCTTTAAACCAAGGGGTAAGCTATTGAACCAGTCAAGGGGGAGAGAGGTTAATTACTAAAAACCTGCTTTTTAAATGGAAAATGATATACTTGCAACGGAAGCTGCAAGCACTCACTAGGGGTGACTTGCCGCTTCACGCAGAGAAATGAATCGGACGTTAAGCTGTGGAATGCTGCACCACCTTGAGGCAGAGATTTGAACTTGTGTTCCGAGTTCCATAATTGACATTGACTCTTTAAAGTAAACGTTTTTCCTTTTATTAACTTCTCTGCCTCTTAGATTAGTGTAGCTAGCTTTTGGGGTTGTTTTTGATATTTTTGTGAGTTTCTCCAGTACCTCAGTGGTTCCCGGAAACTGGAGTGACTCCTTGTTGAATTTTGGTGGTTTTTGTTAAACCACATTTTATTCTATATTTTTTTCTCCTCAACACTTTTTTTTTTACTATTTTAACACTTTTTACTGAACTTTAAAACTGTTATTGTCTTGGTCCCACTGGCAATCGGAACAGAGATTTTTTTTCTGGTATTTGGCATCTGTAGAGAACCTTAAAAAAAAAAAAAATTTTTTTGTTAGTGGTCGTTGAGTTTTGGAACTGGACCACAGATTACTGTTTTTCCCGCTTGGGAACTGCTGTTTGTGGTTTGTCTGACGCACAGGCATGTCAGATAGACCCAAGAAGAGAATGGGACCTACGGGCTTTAAAAAGTCTCTGAGGTGTTTTAATGTTTTAGTTAAGGTGGACGGCCATGAGTTGTGCGTGCCTAAGGTGTCTGGGTTCCAGCCATATTTTTCCAAATTGTGAGCTCTGCAACAAGTTTTGCCCCAAAACACTTAAGAATCGTGCGAGAAAACTGCATGTTATCACAGCCTTTCAGTCAGTGTCTGTGTCACCTAAGCACTTAAGAAGAGGGTCCTTCCTCACATAGTAAACCAAGGGAATGGCCCAGTGGCGGAGCCAGGTTTGGGAGGCGGGGCAAGTCAGTCATTTTGGGGACGGCAAGATGGTATTGAGCAAAAGTGATCATTTGAAATTGTGACTGTTATGGCCATTAACTGTACGTTGAAACATTCCTATCTATTGCATATTGAGCATTGGATTAAGTGTTATCTGTGGGCCAGGGTTAGGGTGGACATTTCCTGAGAGAAGTAGTAAGAGCAAGACAATCCTAAGAAGGTACCGGGCAAGGAGTTTATTGACCTTGAGTTGGTGCTGCCTGGAGAATTTATAAGGATGCGTGTTGCAGACAGGGGAGAGTAATAGTAAAAGACTGGAGTACTCAAGGGGGCAGAGTTTCATGCACACAGAGACAGTGGGGGTGGCGGTGACTAACAGGGCAGAGTAAAAGTTAAAACATAATGTGCTGGAAGGAATGACTTTATGGGTTGAAATGCACGTTAGAGCTAGAGTGGGGGAGGTCCCAGTGAAAGTTAGGGAGAAAGTAAATAGGATAAATAGCAAATGTGTAATGGATAGGTAGGACAAAGTTGCTGTAGTGGGTGACACGGGACTACTAAAGAGGAGGGGTGAAATAAGATTATGCAGGTGTCCTTAGTAGAGTGATTCAAGGTATGTAGTAGCAAGCAAGATACAGATTAGCCACAAAAAAAGGGAGAGAAGGGTAGTGAGGCAAGCAGAGTAGACACTAAACAGGGCAAGTGGAAATGTTTGTGAAAGGTCACTTTAAGGGGGGGATAAGAGACAGATGCAGAAGTGGAGCTTGAGAGTGGTGCCCTGAGGGGGGGGTGGGTGCACTATTTAATAGCGGTCAGGGTTGGGGTGGGAAAATCTGATGTGCAGCAAAGCAGTTCTGTACCCTCCTGGGTCCAGGTCGTGCCTGAAAAGAGTCGCTGCCATGGCTAGTGCACCTTACCCGGTAAACAAAAACTAAATAAAAATAAAAAAAAAAAGTGGGGGGCTACAGTAATTACAAAAGAGAAAATTGTTTCCCTTCTAACATTCCATGCATTAAAGGGGCACTTTGAATGTTCATCGCCAACATACCTCTCAACCTCATGTCTCAAATCAGGGACAGGGCTTAACAAAATCAGGAACAAAGACTCTAAATCAGGGACACATCTTAAAAATTTGTAATGTTCACCCAGAAAGCTGATAGACCAATCCCCTTGTTCTAAGATGCATTTTCTGAAGAACAAGTCTGTAACTTTAATATTTGACATTATTTTGTGCTTACAATCTCCAGTGTTCAGTCATAAAAACACAAATTTCATGAGGGACAGAGGAACATTTTTAGGCAAAATCAGGGACAGTTGAGAGGTATGATGGCCATCATGGCCAGAAGTGAAAGTAGGGGTTACCACCTCTCTCGTCCACAGGTCCGGCACCCGCGCAAAGACTGATGTATGAAGGAGTTTCGATACCTAGGCTGGTAGTTCAAATTTATACGGCTACACTGGAGGTTCTGTAAACCTGAGACGAGCAACGAAGCAGAAAAACCTCGCCATTGGGGCCATACAGAGATTAGGCACGTGCCACGGTTTTGAACTTTGGAGCTTTACTGGATACATAAAGATCAACTAGGCACTGCTCCTTGTACACAGAAACACCACTATAATAGTTTAGCAACAGTGGGTTCTACTCCCCATCGCAACAATTGTACGGCACTTACCCCTTAAATGGAAATGTGCTCTCAAAAGTCTTGGTTCCAACAAGCTCTGCCTTCTACCCTTGCCAAATTTCCTCACAACGTCACTGCTATGATATAATCAGTTGAAACCAACTAGAAACGTCTTAAGACGTCATGTGGCACGTCGCAGCACAGTAATGCAAGCACAGAAAGCAATAGAATGACTGGAATGGGATTGCCGCATAGCGTGAGTACGTAAAGCGCCCTGCCATATTGTGGGTGTCAAAACAAATGGTTGACATCCGTGATGTTAGTTGTGGTGTCTCCTTTGTGCTGGCTCTTGCGACGCTTTATACATAAAAACCGCCAATTTCGGGTGGTTGCCAACGGAGCACGCTTTGGTCCTGGTCCTGCATCAAAAACGGCGGGGTTCCTGAGTCAGGACAGGACTGCCGCCTGCCGTGGGTGGAAGCCAGCCCAGGGAAGCAAAATGGCTGGAGGCAGAGCACAAAATAGTCCGGGGTGGGAAAAGCGGTTGGAGGCAAGGAGTGCAAAATCAGAGGCAAAATGGTCCGGGGTGGGCCTGCCCCCGCTCCCCAGCTCCACCATTGAATGGCCCTTTAAAGACTTCTCTGACTCCAGGATTCCTGAGAAGGGGAATACTGAGCATGCCAAGCCAGAAATATCCTCTGAGCAGGCTCTGGAAATGATTTCTGCCAAAAAGAAACCGAAAGAAAATCATGTTGCTGCCCCTCCTGCTGAAGAAGCAAGGATCCGCCAGTGACCAAATCAGAAATGCTCTCTGCGGAGGACATGAAAAAGGCTTGGCAGTTTTTTCAGGTCATGGGTGCCCTAATGGGCTTGCCGGTTCCTCCTCAGGTTTGTGTTGTTTCCCTTCCCCACCTGAGGACTGAGTTTTATTATGAGGAGGAGGAGGAGGGGGGGAACAGATTGGACCTGACTGTTCACCTGATTTGAAGTTTGGTTCCCCTTCCCGGGAATCAGAGGGGTTTTCCTCCCATTAGGCCTTTGTAAGGCAAATGGTTGACACCCTCGACCTCACCACTAAGCAGTCAGTGGAAGTTGAGGAGGAATCCCCCCACCATTAGGTTACTCCTGCCTGTCCACAAATCCCTTAGAAAGGCAACCTTAAAGTTGTTACAGACCCCTTCTTCTACTCCAGGAGTCAATAAGAAGGTGACGTACCAGCTGGATAGGCCTGACGCTGCTTACCTCTGCTCACACCTGGATCATGAAGGGGTGGTACAGGTGGCTGCCTGTGACAAAGCTAAGGTTCCCTTATCCACTCAACCCCCTGGAAGCTGGACAGTATGGGGAAAAAGGGGTATTATTCTGTCTCCTTTTGAGACAGGCTAGTTCTAGGGACATGGATATGTTGTTCAAACAACATGAAATCTTGCTGTATTCTGACATATTGCAGTGATGTCCAACCTTTGAACTGCCCCAGAGATGAAAGAGTTAACTTTCCATGCCAGGCATGGAACGCTGAGCTCGAGCTCGGTTGAGACTCTCTTTTGCTGTTTGAAGTCAAACCGTCAGATTCTTTACTCCGCCTCACTGAACTGTCACTCCGGAGATTTCTCCTTTGCTCGGTTCGAGTTTGTCGGTTAAAGTACCGTTTTCTCGGTTTTCGACCGAATTTAATCCGTTAATCTGTCGGTTCAGTCTCTGTCTGTGGTATCATGAGTACTAGATAGGTTTATTTTTTTGTTCTTCTGTGTGGAACTTGTAAACGTGGGATCGGTTCAGTTTGAACCGATCAGGTTATTCAAAAAGTTTATTCTTCTTTTAGAGTGTGGTAACCGATCATATCGGTTCTAAAAACAGTTCATTACATTTTTTCACGACCCGTAACATAGTCGGGAACCGATAAGGTGTCTTGCCTGGCGGATTGCGAAAAAAAGGGTATGTTTTGTTAGGACTGGCCATGTCTGAGAAACCCAAAAGAAAAAGCGGGCCCACTGGGTTTCAACACTGTAGTGTGTGTGGGGAAGCCTTTGCTTAGGCTGATCCCCACACCACCTGTGTTTATTGTCTGGGGTTTGACCACTTTGATTCAGACTGCCAGATTTGCAAGAATTTTCCTGCAGCTACCTTGGAGAAGAGAGTTGGTAGGCTCAGGGAAAGGGAGGCCAAGAAGTCCGCTGACCTGGATGGCCAGCCCGGTTCGGTTCCAACCGAACCAGAAGGAGTGCCCTCTGACCAGGGCGAAACTTCTTCAGGCAAAAGGAGAACCAACTCCGAGGTCAGTTCCAGTTAAAAGAAAAAGAAGGGATAAATCAGCCGGTGCGGATCCACAAATTCTTTCTCCGACCGCTGATGAAATAGCCAAAGCGATAAGGATTGTTCAGTCGCTAACTCCGGTTCCGACCGAACCGGCACCATCAGGAAGGGGCTCGGTTCGGTTGGTTCCCCTGGTTCCAAATTATAATTTAGAGGATTTTTATGAACCGGAGGAGGAGGAAGGAGAGTATGAGGATAGTGATGGTGATTACGAGAGTCTGGATGTGCTTATTGACCCGGACATCTCCCCAGACAGACCTTCAGGGGTTTCTCCTCCTAGGCTTTCTGAGTCCCCTTCCCATTTTATGTTCTACAAAAAAATGGAAGAAGCTGTGGATGACCAGGAGGAGCCTGACTATGTTGAAATGATGGATATCCCAGAGTACAGGAGGCTGTCTATTCCCCTTCATAAGTCCTTTGGGAAACAGACAATAAAAATGTTAGACTCCTAATTCTGTACCTCCTGTGGACAAGAGAATGGACAAGAGGTATACTCTCTCAGGCTCAGATACGGAGTTCCTTACACAGCAATGCAGCCATGTTGGGGTAGTGCAGGCTGCTGCCTCTGATAAGGCAAATATACCTTTGGCTTCACACCCCCCAGATAAGGACTCCAGGAGGATTGATGCCATGGCAAAGAAACAGTCCATGGCAGCATCCTTGGGACTCAGGCAGGCTAATTATATGGCCTATACAGCTAGATATCAGAAATCTAGATGGGACACTGTAATAGCTTTAGCTAAACAGGTCCCTGGCCAGCTTGCCAGGAGCTGGAGCAGGTGGTCAGGATGGTATTGAGGCATCCAAGTGCAATTCCATGCTGCAGTGGACTCCAATGATGATTCATCTAGAGTCATGGCTACATCTATGGCCCTCAGTAGGATGGCTTGGCTCAGATGTACTAGCCTGTCTCAGGATACCCAGACTAAGGCCATGGATTTTCTGTTGTGGGTAATTCTCTGTTTGGGGAGCAGAGAACTACATGAAGAAAATGGATGAATACAGGACCACCTATAGGAGTGCTCAGGCCAAGGAAAGGCAAGCCACTCCCCAGAGGCAGCATTCTAGGGGCAGGGGCAGGCCTTTTCATAGGCCTTTCTACCAAGCCCAGGCCTCCTCTTCTGGTTATGCTCATAGGGGGTTCTTCAGAGGGAGAGGCAGACGGGGTACAAGCAGGCCTGCTTCCACCCCTCAGCCTAAAGCCCCTGCCAAACAGGCACCCTGATGGGTTTGCTAGGGCCGATTCTCCACCACCTGTAGGGGGCAGGCTGGCTTACTTTGTCCAGGACTGGATGTCTTTAACATCAGACAAATGGGTCCTGGAAGTAGTAAGCCAGGGACTGGTTCTCAGCTTCAAAACATTTTCCAAACATGAGAACCAGATCCTTTCCACCTGCAAATCCTTCAGAGGCACTTGCCCTAGAGGCAGAGGTCTCTTCCCTCTTGGCTCTCAGAGCCATAGAGAGGGTCCCACCCCTACACAAAGGGAAAGGATTGTACTCCAGGTACTTCCTAACCCCCAAAAAGACAGGAGAATGGCGGCCCATCCTGGATCTGAGATATTTAAACAAGCACCTCTTAAAACCAAAGTTCAAAATGGTGATTCTGGGAATAATTCTACCCTCTTTAAGGCCAGGGGACTGGCTAGTCTCCCTGGACCTCAAGGATGCCTATTTCCATATTCTCATCAGAAGCTCCCACCGAAAGTACCTCAGGTTCGAGCTGCCCTCAGGCCATTACCAATTCAGAGCAATGCCCTTCGGCCTAACTTTTGCTCCAAGGGTGTTCACAAAATGCCTGGCAGTAGTAGTTGCCTTCCTAAGGAGAAAAAGGATCTCCATCTTTCCATACCTGGACGACTGTCTCATAGTAGGCCAGTCTCCAGACCAAGTCAAGTTACACCTACAGATAACTCAGCAACTGCTCACTTCTCTAGGTTTCCTTCTGAATCTTTCAAAGTCAGTTCTAGAGCCTGTGCAGCTCCTCACCTTCATAGGGGCAGAGCTGGATACAGTAAAAGCAAGAGCCTTCCTTCCCCTGGACAGGGCAAGGACCCTTATCTCACTGGCCTCTTCATTCACCCTCCAGGTGTCTCGGACCAGCAAGGCATTTTCTGCAGCTTCTGGGACACATGGCTGCCTCTACAGCAGTGGTGCAGGGAGCAAGATTTAAAATGAGGGATATTCAGTTCCACTTGAGAGCCTTCTGGTCTCAGAAAAGGGACCCTCTGAGCAAACTAATTCCAGTGACTCGAACCCTGATCCAGGCGTTACAGTGGTGGCAGGATCAGGACAATCTAAGACAGGGAGTTCCTTTTGTCACTCAGTCTCATTCTCTAATCCTTACTACAGATGCCTCCCTCTTGGGGTGGGGAGCCCATTTGGGAGACCTGACCACCCAAGGGTTGTGGTCTCCTCAGGAATCTCTGCTTCACATCAATCTATTAGAACTCAGAGCAGTGTTTCTAGCACTTCAAGCTTTTTCCAAGTCTGTTCAGAACAAAGTAATTCGGATCAGGACAGACAATACCACCACAATGTGGTATATCAACAAGCAAGGGGGCACTCGGTCTACGGCCTTGTGCACAGAGGCAATGAAGTTATGGTCTCTGGCCTATTCCCAGAACACCTCTCTTATAGCAGTATACCTCCCAGGCAAGGACAATGTCCTGGCAGATGCTCTCAGCAGGATATCTCAGGGCCATCACGAATGGTCCCTGGATCCCCTGGTTTTGAAGGTGATCTTCCCTAGATGGGGCACCACAGATAGATCTTTTGCAGCCCCAGACAATCACCAACTTCCTCTTTTTGCTGCAGGCCCCCAGTGTTGGGCTCCAGTCCCCTGGATGCCCTAGTTCAATTGGGAAGGAAGTTCCTGTATGCTTTCCCCCTTCCCTCTCCTGTTCAAGGTGTTAGTCAAAATCAGGTCTCAACCCTGCAAGGTGATTCTGATTGCTCCAGACTGGGCCAGACAGCCCTGGTACCCTCTCTTGTTGTCCTTAGCAGTCCACCTTCCCCTGTCTCTTCCCAGGAATTACAACCTGTTAACATGTGCTCAGGGGAGGGTTTGGTATCCGAATCTCAAATCTCTCTATCTCAAGGCCTGGCTCTTGAAGAGTTAAGAGTTTGCTGATTTGCACCTTTCTCAAGGTGTTCTAGATATCTTAAAGGCTTCTCGAAAGCCTTCCACCAGAAACACTTACAACTCCAAGTGGAAAAGATTTTCTATGTGGTGCTCTGGGAAGCATATTTCTCCAGAGTCTGCTGGCCTGCCCACAGTCCTTGACTATATGGTTCATCTTAATAGTTTGGGACTCAGACCAGCTACATTAAGAGTGCATCTGGCAGCTGTCTCTGCCTTCCTTTCAGCAGGCAAGCACTCTTCCCTTTCAGCGCATCCTGTATTTTCTAAATTTTTCAAGGGATTGCTTCATACCAATCCTCCAGTCAGAGACCCTGCCCCTGCTTGGGACCTGAATGTTTGCATTGCTCAGCTTATGCAACCCCCTTTTGAGCCTTTGTCCTCAGCAGAGCTTAAGTACTCGACTTGGAAAACTGTTTTCTTGGAGGCCATCACCTCTGTCAGACGCATAAGTGAGTTACAGGCCCTGTCAGTGGAGCCTGATTTTATCTCTTTCCATAGAGATAAGGTGGTCCTCAATACTAATAGGAAGTTCTTGCCAAGGTGGTTTCAGATTTCCACCTTAACCAGTCTGTGTCTTTTCCTGTTTTCTTCACTGACCATTCCTCTCCTGGCGAGAGGAGGCTGCACAGTTTGGATATGAAAAGGGCTCTTAGCTACTACATAGAGCGCACCAAGGGTCACAGGTTTGACTCCCTCCAACTGTTCCTCACTTATGGTGAGGTTGGTAAGGGAAAACCTGCCACTAAGAGATCTATTGCCAGGTGGATTGTTTATTGCATTCAATTTTGCTATGAAAAACTAAGTAGGATTCCACCCTCAGGCCTGAGGGCTCACTCTACCAGAGTTACAGCTGCTTTCCTGGCTGCTGCCAGGGATATTCCTATCTTAAGAGATTTGTCAAGCAGCCACCTGGAAAACAGTACACACTTTTACCAAGCATTACTCTCTGGTTATCCAGGCTAGGAGTAATGCTTGGTTTGCCACAGCAGTGCTTCAGAGCCTATTTCCTAAGTAGGTTCTGTCCCTCCTCCATGGAGGTACTGCTTGGTAGTCTGCAATATGTCAGAATACAGCAAGACTTCATGTTGTTTGAAGAAAAAATTACTCACCTTAGTAATGTTTCTTCTAATGGAGTCTTGCTGTATTCTGACCTCCCCCCCCGCCTCCCCTCTCAGAACCTTGGTTTTTGGGATGTGGGTGGGCAGTAGCAGTGTTGGCACTCGGGAGGTGCCCCCACCCCTTTAGTTGGGGTGTGTGGGTGTTGTGTTTTGTTTTATTTTTTGGGTTTCCTGACTTGAGTCTTTGTTTTGGGACCAAAAAATCTGTTGTTATATTTAGTAGCCAGTTGGCTAGTGTAAGTTTACAGTTTCCACACAGTACACCCAGTGAGTATAGCTCGTAAAGATCTGACGGTTTGACTTCAAACAGCAACAGACAGAGTCTCAACCGAGCTCAAGCTCAGAGTTCCATGCCTGGCATGGAAAGTTAACTCTTTCATCTCTGGGGCAGTTCAAAGGTTGGACATCACTGCAATATGTCAGAATACAGCAAGATTCCATTAGAAGAAACAACATTACTAAGGTGAGTAATTTTTTCTTCTATCCACACTTACTGGCAGGTTCCTTGCCGCTTTAAATCTTGCCGGAAGGTCTTCAAACTGACTCCTCCCACCCACCCAGGTGGTAAAACTCTCGACTCCGCCCCATGACACCAGATCTTCCTTACCGCTTGGAAGCTCAGGTTCCCTCCTTAGTGCTTTGCGTTTTAGGCCTGGATCCTAACTCGTTGGTTAAACCGAAACTCATACTTAAATTTTCTAGGCTTCGGTCTTTTTCTTCCTTCGCGACAGCGATGGACAAATCGACTCCCGGGTTTCGGCAGTGCCCTTGTGGGAAGAAGATGTCTCTGACAGATCTGCACTCCACGTGTGTTTACTGCCTTGGACTCGATCACGATCCGCAGGCCTGCGAATTGTGCAAGTCCTTCTCGGTCTACATTCTCGAAGACCGTGCTGCCAGACTTCAACTTGGGCGCCCCGAGAGATTTATTCCTCCGGTAAAGTCGAAGGAGGCCCATTGGGTGGTGTCTGGCGGTGGGCTCGGCTGAGCAACTTGAGCAAATGATCGCCCTCGAGGAGGAGGTGGCCCAGGCCGCATCTTCTTCTTCCTCGGTCATGGTATTTATCCTGCTCTCCTTGGGCTCCTCCTACTCTGCTTCATTTAAGGAGCTTTGTCAGTCCCTCTCTACTAAAGGAGAGGGGCCATCTGGACACTCCTCTTGGTCCAAGAAAAAGGACTCAAAAGGTAAGTCCCACCGTCGACGTTCGTAGGAGCGGGAGAGGTCCCCTTCCCCGGATTGTCGACACTCTACTTTGGTCAAAGTTGCGGCTAAGGCCGCTGGCTTCACGATGTCCCCGTTGGGTCAGCCGGCCGAGACACCCGTCGATGCAGTCGAGATTTTTCTCGACCCGTCGGATGGACTGTTGACTGGAGAAGCTGACAGCCCTTCTTCACTGGTTCCCCCGGTGGAAACCGAGGACTTGCCTGTGCCAGAGTCACCGGTTAAGGTTCCTGAGCCGGGGGAGGAACGGGTTTCCCCCGCTCCCTCCCAGACCCACCCTCGGAAACACAGAGGGTCTCGGTCTCTGACCTCCTCTCGGTCCAGCCGATCCCGCCGACATCAGCGGTCTCGGTCTCGCACCGAGGGACGCGGCGGCGCTGCTGCGTCATCGTCCCTCCTCGGAGGATAGGTTCCGCGCAAGTTGCGTCGGACGCTTCAGAGGATCTGATGTGGCAGCAGCTCCTTTTGACCGGAACAAGCCGACTCTGTCGCCTTCCCGCGATTAAGTGGCTGCCACCTGAGCGCCGAAATCAACCCTCGTGGTCATCGAGAGCCAAGCCAGCGCCGTTGTTTGGCCAAAACTAGCCGTACCACCCATTGTGGTGGAACCCCCGCCTCCGCAACCAAAAACTGGGGCTCCGACCAAGGATTCTCGGTCGGGTCATGGATTGCCCAATCGGTTGTCAGTCACCCTCACTCCCGATCGTCCTCGGCAGGTGGAGGGTGGCTTAGGCCTTCAGCAGCTGTTTGCAGACTCCTTGGAGTCTGACGATGTTCAAGTTCAAGTTTATTGCAGGAAAACTCCATTGAGCAAGCTCATTCACAAGGAGGTCCTGATACATAAAGACTAAGCAATGTACAGTACAGATACGTAGTAACAGTAAATGCATGAAATGCGCATTACATGATAGAGGCTGAATAAACATACATACAAGACTCTACAATGACAGGCGTAGGTGGTGAACACTAATTTAACACAGGGAAATGAATTACAGGTTGCATACTGATAAATATGGAAGGACACTACTTTATTCAGCTGTGAGCTGTGTGAGAAATTCTGTATTGCACTTGATATCTGCAACAACGTGCACTTTTGCTCAATTCTGTGGGAGGTGAAACTAACTACCCTTGGTAATTGCTTTTTATTTACATATTTATTTAGTGTTTAACCAAGAAGGGGCTTGCAAACTCTATTTATCTTGTGAGTAACTTAAGAAGGATTTAAATACTGCATTTGGGTAGACCCTTGGAGGTAGCTAGATTGTCTACTAGGATTTTCTGACAGTTAAACTATTTTTAAATTTACAGGTGGCTGAGGAGTTGAAAAGGAGCTTGTAAACTCTGCTTATCTTGGAAGTAACTTCACAAGTGTTTGAATACTGCATTTTGGTTGTCCTTGGGGTAGCTGGATTGACTACTAGGATTTTGGGACAGAAACTATTTTAAATAATTTACTGGTGCGTAGGAGTTTGTGATAGTTAAACTATTTTTAAATAAGTTACTGTGGTTAGGAGTTGTATCGAAAAACCTGCAGTGTGAATTGAAACACAGACAGACTCAGGGCAGGAAATTGCTCGCCTCATTGTTTTCAGACCACAAAGTGTTGGATTGGAACAGGAAAGGTTGCATCACAACCATTGTCAACAAATTGCCCTGGCTGGAGATATCCAGACTAGATCAGATTACTGTAAGTTACTGGTGGCTGCAATATTTAGAGACCCAAAGCACATCTTCTTGACCTGGAAGGACACTACTTCTTTATTCAGCTGTGAGCTGTGTGAGAAATTCTATATTGCACTTGCAAATTCTATATTGCACTTTGTGCTCAGAACAGAGGGAGATGAACCTTACAATTGTCTTTAGTTTGTAGCAGATATTCTGCAGGTGGATGCTACTTCTAACTGAAAGGTGAAATAGAATTGTCAGGAAAAGACAGTCTTTCAAGCAACAGAGGGAGGTGGATCTAGCTTTACGTTTGTTACAATTCTTGAGATTTTCAGTGCAGGAAGAGTTTAAAGCACAGCTGACTTATTTTGGGGCTGACTACTTTCAGAGCACAAACCACCAGGCTGTTTTGGGGCTGTGGAGGTTTATCTGTGTCTGACTTGGATATCTGGATTTTTCTCTGTTTGATTAGCAGGGTATTTTCTCTGTCAAATTGTTGTGTAGGGCATCTTGCTGACAGGAAGGCACTCATTGCAGCGGTGGGTCAGAGCTTTTAGCTGATTGTTTTGTGAGGGCACAGTTTAGGCCCAGCCCCTTCCCACCCCTCACCCACCCACCCTAGAAATAGTTCCTTTATACCTGGGGTTCTGACATCATTTCCTCAAGAGTGCAAGGTGCATATCACTGTCATATCCTCTCTAGCACACTGCACTGACAATATCAGCATACACATTGTATAATATATATATATATATATTCATATATAACAAACCAATCACACTCACAAACACACACACCAAAAAAAAAAAATAAACTTGGGGAGTAGTGCAATGTAATGGCTGTGGGGGAGCAGTCTTCCGGGAGTCTTTCTGGAGGCTGAGATGCTGCCCTATTTGCAGACAACTCTCTGCCCTAAGGGAGGAAGTTGCCCGTCTTCAGGCCACACTGGACATTAGTAAGGGAACCTTCCCCCAGGCCACACTGGACGGTAGGAAGGGAACCTCCCCCATCCAGGGAGCACCAGAGCCACCACCACCACTACCTCAGAGGTTGCGAAGAAAGCACAGCAGTTGGACCACAGTGGGCTCAGGGAGGGTGAGGATGGTGGAACAGAGGCACAGCCAGTCAGTTGTTCCACTCCACAATCCATACACCATTCTGGGGGAGCATAGCTCCCCTATGGATGCACCTGCAGAGGAGACTAAGGAGGCTGAGGACAACTGTCACAAGGGAGGCCCAGAGGAAGGAGGCAGAGGACACCACAAGGAAAGGAAGCAGCTCCGCGGGGACTCAATTATTAGGGGGATAGAACTGGGGGGAGCAGGGAAAACTGAAGTAGGGTGCCTGCCTGGTGCCATGGCTTGGAGGGACAGGAAGCGCATCCTCAGGATCACGAGAACAGCTGCATGGGAGTCTGAGCTGGACGCCATTGTCCACCTAGGGACAAATGACTTGGCTCATCATGAGATTAGAGCAGTGCAGAAGGACTTTGTAGAATTGGAGGGGCCTAAGACAAGTAGCACACACAGTATCCTTCTCTGAGGTGCTGCCTGTCAGTGGCATGAGTGAGGCGAGGTACTTTGCACCATGCAGTTTAATGAATGGTTGAAAAAATGGTGTGGAGCACAGGGTTTGGCTTCATTGGGGAGTGGGTTCCCCTGAGGGACACCAGCCTATATTGGCAGGATGGTCTGCATCTGTCCAGGAAGGGAACAAGTCTTTGAGCAGTCGGTTTAAATGCTTCATTGGCAAGCTTTAAACTAGTCAAGGGAGGCACTGATAAACTGCAGGAAAATCCCAGCCTCCCTACAAAACAGGGTACTAAATGAGAAAAAGACCGAGGTAGAAAGGTCAGTGGGGATGCTGCAAAGAAGGTAAAGCCATCAAAAATGGAGAGCAATGAGTACCAATGCCCGTAGTCTGAGTAACAAGCTTCCTGGAATTAGTGGCATTGATGGAGGAGGAACATCTGGATATCGTGGCAGTCACAGAAACATGGTACACACAAAACCATGACTGGGACGAACATACCAGGATACACTATCTACAGGAGGGACAGGGAGGGTAGAAGAGGAGGAGGAGTATCTTTTACATAAGGGAAGGAATCAAAGCAACAGAACAAAAGGGAAAACAGGGAGGAGAAGAAGCACTGTGGATAAATTTGGAGACAGGCAATGGCACCACAACTGCGACAGGGTTAGATACAGACCTTCTCAGGGAGGAAATGGATAAGGAAATGATAGAAGTATATTTAGAATGGCAGAAAAAGGAGATATTGCTGATGGGTGATCTGAATATGCCAGATGTTAACTGGAGTGCAGTTGCAGCAGCCACTTGAAGAGTGGGATTATTCTAGATGCCCTACAGGGGCATGCCTTAGACAACTAGTATTGGAGCCCACTCGAGAGGGAGCAATCTTAGACTGATTCTCTCAAATGGAGATGTAGAGAGGATCACAGATGTAGAAGTGGGTAGCCATCCGGGAACTAGCGACCATCGAACAGCATGGTTCACAATAAACACAGCAATAGAGTCAAGCCATACAAAGGCAAAAGTACTGGACTTTAGGAGGGCTGACTTTGCCAAAATGGATGAGTGCCTAAGGAATGCACTAGCAAATGGGCAGGAAGGAGGGGTGGAAGAACAATGGGGAATAGTAAAAACTGCCATCACAGAGGTAACAAGCCTTTGTGTGAAGCAAATAAACAAAACGAAACAGTGTAAGAAACCACTATGGTTCTCAAAGGAAGTGGCAGTGAAGGTTCAAGAGAAAAAGAAAGCATTCAGGAAGTACAAGGAATCACAGAAGAAGCAGGACAGAGAACTGTATCAGTTAAAGCAAAAGGAAGCTGGAAGGCAGTCAGAACAAGCAAAGGCCCAAACCGAGGAAAAGATAGCCAACTCAGTTAAGAAGGGGATAAAACCTTTATAGGTACATCAGGGAGCGAAGGAAGACCAAGGAGGGATAGTGAGGCTTAATAAAGGGAGGGAGGGTGGGCAGAGGGTGACTGTGAAAAGGCAGATACACTAAACAAATATTTTGCTCAGTATTTACAAAGGAAGAGGGGGAGGTAACTAAAACAAACAGTAGAAACACTCTGGATACAGAAGTTGATACCAGCCCATTTACAGAAGAAAGGGTTCTGAAAGAACTCTTAAAACTGAAGGTGGACAAAGCAATGGGGCCTGATGGGATTCATCCCAGAATTCTAAAAGAACTAAGGGTAGAACTAGTGACACCATGACTACCCTCTTTAACAAATCATGGGAGGATGGGGTGGTACCCGAGGACTGGAGGAGGGCAGATGTGATTCCCCTTCACAAAAGTGGGAGCAAGGCAGAAGCAGGAAACTACAGACCTGTTAGTTTAACCTCAGTGGTAGGGAAAATGATATAATCACTTCTGAAGGAAAGAATTGTAGAGTATCTAGAGGCCAGTGGGGCACAGGACCCAAGGCAGCATGGATTCACAGCGGGAAGGTCATGCCAGACAAATCTGATAGATTTCTTTGACTGGGTGACCAAAGTAGTAGATCAGGGAGGGCTGTGGACATGGCCTACCTAGACTTTAGCAAGGCATTTGACACAGTCCCACATAAAAGATTAATATACAAGTTAGCCAGCCTGGGAGTGGGTCCCAAGATGACAGCCTGGGTAAAGAATTGGCTGGAGAATAGGACACAGAGAGTAATAGTAAATGGAGTCCACTCTGAAGAAAGGGGGGTTACTAGTGGGGTGCAGCAGGGTTCAGTATTAGACCGGTCCTCTTCAATGTCTTTATGTTTACATTGCAGAGGGACTGAAGAAGAAAGTATGTCTCTTTGCAGATGACACAAAGATCTGCAACAGAGTTGATGCACAAGGTGGGGTGGAAAGGATGAGAAGGGACTTGGCAAGGTTAGAGGAATGGTCAAATGTATGGCAGCTTAGATTCAGTGCTAAGAAGTGCAGGGTAATGCACCTGGGAAACAAAAACCCAGGGGAAGAGTACACAATGGGGGGTGAGATACTAACAACAACAAAAATGGAAAGGGACCTGGGGGTAGTCATATCAGATGACCTAAAGGTGGGCAAGCAATGTGAGAGGGCAGCAAGGAGGGCTGGGGGGATACTGGGATAAACAGGAGAGGCATCACCAGTAGAAAACAGGAAGTTGTTATCCCTCTGTACAGACAGCTGGTGAGACCCCATCTGAGTACTGTGCAGTTCTGGAGACCCAATCTCCGCAAAGACATAGACAGGATGGAAGCTGTCCAGAGGAGGGCAACTAAAATGGTGCAGGGTCTGCACTGGAAGACATATGAAGAGAGACTTAAGGAGCTTAATATGTATATACTCGAGGAAAGGAGGGAGAGGGAGGACATGATAGAAACTTTCAAGTACTTCAAGGAATCAACAAAGTCCAAGAGGGTAGCATCTTTGAAAAAGAATGTGCAAGAACAAGGGGCACAATTTGAAGATGGGGCTCAGAGGTAATTTAAGTATTTTTCACAGAGAGTGTTGTGGATGCATGGAGCGGCCTTCCGGAGGAGGTTGTGGAGTCAAAAACAGTGGCGAGATTCAAGCATGCATGGGACAGTCGTAAGGCAATTCTAGGGGGTGGGGGTAGGAAGAAGTAGGCTGCTGGTTAACTAGGATCTGCAGCTTATCCACTAGGTAAGGAAATGGGCAGACTGGGTGGGCCAAGCGTTCCTTATCTGCCGTCAAATTCTATGTTTCTATGTAAATGAAACTGATGTATACAATACATATATTTTGGCAGCTAGGACAAACAGAATACAACTGATAAGGGGGGTAGGAGTGATTTGATAGTGTAACATTGGAACTTATTCGTTGAAAGGACAGGAGTAGATGGGGAGGGAAAGCAGTTAATATGGCAAGGCAATTATATCTTACCCGTGTATAAAAATGGCACACGTGGGGAGGGGAGAGATTTAATGACAGTTACAGGTGTCTTTTATTTTGGCTGAACTTAGCAATTTGTAAAAGTTGATTGAAACTGTGCTAGTTAGTTTCAGTACGGATTGCAATTGATTCCAGATGAAGGGAAGGGCATATGCAATAGCATGTTTACCAAAGGAGGTCCGCGTCCTTGGTATATCAAGCATAATAAAGTCAGATTTCCTTAACGAGTATGCACTATAAGAGATACTAATGAGGAATGAAAGATAACTTGGCAATTTCTGCAGGAGCAGTTTAAGAGTCCATAGCCCAGCATGGAGCAGGCGTCTAGTAGTAAGGAATGTCCAACCGACAGCTGCATATAAGTTACAGTGATGTGAACGGTAAGGGGAGTTGGTAATGAACCTTAACGCACGGTGATAGAGGACGTCCAGTTTACTCAGATTTGAAAGACTGGTAGAGGAATAGATTATATCTCCATAGTCAAGCAGGGGGAGAAAGGTGGCCTTGACAAGTTTGTTCCGAGTTTCAAGAGGAAAAAGGGGCTTATTTCTGTAGAAGAAACTTAACCTGGCTTTTAACCTTCTAGATACGTCTTCAACGTGGTCATTGAAAGATAAGTTATTATCAATCCAGATACCCAGATATTTAAATTTGGTTACATCTTCGAGGGGCTCATTTAGCGTGGTGACAATGAAGTCTTGGGCTAGGGTATTGAGAGGGCCTGTAACAGCACTGCGGGAGAATATCATCGCTTTAGTCTTCTTCGCATTGAGCAGAAGCTTTGCCTTTATTAGATTATGCTGAAGTTGTGCGAAGTACGTTTGAAGCACTCCCTTGACTTCAGATAGCGATGATCCAGAAGTAAACAACACAGTGTCATTCGCAAAAAAGTGCAGATGGGATGTAGATATGTTAGTGTCTAGATCATTAATATATATGGAAAACAAGATAGGGCCTAAGATGGATCCTTGAGGGACTCCTCTTGCAACTGGCAAGGCAGCAGAGAATAAGTCTTCCGCCTTTACTTTTTGGGATCTCCCAGTTAAGTAGCTAGAGAACCACTGTGTGGTGTGGTATGTGGAACCCAACTTTGCAAGGCAATTGACTAATAGTTTGTGATCAACAGTATCAAAAGCTTTGCTTAAGTCCAAAAAGACAGTGCCAGTTACTTTCTTAGCATCTATAGCAGAGATCCAATCATTGGTTACTGTTGCTGGGGCAGTGATGGTGCTGTGATTGGCCCGGAAGCTGGATTGCGCTGGGTTGATGGGAAAGAAAGTTTCCAAATAAGATTTTAGCTGAGAATGGATCAGTTTTTCGAGTACTTTAGAAAGGATAGGTAAGATGGAGATAGGCCTATAGTTATTTACATCGCGCGGGTCACCAGATTTAAATAAAGGGAGGATGTGTGCTGATTTCCAGCAGGACGGCACAGTAGCAGATGTAATGGAGAAGTTGAAGATGTGGAGAATTGGGGCCGTGAGATGGGCATAGCCTGACCTTAGAAAAAAAGGGTTCCAAACCATCATCCCCTGCACTTTTTTTGGTGTCCAAGTTAAGAAGAGAATCTTTAACTTATTTATAAGTTATCTCACGCAGTTGGAAGTGGCTGGGTGCAAAGCTAGATATAAGGGAAGGGGTGTGCTGACTCACTGCAGAATCAGCATAAGGTGACGAGTCAAAAGCTAGTCCAGCTGTGGCAAAGTGGGAGTTAAGTTCCTCCAGTATTAGGGACTTGTTTTCTACAATCTTGCCACTTGTGACTATCTTTGTTGGGACAGAGGGGGCCATGGGCCGTCCTTTGATAGATTTGATAGTCTTCCATATCTTATGCGGGTTACCTTTTGCTTGTTCGAGAGTAGAAATATAGTAGTTAGCTTTGGCAGAGCGAATTCTTTTCACGCAGGTGTTCCTGGCTGTTCTAAAGTCCTGCCAATCCGAAGATGTCTCTTCCCTGTTCTCCAGGCCTCTCGACCTGGAGTCCTCTGGGGGACAGTCGGTGGACGAGAGCCCATCCTTGTTCATGGGTTTGCTTCAGCTCATCTCAGAATCTACTGGGATGAAGCTCAAACTCAGAAAGAAAGAAGGCCAAGCATCCTCAATGGAGATATTGGACCGAGGGACTCTCCCACGAGGCCTTTCCTGTGGCCGAAGCCATTGTTGGTCTGGCCCTGGAGCTATGGCAGCGGCCGGCTTCTTGTCCAGCTCCCTCGGCCAGGATGGCCAGGAAGTATGCCGTTCCCACCGACTCACTCACTCTCTGGATTCTCGAAGCACCCCTCTGCGGAGGGGTTGGTGACCGACAGTGTTTTCCGGCGATATGGAAACACTCGGGACATGGACAAGCCACCTGATAGAGTCCAAGAAACTGGACTACTCTGGGCGTAAAGTTTACGCTGCATCCTCCTTAGACCTTCGGGCCAGTTTGGCCGTACTGATGGCACACTTTTCCCACGCCCTTCTGGGCTCCCTGGATGAGGTGATTCCTCATCTCCTGGCTGACCTCCAGACTACGGTCAAGCAGGTGCAGGATCAGGGAAGGGCGGTGGCAAAGCAACAGCTCCAAACTGCTCTTCACATTGGAGACTCTTGTGCCCAGTCAGTAGTGGCCGCAGTGGCCATACGCCGTAGAGCTTGGCTGCAGATCTCCACCTTCACGGCAGATACCCAGCAGAAGCTGGCAGACGTTCCCTTCCTGGGTACCGACTTGTTCGGTCCCGGGGTGGAGGGTCACTTGCAGAGGATTGAGAAGTCCAGTGCCACCTTGGACTCGGTCACGTCTGCCCAGAAGGACAAAGGTCGCCAGCAGCAGCTTAGTTCCTTTCGCCTTCTGGCCTGTGGCACATCCGCCCAGCAGCACCAGACACCTGGGCCAGTGCCTCGCACTTGGCACCCCAAAGCCAAGCCTGCAGCTTCCTCCAGCAGGAAACCGGGAAGAAAAGGCCCAGGAGGTCCTACGGCCGGTCCTTCCTCCAAGCCTGTCCAGTGACGGGTTGAGGGATGCCACCCCCAGCCTCGTCACGCTCCGCCACTTCTTTTCCGCCTGGTCCACTGTCACCGCGGACCGCTTGGTGTTGGAAGTGGTAGGGAAAGGTCTGCCTCTGGAATTCGAGCAGGCCCCACCCTATTGAGTCATTGCCCCACGGGGGGCTATGGGGTCCGCAGCCTCTCTCTCGGTTCGTCGAGCCGACATTGCTTTGCTCTTCCAAAAGGAGGTGATCAGGGAGGTAGCAGATCCTCCACTAGACCCAGGCTTTGTGTCCAGGTATTTCCTGGTCCCGAAATGGACGGGGGGCTGGTGCCCTATTCTAGACCTACACGACCTGAACAAGTTCCTAAGGTCCCGAACCTTCAGGATGGTCACGCTGGCACAGATAATTCCATCCTTGGTTCTGTTCTCTGGACTTCCAGGACGCGTTCTTTCATGTCCCAATCCGTCCGTCCCACCAATGATTCCCTCTGCCCAGAGCGGAGGGGTCCCTTATAGTACTGGGCGTTGCGTCTTTGCCTCTCTCCAGCTCCCAGCGTCTTCACAAATGCATGGCAGTGGTGACAGCATTCCTGCAGTGCCGAAGGGTCCGGGTGTACCCTTACCTGGATGAGTGGCTGATTGCAGCCCCCTCCAGGCTGGAGGTGGAGCGGTCCAGGGATCTGGCCCTCCAGATCTGCTCTTAGATTGGCCTCCTCATCAACGAGGCCAAATCGGAACTCGTGCCAATGCAGGTGATTCAGTTCATCGTGGCAGAGCTCAACTCTCTTCATGCCAGAGCACGGCTCCTGGTGGACAGGGCCGAGGTTCTTTCCTCCTTTGCCCAATCATTTCTGGTTGGGCAATTGCGCCTTGCCCGGGACTTCCTGCGCCTCCTGGGCCTCATGGCGGCCCTCACCAGCGTGGTCCATTGGGCCCGCTGGCACATGTGTCCCCTTCAATGGGGGCTGCCCACCAATGGTCACAGTGCTCTGGTCCTCTGGACCAGCCAGTGGCGGTGACCCAGGAGATGTGGAACGCTCTCCAGTGGTGGATCGTTCCAGCTCATCTGCAGGAGGGCATCCCGTTTGTCCGCCCCGAGCCCACGGTCATTCTAACTACCGATGCCTCTCTGTTGGGTTGGGGTGCCCATGTGGGGGAGCACAGAGTGCATGGCCTCTGGTCCCCTCAGGAGTCTCGATGCCACGTCAACCTGCTGGAGTTTCGAGCAGTCCGACTAGCCCTCACCGCTCGCTTTGTCCAAATCAAGTGGTCCAGGTCCAGGCGAACACACACCAGGCATCATGTACTACCTAAACCGCCAGGGGCGGGATGCACCTCCTGCACCTATGCAAGGAAGCTCTCCGCACTTGGTCCCTCGTGAGTAGACCGGAGGCGGATCTCCTAGCCATCCATGGTGGCGGGAGCCTCCAACACTCTGGCCGATGCCCTAGGCCGGATAGGTGCTGCATCTCACGAGTGGTCTCTCCTGCCAGAGGTAGTACACGATCTGTTCTCCCACTGGGGCACACCTCAGGTGGACCTGTTTGCCTCCAGGGAGAATGCGAAGCTGAGGCTGTTTCATGCCCGGGCCCCTCAGCAGGGCTCGCTGCAGGGGGATGCCTTCTCGAGGCCGTGGACCCTGGGCCTCTTCTACGCCTTTCCCCATTTCCCTTGATCCACAAGGTGCTTCTGAGGCGAGGAGGGACAAGGCCAGGTGATTCTGGTAGCCCCAGACTGGCCCTCGCCAGTTCTGGTATCCAGATCTCCTCAGCCTCAGCCCAGGTCCTCGAGGCGGCTTCCAGCCCGCCTCGACCTGATCTCAGTCAACCAGGGAAGGTACTCAACCAGACCTTCAATCCCCTGCACCTGATGGTCTGGTTCCTGAATGGCTAGAGTTCCAGGCCTTGGGTCTTTCTGACGAGGTCCTCAACATTGCTGAGGCACACCTGTAAGGAAGTCGACCAGAAAATGCTATGTCTTCAAGTGGAAGAGATTACCATTTAGTAGTCAGGATAAGGGGTTGGATCCTTCCTCCTGCTCCTTGGCCAGCATTCTGGACTACCTGTGGTCCCTTTCTCAGCGAGGGCTATGGTCGGCTACCCTTAAGGTGCACCTGGCAGCCATCTCTGCTTAACAGGCGCGGGCCGGAAAGCAGTCGGTGGCGCAGGAGAAGGTGGTCGGGCGCTTTTTCAAAGGCCTTGATCAGATATCCCCTCTGATGCGAGAACCTCCACCTCCGTGGAATCTACTGCTGGTATTGGCTAAGCTTATGGGCAAGCCATTCGAACCGATGCACAGGTGTGACATCTCTCACCTGTTGTGGAAGACCGCCTTCTTGGTGGCTATCACATCAGCCAGAAGGATGGGAGAGCTCCAGGCACTTTCCATCTAGCCTCCTTATCTGGTCTTCCACAGGGATAAGGTTGTGCTGCGCCCCCACCCGAAATTCCTTCCGCAGGTGATGTTGGAGTTTCACCTTAACCAGGTGTTGACTCTGCCGGTGTTCTACCCCAATGACACCTCGGAGGCCGAGTATAGGCTCCATACTTTGGACCCTAGAAGAGCGCTCGCTTATTACAAGGAGCGGACGGCTGAAGTTCGGGGAGAGGTTCACCAGCTATTTGTCACCTACGCTGAAGCCGCATCTGGCAGACCTGCAGCCAAGCGGATGATAGGCAGGTGGGTCACCTCCTGCATAGATCATAGGTTGGCGGGCTTGGAGCCTCTCAGAGGGATAAGAGCTCATTTTAACCGCCATACCGCTGCATCGGTGGCTGCTTCCAGGGACGTCCCTATCCAGGGAATCTGCAGGGCTGCTACCTGGAAGTCAGCACTCACCTTCATCACCCACTACCACATTGACCTTGAGTCACGCCGTGATGCTGGTTTTGGGGCCTCGGTTCTACAGTCTTTATTCTCTAAGTAGGGGGTGTGTGCCTTGCCTCCCTCCTCCCGGAGAACTGCTAGGAGTCTGCCAGACAGCGTGGATGAACAACGTATCCATGTACCTAGAAATAAAGTTACTCACCTGTAACAGGAGTTGTAGGAATGGTATATGTTGTTCATCCACACGACCCACCCGGCCTCCCCGGCTTCAACGCACAACCTGGCTTCCAGCGGGCTAGGTCTAGCGTCATGGGGCGGAGCCGAGAGTTTTACCACCCGGGTGGGTGGGAGGAGCCAGCTTGAAGACCTTCTGGCAAGATTTAAAGCGGCAAGGAACCTGCCAGACAGTGTGGATGAACAACATATACCATTCCTAGAACTCCTGTTACAGGTGAGTAAACTGTATTTTTCAGCCTGCTTTAATTGTCTCCCGCTGTAAATGGCATCAAAGGCGTTTGAGGTTACACATAGTTATACACAGTTGCATCGTGTCCTGTGGTGTGCTAAACAAGGCTCAGCTGGTGTTAATTGGCACATTAGTCAAAACCATTTAGCAGCATTATAGTTAATTGCAGATAGTGAGCTGTTAAAAACAAGTGCTTACCTTCAATTACCATCTAGCTTCTGAAATGCCCTTGTTCAAAAGGAAACGCTGCTCCTATACCGCTGAATTCAAATTAGTGGTTGCTCAGTTAAAAAAAAGATGGTCCGACTTATGACCGAGTCAATGAGATGTGCGCTACAGCATTCAGTTAAATCATAACCACCCCCCCCCCCCCCAATTTATGAGCAAGTATATACGGTATTGGTCAGATTATCAAGATTTGCCACCTGATTTCACAGGTGATCTTGAGGATGAAGGGTTTCAAGATTTGGATTTTCCTAATCCTGAATTCCCCTATTTTGAAATCTCTTCTCTGGATGAGGATCTGCCTCTGCCTTCGAAGCCTCTCCCACAGATGACCCATCCTTTTGTGACATGATGGTTCAAATTCAGAAGGTCATGGGATTCTCCACTATTGAACATGACAGACAACGAAAGGATATGGCAGAATACATTGCGTTACTTGAGGAGCCTGTTTTAGTGGTTCCCCCACTAATATCAACCTACCAGAATGCCATGCTGGGTGCTTGGCATCAACCTTCAGCTATTCCCTGCAAAGCGGATCGTCTATATCAGGATCCTCTAGTCTAGACCATCCCTTTCTGTCTAGTATTCCAGAGGCAGATTCTGTGGTCATTACTGCCGCTCATAATCGTACCAAAAAACCCAAGCACATGAGCTCCTTACCTCCTGATAAGGAATACCGAAGAATTGACTATCTGGGGAAAAAGGTATTTTCCTCAGGTGCTATGAATATCAGAATTTTGAACTATATGGGTCATATGATTAAATATCAGCATACCCTGTGGTCCTCTGCCATTGAGCTTATCAATAAACTTCCTCCTTCACAGGACAGGGATAAATTATTGGCTAAAGTGACAACTAGTAATTCTCTCTCCCATCACCTTCTCAGGTCAGGATATGATGACGTAGATACCTCAGCCCGACTATCAGCCACTGGTATCACACTGCACCGCCATGCCTGGCTTCGCGGTACAGGCTTTGCACTTGATACACAACATAAAGTAGCTAATGCCCCCTTTAATGGAACCAAGCTGTTCGGACCAGGTACTAAAACTCTACTGGATGACTTACAGGCATCAGGCAGAACCCTCTGTATGGTGCAAGGCATGCATCATACTCCAGCCACAACCTATTATACTCGGAACTCTTCTTATTCCAAAAAAGGTGGCAGATACAGATGTAACAACAAAGGCTGCTTCAGAGGCTGTGCTCGATCCAAGAGCGGCAATTCCTCTACCGCCCGGGGTACCCGGTCCCACCCTTGCGGTGGAGCTGTGCAGCCCGCCTCCTAGTGACCCATTAGGACTTTCCCCCTGCGGCCTCCACCAGGCCTCCGAGGCTGTAGGGGGTCATTTTGCCTTCCATCTTGAGGGCTGGCAAATGATCACTTCCGACAGTTGGATACTACAGATTATCCAGAAGGGTCATACTCTGGAGTTCCTCTCCACTCCACGCCCTTGCCCTTCACTCAAGATTTATTATCCTCCAGATCATATACCCATCCTACAGGAGGAATTGTTGGCCCTTTTGACCAAACAGGTTGTTGTCCCGGTGCCCCTTCTGGAACATCAAATGGGATTTTTCTCCCACTTCTTTCTGGTGCTCAAACGTACGGGGAGACCTCAGACCAATTTTGGATCTCAGACAACTGAATCTTTACCTTCACTACAAAGGTTTCCGCATGATCACCCTACCTGCAATCATGCAGATTCTGATACAGGGTAATTGGCTTTGAGCCCTAGGCATGAAAGATGCCTATCTTCATATTCCCATCCACCCTGCACACCACAGATTTGTACGCGTCTACTTACTGGGTCAAAATTGGCAGTTTCGAACACTCCCTTTCGGCCTCTCATCAGGCCCAGAGTGTTCACCAAGTGCCCTAGAGGTGGTAGCAGTAGCCTTGCGAAGAGAAGGACACTTCATCTTTTCATATCCAGACAATTGGCTAATAAAGGCAGATTACAGAATAGCTCTGCTTTCCTCCCTAGATGCTACCTTGAAACTGTTCGCAGTGCTAGGAACAGGGCTCTAGATGAGATTTTTTGGGATGAGTACCTGTACTCCTCATTTTGAAAGTGAGGTGTGTAAAACGAAATTCAGATGTGTAGAAATGTCTTGCTGCAGTGGACTGAGGAGTACATTTATCAAAAAAATGTATTTTTTTTTTTCTAGATAAGAATTTCAGGTGCCAACAATGCTCCAAATAGTGTTGGCAGGTAGGAATTTACTCACCAGTTTTAAAACATAGTGAGTAAAACAAAAGTGAGATGCATATGAGTATTGTAAATCTGGCAAGAAAAGTGTTCCTTCTGGGGACATGGATATGTTGTTCATCCACACTTTCTGGCAGGTATCCTTGCCGCTTTAATTCTTGCCGGAAGGTCTTCAAGCTGGCTCCTCCCACCCACCCGGGTGGTAAAACTCTCGGCTCCACCCCATGACGCCAGATCTTCCTTACTGCTTGGAAGCTCAGGTTCCCTCCTTAGCGCTCTGTGTTTTAGACTGGATCCTAACTCTTCGGTTCGTCCGAAATTGGTTTTGAAGTTTCTAAACTTGGTCTTCATCTTCCCTTGCGGCTCGATGGACAAATCTGTTCCGGCTTTCGGAGGTGCCCTTGTGGGCAGAAAATGTCCAGGGACGGATCCGCACTCACATCGTCTACTGCCTAGGCCCTGGATCACGACCCGCAGGCCTGCGAGTTGTGCCGCTTTTCTCGGCCAACGTTCTGGATGATCGCGCTGCCCGATTGAAGCTTGGGCGACCCGAGAAACGTTTCCCGCCGGTAAAATCTAAAGAGGCTCGTTGGGCAGTGTCCGAGGCAGCTGGCTCGGCTGAGCAGCTCGAGCAGATGATTGCCCTCGAGGAGGAGGCGGCCCAGGCTGCATCTTTCTCCTCCTCGGCCGCAGCATTTATCCCGCTCTCTCTGAGTTCCTTGTATACAGCTTCGTTCAAGGATCTTTGTCTGTCCCTTTCCATGAAAGGAGAGGGGCCTTCAGGACATTCTTCTCGGCCCAAGAAAAAAGAGTCGAAAGGTAAGTCCCACCATCGGCGTTCGTGGGAGCGGAAGAGGTCCCCTTCCCCGGGCAGCCGACAGTCGACTTCGGTCGAGGATGCAGCTGAGGCCGCTGGCTTCACGGTGCCCCCATCAGGCCAGCCTGCCGAGACTCCCGTCGACGAAGTCGAGATTTTTCTCAATCCGTTAGACGGGCTGTCGACTGGAGAAGCCGACAACCCTCTTTCACCGGTTCCCCTGGTGGATACCGAGGATCTGCCTGCGCCTTCTGGGCCGCAGTCCTCTGTGAAAGTGCCCAAGCCGAGGGAAGAGCGGGTGTCCCCCGGCCCTTCCCAGACCCACCCTCGGTCCCCCCTGAAGGTCTTGGTCCTCTTCTCGGTCCAGCCGTTCCCGCCACGGCGGTCCTCGGTCTCGTTACCAAGGCAGCGCGCACGCCTGCTCTTCCTCGTCCTCCCTCCTCGGGTGAGGAGAAGCTGCGCGCAGGTTGCGCCTGGCGCTCTCAGGACCTTATGTGGCAGCAGTTGCTGTTGTCTGGGCCTAAGCCGACCCCGGCCAAGACCTCGGCCATCAAGTGGCTGTCGCCTGAACGACCGAAGCAACCACTCGTTCCAGTCGAGTTGCCTGCTCCAGGGCCGGTTGCTCGGCCGAAACCAGCTGCTCCACCGATTGTGGTGGAACCTCTGCCTCCACAACCGAAGTCGGGGGCACCGACCAAGAATTCTCGGTCGGGTCACGGCTTGCCCCACAGGTTGTCGGTCACCCTCACTCCCAACTGTCCTCGGCAGGTGGAGGGTGGCTGAGGGCCGAGGCAACTCTTCGCAGACTCTTCAGAATCCGACGACGATTCCTACCTGTTCTCCAGGCAGTTAGATCTGGAGTCCTCTGGGGGCCAGTCAGTGCCCATCGTCGTCCTTGGGTCTGCTTCGACTCATCTCGGAGTCCACCGGGATGCAGCTCGAGCCCGTGTCCAAACGGGCCAAATATCCCCTGATGGAGATTCTGGACCGAGGGGATTCTCCCACGGAGGCCTTTCCGGTGGCTGAGGCCATTGTCAGCCCAGCCTTGGAGCTTTGGCAGCGGCCTGATTCCTGTCCTGCGCCCTTGGCCAGGAAGTATGCGATCCCTACCGGCTCTTTGCCCGGTTTCTTGGAGCACCCCTCTGCCGAGGGGTCAGTCACCGACAGTGTTTCCCGGCGTTCCGGTAACGCTCGGGATGTGGATAAGCCCCCCGACAGAGTCCAAAAAGCTGGACTTTGCCGGGCGCAAGGTGTACGCTGCATCCTCCCTCGGCCTCCAACAGGCCAGCTCAGCTGTGCTGATGGCACACTTCTCCCACGCCCTCATGGGCTCCCTGGATGAGGTTGTTCCTCATGTCCCGCCTGACCTGCAGACCATGGTCCGCCAGGTGCGGGACCAGGGTAGGGCGGTGGCGAAGCAGCAGCTTCAGACTGCTCTGGACATAGGTGATTCCTGTGCCAGGTCAGTAGCGGCCACGGTGGCCATGTGACACAGGGCGTGGCTGAGGATATCCACCTTCACGGCGGATACCCAGCACAAGTTGGCGGACGTCCCCTTCTTGGGGACTGACCTCTTCGGCCCTGGAGTGGAGGGACACCTCCAGCGGATCGAGAAGTCCAATGCCACCCTGGACGCGGTCACCTCCACCCAGAGGGACAAAGGCCGCCGTCAGCAGCAGAAGTCCTTTCGTCCTTCGGTTCCTGCTTCTCGACCGTCCCAGCAGCACCAGCAACAGGGCCAGCAAGCTTGCGCTTGGCGTACGAAACGCAAGCCGGCGGCTTCCTCCAACAGGAAGCAAGGAGGTAAAGGCCCAGTAGGTCCCCCAGCCGGTTCTTCCTCCAAGCCTGCCCAGTGATGGGTTGAGGGGTGCTGCCCCCAGCCCCGTCACTCCCCCCTGGGTTCCCCCCATGGGGGGACAGCTCCGCCACTTCCTTTCCGCCTGGTCTGCTGTCACCACGGACCGCTGGGCGTTAGGTGGTGGAAAAGGCCTGCCTCTGGAGTTCGAGCAGGCCCCACCTTTTCGAGCCGTCGCCCCTCGGGGGACCACGGGGTCCGCAGCCTCGCTGTCGGCCCGCTGAGCCGATATTGCCCTGCTCCTCGAAAAAGAAGTAATCAGGAAGGTGGCGGATCCTTCTCCAGACCCGGGGTTTTTGTCCAGGTACTTCCTGGTCCCAAAACGGACGGGGGGGCTGGTGCCCCATTCTCGACCTGCACGACCTGAACAAGTTCCTAAGGTCTCGAACCTTCAGGATGGTCACTCTGGCTCAGATAATCCCATCCTTGGAACGAGGCGTGTGGTTCTGCTCCCTGGATCTCCAGGACGCGTTATTTCACGTCCCAATCCGTCCGTCCCATCAGAGATTCCTCCGCTTCAGAGCGGAGGGATCCCTTTACGAGTTCCGGGCCATGCCCTTCGGCCTCTCCCTAGCTCCCAGGGTCTTCACCAAATGCATGGCAGTGGTGACAGCATTCCTGCGGCACCGAGGGGTCCGGGTGTACCCTTACCTGGACGATTGGCTGATAGCAGTCCCCTCCAGACAGGAGGTGGAGCGGTCCAGAGATCTGGCCCTCCAGGTTTGCTCTCAGGTTGGCCTCCTCATCAACGAGGCCAAGTCAGAACTTGTGCCAAAGCAGGTGATACTGTTCATCAGGGCAGAGCTCGACTCTGCGAGCCAGAGCACAGCTCCCGGTGGACAGGGCCGAGGTTCTTTCCTCCTTTGCCCAATCATTTCTGGTTGGGCAACTGCGCCCTGCCTGAGACTTCCTGCGCCTCATGGCGGCCTGCACCAGCGTGGTCCGTTGGGCCTGTTGGAACATGCGTCCCCTTCAATGGGGACTGGCCAGCCAATGGTCATAACGCTGCGATCCATTGGACCAGCCCGTGACAGTGATCCAGGAGATGTGGAACACTCTCCAATGGTGGATCGTTCCAGCACATCTGCAGGAGGGCATCCCATTCGTCCACCCCGAGCCGACGGTCTGTCTCTCGACCGATGCATCTCTGATGGGTTGGGGTGCCCATCTGGGGGAACACCGAACGCATGGCCTCTGGTCCCCTCGGGAGTCCCGATGCCAAATCAACCTGCTGGAGCTCCGAGCGGTCCGTCTAGCTCTCACTGCCTTCGCTCCGTTTCTACCGGGTCAAGTGGTTCAGGTCCAGATGGACAACACCATGACCATGTACTATCTGAACCGCCAGGGCGGGACGTGCTCCATGCTGTTATGCAAGGAAGCTGTCCGCATATGGTCCCTCGTGCGCAGCCTGGAGGCGGATCTCCTAGCCATTCACGTGGCAGGAGCCTCCAACACCCTGGCCGATGCCCTAAGCCGGACAGGGGCTGCGTCTCACGAGTGGTCTCTTCTGCCGGAGGTAGTACAAGATCTGTTCTCCCACTGGGGCATGCCTCAGGTGGACCTGTTTGCTTCCAGGGAGAATGTGAAGCTGAGTCTGTTCCATGCCCGCCCCCCTCAGCAGGGCTCGCTGCAGGGGGATGCCTTTTCGAGGCTGTGGACCCCGGGCCTCTTCTACGCCTTTCCCCCATTTCCCTTGATCTACAAGGTACTTCTCAAGGCGAGGAGGGACAAGCTGCAGGTGATTCTGGTAGCCCCAGACTGGCCCCGCCAGTTCTGGTATCCAGATCTCCTCAGCCTCAGCTCCAGGCTCCCGAGGCGGCTTCCAGCCCCCCGGACCTGATCTCAGTCAATCAGGGGAAGGTATTCCATCCGGATCTTCAATCCCTGCACCTGACGGCCTGGTTCCTGAGCGGCTAGAGTTCCAGGCTTTGGGTCTTTCCGACGTGGTCCTCAACGTTGTTGAGGCGTCCCGTAAGGAGTCGACCAGGAAGTGCTATGCCTTCAAATGGAAGAGATTCTCCATTTGGTGTCAGGGGAAGGGCTTGGACCCTTCCGACTGCCCCTTGGCAAGCATTCTGGACTACCTGTGGTCCCTTTCTCAGCAAGGGCTTCGGTCGACGACCCTTAAGGTGCACCTGGCAGCCATCTGTGGTTACCGGGCGTGGGCCGGCAAGCAGTCGGTGGCGCAGGAAAAGGTGGTCGGGCGCTTTTTCAAAGGCCTTGACCACATTTCCCCTCCGGTGCGAGAACCTCCACCTCCGTGGGATCTACTGCTGGTATTGGCCAAGCTTATGGGCAAGCCAGTCGAACCAATGCACAGGTGCGATATTTCACACCTGTCGTGGAAGGCTGCCTTCTTGGTGGCTATCACGTCAGCCAGAAGGATGGGAGAGCTCCAGGCACTTTCCATCGAGTCTCCCTACCTGGTCTTCCACAGGGACAAGGTTGTCCTGCGCCCCCACCCGAAATTCCTTCCGAAGGTGATGTCGGAGTTTCACCTTAACCAGGTGTTGACTCTGCCGGTGTTCTACCCCAGTCACACCTTGGAGGCAGAGTATAGGCTCCATACTTTGGACCCTAGACGAGTGCTCGCTTATTATAAGGAGAGGACGGCTGAAGTTCGGGGAGAGGTTCGCCAGCTGTTTGTCACCTATGCTGAAGCCGCACCTGGCAGACCTGCAGCAAAGCAGACGATAGACAGGTGGATCACCTCCTGCATAGAACTCTGCTACAGGTTGGCGGGCATGGAGCCTCCCAGAGGGATAAGAGCTCATTCTACCCGCCATACCGCTGCATCGGTAGCTGCTTCCAGGGACGTCCCTATCCAGGATATCTGCAGGGCTGCTACCTGGAAGTCGGCACATACCTTTATTACCCACTACCACATCGACCTCGAGTCATGCCGGGATGCTGATTTTGGGGCCTTGGTTCTCCAGTCTCTCTTTCCCAAGTAAGTATCAGGGGTGTGCGCCTTGCCTCCCTCCTCCCGGAGAACTGCTAGGAGTCTGCCAGAAACTGTGGATGAACAACATATCCATGTCCCTAGAAATACAGGTTACTCACCTGTAACAGGAGTCCTAGGAATGGTATATGTTGTTCATCCACACGACCCTCCCGACCTCCCTGGCTTCGACGCACAACCTGAGCTTCCAGCGGGCCAGGTCTGGCGTCATGGGGCGGAGCCGAGAGTTTTACCACCCGGGTGGGTGGGAGGAGCCAGCTTGAAGACCTTCCGGCAAGAATTAAAGCAGCAAGGATACCTGCCAGAAAGTGTGGATGAACAACATATACCATTCCTAGAACTCCTGTTACAGGTGAGTAACTTGTATTTCTGAATCACCAGTTATGTTATGAAGTACTATTCTTTGGCGTGTGGAGTATTTACAAATGTTGGGTGAGTACTTTTACTCATTAAAAAAATTTCTGAAGAGTATTTCCTAAAATGAGGTGAGTAAAATAGGCTGGTACACACCTATCTGGAGCCCTGGCTAGGAATCACTGTCCTAGCCAAAGTCTAGTCCAAACCCATCGCAGTCTCTTGAGTACATTGGAGCTATCCTAGATACAGTTATAGCCAGGACTTACCTCCCACCTACCCGGCAGGATACGCTTATAGCTCTGGCATTACACATAGAGACTCAGAAGATGATCGCAGCCAGACAAATGCGCCTTCTGGGTCACATGTCCGCTGCCACCCCTGTGGTGGCATTCGCCCGTCTCCACGAGACCTGTCCAGTGGACCCTCCATGATCAGTGGTCCCAAAAAATAGGACAGTTCGAGGATAAAATCAGGGTCACTCCCTCTCTGGAGTCAACCCTGACATGGTGGAGAGTCAGAACCAATCTGATTCAAGGAATGCCTTTCCAGTCCCCTCCCACGCAGACGCTAACCATGGATGCTTCCCTACTGGGCCGGGGAGTGCACTTAGGTCCTTATCAGACCCAAGGCCAATGGCCCTCTTCTCCCCATCTGTCTCTTGTAGATGAAAGCGGTCTGTCTGGCCCTTCAGGCATTCTGGCCCTGCCTCGAGCCAGGATCGTTACTGATCCAATCGGACAACACTACTGTAGTGTTCTACCTCAACAAGCAAGGGGGTACAAAGTCTCGCTCCCTGTGCATAGAGACCCTTGCAGTTTGGCAAGAAGCCCAATGGCAACAGTCGACGTTGACAGCTGGCCACCTACCGGGACACTGCAACTAGCTAGCCAACCAGCTGAGTCGCCAGCTTATAACTCACAAATGGACACTTCACGAACAAGTGCTCCAGGAAATCTTCAACCTATGGAGAACCCCACAGATGGATCTGTTTGCCTCCCCAGAGGATCACCGCCTTCCCAGGTATTTTTCCATTATCCCGAACAGAAGGGGACGATCTATATATGCCCTGTCCCAACCCTGGACAGATCTCTTCTTATATGCTTTCCTCCCCGTCCCTCTCCTGCAACAGACTCTACTGAAACTACAGTTAGAGCCAGCCATAATGATTCTCGTAGCCCCATTGTGGCCTCGCCAGACGTGGTTTCCCTTACTCCAACTGTCAGTATAGGAACCTGTCCCATTGACAGTCAGACCAGACCTCTTAACTCGTTGTCACTGGTCTCTCCTACACCCCAACCTGAAGGCTGTACGCCTTCACGCTTAGCTCCTGAGGACGCTTTCATAACTCGGTTACAAGTGTCCTCTCCTGTTGCCAATATACTCTTGGCCTCCCGTAAACCTGCAACAAGAGGAACATACAATTCCAAATGGAAACGCTTTTCCATCTGGTCAGCCTCTCGATCTTTGGACCCTTACTTCTTTCCGCTGACGAGAAAGTTCTGTACTACCTGGCCTCACTATCTGAGTCCGATTTAAGTTATTCTTCTATTAAAGTCCACTTGGCTGCCATCTCTGCTTTCTGTGAGCCGCTGGATGGCAAGTTACTGTACCAACATCATCTAGCTAAGATGTTTTTGAAAGGAATGTTGCATATTAAACCTCCTATCAGAAGACCCACTTCTCTATGGGATCTTAATTTTATGATAGAAAAATTGACCCTTGAGCGTTTTGAGCCAGCAGCCACTTGTGAACTCCATTTTCTTACATGGAAAACCCTATTTCTGGTGGCTATCACTTCCGCTTAACGTATTTTCGAGCTTCATGTTCTCATGTGTAGGGAACCTTATTTGATTTTCCACAAAGATAGGGTGGTCCTTCGTACCAACTCTTCCTTCCTAAAATAGTTTCTGAATATACTTTTAATCTGTCCTTAGAGCTTCCAGTCTACTATCCTGACTGCTCCAATCAAGGGGAACATGTACTGCATACTTTAGATGTCCATTGTATACTACGCTACTATACTAATCAAACTCGGTCGATTAGAAAGACGTCTCAACTGTTCATCTATTTTACCCAGGGTAGCGAAGGCCTCCTGGTTGCGACATGTACTGTTTCATCCTGGTTGGCACATTGCATTTCTTTTTGTTACAACATGTACAACAAGCCTTTACCTGTACCTGTCCAAGCCCACTCCACTAGAGCTATTGCCACCACTGCAGCTTGCTTTAAAGGAGCCTCCGTTTCAGAGATCTGCAATGCAGCTATCTGGTCCACAATCCATACATTCACAAGGCACTACAATCTGGATATTGTCTCACGACGTAGGATGGCCTTCGGCCATGCACTCCTACAAGGTCTCCTATCATAATTGTCCTCCCACATGGACATAACTGGTTGGGATTCATCCCAAAAGTATCAACTACTGCAAGAGACCACTCCGTGGAAGATAGTACTGTTACGTAAAAACTTACTGTAACAGTAGATCTTTGAAGAGAGTCTCTTGCAGTAGGTTGGTTCCCACCCTCCATTCCCTCCTACTCTAAGAGAGCAAGTTCTGGTCCAATGACTAGGGTTGGGACTCCTTTGTTACCTCGGCTTTCCTTCTGTCCTCGCTCTGCGAGCTGAGTCTGGTGGGGCAAGTGAGGATATCAGGGACCACCCACACTTATATAGGAAACAGGAAACTGATGTCGTGTGGGTGGTCCCTGGTGAAAAGCTGCTAGAAGAGGTGCCGTGCACCACAGCGACCTCTGCTGGATACCCAAAAGTATTACCTATTGCAAGAGACACTCCTCAAAGATCTGCTGTTACGGTAAGTTTTTATGTAACTGTACCTTCTAACCCCAGTAATGCTCAGTATATTCATAAATTTATGCAGTACTCCTGAGGGGTTGGACTGTCCGGAGAGATGGAACACATGCAAATGATGGAACACTTTCCACATGAGCATCTTTCAAACACTGCCTCTACCAACTGTCAGTGTTCTAACCTCTTCAGAATTTTCTCTCCACCTGAAAGGTCTGGGTCACTCGGAATTTTGTCCATCCACTTTCTCCTGCATGAAGAAAATTACAAACTTTCTATATAAGTATATTTTGTTTTCATATACTACCTCTCCTAATTGTTTAGCTAGTTAATCTCTGTTTACGGTTAAAAATTATTTTTCCGGTTCCGGTTCGGTATAACCGTGGAGGAACCGGGTTATTTTTAGTTAAAATTGGGGTTCTCTTACTTTTTATTTTAGTTTAAAAAAGTTGTTTAAATTAATTTGTAACCAGTAAATCTCAGTTACTGAACGGGTCCCTTTTTCTACTCCATCAGTTCGGTTCCCTCAGTTCCTCATCGGTTCTGGAACCGACAAGAACTGCAAAAAAAAAAAAAGAAAAAAAAAATAGTGGTTGGTGTTTTCTCCTTTTATTTAACATCATGTCGGAGAAACCTAAAAAGACCGGTGAGCCCGGCTTTAAAGAATTGTTTAAAGTGTGGAGAAGTATTTGCAAAGGCAGACCAGCACAGTTTATATGCGGTCTGTCTGGGTTTTGAGCACCTTAAAGGAGAATGTGAAGTATGTAAGGCATTCCCAGAAAAAACTGTTTAAAAACGCCTTGAAAAGCTCAAGAAAAAGCTTCCTAGGAGTCCCTCAGGCTCTGACCAGCCGGCACCCCTATTTTCTGTGGCTGAACCCACAATCATTACTACCCCTGCCCTGGGACGGGCAAAAAGGATAACTGAACTGGCTGACTCCCCAGTTCCTTCAAAGAAATCAAGGAAACTTAAACATGCAGAACCCTCGCCCTCTAAACTTCTGCATCTGGTCTGACTATGCCTTCAGTGCAGGAGATTGCCCAGGCATTTAAAATAATTCAGACCCTGCAAAATGTCATTCCTCCTCAGCAGCCTCCTGCCCCTCCTCAGGGTCCCCAGGCTGGCAGTAAGGTGTTACCACCCCTCTCAAGAGGAACAGCTTTATGATGCTGGTGATGTTTTTAGTGAGTAGGAAGAGCCTACAGAACCAGAAGTGTTCCCTGAACAGGACTTCTGCCCCCCCAACCCCCAAGGGTGTCTGAGAATTACTCCTCACATTTTACATTTGCCAGAAAGATGGCAGATGCTCTAGACATCTCCACAACTGAGCAGATTGAGGATGAGGAGGAGGTAGAATATATGGAAATGATAGGGTTAACACCCACAAAAGCCCTCTTCCTCCTCCCAGTGTACAAGTTCTTCAAGAAAGATGCCTTGAAGCTGCTGCAGACACCAAACACCATTCCTCCCCTTGACAGTAGAATGGATAAGAAATATCAGTTGGATCGAGAAGGGGCTGAATTCCTTTTTTCCCATCCAGATCACCAGGGGGTGATACAGCAAGCAGCCTGTGATAAAGCTAGGGTCCCTCTGTCCTCACATCTTCCGGACAAGGACTCCAGAAAAACAAATAGTATGGCCAAAAGAGGCTATTTGTCGGCCTCCTTGGCCATTTGACAGTCTAATTTCGAGGCTTATGCTGCCCAGTACCTGAAGTCACTGTGCCAGTCAGTTTTAGCTATGTCCCAAAAAAAACCCTCACCCTTTGCAGACAACCTGGCTGAAACTGCCAGGTTTGGGCTAGAGGTGGCTAATTATTGGTTCCAAATGGCTGCTGACACCAGTGACACTGCAGCCAGATGGATGGCAAACACGGTGGCTTGCTTGGCTCAGGGCCACGAACCTCACTCAGGATACCCTGTCCAAGGCATTGAATTTTCCCCAGAAGGGAAATTCTCTTTTTGGGGAGTCGACTGTTGTCTATATGAAGAAGGTGGATGAGTATAATGCCACTTACAGAAGCAACTCTGCCAAAGAGAGAGCTTCCTCATCCACCATGCCCTATGGAAGGGGGCCAGGGACAGGTCTTTTAATACCAGGCCCTTCTTCCAGCCAGTAGCTTTGCCCCAATATCAGCAGTATCCACAACAAGGATACTCCAGGGGTAGGGGTAGAAGGGGCTCCAGGCGAGGGTCTCAGACCCAACCTCCGCCCCAATACAAGCAGAACCCCTGAGGCTCAGGCCGCCTCCTCCCTCCCTGTCAGAGGCAGACTGTCCCGCTTCGTCCAGGCTTGGTTAAACATTACCATAGACAAGTGGATCCTGGAGGTAGTGGGTCAAGGTTTGTCTCTGGATTTCAAAACCTTTCCTCTCCAAAAGACCAGGGTTTTCAGCTTGCTTTCCCCTAGTAGAAAAAACATTGCTAGAATCAGAGGTTCGAAACCTGCTACAACTCAGAGCAGTAGAACCAGTTCCTACCTCCCTGAGAGAAAGGGGTTTTTACTCCAGATACTTCCTAACAACAAAAAACAATGGGGCGTGGTGGCCAATATTGGATCTCGGAGCTTTAAACAAGCACCTGAAAAAAAATGAAGTTCAAAATGGTAACTTTGGCCTGGATATTGCCAACAATCCAAAAAGGGAACTGGCTGGCATCACTGGTCTTGAAAGATGCCGATTTCCATATCCCCCAAAAAGGAATCTTACAGAAAATATCTAAGATTCAGACTTCCATCAGGCCATTACCAGTTTTCAGCCCTGCCTTTTGGCCTTTCTTTGGCTGCAAGGGTATTCACAAAGTGCCTAGCAGCTGTAGTGGCACATCTTCGAAGGCAGGGAGTAATTATTTTTTTGTATCTGGACGACTGGCTGGTGGTGGGAAAATCACCAGACAAGGTCAGACTTTCCCTGAAAGTCACCCCAAACCTTCTGTAGTCTCTGGGCTTCATTATCAACAAAATGAACTCAGTCCTCATACCTTCACAGATATTGCAGTGTATAGGGGCAGAAATCAACACTGTACAGGGCAGAACCTTCCTGCCTCTGGACAGGGTAAAAAGTCTTCAGTCAATAGCAAATTCCTTCAGAATACACAGATCAAAAACTGCAAGACAATTCCTGTAGCTACTGGGCCACATAGCTGCTTCCACAAGCACAGTGCAAGGCTCCAGGTTTCATATGAGAGACATTGTTTCATCTCAGGGCTCACTGGAGTCAAAAGAAAGACCCTTTTTCAAAGCTCGTTCCAGTAACAAGATCATTGTTACAGTCCCTCCTGTGGTGGAAAAAGGAATCCAACTTAAGACAAGGTATTACATGTCAGAGAGAGTGCCCCTCGGTTCTTCTCACAATAGATGCATCCCTCCTGGGCTGGAGCACCCATTTAGGAGATCACACAACCCAGGCACCTGGTCAGCTGCAGAATCCCTTCAGCACATAAACTTGCTGGAACTCAGAGCAGTCTTGCTATAACTCTAAAAGCATTCTCTTCTCTTGTACAGGGCAAGGAGAGTGGAGAGCTGAGAAAGGAGGGTGGAGACCTGCGTGGAGCTGTGGCTGCAGTCGGCAGCGGGGTCGAGGCTGGTGATCAGAGGAAGGAGAGCTGAGCTGTTTGGAGCTGAACTAGCAAGGGGCACAGGTGGCAGTCTGGCGACTGAAGCATGGATGGACGGTTGGCCAACCGCAGACAGCGGTGTAGGATCAGGCCAATCACGGAGAGAGAGGTGCCAAGGCAGTAGGCTTTAAAAATAGCCAGCCAGACCGATAGAAGGACTAAAAGTGGGAGCAAGGAGCATCCTGAGCTAAAGAAATCACTGTGAGGAGCTGGTTTCCAGCAAAGGAACTGGGTTCTGCGTTTCTCCACAGGGGACTTGGACTTTAACCTCGGTGGATATAGGAAATTGACACAGACACTAAGAAATCCTTCACAAAAGAACTGAAATTAAGGTGAAATGAACTGGGTCGAGACTACTGACACTGGAGGTGCTGGGAACTTGATCTTGGACTCCTGACGCTAGAGGTGCTGGGGATTTGGACTTGAACTTGATGACTTGGACTTGAACGTGGTGGCTATGGTTATTAATTCTTGATGCCTATGGTTTGCACATGCTTTATTATTTCCAAAAAGTCTTGACTGTGAGTTGGGTCTGAGGAGGGGGTGAGGATCGGGGGACCAAAAAATACATAAGGGTGATTTTAGGACTGTATCTAAGTATCTTAGAAGAAATGGTAGGGCAGCACAGAGGGAGGGGTGACCAAGGGAGGGGGAATTTTGGCAAGGTGGTGGGGTGCAGTGGCTGTGGAACGGCTATTTATTTATTTATTTGTTCTAGGATTACAAATACCTTTGAGCCGAGGCTCTTTTACAAAGCTTCCATGTCTTTGGTACAATTGAAACAACCATAAACAAAGGTAACAGTTTATAAAAATTAAAAAAAAAAAAAAAAAGTCTTGTGAGGAAAAAGAACAATATGGTGAAACTTAGGGAGGAAAGGGAAAGAAGGAGGGTGAAATCAGGAGACTAAGTGGATGGGAGAAAAGGGGAGGTAGGTGGGGAGGAGGTGGAAGGCGGGTAAGAATAGCGGTAGTGCAGCCGGGTGGCATTTGTCATGGGCAGCAGGGAGGTGAAGATGGGGTGTGCTAACAAAGTGCAAGGGTAGATGTGGATCAAAGGGTCCACATCTACTCAACTTCAATTTCAGCTTCAGCTATGGAACCAAAAGGCATGTTTAGCCACAACAGTCACAGAGGTTGGAGGCAGTGAGTGTTAGGTGGAGCAGAGTCTTAAAAGTGCTGAGCGATAGTGAGGATGAGATGTCGCTGGGAAGACCGTTGTACCAGCTAGTGGCCCTGTAAGCAAAGGATCTTTGGCCTTGTGTTGTGCGGCAATGTGGGATTTGCAGAAGCTGAGGTTTCGATCCCCTGATATGGCGGATGTGGATTCTCGGTTGTATGAGGGCACAGACTCCAGGGGGGCAAGGCCCAGCAAGATTTTCTTAGTAGTAATATAAGTTTGGTATTTTATTTGATTGGCAAGATTCAACCATCCAGTTTGAGAACAGAGGTCACAGGTGTGAGTTAGGCGTTGGGAGCCAGTGACAAGTCGACAGGCCTTGTTGAGGGCGGTGGATACATGTTTGAGTGCGGTGGTTGTAGCAGAGCTGTAAATGATAATGCCATAATCAATGATGGATATGATGGAGCTCTGCACAGCGACAGCGAGGGCTTCGGGTGTCCGCTGTTTCCTATGACAGAATAGCACACCTAGCCAGGAGTTAGCGGCTTTGGCGACATGGTCGATGTGGGCAGTGTGTAGGAGAGGTGATGGTCAAGGGTGATCCCGAGGTATTTAAAGTTTTTGACCTGTTCCAGCGTGACGCCTTGTCTGGTGATAACGAAGAGTTGGAAGTGCTTATGTTTATTATGGGAGCTGCTGAAGATCATGGCCTTGTTTTTTTTTTTTTATATTAAGGATCAGTTTGTGCTTTGTGAACCAATTCTCAACCGAGGAGAAGCCGAGATGGAGATTTTCTTGCAATTTCTTCGGGTCCTGGTGTGTGGCAAGGATTACTGCATCATCGGCATATAGGGTGATATGTTCAGTGCAGGAGTCCGGTAGGGTGTTAAGGAACGGGCTGAAGAGTAGGGGGCCCAGTATTGAACCCTGGGGGACTCCAGAGAGGACAGGTTTGGAATCAGAGTGCACATCCCCGATTTTTACACGCTGGGAGCGGTTTTCAAGATAGCTTTTGAACCAAGAGATTGAATCATTAGAGGGACCAGCATTTTTTAGTTGGCTCAGCAGGAGGGGGTGGTGGACAGTATCGAAGGCTTTGGTCAGGTCAATGAAAATAGCACCCGTTAGTTGTCCGTTGTCGAGGGAGCTGTGAATGGAGCTGGTGAATTAGAGTAAGGCAGAGGATGTACTATGACCTTTTCTAAAGCCATGTTGCTGTTTACAGAGATTATAAAAAAGGGTCTGAGAAATGGAGCTTTCTGATTGGCTGCAAACATTCTGACAACCTTATGTTAATCTTTTATTAACATACATGTAGAGCTTAACCATATGCTGAGCAAGATTTAACACTGTTTAAAAACATTTTTATTATAATGGCAATAAGGCACTCCCAGGGATTATGTTAATGGCCAGTTAATCACCTTGTAGGGGCATGTGGCACTCGGCTACACCTCGTTCCACACTACACCCCTAGAAGGTGATTAACAGACCATTGACATAACCCTTGGTCATACCTTATTGCTTAAATATTATAATTGTCCAGATGCTCGGTAAATTGGTCCGCTAATATATGTTCCAGTGCCTTCCGATAGGGGAGGCAGAATGGAGATAGGGTGGAAGTTCGCATGGTCAGTCTTATCACCACTTTTGTGAATCTGGGTAACAATGGCCATTTTCCATTTGTCCGGGAATTGGCTAAGAGAAAGAGAGAGATTAAATATCTTGGTGAGGGGCCCAAGTACCTCGTCAAGCCTTAGGGCCAGTAGCTTGAGTTCGTGTGTCATTGCTTGTTCTAGATTTGGTGATGGCTTTGGCAACGTAGTTTCGGACTTGAAGCTTCTTTAGTGCTTTAAAGTAGAAAGGTGGTTGACAGGCGTGGGTGGAGGAGTTGGGGGGATGGGAGTTGACGCATCTTGGAAGAAGTCAGAGGGGAGAACACTGCTAAGGTCAGTGAAAGCAATGTTAAAAGTGTTCGCAATAGTTTTAGGGTTGAGTATAGTGTGCCCATTTATGTTGAGTATGTTCGGCTAAGATTTTACCTGCTTCCCAGTGACATCTTTTAATGTTTTTCCAGAAATCCCTCCCATTTCCCCAGGAGTTAGTGAGGGCATTTTTATACTAGTCAGATTTCTGTTGCTGAATGGATTTGGTGCAGTCGTTCCGTGCCCGTTTATAATTCTGGATGTTGAGTTGCTTACTGGAGTTTCTAGCCAGTTCCCAGAGGTGGTCCCTGGATTTAAGTTTTTTTAGGAGGTCTCCTGACAGCCAAGGGTTACTGAGCGATTTAACTTTACGCTTTTTGGGGGGAACAAATGTATTACAGGCTTCATTGAAAATGTGAATAAATTGCTCCAGTGCAGTATTAGTATCTGTTTCCTTGAAGTTGGGGGACCAGTCCTGCAGACAGAGGTGCATTTGAGGTGGGGTAGCTGACCACGGGGTAGGACTCTGCTGGTGATGATTTTTGGAGGGGGCTTATATTATTTGTTTGACCAGGTACAGCTGATGGGAGAGTGGTCACTGAGTGAGTTAGGGAGGACTGAGGTTTTCGTGATCCGAGAGGGGTGGTTGGTTAGGATTCAGTCGAGTAGGGTACAGGTCCCAGTTCTGTAGTTCTTTCTGGTTGCATAGTCAACCATTTGAGTCAGGTTAGCTGATACAATGGAGTCCTTAAATGACTCACCATCAGCTGAGAGCCAATTAATGTTAGTCACCAAGAAGGATGATTTTGGAGTCCGATGGGTGGGATTTGACAAAGTCAAGGACAGCGGTTAGACCAGGTCCCTGTTCCTTAGGAGGTACGTAAACAGTGACAACTGTGAGGGCCTTATTGTGGGCGCCTAATAGGAGTCTGATGGGAAGAATCTGAGCAGGTGTTGCTGGAAGATTGGAATCGTTGGGGTGTCCTTGGAAAGTGTCTTACACATGTAAGGCACACCCTCCACCTGTTTTGGACTTACGATCAACCCGGAAGACATTGTAGCCAGGAAGGGTAATTGCCTGGTCAAGAATCTTTGGGGTGAGCCAAGTTTCAACTACTGACAGAATATCCGGGTTGTGTTGGGTGGTAAAGGCTTGCAGTGCATCAAGCTTAGTAAGTAAAACTGCAGATGTTTAGGCACATGATTGAGAGAGTGCCTGTTGGTTTGTTTTGGTTGGAGGTGTTTGGTCCGGGGTTAGGGTGAACAGTCCCTGATAGCAGCAGGAGGAGGAGGAGGAGCACAAGTTTCAGAGTGCATAGGTGGAGTTCAGTCAAAGAGCGGTTGCGTTTCTTTTTTTGAACAGTGGTATACCAGGTGGTAAAGTTGAAAATGCAACATTGGAATAGTTGTATACGATGTGGCTAGATGTGCCCAAGGCTCACACATGAGCAGGGACAGATCAATTTCGGTGGTGTGCCTCCAGGGGGAAGAATTTCCCCATTGCCAAATGATGTAAAATAATCAAATCCACAGGAAAAGGACCAGTACACTGTTTGATCTACAGTAACAAGACAAAGGATGTGTTAAATTCCTGGAACACTGGCCTGGGGCATATGCAGGAAGTTACAACCCTTTGTCAGTGTCTTCTCTTTGTTTAAAAAGGACAGGAAATGAGTTATAATATGCAGCTGTTTATAGTGTTACCACTTACAGAAATAATATCCATAAGCCTGAATGATTCATAGGTAACTGTACCTGAATAAAAAGCTATTTTGCATTGTTTTGATTTTATGGGCAGCATTCTGTTACAGTTCTCTTCACAGAACCAGTGAGTTAGAGTTTTAACTGTCATGTTTGAGCAAAGAACTCTAAGCATGGTTCTGATAGGACAATAGCTCATGTTTAGCATTCTGTACTCAAACAGTGACATAGTAAACACTCCAAATTACTGGTTCCATGAAGAGAACTGTGCTGAGTGTTGCCCATAAAAGGAAAACAACTGAAAACACAGTTTTTCACATCAGTGTTTATCAACGTACAGTTAAATATGGCTCAGTTGGAGGCAGGTTTATCACTTTTCTTACTAGGAACATTTGTAACTGCTGCCAATTAGCACACATTTCCTGTCCGCTTTAAATAGTGAATGGTTCTCAAAGACATGCAGATCCCTTTAGCAACAAGGTAGATGGAAATGTGGATTCAGTTTGCACTCCCCAGGTCAGAGCTTGTAGAATTTCTTAGCTGTACTTACTTTGATTGTGATGGCTCCCAAAAAAGTTGATTTATAATGAGAATCCCAATATCTTCTGGTGATGTTTTACAGTTTCTTACTCCAGGAAACTTTCACAGATCTCATAGCCAAGAATGGTCTAGTTCCTCCAAGCCAAAACACATGAAAATCCACAAAACTAAACTACTGACAGAGACAAACACAAACACCCAGCCACACAGCCCAAGTAGGCGGAGCTCTATGATTCTAAATTGGACTTGGAGGATGGGGAGGGGGGTTGTATGATGTGTAAGCAGCTCACTCATCTGAGAGAGGAAGTGGTGGGGCTGAGGTGGGGGTTAAATGGGGGAGCTGGGGAAGGGGTAGAGAGAGACTGGGACGGTATAAGCCAAGGAAGGAGTGGGAAGGGCTGAGTGGATTCACTGGAGGATCAGATACACTGTTCCAGAAGTCAGAGGCTTGGGAGGGAGAGGTTGGAAGGGGATCCAGAGGGGATAGACCAGAGGTGGTAACAGACAACAGCAAGTCCAGATTTGAGACAGTATCGCCCAAGATGGGAGGAAGGGGGTCAGTGGGAACTGACAGCAGGAAGTCTAGAGGCACAAAAATGATGCCTGTAGCTAGAGAAAAGGGGTCAGTCAGGGATCAGGAGGAATGGAAGACGGTAGGCTCAGGAAAAGGCAGACAGATGCCCAGTATGAAGGACAACGCAGGCATAGGTGAAATGGGCCAGAGGGTGGAAGTAACAAATAATTTTGCCCTCCTAGGTATTCTAGTCGAGGACATCGGAGAGGAAGGGGTCCGGAAGGGGCCTTCAGAGAAGGGAGGTGCAGAGCGGCTGGGGGATGTGGGGGAAAATATCTCAGGTGCAGTGGAGGGGGGGAGGAGGGGGCAGGCACATCGCATGCAGGAGAAGGGGTGGAGGAGGGGACTGGCACATTAGGGACACACCAAAAGGTGGCACTTGGGGAACTGTGGCGTAAGAAAAGGGGCAGGAAGGAAGCACTGGAAGAGCTGGAGTTGAGCTCCTGGGAGGCTAAAAATGAACTGGAGGAAATCCTGCAGGGTAGGAGCTGCAGTAGGAGCCTGGGGCATGTGCCAGGCAAGGTGCAGGAGAGAGGAAATATGCAGACAGAGCAGGTGGTAAGGAGGAAGACTTCCCCATGTGGGGTACGGTGCTCAAAACCTTCTGCAAAGATGGGCAGGACAAGAACAGTTGGAGGGGGATCAAGCACAGTTGGCACAATCTCGCACAGTGATGCAGACGAGGGTAGGCCAGGAGCATTTAGAGGGGGGTCAGGTGAAATTGGATCATGCTCAAGCAGTGAAGCAGGAGGGGTCTGCAGGGATGAAGGAAGCCAGGCGGAAGTACAGGGGATGAAGAGGTATGGGGGGGGGATTCTGATGAAAGGCTAAAGGGAGAGGGTGAAGAGGTACAGATGCTGGGTGTGGGTAAAAATCAGGATAGGCTAGGTGATGGGGAACAAAAGATGAGCAGGGGCAGAAACCAAGTCAGGATGGAACATGAGGAGGAGTCCAAAGGGAGCCAAACCCCGCGACACAAAGCTAGAGTCCAAAAGGACACCCAGGAAGCAGGGGGCAGTAGAGTGGCACTCTTGGGGGATTTGATAATTAAGGGGCTAAAATGGGGAAGGAAGGGAGCAAACAACAATGCAGTATGGGTACAGTGCATGCCAGGGATGACAGTGCTGGAGGTGAGGCATCATATTCCTTCCTGGGGTAAGCAGCAGGATGAAAGGACACTTCAAACAACATGAAGTGTCTTGCTGTATTCTGACAGTAGCAGTGAGTCCCAACCTTCGAACTGCCCCGGAGATGAAAGAGTTAACTTTCCATGCCAGGCATGGAACGCTGAGCACGAGCTCGGCTGAGACTCTGTCTGTTGCTGTTTAAACTCAAACCGTTAGATTCTTTACTCCGCCTCACTGAACAGTCGCTCCGGAGATTTCTCCTTCTGCTAGAGTTCAGTTTGTCCCGATTCAAAAATACCGCTTTTCTCGGTTTTTGACCGAATTTAAACCGTAACCTGTCGGTTCAGTCTCTGTCTGTGGTATTTGTGAGTACTAGATAGGTTATATTTTATTCTGTTCTGTGTGGAACTTGTAAGCGGTTCATCGGTTCAGTTTGAACCGATCAAGTTGATAGAAAATCTTAATTTGTACTTTTAGAGTGTGGTTATCGGTTCTTAAAAAAAAAAAAAAAAAAAAAAAAAAGTTTTATTACGGGTTTTCCACGACCCGTGACATGGTCAGGAACCGATAAAAGGGTCTTGCCTGGCGGATTGCCATTAAAAGGGTAAGTTTGGTTAGGACTGGCACTATGTCTGAGAAACCCAAAAGAAAAACCGGGCCCACTGGGTTTCAGCACTGTAGTGTGTGTTGGGAAGTCTTTGCTAAGGCTGACCCCCACAACACCTGTGTTTATTGTCTGGGGTTTGACCACCTCAATGCAAACTGCCAGATTTGTAAAAATTTCCCTGCAGCTACCCTAGAAAAGAGAGTTGGTAGGCTCAGGGAAAGGGAGGCCAAAAAGTCCGCTGAACCGGATGGCCAGCCCGGTTTGGTTCAAACCGAACCAGAAGGAGTGCCCTCTGACCAGGGCGAGACTTCTTCGGGCAAAAGGAGAGCCGATTCTGAGGAGTCGGTTCCGTCTAAGAGAACTAGAAAAGAAAAATCAGCTGGTGTGGAGCCAAAACTTTCCTCTCCAAGCGCTGAAGAAATAGCCAAAGCGATCAAAATTGTGCAGTCGCTTTCCCCGGTTCCGACTGAACCGGCACCATCAGGCAGGCGCTCGGTTTGGCCGGTTCCACCGGTTCAAGAGTATGATTTAGAGGAATTTTATGAACCGGAGGAGGAGGAGGAAGAGGAGTATGAGGAAAGTGAATGTGGTTTTGAAAGTCTGGATGTGCCTGTTGACCCGGACATCTCCCCAGACAGACCTTCAGGAGTGTCTCCTCCTAGGCTTTCTGAGTCCCCCTCCCATTTCATGTTTTATAAAAAAGTGGCTGAAACCCTCCAGCTTCCTATGGAAGAAGCTGTGGATGACCAGGAGGAGCCTGACTATGTAGAAATGATGGATATCCCAGAGTCTAGGAGGCTGTCTGTTCCCTTACACAAATCTTTTGGGAAACAGACATTTAATATTTTAAAGACTCCTAACACTATACCTCCTGTGGATAAAAGAATGGACAAGAGGTATACATTGTCAGGCTCAGATACGGGGTTCCTTACACAACAATGCAGCCATGTTGGGGTAGTGCAGGCTGCAGCCTGTGATAAGGCAAATATTCCCTTGGCCTCACACCCCCGGACAAGAACTGCAGGAGGATTGATGCCATGGCAAAGAAACAGTACATGGCAGCATCCTTGGGACTCAGGCAGACCAATTATATGGCCTATACTGCTAGGTGTCAAAAATCCAGATGGGACAGTGTTATGGCTTTAGCAAAACAGGTCCCTGACCAGCTTGCCAAGGAGCTGGAGCAGGTGGCTGCTGATGGTATTGAGGCATCCAAGGTGCAATTCCATGCTGCAGTGGACTCCAATGATGTGTCATCTAGAGTCATGGCTACATCTGTGGCACTTCGTAGAATGGCTTGGCTCAGATGTACTAGCCTGTCACAGGATACCCAGACTAAGGCCATGGATTTTCCTGTTGTGGGTAATTCTCTGTTTGGGGAGCAGACAGAGAATTACATGAAGAAAATGGATGAATATAGGACCACCTATAGGAGTGCACAGGCCAAGGAAAGGCAGCATCCCAGGGGCAGGGGCAGGCCTTTCCATAGGCCTTTCTACCAAGCCCAGTCCTCCTCTTCTGCTTATGCCCAGAGGGGGTTCTTTAGAGGGAGAGGCAGACGGGGTACAAGCAGGCCTGCTTCCACCCCTCAGCCTAAAGCCCCTGCCAAACAGGCACCCTGATGGGTTTGCCAGGGCCAATTCTCAACTACCTGTAGGGGGCAGGCTGGCTTACTTTGTCCAGGACTGGGAGTCTCTGACATCAGACAAATGGGTCCTGGAAGCAGTAAGCCAGGGACTGGTTCTCAGCTTCAAAAAGTTTCCAAAGATGAGAACCAGATCCTTTCCACCTGCAAATCCCTCAGAGACACTTGCCCTAGAGGCAGAGGTCTCTTCCCTCCTAGTTCTCAGAGCTGTGGAAAGGGTTCCACCCCTACACCAGGGCAAAGGGTTGTACTCCAGGTACTTCCTTACCCCAAAAAAGACAGGAGAATGGCGGCCCATCCTGGATCTCAGATACTTAAACAAGCACCTTTTAAAACCAAAATTCAAAATGGTGACTCTGGGAATTATTCTACCCTTTCTAAGGCCAGGGGACTGGCTAGTGTCCCTGGACCTCAAGGATGCCTACTTCCATATTCTCATCAGAAGCTCCCATCGAAAGTACCTCAGGTTCGAGCTGCCCTCAGGCCATTACCAGTTCAGAGCAATGCCCTTTGGTCTGACCTCTGCTCCAAGGGTATTCACAAAATGCCTGGCAGTGGTAGTTGCTTTTCTAAGAAGGCAAAGGATTGCCATCTTCCTTTATTTGGACGACTAGCTCATAGTAGGCCAGTCACCAGACCAAGTCAAGTTACACTTACAGATAACTCAGCAACTGCTCACCTCTTTGGGTTTTCTTCTGAATCTTTCAAAGTCAGTTCTATAGCCTGTCCAGCTCCTCACCTTCATAGGCGCAGAGCTAGACACAGAAAAGGCCAGAGCTTTCCTTCCCCTGGATAGGGCAAAGACCCTTGTCTCTCTGGCCTCCTCATTCACCCTGCAGGTGTCTCGACCAGCAAGGCATTTTCTACAGCTCCTGGGGCACATGGCTGCTTCTACAGCAGTAGTGCAGGGCGCAAGATTTCAGATGAGGGACATTCAGTTCCATTTGAGAGCCTTTGGTCTCAAAGGAAAGACCCTCTGACCAAATTGATCCCAGTGACTCGAACCCTGATCCAGGCCCTACAGTGGTGGCAGGATCAGAACAATCTGAGACAAGGGGTTCCCTTTGTCACTCAGTCTCACTCTTTAATCCTTACTACAGATGCCTCCCTTTTGGGGTGGGGGGCTCACATGGGCGACCTGACCACCCAGGGGTTGTGGTCCCTTCAGGAATCTCTGCTGCACATCAGTCTGTTGGAACTCAGAGCAGTATTTCTAGCACTTCAAGCTTTTTCCAAATCTGTTCAGAACAAAGTTATCCAGGTCAGAACAGACAACACCACCACAATGTGGTACATCAGCAAGCAAGGAGGCACTCGGTCTATGGCCTTGTGCACAGAAGCAATGAAGTTGTGGTCTCTGGCTTACTCCCTGAACACCTCCCTCACGGCAGTTCACCTCCCAGGCAAGGACAATGTCCTGGCAGATGCTCTCAGCAGGATATCCCAGGGCCATCACGAATGGTCACTGGATTCCCTGGTCTTGGAGGTGATATTTTCCAGATGGGGCACCCCGCAGATAGATCTTTTTGCAGCACCAGACAATCACCAACTTCCCTTTTTGCTGCAGGCCCCAGTGTTGGGCTCAGTCCTCCTGGATGCCTTAGTTCTCAGTTGGGAAGGAAGTTCCTGTATGCTTTTCTCCTTCCTCTCCTGTTCAAAGTGCTAGTCAAAATCAGATCTCAACGTGCAAGATGATCCTGATTGCTCCAGACTGGGCCAGACAGCCCTGGTATCCTCCTACTGTCCTTAGCAGTCCATCTTCCCTGTGTCTTCCCAGGAATTACAACCTGTTAACCTGTGCTCAGGGGAGGGTTTGGTACCCGAATCTCAAATCTCTCAATCTCAAGGCCTGGCTCTTGAAGAGTTAGAGTTTGCTGATTTACACCTCTCCCAAGGTGTAATGGATATTCTGAAGGCTTCTAGGAAACCTTCCACCAGGGCTACTTATAATTCCAAATGGAAAAGATTTTCCATATGGTGCTCTGGGAAGCATATTCCCCAGAGTCTGCTGATCTGCCCACAGTCCTTGATTATATGGTCCATTTAAATAGCTTGGGGCTGAGACCAGCTACACTGAAGGTGCATCTGGCAGCTGTTTCTGCTTTTATTTCAGCAGGTAAGCCTTCTTCTATTTCAGCTCACCCTGTATTCTCCAAGTTTTTCAAGGGATTGCTTCACACCAACCCTCCATTCAGGGACCCTGCCCCTGCTTGGGACCTTAATGTTTGCATTGCTCAGCTTTTGCAACCCCCTTTTGAGCCTTTGTCTTCAGCAGAGCTTAAGTACTTGACTTGGAAAACTGTGTTTCTGGTAGCCATCACTTCTGCCAGGCAGCATAAGTGAATTACAAGCTTTGTCAGTGGAGCCTGATTTTATCTCCTTTCATAGAGATAAGGTGGTCCTCAGGACTAACAGGAAGTTCTTGCCTAAGGTGGTTTCAGATTTCCACCTTAATCAGTCTATGTCTCTTCCTGTGTACTTCACTGACCACTCCTCCTCTGGCGAGAGGAGGCTGCACAGTTTAGATGTGAAAAGAGCCCTTAGCTACTACATAGAGCGTTCCAAGGGTCACAGGTTTGACTCCCTCCAACTGTTCCTCACTTATGGTGAGTTTGGCAAAGGGAAACCTGCCACTAAAAGATCCATTGCCAGGTGGATTGTCTCTTGTATCCAATTTTGTTATGAAAAACTGGGTAAGGTTCCACCCTCAGGCCTGAGGGCTCACTCTACCAGAGGTACAGCTGCTTCCCTGGCTGCTGCCAGGGACATCCTATTCTAGAGATATGCCTGGCAGCTACCTGGAAAACAGTTCACACTTTTGCAAGCATTACTCCCTGGATATCCAGGCTGGAGTGATGCTGGGTTTAACACAACTGTGCTTCAGAGCCTATTTCTAAGTAGGTTCTGTCCCTCCTCCATGGAGGTACTGCTTGTAGTCTGCTACTGTCAGAATACAGCAAGACTTCATGTTGTTTGAAGAAAAAATTACTCACCATAGTAATGTTGTTTCTTCTAATGGAGTCTTGCTGTATTCTGACCTCCCCCCTGCCCCTCTCAGAACCTCTGTTTTTGGGATGTGGGTGGGCAGTGGCAGTGTTGGCACTCAGTAGGTGCCCACCTTGTTGTTTTCACCCCCTTTTTCTTGGGTGAGTGGATGTTGTGTTTTTCATTTTTCGGGTCTCCTGACTTGAGTCTTTGTTTTGGGACCAAAAAATGTGTTTTATGTTTAGTAGCCAGTTGGCTAGTGTAGGTTTACAGCTTCCACACAGGACCTTAGTGAGTTTAGCTTGTAAAGATCTGACGGTTTGAGTTTAAACAGCAACAGACAGAGTCTCAACTGAGCTTGAGCTCAGCGTTCCATGCCTGGCATGGACAGTTAACTCTTTCATCTCCGGGGCAGTTCGAAGGTTGGGACTCACTGCTATTGTCAGAATACAGCAAGACTCCGGTAGAAGAAACAACATTACTAAGGTGAGTAATTTTTTCATCGGGTCTTTCACCTGGGCACAAATGACTTGGAAGGGAACAGTCTGATGGAGGTGCAGGCAAGGTTCGAGAAGCTTGCTAGGTTCGGTAGGAGCAACACTGTTTTTCCTTCCATTTCCTTCTCTGAGGTGTTGCCAGTACCAAAAGCGAGCACACCCAGAAAGGAGAAGATAAGGGCATTCAACAATTGGCTACGAGGTTGGTGCAGTCGGATGGGGTTTGGCTGGATAGGTGACTGGGGCTCTACATGGGAGGAGGAGGGAGGGGGGCTGTATGCCCAAGACAGGCTGCACCTGAGCTCTTCAGGGGCAGCTGCACTAAAGAGTAAACTGGGTGACTATATGGCAAGGAAGTTCAATTTAAATTAAATAAGGGAGGGTGGCTAAGGACAGGGCCAGCCTTACGTGAGACAGAGCAGAGAGGCTGTCAGCCCCCCCCCCCCCCAAAAGTCACAACACTCATTAAGGGAACACTTAGCAGCACTGAAGGACAGGATAGGGCTACAAATGCCAGTAGCCTGGGGAACAAAATGGGAGAACTGGAGGCCACCATGATGAAGGAGAACCTAGACATTGTAGCAGTGAGTGAGACTTGGTGGAATGAGCACTAAGCCTGGGAGACGATGATCCCAGAGTATCAGTTGTTTAGGAAAGATAGGGAGGGGAAAAGGGGGGAGGGGTGGCATTCTGTATCAGGGAATGTATTGGGACCATGGAAGGGCAGGATGAGGAGGGGTAAACAGAGATAATGTGGCTCACCCTAGACAGGGGACGGGGGGGGGCCTGCGTGTTGGGGTAGTCTGTAGGCCTCCTATGCAGGGGGAGAAAGGAGGTAGACACTTTGTAGAATCAGTAGCAAGGATGGCACGGAGAGAGGAAATTGTGTTAGTTGGGGACTTAAACCTTCCGGACATCAACTGAGAGGCCCAGACAGCAATCTCCGCAAGGAGCAGGGGCATCTTAGAGGCTCTTCAGGGCATATTCCTGCAACAAAGGGTCGGTGAGCCTACTAGGGGTGTAAACCTGTTGGATGTGGTCCTCACAAATGGGGACAGTGTGGTGGAGGTGGGGAAGAGCTTGGCACCAGTGACCACAGGGGTGTCAGGTTCAGGGTGAGAGTGGGCAGGGAGAGGGTTAGGACAAGAACCAAGGTAATGGACTTAAGAAAGGCTGACTTTCATGGAATTAGGAAGGTAGTTTGGGAAGAAATGTTGAGGATAGGGGATGTGCAGGGGGTGGAGGAATTATGGGCAGCCATCAAGAGAGGGGTATTTAAAGCCATGGACTCATGTATAAGAGGGGTAAGAAAGAATAGAAGACAGAAAAGACCTCTATGGTTCACTAGAGAGGTGGCGTTAGGGGCCAAGGAGAAGACTAAAGCATTGAAGAGGTACAGGAGGACACAAAAGGATGAGGACAGGGAAACCTACAGGGAAAAAGAAAGGCTGGGCAAAAGATAAGGAGGGCTAAGGGGCTACTGAGGAGAGGATAGCAAGCAGAGGGACAGAACCTTCTTTAGGTATGTTGGAGAAAGGAGGAGGGCACAACATGGGATTGGAAGGATAAGGGGGGAAGTGGAACAATACTGGAAGGGGACTTCGAAAAAGCAGAGGCGTTAAACGGCTATTTTGCCTCAATCTTCATGGAGGAAAGGGAGGGTAGGGGACCAGGAAGGGGTGGGGAGGGTGACAGCCACAGTCAGGTGGCTATGGCAGAATTCACTGCTGAAGGAGTAAGGGAAGAGCTGGGTAGACTTTGGGTAGACAAGGCAATGGGGCCTAATGAAATACACCCAAGGGTTCTTAAGGAGGTGAAGGATGAACTGGCACTGCATCTAGCGTGGCTGTTTAACTTGTCCTTGGTTACAGGGATGGTACCAATGAACTGGAAGAGGGCAGAGGTGGTCGCACTACATAAGGGGGGGCCGAAGGACGAGGTCAGAAACTGCCGTCCTATTAGTCTTATCGCGGTGGTGGGGAAGGTAATGGAAGCACTGCTTAAGATCAGGTTGATAGAATACTTGGAGATGAATGGCATGCAGGATGACAGGCAGCATGGCTTCACCAAGGGAAGGTCCTGTCAGACTAACCTGATAGTTTTTCGATGGGGTGACACAGATAGTGGACCAGGGAGAAGCAGTGGATGTGGCCTATCTGGATTTCAATAAGGCCTTCAATACAGTTCCGCATGGTGGAATGGTACATAAGCTGGACAGACTAGGGGTGGACAACAGGATCACCAGGTGGGTGGAAAACTGGTTGAAGGGAAGGAGTCAGACGGTGGTGGTAAATGGGATACATTCCAGGGAATGGGCAGTGACCAGTGGGGTGCCACAGGGGTCAGTGCTAAGACCAATACTCTTCAACATTTATGTTAGTGACTTAGCAGAGGGTTTGGAGGGATGGGTGTGCCTGTTCGCAGACGATACAAAAGTCTGCAATAGGGTGGATTCACCTAGTGGGGTGCAAGCCATGAGGCGGGACCTGGAGAGGCTGGAGAGGTGGTCTGGCACCTGGAAATTGAAGTTTAATACACAAAAGTGATCGCTGATGCACCTTGGGAGGAAGAATAGGAGGGAAACTTACTCCCTTGGGGAGTTGGTGATTAAGGAGAAGGAAACAGAAGGGACCTGGGATTATGATATCGCATGACCTCAAGGTGGGCAGCCAGTGTAGCAGGGTGGTGGGAAAGGCAAATGGAATGTTGGCCTGCATTGCGAGGGGTTTTAATAGCAGGAAGAGGGAGGTGCTAATGCCATTATACAGAACCGTGGTTAGGCCGCATCTGGAGTATGAGGTGCAGTTCCGGAGGCCTCACCTCTGAAGAGATGTTGAGCTGATGGAGAGGGTGCACAGAAGGGCAACCAAAATGGTACGAGGGATGCAGAATGTACCCTATGAGAGAAGATTGAAAGGGCTGAATTTCTACCCTCTGGAGACTAGGAGGGAGAGCAGGGACATAATTGAGACCTTTAAGCATCTGAAGGGAATAAATAAGGTAGAGGGTAACAGCTTGTTCAATTGAAGAAGGGAGTGAACACGAGGGGACATAGCCTCAAACTGGAAGGTGGGCAATATAGAGGTAATGTCAGGGGGCACTTTTTCACAGACAGAGTGGTGGAGGCCTGGAACAAGCTGCCAGAAGAGGTAGTGGCAGCTTTAACGGTGGAGGGGTTCAAGAGGGGTTGGGAAAAGAGGGTGGAAGCATAACAGAAGGGGGGAGGTAGGGTGTTGGGCAGACTAGATGGGCTGTGGTGCCTTTCAAACATGAAGTCTTGCTGTATTCAGACATAATGCAGTTAGCCCCAACACTTGAACTGCCCTGGAGAGGAAAGAGTTAACTCTATGCAGAAGCATAGAATCTTGAGCTCGAGCTCGGTATTCAAACCTCCGTGGTACTTCCCAGTGTAACCGTCAGATTCTTTACTCCGCCTAACAGTGAAGTCGCTCCGGAGATTTCCTCTGCTCGGTTCGGTATAAGAAAAATAAAGCATTCGGTTTAAACCGCATATTTTTATTTTCTGATTTTTAGCCTCTGTCTACAGTACAGGTAGTATGTCGATAGGTAGTGACTGTGTTTTATTTAAAAAGAGTGGAAATTGTCTTTCTTGGGTTTCTTTCCGGTTGGTCCGGTTTGGAACAGACTTTGTAAAATTTTTCTCTCTTTCTGGGATTAGTGTGGTGGTCTGGTACTGATCGGTTTCAAAAGAACCAGACTTTTGCTGGTTCTTTTAAAAAGCCCGTGACACGGTTTGTAACCGATTGGTTGCTTTATTACCTGGCTTGAAAGCTTCTATAGGGTAATTTGTTAGGCTGGCCATGTCTGAGAAACCCAAGAAGAAAACCGGTCCCACTGGGTTTCAACACTGTACTGAGTGTGGGGAGGCCTTTGCTAAGACCGACCCCCACCTCATCTCTGTTTATTGTCTGGAGTTTGACCACCTCAAGTCAGACTGCCAAATCTGTAAAAACTTTCCTAAAACCACTCGAGATAAACACTGAGTAGGCTGAAGGAAAGGGAGGCCGAGAAGTCCGTAGATCTGGATGGCCAGCTCAGTTTGATTGCGGACGAACCTGAGGAGGTGCCTACTGACCTAGGCGATACCTCCTCTGGCAAAGGAAACCAACCGAGGTCAGTTCCGTCAAAGAAAAGCGTAAGTCTGCCGGTTCAGATCTTTTATCCCACTTTCCAACCAGACGAAATAGCCAAAGCGATTAGTATTGTCCAATTGCTTAGACCGGTTCCATCTGAACTGATAACGCTGGTTCGGTCGGATCAGTCTCCTCCGGATTATGACGCAGATGCTTATTATGAGGAGTGGGAGGGAGACGAAGACTATCCCGGTGATGATGATGATAATGACGATGAAGGGGGTTGGGATGTGCCCATTGAACCGTACATCTCCCCAGACATGACCTCAGGGGTGTCTCCTCCCAGGCTCTCTGAGTCCCCTTCACACTTTTTGTTCTTCAAAAAGGTGGCACAAACCCTGCAACTTCCCTTGTTGAAGCAGCAGAGGAGGATGAAGAGCCTGATTTTTGTGGAAATGGACATCCCAAAGTCCAAAAAGCTGTCTATCCCTCTTCATAAATCTTTGGGGAAACAGACACACAAAATTTTACAAACCCCTAATTCAATACCTCCTGTGGAAAAGAGAATGGACAGGAGGTATTCGTTATCGGGCACAGCTGCAGCTTTATAGTCATTGCAGCCATGTTGGGGTAGTGCAGGCTGCAGCCTGTGACAGGGCTAACATTCCTTTGGCTTCACCCCGATGAGGACTGCAGGAAAGTGGATGCCATGGCCAAAAAACAGTATTTGGCATCCTCTTTGGGACTCAGGCAGGCTACTTGTGTAGCCTACACAGCCAGGTGCCAGAAATCCAGATGGGACACTGTTCTGGAACTGGTTAAACAGGCCTCTTCCCAGCTAGCCAGGGAGCTGGAGGTGGTGGCTGCTGATGGAATTGAGGCATCAAAAATGCAATTTCATGTTGCTGTGGACTCCAGTGATGTGGCATCTAGAGTCATGGCTACATCTGCGTCTCTCAGAAGACATGCTTGGCTCAGATGTACTAGCCTTTCACAGGATGCCCAGACTAAGGCCATGGATTTTCCTGTAGTAGGTAACTGTCTTTTTGGGGAGCAGACAGAGGCTTACATGAAGAAAATGGATGAATATAGGACCATGTACAGGAGTGCACAGGCCAAGGAAAGGCAGGCCACTCCGCACAAGCAGCAGTCTAGGGGCAGGCCCTTTCAAAGACCTTTTTACCAAGCCCAGGCCTCCTCTCCCTTCCCACAGAGGGAGTTCTTCAGAGGGAAGGGTAGGAGTGGGATGAGCAGGGCTGCTCCCTCCTCCTGTCAGTCTAAGGCTCCTACCAAGCAGACACCCTTATGTGTCAGCCCGGGTTGACTCCCCATTTCCAGTAGGAGGCGGGTTGGCTTACTACTTCCCGGCCTGGAAGTCTGTGACCTCAGACAAGTGGGTCCTGGAAGTAGTAAGCCAGGGACTAGCCCTCAACTTCAGAAAATTTCCAAAAAGAAGGGCCAAGTCTTTTCCACCTGCATCAGTCTCAGAAACCCTTGCGCTAGAGGCAGAGGTTTCCTCTCTTCTAGCTCTCAGAGCTATAGAGAAGGTTCCGACTCAGCACAAGGGAGAAGGACTGTATTCAAGGTACTTCCTTACCCCAAAGAAAACAGGGGAGTGGCGACCCATCCTAGACCTAAGGTATCTGAACAAACACATTTCAAAGCCCAAATTCAAATTGGTAACTCTGGGAATAATCTTTCCCTCTCTAAGGCCAGGGGATTGGCTAGCATCTCTGGACCTCAAGGATGCCTACTTCCATATTCCTGTCAGGTGCTCCCACAGAAAATACCTCAGGTTCGAGTTGCCTTCAGGCCATTACCAATTCAGAGCCATGCCATTCGGTCTAACATCAGCTGCAAGGGTGTTCACAAAGTGCCTTGCAGTAGTGGTGGCTTACCTCAGAAGACAGGGTATCACCATCTTTCCGTATCTGGACGACTGGCTGTTAGTGGGTCAGTCTCATTTACAGGTCAAGTCAGTTCTTCAAACTACCCAGGACCTACTCAGCTCCTTGGGTTTTCTTCTCAATCTTCCAAAGTCTGTACTCGAACCAGTTCAGCTTCTCACCTTTATAGGCATAGAGTTGGACACTGTACAAGCAAAAGCCTTCCTTCTCCAGGCAAGGGTAAAGGCCCTAGTGGATCTCGCTTCCTCCTTTTGATCTCATGTCTCCTGCCCAGCAAGACAGTTCCTCCAGCTCCTGGGCCACATGGCAGCTTCCACGGCAGCGGTGCAGGGAGCAAGATTCCTGATGAGGGACATTCAGTTCCATCTGAGGTCTTTTTGGTCTCAAAAGAAGGATTCACTTACCAATCTGATTCCAGTGACTCAGACTCTGGTCCAAGCTCTCCAGTGGTGGCTGGGCCAGGACAACCTCAGACAAGGGGTTCCATTTCTCCCTCAGGTCCCATCAGTAGTTTTAACTACGGATGCTTCTCTCCTATGGTGGGGCGCCCATCTGAGAGCCCTGACAACTCAAGGGCTCTGGTCTCCACAGGAGTCTCTCCTTCATATCAATCTCCTGGAACTCAGGGCAGTTTTCCTAGCCCTGCAGAGCTTCTCAGATTCAGTCAAGGGCAAGGTGGTCAAAGAAAGAATGGACAACACCACCACAATGTGGTACATCAACAAATCAACAAGCAGGGAGGCACTCTGTCCTCAGCCTTGTGCACAGAAGCCTTGAAGCTGTGGTCTCTGGCCTATTCTCTTCAGACTTCTCTGGTAGCAGTTCACCTTCCAGGGAAGGACAACATACTAGCAGATGCTCTGAGCAGAATTTCACAGGGACACCACGAATGGTCCCTGGATCCTCACATACTGAAGGTCATCTTCTCTAGGTGGGGCACTCCAGAGATAGATCTCTTTGCAGCACCGGACAATCATCAACTTCCTTTGTTTTGTTGCAGACCTCCAGTCCTGGGGACGGTTCTCCAGGATGCTCTCTCTTTGGACTGGAAGGGCAGGTTTCTCTATGCCTTCCCTCTGCTGTTCGGAGTTCTGATCAAGATCAGGACTTAACCCTGCACAGTGATGCTGGTGGCTCCAGATTGGGCCAGATAGCCTTAGTATCCTCTACTACTGTCCTCGTCAGTGTCACGTCCCCTGTCTCTGCCCAGGATGTACATTCTCCTGTCCTCTTCCCGGGGCGGATCTAGTACCCCAATCTCCAGTCTCTCCATCTCAAGGCCTGACTCTTGAAGAGTTAGAATATGCAGCTCTACATCTTTCTCAGGGAGTTCTGGATATTCTGAAGGTCTCCAGGAAACCTTCCACTAGAAAAACTTACAACTCCAAATGGAAAAGGTTCAGTATTTGGTGCTCTTAGAAAGGCATCCTGCCTGATTCTGCAGACATTTCCACAACCTTAGACTATCTAGTTCATCTCAGTGGTTTAGGCCTTAGGCCTGCCACTCTGAAGGTTCATCTAGCGGCTGTCTCTGCATTCCTCTCAGCAGGGAAGGGCTCTTCCCTGGCATCTCATCCTGTTTTCAGAAAGTTTTTCAAAGGTCTGGTTCACATTAACCCTCCCTTTAAGGGGAGCCCACTCCGCCTTGGGATCTTAATGTCTGTATAGCTCAGCTAATGCAGCCACCCTTTGAACCTCTGGCTTTGGCCGAACTGAAGTACTTGACCTGGAAAACTGTGTTCCTGGTAGCTGTTACTTCTGCTAGGCGGATTAGTGAGTTACAGGCTCTGTCAGTGGAACCTGACTTCATCCCCTTCCATAGGGACAAAGTAGTCCTCAGAACCAATAGGAGGTTCTTGCCCAAAGTGGTTTCAGATTTTCATCTGAACCAGTCGATATCTCTCCCTGTTTTCTCCACGGACCATTCTTCTTCAGGTGAAAGATTACACAATCTGGACGTTAAGAGGGCCCTTAGCTACTACATTGAGCATACTAAGGCACATAGAAATGACCGTCTTCAATTGTTTCTCACTTATGGTGAAGTGGGAAAGGGTAAGCCTGCCACTAAGAGGACTATTGCCAGGTGGATTGTTTCTTGTATACAATTTTGTTATGACAAGTTGGGTAGGACGCCCCCTTAAGGCCTGAGGGCTCACTCGACCAGGGGTACAGCTGCTTCTCTAGCTGCAGCCAGAGATATACCTTTGTTACAGATCTGTAAAGCAGCCACCTGGAAAACAGTACATACTTTCACCAAGCATTACTCCCTGGACATCCAGAATAGGAGTGATGTTAGGTTTGGTACAGCGGTACAGCAGTGCTGCAGAGCCTCTTCCCAAAATAGGTTCTGCATTCCCTCCTCCATAGGGAACTGCTTGGTAGTCTGCATTATGTCTGAATACAGCAAGACTTCATGTTGTTTGAAGAGAAAATTACTCGCCATAGTAATGTTTCTTCTAATGGAGTCTTTGCTGTATTCAGACCTCCCGTCTTAGAACCTGGTTTTGGGAAGTGGGCTGGCAGGTACAGTGTTGCACCTCAGGGGTGTACCTTGTACCCTCCCTCTTGGGTGGGGTAAATGTTATTTTTTCTGGCGTTTTACTAAATATTGTCACTACCTTTCCTTCTTGGGTTCGCGACTTGAGTCTTTTGGGACCCGAGAAGATATATTTTGCCCTCTGGCTATATTTGAACAATTTCCATACTTTAGTTACTAGTTAGTTAGCTCGTAAGAATCTGACGGTTGCACTGGGAAGTACCACAGACAGAGGTTTGAAGACCGAGCTCGAGCTCAATGTTCTATGCTTCTGCATAGAGTTAACTCTTTCCTCTCCGGGGCAGTTCAAGTGCTGGGGCTAACTGCATTATGTGTGGATACAGCAAGACTCCATTAGAAGAAACAACATTACTATGATTAGTAATTTTTTCTTCTCTGCTGTCACATTTCTGTATATCTGTGTAGATCAGAACAGATAATACCACCACAGTGTATTACATAAACAAGCAGGGGGGGCACCAGGTCAGGCTTCCTCTGCACAGAAGCTGCAAGAATCTGTACTCTGGCTTACTCCTTGGGAGTATCCCTGCAGGCAATCCACTTGCCAGGGAAGGACAACACTCTGGCAGGTGCCTTGAGTTGAATCCACCAGGCCCATCACGAATGGACCCTGAACAGGCGGTACAGATTATTTTTCGGAGGTGGGGCACTCCAGAGATGGACTTGATCTTACTTCAAGAGGAAGCTCTTGCAGCAGGTAACACATGTAGGACTGACACCACCTGGCGGCAGATCTCGGCAATTCTTTTCTCCAGCAGTACCGACGTGGGACTGCCCACCCAGCGTCAGCGCCACCCCTGACGTGACCCAGTATAAAGGTGGGTGGCGGTCCCCACGTCCTCCAGATCTTTCCCGCAGTGGCAACGCATTAGTCAGCTCTTGGCTGTCTAACAGTTCCTCAGCTTAGAACTTTTTTCCTACCGTCTCGCTTTAGCGATCTTTACTACGTATGTCCACTCCACAGACCGGGCACCGTAATAAGGTGCTCTTGTGGAAAGCAGATCCTTTCGAAGGACGGACATTCGGCCTGCCTTTTTTGCCTGGGCCCAGACCATGACACCAGCGTCTGTACCCACTGGCAGGCCTTCAACAGTTGGACCAGGATTCGGAGACAGAAGTCTCTTCAGGCTTACCTAGCCCAACAACGTTTGGCCCAGATGCAGCAGGACATCCTCCAGGAGAAAATCTCATTCCCCTTCCCCAAAGAGAAAACACCAAAAGGAAAAGCACCACCACCGGGACCGGGATCGCTCGCCCTCCAGACCCAGGTCTTCCAGCTCCCAGTCTGCTGGTTGCTCCGGCTCCTCCGGAGATGAGGCCTGGCTTACTTCTCTCAAGGCTCCTGCCTCAGCTTCTCTGGCTAAGTGCTCCTCCCTTCAGCCTATCAAGATTCGGCCCCCGGACTCCGGTTCCGCAGCGGCAAAGAGGTCCTCGGACTCCGGTTCTGCAGTGGTGAAAAGGCCCTCGGACTCGGACTCTACAGCGGCTAAAGGTAAACCCTCCTCCCTGTCGGCCTCGGCCAATCCCTGGGAGTCCAAGCAATCAGCTGGGCACTCCTTTTCCAGGGCTTCGTCCCTGCCCCCCAAAACACAAGTCTGACTGGCGTCTGTCTCTGGAGTCCGACGGAAGCCCCTCGGACAAGCACAGAAAGTCTGCTGACAGGCCTGCCAAGGCCGCTCCCCACTCCGACAATTTTCCAGACTGGAGAAGTCTGTTGGACAGGTCTATGTGCCTGTTGCTGGAAAAGTGCCCTTCCGTGCCTCCCCTGGCGCCAGACAAGCCGCCCACTGTACCACTGCTGTCGTCAGTACCCCCGGTGTCCCCCGACGCCTCTCCAGAGGACTGTACCGACACCTTTCCGAGGGACCGTATGCCGGTCCATCCGACGTCTGAGCCCACGACGGTGCTGCTGAGTTGCCACCGACGTCGCCCATTACACCAACGCCAGATCCAGCTGACCCCAGTGCTGGAAAAGGCAAACTGATTTCGGCCCCCAAATCCTGGGTCTCCAAATCTGGGCATGTCTCAGGTGATGGAACTCTTCACCTGTTGGTGGGAGACTGTCAAGCAGGATCTGGTTTCTTCACCTATTCCCGTCACTCTGGAGCCAGATGTTTAGATTACCCCATTCCATCTGGAAACGAAGGGGACAAAACTCCCACTAGCCCCAGGAAGCTTAAAGATAAACGCAGGAGGATCAGATCTTCCTCCTCCTGCTCTCCTTCACCCAGACCCAGAAATAAGAGAAGAATGACGTTCCTCCTCCTCTTCAGAAGACTATGGGGAGTCCGAACCATCCTAACCTGGTTCTAACCCAGATTCGCTTCCGGGAGATACAGAGGACCAGCCAAAATCTCCACCCAGTGACCCCAGTTTTATGGAGGTCATGAGGCACATGCAGGAGAATATGGGATGGGATACAGAGGCCCTGGACCCCGAACGCTTGCGTCTGGCAAACTATTTGCACCAGAAGGACTCCGAGCCAGTGGTTATCCCCCCATTAGTGGATACCTTCCAAGACGTCATCCTTGTCACTTGGAAGCATCCACACGCCGCCTCTACGGTGCCCGAAAAGGCAAATCGCTTGTAGCGGGCCCCTAAGGACCACTCTTATCTAGCCGAACATCCCCCAATTGATTCCGTGGTTGTATCGGCTGCACATGATCGTTCGCAGAGACCGAAGCACCTAAGTATTTAGCCGCCAGAACGGGAATCTAAGCAGCTGGATTCTTTAGGGCGTAGGGTGTACTCGTCTGCCACCTGCAGCATTCGCAGATTCAACTTTTTGACGCACATGGTCCAGTTCCAGAATGCCCTTTGGGACCAAGGACTGGACATCCTGCAAGGCATGCCCGCCTGCCCTCAAAAGGCAGAGCTTGCTAAACTTTTGCAGATGGGCTTGGATTTTGGTACTCATGTCCTCCACTCAGTGGATACTTCAGCGAGGGTGGATGCTACTGGAATTTAACTTCGGCGCCATTCCTGGCCTCAGGGCTCATCCCAAAGGTGCCAACTATCCTTCTGGATGCCCCTTTCAGAGGCTCTGTGCTCTTCGGCGAAGACACAGGAAAAGTCATAGTCAAATTGCAGGACTACGGAAAGGCTGTCCGTTCCATGCAGTCTATTTATCGCCCAAAACGGGAGCATTTTTAGCGGACATCAACCTCAGCAACCCCGTGTTCAGTCCCACACGCAGTGGGGAGGCTTTGGTCGAAGAAGTGGGTCCAGAGGTGCTTCCTCGACCTCCTCTAGACAGGCTAGACCTTCAGCTGCCGCCCTCCCTCCCCCTTCATCTACTTGACTATTCAAGCGACCCCCCTCTCCCAGACCTGTCGTCAGGAGAGCTGGTGGGAGGTCGTTTTTCTCTTTGCACCCAGGCCTGGAGAGAAGTGACCTCTGACCAGTGGGTCCTCATGGAGTCCGAGCACTCCATAGAGTTTGAGTCTTTACCCCTGGACAGACCACCGCCCCCCTCCCGCTACCCGAGAGACCACAGAGCTCCTATCAGACAGGAGATTCAGCCTCTCTTGGCCAAGGACGCCATAGAATGCATCCCGGAGGCAGAGGTAGACTCTGGTTTTTACTACCGCGTCTTCTTGGTTCCCAAGAAGTCAGGGGACTTATGACTCATTCTGGATCTCGGCAACCTCAATCGGTGGGTCTCCTATCGGAGATTCCAGATGGTCTTGCTTCCAAATCTCTTTCCCTTTCTTTCGGTCGGGGATTGGATGGCTTCCCTGGATATGCAGGATGCACATCTGCACATACACATTTACAGAAATCATCGCAGATTCCTGAGATTCAGGTTTGAAGGCCGGTCCTACCAATTCGGTGTCCTCCCCTTCGGTCTTTCCTCTGCCCCCAGGGTCTTCACAAAATACCTTGCCTTTGTCACAGAGGCACTGCGCAGAAACGGACATTTCCTGTTTCCCTATCTAGACGACTGGCTTCTGTTGGCACCGTCCAGGTTTCGTCTTTGGGAGACCATCCTGGACACACTCCCTCTGTCGGCGCCTGGGGATCACTGTGAACCCAGAGAAGTCACAGCTCCTGCCATCCCACCGTCTACAGTTCATAGGAGCTCTTGTGGATACCACCTTGGGGAAGGCCTTCCTTCCTTCCAACAGAGCAGAGCGTCTCAGGGCACTGGCAATCCAGGCTTGTTCAGCATGTGTTGTCCCGTCCAGATCCATTCTTTGGCTTCTGGGACACATGGCGGCTGCCATAGTTTCGGTCCCCTTCGCCAGGCTGCGCATGCTCACTGTTCAGTGGACGCTTTGTGTTCAGTGTGACCAAACCAGGGACGATTTGTATTTGCCTGTCCGGATCACAGAGCCAATTAGTTGAGAGCTCCGCTGGTGGGAGTCCCCTCAGAATCTCTGCAGAGGCCTCCCCCTTCCAGCCAGAGACACCTACCCAGATTCTCACTACAGATGCGTCTGGGACGGGATGGGGGCTCATCTGGGGATCCACAGGACTTGAGGGTTGTGGTCCCCATTAGAGGAGAGCCTCCACATCATTGTGCTCAAGCTAAGAGCAGTCTTGTACTCTCTGCAGGCTCTCAGTCCTTTCTCATCTCCCAGCCACCTTCGGGTTCAGACGGACAACACCTCTGTGGTGTTCTGTGTCAACAAGCAGGGGAGGCACACACTCTTGTCCCCTATGTCGGGAAGCAGTGAGAGTGTGGGACTGGGCAACGGAGCATCAGCTCAGTTTGTCGTCAGTCCATGTTCCAGGTTCCCTGAATGTGGTTGCAGACGCTCTCAGCTGAGCCAAACTTTTGACTCGCAAGTGGTCCCTGCTACAGTCGGTAGCAGACATCGTGTTCACCAGATGGGGGATGCCAGAATTGGACCTGTTTGTGTCTCAATGCAACGCAAAACTGCCCAGTTTTTGCTTGCTCGGTCCCGAGCCTGGAGCTTTCTGGCAAGACGCATTGTCCCTATCCTGGAAAGGGAGGTTCCTTTATGCCTTTCCTCCCTTCCCCCTCTTACAGCGGGTTTGCTCAAAGCCCAGGCAGAGAGGGTGGTCATGATCTTGATAGCCCCTCTGTGGCCCAGACAGATTTGGTTCCCACTGCTCAGGCGTCTGACAGTGGAGTCTTCCTGGCCTCTTCCACTCTTGGGTCAGCTACTCTCTCGGCAACAGGGAGCGTAGGTCCATCCCAACTTAATGCTCCCTTCACCTGCATGCTTGGCTACTCAGGACTTAGCCAAGCTCAGATTTGGAGTCTCTGATGAGGTAGCTCAAATATTAGTTGAGGCGCGGAAGCCCACTACCAGGGCCACTTATGCCATGAAATGGAAGCGCTTTTGTCCATGGGCCACAGCCAGGAGATTGGACCCTCTGGTCTGTCCGGTCAACTCTATCTTACAATACCTGTTATCCCTTTCAGAGTCAGGTCTGCGTTACTCCTCCTTTAAAGTACACCTGGCTGCTGTTTCTGCTTATCATCACTTCGTCCAGAACAGGACAGTGGCTCAGTTGGAGGTGGTTAAAACCTTCCTTAAGGGGATCCTGCATCTCTGTCCTCCTGTTCGGGATCCTGTTCCTCCTTGGGACTTACTGTTTGTTCTGGAAAGGCTTACGCTTCCCCCTTTTAAACCAGCTATGAGTTGTGAGCTTCGTTATCTTTCCCGGAAGACGTTGCTTTTGGTGGCTGTCACCTCTGCTAGACGAATTTCTGAGCTTCATGCTTTGATGTGTAAAGAACCCTATCTGATTTTTCACAAGGATAGGATGGATCTCCGCACCAATACTAAATTCCTTCCTAAAGTAGTCTCAGAGCTTACTCTCAATCAGTTGGTTCAGCTTCTGGTCTGTTACCCGGAACATTCCAACCAGAGTGAGGTGCTTCTGCACACCTTGGATGTGCATAGAGCCTTGCACTGTTACCTGTCCAGAACCAAGGAGGCCAGGCAATCTGATCAGCTTTTTGTGTCCTTTGCGGACAGGTCCTTGGGGCGCCCAGTTACCAAACAAACGCTTTCGCATTGGTTAGTCAGCTGCATTTCCTTCTGTTATGAGAAGGGTGGGAAAACCCTTCCAGTTGCGGTCAGGGCGCATTCCACCAGAGTGGTTGCTGCTTCCTTTGCAGCACTCAAGAGAGTGTCGGCGGCTGACATTTGTGCTGCTGCCACTTGGCACTGGTTCATATGTCGTTCAGGCACTACAGCCTGGATATTATTTCTAGGCGTCGAGCAGGGTTTGGCCTTGTGGTTCTCCGGGACCTTATCTCATGAGAGGTCTCTCTCCCCATGTGTGTCTGCCTCTCTTTTCCCCCTCCCAGGGGTTGTCTTCAGTTTTATACTACTTGGGAGCATGTCTGTCTGTTACTTCCCCTTCCCAGGGGTCGTCTTAAGTTTTATACTGCTTGAGAATCAGTCCTACATATGTTACCTGCTGCAAGAGCTTCCTCTCGAAGTAAGATGGTACAGTTATGTAAGAACTTACCGTAACAGTAGATCAAGAGAAGTTCTTGCAGTAGGTATGATTTTCCCTCCCTCCGTCCCCGGGAGAAAGTTTCTCTGCTCTGCTCCAACCTTCATGTTTTCATTTGTTGGGTTTTGTTGTTTGCCTTAGTTTTTTCTCTGTGGGTTTTGTTCTGTCCATAGCGGTCTGCCTTTGGCCTGTCATTGGCGTGCAAGAACTGGAGCACGTGGGGACTGCCAGCCGCCTTTATACTGGGTGACGTCAGGGGTGGAGCTGACATTGGGTGGGCGGTCTCACGTCGGTACTACTGGAGAAAAGAATTGCCTAGATCTACCGCCAGGTGGTGTCAGTCCTACATGTTACCTGCTGCAAGAACTTCTCTCGAAGATCTACAGTTATGGTAAGTTCTTACATAATTGTACTTTTCGCGTCCCACCACCTGCCACAGTATTATTGCAGACCACCAGACCAGGGCACACGTCCTCTGGATGCTGTGACTCTGGATTGGTCAGGGAGGTACCGTTATGCCTTCCCTCTTTTCTCTCTGGTTTTCAGGGTGTTACTAAAGCTCAGTTCGCACTCAACTTCTCTGATCTTGATAGCTCCAGACTGGCCCAGGCAGCCATGTTACTCTCTTCTGCTCTCCCGTGTCTGTTACCAAACCGATAACATCTCCTTCGGAAGCACAGTCTCTTGGCCTCCAATCAGGGAACTCTGTTGTTTCCAAATCTCAGATACCTCTGTCTCAAGGCTTGGCTCTTGAGGAACTAGAGTGTGCTAATGTAAACCTCTCTGAAGCAGTGTTTTATAAATATATATATATATATATATATATGTAAGGGTTATACAAAACCTTCCATTAAGAAAACTTATTCTTCCAAATGGAAAATATTTTCCTTCTGGTGTGCTGCTAGAGCTTTAGTGCCAGCTCAGGCTGGAGTCCCTGCTATCCTGGACTATCTTACTCATTTGCATTCTCTGGGCTTACAACCCAGTTCTTTAAAAGTTCATCTTGCAGCAGTCTCTGCTTACCTTTCAGCTGGAGCAAAGATAACAATAGCTTCAGAACCCGTTTTCAGAAGGTTCTTTAAAGGGTTGACTCACTTGCATCCCCCTCACAGGGCACCAGTAACAGCATGGGATCTCATTGTGTGTATAGCTAAACTCATGGGCCCTCCCTTTGAGCCCATGGCTACAGCCCTACTGAGATATGTCACATGGAAAACAGTTTTTCTAGTAGCAGTAACTTGCGCAAGAAGAATCTGTGAGCTCCAGGCTGTCTCTATAGATCAGGACTGTATCTCTTTTTTCATAGAGATAGGGTAGTCCTCAGAATGAATAGAAAGTTTCTCCCTAAGGTTGTCTCAGATCTTCATCTGAACCAATCCATCACGCTTTCTGTCTTTTTTACAGACCATACCAGCTCTGGTGAAAGAAGACTTCATAGTCTGGATGTAAAAAGGGCTATCAGTTATTACGTAACAGTCACTAAAGACCATAGACAGGATAGGAAACAGCTATTCCTGACATATGGGGATGTAGGAAGAGGAAATGTAGCCTCAAAGAGGTCCATCTCTCGATGGATAGTCAAGTGTATTCAACTCTGCTATACTAAAGCAGGTAGGGAGCTCCCAACAGGGTTGAGGGCACACTCTAAAAGAGGAACAGCTTCTACCGTAGCAGCTGCTAAGGATGTTCCATTATTGGACATTTGTAAAGCAGCTACCTGGAAAACAGTACACACCTTTACAAAGCACAACAACCTGGACATTTTGTCCAGAAGTGATGCTAGGTTTGGCACAGCAGTCCTGCAGAGTCTTTTTCCAAAATGAGTTCTGTGCCTACCTCCTGTGGTACTGCTTGGTAGTCTACATAAAGTTATGAATATACTGAGCATTACTGGGATTAGAAGAAAAAATTACTTAACATAGTAATCTTGTTTCTTCCCAGTGATGCTCAGATATTCATAACTTCCCTCCCTTCCTCCCCTTCCAGAACTTCAGTCTCTGCACTCCACATGCTGATGCTACCGAATCACATTATACCATTACAGTGCATTTCTTCTCTGTACCTGGTAACAGTTTTGAAATAGTTCATTATGTTTTCTCTTATAGAGTTTCTCTAATATTTTGTTCTGAGTAGTACTAATTTATATTATAATGTATGGTAGAACATTGTTATAGGTAGAAATGTACCTTTTTATAAAGTTTTACCGATGTGACGTCACGATGTTGTTAACCCATCGATGGTACGTCACATCGTTGGGTCAGCAACCGGGAATAGGCTGCACATGCGTGCAACTTGATCGGGCAGCCATGAAACGGCCTCAGGTTGAGAGCATGACCCGGAGCAGAGCGGCGGTGGCACAAAACAACTGCAGTAAGGGACTGCTTTCTCATTTTTTATACATAAGCAGTACAGTACACTATAAAATATAATGTATGGTACATCAGTTGTAAACCGTTTTTTTTTTAACCAATCTCACGGTTGCCATGGCGACGTAAACCTCTCGAGCTTTGCTCTCTAGGTTTACATGGTCGCCCTGGCAATCTCTCTCGATGGTTAACAAACAGGTTAACGATCGATGACCATACATTATCCTCTGTTCCTCCCTTTGGAGGTTAGTTGGAGGGATGGTTCAAGTGTGACCTATCAGAAGGTCATCTGGAAGGGTGAGCAGTCAGATCCTCTACCTGTCAAAGAGGGTGTACCTCAGGGCTCAATTCTTGGCCCTCTCTTGTTCTCTCTCTTCACAAATGACCTCAACCATCACTGTGGGGACAGCTCTGTTGTTCAATATGCAGACGACACTGTAATCTACTGCTCTATGGAAAATCTGCCGGAACTAGACCCTCTCCTCCAAGCCGACCTAAAGACCCTGGAGGCCTGGCTCACATCCAACAGAATGGTCCTGAATGAAGGCAAAACGCAAGCTATGCTATTTGGTCCCACATCCTTAGGGCAGGATAGGTCCAGATTCCTTCAGCTTAATTCTCTAGCGAGAACAAGTATAAATGTGGTGGATACCATAAAATACCTCGGGCTTGTAACTGACCAAGGTCTCACCTTCACGTCCCACGTAGACCAAGTAACCAGGACCATCCACTGTAAACTAGGCACATTATATCAGCCAAAAGGCCAGCTTATCCCTGGAGCAAGGCTTGCAATTGCCTCCAGTGTTCTGCTCCCAACTCTTACCTATGCTGCCCCGTCCTACAGGGTATGCCAAAACAAGAGTTCAGCCAGCTACAGGTACTGTACAACAAGGTTGCACGGTCTGCTACCCAAAATCACCCTAGAAGCCACCCTTGCGACTCCCTCGCCCAGCTGTAGTGGCCTTCTATGCTTCGCATCTTCAGTACCCCCTGCTCTGCCTTGCGTTCAAAATTCTGAGTCCGGCAGCTCCCCCCAGCCTAATAGAGACTATCTCCCTCAAGCACAATTCTCGGATGCTCAGAACCACTGGTTGGTCTATACTAGCAACCCCCCGAGTCAGGACAAAATGCCAGCAGCAGATCCTTCTCCTTCACTGCCCCCTAACTGTGGAATAATCTCACACCTTCAGTTCAGGAAGCCCCCTCCCTATCAAATTTTCGCACTAAGCTCACATGTTGGAAACCAGTACCTGCCATTGTCAGGGTATAGGGTAGTCTTCCTCCTTATCCAATAAATAACACTGCCCCTCTCCCAGTTCACCCAATTAGTCCATTAAGCTTGTTCATGACTCAGAAATCACTGCTAGAATGTCAGATATGTTCTCGGATTTGATTACTTAATGTGAATTGCTGCTATTACTGTGTTACTGCCTTCACTGTAGCCTGGTTAGGATTGCAATATCTCTAACATGTTGCACCAAACAACCTGTACCTAATAATCTGTCACTGTACCATATCCTGGGTTGCCCCTGAAAAAGGGAATTTCGGGATTCAGTGGGCTCACCTGGTAATCAAAATTTAATAAATAAATCCACATTTTGAATAGGGGTAACCCCAATTTTAAATATCAAAATTATTGTACTATTACCCAACGACTGACTTCCAGGCTCCATTCAAATCTAAAGAAGTTAGAACACTGACAGTTGGTAGAGGCAGTGTTTGAAAGATGCTCATGTGCAAAGTGTTCCATCATTTGCATGTGTTCCATCTCTCGGGGCAGTCCACCCCTCAGGCTTACTGCATAAAGTTTTGAATATCTGAGCATCACTGGGAAGAATCAAGATTACTATGGTAAGTATTTTTTTCTTCTAGGAGTGGTATATGTTTATCCACATGGACCCACCTGATCTCCCTGGCTTCGATACACAAGCACTGCTTCCAGCGGGCAAGATCTGGCGTTAAGGGGCGGAGCCAAGGGATATACCACCCAGGTGGGTTGGAGGAACCAGCTTAAAGACTTCTGGCAAGATATTTAAAGGGAAAGGACATGCCAATACGTGTGAATGAACAACATATACCACTCCTAGAACTACTGTTACAGGTGAGTAACTCATTTTTTTTTTTTTTTTTTTTTTACTGGTGCAGAATACTGCCTAATTCATCAAAAATAGGCTTTCAGAGTGTCAAAAAGCAGCAGGAAAGTCAAATACAGCAAAGAAAAGCGCTGAAATGCAGTGTAGTGAGGAGAGTGAAAAGTTTTTCATTTTGTTTTAGAGACGCCCATGGTGCAAGCCCCGCCCTCCCACTCACTTAAGAATGGTACTTAGTCTTGCTACGGTAGCAAGACCAGCGACCGGAACAACAGAGCCACTGTAATTAGGGGATCTAATTGAAACTGCCATGGCAGATCCCTGGTCATGATAGCTGCTGGGGATTCTGGGATGTTACCCGAGCAGTGCTTGCTCTGAAATGTCTTGCGAGGGGGATGGCAGGCTCAACCGGGTAAAAGGAAGCTTCTGAAGAACCATTTTGCCAAGCAAAAGTTGACTTTTACACTTATGCTTATCTGGGTCATCCCCACACTAAGGTTGGCGCATTCAGTCATGGATCTCCCTCTTTTAAGATAGACCAGTGTTTTATATAATTTTGTTCTGCTGATAGCTGATGAAAAATAAAATAGGTGTGAAGAAATTTACAGTTAGATTACACATATGTAAAAAATAAAGCTGCATATTTTTTGAAAATAGTTTTTCATTTAAAAAAAAATGCCTACAAAACTGACTTTTTTTTTTTATTGTTTAGTGCAATAAGAAAGCCAAGCGATCTGACATTGTGGTCCTCTATGCACGCACTCTAAAAGCTCTGGATACCAGCGAACAGGAAAAAATGAAAAGGTACAAAATCTCTGTGTAATTTTTCCAGTTCTAGTGATGTGGATATGATGTTATGTGCACACTTCCGGCAGTGTCCTTTCCCTTTAAGAGCTTGCAGGAAAGTCTTGAAGCTGGCTCCTCCCACACACCCGGGTGGTAACTCCCTCGGCTCCACCCCCAGTGCCAGATCTTCCTTTCCGCTGGAAGAAGCAGGTTCCCTCCTTACCACTCCTGCGTTGAGTTGGCCCTTGTTCTTAAATCTACAGATTTACTTCCTAAACTTTAAACTCTTTTGAGTTTGTCTTCAGCTTGCTCTTTGATCGCAACCATCATGGACGATAAGTCCACTCCTGGGTTCTGCCGGTGCCCTTGCAGCAGGCAGAAGATATCCCAAACTGACCCACACGCTACATGTGTCTACTGCCTGGGGCATGAGCACGATCCCCAGGCCTGCAGCTTTTGTCGCTCGTTTCACCTGACTGTTCTAGAGGACAGTCTTGCCTGACTTAAACTGGGCTGGGCGGCCCAACGGAACCCACCAATCAAATCTAAGAATGCCCGTTAGGTTGTCTCCACGGCCGCGGGGTCTGCAGAATAGCTTTCGGCCTTGGAAGAGGAGGCGGCCCAGTCTGCATTCCTCTCCTCTTCTGCCTTCATGCCACTTCAGCTGGGCTCGACTTTTATGGGATCCTTCAAAGAGTTGTGCTAGTCTCTGCTGACCCTCGATTAGGGACCATTTGGGCACAAGTCCAGATCCAAGAAAGAGTCCAAAAAAGATTGAGAGGACTCATCATCGTTCGTGGGATCAGGAATGCTCTTGGTCAAGAGTTTCCTATTCCTGCACTTCTCCGGTTCTGACTGCAGTCGAATCCTCGGCCTTGGACGCTGCCTCCACAGTAACCCTGTCGGGCCAGTCGGCTGAGACTCTGGTTGAGGTCCTGGCTGAGATTTTTGTCTAGCCAACCAACCAGTTGTCCACTGAAGAGGCTGACACTTCCTTGTCCAGGATTCCAGTCCTGACTCAGACTGTTGGAGGGACGGATCAGTCTGCTGACCTACCACCTCTGGTCCCAGACCCTGATCCAGAGGAAACTCTGCATTCGCCAACTCCCTCCGAACCTGCCTCCTGTTCTCCCGGCGTTCGAGATCTTGGTCTTCTGTGGGTCGAGCGGGTCCCTCCAATATTGGCGCTCCTGCTCTCGGTGCCACAGGAAGTGGTGCCACCGCTACACTTCTTCCTCATCCTTGGGTGAGGAGTGGCTTTGGCGCAAACTGTGTCGATGCTGCGAGGATCTTATGTGGCAATAGCTGGTGCTTACCTGCGTCAAGCAGACTCTAGCTCCTATGCTGGTCATCATCTGGCTGTCGCCCGAAAGGCCGACGCCTTCTCCATTGACGGAGGCAACCAAAATGGTCCCGGCTTGGCCTGACCCTGGCATCTCCACCAATCGTGGTGGATCCGCCGCCTAAACAGCAGTCAACTGGTGCTCCGACTAAGGAGTCTCAGCCCTATTGGCTGTCTGTCACCGTCACCCCTGACCGTGCACAGCTGGTCAGTGGGGACTCTGACAGTTGACCACTCTTTAAGGACTCCCGAGAGTCAGTGTGTTCCTCCCTGCACTCTTGTTTGGAGTCTGTGGGGATCTCTCGATGGACAAAGGCCCATCTTCCTTCATTGGCCTTCTCCGCCTGATCTCTCGAGTCGACGGGTATGAAAATGGAACCCGTACAGAAGAGGGCTTGTTGCCCGTTGACCAAGATCCCTGGGGAGACACTCCTATGGAGGTTTTCCCAGTGGCAGAGGCCATTCTTGGCCCTGCCCTAGAGCTTTGGTAGTGTCCCACTTCCTGCCCTGCGCCTTCCGACCGAATGGCCTGCAAGTATGCGGTACCTACCGGTTCCCTCTCAGGATTCAGAGAGCACCCCTCGGCCCAGGGACTGGAGGCAGATTTTTATATATATATTTAAAAAAAAAATGTCTCCCCGGTTTTCGCCGTCCCCATTCTCGGCCCGAGCATCATGCGCTCATGGCTCGAGACACCCTCACGGCTTGCTGCCCTCCTGCCTACACTTGCCACCGGACCTCCATCCGGTGGCAGCAGAACTTCAGGGGAGCGACAGCCACCCTGAGAGAGGAGAGCTGCCCTACAGCTGCTCAAGCCTGCTCTTGTCCTCCTCCATGCTGGCTCCCAGATGACCCGAGAGTCTGTTCCTGAACCTGGGTCACCAGCATGATGGAAGGTAAGGTGTCCAGTTCCTTAGCCCTCTGCGCCACCGTGCCGGCATCGGTGGCAGATTCTGTGTTTAGCAGCTCTGGCAACACTGGGGATGTTGACAAGCTGCCCGACAAGGAGTCCCAAGAAGTTAGACCATGCAGCTAAAAAAGTCTACACTGCCTCCTCGCTTGGTCTTCCACCAGGCGAGCTCGGCCCTCCTCATGGCCCACTTCTCCCAATCCAATCCAAGCAAATATTTTGGATGAAAAAAGTGCTTAGAGCCTTTTAATAGAGTTCTGGCAATAAACACCCTATCGGGGCTCTCCAATCCACCTTTATGTAATATCCTAACAGCATTATGTCATGGGGCAGGCCCCCTTTTGTTGGTAAACAGGTCAGATAACATAAAACCAGACCCTTGTCTTTCCTGCCCCACACCCCTTCTTGCAACACATCTGAGGTCGGGCCTAGCTTAACCTGTTCCTCTTCTTCCATGGCCCCCTCCCTTATTTCTCTATTAACCTCTACACTGTTCTCTTGAACCAGGCCCATATTTACTTCAATGTGCACTACTTCCCCTGAACCCTCAATAACATTACTAGGATCCTCCGCATTGTTATTATCAACCATTGTCTCATTATTAGCAAGTTCAGTGTCCTTACCCCAGGGTATGTTGGAGCTCTGATTCTGTACCTCGTTGGCGGCCAAATCCTCCTCCGTTTTTTTGAGCATGTTAATATATGCTGGGTCTTGCGAATCGGGAGACCAAGAACAGTCTATCACTTTTTCCCATCCTACATTTTTCAGTGTTCGCTCAGGAGTCCAATTCGGGCCTCCTACCTCAGTCTCTTGTATGAGTGCACTAGAATACATTATCCCCTGCTTTTGCAAGGTGCACGAGCTTCCATTTATCTCTTCCTGGTCTTTACGTCAACCACGCTTCTGGTCTTTGTTTTTAAATGAAAGCACTGCGCCCTCCGGTTCATTCTGTGCCGCCTCCTCACTGCATTGGCTGCTTCTTGGCTTGCTCTTTAGGCCCTTTAAGCCCAGACGTTTACTTTTTTTCCCAGCTGCCGGCTTTTAGCACTCTGGTTGTGACCCGACTTCACTGCCAGCCTTTTCCATATCCTGGTTTGGTTTGATTCCTGCATGCGTCACAGACAAGGTGCAAGCCACGCCTTCAGCTTGCTTGTTTACTACGTCAGCTCTCGGCTGGCGTACCATTGTTGACAGGTTACGGCCCTTCTGTCAAGTGACCCTTCCTTTTCGGGGAGGGCCTCAAGTTCTTTCTCCAACGGTGATACTTCCTTTAGCAGGTCTTGCATTTCCAGCAGCAGCTGTACCTTGTTTTTATGCACCTCGGTTTCCTGTGTCAGCTCTTTACTGGGCACACCATCCTCCGTTTCCACGATGCTCTCCTCCATAATTTCTGCAATAATTATCTCCTCTTCAACGGCCTCTTGTGGTTCTAGTGCAGGAGAGGTGGCCAACTCTCCTGCACTTTCCACCTCCATCTCCTCCCGTGCCTCTGCTGGAATGGCCATCCTGACTCAGATGGCCAAGGGTCCCCCTATTGTCGAGTAGGGGAATTTCCCTGGTGTCCTGGACAAATTCCCCTCCATTCACTAAAATAACACCAACAGCTTAATCTGGTTCTGTTGTCAGTCTACATCTGTACACATATTCCCCTTCCCTTGCCCCCTGGTCGCACCTGGAAACAAGCCATGGCTTAGTGTGCCTCTCCTGGTCACAAACTTCTGTAAAAAAATAAATAAAAGATGTTCCTTTCCTGGGCACCGACTTGTTTGGGCCCGAGGTCGAGGGCCGCCTCACCCATATTGAGAAGTGTAATGCCACCTTCGACTCCGTGACATCTGCCCAGTAGGACCCTAAGGGCACCAAGCAGCAGCAGATGAGGAAGCCCTTCAGGTCCACCTCTGCTCCTGTGGGCAAACCCACCCAGCCCCAGGCTAGCCAGTAGGCTCAGGCCTGGCGGGCCATGGCCCAAGTTGGTGGTCTCGGTTGTCCGCAAGCCTGGAGGGAGAGGCTCTGGTGGTGCCTCAGCTGGGCCCTCATCCTCCTCAGACCTGTCCAGTGACGGGATGAGGGGTGCCTCCCTTATGCCCGTCACACCTCCAATGGGTCCTCCCATGGGGGGTCCAGCTCCACCACTTCCTGTATGCCTGGTCTGCTGTCACCATGGACAGATGGGTTCTCGAAATGGTGGGTCAAGGTCTGCCTCTGAAATTCGAGCAGTTCCCCTTCTTGCCCGAGCTTGAGCCCCATGGGAGGACTTGGTTTCCGTAGACATGCTATCAACTGTCAAGAGCCGAGATAGCCCAGCTCCTCCACAAGGAGGTCATGGTTCCTGTGGCGGATCCTCCGGAACACCCAGGGTTTATAATAAATAATAATAATAATAAATAATTTTATTTATAAAGCGCCTTTCAGTGTATCAAGGCGCTGAACATTTTAAAATCATAAATTCACATTTCAAATACAAATCTTCAGAACATGTGTAAAAATGTACCATAATAACATCAGATATTAAAACATAAATTATAATAAAATTACAGTCATACTGAAATTAGCTTAGTTATCCAAGAAGGCCATTTGCCATAAATGTGTTTTCAAATCTTTCTTAAATATCTCCACGGAGGTGCATTCCTGTAACGGATACTTCCTGGTGCCAGGAGGTGAGCCGGCCCGGTGGCGCTGAGGGTTGAGGCGCTGAACGACACTCCTCTTCACGCCGTGACCTGGTTCGACTCTGGTCACTGGTGGATCAGCCAGGGGAGATGGGCATGAGCATCCCTCAACAACTTCGCCTACTCTAGGGAGGGTTGAGCCCATCCGCGCACTTGTCTGACCCGGCGGAGCTCGAAAAGAAATTCTAAGCCCCTAATGGGGGCCAGGCGGCTGCTATACAGTGTGATGTCGGCACTCAATGCCTTGACATAGGGGGGTCTCAACGCTGTAGGGTAGGGAGTAAAGAGGAAAGCAGCCTGCCATTGCCGGGAAGATGGAGCCCTGGAGATGTGCCCTCAATGTGCCTTCACCTGCCTGACGGTCCCAAAACGTAAGTAATGGGGCATAGGGGCTCTGCCCCATCCCCACTGGGAGTAAACCGCAGCTCCATGGGGATCCGGGGCTGTTCGGGCAGGGTGAAAGGCAGAGTGATGTCTACCTTGGGGCTCCTGATGGGTCGGGGATGGCAGGCTAGGAAGGCGGTTTAACTCATTTACACCACAAGAGAAACATAGACTTTGACGGCAGATAAGGACCACTTGGCCCACCCAGTCTGCCCATTTCCCTACCTACTGGATAAGCTGCAGATTCTAGTTAACCAACAGCCTACTTCCTGCAACCCCCAACTATAATTGCCTTGTGTCTGTCCCATGCATGTTTGAATTCCACACTGTTTTAGACCCAACGACCTCCTCAGGAAGGCTGTTCCATGTATCCACCACTCTCTCTGTGAAAAAAATTTTTCTCACATTACCCCTGAGCCGTCCCCCCTCTATCTTTAAATTGTGCCCCCTTGTTCTTACACATCTCTTTTTCTGAAAGATGCTACCCTCCTGGACTTTGTTGATTCCCTTGAGGTACTTAAACGTTTCTATCATGTCCCTCCTTTCATCAGGAGTTTACATATTAAGCTCTCTCAGTCTCTCTTCATATGGCTTCTGCTGCAGACCCTGCATCATTTTAGTTGCCCTCCTCTGGACTGCTTCCATCCTGTCTGTCCTTGCGTAGATGAGGTCTCCAAAACTGCATGCAGTACTCCAGATGGGGTCTCACCAACTGTCTGTACAGAGGGATAACCACTTCCCTTTTTCTACTTGTGATGCCCCTTCCCATGCATCCCAGTATCCCACTGGCTCTCCTTACCGACTTTTCACATTGCTTACCCACCTTTAGGTCATCTGATATGACCACCCCCAGGTCCCTTTCCATTTTTGTTGTTGTTAGTACCTCCCCTGCTATTGTGTACTCTTCTCCTGGGTTTTTGTTTCCCAGGTGCATTACTTTGCACTTCTTTGTATTGAATCTAAGTTGCCACATGTCTGACCATTCCTCCAACCTTGCCAAGTCCCTTCTCATCTTTTCTAACCCCCCTTGTGTATCAACTCTGTTACAGATCTTTGTGTCATCTGCAAAGAGGCATACCTTTCCCTCCAGACCCTCTGCAATGTCACCTATAAAGATGTTAAAGAGGACTGGACCCAGTACTGAGCCCTGAGGTACTCCACTAGTAACCCCCCTTTCTTGAATGTGTTCCATTCACTATTACCTTCTGTGTCCTGTTGTGCAGCCAGTTTGCTACCCAGGCTACCACCCTGGGACCCACTCCCAGGCTGGCTAACTTGATTATTGATCTTTTGTGTGGGACTGTGTCAAATGCCTTGCTAAAGTCTAGGTAGGCCATATCCACAGCCCCTCCCTGGTCTATTACTTTAGTCACCCAGTCAAAGAAATCAATTAGATTCGTCTGACATGACCTTCCTGCTATAAATCCATGCTGCTTTGGGTCTTGTGCCCCGCTGGCCTCTAGGTACTCAACAATTCTTTCTTTCAGAAGTGATTCCATCATTTTCCCTACCACTGAGGTCAAACTTACAGGTCTGTAGTTTCCTCCTGCCTTGCTCCCACTTTTGTGAAGAGGAATCACATCTGCCCTCCTCAGTCCCTCAGGTACGCCTCATCCTGCCATGATCTGTTAAAAGCTTGGTCAGTGGTGTCACTAGGTCCTCCCTTAATTCTTTTAGGATTCTGGGGTGAACTCCGTCAGGCCCCATTGCTTTGTCCACCTTGAGTTTTAGGAGTTCTTTCAGGACTCTTTCTTCTGTGAATGGACTGGTGTCAACCCCCCTACCCAGAGTGCTTCTTTTGTCTGGTTTAGGTAACTCCTCCTCATCTTCTTTTGTGAATACTGAGCAAAAGTATTCATTCAGTATCTCTGCCTTTTCACTGTCTCCCTCTGCCCACCTCCCCTCTCTCCTTTATTAATCTTCACTATCCCTCCCTTAACCTTTCTATGCTCCCTAATGTACCTATAAAAGGTTTTATCCCCCTTCTTAACTGAGTTGGCTATTTTTTCTTCGGTTTGGGCCTTTGCTAGCCTGACTGCCTTCCCTACTTCTTTCTGCTTTAATTGATACAGTTCCCTGTCATGCTCCTTCTGTGATTTCCTTATACTTTTTGAATGCAGCCTTTTTCTCCTTAACCTTTCCTGCCACCTCGTTTGAAAACCATAGTGTTTTTTTACTCCGCTTTATTTTCTTTATTTGCTTCACACAAAGGCTTGTTGCCTCTATGATGGCAGTTTTGATTTTTCTCCATTGTTCTTCCACCCCTCCTTTTTGGTCATTTGCTAGTGCATTTTTTCAGGTATTCACCCATTTTGCCAAAGTCAGCTCTTCTAAAGTCCAGTATCCTTGTTTTTGTATGGCTTATCTCCATGGTTGTGCTCATTGTGAAGCACACTGTGCAGTGGTCGCTTGTTCCCAGATGTCTACTGACTTCTAAATTTGTGATCCTCTCTCCATTTGAGAGTACCAGGTCTAATATTGCTCCCTCCCGAGTGGGTTCCAACACAAGAGCTCTTTGAGACTTCTACCACCTGTGCCCTGTATACTCTTAGCACTGCATCCTGGGCCTTTGTAAGCAAAATCAAGCCATAATCAGCATGCCACAAACAAATGTGACTACCTCTTGAACTGTAAGTGCTACACACAAAGAATGAGTGGCAAAGTTGTTCAGCACAACGTTACCTTTCCAGTGGTGCTATGCAATCAGTTGTAATCAATTTAGTTTTTATTTTATACCAGCTGAAATACCAAACAACTGATTTTTTTCTGATTTTTTTTTTCGAGGTGCTTAGGTGACGCATGAGAGACAAATGTCAGCCATGCACACCATACCTTAAACAAATGCAAATAACTCCTAAAGTATATGTGGTAGACACAAAGTATCAGTGGCAAAATTGTTCAGCACAAAATAACCTTTCTAATGGTGCTATGCAATCAATTGTAATCCATTTAGTTTTTATTTTATAGTAGCTGAAATACCAAACAACTGTTTTTATTTTTTTCAGATTTATTCAAGGTACTTAGGTGAGGCTTGAGAGACAAATGTTTGCCATAACTTAAACAAATACTGTATAAATAACTCGTAAAGTATACATGATAAACACAAAGTATCTGCAGCAAAATTGTTCAGAGCAAAATTACTTTTCTAACGGTGCTATGCATTTGATTCTAAGCAATTCGGTTTGTTTAATAGTTAGGTAAAAACTGCTGACTTCCTCAGACGTTTCTAGGCCTGAGTGAAAGTCAGTTGAGTACGTCTACAGGCGTTATTGTCCTGAGTGGCTCTTCTTTCAGATGCCGCCTACAGACGTCTCTAGGCCTGAATGAGTTAAACAGAAGTGTGAAAAAAAAAAAGGGGGGGGGGTCCTAGCACCTCATTCTAGATCTGCACGACCTGAATAAGTTCCTCAGGTTGCACACCTTCAAGATGGTAACTCTGTCACAGATCATACCACCTCTAGAGTGAAACATGTGGTTTTGCTCCCTGGATCTTGGGGCCAAGTTCTTCCACATACTGATCCATTCGTCTCATCGAACGTTCCTCCACTTCCGAGCAGAGGGAACCCTTTACGAGTTCTAGGCCCTGCCCTTCGGCCTCTCCTGGGTTCCCAGGGTCTTCAACAGGTGCATTGCAGTGGTGGCAGCTTACCTGAGGTGCCTGGATGACTGGCTGATCGCAGGTCCCTCCAGGCTAGAGGTGGAGCGGTCCAGCGACCTGGCCATCCAGACCTGCATCTCCTTGGCCTCCTGGTCAATGAGGCCAAATCAGAACCCATGCTTTCGCAGGTGATCATCTTCATCGGGGCCGAGCTAGACTCTTGCAGAGCCAGAGCCCAGCTCCCGACAGGGTGGAGGCTCTCTACTCCTTTGCCCGTTCATTTCAGATTGGGCAATTGTGCCCTGCCCGGGACTTCCTGCGCCTTCTGGGCTATATGTCGGCCTGCACAAGCGTGGTCCGCTGGGCCCGCTGGTGAATGTGCTCCCTGCAGTGTGAGCTGGCCAGCCAGTGGTCTCAGCGCAAGGGTCACTTCGACCAGCTGGTCACTGTGACCCAGCAGATGTGGGACACCATCCAGTGGTGGTTAGTCACAGCACATTTGCAGGAAGAGATCCCGCTTGTCCGCCCAGCGCTGACGGTCATCCTTATGACCAGTGCCGCTCTCATGAGCTGGAGTGCCCACTGGGGGAACACAGAGTCCACGGATTCTGGACCCCCAAGGAGTCCCAGTGCCACATCAGCCTGTTGGAGCTCCGAGCAGTTTAGCTGGTGCTGACTGCATTCGCTCCACACATCCGGGGTCAGGTGGTCCAGGTCCAGATGGAGAACATGACAACCATGTACTACCTCAAGAAACAGGGTGGGACGCACTCCCTGCTTGTATGCAAGGAAACTCCCCATGTGTGGAGCCTCGTATGTTGCCTGAAGGCAGATCTCCTAGCCATCCATGTGGCAGGGGCCTCCAGTCAGCTGGTGGATGCTCTCAGCCGGGTGGGCGAGGCATCTCATGAGTGATCTCACAACCCAGAGGTAATACACAGCCTATTCTCCAAGTGGGGCACCCCTCAAGTGGACCCGTTCACCTCCAGGGAGAACTGAAAGCTGAGGCTGTATTTTGCCTGCCCTCCCCTCCCTTGCAGGGAACGCTGCAAGGGATGCCTTCTCAAGGCCGTGGACCCCAGGCCTCTTCTGTGCCTTCCCTCCAATTCCCATGATCCACAAGGTGGTGTTCAAGGCCAGGAGGCACAAGGCACAGGTGATCCTGGTAGCTCCAAACTGGTCACGCCAGTTCTGGTATCCTGATCTCCTCATCCTCAGCAGCAGGCTCCTGTGGTGTCTTCTCCTACGCCCGGACCTGCTTTCCATCAATCAGGGAAAGGTTCTTTGTCTGGACCTTCAATCTTTGCCCCTGACAGCCTGGTTCCTGAGCTACTAGAGTTACAGGCTTTGGGTCTCTCCGAAGATGTCTTCACCGTTGTGGAGGCATCTCGGAAGGAGTTGACCAGGAAGTGCTTTGCCTTCAAATGGAAGAGATTCTGCATTTGGTGTCAGGGCAAGGGGTTGGACCTTTTGTCCTGTCCAGTGGCTAGCATCCTTGATTACCTGTGGTCGCTCTCTGTCGGGCCTTCAGTTGACCCTCAAGGTGCACCTGGCACCATCTCTGCTTACTGGGCACAGACCGGTCACCAGTTAGTGGCATGGGAGAAGGTGGTCTGGCACTTCTTCAAGGGCCTTGACCATAGTTCCCCTCCAGGGCATGAACCACCACCACGGGACTTGTTGCTGGTTTTGGGAAAGCTCATGGGGAAGCCATTCGAACCGGTACACAGGTGTGACATGTCTTACCTGTTGTGGAAGACCATCTTCTTGGTGGCTATCACGTCAGCCAGAAGAATCGGTGAGCTCCAGGGGCTTTTGGTGGAGTCTTCTTACTTGGTCATCCACAGGGACGAGGTTGTTCAAACAACATGTAGTCTTGCTATATTATGACATATGCAGTGAGTCCCAACCTTCGAACTGCTCCAGAGGTGAAAGAGTTAACTTTCCATGCCAGGCATGGAACGCTGAGCTCGAGCTCGGTTGAAAACTCTGTCTGTTGCTCTTCAAACTCAAACTGTCAGATTCTTTACTCTGCCTCACTGAACAGTCGCTCCGGAGATTTTCTCCTTCTGCTCGGTTCATTTTGTCGGTTAAAGTATTATTTTCTCGCTTTTTGACTGAATTTAAACCGCAACGGTCGGTTCAAGCTCTGTCTGTGGTATTGTAAGTACTAGATAGCTTTTACATTTAATTCTTCTGTGTGGAACTTAGAACGGTTATCGGTTCGGTTTGAACCGATCAGGTTGTTTGAAATATATTAATCTGTCTTTTAGAGTGTGGTTACCGTTCTTATCGGTTCTAAAAAGCAAGGATTTTATTACGCTTTTTCCACACTCAGTGACACGGTTGGGAACCGATAAGAGGGTCTTACTCACGGATTGCCATAAACGGGCAAGTTTGTTTAGGACTGGCACTATGTCTGAGAAACCCAAAAGAAAAACCGGGCCCACTGGGTTTCAACACTGCAGCGTCTGTGGGGAAGCCTTTGCCAAGGCTGACCCCCACACCACCTGTGTTTATTGTCTGGGGTTTGACCACCTCAATGCAGACTGCCAGATTTGCAAAAATTTTCCTGCAGCTACCCTGGAAAAGAGAGTTGGTAGGCTCAGGGAATGGGAGGCCAAGAAGTCCGCTGACCCGGGTGGCCAGCCCGGTTCTGTTCCAACCGAACCGGAGGGAGTGCACTCTGACCAGGGCGAGACTTCCCGGGCACAAGGAGAGCCGACTCGGAGGAGTCGGTTCCAGACAAAAGGACAAGGAAATCAGCTGGTGTGGAGCTAAAACATTCCTCTCCAACCGCTGAAGAAATAGCCAAAGCGATTAAAATTGTCCAGTCGCTTTCCCCGGTTCTGACCGAACCTGCACCATCAATAGCGTATGGTTCAAGCCGGTTCCACCGAGTTCAAGAGTATGATTTGAGGAATTTTATGAACCGGAGGAGGGGAAGAGGAGTACGAGGAGAGTGAATGTGATTTGAAAGTCTGGATGTGCCCATTGAATCGGACATCTCCCCAGACAGACCTTCAGGGAGTGCTCCTCCTAGGCTTTCTGAATCCCTTTTCATTTTATGTTTTATAAAAGTGGCTGAAACCCTCCAGCTCCCTATGGAGGAAGCTGTGGATGATCAAGAGGAGCCTGACTATGTGGAAATGATGGATATCCCAGAGTCCAGGAGACTGTCTATTCCTTTGCATAAATCTTTTGGGAAACAGTAAAATTCTAAAACTCCTCACTCTATACCTCCTGTTGATAAGAGAATGACAAGAGGTACACATTGTCAGGCTCTGATCACGACTCCTTACACAACAATGCAGCCATGTTGGGGTAGTGCAGGCTGCAGCCTGTGACAAGGCAAATATTCCCTTGGCCTCACACCCCCTTGACAAGGACTCCAGGAGGATTAATGCCATGGCAAAGAAACAGTACATGGCAGCATCCTTGGGACTCAGACAGGCAAATTATATGGCTTATGTTGCTAGATACCAGAAATCCAGATGGGATACTGTTATGGCTCTAGCAAAACAGGTCCCTGGCCAGCTTGCCAAGGAGCTGGAGCAGGTGGCTGCAGATGGTATTGAGGCATCTAAGGTGCAATTCCATGCTGCAGTGGACTCTAATGATGTGTCATCAAGAGTCATGGCTACATCTGTGGCACTCAGCAGAATGGCTTGGCTCAGATGTACTAGCCTGTCACAGGATACCCAGACTAAGGCCATGGATTTTCCTGTTGTGGGTAATTCTCTGTTTGGGGAGCAGACAGAGAATTACATGAAGAAAATGGATGAGTATAGGACCACCTGTAGGAGTGCACAGGCCAAGGAAAGGTAGGCCACTCCTCAAAGGCAGCCTTCCAGGGGCAGGCATTTCCATAGGCCTTTTTACCAAGCCCAGGCCTCCTCTTCAGCGTACGCCCAGAGGGGGTTCTTTAGAGGGAGAGGCAGACGGGGCACAAGCAGGCCTGCTTCCACCCCTCAGCCTAAAGCCCCTGCCAAGCAGGCACCCTGATGGGGTGGCCAGGGCCGATTCTCAACTACCTGTAGGGGGCAGGCTGGCTTACTTTGTCCAGGACTGGAAGTCTCTGACATCAGACAAGTGGATCCTGGAAGTAGTAAGGCAGGGACTGGTTCTCAGCTTCAAAAAATTTCCAAAGATGAGAACCAGATCCTTTCCACCTGCAAATCCATCAGAGGCACTTTACCCTCCTGGCTCTCAGAGCCATGGAAAGGGTTCCACCCCTACACCAGGGCAAAGGATTGTACTCCAGGTACTTCCTTACTCCAGAAAAGACAGGAGAATGGCGGCCCATCCTGGATCTCAGATACTTAAACAAGCACCTTTTAAAACCAAAATTCAAAATGGTGACTCTGGGAATTATTCTACCCTCTTTAAGGCCAGGGGATGGCTAGCGTCCCTGGACCTCAAGGATGCCTATTTCCATATTCTCATCAGAAGCTCCCATCGAAAGTACCTCAGGTTCGAGCTGCCCTCAGGCCATTACCAGTTCAGAGCAATGCCCTTTGGCCTTACCTCTGCTCCAAGGGTATTCACAAAATGCCTGGCAGTAGCAGTTGCCTACCTAAGAGGCAAAAAATTGCCATCTTCCCTTACCTGGACGACTGGCTCATAGTACGCCAGTCTCCAGACCAAGTCAAGTTACACCTTCAGATAACTCAGCAACTGCTTACCTCTCTAGGTTTCCTTCTGAATCTTCCAAAGTCAGTTCTAGAGCCTGTCCAGCTCCTCACCTTCATAGGCGCAGAACTGAACACAGAGGAAGCCAGAGCCTTCCTTCCTTTGGACAGGGCAAGGACCCTGGTCTCTCTGGCCTCCTCATTCGCCCTGCAGATCTCTCGACCAGCAAGGCATTTTCTACAGCTCCTAGGGCACATGGCTGCTTCTACAGCAGTAGTGCAAGGAGCCAGATTTCAGATGAGGGACATCCAGTTCCATTTGAGAGCCTTTTGGTCTCAAAGAAAGGACCCTCTAACCAAATTGATCCCAGTGACTCGAACCCTGATCCAAGCCCTACAATGGTGGCAGGATCAGAGCAATCTGAGACAAGGGGTTCCCTTTGTCACTCAGTCTCACTCTTTAATCCTTACTACAGATGCATCCCACTTTGGGTGGGGAGCTCACATGGGCGACCTCACTACCCAGGGTCTGTGGTCCCTTCAGGAATCTCTGCTCCACATCAACCTGTTGGAGCTCAGAGCAGTTTTTCTAGCACTTCAAGATTTTTCTAAATCTGTTCAGAACAAAGTTGTACAGGTCAGAACAGACAACACCACTACAGTGTGGTACATCAACAAGCAAGGAGGCACTCGGTCTACGGCCTTGTGCACCGAAGCAATGAAGTTGTGGTCTCTGGCTTACTCCCTGAACACCTCCCTTACGGCAGTTCACCTCCCAGGCAAGGACAATGTCCTGGCAGATGCTCTCAGCAGGATTTCCCAGGGCCATCACGAATGGTCACTGGATCCCTGGTCCTGGAGGTAATATTTGCCAGGTGGGCACCCCGAGATAGATCTTTTGCAGCCCCAGACAATCACCAACTTCCCTTTTTGTTGCAGGCCCCCAATGTTGGGCTCAGTCCCTCTGGATGCCTTAGTTCTCAATTGGGAAGGGAAGTTTCTCTATGCCTTCCCCCCTTCCCTCTCCTGTTCAAAGTGCTAGTCAAAATCAGATCTCAATCCTGCAAAGTGATTCTGATTGCTCCAGATTGGGCCAGGCAACCCTGGTATCCACTCCTACTGTCCTTAGCAGTCCATCTTCCCCTGTGTCTTCCCAGGAATCACAATCTGTTAACCTGTGCTCAGGGAAGGGTTTGGTACCCGAACCTCAAATCTCTCAATCTCAAGGCCTGGCTCTTGAAGAGTTAGAATTTGCTGATCTACACCTCTCCCAAGGTGTAATGGATATATTGAAGGCTTCTAGGAAGCCTTCCACCAGGGCTACTGACAATTCCAAATCGAAGAGGTTTTCCATATGGTGGTCTGGGAAGCATATTTCCCCAGAATCTGCTGATTTACCCACAGTCCTGGATTATATGGTCCATTTGAACACTTTAGGGCTCAGACCAGCTACCCTAAAGGTGCGCTTGACAGCTGTGTCTGCTTTCATGTCAGCAGGTAAACCCTCTTCTCTTTCAGCTTATCCTGTATTCTCTAAGTTTTTTAAGGGATTGCTTCACACCAACCCTCCATTCAGGGCCCCTGCCCCTGCCTGGGATCTTAATGTTTGCATTGCTGAGCTTATGCAACCTCCCTTTGAGCCCTTGTTTTCAGCAGAGCTTAAGTATTTGACTTGGAAGACTGTTTCTGGTAGCCATCACTTCTGCCAGACGCATAAGTGAATTACAGGCTTTGTCAGTGGAGCCTGATTTATCTCCTTTCATAGAGATAAGGTGGTCCTCAGGACTAACAGGAAGTTCTTGCCTAAGGTGGTTTCAGATTTCCACCTTAATCAATCTATTTCTCTTCCAGTGTACTTCACTGACCATTCCTCCTCTGGCGAGAGGAGGCTGCACAGTTTAGATGTGAAGAGAGCCCTTAGTTACTACATTGAGCGTACCAAGGGTCACAGGTTTGACTCCCTCCAACTGTTCCTCACTTATGGTGAGGTTTGTAAAGGGAAACCTGCCACTAAAAGATCCATTGCCAGGTGGATTGTCTCTTGTATCCAATTCTGTTATGAAAAGCTGGGTAAGGTTCCTCCCTCAGGCCTGAGGGCTCACTCTACCAGAGGTACAGCTGCTTCCCTGGCTGCTGTCAGGGACATCCCTATTCTAGAGATTTGTCAAGCAGCTACCTGGAAAACAGTTCACACTTTTACCAAGCATTACTCTCTGGACACCCAGGCTAGGAGTGATGCTTGGTTTGGCACAGCTGTGCTTCCGAGCCTATTTCCTAAGTAGGTTCTGCGCTTCCTCCATGGAGGTACTGCTGTGTAGTCTGCATATGTCATAATATAGGAAGACTTCATGTTGTTTGAAGAAAAAATTACTCACCTTAGCAATGTTGTTTCTTCTAATGGAGTCTTGCTATATTATGACCTTCCCCCCTGCCTGCCCCTCTCAGAACCTCTGTTTTTGGGATGTGGGTGGGCAGTGCAGTGTTGGCACTTAGTAGATGCCCACCTTGTTTTTTTTTTTGTTTTTTTTTTAACCCTCCCTTTTTGGGGTGACTGGGTGTTGTGTTTTTCATTTTTTGGGTCTCCTGACTTGAGTCTTTGTTTTGGGACCAAAAATGTGTTTCTTATATTTAGTAGCCAGTTGGCTAGTGTAGGTTTACAGCTTCCACACAGGACCTTAGTGAGTTTAGCTCGTAAAGATCTGACAGTTTGAGTTTGAAGAACAACAGACAGAGTTTTCAGTCGAGCTCAGCGTTCCATGCCTGGCATGGAAAGTTAACTCTTTCACCTCCGGAGCAGTTCGAAGGTTGGGACTCACTGCATATGTCATAATATAGCAAGACTCCATTAGAAGTAACAACATTACTAAGGTGAGTAATTTTTTCTTCTGCACCCTAATCCGAAGTTCCTCCCACAGGTTGTGTCCGAGTTTCACCTTAACCAGGTGATTAATCTCCCGGTATACCTGACCAATCACACCTCAGAGGCCGAATACAGGCTCCATATTTTGGACCTGTGGCAAGCACTCGCTTATTATAAAGAGCGTACAGGTGGAGTTCGGGGATTGGTTTGTGAGCTGTTTGTCACCTACGCTGAAGCCACATCTGGCAGACCTGCAGCCAAGCAGATGATTGGCAGCTGGATTACATCTTGCATTGATCTCTGCTATAGGTTGGTGGATAGGGAGCTTCCCGAAGGGCTAAGGGCTCATTCCACCCGCCATACCGCTGCGTCGGTGGCTGCTTCCAGGGAGGTCCCAATACAGGAAATCTGGAGGTCAGCGCACCCCTTCATTTCCCACTACCACATCGAACTCTAGTCAAGCCGGGATCCTGGTTTTGGGGCCTCAGTTCACAAGTCTTTGTTTCCCCAAGTAGGGGGTGTGGGCATTGCCTTTCTCCTCCTGGAGAACTGCTAGTAGTCTGCCAGAAGTGTGGATAGAACATCATCTCCACGTCTCTAGAAAAACAGATTACTCACCTACAACAGTAGATCTTCTACAGACTGGTCTCTTGCAGTGAGTCATTACTTATGGGAGTATCCACCGGGGTCACACGGCAGCTTCTCTCAGCAGTCTTGCATGGGGGCCGTCCACATGACATCACTTCCTGTGGATGTGTATAAGAGTGGGCGGCCCCCAGTACCCTCTCTTCATTTTCCTGGCGGCTTCAGCTTGTACACTCAGCTCTCCTGACCTCCTGGGCTGCAGTCTTCGACTCGAACTTGAAACGATTTTCTACCTTTGGGTCTGGGACCTGGGACTTGCTAGAAACTCAGAAAGGCTGCTCCAAACCTAAGTTGTGCCTGTGTTAAAAAGCCAAACACTAGAATGCAAAAAACACAGCACCAACACTTCCTGGAAAAATGTATGTATTGTAAGCATAACTTAAAACATAACAATACAGAAACGCCATGCAGGATAAACGATTTAAACAAACAAAAGGTCCGTCCGGTTTCGCGCCAAAAACAGCGCCTCCTCAGGGACACACATACCTGATACCCATTGTGTAATATAAAAAGAAATGAATTAAAGTGACAGTGCATCAATGAAAAAATATATATATATACACAGAATATCTGAAAATAAACATAAAACATCACTTCTACTTTGGGAGCAGGAGATGAAACATAATATAAATCCAGACAGCTATAATAAATAATTTATATTCGCAAAAGACATAATATAAAGGACAGAAGGAACGGGAGGGGGGAGAAGGGAAGGGGAGGGAGGAGGAGGAGGGGAAGAAGCGCAAGCTAGGTACAGACAAGGGAAATAGAGTTGAAATCTCATCTCTACACCAAAAGGGTCCCAAATCAAACGAGTCATTTAAGCCCGGCTGGTACAGTGCACTCAAAGCATGGATCCAGAAGGCTTCCTCTGTAAAATTTTAGTCTTGACGCCCCTCCCGTGGTCCAACACTCACTTTTTCTATACTGCAAAAGGAGAATACATGTGTGGATGTATCCAAACATTGTAATAAATGTTGCACTAGGGCATTTTTATTATTATGACATCGAATATCACTCAAATGTTCACATACCCTGAGTCTCAACATACGTGAGGTTTGCCCCACATAAAATGCCCCACAAGTGCATGTAGCCAAATATATAACCCCACACTGTAGAACAATTGATAAATTGTCTGATAAAATACTGCTTAGTTATATTATATGAAGAGAACGATTTTGTCTGATACATGACACTACAAAACTTGCAGTGACCACATCGAAAAAATCCCACTGGTTGTGCCGGCAGCCAACTTGTCTTTGCCACAGTAGTTTGTTGGTAGGAATGAACTAAGTAATCTGCAATATTTTTCCCCCTTCTATATACAAATCTGGGGCTAGACTTCGTAATGTCTAGCAGTGCAGGGTCAGTATTTAGAATCCCCCAATGCTTATTAATAATAGACCTAACGGAGGACGCATTACAACCAAAAGTGGTTACAAAATTTAAACATGAATCACCAGTGTTTTGATTTTGGACTTTCGTTCGATACTGAAGCAATTCCACTCTAGGCATTTGCCTAACCTGATCCATGCTTTGTTGCAATACACCAGTCGCATAACCTCTTTCTAGAAATCTATCAGCCATACTATGTAGGTTATGTTCAAAATCATCATAATCACTACAGTTACGTCTAACCCTCATAAACTGAGACTTTGTATTATTGATGGTGGATGGGATGGCAGCTAGAGGCAACTAAAAGAATTTCTATCAGTGTTCTTACGATAAATGGATGTACTTAAAGTCCCATCCGATAACTTAACAATATCTAAATCAAGAAATTCAATATGTCTCAAATCTGCCGTAACTGAAAATCTCAAATTCTCATTCGAAGAATGTAAATATGACACAAAATCATCTAACTCACCTAATGTTCCCCGCCACACCATCAATATATCATCAATAAAACGTCTCCAAAAATCTATTTTGCCATAAAAAGGATTTTTTTCGGAATCATAAATGTACTCTTGTTCCCAAAGCCCCAGATATAAATTCGCATAACTGGGGGCCAAAGTAGCCCCCATCGCAGTGCCTTTTATTTGATGGTAGAACTTACCCTGAAAGACAAAAAAATTACCTGTTAACACAAACTGCGATAACTGAATAAGAAAATCTATTGCACTGACATCTAATGCTGTTTTATGAATCAACCAATAACGTAAAGACTGTAACCCCCCCTGGTGTGGAATATTTGTATACAAAGATTCTATGTCCATAGAGACTAACAGCCATTGTTGTTCCAACTGCATATCATTCAGGAGACCTAGAGTCTGAGTAGTGTCCTTTAAAAAAGACGGTAGTGTAAAGACAATGTCTCTTATATGTGCATCCACAAACTTCGACAATGGCTCAGTCAAGGAACCAATACTAGCCACAATAGGTCTTCCCGGAGGGCACTGTAGTCTCTTGTGGACTTTAGGTAATATATAGAAAGTAGGTCTAACTGGAAAATCCACGGTTAAAAAGTTCAGTGAATCTTTAGTTAATAATCCAGTTGTGAAAGCCTGTAACAAAAAATGATCAATATTCTTCTTGAATTCCAGGGTCAAGTCTCTATCCAATGCAGCATAAAAGGTATCATTTTTTAACTGACGCTGAACTTCATGCACATAATCACAAGTATTCATAACCACAACAGCACCCCCCTTGTCTGCCGGTTTGATTGTAATGAGATTGTTGTTCTCTAGCTCGGCCAATGCTAATTTTTCATCCCGAGTCATGTTATTATATGATAAATACTGCCCTTCTTCAAATAAAGTATTGATATCATTAAGACATGCAGATTCAAAGGTCAAAATAGCTGCTGACGGTGGAGGATTAAACTGAGATACTCCTTTGAACCGTAACAAATTGCCATCTCCCTCTGTGGACGTAATTGGAGCTGCATCAGCATCAGACCGTAAAGTCTCAATATCTCGACCACGTTGTTTATGAAAAAAAGATTTTAAGCTTAATTTACGGGTAAGCCTTTTAATGTCCAAAAAGTCAAAATGTGATGTAGTACATGTTGGCACAAATTTAAGTCCTTTTTGCAAAACAGACAATTGGGCTGTAGTGAGGGTGACATCTGAGAGGTTAATTACATTCGTTTCTACATTCTCCCCCTGCTTTTCTGCGTATTCTTTTGGTGGAGAATTTGTCTTTTGCTGTTCATGGGTTTTATACCCACCTCTCCTCCTTCTGCCCCCCCTGGGACTTGCTCTCAGCACCCCGGACTTCCATAGTAGGCATGTAACCCACTCACAGTACCCCTGCTGCTCCTCCCAGCCTTGGGCTCTCTTGCTGAGTCTGGGGCTTCTTTAGGGCCTAGCCCAACTTTTTCTTCTACAGCAGGACCGGTGTTCCATTAGTGCTCACGGTCCACCTGCTGCTCCCAAGCCCAGACACTTTTTGCTCGGTCTTGGGTCATCCTCATGGCTGATCGTAAACACTCAGCCAGGCTGGAATGAACCGGGGAGGGGGTCGCCTTCAACACTCCCCAGCCCAGGGCACTCGTTCCAGGCATAGGAGGGAGAGGGATTAACACTCATCACACTCCCTCTGCATTACTCGGTTGATGATGGCTACTCCATCGTCAACGGTACCTTCCTCGTCAATGGGGTTGCTCCCCCTGTTAATGGATCCTGTTGATCTTGTTTCTGAACATTTTCCATCGACAGTGTTGCCCCGTTGATGGCACGTTCCCTGTCGACGGGGATGCTTCCTCCGTTGGCGACACATGTTCTTTCTTCTCCCTTGTCGACGGGAGCTCCTCTCCATTCGACGGACCATGTTTCTCTTGTTCTCTCATCAACAGAGCCCTTTTCTCCATCGACTGAGTGCTCCTCATTGACAGGGCTGCCTCCTGCTGACGGACAGCACTCTTGCATGCCTCAACGATGAGCCGGCCTCTGCTGACGAGAGGCTCACATTATTCTCTGTCGATGGAGGGGCCTCCTCATTTCTTCATCAGGGCTGCCTCCCTCATGATGGGGCTTCACCCGCGACTCCCCTGCTCGGGCTCTGTCTCCATGCCCCCCCCCCCGCGCTTGTCCCAGCACCAGATGGCGGCCTCGGGGGTACCTCCCTTGTTGCCCTTTTCGTGTCCTTCGGTCGCAACTTTTTCTGGGCCTTTGACCCTGCTGCATGGACCTCACTTTGAGTTCCTTGCTCCTTTCCAGGTCCTAGTTCACATGGGTTGGGGTGCCTCACCCTGTTGTTCAGGGTCAGTAGTTCCTGGGCTGGCTTGCCATCTTCCTGATGCCGCCCTTGGGCATCGTCCATCTCTGGACCTGTCACAAACTCTGGGCATCGCCCGTGTTGTGATGGAGGTCCTGAGTAGCATGGGTCAGGGTCAGGCCTTGTCCTGTTCTACCTCCCCATCGCCCGAGTGCTTGCGCCCAGACCCGGCGCTTCCCGCCTGGTCCCCCCTTCCCATTTATGAGGACTCCCTTAATGGTGATTTCGGGAGGGGGGAATCCCTTCTTGGGGGATGTTCCTGGCGGGGACGCTAGGGACCTTGGTTCCCCTCGGTCCGCATCCTCCCTTATGGAGGTCACCCCGCCTGATCCTTCCTCACTCCCGGATCCCTCCTTCACAGAGCTCATGTGGCAGATCCAGCGTGCTTTTGACTTCTCTGTGGATCAGGACTCCTTTCATCGGAACATGGCTGCCTACCTTGACGTTCCCGAGGAGCCTGCCATGGTGGTCCCTCCATTGATGCCTGCGTATTTTAATGCACACTCTCGTGCTTGGTCTCATCCTGCTTCCGCCCAGCCCACCCTTCGTGGCCCTGATCAGCTCTGCCATGCCCCTTGACCACCCCTACTTGTCCACCACCTCTGTGGTGGTGTTGGTTGTCATTGCGGCATCACATGACTGGACCGCTCGACCTCGCCATACCAGCTCTGTGCTGCTGGCTGCTGATTCCCGGTGCATGGATTTCTTTGACGTTCGAGTTTATTCCTCCAGTACTTTACTACTTCTCGTATTCTTAATTATCTGGGCCATCTGGTCCGGTTCCTTCGCACTTTTGGTGCCTCAGCTTTGGACCTCCTGTCCGATTTGCCTCCCTCCACTGAGTTGATCAGGCTGGCTCCGCTGCTGTCTGCCATATCTTCCCTTTCCCGTCACCTGCGCCGTGCGTGCTTCCATGCGGTTGACGCATCAGCCTGCCTTTCAGCCGCCCGGCATTGCCCTTCGGCGCTTCGCCTAGCTGCGGACTTCAGGTTTGCTGCCCGAAGTCCAGCAGTCGGTCGCCGACGCACCCTTTTCCGGGAACCTGCTGTTTGGACTTGGTGTTCAGTCCATCGTGGATTCCCTTATGGCTTCGGGGCATACTCTTTGGTCTGTTCAGGACCTCTATCGCGCCCCCAAGTCCCAGCCCTACGCCCCCGCTGGCAGGCCGTCTTGCTTCCGGTCCCCCTACCGGAGGGTGTCTCGAGACTGCGGTAGGGCCTGCAGGGGGGCGGCTGTCTGCCCCTCAGTGGCTTCCCATCCCTCACGCGGGGCGGGATCCACTTCTGCGCCCTGTATCGCTTTTCAGATATCCCCCACCTCGTACTGCAGGCCTTGGAGGCGCCCGGGGCCCTCTTTACCTTTCTTGGAGGCTTACTTCCGGACTGGATGCTTCACTCCTCCTTGTGGATCTGATTGGAACTCCAGCTATTCTCCCTCCAGGAGCCCTTCAGTTCCTTCCTCTGACCATCTGGGATGCGTTTTCTCCAGTGCTCCTTTTTTTTTGTGCTATCTAATCCGCTGTACTTGTGTATTTCTAAATTTTGCTTTATGCTAGAGCCTGTCGACCTCTGCCTCGTCAGGATGAATCACTGTGCCTGGCCACCTACAGTTCTTTCTACTTCATGCCTCATGCATGCTGTCCTCACCCACATTGAGCCTTTTTGCCTGAGTGGGTGTGGTTTGAGTTGACATTTCTCCTGATTTCATGCCACATGTCTTCGCCTAACCATTGGCCTATCTGCCTGCACGGAAGAGGTTTGAGTTGGACGTTCTGGTTACATAGCAAACTTTTGGTCCTTACCCCACCCTGGCCTGTCTGCCTCTGGGGGTGCGGTTGAAGTTGAAATTTTATTGTGCATTTGCTTCTTTGGCCTTGCCTTTCCTCCCATTTGGATTTTACTGCTACGTAATCTCCCATAAGTAGTGACTTACTGCAAGAGATCTGTCCATAGAAGATAGTACAGTTATGTAAGAACTTACCGTAATAGTAGATCTTCCGAGGACTGTCTCTTGCAGTAAGTCCCCCGCCCCTCTGTCTTTTCACCTCGAATCTGCAACTCCGGACGTTGGGTGGGATCTCTGTTCTCTGTTATTTCTGGCCCTCATTTACCTTGGTCCAGGTCGTGCTCGCCGAGGCCGACGGTGAACAGAGGGTACTGGGGGCTGCCCAGTCTTATACACATCCACAGGAAGTGTTGTCATGTGGACAGCCCCTATGCAAGACTGCTGAGACAAGCTGCTGTGTAACAGCACCACCTGGTGGATACTCCCATAAGTAATGACTTACTGCAAGAGACAGTCCGCGGAAGATCAACTGTTGCGGCAAGTTGTTACGTAACTGTACTTTCTAGGGATGTGGATATGTTACATCCCCATTTGTTGGCAGTGTCCTTTCCCCTTTAAGCTGGCTCCTCCCACCCACTCAGGTGGTATATCCCTCGGCCCCACCCCATGACAGCAGATCTTCCTTTCCGTTGGAAGAAACTGGTTCCCTCTGCGCTCCTGCGTTGTATTCCATAGAGCTTTTTATCTGTTCGGATTGCTTTCTAAAACTTTGCTACCATTTCGATATTAGTCTTCCTGCTCCCGACCGCAATGGATGAGAAGTCCATTCCTGGATTTCGCTGGTGCCTGTGCGGGCAGAAGATGTCGCCATGTGTGCTTACTGCCTGTGCCATGAACACGATACCCAGGCCTGCGACATTTGTCTCTTTTCACGCGACGATCTTCGAGGATTGCCTCGCCCACATTAAGTTGGTCTGCCTGGAAAAATATCTACTAGTCAAATCTAAAGACACCCATTGGGTGGTCTCCGTGGCTGTGGGGTCTGTTGAGCAGCTGGAACAGCTAGCGGCCTTTGAGGAGGCGGCTTGGGCCGCCGCTCAGTCCTCCTCAGCTTCTGACTTCATGCCGTTCCAATTGGGCTCCACTTTGTCGGGCTCCTTAATGGAGCTATGCCAGTTCCTCCCTACTAAGTTTCAGGGTCCCTCTGGATCTCACAGCTCCTGCTGTGGCAAGGAGAAGGAGTCGAAGAAAGAGAAGACTCATTGTCGACATTCGTGGGACCGGGAACTTTCTCGGTCTCACGACTCAAAGGTTTTGACCACGGTCGAAACCATGGCCTTAGCCCCTGGCTTCACGGAGACCTCGTCAGGCCAGTCAGTCAAGATGCCGGCAGATGATGCGACCGAGATTTTTCTCAACCCAATCAACCAGTTGTCTGAAGAGGCAGACATTCCTGTTTTCAGGACTCTGGTCCTGCCTGTGACCTTAGAAGGGGCTGCTCAGTCCTCTTATCAGAATCCTCTGGTCACCAACCCAGACCAAGAGGAATCTCAGCATTCCCCAGCTCCCTCCAAGATCACCCGTCAGCACCCATGGTGGCAGAGGTTGAGGTCTCTGTCCTCCTCCAGTGGATCGAGTAGCTCCTGCTGTCATTGGCACTTCTGTTCTCTGCACCACGGGAAGAGGCACCACCACTTTTCCTGGTTTTCATCCTCCTCGAGTGAGGAAAGGCTTTGGCGCAAGTTGCATCGATGCTACGAAGACCTCGTGTGGCAACAGTTGGTGCTGGTCAGTGCAAAGCTGACCTCGGATTCCACATCGGTTATCGCTTGGCTTTCGCCCAAGAGGCTGACATCGACTCCTCCTGTGGGGTGGATAGAGACCGTCCTTCTCCCAGCAGAGCTGGTCAAGACCGTCTTGGTTTGTCTGACGCTGTCCTCTATGCCAGTTGTGGTGCAGCCGCTGCCCAAGCAGCCATAAACTGGCACTCCCGACTATGGAGTCTCGTCTGGCCAAGGGACTTCCCCATCAACTGTTGGTCACCGTCACACCTGACTGCCCACAGAGGGTTGAAGGTGACTCGGGCGGTCAGCCACTTTATGCGGACACCTCAGAGTCCGAGGATTCCTCACTGCACTCCCATCCAGTCGACGAGGAGTCCGAGGGGATCTCTCGACGGAGGAAGGGACCACTTCCTTCCTGGGTATGCTCCGTCTCATCTCCAAGTCCTCTGGGATGAAAATGGATCCCGTCCAGAAGCGGGCTCGTTGTCCCCTTACAGAGATTCTGGACAAAGGGGACTCTCAGACGGAGGCCTTTCCAGTGGCCAAGGTAATTGTTGGCCCAGCCCTGGAGCTTTGGCAGCGCCTTGCATCTTGCTCGGCGCCGTCTGCCCGCAAGTATGAGGTGCTCTTTGGTACCCTCTCTGGTTTCATGGAGTACCACTCGGCCAAGGGACTGGTGGGCGACTCAGTGTTTCGGCACTTGGGCAATATTGGGGACATTTAAAGCTGCTGGAAAAGGAGTTCATGAAACTGGGCCATGTGGCACAAAAGGTTTACGCTGCCTCCTCGCTCAGTTTCCGTCAGGTGAGCTTGGACATTTTGATGGCACACTTCTTACCCCAGGAATTCTCCAGTATTCATAACTCTTGCAATTAGCCCTTTAAGTGGAACTGCCCGGAGGTGGAATGTATGCTAATGATGGAATCATCACTGGCTCGTTCTAATTTTCAAATGCTGCCCTTGTCAACTGCAGGTGTTCTGTCACTTCAGATTTCATTCTCCGTCTGACAAGTTGAGATGCCTCAGAGTGCTCTCCTTATCAGTCGTTCCTGTCATGTTGAATTCAACAAAACTTGAGTATCTTCATCAAATTTGTTCATTTGCTGCCGATACCTTTATTTAAATAGTCAAGAGCTAGTCAGTTTAGTGTTTTTTTTTGTATTATTTTTTTGGTTTCTCCCGGTTTGGGATAACCAGGGAGAAACTGAGCTTTAGTGTCAGTTCTGGAGCTTTTTAAAGTAAATCTCTTGTTAATCAGTGATTTACTTTTAATATTTTATTTTAAAATGTACCGCTACGTTGTATAAAGTAACCAATAACCTCTGTTCACAAGGTACCGGTTCTTGGTTATTGGAACTTTTATCGGTTCCAGAACTGACCACAAAAACACTTTAATTTTAAAATTTTTTGTTCTTTATGTGGTTCTACCAGTTTTCAATATGTCAGACAGACTGAAGAAGAAAACTGGTGAACCCGTTTCAAAAATCGTACCCTATGTGGGGGAAGTCTTTGCCAAAGTGGACAAACATTCTTTATGTGTTGTCTGTTTTGGGCAAGATCATTTTTCTGCAGAATGTGACATTTGTAAAACCTTTCCTCCTAAAACAGTAGAAAAATGTTTGGAAAGGTTGCAGGAAAAAAATTACCAAAGGGTTCCCGGGCTCTGACCAATTGACACCCTCTAAACAAGCTGGTGAAACCGCAGATACAGTTCAGACCACCCCTGATAAGGGTGCCCAGAGCAAGAGACCTGCAGAGCCGGCTAACTCTCGGATTCCTTTGAAAAAAAATCAAAGGGGCCGGTCTGCCGGCACAGCAATAGCGGTACTGCTTGTGACGCCGCCAACATGGGTTTGGTGAACGAGCCTGGGAAGAAGGAGGTTCAGCCAGTGGAAGGAGGCTTGAGTGTCCAGAGGACCGCTCGCCTTCTCCGGGGAGGGGGGGGACTGAGGCTTGGCACTTGGTTGACCTCTAACGGAAGCCAGAGGTGTAACAAATGTCAGAGTCGCATCATGGGGTTGGAGCGTGACGGATGTCGGCGATACACCTTGATGTCTGAGCACACGTTACACCCTCCAGAAAAAAGAAAAAAATTGTCTCTCGGAGCGCCAGGTAGACAGAGTGCCCGGTGCAGACCCTGTTACTCATGCCTTCCTGTTCTGTATATAGGGTGCTCGACGAAACAAGAAGGACCTCAGGGTGTAGGGCTCCACCTTGTACCCACCTGGGGGGAATAGTGGGGGTCACCCGCAGGTTCAGGTAGGTGAAATGAGACAGACAGCATAGGTGACTCCTGATGGTGCGGGGCTGCGAGAGAAGGGGGGGAATAGAAAGTAAAAAAAAAAAAAAAAAAAAAAAGTCAAAGAAGACCAAACATAGTGAACCGCCTGCCAGTCGACCGAAGGGGACTTCAACTGAGTCTGTAGTAATGCCTTCACCTGAGGAAATTGCTCTGGCCCTTAAGGTTATTCAGACATTACAGGGGTTGGCACCGGTCCCTGTCCCCCCTATCCAGGGACAAACCGTTTCTAAGCAAGCCACCCCTTCTACACAGCCCTCAACCCATGAACACTTAGAGGTTGAGGAGTATGAGGAGGAGGAGGAAGGTATTGAACCAGAAAACTCCCCTGAACAGGAGTTTTAGTCCCCTTCTAGAACAACAGAAGATTTCTCATCTCATTTTTTTTTTTTTTGTCAGAAAAATGGTAGATGCTTTAGACCTCACCAGTGAGGCTGCAGAAGATGAAGCAGCTGAGTACCTCAAAATGATGGGGCTCACACCTACTGAAAAGCTGTTGCTCCCTATCTCTCAGTTTTTCAAAAAAGATATTTTAAAATCCTGCAAACTCCTCATTCTATCTCCCCTATAGATAAAAGGTTGGAGAAGAGATATCAACTTGACAAGGAGGTTGCTGAATTTTTATTAACCCATCCTGATCATCAGGGAGTGGTACAAACAGCAGAGGTCAATAGGGGAAAGAGCAGGGGTAAATGGAAAAAAAAATGGCAGTAAGGACAGGGATGGGGCTAAAAGGAGTAAGGCCATCAAAAAAAGGAAGGCAATGAGTGCTAACGACCGTAGTCTGTGTAACAAGCTCCCTGAACTAGTGGCCTTGATGGAAGAGGAAAGCGTGGATATTGTGGCAGTCATACAAACATGGTGCATCGAGAACCATGATTGGGATGTCAGCATACCAGAGTACACAATCTACAGGAGGGACAGGGAGGGTAGAAGAGGAGGAGGAGGAGTAGCTATCTACGTAAGGTAAGGGATCAAAGAAGTGGAACTAAAGGGTAAACGAGGAGAGGAGGCACTGTGGGTCACCCTGGAGACTGGAAATTGCACCACAATCCGCATAGAGGTTGTATACAGACCGCAGTCTCGGGGAGGAAATGGATAAGGAAATGATAGAAGGCATCTTTAGGATGGCAGAAAAAGGGGAGATATTGTTGATGGGGACCTGAATATGCCAGATGTTAACTGCAGCACCTTAGCTGCAGCCACATCCAAGAGCAGAGTCATTCTCGATGCCATACAGGGGGCATGCCTCAGACAGTTAGTGTTGGAACCAATTCGGGAGGGAGCAGTCTTAGACCTGGAACTTTCAAACGGTGACAGAGAGAGGATCTCAGATTTAGAAGTGGGTAGCCATCTGGGAACAAGTGACCACCAAACAGTGTGGTTCACGATAAGCACAGCTGTAGAGTCAAGCCATACAGATGTGTGGGTGCTGGACTTTAGGAGGGCTGAGTTTGGCAAAATGGGAGCGTGCCACAGAAAAGCACTAGCAAACTGGCAAGAAGAAGGGGTGGAGGAACAATGGGGGAAACATCAAAACTGCCATCTCAGAGGCAGCAAGCCTTTGTGTGAAGCAAATGAATCAAAATGAAGGAAAAAAACACTATGGTTCTCAAAAGTGCTGTTGGGGAAGGTTAGTGAAAAAAGGATAGCATTCAGGAAGTATAAGGAAACATAGGAGTAGCAGGACAAAACTGTACCAGTTAAAGCAGAAGGAAGCGGGGAAGGCAGTCAGAAGAGCAAAGGCCCAAACCGAGGAAAAGATAGCCAGCTCAGTTTACAAGGGATAAAACCTTTTATTCTAGGGACATGGATATGTTGTTCATCCACACTATCTGGCAGGTATCCTTGCCGCTTTAAGTCTTGCCGGAAGGTCTTCAAGCTGGCTCCTCCCACCCACCCGGTTGGTAAAACTCTCGGCTCCGGCCCATGACGCCAGATCTTCCTTACCGCTTGGAAGCTCAGGTTCCCTCCTTAGCACTCTGCGTTTTAGACTGGATCTTAACTCTTCGGTTCGTCCGGAATTGGTTTTGAAGTTTTCTAAACTTCGTCTTCATCTTCCTCGCCGCGCATGGACAAATCTGTTCCCGGTTGGAGGTGCCCCTTGCGGGCAGAAAATGTCCAGGACAGATCACACTCCATCGTCTACTGCCTAGGGCCTAGATCACGACCCGCAGGCCCCTGCAGTTGTGCGCTCTTTCTCGGTAGCGTCCTGGGCGATCACGCTGCCGGTTGAGGCTTCGGGCGCCAGCGTTTCCGCTGGTAAAGTCTAGAGGCTCGTTGGGCGGTGTCCGGCGGCTGGCTCGGCGGACAGCTCGAGCAGATGATCACCCTCGAGGAGGAGGCGGCCCAGGCCGCATCTTCCTCCTCCTCGCTGCGGCATTTATCCCGCTCTCTCTGAGTTCCTCGTATACGGTTTTGTTCAAGGAGCTTTGTCTGTCCCTTTCCACGAAAGGAGAGGGGCCTTCGGGGCATTCTTCTCGGCCTAAGAAAAAGGAGTCGAAAGGTAAGTCCCAACGTCAACGTTCGTGGGAGCGGGAAAGGTCCCCCTTCCCGGACAGCCGACCGTCGACTTCAGTCAAGGTTGCGGCTGAGGCCGCTGGCTTCTTGGTGCCCCCGTCAGGCCAGCCTGCCGAGACTCCCTTTCCACGAAAGGAGAGGGGCCTTCGGGACATTCTTCTCGGCCCAAGAAAAAGGAGTCGAAAGGTAAGTCCCAGCGTCGGCATTCGTGGGAGTGGGAGAGGTCCCCTTCCCCGGGCAGCCAACAGTCTACTTCGGTCGAGGTTGCTGCTGAGGCCGCTGGCTTCACGGTGCCCCCGTCAGGCCAGCCTGCCGAGACTCCCGTCGACGAAGTCGAGATTTTTCTCGATCCGTTAGACAGGCTGTCGACTGGAGAAGCCGACAACCCTCCTTCACCGGTTCCCCTGGTGGATACTGAGGATCTGCCTGTGCCTTCTGGGCCGCAGTCCCCGGTTAAAGTGCCCGAGCCGAGGGAAGAGCGGGTGTCCCCCGGCCCTTCCCAGACCCACCCTCGGTCCCCCTGAAGGTCTCAGTCTCGGACCTCTTCTCGGTCCAGCCGTTCCCGCCAACATCGGCGGTCTCGGTCTCGATACCCGAGTAGCGGCGACGCCGTTCTTCCTCGTCCTCCTCCTCGGGTGAGGAGGCTGCGGCATCAAAGTGCGCCCGGCGCTTCGAGGACCTTATGTGGCAGCAGTTGCTGTTGTCTGGGCCTAAGCCGACCCCGGCCATCAAGTGGCTGTCGCCTGAACGACCGAAGCAACCACTCGCTCCAGTCGAGTTGCCCGCTCCAGGGCCGGTTGCTCGGCCGAAACCAGCTGCTCCACTGATTGTGGTGGAACCTCCGCCTCCACAACCGAAGTCGGGGGCACCAACCAAGAATTCTCGGTCGGGTCACGGCCTGCCCCACAGGTTGTCGGTCACCCTCACTCCCGACCGTCCTCGGCAGGTGGAGGGTGGCTGAGGGCCGAGGCAGCTCTTCGCAGACTCTTCAGAATCCGACGACTACTCCTCCCTGTTCTCCAGGCAGTTCGATCTGGAGTCCTCCGGGGGCCAGTCAGTGGACGAAAGCCCATCGTCCTTCTTGGGTCTGCTTCGACTCATCTCGGAGTCCACCGGGATGCAGCTCGAGCCCGTGTCCAAACGGGCCAAGTATCCCCTGACGGAGATTCTGGACCGAGGGGATTCTCCCACGGAGGTCTTTCCGGTGGCTGAGGCCATTGTCGGCCCAGCCTTGGAGCTTCTGGCAGCGGCCTGTTTCCTGTCCTGCCTGGCCAGGATGGCCAGGAAGTATCGGTCCCTACGGCGCTTTGCCTGGCTTTCGAGCACCTCTGCCGAGGGTTAGTCCGGAAACAGCGTTTCGGTGTTCGGTAACGCTGGATGTGGATAAGCCTGACAAAAGTCCAAAAGCTGGACTTTGCCGGCGCAAGTGTGTACGCTGCGTCCTCCCTCGGCCTCCGACAGGCCAGCTCGGCCGTGCTGATGGCACACTTCTCCCATGCCCTCATGGGCTCCCTGGATAAGGTTGTTCCTCGTCTCCCGCCTGACCTGCAGACCACGGTCCGCCAGGTGCGGGACCAGGGTAGGGCGGTGGCGAAGCAGCAGCTTCAGACTGCTCTGGACATAGGTGATTCCTGTGCCAGGTCAGTAGCGGCTGCGGTGGCCATGCACCGCAGGGCGTGGCTGAGGATATCCTCCTTCACGGCGGATACCCAGCACAAGTTGGCGGACGTCCCCTTCTTGGGGACTGACCTCTTCGGCCCTGGAGTGGAGGGACACCTCCAGCGGATTGAGAAGTCCAATGCCACCCTGGACTCAGTCACCTCCGCCCAGAGGGACAAAGGCCGCTGTCAGCAGCAGAAGTCCTTTCGTCCTTCGGTCCCTGCTTCTCGACCGGCCCAGCAGCACCAGCAACAGGGCCAGCAGGCTCGCGCTTGGCGTCCCAAACCCAAGCCGGCGGCTTCATCCAACAGGAAGCAAGGAGGTAAAGGCCCAGGAGGTCCCTCGGCCGGTTCTTCCTCCAAGCCTTCCCAGTGACGGGTTGAGGGGTGCCGCCCCAGCCTGGCCACTCCCCCCTGGGTTCCCCCCGTGGGGGGACGGCTCCGCCACTTCCTTTCCGTCTGGTCCGCTATCACCACAGACCGCTGAGTGTTGGAGGTGGTAGGAAAAGGCCTGCCTCTGGAGTTAGAGCAGGCTCCACCCTTTCGAGCCATCGCCCCTTGGGGGGCCACGAGGTCCGCAGCCTGGCTGTCGGCCCGCCGAGCCGATATTGCCCTGCTCCTCGAAAAAGAGGTGATCAGGAAGATGGCGGATCCTCCTCCAGACCCGGGGTTTGTGTCCAGGTACTTCCTGGTCCCAAACAGGGGGGGCTGGCACCCATTCTTGACCTGCATGACCTGAACAAGTTCCTAAGGTCTCGAACCTTCAGGATGGTCACTCTGGCTCAGATAATCCCATCCTTGGAACGAGGCGTGTGGTTCTGTTCCCTGGACCTCCAGGACGCGTTCTTTCACGTCCCAATCTGTCCGTCCCATCAGAGATTCCTCCGCTTCAGAGCGGAGGGATCCCTTTACGAGTTCCGGGCCATGCCCTTCGGCCTCTCCCTAGCTCCCAGGGTCTTCACCAAATGCATGGCAGTGGTGACAGCATTCCTGCAGCGCCGAGGGGTCCGGGTGTACCCTTACCTGGATGATTGGCTGATAGCAGCCCCCTCCAGACAGGAGGTGGAGCGGTTCAGAGATCTGGCCCTCCAGGTTTGCTCTCAGGTTGGCCTCCTCATCAACGAGGCCAAGTCAGAACTCGTGCCAAAGCAGGTGATACTGTTCATCGGGGCAGAGCTCGACTCTCTGCGAGCCAGAGCACGGCTCCCAGTGGACAGGGCCGAGGTTCTTTTCTCCTTTCCCCAATCATTTCTGGTTGGGCAATTGCGCCCTGCCCGGGACTTCCTGCGCCTCCTGGGCTTCATGGCGGCCTGCACCAGCGTGATCCGTTGGGCCCGTTGGTACATGCGTCCCCTTCAATGGGTACTGGCCAGCCAGTGGTCACAACGCTGCGATCCGTTGGACCAGCCCGTGACAGTGATCCAGGAGATGTGGCACGGTCTCCAATGGTGGATCGTTCCAGCACATCTGCAGGAGGACATCCCATTCGTCCGCCCCGAGCCGACGGTCTGTCTCTTGACCGATGCATCTCTGATGGGTTGGGGTGCCCATCTGGGGGGACACCGAGCGCACGGTCTCTGGTCCCCTCGGGAGTCCCGATGCCACATCAATCTGCTGGAGCTCCGAGCGGTCCATCTAGCTCTCACCGCTTTCACTCCGTTTCTACGGGGTCAAGTGGTTCAGGTCCAGACAGACAACACCACGACCATGTACTATCTGAACCGCCAGGGCGGGAGGCACTCCATGCTGTTATGCAAGGAAGCTCTCCGCATATGGTCCCTCGTGCGCAGCCTGGATGAGGATCTCCTAGCCATTCATGTGGCAGGAGCCTCCAACACCCTGGCCGATGCCCTAAGCCGGATAGGGGCTGCGTCTCACGAGTAGTCTCTCCTGCCGGAGGTAGTACAAGATCTGTTCTCCCAGTGGGGCACGCCTCAGGTGGACCTGTTTGGCTCCAGGGAGAATGTGAAGCTGAGCTTGTTCCATGCCCGCCCCCCTCAGCAGGGCTCGCTGCAGGGGGATGCCTTCTCGAGGCCGTGGACCCCGGGTCTCTTCTACGCCTTTCCCCCATTTCCCTTGATCCACAAGGTTCTTCTCAAGGCGAAGAGGGACAAGGCGCAGATGATTCTGGTAGCCCCAGACTGGCCCTGCCAGTTCTGGTATCCAGATCTCCTCAGCCTCAGCTCCAGGCTCCGAGGCGCTTCTAGCCCGCCCGACCTGATCTCAGTCAACCAGGGAAGGTATTCCATCCGACCTTCAGTCCCTGCACCTGGACGGCCTGGTTCCTGAGCGGCTAGAGTTCCAGGCTTTGGGTCTTTCCGACGAGGTCCTCAATGTCGTTGAAGCGTCCCGTAAGGAGTCGACCAGGAAATGCTATGCCTTCAAATGGAAGAGATTCTCCATTTGGTGTCAGAAGAAGGGCTTGGACCCTTCCGACTGCCCCTTGGCAAGCATTCTGGACTATCTGTGGTCCCTTTCTCAGCAAGGGCTTCGGTCGACGACCCTTAAGGTGCACATGGCAGCCATCTCTGCTTACCGGGCGCGGGCTGGCAAGCAGTCGGTGGCACAGGAGAAGGTGGTCGGGCGCTTTTTCAAAGGCCTTGACCACATTTCCCCTCTGGTGCGAGAACCTCCACCTCCATGGGAACTACTGCTGGTATTGGCCAAGCTTATGGGCAAGCCATTTGAACCAATGCACAGGTGCGATATTTCACACCTGTCGTGGAAGACCGCCTTCTTGGTGGTTATCACGTCAGCCAGAAGGATGGGAGAGCTCCAGGCGCTTTCCATAGAGTCTCCTTACCTGGTCTTCCACAGGGACAAGGTTGTTCTGCGCCCCCGCCCGAAATTCCTTCTGAAGGTGGTGTCGGAGTTTCACCTTAACCACGTGTTGACTCTGCCGGTGTTCTACCCCAGTCACACCTCGGAGGCCGAGTATAGGCTCCATACTTTGGACCCTAGGCGGCGCCGCTATTATAAGGAGTGGACGGCTGAAGTTCGGGGAGAGGTTCGCCAGCTGTTTGTCACCTGCGCTGAAGCCGCACCTGGCAGACCTGCAGCAAAGCGGACGATAGGCAGGTGGGTCACCTCCTGCATAGAGCTCTGCTATAGGTTGGCGGGCATGGAGCCTCCCAGAGGGATAAGAGCTCATTCTACCCGCCATACCGCTGCATCAGTAGCTGCCTCCTGGGATGTCCCTATCAGGATATCTGCAGGAGCTGCTACCTGGAAGTTGCACATACCTTTATTACCCACTACCACATCGAACCTTGAGTCACGGGATGCTGGTTTTGGGGCCTCGGTTCTCGTCTCTCTTTCCAAGTAAGTATCGGGTGTGCGCTTTGCCTCCCTCCCCTCCGGAGAACTGCTAGAGTCTGCCAGAAAGTGTGGATGAACACATATCCATGTCCTAGAAATACAGGTTACTTACCTGTAACAGGGAGTTCTAGGAATGGTATATGTTGTTCATCCACGACCCACCCGACCTCCCGGCTTCGGATGCACAACCTGAGCTTCCAGCGGGCCAGATCTGGCGCCATGGGGCGGAGCGAGTTTTACCACCCGGGTGGGTGGGAGGAGCCAGCTTGAAGACCTTCCGGCAAGACTTAAAGCGGCAAGGATACCTGCCAGATAGTGTGGATGAACAACATATACCATTCCTAGAACTCCTGTTACAGGTGAGTAACCTGCATTTAGTGCACAAAGAAAGGCCAATGGAGGCTTAATAAACTGGAAGGTGGGTGGGCAGAGGATGACGGTGAAAAAGCAGGATTACCGAACGAATAGTTCTGCTTAGTGTTCACAAAAGAGGAGGGGGGAGATAGCTAATCCAGTCAGTAGAAGCACTCTGGATAGGGCAGTAGATACCAGTCCATTCATAGAAGAAAGGTTTCTGAAAGAACTAAAACTGAAGGTGGACATAGCAATGGGACCTGACGAGCTTCACCCCACAATTCTAAAAGAACTAAGGGGAGAACTAGTGACACCACTAACTGCTCTTTCTAACAAATCACGGGAGGATGGTGTGGTACTTGAGGACTGGAGGAGGGTGGATGTGATTTCCCCTTCACAGGCGTGGAAGCAAAGCAGAAGCAGGATACTATAGATCTGTTGGTTTGACCTCAATGGTAGGAAAATGATGGAATCACTGCTAAAGAATGAATTGTTGAGTTACCTTGAGGCTGGGGGCGGGGCACAGAACCCAAGGCAGCATGGATTCACAGCAGGAAGGTCATGTCAGACTAATCTAATAGATTTCTTTGACTGGGTGACAAAGTAGTAGACCAGGGAAGGGCTGTGGAAATGGCTTACCTAGACTTTAGCAAGGTATTTGGCATAGTCCCACACAAAAGATTAATGAGTAAGTTAGCCAGCCTGGTAGTATAGCCCAGGGTGGTAGCCTGGGTTAAAAACTGGCTGGAAAATAGAACACAAAGGGTAACAGTAAACATAGTCCACTGTGAAGAAAGGGGGTTACTAGCGGAGTACCACAGGGTTCAGTACTGGGACCAGTCCTTTTTAATGTCTTTATAAGTGGCATTGCAGAGGGACTGGAAGGGAAAGTTTGCCTCTTTGCAGAATACACAAACATCTGCAACAGTACTGATATACAAAGGGGGTGGAAAGGATGAGAAGGGACTTGACAAGGTTGGAAGAATGGTCAAAAGTATGGCAACTTAAATTCAGTGCAAAGAAGTGCAAAGTAGTGCACCTGGGAAACAAACACCCAGGGGAGGAGTACACAGTGGGGGGAGGTATTAACAACAATGGAAAGGGACCTGGGGGTAGTCATACCAGATGACCTAAAGATAAGCAATCAAGATGAGAAGACAGTAAGGAGGGCTGGGGGGATACTGGGATGTATAGGGAGAGGCATCACCAGTAGCAAACAGGAAGTTGTCATCCCTCTGTACAGATAGTTGGTGAGACCCCATCTGGAGTAATATGTGCAGTTGTGGAGACTCCCATATCCGCAAGAACACAGACAGGATGGAGGCATTCGGAGGAGGGCAACTAAAATGTTGCAGGGTCTGCACCAGAAGCCATTTGAAGAGAGACTAAAGGAGCATAATATGTATACCCTCAAGGAGAGGGAGGGAGAACATGATGGGAACTTTCAAGTAGCTTAAGGGAATCAAAAAAGTTGAAGAGAGGGTAACATCTTTCAGAAAAAGAGATGTGCAAGAACAAGGGGGCACAGTTTGAAGATAGAGGGGGACGGCTCAGGGGCAATGTGAGGAAGTATTTTTTCACGAACAGGGTGGCGGACACATGGAACGGCCTTCATGAGGAGGTTGTGTGGTGAAAAATAGTGGGGGAATTCAAGAATGCATGGGACATGCCGGCTCGGTGGCGCTGAGGGTTGAGATGCTGGATGCCACACCTCGCACCACGCCGGTGACCTGGGTTTAGGAATGAGCCGGGGTCAGCGGGGAGGGAGAGGATTGAGCGTCCGGAGGACAGCTCTCTTCTCCCAGGAGGCAGGGGGGGTTCACGCTTGGCACATGACTGTCCTCTGGCGGAAGTCGGAGGGACCGCAAGCACTGAGCATCCAGCAAGGGGTTGGGAGTGGTGACGGCAGTGACTCCATGATGCCAGGGTGCGTGCCACTCCCTCTGAACAGGGGAAAATGTTCTCCAGGCTCTGGGAAGACAGAGCACCGGAGCAGACCCCTGATAGGTTGCACCAACCTGGCCTTCCAGCTCCAATGAAAATCTGGATTGTTCGGGATGTAGCTGCGTCCTTGGTCCCCTCCGGAGAGCATGTAGCTCATGTGGACAGCGAGAAGGTCCAGGTAGGTGGCAGAAGCGGGGGCATACTCCACAGGTGCTCCCGATGAAGCGGAGCTTGGGGAGGTGGGGGGTGAATAAAGTACAATTTAAAAAAAAAAAAAAAGTGCATGGGACAGACATAGAGCAGTTATGGTGGGGGTTAGCAAAAAGTAGGCTATTGGTTAACTAGGGTCTGCAGCTTATCCAGTAGGTAGGGAAATGGGCAGACTGGGTGGGCCAAGCAGTCCTTATCAGCCATCAAAGTCTACGTTTGTGACAGAGCAAGTGTCTTTGGCCTCCTACCCTCCTGAAAGGACTCCAGAAAAATGGATAGCATGGCTAAAAAACGATATGTCTGCCTCCTTGGCAGTTAGACAGGCCAGGTATCAGGCATATGCAGCACAGTACCAGACCTCACTGTGGCAGTCTGTTTTGGGTATGTCCAAAAAAGCCCAGCCTAGCCTCTCAGAGGATTTGACTGAGCCAGGTGTGGGTTGGAGACTGCTAAGTACCAGTTCCAGATGGCAGCTGACTCAAACGACACTGCTGCCAGATGGATGGCAGATTCTGTATGTTTGAGGAGGTTTGCTTGGCTCAGGGGCCACAAACCTCACTCAGGGCACCCAAAATAAAGCTACGGATTTTCCCATAGAAAATAATTCTCTCTTTAGGGATTAGACAGAGGCTTGTATGAAAAAGGTGGATGAATACAAAGCTACCTATAAGAACAACTCAGCTAAAGAAAAGCTGTCTCCTTCTATCAGGCCTTATGGAAGGGGAGGCAGGGGTAGATTTCCCTACAGCAGGCCTTTTTACCAGGCCCAGGCTATTCCACAGTACTAGCAGTACCCTCAACAGACAGGGTACTTCGGGGGCAAGGGCAGAAGGGGATTCAGGCGAGGTTCCCATGCTGGCAAGGCTCAGCCCCAGGCAAAACAGTCTCCCTGACTCGATTCTGAAGGCCGCCTCCACAATACCAGTAGGGGGCAGACTAGCTCATTACTTTCAGGCTTGGAAGAACATCATCACAGACAAGTGGGTCCTGGAAGTAGTGAGTCAGGGTTTGTCCCCTAAGCTTCAAATCCTTCATAAACCTAAGATCCAAAGTATTCAAGCCAGCTTCCATAGCAGAAAGGAAGCTATTGGAAAAGGAGTTTCAGAACCTGCTGCTGTCAAAAGCAGTGAAACCTGTTCCACCACAGCAAAAGGGAAAGGGTTTTTACTAAAGGTATTTTCTCACAACAAAGAAAAACGGGGAGTGGCCGCCTATCCTAGACCTCCGACTGTTAAACAAACATCTGACAAAACCAAAGTTTAAAATGGTAACATTGGCAGTGATTCTGCCAATAATCCAGCAAGGAGGCTGGTTAGCATCCTTGGACCTAAAATATTCCTGTTTCCACATCCCTATAAGGGAGTCTCACAGAAAATATCTCTGGTTCAGACTTCCTTCAGGTCACTACCAGTTCTCAACACTGCCATTCGGCCTCTCTTCAGCCCCAAGAGTGTTCACAAAGTGCTTGGCAATAGTGGTGGCATACCTTTGAAGGTTGGGTGTCACAGTACTCCCTTGTCTAGATGACTGGTTGGTGGCAGGAAACTTGCCAAAACAAGCAAAGGAACACTTACAGCTCACCCGGGGCCTCTTGAAGTTCCTAGGGTTTCTGATAAATCTCAAAAAATCTGTCCTCCTGCCTGCTCAGGTTCTGTAGTTCATAGGAGCAGAGTTGAATATGCTAAAGGGGCAGGGCTTACCTTCCTCTGAACAGGGTAAGAAACATTGTTCAGTTGGCGAGCTCCTTCAGCCTGAACAGACTAAAAACTGCAAGGCAATTTCTTGAGTTATTGGACCACATGGCTGTCGCCACAGGTAGTCTTGGGGTCCAGGTTCCAGATGAGAGACATTCAGTTCAACCTCAGGGCACATTGGTGCCAAAGAAGGGATCCTCTCTGAGTTGATTCCAGTAACAGACACATTACTTCAAGCCCTCCATTGGTGGAAAGAGGAAGCCAACCTAAGGGAAGAGGTTCCTTTCCAGCAAGAGCCCCCATTCCTGATTCTCACAACAGATGGATCACTGCTATGGTGGGGGGCTCATTTAGGGGATCACACCACCCACAGTATATGGTGAAGCACAGAGTCACTTCCACACATCAACCTTCTGGAGGTCAGAGTAGTGTTGTTTGCAATAAAGGTTTTCACACCACTAGTGCACGGAAGAGTGGTACAGATTAGAACAGACAATACCACCACAGTGTATTACATAAACAAGCAGGGAGGGTCAAGGTCAAACCCTCTCGGCACAGAAGCTATGAAAATATGGAGCCTGGTGTACTCTCTAGGAGTTTCCCTTCAGGCCATTCATCTGCCAGGCAAGGACAATACCCTAGCAGATGCTCTGAGACAGATCAGTCAGGCCTATCACGAATGGGCCCTGAACAGACAGGTGGTAGAAGTGATTTTCAGAAGGTGGGGTATCCCAGAGATAGATTTCTTTGCATCCCACGAGAACCGCCACCTGCCAAAGTACTGTTGCAGGCCACCAACCCAGGGAACAGACCCCCTGGATGCTCTGGCCTTGGATTGGTCAGGCATGCACCTGTATGCCTTCCCTCCGTTTCCCTTGGTACTCAAGATTTTGATCAAACTCAGATCCCAAATAGCATCAATGTTCTTGATAGCACCAGATTGGCTCAGGCAGCCATGGTACTGTCTGCTGCGCTCCATGTCTGTAGCCAACCCGATACACCTTCCTCTGAGGCACAACCTTTTAACCTCCAATCAAGAGATGGTTCTGTATCAGAAAGAACTGGAAGGGGACAGGATCAGTTGTGTTCCAGGACAGTAGCTGCTGCTGTTGTTTTCACAGGGTTCTTGTGGATTTTACTTGGTAGGTTAGTTCTTTTCTTTCTTACTTCTAAGGGGCTAGCAGGGTATTGTTTTTGGGGATGCTGGATGTTTGTAAACTGATTTGATGGCTGTAAGTGGGGCTCTTTTTGTGGATGTTTCACTGTGTAACAGGCTGCGCTGGTAGAGGCCTATTTCTTCTGATTTAAAACCTATTTGGTGGGATTTGCTTGGGCCTGGTTCTTTAGCTGCAGGGCTTGGAGGGAAGACACAGGGCTGATACACTCTCTCTTGTCAGGTGTCTGCCCAAGACTGCCTCCCCCACCCCTCCTCCCCAGAAGTCTGCAAATTTATAGGGGAACACCTGCCCTGAATTGAGGAAAAGGCTGCTGGTGCAGCTCATGTAGTTCTAGCCACTGGGGTTGATTTAAAGGCTGGGAGAGGAGCTTGGGAGTTGTTCATTTCTTATAAGTTTAATGTGTTGTACTGCACCTAGTAACAGAGTTACTGGTGTACAGTGGACTGTCTCTAAGATTAGTGGGTGACCTGATTAGGCAGTAGGGGTATCTTGGACTAGGGGAACCTGGTGGCTCACCCAAGGAAACCTATTTGGAAGGGGATGGAACCACACATCATTAGGGCCGCATCTTTGGGAGGGTGGTGGGTGCACAGGGTGTGGAGCAGCCATGATACTGGACTGGGCATGGAAGTTTGGTGGTTGCCCAGTATGCTCCAGCTAGCACAGCTTAGGGAGGAGGTTGCGGGGATGAGGAGAAAGCTGGGGGAAGGGGGGTGGTATGGTTGGGGAAGGGGGCTGGAAATCTCCCACAGGGTTGCACCAAGCACTGGGGGCGGGGGTATAGGGAAAGGAGTGCAGGAGAATACTCAGGGGTCACATAGGGACCCTGGCAGAGGGGGTCCAAAAGGACACTACCAAGGAAGCAGGCAGGTAACTGGGGACCCTCACAAAGGGGGGACGGAGGGACAACATTCTCAGGGAAGTAGGCAGATGGCCAGGGCTGGACAGAAGGAAGCAAGGCGGGGAGGTGGATCAGACCTTATACTCAGTAACCGCTTCAATTCTCTTCTTCTGCTCAAGGATGAGGGGGGTGATGTAGCCACGACAGAGGTGGTTAGAGACGGAAAGGGTGTGGGAGTGGGAGGCAGGAGGCAGGGGCCAGATAGCAGGAAGAACGGGGGGACCTGGAATGCAGGAGAATGGGGGGAGCAGTGAATCAGAGCAGGAGGGGCAGGGGGAAGAGGGAGGAAAGCGCAAGGAGAAGGACCAGTTGGGAGGAAAGGTAAAGGAGAAGGACCAGAAGTACAAGGAGGATTCAGTAAAGGGAGCTGAGGGTTTAGGCCAGGGAGCACGTGAGCAAGGAGGAACTAAATGGGGACAGGACGGAAGGGAGGATGAGTCAGGCTAGTTTAGCAGATGGGGAGAAGGACCAGTTATGGCAGTGAGGGGAATTAGCAAGGTACAGAAGGATACTCAGGAGGAGGAGAGTACAGGATTGGAGGAGGGGTGGCCATGGTAAATAAGGAGGTGGCATGGGCACCCAGATAGGGGAGGAACAAGGAGCCAGCTGGGTGGAGGGGCGGTAGGAAGGATGAGGGACATGGAAGGGGGAATGGAGGAAAAGTAGTGGTCAGAGTGCTCCTGCTGGGGATTCTATGATGGGTATCAAATGAGAGAGGGAGAAGCCTGGCCAGTTAGAAAGATGCTTCCTGGGCTAACGGTGCACAGGGCTAAGCACAAGGTATATCAGCTGGCAAAGGACTGTGGGGTTCCCAGACATACTGGTCCACCTGGGTACAAATGACATTGAGGGAAATAGCGAGCCAGAGATACAGGCAAGATTCAGGAGCTCACCAGGGTCTGTCATGACATAGGATGCACAGTTTCCTTCTCAGAAATCCTGCCAGTGCCAAGGGCTAGTGGGGAACACAAAGGAAAATTAGGAGATAAACCAGGGCTCAGGGGTGGTGTGAGGCCAGAGGGTATGGGTTGATGGGGATTGGGGAGACCTGGAGGATAAGGAGCTGTATGCTAGAGATAGACTACATCTCAATTTGGAGGGGGAATCAACTTAAGTTGAAAATAGAGGAGTTCATTGGTGAAAAGTGGGGTTTAAACTTGTGAAGTGGGGTGGGATGGGAGAAACGGGCTGTCAAGGGGTGCCGATAAAGGAGGGACTCTGTCTCCACCCCCTGGGGACCAGGAGGATTGCAGGAAAAGGCCAACTGGCAAGTGCAGACCAGGAGAAACAGAATCCCAATGGGAACACAAGCAGGGAAATGGAAGTATAGGAAAGGGTGGAAGGTAGTCTGCTAAATGCCAGGAGCTTGGGCAATAAAATGCCTGAGCTCCAGGTGATGTTAACTGAGGAGCAGTGGATGTGGCAGCGGTCACTGAGACTTGGGCCACTGCAAGACATGACTGGGACCTGAACCTGGAGGGTTACACTATGTTCAGGAAGGACAGGGGAGGGAAGGGGAGGAGGTAGCAATGATAGTCAAAACTGCATTGGCATAGGGGAGTAGAGGAGGCGGAGGGAACCAGAGAGGCAATTTGGGTCACCTTGATAACCAGGGGCAAGAGAGTAAAATAGAGTGGTGTATAGACCCCCTGCCCTGGCGGAGGAGCTGGAGGACAGTCTGGTGGCAGATGTTAGGAGACACTGCAGACTGGGCAGAGGAAAGGTGGTGGTGTTCGGGGACTTAAACATGCCAGGAACAGACTGGGAGACTATGACATCCTCTGTGACCAGGGAACAGAGGTTGTTGGATGTCTTTCAAGACGCGTTCCTAACTCAGCAGGTGAGGGAACCGACCAGGGAGGCACGGGTACTGGATGTGGTCCTGGCAGACAGTGACCAGATTGGGGGCCTGGAGGTAAGGGACCCATTGGCGGGGAGTGACCATGCCACGTTCTGGTTCTGCCTGGACCTAGGAGGGGTAGAAGGCTGCACAAAGACGGAAGTAACCGACTTCAGGGGGGCGATTTTAAGGAAATGGGAAGGATCCTTAAGGAGCATTTGATGGGATTGGGTCAGACATGGACGCTTGAGATAGTAGGTGGGAAATCATCAGGAGAGGGGTGCAGGATGCCTACCAGCACCTGTGCAAGAGTAAGACTAAATGCGAGGGCCAAAAACCTGTTGGTGGACCAGGGAGGTCCAGGAGGTGGTGCGGGAAAGATGGCAGCCTATAAGAAATTTAATGCTCAAGGGTGAAAGGATCAGGGAGTACGAGCTGATGGCTAGAAGGGCCACTAGGAGTGGTGAGGGCGGCTAAGGCAAGGAAGGAGCAGAACCTGGCCAGGAAATTAGGAGAGGGAAAGGGTTCTTTAGATACATTGGGGAAAGACGAAGGGTGAAGGGGCAGATTAGCAGGATTAAATCAGGAGAGATGGGCACAAGACCGGGGAGCAGGCTAGTACTAAATGAGTACTTCACCTCAGTTTTCACCAGGGAAATGGGGATGCTGCATCATACATGGGAGGAGACAGAGATAATGAGGGGGGGACCCACACCCGGCAGGTCTGGGGAGGGGGCATCACTGGCAGGTGGGAGGGCTAAGCAGGGAGAAGAGGTACCAGAAGTGGAAATCACAGCAGAGAGAGGAGGAAGCCCTCAGCCCCTTAAGACGGAGAAAGCACCGGGCCGGATAAATTACATCCTAGAGTGCTGAAGGAACTTGCAGATGTCCAGCGAGAAACCCCTGGCAGAGCTTTCACCATCTCTCTGAGGACAGGGTGGGTGCCCCAAGACTGGAAGGTGGCGCATGTAGTGCCTATCCACAAGGGGGGATCAAGGGAGCTGGCAGGGAACTACAGGCCTGTCAGCCTGACATCGGTGGTGGGCAAGGTGATGGAGGGCATTGTCAAGGAGAGGCTAGGGGGGACCTGGATAAGTCAGGGTGCCTGGACGATAGACAGCATGGATTCATCCCGGGGAAATCGTGTCAGACAAACATGGTGGAGTTCTATGACTGGGTGACAAGTGCCTTGGACCTGCGTAGACCAGTGGATGTCCTCTTTCTAGACTTCAGCAAGGCATTTGACTCTGTTCCTCACGTGGGCCTGTTGGATAAGCTAGGAGAAATGGGGGTGGGAAACCAGATGATCAGATGGATAGGAAATTGGCTCCAGGACCGGACCCAGAGGGTCGTAGTTGGTGGGATAGTCTCATCCCCAAGGAGGGTCATTAGTGGGGTCCCACAGGGATCAGTCCTTGGGCCCCTTCTGTTCAACGCCTACGTATCTGACATAAGGACTGGAATCAGGAGTGAGATGAGTCTGTTTGCAGATGACTCGAAACTGGGGGCAGTGGTGAATGGGGAGGAGGGGAGGGTGGCCCTGCAGGGGGACCTGGAGGCTCTGGAAAGATGGTCTAGAAAGTGGAAGCTGAGGTTCAATGCAGGGAAATGCAAGGTACTCCACCTGGGGGCCAGAAACCCAGGCCAAGTGTACACCCTGGGGAAATACTACAAGTCTCAATGGCTGAGAGGGACCTGGGGTGGTGGTGGATGTCAAGATGAACAACTCTGAGACTTGTAGGAGGAGCAGCCAAGACCAACAGGATGCTGGGATGCATCATAGGGATCACCTCCAAGAAGAGGAGGGAAGTGATACTCCCTCTGTGTATAACTGCTTGGTGAGGCCGCACCTGGAGTACTACGTGCAGTTTTGGAGGCCACACTTAGAGGGACATTAACCTCCTGGAGAGGGTCCAGAGGAGGGCAACCAAAATGATTTGGGGCTTGGGGGACAGGACCTATGAGGAGAGGCTCCAAGAGCTAAATATGTACACATTGGAAGAGAGAAGGGACCGGGGGGACATGATAGAGGTCTTCAGGTACATGAAGAGGGTAAATAGGGAGGAACAGTCAGGGTGCTTCGAAGGAAAGAGGAAGGGGCCACTAGAGGGCATGGGTGGAAGCTGGAGGGGGGAAGATTCAGGGGAGAAAGGAGGAGGTGCTACTTCACTGAGAGGGTGGTGGAGCCATGGAATGCACTACCTAGGGGGCTGGTGGAGGCAGAGACAGTGGAGGGTTCAAGAGGGGGGACAGGTACAGGGGAAGGGTTCAGGAAGCAAAATCCAATGCAGCAAGAATATCCGGAACTGGGAAGGGAGAAGCAGAGAAGGCGAAGGGGACAGCAAGGTCAGCACCCAGGGTGGGGGCTGACCAAACGAGCAGACACGAAAGACCGTTAGGCCTATTCTGCTGGCATTTTAGTATGTTAGTATGTATCCGAACCACGGATCCCTCAGATTCGAGGCATGGCTCCTGAGGACTTAAGAGTATGCAGGCTTGCATCTCTCAGACAGAGTTTTGAATGTTTTAAGGGATTACAGAAAGTCATCTACTAAGAAAACATATACTTCAGAATGGAAAAAAATTCCTATTTGGTGTTCCAACAATGATGTAGTATCAGTAAAGACAGGGATTCCAGCCCTGCTGTACTACCTTATTCATTTACATTCTTTGGGCCTATAGCCCACTACTCTAAAGGTCCACCTAGCTTCAGTGTCTGCCTACATTTCAGCAGGAAAGGGTGCCTCCTTGTCATCAAATCCCATGTTCAAGAGATTTTTCCAAGTTCTGGACCATCTGCACCCCCCTCATAGGGAACCAGTGCCAGCTTGGGACTTAAATGTTTATATAACCAGGCTCATGGGTCCCTATGTCACATTGAAAACAGTTTTCCTGGTGGCAATAACTTCTGCAAGAAGGATCAGTGAACTTCAAGCTCTGTGCATTGATCAGGACTACATTTCATTCCATAGAGATAAAGTAGTCCTATGAACAAACAGGACATTTCTTCCCAGGGTGGTTTCTGATTTCCATCTAAACCAGTCCATTACTCTACCAGTCTTTTTCACTGAACATTCTAGTTCAGGTGAGCGCAGACTCCACAGTCTGGACGTCAAACGAACACTTAGCTACTACATGACAGCTACTAAGGACCACAGATAGGACAGAAAGCAGCTGTTCCTGACTTATGAGGATGTGGGAAAAGGAAATCCAGCATCTATTGGTCCATTTCTCACTGGCTATTTCAGTGCATTCAGTTTTGCTATTCTAAAGCTGGAAAAGAGCCTCCAGCAGGGCTGAGGGCTTATTCGACATGGGGCACGGCTGCTACCGTTGCAGCTGCCACGGATGTCCCATTAGTGGAGATCTGTAAAGCAGCTACCTGGAGAACAGTAGACACCTTTACAAAGCATTACAGCCTTTACGCACAGTCCAGAAGTGACGCCAGGTTTGGCACAGCAGTCCTGCAGAGTCTATTCTTAAAGTAGGTTCTGTGCCCACCTCCAAAGGTACTGCTTTGTAGTGTAGAAGAGCTGTGAATATTGGAGAATTCCTGGGGTGAGAAGAAAGAATTACTTACCATAATAATCTTGTTTCTTCCAGGGTATTCTCCAGTATTCAGAATTCACCCACCCTGCCTCCCCTTCTAGAACTGATAGCCTCTGCAGTCCAAGCTGAGTAACCATGTGTGAGGATGCCACATACTGGCATATCTGTTTTTGAGCCCTGTGGGGCATTGGTTTCCCCTTCTTCAGGCGATTCTGACACTATGGGGGTGGGGAGGGGGAGTGTTCCCCAAGTTTGGGGATTTGGTTAGGTTAATTGTTATTTGTTGTTGTTATTATTATTATTATTATTATTGTTATTGTTGCTGTTATTATTATTAGATAGCTATGGTTATTGGCAGGACCTGTCCTTGTTGGGTCTTCATGAAATCCGAAGCGATAGAACACTTGCAGTTAATAAGGGCAGCATTTGAAAATTAGCAAGAGCCAATGATGATTCCATCATTTGCATACATTCTATCTCTGGGCAGTTCTACTTAAATTGAATTTCCGGACGTGGTTGCTATAAGGTATTGGGCTTACAGGCCCAATACCTTATAACGATAATATTCGCTGCTACAAAATTTAAATGTTAAACTTAGTAGTTTTAGGAGGAAGAGATCGTAACTGGCACCAAACCCTTGGCCAGCGATCCATTCCAACTCCTTATGAGCCTCTGCCCCAAGTCCGACCCTGCAGTCTCTGAACTTGACGTGTGGCCAGGGAGAGGCAGGCGAGTTCTACTATTAAATGGGTCTGTTTTGCAAGCGTTTTGTAATTTTAAACTGCTTTAATTTTCCTCTAGGACTGTTTAAAATTACTAAAACCAGCTTTAAAAAACAGACCCCATAGACTTGTATGGGGCTCACCCCATGCTCTTCCTGGCACACGTCACAAATTCCGAAAGCGCGGGGATGGAGTTGGGGCGGAGCGGGCTCATGAGGAAGTTGGAAGGGATCGGCTAGTCGAGGGTTCGGTGTCAGTTACGATTCCTTCCCCTTCTAAAACTACTAAGTTTAAAATTAACATTTTTTAGCTGTGAGCTCACAACGATATAAGGTATTGGGCTATGAAGCCCAATACCTTATACTGGAAACTTCCTTGAAAGGGCTGACTGCAAGAGTTCTGAATATTGGAAAATACCCTGGATGAAACAAGATTACTATGGGTAAGTAATTTTTTTTTTCTGGCTATAACAAATGTCTACTTGGAAACCAGCAGAATCAGTCTGATACTATCTTCTACAGTAAACAGTATTTTTGCAGACACAGTACAAATTGGGACCAGCCCCACACTTGGGTGTGGGGCTCTTAATGGTGAATGTTCCCGTTTTAAGCCATTTCCTTTATTTGATCATCCAAAAAACATCAGAAGCACCGTGATAAAAATAAATCAACACAGGTTGGTAACCACACTTCGGAGATGCATAATGTGAGATGACATCTTAGAGACCTGGTGTGCTTTGCTATTGAGGTCTTCATTGCCGTCTTGGCCTTCAATGGAAATTCAGCCTTGTTGTGTATGAGCTGCACAAGGTAGGCAAGTAGCAGTAATATGAACATAGTGCAATAATTGTAACAGTGGAGTAGACAGAATGCAAGTAGGATAAGACTCCATGTTTACCTCCAAAACACGATAATCCGGTAAATATTCATACACAGCACAATGTGAAAAAGGCTAATTTAAAACTAGAAGCTGTGACAGTGCTGAGGGGTTTAAAATGTGGGTTGCATTGGACCCACTGGTATAAAAAATGTGGGTCTAAAGAGGAACCTACTGGTTAAAACATAAAGACAGATTCTAGGGACATGGATATGTTGTTCATCCACACTTATTGGCAGGTCCCTTGCCGCTTTAAATCTTGCGGAAGGTCTTCAAGCTGGCTTCTCCACCCACCCACCGGTGGTAAAACTCGGCTCCGCCCCAGCGCCAGATCTTCCTTACGCTTGGAAGCTCAGGTTCCCTCCTTAGCGCTCTGCGTTTTCGACTGGTTCCTGAAAATTTCGGTCTTCGAAATCATTGGAAGTGTGTTTTCTGAAACTTCGATCTTTTCTTCTTCGCTACGGCGATGGCTCAGTCCTTTTCCGGCCCCGAGAGGCGCACGGTTAGTTCCTCCAGGAGAGACTCGCATTCCACGTGCATTTATTGCCTGGACTTGGATCACGATCCTCAGACTTACGATTTCTGTTCTGCCCTTTCGGTCAGCTCTCTGGATGACTGCATGGCCCGTTCGGGGCTCGGACATCCAGTAGTTTTTTCCGCTCCGGAGATTCCCTCGGACTGGCGGGTGCCCGCTTCGACTGTTTCTTAGCAGTTCGATCCTGCCGAGGGGCGGCCCTCCCCGCCGCGTGCGCTTATCGCACCTCCTCTTGGGTTCAACTCATGCAGCTTCGCTCAAGGAGCTTCGTCAGTCCCTCTCCTCCAAAGGAGAGGGACCCTGGAGACCCTGGGCTCGGCCTAAGTCTAAGGGGCCGTGGCGGGTCTCTTCGTCGGCGGAGGCGGAGGTTTCCCCTCCCTCATCGTCGGACGGCGCTATCGCCACTTGCCTCAGGGTGTCCCCGTCAGGTCAGCCGCCAGGACCCCGTCGGCGTTGTCGAGTCTCGACCGTCTTTTGGGTGGTCTTCTGGTGCCGCCATCCCTCCGTCCCAGGGAGGCTGAGGTTCTCTCCATCCCCAGTCTCGGCAGCCTCAGGCCTTTCTTCCGAGCGAGGGAGGAATGCGCGTCCTGCTCCTTCCTAGGCCCGCCCTCGGTCCTCCCGAGGATTTGGGTCTCGGTCTCGGTCATCCTCTCGGTCTAGTCGCTCACGCCGGTCTCGGCGTTCTTGGTCAGGGCACCGAGTTAAGTGGCTTTGCCGTTCTTCCTCGTCCCCCTCCTCGGATGAGGAGCAGTTTCGATGCCGTTGGTGTCGTCGTTACGAGGAACTTATGTGGCGACAGCAGTTGTTGTCCGGGTATCAATCGACCCCGATTCATTCTCCGGATAGCAAGCAGCTGCCGCTCGGTCGGCAGCCATTCGAATCAGTCGAGGAGCCCTCTCCAGGGCCGGTTGCTCGTCCGACCCTCGCTGCCCCTCCGCCTTCGGCGGGGTACAGGCCAGGCCATGACCTGTTCTTCAGGTTACTCGGTCCCCTCACTCCTGCCCGTCCCCGGCGGACGAAGAGTGCCTTGGGCCTTGGCAGCTTTTTGCAGACCTTTCGGAGCCCGAAGCTGGCTCTGCTATGTTTCCTAGCAGGGAGGACCCAGGGTCTTCCCAGGAACATTCCGTAGACGACAGCCCATCGTCTTTGATGGGTCTGCTTCAGCTCATTTCAGAATTCACTGGGATGCAGCTCGAGCCTGTCTCCAAATGGGCACCTTACCCCCTTACGGAGATTCTGGACCGAGGGGGTTCTCCCTCGGAGGCCTTCCCAGTGGCTGAGGCTATCGTGGGCCCAGCCTTGGAGCTATGGTGGCGGCCTGCTTCCTGCCCTGCGCCTTCGGCCAGGGTGGCTCGGAGGTTCCCTGTCGGTTCTCTGCCCGGTTTCTGGGAGCACCCCTCGGCTGAAGGGGTAGTCGCCGACGACGTTTTCCAATGTCTTGGAAACGCTGGGGATGTGGATAGACCCCCTGACAAAGAGTCCAAAAGGATGGACTACGTCGGGCGCAAGGTTTACGCTGCATCCTCCCTAGGCCTCCGTCAGGCCAGCTCGGCGGCTCTTATGGCACACTGTTCCCACGCCCTTCTGGGCATCCTGGACGAGGTTCTACCTCTTCTCCCGGCCGAACTGCAGACCAAGGTCCGGCGGGTATGGGACCAGGGTAGGGCAGTGACAAAACAACCGCTCCAGACGGCTCTGGATCTGGGTGACTCCTGTGCCAGATCGGTGGCAGCCGCAGTGGCCATGCGCCACAGGGCGTGGCTGAGGTTATCCTCCTTTTCCTTGGAAACCCGGCAGGAGTTGGCGGACATCCTCTTCTTGGGGACTGACCTTTTCGGCCCTGGAGTGGAGGGACATATCCAAGGGCCCGAGAAGTCTGCTGCCACTCCGGACTCGGTCACTCTCGCCCGGAGGGTCAAGGGCAGCCGTCAGCCTTTGTGTAAGCCCCTTTGCCCCCTGAGCCCTGCGGCTCAACCGGCCCAGAACAAGGGCCAGCAGGCATGCGCTGGGCGGCCTGTTGCCAGTCCAGCGTCTTCCTCCAAAAGAAAGCAGGGAGGCAGGAAACCGAGAGCCCCCTCGGCTCCTTCCCCCTCCAAGCCTGCTCAGTGACGGGCCAAGGGGCACTGCCCCGGCCCCGTCGTCCCAGCCCGGGTTTCCCCATGGGGGGACGGCTCCACACCTCGTTCTGGAGGTATTTAAGGGTAGATCCTGTCGCAGGTTGCGAGCTTTTCCCCCTTTGAGCCGTTGCCCCATGGGGATCTTGGGTCCACTTCCTCTGTCGGTCGCACCGATACGCCTGGCCCTCTAGTTAGGGGTGATAAGGAAGGCTGCGGGCCCCCCCCAACCCTGGGTTCGTGTCCAGGTATTCCTGGCCTCAAACGGATGGGGGCTCGTGCCCATTCTCCCGCGCCTGGATGGTCTCTCTGCTTCAGATATTCCATCCTCAGAACGTGGCGTGTGGCTGTTTCCTGGGCCTCCAGGATGTACCTACTCCTCGTTCCGTCTGTTTCTTGGGCGGCTCCTCCCCTTCTTAGCGGGGGATCTCCTTACGAGTTCCTAGCCAGGCACTTCTTTTGCTCAGCAGTCTCTGCGGCACTGAAGGGTCCGGACGTAACCCCACCCGGAAGGCAGACTGGTCTCCCGTTACAGGAGCCAAGTGGGAACTCGTGCCTTAGTGGTGAGGCTTCTTCGGGACTAAGCTCGACTCTTGAGTCAGACCTCGGCTCCGGGCGGACAGGGCTGAGGTTCTTCCTCCCTTACCCAGTCGGGTTGGCCGGGTAATTATGTCCTGCCAGGACCTCCTGAACCTCCTGGGCCTCAGGGCGGCCTTCCCCTAGTGGGAGGGACCAGCCAGAGGTCACAGCGCTGCGTCCTTTGGACCAGTTCGTGACTACAGCCCAGGAGTTAAGAGAACGCTCCCTTTGGACCGTTCCAACTTCGGCGGGAGAATATCCTGTTCGTTCGCCCTGAGTCGGCGGTCTTCTCCGACCGATGCTTCTCGGATGGGTGGGGTGCCCATCTAGGGGAATACAGAGTGCTTCGCCTCTGGTCCTCTCGCAAGTCCCGATGTCCTTCCTGCTCGCTGGAGCACTAGGCGGTCTGCTTAGCTTGCACCGCTCGCTCCGTTTGTACGGGGTCTAGTGGTCTAAGTCCAAGTAGGACAACACCACGACCATGTGCTACCTACCCCACCAGGTTCGGTCGATCCCCTTGCCTCGGTGCAAGGAGGTTCTCCGCATTGGGTTTTTGCGCAGTCAAGGGTTCCCAGCCAATTGATGGCAGGAGCCCCCAATTTCCTGGCTGCTGCCCTAAGCCGGGCATAGGCTGTGCCTCATGAGTGGTTTCCCCTGCCGGAGGTAGCACAGGATCTTCTCCCTCTTCTCTCCAGGGAGAATACGAGGCCGAGACTGTTTTATGCCCGGCCCCTCAGCAGGGCTTTCTGCAGGGGATGCCATCGGGGCCACGGACCCCGGGCCCCTCCGTGCCTCTCCCCCATTCCCTTGACCTACGGGCAAGGCGAGGAGGGACTTGGCGTAGGTGATGCTGGTAGCCCCAGACTGGATTGCCAGCTCTGGTATCCAGCTCTCCTCAGTCTCAGCCCCAGGCTCCCAAGGCGGTTTATAGTCCTCCCGGTCCTGTCTTTCCTTTTCAGGGGAAGGTTATCCATCTGGACCTTCAATCCCTGCACCCGTAGGCTGATCCCTGTGCGGCTAGGGGCCAGGCCTAGGGTCTTTCGGCAAGGTCCTCGACCTTTCGAGGCGTCCTGCTAAGAAGTCGACCAAGAGGCTCGTCCTCTGGGAGAAGTTCTCATTTTTGATGATGGGATAGGGCCTTGCCCTCCCCTGTCCCTGGGCGAGCTTTCCGGACCATCTGCGGTCCATACTTAAACCAGGGCTTCGGTCGACGACCCTCTAGGTGCTTCTGCGGGTCACCCCTGTCTTCCGGGCACGGGCCGGGAGGCAGCTGGTCGTGCGGAGAAGGTGGTCTGGCACTTCTAGGCCTCGATCACGCCTCCCCTTTTTGGGAGAGTATCCCCGTTTCTGTGGGATCCTTGCTGGTATGGACTTAGCTCATGAGCAAGCCATACGAACCTTTTGCACAGATGCGAGTTTCCCCCACCTGTTGTGGAAGAACACCTTCTTGGGGCCACTCCGCCATCCCGAAGGTGGGGAGAGTACCAGGCGCTCCTTTAACCTCCCTATCCGGTCTTCCACAGGGACTAGGTTGTCCTGCGCCCCACTCGAAGTCCTTCCGAAGGCGATGCCAGAGGCTTCCCTTCGGGGGTATTGCCTCTGCCGGGGTTTATCCCCATTCACACCTTGGAGGCTGTATACAGGTTCCATAGGAACCTGTTTAACACTCACCTACCTAGGGAGCGTAAAGCTAAAGTTCGGGAGAGGTTCGCCAGCTGTTTATCATCTTCGCTGAAGCCGCATCTGGCAGACTTGCAGCCAAGTGGATGACGAGCGGGCGGGTCACCCCTGCATAGGTCTCCACTATAGGCGGGTGGGCATGGAGCCTCCCAGAGGGATAAGCGCTCATTTTTACCCGTCCTTCTGCTGCATCGGTGGCTGCTTCCGAGGATACTCCGGTCCAGGATATCCGCTGGGCTTCTGCCCGAAGCAGGCTTTACTGCTCCTTCCACATCGACCTTGGGTCGCGCTGAGTGCTGGTGGGGCCTCGGTTCTCCAGTCTTTCTACCTAAGTAGGGTGTGCGCTTTGCCTCCCTCCTCCCGGAGAACTGCTAGGAGTCTGCCAATAAGTGTGGATGAACAACATATTCATGTCCTAGAAATACAGGTTACTCACCTGTAACAGGAGTTCTAGGAATGGTATATGTTGTTCATCCACCACCATCCGACCTCCCGGCTCAACGCACAACCTGGCTTCCAGCGGAGCTAGATCTGGCGTCATGGGGCGGAGCCGGGAGTTTTACCACCCGGGTGGGTGGGAGGAGCCAGCTTGAAAACCTTCCGGCTAGATCTAAAGCGGCAAGGGACCTGCCAATAAGTGTGGATGAACAACATATACCATTCCTAGAACTCCTGTTACAGGTGAGTAACCTGTATTTTTGGTCAGTTCACGTTTCCTTCTTTTAGATGTTATGTTAGAGTAGGTGCATCAGTTTGGACCCACTGGCAAAGAAAAGAGGAGTAATTTCTGGGTAGGATGCAACTTTTGCCCTTTTGGTGCATAATAGCACTGTCCCTGACTAGAAGCATTGAATCCCTAGGTTTAACAAATTAAGTTATCTGTCACAGCAGAAAGGTTAGGAGTTTCTGGAGCCTTGCTTTTAGCATAGCCTTGGAGCTCATTATTATGGCAGTCTCCTTCCCTGTATAGCCGCAGTTGAGATGGCCAATGCACAAATAAAGGCTTGTGACTCAATTTTGTGTAGAACTATGGGCACGAAACAAAGTACTGAGGCTAAATGGTCATTGCAGCGTCTCTACGGCAGTCCCTTGCGACTGGTTACACTCCTTTAGCATGTACATTTGATCTTACTTCGAAAGTCAGCTCTTGCAGCAGGTAACACAATTGGGACTATAGCCGGCAAGCGACAGGACCCCATGGCAAACTTCTAGCCAGCAGTATATGGCGGGTACTGCCCCCCCGACGTCTGCCTGCCACCAATGTCACGTATGGTAGGAGTGGGCAGTCCCTGATGTACCCCAGTTCTTTTCCCGACATCTGCCTGCATTCATCGGCTCCATGGCTTGCCTTTCGCTAGTCCAACCATCATTTTTCATACAGCTTTTAAAGTTTCTTGTCTTCTTCATTTATAGTCCTGCTTGCTTTGAATCTACTTCTGTATGTCGTCTTCCCCGTCTCCTCCTTCTAGACACGTTAATAAGCAGATCCTATCAAAAGATGGCCATTCGGCCTGCTTGCTGTGCCTGTATCCTGATCACGACACCCAGAACTGTCCGCACTGCAAGACATTTAAGAGCTGGTCACGGATCTGTCATTAGAAAACCTTGCAGGCCTACCTCACTGAACAGCAGTTGGCCACCATGCAATGGGATTCCTCTTCGGAGAGATTGTCTTCCACCTCTCCCCCAAAAAAAATCTTCGGGGAAACATAAGGAATCATCGGGGGAACACAAAGAAAGAAGGAGAGATCCGATTCGTGATCGAGATCCTCTAGATCGCACTCAGCCTCCAGGGCAGCTCCGACTCTGCTGGCCATGACACCAGACTCGCTGATGTCAAGGCCTCAGCCATGGCCCAGGTTACTGGTAATAAAGGCAGAGGATCCAGGTCTTCGGGCCTGTCTCGCCAGCCTATTAAGATCAGGCTTCCAGTTCCACCGACAGGCCACTCTTCGGATTCAGGTAAGGAACACAAGTCAGTACCTTCCCGTTTGGCCTCTGTATGTAGCGCTGACCCCCTGGATTAGCTGAAGGCCTCAGGTCATTCATCTGGGAGATATTCCTCCCTCCCACCCAGGCAATCTAAGAAATCGGCGGAGAAGTCGCTTAAAGTGCCGTCGGACAAACATTCATCAGATAAGCACTCGAACTCTAAGACTTCTTCGGACTACTGATGATACTTCTAAGGTTCCCCTCATGTCCGCTCCACTGGCAAGAACCCTGTCTCCTCTGGTTGATAACCGGACCGATGACACCCAGGTGGAAGAAGAGCAGGCACCCGTCCCCAAAGACAAACCACCCTGTCGTCACCTCCTATAGGTCCTCCGACTCCAGACCGAACTGACGCCGGTACCGGCATCGGTGATGGCACAGGTATTGGATCAACGCCTGACCATGCATCAGGTTCAGAGCCTAAGCTGAACCTGTCACATGTCAAAGACCTATTTAGCCATTGGTGGGAGACCATCCGTCCAGACCCCCCCCCCCAGGCCACAACCAGATGTTCCGGCTGGACCAGATGCAACAAAAACTCCTGATGGTTGGGCACCTGCAAAACTCCAACTACCAACTCTGGACACAGCCAAGGTCCCTCAGCTCCCTCCTGATAAGGGTTGTGGCAAAGAGTCTACTACGCATGATAGGCTCAAAGGAAAGGCCACGCATAAGAGATGCCACAGATCTCGGTCAAAGTCATGGAACTCGAGTCTTCCTTGCTGTCCTGACAGGCATGGGCGTAGGAAGAGGCGATGTAGGTCTTCCTCCTTGGATTCATACCAGCCCTCGGATTCTTTCTACTCAGATTCGTCCATAGGTGTGTTCTCTCCTCTGGACCCAGAAGATATGCCCAAATCACCTCCTGATGACCCCTCTTTAATGGAGGTTATGAGACGCATCCAGGCCAACATGGGTTGGGATACTGAGGATCTAGACCCGTAGAGAATGCATCTGGCTAAATACCTCCAGCAGAAAGACCCAAAGCTGGTCGTCATCCTGCCCCTGGTGGACACCTTCGTGGATGTCACCCAGGCGGCTTGGGAGCACCGTCGTTCTTCCACCGCAGTCCCCAAGAAGGCTGATCGCCTTTATAGGGCCCCAGAAGAGCAGCCCTTCTTGGTGGAACGTCCCACAGCTGATTCCGTGGTGATTTCAGCAGGACATAACCGTTCCCAGAGGCCTAAACGCCTTAACACCCAACCCCCGGTTAGGGAGTCCAAGCAATTGGACTCCATTGGGCATAAGGTGTACTCTTCAACCACTTGCAGTACAAGAAGCCTGAACTTATTGACACACATGGTTCAGTTCCAGAATGCCCTTTGGGAACAGGGGCTAGATATTGTGCAAGAAATGCTAGACTGCCCGCAGAAGGCAGAGCTCCTAAAACCTCTGCCGACTGGATTGGGTGTGGGCACCCATGTTCTCTGCTCCACTTATGATTCAGCGGACACAGCGCCGAGAGTGGCTGTGATTGGTGTGTGCCTATGCTGTCATTCTTGGCTTTGGGTCTCAGGGTTTGCGCAGGACGTCTAGTTGAACCTTCTCGATGCACCCTTCCAAGGATCAGTCCTCTTTGGTGAGGACGCGGAAAAGATTAACCACAAGCTTCAGGATTCTGGGAAGGCAGTTAGGACTGTGCAGTCCATGTATCGCCCGAAACAGAGACAATTTCGTAGGTCTTGTTTTCGTGGCCGAGGGGGACAACAACCACAGCAACCCCGGTTCCAGCACCAACAGCCTCACTGGGGAGGCTGTGGCCGAAGAGGCACCCATAGAGGCTCTGCAGGTCCCGCCTCTCGCCCGCACAGGCAATTTTTCCCCTTCCAGCCACTGCCGAGCTCTCCATTGGACCCGCCCCTTCCCAGCACTACACCTGGGGAGGCAGTCCGAGGATGCTTTTCACTTTACACCACAGCCTGGCGGAAGGTGACCTCTGACTGGTGGGTCCACCAACTCATAGAGAACGGACAGTCAGAGGTTGTCCAGCTGCCACCGGACAGGCGCTCCCCAACCCCATTACTCTGCAGAACACGCAGGTCTGATTCACACAGAGATTCAAACCCTGTTATCCAAGAAGGCCATAGAACCTGTTCCCCCACCTCAGAGAGTAACAGGATTCTACTTGCACTTCTTCCTAGTTTAGATGGGTGACTTGAGACCCATCTTGGATCTCCGCAAACTCGGCCATTTTGCAGAGTACAGGAGGTTCAGGATGGTCACCGTCCAGGGCCTGCTTCCCATGTTACATCAGGGGGACTGGCTGGTATCGCTAGACATGCAGGATGCTTACCTCCACATCCTCGTGGCAAAGCCCCACAGGAGGTTCCTCAGGTTCACCTTCCAGGGCAGACATTTTCAATTCAGGGCACTACCCTTCAGCCTCTTATCGCTGCCGAGGGTCTTAACAAAGTGCCTAGCTGTCATAGCAGTGGCACTTCAAAGGATGGGTCATTACGTATTCCCATATTTGGACGACTGGCTTCTGACAGCACCATCCAAAGAACAGCTACAAAGATTAATTTTCTCTTCGAGGAACTAGGCATCACAATCAGTATCCCGAAATGCTTCTTAACCCTGTCCCAGAACCTGAATTTCTTTGGGGCTCAACTCAGTGCTATTCGAGGGAGAGCTTTCCTGCCACAAGACAGAGCTGTCCGACTTCAGGTTTTAGCTCAATACATCTTTTTGTCCTTGGTGGTACTAGCCAGAACGCTGTTACGGCTGCTAGGCCACATGGCAGCATCCATCATTACAGTCCCCTTTACGAGACTCCATATGAGGACGATTCAGTGGACCCTTTGTGTCCAGTGGGACCAAAAATGGGATGACTTAGACCTTCTGGTTTCCGTCACGAAGCCGGTACGCCAAGAACTCCAGTGGTGGATGACATCCCTTTCCTTGCAGGAAGGGATGCCATTCCAAAAGGAAGCATCAGGCCAAATCCTAACCGCTGACATCTGAGGCACAGGATGGGGAGTACATCTAGGCATTCACAGGACCCAGGGCTCCTGGTCCGTGAGCGAGGAATCTCTCCACATCAGTATTTTGGAGATGAGGGCTGTTCCCTATGCCCTGCAGGCCTTGAGCTCTGTTCTCCGACTGGGACACCTCTGTGTGCAAACAGACAACATGTCGGTGGTGGTCTATTTCAGCAGATGGAGAGGCACACACTCCTACCACCTCTGCAAGGAAGCAATGAGTGTGTGGGATTGGGCCACGTCCCATCACTTAGTGGTCTCAGCAGTCCATGTCCCCAGGGTCCAGAATACCCTGACCGACACTCTTAGCCCAACCCGATCAAGAGCGCATGAGTAGTCCCCGTCTCCAGTCGGTAGTCAATGATCTGTTCTTCAGATGGGGAAGACCTGAGCTGGACCTCCTTGCCTCCCCTACCAACGCAAAACTGCCCAGTTTTTCCTTGCTAGATCCTGAGCCTGATGTTTTCTGGCAAGAGGTGTTGTCCCTTTTCTGGAAGGGGAGATTCCTCTACGCCTTTCCCCCATTTCTGCCCCTTCAGAGGGTCCTCCTCAAGGTATAAGCAGAGAGGGCAACAATGATCCTGGTGGCACCACTATGGCCTTGGCAGGTCTGGTTCCCACTGTTGCAGCAGCTAGCGGTGGAACCTCCGATCACCTTACCATTGAGCACTTACTTACTCTCCCAGAAAACCTTCCACCAGAGCGACTTACGCCATGAAGTGGAAGCGTTTTTTGTCTGTGGGCTGTGGCTCGTCACCTTGACCCTTTGGCCTGTCCGATGAATACTTTCCTTGAGTAGTACCTGTTGTCCCTTTCGGACTCAGGCTTAGGCTACTCCTCCATCAAAGTGCATTTGGCTGCCATTTCTACCTGTCACATCCCTGTCTAGGGCAGAATGGTGGCACAGTTGGAGGTAACCTGTACTTTTCTTAGGGTATTCTACATATTAAGCCTCCCATAAGGGACCCTAAGCCCCAAGACCCGCTGTTTGTTTTGGAGGACCGACCTTACCCCTTTTGAACAGCTATGGATTGCGAAGCTTCGCTTTCTGTCTTGGAAAACGTTATTTTTAATTGCTGTTACTTCTGCTTGAGGGATTTCCAAGCTTCAGGCCCTGATGTGCAAGGAGCCTTATTTGGTGTTTCACAAGGTGGCCTTGAGAACCAGTCCTAAGTTTCTATCCAAGGTGGTACTTGAGATGACCATAAATCAGGACATTCAGCTTCCAGTTTATTACCCTAATCATATGAATAGGGGAGAGGATCTTCTGCACAGTCTAGATGTGCATTGAGTCTTTTAATTTTATTTGTCCAGAACTAAGAACAGCAGGCATTCTGACCAATTGTTTGTCTCTTTTTCCCCCAGAGTCCTTGGGGCTCCTGTGACCAAACAGACACTGTCGAAGTGGTTAGTACACTATGTTTCCTTCTGTTACCAAAAACACAATAAACCCCTACCTGGGATCTGTGTGGGGTCATTCCACAAGAGGTGCAGCGGCCTCAATCACTGCATTGAGAACTGTGTTAGCATCAGACATTTGTGCAGCAGCAACGTGGCACACAGTCCACACCTTCATTAGGCACTACAGTCTGGACATTGTCTCGAGACACAGAGCAGGCTTCGGCCTTGCAGTTCTGCAGGGTCTCCTCTCATAAGGGAATTTCCCCCTTCTCTCTTCATTTACCTACCACCGAAAGAACCGATATTTTTTGTACTGCTTAGGAATCGGTCCTAATTGTCTTGCCTGCTGCAAGAGCTGACTCTTGAAGCAAGATAGTACAGTTACGTAAGAACTTAACCGTAACAGTAGCTCTTCAAGATAAACTCTTGCAGCAGTTATATTTCCCACCCTCCTTCCCCCTTGAGGTTTCGTGCTACGAGCGACCAATCTCGCCTTATACTTGTCAGTTCTGTGAGGTATTGCCCTTGGCTCCCTGTTCAGATCATGTTGCATCTGGATGCCGGAGTCTCCGGCAGAAGAAGAACTGCGGCACGTCGGGGACTGCGCACCCTTTATACCATACGTGACGGTGGGGGGAGTGGTCCCTGCAATAGACTGCTGGCTAGAAGTTTGCTGTGGGGTCCTGTCGCCTGACGGGTACAGTCCTAATTGTGTTTCCTACTGCAAGAGCTTCTTTCGAAGATGAACTGTTACGGTAAGTTCTTACATAACTACTTTATCTTTCCATTATATAAAAGCACATTTTCTAGGGACATGGATATGTTGTTCATCCACACTTATTGGCAGGTTCCTTGCCGCTTTAAATCTTGCCGGAAAGTCTTCAAGCTAGCTTCTCCCACCCACCCGGGTGGTAAAATTCTTGGCTCCGCCCCATGACGCCAGATCTTCCTTACCGCTTGGAAGCTCAGGTTCCCTCCTTAGCGCTCTGCGTTTTCGACTGGTTCCTGATTTTTTCGGTCTCTCCGAATTTAGTTGGAAGTTTTCTAAAACTTGGATCTTCTTCCCTCGCTGCTGCGATGAATCATTCGTTTTCCGGCTCCCGGGGGCGCCCGGTTAATTCCTCCAGGAAAGACCCGCACTCCACGTGCGTCTACTGCCTCGACTTGGATCATGATCCGCAAGTTTGCAATTTTTGCTGTGCCCTTTCGACCAGCACCCTGGAGGATCGTGCGGCCCGTTTGGGGCTCGGGCGACCTGAAAATTTTTCCGTGCCGGAAAAATCCTTGGAGACTCGTCTGGCAGTGTCCGCGTCGGCTGTCTCGGCTGAGCAGCTCGATCTTCTTTCCTCCATGGAGGGGGCGGCTGTTCCCCCCTCCTCCTCAGTCGCGGCGCTTATCCTGCTCTCCTTGAGTTCTCCTCATTCAACTTCGTTCAAGGAGCTTCGCCAGTCCTTTCCTCGAAGGGAGAGGACCTTCGGGACCTCCTCGGCCCAGGTCTAAAGTCGCAGGGCCAAGTCCCATCGTCGGCGCTGGCGGGAGAGCTCTCCTGCCGGCCGACGTTCAACTTCGGTCGAGGGTGCGGCTCAGGCCACTGACTTCACGGTGTCCCTGTCAGGTCAGCTGGCCAGGACTCCCGTCGACGTTGTCGAGTCTCTTGACCAGTCATCTGGGCTGTCTTCTGCTGGAGCCGCCATCCCTTCACCGGTTCCCCCGGCGGAGGCTGAGGTTCTGCCTGTACCTTCGGGACGACAGGCCTCGGTCCTTTCGTCCGAGCCGAGGGAAGAGCGGGCGCTCCCCGCTCCTTCCCAGGCCCACCCTCGGTTTCCCCGAGGATTTGGGTCTCGGTCTCGGTCCTCCTCTCGGTCAAGCCACTCACGCCGACTTCGGCGATCTCAGTCGGGGCACCGAGTTAAGTGGCATTACCATTCTTCCTCGTCTCCCTCCTTGGATGAGGAGTGGCTTCAATGCAGATGGCGTCGACGTTACGAGGAATTCATGTGGCAGCAGTTGTTATTGTCCGGGAATCAATTGACACCGATTCATTCCCCATCCAGCAAGCAGCTGCCGCCTGATCAGCCGACACAACTGCTCGCTGCAGTCGAGGTGCCCACTCTGGGGCGGTTGTTCATCCGAACCTTGCTGCCCCACCGTCCTCGGTGGAACCTCGGTCGGGTCACGACCTGTCCGCGGGTTGTCTGTCCTCACTCCCGCCCCCGGCGGGCGAGAAAAGTGACTCAGGCCTGAGGCAGCTCTTTGCAGACCCTTCGGAGTCCGACGTCGACTCCTCTATGTTCTCCAGTCGTGAGGACCCGGGGTCCTCTCCAGAACGATCTGTAGACAACAGCCCATCGTCCTTTATGGGTCTGCTTCAGCTCATCTCGGAGTTCACTCAGATGCAGCTTGAGCCCGTGTCCAAACGGGTCCCCTATCCCCTGATGGAGATTCTAGACCGAGGGGGTTCACCCTCGGAGGCCTTCCCGGTGGCTGAGGCCATCGTCGGCCCGGCCTTGGAGCTCTGGCGGCGGCCTACTTCCTGTCCTGCGCCCTCGGCCAGAATGGCCAGGAAGTACCCTGTCCCTGTCGGTTCTTTGCCCGGTTTCTCGGAGCACCCCTCAGCTGCGGGGTTAGTTACTGATAATGTTTTCCAATGTTCTGGGAATGCTCGGGATGTGGATAGGCCCCCCCCCCCCAACAAAGAGTCCAAAAGAATGGACTGTGTCGGGTGCAAGGTTTACGCTGCGTCCTCCCTAGGCCTCCGACAGGCCAGCTCGGCTGCACTGATGGCACATTTCTCCCACGCCCTTTTGGGCTCCCTGGATGAGGTGCTTCCTCATTTCCCAGCCGACCTGCGGACCACGGTCCGGCGGGTGCGGGACCAGGGTAGGGTGGTGGCGAAGCAGCAGCTTCAGACTGCTCTGGACTTAGGTGATTCCTGTGCCAGGTCGGTGGCGGCCGCAGTGACCATGTGCCGCAGGGCGTGGCTGAGGTTATCCTCTTTCTCAACGGAAACCCAACACAAGTTGGCGGACATCCCCTTCTTGGGGACTGACCTCTTCGGCCCTGGAGTGGAGGGACACCTCCAGGGGACCGAGAAGTCTGATACCACTCCGGACTCGGTTACCCCGCCCGGAGGGCAAGGGCGCCCGCAGCCTGCGTAAGCCCTTGCCCCTGGCCCCTCGCGGCTCGACCGGCCCATCAACTCCAGCATTAGGGCCAGCAGGCTTGCGCTCGGCGTCCTGAATCCAAGCCAGTGGCTTCCTCTAAAGGGAAGCAGGGAGGTAAAGGCCCAGGAGCTTCCTCGGCCAATCCCTCCTCCAAGCCTGCTCAGTGACGGGCTGAGGGGCGCTGTCCCAGGCTCCGTCACCCCTACCTGGGGTCCCCCGTGGGGAGACGGCTCCGCCCCTTCTCCACCTGGTCCGCTTTCCCGGACCTCTGGGTGTCGGAGGTGCTAGGGGAAGGTCCTGCCTCGGGATTGCGAGCAGGCCCCACCCTTTCGAGCCGTTGCCCCACGGGGGTCTTGGGGTCCGCAACCTCGTTGTCGGCCTTCCGAGCTGACTTGCCTGGCCCCTCGATCTAGAGGTGATCAGGAAGGTTGCGGACCCTCTTCCAGACCCTGGGTTCGTGTCCAGGTATTCCTGGCCCCTAACGGACGGGGGGCTTGCGCCCCATTCTCGATCCGCACGTCCGGATGGTCTCTCTGTCTCGGATATCCCATCAGAACAAGGTGTGTGGCTCTTCCTGGATCTCCAGGACGTACTTACACTTTGTTCCTTCCGTTTCTTGGGAGACTCCTCCGTTTCTTAAGCGGGGGATCCCGTTACGAGTTCCAGGCCAGGCCCTTCGGTTTCTGCTCAGCAGTATTCCTGCGGCACTGATGGGTCCGGGCGTAACCCCACCCGGATGGCGGTCTGACGGCAACCCCTCCAGGCGGAGGAGGACGGTCCAGAGCTTTGGCCCTCTAGGTTGCTCTCAGACTGGTCTTCTTTTTATTGGAGCCACGTTGGAACTCGTGCCTTAGCGGGTGATCCTTCTTCGGGACGAGGCTCGACTCTTGAGTCTGAGCTCGGCTCCTGGCGGACAGGGCCAAGGTTCTTCCTCCCTTACCTAGTCAGGTCTGACTGGCAATTTGCACCCTGACCGGGACTTCCTGCACCTCCTGGGCCTTGCGGCGGCCTGCACCAGCGTGGTCTGTTTGGATCTGCCGGTTCATGCGTCCCCCTAATGGGGGCTGGCCAGCCAGCGGTCACAGCGCTGCGTTCCTTTGGACCAGTCCGTGACAACAGCCCAGGGGTTAGGGAACGCTCTCCTTTGGACCGTTCCAGCTCTTTTGCAGGAGAACATCCCGTTCGTCCGCCCCAAGTCGACTGTCTTCTCCAACCGAAGCATCTCGGATGGGTGGGGCTGCTCATCAAGGGGAATACAGAGTGCACCGCCTCTGGTCCTCTCGGGAGTCCCGATGTCTTCCTACCTGCTGGAGCTCGAGGCGGTCCACTTAGCTTGCACCACTTGCTCCGTCTGTGCGGGGTCTTGTGGTTTAGGTCCAGGCGGACAACACCACGACCACATGCTACCTATCCCGCCAGGACCGGACGAGCTCCTTGCCTCTGCGTAAGGAGGTTCTCCGCATTGGGTCTTTCGTGCAGCCGGGAGGCAGTTCCTAGCCATTTCTATGGCAGGAGCCTCCATCACCCTGGCCATGCCCTAGGCCGGATAAGGGCTGCGCCTCACGAGTGGTTTCCCTGCCGGAGGTAGCACAAGATCTTTCTCCCTCTAGGTCACACTTCCGGTGGACCTTTGTTTTTCCCTCCAGGGAGAATTCGAGGCCGAGACTGTCTCATGCCCGCCTCAGCATGGTTTGCTGTAGGGGATGCCCTTGAGGCCGTTGACCCCGGGCCTCTTCTACGCCTCTCCCCCATTTCCCTTGACCCTCAGGCAAGGTGAGGAGGGACTAGGCGCAGGTGATTCTGGTAGCCCCAGACTGGTTTTGCCAGCTCTGGTATCCAGCTCTCCTCAGTCTTAGCCCCAGGCTCCCAAGGCGGCTTCCAGCCCGCCCGGTCCTGATCTCTATTGTTAGGGGAAGGTACTCCATCCGGACCTTCAATCCCTGCACCTGATGGCCTGGTCCCTGTGCGGCTAGTGGCCAAGCCTGGGTCTTCCGCAAGGTCCTCGAGCTGAGGTGTCCTGCCAGGAGTCCACCAGATATCGCTCTTCAAATGGAAGAGTTCTCCATTTGGTGTTGGATAGGGCCTGGTCCCCTCCTGTTCCTCGCGAGCATTCCGGACTATCTGCGGTCCGTTCTTTCTTGAACCAGGGCTTGATCGGCGACCCTCAAAGGTGCTCCTGTTAGCCCTCCTGTCTTCCGGGCGCGGGCTGGAAGGTAGTCGGTGGCGCAGTAAAGGTGGTTTGGCGCTTTCTAAGGCCGTTATCACACCTTCCCTCTGGGGAGAGTATCCCCATTTCCGTGGGATCTTACGCTGGTATGGGCTTAGCTCACGGGCAAGCCGTTCGAGCCTTCGCACAGGTGTGAGTTCCCCCACCTGTTGTGGAAGAACACCTTCTTGGGGCTACCATGCCTACCAGAAGGACGGGAGAATTCCAGGCGCTCCTTTGAATCTCCCTATCTGGTCTTCCGCAGGGACAAGGTTGTCCTACGCCCCACCTGAAGTTCCTTCCGTAGGCGGTGGCGGAGTCTTTTCCCCTAACCGGGTATTGTCTCTGCCGGGGTTCAACCCCTTTCACACCTCGGAGGCCGTATGTAGGATCCATTGGGACTCTATTTTACGCTCGCCTTCCCAGGGAGCGTAGGGCTGAAGTTCGGGAGAGGTTCGCCAGCTGTTTGTCATCTACGCTGAAGCCGCACCTGGCAGACCTGCAGCCAAGCGGACGACAAGCGGGTGGGTCACCTCCTGCATAGATCTCCGCTTTAGGTGGGCGGGCATGGAGCCTCCCAGAGGGATAAGTGCTCATTTGACCCGCCCTTCCTCTGCATCGGTGGCTGCTTCCGAGGATACCCTTGTCCAGGATATCCGTAGGACTCCTACCTGGAAGCAGGCTTATACCAGTTCCCCCTTCCACATCGACCTTGGGTCACGCTGGGATGTTGGTCGGGGCCTCGGTTCTCCAGTCTTTATACCTGAAGTAGGTGTCGCCTTGCCTCCCTCCTCCTGGAGAACTGCTAGAGTCTGCCAATAAGTGTGGATGAACAACATATCCATGTCCCTAGAAATACAGGTTACTCACCTGTAACAGGAGTTCAGGAATGGCATATGTTGTTCATCCGACCACCCACCCAGCCTCCCGGCTTTGACGCACAACCTGGCTTCCCAGCGGGCTAGATCTGGCCGTGGGGCGGTGAGCCGAGAGTTTTACCACCCGTTGGGTGGGAGGAGCCAACTTGAAGACCTTCCGGCAAGATTTAAAGCGGCAAGGGACCTGCCAATAAGTGTGGATGAACAATATATACCATTCCTAGAACTCCTGTTACAGGTGAGTAACCTGTATTTTCTGCTGCCTTTTTCTATGTTTCTATGTAATTGGCACTGGAACCTCCGGTTCTCTTGCCAATTTCCCACGATCTTCTGACTTAGGAGCAGGGCACTTTGGTGCATCCGAGCCTTCAGTCTCTCAATCTTCATGCGTGGCACCTGTGGACATAGCGATTTCTCGTTATGGGGTATCTTCGCAGGCTGCACAAATTCTAGTGGCGGCTAGAAAACCCTCCACTAGATCCACTTACGCCATGAAGTGGAAACGATTCACAATTTGGGCCCAAGCAAGATGCTGGGACCCATTTTTGTGCTCGGCTTCCCAGGTTCTAGAGTACCTTGCACATCTGTCTGAAGCAGGCCTTAGCTACTTCTCCATTAAGGTCCACCTCTTTGCGGTGTCCGTCTAACACCTCCCGGTGGACGACAAAACCTTGGCTCAGCTGGAGGTTGCCAAAACCTTTCTGAAAGGCATCCTTAATTTGAAACTGCCGATCCAGAATCCTTGTCCTCCCTGGGACCTGAATTTCATGCTTGAGAAGCTGACCTTACCCTGTTCGAACCAGGTTCTTCCTGTGACTTACGCTTCCTCTCTTGGAAGACCCTATTTCTAGTTGCAGTTACTTCGGCCAGAAGGGTCTCCGAATTACAGGCCTTTGTCTGTAAGGAACCCTATTTGATTTTTCACAAAGACAGGGTAGTCCTTCGGACTAACCCTTCTTTCCTACCTGAAGTGGTTTCGGAAACCACTGTGAACCAGTGTGTGGAATTACCAGTATGACCTACCAGATGACCTAAAGGTGGGCAAGCAATGTGAGAAGGCAGTAAGGAAGGCTAGGGGGATACTAGGATGCATAGGGAGAAGCATCAATAGTAGAAAACAAGAAGTTGTTATCCCTCTGTACAGACAATTGGTGAGACCCCATCTGGAGTACTGTGTGCAGTTCTGGAGACCCCATCTCTGCAAAGACATAGACAGAGTGGAGGCTGTCCAGAGGAGGGCAACCAAAATGGTGCAGGGTCTGCACCATAAGACACACGAAGAAAGACTAAAGGAGCTTAATATGTATACCCTCAAGGAAAGAAGGGAAAGCGGGGATGTGACAGAAACTTTCAAGTACCTCAAGGAAATCAGCAAAGTCCAAGAGTGTAGCATCTTTCAGAAAGAGATGTGCAAGAACAAGCTAGCACAATTTGAAGATAATGGGGGGGGGGGGGACGGCTCAGAGGTAATGTGAGGAAGTATTTTTTTATGGAGAGAGTTGTGGATGCATGGAACAGCTTTCCTGAGAAGGTCATGGAGTCAATTATAGTGGGGTAATTCAAGAATGCAGGGGACAGACATAAGGCAGTTCTAGTGGGTGGTAGGAGGAAGTAAGCTGTTGGATAACTAGGATCTGCAGCTTATCTGTTAGGTAGGAGAATGGGCAGACTAGGTGGGCCAAGCGGTCCTTATTTGCTGTCAAATTCTTTGTTTCTGTTTCACTGTCTGCCTGTTGCTGCTAGTAACATGTTCCCGTTTTTCCTCTTTCTTTGTATTCTGATGCAGCAACATAGAGAAGGAGCAGATGCTACGTCGCAAGGCAGAGTTGGAATCGGCGCAGTGCCGTCTTCAGTTGCAGGTCCTGACAGAGGAGTGCAGCAAACTGCGCAAACAGGTCCAGGTGAGGGGGTTGATTACAAACCGCAAGCAGAGAAAGTTGTTTGGCATTATATTTTAGAAACTTGGCTGAGTCTACTGGGCATTTTAGTACACAGGCCACTGGGGGTGGGGTTTGATGAACCCCACCAGGGGTTAGAATTGGAACAAGCCCACTAGCCAAATCTGATTGAGGTGATAAAGGTAACATTTTTAAAAGCATACCAGTTGCATGAGTAAAAGTCTCTGGAGCCACTGGATTTTCCCAGTCACTAGCCCTGCTGGGAGGGACTTTTTACACTTGCTAAAACTTGGTAAAATGTAAAGGTTAAGTCTAAACCTATTTACTTAATCTGACTTGCAGGTGGAGCTCTTGCTGCAGGTATTACCAATTGGACTAATGCCGCCAGGAGTTAGGACCCCACGGAAAAATGTTGTAGCTGTCTGAGGCGGGGGTGCCATCTCGGTTCTTTTCCTGCCGTCGGCCCACTCAGTTCGGCTCCATGGACGCCTTTCATCGCAGTTGACCGTGCTTTTTTTTTTTCTTTCCATTTTCCAGTTTTTTTCCGATTTGATAGTGATTTATTCTGTTGCATGTCTTCGCCCTCTTCAGCACGGTGCAAGTCAGTGTACATGCGGGAAACAGATACTGGCCAAGGATGGCCACGCGGCCTGCCTCATCTGTCTGGGCCCTGACCATCGGCCTGCCGACTGCCCGCACTGCAAGAAGTTTAATCAGAAGACGAGGACCCGGAGAGCCAATTCCCTTAAGGCCTATCTCCTTGAGCAGAAAGTGGCAGCTATGCAGAGGACCTTGGAGCGCAGCTTTTTTCTCCTGCCAAAGATCCCCCCTCCAAGAGAAAAGACTTTGGGAGGGAAACACCATCATGGGGAGAAAGATAGGGCCAGGTCTGAGTCCTGCCAAAAGTCTCCTTCCAGGGCGTCTTCGGCCTCCAGTGGGAGGTCGATTTCAGTCCCTCTGACAGCTGCAGGGACATCTTCGAAGTCAGCTCCCTCTTCTCAAGGTAAGCACAGGGAACCGTCTTCTTCCGGGTGTTCACCCGCCCAAACTTCCCTGGCCCACCGACCTCACAAATCCTCCACCTGGTAGACCCAGGAAGGTCAGTCGCCTTTTGGTAGGCCTAAGGACTCTGGCCATAATCCCGGCGGGTCATCTGAGAAACTGAAACAACTGGATGACTTGGACAGGCGACAGGAGATTGTTCGCCATCAGACGCCTCTTCCTCCAGCCAAGATACACCTGCTCCCAGCTGACAAGCACCCCTTGAGCCGGTCACCCTCTCCGGTGACTCGGCCCTGACACCAGATTGGAGGCAGTCGCTGGAGGATGATACTCGGGCGCCTGCCCCACCTTCAGAAGGTCGGTCACCCGAGGGGCTGCCTCCTACTCCAGATGCCGTGTCCCCCAGGGACACAGATGTCGAGCAGCAGCCTGACAAGGCCAAAGAGGGATCCCCTGACCGGATGCCAGATCCTCTGGATCCGCAGATGTCCAGTCCCGCAAATCCGACGCCCGCCCCACCTGTGGTTCCTTTAGCAGACATTGGGTCTCTTTTTTTTCCACTTGATGGAATACCAAGGGGACCTGCCATATAGACCCTCTGACCCTCCTCCTCCTCCTAGGAGCCTCCTATGGGCCCCCCTCCAGCTCTTAACAAACCTGATGGGGGTGACCAACCCCAACCAGATCCTAAAGGCAAACGGAGGAAAAGGTACTCATCCCCTGTCCTCTCCTCCAGGGGGTGCCCAACCTCTTCGGATGATGGTGCTGCGAGACCCTCTTCCTCAGACTCTTCGGACAAGGAGGGGTTTGTTCCCTCATCCCCAGGTCCCAGGAACTTGTCCAGGTCCCCCCTCCCGATGACCCCTTGTTCCTGGACATCATGTGCCATATACAGTCCTTTTATGAGTGGGACACTGAGGAGCAGGACCTAGAACAGAAGCAGCTAGCCAAGTTTCTGAGGTCCAACGTACCAAAATCTCTGGTTATCCCACCACTGGTAAAGCCCTTCCAGGATGTCACCAGGCTTATGTGGCAGAAACCGTCGTCCACCTTCGGCTGTTCCTAGGAAGGCAGACAGACTCTCTAAACCCCCAAAGAGGAGCCTTTCTTGAGGGAACATCCTAAGGCAGACTCTTTGGTGCTGAGAGCTGCTCATGGCCATGTCAGTCAGCCCAAGCCCCTGAGTGCCCAGCCCCCTGATCCGGAGTCCAAAAAGTTGGATCACTGGGGCAGAAAAGTATATTCTTCAGCCACCAGATCTATCCGTTCGCTGAACTTTTTTGCCCACATGGCCACCTACCAACAGTCCCTGTGGGAGAAGACTGTGGAGCTGGTAAAAACTCTGCCAGACTCGGACAGTAAGAATGAGATCCTAGCTTACGTCCAATCTGGAATAGACGTGGACAAGCGCATCCTCCGTTGTTCTTAAGACTCGGTGGACATGGCTTCCCTTGTGGACCCAATGGGAATCTATCTGAGGAGGCACTCCTGGCTTAGGGTGTCTGGCTTTCGCCCTGACCTTCAGGACTTCATACTGGATGCCCCCTTTTGGGGACCAGTATTGTTTGGCCAGGAGGTAGAGTTGCTCGTCAAAGGCCTGCAACACTTTGGCAAGGCAACGTCCATAGGATATACAAGTTGGAGCATCAAGGTCCCCGTCGTCCCTTTCGTAAAGGTCCGGGACAAGGAGGCAAGCAACCTCAAGGAAAAGGGTTTAAGAGGTGGCCACCCTGTCCCTCAAGGTGCCCAGGGCCCCAGGCAACCCAAAGCTCCTAGGGTCCCAGGTTCAAATCCCTCCTCTACAGCCTGACTGGCTGCAACCCCCTCTTCATCCTTGGGTCATGCAGAACAAGAAAGTAGGAGGGAGATTTTCCCTGTACCTCACACAATGATCCAGTATCACCTCAGACCAATGGGTGCTAGAAACCATTCAGAGATGTTACTCCCTCGAGTTTCTCGGCATACCCCCGGACAATCTCCCCCCCCCCATTGTTCTCCTGACCACACCCAGCTTCTGGCGGACGAGATACAGTCCCTCCTCCAGAAGAAGGTTATTCAGCCAGTTTCCCCCTGCCCAGTGGGGCACAGCCTTCTGGTTCCAAAGAAAATTGGGGATCTTCGTCCCATTCTGGATCTCCGCCAACTCAATCTGTTTATCAAGTATCAGAGATTCCAGATGGTGACACTGGCAAGCCTGTTACCCCTCCTCCATCAGGGAGACTGGTTATGCTCCCTCGATATGCAGGACGCCTACACGCACATTAAAGTCCTGGCCTCACGCAGGAAGTTTCTGTGCTTCCACTTTCAAGATCAGCACTACCAGTTCAGGGTCTTGCCCTTTGGACTTTCGTCGGCACCCAGGGTTTTCATCAAGTGTCTGACACTAGTAGCAGCGGTCTTGAGGAGGAAAGGCCACTTAGTCTACCCTTACCTGGGCAACTGACTTATTTCGGCTCAGTCAGCAAGCCAGATGAATTTGGCCCTGGAGGAAATGAAGGATCTTTTTCTCTCCTTGGGCGTCACTATAAACTGTAGAAAGTCACAATCCTGGCCCTCCCAGCGGCTTCAGTATATTGGAGCTGTTCTAGACACTATCCAGGGCAAAGCCTTCCTGCCATCAGACAGAGCAGGCCATCTGATGGACCTGGCGCGCAGGGTTTAGGCAGCAATTTCTCTTGCAGCGAGGGAAATTCTGCAGTTACTAGGCCACATGGAGGTGGCCATAGCTATTGTCCCTCACGCCAAACCGAACATGAGGGTTCTGCAGTGGCACCTCAAGGGTCAGTGGGACCAGACGGTGGACAACTTGGATCACCTGATTTAAGTTTCAGCAGCGATCTGTTGTTCTCTCCAGTGGTGGCTCTGCCTTCCGCATCTTGAGAAGAGGAGTCTCTTTCTAGAGACCGTGCCCGTCGCAAACTTGGACAACGGATGCCTCAAAGTCAGGTTGGGGGCCCCATCTAGGGAGTCGCAGGATCAGAGGAGCTTGGTCCCCCACAGAGTGGTCTCTTCATATCAACATTCTTGAAATGAGAGCCATTCTATGCATCCTTCGGGCTTTTCAGGACCAGATATCCAAGGGTCCTCTCCTGGTGCAGTCAGACAATACCCAGGTTGTCTTCTACATCAACAAGCAAGGGGACACTCAGTCATGTCCCCTATGTAGCAAGGCCGTGAGAGTTTGGGACTGGGCAGTGGAACACCATCTGGATCTCATGGCAGTGCACGTGCCCGGAAGCCAGAACATTCGGGCCGACAGTCTGTCACTCTCGTTCTCTGAATCACAAATGGGAGTTGCTCCAGGAAGTTATAGACGACCTCTTCGGTTGCTGGGGCCGACCAGAGTTTGGACCTCTTTGCATCCCCGTGCAGTGCCAAACTGCCAATTTTTTGCTCACTAGATCCAGGGCCTGGTGTTTTCTGGTGAGACGCATTATCCCTCTCCTGGACTGGGAGGTTTCTGTATGCCTTCCCTTCCTTCCCTCTCATTCAGAGTCCTGCTCAAGTTGCAGACAGAGGGGGACAGAATTATTCTGGTAGCTCCTCTTTGGCCTTGACAGATCTGGTATCCGCTGCTGCAGCAGCAACTGGCTACCGTGCAGTTGCCCCTCTCCACTCACTTGCTGTCTCAGGAGCAGGGGATGCTCGTCCATCTTGCTCTGCGGTCTCTATTTGCACGTCTGGCTCCTGCAGTCCTAGCAGAAGAGAGATTGTGTCAAGCAGGGTGGCAGAGGTCTTCGTGGCAGCGAGGAAAAGCTCCACAAGGGCAACTTACGGCATGAAGTGGAAGTATTTCTGCCTCTGGGCAACAGCACGTTCTCTAGATCCCCTGGATTGTCTGGTCAGACATGTGCTAGACTACCTTCTCCACCTCTTGGACCTAGGCTTGAGCTACTTGTTCATCAAGGTGCACCTGTGTGCCTTATCAGCATATCATGCACTGTTCGGGGAGAAGTCTCTGGCACAGCTTAATGTCTGCATGACCTTTCTGTGAGGTGTCTTGCATATCAGACCCCCGAGGAGGGACCCTGTTCCTCCCTGGGATCTCTTTTTTGTTCTCGAGAAGCTCACCCTGCCTCCCTTCGAACCAGCCGCGACCTGTGAGCTTCGCTTTCTCTCTTGGAAAATTTAGTTGCTGTTACTTCTGTTCGGAGGGTTTCCAAGTTTCAGGCCCTTATGTGCAAGGAGCCTTATCTTGTGTTTCATAGGGACAGGGTGGACCTGTGTACGAATCCCAAGTTTTTACCAAAGGTGGTGTCCGAATTGACGCTGAACCAGGACATGCAACTTCCAGTTTACTTTCCAGATTTCTCCAATAAAGGGGAAGCTTTGTTACATACTCTGGATGCTCACATAGTTCTACGTTATCTTCACAAAACCAGTTCCTTCAGGAAGGATGGACCAGTTGTTCATCTCCTTTGCTCACAGAAAGACAGGGGCTCCTGTCACCAAGCAAATACTAACCCGGTGGTTAATCCACTGCATTTCTTTTTGTTACCAGCATCATGGTAAGCCTTTGCAAGTTCGGTCAAAGGCCACTCCACCAGAGCTGTGGCTACCTCCTTTGCCTCATTGAGAAATGTTTCCTCGGCAGATCTATGTGCTGCCACAACCTGTAGCACAGTACACACTTTTGTTAGGCATTACAGCCTGGACATTGCCTCTAGGAGGAGAGCAGGTTTCGGACTAGCCATCCTTCAGGGCCCACTCTCTTGAGGCTTCTCTGCTGTTTATTCTTCTCCCCCACCCGTCAGACCTGGGCCTATCTTTGGGCACTGTTTGGAACTCAGTCCTATTGGTAATACCTGCTGCAAGAGCTGCACCTCGAAGTCAGATAATACAGTTACTCAAGAACTTGCTGTAACAGTAGATCTTCGAGAGGAGCTCTTGCAGCGGTGGCTTTCCCACCCACCATCCCCCAGGAATTACTGTTGTTACCCTCCTTTAGGGTAGGGGAGATCCTGCTCGGTTCTCCATTTATTTCAGCTGGGTCTCCGGTGGGAGAACTGAGATGGCTGTATGGGTCTGCCCCCTTTATACGATGTCTGACGTCAGGCAGAGCCGACGTTCGGGGGTGATCCCCTGCCTCAGGCTACTAGCTACAAGATTTTTCTGTGGGGTCCTAATGCCTGGTGGCATTAGTCCAATTGGTAAAACCTGCTACAAGAGCTCCTCTCGAAGATCTACTGTTACGGTAAGTTCTTAAGTAACGGTACTTTCTGCCTTACTTTTCCACCATTGCTAATCACTTACCTGTGTGTGTTGCTTTGAAGGTATTTTTTGTTTTGTTTGCAGTGCATGTACAGTTTTTGGGATTTTAAACTTGGAAAAAAAATTTTCTTCTAGGAACTGAAAGCATTGATGGCACAGCATGGGACCAGTTCTTCCCAGCAGCCTTCTGGTTCTCGTTCTGGGCTGACTGGTTCCATCAGCTCAAGTCAGAGTCAGCACAAGTACAGCTTTGAGAAAGCCATCCCGATCTCTCAGACGGGGAACTGCCGTGTCCTGGCTTACTGTGAGCCAATGAGCTGCATTGCAGTCTCACAGCCGTCACCCCAACCTACACTCATTCCAGGTGAGTGGCTTTGATGAGACCTTTTGCTATAGTAAGTCGATACTGGGATGGGCAGACTATGCCATTCATAACCATTCTGCTGTCTGTACTTGTTTGTCTGGGGTAGGGAGGAGGATATATTTGAAAGTTAGTTGTTAAACCTGAATAGTCCATGCGTCCTGAGTCAGAACTGGCATGGATGTTGGCAGGCATACCCGGTATACTTTGCTGAGTACAGAAATCTGGAAAATCCTGGGGCAACATGAACTTCAGGACAGGGCATTAAACGCAAGCAGAGCCTGATGTACCTGAAGAAATGTTCATCCTCTTCTTGAATACTTAAGTAAGAGTTTGTGAATGATCTTTGAAAAATGTGTGGGTGCTAAATTTAGAGGCCACGATTGCATGAATGACCAGATCTAGTATGTAAGCAATAAGACATGACAAGAGTGTGTGGTGAACAGATATTACCACACGCCCAAGGGCGTAGTAAGGCACGAGGCCACCTGCCGAGTGTCTTCAGCCCCTGGAAGTGCGGTAATATCTGTTCACCACACACCCTGGAGTGTCTTATCGCGTTTATAAAATGGGCACCTTTTTTATCTTATAAAAGTTTATACAAAAAAGTATGTTTATATGTAGAAAAAAGGATGATTTAATTATTTAATATATGACAAAATAGCCCTTCTGCCTATTTAAAAGTGACGTCATTATGTACTTGCGGGTGGTACTACTGATTTAATTTTGTTGCACTACCCCAGTGCTCATGTACTACTTAGTTTTTTTTTTTCTGGTTGTATTTTATTTTTAATAGGAATGAGCTCAGACTGGGGAACTGAATTTGAGGGATGCTGAGTGGGGGGAAATCCGACTGGTGCCATGCCCTACTGTTTGAATCCCTGTCCGGTGACTGTTCCTGTGGGCACTTGAAACTCCCAGCCTGTACGGAGCTCAGGCTGCAGCCTGCCCCGTGCGGGTGGGAGTATTCGTGAAAGTAAGACGGCCGGTGTGGTGTGGGAGGCACTGATTGAAGTGCCCCCATTCTTTTAGTACTTGCAGGTTTTGCTACGATGCGTTTTTTTTTTCTACTGAGAAAGAAAAATGAACAGCAAGTGGCTCCAAAGCTTCGGTGATCTGCTATGCTGCTAAAACAGTGGCGACTTTTAAAAAATGAACGTTCCATACCTAGCTCTGAACATTCCATTTAGGGGCATTGCTTTCTTTGCCTGTATTTTTTTCATTTTAAGTGTAATACAGATATTACACTGGTTTTCTAGCCTTTCACTGAGCTTATGTATTCATGCCCATTTTATAAGTATGCATGAGTGCTGGTGTGAATGGATTTCTGTAAAGCTGGCTACCTTGATGTGATACGGAGGCTTATCACACTGTGTATCGTAAACAATGTAACTAAAAGCCAGACAACTTTCGTCTGATGGTAGGGCGCGTTAGATAACATAAAATGTGAATCTATTAGGATAATTAACTTGCTACATCTTCTTCTTCAAGGATATCTCTTGCAGCAGGTTGTACCTTAGGTACCTTCACTGTCAGGCAACAGGATCACACAGAAGCTTTTTCACTAGCAGTCTATCTGGGGCTGCCCATGATGATGTCACCACGTCGGCATTCCCCTGTATAAGTCGTGGACAGCCCCATGCCTTCCTCAGTTCTTTTCCTGCTGTTGACCATCGCATAGGACTTGGCAAAGCACAGTCACTTCCGTCAACCGCCATTTTCTAGAATGATTTTCCTGTTTATTTTCTCACCCAAGTGCCGTTATCACTTTATTCCTTGGTTTATGTCTAGTTTGGCCTCCTTATTCCGTCACTACAGCTGCAGGCAGAAGATTTTCAATAAGGACTTGCATAATTCCTGCGTCCGTTGCCTCAGTGCCATTCACAACATCTGGGCCTGCGAGATCTGCAGCGGCTTCATTCAAGCCATCCGATGATGTCACTTGAAAGATCTCAAGGTATTCCTCATGGAACGGAAGGTGGCTGTCTTGGAGAAGGAGCTTCAGACCAGGGGCTTCTCTGGCCCTGTCTTCAGGCTCTCTTTCTACCAAAGCCTGGGATAAGTCTTGATCAGGGAAGCATCACCACTGGGAGAAAGATTGGTCCTCCTGGGAGTGTTCCCGGTCGCCGCTCCCATCGCTGATCGTTTCGTGGCCATTGTCTATACCAGCAACGGCTCCCGTTGCCTCTTACGCCACAGTCTAGCAGTAGTCCTCTGGCGGGCTCTCCCAGCCTCCTGCCAACAATCCCACTGCCTCCTTCACCCTATCTGCTACAGAGGGGACACTGGCATTCTCTTCCTTCTGCAGTATGTTTCTAAGCCAGATCTGCCCGGAGGTAGAACATTGTGCTAATGATGGAATCATTAGCATGTGCCACTTTTCAAATGCTGCCACCATTCAACTGCCTGCATTATAACCCTCAGATTTCTCTCTCCACCTGTCAAGGCTAGATGCCTGGAGAGCCTCTTTATCATTTTGTTCTGTCATATGAAAACTTATAAAATGTACATAAGTATTTGTTTTCCATGTGCTGTCTTTATTCTTTATAATTTTAAGCTAACCCGTATTTTTTAGTGTAAATTATGGGTTTCCTCGGTTTCTTCCGGTTCAGTATAACCAGGGATAAACCGAGGTTTTATTTATATATATATATATATATATATATATATATATATATATATATATATATATATATGTATATAATGAGTTTTCTGACTAAAAACTCCGTTAGTTATATTTAATTTTATTAACTTAAGCTTGTTTTTAGAACCGCTAATCCCGGTTCTTGAACCGTTAGCTTCAGTTCACTTTTACTTTGGTTCCCAGTTCTGATCGGTTCCGGAACCGACCGCAATCACTGTATATACTTTAATTTAAACAGTATTTTAGCGGTTGCAGAGTTTATGGGTTTTACATTTAGAAACTGAAAAGGAAAAAATGGTAATCTTGGCTTTTAACGTTTTTTGAGTGTGGCGAATTCTGTTGAGACATGGGACACTTCAGCAGTGTGAAACCTGCGTTCATATCTTGACAGAATTATTAAAAATGCCTGAATAAGGCTAAAAGAAGAAAACTGTTACCACCTCAGGATCCCTCGAACTCTGACCAACCAACACCCTAAATTACTGTGGGTGAAACCACAATATTTACTACTGTGACTGCTACCCCTGAGATGGGTATACAAGCAGTTTTTAGAGGCTTGCCGAACTGGTTAACTCCCTGGTTCCCTCTAAAAAATCAAAAGAAAATGAAGCACACAGAACCCCCTGCTGGACAACATTTGGGGACTTTTGTGCCTGCTATAATGCTTGCCAGCTCCTGCAGAAATTGCAGGCTGCTAAGCACATTCAAGCTTACAAAGGCTGTCAGCTTTTAAGCATCAGACCCCTGCAAGCAGCAGTCTCCTCTGCTCAATTTTACTTTTAATGTTACAAAGAGGAAGATGTGTTTATGATGAAATGGACAAAGGGGAACCTATTAAACCTAGGTTTTCCCCTAAATAGGAGTTTGATTCTCCCCACAGAACATGAGGATTATTCCTCACACTCCACACTTATGAGATATAACTGGGCTGACACCCACCAGAACCTTCTCCTTCCTGTGAATATATATATTCTTCAAGAAAGATACTTTCAAGATTTTGCAAACTCCTAAGCTATGTCTCCACTCTTGGTAAGAGGCTGTACAAGACATATATACTGAATCAGGAGGGGCTGAATTTTTATCCTCCCACTCTGTCCACCAAGGGGTGGTACAAGTGACAGCCTGTGACAAGGCAAAGATACCCCTGGCATTTATTAGCTTTCTTAGCTATCAGGTAGTCAAACTTTCAAGCTTATGTCTTACCGAAAGTTATTAGGGTAGTCGGCCTCTGCTGTAGCAGTCAAGGTCCAGACTCCTCTGTCAGATGACCTAGCTAAAACAGTTAATTTTGGTTTGGAACCAAATATCAGTTTCAGATGTCTGCTGCTTCTAAAGACTCTTACCAGGGATGGTAAATACAATGGGTAGAAGAGGTTTACCTGGCTGCAAGTAACATACTTCATTTAGGATACCCAAACCAAGACTCTGTATTTCCCAGCCGAGGGTAACTCCCTCTTTGGAGAAAAGATAAAGGCCTTTTAAAAAAAAAAAAAAAAAGGTACATGAATACAATACAGTAGCAATTCTGCACAAGAAGGGGCTTTCCCTTCCACTAAGACACGTGGGATGGGAGGCAGATCATTTCACAGCAAGCTTCTTTGGTTACCAGGCCATGAATGCACCTCTGCATCTACAGTACCAACAGCAGTGATACTTCAGGAATTGATATGCCCCCCCATTAAAAGCAGGTTTGTCAAACCTGTTACTGTCAAACACAGTGGATCCTGCTGTACTACAGTAAAGGGTACCACAAAGAAAATGGGGAGTGGTGGTCTGTTTTAGGCATCTAACAAAGCCAAAGTTCGAAGTACTTGGCAGTTTTTCCTTTACCTAGATCACTGGCTAGGGGTTGTAAAATCATCCCAGCAAGTGTAAGCATCTGCAACTCACCCAGGGGTTCCCGGAGTCCTTAGGTTTCCTGATGCATCTAGAAAGTCTGTCCCCAGCTTGCTGAAGCACTGTGGCTCATGGGAGCAGAGCTAGATACCCTCCAAGGCAGGGCCTACCTGCCTCTGGGCAGGGCAAGGAGTATCCCACGGATAGCAGGCTTATCCAGCCTGAATAAACCAAATACTCCAACACAGTTTCTTCACCTACTGCACATGGCACCTTCCATTGACAGTTCTGGAATCCAGGTTACAAATGAGGGACATTTAATTTTACCTCCGGGATCACTGGGGTCAGGTTAAGGACCCCCTTTTCAAACTAATCCTAGTAAGAAGAACATTGTTACTGGCCCTCCAAGGGTGGAAAGAGGAAACCAATCTCGGGAAGGGGTTTCCTTTTTCAGCAAGAATCCCTATCAGTTGTTCTAGCAACCGATGCATCCCTACTAGAGTGGGATTCCTATTTGGGGTTCACACCATCCAAGGCTTACAGTCAAGTGCAGAGTCACTCCTGCATATAAATCTGCTGGAGCTAAGAGTAGTGTTACTGCCACAGGTCAGAGTAGAAAATACCTCCACATTGCACTACATAAATAAGCAGGGAGCGATAAGGTCAAATCCTCCCTGCACAGAAGTCATGAAAATAGGGAGTCTAGTATACTCCATGGGGGTTTCCTGACAGGTTTTTCATCTGCCAGGCAAGGATAACACACTGGCAGGTACTCTGACTCAAATCAACCAGGCTCATTAATAATGGGTGTTGAACAGTTAGGTGCTGCAAGTGATCATTAGGAGGTGGGGCACTCCAGTGGTACACTTGTTCGTATCCCACCAGAACTACCACTAGACACAGTTCTGTTGCACAGCTGATGGAGGAATAGTCCCCCTGGATGGATTCACTTAAAATACCATCAACAGCTTAATCTGGTTCAATGTCAGTTGACATTCATCTGTATCCCCCTCCCCCGGGTCATGCCTGAAAATAGGCAGGATTTGTCTAGTGCACTTACCCGGTCAGCAAAAACTAAATAAATAAAAATTCTGGCTTTGTTTTGGTCAGTGAGGCACGTGTATGCTTTCACTTCCCTTCTTCCTCCTCTTTGGTGTACAGAGCATTGCTCGGGTCCAAATCAGCATTAACAGTTTCTATAGCACCAGACTGAGTCAGACACCATGGTACATTCTGCCATCCTCCATGTCTGTGGCAGAGTCAATGCATCTTCCTCAGGTGGAGCAGTATACTGCTTCCAATAAAGGGAGGCTTATGTACCCCAACCTCAACTCACTTGGGCCTAAGGCAGGGTTTTGAGATTTTAGAATATGCATGCGTGCATCTTTCTAAGGTGTCTTGGGCATTTTAAGGAGTTACAGAAAGCCTTCTGTTGGCAAAACCTATGTTATAAAATGGGAAAGGTGTTCTGTTTGGATACCAGCACAGACTGGTGTCCCAGCTGTGCTGTACTATTTTATCTATTTGCAATCACTGGGCTTACAGTCCAGTACAAAAAGTCCACCTGGCTGCAGCATTTGCATACGTGTCAGTTGGGCAGAGTATTTTTCTGGTTTTATACACTATCTTTAGAAAGGTTCTTTAAGGGCCAGGTACGACTGCACCCCCTCACAGGGAGCCTGCATGGGACCTAAATGTGTGCATAACTAGGCTCATGGGTTCCCCTTTTTGAACCTAAGCATTCAGCTCATTTGAAATATGTCACATGACACAGTTTTCCTTGTCCCATTAAACAGGACTGCATCTCATCCCACAGAAACAAAGTGGTCCTGAGAACAAACAGGAGGTTTATTACTAGAGTGGTTCCTAAATCCCATTTGAACCAAACCATTACGTTATTTGCCTTTTTCACCAAACACTCTAGTTCTGGTGAAAGGAGACTCCATAGCCTGGATGTCAAAGGAACTTCTGCTTACTACTACTTGACAGCCACTGAAGCCCATAAGCAGGGCAGAAAACAGCTATCCCTGACATATAAGGATACCGGTCAGGGAACCAGTGCCAGCATGGGGCCTGTACATTTGTCTTGCTAAGCTCATGGGTTTCCCCTTTGAACCCATATCTTCAGCAATACTAAACTATGTTACATGGTATATGCTACCTTTACTGGTCATCACTTCAGTTTGACCAAACAGTGACCTTCAGGCCCTATGCATTGAGCAGGACTACATCCCTTTTTCACAGGGATAAAGTGGTCCTTAAAACGAATAGGAAATTCCTTCCCAAAGTGGTTTCAGACTTTCATCTAAACCAAACTATCACTCTGTTATTGTTTTTACTGAGCATTCTTCTTCTGGTGAACGTAGATTGCATAGTCTTGATGTCAATGCAGCTTTGAGCAACTACATGACAGCTAATAAGCCCCACAGGCAGGATAAGACACAGCTTTTCCTCATTTATGGAGATGTGGGAAGGGGTAATCCAGCATCTAAAAGGTCCCTTTCTCGCTGGATTGTTCAGTGTATTCAGTTTTATTATTCCACAACTGGCAAAGAAGCCCAAGCAGGGCTCAGAGTCCACTCCACAAGGGGGGCAGCTGCCACACTGGCAGCTGTCAAGGATGTCCCTTTCTAGATATCTGTAAAGCAGCTACCTGGAGGACAGTTAACACATTTACCAAACATTACAGCCTGGATATGCAGGCTGTGGCTGATGCCTGGTTGGTACAGCTGTCCTGCAGGGCCTGTTTCCAAAATAGGTTCTGTGCCCACCGCCAAAGGTACTGCTTCTTAGTCTGCAAAAGAGTTAGGAATATTGGAGTATTCCTGGGGTGAGAAGAAAAAGTTACTTACCATAGTAACCTTGTTTCTTCCAGGGGATACTCCAGACTTCATAACTCTCCCACCAGGCCTCCCCTACCAGAACCAGTGGCCTCTGCATTCCATGCTGTACCTTAATGGTATGTATGCCACACTCTGGCTTTTATTGAAACCAGTTTTCAGTGTTTTGTCTCCCTTCAGGTGATTCTGACACTGGAGAATGTATTGGTTCTGAATATGTCTTGATATTTTCTTTCTCCAGTTGAAGGCTGATTGTGAGATTTCTAAATTACAAAATTTTAATGATTTAAAATCTTTTGGGCCCTGTCTTTACAGGCATCCACAAAATCTGAGGGTTAGAATGTAGGCAGTGGAATGGTGGCAGCATTTGAAACGTGGCACATGCCAGTGATTCCATCATTAGCATAATGTTCTATCTCCGGGCAGATCTGGCTTAGAGGCATACTGCAGAAGAGTTATGAATATTGGAGTATCCCCTGGGAGAAACGAGGTTACTATGGCAAGTAACTTTTTCTTATGGCCCATTGGCTCTGTCGATGCTGGGCCCTTGTTGCTGGGGCTTCCTCATTTGCTCCCACTAACTTGCCCACCCCTGCTGAATGCCCCCCACCCTAACCTTCTCAGGGGCACAGACAGGGAGCAACACTGGTCTCCTAGTGGCTGGTGACCTTTCAGTTCATGGGTGCTTGTCCTGTCGATACCCCTTACCATCCCAGCGACGGGCCGGGGGGGGGCAGGTTACCCAGCTGGTGCCCCAGGCTGCCCTCATTTCGTCGCTCCTTCCACCTACACTTCCGACGCAGGGCTCCTGTCTCAATGCATTCCGTTGACGCCGGTAACCATCAACATTGAAACCCTGTTCTCCTCAGTCCTGGACCTCGTACAGAGGGTATTACCGCCCAAGCCCAAGTGCCAGCAGGGAACCTTCTCGGCCACCTGCAGTGCCGTCGCACCGTGCATAGATGAGGCCTACCCCCCTCTTGCTCATGTAGGATTTTAATGACATAAAGGGGCCATCAGGCCCATTATATATGTCTCCCACGTAGGTGGGATAATTACACCAATAAATCATTGTTATAATAAGTACAGTCTAGATACTTTTTAAATAGTTCAAGACTAGGACTATCTGTTGCATCCTGTGAAAGTTTGTTCCATGCAAGAGAAGTTCTAACTGTAAAAAAGTAATCCCTTTTAAGTGTTTTGGTCTTTTCAACCAATGTTTTCTGATTATGAGAACGGAGATTGCTCCTTGTGTTACTATAATACATATTAAATTCCTGTAAACCAACATCACTATGTATTATTTTATACAGCAACAAAAAGTCTCCTCTCTGCCTTCTTGCCTCCAATGTGTGTAGACCAGTCTCCTGCAGTCTAAGAAAATATTGCTTCCTTTTTAATCTAGGAATATATCTAGTTACTTTTCTTTGTACCCCTTCCAACAATTTGATGTCTTTTTTTAAATATGGGGAGCAAAATTGTGAACCTTAGTCCATAATAGGACGAACATAGGTTTTATATAAGGGTATGATAAGATGTTCCGATTTTCCAGCAAATGCTCTTCTTATTTTAATAATTAGGGACTGAGCGATGCTGGCTAATTTTTTACACTGACTATCGGACGAAAAGGTATCATTAACTATAATTCCCAAATCTCTAACACTGCTTGTTGACTTTGTAAAAGTTTGGTTAAGGATATAAGAATATCCAGGATTATTCCTACCAACATGGAGGATTACGCACTTATCAGTATTAAATTTCATATTATTTTCACATGCCCATTTTTCAATCTCTGCTAAATCATTAATTAACTGAAAGTGTTTGTCCATAGTGTTGACTTCTCCACCTATTTTCGTGTCATCAGCAAATTTACTTATATGGGATTTAATATTTTTATTCATGTCTGAGACATAGAAATTAAATAATAAGGGTCCGAGCACTGAACCCTGTGGCACTCCACTACCCACATCCCCCTCTTCAGATAGTATGCCATTAATACGCACCCAACGATGTCCTCGGTACCGCCCTCTGAGCCAGGGGACGATGATAATTATGTCCTAACTTCCTCCTCCTCCCGGAGGATGAAGAGGGCTAGAACTCCCTCTAGCACTTCCACAGTCTCTTCTGTGGCAGAGGACTCCTCCAAGTATGCTCTGCGATTTCCCCCAGATGACCCATCCTTCATTACCATGATGCGGCAACTGCAGGTTGCCATGGGTTTCAACTCGGCAGAACAGGATAATCTTACTTCGAGAGTGAGCTCTTGCAGCAGGCATCACCGGTAGGACTGAAGTCTGCAGGTGCCAGGACCCCACGGATAATATCTAGGTAGCAGTATACAGCGGGGGACCGCGCCCATCGGCCCATTCCCTTTAATTGGGGGCAGTCCCCCAGCGTCACCTCAGTTCTTTTCTCGCTGCGATCCACGCACATCTGTTCCACGGATGCCTTCTGCTGAGATTGACTGCCATTTTGATTGCGTTTCCAACGCTTCATTATTTTACTGAAAAAGTTTGTTTCCACTCTTCATCTGTATGTTGACTTCCCAGTCGTCCGTCAACCAGCGCCAGTCGAAGTGTGCCTGCGGCAAATGGATACCATCAGAAGACTGACACTTGGCCTACCTTCTGTGCCTAGGCTCAAGCCACGACCCCAAGGCCTGCTAACACTGCTAGAGGTTCAATAGCAGGATGAGAATTCACTGCCAAAAAGCACTCCCAGGCATTCTTGCTTGAATAACGTCTCGCTGCCATGCAGAAGGACTCTTCATCTCAGGAGGGCTCCTCTCACAAAAATCATCAGGGAAGCACCACCCCAAAGAAAAATGGAGAGACAGGGAAAAAGGCAAACCTTCATCGAAATCCAGATCTTCCGACTTCCAGTCTGTCTAATGGGGGAGTTCAGACTCTACATCCCAGGCAGCGCACTCTGCTGCCCGGCTCACGGTAGCGAGATCACCTGCCCTTGTATGGGCATCGGGAGGCAAGATGAGCCGGAAGGTCGTCAAGCTAGCTCCTCCCACTCACCTGAGTGGTATCTCCTCTAGCACCACCCCATGATGCTAATTCCTGTCTGTTTGAAGCATATCTGTGCACCACTGCCAAGGGAGGATGGGTGGGTCTGTGTGGATGAACAACATATACCACTCCCAGAACTACTGTTACAGGTGAGTAACTTATTTTTCTAGGGATGTGGATATGTTGTTCTATCCACACTTTCTGGCAGACTCCTAGCAGTTCTCCGGGGGGAGGCAAGGCGTACTCCCCCAACTAGGAAGCAGCAAATGGTGAACAGAGGCCCCAAAACCAGCGTCCCAGCACTGGCGAGGTAATGGGCGTTGAGGTGTTTGCCGACTTCCGAGGAGCATCCTGCAGACAACCTGGGTAGGGATGTTCATGGAAGCAGCCACCAAGGCAGCAGTACAATAGGTGGATGAGCCCTTAGGCGGCCCCCCCCCAACCTTCCAACGGCAGAGATCAGTGCAGGATTGGAATCCTCAGGCAATCACCAGGCTGCATGTCTGCCAGGTGCGGCTTCAGTGTAGATGAAAGCCAGCTGGCGAACCTTTTCCCCAAACTACGGCCTTGCGCATGTAAGCAACGAGCATGCACCGAGGTCCAAGGGAAGCCTATGCTCAGCTCCTGAAGGTGTGACATGTGCAGAACACCGGGGAATCATTCACCCAGAACAGGTGGAAATTCAGCACAACCTCCCTGGAGGGACTTCGGGTAGGGGTGCAGGACAACCAAGTCCTTGTGGAAGACCAGAGAAGGGGACTCCCCAGGGAATGCCTGGAGCTCGCTAGTCCTTCCGGTTGGCATAACAGCCACCTAGAAGGCGGCATTCCATGACAGATGTGACATCTCACACTTGTGCAGCAGTTCGAATGGCGTGCCAAAGAGACATACCAACCAGCAGTAGGTCCCTAAAGAAAAATTACTTGCCATAGTAATCTTGTTTCTTCCAAGGTATTCTCCAATATTCATAACTCATGCAGTCAGCCTTTAAGACTGAACTGCCCATAGATGGAATGTATGCTAATGATGGAATCATCATTGGCTCATGCCACTTATCAAATGCTGCCCTTATCAACTGCCAGTGTTCTAACACTTCAGATTTCATGGAGAGACTGCAAGGACAGGACTTACCAAGTGCTGTAGCTATCGAATAATGATAATCATAAAGATAAAAACAAACGACCTAACAAACCCCCAGCTGGAGGAAGAAAACGCCCCCTTTTTATGTCAGAATCACCTGAAAGAAACCAGTGCCCACAGGGCTCAAAAATAAATATGCCAGTGTGTGGCACTCCTCACACGTAGTTACTCAGCTTAGAGGGCAGAGGCCACTGGTTCTAGAAGGGGAGGCAGGGTGGGTGAGTTATAAATATTGGAGAATACCTTGGAAGAAACAAGATTACTATGGTAAGCATTTTTTTCTTCTCACCCTAGGAATTCGTAATATTCCTAACACTTGTAGATTACAAAGCAGAAAACTTTGGGGGTGGGCACAAAACCTGCTTCGGAAACCGGCTCTGCAGGACTGCTGTGCCAAACCTGGCATCACTTCTGGACTGTGTGTAGAGGCTGTAATGCTTTGTACAGGTGTATTCTGTTCTCCAGGTAGCTGCTTTACAGAGCTCCCCCTAATGGAACATCCCTGGCAACTGCTATGGTAGCAACTGTGCCTCTTGTGGAATGGGTCCTTAGCCCTGCTAGGGGCTCTTTTCCATCTTTGGAGTAACAAAACTGAATGCACTGAATGATCTGGCGAGAAATGGACCTCTTAGATGCTGGATTTCCTTTTCACACATCCCCATAAGTCAGGAACATCTGTCTCCTGTCCTGTCTATGGTCCTTACTAGCTGTCATGTAGTAGCTAAGGGCTCATTTGACAATCAGACTATGAAGTCTGTGCTCACCTGAACTAGAATGTTCAGTGAAAAAGACTGGTAGAGTAATGGACTGGTTTAAATGGAAATCAGAAACCACCTTGGGAAGAAATGAAAAAATTACTTACCATAGTAATCTTGTTTCTTCCAGGGGGAATCTTACTGTGTTCTGACTTCTGCAGTATGGTCTCACCATAAGACTGCCCCGGAGCCAAAATGGTTACTAGAACCTGTACTAATCATGAAATGTTAGGCTTGAGCTAGGTTTTCACACACACTGTCCCTGGTAAACGTTCTGCAACCGTGAGATTCTTACGGAGCAAACATAATAACAAAGTATTTGAACTATTCTAATACTTAAATAACCAATTAACAACACCCAACATCAAACAATCCCCCTTTTATTTAAAAATGTGGGCAACACTAAGACTCAAGTCACTAAGCCCAACAAAGAAACACTCATAGGTTTCAAACAGCATGGACAGCTGTGTTGCAGTGCCCATAGGTTCTAGCAGGGGAGGTAGGGTGGGAGCTCAGAATACAGTAAGACAAGATTACTATGGTAAGTAATTTTTTTCTTCAAACCCCAGGAAATCTTACTGTAGTCTGACATCTGCAGACTACCCTAGCAGGAGGAAGGTAGCGAACCTATTTAGGAAACCGGCTCTGCAGTACTGCTGTGCCAAACGTGGCATCACCCCCTGGCCTGGGTATCCAGGCAGTAGTGCTTGGTAAAGGTGTGAACTGTTTTCCAGGTAGCTGCTTTGCAGATTTCTAACAAAAGGCTATCTCTCGCAGATGCTGTACCCCTTGTAGACTGCGCCCTGAGGCCTACAGAAGGCTCTTTACCCACTTAGCTGAAGCAAAATTGAATACAAGCAACATTCCAGCGGTCAGTGGTCCTCTCTGTGGCGGGTTTGCCCTTTCCCACTTCTCCCTAGGTCAGGAAGAGCTGGATTCTATCCTGCCTGTGTCCCTTCGTGTGATCCAAGTAGTAGCTTATAGCTCTTTTGACATCGACTCTGCAGTCTGTGTTCCCCTGAGCTGGAATGATCAGTGCAAAAGACTGGTAAAGTCATGGATTCATTAAGGTGGAAGTCTGAGACCACCTTAGGGAGGAATTTCCTATTGGTCCTAAGGACCACCTGTCTCTGTGGACTGCTGTTTAATCTTGCTCTGTGGACAAGGCCTGGAGCTCACTGATCCTCCTGGCTGAGGAGATGGCTACTAGGAATACTGCTTTTCCATGTCACATACTTAAGCTATGCTGAGGACGTGGTTTCGAATGGTGGTTGCATTAGCTGGCCAGTGCATATATTGAGGTCCCATGTAGAAGTGAGTTCCCTGTGACGGGGGTGCAAGTGCAGCAGGCCCTTGAAGAACTTTCTGAATACCTGGTTGGTGGCTAGGGATGCCCATTTCCCATCAGAGAGGTATGCAGAGATACCTTAATGGTATTGTGCTATCATTGACTCCAGGGCTAAGTTGTTGACATAATAATACTACTATTTTATTTGTTTTGTGCCTTTCTGGCATCAAGGTGCAATACAATAAGATAATAAAATACAATAAAGTCAACTTCCTAAAACCAAACAGAGTCAGATCAGTAAACAATACAGCCAATAGGCTTTTTCCTAAAGGAAAGATTTCAAAGCCTGTTTAAACTTCCCGTGGTCGCAGTACCCCTAATCGGCAGGGTAGAATTCAGTGAAGGGGCCGCAAACACAGGCACGGGCCCCAGCAGATTTTTTTTTTTTAACTTTATCTTTTCTCCTTACTGCTCCATCACTCCACTCATTCAGACACCCTCTATTATGGCCATCTACGTCTTCCCAGTGGTACCCCAAGGTCTGCCTCCTAGGTAGTCGCCTTGCTTTCGATAAATTCTTGAGATGACGGTACACCCCCCGGGCGAGGCGGGGAAGGAACAGCCCAATCCTTCTCCCTACCAACGGTAGAGCTTTTGGCGATGCACATTGGAGTCTGCCCCTCGGTGAGCGCCTGGTGACGTGGTCCGGCGTTGGAGTCATCATCACCTAGGAGTGACAGGCTCCACTTTTTCTCCTATTCTGCCCTATCTCCCTGCAGTGTTGACACACTGGGAGAGTCAATAAGGAGGCAGGCGTACACACGCCGCTCCTCCTCGGGCTCTCGGCCAGCTCTGCCTCGTCCCGTTGTGCGTCCCGACCCACACCGCCATTCCCGGGTTCACCCAGGAGATGGCGATATGGCAGCGGGACAGACTAGTAACTCTCCCCAGGGAGGGAGAGCTTCCATTGGGCACTCAATCCCTTCCCTCCCCCTGTCAACCCCTGACAGCCCAGGCTCGTTCCCAAACCCGGGTCACCGGCGTGGAGCGAGGTGTGGCATCTAGCGCCTCAACCCTCAGTGCCACCGGGCCGGCTCGCCCCAACAGATTTTAAGGTCACCCTTTGAATCTCTAGCAACCCCTCGTAGGCTGAGTGGAGCAATCTCACAGGGTGGTAAAGGATCAGGAGATCTTACTTCGAGATACAGCTCTTGCAGCAGGTTACACCATTAGCACTGAAGCCGTCAGGCGACAGGACTCCATGGAAATTTTCTAGCTAGCAGTCTTCAGCGGGGACCGCTTCCGACTTCGGTCCTGCCTCCGATGTCAGGCGTAGTACATAAGGAGGCGGTCCCCCCACAATCCTCAGTTCTTTTCCGCCGTCGACATCGCAAGCATCGGCCTCTCGGTCCCTTTCTAGCGTGCGACGAACTTAGAGCTACGACGTTCTCATCTTTCTTCACAGATTTGGATTCTTCTGATGTCCTCTCCAAACACTTCTCTGGAAGGTCACCAATCGACGTGTGCCTGCGGCAAACAGATCCCCTTCAAGGATCCTCACTCGGCCTGCGTGCGCTGCCTAGGCCCGGAACACAACACCAAGGCCTGCTTCTTCTGCCAGAGCTTCAATAGTCGCACCAGGATCCGCTGCCAGAAGGCCCTTCAAGTGTTTCTCTTGGAAGAGAAACTGAAGACCATGGATACGGAACCTTCCTCCAGGGGGGAGTCGTTGGGAAAAACCCACAAACACCAGGAGAAACACCGGGAGAAGGAAAGGCCCAGGTCCCCAGCGAGGGCCTCGGACTCCCGAAGCTCCGGCTCGCGGTCAGACCGCTCTCCTTCCAGGGGTCAATCGCAGCCTCCCCCGGTTCAGGTTAGATCCTCCAGCGGCTCCTCTCTGCAGCCCCTCAAGACTTCCAGGCCGTCGGCATCGTCCACTCCATCTAAGGCCTCGTCTAAGTCTGGGGAGCACCACAGATCTTCCTCCCGCCATCGGGACTCCGACGCTAGGTCGGTGTCCCAGCCTCCGCGTGGGTCGGACCCGGTTCCTCATAAGACCAAGGACCTGACGTCCCTCAAACAGATGCCAGACCCGACGTCGGCCAAGCATCACCGGTGCTCCCAGGAGCCGGTGACAGCGAAACACCTGTCACCGGCCAGGCATTCGCCTTCGAGGACGTCGGCCAGGGGACCGACGTCGGCTACCCCAGAGAGGAGGACTGCACCACTGTCGCCGGCTGGCGTCGGTCGGAAGGTTTCATCGGAGGAGGATACCACTCAGCCCGAGGACCAGGTGGGCGACACCGGAGACGTTCGGCTCCCACGGGAACCTTCCCCGGAGCGGGAGACCCCCGGGGACCCGATGGCCGACCCCGGCGACAGGCCACCGGCGCCCGGCCCGTCGTCGGGCTTGAACTTGGCAGAGGTAAAGGAGCTCTTTACCTTCTGGTGGGACACCATCAGGAAAGATGTGGTCACCACACACCCTCCTCCTATTCTGGCTCCGCCTCCACCCACTCCTTCACCGCCTATGCCCCCTCCTCTGCCCAAGGGGCCTGTAGGACGGTCACCAACCCCCAAGGAGCGAACACCACCTCCTAGGGGCAGATCCTCAGATAGGAGAAGACCTCCCTCTAGATCCACTTCAGGGTCACCCAGTCCTAAGAGACCCAGACGTCGCCGGTACACCCCGTCTGGGGAGGATTCTAGATCTGACACCTCAGAGTGCTCCAGATCTCCTTCTCCCATCAGCATTCCCTCTCCGGACCCACACAACCTACCTAGGTCTCCTCCGGATGATCCCTCTTTCGCGGAGATCATGAGGCACATCCAGGAGAATATGGGGTGGGATGCTGAAGAGCTCGACCCCAAGAGACAGCGCCTTGCCCGCTACCTTCGGCAGAAAGACCCAAAGCCTGTGGTAGTGCCACCCTTGGTGGACGCTTGCGGACATCACCAAGGCTGCGTGGAAGCATCCGCATTCTACTCCGGCAGTGCCGAGGAAGGCTGACCGCCTATACAAGGCTCCTAGGGAGGACCAGTATCTGGCGAACCATCCTCTGGCTGACTCCCTGGTCATCACTGCCTCGCATGACTGGTCCCAGAGACCTCAGCATTTGAGCACACAGCCACGGACCCGAATCAAGCAATTGGATGTCCTGGGTGGGCGCACATACGCGGCTGCGACTTGTGCCATCAGGTCACTGAATTACCTCACCCACATGGTTCAATTTCAGAACGCATTGTGGGAACAGGGACAGGACCTGGTTGAGAAGATGCCCGATGGCGACCAAAAGGAGGAGCTCCTGAACCTCCTCCGCATGGGTTCGGATGTGGGGACCCAGGTGCTCAGAGCCGCATATGATTCTGCGGACTCTTCAGCCAGAGCTGCAACCTCAGGCGTGTGTCTCCGGAGACACTCTTGGCTCCGTGTCTCCGGTTTTACCCCGGACATCCAGAAGAACATCTTAGACGTCCCTTACAACGGCGAGGTCCTGTTTGGTGAAGCCTCAGAAGGTGATCACCAAACTTCAGGATGCAGGGAAGGCAGTCAGATCTGTACAGGCCATGTACAGGTCTCGGCCAGTTCACTTCGTGGAACCCAGAGCACTTTCTCGGCCAGATAAAGGCAACAGCCGCGTTCTGGCCAACAGCAGAGGCACTTTCACCCAAGCCAAAGCCAAGTCATCCCCAGGCAGAAGCCAATGAATCACAAAGTTGGCCCAGCCTGCTGGATCGGACGCTGCCACAGCATAACTCCTTCCCGGCCCCTGCCCCTCCTCAGGATCAACGGGAAATGAAGGTCGGGGGTCGCATCGCACGTCACCTGCCAGGGTGGCTGTCGATCACCACTGACTTGTGGGTGCTGCAACTGGTCAAAAAAGGCCACTATATAAAATTTGTAGGCAGCCCACCTACAAGACCTCCCCTGCTTTCCCGCTACTCGGGTTAGCACGCCCTGCTCATACAGCAGAAAGTGCTCGCGCTTCTGGAGAAAGAAACCTTAGAGCACATTCCAGAGAACCAGAGAGGACTAGGGTATTATTCTCACTTCTTCCTGGTTCCAAAGAAAACAGGGGACCTCCGTCCAATTCTGGACCTCAGCGACCTCAACTTGTCGGTCGCTTACAAATGTTCCGCATGGTGACCCTTCCGGGCCTAATTCCCATGTTGAAGCGAGATGCCTTTCTGGCATCTTTGGACAACAGGATGCCTACCTGCACATTCCAATTGCTCAAGCGCACAGGAGGTTCCTGCGCTTTGCGTTTCAGAGCCACCATTATCAGTTCCGAGCTCTTCCCTTCGGGCTGTCATCGGCACCTCGCGTTTTTACGAAGTGCATGGCGGTCGTAGCGGCGTCTCTGAGGAGACAAGGCCACTACGTGTTCCCATGCCAGGCGACTGGCTTCTGATGGCACCCTCCAGGGAGGCACTGATGACTGACCATTCCACGACACCCAGTCCTTTTTCAATCACTGGGTATCCTCATCAACTTCGAGAAGTCACTCCTGGTGCCGTCCCAGAAACTGCAGTTTATAGGAGCAGTTCTGGACACCGTCAGAAGGAAAGCTTTTCTTCCCTCAGACAGAGCGGAACACATCAGGTCCCTCATCAGGGACCTTTCGGTGAAGAAGACAGTCCCGGCCAGACTGGTCCTTCGCCTTCTCGGACACATGGCTGCGGCCATTGCAACAGTCCCGATGGCACGGCTCCACATGCGGGTGACCCAGTGGATGTTAAAGGTACAATGGGACCAAAGGCAAGACCATCTGCAGCAGCCAATTCGAATCACGAATGCCGCGATTCAGGATTGGAACTGGTGGCTAAATCCGGGGAACCTCTCCGCGGGGGTTCCCTTCACAGCGCCGCCCCCGACTGTGACTCTGTCCACAGACGCCTCAGGGCTCGGGTTGGGAGCACACCTAGACAGTGTGCAGTCTCAGGGCCTTTGGACAGCCCAGGAATCTCATCTCCACATCAACATTTTGGAAATGAGGGCAGTTCTTTACGCTCTGCAGGCCTTCCAGTCGGAGATTCCACCGGGTACACTCCTGTTACAGACAGACAATACCGCGGTGATGTATTACCTCAACAAACAAGGAGGCACTTACTCCTACCCGCTTTGCAGGGAGGCCATGAGAGTGTGGGAGTGGGTATTGCAACACGGCGCAAATCTAATTGCAGTACATGTCCTGGGAGTGGACAACACCATCGCAGACAGTCTGAGTCGCTCTCAGGCCAGAGTCCACGAGTGGGAACTTCTACAGGAGGTGGCAGAGGATCTGTTTCACAGACGGAGCACTCCAGAGTTAGACCTTTTCATGTCCGCATCCAACGCAAAACTGCCCAGTTTTTGCTTGCTAGACCCAGGGCCTGGTGTTTTCTGGCGAGACTTGTTGTCCCTCTCCTGGGCCGGCAGATTCCTCTATGCCTTCCCTCCTTTCCCGTTGATCCAGAGAGTTCTCTTAAAACTTCGCAGGGAGCAGGTGACACTCATTTTGATCGCGCCTTTCTGGCCCAGACAAATTTGGTTCCCTCTTCTGCATCAGCTATCCCGGGAACCTCCAGTTCCTTTGCCAATCAGCTCCCATCTGTTCTCAGGAGGCGGGGTCATTGGTTCATCCAGACTTACGTTCATTGAACCTGCACGCTTGGCTCCTAGAGACATAGCCATGATGCGATTCGGGGTCTCGCAAGAAGTGGCAGATGTGCTCTCTGCCGCCAGAAAACCGGCAACCCACGAACGTGACGCCATGAAATGGCGTAGATTCTGTTTGTGGGCTCAAGCGCGCGGTTTCTCGACATTAGAATGTCCCGAAAAGCTGGTTCTGGACTACCTGCTTTCCCTTTTTCATTCCGGACTGGCTTACTCCTCGATTAATGTGCACCTCTGTGCAATTTCTGCTTACCATGCCCCCATAGGCCATCGAACGGTGACCGAGTTGGACACTACTCGTGCCTTTTTAAGGGGAGTCCTCCACCTTAGGCTGCCCATCAAGGATCCGATTCCTCCTTGGGACCTACCCTTCGTCCTGGAGCAGCTTATGCTGCCTCCTTTTGAACCAGCCGTGGATTGTGAGCTACGTTTTCTGTCATGGAAAATGTTATTTTTAGTTGCTGTTACTTTGGCGAGAAGGATCTCGGGATTGCATGCTCTAATGTGCAAAGAGCCTTATTTGGTTTTCCATCAGGACAGGGTATCCTTGAGGACAAACCCAAAGTTTTTGCCTAAGGTGGTTTCAGCCCTCACCCTTAACCAGGATATTGATTTACCAGTGTATTTCCCAAGGTACACTAATCGAGGAGAAGCCCTTCTGCACACCCTTGATGTGCATCGGTGCCTCAGATATTATCTGACCAGAACCAAACACTTTCTGTTATGACAAGTGCAAGAAACCCTTACCGGGCGCGGTCAAGGGTCATTCCACAAGAGGGGTGGCCACTTCTCTTGCGGCGTTAAAGGGCGTCTCCACCCCAGCTATCTGTGCTGCGGCTACTTGGAGCTCTGTGCATACCTTTATCAGGCATTACAGTCTGGACATTGCATCGAGGCGAACAGCAGGGTTCGGCCTAGCCATCATTCAGGGACTTCTGTCCTAGGCTTGAGTAGTATTAAGACTTCTACCTTTCCTCCTCCTCCCTGTGGCGTAGGATTGCCACTATTGCGTGGAAATCAGTCATAATGGTGTAACCTGCTGCAAGGGTGGAAGCCTGGGTAAAACATTGGGTGGACAACAGGACACAGAAGGTAATTGTAAATGGAGTCCACTCTGAAGAAAGAGGGGTTACTAGTGGGGTACCGCAGGGTTCAGTACTGGGTCCAGTCCTTTTTAATGTCTTCATAAGTGACATTGCAGAGGGACTGGAAGGAAAAGTATGCCTCTTTGCAGATGACACAAAGATCTGCAATAGGGTTGATACACAAGAAGGCGTGGAAAGGATGAGAAGGGACTTGGCAAGGTTGGAGGAATGGTCAAGTATGGCAGCTTGGATTCAGTGCAAAGAAGTGCAAAATAATGCACCTGGGAAACAAGAACCCAGGGGAAGAATACACAATGGGGGGAGGTAGTACAACAACAAAAAAGGAAAGGGACCTGGGGGTAATCATATCAGATGACCTTAAGGTTAGCAAGCAATGTGAGAAGGCAGTAGGGAGGGCTGGGGGTATACTGGGATGCATAGGGAGAGGCATCACCAGCAGAAAACGGGAAGTTGTTATCCCTCTGTAGAGACAATTGGTGAGACCCCATCTGGAGTATCGTCCATTTCTGGAGACCCCATCTCCAGAGACATAGACAGGATAGAGGCAGTCCAGAGGAGGGCAACTAAAATGGTGCAGGGTCTGCAAGAGAAGCCGTATGAGGAGAGACTAAAGGAGCTTAATATGTATACCCTTGAGGAAAGGAGGGAGAGGGGGACATGATAGAAACTTTTAAGTACCTCAGTGGAATCAACAAAGTCCAAGAGGGTAGCATCTTTCAGAAAAAGAGACGTGCAAGAACAAGGGGACACAATTTAAAGATAGAGGGGAGGTTCAGGGGCAATGTGAGGAGGTATTATTTCACAGAGAGGGTAGTGGATGCGTGGAACAGCCTTCCTGAGGAGGTTGTGGAGTCTAAAACTGTGGGAGAATTCAGAAATGCATGGGACAGACATAAGGCAATTCTTGTGGGGCGGTAGGAAGAAATAGGCTGTTGGTTAACTAGGATCAGCGGCCTATCCTGTAGGTAGGGAAATGGGCAGACTAGATGGGCCAAGCGGTCCTTATCTGCTGTCAAAATCTATGTTTCTATGTTTCAAGAGCTGTATCTCGAAGTAAGATAGTACAGTTATGTAAGAACTTACCGTAACAGTAGATCTTCGAGAACAGCTCTTGCAGCAGGTACCTTCCCGCCCACCATCCCCCTTCTTTTGGAGGTAGGTCGTAGTCAAACACCCATCTTATGGGATGGGACATTCCGATTTATAGTCTTGGCCATCTGGTGGCGGATCCTCAGTCTCCTCTTCTGATGTCATCCAGCGGCCGGGAGTCTCCGGCGGGAGAACTGAGGATTGTGGGGGGACCGCCTCCTTATGTACTACGCCTGACGTCAGGGGCGGGACCGACGTCGGAGGCGGTTCCCGCTGAAGACTGCTAGCCAGAAAATTTCCGTGGGGTTCTGTCGCCTGACGGCTTCAGTCCTAATGGTGTAACCTGCTGCAAGAGCTGTTCTTGAAGATCTACTGTTACGGTAAGTTCTTACCTAACTGTACTTTCTTTCAGGTAATTAGGGCCCAGTTCATGCAGGGCTTTAAAAGTCAGTAATCCGACTTTGAAGGTGATCCGTCACTGAACTGGTAACCAGTGCAGTTCCCGCAGCACCAGTGTAATATGAGAAGATCTAGGAGTACCCACCAACAACCGTACTGCGGAATTCTGCACCAGCTGCAGTCGGTGGATATCAACCCCCGGAAGCCCAAAGTAAAGCGAGTTGCAGTAGTCTAGGTGCGAGGTAACAAAGGCATGGATTAAAGTTGGCAGATCACCAGACAGAACAAGGTGCTTGATCCTAGCGATGTTTCTTAGATGGTAGAAAGATGACTTAACCACTGCTGACACCTGGGACTGAAATGTCAGCCCCGCATCTAATATCACCCCAGATCTCACACCTGTTCAGAGACCTGTAGCTAGGCATCCCCAAAAAATAATCCAAATGAGGAGCCTGTCCCAGGTCCCCCATCCAGCTATCCGGATCCAAAACCAACACCTCAGTCTTCCCAGAGTTCAACTTCAGCCAGCTGGACCTCATCCAATCCTGGATTTCATTGAGACAGCTATTAAATACCGAGATGGCTCCTTCCTGGGCGGGGCCGAAGGACAGGTATAGCTGGGTATCATCGGCATAACAATGAAACCTCAGCCCATACCGTCTCACAATGTCTCCGAGGGGAAGCATGTACACCGCAAACAACATGGGGGACAGTTTAGAGCCCTGAGGAACCCCACAAAACAGAGAGATGGGATCAGAGGAAAAAAAAACCTGAAACCACCCTCTGAGTTCTTCCGATGAGGTATGAAGTGAACCCATCTACATAGAAGGGATTCTGTGGACTTATTTGTACTTATTTCAGATTGGTTGTCCATGGTCTTGCTGCAAGGGCCTATATTGATCCATTTTATGGATATTTATAACTGTAAGGCTTTTCCCCCACAATGCTGTACGAAACAGTGAAAGGCTAAGTATTGTCTATCATGATCATTTGTATGATGTATCCTATACCTGAAATCAAAGAATGTACATGTCTGTTCAGTGACACTAAATATAAAGTATATATTAAAAAAAAAAAAAAAAAGACCGACCCAGAAGACATCTCATGCTCCTGGGCGCAGTCCGGGTTGGAAGAGCTCAGAGGACTCTCCCAGAAGGAGAGAGGATGGCTCAGGTCCCAGGGCCAGCCCAAAGGAGGCGCGCTTTGACGAAGTGACGCACCATGAGAGAACCGGGCCGTATCCTGCTCCTGGGAAGCCAACTGGGTCTATGGAGCCTGCGGCTGAGACCGCAACCCGACCTGGGCAGTCGGGGGAGACCCATTCGTTTGGGCGGCCAAGGAGTAGGTGGACACAACGGGCTTCCAGAGTCACCAGAAAAAGGTGTGAAAAGAGGAGCAGGCCTATAAACCGTGGTTGTGGCCCAGGCAATAAATACACAAAGAGTGCGAGTCTGAAAGCAACATGAGTTGCCCACATCCGCAAAACACGGGTTGGACTTTACATCATGTTTTGAGCGAAAGATAAAATACAAAGACCAAAACACTGAACAGATTCTAGGGCCTCAGAAACGCAGAGCGCTAAGGAGGGAACCTATTTTTCTAGGGAAGATACCACTTGAGTGGGTGGGAGGAACTAGCTTGAAGACCTTCTGCCTCATCTTAAAGGGAAAGGACACTGCCAGAATGTGTGGACAGAACATCTCCACATCCCTAGAACTGCATCCTTATATGTGTCAATTATTGGATGTATAGTAAGAGGGCTGGGAATCAGGCAGACCTAGATAGTGTGCCAGGTTCCTCCTAGAAAAGTACAGTTACGTAAGAACTTAACATAACAGTAGATCTTCGAGAGGAGCTCTTGCAGCAGGTGTCACTAGTAAGACTGAAGCCGGCAGGTAGCAGGACCCCATGGAAAACGTCTAGCAGTATACAGTGGGGGACCGGCCCTGACATCACATACCCTATAAAGGGGCGGTCCCACAGCATCACCTCAGTTCTCCCACTGGAGACGCCTGCACAGACGAAAAGTTGGATGGAGAACCGAGGATGCGCCTCTAAATGAGGAGGTCAGAAGGTCAAGCTGTGAATACAGAAGGAATCCCCAGGGGAGAAGGCGGGTTGGAAGCAGTACCTGCTGCAAGAGCTCCTCTTGAAGATCTACTGTTATGGTAAGCTCCTACGTAATTGTACTATTCAAACAACAAGAAGTCTTGCTATATTATGACATATGCAGTATAACCCCAGGTTAGAACTGCTCCGGAGGTGAAAGAGTTAACTTTCCATGCAGGGCATGGAACCTTGAGCGCAAGCTCGGTTGAACACACTGTCTGTTGAAGCTCAAACTTAAACTGTCAGATTCTTTACTCTGCCTCACTGAACAGTCGCTCCGGAGATTTCTCCTGCTGCTCGGTTCGTTTGTCGGTTAAAAAGTGTAATTCTCGGTTTATTTTACCGAAATTAAACCGCAGTCGGTCGGTTCAAGCTCTGTCTGTGGTATTGTAAGTAATAGATAGGCTTATGTTTATTTCTTCTGTGTGGAACTTGTAAACTTCTTTTTCGGTTCAGTTTGAACCGATCAGATTGGTTTTAAATTAACTTTCTAGTCCTTTAGGGTGCGGTTCCCGGTTCTTATCGGTTCTAAAAAAAAAAAACGGATTTCATTATGGTTTTTTCCACGACCCGTGACACGGTTGGGAACCGATAAGAGAGTCTTGCTTGGCAGATTGCCACTAACGGGCAAATTTTGGTTAGGCTGGCACTATGTCTGAGAAACCCAAAAGAAAAACCGGACCCACTGGGTTTCAGCACTGTGGCCTCTGTGGGGAAGCCTTTGCTAAGGCTGACCCACACACCACCTGTGTATATTGTCGGGGGGTTGACCACCTCAATGCAGACTGCCAGATTTGTAAGAATTTTCCTGCTGCCACCGTGGAAAAGAGAGTTGGTAGGCTCAGGGAAAGGGAGGCCAAAAAGTCCGCTGACCCGGATGGTCAGCCCGGTTCGGTTCCAGCCGAACCTGAGGGAGTGCCCTCTGACCAGGGCGATGCTTCCTCGGGCCAATGAAGAGCCAGCTCTGAGGAGCCGGTTCCAACTAAAGGGCTAGAAAGTCAGTTAGTGTGGAGCCAAAAGTTCTTTCTCCAACCACTGAGGAAATAGCTAAAGCTATTCAAATTGTCCAGTCCCTTTCCCCGGTTCCATCCGAACCGACACCATCAGGGAAGTGCTCGGTTCGGACGGTTCCACCGGTTCAAGATTATGATTTTGAGGATTTTTATGAACCGGAGGAAGGGGAGGAGGGGTATGAGGAGAATGAATGTGATTTTGAAGGTCTGGATGTGCCCATTGAACCGGACATCTCTCCAGACAGACCATCAGGGGTTTCCCCACCCAGACTATCTGAGTCCCCTTCCCATTTTATGTTCTATAAGAAAGTTGCTGAAACTCTCCAACTCCCTTTTGAGGAAACTGTTGATGACCAAGAAGAGCCTGATTATGTGGAAATGATGGATATTCCAGAGTCTAGGAGGCTGTCTATTCCCTTGCACAAATCCTTTAGGAAACAGACAGTAAAAATTCTCTAAAAACTCCTCGTTCTATCCTCCCTGTGGATAAAAGGATGGACAAGAGGTATGCTTTATCAGGCTCTGATACGGAGTTCCTCTCTCAGCAATTCAGCCATGTGGGGGTAGTGCAGGCTGCAGCCTGTGACAAGGCTAATATCCTCTAGCCTCTCACCCTCCTGAAAAGGATTCCAGGAGGATGGATGCCATGGCAAAGAAAGCGGTACATAGCAGCATCTTTTGGGACTCAGACAGGCAAATTATAAGCATGCAGCTGGGTACCAGAAATCCAGATGGGATACCGTGCTGGCCCTAGCAAAACAGGCCCCTGACCAGCTTGCCAGGGAGCTGGAGCAGGTGGCTGCGGATGGATTGAGGCATCCAAGGTGCAATTTCATGCTGCAGTAGACTCTAATGATGTTTCATCAAGAGTCATGGCTACATCTGTGTCTCTTCGCAGAATGGCCTGGCTCAGATGTACTGCCCTATCACAGGATACTCAGTTTAAGGCTATGGATTTTCCTGTTGTGGGCAATTCTCTGTTTGGGGAGCAGACAGAGAATTATATGAAGAAAATGGATGAGTGTAGGACCACCTATAGGAGTGCACAGGCCAAAGAAAGGCAAGCCACTCCTCAAAGGCAGCATGTCAGGGGCAGGGGCAGGCCTTTTCATAGGCCTTTTTACCAAGCCCAGGCCTCCTCTTCTGCTTATGCCCAGAGGGGGTTCTTTAGAGGAAGGCAGAAGGGGTTCTAGTAAGCCTGCTTCTACCCCTCAACCCAAAGCTCCTGCAAAACAGGCTCCCTGACGGGGTGGCCAGGGCCGATTCTCCACTACCGGTAGGGGGGCAGGCTGGCTTACTTTCTCCAGGACTGGGAGTCTTTAACATCAGACAAGTGGGTCCTGGAAGTAGTAAGCCAGGGACTGGTTCTCAGCTTCAAAAAATTTCCGAAGATGAGAGCCAGGTCCTTTCCACCTGCAAACCCATCAGAGGCACTTGCCCTGGAAACAGAAGTTTCTTCACTCCTGGCTCTGAGAGCTGTGGAAAGGGTTCCACCCATACACCAGGGCAAAGGGTTGTACTCCAGGTACTTCCTTACCCCAAAAAAGACAGGAGAATGGCGGCCCACCCTGGATCTCGGGTATCTAAACAAGCACCTTTTAAAACCAAAGTTCAAAATGGTGACTCTGGGAATTATTTTACCCTCTCTAAGGCCAGGGGACTGGCTAGCTTCCCTGGACCTCAAGGATGCCTACTTCCATGTTCTCATCAGAAGCTCCCATCGAAAGTACCTCAGATTTGAACTGCCCTCAGGCCATTACCAGTTCAGAGCAATGCCCTTCGGCCTCACCTCGGCCCCGAGGGTGTTCACAAAATGCCTGGCAGTAGCAGTTGCTCACTTAAGAAGGCAAAAGATTGCCATCTTTCCTTATCTGGACGACTGGCTCATTGTAGGTCAGTCTCCAGAACAGGTCAAACTACACTTAAAAGTAACTCAGCAACTGCTTACATCTCTAGGTTTCCTTCTCAATCTTCCAAAGTCAGTTCTGGAGCCTGCCCAGGTTCTCACCTTCATAGGCGCAGAACTGAACACAAAAGAAGCCAGAGCCTTCCTCCCTCTGGAAAGAGCAAGGACCTTGGTCTCTCTGGCCTTTTCTTTCACCCTGCAGGTCTCTTGACCAGCAAGGCATTTTCTACAGCTCCTGGGGCACATGGCTGCTTCTACAGCAGTAGTGCAAGGAGCAAGATTTCAGATGAGAGACATCCAGTTCCATTTGAGAGCCTTTTGGTCTCAAAGGACAGATCCTCTAACCAAACTGATCCCAGTGACTCGAACCCTGATCTAGGCCCTTCAGTGGTGGCAGGACCAGAGCAATCTGAGACAGGGGGGTTCCTTCACTCCCCAGTCTCACTCCTTGACCCTTACTACAGATGCATCCCTCTTGGGGTGGGGAGCTCACATGGGCGACCTTGCTACCCAGGGGCTGTGGTCCCCTCAGGAATCTCTGCTCCACATCAATTTGTTGGAACTCAGAGCAGTTTTTCTAGCACTCCAGGTTTTTTCCACATCTGTTCAGAACAAGGTTGTTCAGATCAGAACAGACAATACCACTACAATGTGGTACATCAACAACAAGGGGCACTGGTCCTCTGACCTTGTGCACGGAAGCAATGATTGTGGTCTCTGGCTTATTCTCTGAGCAGACTCCCCACGGCAGTTCACCTCCCAGGTAAGGACAATGTCCTAGTGGATGCTCTCAGCAGGATTTCCCAGGGCCATCACCGAATGGGCACTGGATCCCCTAGTATTGGAGTAGTATTTGCCAGATGGGGCACTTCGCAGATAGATCTCTTTGCAGCCCCAGACAATCACCAACTTCCTTTTTTGCTGCAGGCCCCCAGTGTTGGGCTCAGTCCCTCTGGATGCCTTCCTACTCAGTTGGGAAGGGAAGTTTCTCTATGCTTTTCCCCTTCCTCTTCTATTCAAGGTGCTAGTCAAAATCAGATCTCAACCCTGCAAGATGATCCTGATTGCTCCAGATTGGGCCAGACAGCCCTGGTACCCACTCCTCGTGTCCTTAGCAGTCCACCTTCCCCTGTGTCTTCCCAGGAATCACAACCTGTTAACCTGTGCCCAGGGGAGAGTTTGGTATCCGAACCTCAAATCTCTCAATCTCAAGGCATGGCTCTTGAAGAGTTAGTTTGCTGACCTACACCTTTCCCAAGGTGTATTGGATATCTTGAAGGCCTCTAGGAAGCCTTCTACCAGGGCTACTTATAATTCAAAATGGAAAAGATTTTCCATATGGTGTGCTGGTAAGCATATTTCCCCAGAATCTGCTGGCGTGCCCACGATCCTGGATTATTTGGTGCATTTGAATTCCTTGAGGCTGAGACCAGCTACCCTAAAAGTGCACTTGGCAGCTGTGTCTGTCTTCTTATCAGCAGGTAAGCCCTCTTCTTTTTCAGCTCACCCTGTGTTCTCCAAGTTTTTTAAAGGGTTGCTTCACACAAACCCTCCGTTCAGGGACCCTGCCCCTGCTTGGGATCTTAATATTTGTATTGCTCAGCTTATGCAACCCCCTTTTGAGCCATTGTCTTCAGCAGAGCTTAAGTACTTGACTTGGAAAACTGTGTTTCTGGTAGCCATCACCTCTGCCAGGCGCATAAGTGAGCTACAAGCATTGTCAGTGGAGCCTGATTTTATCTCCTTTCATAGAGATAAGGTGGTCCTCAGGACTAACAGGAAGTTTTTACCTAAGGTGGTTTCAGACTTCCACCTTAATCAATCCATGTCTCTTCCTGTGTACTTCACTGACCATTCCTCCTCTGGTGAGAGGAGATTGCACAGTTTAGATGTCAAAAGAGCCCTTAGTTACTATATAGAACGTACCAAGGGTCACAGGTTTGAATCCTCAATTGTTCCTCACTTATGGTGAGGTTGGTAAAAGAAACCTGCCACTGAAAGATCCATTGCCAGGTGGATTGTCTCTTGTATCCAATTCTGCTATGAAAAACTGGGTAAGGTTCCTCCCTCAGGCCTGAGGGCTCACTCTACCAGAGGTACAGCTGCGTCTCTGGCTGCTGCCAGGGACATTCCTATCCTAGAGATATGTGAGCAGCTACCTGGAAAACAGTTCACACTTTTACTAAGCATTACTCCCTGGATATCAGGCTAGGAGTGATGCTCGTTCTTTAGCTAGCTGCTTCAGAGCCTATTTCCCAAGTAGGTTCTGTCCTCCTCCATGGAGGTACTGCTGTGTAGTCTGCATATGTCATAATATAGCAAGACTTCATGTTGTTTGAAGAAAAAATTACTCACCTTAGTAATGTTGTTTTTCTAATGGAGGCTTGCTATATTATGACCTCCCCCCCAGCCTGCCACTCTCAGAACCTCTATTTTTGGGATGTGGGTGGGCAGTACAATGTTGGCACTTCATAGATGCCCACTTTATTTTCACCCTTTCTTAGGGTGCTTAGGTGTTGTGCTTATTTTTTCTCTCTTGAATCCCCTGACTTGAGTCTTTGTTTTGGGATCAAGAATAAAAATGTGTTTTTGTAGTTAGTAGCCAGTGGGCTAGTGTAGGTTTACGGCTTCCACACAGAACCTTAGTGAGTTTTTGTTTGTAAAGATCTGACAGTTTAAGTTTGAGCTGCAACAGACAGAGTGTTCAACCGAGCTCGCGCTCAAGATTCCATGCCCTGCATGGAAAGTTAACTCTTTCACCTCCGGAGCAGTTCTAACCTGGGGTTATACTGCATATGTCATAATATAGCAAGACTCCATTAGAAGAAACAACATTACTAAGATGAGTAATTTTTTCTTTTACTTCGAGCGTGAGCTCTTGCAGCAGATATCACCGGTAGGACTGAGTCTTAAGCAGTATAGCGGTCCACTCAACTCAGGGCAGAGGAGATGGAGAGAGAAAAAACTGAATTTCTCATAAAAGGAATGCCTGCAAGACAGTGAGGCTGAAGTCTGTCTTACGCCTGGAAGCAGTGTCCAAACTGTAATGCTTACTGAACGTGTAAACTGAACTCAATGTGGCAGCTGCTCATATATCTGCAGCAGACACATTCCTCAAAGAGGCAAAGGAAGCCGTGACTCCCTTTGTGGAGTGGCCTTTTACCGGGCCCGGCAAAGGCTTATTGTATATCTGGTAACAGTAGACAATACCATTTGGATAATGTTTGTTTAGAAACAGGTGCCCCTAACATCCTGGGGGCGAAAGAAAACAACTGGTTAGATTGTCAGGAGCCCCGGGTTCAAGTCAGATAACGGAGAGCCCAGTGGACATCCAGAGTGTGAAGGAGAGCATCTCCTCAGTTTGAGCGCTTTGGGTAATAAACAGGTAGGTGGATGCCCTGATTAAGGGTAAATTCGGACAGCACCTTTGGCAAGTATTTAGGATTGGTCCATAAAGACACCTGGTCTCTGTGAAAAACCAAATAAGGCTTTTTGCACATCATAGCCTGAAGTTCAGAAAACCTCTGAGCTGAGGTAACTGCAACTAACAATAATAATGCTTTCCAAGAGAGAAAGTGTAGATTGCAAAAAGGGAGGCAGAGTAAGCTTCTCCAAAACAAAAAGAAGGTCCCATGGGAGATGGGGTCCCTAATGGGAGATTGCAGGTGTAAGATGCCATGCCAGAAGTTGCGTGACAAATCCAGTTGTGCCAGAGTTTTGCCTTGTATAGGTGTGTGATAGGCTGACGCTGCAGATAGGTGCAACTTTATGGATGAGTGGCTCAGTCCTGAATCTGAAAGTGAAAGGAGGTACTCGAGGATTGAGTTTGCCAGACAGGGTGAGGCATATGGATCTAAGTGGAAGGCGGTGACCCAGAGGCAGAACCGCTTCCACTTCATGGCGTAGGTGGCCCTAGTACAGGGTTTCCCAGCGGCCACCAATACATCTGCCACTCTACCCGAGACTCCGAAGCGGGGAACGACTAGGTTCGTAGGAGCCACACATGCAGGTGCAACAATCTCAGATCTGGATGGACTAATGTCATGTTGTCCTACAAGAGCAAGTGTAAGCTCAAGGGCAGGGGCAGAGGCGGTTCTGTCGCCAGCTGTTGAAGCAGAGGGAACCATATCTGCCGAGGCCAGAAGGGAGCCAACTAGGATCATCTCCGCTCCTTCTGACTGCAGTTTTAGGAGTACCCCCTGGATCAATGGAAAGGGGGGGGGCACAGAGGAACCTCCCCACCCAGCATAGGGAAAACGCATCTCGCCAGAAAACACCAGGCCCGGGATCTAGTGAGCAGAAGCTGAGCAGTTTTGCATTGTGTGAGGCTGCAAAGAGGTCCGATTCTGATCGGCCCCGCCTGTCAGATTGCTGAAGTACCCACTCGTGTGTTCTGATCCTTGACCGGCTGAGCAGATCGGCCAAGGTGTTTTGTACACTTGAGACATGGACTGCAAGATCTCCAGGTGATAATCTATGCCCCAGTTCCATACTCTTAGTCTCACGACAAAGTTGGTATGAGTGGGTTCCTCCCTGCTTGTTTTTTTTTTAAAATTCAAGTTTATTTACGACAAATTGGTACATTGGTACATATATTCTGTTATTATCCATGTGTTTCAGGTTACATAGCTATTTTTATAAGTTCCTTTTCTTGTTCTTTTTTATTTTAGTTAAGCAAGAGATAAAAGATGCTTCACTTGACTTAATTAAGCAGTATATCATGTGAAGAATTATTATTCCCTTCAGCAGTTTTAATTTTATTTACTTTCTTTAAAAGAGGCCACAGAAATTACCCAGCGACGCCACTCAACTTAGATTTTCCCTAGTTTCTAGAGCCCACCTTCTCCTGTACCCTCCCTACCCATTCCCCCTTTTTTTATTTTAATAATATTTTCTTTTTTCGTTTTTCTGGGTAGCTGGGCCTCCCAGGCAGTCAGGCATCTTGGGTCCTATCATCTCTTGGGTCTTCCCTATCGGTTGGTCTCATATATCTGAACTCATTAGTAGACCTCCAAATCTCCCATCTAGACCATTTTCTTAAATGGATATGAGTTCGGTTATTGATTTTAAAAGTTAATTCTTCTAGTTCTGCTATTGTGGTAACAACCTGCATCCATTCTTGCATGGTGGGAGATATTGAAGACTGCCATTTTCTTGTGATAGCCTTATGTGCCGCTGTTATTAATATGGACCAGAGGTATTGTGTGTCAGTACCTTTCATTTCTTCCGGGGGAAGGCCTAGGATCTTATTTGGCCAGTTTAATGGGGCCTGTATTTGGAATATGTTTTTAAATATCTCTATTAGTTCACTCCAGAAATTCCTCAGTCCCGGACAGGCCCAAAAAAACGTGTGTATGGTTTGCCTCTGCCGACCCGCACCCTCTCCAGCAGTGTGGCTGAATGTTCTGATCTCTTTTACTTATGGCATAGGGGGTCAGGAAGTATCGAACCCTAGTTCGCCAGGCTAATTCCTGCCAATATGGAGATTGTGTGTGTTTTTTTTTTTAGTTAGGAGAAAAATTCGGTCCCAATTAAGTTCAACTATTTCATGGGGTGTTTCCTCTCTCCACCTGAGTTTGATTTTGTGAAGTGGGTCTCCTCTCAAGGCCAACAGGGTTTTGTAAAGGTAGGATATTAACCCTTTTTGTTTGTTGGTCTTAGAGGCATCAGTAATAGCTTCAAGAATTTGTTGGGCCTTATCGGCTTCTAAGTCCTTCTTTTTTAGTGAAAGAATGTAGTTTCTCGCTTGCAGGTATCTAAAGTGGTCTGCATTTTGCAGCCCAAACTTATTTTTGAGGGAATTGAAGTCAAGAAAGACCCCTCCTTGCCAGAATTGTGCCAAGAATTTAAGCCCCTTGTCTTCCCATATGCGGAATCCCCTATCTAGAAATCCTGGTTGAAACTCTGGATCCCTTGCTAGCCTTTTTAGCCTCCTTGCTTGTTGATGTAGAACACCACTGACGTGTTGTCTGTCTGGATAAGGAGGTGTCCCGGTAGCACATCAGTCTGCAGGGCTTGCAGAGCATAGAGAATGACCCTCATCTTCAACACATTGATATGTAGATACTCCTGTAGGGTAGACCACGTCCCAGGAGTCCTGCGGTCATCTAGATGGGCTCGCCAGCCCATGCTGGAGGCATCCGTGATCAGGATCTGTGCGGGAGACGTCCTCTAGAAGGGAAATCTCGCCGAGAGGTGAGATGGTGTTAGCCACCATGGGAGGGTCTGGCAGACTGGGTCGGAGACTGAGATGGGTTGATCCAGGTCGTCCCAGCGCTGGTCCCATTGGACCCTCAGGGTCCACTGAATGATCCTTATATGCAGCCTGTCCAAGGGCACTGTAGTGAAGGCTGCTGCCATGTGGCCTAGTAGTCTGTGGATCGTTCTAACAGGGACCTGCTGGGCAGATGAGATGTGTTGGGCAGTCTGCTGTTTTCTGGAAGGAAGGTCCTTCCTTGGATGGTGTCCAGAAGGGCTGCTATGAACTGAAGCCTCTGGCTTGGCCAGGGAATGACTTAGGCAGGTTTAGGTTTATCCCTAACTCTCTTAAAGGATGCCTAAACATTCTGACAACAAACTATTCAAAACTGTGACTCCGTAGGTGACTAAAGGAAAGGCTGCTGCATTCATTAAGGCTAAAACTACATATATATGATTTACTCAAATGTGGTTTCAGAGCATTTGAATATTGTAAAATCAGCCTTCTAATTTCAAAAAAATAGTCTTGCCTGCTTCCTAAAATGGCCACCAAATGTGTTATGTGATGGCATCATTTGAGCCACAGTCAGAAAGATATATGGCTCTCTGTAGTGCTAACTAGTTATTTTTTCCCCTTGTATAGAATTGTTTCACCTGAAAGGTCAAAACCATGTGCATTATTTTGTATAATACACGTTATGCTATGGTTCTGTTCATTTTGCTTATTTTAACATGCTGAAATTGTGTTTTAATCCCACAGAGTTTCTCTGTGGCAAACCACAGAGCAGTACAAATCTTGGATAACCTGGTGGTCTAGTGGTTATGGTGGATCCATGATGGTACATTGGGGGTGCTGGGATGGTGTACATGCTTAATATACACTTTTTAACATTTTTATTTTACTTTATATATTCTGCTATTCTTTTCTAGTATGTTTTTGACAGAACCTACAAATGTAATCCATAGTTTGAATGTAAACATTTGTACAATCAATAAATCAGACTTCTTCAACAAAGTGAAATGCAGCAGCAGCACGCAAGTACATTACTATGTGTGTGTGTGGGGGGGGTGCAGCCACACCCTTCACCACCCCCTAGAGCCATCACTTTTTTGTAGCAAAGTTCTTGTTCAGTCCAATGTTAGAGTTCATACTTTCTCAAAACTCAAATGTATGCTTGTCTGGTATTCTTTTTCCATGGGAAATAATAATAATAAGAATCGGCATTTATATAGTGGTTTTCATACACATTGCATCCCAAAGTGCTTTACAGGCAATACTAGACTGGTAGTGAAGTGACTGAACATGTAGTGGCAGCCATTTCATACATTATTATCCACACACAGCTTTGGACAATTGCATGAACTGGTTTTATGGGAAGGGGAATGTTGGCCAGGACAATGGGGTCAGGTAGTGACTAAGGTGCTGGCAGCTCACATCTTATTTCTCATAGCAATCTGCTCATATTTCTCTCCTCTGTCTTCCCCCTTCTCTGAATATAGCAGTACCTTGCAAGAGTGGCCTTCTCAGTCCCCCTCTGGTATTCATTCATCACTAATCCTCCTCACACCGAACACTGAATGCAAGTAGTAGAGTCCCCCGTTTTATTTTGACATATCAAATATAAACATATCTTTCCAGTAAGTCAGGCTGATAGCAACAGGGAACAAGGGGAATGATGGGCTTTCCTATCCTTAAAAGATCTAGGCTACCTTTGATTAGGCACTGTTAAATGATGGCTGTGCACATCATTATACACGTCATTTAATAGTGCCTAATCATAGGTGGCTTAGATCTTACATGGGTAGGAAAGCCTATTTTTCCACTCATGCAATGCAGCCATCAGCCTGGCTTACCAGAAGATCATGTTTATTATTAATATGTAAAAATAACATGGGAGACTTTAACCACATTCATGATGCAGAAGGGTAGTGAACTCGCCAGTTTTTGGTGTGGGGTGCAGGTGAGAAGAATGAATGCCCAGAGAGGGACTGAAGAGGCCATTCCAGCAGGGTTTAGTTATATTCAGGTTAGTTGAAGACATGAAGGAGGATGTTGAGCAGATCACTGTGAGATCTGAAATGTGGGGCTGCCAGCATCGTGATCACTACCTGATTGTGGATGAGAGTAGCCAGCGATGACAAATACTCAGAGTGGCAGGGCTGCACCTAAACTGTTACTTGAATTCAGAGTAGGAGATTACCTCGGGGTTGACGCTTGTTAGACAGTATTTGGAGCTGTATATAGCTCACTCAAGATTTGGAAAGGTGGCAGCCAGCTAATTCGAATTGTGGAGTACAGCACAGAAAAGTACTGGAAAAGAATTGCTGGGAACTGTCCTACGGGGCTCTGCAGATCACAGGTAAAGGAGTAGACTGACCATGGAAGTCGGGTGGATTTGCTCAAGGTATTAGTATGCCTCTCCTGCTAATAATATCGTTACCCATTGTAAGTGCAGCCCTTATGAGGGCATGAATAGCAGTTTTTCTGATGGGTCATGATGCTTATTGCTTGACCCTCCAGGAAGACCTAGTTCAAACAACATGAAGTCTTTCTGTATTCTGACAATTGCAGTGATTCCCAACCTTTGAACTGCACCGGAGAACTAAAGGTTAACTTTCCATGCAGGCATGGAACGCTGAGCTCGAGCGCGGTTGAAGTCTGTCTGGAGTGTTTTGAACTCAAACCGTCAGATTCTTCACTGCACCTCACTGAATGGTTGCTCCGGAGATTTCTCCTTCAGCTCAGTTCGAAGTCGGTTAAAGTTTTCAGTTTTTCGTCGGTTTATACCGAAAAAAAGTATCTGCATAGTCGGTTCAGTCTTCGTCTGTGGTGCCGTGAGTACTAGATAGGAATTGTTCTATATTTCTGTGTGGAACTTGTAAAAGTGCGGTCGGTTCGGCTGAACCAACCATTTGATTGTGAATTTTGCTCTATTTAGTGTGTGGTTACCGGTTCTTATCGGTTCTAAAAAAAAAAAAGTGTTTTAACCGTTTTTTTTCCAGTACCCATGACACGGTTAGGAACTGATAAGGGAGTCTTGCCAGGCGGTTGCCGAAAAAAGGGTAAGTTTGGTTAGGTTGGTCATGTCTGAGAAACCCAAGAAAAAAAAACGGGCCCACTGGGTTTCAACACTGCAGTGAGTGTGGGAGGTCTTTGCCAAGTCCGATCCCCACACCACCTGTGTTTATTGTCTGGGGTTTGACCACCTCGATTCAGACTGCCAAATATGTAAAATTTTTCCGAAATCTACCCTTGAGAAGAGATTAGGTAGATTGAGGGAAAAGGAGGCCGAGAAGTCCGCTGATCCGGATGGCCAGCCCGGTTCAATTTCGACCGAATCAGAAGGAGTGCCCTCTGACCAGGGCGATACTCTGGGCACAAGGAGAGCCGATTCTGAGGGATCGGTTCTGACAAAAAGAAAGCGCAAAGATAAATCGACCGGTTCGGATCCAGAGGTTCATGTTCCGACAGCCAAAGAGATGGCCAGGGCGATTCAGATTGTGGAATTGCTCCGTCCGGTTCCAACCGATCCGGCTCCTTCTGGCAGGGGTTCGGTTCACTTGGTTCCCCTGGTTCAGAGTATACCCTTGAAGATTTTTATGAACTGGAGTTTGAAGAGGAAGGGGAATTTGAGAATTATGATGTAAGTGAAGGTCTGGATGTGCCTGTGGAACCGGACATCTCCCCCCAAGACAGACCATCAGGTGTTTCCCCTCCTAGGCTTTCTGAGTCCCCTTCTCATTTTATGTTTTACAGGAAAGTGGCTGAAACCCTCCAGCTTCCTATGGAGGAGGCTGTGGAAGATCAAGAAGAGCCTGATTATGTAGAGATGATGGATATCCCAGTCCAGGAGACTGTCTATTCACCTCATAAATCTTTTGGGAAACAGACACAAAAAATCTTAGTCTCCTAACACCATACCTCCTGTGGATAGAAGAATGTACAAGAGGTATACACTCTCAGGCTCAGACACGGAGTTCTTATATCAGCAATGCAGGCATGTTAGGGTAGTGCAGGCTGCTGCCTGTGACAAGGCAAATATTCTCTTGGCTTCACACCCCCCTGACAAGGACTCCAGGAAGATTGATGCCATGGCAAAGAAGCAGTACATGGCATGTTCTCTGGGACTTAGGTGGCGAATTACATTGCCTATACAGCCAGGTACCAGAAGTCCAGGTGGGACACTGTACTGGCACTGGCTAAACAGGCCTCCCCCCAGCTAGCCAAGGAGCTGGCAGTGGTGGCTGCAGATGGGATTGAGGCATCTAAGGTGCAGTTTCATGCTGCTATGGACTCTAGTGATGTCTCATCAAGAGTCATGGCTACATCTGTGGCTCTTCGGAGGATGGCTTGGCTCAGATGTACTAGCCTCTCGCAGGACACCCAGGCTAAGGCTATGGATTTTCCTGTAGTGGGTAATTCTCTGTTTGGGGGAGCAGTCAGAGAATTACATGAAGAAAATGGACGAGTACAGGACCACTTACAGGAGTGCTCAGGCCAAGGAAAGGCAGGCAACTCCTCAAAGGCAGCAGTGCAGGGGCAGGCCTTTTCAAAGGCCTTTTTACCAAGCACAGGCCTCTTCTTCCTTTTCGCAGAGGGGGTTCTTCAGAGGGAGAGGCAGAAGGGGGATGAGCAGGCCTGCATCCACCCCTCAGCCTAAGGCCCCTGCCAAGCAGACACCCTGATGGGTCTGCCTGGGTCGAGACTCCTATTCCAGTATAGGGCAGGCTGGCTTACTTTGTCCAGGACTGGATGTCTATTACATCAGACAAGTGGGTCCTGGAAGTAGTAAGCCAGGGACTGGTTCTCAGCTTCAAAAAATTTCCCAAGATGAGAGCCAGATCTTTTCCACCTGCAGATCTTTCAGAAACCCTTGCCCTAGAGGCAGAGGTTTCTTCTCTCCTAGCTTTAAAAGCCATAGAGTGAGTACCTGCCCTACACTGGGGCAAAGGACTGTACTCCAGGTACTTCCTGCCCCCCAAAAAGACGGGAGTGGCGACCCATCCTAGACCTAAGATATCTGAACAAACATCTTTTAAAACCAAAGTTCAAGATGATAACTCTGGGAATAATCCTTCCCTCTCTAAGGCCAGGGGACTGGCTAGCCTCCCTGGACCTCAAAGTTGCCTACTTTCACATTCCCATCAGGTGCTCCCACAAAAAGTACCTCAGGTTCGAGTTGCCCTCAGCCCACTATCAGTTCAGAGCAATGCCCTTTGGCCTAACCTCAGCTCCAAGTGTTTTCACAAAGTGCCTAGCTGTAGTAGTTGCCTTTCTAAGAAGCCAAAAGATTTCCATATTTCATTATCTGGACGATTGGCTATTAGTGGGTCAGTCTCCAGACCAAGTCAAGTCTCACCTGCAAGTGACCCAGCAAGTGCTCATTTCCCTAGGATTTCTTCTCAACCTTTCCAAGTCAGTTCTCGAACCAGTCCAGCTCCTTAACTTTATAAGGGCAGAACTGGACACACTCGGAGCAAGAGCCTTTCTTCCTCTAGAAAGGGCAAGGGCTCTTATGAAACTAGTTTCTTTCTTCAGCCTTCAGGTATCTCGACCAGCAAGGCATTTCCTCCAGCTCTTGGGCCACATGGCAGCTTCAACAGCAGTGGTCCAAGGGGCAAGATTCCAGATGAGGGATATTCAATTCCACCTTAGAGCTTACTGGTCTCAGAGAAAGGACTCCCTTACCAAACTGATTCCAGTGACTCCGACCTTGATCCACGCCCTCCAGTGGTGGCAGGATCAGGACAATTTAAGGCAAGGTGTTCCTTTTGTTGCTCAGCCTTGTTCAGTGGTCCTTACCACGGATGCTTCTCTTCTGGGCTGGGGAGCCCACCTGGGGTCCCTCACTGCCCAGGGCCTGTGGTCCCCCCAAGAATCCCTTCTCCACATCAATCTTCTAGAGCTCAGGGCAGTTTTTCTATCTCTAAAAGCGTTCTCACAGTCAGTTCGAAACAAGGTGGTTCAAGTCAGAACGGACAACACTACCACCATGTGGTACATCAACAAGCAGGGAGGCACGCGGTCCATGGCCTTGTGCACAGAAGCCATAAAGTCGTGGTCCCTGGCTTATTCCCTGCAAGCCTCTCTTGTAGCAGTTCACCTTCCAGGCAAGGACAATGTGCTAGCAGATGCGCTGAGCAGGATTTCTCAGGGCAATCACGAATGGTCCCTGGACCCTCAGGTGTTGAAAGTGATTTTTTCAAGGTGGGGCACTCCAGAGATAGATCTCTTTGCAGCCCCAGACAATCACCAACTCCCTCTTTTTTGTTGCAGCCCTCCAGTCTTGGGCTCAATCCCCCTGGACGCCCTGATTCTGAATTGGGAAGGGAAGTTTCTGTATGCCTTTCCCCCCTTCCCACTCCTGTTCAAAGTTTTAGTCAAAAAAAGGTCTCAACCTTGCAAGGTGATTCTGGTTGCTCCAGATTGGGCCAGACAGCTCTGGTACCCCCTGTTGCTGTCCCTAGCAGTCCACCTTCCCCTGTCTCTTCCCAGGAATTACAACCTGTTAACATCCTCTCAGGGGAGGATTTGGTTCTCCTGTCTTTAGTCTCTCAATCTCAAGGCATGGCTCTTGAAGAGTTAGAGTTTGCAGATCTGCATCTTTCTCAAGGGGTTCTGGACATCCTCAAGGCTTCTCGAAAGCCCTCCACCAGAAAGACTTACAACTCCAAATGGAAAAGATTGAGCATTTGGTGTTCTAAGATGAATATTTCTCCAGACACTGCTGAATTGCCTACGGTTCTGGATTATATGGTCCATCTTAATGGCCTAGGCCTCAGACCAACTACTCTCAAGGTACACTTGTCAGCTGTTTCTGCATTTTTGTCTGCGGGGAACCCTTCCCCACTATCCTCCCATCCTGTGTTCTGTAAATTTTTTTTTTTTTTTGAATATTCTGTTTATTAAAATTTTCCTTTACAGACAAGCCTGGACAATACACATGTAACATATAGTAACAAACACCTACAAAAACAAACAAACAAATAGATGCAATTGTGTGTGTATTCCATTATAGACAATTATAGACGTACAAGTAAAAGTATATTTAAAAAAAAAAAAGGAATCCTATTTCAATCCATTCAAAATACTGAATACCATTTCAATTTATATATTCAGCCCTGTTCGGAACATCATATTTTCAGAAACACTCAAGGATGCTAAAAAGGGTGACCATTCTCTCAGGAAGGCCTCCTCCCTGTCCCTAACTATCTGTGTCAACCTTTCCAATGCCAGGGAGCGAAGGACCATCCTCTGCCACTCCAGCACCGTAGGCCTAATCCCTGAAACCCAGGTATTCTGGATGCAGTGACGGGCCAATGCAAACAGGACCCTCATCCATCTGGGCAATGGTACCCACTCCTCGCCACCTCTTACTACCTCAACCCCAAATAAACATACCAAGCGGTCTCGAGGCAGTTGCCCTCCAGTTATCCGGTTCACCTCTTTGACTACCTCCCCCCAAAACTTGACCAGGACTGGACAAGACCAGAAGCAGTGAATGTAAGTACCTAACCCTCTGTTACACCTCCGACACTGTGAAGATATCGCAGGGTGTGCTCTATGCACCACTGCTGGGGGTCAATATACTCTATGCAAAAACTTATAGAAGGCCTCCTTAAACTTATTGCATACCATTATACCCTCAGGCATACCCAAGGCCAATTTCCAACTCTCCTCCGATATTTGCTGACCTAGATCCCTTTCCCATAGGGCCCTTGTGGCTCCAGTTAAATCTGGCAGGCTTTGCTTACCATGTTCAGCAACCTTCCCTATAAAACCTTTCGGGTCTTTCTTAACTTGATACACCATCTGTTCAACCATATTCGGTTGCATCTCTCCCTTGCCCCCCTTTCCCAGCTTTCCCACAAATGCTCTTACTTGCAGGTATCTAAATAACTGGGATGCCCCTAGCCTCAGGTCCCGCCTAATCTTATCAAATGTGTTGAACTCGCCTTTCTCTACTAAGACACCCACACAATCTACCCCTCTCCTTTCCCATTCCTGAAAGCCCCCATCTTCCATCCCTGGCAGAAAAAAAGGGTTCCTCGCTATCGGTAATAGTATAGTCTCTCTCTGTGCCAAATATTTCCACCTCCAAAGGTGATTCCACGCCTCCAGTGTTTCCCTAACCAAGGGGTTACCACTCCCCAGCTCTCTATAAGCTCTGAGTCCTTTACTGTGCAGGTAGGCCGTGTTTCTCCCTGGGGTCTCCCACTGTTCTAGCTCTACCCAACTTGCCACCACCGGTCTATGAACCCTGTCAGCTATCCTGCTGAGCTGTACTGCCATATAGTACATGCCCAAGTCTGGGAAGTTGAGCACCCCTTTAGTCCTATCTGCCTTGAGCCATTTTAAACTAATTCTGGGCTTCTTACCCTGCCAAATAAACTCCGAGAACCCTTTCTCTATTCTTTTCAAATCCCCCATCATTAATCTCACCTGCAACATTTGCATAGGGTATAGGATACGGGGGGAGGATATTCATTTTTATCAGGTTGATCCTCCCTAACCACGAAACAGGGAGTTGCATCCATCTTTTAAGGTCTGCAAGGATCGTCTTAATCATAGGGTGGTAATTTAGCTTATATAGGTCTCCCCATCTCCGCCCTATCCTTACCCCTAAATACTTAAAATCCATCTGAACCACCTTAAATCCCATTCGCTGAACTTCTGGGCCAACATCCGGGAACTCCATGATTTCAGATTTCCTGACATTAATCCTCTATCCAGAGAAACTTGCAAACTCCTCAATAATAGATATCAAGTGTCCCATGGACCTATGCAGGTCTCCCAAGAACAGTAGCATATCGTCCGCATATAATGCCACCTTATGTCCCCCACCAACTCCTGCCACCCCCTTATGTTGACGTATCGCCACCGCCAGTGGTTCAATCGCCAGGGCGAATAAGAGGGGGGACAACGGGCACCCCTGTCTCGTGTCTCTCCCTAGCCCAAACCGATCCGACAGGCACCCATTTACTATAACACGTGCATTCGGCCTAAGGAACATAGCCCTAATCCAGCCTATGAGAGTCACCCAGGCCAAACCGGGGCCATCAAATAGGTAGTCCCATTCCACCCTATCAAATGCTTTTTCAGCATCCAGGGAGACCACCCCCATTCTCTCTCGGGTTCGGCCTGCCCTCCATATGACATTAAGTAATCTTTGTACATTATGATAGGACTGTTGGCCCCTAATGAACCCGGTCTGGTCTGGGTGAATCAAATACGGGAGAATATTCTCCAATCTGATAGGCAAAACCTTGGCCAGGATTTTCAGATCCACGTTAAGCAGCGAGATGGGTCGATAGGCTGTGCAGTCCAGCTCATCCTGTCCTGCCTTATATATCAAACAGATATCAGCATCGTAACACAAGTCAGGTAATACTGGGATCTCCTTCTCCCCCTCCGTCCCAAACGCCCTACTGAACACCCCGGCCAACTGACTCCCCAGGATTCTATAATACTCAATGGGGAACCCATCCAGGCCACTGGCCTTACCTTGCTGCAGCTTCTGAATAGCCCTTAAAATTTCCGCTCTGGAAATAGGTTGCCCCAGCAGCTCCCTCTTCTCCGTAACCTTCGGTAAGTTCTCTCCATCTAGGAGTTCCCGTATGCGATCCACTTTTCCACTATATTCAGCACTGTATAGCCGCTCATAGAATTTCCTAAAACATTCTGCTGTTTCCCCTGAGCTAGTGCAGACCCTCCCCTCCTCATTCCTAACCCTCAGTATGCGTGTTGAGCACCTGCCTTCTCTCATCAATCTCACCAGCATGGGCCCTGGCCTGTTACCCCACTGGAAAACCCTCCTCTGGCAAAAGAACCATGCTTTCCCCGCCTCATCCCTCAGCAGTGTATTAAGAGCTTCTCTAGCCATTAATAGTAATCTGGGGGCTTCTCCTCTCCGACCCGCTTCTCCAGCTCCTTCACTTGCCTCTCTAACGCCTCCCTTTTTCACCTGTTTTGCTTCTTAATTTTCGCCATGTAGGCTATTATAGCCCCCCTCATATAGGATTTCCCTGCTTCCCAAAAAATATTACTGGAGATCCCCTTCGTAGAGTTTGTCTCCTCATGCAGCTTCCACTGCTCCACTAAATAGTCCCTAAAAGTCTGGTCTTTAACCAAGTACGTGGGGAATTTCCAGGCTGGGGGCCTTTCCTCGGGTACCTTACCAGTCAACTTCATCTTTACCATGGCATGGTCTGAAACGAAGATAGGACTATGAGACATCTCCCATGTCCTACCCACCCAGCACCTAGGAAGATAAATGTAGTCCAGGCAGGACCAGGTCTTGTGGGGGGTTAGAATAAAAAGTATATTCCCTCGCACCGGGGTTAACCGCCCTGCAGCCGTCTACTAAATCCAGGTCTGCTACCCCAATCCGCCACTGATTCATAGCCTCTGAGACTCGTCCCTTCCCTTCAGAATGGTCCCTGTGTTCATCCATAGTCCAATTAAAATCCCCTCCCATAATAAGCCCAGGGAACTGCTCCCTGATTAACAAGCCCAGCAAAGAGGAGTAGAATTGCGGCTCATGCACCGCCGGGGCACATACACATCCAAACGTAAGTTTCTTTCCCTGCATCAGGCCTGTAACAAAAATGTACCTGCCCTCTTTCGGATCTCGCACCACCCTTTTAACCTCAAAAAGTAGATTTTTATGAAAGAGTATCGCGACACCTCTCTTATGAGAGGAATAGGAGGCGGCGTAGCACTTCCCCAACCAACTCCGCTCTAGCTTCGCATGCTCTGAATCTGTCAGGTGGGTTTCTTGCAGCAATGCCACCTGTGCCCCCCCCTCTTTTTAAAGAGGTCAAAAGTGTTGTCCTCTTTACCGGGCTTGCTATACCTTTTACATTCCAAGAGATAACATTTAGACTTGCAGCGTCAGCCATATGCCATAATATATCCTTTCAGTTTCCAACCTGTTTCCATTAGCCATTTCCCTGTACATTTCCATTTTACCAGAGCACCTTTTAAACAGGCTTGCAGAGTGTCTTTGTATTCCGCAACATCGATTGCATCTATGATTAACACAACTACCTTAACAGTGTCAACAGTTCTAACTATAACAACATTTTTAACTTTATAAACTTGATAAATTCCCCTCCCCAACTCCCACCCCAATCCCCTCCCTCAATACTTAACATACTCTGTCCCAAACCCAACACCCTTCCCTACCCCTACCAACACTAGTTGCTAATATAGCTCAAGTATTTTTGAGAAAAAAGACAGAAGTACACACCCCTCCTCAACTGAGATGCACGTCTCGTCGCTCCACCCCACAGCCACACCCCACCTCTGTTGGTGGTCTCCCCAAGCGGCACAAACAGGGGAAAGGAAGAGAAAGAGACAATGATCATTAAGACCTACCCACTACGGGTCTCCATTCACTCCCTTCCCTCACCCCTGGCTCATTTATGTTCGGTGACTTAGCCCCCCGCTTTAGCCCGTGGTGTCCGATGCTCCTTATGCCGCCTTCTCTTGCACCTGAACCCAAACGTCACAACACCCCCCCAGCTGGTATACCTCTGTGGTGATTACAGAGAGTCTGCGCCCATGTGGTCCTGCAACCTCCCTTGCCCTCTCCTCCTCCCACCTTTACCTGGTTTCCCCACTCATCCTTACAGTCCTTGGCGCCCTTTCGGGTCCCCTTCCTTCCAGCCCGACCCGCCTCACTCCTATAAATAAATGTCCCCCTGTGCCAGCACTACTCGGCATTCAACCTCAACCAGAGGAAGCCAGAGGGGAAGTGTGAAACAACGTGAGAGCCAGGCCGCATCTGCCACCCTCCATGCTGAGCCTGCACTCGGCCTTGCCCCACAACGAGTCCGCCATCCAAATCCACACTACGCCACCCCACCCGATTATTGCCCGCTAGGGCTACCCGGACCACCTGCAAGGGTACAGCAGGCCACGGAGTCCACTCCCAACACAAAAAAAAAGGAAAAGGGAAGACAGGAACCCAGCGGAATCACTTACAGCTCCCTTTCCATCTATGAATCAACCACCCGCCTCCACGCAGGAGCGCATAATGGAGAGAGAAGAAAATTCCTCCAACTGCCCTTCTCAACTGTGTCCCCTGTAAAGACTCGCTCCAGTGAGAAGGATGCGGCAAAGAAATTGTAACAGAGAAGGCACTGAGGTTACGAGGGCTAGGCCGTGACATCAAATCACACGCACTAAGCCCGCCCTCACCCCTACCTTCCAGGAACCATGTATCCGGACTGAAGGCCCCACACTCCACGGTCCCATCCTCAGTGAAGACTCCCAGGGCATACGAGGAGATGAGGGCACAAGAGAAAAGAAAACATCAAGCTGTTATTTCAACCAGTCACAGCCAATCATAGTCCAAATAACTCCGTCTTCAGGGCTAACAATTGCCCCCTTTTGTTCCACGGCTTCCCTCGAGGGCGAACAGTCACAGTGGAAACAATTTTAACTTAATAAGTTCCATAAAACAAAATGAACCAACAGGAAGGCAGTACATAGGAAGGCCCGTTCGCGGCCCATCCATCAGTCCACTAGCCATTCTTCCTTCTAGTCTTTCAGCCCACTTTCCTCTTCAAGGCCTTCACAAATTCCTCCGCTTTCTCTAATTCCCAGAAGGAGAAAGTCACCCCCTTGTGCTTAATTTTAAGTGTGGCAGGATACACCAAAAAATTTTCACTCTTCATGCCTCTTAACTGAGCCATAAGCCCATTGAATGCTTTCCTTTTCTTCAACAATCTTGCAGAGTAATCCTGCGAGAGGAATAACCGATTACCCTCATAGCTCAGTGAGCCCTTTGCATGATAAGCTTTCAAGGTCGCCTCCCAATCTTGGAAATTCTGAAACCTCATAATAATCTGACGAGGCGGTTGATCACCCGGCGGGCGCAGGAGCATCGCACGATGGGCCCATTCCAACTTCACCGTGCCATGCTTTGTGTGTAGGCCCAACAGCTCCGGCAAGACTCTGCTGCAAAAGTCCGGGACGTCGCCCCCCCTTGCCCCTCTGGCATCCCTCTCAATCGCAGGTTTAAGCGCCTGTAATAGTTCTCTTGGTAATCATAGGCCTCTTTGAATTCCTCCAACTCCTTCTGAAGGGCTCTAAACTGCCCAGGCACTGTCAGCACCTCGTCCTCCAGCCGCGACAATCTCTCCTCTGCCTCTGCCAGCCTAGCACTTTGCTGTATCTGCTGCTCTAGTACCTCTTGGAGTCTGCAATCCAATTTATTTTCAAGCTTTAATAGATGCAGTTCAAGCACCGCGATTACCTGGCCCGTCAGCTCCTTCCCCAGCACCGTGACCTCAGCTGCTGAGAGTGATACTAGGCCCGAGTTTTCTCCCGTGCGACCGAGAAACGTGACCGCTCAGCTAGCTGCTCATTAGCGCCCCCCTGTAAATTTTTTAAAGGATTATTTCACACCAGTCCCCTTTTAGAAACCCTGCTCCTGCCTGGGATTTGAATGTTTGCATTGTTCAGCTTATGCAACGCATCCCCCGAGCCTATGTCTTCAGCAGAGCTTAAGTACTTGACTTGGAAAACTGTGTTCTTGGTAGCCATTACCTCTGCCAGGTGTATCAGTGAATTGCAAGCCCTGTCAGTGGAACCTGATTTTATCTCCTTTCATAGGGATAAAGTAGTCCTTAGAACCAATAGAAGGTTCTTGGCCAAAGTGGTTTCAGACTTCCATTTAAACCAGTCTATGTCTCCCCCTGTTTTCTTCACTGATCATTCATCCTCAGGAGAGAGGAGGCTACACAGTTTAGATGTCAAAAGAGCCTTTAGTTACTACATAGTGTGTACTGAGGGTCACAGGTTTGACTCCCTCCAGTTGTTCCTCACTTATGGAGAAATGGGAAAGGGCAAACCTGCCACCAAAAGATCTTTTGCCAGGTGGTTTGTGTCTTGTATACAATTTTGCTATGAAAAACTGGGAAAAACTCCACCCTCTGGCCTGAGGGCTCATTCCACAAGAGGTACAGCTGCTTCCCTGGCTGCGGCCAGGGATATCCCTCTCCTAGAAATTTGTCAAGCAGCCACCTGGGAAACCGTCCATACCTTTACCAAGCATTACTCTCTGGATATCCAGGCTAGGGGTGATGCTCGGTTTGGCACAGCAGTACTTCAGAGTCTATTCCCAAAGTAGGTTCTGTCCCCTCCTCCTTGGAGGTACTGCTTGGTAGTCTGCAATTGTCAGAATACAGCAAGACTTCATGTTGTTTGAAGAAAAAATTACTCACCGTAGTAATTATATTTCTTCTAATGGAGTCTTGCTGTATTCGGACCTCCCTTCCTGCCTCTCCTCTCAGAACCTGTTTTTGGGAAGTGGGTGGGCAGGTGTAGTGTTGCACCCCGGGGTGTATTTGCTGGCACCCTCCTCCCTTTTGTTTGGGTGCTTATTTATTATTGTTATTTTTTGAGTACATTGGGTTTAGTTTTTGGGTTTCCTGACTTGAGTCTTCCTTGGGAATCCAAAATGTTTCTGCCAGTTGGCTAGTAGAAATTTTGCAATTTCCACATGGAATTTTTTGTTTAGTTGGGCTCATAAGAATCTGACTGTTTGAGTTCAAAACGCTCCAGACAGAGACTTCAACGGAGCTCAAGTTCAGCGTTCCATACCCTGAATGGAAAGTTAACCCTTAGTTCTCCGGGGCAGTTCAAAGGTTGGGAATCACTGCAATTGTCAGAATACAGCAAGACTCCATTAGAAGAAATATAATTACTAAGGTGAGTAATTTTTTTCTTGTTGGTTAATGAGGTGGGGAAAAAAACACAACAGGGGAACTGTACATACTACCTTCACTGTGCAGAAGGGTGGTGATCCACTCAGTGTTTACTTTGGGAGCAGAAGTCAAACACTGAGAATGTGGACTGGAGAGTGATTTGGGAGGCATTTTTTAACAGTGCCAGCTGATGATGCATATTGGTATAGGTGTGCACAACTCTCTGCGGTACAAGATTACAATCTGAGGTATGATAATTCAAACAACATGAAGTCTTGCTGTATTCTGGCATATGCAGTGAGTCCCAACCTTTGAACTGCCCCGGAGATGAGAGTTAACTTTCCATGCCAGGCATGGAACGCTGAACTCGAGCTCGGTTGAGACTCTGTCTGTTGTTCTTCAAACTCAAACCGTCAGATTCTTTACTCCGCCTCACTGAACAGTCGCTCTGGAGATTTCTCCTTCTGCTCGGTTCAATTTGTCGGTTAAAGTACCGCTTTTCTCGGTTTTCGACCGAATTTAAACAGTAACCTGTCGGTTCAGTCTCTGTCTGTGGTATTTGTGAGTACTAGATAGGTTTTATTTTATTCTATTCTGTGTGGAACTTGTAAACGGTTTATCGGTTCAATTTGAACCGATCAAGTTGTTTAAAAAATCTTAAATTGTGCTTTTAGAGTGTGGTTACCAGTTCTTATCGGTTCTAAAAAAAAAAACTGATTTTATTACGGATTTTCCACGACCCGTGACACGGTTGGGAACCGATAAGAGGGTCTTGCCTGGCGGATTGCCATAAAAGGGTAAGTTTGGTTAGGACTGGCACTATGTCTGAGAAACCCAAAAGAAAAACCGGACCCACTGGGTTTCAACACTGCAGTGTGTGTGGGGAAGTCTTTGCTAAGGCTGACCCCCACACCACCTGTGTTTATTGTCTGGGGTTTGACCACCTCAATGCAGAGTGCCAGATTTGAAAAATTTCCTGCAGCTACCCTAGAAAAGAGAGCTGGTAGGCTCAGGAAAGGAGGCCAAAAGTCCGCTGAACAGATGGCCAGCCAGTTCGGTTCAAACCCAGACCAGAAGAAGTGCCCTCTGACCAGGGCTAGACTTCTTCGGGCAAAAGGAGAGCCGATTCTGAGGAGTCGGTTCCGGCTAAAAGAACTAGAAAAGAAAAATCAGCTGGTGTGGAGCCAAAACTTTCCTCTCCAACCGCTGAAGAAATAGCCAAAGCGATCAAAATTGTTCAGTCGCTTTCCCCGGTTCTGACCGAATCGGCACCATCAGGGAGGCACTCGGTTCGGCCGGTTCCACCTGTTCAACAGTATGATGTAGAGGAATTTTATGAACCGGAGGAGGAGGAGGAAGAGGAGTATGAGGAAAGTGAATGTGGATTTGAAAGTCTGGATGTGCCTATTGACCCGGACATCTCCCCAGACAGACCTTCAGGAGTGTCTCCTCCTAGGCTTTCTGAGTCCCCCTCCCATTTCATGTTTTATAAAAAAAACTGGCTGAAACCCTCCAGCTTCCTATGGAAGAAGCTGTGGATGATCAGGAGGAGCCTGACTATGTAAAAAGGATGGATATCCCAGAGTCTAGGAGGCTGTCTATTCCCTTGCACAAATCTTTTGAGAAACAGACATTTAAGATTTTAAAGACTCCTAACACTATACCTCCTGTGGATAAAAGAATGGACAAGAGGTATACATTGTCAGGCTCAGACACAGAGTTCCTTACACAACAATGCAACCATGTTGGAGTAGTGCAGGCTGCAGCCTGTGATAAGGCAAACATTCCCTTGGCTTCACACCCCCCGGACAAGGACTCCAGGAGGATTGATGCCATGGCAAAGAAACAGTACATGGCAGCATCCTTGGGACTCAGACAGGCCAATTATATGGCCTATACTGCTAGGTATCAAAAATCCAGATGGAACACTGTTATGGCCTAGCAAAACAGGTCCCTGACCAACTTGCCAAGGAGCTGGAGCAGGTGGCTGCTGATGGTATTGAGGCATCCAAGGTGCAATTCCATGCTGCAGTAGACTCCAATGATGTGTCATCTAGAGTCATGAGTACATCTGTGGCACTTCGAAGAATGGCTTGGCTGAGATATACTAGCCTGTCACAGGATACCCAGACTAAGGCCATGGATTTTCCTGTTGTGGGCAATTCTCTGTTTGGGGAGCAAACAGAGAATTACATGAAGAAAATCGATGAGTATAGGACCACCTATAGGAGTGCACAGGCCGAGGAAAGGCAGGCCACTCCTCAAAGGCAGCTTCCCGGGGCAGGGGCAGGCCTTTTCATAGGCCTTTTTACCAAGCCCAGGCCTCCTCTTCTGCTTATGCCCAGAGGGGGTTCTTTAGAGGGAGAGGCAGACGGGGTACAAGCAGGCCTGCTTCCACCCCTCAGCCCAAAGCCCCTGCCAAACAAGCACCCTGATGGGGTTGCCAGGGCCGATTCTCAGCTACTTGTAGGGGGCAGGCTGGCTTAGTTTGTCCAGGACTGGGAGTCTCTGACATCAGACAAATGGGTCCTGGAAGTAGTAAGCCAGGGACTGGTTCTCAGCTTCAAAAAGCTTCCAAAGATGAGAACCAGATCCTTTCCACCTGCAAATCCATCAGAGGCACTTGCCTTGGAGGCAGAGGTCTCTTCCCTCCTAGCTCTCAGAGCTGTGGAAAGGGTTCCACCCCTACACCAGGGCAAAGGGTTGTACTCCAGGTACTTCCTTACCCCAAAAAAGACAGGAGAATGGCTGCCCATCCTGGATCTCAGATACTTAAACAAGCACCTTTTAAAACCAAAATTCAAAAGGGTGACTCTGGGAATTATTCTATCCTCTCTAAGGCCAGGGGACTGGCTAGTATCCCTGGACCTCAAGGATGCCTACTTCCATATTCTCGTCAGAAGCTCCCATCGAAAGTACCTCAGGTTCGAGCTGCCTTCAGGCCATTACCAGTTCAGAGCAATGCCCTTTGGCCTCACCTCTGCTCCAAGGGTATTCACAAAATGCCTGGCAGTGGTAGTTGCTTCTCTAAGAAGGCAGAAGATTGCCATCTTCCCTTACCTGGATGACTGGCTCATAGTAGGCCAGTCCCCAGGCCAAGTCAAGTTACACTTACAGATAACTAAGCAGCTGCTCACTTCTTTGGGTTTCCTTCTAAATCTTCCAAAGTCAGTTCTAGAGCCTGTCCAGCTCCTCACCTTCATAGGTGCAGAGCTAGACACAGAGAAGGCCAGAGCCTTCCTTCCCCTGGACAGGGCAAGGACCCTGGTCTCTCTGGCCTCCTCATTCACCCTGCAGGTATCTCGACCAGCAAGGCATTTTCTACAGCTCCTGGGGCACATGGCTGCTTCTACAGCAGTAGTGCAGGGAGCAAGATTTCAGAGAGGGACATTCAGTTCCATTTGAGAGCCTTTTGGTCTCAAAGGAAGGACCCTCTGACCAAATTGATCCCAGTAACTCGAACCCTGATCCAGGCCCTACAGTGGTGGCAGGATCAGAAGAATCTGAGACAAGGGGTTACCTTTGTCACTCAGTCTCACTCTTTAATCCTTACTACAGATGCCTCCCTCTTGGGTTGGGGGGCTCACATGGGCAACCTCACCACCCAGGGGTTGTGGTCCCCTCAGGAATCTCTGCTCCACATCAATCTGTTGGAACTCAGAGCAGTATTTCTAGCACTTCAAGCTTTTTCCAAATCTGTTCAGAACAAAGTTGTACAGGTCAGAACAGACAACACCACCACAATGTGGTACATCAACAGGCAAGGAGGCACTCGGTCTACGGCCTTGTGCACCGAAGCAATGAAGTTGTGGTCTCTGGCTTACTCCCTGAACACCTCCCTCACGGCAGTTCACCTCCCAGGCAAGGACAATGTCCTGGCAGATGCTCTCAGCAGGATTTCCCAGGGCCATCACGAATGGTCACTGGACCCCCTGGTCTTGGAGGTGATATTTTCCAGATGGGGCACCCCGTAGATAGATCTTTTTGCAGCCCCAGACAATCACCAACTTCCCCTTTTTTGCTGCAGGCCCCCAGTGTTGGGCTCAGTCCCCTTGGATGCCTTAGTTCTCAATTGGGAAGGGAATTTTCTCTATGCTTTTCCCCCCTTCCTGCTCCTGTTCAAAGTGCTAGTCAAAATCAGATCTCATCCCTGCAAGATGATCCTGATTGCTCCAGACTGGGCCAGACAGCCCTGGTACCCACTCCTACTGTCCTTAGCAGTCCATCTTCCCCTGTGTCTTCCCAGGAATTGCAACCCGTTAACCTGTGCTCAGGGGAGGGTTTGGTACCCAAACCTCAAATCTCTCAATCTCAAGGCCTGGCTCTTGAAGAGTTAGAGTTTGCTGATTTACACCTCTCCCAAGGTGTAATGGATATCCTGAAGGCTTCTAGAAAACCTTCCACCAGGGCTACTTATAATTCCAAATGGAAAAGATTTTCCATATGGTGCTCCTGGAAGCATATTTCCCCAGAATCTGCTGATCTGCCCACAGTTCTTGATTATATGGTCCACTTAAATAGCTTGGGGCTGAGACCAGCTACACTGACAGTGCATCTGGCAGCTGTGTCTGCTTTTATTTCAGCAGGTAAGCCCTCTTCTCTTTCAGCTCATCCTGTATTCTCCAAGTTTTTCAAGGGATTGCTTCTCACCAACCCTCCATTCAGGGACCCTGCCCCTGCCTGGGACCTTAATGTTTGCATTGCTCAGCTTATGCAATCCCATTTTGAGTCTTTGTCTTCAGCAGAGCTTAAGTACTTGACTTGGAAGACTGTGTTTCTGGTAGCCATCACTTCTGCCAGACGCATAAGTGAATTACAAGCATTGTCAGTGGAGCCTGATTTTATCTCCTTTCATAGAGATAAAGTGGTCCTCAGGACTAACAGGAAGTTCTTGCTTAAGGTGGTTTCAGATTTCCACCTTAATCAATCTATGTCTCTTCCAGTGTACTTCACTGACCATTCCTCCTCTGGCGAGAGGAGGCTGCACAGTTTAGATGTGAAAAGAGCCCTTCGTTACTACATAGAGCATACCAAGGGTCACAGGTTTGACTCCCTCCAACTGTTCCTCACTTCTATGGTGAGGTTGGTAAAGGGAAACCTGCCACTAAAAGATCCATTGCCAGGTGGATTGTCTCTTGTATCCAATTTTGCTATGGAAAACTGGGTAAGATTCCTCCTCAGGCCTGAGGGCTCACTCTACTAGAGGTACAGCTGCTCCCTGGCTGCTGCCAGGACATCCCTATTCTAGAGATATGTCAAGCAGCTACCTGGAAAACAGTTCACACTTTTACTAAGCATTATTCCCTGGACATCCAGGCTAGGAGTGATGCTCAGTTTGTACAGCTGTGCTTCAGAGCCTATTTCCTAAGTAGGTTCTGTCCCTCCTCCTGGAGGTACTGCTGTGTGTCTGCATATGTCATAATATAAGCAAGACTTCATGTTGTTTGAAGAAAAATTACTCACCTTAGTAATGTTGTTTCTTCTAATGGAGTCTTGCTATATTCTGACCTCCCCCCGCCTGCCCCTCTCAGAACCTCTGTTTTTGGGATGTGGGTGGGCAGTGCAGTGTTGGCACTTAGTAGGTGCCCACCTTCTTGTTTTCACCCCTTCTTTTCTTGGGGTGAGTTAGTGTTGTGTTTTTCATTTTTTGGGTCTCCTGACTTGAGTCTTTGTTTTGAGGCCAAAAAATGTGTTTTATGTTTAGTAGCCAGTTGGCTAGTGTAGGTTTACAGCTTCCACACAGGACCTTAATGAGTTTAGCTCGTAAAGATCTGACGGTTTGAGTTTGAAGAACAACAGACAGAGTCTCAACCGAGCTCGAGCTCAGCGTTCCATGCCTGGCATGGAAAGTTAACTCTTTCATCTCCGTGGCAGTTTGAAGGTTGGGACTCACTGCTACTATCAGAATATAGCAAGACTACATTAGAAGAAACAACATTACTAAGGTGAGTAATTTTTTTTTCTCTTCATGAGACCGTAAGCACATATGCGGCACCAGGCAGTACTAAGGACAGCGTATGGATGGTGGGGTGTTCAACAGAAGGTAGGCTACATGCAGGAGGTTCACATGGAAAAAGAAAGCCTTATTTGTGGATTAACAAAAGAGCATGGGCTTTGAAACTGAACCAGACCAGTACTTTGCTCTGTGACCCTAAGCAAGTCATTACACTTCCTTGTTCTCCCAGGCCACACCTGTAAACAAGCTTTCAGCTTAGTGTGTGTCTCCTGGCTGACGAAAAACAAAATTCAGTGCATCACATAACCACTAGATCATCAGGTAATTGAAGTGTTGTACTGTAATGCAGTTTGCCAAGGAAAAAGTCAGCTGGATTGCAAAACATTTTCCACAAGTTAAAGTAAACTACTGTAAATACACAAAACCATAGCCTAACATGTGTACTGATCAAGATAAAAAAGGTTTCTTCCAAGGTGTGGAGAAGATCTTCTCTGGACGGGGCTGTGAGAAGCCAGTCATCCAGACAGGGGAAGACATAGTGGCCCATCCTTCAGAGGGCTGCTGACACATCTGCCAGGTGCTTGGTAAACGCCCGGGTTACCGAAGCCGAAGGGCAGAGCCCTGAACTGGTAGTGCTGTCCCCATTTGAGTCTCAGGAATCTTCTGTGGGCTTGACTATGAGGATGTGTAGGTATGCATCCTGCATGTCCAGAGATTATGGCCAGTCTCCCAGATGCAGCATGGGTATCAGGCCCTGAAGAGTAACCATCCAGAAGCGCCTGTACTCTATGAACCCGTTGAAGTTGCTGAGGTCTAGGATGGGACGTAGGTCCCTTGTTTTCTTGGGTACCAAGAAAAAGTGCGAATAATACCCTTTCCCCTTCTGAGATGCCAGTACAGACTCTGCTGCACGTTTGTCCAGAAAAGTCTGGATCTTGTCGCAGATAAGAGCCCCATGAGATGGGGAATAGCGAGAGTGTAGTGGAGGCCTGTCCGGTGGTACCTCCAGGAACTCTGTCGAGTGCCCCCTTTCGATCATTTGCAGAACCCATTGGTTGGAGTTGATCTTCCCCCAGCCCTCTACATGGAGGGAAAAATGGCTCCCGACTGCCTCTCCTGCCAGCTTCACAGGAAAAGGAGGGTTCAGCAAGAAGTCAGGCATTGGTAGGGGTGGGCAGGGTAGCCTGGGAGAGCTTGGTTGCCCTAGGGCCAGAGCCTCCTGTGTTTTAAGAGGGGTCCATACAGTTGCAACCCCCTCTCTGCTGCTGTTGTGATTGGTTTCTGGGCTGCTGGTTTGATTTGCCTCAAAAATGCTGTCTGCGAAAAGGCTTCTGTTTTGGTTTGTATGTGATCTGGACTGACCAAGCGGCTTTACCAGAGTCCTGTTTTTTCATAATAATCTTTTCAGACTCTTCACAAAAGTGAACTGAACCCTTGAACGGGGCATCTGAGATGCCGGCTTGGACGTCCTGGGTGAAATCAGAGACTCTTAAGCCAGGAGTTTCACCTGAGACACACCCCAGTGGCGGCCGCCCTGGCTGCCATGCCTGCTGAGTCATAGGCTGATCAGAGGATGTGGGTGCCTATGTCCGAGCCTGTTTTCACGAGCTTTTCCAGCTCTGCCTTCTGGGGGCAATCAGGGGTGTCATGAATCATGTCCATTCCTTGTTCCGACAGTGCATTCTGGAATTGCACCATGTGTGTGAGGAAACTGAGCGATCTAATGGTGCAGGTGGCTGAGGAGTATACCTTCTGCCTATGCTGTCCAGCTGCTTGGATTCCCTGTCTGGTGGCTGCGTACTTGGGTGCTGTGGTCTCTGGGACCTGTCGTGGGCAGCTCATGACCATTGATTTAGCCACCGGTTGTTCACGTAGGAAGGGCTCCTCTCTGGGTGCCCTGCAGAGGCAATCTGATTTTTTGGGGGGAATTGCTGAGGATTTGGACGAGTGCTTCCATGCTGCCTTGGTCACACCCTGGAAAGTGTGTACCAATAGTGGCACAGCTGGTTTGGGGTCCTTCTAGTGCAAGTATCTGGCCAGACGATGCCTCTCTGAGTCAAGGTCCTCGGTGTCCCAGTCCTTATTTGCTTGTATGTGCCACATGACCTCCATAAAGGAGGGGTCAACTGTGGGGACCTGGCAGTTTCCCTTGGATCGGGTGAAGGGAAGCCCCCTGTCGAGGAGGATCCCGATAAGGATGAGGAGGAATGGTCTGACTCCTCAGGGGAAGAGGACCAAGACCTCGAATGCTTACGCTGGCGTCTGTGCCGTTCGGTAAAGCGGGAAGAGGTCTGGGTCTGGCGTTTAATGTTATGAATGGACATTGTCCTTGCGGGATGAGGGGTAGGTTCCTTCGGGAGGGGAGTATGAGCCCTGGGGATAGTTTCTTCCACTTTGGTGGAAGGAGATCCCTCTTGATGGTATCCTAGCAAGAGGAAAAGAGATCTGTGACCTCAGACAGCTGAAGCTGTGGTTCCTGATCCGGTGTTGGACGGTTCGCTGGGCCCGGCGAGGGTTCCCTGGATGTGTGTCCTACCTTCCCTCACTCCAGTGGTGGTACCCCCGTACCCCCCATCACTCCCTTGGATACTGTCCCTGGGACTTGTATGTCTGAGCCGGTCCTAGAAACCTCTCTGCCGATGGGCCTTTCGTTAGCCATGCCGCCAGATGTTCCTCTGTCGGGCATCATGCACCTCACACCTGGTGTGCCGCCAGACCTGGTGCCAGGTCCTCTGACGTCAACTTTCCCAGCACCAGATAATCTCCCAGGTCTTTCGAGACCTTCTTTAGATCAGGGCCATCCATCAGGCTACTGCCCTCATCCAGGTTTTATGACATCTGGTTACCAACCATCTGGCCCAACTACGACCCCCTTTTCTCAGGGGTACTATCCTGGGTATCAAGGTTATGATCCACCTTTTTACCAACCACCCGGATGCCCTCCACCTTAATACCAGGGAATGGGCACCCATTATTATGAGCATCCTCTTCTCGCACCCCCAACCACAACAGAACTTTGTCTATGATTCAGTCCTGGTGGCAGGAAGCCAGATCCCAGCTGGTTTCCGACCTGGATAAAAGGATGCTGGCACCAGTGACTACCCCCAACCCCATGGGTTCTTTCCAGTCTGCTACAGTGCACATTTCCGGAGGGGGCCATGCAGGAGGTTACCTTACCAGACGTCAGAATCTCCGATAGAGGCGAGTTTTCAGACTCAGAGGAGGATTCCTCTGGTGCTTCTTCCGGAGAGCAGTCCGGAACCACAGAAACCAGGGCAAGGAGTCACCAAAATCTCCTCCAGAAGACTCCTCCTTCATCATCCAGCAGGCTAATGGTTGGATCGCGGAAGAACAAGACCCCAAACTTAAGCATCTAGCAGAGCAACTGGACTTGGAGGAGGTATCTATAATCCCTGTTCCTCCATGGACCGCTCCCCCTGAGGTCCTCACTACCACAATTTGATAGTTACCCCATTCTATTCTGGCAGTCCCGGAAAAGGCAGACCGGATTTACCATACACCGGAGGGCGTTGCTTCTCTGGATTCTCAACCCAAGGCAGATTCCATCGTAATAGCGGCTGCTCATGATTGTACTGCAAAAAACCAAAACACATGAATACCTCCCCCGAAAACCCGGATAAAGAATGTAGGCTGCTTGACCAGTTTGGGTGAAAAATCTATGCCTCCACTACCTGTGCTCTTTGTTCACTCAGCTACATAGCACACATGGTCTCCTTCCAGAAGGCCACTATGGCCAGACTGGAATCTCATCTGCAGAATGTTGAGGGCACTGACCTCAATGCGGAATTGACTAAGGACCTACGTCTATCCAAGATTTCTTGCAGGCATGCACTTAGAGCCACTTACGACACACTAGAGGCACTGGCTTGTTTCTCTGCCTCGGCTGTGTGCCTTCGCGCCCTCGCCATTGCATATCTCTGGGCTTTCCCCTGACGTACAGGCAGCCATCCAGGACACCCCTTTTTGAGGATAGTGGACAAGCCCTAAGGTCTGCCAAATCCTTATTTTATTTATTTAGTTTTTGTTGACCAGGTAAGTGCACTAGACAAATCCTGCCTATTTTCAGGCACGACCCGGGAGAGAGAATACAGATGAATGCCAACTGACTATGAACCAGATTAAGCTGTTGGTGGTATTTATAGTGAATGAGGGAAATTTGGCCAGGACATCGGGGAAATTCCCCTACTGGCTGCTGGTCAGTGGCTGGTGGGGACTCTCGCTGACGTCAGTGCCCGACATGGCAGACGTTCCTGAGGTCGGGATAGAGGAGGAGGTGGAAGAGCACAGCAGGGAGAGTGCTTTTGCTCTCAAGGAGCCTTTTGCTGATATTGATGGGAGTTCATCTGTTATGGTCGCTTCTTCACCCCAGCTACCAGTTGCTGCTAAATGTGAGACTGCATTACTTACTCGCGGTAGCCCGATTCCGAACCTTTGCCTGGTCCTGCTCTACTCAGCGGCGGAGATACTGAAAAGGGAATCTTCATCGCCGCTACCTTCGAAAAGGACCTGTTGTTTCAGGATACGGTTTCCAGGAGGGAATGCGAAATAACGCCGGACCGAAGGTGATGACGCCGAAGTGCAACAGCAATTCGGCTACAGGAAGGAGGAAGTCGGGCGGTTTCTACAGACTGGTCGGAAGAGATGGCGCTTCTGGAGGCATGATGGCAGAGAAATTAGTCGGGAGCTTGGGTGCCTGATCTAGATTGGACTCCGCTCTCAGGTAGGAAGACTCCTGACCCTGAACAGCAACGTTCCCCTCAACCATCCACTTCGAGGGAGGGTAGGGGTGGTCCTGGGTCTGAACTTTCCACAGTGCCCCCAGATTCTATTTTGACTGGTTCTTCGGGTGTTACAACCCCTTTCTCAGGTGGACCTTCTAAACCCACAATGTCAGATTTATTTAAGTGAAGTTGGAGCAAGCCCTCGTCGTAGAATCTGTGCATTTAAAATACAGAGGTGGCTTAAAGGAACACCGATAGATATTATGTTTTCAAGCAACTTTTAAAATCCAAAATGGGGTTTTGTGCTAAGGACATATATGCCCTCATTCATGTTTCTGGAGAGGATTCTTTTGACATCAGCTTTCAATCTGTTGCTCTTATGGACAAATTTTGGGACAAATATGCTCATCAGAAAATCACCGGTGTGGCTGCCTTTTTTGCTATCCCTTTAACCAAGCCATTAATTAGATTTGTTACCATTATGTTTGAAAGCGAGGGGTGAATGTTAGTGATATTTATAGATGGCTGCAATCCAAATGTGAAGTTTTAGGGTCACCTGAAGCTCTCTTAGATATATAGAGGCATTTGGACAGTGGGGTGGAAATTTAAAGTGAAATTGTTACAAGTTAATGGGAGGTTGTACATCTGCCGAACAGTTTTTTCCTAGGAAAACAGAGGGTATGTTTTTATGCGGGACAGCCTAAAGCTTGTTATAAATGTGGGGATAGAACGCATATTAGTAGTGTGTATGATATGATGAAGTGTCCTTTATGCGGGGGTTTCGGGCATTCTGTGGACAGGTGTACCAATATTTTTCGATGTAACCTTTGTGAGGAGAAGGGTCATGCCTTCCATCAGTGTCCGTGGGTGAGACACAATTGCTCTGAAGGTCTGGACCAAGATGGTTTACTTCGAAAAGCTCAGGCTAAACTGCAAATCCCAGGTGAAAGAGTTAAACCCCCCCCCCAAGACAAGACCATGTACCACCCCCTTCATTCCCGAGTACTACTACACCAGTACAAACGGTGGCTAATGAACCTCAGAATACTATGCCTCCGCTCCTTCTTCATCAGGAGACAGTCAGAGTCAGGTCTCCATTATGCCCCCCCCCCTTTCGAAACTGTTAAAAGTAGGAGGTTTACCAGAGCATCCTCGAAACAGGCCCAGATCAGTCCGGTTGTGACTGAAAATTTTTTCTCTCCCCTTCAGGATGAGGTTAGAGACTCAGATATGGAATCTGAGATCTCTCATCTCTCTGAAATTATGACAGGCAGCGAAGACAGCAAATCTACTGAGCTAGCTAAAGATAGGAAAGGGAAAAAGGAAAGAAAAGAAAAGTAGAGTCAAAAGCATAACTCATAAAGTATTTTCATGGCTGCTTTAAAGTTTGCTTCCTTGAATGTATGCAGTTTAAAAGGCGTTTCATAGGCAGATATCCATATTTTCATATCTTACATCTTTAAAGTTGGATATTATTTTTTACAAGAAACATGGGTGTCTTCCATCTCGGAAGAAAAAGATTAAAAGACTATGGACTTGTGGCCTTCTTTTTGGTCTTACAGTTCTGAAATTGCTGATGGAGTGGCTATATTGTTTGGTAACACTTCTTTTAAAATTCGAAGGTGACAGATTTGTTACCAGGCAGAGTTCTTATATTGGACTGTTCGTGGGGTGAATATTTTTCGCTTTATTAATGTTTATGGCCCACAGACTAAAACAGGCGTATTTCTTTATTTACAGACCTTAAACCTTTTTATTCACAAGGAAACATTTAGTTTGGGAGGATTTAACTGCTCCTTGATATCAGTTCCGTAGAATACAAGGGAAAAGGTTTATTGTGATTCCCATGCACTATTAGAGGTGGTAACAGATGCTGGGCTTATGGATGTCTTCCGTAGTTTACATGCTACAGGTGGGAACACCTATCATAGGCACACCTTTGCCACTAGGATTGATATGTTCTTTATTTCACGCTATCTTCAGGTTGTGTCTTGTGTTGCTGTTCCGGTGGAATTTTCTGATCATCACATTTTATTTTGTACCTTATCTTTACGACATCTTCCTCCTAGATTATGTACAGGTATATCACGTTGGAGATTAAATACTTCCTTTCTCTCAGACCCAGTTCATTTCTCCAAACTTGAATTTTTTTTAGCTGCAAAATCCTCCACTTTGGACCTATTTTCCTACCCATATGAATGGTGGAGGCAATTTAAGACTGAGATTAAACATTTATTTCAGTCCTGGGGTACAGCAAAGGTACAGGATGAATATAGGAAATATTTGGTTCTAAGGAACCAATTATATAGGCTTATGTCACTCCCTCCGAAAGATCATGTTCATTTTCTCTCTCAAATTAAGAATATTAAACAACAAATGAAAACTTACCAATATAACAGAGCCAAATCCTTGGATTTGGAATTCTGCCTTACCTGCAAAGATTCCCCCATGGCTGACCCTTTCCATGCATGTAAAACATATTTAAAAGATACCCTCATGACTGGCTTACTTAATACAGATAATGAACTAATTACCACTGTGTAGGTATGTTACAGGTAGTGCAACATTACATTCAGAATTATTTTCATCCCATAAGTGTTACCTACAGATTCTCTCTTCACAGCACGTTTTTTCTTCTCTTCCTCAACTGCCTCATGACTCGATTCAGTCCTTACGATTACCAATCACCTCTTCTGAAGTGATTGACGTAATTAAACAACTGAAGCTCGGATCCTCCCTAGTATAGATGGGATACCTAATGAGTTTTACAAAAGTGTATAGAATTTATGGGTTTTTCTTCCCATTGTATTTAATTATTACCTGTCATCAGGAATCCCGTCAAGATTTTCGATATCTGATGACTTTCATTTACAAAAGGGATAAAACATCACTTTCAAATTGGAGACCAATTTGTCTACTAAACAGTGATTACAAGATTTTATCTAAAATCTTGAATACTCGGTTAGAAAAATTAGCCCGGCTTTTGATTCACCCTGCACAAACGTGCGATAAAACATAGGAAGATACAACACAATCTCTTTTTACTTAGGGATCTTTTTGTTTGTCAAGCTAATTTCTTTTCCTCAGAACTAATAGCAGCTTTGGATCACTCCAAAGCATTTGATGCATCAGCCATTCCTATTTGTATTTTGTTCTTTCTTCTTATGGAGTTCCTGATACTTTTCTTCAGTGGATTTCACAGTTGTATACATCCATGAGTTTCAGTTCCAATAGTGAATGGCCTATTAGGAGAAAAAGTTATGATTTCCCGAGGTGTCCGGCAGGGATGCCCTTTAAGCCCTTTATTATACACTTTTGTTTTGGACCCAGTAATTAGAAGCATTATTGGTGACGTCTCCATTTCAGGCATTGCTCCTTCTGTAGGTCTGGAAAGGGTTAAAGTTACTGCCTTTGCAGATGACGTTACTTTTCTTTTAGCTGACTCTCTCTCTCTACGGAGAGCTTTAGAGTTTTTTCTTTTCTTTGGTAGATACTCTGGTGCCTCTCTTAACATTACAAAAAGTTTTGTGATGCAACTGGGTCAGTTAGCTCCAGATTTATCATATTTTTGATATCCCCTTGTAACCGGGCCTCAGAAAATTCTGGGTGTCTGGTTTGGGATGAATAACATGGAGTCCTATAATTGGGAAAAACAGTTAGCAGTGGGGAGACCAAAGTTAATCAGTGGAAACACTGGAAATTTGGGAAGAAGAAAGAGTTTTGATCATAAAAAATTCGTTCTGCCCATTTTCTTTATTTGAGTCACCTTTTCCACCTCCGCTTTCGTTGGAAACAAAATTTACAGTATTTTTTTCAGATGTTGTGGGGTAATAGATTAAACCCTGTGAAGCGAGAATATCGTACCTTAGATTCCGAGAGGAGGATTACATATGAGTTAATCCTATAATTTTTTTCATTCCGTCTTTCTTTTTCTTCCTTTTCATTCATTTGGCAGGCACGTCTCTTCCTTGGCAATTTTGGAACAAATCCATATGGCATAAATATTTTTTAAATGGTCTCTTCTTCCTCCAAGAATATTGTTATCAGATGATATTCCACAATATGGTATTTCAGCATTGAAGAAACTGCATCAATGGAAGATTCCTTTACAAAATTACAATCTTTGCACAGAAATCTTTTTATGAATACATTGTATATGATGTGCAGAAAATAATATTACTTTTCCATCTTGCTCCCCATCTAATATAAGTATGTGCTCAGTAAATTAACTGACAAAAGAATTTCCTTTAAAGTTTGGGACATTATATGGATATCTGCTCATGGTAGGTTAGGAGTCGAGGTAATTTGAAGTATAAGCCAGTAACTGAAAGATATTGTTTAAGGCAAGATTGTACTAATACCGAAGAAAGTCAGTTGCATTTTTTTATTGAATGTCCGCATAGTCAGATGTTTTGGGACTTTGCAGCTCGACATTGGAATATGCCTCACTTACGGTCCCTTTCTTACTGTACTCTGGTATTAGGTGATTATTTTGGTGATTGGGACAGATATCATAAAAGTACTTTGAATGTTTTTTTTGCGCTCTTGCAATATTACTTATGGCAAGCTCGTTCTTTTGTGTTGCAACAGTTTCATACAGATTTTGAGGTTATTCTTTCTGCTGTTGTTACTGATTTACAAACTGTTCGTTGTCTGGATGGAAAAAAATATTCTAAATCTTATGTTAATTATCTATGGAAAAATTGTTCCTTTTGTTAATTTAGTTTATTTGTTTTCTTTGACACTATCAGATCTGTATTTGTAACATTTCAACTGTTCTGTTTTTGCTTTCTTTTTTGTGTGATGTTGTGTATCTTGCCTAATAAAGTACCCCTACTCTTTTCGATAAGTGCCATGGGATCTTTAACATCCACCTGAACTACCACCAATCCAGGCAGATGGGACCTCGGTTTAACATCTCATCCGAAAAACTGCAACTCAGAAGTGCAGCACCCCTCTCATGCTGCACTACAGTGTCAGTACTGGGATATTAACCTAAGTGCCAGATGTGGGAACTGAACCCATGGCCCTCTGATCTCCCGGCCTCAGAGGCGAGTGTGCTACCTACTGAGCCACTGACACTGCTTCACTGAGCCACTGACACTGCTTGTACAAGGCAGGCTTCAAACCAAAACAGCCCTTTTGGCGCCAGCAGAAGAGGTAAGATAAACAACCCTTCACCAGGCGTCAGAACAAAAGGAGAGCATCAAGGTCAGCCGTCACTTCGTCTCCTGCCCCCAAAACCAGAGGACAGCCGGGGGAGCCCTCCCCTCCCACCCCACCACCTCCGGACTCATTCGGACCCCCCACCACCACCTCCCAGCAATGTGGAGCAGGTGTGAGGAAGGTTTACCCTTCACCTAGCGGAATGGCAGAGCATCACGTCAGATTCTTGGGTCTTGCAGCTAGTGTCAAGAGGCCACACCATCGAGTGTCTGGAAATACCTCCAGGTCGATCTTGCTATTCCCCGAACCAGGCCTTTCTGGTCGAGGAAGAGATACTGACCTTACTGCAAAAGTCATCCCTAGAGCCAGTACCTTGGGCACAAAGAGGGAAAGGTTTTACTCCCATTTCATCCTCGTCCCCAAAAGACGGGCTACCTCAGGCCCATCCTAGACTTGGGCCAACTAAACCTTTTCATGAAATACAAAAGGTTCTGCATGCTGACAGTACAGGGTCTTCTGCCCTTACTATACACAGATCATTGGATCATTGGTTCTGTGCACTGGACATGCAGGATGCCTACCTCCCAGTGTTCCCCGGCCACTGCCGTTTCCTTTTCCAGGGGGAGCACTTACAATTCAACGACCTCCCCATTGGCCTTTCCTCAGCACCCATGGTCTTCAGCAAGTGCCTAGCGGTGGTGGCAGTGACTCTTCGCCATCCAGGCATTGCAGTGTTCCCATACCTGGACGACTGGCTCTTGGCAGCCCTGTCCAGGAGCAGTCTAGAGGAATCCTTGTCCTTTACCCTAGATCTCTTTGCTTGACTGGGGATTATTGTCAATTACCCCAAGTCGTCCCTGGTTCTCCCCAGTGCCTCCAATTCATTGGAGCCGTATTGCACATGGTCCAGAGCACGATCTTCTTGTCCTTGGACAGAGCGGATACTCTGCGGGAGGAAGTCAGTCTGTTAGTCTCCTCCCGTCATATTCCATCCTGGCCATTCTTACGCTGTCTGGGTTTGATGGCAGCGACCATTTCCATGGTCCTGTTTGCCAGGTTACATATGAGAGTCGCCCAGTGGACTTTACGAGTACAGTGGGATCAGCGTTTGAATGATCTGAATCATCCAGTCTTGGTGTCTAGCGCACTCAAGAAGGATCTCTTATGGTGGCAGGACCTCAAAATCTGTCATGAGGGTTGCCTTTCAGAACGCCCCTTCCCCTTGGACCCTAACCACAGACATCTCGGGTCTGGATTGGGGGCCCACCCGGGAGACCATCAGACACAAAGGACGTGGTCCCAGCTGGAGGCATCTCTCCACATAAACATCCTGGAGATGAGGTCAGTTCTTTACGCCCTTCAGGCCTTTCAGCCCCTCCTGTCTGCGGGAACACTGCTAGTACAGACCGACAACATGTCAGTAGTCTGGTACATCAACAAGCAGGGAGGCACCCGGTCGTACCCCCTTTGCAGCTGTATATATCCCAGGTGTACCCAACATTCTGGCGGAGAGCCTCAGCCGGACGACGACACTTGCTTATGAATAGGAAGTTCACCAGGATGTAGCAGAACTTCTGTTCCATCGTTGGAGAAGGCCAAAGATGGATCTCTTTGCCTCTTCATCCAACGCAAAACTACCCAGGTTTTGCTTGCTAGTCAAGGGCCTGGTGTTATCTGGCAAGACGCGTTGTGTCTCTACTGAACAGGGAGGTACTTGTACGCTTCCCTTTCCCATTCTACAGCATGTCCTACTGAAACTTCAGGCAGAGGGCACTCAGATGCTCCTGATAGCCCCTCCTCTGTCCCAACCAGATTTGATTTCCACTCCTACAACAGCTGACCGTGGAACCCCCAATTCCTCTCTGCTCCAACACGATCTGTTGACTCAGGAACAGGGCAGACTAGTGCACCCAGGACTCTGGTCCCTACATCTTCATGCATTGCTCCTTCAGACATAATTGTCTCCCAGAGGGTCGCACAAGTCTTAGTAGAGGCAAGAAAACCTTCTACTAGGTCTGCCTATGCTATAAAATGGAAGCGTTTTTTCCATTTGGGCAGCCGCCAAGGGTTGGGACCCATTTTCCTGTTTGGTGTCCCAGGTAATAGAGTACCTCTATAATAGCTTAGGCCAGAGTCTGACTCTGGCCTAAGCTTCCTCACTGAAAGTCTACCTGTACACTATTTCTGCTTATCATACACTGGTGGACAGGAAAACTGTGGCATAACTGGAAATCTCTGAAACCTTTTTGAAAGGGATTGTCCACTTGAAGTCACCTATCCGCAACCCTACTCCGCCTTGGTATTTGAATTTTATTTTAGAAAAACTTACGTTGCCTTCTTTTGAACCGACAGTAAGCTGTGAAATATGCTACCTATCTTGGAAAGTGCTATTTTTAGTTGCAGTTACTTCTGCTTGAAGGATTTCTGAGCTTCAGGCCCTGATATGTAAGGAGCCTTATTTAATTTTTCACAGAGACCAGGCAGCATAGCTCTCAACTGTACCACATTAGGAAGAACGTTCCTCATTTTACTTCACAAAAGCTCCCTGTTCCACATTGTGAGGACTTGTTCCACATTCAGTATTAACATTTTAAAGCAAAACTATATAGTAAATGATGCAAAAAATATATTATTCAATTAATAACATACTTTGTGAACATAAATGCAAACATTTTAACAGTGTTCTGAGCCTCCAAGATAAAGATTTGATTAAGTGTTCCACATTGTGCTCATTTGTTCCACATTTTGAGAGCCAGTGTTCCACATTTGGGGGACAAAAGGTCGAGAGGTATGCCGGGCAGTCCTGAGAACAAATTCTAAGTTTCTTCCCAAGGTGGTTTCTGAGTTCACCTTGAATCAGACCGTTGAGCTGCCAATGTATTACCCTATTCATACGAATAAGGGTGAGGCTCTTTTACATACATTGGATGTACATAGAATTTTGCTACTATGTCCATAGGACCAAGGAGGCCCGCAAATCAGATCAATTGTTTGTTTCCTTTGCCCCAAGAACCCTGGGGTCAGCAGTTTCAGAGCAGTGCTTGTCCAAATGGCTGGCTAACTGCATCTGTTTCTGTTATCAGAAGTATGAGAAACCTCTTACAGGGGAAGTCAGAGGTCACTCCACTAGGGGGATGGCTGCTTCCACAGCTTTCCCAAGAAATGTTTCTGCAGCTGAGATTTGCACCTCAGCGACCTGGAGTTCAGTCCACACTTTCACGAAGCATTACAGTTTAGACATTGCCTCTAGGCGTAGGGCCGGATTTGGCCTAGTTGTTCTGCAGGGTCTACCGTCTTAGACCTGCTCTGGTCGGTTCATTATCCTTCCTCCCTTGTTTCAGTGGTCTCACTTAAGGTGGCTGCTGGGGATTCAGTCCTATGTGTTATGTCCTACTGCAGGAACCGTCTCGAAGTAAAATAGTACAGTTAAGTAAGAATTTAATGTAACAGTAGATCTTCGAGAGAGGTTCCTGCAGCAGGTCACACTTCCCTCTCTCCTTCCCCCAGTTTTTCAGCACGTTCTTACAGGCTGTTCTGGATTGGGCGTTAGGATTTCCATCCTTTCTCCTGTCTTACCTGTTTGGGTCTCCAGCGGGAGAACTGGAAGGCGGACATGGGGACCACTCACTATATAGGGTCACGCTGAAGTCGTCTTGTGATGTTGGGTGGGCGGTCCCCTGCCAGACAGTAGCAAAAGTTTGCCATATGGTCCTGATGCCAGGGAGTGCTGTCCTATATGTTATGACCTACTGCAGGAACCTCTCTCGAAGATCTGCTGTTACAGTAAGTTCTTACATAACTGTACTTTATAGGTGAGTAACCTGTTTCTGTAGCAGTGTGGTACAGGCCTCACCTGGTCCCTCCTATGCCCAGGAAGGCGGACAAGCTGTACCATGCCCCCTTGGGGAGCCCTTTTTCTTCAGGCCCTGTTTGTCTGTTTCCATTGTCATAAATGTGGCCCACAACCACTCCAAAAGACCCCAACACCTCAGCTTCCTCCCTCCTGATAAAGGTGTTCTGGAAGCGGGACCTCATAGGGAAAAGGGTATTTGGCCCTTCTACCCTTGTCATAAGTGTGCTGAGTTATGTGGGGCATATGCTGAAGTACCAGAAACGAACGTCTGGGCCATGGCCAGATCTACTGCCCAGTCCCTTCCTGATGGTCCCCAAAAGCAAGAGAAGCTCAAGATCCTCTAGTCTGCGGCTAATGTAGACAGACCTCTATTGAGGGCTGCCTGTGATGCTGTAAATGCTTCAGCTGTAGGCATTTGCTTCAGGCCGTACTCCTGGCTCAGGGTATTGGGGATTGCGACTGATGTCCAGCAGTCCATCCTGAATGCTCCTTTCAGGGGCCACAAGCTCTTTGTGGGGAGACATGCAGGACATTTTCAGTGACCTGCAGGCCTTGGGTAGAACCCTGTGCTCTCTTCACTATGTCACTCCCTCCCACCAGAAGAGTGCCCTTTTGACGTGCCACCCACTGACCTTGGGCTGCCTCCAAACAGCCCACTAAGCGTAAAGCTTCCTCAGCCTTGTGTGTCCCCTCCTCCACTGAAAAGTCCTCAAGAGGTGGAGCAGTTGGCCCGATGGTGCTGGATGCCACGCCGGCGACGCGGGTTCAGTAGCGGGCTCGGGTTACTGGGCAGTTGGCAGGAGGAAGAGGATAGGCGTCCGGAGGATAGCTCTCTCGCCTGGGGAGGGTTAAGGGCTGTCCAATGTCCCAGTGACCCTGATGGGAGAAACAGACGCTTGGCATTTTAGAAAATAATCTGCGCTCGCTTGCAACTGCTTCGTTCAAAGTACGCTAGTGGTGATCTTTATTGGCCCCAGAAATGCTACTGTTTTTTAATGCTGTATATGAGCCATCAGTAAAAAATACTGACAGCTGAACACAACTAAAAAGGTACTGCTTATTTTTCTACTCCACAGTTGTCCACACTCTGTTCCCAGTGAGGAAAGTTAAATTAAAAATCTTCACCTTTTATATTCCACTTTTGTCCACTCTCTAATCGTAGTCAGGAAAGTTAAAAATCTGCACCTTCACCTTTACTTATGATTAAAATACACACAGCCAATTGAAAAACTCCAGGGTCACACGATAAACTATACCAAATATAAATAGCGCCACCTGGCTTTCTCCAAATTTCCAGCTTGCCTCTAAACTTGAAGCTGGAAATTATGGTCTATTCCACAGAGATGGTCTGCTCTTTCAGTAAGCTGTGTTTAATGAAGATTACTGCAAACAACGATGACAGTAAATAAAGGAGTAGAAAAGTAAGCAGCACCTTTTTACTTGTGTGTTTATGTATGTACATCTGTCAGTATTGTTTACTGGTGGCCCGTTCATAGTATTAAAAAATAGTAGCATTTGTAGGGCTAATAAAGATCACCACTAGCATACTTGACTGAACAAGCAGTTGCAAGCTAGCAACAAGATTTATTTTTCTGAAAATGCCAAGCGCGCTGTTTATAGACGCCGATTTGACCCTGTCGATATTTTTCACGGTGGTTTTGTCTGTATGCAGTTGACATGGAACCCCAGATGCTGGGTCTGATTGCATCAGCCATCACCATGGTCCCTCTGGCGTGGCTGCATATGTGCATCCCTCAATGGATTCTGAGGGTGCAGTGGGATCAGCGAACCGATGACCTGGAGCAGAGGGTCCTGGTCTCATTGCCTGTCAAGAAGGTTCTCCTGTGGTGGATGGAACTCTGCTGTTTACAAAAAGGGGTTCCTTTCCTCATTCTCTCCCCTCATCAAATCCTCAGCACGGTCGTCTTGTGGACAGGCTGCGGTACACACCTGGACCCCTGTCAGACTTGTGGAGGAGATGACTTGAACTCCCCTCGAGGCATCGTTCCTTATCAGTGTCCCCGAGATGAGGTGGTCCTTTATGGCCTGCAGGCTTTTCAGTCCCTCCTGTCTCCAGGCCCTCTGCTGGTGCAGATGGACAGTGTCAGTGTGATGCACTAGCTCAGCAAGCAAGGAGGGGTGCGTACTCTTACCCCCGTGCCAGGAGGCAATGAGGGTTTGGTATTGGACTTTGGACCATAGTCTAGAACCATCAGCTGTCCATGGTCCAAGTGCCCAAAACGTCCTGGCAGACAGGCTAAGCAGGTTGCAGTCTAGAATGCATGAATGGGAACTGCTCCCCTTGGTGGTAGAAAACCTTTTTGTCAGGTGGGGTTGCCCATAGTTGGACCTTTTTGCATTCCCCACACAACACAAAACTTCCGCTTTTCTCCTCTTTTGATCCAGGGCTTGGAGTTTTCTGGCAAGACGTGTTGCCTCTCTCATGGAAAGGGAGGTTTCTTTAAGCCTTCCCCCGATTCAAAAAGTGCTGGTCAAACTCCGGATGGGAGGGAGCCACCATGATCCTGGTGGCCCCCTTTTGGCTGTATTAGATTTGGTTTCCAGTGTTGCAGCAACTGGCGGTGGAGCCTGCAATTCTCCTTCCTCTGTGCATGGACTTGCTGTCACAGGACCAGTGAACCTTTGTCCACTCGAGCCTTTGGCTCCTTTACCTGCATGCCTGGCTTCTGAAGACGTACCCGTGGCCAGGTTTGGTGTGTCTGCTAAGGTGGCTGATGTCCTAGTGTCCACCAGAAAGCCTTCCACCAGGGCAGCTTATTCCATGAAATGGAAGCGATTTGCCTTATGGGCAGCCTTCCACCACTTGGACCTCTTTATCTGTCCGATGAACCAGATTCTTGAGCATCTGCAATCTTTATCTGGCGCCGGACTGAAATACTCATCACTAAAGGTGCACCTGTGTGCCATTTTGATTTTCGATGTGCCCACTGAGGGTCGTACGGTGGCCCGTATATTTCTGAGAGGCATCTTACACTTGAAACCTCCTATCTGTAACCCTGTCCTGGTGTGGGGCTTAAACTTTGTTCTAGAAAAACTTACTTTGGCTCCTTTTGAGACTGCTGTGACTCGCAAGGTACACTTTGTCATGGAAAGCATTATTTTTAGTGGCTATTACTTCTGCTCTGAGAATCTCCAAGCTACAAGCACTCGTGTGAACAACCTTATTTGGTTTTCCGCAAAGACAGGGTGTGTCTATGCACTAACCCTACATTCTTGCGGAAGGTGGTGTCTGAGGTTACCCTGTATCAAGCTATCCACCTGCCGATCTTCTACCCGGAGCATGCCAGTTTAGGGGAAGTATTGCTTCATACTTTGGATATACATAGAATCTTCAGATATCATGTTCACCGCACGAGGGACTGCAGGAAGTCCTCGCAATTGTTTATTTCTTTTGCCCCTGCGAAAGCGGGCGTAATGGTTTCAAAACAGTGTATCTGAATGGTTAGCTGACTGTATTATTTTCTGTTACAGAAAGCACAGTAATGAACTTCCGTGGGCTGTCCAGGGCCACTCTACCAGAGGCATGGCCACTTCTATTGCCTGTTTCGGTGGGTTTTCCTTAGCTGAGAGCTGTGCTGCAACCACCTGGAGCACTATCCACACCTTCACAAGGCACTACAGTCTGTACATTGCCTCCAGAAGATGGCTAATTTTAGTGTTGCTTTACCACAGGGCCGCCTTTCTTAGGTCCCTGTCTTTTTCCATGCTTCCTACCTGATCTCTTGTGCAGTACTGCTTGGGACTTGTTCCTAAGGTGTGACCTCCTGCAGGAGATATCCTGAAAGAAGATAGAACAGTTGTGTAAGAACCTACCGTAACAGTAATGCTGTCCCTCCTAGCTCCCCCTTTTTGTTCACAGTCTCCTGTCCTGTTATCCTCTCTCCAGGATGGTCTACCTTCTGTCTTCCATACTCCTTTTGGCAGGTCTCTCGGGCTCTCCCTCTGTCCCCTCAGGAGCCTACACTCGCTAGATGGTCTCTGGCAGGGAACTGAGGAGGGCATAGTGCCAGATAGACTGTTAGTGAAAAAGCTTCTTTATGATCCAGGTGCCTGATGGCAAAGGTTCCTAAGGTGTGACCTGCTGCAAAAGATACTCTCGAAGATCTACTGTTACGGTAAGTTCTTAAGTAACTATTCTATATTGTTGACTGAAATGGGAGTGGGACAATGTTTCTGTAATGGGGCAGCACATCTTTTGGTTTTTATTTATGGGTGGTGGTGGTGGGGGGGAGTAGTAGTTCATCAACTCAAGTACCTGTTTAAAATTCCTGTCTTCGCTCTTGAGAACTGGAAAGCCATGTCGGTGTAACTTCCAGTGTAGTCTTGTCAAGTACAGCCTGAGTGACAGTGATGTATTCTTTGGAGTTCATTTTACCAAAATGTGCTAATCCTGCACCCTCGTATCTCATCCTCCCTCTTCCCACTCTCTCCCATTCCCCCCACCCCATGCTTCTGGAATAGGTTGTGGTATAAAGAAGGTCAGCGCTGTAAATCTAAAGAGCAGTCAGTATGTAGCAATTCATGCCAAACAGATCCGAGGCCTGGCCTTTAGTAACCGTCCCGACAGCCTTCTACTTTCTGCAGCATTGGACAACACTGTCAAACTCACCAGGTAGGTAGCCCTTCTTGTTCCCTCCAGCATGGTCCACAAGTTGGTCCCTGGTGACTGCCTGTCGTGTGTGTGTGGTGATGGGGCTACTATTTGTACCAGTGAAAAGCCCTGGGGAGCAGGTAATAATGAAAAGGAAATATGTGCTGTTCCCTTAACCAGATTTTTACTGTATCAATGCAGTCTTGATGTTAAAGAGCAGTTGTGTGTACGTTCTTGTGGGCAGGGAGAAGGTGATGGTTATTGCCCCTTTCTGTGCTGGTGAACAATCTTATTTGAAGAAGGCAGTTAGAGCAGGCCACACCGGTAGGACTAAGCTGCACGGTGCTAGGACCACACGGAAAACTTCTAGCTAGCAGTCTACCATGGAGGACTACCCCCTGCAGACGTCGGTCAGCTGACATCAGCACAGCCTATATAGAAGGGCGGTCCCCCACACCACCTCGCTTCTTTTCCTGCTCTCGACCTGCACACGTTGGACCTCAGCGGATGCCGCAGCTACAGTCAACTGCCATTTTACACGCTTATTGCACTTCTTTATTTTAATTCTTCTGAGTGTTAAACATCAAATTCTTTGGTGTTTTTTCGACAAATCTGTCTACTGCACCAGCCTTGTCTTCTGACAGCTCCACTAAGTGTGCCTGTGGCAAACAGATTCCTGAAAAGGATGGCCATTCTGCATGTCTGATCTGCCTAGGCCCCAGCCACGACACCGAAGCCTGCCAGCACTGCCAAAAATTCAACCAGCCCACTTGAAGACTTTGTTTGTAAGCCTTGGAGAGCCATATCTTAAAGAGCTACTGACGTCTCAAAGAAAACTTAAAAATTATAATAATTAGGTACAATTCTGCTTGCATTCCATTTATATTTTATATATCTCTTTTCTCCATAATTTGTTACTAAAGAAATGTGTTTGAATATATGATCGTTGTCCCTTGGAGTTCATTCGTAGTTCATCTGCCTCTTTAGCTTACTCCCTACTTCAAGTCATAATCCTCTGTTGTAACATCACAATCTGTTGCCATGGGAGTAACTGTGAGGTCATAAGCAGTGCTCTGTTACTTCAGGTAGGGAGAAAGCAGCAGAAATAAATCTCTTCAGGAGCAAAGATCCTGTTTTCATGCAAATTACCTCACTATTAAATAATAGGGAGGAGGAACACAGAACTAATGGGAAGCACAAGCTGGACAGTGCCTAAAAATTACATATACAATAATGGATGGGGAGGTGGTTGTATCGAGAATGTTAGACACCCCCAAGGTGTGGGATGCCATATAAACCCCGAGAGCGAAGCTCGAGGGGTTTGTACAGGCATCCCACACCGAGGGGTGTCTAACATTCTCGATACAACCACCTCCCCATCCATTATTGTATATAATTGCTGGGGAACGCTTTTTTGCTTCAGCAATTATATAAAATACATTTTAAATTAACTTACTGCTGTGTCCAACTGGTGGTGAACTGCAGCATGCTGTGCGTTGAAGAGGACCGGAAGACCGCTTTCTACGCATGCCCACACACGTTATAATGGAAAATTATAACCCCCTTCCCCAATGGGAAAATGCGGTCCCCAGTTATTATATTTTGTTAAAGTTCTCCTGAACGTGTCACCAGCTCTTTAAAGCAGAAGTTGGTCGCCATTGTAAAGGAGCTGCAGGCTAGGAGCTTGTTGGCCTCGCCAGCCCAGTCCTCCAGGGCTTCTTCCTGTTCTCATAAGTCATCCAGGAACCAGAGGTTAGAGGAACGAGGTGTTAACGAGCTTGGTACATCCAGCAGACCAGACCTGAGTTTGATTCTCACAACCTCCACTTGCATACTGTGTGACTCTGAGCAAGTCACTTAATCGCCCAGTGCTCCCAGGCACCCCTGAAAACAGACACTTGTGCCTAGTGGGCCTTACCCAGTTACCAAAAGACTGAAAAAAAAAAAAAAACACAAAAAAGCCCCACAAACATGGAGACAAGCATTAGAAATGGGCCCGGTCAGCTTCTCTGTTGTGGTCACCCCACAAACCTTCTACCACAACGGGGTCGTCCCCTTGCAGGGTATCAGCCCCACCAGCCCACTCCACCTCCTCCGGGCTTCCGGTGGCTCAGCTTCCCACCCTCATCTCTTTCTCGGACAGCAGTTCCTCTGGGCAGGTGACTTCATCTCCTACCCCTGATGCTCAGGCCCTTATCCTGTACAGGCTCTCAGCCAGGTGGCATGGCTGGTGTTAGTTCTTTGAGCGGCTGCTTTTTCACTGTCATCCCACCGGCCCCAGCATTGCTTTTGCTGGCTCCCACCCTGCGGGCCGCCACCAGTCTGGCCAGGCAACACCTGCAGCTGGCCGATACTGTCTGTTCTACTCCGGCGTCGCCTCTGCCTCCTACTTGAGGTTCTCCTTTTCCTCAGATGCCGGCTTCTCTTATGGGACTGGGACTGGCACCGGTGGACCTGTTGCCAGGCCGTGTTAGGCCTGCACCCACTGGACCGCCACCAGTCCTGCTGTAACCTGAGCCTTTGGGTCTGGCACCAACTTCGCTGCTGCTACAGCCTACACCACATCCAGCACCCATTGGTACATTGCTGGATTGTTACCTGGTGAGCCAACACCGGGGTACTCTTCACTGGCTCCTCAGCCGATGTTTTCCAATCCACCATCCCTTCCATTCCTGCTGGTGTACAACATTGCACCCCAGGTGAACTATAATGTCTTTTTTTTGGCGTGGTGGGCCTCCATGCAGAAGCAGACCCCCGGCCCTCAGGGCCTGCCTCCCATCCCCCACTGCCCCTGCCGGACCCGCAGCCCAAGGCTTCTGATTGGACGGGTCCCAGTGAACCGCAGATGCAAGGGTCTAAAGGTGTGTGACCTGACGTCGGTTCAGGCTCTGGGAGGGACAATCGCTGGCCTCTGACATCAGTCCCTGATAGACTACAGAGGATGACTGAATCTTTGGGGTCTTCTCCTTTCTGGACGAGTTTTCGGAGGGGGAGGACTAGCCAAAGGAGTTGCTCAAGCACCACCCACCCCCGACGATCCATCCTTTATGGATGTTATGCGTCACATCCAGTCGCTGATGGGCTGGGAGGCTGAAGAACAAGACCCAGAGAGGTGTCACTTGGTGGTGTCCCTCAGGCTTCGGGATGCCCTTCCTTTGGTGGTACCCCCTGTGATTGACTCCTATGAGGATGTCACCAAGGCAGCCTGGGCCCACCCTCCTACTACCGCGCCTCTACCTAAAAAGGCAGATTGCCTTTACCATGCCTCAGTGGGTAAGCCCTTTTTGGGCAGTCACCCTAGAAACCTAGAGTTTGATGGCAGATAAGGACCACTTAGTCCACCCAGGCTGCCCATTTCCCTACCTATTGGATAAGCTGCAGATCCTAGTTAACCAACACCGTATTTCCTCCTACCTCTAACTAAAGTTGCATTATGTCTGTCCCATGCATTCTTGAATTCCCCCACTGTTTTTGACCCCACTACCTCCTCAGGAAGGCCATTCCATGCGTCCATTCCTCCAGTTGCCCCTGAGCCATTCCCCCTCCATCTTCAAATTGTGCCCCCTTGTTCTTGCACATCTCTTTTTCTGGAAGATGCTACCCTCTTGGACTCTGTTGATTCCCTTGAGATACTTGAAAGTTTCTATCATGTCCACCCCTCTTCCTCCTTTCCTCGAGGGTATGCATATTAAGCTCCTTTAGTCTCTTCGTTTGGCTTCTGGGGCAGACCATGCACCATTCTAGTTGCCCTCCTGTGGACTGCCTCCATCCTGTCTGTCCTTGCGGAGATGTGGTCTCACCAGCTGCCTGTACAGAGGGATAATAACTTCTGTTTTGTACTGGTGATGCCTCTCCCTGTGCATCCCAGTTTTCCCCTAGCCTTTCCTACTGCCTTCTCACATTGCTTGCCTACCTTTAGGTCGTCTGGTATGACTAACCCCAGGTCCCTTTCCATTTTTATTGCTGTTAGTACCCCCCCCCCCCAAATTGTGTACTCTTCCCCAGGGTTTTTGTTTTCCAGGTGCATTACTTAACACTTCTTTGCATTGAATCTAAGCTGCCATACTTTTGACCATTCCTTCAACCTTGCCAAAGCCCTGCTCATCCTTTCCACCCGCCTTGTGTATCAGTCTTTTTGTAGATCTTTGTGTCGTCTAGAAAGAGGCATACTTTTCCTTCCAGCCCCTCCGCATTGTCACCTATAAAGACATTAAAGAGGATCGGAACCCTGCTGTATCCCACTAGTAACCCCCCCCCCTTCCTTCGGAGTGGACTTTGTTTATTATTGCCCTCTGTGTCCTGTTGTCCAGCCAATTTTTTACCCAGGCTACCTCCCTGGAACCCACTCCCAGGCTGGCTCACTGGTTTATTAATCTTTTGTGTGGGACTGTGTCAAATGCCTTGCTAAAGTCTAGGTAGGCCATATCTACAGCCCTTCCCTGGTCTACTACTTTGGTCACCCAGTCAAAGAAATGTATTAAATTTGTCTGACATGACCGTCTCGCTGTAAATTCATGCTGTCTTGGGTCCTGTGCCCTGCTGGCCTTCAGGTACTCAGCAATTCTTTCTTTCAGAAGTGATTCCATAGCCGGCCCGGTGGTGCTGAGGGTTGAGGCACTGTATGCCACACCTCTCGCCACGCCAGTGACTCCGGGTTGGGAGCGACCTCGGGTGCCGGGGGGTAGGATTGAGTATCCCAGGGACTGCTTTTCTCAGGGGAAGGAATGACCGCAGATGTACTGGCTCCTGGTGGTGGCTAGGGGTTAGTGCATGTAGCGGTCCACAGAGAGGGTGGTGCGGGGCAACGCCGGACGTGCCATGTGAGGGGGCGCAAACGACAGCATCCGTGCTGTCATTGCACACCCGCCCTGAGGGAAGGATCACGACCGGAAAAATCCCTACGAGCACAATGAAGGCAGGATCCAGTGGCGCTGCCGCAACAGACTCACCCATATAAAGTAATTCCATTATTTTCCCCTACCACTGAGGTCAAACTAACAGGTCTGTAGTTTCCTGCCTCTGCTTTGCTCCCACTTTTGTGAAGGGGAATCGCATCCGCCCTCCTCCAGTCCTCAGGTACCACACCATCCTCACATGATTTGTTAAAAAGGGTAGTCAGTGGTGTCACTAGTTCTCCCTTTAGTTCTGTTAGAATTCTGGGGTGAATCCCATCAGGTCCCATTGCTTTGTCCTGCTTCAGTTTTAGGAGTTCTTGCAGGACCCTTTCTTCAGTGAATGGACTGATATCGCCGCCCCCAAAAAAAAAAATCCAGTGTGCTTCTGTTTTTTGGGTTAGGTACCTCCCCATCTATTCTTTTGTGAATACTGAGCAAAAATATCTCTACCTTTTCACTGTCACCTTCTGTCCACCCCCTTCCCTTTATTAAGCCTCAGTATCCCTCCCTTGGTCTTTCTTCACTCCCTAATGTACTTATAAAAGGTTTTATCACACTTCTTAACAGAGTTGGCCATCTTCCTTGGTTTGGGCCTTTGCTATTCTGACTGCCTTCCCCCGCTTCCTTTTGCTTTAACTGATGCAGTTCTCTTTCCTGCTCCATCTGTGATCCCTTATACTTCCTGAATACTATCTTTTTCTCCCTAACCTTCCCCACCACCTATTTTGAGAACCATGGTAGTTTTTTCCTTCGTCTTGTTTTATTTATTTTATTTACTAAGTCTAGGATTACAAGTACCTTTGAGCCAAGGCTCTTTTACAAAGGTTCCACGTCAGAGACTGGACAATACAGTAGTACACAGTGGAGCAAATGCAATATACAATAAAGCAAGTGCAAGTTTAGAGAAGATAAAACAGATTTAACATACAGTTGCATAATAATACAAGGAAAAGCTTGCCAGGAACAGTTGTCAGCAGAACAGAAATGCAGGAAGTGTAGTGGGGTGGAATGGTGGGGGTGGGGGCGTGGGGGGATAGGGTAGAGGGGAGGGAGTGGAAAGAAGGGGAGAGAAAGGGGTACAGGACTAGGACTGCGGGAATGAGCTGAGAGGGCCGGCTAGGTATGACAGTCGCAGGTGCTGGAGGCAGAGAGGTGGAGACGGAGGCTTGATTTGAATTGTCCTAGCTTGGGAGAGGAGGAGATCATCTCAGTGTTAAGGCTGTTCCACTAGCACGGAGCCCGGTAGGCAAATGAGCATTGATCCATGGAGGTTCTGCAGAGTGGGACCAACAGGCGATGAAATTCCGAGCCTCTTGTGTGACGGGGGTTACTACTTGGGCTGAGGAGAGATAGTACCCCAGGGGGTGCCAGGCCCATAGTGATCTTCTTAGCCATAGTACAGGTTTGATATTTTATGTGATTAGATAGTTGCAGCCAGCCAGATTGGGCGTAGAGGTCGCATGTGCGGGTTAGGCGGTGAGACCCAGTGATTAGGCGAGGAGCTTTGTTGAGTGAAGTGAAGATGCATCTGAGGGCCGTAAGAGTGGCCAATCCGTAAATGATGAGGCCATAATCGATGATAGAGACAATTGAGCTTTGCACTGCAGTGCGCAAGGCAGCAGGAGTTAAGCTAGACCTGTGCCTGTAGAGAAGGCCAAGACGCTGTTGGCAGCCTTAGCGACATTGTCAATATGGGACACATAGGACAGGTTGTTGTCAAGAGTGATCCCTGACGGACTTCCGGTGACGTCATGCACTGAAAAACAGCTAGGTCGCGGAGCTCTCTCTAGAAAACGACAAATTGCCTCTAATTAACTACCTAAAACGAAATCAAAATAAATCATTGTTGGTAGGAGGTAGCAAAATGCCTAAGAAAAGAGGAGATGCCATCCGCAGATCCCCGAAACGCCTGGATGGGGAGAGATTCCAAGAGGAAGACTCGGAGAGCGGAGACTCGTGGGCGTCCTCGGCTTCACGCCATAGTAACAGTCAGGCCGATCAGGTCCCACTTTCCATATTACAGAGACAAATGTCACAAATGCTAGCAGAGATTCGCGATTTCAGAAAGGAAATGCGATCGACTGCCACAGCCCTCCGCACCGACTTAAGCAAGTTGGAACAAAGGCAAAGCGATTGTGAAGAGCAGCAGACAACTACGGACAAAAGTGTCGAAGAGGCCGAACGTGCTATAGTTCAGATGCACACACAAGTGAAAGGCCTGCAAGACCGGGCAGAAGATGCTGAGAGCAGGAGTCGACGGAATAACATCCGACTCTCAGGTCTCCCAGAGGATGTAGAAGGCACCGAAATCATTCCATTCACCCAGAAACTGCTAAGAGAAGCTTTAAAACTGCCTGAGGAGATTACACTGGAGATGGAAAGGGTGCATCGTACACTTGGTCCTAAGCCTGCGGCAGGGGCATGCCCTTGCACACTCTTAATAAAGTTCCTCAGGCACCAGGAGAAGGAAAAGGTGCTCCACACGTCCTGGAGACAGGGGACGTGCTCTACGGATCTAATAGGCTTTACCTGGAAAATGACTTTGCTCCCGAGATAATGGCCCGCAGAAGGACCTACATCCCAGTCATGAGGGCCCTAAAAGCGGCTGGGGTGCGATTTAAAACCCTATATCCTTCTAGAATAATGATCCAGTTCAAAGAAGGGACCCTTACGTTTGATAATGCAACGGCAGCAATCGCTGAACTCAGATCCAGAAAGATGGAGGTTCCCCAGCAACGTCCAGGAGCGGAAACATCCATTGCATCCAAACTGGCCCAGAAAGCATGGAATGTCAGTCAGCGGGACTCCCGGCGCCGCCAAGGTGCAGAAGCCATACAGTCAATAGTCAACACGTTGAAATCCAGAACCAGAGGCGCTCCGGGGAGCGGGGCGACTGCACCAGACACCAAGACCTGATTGGAGCGCAAGTATTAACGCGGACTATGACTAATAGTTAAACCTCGACTGAAATAATACACAATAGTTAAGATCCAGCAAGAGTTAAAGTAAAATTTAAAATAAAGGTACTGATCGGGGAGGATGGGCCGAGGGAATTGGGCGAGGAAAGGGAGGGAGGGCCTAAGCACAAGGTGGTTAGAGGCACAGATATACTCCGAGAGTTCTATTAGTGGCAAACTGGTCAGACCCACGGGGAGGGAGGGAGAAGGGGATGTGGGTTGCTGAGCGGAAAGGTAATGTGTTAAGGAGCCGTTTGAACTAAGGGAAGCAGCTCGGACATAGCAGAGCATACTCTGATCGGCCAATTATTGCAGGCTCATAGCGAAGGACCCTCCAGTCAGCTCGAAGAATGCAGAGGTGGGGGGGGGGAGGAGTGGATCGAGGCTTTGACCAGGGCCTTGGGAGTAAGAGGTAAGATAGCGTGAGGAAGACCTGTAACAGGCGGGAAGTAGGCCTCTGAGACCCACCTGTGGGGAATGGGCAGGATCTGTGAAGGCTCCCCTTTGTGGATGGTTGGACATGGCTAGAGACAACATGCTAGTCCCCAGGCCTAAAACAAGGGAAAAACTCATGTCGGAGCTGGCGGCAGTATAGCGTTTAGAAGAGCTAGAGCCGATTTGGGCTACAGCATTATGATAGGGACGCACGCAGCACTTGGAGACCAAACAGTTGAGCATACAATTGGGTAAACAATCACTGCTCCCTTTGATTTAATGAAGGCTATGACTGTGGATCAGCTCCCCATAATTAAATACTAACGCTGAACGAAGGGAAGAGCTCTGAGGGGGGGGGAAGCGAGGGGAGGGAGGTTCCGCTTAGGCCGTGAGAAGGCCAAACATACACACGAGTGGCTGGAATATAGGAGGTCCAGAATTAAGAAGTAAGCAGGTAGCCACTTGTTTTCCCCCAGTGTTCCGTAGGCTCCTCGGTGACTCAGACTCCGGTGTTCAGGGAGAAGAGTCACTAGGTCCCCCACTAATGACAGTGGCCAGGGTACCCCCCACATGCACTCGGGGAGACAATGAGGTAGATCGGAGGTGGTGGAGGGAGTTGGGTGTCTCTTGCCAGCAAGTCTATATTGCAGGGATAAGAGTGGGTAATAAAGTAGGAGAGGGGAAGGGAAGGGGTGAAGAAGTGAATATAATGAGAGAATAGATGAAACCGAATGAGAGGGGGAAAGAAGCAGCGAAGCCAATGGGACAGGAAGGAAGCATTAACATAGAGGATAGAAGCCCTGCAATCGATTGTTAGAGACAATGATTTACAGGGTATCTGGGAGGTAAAAAAAAAAAAAGGGGAGGGCGGGTCATATACACTTGAGATGAAGACTGGACCAAATGGAGCAGTCTACACCAGTCGAGACATAGTGGGCGTGGACAAATGGGACCATCCCCACAATTCTGGACGGGCGGGGGACCCTTTGCCCACTGGAGGTGGGTCGGGTGCCCCCCCCCCCATTTTTGTGCCACGAATGGGGACCCACTGGGTTGGGGTGGCGACATAACCAGACAGTTATAAGTGATGCAACACAGAGTATATCTCTGGGAACCCGTGCTGTGAGTTGGGGTAAGGCTGCCATACTACAAGTAGGAGAAGCCTTTTGGAGGGGGGGGGTGAGAGCCACTTAATGCCCCCATAGGGGACAAAGTCGCCGCTTACCCCTGGTGGAACCAGTAATTGAGCGGATGCTGCTGAGCCGCAGGTGGGACATACCCATCTAGGCAGAAGAGGGATAACCATCCCATTCACTTAGTTAAACTCCCTTTTCGGTCAATAAAAATCCCGAGGGAGCTCGCGACACAGCCATGACGGTCACCTATCTCACTTACCTTTATCCTATAGGTACGCTGATACCTAAGGCCCACAATAAATAAGGGCCGCCAAGGTAGGGTTGCATCCCTACCACTAGATCAGGGCCCAGCCCAGATCGGTGGAAGTGCCAATTGATGTTGATTTGACCATGTTGGTCAATGGGTGGTATGTTACACCTCAGTTATATGTTGTCTTATATCTGTTGTTCTGTTGGTGTTGTTTCATATATCACAAAGTCATCAAACTCACGCAATACAAAGTATGGTTGCAAGCCCGATATAGGTCTGGGGGGCTGTCCCGCGGGGGAGCAGGGAGGCCGGGCATTAAGCACAATAAAAACCCAAAACAATGTTTACCCCGGAGTTAAAACTACTGTCCCTGAACATTAAAGGTCTTATCTCACCAATTAAAAGAACAAGGGCATTAGCCTACATTAAAAGATCAAAATCAGACTTCGTTTTCCTACAAGAAACACATAAGAGTCCGGCTGAACATGCCAAGCTGGCTAGATTAAGCAGAGGGCAAGTATATCACTCTTCTTGCAAAGATGGTAGAAGAAGAGGGGTAGCTATTATTGTACCTTCGCACACTCCATTCCAAGCAGAAACAACCTGGTCCGACCCAGAGGGCCGACTAGTAATTGCTCAAGGGAAAATTAATGATACAGAAGTAACACTCGCAAACGTTTACTTACCGTCTGGCATTACAGTCCCAAATTTAAAACCGTTACTGGATAAGATAATTCAGAAGACTAGGGGCATCCTCTTACTGGCAGGTGACTTCAACCTAACCTTGGACCCTCGGGTGGACTCCACTAGTAGGACACCCCAGAAGCAAACAGCTACCCAAAAGTTTTTTAGGAGGTTTCTATCAGAGATAGGTTGGTGTGACATTTGGCAGAGATTACACCCAAATACAAGAAACTACTCGTATTACTCCCCGGCACACCACACTTACTCCCGAATCGACTATGCTTATACCCAAATAGAAAACCTGGGCACCATACAGAATGCCTAGTTCGGGGATATCTCGATTTCAGATCACGCCCCCCTGATGATTTATTGGGATCTGGGCCTACAACCGAGAAACACGCAGTGGCGATTAAACCCGTTTCACCTGCGGTCAAAAAAATTTAGGGAATTCATCTCAGATAAAATTACAGAAATCCTCACAGATAACCCCCCTCACGACTCTACTCCGTCAGTACACTGGGACACAATCAAAGCAGTCCTTAGGGGACATATAATCAAATATACAGCGGAGCTAGGGAGGCAGCGTAAGGAACAAAGGACCAAACTAGAAGATACCCTCCATTTCCTTCAAATGGCGCATCAGCAAGGGGATGTGTCCGTCCTACCCCAGTTGCAACAAACCAAACGGGAGTTAGATGCATTACTCCAACAACAAACTGAAATTGCCTTAATGTATCTGAGGCAACGATTTTACGAAGTGGGCCCATGAGCAATGTGGCTGCTCGCATACCAAATACGCAAACAAAAGAAAGGTGCAACGATTGCATCAGTCAGGCACCCCATGGGAGGCCAACCCCTCTTTAAATTACATGACATTGTGGACGCCTTTACAACATTTTATAAAACCCTCTATACCCCAAGAAGATGCCATCCGATGCTCAGATAAGGGAGTACCTGGATTCAACTACACTTCCATCACTTACAGAGGCACACAGGGAAACCTTGATGGACCCCATTACTATGCCAGAGATAGTACAAGCATTAGCTAAAGCTAAATCAATGAAAGCCCCGGGGCCAGATGGTTATAGTGCAGAATTCTATAAGACTGCGAAAGCTCAGATCACCCCTTCACTTCTAAAAGTCTTTAACTCTGTGCTAGAGGGAGAATCCCTGCCCCAGTCATGGTCCTACGCAACCATTTCTGTGATACCCAAACCAGGCAAGAACCCCCAAAACTGTGCCTCCTATAGGCCAATATCTGTTCTTAACCAAGTCTATAAAATATTCATGAGTATACTGGCACATCGTTTGGACCAGATACTTCCCTTAATAATACATAAAGACCAAACGGGATTTGTAAGAGCCCGAACAACCATGGATAGCATCAAACGATCCTTATATATAGTGCACCAGATGCAAAATACTGGGAACCCGACAGCTCTGGTAAGCCTTGATGCAGAAAAGGCCTTCGACAGGGTCACCTGGCCCTTCCTATATCAAACTCTAAACAGGTTTGGATTTCCCCCCTCCTTTGTCCAAGCCCTCCAGAACATATACTCTGCTCCCCAGGCATGTGTGAAAGTGAACGGGCACCATTCGGGGTACTTCCGACTTTATAGAGGCACCAGACAAGGATGCCCTCTTTCACCCTTATTGTTTGCCATGGTCATCGAACCCTTAGCACAGCAAATCCGGGAGTCCCAACGAATTCAAGGGATTAAGGTAGGTGATGTTGAACATCGAGCCGCCTTGTACGTGGATGATATCCTCCTGTATCTCCAGAATCCCGACCAAACTATTCCCGTAGTGAGGCAAGTCCTAGACTCTTATAGTTTGGTGTCAGGTTATAAACTGAACTTTACTAAGACGGAAATCCTTACCTTCCGTTATACACCTATGCAAAAGACCCGAGATATCCTACCGGGAAGATGGGACTTACAGAAGCTGAAATACCTAGGCATTTATATACCACAGGACGCCACAAAATATTATAAGCAAAATTATGAGCCATTCATCACACAACTAAAACAGGATCTACAGAATTGGGCAACTATGCCTTTAAACCTCTCCAGGAGAGTAGATTTAATCAGAATGATAACCCTGCAGAGAGCTTTATATCTATTTCAAAACATTCCTCTATATATACCACTAAAAACTTTTCATGAAATAAACCGCCTGATAAGGAACTATATATGGGCCCACCAAAAACCTCGGGTTCGCCTAAAGGTACTCTCCCTCCCCCGTCAATATGGAGGCATAGCACTCCCGGATCTAAAGCTTTACCAGCAGGCGATTACCCTTACACAAGTAATGACGCGACAGACTAGAACCTCCACCCCGCACTGGCTGGAAATAGAAAGGGTATTGATGCATGATCGGGCTCTCTTGGGGACCATATACCGGCAAGAACCGGGAGAAAGAGCCCTATTGATGACCACCAACCCCTGGTTAACGGCGCAACTTAAAAACTGGTATCTGCTTAAAAAATCCCAAAGGCTAATGCCTTACCAGGCTCTCATTTGCCCGATCTCAAGCCTAACTGACTTCCCTCCCAACAATATAGATAATGGCTTCCTTAAATGGGAAAGGCACGGGCTAAAGTATTTGTTACAGGTGGTGACACAAGGTAATATCTGGTCCTACACAGAGATTCAAAGAAAATTTCACCTTCCACACAGAAATTTTTTTCGCTACCTCCAATTGCGTCATTATGTGGAGGGCCTCCCGAAAATACTCTGGAACCCACAGGGATACCCAGCCCTGATTCAATGTCAAATACAATTAAACACATCAGGGAGGCAAGATCACCTGAACTCATTATATTATCATACCCTTAACTCACAAAAGGAATTCCTCACAGACAGTATTCGCACACAGTGGTCTCAGGAAACTGGGTATCAACTTTCCCCAGAGGAATGGCAGCAGGCATGTAGCCTCTCAGCCCGGGTTACTAGCTCGCATCAGTGGTGAGAATTCGCTTGGAAGATTCTGGTGCGTTATTTACGATCCCCAGTGGTCACAAGCCATTACTCCCCAAGTAACACTGCACAGTGCTGGAGGTTATGTGGGGAATCACGGGCCAACTTGACCCACATTATGTGGGTATGCCCAACCCTCCAGGTATTCATCACGCAGTTAGAGGCCCAACTGCAAGAATTTATAGATCCACAGCTTCAACTGACTCTAGAGATGTTTCTATTTCTCAAATTCCCCAAAATACATAGAAGACCTAATACCAGATACCTACTTTCTTTGCTCCTGACTGCAGCAAAGAAAGCAATCACCAGACAGTGGCTAACAACAAAAGTCCCCACAATCCAGGACTGGTGGGATATTACAAAACATATTTACAGTATGGAGAAAATAACGCATAGCCTAAATGAACAGGGAGAGAAATTGACTGATAGATGGATACGCTGGCAAATATACTACACGCTGAAAGACTCCACCTTCATACCCTAAGGTACCTTAATTGGGGAACCCCTATGAGGCACAGATAAGAAGAGTGGAGAATTGGAATTTGGAGCCCCTGGCCTGGCCTCCCTGGGCCCCCGTGGGAAAGCAGGGTAATAATACTTGCATAAAAGGACTTATGTACATCAGAAAGGGCAAGATGGGATTGGGGAAGGAATAACTATTTGGAAGGGAGAGGCATGTGAAACTAAGTAATTATAATAACCAGATTGTAACCCGAAAACGGGAGGAGATATAAACAAACCTTGGGTTGTCTTCCTGCACCTCCCTCTAGAGAGGAGGAGACCATAGGGAAGAACCGACAGAGATGTCGGGGTACCAGAAGGATCTGACCGACACACAAAACCAGTGTCTAGCTTTGTGGGGACTAGGACCCCCCTCATTGAGTAACAAAGGAGAGAGGGTCAGTCCGCCTGGAGCCTACGGCACCTCAAACCTCTAGGAGAATTTTAAATATTAACCCCCCAGACCTAGTGGCTGAATGCATGGACCTATAATACCAGACAGGAACTGTAAAAATGAAGGACGAAACCTTGCTGTGAATGTATTTTATAATGTTCTGACAAATAACCGTACAATATGGAAACTATGAATGTTTTTATAAGTATGTGAATGTTGGTGACTTATATGTATATAAGTTGAAAACTCAATAAAAAGAAGAATTTCAAAAAAAAAAAAAAAGTGATCCCTAAGTATTTGAAGGTTAGAACCTGTTTGAGGTTTGACCCATGTTGGTTCGATATGATCGGGGTGACTTGTGTTTGCTTCACACAAAGGCTTGCTGCCTCTGGGATGGCAGTTTTGATTTTTCCCCATTGCTTCTCCACCCCTCCTCCTAAAGTCCAGTACCCTCGTTTTTGTATAGCTTGACTCTATGGCTGTGATTATCGTGAACCAGACTGTTTGGTGGTCGCTTGTTCCTGGATGGCTACCCACTTCTAAGTCCGAGATCCTCTCTCTGTCCCCGTTTGAGAGTACCAGGTCTAGGATTGCTCCCTCCTGAGTGGGTTCCAGCACTGTCTGAGGCATGCCCTCTGTAGGGGATCGAGAATGACCCTGCTCTGGGATTTTGCTGCAGCAAACGTGCTCAAGTTAATATCTGGCATATTTCAATCAATCAATCCAAATCTTTATTTATCCAGGCAGGCACCATTGAGCAAGGCTCATTTGCAAGGTGGACCTGGTAATGAATACATCAAAGTACAGTACAGAAGCAGGTATACAAAAAGCAATAATATACAAGGAAGAAAAACATATATACAGTGTATACAGTACAGTACAAGGTTGAAATAAATAAAAAAGCAATATTTTACAATGTGTCCCCTGTTTTTCCCATACTAAGGATGCCTTCTATCATTTCCTTATCCTTTTCCTCCCCCTGAGATGGGGGTCTGTATACAATCCCCAAGTGGATTGTGGTGCCATTTCATGTCTCCAAGGTGACCCACAGTGCCTCTTCTCCTCCCCCGTTTACCCTTTAGTTCTGTTGCTTTGATCCTTTCCCTTAGATAGAGAGCTACTCCACCCCCTCTTTTACCCTCCCTGTCCCTCTTGTAGATTGTGTACCCTGGTATGTTGACATCTCAGTCATGGTTCTCTGTGAATTTTCTGTAACTGCCACAATATCCAGGCATCCTTCCTCCATCAAGGCCACTAGTTCAGGAAGCTTGTTACCCCAGACTACAGGCATTGGTACTCATTGCCCTCCATTTTTTGATGGCCTTGCCCCTTTTAGCCCCATCCCTGTCCTTACTGCCTTTTTCTCCATTTACCCCTGCCCTACTCCCTATCGACTTCTCTACCTTGACGTTTACCTCGCCAACTACCCTGCTTTGTGGGGAGAGGCTGGGAATTCGCTGCTCTTTTTCAGTGCCTCCCCCTTGGCTAGTTTAAAAGCTTGCCAATGAAGCATTTAAACTTATTACCTAGGATCCTGGTTCCCCCTACCGGACAGATTCAGACCATCGTGCCAGTATAGGCCTCCAGGTAGACCCCCAGTCCCCAATGAAGCCAAAACCCTGAGTTACACAACCAGTGTTACAACCATTCATTGAATTCCATTGTGTGGAGTACTATAGCTTCACCAATGCAATAGACAGTCTGCACCTCTGAGAAGGTTACCATGCGTGCTACTTGTCTAAGGCCCCCTCCCTAACTCCTTAAACTCCTCCTGCACTGCTCTGATCCCATTCCTAGCTAGGTCGTTTGTTCCTAGGTGTACAGTGATGTCCAGCTCCCTCTCCTGTGCAGCTGCTTCCGTGATGCTGAGTATTCGCTTCCTGTCCCTCCATGCCATGGCACCAGGCAAGCACCATACCTCCCTTCCCCAGTTCTACCCCCCTAACATTTGAGTCCCCCACTAGGAGCAGTTTCCTTCCCCCCTGAGAGGTCCTGTGCCACCCTCCTGTGGGTCTCCTTTGTAGAGGTTCCCAGCAACCTCCTTGGTCTCCACTGCAGGTGCCTCCAAGAGGAACCACTCTCTGCCAGAACGGCATATGAATTGTGGAGAGGTACAACTGGAGGGATGCGCCTCTGTTCCACCACCCTCTCCCTCCCTGACCCCGCCGTGGTGCAACTGCTTCTCTTTGTTGGCAACCTCTGAGGCAGCGGCAGCAACCCTGATGGTCCCTGGGTGGGGGGGAGGTTTTGCTACTCCTTGCCAGGTTGGCCTGGAGATGGGCCACCTCCTCCCTCACAGCAGAGAGGTGCCTGCAAATAGGGCAGAATTGCAGCCTTCAGAATGTGTTCTGGAAGACTCCCGGCCCACAGCCAGTGCATTGCACACGTCTCTCTCCCTTCCTGTTTAAGATTTTTTTTCTTTTTTTTTTGTTAGTGTGCACGAGTGTATGCATGCGTTTGCACCCTACGCTATATGCAGGGCTGTTGCCTTTTGGGGAAGTGATGTCAGAGCCCCTTGTATAAAGGAAATTATGCCCTTGGGGTGGGCAGGGTGAGGGACAACGTGGGTGGGCCAAATCTGTGCCTACCAGAAACAATCGGATACAGCTCTGGCCCACTACCCCGATGAGTGCTGTCCTCCTTTTCAGCAAGACAACCTGCACAGCACTTTAACAGAAAATATACCCTGCAAAAAACAATTTCAGTCAAAGAAAAATAAAGCAGTTGAGCCCAATACTTATGATGCAAACATCCCTTGACCCAGCCTTGTACAGTCTGGTGGTCTGTGCTTAGAAGGCAATCTGAGCAAACCGTTCCAATCTCTTGAGGCACTGTCTGGGTCAAATACAAAACTTCACTAACCTGCCCAAAACTGCAGGACTTGCAATGAAAAATCCTTAGCTACCAATGAATACTTCACTGTACCAAAAATAGTTTGATGCAAAATGTCTCCAAAGTACTAGTAAACAACAAGCCAGCTGTCCACAAGGTAGAAAAAAGTCTGCCTCTGGCGCCATTCCTGGCTCCAGGTGTCTGGTTTTGCCCAAGACATATAGGCTAGTATTTTGGATGCCCCCTTTCGTGGGGCGATCCTTTTTGGGCTGATGTCCAGGACATTATTTCTACCTTGCAGGAGTCCGGCCAGGCCCTTAAGTCGGTCCACTCGCTCAATCACACCCAGCCCAGAGTGGGCTAATGTCAGTCCTTTCATTAACCCTCCCGTAACGAGTCTTGGGGGTCAGCCGGCCAAGGGCTAGCAGAAGTTCAGGGCCACATCAGCCCCTGCCAGTGCCAGAGCCTCTGGAGCTCTGTCGTCGAGGCACAGATCAGGAAGCATAGGAAAACACAGGAGCAGTTGTAGAATTTGCAAAAAGTGTTTATTAGTACTAGCAGTAACATTAAAAAAAAAAATAAACTTCTTCAGTATAACTATGTACAAAGGCAAAATAAAGAGAGAAGATCCATCTGAGTTTTCCTTCAATCTCTGTGTGTCTTGCAAGCCATTGCAGCTCTGTCTTATAAGTCCTTGCAACCCCTCTTCTTAAAAGGCATCCTGTTTTTTTTCTAAACTATTCTTGCATATTTCAGGCAGGTGCAACCAGAACACAGTGTCCCAGAACTGAGGCCCCTTCTCCATGGCTTCTGCAAAAGGCTTTAAAATTGCATTTTGGGTTAACCCCTTGAGTTTCCAATAGCTTTCTGCAATCCTCCTAAACTATAATTGTATACATTTCAACAGTAACACTATATAATTTCTAAACAAAGGGATCCCAATATAAGTTACATTTCCACATAATGATTTGCATATATTTTTTTACTAGCAGATATGCAAGGGAGGAAAAGACAGAAACCGCAAGGGAAAACTGAGAGGCAAAGAATTGCGAGACTGTCGGGGTGATCAAGTCCTAGGTCTCACGAGACAAGAGACAGGAAAAGAAAGAACAGAACATATCCCTGCATTCAAACTCTCCGTAACAACTGGGACAGGGTCCTATTCAACCCTGTCCCATATACCCCCTCCTTAAGAGGGAACCTGTTTGATAAAACGGGTTTCCAAAACGTTCTATTAATTCTCTACTAACATTAGTTTCTAACTTTCAGAAATTAAGCACATGTGCAGCATCCTTTTTTCTATAACAGTACAGCAAACAGTAAAGTTTAAACTCATACATTTGTTTTTCAACCGTTACAACCCTCAATTCCTGATCCACATCTTGACAGAAAATCATCATTGCTATTCTCTTTACCAGATTTGTGCATCACCTTGAATTTAAATGGCTGTAGTGCCAGGTACCACCTTGTGATTCTGGAATTATCTTTCATTTGGTTAAGCCAACAGAGAGGTTTGTGATCTGTTGTAAGTACAAAGTCCATTCCTAGCAAATAAAACTTGAGGGACTCCATGTCCCACTTTGCTGCTAAACATTCCTTTTCAATGGTGGAGTACCTTTTCTCTCTGTCATGCAACTTCCTACTTATATACAGAATAGGATATTCCGTCCCATCTGTATTTTGACTCAGGACTGCACCTAGGCCTACCTCTGATGCATCTGTTTGTAACAAAAATGGTTTCTCAGAGTGTGGACTTCTTAAATCGGGCTGAGCATAATGCAGCCTTAATGGCTTGAAAAGCTTCATCACACTCTGGGGTTCATTTCACATTATTTGGGAACCATTTCTTTGTGAGTTCAGTGAGGGGAGTAGCTAACTCAGAAAAGTTGGGAACAAATCTCCGATAATAACCAGTCAGCCCTAAAAATTACCTGACATGTTTCTTGGTTTTAGGGACAGGGTTATTAGCTACAGCATCTCTCTTAGACATTTCTGGCTTAATGTCTCCATTTCCCAACACATAGCCCAAATATCTTGTTTCCTGCATGCCCAGTGCACATTTGGTAGGATTCATAGACCTGCCTTTTTGATAGCTTGGATAACTGCTTGTTGGTGTTCGAGGTGGCTCTTCCAATCTGGACTGTACACCACATCATCATCTAGGTACACAGCACAGTAACCAGTGTGAGGCGATAAAATTACATCCATGAACCGCTGGAATGTAGCTGGCGCACCATGTAAACCAAATGGCATGGTGGTGAACTGATAGAATCCTGTATGAGTGGCAAATTCAATTTTGTCTCTGAATTCTTTAGCTAAAGGGATTTGCCAGTAACCCTTGGTGAGATTGAGGGTACTGATATACTTTGCACCCCCCAATCTGTCCACCAAATTATCTGTTCTGGGTATAGGATAACTGTCAAATTCTGACACTTAAAGTTTCCTGAAATCAAGGGAGATTCTAGCACCCCCTTCTTTTTTGTTTACAGTTACCATTGGAGATAACCAAGCATTCCTTGACTCTTCTTTGATACCCAATATTTTGATTTTTTGTATTTCCTTAACCAAGTCAGCTCTTAACTGCTCTGGTAACCTGTATGTCCTTTGCCTAATAGGGCGAGCATTCCTTGGCATTATTACGTGCTCGGACCCTTTTTCTCGGCCTGGTACTGTGGTAAAAGTACTGTTGAATGTCTGTAGCATGTTACGAATTTCTGCGGTTTGTTCAGGGGTTAAGCAAACATTCACCTTTATAGCATCAGCAGTTAGTTTGTTCCAGTCTATCATGAGCTACATCAATATCTTCTTTATCTGTTTCTGGTAAAACTAGCAAAGTAGTTTTTGGCATTTTTTTCAACCCATTTCCTTGAGGAGGTTAGCATGGTATATCTTAGTAGGATTTTTACTGTCTGGTCTCAGTCTTGTAGTTAACGGTGCCAGCAATATGTCTAAGCACTGTATAAGACCCTTGCCGCTTCATTAACAGTTTATTTTCTGTTGTAGGCAATAGTAGCAAAACCTTTTCACCTGGCTCAAAAACTTTTTCTTCTAGGGGCATGGATATTTTGTTCAATCCACACTTCATGGCAGGTTCCTTGCCACTTTAAATCTTACATACATAGATACATAGACAGTGTTGGCAGATAAGGGCCTATGGCCCACCCAGTCTGCCCATTTGAGCTTGTAAGTTCAGTTTGTTTTCCTAGAAGTCTGTTGCACCTCACCCCTGACCTCCAGAATTCCTTTATGTCTATCCCATGCATTCTTAAATCCCGTGATTGTTTCAGCCCCCACCACTTCCTCTGGCAGGGTGTTCCACTTGTCCACCACCTGTTCTGTGAAGAAATTCTTTCTCATGTTTCCTCTGAATCGTCCTCCCTCCCTCTTGCCGGAAGGTCTTCAAGCTGGCTCCTACCACCCACCCGGGTGGTAAAACTCTTGGCTCCACCCCATGACGCCAGATCTTCCTTACCGCTTGGAAGCTCAGGTTCCCTCCTTAGTGCTCTGCATTTTAGGCCTGGATCCAAACTCTTCGGTTAAACCAAAACTTATTTTTAAATTTTCTAGACTTCAGTCTGTTTCTTCTTTCGCGGCTGCGATGAATAAGTCGACTCCCAGATTTTGGCGGTGCCCATGCGGGCAGAAAATGTCTCTGACCGATCCGCACTCCACGTGCGTCTATTGCCTTGGACTCAATCATGATCCGCAGGCCTGCGAATTGTGCAAGTCCTTCTCTGTCAAAGTCCTCGAAGACCACGCTGCCAGACTCCTACTTGGGCGCCCTGAGAGACGTGTTCCTCCGATGAAGTCAAAGGAGGCCCGTTGGGCGGTGTCTGGCGGCGGGCTCGGCTGAGCAACTTGAGGAGATGATCGCCCACGAGGAGGAGGCGACCCAGGCTGCATCTTCGTCTTCCTCGGCCACGGCATTTATCCGACTTTCCTTGGGCTCCTCCTACCTGACTACTTTTAAAGAGCTTTGTCAGTCCCTCTCTACAAAAGGTGAGGGTCCATCGGGACATTCCTCTCTGTCCAAGAAGAGGGACTCGAAGGGCAAGTCCCACCGTCGGAGTTCATGGGAGCCGGAGAGGTCCCCTTCCCCGGACAGTCGACACTTAACTTCAGTTGAGGTTGCGGCTAAGGCCGCTGGCTTCACAGTGTCCCTGTTGGGTCAGCCAGCTGAGACACCCATCGACGCTGTCGAGATTTTTCTCGACCCGTCGGATGGGCTGTCGACTGGAGAAGCCGACAACCCTTCTTCGCCGGTTCCCCCAGTGGAAATCGAGGACTTGCCTGCGCCTCCTGTGCCAGAGTCCCCGCTTAATGTTCCTGAGCCGAGAGAGGAACGGGTTTCCCCCACTCCCTCCTAGACCCAGCCTCAGAAACACCGATGGTCTCTATCTCGGACCTCTTCTCGGTCCAGCCGATCCTGCCAACACCGGTGGTCTTGGTCTTGGCACGGAGGAAAGCGGCGGCGCCGCTAATCCTTGTCATCTTCCTCCTCGGAGGAAAGGCTTTGGCGCAAATTGCGTCGGCACTACGAGGACTTGATGTGGCAGCAGCTCCTTCTGACCAGGAACAAGCCGACCCCGTTGCCTTCCCCGGCCATTAAGTGGCTGTCACCATTGTGGCCGAAACAACCCCTCATGGTCATCGAGGAGCCGGAGCCGGTGCTGGTTGTTCGTCCGAAACCAGCTGCGCCACCTATCGTGGTGGAACCCCCGCCTTCACAACCAAAAACTGGGGCCCCGACCAAGGATTCCCGGTCGGGTCATGGGTTGCCCCATCAGTTGTCGGTCACCCTCACTCCCGATCGCCTTCGGCAGGTGGAGGGTGGCTCAGGCCCTCGGCAGCTGTTTGCAGACTCCTCGGAGTCTGATGATGACTCTTCCCTGTTCTCCAGGCCTCTCGACCTGGAGCCCTCTGGGGCACAGTCTGTGGACGAGAGCCCATCCCCGTTCATGGGATTACTTCGGCTCATCTCAGAATCTACCTGGATGAAGCTCGAACCCGTGTCAGAGCTGGCCAAGTACCCCCTCATGGAGATACTAGACCGAGGGGATTCTCTTACGGAGGCCTTTCCTGTGGCTGAAGACATTGTTGGCCTGGCCCTGGAGTTATGGCAGCGGCCGGCTTCTTGTCCAGCTCCCTCGGCCAGGATGGCCAGGAAGTATGCTGTTCCCACCGGCTCACTCTCCGGATTCTCGGAGCACCTTTCTACGGAGGGGTTGGTGACCGACAGATTTTTCCGGCGCTCCGGAAACGCTCGGGACGTGGACAAGTCACCGGATAAAGAGTCCAAGAAACTGGACTACTCCGGACGTAAAGTTTACGCTGCATCCTCTTTAGGCCTTCATCAGGCCAGTTCGGCTGTACTGATGGCACACTTTTCCCACGCCCTTTTGGGCTCCCTGGATGAGGTGATTCCTCATCTCCCGGCTGATCTCCAGACTACGGTCAAGCAGGTGCAGGATCAGGGAAGGGCGGTGGCAAAGCAACAGCTCCAAACTGCTGTCGACATTGGAGACTGTTGTGCCCGGTCAGTAGCTGCCGCAGTGGCCATGCGCCGCAGAGCTTGACTGCGGATCTCCACCTTCATGGCGGATACCCAGCACAAGCTGGCAGACGTTCCCTTCCAGGGTACCGACTTGTTCGGGCCCGGGGTGGAAGGCCATCTCCAGAGGATCGAGAAGTCCAGTGCCACCTTGGACTCGGTCACGTCTGCCCAGAAGGACAAAGGCCGCCGACAGCAGCATAAGTCCTTTCGGCCTTCTGCCCTTGCGGCATGTCAGGCCCAGCAACACCAGCATCAGGACCAACAGGCACGCACTTGGCACCCCAAAGCCAAGCCTGCAGCTTCCTCCAGCAGGAAGCCGGGAGGAAAAGGCCCAGGAGGTCCTTCGGCCAGTCTTTCCTCCAAGCCTGCCCAGTGATCGGTTGAGGGGTGTCGCCCCCAGTCTCGTCACTCCCCCCTGGGTTCTCCCCTGTGGAGGGATGTCTCCGCCACTTCCTTTCAAACAACATGAAGTCTTGCTATATTATGACATATGCAGTGAGTCCCAACCTTCGAACTGCTCCGGAGGTGAAAGAGTTAACTTTCCATGCCAGGCATGGAACTTTGAGCACGAGCTCGGTTGAAAACTCTGTCTGTTGTTCTTCAAACTCAAACTGTCAGATTCTTTACTCCGCCTCACTGAACAGTCGCTCCGGAGATTTCTCCTTCTGCTCAGTTCATTTTGTCGGTTAAAGTATTAATTTTTCATTTTTAACCAAATTTAAACCGCAACCGGTCGGTTCAAGCTCTGTCTGTGGTATTGTAAGTACTAGATAGGTTTTACATTTACTTTCTGTGTGGAACTTGTAAACAGTATTATCGGTTCGGTTTGAACCGATCAGGTTGTTGTAAATACATTAATCTGTCTTTTAGAGTGCGGTTCCTGGTTCTTATCGGTTCTAAAAAAAACGGATTTCATTACGGTTTTTTCCACGACCCGTACACGGGTTGGGAACCGATAAGAGAGTCTTGTTTACGGATTGCCATAAACGGGCAAGTTTTGGTTAGGCTGGCACTATGTCTGAGAAACCCAAAAGAAAAACCGGGCCCACTGGGTTTCAACACTGCAGTGTTTTTGGGAAGCCTTTGCCAAGGCTGACCCCCACACCACCTGTGTTTATTGTCTGGGGTTTGACCACCTCAATGCAGACTGCCAGATTTGCAAAAAATTTCCTGCAGCTACCCTGGATAAGAGAGTTGGTAGGCTCAGGGAAAGGGAGGCCAAGAAGTCCGCTGACCTGGCTGGCCAGCCCGGTTCAGTTGTAACCGAACCGGAGGGAGTGCCCTCTGACCAGGGCGAGACTTCCTCGGGCAAAAGGAGAGCCGACTCGGAGGAGTCGGTTCCAGCAAAAAGGACTAGAAAATTAGCAGGGTGGAGCCAAAATTTCCCTCTCCAACCGCTGAAGAAATAGCCAAAGCGATTAAAATTGTCCAGTCGTTTCCCCGGTTCGGACCGAACCGGTACCATCAGGTGAGCGTACGGTTCGGTTGGTTCCACTGGTTCAAAAATATGATTTAGAGGAATTTTATGAACTGGAGGAGGGGAAGAGGAGTATGAGGAGAGTGAATGTGGATTTGAAAGTCTGGATGTGCCCATTGAACCGGACATCTCCCCAGACAGACCTTCAGGAGTGTCTCCCTCCTAGGCTTTCTGAGTCCCCCTCTCATTTTATGTTTTATAAAAAAGTGGCTGAAACCCTTCAGCTCCCTATGGAGGAAGCTGTGGATGATCAAGAGGAGCCTGACTATGTAGAAATGATGGATATCCCAGAGTCTAGGAGACTGTCTATTCCTTTGCATAAATCTTTTGGGAAACAGACAGTAAAAATTCTAAAAACTCCTCACACTATGCCTCCTGTGGATAAAAGAATGGACAAGATGTACACATTGTCAGGCTCTGATACGGAGTTCCTTACACAACAATGCAGCCATGTTGGGGTAGTGCAGGCTGCAGCCTGTGACAAGGCAAATATTCCCTTGGCTTCACACCCCCCTGACAAGGACTCCAGGAGGATTGATGCCATGGCAAAGAAACAGTACATGGCAGCATCCTTGGGACTCAGACAGGCAAATTATATGGCTTATGTTGCTAGATACCAGAAACCAGATGGGACACATAGTTATGGTTTCAGTAAAGCAGGTCTCTGTCCAGCTTGCCAAGGAGCTGGAGCAGGTGGCTGCTGATGGTATTGAGGCATCTAAGGTGCAATTTCATGCTGCAGTGGACTCTAATGATGTGTCATCAAGAGTCATGGCTACATCTGTGGCTCTTCGCAGGATGGCTTGGCTCAGATGTACTAGCCTGTCACAGGATACCCAGAATAAGGCCATGAATTTTCCTGTTGTGGGTAACTCTCTGTTCGGGGAGCAGACAGAGAATTACATGAAGAAAATAGATGAGTATAGAACCACCTATAGGAGTGCACAGGCCAAGGAAAGGCAGGCCATTCCTCAAAGGCAGCCTTCCAGGGGCAGGGGCAGACCTTTTCATAGGCCTTTTTACCAAGCCCAGGCCTCCTCTTCTGCTTATGCCCAGAGGGGGGTCTTTAGAGGGAGAGGCAGACGGGGTACAAGCAGACTTGCTTCCACCCCTCAGCCTAAAGCCCCTGCCAAGCAGGCACCCTGATGGGGTGGCCAGGGCCGATTCTCCACTACCTGTAGGGGGCAGGCTGGCTTACTTTGTCCAGGACTGGAAGTCTTTAACATCAGACAAGTGGGTCCTGGAAGTAGTAAGCCAGGGACTGGTTCTCAGCTTCAAAAAATTTCCAAAGATGAGAACCAGGTTCTTTCCACCTGCAAATCCATCAGAGGCACTTGCCCTAGAGACAGAAGTTTCTACCCTCCTGGCTCTCAGAGCTGTGGAAAGGGTTCCACCCCTACACCAGAGCAAAGGGTTGTACTCCAGGTACTTCCTTACCCCAAAAAAGACAGGAGAATGGCGGCCCATCCTGGATCTCAGATACCTGAACAAGCAGCTTTTAAAACCAAAATTCAAAATGGTGACTCTGGGAATTATTTTACCCTCTCTAAGGCCAGGGGACTGGCTAGCGCCCTGGACCTCAGGGATGCCTACTTCCATGTTCTTATCAGAAGCTCCCATCGAAAGTACCTCAGATTCAACTGCCCTCAGGCCATTACCAGTTCAGAGCAATGCCTTCGCCTCACCTCTGCCCCGAGGGTATTCACAAAATGCCTGGCAGTAGCAGTTGCCCACTTAAGAAGGCAAAAGATTGCCATCTTTCCTTACCTGGACGACTGGCTCATAGTAGGCCAGTCTCCAGACCAAGTCATATTACGTCTTTAGGTAACTCAGCAACTGCTCACATCTCTAGGTTTCCTTCTCAATCTTCCAAAGTCAGTTCTAGAGCCTGTCCAGCTTCTCACCTTCATAGGTGCAGAACTGAACACAGAAGAGGCCAGAGCCTTCCTTCCTCTGGTAAGAGCAAGGACCCTGGTCTCTCTGGCCTCCTCTTTCACCCTGCAGGTCTCTCGACCAGCAAGGCATTTTCTAAAGCTCCTGGGGCACATGGCTGCTTCTACAGCAGTAGTGCAGGGAGCAAGATTTCAGATGAGGGACATCCAGTTCCATTTGAGAGCCTTTTGGTCTCAAAGGAGAGACCCTCTAACCAAATTGATCCCAGTGACTCGAACCCTGATCCAAGCCCTTCAGTGGTGGCAGGACCAGAGCAATCTGAGACAGGGGGTTCCCTTCGCCCCCTCAGTCTCACTCCTTAATCCTTACTACAGATGCATCCCTCTTGGGGTGGGGAGCTCACATGGGCGACCTCACTACCCAGGGATTGTGGGTCCCCTCAGGAATCTCTGCTCCACATCAATCTATTGGAACTCAGAGCATTTTTTCTAGCACTTCAAGTTTTTTCCAAATCTGTTCAGAACAAAGTTATTCAGGTCAGAACAGACAATACCACCACAATGTGGTACATCAACAAGCAAGGGGGCACTCGGTCTACGGCCTTGTGCACCAAAGCAATGAAGTTGTGGTCTCTGGCTTACTCTCTAAACACCTTCTTTATTGCAGTTCACCTCCCAGGCAAGGACAATGTCCTGGCAGATGCTCTCAGCAGGATTTCCCAGGGCCATCACGAATGGTCACTGGATCCCCCAAACTACAGAGGCAGTATTTGCCAGATGGGGCGCCGCAGATCAGATCTTTTGCAGCCCCAGACAATCACCAACTTCCCTTTAGCTGCAGGCCCCAGTGTTGGGCTCAGTCCTCTGCATGCCTTCCTTCTCAGTTGGAAGGAAGTTTCTCTGTGCTTTCCCCTTCCTCTTCTGTTCAAGGTGCTGGTCAAAATCAGATCTCAACTCTGCAAGATGATCCTGATTGCTCCAGATTGGGCCAGACAGCCCTGGTACCCACTCCTTATGTCCTTAGCAGTCCACCTTCCCCTGTGTCTTCTCAGGAATCACAACCTGTTAACCTGTGCTCAGGGGAGAGTTTGGTCCCCGAACCTCAAATCTCTCAATCTCAAGGCCTGGCTCTTCAAGAGTTAGAGTTTGCCGACCTACACCTCTCCCAAGGTGTATTGGATATCTTGAAGGCTTCTAGGAAGCCTTCCACCAGGCTACTTATAATTCCAAATGGAAGAGATTTTCCATATGGTGCTCTGGCAAGCATATTTCCCCAGAATCTGCTGACTTACCCACAGCCCTGGATTATATGGTGCATTTGAATACTTTGGGCTGAGACCAGCTACCCTAAAGTGCACCTGGCAGCGTGTCTTTCTTATCAGCAGGTAAACCTCTTCTCTTTCAGCTCATCCTGTATTCTCCAAGTTTTTCAAGGGGTTGCTTCACACCAACCCTCCATTCAGGGACTCTGCCCTGCCTGGGATCTTAATATTTGCATTGCCCAGCTTATGCAACCCCTTTTGAGCCCTTGTCTTCAGCAGAGCTTAAGTATTTGACTTGGAAAACTGTGTTTCTAGGGACATGGATATGTTGTTCATCCACATTTATTGGCAGGTTCCTTGCCGCTTTAAATCTTGCCGGAAGGTCTTCAAGCTGGCTCCTCCCACCCACCCGGGTGGTAAAACTCTCGGCTCCGCCCCATGACGCCAGATCTTCCTTACCGCTTGGAAGCTCAGGTTCCCTCCTTAACGCTCTGCGTATAAGACTGGTTCCTAACTCTTCGGTTTTTCCGAAATTAATCTCTAAGGTTTTCTAGACTTCGGTCAACTTTTCCCTCGCGGCTGCGATGGACAAATCGACTCCCGGTTTCCGGAGATGCCCATGCGGGCAGAAGATGTCTCGGACAGATCCGCACTCCACGTGCGTCTACTGCTTGGGCCTTGAGCACGACCCGCAGGCTTGCGACCTGTGCTCTTCTTTCTCGGCCTACGTCCTGGAAGACCGTGCTGCCCGTCTGCAACTTGGGCGACCCGAAAAGCATTACCCTCCGGTAAAGCCGGAAGAGGCCCGGTTGGCGGTTTCCGCGGCGGCAGGCTTGGCGGATCAGCTAGAGCAGATGATCGCCTTTGAAGAGGAGGCGGCGTGGGCCGCATCTTCCTCGGCCGCGGCATTTATCCCGCTCTCTCTGGGATCCTCATATTCTGCTTCCTTTAAGGAGCTTTGTCTGTCTGTCTCCACTAAGGGAGAGGGACCAACTTCTGCTGGACCTTCCTCTCGGTCCAAAAAGAAGGACAAGGGAATCCTCCGTCGACGCTCTAGGAGGCGGGAGATCCTCCTCCCGAGTGGTCGACCATCGACTTTGGTCAATCCTGAAGCCGGGCCACTGGCTTCCACGGTGTCCCGCCAGGTCAGTTGACCGAGACTCCCGCCGACGCAGTTGAGATCTTTCTCGACCCGCTGGATGGGTTGTTGACTGAGCCGAAAATCCTCTCCCAGTTCCCTGGTGGTGGTTGAGGATCCCGTGGGCTTGCCAGTGCCTCCGGTTCCGGAGCCTTGGGTGTTCCCTCCGAGCCGGGGAGGTAGGTTTCCCCTCCTTCCCGCACCCTCCTCGGACATCAGGTTCGCGGTCTCTGACTTCTGGCGGTCCAGCCGATCCACCACCAAGGCGGTCTCGGCACCCGGCTGGCAGCGCGCCCGTTCGTCCTCTTCCTCAGGCGAGGAGGCTGACGCAAGTTGCGTCGACGATCACGAGACCTCATGGCAACAGCTTCCTGCTGGCCGGGTACAAGCCGATGGCGTAGCCTCCGGCCATTAAGTAGCCTCTGCACAGAGCGGCCGAAGCAACCCCTCGCTTTAGCCAAGGCGCCTGTTTCCAGGCCTGTTGCTCAGCCGAAACCTGCTGCTCCACCTATTTATGGTGGAACCTCCGCCTCCACAGCCATTGTTTGGGGCTCTGACCAAGAACTCTCGGTCGGCTCAGGGTTTACCCCATAGGCTGTCTGTCACCCTCACTCCCGATCGCCCTCGGCAGGTGGAGGGTGGCTGAGGCCCGAGGCAGCTCTTTGCGGACTCTTCTGAGTCAGACGACGATTCCTCCCTTTTCTCCAGGCGAGTGGACTTGGAGTCCTCTGGAGAACAGTCGCTGGACGATAGCCCTTCGTCCTTTCTGGGTTTGTTTAGGCTCATCTCGGAGTCCACCGGGATGCAGCTCGAGCCCGTATCCAGGCGGGCCAAGTATCCCCTCACGGAGATATTGGACCAGGGATTCCCCTACGGAGGCCTTTCCTGTGGCCGAGGCCATTGTGGCCCGGCTTGAGCTCTGGCAGCCCTGCTTCCTGCCCTGCACCTTCGCCAGGAAGTAGCGGTCCCTACCAGTTCCCTGTCCGGCTTTCGAACATCTCAGCCGAGGGGTTAGTTACCGACAGCATTTTCCGCGCACGGAAACGCTAGGGACGTGGACAGACCTCCAAACAAGGAGTTCAAGAAATTGGACTATGCCGGGCGTAAAGTCACGCTAAGCCCCTCCTTGGCCTTCGTCAGGCTAGCTCGACCGTGCTTATGGCACATTTCTCCCATGCCCTGTTGGGCTCCCTGGATGAGGTAGTCCCTCATCTCCCGGCTGACCTGCAGACTACGGTTAGGCAGGTGCGGGACCAGGGCAGGGCAGTGGCCAAGCAGCAACTTCAGACTGCTCTGGACATTGGAGACTCATGCGCCAGGTCAGTCGCGGCTGCAGTGGCTATGCGCCGTTGGGCATGGCTGAGGATATCCACCTTCACAGCGGATACCCAGCACAAATTTGCGGACGTCCCCTTCCTGGGGACCGACCTCTTCGGCACTGGAGTGGAAGGCCACCTCCAGAGGATCGAAAAGTCCAGTGCCACTTTGGACTCTGTCTCATCCGCTCAGAGGGACAAGGGCCGGAGACCGCAACCCAAGCCCTTTTGTCCGTCTGCGCCCGCGGCACGTCGGGCTCAGCAGCATCAGGGCCAGCAGGCTCGCGCTTGGCGTCCCAAACACAAGCCCATGGCTTCCTCCTCCAGGAAGCAGGGAGGTAAAGGCCCAGGAGGTCCCTCAGCCGGTCCCTCCTCCAAGCCTGCACAGTGACGGGTTGAGGGGTGTCGCCTCCAACCTCGTCACCTCACCCCAGGTTCCCCCCCGTCGGGGGATGGCTCTGGTACTTCCTTTCCGCCTGGTCTGCTATTACCAGAGACCGGTGGGTGTTGAAAGTGGTAGGAAAGGGCCTGTCTCTGGAGTTCAAGCAGGCCCCGCCCTTCAGAGCCGTCTCCCCCAGGGGGGCCTCGGGGTCCGCAGCCTCGCTGTCGGCTTGCTGAGCCGACATCGCTCTGCTCCTTGACAAAGAGGTGATCAGAGAGGTGGCGGACCCTCTCTCAGACCCCGGGTTTGTGTCCAGGTACTTCCTGGTCCCAAAACGGACGGGGGGCTGGTGTCCCATTCTCGACCTACACGACCTAAACAAGTTCCTAAGGTCTCGAACCTTCAGGATGGTCACTCTGGCTCAGATAATACCATCCTTGGAACACAGCGTGTGGTTCTGCTCTCTGGACCTGCAGGACGCGTTTTTCACATCCCTATCCGTCCGTCTCACCAAAGATTCCTTTGCTTTCGAGCGGAAGGATCCCTTTTCGAGTTCCGAGCTATGCCCTTCGGCCTGTCTCCTGCACTCAGGGTCTTCACCAAATGCATGGCAGTGGTGACAGCATTCTTGCGGCGCCGAGGGGTCCCGGTGTACCCTTACCTGGATGATTGGCTGATAGCAGCCCCCTCCAGACAGGAGGTGGAGCGGTCCAGAGATCTGGCCCTCCAGGTTTGCTCTCAGGTCGGCCTCCTCATCAACGAGGCCAAATCGGAACTCGAACCGAAGCAGGTGATTCTCTTCATCGGGGCAGAGCTCGACTCTCTTCGAGCCAGAGCATGGCTCCCGGCGGACAGGGCTGAGGTTCTTTCCTCCTTTGCCTGATCATTTCTGGTTGGGCAGTTGCACCCTGCCCGGGACTTCCTGCACCTCCTGGGTCTCATGATGGCCTGCACCAGCGTGGTCCAGTGGTGGATCGTTCCAGCTCATCTGCAGGAGGGCATCCCGTTTGTCCGCCCCGAGCTGACGGTCTCTCTATCGACCGACGCCTCTCTGATGGGTTGGGGTGCCCATCTGGGGGAGCACAGAGCGCACGGCCTCTTGTCCCCGTGGGAGTCCTGATGCCATATCAACCTGCTGGAGCTCCGAGCGGTCCGCCTAGCTCTCACCGCCTTCGCTCCGTTTCTACGGGGTCAAGTGGTTCGGTTCCAGACGGACAATACGACGACCATGTACTACCTAAACCGCCAGGGCAGGACGCGCTCCATGCCCTTGTGCAAGGAAGCTCTCCGCATTTGGTCACTCATGCGCAGCCTGGAGGCGGATCTCCTAGCCATTCATGTGGCAGGAGCCTCCAACACCCTGGCCGATGCCCTAAGCCGGATAGGGCTGTGTCCCACGAGTGGTCTCTCCTGCCGGTGGTAGTACAAGATCTGTTCTCCCATTGGGGCACACCTCAGGTAGATCTGTTTGCCTCCAGGGAGAACGCGAAGCTGGGGCTGTTTCATGCCCGGCCCCCTCAGCAGGGCTCGCTGCAGGGGGATGCCTTCTCGAGGCCGTGGACCCCGGGCCTCTTCTACGCCTTTCCTCCATTTCCCTTGATCCACAAGGTGCTTCTCAAGGCGAGAAGGGACAAGGCGCAGGTAATTCTGGTAGCCCCAGACTGGCCCCGCCAATGCTGGTATCCAGATCTCCTCAGCCTCAGCTCCAGGCTCCCGAGGCAGCTTCCAGATCGCCCGGACCTGCTTTCAGTCAATCAGGGGAAGGTGTTCCATCTGGACCTTCAATCCCTGCACCTGACGGCCTGATTCCTGAGCGGCTAGAGTTCCAGGGCTTGGGTCTTTCCGACGAGGTCCTCAATGTGGTTGAGGCGTCCCATAAGGAGTCGACCAGGAAATGCTATGCCTTCAAATGGAAAAGGTTTTCCATTTGGTGTCAGGGCAAGGGCCTGGACCCTTCCTCCTGTCCCTTGGCAAGCATCTTGAACTATTTATGGTCCCTTTCTCAGCAAGGGCTTGGGTCGGCGACCTAAGGTGCACCTGGCAGCCATCTCTCTGTGCTTACCGGGCGCGGGCCGGGAAGCAGTCGGTGGCGCAGGAGAAGGTGGTCCGGCACTTTTTTTAAGGGCCTTGCTCACATTTCCCCTCCGGTGCGAGAACCTCCACCTCGGTGGGATCTACTGCTGGTACTGGCAAAGCCCTTGGGCAAGCCATTTGTACCAGTGCACAGGTGTGATCTCTCGCACCTGTTGTGGAAGACCGCCTTCTTGGTGGCTATTACGACAGCCAGAAGGATGGGAGAGCTCCAGGCGCTTTCCATCGAGTCTCATTACCTGGTATTCCACAGGGACAAGGTTGTCCTGTGCCCCCAACCGAAATTCCTTCCGAAGGTGGTGTCGGAGTTTCACCTTAACCAGGTGTTGACTTTGCCGGTGTTCTACCCCAGTCACACCTCGGAGGCCGAATATAGGCTCCATACTCTGGACCCTAGAAGGGCGCTCGCTTACTATAAGGAGCGCACAACTGAAATTCGGGGAGAGGTTCGCCAGCTGTTTGTCACCTACGCTGAAGCCGCACCTGGCAGACCTGCAGCCAAGCAGACGATAAGCAGGTGGGTCACCTCCTGCATAGATCTCTGCTATAGGTTGGCGGGTATGGAGCCTCCCAGAGGGATAAGAGCTCTTTCTACCTGCCATACCGCTGCATCGGTGGCTGCTTCCAGGGATGTCCCTATCCAGGAAATCTGCAGGGCTGCTACCTGGATGTCAGCACACACCTTCATCACCCACTTCCACATCGACCTTGAGTCATGCTGGGATGCTGGTTTTGAGGCCTCGGTTCTCCAGTCTCTTTTCCCTAAGTAGGGGGTGTGCGCCTTGCCTCCCTCCTCCCGGAGAACTGCTAATAGTCTGCCAATAAGTGTGGATAAACAACATATCCATGTCCCTAGAAATACAGGTTACTCACCTGTAATAGGAGTTCTAGGAATGGTATATGTTGTTCATCCACACGAGCCATCCGACCTCCCCGGCTCCGATGCACAACCTGAGCTTCCAACGGGCCAGATCTGGCGTCATGGGGCGGAGCCGAGAGTTTTACCACCCGGGTGGGTGGGAGGAGCCAGCTTGAAGACCTTCCGGCAAGATTTAAAGCGGCAAGGAACCTGCCAATAAGTGTGGATGAACAACATATACCTTTCCTAGAACTCCTGTTGCAGGTGAGTAACCTGTATTTTTGATAGCCATCACTTCTGCCAGGCGCATAAGTGAATTACAAGCATTGTCAGTGGAGCCTGATTTTATCTCTTTTCATAGAGATAAGGTGGTCCTCTGGACTAACAGAAAGTTCTTGCCTAAGGTGGTTTCAGACTTCCACCTTAATCAATCTGTATCTCTCCCTGTGTACTTCACTGACCATTCCTCCTCTGGCGAGAGGAGACTGCACAGTTTAGATGTCAAAAGAGCCCTTAGTTACTACATAGAACGTACCAAGGGTCACAGGTTTGACTCCCTCCAACTGTTCCTCACTTATGGTGAGGTTGGTAAAGGGAAACCTGCCACTAAAAGATCCATTGCCAGGTGGATTGTCTCTTGTATCCAATTTTGCTATGAAAAACTGGGTAAGGTTCCTCCCTCGGGTCTGAGGGCTCACTCTACCAGAGGTACAGCTGTGTCTCTGGCTGCTGCCAGGGACATCCCTATCCTAGAGATATGTCAAGCAGCTACCTGGAAAACATACATACATACATAGATACATAGACAGTGTCGGCAGAGAAGGGCCTATGGCCCACCCAGTCTGCCCATTTAAGTTTGTAAGTTCAGTTTATGTTTTCCAGGAAGTCTGTTGCCCCTTACCCCTGACCTCCAGAATTCCTTTATGTCTATCCCATGCATTCTTAAATCCCGTGATTGTTTCAGCCCCACCACTTCCTCTGGCAGGGTGTTCCACTTGTCCACCACCCGCTCTGTGAAGAAATTCTTCCTCACATTTCCTCTGAATCGTCCTCCTCCAACTTCATCCCATGCCTCTAGACCTGGAACATCTTTTCGCTTAAAATAGTGCATTCCTGCACCCTGTTCCTCCCTGTAAGATACTTGTATGTCTCTATCATATCCCCTCTCTCCTCTCTCTCCAGGGAGTACATGTTCAGTGCCTTCAACCTGTCCTCATAGGACTTGTGATGCAATCCATGCACCATCTTTGTTGCCCTCCTCTGAACCTTCTCTACCCTGTCTATGTCCTACGTAGGTAAGGTCTCCGAACTGCACAGTGTACTCCAGGTGCGGTCTCACTAGTGTCTTGTATAGTGGAATTATGACCTCCTTTTCCTGCTGGTGATGCCCCTGCCTATGCATCCCAGCATCCTATTTGCTTTACCTGCTGCCTTGTCACACTGTTTCCCTGCCTTGAGGTCATCAGAGATGATAACTCCAAGATCCCTTTCCTGTTTGGTGCATGCTATATCCTCACCCCCCAACTGATATATTGTGCCAGGGTTTTTGTGCCCCATATGCATTATCTTGCACTTCCTTGCATTGAATTTCAACTGCCAAACCCCTGACCATTCTTCAAGTTTCTGCAGGTCCCTTCTCATTCTGTCTGCACCTCTGGTGTGTCTACTCTGTTACAGAGCTTTGTGTCATCAGCGAACAGTGAAATTCTGCCTTCTAGGTCCTCGCAATGTCACTGATGAAGATGTTGAATAGTACCGGTCCCAGCACTGATCCCTGTGGTACTCCACTGGTCACTCTTCCCTCTGTGGAGTGACAGCCATTTACCACCACCCTCTGTGTCCTGCTGCCCAGCCAGTTACCTACCCACCGACTGCTGTCCTGCCCACACCCATATTCCCCAGTTTGTGCAATAGTCTTCTATGTGGCACAGTGTCAAAGGCCTTGCTGAAGTCCAGATAGGCCATGTCCACTGCCCTCCCTGATCCACCTCCTAGTCACCCAGTCAAAAATTCAATGAGGTTGGTCTAACATGACCTTCCCTGGTGAATCCATGCTGCCTTGGGTCCTGTAGTCCATTGGCAACCAGATGTTCCCCAATCTCTCCTTCAGTAGTGCTTCCATGATCTTCCGCACTACGGTGAGGAGCTGACTGGTCTGTAGTTCCCCGCTTCCTCTTTGTTCCCACTTTTGTATAAGGGGACTACATCTGCTATCCTCCAGTCTTTGGGTACCTCCTCTGTTTCTAGTGATCGGCTAAACAGGATAGCAAGAGGTTCAGCCACCACCTCTCTTAGTTCTTTAAGGACCCTGGGGTGCACCCCATCTGGCCCCATTGCTTTATCAACTCTTATTACTTCCAGTTCCTTCAGGACCCTTTCTCGTGTAAAGGGACTTGTGTCACACTTTTACCAAGCATTACTCCCTGGACATCCAGGCTAGGAGTGATGCTCGGTTTGGTACAGCTGTGCTTCAGAGCCTATTTCCTAAGTAGGTTCTGTCCCTCCTCCATGGAGGTACTGCTGTGTAGTCTGCATATGTCATAATATAGCAAGACTTCATGTTGTTTGAAGAAAAAATTGCTCACCTTAGTAATTTTGTTTCTTCTAATGGAGTCTTGCTATATTATGACCTCCCCCCCTGCCTGCCCCTCTCAGAACCTCTGCTTTTGGGATGTTGGTGGGCAGTGCAGTGTTGGCACTTAGTAGATGCCCACCTTGTTTTTTCACCCCTCCTTTTTGGGGTGATTGGGTGTTGTGTTTTTCATTTTTTGGGTCCCCTGACTTGTGTCTTTGTTTTGGGACCAAAAAATGTGTTCTTATATTTAGTAGCCAGTTGGCTAGTGTAGGTTTACAGCTTCCACACAGAACCTTAGTGAGTTTTGCTCATAAAGATCTGACAGTTTGAGTTTGAAGAACAGACAGAGTTTTCTACCCGGCTCATGCTCAAAGTTCCATGCCTGGCATGGAAAGTTAACTCTTTCACCTCCGGAGCAGTTTGAAGATTGGGACTCACTGCATATGTCATAATATAGCAAGACTCCATTAGAAGAAACAACATTACTAAGGTGAGTAATTTTTTCTTCCGCCTGGTCCGCTATCACCGCGGACCGCTGGGTGTTAGAAGTGGTAGGGAAAGGTCTGCCTCTGGAAGTCGAGCAGGCTCCACCCTATCAGGCCGTCGCTCCACGGAGGGGCTATTGGGTCCGCAGCCTCTCTGTCGGCTCGTTGAGCCGACATTGCTCTGCTCCTCCAGAAGGAGGTTATCAGGGAGGTAGCGGATCCTCCACCAGACCCAGGGTTTATGTCCAGCTATTTCCTGGTCCCAAAACGGACAGGGGGCTGGCGCCCCATTCTAGACCTACACGACCTAAACAAGTTCCTAAGGTCTCGAACCTTTAGGATGTTCACTCTGGCACAGATCATTCCATCCTTGGAACGAGGGGTGTGGTTCTTTTCTCTGAACCTCCAGGATGTGTTCTTTCACATCCCAATCTGTCCGTCCCACCAGCGATTCCTTCGCTTCAGAGTGGAGGGGTCCCTTTACGAGTTCCGGGCCACGCCCTTCGGCCTTTCTCCAGTGCCCAGGTTCTTCACCAAATGCATGGCAGTGGTGACAGCAATCCTGCGGCGCCGAATGGTCCGAGTGTACCCTTACCTGGATGACTGGCTAATTGCAGCCCCCTCCAGGCTGGAGGTGGAGCGTTCCAGGGATCTGACCCTCCAGGTCTGCTCTCAGATCGGCCTCCTCATCAACGAGGCCAAATCGGAACTCGTGCCAAAGCAGGCGATTAAATTAATCGGGGCAGAGCTCGACTCTCTTCGAGCCAGAGCATGGCTCCCGGCAGACAGGCCCGGGGTTCTCTCCTCCTTTGCCCAATCATTTCTGGTTGGGCAACTGCGCCCTGCCCGGGACTTCCTGCACCTCCTGGGCCTCATGGCAGCCTGCACCAGCGTGGTCCATTGGGCCCGCTGGCACATGCGTCCTCTTCAGTGGGGGCTGGCCCGCCAATGGTCACAGTGCTCCGGTCCTCTGGACCAGCCAGTGGCGGTGACTCAGGAGATGTGGAACGCTCTCCAGTGGTGGATCGTTCCAGCTTATCTGCAGGAGGGCATCCCGTTTGTCTGCCCCGAGCCGACGGTCATTCTAACGACCGATGCCTCTCTGGGGTGGGGTGCCCAACTGGGGGAGCACAGAGCGCATGGCCTCTGGTCCCCTCAGGAGTCTCGATGCGACATCAGCCTGCTGGAGCTTCGAGTGGTCCGACTAGTCCTCACCGCCTTCGCTCCGCGTGTACGGTGTCAAGTGGTCCAGGTCCAGACGGACAATACCACGACCAAGTACTACCTAACCCGGCAGGGCGGGACGCGTTCCTTGCCCCTTTGCAAGGAAGCTGTCTGCACTTGGTCCCTCGTGAGCAGACTGGAGGCGGATCTCCTAGCCATCCATGTGGCGGGAGCCTCCAACACTCTGGCTGACGCCCTAAGCCAGATAGGTGCTGCATCTGACGAGTGGTCTCTCCTGCCGGAGGTAGTACACGATCTGTTCTCCCACTGGGGCGCACCTCAGGTGGACCTGTTTGCCTCCAGGGAGAATGCGAAGCTGAGGCTGGTTCATGCCCACCCCCCTCAGCAGGGCTCGCTGCAGGGGGATGCCTTCTCGAGGCCGTGGACCCGGGGCCTCTTCTACGCCTTTCCCCCATTTCCCTTGATCCACAAGGTGCTTCTCAAGGTGAGGAGGACAAGATGCAGGTGATTCTGGTAGCATGAGACTGGCCCGCGCCAGTTCTGGTATCCAGATCTCCTCAGCCTTAGCTCCAGGCTCCCGAGGTGGCTTCCTGCCCGCCCGGACCTGATCTCAGTCAACCAGGGGAAGGTACTCCACCCGGACCTTCAATCCCTGCACCTGACGGCCTGGTTCCTGAGCGACTAGAGTTCCAGGCCTTGGGTCTTTCCGACGAGGTCCTCAACATTGTTGAGGCATCCCGTAAGGAGTCTACCAGAAAATGCTATGCGTTCATATGGAAGAGATTCTCCATTTGGTGTCAGAATAAGGGGTTGGACCCTTCCTCCTGCTCCTTGGCCAGTATTCTGGACTACCTATGGTCCCTTTCTCAGCAAGAGCTTTGGTCGACGACCCTTAAGGCGCACCTGGCAGCCATCTCTGCTTACTGGGTGCAGGCCGGAAAGTAGTCAGTGGCACAGGAGAAGGTGGTTGGGCGCTTTTTCAAAGGCCTTGATCACATATCCCCTCCGGTGCGACAGCCTCCACCTCTGTGGGATCTACTGCTGGTATTGGCTAAGCTCATGGGCAAACCATTTGAACTGATGCACAGGTGTGACATCTCCCACCTGTCGTGGAAGACCACCACCTTGGTGGCTATCACGTCAGCCAGAAGGATGGGAGAACTTCAGGTGCTTTCCATCGAGTCTCCTTATCTGGTCTTCCACAGGGACAAGGTTGTCCTGCACCCCCAACCGAAATTCCTTCTGAAGGTGTTGTCAGAGTTTCACATTAACCAGGTGTTGAGTCTGCCGGTGTTCTACCCCAATCACACTTCGGAGGCTGAATATAGGCTTCATACTTTGGACCCTAGAAGAGCACTCTCTTATTATAAGGAGCAGACGACTGAAGTTCGGGGAGAGGTTCGCCAGCTGTTTGTCACCTACGCTGAAGCCACACCTGGCAGACCTGCAGCCAAGCGGATGATAGGCAGGTGGGTCACCTCTTGCATAGATCTTTGCTGTAGGTTGGCGGGCGTAGAGCCTACCAAAGGGATAAGAGCTCATTCTACCCGCCTTACTGCTGCTTCCGTGGCTGCTTCCAGGGACGTCCCTATCCAGGAAATCTACAGGGCTGCTACCTGGAAGTCAGCAGACAACTTCATTACCACATCAACCGTGAGTCACGCCGGGATGCTGGTTTTGGGACCTTGGTTCTCCAGTCCTTGTTTGCTAAATAAGGGTGTGCACCTTGCCTCCCTTCTCCTGGAGAATTGCTAGGAGTCTGCCATGAAGTGTGGATTGAACAACATATCCATGTCCCTAGAAATACAGGTTACTTGTAACAGGAGTTCTAGGAATGGTATATGTTGTTCATCCACACAACCCACCCGACCTCCCCAGCTTCGACGCACAACCTGGCTTCCAGCGGGCTAGATATGGCGTCTTGGGGCGGAGCCGAGAGTTTTACCACCCGGGTGGGTGGGAGGAGCCAGCTTGAAGACCTTCTGGGAAGATTAAAAGCGGCAAGGAACCTGCCAGTAAGTGTGGATGAACAACATATACCATTCCTAGAACTCCTGTTACAGGTGAGTAATCTGTATTTTTACACCATGATCATAATATACCTTCTGCTGGTTTTGAGCCTCTTCTTGATTACTGTGGGAAATTTCAACATATTTTGCCAGCTCCTTTCATAGGGCACACATATAAGACACTGTAGATTGTTTCTTTTTTTTTTTTTTTTTTGCTCCCCCCAGCTCTGGGCCGGCCTCTGCTTCAGGCCCTTCCTATGCCCTGTACTGCCACCTCTTCACCCTATATTGCAGCCCCCCAGGTAACCCCCGGACATTACCCTTCGGCGGGTGAGTCCCCCTTCTCCGAGAGGGAAGGTACCAGGAGGGCGGCCAGCGCCATACTTGCCGTGTGTGCTGCTAGTAGTGGTTCACGCACTGCCCGAAGTCTCGTGGCAGCGGGAGCTGGCGACAGTCATCTGGTTGGCTTCGGGGTTCTTTCCCATTTGCTCGCCAGGGACGTGGCATGCCACTAACGTCAGGCTTATGCCGACGTCTGCCACGTTCCGTTGATTAGTGGGACCCTGTGCTTTGCTGACCCCCGCCTCTGCCAGGTCACCAATCGCTTGGTCGCGTCCCCATCTTCTCCCACCGAGAGAAGGCGAGCAGTCATCCGACACTTCAGCCTTCTCTCCCCGGCCGGCCCTCCAGCGCCTGAGTCGGTTCCCGAACCCGGGTCGCTGGCATTGTAAGCGGAAATCCAACCGATGGGCCATAGATTGTTTCTGAGTGGGTTTATCTTCCCGCGTTTCTTTTATCACATCCAGTGGCCCTGTTGGCTGTCTGCAATACAGCATTTCAAATGGTTAAAACCCTGTTGATGCCTGTGGCACTTTTGTGTAAGCAAAAAGTAGGTTAGGCAAGTATTGGTCCCAATCTTTCTCTTCCCTTTTTACAAACCTTTTTAACATGCATTTTTTTATTTCTGTTTACAATTTCTGCCTTTCTTCCCATTTTTGCCCTTCTGTCGCGCATCCGGGGCGCTGGACGTACGTGTGTGGAGGGACACGCATACCAGGAACTATGGAGTGTCCCACCCTACTTGCTGCCCCTTTCCGCCAGCGCCACCACTAGACTTCCACCCGATGATGACGGGACTACGGGAGGGACAGCGTCCTCCCCAGGAGAGGTCAATCCTGCTCCTACCCTGCACCCGGGTCGCCGCTGTGATGTGAGGTAGGGCTAGATGCCTCAACCCTCAATGCCACCGGGCCAGCTATTAACATGTGTTTTAGAGTTTGGTTAAAACGCTCGACAAAACCGGCTGACTGAGGGTGATGGGGGAGTTTCTTATGGCAGTGATACCCAGTAGTCTGTAGAGCTCCTTAAGTAATGGAGCACCAAAATTGCTACCCTGATCAATAATCATTTCTTTAGGTATGCCCACTCTGCTGATTTTGGAAGCTCTGCTGACACTTTTGAAGCTGTGACAGTATGAAGAGGACATGCTTCTGGGGATCGAGTAGCATAGTCACATACTACCAGTATAAATCTATTACCCTTTTTACGTTTGTCTAAAGGTCCAACCACATCCATTGCAATTCTCTCAAAAGGCACATCTATCAAGGGTATGGGCACCTTGTCTTTTCTAGTGACTGGGGCTGCTTTCTGACACTCAGCACAGGAATTAGAATAGGTAGCAACATCTTTATGAATTCCAGGCCAGTAAAATCTATACAACAATCTGGTAAGGATGTGATCTCTCCCTGCGTGTCCAGCCATAGGGCTATCATGTGCTGTCTGTAACAACTCTGTTCTATACTTATGTGGTATAACCAATTGTTCTGTCTGTTTCTATGTCTGAGGTTTAACCCAAACTCTGTACAGCAACCCGTTAAATTTTTTAAACATTGGTCCACCCTATTTTGGTTTTACCTCCAGCTGCCTAAAATAACCCTGGAGAGAAACATTGTTAGCTTGTTCTGAAAGAAAATCACAATCTATGATCAGTTTAGTTTCAGCATTTTCATATGTTAACCACTTATGTCCATCAGTCATTTGTTGCCACAGTTTCTTCAGGCATCTTCTTTCTTTTTGGATTTCTGGATCTTGGAGCTATGCTCAAACAAGTTGTAATCAAAATTGGTGAAAGGAAGAGAGTCCCCACCATCTGAAATTTTCTTTGCCTGAGCTCTTGTCACTGCAGCTGCTGAAATGTCAGGATTTACTCCCTCTTTGATTAAATCAATAAATCCTGGAAAGTCATTTCCAATAATCACAGGTACAGGTAACTTGGGTACTACCCCCACTTTCATTTGGTGCGACACACCCTTAGTGGTCAGAGTCACTTGGGTTGTGGGATAGTATTGAGCGTCTCCGTGGATACAGATGATACCAGTACCTGGTCCTTTTGCAAAGTGTTTTCCCAGCACTTCAACATGCACTAGGGTCTGTCTTCTTCCCGAATCAGTGAGTCTCTTTACAGTCTTATCCCCCACCTTCACATCTAAGTACTTGCCCCAATTTGCCAAAAACAAATCTGCTGCAGTGTCACGCTTCTTACAGCAGTTTCTTGCAATGTGACCTGGTTTATTACAGTTATTGCAAATAACGGTTTTGGGCACAGATTTGTTACCCCCACCAGAGTTCTTATTAGACTTGGAGTTTAAATGGTAAAAAAGAGTGTCTTACCAGTGCTTGGCTGTTAGCTCGCTGCTGTGGCTTCTGTATGGCCATTTGGTAGTCTTTGGCCAAAGAAACAGCCTTTTCCCCACTTTCTGGTCAGTGTTTCTTTATCCAAAGCTGCATATCTGTAGGCAGGATGTTGATGAATTCCTCCATTGGAAATGTGTCCATGATCTGTGGGACTGTTTTGCCCTCTGGTTGGACCCATTTTATCAGGGGTTCTCTGAGTCAGGTGAAGGCTTCTCGAGGATTGTTGACTGAATTGTACTGAAGAGATCAAAATCTCTGCCTGTTGGTCTCTCTTGAGATGTCATACCTTTTCAGGATTTCACTTTTCACCACGTCATAGTTTTCTGACTGTGCAGTGTCCATATTGCTGTAGGCAAGTTGGGCTTTCCCTGTCAGATTGAGTACCAGTCTGATAGTCCATTGCTGCTTTGGCCATTGGCAGGCTGTGGCAACTCTTTCAATCGTCAGGTCTGCCTCAGTATTATCCGAGGGACACAACTTTGTAAGTTTAATGGCTTTTAAGTTGCTTGTGTTTTGTTGATCGTCTGGATCTGTGCCAGATCCTCTGCCTTTGATAGCTTGCAAGGCATCCAGCCATCGTTGCTCTTGTCGCTGTATTTCTTTCATCTGCTGCTTCTCTTCTCTCCTCTGTTTCTCCGTCTGTTTTTGTTGTACAGCCCACCATTTGAAAAAAGTCCATCAGGCTTTCAGGTTCTTTCACTGCCTGTTCTTTTTCCATAGCTTGTGCTGGCTGTATAATCTCAGCTTGGACTTCTGTCTCTGCTAGTTTGGCTGCCATTCTCCTGGTAACCACTCCTGGACTTGCTGCTGCAGAATCCATACCTTTCTCCAAGTTTCCCTGGTACTAGGTCTGGTACCCACACACACAACTCCTGGCTTAGAGTATGCACAGCGTAAATCCTATTTTGGCTGACACCATCTGTCGTCGAGGCGCAGGTCAGGAAGCATAGGAAGAACCAGGAGCAGTTGTAGAATTCGTAAAAAGTGTTTATTAGTACTAGCAGTAACATAATAAAATAAACTTGTTCAGAATAACTATATACAAAGGCAAAATAAATGGAGAAGATCCATTTGAGTTTTCCTTCAATCTCTGTGTGTCTTGCAAGCCATTGCAGCTCTGTCTTATTTATTTAGTTTTTGTTGACCGGGTAAGTGCACTAGACAAATTTTGCCTATTTTCAGGCACGTCTTGGGGGAAGGGGATACAGATGAATGCCAGCTGACCTTGAACCAGATTATGCTGTTTGTGGTATTTTTAGTGAATTGGTGGAAATTTGGCCAGGACACCGGGGAAATTGCCCTGCTCTTTTTGAGAAGTGCCATGGGATCTTAAACATCCACCTGAACTACCACCAGAACAGGCAGATGGGACCTTGGTTTAATGTCTCATCCGAAAATCGGCACCTCAATAGTGCAGCACCCCCAATGCTGCACTGTGAGTGTCTTTATTGGGATTTAACCCAAGTGCCTGGTGGGGAATAGAACCCACAGCCTTTTGATCTCCGGCCTCAGAGGTGAGTGTGCTACCTGCTGAGTCACTGACACTGCAAGTCCTTACAACCCCACTTCTTAACAAGCATCCTTTTTTTTTCTAAAATGTTCTTATATACAGTCGTGGCCAAAAATATTGGCGCCCTTGCACTTTTTCAAATAACTCACAATTTCCTCTAAACATAAGTTGAAATTAACAACAGTACAGTATTTGGTCTCCACAATTCTTTATTTCTCTGTTAATATTACAGAACCTTTGTTTTTGATTAGAATTTAAGGTATCCTTTTAAATCAGAAAATGAAAAGAAATGGCATTGACAAAATTATTGACACCCTAGACTTAATATTTGGTAGCACAGCCTTTGGTCAAAATAACTGCAATCAACCGCTTCCTATAGCCATGGATGAGCTTCCTGCACCTCTCTACTGGCAGTTTGGCCCACTCTTCTTGTGCAAACTGCTACAGTTCTCCCAGATTTGAAGGGTGCCTTCTCCCAACTGCTGTTTTCTGATCTCTCCACAGGTTTTCAATGGGATTTAGATCTGGACTCATTGCTGGTCACTTCAGAACAGTCCAGCGTCTTGTCTTGAACCATTCCTGGGTGCTTTTTGAAGTGTGTTTGGGGTCAGTGTCCTGCTGGAAGACCCATGACCTTCGACGGAGACCCAGCTTTCTGACACTGGGTTCAACATTGCGTTCCAATATGGCCTGGTAATCTCCAGATTTAATGATGCCATGCACACGTTCAAGGCACCCAGTGCCAGAGGCAGCACAGCAACCCCAAAACATCACTGAACCTCCTCCATGTTTGACTGTAGGGAAGGTGTTCTTTCTTTGAAGGCTTCATTTTGTTTTTTGTAAACATAGAGATGATGTGCTTTACCAAAAAGCTCTAATTTGGTCTCATCTGTCCACAGGACATTCTCCCAGAAGGATTTTGGCTTGTTCAGGTGTTTTGGCAAACCCCAGTGGGGCTTTCTTATGTCACTCTCTCAGCAGTGGGGTCCTCCTGGGCCTCCTACCATATAACCCCCTTTCGTTGAGTTGGTGACGGATGGTGCGAGTTGAAACTGTCGTACCTTGTGTCTGAAGGTCAGCTTGAATCTGTTTGGCAGTTGATCGAGGTGCTTTCTCCACCATTCGAACAATCCTGCGCTGCAATCTTCGATCAAGTTTTCTCTTGCGGCCACGTCCAGAGAGGTTGGCTACAGTGCCATGGGCCTTAAACATCCTGATAACATTACGTACGGTGGAAACAGGAACATCAAGGTCTCTGGAGATTGATTTGTAGCCTTGAGATTGTCCATGCTTGGCTACAATCTTCTGTCTGACCTCCTCAGACAATTCTCTGGCTGTCTTTCTTTTTCCATGCTCATTGCGGTACACACAGTGACACAAAACAGGAGAATGAGTCCTTTTCTCTTTTCAAACTGGTTGAATCAGTGATTTTTATATTGCAGGCACCTGCAACTCACCACAGGTGAGTTCAATTCCAAAGTGAAGGAGAATCACCTGCTTGAAATCTAATTATTTCTAATTACTTCTAAAAGGTGCCAATAATTTTGTCTGGGCCATTTAAGGATTTCTGTGTGGAATAAGCTAAGACTTAGTACATTTTTCTGCTTTTTGTGTTTTATTCCACTGCAAACCAAAGAAATACATATGTGGGTACCAAAATATTTTTTAATTTCAACAATTTTGTGGAAGGAATGGTGCATTATTAGAAAAAACTGCAAGGGCGCCAATATTTTTGGCCACGACTGTATTTCAGGCAGGTGTAGCCAGAACACAATGTCCCAGAACTGAGGCCCCTTCTCCATAGCTTCTGCAAAAGGCTTAAAAATTGCTTTTCAGGTTAACCCCCTGAGTTTCCAATAGCTTGTTGCAATCATCTTAAACTATAATTGTATACATTTCAACGTTAACACTATATAATTCCTAAACAAGGGGATCCCAATATTTATTTATTTTATTTAGTTTTTGTTGACCGGGTAAGTGTACTAGACAAATTCTGCATATTTCCAGGCACGACCCGGGAGAGGGGGATACAGATGAATGGCAACTGACATTGAACCAGATTTAGCTGTTGGTGGTATTTTAGTGAATGGGGGAAATTTGGCCATGGCACCGGGGAAAATCCCCTGTCAGTAGAGGGATTTGCCGTCTGATTGTAGGATGGCCACTCTGCATGGAGCACTGGAGGGTGCAGACATGTTGCAGAAAGGAGAGCAGGCCTTCTCTCCTATTCTCAGTTTGCTAGAGGCTGAAGATAAGAATCTACTCACTATTCCAAGCTCTTCAAATGAGGATATATCACAAATATTTGTATCTCAACTGAGGACTAAAACATGGATACTGAGTTGGTTAAAGATAGATTTACTCTCTACACTGGATGAAAAACAGCAGGAGCTACTAAGGTTGGTGCAGTTTGAGGAGGAACGTAATAAATTAGAAAGTATGCGATTAAAAGCAGAGATGGCGGTTTTTCATTCTGACGAAGCTCCTGTCAACTCAGCTGGTAGGCCTGTCAAGAAGCCTGCTAACGTAGTCATCACTAACATCGCCCCGGGGGGGCCGGGTGAGTCTGGAAAAAAAAAAAAAAAAACATCCAACCGAACTGTTTTAAATACAGCTGATAATAGTCCTGTTTTATCGGGGTCTGCTGTAAAAATGGAAAATACCTCTGTAATTACGGAATGTGAATTTTCTGAAGCCTACAAGAGTGAGCTTTGCTCAGATGTAAGCTCCTAAAATCTCCAGAGTCAGGCTTGGCTAGTCTCGGTAGAGAAAACAGTGATTGTGCTTGATTCATCAACTAGAAGAGAGTGTCGGACTGGCTTGTGTAAAACTAGCCTTGGTGTGTGCCTGGAGTCTGACACTCGTAAAACTGTCATGAATACTTCGGATACTTCTCCCGGCAGGCAAACACTGCACAGTTACACTATGAATGAAAAGACTGTGGCGCTACCTCAGTCAAAGGTCACTTTTTCAAAAACGGCTGGGTTTGTCTTCAAGTAGCCTCAGGCTGTGGATACAGATTCCAGCATAGTTTATCAGACTCGATCCCATTCCCAGGAGGCAGTTACAAGTTTTGCTTTTGGTAACAAAAATATAAAGGAAATAGAGCCGCCAGGGCCAATAAGAGATAGCACTGTAGGGGAGAAAAAGGAACAGAATAATATTCAGTCACCATCAGTTCATTTAACTTCTGCTTCAGTGGACAAATCCGTTCCTACCCTTTCTTCTTTCTCTAAGCAATCTGGTTCTCAGCCCACAGATGATTGGTCTCCTCAGAAGGCATTATTTGGTGCAGGATGGCAACAATCAACAAGGGGGGTACATGGGTTCCTGACCTCTCCTGGGATTTTCCACTTTCCCAAGCTACAGCTGAATGGAAGCCAAAAGTAACGTCTTGCTCAGTACCAGATTTTTTGTTAACAGAAGAAAATGATTTTCCTAAATTACCTTCTACTGCACATTCCTGTGAAACTACTTCTACAGACGCTGTCAAACCAATCATTACACCACCTTCAGAAAATAAAAACCTTACTCGCCCAACATTGGATTCAGATACCCTACAAGATACAAAGCCTCTGTTATCTGACTTATTTACAAAAGCTAAGCAAGAAGCAGCACCACGTAGGAATGCTGTTCGCATTGGGTACAAAGGTGGATTACAGGACAGACCAGACAGATACCATGTGGGAAAACTGTTGTTGAAAGACTCACTACATTTTTCTCCAAGAGAGGTTTATGCGTTTATAAACATCTCTGGAGAAGATAATTATGATGTTAGTTTTTGCACTGCATACGCTTTAGATCTGTTCTGGGAACGTTGTAGCCGGGTTATAACATCACCAATATGTTCCCCCTTTGTTGTCATACCATTAACGAAACCACTGGTAAAATATGTAACTGTAATGTTTCGTAACGGGGGTCCATGTTGAAGATATAACATATTGGTTGTCACAAAAATGTGAAGTATTGAGTGAACCAGAGGCTATACTTGACAGTGAACACTTTTGAACTGGAGGGTGGAAATATAAAGTAAAACTTCAATAAGGGAATACTGGAATTAAGCATATTCCCAATTCATTTCTGCTTGGTCGTGATCGTGGGGTTTGTTTCTACGCTGGTCAGCCTCGGGCCTGCTAGAAGTGTGGTTCTCGCACTCATCTTTCTAGTACCTGCGATAAACCCTGATGTCATAACTGTGGGGAGATAGGTCATAGTGTTATGCAATGTGCCAACCATACACACTGTGACCTGTGTGAGGAATATGGACACATTTTTAATGATTGTCCTTGGGCAGTGAGGAATAAAGCCTCCTGCATTAGCTCAGAGTTGCTAATTCAACAGGCTCAGGATTCTGCAGCCTCTAACATTTTGAAGCCTGATTCAGCTGGTGGTTCTGGGAACCCCCCACCCTTTTGACTCCTTCCTCACCGGAAGTCACTAAATATCTTCCTGAGGATCCCAAGATTATTCTAGATGAACCTGTCGCCCACGACACTACTTTAATAGACACTATACAACATCCTCCTGCTACAGACAGTTTTGCCCCTGTCTGTTATGAGGACCAGGCTGGCACCCTGATGGATAACTCTGAATTACAAATTTCAGATCCTTTACCTAGACGGAGATCTTCTAGATTTTCAAAATCTAATTCCTCTGACCCTTTCATACCAATAGAAACCAAAAATTCATATTCAGCCTTGTTTACAAATGGGGGGATTTAGAAAGTGAAATAGGAGACTCAGAATCACAGAAATCTGTTACTGACCAAGTCTCAAACACTAGAATTGAGGGGGCTTATAAAGGGAAAGAGAAAAAAAACTGAAATTTTTTTTGTATGGCAGCAGGTTTGATATGTTCTTTAAATGTACGTAGTATACTGAATACTGACAAAAGAAGCGCTGTGTTTCAATTACTGCATGATTCATCTATTGATGTTTGCCTATTACAGGAAACCTGGTTATATAATATGGATCAAGTTAGACAGTTTCAGCAGGAATGGGTATGGGGTCCATCTTTCTGGTCCTTTGGTTTGGACTCTGCGGATGGATTTGGGATTCTTTTCCATTCATATAATTTTACTTTACGGAAATTATGTGATTTAATACCTGGAAGGGTTCTGATTTTAGATGGAATTTGGAACAATATGGATTGCAGATTTATATCCGTCTATGCTCCACAACTTAAAGCAGAAAAAGTAAACCTTATAAAAACAATACAACCTGTTTTGGATACTCGCTATAAAACATTTTTGTGTGGAGATTTTAATTGTAGCTTGGATAAGCTAAAATCTAATGCTGCAGGACAGAAAATATATTGTGACTCAAATGCATTGGCTCAGTTAATTCATGCTGCTGATCTTCTAAATTGCCATTCTTTCCATATAAAAGGTCCCAAATTTACGTACAAACGTAATACCTTTACGACTACAGTAGATTATATTTTTATTTCTTCTAATGTGCTTAAGAGGTGTCTCTCTCTGTGATACCAGTTGCGTTCTCAGAACACTTAATGTTACTTTTATCATTGACTAAATTCACTAAACGAAACCCTTTACATGGCAGATGGAAGCTAAATGTTTCAGCTTTGCAGGAACCTATGGTTAATAAGGCCATGACAAATTTACTTCAGGCGAGATTATCAGTGGAATTCTTGTACACAGATAAAGGGGAATGGAGGATGGACACCAAATCCGACATACGGAGTTGGTTTATACGTTGTGGTAAAAAAATAGGAAGTGATAAATTCTTAAACTATTTATCCATGCGGCAGCAATTATATAGATTAATGTCTCTGTCTAATACAGCTAGATATGATCTATCTATGCAGATCAACACAGTAAAAGAACAAATGAAAATCATGGAAATTGACAGAGCTAAGTCCATTAGGTCCTTATTATCAACTAATGTTAAGACTTCACCGATTTGAGACCCATATGAAGCATGCAAAACCCTTAAAAATAAAATTACACTAGACTCTTTACTGTCCCCAGAAGGCCAGGAGGTTAGTTCACTGCAAGGTTTGGAATCAATAATTCATAGGCATTGTGAGTCTTTAAAGCCACAAACACCCATTTTGACTTGTGATATTCTAGATTTTTTACAATCTTTTATAATTCCAGATAACCCAACAGAACTTCTAAATTTACAATCTCATATAACCATGATAGAAATCACACAAGCAATAAAATCATTACGACTTCACACAGCTCCAGGATTAGATGGTATCCCTCATGAGTTTTACAAAACCTTTGGTAATCTGATTGCAAAGAGCCTATTTGTGACTTACACATATTGGTTTGGGACAAATACTATCCATCTTTCCTTTTCTGAAGGATTATTATTTTATTTGTACAAACAAGGAAACCGCTCTCAGATTAATAATTGGAGACCTATAGTTTTACTTACTACTGATTATAAGATATTAGCACACATCTTAAACATGCGGTTAAAGGCATACGCCTCCCTGGTAATCTCGCCATATCAATATTGTGGGCTACCTGATCGGAATATTCAACAAGCCTTAAGGACTTTAAGGGATGCAACTTATCATTGTAATAATTCTGGTCAATCAGGCTGTATAATTGCGGCGGATCAAGAGAAAGTCTTTGATAGGGTCTCTCTCGAGTACTTATTTTTAGTTTTACAAACTTATAAAATACCTACATCCTTTATAAATCAGTTGCGGTTATTATACTCTTTCTTTACTGTTAAACCTTTTTTAAAAGGTGAGGTTGGCCATGGATTTGAGGTTTATTGTGATGTTCGACAGGGGTGTCCATTAAGCCCTTTATTATATGCCTTTTCCCTTGATCCATTGCCTCATTCAGTTGGATCTCCGCCAAAATGGAATGGGCTCACAGGGATAGGAATCCCGCAGACTTTATGCATACAAGCCTATGCTGATGATATTTGTGCATTTTGTTCGCATCCAGAAAATATAAAAAAATTTTTGCCAGAAATTTCTCATTACCAAAAGGTTTCAAATGCAAAATTAAACATGGTTAAAAGTAAAGGATTATTCATTGGGCCCAGCATACACAATGACACCATTTGGCATGGTATTTTAGTATCCTCCATGCCTTTGAAAATATTAGGGATCCTTTTTGGCCCACAGAACTTACCTGATGTGAATTGGGATTTGGTTCTGCAGAAGGCCGAAAAAAAAATTAATTGATGGAAACATTGGAAACATACAAAATTAAAACGTATTGCTCTTTTAAAAGAAAATTTATTTTACAAGTATTGCAATACGTGGCGACATTATATCCTTTATCCATAAAACTAGAAACAAAACTCTATAGTTTGTTTTCTCAAATGCTTTGGGGTACCAGCCTAAACCCCATTAAGACATTATACCTATTTGACCATTAATTCAGGGGGCCTTAACATGATAGAACCAGTAGTTTTCTTTCATTCTTTATTTTTTAAACACTCGGTAGGCACTGTTTTGCATAGTATTGAGACAGTTTCACAGTTCTGGATGAAAAATTACATTTCTGTTTATCTCCACTCATGGTTACAGATGGCGCCTAAAATACATCCCGACTTAATGTTCCTCCCTATTTTATTCCTGCAGCTCAAAAGTTGTATAAATGGGCAATTACGAAGGCTTGCATTACTTCTCATACCACTAAAACACTCTATCAAGACATAATGCATAGATTTTACCCTAGGGAACCTAGTTTTAAAAACTGTCCATCAGCTGATAATGGTTATATTATTCATCAATTGACCCTTTCAAGAATTCCACAGAAAATGTGGGAGAATCTATGGCTATCTGTATATGGAAGATTAATATACGAGGAAATGCTAAACACACGAGTATAGCAGAGAGAAACTGCCCTTACATGGAGTGTATAGCTCAGTTAGAATCCATGGAACATTTTTTATTGCATTGTTCTTATGCTAAAGCTTTATGGACATTTTTGGCGAAAAAATGGTCTTTGCCTTGGCTTAACTACTTAACATATGATGTTGTTGTAGGAAAATATGGATCTGCTTTAGTGAGCTATCATACTGACACTTATGATAGTTTTTTTGTTGTCTTAGATTTTACTTATGGCAAGCACAATGTCAATGGGTCTTGCAACAAAAGAAAATGTCTTATGAATGTTTGAGCATTTTAGTCTCAAATTAATTTAAGAATGTTTATTTTCTAGGAGCGTGGATATGTTGTTCATCCACACTGTCTGGCATTGTCCCTTTCCCCTTTAAATCTTGCCGGAAGTCTTCAAGCTGGCTCCTCCCACCCACCCGGGTGGTAAATACCTCGGCTCCGCCCCATGACGCCAGATCTTCCTTTCCGCTGGAAGATTCCGGTTCCCTCGTGCTTTCTGTAGTGTTGAGGCCTGGATTCGTTTCGACGGTTTTCACCGCATCTTCTCGCTCTGAAACTGCGTGAAGTTTATGACTCTGATGGGACATGGATGACAAATGCGTCCCGGGTTTGCGGTGTCCTTGCGGACAGAAAATGTCGTGCACGATCCCCACCTCTCATCGTTTACTGCCTCGGTTCTATTCACGATACCTCGCGGTGCTCCATTTAAGCTTCCTTCCACCCCAGCGTCCTGGAAGATCATCAAGCGGCTCAAGCTGGGTGAACCGGGCTCGCAACCCCGATAAAATCCAAGAGGCCAGGTGGGCGGTTTCGCGGCCTGCGGGATCCGCCGAGCAGCTTCAGGCGCATGGCGGCCTTCGAGAAGAACCGCCTAAGCCTCGGCTAGCTTGAGTGCTCTCTTCGTGCCGCTCAATCTGGGCTCTTCCTTTTCAGGTTCCTTTAGGGATTTGTGCCAGTCTCTCCCTACCAAGGGTGAGGCCCCCTCGGGCTCGCACTCATCCCGTTCTAAGAAAAAGGATCCTAAATCTTCTTCGAGTCGAAGAAGATGCTCCTGGGATCAGGAGCGGTCCGATGTCTCGACTTCGGTCGAAATTGCCTCCTCGGCCACTGGGTTTTCAGACCTTCCTTCTGTACTGGGCGTAGAAGCCGAGGAGTAGGCTGATCCGGCCGAGATTATTCTCGACCCGATTGAGCCGTTATCACTGACTCCTGTCGATGATTCTTTGGAAGAAGCATACTCGATTGAGGACAAGAACGGAGCCTCGGTTTCACGAGCCAGTCTCTCCCGATCGACAAAGCGACACCGTCCGATCTTGATCGGGAGCAAGTCCTCTTGATCGATCGACCCAAAGGACACAAGCACTCCATAGAGGCGCCGCCACGTTCCCCTTCCTCCTCGGACGAAGGAAAGCTTCGACGAAAAATTTGTCGACGCTGCGAGGATCTCATGTGGCAACAATTCCTGCTAGCAGGTCAGAAGCCGGCTCCCTCGGTGGTCCCGGCTATCTCTTGGCCTCAGCCTCTTCGGCCGCCTCAGACACCGATTGCTCCGGTGCTGGTCTCTTCGGGGGCTCCGGTGCGTCTTCCGCCACAACCGGTTTCAGGTTCCCCACCAATTTTGGTGGAACCTCCACCTAAGCTGCCCCTCGGGGGTTCCCTCCAAGGAGGCCTGACAGTCTTCGGGTCTCCCCCACAGACTGTCAATTACGGTCACCCCTGATCGCCCTAGGCGTATCGAGGGGGACTTAGGTGGGCAGCCTTTATATCGGGACTCCTCCGATTCCGATAACACTGGCCTTCACTCTCTCGATGAGCTTTCGGCGTCAGGCTTGGAAGAAGGGCCTTCCTCCTTCCAGGGCATCCTCCGGCTCATTTCCGAATGGGCGAGGATGGCCCTACAGCCTATCCAGAAAAACGGAATATCTCCCTTACGGATATTCTTAAGAGGATACCTCTATGGAGGCATTTCCAGTCGCGAGCCATTATTGGTCCGGCCTTGGAACTCTGGCAGCGTCCAGCCTCCTGCCCAGCTCCATCTGCATGGCACGCCAAGTCATGCTTAGTTCCCAGGGTCTTTGGCGGGGTTTACTGAGCACCCTCGGGGAAAGCCTTGAGACTGCCTCAGTATTCAGGCAGACGGGCAGCTCAGCCCGATACCAGCCGCCCTCAGACAAAGAGTCCAAACTTATGGACCACTTGGCCGGAAGGTCTATGCTGCATCATCTTTGGGCCTTGTCAGGCAAGCTCAGCGGTGATTATGGCACACTTCTCTCCACGCCCTCTTGGGGTCGCTGCCGAAGATTCTCCCCACCTCCCAGCTGACATGCAGACCACGGTCCAGGCAGGTCAGGGACCAGGGCAGAGCTGTTGCTAAACAAGAACTCCAGACTGCTCTGGACGTGGGTGATTCCTGTGCCCGTTCACTAGCTGCAGTGGTATCCACTCGCCGCAGGGCTTGGCTGAGGTTATCCTCCTTTCCCGTAGATACTCAGCACAAGCTAGCTGATGTGCCCTTCCTTGGCACCGACCTCTTCGGGCCAGGAGTGGCAGGTCACCTGCAGCGTATCGAGCAATCTAATGCCACCTTAGATGCTACATCTGCTAAGGGTTCTTCAAGTAAGAACCAGCAGAAGCGCAGGAAGAAGCCCTTTCGTCAGTCTTCCCCTGCGGTCAGACAACCACCCTCCCTGTGGGGTCAACAACAACAGCAGGCTCAGGCTTGGCGCCCTAGGCCCAAGCAAGGTCTAACAGCCCATCAAAGGAGGCCGAGGCGTGGTCCAGGTGCCCCTCCTCCTCTAAGCCTGCCCAGTGACGGGCCGGGGTGTCTCCCCGTACCCGTCACTTCAGCTCTGGGTCCTCCCGTGAGGCCGGCTCCGCCGCCGTTTCCGCCTGGTCCGGTATCACCACGACAGATGGGTCCTAGAAGTGGTCGGGCAGGGTCTGCCCTTAAATCGAGCAGTACCCTCCCAGCCGAGCCCGTGCCCCATGAGAGGAGCGGATCTCAATCGCCCAGTCTGTCCTCCGAGGCGACATTGCGCTACTCCTCCTCAAAGAGGTGGTGGCCCAGTGCGGATCCTCCTTCAGACCCAGGCTTCGTCTCCAGGTATTTCCTGGTGCCCAAGCAGACGGAGTTGGGCGCCCCATTCTAGATTGCGACCTGAATCGATCTCAGGTCTCGCACCTTGGATGGTAACTCTAAATCAGATCATACCATCCCTGGAGCTGAACACATGTGGTTCTGCACACTGGATCTTCAGGACGCTTTTTACGTCCTATCCGTCTGTCTCATCAGCGGTTCCTCGCTTCAGGGTCGAAGGGACCTATGCGAGTTCAAGCCATGCCCGTTCGGCCTGTCATCGGCCTCAAGGGTTTTCACCAAATGCGTACAGTGGTGGCAGCCCATCTTCGGCGTCAGGGGTTAGATTTACCCCTACCTGGGCCGATTGGCTCCTGGCGGGATCCCCCTTCAGGAGGTGGAGAGGTCCAGGGACCTGACCCTCCGAACCTGCTGACACTTGGGCCTTCTGATCCACGAGGCCGTACAGAACTACGTGCCTTCTCAGGTGATGGGCTTCATCGGGGGCAGAGCTTGACTCGTCAAGCCAGGCTCGGCTCGGTGGACAGGGCGGGAGGTTCTCTCCTCCTTTGCCCAATCATTTCTGGTTGGGCACTCACGCCCTGCCGGGACTTCCCTGCGCCTCCTGGGCTACATGGCGGGCGTGCCGTCGATCCCAGTCCGCTGGGCCAGACTGCATGCGCCCTCCAGTGGGAGCTCGCCGCCCAGTGGTCTCAGCGTCAGAGTCTTTTCGACCAGCTGGTCACGGTCACCCAGGGGATGTGGGGCGCCCTACAATGGTGGACCGTCCCGAATCATCTGCTGGAAGGGATCCCGTTTGTCCGCCCCGAGCCGACGGTCGTCCTTACGACCGATGCCTCTCTCACGGGCTGAGCCCATGCGGGAGACACAGGGCTCACGGGTTCTGGACCCCAGAGGAGTCCCGATGCCACATCAACCTGTTGGAGCTCAGGGCAGTCAGACTGGCTCTGTCAGCTTTCGCTCCTCAGCTCCGGGGTCAAGTGGTTCTAGTCCAGATGGACAATACCACGACCATGTACTACCTCAACAAACAGGGCGGCACGCACTCCCGTCTGCTATGCAAGGAGGCGCTCCGGATCTGGACCTTCGTCAGCTGGCTGGAGGCGGATCTCCTAGCCATCCATGTGGCAGGAGTCGCGAACCAACTGGCGGATGCTCTCAGCCTCTTAGGCCAGACATCCCACGAGTGGTCTCTCCATCCAGAGGTAGTCTACTACCTGTTCTCTCGTTGGGGCAGACCGTTGGCGGACCTGTTTGCCTCCAGGGAGAACACCAAGCTCAGGCTGTTCCATGCCCGCCACCCTCAGCAGGGCTCGCTGCAGGGGGATGCCTTCTCGAGGCCGTGGACCCCAGGCCTCTTTTACGCCTTTCCTCCATTTCCCTTGATCCACAAGGTGTTACTCAAGGTGAGGAAGGACAAGGCGAAGTGATCCTGTAGCCCCAGATTGGCCACGCAGTTCTGGTATCCAGATCTCCTCAGCCTCAGCTGCAGGACCCGGGGCGGCTCAGTACACGCCTGGACCTGATATCTCTGAACGAGGGGAAGGTCCTTCATCCGGACCTTCAATCCCTGCACCTCACAGCCTGGTTCCTGAGCGGCTAGAGTTCCAGGCTTTGGGTCTTTCTGAGGATGTCTACACCGTGGTGGAGGCATCTCGAAAAGAATCAACCAGGAAATGTTATGCCTTCAAATGGAAGAGATTTTCCATTTGGTGTCAGGGTAAAGGTCTGGACCCCTTATCCTGCTCGGTGGCTAACATTCTAGACTACCTTTGGTCCCTCTCCAAAGGGGGTCTTCGGTCATCGACCCTTAGGGTGCACCTAGCAGCCATATCGGCTTACCGAGCGCGGGTCGGTCAGCCGACGCTGGCTCAGGAAAAGGTGGTTGGGCGCTTTTTCCAAGGCCTGGACCACGTATCCCCTCCGGTGCGTGAACCTCCACCTCCGTGGGATCTTTTGCTGGTTTTGGCAGAGCTCATGGGCAAGCCATTCGAACCCATGCACAAGTCTGCACTTCGCAGCCGTGGAAGAGCGGCCTTCTTGGTGGCTATCACGTCAGCCAGAAGGACGGGGGAGCTCCAGGCGCTTTCAGTGGACTCCCCATCTGGTCTTTCACAGGGACAAAGTTGTCCTGCGCCCCCACCCGAAATTCCTTCCGAAGGTGGTGTCAGAGTTTCACCTTAAACAGGTGTTGACCCTGCCAGTATATTACCCTAATTACACCTCGGACGCCGAGTATAGGCTCCATACTCTGGACCTCAGACGTGCTCTCTCCTATTATAAGGAGAGGACGGCGGAAATTCGGGGAGAGGTTCGCCAGCTGTTTGTCACCTACGCTGAAGCCGCTTCTGGCAGACCTGCAGCCAAGCGGACTATTACGAGATGGATCACATCATGCATAGGTCTGTGCTATGAATTGGCGGGTAAGGAGCCTCCCAAAGGGCTAAGGGCTCATTCTACCCGTCATACTGCTGCTTCGGTGGCTGCTTCCAGGGACATCCCTATTCAGGAAATCTGTCGGGCCGCTACCTGGAAGTCAGCAAGCACCTTTATTACCCATTACCACATTGACCTAGAGTCACGCGGGATGGTGGTTTTGGGGCCTCGGTTCTCCAATCTCTATTCCCTAAGTAGGGGGTGTGCGCCTTGCCTCCCGGAGAACTGCTTGGAGTCTGCCAGACAGTGTGGATGAACAACATATCCACGCTCCTAGAAGAACAGGTTACTCACCTGTAACAGTAGCTCTAGGAGTGGTATATGTTGTTCATCCACACGCACCCAACCGACCTCCCCGGCTTTAGGCGCACAACCTGGCTTCCAGCGGGCTAGATCTGGCGTCATGGGGTGGAGCCGAGGTATTTACCACCCGGGTGGGTGGGAGGAGCCAGCTTGAAGACTTCCGGCAAGATTTAAAGGGGAAAGGGACAATGCCAAACAGTGTGGATGAACAACATATACCACTCCTAGAACTACTGTTACAGGTGAGTAACCTGTTCTTTTAGACTGTCATATTCTTCACAGCAGGTGTTGAACCGGTGGAAGGGTTTCATTTATTTTATCAAATATAAGTAAATTTTAGAAATTTATAAAATGATGCTTTATCAAAATCGATATTAATTTCTTTCCTTTAATTTGTTATGGTCAATTTGTTTTGTATGAATTTGTTTTCTATATGATTCAGTTTGTTGATATGTTATTTGATGTGTTACAATAAAAATCTCCCTTACTCTGTGATGTTTGAAAATGAAGGTGTCAATGTCGAAAACATCCTGTTTTGGCTTAGGCAGCGCTGTGAGGTACTAGACAGGCCCACCCCCATTCTAGACATTGAACAAATCTGGAATGGGGATTGGAAAATTAAGGTCAAACTGTTTCCTCCAATAATGGGCCTATACAGCTGCCTAACTTTTTCCTTTTAGGTAAAGATAGAGGTTCTCTCTTCTATGTAGGACAACCTAAAGCTTGCTTTAGGTGTGGGGCACGTACGCACTTAAGCTCTGCTTGTGATACCATCAGATGTAACCACTGTTTTGAGTATGGGCATGTACCAGCAAACTGTTTAAACCTTGTCCGTTGTAATCTTTGTGAAAAAAATGGACATGCTTATGGGAGGTGTCCCTGGGCCTCCCATAATAGGGATGACTGTACATGATATGAGGGCCTCATAAATCAAGCCCAACAAGTGCAGACCAAGAAGATAGCTAGACAAGAGAGTGAAGGAACTCACCCCCCTGATATACCTATACCTCCTGCACAGGATTTGAACCCTCCTGATCCAGAGGTCCAAGAGCAGCCTGCACAGCCCTCTTACACCTCCCCTGACAATAAAGATGTTTCCAAGGTTATTAGTGCACAGGCAGTTTCTAATTTGGCCTCTCCCAAGGTTTCACCACTCTCTTATAGCAAAATATTAAGAGGATATGCCCCCTCCCCCCCCCAAAAAAAAAGCTATGGACATGACTTTCAAATTAGTTTCATCTAAAAAAAAAAAAAAACATCTAGATCAGGGGGTATCACAAAAACTGGGCCACCTGATGGTAAAGAAGGTAAAAGAGCTAAAGGGAGAACTTCCCCACTCTTGAAAACTGAAAAACGATTTTCCTCTTTACCAGTGGAAAAAAGATGGGGAGATTCAGAAGGTGAAGAATCAGACATCCCATCTGTTGCTTCCACTGCAACTGATGGTATGGAAGTGGGGGGGTGAAGATTCTGTTGTGAAACATACCCAGCAGAGGTAGTTTTCTAAAAACCCTGGTTGATTATGTACCTGGCTAGATTCATGGGATTCCTTTTCACAAATATTCTCCCATGCATTCCCTTTCCATCTCCTTCCTAAATGTTAACAGCGTAAAAATAGGAAAAAGAGGTGTGTGTTTTTTTTATTTTTTTTAAATCTGTCCCAGTTTCCTACCGACATTTGGTGTTTACAAGATACCAGGCTCAAATCCCACCAGGACCTGAGTCAGGCTTCAAACTCTTGGAGAGCTGGACCTTCTTTTTGGTCTGTAGTGGAGGATAGTTGTGATGTGGTGGGTATTCTTTTTTCTAAACCTGGGATTATTGTTTCCCACTTCTTGGATATTATTCCTGGCAGGGCCCTTATGCTTGACTTTATTGTCAGGAGAGGCTGAGATTAATTACTATTTATGCCCTGCAAACCAGAGCTTGGAGGGTTTCCCCTGTGTAGAACCATCCAGCCTTATCTTCACTCATCCAGATTAATAGTGTGGGCAGGTGATTTTAATTGTAGTTTGGAGTTAGCAGATAGAGGGCTTGGGACAGCTAAAGTTTTTGGCGACACTCTGACTATAGAAAATATACTTTCATTGTCTGACCTTTCTGACTCTTATAGAATGCTTCACCTGATTTGTGGTCACACATCTTTCAAGGGTTCACTGTCCACAAGTATAGACTTTATTTTTCTAACTAAAACATTGATTCCTGATAAAGTCTTTACCTCTGCTTGGGAATTTTCAGACCATAAATCTGTTACAGTGCATCTTAGTTGGGTGAGTTCCCCTAGATGTAAAAAAAAAACAGTCGGAGACTGAATGTCTCCTTATTGGATGACCTAGATATTAAAAATGCCTGGATAAAGGATTGTGGGGCTCGGTTATCAGTTTCCGCCTGTTATGATGACCCTAATTGTTGGTGAGAAGATACTAAGCAGTCTTGGAGGCACCTTTTTCAAACTACAACTCAAGTTAAAACCAGTAAGGAATATATGGGGTACTTACATTTAAGGGGACAATTGCAGACGTTAATTTCTCTATCAGAAGAGCATACTAGGGATCTGAGTACACAAATCTCAGAGGTTAAGGAACAGATGAAATCCTGCCAATATAATAGGGCTAGATCGTTGGACCAGGAACTAAGATTTAGTATGCGGGTAAAAAAGGGTCTTTAGACCCTTTTAAGGAGTGCAGTGACAGGGTTGAACGTAGGATTCTGACTGGTTTAAAAAAACAATGCAGGTCAGATTTTTACTTCACCCACTGAAATGTTAGGACTGGCAGAACAGCACATAGAAACTTTGTACAATACTTGTATAGTGGAGGACATGTCTAGTAATTTAATTTCACTTTTAAATTTACCACAGGTTGCAAGGACTAACAAAATATCCCTAACACAGCCCATCACATTGGAAGAAATAAAATATGCTATTAGTACTTTAAGGAAGGATCAGATGGGTTTGGGGCGGGTATCTATAAAACTTTTGCAGAATTTGTGGCACCTGTTTTAGTTATTTTATTTAACTATATACTAGCCCTGGATACACTAGCCCCCTCTATGTCAGAAGCCATATTAACTCTACTTGATAAAAAGGGAGACAAGGAGTTATTGTCTAATTGGAGACTACTAAGCCTGTTGAATATAGATAATACCCACAAGGGTGGGTTGCTCAAGAGCGACCAGACATTATCTCGGTGGTAGAAACCTAGCTAAAATGGCTGCACTCCTGACTCCGCAGTAGCTCTGCCAGAGTACGCAATATTTTGGGCTGACATACTAGCCAAAAAAAGGGGAGGATGTGCGATTTACCTCCGTGACACCCACCAATTCTCACTCTGCCTCCCCCAGCTCTTGACCATGGTGCCCAGGTCCTGTCCTTCCAAGTTAATGTCGCTCCTTCCAGGGCACCTCTCTTCAGCTCCTCTGTCTGCATCCCGCTCAGGAATCAAAAAAGTGCATTCCAGTCAGTTCTCTCCACTTCCAGTCACACCCAGATAAGGCAGAAATTATTGCTCTGGGTGATTTTAAAATCAATAGGTTAGCGGACACTGCCACACCGCATTGGGATGCTGCATCCACCCTCAATCTATCTCAAGTTGTGCCCCCTACCACCCGACACAACCAGAGAACAGGTACCTCGACCCTCATCGACCTAATTCTTACTAATCGCCCTCACAAATTCACCCAGGTCTCCGTGCTACCTGATGCACTGAGTGACCACTCGCCAGTACTCGGGCGCTGGTCTTACTTGGCTACAAAGGCCCCTCCTAAAGTTAGCTTTCAGCGAAAACTCAGGCCAGGCAAGCTACAGTCCTTGAAATACCACCTCATCAGCTGGGACTGGTCTCCCATTGCTGCCTCGTCTGATATTGATTCAGCCCTGGAGTACTTTGTCAATTCCTTCAATTCCGCCTGTGACCTTTTTGCACCCTACTGCAAACGAGTCATTAAAGGTGCTGACACCCCTTGGATGTCCCAGTCCCTTCTGGACCTCATGGGCCACCGAGACAATCTCTGGCACCTAGCCTTGGAGACTGGGAGGCCTGCTGATAGGCAACGCTACCGTGAGGCCAGGAACCGCTGCACCCTAACCCCTCACTGCCTTGCTAAACCACTCCCTTGATGTGGAAACCTGCCCTCATCACTCCTCTCTTGAAGAGTGGTGACCGAACCTTGCCTAGTAATTATTGGCCCATCTCAGTTCTACCCCCCCCCTCTCTCTCCAAGGTTCTTGAAAAGATAGTCGCCACCCAAGTCACAGACTACCTTGCTCAACACAGCCTCCTCTGCCCCGAACAGCATGGATTTTGAAAAAAACATAGCACCACAGCAGCGCTTTTGGAATATACCAACACTATCCATGCGACCCTGGACGCAGGACAGATTGCTGGTGCTGTCTATATAGATCTTTCCAAAGCATTTGACACCATCAACCACTCACTTCTCCTAACCTTGCTAACCCAAATAGGTTTCTAATGAGATACCACCACTTGGTTCTCAAACTACCTGTCTTGATAGAACCCAGAGAGTCAGACTAGGGCATACCTTATCTTCCCCTCTCAGAGTTGCATCTGGGGTCCCCCAGGGGTCAATCCTTGGCCCCCTACTTTTCACTCTATTCCTTAACTCCATGCCCAAGGCCTGTTATGGAAGTCTCCTTCTATATGCAGATGATGTGGTTTTATTCAGCACCTACAACAACCCTACCGCTCTCCAAGGATCATTTAATGAGGCCGAATCCTGGTTTCTAGGGACATGGATATATTGTTCATCCACACTGTCTGGCAGGTATCCTTGCCGCTTTAAATCTTGCCGGAAGGTCTTCAAGCTGGCTCCTCCCACCCACCCGGGTGGTAAAACTCTCAGCTCCGCCCCATGATGCCAGATCTTCCTTAACGCTTGGAAGCTCAGGTTCCCTCCTTAACGCTCTGCGTATAAGACTGGTTTCCTAATTCTTGAAGTTCGAAATCAAAAGTTTTGCTAAAAGACTTGGTCTTCTTTTCCTCGCGGCTCGATGGACCGTCGACTCCGGTTTCCGGAGGTGCCCTTGCGGGCAGAAGATGTCTGGGAGCCGGATCCGCACTCACGTGCGTCTACTGCTTGGGCCTTGAGCACCCGCCCAGGCCTCGACTTGTGCTCTTCCTTTTCGCCTCGTCCTTGAAGACCGTGCTGCCCGATTACAACTGGGGCACCGAGAAAAAATTCACTGGTAAAATCTAAAGAGGCCGGTTGGCGGTGTCCGGCGGGCTCGGCGGATAGCTCAAGCAGATGATCGCCCTCGAAGAGGAGGCGGCGTGGGCGCTTCTACCTCAGCTGCGGCATTTGTCGCTCTCTCTCAGTGCCTCGTGCTCGGCTTCTTTTAAGGAGCTTTGTTTGACCCTCTCGTGAAAGGTGAGGGTCCAACTTCTTCTGGACCCTTTTCCAGGTCAAAAGAGCAAAGTAAGTCTCTCAGTCGGCGCTCTTGGGAGTGGGAAGATCCCCTCCCTTCTTGTCGACAGTCGACTTGGTCGACCCCTCAGCTCGACCACTGGCTTCACGGTGTCCCGTCAGGCCAGTTGACCGAGACTCCGTGACGGTGAGATTTTCTCGACCCGTTGAAATGAGTTGTCGCTGGAGAAGCTGAGAATCCCATCTTCCGGTTCCCCGGTGGGAGGTTGATCCGTCGGATCGTCCGTGCCTCGGTTCCGGGCCCGGTGGAATCGTCGAGCCGAGTGCGATTCCGACACTTCCCTGCGCCGTCCTCGGCCTACCGAGACTCTCGGTCTCGGTCTCGGACATCCTCGCGGTCCAGCCGATCCCGCCGTCATAGGCGGTCTCGGTCTCAGCACCGCGGCAAGCGGCGCCGCCGCTCTTCCTCCTCCTCGGACGAGGGGAGGCTTCGGCGCAAGTTGCGTCGGAGGTATGAGGAACTCATGTGGCAACAGCTCCTTTTGACCGGGAATAAGCCGACCCAGTCATCTTCCCTGGCCATTAAGTGGCTGTCACCGGAGCGGCCGAAACAACCCCTCGTTGTAGCCGAGGAGCCTGTTCCCAGGCCGGTTGTTCGGCCAATTCCAGCTGCCCCACCGATTCTGGTGGAACCTCCGCCTCCACAGTCGTTAGTTGGGGCTCCGACCAAAAATTCTTGGTCGGCTATGGGTTTGCCCCATAGGCTGTCTGTCACCCTCATTCCCGATAAACCTCGGCAGGTGGAGGGTGGCTCAGGCCCGAGGCAGCTCTTTGAGGACTCTTCCGAGTCCGAGGATGATTCCTCCCTTTTTTCCAAGCGCATGGACTTGGAGTCCTCGGGAGGACAGTCAGTGGACGATAGCCCTTCGTCCTTCTTAGGGTTGCTTCGGCTCATCTCGGAGTCCACCGGGATGAAGCTCGAACCCGTTTTAAATGGGCCAGGTATCCCCTCACGGAGATTCTGGACCGCGGGGATTCTCCTACGGAGGCCTTTCCGGTGGCCGAGGCCATAGTGTGTCCGGCCTTGGAGCTTTGGCAGCGCCCTGCTTCCTGCCCTGCACCTTCGGCCAGAATGGCCAGGAAGTATGCGGTCCCTACCGGTTCCCTGTCCGGTTTTTCGGAACACCCCTCTGCTGAGGGATTGGTTACCGACAGCGTTTTCCGGTGCGCCGGGAACGCCAGGGATGTGGACAAACCTCCCGACAAGGAATCCAAGAAATTGGATTATGCCGGCGAAAAGTCTATGCTGCGTCCTCTCTCAGCCTTCGTCAGGCCAGTTCGGCCGTCCTCATGGCACATTTTTCTCACGCCCTGTTGGGCTCCCTGGATGAGGTCGTCCCTCATCTTCCCGCGGATCTGCAGACTACGGTCAGGCAGGTGCAGGACCAGGGCAGGGCAGTGGCCAAACAGCAGCTCCAGACTGCTTTAGACATCGGGGACTCATGTGCCAGGTCGGTGGCGGCCGCAGTGGCCATGCATCGTCTGGCTTGGCTGAGGATATCCACCTTTACCTCGGATACCCAGCACAAGTTGGCGGATGTTCCCTTTTTGGGGACTGACCTCTTCGGCCCTGGGGTGGAAGGTCACCTGCAGAGGATCGAGAAGTCCAGTGCTACCTTGGACTCGGTCTCTTCCGCTCAGAAGGACAAAGGCCGCAAGCCACAGCCTAAGCCCTTTCATCCTTCTGCGCCCGCGGCGCGCCCGGCCCAGCAATGTCAGGGCCAGCAGGCTCGAGCTTGGCATCCCAAACCCAAGCCGTCGGCTTCCTCCAACAGGAAGCAGGGAGGAAAGGCCAGGAGGTCCCTCGGCCGGTCCCTCCTCCAAGCCTGCCCAGTGACGGGCTGAGGGGTGTCGCCCCATCACGCGTCACCTTACCCCTGGTTCCCCGTGAGAGATGGCTCCATTACTTCCTTTCCGCCTGGTCCGCTGTTACCACGGACAGGTGGGTACTGAAGGTGGTGGAAAAGGCCTGCCTCTAGAATTGAGCAGGCCGCCCTTCAGAGCAATCGCACCTCGGGATCCGCCGCTCCTGGCGGCTCGTCGAGCCGACATCGCTCTTCTCCTCCAAAGGAGGTGATAAGGAGGTGAGGACCCCCCTCAGACCTGGGGTTCGTGTCCAGGTATTTCCTGGTTCCGAAATGGAGGGGGCTGGCGCTTCATTCTCGACCTACAACCTGAACAAGTTCCTAAGGTCTCGAACCTTCAGGATGGTCCTCCTGGGCGCAGATAATGCCATCTCTGGAACACGGCGTGTGGTTCTGCTTTCTGGACCTACAGGGCAGCGTTCTTTCACGTCCTATCCGTCCGTCACGCCGGAAATTCCCCGCTTTCAAGCGGAGGATCCCTCTCGAGTTCACAAGCCATGCCCTTGACTTATCTCCAGCTCCCAGGGTCTTCACCAAATGCATGGCAGTGGTGACAGCATTCCCTGGCGGCCGAGGGTCCTGGTGTACCCTTACCTGGATGATTGGCTGATAGCAGCCCCTCCAGACAGGAGGTGGAGCGGTCCAGAGATCTGGCCCTCCAGGTTTGCTCTCAAGTCGGCCTTCTCATCAACGAGGCCAAGTCGGAACTCGAGCCGAAGCAGGTGATCCTGTTCATCGGGGCAGAGCTCGACTCTCTTCGAGCCAAAGCACGGCTCCCGGCGGACAGGGCCGAGGTTCTTACCTCCTTTGCCCAGTCATTTCTGGTTGGGCAATCGCGCCCTGCCCGGGACTTCCTGCGCCTCCTGGGTCTCATGGCGGCCTGTACCAGCGTGGTCCGTTGGGCACGCTGGCACATGCGCCCCCTTCAGTGGGGACTGGCCAGCCAGCGGTCACAACGCTGCGATCCATTAGACCAGCTAGTGATAGTGACCCAGGAGATGTGGAACGCTCTCCAGTGGTGGACCGTTCCATCTCATCTGCAGGAGGGCATCCCGTTTGTCCGCCCCGAGCCGACGGTCTCTCTATCGACCGATGCCTCTCTGATGGGTTGGGGTGCCCATCTGGGGGAACACCGAGTGCACGGCCTCTGGTCCCCGCGGGAGTCCCGATGCCACATCAACCTGCTGGAGCTCCGGGCGGTCCGCCTAGCTCTCACCGCCTTTGCTCCGTTTCTCCGGGGTCAAGTGGTCCGAGTCCAGACGGACAATACCACGACCATGTACTACCTGAACTGCCAGGGCGGGACGCGCTCCATGCTTCTATGCAAGGAAGCTCTCCGCATTTGGTCACTCGTGCGCAGCCTGGAGGTGGATCTCCTAGCCATTCATGTGGCAGGAGCCTCCAACACCCTGGCCAATGCCCTGAGCGGATAGGGCTGCATCTCGCAGTGGTCTCTCCTGCCGGAGGTAGTACAAGATCTGTTCTCCCACTGGGGCACACCTCAGGTGGACCTGTTTGCCTCCAGGGAGGAAGCTGAGGCTGTTTCATGCCCGCCCCCCTCAGCAGGGCTCGCTGCAGGGGGATGCCTTCTTGAGGCTCTGGACCCCGGGCCTCTTTTACGCCTTTCCCCCATTTCCCTTGATTCACAAGGTGCTTCTCAAGGCAAGGAGGGACAAGGCGCAGGTGATTCTGATAGCCCCAGACTGGCCCCGCCAGTTCTGGTACCCAGATCTCCTCAGCCTCAGCTCCAGGCTCCCGGGGCAGCTTCCAGCTCGCCCGGACCTGCTCTCAGTCAATCAGGGGAAGGTGTTCCATCCGGACCTTCAATCCCTGCACCTGACGGCCTGGTTCCTGGCGCTAGAGTTCCAGGCCTTGGGTCTTTCGACGAGGTCCTCAATATTGTTGAGGCGTCCGTGAAGTCGACCAGAAAATGCTCGCCTTCAAATGGAAGAGATTCTCCATTTGGTGTCAGGGCAAGGGCTTGGACCCTTCCTCCTGTTCTGTGGCAAGCATTTTAGACTATTTATGGTCCCTTTCTAGTCAAGGGCTTAGGTCGACGACCCTAAAGGTGCACCTGGCAGCCATCTCTGCTTACCGGGCGCGGGCCGGGGAGCAGTCGGTGGCGCAGGAAAAGGTGGTCGGGCGCTTTTTCCAAGGCCTTGATCACATTTCCCCTCCGGTGCGAGAACCTCCACCTCCGTGGGATTTACTGCTAGTACTGGCAAAGCTCATGGGCGAAAAACCATTCGAGACCAATGCACAGGTGTGATCTCTCTCACCTGTCGTGGAAGACCGCCTTCTTGGTGGCTATCCGTCAGCCAGAAGGATGGGAGAACTCCAGGCGCTCTGCATTGAGTTTCCTTACCTAGTCTTCCACAGGGACAAGGTTGTCCTGCGCCCCCACCCGAAATTCCTTCTGAAGGTGGTGTCGGAGTCTCACCTTAACCAAGTGTTGACTCTGCCGGTGTTCTACCCCAGTCACACCTCGGAGGCCGAATACAGGCTCCATACTCTGGACCCTAGAAGGGCGCTCGCTTATTATAAGAAGCGCACGGCTGAAATTCGGGGAGAGGTTCGCCAGCTGTTTGTCACCTACGCTGAAGCCGCACCTGGCAGACCTGCAGCCAAGCGGACGATAGGCAGGTGGGTCACCTCCTGCATAGATCTCTGCTATAAGTTGGCGGGCATGCAGCCTCCCAGAGGATAAGGCTCATTCTACCCGTCATACTGCTGCATCGGTGGCTGCTTCCAGGGCGTCCCTACCCAGGAAATCTGCAGGGGCTGCTACCTGGAAGTCAGCACACACCTTTATTACCCATTACCACATCGACCTTGAGTCACGCGGGATGCTGGTTTTGGGGCCTCGGTTCTCAGTCTCTATTCCTAAGTATGGGGTGTGCGCCTTGCCTCCCTCCTCCCAGAGAACTGCTAGGAGTCTGCCAGACAGTGTGGATGAACAACATATCCATGTCCCTAGAAATACAGGTTACTCACCTGTAACAGGAGTTCTAGGAATGGTATATGTTGTTCATCCACACGACCCACCCGACCTCCCCGGCTTCGATGCACAACCTGAGCTTCCAGCGGGCCAGATCTGGCGTCATGGGGCGGAGCCGAGAGTTTTACCACCCGGGTTGGTGGGAGGAGCCAGCTTGAAGACCTTCCGTCAAGATTTAAAGCGGCAAGGATACCTGCCAGACAGTGTGGATGAACAACATATACCATTCCTAGAACTCCTGTTACAGGTGAGTAACCTGTATTTACTGACCATAGGCTTGTTCTAAACTATAAAAAAAAAACAAAGTCCATGCTGTTTGCCCATGCCCAAAATAAGTTCAGTAACCACCCCCTGCTCATCCATAACTCTCATAATGAGAGCCTCGAACAAGTTTCTAACTTTAAATATTTAGGGGTTACCCTAGACTCAGGGCTAACCTACCATGAACATATCCGCTGACTTAATACGGCTGTAAATGTGCGCAATGGTCTGCTCCACCGCTACAAGCACTGTTCCCCCCCCCACCCAAAGCCCTACAGCTAGCCATCTCCTCCTCCTCCGTGCTGTCACTCATTGATTACGGGATTATCTTCTGTGGTGCTGCCGACGACACCACCCTCAACAAAATTAGGGTTGCCCTGAATAAAGCATGTAGACTGGCCACAGGATGTGACTGGCTTATGCACACCTGTACGCTGTATACCAGTACAGAGTGGCTTAATTTTGATGATCGCCTAAAGTACCAGACCTGTCTCCTTGCCAAGAAAATCGTGACTGGCCTCACGCCCCCTGCTCTTGTGACACCCCCCCCCCCCCAACAGCACCAGATGCACACGTCGCACTGAGAAATCGCCCTACCAGGTTCCTCGCTGTAAAACCTCCATGGGGCAAAGAACTTTCAGAAACAGTGTTCCCAGTTAGCTGAACTCAATGCCCATACCAGTCCTCCTGGCTCCTACCCTGGGACTGTTCAAATCCTTTCTCCATAGCAGTATATTGCGTGACTCCACCTGTGACTGTACATGACCTACCCACAACCAAAAAATGCCAAGACAATGGACCCACTTGGTCCTGCTTCTAGAGTGCCTGTCCGTGGTTTCAGTCTTACCTGTGCCTCAGACTAGCTGACACTCACAGGACTGCGCTGCTTGCACATTCCAGTCATAAATACTTCTCTACAACAACTACTGTACTGAATGATTGCCACTGTAGTTACTGTATTTATTGCCACTGTACTGCATTGTCTATGACTGTTATAATTATCCTGTACCACATCCACGTGTTGTATTTTACCATGCATCATTCATAAGGTGTGATATTTCTCACACCGCTATTTATACTGTGATGTCTGTACGCTGTATGCTCTGTATTGTTATCTATGACGTGGAGCCTTTGTAAAGGAGTCTCTGACTCAAAGGTATTAATTCCGATTGTATTCAATAAATAAATTATTAAAATTCTGAGTAAAGTTCTTTTGGCAAGATTGTCAGCAGTGGCGAAGGATGTAATTCATCCTGCCCAAACATGTGCAATTCCGCATAGACGTCAACAAGACAATTTAATATTTCTAAGGGAATTGTTTTATAGAGGTGTAAAAGGTAATACTTTCAGGTATATTTGAAGCCTTGACCAAGAGAAGGCTTTCGATAGGATAGCTCATTCGTTCCCTTTTTTCAGCACTCCAGGCATATGGAATCCCTGACCAATTTTTAAACTGGTTAAAAACTTTATATCAGAATGCAGCTTTAGATCTTACTTCGAGAGGGTTCCTTCAGTAGATCCTTACATATAGGACTGCAGACTTTTCTAGCAATACGTGACGGGGGACCACCCACCCGACTTCACTTGACTGACGTCAGCGTGACTGTATGTAGTGAGCGGTCCCCACCCCCGTCCTCCTGTTCCTTTCCGCCGTCGCCTCATGTCAGTCGCATTGCAGACTTCCATATAGCTATCGTAGTGAAAGTGTCTCACGTCGGAATTTCCTTCGCTAATTTTTCTAACTTTTCAAGTTCAGTTATTGATGTCTTCTCCTAAGAAGAAGTGCTCGTCCTGTGGCATGCAGATCCCGCACAAAGACACTCACCTCAAGTGCGTCCTCTGTTTAGGCCTGGACCATCCGGTCTCTTCCTGCCCTGAGTGCCAGACCTTTAACCAGGCCACCAAAAAGAGGAGACAGCAGGCTTTGGAGGCCCATCTGCTAAAAGTCTGCCTGGCTTCCCTCGAGAAGAAGATGGATCGGCTTAGACATTCTTCGTCTGAAAAGTCTTCTCCTTCTAAAAAACATGAGAAATCTAGGGAGCGTTCCGCAGATGATGCCAGGCCCTCGACCAGCAAGGCCCAGCGCCCGCCATCCCACAAAAATCAGACGGTAAGTCTGGCAAATCTAGGGTGGATCAGTCGGCTGTCTGCTTCTCCGACGACCGCACTACCTCGACGATAAGTCGGCCCCGGCTCCTCCAGGGACCGTACGGCAGCCGGTAAGACGACTACCCAGGCTGTGGGTACTCGCCTGGCACCGGTCAATAAGTCGGCCTGGGGCTCCTCCCCGGCCCGGCTGACTCCACCAACTAAGTTGGCCGTCCCTGATGACCGCATGGGTACGGATTCCCCATCAGGGCCTGACGGCACCTCACCTGACGTCCGGCAGAACCAGAGGGAGCAAGCCCCTTTCCCTCCTCCTCCTTCCTCGCCCGTACCCTCCAGTTCACCAGCAGGTACCTCCGGCGATGACAAAGGAGAGCCCCTCGACTCTGTCGATGCTTCGGAGTCTGCTCCGCTTTCCCCCTCAGGGTCAAGGAGAAGGAGGCTCCTCTTCAGCCATCTAGCCTTACTGTAGAAGCCCCTCCTCTGCCTTCCGGTGGGCTCCCGGTACCTCCTCCGATGCTGGTTATCCAGCGGCGGTCCCGCAGCAGGACGGTTGTCGACCTCTGCCTGTGGCCGACGGCGAATCAGGTCTGCTGCCAGGGCCAGTACATCTGGCTATGGCGTAGCCCCTCTGACACGGCCTCTCTTCCAGCACCAGATTGGGTGGTGCTGGATCCGACATGGTTCCCCTGACTGGGGCTGTCCCAGCGCTGGACCTCAGCGGTTTTATACAGCTGGCCGGGTCCGGCGTGGGTACCCGACGCCAGATCTGGCGACGAGTTTATACCAGATCCCAAACTGTCCTGCATTACCTGCAAGGGTATCCTGGGGGCCACTGCCCGGGGGGCCCCCACTCCGGACTGGAGTCCTTTCGGGCAGTTCTACCCTGGATCCAATCCCTACTTGAACTTTCAGGGATTCCAGGGTTCTAGGGACATGGATATGTTGTTCATCTGGCAGGTTCCTTGCTGCTTTAAATCTTGCCGGAAGGTCTTCAAGCTGGCTTCTTCCACCCACCCGGGTGGTAAAACTCTTGGCTCCGCCCCATGATGCCAGATCTTCCTTACCGCTTGGAAGCTCAGGTTCCCTCCTTAACGCTCTGTGTGTAAACTGGATCCTAATTCTTCGGTTCGCCCGAAACTTATTTTAAAATTTTCAAGACTTCGGTCAAGTTTCCCTCTCGCGGCTGCGATGGACAAATTGACTCCCGGATTTCGGCGGTGCCCTTTTGGGCAGAAAATGTCCAGGACGGACCCGCACTCCACGTGCGTCTACTGCCTCGGCCTAGAACATGACCCGCAGGCCTGCGAGTTATGCCGTTCGTTTTCGGCCAGTGTCCTGGAAGACCGCGCTGCCCGGTTACAGCTTGGGCGCCCCAAGAAGCGCTACCCGCCGGTGAAGTCGAAGGAGGCCCATTGAGCGGTTACCGCGGTGGCTGGCTCGGCTGAGCAACTCGAGCAGATTATCGCCCTCGAGGAGGAGGCAGCACAGGCCGCATCATCCTCTTCCTCGGTCGCAGCATTTATCCCGCTCTCTCTGGGTACCTCATATTCAGCTTCTTTCAAGGAGCTTTGCCAGTCCCTTTCCACGAAGGGAGAGGGGCCATCGGGACATTCCTATCGGTCCAGAAAGAAGAACTCAAAAGGTAAGTCCCATCGTCGGCATTCATGGGAGTGGGAGAGGTCCCCTTCCCCCGGACAGTCGACACTCGACTTCGGTCGAGGTTGCGGCTAAGGCTGCCGGCTTCACAGTGTCCCTGTCAGGTCAGCCGGCTGAGACACCCGTCGATGCGGTCGAGATTTTTCTCGACCCTTCGGACGGGCTGTCGACTGGTGAAGCCGACAACCCTTCTTCACCGGGTTCCCCGGTGAGACCAGGACTTACCTGCGCCTCCGGTGCACCAGTCCCAGTTAAGGCTTCGAGCGAGGAAGCAGGTGTCCCCGCCCTTCCCAGACCCGTCTTGGAAACGCCGAGGATCTTGGTCTCGGACATCGTCTCGGTCCAGCTGATCCCGCCGACATCGGCGGTCTCTGTCTCGGCACCGAAGTAAGTGGTGTCACCGCTCGTCTCGTCTTCCTCCTTGGAAGAGGAAAGGCTTCAGCGCAAGTTGCGTTGACCCTACGAGGACCTGATGTGGCAGCAGTTACTTCTGTCGGGGAACAAGCCGATGCCGTCGCCTTCCCCGGCCATCAAGTCGCTGTCACCCGAGCGCCCGAAACAACCCCTTGCTGTAGCCGAGGTGCCCAAGCCTGGGCCGGTTGTTCGGCCGAAACCAGCTGCCCCATCGATTGTGGTGGAACCTCCGCCTCCACAACCGAAATTGGGGGCACTGATCAGGGCCTGCCCCACAGGTTGTTGGTCACCCTTATTCCCGACCGTCCTCGGCAGGTGGAGGCTGGCTCAGGCCCCAGGCAGCTCTTCGCAGACTCCTCTGAGTCCAACGACTACTGCTCCCTGTTCTCCAGGCCCATTGACCTGGAGTCCTCTGGGGGCCAGTCGATGGACGAAAGCCCATCGTCCTTCATGGGTTTGCTTCGGCTCATCTCTGAGTCCCCCGGGATGCAGCTCGAGCCCGTATCCAAGCGGACCAGGTATCCCCTGGCGGAGATACTGGACCGAGGGGATTCATCCATGGAGGCCTTTCCGGTGGCTGAAGCCATTGTTGGCCCAGCCTTGGAGCTCTGGCAGCGGCCTGCTTCCTGTCCTGCGACTTCAGCCAGGATGGCCAGGAAGTATGTGGTACCTACCGGCTCTTTGCCCGGTTTTTCGGAACACCCCTCTGCCGAGGGGTTGGTCACCGACAGCGTTTTCCGGCGTTCCGGGAACGCTAGGGATGTGGACAAGTCCCCTGATAAGGAGTCCAAAAAGCTGGACTGTGTCGGGCGCAAGGTGTACGCTGCGTCCTCCCTTGGCCTCCACCAGGCCAGCTTGGCAGTGCTGACGGCACCCTTCTCCCACGCCCTCATGGGCTCCCTGGATGAGGTGATCCCTCATCTCCCAGCTGCCCTGCAGACCACGGTCCGGCAGGTACGGAAACAGGGTAGAGCGGTGGCTAAACAGCAGCTCCAAACGGCTCTGGACATTGGAGACTCCTGTGCCAGATCGGTTGCGGCCGTGGTGGCCATGCGCCGACGAGCATGGCTGAGGATATCCACCTTCACAGCGGATACCCAGCACAAACTGGCAGATGTCCCCTTCCTGGGGACCGACCTCTTCGGCCCTGTAGGGGAAGGTCACCTCCAGCGGATCGAAAAGTCCAGCGCCATTCTAGACTCTGTCACCTCCGCCCAGAAGGACAAAGGCCGCCGACAGCAGCAGCACAAGTCCTTTCGTCCTTCTGCACCTGTGGCACTTCCGGCCCAACAGCACCAGAACCAGCGCCAGCAGGCTTGCGCTTGGCATCCCAAACCCAAGCCCGCGGCTTCCTCCAACAGGAAGCAGGGACGTAAAGGCCCAGGAGGTCCCTTGGCCGGTCCCTTCTCTAAGCCTGCCCTGTGACGGGTTGAGGGGTGTTGCCCCCATCCTCGTCACCCCTCCCCCTGTTCCCGCATGGGAGCGGCTCCGCCACTTCTTTTCCATTCGGTCCGTTATCACCACGGACTGTTGGGTGTTAGAGTGGTGGAAAGGGCCTGCCCCTGGAGTTGAGCAGGCCCGCCCTTCGAGCCCATCGCCCCTCGGGAGGCTATGGGTCGCAGCCTCTTTGTCGGCTCGCGAGCCGATGTCTCCCTGCTCTCGAAAAAAGGTGATCGAAGGTGGCGGATCCTCCTCCAGACCGGGGTTTGTGTCCAGGTACTTCCTGGTCCCAAAACGGACGGGGGGCTGGTGCCCCATTCTCGACCTGCACGACCTGAACAGGTTCCTAAGGTCTCGGACCTTCAGGATGGTCACTCTGGCTCAGATAATCCCATCCTTGGAACGAGGCGTGTGCTTCTGTTCTCTGGACCTTCAGGACGCGTTCTTTCATGTCCCAATCCGTCCGTCCCACCAGAGATTCCTCCGCTTCAGGGCGGAGGGATCCCTCGAGTTCTGGGCCATGCCCTTCGGCCTTTCCCTATCTCCCAGGGTCTTCACCAAATGCATGGCAGTGGTGACATCATTCCTGCGGCGCCGAAGGGTCCGGGTGTACCCCTACCTGGATGACTGGCTGATTGCAGCCCCCTTCAGAGCGGAGGTGGAGTGGTCCAGAGGTCTGGCCCTCCAGGTTTGCTCTCAGGTTGGCCTCCTTATCAATGAGGCCAAGTCGGAACTTGTGCCAAAGCAAGTGATACAATTCATTGGGGCAGAGCTCGACTCTCTACGAGCCAGAGCACGGCTCCCGTTGGACAGGGCCGAGGTTCTTTCTTCCTTTGCCCATTCATTTCAGGTTGGGCACTCGCGCCCTGCCCGGGACTTCCTGCGCCTCATGACGGCCTGCACCAGCATGGTCTTTTGCGCCCGCTGGTACATGCATCCCCTTCAGTGGGGGCTGGCCAGACAATGGTCATAGCACTTCGATCCTCTGGATCAGCTAGTGACAGTGACCCAGGAGATGTGGAACGCTCTCCAGTGGTGGACTGTTTCAGCACATCTGCAGGAGGACATCCCATTTGTCCGCCCCGAGCCAACGGTCTCTCTATCGACCGATGCCTCTCTGATGGGTTGGGGTGCCCATCTGGGGGAGCACAGAGCGCATGGCCTCTGGTCCCCGAGGGAGTCCCGATGTCGCATCAACCTGCTGGAGCTTCGAGCAGTTCATCTAGCCCTCACCGCCTTCGCTCCCTTTCTGTGGAGTCAAGTGGTTCAGGTCCAGACGGACAATACGACGACCATGTACTACCTAAACCGCCAGGGCGGGACGCGCTCCATGCCTCTCTGCAGGGAAGCTCTCCACATTTGGTCAAGGCTGACACTGTGGTCATGTCTGTGGCTCATGACCGCTTCTCAGCACCAAAGCACATGAGCACCTCTCCTCCGGGCAAAGAGTCAAGGCAGATGGACCAGTTCGGGAGAAAGATTTGTTTATCTGCCACATGTGCTCTCCGGTCCCTTAACTATATGGCCCAGATGGTGTCCCACCAAAATGCTACCTTGGCCAGGATTGAAACCCGAGTCCAGTGCATGGACCCCTCGCCTTTAAAGGAGGAACTTGCCAAGGATCTTCGCCTCTCCAAAGTTTCATGTAGGCACGCCTTACGTGCCACCTATGACTTTGTCGATTCGGTGGCACGTACCTCGGCAACTGCCATTGCCCTTAGATGGCATTCCTGGCTTTGCCTCTCCGGACTCGCCAACAAGGTCCAGTCGGCAATTCAGGACGCCCCCTTTAGGGGCTCGGTGCTCTTTGGTGGGGACACCAAAGACATTATCGCAAACCTACTGGACAGGGGCTTTGCCTTTAGGTCTGTGAGGTCAATGTACCGATCGGGTTTCCAGAAGCAGCCCTTTCGGAAAAGGACCTGGAGGCAGAGAAAGAATGCTCCGGCGTGCTGCCAGGGGAACAGAAGGCCACGGGTACAGCCACTCCTCTTGCCTCCAAAAATCAGAGTCATTCAGGGGGAGGACTCACCACTTCTTGACTCCCCATCCCCACTGCCTCCTCAGTCTGTCGACGGGGAGCAGGGGTTCGCCCGCCACACGCAGGACTGGAGGGTGGTCACCTCCGACGAATGGGTCCTGCAACTAGTGTCCGTCGGACACACAGTAGAGTTTCTAGAAATTCCCCTGGAAACTCCACCGAAGAAGTCCTCTTACTCGAGGGATCAGGCCCTCCTCATTCGCAAAGAGGTAAGCTCGCTCTTACTCAAAGAAGCAATTGAGCATGTTCTCCTCTGGGAAAGGGCTTTTACTCCCATTTTTTCCTGGTTTCAAAAAAGACCGGGAACTTCAGACCCATTCTTGACTTAAGCCAGTTAAACCAGTTTGTCGAGTACAAAACATTTCGGATGCTGACACTTCAGAGCCTCCTCCCATTCCTCATGGAGTACCACTGGCCCTGTGCTCTAGATATGCAGGATGCCAACCTGCACATCCCCAATTTCCCCAATCAACTGCCGGTTCCTGTGCTTTCGCTTCCAGGAGGAGCACTTTCAGTTTTGAGCGCTCCCTTTTGGTCTGTCTTCAGCACCTTGGGTCTTTGCCAAGTGCGTGGCGGTGGTTGCAGCCTTTTTGCTCCGCAGGGTTATTGCAGTTTTCCCCTGCTTGGATGACTGGCTGATTTCAGCCCCGTCCAGGGATTCTCTACAGGAGGCTTTTACCTTCACCCTGGACCTCTTCAACTGACTAGGGATCACAGTCAGTGTTCCCAAGTCCTCCCTCATCCGTGCCCAGAGACTTCAGTTTATTGGGGTAGTCCTGGATACGTTCCAGTGCAGAGCCTTTCTTCCTCCAGACAGGGTGGAGACCCTTCTCTGTCAGGCCTCCAAAGTGGCTTCCCTCAGGACCATCCTGGCTCGGGAGGTCCTGCGCCTTTTGGGTCTGATGGCAGCCTCCATCACGACCGTTCCCCTGGCAAGGGTTCACATGAGGGTCACTCAGTGGTCCTTGCAGGTGCAGTAGGACCTGCTCCTGGACGACCTGGACCATTCAGTACTGGTCTCCTCAGCGGTTCAGAAAGAGTTGCATTGGTGGATGGATTCTCGCAGTCTTTCCTTGGGGCTTCCCTTCCGGAGCCCGGCGACCTCAGCTTCCCTCACCACTGATGCCTCGAATATGGGGTGGGTAGCACATCTAGGGGAACACCAGGCCTAGGGACTGTGGTCCAGCTTGCAGACTTCTTTGCATATTAATGTTCTGGAGATGAGGGCGGTTCTGTATGCCCTACAGGCCTTTCAGTCCCTCCTTCCCAAGGGATCACTGCTAATCCAAACGGACAACATGTCGGTGGTTTGGTATATCAACAAACAAGGGGGAACTCTGTCGTACCCCCTCTGCTGGGAGGCGACACGGGTGTGGAACTGCGCAATCCAGCACCATCTGGCCCTCATGGCCGTGCACGTTCCAGGTGTTTTAAACGTCCTGGCAGACAGTCTCAGCAGGTCTCAGACCCTAGCTCATGAGTGGGAACTGCATCAGGAAGTGGCGGAATCCATCTTCCAATGTTGGGGGCATCCGGAAATCGATCTCTTCGCCTCTGACTCCAACACAAAACTTGACAGCTTTTGCTCGTTCGTTCCAGGGCACGGTGCTTTTTGGAACTACGCATCGTCTCTTGGACAGGGAAATTTTTGTTCGCCTTCCCTCCATTTCCTATTCTATAGAGGGTTCTTCTCAAGCTACAGGCAGAGAGAGCAAAGATGATCCTCATTGCTCCTCTCTGGCTGAGACAAATCTGGTTCCCGCTGCTACAACAGCTCTCCAGGGAACCACCGGTTCCTCTTCCAGTGACTCAAGACCTCCTGACCCAGGATCAGGGTCGATTGTTACATCCGGGGCTCAGGACCCTGCATCTTCATGCGTGGCTCCTGCAGACATAGCGATATCTCGCTTCGGGGTCCCCTCTCGAGTTGCTCAAGTCCTCATTGATGCCAGAAAACCCTCTACTCATTCCACTTATGCCATGAAGTGGAAACGGTTTTCCATCTGGGCAATTTCTAAGGGTTGGAACTCCTTCTCTTGCTTTGCTGCGCGAGTCATGGAATATCTCCTTCACTTGTCAGACTCCAGTCTTTCATACTCTTCTTTAAAGGTCAATATTTCAGCTATCTCTGCGTACCATGAGCTAGTGAATGGTAAACCCGTGGCTCAGTTGGAGGTCTCAAAAACCTTTCTGAAAGGGATTCTCCATCTGAAAGGGATTCTCCATCTGAAACCCCCCATCCGCAGCCCAACTCCGCCTTGAGATTTGAATTTCGTCTTGGAAAAGCTCACCCTTCCTCCTTTCAAGCCGGCTATGAGCTGTGATTTGCGCTTCCTTTCCTGGAAGGTGCTTTTTCTTGTGGCTATCATGTCAGCCTGAAGGATTTTGGAGCTTCACGCTCTAGTCTGCAAGGAACTCAATCTGATTTTCCATAGGGACCGGGCGGTCCTCAGAACGCGTCCGAAGTTTCTTCCCAAGGAGGTGTCAGAAACCACGCTGAATCAATCAATAGAGCTTCCTGTGTATTATCAGTCTCCCTCTAACAGAGGTGAGGCACTCCTTCATGCGATAGATGTTCTTCGGATTCTTCGGTGTTGCACTCACCGAATCAAAGGACTCTGTACCTGTGACCAGCTGTTTGTTTCCTTTGCCCCTACGTCGAAGGGCAAACTGGTTTCTAAGCAAGGCCTTTCCAAATGGTTAGGCAACTGCATTAGATTCTGTTACCAGAAGTACGAAAAGCCTCTGCCCGGGTCCCGTTAGAGGTTACTCTACTGGGGGCATGGCTGCCTCCGCGGCCTTCTTACGTAATGTCTCTGCGGCTGACATTTGTGCCGCTGCTACTTGGAGTTCTGTCCATACCTTTACCAAACATTACAGTCTGGACATTGCTTCTAGACGGAGGGCTGGCTTCGGCCTAGCTGTCTTGCAGGGCCTTCTATCCTAGGCTGGGTCCATTCTGGATCCCTTTTTTTTCTGTTGGCGTTTTATTCTCCTCCTCCCTAGTTTTTCTTGGTCTCTCCTTGGAGGGATTGCTTGAGACTCTGTCCTATATGTGATGACCTACTGAAGGAACCCTCTCGAAGTAAGATAGTACAGTTACGTAGGAGCTTACTGTAACATGAGAGAGGTTCCTTCAGTAGGTCATGTTTTTCCCTCCCTTCCTTCCTCCTTTCCCTCATTTTGTGTTTTACAGGGACTCCAAATCCTGTTCGCTGATGCTGTCAGGCCTCTTCCTGGCTCAAATGGGAGAACTGGAGGGCTGGTGTGGGGACCTCCCACTATATGCAGTCACGCTGACGTCAGTCATGTAATGTTGGGTGGGTGGTCCCCCGTCAGGGATTGCTAGAAAAGTCTGCTGTGCAGCCTGACGCCAGGTGGCGCCAGTCCTATATGTGATGACCTACTGAAGGAACCTCTCCCGAAGATCTACTTTTATGATAAGTTCCTGCATAACTGTACTTTTCGCGCTCTCGCAAGGAGGAGTCAAAGAAAGAGAAGAATCAATGTAATTGCTCTTGGGATCAGTAATGGTACCATTCTGTGGAGACTCCGGTTTCGACTTTGGTTGAAATCGTGGTCGAGGCTGCTGGTTTCATGGAGCCCCAATCAGACCAGTTGGCCAAGATGCCGGTTGACGCGGCCAAGATTTTTTTTCAACCAAGTGACAGGTTGTTGTCTGAAGAGGCCGAAATTCTCTCTCTTGGACCACGGTTCTCCCGGTGTCCTCCAGTGGGACTGCTCAGCCGACTGAGTCGAACCCGCCGGCACAAGACCTTGGCCAGGAGGAGCAGCTGGGTTCCCCTGTTCCCTCTGTAGCTCCCCGTTGGCCTCACTAGCGGTTCAGATTGAGGACTTGGTCTTCTCCTCGGAGTCAGGCAGGTCTCACTGTCACTGACCATCTCGCTCCCGACACCATGGAAAGCGGCGCGACCGCTCTTCCTCTTCGTCCTCCTCGGCTGAAGAGAGGCTCCAGGGCAAGATGCGTCAGCATTACGAAGATCTAATGTGGCAACAGCTAGTCTTGTCCTGTCAGAGGCCGACGCTGGTCTCTACCTGGGCTATCAAGTGGCTGTTGCCCGAGTGGCCGACATTGGCCCCTGCCACCATCACCCCTTGGAGGTGCAAGCGCAGCCCATGTCGACATGGCTGAAGCAGGCTTCTCTACTGATCCTGGTGGGACCACCACCTGAACAGCCAAAGTCCAGGGCTCCATCCAAGGAATCTCAACCCGCCAAGGGGCTTCCCCATGGGCTGTCAATTACCCTCACTTCCGACCATCCCAGTCAGGTCGAGGGTGATGTGGGTGGGCGCCTGCTTAATCCGGACTCTTTGGAGTCCAAAGATTCCTCTCTGCACTCCTGTCTGATCGACATTGAGTCTTAGGGGGCATCTCCCTGGACGAGGGTTCCACCTTGTTCATGGGCATCCTTCGGCTCATCTTCGAGTTCATGGAAATGGAACTCGAGCCTGTCCAAAAATGGGCTTGGTATCCCCCTCACAGAGATTCTGGATAACGGGGATTCTCCCACAGAGGCCTTCAATGTGGCCGCGGCCATTGTTATTCTGACCCTGGACCTTTGGCAGTGTCCCGCCTCTTGCCCTGCGCCCCTGGTGTGGATGGCCCGCAAATATGCGGTACCAACCGGTTCCCTTTCAGGGTTCTCTGAACATCTCTCGGCTGAGGGTTGGTGGCTTTCTCCGTTTTTCGGTGCTCAGGCAATAGGGGGACATCGATAGATCGCTGGACAGAGTCCCAGAAACTGTACCATTTGGCTAAAAAGGTCTGTGTGGCTTCTTTGTCAGGATAGTTCGACTGTGCTGATGGCACACTTCTCCCATGCCCCTGTTGGGCTCTCTGGATGAGGTGATTCCTCACCTCCTGGCTGACCTCCAGACCACGGTCAAGCAGATCCGAGACCAGGGGAGGGCAGTGGCAAAGTAGCAACTCCAGACGGCTCTGGATATGGGCAACTCCTGTGCTCTCTCAATGGTGGCCATAGTAGCCATGCGCCGTAGAGGTTGATTGAGGATCTCGACCTTCATGGCAGATACCCAACACAAGCTGGCGGATGTTCCCTGCACAGACTTATTTGGTCCCGGTGTGGAGGGTCACCTCCAGTGCATTGAAACATAGAATTTGATGGCAGATAAGGACCGCTTGGCCCACCTAGTCTGCTCATTTCCCTACCTAATGGATAAGCTGCAGATCCTAGTTAACCAGTAGCCTACTTCCTCCTACTCCCACTGTAATTGCCTTATGTCTGTCCCATGCATTCTTGAATTGCATTCTTGAATTTCCCCCACTGTTTTTGACTCCACTACCTCCTCAGGAAGGCTGCTCCATGTAACTATAACCCTCTCTGTGAAAAAATACTTCCTCTTTTTACCTCTGAGCCGTCCTCCCTCTGTCTTCAAATTGTGCCCCCTTGTTCTTGCACATCTCTTTTTCTGAAAGATGCTACCCTCTTGGACTTTGTTGATTCCCTTGAGGTACTCGAAAGTTTCTGTCATGTCCCCCCTCTCCCTCCTCTCCTCGAGGTTATACATATTAAGCTCCTTTAATCTCTCTTCGTATGTCTTCTGGTGCAGACTCCTGCACCATTTTAGTTACCCTCCTCTGGACAGCCTCCACCCTGTCTATGCCCTTGCGGAGATGGGGTCTCCAGAATTGCACGCAGCACTCCAGATGGGGTCTCACCAACTGTCTGTACAGAGGGATAACTAACTGTTTTCTACTGGTGATGCCTCTCCCTATGCATCCCAATATCCCGCCAGCCCTTCTTACTGCCTTCTCACATTGCTTGCCCACCTGTAGGTCATCCGATATGACTACCCGCTGGTCCCTTTCCATTTTTGTAGATGTTAGTATCTCACCCCCCACTGTGTACTCTTCCCCTGGGTTTTTGTTTCCCAGGTGCATTACTTTGCACTTCTTTGTGTTGAATATAAGCTGCCATACATTTGACCATTCCTCCAACCTTGCCAAGTCCCTTCTCATCCTTTCCACCCCACCTTCTGTATCGACCCTGTTTCAGATTTTTGTGTCATCTGCAAAGAGACATGCTTTTCCTTCCAGTCCAGGACCGGACCCAGTGCTGAACCCTGTGGTACCCCGCTAGTAACCCCCCCTTTCTTCAGAGTAGACTCAGTTTACTATTACCCTCTGTGTCCTGTTGTCCAGCCAGTTTTTTACCCAGGCTACCACCTTATGGCCCACTCCAAGGCTGGCTAACTTGTGTATTAATCTTTTGTGTGGGACTGTGTCAAATCCGTTGCTAAAGTCTAGGTAGGCCATGTCCACAGACCCTCCCTGGTCTGCTACTTCGGTCACCCAGTCAAAGAAATCTATTAGATTCGTCTGACACGACCTTCCTGCTGTGAATCCATGCTGCCTTGGGTCCTGTGCCCCACTGGTCTCTAGGAACTCAACAATTCTTTCCTTCAGAAGTGATTCCATCATTTTCCCTACCACTGAGGTTAGACTAGCAGGTCTGTAGTTTCCTGCCTCTGTCTTGCTCCCACTTTTATGAAGGGGAATCACATCCACCCTCCTGCAGTCCTCTGGTACCATACCATCCTTCTATGATTTGTTAGAAAGGGTAGTCAGTGGTGTCACTAGTTTCACCCTTAGTTCTTTTAGAATTCTGGGGTGAATCCCCTCAGGCCCCTTTGGTTTGTCCACTTTCAGTTTTAAGAGTTCTTTCAGAACCCTTTCTTTAGTGTATGAACTGGTATCGACCTCCCTATCCAGAGTGCTTCTATTCTTTGATTTAGGTACCTCCCCCTCCTCCACTTTTGTGAATACTGAGCAGAAGTATTTATTCAGTATCCACTGCTTTTTCACTGTCACTCTCTGCCCACCCTCCCTTCCCTTTATTAAGCCTCACTATCCCTCCCTTGGTCTTTCTTTGCTCCCTAATGTACCTATAAAAGGTTTTATCCCCTTTCTTAACCGAGTTGGGTATCTTCCTCAGTTTGGGCCTTTGCTATTCTGACTGCCTTCCCTGCTTTCTTCTGTTTTAACTGGTACAGTTCTCTGCCCTTCTCCTTCTGTGTTTCCTTATACTTTCTGAATGCTACCTTTTTCTCCTTAACCTTTCCCGCCACCTCTTTTGAGAACCATAGTGTTTTTTTCCTTTTGTTTTGTTGATTTGCTTCACACAAAGACTGGTTGCCTCTGTGATGGCTGTTTTAATTGTTCCCCATTGTTCCTCTACCTCTCCTTCATGCCCGTTTTCTAGTGCTTTTTTGAGGCACTCTCCCATTTTCCCAAGTCAGCCCTCCTAAAGTCCAATACTCTGGCTTTTGTATGGCTTGACTCTATGGCTGTGTTTTTCGTGAACCACACTGTTCGGTGGTCGCTTGTTCCCAGATGGCTACCCACTTCTGAATCTGAGATCCTTTCTCCTTCCCCGTTTGACAGTACCAGGTCTAAGATTGCTCCCTGCTGAGTGGGTTCCACCACTAGCTGTCTGAGGCATGCCCCCCTGTAGGGCATCGAAAATAACCCTGATCTTGGATGTGGCTGCACAAAGGTTGCTCCAGTTAACATCTGTCATATTTAGGTCCCCAATCAACGATATCTCCCCTTTTTCTGTCATTCTAAGGATGCCTTCTATCATTTCTTTGTCCATTGCCTCCCCCTGAGATGGGGATCTGTATACAACCCCCATGCGAATTCTGGTGCCATTTTCTGTCTCCAGGGTGACCCACGGGGCCTTCTCTACTCCCTGTTTATCCTTCACTTCTGTTGCTTTGATCTTTTCCCTTACATAGAGAGCTACTCCTCCACTTCTTTTACCCTCCCTATCCCTCCTGTAGATTGTGTACCCTGGTATGTTGACATCCCAGTCAAGGTTCTCTGTGTACCATGTTTCTGTGACTGCCACGATATCCAGGTGTCCCTCTTCCATCAATGCCATGTCACAAACGCACTCAGCAGGTCAGGCCCTCTGCTCCCACAGTGCCAACCTCAGAGCGTAGTATTGTGAACAGGTAACAGAACAGGGTAACCCTCCTGTCTGCTTGTGGGGCCAAATCACCTTTAGTCTCAAGTTCTGGGGGGATACAAACTGTGAACCTTATGCTAGCATACCCAAATGTACAAGCTCAGATAATCTGCTCTTCAGGTGGATGCCAGATATCTTTCGCCTAAAGGCACCTAACCGGGTATCCAAAATGAACCCTTAAAACTCTATAAAAGACCTTGTGTATATTCTTACGTTTTCCCAGTTTGGTAACACCATTAAGCTTATGAACAGTTTTGTCAGTCTTAACCCTCCATACGTCACATGCAAAAGAACTTCGAAGACACACCCAGGCAGTCTTTTCAGATGAAAGGTTTTCTTAAAAATGGATAAAAATATGTAAAATGTAAACATAGAACACTGTATCACAAAGCATACAATCACTTAAAAGAAAACAAAGCAAACTACAGACAAACTCCTACCACAATACAGTTAGACTTTTTCTGTCTAATGTATTACCTCTTTACAGTGCTTAAGTTAGATCTTGTTTCTTAAGAGCCCAAAAAGAAATGTCACTCAGTTGAAACACAGAATACAGTTTGAACTCTGTGTTTATACCCCTTCTACGATGCCATCTAGCTCCTCCTTTTAGAATATAAAAATTATACAAACAGTGATCTCCCTGTCAGGAGATATTTTAAATACTGTGACTTCAGCAAAAACTAATTTCCCAATATAACTCCTTAATTAACATCCCCTCTTTAATCTCGATCAGTTCCTCTTCCCAGGTAACATCAAAGAATTTTATGACTTTTAGCACCGTAGTGATATAACATGTTTTTTTCTTCTAAAACATCATAAAAGTTTACGATCCCTATATTCTGGTAGCTGGGTCAGTTGTAATTAAGTCAGATAAACAGGAGACCCTTAATTAAGTCTCTCTAGTCTTGTAATTACCTCCTGGTTTCAGGTCACTTGACTGTAACTGAAACCTAGGGTGGCACTTATGGAAGCACTGTGAATCGCACACTATATTTTTATATTAAAAATATCACAGAACAATCATAACCAGCTGGCCAAGCGTAACAGGTGTCCCTCTTCCGTCAAGGCCACTAGCTCAGGGAGCTTGTTACATAGACTATGGGCATTGGTACTTATCACCCTCCATTTTTTGATGGTGTTACCCCTTTTATCCCCATCCCTGTCCTTACTGCCTTTGCCTTTTTTTGCATTTACCCCGTCCTGCTCTCTATTGACTTCTCTACCTTGGTGTTTACCTTGCTAACTACCGTGTTTTCTGGGGGGAGGCTGGGATTTCCCTGCTGCCTTTCAGTGCCTCCCCCCCTTGGCTAGTTTAAATGCTTGCCAATGAAGCATTTAAACCTATCACCTAGGATCCTGGTTCCCCTCCCAGACAGATGCAGACCATCACGCCAGTATAGGCCTGTATCCTTCCAGGTGGACCCCAAGTCCCAAATGAATCCAAAATGCTGAGCTCTGCACCAGTTTTTCAACCATTTATTGAATCCTGTGGTGTGGAGTATCCTAGCATTACCCTTGCCATAGACAGGCAGCACCTCTGAGAAGGTTAACTTACATGCTGCTTGTCTAAGGCCCCTTCCCAACTCTACAAACTCCTCTTGCACTGCTCTGATCCTATTCCCAGCCAGGTCATTTGTCCCTAGGTGGACAATGACATCCCGCTCCCTCCCTCGTGCAGCTGCTCCCGCGAGCCTGAGGATTTGCTCCCTGTCCCTCCAAGCAGTGGCACAAGGCAGGCACCTCACCAGCCTCTCCTCTTCCTCCCCCAGTTCTACCCCCTAATGATTGAGTTCCCCCACCAGGAGTTGTTTCCTTCCCCTGTGGGGGTCCCATGTCACCCTCCTGTGGGGCTCCTTTGTGGAGGTTCCCAGCATCCTCCTTGGTCTCCACTGCAGGTGCCTCTATAGAGGAACCACTCTCTGCCAGAAGAGCGTATGAATTGTGGAGAGGTACAGCTGGAGGGATGTGCCTCTGTTCCACCACCCTCTCCCTCCCTGAGCCCACCTTTGTCCAGCTGCTCCTCTTTCTTGACAACCTCTGAGATAACGGCAGTGGCCCTTGTGGTCCCTGGGTGGGGGAGGAGGTTTCACAAATCCTAGCCAGATCATCCTGGAGGCAGGCAGCCTCCTCCCTCAGAGCAGAGAGGTTCCTGCAAATAGGGCAGAATCACAACCTCTAGAATGTCTCACAGAAGACTGCCGCCCCACAACCATTGCACTGCACCACTCCCATCATGTCGTATTTTGTGGCCCCTCTCCTGTTGCTTTGTATGCTTACTGTCTTCTCCCTCTGTTTATTTTTCCACCTACTTTCCTACTGCCTATGTGCCCTTACAGCTCTCGTCCTTCCTGTTCTGGGACATGAACTTCCTGTATTCTTTGTTAGTCTCCTTCCTCCTTGTTCAGAGTCGGACCTCCAGCAGCTAGGGGCAGAGGGAGAACTACTCTCTTCCTTCAAGGATGACTAAATCTATGTGTCTCAGTGATCCTTCCCTTCCTACTGCTAAACAGGAAGTTCCTGTTGTCAGTCAAATCCAGTGCCTATAAAAGTGGAACTGGCTAAGGGTGGGAGGGAATGAGGGCAATTAGTATGAAAAGTTCTAGCTTTTTAGTCAGCTGCTCCTTGCTCTGAAAGCAAGATTCCTTTCTGCCAAAAGCTAGTGGTAGGGAACTGTAATTGGAGACACCTGGTTTTCTACTCTTAAGCCACACCCCCAATTAACTTCTCTACTCCCTGATACAGTCCCCCTCTCCCCAACACCCTAAATTAGCCACCCCCACTTCTAATAAAGTATCGGTTTGCTTAGTCCCAACAGGTACTGACTCTTGCTGAGATAGAAGTATTATATTGAAAAGTTCAATGCCACCCTGGACTCTGTGACATCCGCCCAAAAGGATAACGGCCCAAAGCACCAAAAGTGCAAGTCCTTTTGGTCCTCTACCCCTGCGGCAAAACCATCCCAACAACAGGAAGGCCAGCAGGCTCAGTCCTGGCAATCTCGGGCCAAGTCGGTGGCCTCATTGGTCAGAAAGCCCAGTGTGAAGGGGCCCGATGGTCCTTCGGCTGGCTCCTCCTCCTCCTCCTCCTCCAAGCCTGCTCAGTGACGGGTTGGGGGCTGCCACCCTCAATCCCGTCACGTCTCCCCTTGTTCCTCCTGTGAGGGGCCGGCTCCGTCACTTACTTTCCGCCTGCTCCATTATCAGCATGGACAGGTGGGTACTGGAAGTGGTCGGCCAGCGTCTGCCTCTGGAATTTGAGCCGTACCCCACCCCAAGCCGAGCCCACACCCCACGGGAGGATTTGGTGTCCACTGTCACTCAGTTGGCTCTTCGAGTCGACATTGCGCAGCTCTGCAAGGAGGTCGTGCGAAGAGTTGCAGAGCCTCTGGAGCACCCAGGGTTTGCCTCCAGGTATTTCCTTGTACCAAAATGGACGGGGGTGCTGGTGCCTCATTCTAGATCGGCACGACCTGAACAGGTTTCGCACCTTCAGGATGGTAACTCTGGCTCAGATCATACCATCCCTGGAGTAAGGCATATGGTTTTGCTCTCCGGCTCTACAGAATGCGTTCTTTCACGTCCCAATCTGTCCATTCCACTGAAGAGTCCTCCGCGCTTTTGAGCCGAGGGAACCCTCTACGAGTTCCAGGCCATGCCCTTCGGCCCCTCATCGGCCCCCATGGTCTTCACCAAATGCGTTGCAGTGGTGGCAGCTTTCCTGAGGCACCAATGGGTTTACTCTTACCTGGATGACTGGCCCATAGCAGGTCCCTCCAGGCAGGAGTTGGAGCAGTCCAGGCATCTGGCCCTCCAGACTTGCTTTGAGCTTGGCCTCCTGATCAGTGTGGCCAAGTTGGAACTCGTGCCCTCGCAGGTGATTCAATTCATTGGGGCAGAGCTCGACTCTTGCCGAACCAGAGCTCGGCTTCTGGTGAACAGGGCAGAGGTTCTCTCCTCCGTTGCCCAGTCATTTCTGGTTGGGCAGTCGCGCCCTGCCCGGGACTTCCTGTTGCGTTCTGGGATACATGGTGGCCTGCACCAGCGTGATCCGAAGGCCCACTGGCATATGCATTCCCTCCAGTGGGACCTGGCCAGCCAGTGGTCTCAGCACTTAGGTCACCTCGACCAGCTGGTGACATGACCCAGAGGATGTGGGGTGCCCTCCAGTGGTGGCTGGTCCCAGCACATCTGCAGGAAGGGATTGAGTTTGTCTGCCCCGATCCGACGGTCGTCCTGATGACCGACGCCTCTCTGGGTTGTGGTGCCCACCTGGGGGAGTTCAGAGCCCACGGGCTTTGGTCCCCTCTGGAATCCCGATGTCACATCAACCTGCTGGAGCTCCAAGGGTGAGGCATCTCACGAGTGGTTCCTTCATCTGGAGGTAGTACACGATCTGTTCTCTCAGTGGGGCACCCTTCAGTTGGACCTGTTCGCCTCCAGGGAGAACACAAAACTGAGGCTGTTCCATGCCTGCCTCCCTCAGCAGGGCTCACTGCAGGGGCATGCCTTTTTGAGGCCTTGGACCCCTGGCCTCTTCTGTGCCTTCCCTGGATCCACAAGGTGCTCCTCAAGGTCAGGAGAGACAAGGCAGAGGTGATCCTGGCAGCCCCAGACTGGCCATGCCAGTTCTGGTACCCAGATCTCCTCAGCAACAGGCTCCCGAGGCGTCTTCCAGTACACCTGGACCTGCTCTCCATCACTCAGGGGAAGGTTTTCCACCTGGACTTTCAATCCCTGCACCTGATGGCTTGGTTCCTGAGCAGCTAGAGTTTCAGGCTTTGGGTCTCTCTGATGAGGTACTCACAGTTGTTGAGGCATCCCGTAAGGAATCGACCAGAAAATGCTATGCCTTCAAATGGAAGAGATTCTCCATTTGGTGAAAGGGCAAAGTGTTGGACCCTTCATCCTGTCGAGTAGCTAGAATTTTCGACTCCCTGTGATCCCTCTCCCAGCAGGGACTTCGGTTGAGGACCCTCAGGGTGCACCTGGCAGCCATCTGTGCTTACCGGGCGTGGGCCAGTCAGCAGTCGGTGGCACAGGAGAAGGTGGTCTGGTGCTTTTTCAAGGGCCTAGATCACATATCCCCTCCTGTGCGTGAATCACCACCTCCGTGGGATTTACTGCAGGTTTTGGCAAAGCCCGTGGGCAAGCCATTTGAACCAATGCACAGGTACGATATCTCCCACCTGTCATGGAAGACCACCTTCCTGGTGGCCATTATGTCAGCCAGAAGGATTGGGGAGCTCCAGATGCTCTCGATGGAGTCTCCTTACATAGTCTTCCACAGGGAGAAGGTTGTCCTGCGTCTCCATCCAAAATTCCTTCCGAAGGTGGTGTCAGAGTTTCATCTTAAACCGGTGTTGACTCTGCCGGTGTACTACCCCAGTTACACTTCAGAGGCTGTGTACAGGCTCCATACTTTGGACCGAGACGAGCACTTGCCTACGACAAAGAGTGTACGGCGGAAGTTTGGGGAGAGGTTCGGCAACTGTGTTTCACCTACGCTGAAGCCACAGCCAAGCAGACAATTGGCAGGTGTATCACTTCCTGCATTGATCTCTGCTATAGGTTGGTGGGTAGGGAGCCTCCCATTGGGCTAAGGGCTCATTCCACCTGTCATACCGCTGCATTGGTGGCTGCTTCTAGGGACTTCCCTATCCTGGATATCTGCAGGACTACTACCTGAAAGTCGGCAAACACCTTCATTACTCACTGCCACATTGACTTAGAGTCACGCCGGGATGCTGGTTTTAGGACCTCAGTTCTCTAATCCTTATTTCCCAAGTGGGGGGGGTGCACGCCTTGCCTTCCTCCTCCTCCCAGAGAGCTTCTAGGAGTCTGCCAACAAGTGTGGATAGAACAACATATCCATGTCCCTAGAAACACAGTTTACTCACCTGTATCAGTAGATCTTACTTCGAGAGGGTTTCTTCAGTAGGTCATTACATATAGGACTGGCAACACTTGATGGGCCACACGGCAGACTTTTCTAGCAATCCCTGATGGGGAACCGCCCACCTGATGTCACGTAACCGACGTCAGCGTGGCCCCATATAGTGGGTCTTACGCCTGCTCTCTCCAGTTCTTTTTCCTCTGTCGCCTCGTGTCAGTCGCATTGCAGACTTCCATACAGCGATCATCTTGTTAGTTCTTGCATCGGATTTTTCCTTCGCCATATCTTTATTTTTGATATTCCTGTACTTGATGTCTTCACCCAAGAAGACGTGCTCGTCCTTTGGCACGCAGATCCCTCATAAGGATGGTCACCTGAAGTGTGTGATCTGTTTGGGCCCAGACCACCCTGTCTCCTCCTGCTTGGTGTGCCAAACTTTTAATCAGGCCACCAAAAAGCAGAGACAGCAAGTTTTGGAGACCCATCTTTTAAAGGTCCGCTTAGTTTCTTTATAAAAGTAAATGGACTGCATTAAAGAGTCCTCATCTAAGAAATCTTCTCCCTCAAAGAAGCACCGTAAGGAGAAATCTCAGGAGTGGGAACGCTCCACGGATGAGATGTCACGGCCCTTGATGAGCAAGGCCCAGCCACCGCCTAAGAAGACCTTGAGCGGTAAGTCTGGCACATCTTCAGGCGGGTCAGTCGTTGACATCGCTATGGTTAAAGCAAGACTTGCCCTGCTCCCAGGGACCGCATGGTCACGGTAAGATGGCTCCCCAGCCTTCAGGGACCCACCCAGCACCAGTCGGTAAGTCGGCCGGGGGCTCCTTCCTGCCCGCTCGGCTCTGCCTGATAAGACGCCCGTCTCCGACAGCCACTCAGGCGTGGTTCTCCCGTCGGGGCCTAGCAGCGCCTCACCCGATGACCAGCAGAACCAGGGGCAGAAGGTCCCTCTCCCCCTCCTCCTTAGCCTTTACCCTCCCCTTCTCAGGCAGGTACTTCAGGCGAAAACAGCGCGGAACTGCTCGATGTGGTAGATTCCTCGGGGTCACGGTGAAGGAGACTCCTCCTCGGCCATCTGGCCCTCCTCCTCCTTCAGGTGGGATCCCTTCGTAGCCGACGATTATCCCGACCCCGATCCCACCGTCTGATCCGGCGAATTCCATTCCGACACCGGATAACCCGATGACTCTTCCACAGCCAGGGCCCTGTGGTCTGCCCCCGTTTTCGGCTCCGGCGCCAGAGCCAGTCTCGCCGTCGGGCCCCCTTCGTCCGGCTCCAACGCCAGCCCCTCCGACATCAGATCTCCTTCCGGTGCCAGATCGAGTGGTGCCAGTCCCGACATCGGTCCCGCTGACGTTGGCTATTCTGACGCCGGACCCCCTGCCGATTTATACTACAGTGGGTCTGATGTGGGTACCCCTTCCGTCAGATCTGACGACAGGGATTTATACAAGTCCCCAGACTGCCCCACGTTACCCTTTCAGGTATCCTGGGGACTACTTCCCGGCTGGTGGTCCTCCTGAGTGGAGCTCTTTTGGGCAGTACTACCCGGGTTATAACCCCTAGCACCATTACCAGGGTTACCATTACCCATGCCCATCGGTTATTCCTCCCCCTCTGGCTATGCCAGATTTTAAGACCCTCATCCCGTCTTGGTGGCAGGGGACGCGCTTGGAGTTAGTTTCAGACCTGGAGACAAGGCTCCTTCTTCCGAGGTCTCTTAGGTCTGCGTCCCCGAGAAGCTCTTCTCCGTCCACGATACCTGTCTTGGTGGCAGCTTGTCAGGACATTATTCTTCCCAACATCCGTAATCTTCCTGACTGGGCAGATGATGATGATGATGTCGATGGAGGACACCTTGGAGGAGCCCGAGGGTCCGAAAGGCAAGGTGTCCCCCGAGGACCCTGCCTTCTCGGATCTTCTGAGATCCATGAAGGATTTCTTCGACTGGGAGTCTGAGGAACAAGACCCAATGAAACAGAGGCTAGCCGAACACCTGGACTTGGTCTCTGTCCCCAGTCCCCATTCCTCCCTGGATCGGACCTCACCAGGACCTTACCTCTATGGTCTGGCAGATGCCTCATTCCTTCCCAGCTGTCCCCAAGAGGGCGGACAGGATTTACCGGGCACCGAAGGATGCTCCGTTCCTAAAGACGCTTCCAAAAGCGGACTCTGTTGTCATCTCAGCTGCTCATGACCACTCTGCTGCACCCAAGCACATGATCACACCTCCTCTAGACAGAGTCAAGGCAGATGGACCAGTTTGGTTGAAAAGTTTATGCCTCTGCCACATGCGCACTTAGATCCCTCAACTATGTGTCCCACATGGTGTCCCACCAAAAGGCTACCTTGGCCACGTTAGAGGCTCGTGTCCAGTCTATGGAACCCTCAAGCCTCAAAGAGGAGCTTGCCAAGGAACTTTGCCTCTCTCACTAGCTTGCACCTCGGCAACTGCCATTGCTCTAAGACGGCATCCCTGGCTTCGCATCTCTGGCCTTGCTAACGAGGTACAGTCGGCGATTCAAGATGCCCCCTTCCGGGGCTCGTGGTTTTTGGTGGGGACACCAAAGATGATTTCACTGATCTCCAGGACAGAGGCCTCACCCTCAGATCATTGAGGTCCATGTACTGATCGGGCACTCAGCAGCAACAGCAGCCCTTTCAGAAAAGTATCTGGAGGCAGAGGAAGCAGGCCCCTGCTCTGTGCCAGGGCAAATGCAAGTCCATGGGTTCTACCACTCTTCTGGCCTCCAAGAACCAGAGACGCACAGGGGGCCTGCTCCCTGAACGTCCTGCCACTTCCTGACTCACTATTCCTACTACCTCCTCAGTCTCACGATGAGGAGCAGGTGGGGAGGGGGAGAGGTTCATTCACCATGCGCAGGAATGGAAGGCAATAACCTCCGTCGCATGGGTCCTGCAACTGGTGTCCATCAGACAAACTGTAGAGTTTCTGGAGTTTCCTCCAGACTCTCCGCCAATAATGTCTTCTTACTGTAGGGATCAGGCTCTTCTCGTCCGAGAAGAAGTTCAAAGCCTCTTGCTCAAAGAAGCAATAGAGCGCGTTCCCCTCCAGCAAAGGGCCAGAGTGTTTTCCTCCCATTTTTTCCTGGTTCCAAAAAAGACGGGAGACTTCAGACCCATTCTCGACTTAAGCAGCCGCAATCAGTTTGTCGAGTACAAAAAGCTTTGGATGTTGGTGCTGCAGAGTCTCCTCCCACTACTTCTGGAGGATGATTGGCTGTGTGCTTCGGACATGCAGGATGCTTACCTGCACATCCCGATCTTCCCCAGCCACTGCCGTTTCCTGTGGTACCAGATCCAAGGGGAGCACTTCCATTTTCGGGCACTCCCTTTTATTCTGTCCTCGGCACCACGGGTCTTTAGCAAGTGCCTGGCGGCGGCAGCTTCCGTACGCCACCAGGGTATTGCAGTTTTCCCTTGCCTGGATGACTGGTTGATCTCAGCCCCGTCCAGGGACTCTTTACTGGAGGCTCTCTCTTTCACCTTGGACCTGTTTGGCAGACTAGGGATTACTATCAGTATTCCCAAGTCTTCCTTGATCCCGTCCCAAGGACTACAGTTAATTGGGGCAGTCTTGGATACGGTCCAATGCAGAGCCTTCCTTCCTCCAGACAGAGTGGAGACCCTGATCCATCAGGCTTCACGAGTGGCTTCATCCAGGACCATCCCAGCCCGGGAGATCCTCCGCCTTCTTGGCCTGATGGCAGCCTCCATCACTACTGTTCCCCTGGCGAGGCTTCACATGAGTTATTCAGTGGTTCTTGCATGTGATGTGGGATCAACTCCTGGACAACCTGGACCATCCGGTATTGGTCTCTGCAGCGGTTCAGAAAGAATTGCTTTGGTGGAGGGACTCCTGCAACCTTTCCTTAGGTTTCCCTTTCAGGAGCCCTGCTCCTCTGGCATCCCTAACTACGGACACTTCGAACATGGGATGGGGTGCGCATCTGGGGGAGCACCAAGCTCAAGGACTGTGGTCCAACTGAGAAGCACCTTTGTACATCAACGTTCTGGAGAGCGGTCTTGTACGTCTTGCAAACCTTCCAGACCCTCCTTCCCAAGGGATCACTGCTGGTTCAAATGGACAATATGTCGGTAGTCTGGTACCTCAACAAACAAGGAGGAACCCGATCGTCCCCCTGCGCAGGGAGGCGATGCGGGTGTGGAACTGGGGCGGTCCAGCACAATCTAGCTCTTGTGGCCATGCACGTTCCAGGCATTCTAAATGTTCTGGCGGTCAGTCGCAGCAGGTCTTGGACCCTAGCTGACGAGTGGGAGTTGCATCAGGAAATGGCAGAATCTCTCTTCCTAAATTGGGGGCGTCCTGAAATTGACCTTTTCACCTCCCAATAAAATGCAAAGCTTCCCAGTTTTTGCTCGCTCCTTCCAGGGCATGGTGCTTTCTGGTATGATGTGCTGTCTCTCTCCTGGACAGGGATATTTTTGTACACCTTCCCATGTTTCCCATTCTCCAGAGGGTCCTTCTCAAACTTCAGACAGAGAAGGCAAGGATGATTCTCATCGCTCCTCTCTGGCCGAGACAAATTTGGTTCCCGCTGTTATAACAGCTATCCAGGGAACCACCAGTTCCACTTCCAGTGGCCCTAGGATCGAGGTCATCTTGTACATCCGGGGCTCGGGACACTGCATCTTCATGCATGGCTCCTACAGACGTAGCTATTTCTCACTTCGGGGTCTCCTCCCGAGTCACTCAAGTCCTTTTAGAGGCTAGAAAATCCTCTACTCGTTCCACTTACACCGTGAAGTGGAAATGTTTTTCCATCTGGGCAACTGCCAAGAATTGGAACCCCTTTTCTTGTTCTGCCCCTCAAATCATGGTATACCTCCTTCATCTGTCATATTCTTCCTTGAATGTCCACCTTTCCACAATTTTGACGTACCACGAGCTGGTGGATGGTTGGAACTCTCAAAAACCTTTCTGAAAGGGGTTCTCTATCTGAAACCTGCCATCCGCAGCCCAACTCCGCCTTGGGATTTGAACTTTGTGTTGGAGAAGCTCACTTGTCCCCCATTTGAGCCGGCCATGAGCTGTGATTTGCGCTTCCTTTCCTGGAAGACGTTATTTTTAGTTGTCATTACGTCAGCCCGAAGGATTTCAGAGCTTCATGCTCTGGTTTGTGAAGAGCCTTGTCTTATTTTCCACAAGGACCAGGTGGTCCTCAGGACAAATCCTAAGTTTCTTCCCAAGGTGGTGTCAGAAGCCACACTGAACCAATCTGTAGAGCTTCCTGTTTACTTTCTGTCCTCTTTCAGTAGAGGTGAGGCACTCCTGCACACCATGGATGTCCATCGTATGCTACACACACCGGACCAAGGATTTCCGTAGCTGCAATCAGCTTTTTGTTTCTTTTGCCCCCGGGTCTAATGGCAAACCGCTTTCCAAGCAGTGCCTTTCCAAATGGTTAGGCAACTGTATTCGGTATTGTTACCAAAAGTACGAAAAACCTCTGCCGGGTCCCATCAGAGGTCATTCTACAAGGGGCATGGCTGCTTCCGCTGCCTTTTTGCGGAACGTTTCTGCGGTTGATATCTGTGCTGCAGCCACTTGGAGTTCTGTCCATACCTTTACCAAACACTGCAGTCTGGACATTGCTTCTAGGCGGAGGGCTGGTTTCAGCTTCGCTGTCTTGCAGGGCCTTCTGTCCTAGGCTGGGTCCATTCTGGTTCCCAGTTTCTGTTGGAGCTATTTTCTCCTCCTCCTCCCCAGGTTCTCGGTCTCTCTTTGGAGGGACTGATTGGGTCTCTGTGCTGTATGTAATGACCTACTGAAGGAACTCTCTCGAAGTACGATAGTACAGTTATGTAAGAACTTACTGTAACAGCAGATCTTGGAGAGAGGTTCCTTCAGTAGGTCATATTTTTCCCTCCCTCCTTCCCCTCATTGTATGGCTTTGGGACTCCATATCCTGTTCGCTCCTGCTGTCAGGCCTCCTGGCTCCGTGGTGAGGGAACTGGAGGGCGGGCATTGGGACCGCCCACTATATACGGCTGTGCTGACGTCGGTTACGTTACGGGTGGGCGGTCCCCCTTCAGGGATTGCTAGAAAAGTGTGCCGTCCGGGCCGACGCCAGGTGGTGCCATTCCTATATGTAATGACCTACTGAAGGAACCTCTCTGGAAGATCTACTGTTACAGTAAGTTCCTATGTAACTGTACCTTCTAGGAGTGGTATATGTTCATCCACACTGACCCATCCGACCTCCCCGGCTTTGATGCAGAACCTAAGCTTCCAGCGGCCGAGATTTGGCATCATGGGGCGGAGCTGAGGTTTATGCCACCCCGGTGGGTGGGAGGAGCCAGCTTGAAGACGTTCTAGCACCAATTAAAGGGGAAGGCGATCTGCCAACAAGTGTGGATGAACAACATATACCACTCCTAGAACTACTGTTACAGGTAAGTAACCTGTGTCTTCGTCCCATCCTGGACCTCAGTTCCCTAAATCTCTTTATAGAGTACAAGAGGTTCAGGATGGTCACTCTGCCAGGCCTCATTCCCCTCTTGCACCGGGGGATTAGCTTTGCTTCCTGGATATGCAGGATGGCTATATGCACATAAAGGTCTTACCTCCACTTCCAAGGGAGACATCATCAGTTCTGGGCCTTACCGTTCGGCCTCTCCTCTGCTCCTCGAGTTTTCACCAAGTACCTAGCAGTGGTGGCTGCGGCTCTCAGACTCCAGGGCCATTACGTCTTCTCCTACTTAGACGATTGGCCTCTGGCAGCGCCATCCTGGGCACAACTACTGCGCGCTCTCGAAGACGCCTTTATTTTCCTCAGAGAGCTGGGGATCACCCTGAATCTTCCAAAGTCTTCCCCAGAGCCCAGTCAGCAACTCCTCTTTATAGGAGCGATCCTCGACACAGTTCAGGGCATGGCCTTTCTCCTGCAGGACAGGGGTGATCGGCTACAAGATGTAGCCCGAACAGTATCCATGGCCCCACAGGTTCCAGCCAGGACCTTCCTCAGACTTTTGGGGCATGTGGCGGCGGCCATTTCCACAGTTCCTTTGGCTCGCCTCCACATGAGAGTTCCACAGTGGATGCTCAGGGTGCAGTGGGACCAGAGGTCAGATGATCTAGAGACTGGTCAGGATCTCCGGCCCAGTATGAAGGACTTTCGTGGTGGTTGGACCTCTTCAACCTGGCACGAGGGGTCCCATTTCGGCAGGAGCCCCAGAGACTGATCTAATGACAGACGGCTCCTGTTCCGGCTGGGCCACTCATCTGGGAGACAGTCAAACCCAGGGGACATGGCCTCCAGATGAGGAACAGCTCCATATCAACATCCTCGAGATGCAAGCGGTCCTGAATGCCTTGCGACTTTTCAGCAGTCCCTCTTTTCATCCAAATGGACATGTCGGTAATGTTTTATATCAACAAGCAAGGGGACACGCATTCCTACCCCCTATGCAGGGAGGTGATGAGTCTCTGGTATTGGGCACTGGAACACTGCCTAGATCTCACTGCTGTTCATGTTCTAGCCATCCAAATGGTCTTGGCCAACAGCCTAAGCCTTGCATGGTCCAAGGCTCACAGGTGGGAGCTCCTCCAGTCAGTAGCAGATCTGTTTGGGCGTCTAGGGTTGGACCTCTTTGCATCTACACTCAACACCAAACTGACCAGTTTCTGCTCACGAGAGCCCGCGCCTGGTGTTTTCTGGCCAGACACATTGTCCCTCTGTTGGACATAGAGGTTTCTGTACGCGTTCCCTCCCTTCCTGGTAATTCAGAAGGTTCTTCTGAAACGTCAGGTCAAAGGAGCAGAGATGATCCTCGTCGCCCCATTCTGGCCTTGGCAGGTCTGGTTCCCACTACTTCAGCAGCTGGCAGTGGAACCTCCAATTCAGCTGCCACTGAGTTCGCACTTACTGTCCCAGGATCATGGAACATTGGTCCACCTGGACCTCAAATCCCTGCATCTTCATGCCTGGCTCCTGCAGACATAGTCAAATCCAGGTTTGGGGTCTCCCAGGAGGTTGCTGACGTCCTTGTAGCAGCGAGAAAGCCCTTTACTAGATCCGCTTATGCTATGAAGTGGAATTGTTTTTGCCTTTGGGCTTCACTCCATCACTTGGACCCTCTCACCTGCCCAGTGAACTTGGTACTACAGTATCTCTTCTCCTTGTTAAAGCAAGGCTTGAACTACTCCTCCATAAAGGTGCACCTTTCAGCAATTTGTGTATACCATGTACCAATGGAGGGAAAGACACTTGCCCAACTGGACATGTCCCGTATTTTTTTGAGGGGCATCTTGCATATCAAGCCTCCCATCCGAGATCCAGTACCCCCCCGGGATCTCCTATTTATGCTGGAGAAGCTCACCTTCCCCCTTTGAGCCTGCTGCAGATTGCAAGCTTCTCTTTCTTTGTTGGAAAATGTTGTTATTTTTGGTTCCAATTACTTCTGCTCAGAGTTTCCAAGCACCAGGCCCTGATGTGTAAGGAGCCTTATTTAATTTTTCATAGGGACAGGGTGTCCCTGAGAACCAATCCTAAGTTTTTGCCCAAAGTGGTTTCTGAACTGACATTGAATCAGGATGTCAACCTTCCAGTGTATCATCCGGACCACTCCAATAGGGGGGGAAGTGCTCCTGCATACCCTGGATGTCCACAGGGCACTGAGGTACTATCTAAAACGCACTGCTTCACACCATAAGACAGAGCAGCTGTTTGTAGCCTTTGCTCCCCGATGCCAAGGCACACCGGTGTCAAAGCAAACTCTCTCAAAATAGCTGGTCAATTGCATTTACAACAAGTATAACAAAACCCTGCCGAGTTTGGTCAAGGGTAATTCTACCAGGGGGGTGGCTACTTTATTCTCTTCCTTGCGAAATGTCTCCATAGAAGACATTTGTGCAGTGGCTACCTGGAGCTCAGTGCATACCATCATTAAGCATTGCAGTCTGAACATTGCTTCTAGACATAGGGCTGGCTTTGGCCTAGCAGTCCTTCAGGGCCTCCCTTCTTGAAGTGCTCTGCTACCACTGGTGCTTTCATGCACCTCCCAGTTTCCTTTTCCTTTTTGCGGGACTGCTTGGGATTCAGTCCTAATTGTAATAGCCTGCTGCAAGAGCTCCCACTCGGAGTAAGATAGTACAGTTATGTAAGAACTTACCGTAACAGTAGATCTTCGAGAGGAGCTCTTGCAGCAGGTGCCACTTTCCCTCCCTCCTTTCCCTGGTGAGCTGTTTTTGCATCATTTTTATGGCAAGATTCCGCCTGGTCCACCTGCCGGGCCTTATTCATGGGTCTCCGGTGGGTGAACTGAGGTGGGGCTGGGGACCGCCCCCTGATATACCATTGGCTGACGTTGGGGCAGAGCCGACATCAGGGGTGGCCCCCGCTTGAGACTGCTAGCTAAAGGTTTCTAATGGGTCCTAGTGCCTGCAGCATAGTCCTAATTGTAGTAGCCTGCTGCAAGAGTTCCTCTTGAAGATATACTGTTATGGTAAGTTCTTGCGTAACTGTACTTTATTAGGGCTATTTCTCTCAGTATGAGTATACCGTCTGGCATTCACTCAAAGAAACGGTTGAGGCTGTTCTGGAGTCTGACGTTAACTTTGAGCTTGTTTAGACCATCACTAGAGGCATTGAGTCCAACAGTCAGTAACTTAAGACTGCTATGGACACCTTTGACACTGCCTCCAGAGCAGCAGCTGCTGGGATCTTCACCCAGCGTCACTTATGGCTAAGGACTTCGGGCTTCACTAATGATGCTCAGCAGAGTCATGAATTTTCTTTTTGATGGTGTTTATCTGTTTGGCTCACAGCTAGAGCAGGCACTGGAAGCCACTCACAAAACCAGAACTGCTATTAAGACGGCCCGACTGGCCCCTGCTGCCCCGCAGTAGGGCAGAAACCACCGGCAGTTTCATAACCGACAGTTGTTTCGTGATAAAGGTCAACGGGCTTTTAACAAGAACCAACTCCTCGGCCATAAAAGAAATCGCTGCAGAACGCCCAGGCTCCGAAGGTGCCCAATGCCACCCTCTGAAGACCCTGCCCACGTCGAACCTCAACTGCCCGAGGGGGGCTCCTCTTCAGCGGTAAGGGGGCATCTGACTCAGTTTTACAACCAGTGAAAGTCCATCTCAATAGACAAATGGGTCCTCAGGATAATTCGAGAGGAGTATTCTCTAAATTTTTCAGAGACCCCTCCAGATCGTCTACCCAAACGACAGCCCAAGCTCTCTACCACTCAGTCAGACCTCATTGCTTCCGAGATTCAGGGCCTTCTGAACAGCAGGGCAGTAGAAGTAGTTCCTCAAAGCAGAATGGGACACTGATCTACTCCCACCACTTCCAGGTTCCAAAGAAAACAGGTGGCATGCGCCCTATTCTTGACCTAAGGAAGTTAAACAAATACGTTTAAAGAGAAATTCAAGATGATATCACTGGGAACGCCCCTGCCTCTGATTAATCGAAATGATTGGCTGGCATCCCTGGACATGCAGGATGCTTACCAGCATGTCCCAGTACACCCAAGCCACCACTAGTACCTGTGCTTTGTGGCTCTGAGTCAGCACTACCAGTTCAGAGTCCTGCCCTTTGGGTTCTCCTTGGCTCCACAAGTCCTTACAAAGTGCTTTGCAGTGTTTGCGGCGCATCTCAGAAAAATCGAAATTCAGGTGTACCCGTACCTGGGTGGTTGGCTCCTAGCGAGCTCCTGCAGACAAATGGACATAGGAAGCTGTTTCCATGGCTTCCATGTTATTCACATCCATGGGAGTTCTCCTGAACCTGAAGAAATCGCAGCTTCAACCCTCCCAACAACTTCTCTTCTTATGAGCTCTCCTGGACACGTGCAGGAGAAGAGCCTTCCTCCCAGAGGACAGGAGAAACTACATTCTCCAGATGGCTCACTTCTTCAAGGGGAACAACTTGGTTCGAGCTCTCTCGATGCAGCAGATGCTAGGTCTCATGGCATCGTCCGTGTTCACGGTGCCTCTGGCCTGCTTGCACATAAGAATCACACAATGGATGTTCAGCACTCAGTGGTCAAGGTGACAGAGCCTCTAATCAGGTCACTCACCTGGTGGGCTCAGGAGGTCATCCTTCTCCAAAGTTTTCCCTTTGCCCCACTGGAGACGCAGATTACAATTACCATGGATGCATTTCCTACTGGTTGGGGAGCTCACTGTCAGGACCTCCACACCCAGGGCCTGTGGAGTCAAGACGAGTCCAAGCTGCACATAAATGTCCTGGAGATGAGAGCTGTCCTGTATGCTGCTGAGCCCTGAAGGATGTCCTCTGATACAAAGTAATACTCCTTCAGACGGACAACAAGGCGATGATGCTACATCAACAAACAGGGTGGAGCACACTCTTTACCCTTTGTGCAGAGGCGCCATAAGAGTGTGGGAATGGTGTCTTGAGCACGAAGCCCTGATCCAGGCAGTCTACCTGCCAGAAATCCAGAACGATCTGGCAGATCACCTCAGCAGAACGGAGGTGGATCCACACGAGTAGTCTCTCGACTCAAATTTTGTGCAGTAGCTATTCGAAGAGTGGGGCACGCTGGCCCTGGACATTTTTATGTGCCCACTCAACACAAAACTGCCTGCATTCTGCTCTACAAATCCAGAACCTGGTGCTTTTTGTCAGGATGCATTCAGACTGCGGTGTACAAGACTTTCTGTACGCATTTCCTCCTCTTTCCTTAATTCAGAGGGTGCTGCTCAAGTTAGAGGCGCAGAGGGGAAGCATGATTCTCATGGCCTCATCAGATATGGTTTCTGTTAATCAGCAGATTATCAGCGGTTCTTGAGAGACAACTTCCCCTGTGAATGGACCTCCTGACACAGGGTCCGGTAGTCCATCCCACCTGCGATCCCTTCATCTCCATGCCTGGCTCCTGAGCAGATGGAAGTCGCTAGGTTCAGTGCCTCTCGAAGAGTCTGACATCCTCCTAGCGGTGCATAAGCCATCCACTAGGAAGACTTACACGGCAAAGTGGAAATGATTTTCCATTTGGTGGCAGAGTCCTCCCTGGACCCCTTTGCTTGCTCACCAAACAAGGTGTTAGAGTACCTTCTAGACCTGTCAAATACAGGTCTGCAGTACGCGACAGTAAAGGTGCACCTTTGCGCTATTTTGGCCTACCACAAGCCTGTACTCAACTTGTCAGTGGCTCAGTTACCCTTAGTTAAGAGATTCCTTAAAGGTATCTTACACACTAGACCACCAGTCAGGAGACGAGTAGCCGCATGAGATATCAATCTTTTGCTAGACATGCTTACCCGTAAACCAGGGCCCCGTGTTTTCTGCGGCATAGTGGACCTACAGTCTGCGCAGGACCTCATACTTTCTGCGACAGAACAACTGTTGATTCTGCGGCAGATAAATTGTGGATAAACAGCATACCTTCAAAGGGATTAAGTCTTTGTTAACCCTTTGACTGTCTTCGTGAAACCACTCTGCTACACTGAAGGTGGAACAGCAGGCCATTTAACAGTGTGTAGTCTTCTTATCACAAATATTAAACTTCAATAACCCAAACCTGGCACAGCCATGGGCATCAATGTTCTCTTTTAATGAATTTTCCCTCCCAACCCGAATTTGAAGACTCATCTGTTCTTCTGGAAATTGGTGGCCTTTGCTGTTCTCCTAGGTTACAGTCAGAGGAGGACATATACACATAGCTAAAACTACACAGAAGGCAAAACCAACTTGGAGTTCTTCTGGTTTATATTTACAGTTAGCAGATATAAAAAGAGACAACAACTTGAAAGACATTTTTTTTCTGATTTTGATCAATGTCCTTCTAGATTATTTTTTTAAACTAGGAATACCCCAGCTGCCTTGCAACAAACATGTTGAGTGCAGTGTGCAAATCTGTGTGTTGAGCGGGGATTGTCTTCTTATAACAGTGAAGAAGGGTGTACCTTGCAGTGTCTGTAGGATTTGTTGACTCCTGATTTTTCTTTTGGGGGACACACTAAAAAATGCAAGCAAGTCATTCTTATTAAGCTGGAGTAATCTTGGTTAGCATGTTCTCTTCTGCTCGCAACTCAGGGGGCTGTGGTGTTCTTCAGTCAGTGACCCTCATTTCATTTATGTATAGCAGCAATCAAAATCTCCATTCTGATTTTTTTTCCATACCTACTTGCTCCAGTTCTAGTATACCCTGATCCCCAACTCTGCTGCAGATGGGCAGCTTGACCCTCCTTAAGAATTTAGCTTGATGCCACCACTTAGGCTGCAGGTTCAAATCAGCCAAGAAATTACTGGCACACTTACAGGTACAAAACTGCGGCCCACAAATCAAAACTGTGATCGAAGTCCACCAGTGGGGACTGAGTCCTCTGCTCAGTCTGCCACCAGCCCTATGTTTCTGCTATCAGCTCCTCCTCCAATACCTGTCACCACACAGAGATCGATTCCACCTACACAGGCACCACTGAATCTTCTCACTTCTTGACTACAGTTCACCTTCCAGTTCTTCCTTCCAAATTCATCTTCCAAGGATTCAGCATGCACCATGAGCTGCCTCACAATGAAGAAATAACATGGCTGAGCTACCCACACCTACACAGCAGCAAATCATAACTGCTGTGGACCTAATCAAGCTCTGCTACACTTGCATCAGTCCCCCAACCCCACCAATACTGGTTGGACGGAGTTATGTAACAAGAGCCAGCATGAGTCAAGATGTCATGTAGCCACTAACTTTTCGGCTTTGTAGCGGATGGCATCAGTTTGCTGCCTCTTCTAAAGAGCATGTATGTCATGGCATACTTAACATATCGGTAGCTATGCCCTTATCTTGTGTGATTGCATACATTTCTGTGGCTGTGTGGCTGGTTTTCCTGATTTCTGCGGCCAGCCCTAATTTCTGCAGCCACTGCTGCAACCGCAGAAAACATGGTGCCCTGCTGTAAACCTTTTGAGCCTCTAGCAACCTGTGACTCAAAGTTTCTGACCTGGAAGGCTGCCTTCCTTGTGGCCATTACCTCTGCTCGCAGGGTGTCTGAAGTACGTGCCCTGGTCACAGACCCCCCCTTACACAGTATTTCACATTGACAAAGTAGTCCTCAGGACTCACCCCAGATTCCTTCCAAAGTAGTCTCGGAATTCCACCTGAACCAGCCCTTGGTCCTTCGAACTCTTTGCGAATTTCCAGAATGAAGGGGAACGTACCTGCCACACTCTGGATGTAAAAAGGGTTTGCAGTTCTACATGGACAGAATGAAGGAGATTCGCAAATCCAAGCAGCTCTTTGTCTCATTCAGCATGGCTTGGCTGGGTCAGCCTGTTGCCATCAGATGCATTTTAGCCTGACTGGTAGCGTGTCTCCATCGTTGCTACTCGATGGCACAGGTCAAGCTGGAAAGCAGGGTGTATGCCCACTCCACCAGAGCAGTTGCATCATCCCTGGCAGAAATTCAGGACATGCCCATTGCAGACATCTGCAACGTGGCCACTTGGAGCACTCTGCACACTTTTGTGAAGCACGACACCCTGGATATCCGTGCCAGACAGCATCCTTCCTTTGGCAGGACAATCCTTAATGGATTTCTGTCCTAAGTGAACTCCTTTCTCCTGCTGCCCTTCTCAGGGGGGATTGTTTTTAGCTCGGTACTCTTCCACTAGTGTGAATGAGTGGTGGAGACTGTCACAAACGTAGTCCGCGGGTCAGGCCCTCTTCTCCCACAGTGCCAAACCTCTAAGTGCAATATGTGAACAGAAGACAAACAGGTTTACCCTCCTTTCTGTTTTGGGTCTGAACAACTACCAGTCTCGAGTCCTGGGGTCAATATGAACCCTTTCTCGTTAGCACGCCCAGTTAACAGGTTCAAATATCACACCCTCTTTGCGGAAATGCAGTGCAATACTTAACCCAGCAGACATCCAACCTGGTTCACAGTCCCCCTTTTTGACTCAATTGAGACGTGGGTAGTTTTCTTACCTTGGTGCATATGGTAACACACTGTAAGCGCTTAATAGTTCTGTCAGGCTTATTAACACTGTCCCAGCATTCACATTCAAAATGAGAAAAGGACACTGACTGGATTTCAAGAAAAACGTTTACTAAAATTAAAAATTATAAATGAAATACAAAAAATAGAATGTATAACATTGGGTGTACAGTCATATAAATTAAATGGACAATTTAAACAAAACCGCCTTATTACTGAATATTTAATCCTACTCTAGTTTCAAGTAATAAATAGTGGTGGTTAATTACCTACTTCAGTAGAAGTGCCCTTGAGAGTGTGTACTGTCAGGAGTCCAGAGATAAAAACCACTATCTTCCCTGAGCTTTGACAGTATCAAGGAGAGGGGAAAGGGTCCACCCAGCTGGTGACGTCACAGCTCACAGTGCTGCTGGCTGTGAGGTCACTCAAATCTGGATACTGAATAGTAGTCACAGGCATCTGCATGTTGCTAAATATCCCTCAAAAAAAAAAAAATTTTTTTTTTTAAATTGACGAGCCTGCATTATGGCAGGTCCACATTACCCCTTTGATCTTCGGGGAAACTTCCTGACAGCTATTTCTTCTAAGGGTGAGAAATGTAACAGGCATGTGTCAGAAGTTGCTCCCCTCCTAATAGGTCATAAAATGCAATACTTTATACAAGTGGCTAGTTTTACAACCTGTTTCAACCTGGTGTAAAGGAAGCTCTTAATTAGATTTTCCACTGAGTCATGGAGAGTGGAATCTCTCCTTATCACACTTTTGAAATCCTAGCTCTCATAATGCTCTTCTGCCTGGCCTGCCATATTCCCCAAGCAGACTTTCAAAGAAACATACATTTATATCACAAATATAATACAGATAATAACAAACAGATGCTATAGTCATGACGCTTTTTGTCCTGGAAGATATGAAAATTCTAGGGACGTGGATATGTTGTTCGTCCACACTTCTTGGCATTTCCCTTTCACTTTTAAATCTGCCGGAAAGTCTTCAAGCTGGCTCCTTCCACCCACCTGGGTGATATAATCCTCTGTTCTACCCCACGATGCCAGATCTTCCTTTCTGCTGGAAGATTCAGGTTGCCTCCTTCATGTTCTCGCATTTTATAGGCCCTGGCTTCAAAACCTTCGGTTATTCCAAAAATTCACCTTGTTTGCGATTGCGATTCTCTTCTTTGACTATGGAAGACAAGTCTTCCCCCAGATTTCGCTGGTGTTCGTGCGGCCAGAAGATGTCGCGCACTGACCTGCATGCCACGTGTTTTTATTGTCTGGGTGTCGACCATGACACTATGACGTGCGAGTTTTGCCTTGCATTTCATCCCAACGTCCTCAACAACCGTCTCGCATGCCTTAAGCTGGGGAGGCCTGAAAAATGGAACCTGCCGGTTAAGTCCAAGGAGGCCCAATGGGCGGTTTCCGCAGCTTCAGGATCCGCCGAGCAGTTAGAGCACATGCAAGCCTTCGAGGAGGAAGCGGCTCGCGCCGCAGAATCTTCCTCTCGGAGCTTCTTCGTTCCGCTCAACCTGGGCTCCACCATCTTGGGTTCTTTCCAAGAGTCGTGACAGTCTCTCCCGATTATGAATGAGAGCCCTGCAGGCACGCACTCCTCTCAGTCTGGTAAGTGGGAAAAGGACCCAGGATTGTCTTCGTCTCGACGGAGACACTCTTGGGATCGGGAGAGATCTCGGTCAAAAATCGCCTCTTGGGCCACTGGCCTCTCGACCTTGCTGTCTGGCCAGTCGACCGAAGTGTCAATCGGCAGAGTTGAGATCATTCTCAACCTGATCGACCCCTTGTCGCAGACCACGGTCGACAACTCTCTTGCTTGGACTCCAGTCTTTGTTTTCCCCGATGGGGAGACCCAGCCTGCTGGGAATCCTGTTGAGGAAGTGGTCCCCGACCCCAGGAAGTCACCGGTCCCACCGGTGTCTCCTGAGCAACCCGAGTCTGCCTGTCTGATCTCAATCGAGGTCCCGGACACCCTCGTCCGACAGGCCGAGGAAGAACCATAAGCGCTCTAAAAAGAGGTGATGCCTCAGTCGTCCTTGTCCTCCTTGGACGAGGAGAGGCTCCGGCGGAAACTCCGGCGCTATGAGGACCTCATGTGGCGACAGCTAATTTTGATCTGGAACAAACCTGCCCCAGATTCCACCCCGACCATTACTTGGCTTTCGCCTCCCCAAGCTGAAGCCGACTCCTTCGGAGCCGATCAAATCGGTTCCTCCACCCGCAGGGCTGGCAAAACCTCCGGTTTGGCCTAAACCAGTCCCTCCACCTATTTTGGTGGAACTGCAGCCTAAGCAGCTGGTGGGAGGGGCTCCTTCTAAGGAAGCTAGACTGGACACTGGGCTTCCCCGGCATCTTTCGGTCACTGTCACCCCTGACCGCCCCTGGCAGGTCGAGGGTGATGTGGGCGGTCGATCATTGTATCCGGATTCCTCGGATTCGATTGAAACTGGCCTCCATTCTCATCCGGGGGATGATGAATTGGCCGGTGGGATAGAGACGGAGGAAGGTCCTTCGTCCTTTCAGGGCATTCTTCGCCTCATCTCTGAGTCCACAGGGATGCCCCTGGAACCTATCCAGAAAAAGGCGGAGTACCCTCTCACTGACATCCTCAAGAGAGGGGATACCCTGTCAGAAGCCTTTCCTTTGGCCGAGGCCATTGTTGGCCCAGCCTTAGAACTTTGGCAGCACCCTGCCTCCTGTCCAGCTCAGTCTGCCCGCATGGCCCGCAAGTATGCGGTGTCCATGGGGTCCCTTGCAGGGTTCACAGAGCACCCTTCGGCTGAGAGCCTTGTGACCGCCTCTGTGTTCAGGCGTACTGGTAGTTCTGCTGATACTGACCGACCTCCTGAGGAGTCCAAATATTTGGATCATTCAGCCTGGATGGTCTGTGCAGCCTCATCTTTAGGCCTCCGTCAGGCAAGTTCGACCGTCGTCATGGCACATTTCTCCCATGCCCTCTTGGGGTCCTTGGACGAAGTCCTCCCACATCTCCCCGCAGACTTGCAGACCACAGTCAAGCAGGTCTGGGACCAAGGCCGGGCTGTTGCCAAACAGCTCCAGACGGCTCTGGATATCGGGGACTCTTGTACCCACTTGTTGGCAGCCGCAGTTGCCTCTTGCCACAGGCTTGGCTGAGGCTCTCCTCCTTTCTGGTGGATACCCAGCACATACTAGCTGATGTGTTTTTCCTGGGCACCGATCTCTTTAGCCCAGGTATGGCTGGTCACCTTCAGCACATTGAGCAGTCCAGTGCCACATTGGACGCCACTTCTCCCAAGGGTTCTTCGGGTCCTAAGAAGCAGAAGAAGAAACCTTTTTGGCACTCTTCTCCTGCGGCCCAGCAGCCCTCCTTTCAAGGGGGACAGCAGCAGCAGCAGGCTCAAGCTTAGCGCCCCCGGCCCAAGCCCAGGTCCTCCCAGGTCCATAAGGGAGGCCGAGATTCAAGCCCTGGATCCTCTGCCTCCAAGCCTGCTCAGTGACGAGGTAGGGGCTGCCACCTCTACTCCCGTCATGCCAGTTCTGGGTCCTCCCGTGGGGGGCTGGCGCCACCACTTCCTTTCCGCATGGTCCCCTGTTACCATGGACAGGCGGGTCTTAGAAGTGGTTGGCCAGGGACTGCCTCTGGAATTTGAGCACTACCCACCAAGCTGAGCCCACGTCCCACGGGAGGAGAGGGTTTCCGTCCATACGCAGTCAGCTCTTCAAGATGACATTGCTCAGCTCCTCCTCAAGGAGGCAGTAGCTCCAGTGGCAGATCCTCCAGCAGACCCAGGCTTCGTTTCCAGGTACTACCTGGTTCCCAGGTGGACTTGGGGCTGGCGCCCCATCCTTGATCTGCATGACCTGAATCAGTATCTCAGGTCACGTAACTTTCGGATGATCACTCTGTCCCAGATCATACCATCCTCGGAGCGAAACATGTTGTTCTGTTCACTGGATCTCTAGGATGTATTCTTTCACGTCCCAGTCCGTCCGTCTCACCAGCGGTTCCTCCACTTTAGAGCCGAAGGGACCCTATACAAGTTCCGAGCCATGCCATTCGGCCTGTCATCGGCCCCATGGGTCTTCACCAAATGCATTGCAGTGGCGACAGCCCATCTCAGGCGTTGGAGGTGTGTGTGTCACAATTTACCCCTACCTCGATGATTCGCTCTTAGCAGGTTCCACCCAGCAGGAGGTGGAGAGGTCCAGGGACCTGGCCCTCCAGACCTGCTCCCAACTCGGCCTCTTGATCAACAAGGCCAAGTCGGAACTCGTGCCTTCTCAGGTAATGTGCTTCACCGTGGCAGAGCTCGACTTTCGTCAAGCTAGAGCTCAGCTCCCGGTGGACAGGGCAGAGGTCCTCTCCTCCTTTGCCCAATCATTTCTGGTTGGGCAGTTGCGCCCTGCCTGGGACATTCTGCCCCTTCTGGGTTACATGGTAACGTGCACCTCCGTGGTCCGTTGGGCCCAGTTGCACATGTGCCCCCTCCACTGGGAGCTGGCCACCCAGTGTACTCAGCGCCATGGTCATTTCAACCAGCTGATCACTGTCACCCAGAAGATGTGGGACACTGTCCAGTGGTGGTCCGTTCTAGACCAGTTGCAGGAAGGGATCCCGAAAGTCCGCCCCGAGCCGACGGCCGTCTTTACGACTCATGCCTTTCTCATAGGCTGGGGAGCCCACATGGGGGACAATGGGGCCCATGGATTCTGGACCCCCAAGGAGTCCCGTTATCACATCAGCCTGTTGGAGCTCAGAGCAGTCAGACTGGCACTGTCAGTTTTGGCTCCTCAGCTCCGGGATCGAGTGGTTCAAGTCCAGACAGACAATACCATGACCATGTACTACCTCAACAAACAGGGCGGCACGCATTCCCGTCTGTTCTGCCGGGAAGTGCTTCACATCTGGATACTCGTGAGCTGGCTGGAGGCAGATCTCCTAGCCATCCATATGGCAGGAGCCTCAAACCATCTGGCAGATGCTCTCAGCTGCTTAGGCGAGACATCCCACGAGTGGTGTCTCCATCTAGAAGTAGCTTACAGTCTTTTATCCCACTGGGACAAACCGATGGTGGACCTGTTTGCCTCCAGGGAAAACACCAAGCTAAGGCTGTTTCATGCCCGCCCCCCTCAGCAGGGCTCGCTGCAGGGGGATGCCTTCTCAAGGCCGCGGACCCCAGGCCTCTGCTACGCCTTTTCTCTATTTCCCTTGATCCACAGGGTTCTCATCAAGGTGAGGGACAAGGTGCAGGTGATTCAAACATGAAGTCTTGTTATATTCTGATTATATGCAGTTATCTTCAGCACTTGCACTGCTTCAGAAAGTAAGGGGTTAATTCTTTATTTATTTAAAAGTTTTACCAGGAAAGGCATACTGAGCAGACTACTGCTCGATTCCAGATGCGTCCTGGGGGTTGTTGGGGACGGGATGATACATACAAGTGAGGAATACAGAGGTACAAATACAGAATACCGAACTTTCATAGATTATATACGAAAGATACTAAAGTACTAAAATATAATAGTATATACAGGAATATAAACAGTATGTACACAGCAAGCAGCAGGCATTAATTAGTAGAAAAGGCATTGACAACTAATTGGGACAGTTAAGCATTTGAGTGAATACCATAGTTGTGCAGATGGCGAGCTGGCCCATAGTAGTGCAAATCTAGGTGACATGAGCAGCTTGTGGGGACTTGCCCTTTAAGTAGGGAGATTTGTTGCCGAGAGGAGGGGAAGAGCCGGATGTCAGCAGGCAGGGAGTTCCATAGTTTTGGTAGTCGGGCTCTAAAAGCCGACTGGCCGGCAGAGGTAGCCATATGTGGGATTTGTAATAGCTGGGAGTCTAAATTCCTGAGTGAGTATGTAGATGGTGTTTGAGCAGTTAGGGCAGAGGCGAGGTAGGAGGGCAGTAACTGGGCCCAGAATTTGGCTGTGAGTCTGTTACAGTGGTACTGGCGCCTGTTGAAAAGTGAGGGTAGGTTAAAGGTACCTGTAGAGGTCGCAGTGGAGGGTGGACAGTCCAGTGCGAAACGACAGAAGGAGTTAAAAAGACAATCCAGTCTAGCCAGGGTGGATTTAGGGGCAGCACTGTAGACTACGTCCCTGTAGTCAAAATTAGGGAGGATCATTTTCTACAGTATCTCTTTGCGGGCTGGCAGAGGAATGCAACTACAGTTCTGGTATAATGCTCCCAGTCTAGGATGCAGTTTTTTGTGGGTTGCTTCGATGTGAGTAGAAAAGTCGAGGTGTTGGTCCAGTCAGACCCCTAAGTATCTGAAGGAGGTACAGACTTCTAGAGGGGTCCCATCAAGGGTTTTGAAAATGGGGAAGGCAGGGAGGCGGGAGAGTCTCTGTCTCATGCCGAAAGTCAGGGAGACCGTTTTCTTGGTGTTTAGAATAAGTTGATTTTTGCGAAACTAGAGCTGAACTTCGGTGAAGCCTTGCTGGAGTTTGGATGCTACTTCCAGTGGGGAGTGGCCTGAGGTGTACAGGACTGTATCGTCTGCGTACATGTGAATGGCTGTATGCAGGCAGGTTGATGGCAGGTTGTTGAGAAAAATGGAGAATAAGATAGGGTCAAGGACAGAGCCTTGGGGGACACCAATGGTGACATGGAGGGAGTTAGAGTTGGAGGCACCAGTTCTTACCGATTGGGACCTGTCTGCCAGGTATGATTTGAACCAGTTGGTGTCCGCACTGGAGAGACCTGAGTTGGAGAGTTTCGACAGGAGAAGGGTATGTGAGACTGTGTCGATAGCCTTAGCTAGGTCAATAAAAATGGCAGATGTGATGTGACTTTTGTCTATGCCTGTAAGGATGGAATCCGTGAGTCTGAGGAGGGAAGTGACAGTGGAGTGGGATTTTCTAAAACCCGACTGGTATGGGGTAAAGAAGGAGGAGGAGTCAAGGAAGGTGGTGAGTTGCGAGAGGACTAGATGTTTCTGGATTTTGGCTAGAGTGGGTAGGAGGGAGATTGGGCAGTAGTTACTGGGGGAGGATGGGTCACCACCTTTCGGGAGGGGGATAACTGTGGTATGCTTCCAGTCTGAAGGTATAGAGGCTGTAGTGAAGGAGAGGTTGAAGAGGGACGCTAGAGGCATGGCGATTGCTGGGGCAGAAAGGTAGAGCATTTTGCATCCATACCTGAGGGCATTTACCCTTGGAGAGTTTAGGGCAAGCAGGGCTTTGAGTACTTGGATGGGGTAACCAGGGAAGAGGAAAGCCGAGTAAGGGTTTCTTGGGTGGGGATGTGGATGTCGGGTTGTGTGTAGTGGGTGGTGGGTTAGAGTGGTGGAGGGACCCACTGCTGAGTGAGCTGCTGTTGAAAACTGTGGCAACTGCTTGCAGTTCTGCTATGGTGGAGCCGCCTACATCTAGGGCAGGAGTGGGTGGCTGGGTGGGAGGGGAGAAAAATTATTTGATCGACCTCCAGAACTTGGCTGGATGAGTTATATTTTTTTTGGAGGGATGATGTGAAGTAGTGAGCTTTTGCCTGGCGGATAAGCCTGGTGCAAGCATTTCTAAGCGTTCGATAGTGTAGGTGATTGGCGTGCGTCCCTGATGACTTGTAGGCCTTCCACGCCTGATCTCTGGCGCGGAGGTGATCCATGAGGTCAGCAGTGATCCACGGCAGATGTGGTCCCCTTACTCAAGCCTTTTTGGGTGGGGCATAGTGATCCCAGACTGCAAGAAATTTTGACTTAAAGAAGTCTAGGGCGGAATCCATGGATGTGACCCTGGGGATGTAAGACCAGTCGAATGTTTGCTAAGACTTTTAGGAGACCATCAAGGTTAAGGGATTTATATGACCTAATAAGGAGAGTTTTTGGAGGGGCTGACTTAGCTTCGAATATTTTTCGTACTTCATATATCATATGGTGATCGCTCAGGGAGTCTGGTAGGAGGCCTGAGGCTATAATCCTGTGTGGGTGAGAAATGAGGGCCCAATCCAGCAGGGAGTGGTTCTGAGTTTTGTGGTTTAGACGCGTGGGCTCTGTGATGAGTCGCGACAGATTTAATGTTGCAACGTGGTTTCGGGGCTTGGTGCTGGTACTAGTGAGCCAGTTTATGTTGAAATCACCAAGGATGTGGAGCTCCCCTCCTGAGGTTATGGTTTTTAGGTGTCCAGGTGTGTTGTGACAGAGTTTAATTGGGAGTCTGGGGAACAATAGGAGCCTGCTATAAAAATGGGGATTGAGTGGGGTAAGGAGATTTTTATTAGTGAGGTGTCGATGTTTTGTGGGAGGGCTGGTAGCGAGGACCGGTGAGAATTTTGCCAGGAAGATATGTAAGTAGCTATACGCCCTCTTTTGTGCCCAGGCGGTTATGGCTGAGTGATAGAAATGACAAGGATAGCTACTTCAGCATCCAGGTTATGTGGTTTCAGCCAGTCTCGGTGATAATCAGGATGTCGGGACATAGTGTTAGTACTAGTGTTTGTAGTAAGGGCATTTTTTGTAGGAGGCTGTGTATATTTAGGTGGGCTATTTTTAGACCTCTGGGTAGTTGGCTGGGGGGGGCTGCTAGTGCAGGTGGCTGGTCTGGGATTTAGCTCGATGTCACCTGCGAGGAGGAGTACTAAGGTTAGTACCAGTTTTGAGTTTGTCAGGATTTTTATGGGCCTACAGTAGGAAGAGGGAGTCTGGGGGTGCTGTGTGAAATAACACGACATGGGGAGTTTCAGTACTGCCAGCCCTGTGTGAAAGGATGGGGGGAGGATGGACGGACCAGGAATCCAGGAACAGTGAGGCCCGAGGGGGTACTGCCCAGTCATGGCCAAGGCATAGAAGGTTGAGCTTGAGCACGGTTTTCAAACCTCTTGTCTCTGGTACATGTCAGTGTAACCGTCAGATTCTTTACTCCGCCTAACTGTGAAGTCGTGCCGGAGATTTCTCTTTCGCTTCGGTTTGGTAAAGTTTTGAATCTGTCGGTTTGTTCAAACGATTTTCTTGTTTTTTTGGTATCAGATCTCTGTCTTTGGTACAGGGTAGCGTAAGTAGATAGATAATGAATTGTTTCTGAATTTACTTTGTGGAAATTGTTTTTGTTCGTTTTTCTATCGGTCGGTCCAGTTGGGAACCGAAACAATCTCTCATTTCTTTTTTCTTGGATTTTAGTAGAGGTGTCTGATTCTTATCGGTTTCAGAAAACCAAGATTTTCTTCTGTGTTTTCCACAGCCCGTGACACGCTTGGTAACCGATAAGGGTGTATTACCTGGCTTAAAAGCTGTTAAGGGTAATTTGTAGGTTAAGGCTATGTCTGAGAAACCCAAGAAGAAAACCAGTCACACTGAGTTTCAACACTGTACTGAGTGTGGGGAGGCTTTTGCCAAAGCTGATCCCCACCTCATATGTGTTTATTGTCTGGGGTTTGACCACCTCAAATCAGACTGCCAAATATGTAAAAACTTTCCCAAAGCTATTTTAGATAAGAGATTAAGTGGGCTGAAGGAAAGGGAGGCCTAGAAGTCCGCTGAACCGGATGGCCAGCCTGGTTCGGTTCCGACTGAACCTGAGGGGGTGCCTGCTGACACGGGCGATACACCCTCAGACAAAAGGAGATCCGACTCTGAGGTGTCAGTTCCATCAAAAAGAAAAAGTAAGTCGGCCAGTTCGAATCCTGAACTGCAAGTTCCAACCACCACTGAAATAGCCAAAGCGATGAGCATTGTGCAGTCGCTTAGTCCGGTTCCTTCCGAACCAATCCCTCCGACTAAGCGGTCGGTTCGGTTGGACCCAGCTCCATCGGATTATGATCCGGAATTGTTTTATGATGTGGAGTGGGAAGGAGACGAAGAGGAGGAAGAGGATTTTGAGGATACTGATTTTGGAGGCCTAGATGAGCCTGTAGAGCCTGACATATCCCTAGACAGGCCTTCCAATGTTTCCCCTTCCAGGCTTTCTGAGTCCCCTTCCCATTTTCTGTTTTACAGAAAAGTGGCTGAAACTCTCCAGCTTTCAGTGGTGGAAGCTGCTGATGAGAAACAAGAGCCTGACTATATAGAAATGATGGACGTCCCAGAGTCCAAAAGGCTGTCTATCCCTCCTCACAAGTCCTTGGGGAAACAGACAAGAAAAATTTTGCAAATCCTAACTCTATCTCCTGTGGATTAGAAAATGGACAGGAGATGGACTCTGTCAGGCTGAGGTAGGGAATTTTTGTACAACCATTACAGCCATGTTGGGGTAGTGCAGGCTGCAGCCTGTGACAGGGCTAACATTCCTTTGGCTTCACACCCCCAAGATAAAGATTCCAGGAAGGTGGATGCCATGGCCAAAAACAGTACTTGGCATCTTCCTTGGGACTCAGGCAGGCAACCTACATCGCCTGTACAGCTAGGTACCAGAAGTCCAAGTGGGACACAGTAATGGATCCAGCAAAGAAGACCTCCCCCAGCTAGCCAAAGAGCTGGAGGAGGTGGCTGCTGATGGAATAGAGGCATCAAAAGTGCAATTTCATGCTGCTGTCGACTCTAATGATGTGGCATCTAGAGTCATGGCTACATTTCTGTGTCTTAGGAGATTTGCTTGGCTCAGATGTACTAGCCTGTCTCAGGATACCCAGGCTAAGACCATGGATTTCTCTGTGGTTGGTAATTCTTTGTTTGGGGAGCAAACAGAGGCTTACATGAAGAAAATGGATGAATACAGGAGCACCTACAGGAGTGCACAGGCCAAAGACAGGCAAGCCACTCTGCAGAGGCAGTAGTCTAGGGGCAGACCTTTTCACATGCCTTTTTACCAAGTCCAGGCCTCCTCTTCCTTCCCACAGAGGGGGTTCTTCTGAGGGAGAGGTGGAGGGGGGAAGGGATGTGCAGGGCTGCATCATCTTCCCAGTCCAAGGCTCCTGCCAAACAGACACCTTGATGTGTCAGTTCGGGTCGCCTCCCCTATACCAGTAGGGGGCAGGATGGCTTACTGTTTCCAGGCCTGGAAGTCTGTTACTTCAGACAAGTGGTTCCTGGAGGTAGTAAGCCAGGGCCTGGCTCTCAGTTTCAAAAGATTCCCAAAAATGAAAGTCGGGTCTTTTCCTCCTGCATCAGCATCAGAGACCATTGCCTTAAAGACAGAGGTTTCTTCCCTGCCAGCTCTCAAAGCTGTAGAAAAAGTTCCTCCGCAACACAGGGACAAAGAGCGATACTCCAGGTACTTCCTTACCCCAAAAAAGACAGGAGTGGCGACCCATCCTAGACTTAAGATATCTGAACAAACATATCACAAAACCAAAGTTCAAAATGGTGACTCTGGGCGTAATCCTCCCCTCTCTGGGGCCAGGAGATTGGCTAGCATCCCTTGACCTCAGGGATGCCTATTTCTGCATTCCTACCAGGTGCTCCCATAGAAAGTACCTCAGGTTCGAGTTGACCTCAGGCCATTACCAATTCAGAGCCTTGCCCTTCGGCCCCACTTCAGCTCCAAGGGTATTTACAAAGTACCTTGCAGTAGTAATGGCCTTCCTCAGAAGAGGGCAGGGTCTTCCCTTATCTCGGACGACTGGCTCATTGTAGGCCAGTCCTCAGACCTAGTCAAGTCAGCTCTGGAAGTTTCTCAGAATTGGCTCAGTTCCCTAGGATTCATTCTCAATCTTCCCAAGTTGGTTCTCGAACCTGTACAACTCCTCACTTTTATAGGAGTAGAGTTAGATACAGTCCAGGCAAGGGCCTTCCTCCCACAGATAAGGGTAACCGCCCTTACAAATCTGGCCTCCTCTTTTCGTCCTCTGGTCTCTCAACCAGCCAGGCACTTTCTCCAGTTCCTAGGCCACATGGCAGCTTCGACTGCTGTGGTACAAGGGGCCAGGTTTCAGATGAGGGATATTCAGTTCCACTTAAGGTCGTTTTGGTCTCAGAAGAAAAATTCTCTCACCAAACTGATTCCAGTGACTCGGACTCTGGTCCAGGCTCTTCAGTGGTGGCTGGATCAGGACAATCTCAGACAGGGTGTCCCATTTCTCAGTCAAGCCCCTTCAGTGGATTTAACCACAGATGCCTCTCTCCTGGGTTGGGAAGCTCATCTGGGTACTCTCTCTGCAGTCACATCGAGAGTCTCTCCTTCACATCAATCTTCTGAAACTCAGAGCTGTGTTCCTAGCCCTCCAGGCTTTCTCGGAGTCGGTCAAAGGCAAAGTGGTGCAAGTCAGGACAGACACCACCACCACAATGCGGTACATAAATAAGCAGGGAGGCACTCGGTCTACGGCCTTGTGCACAGAAGCCATGAAACTGTGGTCTCTAGCTTACTCTCTCCAAGCTTCCCTGACAGCAGTTCATCTTCCATGGAAGGACAATGTGCTGGCAGATGCTTTGAGTAGAATATCCCAGGGCCATCACGAATGTACCCTGAACCCTCACATCCTGAAAGTTATCATCACCAGATGGGGCGCTCCAGAGATGGATCTCTTTGCAGCCCCTGACAATTATCAACTTCCTCTGTTTTGCTGCAGACCTCCAGTCCTAGGGACTATTCCTCTGGGTGCTCTCCTATTAGATTGAACAGGCAGGCAGGCAGGTTTCTTTATGCCTTTCCTCTTCTGTTCAGAGTCCTGACCAAGATCAGGTCTCAACCCTAGTGCAGAGTGATTCTAGAGGCCCCAGACTGGGCCAGACAACCATGGTATCCTCTCTTGTTGTCTCTAGCAGCGTCACTCCCCCTGTCTGCTACCCAGGAGACACAATTTGTTAACCTCCTCTCAAGGGAGGATTTGGTATCCCAATCTCCAGTCTCTCAGTCTCAAAGCCTGGTTCTTGAAGAGTTAGAATATGCAGGCCTACATCTTTCTTAGGGGGTCATGGATATTTTGAACGTCTCTAGGAAACCTTCTACCAGAAAAACTTATAATTCCAAATGGAAAAGGTTCACCATTTGGTGTTCTCAGAGAGGTATACAGCTGGAGGCTGCAGGTATTGCCACATCCTTGGATTATTTGGTTCATCTTAATAGCCTAGGCCTTAGGCCTGCAACCCTTAAAGTTCATTTAGCAGCTGTGTCTTCTTTTCTTTCTGCAGGGAAGGGATCTTCCCTGGTATCCCATGCTTTTTTCAGTAAGTTCTTTAAAGGTTTGGTCCCTATTAACCCTCCTTTTTAGAGAGCCTACTCCAGCTTGGGATCTGAATGTCTGCATTGCACAGCATATGCAGCCACCCTTTGAGCCCTTAGCTTCGGCCGAGCTTAAGTACTTGACTTGGAAGACAGTGTTTCTGGTAGCTATTACTTCTACCAGGAGGATCAGTGAATTACAGGCCTTGTCAGTAGAACCTGATTTCATTCCCTTTCATAGGGATAAGGTGGTCCTCAGGACAAATAGAAAGTTTCTACCTAAAGTGGTATCAGATTTTCATCTGAACCAATCTATGTCTATACCTGTGTTTTTCACTGACCATTCTTCCTCAGGGGAGAGAAGATTGCACAGTCTGGATGTGAAAAGGGCACATAGCTATCACATAGAGCATACTAAGGCACATAGGAAGGATTGTCTTCAGCTGTTTCTCACTTATGGAGAAGTGGGAAAAGGTAGACCTGCCACTGAAAGGACTATTGCCAGGTGGATTATCTCTTGTATTGAGTCCTGCTATTCCAAATTAGGCAAAGAACCTCCTTCAGGCCTGAGGGCCTACTCGACTAGAGGTAGGGCTGCCTCCCTTGCAGCTGCTAGGGATATCCCCTTGGTAGAAATATGTAAAGCAGCCACCTGGAAAACAGTCCATACATTCACCAAGCATTACTGTCTGGACATCCAGACTAGGAGTGATGCTCGGTTTGGTACAGCAGTGTTACAGAGCCTATTCCCAAACTAAGGTTCTGTGTAGCCTCCTCCTGGGGGGAACTGCTTGGTAGTCTGCATATAGTTAGAATAAAGCAAAATTTCATGTTTGAAGAAATAATTACTCACCATAATAATGTTTCTTCTAATGGAGTCTTGCTGTATTCTGGCCTCCCTCCCTGCCTCCCCTCTCAGAACCTAGTTTTTGGGATGTGGGTTGGCAGGTACAGTGTTGCACCTCAGGGGTGTACCTTGCACCCCTCCTTTTTACTTAGGGTGGGGTGGTTGTTCTTTTGTTTGTTATATATTTAATTCACTATCTACTCTGTTTCTTCTTGGGTTCTCGACTTGTCTTATGGACCCAAGCTTGGGAGGCCCTTTTGGGCCTAAAATTAAAACAATTTCCATAATTCTAGTTAGTTTTTGCTCGTAAGAATCTGACAGTTACACTGAGATGTACCAGAGACAGGGGTTTGAAAACCGAGCTCAAGCTCGACATTCTATTCCCTGGCATAGAATTAACCCCTTACTCTCCAGAGTAGTTTAAGTGCTGAGGCTAACTGCATATAGTCAGACTACAGCAAGACTCCATTAGAAGAAACAACATTTCTATGGTGAGTAATTTTTTCTTCTGGTAGCCCTAGACTAGCCACGCCAGTTTTGGTACCCTGATCTCCTCAGCAACAGGCCCTCGGAGCGGCTTCCAGCACGCTCGGATCTGATCTCAGTCAACCAGGGGGGAAGGTATACCATCCAGACCTTCAATCCCTGCACCTCACAGCCTGGTTCCTGAGTGGCTAGAGTTCTAGGCTTTGGGTTTTTCCGAGGATGTCCTCACCGTGGTGGAGGCATCCAGAAAGGAATCGACAAGGAAATATTATGCCTTCAAATGGAAAAGGTTTTCCATTTGGTGTCAGGACAAGCGCCTGGACACTCTGTTCTGTCCAGTGGCTAACATTCTCGACTACCTTTGGTCTCTCTCCAAAGGGGGTCTTCGGTCATCAACCCTTAGGGCGCACCTGGCAGCCATCTCTGCTTACTGGGTGCCGGCCGGTCAGCCGACATTGGCACAGGAGACAGTGGTCGGGTGCTGTTTGAAAGGACTGGATCACATATCTCCTCCGGTGCGTGAACCTCCACCTTTGTGGGATCTATTGCTGGTACTGGCAAAGCTCATGGGCAAGCCATTCGAACCGATGCACAAGTGTGAGCTGTCACTTTTGTCGTGGAAGACGACCTTGCTGGTGGCTGTCACATCTGCCAGAAAGACAGGAGAGCTCCAGACGGTCTCGGTGGACTCCCCCTATCTTGTCTTTCACAGGGACAAGGTTGTCCTGCGCCACCACCTGAAATTATTTCTGAAGGTGGTGTCAGAGTTTCACCTTAACCAGGTGTTAACTCTGCTGATGTACTACCCCAGTTACACTTCGGAGGCCGAATACAGGCTCCATACTTTGGACCTGTGACAAGCCCTCTCCTATTATAAGGAGAGGACGGTGGAAATTCGGGGAGAGGTTCGCCAGCTGTTTGTCACCTATGCTGAAGCCGCTTCTGGCAGATCTGCAGCAAAACGGACAGTTGCAAGGTGGATTACATCTTGCATCAGTCTGTGTTACGAGTTGGCGGGCAAGGAGCCTCCCAGAGGGATAAGAGCTCATTCTACCCACCATACTGCTGCATCGGTGGCTGCTTCCAGGGATATCTCCATACAGGAAATCTGTCGGGCTGCTACCTGGAAGACAGCAAACACCTTCATAACCCACTACCACATCGACCTTGAGTCACGCCAGGATGCTGTTTTTGGGGCCTCAGTTCTCCAATCTCTGTTCCCAAAGTAGGTATGGGGTGTGTGCCTTGCCTCCCTCCTCCCGGAGAACTGCTAGGAGTCTGCCAAGAAGTGTGGATGAACAACATATCCACGTCCCTAGAAAAACAGGTTACTCACCTGTCACAGTAGTTCTAGGAGTGGTATATGTTCTTCATCCACACGGACGCACAACCCTGGTTTTCAGCGGGCTAAGAACTGGCATTATGGGGCGGAGCCGATTATTATACCACCCGAGTGGGTGGGAGGAGCCAGCTTGAATACTTTCCAGCAGATTTAAAGGGGAAATGGACATGCCAAGAAGTGTGGATAAACAACATATACCACTCCTAGAACTACTGTTACAGGTGAGTAACCTGTTTTTATGTACCAACCGTAATTCTTGATCTTCTCAGACGAAGTCTCCACCACTCATTCACATGCCCACCCACCATCCCCTGAGCTCACTCATTCTGTTTTTGGTCTTCATTCTCTCGTTGGCTGGGCTGTGAAGACACTGTTGAGTTGACCCTTCTTACATGGGTCATGCAGACTATCTTATGTCCGGAATAGGTTAGTTTACACTGCACCTCCTCAGTGTTTAAAAAAAAAAAAAAAAAAAGTACTGAGACGTTGGAGGGTTGACGCCGAGCTAGCCTATATGGCACGAGCCAGCCTCGCAGCACCGCGCATGTACAGTCCTACCTAGGCACTGGCCCTCCTGAAGATTTTTGGCTCCCACTGGGTTCTAGTACCTCCAGCGTAGTCCCACTAGTGTGAATGAATGATGGAGACTTTGTCCAAGAAGATCAAGAATTACTGTAGGTACATAATTTTCATTTTCGGGCCCTCCCTTTTGGCCATCCCCCCCCCAGGTATTCACCAAATGCCTGGCAGTGGTGGCTGCCGCACTGAGGAGACAGGTCTTCTATGTGTTCCCCTACCTGGACGACTGGCTGCTTGCAGTCTCCTCTAGGAAACATTCGGTTCAGACCCTGGAACCAACTGTCATTCTTTTCCAGGCCTTGGGGATTACCATAAATCTGCTGAAGTCCTGCCTCTGTCCTTGCCAGCGCCTTCCAGTACATTGGAATGGTCCTGGACACCAGTCAGGGCAAGGCCTTTCTGTCCAAGGACAGAGTGGAGCGATTGATGGCACAGGTTTAACTGGTTTTCTCCAGTCGACAGGTCCCAGCCAGGGTCTTCGTTCGCCTTCTGGGGCACATGGCAGTGGTAATCGCCATGATCCCCTTGGCCCAGTTGCATATGCGAGTCCCTCAGTGGATCTTGAGAGTCCAGTGGGATCAGCATACTGACGACCTAGACCAATTGGTCCTGATTTCTGACTCAGTCCGGAGGAGACTGTCGTAGTGGCTGATGTCTGCCAACCTCGTGGAGTCTACTTTCAGCTTTCGACCCCCTGACAGGTTCTTTCCACAGATGGTCCACCCTGGGCTGGGGCACTCATGTGGCCAAGCATCAGACCCAGGGCACCTGGTCTCTGGTGGAACAGGATCACCGTGTCAACGTCCTGGAGATGCAGGCAGTTCTTTACACCCTTCAAGTCTTTCAGACTCCTCATCTTGCTGGTCTGCTGCTGGTGCAGATGGACAACGTGTGTGGTGTACTACAGCAACAAGCAGGGCGGAACCGATTCTTACCCCTTGTGTCAGGAGGCGATGAGAGTCTGGTTCTGGGCCATTGAGTACAATCTGGAGCTATTGGCCGTTCACTTTCCAGGTGTCCAAAACGTATTGACTGACGATCTCAGCTGCTCCAGATCTCGAGCTCATGAGTGGGAGCTTCTAGCCTCAGTGGTCAAAGACTTCTTCGAAAGATGGGGTCGCCCAGAGTTTGGACCTCTTTGCATCCCCACTCAATGCAAAACTGACACTTTTTTGCTTGCTCAGTCCCGGGCCTGGAATTTTCTGGCAAGACGCATTGTTCCTCTCTTGGAATGCGAGGATTCTATACGCATTCCCTCCCTTCTTGCTCCTACAGAGGGTTCTGCTCAAGCTCCAGTTGGAAGGAGCAGAGGTGATTCTCATAGCTCCTTTTTGGCCATGCCAGATTTGGTTTCCCCTGCTGCAACAGCTAGCGATGGAACCTCCAGTGCCCTCGCCCCTGTACACAGGCTTGTTCTCCCAGGACCGGGGCACCCTGGTCCATCCTGACCTCAAGTCCCTGCATGTCTATTAGTGGCTCCTGTGGATCTAGCTATTACTCACTTTGGGGTTTCCTTTAGGGTTGCTGACATACTTGTGGTGGCCAGAATGCCCTCCACCAGCGCCACTTGCGCTATGAAATGGAAGAGCTTCCCTCTTCGGGCCGCTGCTTGCCATTTGAATCCTTTCACCTGTCCAGTGAATCAGGTGCTGGAGTACCTACTTTCCCTTTTGGATTCAGGCCTCGGGTACTCTTTTCTTAGTGTGTACCTTTCTGCCATCTCTATGTACCATGCACCTATCGAGGACAAAGCTTTCGCCAGCTTGAGATGTCCCGTACATTCCTGTGGTGTATTTTGCATCTGAAACCTCCCATTCGGGTCTCAGTCCCTCCATGGGATCTCAACTTTATGATGGAGAAACTTTGAACTGACTGCGAGTTTCGCGTTCTGTCATGGAAAGCGCTCTTTTTAGTTGCTGTTACTTGTGCTTGAAGGATTTCCAAGCTCCAGGCTCTGATGTGTAAAGAGCCTTATTTGGTTTTTCACAAAGACAGGGTGTCTTTCTGTACTAATCCTTAATTTTTACCTAAGGTGGTGTCTGAGTTTAGTTGAAATCAGTCCATCCACCTTCCATTTTATTTCCCCAAGTATTCTGATCAGAGGGGATGCCTTGCTTCGTACTTTAGATGGTCACAGAATGTTGCTTCATTACACAGACTGCACCAAGTCTTTGAGGAAAACTGATTAGTTGTTTGTTTCCTTCGCCCCCAAGAGAGATGGCGCTCCTGTTTCCAATCAGTGTTTGTCTAAGTGGTTAGCTAATTGCTTTTTTTTTTGCTTTGTTAATTGGTTTTAAAACAAACATAGTTACATTCACTAGGATTTAATATCACTATAGTGTAAATACAGTAACATGAGGGCGCCACTCCTCTTAATACATTCAGATCGACCAGCAAATGCTAAAAGATGCATAATTTGGGGGTAAACAGCACTTTAAATAAGTCTGTTGTTCAGGTACACAAAATAAACTGTGATCCACTCCATGAGCAGCATGGTATTAGCAAAGAAAAGTAATTAGTCCACGGTTCAGAAGCCCCTCACCCCCTAAGAGGGTTCAGGAAGATTCACTATGGTTTGTCTTAGTTAATGCACTTCGTAGTGAAACCCAGACATAGATAGAAAACTCCACAGGCTTATTAAGTAATCCTTAATTTAGCAAATTGAGCATATAGTAATGTGCGGTATTTTTACAGTATTGCTTGAACTAACTTCTTTTAACCGTTCGAACCACTGAACAGAAAAGTCGGTGCTGTCCTGAATTACGGCTACTGAATAGGTGCCATTAGACAGAGAAAACGTGCACATAAACCTGCACTGATAAACGATCAGTAAGAGGTTAAAACAGTGCCCTCCCAATAAAAATTAAGGTGTAAAACTCGTGGGAGGGGGTTTATTTACAGTCCCAGTTTGACCGGTTTTCTTTTTTTTTACTTTAACAAGAAGTAGTCAGAGGAGCTTACCTGGGTACTTCTGCAACCCCCCCTCTAAAAGAGCGAGAGACACCTGAAAAGCAGGACAGGTTTAAAGTTTACACGTTGTCTTCATTCGACAAGGAGTCTTCTCTGACAGTCTCCCAGGGTCGTCCTGCAGCAGCTGCTGGAACTCTAAAGATAAAGATTCGACCCTGGTACGCGATCCTAAGTCTGGCCGGGAAAATCATTCCGTGGGAGATGTCTGATTCCCTGAGCATTGCTCCGGCCCCATTGAATTTCTTGGCATTTCTGTCATGTGGAATATCCAAGGTCCAGGAACATCCTAATCAGTTGGCCATCATGCAGCAGCAGCATTCGGTTGCATTTCACCATAGCCAGTAGGTAATCTCTTGAGCAGACTCCATCAGTCACAACCACCCCCGTCGTATTGCCTCGGGGTTATCGGGTCGGCACCGAGACGTGACTCTGTATGCCCTCTAGAAGTGCTGGACAAATGGGGTAACCTCTGCTTCAAGCTATTGCACCAGCCATTCCTGTAAGAAGACCATCAGATGGTCGCCTTCATAGCCTTCCGCTAGTCCTCGCAATCATAGATGTTGGGCATGCGCTTGGTTCTCCAGAGTCTCTAATCTGGACTTCAGGTGGGTATTTTCTTTAATCATGGAGGAAACTGCTCCCATCACTGCATCCGCTCGTTTTGTTGCTTCAGCAGAGGGTATTCTACTGTGGATTCCATGAAAGCCACCCGATTTGTTAAATTTGTTAGATTTATGTATTTGTCCCATAACCAAGGTAATCAAATGATTAAGTTTAGAGCCAAGCGTTTGCAAAGTTTCATCTCCTTTGGCATCAACAGACTCAGGATTGCGGCCTGTCGACTGCATGGTCGGGGCTCTGGCTAGCACCTTCCCCAACGGGTATAGCTTTACAAGGGTTCCCTATCTTGTTCAGAAATGTTTTCAGCACCAAAAGATATAAAAAATAAGGTGTGTTGCTCTGAAATGTGCTTTGATTCCAGAGAGGGATATAGAGTTTATTATGCAGAGCTCTATCTAGATGCAGCCACTTTACTCCAGGCTCCACAGTGCCGCGTCCCCCCACTTGCTGCGTCCCGATTGCATTATTTACTGCTATCGCATACAGCAACCCCCTTCCGGGAGTAGTCAAGGGCCATTCCACCAGGGGTATGGCTGCCTCCATGGCTTGCTTCAGAAATGTGTCTGCTGCTGACATCTGTGCAGCTGCCACCTGGAGTTCTGTTCACACTTTCACCAAGTATTACAAGCTGGACATCGCCTCTAGGCATAGAGCCAACTTTGGCCTGGCAGTTCTTCAAGGTCTTATGTCATGAGCTCTTGGCTGCTGACTTGTCCTCCTCCTGGTGATGTTATCCTGGTGGTACCAGTACTGCTTGGGACTCGGTCGTACCGGTGTGGCCTGCTGCAGGAGCCTTTCTCGAAGTAAGATAGTACAGTTGCGTAAGAACTTACCATAACAGTAGATCTTCAAGAGAATCGCTTGCAGCAGGCCCTGCTTCCCCTTCCTCTTTCCCCTTGCTGTTCCTTCTCTGTGCACATTTTTTTGCCTGGCTCTCATGTAACCTCCCAGTTCTCTTTCAGCTGCCCATATGGGGTCTTTGGTGGGAGAACTGAGGTGGTGTGGGGGACCTCCCTCCTGTATGGGCTGTGCTGATGTCGGCACGGAGCCCCCCCACCCCACCCCACCCCACAATGGTAGACAGCAAGAAGTTTTCCTTGTGGTCCTAGTGCCTGGTTGCTTAGTCCTACCGGTCTGGCCTGCTGCGATAGCTTCTCTCGAAGATCTGCTGTTATGGCAAGTTCTTATGTAACTGTGCTTTTTGTCACTTGGCATTTATTTACTGATGGGTTACACTTGCTCACAGGGACACTGTCAGGTTTTAGCTTTTTTTTTTGTTTGTTTTTGTTACTAATGTTAAAAACAATACCTGTAGGCACCTTTATCGGTGAAATGGGAATACCTAGCTCCTGCTTGACATTGTATACACATTTAGGGTCTTGTTGATAGTATTTGGCATAGTTTCTGCAGCAACTTTTATCTCCAGCAGCTCCTCCCGTGCTTGCCCTTAACTTGTTACAGAATCTCTTAAACTCGTCCACGCATGAGTTTTGATTTTTTTTCTTAATTTAATGTTTTAGTATTCAGACACACAGGTTTTATATTCGTTATAGTAGTACATCAGGTCTGTAAAATGGACTGTATAGTAGAGGAAATCATATTAATGTTAAAACGATGATGCAGTTTCTATATTATTTTTTCTTTACAGAGCTGGAAGACATTCCCACAGACCACAGCTATTTCTAGATCAATATACCAGTTCTAGAATGTCTTAATGATTCACAAGTCTGTATTGTTATAATGGAGGCAGCACCCCACTTCCCAACCCTACAGGACTGCTTTGGGGAACAAAACCATTAGCAATCTGAGCCATATACCATATCCACTTCTGGCACTTCAAACTGAATTTAGGGAGTTTTTCTTACATTATATTTGACAGATTTTCTAATTGATAGATGGACATTACTAATTATTTGTCTCCAGTCTAATATTGTAGGGAATGACTGGCTTCATCCACCTTCTTGTTACACCTTTTTGGCTGCCAGAAGAAATAAAGGCAGCAGGGTATTATACCACGAAGGGTGAAGCGGTGGCATAATCATCAGTAGCACCATTTCATCAATTAGTTCCACTGTTTCCCTTACACAGTCCCATAGCTCGTCCTGTGGGGAACACCAAAAGGGGGTCAACAGAGGGCATGACCAAAAGATATGACTTTAGTTCAGCTAGCTGACATCTGCAACCCCTCCAGCAATGTCCATATTGTGGTAGTAGATATTTAACTAATAAAACTGGGGCTATAAAATATCTATATCTACATTTCCATGAAAATTCCCGCTAAATTGTTGATGAGATTATTTTGATTGTTGGAAGCGTTAACCTCAACCAGGTTTCTACTGGAGTTGATAAACTCAGATCTTTTTTTCTAACATCTGTCCTATTAAGTGTAACCTTGGATTTCCATCATTATAGGTTATGACCAGCTCAAGAAAGGGTGCTTCAGTGATGGTAGACTAGCCCCATCTCTCAAATGCTGTTGTAGGTAGCCTCTAAGTTGCATATACAGTAGTTGGTCTTTTACTGGAAGGCCATATCTATTTTGAAGCAACTCAAAGGTGAGAATTCCTAGAGTCCAAAAGTTTGATAGGTAAATTGTAAACCCAAACAACACCATTCAGCGTTTTAAATAATTGATTAGCAGTTTTTTTTCTTGGGACAATAATAACTGTACAGAAAGCAGTTGTATAGGTTTTCTAGAAGTGTTATGTTTGTTAAACACAGTGAGGCAAGCGCTATGCATTTTCACAATGTTTTAGAACTTTTACGAGCAAAACGCTAATCAATTTTTAGAGTTAAATAAAACCCTGCCATTGCTTAAAGGTAGTATCCTAGCGGTTAGGCAAAAAATGTTCATCTCCAGATATTAATCTGCTATAGTTAAGTATCCCCACAAGCTGTCTATGGTTCCGAACCAGGACCACACTTTTAAAGTCTGAGGTAATAGGTTTAAAATGGCTCGGGGGTGCAGGCCTGAAGTATTTCTTCAGTCTCTGATTATAAAGTACCTTGGAGTGCAACGCAGCTCATTTACAAGGGGGAAGGGGTGTTACAGACAGAGGGGGAGCTAAACAATTGAGTTTCTAACATACAGTGACAATGCAACATACATCATAGATAAACAGCAATATTTAAAAAAGAGAGAGAGGAATTATTTAAATAAAAATAGAGGGGAAGAAGAGTGGTTGGAGGAGTTTAAGAACTGGGTTGAGAGGTAGCAGCCAATGGTTTTGTCAAAGTTGCTGAAATGGGGTAGGAAAGAAGTAGGGAGCAAGAATAGGAGGAGGGGAGGAAGGGTAGGGATAGGGGTAGCAGCCATGGGCCTTGTCTGGAATAAACACATGCTGAAATTAAGGTGAGAAGGGAGCACACGGGTTGAGGGGGTGAAGTAGAAAACAAAATTACTGCGGTGTCATAAATCTTTCCAGGGCGCCTTATATAGGGCTGCTAACCAAAGAAAAGCTGTTCTCAGGAAGGCAGCTAGCATATAACTCCAGGTTTGGCAAATTCACTCCGCCGTGAGCCAGAGACAGTTGAAGTACCGAGAGAGGAACACGGGGCGCTGCCCACCCCCTTTATAAAATTAGATATATTATTCCAGGAGGTATAGTAAAATGTTCTGGGGGATATGGTATTGTCTGAAACAGGTAGAGAAGTCTGGGTAAAATATTCATACATACAGTTTCTACTTTTTGAAAGAGCAACAGCGTTAATTTACTCCAATTATTTAAATCTTTTTGTATAGCTACTGTCAGGGGTTCATAATTTAGTAGTCCTAGATTGTTCAGATCCTTAAGAATGATATTTCCAAAGTATTTCAATGAAAGTTTATGCCATTTTAAAGGGTATCATTTGTTTAATGAGTCTGAAGGGGTGAGATTAAAAGTTAACACTTCAGTTTTAATTAAATTCAACTTAAAGCCTGCTAAGTTTCCAAATGTTTCCAACATACTGCAGGAATGGACTTTTCCAATGATAGCACTGTCAGGAAGACTGTCAGCAAAAAGAGCTATCTTATATTCTACCTGACCCAGCAGTATGCCTTCTACCTCTGCAGTCTGGCGAATAGCTGTTGCCAAGGATTCCTTGTATAAAGCAGATAAAAGCAAGATAAAGGGCACCCCGTCTAGTTCTCCTTTGTAACAATATTGGAGATAACAACAAGCCATTTATCCTGATGTAAGCCCGTGGCGCAATGTAAATTTGCTGAAGCCATGTCAAAAAAAGTGTCAGGAAAATGAAAGGTCGACAGGGCGTCCACAGTAAATTCCAGGACAACCCTTTTGAACACTTTCTCTGCATCTAAACTAATAAATACTTCAGGGATTTCCTGGCTTGAACCTACTCGGCTAGCATCAAGTCCCTCCTGATATTATCCATAGTATTTAGATTTTTAATGAATCTGGCCTGATCAGGATGCATCAGGGTCAACAAGAGTCTCTTCTGATTTTTTTTTTTTTTTTTAACATGGCTGGCAGTGGTCCCAGCACCTAGAACACTTGGACCAGCCAGTTTCAGTGACCCAGCTGATGTGGGATTCAATCTGGAGCAAGGAATGCTGCTTGTCCACCTAGAACTATCTTTCACCATGACTACAGATTTGTCCCTATTAGGATGGGGAGCACACCTGGGGGACCACAGGGCCCAGAGGCCCTGGACTCCCAGGGAGTCCTGTCTTCACATCAGACTGTTGGAGCTCCATGCAGTGTGCCTTGCTTCTGTAGGAGTTCACTCCTTTGGTCAGGAGTCAGGTTGTGCAAGTCCAGCCAGACAAAACCACGACCATTTTTTACCTGAACGGATGGGGCAGCATGCCCTCCATACCCGCACCCTCAAGCACAGCTTGGTTGCAGATCTCATGTCAGTTCATGTTGTGAGACAAGTCAGCTGGAGGGCGCCCTCAGCTGGGTGGGTGAGATGTTGCACAGTGGTAACTGCATCAGTAGGTGGTGAAACACCTGATCTTCATCGAGGATATCTCTTGCAGCAGGCCACACCTAAAGAACTATAGCTGCCAGGCACCAGGATCCCACAGAAACTTTTCTAGCTAGCAGTCTACTAGGGGGCTGCCCACTCTGGCCACTCTCTGACATCGGCCAACTCTGTAAGAGTGAAAGGCGCCCCACACCCTCTTCCATTCTTTCCGGCCGTCGAGCAACACACGTCTGACCTCTGGAGCTGATGCAGCTTTAGTTGACTGCCATTTTCCTTGTTATACCACGCTCTTTTATTTTCCTTTTCTCACCATAGTTTATCTTAATCACGTCTGTGGTTTTTCTCCGTGTATGTCTTCAAAACTGTCTTAGAGCTCCAATCAAGCCTCCAAGAAGTGTGCCTGTGGAAAACAACTCCCAGACAAGGCAAGCCATTCTGCCTGCATCTACTGCTTAGGCTCAGACCACGGCTTCCAAGCCTGTGAAGTCTGCCAGGGGTTTAACCAAGCTCCAGTGACAGCAGATCCTTGAGAGCTTTCTCCTCAAGCGGAAGGTCACTTCTGGGGAGCAGGAGCTACAGGCATGCAGCTCCTTGGTTTTTCCGCCCAGTCCTCGGGCTCTCACTCCTTGAAGCCCAGGGACAAGGATCACAACAAACCCTGGTCCTCTCCTTCTTGTTCACGGTTCCTGCTTCGGGGTGTTCTGCTGAGGGTCAGGTCTAGCTACCTCACACACACTCTCTACAACAGGCTACCATTGGTAGCGATTCCCGCCAGACTCACTGTTTCTGGCAGAGGTTCTTTGGGCCTTGGGCCAGGGTCTTCTCTCTGCCCCTCAGCCCCTTCTGTTCAAGCCCTTGTTCTCCATGGGCACTCAGCAAAGTGGCTTAGCCAGCGTCTCTTTAGCCGGCACGTGTTCAGCGGATGCTGGGCCCTTGACTAACGCCCTCTACCCACGACCGCAACATTGGTCTCCTTCAAGGTTTTGGGGACTTCATCTTAAACTCCCTGAACTGATGCCTGCCCATTCCCTCCTGACGTGGAAGAGGTGGTGCAGGACACTGACATCTCCTGGGACCCAGGCCCTTCTTGGCCGACGCCTGTGGGGATCCCTCCTAATCAGACGCCATGCTCCTCGTAAATCGTCACCTGTTGGACCTACACCAGTCAAGGTTGACTCTACTATCCTGCTTTCGTCCCTTTGGGACTTTATGCAGGCCCAGATTGCCCCTCCTGAGGGTCCAATGCCTGCCAGACTTCTGGGACCTTCCCTGGAGCTGGCTACCCCGATAGCCCTGCAGCCTGCCCCTTGCCCTAGAGCACCTCATACCCCTTTAAGATCTGTTGAGGAGGGAGAGGAATATTCCCCTGATCTTCAGCTCCCTGATGAAGACGAGGACACGGGTGCGGAGGGGGGGGTGTTAGCCCTTTGCCCACCCCCTTGACAGTTTCTTCAGATGGGGAAGAGACCCTAAGATGCATTACCAGGTCTCCCCTAGATGATCCCTCCTTCATGTCAGTAATGCGCCTGCTCTAGGTTGCCGTGGGTTTCGAGACGGAGGAGCTGGATTCTTCCCAGTCTCAACTGGCAACATAACTGCATTTGCTCAATGCCTCTTCTTTGGTGGTGCCTCTTCTCATAGATACTTTTGAGGATAGCACCATGACAGCGTGACACCACCCTAACCTAATACAGCTCTCACCACCCACGTAATTGATGGGTGGTGAGAGCCCTGCCTTGCTCAGTGTACAGACCTGAAGTGTGGCCTGCTTAGCCCCATACCCGAATATTTCATTTTTAGTGACTATGGACTTCACATCCTTTAAGAGGGTTTTTTAATTTGGGGGGAGTGGGGATTGGTGGTTTCATTTGTTTTTGTGGTTTGATTGCTTTGGGGAGGACCCACCAGCATGTGTAGGCAGATAGCTGTCCCAGTCAGGCGCTACTCCCCCTCTGAGCTCCACAGCCTCCGGCCCTTTAACTGCCCCTCCTTGCCCAGTGTGGTATATGGGCGGTGTCGAGCATTGGGGATTGTGCGAAAGAGGCGTGGGGGCCACAGACCTGGAGGGAGAGTGGAGCCTGCCACAAACTCACTCCACAGGTCAGGCCCTCTGCTCCCACAGTGCCAACCTCAGTGCGCAATATTGTGAACAGGTACCAGATAGGGTAACCCTCCTGCCTGCTTTGGGTCCGAATCACCTTTAGTTTCAAGTTCTGGGGGGATTCAAACTGTGAACCTTATGGTAGCATACCCAATCAACAGGCTCAGATAATACTCTCTTCGGGACTGCAGTACAATCTTTTGCCAGGGGCACCAAGCCAGGTCTCCAAAATGAACCCTTAAAACTTTATAAGAGACCTTAGGTATATTTTACCTTCTTTCCCAAGCTCAGTAACACCATCAAGCTGTTGGAACAGTTGTCAGACTTAACCACCTATACATCACATGCCAAAAAAGAACTGACAGACACCCAGGCAGTCTTCAAAGAAAATGTTCCTTACTAAAAAAATTGTAAAACAAGATAAAATACAGAACAATATATCATGCAGCTTACACTCTTATAAAACAAAAAGGGAGTTTCAGAACAAACACTCCTACCACAAAAGACATAATTACTTTCTATTACCTTTCTTAAGTGCTCTTTTAGTTAGAGAGAACTTTGTTTCTTCAGAGCCCAAGATATCATCACACATTTCAGACACACTGATACAGTTTGAACTCTTTCCCCCCCTTCCCCCCTTGGTGAGTCATCTAGCTCCTCCTCCTTGTAGAATTTAGTCTTACAAACATGATTTCCTACCAGAAGGTATTTTAAAATTATTGGTACATCAGAAGAAAAAATATTTCCTAAATATGGCATCCTTTAATTAAACATTTTCCCTTTTAATTTGGCAATCCCACACTGGCACCAAGGTGTTAAACAGCCAGCAAGAATCAGCCTACTGACTGTCCTTTCCCTGATGTCATAAAACTCATTCAGTTTCCAACATCAAAGGCAGCAGCAGGCAATAAACTGTTTCTGAAGGATGTTCCAATTAACTGTTTCCTTCTGGTCTGTTTTATTGCCTCTTGGTTTTCAGCTGCTGACACTTTGAAATTACAGGCCAAATTCCTGACACACTGAAATGTTATACACAGATCATGTATTTATAATAACCAATATCATACAATAATCATAAGCAAGGGGCAGAGCGTCACAGAGCCTGGTGGCCAGATTGGGGTGTTGGGTCCAGAAGACACCCTGGGGCTTAGCCGGTTCCCCAGAGGGTCCTCCTGGTGCCCATACCTGCGTTCTCTGTGGGCTGGTGATGCGTCCCACCGCCTTCCATCCTACTTGGGTGGTAAATATGCAATGCTAGGTCCATTAAAACAAGACAGCAGTAATTGCTGAACTTGTTGTCATCGGACCTGGCTTGCATCACCGAGACCTGGCTTGACAAAAATGCTGGCTCAATGCTTGAGTCAGCTGTTCCTGCTGGATTCTCTGTGATACATCATCCGAGGATGGATCGTATCGGGGGGGAAGGTGTAGCCATCTGTTTTTAAAGAGTAATTGGGCCTTGTAGATGTACCAGTAGGGGAGACCGGGTCCTTTGAGTGTATCATTGGTGCAGATGTGGCGTGCAGGATTCTTCTTGTCTACCGTCCACCCAGTGGCGAGAAGCAGTTCCTGCCGGAAGTCGCAGATTTTGTTGTTGACATGGTGGAGTCCCCCAGGTGGTTGGTTCTAGGGGACTTCAATGCCTGGGTCGACAAACTCTCGCAATTTGGTTTAGACTTCTCCCAACTAATGAATTTGTTGGGCTTCACACAAGTTGTTAGATCTGCAACCCATATTCACGGTCACTCTTTGGTCTTGGTCTTCCTTCTGGGGATGGAGACCTCCGACCTGGTGGTGGAACCGATTGGATGATCGGGGCATCACACTTAGGGTTAAATTTCCAGGCTTCTCCCCATAGGCCTCCCCCTGTGGAGATGGTCTATTACTGCCCTTTAAGGGGTTTGTCCCCAGATGGCCTGGCGGTGGTGCTGGACCAATCGAGTTTTCTGAGTGTAAGCATGGATCCAGAGAGGCCGCTGCAAGCTTATAATAAGGCTGTGACGGAGGCTCTGGATTCTGTTGCTCCTGTCCGTGTTCGTCCACTCACTCTTCGCCCGCGGTCCCCTTGGTTTGATGGGACCTTGAGGGAGTTGAGATGAGTGGGACGAAGGCTTGAATAGTGCTGGTGGAAATCCGGCCGTCATGCCGACAGGTTTAGATTGATGACTCATTATAAGGATTCTCAATCAGCCATCTCCCATAAGAAGGCAGAGTTCCTGTCCAGGGCAATCGCCGCCACGCAGAATCAACCAGCTCAGCTGTTCCAAACTGTTGACAGACTGTGCTGTCCAGCCTGTTTTCAGAGGCGGAGAGCGTTGTCACAAGAGAAGTGTGACGAGTTTGCTCGATTCTTTGCTGATAAGGTTGTTGATATCAGGTTTGAAATCTATGCAGCCAGTTGCAGTGGGAGTGGCAATGGTCGGTGGGAGGTTGTGGCCCCTTGGTTTGCTTGGTCAGACTTTGACTGGCTGACGATCGAGGGTGTCATGCAGATCATCCAGAGTATGTGGCCGACCTGCTGTAGTCTGGACCCGGGCCCAACCCACCTCCTACTGGGGTGTGTTGAGGTCATTGGTCCAGCCCTAGCCAAGATAGTCCGGTGCTCATTAGAGACAGATGTGTTTCCGGACACCCTGGAGGAGGTGGTGGTAACGCCCCTCCTTAAGAAATCTTCTCTTGACCCTGACTGTCAGGATAACTATAGGCCTGTTCTAGGAGCGTGGATATGTTTTTCATCCACACTCATTGGCATGTCCCCTTCCACTTTAAGTTGGACCAGAAGTCGTAAAGCTGGCTCCTCCTACACACCCGGATGGTATATACCTCAGCTCCGCCCCATGACACCAGAGCTTTCTTTCCGCTGGAAGATTCAGGTTGCCTCCCTCATGCTTACGCATCTTGTAGGCCCTGGCTTTCAAACCTTCGGTTGTTGCGAAAATTCGTATTGTTCACGTTAGTGATCACAAGTACGCTGCTTCGATTATGGAAGACAAGTCTTCCCCCGGATTTTGTCGATGCCCTTGCGGCCAGAAAATGTTGTGCACCGATCCCCACACCGTGTGCGTCTGTTGCCTCGGAGTCGACCACGACACCTCAAAATGCGATATGTGTCTCGCCTTTCACCCCAACATCCTCGATGACCGTCTTGCACGCCTGAAACTGGGGAGGCCGGAGAAGAGGAACCCTCCAATGAAATCCAAGGAGGGTCTGTGGGCGGTTTCCGGTGGGCAATTGGAACGCATGCAGGTGTTTGAGGAGGAAGTGGCTCGTGCTGCGGAGACTTCTCAGAGCTTCTTCGTTTCGCTCAACCTGGGCTCCACCTTTTCGGGTTCCTTCCAAGAGTTGTGCCAGTCTCTCCCGAGCAAGGGAGCGGCGCCTGTGGGCTCGCACTCCTTTCGATCCCGTAAGCAGGAGAAGGATCCGGGATCATCCTTCGTCTTGATGGAGACGTTCTTGGGAGCAGGAAAGATCTCAATCCCAGGAACATGCGGCCTCGACCTCAGTCGAGATCACTTCTTTGACCGCTGGCTTTTCGGCCTTGCCATCAGGCCAGTCAATCGAGTTATTGATCAAGGATGTTGAGATCGTGATCAACCCGATCGATCCGATTTCACCGACTCCGGTCAACAAATCTCTCAGTCAGACCCCTAATCTGGTCTTTTCAAATGATGAGACCCAGTCTGCTGGGACTCCTGTAGAAGAAGTGGTCCCTGATCCTGAGAAATCACCAGGCCCGCTGGTGTTTCCCGAGCGACCAAGTCAGCCTATCTGATCTTGATCGAGGTCTTGGACCCCCTCGACTGACAGGCCGAGGAAGAGCCATAAGCGCTCTAAAAAGAGGCAACGCCATCGGTCGTCCTTGTCCTCCTCGGATGAGGAGAGGCTCCGGCGGAAACTCCTTCGGCGCCACGAGGACCTCATGTGGCAACAGCTAATTTTGATCGGGCACAAGCCGACTTTGGCCTCTACCCTGCCATTATTACCTGGCTGCCCCTAGGTCGGGGCCGACTCTTCGAGTAGATTAAATCGGTTCCTCCCCTGCGGGAGCTGGCAAAACCACCAGTTCAGCCAAAAACTGTCTCTCCACCGATTGTCATGGAACCACTGCCCAAACAGCCTGTGGGAGGGGCTCCTTCCAAGGAAGATAGACCAGACACCAGGCTTCCCCAGCAGTTGTCAGTCACAGTCACTCCAGACTGCCCTCGGCGGGTCGAGGGTGACCTCGGCTGTCGGCCGTTATACTCGGATTCGGACATCACTGACTTGCATTCTCATCCAGGGGATGATGAATCAACCATTGGCTTAGAGACAGAGGAAGGTCCCTCATCTTTCCAAGGGATTCTTTGCTTCATCTCTGAATCTACAAGGATGCCCCTGGAGCCCATCCAGAAAAAGGCGAAGTACCATCTTACAGACATCCTTAAGAGAGGGAATACCCTGATGGAGTCCTTTCCTGTGACTGAAGCTTTCGGCGGCCCATCCCTAGAACTTTGGCAATGTCCTACCTCTTGTCCAGCCCCATCTGCCTGCAAGTATGCTGTGCCCATTGGGGTTTGTGGGGTTCACAGAGCACCCTTCGACCGAGAGCCTGGTGACCGCCTCTGTGTTCAGGCTTACTGGCAGTTCTGCTGACACTGACCTACCTCCTGATAAAGAGTCCAAGCTTTTGAACCATTCTGCCAGGAAGGTCTGTGCTGCTTCCTCCTTGGGCCTTCGTCAGGCAAGTTCAACCGTCGTCATGGCGCACTTCTCTCACGCCCTTTTAGGGTCGCTGGATGAAGTCCTCCCACATCTCCCCATGGACATGCAGACCACAGTCATGCAAGTCCGGAACCACGGCCGGGCTGTTGCCGAACAGCAGCTTCAGACGGCCCTGGACATTGGGGATTCTTGTGCCCGCTCAATGGCTGCCGCAGTTGCCTCTCATCACAGGGCTTGGCTGAGGCTTTCCTCCTTTCCGGCGGATACCCAGCATAAACTAGCTGACGTGCCCTTCCTCGGGACTGACTTGTTCAGCCCAGGAGTGGCCGGTCACCTTCAGCGCATTGAGCTGTCCAGTGCCACCTTGGACGCCACTTCTGCCAAGGGTTCTTCGGGCAAGAACCAGCAGAAGAAAAAGAAGCCCTTTCGGCATTCTTCCCCTGTGGCTCAGCAGTCCTCCTTTCAAGGTGGACAACAGGCTCAGGCTTGGCGCCCCCGGCCTTAGCTCAGACCCCAACAGGCCCATAAAGGAGGCAGAGTTTTAGGTCCTGGAGCCTCTTCCTCTAAGCCTGCTCAGTGACAGGGCAGGGGCTGTCAACCCCTCTCCCGTCAGCTCAACTCTGGATCCTCCCATGGGGGGCCGGCTCTGCCACTTCCTTTCCGCCTGATCCGTTGTCACTTCAGACAGGTGGGTCCTCGAAGTGGTCGGTCGGGGACTGCCTCTGGAATTTGAGCAATACCCACCCCCCCAAGCCGAGCCCGCGCCACTCGGGAGGAAAGAGTATCCACTCAGACCCAGTCGGCTGTCCGAGACGACGTCGCTCAGCTCCTCCTCAAGGAGGCAGTAGCTCCAGTGGCGGATCCTCCAGCAGACCCAGGCTTTGTCTCCAGGTACTTCCTGGTGCCCAAGCGGATGGGGGGCTGGCGTCCCATTCTAGATCTGCATGACCTGAATTAATATCTCAGGTCACGCACCTTTCAGATGGTCACTCTGTCCCAGATCATACCATCCTCGGACTGAAACATGTGGTTCTGTTCACTGGATCTGGAGGATGCATTCTTTCATGTCCCAATCCATCCGTCCCATCAGCACTTCCTCTACTTCAGGGTCAAAGGGACCCTGTACGTTTTCCGAGCCATGCGGTTTGGCCTGTCATCAGCCCCACGGGTCTTCGCTGGGGGGGCGGGGTTCAGGATTTATTCTTACCTCGACGGTTGGCTCCTAGCAGGTTCCATCCAACAAGAGGTGGAGAGGTCCTGGGACCTGGCCCTCCAGACCTGCTCCAACTTGGCCTCCTGATCAACGAGGCCAAGTCGGAACTTGTGCCTTCTCAGGTGATGGGCTTCATCGGGGCAGAGTTCGACTCTTGTCAAGCCAGAGCTCGGATCCCAGCGGACAGGGCAGAGGTTCTTTCCTCCTTTGCCCAATCATTTCTTGTTGGGCAATTGCACCCTGCCTGGGACTTTATGTGCCTTCTGGGTTACATGGTGGCATGCACCTCAGTGGTGCATTGGGCCCGGTTGCACATGTGCCCCCTCCAGTGGGAACTGGCCACCCAGTGGCTTCAGTGCCACGGTCATTTCGACTAGCTGATCACTGTGACCCAGTAGATGTGTGATGCTTTCCAATGGTGGACCGCCCCAGACCGGTTGCATGAAGGGATCTCGTTTGTCCGCCCCAAGCAGACGGTCATCTTCACGACAGATGCCTCTCTCATGGGCTGGGGAGCCCACATGGGGAACAAAAGGGCCACGGGCTCTGGGCCCCCGAGTAGTCCCGATGCCACATCAACCTGTTAGAGCTCCGAGCAGTCAGACTGGCATTGTCAACTTTCGCCCCTCAGCTCTGGGGTCAAGTAGTTCAAGTCCAGACAGACAATATCACAACCATGTGCTACTTCAACAAACAGGGCAGCACACACTCCCGTCTGCTGTGCAAGGAAGTGATCTGCGTCTGGACCCTTGTGAACTGACTGGAGGTAGATCTCCTAGCCATCCAGGTGGCAGGAGCCTCAAACCATCTGGCAGATGCTCTCAGCCGCTTAGGCCAGAAATCCCACAAGTGGTCTCTCCATCCAGAAGTAACTTACAGTCTGTTCTCCCATTGGGGAAAATCAATGGTGGACCTGTTGCCTCCAGGGAAAACACTAAGCTGAGGCTGTTTCATGCCCGCCCCCCTTAGCAGGGTTCACTGCAGGGGGATGCCTTCTTGAGGCTGTGGACCCCAGGCATATTCTATGCCTTCCCTCCATTTCCCTTGATCCACAAGGTGCTCCTCAAGGTGAGGCGGGACAAGACGAAGGTGATCCTGGTAGCCCCAGACTGGCCACGCCAGTTCTAATATCCAGATCTCCTTAGCCTCAGCAGTGGTCCCCGGGGCAGCTTTGCACATGCCCGGACCTGATCTCTCTCAATCAGGGGAAGGTATTCCATCTAGACCTTCAATCCCTGCACCTCACAGCCTGGTACGTGAGCGGCTAGAGTTCGGGCTTTGGGTCTTTCCGTAGATGTCTACACCGTGGTGGAGGCATTCAGAAAAGAATCAACCAGGAAATGTTATGCTTTCAAATGGAAAAGGTTTTCCATTTGGTCTCAAGGCAAGGGCCTGGACCCTTTGTCCTGTTCAGTGGCTAACATTCTTGACTACCATTGGTCTCTCTCCAATGGGGGTCTACGGTCATTGACCCTTAGGGTGCACCTGGCAGCCATCTCTGCTTACCGGGTGTGGGCCGGTTAGTCGATAGCGCATGAGACAGCGGTCGGGCGGTTTTTCAAAGGCCTGGATCACATATCCCCTACGGTGTGTGAACCTCCACCTCCGTGGGATCTACTGCGGTACTGGCAATGCTAATGGGCAAGCCATTCGAACCAATGCACAACTGTGCCTTGTCACACTTGTTGTGGAAGACTGCCTTCCTGGTGGCTATCACTTCTGCCAGAAGTACAGGGGAGCTCCAGGTGCTTTCGGTTGACTCCCCTTATCTGGTCTTTCACAGGACAAGGTTGTCCTGTGCCCCCACCCAAAATTCATTCCGAAGATGGTGTCAGAGTTTCACCTTAACCGGGTGTTAACTCTGCCGGTATACTGCCATAATCACACATCGGAGGCTGAGTACAGGCTCCATACTTTGGACCTAAGACGTGGTCTCTCCTACTATAAGGAGAGGACGGCGGAAATTCAGGGAGAGGTTCGCCAGCTGTTTGTCACCTACGCTGAAGCCGCTTCTGGCAGACCTGCAGCAAAATGGACCATTGCAAGGTGGATTACATCATGCATAGGTCTGTGCTACGAGTTGGCGGGCAAGGAGCCTCCCAGAGGGATAAGAGCTCATTCTACCCGCCATATTGTTGCATCGGTGGCTGCTTCCAGGGACATCCCTATCCAGGAAATCTGCCGGGCTGCTACCTGAAAGTCAGCAAACACCTTCATCACCCATTACCACATCGACCTTGAGTCACGCCGGGCTGCTGGTTTTGGGGCCTTAGTTCTCCAGTCTCTATTCCCTAAGTAGGGGGTGTGCGCACCTTGCCTCCCTCCTCTCAGAGAACTGCTAGGCATCTGACAATGAGTGTGGATGAACAACATATCCACACTCCTAGAAGAACAGGTTACTCACCTGTAACAGTTCTAGGAGTGGTATATGTTGTTCATCCACAAGGACCCACCAGACCTCCCCAGCTATGGACGCACAACACCTAGCTTCCAGCGGGCTAAGATCTGGCGTCATGGGGTGGAGCGGTGGTGTATACCACCCGGGTGGGTGGGAGGAACCAGCTTGAAGACTTGCGGTCCAACTTAAAGTGGAAGGGGACGTGCCAAAAAGTGTGGATGAACAACATATACCACTCCTAGAACTACTGTTACAGGTGAGTAACTTGTTCTTTCTAATCTTCCCTTTGTGGGTAAGGTTATTGAGAAGGCAGTCGTGCTACAGCTGGAGGTCCATCTTACCACCCACGATATCTACGATCCTCTCCAATCAGGATTTCTGAAGAGGCATAGCACCAAGTCGGCCCTTGTTCGGGTACTCTGATCTCCTGATAGCGAGAGATCGGAGGACTTGACTTGGTCCTCCTTGATCTCACTCTGCGGCATTTGACACTGTTGACCATGGTGTGTTGCTAGAGCGCCTGAGGTTCATCTGTGGATTATCTGGTATGGTCCTAAGATGGTTCCATTCTTTACTGTCAGGCAGGTTTCAGAGAGTGGTGTCTGAGATTTTTCCTCGGACCTGGTCTCCCTGCCTAATTGGGTACCGCAGGGCTCTGTGGTTTCACTCATGATGTTCACGGTGTATATGCTGCCGTTGGGAAACATTGTTAAGCAGTATGGGCCGTCGGGCAGAGGGGTCTTTGGTGGGGCTGCCCTCGGGGCTTTGGCTTGGGGTGGCCAGTGGGGGGTCCTCTGATCAGGTGCGAAATGTGGGCATTATCTTTGATGACAGACTGACTCTTAAGTCTCATGTGTCATCCGTCATCAAGTCCTCATTCTACCATCTGAGGACTATCGCCCAGATCAAGCACATAGTCCCACATGATGACCTTCCAACATTGGTCCATGCCTTCATGACCTCCTGCCTTGACTATTGTAACTCCCTATACCTAGGGCTAGCAAGGATTGATATTCACCGCTTGCAGCTAGTGCAGAATGTGGCTGCTTGACTGACTTACCTCGAGCTTGCCACGTCACGCCTCTGCTCTGCGGCATGCACTGGCTACCTATTCACTGGCGTATCACCTTCAGGGTTGGGTTGCTGACTGATGAAGCCCTACATGGGCAGTGACTGGGTTACCTGCAGCATCATCTGTGCCCCTACCACCCTCTTCGTTGACGAGGAAGTGCTAGAGGTTCCCAGGGTCCGTTTAAAGACCTCAGATGTTCGGTCATTTATGTCTGTGGCCTGACCCTGTGGAACACTCTACCTCATCGGGTAAAGGAGTGCCTGACTGTGGAAAGCTTTAAATCTGCACTAAAATCACATCTTTTTAGTCTTGCTTTTCCGGAATATGAATGAATTATTGGTCTTTATGTCTTTCTGACAAATTACTGTATTATGAGTGTTGTTTTAACTATTGTACAAGCACTTGTATATATTTTTGACTTGCGCTTTTTAAAAAATAAAATGAGTTGAGCCATGCCAAGGAAGGTGGATAAATGTTATCACATGCCTGCAGGGAGACCCATTTTTTGTGGAGCAACCACAGGCGTACTACGTAGTGATAAACGTTGCCCACGACTGCACAAAGTGGATCAAACACTTGAGCTGCCTGCCACCAGCCAAGGAGTTATGTTGGGTGGATCTCTTGGGCAAGTGGATGTTTGCCTCGGGCCACTTTAGCCATTAGGGGGCTAAATTACATAGCACACATGACTCGGTTCCAGAATGTGCTTTGGGATCAGGCCAGAGACTTGGTAAAATCCCTGTCTGATAACCCAGCTAAGCAGCAGCTCCGTCACACTTTGCAGTTGGATTCGACGTTGGTCTGCATTTTCTCCGCTTGGCCTACGATGCTGTAGATGCTTCGGTCCAGGCGGCTGCAGCCGGCATATGCATGTGGTGACACTATTAACTTTGGATGTCTGGGTTTTCCCAGAATGGCCAGCTCTCCATAATGAATGCCTCTTTCAGAGGATAAAAGCTTTTTTAGAGCTGATGCCCAGGACATCCTCTCTGACCTTCAGGCTGCTGGGCGCACCCTCAGATCTGTGCATTCTTTGTATCATACACAGCCCAAGAGTGGACAACGTGTGCTCTTTCATTGGGCCACCACAGACAAGCCCCATCCTCTTCTAAGCCCCAAGGAAAGCGGAGACTAGCCATGGCCTTACCGGTCCCTATCCCCTCCGCCAGCAAGAGCTCTCAAGGTGGTCACGCTGCCCCTTCTGCGGCAGCCCCCTCCTCCTAACTCCTTACTGGACCCCTTCCAGGAAGGCAGGAGGTGGTCGTCGGGTGTCTCTTCTCCCTGCACCTAGACAGGTGGAGGGAGTTAAGTGCAGACAGTTCGGTGCTTCAGCTCATTGAGGATGGCTACACTATAGAGCTTCTGGAGTGGCCCCAGGACAGACCCCCCCATTTCTGTCCTCATCCCCCCAGTCCGTCCCTGTACTCTGGGAAGAGATTCACTCCGTGCTCCGCAAACGGGCCATAGAACCTGCCACCCGGTCACAGCAAAGAGGGGAATTCTATTCCCATTTATTTGTGGTCCCCAAACGCACAGGGGATCTCGGTCCTATCCTGGACCTCAGCGAGCTGAACGTCTTGATCCAGTACAAAAGGTTCGGGAAGGTGACTCAGTAGGGTCTGCGGTCACTGTTACAAAAAGGGGACTGGTTATGCTCCCTCGACATGCATGATGTGTATCTGCATATCAAGGTGTGCACCTCCCACAGAAGGTTTCTCAGGTTCCAGTTTCAGGGAGTGCACTTTCAGTTCTGAGCTCTGCTGTTTGGTTTATCCTTAGCCCCTTATGTATTCTCCAAGTGCCTAGCAGTGGTTGCAGCTGCCCGCCAGCGACAGCGGTTTTATGTGTTCCCATACCTGGATGACTGGCTTCTTGCGGCACCATCCAGGGAGTATCTGCTCTAGACCCTGGACCATACTTGCCGTCTGTTCCAGGATTTATGCCTCACCATCAGCCTGCCCAAGTCAGTTTTGTCTCCCTGCTAGCACCTTCAGTATATAGGGGCAGTGCTGTACATGGCTGAAGAGATGGCTTTTCTTCCCCAGGACAGGGCAGAGCACCTTGTGGACCAAGCCTGCAAAATTTACTCCTGCTGGTATGTCCCAGTTTGGATTTTCCTTCAACTCATGGGTTTAATGGCAGTGACTATAGTTATGGTCCCTCTAGCCAGGCTGTATATGAGGATTCCTCAGTGGACACTGCGGGTACAATGGGACCAGCGCCCAGATGATCTGGAGTGTCCAGTCCTGGTTTCGGACCCAATTAAGAAAGTGCTAGTGTGGTGGTTGGAACCCAGCAACTTGCTGAGAGGGGTACTGTTCTTTATCTCCCCCAACCCCCACCCCAACACCACACGCACTGCAGCAAATCCTCTCAGCAGGTAAGGGGGGGGAGTTCACCTGGGTGCCCACCAGACTCTAGGGATGTGGTCCATGGCAGAGACGTCCTTCCACATAGACATCTTGGAGATGCGAGCAGTTCTGTATGCCTTCCAGACCCAGTTGTCCCTTGGTCCACTACTGATCCAGATGGACAACATCAGTGCGGTTCAGTTCATCAAGAAGCAGGGAGGGACTCATTCATACCCTCTGTGCAGGGAAGCGATGAGAGTCTGGTATTGGGCCATAGATCACGGTCTGGAGCTATTGGCCGTCCATGTCCCAGGCAACCAAAACGTCCTGGCTGACAGACTAAGCTGATCTTGGTCCAGAGCTCACGAGTGGGAGCTTCTGACAACTGTTGTAGATCTGTACGACAGATAGGGTTTCCAGAGTTGGACCTTTCTGCGTTCACTCAACACAAAACTTTTCTGTTCGCTCGTTCCAGTGCCTGGAGTTTTCTGGCGAGACACTTTGTCCCTCTCTAGGAAAGGGAGGTTTCTGTATGCCTTCCCTCCCTTTCCACTCCTCCAGAGGGTTCTGCTCAAGGTTCAGGTGGAGTGGGCCACCATGATTCTAGTTGCCCTATTCTGGCCTCATAAGATTTGGTTCCCTTTCTTGCAGCTGCTGGCAGTGGAACCTCCGATGACTCTTCCTCTCAGCACAGGCCTGGTCTCCAAGTAGCAGGGTACCCTGGTCCATCTATACCTCAGATCTCTCTACCTCCATGCCTGGCTCCTGAAGAAGTAGCCATTGCGAGGTTCGGAGTATCTCTAGAGTGGCAGACATTTTGGTGACAACTAGGAAACCCTCCAGCAGGGCCACTTACTCCATGAAGTGGAAGCGCTTTGCTCGTTGGGCTGCTTCGTGCCACTTAGACCCTTTCACCTGGCGGGTAAGTCAGATACTGGAGTTCTTACTGTCCCTCTCAGACTCTGGTGCTCTGTTAAAGTTCATGTATCAGCCATTTCATCTTATCACATACCCATTGATGATTGCAGTGTGGCTCAAGCTGACTTGTCTCGCTTGTTTTTGAGAGGCATTCTTCATTTAAAGCCTCCTGTCCGCAATCCTGTCCTGGCTTGGGACCTTAATTTTGTGTTAGGGAAACTTACATTGCCCCTGTTTGAACTGGCTGCAACTTGTGAGCTACGCTTTCTGCCATGGAAAGTGTTTTCTTTAGATTTTACTTCGAGAGGGTTCCTGCAGTAGATCATTACATGTAGGACTGCACCACCTGGCATCAGGACTGCACGGCAAACTTTTCCAGCAATGCTTGGCGGGGGACCACCCACCCATCGTCATGTGACCCTATATAGTGGGCAGTCCCAACGCCGACCTTCTAGTTCTTTCCTTCCGTCGTCCTGTGCATGGTACCTCACCGTAAACTGCACAGTCAGTCGCCATTAGTTTGTTCTTCCAAACTGAATCTTATCGTGTTTTCTTTGTTTTTTCTTCATCTGTGTCTTCACCACCACCGAAGAAGAGTGAAGACTGTGGGGCTCAGATTCCTCACAAAGACGGCCACCGGAAGTGCCTTCTTTGCCTAGGCCCAGACCACGATACTGCAACTTGCCCAGACTGCCAGCCCTTCAACCAGGCCACTCACAAGAGAAGGCAGCAGGCTCTGGAAGCCCATTCTTGAAGTCGCGGATGGCCTCGCTCAAGAAGGAGATGGAGCACCTTAGGGAGTCTGCCTCTTCACCTTCCCCCGGAAAGAAGGAAAAGGAGAAGCACCGGGAGCAGGAGCACCACAAGGATGGATCTTTGGCCAATTCCAGTAGGCCTTAGATTAGCAAGGTTCCTCCACCGCCGCCTCCAGTAGTGGTAGTCCAGGCTGCATCCAGGGATACTTCAGGACCATCCACTGCTCTGCTCCCCGATTTCGGGTGGTAAGTTGGCTGCTGATTCCTCCAGCGGTCACCCAGCAGCAGCCGGTAACTCAGTCCAAGGCCCCTCCGGAGATCACCCGGCTACCGATAAGTCGACTCCCCGGCCCTCTGGGTCTCACCCAGTTTCGGCCGATAAGACGGATGGGGGTTCTTCCCTCTTCTGCCCGGCCCCATTGTCCGATTAGATGGTCGCCTCTGGTGCCCATTCGGATGCTGCTCGCACGTCGGTGGCTTCTGCTGATTCATCCGGCAGAGCCCAGTGAAGACTGTCAGTCTTCCCTCTTCCCCTCCTCTCCCGGTGGCTCTAGCTTCGCTCCAGGCCACCTCGGGGCGGGAAAAAGACGGGTGACCTAAGACCCATACTTGACCTCAGCAGACTCAGCCTGTTCGTCGAGTACAAGAGAGTCAGAATGTTGACTCTCCAGGGCCTCCTGCCTCCTCTTCAGGAGACTCGCTGGTTATGTGCACTGTATATGCAGGATGCTTACCTGCATATCCCAGTGTTTACCAGTTACTGCCGCTTCCTGTGCTTTGTTTTCCAAGGGGAGCACTTCCAGTTTCAAGCCCTCCACTTTAATCTTTCCTCTGCACCCAAGGTTTTTACCAAGTGCCTAGCGGTAGTGACTGTAGCCCTGAGGCGTCAAGGCATTGTAGTTTTCCCCTACTTGGACGACTGGTTGATTTCAGCCTCGTCTAGGGACAACCTTCTGGAGGCAGTCTCACTTACCCACCTTGGACCTGTTTTCTCATCTGGGGATAACCGTCCGTATCCCCAAATCCACTCTGATTCCCTCTCAGAGGCTCCAGTTTATTGGAGCAGTGCTGGATATGGTCCAGGGCAAGGCCTTCCTCCCTTCGGACAGGAGGGAAGCCCTTCTCGAGCAGGCTACCCTAGTAGTCTCCTCCAGTTTTCTGCCAGCCAGAGCTGTGCTCCGACTTTTGGGGCTGATGGCAGCCGCCATCTCTGAGGTTCCCCTGGAAAGGCTATACATGAGGATAGCTCAGTGAACCTTGCGAGTCCAGTGGGATCAGTTCAGGGATGATCTGGACCGACTGGTCCTGATCTGCAGTGGTGGAGGGGATCCCCTGTTATTTGTCTCAGGGCCTCTCGTCTCAGAGACCAGCTCCACTCTGTATGCTGACTACAGATGCTTCCAGTCGGGGGTTGGGAGCCCATGTAGGGGGGCCACCAGGTTCAGGGATTATGGTCCCACATCGAGATGTCCTTGCACATCAATGTCATGGAGATCAGGGCAGTCCTGTACGCCCTTCAGGCCTTTCAGTCCATCCTTCCCAGGGGCTTACTGCTAGTCCAGACAGACAACATGTTGGTCGTCTGGTACATCAACAAGCAGGGAGGCACTCGATTGTACCCTCTTTGCAGGGAGGTGATGAGAGTGTAGAACTGGGCAGTCCAACACAGTCGGTCTCTCACAGCCGTTCACGTCCAGGAGTTCAGAATGTCCTGACGGACAGCCTCAGCAGAACTTACACCCTCGCTCATGAATGGGAACTAAATCAGGAAGTGGCAGATTCTGTCTTCCAGAAATGGGGGTGTCCGGTACTCGACCTACTCACCTCCCTATCCAACACAAAACTTCCAAGTTATTGCTTGCTCGTTCCAGGGCATGATGCTTTCTGGCACAATGCGTTGTCATTCTCTTGGACAGGGAAATTTTTATACATTTTCCCTCCTCTTCCCGTTCTTCAGAAGGAGGAAGTATAGCACTGTGGTTTAAGGCTCTGACCTGCAAATCTGGAGACCTGGGTTTGAATCCCATAGCCCCCACTTGCATATACTGTGTGACCCTGAGCAAGTCACTTAACTTCCCTGTGCTCCCAGGTTGCACCTGTAGACAAGCTTTCAGCTTAGTGTGTCTCACCTGGTAAAACAATAAAAAAAAAAAAAAAAAAAAAGGTGCTCCTGAAACTTCAGACAGAGAGGGCCCGAATTATCTTAATTGTCCCCCTCTGGCCAAGGCAAATATGGTTCCCGATCCTACAGCAGCTAGCGAGGGAACTCCCAGTTCCACTTCCTTTGATGCACAACCTCCTCACTCAGAACCAGGACTGGCTTGTGTATCTGGGGCTCAGGACCCATGCATGGCTCCTTCAGACATAATCCAGTTTTGATTCAGGGTCTCTAGCCCAGGTCTTAGTGGAGGTGAGGAAGCCCTCCACCAGATCCAGTTATGCTATGAAGTGGAAGCTTTTTTCTATCTGGGTGGCTGCTAAGGGGTGGGACCCTTTTACTTGTTTAGCCCCATACGTTATGGAATACCTGCTCCATCTTTCGGATTCCAGATTATCTTACTCTTCCCTCAGAGTTCACCTTTCTGTCATTTTGGCTTATCACGTGCTTGTGATTGGTAAGCCCATGGCTCAGTTGGAGATCTTGAAAACATTTCTCAAAGGGATCCACCACCTGAAACCCCCCCATCTGCAACCCTACACCACCTTGAGATTTGAATTTTGTGTTGAAGTTCATGATTCCTCCCTTTGAATCAGCGATGAGCTGTGATTTGCGCTATCTTTTTTGGAAAGCATTATTTTTAGTTGCCATTACTTCCACTCAAAGGATTTCTGAGTTTCAGGCCCTGATGTTTATGGAGCCTTATTTGATTTTCCACAAGGACCGTGCGGTCCTCAGAACAAATCCTAAGATCTTACTTCGAGAGTGTTCCTGCAGTAGGTCTTCACAAATAGGACTGCGCCCCCTTGCGTCGGGTCTGAACGGCAAACTTGTAGATGGCACTCATCAGGGGACAACCCCAGCGTCAGGTGATGTGGCGTCCAGCCCAACTATAAAAGGGGCAGTCCCGTGCCCGCCCTCCAGTTTTTTTTCTGCCGTCGCCTCAGTACGTTCTGCCACGAAATAGAACAGCGATCAAATGTCCGTGTTTTTAGTTGGTTTTGTTCACCTCATAGATATTTTTCTCTTTAAATTTCCCTCTATTGATGTCTTCTAGACAGAAGAACTGCTCAAAGTGTGGCGCCCAAAACCCGCACGGGGACGACCATTCCCACTGTCTCCTCTGCCTTGGTTCCAAGCACAACACCGAGGAGTGCTCCATCTGCCAGGCCTTCAACCAGGCAACTCGAACCAGGCGCAAGTGGACCCTCGAGGCCCACCTCCTGACCCGACAACTGGCGTCGATGGAAAAGGAGCTCCAGGAACTGAGGAAAAGGTCGTCGTCGCCGGCCCAGAGCAAGGAGAAGCGCTGGGACAGGAGTCCATTGCCATGCGGGAGGCCTTCCAAAACTGTGAGTACTGCTTCTGGTACCCCATCCACCTCTTTGGGCTGGGCACCTTCCCCCTCCTGCCGAGGTGAGCGGGCAGCCAGGGGTAGCCACTTTGGAGGTCTCTGTTAAGTCGTCTTGCCTAGCCGATAAGTCACCCATCGACGCCGTCGAAAGGCACACGGCTCCAGCCGATCAGTCTAGCAGTGGTCTCCCAGCTACCGCTAGCCCAGCTCGGTCCGATTAGTCGGACGACGGCTCCTCCGTCGCCCGCCCGGATCTGCCCACTCTCCGTCAGGCTCCAGTTTGGCCCCCAACGCCGGACAGAGTGAGCGGCATAGTGACATCTCGTCCCACCGGGTCATTCATCCCAGGGACTCGCCACCCGATCCTCTGCTCCTTCTGGCAGCAGGATCGCATACCGACTTGTCGTTGGGGTCCCTCTCGGATCTTCCCCCCTCACCAGATCTACCGCTGTCCCCGGACAGGAGTCCGTCGCCGGCCGGGGATCCTTTCATGGAGCCTTCTCCCTCGGGACCTTCAGGGGCCCTCCCGGATCCCTCGCCACCTAGTGGCACTATGGCACACCCCCCAGGTAGGACCAGATCCTTCTGGCGGCTTCCCGGGTCCAGAACCCATCGTACCACCTCCAGGCGGCCCACCGTCTAATCCACAGTACCCGACGCCAGGCCATGTGCCCCCAGCCGGGATACCCTGGGTACACCTGTTACCCACAAGCATTGCCGGGTTTTCAGTATCCACCTTGGCAAAACCTTCAGTATCCAGGCTACCCTAACTTCCAGCTTCCTCCTCCGCTACCCCCTGTGCAGGACCGCGATCGGCTCCCCAATGGTGGCTGGATGCCAGAACCCAGCTTGTGACGGAGATCAGGCAGTCTGTGGGTGATATTCCCCTTCCTAGGGCCCCTCCTCCACAGCCTCCTTCCGGAAAAGCTTCGGGTGCTTTAGTAGTGGGATCTGCTGGGGTGGATCCGTGCATCCCTAGTGGCTTTGAGCCCTCCGATTCGGAGCCTGACTCTGAACCTTCGGACCCCAGATCCCCCGTTGAGTTCCCTCCTAAGGAGTCCCCAAAATCTCCTCTAGAGGACCCCTCCTTCGGAGACCTCTTACAAACAATCCAGGCAGCTGGAGACTGGCCTTCCAAAGAGGTAGATCCGCAGTGAAAAAGACTGGCGGAGCACTTGGATCTTACTACTTCTGACCCCATCCCCATTCCCCCATGGATGGGCTCCCTCCCTTAAGTTAGGAGGAACCGGTCGGAGGGAGGTTCGGCCTCCACCTGGACGGATGGAGGTTCATCACCACAGAGTCTTGGGTGCTTCAGCTCATCCAGCGGGGTCACTGGATAGAGTTCTCCGAGATCCCAGCCCCTCTTCTGCTGGGACGGTCTTTCTATCTATGGGATCAGGTCCCCATAGTATCCCAAGAGATCTAGGTGCTTCTACTAAAGAAGGCCATGAACCCGTCCCTCTAAACCAGATAGGAAGGGGATTTTGCTCCCACTTTTTCCTAGTCCCAAAGAAAACGGGCGACCTGAGACTGATCCTGGACCTCAGCACACTAAACATCTTCGTCGAGTACAAGAAGTTTTGTATGTTGACTCTTCAGGGGCTCCTCCCCCTGCTCCATCCAAACTCCTGGCTGTGCTCCCTGGATATGCAGGATGCTTACCTGCACATCCCTATGCTCCCAGCCCACTGCCGCTTTCTCCGTTTTGTCTTTATGGAGATTGACTTCCAGGTTTGTGCTCTTCCATTTGGCCTTTCTTCGGCCCCTCGAGTGTTCACGAAATGTTTAGCAGTGGTGGCGGTGTTCTTACGCCACCGGGGCATTTGTCTTCCTGTACCTGGACGACAGGCTCCTCGCAGCACCCTCTCCTTCCAGCCTGAAAGAATCTCTCTCTCACTCTGAGTCTGTTCTCTCTCCTGGGTATTACAGTCAACTTCCCCAAATCCCAGCTAGTACCATCTCAACATCTCCAGTTCATTGGAGCAGTACTTGATACAGTTTAGAGCAGGGCTTTTCTGCCATCGGATCAAGCCAATACCCTGGTTGCACAGGCAACTCTCGTGGCCCAGGCTCAATGGATCCCAGCACACTCTGTGCTTCATCTCTTGGGACTGATGGCAGTGGCCATTTCGACAGTGCCCCTGGCCAGACTTCACATGAGGGTCACCCAGTGGTCTCTCTGAGTCCAATGGGATCAGAGGACAGACGACATGAGCCAAAAGGTCATGATCTCCAACAGCCTTCAGAGAAATCTTCGCTGGTGGCAGGATCTCTCCAACCTTTCCCGGGGAACACCTTTTCATTCCTCTGTCCCAACCCAAATCCTCACCATGAATGCCTCAGACTTGGGCTGGGGAGCCCATCTGAGGATTCACAAGACAAAGGGGGCTTGGTCCGATCAGGAGCTTATGCTCCACGTCAACGTTCTGGAGACCAGGGCGGTTCTTTGCACCCTCCAGGCATTCCAGTCACTTCTGGTACCGGGACCACTTCTAGTCCAGACTGACATGTCCACTGTCTGGTACATCAACAGATGGGGGAACTCGCTCGTACCCTCTATGCAGAGAAGCAATGAGGGTCTGGTACTGGGCGGTTCAGCACAGCCTTTTCCTGACAGCAGTCCACATCCCAGGCGTAAGCAACGTTCTGGCAGACAGTCTCAATTGATCAGTAACCAGGGCTCACGAGTGGGCACTAAAGTCAGAGGTGGTCGAAGAACTCTTTCTTCGTTGGGGTTGGCCAGAGATGGATCTGTTCGCCTCCTCATTCAACACAAAACTACCAAACTTTTGTTCGCTCGTTCCCGGGCATGGTGCTTTTTGGGGAGACGCACTGTTTCTCTCCTGGACAGGGAGGTTTCTCTACGCCTTTCCTCTTATTCAGAAGGTTCTGGTGAAATTTCAGCAGGAAGGAGCACATGTCATCCTCATAGCTCCTCTCTGGCCATGCCAGATTTGGTGTCTTCTCTTATAACAGCTGACATCGGAACTTCTGGTCCCCTTGCTGCTTTCACACGACCTTCTGACTCAGGAGCAGGGAACCCTGGTGCACCCGAGCCTTCAGTCTCTCCATCTTCATGCGTGGCACCTGTGGACATAGCGGTCTCCTGCTACGGTGTCTCCTCGCAGGTGGCACAGATCTTGGTAGAAGCTAGAAAACCCTCTACTAGATCAACGTATGCCATGAAGTGGAAAAGATTCTTGATCTGGGCCCTAACAAGGAGCTCGGACCCCTTTTCTTGCTCGGCGGCCCAGTTGTTAGAGTACCTCGGATATTTGGGCATGCCCCATTTGTCTGAGACGGGCCTTAGCTACTCCTCCATTAAGGTCCATCTCTCTGCGGTGTCTGCCTACCACCTCCCAGTGGAGGGCAAAACCTTGGCTCAGCTGGAGGTTGCCAAAACCTTTCTGAAAGGCATCTTTCACTTGAAACCTCCGATCTGGAATCCCTGTCCCCCCAGGACCTGAATTTCATGCTCAAGAAGCTGACTTTACCCCCGTTTGAACCAGCTTCTACTTGTGACTTGCACTTCCTTTCATGGAAGACTTCACTCTAGGGACATGGATATGTTGTTCATCCACACTGTCTGGCAGGTATCCTTGCCGCTTTAAATCTTGCCGGAAGGTCTTCAGGCTGGCTCCTCCCACCCACCCGGGTGGTAAAACTCTCGGCTCTGCCCCATGACGTCAGATCTTCCTTACCGCTTGGAAGCTCAGGTTCCCTCCTTAACGCTCTGCGTATAAGACTGGTTCCTAATTCTTGAATTTTGAAATTAAAAGTTTTTGCTAAAAGACTTGGTCTTCTCTCCCTGACTACGATGGACAAATCGACTCGGTTTCGGAGATGCCCTTGCGGGCAGAAGATGTCTCGGACGGATCCACACTCCACGTGCATCTACTGTCTGGGCCTGGAGCACGACCCGCGGGCTTCACGACCTGTGCTCTTCCACCGTCCTCGTCCTCGAAGACCGTGCTGCCGTTTACAACTGGGGCGTCCCGAGAAGCGATTTCCTCCGGTGAAGTCAAAAGAGGCCCAGTCGGCGGTGTCTGTGGCAGCGGGCTCGGCGGATCAGCTCGAGCAGATGATCGCCCTCGAAGAGGAGGCGGCGCGGGCCGCTTCTACCTCGGCTGTGGCATTTGTCCCGCTCTCTCTCGGTGCCTCTTATTCAGCTTCTTTTAAGGAGCTTTGTCTGACCCTCTCTACTAAAGGTGAGGGACCAACTTCTTCTGGACCGTTTTCTTGGTCCAAAAAGAGAGACAAGGGTAAGTCTCACCGTCGACGCTCTTGGGAGCGGGAAAGATCCTCTCCCGAGGTTGTCGGCCGTGACTTTGAGTGGCTGCTCGGCTCGACCACTGGTCTCACGGTGTCCCGTCAGGCCAGTTGGCAGAGACTCCCACGTCGCGGTCGAGATTTTTTCTCGACCCGTTGGACGGGTTGTCGGCAGGAGAAGGAATCCCTCTCCCGGTTCCCCGGTGGGAGTTGAGGACCCCGTTGGCTCGTCTGTGCCTCCGGTTCAGAGCCGCCGGTTGAATCTTCCGAACCGAAGTGCAGTTCCCCACGACACCTCCCTCGCGCACCGTCCTCGGGAAAGCCGAGGGTTCTCGATCTCGGACTTCTTGGCGGTCCAGCGATCCCGCGTCTGGGCGGATCTCGGCACCAGCGCAAAGCGGCGCCGCCGCTCGTCCTCTTCCTCCTCCTCGGACGAGGGGAGGCTTCGGCTCAAGTTGCGTCGAAGATATGAGGAACTCATGTGGCAACAGCTCCTTCTGACCGGGAATAAGCCAACGCCGTTGTCTTCCCCGGCCATTAAGTGGCTGTCACCGGAGCAGCAGAAACAACCCCTCGTTTTATCCGAGGAGCCTGTTCCCAGGCCGGTTGTTCGGCCAAAACCAGCTGCCCCACCGATTCCGGTGGAACCTCCGCCTCCACAGCCGTTAGTTGGGGCTCCGACCAAAATTCTCGGTCGCTCAGGGACTGCCCATAGGCTGTCTGTCACCCTCACTCGATCGACCTCGGCAGGGTGGAGGGTGGCTCAGGCCAAGGCAGCTCTTTGAGGACTCTTCGAGTCCGAAGGCGAGTCCTCCTTTTCTCCAAGCGAATGGACTTGGGTCCTCAGGAGGACAGTCAGTGGACGATAGCCCTTCGTCCTTCCTGGGATTGCCTCGGCTCATCCGGGTCCACGGGATGAAGCTCGAACCCGTTCCTAAGCGGGCCAGGTATCCCTCATGGAGATTCTGGACTGAGGGATTCCCCTCAGGAGCCTTTCCGGTGGCCGAGGCCATAGTGGGCCCGGCCTTGGAGCTCTGTGGCGCCCTGCTTCCTGCCCTCGCCTTCGGCCAGAATGGCTAGGAAGTATGCAGTCCCTACCGGTTCCTTGTCGGTTTTGAACACCCCTTGGCCGAGGGTTGGTGCCGACAGCGTTTCTGGCGTGCAGGAGCGCTGGGATATGGACAAACCTCCCGACAAGGAGTCCAGAAATTGGACTATGCCGGGCGAAAAGTCTACGCTGCGTCCTCCCTCAGCCTTCGCCAGGCCAGTTCGGCCGTCCTCATGGCACTTTTATCCCATGCCCTGTTGGGCTCCCTGGATGAGGTCGTCCCTCATCTTCCCGCGGATCTGCAGACCACGGTCAGGCAGGTGTGGGACCAGGGCAGGGCAGTGGCCAAACAGCAGCTCAGACTGCTTTAGACATTGGGGACTCATGTGCCAGGTCTGTGGCGGCCGCAGTGGCTTCATCGTCGGGCATGGCTGAGGATATCCACCTTCACTTTGGATACCCAGCACAAGTTGGCGGATGTTCCTTTTGGGGACCGACCTCTTGACCCTGGGGTGGAAGGTCACCTGCAGAGGATCGAGAAGTCCAATGCTACCTTGGACTCGGTCTCTTCCCTCAGAAGGACAAAGGCCATGAACCACAGCCTAAGCCCTTTGTGTCTTCTTGTCGCCCCGTCCGAAGCCCCAACAACATCAAGGCCCGCAGGCTTGGGCTTGGCATCCCAAACCAAGCCGGGGCTTCCTCCAACAGGAAGCAGGAGGTAAAGGCCCAGGAGGTCCCTCGGCGGTCCCTCCTCCAAGCCTGCCCAGTGATGGGCTGGGGTGTTGCCCCAATCCCGTCACCTCACCCCAGGTTCCCCCCGTGGGGGGACGGCTCCGGCACTTCCTTTTCGCCTGGTCCGTTATTACCACGGACAGGTGGGTGCCTTTAGGTGGTGGGAAAAGGCCTGCCTCTGGATTCGAGTAGGCCCGCCCTTCCAGGCCGTCGCACCTCGGGGGCCTCGAGGTCTGCAGCCTCACTGTCGGCTCGTCGGGCCGACGCCGCTCTCTACTCCAAAGGAGGTGATCAAGGAGGTGGCGGACCCTCCCTCAGACCCGGGGTTTGTGTCCAGGTACTTCCTGGTTCCGAAACGGACGGGGGGGGGCTGGCGCCCCATTCTCGACCTACACGACCTGAACAAGTTTCTAAGGTCTCGAACCTTCAGGATGGTCACTCCGACTCAGATAATACCATCCCTGGAACACGGCGTGTGGTTCTGCTCTCTGGACCTGCAGGACGCGTTCTTTCACGTCCCTATCTGTCCGTCACATCGGAGATTCCTTCGCTTTTGAGTGGAGGGATCCCTTTTCGAGTTCCGAGCCATGCCCTTCGGCCTGTCTCCAGCTCCCAGGGTCTTCACCAAATGCATAGCAGTGGTGACAGCTTTCCTCTTGGCGCCCGAGGGGTCCAGGTGTACCCTTACCTGGACGATTGGCTGATAGCAGCCCCCTCCAGACAGGAGGTGGAGCGGTCCAGAGATCTGGCCCTCCAGGTTTGCTCTCAAATCGGCCTTCTCATCAACGAGGCCAAGTCAGAACTCGAGCCAAAGCAGGTGATTCTGTTCATCGGGGCAGAGCTCGACTCTCTTCGAGCCAGAGCACGGCTCCCGGCGGACAGGGCCGAGGTTCTTACCTCCTTTGCCCAATCATTTCTGGTTGGGCAATCGCGCCCTGCCCGGGACTTCCTGCGCCTCCTGGGTCTCATGGCGGCCTGTACCAGCGTGGTCCGTTGGGCACGCTGGCACATGCGCCCCCTTCAGTGGGGACTGGCCAGCCAGTGGTCTGGCATGCGATCCATTGGACCAGCTAGTGCGGTGACCCAGGGATGTGGGCGCTCTCGGTGGTGGACGTTCCAGCTCATCTGCAGGAGGGCATCCCGTTTGTCCGCCCGAGCCGACAGTCTCCCTATCGACCGATGCCTCTCTGATGGGTTGGGGTGCCCATCTGGGGAACACCAGGCGCGCGGCCTCTGGTCCCCTTAGAGTCGATGCCACATCAACCTGCTGGAGCTCGGCGGTCCGCTAGCTCTCACCGCCTTTGCTCCGTTTCTCCGAGGTCAAGTGGTCGAGTCCAGATGGACAATACCACGACTATGTACTACCTAAACCGCCAGGGTGGGGCCGCGCTCCATGCTTCTGTGCAAGGAAGCTCTCCGCATTTGGTCACTCGTCGCCAGCTTGGAGGCGGATCTCCTAGCCATTCATGTGGCAGGAGCCTCCAACACCCTGGCCGATGCCCTGAGCGGATAGGGGCTGCATCCCACAGTGGTCTCTCCTGCCGGAGGTAGTACAAGATCTGTTCTCCCATTGGGGCACACCTCAGGTGGACCTGTTTGCCTCCAGGGAGAAGCGAAGCTGAGGCTGTTCCATGCCCGCCCCCCTCAGCAGGGCTCGCTGCAGGGGGATGCCTTCTCGAGGCCGTGGACCCCGGGCCTCTTCTCGCCTTCCCCGTTTTCCCTTGATACACAGGTGCTTCTCAAAGCAAGGAGGACAAGGCGCAGGTGATTCTGATAGCCCCAGACTGGCCCGCCAGTTCTGGTACCCAGATCTCCTCAGCCTCAGCTCCAGGCTCCGGGCAGCTTCCAGCTCGCCCGGACCTGCTCTCAGTCAGTCAGGGAGGTGTTCCATCCGGACCTTCAATCCCTGCACCTGACGGCCTGGTTCCTGAGCGGCTTGAGTTCCAGGCCTTGGGTCTTTCCGACGAGGTCCTCAATGTAGTTGAGGCGTCCCGTAAGGAGTCGACCAGAAAATGCTACACCTTCAAATGCTATGCCTTCAAATGGAAGAGATTTTCCATTTGGTGTCAGGGCAAGGGCTTGGACCCTTCCTCCTGTCCTTTGGCAAGCATCTTGGACTATTTATGGTCCCTTTCTCGTCAAGGGCTTAGGTCGACGACCCTAAGGGTGCACCTGGCAGCCATCTCTGCTTAACGGGCGCGGGCCGGGGAGCAGTCGGTGGCGCAGGAGAAGGTGGTCTGGTGCTTTTTCAAAGGCCTTGATCACATTTCCCCTTCGGTGCGAGAACCTCCACCTCCGTGGGATTTACTGCTGGTACTGGCAAAGCTCATGGGCAAGCCATTCGAACCAATGAACAGGTGTGAACTCTCTCACCTGTCGTGGAAGACCGCCTTCTTGGTGGCTGTCACATCAGCCAGAAGGATGGGAGAACTCCAGGCACTCTGCATCGAGTCTCCTTACCTGGTCTTCCACAGGGACAAGGTTGTCCTGCGCCCCCACCCGAAATTCCTTCCGAAGGTGGTGTCGGAGTTTCACCTTAACCAGGTGTTGACTCTGCCGGTGTTTTACCCCAGTCACACCTCGGAGGCCAAATACAGGCTCCATATTTTGGACCCTAGAAGGCTGCTTATTATAAGGGCCTGCGGCTGAAATTGGGAGAGGTTCAGCCAGCTGTTTGTCACCCTCGCTGAAGCAGCACCTGGCAGACCTGCAGCCAAGCGGACGATAAGCAGGTGGGTCACCTCCTGCATAGATCTCTGCTATAAGTTGGCGGGCATGGAGCCTCCCAGAGGGATAAGAGCTCATTCTACCTGCCATACTGCTGCATCGTGGCTGCTTCCAGGGACGTCCCTATCCAGGATATCTGCAGGGCTGCTACCTGGAAGTCAGCACACACCTTCATCACCCATTACCACATCGACCTTGAGTCACGCCGGGATGCTGGTTTGGGGCCTCGGTTCTCCAGTCTCTATTCCCTAAGTAGGGGTGTGTGTGCCTCCCTCCTCCCGGAGAACTGCTAGGAGTCTGCCAGACAGTGTGGATGAACAACATATCCATGTCCCTAGAAATACAGGTTACTCACCTGTAACAGGAGTTCTAGGAATGGTATATGTTGTTCATCCACCGCAGACCCACCCCGACCTCCGGCTTGATGCAACCCTGAGCTTCCAGCGGGCCAGATCTGGCATCATGGGGCGGAGCCGAGAGTTTTACCACCCGGGTGGGTGGGAGGAGCCAGCTTGAAGACCTTCCGTCAAGATTTAAAGCGGCAAGGATACCTGCCAGACAGTGTGGATGAACAACATATACCATTCCTAGAACTCCTGTTACAGGTGAGTAACCTGTATTTTTTAGTCGCGGTCACTTCTGCCAGAAGTGTCTCTGAGCTTCAGGCCTTTGTCTGTAAGGAACCCTATTTAATTTTTCATAGGGACAGAGTAGTCCTTCGGACAGACCCTTCCTTTCTCCCCAAAGTGGTTTCAGAAACCACTTTGAATCAGAGCATGGAACTGCCAGTTTATTACCCTCAACATTCCAGCGGGGGGGGGGGATACTTGTTGCACACCTTGGATGTGCACTGAATTCTGAGATACTACACCAACTGAACTAAAGAGGTTCGTAAAATCAGCCAACTCTTTGTGGCTTTTGTTCCCCAGTGCCAGGGCAAGGCTATCTCCAAACAGACTATCTTCCGATGGTTAGCCAATTGTATCCACTTTTCTTACAAGAAATATGGGAAGTCCCTTCCGGGGGCAGTCAAAGGTCACTCCAGCTGCAGTGTGGCTACCTCTACTGTCTTTTTTCAGGAATGTGTCTACTGCAGAGATCTGTGCAGCAGCCACGTGGTCGTCTGTTCACGCTTTCACTAAGCATTACAGTCTGGACATTGCCTCTAGTCGCAGAACCGGCTTTGGTCTTGCAATGCCTCCTGTCACAATTCCCTATGGCGACTTCTCCTCCTCCCGGATGCACCTCAGCATTAGTTATTTTGGGGACTGCTTGGTAGTCAGTCCTATACGTGAAGATCTACTGCAGGAACCCTCTCGAAGTAAGATATTGCAGTTACGTAAGAACTTACCGTAACAGTAGATCTTCGAGAGAGGTTCCTGCAGTAGGTCTAGTTTCCCACCCACCTTCCCCCAGCTCCTGGATGTTTTTTCTTTTACTTTTCATACTGCCTAGTCCTTGGGTCTACAGAGGAAGCAGGGTCCAAGGAGTCCTTACTCCTACTTTATTCTTACCTTTCTATAGGTCTCCGGTGGAAAAAAACTGGAGGGCAGGCACAGGACCGCCCCTTGTATAGTTGGGCTGACGTCACGTCACCTGATGTCGGGGACAGTCCCCACTGATGATTGCTATGTACAAGTTTGCCGTTCGGACCTGACACCTGGTGGCGCAGTCCTATATGTGAAGACCTACTGCAGGAACCTCTCTCAAAGATCTGCTGTTACGGTTAAGTTCTTACGTAACTGCAGTTTCCTGCCAAAGGTAGTTTCGGAGTTCACACTAAATCAATCAGTCACTGGAACTTCTGGTGTACTATCCGGTTCTTGCAAAGAAAGGTGAGGCACTTCTGCACACTCTTGATGCGCACAGACTCCTGAGATGCTACATCTATAGGACTAAGGATCCCGTAAGGCTGACCAGCTCTTTATATCCTTCGCTCCCAAATCCTTGGGATCGACTGTCTCCAAGCAGTGTCTCTCGAAATGGTTAGCTAGCTGTATTTGCTTCTGTTATTAGAAGTACAACAAAGCTCTTCCTGGGGCAATCAGAAGTCATTCCATGAGAGGCATGGCTGCATCTGTGGCCTATCTTCGTAATGTTTCTGCATCAGAGATTTGTGCAGCAGCAATCCAGAGTTTGGTCCATACCTTTACCAAGCATTACAGTCTGGACATTGCTTCTAGGCATAGGGCCAGGTTTGGCCTCGCCGTTCTGCAGGGCCTACTGTCTTAGGCTGTCCTGTCCTTTCTGTTGCTTCTCCTCCTGTGTTTCTCTGCCTCTATTGTGAGGGACTGCTTGGCATTCAGTCTACATGTAATGACCTACAGCAGGCACCCTCTCGAAGTAAGATAGTACAGTTATGAAAGAACATAGATACATAGACAGTGTCGGCAGATAAGGGCCTATAGCCCACCCAGTCTGCCCATTTGAGTTTTTAACATACTAACATACTATTTGCCAGCAGATTAGGACTTACGGTCTATCGAGTCTGCTCGAACCTCATATCCCTAGTTGGGTGCCGGCGCCCCCTTGTGTTCCAGAAACCCCTATCATCCATCCCCACCCCCCAGGACAGGCCATTTCTGATACATCCACTTTCTGTGTCTGTCCCACCTCTCTTGAAGCCCTCTACTGTGATCTCTGAACCAGCTCGCCAGGCAGTGTATTCCAAGGGTCCACCACCCTCTCAGTGAAAACCTCCTCCTCTCTTCCCCCTCAGCCTTCCACCTTCCAACTTCAAACCATGCCCTCTGGTGATACCTCCCTGCTTTAGTCTAAAGATCCTCCATGTTTACCCTATTTATCCCTTGAGGTGCTGAGGACCTCAATCATGTCCCCCTGTCTCTCCTCTCCTCTCCTCCAATGAAAACAGGCAGAGCTCCTCAAGTCTGTCCTCATCGTCAAATCCCTAGCCCTCGTCTCATCTTGGTTGCCCTCTTCTTGCCCTCTCCAGGAGCTGTATGTCCTTCTTCAAGTGTGGTCTCCAGTACTGTACACAGTACTCAAGGTGTGGTCTAACCAGTCCATTGTACAGCGGCAGAATCACTTCCTTACTCCTAGAGGTGATCCCCCTTACGATGCATCCCAACATCCTGTTTGCCTTGCTAGCCACTCTCCTGCACTGCTCAGAGTTATTCATACATGCATCCACCATGACCCCTAGGTCTTTTTCCCCTATTGAGGCCTCCAGCGCCTCCCCTCCCAGGGTGTACCCGTGTTTAGGGTTTCTCCTCCCAAGATGTAACACCTTGCACTTGGTGATATTGAAATTTAATTTCCATGTGTGAGCCCAGCTTTCCAGGGTGTCCAGGTCCCCTTGCAGGGCCAACCTCCCTCTTCTTCCTCAACTACTGCTCCCATCTTGGAGTCATCAGCGAGAGACTCATTTCACCCTATACCCTCCCGTGTCCGATATGTGTGCATTAAACGGGATCGGACCCGGATCGAGCCCTGCGGTGCCCACTACCAACCTCTCTGAGGCTTAGAGAACTCCCCACAGACCACTACTGTCTGGGTGCGTCCAGCTAGCCAGTTTTCAATCCATCTGACCATCAAAGGCCTACTCCTAACTCTCATCAGTTTCTCCACCAGACCATTGTGGGGACAGAGTCAAGCATGCTGAAGTCCAAGAATAATACATCCATAGGCTTTCCCTGTCCAGTTCTGATGTTACCCATTAAGTAGAACTTCACAAGATTGGTTTGACATGATCTACCTGGCACAAACCCATGTTGCCGACTATCCAGACCTCCACCTCCTCCAAGTACACCCCAGTCGTTCCTTTAGTGTACTCTCCATTAATTTTCCACCATCGAGGTCAAACTGATGGGTCTATAGTTTCCTGGTACTTCCCTCGGCCCCCCTTTATGGATTGGCACCATGTGCCTCATGTAATCCCTAGGTACCCTCCTGTCTCCAAGTGACCTGTTGAAGAGCTCCCCAGGTGCAGCCAGTATGTCCGCCAATTCCCATAGTACTCTCGGATGAATGCCATCCAGCCCAGGAGATTTGTCTTTCTGTAGGGCCTTGAGGGCTAACCACACCCTTTTGGCGGAGATGGCATCATCCGTCCCGTCCACCTTACTGGCCTTTTTATCCTTATCCAGATGTGACACCCCTTGGGTACCTCTCCCTCCCTCCCTCTTGCTCCATTTCTGTTGCTCCCCTGATCCCACTCACTGCCGCTTCTATCCCCATCGTGCCTTGCTTTGTAGATATCCCATCCCCCTCCCTAGTGCGTCAGTTTATGTTTTCCTAGAACTCTGTTGCCCCTTACCCCTGACCTCCAGAATTCCTTTATGTCTGTCCCATGCATTCTTAAATCCAGTGATTGTTACTTTAACAGTAGATCTTTGAGAGAGGTTCCTGCAGTAGGTCATATTTTTCCTTCCCCCAAATATCTTTTGGGACTCCAGAACCTGTTTTCTTTCTCCTGTCTTTCCTTTAGGATCTCTGGTGGGAGAACTGGAAGGTGGGCGTGGGGACCGCCTACTATATAGGGTCACTCTGATGTCCGGCATGTGATGTCAGGTGAGCGGTCTCCTGCCAGTCATTTCTGGAAAAGTTTGCCATGCAGTCCTGATGCCAGGTGGCGCAGTCCTACATGTAATGACCTACTGCAAGAACCTCTCTCGAAGATCTACTGTTACGGTAAGTTCTTAAGTAACTGTACTTTGCTATTACTTCTGCTCAAAGGATTTCCAAACTCCAGGTGCTCATCTGTGAGCAGCCTTATCTGATTTTACAAAAAGACAGGATGTCTGCATATCAACCCTAAGTTTTTACCTAAGGTGGTCTCCGAGTTTACCTTGAATCAAACCATCCACCTGGCTGTTTATTGTCCGCAGCATGCCAATCTAGGGGAAGCGTTGCTTCATGCTTTAGATGTGCATAGACTATTCGGGTACTGTACACACCATATGAAGGACTACAGGAAGTCCACTCAGTTGTTTGTTTCTTTTGCCCCTGGGAAAGATGGCATTGCTGTCTCTAAACAGTGTGTCTAAATGGTTAGCCAGCTGTATTGTGTTTTGTTAATAGGAAGTATGGTAAGGAACTTCCTGGGGTGTCCGTTCATGGCCTTTCAACCAGAGGCATGGCCACTTCTGTTTCAGAAACGTGTCAGCTGCAGAGATTTGTGCCGCTGTTACATGGAGCACTGTCCGTACCTTCCCAAGCACTGTAGTCTGGACATCGGCTCTAGGCGTAGGGCACATTTCAGCCTAGCTGTTCTACAAGGCCTCCTACCATAGGCCCTTGTTGCCAACCGCTCAGACTAATTGCTGGAATGTTGCCAGAACTTTTTGGGACTCGTTCTTGAGGTGTGGCGTGCTACAAGAGGTACCCTAAATGAATATAGTACAGTTACGTAAGAACTTACAATGACAGTGGATCATCAAGAGGATCTCTTGCAACAGGCCATGCCGTCCCTCCCTCTGGGCTCTTGGGGCCTCCTTTATCTCCCAACCACCACCACCCCCACCATCACAGGAGAGCCTTTTCTGTCTCCCCCCACCACCACCACAGGGTGCCTTCTGCTTCCTTTTTATTTGGCAGAGAACCAAGGTCTCTCCTTGGTTCCCCTGTTTGGACTTTAATGCTTTTGGTCTCCATCGTGAGAACTGAGGAGTGGACGGGTGCTGCCCACTCTTATATATTTGGCCGACGTTCGAGAGTGACGTCGGAGTGGGCAGTTCCCAAGTAGACTGCTAGCTAGAAAAGTTTCTGTTGGGTCATGGTGCCTGGCGGCTATAGTTCTTCAAGTGTGGCTTGCTGCAAGAGATCCTCTTGGAGATCTACTATTACTGTAAATTCTTATGTAACTGTACTTTCTTTCTGTTAGGCCTTCCTGTGGTGGACCTCTTTGCCTTCAAGGAGCATGCAAAGCTGACGCTGTTTTATGTCCACCCTCCCCCAGTTTGAATCACTGTTGGGGGGGGTGCCTTCCCGAGCCCTTGGACTCCAGGCTTCTGTACGTCTTCTCACCCTTTCCCCTGACCCACAGGGTGGTGGCTAGGATACAGAGGGACAGTGTGCAGATGATCTTGATAGTCCCAGACTGGCCTTGCCAGTTCTGGTACCCGGGTCTCCTCAGCCTTAACAGTAGTCCTCAGAGGCAATTGCCCCTTCGCCCGGATCTGCCGTCCTGTCATTGGGGGAATATCCTGCACCTTGCTCTTCAATCCATGCACCTCCAAGCCTTGTTCCTGAGCAGTTAGAGTTCCAGGCTCTTCGACCTCCGGATAGAAACATAGAACATCAGAATTTGATGGCAGATAAGGACCGCTTGGCCCAGCTAGTCTGCCCATATTCCTACCTAACAGATAAGCTGCAGATCCTAGTTAACCAACAGCTTACTTCCTCCTACCCCCCACTAGGACTGCCTTATGTCTGTCCCATGCATTCTTGAATTCCCCCTCTGTTCTTGACTCCACGACCTCCTCAGGGAGGCTGTTCCATGCATCCACAACCCTCTCCATGAAAAAATACTTCCTCACATTACCTCTGAGCCGTCCCCCCGTCTATCTTCAAATTGTGCCCCCTTGTTCTTGCGCACCTCTTTTTCTGAAAGATGCTACCCTCTTGGACTTTGTTGATTCCCTTGAGGTACTTGAAAGTTTCTATAATGTCCCCTCTCTCCCTTCTTTCCTCAAGGGTATACATATTAAGCTCCTTTAGTCTTTCTTCGTATGTCTTCTGGTGCAGACCCTGCACCATTTTGGTTGCCCTCCTCTGGACAGCCTCCACTCTGTCTGTCTTTGCGGAGATGGGGTCTCCAGAACTGCACACAGTACTCCAGATGGGGTCTCACCAACTGTCTGTACAGAGGGACAACTTTTTCCTGTTTTCTACTATTGATGCCTCTCCCTATGCATCCCAGCGTACCCCCAGCCTTTCTTACTGCCATCTCACATTGCTTGCCCACCTTTAGGTCATCTGATATAATTACTCCAGGTCCCTTTCCATTTTTACTGTTGTCAGTATCTCACCCCCCATTGTGTACTCTTCCCCTGGGTTTTTGTTTCCCAGGTACATTACCTTACACTTCTTTGCATTGAATTTGAGCTGCCATACATTTGACCATTCCTCCAACCTTGCCAAGTCCCTTCTCATCCTTTCCACTCCATCTTGTGTATCAACCCTGTTGCAGATCTTTGTGTCATCTGCAAAGAGACATACTTGATGATGTGCTCCACATTGTGACGGCATCTCAAAAAGAATCTGTGCTGTGCCGTGACATGGAAAAGATTTTCCTCAGCCTCCGCAGTCAGTCTCTGCGGTGACTGCCTCTCCACCCAAACCTGCTGATGAGACTTAAGGGTATGGTTTTGCACCCATACCTTCCGTCCTTTCATTTCGCAGCCTGGTTCCCGAGCAGCTAGAGTTCCACATCTTGGGTCTGTCCAGGGATGTCCTCTATGTTGTGGATTCATCCAGGAAGGAATCAACTCATAGGTGCTATGCCTTTGAATGCAAGAGATTTTCCATATGGTGCCAGGGCAAGGAGCTTGATCCCCTTGCCTGCCCTTTGGCTAACATCCTGGACTATCTGTGGTCCCTCTTCCAGCTTGGGCTGAGGTAGACAGCCCTCAAGATGCACCTGGCAGCCATCTCTGCATACCAAGTGAAGGCTTGTATGCTGATGGTGGTGCAAGAGAAGGGGGTCTGGCACTTTTTTAAGGGTCTTGACTATGTGTCCTCCCCATTGCAAGGTCCTTCTCCTCCATGGGACTTACTGCTGGTCCTGGCCATGCCCATGTGCAAAGTGTTTGAGCCAGTGCACAGGTGTGAATTATCCCACTTGTTATGGAAGGCAGCCATCACGTCTGCCAGAAGGATTGGGGAGCTCCTGGCAATCTTGGTGGACTCTCCCTGCCAGGTCTTCCATAAGGACAGTTGTCATTCTCCCCAACCAGAGTTTCATCTTAACCAGGTGATTGACTTACCAGTATATACTATACTTTACCAACCCCTCTTTGGAGGCCAACCGCAGGCTGTTTACCTTGGACCTGCAGAGAATGCTCTCCTGAAGCATACGGCTGGGATTTGGAAGCAGGCTCGCCAGCTGTTTGTCACCTGTGCTGAAGCTGCACCTGGCAGACCGGCAGCAGAGGGAATGATTGCAAGGTGGGTTTTATCTTGCATTGTTCAAACAACATGAAGTCTTGCTGTATTCTGACAATCTGCAGTTAGCGCCAGCCTTTAAACTGCCCTAGAGAGGAGACGGTTAATTTTCTATGCAGTGCATAGAACGTTGAGCTCGAGCTAGGTTGAGGTCTCTGTCTGCAGCATTTTGAAACCCAACCGTCAGATTCTTTACTCTGCCTCACTGAATAGTCACTCCAGAGATTTCTCTTCAGACAACATGAAGTCTTGCTATATTATGACAGTAGCAGTTTGTCCCACCACTAGAACTGCTCCGTAGGTGAAATGGTTAATACCATTCCAAAATAGAACTTTGAGCACGAGCTCTAAGAAGCAGCTCTATCTGTGTAATTTCAAACCTGAACTGTCAGATTCTTTACTCCGCCTCAGTGAACAGTCGCTCCGGAGATTTCTCCTACTGCTCGGTTCATTTCTCGGTCTAAACAGTGTTTTCTCAGTTCGATTCAACCGAGAATAGTTTTATTTTAACCGTAAAACTGTTCGGTTCAAGCTCTGTGGTAATCGTAAGTAAATTAAAGGTTTTGTCTGTGTGGAACTTGTAAGTTTATCGGTTCGGTTTTGAACCAATCAGCTGGGTTTAAAACTTATTTACTTTAAAGTTTAACATTTTAGAGTCCGGTTCCCGGTTCTTATTGGTTCTAAAAAGCGGATTTTATTACGGTTTTCCAATACCGTGACACGGTTAGGAACCGATAAGGGTGTCTTGCCTGGCACTGCCGTTTAAAGGGCAAGTTTTTCTGGTTAGAGCTGGCATTATGTCTGAAACCCAAAAGAAAAACCGGGCCACTGGGTTTCAACACTGTGATGTCTGTGGGAAGTCTTTGCCAAGGCTGACCCACACCCCATGTCCTATTGTCTGAGTTTGACCACCTCCGAGTCAGACTGCCAGATATGTAAAATTTCCCTGCAGCCACCCTGGAAAAGAGATTGGGCAGGCTCCAGGAGCGAGAACAAAAGTCCACTGACCCGGATGGCCAACCCGGCGGTTGGTGCCAGCGAACCGGAGGAATGCCCTCTGACCAGGGTGAGACTTCCTCGGGAAAAGAAAAGCTGGTTCTGAGGAACCAATTCCAGTAAAGAAAACAAGAAAGTCAGCAGGTTTGGAGTCCAAAACCCCTTCTCCAACTGCTGCAGAGATAGCAAAAGCCATACAAATTGTAATATGATGTTGAGGAATTTTTGTGAACCAGAGGAGGGGGAGGATGGTTATGAACAGTATGAATGTGGCTGGGAAGGTCTGGGTGTGCCCATTGAACCGGACATTTCCCCAGACAGACCTCTAGAATCTCCCCCTATGCTATCTGAGTCCCTATCTCATTTTATGTTTTACAAAAAAGTTGCTGAAACCCTCCAGCTTCCCTTGGAAGAAGCTGTGGATGAGCAAGAGGAGCCTGATTTTGTAGAAATGATGGATATTCAGAGTCTAGGAGATTGTCTATTCCTTTGCATAAGTCTTTTAGGAAGCAAACAATAAAAATTTTAAAAGCTCCTAATTCTGTGCCTCCTGTAGATAAAAGATGGACAGAAGGTGCACATTGTCAGGTCCTGATACAGAATTCCTTTCTCAACAATGCAGTCATGTTGGGGTAGTTCAGGCTGCAGCCTGTGATAAACTAATATCCCCTGGCTTCACATCCTCCTGACAAGGATTCCAGGAAGATTGATGCCATAGAAAAAACAGTATATGGCAGCCTCTCTGGGACTCAGGCAAAAGCAAATTATATATGGCTTATGTAGCTAGGTATCAGAAATCTAGATGGGATACTGTTATGGAATTAGCCAAGCAAGCCCATGGCCAGCTGGCTAGCTGAACTAGAACAGGTGGCTGCTGATGGCATTGAGGCTTCAAGGTACTGTTTCATGCTGCTGTGGATGTTAATGATGTTTCCTCTAGGGTCATGGCCACATCTGGCTAGCTTTTAGTAGGTTGGCCTGGCTCAGGTGTACTAGTCTGTCTGGGATACCCAGACTAAGGCTATGGATTTTCCTGTGGTGGGAAATTCTCTGTTTGGGGAGCAGACAGAGAATTACATGAAAAGGATGGATGAATATAGGACTACTTACAAAAGTGCCCAAGCTAAGGGCATAAGCCACTCCTCAGAGGCATACCCCACAGGGGAGGGGTGAGGCCTTTTCACAGGCTTTTACCAGACTCAGGCCTCCTCTGCCTATGCTCAGAGGGCTTCTTCAGAGACAGGCAGGCGGTGGGCAGGCCTGCTCCCACCCCTCAGCCTAAAGCTCCTGCTAAGCAGGCACCCTGATGGGGTGCCCAGGGCCGGTCTCCTTTACCGGGTAGGGGGCAGGCTGGCTTACTTCAGTCAGAACTGGGCTTCTTTAACCTCAGACAAGTGGGTTCTGGAAGTAGTAAGCTAGGGTCTGGTTCTCAGCTTCAAAAAGTTTCCCAAGTTGAGAACCAGACTTTTTCTACCTGTAAGTGCTTCAGAGACCTTTGCTCTGGAAGCAGAGGTCTCAACTCTATTGGCTCTCAGAGCAGTGGAAAGTGTTCCTCCCCTGCACCAGGGCAGGGGTCTGTATTCCAGATACTTCCTTACCCCAAAAAAGACAGGAGAATGGCGGCCCATATTAGACCTCAGATATCTGAACAAGCATCTTTTGAAACCAAAGTTCAAAATGGTAACTCTGGCAATGATTTTACCCTCCCTAAGGCCAGGGGACTGGTTAGCCTCCCTGGACCTCAAGGATGCCTATTTCCACGTCCTAATCAGAAGCTCCCATCGAAAGTATCTCAGATTCGAACTACCTTCAGGTCATTACCAGTTCAGAGCAATGCCCTTCGGCCTTACCTCTGCCCCAAGGGTATTCACAAAGTGTCTAGCAGTGGCTCACTTAAGGAGGCAAAGGATTGCTGTTTTTCCATATCTAGATGATTGGCTCATTGTAGGCCAGTCCCAGAACAGGTAAAATCTCACCTGCAAGTTACCCAGCAGCTTCTCACCTCCCTGGGCTTTCTGCTAAATCTACCAAAGTCGGTTCTGGAACCAGTCCAGGTACTCACCTTTATAGGGGCAGAGTTGGACACAAAGCTAGTCAGAGCTTTTCTTCCCTTAGAAAGGGTGCCAATTTAGTGGCTCTGGCCTCCTCCTTCACCTGCAGGTCTCTCGACCAGCAAGACACTTTCTGCAGCTCCTGGGACACATGGCTGCATCCACAGCTGTTGTGCAGGGAGCAAGATTTCAGATGAGAGACATTCAGTTTCACTTGAGAACCTATTGGTCTCAGAGAAGAGACCCCCTTTCCAAGTTGGTCCCAGTGACTCGAACCTTGATCCAGGCCCTCCAGTGGTGGCAGGATCAGAGCAATTTAAGATTGGGGGTCCCCTTCATTCCCCCTGCTCACAATTTGACTCTCACTACAGATGCTTCCCTTCTGGGTTGGGGAGCCCACATGGGCGACCTTTCCACTCAGGGAGTGTGGTCCCCCCGGGAATCTCTGCTCCACATCAATTTGCTGGAACTCAGAGCTGTCTTTTTAGCTCTTCAAGCATTTTCTGCATCTGTCCACAACAAGGTGATACAAGTCAGAACAGACAACACCACAACAATGTGGTACATCAACAAACAGGGGGGCACTCGGTCTTCGGCCTTGTGCACAGAGGCAATGAAGTTGTGGTCTCTGGCCTATTCCCTGAACACTTCCCTCATAGCAGTTCATCTTCCAGGGAAGGACAATGTCCTAGCGGATGCTCTCAGCAGGATTTCCCAGGGCCATCACGAATGGTCCCTGGATCTTCAAGTGCTGGGGATAGTCTTTGCCAGATGGGGCACCCCTCAGATAGATCTTTTTGCAGCCCCAGACAATTACAAACTTCCTCTGTTCTGTTGCAGGCCTCCAGTGTTGGGCTCAGTCCCCCTGGATGCCCTTCTCCTGGATTGGGAGGGGAAGTTTCTTTATGCTTTCCCTCCCTTCCCTCTCCTATTCAAAGTATTAGTCAAAATCAGATCTCAGCCTTGCAGGGTGATTCTGATTGCCCGGATGAGCCAGGCAGCCCTGGTACCCTCCTTCTGTCACTGACAATCTATCTTCCCTTTGCCTCCCAGGATTCACAACCTGTTAACTTGTGCCCAGGAAGGGTTTGGTATCCGGACCTCAAATCCCTCAACCTCAAGGCCTGGCTCTTGAGGAGTTAAAGTTGCTGATTTACACCTCTCTCAAGGTGTTCTTGAAATCCTAAAGGCTTCAGAAAGCCTTCCACTAGGGCTACTTATAGTTCTAAATGGAAAAGGTTTTCCATTTGGTGTGCTGGGAAAAATATTTCCCCAGAATCTGCTGATTTGCCCATTGTATTAGATTACATGGTCCATCTTAATTCCTTGGGTCTCAGACCAGCTACCCTGAGAGTCCATTTGGCAGCTGTATCTGCTTTTGTGTCAGCAGGAAAGTCATCCCTCTTTCCACTCACCCTGTGTTTTCCAAGTTTTTAAGGGATTACTCCATACTAATCCACCCTTTAGGGAACCGGCCCTGCCTGGGATCTTAATGTTTGTATTGCCCAGTTAATGCAACCCTTTTGAACCTCTGTTTTTCTGCAGAGCTTAAGTATCTAACTTGGAAAACTGTTTTCTGGTGGCTATCACTTCTGCTAGGCATAAGTGAGTTGCAAGCCTTGTCAGTGGAAACTGACTTTATTTCTTTCCACAGGGATAAGGTAGTCCTTAGGACTAATAGGAAGTTTTACCTAAGGTGGTTTCAGATTTCCATCTTAACCAATCCATCTCCCTTCAGTATTTTCACTGATCACTCCTCTTCTGGTGAGAGGAGGTTGCACAACCTGGATGTTGAGAGCTCTTAGTTACTATATAGAGCGTACCAAAGGTCACAGATTCCAATTCCTCCAACTTTTCCTTACCTATGGTGAAGTTGGGAAAGGCAAACCTGCCACTAAGAGATCATTTGCCAGGTGGATTGTCTCTTGTATCCAATTTTATCAGAAACTGGGGAGAGATCCCCCCTCTGGCTTCAGGGCTCATTCTACCAGGGGTACAGCTGCGTCTCTAGCTGCTGCCAGAGACATCCCTATATTAGAGATATGCCAGGCTGCTACTTGGAAAACGGTACACTCTTTTACCAAGCATTACTCCCTGAATGTCCAGGCCAGGAGAGATGCTCGGTTTGGCACAGCTGTTCTTCAGAGCCTATTCCCTAAGTAGGTTCTGCCCTCCTCCATGGAGGTACTGCTGTGTATTCTGTTATTGTTCATAATATGCAAGACTTCATGTTGTTTGAAGAAAAATTACTCACCTTAGTAATGTTGTTTCTTCTAATGGAGTCTTGCTATATTATGCCCCCCAGCCTGCCCCTCTCAGAACTTCTACTTGGGTGGGGTGCAGGCAACTTAGTGTGGGCACTATTTTATGCCCTTTTAGCGTTTCTCCCCTTTTGGGAGTTTGGGGTGTGTGTATTTTATTATACTGTTGTTTTATTCTCATGTTGTTAGAATTGTGTTAGTAGTTCTGGTCCTCTGACTTGAGTCTTGGGTGTTGGGACCAGCAATGGTTGTTAATATTTAGGTAGCCATTTGGCTAGTGTAGGTTACAGCTTCCACACAGACCTTAGTGAGTTTTTGCTCGTAAAGATCTGACAGTTCAGGTTTGAAATTACATAGATAGAGCTGCTTCTTAGAGCTCTTGCTCAAAGTTCTATTTTGGAATGGTATTAACCATTTCACCTCCGGAGCAGTTCTAGTGGTGGGACAAACTGCTGCTGTCATAATATAGCAAGACTCCATTAGAAGAAACAACATTACTAAGGTGAGTAATTTTTTTCTTTCTGCTCAGTTCAAAGTCGGTTAAAGTTGTCTGTTTCATTCCGAATTTATTTCTGCATTGTCGGTTCAGGCTCTGTCTGTGGTACCATGAGTATTTAGATAGTTTCTCTGTTATTTGGGGAAATTGTAAAACTTGTATTCAAACAGCATGAAGTCTTTCTATATTATGACTATTGCAGTTTGCCCCAGACTTAGAACTGCTCCGAGGTGAAAGAGTTAACTTCCATGCAGAGCATGGAGTTTAGAGCGCGAGCTCGGTTCAGAAGCTCTGTTTGGCTGGTTTGACACGAAACCGTCAGATTCTTTACTCCGCCTCACTGAACAGTCGCTCGGAGATTCCTCCTGTTGCTCGGTTCATTTCTTGATTTAAAGCGCTATTTCTCGGTTTAATTTAACTACGAGTTCATTATTTTAACTGCAAAACCGATCGGTTCAGGCTCTGTCTATGGTAATCGTAAGTAATAGATAGGGTTTTTTCTGTGTGGAACTTGTAAAGTATTATCGGTTGGTTGAACCGATCGAGTTATATTTAAATATAAGTTTAAAGCTTTTTAAGGCTTTTTAGAGTGCGGTTCCCAGTTCTTATCGGTTCTAAAAAAAACGGATTTCATTACGGTTTTTTCCACGACCCGTGACACGGTTTGGAACCGATAAGGGTGTCTTGCCTGGCACTGCCATCAAAAGGGCAAGTTGGTTGGTTAGGCTGGCATCATGTCCGAGAAACCCAAAAGAAAAACCGGGCCCACTGGGTTTCAACACTGTAGTGTCTGTGGGAAGCCTTGCCAAGGCTGACCCACACTCTATGTGTCTATTGTCTGGGGTTTGACCACCTCAATTCAGACTGCCAGATTTGTAAAATTTCCTGCAGCCACCCTGGACAAGAGAGTGGGCAGGCTCAGGAATGAGGCCAAAAAGTCTGCTGACCGGATGGCATGCTGCTCGGTGCCAACCCAACTGAGGGAGTGCCTCCTGACTAGGGCTAGACTTCAAGTAACGAAAAGCTGGCCCTGAGGAGCCAGTTCCAGCAAAGAAATCTAAAAATCAGCAGGTTTGAGTCCAAAATTCTTCTCCAACTGCTGCTGAGATAGCCAGGGCAATACAGATTGTCCAGTCCCTGTCCCTGTTTCCCTCGAACCGCCACTGTCTGGCAAAGGTCGGTTCGGTCGGTTCAGTGGTTCAGGATTATGATATAGAAGAGTTCTATGAACCAGAGGAGGGGATGAGGATTATGATCAGTGTGAATGTGACTTTGAAAGTCTGGATGTGCCCATTGAACGGACATCTCTCCAGACAGACCTTCAGGTGAGTCTCCCTAGGCTTTCTGAGTCCCTTCTCATTTTTGTTTTATAAAAAGTTGCTGAGACCCTCCAGCTTCCCTTAAAGGAGGCTTTGGATGAGCAAGAGGAGCCTGACTATGTGGAGATGATGGATATCCCAGAGTCCAGGAGGTTGTCCATCCCTTTACATAAATCTTTTAGAAAACAAACAATAAAAATTTTAGAAGCTCCTAATTCTGTGCCTCCTGTGGATAAAAAGATGGACAGGAGGTACACTTTGTCAGGTCCTGATACAGACTTTCTTTCACAGCAATGCAGTCTTGTTGGGGTAGTTCAGGCTGCAGCCTGTGATAAAGCTAATATTCCACTGGCTTCACATCCTCCTGACAAGGATTCCAGGAAGATTGATGCCATAGCCAAAAAACAATACATGGCAGCATCCTTGGGACTCAGACAAGCTAACTATATGGCTTATGTTGCAAGATACCAGAAATCTAGATGGGATACTGTCATGGCCTTAGCCAAACAGGTCCTGCGCCAGCGCAAAGGAGCTGGAGCAGGTGGCTCTTGATGGTATTGAGGAATCTAAGGTGCAATTCCATGCTACAGTGGATTCTAACGATGTATCCTCTAGAGTCATGGCTACATCTGTGGCTTTTTGAGATTGGCCTGGCTCAGGTGTACTACTTTGTCACAGGATACCCAGTCTAAGGCTATTGATTTTCCTGTGGTGGAAATTCTCTGTTTGGGGGCAGACAGAGAATTATATGAAGAAAATGGATGAATATAGAACCACTTACAGAGTGCACAAGCCAAGGAGCAGCAAGCCACTCCTCAGAGGCAGCCCCAGGGGGTAGGGTGAAGCCTTTTCACAGGCCTTTTACCAGACTCAGGCCCGTCCTCTTCAGCCTATGTACAGAGGGGGTTCTTCAGAGGGAGAGGCAGGCGGGGTTCGAGCAGGCCTGCTCCCACCCCTCAGCCTAAAGCCCCTGCCAAACAGGCACCCTGATGGGATGCCCAGGGTTGGCTCTCCACTACCTGTAGGGGCAGGTTGGCTCACTTCGTCCAGGACTGGCAGTCTTTAACTTCAGACAGGTGGGTCCTGGAAGTAGTGAGCCAGAGTCTGGTTCTCAGCTTCAAGAAATTTCAAAGATGAGAGCCAGATCTTTTCCACCTGCAAACGCTTTAGAGACTCTTGCTTTGGAAACAGAAGTCTCAACCCTCCTGGCTCTCAGAGCAGTAGAAAAGGTTTCTCCCCTTCACCAGGGCAAGGGTCTGTACTCCAGGTACTTCCTTACCCCAAAAAAGACAGGAGAGTGGCGGCCTATCCTGGATCTAAAATATCTAAACAAGCACCTTTTAAAGCCAAAGTTCAAAATGGTGACACTGGGAATGATTTTACCCTCCCTAAGGCCAGGGGTGGCTAGCCTCCTGGACCTCAAAGATGCCTACTTCATGTTCTTATCAGAGCTCCCATGAAAGTACCTCGATTTGAACTGCCCTCAGGCCATTATCAGTTCAGAACAATGCCCTTCGGCCTCACTTCTGCCCCAAGGGTGTTCACAAAGTGTCTGGCAGTAGCAGTCGCTCGCCTAAGAAGGCAAAGGATTGCTATTTTTCCCTACCTGGACGACTGGCTCATTGTGGGTCAGTCTCCAGACCAGCTCAAATCACACCTGCTAGTTACCCAGCAGCTGCTTACCTCTCTGGGATTTCTTCTCAATCTTCCAAAGTCAGTTTTGGAACCTGTCCAGGTACTCACCTTCATAGGCGCAGAACTGGATACCAAGCAGGCCAGAGCCTTCCTTCCCTTTTTTTTTTACAATTTCCACATAGTTAGTCAGTGAGTGTTTGCTCGTAAGAATCTGACGGTTGGGTTTCAAAGCGCTGCAGACAGAGACTTCAACCGAGCTCGAGCTCAACGTTCTATGCACTGCATAGAAAATTATCCCTTTACTCTCTGGGGCAGTTTAAAGGCTGGAGCTAACTGCAGATTGTCAGAATACAGCAAGACTCCATTAGAAGAAACACAATTACTAAGGTGAGTAATTTTGTCATCTCTGCTATTGGTTAGCTTCTTGGGAGCCTCCCGTAGGGCTTATTCTACCAAACAAACTGCTGCCTCAGTGGCTGCTTCCAGGGATATCCCCATACAGGACATCTGTAGGGCTACTTCCTGGAAGTCAGAACACACCTTCATTTCCCACTGCTGCATCAACCTCAAGTCACCCTGGGATGTACGTTTTGGGACCATGGTTGTCTAATCTCTGTTTACCAAGTAGGGGTTGTGCGCCTTGTCCCCTCCTCCCAGAGAACTGCTAGGAGTCTGATGGTATGTTGATAAGTGAACCATTTTCATGCCCCTAGAAGAATAGGTTACTCACCTGTAACTGTAGATCTTAGTTTGAGGGGGAGCTCTTGCAGCAGGTAACACCATTAGGACTATGCCGCCATGCACTAGGACCCCACGGAAAACTTCTAGCTAGCAGTCCAGGCAGGGGACCCCCACCCCCCAGTGCACCACCTCAGTTCTTTTACCACCACTGACCTGCTAGTATCAATTCCACAGGCGCCTCTACTTGATCGACTGCCATTTCGCCTTGCATGATTATTTAATCGTTTCATTATTTCTTCCAGATCTTTTTCAGTTTAGTGCATGTCTTCTTCTTCACAGTGCTGTCGAAGTGTGCGTACGGCAAGCAGATCCTGGCGAGAGATGGCCACTCAGCCTTCCTGATCTGCTTGGGCCCAAACCACCAGCTGGACGACCGCCACATTGCCAAAAGTTTAACAAAAACTCGCATCCGCTCTCTCAAGGCTCTCAAGGCGTACCTATTGGAACAACAAGTGGTTGCCATGCAGAGGACCCATTGTGGACACAGCTCCTCCTCTTCAGCCAGGGCTCCTCCCCAAGAGAAGAGATCGGGCGGGAAATACCACCGTAAAGGTAAGAAGAGAGCCAGGTCAGAATCCCACCCTAGGTCTCACACAAGATCTCTGCTTCTTCCACCTCGGCAGGAGTTCAGAGTCGTCGCCCCGCCCCCCCCCATGGCTGTTACCAGGATTGTCTACGAGATGGCCTTTCTCACTAACAGGGCAAGGAGTCTTTCCAGCCATGGACATTCGTCTGCCCCTGTGTCCTTGGCCCTTGGGCCCCACAAGCAGTCACTTGGGTCAGCACCAAGGGACAGGCGTCCTTTTCGAGCGGTAGAACTGATACTGCCGCCCAAAAATCCTCAGGGTCGTCCGACTGGCACAAAGGGTCAGGCGACTCCAGATGCCAGGAGGCCGTTAAGCGACGGACGCCTCCATTGCCTGAAGACAGGGCGACATCCGCCTCGGAGGGTTGATAGACTATGGGACCCTCCTATTCGGCATCGGAGACGGACCAGGCACCGCCATCTGAAGCGGCTTTCTGCTCTGAAAGAGCGGCTGTCCGAATAGGCGTCTGTTACACCCAAAGACTGGGTGCCCAGGTCCATAGACAGTCAGCTGACTCTTCCACCTCCTCCTCCCAAGGAGCTGGACGCCAGATCCCAGGGACGTTTGGCATCACAGGACAAGGCCCCATCGGCTCCGACACCCGAGGACCAGTCAACAACACCCAAAGCACCACAAGGGCCGCCGCCAGGACCCTCGAACGTCCCTACCTTGCCACCACAGCCCGTCGTTCAACTGGCGGAAGTAGGGGCCCTAATTAACTCATGACGGAACACCATCAAAAATGACTTGCTGCCCAGACCACAGGAGCCATTCCCTACCCCTAGAGTTCTTCCGCCTCTGGCCTCGCCTAGGGAGCCCTCACCTCAGAGGCCAAAACAACCTCTCCTGACGCCAGATCGCCCTTCATCAGGGGATGACAACCGGGGTTGCCAGCTCCCAGTGATCGCAAAAGACACCTATCTTCTGTTCCTTTTTCCAGGGGACGTCCACACTCTTCCTCAGGGAAGATGCAGGGGATTCCTTCTTCTACTACTCAGAGGACGAGCTCCCCTTGCCCTCTCCGGATCACAAAAAGGACTCTCCAAGGTCCTCTCCGGATGATCCGTCCTTACTCGAATGTGATGAGGCACATCCAGGTCTTAAACCAGTGGGACACAGAGGAGCTTGACCCAGAATGCCGCCACCTGGCCAGGTTCCTCAGGGCAACCGACCCTAGGCCTCTGATTGTTCCCCACACTTCGCGAACCCTTCCAGGATGTAACAAAATTGGCCTGTAAGCATCCGTCCACTACTTCAGCCGTGCCCAGAAAAGCGGACCGACTGTATAAAACCTCAAAAGGGGAACCCTATCTTAGTGAACAGCCGAAGGTGGACTCCATGGTGCTCACTGCAGCACATGGCAGGGTGCAGCAGCTCAGATGTGTGAGCTCTCAAATGGGCCGTAAGGTCTACTTCTCAGCTACCTGCACTGTCAGGTCGCTATTTTTTTTGGCAGATATGGTCATGTACCTAAAATCATTATGGAGCAAGGCATTAAACATGGCTAAGGCTCAACTGGACTCGGACGGCAAGTCGGAACTCATGGCTGTCATCCAGTTAGGAACAGATGTTGGCAAGCATGTTCTTTATTTTATTTTATTTTATTTTGACAGCAGTTTGGAAATTCTTTGAGCTATAGGCTCATTTACAAAGGTACCTTGTCACAGTAAGACATAACACAGTACAACAGTAAATTAAGACAGCAATAAGTACAGAAATACAGCAAGTTGGTACAGGCAGGAGTGATGCAACAATAACAGAGTTAGGTTAACACTAGGCAGCTTAGTAGGAAGCTTTGTCATAAATATTAAGTAGGGCCTAGACTAGTGGCATTTGCAGCTTCGGGTGTTAAATAGGTGGTTCCATAAGGACGTTTTGAAGCATGATATAGATGGGGTTTCGGAGATGGAAGGGGGCAGCGTATTGAACCAGGAGGGGGCCCTAAAGCTGAAGGCTCTTTGGCCGTGTGAGGTGCTAATTCTAGGAATAGCAAGAGAGGATTTCCCAGAGGTCCGAGTTTGAACTAGTGGGACAGAGCGGCTGATAGTAGCGGTCAGTCATGGCGGGGATAGTCCAAGGAGGGTCTTTTTAGTAAGGTTACAGGTCAGATATTTGAGGTGCTCGTTAAGATCAAGCACCAGGGCTTTAGAGTATAGCAGACAGGTGTGAGTTAGCCTAGGCACCCCAGTAATTAACCTGCAGGCCTTGTTTAAAATAGTGCGAATTTTATGGAGCGCGGTCTGATCAGCAGCACCATACACTGGCAGCCCATAGTCCACTAGTGACATGATGGAAGAGGTGACTGCAAGTCGGAGAGCCTCAGGAGGGAGGCAGTTTTTATACTGGTGTAAGATGCCCAGATGGATATTAGTAGCAGTGGCAAGGGCAGATATGTGTCCATGAAAGGAGAGAGAGGGGGGTCAAAATAGATCCCCAGGTATTTATAGGAGCAAACTTGTTCGAGTGGGAAGGAGGACCCAGAGTGAATGAGAATTTTGAAGTTGCAGGATTTGTTTTGAGGGTGAGCGAAGATCATGGTTTTTGGTTTTTTAAGATTTATCACCAGTGTATGTTCTTTGAACCAGCCCTCGGTTTCAGCGAAAGACTTCTGCAGGGAGTCCTGGAGGGCAATAGGGTTACGATCTAAGGCAAAGATGATAGCATCATAAGCGTACAATAATATGTTACCAGAGCAGGAGCGTGGAAGGGTGTTAAGGTAAAGGGAGAAGAGTAAGGGGCCCAGGATGGAGCCCTGGGGAACCCCAGAAAGGATGGGACAGATGTCTGAGTGGGTCCCGTTAATTTTTACACGCTGTGAGCGGTTAGACAGATAACTGGCGCACCAGGAGACAGGCCCAGCGGCAAAACCGGAGAAACTAAGGGCATCAAGAAGGAGGGGGGTGGGAGACAGTGTCGAAGGCTTTAGAGAGGTCCATGAAAACAGCACCAGCCAGAGAACCCAAGTCTAAGGAGGAGTGGAGAAAGTTGGAGAACTCCAGAAGGGCAGTGCTGGTGCTATGGCCTGCACGAAAACCGTGCTGCTCAGGACAGAGGGCATTGTAGTTAGTGAGGTAGTCAGAGATTTGCGAAGCCACCACCTTTTTCAAGGCTTTGGAGAGAGGAGAGAGAATGGAGATAGGCCGATAGTTTCCAGCCACAGACCTATCACCACCTTCAAGAATGGGGGTGACTGTGGCGATTTTCCAGGCAGACGGAACCTTCCCCAGGCAGAGAGATTGATTGACGAGGCAAGTGATCGGGGTAAGGACCGCATCTAAGACCAGCCTAAGGATACATGGATCCAGGGTGTCACTGCGGGAGCTCTTACGATTCGGCAGACACGGCTGCCAGGGCAGCAGCTGTAGGGGTGTGCATGAGGAGACACATCTGGCTGTGAGTGTCAGGGTTCCACCAGGACCTTCAAGATGCCATACTAGACGCACCTTTCCAGGGGTCGGTTCTCTTTGGCCCGGATACTGAAAAGCTGTTTACAGTTCTTCAAGATTCAGGAAAAGCGGCCTCCGACGTACATAGAATGTACAAGTCTGAACTGGACACTGCTCGACGGCGGCGCTTTCATAAAAACCAGGGTCAGCAAGGAAGGCGCTAGCAACCAAAGGGGTTCAAAAGAAGAGGCCCTCCCTTCCTTCAGGTACCCAGGGCCGAAAGTGCCAAACGGCCAGACCCCCTTGCCCTAACCCCTGCGCCTCGGCATGACTCCTACCAGCCCTCCCTCCTCCCTCTGTTGGAGACCCAGGGGAGGCTGTAGGAGGAGGATGGTCCAGTATCACCACAGATCAGTGGATTCTCCAGCTTATCAAAAGGGGGTACACTCTGGAGTTCATCCAGATCCCAACGGACAGCCCACCCATCCCTTCCCACTGCTCCTCATCCCACGCCACTCTCCTATGGGCAGAAATCCAGGCCCTGCTAGAGAAAATGGCAATTCAGGTAGTACCCCCAGGTCAAAGAGCCAAGGGATACTACTCCCACTTCTTCTTAGTCCCAAAGAAGATGGGGGATCTCCGTCCCATTCTAGATCTGAGTCAACTGAGCACATACATTAAGTACAGAAGGTTCAGGATGGTGACACTGCCTGGCCTGTTGCCCATGATCCGCCAAAGAGACGGGCTCTTCTCCCTGGACATGCAAAATGCTTATATGCATATACAAATCCTGCCGTTCCACAGGAAGTACCTCCGCTTTACCTTCCAAAGGAGAGCACTACCAGTTCAGAGTGCTGTTGTTCGGCCTTTTATCGGCACCAAGGGTCTTCGCCAAATGCCTGGCGGTAGTGGCGGCGACCCTCAGGAGAAGGGGTCTTTTCGTCTACCCCTACTTGGATGACTGGCTGCTTACAGCATCATCAGAGGACCAGCTGCATCAGTCACTGTGGGAGATTTTCAGCCTTTTTAGGTCCTGGGCATACTTATGTATCTCCCCAAGTTATGCCCCTGCCCTACCCAGAGACTGCAGTACAACAGTGCGGTCCTGGACACCGTCCAGGGAAGGGCCTTTCTACCCAACGACCAAGCAGACAGACTGCGAGTGGTCACTCAAAGGGTAATGGCTTCCAGTTCAGTCCTGGCCAAAGTGGTGCTTCAACTCCTGGGCCATATGGCTGCAGCCATCGCAACAGTTCCCCTTGCTCGTCTGCACATGAGGGTCTTGCAGTGGAACCTCAGAGTTCAATGGGACCAAGGCACGGACAACCTCGATCATCTGATCCAAATCTCCAATGCTGTCTTTCGGTCCCTGGATTGGTGGGTCATCCTGGCTCAACTAGACACGGGGGTACCTTTTCAACATCCCAGTCAGTGATCCAGATAATTTTTAGGATTCAGAAGTGTTTACTACTACCTTTTTACGCTTGGTAGTATTTTCATCCAAAAGGTAGTACTGTCATCGACGGTCTCATCTCGTGCCCCCCACGTCTAAACAAGTCTCAATCCCACTGGATGCCTGCAGTCACTGACTGTCTATTACTGCTGTGGAGTCATACTGTGACCTTATTTTTAACATTGTCATGTAACAGTCCCTCTAACCAGCCAGTGAGCAACTCCTGTCCCCACCCCTACAGGTTCCTCTGTAGTGCCATGGCTGCTAGCATCTCATGGTACTGCCAACTTTGTACATGTGTGCCACATATTGTAAATTTGCAGGGTGGGGAAAAAACTTCCTAAAATCAGAAAGAGGGAGTATTTCAGTCCAAATTGATAGTAAAATACTGCTTTACTTCTCTTATCTCTTCCCCTGATCCCAGTCCTCCGCAAATTCTGACAGATGCCTCATGGCTGGCCTGGGGGTGCACCGCGCATCCCATCAGATGAGGGGCTCTTGGACCTCGGCTGAATGTGCTCTCCATATAAATGTCCTGGAGATGAGAGCCGTCCTGAACGCCGTGCAGGCCTTCCAAGGGGTACTCTCACCTGGCCCTCTGCTGGTCCAGTCGGACAACACTACAGTAGTCTTCTAGCTCAACAAGCAAGGGGGCACTCATTCTTAGCCCCTTTGCAGAGAGGCCATGAGAGTTTGGTATTGGGCAGTGGATCATAACCTGGAAATCTTAGCAGTTCACGTACCAGGGATACATAACGTCCTCGCAGACACCCTAGGCCGCTCTCACTCTGGTCATGAATGGGAGCTACTGCAGGCAGTAGCAGATGACCTATTCGAAAGATGGGGCTAGCCAGAACTGGACCTCTTTGCGTCCCCACACAATGCCAAACTGCCCAATTTCTGCTCACTAGATCCAGGGCCTGGTGTTTTCTGGTGCGACGCATTGTCCCTCTCCTGGACAGGGAGGTTTCTGTATTCCTTTCTGCTTCTGCAGAGGATACTGCTCAAGCTCAAACACTTTTTAACCAGGCACTCACCCACGACCAGTGAAAACACTGGCACTGCAGTATGATAATAAAAAACATTTATTTAAAATGCAAGACTGCCTGACGCGTTTCTGGTCGCCATGACCCGTTCTCAAAGGCTAAATCACACTAAGACGTTACACCAATAAATATGTTTAGACATAATGACATTTAAATTGCAACTCGATCATAAACAAATAGAAAACACAGTATAATTAGATCACTTAATTAAACATAGAAGCAGACAGATTTTAGAAAACACATAATTTAAAACATAGCACGAGAAAAAGGGAACTGAGGAGTATGTTGCAGCTGGAGATTAAAGAACAAAAATATCCCAACACACACTTTAGTTGTAGACCTAATAATCTGAAGCATTTTTAAAAACCTTGTAAAGGAAGAAAAATGATGAACTGTAATAAGGCAGGTGTGATTTATTTGGCAACCTGTACTTGTGGGGCGTTTTATGTGGGGAAAACAGAAAGAAGTTTCAAGATAAGAGCTGGTGAGCATCAAAGGGCAATAGTACATAAAGATGTGACATATGCTATGGCAGCACATATTGTGACAAATCAGTTTGGAAATGGAGAACATAGTTTAAAGTATTTGGCAATAGAAAAAGTATGCCCTAATCCAAGAGGTGGAGATTTTAGAAACTTTCTGGATTTTTAAAATTAAAAGCACATGTAAATCCAGGTTTGAATTGGGGCTTTGATATAAAACCATTTTTGGTAAAAAGACGTTGAAGTTTTTGTGAATAAGCAAACAATCATTTAATGAATAGAATTGTTTTTGTCTTTTTAAAACGAGCCCAGAAGGAGAAATACGATGTCAGAACTTAGTTTTGGGATGTAAATGAATCATAAATTTTAGGTGGTGGTGGTAACAGTTTTTTATCTGTTTGGGAAGGGTTGGACTGATTAAAACATTTTTTTTTTCCTTTAGAAGGTTTTTAAAAATGCTTAAGATTATCAGGTCTACAGCTAAAGTGTGTGTTGGGATAGTTTTGTTCTTTAATCATCTCCAGCTGCAACATACTCCTCAGTCCTCTTTTTCTTGTGCTATGTTTTAAATTAATTATGTGTTTTCTAAAATCTGTCTGTTTCTGTGTTTAATTGATTGAGTGATCTAATTATACTGTGTTTTCTATTGGTTTATGATCAAGTTGCAATTTAAATGTCATGTCTAAACATATTTATTGGTGTAATGTCTTAGTGTGATTTAGCCTTTGAGAACGGGTCATGGTGACCAGAAACGCATCAGGCAGTCTTGCATTTTAAATAAATGTTTTTTATTATCATACTGCAGCGTCAGTGTTTTCACTGGTGGTGGGTTAGTGCCTGGTTAAAAAGTGTTTGAACTTCTGAGTTTACCAAGAGCACCCCCTCCTTGTGCAAGCCCTTTTTTGTGTGTTTTACTGGTCAAGCTGTAGACAGAAGGTGCTCGCATAATTCTGGTAGTGCTCTTCTGGCCTCGACAAATTTGGTTCCCCCTACTACAACAGTTGGCACTGGAACCACCGGTCCTATTACCCGTCTACTCACTTGCTCTTCTAGAAGCAGGGGGACCTAGTACATCCGGATCTTCGGTCTCTGCATCTGCATGCATGGCTCCTGCAGACTTAATCAGAGACAGATTTGGAGCATCTCCCAGGGTGGCAGAGGTTCTTGTGGCAGCGAGGAAACCCTCTACTAGGTCAACATATGCCATGAAGTGAAAGCGTTTCTACTTCTGGGCATCCCCCTGTTCCCTAGATTCCTTTCACTGTCCAGTGGAATCTATGCTGGAGTACCTTCTTTCCCTGTCGGACATGGGTCTCAGCTACTCATTAATTAAGGTGCATCTTTGTGGGCTTTCAGCTTATCATGCACCGCAGGATGAGAAAGCTCTGGCACAACTGGACTTGTGCAAGACCTTTTTAAGAGGCATCTTGCATATCAAACCCCCTAGGAGGGATCCTGTTTCTCCTTGGAACCTTCTTTTTGTGTTAGAAAAGCTTACTTTGCCTCCCTTTGAGCCAGTTGCGAGCTTCGCTTTCTCTCTTGGAAAGCATTGTTTGTAGTTGCCATTACTTCCGCTCAAAGGATTTCCGAGCTACAGCCTCTGATGTGTAAAGCGCCTCATCTTGTTTCTCACAGGGACAGAGTAGGCCTGCGTACGAACCCTAAGTTCCTTCCGAAGGTAGTGTCTGAATTTACTTTAAATCATGACCTACAAATACCAGTTTACTTCCCAGAGTACTCAAGCGGGGAGGCCTTGTTACATACTCTGGAGGTACATAGAATTCTTCATTACTATGTAGACCGTACTAGTTCCTTCAGTAAGACAGACCAGTTGTTTGTCTCTTTTGCTCACAGTTTACTGGGAGCTCCTGTGACCAAGCAGACCTTGGCCAAGTGGCTGGTCAGTTGTATTACTTTCTGTTACCAGAAGTACGACAAACCCTTACCGGGACTGGTTAATGGTCATTCCACCAGAGGGGTCGCTACGTCCTTTCATCCCTCAGGAAGGTTTCTGCAGCAGATCTCCGTGCAGCTACTACTTGGAGTTTGGGCCACACTTTTGTCAGGCACTACAGTATGGGCATTGCTTCCAGAAAGAGAGCAGGTTTTGGCCTAACAGTCCTCGAGGGACTCCTCTCCTGAGTTTGTCTAGGGCTTTGCTTACAGTCCTCCACCCATCTGACCTGGATCTCTTTTTTGTATTGCTTGGGACTGAGCCGTAATGGTGTTACCTGCTGCAAGAACTCCCCCTCAAAGTAAGACAGTACAGTTCCATAAGAACTTACTGTAACAGTAGATCTTCGAGAGGAGCTCTTGCAGCAGGTGGTCATCCCACCCACCTGTAGTTCTCTCTGGGGGATGGGAGATCCTCCTCGGTTTCCCATCCTATACATCAGCCGGGTCTCCGGCGGGAGAACTGGGGTGGTGCCAGGGGACTGCCCCCTATATATCCTAGGGGAGGGGTGGGGCAGACATCAGGGGGCAGTCCCCCATCTGGACTGTTAGCTAGAAGTTTTCCGTGGGGTCCTATTGCCTGGAGGTGTAGTCCTAATGGTGTTACCTGCTGCAAGAGCTCCTCTTGAAGATCTACTGTTACAGTACGTTCTTACGTAACTGTACTTTCTAGGAGTGGTGTGTTCACATCTAAACAACCCAGCCTCGCCTGGCAAGTGGAACTTGGTCCTGCTTTTATCGTGCTAGATCTGTTTGGGGGGGATATATATATATATATGTCCAGGTGGTGGGAGGAGCCTAGCTTAAAGGCGTGTGGCCAATCATTGTCGTCTAGCGGAACTGCCAGAGTGTGGGTGTGAACCATATATCACTCCTAGAACTACGGTTACAGGTGAGTAACCTAGTGTTTTGTTTTGTAATTCATCTACTATGGATGGTCCAGCAAAACATCTTTTCTCAGTTGGGTCCTGCTGCTTCCCGTTTCTGCAGCTGAGTGGACTGGAGCACTGGGAAGCTGAGTGACTTGAACAAAGTCACCCTGTAAGTGTTTGGCTCTTGAGGGGTTTGAACCTGTTGTATCAGTTTTCAAGACAGTGCTGTAACCACTACAGATCATGCTGCCTCCCTGAAAATCTCCCAAATGTATTCACAAAATCAAATGTAACATGAAACTCCCCACAGGAGAAGTGAAACTTTGAAATGCGGATTATTTCGAGAAATGAATCTAAATTCTGTCAAAGTAAGTTGCTTCTGTTTGCCATCCTGTCTAATGTTAAGTCTTTTCTTTCTCTCTCTCCTCCTTTAGCCTCATGACAAACACTGTAGTCCAGACATACAACACAGGCCGGCCCGTGTGGAGTTGCTGCTGGTGCATGGATGATGCAAACTACATATATGCAGGCCTGATCAATGGCTCCGTCTTGGTGTATGATATAAGAGACACAAGCACACATGTGCAGGAGCTGCAGCCGCAGGGATCAAAGTATGGAGCTGCTTGTCACTGGGATCGATAAAAATGTTGGGGATCCTACTGTCTCTACTCTCTACTGTCTGATAAGATGTGGGATATAACCCCCCCCCCCCAAATCCAGTTTCTGGTTTGAAGTGATACCCATTGTTAATAGCACCAAAGAAAATGGCACACAGCATCACAAAACGACCATTTTCATCAAATGTGATGTAATAATTCTAGAATGAGATGGTCTGTTGATAGGTTGCAGAGAGTAGCCTGCATCTTCAACTCGGTGGCCTGGTAGAGAGCAGAGCTGTTTACTCAGCTCCAGATGTGCCTAGTGCACATTGCTAAGTGGTGTCTCCCTTGCAGTCATTTAACAAGTGGGACTAAGTGTGTCATTGCCAGATGTCTGTTATGGGGTGAAATGTGGTGCAGCTGATGCTTTGCCAGCCATGTCATGGGGCTATAAATGATTAACTCTACCACATGCTATACATCCTGTTTCTCCCAGCATTGTGCTCCAGGCAATGAATGTGACTTGAGAGGGAGTGTGAGGGGAGCTGCGCTAACTGCTTAGTTAGATGGGCATGAGTGAGACAGGCCGTACTGCTGGGAAATATCTCCAAACCTTAGGTAATTGCTCTAGTGAGGCAGTTCAGAATCCAAATTGGATCAGGTAACTTGGGGGTCAAAAAGTCAAATTACGAAGAAGTTGTTTGGGGATGGAGCAGGTCATCCAAACCCTTTCCCCTTCCTCCTGCATGGGCAGGACCTAAAGCAACCAGAACTGTAGTAGAAACAGAATTTTTTTGGCAGATAAGGACCGCTTTGCCCACCTAGTCTGTCCTTTAAATGCTTAACTCCCTGTCAGGATTTGAACTGCTGATATTTTACTTGCTAAGAAAACACACATTCATTGTGCCACTGAGCTGCAGGGTTCATTTCAAATGTTTGCCTGTGTGGGACACTGACCCACTGGGTAAGAAAAGTGGGGGGTTACATGAAAAAATAATGGGTCTTATTGTTCAACCAAGCCCAGATTTTTAAAACAGCTGTGTAAAACTGTTAGAGCATTGAGCCAGATTGTCCCCAAGAAAAAGAGGTGGTTCAAATTGAGCACTGCTCTAATGGTCCATATAGTTAAAGGAGAACTCTATTTAACCTTCAGGTCTGCATTTCAAACGATGGGGAATCCATCAGTGTGTGATGCCTTACAAACGGCACCGGTTTGCAGGAGTGTGCTGCCGCTGAACTGATGCCATTTGAAAGGCTCATTGAGGTAACACCATTAGGACTATGCCGCCAGGCACTAGGACCCCATGGAAACATTTCTATCTAGCAGTCCAAGGCGGGGGACCACCCTGACATCTGCCCCACTGTGCCGCGTGGTATAAAGGGGACAGTCCCCCCAGCACCACCTCAGTTCTTTTCCCGCCGTCTACCCCTAGTATTGGCTCCATGTATGCGCCTCTCGCAGTCTACCACCATTTTCATGCTTCACGCAGTACTGGTTGTTAGTGATTTTTCTCCTCGCCATTTTTCTCATTTTGTGCATGTCTTCTTCATCCTCACAGCTGCAGAAGTCTGAAGTGCACGTGCAGCAAGCAGATCCCAGCTAGAGACAGCAATTCAGCCTGCCTTATCTGCCTTGGCGTGGGCCACAAGCAGGACAACTGCCCACATTGCCAAAAGTTTAACAAAAAGACTAGAATCCGCTGCCTCAAGACATTGAAAGCATATCTGCTGGAACAGCAAGTGGCTGCAGTGCAGAGTCCTCAGCCAGGGATTCCTCCCTCAGAGAGAAGAAATCTGGTAGAAAGCGCCATCATAGAGACAAGCACCATCATAGAGACAAGGACTGAGCCAGGTCAGAATCCCGCCCCAGATCCCCCCATAAAACCTCCACATTCTCTGCCTCCAGCGGAAGGTCGGAATCTGTCCCCGCCCCAGCCCTTTGACTCTTCCCAGGGTTACTGTGAAGAAGACTTCCGCCTCTTCCCATACGCAGGACAGTGAGTCTTCTGGGCCTGGGCAATTGTCCACCCCTGTGTCCCTGGCTTTAAGGCCCCACATACAGTCACTAGGGTCTAAGTCAGACGGCAGGAGTCTTCTACGGGTGGCAAGTCGGAGTCTACCGCCCATAAGTCCTTGGCATCATCCAACAGGTCGAGGGGGTCAGGCGACTTCACCAGACACCAGGAATCAGAGCACCATCAGAAGCACCAGCCACCTCGTGACAGGGCGTCGACTGCTTCAGAAGGTCACCAGACCACAGAGCTTTCTGATTCAGCTTCAGAATCAGACCAGGCACCCCCTCCTAAACGTCCGTATGCTCTGAAAGACTAGATGTTGGACCAGGCGATTGATTACACGCATGAGAATCAGACGCCCGGGCCTCTCGAACAAGGTTCAAACCCCTCCACCCCCACCTCCTCTTAAGGAGCCAGACGTCCAACCCCGGGGGCCACTACCACAGGAGGAGCAGTGCCACCGGTCCCAGTGCCTGATAGCAAAGAGCCGGCGGACTGCATCAGACACACCGCAAGGGCCGCTGCCAGGAGCCCCAGAATGTCCCTACCCTGTCGCCAGCGCAGCCTGTCCTCCCATTGGTGGAGGTAGGAGCTTTGTTTAATTCATGGTGGAACACCATAAAAGGGGATCTTACTTCGAGAAACAGCTGTTGCAGCAAGTTACACCATTAGGACTGAAGCCGGCAGGCAGCAGGACCCCACGGAAAACTTCTAGCTAGCCACATACAGCGGAGGACCACCCCTAGCATCACATACATCATATAAAGGGTGGTCCCCCAGAATTCTTGAGTTCTTTTCCCACTGTCGACTCGCAAGCATCGGCTCCACAGAGACCTTCAGCTATCGAACGACACCATCACTTGAGTATTACTTCTTTATTTCTTATTTTCGACAAAGTTCAGATTTCTTTCTTTCATATGTAGTCTTCCCCGACGTCATCTGTCAAAAGGCACTCCTCAGAGTGTGCTTGTGGAAAACAAATTCCTTTTAAGGATAAGCACACGGCCTGTGTCAGGTGTCTAGGCCCAAATTATGACACTAAAGCCTGCTCCATTTGCCAAAACTTTAACAGCCGCATGAGTGTCCGTTGACAGAAAGTTTTGTAGACCTTGCTTTTAGAAAGAAGATTAGCAGCCGTGCAGAAAAGTTCCTCCTCATGGGAAGAGCCCCCGACAGAATGTCCTAAGGACCAACGACCGACGGAGGTCCACTCTCACAGAAAGGATGTTACCTTGTCCATACCGGACATCGGCCTATCCAGACATTCGGACGACAAAGGTACCGACGCCGGGGTCGAGCAACTCAGCAGTGACCAGGCATCAGGAGATGAGGAAGTAAACCTTCCACGTGACCCTACGCCAACCAAAGATCACACAAGGGGTGCGTCAGGCCACAAAATGTCACACAGGTGATGGTCAGACGGCACCTCGAGAGGAACTGATGCCATGGTACTCTTCAGGCCTCGACATTTCCGAGGTGAAGGAACTGTTTTCCTATTGGTGGGAAACCATTAGTAAGGACATAGTTTCCATCAAACCACCGGTAGAGAATCTGCCTCCTCCAAAGGAGAAATGCCCGGACAGACCACCCCCTATGGGGAGAGTCCCAAACCTAGGGGCCAGTCTAAGGAAAAGAAATCACACAAGGGGAAGAAGCGTCCGAGGTCTCCTTCACAGACCCCTTCCCGCTCTCCCAGTGTGCACAGACCTAAAAAGCACCACAAGAGGTCAGACTCGTCATCTTCGGACGAGTCTCACTCCTCCTCTTTGGAATCTTCCAGGTCAAGCTGTCCATTAAGTATCCCTTCACCAGTCCCAAGGAATCTGCCTTGGCCCCTCCCCCCAATGACCAGACATTTATGGATATAATGCAGCATATCCAAGATAACTGTAGGATGGGACACAGGATGTAGATCGAGCAGCTTAGCCAAAGTGTCTAAGGCAAAAGGTCCTGTCATTAGTTGATACGTTCCAGGACGTGACAAAAGCTGCTTGAAAGCACCCCTTTTCTTTCTCAGCAGTCCCCAAGAAGGTGGACCGCCTATATAGGGCCCCCTTGGAGGATCCTTATCTAGGAGAGCAATCAGTGGCAGACTCTATGGTCATCACTGCCACTCACGACAGGTCACAGTGACCCCAACACCTAAGCACCCTGGCCCCAGTCCGAGAGTCAAAACAACTCGACTCCATGGGGAGGAAAATGTATGCCTCAGCAATGTGTTCCATCTGCTCACTAAATTTCCTGACCCACATGGTCCTATTTCAAAATGCCCTGTGGGAACAAGGTCAAGACCTGGTCAAAAACCTTCCGGATGGAAACCAAAAAGAGGAACTAACAAAATTCCTTCAGACAGGCTCTGACATGGGCACACATTCTCAAAGCAGCATATGACTTGGCAGATTCAGCCACAAGAAGTGCAGCATCAAGAGTATGCCTCAGACGACACTCATGGCTGAGGGTATCGGGCTTTACACCAGACGTCCAGAAAGGCATTCTGGACATTCCCTTCAAAGGCTCAGTCCTCTTCGGGGAAGAATCTGAGAAAATAATCATGAAATAAACGCTGGAAAGGTGTTGAGATCTGTACAAGCAATGTGCAGACCCAAGCCGAAACCATTTCGGAGGCAACAGAAGCGATTCAGAGGCAAGCAGGAACAGCAGCCCCGATTCGGACAGCAGCAGAGAGGTTGCTTTAACTGCAAAGGCCCATCTTGAGCTGCAGGGAGTTCAGGTGCCCGAAACACAAAAACTCCTCAGGCAACCCTCCTCTCCCCCTCCACTTCCTGACTCATTGCAGATCCCTCCTCCCCCTCCGGTTCAAAGGGAAGAGAAGGTCTGGTGTCTCTTCTCAAGACACCTGTCAGGATGGTGACAGATCACTTCAGACCAATGGGTGCTTCAATTAATTCAAAGAGGGCACTTTATCAAATTCATCAGGCAACCACCATCCAGACCACCACTACTGTCTCAGTATTTGAGACGACATGCCACACTGATCCGAGAGGAAATCAGTGCTGTTCCCGAGAAGGAGGCCATAGAAAAGGTCCTATGGATCCAGAAAGGGAAAGGGTACTATTCCCACTTCTTCCTTGTACCAAAAAAGGCACGGAACCTGTGCCCCATCCTAGATCTCAGCGATCTCAACACCTTTGTGGCATACAAACGCTTCAAGATGGTCACCTTAGCAGGCTTGATCCTGATGCTATGCCCAGACGCTTGGCTAGCATTGTTGGACATGCAAGATACCTACCTCCACATCCCAATTGCAAAATATCATTGGAGGTTCTTGCGATTCGAATTCCAGGGTCACCACTACCAGTTCCGGGCCCTGCCTTTCGGCCTGTCATCAGCTCCAAGGGTATTCACCAAATGCCTGGCAGTAGTAGTGGCAGCACTCTGAGGAAGGGGCCACTATGTTTTCCCCTACCTGAATGACTGGCTCCTAACAGCTTCGTCCCAGAGAGAGCTAAATCATGCTCTACAAGACGCCTATTTAATATTCGACTCCCTAGGTGTCACTATCAGCCTGTCAAAATCAACCCTTACACCTTGCCAAAGACTACAGTTCATTGGTGCAGTACTGGATACCAGAAAGGGAAGGGCCTTTCTACCAGAAGATGGGTCAGAATGTCTACGAAGCCTGACAAGGAACATCATGGGTCAAAAACATGTCCCAGCAAGGACCATGTTGCATCTTCTGGGCCATATGGCGGCCGGCATAGCCATGGTTCTCTTACCATGTTTACACATGAGAACCATTCAGTGGACACTCAGAGTCCAGTGGGACCAACACCAGGACGACTTAGACTAGCTGGTCTCAGTCCCCAGCTCTGTTCTCCAAGTCTTGCAATGGTGACTGATCCCGGAACACCTCTGAGTAGGAGTTCCCTTCCTGTCTCCTTACCCCTTCACTGATTCTGACAAAAGATGCATCAGGATCAGGCTGGGGCGCCCACTTGGGCGGCAAAAAGACTCTGGGGACTATGGTCAGGGACGGAAGGAGCCCTTCACATAAATTTCCTCGAAATAAGGGCAGTTCTTTACGCCCTGTATGCCTTGCAAACAGACATAACCCCAGGACATGTACTGATCCAAACAGACAGTATGTCGGTAGTATTCTACATCAACAAGCAAGGGGACACTCACTCATATCAACTCTGTTAAGAAGTGATGAGTGTGGTACTGGGCAATAGAGCACATCATCACCCTGTCTGCAGTGCATGTTCCCGGGTTACAGTACACGCTGGCAGATATACTCAGCAGATCTCGATCCAGTGCACATAAATGGGAGCTCCTACAACCAGTAGCAGAAATTCTGTTCGCAAAATGGAGGACGCCAGAATTGGATCTGTTCGCCTCCCCATACAACGCAAAACTGCCCAGTTTCTGCTCGCTAGATCTAGGGCCTGGTGTTTTCTGGTGAGAAGTGTTGTCCCTCTCCTGGACAGGCAGGTTCTTCTGTGCCTTCCCTCATTTCGATCCATAGGGTCCTGCTCAAGCTGCAGGACAACAGAGCAGTCATGATTCTGGTGGCCCCATATTGGCCCAAACAGATATGGTTTCCTCTTCTCGAAGGCCTGGCGAGCTAGCCACCCTTTCCTCTTCTGCTCAGCTTGCACTTACTGTTGCAAGACAACTGGTCCCTGATTCATCCGAATCTCAGATCCTTATACCTGCACGCCTGGCTCCTAAAGACCTAGCAGTGTCTCGCTACAGAGTCTCAGACAGTATGGCCGACGTCCTAGTGGCAGCAAGGAAACCCTCTACTTGTGCCACATATGTCATGAAATGGTGCAGGTTTTGCTTTTGGTCCTCTGCCCGTGACCTGGACCCTTTAACTTGCCTGGTGAAATCGGTATTAGAGTACCTCCTTTCCTTATCAGAAGAAGGGCTGAGTTACTCATCAATAAAGGTGCACCCCTCTGCAGTATCTGTGTATCATGCATCCTTTGGGGACAAATCCTTGGTCCAGCTAGATTTGTCACACACCTTCTTGCGTGGCATCCTCCACTTGAAACCACCTATTAGAGATCCGATCCCTCCTTGGTACCTTCTCTTCCTTTTAGAGCAGCACATACTACCTCCCTGTGAACCAGCCGCAGATTGCAAGCTCCGCCTTCTGTTTTGGAAGGCATTATTTTTAGTTGCAGTTACTTCTGCCAGGAGAATTTCTGAGCTTCAAGTACTCGTACAAAGAGCCATATTTGATTTTTCATAGGGACAGGGTGTCTTTAAGGATCAATCCTAAGTTTCTACCCAAGGTAGTGTCAGAGTTAACCCTCAACCAGGATATCGACCTCCCGGTTTATTATCCAGAGTATTCCAATAAGGGAGAGGCTCTCCTGCATACATTGGATGTGTACAGGATACTCGGGTTCTATCTGACTAAGACAAGACTGCACCAACAGTCTGACAGTTGTTTTTGTCCTTTGCCCACAGGATGTTAGGGATACTAGTGTCTAGACAGACACTCTCTAAATGGTTGGTAAACTGCATCGTGTTCTGCTACAAGAAGCGAAACAAACCCTTACCGGGACCAGTAAAGGGTCGCTCTACCAGAGGGATGGCAACATCATTTGCCTCCCTGAGAAATGTTTCGGCTCCTTCCATTTGTGCAGCAGCTACATGGAGCATAGTGCACACATTTATCAGACATTACAATCTGGACATTGCCTCCAGGCGCAGAGCGGGCTTTGGCCTTGCCGTCCTGCAGTGGCTTCTTTCATGAGGGGTTTCCTTTCACCCTTCTCCTATCCTTCTCCCAAATTTAGGGGTAATCCTTATCACTGCTTGGGACTCTGTCCTAATGGTGTAACCTGCTGCAAGAGCTGTTTCTCAAAGTAAGATGGTACAGTTATGTAAGAACTTACCATAACAGTAGATCTTCTAGAACAGCTCTTGCAGCAGGTACTTTCCCACCCACCTTCCCCTCAGGAGGTCAGCTATTTTAGCAATAATAATATCTGTTGGTAGTTCTCTGGAAGCAGATCCTCGGTCTCCCATCAGAATCGCATTGCTATGCCTGAGTCTCCGGCAGGAGAACTGAGGGATGCTGGGGGACTGCCCCTTTTATGATGTATGTGATGCGGGGGGCGGTCCCCCGCTGTATGTAGCTAGCTAGAAGTTTTCTGTGGGGTCCTGCTGCCTGCCAGCTTCAGTCCTAATGGTGTAACCTGCTACTGTTACAGTAAATTCTTACGTAGCTGTATTATCTGCTACTTAGACAAAGAGAGCAATTCCCTGGCCCTAGAGGTCTGCCACCTTCGGCTCCACCCAGGGAGTCCTCACCCCAGAAACCTCTGAGACTGCCTCCGATGTCAGACTGCCTGTCATCGAGAGACAACCGGTGGTCTCCAACACCTAGCGGCCATGGTTGACACCCGTTGTCCATACCCTCATCCAAAGGATGTCCACATTAGTCCTCAAAAGACGATGCAGGGGACTCTTCCTCCTACTACTCCGAGGACGAGCTGCTGCTACCCTCTCCGGATCGTAAGAGGGACTCTCCCAGGTCTTTCCCAGATGACCCTTAATTTTTGGATGTGATGCTGCAGTATCTTAACCAGTGGGACACTGAGGAACTTGACCCTGAACGCTGCTGCCTGGCAAAGTTCTTAGGGGCAAATGATCCAAAATGCTTGGTCATCCCTTCACTTCTGGGGCCATTCCAGAACATCACAAAACTGACCTGGAAGCACCCTTCCACCACTTTGGCCATCCCTAGGAAGGCAGATCGTCTATATAGGACACCAAAAGGGGAGCCTCATCTGAATGAGCAACCAAAGGCGGACTCCATGGTGCTGACAGCCGCTTATGGCAGGGCACAGCAACCAAAACGTATGAGCCCCCAGCCACCGGACCCAGAATACAAGAAACTGGACCAGATGAGCTGCAGTGTCTACTCCTCGGCCACCTGCACAGTCAGGTCACTCAACGTTTTGGCATACGTGGTCATGTACCAAAAGTCTTTGTGGAACGAGGCCTTGGACTTCGCCAAGGCTCAGCCTAACTCTGACAGGAAATCCAAGCTTATGGCAGTCGCTCAGTCTGGCACTGACATTGGCAAGCATGTTTAATAAGCTCATACAACTCAGCAGATAAGGCTGCCAGGGCAGCTGCCACAGCAGTGTGTATGTGAGATGCCACGTCTGGCTACGTGTCTCAGGATTCTGGTAGGACGTAATCCTAGATGCACCCTTTCAGGGGTCAGTTCTCTTTGGTCCGGAAACCAAGAAACTGATCACCGGGCTACAGGACTAGGGCAAGGTGGTTTCCGATGTACACAGAATGTATAAATCAGAACCAGCAACTACCAAGTGCCATCTGTTTCACAAAAAACAGGGCCAACAGGGAAAGCATCAACAACCAAAAGGGGGTTTCAAGCGAAGGGGCTCTCCCCTGCCTTTTGGCACCCAGGGACCCAAAAGAGCAAAATATTCCAGAGCTCCCCTACCTACCCCCTTCACTTCGGCATGACTCCCTGCCTGCCCTCCCACCTCCGGTGGAGTTTCAGGTGGAGGCAGTAGACGGGAGATTCCTCTCTCTACCTCAAAGGATGGTCCAGTATTACCATAGATCAGTGGGTCCTCCAGATAACAGAAAGAGGGTATGCCCTGGAGTTCACACAGATTCCACTGGGCAGCCCACCTTTCTCCACCCTCTGCTTACCATCCCACGTGGCTCTCAAAGGCAGAAATTCAAGCCCTCTTGGAAAAGAGAGTGATTCAAGCAGTACCTCCAGGTCACAGAGGAAGAGGATATTACTCCCATTTCTTCCTTGTGCCAAAGAAGACAGAGGACCATCGTCCCATCCTAGATCTGAGCCAGCTGAATAGTTTTATCGAATACAAAAGGTTCAGGATGGTGACTCTGCCTGGTCTGCTGCCCTTGATCTGCCAAGGGGATTGGCTCTGCTCTCTGGACATGCAGGATGCCTATATGCACATAAAGATCCTGCCGTCCCGAAGAAAGTGTCTCTGCTTCATTTTCCAGGGAGAACACTATCAGTTTGGAGCACTGCCTTTCGTCGGCACCGAGGGTTTTCACCAAGTGCCTAGCAGTCGTGGCAGCAGCTCTCAAGAGGAGGTGTCATTATGTTTACCTCTACCTGGACGACTGGCTTCTTACAGCCTCTACAGAAGAACAGCCGCATCATTCAACAGAGAAGACCTTCTGTCTGTTCCAAGATTAAGGAGTCACTCTGAACCTCCCCAAGTCGTTCCCTGGCCTACCTAAAGACTGCATTATGTAGGGGCGGTCTTGGACACCGTCCAGGGAAGAGCCCCCCCCCCCCAGACCTAGCAGAAAAATTACCGGCGATTGCTCGGTGGGTCATCTCTACAGATCCGATCCCGGCCAGAGTGGTGGTGCAGCTTTTAGGCCACATGGCCACGGCCATTACTTTGGTTCCCTTTGCCTGCCTGCACATGAGAATCCTGCAGTGGAACCTCAGGGTTCAGTGGGACCAACACATGGATGATCTCTCTCAACTGGTCAGGCTCTCCAAAGTGGTACATTGTACTCTGGAATGGTGGATCACCCCTTCTCGACTGGACATCAGGGTTCCCTTTCAAAACCCCAGTCCTCAGCAGGTTCTAGCTGCGGACTCATCAGGGCTGGGATGGGGGGGAGAATCTGGCATCCTATCAAACAAGGGGCACCTGGACTTCTGTGGAATGCAATCTCCACATCAATGTGCTGGAAATGAGGGCCATCCTGTACACTCTGCAGGCCTTTCAGTCAGTGCTCATGCCAGATCTTCTGTTAGTCCAGTCAGACAACACTCCAATAGTCTTCTATCTCAAGAAACAAGTGGGCACACATTCTGACCCTCTGTGTAGAGAGAGGCCATAAGAGTTTGGCAGTGGATCACTACCTGGACATAACAGCGGTTCACGTTCCAGGGATTCACAACGTCCTCGCAGACAGCCTAAGCCACACTCTGTCCCAGAGTCATGAATGGGAGCTACTACAAGAGGTCGTAGACCTCTTCGAAAAGTGGGGTCAGCCAGAGCTGGACCTCTTTGTGTCACCACACAACACCAAACTGCCTAATTTCTGCTCGCTAGATCCAGGGCCTGCTGTTTCCTGGTGCGACACATTGTCCCTCTCTTGGACAAGGAGGTTCCTTTTTTTTTTCTTTTTTTTTAAACTATTTAAAAAAAAATTCTGTTCAGCATCATACATTCCATTCCATTGTACATAAATAAAATGCATTAGAGGAAGGGAGAAAAAACAAGCACATACATCAGGTCAGCAATGTGACATAGGACCCTGTCCCAGTTGTTATGGAGAGTTTGAATGCAAAGATCTGTTCTGTTCTTTCCTTTCCTGTCTCTTGTCTGTGTGGTTGCGCAACCAAATTTTCCTGTGAGACCTAGGATGTGATCACCCTGACAGTCTTGCAATTCTCTGCCTCTCATTGTCTGTCTACCCTCACTTGCTGTTCTGTCTTTTCCTCCCTTGCATATCTGCTGGTATAAAAATATATGCAGATCATTATGTGGAAATGTAACTAATATTGGGATCCCTTTGTTTAGAAATGATATAGTGTTACTGTTGAAATGTATATAATTAGAGTTTGAGATGATTGCAGAAAGCTATTGGGAACCTGAGGGGTTAACCTGAGAGCAGTTTTTAAGCCCTTTTTCATATGCTGTGGAGAAGGTGCCTCAGTTCTGGGACATTGTGTTCTTGCTGCACCTGCCTGAAACTTACAAGGACATTTTAGAAAAAAACAGGATGCTTGTTAAGGAAGGGGGTTGCAAAGACTTGTGAGACAGAGCTGCAGATTCTTGCAAGAGACACAGAGATTGAAGGAAAACTCAGATGGATCTTCTCAGTTTATTCTGCCTTTGTCAATCGTTATTCTGAACAATTTTATTTATTTGTTACTGCTAGTACTAGTAAATACTTTCTGCGAATTCTACAACTGCTCCTGGTTTTTCCTATGTTTCCTGACTTGTGCCTCGAGGACAAGCAGGTCATATCTTACTTATAACTTAACATGTATAAAAACAAAGAATATTTATAGGAGAGCTATAGTTAATGTATACAATGAAGTAATGAGTGCATTGTCAGGGTAATTATTAAGCACATGGAGGACAAGCAGACATAATTTCATTCATATATTTTTCACTAATCTGAATAATTGCCTAAGACCATTTATCCCCAGTTTCTGCCCCTTCTTTTCACTTAAGGAACAAATTCAGGACGATGCTTCATAATGTGTAGGACCCATCTTCTCCAGAATATTTCAGTGCTCTTCTCCCTGTGGTGGCTTAAAGTCGTGATATTTTCCATTCTATTAAGCTCAGTGGTTAAGTCTTGCCATTCTTTTATTGTGGGGATTGTTACTGTAAGCCAGTGCCTAGTTGTGGCCTATTTTGCCACCAACAACAGGGTCTGAAGGGAATTTTTAGATGTCTCCCACCTCTTGAGGGAAATATGAAAAATAAGAAGACCTCTACTGTAATCTGTAGTTGGATCCTCATTATCTCGTGTCCTCCTGTTCTGATGCTTCAAAAAGGGCCTCAACTTTTCACATCCCCAGAATATATGTCTGTGAGTGGACAGGGAAACACCACAGCCTCTCTCATCAGTTTGCTTGTATGTGTGGATGGTACTTAGTCTGGACTGCATGGGTTTTTAAAAATCTAGTTGTGATCTTCCAGGCAAATTCCTTCCACCTATGAGAAGCTGTTGCAGGAATGTAGAAACTGGATATGCCTGTCCCATACTGAGTCTGCTAGGACAACCCCCATATCCTTTTCCCACCTCCGTTTGACATATTTTAATGTATCTCCCTTTATTTCAAGTAATGCCTTTTAAAAATTAGGATATCGTGTTGAAGAAAATATCTTGGCCCTTCAGTACATTATTTGAGTTGCATTATAGTCACATATCTTTGTGTAAGTTGCTCTGTAGAGAAAGTTTTTATAAAATTCAGCACTTGCAAGCACCTAAACCTATCCTGAGGCCGCAGGTCATAAAGTCTCTGGAGTTCCTCAGAAGGCCGAGGAACCCCATCCTTAAGTATATTCCACAGGGTAAGAATTCCCTGTCTTTCCCAGTCTCCTGAAGCCTGTGTCCATGTTAGCTGGCTGAAAGGAGTGGTGGCGTGAAAGGAAGCTCAATAGTGGTCTTAATTGCTTAAATTTTATAGAAGCCAGCAGGGAAGTACAAACACCTCAAGGTGTTTCTAGTATACGGGTTATCAATAATGTCTTCTATTGGTAGCCCAGGAACTTTTAATAGAATTTGAGGGCGATCTACAAGATCTTCCTCTCAAATTTCCACCTCCCTCCACTTAGCATAGTAAAATGTGTGTAGCCAGAGAAAAATAATTTGCAATTGTGCTGCAGTATGGTAGGAGACTAACTCAGGCAAGGTTAATCCATCTGATGTCTTAGGTAGCTGCAGAGTAGTACATTTAATCCTTGGAGGTTGCCCATCCCAAATGTATTGTGATATTTTTTTATTTAAGTCATTAAAAAATCTCTCAGGTGGTATAACTGGCATAGTTTGTGATACATTTATTTATTTATTAAATTTTGGTGACCGGGTAGGCCCTCTGAGCCCCGAGGGTCCCTTTTTGAGGGGCGACCCGGGATAACAATACATGTTGTTGGACAAGAGGAAGACTTGGGTTACAGAAATATTCCAGTTTGCATGCAGTATAAAGTCATGATTATCAACGTGATACAGTTATTACTAGTATGCTAGGGTACAATCATGGTTATCACTATGCAGTATTCGGAAGAGAGCTATAATCAGGACAGTGACTGACAAGAGCTAACAAATGATGGGGTATGTGGATAGGGTCACCTCAAGTGGGTTGAGGTAAGAAGGGGGGCTCTCATGAACCATGGCAATGGCAAGTGCTTCCGTCAGTCATATGGGCCTTGAGTCTGGTGCAGAAGTTGAACAGTGAGGAGGTTTTCTGCACTGGAGGTGGAAGTTTGTTCCACAGGTAGGGGGCTAAGTAGGAGAAAGACCTGCCCCCATCTTTGGTCCTGACTCTGGAAGCTTCCAGCAGTGTTCGCCCTGATTTCCGCAGGTTCCGAGGGTCATGTTTGATTGCTATAGTTCCTATACTATGCTGGGAGGAGCGTACTGCCCGGGTAGCTAGAACGCCAGGCAAAGTAGGTGGTACTGTAGCCGTGCAGTTAGTGAAGGCCACCGTAGCTGGGCTAATGTCTCACAATGGTGACTTTGTGAGTGGTCTTGAGCAGCAAACCAGGCTACCTTGTTGTACGATATTTGCATCTTTGAGACCTCTTGCTTGGCCATGCCCTGTATAATCGGAGCAGCATAGGTCAGGGTGGGACGCAGGACACTTGTGGCAATTGAGATCCTGGCCTCAGGGATGAGCTGGTCTTTAAGTCTGTACAGAGTACCGAGTTTACAGTGTATGGTCATAGTAACCAGATCCACTTGGTTCTTGAAAGTAAGACATTGGTCCAGTGTTAGTCCTAAGTATTTAAGGGAGGGCACTATCTTGATACCTCTTCCCAATAGTACGGTGAATTGCAAGGAATTAGACCTGTCTAGACCAAGGGATCTTAGTGCCCAAATAGAATCGCCTTAGTTTTGCCTGCATTTAGGACCACTCTATTTGCTGTCAGCCAGACCTCAAGGGATGTGAGATCAGCTTGGAGGAGGGGGCCACGAGCTGCCATGTCACCCAAGGATCGGTAGATGACTGTGTCATCCGCATATTGAACGACTGAGCTACCCCCACCATGGAGATTTAGGTCATTAGTGAACAGGGAGAAAAGGAGGGGGCCAAGAATTGAGCCCTGCGGTACTCCCTCTTTTAAGGGAAGGGGACCTAATGTGGCACCCTTGCAAATGACCCTCTGTTTGTGGCCAGATAAGTAACTCCCAAACCACTTGAGGGCAAGGGGGTCTAACCCAATGTTCTCCAGCTTTTGTAGCAGGAGTTTGTGGTCAACAAGGTTGAATGCCTTGGACAGGTCTATAAAGACGGCTCCTGTGGGTGTCCCATTATCCATTGCTCTGAGTACATCATTTGTAAAGTTGATTAGGGCTGTATCAGTCCCATGGTTAGTTCTAAAACCATGTTGGGAAAGGGCTAGAAGCTGATGAGACTCCAGGTAGTCACAGAGTTGGCCGTAGGCTATCCTTTCTTGAAGCTTTGCAAGAATACAGAGCAAGGAGATAGGCCTGTAGTTGCTTACGTTTTCCCTGGAGCCACTCTTGTGGATGGAGACCACATTGGCCTGTTTCCACTGGTCAGGAACAATTCCCTCCAGTAGGGATCTATTAAAGAGCCAGGTCAAGGGTCTGGAGAGGGCTGAGGCTCCAGCCTTAAGCAGACGAGGGTTTATCCCATCTGGTCCCCCTGAGCCTTTGACTTTTAAATACAATACTTTGGGGAGCAGATTCATTCTTACTGCTTCCACACTCTGAATGAGAGGCAGAGGAAGAGTTCTCCAACTTTCTAATTCCAGGCTTAACCTCTGAAGGAGGGGCTCATAATTATGTTTGACTAATAGGTTTCTGAGGATAAGTTGACCCCTAAGTATTTTAGAGTAGGTAGAGTCCATTTAAAAGTGTAGCACTGCTGTGTAACCCCTAATGGAGTATAATGTAGGTGTAAAACCTCTGTTTTAGATAAGTTGACTTTGTATCCTGCTATAGAACGGAAATTCTCCAGTGGTTGCCACAAAGGGGGCAACAAAGTCTCCGGGGCTGACTAGTACACCAGCAAATAGTCTGCATAAAGAGCTACCTTATGGGTATCACCACCCACCTTAATTCCCACCATCTGAGGTTCCTGACGGATTGCTTGGGTCAGTGGTTCCACATATAGAGAGAAAAGCAAGGATGACAAAGGGCACCCTTGCCTGGTCCCTCTCAGTAAGGTGAAAGGATCCAAGATTGACCTGTTTATTTTAACATATGCCATCAGCTTCTCATGTATATTCATTATGATCGTTTGAAACTCCCCAGAGAAATCCAACGTTCCCAGCGTAGCCATCAAAAATGGCCATGCTACCCGGTCAAAGGCCTTACCCACATCTAAACTCATTAATAAAAATGGTGCCTCTGATCGGGCAGCGTGGTGCAGGATGTGAAGTGTCCTTTTAATATTTTCTTGTGCCTACCAGGTAGGAACAAAACCGCTCTGATCAGCATTAATTATATGTGGCAGGACCTCCTCTAGTCAAGATGTTAAGATTTTTGCAAAAATCTTAAGTCTATATTCAAAACAGAGATAGGTCTAAATGAGGAACAGTATGTCAAGTCCTTCCCCAGCTTAGGCACGCTGGAGATGATGGCATATCACCAGGTTGGTAGTACTGGGTCTGCAATCCCCCAGAAGCGTTGGTAGTAACTGAGCTTTAAACATTTTATTAAATTCGCTGGTGTACCCATCAGGCCCCGTGCTCTTCCCCGATTTTAAGCTCTTGGTGGCAGTTAACTCCGGTTCATAGAGCGAGGCTGTTAAGAGAGCTTTCTGCTCTTCTGTCAGTTTGGGTAGGTGGAGCGATGCCAGGAAAGATTGGATTAAATGGGGACCTGGTTCTGTTTCAGGAGTGTACAGATTTTTATAAAAATCTTGGAATGCTTTTCGGATTTCTAAAGGCAAATTAGTATGACTACCTTGTGTAGGGGAATAGATCTTGTTGATGGTAGACTTGGCGACCTTATGTCACAGCCTATGTGCCAGAATTCTAGTGGCTCTAAGACCGGACTCATAGTATCTTTGTCTTAGGCGCCAAAGAGCCTGGTCTGTTTTATTATACTAACATACTAAAATGCTAGCAGAAGAGGCCTAACGGTCTTTCATGTCTGCTTGTTTGGTCAGCACCCACCCTGGGAGCTGACCTTACTGCCCCCCTCACCCTCTCAGGCTTCTCCCTTCCCAGTCCCGGATATTCCTACTGCACAGGACTTTGCTTCCAGAACCCTTCCCCTGTACCTGTCCCACCCACTCTTGAACCCCTCCACGTCTGCCTCCACCAGCCCCTGGGCAGCACATTCCATGGCTCCACCACCCTCTCAGTGAAGTAGCACCTCCTCCTTTCTCCCCTGAATCTCACCTCCAGCTTCCACCCATGCCCTCTAGTTGCTCCCCCCTTTTCCTTCGAGCACCCTGAGTGCTCCTCCCCTGTTTTACTCCTTCATGTACCTGAATACCTCTATCATGTCCCCAGGTCCCTTCTTTCTTCCAATGTGTACATATTTAGCTCTTCGAGCCTCTCCCCATAGGGCCTGTCCCCCAGGCCACAGATAATTTTGGTTGCTGTCCTCTGGACCCACTCCAGGAGTTCAGTGTCCCTCTTTAAGTGTGGCCTCCAAAACTGCACGCAGTACTCAAGGTGCGGCCTCACCAAGCAGTTTTACAGAGGGAGTATCACTTCCCTCCTTCTGGAGGTGATCCCCCTAGTGATGCATCCCAGCATCCTGTTAGCTTTGGCTGCTGCCCTCCTACAAGTCTCAGAGTTGTTCATGTTGACATCCACCACCACCCCCAGGTCCCTCTCAGCCATTGAGACTTGTAGCATTTCCCCCCTCTAGGGTGTACACTTGTCCAGGGTTTCTGGCTCCCAGATGCAGTACCTTGCATTTCCCTGCATTGAACCTCAGCTTCCACTTTCTAGACCACCTTTCCAGAGCCTCCAGGTCCCCCTGTAGGGCCTCCTCCCCATCCACCACTGCCCCCAGTTTTGAGTCGTCCGTAAAGAGACTCATCTCACTCCTGATACCCTGCCTTATGTCGAAGACGTAGGCGTTGAACAGGAGGGGCCCCACTAATGACCCTCTTAACTAGAATTTGTTGTATCCTCTGCTTTGTGGCTTCCAATAAGGGCCAGATTGCTTCATCCCCTCCTGCATGTTTTTCCTGCAGTGTTTTCAACTGGGATTTAGGGATTCTAAAGCGGCTTGTAAAGTGGCTTGCTGTGATTGTTTATAATGTGAAGCATATTTGATGACCTCCCCTCTGAGAACTACCTTTAAGGTGGCCCAAAGGGTCCCCGCCCTTATCTCTGGGTCCCTATTCTCCTGCAGATTCTCTGGGATTAAATCTCTTAAGTTTCTTTTGAAAATCTAGGCAGTTTAAGAATAAATTATTAAATCACTAGAGGGGTCTTTTTCTGCTTCTGTGTCCATTCCATCAAGCGTGTCATCAGTGAGTGGTCAGACGGGACAAAAGGGGACATCTCCCAATTTTTCACTAAGTGGGCATGCTCTGCAGAGATATGCCATAGGTCTATTCTTATATAGATTTTATGCACTGCTGAGTACTGAGAATATCCCCTCTGAAGGGTGCACATATCGCCATACAACTTGCAATTTTCATATATGTATTCGCCACCCTTTGAGCAGCCATTTTCTTAGCTTTGTTTGGGGTTAGCAGTATCTCTAACATCATGAATCATATTCTGATCCCCACAGATTATCAGAACCCCCTGGTGGTGTGTGGTAATCTGTTGCAACGAGCTGGATTACTCCGGGGCCCGATCCTGGAGGTAGGTATAGACTGGCTAATGTTATCATGGAGCCTCCCAATTCTCCACTCACACCAGCCAGACGGCCTTCCTTGTCTGAATAGGAAGAGCTTAGTTGGAAGGGAAGTGACCTGGAAACCAGTACCGCTGTGCCTCTATGTTTACCCTCCCTGTATGACGAGGACACTACCTGGGCATAGCCGAATAGCTTCTGGTGTTCAGCCCTACTCAGGTGGGTCTCCTGCAGCAACACAAAGGAGGGATTTTGTTTTTTAAGGAGGGATATTACCTTATTGTTTTTTACAGGGTTAAACCCATTAACATTGACTGAGCATACCTTAATTTGTTTTAATGTGGCCATTTTAACTCATTTATAAAAGCCATGCTCTTTATGTAGTTCACCCTGTAATCCGTGAATGCTCCCACTCCTTTCACTATGATCCAGGTATATATCTCCTCCCATACCTTCTTTTATGCTTTACAGCTGGTATCTCTCGATGTTGACTTACATGTACTTTCACTGTCTCCTTAAAACTCGTAGTGACCTGCTTAATATTTAAAGACAAAGACAAATAACAAACCTGATAGATAGAACTATACAAACTTTCGAACAATAACATTCAAACTGTACTCTCAGCAGATAAGGGCAATCCCTTGTGCCCTTTCATTAGCTGAGAAAGGCCCCAGTATATCTGTGGGGCCCAGCTAGGAGGTGGGGTATGATGCAACAACTCCACACCTCCTGGGTCGGCCCATAGCAGCGACCCTAATGATGGCCAGGTCAGAGTGAACCATATGAGATAGAAGGGGGTAATATCCTATCGGAGGCACTCCCACACCATCCCCATGAAACGAACACATTTCTTTTTATCCATATAAACTGTGATCTCTTCATTTTAAGAGATGTAAAAGAGAATGATCATATCATGTTGTTTTACTGTATAGGTTAAAACCCTGTTGCCTTTTTGTCAGGCTTGCTGGTCAGGGGTAACCTTAAGGAAAATTATACTGTTGTTGCCCTCTAGTGGTTAAAAAAGAAACCATCATATTGTAACCACAACCATTCGAACTGCTAACTGCCTCTCTCTTCTCTCAAATATTTTCAGTTCGCACCCCCTTCATAGTTACAGTCAGCCTTATGAAAGCATAAGTTTACAGCTGGTGCTTCTGCGATCTTGATCTAGGAATGAAAGGAGAGATTGCCCTTATTGGGCTATCATAAAGCAAAACTTAAAACTCTGTGGAATACTAAGTACTTCAAAGAACAAACATTTGTCAGTATCGAATGTTTACTTGCTGGTATTAGCATTGGAAATGCAGGAGTTAGACAGATGAAGAATAGGAATGGCAGTGAAGTTTTGAACTTCACATGAACCCCACCTCCTCCCTGCAGAGATGGACAGGCATTGGGGTATGCCTTTGGGTCGTTGAGCATAATGCTCACGCCATTTCACCTCACCCTATCCTGCAGACACCAAGTGTTGAGGTTTGCCTCGGGGTGTTCAGCTTCACAGTCAAGTGAAGTCTGGGGCCGAAGAGTCCAAGGCACACCTCAGTGCCAGTCACTGGCTGTAGGATGGGGGTGGAATGGCTTGAGCATTACAGCCGGCATTCCAAAGGCACACCCCTGATGCCTGTTGGTCTGTACAGGGTGGGATGCTATGGTTAGGAACCGTAACGCCCCGGGCTTTTGTTGGTATTTGCACTACAAATCTTCAACATGGCCTTTTTGTGACCCACACCTTATGAAAGCATTTGGTTCTTCTGGTCATGAACAGTGGCACTGTGATTTTGTTAATCTGTCTCAAGTGTTGATTTGCTGCAGTGACCACGCCATTCTGCGCCAGATATGCAAAAACCCAGTTCGGGCAGGATGTAAAAAATGACAGCTATTCTGTTGATAAGGAAGTGTGGAAAAGTGCCAATGCTGAAAATATGGAGTGAAAATATAAAAAATTCTCTAAGTTACAAGCGTGCATGGAAACTGCGCAATGCACGCTTGTCATAGTCATTTTGTGAAATGTTCTCGCCAGATTTTCAACATAGGCATTTTGGGACCTCCGCTGATGAACAGCGTCACTGTGATTTTGTTACTCTGCCCCGAATGCTGATTTCCCACAGCGACCGAGCCATTGCGTACCACATGTGCGAAACAAAATTTCGGGCATGATGTGAACAATGACAGCTGTACTGTTCACAAAGAGGTGAGCAAAAATGGCAGTGTTGAAAATCTGTAGTGAAAATATTAAAAATTCTCGGAGTTACGAGCATGCGTAGAAATTGCACAACGCACACTTGTAACAGTCATTTTTGGAATTTTTTTCACGAAATTTGCAACATAGGCTTTCTGGGAACCCGCCTCATGAACAGTGACACTGTCATTTCGTTACTCCGTCCCGAAAGGTGATTCTGTACAGTGACCACGAAATCACCTTTTGGGACTGAATAAGACATGACAGTGACTGAATTCATGAGGTGGGGTCCCAAGAACCCCATGTTGAAAATGTGGTGCTGGAATTCGCAGAAATGGCCAAGATACCCACCTAAGTTGAAAAAAAACATTTATGCTGTTATACAGCTTACTAGCATTTCTTCAGTTCGCGGTCTGCTTTGAAGAGTGCAGACGTGTTCCCGGTCCACCGAAGATCATCGCGCTGGGCTTCAGAGGTAAGTATGGAGTGTGGGGGGTGCGGGTTAGGGGACGGGGCACTGGACACAACGAGGGACTATTTACCAGTGTTCCCACTGGAGGCACGTAACGGGGGTACAGTGTACCCTCCTGCAAATGTTTCAGGGGTACAAATCGTGTTTTGAGGGTTCGCCACACCCCTTGTTGGAAATCATGGAGTGCGCATTGTTTTAAAGGGGATACCGCACAGCCACAGTGACTCAACATAAGCAGAACACCATGTTATACACACACACATACACTTTATTGTATTTCTCATTTAAAAAAGATAGCCATTACATATTATTTTATATCTGCAGGGCTGTTTAATGATTTGTTCTCATTTATAGATAAGATAGGAATAGGCAGGATATACAAATACATACACAAACTGTACATTTTGTAAATGATTCCAGATCTATTATTTCTAGGGACATGGATATGTTGTTCATCCACACTTATTGGCAGGTTTCTTGCCGCTTTAAATCTTGCTGGAAGGTCTTCAAGCTGGCTCCTCCCACCCACCCAGGTGGTAAAACTCTCGGCTCTGCCCCATGACGCCAGATCTTCCTTACGCTTGGAAGCTCAGGTTTCCCTCCTTAGCAGCTCTGCGATTAAGACTGGTTCCTAATTCTTGAAATCAAAGTTTTTAGCTAAAAGACTTGGTCTTCTCCTCGCGGCTCGATGGACCGTCGACTCCGGTTTTGGAGGTGCCCTTGCGGGCAGAAGATGTCTAGGACGGATCCGCACTCCACGTGCGTCTACTGCCTGGGCCTTGAGCACGACCCGCAGGCCTGCGACTTGTGCTCTTCCTTTTCTGCCTAAGTCCTTGAAGACCGTGCTGCCCGATTACAACTGGGGCGCCCCGAGAAAAGAATTCCACCGGTGAAATCTAAAGAGGCCCGATTGGCGGTGTCCGCGGCGGCGGGCTCGGCGGATCAGCTCGAGCAGATGATCGCCCTCGAAGAGGAGGCGGCGCGGGCCGCTTCTACCTCGGCTGCGGCATTTGTCCCGCTCTCTCTCGGTGCCTCGTACTCGGCTTCTTTTAAGGAGCTTTGTCTGACCCTCTCGACGAAAGGTGAGGTGAGGGTCCAACTTCATCGGGACCTTTTTCCAGGTCCAAAAAGAGCAAAAGTAAGTCTCTCCGTCGACGCTCTTGGGAGCGGGAAAGATCCCCCTTCCCTTGTCGACAGTCGACTTCGGTCGACCCCTCAGCTTCGGTCACTGGCTTCACGGTGTCCCTGTCAGGCCAGTTGACCGAGACTTCCGTTGACGCGGTCGAGATTTTTCTTGACCCGTTAGATGGGTTGTCGGCTGGAGAAGCTGAGAATCCCCTCTTCCCCGGTTCCCTCGGTGGGAGTTGAGGATCCCGTCGGCTCATCTGTGCCTTCGGTGGGATCGTCCGAGCCGAGGAGAGTGCCGATTTCCGACACTTCTCCTCGCCTTCCTCTGCCCAGTCGAGACTCTCGGTCTCGGTCATCCTCGAGGTCCAACCGATCCCGCCGCCATAGGTGGTCTCGGTCTCGGCAAGCGGCGCCGCCGCTCTTCCCCTTCCTCGGACAAGGGAGGCTTGAGCGCAAGTTGCGTGTTCGAATGCGAGGAACTTATGTAGCAACAGTTCTTTTGACGTGAATAAACCGACCCAGTCGCCTTTCCCGGCCATTAAGTGGCTGTCACCAGAGCAGCGAAACAACCCTCGTTGTAGTCGAGAGCCTGTTCTCAGGCGGTTGTTCGGCTAATTCCAGCTCCCCACCGATTCTGGTGGAACCTCCGCCTCCACAGCCATTAGTTGGGGCTCCGACCAAAAATTCGTGGTCGGCCTTGGGTTTGCCCCATAGGCTGTCTGTCACCCTCACTCCCGATAAACCTCGGCAGGTGGAGGGTGGCTCAGGCCTGAGGCAGCTCTTTGAGGACTCTTCTGAGTCCGATGATGGTTCCTCCCTCTCTCCAAGCGCATGGACTTGGGTCTCAGGAGGACAGTCAATGGGCGATAGCCCTTAGTCCTTCTTAGGGTTGCTTGACTCATCTCGGGTCCACGGGATGAAGCTCGAACCCGTTCTAAACAGGCCAGGTATCCCCTCACGGAGATTCTGGACCGAGGGATTCTCCTACGGAGGCCTTTCGGTGGCCAAGCCATAGTGGGTCCAGCCTTGAACTTTGGCAGCGTCCTGCTTCCTGCCCTGCGCCTCAGCCAGGTTGGCCAGGAAGTATCGCGTCCCCGGTTCCCTGTCGGTTTTGGAACACCCTCGGCCGAGGGTTGGTTACCGACAGCGTTTTCCGGCGTGCCGAAGGCGTCAGGGATGTGGACAAACCTCCTGACAAGAATCAAGAAATTGGATTATGCGGGCGAAAAGTCTATGCTCGTCCTCTCTCGGCCTTTGTCGAGCCAGTTCGGCCCGTCCTCATGGCACATTTTCTCACGCCCTGTTGGGCTCCTGGATGAGTTGTCCTCATCTTCCGCGAATCTGCAGACTACGGTCAGGCAGTGCGGGACCAGGGCAGGGCAGTGGCTAAACAGCAGCTCCAGACTGCGTTAGACATCGGGACTCATGTGCCAGGTCTGTGGCGGCGCGAGTGGCCATGCGTCGTCGGGCTTGGCTGAGGATATCCACCTTTACCTCGGATACCCAGCACAAGTTGGCGGATGTTCCTTTTGGGACTGACCTCTTCGGCCCTGGGGTGGAAGGTCACCTGCAGAGGATCGAGAAGTCCATGCTACCTTGGACTCGGTCTCTTCCGCTCAGAAGGACAAAGGCCGCAAGCCACAGCCTAAGCCCTTTCGTCCTTCTGCGCCCGCGACGCGCCCGGCCCAGCAACGTCAGGGCCAGCAGGCTCGAGCTTGGTATCCCAAACCCAAGCCGTCGGCTTCCTCCAACAGGAAGCAGGGAGGTAAAGGCCCAGGAGGTCCCTCGGCCGGTCCCTCCTCCAAGCCTGCCCAGTGACGGGCTGAGGGGTGTCGCCCCCATCCCTGTCACCTAACCCCTGGTTCCCCCCGTTGGGGGACGCTCAGACACTTCCTTTCCACCTGGTCCGCTGTTACCACGAGAGGTGGGTACTGGAGGTGGTGGGAAAAGGCCTACCTCTAGAATTCGGCAGGCCCCGCCTTCAGAGCCGTCGCACTCGGGGGCTCGATCGCAGCCTCACTGGCTGCTTGTTGCCATCGCTCTCCTCCTCCACAAGGAGGTGATCATGGAGGTAGGACCCTTTAGACCCGGGGTTCGTGTCCAGGTATTTCCTGGTTCCGAAACGGACGGGGGGCTGGCGCCCCATTCTCGACCTACACGACCTGAACAAGTTCCTAAGGTCTCGGACCTTCAGAATGGTCACTCTGGTGCAGATAATGCCATCTCTGGAACACGGCGTGTGGTTCTGCTCTCTGGACCTGCAGGACGCGTTCTTTCACGTCCCTATCCGTCCGTCATATCAGAGATTCCTCCGCTTTCGAGCGGAAGGATCCCTCTTCGAGTTCCAAGCCATGCCCTTCGGCTTATCTCCAGCTCCCAGGGTCTTCACCAAATGCACGGCAGTGGTGACAGCATTCCTGCGGCGCCGAGGGGTCCGGGTGTACCCTTACCTGGACGATTGGCTGATAGCAGCCCCTCCAGACGGAGGGTGGAGCGGTCCAGAGATCTGGCCCTCCAGGTTTGCTCTCAAGTCGGCCTTCTCATCAACGAGGCCAAGTCGGAACTCGAGCCGGAGCAGGTGATCCTGTTCATCGGGGCAGAGCTCGACTCTCTTGGAGCCAGAGCACGGCTCCCGGCGGACAGGGCCGAGGTTCTTACCTCCTTTGCCCAATCATTTCTGGTTGGGCAATCGCGCCCTGCCCGGGACTTCCTGCGCCTCCTGGGTCTCATGGCGGCCTGTACCAGCATGGTCCGTTGGGCACGCTGGCACATGCGCCCCCTTCAGTGGGGACTGGCCAGCCGGTGGTCACAACGCTGCGATCCATTGGACCAGCTCGTGACAGTGACCCAGGAGATGTGGAACGCTCTCCAGTGGTGGACCGTTCCATCCCATCTGCAGGAGGGCATCCAGTTTGTCCGCCCCGAGCGACGGTCTCTCTATCGACCGATGCCTCTCTGATGGGTTGGGGTGCCCATGTGGGGGAACACCGAGTGCACGGCCTCTGGTCTCCGCGGGAGTCCCGATGCCACATCAACCTGCTGGAGCTCCGAGCGGTCCGCCTAGCTCTCACCGCCTTTGCTCCGTTCCTCCGGGGTCAAGTGGTCCGAGTCCAGACGGACAATACCACGACCATGTACTACCTGAACCGTCAGTGCGGGACGCGCTCCATGCTTCTATGCAAGGAAGCTCTCCGCATTTGGTCACTCGTGCGCAGCCTGGAGGCGGATCTCCTAGCCATTCATGTGGCAGGAGCCTCCCAACACCCTGGCCAATGCCCTGAGCCGGATAGGGGCTGCATCTCACGAGTGGTCTCTCCTGCCGGAGGTAGTACAAGATCTGTTCTCCCACTGGGGCACACCTCAGGTGGACCTGTTTGCCTCCAGGGAGAATGCGAAGCTGAGGCTGTTTCATGCCCGCCCCCCTCAGCAGGGCTCGCTGCAGGGGGATGCCTTCTCGAGGCTGTGGACCCCGGGCCTCTTTTACGCCTTTCCCCCATTTCCCTTGATTCACAAGGTGCTTCTCAAGACAAGGAGGGACAAGGCGCAGGTGATTCTGATAGCCCCAGACTGGCCCCGCCAGTTCTGGTACCCAGATCTCCTCAACCTCAGCTACAGGCTCCCGAGGCAGCTTCCAGCTCGCCCGGACCTGCTCTCAGTCAATCAGGGGAAGGTGTTCCATCCGGACCTTCAATCCCTGCACCTGACGGCCTGGTTCCTGAGCGGCTAGAGTTCCAGGCCTTGGGTCTTTCCGACGAGGTCCTCAATGTTGTTGAGGCGTCCCGTAAGGAGTCGAACAGGAAATGCTATGCCTTCAAATGGAAGAGGTTTTCCATTTGGTGTCAGAGTAAGGGCTTGGACCCTTCCTCCTGTTCCTTGGCAAGCAGTTTGGACTATTTATGGTCCCTTTCTAGTCAAGGGCTTAGGTCGACAACCCTAAAGGTGCACCTGGCAGCCATCTCTGCTTACCGGGTGCGGGCCGGGGAGCAGTCGGTGGCGCAGGAGAAGGTGGTCTGGCGCTTTTTCCAAGGCCTTGATCACATTTCCCCTCCGGTGCGAGAACCTCCACCTCCGTAGGATTTACTGTTGGTACTGGCAAAGCTCATGGGCAAGCCATTCGAACCAATGCACAGGTGTGAACTCTCTCACCTGTCGTGGAAGACCGCCTTCTTGGTGGCTGTCACGTCAGCCAGAAGGATGGGAGAACTCCAGGCGCTCTGCATTGAGTCTCCTTACCTGGTCTTCCACAGGGACAAGGTTGTCCTGCACGCCCCCCCGAAATTCCTTCCGAAGGTGGTGTCGGAGTTTCACCTTAACCAGGTGTTGACTCTGCCGGTGTTCTACCCCAATCACACCTCGGAGGCCGAATACAGGCTCCATGCTTTGGACCCTAGAAGGGCTGGCTTATTATAAGGGCATGCGGCTGAAATCGGGAGAGGTTCAGCCAGCTGTTTGTCCACCTACGCTGAAGCCGCACCTGGCAGACCTGCAGCCAAGCGGACGATAAGCAGGTGGGTCACCTCCTGCATAGATCTCTGCTATAAGTTGGCGGGCATGGAGCCTCCCAGAGGATAAGAGCTCATTGTACCCGTCATACTGCTGCATCGAGTGGCTGCTTCCAGGGCGTCCCTATCCAGGAAATCTGCAGAGCTGCTACCTGGAAGTCAGCACACACCTTTATCCACCATTACCACATCGACCTTGAGTCACGCGGGATGCTGGTTTTGGGGCCTCGGTTCTCCAGTCTTTATTTCCCAAGTTAAGTATCGGGGTGCGCCTTGCCTCCCTCCTCCCGGAGAACTGCTAGGAGTCTGCCAATAAGTGTGGATGAACAACATATCCATGTCCCTAGAAATACAGGTTACTCACCTGTAACAGGAGTTCTAGGAATGGTATATGTTGTTCATCCACACGACGCACAACCTGAGCTTCCAGTGGGCCAGATCTGGCGTCATGGGGCGGAGCCGAGAGTTTTACCACCCAGGTGGGTGGGAGGAGCCAGCTTGAAGACCTTCCGGCAAGATTTAAAGCGGCAAGGAACCTGCCAATAAGTGTGGATGAAAAACATATACCATTCCTAGAACTCCTGTTACAGGTGAGTAACCTGTATTTCCAGTCCACATCTATAACAATCATCAGACTGACACGCTGACTGACAGTGCAACACACAAAGTCACAGTTTAATTAAATCAAATCAGAACAAACAAAATATGAATTAATTTCTTACAGCACAGCAGTTGCCAGCTGCAGAAAGCTGTAATCAAACAGACCATGTCACATACAGACACACTATTATGACGAGTAACTGAGTACTTAACTGTAGTAGCATGAGTAATATTTTATGTAATTAATAGCTCATATACTAAGCTAGAGCTTATCAACTAATACTGCAGTAACAGTTACAGTAGTAGTATGAGATAAATAATTATGCACAACATTGTAAATAAATAGAGAGCTAAGAGCAGTGTGCACACACCTGGCAACACACAGTGAATGAGTTACATGATGGGGAAGGACCAGATAAATGAAGCCAGGATGATGCATGCATTGCAGTCATACACACACACACAATCAAACCTGATTCAAGGCATGCAGCAAAATTTACTTTTATTGTACTGTATGTACATTAGTATGGCAGGCTGCAGCAGAATTATGACAAGTCCAGACTAGTAGAGTAGATCACAGTCAGACAGATCAGCAGAGCAGTCAGTGAGTATCACAGTCTCTCACACACACACACACACACACAACTACATTGGGGGACTGACCTAAGTTGGAGAACACACATTACAACTGCAAGACTGGTGGTGTTTTTTCACTCCTCTTCACCCCCTCCTCCTCCTCTCGACTGAGACAGAGAGAGACCCCCCGACCCCAGTCCCTCCCACAGTCCCCGAGACCCTGACAGGCATTTGAAGTGGAAGGACAGACGGCAGGAGTCAAGACTTGAGTCTGAGTCTCCATTGTCACAGACTGCACTGCACATCATCATGAATTCATTTAAGCCGACGACCAACTCCTGCTCTGCAAATGTAAAGTAGCTTTTACTTGCTTGTAGTAGAGTCTGCTCAGTATGGGATGAGCTGGGCAGCAGGAGGACCTGACAGAGTCGCATCGCACTAGGAATCACTCGGGACAGAAGCAGACCGGAGAGGCCTTGGCTCAGTGATCGGTCACTCAGCAAGATGCAAGAGGTGTCCTGTCGTCCAACTGAGGAGCCTACAGCACGTGGGTCATAGCTGTGGGTGGGTACTGCTGTTCCTCCTAAATTCCCGAATAGTACTCTGAGATGGTACTGTCCCAGCCTGGGGATGGGCTGAGGAGAGGCGAGGGACTCGGAACTGTGAGGGACGAAAGAGAGACTCACCCGTTGGGACTCAGCAGGCTAAGCATTGGAGCAGGCCATCAGCACTGTCACTCGGTCCAGGATGGGGTCGGTGACACATGGGAAGACGAGACGGGAGCGATTGAGGCCCAGGGAAGGAACAAGTTAGAACAGTATGTGCAGGCCGGGGCAGGGAGGGGATCACTCTCAGTAACAGGGCGGGTGGATGCCAGTGTGAAGGAGGACTTGCTGGGCACTTGGGCAGACTCAGCCGGAGTCTCCAAAAATAGGAAGGTGGAAAGTGGAAAACCTGCCAAAACCACCAAACCAACCCGCCATGACAACTCCTGCAGGCTGCAACATACATCACCCACTCTGCCCGCCAGGACAGAGTCAATTTATTTGGTGGAAACCGTAGAAGACAACCACTTCAATTTCTGAAAACAAAATCCACAAATAATATTACCAACCTAATACAGGCATGCATGGGATGGTTCCTCTTCAGGAATCTGCACTCCAACCGGGTCAATCTGTCTTGTTTCTCTGGACTCGAGTGGAGCGTCGATCGGTCGGGCAGGCCAGACTCGTACGTCATGGGATGCGTAGTCTCCTCCAGCGCACATTTCTCCTCCTCTCTCCCAATCTCTCTCATCACATGTGAAGCCCGCGCTATGGTTCCCAGTCCCTCCTATATAGATGCATGCCCACATTACACCTGGTGAATGGGGATAGGGTAGATTTTCATACCAGTGCAGAGGGCACCAATCACAGTGGATTTTGAAAAAGAAAAATTACGACAGGGCACCGGACCAATCGGCTACTGGCTGTTGGGGGGGATCTTTCCAACGGCACAGCCTGTAGTGTCTGCGTGAATGCAGCGCATATCTGCATTCACAAAACTTGGGCAGGCTTCTTTACTACAGATGCACCTCCTGCTGACATAGATGTATGCAATTTTCATTTCTTTCGTGATTCACGTACATCTATGCGTGAATGGGAACACTGCTATTTACTACTTTTCAGGTTAAAAAACATTGTGGGAAGGTTTTCTTCTTTGCAGGCAGATTTGGTACGCTGGGGTGGGTTCACAGCGTGCGCACCTGCGTGTTTCTTTTTCTGGGGGGCTGGAGATATCGGGATTGGGCCCTCCGCAAAAAAAAAAAAAAAGAATTTGTGTTTTGGGGGAGATTGGGCACCCCCTCGGCAAACAAGATCTACAGGGACATTATGCAGACGGGGAGTGGGCTTCCCCATCTGCAGATGAACTGGGGAGGGGGCATGCCGACAGGGGGGATTGGGCACCCCCATCAGCTTTCATGGGGACTGTGAGGAGGATGGCAACAGCCACCGCCATGTTACTGGAAATGTTACACCAGGCAAGGTACCACCCTGCAATGACGGGTCGTTCCCTCATTGCAGCGGCGATTTAATTTAAAGTTGATGGCACGCTTGCTGAACTGGTGTCAGCAGCAGCATGCCACCACATTGGGGAAAGGGGGCCAAGCCTCTAAATGCAGTGGGGGCATTGACCACCACAGTGCCGCACCTCCAAAACCCCGCTTCTCTCCTCAGCTGTCACATAATGTTTCTTGAGCATGCGCGTAAGCAAACCTAAAAATGGCATGCTACATCCTCCTCTGGACTGAGACAGAGAGAGACCCCCCGACCCCAGTCCCTCCCACAGTCCCCGAGACCCTGACAGGCATTTGAAGTGGAAGGACAGACGGCAGGAGTCAAGACTTGAGTCTGAGTCTCCATTGTCACAGACTGCACTGCACATCATCATGAATTCATTTAAGCCGACGACCAACTCCTGGTCTGCAAATGTAAAGTAACTTTTACTTGCTTGTAGTAGAGTCTGCTCAGTATGGGATGAGCTGGGCAGCAGGAGGACCTGACAGAGTCGCATCGCACTAGGAATCACTCGGACAGAAGCAGACCGAGAGGCCTTGGCTCAGTGATCGGTCACCAGCAAGATGCAAGAGGTGTCCTGTCGCCCAACTGAGGAGCCTACAGCACGGGTCATAGCTGTGGGTGGGTACTGCTGTTCCTCCTAAATTCCCGAATAGTACTCTGAGATGGTACTGTCCCAGCCTGGGGATGGGCTGAGGAGAGGCGAGGGACTCGAACTGTGAGGGACGAAGAGAGACTCACCCGTCTGGGACTCAGCAGGCTAAGCATTGAGCAGGCCATCAGCACTGTCACTCGGTCCAGGATGGGGTCGGTGACACATGGGAAGACGAGACGGGCGCGATTGAGGCCCAGGGAAGGAACAAGTTAGAACAGTATGTGCAGGCCGGGGCAGGGAAGGGATCATTCTCAGTAACAGGGCGGGTGGATGCCAGTGTGAAGGAGGACTTGCTGGGCACTTGGGCAGACTCAGCCGGAGTCTCCAAAAATAGGAAGGTGGAAAGTGGAAAACCTGCCAAAACCACCAAACCAACCCCGCCATGACAACTCCTGCAGGCTGCAACATACATCACCCACTCTGCCCGCCAGGACAGAGTCAATTTATTTGGTGGAAACCGTAGAAGACAACCACTTCAATTTCTGAAAACAAAATCCACAAATAATATTACCAACCTAATACAGGCATGCATGGGATGGTTCCTCTTCAGGAATCTGCACTCCAACCCGGGTCAATCTGTCTTGTTTCTCTGGACTCGAGTGGAGCGTCGATCGGTCGGGCAGGCCAGACTCTTACGTCATGGGATGCGTAGTCTCCTCCAGCGCATTACTTCTCCTCTCTCCTCTCTCCCAATCTCTCATCACATGTGAAGCCCGCGCTATGGTTCCCAGTCCCTCCTATATAGATGCATGCCCACATTACACCTGGTGAATGGGGATAGGGTAGATTTTCATACCAGTGCAGAGGGCACCAATCACAGTGGATTTTGAAAAAGAAAAATTACGACAGGGCACCGGACCAATCGGCTACTGGCTGTTGGGGGGGATCTTTCCAACGGCACAGCCTGTAGTGTCTGCACGTAAAGATACGCGCATATCTGCATTCACAAAACTTGGGCAGGCTTCTTTACATGCAGATGCACCTCCTGCTGACATAGATGTATGCGAATTTTCATTTCTTTACGTGATTCACGTACATCTATGCGTGAATGGGAACACTGCTATTTACTACTTTTCAGGTTAAAAAAACATTGTGGGAAGGTTTTCTTCTTTTGCAGGCAGATTTGGTACGCTGGGGTGGGTTCACAGCGTACACCTGCGTTTCTTTTTGCTGGGGGCTGGAGATATCGGGATTGGGCCTCCCAAAAAAAAAAAAAAGAATTTGTGTTTGGGGATTGGGCACCCCGCAAACAAGATCTAGTGGACATTATGCAGACGGGAGTGGGCTTCCCATCTGCAGATGAACTGGGGAGGGGCATGCCGACAGGGGATTGGGCACCCCATCAGCTTTCATGGGACTGTGAGAGGATGGCAACAGCCACCCTATGTCACTGGAAATGTCATAATCAGGCAGGTACCACCCTGCAATGACGGGTCGTTCCCTCATTGCAGCGGCGATTTAATTTAAAGTTGATGGCACGCTTGCTGAACTGGTGTCAGCAGCAGCATGCCACCGCATTGGGGAAAGGGGGCCAAGCCTCTAAATGCAGTGGGGGCATTGGCCACCACAGTGCCGCACCTCCAAAACCCTGCTTCTCTCCTCAGCTGTCACATAATGTTTCTTGAGCATGCGCGTAAGCAAACCTAAAAATGGCATGCTACTAGTTTCATCCGTAGTAACAGTCCTCAGTGCTAAGTGCTTCGTATCATATATTTAGTTCCAGCACTTGAGTGTCCCCTTTTTAATCCCCCAGAAATAATAATAAAAAAAAAAAAAAACACGGTTATGCGTAAGAAGGGCATCTTTTAAAGTCTCAGCAATCACCTCTTCTCGACCCCTCGCAGTTTCTGTCACCTTCAGTCAATTCCAATCTCAGCTATTCTGGTAGCTATACCACATTAGGAAAATAACAAGCCAAAAATGTTCTGTCCATTCAGGTTGGTAGTGCCTAACTCTGTTGCCGCAGTCATCCGCAGTAGGACATGTTAGAGCAGATGGCATTTGTTTAATGTTCTGCAGTGAAGCTGGGGCCACCCTCTTACCCGATGTACGTGCATTGTGCTTTCTAGCTGGTTACCATTGCGATCTCTGAGGTTTAGCTGGCATGGTTTCCTCCATACCAAGTTTTACTTGGCCCCAACTTCGCTCCTCAGTTACCCTGCTGGCCTCTTCTGGTGTTGTGTAAAGGTCAGTCCCTGACTGCCAAAATTTCCGGAACTTAGCAGGATATGGGGTTTGAAATTTCACCCCCTGTGCTTTCAGAATGCATAGAATGGGGGCAAAGGCGATCCGTTTCTGAAAAATGGCTTGTGGATAGAATTGGTCAAACATTTAACGTGCCCCATCGTACTCCACCGTTTTTGCTGCCAGGCTTGTCTTAAAGGCATTTCTTTATCGCAGAAGCTTGAGAACTTCATCACTGATCTGAGGCGAGGTTTTGGATCTGTGGGCTTTTGTATAAGAGCCCGATGTGCCTGCTCTATGCGAATGTTAAGTGTGGCTGGTAGGTCCAAAACATGTTTAAACAGGTCGGACGTAAAATCTACCGTATTGACAACCTCCGACCCCTCAGGCAAGCCAGTACACTCTCAGCGAAAGCGTGCCTCCAGATCCAGACATTTCGAGTTTAATTGTTCCTGCTGATCCACAAGAAAATCAACTGCCTGTGTTAGCTGGTTTAGGTCATCTTCTGTGGTGGTAACTCGATCCTCTGCTTGCTGTACCCCGTTTTCTAATGCAGTAAGTTTGGTATTTAGCTTTTCACATTCTGTTGGGAAGTTCTTAATTTCTGCCAAGAGGGTCTCAACACGGGACCTGGATAGTTTTTCTTGCTATGCCTCCATATCAGTGCCCAGGCCTGCCATGCTGGCTGGAGAAGTCCCTCGACTTGGTACAGGGCTGTCTGGACTGAATCCACTGGCATCCTGATGAGCTGAGCGGCATTCTGTTAGGGATCTGATATTGTTGTCTCTCTCTTTCTGTTTTGAAGCCATTTTCTGCAAAATGTGTTTTTTGTGGTTTAGAGAGGGATTTTAGATGGGGTAGTGCAGGAGCTCCATTTCTAACCTACCATCGGCTTGGCGTCCAGACAGGGAGGATCTTAACTGTGTCAGTCTTCACCATTCATCACAGATGGGTACTGGCCGGAGGTCAGGACCCCGCGGGAGCCTTTTTTTTTTTTTTTAAAGGGTAGGCGGAGCCGACACACCATCGGCGCCGCCCTCGAGGCTGACGTACTGCGTGGCGCTCGGTGTTGGCCATTAGGCTGTGTCGACTCCGCCTGCCTACCAGTTCTTCGTCTCCCGCCGTCGAGGTCGCCTCGTGGGGCGCTGTCAGAATTTTAGGCCTTCAGCCTTTCGAGATCGGCGTTTTCAGTCCGTCGGTTGCCTGCTGGTTCTGTGTTCTGCCTTCACTCGACGTCGCCCGGTAAGATCTTTCCTTTTTATTTGAATTCTGCGACGTCGCGTTTTGGTGTTTTTTTCCGTAGGTCATGTCTCGGTTGGAGGGCAAAAAGTCTTCGAAGACGGGTCGGCCCCCCATGCGTCGGTGCCCGTGCGGCCGAAAATTCTCTGTCACCAACCAGCACGACCGGTGTCTTGCGTGTCTTGGCCTGCTTCACGACATGGACTCGTGCGATGCCTGCTTCTCCATGGACCGCCAGGTCCTCGAACAGCGCGCGTTGAAAGTGGGGCGAGCTCCGCCCGACTTTCGGGTAGGAGTTACTTTTCTCGGGCCAAGCCGCCTCTCGGCCCTTCCTCCGGGTCCCTCCTGGTTCTATACAGACCGAGGAGGAGGAGCCTCGCTACTTGTAGCCTCGCCATCGCCAAGGCTCCTTCGCGATGCAGGAGGCCCGTCCAGCGTCCTCCGGGAGGCGGGCGGGAGGCGCCGCCACGAGTCGCTTCGCCGGGGTAAAGGCTTCCGGTATCGCTCCGCTGCTCGGAAGGCCCGGGTTGGCGCCATCCTCGACACCGTTGGTCAGCGCCGTTCGCAGCACCGTTGGCCCTGTCAGCGGCGGTGTTGGCACCGACTCATCGCTTGCCAGTCGACGCCGTTCGCGGCGCCGTGGGACCGGATCCAGCGTCCTCCTTTGTCATGTCTCGCCTCGGCGCTGTCCTCGGCGCCGAGGTTGAGCACGGCGCCGTGCCTTCGCGGCTCGGCAACGTAGGTCCTTCGACTCCATCTGTTGGCGCCGTCCTCAGCACCGTCCACGCTCTTGGTGCCGTTCACGGTACCGAGGGGCCGGTCAGCGCCGGGTCTGCCTTCGGGCCGTCGTCGGCGCCGTTTCGGTCCTTGGTGCTGCTTGCGGCGCCGTGGAGCCTGGCTGTGTCGGCGCAGAGGATGCTGCTGGGGCTGCTGTCGGCAGCGTCCCTGTCCCTGGTACCGCCCCCCGGTACTGGTGGATTCGATGGCGCTGCGTCTGGCCCTGGCTCTGGACCTTTGCCTCGAGTTGCCCCGGTGCCTCCTGCAGGCCCCGCTCGCGGGGTTGCAGAGGGCACGGGCACCGACTCAGCCACAACTCTGGCTGCTGGGCCCGGTGGCAAGGTTGGTTCTGCCCGCCCTCCTACGGTTTGGCTCAGAGCTTCGGACTCTACCTCTTTGGAGTCGAGCTCCGATTCAGACGAGCAGTCACATCTCGGGGTTGGCTGCGGAGGAGGGCAGCACTGTGGTCTCGTCAATGAGTCGGAGCCAGCCCCCTACTGAGGAGAGTCAGGTGGCCTCCGAGACTGGGGTCAGTGGTGCTGACCAGCAGGCAGTGGTGCGAGCCACCATAGCTCTGCAACCTGGTCTTGGGAGTTTCATTGACCCCTTGGTGGTGGTACCCCCTCCAGTGGTGTCTTGATCGCCCAACTTTGGGGCCCATCGAGATGCCTACAGGAAGGGAGGGTACTGTTCCCTGGGTCTCCCCTTCGGGGGCTGTCCAGAGATGCCAGCTACCTAGGCTGGCCCTCTCGAGGAGGAGGACTCTGAGGGGTTGAGGGGTGTGGGGTCGGCTTGTCGGCCCTTTTCTGGGGTCCACCCGGGCCCTGGACGGAGCCGTAGTGCGGATTTCCACCATTCCCCCTCGTGTTCCTTGAGGGAGTCCCGTTCTTTTGAGGCAGGGGACCGTCCTTCTGGACCTTTATGGCCCCGGTCGCCTCACTGGGGGGATTCTTCTGGGCGCAGCCAAGGCAGTACCAACCTTGTTGTGCAGCTGTCGGCTGTGGAGTCTTCCGGGGCACCCTCCTCGGGTGCTCACGGTCCACTCCCTAGCCCTGGCGGAGGTCAGCCGACTTCTTTTCTCGGCTCTGCCCCTATCCCTCTGCCACATTCTCCTGCGCTCCCAGGCATTCTTGGTCGTAGTGGCCCTCTCACCTGGGAGCAGTTCAGAGTGGTGGCTGCCCGGTTCCCTGCTTATGTTAGGGCTATGGACAGCCAGGTTTTTCAACCTCCCCCTGTGCAGCCACCTTCAGAACATATGGTGACCTCCAGCTCCTCATCCCCCTCTTCTGGGGGAGAGGAACCTTCTGTCCACATCTCTCCGGCTACTGATCTCTTGGAGTATCAGCGTTTCCTTGTGAGGATGTTGGAGGACTTGCACCTTTCACCCTCTACTGTCAGCAATCCTGAGCATGCGGCACACGCCTTTCTAGGCGATTTTGGCGAGGCCACCCTTGTGGTGCCGCCCTGGCCTGCTCCCTTGCGGGAGGCGTCCTTGCGTTTCTGGCAGAGGCCCTTCTCCGGAGTTCCTGCCCCAAGGGACCTCAGCCAGAGGTATTGCGCTCCCCCGGAGTCTCCAGGTTCCATTCCTCATCCGCAGTCTGGCTTGATGCATCTGGACACTCCTGATGGGCTTCGCGCCCTCCTCCGTGACCGGCCCCCAGATCAAGACTCCTCGGATTTTGATTTTTGGGGGAGGAGGACTTTCTACTCGGCACTGTTGCTCCTTTCTATTTCTGCTCATCAGGCCCACTATGCAGCCTACAACAGGTTCTTGTGGTCCAGGCTAGGTCAGATCCTAGCCTCGTTGCCTGACTCGGAGCAAACCGGACAAGCCATCGTGCTCTCTGCACCTGGCCTGGAGCTAGCAAGGCACCAAGCGAGGGCATCTTATGACGCCAACGAGGTAGCTACCAGGGTCGTAGGGACAGTGATCTGCACTAGGAGATCGGCATGGCTACGTCTTCCCGGTTGTCACCCTTGGCCCAGTGTAGGGTGATTTGCTCTACCCACCAGGGAACCTACCCTTTCTCCCATAGAGCGAGACGGCGCTTGTCGGGGCAGCTTCCTTCCCCTTCCGGGGACCCGTCTCTCTCTCCCACTCTCGGGCCTCCCAGGCCTGAAGTTCCCCTTAGCGTGTCACCCACTGAGGCTAAGGACCCTGTCCTTTAGGGTGTGATGAAACAACCCCTTCGGGGCTTGGTACTCACCCATCTGTGATGAATGGTGAAGATTGAACACAGATAAGATATGAAAATGCGACCTACCGTAATTCTGATCTTTCTGTGTATCTTCACCATTCATCTCAACCCCACCCACCCCCCTGGGGCCTCAGTCTCTGGGTCCCCTCCTCTGTGGCTCCCCCTCTCCTCTTTAGGAGCGGGGTAAAGTAGGGACACACAGGGGGGTATTCTTCTATGAAGGGTAGACAGCTCGAGCGGCACTACATGTCTCCACCCCGATGGGGTGGGAGTTGGTGGTTGCCCTCCTCCTGTTCTCCTTCTGGTTTCCATCCAACTGTTTCAAAAAAAAAAAAAAAAATCTTTTTTCACCAAATATTTTTCCTGAGAGAGTACTAAATCCCTGTACCCTGTCCTCCTTCCAGAATAGCCGACTCTGCTTCTGGGGTATTTGCCAGTTATTCTGTGCCTTGAATTCTGGCAGAGAGCTTTGCTACTCCTTGCAGTTCCTATACAATCTGGTGACTGCCAAGGGTCTCGGATACCTTGATACCTCTTACTCTCTCCTAAATTCTCTCCCCTCCCTACCCTCCCTTCTTCCGCTTCCAGAGATTGGGGCCCCTACCCAATCCCCTTAGTCTAATCTCTTCTTTTCTGTCCTCTCAGTCGTTATTTCTCCTTTTAGTTCAGTTATCCTTTCCTTTTTCTGTCCCTTGGACTCTCTTGTCCCACCCTCCATCTCTTCCTCTTACCTCTCCGGCGACTCTGAACTGGTAGGCGGTAGTCGACACAACCTACGGCCAACCCTCGATATGCCAGGCAGTCGTCCGGCCTCGAGGGCGGCGCCGATGGTGTGTCAGCTCCGCCTACCCTTTAAAAAAAAAAAACTCCCGCGGGGTCCTGGCCGGCATCTGTGATGAATGGTGAAGATGCACAGAAAGATCAGAATTACGGTAGGTACGTAATTTTCATTTCCTGTATGCCGTCCCTCCCTTTCCGCTTCTTCAGAGAGTGTTACTGAAGCTGCAGGCAGAGAGCACACGTATGATTCTTGTAGCACCCTTCTGGCCTCATCAGATCTGGTTTCCATTGCTCTAGCAGTTGGCATCGGAACTGCCGGTCCCATTACCACTGTCCACTGTCTTGCTCTCCCAGGAGCAGGGAACCCAGGTACATCCGAATCCAGGGGCAGATTTGGAGTGTCCTCTAGAGTGGCAGAGGATCTTACTTCAAGAGGGCTCTTGCAGTAGGTAATTACATATAGGACTGAAGCCAGCATGCGTCAGGACTCCACGGAAACATTTCTAGCTAGCTGCTTCTGGTGGGGGACCGCCCCCACGTCAGGTGACCGGCGTCGGACATCGTCAGTATAAAGGCGGTCTCCGCTACTGCCTTCCAGTTCTTTCCTGCCGTTAGCTTCGTGGCGCCTGTGATTAAGATCCACCCGCCGTCAGTCACTCGTCAGTTTATTTACCACTCTTTTTCTCTCAAAATGTCTTTTAAGATTTGCCGTGTATGACGTTCCCTACTCTATCTGATTTACATAAAAATAAGTACGATTCCTGCGGCGCCCAGCTCCTGCACAAGGACGGACACTCCCAGTGCCTCTTCTGTCTAGGCCCGGATCACCCTGTGGAGAAGTGCCAGCACTGCCTGAAATTCAGTGCCGCCACCCGCAAACGGAGGCAGCAGTCCCTGGAGGCCCACATTTTAAAAAAGATGTCCTCCATGGAGAAGGAGCTGAAGAAGCTTCGTCAGGTTTCTACTTCCCCTGAAGGTCACCGCAAAAAGAAGGACCGGGACTCCTCTTCCACGGCCACCGCGACTTCGGCTGGAGTTGCTGTCCTAAAGTAACGTTCCCCACGGGGACTGCTCCTGCACGGCTGTGTTGGAGGCTTCAAGCGGCGGCGTCAGCCTCCCTGTCGGGCTCAGCGCTTGGGCCTTCCAGGAGCCTCGGGTCAAGAGGCAGCGCGCTCCCGGCAAGACGCTACACCATGCGGCCTTTCTGGTTCGGCGGCTCCAGTAACCCAGACGTGCGAAAGCATTGAAGTCCGCTCGGACCAGGTCATGTCATCTGACCTCAGTCAGCGACGGCCTCCAAAGCGCCTGCCAAGATCGCTTCTCCCTTGCGGCCTTAGTCGGGCGTCGGGTTCCAATAAGTTGGACGCAGGCTCCTCCGAAGCCTGCCCAGACCCTGCCGGTAAGGCGGACGTCGACTCTTCTGACGGACGCATGGCATTAGAGCCGATGCCTGACCCGACGGACCAGTCCGCCATCCCCAGCTTGTCACAGCACTTGCACCTGCTGTCTGAGGTCCTCGGGTCTTCCCTGTTGGACATTGGGGATTTTACTCCTCCTTCCCCGGGCGACTCTGAGGATGCATGCACGCTCCCATCAGGTCTTCCTCCCGCAGGGCCGGATGACCTGACGTCGGATCCTCTGATGCTGACGCCGGACGACTTTCCCTTGCCGGAAACTGTCCCTACGGCGGACCCGACACCCGCCGGGCCACCTATCCCTGGCACGCCTGCTAGGCCTCTCCCAGGGCCGTCTGCTCAATCAGAGCCCCTGGTGCCCAGGTATCCAACCCAGTCTTATTCGGTGCAGGCCTACCTGACACCGCAGTACCCGTCACCAGGCTTCCCACTGTCGGGTTATGAATACTCGCCACACGGATACCCCCAATATCCGTATGCCCCATCTCCTTCACCGCCCCCTCAGCTGCCGGTGGACCTGAAGGAGACTCTGGCTTCCTGGTGGGCTGAGGCCAAGGCTCAGCTCACCAGGGAGGTGGAGAGCCGTCTTCCGGTGCCGGACCAGGTTCCGGATTCCCGTCATCAGAGACTAGAGACTACCCCCGTCTTGATGCCAGAGGTGGGCCTCCGGTACCAGGGCAGGGGAGGACATGCTTCCATGAGTTGCCTAAGAGGTCCATTTCTCCTCCACACCAGGAGGAGTCTTTCTCCTCTTCTTCCTCCTCAGAGACCTCGGATGATTCTGACGGATGCTCCGATCCAGACGAGCCACGCACTCCAAACAAGCCCAGGCCTAGAACTCCTCTGAAGTCACCTCCGGAACATCCTTCCTTTCTGGAGCTGCTGCGTAAGATCCAAACGGTTCACCAGTGGCAATCCCTGGAGCCTGATCCACAGCAGAAAAAACTCGCTGCTCATTTGAATCTGCCCAAGACCGCTCCGACGCTGATTCCACCCTGGATCGAGCCTCATGCGGATCTTGTTTCCACCATTTGGAAACAACCGTCGGTGTTGGCCCCCCCCCCCCCGGTCCAAGGAAGGCGGACAGGCTATACCAGGCTCCGGAGGGTGTTGATTCCCTGAATACACACCCCAAAGCCGATTCAGTCGTGATTAGCACCACTCACAGCCGTACGGCTAACCCTAAGCATCTGAGCTTGTCCCCACCTGACAAGGAATCCCATCTTCTGGACCAGTATGGGAGGAAGGTCTATGCTTCTTCCACTCTGGGTATAAGGGCCCTTGATTATGTTGCTCATATGGGGGATTACCAGAAGGCGATCCTTAGTGAGATGGAAGCGAAATTGGACTCCCTTCCTAAGTCTCAGACTAAGCAGGAAGCGACAGATCTGGTCTGGTCTGCTCGTTCTGCCATTCGGCACATGCTCCGTGCCATGTACGATGCAGTGGATGCTGCTGGTTGGAGCTTGGCTTTCACAGTGGGTTTGCGGCATCATGCCTGGCTCTGAGTGTCAGGTTTGGTCCCGGAGGGCGCATTCTGCTATCCAGGACGCGCCCCTCAGGGGTTCGGTGCTGTTCAGTGGGGATGTTAAGGACATTATCACTGATCTGCAAGAGAAGGGCACTGCTGTAAAGTCTGTCGACTCTATGTATAGGCTCCCTCAAGGTCAGTGTCGCCCTTTTCGCAGACGTTCTCGGCCCAAGGTGAAACCTCAAGGCAAGCGGGCCAACAAATGTCGGGGCTCCCCCAGCTGCCAAGCCCCCCCGGCCCAAAAAAGTGGCAGGAGCTTCAGTCATAGTGCTGCATAGGGCTCCTGGTCCAGGCTCGAACAGTGTCTTCACATAAATGTACTCGAGCTCAGGGCCGTACTGTATGCTCTACAAGCTCTGCATCTGTATCTGCTTCCCAGTCATCTGGCTGTCCAGATGGACAACATGTGCGTAGTCTGGTACATCAACAAACAGGGAGGAACTCTGTCCTACCCTCTTTGCAGGGAGGCGATGCGGGTTTGGGATTGGGCGGTACAACACAACCTTCACCTCACAGCAGTTCATGTTCCGGGGGTCGAAAACATGTTGGCAGACCACCTCAGTCGGTCGTCTGCCCAGGCTCACAAGTGGGAACTGTATCGGGGGTAGCTGACAATATCTTCCTACGCTGCGGAGCACTTCAGGTAGACCTCTTTGCGTCTCCTCTCAATGCAAAACTTCCCGCCTTCTGCTCGCTCACTCCAGGGCGAGACAGTTTTTGGAGAGACGCTCTGTCTCTAGACTGGAAGGGCAGATTAGTCTATGCCTTCCCCCCCGATTCCCTTGATTCCGAGGGTCTTGCACAAACTCAGCTCAGAAGGAGCTTGCATGATCCTAATCGCTCCGTTCTGGCCCAGACAAGTTTGGTTCTCTTTTCTGCAACAGTATTCAGAGGAACTTCCTTTTCCTCTGTCACAACTTTTGCTAACCCAGGATCAGGGGACCCTGGTCCATCCAGGCCTCAGATCCCTTCAGTTGCATGTGTGGCTCCTGCAGATGTAGCTGAAGCCCGACTCGGGGGTTTCCCTGCTTGTGGCTGAGGTTCTGGTAGAGGCCAGAAAGCCCTCCACTAGATCTACCTATGCCATGAAATGGAAACTGTTCTCTATTTGGGCCTCTTCCAAGGATTTTGAGCCATTCTCGTGCCCTGTGGGGAGAATTCTGGATTATATGTGCCATCTCTATGATCTGGGTCTCAGTCATTCCTCTCTGAAAGTTCACATGGCAGCCATCTCTGCTTATCATGTTCCTTTTGGGGACAGAACTTCTGCGCAGTTGGAAGTCTCTAAGACTTTTCTTAGAGGGGTTCTCCATTTGCGATTCCCCTATTCACATTCCTGCCCCTCCTTGGGATCTGAATTTAGTTCTTGAGAAGCTTACCCTGCCTCATTTTGATCCGGCAGCCTCAGCAGACCTAAAGTTTCTATCCTGAAAGACTCTCTTCCTAGTGTCCATTACTTCAGGTCGAAGGATTTCCGAGCTTCAGGCCTTGATGTGCAAAATCCCGTATTTGATAAGTTTCTCCCTAAGGTAGTAGTGGAATCTACACTGAAACAATCCATTGAGCTTCCTGCTTTCTTTATGCAACACTCCAGTCAAAGGGAGTACCTCTTGCATACTTTGGATGTTCACCGAATTCTGAGATACTACACCACCAGGACGAAGGATCTCAGAAAGTCTGATCAGCTGTTTGTCTCTCTTGCTCACAAAAGAGAAGGCAGTGCCGTTTCCAAGCAATGCGTATTTAAATGGTTGGCTCATTGTATCACTTTCTGATACGCCAAGTATCACAAGACCCTGCCAGGTCAAGTCAGCTGCCACTCCACCAGGGGTGTCACTGCCTCTGCGGCTTATTTTAAGAATGTGTCGGTGGCTGACATTTGCGCAGCTGCAACTTGGACTTTTGTCCATACCTTTACGAAACACTACAGTTTGGACATTGCCTCTCGCCGTAGAGCAGGTTTCAGGCCGGCTGTCCTGCAAGGTCTCCTTTCTTGAGACCCTCACAGCCGGAGGATCTATGGATGGGTAGTTTTCCTCCTCCTCCCGTGTGCTTCTCGTTTCGGACTGCTTGGGACTCAGTCCTATATGTTTTTTTTGTTTTTTTTAATTGTTTAAGCAGTAATAGCACACTAAGCTTAAAGCTTTTTAACAGGAGCGACCTGGGAGCACAGGGAAGTTAAGTGACTTGCTCAGGGTCACAGAGTATGCAGGTGGAAGCTGTGGGATTCAAACCCAGGTCTGGTCTGCTGTATATCACCAGATTTGCAGCTCAGAGCCTTAGACCACTGTGCTATACTGCAAGAGCTCTCTTGAAGTAAGATAGTATAGTTACGTAAGAACTTACCATAACAGTAGATCTTTGAGAGAGGCTCTTGCAGTAGGTAATGCCTTCCTGCCCTCCATCCCCCTTATCCTTTTCAACTCCTTTTCCATGGGGGAAGCATCCGCTTCTTTCTCGTCTTGCCTTTTTGGCCTTTGGCAGGAAAGAACTGGAAGGCGGGTGTGGGGGAACTGCCCCTTTATAGTGACGTCATCTGACACCGGTCACCTGATGGGGCGGTCCCCCGCCAGAGACTGATAGCTAGAAATGTTTCCGTGTGGTCCTGGTGCCTGCCGGCTTCAGTCCTATATGTAATTACCCACTGCAAGAGCCTCTCTCGAAGATCTACTGTTATGGTAAGTTCTTGCGTAACTATACTTTCTCATGGCAGCGAGAAAGCCCTCAACCAAAACGACGTATGCCATTAAGTGGAAACGTTTCTGTTTATGGGCACCCCCAACCCAAATTCCTTGGACCCTTTCCACAGTCCGGTGGAATCTGTGCTGCAGTACTTTCTTTCCCTGTCAGACAGTGGGCTCAGTTACTCATCCATTAAGGTGCACCTTTCTGCGCTATCAGTTTACCATGCGCTGACATATGGGAAAGCTCTGGCACAATTGGATTTGTGCAAGACCTTCTAACGGGGTATCTTGCACATCAAACCTCCTAGGAGGGACCCTGTCCCACCATGGGATCTTCTTTTTATGTTGGAAAAACTTAACGTTGCCTCACTTTGAGCTAGCTGCAAGCTACGAGCTATGCTTTCTTTCCTGGAAAGCGTTATTTTTAGTTGCCATTACTTCCACTCGAAGGATTTCCGAGCTACAGGCTATGATATGTAAAAGAGCCTTATCTTATTTTCCACAGGGACAGAGTTGCCCTGCATACAAATCCTAAGTTCCTTCCAAAAGTTGTGTCCGAGTTCACTTTAAATCAGGACTTTAAACTACCAGTTTACTCCCCAGGGTACTCGAACAAAGGGGAGGCCTTGTTACATACTCTGGATGTACGTAGACTCCTTCATTACTACATAGACTATGCTCGTTCGTTTAGAAAGAACAGTCGTTTCTCTCTTTTGCCTAAAGAATGTTAGGGGCTTCATGACCAAGCAAACATTGGCCAAATGGTTCGTCAGTTGCATTGCATTTTGTTAGCAAAAGTACAACAAACCCTTGCTGGGACTGGTCAGGGGTCATTCCACCAGAGGTGGCGCAACCTCCTTTGGGTCCCTCAAAAATGTTTCTGTGGCAGATCTCTGTGCAGCTGCTACTTGGAGTTCGGTCCACACTTTAATTAGGCACTACAGTCTGGACATTGCTTCCAGAAGGAGAGCAGGTTCTAGGATTGTGGATATGTTGTTCATCCACACTCTCTGGAATGTCCCTTTCAGATCAGCTGGAAGTCTTCAAGCTAGCTCCTCCCACCCACCTGGGTGGTATATACCTCAGCTCTGCCACCATGACGCCAGATCTTCCTTTCTGCTGGAAGATACAGGTTGCCTCCCTCGTGCTCACACATTTCGTAGGCCCTGGCTTTCAAAACTTCGGTTTTACCGAAATTAAAACTCGTTCGAGTTAGCGATCATGCTTTTGTGTGCTCAATTATGGAAGAGAAATCTTCTCCAGGAGTTCGCCACTGTCCTTGCGGCCAGAAAATGTTGCACACTGATCCCCATCTCACGTGCGTCTACTGCCTAGGTGTCGGCCATGACACCTCGCCTTGCAGTTTTGCCTCGCCTTCCATCCCAACGTCCTGGAAGACCGCTTGGCACGTTTGAAGCGGGGGAGACCAGAGAAAAGGAATCCTCCACTGTGTCTAAGGAGGTTAGGTATGCTTGCAGCCGCAGGCTCCGCCGAGCAGCTGGAACGGCATGAAGGAGTTTGAAGAAGGGTTGCCAGTCAAGCACTGAAGCTTTTTCAACCTGGCCCACCTTTACAGGTTCCTTTAAGGAGTTGTGCCAGTCTTTCCCCACCTGGGGTGAGGCGCCTGCAGGGTCTCACTACTCCCGCTCTCGGAAGAGGGAAAAAGAATCTGGCCTGTCTTAGTTTCGACGAAGGCGCTCTTGGGACCGAGAAAGGTCTCAGTCTCAGTAGCATGCAACCTCGGTCGAGATCGCTTCCTCGGCCGCAGGCTTCATGGACCTTCCTTCTGGCCAGACGACCGAGGAGGTGGCCGATGAGGTCGAGATCATTCTCAACCCATTTGACCCTCTGTCGCCGGCAATGGCCGACGACTCCTTGGAGAGGACTCCAGTCCTTGTGTTTCTCGATGAGGAGACCCAGCCTGCTGGTGTCCCCATCGAGGTCCCAGTTCCAGACCCCCAGGTTTCACCGATTCCTCCGGTGTCTCCTGAATGACAGAGTCAGCCTTCTCGCCTGAAGTCCAGAAGCCCCTCGGCCGAAAGGCCAAGGAGGAGCCATAAGCACTCCAAGAAGAGGCGCCACCACAGGTCGTCCTCGTCCTCCTCGGATGAGGAGAGGCTCCGATGGAAACTCCGGTGCTATGAGGACCTTATGTGGCAACAGCTGATTTTGACCGGGCAGAAGCCAGCTCTGCAGCGTGCCCCGGCAATTACTTGGCTTCCGCCTCCTAGGCCGAAGCCGACCCCCTCGGAACTGAAACCCTTGGATCCCCCGCCCATGGGGCCAGCCCATCCTCCGGTTTGGCCTTTGCCGGTCTCCCCACCAGTAGTGGTGGAGCCACTGCCTAAGCAGCCTGTGGGAGGGGCTCCTTCAAAAGAGAACCGAACAGATTCCGGTCTTCCAGACGTCTGTCTGTCATCATCACCCTGGACCTTCCTCGACGGGTTGAAGGTGATTTGGGTGGCAGACCTCTGTATCCTGACTACTCGGACTCTGACATCACCGTACTCCACTCACATCCTGGGGATGATGAGTCGTCTGTTGGCACAGGGGTGGAGGAAGGCCCTTCTTCCTTCCAGGGAATCCTCTGTCTCATCTCTGATTCTACAGTGATGCCCCTGGAGCCCATCCAGAAAAAGGCGGCGTACCCTCTCACGGACATCCTGAAGAGAGGGGATACCCCGACGGAGGCCTTTCCTGTGGCCGAGGCCATTGTTGGCCTGGCTCTCAAACTATGGCAGCACCCTGTCTCATGTCCAGCACTGTCTGTCCTGCAAGTATGTGGTGCCCATGGGGTCCTTTGAGGGGTTCACAGAGAACCCTTCAGCCTAGAGCCTGGTGACTGCCTCTGTGTTCAGGCCTACTGGCATTTCTGCCGAAATTGACCATCCCCCCGATTAGGAGTCCAAGCTTTTGGACCATTTGGCATGGAAAGTCTATGCAGCTTCCTGCTTGGGCCTTCGTCAGGCCAGTTCGGCCGTCGTCGTGGCACACTTCTCTCATGCCCTTCTCGGGTCACCAGATGAAGTCCTCCCACATCTCCCCGCGGACATGCAAACCACGATTAAGCAAGTCTGGGACCAGGGCTATGCTGTTGCCAAACAGCAGCTCCAGATAGCCCTGGACATTAGGGATTCTTGTGCCCGTTCGGTGGCAGCCGTAGTGGCCTCTCGCTGCAGGGCTTGGCTGAGGTTATCCTCCTTCCCAGTGGACACTCAGCATAAGTTAGCTGATGTGCCTTTCCTCAGGACCGCCTCGTTCGGCCCAGGAGTGGCGGGTCACCTACAGCGCATTGGACAGTCCAGTGCCACCTTGGATACCACTTCTACCAGGAGTTCTTCAGGCAAAAACCAGCAGAAGAAAAAGAAGCCTTTTCGGCATTCTTCCCCGCGATCCAGCAGTCCTCCTACCAATGAGGTCAGCAGCATCAGCAGCAGGCTCAAGCTTGGTGCCCTCGGCCCAAGCCTATACCCCATCAGGCCCGCTAAGGGGGCCGAGGCTCAGGTCCTGGAGCCTCCTCCTCCAAGCCTGCTCAGTGATGGGATGGGGGCTGCCACCCCTATCTCTGTCACGCCAGCTCTGGGTCCTACCATGGGGAGGCCAACTCAGTCGCTTCCTTTCCAGCTGGTCCGCTATTACCACAGACAGGTGGGTTTTCGAAGTGGTCGGACAGGGACTGCCTCTCGAATTCGAGCAGTACCCTCCCAGCCGAGCCCACACCCCTTGGGAAGAATGGATTTCCGCTTGCACCTAGTCGGCTCTTCGAGACTACATTGCTCAGCTCCTCCTCAAGGAGGCAGTAGCTATTGTGGCTGATCCGTCTGCAGACCCAGGCTTTGTCTCCAGGTACTTCCTGGTGCCCATGCGGACGGTGGGCTGGCACCCCATTCTAGATCTCCTCGACGTGAATCAGTTCCTCAGGTCATGCACCTTTCGGATGGTCACTGTGTCCCAGATCATACCATCCTTGGAGTGAAACATGTCGTTCTGTTCACTGGATCTGCAGGATGCGTTCTTCCACGTCCCAATCCGTCCGTCCCATCAGCGGTTCCTCCACTTCAGGGTCGAAGGGACCCTGTACGAGTTCCAAGCTGTGCCGTTCGGCCTGTCATCGGCCCCATGGGTCTTCACCAAATGCATTGGGGGGGGGCAGAATTTACCCTTACCTTGACGATTGGCTTCTAGCAGGTTCCACCCAACAGGAGGTGGAAAGATCCAGGGATCTGGCCCTCCAACCTGCTCCCAACTCGGCCTCTTGATCAACAAGGCCAAGTCGGAACTCGTGCCTTCTCAGGTGATGGGCTCTGGGGCAGAGCTAGACTCTTGTCAAGCCAGAGCTTGGCTCCCAGTGGACAGGGCGAATGTTCTTTCCTCCTTTGCCCAATCATTTCTGGTTGGGCACTTGCGCCCTGCCCGGGACTTTCTGCGCCTTCTGGGTTACATGGCGGCGTGCACCTCAGTGGTCCGTTTGACCCGGTTGTACATGCGCCCCCTTCAATAGGAGCTGGCTGCCCAGTGGAGTCAGCGCTACGGTCAGTTCGACCAGCTGATCACTGTAATCCAGAAGATGTGGGACGCTCTCCAATGGTGGACCGCCCCAGACTGGTTGCAGGAAGAGATCACATTTGTTCGCCCCGTGCCGACGGTTGTCCTTACAACCAGTGCCTCTCTCATGGGCTGGGGAGCCCACATGAGGGACAACAGGGCCCATGGGTTCTGGACCCCCCCGAGGAGTACCGATGCCACATCAACCTGTTGGAGCTCCGAGCAGTCAGATTGGCATTGTCAGCTTTCGCTCCTCAGCTCTGGATTCAAGTGGTTCAAGTCCAGGCGGACAATACCACGACCATATACTGCCTCAACAAACAGGGCAGCAGGCACTTCCGTCTGCTGTGCAAGGAGGCGCTCCGCACCTGGACTCTTGTAAGCTGGTTGGAGGCGGATCTCCTAGCCATTCATGTGGCAGGAGCCTCGAATCAGCTGGCAGATGCCTTTAGCCGTATAGGCCAGACATCCCACGAGTGGTCTCTCCATCCAGAGGTAGCTTACACCCTGTTCTTCTGTTGGGGCAAACCGATGCTGGACCTGTTTGCCTTCAGGGAAAATACCAAGCTGAGGCTGTTTCATGCCCGCCCGCCTCAGCAGGGCTTGCTGCAGGGAGATGCCTTCTCGAGGCCGTGGACCCCATGCTTCTGCTACACTTTCCCTTCATTTCTCTTGATCCACAAGGTGTTACTCAAGGTGAGGAGGGAAAAGACAAAGGTGATTCTGGTAGCCCCAGACTGGCCGCACCAGTTCTGGTATCCAGATCTCGTCAGCCTCAGGCCCCCGGAGCAGCTTTGCACATGCCCGGACCTGATATCTCTGAATCAGGGGAAGGTCTTCCATCCGGACCTTCAATCCCCGTACCTCACAGCCTGGTACCTGAGCGGCTAGAGTTCCAGGCTTTGGGTCTTTCTGAAGATGTCTACACCGTGGTGGAGGCATCTCGAAAGGAATCAACAAGGAAATGTCATGCCTTCAAATGGAAAAGGTTTTCCATTTGGTATCAGGGTAAGGATCTGGACCCCTTATCCTGTTCTGTGGCTAACATTCTCGACTACCTTTTGGTCTCTCTCCATAGGGGGTTTACGGTCATCGACCCTTAGGGTGCACTTGGCAGCCATTTCTGCTTACCGGGCGTGGGCCAGACAGCTGACATTGGCGCAGGAGACAGTGGTCGGGCGCATATTCAAAGGCCTGGATCACATATCCCCTCTGGTGCATGAACCTCCACCTCAGTGGGATCTGCTGCTGGTACTGGCAAAACCCATGGGCAAGCCATTCGATCCAATGCACAAGTGCGAGCTGTCACACTTGTGGAAGACAGCCTTCCTGGTGGCTATCACGTCTGCCAGAAGCACAGGAGAGCTCAAGGCACTTTCGGTGGACTCCCCTTTTCCGGTCTTCCACAAGGACAAAGTTGTCCTGCGCCCCCAACCGAAATTCCTTCCTGTGAGACTTCGGACTTGATCAACCCGACAGGCTCACAATTCTTTGCCACTCACTGTATCTCAGTCCTCCCTTGCATATTTGCTAATATAAAGATATATGCAATTCACTGTATGGAAATGTAACTGATATTGGGATCCCTTGTGTTTGGAAAATATATAACATTACTGTTGAAATGTATATAATTATAATTTGAGAGGACTGCAAAAAGCTGTTGGAAGCTAGTTACCAGAATTCAATTTTTAAGCCTTTTGCAAACGCTCTGCAAAGGGGGCCTCAAGAAGCACACTGTACTCTAGCAGCTCCTGAAACTTACAAGAACAGAACACTTACAAAAAACAGGATGCTTGCCAAGAGTAGGGGTTGAAAAGACTTATAAGAGCTAAGCTGCAACTTCAAGAGAGATTAGGAGATCAAGGGACACAGAGACTGAAATAAAACTTATTCTGCCTTTGTAAATAGTTATACTGAACAAGTTTATTTTATGATACTGCTAGTGTAAATAAATAATTTCTGGTGAATTCTACTACTACTCCTAGTTTCCCCTATGCTTCCTGACCTTTGCCTCGACGACAGCCGCCAAACACTAGGACCCCACGGAAACATTTCTAGCTAGCAGTCAAAGGTGGGGGACCATTCCCTGATGTCGGCCCCGCCCTGACGTCCCGCGTGGTATAAGGGGGCGGTCCCCCAGCGCCACCTCAGTTCACCTACCGGAGACCCGGCTGGTATTCGGAATGGGGAACCAAGGAGGATCTCCCATCCCCCAGACAGAAGAACAGTTACACAACCCCAGGGGCATGAGGGGGGGAAACTTCACCTGCGGCAAGAGTTCCTCTCGAAAACCTACTGTTACAGTAAGTTCTTACATAACTGTACTATCTTACTTTGAGAGGGAGCTCTTGCAGCAGGTAACACCATTAGGACTAAGACCCAGTCAGTACAAGAAATGACCCAGCTCAGAAGGGTGGCGGACTAGGATAAACAATGTCCTTGGCACTCCTTAGGAGAGCAGTCCCTGGAGGACTGCAAGGCCAAAGAAGCAGGCTACTCACCTGTAACAGTACTTCTAGGAGTTTTATATGTTGTTCATCCACACTCTTTGGCATGTCCTTTTCCCCCTTTAAGATCAGCCAGAAGTCTTCAAGCTAGCTCCTCCCACCCACACAGGTGGTGTATATATCTCGGCTCCGGCCCATGATGCCAGATCTTAGCCCGCTGAAAGCCAGGTTGTGTGCATCTGCAGCCAGGGAGGTCGGGTAGGTTCATGTGGATGAACAACATATAACACTCCTAGAACTACTGTTACAGGTGAGTAACCTGTTTTTCTAGGATCGTGGCTATGTTGTTCATCCACACTCTTTTGCAGACTCCTAGCAGTTCTCCGGGAGGAGAGAGGCAAGACGCACACCTCTACTTGTGGAAAAGAGCTTGGAGAACCGAGGCTCCAAAACCAGCATCCCAGTGTGACTCAAGGTCGATGTGGTAGTGGGTAATGAAGGTGTTTGCTGTCTTCCAGGTAGCAGCCCGACAGATTTCCTGGATAGGGATGTCCCTGGATGCAGAAGTATGGCGGGTAAAATAAGCTCTTATCCCTCTGGGAGGCTCCTTGCCCGCCAACTTGTAGAACGGACCTATGCATGATGTCATCCATCTTGCTATGGTCCATTTGGCTGCAGGTCTGCCAGAAGCGGCTTTCAGCGTATGTGACAAACAGCTGGCGGACCTCTCCACAAATTTCCACCGTCCTCTCCTTATAATAGGAGACAGCACGTCTCAGATCAGAAGTATGGAGCCTGTACTCTGCCTCCGAGGTGTAATTTGGGTAGTCGCAGTCCCAGCCTATGAGCCCAACCCCATCATTGCCCCCACTGTAACCTATGCCTGGGTACCTTATGCTGGCTCCTCTGCCGTTGCACCCTTCCCCAGCGCCCTCTTATCCTTTCCTACTGGTGTACAATGTACCGCCCCTGCTGGATTATAACACCCCCTTTTCGGCATGGTGGTCCTTCATTTAGAGGCAGACCTCCACCCCTCAAGGGATGCCTCCGGCATCTCCCCTTCATCCTCCCCAGACCCAGAACCCGGGCTGAGCAACCCCCACATATCTGGGTCATCAGGGGCTCGACATGACATTAGATCAGGTTCTTGAAGGGACGAGGGCCGGCCTCCGGCGTTGGTCCCAGATAGTGATTCTACCGAAGATGAATCTGATTCTTCGGGGTCTTCCTCCTCACCTGGGGAATCTTCGGATGGGGATGACCATGCCAAGGAGGTACCAAAGTCCCGCTCTGATGATCCAACCTTCATGGATGTCATGCGGCACATCCAGTCCATTATGGGCTCGGAGATGGAGGAGCAGGACCTGGAGAAGATGCCTTTTGGCCATTTATCTCCGGCAGCAAGATGCCCTCCCCATGGTGGTGCCCCCTTTGATTGACTCCTATGAGGATGTCACTAGGGCAGCCTGGAATCATCCTTCTACCACCCCTCCTCTGCCTAAGAAGGCGGACTGCTATTACCATGCCCCAGCTGGCAAACCCTTTTTAGGGGGTCACTCTACGGTGGATTCAGTGGTGGCTAATGTGGTGCATGACCGTACTAAGAAGCCCAAGTACCTTAATACCCTTGATCCAGACCAGGAGTCCAGGCAGCTGGATCACCTGGGCAGACGTGCTTTTGCCCCAACTACCCTGGCTGTCCAAGTCCTAAAGTATCTGGCCCACATGGTCCATCATCAAAATGTTCTTTGGGACCAAGCCAGGGACCTGGTTCAGACCTTGCCAGAGGACCCCACTGGGATGCAGCTCGCCCAACTTATGAAATCGGACATTGGCATTTATGTCCTCTGGGCAGCCTATGATGCTGTGGATGCCTCTGGGTGTGGTGCAGCTACTGGTCTGTCTACGGTGTCATTCTTGGCTCAGGTGGGCTTTGTCTCTGATGCGCAGGTCAGCCTTCCGGGGTTCATTCCTTTTTGGAGGGGATATCCAGGACATAATTTCTACCCTACTGGAGTCGGGGCAGGCCCTGAAGTCAGTTCATTTGCTCGATCACACTCAACCTAGAGCAGGCCAGCATCAGTCCTTTCTCAGGTCCTCCCGTAAGCAATCTCAGAACCAGCCTGCCAAGGGTCAGCACAAGCGGCCCATGCTGCTGATGCCACCAGAGCCCCCAGGGTCCCCGCAGCCCCCCTGTCTGTGCCCGCCACTTCTTCTTGACTCCTTACCCAACCCCCCTGATGAGGATCCAAGGGAGGTGGTTGGGGGGGTTGGTTTTCCTTCCACCTAGAGGGTGGAAGGGGGTGACCACGGACAACTGCAGATCATAGAACACATCGCACTCTGGAATTTCTAGAATGGCCTCCAGAAAATCCCCTGTTCACTCCACAAATCCCGGCCCACCTGTCTCTGGTTTAGGAGGAAATTAAGGCTCTTCCTCAAAAATGAGCCATAGATCCCATCCCTCAGGCTCAGTGGGGAAGGGGTTTTACTCTCACTTCTTCCTCGTCCTGCAGAAGATGGGGGATCTTCAGTCCATCCTGGACCTGAGCCATCTGAACCTGTACATAGAGTACAAGTGCTTCCGGATGGTCACTCTCCAGGGGCTGTAACCCCTTTTGCACCGGGAGGAGACAGGCTCTACCCTCTGGACATGTAGGACGCTTACCTGCATATCCAGGTCTTCCTCATCATCGTTGCTTCCTCCGCTTCCACTTTAAAGAAGCCCATTTTCAACTCCGGGCCTTCCCTTTTGGCCTTTATTCGGCCCCCAGGGTATTTAACAAATGCCTGGCAGTGGTGGCAGTCAAATTGCGGAGGCAGGGCTTCAATGTGTTCCCATACCTGGACGACTGACTGCTAGCATCCCCCTCCAGAGACTGTTTAATTCAGACCCTGGAATACACCCTATGTCTCTTCCAGGCCTTGGGGATCACTATAAATCTGCTGAAATCCTGCCTTTCTCCTTGCAGGTGCCTCCAATTCATAGGGTGGCCCTGGACACAAGCCAGGGCAAGGCCTTTTTGCCCGAGGACAGAGCAGAGTGACTGATGGAGGATGCCCATCTGGTTTTCTCCATCCAGCAGGTCCCTGCCAGGGTTTTGCTGTACCTCCTGGGCCACATGGCAGCGGCATTTGCCACATTTCCCTTGGCCTGCCTGCATATGCGGGTTTCTCAGTGGACCTTGAGGGTCCAGTGGGACCAACGCACAGATGACTGGGACCAGTTGGTCCTGATCTCTAACCCTATTTGGAGGGTTCTGCATGGTGACTGGATCTGGGCAACCTCCTTCGGGGTCTCCTCTTCAGCTCTCGCCCCAGGATGGGGTGCTTATCTGGCAGATCACCAGACCCTGGTACCTGGACGGATGTAGAATAGTGTCTCCATATCATCGTCCTGAGATGTGGGCGGTCCTTTATACTCTGCAAGCCTTTCAAACTCGTCTCCTCCCTGGTCAGCTGCAGGGAGGAACCCATTCTTATTCCCGTGTAAGGAGGCGATGAGAGTCTGGTATTGGGCCATCAAGCATGGTCTGGAGTTCTCGGCAGTACATGTTTCAGGCGTTCAGAACATCTTGGCCGACAATCTCAGCTGCTCCAGGTCACGGTGTCGTCGCGGCACAGGTCAGGACGCATAGGGGAAAACCCAGGAGCAGTTGTAAAATTCACCAAATCTTTATTTGTAGTAGCAGTAATGCAAAAAAATAAATTTGTTCATAATAACTATGTACAGAAGCAAAATAAAATAAAATCTTTCTTGTAATCTCCCTTGCAGTACCAGCTTAGCTGTTTTATAAGTCTTTTCAATCCCCCACCTTTGCAAACATCCTGTCCTTGTAAAATGTTCTGTTCTTGTAAAGATCAGGAACTTCTAGAACACAGTATGCTTCCTGAGTCCCGTACAGCCCTTGCAAAAGGGGAGGCAGTATAGCGCAGTGGTTTAAGGCTCTGAGCTGCAAATCTGGAGACCTGGGTTTGAATCCCACAGCCCCCACCTGCATATTGTGTGACCCTGAGCAAGTCACTTAACTTACCTATGCTCCCAGGTTGCACCTGTAAACAAGCTCTCAGCTTAGTGCGTCTCACCTGGTTAAACAATTGGGAAAAAAAAAGGCTCAGACATTTGCACCCAAGTAAACTCTAGCTTTCTACAGTCGTCTCAAATTATAAATATTTACACATTTCACCAGTAATACTGAATATTCTCTAAACAAAAGTGATCAATACTAAATATTCTCTAAACAAAAGTGATCCCATTATCAGTTTCATTCCATACAGTGATTTGTACATATTTTTATATTAGCAGATATACAAGGGAGGAAAACAGACAGCAAGAGAAAACAGAGACGGTGAGAGGCAAAGAATTGCGAGACTGTTCAGGTTGATCAAGTCAGAGGTCTCACAGGAAAGTTTGGTTGCGCAACCAGGTAGAAAAGAGACAGAAAAGGAAAGAATACATCCTTGCGTTTAAACCCTTTCTCCATAACAAATGGGGTCAGGGTCCTATTCTACCCTGTCACACACGGGCTCATGTGTGGAAGAGTCTAACCTTGGTGGTCGAAGATCTGTTCGACAGGTGGGGCCGTCAAGAGCTGGGCCTCTTTGCATTCCCACTCAATGCAAAACTGATGCTTTTTTGCTCACTCAGGCCCGGGCCTGGAATTTTCCTGGCGAGACACCTTGGCCCTCTCGTGAAAGTAAGGGGTTTCTGTATACCTTTCCTCCCTTTCCCCTCCTGCAGAGGTTTCTGCTCAAACTCCAATTGGAAGAGGAGGTGATGATCCTCATAGCCCCCTTCTGGCCACTCCAGATTTCGTTCCCCTTGCTGCAGCAGCTGGTGGTGGAACCTCTGGTGCCCTTTCCTCTATGCACTGACTTGCTCACCCAGGACCAGGACACCCTGGTCCATCTGGACTTAAAGTCCATGCATCGCCATTCGTGGCTCCTGCTGACCTAGCTGTTGCCCGCTTTGTGGTGTCCTCTAGGGTCGCCGACATTCTTGTGACTGCCAGCAAACCAAATGGAAGCACTTCTTCATTTGGGCCATTGCTTACCATTTGGATCCTTTCACTTGCCCGATGAATCCGGTGTTGGGAAGTACTTTCTTTCTCTTTCCGATTCAGGCTTGGGGTACTTCTCACTCGAGGTGCACCTTTCTGTCATCTCTGTGTACCATGCACCTATCTAGGGCAAAGCTGTCGCCCAGCTTGAAGTGTCCATTCCTGAGGGCATTTTGCATCTGAAACCTCCCATTCGGGACCTGGTCCCTCTGCGGGACCTCAACTTTATGTTGGAGAAACTCCCTTAACCTCCCTTTGAACTGGCCGCTAGTTGCGGGCTGCACTTTCTGCCATGGAAAGCACTCATTTTAGTTGCTGTTACTTTTGTTCGAAGGATTTCTGAGCTCCAGGCTGTTGTGTAAAGAGCCTTATTTGTTTTTTCTCAAAGGCAGGGTGTCTTTGCGTACTAATCCTAAGTTTTTGCCTAAGGTGGTGTCGGAGTTTACTTTAAATCAGTCCATACACCTTCCAGTTTATTTTCCTGAATATTAGTTATGTACGAACTTATCATAACAGTAGATCTTCAAGAGAAGCTCTTGTAGCAGGCCCTACATTCCCTCCCTTCTCCCACCTGCTGCTCTTTTTCTCTCGCACGTCATCCTTTCTTTTGGCTCTCGGGGAAACCTTGGTTCTAGGGACATGGATATGTTGTTCATGCACACTGTCTGGCAGGTTCCTTTCCGCTTTAAACCTTGCCAGAAGGTCTCCAAGCTGGCTCCTCCCAACCACCCAGGTGGTAAAACTCTCGGCTCCGCCCCATGACGCCAGATCTTCCTTACCGCTTGGAAGCTCAGGTTCCCTCTTTAACGCTCTGCGTATAGACTGGATCCTAATTCTTCAGTTCACCCGAAACTCATTCTTCAGTTTTCAAGACTTCGGTCAAATTACTCCCTCGTGGCTGCGATGGACAAATCGACTCCCGGTTTTCGGCGGTGCCCATGTGGGCAGAAAATGTCCAGGACGGATCCGCACTCCACGTGCGTCTACTGCCTCGGCCTAGACCATGACCCACAGGCCTGCGAGTTATGCCGTTCGTTTTCGGCCAACGTCCTGGAAGACCGCGCTGCCCGGTTACAGCTTGGGCACCCCAGAAGTGCTACCGCCGGTGAAATCAAAGGAGGTCTGCTGGGCAGTGTTCACGGCAGCTGGCTCCGGCTGAGCAACCTGAGCAGATGATTGCCCCCGAGGAAGAGGCGCACAGGCGGCATCATCCTTCTTCCCTCGGTCGCGGCATTTATCCCGCTCTCTTTGGGATCCTCCTACACAGCTTCTTTTAAGGAGCTTTGCCGATCCCTTTCCATGAAGGGAGAGGGGCCATCGGGACATTCTTCTCGGTCCAAAAAGAAGGACTCGAAAGGTAAGTCCCACCGTCTGCGTTCGTGGGAGCGAGAGAGGTCCACAACCGAAATCGTGGGCACCGACCAAGGACTCTCGGTTGGGTCAGGGTCTGCCCCACAGGTTGTCGGTCACCCTCACTCCCGACCATCCTCGGCAGGTGGAGGGTGGCTCAGGCCCCCAGGCAGCTCTTCGCGGACTCCTCGGAGCCCGGACGACTCCTTCCTGTTCTCCAGGCCCATTGACCTGGAGTCCTCCGGGGGCCAGTCGATGGACGAGAGCCCATCGTCCTTTATGGGTCTGCTTCGGCTCATCGCGGAATCCTCCGGGATGCAGCTCGAGCCCGTATCCAAGCGGGCCAAGTATCCCCTAACGGAGATACTGGACCGAGGGGATTCACCCACGGAGGCCTTTCCTGTGGCTGAAGCCATTGTTGGCCCAGCCTTGGAGCTTTGGCAGCGGCCGGCTTCCTGTCCTGCGCCTTCGTCCAGGATGGCCAGGAAGTATGCGGTCCCTACCGGCTCTTTGTCCGGTTTTTCAGAACACCCCTCTGTCGAGGGGTTGGTCACCGATAGCGTTTTCAGGCGTTCGGGAGCGCTAGGGATGTGGATAGGCCGGGCGTAAGGTGTGAGCTGCGTCCTCCCTTGGCCTCCGCTAGGCCAGCTCGGTCGTGCTGATGGCACACTTCTCCCACACCCTCATGGGCTCCCTGGATGAGGTGATCCCTGCAGACCACGGTCAAGCAGGTACGGGGACCAGGGAAGGGCGGTGGCAAAATAGCAGCTCCAAATGGCTCTGGACATTGGAGACTCCTGTGCCAGATCAGTTGCGGCCACAGTGGCCATGCGCCGCAGAGCATGGCTGAGGATATCCACCTTCATGGTGGATACCCAGCATAAACTGGTGGATGTTCCCTTCCTGGGGACTGACCTCTTCGGCCCTGGAGTGGAAGGTCACCTCCAGCGGATCGAAAAGTCCAGTGCCACTCTGGACTCGGTCACCTCCGCCCAGAAGGACAAGGGCCGTCGACAACTAAATAAGCCCTTTCGCCCTTCTGCGCCTGCGGCACGTCCGACCCAACAGCACCAGCATCTGGGTCAGCAGGCTCGCGCTTGGCACCCCAAAGCCATGTCTGCGGCTTCCTCTAACAGGAAGCAGGGAGGAAAATGCCCAGGAGGTCCCTCGGCCGGTCCCTCCTCCAAGCCTGCCCAGTGACGGGTTGAGGGGTGTCGCCCTCAGCTTCGTCACTTCCCCCTGGGTTCCCCCCATGGGGGGAGGGCTCCGCCACTTCCTTTCCGCCTGGTCCACTATCACCACGGACCGCTGGGTGTTGGAGGTGGTAGGAAAGGGCCTGCCCCTGGAGTTCGAGCAGGCCCTGCCCTTCTGAGCCGTCGCCCCTCAGGGGGCTACGGGGTCCGCAGCCTTGCTGTCGGCTCGCTGAGCCGATATCGCCCTGCTCCTCGAAAAAGGGGTGATCACGAAGGTGGTGGATCCTCCACCAGACCCGGGGTTTGTGTCCAGGTACTTCCTGGTCCCAAAACGGACGTGGGGGCTGGCGCCCCATTCTAGACCTGCACGACCTGAACAGGTTCCTAAGGTCTCGGACCTTCAGGATGGTCACTCTGGCTCAGATAATCCCATCCTTGGAACAAGATGTATGGTTCTCTTCTCTGGACCTCCAGGACATGTTCTTTCACATCCCAATCCGTCTGTCCCACCAGAGATTCCTCCGCTTCAGGGCAGAGGGATCCCTCTACGAGTTCCAGGCCATGCTCTTCGGCCTTTCCCTAGCACCCAGAGTCTTCACCAAATGCATGGCAGTGGTGACAGCATTCCTGTGGCGCTGAAGGGTCTGGGTGTAGCCCTACCTGAACGACTTGCTGATTGCAGCCTCCTCCAGAACGGAGGGAGAGAGGTCCAGAGATCTGGTCATCCAGGTTTGCTTTCAGGTTGGCCTCCTCATCAACGAGGCCAAGTTGGAACTCGTGCCAAAGCAGGTGATACAATTCATGGGGGCAGAGCTTGACTCTCTACGAGCCAGAGCACGGCTCCCGGCGGACAGGGCCGAGGTTCTTTCCTCCTTTGCCCAGTCATTTCAGGTTGGGTAATTGTGCCCTGTCCGGGACTTCCTGCGTCTCCTGGGCCTCATGGCGGCCTGCACCAGCGTGGTCCGTTGGGCCTGTTGGTACATGCATCCCCTTCAATGGGTACTGGCCAGCCAGTGGTCACAGCACTCCGATCCTTTGGATCAGCTAGTGACAGTGACCCAGGGGATGTGGAACGCTCTCCAGTGGTGGACCGTTACAGCACATCTGCAGGAGGGCATCCCGTTTGTCCACCCCGAGCCAACGGTCTCTCTATCGACCGATGCCTCTCTGATGGGTTGGGGTACCCATCTGGGGGAGCACAGAGCGCACGGCCTCTGGTCTCCTCTGGAGTCCCGATGTCACATCAACCTGCTGGAGCTTCGAGCGGTTCATCTAGCCCTCACCGCCTTCGCTCAGTTTGTACGGGGTCAAGTGGTCCAGGTCCAGACGGACAATACCACGACCATGTACTATCTAAACCGTCAGGGTGGGACGTGCTCCATGCCTCTGTGCAAGGAAGCTCTCTGCATTTGATCACTCGTTCGCAGCCTGGAGGCAGATGTCCTTGCCATCCATGTGGCAGGAGCCTCCAACATACTGGCCGATGCCGTAAGCCAGATAGGGGCTGCGTCCCACAAGTGGTCTCTCCTGCCGGAGGTAGTACAAGATCTGTTCTCCCACTGGGGCATGCCTCAGGTGGACCTGTTTGCCTCCAGGGAGAATGGGTTGAGGCTGTTTCATGTCCGCCTCAGCAGGGCTCGCTGTGGGCTTCTCGAGGCCGTGGACCCGGCCTCTTCTGCGCCTTTTCCTCCATTTCCTTGAGCCACAAGGTGCTTCTAAGGCGAGGAGGACAAGGCACAGGTGATTCTGGTAGCCCCAGACTGGCCCCGCCTGTTCTGGTATCCAGATCTCCTCTGTCTCAGCTCCAGGCTCCCGAGGCAGCTTCCAGCCCGCCCGGACCTGATCTCAGTCAGTCAGGGGAAGGTATTCCATCCGGACCTTCAATCCCTGCACCTGACGGCCTGGTTCCTGAGCGGCTAGAGTTCCAGGCCTTGGGTCTTTCCGACGAGGTCCTCAGCGTGGTTGAGGCGTCCCTTAAGGAGTCGACCAGAAAATGCTATGCCTTCAAATGGAAGAGATTCTCCATTTGGTGTCAGGGCAAGGCCTGGACCCTTCCTCCTGTTCCTTGGCAAGCATCCTGGACTACCTGTGGTCCCTTCTCAGCAAGGGCTTCGGTCGACGACCCTTATGGTGCACCTGGCAGCCATCTCTGCTTACCGGGCGCGGGCCAGGAAGCAGTCGGTGGCGCAGGAGAAGGTGGTCGGGTGCTTTTTTAAAGGCCTTGATCACATATCCCCTCTGGTGCGAGAACCTCCACCTCTGTGGGATCTACTGCTGGTATTGGCTAAGCTCATGGGCAAGCCATTCGAACCGATGCACAGGTGTGACATCTCTCACCTCACCTGTCGTGGACGACCACCTTCTTGGTGGCTATCACGTCAGCCAGAAGGATGGGAGAGCTCCAGGCGCTTTTCATCGAGTCTCCTTATCTGGTCTTCCACAGGGACAAGGTTGTCCTGCGCCCCCACCCGAAATTCCTTCCGAAGGTGGTGTCGGAGTTTCACCTTAACCAGGTGTTGACTCTGCCGGTGTTCTACCCCAATCACACCTCGGAGGTCGAATATAGGCTCCAGACTTTGGACTTGAAGAGCTGGCTATTACAAGGAGCGGACGGCTGAAGTTCGGGAGAGGTTCGCCAGCTGTTTGTCACCTACGCTGAAGCTGCACCTGGCAGACCTGCAGCCAAGCGGACAATAGGCAGGTGGGTCACCTCCTGCACAGATATCTGCTATAGGTTGGCGGGCACGGAGCCTCCCAGAGGGATAAGAGCTCATTCAACCCACCATACCGCTGCATCGGTGGCTGCTTCCAGGGATGTCCCTATACAGGAAATCTGCAGGGCTGCTACCTGGAAGTCAGCACACACCTTCATCACCCACTACCACATCGACCTTGAGTCACGCCGGGATGCTGGTTTTGGGCCTGTCTCCAGTCTTTATTTCCTAAGTAGAGGGTGTGCACCTTGCCTCCTGCTCCCGGAGAACTGCTAGGAGTCTGTTAGTAGTGGATAGAACAACATATCCATGTCCCTAGAAGTACAGGTTACTCACCTGTAACAGGAGTTCTATGAATGGTATGTTGTTCATCCACACGACCCACCCGGCCTCCCCGGCTTCGACGCACAACATGGCTTCCAGCGGGCTAGATCTGGCGTCATGGGGTGGAGCCGAGAGTTTTACCACCTGGGTGGGTGGGAGGAGCCAGCTTGAAGACCTTCCGGCAAGATTTAAAGCGGCAAGGAACCTGCCAGACAGTGTGGATGAACAACATATACCATTCCTAGAACTCCTGTTACAGGTGAGTAACCTGTATTTCTCCATTAGCTGCCCATATGGGGTCTCTGATGGGAGAATTGAGGTAGGTGTGGGGAACCCACCTTTATAGGCTAGGTTGACATCGGCTGACTGATGGCGGTTGGCAGTCCCTCATGGTGGACTGCTAGATAGAAGTTTTCCATGTGGTCCTGGTGCCTGATGGCTTAGTCCTACCCGTGTGGCCTGTTGCAAGAGCTTCTCTTGAAGATCTGTTGTTTTGCTAAGTTTTTACATAACTGTACTTTCAAACAACATGAAGTCTTGCTGTATTCTGACTATTGCAGTGATCACCAACCTTTGAACTGCCCCGGAGAACAAAGAGTTAACTTTCCATGCAGGGCATGGAACGCTGAGCTCGAGCTCGGTTGAAGCCTCTGTTTGCTGTTGTTTAAACTCCAACCATCAGATTCTTTACTCCACCTCACTGAACAGTCGCTCCGGAGATTTCTCCTTCGCTCGGTTCAAAAAAGTCAGTGTCGTTTTTTCGCTCAGTTTCTACCGAATTTCTGCTACTGAACCTGTCGGTTTAAGTCTCTGTGTCTGTGGTACCGTGAGTACTAGATAGGTTTGTATTAGTTTCTGTATGGAACTTAAACATTGGATCGTTCGGTTTGAACCGATCACGCTTGGTTTAAAAAAACTTCTGGTCTTTATTAGAGGTGGTAATCGTCTGTATCGGTTCTAAAAAAAAAACAGATTTGATTACGTTTTTTTCCAAGACCGTAACACGGTCAGGAACCGATAGGGGTGTCTTGCCTGGCGGATTGCCGAAAAAGGGTAAGTTGTGTTTAGGATTGGCCATGTCTGTGAAACCCAAGAAAAACCTGGCCCACTGGGTTTCAACACTGTAGTGTGAGCGGGGAAGCCTTTGCTAAGGCTGATCCCCACACCACCTGTGTTTATTGTCTGGGGGTTTGACCACCTCAGTTCAGACTGCCAACTTGTAAAAGTTTTCCCAAAGCTACCCTGGATAAGAGAGTAGGTAGACTCGGGGAAAGGGAGGTCGAGAAACCCGCTGACCCGAGGCTAGCTAGGTTCGGTTCCGACCGAACCAGAAGGAGTGCCCTCTGACCAGGGTGAAACTTCTTCGGGCAAAAGGAGAACTGATTCTGAGGAGTCGGTTCCGGTTAAAAGAAAGAAAAGGGAAAAATCATCCGGTTCGGATCCACAAGTTCTTCTCTGACTGCTGATGAAATAGCCAAAGCGATAAGGATAGTTCAGTCGCTAACTTTGGTTCCGGCCGAACCGGCACCATCTGTCAGGGGCTCGGTTTGGTCGGTTCCCCTGGTTCCGGATTATACTTTAGAAGAATTTTATGAACCGGAGGAGGAGGAGGGAGAGTATGAAGATGATGATGATGGTGATTATGAAAGTCTGGATGTGCCTATTGACCTGGACATCTCCCCAGACAGACCTTCAGGTGTTTCTCCTCCTAGGCTTTCTGGGTTCCCTTCCCACTTTGTTTTACAAGCAAATGGCTGAAACCCTCCAGCTTCCTATGGAAGAAGCAGTAGAGGATCAGGAGGGGCCTGATTTTGTTGAGATGATGGACATCCCAGAGTCCAGGAGATTATCTATTCCCCTCCATAAATCTTTTGGGAAACAGACATTTAAAATTCTAAAAACTCCCACTTCCATACCTCCTGTGGACAGAAGAATGGACAAGAGGTATACCCTTTCAGGCTTGGATACGGAGTTCCTTTCCCAGCAAAGCAGCCGTGTTGTGGTAGTGCAGGCTGCTGCCTGTGATAAGGCAAATATTCTCTTGGCTTCACACCCCGAGATAAGGACTCCAGGAGGATTGATGCCATGGCAAAGAAACAGTACATGGCAGCATCTTTGGGACCAGGCAGGCTAACTATATGGCCTACACAGCTAGATACCAGAAGTCCAGGTGGGACACTGTGATGGCTCTAGCTAAACAGGCCCCTGACCAGCTTGCCAAGGAGCTGGAGCGGGTGGCTGCAGATGGGATTGAGGCATCCAAGGTAATTTCATGCTGCTGTGACTCTAATGATGTTTCATCTAGAGTCATGGCTACATCTGTGGCTCCTTCGGAGGATGCTTGGCTCAGATGTACTAGCCTATCACAGGATACCCAGGCTAAGGCCATGGATTTTCCAGTCATTGTACCTCTGTTTGGGGAGCAGACAGAGAACTACATGAAGAAGATGGATCTAGCACAGGCCCTCACACAGGAGTGTTTCAGGCCAAGGAAATGCAAGCCACTCCTCAGAGGCAGCATTCCAGGGGCAGGGGCAGGCCCTTTCAAATGCCTTTCCACCAAGCCCAGGCCTCCTCTTCTGCTTATGCTCAGAGGGGGTTCTTTAGAGGGAGAGGCAGACGGGGTATGAGCAGGCCTGCTTCCACCCCTCAGCCTAAAGCCCCTGCCAAGCAGACACCCTGATGGGTCTGCCCGGGCCGATTCTCCAATACCTGTAGAGGGCAGGCTGGCTTATTCTTGTCCAGGACTGGAAGTCTTTAACATCAGACAAGTGGGTCCTGGAAGTAGTAGTTTGGACTGGTTCTCAGCTTCAAAAAATTTCCCAAGATGAGAACCAGATCCTTTCCACCTGCAAATCCATCAGAGACCCTTGCCCTAGAGGCAGAGGTTTCTTCCCTCTTGGCTCTTAGAGCCATAGAAAGGGTTCCTACCCTACATAGGGGCAAAAGATTGTACTCCAGGTACTTCCTAACCCCCAAAAAGACAGGAGAATGGCGGCTCATCCTGGATCTGAGATATCTAAACAAGCACCTTTTAAAACCAAAATTCAAAATGGTAACTCTGGGAATAATTCTGCCCTCTCTAAGTCCAGGAGACTGGCTAGCCTCCCTGGACCTCAAAGATGCCTATTTTCACATTCCCATCAGGTGCTCCCACAGAAAGTACCTCAGGTTCGAGTTGCCCTCAGGCCACTATCAATTCAGAGCAATGCCCTTTGGCCTAACATTAGCCCCAGTGGTGTTCACAAAGTGCCTGGCAGTAGTGGTTGCTTTCCTAAGGAGAAAACAGATCTCCATCTTTCCATACTTGGACGACTGGCTCATAGTGGGTCAGTCTCCAGACCAAGTCAAGTCACATCTTCAGATGACTCAGCAACTGCTCACTTCCTTAGGGTTCCTCCTAAACCTTCCAAAGTCAGTTCTCGAGCCAGTACAGCTCCTCACCTTTATAGGGGCAGATCTGGATACAATAAGAGCAAAAGCCTTCCTTCCCCTGGACAGGGCAAGGACCCTTATAGAACTGGCCTCTTCTTTCACCCTTCAGGTCTTTCGACCAGCAAGGCACTTCTTGCAGCTCCTGGGCCACATGGCAGTCTCTACAGCAGTGGTCCAGGGGGCAGGATTCCAGATGAGGGACATTCAGTTCCACTTAAGAGCCTTCTGGTCCCAAAGAAAGGATTCCCTTACCAAACTAGTCCCAGTAACTCGGACCCTGATCCAGGCTTTGCAGTGGTGGCAGGATCAGGACAATTTAAGACAGGGAATTCCTTTTGTCACTCAGTCTCATTCACTAATACTCACTACAGATTCCTCCCTCTTGGGCTGGGAGCCCACTTAGGGGATCTTACCACCCAAGGGCTGTGGTCACCTCAAGAATCTCTGCTTCACATCAATCTCTTGGAACTCAGAGCAGTGTTTCTGGCACTGCAAGCTTTTTCCAAATCTGTACAGAAAAAGGTGGTCCAGATCAGAACAGACTGTACCACCACAATGTGGTACATCAACAAGCAAGGAGGCACTCGGTCTACGGCCTTGTGCACAGAAGCAATGAAGTTGTGGTCTCTGACCTATTCCCTGCAAACCTCTCTGATGATAGTTCACCTCCCAGGGAAGGACAATGTCCTAGCAGATGCTCCCAGCAGATATCTCAGGCCACCACTAATGGTCCCTTGATCCCTAATTTTGAAAGTGATTTTCTCCAGATGGGGCACTCCACAGATCTTTTTGCAGCCCCAGACAATCACCAACTTCCTCTCTTCTTTTGCAGACACCCAGTCTTGGGCTCAGTCTCCCTGGATGCTCTGGTTCTGAATTGGGAAGGGAAGTTCCTGTATGCTTTTCCCCCCTTCCCTCTCCTGTTCAAGGTGCTAGTCAAGATCAGGTCTCAACCACGCAAAGTGATTCTGATCACTCCAGACTGGGCCAGACAGCCCTGGTATCCACTGTTGCTGTCCTTAGCAGTCCACCTTCCCCTGTCTCTTCCCAGGAATTACAATCTGTTGACATCCTCTTGGGGAAGGATTTGGTATCCGAATCTCAAGGCCTGGCTCTTGAAGAGTTAGAGTTTGCTGATCTGCACCTCTCTCAAGGTGTTCTGGATATTCTTAAGCCTTCTCGAAAGCCTTCCACCAGAAAGACTTACAACTCCAAATGGAAAAGGTTCACTATTTGGTGCTCTAATAAGCATATTTCTCCAGAATCTGCTGGGTTGCCTACAGTCCTGGACTATATGGTTCACCTTAATGGCTTGGGACTTAGGCCAGCTACACTTAAAGTGCACCTGGCAGCTGTTTCCGCCTTCTTGTCAGTAGGCAAGCCCTGTCCTCTATCAGCCCATCCTGTATTTTGTAAATTCTTCAAGGGATTGCTGCACACCAATCCTCCCTTAAAGGACCCTGCTTCTGCTTGGGACCTTAATGTTTGCATTGCTCAGCTTATGCAACCCCGCTTTGAGCCTTTGTCCTCTGCAGAGTTTAAGTACTTGACTTGGAAAACTGTGTTTTGGGTAGCCATTCCCTCTGCCAGGTGCATCAGTGAATTGCAAGCCCTGTCAGTGGAGCCTGATTTCATCTCTTTCCATAGAGATAAAGTGGTCCTAAGAACTAACAGAAAGTTTTGCCTAAGGTGGTTTCAGATTTCCACCTTAATCAGTCTATGTCTCTCCCTGTTTTCTTCACTGACCAGTCCTTCTCTGGAGAGAGGAGGTTGCACAGCCTGGACATAAAAAGGGCCCTTATGTACTACATAGAGCGCACCAAGGGTCACAGGTTTGAGTCCCTCCAGTTGTTCCTCACTTATGGAGAGGTCGGTAAGGGCAAACCTGCCACTAAAAGATCTATTGCCAGGTGGATTGTCTCTTGTATACAATTCTGCTATGAAAAATTGGGTAGAACCCCACCCTCAGGCCTGAGGGCTCACTCTACTAGAGGTACAGCTGCTGCCAGGGATATTCCTATCTTAGAAATCAGCTGCTGCCAGGGATATTCCTATCTTAGAAATCTGTCAAGCAGCCACCTGGAAAACAGTCCATACATTCACCAAGCATTCCTCTCTGGATATCCAGGCTAGGAGTGATGCTCGGTTTGGCACAGCAGTACTTCAGAGCCTTTTCCCAAAGTAGGTTCTGTCCCTCCTCCATGGAGGTACTGCTTGGTAGTTCATAGTCAGAATACAGCAAGACTTCATGTTGTTTGAAGAAAAATTACTCACCTTAGTAATGTTTCTTCTAATGGAGTCTTGCTGTATTCTGACCTCCCCTGCCTCCCTCTCAGAACCTGGTTTTGGGATGTGGGTGGGTAGGAGCAGTGTTGGCACCAGAGGTGCCTTTCACCTTCCTTATTTTGGGTGTGTGTTGTGTTTTGTTTTTGGCTTCTGACTTGAGTCTTTGCTTTGAAACCAAGAAACCCTTTTTAACAAATTTAGTTGCCAGTTGGCTAGTGTGAGTTTACAGTTTCCACACAGAACGCTTAGTGAGTATAGGCTCAGAAGATCTGACGGTTGGAGTTTAAACAACAGCAGACAGAGGCTTCAACCGAGCTCGAGCTCAGCGTTCCATGCCCTGCATGGAAAGTTAACTCTTTGTTCTCCGGTGCAGTTCAAAGGTTGGTGATCACTGCAATAGTCAGAATATAGCAAGACTCCATTAGAAGAAACATTATTAAGGTGAGTAATTTTTTTTTTATGTCCTTCGTAAACAAGTACTACACTCTGTTATTGCTAATTATATCTCTTTCCCTCAAACCCGTATGCAAATTAAGGAACATTAGAATGAAATTCAAAACTTTATGTAACCCCTAGATGGCGCTATCCCAGGGGCTACTACCCCTGCCTGATTTTCCACTAACAGGTTGAGGGGCCTGGATCCAATGGCGGGTGCCTCCACCCAGAGGTCAGGGTTTGCAATAGTTAAACTAACTTGGTCACAGCCTCTGGGACACTGCAACCTCCTTTCTTCCTACTAGTGGCCCCACATAATATATCAGAATTACCTTCACAGTATACACTTACCCCTCAGGTCTGGTTCCGCACTGGGACCTCCTGTGAAATGAGATACAGTGCAACAATCACAGTACAGTACTTTAACATAGACAAATACCTCAGGCAGTATAACTTTGCTGAAACAAGCAGCTCTGATTTATTTAGGGATATAACAAGGACAGGGGAAATCAGGTTAATTTTCTTATCACTCTAATAATCTCATCATGGCTCTGTGCACAGGCCTATCCCTATCAGTTACTGTCCCTGGGTACCCAAGCCCTAGTGGCTAGTCCAAACCGTGGCAGCTGGTAGCCTCTTTCACACAGAGAAAAGGAGAATTAAACAGTCAGCAGTACAGTAATTCCATTTGGATTTAATGTGGCAATTCAACAGGAGCGACCCTGAATTAGTACTCACGACCTCCAAATAAGATAGGGTCCTTCAATGTCAAGCATGGCTCACTTGAGGTACACAAACCTCTTCCACATCCATATAAAAGAAAGCACTATACCAGGCAGGCTGCATCTGTATCCCGATCGCAATTACTGCACAATACCCGGAGAACACACAGCAGATTCAGTTCCTGACAGACCGAAGTGCAATTTTCAGCAATTCTTCCAGTCTTCTACAGGGTGAGCCTGTTTTCTACTCTTCAGAGATTCTTTGATTCTTTCACAGGACTGGATTCAGTCCTAACAAGCTGCAGACCGAACTCTGGGCCTTACACACTTTTTGACTAAAACTGCACACTGAAAAAGCACAGGCTCCTTCCTTCTTCACTGCCAAAGCTCAACTGAAACTCCAACCGACAAAAACGGCACTTCCTTTGAGTTCCTCCCAGTTCTTGACTGGATTGGCTGTCACTCACAATCAGACTGCTGCTGTTGGTCCAAAAGGCACTGAAGTCTAAACTACATCTCCCAGAGTCACTGCCCATACAATCCTCTTGTGGCTGGCTCAGATTATGAGTCCAAGTTCTGATTCTGCCCAAGGCACCATTTTAGAGCTAGCTTACTCTACACTGATTGGTCCAGTTCAGCAGTTCAAAACTAGAATGGGGAACTAGCAGACACTGTTCTGACTGCAAAAGAAAGCAGGTTAGACAAACTGTAATTTCATTATTACTGTAAATGATTTCTGGCAAACAGTTACATCTTTCAGATAGGTTCCTTTGCACTCCTAGTGACTGCAAAATGGAGTGAATTGCAGCAGCTTGAGTGGTACTCAATCAAAGAAACACACAGTCCTCATACAACTAATTATGTCTGCAAGCAGACAGCTCTTAAAGAGACAGTACCAGAGGTTCTAAAACACTCACTGATAAATGGCTTAAATGCCAAACACTATTCAGGCTTGGAGCATTCAAGCAAGCTCCTGAAGTCTTTTGGGAACTCCCATTTGCAGGGGGTTACACCTTCCTGGTTTGGGAAAGCTTGACGTCTGCTCCAAGCAAGTACCCCATAAGTTTTAACTGCAACCATATACATTTGCATTAGGCTCGCATATGTAATCATCAGTCAATATATCATTTTACCAAGAACACATTTCTGAAACATTGCAGTATGTCACTTTACACAGTATTACATACACATTGTACCATAACTCAAGTTATTACCTCTTGTACATGAAACTGAAGAGAGGGGCCCTTCCTATCAGTTACCTTGGGGCTGGATGGGGCAAGGGCACCATACTTAGAGGGCAACACAAGTAACTTGAGTTAGCACTGACGCCAGTTTGGGCAATGAGCTCGGGACACTACACTCTTTTATGGACAACATTGAGAGGCAAATCCACAGGCCTCCAAGGAATCATAACTGAGGTGCACCACAGGCTTTTACAGCTACCAGTCTTTCTAGGGGAACTGTTAGTCTCTGCACTCTGAGCCTCATTTTCAGCATTGTCCTCACTTGTCAGAGGAGTCTCCATGGGGGTAGAGGCTAGAACTTGGGGCACTTTCAGCTCCAGGAGTTACAGTTTCTGAGTCCACAACATTTGGCTCGCATGGAGAGCTTGACACTGGCAGTGGACTGTCAGGGCACTCAAAATACTCTTCTTGTTCGGGTGTATCACCAGTCTGCCCTAATCTATCATTTTCCTCCTGAAAGCTCAAACAGTTCAACCATGCACAATGATTCTATTTCATCTGATCTGATGCTTTGCACTTCACTTTCTGGGAGCATTGGCTCCAGGGATGAAGCTGGGGCTTAGACAGTCCAGAAGGCCCAGCTTTGTCTCCACTATTGACTAGGATTGCCCAAACAATTGACTCAGTTCGTAAGAAGGATAGTATTCAAAGTCACTCTCACTTTCTTCCGATATGGACTGACAGTCATGCTCAACTGGGACTTGTGGAGGGGAACACTTAACTTTTGCTTCTGTAGGTGCAGACTTTCTTGATCTTTTCTTAGCAGCAGCTCTAGTCACTGGTCCAGAGGGGCATCTTCTAGGGCTCAGACTCAATTAAGATTTGTCCAATGGGCAGTAAATGATTTCTATGCATTGTTTTACATCTTTTGAATTATTCTCAGGCCTTACTTTGTACACTGGCAGATCATCTAGTTTGCCCACTACAATGTGAGGGAGATGGTGCCATCTGTCAGCAATCTTGTGCTTGCCATGCAGTCCCAGATTTCTTAGCAATACCCAATCTCCTCCTGGAGTTCCTGTGCTTTCACCTTTTATCATACCTTCTTTGTTGGCCAGATTTCTTTTGGCAGCCATGGTTTGAGCCAGTTGGTACGCATGAGTTAGCTGGGCCTTTACTTTGCACATACTGTAAATAGTTGTCAGCTTGAACCATCAGGAGAGACCCCAAAACACACATCTACTGGTAGTCGAGCTTCTTCCAAACATCAGGCGGTAGGGGAGAATCCAGTGGCATCACTTTGGTGCAGTTATAGCATGTACCAGGGTGCTAATTTGTTGGCTCCATCTAGGCTTGTCCTTTGGGTGCAGGTGCCTAGCATATCTCAGCAAAGTGCGGTTGAAACGCTCAGGCTGTGGGTCCCCTGGGGGTGGTAAGGAGTGGTTCTGGACTTTCGTGACTCTCACAGAGAAAGCATCTCTTTGATCAGACGACTCTCAAAGTCTCTCCTTGATCAGAATGGATTCTTTGTGGAGCTCCATAGTGAACAAAAAGTTTTCTACAAGTACTTTGGCCACAGTGGATGCTTTCTGGTCTTTGGTGGGGAAAGCTTGGGCATATCTCGTGAAATGGTCAGTGACCACCAGCACATTACTGATATTTCTTTGATCCGACTCCAAACTCAGAAAATCAATACAGACCAGCTCCATGGGTGCACTGGTGGTGATGTTAACAAGGGGCAGCCCTCTGGGCAAAGCTTTCCTCTGTAAGCAGCGATACAAGTTCGAATGTGTTGCTCCACATCAGCCCCCATCTTAGGCCAATAGAATCTGGATCTCACCAAGTCAAGTGTTCTGTCTATACCAAGGTGCCCTGTGGTTGTGCAAGGACCTCAGTACTGAGTCTCGAAGGCAGTGGGCAGCACTAGTTGTTGTTTGTCTACTTGTCCCCTCTGTCTACTGTTTCTCTGTATAACAGTTTATTGATCAGTTTCAACTTAGGACCTTCTTTGTATAACAGTGCAGTTCTCAAATCAGTGGAGCGTAATTTGGACACATCTTTTCCTGCATAGAGGGCTTCTAAAGCTGCTTTGATCATGGGATCATGGATTGAGCCCGCTGAATACTGTCATTGTCCAGCTGAGGCAGTGCACCAATGTCTATTGCAGAAAGTGGCATAAGCAGCAGGTATGTATCTCAGAGGCTCCCAAGCAGTCCACCATGCAGTCCATCAGGGCCCGCGGGACATTTGTTCCTCCCTGTCAAATCTCGGCAGAGTGCCCGAATGTCAGGTTCTGCCAATCGGACCCAATCATTCTGGGGAACAGGCTCCGGAGAGAGCATCAGCATCTATGTGGTTCAGACCTGCTCGGTATTCGAGAGCATAGTCATATGTAGATAATGCAGAAAGCCACCTATGGCCAGTGGCATCCAACTTAGCTGAGGTCTGCACATAGGTCAAAGGATTATTGTCAGTTTTTACTAGTATTTTAGCCCCATACAAGTACTCATGGAATTGGTCAACAATAGCCCACTTCAAAGCTAGGAACTCTAACTTATGTACAGGATAGTTCTTTTCGGATGGGGTCAGGCTTCTACTGGCAAAGGCCACTGGTCTCAGGCCATTCTCGCTGCTCTTGGTACAACACAGCCCCCAACCCTTGCAAGCTAGCATCAGTGTGCAGGACGTAAGGTTTCTTGGATCGGCATAGGCCAGCACTGGAGCATGGGTAAGTTGATATATGATCTCATGAAAAGCAGTCTCATAATCAGAGTCCAGCGGGCCCCAAATACTTCACTCGGATGAAAATACACTTTTCAGTCTTGAGGGACGCTGACTTTTGGTATTTTTGTGGGTTGGGGATACCTTGAGTAAGGTTGTAAAGGGTTGATCACTCTTGAATAGTCCTTGATGAAGCTCGATAATAACCACAGAATCCCAGGAATCTTTGCAGTTCTTTTAGATTTTGGCTGTGGCCAGAGTGGTCAAGGCCTCAACTTTACTTGGGTCGGTCCCTATTCCCTCGGTGGATACTATGTGTCCCACATACTTTACTGATGTTTGAAAGAATTGACACTTATCAATGGACAGTTTAAGGCCAAAGTCCTCCAGTCGGTCCAATACCTTAAATAATCTGCTCTCATGTTCCTCCAGTGAGCTGCCAAACACAATGACATCATCTAGGTATACCAGGCACTCTAGTAAGTTCATGTCCCCACTGCACGCCTCCATCAATCGTTGAAAAGTGGCTGGGGCACCTGAAATCCCTTGAGGCATCCTCATGAATTCCAGAAGCCAAGCGGACAGATAAAGGCGTCTTCTCACGGTCCTCTGGGGCCATCGGGATCGTACCCACTGCGAGATCCAGCACAGAGAACCACTTGCTCCCGCTTAGGCAGTCCAAAGCATCCTGAATGCGGGCATTGTGTACTGATCAGGATAGTCCGCCGTTTAAGGTGCGATAATCCACACACATCCTTACTGTTCCATTCTTTTCCTCACTACCACAATGGGGAAGCATAAGGGCTTCTGGATTCTTGTATTACACCAGCAGCTAACATCTCTTGCAGATGCCGCCTCACATCATCTATGTCAGCAGGTGCCAGGCGTCGAGACCTCTCACGAAATGGTCTTCGTCATGCAGCCGGATATTGTGCTCAGCTCCTTGCACGATCCTACATCCCATTCCTTTAAAGAAAACACCTGGTCTCTCTGGGCAAGCTTCTCACTGATCCTCACTTTCCATTCAGCTGGCAGCGGGAGTCGCTAAATCAAACAAGTCAGGCGCATTTCCGTCATTCTTCCTTGAACTCTTGCTGCTGGGTAGCACTACAGTGTCTGCACAATGCACATTAGCCAGGATGCAACCTCTGTTTACTCGAATGTCTCTTTCAGACACATTATGAACTTGGACCATTACCCTTCTGGCATAAGCATGGGCTCTAGCGGCAAAATACTAGGCTTGACCAGCAGTCCTCTGGCAATTTTCCATCGCCTGTGCATCCAACATTAATATTTTATTCTTAACATCCTTTCTGATACGGACCTCTCCTGTAAGGTACACTGGGCATTTGGCGCAGGATCAGAGACTCGGGATCCTTCTTCCATACAATTCCGACCGTTCCTCTGGTTCTGTTTTTTCAGCATCTCTCTGTGCCTCATAGGCCTTCTTAATTAAAGCGAACTCTTAAAGCTCTACTAGTCTTTGACCCCTGTTTTTATAACACAACTGTGCCAGCCTTCCGAACATATGAGCATTTGTTCCAATCAACAAAGGGACACCATCATACAGTCCAGTGGGGGACACACTAAGGCTAGGGTCTCTACTTGTTCGCCACCCAGCCACGGAGGTGGGGAAAGACAGCCAAATTGGATATACCCGGAATAAGGGTAGGCCTTCTCACTTAACCCCATACATGCAGTCCTTCTAATGGTTGTAAGGGTGCGTCCTGACAAATGCTTCTGATACCAATCCTGGAACATAATTGTCACTTGGGAGCCACTGTCTAATACAGCTCTTGTAGACACTCCATTCACCTTTACAGTGGTCTCCATGGAGGGACCACTATTCTGGACCAGTCTGGAGAGGCGGTAGTGGGGCCTGGGCAACTGACCTTGCCACAAAAGGACGTGAATTAGCATTTTTGGTGCCCTCACTGGGATCATGTGCTGCACCTCTTAACCACTGATTTCTTCTCCAAGCTCTCCTTGTAGCCTATATGCAACTTTGTCAGTGTCTTTTGGGACTGGCATTCCCTTTCATGTGCCCATCTTTCCCACAATTATAGCAAAACATACTTTCTGGAGTTTGAGCTGGCCGAGGCGCCACACTGGGAGCCAGGGCGGGGTATTACTAACTGGAAACCTTGGTGCCATCTCTGTCTGCGGCGTGATAAGCATTTGGAGACATCTCGTCAGTTTCTCCACTTCCATGGTCAAGAATCGAGTTCGGAGCTGTTATCAGCAGGAGATACATGGGTGGGTACCCCACCCCCATAGCAGATGCAGTCGGATATAGGTCAGGGCCTGCATTGCAGGCGTGGCCTTCATAAAGGACTGTTTTGAATTCCTGGATCTCTCTCAACAGTTCGCCCCATTGTGACATATCTTTTCCTTGTCAGAGCACTCATTGACTGCCAACCTCTGCCCCTGAACTTCACTTGATGGGTCACCCTCAGTCCTGGTCGTAGCTGCAGCTATTAGTGCAGGTCCCTCCGCGAGGTCGCCTTTTCTCAACTCTCAATTTCTCTCATTAACTCATCATAGGAGGGTGGGGATTCCAGTCGGATCTGCCAGGCGTAACTGAAGCAACAGCAGTTCTGAGAAGGGGGCAGACTTAAGGATCCTGTCCAGCCTGGTTCGGTCCAGTTCAATAGCTGGCAAACTACCTTTTCTGAGGCATTCTTGCAACAATTTTTCCAGCCGAGATACATACACAGACAACAACTCCCTTGGTACTGTTGTGCATCTCTTACTCTCCACCATAGGTCCTCATCAGAATCTGGGCTCCTTACACATTCTCCAAGGCCTCAAGATAGGCCTGTGCAGTCGCTTCAGGGTTACTGGCCCGTTTAGCACGGATGGTAGCCAGGGCAGGACCTCGGAGGCTCTCACTAACCCTCTTTCGCTTTTCGCCTTCAGAGCATTGCCATTCTAGCACTTGGGGGGCAACATAGTCTATCCAGGTCTCCCAGTCATCCTCCCCTTGGGGGGTTGGGAGGGTGCCAGAGAAGATCCTCAACCTTCGGTAAGAGTCGTGACTAATGGCAGGTGCAGATATAGGAGTCTGCATTGGTTCAGCCACCATTACGGGCACTGGAGCAGGAGAGGTGTTGGGGGGAACACCTCAGGTGGCAAGAATAGTTTCTGCAAGTCCTCCACAGTTTTCCCTCTCCCAGCAACCATTCAGCAAATTTCTCCTCAAAAGTTTCAGATAGTGGTGGGGGCTGATTCCCCCGGTCTTTACTGTCCTTAGTTATCACTCTCCAAGCAGTGAGGGCTCCTCTGGGTAATGGTCTGTGGCACTTTGGAGCTATCTATGGGATCCTTAAACTCTACTAGGGCCAGGAAAGTGTGGGTGAGCAGATTAGCATGCCGACCCACCACCACAGGGTTTTGTAAACCTTCCACCTTGGAAAGTACTCCCTGCACAGTGTCCTGATTGATACCCAGGGGATGTCCAGGATAAGCAAGCATTTTGGGGTTGATCTCCTCCCAGTACACCACTCCACCAGCCGGTGCACAGCCACTTCTGTCGGGTACCCATTTTTTCTTAACAGTGGTTCATAAATATGGCCACTAGAGGACACACAATCCCAGCGGTGAGCCTCCAAGATGTAACCCTAGATGGCGCTATCCCAGGGCTACTACCCCTGCCTGATTTTCCACTAACAGGTTGAGGGGCCTGGATCCAATGGCGGTGCCTCCACCCAGAGGTCAGGGTTTGCAATAGTTAAACTAACTTGGTCACAGCCCTCTGGGACACTGCAACCCCTTTCTTCCCACTAGTGGCCCACACAATATATCAGAATTACCTTCACAGTATACACTTACCCCAGGTCTGGTTCCGCACTGGGACCTCCTGTGAAATGAGATACAGTGCAACAATCACAGTACAGTACTTTAACATAGATAAATACCTCAGGCAGTATAACTTTGCTGAAACAAGCAGCTCTGATTTATTTAGGGGATATAACAAGGACAGGGGAAATCAGGTTAATTAGCTTATCACTCTAATAATCTACCTATGGCTCTGTGCACAGGCCTATCCCTATCAGTTACTGTCCCTGGGTACCCCAAGCCCTAGTGGCTAGTCCAAAACCGTGGCAGCTGGTAGGGCCCTTCACACAGAGAAAAGGAGAATTAAACAGTCAGCAGTACAGTAATTCCATTTGGATTTAATGTGGCAATTCAACAGGAGCGACCCTGAATTAGTACTCACGACCTCCAAATAAGATAGGGTCCTTCAATGTCAGCAGGGCTCACTTGAGGTACACAAACCTCTTCACACATCCATATAAAAGAAAGCACTATACCAGGCAGGCTGCATCTGTATCCCGATCGCAATTACTGCACAATACCCGAGAACACACAGCAGATTCAGTTCCTGACAGACCGAGTGCAATTTTCAGCAATTCTTCCAGTCTTCTACAGGGTGAGCCTGTTTTCTACTCTTCAGAGATTCTTTGATTCTTTTCACAGGACGGATTCAGTCCTAACAAGCTGCAGACCGGAACTCTGGGCCTTACACACGTTTTTTGACTAAAACTGCACACTGAAAAAGCACAGGGCTCCTTCCTTCTTCACTGCCAAAGCTCAACTGAAACTCCAACCGACAAAAACCGGCACTTCCTTTGAGTTCCTCCCAGTTCTTGACTGGATTGGCTGTCATCACAATAGACTGCTGCTGTTGGTCCAAAAAGGCACTGAAGTCTAAACTACATCTCCCAGAGTCACTGCCCATACAATCCTCTTGTGGCTGGCTCAGATTATGAGTCCAAGTTCTGATTCTCCAAGGCACCATTTTAGAGCTAGCTACTCCACACTGATTGGTCCAGTTCAAAACTAGAATGGGGAACTAGCAGACACTGTTCTGACTGCAAAAGAAAGGTTAGACAAACTGTAATTTCATTATTACTGTAAATGATTTCTGGCAAACAGTTACATCTTTCAGATAGGTTCCTTTGCACTCTAGTGACTGCAAAATGGAGTGAATTGGCAGCAGCTTGAGTGGTACTCAATCAAAGAAACACACAGTCCCCATACAAACTAATTATGTCTGCAAGCAGACAGCTCTTAAAGAGACAGTACCAGAGGTTCTAAAAACACTCACTGATAAATGGCTTAAATGCCAAACACCATTCAGGCTTGGAGCATTCAAGCAAGCTCCTGGAAGTCTTTTGGGAACCCCCATTTGCAGGGGGGTTACATTTATGTGGTCATATTCACCTCTGTACCAACAGATTTATTTCTCCACCTGAGAAGTAGCATTGCTCCGAAGTGGCTCCACTTCAGAGATGTGATATTTAAAACGTCATACTGTTTGTTTGTTTTTTGGTTTTTTGGAGGGGAGGTGGGGTTGGGTAGTGAAGTGATTGTTAGTGAAGTGATAAACTCTGCATTAGTCAGTCTTATTTTCAAACTGGAAGTGTGTGTGGGTGTTTGTGTGCACCTATGGATCTTTTTTGTTGCTGATTTTGTCATGTGGTCACACCTGTTGAACTTCAACATCAGGCACTAGGATCCCACGGAAGCCTTTTTGCAGCAGTCTCGTAGGGGCCGCCCACACCGATGTCATGGTCCGACGTGTCAGCCTTATTTGAGTGAGCGGCCCCATTTCCTCCTCAGTTCTTTCCCAATGTCAACCATTCGTGCACGTACTCCACGGAAGCTTCATCACTGAATTGAACCGCCAAAATTACTTCTCTTTTTCTTTGGTTACTGCTGTTGAATCATTCTGTTTTAAAGTGATTCCTTTTGACTTTGTATGTCGAGAATCACTCTTTCATTGGCTTTTTTCCATCGCTGCCTCTGCAGAAAGAAGAATCTTTCTTAGAGAGGGCTCTTGCAGTGGGTACTAACGGTTAGGACTAGAGCCTTCAGGACCACATGGAAAACTTTAGCTAGCAGTGTCTGGCGTGGGACTGCCCACCCATCATGTGACAGATGTCAGCATGACACTATATGGTGGGTGGTCCTCATGCCCGCCCTCTAGTTCTTGCCCACCGTCGACCTGTGCACATTGGACCTTGGCAGAGAACATTGCTTCAGTCGACCGCTATTTTCAGATGAGTATTTCATCGCTTTTATTTCTTTCTCTAAATCTTTGAAAATTATTGCTTTTTTCATGCATGTCTTTCGACGACTTCCAAGTCACATAAGAACAAGTGCAGTTCCTGCGGCACTTCACTCTCTCACAAGATTGAACGTTCCCTCTGCCTTTTCTGCCTGGGACCAGAGCACAAGACAGAGGACTGTGAGGCCTGCCATAAATTCAACCAGACCTCACGGAAATGCTGCCAGCAGGCCCTGGAAGCCCACGATCTTACTTCGAGAGTCAGCTCCTGCAGCAGGTAACACAGTAAGGACTGTAGCTGGCAGGCGGCAGGACCCCAGAGAAAACTTCTAGCTAGCAGTCTTCGTTGGGGACTGCCCTCCTGACGTCGGCCCGACGTTACGTATGGCATAAAGGGAAGTCGGTCCCCGGCGTTCTTCAGTTCTTTTTTGCACCGTCGACTCGTGTTCATCAGCTCTATGGATTGTCTCTCGCTAGTTCGTCTGCCATATTGTTCAGCCCTTTGGGCTGTTTTTCTTTGCGTTTTCTTCAAAAAAGTTTGCTTTTTCTCCTGTTCATTTTAATGTGTGTCGTCTTCGCTGACATCTTCTATAGAAAGGGACTCCTCTAAGTGTGTCTGGGGCAAACAGATCCCTTCCAGGGACGGCCACTCCACCTGCTTGCTGTGTCTAGGCCTAGACCACGACACCCAGGCCTGCCAGCATTAACAAAAATTTACCAGCAGGATGAGAATTCGCCACCAGAAGACTCTTCAAGCCTACGTAACCGAACATCGCCTGGCAGCCATGCAAAGAGAGTCCTCTCCAGTTAGAAGTTCTTCCCACCATAAGTCCTCGGGGAAGCATAAGGAGAGTTAAAAAGAGAGATCTCCCTCCAAATCCTGATTGTCCAGCTCCCGCTCTGCATCCCGGGGCAGTTCAGACACTGCCTCCCAGGTGACCCATTCGCTCTCCTGACTAACTGTTCTTAAACCTCCCACCCTGGTCCGGGCATTGGGAGAGAAAGGCCGTCATGCTCCATCCTGCAGCCTCTCAAGATCCGTCCGCCTGCTTGGACGTCATGCTGGCATATGGAGCCCTCCAAGCTGACGTCAAGCCACTCCCAGTTGGCCTCAGTCTCAGGCGTCGACTCCCTTGACAGTCGAAAGGCTTCGGGGCACTCATCTGGGAGGTCAGCCCCCTAGGACGTCCAAACCATCGTCGGACAAACATTCATTGATCAATCTTTCATCGGGTGGTGATTCCCACCTATGACAGCCGACTGCCCCCCGCACCCCCCGTGACCCGCTTTCTTGGCACCGAGGTCTTGCTGGTCTTACCTCCACCACCAGCTGACAGATGGTTAGGACATAGCCTTCCCGAGGGCCATCGAATGACAGCCTCAAACCAGGCGTCAGCTACCGACGTGGCGTCCAATGCCACTGTCCCGACATCGCCTCCTGTCTACCCGCTGTCACCAGATGGCTCTAGGTCTGACCAAGGCTCTGGACCAGCGTCAGGCTGGATCCAGATCCTAAGTTCCACCTGTTCCAGGTAATAGACCTATTTGGGTACTGGTGGGAGACAATACGCACATACTTGTTGCCACCGAAACTCCTGTGGACTGAGGACCCCCCAGCTGGTGCAGGGGCCTCTCTGCCTACTTTTCCCGTCCCCCCTTTGGGCAAAGGCGCGGGAAAGGAGCCCACCCTTCTTTCGGGCAGCAGGCTCCTGCAAGCGCCCGGCCCAGGTCCCGGGTCAAGGAGCCCAAACTCCTCAGTCTCCCCTCACCGTGGGAGGCCAAAACACAAATGTACCAGATCCAAGTCCTCTCCTCGTCAGTGGACTCTGACCATTTCTCCTACCTATCTTCCTTTGACTGCTCGTCTAGTGGAGACCTTTCCCCCCTAGACCCCAGAGATACCCCTAAGTTACCTTCTTTATGGAGATCATGCGACACATCCGGGAAAATATGGGTTGGAAGATGGAGGAGCTGGACCCAGTAAGACTAAGACTGGCTAAATACCCAAGTCAAAAGGACCCACAGCCAGTGGTCATCCCACCCCTGGTGGACACCTTTGTGGATGTCACCAAGGTGATCTGGAGATGACCCTATTCCTTCCCGGCCATACCTAAGAAGGCAGATTGCCTTTATAAGGCTCCAAAAGAGGAATGAGCAGCCACTTGATGATTCGGTGGTCATTTCGGCTGCCCACGACGGGTTCCAACACCTGTGGCATCTTAGTACCCAGCCTCCTGACAAGGAGTATAAGCAGCTGGACTCCATGGGGCAGAAGGTTTACTCTTCCTCCACCTGTACCATCAGAAGTCTGAATTTTCTGACCCACATGGTAAAATTTCAGAACACCCTGTGGGAGCAGGGATTCAACGTAGTTAAGGAGCTCCCAGACTGCCCCCAAAAGTCAAGAACTTGAAAAGCTGATGCCGGCGGGCTTAGACATATGTACGTACATCCTCTGTTTGGCCTACAACTCGGCAGCACTTGCCACGGCCACAGCAGGGTGTGTCCGGTGGCACTCTTAGTTCAGGGTCTCCAGCTTCACCCAGGATGTACAGACAGATATCCTGGATGCGCCGTTCCATGGTTCGGATTTCTTTGATGAGGGCTCTGAAAAGATCATCACCAAATTGCAGGACTCTGGCAAAGCCATTAGGTCAGTACACTCTTATGTACAAACCAAAGCAGAGGCCCTTTCGTAAACCTCGCTTTCGAGGAAAGGGGGGACAACAACCTCGTTTTCATCAACAACAGCAGCAGCAACGAGGAAATTATGGTCACAAGTCCCCCGCCAGAAGCCCCTTGGTGTCCGCCTCCAAGGCTGCTAAATTGGCCCCAGTCGCCCACCCACAACCGCATGACTTCTTGCAAGACCCACCCCCTCCCTTCACTGGGATCGGGGAGGCAGTCAGAGGCTGCTTTTCTCTCTACACCAGAGGGTGGCCGGAGATCTCTTCCGACCAGTGGGTCTTACAGCTCATCGACAAGGGACACTTGATCAAATTTTTTCATAAGCCACTGGACAGGCCCCCCCCCCCCCGAGATCCAGGCGCTCCTGACAAAAAGGCCATAGAGCCAATACCACCCATCTCAGAAGGGCACAGGCTTTTATTCTCACTTCTTCCTGGTGCTCAAAAGACCAGAGACTTGCACACTATTTTGGACCTCAGCGACCTCATCCCGTTTGTAGAATACAAATGGTTTCGGATGATCACCCTTTAGGGGACTGGTTAGCGTCTCTTGATACGCAGGACACATATTTCAACATACCGGTGGCAAAACCTCACAGGAGGTTTCTCAGGTTCGAGTTTCAAGGAAGACATTACCAGTTCAGAGCGTTTCCCTTCGGCCTATCCTCGGCACCAAGGGGTTTTTACCAAGTGCCTGGCGGTGGTTGCAGCTGCCCTCTGAAGGAGGGGGCATTATGTCTTTCCCTATCTGGACAAATGGTTCCTAACTGCCCTGTCCAGAGGACAGCTGCAGCACATGATCTCTTCAGAGAACTAGGAATCACAATCAATGTGGCAAAGTCCTCCTTGATTCTGTCCCAGTCCCTCCAGTTTATTGGAGCACTGATCAACACCACCAGAGAGAAAGCTTTCCTTCCAGAAGACAGGGTTCTCTGCTTCCGGAGGTTATCCCATCACGTCTCATCCTTCCCAAGGGTCCCAGCCAGGTCAGTTCTCAGGCTCCTAGGCCACATGGCTGCCTCTGTCGTCACAGTCCCTCTAGCCAGACTGCATATGAGAACGATTTAGTGGACTCTGAGTCCAGTGGGACCAATGTTGGGATGATATGGATCTTCCAGTTTCCATTTCATAACCGGTTCGCCGAGAACTTGGCTGGTGGATGACGTCCCCTTTCTTATTGGCAGGGATGCCCTTTCAGAGGCCGACTCCAACCCAAGTCCAAACATCAGATGCCTCGAGCATATGCTGGGGAGCACATCTGGACATTCACCGGACACAGGGCACCTGGTCGGCGGCTGAGGGAACACTACACATCAATATTCTGAAGATGAGGGCGGTTCTGTATGCCTTACAAGCTCTGAGCTCGACACTCCACCCGGGACACCTTCTGATTCAGTCTGATAACATGGCAGTGATTTTTTACAGCAACAAACAAGGGAGCGTGCACTCTTACCCCTCTGTCGAGAACCATGCAAGTCTGGAACTGGGCCATTGCTCACTGCCTGGATATTTTGGCGGTTCACGTCCCCGGGGTACAGAACACCCTGGCAGACTCTTTCAGCAGGACCCGGTCCAGAGTGCACGAATGGGCCCTTCTGCAGTCAGTCACCAACAATTTATTCAACATAAGGGGCAGGCCAGAGCTGAACCTCTTTGCCTCCCCATCAACACACAATTGACCAATTTTTGCTCGCTAGATCCAGGGCATGGAGTTTCCTGGCGAGACGCGGTTTCCCTCTCCAGGAGAGGGAGGTTCCTTTATGCATCTCCCCCCCACCCCCGCTCCTTCAGAAGGTGCTTCTCAAGCTGCAAGCGGAGGGAGCACAGATGATCCTGGTGGCCCCATTATGGCCATGGCAGACCTGGTTCCCACTGCTACAACAATTAGCAACCAAACCACCAATTCCTCTGCCCCTGAACACTCACCTGCTCTCTCAGGATGTTGGATCCCTAGTTCACCCGAACCTCCGGTCACTGCATCTCCATGCGTAGCTCCTGAGGACTTAGCCAGATCATGTCTTGGGGTCTCGGACAGGGATGCCAATGTCCTGGTGGCAGCTAGGAAAGCTTCCACCAGAGCCACTTATGCCATGAAATGGAAGTGATTCTGCTCGCCGCCTGGATCCTTTGACCTGTCCGGTGAGCTCAATCCCTGAGTATCTCTTGTCACTCTCAGACTCTGGATTAGGCTACTGTTCAATCACAGTTAATCTGTTGTCCATTTCTGCCTATCATGTCTCTGTCCAAGGCAGAACTATGGCAGAGTTGGATGTAGCCCAGACTTTCTTGAGGGGTATCCTTTATTTGAAACCCCCCATCAGGGACCCTGTCACTACCTGGGACCTACTTTTCGTGGTGGAAAAGCTCACCACATCCCCCTTTGAACCAGCCGCAGACTGCGAGCTACACTTCCTGTCTTGGAAAGCGTTATTTTTAGTTGCTGTTACTTCGTCTCGAAGAATTTCTGGGCTTCAGGCCCTGATGTGTAAGGAGCCTTATTTGATTTTCCACAAGGACCGGGTGGCCTTGAAGACCAGTCCTAAGTTTTTAACCGAAGGTGGTGACTAAGTTGACCCTTAATCAAGACATCCACCTTCCTGTGTACTATCCCGAATATACTCTAATAGGGTCGAGGCTGTTCTCTACACGTTGAATGTTAATCATATTTTGCGATTCTACCTCTCTAGGACAAGAGAGTTTAGATCAACTTTTTGTTACTTTTTCCCCCAGGATCCAGGGGGGCGCCTGTAGCCAAACAGACCCTTTCTAAATGGCTGGTTAACTGTATTACATTCTGTTACTGTCGTCAAGGCATATGTCAGGAAGCATAGGAAAAACAGGAGCAGTTGTAAAATTCGCAACAAGAGTATTTGTATTAGTACCAACATGAAAAAATAAAATTGCTCAGTATAACTATTTACAAAGGCCAAATAAACAGAAAAAGTCCGTCTGAGTTTTTCTTCAATCTCTGTGTCCCTTTTTGCAAGCAATTGCAGCTCTGTCGTACAAGTCCTTCCAGCCCCCCTTCTTAACAAACATCCTGTATTTTTCTAAAGTGTTCTTGTATATATCAGGCAAGTGCAGGCAGGAACACAGTGTTCCACAGCCAAGACCCCTTTTCCACAGCTCTCTGCAAAAGGCTTAATAATTGCACTTGGGTAACCTCTTGAGTTTCCAATAGTGTAGCTTTTTGCAATCATCTCAAACTATAATTATATACATTTCAAAAATTAACACTATATAATTTCTAAACAAAGGGATCCCAGTGTTAGTTACATTTCCACATAATGATTTGCATATATTTTTATACCAGCAGATATACAAGGGAGGAAAAGACAGAACAGCAAGGGAAGACTGAGAGATAGCGAGAGGCAAAGAATTGCGAGACTGTCGGGATGATCAGATCCTAAGCCTCACAGGAAAATTTGGTTGTGCAGCCAGACAGATGAGATAGGAAAGGAAAGAACAGAACAGATCCCTGCATTCAAACTCTCCATAACAACTGGGATAGGGTCCTATTCTGCCATGTCACAGTTACCAGAAGTATGATAAACCCTTGCTGGGCCCGGTGAAGGGTCACTGTACAAGGGGAGTAGCGGCGTCTTTTGCTGCCCTTCGAAATGTGTCTACAGCTGACATTTGCATGGCAGCCACATGGAACTCTGTCCATACCTTTTATCAGACACTACAGTTTAGACATTTCCTCCAGACGCAGAGCGGGCTGCGGCCTTGCGGTTCTGCAGGGACTCCTCTCTTGAGGCATCTCCTCTGTTGGCTTTTATCTGCTTCTTCCTCCCAATTTTCTGTCTCGATCTCCTTTACTGCTTGGGACTCTGTCCTTACTGTGTTACCTACTACAAGAGCTGACTCTCGAAGTAAGATAGTACAGTTACGTAAGAACTTACCATAATAGGCTTACTGTAACAGTAGATTTCGAGTAAAGGTCTTGCAGCAAGCCCTACTTTCCCTCCTTCCTTCACCCTGCTGTTCCTTCTCTGTGCACCTTCTGTAGTCGGCTCTAAGATTACCTCCTCGGTTCGCCTTCAGCTGCCTGTATGGAGTCTCCGGTGGGAGAACTGAGACGGTGTGGGGGACCACCCTCCTGTATAGGCTATGCTAACATCAGTTGACTGATGCCAGCGGGGGATGGTTCCCCATGGTAGACTGCTAGCTAGAAGATTTCTGTGTGATCCTAGCACCTGGTGGCTTAGTCCTACTGGTGTGGCCTACTGCAAGAGCTTCTTTTGAAGATCTACTGTTACAGTAAGTTCTTACGTAAGTGTACTTTCTAATTCCAGAGGGAATATTACCAATTCAAAATATTGCCTTTTAGCTTCTTCTCTGCGCCACAAGTCTTTACCAAATACTTGGCAGCTGTGGCAGAAGCTTAGTGGGGACAGTGTGCTTATCTTCTCCTGCCAGGCCGACTGGCTTCTGAAGGCGCATTCCGCAACGCCACTCTTGCGACCTTTTGTTGCATTCTGCTGTTATTCCAGTCCATGGGGAATAACTGTTGGTTTGTCCCAGTATGTTTTGACCCTGTCCCAGCAGTTGCTGTAGATGGGGCAGTTCTAGGGACATGGATATGTTGTTCAATCCACACTTCATGGCAGATTCCTTGCCGCTTTAAATCTTGCCGGAAGGTCTTCAAGCTGGCTCCTCCCACCCACCCGGGTGGTAAAACTCTCGGCTCTGCCCCATGACGGCAGGTCTTGCTTACCGCTTGGAGGCTTAGGTTCCCTCCTTAGCACTCTGCGTTTAGACCTGGATCCTAACTCGTTAGCTAAACCAAAACTTATTCTTAAAATTTCTAGACTTCGGTTTGTTTCTTCCTTCCCGGCTGCGATGGCTACGTCGACTCCCGGTTTTCGGCAGTGCCCATGCGGGTAGAAGATGTCTCGGACCGATTCGCACTCCACATGCGTTTATTGCCTCGGGCTTGATCACGATCCGCAGGCCTTCGATTTGTGCAAGACCTTCTCGGCCAATGTCCTCGAAGACTGTGCTGCCAGACTCCAACTTGGGCGCCCCGAGAGACGTGTTCCACCGGTGAAGTCAAAGGAGGCCAGTTGGGCGTTGTCCACGGTGGCAGGCTCAGCTGAGCAACTTGAACAGATGAGCGCCCTCGAGGCGGCCCAGGCCACATCTTCATCCTCCTCGGTCGCGGCATTTATCCTGCTCTCCTTGGGCTCCTCCTACACGGCTTCTTTTAAGGAGCTTTGTCAATCCCTCTCTATGAAAGGTGAGGGTCCATCGGGACACTCCTCTTGGTCCAAGAAGAAGGACTCGAAGGGTAAGTCCCACCGTCGGCGTTCGTGGGAGGCGGGAGGTCCCCTTCCCTGGACAGTCGACACTCGCCCGGTCGAGGAGTTGCGGCTAAGGCGGCTGGCTTCACGGTGTCCTGTCAGGTCAGCCGTCCGAGACCTCCGTCAGCAGCGGTCGAGATTTTTTCTCGGCTCCCGTCGGACGGTTATCAGCTGAAGCTGACAACCCTTATTCACTGGTTCCCCTGGTGGGAACCAAGACTTGCCTGTGCCTCCTGTGCCGGAGTCCCGGTTAAGGTTCTCCGAGCCGAGGAGGAACGGGTTTCCCCCGCTCCCTCCCAGACCCACCCTTGGAAACACCGACGGTCTCTGTCTCGGACCTCTTCTCGGTCCAGCTGATCCCACCGACACCGGGGGTCTCTGTCTCGGCACCGAGGAAAGCGGCGGCGCCGCTCGTCCTTGTCTTCTTCCTCCTCGGAGGAAAGGCTTCGGTGCAAGTTGCGTCGACGCTACGAGGACTTAATGTGGCAGCAGCTCCGTCTGACCGGGAACAAACCAACCCTGTTGCCTTCCCCGGCCGTTAAGTGGCTGTCACCTGAACAGCCGAAACAACCCGTCATGGTTGTCGAGGAGCCCAAACCGGCGCCGGTTGTTCGGTCGAAACCAGCTGCACCACCTATTGTGGTGGAACCCCCACCTCCATAACCGGCCAAGGATTCTCAGTCGGGTCAGGGGTTGCCCCATCGGTTGTTGGTCACCCTCACTCCTGACCGTCCTTGGCAGGTGGAGGGTGGCTCAGGCCCTAGGCAGCTGTTCGCAGACTCCTCGGAGTCTGATGACGACTCCTCCCTGTTCTCCAGGTCCCTTGACCTGGAGTCCACTGGGGGACAGTCGGTGGACGAGAGCCCATCCTCGTTCATGGGTCTGCTTCGGCTCATCTCAGAATCTACTGGGATGCAGCTCGAACCCGTGTCCAAGCGGGCCAAGTATCCCCTCACGGAGATACTGGACCAAGGGGATTCTCCCACTGAGGCCTTTCCAGTGGCTGAAGCCATTGTTGACCAGGCCTTGGAGTTATGGCAGCGGCCGGCTTCTTGTCCTGCTCCTTCGGCCAGGATGGCCAGGAAGTACGCGGTCCCCACTGGTTCACTGTCTTGTTTTTCGGAGGGGCTTGTGACTGATAGTGTTTTCCAGTGTTCCGGGAACACCAGGGACGTGGACAGACCTCCCGACAAAGAGTCCAAAAAGCTGGACTACGCCAGGCATAAAGTGTACGCTGCGTCCTCCCTAGGCCTCCGTCAGGCCAGTTCGGCTGTACTGATGGCACACTTTTCCCACGCCCTTATGGGCTCCCTGGATGAGGTGATCCCTCATCTCCCGGCTGACCTCCAGACTACGGTCAAGCAGGTGCGGGATCAGGGAAGAGCGGTGGTGAAGCAGCAGCTCCAAACTGCTCTTGATATTGGAGACTCTTGTGCCCAGTCAGTAGCGGCTGCAGTGGCCATGCACTGCAGAGCTTGGCTGTGGATCACCACTTTCACAGCGGGTACCCAGCACAAGCTGGCAGACATCCCCTTCCTGGGTACCAACTTGTTCGGTCCCGGGGTGGAAGGCCATTTGCAGAGGATCGAGAAGTCCAATGCTGCCTTGGACTCGGTCACGTCTGCCCAGAAGGACAAAGGCCGCCAGCAGCAGCGTATGCCCTTTCGCCCTTCTGTCCCTGCGGCACGTCCGGCCCAGCAACACCAGCATCAGGACCAGCAGGCTCGCACTTGGCACCCCAAAGCCAAGCCTGCTGCTTCCTCCAGCAGGAAGCCGGGAGGGAAAGGCCCGGGACGTCCCTCAGCCGGTCCCTCCTCCAAGGCTGCCCAGTGACGGGTTGAGGGGTGTTGCCCCAAGCCTCGTCGCTCCCCCTTGGGTTCCCTCCGTGGGGGGGTGACTCCGCCACTTTCTTTCCACCTGGTCCGCTATCACCAAGGACCGCTGGGTGTTGGAAGTGGTAGGAAAAGGTCTGCCTCTGGAGTTTGATCAGGCCCTGCCCTTCCGAGCCGTCGCCCCATGGGGGGCTACGGGGTCCGCGGCCTCTTTGTCGGCCCGTCGAGCCAACATTGCCCTGCTTCTCCAGAAGGAGATGATCAGGGAGGTGGCAGATCCTCCATCAGACCCAGGGTTTGTGTCCAGGTATTTCCTGGTCCCGAAACGGACGGGGGGCAGGCACCCCATTCTAGACCTGCACGACCTGAACAGGTTCCTAAGGTCTCGAACCTTCAGGATGGTCACTCTGGCTCAGATCATTCCATCCTTGGAATGAGGCATGTGGTTCTGTTCTCTGGACCTCCAGGACGTGTTCTTTCACGTCCCAATCCGTCCGTTCCACCAGCGATTCCTCCGCTTCAGAGCAGAGGTCCCTTTACAGTTCGGGCCATGCCTTCAGCCTCTCTCCAGCTCCCAGGGTCTTCACCAAATGCATGGCAGTGGTGACAGCATTCCTCTGGGCGCCAGGGTCTGAGTGTACCTTACCTGGACGACTGGCTGATTGCGGCCTCCTCCAGACCGGAGGTGGAGCGGTCCAGGGATCTGGCCCTACAGGTTTGCTCTCAGGTTGGCCTCCTCGTCAACGAGGCCAAATCGGAACTTATGCCGAAGCAGGTGATTCAATTTATTGGGGCAGAGCTCGACTCTCCTTGAGCCAGAGCATGGCTCCCGGTGGACAGGGCCGAGGTTCTTTCCTCCTTTGCCCAATCATTTCAGGTTGGGCAATTGCGCCCTGCCCGGGACTTCCTGCACCTTCTGGTCCTCATGGCAGCCTGCACCAGCGTGGTCTGTTGGGTCCGTTGGCACATGCGTCCCCTACAATGGGAACTGGCCAACCAGTGGTTCCAGCTCATCTGCAGGAGGGCATCCCGTTTGTCCGCCCCGAGCCGACGGTCACTCTATCGACTGACACCTCTCTGATGGGTTGGGGTGCCCATCTGGGGGAGCACAGAGCACATGGCCTCTGGTCCCCTCGGGAGTCCCAATGCCACATCAGCCTGCTGGAGCTTCGAGCGGTCCATCTAGCCCTCACCGCCTTCGCTCCGTTTGTACGGGGTCAAGTGGTCCAGGTCCAGACGGACAATACCACGACCATGTACCACCTAAACTGCCAGGACGGGATGCGCTCCATGCCCCTGTGCAAGGAAGCTCTCCGCACTTGGTCCCTCGTGCACAGCCTGGAGGCGGATCTCCTAGCCATCCATGTGGCAGGAGCCTCCAACACTCTGGCCGATGCCCTAAGCCGGATAGGGGCTGTGTCTCACGAGTGGTCTCTCCTGCCGGAGGTAGTATAAGATCTGTTCTTCCACTGGGGCACACCTCAGGTGGACCTGTTTGCCTCCAGGGAGAATGCGAAGCTGAGGCTGTTTCATGCCCGCCCCCCTCAGCAGGGCTTGCTGCAGGGGGACGCCTTCTCAAGACCGTGGACCCCGGGCCTCTTCTACGCCTTTCCCCCATTTCCCTTGATCCACAAGGTGCTTCTCAAGGCGAGGCGGGACAAGGCGCAGGTGATTCTGGTAGCCCCAGACTGGCCCTGCCTGTTCTGGTATCCAGATTTCCTCAGCCTCAGCTCCAGGCTCCCGAGGCAGCTCCCAGCCCACCCGGACTTGATCTCAGTCAACTAGGGGAAGGTTCTCCACCCGGACCTTCAATCCCTGCACCTGACGGCCTGGTTCCTGAGTGGCTAGAGTTCCAGACCTTGGGTCTTTCCGACGAGGCATCCCATAAGGAGTCGACCAGGAAATGCTATGACTTCAAGTGGAAGAGATTCTCCATTTGGTGTCAGGACAAGGGGTTGGACCCTTCCTCCTGTTCCTTGGCCAGCATTCTGGACTACCTGTGGTCCCTTTCTCAGCTAGGGCTTCGGTCAACGACCCTTAAGGTGCACCTGGCAGCCATCTCTGCTTACTGGGCATGGGCCGGAAAGCAGTCAGTGGCGCAGGAGAAGGTGGTCAGGCGCTTTTTCAAAGGCCTTGATCACATATCCCCTCCGGTGCGAGAACCTCCACCTCCCTGGGATCTGCTGCTGGTATTGGCTAAGCTCATGGGCAAGCCATTCGAACCGATGCACAGGTGTGACATCTCTCACCTGTCGTGGAAGACCGCCTTCTTGATGGCTATCACGTCAGCCAGAAGGATGGGAGAGCTCTAGGCGCTTTCCATCGAGTCTCCTTATCTGGTCTTCCACAGGGACAAGGTTGTCCTGCGCTTCCACCTGTAATTCCTTCCAAAAGTGGTGTCGGAGTTTCACCTTAACCAGGTGTTGACTCTGCCGGTGTTCTACCCCAATCACACCTCGGAGGCCGAATATAGGCTCCATACATACTCTGGACCCTAGAAGAGCGCTCTCTTATTATAAGGAGCGGACGGCTGAAGTTCAGGGAGAGGTTCGCCAGCTGTTTGTCACCTACGCTGAAGCCGCACCTGGCCGACCTGCAGCCAAGCTGACGATAGGCAGGTGGGTCACCTCCTGCATAGATCTCTGCTATAGGTTGGCGGGCATGGACCCTCCCAAAGGGATAAGAGCTCATTCTACCCGCCATACCACTGCTTCGGTGGCTGCTCCAGGGTGTCTATCCAGGAAATCTGCAGGCTGCTACCTGGAAGTCAGCACACACCTTTATTACCCATTACCACATCGACCTTGAGTCACACTGGGATGCTGGTTTTGGGACCTCGGTTCTCCAGTCCTTGTTTCCTAGGTAGGGGGTGTGCGCCATGCCTCCCTCTTCCTGGAGAACTGCTAGGAGTCTGCCTTGAAGTGTGGATTGAACAACATATCCATGTCCCTAGAAATGCAGGTTACTCACCTGTAACAGGAGTTATAGGAATGGTATATGTTGTTCATCCACACAACCCACCCGGCCTCCCCGGCTTCGACGCACAACCTGGCTTCCAGCGGGCTAGATCTGGCGTCATGGGGTGGAGCGAGTTTACCACCAGGGTGGGTGGGAGGAGCCAGCTTGAAGACCTTCCGGCAAGATTTAAAGTGGCAAGGAACCTGCCATGAAGTGTGGATGAACAACATATACCATTCCTAGAACTCCTGTTACAGGTGAGTAACCTGTATTTCTGTTCCCTTCCCAGGATAGGGCCTTTTTGCCCCAAGTCTGAGTAGAGGCCCTGTAGCCTCAGATCCATCGGATGATTCAGAGCAAGTTTGTCTCCACCAGGGCCTTCCTTAGGTTCATGGGCTCCCTGGCTGCAGCCATTGCCACTGTTGTCTTGGCACGGCTGCCTCTTAGGTTTCCTCAATGGTCTATCATCATCCAGCGTGTTCAGTGCTTCCGGGACCTGGTTTAGGTGATTTTGTCCCTCTTCAGCTATGCCAGGCACTTCAGCAGCAGATGGACATTTCCCCTCCAATCTTTCGAAAGGAGTATTTGTTTTCCTCTCCTTACCAGATCCTCACAGCAAACACCCCAGGTCTGGGCTGCAGAGTGAACCTTGATCTTACTTCGAGGGGGCTCTTGCAGCAGGTAACACCGTTAGGACTGAAGCTAGCAGGTGCCAGGATCCCACAGAAAACTTCTAGCTAGCAGTATATAGTGGGGACCACTCCCTGACTTCGGCCTGCAGCCGATGTCCATCTGTGATATAAAAGGGGTGGTCTCTCAGCCCGACCTCAGTTCTTTTCCTGCCATCGACTCGCGCAAGTTGGACCTACATACACACCTGCTTTAGTCGACCGCGTTTACTCGCACTTTATTATTTTATTAAAAATCTTTTTTTCAGCCTTTTTTTGTGCATGTCGTCTTCTCCATCATCCTCTTCTGAGCATTGGTGGACCAAGTGTGCATGTGGTAAACCGCTTCCCCACAAGGACAGCCACATTTCTTGTCTGTTGTGCCTAGGCCCGAACCACGATACTGAAGTTTGCCAGCACTGCCAAGATTTTAACCAGCGCACCAGACTTCACCACCAGAAGACCCTGGAAGCCTGACTGCTGCAGCAGAGACTTTTAGTGACAGAAAAGGAGCTCCTGACCTCTTCTTTCCTGGCCTCTGGGTCTTCAACCTCTCCTTCTCACAAAGAGAAGAAATCTAGCGGTAAGAGCAAACACCGGGAGAAGCACAGGGGCAAGCCCTGATTGGCTTTCTGCTCCAGGTCACCGCGAATATCTTGGACTGAGCCTGAGTCTTCCACCCATGGGAGGTCAGCCCCATCCACTCCGGAAGCCCTCTCTCCCTTCAGGCTTCCAGCGGTCAAACCACTCGCTCTCATTACTATCTCGGGCCGTGGTTCTTTGGGGCTCAGGACTTTGTCCCCAGCCTCTGAGCCCCTGACACTCTGACCCTTGCATCAGGTAGGTTCTCAGCCAGGTGGCTCAACCGGGTCCTCCTCAGGTGGCGGGTCTTTGACCATCGCCCTCCCGGTCAAGGCATCTTCCAAGTCGGTCCAGACTCCAATGGCCAACGTCACTAAGCGACGCCAGGGGCATGCACTCACCTCCCCCACAAGAGTGATGCCTCCACCCCACTGGGGAGTCAGTTCCCTGGGCCATGCTTCTCCTTCCAGGCCGGCTGCTTCACCAGACCAGCATCAGCCCACGCCTGTCAAGTCGACGTCTACTTTGGCGATGCCTCAGCCATCATCCCCTAGCCCTCCACCGTCGCTGGCTGGCCCTATCGTCACACAGCTGACACCTGAGGGTCCGACACCCAGTCTCTCGACTCCTGTCAGACCGATGCCGGATGGCTACTTGCCCATAGGATCAATGCCAGTTAACCCGACACCAGGGTTACCACAGCCTAGGGAACCAACGCCTTCTCAGCCTGCTCCACAGATGCCGGCTCCCCGATGATGCCTCAGAACCCACCCACAGATCTTAGTGCCTTTTTTGCGGCTTGGTGGGCATACTTAAAGGATTAGGAGGCTCCGAAAGAGCCCCCAACTCTGATTCCTAGGGACCATCCTCCCATTCCAAATAAGGAGCAAGTTCCCCCTAGAAAGGCTCCAACACCACTTCCTAAGGAGCCTATTCTGCAACCAGTAGGATCTGGCACCTGTCGTCCCAGGACCTACCGACTTAGGCATCGTCGCTCTCCTTCTCCCTCCCCAGTCTCTGGCGAGTCAGGCAGATATTCCTCCTCCTCATCCTAAAATGATTCTGGGGACTCGACTCTGCCACTGGAACCAGAGGAGCCCAATGACACCCCTCCGTCTCCTCCAGATTACCCTACTTTTATTGATGTGATGAGGCACATCCGCTCCGTTATGGTTTGGGACATGGAGGAGCTGTACCCCGAGCAATGTCGGTTAGCCATTTTCCTGCATAAGAAGGAATCATTGCCTTTGGTAGTTCCACCCCTTAGTGATTCCTTCAAAGATGACAATGACTTCCAAGAAGGCAGATCACTTGTACAATGTCCCAAGGGATGAACCTTTTTATGGGGAGCACCCAGAGGCTGACTCAGTCATCATTAATGCGGCCCATGACCGCTGTAAGCGGCCCCGGCACCTTAACACTCAGCCTCCCAACAAGGACTTCAGTCAGATGGACCAATTCTGTAAGATGGTCTATGCCTCTGCCACTTGTGCTGTCCGTTCCCTAAACTTTCTGGCCCACATGGTCCAGTGTCAGAATGCACTGAGGGAGAAAGCCTTGGAGGAGGTTCAGACTCAGCCTGATCTCCCTGGCAAGACCTAGCTGTTAAATCTTTTCAAGTCGGGCTCTGATGTTGGGTCACTCGTCCTCTGAGCCTCCTATGACTCGGCGGACTCTGCAGGTAGAGCTGCAGCTACATCTTGCATTGCTCTCTGCTATAGGTTGGTGGGTAGGGAGCCTCCCGAAGGGCTAAGGGCTCATTCCACCCACCATACTACTGCATCGGTGTCTGCTTCTAGGGACGTCCCTATCGAGGTTATTTGCAGGGCTGCTACCTGGAAATCAGCAAACACCTTCATTACCCATTACCACATCAACCTTGAATCACGCCAGGATGCTGGTTTTGGAGCCTCAGTTCTCCAGTCTCTGTTCCTGAAGTAGGGGGTGTGCGCCTTGCCTCCCTCCTCCCAAAGAACTGCTAGGAGTCTGCCAAACAGTGTGGATGAACAACATGTCTGATCTTAGAAAACAGGTTCTCACCTGTAACAGTAGTTCTAGGAGTGGTATATGTTGTTCATCCACACGGACTCACTCACCTCCCGGCTTCGGACGCGACACACCCAGCTTCCAGCGGGCGTAAGATCTGGCATCATGGGGCAGAGCTGGGTTATACCACCCGGTGGGTGGGTGGGAGCAGCCTGCTTGAAGGCAAATCTTAAAGGGAAAGGACATGCCAAATAGTGTGGATGAACAACGATACCACTCCTAGAACTACTGTTACAGGTGAGTAATCTGTTTTTCCCTTCCTCAAGCAGGGAGAGATCATCTTTTTCCCTGTGTTGGGAAGTGATGAAGGGTTTGGCACTGGGTTCTAGACCACAGTTGTGCACTCTCTGCAGTTTCGCTCCAGGTCACTTAAATGCCCTGTCAGACAGTCTCGGTAGGTCTCAGCTTCACGTATGCATATGGGGTTTGCAGCCCTCCATAATGGGGGTGTTTCAAACGGTGCTGGATATTCTGTTGGTTACCTGGGAATCTTCTCTGGGGCTCCCTTACCGATGAGGGGAGGCAGTATACTATCGGGGCCTCTACCCACTGCTTGGACCCCTTTTTCTTATCCAGTAGCTCAGGTTCTCAAGCGCTGTCCGTCCCTGTTTGGTACAGGACTTCAGTATTCCTTTATTAAGATGCCCTTGTCAGTGATATCTATTCTCCTTGTGCCTGCTGAGGGTCACATTGAGGCCCACCTTGATGTGGCCCATGCTTTTTTGGGCGGCATCCTTCATTTGGTGCCAGCCATTTGCAATCCAGTCCTGGCTTGGGAACTGATGTTTGCTTTGGAAAAGCTAGCCTTGCCCCTTTTTGAGCCAGCCACGAATAGTAGGATGTAAAGCAAAAGCAAGCTCTGCTCAAATCTGCAACTCTGTGCCAGGTAAAAATAACGTGCAAGAAAACAAAACCGGCACCAAAAATAAAGTGCAAAATAGGATCCTCCTGAGGACGCTCTGCTGAGCGAAACCGGTCGAGGTCTGTTAGTGCTCGAGCTGCTTGGCTGATCTGGATAATAAAAACCTGTTTTGCACTTTATTTCTGTTGCCAATTTTGTTGTTGACTTGTAGGATATACCTTCTGTCGCTGTTGGCATTGTTGCTGGTTGCTAGTTTTCTCTGCTCGAAGGCTTACAGTGCTACAGGCCCTCATGTGTGTGCAGCCTTATTTGCTTATCCACAGGGGCAAGGTCTCTGTGCGGCCCCATTCAAACACCATGAAGTCTTGCTATATTATGACTATATGCAGTCAGCCACTGCAGCTGAACTGCCCCGGAGAGGAAAGAGTTAACTCCAGAGAGTCTGGAGTTCCACAGCGCGAGGGCGCTATACCAAAGCTCTATCTGGCCAGTTTCAAATGAAACTGTCAGATTCTTTACTCCGCTTCACTGAACAGTCGCCCGGAGATCAGCCTTCACATCGGTTCATTCTCGGTCGCGAGTATTTTCGGTTCATTTGAACCGCAAAAGTATTTATTTTACCACATTTCGTTAAAAGCTCTATCTGGTAAACCGTAAGTAGAAAATTTAAAGTCTGTGTGGAAATTCAATTATCGGTTCGGTTTTGAACCGATCGTTTGTTAATTTAAGGTTTTAAAGTGTGGTTGGGCTTTTAGAGTGCGGTTCCCGGTTCTTATCGGTTCTAAAAACCTTGCTTTTAAAATAGGTTTTTCAAATACCGTGATCACGGTTAGGAACCGATAAGGGTGTCTTGCCTGGCACTGCCATCAAAAGGGCAAGTTTTTGGTTAGGCTGGCATTATGTCTGAGAAACCCAAAGAAAAACCGGCCCATTGGTTTCAACACTGTGATGTTTGTGGGGAAGCCTTGCCAAGGCTGACCCACACACCACTTGTGCTTATTGTCTGGGGTGACCACCTCCTGTCAGACTGCCAGGTGTGTAAAAATTTCCTGCAGCCACCCTGGGAAAGAGATGGCACGGCTCAGGAACGAGGAGGCCAAGAAGTCCGCTGACCGATGGCCAGCCCGTCCAGTACCCACTGGACCAGAGGAGTGCCCTCTGACCAGGCGAGACTTCTCGGCAAAGGAAGGCTGGTTCAGGGAACCAGTCTCAGTGAAAAAGACAAAGAAATCAGTAGGTTTGGAGTCCAAAATTGTCTCTCCAACTGCTGCAGAAATAGCTAAAGCCATACAGATTGTCCAGTCACTGTCTCAGGGTCCTGCCAACCACCTACAGTTGGTAAAAGGTTGGTTCGTTCAGTGCCAGTGGTTCAGGAGTATGATGTTGAGGAATTTTATGAACCACAGGAGAGGAGGACAATTTGATCATTACATGTGTGGCTGGGAGGGTCTGGACGTGCCCATTGAACCGGACATTTCTCCAGACAGACCTTTAGAATCTCCTCCTATTCTGTCTGAGTCCCTTCTCATTTTATGTTTTACAAAAGGTTGCAGAACCCTCCAGCTTCCTTTAGAGGAAGCTGTGGATGAGCAAGAGGAGCCTGATTATGTAGAAATGATGGATATACCTAGAGTCTAGGAGGTTGTCTATTCCTTTGCATAAGTCATTTAGGAAGCAAACAACAAAGATTTTGAAAATTCTCATTCTGTCCCTCCTGTAGATAAAAAAATGGACAGAAGATATACCTTGTCAGGCTCTGATACAGACTTCCTCACTGAGCAGTGTAGTCATGTAGGTGTGGTACAAGCTGCAGCCTGTGACAAGGCTAATATTCCTCTGGCCTCACATCCTCCTGATAAGGATTCCAGGAAGATTGATGCCATGGCGAAAAAACAGTATATGGCAGCTTCTTTGGGACTCAGGCAGGCAAATTATAGTAAACATGGCTAGATATCAGAAATCTAGGTGGGACACAGTATTAGATTAGCCAAGCAGGCCCATGGCCAGCTGGCTAGTGAGTTGGAACAGGTGGCTGCTGATGGCATTGAAGCCTCTAAAGTTCAGTTTCATACTGCTGTTGATGTTAATGATGTTTCCTCTAGGGTCATGGCCACTTCTGTAGCTTTCCGTGGGTTGGCATGGCTCAGATGCACTAATCTGTCCCAAGATACTCAGTCAAAGGCTATGGATTTTCCTGTAGTGGGTAATTCTCTGTTTGGGAACAAACAGAAAACTATATGAAAAGATGGCTGAATACAGAACTACCTACAAAAGTGCCCAGGCTAAGGAGAGGCATGCCACTCCACGAGCACGCTCCCAGAAGTAGGGCAGGCCTTTCCACAGGCCTTTTACCAATTTCAGGCCTCCTCTGCATTTGCACAGAGGGGTTTCTTTAGAGGCAGAGGTAGACGGGGCACAAGTAAACCGTCCCCCTCCCCTCAGCCTAAGGCTATTGCCAAGCAGGCACCCTGATGGGGTGCCCAGGGCCGATTCTCCTGTACCAGTGGGGGGCAGGTTGGTTTATTTCAGCCAGAACTGGGTGTCCCTAACTTCGGACAGGTGGGTTCTGGAGGTAATAGGCCAGGGTCTGGTTCTCAGCTTCAAACAGTTTCGAAGATGACAGCCAGACATTTTCCACCTGCAAATCCTTCAGAAGCCTTGCTTTGGAAGCAGAGGTTTCTTCTCTTTGGACTGCAAAGCAGTAGAAAGGGTCCCTCCTTGCCATCAGGGCAAGGGCTGTACTCAAGATACTTTCTTACCCCAAAAAGACAGGAGAATGGCGGCCCATTTTAGATTTAAGGTACCTGAACAAGCATCTTTGAAACCAAAGTTCAAAATGTTAACTCTGACAATGATTTTGCCTCTCCTGAAGCCAGGGGACTGGTTAGCTTCCCTGGACCTCAAGGATGCCTATTTTCATGTTCTGATCAGGCCTTCTCACCGAAAGTACCTCAGGTTGAACTACCTCAGGCACTACCAGTTCAGGGCCAATGCCCTTGACCCACCTCTGCGCTAAGGGTATTCCACGAAATGTCTAGCTATGGTAGTGGCTCATTTAAGAAGGCAAGGGATTGCTGTGTTTCCTACCTGGACGACTGGCTCATAGTGGGTCAGTCCCCAGATCAGGTAAATCCCACTTGCAAGTCACCCAGCAGCTTCTCACTTCCCTGGATTCCTGCTGAATTTACCAAAGTCAGTTCTCGAACCAGTTCAGGTACTAACTTTCATAGGTGCAGAATTGACACAAAGTTAGCCAGGGCATTTCTCCCCTCGGAAAGGGTAGACAGACTCATTGCCCTGGCATCCTCCTTTACCCTGGGGTCTCTCGACCAGCAGGCATTTTCTGCAACTCCCTAGGGCACATGGCTGCTTCCACAGCTGTAGTGCAAGGAGCAAGATTCCAGATGAGGGACATTCAGTTCCATTTGAGGGCCTATTGGTCTCAAAGGAGGGACCCCTTCCAAATTGGTTCCAGTGACTCAAACCCTGATCCTGGCCTTACACTGGTGGCAGGATCAAAGCAATCTAAAACAAGGGGTTCCTTTCATTCCTGTTTCCCACTCCTCACCCTCACCACGGATGCTTCCCTGTTAGGGTGGGAGCTCACTAGACGACCTGTCCACTCAGGGAGTGGTCTCCCCAGGAATCTCTGCTCCACATCAATCTTTTGGAACTCAGAGCTGTCCTTTTAGCTCTTCAGGTGTTTTCAGCTTCTGTCCAGAACAAAGTAGTTCAAGTCAGGACAGACAACACCACAGCAATGTGGTACATCAACAAGCAAGGGGGCACTCGGTCATCAGCCTTGTGCACCGAAGCAATGAAGTTGTGGTCTCTGGCTTACTCCCTGAACACCTCCCTGATAGCAGTTCACCTTCCAGGGAAGGACAGTGTCCTGGCGGATGCCCTCAGCAGGATTTCTCAGGGCCATCACGAATGGGCTGTGAATCCTCAGGTGCTGGGGTCGGTCTTTGCCAGATGGGGCACCCCTCAGATAGATCTTTTCGCAGCCCCAGACAACCACCAACTTCCTCTGTTTTGTTGCAGGCCTGCAGTGCTGGGATCAGTCCCCCTGGACGCCTTTCAGTTGGATTGGAAAGGGAAGTTCCTGTATGCCTTTCCCCCCTTTCCCCTTCTTTTCAGGGTGCTAGTAAAAATCAGATCTCAGCCCTGCAAGGTGATTCTGATTACTCCAGATTGGGCCAGACAGCCCTGGTACCCACTGCTTCTGTCCTTGACAGTCCACCTTGCCCTGAGCTTGCCCAGAGTCCACGACTTACTGGCCTGTGCACAGGGGAGAGTGTGGTATCCGGACCTCAAATCCCTCCATCTCAAGGCATGGCTCTTGAGGAGTTAGAATTTCTGACTTACACCTTTCTCAAGGTGTTTTGATATTTTAAAGGCTTCAAGGAAGCCTTCCACTAGAGCCACTTACAATTCTAAGTGGAAAGGTTTCCATCTGGTGCTCTGAGAAGCAGATTATCCCAGAATCTGCTGATCTGCCCATTTACTGGACTATTTGGTCCATTTAAATTCCTTAGGCCTTAGGCCAGCTACCTTAAGGTTCATCTGGCAGCTGTCTCTGCCTTTCTGTCAGCAGGGAAGCCTGCTTCCTTTTCTTCTCACCCTGTGCTTTCCAAGTTTTTAAAGGTTACTTCACACCAACCCTCCTTTTCGAGAACCAGCTCCCCCGTGGGACCTGAATGTTTGCATTGCTCAGTTAATGCAACCCCTTTGAGCCTCTGTCCTCAGCAGAGCTCAAGTTTCTAAACTTGAAAACTGTTTTCCTAGTGGCTATCACTTCTGCCAGACGATAAGTGAACTACAGGCCCTGTCAGTGGAAGAAGATTTTATCTCTTTCCACAGAGATAAGGTAGTCCTCAGGACTAACAGAAAGTTTTGCCTAAAGTGGTTTCAGATTTCCACCTGAACCAATCCATCTCTCTTCAGTATTTTTCACTGAGCATTTTCCTCAGGTGAGAGGAGTCTGCATAGCTTGGACGCTAAAAGAGCCTTAAGCTACTATTTGAACGCACTAAGGGTCACAGGTTCGAATCCTCCAACTCTTCCTTACCTATGGCGAGGTTGGCAAGGAAACCTGCCACTAAGAGGACAATTGCAAGGTGGATTGTCTCTTGTATCCAATTTTGTTATCAAAACTAGGTAGAGAACCCCTCAGGACTGAGGGCTCACTCCACCAGGGTACAGCTGCATCTCTAGCGGCTGCTAGAGATATTCCCATTCTGGAAATCTGTCAAGCTGCTACTTGGAAAACAGTTCACACTTTTACCAAGCATTATTCCCTGGATATTCAGTCCAGGAGAGATGCTCGTTTTGGCACAGCTGTGCTTCAGAGCCGATTTCATAAGTAGGTTCTGACCCTCCTCCATGGAGGTACTGCTGTGTAATCTGCCTTAAGTCATAATATAGCAAGACTTCATGGTGTTTGAAGAAAAAATTACTCACCTTAGTAATTGCTTTTCTTCTCATGGAGTCTTGATATATTATGACCACCCTCCCTCCTGCCCCTCTCAGAACTTCTACTTGGGTAGGGTGGCAAATTAGTGCAAGCACTGTGTCAGCTATTTAGTTCTTCCCTTCACCCCCTTTATTTAGGGTTAGGGAATTAGGTATTTCTGTTTTAAGTAATATGTTGGCCCCTTCCTGGACTTGAGTCTTGGGGAAGGGGGTCTAATAGTGCTTGTTAGGAGAAACTAATAATACTATTATTCATTGTTATTATTATTGTTATTGCTGTTTATATTGTTGTTTATATTATTGTTTATTCCTACTAGTAGGTAGCCACTTGGCTAGTGTAGAGCTTTCCACACAGACTTGTTGCTTAGTGTTAGCTTCGTAAAGATCTGACAGTTTCATTTGAAACTGGCCAGATAGAGCTTTGGTATAGCGCCCTCGCACTGTGGAACTCCAGACTCTCTGGAGTTAACTCTTTCTTCTCCGGGGCAGTTCAGCTGCAGTGGCTGACTGCATATAGTCATAATATAGCAAGACTCCATGAGAAGAAAAGCAATTACTTAGGTGAGTAATTTTTTCTTATGGGTTCCTTTCTAAAGGGGCAGTTGCATTTATTCAAACAACATGAAGTCTTGCTGTATTCTGACAATCTGCAGTTAGCCCCAGCCTTTAAACTGCCCCGGAGAGTAGAGGGTTAATTTTCTATGCAGTGCATAGAACGTTGAGGTCGAGCTCGGTTGAGGTCTCTGTCTGCAGCACTTTGAAACCCAACCGTCAAATTCTTTACTCCGCCTCACTGAACAGTCGCTCCAGAGATCTCTCCTTCCACTCGGTTCAAAGTCGGTTAAAGTTGTCGGTTTTCAATCCGAATTTAATTCCGCATTGTTGGTTCAGGCTCTGTCTGCGGTACCATGAGTACTTAGTCTCTCTGATTATTGTGGAAATTGTAAACTTGTATTTCGATCGGTTCAGCTGAACCGATCCTTTATATTGAATTTTTGTGTTCTTTCTTAGTGTGTGGTTACCGGTCCTTATCGGTTTAAAAAAAAAAAAAAAGTGTTTCAACGGTTTTTTTTTTCCATTACCCGTAACATGGTTAGAAACCGATAAGGGAGTCTTGCCTGGCGGTTGCCGAAAACAGGGTAAGTTTGGTTAGGTTGGCCATGTCTGAGAAACCCAAGAAAAAAAACCGGCCCACTGGGTTTCAACACTGCAGTGAGTGTGGGGAGGTCTTTGCTATGGCTGATCCCCACACTACCTGTGTTTATTGTCTGGGGTTTGGCCACATTGATACAGACTGCCAAATTTGTAAAAAAATTTCCTAAGTCTACCCTGGAAAAAATATTAGGTAGACTTAGGGAAAAGGAAGCAGAGAAGTCTGCTGACCCGGATGGCCAGCCCGCTTCGGTTCCGACCGAACCAGAAGTAGTGCCCTCTGACCAGGGCGATACTTCTTCAGGCAAGAGGAGAGCCGATCCTGAGGGATTGGTTCCTACAAAAAGAAAACGCAAAGTGAAATCGATCGGTTCGGATCCAGAGGTTCGTTTTCCGACCGCCGAGGAAATAGCCAGAGCGATTTGGATTGTTGAATCACTTCACCCGGTTCCGACCAGTCCGGCGCCTTCTGGCAGGGGTTCGGTTCGGTTGGTTCCACCGGTTCAAGATTATACTCCTGAAGAATTTTATGAACTGGAGTTTGAGGAGGAGGGGGATTTTGAAGATGATGGTGAAAGTCTGGATGTGCCTGTGGAACCGGACATCTCTCCAGATAGACCTTCTGGCGTTTCCCCTCCTAGGCTCTTTGAGTCCCCTTCCCACTATCTGTTTTACATAAAAGTGACTGAAACCCTCCAGCTTCCCATGGAGGAAGCTGTGGAGGATCAGGAGGAGCCTGATTTTGTTGAAATGATGGACATCCCAGAGTCCACGAGACTGTCTGTTCCCCTTCATAAGTCTTTTGGGAAACAGACACAAAAAATCCTGAAGTCTCCTAATTCTGTACCTCCTGTTGACAGAAGGATGGACAAGAGGTACACCTTATCAGGCTCGGATACGGAGTTTTTATACCAGCAATGCAGCCATGTTGGAGTAGTGCAGGCTGCTGCCTGTGACAAGGCAAATATTCCCTTGGCTTCACACCCCCCAGACAAAGACTCCAGGAAGATGGATACCATGGCTAAGAAACAGTACATGGCATCCTCCTTGGGACTCAGGCAGGCTAACTATATGGCCTGTACAGCCAGGTACCAGAAGTCCAGGTGGGTCACTGTACTGGCACTGGCTAAACAAGCCTCCCCCCCAGCTGGCCAAGGAGCTGGAGGAGGTGGCTGCTGATGGGATTGATTCATCAAAGGTACAATTTCATGCTGCTGTGGACTCCAGTGATGTGTCATCAAGAGTCATGGCTACATCTGTGGCTCTTCGGAGGATGGCTTGGCTCAGATGTACTAGCCTCTCACAGGATACCCAGGCTAAGGCCATGGATTTCCCTGTGGTGGGTAATTCTCTGTTTGGGGAGCAGACAGAGAATTACATGAAGAAATTGGATGAGTATAGGACCACTTATAGGAGTGCTCAGGCCAAGGAGAGGCAGGCAACTCCTCAAAGCCAGCAATCTAGGGGCAGGCCTTTTCATAGGCCTTTCTACCAAGCACAGGCCTCTTCTCCCTTTTCACAGAGGGGGTTCTTCAGAGGGAGAGGCAGAAGGGGGATGAGCAGGGCTACATCCACTCCTCAGCCTAAGGCCCCTGCCAAGCAGACACGCTGATGGGTCTGCCCGGGTCGACTCTCCTGTGCCTGTAGGGGGCAGACTGGCTTACTTCGTCCAGGACTGGGTGTCTGTTACTTCAGACAAATGGGTCCTGGAAGTAGTAAACCAGGGACTGGTTATCAGCTTCCGGGTCGACTCTCCTATCCCTGTAGGGGGCAGGCTGGCTTACTTCGTCCAGGACTGGATGTCTGTTACTTCAGACAAGTGGGTCCTGGAAGTAGTAAGCCAGGGACTGGTTCTCAGCTTCAAAAAATTTCCGAAGATGAGAGCCAGATCTTTTCCACCTGCAGGTCCCTCTGAAACCCTTGCCCTAGAGGCAGAGGTTTCATCTCTTCTGGCTTTAAGAGCCATAGAGAGTGTTCCTACCCTACACCGGGGCAAAGGTCTGTACTCCAGGTACTTCCTTACCCCAAAAAAGACAGGGGAGTGGTGATCCATCCTAGATCTAAGATACCTGAACAAACATCTTTTAAAACCAAGGTTCAAGATGGTGACTCTGGGAATAATTCTTCCCCTCTAAGGCCAGGGGACTGGCTAGCCTCCCTGGACCTCAAAGATGCCTACTTTCACATCCCTATCAGGTGCTCCCACAGAAAGTACCTCATGTTCAAGTTGCCCTCAGGCCATTATCAGTTCAAAGCAATGCCCTTTGGCCTAACATCAGCTCCAAGGGTTTTCACAAAGTGCCTGGCAGTAGTAGTTGCCTTTTTAAGAAGGCAAAAGATTTCCATTTTTCCATATCTGTACGACTGGCTCCTAGTGGGTCAGTCTCCAGACCAAGTCAAGTCAGACCTGCAAGTGACCCAGCAAGTGCTCACTTCCCTGGGATTTATTCTCAACATCCCCAAGTCAGTTCTCGAACCGGTGCAGCTTCTTACCTTTATAGGGGCAGAGCTAGATAATGTCAAAGCAAGAGCCTTTCTTCCCCTGGAAAGGGCAAGAGTTTTTATAGAACTGGCTTCTTCTTTCAGCCTTCGGGTGTCCCGACCAGCAAGGCATTTCCTTCAACTCTTGGGCCACATGGCAGCTTCTACAGCAGTGGTCCAAGGGGCAAGATTCCAGATGAGGGACATTCAGTTCCATCTGAGGGCATTTTGGCCCCAAAGAAAGGATCCTCTTACCAAACTGATTCCAGTGACTCGGACACTGATCCAAGCTCTTCAGTGGTGGCAGGATCAGGACAATTTAAGGCAAGGGGTTCCATTTGTTACTCAGTCTCATTCAGTGGTCCTTACCATGGATGCTTCCCTTTTGGGATGGGGAGCCCATCTGGGGGCTCTCACAGCCCAGGGACTGTGGTCCCCTCAGGAATCCCTTCTTCATATCAATCTTCTGGAACTCGGGGCAGTTTTTCTGGTCCTGCAAGCTTTTTCTCAGTCAGTGCAGAACAAGGTGGTTCAGGTCAGAACAGACAACACCACCACCATGTGGTACATCAACAAGCAGGGAGGCACTCGGTCCATGGCCTTGTGCACGGAAGCCATGAAATTGTGGTCCTTGGCTTATTCCCTGCAGACCTCTCTGATAGCAGTCCACCTTCCAGGGAAGGACTATGTGCTAGCAGATGCACTGAGCAGGATCTCCCAGGGCCATCACGAATGGTCCCTGGACCCTCTGGTGTTAAAAGTGATTTTCTCAAGGTGGGGCACTCCAGAGATGGATCTCTTTGCAGCCCCAGACAATCACCAACTTCCTGTGTTTTGTTGCAGATCCCCAGTCTTGGGGTCAGTCTCCCTGGATGCTCTGATGTTGAACTGGGAAGGGAAGTTCCTCTATGCCTTCCCTTTCTTTCCTCTACTGTTCAAGGTTCTGGTCAAAGTGAGGTTACAGTCCTGCAAAGTGATTCTGATTTCTCCAGATTGGGCCAGGCAGCCCTGGTACCTCCTCTTACTGTCCCTAGCAGTCCATCTTCCCCTATGTCTTCCCAGGAATTACAACCTGTTCACCTCCTCTCAGGGGAGGATTTGGTACCCCAATCTTCGGTCCCTCAATCTCAAGGCATGGCTCTTGAAGAGCTATAGTATGCAGATTTGCAACTGTCCCAAGGGGTTCTGGATATTCTCAAAGCCTCTCGAAAGCCTGCCACCAGAAAGACTTATGACTCCAAATGGAAAAGATTCAGCATTTGGTGTTCCAAGAAGCATATATCCCCAGGCACTGCTGATTTGCCTACAGTTCTGAATTATATGGTCCGTCTTAATGGTCCAGGCCTCAGACCAGCTACTCGCAAGGTACACTTGTCAGCTGTTTCTGCTTTTCTGTCAGTGGGAAAGCCTTCCTCACTGTCATCTCACCCTGTATTCTCTAAGTTTTTCAAGGGATTGCTTCATACCAATCCTCCCTTCAGGGATCCTGCCCCTGCCTGGGACTTAAATGTTTGCATTGCTCAACTTATGCAACCCCCTTTTGAGCCTATGTCCTCAGCAGAGCTTAAGTACTTGACTTGGAAAACTGTGTTTTTGGTAGCCATTACCTTTGCGAGACGTATCAGTGAATTGCAAGCCCTGTCAGGGGAACCTGATTTTTATCTCCTTTCATAGAGATAAAGTGGACCTTAGAACCAATAGGAGGTTCTTGCCCAAAGTGGTTTCAGACTTCCATTTGAATCAGTCCATGTCTCTCCCTGTTTTCTTCACTGATCATTTTTCCTCAGGGGAGAGGAGGCTACACAGTTTAGATGTTAAAAGAGCCTTTAGCTACTACATAGAGCATACCAAGGGTCACAGATTTGATTCCTTCCAGTTGTTCCTCACTTATGGGGAAGTGGGAAAGGGCAAATCTGCCACCAAAATAACTATTGCTAGGTGGATCGTTTCTTGTATACAATTCTGTTATGAGAAACTGGGAAAGATTCCACCCTCAGGCCTGGGGGCTCATTCCACAAGAGGTACAGCTGCTTCCCTGTCTGCTGCCAGGGATATCCCTCTGTTAGAAATTTGTCAAGCAGCCACCAGGAAAACAGTCCATACCTTTACCAAGCATTACTCTCTGGATATCTGGGCTAGGAGTGATGCTCGGTTTGGAACAGCAGTACTTCAGAGCCTATTCCCAAAGTCTGTTTTGTCCGTCCTCCATGGAGGTACTGCTTTGTAGTTTGCAATTGTCAGAATACAGCAAGACTTCATGTTGTTTGAAGAAAAAAATACCTCAGTAATTATGTTTCTTCTAATGGAGTCTTGCTGTATTCTGACCTTCCTCCCTGCCTCCCCTCTCAGAACCTGTTTTTGGGAAGTGGGTGGGCAGGTGCAGTGTTGCACCCCAGGGGTGTCTTTAGAACACCCTCCTTTTTTACTTGGGTGCTTATATTATAATCTTTATTTTGGATAGGTTTTGGGTTTCCTCGCTTTTCCTTTGGGAATCCAAAAATTTTGGTTGCCAGTTGGCTAGTTAAAAATGTTACAATTTCCACATAGTGAGTGTTTGCTCGTAAAAATCTGACTGTTGGGTTTCAAAGTGCTGCAGACAGAGACCTCAGTCGAGCTCAGCGTTCTATGCACTACATAGAAAATTAACCCTCTACTCTCCGGTGCAGTTTAAAGGCTGGGGCTAACTGCAGATTGTCAGAATACAGCAAGACTCCATTAGAAGAAACACAGTTACTAAGGTGAGTATTTTTTTTCTTCTGAACCACCCCTTCCATCTTCCTGTGCATCACATAGAGCATGCTGATCCAGGGGAAGCATTGCTCCATACTTTGTTTGCACTTAGCTTTTGTGTGATGATACACACATATCCTTTCAGATTAAATATACTTTATCGAAGAAAATACAAATCAAACAGACCAATACAAGTACAAGAACGTGTCTGTAATCTTATACAGTCCTAAAAACATGACATGGATATAAGTGAACTTTATCACACACCGCTCTCCCCCTCCCCAAGCCCCACCTCTTCCGCCCCAGAGGTACCACATCCATATGACAAAGAAAATATTGACCAGAACAGGTTTTCCCATCTGATTTAGGCTCGTCGAAGGGAGAAGGAAACAACCAAGTTCACATATAGGAAAAAGGGAAAGCTCATCTCATGAGGTTAACACATGAAGCGGTTCCCAAATATTTTGGTATCTTTTATTATTTGACATACTAGCAGTAGTGCGCTCAGCCTGCAAGGCGAGCAGAATTTCTTTGTGTCACTCGTGGGATTGTGGGTGGTGTTGATCCATACAGTGGCGAAGGATGAACTTTTTTGCAGAAGCTGAGATTAAAGCCATGTGGGGCCTCTGATTGCCAAGAACGTAATTTTGGAAGTCCCCCAGGATATAGATTTCAGGGGAGAAAGTATCGGAAAGACCCAGCAAGGGATGTAGGCGGGACTGTATAGAGGACCAGAATGGCGCGACCTTCTCACAGGACATGTAGTAGGGAACCAGGCCCATTACCACATTTGGAGCATAGGTCTGTTTTCAGTTTACCCATCCTATGCAATTTGACTGGGGTATAGTAAAGATTGTGAATAATCTGAAATTGCATAAGATGGTATCTGTCCCATTTTATGAACTTATACAGACACTTCCAGATAGTGGTCCAATTTCTTGTGGAGTTATGAGCTGGAAGGGCCTCGTCCCAGAAATAGACCCTGGTCTCCTCGCTGGCAGCCAAGTGGTCCCGCATGGCCTGGTAAAAATAGGAAACATGATGAGAAGCAGGGGTATTATTTAATAGAGGGAGAACAAAGCGGTGAAGGAGCATATGAGATATCTAAAAGTATCGAAAGCCACTTAAGGTGGACCAATGATAAAGGGTACATGCTTCCCGGAAAGAGAAAAACTTTTCGTTGTTAGTGAGCTCTTCAACCCTGTCAGTACCCATTTGAAGCCAGAAGTTCTTGGTAAGAATCTGACCTGCTATTCTTGAATTTGAATTTCAAAAAAAAGGTTGGGAGGTATCTCTTTATCTGCACATTTTGAAAAAGGAGCAAAATTGTACATGTATGGCAACCGATGAAACCAGGGAAGTATTCCTGAGGAGTTGGGGAATTTTCTTCTTGGAGAGATAGAGGAGACTGGATATCCAGTCCCAATTCCGAACACATGGAGTGCTCTGTGTCCAACCATTGTGGATTGTGTAACTCCAAATGGCTTGTCCCCACCCAATGAGAAATTCTAGCGAGGTGCACAGCTAGGTAATATAAAAAGAGGTTGGGGACCTGTTCTCCCCCCCCCCATCTTGTTTGGTACGCATTAGCTTCGATAATGCACAACGAGCGGCCTTACTTTGCCAGAGAAAGGAGCTAAAGCATCTGTGAATTTGGTTGAACCATGCTTGGGGGAGAACAAAGTTGGACATCTGCAGGGGATATAGTAGATGGGGAAGGATATTCCTTTTTAAGGTATTTAGGCGGCCCCATAGAGAAATGGGAAGCAAAGACCAACGATTTAAATTGGCTTTAACACAGGTTAATATAGAGTCATGGTTACATTTTTTCATCTTGGAGGGGGAAATACTGAAGAAGATCCCCAAATACTTCAACTTGCTGTGACAGGGTAGAATAGGATCATGTCCCATTTTTTAGGGAGAAAGTGTTTAAATGCAAGGATCGGTATTCTTTCCTTTTCTCTCTCTTATGTCTGCACAACCAAATTTTCCTGAGAGACTTCGGACTTCATCAACCCGAACAGTCTCGCAATCCTTTGCCTTTCACTGTCTCAGTTTTCTCTTGCTGTCTACTTTTCCTCCCTTTCATATCTATGTCTGCTAAAATGAAATATATGAGAATCAATGTATGGAGTGAAGCTGATATTGGAATCCCTTTTGTTTGAAAGATGTTTAGTTTTCCTGTTGAAATGTATATTTTTGTGATTTGAGATAACTGTAAAAAGCTAGAGGTCATTTGAGTGCAAATGCCTGAGCCTTTTGCAGTTGCTGTGGGGACCTCAGGAAGTTCTCAGTGTTCTAGCAGCTCCTGAAATTTACAAAGTACAGGATGCTTGCAAAGGATGGGGGTTGAAAAGAGTTATAAAAACAGCCAAGCTGAGCTGCAAGGGAGATATATTTTTTTTTTTTTTTACAAGAAACCTTTTATTTTTGCTTCTGTACGTAGTTATTCTGAACAGGTTTGTTTTATTTTGTTACTGCTACAATAAATAGTTTTGGTGATTTTTACAACTGCTCATGGGGTTTTCCTGTGCTTCCTGACCTGTGCCTCGACGACACGTGCTCTTTTTCCAGACAAGACCAAATACACACACGTTCTAAGGACGGCAGGAGTTCTATCTAGTTATTTCATTTGTCCTGGGCAATAAGGACACTCCGTTTTTAAGCACTGCTTGTCCAAATGTTTGGCCAACTGCCTTACCTTTCATCACAGAAAGTACAGCAAGGATCTGTCTGGGGTTGTGTATGGTTTCTCCACCCCATGTTTGATCACTTCATTTGCCTGTTTCAGGAACGTGTTGGCAGCTGAAATTTCTGTTGCGACCACTTGGGGTTCTATGCGCACTTTCACCAAGCACTACAGTCTGGACGTCGTCTCCATGAGGAGGGCAGGCCTTGCCTCTGTCTGTGCTATCAGGCCTTCCTCCTACGGTTTGGGATTCTGTTCTGTAGGTATGGCCTGATGAAAGGTATCCCCAAAGAAAATAGAACAGATCTTACTTCGAGAGGGCTGTTGCAGTAGGTAATTACATATAGGACTGAAGCTGGCAGGCTTCCGGACCCCACGGAAAAATTTCTAGCTAGCAGTCTCTGGCGGGGGACCGCCCCCACGTCAGGTGACTGGCGTCAGGTGCTGTCGATATAAAGGGACGGTGCCCCATGCCAGCCTTAAAGTTCTTTCCTGCCATTTGCTTTCGACAGCGCCTTGCGGTTAAGTTCTACTGCTCGTCAGTCCATCGCCAGTAGTTATACCGTCGGTTTCTTCGATTTTTCTAATATATTCGTCAGGACTTTTTACCTGCCATGTATGTCGTCCCCTACCACGTCCGAGCACAAAAACAAGTGCGACTCATGCGGCTCCCAACTCCCGCACAAGGACAGCCATTCTCGGTGTCTCATCTGCTTAGGCCCCGACCACACTGTGGATTCCTGTCAGCACTGCCTGAAGTTCAACGCGGCTACCCGCAGAAGAAGGCAGCAGTCCCTGGAGGCCCACATCCTAAAAAAGATGTAGTCCTCCATGGAAAAGGAGTTGAAAAATCTCCGACAGGCTTCCACCTCCCCCGAGAGACTTAAGAAGGAGAAGCACCGGGACTCCTCATCCGCGACTGCAGCGACTTTGGCTGGAGTCGCAGCCCTCTAGGCAATGTCCCCTCCGGGGGACCGTGCCCCGACGGCCGTCTTGGTGGTGTCTGAGGCGGCATCGGTTCCCCTGGCTGGTTTGCACTCGGGCCAGTCGGGAACCTCCGGGACAAAGGAGGCTTCCACTCCCTGTAAAGGCCTCCCCTGCGCGGGCGTTCTGGTTGGAGCCTCCCGTAAGTTGGCGCCGGCTCCTCCGACATCCGCCTGAGCCGCCGCTAGCCGCCGACTCTTCGGGGCAGTGCACGGCCATCAAGGTCGCCTCCCCTGCGCGGCCTTCGGGCACTGGGTCTAATTAGTCAGACGTCGGCTCTTCTGATGCTTGCCAGCCCGTGCGGCAGTCACTTGGCAATGGAGCCTATGCCAGATCCTTTGGACTTATCCGGCGCCGATGGCTCCCCGCAGCCTTCGCCGCTGCCGTCTGAGGCCCCTGCGTCTTCACAGCTGGACCCATAGGATCCTCCCGGCCCTTCCCCAGACGCCACTGGGGACTCTTTGGCACCTCCATCAGGCCTCCCTCCCGCAGGTCCGGATGGCCTGACATCGGAACCTCGGACGCCAGCCCACGTCCCCTTACCGGACGTCTCCCCAACGCCCGCCGGTCCACCTGTCCCTAGTCCGCCTGCAGGGCATCTTCCAGGACCTTCTACCCCGGTAGAGCCCCTGGTGCCAGATCTTAAGCTGTCTTATCCGGCACCGCAGTACCCGATGCCGGGTTTCCCGCCATCGGGCTACAGATACTTGCCCTGCGGATACCCCCAGTATCCGTATCCCCTCCCTCTTCTCCACCGCACCCTCAGCCGCCGGTGGATCTGAGGGGGACTCTGGCTTCTTGGTGGGCTGAGGCCAAGGCTCAGCTCACCAGGGAGATGGAGAGCCGTCTCCCGACGCACCCGTTCCCAGATCCCCGTCGCCGGGGCGAGAGATCCCTCCTCACTCCCCTAACCCCAGAGACACTGCTACGGGGTCTAAGGCTGGGGGTGGCACCTGGCCCCCTAGGGGCCATATTCCTCCCCCAAGTGGGGAAGGATCTTTGTCTCCTTCTTCTTCGGACTCCTCGGAGGACTCTGACAGCTCCGATCCGGACGAGCCTCACACTCCTGACAAGCCCAGGCCCAGGACTCCTCCGAAGTCCCCTCCGGAGGCCCTCTCATTTACGGAGTTGCCAAGAAAAATCCAGGCTGTTCATCAGTGGAAATCTCTGGAGCCGGATCCACAGAGGCAGAAGCTAGCTGCCCATTTGGATTTGCCCGAGGTCGCTCCCACGTTAGTTCCACCCTGGATCGAGCCTCACACTGACCTCGTTTCCACTATCTGGAAACAACCGTTGGTTTTAGCCCCCCTTCCTCGAAAGGCAGATAGGCTGTATCGGGCTCCTGAGGGGGATGACTCTCTCACGTCACACCCCAAGGCTGATTCGGTCATGATCAGTGCCGCCCATAGCCGTTCCGCTAACCTGAAACACCTGAGCTCGTCCCCACCTGATAAGGAATCCTGCCTTCAAACAACATGAAGTCTTGCTGTATTCTGACATATGCAGTGAGGTCCAACCTTCGAACTGCCCCGGAGATGAAAGAGTTAACTTTCCATGCCAGGCATGGAACGCTGAGCTCGAGCTTGGTTGAGACTCACTCTGTTGCTGTTTGAACTCAAACCGTCAGATTCTTTTCTCCGCCTCACTGAACAGTCGCTCCGGAGATTTCTCCTTTTCTCGGTTCAGTTTGTCGGTTAAAGTACCGTTTTTCTCGGTTTTCGACCATATTTAAACCGCAGCCTATCGGTTCAGTCTCTGTCTGTGGTATTCGTGAATACTAGATAGGTTTACATTTGTTTTTTATTCTGTGTGGAACTTGTAAACGTGTCATTGGTTCGGTTTGAATCGATCAGGTTGTTTAAAAAAGCTTTAATTCTACTTTTAGAGTGTGGTTACCGTTTCTTATCGGTTCTAAAAAAAGCGGATTTTATTACCGTTTTATCCACGACCCGTAACACGGTCAGGAACCGATAAGGTTGTCTTGCCTGGCGGATTGCCGAAAAAGGGTAAGTTTTTGTTTAGGACTGGCCATGTCTGAGAAACCCAAAAGAAAAACCGGGCCCACTGGGTTTCAACACTGTAGTGTGTGTGGGGAAGTCTTTGCTAAGGCTGATCCCCACACCACCTGTGTTTACTGTCTGGGGTTTGACCACCTCGATTCAGACTGCCAGATTTGTAAAAATTTTCCTGCAGCTACCCTAGAAAAAAGAGTTGGTAGGCTCAGGGAAAGGGAGGCCAAAAAGTCCGGCTGACCGGATGGTCAGCCCGGTTGATTCAACCGAACCAAAAGGAATGCCCTCTGACCAGGGCGAAACTTCTTGGCAAAGGAGAACCGATTCGAGGTCGATTCGAGTTAGAGATCAAGAAGGGATAAATCGCGGTGCGGATCCAAAAGTTCTTTCTCCGACCGCTGATGAAATAGCCAAAGCGATCAAAATTGTTCAGTCGCTATCCCCGGTTCCGACCGAACCGGCACCATTAGGAAGGTGCTCGGTTCGGTCGGTTCCAGATTATGATTTAGAGGAATTTTATGAACCGGAGGAGGAGGAGGAAGGAGAGTATGAGGAAAGTGAATGTGATTATGAAAGTCTGGATGTGCCCATTGACCCGGACATCTCCCCAGACAGACCTTCATAAGTGTCTCCTCCTAGGCTTTCTGAGTCCCCCTCCCATTTCATGTTTTACAAGAAAGTGGCTGAAACCCTCCAGCTTCCTATGGAAGAAGCTGTGGATGACCAGGAAGAGCCTGATTATGTTGAAATGATGGATATCACAGAGTCCAGGAGGCTGTCTATTCCCCCTTCATAAGTCATTTGGGAAACAGGCAAAAATTTTAAAGACTCCTAATTCTATACCTCCTGTGGATAAGAGAATGGACAAGAGGTATACTCTTTCAGGTTCAGATACAGAGTTCCTTACCCAGCAATGCAGCCATGTTGGGGTAGTGCAGGCTGCTGCCTGTGATAAGGCAAATATACCCTTGGCTTCACACCCCCCTAGATAAGGACTCTAGGAGGATTGATGCCATGGCAAAGAAACAGTACATGGCAGCATCCTTGGGACTCAGGCAGGCCAATTATATGGCCTATACAGCTAGATATCAGAAATCTAGATGGGACACTGTTATGGCTTTAGCTAAACAGGTCCCTGGCCAGCTTGCCAAGGAGCTGGAGCAGGTAGCTGCAGATGGTATTGAGGCATCCAAGGTGCAATTTCATGCTGCAGTGGACTCCAATGATGTTTCATCTAGAGTCATGGCTACATCTGTGGCCCTTCGTAGGATGGCTTGGCTCAGATGTACTAGCCTGTCTCAGGATACCCAGACTAAGGCCATGGATTTTCCTGTTGTGGGTAATTGTGTTTGGGGAGCAAACAGAGAACTACATGAAGAAAATGGATGAATACAGGACCATCTATAGGAGTGCTCAGGCCAAGGAAAGGCAAGCCACTCCTCAGAGGCAGCATCCCAGGGGCAGGCCTTTTCACAGGCCTTTCTACCAAGCCCAGGCCTCCTCTTCTGCTTATGCTCAGAGGGGGCCTTTTAGAGGGAGAGGCAGACGGGGTACAAGCAGGCCTGCTTCCACCCCTCAGCCTAAAGCCCCTGCCAAACAGGCACCCTGATGGGTATGCCAGGGCCGGTTCTCCACCACCTGTAGGGGGCAGGCTGGCTTACTTTGTCCAGGACTGGATGTCTGTAACATCAGACAAGTGGGTCCTGGAAGTAGTAAGCCAGGGACTGGTTCTCAGCTTCAAAAAATTTCCAAAGATGAGAACCAGATCCTTTCCACCTGCAAATCCTTCAGAGACACTTGCCCTAGAGGCAGAGGTCTCTTCCCTCTTGGCTCTCGGAGCTATAGAAAGGGTTCCACCCCTACACAAAGGGAAAGGATTGTACTCCAGGTACTTCCCTACCCCCAAAAAGACAGGAGAATGGTGGCCCATCCTGGATCTCAGATATTTAAACAAGCACCTTTTAAAGCCAAAATTCAAAATGGTGACTCTGGGAATAATTCTACCCTCTCTAAGGCCAGGGGACTGGCTAGTCTCCCTGGACCTCAAGGATGCCTATTTCCATGTTCTCATCAGAAGCTCCCATCAAAAATACCTCAGGTTCGAGCTGCCCTCAGGCCATTACCAATTCAGAGCAATGCCCTTCGGCCTAACCTCTGCTCCAAGGGTGTTCACAAAATGCCTGGCAGTAGTAGTTGCCTTCCTAAGAAGGAAAAGGATTTCCATCTTCCCATACCTGGACAACTGGCTCATAGTAGGCCAGTCCCCAGACCAAGTCAAGTTACACCTACAGATAACTCAGCAAATGTTCACTTCTCTAGGTTTCCTTCTGAATCTTTCAAAGTCAGTTCTAGAGCCTGTACAGCTCCTCACCTTCATAGGCGCAGAGCTAGATACAGTAAAGGCAAGAGCCTTCCTTCCCCTGGACAGGGCAAGGACCCTTATTACACTGGCCTCTTCATTCACCATACAGGTGTCTCGACCAGCAAGGCATTTTCACGGCTCCTGGGGCACATGGCTGTTTCTACAGCAGTGGTGCAGGGAGCAAGATTTCAGATGAGGGACATTCAGTTCCACTTGAGAGCCTTTGGTCTCAGAAAAGGATCCTCTGACCAAACTGATCCCAGTGACTGAACCCTGATCCAGGCATTGCAGTGGTGGCAGGATCAGGACAATCCAAGACAGGGAGTTCCTTTGTCACTCAGTCTCACTCTCTAATCCTTACTACAGATGCCTCCCTCTTGGGGTGGGGAGCCCACTTGGGAGACCTGACCACCCAAGGGTTGTGGTCTCCTCAGGAATCTCTGCTTCACATCAATCTATTAGAACTCAGAGCAGTGTTTCTAGCACTTCAGGCTTTTTTCCAAGTCTGTTCAGAACAAAGTAGTTCAGATCAGGACAGACAATACCACCACAATGTGGTATATCAACAAGCAAGGGGGCACTCGGTCTACGGCCTTGTGCACAGAAGCAGTGAAGTTATGGTCTCTGACCTATTCCCTGAACACCTCTCTTACAGCAGTACACCTCCCAGGCAAGGACAATGTCCTGGCAGATGCTCTCAGCAGGATATCCCAGGGCCATCACAAATGGTCACTGGATCCCCCGGTTTTGAAGGTGATCTTCTCCAGATAGGGCACCCCACAGATAGATCTCTTTGCAGCCCCAGACAATCACCAACTTTCTCTCTTTTGCTGCAGACCCCCAGTGTTGGGCTCAGTCCACCTGGATGCCCTAGTTCTCAATTGGGAAAAGAAGTTCCTGTATGCTCCCCGTTCAAGGTGCTTGTCAAAAATCAGGTCTCAACCCTGCAAGGTGATTCGGATTGCTCCAGACTGGGCCAGACAGCCCTGGTACCCTCTCCTGTTGTCCTTAGCAGTCCACCCTCCCCTGTTTCTTCCCAGGAATTACAACCTGTTAACCTGTGCTCAGGGGAGGGTTTGGTATCCGAATCTCAAATCTCTCAATCTCAAGGCCTGGCTCTTGAAGAGTTAGAGTTTGCTGATTTACACCTCTCCCAAGGTGTTATGGATATCCTAAAGGCTTCTCAGAAGCCTTCCACCAGAAACACTTACGATTCCAAATGGAAAAGATTCTCCATATGGTGCTCTGGGAAGCTTATTTCTTCAGAGTCTGCTGGCCTACCCACAGTCCTTGACTATATGGTTCATCTGAATAGCTTGGGACTCAGACCAGCTACACTAAGAATGCACCTGGCAGCTGTCTCTGCTTTTCTTTCAGCAGGTAAGCCTTCTTCCCTTTCAGCTCATCCTGTATTCTCTAAGTTTTTCAAGGGATTGCTTCATACCAATCCGCCATTCAGGGACCCTGCCCCTGTTTGGGACCTTAATGTTTGCATTGCTCAGCTTATGCAACCCCCTTTTGAGCCCTTGTCCTCAGCAGAGCTTAAGTACTTGACTTGGAAAACTGTTTTCTTGGTGGCCATCACTTCTGCCAGGCGCATAAGTGAGTTACAAGCCCTGTCAGTGGAGCCTGATTTTATCTCTTTGTATAGAGATAAGGTGGTCCTCAGGACTAACAGGAAGTTTTTACCTAAGGTGGTTTCAGACTTCCACCTTAACTAGTCTGTGTCTCTTCCTTTGTTCTTCACTGACCATTCCTCCTCTGGTGAGAGGAGGCTGCACAGTTTGGATGTGAAAAGGGCCCTTAGCTACTACATAGAGCGTACCGAGGGTCACAAGTTTGACTCCCTCTAACTGTTCCTCACTTATGGTGAGGTTGGTAAGGGAAAAACTGCCACTAAAAGATCCATTGCCAGGTGGATTGTCTCTTGCATTCAATTTTGCTATGAAAAACTAGGCAGGATTCCGCCCTCAGGCCTGAGGGCTCACTCTACCAGAGGTACAGCTGCTTCCTGGCTGCTGCCAGGATATTCCTATCTTAGAGATATGTCACAGCTACCTGAAAACAGTTCACACTTTACCAAGCATTACTCTTTGGATATCCAGGCTAGGAGTGATGCTCGGTTTGGCACAGCAGTGCTTCAGAGCTTATTTCCTGGTAGGTTCTGTCCCTCCTCCATGGAGGTGCTGCTTGTGAGTTCAGACATAGTCAGAATACAGCAAGACTTCATGTTGTTTGAAGAAAAAAATTACTCACCTTAGTAATGTTGTTTCTTCTAATGGAGTCTTGCTGTATTCTGACCTCCCCCCACCTTCCCCTCTCAGAACCTTTGTTTTTGGGATGTGGGTGGGCAGTAGCAGTGTTGGCACTCAAGAGGTGCCCCACCTTGTTATTATCACCCCTTTTCTTTGGGTGAGTGGGTGTTGTGTTTATTTCATTTTTTGGGTTTCCTGACTTGAGTCTTTGTTTTGGAACCTAAAAATCTGTTTATTATATTTAGTAGCCAGTTGGCTAGTGTAGGTTTACAGCTTCCACACAGGACACTCAGTGAGTTTAGCTTGTAAACATCTGACGGTTTGAGTTCAAACAGCAACAGAGTCTCAACCGAGCTCGAGCTCAGCGTTCCATGCCTGGCATGGAAAGTTAACTCTTTCATCTCCGGGGCAGTTCGAAGGTTGGACCTCACTGCATATGTCAGAATACAGCAAGACTCCATTAGAAGAAACAACATTACTAAGGTCAGTAATTTTTTCTTCTGGACCAGTATGGCAAGTCTATTCTTCTTCCACTCTGGGCATCAGAGCCTTGAACTGTGTGGCTCACATGGGGGATTACCAGAAGGCTATCCTTAGCAAGGTGGAAGCCAAGTTGGACTCCCTTCCTCAGTCACAGACTAAACAGGAAGTGGCAGACCTGGTCCGCTCCGCATGTTCGGCCAGTAGGCAGGTGCTGCGCGCTACTTACGATGCGGTGGACGCTTCTGGAGAAAGCTCGGTATTCGCCGTGAGCTTGTGGCGACATGCCAGGCTTAAGGTGTCACATTTAGCCTCGGAAGTACAATCTGCCATCCAGGACGCCTCCTTCCGAGGTTCGGTGTTGTTCGGTGGTGAAGTCAAGGACATCGTTACCGGACTGTGAGAGAAGGGCACTGCTCTCAAGGAGGTTGACTCCATGCACTGAGCCCCTCAAGCGCAGCATCGTTCCTTTCGCTGTTGTGCATGGCCTATGGCGAAACCACAGGGAAAGCGGGCCAACAAATTCAGAGCCCCTCCGGCTGCGAGACACCCCCCCCCCCGCCACACCCAGACAGGCTGCGGGACCTCCAGCCGTTGCGCTGCCTCACCTCTCCTGACTCCCTCCCTCTCCCACAGCCTCTGGTCGAACCAGAGGAACCGGTAGGCGGGAGATTCTTCCTACATCTGCCGGGTTGGGAGAGGATCACTTCCGACTCTTGAGTCCTCCAGCTCATAGTAGAGGGCCACACTATCGAGTTTCTTCAGAAACCACCCAGAACCCCCGTTGTCTTACTCCCCAGAACATCATCTCAGGGTTCGGGAAGAAATCTCCTCCCTTCTGTTGAAGGAAGCAATGGAACCTGTCCCTTCCCCTTCTTCAGGGGACGGGTTTCTGCTCCCATTTCTTCCTGGTCTCCAAGAAGACAGGAGACGTGAGGCCTGTGTTAGACCTCAGCTCCCTGAATCGCTTCATGGAGTACAAAAGGTTCAGGATGCTCTCACTGCAGAGTCTCCTGCCCCTCCTTCGGCTGGGACAGTGGCTGTGTGCTTTGGACATGCAGGACGCATACCTGCATATCCTTATCCGCCCTTCCCACCGCAGATACCTCCGGTTTGCTTTCCAGGAGGACCACTGCCAGTTCAAGGCCCTCCTATTTGGTCTTTCCTCGGCTCCCTGAGTACTCACCAAATGTCTGTCTGTGGTGGCGGCCCACCTGCGTACTCAGGGAGTTCAGGTTTTCCTGTACCTGGATGATTGGCTCCTGGCGGCCCAGTCCAGGGAGGAACTCCTGCGTTCCTTTTGTTTTACCAGGCAGGTTTTTACCAGCCTGGGTATTACTATCAACCAGGCAAAATCCCATTTGATCCCATTACAACGCCTCCCAGTTTATCGGGTGATTCTGGACATGACCACTGGCATGTCCTTTCTGCCTCCGGACAGGGTGGCCACCCTCCAGGCTCAGGCAAGCAACTTGTCCTCCCACAGGCAGGTTACCACCAGGTCGGTCCTTTGCCTCCTGGGGCTCATGGCAGCTGCAATTCCGACAGTTCCGCGCGCGCGGCTCCACATGAGAATTTCTCAGTGGACTCTTCGGTCTCAGTGGGATTAATTGGTCGACGGCCTAGACCAAGAGGTGGTAGTCTCGACCCCAGTGCTTCGGGATTTGCACTGGTGGTTGGTTCAGGAGAACCTTTGTCGGGGAGTTCCCTTCTGTCTTCCTCCTCCCTCCCAAACGCTGACAACAGACGCCTCGGGCGAAGGTTGGGGAGCCCATTTGGGATCCCAGCGGACCCAGGGCTCTTGGTCCAAACTCGAGCAGACGCTTCACATCAACATGCTCGAGCTCAGAGCGGTGTTGTATGCTCTTTAAGCACTGCACCCTTTTCTGCTTCCCGGTCATCTGGCTGTCCAGACCGACGACAAGAGTGTAGTTTGGTACCTCAACAAATGGGGGGGGACCCGGTCCTACCCTCTTTGTTGGAAAGCGATGCTAGTCTGGGAATGTGCGACCCTTCTCAACTTTCACCTCATGGCAGTCCACATCCTGGGGGTAGAGAATTCATTGGCAGATCACTTGAGCCGATCTTTGGCACAACCTCACGAGTGGGAATTGGATCAGGAAATAGCAGACAACATCTTTCTATGTTGGGGAACCCCTCAGGTAGACCTGTTTGCGTCCCCTCTAAACGCAAAGCTGCCCACCTTTTGCTCGCTCGTTCCAGGGTGCGGGCGACTCTGGAGAGACGCTCTGTCTCTCGACTGGAAGGGCAGATTCGTCTATGCTTTTCCCCCAATTCCATTGATTCCGAGGATCCTGCACAAGCTCAGCTCGGATGGGGCGCATATGATTCTCATCGCTCCCTTCTGGCCCAGGCAAGTTTGGTTCTCTCGTCTGCAACAGTACTCGGAGGAACCTCCGATTCCTCTTCCACTTTCACGACTACTGTTGACCCAGGATTGGGGATCCCTGGTCCATCCCAGCCTCAAGTCCCTTCAGCTGCATTCTGGGTTCCTACAGATGTAGCACAAGCCCGCTTTGGGGTTCCCCACAAGTGGCAGAGATTTTGGTGGAAGCCGGGAAGCTGTCCACTCGATCCACTTATGCCATGAAATGGAAACCATTCTCCATTTGGGCTTCGTCCTAGAGCCTTTCTCCTGTCCTGTAGGGCGGCTACTAGACTACATACGTTATCTCTTCAACCTGGGTCTCAGTCATTCCTCTTTGAAAGTTCTCTTGATGCTTATCATATTCCCTTTGGGGACAGAACTTTTGCTCAGCTGGAGGTCGCGAAGACCTTCCTTCGAGGGGTTCTCCATCTGAGACCACCATTTGGGTTCCTGCCCCCTGGGATTTGAATTTTATTCTCGAGAAGCTTTCGCTGCCTCCCTTTGAGCCAGCAGCCTCAGTAGACCTTAAGTTCCTCTCATGGAAGACTCTCTTCTTAGTGGCTATTACTTCCGCTCGAAGAATTTCCGAACTCCAGGCCTTGATGTGCAAAATTCCATATTTGATTTGCCATAAGGAACGTGTGGCTCTGTGCACCAATCCTAAGTTTCTCCCTAAGGTGGTAGTGGAATCTACATTGAACCAGTCCTTTGAACTGCCTGCGTTTTTCACACAGCACTCCAATCATGGGGGGTATCTTTTACATACTCTGGATGTTCATCGGATTCTGAGATACTACACCAACATGACGAAGGATCTCAGAAAGACTGACCAACTATTTGTTTCTTTTGCCAGCAAAAGAGAGGGCAACACTGTTTCCAAACAATGTTTGTCCAAATGGTTGGCTTATTGCATCACTTTCTGCTATGACAAGTATCACAAGATCTTGCCAGGTCAGGTCAGGGGTCACTCCACCAGGGGTGTCACGGCCTCTGCTGTTTGTTTCAAGAATGTGTCAGCGGCTGACATTTGCGCAGCCGCAACTTGGACTTCTGTCCGTACCTGTACGAAATACTGCAGTTTGGACATTATCTCTCGCCATTCAGCCGGCTTCGGGTTGGCTGTTCTGCAAGGGCTCCTTTCTTGAGCCCTCTTCAGCCAGAGGATCTTTGTATGAGTAGTTTCCTCCTCCCGTGTGCTTCTCTTTGTTCCAGTCTGCTTGGGACTCAGTCCTATATGTAATTACCTACTGCAAGAACCCTCTCGAAGTAAGATAGTACAGTTACGTAAGAACTTACTGTAACAGTACATCTTCGAGAGAGGCTCTTGCAGTAGGTAATACCTTCCCACCCTCCATCCCCCTTAGTTTTTTCAGCTCCTTTTCCAGGAATGGAAATGTCTGCTTCTCTCTCATCTCGCCTTTTTGGCCTTTGGCGGGAAAGAACTGGAAGTCGGGCGTGTGGGACCGACCGTTTATACCGACGTCGCCTGATGCCGGTCACGTGACGTGGTGGTGGTCTCCCACTAGAGTCTGCTAGCTAGGAATTTTTCTGTGGGCTCCTGACGCCTGCCGGCTTCAGTCCTATATGTAATTACCTACTACAAGAGTCTGTCTCGAAGATCTACTGTTACGGTAAGTTCTTACGTAACTGTACTTTGTGAGAACTTACCATAATAGTATATCTTCGAGAGAATCTCTTCTATCAGGTCATGCTGTCCCTCCCTTCATCCCTCTTACGTCTGTCTTGTTATTGTCATTTGTTGCTCCAGCCCTTCTTTCTGTTAGCTAGGCACCTCTTCTCTCTCCTTAGTCCCTAGGGGAACGTTTTGCTTTCCTGGTCTCTGGGGGAAAAGACTGAGGAGGGAGCAGGGCTGCCCATACCTATATAGTGTAGATGACGTCAGCATGGGCAGACCCTGGCAGACTGCTTGAGAAAGTCTCTGTGAGATCTAGTACCTGACGTCTTAGTTATATAGGTGTGGCCTGATGAAAGATTCCCTCGAAGATCTGCTGTTACGTAAGTGGGGTGCATTTGGATCGCCTGCTGGTTTGTTGAGGACAATTTAGTATGGTCCTCAACTGGTTCTATTCTTTCCTTACCAGCAGGACCCAGAGGTTGGTTTTGGGGGCTTTCTCCTCTCAACCACTGCCCCGGTCATGTTGGGTCCGCAGGGTTCCATTTTGTCCCCCATGTTGTTCGTGGCATATATGTTCCCGCTAGGGGACATTATAAGATGGTACAGACTGGGTTTTTCATTGCTACGCTGATGATATCCAGCTGTACATGTGTTTAGTACCTGAACAATAGGATGCAGTCTCAGTTTTCAGTCCGTGCCTTGCTGAGATCCAAGACTGGAGGAGTGCCAACTAGTTGAAGTTAAACCCAGATAAGACGGAAGATCTTCCTGGACTGTCTCCATCGCTTATTCACACTATTGGGAAAGCGCCAGAGGCGCTAGGACCAAGCGGGAGCCATAATTTTTCAGAAGGGTCGGCGCCAAGACAGGACCACAAATGCATGGCACCACAAGACTAGCTCGCACGATGTAGGCTATCTCGGCGTCGACGCCTCAACCGCCTTTCTCCCTTTCTCCCCGCCACGAGCGCTTGGATGTCGATGTTGCTCGTCACCAGAGTCAAAGTTTTCGCTCATAAGACAGCAGCTTTTAGTGTTTAATTTAACATTTTAGTAGTATTAATTTCTTATTTTACGAACAAGAAAAGATGATTATGAAGAAGAAGAAAAAGAAATTCTCACCTGCCATCAACAGAGTCTTCCTTAGACGGTAACGGTAGGAAGATTTCGTTTGAAAGTTTTTATGGCAGAGGGTCTGCGTCCAGTCCGCCAGTCAGTGATGAACTGGGGGCTCCGACTACGGACAGTCCTGGGGTTGGGGGGAAGGGGACAGTCCACTGAAGCACGAATTAGGGGATCCGGCTCCGCTAGACCTCAAGCTCTTCTTCCTTATTGGGGAAGAAGATTCTGTGCTGCTAGAGGTTGCCCTCTGGTACGTCTGTACAGGATTGTTAGTCGGGAGGGGTAATAGGCCTGAACTGACTTTGGTGGGTTCCCCTTGGCCACACTCCTAACTGCCGCAATCTTCGACTCCAGACTCCATTTCTGTCCTCATTGGAGCTCCAGTGAGCAGTTTTACCTCTGGGCCGCTCCTGTGGTGCAGGGGTTCGACTTCTATCCAGTTTTCCTGGCCACTGTTTCTGATTTCGGGGCCTCCAGGCCTCAGAGCCACTGGACTGGGGCGGGTCGATTCGGAGCAGGATGAGACACGGTGCCCTCTTGTTGCCTTCGTCCATCGTGTGTTGACCCTAGTACCCCTCTCTTTCCATACGATGGCGGCACGGGCACCTCCTTTTTCCTTCTCCCCTTCTTCTCAGGATTCTCTGTTGGTATTCCCATGGTGGTGTTTGTCCTGGCGCCGTGCCTGATGCCATGGGTGTTGCTGCTGGTTCGGCGACATGGCCACTGGCTTTGGCGTCGGTGCTGTAGGTGGCACTGCTGGTGTTTGGGTCGGCACCATGGCTCAGCGCCGTCGCTCTGTGCGGCACTGCGGGTGCTGTTGGTGACATTGGTTGCCGGCGCCGCAGTTGTCTCAAGGTGCCGAGCACCCGCAGGTACCCATGGGTGCCTCATGTAGCGCCACAGGCACCCATGGGTGCCACGGGTACCGTCGGGTGCCAGTGCTGACATGGGTGCCATGAGTATCATGGGTGCCATTGCTGCCATGAAGGTCAGGGGTCCCCTTGGGTGCCTTTGCTGTCATGGGTGCAGGGGGTACCTGCAGGTACCGCCGCAGTGACCTTGGGTGTCACCTTGGTTGGCATAGGTACTGCTTGCTGCCCGCTTGTGCCACGAGTGACGCTGGTGCCGCAGGGGTGCCAGTTGGTGCTGTCTGGCAGAACTAGTGATGGATTTCCTTCTGCAGACCTCTTCTTCTGCGGAACTTGTGGCAAGATGTTTTCCACAGAATGAAGTCCTGTTCTGCAGATCATTTTTCCACACATCTTAGTGAGTGGCGGTCTGCGTGGGATCTTGACATCCAGCAGTTTTCCGCTGATGGAACTCTTCTGTACTGTTCTGCCAGCGGAATCTCTCATTCTGCTCAGCACTTTCTTGGCTTCCTATATGGTGCCTAGTTCCTTGACATCCTTCGTAGTGGCAGAGTCTGTAGTGGCTCTGACTTAGACCTCCCTTAGGGGTCCTTCTGGGGTAGAAGTGCATCTAGATGAGTCTCTCTCTGTTCTTCTGGTCAGTAATACAGAGAATGACTCATTTTATATACTGAAGGCAGGCCCTCTCTATCATCAGAGTCCGTGATGGAAGATCTCTTCAGTAGTTCCTCAGTGATGGGGTCCACCATAATATTCAGACTGCATCCGTGGACCATACACCTCTGCGTCTAGACTCTTTCAGTCATCAAGACAATTACACTCTGTGGAGCATTCTAATTCAATGATCGGGAGCCGCAAAGACTCTTCCGCTCCTTTGATAGGGATATATAGCCCCCTTCTGATACTGCCTCTTCGGTGGCTTCTTCAGCACAGGTGGTTAACATCATTTCAGCTGTGATTATTAGTCCGGTCATGATTTTAGTTATGGATGCTCAGGCTCCTGCCCCTCAGAGGGATGACGTCTTCGTCATTGTTGCATCAGGCAATCCTTGCGAGATAGCAGCCGGAAACCTTGTCAGGCTCGGACTAATGGTAACCCAAAAAAAAAAAAAAGATAATGTTTAAATTATCACAGCTCAGGACCTAGCCGAAATTACCCAATACCACACTTTTGGATCTGGTCAAGTTCCACCTCAGCCCCTGAGGTGGTCATCTCTAAACTACGGTAAAGAGTACCTGACTTCTTCTACCCCTGGGGGAGTCCGAACCAGCGGAGGTATGGGTCATCTCTTTTCTCCAAGAGAGATTTCTCTTATTCCAAGATATTTCCTAGACCTAGGCGACTGCCCCGTCTGTTGGCCCCCTTTTTTTTTTTTATCAAGCTTTCTTCTCTTGGTCAGAGCCTCACAGCAACAGAAGTCGTAACTTAGGTTCCTACTTCCTTGCTTGCTTCAACTTAACAGACGACATGCTCCTTTCTTGACTGTAGGTCAAGTAGGTCTTTTTCTGAAATGGCTTCTCAAATATTCACACCTTCGGTTCCTGCGCTCTGGTTCTGTGCCAGTTGCACATGAAGCTATCCTCTCCGAGTACGTGATGGAGCTGTGATGTTTGTTTTTCAGCAAAGCAAACTAGAGTCCTTCCTACTCCCTTCAGGGAGGCTGGAGTGAGCAGTGCCTCACCGCATTGAGTCACTTCTGCCGCTATTCAGTCACTTCAACGAATGGGTTAGACCTAACTTGGTCCTGCTGTGTCCCTCCTCAACGCACATCTGCCTCTATTTGCCTTAAAAATCCAGCCCGTTTGTTTTTTTTTCTGAGTGTTTTTTCCACAGTGGACACGTCCTCCTGTACACTTTTCCTTCCTTCCCTGAGTTCAGAGACTACTACTTCAATTGTACACACAGGGGCAGGATGATTCCTTTTTGGAATATGCAGTGGGTAGGATCTGGTTCTACTAGACCACCACAAGAGGCTTCTAAGTCGTGCTTGGCCTTCCATTAGGAAGGTTTCAGTCACTAAGTGGAAACCATTCTCCTTGATGAGCAAACCCCACCTGGACCTTCTTTTGCTCACCAAGTAAGAGGTTCAAGTGCTCCTGCAGCTGTTGTTTGCAGGTCAGCCATACTTGGTAGTGGGGGTTCCATCTGCGCTTTTAGGTCTGCCCTGAACCAGTAGACTTTACCTCCGGCTCTTTCAGTTCCTGATGTCCTTTTACATTAGATTAGTATATGTCTTTGACACTATTAATTTTGGTCCTATACCAAATTGTGAGGCCGGGTTCTCGCTACTCTCCCAGAGTGGTTGCGGCTTCCTGGCAGAGTTTTATTTTATGTCCGTTGCAGTCATCTGCAAAGTGGTGAGTTACAACTCAAGTGCTTATCTTGTAAGCACTATATTTTATGTACTTTTTCCAAGACGGCTCTTTTTATTAGCAGGATAGTCCTTGATCTTCCGTTCTGAGTGAACCCTATCTCCTCCACCCTACTCAGGGTTGTTGATTTTAGCTCGGTACTTTCCCAATAGTGTGAATGAGTGATGGAGACTTAGTCCAGGAAGATATGGAAATTATGTACTTACCGTAATTGTTGATCTTCTTGGACAGTTTCCATCACTCATTTTCTTTCCTGGTCTTCATGGTCCTATGGTTCAGGCTATGAAGACATTATTCTTTGACCCATTTTGCAAGGGCCATCTGGGCCCTCTCAGGCCCAGAAACTCAAGATAAATTATTTTCATTAGTTACGCTGCACCACCTCGGTCAGAAAGGTACTGAAATGGTTGGAGGATCGACGCCAAGATAGTCTATTCAGGCACGAGCTAGTCTCGAGGTGCCACGCATATGTGGTCCTGTCTCGGAGACAACCCTTCTGGAAAATGTTAGCTCCTGCTTGGTCCTAGCGCCTCCGGCGCTATCCCAGTAGTGTGAATGAGTGATGGAGACTGTCCAAGAAGATGAACAATTACGGTAAGTCGTAATTTCCATTCTAGAGACATGGATATGTTGTTCAATCCACACTTATTGGCAGGTTCCTTGCCGGAAGGTCTTCAAGCTGGCTTCTCCCACCCACCCGGGTGGTAAAACTCTCGGCTCCGCTCCATGACGCCAGATCTTCCTTACCGCTTGGAAGCTCAGGTTCCCTCCTTAGCGCCCGCGCTTAGACTGGATCCTAACTCTTGGTTCGTCCGAAACTGGTTTTGAAGTTTTCAAACTGGGTCTTCATCTTCCCTCGGGCTGCGGGACAAATCTGTTCCCAGCTTTGAGGTGCCCTTGCGGGCAGAAATGTCCAGTACAGATCTGCATTACCGTGCGTCTACTGCCTAGGGCCTCGATCACGACCGCAGGCCTGAGAGTTGTGCCGTTCTTTCTCTGCCAACGTCCTGGATGATCGCGCTGCCGGATTACAGCTCAGGCGCCCCGAGAAGCGTTTTCCGCTGGTAAAATCAAAAGAGGCTCGTTGGGCGGTGTCTGCGGTGGCTGGCTCGGCTGAGCAGCTCGAGCAGTTGATCGCCCTCGAGGAGCAGGAGGCCCAGGCCGCATCTTCCTCCTCCTCGGCCGCAGCATTTATCCCGCTCTCTCTGAGCTCCTCATACTCGGCTTCGTTCAAGGAGCTTTGTCAGTCCCTTTCCATGAAGGGAGAGGGGCCATCGGGACATTCTTCTCGGCCCAAGAAGAAGGAGTCGGAGGGTAAGTCCCACCGTCAGCGTTCATGGGAGCAGGAGAGGTCTTCTTCCCTGGACAGCCGACCGTCGACTTCGGTCGAAGTTGCGGCTCAGGCTGCTGGCTTCATGGTGTCCCCGTCAGGCCAGCCTGCCGAGACTCCCATCGACGCAGTCGAGATTTTTCTCGATCCGTTAGACGGGCTGTCGACTGGTGAAGCCGACAACCCACCTTCACCGGTTCCCCCGGTGGAGACCGAGGATCTGCCTGCGCCTTCGGGGCCGCAGTCCACAGTTAAAGTGCCTGAGCCGAGGAAAGAGTGGGTGTCCCCTGCCCCTTCCCAGACCCGCCCTCGGTCCCCCCGAGGGTCTCGGTCTCGGACTTCATCTCGGTCAAGCCGTTCCTGCCGACATCGGCGGTCTCGGTCTCGATACCGAAGTAAGCGGCGACACCGTTCCTCCTCGTCCTCTTCCTCGGATGAGGGGAGGCTTCAGCGTAAATTACGTCGGCGCTACGAGGAGCTTGTGTGGCAGCAGTTGCTGTTGTCGGTCTAACGGACTCCGGTCCAGACCCCGGCCATCAAGTGGCTGTCGCCCGAACAACCGAAGCAACCACTCGGCCCAGTTGATTTGCCCGTTCCAGGGCCGGTTGCTCGGCCAAAACCAGCTGCTCCACAGATTGTGGTGGAACCTCCGCCTCCACAACTGGAGTCTGGGGCACCGACCAAGGATTCTCAGTCAGGTCACGGCCTGCCCCACAGGTTGTCGGTCACCCTCACTCCCGACCGTCCTCGGCAGGTAGAGGGTGGCTCAGGGCCAAGGCAGCTCTTCGCAGACTCTTCGGAATCCAACGACGACTCCTCCCTGTTCTCCAGGCAGGTCGACCTGGAGTCCTCCGAGGGCCAGTCATTGGACGATAGCCCATCGTTCTTCTTGGGTCTGCTGCGACTCATCTCGAGTCCACGGGATGCAGCTCGAGCCCGTGTCCAAGCGGGCCGGTATCCCTAGCGGAGATACTGGACTGAGGATTCCCCATGGAGGCCTTTCCTGTGGCTGAGGCCACTGTCGGCCCAGCCTTGGAGCTCTGTCAGCCTGCTTCCTGTCCTCGCCTCGGCCAGGATGGCCAGGAAGTATGACGGTCCCTACCCAGCTCTTTGCCGGTTTCCTCAGAGCACCCTCTGCCGAGGGTTAGTCACCCGATAGCACGTTTTCGGCGTTCGGTAATGCTTGAGTGGATAAGCCCCCGACAAAGTCCAAAAGCTGGACTTTGCGGGCGCAAGGTGTACGTTGCATTCTCCCTCGGCCTCCGACAGGCCAGCTTGGCCGTGCTGATGGCACACTTCTCCCACACCCTCTTGGGCTCCCTGGATGAAGTTGTCCCTCATTTCCCGACCGACCTGCAGACCACGGTCCGCCAGGTGCGGGACCAGGGTAGGGCAGTGGCGAAGCAGCAGCTTCAGACTGCTCTGGACATAGGTGATTCCTGTGCCAGGTCAGTAGCGGCCGCGGTGGCCATGCGCCACAGGGCGTGGCTGAGGATATCCACCTTCACGTTGGATACCCAGCACAAGTTGGCGGACGTCCCCTTCTTGGGGACTGACCTCTTCGGCCCTGGAGTGGAGGGACACCTCCAGCGGATCGAAAAGTCCAGTGCCACTCTGGACTCGGTCACCTCCACCCAGAGGGACAAAGGCCACCGTCAGCAACAGCATAAGTCCTTTCGGCCCCTGCAGCTCGACCGGCCCAACAGCACCAGCAACAGGGCAGCGCAGCTGCGCTTGCTTTCAAACCCAGCCTGCGGCTTCCTCCAACAGGAAGCAAGGAGGTAAAGGCCCAGGAGGTCGCCGCCAGTTCCTCCTCCAAGCCTGCCCAGTGACGGGTTGAGGGATGCCGCCCCCAGCCTCGTCACTCCCCCGTGGGGGGACAGCTCCGCCACTTCCTTTCCGCCTGGTCCGCTATCACCACGGACCGCTGGGTGTTGGAGGTGGTAGGAAAAGGCCTGCCTCTGGAGTTCGAGCAGGCTCCACCCTTTGAGCCATCGTCCCTCGAGGGGCCACAGGGTCCGCAGCCTCGCTGTTGGCCCGCTGAGCCGATATTGCCCTGCTCCTCGAAAAAGAGGTGATCAGGAAGGTGGCGGATCCTCCTCCAGACCCGGGGTTTGTGTCCAGGTACTTCCTGGTCCCAAAACGAACGGGGGGCTGGTGCCCCATTCTCGACCTGCACGACCTGAACAAGTTCCTAAGGTCTCGGACCTTCAGGATGGTCACTGTGGCTCCGATAATACCATCCTTGGAACGAGGCGTGTGGTTCTGTTCCCTGGACCTCCAGGACGCATTCTTTCACGTCCCGATCCGTCCGTCCCATCAGAGATTCCTCCGCTTCAGAGCAGAGGGATCCCTTTACGAGTTCCAGGCCATGCCCTTCGGGCTCTCTCTAGCTCCCAGGGTGTTCACCAAATGCATGGCAGTGGTGACAGCATTCCTGCGGCGCCGAAGGGTCCGGGTGTACCCCTACCTGGACGACTGGCTGATTGCAGCCCCCTCCAAAGCGGAGGTGGAGCGGTCCAGAGATCTGGCCCTCCAGGTTTGCTCTCAGATTGGCCTCCTCTTCAACGAGGCCAAATCGGAACTCGTGCCGAAGTAGGTGATACTCTTCATCGGGGCAGAGCTCGACTCTCTTCGAGCCAGAGCTCGGCTCCCGGGGGACAGGGCCGAGGTTCTTTCCTCCTTTGCCCAGTCATTTCTGGTTGGGCAATCGCGCCCTGCCCGGGACTTCCTGGGCCTCATGGCGGCCTGCACCAGCGTGGTCCATTGGGCCCGTTGGTACATGCGTCCCCTTCATTGGAGACTGGCCAGCCAGTGGTCACAGCGCTGCGATACGTTGAACCAGCATGTGACAGTGACCCACGAGATGTGGAACGCTCTCCAGTGGTGGTACGTTCCGGCACATCTGCAGGAGGGCATCCCGTTCGTCCGCCCCGAGCCGACGGTCTCTCTCTCGACCGATGCATCTCTGATGGGTTGGGGTGCCCATCTGGGGGAGCACAGAGCGCATGGCCTCTGGTCCCCTAGGGAGTCCCGATGCCATATCAACCTGCTGGAGCTCCGAGCGCTCCGCCTAGCTCTCACCGCCTTTGCTCCGTTTCTACGGGGTCAAGTGGTTCAGGTCCAGACGGACACTACCACGACCATGTACTATCTGAACCGCCAGGGCGGGATGCGCTCCATGCTGTTATGCAAGGAAGCTCTCCGTTATGGTCCCTCGTGCGCAGCCTGGAGGTGGATCTCTTAGCTATTCACGTGGCAGGAGCCTCCAACACCCTGGCCAATGCCCTAAGCCGGATAGGGGCTGCGTCTCATGAGTGGTCTCTCCTGCCGGAGGTAGTACAAGATCTGTTCTCCCACTGGGGCACACCTCAGGTGGACCTGTTTGTCTCCAGGGAGAATGTGAAGCTGAGTCTGTTCCATGCCCGCCTCCCTCAGCAGGGCTCGCTGCAGGGGGATGCCTTCTCGAGGCCGTGGACCCCGGGCCTCTTCTACGCCCTTGCCCCATTTCTCTTGATTCACAAGGTGCTTCTCAAGGCGAGGAGGGACAAGGCGCAGGTGATTCTGGTAGCCCCAGACTGGCCCCGCCAGTTCTGGTATCCAGATCTCCTCAGCCTCAGCTCCAGACTCCCGAGGCGGCTTCCAGCCCACCCGGACCTGATCTCAGTCAACCAGGGGAAGGTATTCCATCCAGACCTTCAATCCCTGCACCTGACGGCCTGGTTCCTTAGTGGCTAGAGTTCAAGGCCTTGGGTCTTTCCGACAAGGTCCTCAACGTCGTTGAGGCGTCCCGTAAGGAGTCGACCAGGAAATGCTGTGCCTTCAAATGGAAGCGATTCTCCATTTGGTGTCAGGGGAAGGGCTTGGACCCTTCCGCCTGTCCCTTGGCAAGCATTCTGGACTACCTGTGGTCCCTTTCTCAGCAAGGGCTTCGGTCGACGACCCTTAAGGTGCACCTGGCAGCCATCTCTGCTTAGCGGGCGTGGGCCGGGAAGCAGTCGGTGGCGCAGGAGAAGGTGGTCAGGCGCTTTTTCAAAGACCTTGACCACATTTCCCCTCCGGTGCGAGAACCTCCACCTCCGTGGGATCTACTGCTGGCATTGGCCAAGCTCATGGGCAAGCCATTCGAACCGATGCACAGGTGCGATTTTTCCCACCTGTCATGGAAGACCGCCTTCTTGGTGGCTATCACGTCAGCCAGAAGGATGGGAGACCTCCAGGCGCTTTCCATAGAGTCTCCTTATCTGGTCTTCCACAGGGACAAGGTTGTCCTGTGTCCCCACCCGAAATTCCTTCCGAAGGTGGTGTCGGAGTTTCACCTTAACCAGGTGTTGACTCTGCCGGTGTTCTACCCCAGTCACACCTCGGAGGCCGAATATAGGCTCCATACTTTGGACCCTAGACGAGCGCTCGCTTATTATAAGGAGCGGACTGCTGAAGTTCGGGGAGAGGTTCGCCAGCTGTTTGTCACCTACGCTGAAGCTGCACCTGGCAGACCTGCAGCCAAGCGGACGATAGGCAGGTGGGTCACCTCCTGCATAGAGCTCTGCTATAGGTTGGCGGGCATGGAGCCTCCCAGAGGGATAAGAGCTCATTCTACCCGCTTATACCGCTGCATTGGTAGTTGCTTCCAGGGATGTCCCTATCCAGGATATCTGCAGGGCTGCTACCTGGAAGTCGGCACATACCTTTATTACCCACTACCACATCGACATTGAGTCACGCCAGGATGTTGGTTTTGGGGCCTCGGTTCTCCAGTCCCTATTTCCCAAGTAAGTATCGGGGGTGTGCGCCTTGCCTCCATCCTCCCAGAGAACTGCTAGGAGTCTGCCAATAAGTGTGGATTGAACAACATATCCATGTCCCTAGAAATACAGGTTACTCACCTGTAACAGGAGTTCTAGGGATGGTATATGTTGTTCATCCACACGACCCACCCGACCTCCCCGGCTTTGACACACAACCTGGCTTCCAGCGGGCTAGATCTGGCGTCATGGGGCGGAGCCAAGAGTTTTACCACCCGGGTGGGTCGGAGGAGCCAGCTTGAAGACCTTCCGGCAAGATTTAAAGCGGCAAGGAACCTACCAATAAGTGTGGATGAACAACATATACCACTCCTAGAACTCTTGTTACAGGTGAGTAACCTGTATTTTCTGGTGACTGAGGTTGGTCGAGTCTCCAGGCTTAGGGTTGGAGACTTTCAGCTTTTCATCTCATCTAGGGTAATAAATCTTGGCATTGTTCTGGTTAGTGGCCTGACACTTGAATCTCAGATGTTGGCCGTGGTCCAGAGTGGATTTTACCATCTAAGAAAGATTACCAGGATTAAACCCTTTATTCCCTCGGGTGAACTGCCATCACTAGTTCATGCCTTTCTGGCATCACAGCTTGATTACTGCAATACCATTAACCTAGGGCTACTGGGGGTTGATCTTCGCCGCCCACAGCTGGTGCAGAATGCAGCAGCCAGGCTACTGACTTATCTTCCCTGGTCGTGTTATATTACGTCTCTGCTGCGCTCTCTCCACTGGTTCCCTATTAGGTGGCGGATCACCTTCAGGGTCAGTTTGCCGACCTACAAAGCCCTACACAGTCTGGAGCCCAGTTACTAGCAAGACCTCCTACAGCCCTACTACCCTTCTCGCCCTCTCCGATCATCCAAGGAGGGCCTACTAGTGATTCTCAGGGTTTGTTTACAATCATCCAGCGGTCAGACTTTTTCAGCCGCTGCACCTACCCTGTGAAATTCTTGCCGTGGTAGGTTAGAGGTGCCCCCTCGGTGGATGCCTTCAAAAGGGATTTGAAGACCACCTTACTAGCAAGGCTTTAGTTTTTTACAGTTTTATGTATATTTTGTTGGAAAATTGTATTTGTTTATTTTATTAGTTTTTGTAAAGTCTTAGTCACAATGAGATAAAGTGCTTTAACGAATAAACTAAACTAAGTTCTTATGCATCTGTTTTTCCTCCAGCTGCATGCAATTTATTATGCATTTTTGGATGGGTCTTATTATTAAATACTTCCCCCAAGCTTTTACTGATGGAGGGGTGTCTGCATTTATGACCTTTGTAAGTGAACATAGTATGCATTATGGCATGTTATCATCCCCTTGTGTATTACTTGTATGGATATTTTCTTGCAAATTCAATAAAAAATAGAATTAAAAATGATCCTTTTAGGTATTGTATTTGCAGTTACAAGATCTACAAGGACGAGTCACACACTGTTTGCTGTGTGGGCCTGTCCCACAAAACAAAGGCCTGCAAGATCTTAAGGACAGGGACGCTCAAGCCAAGGCCACAAGCTCCAAGTTGGCTTCTCCTCATGCACAGCCACTGCCAGGAAGGAAACTTGCAGGTGTCCGGTGTCACACTTGCTGCAGCAGTCATCAAGGACTTGAAAGGATAAGTTATTGACGAGGTCTTCCTTAAAGGAGGGTAAGTCCTCATCCTTGTCTGCTCCAGTGGTGGTAACTACAGCCCCCGACTGTCACTGAGACACCAATGTCTGGTCTGACTCTGGTGCTGTCGTACCTACTGTGGACCGTAAGCAGCCCCCGTTTTCGTGTTCTATACTTTCGACTGCGGTAGTCCCTGACCCTGTAAAGGGTGCCGTTGACTCACAGGTTGAGCTGGCATCATTCTCTGAACTAATAAGACACCTGTTATTGCCGATTTATTAACAATAACTACTGTCCTATTTACTGTCCTCCCCCATCAGTACTTTCGGTGGGATCCAAAAGCACTCCTATTATTCCTGCCTCTCAGCCTTCGTTGATTGCCCCCGTCATCATTCCAGATGACGTGGTGGAATATAATCCTGTTCTTTGTATGGAGAAGGATTTGGAGAATGAATAAAGGTGGGAGAGGTTTGCCTTCCAGCTCTCCCATCTGCTGCAGTGAGGATTCTGTGGTTTATACTCCCAAGTCTTCTCCTGAAGATCCCTCATTTTGCACTTGGGTTAATATCCCAATACTGACACTGTAGTGCAGCATGAGAGGGGGTGCTGCACTTCTGAGTTGCCGTCTTTCGGATGAGACGTTAAACCGAGGTCCCATCTGCCTGGTTTGGTGGTAGTTCAGGTGGATGTTTAAGATCCCATGGCACTTATCGAAAAGTGTAAGGGAATTTCCCTGGTGTCCTGGCCAAATTTCCCTCATTCACTAAAAATACCACCAACAGCTTCACCTGGTTCAAGGTCAGTTGGCATTCATCTGTATTCCCCTCCCCCGGGTCTTGCCTGAAAATAGGCAGGATTTGTTTAGTGCACTTACCCTGTCAACAAAAACTAAATAAAATAAATAAAATTTCAGGCTTTGCTCAGACAAATCCAGGCTGTCATGGGCTTTGAGGCTGAGGAGGAAGATCAGTACAATTTGATACTGCCACTGGTGAGGACCTGGGCCGCCCTACAGGGACTTTACAGTGGCAGTCTCCTCACTTTGCAGTTTCCTTCTATGAGCACTAATTGGGTCACTCCTTTAATGTAGAAGAATGCCTTTTTGGCAACTCTTTAGGTAATTCCACGGCCCTGGGTGAGGACCACGAGACTGTGAGTCTTGTCCCCATCAGGGGCCACTTCACTTATGGAAAGGTTGCCCATGTTTATAGGCTCTAAGGGGCCACTAACCTAGGGAACAGTACAGGGAGTTTGTTGGTGCGCAAGATAGCTTTCATAGGAAGTCTGACTAGGACCCAGATTAGCCCCTTCTCCCGGCCATTAACAGTGCCTGATCATATCAGTGCCTAATCTCCATCAATATCCTCCTCAGAGGACAGTGAATCATCTTTCCACCTGCTTTCAGCCGCTAAATACGCTCTGTACCTGTGATTTTTGCTGGAGATGCTCCAGGCACTTGACATAACCACTTATACAGGTCATGATCCGGCATTCCTGCCGTTGGGACTTCTCAGTATCAACACAGGTGTCATTCCTTCCTGACATAGGACTTTTGAGGAGACATAGAGGGCAACTGGAGGAGTCTCTCCTTATGTCCAGCCATCCCCTGGGAACTTTTTATGCAGTATAGTGCACCCACAGGATCCGCAGGTGAGGTACTTCACCACTCTTCAGGGCTTGAGGACTGTAGACCTCGTTGGGGCCTCGACACCTCACGCATGGTTGATCTCCAGAGGCAGATTTCCGCTCAGACACATGCCCTTGGCAGGAAGGTTTTCCCTCTCGCGCATCTCTGTATGCCAGGTACATATGGTGACCTTTAATCATCACTTATGGTAGCATATAGTTGTCTGTTAGCTGCCATGCCTCAAAGGGATTCAGTCAGGTAAACCATTGACCTTTCTGCTCGGGCCAGCAGGTAGCTTATCAGTCAAGAGTATTGTGGAGGAGGCTTCCAGCCCAGCAGAAACTGCAGTCTACATCAGATGGATGGCATGGCTTCCCCTCTCCTGACTGGCACCTTTTGCCCACCATAAAGCACTTAACTTGTAGTCCCAGGGGGCTCATTTCTTTTTTCTCAGGGTCATGCAGGAACTGTTAGGAGACCCTCCTGCGCTTCTGCCATGGGAGCCTCATCCTGGCCCTGACTAGTCTCTGGTATCGCCACACCTGTAAGAAGCTCCTCCCCTCAGGTCTTCTTCCTTACACAGAGGGCTGAGGGTGTCTGTTGCCGTAAGGGTGAGCCAGCACCTCCCTCAGAAAAAGGAGCAACTTGGTACTTGGACCCATAAGTGGGAATCAGTGGTGAAGATTGATTGCTGTAGGATATGTAAATGACATACTTACCGTAATGTTTGAACTTCCAGAATATCTTCACTGCTAATTACTGCACCAGCCCATACTCTAGCAGAGCCAGGGTCTCTGAGCAGCTCACCCTTAAGTGCTAGTTGGCACCAGAAGTGCTATGGCATCTTCCCAGTTGCATTCCCTTGGAGTGGCATTCAAAAAAAAGGGGGGGGGGGTTGGAAACTCTTTGTTTGGTCCACTTCCCCCACCAGAAAAACAAAATCCTTCTAGAGCCCTCATACCAAAAAAAAAAGGTGGAACGAAAGCTCCTTCCCTTCCTTCCTTCTTGAGGTATATCCCTTTCTTGGGGTGCATCACTATTACTTGTTGAATGCAAGATATGTTTCTAGGCATTATCCCATCAAAATCCACGTTGCAGTTGCACTGCCTCTAGAAGGTGCTGTGTACTAGATTGGGTGCAAGCACGCTACTTCTTAGATGGTGTACCTCCCTGTGTTTGCAGGAGAAGCAGGTAATTTCTTCTCATGTCCCTTTCTGACATCTTTGGTATGCCTATTTTTATTTTTTTTTTTTCCTTTTTGCCAGCTGGGCTGTTAGCCCACTACCCTTGGGGATGCCTGGGGAGATGAGTACATCTCGACTGCTTTGGACTTTATAGTCTTATAACTCCAGATGCACCTGGAATCCCCTTTTCTTCTCTAACAAAGGTTGAAAAAGGACCTATTGGCTGAGTCAAACCTTTATCTGGTAACATGGTATTATTTTTCCCCAGAAATCCATTTGTTCATTCTTATTCTGGCACATTATGTCGTGTCAGTTACAGTGGGGTCCCAATTCCAGTCAGCATCCCTCCTTTGTCCTCTGCCAGAGCCAGATGCTTCAGGGCTGCTGCATTTAAAATCACTATCCACCACCTGTCTGGCTAGTGCCGTGAACTGCTGTCTAGCAAACAGGGTAGGAGGAGGGGTGGAGCAACAATGGGGAAATTTCAAAACTGCCATCACAGAGGCAGCAAGCCTTTGTGTGAAGCAACTAAACAAATCAAAACGAAAGAAAAAGCCACTGTGATTCTCAAAAGAAGTGGCAGTGAAGGTTAGGAAGAAAAAGATAGCATTTAGGAAGTATAAGGAAACACAGAAGGAGCAGGACAGAGAACTGTACCAGTTAAGGCAGAAAGAAGCAGGGAAGGTAGTCAGAATAGCAAAGGCACAAACTGAGGAAAAGATAGCCAACTCGGTTAAGAAGGGGGATAAAACCTTTTATAGGTATATCAGGGAGTGTAGAAAGACAAAGGGAGGGATAGTGAGGCTGAATAGAATGGATGTGGGTGGGCAGAGAGTGACAGTGAAAAAGCAGGGATACTGAATGAATACTTCTGTTCAATATTCACAAAAGAGGAAGTGGGGGAGGTGCCTAATCCAATTAACAGAAGCACTCTGGAGAGAGGGGGTCGATCCCAGTCCTTTCACAGAAGAAAGGGTTCTGAAAGAACTCCTAAAACTGAAGGTAGACAAAGCAGTGAGGCCAGATGGAATTCACCCCAGAATTCTAAAAGAATTAAGCAGAGAACTAGTGACACCACTGACTACCCTTTATAACAAATCATGGGAGGATGGTGTAGTACCTGAGGACTGGAAGAAGGCTGATGTGATTCCCCTTCACAAAAGTGGGAGCAAGACAGAGGCAGGAAACTACAGACCTGTCAGTTTGACCTCTGTGGTAGGGGAAGTGATGGAATCACTTCTGAAGGAAAGAATTGTTGAGTACCTAGAGGCCAGTGGGGCCCAGGACCCAAGGCAGCATGGGTTCACAGTGGGAAGGTCATGTCAGACGAATCTAATTGATTTCTTTGACTGGGTGACTAAAGTAGTAGACCAGGGAAGGGCTGTAGACATGGCCTACCTAGACTTTAGCAAGGCATTTGACATAGTCCCACACAAAAGATTAGTAGTCAAATTAACCAGCCTTGGAGTGGGTCCCAGGGTGGTAGCCTGGGTAAAACATTGGCTGAACAACAGGACACAGAAGGTAATTGTAAATGGAGTCCACTCTGAAGAAAGAGGGGTTACTAGTGGGGTACCGCAGGGTTCAGTACTGGGTCCAGTCCTTTTTAATGTCTTTATAAGTGACATTGCAGAGGGACTGGAAGGAAAAGTATGCCTCTTTGCAGATGACACAAAGATCTGCAACAGGGTTGATACACAAGGAGGCGAGAAAGGATGAGAAGGGACTTGGCAAGGTTGGAGGAATGGTCAGAAGTATGGCAGCTTGGATTCAATGCAAAGAAGTGCAAAGTAATGCACCTGGGAAACAAAACCCAGGGAAGATTACACAGTGGGGAGGTAACAAACAAAAATGGAAAGGGACCTGGGGGTAATCATATCAGATGACCTTAATGTTGGCAAGCAATGTGAGAAGGCTGGGGATACTTGGATGTATAGGGAGAGGCATCACCAGCAGAAAACAGAAAGTTGTTATCCCCCTGTACAGACAGTTGGTGAGACCCCATCTGGAGTACTGCGTCCAGTTCTGGCGACCCCATCTCCGCAAGGACATAGACAGGATGGAGGCAGTTTAGAGGAGGGCAACTAAAATGGTGCAGGGTCAGCAAGAGAAGCCATACGAAGGGAGGCTAAAGGAGCTTAATATGTATACCCTTGAGGAAAGGAAGGAGAGGGGGGACATGATAGAAACATTTAAGTACCTCAGTGGAATCAAAGTCCAAGAGGGTAGCATCTTTCAGAAAAAGAGATGTGCAAGATCGGAGATACAATTTGAAGATAGAGGGGGGACAGCTCAGGGGCAATGTGAGGAAGTATTTTTTCACAGTGAGGGTGGTGGATGCATGGAACAACCTTCCTGAGGAGGTTGTGGGATCTAAAACCGTGGGAGAATTCAAGAATGCATGGGACAAACATAAGGCAATTTTTGTTGGGGGGTAGGAAGAAATAGGCTGCTGGTTAAATAGGATCTGCGGCTTATCCTCTAGGTAGGGAAATGGGCAGACCAGGTGGGCCAAGCAGTCCTTATCTGCTGTCAAAGTCTGTTTCTGTGTTCTATGTTTCTAAGCACTGGCTGTATACTCAGCTACCCCTTTTTGCCACCTAGTGTGCCCTATTTCACAGTTTAAAGTTGATAGCCAAGTTTTATTTTGTTTGATATTCCTGTATTCTTTCCTTGTCCATTTGGGCTAGGGAACCTCTTAGCCCTCTCTGTCTTTTTCCCCCCACTTTGTTTCTCTCCTGTCAAACAGAACTGAGGTAACTGAAGGTGCCAGCAACAGTTATTGGTTAGTATGTGATGGCTCATGGGGTGCGCAGGCACCGTGCTTAGTAGCTGTTCCCGGCTCCCTCTCCACAAAATGTTTGCTCCCGTGGTTTCCTTGCGCCTCCTGCCTTAGACCCATAAGTGGTAAATAATGATATTCTGGAAGAGCAGCGATCACGGTAAGTACGTCATTTTGTTTTGGGTGCAGTGGGATCAACTGATGGATATGCTGGCACAGATGGTTCTTGTCACATAACCCTTTACAGACTGCCAACAGGGCATTCATTCTTTTCCCTGACTCCAGTAGAGATCCTCACAACAGATGCCTCTGGGTGGGACTGGTGTGCCCTTCTCAGTTCCTTTCAGATCCAGTGTGTCCCCAGACCAATCTGGATTCAGATCTCTACATCAGTACCCTGGAGATGTGGGCTTTTCTGCTTGCTCTCCTGGCCCTTGAACATCGCAGCTCCAGTCCCTTCCTGATCTGGACTGACATCTTATCCCTTCTATAAGGAAGTGATGAGAGTGTGGTACTGAGCGATATTGCACAGCCTTCAGATATAGGCCGTGTTTCTCCCAGCTGTCTAAAACGTCTTGATAGGCTAAGCTAGTCTTATTCCACGGTGCATTATTAGGAACTGCTGACTTCCATGGAAAGCAACCTCTTTGCAAGATAGGGTCATCCAGAATTAGACCTTTTTGCGTCCTTACACAGCACTGCCAAGTTTCTGCTTGCTCACTCCAAGGCCTGGAGTCTTTTTGGCGAATCATTTTCCCTCACCTGGAAAGGTAGGTTTCTCTATGCATTTCCTCTGATTCTTCTCATTCAGAGGGTTCTGCTCAAGCTGAGTGCAGAGCAAGCCACCCTAATACTGGTGCCCCCCCTTCTGGCCTCTCCAGATCTAGTTTCCAATTCAAGCAGCATCTGGCAGTGGAGCCTTCTGTTCAGCTTCCCCTTTGTCAGAGTCTACTGTCGCAGGACAAGGTGTCCCTACATCTGCATGCATGATTCCTGAAGATGTTGCCATTGCCTGTTTTGAGGTTCCCTCAGGTAGCTGATGTCTTGCTTGCTGCTTGAGTCTTCCACATGATACACCTGTTCTTTCAAATGGAGGCGTTTCTTCATATGATATGCTTCCTGTTCATAGGACCCATTTACATGTCCTGTCAATACAGCGCTGGCCTACCTTTTGGCTCTATCAGACTCCAATCTCCAGTACTCATCCATTAAGGTGCACTTGGCTGCCGGTTCGGTTTTCCATGCCTCCATTTATGGGCACACGATGGCACAGCTGGAAGTGTTCCGTACATTTCTAAAGGGAATTCTGCACATGCATCACCTGATTTGTAAACAGTTCTGCCATGGGACCACAGTTTCATTCTTGAAAAATTGATTCACACTCTTGAGTTTGCCGTGACCTGGGAGATGAGTTTCCTTTCATGGAAAATGCTGATTTTCTTGGAGTCATTCTTAACCATTAATTACCAGGTATGGGCCAGAGGCATTAGGAGCCTGCAGGAGCAAATTATTTTGCAGGGAGGTAGCAGATGGCGGCTACTATTTCCTTTAAGGAATGGGCACGTTAACCCTGGCATAGTTGCTGTAGGGCTCTGAAAGACTGGGCATTCCAAGCAGTTGAAAAGGAATGCGGTGGAGCCAGTGGTTCTGTAAGCAATAAGACAACGGGAAGTGCATTGCACTGTGAGAACTGCACTCCCAGTTCGTTTAGACATGAGTCTGTAGGCAGAGTGCCGTATGCACCTGGGAGTGCGGTTATCACAATGCAGTGCACAATCCGGAGCGTCTTATGACGCTTATAAAATGGCATTCTGTTTTTTAAAATATGGTTTATTAACAAAATGAAAGTGTTTTTTAAGTTAAAATGAATGTGTTAGTAAGCTAAAGTAGTCCATCTGCCTACTAGGACTACATTATTTACTGGTTTCTTTGTTTTTTGACCTAGTACAGCTTCTGTAGTTGTAGTGTTTTTTGGTTTTTACACATCTGTAGTTGTGACCTACAGTTTCCATAGTCGTCGTTTTTTTTTTTTTTTTCCAAAACATCTAATTCTGACCAACTGAGCCTTCAGTAAAGAGATGTGCTGTGGTGGTAATCTGTTAGTTATGCCCTCCTCGTCCCCCTGCTGTGTCTTTCCTACTGCTCAGTCGTCACCAACATCCACGTCCACACCAACACCACTGTTACTTTCTGACAGCTAAATGCTGCCCAGCCGTTCGCTTGCTAGGCTGCCCGCCTGCCTAATTGCTTGCTGGCTACAACATGGTAAACACCGTCTCAACTCTCAGTGGTAAGAATAAACTCTTATTTCTAGGGACATGGATATGTTGTTCATCCACACTTATTGGCAGGTTCCTTGCCGCTTTAAATCTTGCTGGAAGGTCTTCAAGCTGGCTCCTCCCACCCACCCGGGTGGTAAAACTCTCGGCTCCGCCCCATGACGCCAGATCTTCCTTACCTCTTGGAAGCTCAGGTTTCCTCCTTAACGCGTTGCGATTAAGACTGGTTCCTAATTCTTGAAAAGTTGAAATTAAAAGTTTTGCTAAAGACTTGGTCTTCTTCTCCTCTGCGGCTGCGATGGACAAAACGACTTCGGTTTTCGGAGGTGCCCTTGCGGCAGAAGATGTCTAGGGCGGATCCGCCTCCACATCGTCTACTGCCTGGGCCTTGAGCACGACCCGCAGGCCTGCGACTTGTCTCTTCCTTTTCGGCCTACGTCCTTGAAGACCGTGCTGCCCGATTACAACTGGGGCGCTCCGAGAAAAGAATTCCACCGTGAAATCTAAAGAGGCCTGATTGGCGTGTCTCATGGCGCGGCGGTTGGCGGATCAGCTAGAGCAGATGATCGCCTCAAAGAGGAGGCGGCGGTCCGCTTCTACCTCGGCCTGCATTTGTCCCGCTCTCTCTCTCGTGCCTCGTGCTCGGCTTCTTTTAAGGAGCTTTGTCTGACCCTCTCACCAAAGGTGAGGGTCCAACCTTCGGACCTTTTCCAGGTCCAAAAGAGCAAAAGTAAGTCTCCAGTCGACTCTCTTGGGAGCGGAAAGATCCCTCCCTTGTCGACAGTTGACTTGAGTCGACCCTCAGCCCGCCACTGGCTTCCACGGTGTCCCGTCAGGCCAGTTGACCGAGACTCCTGTCGGCAGCGGTGAGATTTTCTCGACCCGTTAGGCGGGTTGTCGGCTGGAGAAGCTGAGAATCCCCTCTCCCCGGTTCCCCCGGTGGGAGTTGAGGATCCCGTGGGCTCGTCTGTGCCTCTGGTTCCGGAGCCTTCGGTGGGATCGTCCGAGCCGAGGGGAGTGCCGATTTCCGACACTTCTCCTCGCCTTCCTCGGCCTAGTCGAGACTCTCGGTCCGGACATCCTCATGTCCAACCGATCCCGCCGTTAGGTGGTCTCAGTCCGACCGACAGGCGCGTGGCGCCGCCTCTTCCTCGGACGTAGGAGGCTTCGCGCAGTTGCGCCGGAGGCCGAGAGAACTGGTGGCAACAGCCCTTTTGACCAGGAATAAGCCGACCCAGTCGTGTTCCCCGGCCATTAAGTGGCTGTCACCGAAGCAGCCGAAACAACCCCTCGTTGTAGTCGAGGAGCCTGTTCTCAGGCCGGTTGTTCGGCCAATTCCAGCTGTCCCACCGATTCTGGTGGAACCTCCGCCTCCACAGCCATTAGTTGGGGCTCCTACCAAAAATTCTCGGTCAGCTTTGGGTTTGCCCCATAGGCTGTCTGTCACCCTCACTCCCGATAAGCCTCGGCAGGTGGAGGGTGGCTCAGGGCCGAGGCAGCTCTTTGAGGACTCTTCTGAGGCCGATGATGGTTCCTCCCTCTTCTCCAAGCGCATGGACTTGGAGTCCTCGGGAGGGCAGTCAATGGACGATAGCCTTCGTCCTTCTTTGGAGTTGCTTGACTCATCTCGGAGTCCACGGGATGAAGCTCAACCCGTTTCTAAGCGAGGCAGGTATCCCTCACGGAGATTCTGGACCGAGGGATTCTTCACGGAGGCCTTTCGGTGGCGAAGCCATAGTGGGTCCGGCCTTGGAACTTTGGCAGCATCCTGCTTCCTGCCCTGTGCCTTGACCAGGTTGGCCAGGAAGTATGCGGTCCCACGGTTCCTGTCCGGTTTTGGAACACCCTTGGCGGTGGTTGGTTACCGACAGCATTTTCCGGTGCGGAAAGCGCCGATGATGGACAAACCTCCCGACAAGGAATCCAAGAAATTGGATTATGCCGGGCGAAAAGTCTATGCTGCGTCCTCTCTCGGCCTTCGTCAGGCCAGTTCGGCCGTCCTCATGGCACATTTTTCTCACGCCCTGTTGGGCTCCCTGGATGAGGTTGTCCCTCATCTTCCCGCAGATCTGCAGACTACGGTCAGGCAGGTGCGGGACCAGGGCAGGGCAGTGGCTAAACAGCAGCTCCAGACTGCGTTAGACATCGGGGACTCTGCCAGGTCTGTGGCGGCCGCAGTGGCCATGCGTCGTCGGGCTTGGCTGAGGATATCCACCTTTACTTCGGATACCCAGCACAAGTTGGCGGATGTTCCCTTTTTGGGGACTGACCTCTTCGGCCCTGGGGTGGAAGGTCACCTGCAGAGGATCGAGAAGTCCAATGCTACCTTGGACTCGGTCTCTTCCTCAGAAGGACAAAGGCCGCAAGCCACAGCCTAAGCCCTTTATCCTTCTCGCCAGCTGGCCTTGACCCAACAGCGTCAGGGCCAGCAGGCTCGACCTTGGTATCCCAAGCCCAAACCGTCGGCTTCCTCCAACAGGAAGCAGGGGGTAAAGGCCCAGGAGGTCCCTCGGCGGTTCCTCCTCCAAGCCTGCCCAGTGACGGGCTGAGGGTGTCGCCCCATCCCTGTCACCTCACCCCTGGTTCCCCGTGGAAGGCAGCTCAGAACTTCCTTTCCGCCTGGTCCGCTGTTACCACGGACAGGTGGGTGATTAGAGGTGGTGGAAAAGAGCTTACCTCTAGAATTCGAGCAGGCCCCGCGCCTTCAGAGCCGTCGCACCTCGGGGGCCTCGGGGTCCGCAGCCTCACTGGCGGCTCGCCGAGCCGACATCGCTCTCCTCTTCCAAAAGGAGGTGATCACGGAGGTAGAGGACCCCCCTTCAGACCCGGGGTTCGTGTCCAGGTATTTCCTGGTTCCGAAACGGACGGGGGGGCTGGCGCCCAATTCTCGACCTACACAACCTGAACAAGTTCCTAAGGTCTCGAACCTTCATGATGGTTACTCTGGCTCAGATAATACCATCTCTGGAACACGGCGTGTGGTTCTGCTCTCTGTGGACCTACAGGGCCAGCGTTCTTTTCACGTCCTATCCGTCCGTCACATCGGAGATTCCTCCGCTTTCGAGCGGAGGGATCCTCTTCGATTCTGAGCCATGCCCTTGACTTATCTCCACCTCCCAGGGTCTTCACCAAATGCATGGCAGTGGTGACAGCATTCCCTCTTTGCGCCGAGGGGTCGGTTGTACCCTTACCTGGGCCGATTGGCTGATAGCAGCCTCCTCCAGGCAGGGAGGTGGAGCGGTCCAGAGATCTGGCCCTCCAGGTTTGCTCTCGAGTTGGCCTTCTCATCAACGAGGCCAAGTCGGAACTCGGAGCCAAAGCAGGTGATCCTGTTCATCGTGGCAGAGCTCGACTCTCTTCGAGCCAGAGCACGACTCCCGGCGGACAGGGCCGAGGTTCTTACCTCCTTTGCCCAGTCATTTCTGGTTGGGCAATCGCGTCCTGCCCGGGACTTCCTGCGCCTTCTGGGTCTCATGGCAGCCTGTACCAGTGTGGTCCGTTGGGCCCGCTGGCACATGCGCCCCTTCAGTGGGGACTGGCCAGCCAGTGGTCACAATGCTGCGATGCTTTGGACCAGCTAGTGATAGTGACCCAGGAGATGTGGAACGCTCTCCAGTGGTGGACCTTTCCATTCCATTTGCAGGAGGGTATCCCGTTTGTCCGCCCCGAGCTGACGGTCTCTCTATCGACCGATGCCTCTCTGATGGGTTGGGGTGCCCATCTGGGGGAACACCGAGTGCACGGCCTATGGTCCCCGCGGGAGTCCCGATGCCACATCAACCTGCTGGAGCTCCGAGCGGTCCGCCTAGCTCTCACCGCCTTTGCTCCGTTTCTCCTGGGTCAAGTGGTCCGAGTCTAGACGGAAAATACCACGACCATGTACTACCTGAACCGCCAGGGCGGGACGCGCTCCATGCTTCTATGCAAGGAAGCTCTCCACATTTGGTCACTCATGCGCAGCCTGGAGGCGGATCTCCTAGCCATTCATGTGGCAGGGCCTCCAACACCCTGGCCGATGCCCTGGGCGGATAGGGGCTGCATCTCACTGAATGGTCTCTCCTGCGGAGGTAGTACAAGATCTGTTCTCCCACTGGAGACACCTCAGGTGGACCTGTTTGCCTCAGGAGAGCATAAGCTGAGACTGTTTCACTGCCGCCCCCTCAGCAGGGCTCGCTGCAGGGGGATGCCTTCTCGAGGCTGTGGACCCTGGGCCTCTTCTACGCCTTTCCCCCATTTCCCTTGATTCACAAGGTGCTTCTCAAAGCAAGGAGGGACAAGGCGCAGGTGATCCTGATAGCCCCAGACTGGCCCCACCAGTTCTGGTACCCAGATCTCCTCAGCCTCAGCTCCAGGCTCCCGAGGCAGCTTCCAGCTCGCCCGGACCTGCTTTCAGTCAGTCAGGGAAGGTGTTCCATCCGGACCTTCAGTCCCTGCACCTGACGCCTGGTTCCTGAGCGGCTAGAGTTCCAGGCCTTGGGTCTTTCCGACGAGGTCCTCAATGTTGTTGAGGCGTCCCGTAAGGAGTCGACCAGAAAATGCTACGCTTTCAAATGGCAGAGATTCTCCATTTGGTGTCAGGGCAAGGGCTTGGACCCTTCCTCCTGTTCTGTGGCAAGCATTTTGGACTATTTATGGTCCCTTTCTAGTCAAGGGCTTAGGTCGACGACCCTAAAGGTGCACCTGGCAGCCATCTCTGCTTAGCGGGCGTGGGCCAGGAAGCAGTCGGTGGCGCAGGAAAAGGTAGTCGGGTGCTTTTTCAAAGGCCTTGATCACATTTCCCCTCCGGTGCGAGAACCTCCACCTCCGTGGGATTTACTGCTGGTACTGGCAAAGCTCATGGGCAAGCCATTCGAACCAATGCACAGGTGTGATCTCTCTCACCTGTCGTGGAAGACCGCCTTCTTGGTGGCTATCACGTCAGTCAGAAGGATGGGAGAGCTCCAGGCGCTTTGCATCGAGTCTCCTTACCTGGTCTTCCACAGGGACAAGGTTGTCCTGCGCCCCCACCCGAAATTCCTTCCGAAGGTGGTGTCGGAGTTTCACCTTAACCAGGTGCTGACTCTGCCGGTGTTCTACCCCAATCACACCTCGGAGGCCGAATATAGGCTCCATACTCTGGACCCTAGAAGGGCGCTCGCTTATTATAAGGAGCGCACTGCTGAAATTCCGGGAGAGTTTCGCCAGCTGTTTGTCACGTATGCTGAAGCCTCACCTGGCAGACCTGCAGACCTGCAGCCAAGCGGACGATAGGCAGGTGGGTCACCTTCTGCATAGATCGCTGCTATAAGTTGGCAGGCATGGAGCCTCCCAGAGGGATAAGAGCTCATTCTACCCGTCATACTGCTGCATCGGTGGCTGCTTCCAGGGACGTCCTTATCCAGGAAATCTGCAGGGCTGCTACCTGGAAGTCAGCACACACCTTTATTACCCATTACCACATCGACCTTGAGTCACGCCGGGATGCTGGTTTTGGGGCCTCGGTTTCTCAGTCCTTATTTCCCAAGTAAGTATTGGGGTGTCTTGCCTCCTCCTCCCGGAGAACTGCTGGAGTCTGCCAATAAGTGTGGATGAACAACATATCCATGTCCCTAGAAATACAGGTTACTACCTGTAACAGGAGTTCTAGGAATGATATATGTTGTTCATCCACACGACCTACCGACCTCCGGCTTCGACGCACAACCTGAGCTTCCAGCGGGCCAGATCTGGCGTCATGGAGCGGAGCCGAGAGTTTTACCACCCGGGTGGGTGGGAGGAGCCAGCTTGAAGACCTTCCGGCAAGATTTAAAGCGGCAAGGAACCTGCCAATAAGTGTGGATGAACAACATATACCATTCCTAGAACTCCTGTTACAGGTGAGTAACCTGTATTTTCATGGTTTATTACAGCAGAAAATTGCCAATTGTCTAATGACAGATTTACAGTCGGGAGTGGGAGTTTTATTGTGTGTGTGCCATAGGACATGTCTCTCACCCTGGAGCTTGCCTGGTGATATCGCCACCAGCAAGCTGCTATCTGTGGTAGTGTAACTGAGAAAAATACTAGTGCTCTCTGTGGTGGAAAAGGACACTGGTGGCCGAAAGCAGTAATGTAGTGGCTGCTGGGGGAAGTTGTGTTTTATTAATGTTTAAAAATTTGATTGTGTTTTGCCACAGCAGAGATTTGGGGGGCGGGGGGGGTTAATAAAATGGCAGAGAACAATGATGGAGTAAAAACTTTAGTGGGATTAAAAAAATGTTGACTTCAAAATACCATTGGATTCTGGATAGAATGCCTAAAATATGAATCACAGAGCTATCACATTCTGTGCTTCAGCTGTTTTCCTGGGACTAGTTATTTATGGTGCATCATAGTCCTATATTGCACTATAAATAACCAATCGGATTACTCCATTGTTTTCTGCCATTGCAGAAATGATATCATGTGTTGAGCACATGTAAGTGAGATTGTATTACCCAGCCATAAATGCCTAGTCCAGTAACAACGCTGGAACTGACAGTAAGAGAAAATATAGTAAGTCTGATAGAATTTATTATTTCTAGGGACATGGATATGTTGTTCATCCACACTGTCTGGCAGGTTTCTTGCTGCTTTAAATCTTGCCGGAAGGTCTTCAAGCTGGCTCCTCCCACCCACCCGGGTGGTAAAACTCTCGGCTCCGCCCCATGACGCCAGATCTTCCTTACCGCTTAGAAGCTCAGGTTCCCTCCTTAACGCTCTGCGTATAGACTGGATCCTAACTCTTCGGTTCACCCGAAAATAGTTTTAAAGTTTTCAAGACTTCGGTAAAATTCTTCCTTCGCAGCTGCGATGGAGAAATCGACTCCCGGTTTTCGGCGGTGCCCATGCGGGCAGAAGATGTCCAGGATGGATCCGCACTCCACGTGCGTCTACTGCCTCGTGCTTGACCATGACCCGTAGGCCTGCGAGTTGTGCAGGTCTTTTTTGGCCAATGTCCTTGAAGACCGCGCTGCCTGGCTACAACTTGAGCACCCCGAGAAACATCCGCCAGTGAAGTCCAAGGAGGCCTGTTGGGCGGTGTCCACGGTGGCTGGCTCAGCTGAGCAACTCGAGCAGATGATCGCCCTCGAGGCGGAGGCAGCCCAGGCCTCATCCTCATCTTCGTCGGTCGTGGCATTTATCCCACTCTCTTTGGGATCCTCCTACACAGCTTCTTTTAAGGAGCTTTGCCAGTCCCTCTCTACGAAGGGTGAGGGGCCATCTGGACACTCTTCTCGGTCAAAGGAGGGACTCGAGAGGGTAGAGTCCACCGTCGGCGTTCATGGGGCGGGGGTCCCCTTCCCGGACAGTCGGCACTCGACTTGATCGAGGTTGTGACTAAGGCTGCTGGCTTCACGATGTCCCGTCAGGTCAGCCGCCGTCACCCGTCAACGCGGTCGATTTTTTTCAACCCGTCGGACGGGCTGTCGACTGGTGAAGCCGACAACCCTTCATCACCGGTTCCCCGGTGGAAACCGAGGACTTGCCTGCTCCTCCAGTGCCGGAGTCCCGGTCTAGGCTCCGAGCGAGGAGGAGCGGTGTCCCCGCTCCTCCAGACCCACCCTTGGAAACACCGAGGGTCTCGGTCTCGGACCTTGTCTCGATCCCGCCGACATCGGCGGTCTCGGCACCGAGGAAAGCGGCGGCGCCGCTCATCCTCGTCTTCCTCCTCAGAGGAGGAGAGGCTTCGGCACAAATTGCGTCGACGCTACGAGGACTTAATGTGGCAGCAGCTCCTTTTGTCCGGGAACAAGCCGACGCCATCGCCTTCTCCGGCCATTAATTGGCTGTCACCCGAAAGGCCGAAACAACCACTCTCGCTGGTCAAGCCTGGGCCGGTTGTTCGGCCGAAACCAGTTGCCCCACCGATTGTGGTGGATCCTCCGCCTCCACAACCGAAATCGGGGGCTCCAACCAAGGATTCTCGGTCGGGTCAGGGTCTGCTCCACCGGTTGTCGGTCACCCTCACTCCCGACCGTCCTCGGCAGGTGAAGGGTGGCTCAGGCCCCATGCAGCTCTTCGCAGATTCCTCGGAGTCTGACGATGACTCCTCCCTGTTTTCCAGGCCCCCTTGAGCTGGAGTCCTCCGAGGGGCAGTCGATGGACAAGAGCCCATCATCGTTCATGGGTCTGCTTCGGCTCATCTCGGAGTCCACCGGGATGCAGCTCGAGCCCGTATCCAAGCGGGCCAAGTATCCCCTCACGGAGATACTGGACCGAGGGGATTCTCCCATGGAGGCTTGTCCTGTGGCTGAAGCCATTGTTGGCCCAGCCTTGGAGCTTTGGCAGCGGCCGGCTTCCTGTCCTGCGCCTTCGGCCAGAATGGCCAGGAAGTATGCGGTCGCTACCGGCTCTTTGTCCGGTTTTTTGAACAGCCTCTCCATGGAGGGGTTGGTCACCGATAGCGTTTTCCGGCGCTCCGGGAATGCTAGGGACGTGGATAAGCCCCCCGACAAGGAGTCCAAAAAGCTGGACTGTGCCGGGCGCAAGGTATTTGCTGCATCCTCCCTCGGCCTCCATCAGGCCAGCTTGGCCGTACTGATGGCGCACTTCTCCCACGCCCTCATGGGCTCCCTGGATGAGGTGATCCCTCATCTCCTGGCTGACCTGCAGACTACGGTCAAGCAGGTGCGGGATCAGGGAAGGGCAGTGGTAAAACAGCAGCTCCAAACGACATTGGAGACTCCTGTGCCCAGTCAATAGCGGCCGCAGTGGCCATGCGCCGCAGAGCGTGGCTGAGGATATCCACCTTTACGGTGGATACCCAGCACAAATTGGTGGATGTCCCCTTCTTGGGGACCGACCTGTTCGGCCCTGGAGTGGAGGACCACCTCCAGAGGATCAGAAAGTCCAACACCACCTTGGACTCGGTCACATCCGCTCAGAAGGACAAGGGCCGTCGTCAGCAACGTAAGTCCTTTCGACCTTCTGCCCCTGCGGCACGTCCGATCCAGGAACACCAGCATCAGGGCCAGCAGGCTCATGCTTGGCACCCCAAAGCTAAGTCTGCAGCTTCCTCTAACAGGAAGCAAGGAGAAAAAGGCCCAGGAGGTCCCTCGGCCAGTCCTTCCTCCAAGCCTGCCCACTGATGGGTGTCGCCCCCAGCCTCGTCGCCGCCCCCCCCGGGTTCCCCCCTGTGGGGTGACGGCTCCACCACTTCCTTTCCGCCTGGTCCGCTATCTCCACGGACCGCTGGATGTTGGAGGTGGTAGGAAAGGGTCTGCCTCTGGAGTTCGAGCAGGCCCCACCCTTCCGAGCCGTCGCCCCACGGGGGGCTACGGGGTCCGCAGCCTCTCTGTCAGCTTGTTGAGCCGACATTGCCCTGCTTCTCAAAAAGGAGGTGATCAGGAAGGTGGCGGATCCTCCACCAGACCCAAGGTTTGTGTCCAGGTACTTCCTGGTCCCGAAACGGACTGGGGGCTGGCACCCTATTCTAGACCTGCACGACCTGAACAGGTTCCTAAGGTCTCGAGCCTTCAGGATGGTCAGTTTGGCTCAGATCATTCCATCCTTGGAACGAGACATGTGGTTCTGTTCTTTGGACCTCCAAGACGCGTTCTTTCACATCCCAATCCGTCCGTCCCACCAGTGATTCCTCCACTTCAGGGCGGAGGGGGTCCCTCTAAGAGTTCTGGGCCATGCTCTTAGGCCTTTCTCTAACTCTCAGGGTCTTCACCAAATGCATGACAGTGGTGACAGCATTCCTGCGGCACCGAAGGGTCCGGGTGTCCCCCTACCTGGACGACTGGCTGATTGCGGCCTCCTCCAGAATGGAGGTGGAGCGGTCCAGGGATCTGGCCCTCCAGGTTTGCTTTCAAGTTGGCCTCCTTATCAACGAGGCCAAGTCAGAACTCGTGCCAAAGCGGGTGATCCAATTCATCGGGGCAGAGCTCGACTCCTGGCAGACAGGGCCGAGGTTCTTTTCTCCTTTGCCCAATCATTTCAGGTTGGGCATTTGCGCCCTGCCTGGGATTTCCTGCGCCTCCTGGGCCTCATGGTGGCCTGCACCAGTGTGGTCCATTGGGCCCGTTGGCACATGTGTCCCCTACAATGGGGACTGGCCAGCCAATGGTCACAGCGCTCCGATCCTTTGGATCAGCTAGTGACAGTGACCCAGGAGATGTGGAACGCTGTCCAGTGGTGGACCTTTCCAGCTCATCTGTGGTCTCTCTTGTCGACTGATGCCTCTCTGATGGGTTGGGGTGCCCATCTGGGGGAGCACAGAGTGCACGGCGTCTGGTCCCCACGGGAGTCCCAATGCCACATCAGCCTGCTGGAGCTTCGACTGATTCGTCTAGCCCTCACCACCTTCGCTCCGTTTGTACGGGGTCAAGTGGTCCAGGTCCAGATGGACAATACCACGACCATGTACTACCTGAACCGCCAGGGCGGGATGCGCTCCATGCCTCTGTGCAGGGAAGCTCTCCGCATTTGGTCCCTCATGCGCAGCCTGGAGGAGGATCTCCTTGCCATCCATGTGGCAGGAGCCTCCAACATTCTGGCCGATGCCCTAAGCCGGATAGGAACTGCGTCCCACGAGTGCTCTTTTCTGCCGGAGGTAGTACAAGATCTGTTCTCCCACTGGGGCATGCCTCAGGAGGACCTTTTTGCCTCTAGGGAGAATGCGTAGCTGAGACTGTGTCATGCCCGCCCCCCTCAGCAGGGCACGCTGCAGGGGGGATGCCTTCTCGAGGCCGTCGACCTCGGGCTTCTTCTCGCCTTTCTCCCATTTCCCTTGATCCACAAGGTGCTTCTCAAAGCGAGGGAGACAAAGGCGCAGGTGATTCTGGTAGCCCCAGACTGGCCCCGCCAGTTCTGGTATCCAGATCTCCTCAGTCTCAGCTCCAGGCTCCCGAGGCGGCTTGCAGCCCGCCCGGACCTGATCCGGTCAATCAGGGGAAGGTATTCCATCCGGACCTTCAATCCCTGCACCTGACGGCCTGGTTCCTGAGCGGCTAGAGTTCCAGGCCTTGGGTCTTTCCGACGAGGTCCTCAACGTTGTTGAGGCTTCCCGTAAGGAGTCGACCAGAAAATGCTACGCCTTTAAATGGAAGAGATTCTCCATTTGGTGTCAGGGCAAGGGCCTGGACCCTTCCTCCTGCTCCTTGGCAAGCATTCTGGACTACCTGCTCCCTTTCTCAGCAAGGGCTTTCCGGCGACCCTTAAGGTGCACCCTGGCAGCCATCTCTGCTTGCAGGCGTGGGCGGGAAGCAGTCGATGTAGGGGAGGGAAGAGTGGTTGGGTGCTTTTTCAAAGGCCTTGGTCACATATCCCCTCCGGTGCGAGAACCTCCACCTCCGTGGGATCTACTGCTGGTACTGGCTAAGCTCATGGGCAAGCCATTCGAACCGATGCACAGGTGTGACATCTCTCACCTGTCGTGGAAGACCACCTTCTTGGTGGCTATTACGTCAGCCAGAAGGATGGGAGAGCTCCAGGTGCTTTCCATCGAGTCTCCTTATCTGGTCTTCCACGGGGACAAGGTTGTCCTGCGCCCCCAACCGAAATTCCTTTCGCAGGTGGTGTCGGAGTTTCACCTTAACCAGGTGTCGACTCTGCTGGTGTTCTACCCCAGTCACACCTCGGAGGCCGAATATAGGCTCCATATTTTGGACCCTAGAAGAGCGCTCGCTTATTATAAGGAGTGGACGGCTGAAGTTGGGGGAGAGGTTCACCAGCTGTTTGTCACCTATGCTGAAGCCGCACCTGGCAGACCTGCAGCCAAGTGGACGATAGGCAGGTGGGTCACCTCCTGCATAGATCTCTGCTGTAGGTTGGCGGGCATGGAGCCTCCCAGAGGGATAAGAGCTCATTCTACCCACCATCCTCTGCATCGGTGGCTGCTTCCAGGGACGTCCCTGTCCAGGAAATCTGCAGGGCTGTTACCTGGAAGTCAGCACACACCTTCATTACCCATTACCACATCGACCTTGAGTCTCGCCGGGATGCTGGTTTTGGGGCCTCGGTTCTCCAGTCTTTATTCCCTAAGTAGGGGGTATGCACCTTGCCTCCCTCCTCCCGGAGAACTGCTAGGAGTCTGCCAGACAGTGTGGATGAACAACATATCCATTTCCCTAGAAATACAGGTTACTCACCTATAACAGGAGTTCTAGGAATGGTATATGTTGTTCATCCACACGACCCACCCGGCTTCGACGCACAACCTGTCTTCCAGCGGGCTAGATATGGCGTCATGGGGTGGTGCCGAGAGTTTTACCACCCGGGTGGGTGGGAGGAGCCAGCTTGAAGACCTTCCGGCAAGATTTAAAGTGGCAAGGAACCTGCCAGACAGTGTGGATGAACAACGTATACCATTCCTAGAACTCCTGTTACAGGTTAGTAACCTGTATTTAAGCACTTCCATTGTTAGCACAAGGCATTAGTTGTTCCATTATAAAACTCTGTGGTCAAGAGGGACATAAACATCGTATGGTTATAAAATGTTACCCATACGTGAGAAAATGCTGATCTTACTTCGAGATTCGCTCTTGCAGCAGGTAACACCTTTTGGACTGAAGCCGGCAGGCGCCATGACCCCATGGAAACTTTCTAGCTAGCAGTACCAGGCGGGGGACTGCCCCTGACGTCACATATGGTATAAAAGCGGCAGTCCCCCAGCCCATCCCCAGTTCTTTTCCCACTATTGACTGTCCAAGTCAGACTTCCACGGATGCCTTCAGCTAGTCGACCGCCATTTTGATCGCGTTTTCAATGCCCGATTTTATTTTTCATGATTTAATAAGCCTTCGTGCATGTCGTCTTTTTCTCCAACATCTTCCATCGAGAGGCACCTCTCCAAATGCGCATGCGGCACACAGATCCCACATAAAAATGGTAATTCGGCCTGCATGTTCTACCTAGGCCCAGACCACAATATCGAGGCCTGCCAGCAGTGCCACAACTTCAGCCAGCACACGAGGTTTCGGTGCCAGAAGACTCTTGAAGCTTTCCTCCTAAAGCAACAGATTTCTGCCATGGAGAAGGAACTTCACAGCTAGAGCTCATCCTCTTCTCACAAGGAGAAGTCATCCAGCGGCAAACACAAGCACCAGGACAAGGAGAAATCCCGGGCAGCAGTTGATGACCTCTTCATCTGCTGAGCTTGCCTTCGGGCTCCCGGTAGCGAAGCCTCCCTCACTCCCTCCCTTATCTCTGTTTTGGGAGAAGGATCTTCAGGGCGTGGGAAGTTGTCTCACATCTCTCAGCCACTCAAGCTTAAGCCCATCACCTTTGGGGGCTCTAAGCCAGTGGCTCGGCTGGTGGTTCCTCGGGCAGCAGACCGCTGTCTGTCGCCCTCCTGGCCAGGGTGTCTGCTGAGTCTACCCTGTGTGGGGCTGACGCTGGGATGCGACATCCAGGGCAGTCGTCCTGTCTCTCCAGTAGTAATGGATTCACGTCCTGCTCAGGAGTGACGCCTCCCGCACAGGTGACAATACCTAGGCATCCACTGACTAGTTCTCCTACCCGGCCTCCGCCGGTCACCTTGGTGCCAGCCTCCTTGACACCCCATCGAGAGACCCCGGTGTCTACACAGACACCTGCTGACAATGGCGCCCCTCACACACCAGTACCCAAAGATCTGATGACAAAAGCTCAGATGTCAGATAAGGTTCCCTTTACGTCTGAGGGTGTCCCTTTGGCCCCGATGCCGGATGGCCACGGTTAAACTAACGCTACGCCAGGGTTACCTCTGCTAGATGACCTTATGGCAGACGAACCCAAACTACCGCAGTGGCTCAATGAACTGTTCGCTGCCTGGTGATCTTTCTCTAAGGACAAGGATAAAGAAGTTCCCTAGACTCCTGCCAGATCGGCTCCCCAGAAACCAATGGTGGCCAAGCCCTCTGGCCACCTGGCTTCTCCGCTGCCCAGGAGGCCAATGCCAGACAAGGACCTGCCATCTCCACGACCACGCAGGCCCCCAAGGTCACCTTCCCCTTCCCTGGACTCTTTGAGGATTCGGAAGTGGACTTCTACTCCTCCTCCTCCAGCCAGGAGGACTCGGACCCTCCATCTGACCCTGATGTCAGAAAGGACACTCCGCGATCCTCGCCTGACTATCCTTCCTTCATGGATATGATGCATCACATGCAGCAGCTGAATGGCTGGGACACGGATGACCTCGACCCAGAGTCAAAAAGGTTGGCCGCCTTCCTGAGAAAGGACGACACCCTCACTGTGGTATTTCCCCCAATGGTAGATTCATACAAAGACACCAACAAGCTTGCCTGGAAGCATCCCTTCTAGGGACATGGATATGTTGTTCATCCACACTGTCTGGCAGGTATCCTTGCCGCTTTAAATCTTAACGGAAGGTCTTCAAGCTGGCTCCTCCCACCCACCCGGGTGGTAAAACTCTCTGCTCCGCCCCATGACGCCAGATCTTCCTTACCGCTTGGAAGCTCAGGTTCTCTCCTTAACGCTCTGCGTATAAGACTGATTCCTAATTCTTCGGTTTTCCGAGTTTAAAAGTTTTTTGCATTTATAGACTTCGGTCTTCTATCCCTCGCGGCTGCGATAGACAAATTGACTCCCGGTTTTCGGAAGTGCCCTTGTGGGCAGAGGATGTCTCGGACGGATCCGCACTCCACGTGTGTCTACTGTTTAGGCCTTAAGCAAGACCCGCGAGCTTGCAACCTGTGCTCTTCTGGCCTCACGTCCCTCGAAGACCGTGCACGTTTACAACTGGGGCGTCCCGAAGCGTTTTCCTCTGGTGAAGGCAAAGAGGCCCGGTCGGTGATTTCTGCGGGCTCGGCGGATCAGCTAGAGCAGATGATTGCCCTCGAAGAGGAGGCAGCGCTGCCGCATCTTCCTCGACCGCGGCATTTATCCCGCTCTCCCTGGGTTCCTCTTACACAGCTTCCTTTAAGGAGCTTTGTTTGTCCCTCTCCACTAGAGGAGAGGGACCAACATCTGCTGGACCTTCTTCTCGGTCCAAGAAGAAGGACAAGGGTAAGTCCCTCCTCGACGCTCTTGGGAGCGGGAAAGGTCCCTCTCCCCGAGTTGTCGGCCATCGACTTCGGTCGATCGTTCGGCTTCGGCCACTGGTCTCACGGTGTCCCCGTCAGGTCAGTTGACCGAGACTCCCGTCAACGCAGTCAAGATCTTTCTCGACCCGTTGGACGGGTTGTCAACCGTGAAGCCGAAAATCCCCTCTCACCGGTTCCCCCGGTGGGAGTTGAGGATCCCGCGGGCTTGCCAGTGCCTCCGGTTCCGGAGCCTTCGGGTGAACCCTCCGAGCGAGGGAGGAGCGGTTCCACCGGCCCCCGCACCGCATCGCTCCCTGAAAGCCGAGGTTCTCGGTCTCGACTTTCGCGGGTTCAGCCTGGATCCCGCCGCCATAGGCGGTCTTGTCTTGGCACGCCCAGCGCCTGCTTGTCCTCGCCCTCCTCGGATGAGGGGAGGTTCGCTTGTGTTACGGCCGACGATGCGAGGATTCTCATATAACAGTTCCTTCTGATCGAACAAGCCGACGCTGTCGCCCTCGCCGCCACTGCGGTTGTCACCGAGCGGTCAAAACAACCCCTCGCCTTACCCGATGAGCCTGTTCCCAGGCCGGTTGTTCGGCCAAAACCAGCTGCTCCACCGATTCCGGTGGAACCTCCGCCTCCACAGCCGCTGTTTGGGGCTCCGACCAAGAACTCTCGGTCGGCTCAGGGTCTGCCCCATAGGCTGTCGGTCACCCTCACTCCCGATCGCCCTCGGCAGGTGGAGGGTGGCTCAGGCCCGAGGCATCTCTTTGCGGACTCTTCTGAGTCCGACGACGATTCCTCCCTCTTCTCCAGGCGAGTGGACTTGGAGTCCTCTGGAGGTCAGTCGCTGGACGACAGCCCTTCGTCCTTCCTGGGTTTGCTCAGGCTCATCTCTGAGTCCACCGGATGCAGCTCGAGCCTGTATCCAAGCGGGCCATGTCCCTCACGGAGATATTAGACCGAGGATTCCCCCTCTGAGGCCTTTCCTGTGGCGAGGCATTGTGAGCCCGGCCTTGGAGCTCTAGCAGCGCCCCTGCTTCCTGCCCTCGCCTTCGGCCAGGATGGCCAAGATATGCAGTCCTACGGTTCCCTGTCAGTTTCTCGGAACATCCCTCAGCCGAGGGTTGTTACGATAGCGTTTTCGGCGTGCGGAAAGCGCTGGGGCGTGGACAAACCTCCCGACAAGGAGTCCAAGAAATTGGACTATGCCGGGCGAAAAGTCTACGCTGCGTCCTCCCTTGGCCTTCGTCAGGCCAGCTCGGCCGTGCTTTTGGCACATTTCTCCCATGCCCTGTTGGGCTCCCTGGACGAGGTAGTCCCTCATCTCCCGGCTGATCTGCAGACCACGGTTAGGCAGGTGCGGGACCAGGGCAGGGCGGTGGCCAAGCAGCAACTTCAGACTGCTCTGGACATTGGAGACTCATGCGCCAGGTCAGTCATGGCCGCAGTGGCTATGCACCACCGGGCATGGCTGAGGATATCCACTTTCACCGCGGATACCCGGCACAAATTGGCGGATGTCCCCTTCCTGGGGACCGACCTCTTCGGCCCTGGAGTGGAAGGCCACCTCCAGAGGATCGAAAAGTCCAATGCCACTTTGGACTCGGTCTCATCCGCTTAGAGGGACAAGGGCCGCAGACCGCAACCCAAGCCCTTTCGTCTGTCTGCGCCCGCGGCACGTCCGGCCCAGCAGCATCAGTGCCAGCAGGCTCACGCTTGGCGTCCCAAACCCAAGCCGCGCTTCCTCCTCCAGGAAGCAGGGAGGCGAAAGGCCTGGAGATCCCTCGGCCGGTCTTTCCTGCAAGCCTGCCCCGTGACGGGTTGAGGGTGGCGCGCCAACCCAGCCTCACCCAGGTGCCGCCCGTGGGGCGGCTCCGTCCTTTCTTTCCGCCTGGTCGTTATCACCACAGACTGGTGGGTATTGGAGGTGGTGGGAAAGGGCCTGCCTCTGGAGTTCGAGAGGCCCCACCCTTCAGCCGTCGCTCCCTCGGGGGCCTCGGGTTCGAAACTCAGCTGTCAGCTCGCTTGAACCCGACATGGCTCTCCTCCTGAAGGAGGTGATAAGAGGTGGCGGACCCCTATCAGCCGGGGTTCGTGTCCAGGTACTTCCTGGTTCCGAAACGGACGGAGGGGCTGGCGCCCCATTCTCGACCTACACGACCTGAACAAGTTCCTAAGGTCTCGAACCTTCAGGGTGGTCACTCTGGCTCAGATAATACCATCCCTGGAACACGGCGAGTGGTTCTGCTCTCTGGACCTGCAGGACACGTTCTTTCACGTCCCTTTCTGTCCGTCACATCAGAGGTTCCTTCGCCGGCGGAGGGATCCCTTCAGTTCAAGCCATGCCCTTTGGCTTATCTCCAGCTCCCAGGTCTTCACCAAATGCATGGCAGTGGTGACAGCATTCCTCGCGAGCGCCGAGGGTCGGGTTTACCCTTACCTGGGCGATTGGCTGATAGCAGCCTCCAGACAGGAGGTGGGCCGAGAGATCTGCCCTCAGGTTTGTCCCAGGTCGGCCTCCTCATCAACGAGGCCAAGTCGGAACTCGAGCCGAAGCAGGTGATTCTTTTCATCGGGGCAGAGCTCGACTCTCTTCGAGCCAGGGCACGGCTCCCGGCGGACAGGGTCGAGGTTCTTTCCTCCTTTGCCCAATCATTTCTGGTTTGGCAGTTGCGCCCTGCCCGGGACTTCCTGTGCCTCCTGGGTCTCATGGAGGCTTGTACCACCGTGGTCCGTTGGGCCCGCTGTAACATGCGCCCCCTTCAGTGGGGGCTGGCCAGCCAGTGGTCCCAACGCTGCGATCCATTGGACCAGCTAGTGACGGTGACCCAGGGGATGTGGAACGCTCTCCAGTGGTGGACTGTTCCAGTTTATCTGTGGGAGGGCATCCCGTTTGTCCGCCCTGAGCCAACGGTCTCTCTATCGACCGATGCCTCTCTGATGGGTTGGGGTGCCCATCTGGGGGAACACCGAGCGCATGGCCTCTGGTCCCCGAGGGAGTCCCGATGCCACATCAACCTGCTGGATCTCTGAGCGGTCCACCTAGCTCTCACCGCCTTTGCTCCGTTTCTTCGGGGTCAAGTGGTCCAGGTCCAGACGGACAACACCACGACTATGTACTATCTAAACCGCCAGGGCAGGATGCGCCCATGCTTCTATGCAAGGAAGCTCTCCGCATCTGGTCACTGCCGCAGCCTGGGCGGATCTCCTAGCCATTCATGTGGCGGGCCTCCAACACCCTGGCCGATGCCCTAAGCCGGATAGAGGCTGCGTCCCACGAGTGGTCTCTCCTGCCGGAGGTAGTACAAGATCTATTCTCCCATTGGGGCACACCTCAGGTGGACCTGTTTGCCTCCAGGGAGAATGCGAAGCTGAGGCTGTTCCATGCCCGCCCCCTCAGCAGGGATCGCTGCAGGGGGATGCCTTCTCGAGGCCGTGGACCCCGGGCCTCTTCTACGCCTTTCCCCCGTTCCCCTTGATGCACAAGGTGCTGCTCAAAGCAAGGAGGGACAAGGCGCAGGTGATTCTGATAGCCCCAGACTGGCCCCGCCAGTACTGGTACCCAGATCTCCTCAGCCTCAGCTCCAGGCTCCCGAGGCAGCTTCCAGCTCGCCCGGACCTGCTCTCAGTCAGTCAGGGGAAGGTATTCCATCCGGACCTTCAATCCCTGTACCTGACGGCCTGGTTCCTGAGCGGCTAGAGTTCCAGGCCTTGGGTCTTTCCGACAAGGTCCTCAGCGTAGTTGAGGTGTCCCGTAAGGAGTCGACCAGAAAATGCTACGCCTTCAAATGGAAAAGATTTTCCATTTGGTGTCAGGGCAAGGGCCTGGACCCTTCCTCCTGTTCCTTGGCGAGCATATTGGACTACCTTTGGTCCCTTTCTCAGCAAGGGCTTAGGTCGACGACCTTAAGGTGCACCTGGCAGCCATCTCTACTTGCAGGCGGGCGGGAAGCAGTCAGTGGCACAGGAAGGTGGTCTGGCGCTTTCCAAGGCCTTGATCACATTTCCCCTCGCGATCGAAAACCTCCACCTCCGTGGGATCTACTGCTGGTACTGGCAAAGCTCATGGGCAACCATTGAACCAATGCACAGGTGTGAACTCTCTCACCTGTCGTGGAAGACCGCCTTCTTAGTGGCTATCACGTCAGCCAGAAGGATGGGAGAGCTCCAGGCGCTCTGCATCGAGTCTCCTTACTTGGTCTTCCACAGGGACAAGGTTGTCCTGCGCCCCTACCCGAAATTCCTTCCGAAGGTGGTGTCGGAGTTTCACCTTAACCAGGTGTTGACTCTGCCGGTGTTATACCCCAATCACACCTCGGAGGCCGAATATAGGCTCCATACTCTGGACCCTAGAAGGCGCCGGTTACTATAAGGCGCCTGCTGAAATTCGGGAGAGGTTCGCCAGCTGTTTGTCACCACTTCTGAGCCGCACCTGGCAGACCTGCAGCCAAGCGGACGATAGGCAGGTGGGTCACCTCCTGCAGATCTCTGCTATAAGTTGGCGGGCATGGAGCCTCCCAGAGGATAAGAGCTCATTCTACCCGCCATACTGCTGCATCGGTGGCTGCTTCCAGGGACGCCCTATCCAGGAAATCTGCAGGGCTGCTACCTGGAAGTCAGCACACACCTTCATCACCCATTACCACATCGACCTTGAGTCACGCCGGGATGCTGGTTTTGGGGCCTCGGTTCTCCAGTCTCTATTCCCTAAGTAGGGGTTGTGCGCCTTGCCTCCCTCCTCCCGGAGAACTGCTAGGAGTCTGCCAGACAGTGTGGATGAACAACATATCCATGTCCCTAGAAATACAGGTTACTCACCTGTAACAGGAGTTCTAGGAATGGTATACGTTGTTCATCCACACGACCCACCCGACCTCCCCGGCTTCGACGCACTACCTGAGCTTCCAGCGGGCCAGATTTGGGGTCATGGGGTGGAGCCGAGAGTTTTACCACCCGGGTAGGTGGGAGGAGCCAGCTTGAAGACCTTCCGGCAAGATTTAAAGTGGCAAGGATACCTGCCAGACAGTGTGGATGAACAACATATACCATTCCTAGAACTCCTGTTACAGGTGAGTAACCTGTATTTCTCTAACCCTGCCATCTCCAAAAAGTCAGACCGGTTGTATACTGTCCCCCGGGACGATTTCTGCTGTGGAGAACAACTGGAAGCGGACTCTGTGGTGCTGAAGCCACCCACGACAGGTCCAGACATCCGAGGCATCTCAGTACACAGCTGCCAGACAAGGGCTCCAAACAGTTAGACCATCTGTCTAGGAAGGTTTTCTCCTCTTCCACCTGTGCCATCAGATCACACGGCTTCTTTGCCCACATGGTACAGTACCAGAATGCCCTGTGAGACAAGGCACTTGAACTCATGCAAACATTGCCGGACTCACCTGGGTGAGCAGAGCTCATGGCTGTTATGAAGTTTGGCTCGGATGTTGGTAATCACGTCCTCCTTGTTTGACATGGTAGATGCGGTGGGCAGAGCCACAGTTTCCGCTGTCTGCATCCGCCGGTATTCTTGGGTGAGAGTCTCAGGATTTGCCCAGGATGTCCAGTCCAAGGCTATGGATGCCCCCTTCAGAAGGTCAATCTTGTTCAGGGAAGATGCCTATAATAGCATTACCCAACTGCAGGAAGCAGGCAAGGCTGTCAGGTCAGTACAGACCCAAACCACGACCGAGGCAGCCATTTTGAGTGCAGCAGCGGGCTGGTTTCAAGCATAAATCCTCTACTCCTGCCACCGTAGGTTCTGCCCCACAGGCCTCTCGAACCTCTCAGACGACTTTTCCTCCTCCCCAGCTCCTCCGCATGACTTGCTGCCTGACCCTCCTCCTTCAGCAGAGTCAGCGGGGAAGCGGTTGGGGTTTGGTTTTCCTTGCACACTACAGGGTGCCATCAGATCACCTCAGATCGTTGGGTCCTGCAGCTCATCGAGAGAGGTCATGCTCTCTAATTCACGGAGGTCCCGCCTGACAACCCTCCAAGTACAGTCCCAGTACTCTGTGGCCCACAGCGCTCTTATAGCGAAGGAAATCCAGGCTCTCCTTCAGGAGAAAGCCATTGAACCAGTGCCCCAGAGCAAAGAGGGGAAAGGGTTTTACACTCACTTTTTCCTCGTGCCAAAGAAAACAGGGGAATTCTGTCCCATCTTTAATCCAAGCCATCTGATCCAGTATGCAGAGTACAGAAAGTTCAGGATGGTGACCTTAGGTCTCCTTCCCTTGCCTCACCAGGGGGACTGGATATGCAGGACAAATACCTCCAAATTCTGATCTTCCATCCTCACAGGAGATTCCTTTTTTTTTTTTTTTTATGCTTTATTCCTCCTTCGCCTAGCCGCCGACCGCCCGGGACTATCAGCCCGTGCAGCTTCCACCTTTCTCCAGAACAGCCTCGAACCCTCCGGTGCCCGGCTTACCCCCGCGGGATAGGTTATGGGGAGCGGGGAAACACCCCGCAGACACTAATTTTTTTTTTGAACCGAGGGCCGGCCTGGAGAGGCTAATAGTCACAGCGCGCTGCCATGTAGGCGCCGACAGCCGCCCATTTTCTTGTTTTTCGGGAGGCGGAACGTGCAATGACGTAATGACGCCTGGCCCGCTCCAAGTCCTCTGAAGTGTCGGTTGTGTGGCTCCGGGCCCGCCTGGGGTCGCTAGTGCTCCGATCACTGACCCACCCTCCCCTGGAGAAGGAGAGCAGTCCGTGGGCGCTCCATCCTTCTCCCCAGCCAGCCCTCCGGCGATCCAGGTCAGTTCCCGAACCGGGTCGCCCGGTGTCGCATCTTAATCCACCGCTGCGCCGAAACAGCCCTCACAGGAGATTCCTGTGCTTACGCTTTCAGGTGTGTCACTACCAGTTCAGGGCCTTGCCCTTTGGCCTGTCATCAGCACCAAGGGTGTTCAACAAGTGCCTGGTCGTAGTAGCAGCGAGTCTCAGAAGGCGAGGACATTATGTCTTTCCCTAACTAAATGATTGGCTTCTTACTGCTCCCTCTTGGGACTAGCTTGTGGGAACCGTTCGAGACACATTCACCCTATTTCTGGACCTGGGGATTACACTGAACCTCCCTAAATGCTATCTCTGGCCAAGTCAGCGACTTCAGTTTATAGGTGCAATCCTGGACACAGCTCAAGGCAAAGCCTTCCTGCCCCAGAACAGAACGCCTTCAGTCTCACGCTCGGCAGCTGCTATCAGCTTGCCAAGTTCCAGCCAGGACAGTCCTCCGACTTTTTGGACACAGGGCAGTGGCCATTGCCACGGTCCGTATGACTTGACTGTACATGAGGATGATCCAGTGGAACCTTCTGGTCCAGTGGAATCAGAGGTCAGACGACCTAGACCAGCTGGTCATGGTATCCAGCCCAGTCAAGCAGTCTCTGACATGGTGGCTGGATACTCCTAACCTTTCCAGAGGAGTTTTCTTCAGGAAAGATTCTCCCACCAAGATCCTGACCACGGATGCCTCAGGCCAGGGTTGGGGAGCTCATCTGGGCACTCACCAGACTCAAGGATCTGGGGCTTAGCAAGAGCTTCATTTCCACATCAACATTCTGGAGATGAAGGCAGTTCTTTATGCCCCCCAAACCTTCCAGAAAGTCCTCTTGACTGGTCCCCTTCTGATACAAACTGACATGTCAGTGGTATTTTATATCAACAAGCAGGGTGGGACACACTCTTATCCTCTTTGCAGAGAAGCCATGAGAGCGTAGACTTCAGCGGTGGACCACCAACTGGAACTCTCGGCAGTCCACATCCCAGGCATTCACAACTCTCTGGCCGAAGCCTCAGTCAGACTCTGTACAGTGCCCATGAGTGGGAGCTGCTTCCTGCAGTATTGGAAGATCTTTTCACCCGATGGGGTTGACCAGAAATATATCTGTTGCTTCCCCATCCAATGCAAAACTGCCCAGTTTTTGCTCGCTAGATCCAGGGTCTGGTGCTTTTTGGAAAGACACGTTGTCCCTCTCCTGGTTGGGGAGATTTGGAGTTTCTCGAAGGATAGCAGATGTCCTAGTGGCAGAGAGGAAACCCTCCACTAGGGCGACCGACGCTTATGAAATGGAAGCCGTTCTGCATTTGGACCACTGCATGGAGCTTGGATCCTTTCACTTGCCTAATGGACTCATTTCTGGTGCATCTCCTCTCTTTTTCAGATGTAGGGCTCAGCTACTCCTCCCTTAAGATACACCAGTCTGCCATTTCTGCATACCATGTGCCTATTGACAGCAAGTCTGTTGCCCAGCTGGACCTTCCCTGCACCTTTTTGCGGGGCATGCTTCATTTGAAGCCTCCCATCCGGGACCCTTTATTTGTTTTAGAGAAACTAACTCTGCCTCCTTTTGAACCTGCTGCGAGCTCCACTTTCTGTCGTGGAAAGTGTTGTTTTTAGCTGCCATTACTTCTGCTTGAAGGATTTCCAAGCTTCAGGCCCTGATGAATAAGAAACATAGACTTTAACGGCAGATAAGGACTGTTTGGCCCACCTAGTCTGCCCATTTCCATACCTACTGGATAAGCTGCAGATCCTAGTTAACCAACAGCAGATTTCTTCCTACCCCTCACAAGAATTGCCTTATGTCTGTCCCATACATTCTTGTATTCCCCCACTGATCATCCTGGACTAAGTCTCCATCACTCATTCACACTAGTGGGATAGCGCCAGAGGCGCTAGGACCAAGCGGGAGCCAACATTTTTCAGAAGGGTTGGCGCCAAGATAGGACCACGCATGTGCAGCACTGCGAGACTAGCTTGCGCCTGTGTAGGCTGTCTCGGTGTCTACTCTCCAACTGCCTCAGTTCCTTTTCTCCCTCCGTCGAGTGTGCTTGGATGTCGACGTCGCTTGTCTGCCGGATTCAAAGTTTTCGTCTATACGACAGCAACTTTTAGCCGCTTTAGTATTCGGTTTATATAACATTTTTAGTAGTGTTTTCTTATTCTACGAGGAAGAAAAAGAACATTATGAAGAAGAAGAAAAATAAATTCTCACCTGCCATCAACGGAGCCATCCTTAGATGGTGGCAGTGACAGTAGGAAGACTTCATTTGAAAGTTGTTATGGCAGAGTACTGTGTCCGGTTCACCGCCCTTTGCTGAGGGGTGTCCGACTACGGACAGTCCTTTGCTTGGGGAGACAGTTCACGAAGCATGAATTAGTGTATCGGCTCCGCTTAACCTCGAGCTCTTGTTCCTCATTGGGGAAGAAGAATCTGTGCCGTTCGAGGTTGCCCTCTGGTATGTCTGCATGGGGCTTGTCGGTTCGGAGGGGCGATAGGCTTGAACCAACTTTGGTGGATTCCCCTTGGTCCCGACCTTAACGTCCACATTCTTCGACTCCAGACTCCATCTCTGTCCTTGATGGAATTCCGGTGAGCAGTGTCACCTCTGGGACGCTCCTGTGGAGCAGGGGGTTCGACTTCTGTCCAGTTTTCCTGGCCAGTGTTCCCGATTTCAGGGCCTCCGGGCCTTGGACCCGCTGGACCGGGGCAGGGTCGATTGGATCAGGATGTGCCCAGTGCCCTCGCCATCGCATCGATCCCTTGTGCCTACCCCCCTTCCTCTTTCCTTGCAGTGGCCGGCACGGGCACCTCTTTTTCCATTCTCCTCAGTGCTGTTGGTCCTGGCGCCGTGGCTGACACCATGATTGGCGCCACAGGTCTGGCGCCATGGTGGTGCCGCTGGAATTGGTGTCCATGCCGTGGGCGGCACCGCTGGTATATGGGTGGGTAACATGGTTTGGCGCAGTCAGTGCCGTGGGCGCTGTTGCCGTGCGGCGCCGCAGATTCTATTATTGGTGATGTTGCTTCCCAGTGCAGCACCGGGCACCCATGGATGGCACCACAGGCACCCATGGGTGCCACAGGGGCCATGAATGCCAGGGTGCCGTGAGTGCAAGGGTGCCATGAATGCCATTGGTGCCTTGGGTGTCACCCAGGATGGCATAGGCACTGCTTGGTGCCATTCTGTGCCACGAGTGATGCTGATACCACGGGCGGTGCCAGTTGATGTTGTCAGGCAGAACTAGTGCCGGATTTTCCCTCTGCAGACCTCTCTTTCCACGGAGCTTGTGGCGAGATGTTTTCTGCAGGATGAAGTCCTGTTCTGCGGATTATTTTTCCACAGATCTTAGTGAGTGGCAATCTGCATGGGATCTTGTGACATCCAGCGGTTTTCTGCTGATGGAACTCTTCTGTGCTTTTCTGCCAGCGGAATCCCTCATTCCACTCAGCACTTTCTCGGCTCCTTAAGTGGTGCCGATCTCCTCAACACCCTTCCTGATGGAGGAGTCTCTAGTGGCTCTGTCCTAGGTCTCCCTTTAGGGGTCCTTCTGGCGTAGAAGTGTATCTGGATGAGTCTCTCCCGTTCTGCTTTTCGGTGATAAAGCAGATGACTCATTTATAGACTGGAGGGCAAGCCTTCTCTATCACCAGACTCCGTGATGGAAGATCTTTTCAGTTGTTCCTCAGTGAGGGGGTCCACTACAGTACTTCAGACTGCACCCGTGGACCAAACGCTTCTGTGTCTAAACTCTTTTCAGTTGTCAGGACAATTACACTCTGTGGAACATTCTAATTCAATGGTCGGGAGCCGTACAGGCTCTTCCTCTCCTTTGATAGGGGTATATAGCCCCCTTGTGATACTGCCCCTTCAGTGGCTTCATCGGCACAGGTGGTTAACATCTCTTCAGCTGTGATTATTGGTCCTGTCACGATTTCAGTTATGGATGCTCAGGCTCCTCCTGCCCCTCAGATGGACGACATCTTCGTCATTTTTGTGTCAGGCAATCCTTGCGAAATAGCAGCCTGAAAGCCTTGTGAGGCTCGGACTAATGGTAAAAAATAAACAAACAAAAGAAATTACCACTGCATAGGGCCTAGCCGAAATTACCTGATACTACCCTTTTAGATCTGGTCAGGTTCCGCCTCAGCCACTGAGGCAGTCGTCTCTAAACTACGGTAAAGAGTACCTGACTTCTTCTACCCCTAGGGGGAGTCCGATCCAGCAGAGGTATGGGTCATCTCTTTTCTCCAAGAGAGATTTCTTTTATTCAGAGAGATTTCCTAGACCTAGGCGACTGCTGTTGGTCTCCCTTTTTTGTCAGGTTTTCTTCTTTTGATCATTGCCTTACAGCAACAGAAGTGACTCTCCAGCATGTCGGAACTTAGGTTTCTGCTTTCTTGCTTGCTTCAACTTAACAGACAACATTCTCCTTTCTTGACCGTAGGTCAAGTAGGTCTTTTTTCTGAGATGGCTTCTTAATATTCACACCTTAGGTTCCTGCGCACTGGTTCCGTTCCAGTCACTCACGAAGTTATCCTCTCAGAGTGTGTGACGAAAATGTGATGTTTGTTTTTCATCAGCAAGCAAACTAGAGTCCTTTTCTACTCCCTTCAGGAAGGCCGGAGTGAGTGGTGCCTCACCGCATTGAGTCACTTCTGCCGCTATTCAGTCACTTTCAACGAATGGATTAGCCCTAACTTGATTCTGCTGCATCACTCCTCGACGCACATCTTCCCTTTATTTGCCTTAGAAATCCAGCCCCTGTTTTTTTCTGTTGGAATGTTTTTCCGCAGTGGACACGTCCTCCTGTACACTTCTCCCCCCTCTTCCCTGTGTTCAGAGACTGCTACTACAGTTGTAGACACACAGGGGCAGGATGATTCCTTTTTGAAGTATGAAGTGGGTAGGATCTGGTTCTACTAGACCACCGCAAGAGGCTTCTAAGTTGTGCTTTGGCCTTCTATCAGGAAGGCTTCAGTGACTAAGTGGAAACCATTCTCCTCGATGGCCTAACCCCACCTGGACCTTCTTTTGCTCACCAAGTAAGGGGTTCAAGTGCTCCTGGACCTGTTGTTCGCAGGTCAGCCATACTTGGTAGTGGGGGTTTCCATCTGTGCTTTTCGGTCTACCCTGAACCCGTAGACTTTACCTTCGGCTCTTTCGGTTTCTGAGATCCTTTTATGTTAGATTAGTACTTGTTTTTGACACTTATTAATTTTTGTCCTAGATCAAATTGTGAGGCCGGGTTCTCTCCGCTCTCCTAGAGTGGTTGCTGCTTCCTGGCAGTTTCATTTTCTGTCCATTGCAGTCGTCTGCAGAGTGGTGAGTTACAACTCGAGTGCTTATCTTGTAAGCACTACGTTCTAGATGCTCTTTCCAAGACGGCTCTTTTATTAGCAGAACTGTCCTTGGCCATCCTTTCTAAGTGAACCCTATCTCCTACCACCCTACTCAGGGTTGTTGGTTTTAGCTCGGTACTCTCCCAGTAGTGTGAATGAATGATGGAAACTTAGTCCAGGATGATATAGCGGTTACGTACTTACAGTAATTGTTGATCTACTTGAACAGTCTTCATCACTCATTCACGCACCCACCCACCATCCCCTGGGTTCACTCGTTTTCTTTCCTGGTCTTCATGGTCCTATGGTTCAGGCTGTGAAGACACTGTTCTTTGACCCTTCTTGCAAGGGCCATCTGGGCCCTCTCAGGCCCAGAAAGTCAGGATAAGTTATTTTCATTAGTTACGCTGCACCTCCTCGGTCGAAAAGGTACTGAGGCGGTTGGAGGGTCGACGCTGAGATAGCCTACACAGGCGTGAGCTAGTCTCATGGTGCCGCGCATGCATGGTCCTGTCTTGGCGCCGACCCTTCTGAAAAATGTTGGCTCCCGCTTGATCGTAGTGCCTCTGGTGCTAGCCCACTAGTGTGAATGAGTGATGGAGACTGTCTAAGAAAATCAACAATTATGGTAAGTATGTAATTTTCCATTTTTTGACCCCATGATCTCCTCAGGAAGGCCGTTCCATGCGTCCACCACCCTCTCTGTGAAAAAATACTTCTTCACATCCCCCCTCTATCTTCAAATTGTGTCCCCTTGTTCTTGCACATTTCTTTTTCTGAAAGATGTTACCCTCTTGGACTTTGTTGATTCCCTTGAAGTACTTAAAAGTTTCTATCATGTCCCCCCTCTCCCTCCTTTCCTCAGGGGTAGGCATATTAAGCTCCTTTAGTCTCTCCTCGTATGGCTTCTGTTGCAGACCATGCACCATTTTAGTTGCCCTCCTTTGGACTGCTTCCATCTTGTCTTATGTCCTTGCGGAGATGGGATCTCCAGAACTGGACGCAGTACTCCAGATGGGGTCTCACCACAAAGCTCCAGGAATCACCCCAGTGCGGAGGACCACAAGCCCGGCTGATTCTTGGTCAGCGGGCGGTGGCGTAGAAACCGCGTAAAGGTCTCTCCCTAAGCCCACAGGGCTTGGACCGCCTGGGAAAGTCCCTTCAGTGAGCCCGGCCAGCACAGCTCCTCCAGGCTACTGCTTCTCCGTGGCGTTCCCTCGTAGAAGGAGCCACAAAGCCCCAGAAATCACCCCAGTGTGGAGGACCACGAGCCCAGCTGATTCTTCGGTCAGCGGGCAGTGAAAGCGTAAACCGCCGTAAAGGTCTCTCCTTAGCCCACCGGGGCTTCGGACCTACCGGAAAACTCGAGGCATGGATGAAGGATTACAACCCTGACATTCTTTGTGTCATGGAGATGTGGCTGAAACTCAAGATACCTGACTCCACATGCTCTATTGCAAACTACTCTCTCATCCGCAGGGATAGGCCTACTGCTAAACGGGGAGGTGGTATTGCAATCTATTATAAAGATCATTTTAACATAATTGTCTTCCGCGACCAGATCTCGCCTGTGGTATGTGAACCAATACATGTTAATGTCACACTTGGGTCAAAGATACTACACGTCATCTGTGGATACAATCCCCCATCTGGGGGTGTCGCTGGTTTACAAGAATCGCTTGACATAACTCTGGCGAATACCAACCAAAATGAGGCCATAATCCTTGGAGACATAAACCTAAATTGGCTAGAACCCACCCATAGTTTGCTAATATCGGTGGCCAACAGCTATAACCTGCACCAGGTAATAAATGAACCTTCAAGGACACCTAATCCCGAACAGACGGGTACCCTGATAGACTGGTTACTCACCAACCGTCTGGAGTATCTACCCATATCTGGAATCCTTTCTGATGCCATTACTGACCATGCTCCAATTTTCGGTATTTGGGCCTCTGGAACTCCCCCATCTCCCCCGCCACGCTACATTACATTTACAAATTTTGCTAATTTTAACGTTGGAGCCTTCCTTCATGACATTTCCACCATTGATTGGTCCGTGATATATCATTCAAACTGTGTCGAACATGTGCTATACATCTTTCTTAGAAGAGTCGGAGGTAAATGAGCTAGATGGCTACATAAAGACCTGCTAGCCGAGCTACGCTTGAGACAAACTCTGGAAGCAGTTTAAACAATCTGGACAGATGTCTGACTACCACACCTACATGACCCGTAGAAATCTCTGCAGGAAACAAATAAGAATAGCGAAAAGCAAGTACTGTAAGGATCTGCTTACTAACTCTGCATGTGACCCCAAGAAATTCTGGGCACATATCAAATCCTTCCTTGGGACCTCCAAGTATAACACACCAACTGACATGTTGTTAAATGGGGCTAACTGTAATGACCCTAACACCATTGCTAATGCTTTTAATAGGATGTTCTAGGGACATGGATATGTTCTTCATCCACACTATCTGGCAGGTTCCTTGCCGCTTTAAATCTTGCCGGAAGGTCTTCAAGCTGGCTCCTCCCACCCACCCGGGTGGTAAAACTCTCGGCTCCGCCCCATGACGCCAGATCTTCCTTAACGCTTGGATGCTCAGGTTCCCTCCTTAGCGCTCTGCGTTTTCGACTGGTTCCTGATTATTCGGTTCGTCCGAATTTAGTTTTGAAGTTTTCTAAAACTTTGGTCTTCTTTCCCTCGCGGCTGTGATGGACAGTTCGTTTCCCAGCTCTCAGAGGCGCCCGGTGGGCGGATTACCTCCAGGAGCGGATCCGCACTCCGTCGCGTTTACTGCCTCGACTTGGACCATGATCCGTAAGTCTACGGTGTGCTCGCTCTTCGATAGCGTCTGGAGGATAAATGCGGCCCGTTGGGCTCCGGGCGACCCGAGGTTTTTCCGCGCGGAAAAATCTTTAGAGGCTTGTCGGGCGGTGTCGCGGCTGTCTCGGCTGAGCAACTCGATCTCTTCCTCTGTGGAGGGCGGCAGCCAGGCTGCATCCCCACCTCCTCGGTCGCGACTTTATCCCACTCTTTGGGTTCCTCTCATTCGGCCCGTTCAAGAACCCAGCCAGACCCTTTCCACGAAGGAGAGGGCCGCCGGGACCTGCCTCAGCCCAGGTCAAGGGAGTCACGGAATGAGTCCCATCATCAGGCGTTTGTGGGAGTGGGAGGGTCCCTTCCCTGTCTGCCGACCTGACTTGATCGGGGTTGCAGCTCAGGCCGTTAGCTTCACGGTGTCCCCATCAGGCCTGCCGACCGCGACTCCCGTCCGGTTGGCCAGTCTTCTCTCGAGCCGTCACCGGGGTGGTCGACTGCAAGAGCCGTCAACCCTTCGCCGGTTTCCCCGGTGGAGGCCAAGGTTCTGTCTGCACCTTCGAGGCGGCAGTCCTCAGTCATTTCATCCAAGCCGAGGGAAGAGCGGGTGTCCCCCGCTCCTTCCCGGACCCACCCTCGGTTTCGCCGAGGATCTGGGTCTCTGTCTCGGTCCTCTTCTCGGTCAAGCCGCTCCCGCCGACTTCAGCGGTCTCGGTCGGGGCACCGAGTTAAGTGGCAATACCGTTCCTCATCTCCCTCCTCGGATGAGGAGAGGCTCCGATGCAGATGGCGTCGACGTTACGAGGAGTTCATGTGGCAGTAGTTGCTGTTGTCCGGGAATCCGTCTACTCCGATTCATTCCCCGTCTATCAAGCAGCTGCCGCCCGAACGGCCGACGCAACCGTTTGCTGCAGTCGAGGTGCCCACTTCTGGGCCTGTTGTTCGACCAAATCTTGCTGCCCCACCAATTACGGTGGAACCTCGGTCGGGTCATGACCTGTCCCGCAGGTTGTCGGTCACCCTCACTCCCGCCCGCCCTCGGTGGGTGAAGAGTGGCTCAGGCCTGAGGCAGCTCTTTGCAGACCCTGCGGAGTCCGACGACTACTCCTCCGTGTTCCTCAGACGGGAGGGTTCGGGATCCTCCCTGGACCAGCCTGTGAACGACAGCCCATCATCCTTTCTGGGTCTGCTTAGGCTCATCTCGGAGTTCACCGGGATGCAGCTCGAGCCTGTGTCCAAGCGGCCTCTGTCCCTAGCGAGAGATCCTAGACCGAGGAGGTTCACCCTTGGAGGCCTTCCCGGTGGCTGAGGCCATCGTCAGCCCAGCCTTGGAGCTTTGGCAGCGGCCTACTTCCTGTCCTGCGCCCTCGGCCAGGAAGTATTCTGTCCCTATCGGTTTTTTGGAGCACCCCTCCGCTGAGGGGTTAGTTACCGATAGTGTCTTCCAGCGTTCGGTGAACGCTCGGGATGTGGATAGGCCCCCCGACAAAGAGTCCAAAGTGATGGACTATGTCGGGCGCAAGGTTTACGTAGCGTCCTCCCTGGGCCTCAGACAGGCCAGCTCGGCCGCACTGATGGCACATTTTTTCCACGCCCTTTTGGGCTCCCTGGATGAGGTGCTTCCTCATCTCCTGGCCGACCTGCGGACCACGGTCCGGTGGGTGCGGGACCAGGGTAGGGCGGTGGTGAAGCAGCAGCTTCAGACTGCTTTGGACATAGGTGATTCCTGTGCCAGGTCAGTAGCGGCCGCGGTGGCAATGCACTGCAGGGCATGGCTGAGGATATCCACCTTCTCGACGGATACCCAGCACAAGTTGGCGGACATCCCCTTCTTGGGGATTGACCTCTTTGGCCTTGGGTGGAGGGACACCTCCAGGGGACCGAAGTCCAATGCCACTCTGGACTCAGTCACCCCGTCCAGAGGGACAAGGGCCGCCCGGCAACCTTTGCGTAAGCCTTAATCCTTCGGCCCCTCATGCACGACCGGCCCATCAACAGCAGCATGAGGGCGGCGGGCTCCTGGCATCCCTGACCCCAAGCCAGCGGCTTCCTCTAAGGGAAGCAAGGAGGTAAGGCTCAGGGCTCCCTCGTGATCCCTCCTCCAAGCCTGCTCAGTGACTGGCTAAGGCGCCGCCCCGGCCTCGTCACCCTATCCGGGTCCCCGTGGGAAGGCAGCTCCGCCTGATCGCTATCACCACGGACCGCTGGGTGTCGGAGGTGCTGGGGAGGGGCCTGCCTCTGGTTGCGAGCAGGCCCCACCCTTTCAAACGTCGCCCGTCGTGGAGAGCCACAGGGTCCGCAGCCTTGCTGTCGGCCGCCCGAGCGATTTGCCCCTCGAGATAGGGTGATCAGAGAAGGTGGCAGATCCTCCTCCAGACCTGGGGTTTGTGTCCAGGTATTTCCTGGTCCCAAAACGGACGGGGGGCTTGCGCCCCATTCTTGACTCACACGACCTGAACAGCTTCTTAAGGTCTCGGACCTTCGGGATGGTCACTCTGACTCAGATATCCCATCCTCGGAACGAGGCGTGTGGCTCTATTTCCTGGACCTCCAGGACGTATTCTTCACACTTCGATCCATCCGTTTCTTGGGAGACTCCTCCGCTTCAGAAGCGGGGGATCTCTTCGAGTTCAGGCCATACCCTTGGCCTTTTCTCAGCAGCATTCCTGCGGCGCGAAGGTCAGGCGTACCCCTACCAGATGGGGGCTGACTGCAACCCCTTCAGAGCAGAGGTGGGGCGGTCCGGAGTTCTGGCCCTCTAGGTTGCTCTCAGACCGGTCTCCTCTCTAACGGAGCCAAGTCAGAACTCGTGTCAAAGCGGGTGATCTTTTCATCAGGACAGAGCTTGACTCTTCAAGCCAGAGCTCGGCTCCCGGCGGACAGGGCCGAGGTTCTCCTCCTTTACCTAGTCATGTCTGATTGGGCAATTGCACCCTGCCCGGGACTTCCTGCACCTCCTGGGCCTCGTGGCGGCCTGCACCAGTGTGGTCCGATTGGACCCACTGGTTCATGCGTCCCCTTAATGGGGGCAGGTCAGCCAGCGGTCACAATGCTGCGATCCTTTGGACCAGCCCGTGACAGTAGCCCAGGGGTTGGGGAATGCTCTCCTATGCTGGACCGTTCCAGCTCATCTGCAGGAGGGCATCCTGTTCGTCTGCCCCGAGTCGACGGTCTTCTGCGACCGATGCATCTCTGATGGGTTGGGGTGCCCATCAAGGGGAGCACAGAGTGTACTGCCTCTGGTCCCCTCGGGAGTCCCGATGCCATTTCAACCTGCTGGAGCTTCATGCGGTCCGCTTAGCTCGCACCGTTTCACTCCATTTGTGCGGGGTCTAGTAGTTTAGGTCCAGGCGGACAATACTACGACCATGTGCTACCTAACCCGCCAGGGCCGGACGAGCCCCTTGCCTTTGCGTAGGGAGGTTCTCCGCATTTGGTCTCATGCGCAGCCTGGAGGCTGTTTTCCTAGCCGTTTCGATGGCAGGAGCCTCCAGCACCCTAGCTGATGCCCTAAGCCAGATAAGGGCTGTGCCTCACAGTGGTCTTCCCTGCCGGAGGTAGCACAAGATCTTTCTCCCTCTGGGTCATGCCTTGGCGACCTTTTTCCCTCCAAGGGAGAATGCGAGGCCAAGACTGTCTCATGCCCGCCCCCAGCAGGGGTTGCTGTGGGGGATGCCTTTGAGGCCACGGGCCTCTGCTCGCCTCTCCCCATTTCCCTTGACCCACAGGCAAGGCAAGGAGGGACTAGGCGCAGGTGATTCTGGTAGTCCCAGACTGGTTCTGCCAGCTCTGGTATCCAGCTCTCCTCAGTCTCAGCCCCAGGCTCCCGAGGCGGCTTCCAGCCCGCCCGATCCTGATCTCTGTTGTCAGGGGAAGGTATTCCATCCGGTCCTTCAATCCCTGCACCTGGCGGCCTGGTCCCTGTGTGGCTAGTGGCCAGGCCTTGGGTCTTACGGCGAGGTCTTTGACGTTGTTGAGGCGTCCTGCCAGGAGTCGATCAGACATGCTATGCCTTCAAATGGAAGAGTTCTCCATTTGGTGTTAGGATAGGGCCTGGTCCCCTCTCCTGTTCCTCGGCGAGCATTCCGGACTACCTGTGGTCTGTTCTTCTTCTTTAGCAAGGGCTTCGGTCGACGACCCTTAAGGTGCTCCTGGCAGCCACCCCTGTCCTCCGGGCGCAGGCCGGAAGGTAGTTGGTGGCACAGGAAAGGTGGTCTGGCACTTTTTCAAGGCCTTGATCATGCTTCCCCTCCGGGGAGAGTATCTCCACCTCCGTGGGATCTTATGCTGGTATGGGCTTAGCTCACGGGCAAGCCATTCGAACCTATGCACAGGTGCGATTCTTCCACCTGTTGTGGAAGAACACCTTCTTGGGGGCTGCCTCGCCAACCAGAAGGCTGGGAGAGCTCCAGGCGCTCCTTCGAGTCTCCCTATCTGGTCTTCCACAGGGACAAGGTTGTCCTGCGCCCCACCAAGTTCCTTCCGTAGGGTGGTGGCGGAGCGCTTCCTAACCGGTATTGTTCTGCGGGGTTCAACTCTTCACACCTCGGAGGTCGTGACATAGGCTCCATTGGGACCCTAATTGAGTGCTCGCCTTCTCAGGGAGCATAGGGCTGAAGTTCGGGAGAGGTTCGCCAGCTGTTTGTTATCTACGCTGAAGCCGCACCTGGCAGACCTGCAGCCAAGCGGAAGATGAGCGGGTGGGTCACCTCCTGCATAGATCTCCGCTATAGGTGGGCTGGCATGGAGCCTCCCAGAGGGATAAGTGCTCATTTTAACCGCCCTTCCGCTGCATCGGTGGCTGCTTCCGGGGATGCCCCTATCCAAGATATCTGCAGGGCTCCTACCTGGAAGTTGGCACATACCGTTTTACCCCCTACCACATCGACCTTGGGTCACGCCGGGATGCTGGTTGGGGCCTCGGTTCTCCAGTCTTTATTCCCTAAGTAGGGGGTGTGCGCCTTGCCTCCCTCCTCCTGGAGAACTGCTAGGAGTCTGCCAGATAGTGTGGATGAACAACATATCCATGTCCCTAGAAATACATGTTACTCACCTGTAACAGGAGTTCTAGGAATGGTATATGTTGTTCATCCCTGACCACCGACCTCCCGGCCGGCACAACCTGGCCTGCAGCGGGCTACATCTGGCGTCATGGGGCGGGCGAGTTTTACCACCCGGGTGGGTGGGAGGAGCCAGCTTGAAGACCTTCTGGCAAGATTTAACACGCAAGGAACCTGCCGGATAGTGTGAATGAACAAAATATACCATTCCTAGAACTCCTGTTACAGGTGAGTAACCTGTATTTCTCTGGTCTGTCTCCATATACCTCCTCCTTCAAAGCTCTGGCAAATCTGCCCCACCCTGGGAGTTTGATGAAAGTCCCTGATGCCTTCACCCTCTCTCCCGAATCTAGACGAAGTCTGCCCTTCTATTTCAAAGTTATAACAGCACCTGCGGTCCTTAAGTTCCTTCACTCGATGTCTGAGAATATCTGTGTTGGGTCGGACCACCTTGAGCCTCGCCTCCTTAGGCTTGCAACCTTCTATATTGCCTCACCTTTAGCTAAAATATTTACCCTGTACCTCTCTTGCAGCACTGTCACTGACATCTGAAAAATGGATTGCATAACAACGTTTTTTAAAAAAGGTGACAAAAAGGACATAAATAACTAGACCCATTGCCATTCTCTCGGCCTTGTCTAAACTTCTTGAAAAGGCTGTTGCCTCCCAAACACTTGACTATCTCTCAAAGTATAACCTACTATCTGATGCTCAACATGGTTTTAGAAAGAGCCATTGCACGTCTACGGCCCTGTTGAAACTTACCTCTGACAATCTCTCAAATATGGATGCAGGGTGCCTTACTGGAGCTGTCTTTATCGATCTTACTAAGGCCTTTGACCTGATAGACCATCCTTTGATCCTAAGTGGCCTCACAAACCTGGGTTTCTCTTCTCCGGTTGTAAAATGGTTTAATAGCTAACTATTCAACAGGTATCAGATGGTGAAATTTGACTTGGCTATATCAGACCCTGCAGCTATAAGTGTTTGGGTACCTCAAGGATCCATCTTGGGACTGCTCCTATTCTCACTCTTTATCGATAAGGTTCCTTGTGCCCTTAAAAACTGCTCATCTCTCTTATATGCTGATGATCTTGTCATCTATAACAGCGCAAGCAAAGTTGATGACCTAAACACCGCCCTTGCCTACGATTTCAAGAACAATCCAAAACTGGTTCAATGATCATAAACTGGTTCTAAACGCAAAGAAAACAATGTCTATGCTTTTTGGCTCTGTCCCTAAACTCAGGACCTGTCCTTCATCACTGGCGGTTCTCGACATGGGTGTACCTCAATTACAATCCGTCTCATCCTTTAACTATCTTGGGGTCCTGCTGGATCAATCCGTAGATCTCAACCTGCATATTCAAACTACCTGTAAGGCAGTAAATAAATTGGGTGCTGTGTACAAGACAAGCTATATGCTAACACCATCAGCTGAACTGGCCATTGCAAAGGGAATTCTGTTGCCTACCCTCAACTATTGTGCCCGCATCCTTGGTGCTGCCCATAAAACCCCCCTACTGAAATGGGACGTTACTTACAATAATATATGCCGCTATGCGTCCTCTTCCCTTCGACTTAGGCACCGTTGTTAACTTTGAGGACCTGGGCTGGCTCTCCCCTATGGCTTCTAGACAGTACTATCTGGGTTCTCTTGTTGATTCTATTATCGGGCTGGAAACCCCAACAACACTGGCGGAGATGTTACTTCCTCTCATCTCCTCTCATGACCTGAGATCAGTTGAAAAATCCTTACTGAAAGTCCCCAGATGTCTTACCTATAAAGGTTCAGGTGCTTTTCGACTTGTGGCTCCTCAGTTCTGAAATACTCTCCCCCTTGAAGTCCGACAGACTGGGTCCCACCTACACTTCAAAACTATGCTCCATCGCTGTCTTACGCAGGCTGACCGTTGTACTTGTTTTGATCCTCCCTAATTCCTACCTGTCATGCCCCCCTATCTCAGTGCCCATGTTTCATGCCCTAAGCACTTGTACACGTCCCTACTAATCTTCTGACCTTGGTAGACAGCATTTCTCCTTGGCTGCTCTCTCTACCCTTGCTTATATTGTATCCTCAACTGTTAGTCTCCACCTGGATCTCCTATTTACTTCTCTATCTATGTTAATACTTTTGCTATAACTTAGTTCTTTAGCAATGCTTGTTCCACTGCTATGTTTATTTCCTCCACAGGATGTACCTACTATTCATACCCTGTTAAGTATATTGTTGCCCATGTGTTTCGTGCTCAAACTCCCTACATTCTATGTATAAGGATTTGTCTTCCCTAAGATGTAAGGTCTACTTCTCATTGTTGGATTTGTTCTGTACTTATTTTCATGATGTTATGTACTCTCCCAAGTCGTGCCTGAAAATAGTCACACTGCTGGCTAGTGCACCTACCTAGTAAAAAAAAAAAAAAAAAACGAAATAAAAAAAGATAGTTATGTAAGAACTTACCATAAAAGTAGATCTTTGAGAGGAGCTCTTGCAGCAGGTACTATTTTTCCCACCCTCTTTCTCCCTGGTGATTTCTTCTCCATCTCAGATACTTTAGTTCCTCAGTTCTCTCTATACTTTTATCACTAGCTGGTCTCCAGCGGTACAGCTTGGAATGGAGGACCCCACCCACCCTGCTAGCGTCATCCCTCAATAGCAGCAATCCCTAAACCCCAGAAAGATGGTAGATACCCAGCCTCCTATCAGCCCGTATCAATGCAAAATTATGATTATAAGGTATACATGTCAATATTAGCTTATAGAATAGAACATTGCGGCTGCTCAGAACCGACCAGCTCAGCTCTTTCAAACTGAGGGCAGACTGTGCAACCCAGCCTGTCTGCAGGATCGAAGAGCCTTTTCACAAGTGGAGAGTGAAGAGCTTGCTCAATTCTTTGCAGCTAAAGTGGCTGACATCGGGGTGGAGCTCCAACTAGCACACCCTGTTGGAGATGCTATGGATCGGCGCTCGGTCACCGTCCCTCAGTTCTCCTGGAGTTGCTTTGATCAGCAGGAGTTCATCGATGTCATGTGGATTGTCCAGGGTATGCGCCCTACGTGCTGTAGTTTGGATCCGGGCCCAACTGCCCTGATTACGGGTTGTTGTTGACACCATTGGCCCAGTCCTAGCACGGATAGTCTGGTGCTCCCTTGAGACGGGTGAGTTTCCTAGCTCCCTGAAGGAGGCACTGGTAACACCCTTCCTGAAGGAAGCTTCTCCGGACCCAGACTGCCCTGCCAACTACAGACCTATCTCTAACCTTTCCTTTGTGGATAAAGTGATTGAGAAAGTAGTAGCCCTACAACTGGAGAACCATTTGACCATCCATGACATCTATGAACCTCTCCAGTCCGGTTTCCGAAAGAGGCATAGTACCGAGACTGTGCTGGTTCGGGTGCTCAGTGATCTCTTGATGGCGAGAGATCAGAAGAGCCGTTATATCTTGGTTCTTCTAGATCTCTCATCAGCGTTTGACACTGTGGACCATGGGGTTCTTCTCGAACACCTGAGGTTCATCTGTGGTCTGTGTAGTACAGTCCTCAGGTGGTTTAAATCTTTCCTCACTGATGGAACTCAGAGGGTGGTGTCGGGGATTCATTCCTCCGACCCAGTCTCTCTGTCATGTGGGGTACCTCAGGGTTCGGTGTTGTCCCCTATGTTGTTCGCAGTGTACATGCTACCCCTTGGAGACATTGTAAGAAGGTATGGGTGAGGTTTCACTACTATGCTGATGATACTGAGTTCTACCTATCTTTTGCACCCAACCAGGATAGAGCTCTCTCAATACTTAACAACTGCCTCGCTAAAATCCAGGATTGGATGAATTTGAACTGGCTGAGGTTGAACTCGGAGAAAACTGAGGTGATGGTTGTGTATCCGGCTCGCTGGATAGAGGACGTGGGAGTGGGTTTACCTTTGGGACTTTTTCTTGGTGGCTCCCAGCTCCTTACCTCTGAATATGTACGAAACCTGGGGGTGATTTTTTGATGATGGGCTGACACTGCGATTGCAGGTGTCGGCAGTCGTCAAATCTTTCTTTTATCATCTGAGGAACATCTCCAGGGTTAAGCACCTAGTTCCGTCCAGTGATCTGCCTACATTGGTCCACGCCTTTCTGACCTCGTGCCTTGATTATTGTAACTCCCTTTATCTAGGGCTACCTGGGGTTGATATCTGCCGCTTGCAGCTAGTGCAGAACGCTGCAGCCCGGCTATTGACGGGAACTCGCCGGACTTGTGACATCTCTTCGGTGCTGTCACCTTTAAAGTCAGACTTCTGACTTATAAGACCCTACATGGAGTGGGCTTGGACCCTGAAAGAGCTTCTGGTGCCATACTGCCCCAGGTGATCGCTCTGCTTGGCTGAAGAGGGGTCGTTAGAGATTCCAAGGGTTTCTTTAAAATCTTTGGGGGCCCGTGCATTTATGTACACAGCCCCAGCCCTTTGGAATTCTCTACCCCGTCAGCTGCGAGAGTGCGTGACCGTGGATGGATTTAAACAGGCCCTAAAGACTCATTTGTGGCATTGAGCCTACTCTGTATGACGCTATTTAATCTTGAATTTTATGAAACCCTGTATTTATTGTTTTTACTGAATCCTGTTTCATTTTATCTTACTGTCAAGGCGCCTTGATTTTTAGAAGGGTGCGCTATAAATAAAGTATATTATTATTGTTATTTTTACCCGCTTTAATAGACCCAGACTAAGTAGGATTTGTCAGAGACCGTCAAGCCCACGATGCTGTTTGATGCACATATTTACTACTAGATTATGCCATAGCCCATCAGACCTCCATGATTGTGTTAGGGCTAAACGCAGAGAAGGCCTTTGACTGGGTAGCCTGGCCTTTTCTCTGGGCTGCCCTGTCTCACTTTGCCCCCAGTTTATTGCTCAGCTGAAAAGTGTATATACCTCCCTTATGGCCTATTTCAAGCTAGATGGGACTGTCTCTAATCCCTTTGAACTCTACCAGGGGATGAGGCAGGGATGCCCTTTGTCGCCCCTGTTGTTTCCACTATACCTAGAACCCCCTAACGGAATCTATCAGAAGGTATCCAAACATAGAAGGAATACCCCTGTGGGGGACGTTTGCATAAACTGTCATTATTTACAGATGATATTTTGCTGACTTTGACCTCCCCAGAACAGTCCATACCAGAACAGTGGAAACAATTACACACCTTCAGATGGATTGCTGGCTATAAGGTTAATGACCAGAAAACGGAGGTATTATTGTATAATTACAAACCCTTGAGTCACAATAATTAAAACAATCCTTCCCCTTTAAGTGGCATAGAATGGCAATGTGATATTAAGACACTAAATTAAGTAAAAATCTAACAGTCACAGATATACTAAATTTTGAATCCTTAACCCAACAGTTAACAGAAGATTTGTCCCGATGGTCTCAAATTCCCTTGAGTTTCTTTTACAGGGTCAAAGCCGTACAGCAAAATGTGCTCCCAAGAATCCTTTTCTACCTCCAGACTCTCCTCTTTTCTCTCAGTAGTACATTTTTGTAGCCTGGGACAGGTTAATATGGAGAGGACGAGCCCCCCCCCCCCCCAATTCGTTTCCCTATACTACAGTTACTCTGTGATAAAGGAGACCTAAACCTACCTAACCTTAAACTTTATTCATTGGCGGCACAACTCAAGAATCCTCCTTTGCTGGATGAATCCCCATTATGATGCCCATTGGAAAACAATTGAGATTACACTAGATGACCTATTTAACCTCTCAGGCTCTCTCTTTGGGGACCCACCGCAGTATCTCCCATTGAGTAAATTTTTTCAGTTTACATACGAACCCTTTCGTCGATGGCTCCAAACCAACAGGCAGCACCTATCCTGGTCAGAAAGGCTCTACCTGAGGGCAGTGGGCTGGGACGCCTCCTTCCAACCTAATAAGGTAGACCAGAGGATGATACATTGGCAGCATTATGGAATAAGATACATAGTCCAAGTAGTGGGAAGCACAGGTACACTACCGTTTGTTTCTTTACAAGCTGAATATAACCTCCCACAGAGGGAATTTCATACTTATTTACAATTAAAGACCTACTTACAACTATACGAAGATAAACTTGCGGTAATAGTGAGCATACCAAACGTGCTGATACAGTTGATCCTTTCACATTTAACAGGTGCATCCATAGGGCACCTCATTAGTAAACTATATAAAGTGGTGCGGGAACTACTTGTGGACTCAACTGAGTCTATTAGGTTAAAATGGGCTCAGGAAATAAAAACAGATATCCCAAGCGAGGAATGGTTGAAGCAGCATTACCTTTGTATAAGGCCATCACCTCACCTTATTGGAAAGAATATGCGTGGAAGCTGCAGTACTGCTGCTTCCGCACCCCAGCAGTGGTCTCGGGTTACTCGGGGATCCCAAGGGAAAACGCTGGAGAGGTTGTGGGGTGGAACAAGCAGATTACTATCATATTATGTAGGACTGTGTTAAGAGACGTAGTAATATATGACTGTGAAGACCTACTCACACCTAAGTATGTTCTGAGTTTCACTCCACCTGGGGGAGTGAGGGTGGACAGACAGACTGCCAAACTCATTAAGGCAGCACAAAAAGTGATAACACAGTTAAGGCTGACTAAAACATACCAGACACGAGACTGTTGGGTCTCTATTACAAGAGATATTTATGCCTCAGAAAGACTTTCGGTTAAATTAATGGGCAGACAGTAGTCCTTTGAAATTCGTTGGAGGAAATGGGTGCTTCATCATGCGGACAGATACCCTGGCTTTGTGCCATTAATTTTATCCATATGTGCAGGAGGATGGACATGGTCGGGAGGCAGGAAAACTGTTACAAGGTTAGGTAACATGGGGTGATGTTGGGTGGAGAGAGGCTGGGAAAACTGAAAATATGATGGAATCTTATTACTATAGCTAAAATGGCACTCCTGGACCTGGATAAAGAATGGATGGGGTCAAATTACACGTTAAAAAATTAAGTTAGCAACAAGGCGAAATATTAATAAATACCCAATCCAGGGAAGTAACCCTAATAACTGGAGGATAGATAGGCTGAGATGTGTATTAAGTTATCTGGATAAATTGAACAATCGTGTATTTCTGAGTTGTAGACTGATGTATTTTTGAGTTGTTTTACAAAAAATAACAACGTATACTGTATATGTACTGCTTATTTACTGACCACCTGTATTAAACTAATGTACTACTCTGAGTGATTTACCCTTTAATATAGGTTTAAGTATAAAAATAAAAGAACTGGGAATAGGCTGGGGGACCACCCCTTTTATACCATACGTGGCGTCAGGGGCGGGCCGACAGCGGGGGCAGTCCCCCACCTGGTATTGCTAGCTAGAAAGTTTTGTTGGAGTCCTCGTGCCTGCCGGCTTCAGTCCTGAAGGTGTTACCTGCTGCAAGATCTTCTCTCAGAGATCTACTGTTACGGTAAGTTCTTACATAACTGTACTTTCTCATTTAACAGTGGTCTCGAGTCAAACTTTTAGTAATGTAATAAATAGCCAGTTTCTGTTCCCCTTTTACATAGGTGCCCTGTAGTGTCTTTGTCATATCTTCCACGGATGGCATCAGCAGCATTCCCTTGCGGTGGTGTTTTGGCAGGTACACTGGAAGGAGCCTGTTTCTGGGAGCAGAAGACTTCAGACACTTACCGACCCCATCTTTTGCCACTAGAGTCAGGTGGCTGTACAGACATTCAAATCGAAAGCAGCACACGACACTGCCTGGTGACATATCGACCCAGTAAGTGACTCCACCCCTTTCAATGCATCAGTCAGGGGGGAGTTGGTTCACAGTTTTCTGTTTCCTAAACTAGCATTACATTTTCTGCATAATGTATTATATAACTACGTGAATTAGAGCAGTCTAGTCCAACTTGCACATTAGGGCTGCTAGGTGCATGATGGCTCAGAACTTCAAATGTTGTTTTAAAAATGTTCCTTCTGTCTCACTGTGTTGGTCTCGAGCCTCCCATCATTCCAATGATAGATCACTAGTTTACACAAAAGAGAGCAGTCGCCCTGAATGGTGTTCTCAGGTAACTCGATGACAGCATCCTGAAGTTCTAGGGGCACGGATATGGTTCATTTACCCACATTCTGGTAGTTCCACAGGAACAGTTGGACTGGCCAGACATGTTTAAGCGAAGCTCCGACTGGGTGATATATGCCCCAACTCCGTCCCATGATGTCTTATCTTTCTTTCTGCTGGAAGAACAGTTCACTTCTTTTACAACTTCTGCTTAGGTGTTCTAGTGTGCCACAGCTCCTGCTTAGGTGTTTCAGTGCACCACTGGTGAACTTTGAAGTTTTCAAGTTAGTTCAGTTGATTTTCTGGGGTCCTTCAACACCCTTTGATCGACGATGGAGCAACAGAAACCAGGATTTAAATTTTGTGTGCGGTGCTGGCATAAGATATTGGTCACCGACCCCCATGACACGTGTGTGTACTGCCTGGTCATGAAACATGATGTGGCCTTGTGCGGGCTATGCTTAAGCATGCTTCCTGAGTCCCAGGAGGACAGGAAACTCTGGTTCTTTCTGAGTTGCTCTTCGGAATGGGATCTGAGTGATTGTCCTAAGGGCTGCAAGAAAGCCTCGGCTGTGGCCAGTTTGGCTGAACAATTTGTGACTCTTAAGGCAGAAGCAGCGGTTGCTGCCACGGCCACATCCTTGGTCTCAGTGCTGTTCTCTGAGACCAGCATCAGAGGGTCATTCGCTGCAGAGTTCCAGGAGATGTGTCTGGCCTTCCTGACCCTGGGGGTGAGCCCTGCCTCCCATGGTACTAAGAGCAGGCACCACGAGCACTGGTGGTGGGTCCAGGAGCAATTGAGGTCCTTCTGGTCCATCGATTTGTCTGACTGCTCAACGTCTGTCGAGTGCCCCTTGGCTTGGGGGCAGGTCAGGAAGGTCGAGAACCCTTTGGTTCCTCCATCAAGCCATTTGACTTTGACTCCTGTCAAACAAGTCCTGAGATATTTCTTGAGCTTGCCGACCAGTTTTTGGACGAGGCTGAGGATTCAGTCTTGCAGATGCTGTTGCTCCTGTCCTCACTAAGGAGGACATGGTCTGGTTAGTGTCCAGGAAGCAGCTCCCATGGAGGTCGGGTCTTTCACATCCATGTTGCTGAACGTGGGCAAGCACATGGTCTACCACAACCCATGTGGAGGCCCTGCTTGCCATCGCTTGGTTCTTCGCGGTCAAGGCATTTTCCACTCTCAATCCTGCTTGACTGGGAGGCATTGACGTGATGGTTGAAAAAGGCCCTGCCCCATTTGTTACGAAAAAAGAGTTTAAATGCAAGGGTCTGTTCTGTCCTGTCCTCTCCTTTTCTGTCTCTTGTCTGTCTGGTGGCACAGCCAAATTTTCTTGAGACCTAGGGAACTGATCACTCAGACGGTTTCTCAATTCTCCGCCTCTCGCTAGCTCCCTGCCTTCACTTGCTGTTCTGTCTTTTCTCCCCCCTTGCATATCTGCAGTTATAAAACATATGTGAATCTTTATGTAAAACGGGGATCCCTTTGTTTGAAACTGTATCCATTTGTTTAAAACTGTATATCGTTATACTGTTGAAATTATTGCAAAGCTATTTGGAACACAAGGGGTTAACCTGAGATGCAGTTTTTTAAGCCTTTTGCAGAGCTGTAAACAAGAGGTCCATTTTGGGTCACTTCACTATGTTCTTTTTGTTGTACCTGCAAGGAATGAAACTTACAAGAACATTCTGTGAACTTACAAGAACATTCTGAAACAGGCTGTCTTAACAAGTTCTTAGACAAAGACTTACTAAAAAAAGAGCAGCTATGCTTTTGCTAGAGAGACAAGGAGAATGAGAGACTGAGATTTGAAATTAAGAAACACTCAAATGAAGGACTTTGTTTTCTCTGTTTGTACTGCCATTGTAAATAGTCTCCTCCCTCGGGAGAAGTCCCCTGTCAGAGGACCTGGTCTGGTTTATCATGACCTTCCTCCTCCACTGCCTTCTCCACCCTCTCCTGGGCATTTCTGGCCCTTCTTCAGAGCCCCTGACCTGGGAGCAGTTCAGGGCGTCAGTGAGTGCTTTCCCCGACTGAACGAAGCCATTTATTGGCCTGAACCCCCAGCACTGCTGCCTCTGAATCTGGCTCCTCTTCATTCCAGTCTCCCTCCTCTGAGGAAGAGGATACTTCTCACCCCAGGAGTCCTTTAGCATCAGTAACATTAGCAGTGAGCTGACCAGGTGGTAGTACTGCCCCGGAGGTGGAGATTACGATAATGAGGTTATGAATTAGCCATTCGAAGAAAGCTTGTGGGTGTGCTGAGCAGAGGTTGTGTAGAAGGCACCAGAATTGTTTCTCCACCTGACTGAGCAACACTGCCTCTGAGGTGCTGTCTCTTTTGGCCAAGAAAAAAGTGTTTTACTTCTTGGTAGCTATAAATTTTACTTTTGTTACTTTTTATAGTGTGCTAAGTAGCATTTTCCTGCTTTTTAACGGTTCCCCCTTGGTTCCCGGGAACCGCATTTTTTCGTCCGGTTCCGCAGTTCCCCCATTGTCCCTTTTCTTTATTTTCTAGCTAAAATAGTAACCATGTTTCTTTATTCAACAGTTCCTTTTCTTATATTTATTGCGGTTCCCCTTTTTAGGTGGGAACAGGTGTTTTTCCTTTTATTTACTGTACCTAGTTTTTACCTCAGAAAGTCCCAGTTCTTTATCACAAGGGAACCGACCATTATTTTAAACAGAACCTCATTGGGGCATGATTTTTCTGAGGTTTTCTGATTTTTGGCGTGTCAGAAAACCCTAAAAAGAGGACTGGACCCACAGGTTTTAAAAATTGTTTGAAATGCCACAGAATAGTGGCTAAAACTGATACCCACAACCTGTATTTAAGGTGTTTAGGTTCAGACTACTATTCACTTTTTTTCTGTCAATATTTTATTGTTTTATAATATAAATATGGTATGAATAAATACAAACGTTAAATAGGTCTATCTAAAGACTAAGATATAAATAACAGATACCTGAACGTAGGTAGAATAAAAATTAGGTATTATATCTAACAAAGTTTTGTTCAAAGACTTTAAGAAATGGAACAAAAAGGCTTAGAATGACGGCTGAAGAAAGATCTTCCTCTGTCCCCAGAGACCCAAGGCTATCGATGAGGGTCCGTCAAAGAATACAAATTCTAATCAAGGTGCTGATGAGGCATCTTCTAAATCAAAGCCAACCAAAAGTGCTGATGAAGTGCCTATAAAAGGAAAAAATATAAATTTAGGTGCTAATGAAATTCCTGCTTAAACCTAAGGCTTCTAAAGGGACTGATGACGTTCCTTCTAACCCTAAAAATTCTAAAGGTGCTGATGAGGTGCCTGGTTAAAAAAGAAAGCCTGACCAAGTCACCGATGAGGTGGCTGCAAAGAAACCTGTAAAGAAAAGCATACCACTGCCCCTTCCGGCTCTGCTAAAGGTGAGATAACAGTGGATAAAAAACAAAGAAAAATCTAAACACACAGAACCTCAGGGTGATAATCTCCCAGACATACAAAAGGAGTTACCATCTGTGGAGGATGTGGCAAAAGCCTGGTTTGTTTTTCAGACCCTACAGGGCATGGGGCCCTTTTTCACCACCCCGCCTTTCCTTGGCAAACCCCGTCTGCAGCTCCTCCTGATGCAGAAGCTTATGAGGGGGACGATGAGGAGGATTTTTTATGATGCTCCAGATGATATATCAGAGGACAACATCCCAGAACCTGATGTGTCCCCTGTCCCCATTTTTGGTGCATCCCCAATAGATCAGGAGGATACTTACTCCATGCTGACTTTTCTGCAACACATGGTGGACACCCTTGACCTCCCTTCTCAGGAGTCCACCCAGGAAGAGGAGGAAGACCAGGATTATAGGGAAATGAAAGGTCTCCCTGTTCCTAAAAAAGTGTTGCTTCCTGTTTATAAGGCGTTTAGGAAGAACACTGTGAAGCTTCTCCAGACCTCTACATCTTTGTCTGGGGTTGACAAAAGAATAGACAAGAAATATCAATTATCCAAAACAGATACAGCATTCCTGTACATTCCAGCCATGAAGGGATGGTACAACAGGCTGCATGTGACAAAGCAGGAGTCCCTCTCTCTCTTCTCAGCCCCCTGAGAAAGATTCCAGAAGATTGGACTTTATGGCTAAAAAAAACCTGTACCTCAGCCTCTCTTCTTACATGTCATACATAGCCAAATATCAGAAGGCCCTCTGAAATTCAGTCCTGGCCATAGCTCAGCAGGGGTCTGACTCTATAGTGCAGGACTTGGTGGAGACGGCTAAAACTGCCTTGGAAGCTACTAAGTACCAGTTCCACATGGCAGATAACAGTGATGCAGCCTTCAGGGTGATGGCCCAGGTTATCTCCCTTAGGCGATTTGCATGGCTGAGGACAACTAATCTAACACAGAACACCCAGTCCAGGGCCATGGACCTTCCTTGCAACCAGAATGTCTTGTTCGATTCTAGAACAAAAGACTACATGAAGAAGGTTGATGAATACAAAACAACCTACCAAAGCAACACAGCAAAAGTGAAGCCTCCTGCTGCTCACAAGCCTCAAAGTGAAGGAAACTGGAGCAGAGGATACTTCCCTAGGCCCTGTTTTCCCTTACTCCTCAGTTTGACTATTCTCAAATGAGAGGTTGCTACAGAGGAAGAGGCAGGAGAGGTCAGAGGAAATCTGCCTCTACCCCCACTCCTGCAACTCAGCATAAACCCTGACTTAACTGTCCAGGTCGTCTCCCCTCTGCCTGTAGGGGGCAGGCTCTCTCACTACCTCCAGTCCTAGACCCTCATCACATCAGACAAATGGGTGCTGGAGGTAGTGGAAAATGGCCTGCCATTTCAGTTCAAAAAGATGCCAGCCCTCAGGGCACCCAGCTGTCCAAATCACTAACCCCAACAGAAAGGCTTCTGTTGGAGCTAGAGGTGAAAAATCTTCTGGCAGCAAGGGTGGTAGAGAGAGTGCCCACCCTTCAGCGGGGCAAAGGCCTCTACTCCAAATACTTCCTGACACAAAAGAAAAATGGGGAATAGCGACCTCTGTTAGACCTCAGATACTTAAACAAGCAACTTCTGAAACCCAAATTCAAATGGTAATACAGTCCCTTCAGCAGGGAGACTGGCTAGCCTTCCTAGACCTCAAGGACACCTACTTCCTAATTCCAATAAGGCAGTCCCACAGAAGGTTTCTGAGGTTCAAACTTCCATCGGGTCACGACCAGTTTGTATACATGCCCTTTGGCCTGAAATCTGCACCAAGGGTATTCACCAAATGTCTGGCTGCCATGGCAGCACATCTAAGAAAACAGGGAATCTCAGTCTGTCCTTACCTGGATGACTGGCTCATAGTGGGGAAAAAACACTCTACAAGTAGAAGAGGCCCTCTGTCCAACAACGAACGCTGTACATTCTTTGGGGTTTCTTATAAACCAGAAGAAATCTCACTTGGAACCAACCAAACTCCTTACTTTCATAGGAGCACAGTTGGATACTCGGCAGAGCAGGGCACTTCTTCCACCAGAAAGAATCCAGAACTTTTTGTCAGTGGCAAATTCCTTCGTTCTGCGTTAGCCCAAGCCGGCCAAACACTTTTTGAGGCTCCTGGGACACATGGTATCCATGACAGCCGTGATCCCAGGAGTCAGATTCAGAATGAGGGACATACAGTATCACCTGCTGTCTCACTGGTCCCAAAGGAGCAAATCCCTATCCAAACTGATTCTAGTCACAAAGACATTCCTTCAGACCCTGCACTGGTGAAGGAAACAGCCAACCTCTCTGTAGGAATTCCCTTCTAAGCACCTTCTCTCACAAAAATCATCACTACAGATGCTTCTTTGCTGAGATGGGGAGCTCATCTGGACAGTACTTTCATCAGTGGTACCTGGACTCCAAAGGAGTTACAGGCTCACATCAGTCTGCTGGAGCTCAGAGGCATTTATTTGGCACTGAAGGCTTTTGCTCCACAAATAAAGGGCCACACAGTACAGATCAGGACAGACACCACCACTGCAGTGTTTTACATAAACAAGCAGAGTGACACAAGGTCCGGTGTCCTGTGTGTGGAAGCCATGAGGATCTGGTGTTTGGCCCACTCCCTGGATGTCAGTCATTCAGCCATACACCTTCCGGGCAAGGACAACACCTTGGCAGGTACCCTCAGTCACATCAACTAAGGGCACAGCGAATGGTGTCTGAACAAGCAAGTGCTGGCCACAGAGTTCAGAAGGTGGGGCATGCCAGAAAGAGATCTTTTCGACACTCACCTCAACCATCAACTTCCTGTGTATTACTGCAGGCCTTCAGTTCTGGGAACTCTCCCAACGGATGCTCTTGCTTTGGGCTGGTCAGAGAAGTTTCTTTATGCTTTCCCTCCCTTTCCCCTGATTTTCAGAGTGTTACTGAAACTCCAAGCTCAATTAGCAATAATGATTCTGGTGGCACTGGACTGGCCAAGGCAAGCTTGGTATAGTCTCCTGCTAACCCTCTTTATCAGCAAACCCATTCACCTTCCACTCAGTCACTCACTCCTTACACTCCCTCAGATAGGAGTCACTTATTCCGAACTGAAGTCTTTTCACCTCAAAGCTTGACTTTTGAGGAGTTAAGAGTTCCCTGTCACTCAGTACTCTGAACAAGTCCTGAAGATCCTGAGGATGGCCAAAAAGCCTAGCACAAAATAGACCTATGCAGCCAAATGGAAGAGATTTTCCCTCTGGTGCAAGAAGACACAGATTAATCCTCTCAGAGCTTCAGTTTCTAATCTCTTGGATTATATTGCACATTTTCAGGCGTTAGGCTTTCTTTCCTGAAGCTTCATCTGGCTGCAATCTCTGCCTACCTTTCCATTGGAAAGAACAAATCTGTTTTTTCCCCAACCGGTGTTTAAACAGTCTTTTAGAGGCCTCCTTCATCTGCAGCCCCCAATCAGGGAACCTGTCCCTCCTTGGAATCTTAACCTCTGTATTGCCAAGCTCATGGAACCACCCTTTGAACCCATGGCTACGGACCATATTAAGTATGTCACTTGGAAAACTGTGTTTCTAGTAGCTGTTACCTCTGCAAGGAGAATTTCAGAGCTACAGGCACTGGGCAGACTGGTTGGGCCAAGCGGTCCTTATCTGCCGTCTAATTCTATGTACTGAGCCCAACTACATTGCCCCTCATAGTGCTGTTGCTAGCCTTGCTTGTAGAACAGAAAGCAGCTAACTAAAAGAAGCTACATTTTCTTCTTAATTTAAAACGTATATCTCAGCAGGAGTCGGTGTCTGTTAAGATTAAGTAGACAAATAACTTTATTAGAAGTAGAAGGGGACTTATTTAGGGTTAAAAAAAAAAAAAAGAAGGAAGGTCAGTGTGTATTCTGTGCAGTGAAAGGTACTGTATCAGCTGACTTTGCTAAACCAGTAGGAGGAAAGAGAGCTTACCTGGGGGTGTGATTTAGACACTATAAAAGCAGGTGAGTCAAATTACAACTTCCTGTTGCTAGCATTTTTTCTTACTAATTGTCCTCCATCCCACCCACCCAAAGCCAGTTCTACTTTTATAGCCACTGGATTTGACTGTCAACAGGAACTTCCTGTTTGGCAGTAGGAAGGAAAGGATCATAGAGAAACATTGGTTTTGTCAACCCTAAAGTAGAAAAAAGTAGCTCTACTCCCCCAGCTGCTGGTGGTCTGATATTGAGCAAGGAAGAAGGAGGCTACTGAAGAAGATAGGAAGTTGCTGTCCCAGAACAGGAAGGGTGAGAGTTGTAAGGACAGGAGAAGTATCCAGAGAAACAGTAGGGGACACAAAATAAGACATGATAGGAGTGGTGCAGTGCAATGGCTGTGGGGCGGCAGTGTTCCGGGAGACATTCTGGAGGCTGCGATGCTGCCCTATTTGCAGGCACCTCTCTGGTCTGAGAGAGGAGGTTGCCTGTCTCCAGGCTGACCTGGCTAGGATTCGTGAAACCTCCTTCCCCACCCAGGGACCACCAGGGCCAATGCCACTACCTCAGAGGTTGCCAAGAAAGAGGAGAGGCTGGACCAGGGTGGGCTCAAGGAGGGAGAGGGTGGTGGAACAGAGTTGCATCCCTCCAGCTGTACCTCTCCACAATTCATTCGCTCTTCTGGTGGATAGTGGTTCCTCTATGGAGGCACCTGCAGTGGAGACCAAGTAGGATGCTGGGAACCTTCACAAAGGAGACCCAAAGGAGGGTGGCATGGGACCCCACAGGGGAAGGAAACAACTCCTGGTGGGGGACTCAATCATTAGGGGGGTAGAAATAGGGGAGGAAGGGAGAGGGAGGTAAGATGCCTTCCTGGTGCCATGGCTTGGAGGGACAGGAAGCGAATCCTCAGGATCGTGGGAGGAGCTGCACGAGGGAGGGAGCTGGATGTCATTGTCCACCTAGGGACAAATGACCTGGCTAGGAATGGGATCAGAGCAGTGCAAGAGGAGTTTGTAGAGTTGGGAAGGAGCCTTAGACAAGTAGCGCATACGGTAACCTTCTCGGAGGTGCTGCCTGTCTATGGCAAGGGAGATGCTAGGGCACTTCGCACCAGGGAATTCAATGAGTGGTTGAAAAACCTGGTGTGGAGCTCAGGGTTTGGCTTCATTGGGGACTGGGACACCTGAGGGATGCAGACCTATACTGATGCGATGGTCTGCATCTGTCCAGGGGAACCAGGATCCTAGGTGAGAGGTTTGAATGCTTCATTGGCAAGCATTTAAACTAGCCAGGGGAGGCACTGAAAAGAAGCAGGGAAATCCAAGCCTCCCCCCACAAAACATGGTGATTAGTGAGGTAAACACCAAGGTACAGAAGTTATTAGGGAGCAGAACAGATTTAAATGTAAAAAAAGGCAAAGGCAGTAAGGACAGAAATGGAGCTAAAAGGGGTAAGGCTATCAAAAAGTGGAGGGTGATGAGTACCAATGCCCGTAGTCTGTGTAACAAGCTCCCTGAACTAGTGGCCTTGATGGAAGAGGGTTGCCTGGATATTGTGGCAGTCACAGAAACATGGTACACAGAGAACCACGACTGGGATGTCAACATACCAGGATACACAATCTACAGGAGGGACAGGGAGGGTAAAAGAGGAGGAGGAGTAGCTCTCTATGTAAAGGAATTGATCAAAGCAACAGAACTAGAGAGTAAACAGGGAGCAGATGAGGCACTTTGGGTCACCCTGGAGACAGGAAATGGCACCACAATCCGCATGGGGGTTGTATACAGACCCCCATCTCAGGAGGAGGGAATGGACAAGGAAATGATAGAAGGCTTTCTTAGAATGGCAGAAAAAGGGGAGATATTGTTGATGGGGGACCTGAATATGCCAGATGTTAACTGGAGCACGCTTGCTGCAGGCACATCCAAGAGCAGGGTCATTCTTGATGCCCTACAGGGGGCATGCCTCAGACAGCTAGTATCAGAACCCACTGGGAGGAGCAATCTTAAACCTGGTACTTTCAAATGGGGATGGAGAAGAATCTCAGATTTAGAAGTGGTAGCCATCTGGGAACAAGCGACCACCAAACAGTGTGGTTCACGATAAACACAGCTATACAATCAAGCCATACAAAAGCAAGAGTATTAGACTTTAGGAGGGCTGACTTTGGGAAATGAGAGATTGCCTCAGAAAAGCACTAGCAAACAGGCAAGAAGGAGGGGTGGAGGAACAATGGGGAGTGATCAAAACAGCCATCACAGAGGCAACAAGCCTTTGTGTAAAGCAAATCAATAAAACACAACGAAGGAAAAAACTACTATGGTTCACAAAAGAGGTGGCAGGGAAGGTTAAGGAGAAAAGGACAGCATTCAGGAAATATAAGGAAACACAGAAGGAGCAGGACAGAGAACTTTATCAGTTAAAGCAGAAAGAGGCTGGGACGGCAGTCAGAATAGCAAAGGCCCAAACTGAGGAAAGGATAGCCAATTCTGTTAAGAAGGGGGATAAGACCTTTTATAGGTACATTAGGGAGCGAAGAAAACCAAAGGAGGGATACTGAAGCTTAGTAAAGGGAGGGAATGTGGATAGAGGGTGACAGTGAAAAAGCAGGGATACTGAACGAATATTTCTGCTCAGTATTCACAAAGGAAGAGGAGGGGAGTTACCTAAACCAAACAAGAGAAACACTCTGAAGACGGGGGTCGATACCAGTCCATTTACAGAAGAAAGGGTTCTGAAAGAACTAATAAAATTGAAGGTGGACAAAGCAATGGGGCCTGATGGATTCACCCAAGAATTCTAAAAGAACTAAGGGTAGAACTAGTGACATCGCTGACTACTCTCTTTAACAAATCATGGGAGGATGGGGTGGTACCGAGGACTGGAGGAGGGCAGATGTGATTCCTCTTCACAAAGTGGGAGCAGGACAGAGGCAGGAAACTACAGACCAGTTAGTTTGACCTCAGTGGTAGGGAAATGATGGAATCACTTCTGAAGGAAAGAATTGTTGAGTACTTAGAGGCCAGTGGGGCACAGGACGCAGGCAGCATGGATTCACGATGGGAAGGTCGGGTCAGACTAATCTAATAGATTTCTTTGACTGGATGACCAAAGTAGTAGACCGAGGAGGGCTGTGGACATAGCCTACCTAGATTTTAGCAAGGCATTTGATACAGTCCACACAAAGATTAATACACAAGATAGCCAGCCTTGGAATGGGTCCCAAGGTAGCCTGGATAAAAATTGGCTAGACAACAGGACACAAAGGGTAGTAGTAAATGGAGTACACAGTGAAGAAAGGAGGGTTACTAGCGGGGTACCGCAGGGTTCAGTACTGGGGCCGGTCCTTTTTAATGTCTTTATATGTGACATTGCAGAGGAACTGGAAGGAAAAGTATGTCTCTTTGCAGATGATACAAAGATCTGCAACAGGGTTGATACACAAGATGGAGTGGAAAGGATAAGAAGGGACTTGGCAAGGTTGGAGGAATGGTCAAATGTATGGCAGCTCAGATTCAATGCAAAGAAGAGCAAGGTAATGCACATGGGAAACAAAAACCCAGGGGAAGCGTACACAATGGGGGGTGAGATACTGACAACAGTAAAATAGAAAGGGACCTGGGGTAATCTATATCAGATGACCTAAAGGTGGGCACAAATGTGAGAAGTCAGTAAGGAAGGCTGGGGGATACTGGGATGCATAGGAAGAGGCATCAATAGTAGAAAACAGGAAGTTGTTATCCCTCTGTACAGACAGTTGGTGAGACCCCATCTGGAGTACTGTGTGCAGTTCTGGAGACCCCATCTCCACAAAGACATAGACAGAGTGGAGGCTGTCCAGAGGAGGGCAACCAAAATGGTGCAGGGTCTGCACCAGAAGACATACGAAGAAAGACTAAAGGAGCTTAATATGTATACTCTTGAGGAAAGAAGGGAGAGAGGGACATGATAGAAACTTTCAAGTACCTCAAGGGAATTAACAAAGTCCAAGAGGGTAGCATCTTCCAGAAAAAGAGATGTGCAAGAACAAGGGGACAATTTGAAGATAGAGGGGGGACGGCTCAGGGGTAATGTGAGGAAGTATTTTTTCACTGAGAGGGTTGTGGATGCATGGAACAGCCTCCCTGAGGAGGTTGTGGAGTCAAGAACAGTGGTGGACTTCAAGAATGCATGGGACAGGCATAAGGCAGTCCTTGGGGTGGGTAAGAGGAAGTAAGCTGTTGGTTAACTAGGATCTGCAGCTTATCTGTTAGGTAGGAAAATGGGCAGACTAGGTGGGCCAAGCGGTCCTTATCTGCCGTCAAATTCTATGTTTCTATAGGGATAAGATTGAGCTCTGGACAAACATGAAATTCCTTGCCTAAGGTGATCTCAGGGTTCCACCTCAATCAGTACATCACCGTACCAGTGTTTTTCACTGAGATATCCACTCCAGGGGAGCAGAAGCTCCACAGTCTGGATGTCAAGAGGGCCCTGCTTTACTACTTGAACCACACCTAGCAGTTCAGGGGCTTCTCCACACAGCTGTTCCTCACCTATGGGGAGGTAGGAACCATCTCTCACTGGATAGTCTCCTGCATTCGGTTCTGCTATGACAAGGCTAGTAAACAGCCCCCAGAGGGCCTCAGGGTCCACTCTATTAGGGGCACCGCAGCCTCTGTGGCAGCAGCAAGGGACATTCCCTTACTGGATGTCTGTAAAGCAGCTACTTGGAAGACTGTACACACATTCACAAAGCACTGCTGCCTAGATGTACAATCTAGATCTGATGCCAAATTTGGCAGGGCAGTTCTGCAGAGCCTCTTTCCTAAGTAGATTCTCTACCCGCATCCCAACTGCACTGCTTTATAGTCTGCTAATGTCATTGATGCTAAAGGACTCCTGGGGGGGAGAAGAAAAAATTATTCACTGTAGTAATCTTCTTTCATCCAAGGGATCCTTTAACATCAGTGAGCTCCCACCCATCCTCCCCAATAACCTTAAAGAAGAGGACTCTTCTCCTTTTTCTTCTACTAAATTTGTTGTTTTAAACTTTGAATTACATTTAGAGCAACATTTACATGTTCTGTTGTTCTGGTTCATGCTGTTGCATGTTTTTTAAATCCTGTTGGTTCATACCTAGGTGGGCATGTACCCAATCTAGCGAAACAATTCTGTTGCCATCTACACAGCCTCTGCTTGGCATACCCACAAGTTTTCTCTGACTGGCTAATTCATAAACTCATTACCATAATCTCCACCTCCGGGGCAGTACTACCTGGTCAGCTCACTGCTAATGTTACTGATGCTAAGGGACACCTTGGAAGAAAGATTACTGCGGTGAGTAATTTTTTCTTCTGTCCACTTCTCCTCTGACACTGAATACACCTCTTAGTGCATCCTTGTGGGGACGATACAGGAGCTGCGCTTGTCCCACTTTTCAGGACGCAGTCCTGCCCGATAGACGCTGTCCTTCCTTGGGGTGTACAGTTCTGACTCTGTGGTTATTCCTCTGTGGCCCCAGCCATTTGCGGAGGCATCACGGAATGTCTTATTCCATCCCTCTGCCCCCTCTCCAGCCCCAAGAGACTACCAATGCATATATTACGCACCCCTGGGGTCTCCAGGAGCCATTTCTCACCCTATGTTTGGGGTCCAGCTCTTGGGCCCCGTTTCTGGGTGTCACGGCCCACAGCACAACCGTCACCCTGAGTCAGACTCAGTTGAGTTTTACTGTTGGGGTAGAAACATTTTTTCGATTGCAGCACTTTTCTGTGCATTGCTGCACATGAGGCACACATGGCATCCTATGACAGGCACCTGTGGATGATGCGGGGACAGCTGTTGGCGTTGACAGACTGTGATGCAACCAGACAAGCCATTAGCCTTTCTGCCTGGGGTCTGGAGCTGGCAAGACAACAGTTGAGGTCATCTTAAGACACCAACAAGGTAGCCTCCAGACTGGTAGGAACTGCGGTCTACGTTAGGCTGATGGCGTGGCTTCACTTTTCCAGGTTATCACCCTTGGCCCGGCAGAGGGTGGTCCTCTCAAAATACCAGGGGGCCCATTTCTTCTGCAGGGACAGACGAGATCTTGCAGGGCACCTTCCTGCTCCCATTCCACGTGAGCATGTGAGCCTCCACCTGCCCCTGATGACGCTTGGGCCTCTGCAGACCCGTGAGAGGCCCCCCACCTCTGTGTCTCCCCCAACGGAGGCTGAGGGAACAAGCATTGTGGTGGTGACTTGGCACTCTGACCCACCCATGATGAATGGTGAAGTTTGATTCTTGAAGATATGAACATTTTGTATTCACCACAATTCTGGAACTTCCAGAATATTGTCACCAATCATCACTGCTTCCCCATGTACCTTCCTCTGCAGTGGGAAGGCTTCTGGGCAGTGTCTTCTTCCTTCTGCCGTCCCCTTATTTTCGCCACTAAAAAGGGGTGGGCCAGCCCACCGGCATAGCGGTAGCACTACTGCTTGCGACACCAGCAACCTGGGTTCGATAGTGAGCCAGGGCTGCTGGAGGGCCGGCCAGGGGGAGAAGGATCAAGTACCTGGAGGGCTGCTTTCCTTCTCCGGGAAGGGAGGGCTGCTTTCCCTGCTGCTGTACCACCACCTGGGTGACCACAAGTGGAGGTGCAGTCAGGGAAGCAGAATTCAGGGAGAGGCGGATGTCGGCCAAGGGTCCGGAGTGAAAGCACATCTCAGCATGCTTTCGCCTCTTTGGTCCCTCCATGTGTGTCGGCATCTGCAGGAGTGGGGCCAGGAAAAACGCGAAAAGCCCCGCGTCTGCTCCTGAAGACGGGTCCCGGTGAAAGGGGGGGGGGATGGAGGAGCTCTGCAGTGTCTGCTCCACCTGAAGTAAGGGGGGGGTGGGGACCCCCCACCCACCCCACTCTGGTGGTAATCCGAGTGCTTGAATTAGATAGTGAGCGGGCACCTGTAGGAGCGAAAGTTCTCTGTGCCCTGGCGTAGCCTGTGTGGTCGCATTGGGAGTCCTGAAGAGAGGAGCGGGCGTGGTGAAGAAAGGGGATACATCGGGGCAAACTTCTGAGGGGTCTTGTTCACCTTTCTTGCCACTTGTGGCCCCCTCATCCAAAAATGTGTTGTTTGGACTCGTTTAGTCCTCTGTTTTTGTGGGGAGAAGGCAGTTCTGCCTTGGGAAACTTGCCCTTCTTTATTTTCATGACATTTGGTGATAAGTATAAAAATGTTTTCTTTTTAAGTATGTAGGTATTTTCCAAATACATACTTGAATTGGAGAATCTCTTCTGATCCTTGTATTTCCTAAACAAAAAAAAAAAGTCACTGTTTTTCTTTCCCTGAGAGAGTCAGAGATGGGCAGAGACGACTCACTCTGTTTGGGCTCCAGTAACGCCCACCACTACCACACTTCTTTCCTAGTGGGAGGGATCTGTGTTTTTGCCATTTGATTTTCTCTTCTGATCCCTCAAAGGATTGAGCTTGCTGTGTGGATCGCCTGGTTTTTTTTTTTGTTTTTTTAACGGCCCTTTTTTCTCCAGATTTTACCTCCCTATGCAGCCAGCTGCACCCCTCTCTCTCTTAATTCCCTTTGGGATTTTCCTGCAATCTTAGAATTAAAAGAATGGAGTCCCCTTGGGATCCCTGTTCCTGCCCTGCTTCTTTTGAGGTCCCCTGTCCTCGGCCTGGCCCTTTGGAGTACCTTCTGTCGGTAGTTTCTAGTTTTTTAGAAACTGAGTTTGTCCTGACAACCACAGCCCTGGCTTAGCCTCAGACCTTGGGATTATAAGGCTGTCCTTTCTCCCATATTACGTCTTGGTCATATGGGACCCTTAAAACCGTACCTACTGCCTCCTACTTCCTCAGATGGACATCCACACTTGCCTGTGTTTTCCCCAGGGTCCATAGCTCTTCTCTTTACATGCCAGAGAAGTACTCCTTTCCTTGCAGTCCTTTCTGGGCTTGTCCCTTAGTTTTAGGGATGGCCTTTTCTTCTGGCTTGCTAGCTCGGGTAGTGTTAGACATATTCAGGTTGGAATGAGCGCTAGCTAGCTCTTCTGACACATTCTTTCTGACCAAGGACTTGGGGTTCTTACCTGTCTCCTCCCACCCCCACACACACACTTTCTACCTCTCTCTCTCTCTCTCTGGCCTGCTCAGTTGCTCTGGTCATCTTTTGGCTATCCTAAAGACCCTTTCCACAGAGTTTCTTATATTATCTCTTCTGGTCAGTTTTTATTGATTTGTTTTATATCCTATATCTTTTTTCTTATCCCTTGCCCCCACCCTTTCTATCTTTTTACCCTTTTTTCCTCTACTAGGTAGAAAGAACTTTGGTGGAGAGGGTGCCAATATTGGTTACTGGCCACTCATGAGCGCCACGTCATTTGCCTCATGCAGTGCCATCCCCGAACTCCGCTCCCTTCCTCCAAAAAGCTCTTGAAAGCATGTGCTCCTGCGGGGGCGTAGCGCCTCTGGCACAGATCCACCAATGATGAAGATATTTTGGAAGATCAAGAATTATGATGAGTAAGTAATGTTCATTTTCAGAGTCCATATTGGTCTGGCTTGAGCCAGTTGTAAAGAGGGCGAAGTATCCTTTCACTGACATTTGGACCAGAATGAATCCCTTGGGGTTGCATTCCCTGTAGCTGAGGTCATTTTGGGACCAGCCCTGGAGCTTTGGCAGCATTCTGCCTGCATGGTCTGCAAGTATGTGGTCCCCATGGGTTCCCTTTCATGGTTTTTGGACCACACTCCTTGGAGAGGTTGGTTACGGATTTGGTGTTTTTCAGATCTGGACACCAGGGGACATGGGCATGCCTCTAGACAAGGAGTCCTGTAAGACTGACCCCTGTGACTAGGTTGAATAGGACCCTGTCCCGTTGTTATGGAGAGTTTGAATGCAGGGTTCTGTTCTGTTCTTTCCTTTCTTGTCTCTTGTCTGTCTGGTTGCACAATCAGACTTTCCTATGAGAACTAGGATTTGATCACCCCGACAGTCTCGCAATTCTCCGCCTCTTGCTATCTCTCAACCTTCACTTGCTGTTCTGTCTTTTCCTCCCTTGCATATCTACTGGTATTAAAATATATGCAAATCATTATGTGGAAATGTAACTGATATTGGGATCCCTTTGTTTAGAAATTGTATAGTGTTACTGTTGAAATATGTATAATTGTAGTTTGAGATGTTTGCAAAAAGCTATTGGGAAGTCAAGGGGTTAACCCGAGAACAGTTTTTAAGCCCTTTTTCAGAAGCTGTGGAGAAGGGGCCTCAGTTCTGGGACATTGTGTTTTGCTGCACCTGCATGAAATTGACAAGAACATGTTAGAAAAAAACAGGATGCTTGTTGGGGGGTTGCAAAGACTTATTATAACAGAGCTGCAATTTCTTGTAAGAGACGGAGACAGAGATTGAAGGAAAACTCAGCTGGATCTTCTCTGTTTATTCTGCCTTTGTAAATAGTTATTCTTAACAATTTTATTTTTCTTACGTTGCTGATAATGCTAATAAACACTTTTTGCGAATTCTACAACTGCTCCTGGTTTTTCCTATGTTTCCTGACCTGTGCCTCGACGACAACCCCACCACTAGAAAGGTGTATGTTGCAGTGTCTCTGGGTCTCCGTCAGGCTAGCTGTGCTTTGATGATGGCCAACTTCAACCACTCCCTAATGGGAGATTTTCTTCAGTGGTATCTCAGTCATAAGGTTACACCATAGGAATCTTCACCATCGGAGACATGGCGCCCAGTCATCTACCTCTGGGTTGGCTCCTCTTCTGTCATCAACTGGCTCGTCGATGGCTATACCTTTGTGGTCTGGCCCTTCATTTCTGAGGGCTACAGGCTTGTCGAGCACTCAGGATGGAGGGCCATCAACTTCTGTACTGTTGAACCCCCCCCCCCTCCGGCAACTACAACTGTGGATCTGAACAAAGTACTTGTCAAATTCTCTAACATACTCGTTCAACAGTTCACTCCCTTCACTTGGTCTTCACCGGCACTACCGACGATGACCCCATCGTCAGCACCTGTTCATCATCCATGGGAGGCTCCCCGTGGACCACCGACCACTCTGACGCCAGACAAGGATGAGGAGGTCAGCGTCGAGGAGGAGTATCATCCTGAACTCATCCTGCCAGATATAGAGAAAGAGGAGGAAATCCTAATTCCTGACAGGTCCACTGTCTCTTCAGTCAGTGAGGACTCCGTCAAACATACGTAATGTCATGAAGCAATTGTCTGCCACTGTGGGCTTCCAGACTGAGGAGGAGGATGTCTCCAGTAAAGACCTGGTGGACTTCCTGAATCTCCCCATAAGATTATCCCTCCTGTTTTGCCAGCCCTAAAGAATGCAACCACGGCAGCCTGGCTCAGACGAGACACGGTGCCAACTATGCCACGCAGAGCAGACAAGCTTTACAATGCGGCCCCGGGCCTTCCTTATTTTGCTGCCCAGGTCAAAACTGACTCAGTGGTCATCATGGGCAAGGCTGTCGCTCAGGTCATTCCAGATGGTTCCCAGAAGCAGGAATTGCTTGTGTTTACAAACTGTGGAGGATGTCAGCAGACATCTTTGCAGGGCCCTATACAACTTGGCCAACACAGTGGCCAGGGCAGCTGCCACGGGCATATGCCTTCATAGGCACTCATGGCTCAGGGTGTCTGGATTTGCAAGCTGATGTGCAAAATAAGGTGTTTTAATGCCCCTTTCAGTGGCACCAAGCTCTTCAGCCTTGATGTCCAGGACCTTATTAATGATCTGTAGACCTCTGGCACAGCTATTAAGGCTGTGCATTCTCTTTACTGCACTCAGTCCCGTGGTAGAGGGTGGCCTACTTTTCGTAGACAGGCCAATAGGCCAGGCTCAGGCCCCCATACCCAGGGTAAGCGCAGAGACCAGGTATCCTTGTCCGCCCCCTCCAGTGCTGGAGCAGCAGCAGAGCATCCCATAAATGACAGGGCCAGCCACCTCGGCCAGTCCCTCGTCAGTTTGACTTCTTGCCAGACCCTCCCCCTCCTCTGTCCCTGACCCAGGAGGTGGTGGTCGGAGGTTAGTTCTCCCTCCATTTGAATCGGTGGAGAACCATAACTTCAGATGCATGGAACTTGCAGATCATAGAGACAGGTCATATCCCGGAGCTCATCCAAGTGTCTCCAGATACACCTCCCCCAACCTCCAACTATCCCCCGGCCCCCTTGTCTGTTCTCCAGGAGGAAGTACCATCTCTTCTGCGCAAGCAGGCAGTCAGATTGTTGCCAAAGCGGCGGAGAAACCAGCGGTTTTATTCCAGGTTCTTCTTGGTCCCCAACAAGACCGGAGGTCTGAGACCCATTTTAGATCTGAAGGACCTCCATCTCTTTGTCCAGTACAAAATGTTCCGGGGGGGTGACTTCGCCATGTCTCATGTCCTGCTCAAAACCGGGGACTGACTTTGTTCACTGGACATGCAGGACGCAAACCTGCACATTTCGGTCTTTCCTTCTCACAGGAGGTTTCTCCGCTTTGCCTTTCAGGGTGAGCATTACAAGTTCAATGTGCTGCCCTTTGCTTATCCTCTGCACCACATGTCTTTACCAAATGCTTAGCAGTGGTCGCAGCAGTTCTCAGAAGAGAGGGACTGTATGTCTTCCCTTACCTGGAGGATTGACTTCTCAAGGCCCCATCCAGGGAGCAGCTGTAGCCGACTCTGGAGTGCACTCTACATCTCTTCCACTCTCTGGGTATAATGGTCAACCTGCCCAAGTCTGTGCTAGTTCCGTCCCAAAGACTGCAGTACATCAGGGCGGTTCTGGACTCCAAGCAGGGGAAGGCCTTATTACCCCAAAACAGGGCAGAATGCCTTATCCCCCAGGCTCAAGAGGTTGCCCAGAGTCTGTACATTCCTGCCAGACTGTACCTCAGGCTACTGGGGCTAATGGCAGTAGCCATTCCCACCGTTCCTCTAGCCAGGCTTCACATGCGAACCCTCCAGTGGACCCTCAGAGTGCAGTGGGACCAGGGTACTGACGAGTTAAACCAATAAGTAATGGTCTCTTCCCAAGTTCGCAAGTTACTGCAGTGGTGGATGGACCTCTCAAACCTTCTTCAAGGTTTTCCCTTTCAGATCTCCCCGCTTAAGATTCTAACCACAGATGCTTCAGGGCTAGGTTGGGGAGCACACTTGGGTCCTTTCCAAACCCAGGGCTCTTGGTCCCAGTGGGAAACCGCCCTGCATATCAATGTCCTGGAGATGAGTGGTGCTCTATGCCTTGCAGGCTTTTCAGGAGCATCTGACTCCAGGCCAGCTGCTGGTGCAGTCGGACAACCCGAGTGTTGTCTACTACATCAACAAGCAGGGTGGGACTCACTTGTACTCCCTTTGCAGGGAGGCCATGAGAGTGTGTATTGGGCACTAGAGCACAATCTGACAAACTCTGCAGTCCTCGTGCCAGGCGTCCTAAACACCCTGGTGGACAGTCACATCAGGACTCAGTCCAGAATGTACGAATGGGAGCTTCTCTCATCTGTAGCAGAAGATCTGTTCAACAGATGGGGTCATCCACAGTTGGACCTTTTTGCGTCCCCACTCAATGCAAAACTGCCCAATTTCTGCTTGCTAGATCCAGGGCCTGGAGTTTTCTGGAGAGATGTGTTGTCCCTCTCCTGGAGCGGGAGATTTCTGTATGCATTCCCTCCATTTCCAGTAATACAGAGGGTGCTGATCAAGCTGCAAATGGGGGAGGGGGGGCAGCATGATTCTGGTAGCCCCATTCTGGTCTCACCAGATATGGTTCCCTCTTCTTCAGCAGCTGGCAGAGGAACCTCCAGATCTTACTTTGAGAGGGCTCTTGCAGTAGGTAATTAACATTAGGACTAAGCCACCAAGTGCTAGGGCCACACAGAAAACTTTAGCTAGCCGTGTCTGGCGGGGGACCACCCACTCGACGTCACGTGACCAACGTCCACGTGATGGTATATAGTGAAAAGTCCTCACGCCTGCCCTCCAGTTCTTTCCCACCATCGACCTGCGCATATCGGACCTCGCAGAGAAAGTTGCTACTGTCTACGTAATTTTGGCTGAGTATTTCTACTCCTTTTTCTTTTATTTCTTGGAGTGTTAGTATTTATACGTTTCGTGTATGTCATCTCCGACGCCTTCCGATTCGCACAAAAACAAGTGAGACTCCTGTGGATCTCAGCTCCCTCACAAAGTCGACCATTTCCTCTGCCTTTTCTGCCTGGGCCCAGAGCACAAGACCGAGGAGTGTAAGGCCTGCCAGAGCTTCAGACAAGCCACATGGAAACATCAACAGGCCCTGGAAGCCCATATTTTAAAACAAAAATGGCCTCCATGGAGAAGGAGCTGGAGGAACTCTGAAGTTCTTCCTCTTCATCAGAGGAACATCGCAAGAAGGATAAGGAGAGATATTGGGACTGGGATTGGTGTCCTTACCACCTGCGACTCTCTTTGGGGGGGCCACTGACATCAAGTGGCCAGCTGCTACTGCCGCTGCGGAGCTGCCTTTGGTTCCCCCGCTGGAGCTGGTCTCGGTTATGGCTGGAGTCTCCGGGAAGCTGGAGACACCTACTTACCCCAGGCCCATCAAAACCACCAGGTCTAAAGTGAGTGGCAAGGCCGATAAGTCGGTCGTCAACTCCTCTGACGACTGCCCAGCCACAGCTGATAAGTCAGATGCCAGTTCCACTGGCGAATGCCCAGCCCTAGACCCTCTTATCAGACCTGATGTCAAGCCTCTGGACCAGCTGCCGCCTGTGCCACAGCCTCCCTCTCCACCTCCAGTGGTAGATCCTCCGGATTTCCCTGCACACCCGGAACTGGAGGGGGGAAGAGCGGTCGCCCATCAACACCACCTCACTGCCGATGCCGTATCACCTGACATCTGGGCCCTCTGCTCCTCCCCAGATGGGACATTTCTGCCCTTTGGGGCCGATAGCGGACCCTCCTCCTGGAGGTCCAACGCCGGACCTTCCTTTGCCAGGTCCTGCCAGTGAGCCATAGGGCTCTTCATCGGGCCACTCAGACGGGCCCATGGCTGGGTCGCTCGGGTCCTCCACCGAGCCACCCGACTACCCGGTGCCGCATTATCCTTCTCCAGGGTTCCTGATGCCAGGCAGGGGATATCCATCGCTTAACTATCCGACTTCAGGCTATCCTACGCTGGGGTACCTGGCGCCAGGATACTGGACACGTCAATACCCTTGCCGGGTTACCCTCCGTCAAGATATACTTCTGTTTTTCAACTGCCCCCTCCAACACCTCCTCTGCCACCCCAGCCTCAGGTGGACTTGCAGGCAATGTTAAGCTCTTGGTGGAACAAAGCCAAGACGCAATTTTCCTCCAAACTGGACAGACATCTGGTGGCTACCCCTTCGACAGTCCCCTAAGAACCAATGACAGAGTCTTTTTCATCGGCAGAGTCTCGCCCATCGACCTCCGGCAAGTTTCATGAGACCATCACTTTGCGCGACCATTCCAGGGGGCTCCCAGTGGCCATTGAGATTCCACTTCGTAAGGCTAGAAGATCCGATAGGAGTTTGACGTTGGAACCAGAGTACGTCCCCTCTCCATCAGGCTCAGATTATGAGTCCCCTAATCCGGAGGAACCCAAACCGAAGGAATCTCCCAAGTCCCCTCCAGAGGACCCTTCCCTGGTGGAGCTCATCAGAAAGATTCAGTAGACATATGATTGGAAGACAGAGAAACAAGATCCTCAATGTCAGAGACTCGCTGAGCACCTTGATTTAATGGATCCAGTCTCCAACACTCATTCCTCCGTGGATAAACCCTCACGAGGACCTAGCCTCCACTATCTGGAAACAGCCTTGTTCTCTAGCTGCCCTATCCAGAAAGGCTGACAGACTTTATCACACTCCTGAAGGTTAAGACCACTTCAGCATCCATCCCAAAGTTGACTCTGTGGTCATTAGCGTGGCTCATGATCACGCTGCCAAACCTAAACACCTGAGCACCTCCCCTTTGATCAAGGAATCGAGGCAACTAGACCAATTTGGATTCAAGTTCTGTTCGTCGTCTGCACTAGCCATTCAAGCCCATAACTGTGTGGCTCATATGGTGATCTACCAAAAGTCTATTCTAGGCCAGTTAGAATCAAAAATTGAGGCTCTACCTGACTCTGATCTGAAAACGGACATTGCTCAAATTGTCAGAACAGCCAGATCAGTCGGCCGTCATGCCCTTAGAGCCACCTGTGATGCTTCAGCCCTCAGTGTGGTGACCGCCATGAGCCTACATGGACACTCATGGCAGAGAATTTCTGGCCTGGCACCCCGAAGTCCAGTCTGCCATCCAAGACGCCCCTTTCAGGGGACCTGTTCTCTTAGAGGGTGATGTCAAAGCTACTATCACTGACTTACAAGACAAGGGAAAAGCGTTACACTCCATCCAGTTAATGTATAAGCCTCCTAATAAACCCAAGCAGCCATTTTGGAGGCACCAAAGGCATCAACAAAAACAAAAACCCAGCCGACGTAAGAACAAGCATTGGGCTTCCTTGACAGGTGCAGCTCCCCTGACCAAGTCACAGAGAGACTCCCAGGCGGCCTCTTTTACCACCCCCACTACCTCCTGTCTCGCGATAGGCCCTCCCGCCTTCACCACCAATTCAGGAGGAACCTATAAGGGACAGGTTTCCAAACCACCTATCAGGTTGGGAGGCGATCACATCAGACTTGTGGATATTTCAGTTCATAGCTCATGGTCACACAATAGAATTTCTAGAGTGACCTCCAGAAAACTCTCCAGGTCCCTCTCATCATCCTCTGGGACACATTCATCTTGTCAGAGAGGAAATCGAAACTCTGCTAAGAAAGGCAGCCATACAGCTCGTTCTCAGACCCAGGCAGGCAAGGGATATTACTCCCACTTCTTCCTGGTGCCCAGAAAGATGGGCGATCTCCGATCGATCTTGGTCCTGAGCAACCTGAGCCTGTACGTAGGAGTACAAGAGGTTCTTCATGCTGACCCTTCCAGGCTTTCTTCCCTTGCTGCACCAGGGACACTGGCTCTGCGCCCTGGATATGCAGGATGCCTACCTACATATCCCAGTTTTTCCATCCCACCGCCGTTTCCTCCAGGGGAAGCACTTTAAGTTCAAAACTCTCCCTTTTGGCCTTTCGTCAGCACCCGGGGTGTTCACAAAATGCCTAGAGGTGGTAGCTGCAGTGTTATGCTGTCGGGCCACCCATGTGTTCCTGTACCTTGACGACTGGCTCCTGTTGGCCCCATCGAGGGGCAGTCTTGTAGCCTCCTTGTCCACTACCCTGGACCTGGTCAACCAAGTGGGCATCACAGTGAATCACCCCAGGTCCCATCTTTCACCGTCACAGCACCTGCAGTTCATTAGAGGAGTGCTGGATATGGTCCAAGGAAGAGCCTTCCTCCCACCGGACAGAGCGGAAACTCTGTGAAGGCAAGTCAGCTTTGTGGCCTCCCATCGTTGGACTACGGCAAGATCAGCCCTACATCTTCTGGGCCTCATGGCAACAGCCAGTCCCGACTGTTCACCTGGCCAGACTCCGCATGCGGGTCACGCAGTGGACACTTCTGGTACAGTGGGATCAGAGGTCAGATGACTTGGATTACATAATCTTGGTCTCCAATTCTATGGCCCGAGATGTCCTAAGGTGGCAGAACCTGGACAACCTCGACAGAGATGTCCCATTTATCTTCAAACAGCATGAAGTCTTGTTGTATTATGACAATTTGCAGTTAGCTCCAGCTCTTGAACTGCCCTGGAGAGTGAAGGGTTAAATTCTATGCCAGGCATAGAACGTTGGGCTCGAGTTCGGTTGAAAACTCTGTGTCCTTTTGAAACCAAACCGTCAGATTCTTTACTCCACCTCACTGAACAGTCGCTGCTGAGATTTCTCCTTCTGCTCGGTTCTCTGCGCAGTTAAAGTTTTGGTTTTAGTCCAATTTTCGTTCCGTTTTTCGGTTTGAGACTCTGTGGTACTGTAAGTACTCAAATTAGTAGTTGTGCGGAAATTGTGAAATTTTTCCAATCGGTTTGGCTGAACCGATCTTGTAAGATCTTGAAAAAAGGAAAAGTTAGTGTGTGGTTACCGGTCCGTATCGGTTTAAAAAAAAAAACAAATGTAATTTTAGCATTTTTTTTCCATCACCCGTGACATGGTGTGAAACCGATAGGGGAGTCTTGCCTGGGGGTTGCCAATATAAAGGGTAAGTTGGTTAGGTTGGCCATGTCTGAGAAACCCAAGAAATAAAATGGGCCCACTGGGTTTCAACACTGCAGTGTGTGTGGGGAGGTCTTTGCCGATCCCCACACCACCTGTGTTTACTGTCTGGGGTTTGACCACCTCAATTCAGACTGCCAAATTGTAAGAATTTCCGTAAGTCTACCCTGGAGAAAAGGTTAGGTAGACTGAGGGATAAGGAGGCCGAGAAATCTGCTGACCCGGAAGGAGTGCCCTCTGACCAGGGCGATACTTCTTTGGGCAAGAGGAGAGCCGATCCTGAGGGGTCAGTTCCTACCAAAAGAAACCGAAAGGATAAATCGTCTGGTTCTGATCCAGAGCTGCATGTTCCATCCGCCGAAGAAATAGCCAAAGCAATTCGGATTGTGGAATCGCTTCGTCCGGTTCCGACTGATCTCGCGCCTTCTGGCAGAGGTTCGGTTCAGTCGGTTCCCCCGATTCAGGATTATTCCCCTGAAGATTTTTACGAACCAGAGTTTGATGAGGGGGATTTTGAAGAGGATGATTACGACGGTGAAAGTCTGGATGTGCCTGTGGAACTGGACATCTCCCCAGACAGACTTTCTGGTGTTTCCCCCCCTAGGCTTTCTGAGTCCCCTCCACACTTTCTGTTCTACAGAAAAGTGGCTCAAACCCTCCAGCTTCCTATTGAGGAGGCTGTAGAGGATCAAGAGGAGCCTGACTTCATAGAGATGATGGACATCTCAGAGTCTAAGAGACTGTCTATTCCTCTTCATAGGTCATTTGGGAAACAGACACAAAAAACTCTTAGGTCTCCCAACTCAGTACCTCCTGTTGACAAGAGGTACACCTTGTCAGGCCCGGATACGGAATTTCTTTACCAACAATGCAGCCATGTTGGGGTAGTGCAGGCTGCTGCCTGTGACAAGGCAAACATCCCCTTGGCTTCACACCCCGCAGACAAAGATTCCAGGAAGATAGATGCCGTGGCAAAGAGACAGTACTTGGCATCATCTTTGGGACTCAGGCAGGCTAATTATATGGCCTATACAGCCAGGTGCCAGGAGTCCAGGTGGGACACTGTACTGGCACTGGCTAAACAGGCCTACCCCCAGCTAGCCAAGGAGCTGGAGGGGGTGGCTGCTGATGGGATTGACGCATCAAAGGTGCAATTTCATGCTGCTGTGGACTCTCAATGATGTGTCATCAAGAGTCATGGCTACATCTATGGCTCTTCGGAGAATGGCCTGGCTCAGATGTACTAGCCTTTCGCAGGACACCCAGGCTAAGGCCATGGATTTCCCTGTAGTGGGTAATTCTCTGTTTGGGGAGCAGACAGAGAATTACATGAAGAAAATGGATGAGTACAGGACCACTTATAGGAGTGCCCAGGCCAAGGAGAGGCAGGCAACTCCTCAGAGGCAGCAAGCTAGGTGCAGGGGCAGGCCTCCTCTTCCTTTTCTCAGAGGGGGTTCTTCAGAGGGAGAGGCAGAAGGGGGATGAGCAGGGCTACATCCACCCCTCAGCCTAAGGCTCCTGCCAAGCAGAGACCCTGATGTGTCAGCCTGGGTCGACTGCCCCATTCCAGTAGGAGGCAGGCTGGCTTACTTTGTCCAGGACTGGATGTCTGTTACCTCGTACAGGTGGGTCCTAGAGGTAGTAAGCCAGGGGCCGGTTCTCAGTTTCAAAAGTTTTCCGAAACTGAGACTCAGATCCTTTCCACCTGCAAATACTTCAGAAACCCTTGCTCTAGAGGCAGAGGTTTTGTCTCTACTGGCTTTAAAGGCCATAGAGTTCCTACTCCATACAGGGGCAAAGGTCTATACTCCAGGTACTTCCTTACCCCGAAAAAGATAGGGGAGTGGTGACCCATCCTAGATCTAAGATACCTAAACAAGCACCTAGTAAAGCCAAAATTCAAGATGGTGACTCTGGGAACAGTTCTTCCCTCTCTGAGGCCAAGAGACTGGCTAGCCTCCCTGGACCTCAAGGATGCCTATTTTCCCATTCCCATCAGGTGCTCCCACAGAAAGTACTTCAGGTTCGAATTGCCCTCAGGCCATTATCAGTTCAGAGCAGTTCCTTTCGGTCTAACCTCAGCTCCAAGGGTGTTTACAAAATGCCTAGCAGTAGTGGTGGCCTTTATAAGAAGGAAAATTATCTGTATTTTTCCATATCTGGACGATTGGCTTCTGGTGGGCCAGACTTCAGACCAAGTCAAGTCAGATCTGCAGGTTACCCAGAAAGTTCTCACTTCCCTGGGGTTCCTTCTCAATCTTCTCAAGTCAGTTCGCGAACCAGTACAACTCCTCACTTTTATAGGAGCAGAGCTGGACACCCTCAAGGCAAGAGCCTTCCTTCCTTCCTTTGGAAAGGGCAAACGCCATCTCTCAGCTGGCCTCTTCCTTTCTCCCTCTGGTTTCTCGACCAGTAAGGCATTTTCTGCAGCTTCTGGGCCACATGGCAGCTTCCACAGCAGTGGTCCAAGGGGCCAGGTTTCAGATGAGGGACATTCTCTTCCATCTGAGAACCTTTTGGTCCCAAAGTAAAGATCCTCTTACCAAGCTAGTTCCTGTTACTCAGACCTTAGTTCAGGCCCTTCAGTGGTGGCAGGACCTGGCCAATCTGAGGCAAGGTGTTCCATTTGTCTCTCAGACTCACTCTGTGGTTCTTACCACAGATGCTTCCCTTTTGGGGTAGGGAGCCCATCTTGGGGCTCTCACAGCCCAGGAACTATGGTCCCCTCAGGAATCCCTTCTTCACATCAACCTTCTGGAGCTCAGGGCAGTACTTCTTGCCCTACAAGTTTCCTCTCAGTCAATACAGAACAAGGTGGCTCAGGTCAGGATGGGCAACACTACCACCATGTGGTATATCAACAAACAGGGAGGCACTCGGTCCATGGCCTTGTGCATGGAGGCCATGAAAGTATGGTCCCTGGCTTATTCCCTGCAGACCTCTCTAGTAGCGGTCCACCTCCAAGGAAAGGACAATGTGATAGCGGATTCATTGAGCAGGATTTCCCAGGGCCATCACGAATGGTCTCTGGATCCTTTGGTGTTGAGGGTGATCTTCTCAAGGTGGGGCACTCTGGAGATAGATCTCTTTGCAGCCCCAGACAATCACCAACTTCCTCTGTTTTGTTACAGACCCCCAGCCTTGGGTTCAGTCCCTCTGGATGCTCTGATTTTGAACTGGGAAGGGAAGTTTCTTTATGCCTTCCCTCCTTTTCCTCTATTGTTCAAGCTTCTAGTCAAGGTAAGGTCCCAACCATGCAGAGTGATTCTGATTGCTCCAGACTGGGCCAGGCAGTCCTTAGCAGTCCATCTTCCCCTGTCTCTTCCCAGGAATTACAATCTGCTAACCTCCTCTCAGGGGAGAATTTGTTACCCCAATCTCCAGTCACTCAATCTCAAGGCATGGCTCTTGAAGAGTTAAAGTATTCAGATTTACATCTGTCCCAAGGGGTTCTGGAGATCCTCAAGGCTTCTCGAAAGCCTGCCACAAGAAAAACCTACAACTCCAAATGGAAAAGGTTCAGTATTTGGTGTTCCAAGAAGCACGTTTCCCCAGACACTGCTGACTTGTCTACACTTCTGGATTACATGGTTTACCTTAATAGCCTAGGCCTCAAACCAGCAACTCTGAGTTCATTTGTCAGCTATTTCTGCTTTCCTGTCAGTGGGGAAATCTTCCTCTCTGTCATCTCACCCTGTATTTTGTAAATTTTTCAAAGGATTGCTTCATACCAGTCCCCCTTTTAGGGATCCTGCTCCTGCCTGGGATTTGAATATTTGTATTGCTCAGCTTATGCAACCCCCCTTTGAGCCTGTGTCCTCAGCAGAGCTCAAGTACTTGACTTGGAAAACTGTGTTTTTTGGTTGCTGTTACTTCTGCCAGACGTATCAGCGAATTGCAAGCCCTGTCAGTGGAGCCTGACTTCATCTTTTTTCATAGAGATAAGGTGGTCCTTAGAACCAATAGAAGGTTCCTACCTAAAGTGGTTTCTGATTGCCACTTAAACCAATCTGTCTCTTCCTGTGTTCTTCACTGATCACACCTCCTCAGGGGAACGGAGGCTACACAGTTTAGATGTTAAAAGGGCCCTTAGTTACTACATAGAACGTACAAAGGGTCACAGGTTTGACTCCCTCCAGTTGTTCCCCATGTATGGGGAAGTAGGTAAGGGAAAACCTGCCACCAAGAGAACCATTGCCAGGTGGATTGTGTCCTGTATTCAATTCTGCTAGGAAAAACTGCACCCTCAGGCCTGAGGGCTCATTCCACTAGAGGTACAGCTGCATCTCTGGCTGCAGCTAGGGATATCCTCTTGTTAGAAATCTGTCAAGCAGCCATCTGGAAAACAGTTCATACCTTCACCAAGCATTACTCTCTGGATAGCCAGGCTAGGAGTGATGCTAGGTTTGGCACAGCAGTACTTCAAAGCCTATTCCCAAAGTAGGTTCTGCCCCTCCTCCTTGGAGGTACTGCTTGGTAGTCTGGAAATTGTCAGAATACAGCAAGACGTCATGTTGTCTGAAGAAAAAATTACTCACCTTAGTAATTGTGTTTCTTCTAATGGAATCTTGCTGTATTCTGACCTCATTCCCTGCCTCTCCTCTCAGAACCTGTTTTTGGGAAGTGGGTGGGCAGGTGCAGGGTTGCACCCCAGGGGTGTCTTTACCCCACTCCTGTTGTGTTGGGTGCTTTGTATTTGTTTAAGTAAGAGTTTTTAGTTCTTATTACCTGGTTTTGGTTCTTTGGGTTTCCTGACTTGAGTCTTTTGGGAATCCAAAGTCTTTGTTGCCAGTTGGCTACTAGGAGTTACAATTTCCACATTATTTAGTCAGTGAGTTTTAGCTCATAAGAATCTTGATGGTTTGGTTTCAAAAGGACAGAGTTTTCAACCGAGCTCGAGCCCAACGTTCTATGCCTGGCATAGAATTTAACCCTTCACTCTCCGGGGCAGTTCAAGAGTCGGAGCTAACTGCAGATTGTCAGAATACAGCAAGACTCCATTAGAAGAAACACAATTACTAAAGTAAGTAATTTTTTCTTCTCCCCCACACCCTGACAACGGATGCTTCAGGACTGGGTTGGGGAGCCCATTTGGAAGATCACAGGATGCAGGGGTCCTGGTCTCAGACAGAACTATCTCTACACATCAGTGTGCTAGAACAGAGAGCAGTGCTGTATGCTTTACAGTCCTTCTAGCCCATTCCTCCTCAAACCAGGATCTCTCCTGATCCAGACAGACAACATGTGCATAGTCTGGTACCTGAACAAACAAGGAGGCACACGCTCGTAACCCCTATGTCAGGAAGTGATGCCCATATGGTTCTGGGCAGTGCACATCCCAGGCATTCAGAACGTCCTGGTAGGGACAGCCTTAGCTGCACTCAAGCCGAGGCTCACGAGTGGGAACTGAGACAGTCAGTGGTAGAAGAAATCTTCAGTCTTTGGGGTCGGCCAGACCTCAGTCTGTTTGCATCCCCATCCAACGCAAAACTACTAGTATCTGCTCGCTGGTTCCAGGGTGTGGTGCTTTGTGGTGAGACTCGCTCTCTCTTTGTTGGACAGGGAGGTTCTTGTATACCTTCCCTCCTTTTCCACTGTTGTAGAGAGTGCTGCTGAAACTGCAGGCGGAGAGGGCACACATGATCTTGATCGCACCTTACTGGCAGTGCCAAATTTGGTTCTCTCTGCTTCAGCAGTTGATGGTGGAACCTCCGGTTCCACTGCCTATCTGCCAGGATCTTCTGAGTCAGGAACTGTGCTCCCTGGTCCATCCAGGCCTCAAGTCCCTTCATCTTCAAGCATGGCACCTGCTGACATAGCTGTTTCACATTTTGGAGTTTCTTCCAGAGTGGCTAAGGTACTGGTGGAGGCTAGAAAGCCATCCACAAGATCTACCTATGCTATGAAATGGAAGAGATTTTCTATCTGGGCCACAGCTAAGGGTTGGGTCCCCTTCTCATGCCCTGTGCCGCAGGTCCTGGAGTACTTGCTGCACCTATCCAACCCTGGCCTAAGTTACTCGACTCTGAAGGTCCAGTTGTCTGCCATTTCTGCCTACCACACTCTGGTGGACGGCAAAACTTTGGCACAGTTGGAGGTATCCAAAACCTTCCTGAAAGGGATACTCCATTTGAAACCCCCGGTCAGGAACCCTGCTCCTCCCTGAGATCTGAATTTCATTCTTGAGAAACTAACTCTGCCTCCCTTTGAACCGGCTGTAAGTTGCGACATGCTCTACCTTTCATGGAAAGTGCCCTTTTTTGTTGCTATTACGTCTGCTCAAAGGATTTCCAAGCTTCAGGCCTTGATGAGTAAGGAGAATTATTTGATTTTCCATAGAGACTGGGTGGCTCTGCAAACAAATCCTTTTTTAAACTTCATTTTATTAATTTTAATATGAATATACAAAAGCATTACATTCGGTGGAGCCAGGTTACAGTTGGTCTTGCATTTACAGCATTACAAATATGTTAGCATCAGTATTAGTTGACCCCCAAGGATTGATGCATCATATGGGGTACTATCCTTGTATACAGGTTTAGAATTCAAAACATTTAGGATGGCCAGGCACATTAAACCTGTGGGATAAAGACTATTAAACAAACATTTAAGGTATTGCTATCTGGGACCTAAATAGCCACTATTCCCACTTACTTAACGTCTGGATGATAGGTAAGTTTCTTCTCCCCGAGGCTACTTCTCCACATTAAACCTACGTGGACTTAAACGTGTATGAATTTCTAAACAAAGTGACTTTTATAAACATACTCTTTGTTCACCCATGGATTAACTTGTTTGCTCTTTGCGGTATTTTACTTCATTCTTTCTACTGCGACCACCTTTCAAAACAGTTTGAGTTCACGTTGAATCAGACCATACACTTACCAGTTTACTACCCTGAGTGTTCTAATCAGGGGGAAGTAATTCTACATACCTTGTATGTACATGGAATTTTGTGTTACTACACTAACCGGATGAAGTCAGTCCACAAAACAGATCAGTTGATCTTACTTCAAGTTGGAGCTCTTGCAGCAGTCTATACCATAAGGACTATGCTGCCAGGCACTAGGACCCCATGGAAAAATCTTAGCTAGCAATACCCAGCGGGGACCGCCTCCGACGTCCACCAGTGGTATAAAGGGGCGGTCCCTGGCTCCACCTCAGTTCTTTTCCTGCCATCGACCCATGCACATCAGCTACACGGACTCCTTCTGCTACCAGTAGACTGACATTTTCAACCTTTTCATTCATTTTTTATTTTTCCAGTAAAAAGCCGCTTCTTTGTGCATGTCTTCTCTGTCTTCCACCTCTCAGCGACGTAAGTCCAAGTTCACATGCGGTGTGACAGGGTAGAATAGGACCCTGTCCCAGTTGTTATGGAGAGTTTGAATGCAGGGATCTGTTCTGTTCTTGTCTATTGTCTGTCTGGTTAGCAACCAGATTTTCTCGTGAGACCTAGGATTTAATCACCCCGACAGTCTCGCAGTTATTTGCCTCTCATTGTCTCTGTCTTCACTTGCTGTTCTGTCTTTTAACTCTCTTGCATGTCTGCTGGTATAAAAATATATGCAAATCATGTGGAAATGTAACTGATATTGAGATCCCTTTGTTTAGAAATTATGTAGTGTTTATTTTTGAAATGTATATACTTATAGTTTGAGATGATTGCAGAAAGCTATTAAAAACTCAAGGGGTAACCTGAGTACAAGTTTTAAGCCTTTTGCAAAGAGCTGTAAAAAAGGGGCCTCAGCTCAGGTACTCTGTGTTCCTGCCAGCACCTGCCTGAAATATACAAGAACACTTTGGAAGATGCTTGTTAAGAATGGGGTTGAAGGACTTAAAGACAGAGCTGCAATTGCTTGCAGAGGGACACAAAGACTGAAGGAAAACTCTGATGGATCTCCTCTTTTATTTTGCCTGTGTAAATAGTTATACTGAACAATTTTATTTTTATGTTATTGTTGGTACAAATAAATATTTTGGTGAATTCTACAACTGCTCCTAGTTTTCCTATGCTTCCTGACCTGTGCCTCACCGACAGATGGTTTTAGAAGTGGGATTTACACGTGCATATTCTGAGCCAGGAGTTTTGTGCATGGGTACTGGACCTATTACCAGGGACGATAGAGAAAGGTATGGATCTCTGCAGCAGCAAGTCCAGGAGTGATTACCAGGAGAATGGCAGCCAAACTAGCAGTGTCAGAATTCCAAGCTGAGATTGTACAAGCAAGCACAAGTTATGGAAAAAGAACAGGGAGTGACAGAACCTGAAAGCCTGATGGACTTTTTCAAATGGTGGGCTATACAACAAAAAGAGACGGAGAAGCTGAGAGAAAAAGAAATTCAACGTTTAGAAGCACAGAGGAGAGAAGAGATGCAGTGATGACTGGATGCCTTGCAAGCTATCAAAGACAGAGGATCTGGCACAGATCCAGACAAGCAACAAAACACAACCAACTTAAAAGCCATTAAACTTACAAAGTTGTGTCCCTCAGATGATATCGAGGCACAGTATACCTGACAACTTTTGAGAGAGTTGCCAAAGCAGCAGTGGACAGTCAGACTGGTACCCTGCCTGACAGGGAAAGCCCAGCTTGCTTACAACAGTATGGACACTGCACAGTCAGAAAACTATGACCTGGTGAAAAGCAAAACCTGAAAAGGTATGACATTTCAGGAGAGACCTGTAGGCAGAGATTTCGATCTCTGAAGTACAGCTCAGTCGACAATCCTTGAGAAGCCTTCACCCGACTCAGAGAACTTCTGATAAAATGGCGCCAACCAGAGGGCAGAACAGTCCCACAGATCGACACATTTGCCATGGAGCAATTCATTAACATCCTGCCTGCAGATGTGCAGCTTTGGGAAAAGGCTGTTCCTTTGGCGAGGACTACCAGATGGCCAGACAAACACCACAGCAGCAGGGTAACAGCCAAGCAACTGGTAAGACACTTTTTCCTATTTAAACTCCAAGTATGATCAGAACTCTGATGGTGGTAACAAATCTGTGCCCAAAGACGTCATTTGCTATAACTGTAATAAGCCAGGTCATATTGCAAGAAATTGCCATAAGGAGAGTGACACTGGAGCAGATTTGTCCTTGGCAAATTGGAGCAAGTACTTAATAGATGTGAAGATGGGGGATAAGACTGTAAAGGGCCTCGTTGATTCGGGAAGCAGACAGACCCTAGTGCATGTTGAAGTGCTGGGAAAACACTGTGCAAAAGGACCGGGTACTGGTGTCATATGCATCCACGGGGACACTCGATATTGTCCCCCCACCCAAGTGACTCTGACCATTAGGGGTGTGTCGCACCAAATGAAAGTGGGAGTAGTACCTAAGTTACCTATACCTGTGATTATTGGAAATGACTGTCCAGGATTTACTGAGTTGATCTCAGAGGAACTGAACCCCGCTGTTTCAGCAGCAGTGGTAACAAGAGCTCAGGCAAAGAAAATTTCAGACGGTGGGGACACTGTTCCTTTCAGTGGTTTTGATTTGGACTTGTTTGAGCCACAGCTCCAAGATCCAGAAATCCAGGAAAGAAAGATGATGCCTGAAGAAACTGGCAACAAATGACTGATGGACATGAAAGGTTAAAAAATGAAAATGTTGAAACTAAGCTGATGACTGATTGAGATTTTCGTTCAGAGCAAGCTAATGATGTTTCTCTCCAGGGTTATTTTAAGCAGCTAGGGGTGAAACCAAAGCAGGGTGGACCAATGTTTAAAGCATGTAATGGGTTACTGTACAGAGTTTGGGTTAAACCTCAGACACAGGAACAAAGACAGAACAATTGGTTATACCACAGAAGTAGAGAACAGAGTTGTTACGGATAGCACATGATAATCCTATGGCTGGTCACTCAGGAGGGACCTGTCAGGAGGTCTAAACCTCACTCTCAGGTTCTTGGCAATATTGGGAATGCAAGGAATCACAAACACATTGCATAAGAGTAATAAACTTGTTTATTACTACCAAAGGATAAATCACAGTTGCCCTTAGCAGTTCTTAACAATACGAACTGGGAGCCAATGCTAAGCGTTCCCTATACCTCGAGGTTTCTTCATGTCTCTTGGGATCTCCGAGGTATAAGACGCAGTGTCTCACATTATATACCTATGATAATTACTGTGGTTACTGTAAGATAGAAACATTTCTAGTTACAGAGATGAGCCCTGTTGGCTAAATTAGAGGTGGTTCCATAGTCCAAGATAATTTTATACAATTTTGTAGTAGTCATCAGTTTGTAAAACAAAGAGTGCAGTGTACAGAGTCTTACATAACTCGGTGTAGTAGTACAAATCACCAAAAGGTGGCAATGCCGACTTACATATAATCATTTCAAGGACACAGATGTCCTAATATTTGTAAGTAAGAAATACAGAGGAAATGCGTAGAAAATATGTGTATTAGCAAGCAAAGTGTATTACAATAATATGCGTATATATCCTGACATCTACTCTCATACGGTAGATGACCTTAGCCCTATATGTTAGTATAACGTATGTCTAAGCACTAGCTGTCTGTGGTGTACCTCTGGGGTACCAGTCAGGGTGCAGGGACCTCGTGTAACATTCCCCCCCTTGTTGCCTCCAAGGGCAACACAGGCAAATCTAGGGAAAGGTTAGGGAGCAGAGGCCATTTACAAACCCGACGTGAGCTTTGTAAAGGAACTCCAACTGCTGACGGTGTTGGTGCAATGTGCGTCGTAGGCAGCATAGCATAATAATCAAGAAAAAGATCAAAAATGCTTGTCTAATAAAACCTTTAAAAGTAATCTCTAACCAAGTGTTAGTTAATGCATCGTTCATATCACCATCATTAATCAATGAAAGGATAGCTTTGGTCATATTATTGCTGATGTGGATGAGGTTGGTGTCTTTTCCCTCTAAAAGAGATTTTAATGTAAGTGACAGTGGATCTATGTGTACATTAAAATATGGTAAATATTCAGAAAGGGTGAGCAGATAATCGGGGTTACCATCAATGATATCCGCATCCATAAGGGGACGGGGGTAATAACGGTACGTCCAATGACAGACTTCTGGTGGGGGACAAAACAGAAGTTGGGGAAATCAATAACACATGTCTATGTACCATACATATACAATTTGTAGTTTGTGACTACGCAGTACTCCCCATCTGAACTGTACTGCATTTTAACAGTAGGCAGTCTCCATTTTTGCAACTGTACCGGGCAGGTGTAGGTCATCTTGGAAATCTGTGTTGACAGGCGATGAACTTCCTCATGATAAGATTGATAGAGTTTGTCTGGAGCCAATGTTGAGTCCGAAAAGTCTGTGCCGTTTGTGCTGATGTCATCGTCCATGGAAAATGACCAGTCAGTGCTATCTGGAGAATAACCACATACAGGTTTAATAACATCAAATACATCACATCGACGCAAGTAGATATACTGTTTCTTTGCACAGCAGTCTGTGTGCGGAGCGACCCAGGTGTCCAGGAAAGGATGGAAGACCAGAAGAGGAGGCAAGTCTAGGCATTCTCTGTAGATGTCGTCATCAAGGTGCCCGATGGAGTGTACAGTAGCGAGCTTGTCGAACAAAGCTGCAGTGGGATCAAAACGTGGTAAAGAGACAGTAAAAGAAACAAACATAGTATCCATGATTGAACATTTCTTAGCAGTAAAACAGGGACCAGTATTAGGGTACCTGGTCACAAAACCCAAGTTCCTAGCTGTAGAAAGAGGAATAGTTGGAGATTGTTGCATACACATAGCAAGACAGCTAGAGGTTTTACATCGTGGACAATACCATTTGGAAATACGTCTGTCATGTATGATATCAGGGATTCTTCCAGGTTCTAGATCATGGAAGAGATTGTTGATGGTAGTGATAATGTATGAGCCATAGGCTGAGCACAGAATTTCTCTAGCAATGTATTGTTTATCTGCTTCTTTGTTGTTTTGTGCAATGAGTGCGTTAATCTTGTCTTTAGAATCAGTAAATGCCTTAGCAATGTCGTGCATATTGTAAACTGTGTATCTTTCTTCCTGACTAAGGCCATCCACACCATGCAATAATGGGGGTAGTATATTATTAACCAAACCAGCCTGAAATTTGGCTGAATGTGATTTGATAGCAGCAATGTCTGCATTGTTCCAGATAGACATAGCTGTACCAAAGAGACCTGTGACAGTGCCTGTTGCACCAGTGACATCAGAACTGTCAACTTCACATGTATTATGTTTATGACTTTGATCATCAGAATTGGGTTTTCTCCTGAAGTTGCCTCTATGCTCGGTAGAGTGGACCCCGGCAAGAGGGTCTTGAGTACGAATTTGAAATGCTGCTAAACTATCAAGCAATAACGTACTATAAAATGTTGAAGTGTTAGTATTATGACACATACCAAATTCTTTTATGTTCCAGTAAGTAAGGTTAAACAAAACAGGTATATGCATAAATTGTAAATTGTTAATCAGTGTACCAGGTAGGGCAGTAGCTGTTAGGCCACTGCGGGCACCAGGGGTGTGCTTTGTACTCTCCAAAAGCTGTTTGTCAGTAGGTGGTAACACAGAAAGGTACATGGCAGCAGAGGCCATGTTGTGTACAGCACAAAATTTTTGAGCAGAATCCTTAGACAAAGAATTACAATATGCAGGGTCAATTAAAGCAGTGATATTGTATAAACCAGGAATGTCTAAGAACAGTTTGTAGCAAGGACAGAGAACCATTTGGGGATAATTTAGCATTGGGCCAACCCTGGAATGTTCCCTTGGAAAGTTTGGCCACAGGGAGAATTTGTCCTTGTGATGTGGTTTGCCACTCAATTTGAAGGGTAGATTTGTCAGGAGCAACAACCGAGGCAGTGAGGTAAGCATCAGAGCTTTTCTGGACAGTAATCAAACTATCTGGTATTTTGATGGTACTCCTTCTGGAGCAGATGCTGGATGATCAAGGTGTGGTAGGAGGTTCGGTACTGTGCCTTGGATGCAGAGGATAACTCCTGAGATAAGGAGAAAATTGAACAAGAGAGCCATCTTGTCAGTGTATCTGAAAAGCAAAATCAAACGTTAGGTTAATACTATTCCGTCCAATGGGGTGAGGAAAAGTAATTAAGCTCCTTTATACAGTTTCAGTTGGTTTGCATGTAACCATTTGTCAGTCAGTTTATTGTTTTGCAGGAGTCTAACTTGATAGACTGACGGACTGAGCTTATTGACAATGGGGTAAGGGCCTTCCCATTTATTAGAGAAGGAGTGTGTGAGATGTGCAAATCGGAGAACCATCACCTGATCTCCAACCTGCCAATCCACTTCTTGAGCGTGTTTGTCGAACTGTATTTTGACTGTTGCTGGGCTTTGCCCATGCAATTGGCAGCATTCAAGTGTGTGTGTATGAGGTCTTTTTCTGAGTTTTTCCACATATTCGTCTACAGACACACGGTCTACATTGGGTGTATGCAGGTCAAACAACAAATGTTTAGGTAATCTATCTGTCTTCCAGTCATCACCAAAGGGTGTTAACTGGGTGGTGGCTGAGGGTGTGCCCTTATTGCCATAAGGAGTAACAGCAATAGGGAATCCCAGGTTTTGGGATTGTCCTCAATAAATTTGGAAAGCATTTGCTTAATCTGTCTGTTGGCTGTTTTACTTGACTTGAGGATTGAGGGCAATAGGTATGTGGTACTTTTGTTGAACTCCAATAAGTTCAAGGGATTTTTCATCAACTCACCTGTAAAACTGGTTCTTTGTCTGCCTACCTTAAGAGGTGGGCTCCTCGGAGAAAATTTGTTCCACCAGGATTTTGGCAGTGGTTTTCAGTGCATGTTTTAGTTGGGAAAGCTTCAACCCACTTATAGAAAAGAACTGTTACCACAAGAGCATACTTGTTGTTTCTGCTGGTGTTGGTCAGTGAACCAATAAAATCAATCTGTATGGCATGCCAAGGGCCAAAGTGTCTTTGTAGTAGGAGTTTAACATTTCGTTTGGTGGGAATGGGTTGTTTTGCGCACAAACAAGGCAGTTATCTATGTACTGTTTGACATCTTTGGTGACACCAGGCGGTGGTCTTGAGCCTCTGGAGGGTATTTTCCACTCTCTGGTGCCCACCAGTGGGTGTATCATGCACTTGGTGCAAGAATTTGGACCGAAGGTGTCTGGGGACCACCTACAACTTGGTGGTTGAATCATCTGGTTCATACCAGATGAGCTTGTCATCTGGTGACAAGTGTAACTTACCTTCTAGGGACATGGATATGTTGTTCAATCCACACTTATTGGCAGGTTCCTTGCCGATTTAAATCTTGCTGGAAGGTCTTCAAGCTGGCTCCTCCCACCCACCCAGGTGGTAAAACTCTCTGCTCCACCCCTTGACGCCAGATCTTCCTTACCGCTTGGAAGCTCAGGTTCCCTCCTTAGCGCTCTACGTTTTAGACTGGATCCTAACTCTTCGGTTCATCCGAAACTAGTTTTGAAGTTTTCTAAACTTCGGTCTTCATCATCCCTCACGGCTGCGATGGACAAATCGATTCCCGGCCTTCGGAGGTGCCCTTGTGGGCAGAAAATGTCCAGGACGGATCCGCACTCCACGTGAGTCTACTGCCTAGGCCTAGATCACGACCCGCAGGCCGAGTTGTGCCGCTCTTTTTCAGCCACCGTCCTGGAGGATCGCGCTGCCCGATTGAAGCTCGGGCGCCCTGAGAAGCGTTACCCGACGGTAAAATCCAAAGAGGCTCATTGGGCAGTGTCTGCATGTGGCTGGCTCGACTGAGCAGCTCGAGCATATGATCGCCCTCGAGGAGGAGGTGGCCCAGGCCGCATCTTCCTCCTCCTCGGCTGCGGCATTTATCCCGCTCTCTCTGAGTTCCTCGTACTCTGCTTCATTCAAGGAGCTTTGTCAGTCCCTTTCCACGAAGGGAGAGGGGCCATCGGGACCTTCCTCTCTGCCCAAGAAGAAGGAGTCGAAGGGTAAGTCCCACCGTCGGCGTTCGTGGGAGCGGGAGAGGTCTCCTTCCCCGGACAGCCGACCGTCGACTTCGGTCGAAGTTGCAGCTCAGGCCGCTGGCTTCACGGTGTCCCCGTCAGGCCAGCCTGCCGAGACTCCCGTCGACGCAGTCGAGATTTTCCTCGACCCGTTAGACGGGTTGTCAACAGATGAAGCCGACAACCCACCTTCGGCAGTTCCCCTGGTGGAGACCGAGGATCTGCCTGCACCTTCGGGGCGGCAGTCCCCGGCTAAAGTGGCTGAGCCGAGAGAAGAGCGGGTGTCCCCGCCTCTCGAACCCGCCCTCGGTCACCCTGAGGGTCTCGGTCTCGGACTTCATCTCCAGTAGCCGTCCCGCCGACATCGGGCGGTCTCGGTACCAGCAAGCGGCCACACCATTCCTCCTCGGATGAGGAGAGGCTTCGATGTAAATTGCGTCGACGTTACGAGGAGCTTATGTTGCAGCAGTTACTGTTGTCTGGGACTAAACTGACTCCGATTCAGCCCCTGGCCATCAAGTGGCTGTCGCCTGAACGACCGAAGCAACCGCTCGCCCCAGTCGAGATGCCCATTCCTGGGCCGGTTGTTCGGCCGAAACCGGCTGCTCCACTGATTGTGGCGGAACCTCCGCCTCCACAAATCAAGTCTGGGGCAATCACCAGGATTCTCGGTCGGGTCACCGGCCTGCCCCACAGGTTGTCGGGTCAGCCTCACTCCCGACCGTCCTCGGCAGGTGGAGGGTGGCTCAGGACGAGGCAGCTCTCCGCAGACTCTTGAGTCAATGGCGACTCCTCCTGTTCTCCAGGCAGGTCAACCTGGAGTCCTCCGTGACCAGTCATTGGGCGATAGCCCATCGTCCTTCTTGGGTCTGCTTCGACTCATCTCGGAGTCCACCGGGAAGCAGCTCAAGCCCGTGTCCAAACGGGCCAAGTATCCCTTGACGGAGATACTGGACCGAGGGGATTCCCCCACGGAGGCCTTTCCGGTGGCTGAGGCCATTGTCGGCCCAGCCTTGGAGCTTTGGCAGCACCCTGCTTCCTGTCCTGTGCCTTCGGCCAGGATGGCCAGGAAGTATGCGGTCCCTACCGGCTCTTTACCCAGTTTCTCAGAGCACCCCTCTGCCGAGGGGTTAGTCACCGACAGCGTCTTCCGGTGTTCCGGAAACACTCGGGACGTGGATAAGCCCCCTGACAAAAAGTCCAAAAAGCTGGACTTTGCCAGGTGCAAGGTGTACGCTGCGTCCTCCCTCGGCCTCCGACAGGCCAGCTCGGCTGTGCTGATGGCACACTTCTCCCTTGCCCTCATGGGCTCCCTGGATGAGGTTGTCCCTCATCTCCTGGCTGACCTGCAGACCACGGTCCGTCAGGTGCGGGACCCGGGTAGGGCGGTGGCGAAGCAGCATCTTCAGACTGCTCTGGACTTAGGTGATTCCTGTGCCAGGTCAGTAGCGGCCGCGGTGGCCATGCGCCGCAGGGCGTGGCTGAGGAATCCACCTTCACGGCAGATACCCAGCACAAGTTGGCGGACGTCCCCTTCTTGGGGACTGACCTCTTCGGCCCTGGAGTGGAGGGACACCTCCAGCGGATCGAAAAGTCCAGTGCCACTCTGGAATCGGTCGCCTCTGCCCAGAGGGACAAAGGCCGCCATCAACAACAGCATAAGTCCTTTCGTCCTTCGGCCCCTGCAGAACGACCGGCCCAACAGCACCAGCAACAGGGCCAGCAGGCTCGCGCTTGGCGTCCCAAACCCAAGCCGGCGGCTTTCTCCAACAGGAAGCAAGAAGGTAAAGGTTCAGGGGGTCCCTCGGCCAGTTTCTCCTCCAAGCCTGCCCAGTGACAGGTTGAGGGGTGCCGCACCCAGCCTCGTCACTCCCCCCTGGGTTCCCCCCGTGGGGAGATGGCTCGCCACTTCCTTTCCGCCTGGTCCGCTGTCATCACGGACCGCTGGGTGTTGGATGTGGTAGGAAAGGGCCTGCCTCTGGGTTGAGCAGACCCACCCTTTCGAGCCGTCGCGCCCCTCAGGGGGCAACGAGGTCCGCAGCCTCGCTGTTGGCCCGCCAGGCCGATTGCCCTGCTCCTCGAAAAGAGGTGATCAGGAAGATGGCGGATCCTCATCCAGACCTGGGGTTTGTGTCCAGGTATTTCCTGGTCCCAAAACGGACGGGGGCTGGCGCCCCATTCTCGACCTGCACGACCTGAACAGGTTCCTAAGATCTCGGACCTTCAGGATGGTCACTCTGGCTCAGATAATCCCATCCTTGGAACGAGGCATGTGGTTCTGTTCCCTCGACCTCCAGGACGCGTTCTTCCACATCCCGATCCGTCCGTCATCATAGATTCCTCCGCTTCAGAGCGGAGGGATCCCTTTACGAGTTCCGGGCCATGCCCATCGGCCTCTCTCTAGCTCCCAGGGTCTTCACCAAATGCATGGCAGTGGTGACAGCATTCCTGCGGCGCCGAAGGGTCCGGGTGTACCCCTACCTGGATGACTGGCTGATTGCAGCCCCCTCCAGAGTGGAGGTGGAGCAGTCCAGAGATCTGGCCCTCCAGGTCTGCTCTCAGATTTGCCTCCTCATCAACAAGGCCAAGTCGGAACTCGTGCCGAAGCAGGTGATACTCTTCATCGGGGCAGGCCTTGAGACTCTTTGAGCCAGGCTCGCCTCCGGACAGGGCCGAGGTTCTTTCCTCCTTTGCCCAATCATTTCTGGTTGGGCAACGCGCCCTGCCCGGGACTTCCTGCGCCTCCTGAGCCTTATGGCGGCCTGCACCAGCGTGGTCCATTGGGCCCGCTGGTACATGCGTCCCTTTCAATGGGGACTGGCCAGCCAGTGGTCACAACGCTGCGATCCGTTGGACCAGCCCGTGACAGTAACCCAGGAGATGTAGAACGCTCTCCAGTGGTGGACCGTTCCGGCACATCTGCAGGAGGGCATCCCGTTCGTCCGCCCCGAGCCGACGGTCTCCCTGTCGACCGATGCATCTCTGATGGGTTGGGGTGCCCATCTGGGGGAGCACAGAGCGCACAGCCTCTGGTCCCCTCAGGAGTTCCGATGCCATATCAACCTGCTGGAGCTACGAGCGGTCCGCGTAGCTCTCACTGCCTTCGCTCCGTTTCTACGGGGTCAAGTGGTTCAAGTCCAGACGGACAATACCACGACCATGTACTACCTAAACCGCCAGGGCGGGACGCGCTCCATGCTGTTATGCAAGGAAGCGCTCCACATATGGTCCCTCGTGCGCAGCCTTGAGGTGGATCTGCTAGCCTTTCACATGGCAGGAGCCTCCAACACCCTGGCCGATGCCCTAAGCCGGATAGGGTTGCGTCTCACCAGTGGTCTCTCCTGCCGGAGGTAGTACAAGATCTGTTCTCCCACTGGGGCATGCCTCAGGTGGACCTGCTTGCCTCCAGGGAGAATGCGAAGCTGAGACTGTTCCATGCCGCCCCCTCAGCAGGGCTCGCTGCAGGGATGCCTTCTCGAGGCTGTGGACCTGGGCCTCTTCTCGCCTTTCTTGACCCTTTTCCTTGATCCACAAGGTGCTTCTCAAAGGCGAGGAGGACAAGGTGCAGGTGATTCTGGTAGCCCCAGACTGGACCCGCCAGTTCTGGTATCCAGATCTCCTCAGTCTCAGCTCCAGGCTCCCGGGCGGCTTCCAGCCCGCCCGACCTGATCTCAGTCAACCAGGGGAAGGTATTCCATCCGGACCTTCAATCCCTGCACCTGGCTGGCCTGGTTCCTGGCGGCTAGAGTTCCAGACCTTGGGTCTTTCGGCCGAGGTCCTCAGCGTCGTTGAGGTGTCCCGTAAGTCGACCAGGAAATGCTATGCCTTCAAATGGAAGAGATTTTCCATTTGGTGTCGGGAGGGCTTGGACCCTTCCTCCTGTCCCTCGCAAGCATTCTTGACTACCTGTGGTCCCTTTCTCAGTAAGGACTTGGTCGGCGACCCATAAGGTGCACCTGGCAGCCATCTCTGCTTACCACGGGCGTGGGCGGGGAAGTAGTCGATGGCGCGGGAGAAGGTGGTCTGGCGCTTTTTCAAAGGCCTTGATCACATTTCCCTCTGGTGCGGGAACTTCCACCTCCGTGGGATCTACTGCTGGTGTGAAGCCTCATGGGCAAGCCATTCGAACCAATGCACAGATGCGATATCTCCCACCTGTCGTGGAAGACCGCCTTCTTGGTGGCCATCACGTCAGCCAGAAGGATGGGAGAGGTCCAGGCGCTTTCCATCGAGTCTCCTTACCTGGTCTTCCACAGGGACGAGGTTGTCCTGCACCCCCACCCGAAGTTCCTTCCGAAGGTGGTGTCAGAGTTTCACCTTAACCAGGTGTTGGCTCTGCCGGTGTTCTACCCCAATCACACCTCGTAGGCCGAATATAGGCTCCATACTTTGGACCCTAGAAGAGCGCTCGCTTATTATAAGAAGCAGACGGCTGAAGTTCAGGGAGAGGATCGCCAGCTGTTTGTCACCTATGCTGAAGCCGCACCTGGCAGACCTTCAGCCAAGCGGACGATAAGCAGCTGGGTCACCTCCTGCATAGATCTCTGCTATAGGTTGGCGGGCATGGAGCCTCCCAGAGGGATAAGAGCTCATTCTACCCGCCATACCGCTGCATCGGTGGCTGCTTCCAAGGATGTCCTTATCCAGGATATCTGCAGGGCTACTACCTGGAAGTCGGCACATACCTTCATTACCCACTACCACATCGACCTTGAGTCACACGGGATGCTGGTTTTGGGGCCTCAGTTCTCCAGTCCTTATTCCCTAAGTAGGGGGTGTGTGCCTTGCCTCCCTCCTCCCGGAGAACTGCTAGGAGTCTGCCAATAAGTGTGGATTGAACAACATATCCATGTCCTAGAAATACAGGTTACTCACCTGTAACAGGAGTTCTAGGAATGGTATATGTTGTTCATCCCATAACCCACCGACCTCCCGGCTCGACGCACAACCTGGCTTCCAGCGAGCTAGATCTGGCGTCATGGGGCGGAGCCGAGGTTTTACCACACCGGTGGGTGGGAGGAGCCAGCTTGAAGACCACCTGGCAAGATTTAAGCGGCAAGGAACCTGCCAATAAGTGTGGATGAACAACATATACCATTCCTAGAACTCCTGTTACAGATGAGTAATCTGTATTCTTGCCTCCATTAGGGGTTATGTTTGGGGAGTTTCTCTTGGTACTCTTGTTAAGGAATCTGAACACTTTTGAGTTCAGTATCAACATGTTGGGCTGCTGAGAGGTCCAAGGAGAAAAGGGTTCAGGTTTTCCTGACTGCAGCAGTGTGTACGGCTGTGTTGGCCTCTGGATGATCCATCATCCATGTGTCCCCCGGCCCTTCCTTGGCAAGGGTGTCTGCTGTCGTTGAAGGCATGGTAGGGGTCATGTTGAGAATGAGCTTTGACTTTGTGTACATAGAGTTTGTGTGCAAATCTTTGTGCCAGTGAATGTATGTATATACCAGTTCTTTGTACTTCACTGGGCTGCCATCAGAAGAGAGGAGTTCTTCTGCTAGAAGGGAGAAATTCTGTAAGAGAACAAACAACCCAGTTAGTCTGTGAAAATGATGGTATCCTTGGTTCCATGCTGGATGAACTCAAGGGCACAGGCCACCGCTGCCATCTCTGCATACTGTGATGATAATGCTAAACTGCAGTGTTTAGAGATTTTAATAGTGTTACCTTAGGGGCAGATTACTAAGACACCCATCTCTGCAATTTGTTCTCCTTGGTAATAAGCTGAACCATCAGTGAAACCACGACAAAGTATTGTCTAGTATTTGTGGCGTGGCAGAGGAAGAAGGAGCCTGGATCTGGAAGATCAGGCAGTTGCAGTGTACAGTCTTGGGGTTCTCCTTGGAAAAGGAGTCAATGTGCCAGCATGGATGGAATTTTAGTTAGGTGCACCTGTATGTCTCTATCCTGGAGAAGGGTGACCAGTGTATCAGTCTGGCGTTAGAGACCGACCCATCCTTCACTCTGTCTGATGGCAGAAAAGTAGTTGGGGTGTGGTTGGTGTTGATAATCAGTGGAGAGTACCCAATGATATACAGAAAGTGTTGACAGCCCAGTAGGTAGCCAGAAGGTTCCTTTCACAAAGGCTGTACTTCTGTTTGACTGGGGTCAAGAGCTGTGATGCATATCCAGTGGGTCTCGGTACCATGAACCTTCTGAGCCAGCACTGCTGATATGGCAATGTCAGAGGTGGCACACTCCGGATGGAATGGTATTGCTAGATTAAGGTTGACCAGAGCTGGAGCCAAGGCCTGTTTTAGTGACGTCACAGATTGGGTATGTTACTATGTATGGGACCCTAAGTCCATGGAATGTCCTTTTTCAGTAGCTCATACAGAAGAGCAGCCTTCTGAGCAAAATCACAGATAAAATCTCTGGAATAATTTACCAAACTTAGAAACCTTCTAAGAGTTGCCACTCTAGTAGGCAATGGCAAGTCTTGCAGTCCTTGTATTTGTTTCCAGGTAGGGCTGCGGCCTTGATCAGTAATTTTCAAGCCCAGAAAGAGTACCTCTTTCTAACATAGCTGTGCTTTTGCTGGGTTACATTTGAGGCCTGCTTTCTGGATGAGAGTCAGTAGTTCATCCAAGAGATCCAGGTGTTGTTCCTGTGTGGCAGTTGCCAACAGCAGGTCATCCACATACTGCAAGAGACACTGGGGAGTAGAGAAACCCTCAAGGGCGTCCATCATGTGCAGATGGAACAGAGATTTGCTGTTATGGAATCCCTGTGGTAAACAGATCCACGTGTACTGTCTACCTTCAAAGGTGAAGGCGAACTTATATTGACTTTTGGGGGCCAATGGCAGTGACCAAAAACCATTGGAAGTATCCAGGGCACTGAACCATTTTAGGTCAGGGGTCAAAAGTCGTAGTACAGTATGCGTCAAATGTACCGTACATGCTTGTTGCGGACAGCTGGTTATGTGAGGACAAATTCCGTTTGCCAAATGCCATTTGTATTGAAGTTATTGTTAAATATTGCAGTTAAAGCGGACCTTGGATTCCGCATTTAACATCCACTTTCCAACTCCCCAGTGGCATTCTAACACCTATTTCACAGCAGATCAGCACATTATGTGCATACAGCAGAAGAGCAGCATGAATGTTTATTTAAAGAATGGCTTTGTGTCATTTAACGCCCGCTTTCCATCACTCAGCATCATTCTAAAGCTTTCCACCACCCAGCAGCATATCATCCCACAGTGTGGTTTACTTGCTCAAAAAAGTAGTAGACAACAATTAGGGACTTCTTCAGACTTCAAGCCGATTAGTAACCTACCGTTTCACAAACGCACAGGGTAGCATCACGAAATCCTCCCCAGAGAGCTGTAAACATTAACTGTGCCTGTCCACTGTTCATCATCTGGCATTTAACGCCCACTTTCCATCACCCAGCTGCATTCTACAGCTTTCCATCACCCCAGCGGCACATCATCCCACACTGTGTAACTCGGACCGTGCAAATTGAGTTTTGGATGTATCGGACGCCGCTTCTACCGGACGTGACATTGGATGTCAAACTAGTCCAGTACAAGCAGCGCATACTGTACATCAGGTGCAGATGCCACAGTTGGGGCACAACATGGGGTGACCTGGTTCAGTTTCCTGTAGTCAATAGTAAATCTCCAGGCGCCTGTGGGTTTCTTCACGGGCCACACTGGGGAGTTGGCAGTGGAGATGCGTGTTCGGATTACCCCTTGATTGAGGAGTGATTTTTATTGTTTCTCGGAGAGAAGGCAAGGCCTCAGATGGAAAAGGGTATTGCCTTTGCCTCTCGTGTGCTGGGCCTGGCACTTCGATGACGGTGTGCATTCTGCCACAGTCATGCTTGTTAATAGCAAACGCTTCCAAATGCCTTTGCAAAATGGGTAGGAGCTTTGGAAAAAGCTCATTATTCTTGAACAGATCTATTACGTCGTACTCCTTGTTGTTGGCAGATATTGTTGCCATAACATGTGAATCAGGGATCAAGGTGGTATGATACTAACCCTGAATCTGTATCAATAGCGTGTTAGCTAGATCCACCATACAGCCGTGTGGGGCCAGAAAGTCAATTCCAATGATACTAGGATGATCCTAGTTTTTCCTGCTGGGGTGTTGGTTGTCTGCGGGGACGGGCTGTTTGTGTTGGGCAGCCCTTCCACTGTATAGTGCATGTGACCTCTTGGGTGAAGGCTCCTCGCGGCTACTTTCTTGAACCGGAGCCCAGATCACGGATGTAGAGTTGGTAAATTATATTAGTGAAAGGAGAAAGTCCAGAGGAGGTATTGCTAAGCTCAGTGGAAAAGGGGCATGTGAGGAGGAGGACCCTGTAAAAGCATCTATCCTAAATAGATACTTTTGCTCCGTATTTACTGAAGAGAAGGTAGGGCAGGGCCCACAGCTCAGCACCATCGACACGGGGGGGGGGGGGTGAGCACTACTCCCTTCACAAAAGAAAGGGTCATACAAGAGCTCGCTAAGCTCAGGGTGGATAAGGCAATGGGACCTGATGGCATACATCCCATGGTACTTAAGGAGCTACGGGTGGAACTAGCAGAACCATTAGCAGAACTGTTTAGTGAGTCTCTGAGCACAGGAGAGGTCCCAGAAGACTGGAGAAGGGCTCATGTGATCCTGCTCCACAAGAGTGGTAGCAGGGAACTACAGACCAGTCAGTCTTACCTCAGTAGTGGGCAAGATTATGGAGGCACTCCTTAAGGAAAGGATAGTGCAACACCTGGAATCCATAGGGGCACAGGATCCAAGACAGCATGGGTTTACAAAGGAGTCCTGTCAAACTAATCTCATAGATTTCTTTGACTGGGTAACCAGAGTGGTGGACCAAGGGGGCAGTTGATATGCGCCTACCTTGACTTCAGCAAAGCTTTCGACACTGTTCCATGTAGAAGATTGATAAATAAGCTGGGTAGGCTCGGGGTGGGTCAGAAGTTGGTCAACTGGGTGGCAAACTGGTTGACTGGCAGAAAACAGAGAGTGGTGGTAAATGGTATACAGTCAGAAGAGATGCAAGTCACAAGGGGTACCTCAGGGATCAGTCCTGGGGCCAGTCCTCTTCAATATCTTCATTAGTGACCTTGCAGATGGACTAGAGGGCAAGGCTTGTCTGTTTGCAGATGACACCAAGATCTGCAACAGAATAGATGATCCAGATGGGGTGGGCAGAATGAGAAGAGATCTGGATAAACTAGCAAAATGGTCAGAAGAGTGGCAACTGGGATTTAATGCAAAGAAGTGCAAGATCATGCACATAGGGAAGAGAAACCCTGAAGCCACCTATAGGCTAGGAGGGGAGTTGCTGGCAGTCACAAAGGAAGAAAGAGACTTAGGCATCATCATCACCGATGACCTGAAATTATCCAAGCAGACCTCTAAAGCAGTAGGTAAGGCTAGGGGGATGTTAGGGTGTATTAGTATGGGTATCACAAGTCGTAAGAGGGAGGTAATAATCCCTCTTTACAAGACACTGGTTAGGTCTTCATCTGGAGTACTGCATGCAGTACTGGAGGCCACACCTTCACAAGGACATTAACCAAATTGAGGCATTCCAGAGAAGGGCAACCAAAATGGTGCAGGGACTGCAACAGAAGACATATGAGGACAGATTAACGGAGCTCAATATGTATACCTACTGAGGAGACCGGAGGTCGCGAGGGCCTGCTCTGAAGCCCTCCCTGCCCGCAGAAGCCCCGAACCCGAGTAAGTGCCTGGGCCTCATGGTCGAGGTCAGGCGGGGGGAGTGGTAGCCCCATGAGAGAATCCTTCAAATAGAAGACACAGCCCCCACCTCTCCTGCCGACACGGTCCAACCGGTGGAGAGAGACATGAGAGTTAAGAGTGGAGGGAGACAGCCAGGTTTCAACCAGGGCAACCAGCTATCTCTCCGCCCGCTCCCAATGTGTGAAAGTCAACGGTACTCTCTCTGAAACATGGCCCATTCGCTCTGGGGTGCCGCAGGGCTCAATTCTTGGACCCCTACTATTCTCACTCTTTAACTCCCTACCCAGCAGTTGTACGGGTAAGATGCTTCTCTATGCTGATGATGCTCGTTGCCTCCCACAATGACCCCATGCTGCTACAGAACTCCCTCCAACTAGTCTTTGACTCTGCAGCTACCTGGTTCACTGAGCACCGACTTGTTATCAACCTTAAGAAAACAAAAACGATGCTCTTCTCCCACCCCCAAAATAAGTACAGCAAGTTTCCCTTAGCTGTCCACTCCACACCAATCTCGTCATTGACCAGGTGCAGTCCTATAAATATCTTGGTATAACCTTTGACCCTGCACTTTCATTCCATGGACATATATCTGCCCTAAATTCTTTCGCTAACTCACGGCTGAGCATTCTTTACGGCACAAGAAATGCCTCCTCCTGATGCCCTCCGCCTGGCTGTCCACCTCCTCTGTCATGTCTCTCATTGACTATGGCCTTCCGTGTGTATGGCTCAGCAGATCAGACTGCCCTCAACAAGGTTCACCTCACAGTTAATAAGGCCTGCAGACTTATCACTGGTGCTCCCAGACTCACTCACACATGTGAGCTGTACACCCTGGCTACCCTACTCAACCTGGAAGAGCGACTCATGTATCAGACATGCCAGCTCACCTTTAAAGCCCTGCGTGGCCTATCCCCCATAGGCCTATCCAACTCCATTCGCTGTACTGCACCGACCCTGATCACGCGCAGCTCGTCAAGAGCTACCCTAGTTATTCCGAGAGCCAGGACCTCTCAAGGTCAGAGGGCATTCCCCTACCGTGCGCCCCACTGGTATAACTCCCTCCCTGCCAGTGTCTCAAACTCACTAACCTTAGCTTGCTTTAAGCCCAGGCTCAGAAACTTCCTGCTTAGCTCTCGCAAATGCAACTGCCGCTAGCCTAGTGTAAAAAAATATATATATACTCTGTTTGACAATGCTCACTGAGCCGCTCCCCCCTTCCTTTCATTACTAATTCCTCCTCCCTATCTCTCTCCCTCCTTCTACTCCCACCAGCTTCCCCGACCATAAGTTTTGCACCTTTTGTTATCTTTTGCTTCATGGAGATTGTATTCTATTGAAACAAAATTGTAATTGAACTGTAACTTTTTTGTTTGTAAGTACTGTGTCCTTGTACTACTGTTCTGATGTCCTCCTTGTGACGAGGTACCTTTTGTAAATGAGCCTCTGGCTCAAAGGTTTCTAAACTGATGTTTAACTAAATAAATAAATAATAAAATAAATAAATACCCTTGAGCAAAGGAGGGAGAGAGGTGATATGATCGAGACATTCAAACACCTTAAGGGCATTAACAAGGTGAAAGAGTCTAACATGTTTAAATATAAGAAAAATAGCAGGACAAGAGGACACAGCATGAGATTAGAGGGAGGCCAATTAAGGGGAAATGTGAGGAAATTCTTTTTCACAGAAAGGGTGGTGGATGCATGGAATGGCCTACCTCAGGAAGTGGTGGCTATGAATACAGTGCAGGGCTTCAAACAGGCATGGGATAGGCATAAGGGAGCAATACAGATGAGTATGAATATGTAGGCCACTGACCGAGCAAAGGCCGATACATTTATAAGGTAGAAAAAGAAATGGGCAGACTGGATGGGCCTTGCGGTCCTTATCTGCCGTCAACTTCTATGTTTCTATGATTGTGCAATCCCATCAGTTGGAAGGTGTGTGAGGCCTTCAAATGACCCAACTCTATAGGTGAAGGTAGGGAGCTGTATGCAGGTAGCCTTGTACCATCTACTGCTGACATGTTGGTCCTCCGTCCGGTGGACCAAGGAGATGTATCGGGGTTGTCATCATGTAATACAAACACAGCCGCACCTGTATCCAGTAACACTGTAAGTAGGTGGCCCCCGACCTCAGCCTTAGTGCAGGACATTCCGTTTGTATCCAAGACCTGCTTGTTTACAATCCGGACTGGGGCCTGTAATTGTCAATCTGTATTGGAGGAAGCATGTAGAGGTTGGGCCTGGCTCTTTTGAACCACTTCACCATGCTGCACTGATGCTATATAGGGAGGTGCTTCTGGGTTCAGACCTGTGTGGGCCTGAGGGCCTGTACTTCCGGTGTCACCATGGCCCATTGGGGCCTGGGTTCCCAGTTGTATGGCTGCAAGGGACTGAGCATAAACAGCATCCGCTACAGAGCGACTTTCCCTAGGGTTTTTAAACTTCAGATTCTCTTAGGCTATTTCCTATATGAAGGGCCTGGTCTTTGTTGTTGTTTACCCTTATTCTTATGCTTCTTATTCTTATGATGGTTCCAGTTCTCACCCCATTGTTGCTGTTGTGGTTGTTGTTGGGCCTGCTGGGGGTGTTGGTTGTCTGCAGGAAGGGGCTGTTTTGTGTTGGGCCTGCCCTTCCACTGTATAGTGCGTCGCGGCCTCTTAGGTAGGCTCCACGGCAGCTACTTTCTTGTAACTGGAGCCCAGATCACAGATGTAGAGTTGGTAAACTCTCTCGGTTTTCCGAAGAATGTCGGCAAACCTTTTTGTGGTGGGATAAGTGGTTGGTTCTACATTTTCTCTTACTGCAGGGATCATGTTCCTGAAGAACAAGGTCTTATACTCAATAAGATCTACGTCCGCAGCTTCTTGTGCGAGTTGTTTTCCTGCTCGGTAGACTATCCAGAGTCTTTGGTGGTAAGTCACTGGACTTTCCTTTGCATTCTGTTTCACAGGGTATGCAAACATCCCTCCTACTACACCTAGGCTGTGTGCAGAAATGAGTTCAGCTGCGACCTCATCAAAGGTGGTGTTGCCGGACTGGCGGATGGCATCGGGGAGTTTGGCCCACAAGCCAGGATCGATGGTCTGGCATAGGATCTGGACCTGATAATCTGCAGTGAGGCTAAACATCTCGCATTTGGAACGCACCTTTTCCAAGTGGCAACTGAGATTGTCAGCCGGGGTTATCCAACCAATACTGTCAGCTATTTGCTAGACAGAGTAGGCCATTTGTAGGGGATTAGTGGGACGATCAAGTGGAGGTACGTTTCCTCGGGTGCCATCCAGGGTTGCCTGAGCTGCAGCCTCTGCTACCGAGCGGACTATGCCCTCCTCAGTACCAGTTTCATGAATAAGCTTCCTGAGTTGGCATTTTAAAACTCGCTTATTTCTTTCCAGAATGGGCACATTATTTACCGCATTATCATTCTTTCCATCTCCTGCCTGTCTTCCACATTAATTCACGGCTATCGGTGGTGCCATTGGGACCAGGCCAGAGCCTACTCCCCCCAACCCCATCATGGGGGCCGCCATGTTGGCGTCTCCCATGATGTGCGTCATGACGTAGATGACATATGACAATGTGTGGGTGTAATGGGGACACGCCATGTTGTGGATGGCTGGGTGGGGTCTCTGGGCCATAGTAGGGGCGTCACTGGGTGTTGTACTGTGAAATGTCGTCATCTGAGACCTCCCCTTCAGATGACGTAGTCAAGGCAGGGGCTGCGCCTCCCATCGCCTTAATGTGGCCAGCCAGAACCTCCCACTGATGGCGCAGTTTCGCCATCTTGGATTCACATTCTGCATGACTCACATTTGCAACGGAGCACAAGGGGTGAGAATGGTGCAGAAATGGACACAAGTCCCTTTACACGAGAAAAGGTCCTGAAGGAACTGGAAGTAATAAGAGTTGATAAAGCAATGGGGCCAGATGGGATGCACCCCAGGGTCCTTAAAGAACTAAGAGAGGTGGTGGCTGAACCTCTGGCTATCCTGTTTAGCCGAAACAGGGGAGGTACCCAAAGACTAGAGGATAGCAGATGTAGTCCCTTATACAAAAGTGGGAGCAAAGAGGCGGGGAACTACAGACCAGTCAGCCTCACCTCGGTAGTGGGGAAGATCATGGAAGCACTACTGAAGGAGAGATTGGTGGAACATCTGGTTGTCAGTGGACTACAGGACCCAAGTCAGCATAGTTTCACCAGGGGGAGGTCGTGTCAGACCAACCTCATTGAATTTTTTGACTGGGTGACTAGGGAGGTGGATCAGGGGAGGGCAGTGGACATGGCCTATCTGGACTTCAGCAAGGCCTTTGACACTGTGCCATATAGAAGACTATTGCACAAACTGGGGAATATGGGTGTTGGCAGGACAGTAGTGTGATGGGTAGGTAACTGGCTGGGCGGCAGGACACAGAGGGTGGTGGTAAATGGCTGTCACTCCACAGAGGGAAGAATGACCAGTGGGGTACCACAGGGATCAGTGCTGGGACTGGTCCTATTCAATATCTTCATCAGTGACATTGCGCAGGACCTATAAGGCAGAATTTCACTGTTCGCTGATGACACAAAGCTCTGTAACAGAGAAGACACACCAGAGGGTGTAGACAGAGTGAGAAGGGACCTGCAGAAACTTGAACAATGGTCAGGGGTTTGGCAGTTGAAATTCAGTGCAAGGAAGTGCAAGATAATGCATATGGGGCACAAAAACCCTGGCACAGTATATCAGTTGGGGGGTGAGGATATAGCATGCACCAAGCAGGAAAGGGATCTTGGGGTTATCATCTCTGATGACCTCAAGGCAGAAGCAAGTGTGACAAGGCAGCAGGTAAAGCAAATAGGATGCTGGGATGCATAGGTAGGGGCATCACCAGCAGGAAAAGGAGGTCATAATTCCACTATACAAGACACTAGTGAGGCCCCACCTGGAGTAAACTGTACAGTTCTGGAGACCTTACCTACGTAAGGACATAGACAGGGTAGAGAAGGTTCAGAGGAGGGCAACAAAGATGGTGTATGGATTGCATCACAAGTCCTATGAGGACAAGTTGAAGGAACTGAACATGTACTCCCTGGAGGAGAGGAGGGAGAGAGGGGATATGATAGAGACATACAAGTATCTTACAGGGAGGAACAGGGTGCAGGAATACACTATTTTAAGCGAAAAAGATGTTCCAGGACTAGAGGGCATGGGATGAAGTTGGAGGAGGGCGATTCAGGAAGCGTGAGGAAGAATTTCTTCACAGAGCGGGTGGTGGACAAGTGGAACACCCTGCCAGAGGAAGTGGTGGGGCTGAAACAATCACAGGATTTAAGAATGCATGGGATAGACATAAAGGAATTCTGGAGGTCAGGGAGTAGGGCAACAGACTTCTTGGAAAACATAAACTGAACTACAAGCTCAAATGGGCAGACTGGGTGGGCCATAGGCCCTTATCTACGACACTGTCTATGTATCTATGTATCCATATCAACCTCATCTTGCATTTGTTTGTGCAACACTCTATACGCGGTGCTCAATCCTGGATTGTCCCTAGTAGCTACTTCTGAGTCATTACGTACCTGATTTATCTCGTCCTCTAGCTCTTCCCTCTCTTCACTTAACTGTTCATTCGCTCTAGTTAACAAGTCATTCATATTCAAAGCCTGCCCCTTATCCTGTCTCAAACTTTCACACTCCTGCTTCAACATACAGATTTCTTGCTCACCAGCCTGTGCTGAATGATGCAAAAGTGAATCCTTTTCATTGCGCAGTGTTTGGAGTTCAGACACCAAATTCTGCTGCAGTCTAACACATTCTGTTTCCTGCAAACCCATCTCTTGCTTAAGAGACGAAATTTGCAGATCAAGGGCTCGAAACCTCGCTTCGGAGGCTTCTAGAGCAGCATAGAGAGCCGTGACCAACAGCCCTTTGGCATGGCGCTTATTGGCTGTTTGTCTCGTCTCAGAGTACTGGGTTGAAATCCTCAGTATAGGGTTTTCGGATTGACCTGCATCCCTCGTGAAGTCAGCCCGTCCTCCATGGGAGAGCAAGGAAGTTAGAACATCGAGTCTCAGTTCTGCATGAATATTTGTCGGTGGCCATTGTGTGGGAGGGGAGCGAAAAATCAAACTGTGAAAAGCGCCGTGCTATGTATCGATCCACAGCAGGAACACGTTACACACAGTCGGGCTACTGTATACTTCGTAGGCCTGCAGTTCAAAGCTGCTGTGGAGTGGGGTGAATCGGCATCGACCACACCCAAGAAAAAGCAGCCAGACTTTGCAAGTGACTACAAAGTGGTCTGGAAACGGGAAAGGTGTCACGGAAATGTGCACCTACTGTCCCCGTAGGGAAGGGAAAGTTTTAAGCAACAAGTGAAAGCTTACAAATACCAGATATTGCCTGCATGCGGTCGCCAATTGTCAGGAGGTCTAAACCTCACTCTCAGGTTCTTGGCAATATTGGGAATGCAAGGAATCACAAACACGTTGCATAAGAGTAATAAACTTGTTTATCACTACCAAAGGATAAATCATAGTTGCCCTAAGCAGGTCTTATCAATACAAACCGGGAGCCAGTGCTAAGCGTTTCCTATACCTCGAGGTTTCTTCGTGTCTCTTGGGGTCTCCAAGGTATAAGACTCAGTGTCTTACATTATATACCTATGATAATTGCTATGGTTACTGTAAGATACAAACGTTTCTAGTTACAGAGATGAGCCGTATTGGTTAAATTAGAGGTGGCTCCACGGTCCAAGATAACATTATACAATTTTGTAGTAGTCATCAGTTTGTAAAACAAAAGAGTACAATATACAGAGTCTTTCATAACTCAGTGTAGTAGTACAGATCACCAGAAGGTGGCAGTGCCAACTTGTATATCATAAGCATTTCAAGGACACAGATGTCCTAATATTTGTAAGTAAGAAATATACAGAAAATGCATAGAAAACATATGTGTATTAGAAAGCAAAGTGTATTACAATAATATGTGTACATATCCTGACATCTGCTCTTGTACAGTAGATGCCCTTAACCCTATACGTTAGTATAACGTATGTCTAAACACTAGGTGTCTACGGTGTGCCTCTGGGGGTACCAATCAGGGTGCAGGGACCTCGTGTAACAGACCACATCCTTGTCAGATTGCTGTACAGATTTTACTGGCCTGGAATTCATGAAGATGTTGCTACCTATTGTGTTTCCTGTGCTGAGTGTCAGAAAGTAGCCCCAGTCACTAGAAAAGACAAGGTGCCCCTGGTGCCCCTACCCTTGATAGATGTGTCTTTTGAGAGAATTGCAATGGATGTGGTTGGTCCTTTAGACAAAAGTAAAAAGATTAATAGATTTATCCTTTGGTATGCGACTGTGCTGCTCGATACCCAGAAGCAGTTCCAGTGCGTACTGTCACAGCTTCAGAAGTGGCAGCAGAGCTTGCAAAAATTTTCAGCAGAGTGGGCATACCTAAAGAAATTATTGCTGGTCAGGGTAGTAATTTTGGTGCTGCATTACTTAAGGAGCTGTACAGACTACTAGGTATCACTGCCATAAGAACCTCCCCCTATCACCCTCAGACAGATGGTCTTGTTGAGCGTTTTAACCAAACCCTAAAATGCATGTTAAAAAGGTTTGTAAAAGGGGAAGGGAAAGACTGGGACCAATACTTGCCTTACCTACTTTTTGCTCACAGAGAAGTGCCACAGGCATCAACAGGGTTTTCACCATTTGAAATGTTGTATAGTAGGCAGCCGAGAGGGCCACTGGATGTGATAAAAGAAACGGGGGAAGATAACCCACTCAGAAACGGTCTATAACGTCTTATATGTGTGCCCTAAGAAAGAAGCTGGCAAAATATGTTGAAATTTCCCATAGTAATCAGGAAGAGGCCCAAAACCAGCAGAAGGTATATTATGACCATGGTGTAAAAGAAAAAGGTTTTGAGCCAGGTGAAAAGGTTTTGCTACTGTTACCCACAACAGAAAATAAACTGTTAATGAAGTGGCAAGGACCCTATAGAGTGCTTAGACATACTGGCACCGTTAACTATGAGACTGAGACCCCTGACAGGAAAAATCCTACTAATCCTATCCATGCTAACCTTCTCAAGAAATGGGTTGAAAAAATGCCAAAAGCTGCTTTGCTACTTTTACCAGAAACGGATAAAGAAGATATTGATGTAGCTTATGATGGACTGGAACAACCTGTAACTGCTGATACTGTAAAAGGTGAATGTTTCCTTAACCTCAGAACAAACCACAGAAATCTGTAATGTGCTAAAGACATTTAACAGTACTTTGACCACAGTACTAGGCCGAGCAAAAGGAGTTGAGTACGTAATAATGCCAAGGAACGCTCGCCCTATTAGGCAAAAGACATACAGGTTACCAGAGCGGTTAAGAGCTAACGTGGTTAAGGAAATACAAAAAATGAAAGAACTGAGTATCATACAGTGGCGTGAAAAAGTATTTGCCCCCTTCCTGATTTTCTCTATTATTGCATATTTGTCACTCTGGATGTTTTCAGGTCTTTAGAGAAAATGTAATATTAGATAAAGGGAACCTGAGTGAACAAATAACACTTGTTTTTTTTTTAATTTCACTTATTTAATGAAAAAAAGTTAACCAACACCAACTGGCACTGTGTGAAAAAGTAATTGCCCCCTTACACTTAATAACTGGTTATGCCACATTTAGCTGCAATGACTGCAACCAAACACTTCCTATAATTCAATATCAGTCTTTCACATCGCTGTGGAGGAATTTTAACCCACTCTTCCTCGCAGAACTGCTTTAATTCAGTAACATTTGGTAGGTTTTCGAGCATGAACTGCTCGCTTCAGGTCCCACAGCATCTCTATTGGGTTTAAGTCTGACTTTGACTAGGCCACTCCAAAACTTTAATTTTACTTCTTTTTAGCCATTCTGATGTGGACTTGCTTTTGTGTTTTGGATCATTGTCTTGCTGCATGACCCAACTACGCTTCAGCTTCAGCTGACGGAAGGATGACCGGACATTCTCCTTAAGAATTTTCTGGTACAGAGCAGAATTCATGGTTCCTTTAATTATGGCAAGTCATCCAAGTCCTTAGGCAGTAAGCATCCCACACTATCACCTACCACCACCATGTTTGACTGTTGGTATGGTGTTCTTACTGTGGAATGCTGTGTTTACTTTTACGAGACATTATGGGATCCATGTCGTCCAAAAAGTTCCACTTAGGACTCATCTGTCCATAGAACATTTTCCCAAAAGGCTTGTGGATCATCCAGGTGCTTCTTGGCAAATGAGAGACGAGCGTTTATGTTCTTCTTGGTTAGCAGTGGTTTCCGCCTTGCTACTCTCACATGAAGCCCATTTTTGCCCAGTCTTTTTCTGATTGTGAAGTCATGAACACTGACCTTAGCTGAGGCAAGAGAAGCCTGCAGTTCTTTGGATGTTGTTTTAGGATCCTTTGAGACTTCCTGGGTGATTTTACGCTGTGCCCTTGGAGTAATTTTGGCAGCCCACTCCTGGGAAGATTCACTACTGTTCCAAGTGTTCTCCATTTGGAGATTATGGCTCTCACTGTGGTTCGATGGCGTCCCAGAGCCTTAGAAATAGCTTTGTAACCCTTTCCAGATTGATAGAGGACAACAAATTTTTTTCTGATCTTTTCAGGAACTTCCTTTGATCATGGCATAATGTGCTTGTTGAATCTTTGTGCTGGCAACATGACTCTGATGGTGAGGGTCAAAATAAGTGAGGTTTATATTGAGCAGGGCTGGCTATAATCAAGCCTGGCTGTGTTCAATCAGCTGACTCTAATTATCCCTTTAATTGGGTTGATTTAACTAGGGGGCAATTACTTTTCACACAGTGCCAGTTGGTGTTGGTTAACTTTTTCATTAAATAAATGAAATAAATAAAAAAAAAGTGTTTTTGTTCACTCAGGTTCCCTTTATCTAATATTATATTTTGTCTAAAGACCTGAAAATATCCAGTGTGACAAATATGCAATAGAGAAAATCAGGAAGGGGCAAATACTTTTCACGCCACTGTATAAGAGTTGAGGAGTGTTGGCCATTTCCAGTGGTAACTATAAAAAAGAAGGTGTTAGAATCTGCCTTGATTTTAGGAAACATAATCAAGTGTCAGAATTTGACAGTTATCTTATGCCCAGAATAGATGATTTGGTGGACAGACTTGGGAGTGCAAAGCATATCAGTACCCTCGATCTCACAGGGTTTCTGGCAAATACCTTTAGCTAAAGCATCCAGAGACAAAACCGCATTTGCCACTCCTGTTGGATTCTGTCAGTTCACCATCGTGTCATTTGGTTTACATGGTGCGCCAGCTACAGTCCAGCAGTGGATGGATGTAATTTTATCCCCTCCTCCTGGTTATTGTGCTGCATACCTGGATGATGTCGTGATGTACAGTCCAGACTGGAAAAGCCACCTGGAACACCTACGAGCAGTTGTCCAAGCGGTCAGAAATGCAGGTCTGACTATTAATCCTACCAAATGTGCATTGGGCATGCAGGAAACCAGATATTTGAGCTATGTGTTGGGAAATGGAGAAGTTAAGCCAGAGATTTCTAAAATAGAAGCTTTGGCTAACGACTGTGTCCCTAAAACAAAGAAACGTGTCGGGTCATTTTAGGGCTGGCTGGTTATTATCGGAGATTTGTTCCCAACTTTGCTGAGTTAGCTACTCCCCTCACTGAACTCACAAATAAATGGTTCCCAAATGATGTGAAATGGACCCTAGAGTGTGATGAAGCTTTTCAAGCCATAAAGGCTACATTATGTTCAGCCCCTGTTTTAAGGAGCCCAGACTTTGAGAAACCATTCTTGTTACAAACAGATGCATTAGACGTAGGCCTAGGTGTAGTCCTGAGTCAAAATATAGATGGGAAAGAACATCCTATTCTGTACTTAAGTAAGAAGTTGCATGACAGAGAGAAAAGGTACTCTACTATTGAAAAGGAAAGTTTAGCAGCAAAGTGGGCCATGGAGTCCCTTAACTTTTATTTGCTAGAAACTGACTTTGTACTTATAACCGATCACAATCCTCTCTGTTGGCTTAACCAAATGAAAGATAAAAATTCCAGAATCACAAGGGGGTACCTGGCACTACAGCCATTTAAATTCAAGGTGATACACAAATCTGGTAAAGACAATAGCAATGCTGATTTTCTGTCACAGCATGAATCAGGAATTGAGGGTTATGAAGGTTGAAAAACAAATGTATGAGTTTAAACTTCACTGTTTGCTGTACTGTTATAGAAAAAAGGATAATGCATATGTGCTTAATTTTTGATAAAAGTCAATATTATTAGAGAATTAATAGAAAGTTTTGGAAACCCGTTTGATAAAACAGGTTCCCTCTTAAGGAGGGGGGTGTATGTGACAGGGTAGAATAGGACCCTATCCCAGTTATTATGGAGAGTTTGAATGCAGGGATCTGTTCTTTTCTTTCCTTTCCTGTCTCTTGTCTGTCTGGTTGCGAACCAGATTTTCTCGTGAGACCTAGGATTTGATCACCCCAACAGTCTTGCAGTTATTTGCCTCTCACTGTCTCTCAGTCTTCACTTGCTGTTCTTTTCCTCCCTTGCATATATGCTGGTATAAAAATATATGCAAATCATTATGTGGAAATGTAACTGATATTGGGATCCCCTTGTTTAGAAATTATATAGTGTTAATTTTTAAATGCATGTTTGAGATGATTGCAAAAGTTATTAGAAACTGAAGGGGTTACGGAGTGCAAGTTTTAAGCCTTTTGCCAGAAGAGCTGTGGAAAAGGGCCTCAGCTCAGGCACAGTGTGTTCCTGCCAGCACCTGCCTGAAATATACAAGAACACTTTGGAAGATGCTTGTTAGAGCACGGGGTTGGAAGGACTTATAAGACAGAGCTGCAATTGCTTGCAGCAGGACACAGAGACTGAAGGAAAACTCTGACGGATCGCTTCTATTTTATTTTTGCCTTTGTAAATAGTTATACTGAACAATTTTATTTTTTATGTTATTGCTAGTACAAATAAATATTTTTGGTGAATTCTACAACTGCTCCTAGTTTTCCTATGCTTCCTGACCTGTGCCTCGACATGCGGGAAGCAAATCCTATTGAACGATGATCACTCAGCCTGCCTCATCTGTGTGGGGCCTACCCGCACTACCACAGCTTCAATTGCCGAAACCACCTCCATCAGCTGAAGGCACTGAAGAGCTATCATCTGGAACAACAGCTGGCTGCCATGCAAAAGACCCGTCAAGTCTAGGATCTTCCACTTCAGGGACTTCCATAAGGAGAAAAAGACCAGCGGGAAACACCACCATTGCGATAAGGACAGGCCCAGATCAGATTCCTGCTCCAGATCTCTGCTCAAAAAGACGACCAGCTCAAGTCCTCACACCCACGGGAGGTCTGACTCTGCCTGCCCCCCTCCCCCCCCGTAACTGAAACTGCCTCCGGGTTACCAGTAATGAAGCCTCTCGCCCTGGTGAGTACGTCAGATGGAGGATCTTCTGGGAAGGGCCTTTAGCCCTACAGGCACTCTTACGGGACTAAGCCAGAGGGACCCAGCTGGTCTATCTGCAGGCGACCGACTTTGTTCTGCTGTTCACCAAGCTGGGGCGTCCTCCTCTTCGTCAGACCATCCCTCAGTGTCCTACGACAAGAAGCAGCGCCAAAAGCAGGACTCCCTCTCTGAAGGCTGCTCCCCCCAAGCACTGGACAACAGATTCCCAGCACTTGACCCCATTGTTCTCTGCGTCCTCGCCCTCGGGGTTTCACAAGACTGTGCCCCCACCTGTCCCTCCCAAGCTACCACCAGCAGGGGGGTAGTCACCAGCCAAGGAGTTATCGCTTCCGACGCCAGAGCTGCCAGCGTCTGGCAGCCAGATGCCAGACCAATCCCTTGGCCTAACGTCAGTCTCTCAGCCGCCTGTGGGACAGACGTTTGATGCACCCAAGTTCCCCGAGCGACCGTCGGCTCTTGACCCAGCCATCAGGCCAAATACCCAAGATGCCTGTCGGACCACCTCAAATGCCAGGCCCCTCAGCGCTGGCTATGGTCTCCATAGCAGATGTCCAGGATATGTTTAGTTCCTGGTGGAATACGTATGACAGGGTTGAATACGGCCCTGTCCCAGTTGTTATGGAGAAAGTGTTTAAACGCAAGGATCTGTTCCATCTTCTTCTTTTCTGTCTCTTCTCTGTCTGGTTGCGTAACCAGATTTTCTCGTAAGACTTAGGAATTGATCACCCCGACAGTCTTGCAGTTCTCTACCTCTCACTTTCATTCTACCCTCACTTGCTGTTCTTTCTTTTTTTTCCTTCCCCTTGCATATCTGCTGGTATAAAAATATATGTGAATTATTTTGTGGAAATGTATTTGACACTGGGATCCCTTTGTTTAAAACTGTGTATGTATCCGTATATATATATTTATATATACATATATACAGTCGTGGCAAAAATATTGGCGCCCTTGCACTTTAAATAACTCACTCACAATTTCCTCTAAACATAAGCTGAAATTAACAGTACAGTATTTGGTCTCCACAATTCTTTATTTCTCTGTTAATATTACAGAACCTTTGTTTTTGTTCAGAGTTTAATATATCCTTTTAAATCAGAAAATAAAAAGAAATGGCATTGACAAAATTATTGACACCCTAGACTTAATATTTGGTAGCACAGCCTTTGGTCAAAATAACTGCAATCAACTGCTTCCTATAGCCATGGATGAGCTTCCTGCACTTCTCTACTGGCAGTTTGGCCCACTCTTCTTGTGCAAACTGCTCCAGCTCTCCCAGATTTGAAGGGTGCCTTCTCCCAACTGCTGTTTTCAGATCTCTCCACAGGTTTTCAATGAGATTTAGATCTGGACTCATTGCTGGCCACTTCAGAACAGTCCAGCGTCTTGTCTTGAACCATTCCTGGATGCTTTTTGAAGTGTGTTTTGGGTCATTGTCCTGCTGGAAGACCCATGACCTTCGACGGAGACCCAGCTTTCTGACACTGGGTTCAACATTGCGCTCCAAAATGGCCTGGTAATCTCCAGATTTCATGATGCCATGCACATGTTCAAGGCACCCAGTGCCAGAGGCAGCACAGCAACCCTAAAACATCACTGAACCTCCTCCACGTTTGACTGTAGGGAAGGTGTTCTTTTCTTTGAAGGCTTCATTTTGTTTTCTGTAAACATAGAGATGATGTGCTTTACCAAAAAGCTCTAATTTGGTCTCATCTGTCCACAGGACATTCTCCCAGAAGGATTTTGGCTTGTTCAGGTGTGTTTTGGCAAACCCCAGTCGGGCTTTCTTATGTTTCTCTCTCAGCAGTGGGGTCCTCCTGGGCCTCCTACCATATAATCCCCTTTCATTGAGTTGGCGACGGATGATGCGAGTTGAAACTGTCGTACCTTGTGTCTGAAGGTCAGCTTGAATCTGTTTGGCAGTTGATCGAGGTGCTTTCTCCACCATTCGAACAATCCTGCGCTGCAATCTTCGATCAAGTTTTCTCTTCTGCCATGTCCAGGAGGTTGGCTACAGTGCCATGAGCCTTAAACACTCCTGATAACATTACGTACGGTGGAAACGGGAACATCAAGGTCTCTGGAGATTGATTTGTAGCCTTGAGATTGTCCATGCTTGGCTACAATCTTCTGTCTGACCTCCTCCGACAATTCTCTGGCTGTCTTTCTTTTCTCCATGCTCATTTGCGGTACACACAGTGACACAAAACAGGAGAATGCGTCCTTTTCTCATTCAAACTGGTTGAATGAGTGATTTTTATATTGCAGGCACCTGCAACTCCACCACAGGTGAGTTCAATTCCAAAGTGAAGGAGAATCACCTGCTTGAAATCTAATTATTTCTAACTACTTTAAAAGGTGCCAATAATTTTGTCTGGGCCATTTAAGGATTTCTGTGTGGAATAAGCTAAGACTTAGTAAATTTTCTGCTTTTGTGTTTTATTCCACTCCAAACCAAAGAAATACATATGTGGATACCAAAATATTTTTGAATTTCAACAATTTTCTGGAAGGAATGGCATTATTAGAAAAACTGCAAGGACGCCAATATTTTTGGCCACGACTGTGTGTGTGTGTGTATGTATGTGTATATGTATATGTATATATGTGTGTGTGTGTGTATATATATATATATATATATATATATATATATATATATATATATATATATGTGTTGAAATGAATGTAAAAAGCCATTTGAAATTCAAGGGGTTAAACTGAAATGCAGTTTTTAAGCCACTTGCAGAGATGTAAACAAGAGGTCAGTTCCAGGTCACTGTTGTTTTTGCTGCATCTGCTGAAACTGACAAGAACATTGTGTGAGAAGCATGCTGTTTTCTTAATGAGCTCCTGCAAAGACTTATAAAAAAGAACTGCAATGTTTTGCAATAAACAGACATGACATTGAGAAGAAAAAGGGCTCTGCTTTCTATGTTTGTACTGCCATTGTAAATAGTTATTCTGAACAATTGTATTAATTTTATTTTACTGTTGTTAATAATAACAAAACACTTGTTTCAAATTTTGAAACTGCTCCTGGTTTTCCTGTGCCTCCTGACCTGTGCCTCGACGACACACGGTTAAAGGGGACCTCATCCCTAAGGAGCCTCTCACTCCATTACTGAACCCTGCCTTGGCGAGCTCCCCGCAGTGGCCAGTGAAACCACCTTCTCTGCCCAGGAAGCCGTTGCCTCACCCGTGAATCCTTCTCCATCTTCAGACATAGCGTCTCCAAAGTGTCATGGACGTAGACACTTGTCCAGCTCTTCCTCCAGGTACTGCCACTCGCACTCAAGGTCTTACTCCTTGGTTTCTTCTGACTAGAGCTCCTCGGATTCCTCCAGGTCCTTGGATACCTTTTCCTCTTCTCCATCTCACCCTGACACTCGTAGGGATTCTCCCCAGTCTCCCCCGGATGACCCTACATTTCTGAATCTCATGTGTCATATACAGTTCTTTAATCAATCAGTTTTTTTATTTATAAAAATGTGCAGTTCACAAATAACCAAACCACTTGTGCTTATCTAATAAAAAAGACTTAAAATTATCACATCTAAAAGCATATTAAATGACATGTCAGCAAACTAAAACTTATCAAGACTCTTGGGGTGGGGGGGGAGCAAGTTTGAATAAGTGGGTCTTAAGTGCATATTTAAAACTCTCCATGGTCAGGCACTCTCTTACCCAATGAGGTAGAGAGTTCCACAGGGTTGGGGCCACAAATACAAATGACCGAGCACCTGACGTCTTCAAACAGACCCTGGGAACCTCAAGCAATGCCTCAGCGGAGAGGGCAGTAGGGGGAAGAAGATCTTGTAGATAACGCGGTCCCTTTTCGTGTAGGGCCTTACAGGTCAGTAAGCCAACCTTGAAGGTGATCTGCCACTAAACAGGCTGCGAGGCACAGGCATGACATGGCATGATCTACAGTAGGTAAACCAGTCAACAGCCTGGCAGCCGCATTTTGTACCAGCTGCAAGCAGCGGATATGAACCCTCGATAGCCCTAGGTATCTGGTATTGCAGTAGTCAAGGTGGGAGGTCACAAAGGTGTGGACCAACATCGGAAGATCATCAGGCGGGCAAGGATTCAGTCAATGGGAGACAGAGGATTTGGACCCAGAGAGGAAGTGGCTCACCCATTTTTGGGGGATGAACGAACCTAAACCTTTAGTGGTGCCCTCCCTTGGTGGCTTCCTTTCAGGATGTCACCAAGTTGGCTTGGAGACACCCCTCGACAGCCTCTGCTATCTTCAAAAAGGCAAAGAGGCTGTATCAACCTCTACCAACGAACCGTTCCTAGAGAACAGCCTAAGGCAGACTCTGTGGTCCTGACAGCTGCCCATGGCAGGACTAACAGCCACATCATGAGTTCACAACCGCCTGATAAAGAATCCAGGCACCTGGACCAATTTGGATACAAGGTGTACTCTTCAGCCACCTGCACCATACGTGCGCAAATTTTTTTAGCACATAGGGTGCTCTGGAACAAGGGTATCAAGTAGACACAAAAGCAGCTTGACTCTGACAGTGAGTCGGAGATGTTGAATATTTTGCAGTCCAGCCTTGATGTTGGCAAGTATGTGCTGAGATCCTCTTATGACTCAGCCAACACAACAGCCAGGGCGGCCACGACTGGCGTCTGCATGAGGAGGTAGTCCTGGCTTCTTAGAAACATAGAATTTGACGGCAGATAAGGACCACTTGGCCCACCCAGTCTGCCCATTTCCCTACCTACTGGATAAGCTGCAGATCCTAGTTAACCAGCAGCCTACTTCTTCCTACCCCCCCCCCTAGAATTGCCTTATGACTGTCCCATGCATGCTTGAATTCCACCACTGATTTTGACTCCACAACCTCCTCCGGAAGGCCGTTCCATGCATCCACAACCCTCTCTGTGAAAAAATACTTCCTTAAATTACCTCTTCACGTTTCAGGGTTTTGGCAGGACCTCCAGGATGCTATCCTGGATGCCCCTTTCCATGGGTCCGTGCTCTTTAATCCAGATATTGACAAAATGATCTCAGACCTTCAAAATTTGGGCAAAGCAGTCCAGTCGGTACACCAGATGTACAGATCCGAACCAACTCCAGGGAGGCGAGAGCCTTTTCGTCACCAAGGGGGACAAAAGCCTAAGGGACAGCAGCAGAGAGGCACCTTCTGATGTAAGGCTCCCTGTCAGCCCAGTAGCGCACAGGGACCTCAGGACACTGAGTCCTCCCAGGTCTTCCTGCCTACCACAGAATCCAATGCCTGACTCCCTGCCCGCCCCCAGTGGAATCCTTGGGGGAGACAGTAGGGGGTTGGTTCTCGCTCTGTTTCGAGGGATGGTCCACCATCATGACAGATGCATGGCTGCTTCAGTTGATAGAGGTCATGCATTAAAATTCCTCCAGATTCCCCCGGACAGTCCCCCAGTTCAGTCTGCCTACTCTACCTCCCACACCATGCTCGTTTGGGAGGAAGTCCAGACCCTTCTCGACAAGAAGGCCATAGAGCCAGTCCCACCCTCACAATGGAGACAGGGTTCTGCTCCTGCTTCTTCTTGATTCACAAGAAGATGGGATCTATGCCCAATCCTGGACCTGAGCCTCCTGAATGATTATATAGAGTTCAGGATGGTTACCGTGCCAGACATCATTCCCCTGCTGCAGCAGGGGGACTGGCTTTGCTCCCTAGACATGCAGGATGCCTACCTCCACATCCTGGTGCTACCAGCCCACAGGAGGTTCCTGAGGTTCACCTTTCAGGGGCAGCATTACCAGTTTCGGGCCCTGCTCTTCGGCTTTTCATCAGCCCCATGAGTGTTCACAAAGTGCCTCATGGTGGTGGCTTCAGGACTCGGGGGCACTTAGTCTACCCCTACCTTGACGATTGGCTTCTGACAGCAGCCACAAGAGAATGGCTCCTGGCCATTCTGGCGGATACCTTTTGCCTGTTCAGTTCCCTAGGGGTTACTCTGAACATGACAAAGTTGTCCCCTTGGCGATGCCAGAGATTGCAGCACATAGGAGCAGTCCTGGACACGGTGCAGGGAAAGGCTTTCCTTCCGCCAGACATGGCAGCACAACTTCAGTCGTTGGCCCACAAAGTCTCAGTTTTGCACCAGGTACCATCTCAGACCATGCTGCAGCTCTTGGCTCACATGGCAGCCGCCATTGTGACAGTTCCATGAGCATGCCTCTTTATGAGGTTTTCCCAATGGGCCCTCAGGGTGCAGTGGGATCAAAGGATGGAAGATCTCGACCAGTCAGTCCTGACCTCTAGAGCTGTGGTCCAAACCTTCTCGTGTTGGCTCTTGCCCCAAAATCTGGAGCTGTGAACCCCCTTTTCGGAGAGATTACGCTCTCCCAAACCCTGAAGACAGATGCCTCAGGCCTCAGAGGGGGAGTCCACTTCCGAGATCGACAGACACAAGGGACATGGTCGCCGTTAGAACTGTCTCTCCACATCAGTGTCCTAGAAATGAGAGCGGTTCTGTACGCTTTACAAACGATCCAACCTGACCTCCATCCAGGCCCCCTGTTGATTCAGACAGGCAACATGTCGGTTGTCTTCTACCTCAGCAAGCCGTGGGGGGGAGGGTCCCACTCTGGGCCTTAGAACACGGCTTGTCCCTCACCGCAGTCCATGTTCCAGGAGTCCAAAACACCTTGGCTGACGTCCTAAGCAAGTCGTGGTCAGGGGCCCACAAGTGGGAACTCCTTCACTCCGTGATGGAAGACCCCTTCCAACGATGGGGTCATTCAGAGTTGGACCTCTTCGCATCCTGTGCAACACAACTGCCCAATTTTTGCTCGCTCGAGCCAGGGCCTGGTGTTTTCTGGCAAGACGCATTGTTTCTTTGTTGGACAGGGCAGTTTCTGTATGCTTTCCCTCCCTTTCTTCTCCTTCAGTGGGTCCTGCTCAAGTTCTAAGTGGAGGGTGCAGAAATTATCCTTATAGCCCCGGTTTGGCTGCGCCAGATTTGGTCCCCCCTGTTGCTGCAGCTAGCATTGGAACCGCCGGTTCTCCTGCCCTTGTCCTTCCACTTACTGTCACAAGAGCAGGGCACACTGGTTCACCCGGACCTCTGATCTCTGCATCTGCATGTGTGGCTCCTGCAGACATAGCCACGTCCCAATTCGGAGTTTCTCCTAGGGTGGCCAGGGTCTTGGTGGCAGCCAGAAAGCCGTCCACCCGAGCTACTTATACATGAAATGGAAACTGTTTGGCTTGTGGGCTGTTAACCGTGGTCTGGACCCATTCCACTGCCCTGTGAATGCTGTCCTAGAGTACCTCTCTCTTTTAGACTCTGGTTTCCACTGTTCCTCCATTAAGGTGCACCTCTTTGCGATTTCAGCCTGTCATGCACCAGTGGAAGGCAAATACATTGCCCAGTTGGACCTGTCCCATATGTTTTTATGAGGCATGCTGCATTTGAAACCTCCCATCAGGGACCCTGTTCCCACATGGGATTTTTTATTTCTATTAGAAAAGCTTACCTTGCCTCCCTTCGAACCAGCAACAGATTGTGAGCTGCGCTTTCTGTCGTGGAAAGAGTTGATCTTACTTCAAGAGTCTGCTCTTGCAGCAGGTAACGCAGTTAGGACTGTAGCCAGCAGGCAACAGGACCCCACGGCAAACATCTAGCTAGCAGTCTATGGTGGGACGCCCCCCCCATGTCAGCTGACCCCCGATGTCACACATGGAATAAAGGGTGGGTGGTCCCCGACGTGCCAGATAAGAGTAGGGATTGCCAAACCAAGTAGGGAAATGGGCAGACCAGGTGGATTGTGTATGGTCCTTATCTGCCAACAGATTCTATGTTTCTATGTGCCCCAGTTCTTTTCCTGCCGTTGACTCGCATTTGTCGGCTCCACGGCTTGCCACTCACTAGTGCGACCGCCATTTTCCAACAACTTTAAATTTCTTATTTTTTCGTTGAAAGTTCCACTTTTAGCGATCCTTTCATCTGTGTGTCTTCTTCCGAGACTCCCTCTTCCAGGCACACTAATAAGTGCACCTGTGGGAAGCAGATCCCATCTAAAGATGGCCATTTGGCCTGTCTGCTGTGCCGGGGCCCAGATCACGACACCCAGAATTGCCCACACTTTCAGAAATTCAATAGCCGGACGTGGCTCTGTCGCTAGAAGACCCTGCAGGCCTTCCTCACAGAACAACAGCTGGCCACCATGTAGCAAAACTCCTCTTCTGAGAGGGAATCATCTCACCATTCACACACAGTCATCGGGGAAACATAAAGATAAGACCTGACCGCCCAAGACACCAGACTCATGGTGGTCAAGGCCCCTGCCATGGTCCAGGCTGCGGGTCTTTGAGCCCCTCTTTCTGGTCGATAGAAATGAGGCCTTAAGCACCCCAATAGGCCACTCTTCCGACACAGGTAAGGCACACCAGTCAGGTCCTTTCCAGGCAGCCTCTGTATCTAGCGCCGACCCCCGGGACAGGCAGAAAGCCTTGGGTCACTCGTCTGTGAGAGCTTCCTACTTCCCACCCAGGCACTCTTAAGAAACCGGCGGAGAAACCCTGTAAAGTGTCGTTGGACCACCACCGACGTTGGACCGACGACGCTCCAAAGGTTCCTCACATGCCGGCGCCACTGGCAGGAGCCCCGTTGTCTCCGGTTCCCCCCTGTCACTGGCTGACAACAGGTCTGATGACACCCGGATGGAGGATGAGCAAGCGTCGGTTCCCCAAGAGAAACAGGTGGCCAATGATGGTCCAGTCAACGCCAGACCATGCAGCACCAGATGTCTGCACCAGCATCAGTGAAAACTTAGGGACCGGACCGACTCTGGAGCAGACGTCAGGCTCAGATCCCAAGCTGAACCTGTCTTAGGTTAAGGATCTCTTCAGCCATTGGTGGGAGACCATCCGTTTTGATATTCTACCCCCAAAGCCTCAACCGGACGATCCTATTGCACCAGATATGACGACAACTCCGGATGATGGGGCACCTGCAAAGGCCCTTCCCCCAACTCTGGACGCAGCCAAGGTCCCCCTCACTACCTCTAGATGAGAGCCATGGTAATGAGCCTCCTCCTCATGAAAAACCTAAAGGGAAAGCCTCCTTTAAGAGTCGTCACAAGTCTCTGTCATGAAGCCCGAGCCTTTCAAGCTCTCCTGACAGGCACAGACGTAGGAAGAGATGATGCAGATCCCTCTTCTCTTCCTCATCTGACTCATATCGGCCCTCGGACTCTTCCTGTTCAGACTCGTTTGTCGTCGACCTATCTCCTCTGGACCCAGAGGACACTCTGAAATCCCCTCCCAATGACCCCTCTTTCATGGAGGTCATGAGGCACATCCAAGCTAATATGGGTTGGAATACAGAAGACCTTTACCTGGAGAGAATGCGTCTGGCAAAATACCTCCACCAGAAAGATTCCAAGCCTGTGGTCATACCGCCCTGGTGGACACCTTCGCTGATGTCACACAGGTGGCTTGGAAGCGCCCACATACCTCCACTGCAGTCCCTAAGAAGACTGATCGCCTTTACAGGACCCCCAAAGAGCAACCTTTTTTGGCGGAGCATCCCGTAGCTGATTAAGTGGTGATTTTGGCAGCCCATAATCATTCCCAGAGGCCGAAACACCTCAGCAAGCAACCCCCCGATAAGGAGTCCAAACAGTTAGCCTCCATGGGTCATAAGGTTTATTCCTCCACCACTTGCAGCATTAGGAACTTGAACTTTTTAACACACACAGTTCAGTTCCAGAATGCCCTCTGGGAACAAGGGATGGATATTGTTCAGGAAATCCCAGACTGACCTCAAAAAGCATGAGCTCCTCAGACTTTTGCGGACTGGCTCGGATGTGGGCACACACGTCCTCTGTTCAGCTTATGATTCCGCGGACACAGCAGCAGGAGCGGCAATGATGGGAGTATGCCTGCTTCGCCACTCTTGGCTCCGGGTCTCTGGGTTTGCACAGGATGTTCACTCTAATCTCCTTGACGTACCCTTCCAAGGCTCAGTCATTTTTGGTGAGAATACTGAAAGAATTATTACTAAGTTACAAGATTCTGGAAAAGCAGTTAGGACTGTGCAATCTGTTTACCGCCCCAAACGGAGTCCATTTCGTCTTTCTCGTTTTCTTGGTTGAGGGAGACATCAGCCACAGCAGCCCTGCTTTCAGCCACAGCAGGAGGCTACAGCCGGAGGCGCCCACAGAGTCTCTGCGGACCCGCCTCCGCCCGCAAAACATACCCAAGTCACTCCCCCGCCACTGCCTGACTCCGGTCGACCCACTCCTCCGCTGATCCTAACAGGAGGCGGTTGGAGGCCACTTTTCGCTCTGCACAGAAAACTGGCAAAAGGTGACTCCGATCAGTGGGTCCACCAACTGATAGACAACAGGCATTCTATAGAGTTTGTCCAGCTCCCACCGGACAGCCCCCCCCCTTATTATTCAGTGGAACATGCAGGTCTGATTCACGCAGAAATTCAAGCCCTGCTATCCAAGAATGTTCCCCTAGCCCAGAGAGGAAAAGGGTTCTACTCACACATCTTCCATGTCCCGAAGAAGTTGGGCAACCTGAGACCCATTCTGGACCTCAGCGGACTCAACAAATTTGTAGAGTACAAGAGGTTTCGGATGGTCACTGCATGCATAAAGTGCGCTGCCAGTACAGCGTGATTTCTTGCATGTGGCATAAGACTTTTTTTCTGCACCCTCAACCTCCCCCACCCCCATTAAGATTACTAACTGTGGGGGTGATGCAGTAAAACCATGCGCCTGGGACTGGAATTGAACCCGTCCCAAACATTCTGCTTTGTCCCCGCTGCCAGTGGCCCATCTCGTCAGGCCACGGCAGAAGCCCGTCCCAACAGAGGTCTAATCCTCTGCCTGGGACAGTGAGAGGGTGCAGTACCGCACACAGAACCATTTGCAGTATTGCACCCTCTCACTGTCGTGTACAGCGCTGTTTCTGTTTAGCGCTTGTGTAATACGCTATTAAGCGTACACCATATTGACCCGGTACAGTCACCCTTCAGGGCCTGCTCCTCATGATCCATCATGGGGACTGACTGGCATCACTAGACATGCAGGACGCCTATCTACACATCCTTGTAGCAAAGCTACACAGGAGGTTCCTCATGTTCGCCTTCCAGGGCGCAAACATTTTCAATTCAGGGCATTACCCTTCGGCCTTTCATCAGCACCGAGGGTTTTCATCAAGTGCCTTGCAGTTGTGACAACAGCTCTTTGAAGGATGTGTCATTACGTTTTCCCATACTTGGATGACTGGCTACTGACATCATCGTCCAAAGTACAACTGCTACGAGCTATTCGGGACACCTGTTCTCTCTTCAAGGAACTAGGTATTGAGATCAACACCCCGAAATCCTCCCTCAACCCGTTCCAGAACCTGAGGCGCACCTCGATACTGTTCGAGGGAGGGCCTATCTGCCACAAGATAGAGCTGCCCGTCTTCAGGGGATTGCTCGCTAAGTTTGTTCTGCCTCGGTAGTACCAGTCAGAACCCTTCTACGGCTGTTAGGCAACATGGCAGCATCCATCATTACGGTCTCCCTTGCGAGACTCCACATGAGGACAATCCAGTGGACCTTACGTGTCCAGTGGGGACCAAAGATGGGACGACTTGGATCAACCAGTCTCCCATCATGAAGTCTGTCTGTCAGGAACTCCAGTGGTGGATGTCATCCCCATTGTTGCTTGAGGGGATGCCCTTTCAAAGAGAGGCGTCAGACCAGGTGTTAATATCTGACGCCTCAGGCTTAGGGTGAGGATCGCATCTTGGCACTCGCAGAACTCAGGACTCCTGGTCCATGACCGAGAAATCTCTCCACATAAATATCTTAGAGATGAGAGCTGTTCTCTACACACTGCAGGCCTTGAGTACTGTGCTTCGCCCAGGACACCTGCTTGTGCAAACAGACAACCATGTCTGTAGTGTTTTATCTCAACAAACAAGGAGGCACACACTCCTATCCCCTCTGCAGGGAAGCAACGAGGGTGTGGTACTGTGCCATTTCCCATCATCTCGGGATGTTCGCAGTCCATGTCCTTGGAGTCCAGAATACTCTGGCTAACGCTCTCAGCCAAACTCAGTCAAGAGCTCACTAATGGACTCTTCTGCAGTCTGTCATTGATGAAATCTTTGACAGATGGGGAACTCCCGAACTGGATCTTTTTGCCTCCCCTACCAACGCAAAGCGGCCCAGTTTTTGCTCACTAGATCCAGGGCCTGGTGTTTTCTGGTGAGACGCGTTGTCCCTCTCTTGGAATGGAGATTCCTCTACGCCTTTCCCCCGTTTCCGCTCCATCAGGAGGTCCTTCTCAAGGTACAAGTGGAGGAGGTGACAATGATCCTGGTGGTACCATTATAGCCTCAACAGATCTGGTTCCTACTCCTGCAACAACTGGCTGTGGAACCCCCGATTACCCTGCCTGTGAACACTTACCTGATCTCCCATGACAACAGGACCCTGGTTTACCCAAACCTTTGGTCACTACACCTACATGCATGGCTCCTGAAGACTTCACCAAACTCCGCTTCAGAGTCTCTGACAAGGTAGCGGACATTCTGGTGCCTGCTAGAAAACTTTCCACCAGAGCAACCTATGCCATGAAGTGGATACGTGTTTGTCTCCGGGCTATGGCTTGTCACCTAAACCCTTTGGCCTGTCCGGTGAACACTCTTCTTGAGTACCTGTTGTCTCTTTCGGACTCCCAACTTGGGCTACTCTTCCATCAAGGTGCACTTAGCTGCCATTTCTGCCTACCATATTCCTGTACAGGGCAGAATGATTGCACAGATGGAGGTAACTCGTGTTTTTCTTCTTGGTATCCTGCACATAAAACCTCGTCCCTCCTTGGGGCTTATTTGTTTTGGAGAAGCTGACCTTACCCCCTTTTTGAACCAGCCGTGGATTGCGAGCTTCGCTTCCTCTCTTGGAAAGCGTTATTTTTAGTTGCTGTTAATTCAGCTTGAAGGATTTCTGTGCTTCAGGCCCTGATGTGTAAGGTGCATTATTAGGTTTTCCACAAGGATAGAGTGGCCTTGAGAACCAGTCCTAAGTTCCTGCCCAAGGTGATGTCCGAGATTACTTTAAATCAGGGCATCCAGCTTCCAGTATATTACCCCAATAACTCTAGTAGAGGAGAGGCTCTTCTCCATACCTTAGATGTTCACTGCATTTTGCGCTTTTACTTGGCCAGAACTAAAGACAGTAGACGTTCTGACCAGTTGTTTCTTTCGCTCCTAGGACCCAAGGGGCTCCTGTGACCAAACAGACCCTATTGAAGTGGTTAGTCCATTGCATTTCCCTTTATCAGAAACACAGCAAGCCCTTGCCAGGCTCAGTAAGGGGTCACTCAACGAGGGCTGTAGCAGCCTCCTTCACTGCATTCAAAAACATATCTGCATCTGATATTTGTGCAGCGGCTACGTGGCACACAGTCCATACCTTCATAAGGCACTATAGCCTGGGTTTGGCCTCGCAGTTTTCCAGGGTCTTCTCTCCTAAGAGAACTCCTTTCCACCCTCCTCTTACCTTCCTCCTGGGTTAGGTAGGTTTCTTTACTGCTTGGGAATCTGTTCTAACTGTGTTACCTGCTGCAAGAGCTGACACTTGAAGTAAGATGGTACAGTTACACAAGAACTTAGCGTAACAGTAGATCTTTGAGAGAAGCTCTTGCAAAAGGTATATTTCCTGCCCTTCCTCCCCCTAAGAGGTTTTCTGCTGCATACGACCTATGTCGACTGATGCATGTATTGCTCCATGAGGTATTGACCTCGGTTCCCTGGTTCGATCATGTTATGTCTGGATGCCGGAGTCTCCAGCGGAAGAACTGGGGCACGTCAGGGACCACCCACCCTTTATTCCATGCGTGACATCGGATGTGGGCTGATGTCAGGGGGCGGTACCTGCCATAGACTGTTGGCTAGAATTTTGCCGTGGGGTCCTGTCTCCTGCCAGCTACAGTCTTAACTGTGTTACCTGCTGCAAGAGGTTCTCTCGAAGATCTGCTTTTATGATAAGTTCTTAAGTAACTGTACTTTTTTAGTTGCAGTTACTTCTGCCCGGAGGATTTCCAAGCTTCGGGCCCTGATGTCTAAGGAGCCTTATTTAGTTTTCCACAAGGACAGGGTGTCCTTGAGAACTAATCCTAAGTTCCAGGGACATGGATATGTTGTTCATCCACACTTCTTGGCATGTCTCTTTCCACTTTAATTCTTGCCGGAAGGTCTTCAGGCTGGCTCCTCCCACCCACCCGGGTGGTATAACTCTCAGCTCCGACACATGACGCCAGATCTTCCTTTCCGCTGGAAGATTCAGGTTGCCTCCTCTCCGCTACTGCGTTTTGTAGGCCCTGGCTTCGATTTCTGTGGATCCTCTGAAGATTAAGCTCGTTTGAGCTAGCGATTGCAATTTTTTCTATTCGATTATGGAAGATAAATCTTCCCCTGGTTTTCACCGGTGCCCGTGCGGCCAGAAAATGCCGCGCACAGACCCACACACCACGTGCTTCTACTGCTTGGGTGTTGGCCATGACACCCAGACATGTGAAATGTGTCTTGCTTTCCACCCGAACGTCCTCGACGATCATCTCGCATGGCTCAAGTTAGGAAGGCCCGAGAAACGGAATCCACCGGTGCAATCCAAAGGGGCCCGGTGGGTGGTCTCCGCAGCTGCGGGGTCTGCCGAGCAGTTAGAACAGATGCAGGCCTTCAAGGAGGAGGTGGTGCAGGCCGTGGAGCTCTCCTCTCTGCCATTTCCACTCAACCTGGGCTCCACATTCTCAGGCTGCTTTCGGGAGATGTGCTTATCTCTCCCCACCAAGGGCAAGGTACCTTAGGGCTCGCATACCTCCTGGTCTCGTAAAAAGGACAAGGAACAGAGAGATTCTTCATCTCGGCAAAGACGTTCTTGGGATCAAAAGCGATCTCAGTCACAGGAATCTCCAGTCTCAGCTTCCGTCGAGACTGCTTATTTGGCCGCTGGCTTCTCGACTTTGCCAGTTGGTTAGCCGGCCGAGGTCTTGATCGACAGTGCGCTGGAGATCACTCTCGACCTTGTCGATCTGTTGTCGCCTGACAAGGCCGACAACTCACTCACCAGAACCCCGGTCCTGACTTTTCCTGATGAGGAAACCCAGCCTGCTGGCAAACCCATTGAGGAACGGGTCCCTGATCCAGGTAAATCTCCAGTTCCCCTGGTGTCCCCCAAATGACCCACTCGGCCAGTCTGATCAAGGTCAAGATCTCAGACCCCCCTCGACCGAGAGGCTGAGGAAGGTGCATAAGCACTCTAAAAGAGGCAACGTCACCGTTCATCTTCGTCCTCCTCAGATGAGGAGAGGCTTTGGAGGAAACTCCGTCGACGCTACGAAGATCTAATGTGGCAGCAGCTCATTCTGTCCGGGTAGAAGCCTTCTACGGTTTCCACCCTGGCCATTACGTGGCTTTCACCTCCCAAGCCGAAGTCAACTCCAGGAACTGGTAAAATCTGTTCCTTCGCCCGCAGAGCTAGTAGAACCTGCCCCGGTTCAGCCAGAATCTGTCTCTCCACCGACAGTGGTGGAGCCGCCACCTAAATAGCCTTCAGGAAGGGCTCCTGCGAAGGAATCTTGGATGGTTCCGGCTCTTCTTTGCAGGTTATCGGTCACCCTCATGCCTGACCGCCCCAGGCGTGTAAAAGGGGACCTTGGTGGCCAACTGATTTATCTGGATACCTCAGATTCTGACGACACCGACCACTACTCTCACCTGCTGTATGATGAGTCAGTGGGTAGTCTGTTGACGGAGGAGGGCCCTTCGTCATTTTGGGAATTCTCCGCTATCTCCAAATCCAGTGGGGATGCCCCTGAAACCTGTCCAGAACCGGGTAGAGTACCCTCTTGCAGATATTCTTAAAAGAGGGGGTACCCCTACGGAAGCCTTCCCAGTGGCCAAGGCCATTGAAGGCGCAGCTTTGGAGTTCTGGCAGCATCCTGCCTCTTGCCCAGCACCATCTGCCTGGATGGCCCGCAAGTATGCAGTGCCCATTAGGTCCCTCTCAGGGTTCTCGGAATATCCCTTGCTGGAGGGGTTAATGACTGCTTTATTTATTTATTTTTTTTTAAACTGTTTTTTTATTTTAGCTTTTTACTTAGATGGTACCACAGAGCAGGTTTACAGGAGATCATCACCACATAAATGGGAATGCATACAAGGAACATATTGGTATACATAATTGCAAGGGTGAGCATCAATAATCAATGCTATGTTAAATATCATAGTTACATAACAAAATTACAATTCTCTACCCTAATTAAAATTATAACATTATAGCCATCATATCAGTTTCAATCAAGTGCAAATGAATGGGTCAGATCAGCAATTCCCAGCCATAATAAAGTATGTAAGGGGGGACAGGGAGCCTGGGGGACCGCCAACCAGGATAAAATAAGAAGGAGGGAAGGTAAACTTCAGATTTTAATCAGGGAGAATCCCATCTATCAAGGCTATGAAAAGTTCCTGGAGGGGAGAAAAAAAAAAAAAAAGGAAGGTAAAGGGCCGGCCAGGCCTCAATCACAAGGTAAAAGGGGCGGAGGGGGCTTGCCACAGTCACTGCTAGCCATTAAGGTGGTTGGTCCAATCTAAACTGAGAAATGTTAAGAAACCAGACATTCCTTCGATTCATTAATTTAGGTATTTTGTAGTCAAGCCGTCATGTGTTCTAGTTTGTATATCTCATAAACTGTATCCTCCCAGGGTGAGATTGTAGGAGGGTCTGGACGAAGCCATAACCTCGTAATACGTTTTTTTGTACCGTCCCAAGTAAGATATTGAGAAGGTATGTTTGGTGTGGGTCTTTAAAGTGGCAGGGATAATGAAGAAGGATCCCAACAGCCGGGGAGAAAGTACCTAGATTCGGGATAAGATCCATCACTCTATCCTTTATGAATGACCAATATGTTGTTAATACCGAGCAGGACCAGAGAATATGTGTGTGTGTGTGTGTGTGTGTGTGTGTGTGTATAGCAACCTCACAACCACACTGTCTCCAACAAGACGAGTCCCCTCCAGCTGAGTATTTAGCCGTAATTTGAGGGGTACAAAAGAATCTAGACACCACTTTCCAGGAGAACTCTCTCCATGTATATGAGCTAGAAGTTTTATGTTGTCTCCTCCAAATGTGGAGCCAGTCTTCCTGGCAGAGTTCAGTCTGGAATTCAGCCTCCCAGTAGAATTGTATTACCTGCGTCGGTGTCCCCTGTAGGGCCTTATAAAATTGGGAGACTGTGTCTACGGTCACCACCTCCTGCCAACTGGGACAGAAGGGGCAATAAGGGGGGGATAATCTGGGCAGTAATATCCAGTCCAGTCCTCTCATCCATAAGGTGACGGATCTGCAGGTACCTGAAATAATCTATTTTATTTAAAAGGAATTCCCGTTGTAGTTGCTCAAAAGACTTGAAAATCAAGTTGTCATAAAATTGGTATGAATGTCGTAGGCCTCTTTGGGCCCAAGTCTTAAAGGTGGTATCTAATCTAGCCGGGGTCCTGGATGGGTCCTCGGTGGGAATTCCCATCCAGTCTGATAAAAACTTATTAGCTGGACAAGATAAAAATTTCATCCAGGACTGGAGCATTCCTTTAGTCAATCTGGATCCACTTGTAATCCGAACTTTGTTATGCGGCTGAAAGATTTGGGAATAATTCAAGGAATTATCAGCCATAATCTGCTCCACTTGGAGCCAGGGTTGGGCTAGGCTTTGAGGTGAAAGCCAGGTAGTGATGTATGTAAGCAAAGTGGCAAGCCTGTAGTTAACAGTATTAGGGAGGGCCAATTCACCTCCCTTCTTGGGGCGTTGAAGCTTATGAAGTGCGAGCCTGGGTCTCTGGTTCACCTAGAGAAACTGATTATCAGAGGTGTCCCACTTCCGGATATACTTCGTTGCAAGAGGTAATGGGATATTTTGCATTACATATAGGATCTTTGGCAGGGAGTTCATCTGGATAGACTGAACTCTAGCCAACAGTGAAAGAGGGAGTGGTGTCCATCTAGCCAAGTCTGAGTTTATTTTTGATAGAGTTGAGGAAAAGTTCAAGACATACAAGTTTGAAAAATTCTGGGGTATTTTAATACGTAGATAAGTTATGTGGGTTTATCCACTTGTAGGGTATTTTAAGATACGCTTCCTAGACATTGGGGATTGTATAAGTAAAGCTTTGATTTAGATTGATTAATTGTATAACCTGTGAAAGTTTGTATTTCTTGTAGTAGGGAGGTCAGGTTTCTAGTGATTCCTCAGGGCGGGTGATGTAGAGAAGAAGACCATCGGCGTAATAGGCTATTTTGTGATGAGAGGTCTCAGAGACATCATAACCATGTAAGCTAGGGGTTTGTCAAAGTAATTGGGCTATGGGCTCAACGAAGAGGGCAAATAAATATAGAGAAAGGGGGCAACCCTGACGAGTGCCCCTAAGTAAGGGAAATCAATCAAAATGTGAACCATTTAGTCTCACAGCTGCTTCGGGGTCAGTGTATAGTCCCCTGATAGCATCCAAAAAAGGTTTGAGAAATTTACATTTTTGTAAGGAAGCCTGGAGAAATCCCCAGGAAACCATGTCGAATGCTTTTTGAGCGTCGAGACTGAGTATTAAAAGAGGTGATTTCGTTGAAGAGGCATGATCTATAAAGTGCGTTTGATATTGTCTGTTGTCTGTCTGCCTTTAATGAATCTCGACTGATCTGGGTGTATTAATGAGGGGAGAATATCATCTAGCCTATGTGCCAGTATACTTGTGTAAATCTTGTAATCTTGATTGAGTACAGATATAGGGCGGTATGAATCGCATAATTGCGGGGGCTTCTGGGGTTTCAAGATAAGACATTGTTGCCTGTCTCCATGAGATAGGGAATGAGGATATGGCATGGGCATTTTGTAGTGCCTTTAAGAGGGGAGCTTGCACTAATTTCTATGTGCCCTTATAGAATTCTGCTCCAAATCCATCAGGGCCCGGGGATTTTCCATTTTTGATTTTTTTAATTTTTAATAATATTTTGAAGTTCTACTTCAGAAATCGGAGCTGAGATTTGTGTCTGTTGAGAGGTCGAAAGAGTAGGTAGTTGAAGTTGAGAGAGAAAAGAGATTATTTTCTGTGGGTCAGGTTCTGTTGGGGAAGAATATAAAGATTTATAATAATGTGGAAACGCTTCCAGAATATGCGGTGTGGAGTACCGAGTCTGCCTGGATACAGGGTCCTTAATTTTAGTGATATTACATTGCTGTATTTGCTGTCTAAGGTGGTAAGCTAAAAGTTTAGAGGCACAAGCCCCACCCTCATAATAACGCTGTCTAAGCCAGGCCAAGGCTTGCTCAGTCTTAGCTGTCAGCAATCGTTGGATCTCAGCCTGTGTCTGAGAGATTAAAGGGAGGAGTCAGAGTCCCCTTGCATGTGGGCTTCTTGGAGAAATTGAAGCTTGTCTTGTAGGGCCTGCAGGCAGACCTCGGCCTGTTTTTTCTTATGAGAGGCATAAGCTATAATTTGGCCTCTGAGCACTACTTTGAATGTATCCCAAAGAATCTGAGGGGAGACCTGAGGAGAAGCATTATCTCGAATAATTTCAGGGATTCGGGCCCCTAGGAGGTCTCTGAATTCTTTATCCCTTAATAGGGATGGGTTAAACCTCCATTGTACATTTTTCTTTTCCTTTCTGATATTAAGTTCTAAAGTGATGGGGGCATGATCAGATAGACATATATTAAGGATATCTGCGGCCTGGACTAAGTCAGTATATTCTTTGCTGACACAGAAGTAGTCCAACCTAGAGTAGTGTTTAAAGGCATTGGAATAATACGTAAACTTCCGTTGGAAAGGATGAAGCTGTCTCCATGCATCTGCTAGACCGACATCGCGTAGTAAACGGCGAAGGTATTTTTGCCCTGAAGATTGAGGGGATGAGCGTGTTGCAGACGTGTCTAAGGAAGGGCTGAGTTGGAAATTGAGATCTCCGCCTAGGATTAAAATCCCCTGCTGCCTTGTCAGGATAGCATCTATTAGATGCTGTATGGAGGAAGCATCTGAGCCTGGTGGGACATAAACACTACACAGTGTAAAGATTTGCTGGTTCAACTTGACCACACCCAATACCAGGCTACCATCTCTATCAGCATATTGATCAAGGAGCTGAAGTTGAGAGCGCTTCGGAATCAGAATCACTGACCCTCTTCTTTGACCCCTCTGGTAAGAGGACTCAATCAGTTCAGAAAACCAAATTTAAGTAGTTTCTGGTGCTCCTCCGAAGAGAGGTGAGTCTCTTGTAGTAGGAGGATGTCCGGGTGTAATCTTTTGAGGGTACAATGAGTGCGGTATCTCTTAACGGGGCCGGCCAGCCCATTTACATTGAGAGAGATCATTTTAAAGGGGTGCTGCATGTCCATGATTATCAAAATCTATATTAGAGTCCCCCATAGCCTACCCCCCCAAAAAAAACATACCCAACCTTTTGGATTTCCTGCTTTGTAAAATAATTATCTAGGAAAGTTACAGGGGACCAGTGTTCTGTGGTCAAAATAAAAAGGAGGGAAAACAAAAAAGGGACCTTAAGGACGAACCTAATAATAACAAGTATGCCAACTGGGCATTATTTTAGAGATCTGCTGAGTGAGGGAAGGTAGGACTGTAAACTATGTACATTCCCCACTTAGGGGAAGAATCTGTGACTTCCAACAATACATGTGCCAATGGGACACGTATTGGGGACGGATTCACAGACTATCCGAAGGTGGACACCCTATCAGCTAAGTGATCAGGGATCCTGGGGAAACTCTTGCCCTAAACCTCAGGAGGGGGTAGGCTAGTTCGAGGGTGACTAAAGGCAGGGTAATCCATAAACCAGAAACTGATGGTGGGAGGGAAATATAGGAAGGGGAAAAAAAGGTGCTGGTCCATCATTGCCAGGTTCCAAGATGACATGAATACTCACGCCTTGCGCCCCCCGACCCCACCAAGGAAAGATGTATTTAAAAAAAAAAAAGGGGTGGTGAGAGATAGTGAGATATAGATATATATATATATATATATATATCCCTCCCCAGATATATGAAATAATTCAGGGAAACAGATATGTCAAGGGAAGAGAGCCCACCCACGTGCAGGCTCAAAAAGGCCCTCCTGATTTCAAACAACATGAAGTCTTGCTGTATTCTGACAAGTGCAGTCAGCCCCAGCCTTTAAACTGCCCTGGAGAACAATGGGTTAACTTTTCTATGCAGGGCATAGAATGTTGCTCTCGAGCTCGGTTGATGTCTCTGCCTGTTGTATTTTGAACTGCAACTGTCAGATACTTTACTCCGCCTCACTGAACAGTCGCCCTGGAGATTTCTCCTGCAGCTCGGTTCGAAGTCGGTTGAAGTGTCGGGTTTCGGTCCTTTTTCTACCAAAATTTAGTTTCCGCAGAGTCGGTTCAAGTCTCTGTCTGTGGTACCATGAGTACTAGATAGGTTTTGTTCTGTTTTCTGTGTGGAACTTGTAAAAAGTGTGGATCGGTTCTGCTGAACCAATCATTCAGGTAATTTTTTTATCTTACTTTAGTGTGTGGTTACCCAGTCCATATCGGTTCTAAAAAAAACGGGTTTTAGTACGTTATTTTCCAAGACCCGTGACACAGTCAGGAACCGATAGGGGAGTCTTGCCTGGCGGTTGCTGAAAAAGGGTAAGTTTGGTTAGGTTGGCCATGTCTGAGAAACCCAAGAAAAAAAACCGGCCCACTGGGTTTCAACACTGCTGTGAGTGTGGGGAGGTCTTTGCTAAGGCCGATCCCCACACCACCTGTGTTTATTGTCTGGGGTTTGACCACCTCGATTCAGACTGCCAAATTTGAAAACATTTTCGCAAATCTACACTTGAAAAGAGATTAGCTAGACTGAGGGAAAGGGAGGCCGAGAAGTCCGCTGACCCGGATGGCCAGCCTGGTTCTGTTCCGATCGAACCAGGAGGAGTGCCCTCTGACCAGAGCGATACTTCTTCGGGCAAAAGGAGATCCAACCCCGAGGGGTTGGTTCCGGCCAAAAAGAAAGCAAAGAAAAATCGTCCAGTTCGGACCCAGAATCTCTCATTCAAACACCATGAAGTCTTGCTATATTATAACAATAGCAGTCAGCCACTGCAGCTGAACTGCCCCGGAGAGGAAGGAGTTAACTCCAGAAGATCTGGAGTTCTACAGCGCGAGGGCGCTGTGCCCAAAGCTCTATCTGGCAGTTTCAAATGAAACTGTTAGATTCTTTACTCCGCTTCACTGAACAGTCGCTCCAGAGATCAGCTCCTTCAGCTCGGTTCATTCTCGGTTCAAGCGAGTATTTTTCAGTTCATTTGAACCGGCAAAAGTTATTATTTTTACCGCATTTCGGTTTTAAAGCTCTATCTGGTAACCGTAAGTACTAAAATTTAAGTCTGTGTGGAAAATTAATTATCGGTTCGGTTTTGAACCGATCGGTTGGTTTTTTCCTGCATTTTAAAAGTGTACAGTGGGTTTTAGAGTACGGTTCCCGGTTCTTATCGGTTCTAAAAAAACCGGAATTATAACGGTTTTTCAAATACCGTGACAGTTAGGAACCGATAAGGGGTGTCTTTGCTGGCACTGCCATCAAAAGGGCAAGTTTTGGTTGAGCTGGCATTATGTCTGAGAAACCCAAAAGAAAAACGGGCCCACTGGGTTTCAACACTGTGATGTCTGTGGGGACGCCTTTGCCAAGGCTGACCCACACACCACTTGTGTTTATTGTCTGGGGGCTGACCACCTCCTGTCAGACTGCCAGGTGTGTAAAAATTTCCCTGCAGCCACCCTGGAGAAGAGATTGGGCCGGCTCAGGGAACGAGAGGCCAAAAAGTCCACTGACCCGGATGGCCAGCCCGGTCCAGTACCCACTGGACCAGAGGGAGTGCCCTCTGACCAGGGCGAGACTTCCTCGGGCAAAAGGAAGGCTGGTTCAGAGGAACCAGTCCCAAGTAAAAAGACAAGGAAATCAGTAGGTCTGAGTCCAAAATTGTGTCTCCAACTGCTGCAGAGATAGCTAAAGCCATTCAGATTGTCCAGTCACTGTCTCAGGGATCTGTAGAACCACCAACAGCTGGTAAAAGGTTGGTCTGCTCAGTCCCAGTGGTTCAGGATTTTGAAGTTGAGGATTTTATGAACCACAGGAGGGAGGAGGAATTTGATCAATATATGTGTGGCTGGGGGGTCTGGACGTGCCCATTGAACCGACATCTCTCCAGACAGACCTTTAGAATCTCCTCCTATTCTGTCTGAGTCCCCTTCTTTCTTTATTTTTACAAAAGGTTGCAGAAACCCTCCAGCTTCCTTTAGAGGAGGCTGTGGATGAGCAAGAGGAGCCTGATTATGTGGAAATGATGGATATTCCAGAGTCTAGGAGGTTGTCTATTCCTTTGCATAAGTCATTTAGGAAGCAAACAACAAAGATTTTAAAAATCCTCATTCTGTCCCTCCTGTAGATAAAAAATGGACAGAAGGTATACTTTGTCAGGCTCGGATACAGACTTCCTTACTGAGCAGTGTAGTCATGTAGGTGTGGTACAAGCTGCAGCCTGTGACAAGGCTTATTCCTCTGGCCTCACATCCTCCTGATAAGGGATTCCAGGAAGATTGATGCCATGGCTAAGAAACAGTATATGGCAGCTTCTTTGGGACTCAGGCAGGCAAATTATATGGCTTATGTAGCTAGATATCAGAAATCTAGGTGGGACACAGTATTGCAGTTAGCCAAGAGGCCCATGGCCAGCTGGCTAGTGAGCTGGAACAGGTGGCTGCTGATGGCATTGAAGCCTCTAAAGTTCAATTTCATACTGCTGTTGATGTTAATGATGTTTCTTCTAGGGTCATGGCCACTTCTGTAGCTTCCGTAGGTTGGCATGGCTCAGATGCACTAATCTGTCCCAAGATACCCAGTCAAAGGCTATGGATTTTCCTGTAGTGGGAAATTCTCTTTTGGGGAGCAAACAGAAAACTATATGAAAAGATGGATGAATACAGAACTACCTACAAAAGTGCCCAGGCTAAGGAGAAGCATGCCATGCCACAAAGGCATGCTCCCAGAGGTAGGCAGGCCTCTTTCCAGGCCTTTTACCACTTTAAGCCTCCTCTGCTGTCTCGCAGAGGGGTTTCTTCAGAGGCAGGGGTAGACGTGGCACAAGTAGACCGTCCCCCTCCCCTCAGCCTAAGGCTGCTGCTAAGCAGGCACCCTGATGGGGTGTCCAGGGCCGATTCTCCTGTACCAGTGGGGGGCAGGTTGACCTATTTCAGCCGAACTGGCTGTCCCTAACTCTCGGACAGATGGGTTCTGGAGGTAACAGGCCAGGGTCTGGTTCTCAGCTTCAAACACTTTCCAAAGATGAGAGCCAGGCATTTTCCACCTGCAAATCCTTCAGAAGCCCTTGCTTTGAAGCAGAGGTTTCTGCTTTGCTGGACTGCAAAGCAGTGGAAAGGGTTCCTCCTTGCCATCAGGGCAAGGGGCTTTATTCAAGATACTTTCTTACCCCAAAAAAGACAGGAGAATGGCGGCCCATTCTAGATTTAAGATACTTGAACAAGCATCTGTTGAAACCAAAGTTCAAAATGTTGACTTTGGCAATGATATTGCCTTCCCTAAGGCCAGGGACTGGCTAGCTTCCCTGGACCTCAAGGATGCCTATTTTCATGTTCTGATCAGGCCTTCTCACCGAAAGTACCTCAGGTTCGAACTGCCCTCAGGCCACTACCAGTTCAGGCAATGCCCTTCGGCCTTACCTCTGCGTCAAGGGTATTCACAAAATGTCTCGCTGTAGTAGTGGCTCACTTAAGAAAGGCAAGGGTTGCTGTGTTTCCCTACCTGGACGACTGGCTCATTGTGGGTCAGTCTCCAGGTCAGGTGAAATCCCACTTGCAAGTCACCCAGCAGCTTCTCACTTCCCTGGGATTCCTAAGCAAACTTACAAAGTCAGTTCTGGAACCAGTTCAGGTCCTAACTTTCATAGGCGCAGAATTGAACACAAGGTTAGCCAGGGCTTTTCTTCCCTCGGAAAGGGTGGACAGACTCATCAGCCCTGGCATCCTCCTTTACCCTGCTGGTCTCGACCAGCAAGGCATTTTCTGCAACTCCTCGGGCACATGGCTGCTTCCACAGCTGTCGGCAGGGAGCAAGATTCAGATGAGGGACATTCAGTTCCATTTGAGGGCCTATTGGTCTCAAAGGAAGGACCCCTACCAAGTTGGTCCCAGTTACTCAAACTCTGATCCTAGCCCTCCACTGGTGGCAGGTCCAGAGCAATTTAAGACAGGGGTTCCCTTCATTCCATTCTCACCCTCACCCTCACCACGGATGCCTCCCTGTTAGGGTGGGGGCTCACCTGGGCGACCTTGCCACTCAGGGGTATGGTCTCCTCAGGAGTCTCTGCTCCACATCAATCTTTTGGAACTCAGAGCTGTCTTTTAGCTCTTCGGTGTTTTCAGATTCTGTCCAGAACAAAGTGGTTCAAGTCAGGACAGACAGTACCACCACAATGGGTACATCAACAAGCAAGGGGGCACTGTCTTCAGCCTTGTGCACCAAGCAATGAAGTTGTGGTCTCTGGCTTACTCCCTGAACACCTCCCTGATAGCGGTTCATCTCCCAGGAAGGACAATGTCCTGGCGGACGCCTCAGCAGAATTTCTCAGGGCCATCACGAATGGGCTCTGAACCACAAGTGCTGGGGTCTGTCTTTGCCAGATGGGGCACTCCTCAGATAGATCTTTTCGCAGCCCCAGACAACCACCAACTTCCTCTTTTCTGTTGCAGGCCTCCAGTTCTGGGCTCAGTCCCTCTGGACCGCTTTTCTGTTGGACTGGAAAGGAAGTTCCTGCATGCCTTTCCCCTTCCTCTCCTTTTCAGGGTACTAGTAAAAACAGATCTCAATCTTGCAGAGTGATTCTGATTGTCCCAGATTGGGCCAGATGGCCCTGGTACCCTCTGCTCCTGTCCTTGGCAGTTCACCCTGCCCTGAGCCTGCCCAGAGTCCACGACTTACTGGCCTGTGCACAGGAGAGTGTGGTATCCGACCTCAAATCCTCCACCTCAAGGCTTGGCTCTTGAGGAGCTAGAATTGCTGACTTACACCTTTCTCAAGGTGTCATGGATATTTTAAAGGCTTCAAGGAAGCCTTCCACTAGCCACTTATAATTCTAAGTGGAAGAGGTTTTCCATCTGGTGCTCTGAGAAGCAGATTATCCCAGAATCTGCTGATCTTCCCATTCTACTGGACTATTTGGTCCATCTGAATTCCCTAGGCCTTAGACCAGCTACCCTGAAGGTTCATCTGGCAGCTGTCTCTGCTTTTGTGCCAGCAGGGAAGCCTGCCTCCCTTTCTTCTCACCCGTGTTCTCCAAGTTTTTAAAGGTTACTTCATACTAACCTCCTTTTTGGAACCAGCTCCTGCTGGGACCTGAATATTTGCATTGCTCAATTAATGCACCCCTTTGAGCCTCTGTCTTCTGCAGAGCTCAAGTATTTAACTTGAAAACTGTTTTCCTAGTAGCTATCACCTCTGCCAGACGCATAAGTGAGCTACAAGGCCCTGTCAGTGGAAGAAGATTTTATCTCTTTCCACAGAGATAAGGTAGTCCTTAGGACTAATAAAGTTTTGCCTAAGGTGGTTTCTGATTTCCACCTGAATCCAATCTATCTCTCTCCCAGTATTTTCACTGAGCATTCTTCCTCAGGTGAGAGGAGACTGCACAGCTTGGATGTCAAAAGAGCCTTAAGCTACTATTTAGAGCGCACTAGAGGTCATAGGTTCAATCCTCCAACTCTTTCTTCACTATGGCGAGGTTGGCAAAGGAAACCTGCCACTAAGAGAACAATTGCAAGGTGGATTGTTTCTTGTATCCAATTCTGTTATCAGAAACTGGGTAGAGTACCCCTCAGGATTGAGGGCCCACTCCACCAGGGTACAGCTGCGTCTCTAGCGGCTGCTAGAGACATCCCCATTCTGGAGATTTGTCAAGCTGCTACCTGGAAGACAGTTCACACCTTTACTAAGCATTATTCCTGGATGTCCAGTCCAGGAGAGATGTCGTTTGGCACAGCTGTGTTCAGAGCCTATTTCTAAGTAGGTTCTGACCCTCCTCCATGGAGGTACTGCTGTGTAATCTGTTATTGTTATAATATAGCAAGACTTCATGGTGTTTGAAGAAAAATTACTCACCTTAGTAATTGCTTTTCTTCTCATGGAGTCTTGCTATTATAACCACCCTCCCTCCTACCCTCTCAGAACTTCTACTTGGGTAGGGGTGGCATGGTGCAAGCACTGTGTCATGCCATTGTAGTTTTTCCTTACCCTCTTTTCTTGGGTTAGGGATCTAGATTGTTTCATTTAGGTTATTTATATTGCCCCTTCCTGGACTTGAGTCTTTGGGGAAGGGGGTTCATATGTGCTTGTTAGGAGAAACGAACCATAATACCATCAATTTTTGTTATTATGGCTCTGAGTGTTTCTTTGTTCTTTATATTGTTGTTATTACTACTAGTAGGTAGCCATGGGCTAGTGTAGTTTTTCCACACAGACTTTCCAGTCCTTTGATGTTAGCTTAAAAGATCTGACAGTTTCATTTGAAACTGCCAGATAGAAACTTTAGGCACAGCGCCCCTCATGTGGAGATCTTCTGGAGTTAACTCCTTCCTCTCCGGGGCAGTTCAGCTGCAGTGGCTGACTGCTATTGTTATAATATAGCAAGACTCCATGAGAAGAAAAGCAAAATACTAAGGTGAGTAATTTTTTTCTTCCGATCACAAGAAAGTAGCCAAAGTGATTCATATTGTGGAATCGCTTCCCCCGGTTCCGACTGATCCGGCACCTTTTGGCAGGGGCTCGGTTCGGTCGGTTCCCCTGGTTCATGATTATACCCTGGAAGAATTTTATGAACTGGAGTTTGAGGAGGAAAGCAAGTTGGAAGATGACTATGGTGATGGTGAAAGTCTGGATGTGTCTATTGATCCGGACATCTCCCCAGACAAACCTTCAGGTGTTTCTCCTCCTAGGCTTTCTAAGTCCCCTTCCCACTTTATGTTTTACAGAAAGGTGGCTGAGACCCTCCAGCTTCCTATGGAGGAGGCACTGGAGGATCAGGAGGAGCCTGACTATGTAGAGATGATGGACATCCCAGAGTCCAGGAGACTGTCTATTCCCCTCCACAAATCTTTTGGGAAACAGACACAAAACATTCTGAAGTTTCCCAATTCCATACCTCCTGTGGACAGAAGAATGGACAAGAGGTATACACTTTCAGGCTCAGATATAAAGTTCCTTTATCAGCAATGCAGCCATGTTGGGGTTGTACAGGCTGCTGCCTGCGATAAGGCAGACATTCCCTTGGCATCACACCCCCCAGATAAGGACTCCAGGAAGATTGATGCCATGACAAAGAAGCAGTACATGGCATCTTCTTTGGGACTCAGGCAGGCGAATTACATGGCCTATACAGCCAGATACCAGAAATCCAGGTGGGACACTGTACTGGCACTGGCTAAACAGACTTTCCAGCTTGCCAAGGAGCTGGAGGAGGTGGCTGCAGATGGGATTGAGGCATCAAAAGCTCAGTTTCATGCTGCTGTGGACTCTAATGATGTGTCATCAAGAGTCATGGCTACATCTGTGGCTCTTCGGAGGATGGCTTGGCTCAGATGTACTAGCCTCTCTCAGAGGACACCCAGGCTAAGGCCATGGATTTTGTAGTGGATAATTCTCTGTTTGGGGAGCAGACAGAGAATTACATGAAGAAAATGGATGAGTACAGGACCACTTACAGGAGTGCTCAGGCCAAGGAAAGGCAGGCAACTCCTCAAAGGCAGCAGTCTAGGGGCAGTGGCAGGCCTTTTCAAAGGCCTCTTACCAAGCACAGGCCTCTTCTTCCTTTTCTCAGAGGGGTTTCTTCAGAGGGAGAGGCAGAAGGGGGATGAGCAGGGCTGCATCCATTCCTCAGCTAAAGCCCTGCCAGGCAGACACCCTGATGGGCCTGCCCGGGTCGACTGTCCTATTCCAGTAGGGGGCAGGCTGGCTTACTTTGTCCAAGACTGGATGTCTATTACATCAGACAAGTGAGTCCTGGAAGTAGTAAGCCAGGGACTGGTTCTCAGCTTCAAAAAATTTCCAAAAATGAGAGCCAGATATTTTCCACCTGCAAATCTCCTGAATTTCCAGAAACCCTTGCCCTAAAGGCAGAGGTTTCTTCTCTCCTAGCTTTAAAAGCTATACAGAGAGTACCCACCCTACACTGGGCAAGGACCATACCCAGGTACTTCCTGACCCCCTGAAAAAGTAGGGAGTGCACCCATCCTAGACCCAAGACATCTAAAACAAACATCTTTTAAAACCAAAGTTCAAGATGATAACTCTGGGAATAATCCTTCCTTCTCTAAGGCCAGGGACTGGCTAGCCTCCTGGACCTCAAACATGCCTAGCTTCACATTCCCATCAGGTGCTCCCACAGAAAGTACCTCAGGTTCGAGTTGCCCTCAGGCCACTATCATTTTAGAGCATTGCCCTTTGGCCTAACCTCAGCCCCAATGGTTTTCACGAGGTGCCTGGCAGTAGTAGTTGCCTTTCTGAGAAGGCAAAAGATTTCCATTTTTCCTTATCTGGACGATTGGCTAATAGTGGGTCAGTCTCCAGACCAAGTCAAGTCTCACCTACAAGTGGCCCAGTGCTCACTTCTCTAGGATTTCTTCTCAACCTTCCCAAGTCAGTTCTCAAACCAGTCTAGCTTCTTACCTTTATAGGGGCAGAACTGGACACACTCCGAGCAAGAGCCTTTCTTCCTCTAGAAAGGGCAAGGGTTCTTATGGAACTAGCTTCTTCCTTCAGGTATCTCGACCAGCAAGGCATTTCCCCCAGCTCTTGGGCCACATGGCAGCTTCAACAGCAGTGGTCCAAGGTGCAAGATTCCAGATGAGGCATATTCAGTTCCACCTGAGAACTTTCTGGTCTGAGAAGAAGGATTCCCTTACCAAACTGATCCCAGTGACTCTGACCTTGATCCAAGCCCTCCAGTGGTGGCAGGATCAGGACAATTTAAGACAAGGTGTTCCTTTTGTTGTTCAGCCTTGTTCAGCGGTCCTTACCACGGATGCTTCTCTCCTGGGTTGGAGAGCCCACCTGGGGTCTCTTACTGCCCAGGGGCTGTGGTCCCCCCAATAATCCCTTCACATCAGTCTTCTAGAGCACAGGGCAGTTTTTCTGGCTCTAAAAGCGTTCTCACAGTCAGTACAGAACAAGGTGGTTCAAGTCAGAACAGACACATCAACAGGCAGAGAGGCACTCGGTCCACGGCCATGTGCACGGAAGCCATGAAGGTGTGGTCCCTGGCTTATTCCCTGCAAACCTCTCTTGTAGCAGTTCACCTTCCAGGCAAGGACAATGTGCTAGCAGATGCACTGAGCAGGATTTCTCGGGGCCTGGACCCTCCAGTGTTGAAAGTGATTTTTTCAAGGTGGGGCACTCCAGAGATAGATCTCTTTGCAGCCCCAGACAATCACCAGCTCCCTCTCTTTTGTTGCAGACTGCCAGTCCTGGGCTCGGTCCCTCTGGACGCCCTGATCCTGAATTGGGAGGGGAAGTTTCTGTATGCCTTCCCTCCCTTCCCACTCCTGTTCAAAGTTTTGGTAAAAATAAGGTCTCAACCATGCAAGGTGATTCTGATTGCTCCAGATTGGGCCAGACAGCCCTGGTACCCCCTGTTGCTGTCCCTAGCAGTCCATCTTACCCTGTCTCTTCCCAGGAATCACAACCTGTTAACATCCTCTCAGGGAAGGATTTGGTACTCCAATCTTCAGTCTCTCAATCTCAAAGCATGGCTCTTGAAGAGTTAGCTTGCAGATCTGCATCTTTCCCAAGGGGTTCTGGATATCCTCAAGGCGTCTCGGAAGCCCTCCACCAGAAAGACTTACAACTCCAAATGGAAAAGATTCAGCATTTGGTGTTCTAAGAAGCATATTTCTCCAACACTGCTGAATTGCCTACGGTTCTGGATTATATGGTCTATCTTAATGGCCTAGGCCTCAGACCAGCTACTCTCAAGGTACACTTGTCAGCTGTTTCTGCATTTTTGTCTGTGGGGAAGCCTTCCTCACTATCTTCCCATCCTGTGTTCTGTACATTTTTTAAAAGATTGCTTCACACCAATCCTCCTTTTAGAGACCCTGCCCCTGCCTGGGATTTGAATGTTTGCATTGCTCAACTTATGCAACCCCCCCCTTTGAGCCTATGTCTTCAGCAGAGGTTAAGTACTTGACTTGGAAAACTGTGTTCCTGGTAGCCATTACCTCTGCCAGGCATATCAGTGAATTGCAAGCCGTGTCAATGGAACCTGATTTTATCTCATTTCACAGGGATAAAGTGGTCCTTAGAACCAATAGAAGGTTCTTGCCCAAAGTGGTTTCAGACTTCCATTTAAACCAGTCTGTCTCTCCCTGTTTTCTTCACTGATCATTCTTCCTCAGGAGAGAGGAGGCTACACAGTTTAGATGTCAAAAGAGCCCTTAGTTACTACATAGATCGTACCAAGGGTCACAGGTTTGACTCCCTCCAGTTGTTCCTCACTTATGGAGAAGTGGGAAAGGGCAAACCTGCCACCAAAAGATCTATTGCCAGGTGGATTCTGTCTTGTATACAATTCTATGAAAAACTGGGAAAAACTCCACCCTCTGGCCCGAGGGCTCATTCCACTAGAGGTACAGCTGCTGCCAGGGATATCCCTCTCTTAGAAATTTGTCAAGCAGCCACCTGGAAAACAGTCCATACCATTACCAAGCATTACTCTCTGGATATCCAGGCTAGGAGTGATGCTCGGTTTGGCACAGCAGTACTTCAGAGCCTATTCCCAAAGTAGGTTCTGTCCCTCCTCCTTGGAGGTACTGCTTGGTAGTCTGCAATTGGGTCGAGAGGGCAACGGTTGTTGAAAAGCCCTCCCCAGCTCCCCTCGGTTCCCCAAAGCTACAAGGCTGGCAGCAGGAAGGGTCGAGAGGGCAACGGTCGTTGAAAAGCCCTCCCCAGCTCCCCTCGGTTCCCAGCTTCCAAGACTGGCAGCAGGAAGGGCTGGAGTGGCAACGTTGTTGAAAAGCCCTCCCAACTCCCCTCGGTTCTCCAAACTACAAGGCTGGCAGCAGGAAGGGTCGAGAGGGCAACGGTTGTTGAAAAGCCCTTCCCAGCTCCCCTGGTTCCCCGAAGCTACAAGGCTGGCAGCAGGAAGGTACGCGATCTCAAGACTGCGCTCGGTTTTAAACCTTGGCGCCTTTTTTCTGTTCAGCTCCCTGGCGCTGTAGTACTCACTGCTGCAGCCACTTTAAACCCAAGGAAATTAATGTTTCTAGGGACATGGATATGTTGTTCATCCACACTGTCTGGCAGGTTCCTTGCCACTTTAAATCTTGCCGGAAGGTCTTCAAGCTGGCTCCTCCCACCCACCCGGGTGGTAAAACTCTCGGCTCCGCCCCATGGCGCCAGATCTTCCTTACCGCTTGGAAGCTCAGGTTCCCTCCTTAACGCTCTGTGTATAAGACTGGTTCCTAATTCTTAGAAATTTTCAAATTAAAAAGGTTTTGCTAAAAAGACTTCGGTCTTCTCTCCCTCGCAGCTGCGATGGACAAATCGACTCCCGGTTTCCGGAGATGCCCTTGCGGGCAGAAGATGTCTCGGACGGATCCGCATTCCACGTGCGTCTACTACTTGGGCCTTGAGCACGACCCGCAGGCCTGCAGACTTGTGCTCTTCCTTTTCGCCCACGCCCTCTAAGACCGCATGCGCTTACAACTAGGCGCCCGAGAAACGATCTCGGTAAAATCAAAAGAGGCCCGGTCGGCGGTGTCCACGGCGGCGGGCTCGGCGGATCAGCTCGAGCAGATGATCGCCCTCGAAGAGGAGGCGGCGCGGGCCGCTTCTACCTCGGCTGCGGCATTTGTTCTGCTCTCTCTCGGTGCCTCTTATTCAGCTTCTTTTAAGGAGCTTTTGTCTGACCTCTCAACTAAAGGTGAGGACCAATTTCTTCTGGACCGCTTTCGGTCCAAAAGAGAGACAAGGTAAGTCTCACCGTCGACGCTCTTGGGGCGGGAAAGATCCCTCCGAGTTGGCGTCCAGGCCCGTCGACTTGCTCGATTTCGGCTCGCCACTGGTCTCACGGTGTCCCCGTCCAGGCCAGTTGACCGAGACTCATCGGCGTGGTCGAGATTTTTCTCGACGCTGGACGGGTTGTCGGCTGGAGAAGCGAGAATCCCTCTCCCGGTTCCCCGGTGGGGAGTTGAGGACGATCGCGGCTCGTCTGTGCCTCGGTTCCGGAGCCTTCGGTTGAATCTTCTGAACCAGGGGAGTGCCGGTTCCCCGACACCTCCCGCAGCCGTCCTTGGCAGCGGAGGTTCTCGGTCTCGGACTTTTCTGTCCAGCCGATCCCGCTCGTATAGGCGGTCTCAGTCTCGCACTGCTGCAAGCAGCGCCGCCGCCGTCCTCCTCCTCGGACGAGGGAGGCTTCGCGAGTTGCGTCGAAGATATGAGAACTCATGTGGCAACAGTTCTTCTGATCGGGAATAAGCCGACTGCCGCGTTTCCCTGGCCATTGAGTGGTTGTCACCGAGCGGCGAAACAACCCCTCGTTTTATCTGAGGAGCTTGTTCCCAGGCGGTTGTTCGGCCAAAACCAGCTGCCCACCGATTTCGGTGGAACCTCCGCCTCCACAGCCGTTAGTTGGGGCTCCGACCAAGAATTCTTGGTCGGCTCAGGGACTGCCCCATAGGCTGTCTGTCACCCTCACTCCCGATCGACCTGGGCAGGTGGAGGGTGGCTCAGGCCCGAGGCAGCTCTTTGAGGACTCTTCAGAGTCCGAAGATGATTCCTCCCTTTTCTCCAAGCGAATGGACTTGGAGTCCTCAGGAGGACAGTCGGTGGACGATAGCCCTTCGTCCTTCCTGGGATTGCTTCGGCTCATCTCGGAGTCCACGGGATGAAGCTTCGAACCCTTTCTAAGCGGGCCAGGTATCCCCTCACGGAGACTGGACCGAGATCCCCACGGAGTTTTCCGTGGCTCAGGCCATAGTGGCCCGGCTTGGAGCTCTGGCAGCGCCTGCTTCCTGCCCTGCGCCTTTGGCCAGGATGGCCAGGAAGTGTGCGGTCCCCACCGTTCCCTGTCCGGTTTTCGAACACCCTCGGCCGAGGTTAGAGCACGACAGCGTTTCCGGCATGCCGGGAACGCTAGGGATGTGGACAAACCTCTGACAAGGAGTCCAAGAAATTGACTATGCCGGGCGAAAAGTCTATGCTGCGTCTCCTAGGCCCTTCGCCAGGCCAGTTCGGCCGTCCTCATGGCAACATTTCTCTCATGCCCTGTTGGGCCCCTGGATGAGGTCGTCTCTCATCTTCCCGCTGGATCTGCAGACCACGGTCAGGCAGGTGCGGACCAGGGAGTGGCAAAACAGCAGCTCCAGACTGCTTTAGACATTGGGGACTGTGTGAGGTCGGTGGCGCCGCAGGCTATGCGTCGGCTGCGGGCTTGGCTGAGGATATCCACCTTTACTCGATGGCCCAGCACAAGTTGGCGGATGTTCCCCTTTGGGGACTGACCCTTCGGCCCTGGGGTGGAAGGTCACCTGCAGAGGAACGAAGTCCAATGCTACCTTGGACTCTGTCTCTTCCACTCAGAAGGACAAAGGCCGCAGCCACAGCCTAAGCCCTTTCGTCTTCTGCGCCTGTGCGCCCGCCCAGCAACGCCAGGGGCTAGCAGGCTCGGGCTTGGCATCCCAAACCCAAGCTCGGCTTCTCCAACAGGAAGCGGGAGGTAAGGCCGGGAGGTCCTCGGCCAGTCCCTCTTCAAGCCTGCCCAGTGACGGGCTGAGGGTGTCGCCCAACCCCGCCACCTCACTCCCAGGTTCCCCTGGGGACGGCCCGCACTTCCTTTCCGCCTGGTCCGTTATTACCACGGACAGGTGGGTGCTGGAGGTGGTGGAAGGCCTGCCTCTAGAATTCGAAAGCAGGCCCCGCCTTCAGAGCGCTTGCACCGGGGCCCTCGGGTCCGCAGCCTCACTGTCGGCACTGGTCGGGCCGACATCGCTCTCCTCCTCCAAAAGGAGGTGATCCGAGAGGTGGAGGACCCTCCCTCAGACCCGGGGTTCGTGTCCAGGTACTTCCTGGTTCCGAAACGGACGGGGGGCTGGCGCCCCATTCTAGACCTACACGACCTGAACAAGTTCCTAAGGTCTCGAACCTTCAGGATGGTCACTCTGGCTCAGATAATACCATGCCTGGAACACGGCATGTGGTTCTGCTCTCTGGACCTGCAGGACGCGTTCTTTCACGTCCCTATCCGTCCGTCACATCGGAGATTCCTTCGCTTTCGAGCGGAGGGATCCCTTTTCGAGTTCCGAGCCATGCCCTTCGGCCTGTCTCCAGCTCCCAGGGTCTTCACCAAATGCATAGCAGTGGTGACAGCTTTCCTGCGGCGCCGAGGGGTCCGGGTGTACCCTTACCTGGACGACTGGCTAATAGCAGCCCCCTCCAGACAGGAGGTGGAGCAGTCCAGAGATCTGGCCCTCCAGGTTTGCTCTCAAATCGGCCTTCTTATCAACGAGGCCAAGTCGGAAACTCGAGCCGAAGCAGGTGATTCTGTTTATCGGGGCAGAGCTCGACTCTCTTCGAGCAGAGCACGGCTCCCGGCGGACAGGGCCGAGGTTCTTACCTCCTTTGCCCAATCATTTCTGGTTGGGCAATCGTGCCCTGCCCGGGACTTCCTGCGCCTCCTGGGTCTCATGGCGGCCTGTACCAGCGTGGTCCGTTGGGCACGCTGGCACATCGCCACCTTCGTGGGACTGGCCAGCCAGTGGTCACAACGCTGCATCCATTGGACCAGCTAGTGACGGTGACCAGGAGATGTGGAACGCCCGTGGTGGACCGCTCCATCTCATCTGCAGGAGGGCATCCTGCTTGTCCGCCCCGGCCGATTTGCCTCATCGACTGATGCCTCTCTGATGGGGTTGGGGTGCCCATCTGGGGAACACCGGGCGCATGGCCTCTGGTCCCCGTGGGAGTCCCGATGCCACATCAACCTGCTGGAGCTCCGAGCGGTCCGCCTAGCTCTCACCGCCTTTGCTCCGTTCCTCCGGGGTCAAGTGGTCAGAGTCCAGACGGACAGTACCACGACCATGTACTATCTAAACCGCCAGGGCGGGGACGCGTTCCATGCTTCTATGCAAGGAGCTCTCGCGATTTGGTCACCTGTGGCGCAGCTTGAGGCGGATCTCCTAGCCATTCATGTGGCAGGAGCCTCCAACACCCTGGCCGATGCCCTGAGCCGGATAGGGGCTGCATCTCACGAGTGGTCTCTCCTGCCGGAGGTAGTACAAGATCTGTTCTCTCATTGGGTCACACCTCAGGTGGACCTGTTTGCCTCCAGGGAGAACGCGAAGCTGAGGCTGTTCCATGCCCGCCCCCCTCAGCAGGGCTCGCTTCAGGGGGATGCCTTCTCGAGGCCGTGGACCCCGGGCCTCTTCTTTGCCTTCCCCCCATTTCCTTTGATTCACAAGGTGCTTCTCAAAGCAAGGAGGGACAAGGCGCAGGTGATTCTGATAGCCCCAGACTGGCCCCGCCAGTTCTGGTACCCAGATCTCTTCAGCCTCAGCTCCAGGCTCCCGAGGCAGCTTCCAGCTCGCCCGGACCTGCTCTCAGTCAATCAGGGGAAGGTGTTCCATCCGGACCTTCAATCCCTGCACCTGACGGCCTGGTTCCTGAGCGGCTAGAGTTCCAGGCCTTGGGTCTTTCCGACAAGGTCCTCAATGTTGTTGAGGCGTCCCGTAAGGAGTCGACCAGGAAATGCTATGCCTTCAAATGGAAGAGATTTTCCATTTGGTGTCAGGGCAAGGGCTTGGACCCTTCCTCCTGTCCTTTGGCAAGCATCTTGGACTATTTATGGTCCCTTTCTAGTCAAGGGCTCAGGTCGACGACCCTAAGGGTGCACCTGGCAGCCATCTCTGCTTACCGGACGCGGGCCGGGAGCAGTCGGTGGCGCAGGAGAAGGTGGTCTGGCGCTTTTTCAAAGGCCTTGATCACATTTCCCCTCCGGTGCGAGAACCTCCACCTCCGTGGGATTTACTGCTGGTACTGGCAAAGCTCATGGGCAAGCCATTCGAACCAATGCACAGGTGTGAGCTCTCTCACCTGTCGTGGAAGACCACCTTCTTGGTGGCTATCACGTCAGCCAGAAGGATGGGAGAACTCCAGGTGCTCTGCATCGAGTCTCCTTACCTGGTCTTCCACAGGGACAAGGTTGTCCTGCGCCCCCACCCGAAATTCTTTCCGAAGGTGGTGTCGGAGTTTCACCTTAACCAGGTGTTGAGACTGCCAGTGTTCTACCCCAATCACACCTGGAGGCGAATACAGGCTCCATGCTTTGGACCCTAGAAGGGCACTTCTTATTATAAGGAGGCATGGCTGAAATTCGGGGAGAGGTTCGCCAGCTGTTTGTCACCTACGCTGAAGCCGCACCTGGCAGACCTGCAGCCAAGCGGACGATAAGCAGGTGGGTCACCTCCTGCATAGATCTCTGCTATAAGTTGGCAGGCATGGAGCCTTCCAGAGGGATAAGAGCTCATTCTACCCGCCATACTGCTGCATCGGTGGCTGCTTCCAGGGATGTCCCTATCCAGGAAATCTGCAGGGCTGCTACCTGGAAGTCAGCACACACCTTCATTACCCATTACCACATCGACCTTGAGTCTCGCCGGGATGATGGTTTTGGGGCCTCTGTTCTCCAGTATTTATTCCCTAAGTAGGGGGTGTGCGCCTTGCCTCCCTCCTCCCGGAGAACTGCTAGGAGTCTGCTAGACAGTGTGGATGAACAACATATCCATGTCCCTAGAAATACAGGTTACTCACCTGTAAGGGAGTTCTAGGAATGGTATATGTTGTTCATCCCTCACATTCCACCGACCTCCCAATCGACAGCACAACCTGAGCTTCCAGCGGCCAGATCTGGCGTCATGGGGCGGAGCCGAGTTTTACCACCCGGGTGGGTGGGAGGAGCCAGCTTGAAGACCTTCCGGCAAGATTTAAAGCGGCAAGGAACCTGCCAGACAGTGTGGATGAACAACATATACCATTCCTAGAACTCCTGTTACAGGTGAGTAACCTGTATATTTCGACTCACAAGACTGTGCCTACGATACACTCTAGCCTGCCTACCTTGATTTAATTAACTTTTGCTGATTCTGGTACACTGCAACTGCTGTTTAATTAATTTCAGCAGATCCTCTAACACAGTAGCTGCTTGCAGGCTTTAAATTTTCGCTGTTTTTCCAGTAACCCAAGTATAAAACTGAGCTGAAAGTGTGCATTTTACAATTTTATTTCATTCCTACTGATTTGTTCTGTTTGCTTCTCACTTGCTGCTAAGTTCTAATCCCTCCCCGTCCCCTGATTAACTCCTTTATGCATATTCACTGTCTGACCCAGCCCTGATTTTCCTTGTATTTAAGCCCTTTTGTGTTTTCTCTTTTCCCAGGTTCGAGAGGGCAGCGGTTGTTGAAAAGCCTCTCCCAGCTCCCCTTGGTTCCCGGAGCTACAAGGCTGGCAGCAGGAAGGTCAGCGATCTCAAGACTGCACTCTGTTTTAAACCTTGGCGCTTTTTTCTGTTCAGCCTCTGCGCTGTAGTACTGCTGCTGCAGCCACTTTAAACCCAAGGAAATTAATGTATTTCGACTCACAAGACTGTGCCTACGATACACTCTAGCCTGCGTACCTTGATTTAATTAACTTTTCCTGATTCTGGTACACTGCAGCTGCTGTTTAATTAATTTTAGCATATCCTCTAACACAGCAGCTGCTTGCAGGCTTGAAATTTTAGCCCCCCCCATTACTTAAATACGCTAGTAATCCCGCTCACTTTTGTTCCAACCTGTAAACTCACTTGAAGGGCAGGCCTGCCAGTCCCCCTTGCTGCATCAGTCCTAATTCAAACCAGCGAGGCAGTCCTTTTCTTTTTTTTTTTTTTTTTTTTTCCTCCACTCACTCTTGCCTGTTCTCTATGTTTGCCTCTGTTCCACACTGATTTTGTCTGGAAAAGTAACTCAGACTGAGGGTATCCCAGTTTTATCTTTTCCCCTCACCTTTTCAAATTCCCCCTGCTCCTGTCTGCTCCTCATAAACTGCAATCTGTTGGAATACCTGCCTCTTGTGAATAACTTGTATAATTGACTGCCAACCTCTGGCCACTAAGGGTTTCACTCAAACTGCCTTCACTATAGGTGTCACCCTGCCCTTAAGTCACCATTTCTGCCACTTATATTCTACTCTTATGAGGGACAATCCACCTCTGATTTACAGAGGTTTCATACAAGGCATACATAATGTTCTCTCTTGCATGCCCAAGGTCACTACTGGTGGTAACAGGATTACTACCCACTGTAATCGCCCTCCTGTCTCTCATGTAACATACCAGCTGGATCCCTGGGTCCCACTGCCATGAAGAATTCTCCTTTGTATTCTCCAACCTTATGCCAACTAGAACCTTGCTCCCTTCTCGTAACCTGTCCCTCCATATAACTCATCCTTCCAAATTAGGGCATTTCCTTCAAACAACATGAAGTCTTGCTATATTATGACAGTAGCAGCTTGATCCAGCTCTAGAACTGCTCCGGAGGTGAAATGGTTAATACCATTCCAAAATAGAGCTTTGAGCACGAGCTCTAAGAAGCAGCTCTATCTGTGTAATTTCAAACCTGAACTGTCAGATTCTTTACTCCGCCTCAGTGAACAGTCTCTCCGGAGATTTCTCCTACTGTTCGGTTAATTTCTCGGTTTAAACAGTGTTTTCTCGGTCCGATTCAACCGAGAATAGTTTTATTTAACCGCAAAAACCGTTCGGTTCAAGCTCTGTCTGTGGTAATCGTAAGTAATTAAAAGGTTTTGTCTGTGTGGAACTTGTAGTTTATCGGTCTGGTTTTGAACCGATCAGCTGGTTTAAAACTCATTAATTTTAAAGTTTAACATTTTAGAGTGCAGTTCCGGTTCTTATCGGTTCTAAAATACGGATTTTATTACGTTTTTCCAATACCGTGACACGGTTGGGAACCGATAAGGTGTCTTGCCTGGCACTGCCGCTTAAAGGGCAAGTTTTATGGTTAGGGCTGGCATTATGTCTGAGAAACCAAAGAAAAAACCGGCCCACTGGTTTCAACACTGTGATGTCTGTGGGGAAGCCTTTGCCAAGGCTGACCCACACACCACATGTGTCTATTGTCTGGGGTTTGACCACCCCGAGTCAGACTGCCAGATACGAAGAATTTCCCTGCAGCCACCCTGAAAAGAGATTGGGCAGGCTCAGGAACAGAGGCCAAAAGTCCGCTGACCGGATGGCCAGCACCGAACGGAGGGAGTGCCCTCTGACCAGGGCGAGACTTCCTCGGGCAAAGAAAAGCTGGTTCTGAGGAACCAGTTCCAGTAAAGAAAACAAGAAAGTCAGCAGGTTTGGAGTCCAAATCCTTCTCCAACTGCTGCAGAGCTAGCAAAACCATACAAATTGTCCAGTCACTGTCTCAGGAGTTCATTCAACCGCCACTATCTGGCAAAAGGTCGGTTCGTCTGTTCCAGTGGTTCAGAATATGATGTTGAGGAGTTTTATGAACCAGAGGGAGGGGAGGATGATTATGAACAGTATGAATGTGGGTTGGAAGGTCTGGGTGTGCCATTGAACGGACATTTCCCAGACAGACCTTAGAATCTCCCCTATGCTATCTGAGTCCCCATCTCATTTTATGTTTTACAAAAGTTGCTGAAACCCTCCAGCTTCCCTTGGAAGAAGCTGTGGATGAGCAAGAGGAGCCTGATTTTGTAGAAATGATGGATATTCCAGAGTCTAGGAGATTGTCTATTCTTTGCATAAGTCTTTAGGAAGCAAACAATAAAAATTTTAAAAGCTCCTAATTCTGTGCCTCCTGTAGATAAAAGATGGACAGAAGATACACATTGTCAGGTCCTGATACAGAATTCCTTTCTCAGCAATGCAGTCATGTTGGGGTAGTTCAGGCTGCAGCCTGTGATAAAGCTAATATTCCCTGGCTCACATCCTCCTGACAAGGATTCCAGGAAGATTGATGCCATGGCGAAAAAAAGTATATGGCAGCCTCTCTGGGACTCAGGCAAGCAAATTATATGGCTTATGTAGCTAGGTATCAGAAATCTAGATGGGATACTGTTATGGAATTAGCCAGCAGCCCAAGCAGCTGGCTAGCTTAACTAGAACAGGTGGCTGCTGCTGATGGCATTGAGGCTTCTAAGGTACAGTTTCATGCTGCTGTGGATGTTAATGATGTTTCCTCTAGGGTCATGGCCACATCTGTAGCTTTTTGTAGGTTGGCCTGGCTCAGGTGTGCTAGCCTGTCACAGGATACCCAGATTAAGGCTATGGATTTTCCTGTGGTGGGAAATTCTCTGGGGAGCAGACAGAGAATTACATGAAAAAGATGGATGAATATAGGATTACTTACAAAAGTGCCCAAGCTAAGGAGCGGCAAGCCACTCCCCAGAGGCATACCCCCAGGGTAGGGGTAGGCCTTTCACAGGCCTTTTATCAGACTCAGGCCTCCTCTGCCTATGCTCAGAGGGGTTCTTCAGAGGCAGAGGCAGCCGAGGGTGGGCAGGCTGCCCACCCCTCAGCCTAAAGCACCTGCTAAGCAGGCACCCTGATGGGGTGCCCAGGGCCGATTCTCCTTCACTGAGGGGGCAGGCTGGCTTATTCCAGTCAGAACTGGGCTTTTTAACCTCAGACAAGTGGGTTCTGAAGTAGTAAGCCAGGGTCTGGTTCTCAGCTTCAAAATGTTTCCCAAGTTGAGAACCAGATTTTTCTACCTGCAAGTGCTTGAGACCCTTGCTCTAGAAGCAGAGGTCTCAACCCTGTTGGCTCTCAGAGCAGTGGAAGGTTCCTCCTGCACCAGGGCAGGGGTCTGTATTCAGATACTTCCTTACCCCAAAAGACAGGAGAATGGCGGCCCATATTAGACCTCAGATATCTGAACAAGCATCTTTTGAAACCAAAGTTCAAAATGGTAACTCGGAATGATTTTACCCTCTCCTAAGGCCAGGGACTGGTTAGCCTTCCTGACCTCAAGGATGCCTATTTCACGCCCTAATCAGAAGCTCCCATCGAAAGTATCTCAGATTCGAACTACCCTCAGGTCATTACCAGTTCAGAGCAATGCCCTTGGCCTCACCTCTGCCCCAAGGGTATTCACAAAGTGTCTGGCAGTGGCCCACTTAAGGAGGCAAAGATTGCTGTTTTCCCTATCTAGACGATTGGCTCATTGTAGGCCAGTCCCAGAACAGGGAAAATCTCACCTGCAAGTCACCCAGCAGCTTCTCATCCCTGGGCTTTCTAAATCTGCCAAAGTCGGTTCTGGAACCAGTCCAGGTACTCACCTTTATGGGGCAGAGTTGGACACAAAGCTAGCCAGAGCTTTTCTTCCCTTAGAAAGGGTGACGAATTTAGTGGCTCTGGCCTCCTCCTTCACTCTGCAGGTCTCTCACCAGCAAGACACTTTCTGCAGCTCCTGGGGCACATGGCTGCATCCACAGCTGTTGTGCAGGGAGCAAGATTTCAGATGAGAGACATTCAGTTTCACTTGAGAACCTATTGGTCTCAGAGGAGAGACCCTTTCCAAGTTGGTCCCAGTGACTCAACCTTGATCCAGGCCTCCAGTGGTGGCAGGATCAGAACAATTTAAGATTGGGGTCCCTCTATTTCCCCTGCTCACAATTTGACTCTCACTACAGATGCCTCCCTTCTGGGTTGGGGAGCCCACATGGGCACCTTTCCACTCAGGGAGTGTGGTCCCCAGAATCTCTGCTGCACATCAATTTGCTGGAACTCAGAGCTGTCTTTTAGCTCTTCAAGCATTTTCTGCATCTGTCCACAACAAGGTGATACAAGTCAGAACAGACAACACCACAACAATGTGGTACATCAACAAACAGGGGGGCACTCGGTCTTCGGCCTTGTGCACCGAGGCAATGAAGTTGTGGTCTCTGGCCTATTCCTGAACACTTCCCTCATAGCAGTTCATCTTCCAGGAAGGACAACGTCCTAGCAGATCTCTCAGCAGGATTTCCCAGGGCCATCACGTAATGGTCCCTGGATCCTCACGTGTTGGGATAGTCTTTGCCAGATGGGGCACCCCTCAGATAGATCTTTTGCAGCCCCAGACAATCACCAACTCTCTGTTCTGTTGCAGTCCTCCAGTGCTGGGCTCAGTCCCCTGGATGCCCTTCTTCCTGGATTGGGCGGAAGTTTTTTATGCTTTCCCTTCCTCTCCTATTCAAAGTATTAGTCAAAATCAGATCTCAGCCTTGCAGGGTGATTCTGATTGCCCGGATTGGGCTAGACAGCCCTGGTACCACCTTCTGTCGCTGACAATCCATCTTCCCTTTGCCGCTCCCAGGAATCACAACCTATTAACTTGTGCCCAGGGAAGGGTTTGGTATCCGGACCTCAATCCTCAACCTCAAGGCCTGGCTCTTGAGGAGTTAGAGTTTGCTGATTTACACCTCTCTCAGGGTGTTCTTGAAATCCTAAAGGCTTCCAGAAAGCCTTCCACTAGGGCTACTTATAGTTCTAAATGGAAAAGGTTTTCCATTTGGTGTGCTGGGAAAAATGTTTCCCCAGAATCTGCTGATTTGCCCATTGTATTAGATTACATGGTCCATCTTAATTCCTTGGGTCTCAGACCAGCTACCCTGAGAGTCCATTTGGCAGCTGTATCTGCTTTTGTTTCAGCAGGAAAGTCATCCCCTCTTTCCACTCACCCTGTATTTTCCAAGTTTTTTAAGGGATTACTCCATACTAATCCACCCTTTTGGGAACCGGCCCCTGCCTGGGACCTTAATGTTTGTATTGCCCAGTTAATGCAACCCCTTTGAACCCTCTGTTTTCTGCAGAGCTTAAGTATCTAACTTGAAAACTGTTTTTCTGGTGGCTATCACTTCTGCTAGACGCTAAGTGAGTTGCAAGCTCTTGCCAGTAGAAACTGACTTTATTTCTTTCCACAGGGATAAGGGGTAGTCCTAGGACCATTAGGAAGTTTTTACCTAAGGTGGTTTCAGATTTCCATCTTAACCAATCTATCTCCTTCCAGTATTTTTTCACTGATCACCTCTTCTGGTGAGAGGAGGTTGCACACCTGGATGTTAAGAGAGCTCTTAGTTACTATATAGAGTGCACTAAAGGTCACAGGTTCGAATCCTCCAATTTTTCCTTACCTATGGTGAAGTTGGGAAAGGCAAACCTGCCACTAAGAGATCAGTTGCCAGGTGGATTGTCTCTTGTATCAATTTTATTATCAGAAACTGGGCAGAGATCCCCCCTCTGGCTTGAGGGTTCACTACCAGGGGGTACAGCTGCGTCTCTAGCTGCTGCCAGAGACATCCCTATATTAGAGATATGCCAGGCTGCTACTTGAAAACTTACACACTTTCACCAAGCATTACTCCTGGATGTCCAGGCCAGGAGAGATGCCTCGGTTTGGCACAGCTGTTCTTCAGAGCCTATTCCCTAAGTAGGTTCTGCCCTCCTCCATGGAGGTACTGTTGTGTCTGTTACTGTCATAATATAGCAAGACTTCATGTTGTTTGAAGAAAAATTACCGCCTTAGTAATGTTGTTTCTTCTAATGGAGTCTTGTTATTATGACACTCGCCTCAGCCTGCCCCTCTCATAACTTCTACTGGGTGGGGTGCGGGCAATCTAGTGTGGGCACTATTTTGTGCCCTTTAGCATTCTCCCTTTGGGGTTTGGGTGTGTTTTATTATACTGTTGTTTTATTCTCATGTTGTTAGAATTGTATTAGTAGTTCTGGTCCCTGACTTGAGTCTTGTGTTGGGACCAGCAATGGTTGTTGGTATTTAGGCAGCCATTTGGCTAGTGTAGGTTACAGCTTCCACACAGACCTTAGTGAGTTTTTGTCTCAGAAGATCTGACAGTTCAGGTTTGAAATTACACAGATAGAGCTGCTTCTTAGAGCTCGTGCTCAAAGTTCTATTTTGGAATGGTATTAACCATTTCACCTCCGGAGCAGTTCTAGAGCTGGATCAAGCTGCTACTGTCATAATATAGCAAGACTCCATTAGAAGAAACAACATTACTAAGGTGAGTAATTTTTTCTTCTCTACCACGCCCAAATACCTCAAGTGCAATTACAGATTCTACAAAGAAGCTTGGGTGATGCTTCTGCGCTTATGCTTATCAGGAGACATAGAATCTAACCCTGGCCCCCATTAGAATGCCAGGTCCACAGATGACTCCTCATGGTTCTCCACCAAGGGCATGAAAATTGCCCACATGAATATCAGAAGTTTACCAGCAAACTTTCCTGAACTTGAAGCCTGGATAGCCCTCTACTGTCCGGACATACTTGGACTAACTGAAACATGGCTCAGGCCAGAGATGCCTGATTCCATGTACAAAATACCTGGCTACAGCTTGTCCAAATCAATGCCCTCCAAACAAAAGGGTGGAGGAGTTGCCCTTTATTATAAAAAGCATCTCAATGTCTCTGTATTCCAGTCTTGGATAACAAATCACTGTGAAGCTCTGCATGTGGTTCTACAACTAGGGGTGATAAAAGGCTAAATCAGTCTGTGCCTACAGTCCTCCAAAGGGCTCTCCCTGGCAAATGGGCTCTTGGATTATCTGGCCACTCTAAAGGGTAGATCTGAAGTCATACTAATGGGAGACTTCAACCTAAGACCTATCAGGGAGTCATGCCAGTACATATACTGAAGCTCTGCTGACTTAACCTCGCTCAACTTATCTCTAGCCCTACACGCATCTCTTCCAACTCGGGCGCCAATCTCCTGGACTGGCTGGCTACAAATAGAGCAAATAAAATAATTGCTGCAGGGACCTTTCAGATTCTATTAGTGATCACCTGCCTATGTTCTGTATCTGAATGGCCACTGCCTTAACCCCCCAAAGAATCATTCATTTGGGATTTTGCCAAACCAAACCAAACTGCACTTCTCGAGGATATTAATAATATAGACTGGTCTCCCATCTATCACACTGATGATGTAAACATAGCACTTGAATACTTGATGTCTCAGCTTCTGGCCCTTCAGGATCTGCACATCCCTCTGAAAAGAAGGCATCTCAGGGGCTCCCCTAATAAATGGCTAAAAAAAGACGACCTTCGAGCCATGATAAAAAGAGACGAGGCCTGGACCTTGGCAAAGAAGTCCCAACAATCAGAAGACTGGGTTAACTATAAACAACTGAGAAATGCCTGCAAAAAAGATATTCAGAAGGCTAAAAGGAGCTACTGCCTTAAGCTTCTCCAATCTTCAGCGGGTGATACCAGGGGTTTTTGGAACCACATCAGAAATTTCATTGGGCAAAGGCCCAAGACGGCCATTACCGACATGACATTGAATGACGCAAACTGTAATAAGTTACCTACTATTGCTAATGCTCTCAATGCGCAGTTCTCGGATCTCTCTGAATGCACTGAGAAATTCAACCAACCTCTTTCACCTCCTCCTGAGGTGCAACTTTCGCATGAAACCCCTTTTCGTCTCACATTAGTTTCCTCCACCGAGGTGCTGCATCTCCTCAAATCAGTATCCACCTATGGATCTGCTGGCTCGGATGGGCTACTGCTAAGCTTCTTGAAGCAGGCAGCCCTGCCCTTGCTGTTCCTATTGCAAGAATCTTTAATCTTTCCATAATAACCCAAACGGTACCAACATTGTGGAAAACCGCTAGCGTTGTCCCTGTTCACAAAAAAGGGGATACCAAAAATATGTCAAACTATATATAGACCGATTGCCATTCTCTCTACCCTAAATAAACTTCTCGAGAAGGCCATCGCTACTCAGGTCACAAATTACCTGCACCTTCACAACCTTATATCCCCTACCCAGCACGGATTCTGAACAGGACACAGCACCACAACTGCTCTACTTCAGCTGACAAATGCAGTCCTTACAGCGATTGATAGGTCTGCTCACTGGGGCCATATTTATCGATCTCACAAAGGCATTTGACCTTGTGAATCACTCTCTGCTACTTTCCAGACTGTCCCGCCTTGGCTTTGACCTGTCAACCATCTCCTGGTTCGATAGCTATCTCTCAGGGAGGTTGCAATTTGTCCAAATTGAATCCATGGCCTCAAATCTTTCCCTCACCTCTGCTGGAGTCCCCAAGGATCTATTCTTGCCCACTACTTTCTCCCTTTTCATTAACAACTTGCCCTCCTTCCTGCTCCTCCTGTTAATCCTTTATGCTGATGACATGGTGCTTCTCTCAGTGGTAAAGATCCCTTATCAGTAAGAGCACATCTTCAAGCAGACTTCAACTGCTTGCAGGATGTTACACACAGAACAGGCTCCTAATGAATGCTAAGAAAACTATAACTATGCTTTTTGGCCCCCGTCAGAACCAGATCTCTTACTCCAGACTTATTGATACATTCTCTAGATGACTCCCCTCTTGAATTCGTTACCTCCTTCAGGTATCTAGGAGTCGCTCTCGTCCCATCTCTTGACTTTAACCTCCACATTTCAGCTACATGTAAGACAGTTTACTCAGAACTTGGTCTTGCCTTTAAAATTAGGTCCTCCCTCAATGATGCTGCCCGGCTTGCTATTGCACAAGGATTTCTCCTCCCTGCTCTGACATATTGCTCTCAGGTTTACCTTAAAGCTAGCAAAGGAGCGCTCCAGAAATGGAGCACCTGCTATAACAGTATATGCAGATTTGCTCTCTCCGCTCACAGACTTACCCATCATTGCCTGCTCTACTCGAAACTAAATTGGCTCTCCCCAGACTCGCTCAGACACTATTCTGCAGGCTGTATAATTGATAATATGATCAGAACAGGGTCCCCTGGCAGTATAGTGCAGTGGTCTAAGGCTCCGAGCTGTAAATCTGGTGACATCCAGCAGACCAGATGTGGGTTTAAATACCTTGCCAAACTATTAACTCAGCCCTCCCAAGCATACCTCCTTAGGGCATCTGCTCAAACCCAACTTGAAATTCCCAGATATCTCACAAAAAAAGGAGAACGATCCTTCGCCATATCTGCCCCCTGCTCCTGGAACTCCATTCCCTCCCACATCAAACTCTCCAGATCCTACAAGGCCTTTAAACTGGGTCTTCGGGCACACCTATTAGAATCCGACTGCTGCTCTTGTGCTGTAACTTGAGCCTCTCTCCTAGCATTTTCAAACACCATGAAGTCTTGCTATATTATGACTAATGCAGTTAGCCACTGCACTTGAACTGCCCGAGAGGAAAGAGTTAACTCCAGGAGTCTGAGTTCTACAGCCGGCGCTTATGTAAAGTTCTATCTGGGCAGTTTCAAATGAAACTGTCAGATTCTTTACTCCGCTTCACTGAACAGTCGTTCCGGAGATCAGCTCCTTCAGCTCGGTTCATTTTCGGTTCAGCGAGTATTTTGGTTCATTGAACCGGCAAAAGTATTTATTTTACCACATTTGGTTAAAAGCTCTATCTGGTAAACCGTAAGTACAAAAATTAAAGTCTGTGGAAATTCAATTATCGGTTCGGTTTTGAACCGATCGGTTTCTGAAATTAACGTTTTAAGTGTTGGTTGGGCTTTTAGAGTGCGGTTCGGTTCTTATCGGTTCTAAAAACCTTGCTTTAAAATTAGGTTTTTCAAATACCGTGACACGTGTTAGAACCGATATAAGGTGTCTTGCTCAAGTACTGCCATCAAAAGGGCAAGTTTTTGTTAGGCTGGCATTATGTCTGAGAAACCCAAAGAAAAAACGGCCCACTGGGTTTCAACACTGTGATGTCTGTGGGGAAGCCTTTGCCAAGGCTGACCCACACACCACTTGTGTTTATTGTCTGGGCTGACCACCTCCTGTCAGACTGCCAGGTGTAAAAATTTCCTGCAGCCACCCTGGAAAAGAGATTGGGCCGGCTTAGGGAACGAGAGGTAAAAAGTCCGCTGACCGGATGGCCAGCCGGTCCAGCACCCACTGGACCAGAGGAGTGCCCTCTGACCAGGCGAGACTTCCTCGGCAAAGGAAGGCTGGTTCAGAGGAACCAGTCCCAGTGAAAAGACAAAGAAATCAGTAGGTTTGGAGTCCAAAATTGTCTCTCCAACTGCTGCAGAAATAGCTAAAGTCATACAGATTGTCCAGTCACTGTCTCAGGGTCCTGTCGAACCACCAACAGTTGGTAAAGGGTTGGTCTGCTCAGTTCCAGTGGTTCAGGAGTATGGTGTTGAGGAATTTTATGAACCACAGGAGGGGAGGAGAATTTGATAAATATATGTGGCTGGGAGGGTCTGGACGTGCCCATTGAACCGGACATTTCTCCTGACAGACCTTTAGAATCTCCTCCTATTCTGTCTGAGTCCCTTCTCATTTTATGTTTTACAAAGGTTGTAGAAACCCTCCAGCTTCCTTTAGAGGAGGCTGTGGATGAGAAAGAGGAGCCTGATTACGTAGAAATGATGGATATACCAGAGTCTAGGAGGTTGTCTATTCCTTTGCATAAGTCATTTAGGAAGCAAACAACAAAGATTTTAAAAAATCCTCATTCTGTCCCTCCTGTAGATAAAAAAATGGACAGAAGGTATACTTTGTCAGGCTCTGATACAGACTTCCTCACTGAGTAGTGTAGTCATGTAGGTGTGGTTCAAGCTGCAGCCTGTGACAAGGCTAATATTCCCCTGGCCTCACATCCTCCTGATAAGGATTCCAGGAGGATTGATGCCATGGCTAAAAAACAGTACATGGCAGCTTCTTTGGGACTTAGGCAGGCAAATTATATGGCTTATGTAGCTAGATATCAGAAATCTAGATGGGACACAGTATTGCTGTTAGCCAAGCAGGCACATGGCCAGCTGGCTAGTGAGTTGGAACAGGTGGCTGCTGATGGCATTGAAGCCTCTAAAGTTCAATTTCATACTGCTGTTGATGTTAATGATGTTTCCTCTAGGGTCATGGCCACTTCTGTAGCTCTCCGTAGGTTGGCATGGCTCAGATGCACTAATCTGTCCCAAGATACTCAGTCAAAGGCTATGGATTTTCCTGTAGTGGGTAATTTCTGTTTGGGAACAAACAGAAAACTATATGAAAAGATGGATGAATACAGAACTACCTACAAAAGTGCCCAGGCTTAAGGAGGCATGCCACTCCACAGAGGCACGCTCCCAGAGGTAGGGGCAGGCCTTTCCACAGGCCTTTTTGCAATCTCAGGCCTCCTCTGCGTTTGCACAGAGGGTTTCTTCAGAGGAGCAGAGGTGGTGGGCCGAGTAAACCGCCCCTCCTCAGCCTAAGGCTACTGCCAAGCAGGCACCTGATGGGGTGCCCAGGGCTCGATTCTCCTGTACCAGTGGGGGCAGGTTGGTTTATTCAGCCAGAACTGGGTGCCCTAACTCGGACAGATGGGTTCTTGAGGTAATAAGCTGAGGTCTGGTTCTCAGCTTCAAACAGTTTCCAAAGATGAGAGCCAGACATTTTCCACCAAATCCTACAGAAGCCCTTGCTTTGGAAGCAGAGGTTTCTTCTCTTCTGGACTGCAAAGCAGTAGAAAGGGTCCTCCTTGCCATCAGGGCAAGGGCTGTACTCAAGATACTTTCTTACCCCAAAAGACAGGAGAATGGCGGCCCATCCTAGATTTAGGTACCTGAACAAGCATCTTTTGAAACCAAAGTTCAAAATGTTAACTCTGGCAATGATTTTGCCTTCCCTGAGGCCAGGGGACTGGCTGGCTTCCCTGGACCTCAAGGATGCCTATTTTCATGTTCTGATCAGGCCTTCTCACGAAAGTACCTCAGGTTCGAACTGCCCTCAGGCCACTACCAGTTCAGGGCAATGCCCTTGGCCTTACCTCTGCGCCAAGGGTATTCACAAAATGTCTAGCTGTGGTAGTGGCTCATTTAAGAAGGCAAGGATTGCTGTGTTTCCCTACCTGGACGACTGGCTCATAGTGGGTCAGTCCCAGATCAGGTAAAATCCCACTTGCAAGTCACCCAGCAGCTTCTCACTTCCTGGGATTCCTGCTGAATTTACCAAAGTCAGTTCTCGAACCAGTTCAGGTACTAACTTTCATAGGTGCAGAATTGAACACAAAGTTAGCCAGGGCATTTCTTCCCTCGGAAAGGGTAGACAGGCTCATTGCCCTGGCATCCTCCTTTACCCTCGGGTTTCTCGACCAGCAAAGCATTTTCTGCAACTCCTAGGGCACATGGCTGCTTCCACAGCGGTAGTGCAAGAGCAAGATTCCAGGCAGGGACATTCAGTTCCATTTGAGGGCCTATTGGTCTCAAAGGAGGGACCCTTTCAAATTGGTTCCAGTGACCCAAACTCTGATCCTGGCTCTACACTGGTGGCAGGATCAAAGCAATCTAAAACAAGGGGTTCCTTTCATTCCCGTCTCCTCCCTCACCCTCACCACGGATGCCTCCCTGTTAGGGTGGGAGCTCACTTGAGCGACCTGTACTCAGGGAGTGTGTGGTCCCTCAGGAATCTTGCTCCGCATCAACCTTTTGGAACTCAGAGCTGTCTTTCTAGCTCTTCAGGCGTTTTCAGCTTCTGTCCAGAACAAAGTAGTTCAAGTCAGGACAGACAACACCACAACAATGTGGTACATCAACAAGCAGGGGCACTCGGTCATTCAGCCTTGTGCACCAAAGCAATGAAGTTGTGGTCTCTGGCTTACTCCTGAACACCTCCTGATAGCAGTTCACCTTCCAGGGAAGGACAATGTCCTGGCGGATGCCCTCAGCAGGATTTCTCAGGGCCATCACGAATGGGCTGTGAATCCTCAGGTGCTGGGGTCGGTCTTTGCCAGATGGGGCACCCCTCAGATAGATCTTTTCGCAGCCCCAGACAACCACCAACTTCCTCTGTTTTGTTGCAGGCCTCCAGTGCTGGGCTCAGTCCCCCTGGACGCCTTTCAGTTGGATTGGAAAGGGAAGTTCCTGTATGCCTTTCCCCCCTTTCCTCTTCTTTTCAGGGTACTAGTAAAATCAGATCTCAGCCCTGCAAGTGATTCTGATTGCCCCAGATTGGGCCAGACAGCCCTGGTACCCACTGCTTCTGTCCTGACAGTCCACTCCTGCCCTGAGCTTGCCCAGAGTCCACGACTTGCTGGCCTGTGCACAGGGAGAGTGTGGTATCCGGACCTCAATCCTTCCATCTCAAGGCATGGCTCTTGAGGAGTTAGGAATTTGTTGACTTACACCTTTCTCAAGGTGTTCTGGATATTTTAAAGGCTTCAAGGAAACCTTCCACTAGGGCCACTTACAATTCTAAGTGGAAAGGTTTTCCATCTGGTGCTCTGAGAAGCAGATTATCCAGAATCTGCTGATCTGCTCATTTACTGGACTGTTTGGTCCATTTAAATTCCTTAGGCTTATGCCAGCTACCTTAAAGGTTCATCTGGCAGCTGTCTCTGTTTTTGTGTCCGCAGGAAGCCTGCTTCCCTTTCTTCTCACCCTGTGTTTTCCAAGTTTTTTAAGGGGTCACCTCACACTAACCCTCTTTTTCGAGAACCAGCTCCCGCCTGGGACCTGAATGTTTGCATTGCTCAGTTAATGCAACCTCCCTTTGAGCCTCTGTCCTCAGCAGAGCTCAAGTTTCTAACTTGGAAAACTGTTTTCCTAGTGGCTATCACTTCTGCCAGACACATAAGTGTACTACAGGCCCTGTCAGTGGAAGAAGATTTTATCTCTTTCCACAGAGATAAGGTAGTCCTCAGGACTAACAGAAAGTTTTTGCCTAAAGTGGTTTCAGATTTCCACCTGAACCAATCCATATCTCTTCCAGTATTTTTCACTGAGCATTCTTCCTCAGGTGAGAGGAGACTGCACAGCTTGGACGTCAAAAGAGCCTTAAGCTACTATTTGGAACGCACCAAGGGTCACAGGTTCGAATCCCTCCAACTCTTCCTTACCTATGGCGAGGTTGGCAAAGGGAAACCTGCCACTAAGAGGACAATTGCAAGGTGGATTGTCTCTTGTATCCAATTTTGTTATCAAAAACTAGGTAGAGAACCCCCCTCAGGACTGAGGGCTCACTCCACCAGGGGTACAGCTGCATCTCTAGCGGCTGCTAGAGATATTCCCATTCTGGAAATCTGTCAAGCTGCTACTTGGAAAACAGTTCACACCTTTACCAAGCATTATTCCTGGATATTCAGTCCAGGAGAGATGCTCGTTTTGGCACAGCTGTGCTTCAGAGCCTATTTCCTAAGTAGGTTCTGACCCTCCTTCATGGAGGTACTGCTGTGTAATCTGCATTAGTCATAATATGCAAGACTTCATGGTGTTTGAAGAAAAATGACTCACCTTAGTAGTGCTTTTTCTTCTCATGGAGTCTTGCTATATTATGACCACCCTCCCTCCTGCCCTCTCAGAACTTCTACTTGGGTAGGGGTGGCAAATTAGTGCAAGCACTGTGTCATGCCATTGTAGTTTTTTCCTTACCTTCTTTTATTTAGGGTTAGGGAACTAGGTTATTTATTTAGGTATATATTGGCCCCTTCCTGGACTTGAGTCTTTGGGGAAGGGGGTCCTAATGGTGCTTGTCAGGGGTAACTAATAATACTATTATTCATTGTTATTATTGTTATTGTTGTTTATATTGTTGTTATTTCTACTAGTAGGTAGCCATTTGGCTAGTGTAGAGCTTTCCACACAGACTTGTTGCTTAGTATTAGCTTGTAAATATCTGACAGTTTCATTTGAAACTGCCCAGATGACTTTGGCATAAAGCTCTCGCGCTGTGGAACTCAGACTCCTGGAGTTAACTCTTTCCTCTCTGGGGCAGTTCAAGTGCAGTGGCTAACTGCATTAGTCATAATATAGCAAGACTCCATGAGAAGAAAAGCAATTACTAAGGTGAGTAATTTTTCTTCTCCTCCTATGGGATTTACTGATTTCCTGCTGGTCTCCAGTATCTGAAAGTTTCCCACATCCAGCAGAAATCCCATTGTTATAATGCTACTTCATTAAAGTTTTGTTTGCTGTTTGTCATTTCAATTTAGTCATTGATGTATCATCAAATGAAAATAATTAATGTAATGTTATCTGTTTCTCTTTGTCATCACTGATAATGACTATACCTGGCTGTATACTGTTCAAATGTTTGTTCTCACCTCATGCTGCGTCATGAAATACTCTTTAATGTTGACTCTGGTCTCCCCTGTCTGTACTCTCCCGGGTCGTGCCTGAATATAGGCAACATTGTTGTCTAGTGTACTTATCTGGTAAACAAAAACCAAATAAATAAATTGTCAGAATACAGCAAGGCTTCATGTTGTTTGAAGAAAAAATTACTCACCTTAGTAATTATATTTCTTCTAATGGAGTCTTTCTTTATTCTGACCTCCCTCCCTGCCTCTCCTCTCAGAACCTGTTTTTGGGAAGTGGGTGGGCAGGTGCAGTGTTGCACCTCGGGGGTGTTTTTTGCCTGCACCCTCCTCCTTTTTGTTTGGGTGCTTATTTATTATTGTTATTTGTAGTACATTGGGTTTTGTTGTTGGGTTTCCTGACTTGAGTCTTCCTTGGGAATCCAAACTTTTCAGCCAGTTGGCTGGTAAGAATTTTCTGATTTCCACATGGAATTTTAGTTTAGTTGGGCTTGTAAGAATCTGACGGTTTAAGTTCAAAACACTCCAGACAGAGACTTCAACCAATCTCGAGCTCAGCATTCTATGCCCTGCATAGAAAGTTAATTTTGTTCTCGCGGGCAGTTCAAAGGTTGGGAATCACTGCAATTGTCAGAATACAGCAAGACTCCATTAGAAGAAATATAATTACTAAGGTGAGTAATTTTTCTTCTTGTTCGAACTAAGTTGGGGGGTGAAATGGGGAACCGAATCATAGCACTGGTCTGGAGTCGGGGTGGATGATGTCTGAGTCTGATGCAAATGCAATTTAAAGTTGCAGTGTGGTCGGCAGTCCGGTCACTGAGTCGCTCATTTCTCTCCCCTCTCGCTTTCATTCTTCTGTGTCATGTGGGACTCTGTGTGACTGTTATTTACAGACTGAACTGCAGACCAAGCAGCACTGCTGGGAGTGGGAAGGTAGAGTATAGTAATGTAGGCCCCTGAGTGAGCGGCGCCGCACCTGGCCTGACCCATCCATATCAGTTCACTCACGTATATCTTCTCATCTCACCCATTGCATGAGGGTACAGTTTTCAAAATGCAAATAATGCATCATGTTCCTTGATGAGGTTTACTTTATATTCAATATCTATATTGTTTCAGCATGGGCACGGCATCAGGGCAGTGGCAGCGGTGGCCAGGTTGTCCAGCAATGGATGGGCATTGTGTGCTATACCTACTACTGGGCAGTGGGGGGAAGGGGCACTGGGCCAGGGTTGGTCGGGTGGACGTAGCTGACACTGTGCTTGGGGCACTGTAGGCACTGGGAAAGTGGGCTGAGCAGGACAGGTAGACTGGACGAGCAATGCACTTGTACTTCACAACTTAAGTGTTTGCATGCAGATCTGCAGAGCTTCAGATGCAGCACGCAGGCTGCAGCACAGTCTAGTGTTTCTACTGTTGCTGATGAAGCTCGTGGCTTGGTGGTGCTCCGAGTGAGTCGACAGCATGCAGAGACACAGTGAAGCAATTGTTGTTGCAGTTACGATTTAAAAGTGCAGCAGTGCGAATCAAATATGGGGTGGGGGTGGGTCTGGGTCATCCTATCATTCATGGTCACCGACACCGGCATTCCATTCCCAGTTCCTCCTACAGCTGGCCCAAGCCAATTGGGCTAAAGTGCTGGCAGCCGAGCTATCCCATTCCAAAATTCAGTATGTGCCCAACACTGCCCCCAAAGTACTGTCCAGCAGTCCAGCCTCACACTGTCTGACTCAGATGCGTTGAGACATGATGTGATGAATGATCAACACATCATTTGCTTATTTTGCTTGTTTGCTTAATGCAGTTAATTGTTGATGACCGTTGTTGCTTGTTTTTGTCTTAACCATTTCTCTCTCTCAGGCTCAGCCAGCTTAGTACAGCTGCAGCAGGGTTATTTAGTAGCCGCATGCAGGTGCCAGGCAGGCAAAGCTTCTGCATCATTAGTGAGCTTAGCTGACGGGCGGCGCAGGCAGTCTTCCTTGTTCGTTAAAGTTTTGTGGTAATGTGATGTCTGCTCTCTACTGCACTGAACTGCTACAGATTTTATAGCAAGGTAAGGTTAGGTGTCCTCATCAAGTGTTCAATCCATGAGTGGACAGTGGACTGATGATGTGGGTTGAACTTGAAAGAGCTTGACTTCAACTAAGTCAGTCTTTGACTTCTTCCTTCAGTTTTGAATTAATTTTCAGTGTTCAGTTTCAGTCACGTTTTTAGTCATCATCACATAATTTGTGTATGACAATGACACACACACACACACACACACACACACACACATAGTGCCACATGACACAAGGCATACAGAGGCCAAGTGACTGTGATGAGTATTAGCTACCAGGCAGTGACACTTAAAACTGTTTCTTAATGGTAAATGGCAAGGACAGGCCGTGCGCAACTGCGCACAAAACTGTCAGTGAGGTCGTGTGACTGGCTGCGTCACTCAGTGAGTGCAGTAGTGCACAATGCACAGTCACTGACTGCGCTTGCCTTGTGCAGTGTGCAGCTGTACACTGAGTCACTGGCACTGCTCAGTGTAGTACACACTGAATGCGGCAGCCTTGCACAAAAAACAACACTTTTAAATGTGCACAAAACTGCACTTCATTATTGTCCTATCCTCTGCTGTTCTTTTGGAACAGAAACAGAAAATGATGCAGTACTGGTTTCAGAGTGAGTGACATGATAATGACATCCCTATTCCTTCCAGAGAAGTTGAACAACTAAACACTGACACTCTTTTGTTGTTGATTGGACTTGAGCAATAGGCATGGAATGGGGAAGAGGGAGGGATCAGCATCAGCACCCAGGCCCAGCATCAAAAATCTGTTGTTATGTTAGTTGTTAACACTGCTAGTAACATGACTGTAACACGATGTCTCTCCGTCTCATGTGGTATTGTAATGATCATCATCATGTATGTTACGTTTTCTTATCTATAGGGTGTTGGGTAACAAAGTGTCTGTGGTTGGGGACAGGTTGGCTGTCACTGACTGTCATCATCATCACTGTCGTGTGTTGTGTAGATTCAGACTGCAGACTGAGTCGTCATCACTGTCAATGTCAGTCACCTTACTGGTGCAGGGTCAGTGAGTGACAGATGATCATGAGACAGCAGTGATCATTTCATTTGACATTACTGTTACTTGTGCTGCTGGTGCTCTGTCTGTTTCAAGTGATCATGCGTGTTCATGTTCATTCAGAATCACTGTAAAAACAGAGAGTGAAGTCCTGTCAGAGGCACAAAACTGCAAAGGTTAGTCAGGCAGAGAATGGAATATACACACCAAGAACTTTTTCAGGTCCATTTTTTTATTCTTTAATAATACCACAAAAATGTAATTTGTCATGACACCAAATGCCATTTGCAAAACACAGTGTTTTTCAGTTTTAGTGATTGATCAGAATTGGCAGGCACTAGTCTGTATTCTGTTCCTTCAGTTTTCATTCCCAGTTGTTCCAAAGCCCTTCATCTGTCCGATTCTGCAGCAGTTATTGCCAAGCAGTACATCTATGTGTAGTGATTAGAAAAGTAATTATTTGACGCCACCCTCCAACAAAAACACACCTTATGGATGGAGTGCACTCTCCGCTTAGTAATCCAAATTCTCTCTGACTGACATCTGCTGCTGTTGCTTCCTGAATTCTGACTCTGAGAGAGTCCTCTTCTCTCCCTGTCTTCCTGATGTGATTTGTGATGAGGGACTACTACTTTGTACTGGGAATTGGCAATGGCAATTCAGCTGAGCTCACCACTTAGTGAAGTTGCTCTCTTCTTGTCTCATCTTCGTCTGTCTGTTCACTTAATGCCCCTTCTCCCCCACGAGTCCCTCCAGTAGCCTAGTTCCACTGGGGAACACTTCCTGTCTCTGCTTGTCTGACAGCTGGCTGACACCTCCACTACAGTGGTCCCTGGGACGGAGTGAGTCCGACTCCTGACGAGTCCTCCTCTCTGACTGACTCTTGTCATCTGTGTCACAAAACTTTGGTTCGCTCAGGCTGGCTCAACTGAGCTCTTGGCTGACTGTGGCTGGGGGCTGCCTAAACAAAACCAATAAGATAAATTACTCTATTGCATTTTGCATTCATACATAATTAGCCATATTAACAATAGCATAGCTGCTAGCTTAACAATCACAGTCACATCCGATTTGACTTAGTCAGCACCAGTCCAGCAGCCACCAAACATGGCAATGGCATTGAGGATATACAGGCTAATTCTATAATGCCTCCCTGATGACCAGGACTCAGTCCTTCTGACCACTCTCATAATCAATCATGGCTCACAAGTTACGACTTCAGTCTTGATTTATGAGTCTTGATTCCAAGGCAGCTGCCTGGACACGGCTCAAGTCACTTGGTGGGGGAGGTGGGGCTAGCGAGACAAAACCTATGGGAAATACTAATCTATAAATTCTAATTACTTAATATAGCTAAGCTAGTAGTAGTACTAAAAAAAAAAAAAACAGCCAGTGAGTGCCTGCCACTGCTATGATGACATGGGCCTGGCACTGAGGATATATAAGCTGATTCCTTTAATGCAAAATTGGACGTCACACGTCACATGACAAGACTCGACTCACCACAATATGGCATGATTCACTCACTCAACCCAAGCAATTAGTCAAACAAGCTTTATTAACTCACATTTACATTGGTTCACTGCTTCAGTTAGAGGCTACTATAGTATAGCTGTTTACTTAGCTAAATATTTATTACCAGAAAGAGAAAAAAGCAGCCAGCCTAGCCACCGCTGGCACCCACCATGGCATTTGGGATATATAGGCTGATTTCTTTAAATGTCACCATGGCGATGGTACCAAACCAGCTCTAACAGTTGGCTCAGCTCAGCTCAGCTGATTGCCTCTGGCGGCTGTTGCCTTGCCTTGGAGGACTAAGAATTGGAGTAGTCTCTCGGACTCTGACACAGTGAGTGGCAGTTGTCTGCATTACAGGCAGGAGTCGTGTCAGACTCAGTCGGTTGTGGTGGTAGGGTAGGGTTAGGTACGGGTGCTTCTTTGGTACAAATGAAAAGTAAATATGAATCTCTCTCTCAAATTTATTTGCATTAGTAGTAGTACAACTTACTGTTACTTTTACTACTAGTCTAACTTCACTTGAGGGACTGGTTTGGGAAGGAGCCTGAGGCTGTAGGTGAGGAGGACATAGGTACTCTCAGCCTACATTCTAGCCTACCATAGCCAAACAGACAGTGAGCCTTGATTTCCCAACAGTGAGCATTGATTTTCCAATCAGAAATGTTCTACTTCTGTTAGTACTAGTAGTAGTGCTGCTGTTGCTGTGCCTGCTTCTAACTAAGGCTAATAGTACTCGTAGCAGTATACAGAACAGCACACTTTCGGTGACTTGCAACTCTGTCCTGCATCAGTGCATCTGCTCTGCAACTCTAGTCTACTCAGTCTGCAGTGCCACCACCAGCAGAAGTGGATGGAGTGAGTGTGTGGAGGTAGTCTGTGGACAGACAACTGTTCATGGACATTCCTTTCATCATCTCTCATCTATCTAGACTGCAACTTAAGAAGGACAATTTCACATTACATTAACACAAACGTAAATCAAATGACCGACGTGTTACTCCAGTCTCCTACTCAGTCACACAGTGTGCTTGTGTATTATGTGCAGTATTTTTGTATGGTATGGTTCTGGTAGGGTACTTTTGGTATTGGTTAACTTGGTACTAGGTGGTAGGTTTAGGTACTGTGTGGTACTACATTTGGTGCTGTAAGCTAAGACAAGAGTACTCTAAATAAACACTTCACTATAATGTGTGTCTATGTCTTGTCAGTGTCACGTCACTTCTCTACTCCAATTAAATGGATAAAATAAAAAAATACTTGTAGTGCTCGTAGCTCCATGCTCATCTCGGTCGGGAGGAATGTGAATTTGTCAATAAAAAATATATTTTTCTTGTACATACTTGACTCATTATCTTTCTTTTCTCTCATTAAATTCATAATGTGTCATTTACTAGTATTTTAACTGCTTTTACATGTAACATTTGGTTAAAGTTGCATTATTTTTGAATATTTTAGGTTTTCCCATTGGAATGCATTATACTGCGGTTATCATACTGTGACAACCCTAATATGGGACATATGGTGAAATACCAACGTACCCTCTGGTCCTCGTTTCTAGAAGTAGTCAGTAAACTCCCTCCTTGACAGGAGAAAGACCAGTTACTGGCTATGATATCCACTGGAAATTCCATTTCCCATCATCTCCTCCACTCTGAATATGATGCTGTGGATACCTTGGCCCGGGCTACGGGCATCACCCTCCGCCGTCATACTTGGCTCCATGTCTCAGGTCTACAACCAGACACTCAACACTGACTGGTTAATGCCCACATTTAATTGTGCAAAACGTTTTGGCCCAGGCACCCAAACACTCTTGGATGATCTCCAGGTGTCAGGCTGCACTCTCCTTACAGTGCATGGTATGTACCATACCCCACAGTCCTCATACCAGTCCCATTCACAGAATTTTCAGAAACGTAGAGGCAAGACTAGAGAGAGGGGCGTATCGAAGCGGCTCCTGAGGATGTTCTAACACTTCCTCCAGGACCACCATGCCTTCCTCAAAGGGACCCCACCCTCCAGATGGTGCGGGCCAGCCCAGTGACCCATTAGGGCTTACCCCCTGCTTCCTTCTTCAGGCCTCGGAAGCTGTGGGGGGTCTTTCACCCTTCATCTGGAGGCCTGGAATGCCATTACTTCGGACGAGTGGGTACTTCAGATCATACTTTGGGGCATTCACTGGAAGTTACATCTCCACCTCCCCCGCACCCACCCCGCTCAGTCCATTATCTGCCCGACCATGTTCCTGTTCTCCAAGAGGAACTTCAGGCTCTCTTACACAAAAAAGCTGTGGATCCTGTTCCTCCTTCGGAGTTGCATCAAGGATTCTGCTCCCATTTTTTCCTGGTCCCCACGTGTACTGGAGACCTCAGACCTAAGACAACTGAATTTACACATTCAGCACAAGAGGTTTCGGATGGTCACATTAACATCCATACTACTGGTGTTAAAAAGAGGATTGGTTATGTGCTTTGGACATCAAAGATGCGTACCTGCACATCCCTATCCACCCCGCCCACCACTGGTTCCTGCACTTTCAATTACTGGGACACCACTACAGATTTCGAGAACTTCTTTTTGCACTCTCATCGGCTCTGAGAGTCTTCCCCAAGTGCCTTGCCATAGTGGCGGCGGCCCTGAGAATTAGCGGACACTTCATCTTCTCATACCTAGATGATTGGCTGATAAAAGCACATTCCGAACAGGATCTGTTTCTCTCCCTCCAGGCCACCATTACCCTATTCCAAAATCTGGGCATTATCATGAACTGGCCCAAGTCCAACCCAAAGCCTTCCCAATCACTCCAGTATATAGGAGCACTTCTGGACACGGTTTCAGCCAGGGCTTACCTCCCTGTCAACATATAAGACAAACTCCTAGCTCTGACTTTACATGCTCGAACTCAGCAGTTTATAACAGCTAGAACTTTCTTACGTCTTCTGGGGCACATGGCAGCTGCCATCCCCACAATAGCATACACTCATCTTCATATGAAACCAGTGCAGTGGGTGCTTCAGAATCAATAGCACCAACGGTTGGGTGACTTCAGCGACATTCTCAAGTTGCCCCATCCTTCCGCTGTGCTCTAGCTTGGTGGATACACTGGCACTGCCTCTCTCAGGGCATGCCCTTTCAGGCATCTCCTCCCCAGCAAGCGACCACGGATGCTTCCCTGGATGGCTGGGAAAGCTTACTCGGCCCTTATGGGGCTCAAGACAAATGGCCCCAATTCACCATTTTACCACATAAATCTGTTGGAAATGAGGGCGGTTCGCCTGTCCCTTCAGGCTTTTCACCCCACCTTCATCCCAGACCCTTACTAATCCAGTCAGACAACACCTTAGTGGTGTTCTATCTGAACAAACAAGGAGGCGCCAGGTCTTGCGGCTCTCTCTCGCAGGGCTGTGAAGGTCTGGCATGAAGCCACATCCAACAACTCACAATAATTACCGTCCATCTTCCAGGGCGCCACAATACCCTGGCAGCCATTCTCAGTCGCCAGTCTTCCATTCACGAGTGGACCCTTCATCACGAAGCTCTTCAGATGATCTTCCGCTTTGGGGACCCTCCACACCTAGACCTTTACTTCCCAGACAATCACAGACTCCCCAAATACTTTTCCATTATCCCAAATAGAAGGGGATTGCCTACCAATGCCCTGTCCCAACCATGGACGGCGCATCTTATATGCTTCCCTCCGTCTCCACTCCTGCAACGGACTCTACTGAAACTACAATTCAAACCTGCCACAATGATCTTCATAGCCCCATTGTGGCCCAGGCAGGTGTGATTTCCCCTACTCCAACAGCTATCTGTGGCAGACCCCATTCCGTTGCCAATCAGACCAGCTCTCCTGACTCAGGAGCGGGGCACCCTCCTTCACCCCAACCCGAAGGCTCTACACCTTCACGCTTTGCTCCTGAGGACACTTTCATAACACATCTTCGAGTCTCCTCGCCTGTGACCAACATTCTTTTGGCCTCACGAAAACCATCAACCAGGGAAACATATAACGTTAAATGGAAACGCTTTTCCATTTGGGCTACTCCCCTTTCCATAAATCCATTTTCATGTCCTTGTGACAGGGTGGACTAGGACCCTGTCCCAGTTGTTATGGAAAGAGTTTGAATGCAGGGATCTGTTCTGTTCTCTCCTTTTCTGTCTCTTGTCTGTCTGGTTGCGCAACCAGATTTTCCTGTGAGACCTAGGATTTGATCACCCCAACAGTCTCGCAATTATTTGCCTCTCGCTATCTTTCAGTCTTCCCTTGCTGTCTGTCTTTTCCTCCCTTGCATATCTGCTGATATAAAAATATAGTGTTACTGTTGAAATGTATATAACAGTAGTTTCAGATGACTGCAAAAAGTTATTGGAAACTCAAGGGGTTACCTGAGTGCAGTTTTTAAGCCTTTTGCAGAAGAGCTGTGGAAAAGGGGCCTCAGCTCAGGGACACTGTGTTCCTGCCAGTACCTGCCTGAAACATACAAGAACACTTTGGAAGAAACAGGATGCTTGTTAAGAATGGGGATTGGAAGGACTTATAAGAGAGCTGAGCTGCAATTGCTTAAAAAAGAAAAAAGGGACACAGGGACTGAAGGAAAACTCTGATGGATCTCCTCTATTTTATTTTGCCTTTGTAAATAGTTATACTGAATAATTTTATTTTTTGTTACTGCTAGTACAAATAAATATTTTTGGCGAATTTTACAACTGCTCCTGGTTTTCCTGTGCTTCCTGACCTGTGCCTCAATGACAGTCCTTTACCCAAAGTACTGGACTACTTGGCTTCACGTGGCAATAAGGGCCTTAGCTGTTCCTCTGTCAAGGTTCATCTGGCCTCCATTTCGGCCTATCACGAACCCTATGAAGGCAAATTACTATATCAACATTATCTTGCCAAGATATTCTTAAGAGGTATGTTTCATATCAAACCTCCTATAAAGTCCCCCCCCCCCCTTGGGATTTGAATTTCATACTAGACAGACTCACCTTTGCATCCTTTGAACCAGTGGCTACCGCTGATCTCCACTTCCTCTCTTGGAAGACGGTGTTTCTAGTGGCCATCACTTCGGCTTGACGTATATCCAAGCTTCAGGCTCTGATGTGCAGAGAGCCCTACTTAATCTTCCACAAGGATGGGGTGGTTCTCCGCACCAACCCTTCCTTTTTACTGAAAGTGGTTTCAGAACATGCATTAAACCAGACCGTGGAATTGCCCATCTATTTCCTGGAACACTCCAATGAGGGCGAACATCTCCTATACACCTTAGATGTTCATCGTATTCTGAGGTACTATATAAATCATACCTAATCCTTGAGAAAAAACTCTCAATTGTTTGTCACCTTCACCTGTACAAGGGAAGGTTCCCAGTGTAAAGAAAACCATTCTAGTTGGTTGGCTAATTGCATCACATTTTGTTACAAAAATACAAGAAGCCCCATCAGGAACAGTAGAAGCCCATTCCACTAGAGCCCAGGCCTCCACGGCAGCCTGCTTCAAAGGGGCCTCGATCACTGTTATCTGCAATGCAACCACGTGGTCTACCATTCACACTTTCAGCGAAGCATTATAATTTAGATTTTGCTTCCGCCATAGGCGACCTTTGACCGCGCAGTCTAGGACCTCCTATCAATAATTCCACCCTCTTTGGGTACACTACTTGGGAATCATCCCAAAAGTATTACCTGCTGCAAGAGACCATCCTGTGGAAGATAGGACAAGTTACGTTAAAAACTTACTGTAACAGTAGATCTTTGAGGGATGTCTCTTGCAGCAGGTATGTTCCCTCCCTCCGTCCCCCTCCTTCTGTAAGAGAATGACTTTGTTCCACTTAGCATGTGGGAAGGGACACCTTTGGTACCTATGATCCCCTCGGTCCTCACTTAGCGAGCTGAGTCTGGCGGGGAACTGAGGATACCAGGGACTGCCCACTCTTTTATATAGGAAGCAAGATGATGATGTCATTGGTGGACGGCCCCTGGTAAAAGACTGCTATAATAGCTGCCGTGCACCAAAGCAACCTCTGGCTACTACCCAAAAGTATTACCTGTTGTAAGAGACAGCCCTCAAAGATCTACTGTTACGGTACGTTTTTACATAACTACTTTTTGTGCAGTATATGTTGTTAATCCACACGGACCCACCCAACCTCCCCGGCTTTGACGACAGCCCCTGCTTCCAGCGGCAAGATCTGGTGTCAGGGGGGAGTCGAGTCTTATATCACCTGGGTGGGTGGGAGGAGGAGCCAGCTTTTAGACCATCCGGCAAGATTTAAAGGGAACCGGGACATGCCAACTAGTGTGGATGAATAACATATGCCACTCCAAGAATTACTGTTACAGGTGAGTAACCTGTTTTCTTACCCCAAGGGTCCTTTAGCATCAGTAACTATTGCAGTCAGCTGGATAGCTAGCACTGCCCCGGAGGTGAAGCGTATGGTAATGAGTTTTATGAATTAGCCAATCAGATTGAAGCTAAAGAATGTGCTGAGCAGAGAGAGGGAAGGAGGCTTCAGAATATTTTCTCCGCTGAACTGAGTAACACTGCCTCTGAGGTTCTCTCTCTCTCTCCTGACAAGAAAGTTTTTTGAAGACTGGTAGCTATTGTTTAGCTTCTATGTACTTTTAGGTGTGTTCAATACTTTTTATTACTTTCAGTGGTTCGGGAACCTTGATTTTCCCTCAGTTCCTTATGTCCCTTTTCTTTATTTTTTAAAAGTTTTAAAGCAGCAGCAGTGCAACGAAAATGTTGTTCCAAAAATCTAGTTTCAGCTCTGATTAAGAAGATTAGCATACCTGTCAAATGTATTTGCCTCAGTGCCTCCTATGCTGTGCACCATGAGTCTTTTTTTTTTTTCAAACCTAACCCTTTCCAGGTCTACAATGCTATTTCTATAGAAAATGTGGTGCCATATTTTTTCTTGAGGAAAAAAAAAAAGTAAATTTAAACATTTATAACATACTCAGATTTTGGTCGCATTAGAAAATTACACCACCAAATAAAACTAGAAGATGCCTGGAATCTTTATAGTGAAAAAGTAGCAGGGTCACATTTTTTGCCCAATTTCGTTTTCTGCTGCTTTAAGTTATTGTGTCTAGTGTTTCATGGTCCCCTGTTCTTCTGATTGTTTAATTTTATCTCCGCTCCCTTTCAGCTGAACCGCTTGTCATATTTTACCTCAGAAAAGTTGCAGTTCTTTACTGAGGGAACCGACCGTTGGACCTTAGATTTGAACAGTTCAGCATTCTTTTTAGGGATTTCTGTTAATTAGGCATGTCAGAAACCCCAAAGAACAGGACTGGACCCACATGTTATCAAAATTGTTTAAACTGCCATAGAATTTTAGCTAAAGCTGATACTCACGACCTGTGTGTAAAGTGCTTAGGTCCAGATAAATACTGTGTTCTTTGCTCCAAATTCTGTTCAGAAACTAAGAAATAGAGCAAAAGGCTTAGAGAAATGGCAGAAGTGTCTTCATCTGGTCCCAAACACAGACTCAGGGCTACTGATAAGGGGCCTATAAGAAATAAAAATAATGTAGGTGCTGATGAGGCATCTTAGTCTAAGCCTTCTACAGGTGCAGATGACGTGGCTTTGAAAACAAAGAAAACACTAAGCCTGGCACTGATGAAGTGTCTATTAAAAATAAGGCTAAAGGAGCTGATGAAGTTCCATAATCCAAAAATTTAAGAGGTTCTGATGAAGTGCCTGGCTCTAGAGAGAACCTGATTAAGTCACTGATGAAGTGACTTCAAAAAGATTTGTAAAGAAAAAAAATCCCATTGCTCCTCCAGACGGTGCCAAAGGTGAGGCTGCAGTGGGAAAGAAATATAAGGATAAGTCAAAAAATATTGAACCCCGGGATGGCGTCCCTGTGTGTGTTGTTTAGAGAGAACAAAGAAGGTGGGGGGGTGGCCCGGGAAGGGGGAGCAGAAAAAGGTGCCGTTAACAGGCACTGATCTCCGAGCAGACTCGCTAGACCATATGGCCTACTCTGCTGGCTTCCTTGTATGTTAGTATATGTTACAGGTACCTGTATTGTAATGCTGCCTAGGAAACTGGAGTCAGTGAAAATGGTAATTGGATGGAAGATAAAAATATGTATCTATGCTACACTGGCATTCTGCATAAACATACCTACACAGTAATGGGAAGGAATGTAAAGGAAAGTAAGAGTTTCATTTAGTGGGTTTATTTTTTTACATTTATCCTAGTGCAAATGTCCTTAAAATTGCTTCCATCATCCACATACATGTTTGTATTGCAGTGCACCACTGCTTTATCCAAATATTACTTTTTAATTGGGAGAGTCAGTGTTCAACCAAGAGGGATGGGCTAGAAGAAAACTGTCACTTCCGACACTTAAATGGTTCAAAATGGAGAGTGCTTATATTTATTTAGGTTTTTTTTTGTTTTTTATTTCCGCTCCGGTCGCGGTTTATGGGGTCATCTCTCAGGCATCCGGTCCTTATCCTGCCTGCCTGTGGATCTCTCGGACTGAGCCCCCCCCCCGCAGCCAGCACCCCAGGTTTCATCCGCCCGGGGAGGGTAGCCCTACGCCTTCTTCTGGCTCTCTTACAAGGCAGACTCTGACTGCAGGTAGGCCCCTGAGGGAGGAACTGGAAGGCCAGCCAAGGAGAACCTGATGGAGGACTGGTGCCGTCGCCTACCCCACGAGCTGGTTGTTTCCTTTGTTTTGCACTGCCCCTACCCCTGCATGTGCCGCCCTGGCCTTGTTGGCACACAGCAACCTTGCCAGCGTCAGCCACGCCATATGTGCCACCCAGTGCTCTGCAGCCCTGTATCTCCACCAGGGACTGCCAGAGTGCCGGACTCCCCAGTACCCTCCCCTGGGATAGGAGAGCAGCCCAGCGGGCGCTCAGTCCCATCCTCCCTGCCGCACCCGAGCTCACTCCGAAACTCGGTCGCTGTGTGGTGTCCAGCACCTCAACCCTCAGCGCCACCGGCCAGCTCATTTAGCTTTTGTTAACCAGTTAGGCACACTAGACAGTCAACTGCCTATTATCAGGTGTTTGACCGGGAGGATTACAAGGTACAGGCAAAACAATACATGGTCATAGCAGGATACAGGGTAAAAAGCATAACAGCAGCATCTGAACATATATAGTAGGATGCTCAATTTGTGGTTACATGACAGTGGGAGAAGCAGTCACAACAACAAGACATATAACGAGAATATTCAGAGAGTTACACGACAGAGGGATCATTACCCCAGAACAGAGTATTTCCTAATTCAAGAGAGCATTGAGCATAATATATACATGAAACAAGAGAGCATTAAACAGAACATGGTCAGAAGACTCATAGATTCATCTGCATCGTTGACTCATTGACTCAAGCTGACTTCCGTGTACAGGCCATGTGAGGACTCCCAGAAGAACGGGGGTCACTTAGGTACAGAGACGGGGAGACTTGTTTCAGGAAACCCCAAAGAGAGGATCTGAAGCAGGAATGGGAGGGGGCAGAACATACATGGGTGGGAAAGGAGTTCCACATTCTGGGTGTGAGGACGGCAGAAGCCCAATCCCCCATTAGGGAACGAGTATAGGGAACCTGGAATACCTGCGAGTCACTGGATCTTAACAGGTAGGGAGGGTGAGCGGGTTTGAGTAGTTCAGCAAGTGCGGGGGGGGTGACTTTTCTGACAAGGTTGTCACTGAGGTTGCCCATGATGAAGGTGCAATGGTTGTCAGGGGAGAGCCACTCAAGCCTGGAGTACAGCACGCAGTGAGGCATGGGGCAGACAGAGCAAAGCAACATATATTGTTGTAAGGCAGTGGCCCATTTTGAGAGCCAGGTTTTGGGGCGTAGAAAAGGAGATGAGTCCATAGCAGACCATAAAAAAAAAACAAAACTGTACAAACTTGGGTATATTGGTGATTACAATTGGTTTGCTGGACTTGACACCTTTTTTGTGTGTGTCTGACAGGTAAAGTCACAGTTCTCTGCGCTAGCGATGATGGAGCTCTCCAGCACCCGCTCGGCCGAGACCCTAGAAGACCTCATCTGCTCCTGCTATCCAGTGCAGACCTTCAGTGCTGGCCCAACCTGCAAACTGCTGACTAAGAATGCCATCTTTGAAAGCCCAGATAAAGACGGCAGCATTCTGGTGTGTGCTGGAGACGAAGCATCCAACAGTGCCATGGTATAGTAGATGTCGACTCCTGATTTCTTTTCTTATTGCTCTTTTTTGTTTCTAGCTGATTACATTGGTCAATTTCATGTTGATATGTAGTGTTAAAAAAGTCTGCTACTCCTCCATCCCCTCCAAATAAACATAGAAGCTTTAACAGTACCTTCCAGGAACAGAATTTATAAAGGAGCCTCTGGCACCAGAGGGAGAACTTTGAATAATGTTATAAGTTGATGCAATTTAAAGGGACACATTCGTGCCCAGTGGCCATCATAGTTTTAAAGCCCCATGAAAAGCTCTTTTGAACAAGGCATTTGGCTCATTTGTAGCTGGGTGCACTCCAGAGATATACATGACTGAGTCAGTTGAATAGTAATACTGTACTACATTGCAGCCATTCTTAAAAACATTATGATGCCATTGAGGAACAAGCTGTGCCTGACTACACTGAGCCAAGCACAGCTTGTTTGTCAGTGACATCGCAATGTTCTAAAAATGGCTGCAACGTAGTATTAAATATTGAACCGACTCAGTCGTCAATATCTCTGGAGTGTTTCCAGCTATAGGTGAGCCCAATACCACATGTGAAAGAGCTTTTCATGGGCTTTCACACTATGTCAGCCACAGTATGAGAATGTTTCTCTTTAACTTATGGTCATATATTTCCCTTCTCTTACAGAAATGAGGACAGGCAAAAAGACCTGAACAGTCCTTCTAGTCTGTCCCAAGATGTGCTATTTGGAATAAAGTAATCTTATTTCGAGTTACAGCTGTTGCAGCAGGTTACCCCATTAGGATTAAAGCCTGCAGGCCGCAGGACCTCACGGAAAAATTTCTAACTAACTGGATAGAGCTGGGGACCACCCACCAACATCAGCCCAGCCTGATGTCCCTTACATCATAAAGGGCGGTTCCCTAGCATCCCTCAGTTCTTTTCCCACCATCGACTCACAAGCATCAGCTCCAAGGACGCCTTCCGGCACCAATCAAAGCCACACTTACATATTTATTTTCTTCGAAAAGTTTGTTCTAGGGACGTGGATATGTTGTTCATCCACACTTCTTGGCATGTCCCTTTCCCTTTAAGGGTCACCGGAAGGTCTTCAGGCTGGCTCCTTCCACTCACCCAGGGGGGGTGGTATAATCTTCTGCTCTGCACCATGACGCCAGATCTTCCTTTCCGCTGGAAGATTCAGGTTGCTTCCATCGTGCTCTCGCATTCTGTAGGCCCTGGCTTCTCAACCTTCAGTCATTCCGAAAATTAGACTTACTTGTGTTAGCGATTGCGCCTGTTGCTTCTTGATTATGGAAGACAAGTCTTCCCCCGGATTTCACCAGTGCCCATGTGGCCAGAAGATGTTGCGTATGGACCCGCACACTGTGTGCATCTACTGTCTTGGTGTCAGCCATGACACCACGTCCTGCGAGTTCTGCCTCGCTTTTCAGCCTAACGTCCTCGACCATCTTGCACGCCTTAAATTGGGCAGGCCTGAAAAACTGAACCCGCTGGTGAAATCTAAGGAGGCCCAGTGGGAAGTTTCTGCAGCCACGGGATTCGTCGAGCAGTTGGAGCGCATGTAGGCCTTGAGGAGGAAGCTGCTCGCTTCGGAATCTTCCTCTCAGGGCTTCTTCATTCCTCTCAACTTGGGCTCCACTTTCTCTGGTTCCTTCCAAGAGTTGTGCCACTCTCTCCCGGCTAAGGGTGAGAGTCCTGCGGGCACGCATTCCTCGCGGTCCTGTAAGCAGGAGAGGAATCGGGACCATCTTGGTCCCTGGAGCCGGCCATTTCGACCTCGGTCGAAATTGCCTCTTTGGCTGCTGGCTTCTCAGCTTTGCCATTGGGCCAGTCGACTGAAGTTTCAGTCGTCCCATTGTCGCCGACTCCGGTTGACGACTCCCTCAATTGGACTCTGGTTCTTTCCTTCCCGACAAGGAGACCCAGCCTGCTGGAAACCTGCGAGTAGTCTCCTGACCCCTGGAAGTCTTCTGTTTTACTGGCATCTCCGGCGGCCGAGTCGGCCTGCCCGATCTTAATCGAGGTCTTGGACCCCTCGACCAACAGGCGAGGAAGGCACACAAGTCTGCGCCAAAAGGCGGCGCCATCAGTCGTCCTCGTCCTCCTTGGATGAGGAGGAGGGCTTGGGGTGGAGACTCAGACGCTACGAGGACCTTGTGGCAGCAGCTGATTTTGTCGGGACATAAGCCGACCCTGGCTCCTACCCCAGCCATTACTTGGCTTTCTCTTATGCCGAAGCCGACTCCCCAGTAATGGATAAAATTGGTTCCTCCGCCCACAGAGCCAGCTAATCCTCTTCCTGTTCAGCCTAAACGGGTCTCTCCACGATTCTGGTGGAACCACCGCTAAGCAGCCCATAGGAGCTTCTAGGGAAGCTTGCGGCCACGGGCTCCCCAACATCTTTTAGTCACTCATTCCCCAACGCCCTATGTAGTGGTCGAGGTAAGCTGGGCAGTTGACTGCTGTATCCAGATACTTCGGACTCGGATGATACTGGCCTCCATTCTCATCCATGGGATGACGAGTTGACCGGTGATTTAGCAATGGAGGAAGGCCCTTCGTTCTTTCAGGCATTCTCCGCCTCATCTGCGAGTCCACAGGGATGGCTCTGGAACCTGTCCAGAAAAAGGCAGAGTACTCTCTCATAAATATCCTCAAGAGAGGGCATATCCCGATGGAAGCCTTTCCTGTGGCTGAAGTCATCGTTGGCCTGGCCCTCGAACTTTGGCAGCACCCTGCCTCCTGTCCAGCTGTGTCTGCCCGGATGGCCCGAAAGTATGCGGTGCCCATGGGGTCCCTAGCAGGGTTCACAGAGCACCCTTCGGCCGAGAGCCTTGTGGCTGCCTTTGTGTTCAGACATACAGGCAGCTCTGCTGATACCAACAGACCTCCGGAGAAGGAATCCAAGAAATTGGATCACTCTGCCCCTAAGGTCTGTGCAGCCTCTCCCTTAGGCCTCCATCAGGCAAGCTCATCTGTCATCATGGCACACTTCTCCCATGCCATCTTGGGGTCCTTAGACAAAGTCCTCCCACACCTACCCACGGACTTGCAGACCACAGTCAAGCAGGTCCAGGACCAAGGCGGTGCCTTTGCTAAACAGCAGGCGCCCTGGACATTGGGGACTGCGTGCCCGTTCGTTGCAGGTGCTTCCCGCCGAGGGCTTGACTAGGGCTCTCCTCCTTCCTGGTGGATACCCAGCACAAACTGGCTGATGTGCATTTCCTAGGCACCAATCTCTTCGACCACGTGTGCCAGTCACCTTCAGCACACGAGCAGTCCAGTGCCACCTTGGATGCCACTTCTGTTCAGAGTTCTTCTGGTCCCAAGAAGCAGAAGAAGAAGCCTTTTGGCATTCTTTCCTGCGGACCAGCAGCAGCCCTCCTTTCAGAGGGTCAGCAGCAGCAGGCTCAGGCTTGGCGCTCCAGCCCAGCTCGGACCCTCCGGGCCGTAAAGGAGGTCGGGGTTTAGGCCCTGGATCCTGTTCTGCCAAGCCTGCCCAGTGACGGGATGGGGTTGCCACCTACTCCCATCACGCCAGCTCTGGGTCTTCCTGTGGGGGACCGGCTCCGGCTTGTCCGCTGTTACCACAGACAGGTGGGTCTTAGAAGTGGTCAGTCAGGGTCTGTCTCTGGAATTCGAGCAGTACACTCCAGGCCGAGCCCGCGCCCCATGGGAGGAGAGAGTATCCGCCCACACTCAGTCGGCTCTCCGAGACTACATTGCTCAGCTCCTCCTCAAGGAGGCAGTAGCTCAAGTGGCAGATCCTCCATCAGACCCAGGGTTCATTTCCAGGTTCTTACTGGTTCCAAAGTGGACGGAGGGCTGGCGCCCCATTCTAGATCTGCATGACCTGAATCAGTATCTCAGGCCATGCACCTTTAGGATGGTAACTCTGTCCCAGATCATACCATTCCTGGAGCAAAACATGTGGTTCTGCTCACTGGATCTCCAGGACACATTCTTTCACGTCCCAATCCGTCTGTTCCACCAGCGGTTCTTTCGCTTCAGGGCAGAGGGAACCCTCTATGAGTTTCAAGCCATGCCATTCAGCCTGTCATCGGCCCCACGGGTCTTCATCAGATGCACTGCAGGGGTGGCAGCCCACCTCAGGCATCGGGGTGGAGGGGTCAGAATATACCCTTACCTCAATGATTGGCTCTTAGCAGGTTTCACCCAACAGGAGGTGGAGAGGTCCAGAGACCTGGCCCTCCAGACCTGCTCCCAACTCAGCCTCCTGATCAACAAGGCCAGTCGGAACTCGTGGCCTTCTCAGGTGATGTGTTGCATCGAGGTGGAGCCCGACTCCCAGCGAACAGGGCAGAGGTTCTTCCTCCTTTGCCAAATCATTTCTGGTTGGGCAACTGCACCCTGCCCAGGACTTTCTTGCGACTTCTGGGTTACATGGCAGCCTACACCTCCGTGGTCCATTGGGCCCGGTGGCGTATACGCCCCCTTCAATGGGAGCTGGCCGCCCAGTGGACTATGCGCCTAGGTCATTTCGACCAGCTGATCACTGTGACCCAGAAGATGTGGGATGCTCTCCAGTGGTGGATCGTCCTAGACAGGTTGCAGGAAGGGATCCAGTTTGTTCATCCCGAGCCAACGGTCATCCTCATGATCGATGCCACTCTCGTGGGCTGGGGAGCCCACATGGGGGACAACAGGGCCCACGGGTTCTGCACCCCCGAGGAATCCAATTACCACATCAACCTATTGGAGCTCAGAGCTGTCAGCGTTCACCCCTCAGCTTCAGGGTCAAGTGGTTCAAGTCCAGACGGACAACACAATGACCATGTACTACCTCAACAAGCAGGGCGGCACGCACTCCCGGCTGTTGTATGAAGCACTCCGCGTCTGGACACTTGTGAGCCGACTGGAGGCAGATCTCCTAGAGCATGCCCGGACCTGATTTCTGTCAATCAGGAGAAGGTTCTTCACCCGGACCTTCAATCCCTGCACCTGACAGCCTGGTACCTGAGCGGCTAGAATTCCAGGCTTTGGGCCTCTCCGAGAATGTACTCACGGTAGTGGAAGCATCCAAGGAGGAGTCGACCAAGAAGTGTTGCGCCTACAAATGGAAAAGGTTTTGCCTTTGGTGTCAGGGCAAGGGCCTGGACCCTCTGTCCTGCCAGTGGCTGACATTCTAGACTACTTTGGTGGCTCTTCAAGGGGTCTTTGGTCATCGACCCTTAGGGTGGACCTGGCAGCCATCTCTGCTTACGGCTGCAGGCCAGTCAGCAGACATTGGCACAGGAGACAGTGTTTGGGCGTCTTTTCAAGGCCGGGATCCACATATCCCCAAGCGTGACCTCCACCTCCTTAGGTTCTGCTGGTTGTCTTGACACAGCTCATGGGCAAGCCATTCGGACGAATGCACAAGTGTGAGTTATCACACTTGTGGAAGACGGCCTTCCTGGTGGCTATCATGTTCTGCCAGAAAGACTGGGGAGCTCCAGGTGCTCTCGTGGACTTCCCTTATCTGGGCTTCCACAGGAATAAGGTTGTCCTGCGCCCACCAAATTCCTTCCGAAGGTGGTGTCAGAGTTTCATCTTAACCAGGTGTTGACTCTGCGGTGTACTACAACAGTTATACTTCAGAGGCAGAGTACAGGCTCCATACTTTGGACCTGAGACGAGTTCTCTCCTATTATAAGGAGAGGATGGCAGAAATTGGGAGAAGTTCGCTAGCTATTTGTCACCTACGCTGAAGCCGCTTCTGGCAGACCTACAGCAAGCAGATGATCGCAAGATGGATTACATCTTGTATAAGTCTATGGTACGAGCTGGCAGGCAAGGAGCCTCCCAGAAGGTTAAGAGCTCATTCCACCCGCCATACCGCTGTATCGGTGGCTGCTTCCAGGGACATCCCCATACAGGAAATCTGTCGGGCTGCTACCTGGAAGTCAACAAACACCTTCGTCACCCATTACCACATCGACCTTGAGTCACGCCGGGATGCTGGTATTGGGGCCTCAGTTCTCCAATTTCTGTTCCCCAAGTAAGTATTGAAGGGGGGGGGTGCCTTGCCTCCCTCCTCCTGGAGAACTGCTAGGAGTCTGCCAAGAAGTGTGGATGAACAACATATCCACGACCTAGAAAACAGGTTACTCACCTGTAACAGTAGATCTTCCTTGTCAGTCTTCACCATTCATTACTGCTTAGGTTAGAGCGGAGGCGCACCCGATGCAGAGATTTTTTTTGGAGTCGGCTCCAACGGGCGCCGCCTCTCGAGCCACGCACTGCGCTGGCGCGCAAGGGCAGCCGCTAGGTGCCGCAGACTCCTCCTTCATCTCAGTTCTGTTTCTCCCGACGTCGAGGCTGCACCTGCTGCGCAAATAGTAAAGTTAGGCCTTCTGCGTCAAACAAGCCAGACTCCTCCTTCTACTTCTCTCAATGCCGTCACCCGGTAAGACCGTTCTGTTTATTACTTCTATCGACGGCGCCGAGAGCTTTTGCTGTTTTTAGTCTAAATTTTTTCGCATCATGTCAGGTTCGGGAGCAAAACGTAAGTCGAAGGCAGGCCGCGTCCCTATGCATCGGTGCTCCTGTGGCTGGCATTTTTCTGTCTCGGACCGGCATGATGTTTGTCTTCGTTGCCTGGGACCCAACCATGATATGGATGCGTGCGACGCCTGTTTCTCGATGGACCGTTGCGTCCTAGAAGTCCGAGCGTTCAAGATCGGCAAGGCCCCGCCGACTTTTGGGGGACGGCGCCGCTCCAGGGATTCCCAGGTGAGGTCTCCTAGACACTCCTCTGGGTCCCTCTCAGGTCTATATGGTCTGTAGGAGGAAGCTTCCTCATCTTCTCTTGTCGAGGGAAGCTTCTTTTCGTGTGTCGGAGGAATGCTGAGGTCCCTCAGAGCCGCCAGCCAGGGACACCGCCTCGGCAGTCACCTCCTCGTCGGTGCAGGCTCCCCAATGTCGAGGCCCATGTCTGCTGGGCCCAGCATCGGTGGACCCTCGATGCAGCCCTCCGGCCGTTTGGATCCGCTGCTCATGGCGCCGTGTTGGCTTCGCGCCGCCCACCTGCTGGTTCTTCTGACGGTGCCGGTGGGGTCCCGGCCGGGTGGTGCCATGGGTTCAGCCGCCGGCCTAGGTGTTGCGGGGGCGGGTCAGTCTAGCCATTTGCGGCGCCTGCTTCACTGGAGACCCTGGGTTGCCAGTATTGTGGTCCAGCTGATCTCTTCCTCCGGATGATGATGACTGGACATGGACCCACCCTGGCTGTTCGGAGTCGGGTGTCCAGTGGCACGAGGTGCTAGGCGGCCCGGCGCGCCTATTCCTCTGTCCTCGCTGCCATCCTCCCTGAGGCCCCCAGGCTGGGGTCCCTGGGGGATGGAGCGGGGTGGAGGGAGGGCATCCCTCTTGAGGGGGTCGTGGCAGCTCACGACCCTGGTGCTGCTGCCCCTCGGTGGGGTCACTGGGGTCGGGAGGAGGGCGCTCGGAGTCCGAGGGTCGAGGGGCAAGGTTCAGGCGTTTCGGTCACTACCTACCACCCCTCCGGTGCGGGTCGGAGCCTAGCACTGGGCCCCGTCTTTCCCTCCTGGACCCCAGGGACCCCTCTGGTGGCGTTGCTGTGGGCTGCCCTTCTGGATCCATGAAGTCCCAGGTTACGTCACGGGAGGATCCCCTACTGGCTCTTTCAGGCTTCACATCCTCAGGGTTCCGTTTTGCGACCTGGTCTATTGTCCGGGATCCCGCCAGCTCGGGCTCCGTTTCCCGGATTTCAGAGTGCCAGTAGAGGACATTTGCCTCGCCGTAGGTGTCCTTCTCCCATTCCTCTGCAGCCACACACACACACACCCAGGCCATGTCGGTCCCACGGGCCCGTTATCCTGGGAGACGTTCAGAGGTTCTGCCGCGGCCTTCCCCTCATATGTTAGGTGCATGAATGAGCGGATTTTTCGCCTATCCCCACCGCCGCAGGAGTCCTCTGGACACTCAAGCTCTCCATCATCCTCGTCTCCCTCCTCTGAGGGAGAGGAACCCACTGCTTATCTCTCCTTCGATGCTGATTTCATTGAATATCAGCGATTCCTTTCGAGGATGGTGAGGGATCTTCAGATTTCCTATGTTAGGCATGATAGTACTGAACGGGAGATGCGTGAATTCCTTGGCTAATTCAGTGCCCAGCATTTGGTGGTACTATCCTGGCCTGTTCCCTTCCAGGAGGCGTCTATCCGTTCCTGGCAGTCGCCAGCCACCCTTTCTCCAGCCCCAGCAGACTGCCAACGTAGGTATTGTGCCCCATCGAATCCTAGGTCTCCCCAACCCACCTGGAGTTGGCATACCTAGAGACTCCCTCCAGGCGCCGCCGCGTAGTCGACCGAATCCACGGACTCAGATTCTCTACAGTTTGACCGGTGGGGAAGAGTGTTTTCTTCCTCTCATGCGATGTCTTGCATTGCATCTCATCAGGCCACCATGTTGCCTACAGTAGGCATTTGTGGTCGATGCTTTCCCAAATCTTAGCATCAATGCCTGATACGGAGCAAACCAGACAAGCTATTGCCCTCTCTGCTATAGGCCTGGAGCTGGCAAGACACCAAGCAAGGGCATCTTATGACGCCAGTGAGGTGGCTTCCAGGCTTGCAGGAACAGCGATCTGTATTAGACGGACGTCATGGCTTCGTCTATCAAGGTCGTCACCCCTGGCCTGGCGTGGGGTGATTCACTCCGCTTCCGGGGAACCCGCCTCTTTTCTCCAGAGCTAGGAGACTTCTGCAGGGGCTTCCTCCGTCTCCCCATCCTCGGGACAACTTAGCTCTTCTCCCCATAGCTTCTCTCTTGATTAGCCCAGGGTCTTCCCTTCTGTTCTCACCAACAGGAGGCTGGGGGCCTTGCTCCTTCAGGGAGCTGGTACTCACCCAAGCAGTAATGAATGGTGAAGACCCCAATAGGGAGGACATGAAATTACCATACCGTAATCTCTTGATCTTCTCTTGTATCTTCACCATTCATTACTGATACCACTTCCACCTTCCCCTCAGTGGCCTCCTACTGTGGCGTCTCCTCCCGTCCTCGTTCTTCTTCCTTCCTTGGCCTTTATACAAAAATAAATAAATAAATCTTTCTGTTTTCCGTTCTTCTCGAATGGATCTTTTTCCTCAAGGTAAAGAGGAACAAGTACAGTCTTTTTCACCCATTCTGAGGGAACTCTTTCTGTCTGTCCCTAGGGTGTGACCTCTGGGAGCTTAACTTGCTGCTCAGTTCACAGCTTTGGAGACCTCCTTTGGCTCGGCCTCAAAAATTTAGATTCCCTGGCAGGTGTTATTATTGTCAGCTCATTCTGGCTGGTGCTTCTGGCACTTCTTAGCCTTGAGCGATTGTTCTTGCCTTGCATTCAGGGAGTCTGAGTTCCCACCCTATCCTTTCATACAAACTTGCCTTCCATAGGGCTTAACCCTCCCCTTACACTTCTGTGTTAGCACTTAACAGGGTGCTAAGGGGCTTAATCCCCTTCCTAGTTGGGCGCTCTCTTTCTGGAACAGTTTTTCTGCCCGGGCAGTCTGTGAGCTCTCAGCTAGAGTGTAGGGAGTTGGCATGTTAGGAGGTTAGAGAATCTGCCCTTTGTGTCCAATCTGTACAGGCGGTTCAGTTGAGCCTTCTCTCAGTCCTATCAAGAGGGATTCTTGCTCCCTTGTTTTTGGTTCCAAGCTTATAAGCCTCTCAACCAATGCGTCTATGGGCAGTCTTCTCCCCTCCCAGAATACCTTATTTTCTTCCTTTTCTTCTTCTTCTTCCTTTTCTCTTTCTCTGTATCTGTTCCTCCCTTAGAGCCGCCCCAGAGAGGAGGCCCTGCGGTCCCTTAGGGTAGGAATTCTCTTTCCTCTCTCTGTTTTCTACCGGCTTATTCCTTTTTCAGTTTATATCTTTTCCTTTTTCTGTCCCTCGGCTCTCTTGCCTCGCTCTCCTTTTTCCCTACCCTTTGTTTTCGCCTCTCCGGCTGCGAACTGAGATGAAGGAGGAGTCTGCGGCACTAACAGCCGCCCCTCGCATATGTCGCGTAGCGTCGCTCTAGAGTGGTGCCATTGGAGCTGACTCCAAAAAAAAACTCCCGTGGCGGGTGTGGCGCCTCGGCTCTAGCTAAGCAGTAGTGAATGGTGAAGATACAAGAGAATATCAAAATTCACGGTAGATACGTAATTTTCATTTCTAGGAGTGTTATATGTTATTCATCCCACACGGACCCACCCAACCTCCCGTCTTCGCCTTTGACACACCTGGCTTCCAGCGGGCTAAGATCTGGTGTCATGGGGCTGAGCCGAGGGTTATACCACCCAGGTGGGTGGAAGGAGCCAGCTTGAAGACCTTCCGGCAGATTTAAAGGGGAAAGGGACAGTGTCAAGAAGTGTGGATGAACAACATATACCACTCCTAGAACTACTGTTACAGGTGAGTAATCTGTTTTTACTTACCATAGTAATCTTGTTTCTTCCAGGGGATACTCCAATATCCATAACTCTCCCACCCTGCCTCCCCTGCTAGAATCAGTGGCCTCTGCACTCCACACTGTATTACCAGGGGTATGTGTGCCACACTCTGGCTTTTATATTTGGAACTGTGTTTTCATTGGTTTTAGACTCTTCAGGTGATTCTGACACTGGGGGGTGTTTTGGTAGATTTTTTCCTCCTGTTGGAGTTTTTTTAGGTGTTTATTATTGTTATTAAAAGTGTTAATTATTAAATTCCTCTTTGGCCCTGTCTTGTCAGGCATCCGCAAAATCTGAGGGTTAGAAGGTAGGCAGTTGATGGGTGGCAGCATTTGAAAAAGTGGCACGTGCCAATGATTCCATCGTTAGCATAACGTTCCATCTCTGGGCAGATTTGGCTTAAAGGCATACTGCATAAGAGTTATGAATATTGGAGTATCTCCTAGAAGAAACAAGATTACTATGGTAGTAATTTTTTTCTTCTGCGTCACTTGTCTATGATTCTATAAATATCCTTGTACTGCCTGGGACTCGGTCCTAATGGTTATTTCTAGGACATGGATATGTTGTTCTATCCACACTTACTGGCAGGTTCTTGCCGCTTTAAATCTTGCAAGTCTATAAGGTCTTCAAGCTGGCTCCTCCCACCCACCCAGGTGGTAAAACTCTCAGCTCCGGCACATGACGCCGGATCTTCCTTACTGCTTGGAAGCTCAGGTTCCCTCCTTAGTGCTCTGTGTTTTAGGCCTGGATCCTAACTCGTTGGTTAAACCGAAACTCATTCTTAAATTTTCTAGACTTCGGTCTTTTTCTTCCTCCGCGGCTGCGATGGACAAATCGACTCCCCGATTTCGGCGGTGCCCTTGTGGGCAGATGATGTCTCAGACCGATCCGCGCTCCCGTCGTTTACTGTAGGCTCGAACCACGATCCACTGGCCTGCAATTGTGCAGGTCCTTCTCGGTCAACGTTCTCAAAGACCGTGCTGCCAGACTTCAACTTGGGCACCCCAAGAGACGTATTCCTCCGGTTAAGTCGAAGGAGGCCCGTTGGGCGGTGTCCGGCAGCGGGCTCGGCTGAGCAAATCATCGCCCTCGAGGAGGAGGCGGACCAGGCCGCATCTTCTTCTTCCTCGGTTGCATTTATACCGCTCTCCTTGGGCTCTCCTACTCTGCTTCATTTAAGGAGCTTTGTGAATCCCTCTCTACTAAAGGAGATGGGCCATCGGGGCACTCCTCTCAGTCCAAGAAAAAGGACTCAATGGGTAAGTCCCACCGTCAACGTTTGTGGGAGCGGGAGAGATCCCCTTCCCCGGATAATCGACACTCAACTCCGGTCGAGGCTGCGGCTAAGGCCGCTGGCTTCACAGTGTCCCCGTCAGGTCAGCCGGCCAAGACACCCGTCGATGCAGTCGAGATTTTTCTCGACCCGTTGGACGGGCTGTTGACTGGAGAAGCCGACAACCCATCTTCACTGGTTCCCCGGTGGAAACCGAGGACTTGCCCGTGCCTCCTGTGCCGGAGTCCCTGCTTAAGGTCCCTGAGCCGGGGGAGGAACAGGTTTCCCCCGCTCCCTCCCAGACCCACCCTCAGAAACACTGAGGATCTTGGTCTCGGACCTCCTCTCGGTCCAGCCGATCCCGCTGACATCAGCTGTTTCGGTCTCGGCACTGAGGGATGCGGCGGTGCCGCTCATCCTCATCATCGTCCTCCTTGGAGGATAGGCTCTGGCTCAAGTTGTCGGCGCTATGAGGATCTGATGTGGCAGCAGCTCCTTTTGTCCGGGAGCAAGCCGACTCCGTCCCCTTCCCCGGCCATTAAGTGGCTGTCACCCGAGTGGCTGAAACAACCTCTCATGGTCATCGAGGAGCTGAAGCCGGCGCCGGTTGTTCTGCCGAAACCAGCTGCACCACCCATCGTGGTGGAACCCCTGCCTCCACAACCAAAAACTGGGGCTTCGACCAAGGATTCCCGGTCAGGTCATGGGTTGCCCCATCGGTTGTCGGTCACCCTCACTTCCGATTGCCCTCAGCAGGTGGAGGGTGGCTCAGGCCCTCGGCAGCTGTTTGCAGACTGCTCGGAGTCTGACGATGACTCTTCCCTGTTCGCCAGGCCTCTCGACTTGGAGTCCTCTGGGGGACAGTCGGTGGACAAGAGCCCATCCTCGTTCATGGGATTACTTCGGCTCATCTCAGAATCTACTGGGATGAAGCTCGAACCCGTGTCAAAGCGGGCCAAGTATCCCCTCACGGAGATACTGGACCAAGGGGATTCTCCAACGGAGGCCTTTCCTGTGTCCGAAGCCATTGTTGGCCTGGCCCTGGAGCTATGGCAGTGGCCGGCTTCTTGTCCAGATCCCTCGGCCAGGATATCCAGGAAGTATGCTGTTCCCACCGGCTCACTCTCCGGATTCTCGGAGCACCCCTCTGTGGAGGGGTTGGTGACCGACAGTGTTTTCCGGTGCTCCGGAAACGCTCTGGACGTGTACAAGCCACCGGATAAAGAGTCCAAGAAACTGGACTACTCCGGGCGTAAAGTTTACGCTGCGTCCTCCTTAGGCCTTCGTCAGGCCAGTTCGGCCATACTGATGGCACACTTTTCCCCCACCCTTTTAGGGCACCCTGGATGAGGTGATTCCTCATCTCCCAGCTGACCTCCAGACTACGGTCAAGCAGGTGTGGGATCAGGGAAGGGCGGTGGCAAAGCAACAGCTCCAAACTGCTCTTGACATTGGAGACTCTTGTGCCCGGTCAGTAGCGGCCGCAGTGTCCATTCACCGCAGAGCTTGGCTGCCGATCTCCACCTTCACGGCGGATACCCAGCACAAGCTGGCAGACGTTCCCTTCCTGGGTACCGACTTGTTCGGTCCCGGGGTGGAGGGTCACTTGCAGAGGATCGAGAAGTCCAATGCCACCTTGGACTCAGTCACATCTGCCCAGAAGGACAAAGGCCACCAACAGCAGCATAAGTCCTTCAAACAACATGAAGTCTTGCTTTATTATAGACATTAGCAGTTTGATCCAGCTCTAGAATTGCCCCGGAGTGAAATGGTTAAAACCATTCCAAAATAGAATTTTGGCACAAGAGCAGCTCTATCTGTGTCATTTCAAACCTGAACTGTCAGATTCTTTACTCCTCAGTGAACAGTCGCTCGAGATTTCTCCTTCTGCTTGGTTCATTTCTCGGTTTAAAAAGTGTTTTCTCGGTTGGATTTAACCGAGAATAGTTTTATTTTAACCACAAAACCGTTCGGTTCAAGCTCTATCTGTGGTAACCGTAAGTAAATGAAGGTTTTGTCTGTGTGGAACTTGTAAGTTATCGGTTCGGTTTTGAACCGATCAGTGGGTTAAACTCATTTAAAACTAAAAGTTACTATTTAAGAGTGCGGTTCCCGGTTCTTATCGGTTCTAAAAAAAGCGGATTTATTACGTTTTTCCAATACAATGTGACGGTTAGAAACCGATAAAGGGTGTCTTGCCTGGCACTGCCGTTAAAAGGGACAGAGTTTTGGTTAGGCTGGCATTATGTCTGAGAAACCCAAAGAAAAACGGGCCCACTGGGTTTCAACACTGTGATGTTTGTGGGAAGTCTTTGCCAAGGCTGACCCACACACCAATGTGTTATTGTCTGAGGTTTGACCACCTCCAGTCAGACTGCCAGGTATGTAGAATTTCCCTGCAGCCACCCTGGAAAAAAGATTGGGCAGGCTCAGGCGAGAGGCCAAAAGTCCGCTGACCCGGATGGCCAGCCCGGTTCGGTGTCAACCGAACCAGAGGGAGTGCTCTCTGACCAGGGCCAGACTTCCTCGGGCAAAAGAAAAACAAGAAAATCAGCAGGTCTGGAGTCCAAAATTCCTTCTCCAACTGCTGCAGAGATAGCAAAAGCCATACAAATTGTCCAGTCACTGTCTCAAGGTCCGTCCGAACTACCACTATCTGGTAAAAGGTCGGTTCGTCCGGTCCCAGTGGTTCAGGATTATGATATTGAGGAATTTTATGAACCAGAGGAGGGGGAGGAGGATTATGAACAGTATGAATGTGGCTGGGAAGGTCTGGGTGTGCCCATGAACGGACATCTCCCCAGACAGACCTTTAGAATCTCCCCTATGCTGTCTGAGTCCCCATCTCATTTTATGTTTTATAAAAAGTTGCTGAAACCTCCAGCTTCCTTTAGAAGAGGCTGTGGATGAGCAAGAGGAGCCTGATTTTGTAGAAATGATGGATATTCCAGAGTCTAGGAGATTGTCTATTCCTTTACATAAGTCTTTTAGGAAACAAACAATTAAAATTTTAAAAGCTCCTAATTCTGTGCCTCCTGTAGATAAAAGATGGACAGAAGGTATACATTGTCAGGCCCTGATACAGAATTCCTTTCTCAAGCAATGCAGTCATGTTGGGGTAGTTCAGGCTGCTGCCTGTGATAAAGCTAATATTCCCTTGGCTTCACATCCTCCTGACAAGGATTCCAGGAAGATTGATGCCATGGCAAAAAAAAAAAAAAACAGTATATGGCAGCCTCTCTGGGACTCAGGCAAGCAAATTATATGGCTTATGTAGCTAGGTATCAGAAATCTAGATGGGATACTGTTATGCAATTGGCCAAGCAGGCCCATGGCCAGCTGGCTAGTGAACTAGAACAGGTGGCTGCTGATGGCATTGAAGCCTCTAAGGTTCAGTTTCATGCTGCTGTGGATGTTGTTGATGTTTCCTCTAGGGTCATGGCCACATCTGTAGCTTTCGTGGGTTGGCCTGGCTCAGGTGTACTAGTTTGTCACAGGATACCCAGACTAAGTCTTTGGATTTTCCTGTGGTGGGAAATTCTCTGTTTGGAGAGCAGACAGAGAACTACATGAAGAAGATGGATGAATATAGGACTACTTCAAGGCGCCCAGGCTAAGGAGGCAAGCCACTCCTCAAAGGCATGCCCCCAGGGGTAGGGTAGGCCTTTCACAGGCCTTTCTACCAGACTCAGGCCTCCTCTGCCTATGCTCAGAGGGTTTCTTCAGAGGCAGGGGCAGGCGAGGGGTGGGCAGACCTGCTCCCACCCCCAGCCTAAAGCTCCCTGAAACAGGCACCCTGATGGGGTGCCCAGGGCCATTCTCCTGTACCAGTGGGGGCAGGCTGGCTTACTTCAGTCAGGAATTGGGCTTCTTTAACCTCAGACAAGTGGGTTCTGGAAGTAGTAAGCCAGGGTCTGGTTCTCAGCTTCAAAAGTTTCCCAAGTTGAGAAGCAGACTTTTCTACCTGCAAGTGCTTCAGAGACCCTCGCTCTGGAAACAGAGGTCTCATCCCTGTTAGCTCTCAGAGCAGTAGAAAGGGTTCCTCCCTGCATCAGGGCAGGGGTCTGTATTCCAGATACTTCCTTACCCCAAAAGACAGGAGAGTGCGGCCCATTTTAGATCTCAGATATCTGAACAAGCATCTTTTGAAACCAAAGTTCAAAATGGTAACTCTGGCAATGATTTTACCTTCTCTAAGGCCAGGGACTGGCTAGCCTCCCTGGACCTCAAGGATGCCTATTTCCATGTCCTAATCAGAAGATCCCATCGAAAGTACCTCAGATCTGAACTGCCCTCAGGTCATTACCAGTTCAGAGCAATGCCCTTCGGCCTTACCTCTGCTCGAGGGTATTCACAAAGTGTCTAGCAGTGGCAGTGGCCCACTTAAGGAGGCAGAGGATTGCTGTTTTCCCTATCTAGACGACTGGCTCATTGTAGGCCAGTCCCCAGAACAGGTAAAATCTCACCTGCAGGTCATCCAGCAGCTTCTCACCTCCCTGGGTTTTCTGCTAAACCTACCAAAGTCGGTTCTGGAACCAGTCCAGGTACTCACCTTTATAGGGGCAGAATTGGACACAAAGCTAGCCAGAACCTTTCTTCCCCAAGAAAGGGTAAGGAATTTAGTGGCTCTGGCCTCTTCCTTCACTCTGCAGGTCTCTCGACCAGCAAGACACTTTCTGCAGCTCCTGGGGCACATGGCTCCATCCACAGCTGTTGTGCAGGGAGCCAGATTTCAGATGAGAGACATTCAGTTTCACTTGAGAACCTTCTGGTCTCAGAGAAGAGACCCCCATTCCAAGTTGGTCCCAGTGACTCGAACCTTGATCCTAGCTCTCCAGTGGTGGCAGGATCAGAGCAAATTTAAGAGCGGGGGTTCCCTTCATTTCCCCTTCTCACGACTTGACTCTCACTACAGATGCTTCCCTTCTGGGTTGGGAGCCCACATGGGCGACCTTTCCACTCAGGGGTTTGGTCCCCCAGGAATCTCTGCTCCACATCAATTTGCTGGAACTCAGAGCTGTCTTTTAGCTCTTCAAGCTTTTCTGCATCTGTCCACGACAAGGTGATACAAGTCAGAACAGACAACACCACAGCAATGTGGTACATCAACAAACAGGGGGGCACTCGGTCTTCGGCCTTGTGCTCCGAGGCAATGAAGTTGTGGTCTCTGGCCTATTCCCTGAACACTTCCCTCATAGCAGTTCATCTTCCAGGGAAGGACAGTGTCCTAGCGGATGCCCTCAGCAGGATTTCCCAGGGCCATCACGAATGGTCCCTGGATCCTCAAGTGCTGGGGATAGTTTCTGCCAGGTGGGGCATCCCTCAGATAGATCTTTTTGCAGCCCCAGACAATCACAAACTTCCTCTGTTCTGTTGCAGGCCTCCAGTGCTGGGCTCAGTTCCTGGATGCCCTTCTTCTGGATTGGGAGGAAGTTCCTCTATGCTTTCCCTCCTTTCTCTCCTATTCAAAGTACTAGTCAAAATCAGATCTCAGCCTTGCAGGGTGATTCTGATTGCCCGGATTGGGCCAGGCAGCCCTGGTACCCACTCCTTCTGTCTCTGACAGTCCATCTTCCCTGTGCCTCCCAGGATTCACAATCTGACTTGTGCCCAGGGAAGGGTTGTATCGGACCTCAAATCCCCAACCTCAAGGCCTGGCTCTTGAGGAGTTAGAGTTTGCTGATTTACACCTCTCTCAGGGTGTTCTTGAGATCCTAAAGGCTTCCAGAAAGCCTTCCACTAGGGCTACTTATAGTTCTAAATGGAAAAGGTTTTCCATTTGGTATGCTGGGAAAAATATTTCCCCAAAATCTGCTGAATTGCCCATTTTGTTAGATTACATGGTACATCTTAATTCCTTGGGTCTCAGACCAGCTACCCTGAGTTCATTTGGCAGCTGTGTCTGCTTTTGTGTCTGCAGGAAAGTCATCCCCTCTTTCCTCTCATCCTGTGTTTTCCAAGTTTTTTAAGGGATTACTCCATACTAATCCTCCCTTTCGGGAACCGGCCCCTTCTTGGGACCTTAATGTTTGCATTGCCCAGTTAATGCAACCCCCTTTGAACCTCTGTCTTCTGCAGAGCTTAAGTACCTAACTTGGAAAACTGTTTTCTAGTGGCTATCACTTCTGCCAGGCATAAGTGAATTGCAAGCCTTATCAGTGGAGACTGACTTTATTTCTTTCCACAGGGATAAGGTAGTCCTTAGGACTAATAGGAAGTTTTGCGAAGGTGGTTTCAGATTTCCATCTTAATCAATCTATCTCCCTTCCAGTATTTTCACTGATCACTCCTCTTGGGTGAGAGGAGGTTGCACAACCTGGATGTTAAGGAGAGCTCTTAGTTATTATATAGGCGTACTAAAGGTCACTGAGTTCAAATCCCTCCAACTTTTCCTTACCTATGGTGAAGTTGGGAAAGGCAAACCTGCCATTAAGAGATCAATAGCCAGGTGGATTGTCTCTTGTATCCAATTTTGTTATCAGAAAGTGGGCAGAGCCCCCAGTTTGAGGGCTCATTCTACCAGGGGTAAGCTGCGTCTCTAGCTGCTGCCAGAGATATCCCTTTATTAGAGATTTGCCAGGCTGCTACTTGGAAAGCAGTGCACACTTTTGCAAGCATTACTCCCTGGATGTCCAGGCCAGGAGAGATGCTCGGTTTAGCACAGCTGTTCTTCAGAGCCTATTCCTAAGCAGGTTCTGCTCCTCCTCCATGGAGGTACTGCTGTGTATTCTGCTAATGTCTATAATATAGAAGACTTCATGTTGTTTGAAGAAAAATTACTCACCTTAGTAATGTTGTTTCTTCTAATGGAGTTCTTGCTATATTATAGACCTCCCCCCCAACCTGCCCCTCTCAGAACCTCTACTTGGTGGGGTGCGGGCAACTTAGTGTGGGCACTACTTATGTCCTGTTAGCATTTTGTCCCCTTTGGGACTTTGGGGGTGTGTATGTGTACGCGTGTGTGTTTTATTGTACTTATGTTCCATTTTCATATTATTAGAATGGTGTTAGTATTTCTGGTCCCCTGACTTGAGTCTTGGGTGTTGGGACCATCAATGGTTGTTATTATTTAGGTAGCCATTTGGCTAGTGTAGGTTACAGCTTCCACACAGACCTTAGTGAGTTTGGCTCGTAAAGATCTGACAGTTCAGGTTTGAAATGACACAGATAGAGCTGCTCTCGTGCCAAAATTCTATTTTGGAATGGTTTTAACCATTTCACTCCGGGGCAGTTCTAGAGCTGGATCAAACTGCTAATGTCTATAATATAGCAAGACTCCATTAGAAGAAACAACATTACTAAGGTGAGTAATTTTTTCTTTCGACTTTCTGCCCTTGCGGCACGTCCGGCCCAGCAACACCAGCATCAGGGCCAGCAGGCTCGCACTTGGCACCCCAAAGCCAAGTCTGCAGCTTCCTCCAGCAGGAAACTGGGAGGAAAAGTCCCAGGAGGTCCCTCGGCCAGTCCTTCCTCCAAGCCTGCCCAGTGACTGGTTGAGGGGTGTCACCCCCAGCCTCGTCATCCCCGGCTCCTGCCTTGGGGGGACGGCTCCGCCACTTCTTTACCGCCTCGTCCACTATCACCGCAGACCGCTGGGTGTTGGAAGTGGTAGGGAAAGGTCTGCCTCTGGAATTCGAGCAGGCCCCACCCTATCGAGCCGTCGCCCCACGGGGGGGCTATGGGGTCCACAGCCTCTCTGTCGGCTCATCGAGCAGACATTGCTGTGCTCCTCCAAAAGGAGGTGATCAAGGAGGTGACTGATCCTCCACCAGACCCAGGGTTTGTGTCCAGGTATTTCCTGGTCCCGAAACGGACAGGGGGCTGGCGCCCCATTCTAGACCTACACGACCTAAACAAGTTCCTAAGGTCTCGAACCTTCAGGCTGGTCACTCTGGTACAGATCATTCCATCCTTGGAACGAGGCATGTGGTTCTGTTCTCTGGACCTCCAGGACGCGTTCTTTCACGTCCTAATCCGTCCGTCCCACCAGCGATTCCTTCGCTTCAGAGCAGAGGGGTCCCTTTACGAGTTCCGGGCCATGCCCATCGGCCTCTCTTTAGCTCCCAGGGTCTTCACCAAATGCATGGCAGTGGTGACAGCATTCCTGCGGCGCCGAAGGGTCCAGGTGTACCCTTACCTGGACGACTGGCTGATTGCAGCCCCCTCCAGGCTGGAGATGGAGCAGTCCAGGGATCTGGCCCTCCAGGTCTGCTCTCAGATTGGCCTCCTCATCAACGAGGCCAAATCGGAACTCGTGCCAACGCAGGTGATTCAATTCATCGGGGCAGAGCTCGACTCTCTTCGAGCCAGAGCACGGCTCCCGGCGGACAGGGCCGAGGTTCTTTCCTCCTTTGCCCAGTCATTTCTGGTTGGGCAATTGCGCCCTGCCCAGGACTTCCTGCGCCTCCTGGGCTTCATGGCAGCCTGCACCAGCGTGGTCCGTTGGGCCCGCTGGCACATGCGTCCCCTTCAGTGGGGACTGGCCCGCCAACGGTCACAGCGCTCCGGTCCTCTGGACCAGCCAGTGGCGGTGACCCAGGAGATGTGGAACGCTCTCCAGTGATAGATCGTTCCAGCTCATCTGCAGGAGGGCATCCCATTTGTCAACCCCGAGCCGACTGTCATTCTAACGACCGATGCCTCTCTGTTGGGTTGGAGTGCCCATCTGGGGGAGCACAGAGCGCATGGCCTCTGGTCCCCTTAGGAGTCTCGATGCCACATCAACCTGCTGGAGCTTCAAGCGGTCCGACTAGTCCTCACTGCGCCATCGCTCCGTTTGTACGGAGTCAAGTGGTCCAGGTCAAGACAGACAATACCACCACCATGTACTATCTAAACCGCCAGGGCGGGGCGCCTCCTTGCCCTATGCAAGGAAGCTCTCCACACTTGGTCCCTCATGAGCAGTCTGGAGGCGGATCTCCTAGCAATGCATGTGAGGGAGCCTCCAACACTCTGGCCAATGCCCTAAGCTGGATACGTGCTGCATCTCACGAGTGGTCTCGCCTGACGGAGGTAGTACACAATCTGTCCTTCCACTGGGGCACACCTCAGGTGGACCTGTTTGCCTCCAGGGAGAATGCGAAGCTGAGGCTGTTTCATGTCCGCCCCCCTCAGCAGGGCTTGCTGCAGGGGGATGCCTTCTCGAGGCCGTGGACCCCAGGCCTCTTCTATGCCTTTCCCCCATTTCTCTTGATCCACAAGGTGCTTCTCAAGGCGAGCAGGAACAAGGCGCAGGTAATTCTGGTAGCCCCAGACTGGCCCTGCTAGTTCTGCTATCCAGATCTCCTCAGCCTCAGCTCCAGGCTCCCAAGGCAGCTTCCAGCCCACCCGGACCTAATCTCAGTCAACCAAGGGAAGGTACTCCACCCGGACCTTCAATCCCTGCACCTGACGGCCTGGTTCCTGAGCGGCTAGAGTTCCAGGCCTTGGGTCTTTCCGACGAGGTCCTCAACGTTGTTGAGGCATCCCGTAAGGAGTCGACCAGAAAATGCTGTGCCTTCAAATGGAAGAGATTCTCCATTTGGTGTCAGGATAAGGGGTTGGACCCTTCCTCCTGCTCCTTGGCCAGCATTCTGGACTACCTATGGTCCCTTTCTCAGCATGGGCTTCGGTCGACAACCCTTAAGGTGCACCTGGCAGCCATCTCTGCTTACCGGGCGCGGGCCGGAAAGCAGTCTGTGATGCAGGAGAAGGTAGTCGGGCGCTTTTTCAAAGGCCTTGATCACATATCCCCTCCGGTGCGAGAACTTCCACCGCGGGATCTGCTGCTGGTATTGGCTAAGTTCATGGGCAAGCCATTCGAACCAGTGCACAGGTGTGACATCTCTCACCTGTCGTGGAAGACCGCCTTCTTGGTGGCTATCACGTCAGCCAGAAGGATGGGTGAGCTCCAGGCGCTTTCCATCAAGTCTCCTTATTTGGTCTTCCACAGGGACAAGGTTGTCCTGTGCCCCCACCCTAAATTCCTTCCGAAGGTGGTGTCGGAGTTTCACCTTAACCAGGTGTTGACTCTGCCAGTGTTCTACCCCAATCACAACTCGGAGGCTGAATATAGGCTTCATACTCTGGACCCTAGACGAGCGCTCTCTTATTATAAGGAGCGGACTGCTGAAGTTTGGGGAGAGATTCGCCAGCTGTTTGTCACTTATGCTGAAGCCGCACCTGGCAGACCTGCAGCCAAGCGGACGATAGGCAGGTGGGTCACCTCCTGCATAGATCTCTGCTATAGGTCGGCGGGCATGGAGCCCCCCAGAGGGATAAGAGCTCATTCTACCCACCATACCGCTGCTTCGGTGGTTGCTTCCAGGGACATCCCTATCTAGGAAATCTGCAGGGCTGCTACCTGGAAGTCAGCACACACCTTCATTACCCACTACCACATCGACCTTGAGTCACGCCGGGATGCTGGTTTTGGGACCTCGGTTCTCCAGTCTTTATTCCCTAAGTAGGGGGTGTGCGCCTTGCCTCCCCTCCTCCCAGAGAACTGCTAGGAGTCTGCCAGTAAGTGTGGATTGAACAACATATCCATGTCCCTAGAAATACGGGTTACTCACCTGTAACAGGAGTTCTAGGAATGGTATATGTTGTTCATCCACACAACCCACCCGACCTCCCCGGCTTCGACGCACAACCTGGCTTCCAGCGGGCTAGATCTGGTGTCATGGGGCGGAGCCGAGAGTTTTACCACCCGGGTGGGTGGGAGGAGCCAGCTTGAAGCCCTTCCGGCAAGATTTAAAGCGGCAAGGAACCTGCCAGTAAGTGTGGATGAGCAACATATACCATTCCTAGAACTCCTGTTACAGGTGAGTAACCTGTATTTATTCATAACTAGGATTACAAGTACCTTTGAACCAGGGGTTCTTTTACAAAGGTTCTACGTCAAGTGAGTAACATAAATACAAGTGCAAACAAGGATATAATCAAGAAGTGGAACAGGGATTGTACATACAGAATATGCGGGATAAAATAAGAGGTGATACACTGTAATAACAGTGGGTGATACAGTGATTCATAGTGAGGACAATAGTATCTACAAACAGAAATTATGTAGTCATATATGATATAGACCTTGTCAAGAAAGCATGCAGTCACAAAAGAGTAGACTTTAAATAGCGTAAACTAAGGGAGGGGAGGAGAGAGAACAGTAGGAAGAGGGAAGGGAAGTAGGGTGGCAGGAGTAGGTAGAGTGGAGATGAGACAGCTATGGAAAGGGGTGATTAAGGTGGCAGAATGAGGCAGGAGGAGGGCAGGGGTAAGGTTGGATTTAATTGGATTTAAAGGGTGCAGTCACATGTACTAGGGTTGCAAGATAACCATGAAGTTTTGCTTTGAAGGTGCTGAGTTTGGGCTCTGAGAGGATTTCTGGGGCAGGTTGTTCATCCAGGTAGGAGCTCTACTACTGAAGGTTGTCTGAGCTTGTGAGGTCCGAATGCTAGGGACGTGGAAGGCAACCCTGCGGAATTGCCAGTATTACGCTGGAGTGTTGAGAGGGGAAGAAGTGACTTGGTGACTGGGGAGTGTTGGGATATTTTCTTAGTGAAGAGATATGCTTGGTACCTTATTCTGCCAAGTAGGGAAACGATCAGTTCTACAGTAGAGATCACAAGTGTCAGTCCGCTTGTTGGCACCAGTGATTAATCTACAGGTCTTATTAAGTGAGACAGCCAGTCGTTTGAGTGTGGTATCAGATGCAGCACTGTATATTATCAGGCCATAGTCTATAACAGACAGGACGGAGCTAGTGACAACTAGCCTTAGAGCCTCAGGAGTGAGACAGTGTCTGTGCCTGTAGAGGATACCAGTCCTGCTGTTAACAATTTTAGATATTTGGTTAACGTGAAGAGCATAGGACAGAGAGCTGTCCAGCATGATACCAAGATATTTGAAGTCATGGACCATGTCCAAGGGTTGGTTTAAGTTATTATGAATGGTAAGGTGTGCAGATTCGTTATGTGTGCTAGCAAAGAGCATTGATTTATTTTTATTCTTTTTGTAGTTCATTAGCAGCTTGTGGCTAGTGAACCAGGATTCGACTTTAGAGAAGTGATTGCAGTGTGCTTGTGAGAGGGAGTAGGTCTGAGTGGCTGGAGAACAAAACTGCATCGTCAGCTAGAGGACAGGGTTGCAGTAACAGGCTTCAGGCAGTGTATTGAGGTACAGGCTGAACAGTAGGGGCCTAAGGAGTCATTAATTTTAACCCACTGAGATTTGGGACCAAGGTAGCTCTGGAAACAGGTTGTAACAGCAGGGAAGAGGTCAAGGGGGGAGGGAGTTGAGGAGGAGGAGGGAGTGATTCACTGTATCAAAAGCCTTGGTCAGATCAATGTAAATTGACCCTACAATGTGACCCCAGTCCAAGGCTTTATGAATATAGCCTGTATATTCCAGCAAGGCTGTGGTGGTACTGTGTGCCGGATGGAAACCATGCTGCTGGGGGCATTGAATATTATATTTGGCGAGATATTTAGTCAGTTGATCAGCCACCATTCTCTCTAGAACTTTGGATACAGGTCGAAGGATCGGGATAGGGCAGTAGTTGGAGACTAGGGACCTGTCGCCACTTTTGTGTACCTGCATGACGATTGCTGCTTTCAAAGTTTGGGGACTTGCCGGAGTGATAGGGAGAGATTTAGAAGGGAGGTGAGGGGTTTCAGCATGACATCCAGTGATAAGAAAAGTAATTTTTTATCCTGTAAGTCACTGCTGTACCTCGTTTTGCCTAGTACCTTGAGTAGGTACTTTCTGGCCTCAGTGGGAATTATTCTCCTGAAATAGAATGGGGGGGGGGGATTGTGGGCAGTGGTGGCTGCAGTACAGGTGGTATTAACGTTGCCTGTGTCAAAGAAGTTGGAGGGGAGGACATGGCTAAGGTCTGTGAAGGTCGTGTTAAAAGCTTCAGCAACGGAGTTAGGGTCCTGCAAGGGGGTGTCATTAACAACAGCTATAGAGGGGGCTACCTTATTTGGTTTACCAGTGAGGTCTTTGATTTTTTTTTTGCCAGAAATTGTAGCTGTTACCCCACGAATTCGTGAGCTCATTTTAATAGTATGACTTTTTGGCCCTTCTGATTTCTTGGGTGCAGACGTTTCTTGCTGCTCTATAGTGCTGTATGTCAGTCGGATTTCCTGAGGCCTGTGCAGTTGGATTCTCCCTGAGCTTAGATTTACAGGCTGGGGCAAAGATGTTGCACGCTTTGTTAAACTGAGTGGTAAGGCAGCATAGAGCAAGGTCTGTATTGGTGAAAGAGCCCAGTGGGGACCAGTCACACTGAGGAAAAAAAGTCAGAAATTGGTCTTGTTTCCCTTTTTTCAATATCCGCCGATAGTCGATTTTATTTTTTTAATTATTTTTTATTAAGTTTTTCATTACATTATAGTACATTAAACATACAGAAATCATATACAAACAAGCAAATAAATAACTAAAACTGGTGCAGTTAAAATCCATCTACGGTTCATACACCATCTGTTTGTTCGTTTAGACACATTTCTAGCACTGCAATATATGAAAGTGCATTAATTTATGAGGGGTCCAATAAATAATAAATACTTGATTGTTTGAGATACATGGCTAGACTAAGGCTCTCTCTTTTACTTCAGTCACCATTCCTGTCTTGTTGAGGAATGTGTAAAAGGTGTATTCCAAAATTATTTATTGTAATTGTATTTGAATTTGTGGCTCCCTATATTCTTTCATTCTCAAATGAGGCCCTTATGTTTATGATTAGACATCTCAGTGGATATAAACCTTTGCGTGTAACTTTGAAATTCTTTATCAATTACCATATGCATTCCCCCTCCCCCAAATCCATCCACTCTCTCCCACAGCCTCTTACCCTAGGATCTTTACACTTGCTAGGCCATAATCTCAACTACATTTCTTTGGTCCCTCTTGACTAAATAGTGGAAATAAGGGAGCCATCTAGCCATATATCTTTCTTCCTGGAGCCTTAGCTTTGCTGTCAAATGCTCCATCTCCATCAGTTTGTCAATATTATCCCACCAGGCCTTTTTATCTGGGATCTGTGGTGTCAACCACCTTTGAGTTATCGCTTTCAGTGCAGCCATTAATAGGATGCTAAACAGGTATATGGTTGCTTTAGTTTCCATACTCACTGGTGGCAGCCCCACACACAGGTAAAAGGTGTAAATGGTAACACTGTATCTAGGATCCGACCACTTTCTTTGGTAATCTCCACCCAGTATGACTGTAATTTAGGGCACCCACAAAAATATGGGTATGATCACCCACTCCCACATCCCTCCAACACAAATTTGAGAAATGTTCCTAAAATGTTGGGTTATAACCGGAGTTCTAAAGTGGCGCTGCACCACTCTCCACCTAAAATCCCTCCAGGCAGGAGATGCTGTAATGAATATCCCCCGCCAAATCTGGCCCTATCTGTCTTTCAGTTATTTCTGCTCCAGTTTCTATACCATTTTGTTTTAACATATTTGTGGGTTCTATTTGTAATTTTGAGAGTAAGCACAATCTGCGCTTACTCTCTAGACTGTGTTGAGACTGCCATATCACCCAGTAGTTGTGAGATCGGATTCTCATTTGGTTGTAAATGAATTTTGTCTGCTTCACTAAGCAAATAGTATTTAAATTGTAGGAATCTAAAATATTCCCTTTGGGGCAGACTAAATTCAGGGCTATACCTTGAAATGGTTTTAATGATCCCTCCCTAAAGAATTGTCCTATTTTAGTTAGGCCTAGTCTTCCCGTAGCCCCCACTCCAATTTAAATGGCAAAAATCCAGGCATGCTCTTAAAGGAGTATCAAAAGACTGTTTCATGGAAGTTTATACTTTCTACATATCTCTGTCCATGTCCAATAAGGTTTTGAGCCCAGACGTTACTATAATGGAATTTTGAATATTTTGATAATCCATCACCAATCTGTCCTCCATGAGAGATAAGTCTCTCTCCCCCAAAAAAAAATATCTCTATCCATGCGGGTTTCTACCTTATTCTTGTAAGAGATAAAGTTTTGTAATTGGGCTGCCCAAAATACATTTTAAATTCGGTAGAGCTAAACCACCTTTTTCTTTTGAGGCCACTAATATTGACCATTTGATCCTTGGTCTTCACCATTCCAAATGAATTTGGATATCATATTGTGTATTAATTTCAAAATTTTTCTGGAGGCCTTACTGAAGAACTGTAAATAAAAATAAAAATCTTGTAGTAGATTCATGGACAGTTTCAATTTTGCCCATCAAAGTCAGAGACAGTTCCCTCCATCTCTTACAATCTTTCTGAGCTTCTAAGAATAATCTATAATAATTTTTTGTATATAGTAAATCTAGATTTCTGGGTATCCAAACACCCAAATACCTTAACCCACTTGAGGCCCATTTCAGGCCATTTGGAAGTGGTGGGAGGGAGTCTCCAGATCTACCAATGGGCAGCAACTCTGTCTTTAGCTCATTTACTTTGTATCCTGAAAAGGAACCAAACATTTTGAGCTTATTTATTATCTTCTGTACTTCTTTTACTGGATCATTTATATATATTAGGGTGTCATCTGCATATAATGATATGCAAATATCTTCCCCACCCAGTCTAATCCCATGAAAGTCCGGGGCTTGTCTAAAGTATGCTGCAACGGGTTCTATACTTAATGCGAATAGTAATGGTGATATTGGGCACCCTTGTCGTGTGCCTCTACCTATCTCAAAGGAGCCCGAAACCATGCTATTCGCTTTAATCTGCGCCTTAGGATTCTCATATAAATTAGCTATCCAAGCTCTAAAGCGGGATCCAAAACCAACCAATACTCTTTGCAAGTATACCCAGTTTAGCCTGTCAAATGCCTTTTCAGCATCGACGGACATTACTGCTTGTAGTGTTTTCTTTGGAAGTTTCTCTGCCTCAGCTGTTGTATTCAAGAGCAAATGAATATTGTCTTGTATATGCTGCCCTGGCATAAACCCAGTTAGGTCCGGGTGTATCAAATCGCAAATTAGGGACTGTAATCTTACACTGATGGCCTTAATAAAAATCTTGGCATCTGCATTAAGTAGTGATTTCGGGCGATAATTCGAGCACATGGCTGGGTCTCTGTCTGGTTTGGGGAGAACTGTTATCAGGCATCTGCCCCTTCTCATGGGCTATATTACATACCCTAGTCAGAACTGGGGTCAGTTCCGTAGCAAACTTTCTATAAAACTCGATTGGAAGACCATCAGGTCCTGGTGTCTTACCACTTTTGAATGATCCCAAAGCTGCATTTATTTGCATAATTGAAAAAGGGGCCTCTAACTGCTCACTAATACATGCAGTCAAAGAGGGAAGTTTCCGCTCTTTAAAGAAGGTCTCCATTGACCCTATTTGGTCTGAATTATTTTCCTCTCTGTCTAACTCAGTGTAACATTTTGTAAATTCCTGTAGAATTTCTTCTGGAAGAACTGTTGGGTTCATCGGGTTGGAACTTTTATTTATTTTAATTGTATGTTTTTCTGCTTCTTGTTTCTTAAGGCGCATAGCTAAAAGGCGACCTGCCTTTTCCCCTCCCTCATAGTACTTTTGCCGTGTAAATCGTAATGTATTCTCCACCTGCCGTAACGACAAGGTATTAATCCGTTCTCTAGCTTGTTTTATTTTAGGTTGCAAATCTGCTCTTCTGGTTGCTTTATGCTCCATTTCCAATTGCCTTAAAGCCTCCTCTGCCTTAAGATAAGCTTCCCTATGCTGCTTTTTTTTGTAAGACGCATAGGATATTACATGGCCTCTGATAATCGCTTTTAAACAGTCCCATATATATTTTAATTGTATTCCTGGTTTGTCATTATCTTGTAAAAAGGTGTAATAACCTCTTTGGTTTTATCGACAAATTCTTTGTCATTTAATAAGATGAGATTAAGCCTCCATATCCCTTTTGTGTTGGGTTTCCCCCACTGCAAATGATATACCACCAGAGAGTGGTCTGAGAGAGCCATAGAGCAAAAGCTTATATTCTTAACTACATGTACCCACTTCCTCTGTAGATATAATCTGTCTAACCTAGAATATGAGTTGTTGGCAGGTGAGAAAAAGGTATATTCTTTACCTGAGGGGTTAAACAGTCTCCACAGGTCGATCAACCCCATTTCCTCCCGCAATGTGGACAGTAATGTAGAGCATGTCCCATGACCCCTCTTGCATGGTGGCGCACAGTCTAACAACCCATCCTCCACACAGTTCCAGTCTCTTGCACATATTACCTGTCCCTCCGGTAATTTAGCTATTACTTGAAATACCCTTCTTATAAATTCCTCTGTGGGGAGTGTTTGAGCATAAATCGATAGAATATGCAGTGTCTTGCCCTGTGATCATTACTAACCTTCCGGAGGCCTCAGAGAAAGTACCAGTAACTGAGAAAGGGATTCCTCTTTTTGATCAATATCGCAACCCCAGCTTTTTTGGCCTGCAGATTAGAGTCTCCAACTACCCTACCCACCCAAGAGCGTCTTAATTTCATATGGTCCACATCAGACTACCTGGTTTCCTGAAGACATACTATGTCACATTTGGCTTTATGAATCTCTTGTAACATTCTGGCCCTTTTAGTTACACTATTTATAACCTTCACATTCCACGTTCCTATTTTTAAACTACCCATTTTCTTTCTATTAAGCCTTCCTCCACCTTTTTTTACCTTCTATTCGTAGTATCCCCCCTTTACACATTATACATTTGCACCAAGTACTAAAAAAACAGCACATTAACAAACAATCCAGAACATTGAACATCAACATACAAACATTTCCAATATTGTTCAAGCACTCCTCCCCTCTCAACCAACCCGAGGGTGGAGCGTATTCAACATATTTTGTAACAATAGTCAGAAAAAAACCTAACAGTGTAGAAGACAAAGGTCTTCTGGCAGTGTGGAGTCTGTGGCTCCAGTAGTGGAAGTGAGGATACACCCATATTAGGGTAAGGAGTGCTCATCCGATGGACTTGCTTCTCTTCCCTCACTTAGTTGTGGACTCCTGGGATTTTCGCTGCTCCCGTCCCCGGCGATCCATCCACCATAAAAGAAATCTGATTAACGAGCTCTTTGTTTCATATATAGCTGATTATCTTTAAAGAAGATTACCCTTCTTTGTAATGTTTTCCCCATTGAGTTAAGGTATGATTACCGCCCCCCCCCATCACTATTATCTTGCACCTGTGTACCTTTTCCCCTAAGATCAACCTATAAGATTTAGTCTGCTCCTCCATCCTTAATACTAAAGACTCACCCTTCTATTCTCTTTAGTCTTCTCAACTACCCTTATACTACCCCCTTTCCTCTACCACATTTTATTTGTGTCCTGTTCAGTACTGCGTCTTATATCTATTATAACCTTCCTGTAGTGTTTATCTGTCTAGGTATGCCATTAAGAGCGACTCCATTCGTATATATTTACTGTTTATCTATCCTCCACTAACATTTTCCTCTTAAATTTAGCCCGCATTAATAGTTTATAGAATCGCAGAAAGGATACTTGCCCCTCAACTTAAGTGATCGGGAAAAGGCTTCTTTTCTTTTTCTGCAGTTCAGCGCAGCTTGACTGATTCCTCACACATTAAAAAACTAGTTGTGCATAGGAACCAAGATGATGCCGGACCAATATCACTTCCTTTCCCTCCCCTGGAAACCAAACCCCGCTCCTAGGTTCCTCCATTATTAACAATTACTCTGTGGGATCCAAGACCTGATACTTATCCTCCTCTATCCGCCCCTTACTGGACAATGTTCAATCAGTTTTAATATTCAATTCTTTAGAGTCCCTCCAAGGGTACCCCATCTCCATCATATCAGTCCTTGCCTCTCAGTACTACATCATTCGGTTCTGCTGTCTTCAGCCATTTGGAAAGTTCTTCATGGAATGAAATCAGGTCCTTGGGTTTGCGCTTGCCCCCTGATGCAGGAGTTGGAACCACCCTCCACAGAAGACCCTCAATTTGAGCCTCTGCCTCTTCTCTCATATCTGGGATTGGTAAGTCGATTGACTTCAGAAATGGAACTGCCGCAAGTAGATTATCAAACGTTTTGATGTCCTCTGTCGTCTGGATCCAGAGGCACGCTGGGCATCTAATCTACGCCTTGAGACCATTACCCTTCAGCAATTTGACTACTTGTAGTACTTTTTTCCTTTTGGCTAGCATCATCGGTGGATAATCCTGGTCCACATAGACTCGATGGCCATCTAAATTCAGATTTTTTTTGGCCCATACCACTCAAACAACATGAAGTCTTGCTGTATTCTGACAATTGCAGTTAGCCCCAGCCTTTAAACTGCCCTGGAGAACAATGGGTTAACTTTTCTATGCATGGCATAGAATGTTCATCTCGAGCTCGGTTGAAGCCTCTGCCTGTTATTATTCGAACTGCAACCATCAGATTCTTTACTCCGTCTCACTGAACAGTCGCTCCGGAGATTTCTCCTGCTGCTCGGTTCAAAGTCAGTTGAAGTGTCGGTTTTCGGTCAGTTTTCTACGAAATATTTGTTTCGCATAGTTGGTTCAAGTCTCTGTCTGTGGTACCGTGAGTACTAGATAGGTTTTGTTCTGTTTTCTGTGTGGAACTTGTAAAGTGTGGATCGGTTTGGCTGAACCGATCATTTTCAAATAAAATTGTACTTTACTTTGAGTGTGTGGTTACCGGTCATTATCGGTTCTAAAAATACTGGGTTTTAGTACGTTTTTTCCAAGACCATTGACACGGTCAGGAGCGATAAAGTCTTAACCTGGCGGTTGCCGAAAAAAGGTAAGTTTGGTTGAGTTGGCGTGTCTGAAACCCAAGAAAAAACAGGCCCACTGGGTTTCAACACTGCAGTGTGTGGGGAGGTCTTTGCTAAAGGCCGATCCCCACACCATCTGTGTTTATTGTCTGAGTTTTGACCGCCTATTCAGACTGCCAAATTTGCAAAATTTCCCAAATCTACCCTGGAAAAGAGATTAGGTAGACTGAGGGAAAGGGAGGCCGAGAAGTCCGCTGACCCGGATGGCCAGCCCAGTTCGATTCTGACCGAACCAGGAGTGCCCTCTGTCCAGGGCGATACTTCTTCGGGCAAAAGGAGAGCCGATTCCAAGGAATCAGTTCTGACAAAAAGAAAACGAAAAGACAAGTCGACCGGTTCAGATCCAGAATCTCATACTCCGACTGCCGATGAAATAGCCAAAACGATTCGTATTGTGGAATTGGTTCCGACTGATCTGGCACCTTTTGGCAGGGGCTCGGTTCGGTGTTCCGGATTATACCCTGGAAGAATTTTATGAACCGGAGTTTGAGGAGGAAGGAGAGTTGGAAGATGATTATGGTGATGGTGAAAGTCTGGATGTGCCTATTGACCCAGACATCTCCCCAGACAGACCTTCAGGTGTTTCTCCTCCTAGGCTTTCTGAGTCCCTTTCACACTTCGTGTTTTACAGGAAGGTGGCTGATGCCCTCCAGCTTCCTGTGGAGGATCAGGAAGAGCCTGACTATGTAGAGATGATGGACATCCCAGAGTCCAGGAGTCTGTCTATTCCCCTCCACAAATCTTTTGGGAAACAGACACAAAAAATTCTTAAGTCTCCCAATTCCATACCTCCTGTGGGCAGAAGAATGGACAGGAGGTATACTCTTTCAGGCTTAGATACGGAGTTCCTTTATCAGCAATGCAGCCATGTTGGGGTTGTACAGGCTGCTGCCTGTGATAAGGCAAGCATTCCCTTGGCATCACACCCCCCAGACAAGGACTCCAGGAAGATTTATGCCATGGCAAAGAAGCAGTACATGGCATCATCCTTGGGACTCAGGCAGGCTAATTATATGGCCTATGCAGCCAGGTACCAGAAGTCCAGGTGGGACACTGTACTGGCACTGGCTAAACTGGCTTCCCGCCAGCTTGCCAAGGAGCTGGAGGAGGTGGCTGCAGATGGGACTGAGGCATCGAAAGTTCAGTTTCATGCTGCTGTAGACTCCAGTGATGTATCATCAAGAGTCATGGCTACATTTGTGGCTCTTGAGGAGGAGTGGCTTGGATCAGATGTACTAGCCTCTCACAGGATACCCAGGCTAAGGCCATGGATTTTCCTGCAGTGGGTAATTCTCTGTTTGGGGAGCAGACAGAGAATTACATGAAAAAATGGATGAATACAGGAGTGCTCAGGCCAAGGAAAGGCAAGCAACTCCTCAAAGGCAGCAGTACAGGGGCAAGGGCAGGCCTTTCCAAAGGCCATTTTACCAAGCACAGGCCTCTTCTTCCTTTCACAGAGGGGGTTCTTCATAGAGAGAGGCAGAAGGGGGATGAGCAGGCCTGCATCCACCCCTCAGCCTAAAGCCCCTGCCAAGCAGATACCCTGATGGGTCTGCCCGGGTTGATTCTTCTATCCCAGTAGAGGGCAGGCTGGCTTACTTTGTCCAGGACTGGATGTCTGTTACATCAGACAAGTGAGTCCTAGAAGTAGTAAGCCAGGGACTGGTTCTCAGCTTCAAAAAATTTCCCAAGATGAGAGCCAGATCTTTTCCACCTGCAAATCTCTCAGAAACCCTTGCCCTAGAGGCAGAGGTTTCTTCTCTTCTAGCTCTAAGAGCTATAGAGAGAGTGCCTACCCTACAGTGGGGCAAAGGATTGTACTCCAGGTACTTCCTAACTTCCAAAAAGACAGGAGAGTGGCGACCCATCCTGGACCTAAGATACCTGAACAAACGTCTTTTAAAGCCAAAGTTCAAGATGATAACTCTGGGAATTATCCTTCCCTCTCTAAAGCCAGGGGACTGGCTAGCCTCCCTGTACCTCAAAGATGACTACTTTCACATTCCCATCAGGTGCTCCCACAGAAAGTACCTCAGGTTCAAGTTGCCCTCAGGCCACTATCAGTTCAGAGCAATGCCCTTTGGCCTAACATCAGCCCCAAGGGTTTTCACAAAGTGCCTGGCAGTAGTTGTCGCCCTCCTAAGAAGACAAAAGATTTCCATTTTTCCATATTTGGACGACTGGCTGATAGTGGGCCAGTCCCCAGACCAAGTCAAGTCACACCTGCAAGTGACCCAGCAAGTGCTCACTTCTTTAGGATTTCTTCTCAGCCTACCAAAGTCGGTTCTCGAACCAGTGCAGCTCCTCACCTTCATTGGGGCAGAGCTGGATACGGTAAAAGCAAGAGCCTTCTTTCCCCTGGACAGGGCAAGGGCTCTCATGGAGCTGGCCTCTTCATTCAGCCTTCAGGTGTCTCAATCAGCAAGGCACTTCCTTCGGCTGTTGGGCCACATGGCAGCTTCTACAGCAGTGGTCCAAGGCGCAAGATTCCAAATGAGGGACATTCAGTTCCACTTAAGAGCTTTTTGGTCCCAAAGAAAGGATTCGCTTACCAAACTAATTCCAGTGACTCGAACTCTGATCCAAGCCCTGCAATGGTGGCAGGCTCAGGACAATTTGAGGCAAGGGGTTCCATTTGCCACTCAGTCTCATTCAGTGGTCCTCACCACAGATGCTTCCCTGCTGGGCTGGGGAGCTCATTTGGGGGAACTTACCACCCAGGGACTGTGGTCGCCTCAGGAATCTCTTCTACACATCAGTCTCTTGGAACTCAGGGCAGTGTTTCTGGCACTGCAAGCTTTTTCCAAATCAGTACAGAACAAGGTGGTTCAGGTCAAAACAGACACCACCACCATGTGGTACATCAGCAAGCAAAGAAGCACTAGGTCTACGGCTTTGTGCACAGAAGCAATGAAGTTGTGGTCCCTGGCTTATTCCCCTGCAAACCTCTCTGATAGCAGTTCACCTTCCAGGAAAAGACAATGTTCTAGCAGATGCACCGAGCAGAATATCCCAGGGCCATCACGAATAAGCCCTATATCCTGTGGTGTTGAAGGTGATTTTCTCAATATGGGGAACTCCAGAGATAGATCTTTTTGCAGCCCCAGACAATCACCAACTTCCTCTTTTTTGTTGCAGACCCCCAGTCTTGGGCTCAGGCCTCCTGGATGCTCTGATTCTGAACTGGGAAGGGAAATTTCTGTATGCTTTTCTCCCTTCCCTCTCCTGTTCAAAGTGTTAGTCAAGATAAGGTCACAACCATGCAATGTGATTCTGATTGCTCCAGACTGGGCCCGGCAGCCATGGTATCCCTTGTTGCTATCCCTAGCAGTCCATCTTCCCCCTGTCTTTTCCTAGGAATTACAACCTGTTAACATCCTCTCGTGGGAGGATTTGGTACCCCAATCTTCAGTCTCTCAATCTCAAGGCTTGGCTCTTGAAGAGTTAAAGTTTGAAGATCTGCATCTTTCCCAAGGGGTTCTGGATATCCTTAAGGCTTCTCAAAAGCCTTCCACCAGAAAGACTTACAACTCCAAATGGAAAAGATTCAGCATTTGGTGTTCTAAGAAGAATATTTCTCCAGACTCTGCTGAATTGCCAACGGTTCTGGATTATATGGTCCATCTCAATGGCCTAGGTCTCAGACCAGCTACTGTCAAGGTACACTTGGCAGCTGTTTCTGCTTTCCTGTTAGTAGGCAAGTCTTCCTCACTGTCATCCCATCCTGTATTCTGTAAGTTTTTCAAGGGATTGCTTCACACCAATCCCCCCTTTAGGGATCCAGCTCCTGCTTGGGATCTTAATGTTTGCATTGCTCAGCTTATGCAACCCCCTTTTGAGCCTTTGTCCTCAGCAGAGCTTAAGTACTTGACTTGAAAAACTGTGTATTTGGTAGCCATTACTTCTGCTAGACATATCAGTGAATTGCAAGCCCTGTCAGTGGAATCTGATTTCATCTCTTTTCACAGAGATAAAGTGGTCCTTAGAACTAACAGAAAGTTCTTGCCTAAGGTGGTCTCAGATTTCCACCTGAATCAGTCTATATCTCTCCCTGTTTTCTTCACTGATCATTCTTCCTCGGGAGAGAGGAGGCTACACAGTTTGGATGTTAAAAGAGCCCTTAGCTACTACATAGGGCGTACCAAGGTTCACAAGTTTGACTCCTCCAGTTCCTCACTTATGGAGAAGTTGGGAAGGGCAAACCTGCCACCAAGAGATCTGTTGCCAGGTGGATTGTTTCTTGTATACAATTCTGCTATGAAAAACTGGTAAAACTCCACCCTCAGGCCTGAGGGCTCACTCTACCAGAGGTACAGCTGCTTCCCTGGCTGCTGCCAGGGATATTCCTATCTTAGAGATTTGTCAAGCAGCCACCTGGAAAACAGTACATACTTTTACCAAGCATTACTCTCTGGATATCCAGGCTAGGAGTGATGCTCGGTTTGGCACAGCAATACTTCAGAGCCTATTCCCAAAGTAGGTTCTGTCCCTCATCCATGGAAGTACTGCTTGGTAGTCTGCAATAGTCAGAATACAGGAAGACTTCATGTGGTTTGAAGAAAAAATTACTCACCTTAGTAATTGTTTCTTCTAGTGGAGTCTTGCTGTATTCTGACCCCCGCCTCCCCTCTCAGAACCTAGATTTTTGGGATGTGGGTGGGCAGGCGCAGTGTTGACACCCTAGAGGTGCCCCCTTTTACACCCTGTTTTTTCTTTGAGTGGAATGTTATTTCATTTGATTGGTTTTTGTTTTTGGGTTTCCTGACTTGAGTCTTCCTTTGAGGACCCAAAACATTATTTTTCTGCCAGTTGGCTAGTTAAATATTTTACAGTTTCCACACAGAACACCTAGTGAGTTTTGCTCGTAAAGATCTGACAGTTGCAGTTCGAATAACAACAGGCAGAGGCTTCAACCGAGCTCGAGATGAACATTCTATGCCATGCATAGAAAAGTTAACCCTTTGTTCTCCGGGGCAGTTTAAAGGCTGGGGCTAACTGCAATTGTCAGAATACAGCAAGACTCCACTAGAAGAAACATAATTAAGGTGAGTATTTTTTTCTTTTAAGCACTCCATCCTTTACCGCATAACTCAGGAATTTTATAATTATTGACCTCGGAGGTGCTTCAGGCGGAGGTTTCGGGACTAGGGCCCTGTGCGACCTCTCGATCCCCAGCTCTGAATCCGCGGACAGGTCTAGTTCTTTCTGTAGACAGACTGACATGAATGCTGCAGTATCTTCCTGTTCGGAGCCCTCCAGGACCCCAAACACTCGTATGTTGTTTCTTCTAGATCTTGCTTCCGAGTCTTCTGCTTTATTCGTGAGGTCCCTTTCCTTTCTGTACAAGTAAATGAGGGATCTCCCGAAAGCCATATGTTCCATTTGTAGATTTTCTAGGTGTCCCTTGTTGTCCATAGTATGTCTTTCCAGTTTTTGGAGATCTTGTTTTATACCAGTTAATTTGGTATCTATCCTATGCAACATGTGCATTATTGCTCGTGAGTCAGCCCTTCCCAGCTGTTGCTGCCCCCTCTCTAGGCCACATTCTTCTTTGTCGTCTCCCGAACTCGCTGGACTGTGGTCTCTAAGCCTCTGGGGTGTATTGCCTTTATTCTTTTTGGAGGACGCATTTTTTGTCGACATCTTCACATTTGCCATTGCTCCAAGATGTGCTGGTTATGTTGGTCCACCAAAATGCGCATTTATATGGGCTGACTTGGCTGATTATAACTGATTATATCACCAGGGACTGAGCGCAGCAAAATCAGGCTTTCATGCTGACGCTGACATCACCGGAAATCCTCGCTAGTTGATTTTAGGTGGGGTTTGGTGTTTTTGTATGACCAGACGCTAATGACTGGAATAGTCGCTCATAACATCAGGTAGAACCAGGGTACTTCTATGTCTTTGTATGTGTGTGGTGAAAATTAAATCCAGAAGGGTGCTGCCCTCTGTTCTTCGGTTGGCTGTTGTGGGGGTTGTTACCAGTTGTGAGATGTTATGGGCGGCAATGGCATCTTTGAATTGGGTGGCTTGAGGGGCCAACCAATTTATATTAGTCACCCAGGATAATACTCTCAGACTTATTTGGAAGGCTATCAGTAAGTTCAAGCACCAAATTTGTTTTCTTGAGGGAATATAAACTGAGAATACATAGAGGGGCTTTGCCATGCTTCCCGAGGAGGATCTTAATTCCAAATATTTGGGACAGAGTGGCTGGGGGAGCTAGGGAAAGTACCTGACCCTTCAGGGAGTATCTCGGGTAGATGGCACACCCTCCACCCTGTCTGCCTAACCTGTCTTATCTGAAAAGTGTATTGCCCAGGAGAGTTAATGCAGAGTCTGGTATTTTGTTAGAGAGCTATGTTTCAGTTAATGTGAGAACGTCGGGGTTATGTTGGGACACCCAAACTTGGAGGTCATCGAGTTTTGGTGAGAGGCTCCAAATATTAAGAGATACTAGTTTGAGGGGGCAATTGTTCACTGGGCCAGGTTGGGGAGAATGCATAGGGCCAGGGTTAGAGTGCACATTGCCAGAGATGAGACTTAGTGCAGCGGTCGCTCCTGCTGTAGGAAGGGATTTTCAGACCTCTCGTTAGTGAATTACCTCACACTTGCATGAGGGTTCCAGTAGTCTGGGAGGTGCTGCTCAGAGTCTCCTTGGGGAGAACTGCGACTGCTGGGCCTGGTGAGGGGAAAGAAGAGACACAGAGAGGGGGTGGGATTCAGAGGGGAACAATGGAGAGAAAGAGTAAGCCGGGAAGAGGCACAGAGTAAGTGGGGGTGGGGGGCCACAGCAACTGCGCATGCGTGGAGAGCGAGGGAGACACTGGAGTGAGCAGAGTAAACATCGCTTGAACCTCAAATTAAAGACTCTCGTAGCAAACCGTAAACAGCAGGTAAGAAACTATGCAAAACAACAAATTCAGCTGGCAGTGGGTAACATACAAGCACTCCTAAGGCTCCACATACACTGACTGTGGGAACCAGTTAGAACACAACAGCTAATGAAAACAGTAATATCTACCTTAGCGTACAGAGAAAAGCAAATTAAGGTAACAGTAAAAGCAAGCTAAGCACAGTCCGAATTAGGCGCACGGTCTGAGGTAGCATAATCCATCTAAACTGCTCATCCGACAGAAATACCAACACAGTCCAATGGTCACTCCTGCTGTAGGAGGGAATTTTCAAACCTCACGCTAGTGAATTACCTCACACTTGCAGGAGGGTTCCAGTAGTCTGGGAGGTGCTGTTCAGAGTCTCTGTGGGGAGAACTGCGACTGCTGGGCCTCGCGCTTGCAGGAAGGTTCCAGTAGTCTGGGAGGTGCTGCTCAGTCTCTCTGTGGGGAGAACTGTGATTGCTGGGCCTCGCACTTGCAGGAGGGTTCCAGTAGTCTGGAAGGTGCTGCTCATAGTCTCCATGGGGAGAACTGTGATTGCTGGGCCTCGCGCTTACAGGAGGGTTCCAGTAGTCCAGGAGGTGCTGCTCAGAGTCTTCATGGGGAGAACTGCACCATCTCTAAGTGAGATAGTACAATTACGTAAGAACTTACTGTAACAGTAGATCTTCAAGAAGAGATCTTGCAGCAGGCATGCTTTCCCTCCCTCGTTCACCCTCATTTGAAATGTATAATTTCTTCTCCCTTTAGGGGATGTTAGAACCTCGTCAGTTCCCCATCCTTCATACAGCCGGGTCTCCAGCAGGCGAACTGAGGTGGTTCAGGAGGACCGCCCCTTTATACCATGGGCGACGTCAGGGGGTGGTCCCCCGCCATAGACTGTTGCCTGGAATTTTTCCATGAGGTCCTAGTACCTGGCGGCATAGTCCTAATGGTTACTGTCTGCTGCAAGGCCTGTTCTCTAAGATCTACTGCTACGGTAACTTCTTACGTAACTGTACTTTCTAGGAATTGTATAAGGTTCACAGCCCACATGACCTCCCCTGGCAAGGGGCACACGGATCCCTACTTCCAGTGTGCAAGATCTGACATCACGGGGCGAAGCCAAGGGATATACCACCTGGGTAGTGGGAGGAACTTCTCTTAAAGACGGTCAGACAAATCGGCTCTTAAGGAAGAACTGCCAGTCTGGATGTGAACCATATACCACTCCTAGAACTACAGTTACAGGTGAGTAACGCTCATTTATTGTTTATAGCTGCCCACATTAATAGAAAATCATTACATTACATTTGTTTGGCTGTTGTGTCTGTCTTTTCCCCCGGGAATCTCGCTGGTCATTATATCTTTTAATTGGAAGATATTGAGGCCCCTTTTGAAATCAGCTGTGGTTTCAGGAGTGCTGTTGCCTGGACTTTACTTGCTCTGGTTACTTGTCTACTGCCGACATCATAATAACCCTGTGGGGAAAAAAAAGGAATCCAGTTTCACCAGACTGTCCCTGTGATGTCAGAAGCTCATAAGGAGATAAAAAAATGTAGAATTCATTGGGAGAGATTAGGAGGGAGCAGGGATTGGTGTAACTGTAGGTAGGTCCAAGTCAGACTTTCCAATCTGTACTCTAACCTGGGTTCCCTACAGTTGGAAGGCTTTGGGCAGGCCTCAACCTCTCTTCCTTTCCCCCCAGTTTACCGGTGCGTCTTTTATCTGAGCTATATGCCTTTGTCACAAACGCACTCCACAGGTCAGGCCCTCTGCTCCCAGAGTGCAATAGTGTGAACAGGTAACAGGGTAACCCTCCTGTCTGCTTTGGGTCCGAATCGCCTTTAGCCTCGAGTTCTGGAGGGATTCCAACTGTGAACCATATGCTAGCATACCCAATGTACAGGCTCAGATATGTACCCTTTTCAGGACTGCAGTACAATCTTTCGCCTGGGGCACCTAACCAGGTATCCAAAATGAACCCTTTTTTTTTTTTTTTTTTTTTTTTTTTTAATAACACAGTCACACACACAAGCTTTTCAAACAGCTGTCAGACTTAAATACAGGCACTTCACATGCAAAAAGAAACTGAGAAGACACCCAGGCAGTATGTTAAAGAAAATGTTGTTTACTAGAAATTGTAAAATAAGTAAAATAAAATACAGAACAAATAGCATGAGCTCACAGTCACAAAAGAAAATAGGAAAATTCCAGAACAAAACTCCTACCACAATACTTTAGATCTTTGCTATATAAGTATTACCTTTTTGTAAGCGCTGCCTTTAGTTAGAGAGAACTTTTGTTTCTTCAGAGCCCAAGATGATATGACACTTGATATACAATGTTATATGTATAACTCTATCTTCCCCCATCCCCTTTTGGATCAGGTCAGCAGGATCCTCCCTTAGATTTTAAACATTTCTCTTTGAACTTAACAATCCCACACTGGCACCAAGGTGTTAAAAAGCCAACAGGAATCCCCCTAATGACGTCCTTTTTCTGATGTCATAAAGTTACATTTGGTTTCAACTTCAAAAGCCTGGGCAGGTCATAAAAAGGTAATAAAATGCCATTTTGCAAGGAAGTCAATTAAACTTGTCAGTTTAATTACCTCCTGGCTTCAGCTACTTGACACTTTGTAGTTACAGGCCAAATTTTTCACACACTTAAATGTCATACACAGACCATGTATTTATAATACAATATACAGTGATCATAAGCAAGGGGCAGATTGTCACACCCTTGTCCCTTGCTTATCATGAGCAGTGTCAGCTACTCACTGCCAAAGACGCAAGTGACAGGTGGCCTGCACCCCCTCTCCCTGGTAGCCATGCATCTCACCTTCACAATGACCCAAGCCAAAGTGTGGGGTTTTCAGGACTTGAAAATCTTTGTTTTGAACCTCTGTGTTTTTTTTTTTTTCTTTCTTTTCTAGTTATGGGACGCTGGGAGTGGCTCTCAACTGCAGAAGCTTCAGGCAGACCAGCCTGTGCTGGACATCTGCCCATTCGAGGTGAACCAGAGCAGCTTCCTGGCGACGCTTACTGAGAAGATGGTCAAGATCTATAAATGGGGCTGAGGCCAGGCCTATAACTGGTCTGTGATCAAAACCTGCTGTTGGAGCCATTTATAAGGACCAAACTCTGAACGGACGTAGAGGAGCAAGCTGATCTTGGAGTGAGTCATAAAGTTATCGAGTAAAAGGAAACATTACACTGTGAAGAGAACACACTGCAGTGCATTTTCAGATTTCGCTGTAATACAGCAGATTGGCAATAAAAAAAATAGTTGCCTGACCCATTTCAAACTGGCCTTTCCCTGCTCCAGTTTGTTCTCTTGTGGGAGTATCATGGCAGCATTGGAAATCAGGAGTTTTCTTGGAAATGGAGTTCTGTGATTCACCCTCAATTTGATTACAAATGGTATTCAGACTTGCGAGCAGTGTCAGGGTGGAGTGGTGATGAAGCATACAACAGAATTACTTTTACAAACTTTCATTGGTTCAACTCGCACTTTCTTGCAAATATTTCCATAGGACAGCCCATGTTGATTTCTCTGGTGGCTACATCTGGTTTCAGGACCATTCCACAGATCTGTTAGAAGAATCCCCCTTTGAGCAGAAAGAAAGAAAGGCCTGCAAGCATGACAGTTTGGGGGAGGAGTAGATCAAGAGTGAAAAGGCCAGAAATTCAGACTGGCCATTTTATTCCCTGTTACTGCTTTGCAGCAAGTTACCATTTTTATTTTGACCTAGGGGTTCCGATTTGAAGGCTCCATTCTTTCGTCACACATACAGTGCAAGATGTCGAAAGCAGGTTACAGCACACAGCAGTCTGTGTGATGGATATAACCAGGGAATACCTGTGGATGTAAAGGCCAATCAGTCTATAGTTGCCAGGCAACAAAGACTGCCTGGAGTTACTGCTTGCCCCTTTGTTTTTGCAGCATATCCCTAATCTTCTGTTGGTTCCACTTCATGATTTGAAAGTCGTTTTAACAGCTTCTCCGTTCATTGTTCAGCGATGGTATAGTTCGGTACCATGCCATAAGCCTGACGTGGTTTAGGAGAAAGAGAAAGTGAGTTACTTTGTGGTATAGGTAATCACACCCCGGGGGCACTCAAACTGTATGAGGCAGAGTAGTTAATTAACTCTTGGGTTGTAGGGGCAGTTACAGAGAGGCCTTGAAGTGCATTGTTGCTGTTATTAAGGAGCAAGTGTCACAATCCTGGCAGGCAGCTGACACCATGGAGTTGCCTGCCATAGGAGCTATTGTAACCATATTTCACTTTTTTTAATCACTTAGTGAAAAAGTTACAGCCTCCATAACACCCAGCTCATGATGTCCACGTACGAGCTGAGCGATCACATAGTCCTGCAGCCCTGCCCCTTAAAACAGCATAATTATGACGTGAAGTAGGGAACAGGGCTGCAGGGGGCTCTCTGGACAGTATAATGGAATCGGGGGAGGGGGGCTGCCTAAATGTACTTGGATTATCCTTGCTGGCAGGTATACATGTATGGCATACTTCTCAACTGTCCCTGATTTTGCCTCAAAATTTTACTCTGTCCCTCCTAAAAATCATGTTTCTGTGACCAAACAGTGGGAGTTGTAAGCACAAAATAATGTCAAACATTAAAATTGCAGACTTGTTCTTCCTTAGAAAATGCATTTTACACTAAACCCCTTATTCAACCAGCTTTCTGAGTGGATACCACCAATTTTGAAGATGTGTCCTTGATTTTAGTCCTTTTTCCCCAATTTATTTAAGACTTGTCCCTGATTTTAGAGGCCAGAGGTTGAGAGGTATGATGTATGGGGCTATAATATATGCTGTATATTAGCCCCATACATGTATACCTGCCAGCAAAAAAATCTAAGTACTGTACATTTAAGCAGCCCCCCTCCCCCAATTCCATGGTACTGTCCATAGAGCGCCTGCAGCCCCATTCCCTTACATCAGAATTATGTTGTTTTTAGGGGCAGGGCTGCAGTGCTCAGCTCGTGCATGGAAGTTACAAGTTGGGTGTTAAGGAGGCTATAACTTTTTCACTAAATGATAAAATAAAATGTGAAATATGGCCAACATAGCTCCTATGGCAGGCAACTCCATTGTGTGGGTTGCATGTCAGGACTTAAACTTCATGTCAGTTGCTCTTTAAAGGTGACCAGCAATAAAAACTAGAAACCTGTTTTTCCTTATTAATTCTTAAATGACCCTTGCCCCATCCCACCCCCATGTGTAGGTGTTTATCCTCCTCGGGTGAGGCAAGCTTGTATCTCTTCCACCCTGTCCCCACCATCTGTCAGGTCCCAGTAGTGCAGCGGGTGAAGGACAACATGCAGTGCTTCATACATGCCTGCCATTTTCCCCTGGTGGCCACACACACGTGTGGAGGCATGCGCGTGTTGCAGAGTCCCACACCTGCCTCCTTTACGTTGCTACCCCCGGCCTCCCCCTAGTGGCAGTGGTTCAACAGAGCCAGCAAACCCCCCCCCCGAGAGGAGGGCAGTGCGTCGGATGCTTAATCCTGTCTCTCGGTAACCTGAGATCGCTCCCAGTCCTGGGTTGCCGGCATGGTGGGCGGTAGCACTAACACTGCACCATGGGCCAGCTTATGACCCTCTTTTTAGTCTCTGATCTTTTCTCTGATTGAAACATTGCAGACTGTGCTTTTTGTACACAAATGAAAGTACAGTTTTCAAAAGACATGACACCACCTTCTGCTTCGTCACAAGCAGAGATGGTTGCATGTGACATCACTGCCACCATATATAGAGGTGACTTTGGTGGTAGTGATGTCATTAGTTGCCCTCTACTGATGACCGATCCAAATTCAGTTCCCTGTCTGTACTCCCTGTATATGCAAAATAAATAACATTTTACATTTATAAACCAATAAAATCAAAAAGAACAGTTAATGCGGGAACTAAGAATGAAAGGTAAGACTTTTTCAACTTTAGTTACTTGTCACCTTTAAACGAAATAGTTACGAACCATAAAACATTTTGGTTTTCACTGTCTGAACAAGCACACCCTTAACACACAGCTTCCTTTGGTGCTGTGCCACGTCTTGTATATGGTGTGGTTTTTAGGAGGCAGTATGGCGCAGTGGAGACCTAGGTTTGAATCCCACAGCCCCCACTTGCATACTGTGTGACCCTGAGCAAGTCACTTAACTTCCTTGTGCTCCCAGGTTGCACCTGCAAACAAGCTTTCAGCTTAGTGTGTCTCACCTGGTAAAATTACTGGTAAAAAAAAAAAACACAGTGAGCTCATCACCCATTCATTTTCTCTTCAGGTGTAAGAGACCAGGATCATAACTCACGAATGGCAGAGCCATGGTTGAATTGTAAACATCAGTCAGGCCTGCACATTATTCGAGTTATACAACATCCTTTGAGATACCACTTATAACACCACAACAAAATATTTTCAGTATTAGGCTGTTAGTGTTGTCATCAGCCGTGATATCCCTTTCATCTTGTCATTTTAGCCCACCACTTCTTTTGTGTGTTCTACAAGTAGGAGTGCATGGGGGTAGTTTCATTAGATATTAGTTACTTTGACATCTCTGTTGTAGAGCTGTGCTTCCGATCGCTTGTCAATTGAAGCCCAGTATGGAGAGCTAGCCGGGAGGGGAGTGCCGCTGCATGCCTCAGTCTTAATGCAGGTTGTCTGAACTAAAAGTGACCCTTTTAAAGCAAGAATCTGGTATTTTAAATTTTACGTTACTAGCAATCACATGCTGAAGCTGCAAACAGTGGGGGCTGCCACTTGCAATGAGATCTCGCTGTAAAAGGTGGTGCTTCCAGCCCTCAGGGCTTCGTTTATATTGACAGAGCCCCCCTTTTTTTTCTCGGTTTGACAATTAGTTTTGAGAAAGCAGGTATCTATGAAAAGAAAAGTTAAAAAAACATTTTATTTGCAGCAGTTAGTTTTAAACTGTTTAGTTTTCAATATTTTCAAATCATTGTCTTAACTTATACCACTTCATTTTTTGTGTTAAAAAAATTATCTGATTTGTCAGTACCCAACCTTGCAGTCTGTTGTCATGGGGAACACTGAGTAATATACATACACTGTAATAGGGCTCTACAAGACTAGCATTGTAGTAGCATTAAGGGAACATTAACCCTGTTTACATTTTTTTGATATTATTGGAAAACTGGGCATACATGAAGTCTGTTTAATAACCTCCTTGTAGTTTTATTGTGTTTTGGAATAGTCCTATTTTTCCCCTCTTATTTAGGGTTCCTTTTTAATGCATCCTTTTCCCCATCTAGTATTCATTTTTAAATGACTTCAGAGTTTCGGAATCAGTGGCATCAGCTGTTAAGAAGTCCTGTGTGGAAAGCTTCACTGTAAGCTTCAGCTCATATGCATGCGGTCACTGGATTCCAGAATTCATATAATTTGATGGCAAAAGGAGGTCAAAGGTCCATCAGGTCAGCTCTTACATTATGTTCTCACCACACCAGCCTACTGTACTGGTGGGCTATCTCCACTAACCACCAATCCTGTGTTGCTCCCCCGGACAGCGAGTTTCTTTGCCCTGTCCCAGGTGTATTAGACCTTTAAAGGTAATTACCCTCAACACTTCTGTGGGTAGTCTTTTCCATGGTTCCACCACCCTCTCAAAGAACTAGAACTTGGTCACATTTCTCTTGAACTTGCCCCCCTTCCCCAAAAGTAATAAAAAAATTAATTTTGGGCAGGAAACTAGGCAGCATTAACAAGGGACCCTAAACAAGGGGGATGAAATAGAACTACATCAAAACAAATGCACAATACAGTGCACTGGGTTATCAAACAGAGAGTAATGGATAGGCAACTGTGTGTTATCGTTTTTTTTTTTACACACCTGAGGTGTGTGGTGACCCATAAACCTCAAGAGCAAAGCTTGACAGGTTTATGAGATCATCACACACCTCGGGTGTGTAAAAAAACACACACAAAAAAAAACTAAAACATAAGAACACAGTTGTTCTTTATTTTTTATAATTACTGGTGCAATTAGTTATTTTTTGTTTTGTTTTTGTGTTTTCTTTTGTTTTCCAGCAGATGAAAAGACTGACAATTTTTATAGGATTCAAAGCTTTTACTTGGAGAAAGTAGTCTGTAAACATTTGAGAAATACATTTTTTTAATAGAACAGAATAATTTCTAAACAATAAACTCAGAGTGACTATTTTAATAAAGCCCCTCCCCCCCTTTTTTTTTCTTTTTTTCAGCTTTAAACTGTAAATTCAGAAACGTTGCAGAAAACTGTTTTTGGTTTGGCACTACCAGAGAGGTTAGTGCGGATTTTACGTTAGAAAGAAGGCCTTTGAAACAGCTGTATAACATTTAACTTTAAACATTTAAGTGACAGAAACTGAGGCAGATCATCTTTGGGGAGATAGATCCCTGTCATCAGGTCACTCCTATGGAACTTAGCCATCAGGTGTTAGGATCACATGGAAGCTTTAGTCTCGAGACAGGGATTGCCACTCAAGGACAGAGCTGTGCAGAAGGTGTTTTCAGAACACCATAATAACCCGGTAGTCTGGTTATTACGGCGTTTAAAACATGCCTCTATACAGTGTGTTAAAATGGGTCACCAGTAATTATACAGACTTAATGCATGTCCAAATAAACAATAATATTTAAAAATATGAACAGTAGGGTTTATCTTTCCTTGAAAGGAGAACGGCTTTCAGCCTGTAAGTCTGTTTTTCTTACAGAAGTTGTTGTTTGATCTCTCCTGCACTTTTAATAGTCTCCAGGGGGGTCCCTTTTTTAGACACCAGTGGTTAGTACCATTTTAGAACTATATGATGTGGTTTATGTCCCTTTCAACCACAGGGTTCTGTAGTCGAAGACTGATGTATTGTGACAACAATATAAGAGCATAAGGTCATGAACTGTATCATACAGTTCTAAAATGGTACTTGGCACCAGTGTGTGCATCAGAAACACCCAGTGAGTTTATTAAAAGGCTAGTAAAGGAGCAACAGAATATGAATTGATGTTTTAATTGCAGCTTATATAGTAAAATTTAGTCATGACTAGACATGTACATTCTTGAATTCATTTTATTGAATTTTTGTTGCCACCTCAATGCAGTGTTTAAACCAGTGTTTACAGCAACTTAGTGCAACACAACAGTGTACCTTGTATACAGTCACACGGGACTGAACATTAGTACAAGGCTTCCAAAAGTTAACTATAGTATTAAATTGATTTGGTGCTAGAAAACAGACCGGCAACCAAATTTCTTTAGTTTGGAGCAATTGCCTACATCATGAAAAGTAAGCTGAGAGCCCTACAGGATATCAGAAAGTCCTCTGTGAAGCATTGTTCTCCCTTGAGAAGCAGACAAACTGTGGTGCTAACCCTGGTAACAAACAACTAAACTGTAAAGAATTTAGTTTTGCTCATTGAAAAGGCTGAATGCAAGCACTTTAAGGAGCATGGGGTGTGTTCACTAATGTTCTCTCTGTCTCTGTGTATAGATGTGTGTGTGTGTATATATATATATATATATATATATATATATATATATATATAGAGAGAGAGAGAGAGAGAGAACACACACATGCGCGCGCATGTGTGCAGCTAACAAATGCTAATAAACCTTTATCTCGTTAGTTTGTTATGCAAGGGGACATAATCACCTGCTGGTAAACACAAACCTCCAGCAGGTGGGACCATGATTAACAACAGGGCTGTCAGTTGGGGGCACCCAGGCCCGGAACAGGGCCACCCCGAAGGCCCCGTCCTGGGGGCAGACCAGGGAGTAACACAGGGGAGGTAAGTCTCGGGTGACGGGGCTGGGGTCGGAGGAAATAGCCTACTAAATACAAAAAAAAAAAAAAAACCTCCAGGCAGCTCTCTAGCACTTGTGTAGAAAAATGAAATTTAAGCCAGGCAGAAGAGCAGTGACAAAGTGTTTAATAGATACTTGTAAAATTCCAAAATACAAAGAATGTAACTTGCCTTCAAAGTCCATACAGGTGCAGGTGATCGCTCACTACCCCTCTAGCTTCTGTTTATACTGCATTGCTTGTGAAGTGTCTTAGTTCCTTGATGAAACTAGAGATGTTTGGGAAAATAGTATTATTGAAAGCTGACTGATTAGGTGCTACAAAGAAACAGGTGTACTGTCTGTACTGTGAGCAGAGCTGGGACTGTGAGGGCATTGTTTTGTAGTCTCCTATGATGGGGAATAAGATGTGTACTTTTTTTTATTATACGCACATAATTTTTATTATGTACAGGTAATAGCTGTCAGCAGTGTGACTTCTGAAACTACTGCTGCATATCTGTAACTGACCTCAACACCATACCTCTCATTTGTCCATACAATTTCACCTAAAAAAATGTACCTGCCTCTTAAATTTGGAGCTGGCAGTATAGCCTAGAGGTTAGAGTAATGAGCTGTGAACGAGTTTGGTACATTCAGCAGACAGACTTGGGTTTGATTCCCACAACCTCCACTTGCATACTGTGCGACTCTGAGCAAGTCACTTACCCTTCCCAGTGCTCCCGGGTCACCCCTGAAAACAAGCACTTGTGCCTAGTGGGCCTTACCTGGTTACCAAAGAATAAAAATAAATAAAAAAAAAATTGACATTTCTATCTGTCGAGAAGTGATTTGAATCGTAAAATAAAGCCAGATATTAGTGTCGGACTAGTTCTCCCTCTGAAAGTGCTTTTCACACTAAGCCGCAAGCATTTTGTTTGCACTGGTGTCCTGTTATAGAAGAAACTCCCAAAGTGTTCCTATATAACTTTGTGCATGTCTGTCTTCCTTCCTTCATTACTGCCCCCCCGTACCTTCATGTTCTCTTTCATCCCATTTTTAATGCATCATGTCAGCGAGCAAATGTAAAAACAAGGGAATCTTGTACTGAAGTGCGCAGAAAAGTCCCTTCCCTCCTGGGGGACAGAAGGCCTCTGCCGCACAGTCTTTCCCACTTTATGCCCACCTGTTGGTTGAATGCATGCCAAACATAAGCAGTTCACTGCTCCTTATTGCTGTGATCTCCCATGCTGGAATATTGAAAGTTCAGGTGCACCACTGCGATTGAGCCATGTTAAACCGTGCTTACTTCCCCATTTCCAGCAAAAGCAGGGCACTTCATTGACATCACAGCAGTTTCAGTATGTTGTATGACATCAGTGATTATTTTTTGTTTGTTAATCTGTTGTACATCCCTAATATCTGAATGTGGCACTGGCTCATCATCATCATAGAACTAAAATTAAGGATGAGGCCATTTGGTCCTCCTTACCTATTTGTCAAGGAATTTGTGTAACTGTCTGGTATTACTAGTAGCTTCAAGGACATTCAGAACACACACTTTTTTATAGACAGAATGAATGACTAAATGCTAGGCAACTGTGGTATACAAGGATATATACCCATCGAGGGGGCTAATTGGGGCTATAAAGTAAGTGGCAGTATTGCCCTAATTAGCCCCTGAGATATGTAGCCATGTATTCCACAGTCACCTAGCATTTATTTTATATAATACATGGGGGCCTTGCCTTTTTTTGTACATGAGGGCTGTGTTTTTGTCAGGAGGCTTATTAAATAAGGCTGTGTTTTTGTCAGGCAGCTTTAGATAAGGCTGTTTTTTTGTCAGAGGTCTTATTAGGTGTGCTAATTAGCATATACATTTCTTAACTGGTTCAGCTGATGTGTTCATTCACATGTTTATTGATTCAGTTGGTCATTAAGTTGTTTGTTTTGGCGGTCATGTTTGTCTGTAGGTGTTTTTCCCCATAGTATACAGGTTTCAGTGCGGAGCTATACAGCTTTAATTGGGAGGTATGAAGCTTTAATTGCTTGGGTTGTAGGTTTAATTGGTGAGGTATACAGGGAAATACACGATAATGGACCCCTATGGTGAAAAGATCCCATCTGTGTAATATATATATATATATAGATGTTTATTTAGATATAGGTATATATGATATAGGTATCTAGATATGTAAGGATTAACCATGACAGATCGTAGGTTACTGGGGAATTAATTCACGCTGGGGGCGCGCATGAGCTGGCAACCACCCAGGCGTGGATTAATTCCCAATGTAACCCATGCTCTGGAGTGGGAATTCACTTATAACATGGCCAGGGAAAATGGGGACTGTGTGGTTCCAGATGGGCAAACACGGTGTCATTTTCCTTGGCCATGTTATACATCCACACAGATTAAACTTGTGCCCGGGACAACTACCTGCTCCAGACACAGAGAGCAGTGAGCAAACCATGGGTCGGCAGAAAAAGGTGTGCTCCGATCTTCCTCTTGGAATGAAGTTTGCCATCAGAGCCGACACAGTGCAACTTGGGAGAGCATCTGAGCCCAGAAAGTGGAGCCAGGCAACAAAGAGTAAGCAGGGATGGCTACAGCCAGTCGGGGAGCATCACAGTTGAGGGAGGGCTACCAGCACTCCAGGACGACTACAGCCAGTCGGGGAGCAAAATAATAATGAGGGAGGGCTACCAGCAGTCGGGGAGACCCTTACATAATTAGCGCTGATACTGCTATGATGAACGAGAGCAAAAGTTCTAGGGCAGGAGGGAGCCAGGACTTCAGCAGGCCAGGAAAAGCCACGAGGGAGGGACATGGACCACAACTGCCGAGTGAGATTTTTGTTTTCTTGTTATTTACAGCTGTTGCCTTTCAGCTTCCTAGACTAGGAGGGAGAGAACGTGAGCACAGCTGGGACCTTGGTGGGTTGTGAGGGATAGCGATGGAGCACGGTTGCGTTCTGTGCTATTGTGTGAACTGCCTACTTTTAAAGAAATAAATGTGTGCCTTTTTTGATTGCTGTTTTCCTGCTGCACAGTATGAACTTGATGCAACTGACTTCAGTGACTTGCAGCACAGCATGAGTGAGAGCAGCAGTCAGTGACGGACCACTGCAGTGACTTGGGATGGGGGGAGACAGTGCACCCCTACAGTATCAACACCTCAACGGGCATCCCAGGACCACAGTCACTGGGTCTCAGCTCTGCTGGGAGCAACCATGGATTAATTGAGAATTAATCCACAGTCACCTGATGGCTGCTGGTGAATGGGAGCAGTCATTTTTCCCTGGCCAAGTTATAAACATACTTAAAAATGTCGCATCCCTTCCTTAATTTCTTGGAAAACATCCCAAGGTAAATTCTGTTCTTGTACACATTATTTTAGGGACCAATCCTACATAAACTTTTTTTATATTCAGTGTTTAGTATGCATCTGTAACAGACTGTTTATTAAAGCTACATGATGATGTAGTGTACTGCAGTATGATGCATCTGTCTCAGCAGCTTCCTCCCCGAATTCAGTTTATTTAACCAGGCTCTGATACCCTGAGATGCACATCTCATTTACGAGGGGTCCGGGCTAAGTGGCACTGCATAGTCAGTCATCAGCATTTAAAATGGAAGTGTAAAACCCCATAGCACTTTGGCAACTTGTCACCGGAAGTTGTTAAGATGAAAAAAACTCAACCACACCTTTAAAAAAAGTCATTGAATTTTGATCTGCTGGATGTGTAACTGCAGCAGCAATTTAGCTACTGCAGGGTTCATTTCAGATATTTATCTATGTGGGACTCTGACCCACTGAGTATAAAAAGCAAGGGTCAAATATAAAAAAATAATGGGTCATAGCGGTCAGCTGAGCCCAGATTCATAAAACAGCAGTTTAAAACCTCTAACAGCGAGCAGCTTGTCCCCAAGGTAGAAAAAAAGGTGGGTCAAAATTAAACACTGTGCCAATTGACCCAATCACCCACCCAGTAGTGAACCCTGCTACTGGAATGTTTTTAATGGCTAAATATAGAAATGCTTAGGTGAATGCAATTCGGTTAGTGTCAGCTGAAACACTGAAACATCTGCACAGCAGAGCAATGATCAGCATCCAAAGGAAACACAGGAGGGTCATTTTAGATGCAGTTCTGTTTTTCTCTTGTTTTGTACCTAGCTCCCCCTCATTCCCACCTTAGCACTCTTAGAGGGTGTGTCTACACCCAGAACCCACTAAAGGATGCACATACAGAGTCACAAAAACTGACAGGCACAGGTGCAAAAAATTACAGAAGTCTCTTTTTTTTTTTTTTTAATCGAAGTTACAGCAAACAAAGCACAAACAGAAACGCTGTCTGTGTGTTCTGTTTTCTGCAGCTTTGATTAAATGGACTTCTGTCTTTGATTTCTGTGCCTGTCAGTATTTGCCGCTCTGTGTGCGTGGCTTCAGTGTTTCAGTCTCGCAACTAGATCAGTACTGTGCATCTACGCACAAGCCTTCATTAATTGCTGTGATCTCCCGTGCTGTAACATTGAACGTTCAGGTGCACCACAGCGATTGACTGCTAGCTTTTTTCATATGTTCATGAGAGATGAGGACACGGATCTTCAAGACCTTGTTACATCACACTCTGTATAAATCATCCTCTGGGCAACTTGCTAGGGAGTGTTACTCTTTAGCCTTCTGTCTGTGGAGAGCTAATGCGACAGATTTGACGCGCCAGCCCAGTAAGCAGAAGACCCCGGTGTTGCTTCCATGTGGTTGGTAGCACTCTGCCATCCGGTTAGTAGGGTAAGAATATTGGTAAGTTACATCTTAAAAGGGGAAGGGAAGCAGAGCAGCGTAACAAGTTTATAGCTGCTCCCCTGAATTCACTGTGCTTTATCCCTTGATTTACCCTACAGCCTGTCTAGGCCAGACCCTGCACATGTAGCCCAGGCACCTGCCTTCTGCAGGACTTCCGCCCCCCGTCCTCCCTGACTCCCCCAAGGAAAGGGCTGTTTGAGAGCGGAAGGTCACTGGTTTCCCTGTGGAGTTCAAGTGCAGTGGGTGCCTTGGTGATGTAGAGGTGGTGTCACAATGCTCATCTAGGGATGTTTATTTTTTTCCTTGCCTACTCCTAGGATGTCGACTTTGAGTCAAAGGATGTGAATGTTCGCATATGCATGACTAAACGCGTCCATCGACATCAACCCTCCTTTTAGTCCCAGCTCCAGTTTGCACCACCACATGGGCCCACCCAGCTGGCGGTAGCGCAGCAGAATCTGCTGTCCCACCCACCCCAGAGGAGAATTTTCCTCCCCTTGCCAGCCCTCAAATGACTTGAGGCTCATTCCCAAACCCAGGTTGTCGGCAGCGCAAGCGGTAGCTGCTACTTCTATCCCTGTTGTCTTTCTGTTATCCATCTCCTTGTCTGCTCCATGTGTTGCCTTCTGCCCCAGCACACACACATTGTAGGCATTCCCTGCAACCAGTCACTGACTCCATATGTTTGCTGAAGTTGTTACGTTGATGAATGTTGTGCACATTGAGGAGCTGCTCCATTTTCATCGTTGTAGCATCTAAGGGTAGTAGCAGTATCAGCATTAAGGGACATTGACAGATTTTATGGCAACCGATGATGTCAGCGGTCAAAGCACATGTAATAGCACTATAATAGTGGATGTGATTACATAGAAAGCAAGTTTTACATACCAGGGAGTTTGTTAGTCATTAAATGTTATGTCTCTTATGCCTGCTGGAGGGCTTCATTTTTGTGTTTGACTCCTTACCCAGCGCCCAGATTTAACCAGTGACGCTCCTAGTTCCTGTGTTCTCTTGTCACATAATTATGTAGTGTTCGTGGTATGGAGGGGAGGTGAACAGTGTGAGAAGAAAATTGCAGAAAGAACAAATGAATGATGCCAAGTTGAAGCCACCCGGTACTATTGGAGGTGCCGCACCGCCGCCAGAGTCCCATCTTTAGGCTGAAGGTGACTAAGGTCTAGGAGGTGGCCTGTCAGTCTGAACTGGGGAATTGGCAAACCCTCTTGAAGGCGCATAATTTTTTAATTTTTAACTTCATTTTTATTCAGATATGTTTACATATCACCAATCCTCAGATAACTTATCAACATTTTACAGACAGGTTGTCACAGCAATTTACAATCAAATGCAGAATAACGTTACCTGAACATGTATGAGAAATGAGTAAAGATCAGGAGGATTATGTTAGCTTATTTCTTAGTTAACTTCAGTAGTGCTGCTGCATTGGTCCCCTCAGTCTCTTAAGCAGCTATTAGTTTGTAGTGTCCAAGGACATCACTGCTTCTGATGAATATGTCCACTAAATGATTGTAAATCTGTGGGATCAGCGTTTAATTACTTCTTAAGGTGTTCATCCATCAGAATTTTGTTTGTATACATCTTTCAGATGAGACGTCAAACCGAGGTCCCATCTGCCTGGATTGGTGGTAGTTCAGGTGGATGTTAAAGATCACGTGGCACTTATTGAAAAGAGCAGGGGAATTTCCCCGGTGTCCTGGCCAAATTTCCCTCATTCACTCAAAATACCACCATCAGCTTGATCTGGTTCAAGGTCAGTTGGCATTCATCTGTATCCCCCTCCCTCGGGTCGTGCCTGAAAATAGGCAGGATTTGTCTAGTGCACTTACCCGGTTAACAAAAACTAAAAAAAAAAAATAAGTAGCAATGTGTACCTATACTGTCTCTTATTATTCAGTACAAACATCAAAATGGAAATGTTTAACATAACTACTACTAAGTAAAATACCTACTACTAAATCAAATAGGTGCATTATCCCCCCCCATGTTCCACTTCTGCGGTGCTTATTTGTTCCCCTCATTAACCCTGAAAAGATTGTGCTTGGTGCCATGGGCTCCATATTTCGACACATTTTTCTTGAGTGAGCTTTATTTGGCTGGTTATTCTCTCTTGTTTTCTAATTCCGAAACCCTGTTCCTCCAAAGTGGGTATCACTGGGGTGAGCCATCTGAATGTAATACACTTTAGCGCCGTTACCCTGAGTGTCTGGCCTAGGCGTCTCACCTGTGGACGACATAGTAATAGGGTTGGGAAGCCCAAAATCAGATCTAGGCATGTAAATGGTATTATGAGTCCAGTTAAGTTTTGTATTTCTGAGTGGACTTCCTGCCAGAATTTTAATAATTTGGGACAAGCCCAAAATATATGGGAGTGAGAGCCTATATCATTGCACCCTCTCCAACGTAAATTCATATAAGTTGAATTAAAATATTTTGTTGTTTTTGGTGTATGGAAAAATCTGGTTAACACTTTCCAGTTAAACTCCCACCAGGTGGGGGAGGAAGTCACCTGCCAACCCAGTTTCAGCCTTTTATCCCACTGCTCTTGGTCTATTGGGTACCTGATTTCCTGTTCCCACTTTAATCTTACTTGATCTAAAGGGAGGGTTTCTGGAGTTATTAAGATGGAATAAAGTTCAGATAGATATCTAAAATGGGCTTTAAGAGAAATAGCGAAATAAGAGATTCGAGAGCTGTTCGGTGTCATCGGATGTTAGTGTAGGTATCTGTAGCCATTATAAAATGTCATACTTGTAGGTGTCTGTAGTGGTCTTCTTTCCTAAGCTTGTATATGTCTCACAGTTGGTTAAATGGGAGACATCCATGCTCGTCCACACATTTTAGACGGTTGTCAGTTTATGTTGTGCCCTGAATTTATAACCTGAATCCTGGCCGGTGGGTTTAAAAGAGCTCTCTTGTCTAATCAATGAGAGAGGGCCTGCCATGTTTGGGGGGAGGAGGGGGGGTGAGCTTTCTGAGTCTCAGTAGGATCTGTATGGTATGTTTAACCCATGGATTACAGCAGTTTGTTGCCACATATGAGAGGGAACCGTGTTCGTCAGCAGAGTCCATAAAGCATAATGCTATATGTCTGCCTCTTCTAACAAATACCAGGCAGAGCTTGCTCTCTGCTTCGCTGATGTGCACAGGTGTGCTCCCTGTGCTGCTAAGTAATAAAGTTTAAGGTTTGGAAGTGCTAATAATCCTCCTGTAGTCCTAGGCACCTGGAGTGTCATTTCTTTTATTCTGGGTTTAATGCCTGACCAGAGAAAGCACCTGACTTGGTTGTACAAGTTATTCAGAAATGGTTGGCAATTGTAATGGGGAGACATTGGGATAGAAATAAAAGTCGGGGTAAGACATTCATCTTGATGGTTTGTATTCATCCGTAAAGGGAGAGTGGTAATAAAGTCCATCTAGCCCAAGTCTGCTTGTAAGGATTGGTAAAGTTTATTATAATTATTATTGAACAGTAGGGACAGGTCTGTGAAGATCATTATTCCCAGGTATTTAAAGTGTTGTTCTTGGCCCAGGCAAATGGGAAGGATTGTTTAAATTCGGATGGTGGGGAACTGCTTAATATCATCACTTCTGATTTCTGTAAGTTTATTTTGTATCCTGCAAGAGTCCTGAATTCGTTCAAAGTCTGTTGCAGGTTGGGCAACGATGTCAAGGGGTCCCCCAGGAAAAGTAGGACATCATCAGCGTACAAGGCTATTTTTTGCTTCCCCTCCCCCCGCCCACACCCCTTTTATTTGTGGATTTGTCCTGATGTCAATCGCCAATGGTTCCAGCGTGAGTGCAAAAAGCAATGGCGAAAGGAGGCAGCTCTGCCTGGTGCCGCGGCCCAATGAGAAACTATCGGACAAAAAGCCATTTACCTTTACCCTGGCTACGGGAGAGGTATAAAGGGAGGTGACAGCTGAGATAAAATTCGGCTCTAGCCCAAATGCTTGTAGGGTGGAGGACATAAATGCCCAATCCACCTTATCAGATGCCTTTTCGGCATCCATGCTTATTGCTGTTTGAAAGGATCTGTTATTAAGGAACATAATTTTAACCAGGACAAGGCCAGTGAGATAAACAGAAGGAGAAAAGGAGGTAGGTAGTTATGACCTTGGAATGCAGCAATTCTTCTTAAAAAGCTGTTGGTAGATATAATTGTAATAAGTACAGCTCTTTGAAAGTTGTGCATCCTCGAGTGGAAGAAGGTGGCACTAGTAAGCAGTGAAGCACAATAATAAGTTACAGCAGAATGTTTTGTTTTAAAAAAGAAAAAAGTAAAATTTTCTACTCATTTTGCAATTGCAATCATACAGATTTTCTGTATTTCTATAACCTTTGTCCTTTATTTGGTTTATTTGCATAAAAATGGGATCCTTGCCCTCTACAGTTGATGTAGTCTAGAAATTGTTTTCCTTTTTCTTCCGTCCTGGTACCCTTGCTACCTGCCACACTCACCACTGTCATGACTGTGCCTAGGCTTTTCAGGTTCTTTACCATCAAGGTCCAGAGTATTCCATGTGGGTGTGGGGTTGCATGTTGCGGCATCAGTGGCTGACAAGGACTATCGCAGCATGTTGGGCGGAATTTTATTTATTTATTGGTAACCGGGTAAGTGCAGTAGACACAAAAGTGACTATTTTCAGGCACGACCCGGATCCCAGAATGGCATGAGGGGATGCAGGGGCCATCCTCCATTAGGTCATGGGCATTTGTTTTCCACCCTCCCACTGACCATGTATGCAGCCTGCATCCTGGTGGGAGGGGCTACAGTGTTTGATCGCCCAAGCCCTTACAGACACCTCTACTGAGACACTGCCAGGACTCCCAGCCTCTACTGCTGTTGTCCCAAGTTCAGGGTGTGAGCCTAAGTCACAAGGATGCCTCACCACCATGAAGCCAGCTTACTCCTGCTTTGTAGTTCTTTGAAGTCACAGTCCTCTGTGACATAAGTTCTGTGGCAATAAACTGATGCCACAGACGATAATGACTTGAGTGAAGGATTAAACAGCAGAAGCACATAGTCTTACACAAGGATCCTGTTTCCATGCAGATTAATCTAGCAAGGAAGAACGAAGGGAAATGCACAGACTGTAGCTGAATTTTAAGTTTTCTCAGTGATACTAAAAGTATGTAATTCTTTGCCGTGCATGTGTGTGCACGCACGCGCACACACTTGCTGCCCATTCATCACGATCAGACAGAGGCTGTTACTTATAATGTATTTTTTAAATGTTCTGCTGGTCAGTGCTGCCACCCAGGACAGAAATAACCGTCTCTTCAAATCTCCCTCCAGGAACGTGCCTACTTGAAGCACCCAGTTAAGAAGCGCAACCTGACTGCATGTTCAGGAGATATATGCTGGGTTAGAATCCTAGGAATATATGACCTGTATTTACATTAATACATTATATGTTGGCTTTTTAGATCAGTTGGACGCATTTCCTGCAAGTCCAGGGTGGTTCTTCATGTTGTTGTTTTCTGTAGACCCAGAATACCCTAATGTTTTCACAAGAACTGAACAATTTTGATGTGGGAGGACTCACTTTTTCTGGGGAAGCAGAGCTGGCCATTTCTGCTCTTTTTGGGTTTCATTCAAAGCAGTTTAAATCTCCGTAGTTGGCAGTTTATAGGGATTGGTTTAAAGCTGACCAGAAACATTTTCTTGCAGACCGTGACCTTAGGAATCCTTATGAATGTTTTCGAAGCCCTGTGAATGAAAGTATTTTTGTGAAATATTTTTGTGTGTGCATGCCTTGCTTGTGTAGTGCATTTTATGCCAGCAGAGGGCAGCAAAGGTCTGTTCATCACTTTTTATTTTTAACTCCAGTATATAAAAGCTTTCACAAGGATGTGGTTATGATTGAGATATTGAAATAGATTGTGTAGGTGTCTGCTAACTATCTGCTGCTACTTATTTACAGTTCTTGGACTAGAAAACCATACAGAGGAGCTGTGGGCACTAAAGAAATTTAGTTTGATGGGCACCTGGTCCCTAAACGTGAATTTTGTTTAATACTGTCTACCCCACATGAAACTGAAAGTTTGTGCTGGATTTGGGATTATACCTGGTGTCTGATATGGGGGGAGGGTGGATAAAGGGGTAAAATACATGGTGGACTCCATGCAGCATGATCTGGAAACTGCTCAGACAGAACCATCTCAAAGAAATACATTGTACAGAGGACCCGAAGAGCAGCAGTTTTTGTCAGGGTCCATAAAACAGATTTCTGAACTTGATATCCCTCACATGAGGTGAGTGGGAGCTCTATTAGAAACACACTTCACCCTTCTTAACACAGAATCCTCTAAACCAGCAGCAGAGGTGAAAAAGCCCAGTATGCATTTGATAAAAATGATCATTTGTAACATTTCTAATTTTAAGGGGGTGGGGAGTGAACATTTGCTTTGGTCAGAGGTAATCCAGAATCACAGTCGTACCTGGAGACACACTGTTAGAGCAGAAGCAGTGAAACAGCCAAGACTGCATATCATGGTATGGGCTGTCGTGCTGTGTAACTGCATGTATACCATGGGAGTACAGATATATTTGGAAGACCAAGAAAAGCTGTTATTTGCACAGTAGCTATTATATTTGTATACAAGCCACAACCCTTGCTTTCCACAGGAACTGGCTTCCTACGAGCAGCACCTCAAACAGTGGTGCCATCACTTGAACCACAAAAGTGAAAGGCTCGGCTTAGCATCATTAATAAAGTGGAAAGAAAGAAAACTATTAACAGATACTCCTTCTGCATAACACAGAACTTTTTTTTTTTTTTTTTTTACCAGCGGTAGACAAAAAAGTGGTAACTCCCATGGTATAGATCGGATATCCCCTGAGGTAGCTCCAGTTGTACATGTTATTTGGTTTGAAATGTTGGTGATGTTGCCACTGCGCACTCGTGCAAGTGTGCAACAACACCAACATTCTAAACCAGATAGCATGCCTATTTGAAGCTGCCTCATGGGATGTTTCCTATATATACACAACACACATGTACTGATAAGCAGCAAGAAAAAATGTTATCTTGACCCAAATGTAGCAAGATAATATTTTGCAAAGTAGGGTTTGTCACAGTGCATACTGAACCACTCTGAGTGCAGCTGTCACAATGCTGATGGCATCCCAGTCATCAAGTGCAGCACTGAAGCTGGTAGTCAAAATAAAACAGAAAGAGTTACATCTTTGTACAAAGAACACGTTTAAAAGGTATAAATAGTAAACTGATGTATAAATCAAACATACACTGGCCTGACTCAGAAGACACAGTCTTTCATAACTTGCGTGGGAAGAGGACTTTCAAAACTCAGTCTTGCATCTGCCATTCGTGAGCTATAATGCTGCCCTATGGCACATCAAGATAAATTACATAATTTGAGTCAGCATATTGTATATCCCCTAATCTTTTCAGTTTTTTTTTTTTTTTAATTTTTTTACAGTGATAGTACAAAATGTTATGATGGAAGCGAGTCCAAAACTATTTTTTTATTGCTGCAGTTTAACTGCAATGCAGTATTTTTCTGTAGAAGACGATTTTTTTTTTTGTTTAAGTACTGGTTTATAGTCTGTTATTGTTCATCTTTACAGGCCTTTTTATAAAGGCAGTGTGTGTGTTTCTGACGTTGCACATTGGTACTAAGTAACATTTCAGACTGTATAATATAGTTTGTTCTTAAGGTCTTACTTTGTTGTCAGAATACATTCATGTTCTACTGTAGAACTCAGTGGTTCAAAGGGACATAAACTGCATCCTGGAGTTCTAAAATGGCCTTTACCATCCGTGTGTAAATAAGAAACAAGTTACTAAAAGGTCAGTAAGAGGGGGCAGTCACAGAATTGGAACCACTGTTTAAAAACCACAGCTACAGGAAAAAAATGACTTGCAGGTCAAATGCCGTTCTCCTCTAAAACTAGTTAGTACAGTGACTGAAATTAATAACTTTAAAGTAGTCAACTTTTACTTTTTGAATAGCTTTTTTCCACATTTTGCAGATTACTAGGTGTGATGTGTGGAACTGTCCTCTATCTGAAGGCAGACACGTAGTTCTCTTCCCCTTACTAACCACATCAGCATTGCAGTTGCCCTGCAACATCACAGTTGACCCGAGAATAGCCACACACCTTTAGCTAGATTGGTCATAAGAGAGGTCACAGTGTTGATTTAGATAAGGAGGGGTATAGAACTAGATATGTCTACTTTCAGTAAGAGTGCTGTTTATTTGTATCTAACCTAATGCTTTCAGGTTGAACATTAACTGGCAAAAGGAAAACGAAACTGGCTACTTGAACAAAAATAATTTTCTGTCTGTTGCTATTGGCACTTACTACTGTAGCCCTTGACTCCAAAAAAGTGGGGGTTGGGTGAATGCTTGCCTCTGCTGGAAAGTAGCCTGGAAATGGCCGAGTATCTATTTTTCCTGATGTTTATGTTCAGTTCTATTGGACTTTGTGATCTACTACCATGAAACATAAAGCAGTTTGTGTCCCTCCCCCCCCCCCAATAAGTATATATTCAGTTCCTGTCAGGGAGTACACCTGTCTGCCGCATCCACTTGTATATATTTCTATGTCTGATTTTCCTTTTCTATTTTCTGTAATATAAAGAATAAAGAATTTATCATTTTATTGTGTCTTCAATTGTATGATTTTAAACCACAAGCCTAGTACGCCTTTGAAAAGGGGCATTGCCTCCTTTGGCCTTCATGGATACACATATAAAAGCAAGTGGGGAGGGCCAGCCCAGTGAAGTGAAGGACTGAGGTGCTGTGCGCCTTACCCCTAGCATGCCGGCGACCCAAGTTCAGTAACCGAGCTCAGGTTCCTGGGGGACAGCCAGCGGGGAGAGCATCGAGCATCCACCGGAAAGCTGTTCTCTCACAGGGTGGGGAGGAATGCCGTTTCGGTCCTTGGTTGCCATTTGGTGGAGACTGGGTGGTAGTGCCAGAATTACAAGCAGCATAGAAGGAAGGGGCCGGGGTTCTGTAGCATGTGTGTGTTTGTGAGTGCCTCCACGTGCAGACTCTTACATGCCACCAACGCTGGAGAACTTGGGGAGAAAATGGAAAAAGATGGTGCCGGCTTAATGAAGCCCTGCCAGCATACCCCCCTGTCCCCACATCGCCATTTGGACCACCAACCCTGTTTCTGGATGAGAGGCATCAGGTGTGGGGAGGATGGCTTTTCCTAGCCCTCCCATTGGGGAGGGCACATTCCATGGTGGAAACACAAGCAAGATGAGTCCAGGGGTGGTAGATGCTGGGCGAGGGGGGGCAGGGGTAGGGCTTAGCAGTCTGCTTGCATCTACATGGGGGGAAAAAAAAACAGGTGTGGTTGTACCATTAGTGAGCATTGTTCTTCATAAGTGGAAGGGTCATTTACAGTATCTGATGGTGGGAATCTACCTCTCAAACAAACTGTTGGGCTTACCTGTAGGTGCAAGCAATCCGCAAATACTCTTTGTAAAGGGTGTTCTAGGAGTGTGGATATATTGTTCATCCACACTCTTTGGCATGTCCCTTTCCCCTTTAAATCCTGCCATAAGTCTTCAAGCTGGTTCTTCCCACCCACCCGGGTGGTATATACCTGGGCTCCGCCCCATGATGCCAGATCTTCCTTTCCGCTGGAAGATTCAGGTTCCCTCGTGCTACTTCTGCAGTACCGTAGGCCCTGGATTCTAATCGACGGTTTTCGTCTGTCCATCAGTGTTGTCCCCGATCGCCCTCGGCGTATTGAAGGGGACATAGGCGGGAGACCCCTGTATCCTGACTCCTCGGACTCTGATACCACTGGTCTTCACTCACACCCTGATGAAGAGTTGTCAGTGGTTTCCAGGGCATCCTTTGACTTATTTCAGAGTCCACAGGTATGCCCGTGGCGCCTATTCAAAAGAAGGCAGAATATTCTCTCACGGATATCCTTAAGAGGGGAGGATAGCTCAACGGAGGCCTTCCCAGTGGCCGAAGCCATTGTTGGCCCGGCCCTTGAGCTATGGCAGCGCCCTGCCTCTTGCCCAGCTCCGTCTGCCCGCATGGCTTGCGAGTACACTGTACCCATGGGGTCCTTGGCACGGGCTTCACTGAGCATCCCTCAGCCAGGAGCCTTGTGACCGCCTCAGTGTTTAGACGCACAGGTAGCTCAGCGGATACTGACCGCCCTTCGGACAAGGAGTCCAAAAATATGGACCATTCTGCCCTGAAGGTATATGCAGCCTCATCCTTGGGCCTTCATCAGGCCAGTTCGGCAGTGATCATGGCACACTTCTCTCACGCCTTCTTGGGGTCGCTAGATGAAGTCCTCCCTCATCTCCCAGCAGACATGCAGACTACGGTTAAGCAAGTCTGTGACCAGGGCCGTGCTGTTGCAAAACAGCAGCTCCAGACAGCTTTGGACTTTGGAGATTCCTCTGCCCATTCACTAGCAGCCGCAGTGGCTACTCGCCGCAGGGCCTGGCTGAGATTATCCTCCTTTCCTGTGGATACTCGGCACAAGTTAGCTGACGTGCCCTTCCTTGGTACCAACCTCTTCGATCCGGGAGTGGCAGGTCACTTCCAGCACATAGAGCAGTCCAATGCCACCTTGGATGCCACTTCTGCAAAGGGTCCTTCGGACAAAAACCAGCAGAAGCGCAAGAAGCCGCCTTTTCGGCACTCTTCTCCTGATTGGCGCAGCCCCCTTCCAGGAGGTCCAGCATCAACAGCAGGCTCAAGCTTGGCGCTAGGCCCAAGCAGGGTCCCCAACAGCCTCGCAAAGGAGGCCGAGGTGCCGCCCAGCCTCTCTCCTCCTCTAAGCCTGCACAGTGACAGGTCGGGTGGCCACCCCTACTCCCGTCACGCCAGTTCTGGGTCCTCCTGTGGGGGGCCGGCTCCTCCACTTTCTTTCCGCCTGGTCCGGTATCACTTCGGACAGGTGGGTCCTGGAAGTGGTTGGTCGGGGACTGCCTCTAGAGTTCGAGCAGTACCCTCCTTGCCGAGCCCGTGCCCCACGGGAGGAAAGGATCTCAGTCGGCCCTTCGGGACAACATTGCTCAGCTCTTCCACAAGGAGGCGGTAGCTCCAGTGCCGGATCCTCCAACAGACCCAGGCTTCATGTCCAGGTACTTCCTGGTGCCCAAGCGGACGGGGGGGTTGGCGCCCCATCCTAGATCTCCACGACCTGAATCAGTATCTCAGGTCTCGTACCTTCCGGATGGTAACTCTAAACCAGATCATGCCATCTCTGGAGCGAAACATGTGGTTCTAGGGACATGGATATGTTGTTCATCCACACTTATTGGCAGGTCCCTTGCCGCTTTAAATCTTGCCGGAAGGTCTTCAAGCTGGCTCCTCCCACCCACCCGGGTAGTAAAACTCTCGGCTCCGCCCCATGACGCCAGATCTTCCTTACCGCTTGGAAGCTCAGGTTCCCTCCTTAGCGCTCTGCATTTTCGACTGGTTCCTGAAAATTTCGGTCTTCGAATTCATTGGAAGTGTCCTTTCTGAAACTTCAATCTTTTCTTCTTCGCTACGGTGATGGCTCAGTCCTTTTCCGGCCCCAAGAGGCGCACAGTTAGTTCCTCCAGGAGAGACTCGCATTCCACGTGCGCTTTTTACCTGGACTTGGATCACGATCCTCAGGCTTGCAATTTCTGTTCTGCCCTTTCGGTCAGCTCTCTGGAGGACCGCACGGCCCATCCGGGGCTCGGACATCCGGTAGTTTTTCCGCTCCGGAGATTCCCTCGGACGGCGGGTGTCCGCTTGACTGTTTCTCAGCAGTTTGATCCTGCCGGGGAAGGGGCGGTCCCCCTCCCTCGGTTGCGGCGCTTATCCCGTTCTCCTTGGATTCAACTCATGCAGCTTCGTTCAAGGAGCTTCGTCATTCCCTCTCCTCCAAGGGAGAGGGACCCTGGAAACCCTGCCACTCGGTCCCTAAGGCTAAAGGGCCGCAGGCGGGTCTCTTCGTCGGTGAGGCGGGAACTCTCCCCTCCCTCGACAGTAGCGCTTCGACTTGGTCAAGGATGCGGCTTGACCACTAGCCTCACAGTATCCCGTCAGGTCAGCGGCCAGGTCCCCGTCGGCGTTGTCGGTCTCGATCCGTCTTTTGGGGGTCTTCTGGTGCCGCCATCCCTCTGCCTCCGGTGGAGGCTGAGGCTCTGTCTGTCCCTTGGTCGACAGCCCTCGGTCCCTTTCTTCCGAGCCGAGGGAGGAGTCGCGTCCGCTCCTTTCAGCCACCCTCAGTCCCCAAGGATTTGGGTCTCGGTCAACCTCTCGGTCTAGCCGCTGGCGCCCGATCTCGGCGTTCTCGGTCGAGCACGAGTTAAGTGGCTTGCCGTTCTTCTCGTCCCCTCCTCGGATGAGAAGCGGTTTCGATGCCGTTGGCGTCGGTGTTCTGAGAACTTATGTGGCGACAGCAGTTGTTGTCGGGTATCAATCGGCCCCAATTCATTCTCGGATAGCAAGCGCAGCCGCATTCGGCAGCCATTGAATCGGTCAAGGCCTCTCCAGGGCGGTTGCTCATCCGACCTCGCTGCCCCTCTGCCTTGGCGGGGTTCAAGCCAAGCCATGACCTGTTCTTAGGTCACTCGGTCCCCTCACTCCTGCCCGCCCCGGTGACGAAGAGTGCCTCGGGCCTCTCGGCAGCTCTACGAACCGCCGGGCCTGAAGCGGCTCTGCTATGTTTCCTAGCAGGGAAGACCGGGGTCTGCCCAGGAACATTCAGTAGATGACAGCCCATCGTCTTTGAAGGGTCTGCTTCAGCTCATTTCAGAATTCACTGGGATGCAGCTCAAGCCCATCTCCAAGCTGAGGCTATCGTGGGCCCAGCCTTGGAGCTATGGCGGCGGCCTACTTCCTGCCCTGCGCCTTCGGCCAGGGTGGCTCGGAGGTACCTTGTCCCTGTCGGTTCTCTGCCCGGTTTCTCGGAGCACCCCTCGGCTGAAGGGGTAGTCACCGACGACGTTTTCCAATGTCTTGGAAACGCGGGGGATGATGGATAGACCCCTGACAAAGAGTCCAGAAGGATGGACTCGTTGAGGCGACAAGGTTCGCTCGTCCTCCCTGAAACCTCACGTCAGGCCAGCTGCGGCTCTTATGGCACACTATTCCCACGCCCTTCTGGGCTCCTGGGCGAGGTTCTGCCTCATCTCCCGGCCGAACTGCGGACCATGGTCCAGCGGATACGGGACCAGGGTAGGGCGGTGGCAATACAACAGCTCCAGACGGCTCTGGATCTGGGTGACTCCTGTGCCAGATCGGTGGCGGCCGCAGTGGCCATGCGCCACGAAGGCGTGGCTGAGGTTATCCTCCTTTTCCTTGGAAACCCAGCACGAGTTGGCGGACATCCCCTTCTTGGGGACTGACCTTTTCGGCCCTGGGTGGAGGACATATCCAACTGCCGAGAAGTCCGATGCCTCCGGACTCGGTCACTCTCGCCCGGAGGGTCAAGGGCAGCTGTCAGCCTTTGCGTAAACCCCTTTGCCCCCGAGCCCTGGGGCTCCACCGGCCCAGCATAAGGGCCAGCAGGCATGCGCTGGGCGGTCTGTTGCCAGTCCAGTGTCTACCTCCAAAAGGAAGCAGGGAGACAGGAAACCGAGAGGCCCCTCGGCTCCTTCCCCCTTCAAGCCTGCTCAGTGACGGACCAAGGGGCACTGCCCCGGCCCCGTCATCCCAGCCCGGGTTTCCCCATGGGGGGACGGCTCCGCACCTCGTTCTGGAGGTATTTAGGGTAGATCCTGTCGCTGGTTGCGGCGGTTTCCCCTTTTGCAGCCGTTGCCCCATGGGGATCTTGGGTCCACTGCCTCTGTGTCGGTCGTGCCGACACGCACAGCCCTCTAGTTAGAGGTGATCAGGAAGTGCGGACCCCGCCCACTTCAACTCTGGGTTCGTGTCCAGGTATTCCTGGCCTCAAGCAGACGGGGGCTGCGCCCATTCTCCCGCGCCTGGATGGTCTCTCTCTTCAGATGTCCCATCCTGAGAGCGTGGCGTGTGGCTGTTTCCTGGATCTCCAGGATGTACCTCTCTCGTTCCGTCCGTTTCTTGGGAGACTCCACCCCTTCTTTGGGGATCTCTACTGAGGTTCCTAGCCAGCCCTTCTTTGCTCAGCAGTCTCTGCTGCACTGAAGGGTCCGAATGTAACCCCACCCGGAAGGCAGACTGGTCTCCCGTTTCAGGAGCCAAGTGGGAACTCGTACCTTAGCGGTGAAGCTTCTTCGGGACTAAGCTCGACTCGAGTCCGAGCTCGGCTCCGGGCAGAGAGGGCTGAGGTTCTTCCTCCTTTATCCGGTCAGGTTGGCCGGGTAATTATGTCCTGCCAGGACCTCCTGCTCCTCCTGGGCCTCAGGGTGGCCTTCCCTTAGTGGGAGGAGCCAGCCAGATGTCACAGCGCTGCGTCCTTTGGACCAGTTCGTGACTAACAGCCCAGGAAGCGCTCCTTGGACACGTTCCAACCAACAGGAGAACATCCTGTTAGATTACGCTTCAGTCGGCCAGTCTTCTCCGACCGATGCTTCTCGGATGGGTGGGGTGCCCATCTAGGGAATACAGAGTGCTCGCCTCTGGTCCTCTCATGATCCCGATGTCCTTCCTGCTCGCTGGAGCACAGGCGGTCCGGCTAGCATGCACAGCTCACTCCGCTTGTCAGGGTCTAGGGTCTAAGTCCAGTAGGACAACATCCACGACCATGTGCTACCTGCCTGCCAGGTTCGGTCGATCCCTTGTCTCGATGCAAGGAGGTTCTCCGCATTGGGTTGTTCGCGCGATCAAGGGTTCCCAGCCATTTGATGGCAGGAGCCCCAATTCCCTGGCTGCTGCCCTAAGCCGGGCATAGGCTGCGCCTCATGGTGGTCTCTCCTGCGGAGGTAGCACAGGATCTTCTCCTCTTCTCTCCAGGGAGAATCTGAGGCCGAGACTGTTTTTTGCCGCCCTCAGCAAGGTCTGCTGCAGGGGATGCCATCGGGGCCTCGGACCCCGGACCCCTCCGTGCCTCTCCCCCATTTCCCTTGACCTACAGGCAAGGTGAGGAGGGACTTTGCGCAGGTGATGCTGGTAGCCCCAGACTGGATTGCCAGTTCTGGTATCCAGCTCTCCTCAGTCTCGGCCCCAGGCTCCCGAGGCGGCCTCTAGTCCGCCCAGTCCTGTCTTTCCTTTTCAGGGGAAGGTTATCCATCTGGACCTTCAATCCCTGCACCTGTAGGCTGACCCCTGTGCGGCTCGGGGCCAGGCCTAGGGTCTTTCGGCAAGGTCCTCTACCTTCGAGGCGTCCTGCTAAGAAATCGGCTAAGATGCTGGTTCTTTGGGAGAAATTCTCCCTTTTGATGATGGGATAGGGCCGTGCCCTCCCCCGTCCCTGGGCAAGCATTCCAGACCATCTGCGGTCCATCCTTAAACTAGGGCTCCGGCCGACAACCCCCTAGGTGCTTCTGCGGGTCACCCCTGTCTTCAGGGCGCGGGCCGGGAGGCAGTTGATGGTGCGGAGAAGGTGGTCTGGCACTTCTAAGCCTCGATCACGCCTCCCCTTTTGGGGAGAGTATCCACGTTTCTGTGGGATCCTTGCTGGTATGGGCTTAGCTCATGAGCAAGCCATCCGAACCTTTTGCACAGGTGCGACTTTCCCCCACCTGTTGTGGAAGAACACCTTCTTGGGAGCCCTCCGCCATCCAGAGGTGGGGAGAGTTCAGCGCTCCTTTAACCTCCTATCCGGTCTTCCACAGGGACTAGGTTGTCCTCGCCCCGAAGTCCTTCGAAGGCCGGTGGCGGAGTCTTCAGGGTATTGCCTCTGCCGGGTTTATCCCCATTCACCTCAGAAGCCATATACAGGTTCCATAGGAACTGGTTTAAGCCCTCACCTACCTAGGGAGGCGTAAAGCTAAGAGATTAGGGAGAGGTTAAGCCAGCTGTTGTCATCATCTTCGCTAAAGCCGCATCTGGCAGATTTGCAGCCCAGTGGGCGACAAGCGGGCGGGTCACCTGCATAGGTCTCCCACTATAGGCGAGCGGGCATGGAGCCTCCCAGAGGATAAGCTCATTTTACCGTCCTTCCACTGCATCGATGGCTGCTTCGAGGATACTCCGGTCAGGATATCCGGGGCTTCTGCCGGCATAACCGTTCCCCTTCACACCGACCTTGGGTCGCGCGCGAGTGCTGGTGGGGCCTCGGTTCTCCAGTCTTTCTACCTAAGTAGGGGATGTCGCCTTGCCTCCTCCTCGGAGAACTGCTAGAGTCTGCCAATAAGTGTGGATGAACAACATATCCATGTCCCTAAAGTACAGGTTGTTACCTGTAACAGGAGTTCTAGGAATGGTATATATTGTTCATCCCTACACTTCACCAACCTCCCGGCTCGACGCACAACCTGGCTCAGCGGGCTAGATCTGGCGTCATGGGGCGGAGCCGAGGAGTTTTACCACCGGGTGGGTGGGAGGACCAGCGAGACCTTCCGGCGAGATTTAAAGCAGCAAGGGACCTGCCAATAAGTGTGGATGAACAACATATACCATTCCTAGAACTCCTGTTACAGGTGAGTAACCTGTATTTCTGTTCACTGGATCTACAGGGCGCATTCTTTCCGTCCCAATCCGTCCGTCCCTGGCGGTTCCCTCCATTTCAGGGTCGAAGGGACCCTGTCGAGTTCGAGCCATGCCGTTTGGTCTGTCATATCTCGGGTCTTCACCAAGCAATTGCAGTGGTGGCAGCCCATTTACGGCATCAAGGGTTCAAATATACCCCTGCCTCGGCGATTGGCTCTGGCGGGTTTCCTCCCTGAGGAGGTGGAGAGTCGAGGACCTAACCCTCGAACCTGTTCCCATGAGGCCAGGATTGGAACTTGCCCTCCCAGGTGATGGGCTTTATCGGGGCAGAGCTCAACTTCAGTCAAGCCAGGCTCAGCTTCCGGCGGACAGGGTGGAGGTTCTTTCCTCCTTTTGCCCAATCATTTCTGGTTGGGCACTGCCACTGCTCGGGACTTCCTCGCCTTCTGGAAAGTATAGGGCGGCATGCACCTCAGTGGTCCGTTGGGCCAAGTGCATGTACCCCCTCCAGTGGAGCTGGCGCTCAGTGGACTCAGCATCAAGTCATTTTGACCAGCTGGTCACTGTCACCCAGAAGATGTGGGACGCTCTCCAGTGGTGGACCGTCCCAGGTCGTCTGCAGGAAGGGATCCCATTTGTCCGCCCCGAGCCGACGGTCATTCTCACGACCGATGCACCTCTCATGGGCTGGGGAGCCCATTTGGGGGACAACAGAGCCCATGGGTTCTGGACCCCCAAGGAGTCCTGATGCCACATCAGCCTGCTGGAGCTCAGAGCAGTCAGACTGGCACTGTCAGCTTTCGCTCCTCAGCTCCGGGGTCAAGTGGTTCCAGTCCAGACGGACAGTACCACAACCATGTACTACTTCAACAAACAGGGCGGCATGCACTACCGTCTGCTATGCAAGGAGGCGCTCTGGATCTGGACCCTTGTCAGCCGGTTGGAGGCGGATTTCCTTGCCATCCATGTGGCAGGAGTCTCTAACCAACTGGCAGATGCTCTCAGCCGCTTAGGCCAGACATCCCACGAGTGGTCGCTCCATCCAGAGGTAGCTTACAATCTGTTCTCCCATTGGGGCAAACCGTTGGTGGACCTCTTTGCCTCCAGGGAGAACACCAAGCTGAGGCTGTACCATGCCCGGCCCCCTCAGCAGGACTCGCTGCAGGGGGATGCCTTCTCATGGCCGTGGATCCCAGGCCTCCTCGCCTTCCCTCCATTTCCTTGATCCTCAAGGTGTTACTCAAGGAGGAGGGACAAAGGCGAAGAGTGATTCTGGTAGCCTGATTGGCCGCTTAATTACAGTATCCAGATCTCCTCAGCTGCAGGGCCCCGGAGCGGCTTTGTGCATGCCCGGACCTGATATCATTGAACCAGGGGAAGGTATTCCATCCGGACCTTCAGTTCCTGCACCTCACAGCCTGGTACCTGAGTGGCTGGAGTTCCAGGCTCTGGGTCTTCCCAAGATGTCTACACCATGGTGGAGGCGTCTCGTAAGGAATCAACCAGGAAATGTTATGCCTTCAAATGGAAAGGTTTCCCATTTGGTGTCGGGAATAAAGTCTGGACCCCTTGTCCTGCTCTGTGGATTTAACATTTTAGACTACCACTGGTCTCTCTCAAGCAGGGGTCTCGGTCAGCCGACCCTTAAGGTGCACCTGGCAGCCATTTCCATACAGACGCAGGCTGGTCAGATCGACATTGGCACAGAAGACAGTGGTTAGGTGCTTTTTCAAAGGCCTGGATCACATATCCCTCCGTGTGTGAACACTCCACATCAGTGGGATCTTCTGGTTTAGCAAAGCTCATGAGCAAGCCATTCGAACCATGCAAGTGTTGAGCTCTCGACTTGTGGAAGACTACCTTCCTGGTGGCTATCACGTCAGCCAGAAGGACAGGGGACACTCCAGGCGCTTTCGGTAGACTCCCTTATCTGGTCTTTCACAGGGACAAAGTTGTCCTCGCCCCACCAAAAATTCCTTCGAAGGTGGGCGATCAGAGTTTCACCAACCTTGGTGTTGACTCTGCGGTATATTACTAACTACACCTCGGACGCCCGGTACAGGCTCCATACCCTGGACCTTGGACGTGCTCTCTCCTACTACAGGGAGAGGACGGTGATTTGGGGAGAGATTCGCCAGCTGTTTGTCACCTACGCTGAAGCCGCTTCTGGCAGACCTGCAGCCAAACAGACCATTGCAATATGACTTACATCATGCATAGGTCTGTGCTATGAGTTGGTGAACAAGGAGCCTCCCAGAGGGATAAGAGCTCATTCTACGTGCCAAACTGCTGCATCAGTGGCTGCTTCCAGGGACATCCCTGTCCAGAAAGCTGTTGGGCTGCTACCCGGAAGTCGGCAAACACCTTCAGTACCACATTGACCTTGAGTCACGTCAGGATGCTGGTTTTGGGGCCTCGGTTCTCCAGTCTCTGTTTCCTAAGTAAGGGGTGTATGTGCCTTGCCTCCCTCCTGCCAGAGAACTGCTAGGAGTCTGCCAAAGAGTGTGGATGAACAACATATCCACACTCCTAGAAAAACAGATTACTCGCCTGTAACAGTAGATCTTACTTCGAGAGGGCTCTTGTAGTAGGTAATTACATATGGGACTGGCTGGCTGGCAGGCAGTAGGACCCCATGGTAAAATTTCTAGCTAGCAGTCCCTGGCTAGGGACCACCCCACGTCAGGTGATCGGGCGCCAGGGGCGTCGGTATAAAGGAGTCGGTCCCAGACCTTCCAGTTCTTTCCCACCATTAGCTGCGTGCAGCACCCAGCAGGAAAAGTTCGTGCTTTATCAGCCCTTCCTTTGTCGGTTTTATCAAAAAAGTTTTATTTTTCAACGCGCATAGTAGAGTGTATGTAGCCCCCTACACCCTCTGAGCACAAGAATAAGTGCAATCGTCGTGCAGCCCAACTACCGACACAGGACGGCCACTCCATGTGCCTGTTCTGCCTAGGCTCGATCACCGGTCGAGAAAGTGCCAGCACTGCCTCTGTTCCATAGCGGCTACCGGAAAAGACGGCAGCAATCCTGGAAGCCATATTCTAAAGAAGAAAATGAGTTCTATGGAAGAAGGGCTCAAAAACTGGGCAGGCGTCCACTTCCCGAAGAGACGTGGAAGGAAGGAGGCATCGGGACAAGGGCTCCTCCCACGTTTCTCCTGCAAAGTCGCTGGGACACAGGTAACATCCCTTCGAGATCGCTCCTCGACTGCTACCTCGGAGGTTTCTGAGGCGTTGGCCCGCCAGGCTCTGGCAGCGCCCGGTCCTTGCAGGCGCCCGGCAGTTGGAGGCCTCGCCCGATTCGCGCGCAGGCTCGCAGCTCACCACTGTGGGCGCGACTCGGAAGCCGGGCGCCTGCTCCTACTGACTTCCACCGGAGAGGGCAGTGAGACGTCCAACCTCTCGGGAGGTGTGACCTCCTCTCCACGGACCAGGACGATCACTCTACTCAGCCTGCCTCGGTGACAGCTTTCGTACAAATCGGATGTTAGTTCCTCCGGTGCCACGAGGCTAGCCACCACCCTAAGCCTACGTCAGCTCGTCCGGCGTCCAACTGATGAAGGAACAAGCAGCGGACCTCCCAACGTCCGTCATTCCGGTTCCCGCAGCCTTCGCTGCCGTCTGAGAAACCAAGTCTCTAACCTGACCCGAGGATTTTCCCCTCCATCCCCAAGCAAAGCTAGGGATCCTTGACCTCCATCAATCCTTTCTCCACCTGGGCGCGCTGGCGACAGGCCGTCCTGCTCCCCAGACGCCGGCTCCGGCACCGGGAGCCCCTCCACCGTCGGCCCTGACGTCTGCCTAACGACTCCGGGAATATTCTGCTCCCGTACCAGCTCTGCCCTCCGCTCTCCACTATGGACCGCCCGTGAGGACTCTGGCGGGTCTGTCCGGCAGCACCCCGGCTCCTGGGTATCCTCCGTCTTGGCTGGCGCCAGTGTACCTGGGGAGCGTATCCGGTAGCCACAGTACCCGGCGGGCTTCCAGAACGCCACAATACCAGGCGGCTGGGCCACCCACAGCTGGGTTTGGATCGCTCCCATACGGTTATAACCCGTATCGCATCCCCACCTCCTCCACCACCCCTGCAGCCGCCCGGGTGGACCTAGGAGACTCCAGCCTCCTGGTGGGCTGAGCCAGGCTCAGCTCACCAAGGAGGTCGACAAGGCCGCCTTTTTAGATAGTGCCGTCCCAGGTTTCCCCCGCCCGAGGGCAGCACTCCCTCTCCTGCCTCTGGACTCAGGGTTCTTCCATCTGGATCCAGGGGCAGAGACTCACGCTTCCTGGGGACTTCCCAAAGTCCGTTCCTCCCGGGTAGGAAAGAGTCTTTCTCTTCTTCATCCTCCTCTTAAATCTTGGACTCTTCGACTCTTCCAACGGCTGCTCCGAGAGAGGCAGCCTCGCTCTCCATCCGAAGCCCGGCCAAGGACTCCTCGAAGTCTTCTCGAGGAGGTCCTGCTTTTATGGAGTTGTTAGGAAAATCCAGGGGGTTCATCAGTGGCACCCCCTGAAACCAGATCCTCCAGCGTCAAGAAACTCACTGAACATCTGGATTGCCATGACAGCTCCTACCTTGGGCCACCTGGGATAGAGCCTCCACGAGCCTGGTTACCAAGTATGGAAACAGCCGTGAAGCCGCTGGCCCCTTACTTTCTAGGAAGTGAACCAGCTATATCAGGCTCCAGAGGTGTTGATTTCTGATTCTCACCCTCAAATTAACTGGCTTCGGTCGTGATTAGCACATCACGGCGGTCAGCAGACTCCTAACATCTTAGCTCGTCACCTCCTGATAAGGAATCTCACCTTCTGGACCAGTATGGGAGAAGATTACCTTCCTCCACACAGGGATCAGGGCCCCAGACTATATCAGCCACATGAGGGGACTACCAGAGGCCATCCTAACTCAGGCGGAAGCAAACTAGACTCTTGTCTGACTCCCAAGTCAAGCAGGGTTGGCCTTCTCATCCACTGTGCTGGTTTGGCCGAGTCGGCATACTCGTGTGACTATGCGATGCAGTGGACACTGCTGGCAGACTCAGCTTTACGCGCCCGTAGGCCTCTGGCGTCATGCCCGGCTCCGCATGTCAGGTTTGGTCCGGGAGGTGCAATCTGCTATCCAGGAAGCACCCTTCCGGGGTCGGTGCCTACAGGGGTGATGTCAAGGACATCATTACCGATTGCAAGAGGGCGGGGCGGCTCTGAAATCAGTTGATTCCATGTACTGTCCTCATCAGCAGCAGCGCGCGTCCCGCTCAGTGTAGACCGTAAGGTGAAACCCAGGCAAGGCCACAACAAGCGCAAGGCCCCACAGCTGCCAAGCCCCGGCTCAAAAAGCAGCGTTGCTTCAGCTGCAGCACTGCCCACATCACCTGACTCCTTTCTCTCCCCATAGCCTCGGACCCCGGAGGGCAGTAGGAGGAGGTTTTCCCCTCCACCTTCCGGGATGGGAGAGGATAATCTGAATTCTAGGGACATGGATATGTTGTTCATCCACACTCTGTGGCAGTATCCTTAGCGCTTTAAATTCTTGCTGAAGGTCTTCAAGCTGGCTCCTCCCACCCACGGGTGGTAAAACTCAACTCCGCCCCATGGCGCCAGATCTTCCTTACGGCAGGCTCAGGTTTCCCTCCTTAGCGCTCTGCGTTTCAGACTGAATCTAATTCTTGATTGCGTCGACGGAAATTGATTTGAAGTTTTCCTAAACTTCAATCTTCATCTTCCTACGTGGCTACGATGGACAAATCTGTTCCCGGCTTTACAGGTGCCCTTGCGAGCAGAAAATGTTCAGGACAGATCCGCACTCCACGTCGTCTACTGCTGAGCTAGATCGACCACAGGCTTGTAGGTTGTACCGTTCTTTCTCAACCAATGTTCTTGGCGATCGCTGCCCGTTTGAGCTCGGGCGCGAAGCGTTTTCCGCGATTAAATCAAGAGGCTCGTTGGGCAGTGTCCGTGGTGGCTGGCTCGGCTGAGCAGCTCGAGCAGATGATAGCCCCTCGAGGAGGAGGCGGCCCAGCCATCTTCTTCCTCCTCGGCGGCATTTATCCCGCTCTCTGAGTTCCTTGTATGCAACGGAGTTCAAGGGCTTTGCCAGTCCCTTTCACGACAGGAGGGGCCCTCGGGACATTCTTCTCGGTCAAGAAAGGGAATCGAAAGTAAGTCCCATGGTAACTGGACGTTCGTGGGGCGGGAGAGGTCCGCTCCCGTGCAGCCGACTGTCCATTTCGGTCAGAGTTGCGGCTGAGGCCACTGGCTACGGTGCCCCGTCAGGCCAGCCTGCGAACTCCCGTCGACAAAGTCGAGAATTTTCGATCCGTTGAACAGGCTGTCGACTGGAGAATCGACAACCCTACATCACCGGCTCCCCGGTGGATACCAGATCTGCCTGCTCACCGGAACCGCAGTCCTGGTTAAAGTTCTGAGCAGAGAAAGGCGGATATCCCGCCCCTTCCCCAGACCACCCATGGTCCCCAGAAATCGGTCTCTGACCTCTTCTCGGTCCAACCGTTTCACCCGACATCGGCGGTCTCGGTCCGATCCGAAGTAGCGGTCGGCCGTTCTTCTCGTCCTCCTCTCGGGTGAGGAGGCTACTGGCACAAGATTGCACTGGCACTACGAGGATCTGATGTGGCAGCAGTTGCTGTTATCCGTGCCTAAGCAGACCCCGGCCATCAGAGTAGCTGTCGCGGGCAGCCGAAGCAACCCACTCGATTCCAGTCGAGTTGCCCCACCCCAGGGCGGTTGCTAGCGAAACCAGCTGGTCCCCAAGTGTGGTGGAACCTCCGCCTCCACAACCATAGTCGGGGCACTGACCAAGAATTCTCGGTCGGGTCATGGCCTGCCCCACAGGTTGTCGGTCACCCTCACTCCCGAGCCGTCCTCGGCAGGTGGAGGTGGCTCAGGACGAGCAGCTCTTCGACCAGACTCTTCAGAATCCGACAAATTCCTCCCTGTTCTCCAGGCAGTGCGATCTGGGTCCTCCGAGGCCAGTCGGTGGGCGATGGCCATCGTCCTTCTTAGGTCTCTTGACTCATCTCGAGTCACCAGGATGCAGCTCGAGCCCATGTCCAAAGCAGGCCAAGTATCCCCTGACGGAGATTCTGGACGAGGATCTCCCACAGAGGACGTCTTTCCGGTGGCTAGAGGCCATTGTCAGTAACCTTGGAGCTTTGGACGGCACTTCCTGTCCTGTGCCCTCGGCCAGGATGGCCAGGAAGTATCACGGTCCCTACCGGCTCTTTACCCGGTTTCTCGAACACCCTCTGCTGAGGGTTAGTCACCAACAGCATTTCCGGCGTTCCGTAGCGCTTCCGGGATGGACAGAAGACCCTGACAAGGTCAAAAGCTGGACTTTGCGGGCCACAGCGTGTCGCTTCGTCCTCCTCAGCCTCCAACAGGCCAGCTTAGCCATGAGTGTAGCACATTCTCCCACGCCCTCATGGGCTCCCTGGATAGTCGTTCCTCATCTCCACCTGACCTGCAGACCACGGTCCGCCAAGTGCAGGAACAGGGTAGGGCGGTGGCCACCCAGCAACTCAAACTGCTCTGGACATAGGTGATTCCTGTGCCAGGTCAGTTGCGGCCTCGAGTGGCTGTCTGCGGCGCGGGCGTGGCTGAGATATCCACCTTCCGCAGTAGACGTCCCACTCGAGGGACCCACGGCCTCTTACGGCCCTGGGTGGAGGACACCTCCACGGATCAAGAAGTCAATACCACTCTGGACTCGGTCACTCCAGCCCAGAGACACAAGGCAGCACGTCAGCAGCAGAGTCTTTAAATCCGCACGTTCCCTGCTCCTCGACCAGCCCAGCAGCACCAGCAACAGGACCAACAGGCATCCTGGCATCCAAACCCAAACTCGGCTTCCTCCAACAGGAAGCAAAGATGAAAGGCCGGGAGGTCCACGGCAGTTCTTCCTCAAGCCTGCTGATGACGGGTTGAGGGTGCACTTCCAACCTCGTCCTCCCCAGAGATGGCTCTGGGAAAAGGCCTGCCTCTGGGTTAGAGCAGGTTCCGCCTTTTGAGCCGTAAGCCCTCGAGAGAGCCACCGGTCACCCACCTCGCTGTCAACCCGCCAGGCTGAATGTGCCTGCTCTCGAAAAGGTAATCCAGGTGGCCGGATCCTCCCAGACCCGAGTTTGTGTCCAGGTACTTCCTGGTCCCAAAGCAGACGAGGCTGGCGCCCATTCTCGACCTGCTAGCCTGAACAAATTCTAAGGTCTCGGACCTCCAGGATGGTCACTCTGGCTCAGATAATCCCATCAGTGGAACAAGGCGTGTGGTTCGCCCTGGACCTCAGGACGTGTTCTTTCACGTCCCAATCAAATCAAATCGATCAGTTCCTCCGCTTCCAGAGTGAGGATCTATCACATTCGACCATGCCCGTAGCCTCTCCTAGCTCAGGATTTCACCAAATGCATAGCAGTGGTGACAGCATTCCCTCTTGACAACAAGGGGTCCAATTATGGCTACCTGGGCGATTGGCCGTCAGCCCACCTCCAGACTGGGCCGGCGATCCAGAATCAGCACCAGGTCTCTCTCCAGGTGGCCTCCTCATCAACAGGCCAAGTCGGAACCGTCTAAAGCAGGTGATTCTGTTCATCAGGGCAGACTTGACTCTCTACGACCAAACCTTCCGGACAGGACAGGGCATTCTTCTCCTTGCCCAATCATTTCTGGTTGAGCAGTTGAGCCATGGGACTCCTCGCCTCCTGGGCTCATGGCGGCCTGGCCCGTAGTCCGTTGGGCCCGTTGGTACATCACGTCCTTCAGTGAGACAGCAAGCCAACGCCCACGATCCGTTGGACACGGTCCGTGACAGTGAACAGGAGATATGGGCGCTCTCAATGGTGGACTCGTTTCAGCACATCTGAAAAAGTATCCACGTCCGCCCGAACAGCGGTCTCTCTCGACAGCCGCATCTCTGATGGTTGGGTGCCCATCTAGAGACACGGCGACGGCCTCTGGCCCCTCAGGTCGATACCACATCAACCTGCTGGAGCTCAGGCAGTCCGTCTGCTCTCGCACGTTCGTTTCTCGGTCAAGTGATTCAGGTCAGGCGGACAACACCCGCGACCATGTACTATCTGAACCGCCACAGGCGGGCGCGCTCTTGCTGTTATGCAAAAGCTCTCAGCGTTTGGTCCTGAGCGCCGCAGGCGGTCTCCTAGCCATTCCGTGGGAACCAACACCCTGGCTGATGCCTAAGCGGATACCGTCTCACAGTGGTCTCTCCTGCGGAGTAGTACAGATCTCTTCTCCCACTGAACGCGCCTCAGGTGGATCTGTTTGCCTCAAGGAGATACAGAAGCTATTTCCATGCCGCCCCCTCAGCGGGCTGCTGGGGATACTTTCTAGAGCCGTGGACCGGGCCTCTTCTGCCTTTCCCATTTCCCTTGATCCACAGTGCTTCCCAAGGCGAGGGACAAAGGCGCAGGTGATTCTGGTAGCCCCAGACTGGCCCCGCCAGTTACAGTACCAGATCTCCTCAGCCTCATCCCAGGCTCAGGCGCCCACCCGAACTGATCTCGTCCAATCAGGGAAGTATTCCACCCAGACCTTCAATGCACCTGGCCCTGGTTCCTGGCTAGAGTTCCAGGCTGTGGGTCTTTCCGGCGGTCCTCAACGTCGTTGGCGTCCTTAAGTCGACAGGAAATATATGCCTTCAAATGGAAGAGGTTTTCCATTTGGTGTCAGAAGAAACGGACCCTTCAAATGCCTTGGCAAGCATTCTGGACTACCCAGTCCTTTCTCAACAGGGCTTGATCCAGCGACCATAAGGTGCACCTAGCGACATCTCCTTACAGGACGAGCCGGCAAGCGGTAGTGGCAGGGAAAGGTGGTTGGGCGCTTCTTCAAGGCCTTGACCCACTCCCCTCGGTCAAAGAACCTCCACCTCGTGGGATCTTCTGCTGGTAGTGGCCAGCTCATGGGCAGCCGTGAACCAATGCCAGGTGTGATCTTTCAGATGCTGAAAAGGCATTGACAGATAAACTAGGCTCTTACAAAAAGTATTAGTTGGTTTTGGATCCAGCTTTAGAGCTGGATAGCTAATTTATATAGGAATCCTAAAGAAACATAGATTAAAGCGAATATAGCATGGTTTGAGCTCCTTGAGATAGGTAGAAGGCACACGACAAATCCAATATCCCATTACTAACCATAGAGTAGAACCGTTGCAGCATGCACAGACAAGCGCGGACTTTCATAGGATTAGACTAGTTGGGAAGATATTTGCATATCATTGCTGAGATGGCATAATACTATAAATGATACAGTATGGTAAATGAGCTAAAGACAGAGTTGCTGCCCATTGGTAGATCTGGAGACTCCCTCCACCACTTCAAATGGCCTGAAATGGGCCTCAAGTGGGTTAAGGTATTTGGGTGTTTGGATACCCAGAAATCTAGATTTACTATATACAAAAAATTATTATAGATTATTCTTAGAAGCTCAGAAAGATTGTAAGAGATGGAGGGAACTGTCTCTGACTTTGATGGGCAAAATTGAAACTGTCCGCATGAATCTACTACCAAGATTTTTATTTTTATTTACAGTTCTTCCAGTAAGGCCTCCAGAAAAATTTTGGAAATTAATACACAATATGATATCCAAATTCATTTGGAATGGTAGAAGACCAAGGATCAAATGGTCAATATTAGTGGCCTCAAAAGAAAAAGGTGGTTTAGCTCTACCCGAATTTAAAATGTATTTTTGGGCAGCCCAATTACAAAACTTTATCTCTTACAAGAATAAGGTAGAAATCCCGCATGGATAGAGATATTTTTTTTGGGGGAGAGAGAGACTTATCTCTCATGGAGGACAGATTGGTGATGGATTATCAAAATATTCAAAATTCCATTATAGTAACGTCTGGGCTCAAAACCTTATTCGGACATGGACAGAGATATGTAGAAAGTATAAACTTCCTATGAAACAGTCTTTTGATACTCCTTTAAGAGCATGCCTGGATTTTTGCCATTTAAATTGGAGTGGGGGGGGGGGGGCTACGGGAAGACTAGGCCTAACTAAAATAGGACAATTCTTTAGGGAGGGATCATTAAAACCATTTCAAGGTATAGCCCTGGAATTTAGTCTGCCCCAAAGGGAATATTTTAGATTCCTACAATTTAAATACTATTTGCTTAGTGAAGCAGACAAAATTCATTTGCAACCAAATGAGAATCCGATCTCACAACTACTGGGTGATATGGCAGTCTCAACACAGTCTAGAGGGAGAGTAGCGCAGATTGTGCGCTTACTCTCAAAATTACAAATAGAACCCACAAATATGATTAAAACAAAATGGTATAGAGAAACTGGAGCAGAAATAACTGAAGACGAATGGGGCCAGATTTGGCGGGGGATATTTACCACCACAGCATCTCCTGCCTGGAGGGATTTTAGGTGGAGAGTGGTGCAGCGCCACTTTAGAACTCCGGTTATAACCCAACATTTTAGGGAACATTTCTCAAATTTGTGTTGGAGGGGATGTGGGAGTGGGTGATCATACCCATATTTTTTGGTCGTGCCCTAAATTACAGTCATACTGGGTGGAGATTACTAAAGAAAGTGGTCGGATCCTAGATACAGTGTTACCATTTACACCTTTTACCTGTGTATTGGGGCTGCCACCAGTGAGTATGGAAACTAAAGCAACCATATACCTGTTTAGCATCCTATTAATGGCTGCACTGAAAGCGATAACTCAAAGGTGGTTGACACCACAGATCCCAGATAAAAAGGCCTGGTGGGATAATATTGACAAACTGATGGAGATGGAGCATTTGACAGCAAAGCTAAGGCTCCAGGAAGAAAGATATATGGCTAGATGGCTCCTTTATTTCCACTATTTAGTCAAGAGGGACCAAAGAAATGTAGTTGAGATTATGGCCTAGCAAGTGTAAAGATCCTAGGGTAAGAGGCTGTGGGAGAGAGTGGATGTGATTTGGGGAGGGGAATGCATATGGTAATTGATAAAGAATTTCAAAGTTACACGTAAAGGTTTATATCCACTGAGATGTCTAATCATAAACATAAGGGCCTCATTTGAGAATGAAAGAATATAGGAGCCACAAATTCAAATACAATTACAATAAATAATTTGGAATACACCTTTTACACATTCCTCAACAAGACAGGAATGGTGACTGAAGTAAAAGAGAGAGCCTTAGTCTAGCCATGTATCTCAAACAATCAAGTATTTATTATTTATTGGACCCCTCATAAATTAATGCACTTTCATATATTGCAGTGCTAGAAATGTGTCTAAACGAACAAACAGATGGTGTATGAACCGTAGATGGATTTTAACTGCACCAGTTTTAGTTATTTATTTGCTTGTTTGTATATGATTTCTGTATGTTTAATGTACTATAATGTAATGAAAAACTTAATAAAAAATAATTAAAAAAATAAAATCGACTATCGGCGGATATTGAAAAAAGGGAAACAAGACCAATTTCTGACTTTTTTTCCTCAGTGTGACTGGTCCCCACTGGGCTCTTTCACCAATACAGACCTTGCTCTATGCTGCCTTACCACTCAGTTTAACAAAGCGTGCAACATCTTTGCCCCAGCCTGTAAATCTAAGCTCAGGGGAGAATCCAACTGCACAGGCCTCAGGAAATCCGACTGACATACAGCACTATAGAGCAGCAAGAAACGTCTGCACCCAAGAAATCAGAAGGGCCAAAAAGTCATACTATTAAAATGAGCTCACGAATTCGTGGGGTAACAGCTACAATTTCTGGCAAAAAAAAAATCAAAGACCTCACTGGTAAACCAAATAAGGTAGCCCCCTCTATAGCTGTTGTTAATGACACCCCCTTGCAGGACCCTAACTCCGTTGCTGGAAGCTTTTAACACGACCTTCACAGACCTTAGCCATGTCCTCCCTCCAACTTCTTTGACACAGGCAGCGTTAATACCACCTGTACTGCAGCCACCACTGCCCACAATCCCCCATTCTATTTCAGGAGAATAATTCCCACTGAGGCCAGAAAGTACCTACTCAAGGTACTAGGCAAAACAGTACAGCAGTGACTTACAGGATAAAAATTACTTTTCTTATCACTGGATGTCATGCTGAAACCCTCACCTCCCTTCTAAATCTCTCCCTATCACTCCGGCAAGTCCCCAAACTTTGAAAGCAGCAATCGTCATGCAGGTACACAAAAGTGGCGACAGGTCCCTAGTCTCCAACTACTGCCCTATCCGATCCTTGACCTGTATCCAAAGTTCTAGAGAATGGTGGCTGATCAACTGACTAAATATCTCGCCAAATATAATATTCAATGCCCCCAGCAGCATGGTTTCCATCCGACACAGTACCACCACAGCCTTGCTGGAATATACAGGCTATATTCATAAAAGCCTTGGACTGGGAGTCACATTGTAGGGTCAATTTACATTGATCTGACCAAGGCTTTTGATACAGTGAATCACTCCCTCCTCCTCCTCAACTCCCTCCCCCCTTGACCTCTTCCCTGCTGTTACAACCTGCTTCAGAAGCTACCTTGGTCCCAAATCTCAGTGGGTTAAAATTAATGACTCCTTGGGCCCCTACTGTTCAGCCTGTACCTCAATACACTGCCTGAAGCCTGTTACTGCAACCCTGTCCTCTAGCTGACGATGCAGTTTTGTTCTCCAGCCACTCAGACCTACTCCCTCTCACAAGCACACTGCAACTTAACTTCTCTAAAGTCGAATCCTGGTTCACTAGCCACAAGCTGCTAATGAACTACAAAAAGAATAAAAATAAATCAATGCTCTTTGCTAGCACACATAACGAATCTGCACACCTTACCATTCATAATAACTTAAACCAACCCTTGGACATGGTCCATGACTTCAAATATCTTGGTATCATGCTGGACAGCTCTCTGTCCTATGCTCTTCACGTTAACCAAATATCTAAAATTGTTAACAGCAGGACTGGTATCCTCTACAGGCACAGACACTGTCTCACTCCTGAGGCTCTAAGGCTAGTTGTCACTAGCTCCGTCCTGTCTGTTATAGACTATGGCCTGATAATATACAGTGCTGCATCTGATACCACACTCAAACGACTGGCTGTCTCACTTAATAAGACCTGTAGATTAATCACTGGTGCCAACAAGCGGACTGACACTTGTGATCTCTACTGTAGAACTGATCGTTTTCCCTACTTGGCAGAATAAGGTACCAAGCATATCTCTTCGCTAAGAAAATATCCCTCGGCTTAACTCCCCCAGTCACCAAGTCACTTCTTCCCCTCTCAACACTCCAGCGTAATACTGGCAATTCCGCACAGGTTGCCTTCCACGTCCCTCGCATTCGGACCTCACAAGCTCAGACAACCTTCAGTAGTAGAGCTCCTACCTGGATGAACAACCTGCCCCCAGAAATCCTCTCAGAGCCCAAACTCAGCACCTTCAAAGCAAAACTTCATGGTTATCTTGCAACCCTAGTACATGTGACTGCACCCTTTAAATCCAATTAAATCCAACCTTACCCCCTGCCCTCCTCCTGCCTCATTCTGCCACCTTAATCACCCCTTTCCATAGCTGTCTCATCTCCACTCTACCTACTCCTGCCACCCTACTTCCCCTTCCCCTCTTCCTACTGTTCTCTCTCACTCTCCCCCTTCCCTTAGTTTACTCGCTATTTAAAGTCTACTCTTTTGTGACTGCATGCTTTCTTGACAAGGTCTATATCATATATGACTACATAATTTCTGTTTGTAGATACTATTGTCCTCACTATGAATCACTGTATCACCCACTGTTATTACAGTGTATCACCTCTTATTTTATCCCGCATATTCTGTATGTACAATCCCTGTTCCACTTCTTGATTATATCCTTGTTTGCACTTGTATTTATGTTACTCACTTGATAGAACCTTTGTAAAGAACCCCTGGTTCAAAGGTACTTGTAATCCTAGTTATGAATAAATACAGGTTACTCACCTGTAACAGGAGTTCTAGGAATGGTATATGTTGCTCATCCACACTTACTGGCAGGTTCCTTGCGCTTTAAATCTTGCGGAAGGGCTTCAAGCTAGCTCCTCCCACCCACCGGGTGGTAAAATCTCGGCTCCGCCCATGACACCAGATCTAGCCCGCTGGAAGCCAGGTTGTGCGTCGAGCCGGGGAGGTCGGGTGGGTTGTGGATGAACAACATATACCATTCCTAGAACTCCTGTTACTTCTAGGGACATGGATATGTTGTTCTATCCACACTTACTGGCAGACTCCTAGCAGTTCTCTGGGAGGGGAGGCAAGGCGCACACCCCTACTTAGGAATAAAGACTGGAGAACCGAGGTCCCAAAACCAGCATCCCGGCGTGACTCAAGGTCGATGTGGTAGTGGGTAATGAAGGTGTGTGCTGACTTCCAGGTAGCAGCCCTGCAGATTTCCTAGATAGGGATGTCCCTGGAAGCAACCACCGAAGCAGCGGTATGGTGGGTAGAATGAGCTCTTATCCCTCTGGGGGGCTCCATGCCCGCCGACCTATAGCAGAGATCTATGCAGGAGGTGACCCACCTGCCTATCGTCCGCTTGGCTGCAGGTCTGCCAGGTGCGGCTTCAGCATAAGTGACAAACAGCTGGCGAATCTCTCCCCAAACTTCAGCAGTCCGCTCCTTATAATAAGAGAGCGCTCGTCTAGGGTCCAGAGTATGAAGCCTATATTCAGCCTCCGAGTTGTGATTGGGGTAGAACACTGGCAGAGTCAACACCTGGTTAAGGTGAAACTCCGACACCACCTTCGGAAGGAATTTAGGGTGGGGCACAGGACAACTTGTCCCTGTGGAAGACCAAATAAGGAGACTTGATGGAAAGCGCCTGGAGCTCACCCATCCTTCTGGCTGACGTGATAGCCACCAAGAAGGCGGTCTTCCACGACAGGTGAGAGATGTCACACCTGTGCACTGGTTCGAATGGCTTGCCCATGAACTTAGCCAATACCAGCAGCAGATCCCACGGAGGTGGAAGTTCTCGCACCGGAGGGGATATGTGATCAAGGCCTTTGAAAAAGCGCCCGACTACCTTCTCCTGCATCACAGACTGCTTTCCGGCCCGCGCCCGGTAAGCAGAGATGGCTGCCAGGTGCACCTTAAGGGTTGTCGAGCGAAGCCCATGCTGAGAAAGGGACCATAGGTAGTCCAGAATGCTGGCCAAGGAGCAGGAGGAAGGGTCCAACCCCTTATCCTGACACCAAATGGAGAATCTCTTCCATTTGAAGGCACAGCATTTTCTGGTCGACTCCTTACGGGATGCCTCAACAACGTTGAGGACCTCGTCGGAAAGACCCAAGGCCTGGAACTCTAGCCGCTCAGGAACCAGGCCGTCAGGTGCAGGGATTGAAGGTCCGGGTGGAGTACCTTCCCTTGGTTGACTGAGATTAGGTCCGGGTGGGCTGGAAGCTGCCTTGGGAGCCTGGAGCTGAGGCTGAGGAGATCTGGATAGCAGAACTAGCAGGGCCAGTCTGGGGCTACCAGAATTACCTGCCTTGTTCCTGCTGCTAGAGAAGCACCTTGTGGATCAAGAGAAATGGGGAAAGGCATAGAAGAGGCCTGGGGTCCACGGCCTCGAGAAGGCATCCCCCTGCAGCAAGCCCTGCTGAGGGGGGCGGACATGAAACAGCCTCAGCTTCGCATTCTCCCTGGAGGCAAACAGGTCCACCTGAGGTGTGCCCCAGTGGAAGGACAGATTGTGTACTACCTCCGTCAGGCGAGACCACTCGTGAGATGCAGCACGTATCCAGCTTAGGGCATTGGCCAGAGTGTTGGAGGCTCCCGCCACATGCATTGCTAGGAGATCCGCCTCCAGACTGCTCATGAGGGACCAAGTGTGGAGAGCTTCCTTGCATAGGGGCAAGGAGTGCGCCCCGCCCTGGCGGTTTAGATAGTACATGGTGGTGGTATTGTCTGTCTTGACCTGGACCACTTGACTCCGTACAAACGGAGCGAAGGCAGTGAGGACTAGTCGGACCGCTTGAAGCTCCAGCAGGTTGATGTGGCATCGAGACTCCTAAGGGGACCAGAGGCCATGCGCTCTGTGCTCCCCCAGATGGGCACTCCAACCCAACAGAGAGGCATCGGTCGTTAGAATGACAGTCGGCTCGGGGTTGACAAATGGGATGCCCTCCTGCAGATGAGCTGGAACGATCTATCACTGGAGAGCGTTCCACATCTCCTGGGTCACCGCCACTGGCTGGTCCAGAGGACCGGAGCGCTGTGACCGTTGACGGGCCAGTCCCACTGAAGGGGACGCATGTGCCAGCGGGCCCAACGGACCACGCTGGTGCAGGCTGCCATGAAGCCCAGGAGGCGCAGGAAGTCCTGGGCAGGGCGCAATTGCCCAACCAGAAATGACTGGGCAAAGGAGGAAAGAACCTCGGCCCTGTCCGCCGGGAGCCGTGCTCTGGCTCGAAGAGAGTCGAGCTCTGCCCTGATGAATTGAATCACCTGCGTTGGCACGAGTTCCGATTTGGCCTCGTTGATGAGGAGGCCAATCTGAGAGCAGACCTGGAGGGCCAGATCCCTGGACTGCTCCATCTCCAGCCTGGAGGGGGCTGCAATCAGCCAGTCGTCCAGGTAAGGGTACACCTGGACCCTTCGGCGCCGCAGGAATGCTGTCACCACTGCCATGCATTTGGTGAAGACCCTGGGAGCTAAAGAGAGGCCGATGGGCATGGCCCGGAACTCGTAGAGGGACCCCTCTGCTCTGAAGCGAAGGAATCGCGGGTGGGACGGACGGATTAGGACGTGAAAGAACGCTGGCCCTGAGGTCCAGAGAGAACAGAACCACATGCCTCGCTCCAAGGATGGAATGATCTGTACCAGAGTGACCTAGCCTGAAGGTTCGAGACCTTAGAACTTGTTTAGTCGTAGGTCTAGAATGGGGCGCCAGCCCCTGTCCGCTTCGGGACCAGGAAATACTGGACACAAACCCTGGGTCTGGTGGAGGATCAGTCACCCTTGATCACCTCCTTTTGGAGGAGCACAGCAATGTCTGCTCGATGAGCCGACAGAGGGCTGGGACCCCACAGCCCCATGAGGGGGCACGCTCGATAGGGTGGGGCCTGCTCGATTCCAGAGGCAGACCTTTCCCTACCACTTCCAACACCCAGCGGTCTGCGGTGATAGTGGACGAGGCGGTAAAGAAGTGCGGAGTCGCCCTCAAGCGCAGGAGCCTGGGATGACGAGGCTGGGGGTGACACCCCTCAACCAGTCACTGGGCAGGCTTGGAGGAAGGACTGGCCGAGGGACCTCCTGGGCCTTTTCCTCCCAGTTTCCTGCTGGAGGAAGCTGCAGACTTGGCTTTGGGGTGCCAAGTGCGAGCCTGCTGGCCCTGATGCTGGTGTTGCTGGGCCGGACGTGCCGCAAGGGCAGAAAGTCGAAAGGAAAAATTACTCACCTTAGTAATGTTGTTTCTTCTAATGGAGTCTTGCTATATTATAGACATTAGCAGTTTGATCCAGCTCTAGAACTGCCCGGAGGAAATGGTTAAAACCATTCCAAAATAGAATTTTGGCACAGAGCAGCTCTATCTGTGTCATTTCAAACCTGAACTGTCAGATCTTTACGAGCCAAACTCACTAAGGTCTGTGTGGAAGCTGTAACCTACACTAGCCAAATGGCTACCTAAATAATAACAACCATTGATGGTCCCAACACCCAAGACTCAAGTCAGGGGACCAGAAATACTAACACCATTCTAATAATATGAAAATGGAACATAAGTACAATAAAACACACACACGCGTACACATACACATCCCCAAAGGGGACAAAATGCTAACAGGACATAAGTGGTGCCCACACTAAGTTGCCGCACCCCACCAAGCAGAGGTTCTGAGAAGGGCAGGTTGGGGGAGGTCTATAATATAGCAGGACTCCATTAGAAGAAACAACATTACTAAGGTGAGTAATTTTTCTTCAAACAACATGAAGTCTATATTATAGACATTAGCAGAATACACAGCAGTACCTCCATGGAGGAGGAGCAGAACCTGCTTAGGAATAGGCTCTGAAGAACAGCTGTGTTAAACCGAGCATCTCTCCTGGCCTGGACATCCAGGGAGTAATGCTTGGTAAAAGTGTGCACTGCTTTCCAAGTAGCAGCCTGGCAAATCTCTAATAAAGGGATATCTCTGGCAGCAGCTAGAGACGCAGCTACCCCTGGTAGAATGAGCCCTCAAACTGGGGGCTCTGCCCACTTTCTGATAACAAATTGGATACAAGAGACAATCCACCTGGCTATTGATCTCTTAATGGCAGGTTGCCTTTCCCAACTTCACCATAGGTAAGGAAAAGTTGGAGGGATTTGAACCTCAGACCTTTGCATCGCCTATATAATAACTAAGAGCTCTCTTAACATCCAGGCTGTGCAACCTCCTCTCACCCAAGAGGAGTGATCAGTGAAAATACTGGAAGGGAGATAGATTGATTAAGATGAAATCTGAAACCACCTTCGCAAAACTTCCTATTAGTCCTAAGGACTACCTTATCCCTGTGGAAAGAAATAAAGTCAGTCTCCACTGATAAGGCTTTGCAATTCACTTATGCGCCTGGCAGAAGTGATAGCCACTAGAAAACAGTTTTCCAAGTTAGGTACTTAAGCTCTGCAGAAGACAGAGGTTCAAAAGGGGGTTGCATTAACTGGGCAATGCAAACATTAAGGTCCCAAGCAGGGGCCGGTTCCCGAAAGGGAGGATTAGTATGGAGTAATCCCTTAAAAAACTTGGAAAACACAGGATGAGAGGAAAGAGGGGATGACTTTCCTGCAGACACAAAAGCAGACACAGCTGCCAAATGAACTCAGGGTAGCTGGTCTGAGACCCAAGGAATTAAGATGTACCATGTAATCTAACAAAATGGGCAATTCAGCAGATTTTGGGGAAATATTTTTCCCAGCATACCAAATGGAAAACCTTTTCCATTTAGAACTATAAGTAGCTCTAGTGGAAGGCTTTCTGGAAGCCTTTAGGATCTCAAGAACACCCTGAGAGAGGTGTAAATCAGCAAACTCTAACTCCTCAAGAGCCAGGCCTTGAGGTTGAGGGATTGAGGTCCGATACCAAACCCTTCCCTGGGCACAAGTCAACAGATTGTGAATCCTGGGAGGCACAGGGAAGATGGACTGTCAGAGACAGAAGGAGTGGGTACCAGGGCTGCCTGGCCCAATCCGGGCAATCAGAATCACCCTGCAAGGCTGAGATCTGATTTTGACTAGTACTTTGAATAGGAGAGAAAGGAGGGAAAGCATAGAGAACTTCCTCCCAATCCAGAAGAAGGGCATCCAGGGAACTGAGCCCAGCACTGGAGGCCTGCAACAGAACAGAGGAAGTTTGTGATTGTCTGGGGCTGCAAAAGATCTATCTGAGGGATGCCCCACCTGGCAGAAACTATCCCCAGCACTTGAGGATCCAGGGACCATTCGTGATGGCCCTGGGAAATCCTGCTGAGGGCATCCGCTAGGACACTGTCCTTCCCTGGAAGATGAACTGCTATGAGGGAAGTGTTCAGGGAATAGGCCAGAGACCACAACTTCATTGCCTCGGAGCACAAGGCCGAAGACCGAGTGCCCCCCTGTTTGTTGATGTACCACATTGCTGTGGTGTTGTCTGTTCTGACTTGTATCACCTTGTCGTGGACAGATGCAGAAAAAGCTTGAAGAGCTAAAAAGACAGCTCTGAGTTCCAGCAAATTGATGTGGAGCAGAGATTCCTGGGGGGACCAAACTCCCTGAGTGGAAAGGTCGCCCATGTGGGCTCCCCAACCCAGAAGGGAAGCATCTGTAGTGAGAGTCAAGTCGTGAGAAGGGGAAATGAAGGGGACCCCCGCCTAATTTGCTCTGATCCTGCCACCACTGGAGAGCTAGGATCAAGGTTCGAGTCACTGGGACCAACTTGGAATGGGGGTCTCTTCTCTGAGACCAGAAGGTTCTCAAGTGAAACTGAATGTCTCTCATCTGAAATCTGGCTCCCTGCACAACAGCTGTGGATGGAGCCATGTGCCCCAGGAGCTGCAGAAAGTGTCTTGCTGGTCGAGAGACCTGCAGAGTGAAGGAAGAGGCCAGAGCCACTAAATTCCTTACCCTTTCTTGGGAAGAAAGGTTCTGGCTAGCTTGTGTCCAATTCTGCCCCTATAAAGGTGAGTACCTGGACTGGTTCCAGAACCGACTTTGGTAGGTTTAGCAGAAAACCCAGGGAGGTGAGAAGCTGCTGGATGACCTGCAGGTGAGATTTTACCTGTTCTGGGGACTGGCCTACAATGAGCCAGTCGTCTAGATAGGGAAAACAGCAATCCTCTGCCTCCTTAAGTGGGCCACTGCCACTGCTAGACACTTTGTGAATACCCTCGGAGCAGAGGTAAGGCCAAGGGCATTGCTCTTGAACTGGTAATGACCTGAGGGCAGTTCAATCTGAGGTACTTTCGATGGGATCTTCTGATTAGGACATGGAAATAGGCATCCTTGAGGTCCAGGGAGGCTAGCCAGTCCCTGGCCTTAGAGAAGGTAAAATCATTGCCAGAGTTACCATTTTGAACTTTGGTTTCAAAAGATGCTTGTTCAGATATCTGAGATCTAAAATGGGCCGCCACTCTCCTGTCTTTTTGGGTAAGGAAGTATCTGGAATACAGACCCCTGCCCTGATGCAGGGGAGGAACCCTTTCTACTGCTCTGAGAGCTAACAGGGATGAGACCTCTGTTTCCAGAGCGGAGGGTCTCTGAAGCACTTGCAGGTAGAAAGTCTGCTTCTCAACTTGGGAAACTTTTTGAAGCTGAGAACCAGACCCTGGCTTACTACTTCCAGAACCCACTTGTCTGAGGTTAAAGAAGCCCAATTCCTGACTGAAGTAAGCCAGCCTGCCCCCACTGGTACAGGAGAATGGCCCTGGGCACCCCATCAGGGTGCCTGTTTCGAGGAGCTTTAGGCTGGGGGTGGGAGCAGGTCTGCCCACCCCTCGCCTGCCCCTGCCTCTGAAGAAACCCTCTGAGCATAGGCAGAGGAGGCCTGAGTCTGGTAGAAAGGCCTGTGAAAGGCCTACCCTACCCCTGGGGGCATGCCTTGAGGAGTGGCTTGCCTCCTTAGCCTGGGCGCCTTGTAAGTAGTCCTATATTCATCCATCTTCTTCATGTAGTTCTCTGTCTGCTCTCCAAACAGAGAATTTCCCACCACAGGAAAATCCAAAGACTTAGTCTGGGTATCCTGTGACAAACTAGTACACCTGAGCCAGGCCAACCTACGAAAAGCTACAGATGTGGCCATGACCCTAGAGGAAACATCAACAACATCCACAGCAGCATGAAACTGAACCTTAGAGGCTTCAATGCCATCAGCAGCCACCTGTTCTAGTTCACTAGCCAGCTGGCCATGGGCCTGCTTGGCCAATTGCATAACAGTATCCCATCTAGATTTCTGATACCTAGCTACATAAGCCATATAATTTGCTTGCCTGAGTCCCAGAGAGGCTGCCATATACTGTTTTTTTTTTTTTTTTTGCCATGGCATCAATCTTCCTGGAATCCTTGTCAGGAGGATGTGAAGCCAAGGGAATATTAGCTTTATCACAGGCAGCAGCCTGAACTACCCCAACATGACTGCATTGCTGAGAAAGGAATTCTGTATCAGGGCCTGACAATGTATACCTTCTGTCCATCTTTTATCTACAGGAGGCACAGAATTAGGAGCTTTTAAAATTTTAATTGTTTGTTTCCTAAAAGACTTATGTAAAGGAATAGACAATCTCCTAGACTCTGGAATATCCATCATTTCTACAAAATCAGGCTCCTCTTGCTCATCCACAGCCTCTTCTAAAGGAAGCTGGAGGGTTTCAGCAACTTTTTTATAAAACATAAAATGAGATGGGGACTCAGACAGCATAGGGGGAGATTCTAAAGGTCTGTCTGGGGAGATGTCCGGTTCAATGGGCACACCCAGACCTTCCCAGCCACATTCATACTGTTCATAATCTCCTCCCTCCTCTGGTTCATAAAATTCCTCAATATCATAATCCTGAACCACTGGGATCGGACTAACCGACCTTTACCAGATAGTGGTAGTTCGACGGACCTTGAGACAGTGACTGGACAATTTGTATGGCTTTGTTATCTCTGCAGCAGTTGGAGAAGGAATTTGACTCCAGACCTGCTGATTTTCTTGTTTTTCTTTGCCCGAGGAAGTCTGGCCCTGGTCAGAGAGCACTCCTCTGGTTCGGTTGACACCAACCGGGCTGGCCATCCGGGTCAGCGGACTTTGGCCTCGTCCCTGAGCCTGCCCAATCTTTTTTCAGGGTGGCTGCAGGAAATTTTACATACCTGGCAGTCTGACTGGAGGTGGTCAAACCTCAGACAATAACACATGGGTGTGTGGGTCAGCCTTGGCAAAGACTTCCCACAAACATCACAGTGTTGAAACCAGTGGGCCGGTTTTCTTTGGGTTTCTCAGACATAATGCCAGCCTAACCAAAACTCTGTCCCTTTTAACGGCAGTGCCAGGCAAGACACCCTTTATCGGTTTCTAACCGTCATTTGTATTGGAAAAACGTAATAAATCCGCTTTTTTTAGAACCGATAAGAACCGGAACCGCACTCTTAAATAGTAACTTTTAGTTTTAAATGAGTTTTAACCCACTGATCGGTTCAAAACCAACCGATAACTTCACAAGTTCCACACAGACAAAACCTTCATTTACTTACGGTTACCACAGATAGAGCTTGAACCGAACGGTTTTGTGGTTAAAATAAAACTATTCTCGGTTAAATCCAACCGAGAAAACACTTTTTAAACCGAGAAATGAACCAAGCAGAAGGAGAAATCTCCGGAGCGACTGTTCACTGAGGCGGAGTAAAGAATCTGACAGTTCAGGTTTGAAATGACACAGATAGAGCTGCTCTTGTGCCAAAATTCTATTTTGGAATGGTTTTAACCATTTCACTCCGGGGCAATTCTAGAGCTGGATCAAACTGCTAATGTCTATAATAAAGCAAGACTTCATGTTGTTTGAAGGACTTATGCTGCTGTTGGTGGCCTTTGTCCTTCTGGGCAGATGTGACTGAGTCCAAGGTGGCATTGACTTCTCGATCCTCTGCAAGTGACCCTCCACCCGGACCGAACAAGTCGGGTACCCAGGAAGGGAACGCCTGCCAGCTTGTGCTGGGTATCCGCCGTGAAGGTGGAGATCGCAGCCAGCTCTGCGGTGAATGGACACTGCGGCCGCTACTGACCGGGCACAAGAGTCTCCAATGTCAAGAGCAGTTTGGAGCTGTTGCTTTGCCACCGCCCTTCCCTGATCCCACACCTGCTTGACCGTAGTCTGGAGGTCAGCTGGGAGATGAGGAATCACCTCATCCAGGGTGCCTAAAAGGGTGGGGGAAAAGTGTGCCATCAGTATGGCCGAACTGGCCTGACGAAGGCCTAAGGAGGACGCAGCGTAAACTTTACCGCCGAGTAGTCCAGTTTCTTGACTCTTTATCCGTGGCTTGTACATCGCCCAGAGCGCTTCCGAGCACCGGAAAACACTGTCGGTCACCAACCCTCCACAGAGGGTGCTCCGAGAACTGGAGGAGCCGGTGTGGAACAGCATACTTCCTGGATATCCTGGCCGAGGGAGCTGGACAAGAAGCCGGCCACTGCCATAGCTCCAGGGCCAGGCCAACAATGGCTTCGGACACAGGAAAGGCCTCCGTTGGAGAATCCCCTTGGTCCAGTATCTCCGTGAGGGGATACTTGGCCCGCTTTGACACAGGTTCGAGCTTCATCCCAGTAGATTCTGAGATGAGCCGAAGTAATCCCATGAACGAGGATGGGCTCTTGTCCACCGACTGTCCCCCAGAGGACTCCAAGTCGAGAGGCCTGGCGAACAGGGAAGAGTCATCGTCAGACTCCGAGCAGTCTGCAAACAGCTGCCGAGGGCCTGAGCCACCCTCCACCTGCTGAGGGCAATCGGAAGTGAGGGTGACCGACAACCGATGGGGCAACCCATGACCTGACCGGGAATCCTTGGTCAAGCCCCAGTTTTGGTTGTGGAGGCAGGGTTCCACCACGATGGGTGGTGCAGCTGGTTTCGCAGAACAACCGCGCCGCTTCAGCTCCTCGATGACCATGAGAGGTTGTTTCAGCCACTCGGGTGACAGCCACTTAATGGCGGGAAGGGACGGAGTCGGCTTGCTCCCGACAAAAGGAGCTGCTGCCACATCAGATCCTCATACGCCCGACAACTTGAGCTAGAGCCTATCCTCCAAGGAGGACGATGATGAGGATGAGCGCACCGCATCCTCAGTGCCGACCGAAACAGCTGATGTCAGCGGATCGGCTGGACCGAGGAGGTCCGAGACCAAGATCCTCAGTGTTTCTGAGGGGTGGTCTGGGAGGGAGCGGGGAAACCTGTTCCTCCCCGCTCAGGGACCTTAAGCAGGGACTCCGCACAGGAGGCAGGCAAGTCTCGTTTCCACCGGGAACCAGTGAAGATGGGTTGTCGGCTTCTCCAGTCAACAGCCCGTCCAACGGTCGAGAAAATCTCGACTGCATCGACGGGTGTCTTGGCCGCTGACCTGACGGGGACACTGTGAAGCCAGCGGCCTTAGCCGCAGCCTCGACCGGGTTGAGTGTCGATTATCCGGGAAGGGGATCTCCGCCCCACAAACGCTGACGGTGGACTTACCCATTGAGTCCTTTTTTGGACTGAGAGGAGTGCCCGGCTGGCCCATCTCCTTTAGTAGAGAGGATCTCAAAGCTCCTTAAATGAAGCAGAGTAGGAGAGCCCAAGGAGAGCGGTATAAATGCAACCGAGGAAGAAGAAGATGCGGCCTGGTCCGCCTCCTCCTCGAGGGCGATGATTTGCTCAGCCGAGCCCGCTGCCGGACACCGCCCAACGGGCCTCCTTCGACTTAACCGAGGAATACGCCTCTTGGGGTGCCCAAGTTGAAGTCTGCCAAGGCACGGCCTGAGAACGCTGACCGAGAAGGACCTGCACAATTGCAGGCCAGTGGATCGTGGTTCGAGCCTACAGTAAACGACGCGGAGCGCCGGATCGGTCTGAGACATCATCTGCCCACAAGGGCACCGCCAAATCGGGAGTCGATTTGTCCATCGCAGCCGCGGAGGAAGAAAAAGACCGAAGTCTAGAAAATTTAAGAATGAGTTTCGGTTTAACCAACGAGTTAGGATCCAGGCCTAAAACACAGAGCACTAAGGAGGGAACCTGAGCTTCCAAGCAGTAAGGAAGATCCGGCGTCATGTGGCGGAGCTGAGAGTTTTACCACCTGGGTGGGTGGGAGGAGCCAGCTTGAAGACCTTATAGACTTGCAAGATTTAAAGCGGCAAGGAACCTGCCAGTAAGTGTGGATAGAACAACATATCCATGTCCCTAGAAATAACCATTAGGACCGAGTCCCAGGCAGTACAAGGATATTTATAGAATCATAGACAAGTGACGGCAGAAAGAAAAAAATTACTTACCATAGTAATCTTGTTTCTTCTAGGAGATACTCCAATATTCATAACTCTTATGCAGTATGCCTTTAAGCCAAATCTGCCCAGAGATGGAACGTTATGCTAACGATGGAATCATTGGCACGTGCCACTTTTTCAAATGCTGCCACCCATCAACTGCCTACCTTCTAACCCTCAGATTTTGCGGATGCCTGACAAGACAGGGCCAAAGAGGAATTTAATAATTAACACTTTTAATAACAATAATAAACACCTAAAAAAACTCCAACAGGAGGGAAAAAAATCTACCAAAACACCCCCCAGTGTCAGAATCACCTGAAGAGTCTAAAACCAATGAAAACACAGTTCCAAATATAAAAGCCAGAGTGTGGCACACATACCCCTGGTAATACAGTGTGGAGTGCAGAGGCCACTGATTCTAGCAGGGGAGGCAGGGTGGGAGAGTTATGGATATTGGAGTATCCCCTGGAAGAAACAAGATTACTATGGTAAGTAAAACAGATTACTCACCTGTAACAGTAGTTCTAGAGGTAGGTATGTTGTTCATCCACACTTCTTGACACTGTCCCTTTCCCTTTAAATCTGCGGAAGGTCTTCAAGCTGGCTCCTTCCACCCACCTGGGTGGTATAACCCCGCTCAGCCCCATGACACCAGATCTTAGCCGCTGGAAGCCAGGTGTAAAAGGCCGAAGACGGGAGGTTGGTGGGTCCGTGTGGATGAATAACATATACCACTCCTAGAAATGAAAATTACGTATCTACCGTGAATTTTGATATTCTCTTGTATCTTCACCATTCACTACTGCTTGGTTAAGAGCCGAGGCGCTGCACCGCCACGGGAGTTTTTTTTTTTTGAGTCAGCTCCAATGGCACCACTCGAGAGCGACGCGCTGCGTCATGCGCGAGGGGCGGCTGTTAGGTGCCGCAGACTCCTCCTTCATCTCAGTTCCGGTAGCCGGAGAGGCGAAAACAAAGGGTAGGGAAAAAGGAGAGCGAGGCAAGAGAGCCGAGGGACAGAAAAAGGAAAAGATATAAACTGAAAAAGGAATAAGCCGGTAGAAAACAGAGAGAGGAAAGAGAATTCCTACCCTAAGGGACCGCAGGGCCTCCTCTCTGGGGCGTCTCTAAGGGAGGAACAGATACAGAGAAAGAGAAAAGGAAGAAGAAGAAGAAAAGGAAGAAAATAAGGTATTCTGGGAGGGAGAAGACTGCCCATAGACGGCATTGGTTAGAGGCTTATAAGCTTGGAACCAAAAACAAGGAGCAAGAATCCCTCTTGATAGGACTGAGAGAAGGCTCAACTGAACCGCCTGTACAGATTGGACACAAAGGGCAGATTCTCTAACCTCCTAACATGCCAACTCCCACACTCTAGCTGAGAGCTCACAGACTGCCGGGCAGAAAACTGTTCCAGAAAGAGGCCCAACTAGGAAGGGATTAAGCCCCTTAGCACCCTGTTAAGTGCTAACACAGAAGTGTAAGGGGGAAGGGTTAAGCCCTATGGAAGGCAAGTTTGTATGAAAGGATAGGGTGGGAACTCAGACTCCCTGAATGCAAGGCAAGAACAATCGCTCAAGGCTAAGAAGTGCCAGAAGCACCAGCCAGAATGAGCTGACAATAATAACACCTGCCAGGGGGAATCTAAATTTTTGAGGCCGAGCCAAAGGAACGGTCTCCAAAGCTGTGAACTGAGCCGCAGTTAAGCTGCCCAGAGGTCACACCCTAGGGACAGACAGAAAGAGTTCCCTCAGAATGGGTGAAAAAGACTGTACTTGTTCCTCTTTACCTTGAGGAAAAAAGATCCATTCGAGAAGAACGGAAAACAGAAAGATTTATTTATTTATTTTTGTATAAAGGCCAAGGAAGGGAGAAGAACGAGACGGGGGGAGGAGACGCCACAGTAGGAGGCCACTGAGGGGAAGGTGGGCGGGTATCAGTAATGAATGGTGAAGATACAAGAGAAGATCAAGAATTACGGTAGGTAGGTAATTTTCATATCTTCCCTCGTCAGTCTTCACCATTCATTACTGCTTGGGTGAGTGCCAAGCCTCCCCTAAGGAGCAAGGCCCCCAGCCTCCTGTTGGTGAGAAACAGAAGGGAAGACCCTGGGCTAATCAAGAGAGAAGCCTATGGGGAGAAGAGCTAGGAGTTGTCCCCCGAGGATGGGGAGACGGAGGAAGCCCCTGCAGAAGTCTCCTAGCTCTGGAGAAAAAGAGGCGGGTTCCCCGGAAAGCGGAGTGAATCACCCTACGCCAGGCCAGGGGTGACGACCTTGATAGACGAAGCCATGACGTCCGTCTAATACAGATCGCTGTTCCTGCAAGCCTGGAAGCCACCTCACTGGCGTCATAAGATGCCCTTGCTTGGTGTCTTGCCAGCTCCAGGCCTATAGCAGAGAGGGCAATAGCTTGTCTGGTTTGCTCCGTATCAGGCATTGATGCTAAGATTTGGGAAAGCATCGACCACAAATGCCTACTGTAGGCAACATGGTGGGCCTGATGAGATGCAATGCAAGACATCGCATGAGAGGAAGAAAACACTCTTCGCCCCCACCGGTCAAACTGTAGAGAATCTGAGTCCGGTGGACGGTCGTGCGCCAGGCGGCGGCGCCTGGAGGGAGTCTCTAGGTATGCCAATCCCGAGGGTGGGTTGGGGAGAGTACCTAGGGATTCCGATGGGGCACAATACCTACGTTGGCAGTCTGCTGGGGCTGGAGAAAGGGTGGCTGGCGACTGCCAGGAACGGATAGACGCCTCCTGGAAGGGAACAGGCCAGGATAGTACCACCAAATGCTGGGCACTGAATTAGCCAAGGAATTCACGCATCTCCCGTTCAGTACTATCATGCCTAACATAGGAAATCTGAAGATCCCTCACCATCCTCGAAAGGAATCGCTGATATTCAATGAAATCAGCATCGAAGGAGAGATAAGCAGTGGGTTCCTCTCCCTCAGAGGAGGGAGACGAGGATGATGGAGAGCTTGAGTGTCCAGAGGACTCCTGGGCCAGTGGGATGGCGAAAATCCGCTCATTCATGCACCTAACATATGAGGGAAGGCCGCAGAACCTCTGAACGTCTCCCAGGATAACGGGCCCGTGGGACCGACATGGCCTGGGTGTGTGTGTGTGTGGCTGCAGAGGAATGGGAGAAGGACACCTACGGCGAGGCAAATGTCCTCTACTGGCACTCTGAAATCCGGGAAACGGAGCCCGAGCTGGCGGGATCCCGGACAATAGACCAGGTCGCAAAACGGAACCCTGAGGATGTGAAGCCTGAAAGAGCCCAGTAGGGGATCCTCCCCTGTGACGAACCTGGGACTTCATGGATCCAGAAGGGCAGCCCACAGCAACGCCACCAGAGGGGTCCCTGGGGTCCAGGAGGGAAAGACGGGGCCCAGTGCTACGGCTCCGACCCGCACCCGGAGGGGTGGTAGGTAGTGACCGAAACGCCTGAACCTTGCCCCTCGACCCCTCGGACTCCGAACGCCCTCCTCGACCCCAGTGACCCCCACCGAGGGGTGGCAGCACCAGGGTCGGAGCTGCCACTAACCCCTCAGGAGGGAGGCCCTCCCTCCACCCCGCCCATCCCCCCCAGGGACCCCAGCCTGGGGGCCTCAGGAGGATGGCAGCGAGACAGAAGAATAGGCGCGCCCGGGCGCCTAGCACCTCGTGCCACTGGACACCCGACTCCGAACAGCCAGGGTGGGTCCATGTCCAGAGTCATCATCCGAGGAGGAAGAAGATCAGCTGGACCACAATACTGGCAACCCAGTTCTCCAGTGAAGCAGGCGCCGCAAATGGCTGGAGCTGACCCGCGCGCCCCGTCAACACCTAGGCCTGGCCGGCTCCGAACCCTTGGCACCACCCGGCACTGGGACCCCACTCGGCACCGGCCAGAAGAGCTAACTCGCCTGTGGCGCAGAGCCAACACAGGCGCCCAAGGACAGCCGCCGATCCAAACGGCCGAGGGCTGCATCGAGGGTCCACCGATGCTGGGCCCAGCAGACATGGGCCTCGACATTGGGGGAGCCTGCACCTCCGAGGAGGTGACTGCCGAGGCGGTGTCCCCGCTGCGGCCCCGCGAGGGACCTCAGCATTCCTCCGACACCGCAAAAGAAGCTTCCTCTTCGACAAGAGAAGATGAGGAAGCTTCCTCCTCTACAGACCATATAGACCTGAGAGGGGACCCAGAGGAAGTGTCTAGAGACCTCACCTGGGAATCCCTGGAGCGGCGCCGTCCCCCAAAAGTCGGCGGGGCCTTGCCGATCTTGAACGCGTGGACTTCTAGGACGCAACGGTCCATCGAGAAACAGGCGTCGCACGCATCCATATCATGGTTGGGTCCCAGGCAACGAAGACAAACATCATGCCGGTCCGAGACAGAAAAATGCCAGCCACAGGAGCACCGCATGCATAGGGACGCGGCCTGCCTTCGACTTTACGTTTGCTCTCCGAACCTGACATGATGCGAAAAATTTAGACTAAAACAGCAAAGCCTTTACTGCGATAGAAGTAATAAACAGAACGGTCTTACCGGGTGACGGCATTGAGAGAAGTAGAAGGAGGAGTCTGGCTTGTTTGACGCAGAAGGCCTAACTTTACTATCTGCGCAGCAGGTGCAGCCTCGACGGCGGGAGAAACAGAACTGAGATGAAGGAGGAGTCTGCGGCACCTAACGGCTGCCCCTTGCGCGCCAGCGCAGTGCGTGGCTCGAGAGGCGGCGCGCCGTTGAGCCGACTCCAAAAATCTCTGCATCGGGTGCGCCTCCGCTCTAACCTAAGCAGTAATGAATGGTGAAGACTGACAAGGAAGATCTACTGTTACAGGTGAGTAACCTGTTTTCTAGGGTCGTGGATATGTTGTTCATCCACACTTCTTGGCAGACTCCTAGCAGTTCTCCAGGAGGAGGGAGGCAAGGCACCCCCCCCCTTCAATACTTACTTGGGGAACAGAAATTGGAGAACTGAGGCCCCAATACCAGCATCCCGGCGTGACTCAAGGTCGATGTGGTAATGGGTGACGAAGGTGTTTGTTGACTTCCAGGTAGCAGCCCGACAGATTTCCTGTATGGGGATGTCCCTGGAAGCAGCCACCGATACAGCGGTAGGGCGGGTGGAATGAGCTCTTAACCTTCTGGGAGGCTCCTGCCTGCCAGTCGTACTATAGACTTATACAAGATGTAATCCATCTTTGATCATCTGCTTGCTGTAGGTCTGCCAGAAGCGGCTTCAGCGTAGGTGACAAATAGCTAGCGAACTTCTCCCCGAATTTCTGCCATCCTCTCCTTATAATAGGAGAGAACTCGTCTCAGGTCCAAAGTATGGAGCCTGTACTCTGCCTCTGAAGTATAACTGTTGTAGTACACCGGCAGAGTCAACACCTGGTTAAGATGAAACTCTGACACCACCTTCGGAAGGAATTTCGGGTGGGGGCGCAGGACAACCTTATTCCTGTGGAAGCCCAGATAAGGGAAGTCCACCGAGAGCACCTGGAGCTCCCCAGTCTTTCTGGCAGACATGATAGCCACCAGGAAGGCCGTCTTCCACAAGTGTGATAACTCACACTTGTGCATTCGTTCGAATGGCTTGCCCATGAGCTGTGTCAAGACCAGCAGCAGAACCCAAGGAGGTGGAGGGTCACGCACCGGAGGGGATATGAGGATCCCGGCCTTTGGAAAAGCGCCCAAACACTGTCTCCTGCGCCAATGTCTGCTGACTGGCCTGCGCTCGGTAAGCAGAGATGGCCGCCAGGTCCACCCTAAGGGTCGATGACCAAAGACCCCCTTTGAAGAGCGACCAAAGGTAGTCTAGAATGTCAGCCACTGGGCAGGACAGAGGGTCCAGGCCCTTGCCCTGACACCAAAGGCAAAACCTTTTCCATTTGTAGGCGCAACACTTCTTGGTCGACTCCTCCTTGGATGCTTCCACTACCGTGAGTACATTCTCGGAGAGGCCCAAAGCCTGGAATTCTAGCCGCTCAGGTACCAGGCTGTCAGGTGCAGGGATTGAAGGTCCGGGTGAAGAACCTTCTCCTGATTGACAGAAATCAGGTCCGGGCATGCTCTAGGAGATCTGCCTCCAGTCGGCTCACAAGTGTCCAGACGCTGAGTGCTTCATACAACAGCCGGGAGGCGTGCCGCCTGCTTGTTGAGGTAGTACATGGTCATTGTGTTGTCCGTCTGGACTTGAAACCACTTGACCCTGAAGCTGAGGGTGAACGCTGACAGCTCTGAGCTCCAATAGGTTGATGTGGTAATTGGATTCTTGGGGTGCAGAACCGGTGGGCCCTGTTGTCCCCATGTGGGCTCCCCAGCCCACGAGTGTGCATCGATCATGAGGATGACCGTTGGCTCGGATGAACAAACTGGATCCCTTCCTGCAACCTGTCTAGGACGATCCACCACTGGAGAGCATCCCACATCTTCTGGGTCACAGTGATCAGCTGGTCGAAATGACCTAGGCGCATAGTCCACTGGGCGGCCAGCTCCCATTGAAGGGGGCGTATACGCCACCGGGCCCAATGGACCACGGAGGTGTAGGCTGCCATGTAACCCAGAAGTCGCAGAAAGTCCTGGGCAGGGTGCAGTTGCCCAACCAGAAATGATTTGGCAAAGGAGGAGAGAACCTCTGCCCTGTTCGCTGGGAGTCGGGCTCCACCTCGATGCAACACATCACCTGAGAAGGCACGAGTTCCGACTTGGCCTTGTTGATCAGGAGGCTGAGTTGGGAGCAGGTCTGGAGGGCCAGGTCTCTGGACCTCTCCACCTCCTGTTGGGTGAAACCTGCTAAGAGCCAATCATTGAGGTAAGGGTATATTCTGACCCCTCCACCCCGATGCCTGAGGTGGGCTGCCACCCTGCAGTGCATCTGATGAAGACCCGTGGGGCCGATGACAGGCTGAATGGCATGGCTTGAAACTCATAGAGGGTTCCTCTGCCCTGAAGTAAAGAACCGCTGGTGGAACAGACGGATTGGGACGTGAAAGAATGTGTCCTGGAGATCCAGTGAGCAGAACCACATGTTTTGCTCCAGGAATGGTATGATCTGGGACAGAGTTACCATCCTAAAGGTGCATGGCCTGAGATACTGATTCAGGTCATGCAGATCTAGAATGGGGCGCCAGCCCTCCGTCCACTTTGGAACCAGTAAGAACCTGGAAATGAACCCTGGGTCTGATGGAGGATCTGCCACTTGAGCTACTGCCTCCTTGAGGAGGAGCTGAGCAATGTAGTCTCGGAGAGCCGACTGAGTGTGGGCGGATACTCTCTCCTCCCATGGGGCGCGGGCTCGGCCTGGAGTGTACTGCTCGAATTCCAGAGACAGACCCTGACTGACCACTTCTAAGACCCACCTGTCTGTGGTAACAGCGGACAAGGCGGAGCCGGTCCCCCACAGGAAGACCCAGAGCTGGCGTGATGGGAGTAGGGGTGGCAACCCCATCCCGTCACTGGGCAGGCTTGGCAGAACAGGATCCAGGGCCTAAACCCCGACCTCCTTTACGGGCCCGGGTAGGTCCGAGCTTGGGGCTGGAGCGCCAAGCCTGAGCCTGCTGCTGCTGACCTCTCTGAAAGGAGGGCTGCTGCTGCTGGGTCGCAGGAAAGAATGCCAAAAGGCTTCTTCTTCTGCTGCTTCTTGGGACCAGAAGAACTCTGAACAGAAGTGGCATCCAAGGTGGCACTGGACTGCTCGGTGTGCTGAAGGTGACTGGCCACACGTGGGTCGAAGAGATTGGTGCCTAGGAAATGCACATCAGCCAGTTTGTGCTGGGTATCCACCAGGAAGGAGGAGAGCCCTAGTCAAGCCCTGCGGCGGGAAGCAACTGCGGCTGCCAACGAACGGGCACGAGTCCCCAATGTCCAGGGCGTCTGCTGTTTAGCAAAGGCACGGCCTTGGTCCTGGACCTGCTTGACTGTGGTCTGCAAGTCCGTGGGTAGGTGTGGGAGGACTTTGTCTAAGGACCCCAAGATGGCATGGGAGAAGTGTGCCATGATGACAGATGAGCTTGCCTGATGGAGGCCTAAGGGAGAGGCTGCACAGACCTTTAGGGCAGAGTGATCCAATTTCTTGGATTCCTTCTCCGGAGGTCTGTTGGTATCAGCAGAGCTGCCTGTATGTCTGAACACAAAGGCAGCCACAAGGCTCTCGGCCGAAGGGTGCTCTGTGAACCCTGCTAGGGACCCCATGGGCACCGCATACTTGCGGGCCATCCGGGCAGACACAGCTGGACAGGAGGCAGGGTGCTGCCAAAGTTCGAGGGCCAGGCCAACGATGACTTCAGCCACAGGAAAGGCTTCCATCGATATGCCCTCTTGAGGATATTTATGAGAGAGTACTCTGCCTTTTTCTGGACAGGTTCCAGAGCCATCCCTGTGGACTCGCAGATGAGGCGGAGAATGCCTGAAAGAACGAAGGGCCTTCCTCCATTGCTAAATCACCGGTCAACTCGTCATCCCATGGATGAGAATGGAGGCCAGTATCATCCGAGTCCGAAGTATCTGGATACAGCAGTCAACTGCCCAGCTCACCCTCGACCCGCCTAGGGCGGTTGGGGGTATGAGTGACCAAAAGATGTTGGGGGAGCCCGGTGGCCGGCCAAGCTTCCTTAGAAGCCCCTCCTATGGGCTGCTTAGGCGGTGGTTCCACCAGAATCGGTGGAGAGACCGGTTTAGGCTGAACAGGAAGAGGATTAGCTGGCTCTGTGGGCGGAGGAACCAATTTTATCCATTACTGGGGAGTCGGCTTCGGCATAAGAGAAAGCCAAGTAATGGCTGGGGTAGGAGCCAGGGTCGGCTTATGTCCCGACAAAATCAGCTGCTGCCACAAGGTCCTCAGAGCGCCTGAGTCTCCACCCCAAGCCCTCCTCCTCATCCAAGGAGGACGAGGGACGCACTGATGGCGCCGCTCTTTTGCGCAGACTTGGTGCCTTCCTCGGCCTGTTGGTCGAAGGGGTCCAAGACCTCGATTAAGATCGGGCAGGCCGACTCGGTCGCTCGGGAGATGCCAGTAAAACAGAAGACTTCCAGGGGTCAGAGACCACTTCCTCCGCAGGTTTCCCAGCAGGCTGGGTCTCCTTGTCGGGGAAGGAAAGAACCAGAGTCCAATTGAGGGAGTCGTCAACCGGAGTCGGCGACAATGGGACGACTGAAACTTCAGTCGACTGGCCCAATGGCAAAGCTGAGAAGCCAGCAGCCAAAGAGGCAATTTCGACCGAGGTCGAAATGGCCGGCTCCAGGGACCAAGATGGTCCCGATTCCTCTCCTGCTTACAGGACCGCGAGGAATGCGTGCCCGCAGGACTCTCACCCTTAGCCGGGAGAGAGTGGCACAACTCTTGGAAGGAACCAGAGAAAGTGGAGCCCAAGTTGAGAGGAATGAAGAAGCCCTGAGAGGAAGATTCCGCAGAGCGAGCCGCTTCCTCCTCGAAGGCCTACATGCGCTCCAACTGCTCGACGAATCCCGTGGCTGCAGAAACTTCCCACTGGGCCTCCTTAGATTTCACCAGCGGGTTCAGTTTTTCAGGCCTGCCCAATTTAAGGCGTGCAAGATGGTCGAGGACGTTAGGCTGAAAAGCGAGGCAGAACTCGCAGGACGTGGTGTCATGGCTGACACCAAGACAGTAGATGCACACAGTGTGCGGGTCCATACGGAACATCTTCTGGCCACATGGGCACTGGTGAAACCGGGGAAGACTTGTCTTCCATAATCAAGAAGCAACAGGCTAATCGCTAACACAAGTAAGTCTAATTTTCGAATGACTGAAGGTTGAGAAGCCAGGGCCTACAGAATGCGAGAGCACGATGGAAGCAACCTGAATCTTCCAGCGGAAAGGAAGATCTGACGTCATGGTGCAGAGCAGAAGATTATACCACCCCCCCTGGGTGAGTGGAAGGAGCCAGCCTGAAGACCTTCCGGTGACCCTTAAAGGGAAAGGGACATGCCAAGAAGTGTGGATGAACAACATATCCACGTCCCTAGAACAAACTTTTCGAAGAAAATAAATATGTAAGTGTGGCTTTGATTGGTGCCGGAAGGCGTCCTTGGAGCTGATGCTTGTGAGTCGATGGTGGGAAAAGAACTGAGGGATGCTAGGGAACCGCCCCTTTTATGATGTAAGGGACATCAGGGCGGGGCTGATGTTGGTGGGTGGTCCCCAGCTCTATCCAGTTAGTTAGAAATTTTCCGTGAGGTCCTGCGGCCTGCAGGCTTTAATCCTAATGGGGTAACCTGCTGCAACAGCTGTAACTCGAAATAAGATTACTTTATTCCAAATAGCACATCTTGGGACAGACTAGAAGGACTGTTCAGGTCTTTTTGCCTGTCCTCATTTCTGTAAGAGAAGGGAAATATATGACCATAAGTTAAAGAGAAACATTCTCATACTGTGGCTGACATAGTGTGAAAGCCCATGAAAAGCTCTTTCACATGTGGTATTGGCTCACCTATAGCTGGAAACACTCCAGAGATATTGGACTGACTGTTCAATATTTAATACTACGCTGCAGCCATTTTTAGAACATTGCGATGTTACTGACAAACAAGCTGTGCTTGGCTCAGTGTAGTCAGGCACAGCTTGTTCCTCAATGGCATCATAATGTTTTTAAGAATGGCTGCAATATAGTACAGTATTACTATTCAACTGACTCAGTCATGTATATCTCTGGAGTGCACCCAGCTACAAATGAGCCAAATGCCTTGTTCAAAAGAGCTTTTCATGGGGCTTTAAAACTATGATGGCCACTGGGCACGAATGTGTCCCTTTAAATTGCATCAACTTATAACATTATTCAAAGTTCTCCCTCTGGTGCCAGAGGCTCCTTTATAAATTCTGTTCCTGGAAGGTACTGTTAAAGCTTCTATGTTTATTTGGAGGGGATGGAGGAGTAGCAGACTTTTTTAACACTACATATCAACATGAAATTGACCAATGTAATCAGCTAGAAACAAAAAAGAGCAATAAGAAAAGAAATCAGGGGTCGACATCTACTATACCATGGCACTGTTGGATGCTTCGGCTCCAGCACACACCAGAATGCTGCCGTCTTTATCTGGGCTTTCAAAGATGGCATTCTTAGTCAGCAGTTTGCAGGTTGGGCCAGCACTGAAGGTCTGCACTGGATAGCAGGAGCAGATGAGGTCTTCTAGGGTCTCGGCCGAGCGGGTGCTGGAGAGCTCCATCATCACGCAGCGCAGAGAACTGTGACTTTTACCTGTCAGACACACACAAAAAAGGTGTCAAGTCCAGCAAACCAATTGTAATCACCAATATACCCAAGTTTGTACAGTTTTTTTTTTTTTTTTTTATGGTCTGCTATGGACTCATCTCCTTTTCGCACGCCCCAAAAACCTGGCTCTCAAAATGGGCCACTGCTTACAACAATATATGTTGCTTTGCTCTGTCTGCCCCATGCCTCACTGCGTGCTGTACTCCAGGCTTGAGTGGCTCTCCCCTGACAACCATTGCACCTTCATCATGGGCAACCCTCAGTGACAACCTTGTCAGAAAAGTCACCCCCGCACTTGCTGAATACTCAAACCAGCTCACCCTCCTACCTGTTTAAGATCCAGTGACTTGCAGGTATTCCAGGTTCCCTATACTTGCTCCCTAATGGGGATTGGGCTTCTGCGTCCTCACACCCAGAATGTGGAACTCCTTTCCCACCCATGTATGTTCTGCCCCCTCCCATTCCTGCTTCAGATCCTCTCTTTGGGGTTTCCTGAAACAAGTCTCCCCGTCTCTGTACCTAGTGACCCCCCCGTTCTTCTGGGGAGTCCTGCGACACATGGCCTGTACACGGAAGTCAGCTTGAGTCAATGAGTCAACGATGCAGATGAATCTATGAGTCTTCTGACCATGTTCTGTTTAATGCTCTCTTGTTTCATGTATATATTATGCTCAATGCTCTCTTGAATTAGGAAATACTCTGTTCTGGGGTAATGATCCCTCTGTCGTGTAACTCTCTGAATATTCTACGTTATATGTCTTGTTGTTGTGACTGCTTCTCCCACTGTCATGTAACCACAAATTGAGCATCCTACTATATATGTTCAGATGCTGCTGTTATGACTTTTTTTACCCCTGTATCCTGCTATGACCATGTATTGTTTTGCCTGTACCTTGTAATCCTCCCGGGTCAAACACCTGATAATAGGCAGTTGACTGTCTAGTGTGCCTAACTGGTTAACAAAAGCTAAATGAGCTGGCCCGGTGGCGCTGAGGGTTGAGGTGCTGGACACCACACCAGCGACCCGAGTTTCGGAGTGAGCTCGGGTGCCGGCAGGGGAGGGATGGGACTGAGCGCCCGTTGGGCTGCTCTCCTATCCCAGGGGGAGGGTACTGGGGAGTCCGGCACTCTGGCAGTCCCTGGTGGAGATTACGGGAGCTGCAGAGCACTGGGTGGCACATATGGCGTGGCTGACGCTGGCAAGGTTGCTGTGTGCCAATGCGTCAGGGCGTGCACATGCAGGGGGTAGGGAAGCAGTGCAAAACAAAGGAAACAACCAGCTCGTGGGGTAGGCGACGGCACCAGTCCTCCATCAGGTTCTCCTTGGCTGGCCTTCCAGTTCCTCCCTCAGGGGCCTACCTGCAGTCAGAGTCTGCCTTGTAAGAGAGCCAGAAGAAGGCGTAGGGCTACCCTCCCCGGGCGGATGAAACCTGGGGTGCTGGCTGCGGGGGCTCAGTCCGAGATCCACAGGCAGGCAGGATAAGGACCGGATGCCTGAGATGACCCCATAAACCATGACGAGCGGAAATAAAAAACCAAAAAAAACCTAAATAAATATAAGCACTCTCCATTTTGAACCATTTAAGTGTCGGAAGTGACAGTTTTCTTCTAGCCCATCCCTCTTGGTTGAACACTGACTCTCCCAATTAAAAAGTAATATTTGGATAAAGCAGTGGTGCACTGCAATACAAACATGTATGTGAGGTGATGGGAAGCAATTTTAAAGGACATTTGCACTAGGATAAATGTAAAAAAAATAAACCCACTAAATGAAACTCTTACTTTTCCTTTACATTCCTTCCCATTACTGTGTAGGTATGTTTATGCAGAATGCCAGTGTAGCATAGATACATATTTTTATCTTCCATCCAATTACCATTTTCACTGACTCCAGTTTCCTAGGCAGCATTACAATACAGGTACCTGTAACATATACTAACATACAAGGAAGCCAGCAGAGTAGGCCATATGGTCTAGCGAGTCTGCTCGAGATCAGTGCCTGTTAACGGCACCTTTTTCTGCTCCCCCTTCCCGGGCCACCCCCCCACCTTCTTTGTTCTCTCTAAACAACACACACAGGGACGCCATCCCGGGGTTCAATATTTTTTGACTTATCCTTATATTTCTTTCCCACTGCAGCCTCACCTTTGGCACCGTCTGGAGGAGCAATGGGATTTTTTTTCTTTACAAATCTTTTTTGAAGTCACTTCATCAGTGACTTAATCAGGTTTTCTCTTAGAGCCAGGCACTTCATCAGAACCTCTTAAATTTTTGGATTATGGAACTTCATCAGCTCCTTTAGCCTTATTTTTAATAGACACTTCATCAGTGCCAGGCTTAGTGTTTTTCTTTGTTTTCAAAGCCACGTCATCTGCACCTGTAGAAGGCTTAGACTAAGATGCCTCATCAGCACCTACATTATTTTTTATTTCTTATAGGCCCCTTATCAGTAGCCCTGAGTCTGTGTTTGGGACCAGATGAAGACACTTCTGCCATTTCTCTAAGCCTTTTTGCTCTATTTCTTAGTTTCTGAACAGAATTTGGAGCAAAGAACACAGTATTTATCTGGACCTAAGCACTTTACACACAGGTCGTGAGTATCAGCTTTAGCTAAAATTCTATGGCAGTTTAAACAATTTTGATAACATGTGGGTCCAGTCCTGTTCTTTGGGGTTTCTGACATGCCTAATTAACAGAAATCCCCTAAAAAGAATGCTGAACTGTTCAAATCTAAGGTCCAACGGTCGGTTCCCTCGCAGTAAAGAACTGCAACTTTTCTGAGGTAAAAAATATGACAAACGGTTCCCGATTGAAAAAGGGAACGGAGATAAAATTAAACAATCAGAAGAACAGGGGACCGCGGAAACACTAGACACAATAACTTAAAGCAGCAGAGCAACGAAATTGGGCAAAAAAATGTGACCCTGCTACTTTTTCACTATAAAAGATTCCAGGCATCTTCTAGTTTTATTTGGTGGTGTAATTTTCTAATGCGACCAAAATCTGAGTATGTTATAAATGTTTAAATTTACTTTTTTTTTTTTCCCTCAAGAAAAAAATATGGCCGCCACATTTTCTATAGAAATAGCATTGTAGACCTGGAAAGGGTTAGGTTTGAAAAAAAAAAAAGACTCATGGTGCACAGCATAGGAGGCACTGAGGCAAATACATTTGACAGGTATGCTAATCTTCTTAATCAGAGCTGAAACTAGATTTTTTTGGAACAACATTTTTCGTTGCACTGCTGCTGCTTTAAAACTTTTAAAAAAAATAAAGAAAAGGGGAACCGCAAGGAACTGAGGGAAAATCGCGGTTCCCGGGAACCACTGAAAGTAATAAAAAGTATTGAACACACTCAAAAGTACATAGAAGCTAAACAATAGCTACCAGTCTTCAAAAAACTTTCTTGTCAGGAGAGAGAGAGAGAACCTCAGAGGCAGTGTTACTCAGTTCAGCGGAGAAAATATTCTGAAGCCTCCTTCCCTCTCTCTGCTCAGCACATTCTTTAGCTTCAATCTGATTGGCTAATTCATAAACTCATTACCATAACGCTCACTCGGGCAGTGCTAGCTATCCAGCTGACTGCAACAGTTACTGATGCTAAAGGACCCTGGGTAGAAAACAGGTTACTCACCTGTAACAGTAATTCTTGGAGTGGCATATGTTATTCATCCACACTAGTTGGCATGTCCGGTTCCTTTAAATCTTGCCGGATGGTCTAAAAGCTGGCTCCTCCTCCCACCCACCCAGGTGATATAAGACTGACTCGCCTCTGACACCAGATCTTGCCGCTGGAAGCAGAGGGCCTGCGTCAAAGCCGGGAGGTTGGGTGGGTCCGTGTGGATTAACAACATATACCACTCGAAGAAAGTAGTTATGTAAAAACGTACCGTAACAGTAGATCTTTGAGGGCTGTCTCTTACAACAGGTAATACTTTTGGGTAGTAGCCAGAGGTTGCTTTGGTGCACGGCAGCTATTATAGCAGTCTTTTACCAGGGGCCGTCCACCAATGACATCATCATCTTGCTTCCTATATAAAAGAGTGGGCAGTCCCTGGTATCCTCAGTTCCCACGCCAGACTCAGCTCGCTAAGTGAGGACCGAGGGATCATAGGTACTAAGGTGTCCCTTCCACATGCTAAGTGGAACAAAGTCATTCTCTTACAGAAGGAGGGGGACGGAGGGAGGGAACATACCTGCTGCAAGAGACATCCCTCAAAGATCTACTGTTACAGTAAGTTTTTAACGTAACTTGTCCTATCTTCCACAGGATGGTCTCTTGCAGCAGGTAATACTTTTGGGATGATTCCCAAGTAGTGTACCCAAAGAGGGTGGAATTATGATAGGAGGTCCTGTAGGACTGCGCGGTCAAAGGTCGTCCTATGGCGGGAAGCAAAATCTAAATTATAATGCTTCGTGAAAGTGTGAATGGTAGACCACGTGGCTGCATTGCAGATAACAGTGATCGAGGCCCCTTTGAAGCAGGCTGCCGTGGAGGCCTGGGCTCTAGTGGAATGGGCTTCTACTGTTCCTGATGGGGGCTTCTTGTATTTTTTGTAACAAAATGTGATGCAATTAGCCAACCAACTAGAATGGTTTTCTTGACAACTGGGGAACCTTCCCTTGTACAGGTGAAGGTGACAAACAATTGAGAGTTTTTTCAAGGATTAGGTATGATTTATATAGTACCTCAGAATAGATGAACATCTAAGGTGTATGGAGATGTTCGCCTCATTGGAGTGTTCCAGGAAATAGATGGGCAATTCCACGGTCTGGTTTAATGCATGTTCTGAAACCACTTTCAGTAAAAGGAAGGGTTGGTCAGGAACCACCCATCCTTGTGGAAGATTAAGTAGGGCTCTCTGCACATCAGAGCCTGAAGCTTGGATATACGTCAAGCAGTGATGGCCACTAGAAACACCGCCTTCCAAGAGAGGAAGTGGAGATCAGCAGTAGCCACTGGTTCAAAGGATGCAAAGGTGAGTCTGTCTAGTATGAAATTCAAATCCCAAGGGGGACTTTATAGGAGGTTTGATATGAAACATACCTCTTAAGAATATCTTGGCAAGATAATGTTGATATAGTAATTTGCCTTCATAGGGTTGGTGATAGGCCGAAATGGAGGCCAGATGAACTTGACAGAGGAGCAGCTAAGGCCCTTATTGCCACGTGAAGCCAAGTAGTCCAGTACTTTGGGTAAAGGACTGTCATTGAGGCACAGGTCAGGAAGCACAGGAAAACCAGGAGCAGTTGTAAAATTCGCCAAAAATATTTATTTGTACTAGCAGTAACAAAAAATAAAATTATTCAGTATAACTATTTACAAAGGCAAAATAAAATAGAGGAGATCCATCAGAGTTTTCCTTCAGTCCCTGTGTCCCTTTTTTCTTTTTTAAGCAATTGCAGCTCAGCTCTCTTATAAGTCCTTCCAATCCCCATTCTTAACAAGCATCCTGTTTCTTCCAAAGTGTTCTTGTATGTTTCAGGCAGGTACTGGCAGGAACACAGTGTCCCTGAGCTGAGGCCCCTTTTCCACAAGCTCTTCTGCAAAGGCTTAAAACTGCACTCAGGTAACCCCTGAGTTTCCAATAACTTTTTGCAGTCATCTGAAACTACTGTTATATACATTTCAACAGTAACACTATATTTTTATATCAGCAGATATGCAAGGGAGAAAAGACAGACAGCAAGGAAGACTGAAAGATAGCGAGAGGCAAATAATTGCGAGACTGTTGGGGTGATCAAATCCTAGGTCTCACAGGAAAATCTGGTTGCGCAACCAGACAGACAAGAGACAGAAAAGGAGAGAACAGAACAGATCCCTGCATTCAAACTCTTTCCATAACAACTGGGACAGGGTCCTAGTCCACCCTGTCACAAGGACATGAAAATGGATTTATGGAAAGGGGAGTAGCCCAAATGGAAAAGCGTTTCCATTTAACGTTATATGTTTCCCTGGTTGATGGTTTTCGTGAGGCCAAAAGAATGTTGGTCACAGGCGAGGAGACTCGAAGATGTGTTATGAAAGTGTCCTCAGGAGCAAAGCGTGAAGGTGTAGAGCCTTCGGGTTGGGGTGAAGGAGGGTGCCCCGCTCCTGAGTCAGGAGAGCTGGTCTGATTGGCAACGGAATGGGGTCTGCCACAGATAGCTATTGGAGTAGGGGAAATCACACCTGCCTGGGCCACAATGGGGCTATGAAGATCATTGTGGCAGGTTTGAATTGTAGTTTCAGTAGAGTCCGTTGCAGGAGTGGGACGGAGGGAAGCATATAAGAAGCGTCCCGTCCATGGTTGGGACAGGGCATTGGTAGGCAATCCCCTTCTATTTGGGATAATGGAAAAGTATTTGGGGAGTCTGTGATTGTCTGGGGGAAGTAAAAAGGTCTAGGTGTGGAGGGTCCCCCAGAAGCGGAAGATCATCTGAAGAGCTTCGTGATGAAGGGTCCACTCGTGAATGGAAGACTGGCGACTGAGAATGGCTGCCAGGGTATTGTGGCGTCCTGGAAGATGGACGGCAATTATTGTGAGTTGTTGGATGTGGCTTCATGCCAGACCTTCAGCGCCTCCCTGCAGAGAGCGCAAGACCTGGCGTCTCCTTGTTTGTTCAGATAGAACACCACTAAGGTGTTGTCTGACTGGATTAGTAAGGGTCTGGGATGAAGGTGGGGGGTGAAAAGCCTGAAGGGACAGGCGAACCGCCCTCATTTCCAACAGATTTATGTGTGGTAAAATGGTGAATTGGGGCCATTTGTCTTGAGCCCCATAAGGGCCCGAGGTAAGCTTCCCAGCCATCCAGGGAAGCATCCGTGGTCGTTTGCTGGGGAGGAGATGCCTGAAAGGGCATGCCCTGAGAGAGGCAGTGCCAGTGTATCCACCAAGCTAGAGCACAGCGGAAGGATGGGGCAACTTTGAGAATGTCGTTGAAGTCGACCAACCGTTGGTGCTATTGATTCTGAAGCACCCACTGCACTGGTTTCATATGAAGATGAGTGTATGCTATTGTGGGGATGGCAGCTGCCATGTGCCCCAGAAGACGTAAGAAAGTTCTAGCTGTTATAAACTGCTGAGTTCGAGCATGTAAAGTCAGAGCTAGGATTTGTCTTATATGTTGACAGGGAGGTAAGCCCTGGCTGAAACCGTGTCCAGAAGTGCTCCTATATACTGGAGTGATTGGGAAGGCTTTGGGTTGGACTTGGGCCAGTTCATGATAATGCCCAGATTTTGGAATAGGGTAATGGTGGCCTGGAGGGAGAGAAACAGATCCTGTTCGGAATGTGCTTTTATCAGCCAATCATCTAGGTATGAGAAGATGAAGTGTCCGCTAATTCTCAGGGCCGCCGCCACTATGGCAAGGCACTTGGGGAAGACTCTCGGAGCCGATGAGAGTGCAAAAAGAAGTTCTCGAAATCTGTAGTGGTGTCCCAGTAATTGAAAGTGCAGGAACCAGTGGTGGGCGGGGTGGATAGGGATGTGCAGGTACGCATCTTTGATGTCCAAAGCACATAACCAATCCCTCTTTTTTAACACCAGTAGTATGGATGTTAATGTGACCATCCGAAACCTCTTGTGCTGAATGTGTAAATTCAGTTGTCTTAGGTCTGAGGTCTCCAGTACACGTGGGGACCAGGAAAAAATGGGAGCAGAATCCTTGATGCAACTCCGAAGGAGGAACAGGATCCACAGCTTTTTTGTGTAAGAGAGCCTGAAGTTCCTCTTGGAGAACAGGAACATGGTCGGGCAGATAATGGACTGGCGGGGTGGGTGCGGGGGAGGGAGATGTAACTTCCAGTGAATGCCCCAAAGTATGATCTGAAGTACCACTCGTCCAAGTAATGGCATTCCAGGCCTCCAGATGAAGGGTGAAAGACCCCCCACAGCTTCCGAGGCCTGAAGAAGGAAGCAGGGGGTAAGCCCTAATGGGTCACTGGGCTGGCCCGCACCATCTGGAGGGTGGGGTCCCTTTGAGGAAGGCATGGTGGTCCTGGAGGAAGTGTTAGAACATCCTCAGGAGCCGCTTCGATACGCCCCTCTCTCTAGTCTTGCCTCTACGTTTCTGAAAATTCTGTGAATGGGACTGGTATGAGGACTGTGGGGTATGGTACATACCATGCACTGTAAGGAGAGTGCAGCCTGACACCTGGAGATCATCCAAGAGTGTTTGGGTGCCTGGGCCAAAGTTTTGCACAATTAAATGTGGCATTAACCAGTCAGTGTTGAGTGTCTGGTTGTAGACCTGAGACATGGAGCCAAGTATGAGGCGGAGGGTGATGCCCGTAGCCGGGCCAAGGTATCCACAGCATCATATTCAGAGGGAGGAGATGATGGGAAATGGAATTTCCAGTGGATATCATAGCCAGTAACTGGTCTTTCTCCTGTCAAGGAGGGAGTTTACTGACTACTTCTAGAAACGAGGACCAGAGGGTACGTTGGTATTTCACCATATGTCCCATATTAGGGTTGTCACAGTATGATAACCGCAGTATAATGCATTCCAATGGGAAAACCTAAAATATTCAAAAATAATGCAACTTAACCAAATGTTACATGTAAAAGCAGTTAAAATACTAGTAAATGACACATTATGAATTTAATGAGAGAAAGAAAGATAATGAGTCAAGTATGTACAAGAAAATATATTTTTATTGACAAATTCACATTCTCCCGACCGAGATGAGCATGGAGCTACGAGCACTACAAGTATTTTTTATTTTATCCATTTAATTGGAGTAGAGAAGACGTGACACTGACAAGACATAGACACACATTATAGTGAAGTGTTTATTTAGAGTACTCTTGTCTTAGCTACAGCACCAAATGTAGTACCACAGTACCTAAACCTACCACCTAGTACCAAGTTAACCAATACCAAAAGTACCCTACCAGAACCATACCATACAAAAATACTGCACATAATACACAAGCACACTGTGTGACTGAGTAGGAGACTGGAGTAACACGTCGGTCATTTGATTTACGTTTGTGTTAATGTAATGTGAAATTGTCCTTCTTAAGTTGCAGTCTAGATAGATGAGAGATGATGAAAGGAATGTCCATGAACAGTTGTCTGTCCACAGACTACTCCTCCACACACTCACTCCATCCACTTCTGCTGGTGGTGGTGCACTGCAGACTGAGTAGACTAGAGTTGCAGAGCAGATGCACTGATGCAGGACAGAGTTGCAAGTCACCGAAAGTGTGCTGTTCTGTATACTGCTACGAGTACTATTAGCCTTAGTTAGAAGCAGGCACAGCAACAGCAGCACTACTACTAGTACTAACAGAAGTAGAACATTTCTGATTGGAAAATCAATGCTCACTGTTGGGAAATCAAGGCTCACTGTCTGTTTGGCTATGGTAGGCTAGAATGTAGGCTGAGAGTACCTATGTCCTCCTCACCTACAGCCTCAGGCTCCTTCCCAAACCCAGTCCCCTCAAGTGAAGTTAGACTAGTAGTAAAAGTAACAGTAAGTTGTACTACTACTAATGCAAATAAATTTGGAGAGAGAGATTCATATTTACTTTTTCATTTGTACCAAAGAAGCACCCGGTACCTAACCCTACCCTACCACCACAACCGCACTGAGTCTGACACGACTCCTGCCTGTAATGCAGACAACTGCCACTCACTGTGTCAGAGTCCGAGAGACTACTCCAATTCTTAGTCCTCCAAGGCAAGGCAACAGCCGCCAGAGGCAATCAGCTGAGCTGAGCTGAGCCAACTGTTAGAGCTGGTTTGGTACCATCGCCATGGTGACATTTAAAGAAATCAGCCTATATATCCAAATGCTATGGTGGGTGCAGCGGTGGCTAGGTTGGCTGCTTTTTCTCTTTCTGGTAATAAATATTTAGCTAAGTAAACAGCTATACTATAGTAGCCTCTAACTGAAGCAGTGAACCAATGTAAATGTGAGTTAATAAAGCTTGTTTGACTAATTGCTTGGGTTGAGTGAGTGAATCATGCCATATTGTGGTGAGTCGAGTCTTGTCATGTGACGTGACGAGTCCAATTTTGCATTAAAGGAATCAGCTTATATATCCTCAGTGCCAGGCCCATGTCATCATAGCAGTGGCAGGCACTCACTGGCTGTTTTTTTTTTTTTTAAGTACTACTACTAGCTTAGCTATATTAAGTAATTAGGAATTTATAGATTAGTATTTCCCATAGGTTTTGTCTTCGCTAGCCCCACCTCCCCCCACCAAGTGACTTGAGCCGTATTGTCAGACGCTGCCTTGGAATCAAGACTCATAAATCAAGACTGAAGTCGTAACTTGTGAGCCATGATTGATTATGAGAGTGAGTCAGAAGGACTGGAGTCCTGGGTCATCAGGGAGGCATTATAGGAATTAGCCTGTATATCCTCAATGCCATTGCCATGTTTGGTGGCTGCTGTGACTGGTGCTGACTAAGTCAAATCGGATGTGACTGTGATTGTTAAGCTAGCAGCTATGCTATTGTTAATATGGCTAATTATGTATGAATGCAAAATGCAATAGAGTAATTTATCTTATTGGTTTTGTTTTAGGCAGCCCCCAGCCACAGTCAGCCAAGAGCTCAGTTGAGCCAGCCTGAGCGAACCAAAGTTTTGTGACACAGATGACAAGAGTCAGAGAGAGACCGCCAGGAGTCGGACTCATCCTGTCCCAGGGACCACTGTAGTGGAGGTGTCAGCCAGCTGTCAGACAAGCAGAGACAGGAAGTGTTCCCCAGTGGAACTAGGCTACTGGAGGGACTCGTGGGGGGGGAGAAGGGGGCATTAAGTAGACAGACAGACGAAGATGAGACAAGAAGAGACAGCAACTTCACTAAGTGTGTGAGCTCAGCTGAATTGCCATTGCCAATTCCGAGTACAAAGTAGTAGTCCCTCATCACAAATCACATCAGGAAGACAGGGAGAGGAAGAGGACTCTCTCAGAGTCAGAATTCAGGAAGCAACAGCAGCAGATGTCAGTCAGAGAGAATTTGGATTACTAAGCGGAGAGTGCACTCCATCCATATGGCGTGTGTTTTTGTTGGAGGGTGGGCGTCAAATAATTACTTTTCTAATCACTACACCGTAGATGTACTGCGCAGCAGTAACTGCTGCAGAATCGGACAGATGAAGGGGCTTTGGGAACAACTGGGAATGAAAACTGAAGGAACAGAATACAGACTAGTGCCTGCCAATTCTGATCAATCACTAAAACTGAAAAACACTGTGTTTTGCAAATGGCATTTGGTGTCATGACAAATTACATTTTTGTGGTATTATTAAAGAATAAAAAAATGGACCTGAAAAAGTTCTTGGTGTGTATATTCCATTCTCTGCCTGACTAACCTTTGCAGTTTTGTGCCTCTGACAGGACTTCACTCTCTGTTTTTACAGTGATTCTGAATGAACATGAACACGCATGATCACTTGAAACAGACAGAGCACCAGCAGCACAAGTAACAGTAATGTCAAAATGAAATGATCACTGCTGTCTCATGATCATCTGTCACTCACTGACCCTGCCGCCAGTAAGGTGACTGACATTGACAGTGATGACGACTCAGTCTGCAGTCTGAATCTACACAACACACGACAGTGATGATGATGACAGTCAGTGACAGCCAACCTGTCCCCAACCACAGACACTTTGTTACCCAACACCCTATAGATAAGAAAACGTAACATACATGATGATGATCATTACAATACCACATGAGACGGAGAGACATCGTGTTACAGTCATGTTACTAGCAGTGTTAACAACTTAACATAACAACAGATTTTTGATGCTGGGCCTGGGTGCTGATGCTGATCCCTCCCTCTTCCCCATTCCATGCCTATTGCTCAAGTCCAATCAACAACAAAAGAGTGTCAGTGTTTAGTTGTTCAACTTCTCTGGAAGGAATAGGGATGTCATTATCATGTCACCACTCTGAAACCAGTACTGCATCATTTTCTGTTTCTGTTCCAAAAGAACAGCAGAGGATAGGACAATGAAGTGCAGTTTTGTGCACATTTAAAAGTGTTGTTTTTGTGCAAGGCTGCGCATTCAGTGTGTACTACACTGAGCAGTGCCAGTGACTCAGTGTACAGTTGTACACTGCACAAGGCAAGCGCAGTCATGACTTGCATTGTGCTACTGCACTCACTGAGTGACGCAGCCAGTCACACGACCTCACTGACAGTTTTGTGCGCAGTTGCGCACGGCCTGTCCTTGCCATTTACCATTAAGAAACAGTTTTAAGTGTCACTGCCTGGTAGCTAATACTCATCACAGTCACTTGGCCTCTGTATGCCTTGTGTCATGTGGCACTATGTGTGTGTGTGTGTGTGTGTGTGTGTGTGTCTGTGTCATTGTCATACACAAATTATGTGATGATGACTAAAAAACGTACTGAAACTGAACACTGAAAATTAATTCAAAAACTGAAGGAAGAAGTCAAAAGACTGACTTAGTTGAAGTCAAGCTCTTTCAAGTTCAACCCACATCATCAGTCCACTGTCCACTCATGGATTGAACACTTGATGAGGACACCTAACCTTACCTTGCTATAAAAATCTGTAGCAGTTCAGTGCAGTAGAGAGCAGACATCACATATTAGCCACAAAACTTTAACGAACAAGGAAGACTGCCTGCGCCGCCCGTCAGCTAAGCTCACTAATGATGCAGAAGCTTTGCCTGCCTGGCACCTGCATGCGGCTACTAAATAACCCTGCTGCAGCTGTACTAAGCTGGCTGAGCCTGAGAGAGAGAAATGGTTAAGACAAAAACAAGCAACAACGGTCATCAACAATTAACTGCATTAAGCAAACAAGCAAAATAAGCAAATGATGTGTTGATCATTCATCACATCATGTCTCAACGCATCTGAGTCAGACAGTGTGAGGCTGGACTGCTGGACAGTACTTTGGGGCAGTGTTGGGCACATACTGAATTTTGGAATGGGATAGCTCGGCTGCCAGCACTTTAGCCCAATTGGCTTGGGCCAGCTGTAGGAGGAACTGGGAATGGAATGCCGTGTCGGTGACCATGAATGATAGGATGACCAGACCCACCCCACCCCATATTTGATTCGCACTGCTGCACTTTTAAATCGTAACTGCAACAACAATTTGCTTCACTGTGTCTCTGCATGCTGTCGAGCTCACTCGGGCACCACCAAGCCTGAGCTTCATCAGCAACAGTAGAAACACTAGACTGTGCTGCAGCCTGCGCGGCTGCATCTGTAGCTCTTGCAGATCTGCATGCAAACACTTAAGTTGTGAAGTACAAGTGCATTGCTCGTCCAGTCTACCTGTCCTGCTCAGCCCACTTTCCCCAGTGCCTACAGTGCCCCAAGCACAGTGTCAGCTACGTCCACCCGACCAACCCTGGCCCAGTGCCCCTTCCCCCCACTGCCCAGTAGTAGGTATAGCACACAATGCCCATCCATTGCTGGACAACCTGGCCACCGCTGCCACTGCCCTGATGCCGTGCCCATGCTGAAACAATATAGATATTGAATATAAAGTAAACCTCATCAAGGAACATGATGCATTATTTGCATTTTGAAAACTGTACCCTCATGCAATGGGTGAGATGAGAAGATATACGTGAGTGAACTGATATGGATGGGTCAGGCCAGGTGCGGCGCCGCTCACTCAGGGGCCTACATTACTATACTCTACCTTCCCACTCCCAGCAGTGCTGCTTGGTCTGCAGTTCAGTCTGTAAATAACAGTCACACAGAGTCCCACATGACACAGAAGAATGAAAGCGAGAGGGGAGAGAAATGAGCGACTCAGTGACCGGACTGCCGACCACACTGCAACTTTAAATTGCATTTGCATCAGACTCAGACATCATCCACCCCGACTCCAGACCAGTGCTATGATTCGGTTCCCCCATTTCACCCCCCCCAACTTAGTTCGAACAAGAAGAAAAAATTACTCACCTTAGTAATTATATTTCTTCTAATGGAGTCTTGCTGTATTCTGACAATTGCAGTGATTCCCAACCTTTGAACTGCCCCGGAGAACAAAGAGTTAACTTTCTATGCAGGGCATAGAATGCTGAGCTCGAGATTGGTTGAAGTCTCTGTCTGGAGTGTTTTGAACTTAAACCGTCAGATTCTTACAAGCCCAACTAAACTAAAAATTCCATGTGGAAATCGTAAAAATTCTTACCAGCCAACTGGCTGAAAAAAGTTTTGGATTCCCAAGGAAGACTCAAGTCAGGAAACCCAACAACAAAACCCAATGTACTACAAATAACAATAATAAATAAGCACCCAAACAAAAAGGAGGAGGGTGCAGGCAAAAAACACCCCCGAGGTGCAACACTGCACCTGCCCACCCACTTCCCAAAAACAGGTTCTGAGAGGAGAGGCAGGGAGGGAGGTCAGAATAAAGAAAGACTCCATTAGAAGAAATATAATTACTAAGGTGAGTAATTTTTTCTTCAAACAACATGAAGCCTTGCTGTATTCTGACAATTTATTTATTTGGTTTTTGTTTACCAGATAAGTACACTAGACAACAATGTTGCCTATATTCAGGCACGACCCGGGAGAGTACAGACAGGGGAGACCAGAGTCAACATTAAAGAGTATTTCATGACGCAGCATGAGGTGAGAACAAACATTTGAACAGTATACAGCCAGGTATAGTCATTATCAGTGATGACAAAGAGAAACAGATAACATTACATTAATTATTTTCATTTGATGATACATCAATGACTAAATTGAAATGACAAACAGCAAACAAAACTTTAATGAAGTAGCATTATAACAATGGGATTTCTGCTGGATGTGGGAAACTTTCAGATACTGGAGACCAGCAGGAAATCAGTAAATCCCATAGGGAGGAGAAGAAAAAATTACTCACCTTAGTAATTGCTTTTCTTCTCATGGAGTCTTGCTATATTATGACTAATGCAGTTAGCCACTGCACTTGAACTGCCCCAGAGAGGAAAGAGTTAACTCCAGGGAGTCTGGAGTTCTACAGCGCGAGAGCGCTTATGCCAAAGCTCTATCTGGGCAGTTTCAAATGAAACTGTCAGATATTTACGAAGCTAATACTAAGCAACAAGTCTGTGTGGAAAGCTCTACACTAGCCAAATGGCTACCTACTAGTAGAAATAACAACAATATAAACAACAATAACAATAATAACAATGAATAATAGTATTATTAGTTACCCCTGACAAGCACCATTAGGACCCCCTTCCCCAAAGACTCAAGTCCAGGAAGGGGCCATATATACCTAAATAAATAACCTAGTTCCCTAACCCTAAATAAAAGAAGGTAAGGGAAAAACTACAATGGCATGACACAGTGCTTGCACTAATTTGCCACCCCTACCCAAGTAGAAGTTCTGAGAGGGGCAGGAGGGAGGGTGGTCATAATATAGCAAGACTCCATGAGAAGAAAAAGCACTACTAAGGTGAGTCATTTTTCTTCAAACACCATGAAGTCTTGTATATTATGACTAATGCAGATTACACAGCAGTACCTCCATGAAGGAGGGTCAGAACCTACTTAGGAAATAGGCTCTGAAGCACAGCTGTGCCAAAACGAGCATCTCTCCTGGACTGAATATCCAGGAATAATGCTTGAAAGTGTGAACTGTTTTCCAAGTAGCAACTTGACAGATTTCCAGAATGGGAATATCTCCAGCAGCCGCAGAGATGCAGCTGTACCCTGGTGGAGTGAGCCCTCAGTCCTGAGGGGGTTCCTACCTAGTTTTGATAACAAAATTGATACAAGAGACAATCCACCTTGCAATTGTCCTCTTAGTGGCAGGTTTCCTTGCCAACCTCGCCATAGGTAAGGAAGAGTTGGAGGGATTCGAACCTGTGACCCTTGGTGCTGCTCCAAATAGTAGCTTAAGGCTCTTTGACGTCTAGCTGTGCAGTCTCCTCTCACCTGAGGAAGAATGCTCAGTGAAAATACTGGAAGAGATATGGATTGGTTCAGGTGGAAATCTGAAACCACTTTAGGCAAAACTTTCTGTTAGTCCTGAGGACTACCTTATCTCTGTGGAAAGAGATAAAATCTTCTTCCACTGACAGGGCCTGTAGTACACTTATGTGTCTGGCAGAAGTGATAGCCACTAGGAAAACAGTTTTCCAGTTAGAAACTTGAGCTCTGCTGAGGACAGAGGCTCAAAGGGAGGTTGCATTAACTGAGCAATGCAAACATTCAGGTCCCAGGCGGGAGCTGTTCTCAAAAGAGGTTAGTGTGAGGTGACCCTTAAAAAACTTGGAAAACACAGGGTGAGAAGAAAGGGAAGCAGGCTTCCTGCTGACACAAAACAGAGACAGCTGCAGATGAACCTTTAAGGTAGCTGGCATAAGGCCTAAGGAATTTAAATGGACCAAACAGTCCAGTAAATGGGCAGATCAGCAGATTCTGGGATAATCTGCTTCAGAGCACCAGATGGAAAACCTTTCCACTTAGAATTGTAAGTGGCCCTAGTGGAAGGTTTCCTTGAAGCCTTTAAAATATCCAGAACACCTTGAGAAAGGTGTAAGTCAGCAAATTCTAACTCCTCAAGAGCCATGCCTTGAGATGGAGGGATTTGAGGTCCGGATACCACACTCTCCCCTGTGCACAGGCCAGCAAGTCGTGGACTCTGGGCAAGCTCAGGGCAGGGTGGACTGTCAAGGACAGAAGCAGTGGGTACCAGGGCTGTCTGGCCCAATCTGGGGCAATCAGAATCACTTTGCAGGGCTGAGATCTGATTTTACTAGTACCCTGAAAAGAAGAGGAAAGGGGGAAAGGCATACAGGAACTTCCTTTCCAATCCAACTGAAAAGCGTCCAGGGGGACTGAGCCCAGCACTGGAGGCCTGCAACAAAACAGAGGAAGTTGGTGGTTGTCTGGGGCTGCGAAAAGATCTATCTGAGGGGTGCCCCATCTGGCAAAGACCGACCCCAGCACCTGAGGATTCACAGCCCATTCGTGATGGCCCTGAGAAATCCTGCTGAGGGCATCGGCCAGGACATTGTCCTTCCCTGGAAGGTGAACTGCTATCAGGGAGGTGTTCAGGGAGTAAGCCAGAGACCACAACTTCATTGCTTTGGTGCAAGGCTGATGACCGAGTGCCCTTGCTTGTTGATGTACCACATTGTTGTGGTGTTGTCTGTCCTGACTTGAACTACTTTGTTCTGGACAGAAGCTGAAAACGCCTGAAGAGCTAGAAAGACAGCTCTGAGTTCCAAAAGGTTGATGCGGAGCAGAGATTCCTGAGGAGACCACACTCCCTGAGTGGACAGGTCGCCCAAGTGAGCTCCCCACCCTAACAGGGAGGCATCCGTGGTGAGGGTGAGGGAGGGAGACGGAATGAAAGGAACCCCTTGTTTTAGATTGCTTTGATCCTGCCACCAGTGTAGAGCCAGGATCAGAGTTTGGGTCACTGGAACCAATTTGAAAGGGGGTCCTCCTTTGAGACCAATAGGCCCTCAAATGGAACTGAATGTCCCTGCCTGAATCTTGCTCCTTGCACTACGCTGTGGAAGCAGCCATGTGCCCTAGGAGTTGCAGAAAATGCCTTGCTGGTCGAGAAACCCGCAGGGTAAAGGAGGATGCCAGGGCAATGAGCCTGTCTACCCTTTCCGAGGGAAGAAATGCCCTGGCTAACTTTGTGTTCAATTCTGCACCTATGAAAGTTAGTACCTGAACTGGTTCGAGAACTGACTTTGTAAATTCAGCAGGAATCCCAGGAAGTGAGAAGCTGCTGGTGACTTGCAAGTGGGATTTTACTCTGATCTGGGACTGACCCACTATGAGCCAGTCGTCCAGGTAGGGAAACACAGCAATCCCTTGCCTTCTTAAATGACCACTACCACAGCTAGACATTTTGTGAATACCCTTGGCGCAGAGGTAAGGCCAAGGGCATTGCCCTGAACTGGTAGTGGCCTGAGGGCAGTTCAACCTGAGGTACTTTCGTGAGAAGGCCTGATCAGAACATGAAAATAGGCATCCTTGAGGTCCAGGGAAGCCAGCCAGTCCCCTGGCCTCAGGGAAGGCAAAATCATTGCCAGAGTTAACATTTTGAACTTTGTTCTAAAAGATGCTTGTTCAGGTACCTTAAATCTAGGATGGGCCGCCATTCTCCTGTCTTTTGGGGTAAGAAAGTATCTTGAGTACAGCCCCTGCCCTGATGGCAAGGAGGACCCTTTCTACTGCTTTGCAGTCCAGAAGAGAAGAAACTTCGCTTCCAAAGCAAGGGCTTCTGTAGGATTTGTGGAAAATGTCTGGCTCTCATCTTTGGAAACTGTTTGAAGCTGAGAACCAGACCCTAGCTTATTACCTCAAGAACCCATCTGTCCGGTTAGGGGCACCCAGTTCTGGCTGAATAAACCAACCTGCCCCCACTGGTACAGGAGAATCAGCCCTGGGCACCCCATCAGGGTGCCTGCTTGGCAGTAGCCTTAGGCTGAGGGAGGGGCGGTTTACTTGTGCCCCGCTACCTCTGCTCCTCTGAAGAAACCCTCTGTGCAAACGCAGAGGAGGCCTGAGATTGGTAAAAAGGCCTGTGGAAAGGCCTGCCCCTACCTCTGGGAGCGTGCCTCTGTGGAGTGGCATGCCTCTCTAGCCTGGGCACTTTTGTAGGTAGTTCTGTATTCATCCATCTTTTCATATAGTTTTCTGTTTGTTCCCCAAACAGAGAATTACCCACTACAGGAAAATCCATAGCCTTTGACTGAGTATCTTGGGACAGATTAGTGCATCTGAGCCATGCCAACCTACTGGAGAGCTACAGAAGTGGCCATGACCCCAGAGGAAACATCATTAACATCAACAGCAGTATGAAATTGAACTTTAGAGGCTTCAATGCCATCAGCAGCCACCTGTTCCAACTCACTAGCCAGCTGGCCATGTGCCTGCTTGGCTAACAGCAATACTGTGTCCCATCTAGATTTCTGATATCTAGCACATAAGCCATATAATTGGCCTGCCTAAGTCCCAAAGAAGCTGCCATGTACTGTTTTTAGCCATGGCATCAATCCTCCTGGAATCCTTATCAGGAGGATGTGAGGCCAGGGAATATTAGCCTTGTCACAGGCTGCAGCTTGAACCACACCTACATGACTACACTACTCAGTGAGGAAGTCTGTATCAGAGCCTGACAAAGTATACCTTCTGTCCATTTTTTATCTACAGGAGGGACAGAATGAGGATTTTTAAAATCTTTGTTGTTTGCTTCCTAAATGACTTATGCAAAGGAATAGACAACCTCCTAGACTCTGGTATATCCATCATTTCTACGTAATCAGGCTCCTCTTGTCATCCACAGCCTCCTCTAAAGGAAGCTGGAGGGTTTCTGCAACCTTTTGTAAAACATAAAATGAGAAGGGGACTCAGACAGAATAGGAGGAGATTCTAAAGGTCTGTCAGGAGAAATGTCCGGTTCAATGGGCACGTCCAGACCCTCCCAGCCACATATATATTTATCAAATTCCTCCTCCCCCTCCTGTGGTTCATAAAATTCCTCAACACCATACTCCTGAACCACTGGAACTGAACGAACCAACCCTTTACCAACTGTTGGTGGTTCGACAGGACCCTGAGACAGTGACTGGACAATCTGTATGACTTTAGCTATTTCTGCAGCAGTTGGAGAGACAATTTTGGACTCCAAACCTACTGATTTCTTTGTCTTTTTCACTGGACTGGTTCCTCTGAACCAGCCTCCTTTGCCCGAGGAAGTCTCGCCCTGGTCAGAGGGCACTCCTCTGGTCCAGTGGGTGCTGGACCGGCTGGCCATCCGGGTCAGCGGACTTTTTGGCCTCCTCGCTCCTGAGCCGCCCAATCTCTTTTCCAGGGTGGCTGCAGGAAATTTTTACACACTGGCAGTCTGACAGGAGGTGGTCAGCCTCAGACAATAAACACAGTGGTGTGTGGGTCAGCCTTGGCAAAGGCTTCCCCCCACAGACATCACAGTGTTGAAACCCAGTGGGCCGTTTTTCTTTGGGTTTCTCAGACATAATGCCAGCCTAACCAAAACTTGCCCTTTTGATGGCAGTATAGGCAAGACACCTTTATCGGTTCTAACACGTGTCACGGTATTTGAAAACCTAATTTTAAAGCAAGGTTTTAGAACCGATAAGAACGGAACCGCACTCTAAAAGCCCAACCAACACTTTAAAACGTTAATTTCAGCAAACCGATCGGTTCAAAACCGAACCGATAATTGAATTTCTACACAGACTTTAATTTTTGTACTTACGGTTTACCAGATAGAGCTTTTAACCGAAATGCGGTAAAATAAATACTTTTTGCCGGTTCAAATGAACCGAAAATACTCGCTTGAACCGAGAAATGAACCGAGCTGAAGGAGCTGATCTCCGGAACGACTGTTCAGTGAAGCGGAGTAAAGAATCTGACAGTTTCATTTGAAACTGCCCAGATAGAGCTTTGGCATAAGCGCTCTCGCGCTGTAGAACTCCAGACTCCCTGGAGTTAACTCTTTCCTCTCCGGCAGTTCAAGTGCAGTGGCTAACTGCATTAGTCATAATATAGCAAGACTTCATGGTGTTTGAAAATGCTAGGAGAGAGGCTCAGTTACAGCACACAAGAGCAGCAGTCGGATTCTAATAGGTGTGCCCGAAGACCCAGTTTAAAGGCCTTGTAGGATCTGGAGAGTTTGATGTGGGAGGGAATGGAGTTCCAGGAGCAGGGGGCAGATATGGCGAAGGATCGTTCTCCTTTTTTTGTGAGATATCTGGGAATTTCAAGTTGGGTTTGAGCAGATGCCCTAAGGAGGTATGCTTGGGAGGGCTGAGTTAATAGTTTGGCAAGGTATTTAAACCCACATCTGGTCTGCTGGATGTCACCAGATTTACAGCTCGGAGCCTTAGACCACTGCACTATACTGCCAGGGGACCCTGTTCTGATCATATTATCAATTGTACAGCCTGCAGAATAGTGTCTGAGCGAGTCTGGGGAGAGCCAATTTAGTTTCGAGTAGAGCAGGCAATGATGGGTAAGTCTGTGAGCGGAGAGAGCAAATCTGCATATACTGTTATAGCAGGTGCTCCATTTCTGAGCGCCTCCTTTGCTAGCTTTAAGGTAAACCTGAGAGCAATATGTCAGAGCAGGGAGGAGAAATTTGTGCAATAGCAAGTCGGGCAGCATCATTGAGGGAGGACCTACTTTTAAAGGCAAGACCAAGTTCTGAGTAAACTGTCTTACATGTAGCTGAAATGTGGAGGTTAAAGTCAAGAGATGGGTCGAGAGTGACTCCTAGATACCTGAAGGAGGTAACGAATTCAAGAGGGGAGTCATCTAGAGAATGTATCAATAAGTCTGGAGTAAGAGATCTGATTCTTGACGGGGGGGCCAAAAGCATAGTTATAGTTTTCTTAGCATTCATTAGGAGCCTGTTCTGTAGTAACCACTCCTGCAAGCAGTTGAAGTCTGCTTGAAGATGTGCTCTTACTGATAAGGGATCTTTACCACTGGAGAGAAGCACCATGTCATCAGCATAAAGGATTAACAGGAGGAGCAGGAAGGAGGGCAAGTTGTTAATGAAAAGGGAGAGTAGTGGGCCAAGAATAGATCCTTGGGGGACTCCAACAGAGGTAGGGGAAAGATTTGAGACGGCGGATTCAATTTGGACAAATTGCAACCTCCCTGAGAGATAGCTATCGAACCAGGAGATGGTTGACAGGTCAAAGCCAAGGCGGGACAGTCTGGAAAGTAGCAGAGAGTGATTCACAAGGTCAAATGCCTTTGTGAGATCGATAAATATGGCCCCAGTGAGCAGACCTATCAATCGCTGTAAGGACTGCATTTGTCAGCTGGAAGAGCAGTTGTGGTGCTGTGTCCTGTTCAGAATCCGTGCAAGGTAGGGGATATAAGGTTGTGAAGGTGCAGGTAATTTGTGACCTGAGTAGCGATGGCCTTCTCGAGAAGTTTATTTAGGGTAGAGAGAATGGCAATCGGTCTATATATAGTTTGACATATTTTTGGTATCCCCTTTTTTGTGAACAGGGACAACGCTAGCGGTTTTCCACAATGTTGGTACCGTTTGGGTTATTATGGAAAGATTAAAGATTCTTGCAATAGGAACAGCAAGGGCAGGGGCTGCCTGCTTCAAGAAGCTTGACAGTAGCCCATCCGGGCCAGCAGATCCATAGGTGGATACTGATTTGAGGAGATGCAGCACTTCGGTGGAGGAAACTAATGTGAGACGAAAAGGGGTTTCTATGCGAAAGTTGCACCTCAGGAGGAGGTGAAAGAGGTTGGTTGAATTTCTCAGTGCATTCAGAGAGATCAGAGAACTGCGCATTGAGAGCATTAGCAATAGTAGGTAACTTATTACAGTTTGGCGCATTCAATGTCATGTCGGTAATGGCTGCCTTGGGCCTTGCCCAATGAAATTTTGATGTGGTTCCAAAACCCTGGTATCACCTTGAAGATTGGAGAAGCTTAAGGCAGTAGCTCCTTTTAGCCTTCTGAATATCTTTTTTCAGGCATTTCAGTTGTTTATAGTTAACCCAGTCTTCTGATTGTTGGGACTTCTTTGCCAAGGTCCAGGCCTCGCTCTTTTTATCATGGTCAAGGTCGCCTTTTTAGCCATTTATTAGGGAGCCCTGAGATGCCTTCTTTTCAGAGGGATGCAGATCCTGAAGGGCCAGGAGCTGAGACATCAAGTATTCAAGTGCTATGTTTACATCATCAGTGTGATAGATGGGAGACCAGTCTATATTATTAATATCCTCGAGAAGTGCAGTTTGGTTTAGTTTGGCAAAATCCCAAAATTGAATGATTCTTTGGGGGGGGGGTTAAGGCAGTGGCCATTCCAGATACAGAACATAGGCAGGTGATCACTAATAGAATCTGAAAAGGTCCCTGCAGCAATTATTTTATTTGCTCTATTTGTAGCCAGCCAGTCCAGGAGAGATTGGCGCTCCGAGTTGGAAGAGATGCGTGTAGGGCTAGAGATAAGTTGAGCGAGGTTAAGTCGGGCGAGAGCTTCAGTATATGTACTGGCATGACTCCCTGATAGGTCTAGGTTGAAGTCTCCCATTAGTATGACTTCAGATCTACCCTTTAGAGTGGCCAGATAATCCAAGAGCCCATTTGCCAGGGAGAGCCCTTTGGAGGACTGTAGGCACAGATCAGATTTAGCCTTTATCACCCCCTAGTTGTAGAACCGTATGCAGAGCTTCACAGTGATTTGTTATCCAAGACTGGAATACAGAGACATTGAGATGCTTTTTATAATAAAGGCAACTCCTCCACCCTTTTGTTTGGAGGGGCGATTGATTTGGACAAGTCTAGCAGGTATTTTGTACATGGAATCAGGCATCTCTGGCCTGAGCCATGTTTCAGTTAGTCCAAGTATGTCCGGACAGTAGAGGGCTATCCAGGCTTCAAGTTCAGGAAAGTTTGCTGGTAAACTTCTGATATTCATGTGGGCAATTTTCATGCCCTTGGTGGAGAACCATGAGGAGTCATCTGTGGACCTGGCATTCTAATGGGGGCCAGGGTTAGATTCTATGTCTCCTGATAAGCATAAGCGCAGAAGCATCACCCAAGCTTCTTTGTAGAATCTGTAATTGCACTGGAGGTATTTGGGCGTGGTAGAGAAGAAAAAATTACTCACCTTAGTAATGTTGTTTCTTCTAATGGAGTCTTGCTATATTATGACAGTAGCAGCTTGATCCAGCTCTAGAACTGCTCCGGAGGTGAAATGGTTAATACCATTCCAAAATAGAACTTGAGCACGAGCTCTAAGAAGCAGCTCTATCTGTGTAATTTCAAACCTGAACTGTCAGATCTTTACGAGCAAAACTCACTAAGGTCTGTGTGGAAGCTGTAACCTACACTAGCCAAATGGCTGCCTAAATACCAACAACCATTGCTGGTCCCAACACCCAAGACTCAAGTCAGGGACCAGAACTACTAATACAATTCTAACAACATGAGAATAAACAACAGTATAATAAAACACACCCAAACCCCCAAAGGGGAGAATGCTAAAAGGGCACAAAATAGTGCCCACACTAGGTTGCCCGACCCCACCCAAGTAGAAGTTATGAGAGGGGCAGGCTGAGAGTCATTATATAGAAGACTCCATTAGAAGAAACAACATTACTAGACGAGTAATTTTTCTTCAAACAACATGAAGTCTTGCTATATTATGACAGTAACAGACTACAAGCAGTACCTCCATGGAGGAGGGCAGAACCTACTTAGGGAATAGGCTCTGAAGAACAGCTGTGTCACAAACCGAGCATCTCTCCTGGCCTGGACATCCAGGAGTAATGCTTGGTGAAAGTGTGTAACTGTTTCAAGTAGCAGCCTGGCATATTCTAATATAGGGATGTCTCTGGCAGCAGCTAGAGACGCAAGCTGTACCCCTGGTAGAGTGAACCCTCAAGCCAGAGGGGATCTCTGCCCAGTTTCTGATAATAAAATTGATACAAGAGACAATCCACCTGGCAACTGATCTCTTAGTGGCAGGTTTGCCTTTCCCAACTTCACCATAGGTAAGGAAAATTGGAGGATTCGAACCTGTGACCTTTGGTACGCCTATATAGTAACTAAGAGCTCTCTTAACATCCAGGTTGTGCAACCTCCTCTCACCAGAAGAGGAGGATCAGTGAAAAATACTGGAAGGAGATAGATTGGTTAAGATGGAAATCTGAAACCACCTTAGGTAAAAACTTCCTATTGTCCTAAGGACTACCTTTTATCCCTGTGGAAAGAAATAAAGTCAGTTTCTACTGGCAAAGGCTTGCAACTCACTTAGCCGTCTAGCAGAAGTGATAGCCACCAGAAAAACAGTTTTCCAAGTTAGATACTTAAGCTCTGCAGAAAACAGAGGTTCAAGGGGTTGCATTAACTGGGCAATACAAACATTAAGGTCCCAGGCAGGGGCCGGTTCGTAAAGGGTGGATTAGTATGGAGTAATCCCTTAAAAACCTTGGAAAATACAGGGTGAGTGGAAGAGGGATGACTTTCCTGCTGAAACAAAAGCAGATACAGCTGCCAAATGGACTCTCAGGGTAGCTGGTCTGAGACCCAAGGAATTAAGATGGACCATGTAATCTAATACAATGGGCAAATCAGCAGATTCTGGGGAAACATTTTTCCAGCACACCAAATGGAAAACCTTTTCCATTTAGAACTATAAGTAGCCCTAGTGGAAGGCTTTCTGGAAGCCTTTAGGATTTCAAGAACACCCTGAGAGAGTGTAAATCAGCAAACTCTAACTCCTCAAGAGCCAGGCCTTGAGGTTGAGGATTGAGGTCCGGATACCAAACCCTTCCCTGGGCACAAGTTAATAGGTTGTGATTCCTGGGGCGGCAAAGGGAAGATGGATTGTCAGCGACAGAAGGAGTGGGTACCAGGGCTGTCTGGCCCAATCCGGGGCAATCAGAATCACCCTGCAAGGCTGAGATCTGATTTTGACTAATACTTTGAATAGGAGAGGAAGGGGAAAGCATAAAGAAACTTCCCCGCCCAATCCAGGAGAAGGGCATCCAGGGGGACTGAGCCCAGCACTGGAGGACTGCAACAGAACAGAGGAAGTTGGTGATTGTCTGGGGCTGCAAAAAGATCTATCTGAGGGGTGCCCCATCTGGCAAAGACTATCCCCAGCACGTGAGGATCCAGGGACCATTCGTGATGGCCCTGGGAAATCCTGCTGAGAGATCTGCTAGGACGTTGTCCTTCCCTGGAAGATGAACTGCTATGAGGGAAGTGTTCAGGGAATAGGCCAGAGACCACAACTTTATTGCCTCGGTGCACAAGGCCGAAGACCGAGTGCCCCTGTTTGTTGATGTACCACATTGTTGTGGTGTTGTCTGTTCTGACTTGTATCACCTTGTTGTGGACAGATGCAGAAAATGCTTGAAGAGCTAAAAAGACAGCTCTGAGTTCCAGCAAATTGATGTGCAGCAGAGATTCCCGGGGGGACCACACTCCCTGAGTGGAAAGGTCGCCCATGTGGGCTCCCCAACCCAGAAGGGAAGCATCTGTAGTGAGAGTCAAATTGTGAGCAGGGGAAATGAAGGGACCCCAATCTTAAATTGTTCTGATCCTGCCACCACTGGAGGGCCTGGATCAAGGTTGAGTCACTGGGACCAACTTGGAAGGGGTCTCTCCTCTGAGACCAATAGGTTCTCAAGTGAAACTGAATGTCTCTCATCTGAAATCTTGCTCCCTGCACAACAGCTGTGGATGCAGCCATGTGCCCCAGGAGCTGCAGAAAGTGTCTTGCTGGTCGAGAGACCTGCAGAGTGAAGGAGGAGGCCAGAGCCACTAAATTCGTCACCCTTTCTAAGGGAAGAAAGCTCTGGCTAGCTTTGTGTCCAACTCTGCCCCTATAAAGGTGAGTACCTGGACTGGTTCCAGAACCGACTTTGGCAGATTTAGAAAGCCCAGGGAGTGAGAAGCTGCTGGGTGACTTGCAGTGAGATTTTCCTGTTCTGGGACTGGCCTACAATGAGCCAATCGCCTCAGATAGGGAAAACAGCAATCCTTTGCCTCCTTAAGTGGGCCACTGCCAGACACTTTGTGAATACCCTTGGGGCAGAGGTGAGGCCGAAGGGCATTGCTCTGAACTGGTAATGACCTGAGGGTAGTTCGAATCTGAGATACTTTCGATGGGAGCTTCTGATTAGGACGTGGAAATAGGCATCCTTGAGGTCCAGGGAGGCTAACCAGTCCCCTGGCCTTAGGGAGGGTAAAATCATTGCCAGAGTTACCATTTTGAACTTTGGTTTCAAAAGATGCTTGTTCAGATATCTGAGGTCTAATATGGGCCGCCATTCTCCTGTCTTTTGGGGTAAGAAGTATCTGAATACAGACCCCTGCCCTGGTGCAGGGAGGAACCTTTCCACTGCTCTGAGAGCCAACAGGGTTGAGACCTCTGCTTCTAGAGCAAGGGTCTCTGAAGCACTTCAGTAGAAAAATCTGGTTCTCAACTTGGGAAACATTTTGAAGCTGAGAACCAGACCCTGGCTTACTACTTCCAGAACCCACTTGTCTGAGGTTAAAGAAGCCCAGTTCTGACTGGAAGTAAGCCAGCCTGCCCCCTACTGGTAAGGAGAATCGGCCCTGGGCACCCCATCAGGTGCCTGCTTAGCAGGTGCTTTAGGCTGAGGGGTGAGCAGCCTGCCCACCCTCGCTGCCTCTGCCTCTGAAGAAGCCCCTCTGAGCATAGGCAGAGGAGGCCTGAGTCTGATAAAAGGCCTGTGAAAGGCTCACCCCTACCCCTGGGGTATGCCTCTGGGGAGTGGCTTGCCGCTCCTTAGCTTGGGCACTTTGTAAGTAATCCTATATCATCCATCTTTTCATGTAATTCTCTGTCTGCTCCCAGAGAATTTCCCACCACAGGAAAATCCATAGCCTTAATCTGGGTATCCTGTGACAGGCTAGGCACACCTGAGCCAGGCCAACCTACAAAAAGCTACAGATGTGGCCATGACCCTAGAGGAAACATCATTAACATCCACAGCAGCATGAAACTGTACCTTGAAGCCTCAATGCCATCAGCAGCCACCTGTTCTAGTTCAGCTAGCCAGCTGGCCATGGGCTTGTTGGCTAATTCCATAACAGTATCCCATCTAGATTTCTGATACCTAGCTACATAAGCCATATAATTTGCTTGCCTGAGTCCCAGAGAGGCTGCCATATACTGTTTTTTCGCCATGGCATCAATCTTCCTGGAATCCTTGTCAGGAGGATGTGAAGCCAGGGGAATATTAGCTTTATCACAGGCTGCAGCCTGAACTACCCCAACATGACTGCATTGCTGAGAAAGGAATTCTGTATCAGGACCTGACAATGTGTATCTTCTGTCCATCTTTTTATCTACAGGAGGCACAGAATTAGGAGCTTTTAAAATTTTTATTGTTTGCTTCCTAAAGACTTATGCAAAGGAATAGACAATCTCCTAGACTCTGGAATATCCATCATTTCTACAAAATCAGGCTCCTCTTGCTCATCCACAGCTTCTTCCAAGGAAGCTGGAGGGTTTCAACAACTTTTGTAAAACATAAAATGAGATGGGGACTCAGATAGCATAGGGGAGATTCTAAGGTCTGTCTGGGAAATGTCCGTTCAATGGGCACACCCAGACCTTCCCAGCCACATTCATACTGTTCATAATCATCCTCCCCTCCTCTGGTTCATAAAATCCTCAACATCATATTCTGAACCACTGGAACCGGACGAACCGACCTTTTGCCAGATAGTGGCGGTTCGGACGAGACACCCTGAGACAGTGACTGGACAATTTGTATGGCTTTGCTAGCTCTGCAGCAGTTGGAGAAGGGATTTGGACTCCAAACCTGCTGACTTTCTTGTTTTCTTTACTGGAACTGGTTCCTCAGAACCAGCTTTTCTTTTGCCCGAGGAAGTCTCGCCCTGGTCAGAGGGCACTCCCTCCGGTTCGGTGCTGGCCATCCGGGTCAGCGGACTTTTTGGCCTCTCGTTCCCTGAGCCTGCCCAATCTCTTTTCCAGGGTGGCTGCAGGGAAATTCTTACGTATCTGGCAGTCTGACTCGAGGTGGTCAAACCCCAGACAATAGACACATGTGGTGTGTGGGTCAGCCTTGGCAAAGGCTTCCCCACAGACATCACAGTGTTGAAACAGTGGGCCGGTTTTTCTTTTGGGTTTCTCAGACATAATGCCAGCCTAACCATAAAACTTGCCCTTTAAACGGCAGTGCAGGCAAGACACCTTATCGGTTCCCAACCGTGTCACGGGTATTGGAAAAAAACGTAATAAAATCCGGTATTTTAGAACCGATAAGAACCGGGAACTGCACTCTAAAATGTTAAACTTTAAAATTAATGAGTTTTAAACCCAGCTGATCGGTTCAAAACCGAACCGATAAACTTACAAGTTCCACACAGACAAAACCTTTTAATTACTTACGATTACCACAGACAGAGCTTGAACTCGAACGGTTTTGCGGTTAAATAAAACTATTCTCGGTTGAATCGGACCGAGAAAACACTGTTTAAACCGAGAAATTAACTCGAACAGTAGGAGAAATCTCGGAGAGACTGTTCACTGAGGCGGAGTAAAGAATCTGACAGTTCAGGTTTGAAATTCACAGATAGAGGCTGCTTCTTAGAGCTCGTGCTCAAAGCTCTATTTTGGAATGGTATTAACCATTTCACCTCCGGAGCAGTTCTAGAGCTGGATCAAGCTGCTACTGTCATAATATAGCAAGACTTCATGTTGTTTGAAGGAAATGCCCTAATTTGGAAGGATGAGTTATATGGAGGGACAGGTTACGAGAAGGGAGCAAGGTTCTAGTTGGCATAAGGTTGGAGAATACAAAGGAGAATTCTTCATGGCAGTGGGACCCAGGGTATCCAGCTGGTATGTTACATGAGAGACAGGAGAGGACGATTACAGTGGGTAGTAATCCTGTTACCACCAGTAGTGACCTTGGGCATGCAAGAGAGAACATTATGTATGCCTTGTATGAAACCTCTGTAAATCAGAGGTGGATTGTCCCTCATAAGAGTAGAATATAAGTGGCAGAAATGGTGACTTAAGGGCAGGGTGACACCTATAGTGAAGGCAGTTTGAGTGAAACCCTTAGTGGCCAGAGGTTGGCAGTCAATTATACAAGTTATTCACAAGAGGCAGGTATTCCAACAGATTGCAGTTTATGAGGAGCAGACAGGAGCAGGGGGAATTTGAAAAGGTGAGGGGAAAAGATAAAACTGGGATACCCTCAGTCTGAGTTACTTTTCCAGACAAAATCAGTGTGGAACAGAGGCAAACATAGAGAACAGGCAAGAGTGAGTGGAGGAAAAAAAAAAAAAAAAAAAGAAAAGGACTGCCTCGCTGGTTTGAATTAGGACTGATGCAGCAAGGGGGACTGGCAGGCCTGCCCTTCAAGTGAGTTTACAGGTTGGAACAAAAAGTGAGCGTGGATTACTAGCGTATTTAAGTAATGGGGGCTAAAATTTCAAGCCTGCAAGCAGCTGCTGTGTTAGAGGATATGCTAAAATTAATTAAACAGCAGCTGCAGTGTACCAGAATCAGGAAAGTTAATTAAATCAAAAGTCGCAGGCTAGAGTGTATCGTAGGCACAGTCTTGTGAGTCGAAATACATTAATTTCCTTGGGTTTAAAGTGGCTGCAGCAGCGAGTACTACAGCGCCAGGGAGCTGAACAGAAAAAAGGCGCCAAGGTTTAAAACAGAGTGCAGTCTTGAGATCGCGTACCTTCCTGCTGCCAGCCTTGTAGCTTCGGGGAACCAAGGGGAGCTGGGGAGGGCTTTTCAACAACCGTTGCCCTCTCGACCCTGGGGAAAAGAGAAAACACAAAAGGGCTTAAATACAAGGAAAATCAGGGCTGGGTCAGACAGTGAATATGCATAAAGGAGTTAATCAGGGGGACGGGGGAAGGGGATTAGAACTTAGCAGCAAGTGAGAAGCAAACAGAACAAATCAGTAGGAATGAAATAAAAATTGTAAAATGCACACTTTCAGCTCAGTTTTATACTTGGGTTACTGGAAAAACAGCGAAAATTTAAAGCCTGCAAGCAGCTACTGTGTTAGAGGATCTGCTGAAATTAATTAAACAGCAGTTGCAGTGTACCAGAATCAGCAAAAGTTAATTAAATCAAGGTAGGCAGGCTAGAGTGTATCGTGGGCACAGTCTTGTGAGTGAAATATACAGGTTACTCACCTGTAACAGGAGTTCTAGGAATGGTATATGTTGTTCATCCACACTGTCTGGCAGGTTCCTTGCCGCTTTAAATCTTGCCGGAAGGTCTTCAAGCTGGCTCCTCCCACCCACCGGGTGGTAAAACTCGGCTCCGCCCCATGACGCCAGATCTGGCCACGAAGCTCAGGTTGTGCTGTCATTGGGAGGTCGGTGGAATGTGAGGGATGAACAACATATACCATTCCTAGAACTCCTCACAGCAGGTGAGTAACCTGTATTTCTAGGGACATGGATATGTTGTTCATCCACACTGTCTAGCAGACCTCTAGCAGTTCTCCGGGAGGAGGAGGCAAGCGCACACACCCCTACTTAGGAATAAATACTGGAGAACAGAGGCCCCAAAACCATCATCCCGGCGAGACTCAAGGTCGATGTGGTAATGGGTAATGAAGGTGTGTGCTGACTTCCAGGTAGCAGCCCTGCAGATTTCCTGGATAGGGACATCCCTGGAAGCAGCCACCGATGCAGCAGTATGGCGGGTAGAATGAGCTCTTATCCCTCTGGAAGGCTCCATGCCTGCCAACTTATAGCAGAGATCTATGCAGGAGGTGACCCACCTGCTTATCGTCCGCTTGGCTGCAGGTCTGCCAGGTGCGGCTTCAGCGTAGGTGACAAACAGCTGGCGAACCTCTCCCCGAATTTCAGCCATGCGCTCCTTATAATAAGCGAGTGCCCTTCTAGGGTCCAAAGTATGGAGCCTGTATTCGGCCTCCAAGGTGTGATTGGGGTAGAACACTGGCAGTCTCAACACCTGGTTAAGGTGAAACTCCGACACCACCTTCGGAAAGAATTTCGGGTGGGGGCGCAGGACAACCTTGTCCCTGTGGAAGACCAGGTAAGGAGACTCGATGCAGAGCACCTGGAGTTCTCCCATCCTTCTGGCTGACGGATAGCCACCAAGAAGGTGGTCTTCCACGACAGGTGAGAGAGCTCACACCTGTGCATTGGTTAGAATGGACATGCCCATGAGCTTTGCCAATACCAGCAGTAAATCCCGCAGTGGAGGTTCTGCACAGGGAAATGTGATCAAGGCCTTTGAAAAGCGCCAGACCACCTTCTCCTGACCACCGACTGCTCCCGGCCCGCCCGTAAGCAGAGATGGCTGCCAGGTGCACCCTTAGGGTCAGCCGACCTGAGCCCTTGAAGAGAAGGGACCATAAATAGTCCAAGATGCTTGCCAAAGGACAGGAGGAAGGGTCCAAGCCTTGTTCTGACACCAAATGGAAAATCTTTTCCATTTGAAGGCATAACATTTCCTGGTCGACTCATACGGGACGCCTCAACAACATTGAGGACCTTGTCGGAAAGACCCAAGGCCTGGAACTCTAGCAGCCAGGAACCAGGCCGTCAGGTGCAGGGATTGAAGGTCCGGATGGAACACCTTCCCTGATTGACTGAGAGCAGGTCCGGGCGAGCTGGAAGCTGCCTCGGGAGCCTGGAGCTGAGGCTGAGAGATCTGGGTACCAGAACTGGCGGGGCCAGTCTGGGGCTATCAGAATCACCTCGCCTTGTCCTCCTTGCTTTGAAGCACCTTATGAATCAAAGGAAATGGGGAAAGGCAAAGAAGAGGCCCGGGGTCCTGCCCCAGAAGGCATCCCCTCGAAGAGCCCTGCTGAGGGGGGCGGGCATGGAACAGCCTCAGCCGCTGCTCTCCTGGAGGCAAACAGGTCCACCTGAGGTGTGACCCAATGAGAGAACAGATCTTGTACTACCTCCGGCAGGAGAGACCACTCGTGAGATGCAGCCCCTATCCGGCTCAGGGCATCGGCCAGGGTGTTGGGGCTCCTGCCACATGAATGGCTGGAGATCCGCCTCCAGAGCTGCGCGACAGTGACCAAATGCTGAGAGCTTCCTTGCATAGAAGCATGGAACGCGTCCCGCCCTGGCGGTTTAGGTAGTACATGGTCGTGGTACTGTCCGTCTGGACTCTGACCACTTGACCCCGGAGAAACGGAGCAAAGGCGGTGAGAGCTAGGCGGACCGCTCGGAGCTCCAGCAGGTTGATGTGGCATCGGGACTCCCAGCGGGGACCAGAGGCCGCCCCAGTGTTCCCCAGATGGGCACCCCAACCCCATCAGAGAGGCATCAGTCGATGGAGCAAATCGGCCGGGGCGGACAAGCAGGATGCCCTCCTGCAGATGAGATGGAACGGTCCACCACGGGCGTTCCACATCTCCTGGTCACCGTCACTAGCTGGTCCAATGGATCGCAGCGTTGTGACCACTGGCTGGCCAGTCCCCAATGAAGGTGGCGCATGTGCCAGCGTGCCCAACGGACCACGCTGGTACAGGCCGCCATGAGACCCAGGAGGCGCAGGAAGTCCCGGGCAGGGCACGATTGCCCAACCAGAAATGATTGGGCAAAGGAGGTAAGAACCTCGGCCCTGTCCGCCGGGAGCCGTGCTCTGGCTCGAAGAGAGTCGAGCTCTGCCCCGATAAACAGAATCACCTGCTTCGGCTCGAGTTCCGACTTGGCCTCGTTGATAAGAAGGCCGATTTGAGAGCAAACCTGGAGGGCCAGATCTCTGGACTGCTCCACCTCCTGTCTGGAGGGGCTGCTATTAGCCAGTCGTCCAGGTAAGGGACACCCGACCCCTCGGCGCCCAGAGAAAGCTGTCACCACTGCTATGCATTTGGTAGACCCTGGGAGCTGGAGACAGGCCGAAGGGCATGGCTCGGGAACTTCGAAAAGGGATCCCTCCGGCTCAGCGAAGGTCTCCGATGTGGCGGGACGGATAGGGACGTGAAAGAAGCGTCCTGCAGGTCCAGAAGAGCAGAACCACATGCCGTGTTCCAGGCATGGTATTATCTGAGCCAGAGTGACCATCCTGAAGGTTCGAGACCTAGGAACTTGTTCAGGTCGGAGGTCTAGAATGGGGCGCCCAGCCCCCGTCCGCTTCGGAACCAGGAAGTACCTGGACACGAACCCCGGTCTGAGGGAGGGTCCTCCACCTCTGGGATCACCTCCTTTGGAGGAGGAGAGCGCATGTCGGCCCCACGGCCCATGCAGTGAGGCTGCGGACCCCAGGCCCCGAGGTGCAACGGCTCTCAAGGGCGGGCCTGCTCGAATCCTAGAGGCAGGCCTTTTCCACCACCTCCAGCACCCACCTGTCCGTGGTAATAACGGACCAGGCGGAAAGGAGTGCGGGCCTTCCCCACGGGGAACCTGGGGTGAGGTGGCTGGGTTGGGGACACCCTCAGCCCGTCACTGGGCAGGCTTGAAGGAGGGACTGGCGAGGACCTCCGGGCCTTACCTCCCGCTTCCTGTTGGAGGAAGCCGAACTGGGTTTGGGATGCCAAGCCCGAGCCTGCTAGCCCCTGGCGTTGCTGGGCGGGCGCCACAGGCGCAGAAGAGACGAAAGGGCTTAGGCTGTGGCTTGCGGCCTTTGTCCTTCTGAGTGGAAGAGACAGAGTCCAAGGTGGCATTGGACTTTGTTCCTCTGCAGGTGACCTTCCACCCCAGGGCCGAGAGGTCAGTCCCCAAAGGGGAACATCCGCCAACTTGTGCTGGGCATCGAGTAAAGGTGGATATCCTCAGCCAAGCTTCAGCGACATGGCCCTGCGGCGCCACCGACCTGCACATGAGTCCCCAATGTCTAAAGCAGTCTGGAGCTGCTGTTTTGCCACTGTTCTGGTCCCGCACCTGCCTGACCGTGGTCTGCAGATCGCGGGAAGATGAGGACGACCTCATCCAGGAGCCCAACAGGGCATGAGAGAGAAATGTGCCATGAGGACGGCCGAACTGGCCTGGCGAAGGCCGAGGGAGGACGCAGCATAGACTTTTCGCCCGGCATAGTCCAATTTCTTGGACTCCTTGTCGAGAGGTTTGTCCACATCCCTAGCGTTCCCGGCATGCCGGAAACGCTGTCGTGTAACTAACACCTCGGCCGAGGGTGTTCGCAAAACCGGACAGGGAACCGTAGGGGACCAGCGAACTTCCTGGCCATCCTGGCCAAAGGCGAGGGCAGGAAGCAGGGCGCTGCCAGAGCTCCAAGGCCGGGCCACTATGGCCTCGCCACGGAAAGCCTCCGTGGGGGACTCGGTCCAGATCTCCGTGAGGGGATACCTGGCCCGCTTAGAAACGGGTTCGAGCTTCATCCCGGTGGACTCCGAGATGAGCCGAAGCAATCCCAGGAAGGACGAAGGGCTATCGTCCACCGACTGTCCTCCTGAGGACTCCAAGTCCATTCGCTTGGAGAAAAGGGAGGAATCATCTTCGGACTCTGAAGAGTCCTCAAAGAGCTGCCTCGGGCCTGAGCCACCCTCCACCTGCCCAGGTCGATCGGGAGTGAGGGTGACAGACAGCCTATGGGGCAGTCCCTGAGCCGACCGAGAATTCTTGGTCGGAGCCCCAACTAACGGCTGTGGAGGCGGAGGTTCCACCGGAAACGGTGGGCAGCTGGTTTTGGCCGAACAACCGCCTGGGAACAAGCTCCTCAGATAAAACGAGGGGTTGTTTCGCCGCTCGGTGACAACCACTCAATGGCCAGGGAAACGCGGCAGTCGGCTTATTCCCGATCAGAAGAACTGTTGCCACATGAGTTCTCATATCTTCGACGCAACTCGCGAAGCCTCCCTCGTCCGAGGAGGAGGACGGCGGCGGCGCTGCTTGCAGCAGTGCGAGACTGAGACCGCCTATACGAGCGGGATCGGCTGGACAGAAAAGTCCGAGACCGAGAACCTCCGCTGCCAAGGACGGCTGCGGGAGGTGTCGGGGAACCGGCACTCCCCTGGTTCAGAAGATTCAACCGAAGGCTCCGGAACCGAGGCACAGACGAGCCGCGATCGTCCTCAACTCCCCACCGGGGAACCGGGAGAGGGATTCTCGCTTCTCCAGCCGACAACCCGTCCAGCGTCGAGAAAAATCTCGACCACGCCGATGAGTCTCGGTCAACTGGCCTGGACGGGGACACCGTGAGACCAGTGGCGAGCCGAAATCGAGCAAGTCGACGGGCCTGGACGCCAACTCGGAGGGATCTTTCCCGCCCCAAGAGCGTCGACGGTGAGACTTACCTTGTCTCTCTTTTGGACCGAAAGCGGTCCAGAAGAAATTGGTCCTCACCTTTAGTTGAGAGGTCAGACAAAAGCTCCTTAAAAGAAGCTGAATAAGAGGCACCGAGAGAGAGCAGAACAAATGCCGCCCGAGGAGAAGCGGCCCGCCGCCTCCTCTTGAGGGATCATCTACTCGAGCTGATCCGCCGAGCCCGCCCCGTGGACACCGCCGACCGGGCCTCTTTTGATTTTACCGAGATCGTTTCTCGGGCGCCTAGTTGTAAGCGCATGCGGTCTTAGAGGGCGTGGGCGAAAAGGAAGAGCACAAGTCTGCAGGCCTGCGGGTGCTGCTCAAGGCCCAAGTAGTAGACGCACGGGAATGCGGATCCGTCCGAGACATCTTCTGCCCGCAAGGGCATCTCCGGAAACCGGGAGTCGATTTGTCCATCGGAGCTGCGAGGGAGAGAAGACCGAAGTCTTTTTAGCAAAACTTTTAATTTGAAAATTTCTAAGAATTAGGAACCAGTCTTATACACAGAGCGTTAAGGAGGGAACCTGAGCTTCCAAGCGGTAAGGAAGATCTGGCGTCCTGGGGCGGAGCCGAGAGTTTTACCACCCGGGTGGGTGGGAGGAGCCAGCTTGAAGACCTTCCGGCAAGATTTAAGTGGCAAGGAACCTGCCAGACAGTGTGGATGAACAACATATCCATGTCCCTAGAAACATTAATTTCCTTGGGTTTAAAGTGGCTGCAGCAGTGAGTACTACAGCGCCAGGGAGCTGAACAGAAAAAAGGCGCCAAGGTTTAAAACCGAGCGCAGTCTTGAGATCGCGTACCTTCCTGCTGCCAGCCTTGTAGCTTCGGGGAACCGAGGGGAGCTGGGGAAGGCTTTTCAACAACCGTTGCCCTCTCGACCCTTCCTGCTGCCAGCCTTGTAGTTTGGAGAACCGAGGGGAGTTGGGGAGGGCTTTTCAACAACGTTGCCACTCCAGCCCTTCCTGCTGCCAGTCTTGGTAGCTTCGGGGAACCGAGGGGAGCTGGGGAGGGCTTTTCAACGACCGTTCCCTCTCGACCCTTCCTGCTGCCAGCCTTGTAGCTTTGGGAACCGAGGGGAGCTGGGAGGGCTTTTCAACAACCGTTGCCCTCTCGACCCAATTGCAGACTACCAAGCAGTACCTCCAAGGAGGAGGGACAGAACCTACTTTGGGAATAGGCTCTGAAGTACTGCTGTGCCAAGCAGAGCATCACTCCTAGCCTGGATATCCAGAGAGTAATGCTTGGTAATGGTATGGACTGTTTTCCAGGTGGCTGCTTGACAAATTTCTAAGAGAGGGATATCCCTGGCAGCAGCTGTACCTCTAGTGGAATGAGCCCTCGGGCCAGAGGGTGGAGTTTTTCCCAGTTTTTCATAGAATTGTATACAAGACAGAATCCACCTGGCAATAGATCTTTTGGTGGCAGGTTTGCCCTTTCCCACTTCTCCATAAGTGAGGAACAACTGAGGGAGTCAAACCCATGACCCTTGGTACGATCTATGTAGTAACTAAGGGCTCTTTTGACATCTAAACTGTGTAGCCTCCTCTCTCCTGAGGAAGAATGATCAGTGAAGAAAACAGGGAGAGACAGACTGGTTTAAATGGAAGTCTGAAACCACTTTGGGCAAGAACCTTCTATTGGTTCTAAGGACCACTTTATCCCTGTGAAATGAGATAAAATCAGGTTCCATTGACACGGCTTGCAATTCACTGATATGCCTGGCAGAGGTAATGGCTACCAGGAACACAGTTTTCCAAGTCAAGTACTTAACCTCTGCTGAAGACATAGGCTCAAAGGGGGGGGTTGCATAAGTTGAGCAATGCAAACATTCAAATCCCAGGCAGGGGCAGGGTCTCTAAAAGGAGGATTGGTGTGAAGCAATCTTTTAAAAAATGTACAGAACACAGGATGGGAAGATAGTGAGGAAGGCTTCCCCACAGACAAAATGCAGAAACAGCTGACAAGTGTACCTTGAGAGTAGCTGGTCTGAGGCCCTGAGCCATTAAGATAGACCATATAATCCAGAACCGTAGGCAATTCAGCAGTGTTGGAGAAATATGCTTCTTAGAACACCAAATGCTGAATCTTTTCCATTTGGAGTTGTAAGTCTTTCTGGTGGAGGGCTTCCGAGACGCCTTGAGGATATCCAGAACCCCTTGGGAAAGATGCAGATCTGCAAGCTAACTCTTCAAGAGCCATGCTTTGAGATTGAGAGACTGAAGATTGGAGTACCAAATCCTTCCCTGAGAGGATGTTAACAGGTTGTGATTCCTGGGAAGAGACAGGGTAAGATGGACTGCTAGGGACAGCAACAGGGGGTACCAGGGCTGTCTGGCCCAATCTGGAGCAATCAGAATCACCTTGCATGGTTGAGACCTTATTTTTACCAAAACTTTGAACAGGAGTGGGAAGGGAGGGAAGGCATACAGAAACTTCCCCTCCCAATTCAGGATCAGGGCGTCCAGAGGGACCGAGCCCAGGACTGGCAGTCTGCAACAAAAGAGAGGGAGCTGGTGATTGTCTGGGGCTGCAAAGAGATCTATCTCTGGAGTGCCCCACCTTGAAAAAATCACTTTCAACACTGGAGGGTCCAGGCCCCGAGAAATCCTGCTCAGTGCATCTGCTAGCACATTGTCCTTGCCTGGAAGGTGAACTGCTACAAGAGAGGTTTGCAGGGAATAAGCCAGGGACCACACCTTCATGGCTTCCGTGCACATGGCCGTGGACCGAGTGCCTCTCTGCCTGTTGATGTGTCTGTTCTGACTTGAACCACCTTGTTCTGTACTGACTGTGAGAACGCTTTTAGAGCCAGAAAAACTGCCCTGTGCTCTAGAAGACTGATGTGAAGGGATTATTGGGGGGACCACAGCCCCTGGGCAGTAAGAGACCCCAGGTGGGCTCTCCAACCCAGGAGAGAAGCATCCGTGGTAAGGACCGCTGAACAAGGCTGAACAACAAAAGGAACACCTTGTCTTAAATTGTCCTGATCCTGCCACCACTGGAGGGCTTGGATCAAGGTCAGAGTCACTGGGATCAGTTTGGTAAGGGAATCCTTCTTCTCAGACCAGAAAGTTCTCAGGTGGAACTGAATATGCCTCATCTGGAATCTTGCACCTTGGACCACTGCTGTTGAAGCTGCCATGTGGCCCAAGAGCTGGGGGAAATGCCTTGCTGGTCGAGATACCTGAAGGAAGAAGCTAGTTCCATAAGAACCCTTGCCCTTTCTAGAGGAAGAAAGGCTCTTGCTCGGAGTGTGTCCAGTTCTGCCCCTATAAAGGTAAGAAGCTAGACTGGTTTGAGAACTGACTTGGGAAGGTTGAGAAGAAATCCTAGAGAAGTGAGCACTGGGCCACTTGTAGGTGAGACTTGACTTGGTCTGGAGACTGACCCACTATTAGCCAATCGTCCAGATAAGGAAAAATGGAAATCTTTTGCCTTCTCAGAAAGGCAACTACTACTGCCAGGCACTCCGTGAAAACCATTGGGGCTGAGGTTAGGCCAAAGGGCAATGCTCTAAAATGATAGTGGCCTGAGGGCAACTCGAACCTGAGGTACTTTCTGTGGGAGCACCTGATGGGAATGTGAAAGCAGGCATGTTTGAGGTCCAGGGAGGCTAGCCAGTCCCTGGCCTTAGAGAAGGAAGGATTATTCCCAGAGTTATCATCTTGAACTTTGGTTTTAAAAGATGTTTGTTTTAGATGTCTTGGGTCTAGGATGGGTGCACTCCCTACTTTTTCAGGGGGTCAGGAAGTACCTGGGTATGGTCCTTGCCCAGTGTAGGGTGGGTACTCTCTGTATAGCTTTTAAAGCTAGGAGAGAAGAAACCTCTGCCTTTAGGGCAAGGGTTTCTGGAAATTCCGGGAGATTTGCAGGTGGAAAATATCTGGCTCTCATTTTTGGAAATTTTTTGAAGCTGAGAACCAGTCCCTGGCTTACTACTTCCAGGACTCACTTGTCTGATGTAATAGACATCCAGTCTTGGACAAAGTAAGCCAGCCTGCCCCCTACTGGAATAGGACAGTCGACCCGGGCAGGCCCATCAGGGTGTCTGCCTGGCAGGGGCTTTAGGCTGAGGAATGGATGCAGCCCTGCTCATCCCCCTTCTGCCTCTCCCTCTGAAGAAACCCCTCTGAGAAAAGGAAGAAGAGGCCTGTGCTTGGTAAGAAGGCCTTTGAAAAGGCCTGCCACTGCCCCTAGACTGCTGCCTTTGAGGAGTTGCCTGCCTTTCCTTGGCCTGAGCACTCCTGTAAGTGGTCCTGTACTCATCCATTTTCTTCATGTAATTCTCTGTCTGCTCCCCAAACAGAGAATTATCCACTACAAAATCCATGGCCTTAGCCTGGGTGTCCTCTGAGAGAGGCTAGTACATCTGAGCCAAGCCATCCTCCGAAGAGCCACAGATGTAGCCATGACTCTTGATGACACATCATTAGAGTCCACAGCAGCATGAAACTGAGCTTTTGATGCCTCAATCCCATCTGCAGCCACCTCCTCCAGCTCCTTGGCAAGCTGGAAAGTCTGTTTAGCCAGTGCCAGTACAGTGTCCCACCTGGATTTCTGGTATCTGGCTGTATAGGCCATGTAATTCGCCTGCCTGAGTCCCAAAGAAGATGCCATGTACTGCTTCTTTGTCATGGCATCAATCTTCCTGGAGTCCTTATCTGGGGGGTGTGATGCCAAGGGAATGTCTGCCTTATCGCAGGCAGCAGCCTGTACAACCCCAACATGGCTGCATTGCTGATAAAGGAACTTTATATCTGAGCCTGAAAGTGTATACCTCTTGTCCATTCTTCTGTCCACAGGAGGTATGGAATTGGGAAACTTCAGAATGTTTTGTGTCTGTTTCCCAAAAGATTTGTGGAGGGGAATAGACAGTCTCCTGGACTCTGGGATGTCCATCATCTCTACATAGTCAGGCTCCTCCTGATCCTCCAGTGCCTCCTCCATAGGAAGCTGGAGGGTCTCAGCCACCTTTCTGTAAAACATAAAGTGGGAAGGGGACTTAGAAAGCCTAGGAGGAGAAACACCTGAAGGTTTGTCTGGGGAGATGTCCGGATCAATAGACACATCCAGACTTTCACCATCACCATAGTCATCTTCCAACTTGCTTTCCTCCTCAAACTCCAGTTCATAAAATTCTTCCAGGGTATAATCATGAACCAGGGGAACCGACCGAACCGAGCCCCTGCCAAAAGGTGCCGGATCAGTCGGAACCGGGATGAGCGATTCCACAATATGAATCACTTTGGCTACTTTCTTGTGATCGGAAGAAAAAAATTACTCACCTTAGTATTTTGCTTTTCTTCTCATGGAGTCTTGCTATATTATAACAATAGCAGTCAGCCACTGCAGCTGAACTGCCCCGGAGAGGAAGGAGTTAACTCCAGAAGATCTCCACATGAGGGGCGCTGTGCCTAAAGTTTCTATCTGGCAGTTTCAAATGAAACTGTCAGATCTTTTAAGCTAACATCAAAGGACTGGAAAGTCTGTGTGGAAAAACTACACTAGCCCATGGCTACCTACTAGTAGTAATAACAACAATATAAAGAACAAAGAAACACTCAGAGCCATAATAACAAAAATTGATGGTATTATGGTTCGTTTCTCCTAACAAGCACATATGAACCCCCTTCCCCAAAGACTCAAGTCCAGGAAGGGGCAATATAAATAACCTAAATGAAACAATCTAGATCCCTAACCCAAGAAAAGAGGGTAAGGAAAAACTACAATGGCATGACACAGTGCTTGCACCATGCCACCCCTACCCAAGTAGAAGTTCTGAGAGGGTAGGAGGGAGGGTGGTTATAATAGCAAGACTCCATGAGAAGAAAAGCAATTACTAAGGTGAGTAATTTTTCTTCAAACACCATGAAGTCTTGCTATATTATAACAATAACAGATTACACAGCAGTACCTCCATGGAGGAGGGTCAGAACCTACTTAGAAATAGGCTCTGAACACAGCTGTGCCAAACGACATCTCTCCTGGACTGGACATCCAGGAATAATGCTTAGTAAAGGTGTGAACTGTCTTCCAGGTAGCAGCTTGACAAATCTCCAGAATGGGGATGTCTCTAGCAGCCGCTAGAGACGCAGCTGTACCCTGGTGGAGTGGGCCCTCAATCCTGAGGGGTACTCTACCCAGTTTCTGATAACAGAATTGGATACAAGAAACAATCCACCTTGCAATTGTTCTCTTAGTGGCAGGTTTCCTTTGCCAACCTCGCCATAGTGAAGAAAGAGTTGGAGGATTGAACCTATGACCTCTAGTGCGCTCTAAATAGTAGCTTAAGGCTCTTTTGACATCCAAGCTGTGCAGTCTCCTCTCACCTGAGGAAGAATGCTCAGTGAAAATACTGGGAGAGAGATAGATTGGATTCAGGTGGAAATCAGAAACCACCTTAGGCAAAACTTTATTAGTCCTAAGGACTACCTTATCTCTGTGGAAAGAGATAAAATCTTCTTCCACTGACAGGGCCTTGTAGCTCACTTATGCGTCTGGCAGAGGTGATAGCTACTAGGAAAACAGTTTTCAAGTTAAATACTTGAGCTCTGCAGAAGACAGAGGCTCAAAGGGGTGCATTAATTGAGCAATGCAAATATTCAGGTCCCAGCAGGAGCTGGTTCCAAAAAGGAGGTTAGTATGAAGTAACCTTTAAAAACTTGGAGAACACGGGTGAGAAGAAAGGGAGGCAGGCTTCCCTGCTGGCACAAAAGCAGAGACAGCTGCCAGATGAACCTTCAGGGTAGCTGGTCTAAGGCCTAGGGAATTCAGATGGACCAAATAGTCCAGTAGAATGGGAAGATCAGCAGATTCTGGGATAATCTGCTTCTCAGAGCACCAGATGGAAAACCTCTTCCACTTAGAATTATAAGTGGCTAGTGGAAGGCTTCCTTGAAGCCTTTAAAATATCCATGACACCTTGAGAAAGGTGTAAGTCAGCAATTCTAGCTCCTCAAGAGCCAAGCCTTGAGGTGGAGGATTTGAGGTCGGATACCACACTCTCCTGTGCACAGGCCAGTAAGTCGTGGACTCTGGGCAGGCTCAGGGCAGGGTGAACTGCCAAGGACAGGAGCAGAGGGTACCAGGGCCATCTGGCCCAATCTGGGACAATCAGAATCACTCTGCAAGATTGAGATCTGTTTTTACTAGTACCCTGAAAAGGAGAGGAAGGGGAAAGGCATGCAGGAACTTCCTTTCCAGTCCAACAGAAAAGCGGTCCAGAGGGACTGAGCCCAGAACTGGAGGCCTGCAACAGAAAAGAGGAAGTTGGTGGTTGTCTGGGGCTGCGAAAAGATCTATCTGAGGAGTGCCCCATCTGGCAAAGACAGACCCCAGCACTTGTGGTTCAGAGCCCATTCGTGATGGCCCTGAGAAATTCTGCTGAGGCGTCCGCCAGGACATTGTCCTTCCTGGGAGATGAACCGCTATCAGGGAGGTGTTCAGGGAGTAAGCCAGAGACCACAACTTCATTGCTTGGTGCACAAGGCTGAAGACAGTGCCCCCTTGCTTGTTGATGTACCCATTGTGGTGGTACTGTCTGTCCTGACTTGAACCACTTTGTTCTGGACAGAATCTGAAAACACCGAAGAGCTAAAAGACAGCTCTGAGTTCCAAAAGATTGATGTGGAGCAGAGACTCCTGAGGAGACCATACCCCTGAGTGGCAAGGTCGCCCAGGTGAGCCCCCACCCTAACAGGGAGGCATCCGTGGTGAGGGTGAGGGTGAGAATGGAATGAAGGGAACCCCTGTCTTAAATTGCTCTGGACCTGCCACCAGTGGAGGGCTAGGATCAGAGTTTGAGTAACTGGGACCAACTTGGTAGGGGTCCTTCCTTTGAGACCAATAGGCCCTCAAATGGAACTGAATGTCCCTCATCTGAATCTTGCTCCCTGCCGACAGCTGTGGAAGCAGCCATGTGCCCGAGGAGTTGCAGAAAATGCCTTGCTGGTCGAGACCAGCAGGGTAAAGGAGGATGCCAGGGCTGATGAGTCTGTCCACCCTTTCCGAGGGAAGAAAAGCCCTGGCTAACCTTGTGTTCAATTCTGCGCCTATGAAAGTTAGGACCTGAACTGGTTCCAGAACTGACTTTGTAAGTTTGCTTAGGAATCCCAGGGAAGTGAGAAGCTGCTGGGTGACTTGCAAGTGGGATTTCACCTGACCTGGAGACTGACCCACAATGAGCCAGTCGTCCAGGTAGGGAAACACAGCAACCCTTGCCTTTCTTAAGTGAGCCACTACTACAGCGAGACATTTTGTGAATACCCTTGACGCAGAGGTAAGGCCGAAGGGCATTGCCTGAACTGGTAGTGGCCTGAGGGCAGTTCGAACCTGAGGTACTTTCGGTGAGAAGGCCTGATCAGAACATGAAAATAGGCATCCTTGAGGTCCAGGGAAGCTAGCCAGTCCCCTGGCCTTAGGGAAGGCAATATCATTGCCAAAGTCAACATTTTGAACTTTGGTTTCAACAGATGCTTGTTCAAGTATCTTAAATCTAGAATGGGCCGCCATTCTCCTGTCTTTTTTGGGGTAAGAAAGTATCTTGAATAAAGCCCCTTGCCCTGATGGCAAGGAGGAACCCTTTCCACTGCTTTGCAGTCCAGCAAAGCAGAAACCTCTGCTTCAAAGCAAGGGCTTCTGAAGGATTTGCAGGTGGAAAATGCCTGGCTCTCATCTTTGGAAAGTGTTTGAAGCTGAGAACCAGACCCTGGCCTGTTACCTCCAGAACCCATCTGTCCGAGAGTTAGGGACAGCCAGTTCGGCTGAAATAGGTCAACCTGCCCCCACTGGTACAGGAGAATCGGCCCTGGACACCCCATCAGGGTGCCTGCTTAGCAGCAGCCTTAGGCTGAGGGGAGGGGGACGGTCTACTTGTGCCACGTCTACCCCTGCCTCTGAAGAAACCCCTCTGCGAGACAGCAGAGGAGGCTTAAAGTGGTAAAAGGCCTGGAAAGAGGCCTGCCTACCTCTGGGAGCATGCCTTTGTGGCATGGCATGCTTCTCCTTAGCCTGGGCACTTTTGTAGGTAGTTCTGTATTCATCCATCTTTTCATATAGTTTTCTGTTTGCTCCCCAAAAGAGAATTTCCCACTACAGGAAAATCCATAGCCTTTGACTGGGTATCTTGGGACAGATTAGTGCATCTGAGCCATGCCAACCTACGGAAGCTACAGAAGTGGCCATGACCCTAGAAGAAACATCATTAACATCAACAGCAGTATGAAATTGAACTTTAGAGGCTTCAATGCCATCAGCAGCCACCTGTTCCAGCTCACTAGCCAGCTGGCCATGGGCCTCTTGGCTAACTGCAATACTGTGTCCCACCTAGATTTCTGATATCTAGCTACATAAGCCATATAATTTGCCTGCCTGAGTCCCAAAGAAGCTGCCATATACTGTTTCTTAGCCATGGCATCAATCTTCCTGGAATCCCTTATCAGGAGGATGTGAGGCCAGAGGAATAAGCCTTGTCACAGGCTGCAGCTTGTACCACACCTACATGACTACACTGCTCAGTAAGGAAGTCTGTATCCGAGCCTGACAAAGTATACCTTCTGTCCATTTTTTATCTACAGGAGGGACAGAATGAGGATTTTTAAAATCTTTGTTGTTTGCTTCCTAAATGACTTATGCAAAGGAATAGACAACCTCCTAGACTCTGGAATATCCATCATTTCCACATAATCAGGCTCCTCTTGCTCATCCACAGCCTCCTCTAAAGGAAGCTGGAGGGTTTCTGCAACCTTTTGTAAAAATAAAGAAAGAAGGGGACTCAGACAGAATAGGAGGAGATTCTAAAGGTCTGTCTGGAGAGATGTCGGTTCAATGGGCACGTCCAGACCCCCCAGCCACACATATATTGATCAAATTCCTCCTCCCTCCTGTGGTTCATAAAATCCTCAACTTCAAAATCCTGAACCACTGGGACTGAGCAGACCAACCTTTTACCAGCTGTTGGTGGTTCTACAGATCCCTGAGACAGTGACTGGACAATCTGAATGGCTTTAGCTATCTCTGCAGCAGTTGGAGACACAATTTTGGACTCAGACCTACTGATTTCCTTGTCTTTTTACTTGGGACTGGTTCCTCTGAACCAGCCTTCCTTTTGCCCGAGGAAGTCTCGCCCTGGTCAGAGGGCACTCCCTCTGGTCCAGTGGGTACTGGACCGGGCTGGCCATCCGGGTCAGTGGACTTTTTGGCCTCTCGTTCCCTGAGCCGGCCCAATCTCTTCTCCAGGGTGGCTGCAGGGAAATTTTTACACACCTGGCAGTCTGACAGGAGGTGGTCAGCCCCCAGACAATAAACACAAGTGGTGTGTGGGTCAGCCTTGGCAAAGGCGTCCCCACAGACATCACAGTGTTGAAACCCAGTGGGCCCGGTTTTTCTTTTGGGTTTCTCAGACATAATGCCAGCTCAACCAAAACTTGCCCTTTTGATGGCAGTGCCAGCAAAGACACCCCTTATCGGTTCCTAACTGTCACGGTATTTGAAAAACCGTTATAATTCCGGTTTTTAGAACCGATAAGAACGGGAACCGTACTCTAAAACCCACTGTACACTTTTAAAATGCAGGAAAAAACCAACCGATCGGTTCAAAACCGAACCGATAATTAATTTTCCACACAGACTTAAATTTTAGTACTTACGGTTACCAGATAGAGCTTTAAAACCGAAATGCGGTAAAAATAATAACTTTTGCCGGTTCAAATGAACTGAAAAATACTCGCTTGAACCGAGAATGAACCGAGCTGAAGGAGCTGATCTCTGGAGCGACTGTTCAGTGAAGCGGAGTAAAGAATCTAACAGTTTCATTTGAAACTGCCAGATGAAACTTTGGGCACAGCGCCCTCGCGCTGTAGAACTCCAGATCTTCTGGAGTTAACTCCTTCCTCTCCGGGGCAGTTCAGCTGCAGTGGCTGACTGCTATTGTTATAATATAGCAAGACTTCATGGTGTTTGAATGAGAGATTCTGGGTCCGAACTGGACGATTTTTCTTTGCTTTCTTTTTTGGCGGAACCAACCCCTCGGGGTTGGATCTCCTTTTGCCCGAAGAAGTATCGCTCTGGTCAGAGGGCACTCCTCCTGGTTCGATCGGAACAGAACCAGGCTGGCCATCCGGGTCAGCGGACTTCTCGGCCTCCCTTTCCCTCAGTCTAGCTAATCTCTTTTCAAGTGTAGATTTGCGAAAATGTTTATAAATTTGGCAGTCTGAATCGAGGTGGTCAAACCCCAGACAATAAACACAGGTGGTGTGGGGATCGGCCTTAGCAAAGACCTCCCCACACTCACAGCAGTGTTGAAACCCAGTGGGCCCGTGTTTTTTCTTGGGTTTCTCAGACATGGCCAACTAACCAAACTTACCTTTTTCCAAACCGCCAGGCAAGACTCCCTTATCGGTTCCTGACTGTGTCACGGGTCTTGGAAAATAACGTACTAAAACCCGTTTTTTTTAGAACCGATATGGACTGGGTAACCACACACTAAAGTAAGATAAAAAAATTACCTGAATGATTGGTTCAGCAGAACCGATCCACACTTTTTACAAGTTCCACACAGAAAACAGAACAAAACCTATCTAGTACTCATGGTACCACAGACAGAGACTTGAACCGACTCTGCGGAAACTAAATTTTGGTAGAAAAAGGACCGAAACCCGACACTTCAACCGACTTCGAACCGAGCTGCAGGAGAAATCTCCAGGGCGACTGTTCAGTGAGGCGGAGTAAAGTATCTGACAGTTGCAGTTCAAAATACAACAGGCAGAGACATCAACCGAGCTCGAGAGCAACATTCTATGCCCTGCATAGAAAAGTTAACCCATTGTTCTCCAGGGCAGTTTAAAGGCTGGGGCTGACTGCACTTGTCAGAATACAGCAAGACTTCATGTTGTTTGAAATCAGGAGGGCCTTTTTGAGCCTGCACGTGGGTGGGCTCTCTTCCCTTGACATATCTGTTTCCCTGAATTATTTCATATATCTGGGGAGGGATATATATATATATATATATATATCTATATCTCACTATCTCTCACCACCCCTTTTTTTTAAATACATCTTTCCTTGGTGGGGGCGGGGGGCGCAAGGCGTGAGTATTCATGTCATCTTGGAACCTGGCAATGATGGACCAGCACCTTTTTCCCCTTCCTATATTTCCCTCCCACCATCAGTTTCTGGTTTATGGATTACCCTGCCTTTAGTCACCCTCGAACTAGCCTACCCCCTCCTGAGGTTTAGGGCAAGAGTTTCCCCAGGATCCCTGATCACTTAGCTGATAGGGTGTCCACCTTCGGATAGTCTGTGAATCCGTCCCCAATACGTGTCCCATTGGCACATGTATTGTTGGAAGTCACAGATTCTTCCCCTAAGTGGGGAATGTACATAGTTTACAGTCCTACCTTCCCTCACTCAGCAGATCTCTAAAATAATGCCCAGTTGGCATACTTGTTATTATTAGGTTCGTCCTTAAGGTCCCTTTTTTGTTTTCCCTCCTTTTTATTTTGACCACAGAACACTGGTCCACTGTAACTTTCCTAGATAATTATTTTACAAAGCAGGAAATCCAAAAGGTTGGGTATGTTTTTTTTGGGGGGGTAGGCTATGGGGGACTCTAATATAGATTTTGATAATCATGGACATGCAGCACCCCTTTAAAATGATCTCTCTCAATGTAAATGGGCTGGCCGGCCCCGTTAAGAGATACCGCACTCATTGTACCCTCAAAAGATTACACCCGGACATCCTCCTACTACAAGAGACTCACCTCTCTTCGGAGGAGCACCAGAAACTACTTAAATTTGGTTTTCTGAACTGATTGAGTCCTCTTACCAGAGGGGTCAAAGAAGAGGGTCAGTGATTCTGATTCCGAAGCGCTCTCAACTTCAGCTCCTTGATCAATATGCTGATAGAGATGGTAGCCTGGTATTGGGTGTGGTCAAGTTGAACCAGCAAATCTTTACACTGTGTAGTGTTTATGTCCCACCAGGCTCAGATGCTTCCTCCATACAGCATCTAATAGATGCTATCCTGACAAGGCAGCAGGGGATTTTAATCCTAGGCGGAGATCTCAATTTCCAACTCAGCCCTTCCTTAGACACGTCTGCAACACGCTCATCCCCTCAATCTTCAGGGCAAAAATACCTTCGCCGTTTACTACGCGATGTCGGTCTAGCAGATGCATGGAGACAGCTTCATCCTTTCCAACGGAAGTTTACGTATTATTCCAATGCCTTTAAACACTACTCTAGGTTGGACTACTTCTGTGTCAGCAAAGAATATACTGACTTAGTCCAGGCCGCAGATATCCTTAATATATGTCTATCTGATCATGCCCCCATCACTTTAGAACTTAATATCAGAAAGGAAAAGAAAAATGTACAATGGAGGTTTAACCCATCCCTATTAAGGGATAAAGAATTCAGAGACCTCCTAGGGGCCCGAATCCCTGAAATTATTCGAGATAATGCTTCTCCTCAGGTCTCCCCTCAGATTCTTTGGGATACATTCAAAGTAGTGCTCAGAGGCCAAATTATAGCTTATGCCTCTCATAAGAAAAAACAGGCCGAGGTCTGCCTGCAGGCCCTACAAGACAAGCTTCAATTTCTCCAAGAAGCCCACATGCAAGGGGACTCTGACTCCTCCCTTTAATCTCTCAGACACAGGCTGAGATCCAACGATTGCTGACAGCTAAGACTGAGCAAGCCTTGGCCTGGCTTAGACAGCGTTATTATGAGGGTGGGGCTTGTGCCTCTAAACTTTTAGCTTACCACCTTAGACAGCAAATACAGCAATGTAATATCACTAAAATTAAGGACCCTGTATCCAGGCAGACTCGGTACTCCACACCGCATATTCTGGAAGCGTTTCCACATTATTATAAATCTTTATATTCTTCCCCAACAGAACCTGACCCACAGAAAATAATCTCTTTTCTCTCTCAACTTCAACTACCTACTCTTTCGACCTCTCAACAGACACAAATCTCAGCTCCGATTTCTGAAGTAGAACTTCAAAATATTATTAAAAAATAAAAAAATCAAAAATGGAAAATCCCCGGGCCCTGATGGATTTGGAGCAGAATTCTATAAGGGCACATAGAAATTAGTGCAAGCTCCCCTCTTAAAGGCACTACAAAATGCCCATGCCATATCCTCATTCCCTATCTCATGGAGACAGGCAACAATGTCTTATCTTGAAACCCCAGAAGCCCCCGCAATTATGCGATTCATACCGCCCTATATCTGTACTCAATCAAGATTACAAGATTTACACAAGTATACTGGCACATAGGCTAGATGATATTCTCCCCTCATTAATACACCCAGATCAGTCGAGATTCATTAAAGGCAGACAGACAACAGACAATATCAAACGCACTTTATAGATCATGCCTCTTCAACGAAATCACCTCTTTTAATACTCAGTCTCGACGCTCAAAAAGCATTCGACATGGTTTCCTGGGGATTTCTCCAGGCTTCCTTACAAAAATGTAAATTTCTCAAACCTTTTTTGGATGCTATCAGGGGACTATACACTGACCCCGAAGCAGCTGTGAGACTAAATGGTTCACATTTTGATTGATTTCCCTTACTTAGGGGCACTCGTCAGGGTTGCCCCCTTTCTCTATATTTATTTGCCCTCTTCGTTGAGCCCATAGCCCAATTACTTTGACAAACCCCTAGCTTACATGGTTATGATGTCTCTGAGACCTCTCATCACAAAATAGCCTATTACGCCGATGGTCTTCTTCTCTACATCACCCGCCCTGAGGAATCACTAGAAACCTGACCTCCCTACTACAAGAAATACAAACTTTCACAGGTTATACAATTAATCAATCTAAATCAGAAGCTTTACTTATACAATCCCCAATGTCTCGAGAACGTATCTTAAAATACCCCTACAAGTGGGATAAACCCCACATAACTTATCTACGTATTAAAATACCCCAGAATTTTTCAAACTTGTATGTCTTGAACTTTTCCTCAACTCTATCAAAAATAAACTCAGACTTGGCTAGATGGACACCACTCCCTCTTTCACTGTTGGCTAGAGTTCAGTCTATCCAGATGAACTCCCTGCCAAAGATCCTATATGTAATGCAAAATATCCCATTACCTCTTGCAACGAAGTATATCCGGAAGTGGGACACCTCTGATAATCAGTTTCTCTAGGTGAACCAGAGACCCAGGCTCGCACTTCATAAGCTTCAACGCCCCAAGAAGGGAGGTGAATTGGCCCTCCCTAATACTGTTAACTACAGGCTTGCCACTTTGCTTACATACATCACTACCTGGCTTTCACCTCAAAGCCTAGCCCCAACCTGGCTCCAAGTGGAGCAGATTATGGCTGATAATTCCTTGAATTATTCCCAAATCTTTCAGCCGCATAACAAAGTTCGGATTACAAGTGGATCCAGATTGACTAAAGGAATGCTCCAGTCCTGGATGAAATTTTTATCTTGTCCAGCTAATAAGTTTTTATCAGACTGGATGGGAATTCCCACCGAGGACCCATCCAGGACCCCGGCTAGATTAGATACCACCTTTAAGACTTGGGCCCAAAGAGGCCTACGACATTCATACCAATTTTATGACAACTTGATTTTCAAGTCTTTTGAGCAACTACAACGGGAATTCCTTTTAAATAAAATAGATTATTTCAGGTACCTGCAGATCCGTCACCTTATGGATGAGAGGACTGGACTGGATATTACTGCCCAGATTATCCCCCCCTTATTGCCCCTTCTGTCCCAGTTGGCAGGAGGTGGTGACCGTAGACACAGTCTCCCAATTTTATAAGGCCCTACAGGGGACACCGACGCAGGTAATACAATTCTACTGGGAGGCTGAATTCCAGACTGAACTCTGCCAGGAAGACTGGCTCCACATTTGGAGGAGACAACATAAAACTTCTAGCTCATATACATGGAGAGAGTTCTCCTGGAAAGTGGTGTCTAGATTCTTTTGTACCCCTCAAATTACGGCTAAATACTCAGCTGGAGGGGACTCGTCTTGTTGGAGACAGTGTGGTTGTGAGGTTGCTATACACACACACACACACACACACACACACACACACACATATTCTCTGGTCCTGCTCGGTATTAACAACATATTGGTCATTCATAAAGGATAGAGTGATGGATCTTATCCCGAATCTAGGTACTTTCTCCCCGGCTGTTGGGATCCTTCTTCATTATCCCTGCCACTTTAAAGACCCACACCAAACATACCTTCTCAATATCTTACTTGGGACGGTACAAAAAAACGTATTACGAGGTTATGGCTTCGTCCAGACCCTCCTACAATCTCACCCTGGGAGGATACAGTTTATGAGATATACAAACTAGAACACATGACGGCTTGACTACAAAATACCTAAATTAATGAATCGAAGGAATGTCTGGTTTCTTAACATTTCTCAGTTTAGATTGGACCAACCACCTTAATGGCTAGCAGTGACTGTGGCAAGCCCCCTCCGCCCCTTTTACCTTGTGATTGAGGCCTGGCCGGCCCTTTACCTTCCTTTTTTTTTTTTTTTCTCCCCTCCAGGAACTTTTCATAGCCTTGATAGATGGGATTCTCCCTGATTAAAATCTGAAGTTTACCTTCCCTCCTTCTTATTTTATCCTGGTTGGCGGTCCCCCAGGCTCCCTGTCCCCCCTTACATACTTTATTATGGCTGGGAATTGCTGATCTGACCCATTCATTTGCACTTGATTGAAACTGATATGATGGCTATAATGTTATAATTTTAATTAGGGTAGAGAATTGTAATTTTGTTATGTAACTATGATATTTAACATAGCATTGATTATTGATGCTCACCCTTGCAATTATGTATACCAATATGTTCCTTGTATGCATTCCCATTTATGTGGTGATGATCTCCTGTAAACCTGCTCTGTGGTACCATCTAAGTAAAAAGCTAAAATAAAAAAACAGTTTAAAAAAAAATAAATAAATAAAGCAGTCATTAACCCCTCCAGCAAGGGATATTCCGAGAACCCTGAGAGGGACCTAATGGGCACTGCATACTTGCGGGCCATCCAGGCAGATGGTGCTGGGCAAGAGGCAGGATGCTGCCAGAACTCCAAAGCTGCGCCTTCAATGGCCTTGGCCACTGGGAAGGCTTCCGTAGGGGTACCCCCTCTTTTAAGAATATCTGCAAGAGGGTACTCTACCCGGTTCTGGACAGGTTTCAGGGGCATCCCCACTGGATTTGGAGATAAGGCGGAGAATTCCCAAAATGACGAAGGGCCCTCCTCCGTCAACAGACTACCCACTGACTCATCATACAGCAGGTGAGAGTAGTGGTCGGTGTCGTCAGAATCTGAGGTATCCAGATAAATCAGTTGGCCACCAAGGTCCCCTTTTACACGCCTGGGGCGGTCAGGCATGAGGGTGACCGATAACCTGCAAAGAAGAGCCGGAACCATCCAAGATTCCTTCGCAGGAGCCCTTCCTGAAGGCTATTTAGGTGGCGGCTCCACCACTGTCGGTGGAGAGACAGATTCTGGCTGAACCGGGGCAGGTTCTACTAGCTCTGCGGGCGAAGGAACAGATTTTACCAGTTCCTGGAGTTGACTTCGGCTTGGGAGGTGAAAGCCACGTAATGGCCAGGGTGGAAACCGTAGAAGGCTTCTACCCGGACAGAATGAGCTGCTGCCACATTAGATCTTCGTAGCGTCGACGGAGTTTCCGACAAAGCCTCTCCTCATCTGAGGAGGACGAAGATGAACGGTGACGTTGCCTCTTTTAGAGTGCTTATGCACCTTCCTCAGCCTCTCGGTCGAGGGGGGTCTGAGATCTTGACCTTGATCAGACTGGCCGAGTGGGTCATTTGGGGGACACCAGGGGAACTGGAGATTTACCTGGATCAGGGACCCGTTCCTCAATGGGTTTGCCAGCAGGCTGGGTTTCCTCATCAGGAAAAGTCAGGACCGGGGTTCTGGTGAGTGAGTTGTCGGCCTTGTCAGGCGACAACAGATCGACAAGGTCGAGAGTGATCTCCAGCGCACTGTCGATCAAGACCTCGGCCGGCTAACCAACTGGCAAAGTCGAGAAGCCAGCGGCCAAATAAGCAGTCTCGACCGGAGCTGAGACTGGAGATTCCTGTGACTGAGATCGCTTTTGATCCCAAGAACGTCTTTGCCGAGATGAAGAATCTCTCTGTTCCTTGTCCTTTTTACGAGACCAGGAGGTATGCGAGCCCTAAGGTACCTTGCCCTTGGTGGGGAGAGATAAGCACATCTCCCGAAAGCAGCCTGAGAATGTGGAGCCCAGGTTGAGTGGAAATGGCAGAGAGGAGAGCTCCACGGCCTGCACCACCTCCTCCTTGAAGGCCTGCATCTGTTCTAACTGCTCGGCAGACCCCGCAGCTGCGGAGACCACCCACCGGGCCCCTTTGGATTGCACCGGTGGATTCCGTTTCTCGGGCCTTCCTAACTTGAGCCATGCGAGATGATCGTCGAGGACGTTCGGGTGGAAAGCAAGACACATTTCACATGTCTGGGTGTCATGGCCAACACCCAAGCAGTAGAAGCACGTGGTGTGTGGGTCTGTGCGCGGCATTTTCTGGCCGCACGGGCACCGGTGAAAACCAGGGGAAGATTTATCTTCCATAATCGAATAGAAAAAATTGCAATCGCTAGCTCAAACGAGCTTAATCTTCAGAGGATCCACAGAAATCGAAGCCAGGGCCTACAAAACGCAGTAGCGGAGAGGAGGCAACCTGAATCTTCCAGCGGAAAGGAAGATCTGGCGTCATGTGACGGAGCTGGAGAGTTATACCACCCGGGTGGGTGGGAGGAGCCAGCCTGAAGACCTTCCGGCAAGAATTAAAGTGGAAAGAGACATGCCAAGAAGTGTGGATGAACAACATATCCATGTCCCTGGAACTTAGGATTAGTTCTCAAGGACACCCTGTCCTTGTGGAAAACTAAATAAGGCTCCTTAGACATCAGGGCCCGAAGCTTGGAAATCCTCCGGGCAGAAGTAACTGCAACTAAAAAAGTACAGTTACTTAAGAACTTATCATAAAAGCAGATCTTCGAGAGAACCTCTTGCAGCAGGTAACACAGTTAAGACTGTAGCTGGCAGGAGACAGGACCCCACGGCAAAATTCTAGCCAACAGTCTATGGCAAGTACCGCCCCCTGACATCAGCCCACATCCGATGTCACGCATGGAATAAAGGGTGGGTGGTCCCTGACGTGCCCCAGTTCTTCCGCTGGAGACTCCGGCATCCAGACATAACATGATCGAACCAGGGAACCGAGGTCAATACCTCATGGAGCAATACATGCATCAGTCGACATAGGTCGTATGCAGCAGAAAACCTCTTAGGGGGAGGAAGGGCAGGAAATATACCTTTTGCAAGAGCTTCTCTCAAAGATCTACTGTTACGCTAAGTTCTTGTGTAACTGTACCATCTTACTTCAAGTGTCAGCTCTTGCAGCAGGTAACACAGTTAGAACAGATTCCCAAGCAGTAAAGAAACCTACCTAACCCAGGAGGAAGGTAAGAGGAGGGTGGAAAGGAGTTCTCTTAGGAGAGAAGACCCTGGAAAAACTGCGAGGCCAAACCCAGGCTATAGTGCCTTATGAAGGTATGGACTGTGTGCCACGTAGCCGCTGCACAAATATCAGATGCAGATATGTTTTTGAATGCAGTGAAGGAGGCTGCTACAGCCCTCGTTGAGTGACCCCTTACTGAGCCTGGCAAGGGCTTGCTGTGTTTCTGATAAAGGGAAATGCAATGGACTAACCACTTCAATAGGGTCTGTTTGGTCACAGGAGCCCCTTGGGTCCTAGGAGCGAAAGAAACAACTGGTCAGAACGTCTACTGTCTTTAGTTCTGGCCAAGTAAAAGCGCAAAATGCAGTGAACATCTAAGGTATGGAGAAGAGCCTCTCCTCTACTAGAGTTATTGGGGTAATATACTGGAAGCTGGATGCCCTGATTTAAAGTAATCTCGGACATCACCTTGGGCAGGAACTTAGGACTGGTTCTCAAGGCCACTCTATCCTTGTGGAAAACCTAATAATGCACCTTACACATCAGGGCCTGAAGCACAGAAATCCTTCAAGCTGAATTAACAGCAACTAAAAATAACGCTTTCCAAGAGAGGAAGCGAAGCTCGCAATCCACGGCTGGTTCAAAAAGGGGGTAAGGTCAGCTTCTCCAAAACAAATAAGCCCCAAGGAGGGACGAGGTTTTATGTGCAGGATACCAAGAAGAAAAACACGAGTTACCTCCATCTGTGCAATCATTCTGCCCTGTACAGGAATATGGTAGGCAGAAATGGCAGCTAAGTGCACCTTGATGGAAGAGTAGCCCAAGTTGGGAGTCCGAAAGAGACAACAGGTACTCAAGAAGAGTGTTCACCGGACAGGCCAAAGGGTTTAGGTGACAAGCCATAGCCCGGAGACAAACACGTATCCACTTCATGGCATAGGTTGCTCTGGTGGAAAGTTTTCTAGCAGGCACCAGAATGTCCGCTACCTTGTCAGAGACTCTGAAGCGGAGTTTGGTGAAGTCTTCAGGAGCCATGCATGTAGGTGTAGTGACCAAAGGTTTGGGTAAACCAGGGTCCTGTTGTCATGGGAGATCAGGTAAGTGTTCACAGGCAGGGTAATCGGGGGTTCCACAGCCAGTTGTTGCAGGAGTAGGAACCAGATCTGTTGAGGCTATAATGGTACCACCAGGATCATTGTCACCTCCTCCACTTGTACCTTGAGAAGGACCTCCTGATGGAGCGGAAACGGGGGAAAGGCGTAGAGGAATCTCCATTCCAAGAGAGGGACAACGCGTCTCACCAGAAAACACCAGGCCCTGGATCTAGTGAGCAAAAACTGGGCCGCTTTGCGTTGGTAGGGGAGGCAAAAAGATCCAGTTCGGGAGTTCCCCATCTGTCAAAGATTTCATCAATGACAGACTGCAGAAGAGTCCATTAGTGAGCTCTTGACTGAGTTTGGCTGAGAGCGTTAGCCAGAGTATTCTGGACTCCAAGGACATGGACTGCGAACATCCCGAGATGATGGGAAATGGCACAGTACCACACCCTCGTTGCTTCCCTGCAGAGGGGATAGGAGTGTGTGCCTCCTTGTTTGTTGAGATAAAACACTACAGACATGGTTGTCTGTTTGCACAAGCAGGTGTCCTGGGCGAAGCACAGTACTCAAGGCCTGCAGTGTGTAGAGAACAGCTCTCATCTCTAAGATATTTATGTGGAGAGATTTCTCGGTCATGGACCAGGAGTCCTGAGTTCTGCGAGTGCCAAGATGCGATCCTCACCCTAAGCCTGAGGCGTCAGATATTAACACCTGGTCTGACGCCTCTCTTTGAAAGGGCATCCCCTCAAGCAACAATGGGGATGACATCCACCACTGGAGTTCCTGACAGACAGACTTCATGATGGGAGACTGGTTGATCCAAGTCGTCCCATCTTTGGTCCCCACTGGACACGTAAGGTCCACTGGATTGTCCTCATGTGGAGTCTCGAAAGGGAGACCGTAATGATGGATGCTGCCATGTTGCCTAACAGCCGTAGAAGGGTTCTGACTGGTACTACCGAGGCAGAACAAACTTAGCGAGCAATCCCCTGAAGACGGGCAGCTCTATCTTGTGGCAGATAGGCCCTCCCTCGAACAGTATCGAGGTGCGCCTCAGGTTCTGGAACGGGTTGAGGGAGGATTTCGGGGTGTTGATCTCAATACCTAGTTCCTTGAAGAGAGAACAGGTGTCCCGAATAGCTCGTAGCAGTTGTACTTTGGACGATGATGTCAGTAGCCAGTCATCCAAGTATGGGAAAACGTAATGACACATCCTTCAAAGAGCTGTTGTCACAACTGCAAGGCACTTGATGAAAACCCTCGGTGCTGATGAAAGGCCGAAGGGTAATGCCCTGAATTGAAAATGTTTGCGCCCTGGAAGGCGAACATGAGGAACCTCCTGTGTAGCTTTGCTACAAGGATGTGTAGATAGGCGTCCTGCATGTCTAGTGATGCCAGTCAGTCCCCATGATGGATCATGAGGAGCAGGCCCTGAAGGGTGACTGTACCGGGTCAATATGGTGTACGCTTAATAGCGTATTACACAAGCGCTAAACAGAAACAGCGCTGTACACGACAGTGAGAGGGTGCAATACTGCAAATGGTTCTGTGTGCGGTACTGCACCCTCTCACTGTCCCAGGCAGAGGATTAGACCTCTGTTGGGACGGGCTTCTGCCGTGGCCTGACGAGATGGGCCACTGGCAGCGGGGACAAAGCAGAATGTTTGGGACGGGTTCAATTCCAGTCCCAGGCGCATGGTTTTACTGCATCACCCCCACAGTTAGTAATCTTAATGGGGGTGGGGGAGGTTGGGGTGCAGAAAAAAAGTCTTATGCCACATGCAAGAAATCACGCTGTACTGGCAGCGCACTTTATGCATGCAGTGACCATCCGAAACCTCTTGTACTCTACAAATTTGTTGAGTCCGCTGAGGTCCAGAATGGGTCTCAGGCTGCCCAACTTCTTCGGGACATGGAAGATGTGTGAGTAGAACCCTTTTCCTCTCTGGGCTAGGGGAACATTCTTGGATAGCAGGGCTTGAATTTCTGCGTGAATCAGACCTGCATGTTCCACTGAATAATAAGTGGGGGGGCTGTCCGGTGGGAGCTGGACAAACTCTATAGAATGCCTGTTGTCTATCAGTTGGTGGACCCACTGATCGGAGTCACCTTTTGCCAGTTTTCTGTGCAGAGCGAAAAGTGGCCTCCAACCGCCTCCCCTGTTAGGATCAACGGAGGAGTGGGTCGACCGGAGTCAGGCAGTGGCGGGGGAGTGACTTGGGTATGTTTTGCGGGCGGAGGCGGGTCCGCAGAGACTCTGTGGGCGCCTCCGGCTGTAGCCTCCTGCTGTGGCTGAAAGCAGGGCTGCTGTGGCTGATGTCTCCCTCAACCAAGAAAACGAGAAAGACGAAATGGACTCCGTTTGGGGCGGTAAACAGATTGCACAGTCCTAACTGCTTTTCCAGAATCTTGTAACTTAGTAATAATTCTTTCAGTATTCTCACCAAAAATGACTGAGCCTTGGAAGGGTACGTCAAGGAGATTAGAGTGAACATCCTGCGCAAACCCAGAGACCCGGAGCCAAGAGTGGCGAAGCAGGCATACTCCCATCATTGCCGCTCCTGCTGCTGTGTCCGCGGAATCATAAGCTGAACAGAGGACGTGTGTGCCCACATCCGAGCCAGTCCGCAAAAGTCTGAGGAGCTCATGCTTTTTGAGGTCAGTCTGGGATTTCCTGAACAATATCCATCCCTTGTTCCCAGAGGGCATTCTGGAACTGAACTGTGTGTGTTAAAAAGTTCAAGTTCCTAATGCTGCAAGTGGTGGAGGAATAAACCTTATGACCCATGGAGGCTAACTGTTTGGACTCCTTATCGAGGGGTTGCTTGCTGAGGTGTTTCGGCCTCTGGGAATGATTATGGGCTGCCAAAATCACCACTTAATCAGCTACGGGATGCTCCGCCAAAAAAGGTTGCTCTTTGGGGGTCCTGTAAAGGCGATCAGTCTTCTTAGGGACTGCAGTGGAGGTATGTGGGCGCTTCCAAGCCACCTGTGTGACATCAGCGAAGGTGTCCACCAGGGCGGTATGACCACAGGCTTGGAATCTTTCTGGTGGAGGTATTTTGCCAGACGCATTCTCTCCAGGTAAAGGTCTTCTGTATTCCAACCCATATTAGCTTGGATGTGCCTCATGACCTCCATGAAAGAGGGGTCATTGGGAGGGGATTTCAGAGTGTCCTCTGGGTCCAGAGGAGATAGGTCGACGACAAACGAGTCTGAACAGGAAGAGTCCGAGGGCCGATATGAGTCAGATGAGGAAGAGAAGAGGGATCTGCATCATCTCTTCCTACGTCTGTGCCTGTCAGGAGAGCTTGAAAGGCTCGGGCTTCATGACAGAGACTTGTGACGACTCTTAAAGGAGGCTTTCCCTTTAGGTTTTTCATGAGGAGGAGGCTCATTACCATGGCTCTCATCTAGAGGTAGTGAGGGGGACCTTGGCTGCGTCCAGAGTTGGGGGAAGGGCCTTTGCAGGTGCCCCATCATCCGGAGTTGTCGTCATATCTGGTGCAATAGGATCGTCCGGTTGAGGCTTTGGGGGTAGAATATCAAAACGGATGGTCTCCCACCAATGGCTGAAGAGATCCTTAACCTAAGACAGGTTCAGCTTGGGATCTGAGCCTGACGTCTGCTCCAGAGTCGGTCCGGTCCCTAAGTTTTCACTGATGCTGGTGCAGACATCTGGTGCTGCATGGTCTGGCGTTGACTGGACCATCATTGGCCACCTGTTTCTCTTGGGGAACCGACGCTTGCTCATCCTCCATCGGTGTCATCAGACCTGTTGTCAGCCAGTGACAGGGGGGAACCGGAGACAACGGGGCTCCTGCCAGTGGCGCCGGCATGTGAGGAACCTTTGGAGCGTCGTCGGTCCAACGTCGGTGGTGGTCCAACGACACTTTACAGGGTTTCTCCGCCGGTTTCTTAAGAGTGCCTGGGTGGGAAGTAGGAAGCTCTCACAGACGAGTGACCCAAGGCTTTCTGCCTGTCCCGGGGGTCGGCGCTAGATACAGAGGCTGCCTGGAAAGGACCTGACTGGTGTGCCTTACCTGTGTCGGAAGAGTGGCCTATTGGGGTGCTTAAGGCCTCATTTCTATCGACCAGAAAGAGGGGCTCAAAGACCCGCAGCCTGGACCATGGCAGGGGCCTTGACCACCATGAGTCTGGTGTCTTGGGCGGTCAGGTCTTATCTTTATGTTTCCCCGATGACTGTGTGTGAATGGTGAGATGATTCCCTCTCAGAAGAGGAGTTTTGCTACATGGTGGCCAGCTGTTGTTCTGTGAGGAAGGCCTGCAGGGTCTTCTAGCGACAGAGCCACGTCCGGCTATTGAATTTCTGAAAGTGTGGGCAATTCTGGGTGTCGTGATCTGGGCCCCGGCACAGCAGACAGGCCAAATGGCCATCTTTAGATGGGATCTGCTTCCCACAGGTGCACTTATTAGTGTGCCTGGAAGAGGGAGTCTCGGAAGAAGACACACAGATGAAAGGATCGCTAAAAGTGGAACTTTCAACGAAAAAATAAGAAATTTAAAGTTGTTGGAAAATGGCGGTCGCACTAGTGAGTGGCAAGCCGTGGAGCCGACAAATGCGAGTCAACGGCAGGAAAAGAACTGGGGCACATAGAAACATAGAATCTGTTGGCAGATAAGGACCATACACAATCCACCTGGTCTGCCCATTTCCCTACTTGGTTTGGCAATCCCTACTCTTATCTGGCACGTCGGGGACCACCCACCCTTTATTCCATGTGTGACATCGGGGGTCAGCTGACATGGGGGGGGCGGTTCCCACCATAGACTGCTAGCTAGATGTTTGCCGTGGGGTCCTGTTGCCTGCTGGCTACAGTCCTAACTGCGTTACCTGCTGCAAGAGCAGACTCTTGAAGTAAGATCAACTCTTTCCACGACAGAAAGCGCAGCTCACAATCTGTTGCTGGTTCGAAGGGAGGCAAGGTAAGCTTTTCTAATAGAAATAAAAAATCCCATGTGGGAACAGGGTCCCTGATGGGAGGTTTCAAATGCAGCATGCCTCATAAAAACATATGGGACAGGTCCAACTGGGCAATGTATTTGCCTTCCACTGGTGCATGACAGGCTGAAATCGCAAAGAGGTGCACCTTAATGGAGGAACAGTGGAAACCAGAGTCTAAAAGAGAGAGGTACTCTAGGACAGCATTCACAGGGCAGTGGAATGGGTCCAGACCACGGTTAACAGCCCACAAGCCAAACAGTTTCCATTTCATGTGAAAGTAGCTCGGGTGGACGGCTTTCTGGCTGCCACCAAGACCCTGGCCACCCTAGGAGAAACTCCGAATTGGGACGTGGCTATGTCTGCAGGAGCCACACATGCAGATGCAGAGATCAGAGGTCCGGGTGAACCAGTGTGCCCTGCTCTTGTGACAGTAAGTGGAAGGACAAGGGCAGGAGAACCGGCGGTTCCAATGCTAGCTGCAGCAACAGGGGGGACCAAATCTGGCGCAGCCAAAGCCGGGCTATAAGGATAATTTCTGCACCCTCCACTTAGAACTTGAGCAGGACCCACTGAAGGAGAAGAAAGGGAGGGAAAGCATACAGAAACTGCCCTGTCCAACAAAGAAACAATGCGTCTTGCCAGAAAACACCAGGCCCTGGCTCGAGCGAGCAAAAATTGGGCAGTTGTGTTGCACAGGATGCGAAGAGGTCCAACTCTGAATGACCCCATCGTTGGAAGGGGTCTTCCATCACGGAGTGAAGGAGTTCCCACTTGTGGGCCCCTGACCACGACTTGCTTAGGACGTCAGCCAAGGTGTTTTGGACTCCTGGAACATGGACTGCGGTGAGGGACAAGCCGTGTTCTAAGGCCCAGAGTGGGACCCTCCCCCCCACGGCTTGCTGAGGTAGAAGACAACCGACATGTTGCCTGTCTGAATCAACAGGGGCCTGGATGGAGGTCAGGTTGGATCGTTTGTAAAGCGTACAGAACCGCTCTCATTTCTAGGACACTGATGTGGAGAGACAGTTCTAACGGCGACCATGTCCCTTGTGTCTGTCGATCTCGGAAGTGGACTCCCCCTCTGAGGCCTGAGGCATCTGTCTTCAGGGTTTGGGAGAGCGTAATCTCTCCGAAAAGGGGGTTCACAGCTCCAGATTTTGGGGCAAGAGCCAACACGAGAAGGTTTGGACCACAGCTCTAGAGGTCAGGACTGACTGGTCGAGATCTTCCATCCTTTGATCCCACTGCACCCTGAGGGCCCATTGGGAAAACCTCATAAAGAGGCATGCTCATGGAACTGTCACAATGGCGGCTGCCATGTGAGCCAAGAGCTGCAGCATGGTCTGAGATGGTACCTGGTGCAAAACTGAGACTTTGTGGGCCAACGACTGAAGTTGTGCTGCCATGTCTGGCGGAAGGAAAGCCTTTCCCTGCACCGTGTCCAGGACTGCTCCTATGTGCTGCAATCTCTGGCATCGCCAAGGGGACAACTTTGTCATGTTCAGAGTAACCCCTAGGGAACTGAACAGGCAAAAGGTATCCGCCAGAATGGCCAGGAGCCATTCTCTTGTGGCTGCTGTCAGAAGCCAATCGTCAAGGTAGGGGTAGACTAAGTGCCCCCGAGTCCTGAAGCCACCACCATGAGGCACTTTGTGAACACTCATGGGGCTGATGAAAAGCCGAAGAGCAGGGCCCGAAACTGGTAATGCTGCCCCTGAAAGGTGAACCTCAGGAACCTCCTGTGGGCTGGTAGCACCAGGATGTGGAGGTAGGCATCCTGCATGTCTAGGGAGCAAAGCCAGTCCCCCTGCTGCAGCAGGGGAATGATGTCTGGCACGGTAACCATCCTGAACTCTATATAATCATTCAGGAGGCTCAGGTCCAGGATTGGGCATAGATCCCATCTTCTTGTGAATCAAGAAGAAGCAGGAGCAGAACCCTGTCTCCATTGTGAGGGTGGGACTGGCTCTATGGCCTTCTTGTCGAGAAGGGTCTGGACTTCCTCCCAAACGAGCATGGTGTGGGAGGTAGAGTAGGCAGACTGAACTGGGGGACTGTCCGGGGGAATCTGGAGGAATTTTAATGCATGACCTCTATCAACTGAAGCAGCCATGCATCTGTCATGATGGTGGACCATCCCTCGAAACAGAGCGAGAACCAACCCCCTACTGTCTCCCCCAAGGATTCCACTGGGGGCGGGCAGGGAGTCAGGCATTGGATTCTGTGGTAGGCAGGAAGACCTGGGAGGACTCAGTGTCCTGAGGTCCCTGTGCGCTACTGGGCTGACAGGGAGCCTTACATCAGAAGGTGCCTCTCTGCTGCTGTCCCTTAGGCTTTTTGTCCGGGTCCCCCTTGGTGACGAAAAGGCTCTCGCCTCCCTGGAGTTGGTTCGGATCTGTACATCTGGTGTACCGACTGGACTGCTTTGCCCAAATTTTGAAGGTCTGAGATCATTTTGTCAATATCTGGATTAAAGAGCACGGACCCATGGAAAGGGGCATCCAGGATAGCATCCTGGAGGTCCTGCCAAAACCCTGAAACGTGAAGAGGTAATTTAAGGAAGTATTTTTTCACAGAGAGGGTTGTGGATGCATGGAACGGCCTTCCGGAGGAGGTTGTGGAGTCAAAATCAGTGGTGGAATTCAAGCATGCATGGGACAGTCATAAGGCAATTCTAGGGGGGTAGGAAGAAGTAGGCTGCTGGTTAACTAGGATCTGCAGCTTATCCAGTAGGTAGGGAAATGGGCAGACTGGGTGGGCCAAGTGGTCCTTATCTGCCGTCAAATTCTATGTTTCTAAGAAGCCAGGACTACCTCCTCATGCAGACGCCAGTCGTGGCCGCCCTGGCTGTTGTGTTGGCTGAGTCATAAGAGGATCTCAGCACATACTTGCCAACATCAAGGCTGGACTGCAAAATATTCAACATCTCCGACTCACTGTCAGAGTCAAGCTGCTTTTGTGTCTACTTGATACCCTTGTTCCAGAGCACCCTATGTGCTAAAAAAATTTGCGCACGTATGGTGCAGGTGGCTGAAGAGTACACCTTGTATCCAAATTGGTCCAGGTGCCTGGATTCTTTATCAGGCGGTTGTGAACTCATGATGTGGCTGTTAGTCCTGCCATGGGCAGCTGTCAGGACCACAGAGTCTGCCTTAGGCTGTTCTCTAGGAACGGTTCGTTGGTAGAGGTTGATACAGCCTCTTTGCCTTTTTGAAGATAGCAGAGGCTGTCGAGGGGTGTCTCCAAGCCAACTTGGTGACATCCTGAAAGGAAGCCACCAAGGGAGGGCACCACTAAAGGTTTAGGTTCGTTCATCCCCCAAAAATGGGTGAGCCACTTCCTCTCTGGGTCCAAATCCTCTGTCTCCCATTGACTGAATCCTTGCCCGCCTGATGATCTTCCGATGTTGGTCCACACCTTTGTGACCTCCCACCTTGACTACTGCAATACCAGATACCTAGGGCTATCGAGGGTTCATATCCGCTGCTTGCAGCTGGTACAAAATGCGGCTGCCAGGCTGTTGACTGGTTTACCTACTGTAGATCATGCCATGTCATGCCTGTGCTCCGCAGCCTGTTTAGTGGCAGATCACCTTCAAGGTTGGCTTACTGACCTGTAAGGCCCTACACGAAAAGGGACCGCGTTATCTACAAGATCTTCTTCCCCCTACTGCCCTCTCCGCTGAGGCATTGCTTGAGGTTCCCAGGGTCTGTTTGAAGACGTCAGGTGCTCGGTCATTTGTATTTGTGGCCCCAACCCTGTGGAACTCTCTACCTCATTGGGTAAGAGAGTGCCTGACCATGGAGAGTTTTAAATATGCACTTAAGACCCACTTATTCAAACTTGCTCCCCCCCCACCCCAAGAGTCTTGATAAGTTTTAGTTTGCTGACATGTCATTTAATATGCTTTTAGATGTGATAATTTTAAGTCTTTTTTATTAGATAAGCACAAGTGGTTTGGTTATTTGTGAACTGCACATTTTTATAAATAAAAAAACTGATTGATTAAAGAACTGTATATGACACATGAGATTCAGAAATGTAGGGTCATCCGGGGGAGACTGGGGAGAATCCCTACGAGTGTCAGGGTGAGATGGAGAAGAGGAAAAGGTATCCAAGGACCTGGAGGAATCCGAGGAGCTCTAGTCAGAAGAAACCAAGGAGTAAGACCTTGAGTGCGAGTGGCAGTACCTGGAGGAAGAGCTGGACAAGTGTCTACGTCCATGACACTTTGGAGACGCTATGTCTGAAGATGGAGAAGGATTCACGGGTGAGGCAACGGCTTCCTGGGCAGAGAAGGTGGTTTCACTGGCCACTGCGGGGAGCTCGCCAAGGCAGGGTTCAGTAATGGAGTGAGAGGCTCCTTAGGGATGAGGTCCCCTTTAACCGTGTGTCGTCGAGGCACAGGTCAGGAGGCACAGGAAAACCAGGAGCAGTTTCAAAATTTGAAACAAGTGTTTTGTTATTATTAACAACAGTAAAATAAAATTAATACAATTGTTCAGAATAACTATTTACAATGGCAGTACAAACATAGAAAGCAGAGCCCTTTTTCTTCTCAATGTCATGTCTGTTTATTGCAAAACATTGCAGTTCTTTTTTATAAGTCTTTGCAGGAGCTCATTAAGAAAACAGCATGCTTCTCACACAATGTTCTTGTCAGTTTCAGCAGATGCAGCAAAAACAACAGTGACCTGGAACTGACCTCTTGTTTACATCTCTGCAAGTGGCTTAAAAACTGCATTTCAGTTTAACCCCTTGAATTTCAAATGGCTTTTTACATTCATTTCAACACATATATATATATATATATATATATATATATATATATATATATATATATATACACACACACACACATATATACATATACATATACACATACATACACACACACACACAGTCGTGGCCAAAAATATTGGCGTCCTTGCAGTTTTTCTAATAATGCCATTCCTTCCAGAAAATTGTTGAAATTCAAAAATATTTTGGTATCCACATATGTATTTCTTTGGTTTGGAGTGGAATAAAACACAAAAGCAGAAAATTTACTAAGTCTTAGCTTATTCCACACAGAAATCCTTAAATGGCCCAGACAAAATTATTGGCACCTTTTAAAGTAGTTAGAAATAATTAGATTTCAAGCAGGTGATTCTCCTTCACTTTGGAATTGAACTCACCTGTGGTGGAGTTGCAGGTGCCTGCAATATAAAAATCACTCATTCAACCAGTTTGAATGAGAAAAGGACGCATTCTCCTGTTTTGTGTCACTGTGTGTACCGCAAATGAGCATGGAGAAAAGAAAGACAGCCAGAGAATTGTCGGAGGAGGTCAGACAGAAGATTGTAGCCAAGCATGGACAATCTCAAGGCTACAAATCAATCTCCAGAGACCTTGATGTTCCCGTTTCCACCGTGCGTAATGTTATCAGGAGTGTTTAAGGCTCATGGCACTGTAGCCAACCTCCTGGACATGGCAGAAGAGAAAACTTGATCGAAGATTGCAGCGCAGGATTGTTCGAATGGTGGAGAAAGCACCTCGATCAACTGCCAAACAGATTCAAGCTGACCTTCAGACACAAGGTACGACAGTTTCAACTCGCATCATCCGTCGCCAACTCAATGAAAGGGGGTTATATGGTAGGAGGCCCAGGAGGACCCCACTGCTGAGAGAGAAACATAAGAAAGCCCGACTGGGGTTTGCCAAAACACACCTGAACAAGCAAAATCCTTCTGGGAGAATGTCCTGTGGACAGATGAGACCAAATTAGAGCTTTTTGGTAAAGCACATCATCTCTATGTTTACAGAAAACAAAATGAAGCCTTCAAAGAAAAGAACACCTTCCCTACAGTCAAACGTGGAGGAGGTTCAGTGATGTTTTGGGGTTGCTGTGCTGCCTCTGGCACTGGGTGCCTTGAACATGTGCATGGCATCATGAAATCTGGAGATTACCAGGCCATTTTGGAGCGCAATGTTGAACCCAGTGTCAGAAAGCTGGGTCTCCGTCGAAGGTCATGGGTCTTCCAGCAGGACAATGACCCAAAACACACTTCAAAAAGCATCCAGGAATGGTTCAAGACAAGACGCTGGACTGTTCTGAAGTGGCCAGCAATGAGTCCAGATCTAAATCTCATTGAAAACCTGTGGAGAGATCTGAAAACAGCAGTTGGGAGAAGGCACCCTTCAAATCTGGGAGAGCTGGAGCAGTTTGCACAAGAAGAGTGGGCCAAACTGCCAGTAGAGAAGTGCAGGAAGCTCATCCATGGCTATAGGAAGCAGTTGATTGCAGTTATTTTGACCAAAGGCTGTGCTACCAAATATTAAGTCTAGGGTGTCAATAATTTTGTCAATGCCATTTCTTTTTATTTTCTGATTTAAAAGGATATATTAAACTCTGAACAAAAACAAAGGTTCTGTAATATTAACAGAGAAATAAAGAATTGTGGAGACCAAATACTGTACTGTTAATTTCAGCTTATGTTTAGAGGAAATTGTGAGTTATTTGAAAAAGTGCAAGGGCGCCAATATTTTTGGCCACGACTGTATATATGTATATATAAATATATATATACGGATACACATACACAGTTTTAAACAAAGGGATCCCAGTGTCAAATACATTTCCACAAAATAATTCACATATATTTTTATACCAGCAGATATGCAAGGGGAAGGAAAAAAGAAAGAACAGCAAGAGGGTAGAATGAAAGTGAGAGGTAGAGAACTGCAAGACTGTCGGGTGATCAATTCCTAAGTCTTAAGAAAATCTGGTTACTAACCAGACAGAGAAGAGACAGAAAAGAAGAAGATGGAACAGATCCTTGCGTTTAAACACTTTCTCCATAACAACTGGGACAGGGCCGTATTCAACCCTGTCATACGTATTCCACCAGGAACTAAACATATCCTGGACATCTGCTATGGAGACCATAGCCAGCGTGAGGGCCTGGCATTTGAGGTGGTCCGACAGGCATCTTGGGTATTTGGCCTGATGGCTGGGTCAAAGCCGGCAGTCGCTCGGGGAACTTGGGTGCATCAAGCGTCTGTCCCACAGGCGGCTGAGGAGACTGCGTTAGGCCAAGGGATTGGTCTGGCATCTGGCTGCCAGGCGCTGGCAGCTCTGGCGTCGGGAGCGATAACTCCTTGGCTGGTGACTACCCCCTGCTGGTGGTAGCTGGGAGGGACAGGTGGGGCACAGTCTTGTGTGAAACCCGAGGGCGAGGACGCAGAGAACAATGGGGTCAAGTGCGGGAATCTGTTGTCCAGTGCTTGGGGAGCAGCCTTCAGAGAGGGAGTCCTGCTTTACGCTGCTTCTTGTCTAGGGACACTGAGGGATGGTCTGACAAGAGGAGGACGCCCAGCTTGGTGAACAGCAGAACAAAGTCGGTCGCCTGCAGATAGACCAGCTGGGTCCCTCTGGCTTAGTCCCGTAAGAGTGCCTGTAGGGCTAAGGCCCTTCCAGAAGATCCTCCATCTGACGTACTCACCAGGGCGAGAGGCTTCATTACTGGTAACCCGGAGGCAGTTTCAGTTACGGGGGGGGAAGGGGGCAGGCAGAGTCAGACCTCCCGTGGGTGTGAGGACTTGAGCTGGTCGTCTTTTTGAGCAGAGATCTGGAGCAGGAATCTGATCTGGGCCTGTCCTTATCGCAATGGTGGTGTTTCCCGCTGGTCTTTTTCTCCTTATGGGAAGTCCCTGAAGTGGAAGATCCTAGGCCTGACGGGGTCTTTTGCATGGCAGCCAGCTGTTGTTCCAGATGATAGCTCTTCAGTGCCTTCAGCTGATGGAGGTGGTTTGGCAATTGAAGCTGTGGTAGTCTTGGTAGGCCCACACAGATGAGGCAGGCTGAGTGATCATCGTTCAATAGGATTTGCTTCCGCATGTCGAGGCACAGGTCAGGAAGCATAGGAAAACTAGGAGCAGTTGTAGAATTCACCAAAAATATTTATTTGTACTAGCAATAACATAAAAAATAAAATTGTTCAGTATAACTATTTACAAAGGCAAAAATAAAATAGAAGCGATCCGTCAGAGTTTTCCTTCAGTCTCTGTGTCCTGCTGCAAGCAATTGCAGCTCTGTCTTATAAGTCCTTCCAACCCCCCGTTCTTAACAAGCATCTTCCAAAGTGTTCTTGTATATTTCAGGCAGGTGCTGGCAGGAACACACTGTGCCTGAGCTGAGGCCCCTTTTCCACAGCTCTTCTGCAAAAGGCTTAAAACTTGCACTCCGGTAACCCCTTCAGTTTCTAATAACTTTTTGCAATCATCTCAAACATGCATTTAAAAAATTAACACTATATAATTTCTAAACAAGGGGATCCCAATATCAGTTACATTTCCACATAATGATTTGCATATATTTTTATACCAGCATATATGCAAGGGAGGAAAAAGAACAGCAAGTGAAGACTGAGAGACAGTGAGAGGCAAATAACTGCAAGACTGTTGGGGTGATCAAATCCTAGGTCTCACGAGAAAATCTGGTTGCGCAACCAGACAGACAAGAGACAGGAAAGGAAAGAAAAGAACAGATCCCTGCATTCAAACTCTCCATAATAACTGGGATAGGGTCCTATTCTACCCTGTCACATACACCCCCCTCCTTAAGAGGGAACCTGTTTTATCAAACGGGTTTCCAAAACTTTCTATTAATTCTCTAATAATATTGACTTTTATCAAAAATTAAGCACATATGCATTATCCTTTTTCTATAACAGTACAGCAAACAGTGAAGTTTAAACTCATACATTTGTTTTCAACCTTCATAACCCTCAATTCCTGATTCATGCTGTGACAGAAAATCAACATTGCTATTATCTTTACCAATTTGTGTATCACCTTGAATTTAAATGGCTGTAGTGCAGGTACCCCTTGTGATTCTGGAATTTTTATCTTTCATTTGGTTAAGCCAACAGAGAGGATTGTGATCGGTTATAAGTACAAAGTCAGTTTCTAGCAAATAAAAGTTAAGGGACTCCATGGCCCACTTTGCTGCTAAACTTTCCTTTTCAATAGTAGAGTACCTTTTCTCTCTGTCATGCAACTTCTTACTTAAGTACAGAATAGGATGTTCTTTCCCATCTATATTTTGACTCAGGACTACACCTAGGCCTACGTCTAATGCATCTGTTTGTAACAAGAATGGTTTCTCAAAGTCTGGGCTCCTTAAAACAGGGGCTGAACATAATGTAGCCTTTATGGCTTGAAAAGCTTCATCACACTCTAGGGTCCATTTCACATCATTTGGGAACCATTTATTTGTGAGTTCAGTGAGGGGAGTAGCTAACTCAGCAAAGTTGGGAACAAATCTCCGATAATAACCAGCCAGCCCTAAAATGACCCGACACGTCTTTTTGTTTTAGGGACACAGTCGTTAGCCAAAGCTTCTATTTTAGAAATCTCTGGCTTAACTTCTCCATTTCCCAACACATAGCTCAAATATCTGGTTTCCTGCATGCCCAATGCACATTTGGTAGGATTAATAGTCAGACCTGCATTTCTGACCGCTTGGACAACTGCTCGTAGGTGTTCCAGGTGGCTTTTCCAGTCTGGACTGTACATCACGACATCATCCAGGTATGCAGCACAATAACCAGGAGGAGGGGATAAAATTACATCCATCCACTGCTGGACTGTAGCTGGCGCACCATGTAAACCAAATGACACGATGGTGAACTGACAGAATCCAACAGGAGTGGCAAATGCGGTTTTGTCTCTGGATGCTTTAGCTAAAGGTATTTGCCAGAAACCCTTGGTGAGATCGAGGGTACTGATATGCTTTGCACTCCCAAGTCTGTCCACCAAATCATCTATTCTGGGCATAAGATAACTGTCAAATTCTGACACTTGATTATGTTTCCTAAAATCAAGGCAGATTCTAACACCCCCTTCTTTTTTTATAGTTACCACTGGAAATGGCCAAGCACTCCTCAACTCTTATACAGTGGCGTGAAAAAGTATTTGCCCCCTTCCTGATTTTCTCTATTATTGCATATTTGTCACACTGGATATTTTCAGGTCTTTAGACAAAATATAATATTAGATAAAGGGAACCTGAGTGAACAAATAACACTTTTTTTTTTTATTTATTTCATTTATTTAATGAAAAAAGTTAACCAACACCAACTGGCACTGTGTGAAAAAGTAATTGCCCCCTAGTTAAATCAACCCAATTAAAGGGATAATTAGAGTCAGCTGATTGAACACAGCCAGGCTTGATTATAGCCAGCCCTGCTCAATATAAACCTCACTTATTTTGACCCTCACCATCAGAGTCATGTTGCCAGCACAAAGATTCAACAAGCACATTATGCCATGATCAAAGGAAGTTCCTGAAAAGATCAGAAAAAAATTTGTTGTCCTCTATCAATCTGGAAAGGGTTACAAAGCTATTTCTAAGGCTCTGGGACGCCATCGAACCACAGTGAGAGCCATAATCTCCAAATGGAGAACACTTGGAACAGTAGTGAATCTTCCCAGGAGTGGGCGGCCTGCCAAAATTACTCCAAGGGCACAGCGTAAAATCACCCAGGAAGTCTCAAAGGATCCTAAAACAACATCCAAAGAACTGCAGGCTTCTCTTGCCTCAGCTAAGGTCAGTGTTCATGACTTCACAATCAGAAAAAGACTGAGGCAAAATGGGCTTCATGTGAGAAGTAGCAAGCGGAAACCACTGCTAACCAAGAAGAACATAAGCAGCTCGTCTCTCATTTGCCAAGAAGCACCTGGATGATCCACAAGCCTTTTGGGAAAATGTTCTATGGACAGATGAGTCCTAAGTGGAACTTTTTGGACGACATGGATCCCATAATGTCTCGCTTAAAGTAAACACAGCATTCCACAGTAAGAACACCATACCAACAGTCAAACATGGTGGTGGTAGTGTGATAGTGTGGGGATGCTTTACTGCCTAAGGACTTGGATGACTTGCCATAATTAAAGGAACCATGAATTCTGCTCTGTACCAGAAAATTCTTAAGGAGAATGTCCGGTCATCCTTCCGCCAGCTGAAGCTGAAGCGTAGTTGGGTCATGCAGCAAGACAATGATCCAAAACACAAAAGCAAGTCCACATCAGAATGGCTAAAAAGAAGTAAAATTAAAGTTTTGGAGTGGCCTAGTCAAAGTCAGACTTAAACCCAATAGAGATGCTGTGAGGACCGCAAGCGAGCAGTTCATGCTCGAAAACCTACAAATGTTACTGAATTAAAGCAGTTCTGCGAGGAAGAGTGGGTTAAAATTCCTCCACAGCGATGTGAAAGACTGATATTGAATTATAGGAAGTGTTTGGTTGCAGTCATTGCAGCTAAATGTGGCATAACCAGTTATTAAGTGTAAGGGGCAATTACTTTTCACACAGTGCCAGTTGGTGTTGGTTAACTTTTTTCATTAAATAAGTGAAATTAAAAAAAAAACAAGTGTTATTTGTTCACTCAGGTTCCTTTATCTAATATTACATTTCTCTAAAGACCTGAAAACATCCAGAGTGACAAATATGCAATAATAGAGAAAATCAGGAAGGGGCAAATACTTTTCACGCCACTGTATGATACTCAGTTCTTTCATTTTTGTATTTCCTTAACCACGTTAGCTCTTAACGCTCTGGTAACCTGTATGTCTTTTGCCTAATAGGTGCGTTCCTTAGCATTATTACTCACTCAACTCCTTTTGCTCGGCCTAGTACTGTGGTCAAAGTACTGTTAAATGTCTTTAGCACATTACAGATTTCTGTGGTTTGTTCTGAGGTTAAGGAAACATTCACCTTTACAGTATCAGCAGTTACAGTTGTTCCAGTCCATCATAAGCTACATCAATATCTTCTTTATCCGTTTCTGGTAAAAGTAGCAAAGCAGCTTTTGGCATTTTTTCAACCCATTTCTTGAGAAGGTTAGCATGGATAGGATTAGTAGGATTTTTCCTGTCAGGGGTCTCAGTCTCATAGTTAACGGTGCCAGTATGTCTAAGCACTCTATAGGGTCCTTGCCACTTCATTAACAGTTTATTTTCTGTTGTGGGTAACAGTAGCAAAACCTTTTCACCTGGCTCAAAACCTTTTCTTTTACACCATGGTCATAATATACCTTCTGCTGGTTTTGGGCCTCTTCCTGATTACTATGGGAAATTTCAACATATTTTGCCAGCTTCTTTCTTAGGGCACACATATAAGACGTTATAGACCGTTTCTGAGTGGGTTATCTTCCCCCGTTTCTTTTATCACATCCAGTGGCCCTCTCGGCTGCCTACTATACAACATTTCAAATGGTGAAAACCCTGTTGATGCCTGTGGCACTTCTCTGTGAGCAAAAAGTAGGTAAGGCAAGTATTGGTCCCAGTCTTTCCTTCCCTTTACAAACCTTTTTAACATGCATTTTAGGGTTTGGTTAAAGCCTCAACAAGACCATCTGTCTGGGGGTGATAGGGAGGTTCTTATGGCAGTGATACCTAGTAGTCTGTACAGCTCCTTAAGTAATGCAGCACCAAAATTACTACCCTGACCAGCAATAATTTCTTTAGGTATACCCACTCTGCTGAAAATTTTGCAAGCCTGCTGCCACTTCTGAAGCTGTGACAGTGCGCACTGGAACTGCTTCTGCATCGAGCAGCACAGTCGCATACCAAAGGATAAATCTATTAATCTTTTACTTTTGTCTAAAGGACCAACCACATCCATTGCAATTCTCTCAAAAGACACATCTATCAAGGGTAGGGGCACCAGGGGCACCTTGTCTTTTCTAGTGACTGGGGCTACTTTCTGACACTCAGCACAGGAAACACAATAGGTAGCAACATCTTCATGAATTCCAGGCCAGTAAAATCTGTACAGCAATCTGACAAGGATGTGGTCTGTTACACGAGGTCCCTGCACCCTGATTGGTACCCCCAGAGGCACACCGTAGACACCTAGTGTTTAGACATACGTTATACTAACGTATAGGGTTAAGGGCATCTACTGTACAAGAGCAGATGTCAGGATATGTACACATATTATTGTAATACACTGCTTTCTAATACACATATGTTTTCTATGCATTTCTGTATATTTCTTACTTACAAATATTAGGACATCTGTGTCCTTGAAATGTTATGATATACAAGTTGGCACTGCCACCTTCTGGTGATCTGTACTACTACACTGAGTTATGAAAGACTCTGTATATTGTACTCTTTTGTTTTACAAACTGATGACTACTACAAAATTGTATAATGTTATCTTGGACCGTGGAGCCACCTCTAATTTAACCAATCGCTCATCTCTGTAACTAGAAGCGTTTGTATCTTACAGTAACCATAGCAATTATCATAGGTATATAATGTAAGACACTGAGTCTTATACCTTGGAACCCCAAGAGACACGAAGAAACCTCGAGGTATAGGAAGCAGCTTAGCACTGGCTCCCGGTTTGTATTGATAAGACCTGCTTAGGGCAACTATGATTTATCCTTTGGTAGTGATAAACAAGTTTATTACTCTTATGCAACGTGTTTGTGATTCCTTGCATTCCCAATATTGCCAAGAACCTGAGAGTGAGGTTTAGACCTCCTGACAATTGGCGACGCATGCAGGCAATATCTGGTATTTGTAAGCTTTCACTTGTTGCTTAAAACTTTCCCTTCCCTACGGGGACAGTAGGTGCACATTTCCGTGACACCTTTCCCGTTTCCAGACCACTTTGTAGTCACTTGCAAAGTCTGGCTGCTTTTTCTTGGGTGTGGTCGATGCCGATTCACCCCACTCCACAGCAGCTTTGAACTGCAGGCCTACGAAGTATACAGTAGCCCGACTGTGTGTAACGTGTTCCTGCTGTGGATCGATACATAGCACGGCGCCTTTTTCACAGTTTGATTTTTCGTTCCCTCCCACACAATGGCCACCGTATCAAATATCTGCGCAGAACTGAGACTCGATGTCTCTAACTTCCTTGCCTCCCATGGAGGACGGGCTGACTTCACGAGGGATGCAGGTCAATCCGAAAACCCTATACTGAGGATTTCAACCCAGTACTCTGAGGCGAGACAAACAGCCAATAAGCGCCATGCCAAAGGGCTGTTGGTCACGGCCTCTCTCTATGTACTCTAGAAGCCTCCGGCGAGGTTTGAGGCCCTTGATCTGCAAATTTCGTCTCTTAAGCAAGAGATGGGTTTGCAGGAAACAGAAATGTTGAACTGCAGAGAATTTGGTGTCTGAACTCCAAACACTGCGCAATGAAAAGATTCACTTTTGCATCATTCAGCACAGGCTGGTGAGCAAGAAATCTGTATGTTGAAGCAGGAGTGAAAGTTTGAGACAGGATAAGGGGCAGGCTTTGAATATGAATGACTTGTTAACTAGAGCGAATGAACAGTTAAGTGAAGAGAGGGAAGAGCTAGAGGACGAGATAAATCAGGTACGTAATGACTCAGAAGTAGCTACTAGGGACAATCCAGGATTGAGCACCGCGTATAGAGTGTTGCACAAACAAATGCAAGATGAGGTTGATATGGATACATAGATACATAGACAGTGTCGGCAGATAAGGGCCTATGGCCCACCCAGTCTGCCCATTTGAGCTTGTAAGTTCAGTTTATGTTTTCCAAGAAGTCTGTTGCCCCTTACCCCTGACCTCCAGAATTCCTTTATGTCTATCCCATGCATTCTTAAATCCCGTGATTGTTTCAGCCCCCACCACTTCCTCTGGCAGGGTGTTCCACTTGTCCACCACCCGTTCTGTGAAGAAATTCTTCCTCACGTTTCCTCTGAATCGTCCTCCCCTCCAACTTCATCCCATGCCCTCTAGTCCTGGAACATCTTTTTCGCTTAAAAATAGTGTATTCCTGCACCCTGTTCCTCCCTGTAAGATACTTGTATGTCTCTATCATATCCCCTCTCTCCCTCCTCTCCTCCAGGGAGTACATGTTCAGTTCCTTCAACTTGTCCTCATAGGACTTGTGATGCAATCCATACACCATCTTTGTTGCCCTCCTCTGAACCTTCTCTACCCTGTCTATGTCCTTACGTAGGTAAGGTCTCCAGAACTGTACAGTTTACTCCAGGTGGGGCCTCACTAGTGTCTTGTATAGTGGAATTATGACCTCCCTTTTCCTGCTGGTGATGCCCCTACCTATGCATCCCAGCATCCTATTTGCTTTACCTGCTGCCTTGTCACACTGTTTCCCCTGCCTTGAGGTCATCAGAGATGATAACCCCAAGATCCCTTTCCTGCTTGGTGCATGCTATATCCTCACCCCCCAACTGATATACTGTGCCAGGGTTTTTGTGCCCCATATGCATTATCTTGCACTTCCTTGCACTGAATTTCAACTGCCAAACCCCTGACCATTGTTCAAGTTTCTGCAGGTCCCTTCTCACTCTGTCTACACCCTCTGGTGTGTCTTCTCTGTTACAGAGCTTTGTGTCATCAGCGAACAGTGAAATTCTGCCTTATAGGTCCTGCGCAATGTCACTGATGAAGATATTGAATAGGACCAGTCCCAGCACTGATCCCTGTGGTACCCCACTGGTCATTCTTCCCTCTGTGGAGTGACAGCCATTTACCACCACCCTCTGTGTCCTGCCGCCCAGCCAGTTACCTACCCATCACACTACTGTCCTGCCAACACCATATTCCCCAGTTTGTGCAATAGTCTTCTATATGGCACAGTGTCAAAGGCCTTGCTGAAGTCCAGATAGGCCATGTCCACTGCCCTCCTGATCCACCTCCCTAGTCACCCAGTCAAAAATTCAATGAGGTTGGTCTGACACGACCTCCCCCTGGTGAAACTATGCTGACTTGGGTCCTGTAGTCCACTGACAACCAGATGTTCCACCAATCTCTCCTTCAGTAGTGCTTCCATGATCTTCCCCACTACCGAGGTGAGGCTGACTGGTCTGTAGTTCCCCGCTTCCTCTTTGCTCCCACTTTTGTATAAGGGGACTACATCTGCTATCCTCTAGTCTTTGGGTACCTCCCCTGTTTCGGCTAAACAGGATAGCCAGAGGTTCAGCCACCACCTCTCTTAGTTCTTTAAGGACCCTGGGGTGCATCCCATCTGGCCCCATTGCTTTATCAACTCTTATTACTTCCAGTTCCTTCAGGACCTTTTCTCGTGTAAAGGGACTTGTGTCCATTTCTGCACCATTCTCACCCCTTGTGCTCCGTTGCAAATGTGAGTCATGCAGAATGTGAATCCAAGATGGTGAAACTCGCCATCAGTGGGAGGTTCTGGCTGGCCACATTAAGGCGATGGGAGCGCAGCCCTGCCTTGACTCACGCATCTGAAGGGAGGTCTCAGATGACACATTTCACGATACAACACCCAGTGACGCCCCTACTATGGCCCAGAGACCCCACCCAGCCATCCACAACATGGCGTGTCCCCATTACACCCACACATTGTCATATGTCATCTACGTCATGACGCACATCATGGGAGACGCCAACATGGCGGCCCCCATGATGGGGGTGGGGGGAGTAGGCTCTGGCCTGGTCCCAATGGCACCACCGATAGCCGTAATTAATGTGGAAGACAGGCAGGAGATGGAAAGAATGATAATGCGGTAAATAATGTGCCCATTCTGGAAAGAAATAAGCGAGTTTTAAAATGCCAACTCAGGAAGCTTATTCATGAAACTGGTACTGAGGAGGGCATAGTCCGCTCGGTAGCAGAGGCTGCAGCTCAGGCAACCCTGGATGGCACCCGAGGAAACGTACCTCCACTTGATCGTCCCACTAATCCCCTACAAATGGCCTACTCTGTCTAGCAAATAGCTGACAGTATTGGTTGGATAACCCCGGCTGACAATCTCAGTTGCCACTTGGAAAAGGTGCGTTCCAAATGCGAGATGTTTAGCCTCACTGCAGATTATCAGGTCCAGATCCTATGCCAGACCATCGATCCTGGCTTGTGGGCCAAACTCCCCGATGCCATCCGCCAGTCCGGCAACACCACCTTTGATGAGGTCGCAGCTGAACTCATTTCTGCACACAGCCTAGGTGTAGTAGGAGGATGTTTGCATACCCTGTGAAACAGAATGCAAAGGAAAGTCCAGTGACTTACCACCAAAGACTCTGGATAGTCTACCGAGCAGGAAAACAACTCTTGAAAAGAAGCTGCGGACGTAGATCTTATTGAGTATAAGACCTTGTTCTTCAGGAACATGATCCCTGCAGTAAGAGAAAATGTAGAACCAACCACTTATCCCACCACAAAAGGTTTGCCGACATTCTTGAAAACCGAGAGAGTTACCAACTCTACATCTGTGATCTGGGCTCCAGTTACAAGAAAGTAGCTGCCGTGGAGCCTACCTAAGAGGCCGCGACGCACTATACAGTGGAAGGGCAGGCCCAACACAAAACAGCCCCTTCCCGCAGACAACCAACACCCCCAGCAGGCCCAACAACAACCACAACAGCAACAATGGGGTGAGAACTGGAACCATCATAAGAATAAGAAGCATAAGAATAAGGGTAAACAACAACAAAGACCAGGCCCTTCATATAGGGAAATAGCCTAAGAGAATCTGAAGTTTAAAAAACTCCTAGGGAAAGTGCGCTCTGTAGCGGATGCTGTTTATGCTCAGTCCCTTGCAGCCATACAACCGGGAACCCAGGCCCCAATGGGCCATGGTGACACCGGAAGTACAGGCCCTCAGGCCCACACAGGTCTGAACCCAGAAGCACCTCCCTATATAGCATCAGTGCAGCATGGTGAAGTGGTTCAAAAGAGCCAGGCCCAACCTCTACATGCTTCCTCCAATACAGATTGACAATTACAGGCCCCAGTCCGGATTGTAAACAAGCAGGTCTTGGATACAAGCGGAATGTCCTGCACACTAAGGCTGAGGTCGGGGCCACCTACTTACAGTGTTACTGGATACAGGTGCGCTGTGTTTGTATTACATGATGACAACCCGATACATCTCCTTGGTCCACGGACGGAGGACCAACATGTCAGCAGTAGATGGTACAAGGCTACCTGCATACAGCTCCTACCTTCACCTATAGAGTTGGGTCATTTGAAGGCCTCACACACCTTCCAACTGATGGGATTGCACAATCATATAAAACATAAAGTTATGACCGAATAAGGACACAAGGCCCATCCAGTCTGCCCATTTCTTTTCTACCTTATAAATGTATCGGCCTTTTGTCGGTCAGTGGCCTACATATTCATACTCATCTGTATTGCTCCCTTATGCCTATCCCATGCCTGTTTGAAGCCCTGCACTGTATTCATAGCCACCACTTCCTGAGGTAGGCCATTCCATGCATCCACCACCCTTTCTGTGAAAAAGAATTTCCTCACATTTCCCCTTAATTGGCCTCCCTCTAATCTCATGCTGTGTCCTCTTGTCCTGCTATTTTTCTTATATTTAAACATGTTAGACTCTTTCACCTTGTTAATGCCCTTAAGGTGTTTGAATGTCTCGATCATATCACCTCTCTCCCTCCTTTGCTCAAGGGTATTTATTTATTTTATTATTTATTTATTTAGTTAAACATCAGTTTAGAAACCTTTGAGCCAGAGGCTCATTTACAAAGGTACCTCGTCACAAGGAGGACATCAGAACAGTAGTACAAGGGACACAGTACTTACAAACAAAAAAGTTACAGTTCAATTACAATTTTGTTTCAATAGAATACAATCTCCAACGAAGCAAAAGATAACAAAAGGTGCAAAACTTATGGTGGGGAAGCTGGTGGGAGTAGAAGGGAGGAGAGATAGGGAGGAGGAATTAGTAATGAAAGGAAGGGGGGCAGCGCAGTGAGCATTGTCAAACAGAGTATATATATATATTTTTTTACACTAGGCTAGCGGCAGTTGCATTTGCAAGAGCTAAGCAGGAAGTTTCTGAGCCTGGGCTTAAAGCAAGCTAAAGTTAGTGAGTTTGAGACACTGGCAGGGAGGGAGTTATACCAGTGGGGCGCACGGTAGGGGAATGCCCTCTGACCTTGAGAGGTCCTGGCTCTCGGAATAACTAGGGTAGCTCTTGACGAGCTGCGCGTGATCAGGGTCGGTGCAGTACAGCGAATGGAGTTGGATAGACCTATGGGGATAGGCCACGCAGGGCTTTAAAGGTGAGCTGGCATGTCTGATACATGAGTCGCTCTTCCAGGTTGAGTAGGGTAGCCAGGGTGTACAGCTCACATGTGTGAGTGAGTCTGGGAGCACCAGTGATAAGTCTTCAGGCCTTATTAACTGTGGTGAACCTTGTTGAGGGCAGTCTGATCTGCTGAGCCATACACGCGGAAGGCCATAGTCAATGAGAGACATGACAGAGGAGGTGACAGCCAGGCGGAGGCATCAGGAGGAGGCATTTCTTGTGCCGTAAAGAATGCTAGCCGTGAGTTGGCGACAGAATTTAGGGCAGATATATGTCCATGGAATGAAAGTGCAGGGTCAAAGGTTATACCAAGATATTTATAGGACTGCACCTGGTCAATGGCGAGATTGGGTGTGGAGTGGACAGCTAAGGAAACTTGCTGTACTTATTTTGGGGTGGGAGAAGAGCATCGTTTTTGTTTTCTTAAGGTTGATAACAAGTCGGTGCTCAGTGAACCAGGTAGCTGCAGAGTCAAAGACTAGTTGGAGGAGTTCTGTAGCAGCATGGGGTCATTGTGGGAGGCAACGAGCATCATCAGCATGAAAGCATCTTACCCGTTACAACTGCTGGGTAGGGAGTTAAAGAGTGAGAATAGTAGGGGTTCAGAATTGAGCCTCGCGGCACCCAGAGCGAATGGGCCATGTTCAGAGTACCGTTGACTTTCACACATTGGGAGCGGGCGGAGATAGCTGGTTGCCCTGGTTGAAACCTGGCTGTCTCCTCCACTCTTAACTCTCATGTCTCTCTCCACCGGTTGGACCGTGTCGGCAGGAGAGGTGGGGGCTGTGTCTTCTATTTGAAGGATTCTCTCATGGGGCTACCACTCCCCCCGCCTGACCTCGACCATGAGGCCCAGGCACTTACTCGGGTTCGGGGCTTCTGCGGGCAGGGAGGGCTTCAGAGCAGGCCCTCGCGACCTCCGGTCTCCTCAGTAGGTATACATATTGAGCTCCGTTAATCTGTCCTCATATGTCTTCTGTTGCAGTCCCTGCACCATTTTGGTTGCCCTTCTCTGGAATGCCTCAATTTGGTTAATGTCCTTGTGAAGGTGTGGCCTCCAGTACTGCATGCAGTACTCCAGATGGGGCCTAACCAGTGTCTTGTAAAGAGGGATTATTATCTCCCTCTTACGACTTGTGATACCCATACTAATACACCTAACATCCCCTAGCCTTACCTACTGCTTTAGAGGTCTGCTTGGATAATTTCAGGTCATCGGTGATGATGATGCCTAAGTCTCTTTCTTCCTTTGTGACTGCCAGCAACTCCCTCCCAGCCTATAGGTGGCTTCAGGGTTTCTCTTCCCTATGTGCATGATCTTGCACTTCTTTGCATTAAATCCAGTTGCCACTCTTCTGACCATTTTGCTAGTTTATCCAGATCTCTTCTCATTCTGCCCACCCCATCTGGATCATCTATTCTGTTGCAGATCTTGGTGTCATCTGCAAACAGACAAGCCTTCCCTCTAGTCCATCTGCAAGGTCACTAATGAAGATATTGAAGGGACTGGCCCCAGGACTGATCCCTGAGGTACCCACTTGTGACTTGCATCTCTTCTGACTGTATACCATTTACCACCACTCTGTTTTTCTGCCTGTCAACCAGTTTGCCACCCAGTTGACCAACTTCTGACCCACCCCGAGCCTACCCAGCTTATTTATCAATCTTCTACATGGAACAGTGTCGAAAGCTTTGCTGAAGTCAAGGTAGGCGACATCAACTGCTCCCCCTTGGTCCACCACTCTGGTTACCCAGTCAAAGAAATCTATGAGATTAGTTTGACAGGACCTCCTTTGTAAACCCATGCTGTCTTGGATCCTGTGCCCTATGGATTCCAGGTGTTGCACTATCCTTTCCTTAAGGAGTGCCTCCATAATCTTGCCCACTACTGAGTAAGACTGACTGGTCTGTAGTTCCTGCTACCACTCTTGTGGAGCAGGATCACATAAACCCTTCTCCAGTCTTCTGGGACCTCTCCTGTGCTCAGAGACTCACTAAACAGTTCTGCTAATGGTTCTGCTAGTTCCACCCGTAGCTCCTTAAGTACCATGGGATGTATGCCATCAGGTCCCATTGCCTTATCCACCCTGAGCTTAGCGAGCTCTTGTATGACCCTTTCTTTTGTGAAGGGAGTAGTGCTCACCCCCCCCCCCCGTGTCGATGGTGCTGAGCTGTGGGCCCTGCCCTACCTTCTCTTCAGTAAATACGGAGCAAAAGTATCTATTTAGGATAGATGCTTTTACAGGGTCCTCCTCCTCACATGCCCCCTTTTCTCCACTGAGCTTAGCAATACCTCCTCTGGACTTTCTCCTTTCACTAATATAATTTTACCAACTCTACATCCGTGATCTGGGCTCCGGTTCGAAGAAAGTAGCCGCTGAGGAGCCTACCCAAGAGGCCGCGATGCACTATACAGTGGAAGGGCTGCCCAACACAAACAGCCCGTCCCCGCAGACAACCAACACCCCAGCAGGAAAAACTAGGATCATCCTAGTATCATTGGAATTGACTTTCTGGCCCCACACGGCTGTATGGTGGATCTAGCTAACACGCTATTGATACAGATTCAGGGTTAGTATCATACCACCTTGATCCCTGATTCACATGTTGTGGCAACAATATCTGCCAACAACAAGGAGTACGACGTAATAGATCTGTTCAAGAATAATGAGCTTTTTCCAAAGCTCCTACCCATTGCAAAAGGCATTTAGGCGTTGCTATTAACAAAGCATGACTGTGGCAGAATGCACACCGTCCGTAATGCCAAACCCAACACCACGAGAGGCAAAGGCAATACCCTTTTCCATCTGAGGCCTTGCCTTCTCTCCAGAAACAATAAAATCACTCCTCAATCAAGGGTAATCCGAACACGCATCTCCTGCCAACTCCCCAGTGTGGCCCGTGAAGAAACCCACAGGCGCCTGGAGATTTACTATTGACTACAGGAAACTGAACCAGGTCACCCATGTTGTGCCCCAACTGTGGCATCTGCACCTGATGTACAGTATGCTGCTTGTACTGGACTAGTTTGACATCCAATGTCACGTCCGGTAGAAGCGGCGTCCGATACATCCAAAACTCAATTTGCACGGTCCGAGTTACACAGTGTGGGATGATGTGCCGCTGGGGTGATGGAAAGCTGTAGAATGCAGCTGGGTGATGGAAAGTGGGCGTTAAATGCCAGATGATGAACAGTGGACAGGCACAGTTAATGTTTACAGCTCTCTGGGGAGGATTTCGTGATGCTACCCTGTGCGTTTTGTGAAACGGTAGGTTACTAATCGGCTGAAGTCTGAAGAAGTCCCTAATTGTTGTCTACTACTTTTTTTGAGCAAGTAAACCACACTGTGGGATGATATGCTGCTGGGGTGGTGGAAAGCTTTAGAATGATGCTGAGTGATGGAAAGCGGGCGTTAAATGACACAAAGCCATTCTTTAAATAAACATTCATGCTGCTCTCTCTGCTGTATGCACATAATGTGCTGATCTGCTGTGAAATAGGTGTTAGAATGCCACTGGGGGAGTTGGAAAGTGGATGTTAAATGCGGAATCCAAGGTCCGCTTTAACTGCAATATTTAACAATAACTTCAATACAAATGGCATTTGGCAAACGGAATTTGTCCGTTACAACCAGCTGTCCGCAACAAGCATGTACGGTACATTTGACGCATACTGTACTACGACTTTTGACCCCTGACCTAAAATGGTTCAGTGCCCTGGATACTTCCAATGGTTTTTGGTCACTGCCATTGGCCCCCAAAAGTCAATATAAGTTCGCCTTCACCTTTGAAGGTAGACAGTACACGTGGATCTGTTTACCACAGGGATTCCATAACAGCAAATCTCTGTTCCATCTGCACATGATGGACGCCCTTGAGGGTTTCTCTACTCCCCAGTGTCTCTTGCAGTATGTGGATGACCTGCTGTTGGCAACTGCCACACAGGAACAACACCTGGATCTCTTGGATGAACTACTGACTCTCATCCAGAAAGCAGGCCTCAAATGTAACCCAGCAAAAGCACAGCTATGTTAGAAAGAGGTACTCTTTCTGGGCTTGAAATTACTGATCAAGGCCGCAGCCCTACCTGGAAACAAATACAAGGACTGCAAGACTTGCCATTGCCTACTAGAGTGGCAACCTTAGAAGGTTTCTAAGTTTGGTAAATTATTCCAGAGATTTTATCTGTGATTTTGCTCAGAAGGCTGCTCTTCTGTATGAGCTACTGAAAAAGGACATTCCATGGACTTAGGGTCCCATACATAGTAACATACCCAATCTGTGACGTCACTAAAACAGGCCTTGGCTCCAGCTCTGGTCAACCCTAATCTAGCAATACCATTCCATCCGGAGTGTGCCACCTCTGACATTGCCATATCAGCAGTGCTGGCTCAGAAGGTTCATGGTACCGAGACCCACTGGATATGCATCACAGCTCTTGACCCCAGTCAAACAGAAGTACAGCCTTTGTGAAAGGAACCTTCTGGCTACCTACTGGGCTGTCAAGCACTTTCTGTATATCATTGGGTACTCTCCACTGATTATCAACACCAACCACACCCCAACTACTTTTCTGCCATCAGACAGAGTGAAGGATGGGTCGGTCTCTAACGCCAGACTGATACACTGGTCACTCCTTCTCCAGGATAGAGACATACAGGTGCACCCAACTAAAATTCCATCCATGCTGGCACATTGACTCCTTTTCCAAGGAGAACCCCAAGACTGTACACTGCAACTGCCTGATCTTCCAGATCCAGGCCCTTTCCTCTCTGCCACGCCACAAATACTAGACAATACTTTGTGTCGTGTCTTTACTGATGGTTCAGCTTATTACCAAGGAGAACAAATTGCAGAGATGGGTGTCTTAGTAATCTGCCCCTAAGGTAACACTATTAAAATCTCTAAACACTGCAGTTTAGCATTATCATCACAGTATGCAGAGATGGCAGCGGTGGCCTGTGCCCTTGAGTTCATCCAGCATGGAACCAAGGATACCATCATTTTCACAGACTAACTGGGTTGTTTGTTCTCTTACAGAATTTCTCCCTTTCTAGCAGAAGAACTCCTTCTCTTCTGATGGCAGCCCAGTGAAGTACAAAGAACTGGTAATATACATACATTCACTGGCACAAAGATTTGCACACAAACTCTATGTACACAAAGTCAAAGCTCATTCTCAACATGACCCCTACCATGCCTTCAACGACACAGCAGACACCCTTGCCAAGGAAGGGGCCGGGGGGGGGGGGACACATGGATGATGGATCATCCAGAGGCCAACACAGCCGTACACACTGCTGCAGTCAGGAAAAAACCTGAACCCTTTTCTCCCTTGGACCTCTCAGCAGCCCAACATGTTGATACTGAACTCAAAGAAGTGTTCAGATTCCTTAACAAGAGTACCGAAGAGAAACTCCCCAAACATAACCCCTAATGGAGGCAAGAAATACAGATTACTCATCTGTAACAGGAGTTCTAGGAATGGTATATGTTGTTCATCCACACTTATTGGCAGGTTCCTTGCCGCTTTAAATCTTGCCAGGTGGTCTTCAAGCTGGCTCCTCCCACCCACCCGGGTGGTAAAACTCTCGGCTCCGCCCCATGACGCCAGATCTAGCTCGCTGGAAGCCAGGTTGTGCGTCGAAGCCGGGGAGGTCGGGTGGGTCATGTGGATGAACAACATATACCATTCCTAGAACTCCTGTTACAGGTGAGTAACCTGTATTTCTAGGGACATGGATATGTTGTTCAATCCACACTTATTGGCAGACTCCTAGCAGTTCTCCGGGAGGAGGAGGCAAGGCACACACCCCCTACTTAGGGAATAAGGACTGGAGAACCAAGGCCCCAAAACCAGCATCCCGGTGTGACTCAAGGTCGATGTGGTAGTGGGTAATGAAGGTATGTGCCGACTTCCAGGTAGTAGCCCTGCAGATATCCTGGATAAGGACATCCTTGGAAGCAGCCACCGATGCAGCGGTATGGCGGGTAGAATGAGCTCTTATCCCTCTGGGAGGCTCCATGCCCGCCAACCTATAGCAGAGATCTATGCAGGAGGTGACCCAGCTGCTTATCGTCCGCTTGGCTGAAGGTCTGCCAGGTGCGGCTTCAGCATAGGTGACAAACAGCTGGCGATCTCTCCTGAACTTACAGCCGTCTGCTTCTTATAATAGCGGCGCTCTTCTAGGGTCCAAAGTATGGAGCCTATATTAGCCTCTGAGGTGTGATTGGGGTAGAACACCGGCAGAGCCAACACCTGGTTAAGGTGAAACTCTGACACCACCTTCGGAAGGAACTTCGGGTGGGGGTGCAGGACAACCTCGTCCCTGTGGAAGACCAGGTAAGGAGACTCGATGGAAAGCGCCTGGACCTCTCCCATCCTTCTGGCTGACGTGATGGCCACCAAGAAGGCGGTCTTCCACGACAGGTGGGAGATATCGCATCTGTGCATTGGTTCGAATGGCTTGCCCATGAGCTTCGCCAACACCAGCAGTAGATCCCACGGAGGTGGAAGTTCCCGCACCAGAGGGGAAATGTGATCAAGGCCTTTGAAAAAGCGCCAGACCACCTTCTCCTGCGCCACCGACTACTTCCCGGCCCACGCCCGGTAAGCAGAGATGGCTGCCAGGTGCACCTTAAGGGTCGTCGACCGAAGTCCTTACTGAGAAAGGGACCACAGGTAGTCAAGAATGCTTGCCAAGGGACAGGAGGAAGGGTCCAAGCCCCTTCCCGACACCAAATGGAAAATCTCTTCCATTTGAAGGCATAGCATTTCCTGGTCGACTCCTTACGGGACACCTCAACGACGTTGAGGACCTCGTCGGAAAGACCCAAGGTCTGGAACTCTAGCCGCTCAGGAACCAGGCCGCCAGGTGCAGGGATTGAAGGTCCGGATGGAATACCTTCCCCTGATTGACTGAGATCAGGTCCGGGCGGCTGGAAGCCGCCTCGGGAGCCTGGAGCTGAGACTGAGGAGATCTGGATACCAGAACTGGCGGGGCCAGTCTGGGGCTACCAGAATCACCTGCACCTTGTCCCTCCTCGCCTTGAGAAGCACCTTGTGGATCAAGGAAAATGGGTGAAAGGCGTAGAAGAGGCCCAGGGTCCACAGCCTCGAGAAGGCATCCCCCTGCAGCGAGCCCTGCTGAGGGGGGCGGGCATGGAACAGTCTCAGCTTCGCATTCTCCCTTGAGGCAAGCAGGTCCACCTGAGGCATGCCCCAGTGGGAGAACAGATCTTGTACTACCTCCGGCAGGAGAGACCACTCGTGAGACGCAACCCCTATCCGGCTTAGGGCATCGGCCAGGGTGTTGGAGGCTCCTGCCATGTGAAAGGCTAGCAGATCCACCTCAAGGCTGCGCACGAGGGACCATATGTGGAGCGCTTCCTTGCATAACAGCATGGAGCGCGTCCCGCCCTGGCGGTTTAGGTAGTACATGGTCGTGGTATTGTCCGTCTGGACTTGAACCACTTGACCCGTAGAAAGCGGGCCGAGGCAGTGAGAGCTACGCGGACGCTCGTAGCTCCAGCAGGTTGATATGGCATCGGAACTCCTGAGGGGACCAGAGGCTGTCGCTCTGTGCTCCCCAGATGGGCACCCAACCCATCAGAGATGCATCGGTCGACAGGGAGACCGTCGGCTCGGGGCGGACAGCAGGGATGCCCTCCTGCAGATGTGCGGGCGGTCCACCACTGGAGAGCGTTCTACATCTCCTGAGTTACTGTCACGGGCTGGTCCAGCGGATCGCTGGCGTGTGACCACTGGCTGGCCAGTCCCCATTGAAAGCGCGCATGTACCAGCGGGCCCAATGGACCACGCTGGTGCAGGCCCCCATAAAGCTCAGGGCGCCAGGAAGTCCCGGGCAGGCGCGTTGCCCAACCAGAAATGATTGGGCAAGGAGGAAAGAACCTCGGCCCTGTCCGCGAGGCGAGCTCTGGCTCAAAGAGTCTCAAGGCTCTGCCCCGATGAAGAGTATCACCTGCTTCGGCACGAGTTCCGACTTGGCCTTGTTGATGAGGAGGCAAATCTGAGAGCAGACCTGGAGGGCCAGATCTCTGGACTGCTCCACCTCCACTCTGGAGGGGGCTGCAATCAGCCAGTCATCCAGGTAGGGTACACCCGGACCCTTCGGCGCCGCAGGAATGCTGTCACCACTGCCATGCATTTGGTGAAGACCCTGGGAGCTAGAGAGAGGCCGATGGGCATGGCCCGGAACTCGTAAAGGGATCCCTCCGCTCTGAAGCGGAGGAATCTATGATGAGACGGACGGATCGGGATGTGGAAGAACGCGTCCTGGAGGTCGAGGGAACAGAACCACATGCCTCATTCCAAGGATGGGATTATCTGAGCCAGAGTGACCATCCTGAAGGTCCGAGATCTTAGGAACCTGTTCAGGTCGTGCAGGTCGAGGATGGGGCGCCAGCCCCCCGTCCGTTTTGGGACCAGAAAATACCTGGACACAAACCCCAGGTCTGGATGAGGATCCGCCATCTTCCTGATCACCTCTTTTTCGAGGAGCAGGGCAATATCGGCTTGGCGGGCCAACAGCGAGGCTGCGGACCCCGTTGCCCCCCTGAGGGGCGACGGCTCGAAAGGGTTGGGTCTGCTCCAACTCCAGAGGCAGGCCCTTTCCTACCACATCCAACACCCAGCGGTCCGTGATGACAGCGGACCAGGCGGAAAGGAAGTGGCGGAGCCATCTCCCCACGGGGGGAACCCAGGGGGGAGTGACGAGGCTGGGTGCGGCACCCCTCAACCTGTCACTGGGCAGGCTTGGAGGAGAAACTGGCCGAGGGACCCCCTGAACCTTTACCTTCTTGCTTCCTGTTGGAGAAGCAGCGGCTTGGGTTTGGCGTAGCCATGAGCCTGCTGGCCCTGTTGCTGGTGCTGTTGGGCGGTCGTTCTGCAGGGTCGAAGGACGAAAGGACTTATGCTGTTGTTGATGGCGGCCTTTGTCCCTCTGGGCAGAGGCGACCGATTCCAGAGTGGCACTGGACTTTTCGATCCGCTGGAGGTGTCCCTCCACTCCAGGGCCGAAGAGGTCAGTCCCCAAGAAGGGGACGTCCGCCAACTTGTGCTGGGTATCTGCCGTGAAGGTGGATTCCTCAGCCACGCCCTGCGGCGCATGGCCACCGCGGCCGCTACTGACCTGGCACAGGAATCACCTAAGTCCAGAGCAGTCTGAAGATGCTGCTTCGCCACCGCCCTACCCGGGTCCCGCAGACCTGACGGACCGTGGTCTGCAGGTCAGCCAGGAGATGAGGGACAACCTCATCCAGGGAGCCCATGAGGGCAAGGAGAAGTGTGCCATCAGCACAGCCGAGCTGGCCTGTCGGAGGCCGAGGGAGGGCATGGCGTACCCTTGCACCTGGCAAAGTCCAGCTTTTGGACTTTTGTCAGGAGCTTATCCACGCCCCGAGTGTTTCCGAACACCGAAGACGCATGTCGGTGACTAACCTCGGCAGAGGGGTGCTCTGAGAACTGGGTAAAGAGCAGGGACCGCATACTTCCTGGCCATCCTGGCCGAAGGCACAGGACAGGAAGCAGGGTGCTGCCAAAGCTCCAAGGCTGGGCCGACAATGGCCTCAGCCACCGGAAAGGCCTCCGTGGGGAATCCCCTCGGTCCAGTATCTCCGTCAAGGGATACTTGGCCCGTTTGGACACGGGCTTGAGCTGCTTCCCGGTGGACTCCGAGATGAGTCGAAGCAGACCCAAGAAGGACGATGGGCTATCGTCCAATGACTGGCCGACGGAGGACTCCAGGTTGACCTGCCTGGAGAACAGGGAGGAGTCGTCATTGGACTCCGAAGAGTCTGCGAAGAGCTGCCTCGGCCCTGAGCCACCCTCCACCTGCCGAGGGCGGTCGGGAGTGAGGCTGACCGACAACCTGTGGGGCAGGCCGTGACCCGACCGAGAATCCTGGTGATGCCCCAGACTTGATGTTGTGGAGGCGGAGGTTCGCCACAATCAGTGGAGCAGCTGGTTCGGCCGAACAACCGCCCAGGAATGGCATCTCGACTGGGCAGCGGTTGCTTCGGGTCGCTCAGGCGACAGCCACTTGATGGCCAGGGGCTGAATCGGAGCAGTTTAGTCCCAGACAACAGTAACTGCTGCAACATAAGCTCCTCGTAAATCAGCGCAATTTTCTGAAGCCTCTCCTCATCCGAGGAGGAATGGTGTGCCGCTTACTTGATGTACCGAGACCGCCCGATGTGGTGAGGCGGCAACCGGAGATGAAGTCGAGACCGAGACCCTCAGGGTGACCGGCCCGGAATGGGAAGGCGGGGGTACGCTCTTCTCTCGGCTCAGCCACTTTGGCGGGACTGCCGCCCGAGGTGCAGGCAGATCCTGGTCTCCACCAGGGAACTGCGAAGGTGGGTTGTCGGCTTCATCTGTTGACAACCCGTCTGCGAGTCGAGGAAAATCTCGCACTGCGTCGGCGGGAGTCTCGGCAGGCTGGCCTGGCGGGGACACCCGTGAAGCCAGCGGCCTGAGCCGCAACCGACCCGAAGTCGGCGGTCGGCTGTCCGGAGAGACCTCTCCCGCTCCCGACGCCGGCGGTGGGACTTCTGTGACTCCTTCTTCTTGGGCAGAGAGGAAGGTCGATGGCCCTCTCCTTCGTGGAAAGGGACTGACAAAGCTCCTTGAATGAAGCAGAGTGCGAAGAACTCCAGAGAGGCGGGATAAATACGCAGCCGAGGGAGGAAGATGGCCTGGGCCACCTCCTCCTCGAGGCGATCATGTCTCGAGCTGCTCAGTCCGAACCAGCCACGTGAACACTGCCCAATGAGCCTCTTTGGATTTTACGGTAGGTAGCATTTCTCAGAGCCGAGCTTCAATCGGGCAGCGATCCTCAGAGACGGTGGGCTGAAAAGAGCGGCACAACTCGGCCTGCGGGTCGTGATCTGAGCCTAGGCAGTAGACTCCACGTGGAGTGCCGGATCCGTCCTGGACATTTCTGCCCACAAGGGCACCTCCAGCTTGAGGGAATCGATTTGTCCATCGCAGCCGTGAGGGATGATGAAGACCGGTTTGAAAACTTCAAAACTAGTTTCGGATGAACCGAAGAGTTAGGATCCAGTCTAAAGCGTAGAGGCGCTAAGGAGGAACCTGAGCTGCAAGCGGTAAGGAGATCTGGGCGACAAGGGGTGGAGCAGAGTTTACCACCTGGGTGGGTGGGAGGAGCCAGCTTGAAGACCTTCCAGCAAGATTTAAATCGGCAAGGAACCTGCCAATAAGTGTGATTGAACAACATATCCATGTCCCTAGAAGGTAAGTTACACTTGTCACCCAGATGACAAGCTCATCTGGTATAGAACCAGATGATTCAACCACCAAGTTGCGGTGGTCCCCAGACACCTTGATCCAAATTCTTGCACCAAGTGCATGATACACCCACTGGTGGGCACCAAGTGGAAAATACCTCTCAGAGGCTCAAGACCACCGCCTGGTGTCACCAAAGATGTCAAACAGTACATAGATAACTGCCTTGTTTGTGAGCAAAACAACCCATTCCCACCAAACGAAATGTTAAACTCCTACTACAAAGACACTTTGGCCCTTGGCATGCCATACAGATTGATTTTATTGGTTCACTGACCAACACCAGCAGAAACAACAAGTATGCTCTTGTGGTAACAGTTCTTTTCTATAAGTGGGTTGAAGCTTTCCCAACTAAAACATGCACTGCGAAAACCACTGCCAAAATCCTGGTGGAACAAATTTTCTCCAGGCGGGGCCTACCTCTTAAGGTAGGCAGACAAAGGAACCAGTTTTACAGGTGAGTTGATGAAAAAATCCCTTGAACTTATTGGAGTTCAACAAAAGTGCCACATACCCTATTGCCCTCAATCCTCAAGTCAAGTAAAAACAGCCAACAGACAGATTAAGCAAATGCTTTCCAAATTTATTGAGGACAATCCCAAAACCTGGGATTCCCTATTGCTGTTACTCCTTATGGCAATAAGGGGCACACCCTCAGCCACCACCCAGTTAACACCCTTTGAGGTGATGACTGGAAGACAGATGAGATTACCTAAACATTTGTTGTTTGACCTGCATACACCCAATGTAGACCGTGTGTCTGTAGACGAATATGTGGAAAAACTCAGAAAAGACCTCATACACACACACTTGAATGCTGCCAATTGCATGGGCAAAGCCCAGCAACAGTCCAAAATACAGTTCGACAAACACGCACAAGAAGTGGATTGGCAGGTTGGAGATCAGGTGATGGTTCTCCGATTTGCACATCTCACACACTCCTTCTCTAATAAATGGGAAGGCCCCTACCCCATTGTCAATAAGCTCAGTCCGTCAGTCTATCAAGTTAGACTCCTGCAAAACAATAAACTGACTGACAAATGGTTACATGCAAACCAACTGAAACTGTATAAAGGAGCTTAATTACTTTTCCTCACCCATTGACTGAATAGTATTAACCTAACGTTTGATTTTGCTTTTCAGATACACTGACAAGATGGCTCTCTTGTTCAATTTTCTCCTTATCTCAGGAGTTATCCTCTGCATCAAGGCACAGTACGAACCTCCTACCACACCTTGATCATCCAGCATCTGCTCCAGAAGGAGTACCATCAAAATACCAGATAGTTTGATTACTGTCAGAAAAGCTCTGATGCTTACCTCACTGCCTCGGTTGTTGCTCCTGACAAATCTACCCTTCAAATTGGTGGCAAACCCATCACAAGGACAAATTCTCCTGTGGCCAAACTTTCCAAAGGGAACATTCCAAGGGTTGGCCAATGCTAATATCCCAAATGGTTCTCTGTCACACTTACAAACTGTTCTTAGACATTCTGGTTTATACAATATCACTGCTTTAATTGACCCTCATATTGTAATTCTTTGTCTAAGATTCTGCTCAAAAATTTTAGTGCTGTACACAACATGGCCTCTGCTGCCATGTACCTTTCTGTGTTACCACCTACTGACAAACAGCTTTGGAGAGTACAAAGCACACCCCTGGTGCCCGCGAGTGGCCTAACAGCTACTGCCCTACCTGGTACACTGATTAACAATTTACAATTTATGCATATACCTGTTTTGTTTAACCTTACTTACTGGAACATAAAAGAATTTGGTATGTGTCATAATACTAACACTTCAACATTTTATAGTACGTTATTGCTTGATAGTTTAGCAGCATTTCAAATTCGTACTCAAGACCCTCTTGCCGGGGTCCACTCTACCGAGCATAGAGGCAACTTCAGGAGAAAACCCAATTCTGATGATCAAAGTCATAAACATAATACATGTGAAGTTGACAGTTCTGATGTCACTGGTGCAACAGGCACTGTCACAGGTCTCTTTGGTACAGCTATGTCTATCTGGAACAATGCAGACATTGCTGCTATCAAATCACATTCAGCCAAATTTCAGGCTGGTTTGGTTAATAATATACTACCCCCATTATTGCATGGTGTGGATGGCCTTAGTCAGGAAGAAAGATACACAGTTTACAATATCACGACATTGCTAAAGGCATTTACTGATTCTAAAGACAAGATTCGCACTCATTGCACAAAACAACAAAGAAGCAGATAAACAATACATTGCTAGAGAAATTCTGTGCTCAGCCTATGGCTCATACATTATCACTACCATCAACAATCTCTTCCATGATCTAGAACCTGGAAGAATCCTGATATCATACATGACAGGCGTATTTCCAAATGGTATTGTCCACGATGTAAAACCTCTAGCTGTCTTGCTATGTGTATGCAACAATCTCCAACTATTCCTCTTTCTACAGCTAGGAACTTGGGTTTTGTGACCAGGTACCTAATACTGGTCCCTGTTTTACTGCTAAGAAATGTTCAATCATGGATACTATGTTTGTTTCTTTTACTGTCTCTTTACCACGTTTTGATCCCACTGCAGCTTTGTTCGACAAGCTCGCTACTGTACACTCCATCGGGCACCTTGATGACGACATCTACAGAGAATGCCTAGACTTGCCTCCTCTTCTGGTCTTCCATCCTTTCCTGGACACCTGGGTCGCTCCGCACACAGACTGCTGTGCAAAAAAACAGTATATCTACTTGCGTCGATGTGATGTATTTGATGTTATTAAACCTGTATGTGGTTATTCTCCAGATAGCACTGACTGGTCATTTTCCATGGACGATGACATCAGCACAAACGGCACAGACTTTTCGGACTCAACATTGGCTCCAGACAAACTCTATCAATCTTATCATGAGGAAGTTCATCGCCTGTCAACACAGATTTCCAAGATGACCTACACCTGCCCGGTACAGTTGCAAAAATGGAGACTGCCTACTGTTAAAATGCAGTACAGTTCAGATGGGGAGTACTGCGTAGTCACAAACTACAAATTGTATATGTATGGTACATAGACATGTGTTATTGATTTCCCAACTTCTGTTTTGTCCCCACCAGAAGTCTGTCATTGGACGATAGATTATTACCCCGTCCCCTTATGGATAGGATATCATTGATGGTAACCTGATTATCTGCTCACCCTTTCTGAATATTTACCATATTTTAATGTACACATAGATCCACTGTCACTTACATTAAAATCTCTTTTAGAGGAAAAGACACCAACCTCATCCACAGCAATAATATGACCAAAGCTATCCTTTCATTGATTAATGATGGTGATATGAACGATGCATTAACTAACACTTGGTTAGAGATTACTTTTAAAGGTTTTATTAGACAAGCATTTTGATCTTTTCTTGATTATTATGCTATGCTGCCTACGTAGCACATTGCACCAACACGCCAGCAGTTGGAGTTCCTTTACAAAGCTCACGCCGGGTTTGTAAATGGCCTCTGCTCCCTAACCTTTCCCTAGATTTGCCTGTGTTGCCCTTGGAGGCAACAAGGGGGGGAATGTTACACGAGGTCCCTGCACCCTGACTGGTACCCCAGAGGTACACCACAGACAGCTAGTGCTTAGACATACGTTATACTAACATATAGGGCTAAGGTCATCTACCGTATGAGAGTAGATGTCAGGATATATACGCATATTATTGTAATACACTTTGCTTGCTAATACACATATTTTCTACGCATTTCCTCTGTATTTCTTACTTACAAATATTAGGACATCTGTGTCCTTGAAATGATTATATGTAAGTCGGCATTGCCACCTTTTGGTGATTTGTACTACTACACCGAGTTATGTAAGACTCTGTACACTGCACTCTTTTGTTTTACAAACTGATGACTACTACAAAATTGTATAAAATTATCTTGGACTATGGAACCACCTCTAATTTAGCCAACAGGGCTCATCTCTGTAACTAGAAATGTTTCTATCTTACAGTAACCACAGTAATTATCATAGGTATATAATGTGAGACACTGCGTCTTATACCTCGGAGATCCCAAGAGACATGAAGAAACCTCGAGGTATAGGGAACGCTTAGCATTGGCTCCCAGTTCGTATTGTTAAGAACTGCTAAGGGCAACTGTGATTTATCCTTTGGTAGTAATAAACAAGTTTATTACTCTTATGCAATGTGTTTGTGATTCCTTGCATTCCCAATATTGCCAAGAACCTGAGAGTGAGGTTTAGACCTCCTGACAGGTCCCTCCTGAGTGACCAGCCATAGGATTATCATGTGCTATCCGTAACAACTCTGTTCTCTACTTCTGTGGTATAACCAATTGTTCTGTCTTTGTTCCTGTGTCTGAGGTTTAACCAAACTCTGTACAGTAACCCATTACATGCTTTAAACATTGGTCCACCCTGCTTTGGTTTCACCCCTAGCTGCTTAAAATAACCCTGGAGAGAAACATCATTAGCTTGCTCTGAACGAAAATCTCAATCAGTCATCAGCTTAGTTTCAACATTTTCATTTTTTAACCTTTCATGTCCATCAGTCATTTGTTGCCAGTTTCTTCAGGCATCATCTTTCTTTCCTGGATTTCTGGATCTTGGAGCTGTGGCTCAAACAAGTCCAAATCAAAACCACTGAAAGGAACAGTGTCCCCACCGTCTGAAATTTTCTTTGCCTGAGCTCTTGTTACCACTGCTGCTGAAACAGCGGGGTTCAGTTCCTCTGAGATCAACTCAGTAAATCCTGGACAGTCATTTCCAATAATCACAGGTATAGGTAACTTAGGTACTACTCCCACTTTCATTTGGTGCGACACACCCCTAATGGTCAGAGTCACTTGGGTGGGGGGACAATATCGAGTGTCCCCGTGGATGCATATGACACCAGTACCAGGTCCTTTTGCACAGTGTTTTCCAGCACTTCAACATGCACTAGGGTCTGTCTGCTTCCGAATCGAGGCCCTTACAGTCTTATCCCCCATCTTCACATCTATTAAGTACTTGCTCCAATTTGCCAGGACAAATCTGCTCCAGTGTCACTCTCCTTATGGCAATTTCTTGCAATATGACCTGGCTTATTACAGTTATAGCAAATGACGTCTTTGGGCACAGATTTGTTACCACCATCAGAGTTCTGATCATACTTGGAGTTTAAATAGGAAAAAGTGTCTTACCAGTTGCTTGGCTGTTACCCTGCTGCTGTGGTGTTTGTCTGGCCATCTGGTAGTCCTCGGCCAAAGGAACAGCCTTTTCCCAAAGCTGCACATCTGCAGGCAGGATGTTAATGAATTGCTCCATGGCAAATGTGTCGATCTGTGGGACTGTTCTGCCCTCTGGTTGGCGCCATTTTATCAGAAGTTCTCTGAGTCGGGTGAAGGCTTCTCAAGGATTGTCGACTGAGCTGTACTTCAGAGATCGAAATCTCTGCCTACAGGTCTCTCCTGAAATGTCATACCTTTTCAGGATTTTGCTTTTCACCAGGTCATAGTTTTCTGACTGTGCAGTGTCCATACTGTTGTAAGCAAGCTGGGCTTTCCCTGTCAGGCAGGGTACCAGTCTGACTGTCCACTGCTGCTTTGGCAACTCTCTCAAAAGTTGTCAGGTATACTGTACCTCGATATCATCTGAGGGACACAACTTTGTAAGTTTAATGGCTTTTAAGTTGGTTGTGTTTTGTTGCTTGTCTGGATCTGTGCCAGATCCTCTGTCTTTGATAGCTTGCAAGGCATCCAGTCATCACTGCATCTCTTCTCTCCTCTGTGCTTCTAAACGTTGAATTTCTTTTTCTCTCCGATTCTCCGTCTCTTTTTGTTGTATAGCCCACCATTTGAAAAAGTCCATCAGGCTTTCAGGTTCTGTCACTCCCTGTTCTTTTTCCATAACTTGTGCTTGCTGTACAATCTCAGCTTGGAATTCTGACACTGCTAGTTTGGCTGCCATTCTCCTGGTAATCACTCCTGGACTTGCTGCTGCAGAATCCATACCTTTCTCTATGCGTCCCTGGTAATAGGTCCAGTACCCATGCACAAAACTCCTGGCTCAGAATATGCACGGTGTAAATCCCACTTCTAAAACCATCTGTCGTTGAGGCACAGGTCAGGAAGCATAGGAAAACTAGGAGCAGTTGTAGAATTCACCAAAAATATTTATTTGTACCAACAATAACATAAAAAATAAAATTGTTCAGTATAACTATTTACACAGGCAAAATAAAAGAGGAGATCCATCAGAGTTTTCCTTCAGTCTTTGTGTCCCTCTGCAAGCAATTGCAGCTCTGTCTTTTAAGTCCTTCCAACCCCCATTCTTAACAAGCATCTTCCAAAGTGTTCTTGTATATTTCAGGCAGGTGCTGGCAGGAACACAGAGTACCTGAGCTGAGGCCCCTTTTTTACAGCTCTTTGCAAAAGGCTTAAAACTTGTACTCAGGTTACCCCTTGAGTTTTTAATAGCTTTCTGCAATCATCTCAAACTATAAGTATATACATTTCAAAAATAAACACTACATAATTTCTAAACAAAGGGATCTCAATATCAGTTACATTTCCACATGATTTGCATATATTTTTATACCAGCAGACATGCAAGAGAGTTAAAAGACAGAACAGCAAGTGAAGACAGAGACAATGAGAGGCAAATAACTGCGAGACTGTCGGGGTGATTAAATCCTAGGTCTCACGAGAAAATCTGGTTGCGCAACCAGACAGACAATAGACAAGAACAGAACAGATCCCTGCATTCAAACTCTCCATAACAACTGGGACAGGGTCCTATTCTACCCTGTCACACCGCATGTGAACTTGGACTTACGTCGCTGAGAGGTGGAAGACAGAGAAGACATGCACAAAGAAGCGGCTTTTTACTGGAAAAATAAAAAATGAATGAAAAGGTTGAAAATGTCAGTCTACTGGTAGCAGAAGGAGTCCGTGTAGCTGATGTGCATGGGTCGATGGCAGGAAAGAACTGAGGTGGAGCCAGGACCGCCTTTATACCACTGGTGGACGCCGGAGGCGGGTCTCCGCTTGGGTGCACAAGTAGCCAAGATTTTTCCCATGGGGTCCTAGTGCCTGCAGCATAGTCCTTATGGTATAGACTGCTGCAAGAGCTCCAACTGAAGTAAGATCAACTGATCTGTTTTGTGGACTGACTTCATCCGGTTAGTGTAGTAACACAAAATTCCATGTACATACAAGGTATGTAGAATTACTTCCCTGATTAGAACACTCAGGGTAGTAAACTGGTAAGTGTATGGTCTGAGTGGGTGGGAGGAGCCAACAAAGACCTTCCGGCAAGAATTAAAAGCGGCAAGGATACCTGCCAGAGGTGTGGATGAACAACATATACCATTCCTAGAACTCCTGTTACAGGTGAGTAACCTGTATTTTCTTGGGTGCTCAGCTCATAGCAGAAGGACATTCCATAGAGTTTCTTCAGAGAAACCACCCCGCCCACCCCCCCTCTGAAAGTAAATGCGTATTCACTGAGACATCTTCCATTAGTCAGGATGAAATCTCTGACTCTTCTGCTGAAGCAAGCGATAGAGCCTGTCCCCTCATCTTCAGGGGACGGGTTACTATTCCCATTTTTCCTGGTCCCAAAGAGACAGGAGATCTCAGACCAATTTTGAATCTCAGTTCCTGAATTTTTACATAGAGTACAAAGGATCTTACTTCAAGATACAGCTCTTGCAGCAGGTAACACTAGTAGGACTGGCGGCAGGCATCAGGACCCCAATTCTTCTGCTGGTATCTTCAAGGCGCGGACACGTCGGTCCCACCTCCGGCGTCAGCGTAATACAAAAGTGATCGCCCAGGTCCCAAAGATGCTTTCCGCCCGTGCGACTTACATGTCACCGACCCTTGGCACGTTTCTTAGCAGCAGCCTTGCAGTTGGTTCTTCCTTCCGGGGAAAGGTTTGTTTCCAGCCCGATTGCTGTCTGATGTCCTCTCCAACCTCATTGAAGGCCATCCTCGAGAATGCGCCTGTAGGAAGCAAATCCTGTTCAGGATCACATTCGGCCTCGTCCGTGCCTAGGCCAGACCCGACACGTCCTGCCGCATTCTGCCAGGTTTCAACAGCGGACCCGGATCCGTTGCAGAAGGCTCTGGCGTTTTGCTTGAAGAGGGATCAAGGCACATGGACTCCTCAGGAGAATCTGCAGAAGGCCCGCAAACACTCAGGAAGCACAGGGAAGGTTTCCTCCAAGTCCACTCAGGGCCTCCGACTCTGTAGCTCCAGCTCGGTCCGACCATTCACCCTCCGGGCCGTTCTCAGCCTCCCCGCTGCGGTGAAGAAGCCTTGGGATCCTCTTCACAGGCCAAGACCTCCAGGCCCCACCTTAGTCCTCCAAAGCCTGGTTAGGTCTCGGGACCATCATCATCGCCACAAGTTGGGTTCCGCCATTTCTGAGCCCGGCGTCAGGTCTGCCTCCTTGCCTCCTCCTCCCCAGCGGGAAGACCAAGGAGCTTACCTCCCTCAAGAGACCGTTGGATCCGGCGTCGGCTGCGTCCGGCGTGGCCTTCCTGAGTCCCAGGGCCGTCAACACGCCCAGGCGTCCGTAAGCTGGTCAGGCCTCGCCCCGCCCGGTGCGTCGGCGGGGGCGGCGTCCACACCGGTATGTGGGGAAGGACCGGCCTCCTGCGATGTCAGTCAGGAGGCTAATACCCAGGAGGAGTTGATACAGCCGAGGACCAGGCAGGCGAACCGGTCAGTCACACCTCCCAGGGGACCCTCCCCTCAGCCTGAGGCCCCTGAGGGAGGCGGCCGGAACCAGGCGACAAACCACAGCACCCGGTCAGTGAGTGAGGGTCTTTTTTGCATTCGGCAGGAGTCAAAGGCTCTTCACTTACTGGTGAGACCTATTAAAGAGATATGGTTCCGCACCTCCTCCTCCTTCTCTTCCTCCTCCTCCTCCTCCCTGCGCTCCTCCAGCTCCTGCACCCCCTCACCATCTGGGGGCTGCAGGCAGTACCTCCCCAGGAGCCTACGGATCCTCCTGAGGGAGGAGCAGACAAAGAGACACTCCGTCCTATAGATCTTCTTCAGGGTCACCCAGCCCAAGAGACCCAGAAGATCGCCTTCGCCTTGACGGAGACACAGGATCGAATTCTCAGGATCCAGATCCCCTCTCTGATCCACATCCCCTCCCGGACCCGTGAGCTTCCTAGATCTCCTCCGGATGACCCATGGTTCTCTCTGAGATCATGCGACATATCAAGAGAACATGGGCTGGGATACAGAAGAATTGAACCCAGAGGATACGCCTGCGCCAGGTATCTTCGGCAGAAAGATCCTAAGCCTGTGGTGGGTACCACCCTTGGTGGACACTTTTGTGGGCGTCCACCAAGGCAGCGTGCAAGCGTCCACTCGCTCGGCGATGCTGAAGAAGGCTGACCACTTGTACAAGGCTCCGAAGGAGGACCAGTACCTGGCGCAACATCCTCTGGCGACTCTCTGGTCATACAGCCTCTCATGGCCGGTCCCAGAGACCACAACATTTGAGCACCCTGCCACGGACCGGTCCAAACAGCTGGGCGCTATGGGCAGGCACACGTATGCTTCTGCTACATCGCCATCAGATCCTGAACTACTTGACCCACATGGTGCAGTTCCAAAGCGCCTTGTGGGAGCAGGGACTGGATCTGGCAGAAAAAATGCCAGAAGGTGAGCAGAAGGAGGAGATGTTGCAGCTGTTCCGCATTGGTTCGGATGTGGGAACCGGTGCTCACGAGCAGCGTGTGATCCCGGCGCGGACTCCTCGGCCCAGGCGGCTTCAGGCGTGTGCCTCCGGAGACACTCATGGCTTGGCCTCCGGGTTTACCCCAGGCACGATCCAGAAGAATATCATGGGCGCCTCTTCGAGGAGAAGATCTCTTTGGTGAGCCCTCAGAAGGTTCTCACCAAGCTCCAAGAGGCCGAGAGGTGAGGTCGGTCCAGGCAATGTACCGACCCGGAGCTTAGTCCCTTCGTAGGAACCAAAGCCGTTTCCGTGGGACGGACGCAGAGACAACAGTCCTGCCGGTCCACAACAGAGAGCTCCGGTTCCCCAGAGCCCAGGGTAGGCAGCCACAAGCCAAAGCCAGCGCCCAACTAAGCCGGCCCAGCCAGCTGGGTCCCTCAGCTGCCACAGCCTGACTCCTTCTCGGCCCCGCCCTCAGGATCAATGGAACATCAAGGTCGGGGGTCGTGTGCGGAATTACCTCCAGGATGGCAGTCTATAACTACGACAGGTGAAGTTCTTCAGTTGGTCGAAAGGGCCACTTTATAGAATTATAGACAAGCACCCTCGAGGCCTCCTCTGCTCTCCGTACTCGGGTCAGCACAAACTTCTTATCAGGCAAGAGATACTTGCGCTCCGGCAAAAGGGAGTGGTAGAGTACGTTCAGAGAACCAGAGAGGTTTGGATACTATTCTCACTTCTTTCTGGTTCCGAAGAAAACAGGGGACCTCCGTCCAATCCTGGACCTCAGCGACCTCAATCTGTCTGTAAGCCTACAGCGATTTTGCATGGTGACTCTTCAAGGTCTGATTCCCATGCTAAAGAAGGCGCCTTCTTAGCGTCCCTAGACATGCAGGACGCATACCTGCATATCCCTGTAGCTCCAGCGCTGGGAGGTTCCTGCACTTCAAGTTTCTCGGCCACCATTTCCAGTTCCGAGCTCTTCCGTTCGGACTGTCATCATCCCCAGGGTCTTTACCAAATGCATGGCAGTCGTGGCAGCATTTCTAAGGAGACAGGGCCACTACGTGTTCCCGTACCTGGACGATTGGCTTCTCATGGCCGCCTCCAAGAGGCACTGTTGATGGCTATTCAAAGCACTCAGGAACTGTTTCAGTGCTTGGGTATCCTCATCAATAAAGTCACTCACGTACCGTCCCAGAAATTGCAGTTCATAGGAGCAGTTCTGGACACCGTCGAGAGAGCCTCTCTCCCAACAGGCGGAGCATCAGATCCTCATCAGGGATCTTTTGAAGAAAAACCCGTCCCGCCAGGTCGGTCCTTCGCTTGCTGGGACACATGGCTGCGGCCATTCCAACCGTCCCTTTGGCAAGGCTCCACATGCGGGTGACAGTGGATGCTCAAGGTGCAGTGGGACCAAAGGCAAGACCACATGCAGCATCTGGTCAGAATCACGAATGCCGTGATTCGAGACTGGCAGTGGTGGCTGACCCAGGGACACTCTCTGCGGGTGTCCGTTTATAGCGCCGTCCCGGAGGTAATCCTCACCACAGGCGCCTCAGGGCTGGGGTGGGGTGTACACCTGAGCGGGTGAAGTCCCAGGGAACATGGACCCCTCAGGGGCTCACCTCCACATCAACGTCCTGGAGATGAGGCGGTCCTATATGCCCTGCTGGCTTTTCAGTCAGAGATCCCATCAGTACTCTTCTGCTTCAGACAGACAACACGGCGGTGATGTATTATCTCAACAAACAAGGAGGTGCACACTCTTACCTTTGCAGGGAGGCAATGAGAGTGTGGGATTGGAGTAATCCGACGCGAGCGCGAACCCTGATTGCAGTTCCGCGTTCCGGCGTGGACAACGCTGATGTGAACGGCCTGAGTCGGCTCCCCAGGCCAGGGTCCACGAATGGGAACTCCTTCAAGAGGTAGCGGAGGATCTGTTTCACGATGGGGAACTCCAGACTTGGACTTCTTAAGCTTCCCCATCCAGCATAAAACTGCCCAATTTTTGCTCGCTAGATCCAGGGCCTGGTGTTTTCTGGCGAGACACGTTGTCCCTCTCCTGGGCAAACAGATTCTTCTACACCTTCCCTCCCTTCCCGTTGATCCAGAGAGTTCTTCTCAAACTGCGCGGGAGCACGCAACAATGATCCTGGTAGCCCCTTTCTGGCCCAGGCAGATATGGTTCCCTTGCTAACGCAGCTGTCCCAGGAACCTCCGGCTCCCGTTGCCTTTCAGCTCCCATCTCTTGTCTCAGGAGAAAGGTTCACTAGTCCATCTGGACTTGCGTTCACTGAACCTGCATGCATGGCTCCTAGAGACATAGCCATTTTTGGACATGGGGTCTACTTGCAGGGTGGTGGAAGTCCTTTCTCTGACCAGAAAGCCAGCAACGCATCTGACGTCACACATGAAATGGCCGTTTTTGTTTGTGGTCTGCAACGCACGACCTTCCCCTCTAGGTTGCCCGGTGAAAGCGGTGTTAGATTACCTGCTCTCCCTTTTCCAGTCGGGTCTAACCTACTCCTCTGTCAAAGTGCACCTCTGCACTATTTCTGCTTACCACTTCCCGGTGGGACGGCGCACAGTGGCACAGCTTGATGTCTCTCAAGACTTTTGCGAGGGTATTACACCTTAGGCCACCCATTAAGGACCCTGCTCCCCCATGGGATTTACTCTTTGTCCTGGAACAACTCACGCTCCCCTTTGAACCTGCGCGGATTGCAAGCTGCGTTTTCTGTCTTGGAAAGCGTTATTTTTAGTGCTATTAGTGCCAGCAAGGAGAATTTCTGAGCTTCAAGCTCTTATGTGTAAGGAACCCTATTTGATTTTCCACCAGGACAGTGTGTCCCCTAAGGGCGAATCCTAAGTTTTGCCTAAGGTGGTCTCCACCTCACCTCAATCAGGACATTGACCTGCCTGTCTATTTTCCTAAGTACTCCAATAGAGGAGAAGCGCTACTTCACACCCTGGATGTTCACCACTGCCTAAGTACTACCTAAACAGAGCGAAACAGCCATGAAATCAGAGCAACTCTTACGTTTCCTTTGCTGAGAGGATGATGGGCCAACCAGTATCAAAGCAGTCACTTTCGCTGGCTTGTCCAGTGTATCATCACTGCTACAATACACAACAGAAGCCCCGGGTACAGTCCGGGGCCATTCCACAAAGGGGTGGCTACCTCTTTGCAGCACTGCGAACGCTTCCACCTCTGCCATTTGTGCTGCAGCTACTTGGAGCTCTGTACACACTTTATCAGGCATTATAGCCTGGACATTGCCTCAGCGAAGAGGCCGTTTCGACCTGGCATGCTACAGAGGTCTCCTGTCCTAGAGTCAGGATTTGGCATGGATATTTTACAATCTCCTCCTCCCAGTATGCTAAAAGCGTTATTGTGGGAAATCAGTCCTAATAGTGTTCCTGCTGCAGAAGCTGTATCTCGAGTAAGATGGTACAGTTACGTGAGAACTTACCGTAACAGTAGATCTTCGAGAACAGCTCTTGCAGCAAGCCTACCTCCCACCTTCCCCTTGGAGGAGGCATGGCTTTCAGAGCCTTTGGCAAGGGCTTTGCCCTTTCGTCTTCGATGATGGATCCTCGGTCTCCCTTTCTGATGTCATCCTGCGGCGGAAGTCTCGGCGGGAGAACTGAGAGAATCTGCGGGACGCCCCGCTCTTGTACTCGCCTGGCGTTGGTGGCGGTCCCCGCTGAAGATAGCTAGAAGAATTCCGTGGGGTCCTGAGCCTGCCAGCTACAGTCCTAATAGTGTTACCTGCTGCAAGAGCTGTTCTCGAAGATCTGCTGTTACGGTAAGTTCTTACGTAACTGTACTTTCAGGATGCTCTCTTTGCAGAGCCTTCTGCCCCTCCTCCGGCCGGGTCAATGGCTTTGTGCTCTGGATATGCAGGATGCTTATCTGCACATTCCCATTCACCCATCTCACCATAAATACCTTCGTTTTGCGTTCAGGGACCACTAACAGTTCAAGGCGCTCCCGTTTGGTCTATCCTCATTGCAAGTATTTACCAAATCCCTAGCAGTGGTGGCGGCTCACCCTGCGTACCAAGGGAGTGCAGGTTTCCCTTACCTGGACGACTGGCTCCTGGCGGCCTCGTCCAGGAAGAACTCCTGCGTTTCCTCTCCCTTACCCAGCAGGTTTTGCCTGCCTGGGCATTACCATCAATCATTCCAAGTCTCATCTGGACCCATCCCAGAGGATACAGTTTATTAGGGCGATCCTAGATCGACCATGGGCAAGGCCTTCCTGCCTCCGGACAGAGGGCCACCCTTCAGACCCAAATAAGTCTGTTGTCCGACCACAGGATGGTCTCTACTGAGGTCGATCCTTCGCCTTCTGGGGCTCATGGCGGCTGCTATCCCGACGGTACCTTGCGCTCAACTCCACATGAGGATCTCTCAGTGGACTGTATGCTGTCAGTGGGATCAGCTAGTGGACGACCTAGATCACTCAGTTCTGATCTCCTTGCCGATGATGGGAGACTTGCAGTGGTGGATGGTTCAAGAGAACCTTTTCGGGAGTTCCTTTCTTTCATCCTCCCCTCTCAGACTTTAACCACAGGCGCCTCGGTGAAGGTTGGGGAGCCCATCTAGGCCCTCACGGAACCAGGGCTCCTGGTCCAAGCTAGAACAAGCTCTCCACATTAATCTGCTCTAGCTCGGACAGTGTTGTACGCACTCCAAGCCCTTCACTAATACATCCTTCCGGCACCTAGCTGTCAGGCGACGTGTGCGTAGTGTCGTATATCAACAAGCAAGGAGGGACTCGGTCCTACCCACTCTATGCAGGAGGCAATGAGGGTTTGGGATTGGGCAACACAACACAACCTTCACCTCACGGCGATTCACGTTCCAGGAGTCGACAACACCCTGGTAGACAAGCTAAGTCACTCTTCTGCTCTGACTCACGAGTGGGAACTGGACAAGGGTCCTAGACAGTATCTTCCATCTTTGGGGAACACCACAGGTCGACCTGTTGCATTCCCCTAAGCAGCAAAACTTCCCATCTTCTGCTCCCTGTTCCAGAGCGAGATGCTTTTGGAGTGACGCTCTGTCTCTAGACTGGAAGGACAGATTTGTCTATGCCTTTCCCCAATTCCACTTATCCCACGAGTCTTGCAGAAGCTAGCTTCAGAAGGAGCGCGAATGATTCTGATCTCTCCTTTCTGGCCCAGGCAAGTCTGGGTCTCTCTTCTACAACAATATTCAGAGGATCCTCCTCTTCCTCTTCCTCTATCTAGGTTTGTTGACCCAGGATTAGGGGATCCTGGTCCATCCAGGCCTCAAATCTCTTCAACTGCATGCATGGCTTCTGTAGACCTAGCTCAGTCCCATTTTGGAGTGTCTCCCAAAGTGGCGGAGATTTTAGTGGAGGCCAGAAAACCCTCCACCAGATCCACTTATACCATGAAGTGGAAAAGATTCACTATTTGGCGGCTTCCAAGAGCGTGGAACCTTTCTCTTGTTCAGCGGGGCTTCTGCTCGAGTATCTACGTCATCTATTTGACCTGGGTCTCAGACATTTCTCTCTGAAGGTACACATGGCGGCCATTTGACCTATCATGTGCCCTTTGCAGACAAAACTTTTGCTCAACTGGAGGTCTCCAAGACCTTTCTCAGAGGGTCCTCTATCTGAGGCCCCCATCCGTACTCTGCTCTCCCTTGGGACTTGAACTTTGTTCTCGAGAAACTTACTCTTCCTCCCTTGAACCTGCAGCTTCTGCGGTTTGAAGTTCCTTTGTGGAAGAGCGCTCTTCTTGGTGGCCATTACTTTGGCTCGAAGAATTTCCGGCTCAGGCCCTGATGTGTAAAATCCCATACTTGATTTTCACAATGAACAGTTGCTCTTCACACAGATCCTAAGTTTCTACCCAAAGTAGTAGCAGAGTCTACCTTAAATCAGTCCATAGAGTTACTTGGTTTTTACGTAGTAGTCTAATCAAGGGAGTATTTACTCCATACTATGGATGTCCACGAATTCTGAGATACTACACCAACAGGACGAAGGATCTCAGAAAGACTGATCAGTTGTTCATCTCTTTTGCTCACAAAGGGAAGGCAATGTTGTTTCCAAGCAATGCCTAAGTGGTTGGCTCATTGCATCACTTTCTGTTATGACAAATACAACAAGACCCTCCCGGGTCAAGTCAGAAACCACTCCACAGAGGAGTAGCTGCCTCTGGAAACTTTTCAAGAATGTGTCTGCGGCAGACATCTGCGCTGCCGCCACCTGGACTTCAGTGCATACCTTCATGAAACACTACAGTTTGGATGTTGCCTCTCGCCCGTAGAGCAGGCTTCGGGCTGGCTGTTTTGCAGGTCTCCTATCTTGAGACTTGCACAACCAGTACTAACTCTTGGAGTAGTTTCCTCCTCCCGGTGCCTCTCTTTGTTCCAGACTGCTTGGGATTTAGTCTATGTAATTACCTACTGCAAGAGCCCTCTCGGTAAGATAGTACAGTACGTAAGAACTTACGTAACAGTAGATCTTCGAGAAAGGCTCTTACTGAAATAATACCTTCCGCCCTCCACCCCCTAGGCTTTTTCAGTTCCTTTTCCATTGAGAAACATCTGCTCCTCTCTCGTCCGGCCTCTTTTGGCCTGTGGTGGGAAAAGAACTGGAAGGCAGGTGTCCGGGACGCCCTTTATACTGGCGTCTCCTGACGCCGACCACCTGACGGGGCGGTCCTCGCCAGGACTGCTAGCTAGAAATTTTTCCATGGGTCCTGCCGGCGTCAGTCCTATGTGTAATTACCTACTGCAAGAACCTCTATCAAGATCTACTGTTACAATAAGTTCTTACGTAACTGTACTTTCTAGGAGTGGTATATGTTGTTCATCCACACGCACCCACCCGACCTCCCGGCTTTAAGCGCATCACCTTGCTTCCAGCAGGCTAAGATCTGGCGTCATGAGGCGGGCAGGTATATACCACCGGGTGGGTGGGAGGAGCCAACGAAGACTTCCGGCAAGATTTAAAGGGAAAGGACATGCCAAGAGAGTGGATGAACAACATATACACTCCTAGAACTACTGTTACAGGTGAGCAACCTGTTTTTCCATACTGATTAAAGTTAGCCGCAATTCAGTGGAATCTTCAGGCAGTAAATGACTTCATGGTTGGGTAATCTGTTGATCTTACTTCGGGAAGGCTCTTGCAGCAGGCCACACTAGTAGGACTAAGCCGTCGGCACCAGGACCACACTGAAAACTTCTAGCTAGCAGTCTATCATGGAGAACTGCACACCACTGACATCACTCAGCTGACATCAGCCTAGCTTGTAAGGTGGGCAGTCCACCACACTTACCTCAGTTCTTTTCCACCCGTCGACCCGCACACGTCGAACTTTAGCAGATGCCACAGCTACGGTTGACCACCATTACCTGCACTCGCTGAGCTTTTTATTTTTCATTCTAAGTTCTAAACATCAATTTTAAGTGTTTTCCACGATGAGTTTGTCTTCTCCACAAGCCTAGTCTTCGACCACTCCTCTACATGTGCCTGCAGCAAGCGTCCCTGAAAAGGTTCATGGCCGCTCTGTGTCACATCTGCCTAGGCCCCAACCACAACAACAAGCCTGACAGTTTTGCCAAAATTCAACCAGAACACTCTGAGATATTGTCTAGAAACTTTGGAGAGCCACCTTTTGAAGCAGATGTTGGTCACATTGGCGAAAGGAACTGCAAGCCCGGAACTCTTAGTCCATGCCTGCACAGTCCTCTGAGGACTCCTCACCTTTTCACAAGGAGAAATCCAGAAAATGCAAGCAGCGAGAAAAACACCAGGACCAGTCAGTTACCCACTTGCGGTCACATCACAAACTGTTGACTGTGACAAGGTCTCCCCACCACCACCACCACCACCGTGAGGGGTCTCCTCCTTCAGCCCTACCAGCCCTCTCTTCCTCCAGGCTCTTGATGGCTCCACTGCCTGACCTTATTGCTATCTCAGGCACGACTCTTTGGGGCAGGGACTTCATCACCTCCTCCCAAGCCCCTGACACTCAGGCCGATATATTCCACGGGCTCTCAGCCATGTGGCTTGGCCAGTAATTGATTCCTTGGGTGTCGGTTCCATAACCACCCCTGGCCATGGCACAGTCTTCATCAGTTCCCTGCTGGGACTGATGTCAGTCCTTCTAGACAACACCTGCAGCATGCAATCGGCGTCACCTTTGCCTCAGGGTCCCCATCCCCTCAGGCACCTGTTTCTCCGGCTAGACCTGTGGATCCTTCCCCGGACCCTCAGGACAATGCCTGCTGGGCCACTGCCAATGCTGCCCAGCACCAGCCCTATGCGTCCAACCCTGCCGTTACCTCTGCTGCAACCTACACCTGGCCGACACCTGTTGGGCCAACACCAGCTCCTCCGCTGTTGTACCCTTACCTGGCCCTCATTTCCTTTACCACCAGTGTACAATGTGCTTCCCCAGTGGATTATAACGCCCTCTTCTTCACGTGGTGATCCTTCATCCAGAGGCAGATCCCTGCCACTCAAGGGCCACCTCCGGCATCTCCCTCTGTCCTCCCTAGGGACGCAGAGCGAGGCAGGGCAGGCGACCCCCACATGTTGGGGTCCTCCGGGGCTCGCCCTGATGTCGGCTCAGGCTCACACAGGGACAAGTACCTGCCTTCAGTGCCAGTCCCATATAGTGAGTCTGCTGAGGGATGAATTGGATTCTTTGGGGTTTTCCTCCTCACCTGGGGAGTCCTTGGATGGGGACAACCATACCAAGGCGGCACCAAAGTCCACCCCCGGACGATCCAACCTTCATGGATGTCATGTGCCACATCAATCCATTATGGGCTGGGAGACAGAGGAGTATGAGCGGAGAGACACCGCTTGGCCATTTATCTCTGGCAGCGGGATGCCCTCTTTGATTGACTCCTGTGAGGATGTCACTGGGCAGCATGACATCACCCATCTACTACCCTCCTCTGCCTAAGAAGGCGGACTGTCTCTACCACGCCCCTGGCCGCTCAAAGCCCTTTTAGGGGCCACCCTAAGGCAGATTCCATGTTGAATAACGTTGCATGACCATACTAAAAGTCCAGCTGGATCACTGGGAAGCGTGTGTTTGCCTCTACTGCCCTGCTATACGGCTCTGAATTATCTGGCCCACATGGTCCAATATCAAAATTGTCTTTGGGACTAAACCAGGGACCTGGTGCAGACCTTGCCAGAGGACCCCACTAAGATGCAGCTCACCCAACTCATGAAATTGGCTCTGACATTGGCAGTCATGTCCTCCGGGCTGCTTATGATGCTGTGGACATCTCCGGGTGTGGGGTAGTTGCTGGGGTTCTGTTTCTGCATTCTTGGCTCCGGGTATCCAGCTTTGCCTCGAATGTACAGGCCAGCATTTTGGATGCCCCTTCAAGGGTTCGGTTCTTTTCAGAGGATATCCAGGATATCATTCCCACTCTGCAGGAGTCGGGCGACAATCAAGTCGGTCCATTCGATCGATCACCTCAGCCTACTGGAGGCCAATGTCAGTCCTTCTGGGTCCTCCCATAGACAACTCGGAACCAGCCCGCCAAGGGTCGGCATAGCGTAAGGCCACAGCGGCCCCTACTGCTGCAGCCACACACACACACACCCCGCTCGCCACCTCCCTCCAGTCAGAGGTCAGTTCTCTCTCCATCTAGAGAAGTGCAGGGGTGACCACGGACAACTGGGTGCTTCAGATCATCAAGGATGGTCACTCTGGAGTTTCTAGCATGGCCTCCAGAAATCCCCTCCCCAGTAAACTCCACTTATCCTCCTGCCCAAACTGTCTTCTGTTTGGGAGGAAGTCAGCTCTTCTTCAAAAGAGCCATAGAGCTTGTCCTCAGGCTCGAATGGGGAAGGGGTTTACTCCACTTCTTCCTCGTCGCCAGAAAGACCGGGGATCTTCGCCCATCCTTGATGTGAGCCATCTGACTCTGTACATCAAGTACAAGCACTTCCAGATGGTCACTCTCCAGGGCTGTTAACCCCTTTTAACTTTATTTATTGTTATGTAAAACAAGCATACAGTTCTATTTACTAGCATTTGATATAACGGATGTAAATATTAAATACCAAGAGGCGCCACTTCTCTTAATACAATCAGTTGGAACAACAAATTTAGGAGAGCAGTATAGCGCAGTGGTCTAAGGCTCTGAGCTGCAAATCTGGTGACATCCAGCAGACCAGACCTGGGTTTGAATCCCACAGCTTCCACTTGCATACTGTGTGACCCTGAGCAAGTCCTTAACCTCCTTGTGCTCCCAGGTTGCTCCTGTAAAAGCGTTCAGCTTAGTGTGCTATACCTGGTTAAGCAACTAAAAAAAAAATGCTTAAAGATGCATCATGTGGGGATAGTACTAAAACTCCACTATGCAGGAAATACCACAAGGAACAATTTTAAAGAGAAGCAGTGCTATTTGTTTTAAACATGCAGTGCTTAAAGTGTACTACACATAAGTATGGTGAAAGAAGCATTAATAGATAGCCATTTTAGCAGTTAACTAGCCGTTTTAGTGATAGAGGGTATACTCGATCTAGCCTCTTAAAAGATGACAAAGCCCAGTAATCTAGGGGAGTTCTTTAACCCCAGACCAATAGTGATTCAGAAAGATAAACTGGAAAAATTAGTTGGAAATATTTGCCAGTGTCATCAAACTCCCCACCTCCTTCCCTTGAATACAAAGAAAACCTGGGTGGTCCAACTAAGTGTTCTGGTTTCTTCAGATGAGGACTCTTCCTGTTAGTCTCCGGGATCTCACTGCATTTATCTGACACCACTCCAAAGTGTCGGCTGGATCGGTGAATAAAATATTTTGCCACAATGTATAATCTTCAAACATGCTGGGAAGACCATTCTGTGGGGCGCCCTTCTCCCATAAAGTAGCTCGAGCCCCATCAAACTTCTTTTGTTTTGCCAGGTCGCCTATCCGATGGGAAGAGGAAATTTGACTAGCCATCTTGCAGCCGTGTACATTTTTTCTTGCCATCGCTAATAGATAATCATGGAGCCCACTCCCCATCGGTGACTACTACAACAGTCCGTGGGGCCTTTGGGTTGTCTGGGCCTCTGGATGTGACCCGTAAGCTTTCTGAAATCGTTGGTCCGTGGGGGTGACTTCATCTCCAAGCTGTTGTACCAACCACTCCTGGATAAATAGGTGGTCTCCTTCACATCTTTCTGATAGTCCCAGTAGTCGAAGGTTCTGAGCCCGTACCTGATTTTCAAGGGCCTCTAGTCTTGATTTCAAATGGGTGTTTTCTTTGATTACTGAGGTTACAGCTTCCTATAGCCACATCTGCTCGTTTGGTAGCTTCCGCAGTGGTGGTAGTAGCTGATTCCATCGTGGACTCAGTGCTGGCCACCTGATTAGTGAGGGTGTCAGACTTATCGGAGAGTCCCACTACTGTGTTGATCAAACAACTGATTTTTACTCCTGTGTTTGTAAGGTCTCTTTCCCCACTACATCCAAGGCCTCAGGATCCGGCCTTCGTTTGACCTCATGGTCGGAACTGCTGGGAGATTCCTCAGTTTTGCTCCATCTCCCGTGAGTTTATCCTTGTGAGGATCCCCATGTTATTCTGTAGGTTCTTTGGCACTCTTCAATACAAAATTATCTAGCACTGTTTGAAAAAATTCCAGTATTTTATTCGATATAGACCCAGTCTAATGTGGCCATCTTGCTCGGGCTCCATAGCACCCCCGCTGTTACCCCTTTACACCAGGGGACTGGCTCTGCTCTCTGGACATGCAGGATGCTTACCTGCACATCCAGATCTTTTCTGTCCATCATCGCTTCCTCCACTTGACTTTCAGGGGCCATTTTCAATTCAAATAACATGAAGTCTTGCTGTATTCTGACTATATGCAGTTAGCCCCAGCACTTGAACTGCTCCGGAGAGTAAAGGGTTAACTCTGTACCAGGACATAGAATATTGAGCTCGAGCTCGGTTTTCAAACCTCAGTCCCTTGTACTCCTCAGTGTAACCGACAGATTCTTTACTCTGCCTAACTGTGAAGTCGCTCGGAGAGTCCCTCCTTTGCTTGGTTCAGTTAAGTAAAATTGGTTGGTTTTCAACCGCCTTTTCATGTTTTATTCAGTATTGAGATCTCTGTCTACGGTACAGTAAGTATAGCTAGTAGGTAGTTAGAGTTTTAGTTTTATTTAGTAGAAATTTTTTTGTTTGGTTTTCTCCTGGTCGATCCGGTTGGGAACGAAACAGATTTTTATAATTTCATTTTATTAAAAACAAAGGGTTTTTACACACAGTTCTCACATAGACAGATTTTAAGTCTTAGATACATATAATAACAGTTTTAGACCCTTCCTGTTGTGGAATTCTCCATCTCCAGAAATCCGAAGACCATATTTCCAAGAAAGTTTAAGCCAACTGGACCAATTTCTTCTCGTTTCTCTCTTCACCGACATTCAAAATTTAAATATAGGTAGATTCAAGGTGTACTCAAACCGGTCCGGATCTCCTAGCTTATGGGGAGAAGTCCGGGTCTGTCGATGCTTGGTAGATTAACCAAGCCTGCCACCGTCTCATATAATTTGGACTTTTATTTTGGATTTTGGAGTTGAGGTTTTCCATACAGTACATCTGTTTCATTATTAATTTCCAATCATATATAGAAGGGATGGTTGCAGTCATCCAGCGTCATGTAATAGTTTTCTTGGCTGCTAGCAAAAACACAGGGAGAAGCGTATTCTCCCAGGTTGGAGAGCGATTGGGATATACCCCATCAGAACAAGTTCTGCCATTAATTCAGTGGCCTTTGATAAACATTGTGAGAGTTCCAGTTGAAGAGATCACCAAAGCGGCATTAATAATGGACATAACCAGAGAGCATGACCAAGTGTTGCACGCTTACAGCCACACTTGTGCCAACATTCGCCATATCTCTCCGGTAAGTAGTGACTGAGAACCTCAAGCGAGCGGAAGTATCTCATCCGGCATTTCAAGCATATTCCCTCCACAAGGGTGAGGAAGTAATTTTAAGAGCTGGCATGTGGGTCTCCTGCCAAGTTTGTCCGGAATCTCTAATGAGAGGTCTTTGTTCCATTCATTCAGAATAGATATTGTATTATCAGGGACATTTCTCTTAGAGCTTTGTATAAATTCCCTATTGTATGACCATTCACCTTTCCTGTATTGCAGTAATGAAAAATTGTAACAACGCTGGGGCCGGCAAGATTGGTTGAAGGTATTTAGAATGCAAAATAGGATTCAAACAACATGAAGTCTTGCTGTATTCTGACACATGCAGTTAGGTCCTGCCTTTCAACTGCCCGGAGAACAGAGAGTTAAACTTTCCATGGCCAGCATGGAATGTTCTACAAAGCTCAGTTGAAGCCCCTGTCTGCTGCTGTTTAAACTCCAACTGTCAGGTTCTTTACTCCGCCTCATTGAACAGTCGCTCCAGAGATTTCTCCTTTGCTCAGTTCAAAAAGTGGTTGAAGTGTCGTTTTTTAGCTCGGTTTCTACTGAATTGCTGTTACCGCTCAGTCGGTTCAAGTCTCGGTCTGTGGTGCCATGAGTACTAGATAGGTTTTCTGTGTAGTTTATGTGTTGAACTTGTAAACTGTGGATCGGTTTGGCTAAACCGATCAGTTTCAAGGAAAGTTTGTGGTTTATTTAGTGTGTGGTAACCGGCCATTATCAGTTCTAAAAAAAAAAAAAAAAGTTTTAATGCGTTTTTCCAAGACCGTGACACAGTCAGGAACCGATAGGGGAATCTTGCCTGGCGGATTGCGAAAAAGGGTAAGTTTTGGTTAGGGTTGGCCATGTCTGAGAAACCAAGAAAAACAGGCCCACTGGGTTTCAACACTGCAGTGTGTGTGGGAAGTCTTTGCCAAGGCTGATCCATACACCACCTGTGTTATGTCTAGGGGTTTGACCACCTCGATTCAGACTGCCAAATTTGTAAGAATTTTCCCAAATCTACCCTGAAAAGAGATTAGGTAGACTGAGGAAAGGAGTCCGAGAAGTCCGCTGACCTGGATGGCCAGCCTGGTTCGGTTTTGACGAACCAGAAGGGTGCCCTCTGACCAGGCGATACTTCTTTGGGCAAAGAGAGCCGATTCTGAGGACTCTGTTCGGTAAAGGAAAAGAAAAGATAAATCGTCGGTTGGACCCAGAAATTCATACTCAACTGCCGATGAGATAGCCAAGGCGATAAGGATAGTGCAGTCGCTTGCCAGTTCCGACCGAACCGGCACCATCTGGCAGGGGTTCGGTTCCCCGGTTCTGGATTACACTTTGGAAGAATTTTATGAACGGAGGAGGAGGAAGGAGAGTATGAGGATGATGATGGTGATTATGAAAGTCTGGATGTGCCTATTGACCGGACATCTCCCCAGACAGACCTTCAGGTGTTCTCCCCTAGGCTTTCTGGTCCCCTTCTCACTATATGTGTTACAAAAAGTGGCTGAGACCTCCAGCTTCCTGTGGAGGAAGCGGTAGAGGATCAGGAGGAGCCTGATTCTGTTGAGATGATGGACTTCCCAGAGTTCAGGAGACTGTCTGTTCCCTCCTCAAATCCTTTGGAAATGGACACATAAAATTCTTAAGTCTCCTAATTCCATACCTCCTGTGGACAGACAGATGGACAAGAGGTATACTCTTTCAGGCTCAGACATGGAGTTCCTTTTCCAGCAATGCAGCCATGTTGGGTAGTGCAGGCTGCTGCCTGAGATAAGGCAAATATCCCTTGGCATCACACCCCCAGACAAGGACTCAGGAAGATTGATGCCATGGCAAAGAAACAGTACATGGCAGCATCTTTGGGACTCAGGCAGGCTAACTATATGGCCTACACAGCTAGATACGGAAGTCCAGGTGGGACACTGTGCTAGCTCTGGCTAAACAGGCCCCTGACCAGTTTGCCAAGGAACTGGAGCAGGTGGCTGCAGATGGCATTGTGGCATCTAAAGTACAATTTCATGCTGCTGTGACTCCAATGATGTTTCATCAAGAGTCATGGCTACATCTGTGGCTCTTAGGAGGATGACTTGGCTCAGATGTACTAGCCTATCACGGATACCCAGGCTAAGGCCACGGATTTCCCTGTTATTGGTAATTCTCTGTTCAAACAACATGAAGTCTTGCTATATTATGACAATTGCAGTTTGTCCCACCATTAGAACTGCTCGGAGGTGAAAGAGTTAACTCCATTCCATGAATGGAACTTAAACCGAGCTCTAAAGAGAAGCTCTGTCTGTGTAGTTTCAAACCTGAACTGTCAGATTCTTTACTCCGCCTCACTGAACAGTTGCTCCGAATTTCTTCTACTGCTCGGTTCATTTCTCGGTTTAAACAGTGTTTTCTCGGTTCGATTCAACCGAGAATAGTTTTATTTTAACCACAAAACCGATCGGTTCAAGCTCTATCTGTGGTATAGTAGTAATTTCATTTTTAATTCTGTGTGGAACTTGTAAGTTTTATCGGTTCAGTTTTGAACCGATCAGCAAGTAAAACTTAAAGTTTTAAACTTGAGACTTTAGAGTGCGGTTCCAGTTCTTATCGGTTCTAAAAAAGCAGTTTCATTACGTTTTTCCAATACCATTGACACGGTTAGGAACCGCATAAGGTGTCTGCCTGGCGCCTGCCGCTTAAAGGGCAAGTTTTTCTGGTTAGGCTGGCATTATGTCTGAGAAACCCAAAAGAAAAACCGGCCCACTGGGTTTCAACACTGTGATGTCTGTGGGAAGTCTTTGCCAAGGCTGACCCACACACATATGTTTATTGTCTGGGGTTGACCACCTCCATTCAGACTGCCAGATTTGTAAATTTCCTGCAGCCACCCTGGAAAAGAGATTGAGCAGGCTCAGGGAGCGAGGCCAAAAGTCCGCTGACCCGGATGGCCAGCCCGGTTCGGTGCTAACCGAACGGAGGACTCCCTCTGACCAGGCGAGACTTCCTCGGGCAAGCGAAAAGCTGGTTCGGATGAACCAGTTCCAGTAAAGAGAACAAGAAAGTCAGCAGGTTTGGAGCCCAAAATTCTTACTCCAACTGCTGCAGAGATAGCAAGAGCTATTCAGATTGTCCAGTCACTTTCTTCGGTTCCATCCAAACCGCACTATCTGGTAAAAGGTCGGTTCCATCGGTTCAGGAATATGATGTTGAGGAGTTTATGAACCAGAGGAGGGAGGATGATTATGAACAGTATGAATGTGACTTGGAGGGTCTGGGTGTGCCCGTTGAACGGACATCTCCCCAGACAGACCTTTAGAATCTCCCCTATGCTTTCTAGTCCCCTCTCATTTTATGTTTTACAAAAGTTGCTGAAACCCTCCAGCTTCCTTTGGAGGAAGCTGTGGATGACAAAGAGGAGCTTGATTTTGTAGAAATGATGGATATACCAGAGTCTAGGAGATTGTCTATTCCTTTGCATAAGTCATTTAGGAAACAAACAATAAAAATCTTAAAACTCTAATTCTGTGCCTCCTGTAGATAAAAGATGGACAGGAGGTACACACTGTCAAGTCCTGATACAGAATTCCTTTCTCAACAATGCAGTCATGTTGGGAGTAGTTCAGGCTGCAGCCTGTGATAAAACTAATATTCCCTGGCTTCACATCCTCCTGACAAGGATTCCAGGAAGATTGATGCCATGGCAAAAAAACAGTACATGGCGTCCTTGGGACTCAGGCAAGCAAATTATATGGCTTATGTAGCAAGGTATCAGAAATCTAGATGGGGTACTGTTATGGATTTAGCGAACAAGCCCCTGGCCAGCTTGCTAGTGAGCTGGAGCAGGTGGCTACCGATAGCATTGAGGCTTCTAAGGTGCAGTTTCATGCTGCTGTGGATTTTAATGATGTTTCCTCTAGAGTCATGGCCACATCTGTAGCTTTTAGTAGGTTGGCCTGGCTCAGGTGTACTAGCTTGTCACAGGATACCCAGACTAAGGCTATGGATTTTCCTGTGGTGGGAAATTCTCTGTTTGGGAGCAGACGAGAATTATATGAAGAAAGATGGATGAATAGGACTACCTATAAAGTGCCCAAGCCAAGGAGGCGGCAAGCCACTCCTCAGAGGCACACCCCAGGGGTAGGGGTAGGCCTTTTACCAAACCAGGCCTTCTCTGCTTATGCTCAGAGGGTTCTTCAGAGGCAGAGGCAGGCAGGCGTGAGCAGGCCTGCCCCCACCCCTCAGCCTAAAGCACCTGCCAAGCAGGCACCTGATGGGGTGCCCAGGGCGTCTCCTTTACCAGTAGGGGGCAGGTTGGCTTACTTCAGTCAGAACTGGGTGTCTTTAACTTCAGACAAGTGGGTTCTGGAAGTAGTAAGCCAGGGTCTGGTTCTCAGCTCAAAAGTTCCCAAAGATGAGAATCAGGTCTTTCCACCTGCAAACTCTTTAGAGACCTCTACTCTAGAAGCAGAGGTCTCAACCCTGTTAAGCTCTCAGAAGCGGTAGAAAGGTTCCTCCCTACACCAGGGCAAGGGTCTGTACTCCAGATACTTCCTTACCCCAAAAGACAGGAGAATGGCGGCCCATTTTAGACCTCAGATATCTGAACAAGCATCTTTTGAAACCAAAGTTCAGAATGGTAACTCTGGCAATGATTTTACCCTCTCTAAGGCCAGGGGACTGGCTAGCTCCCTGGACCTCAAGGATGCCTATTTTCACGTCCTAATCAGAAGCTCCCACGAAAGTACCTCAGATTGAACTGCCCTCAGGTCACTACCAGTTCAGAGCAATGCCCTTGACCTTACCTCTGCCCCAAGGGTATTCACAAATGTCTGGCAGTAGCAGTGGCTCACTTAAGGAGGCAAAGGATTGCTGTTTTCCTATCTGGACGACTGGCTCATTGTAGGCCAGTCCCCAGAACAGGTAAATCTCACCTGCAAGTCACCCAGCTTCTCACCTCCCTAGGCTCCTCTAAATCTACCAAAGTCGGTTCTGGAACCAGTTCAGGTACTCACCTTCATAGGTGCAGAATTGGACACAAATCTGGCCAGAGCTTTTCTTCCCTTAGAAGGGTAAGGAACTTGGTGGCTCTGGCCTCCTCCTTCAATCTGCAGGTCTCTCGACCAGCAAGACACTTTCTGCAGCTCCTGGAGCACATGGCTCGTCCACAGCTGTAGTGCAGGGCAAGATTTCAGATGAGGGACATTCAGTTTCACTTGAGAGCCTATTGGTCTCAGAAGAGACCCCTTCCAAGTTGGTCCCAGTGACCCAGACCTTGATCCAGGCCCTCCAGTGGTGGCAGGATCAGAGCAATTTAAGACTGGGGTCCCTTCATTCCCCTTTCTCACTTTGACCCTCACTATGGATGCTTCCCTCCTGGGGTGGGGAGCCCACATGAGGCGATCTCTCCACTCAGGAGTGTGGTCCCCAGGAATCTCTGCTCTACATCAATTTGCTGGAACTCAGAGCTGTCTTTTTAGCTCTTCAGCGTTTTCTGCTTCTGTCCAGAACAAAGTGGTACAAGTCAGAACAGACAATACCACAACAATGTGGTACATCAGCAAGCAGGGGCACTCGGTCTTGGCCTTGTGCACCGAGGCAATGAAGTTGTGGTCTCTGGCCTATTCCTGAACACTTCACTCATAGCAGTTCACCTTCCAGGAAGGACAATGTCCTAGCAGATGCTCTCAGCAGGATTTCTCAGGGCCATCACGAATGGTCTCTGGATCCTCAAGTACTGGGGATAGTCTTTGCCAGATGGGGCACCCCTCAGATAGATCTTTTGCAGCCCCAGATAATCACCAACTTCCAATGTTCTGTTGCAGGCCCCCAGTGTTGGGCTCAGTCCCTGGACGCCCTTCTCCTGGATTGGGAAGGGAGTTTCTTTGTCTTTCCCCCTTCCTCTCCTATTCAAGGTGTTAGTAAAATCAGATCCCAGCCTTGCAGGGTGATTCTGATTGCCCCAGATTGGGCCAGGCAGCCCTGGTACCACTCCTTCTGTCCCTGACTGTCCATCTCCCCTGTGTCTCCCAGGAATCACAACCTATTAACCTGTGCCCAGGGAGAGTTTGGTATCCAACCTCAAATCCCTCAACCTCAAGGCCTGGCTCTTGAGGAGTTAGAATTGCTGACCTACACCTCTCTCAGGGTGTTCTTGAATCTAAAGGCTTCTAGGAAGCCTTCCACTAGAGCTACTTATAATTCTAAGTGGAAAGGTTCTCCATTTGGTGTTCTGGGAAACATATTTCCCCAGAATCTGCTGATTTGCCCATTGTGTTAGACTACATGGTCCATCTTAATTCTTTGGGCCTGAGACCAGCTACCCTGAGAGTTCATTTGGCAGCTGTCTCTGCTTTTTTGTTTCAGCAGGAAAGCCATCCTCTCTTTCCGCTCACCCTGTATTTTCCAAGTTTTTTAGGGATTACTTCATACTAATCCACCTTTTGGGATCCGGCCCCTGCCTGGGACCTTAATGTTTGCATTGCCCAGTTAATGCAACCCCCTTTTGAACCTCTGTTTTCTGCAGAGCTTAAGTATCTAACTTGGAAAACTGTTTTCCTAGTGGCTATCACTTCTGCTAGGCATAAGTGAGTTGCAAGCCTTGTCAGTAGAAACTGACTTTATTTCTTTCCATAGGGATAAGGTAGTCCTCAGGACTAACAGGAAGTTTTGCCTAAGGTGGTTTCAGATTTCCATCTTAACAATCTATCTCCCTTCAGTGTTTTTCACTGAACATTCCTCTTCTGGTGAGAGGAGATTGCACAGTTTGGACGTTAAGAGGGCCCTAAGTTACTATATAGAACGTACCAAGGGTCACAGGTTGAATCCTCCAACTTTTCTCACTTATGGTGAGGTTGGGAAGGAAACCTGCCACTAAGAGATCAATTGCCAGGTGGATTGTCTCTTGTATCCAAATTTGTTATCAGAAACTGGGCAGAGATCCCCCTCTGGCTTGAGGGCTCATTCTACCAGAGGTACAGCGCGTCTCTAGCTGCTGCCAGAGACATCCTATATTGGAGATATGTCAAGCTGCTACTTGGAAAACAGTACACACTTTCACCAAGCATTACTCCCTGGATGTCCAGGCTAGGAGAATCTTCGGTTTGGCACAGCTGTGCTTCAGAGCCTTTTCCTAAATAGGTTCTGTCCCTCCTCCATGGAGGTACTGCTGTGTAGTCTGCAATTGTCATAATATAGCAAGACTTCATGTTGTTTGAAGAAAAATTACTCACCTTAGTAATGTTGTTTCTTCTAATGAGTCTTGCTATATTATGTTCTCCCCAGCCTGCCCTTCTCAGAACTTCTACTTGGGTATGGGGTGGGCAGCCTAGTGTGGGCACTATTTTGTGCCCTTTTATGTGTTTTCACCCCTTCTTGGGGTTTGGGGTGTGGTGTTTTTCTTTTTCCTTATATTTCTCATATTGTTAAATTATACTATTAGTTTTGGTCCCCTGACTTGAGTCTTTGGTGTTGGGACCAGCAATGGAGTGTTAATATTTAGGTAGCCAGTTGGCTAGTGTAGGTTACAGCTTCCACACAGACCTTAGTGAGTTTTGCTCGTAAAAGATCTGACAGTTCAGGTTTGAAACTACACAGACAGAGCTTCTCTTTAGAGCTCGTGCTCTAAGTTCCATTCATGGAATGGAGTTAACTCTTTCACCTCCAGAGCAGTTCTAATGGTGGGACAAACTGCAATTGTCATAATATAGCAAGACTCCATTAGAAGAAACAACATTACTAAGGTGAGTAATTTTTCTTTGGGGAGCAGACAGAGAACTACATGAAAAGATGGATGAGTACAGGACCACTTACAGGAGTGCTCAGGCCAAAGAAAGGCAAGCAGCTCCTCAAAGGCAGCAGTCCAGGGCAGGGGCAGGCCTTTTTACCAAGCTCAGGCCTCCTCCTCTTACTCTCAGAGGGGTTCTTTAGAGGAGAGGCAGGCAGGGGATGAGCAGGCCTGCATCACCCCTCAGCCTAAAGCCCCTGCCAAGCAGACACCCTGATGGGTCTGCCGGGCTGATCTTCCCATACCAGTAGGAGGCAGGCTGGCATACTTTGTCCAGGACTGGAAGTCTCTAACATCAGACAAGTGGGTCCTGGAAGTAGTAAGCCATGGGCTGGTTCTCAGCTTCAAAAAATTTCCCAAGATGAGAACCAGATCCTTTCCACCTGCAAATCCATCAGAGACCCTTGCCTTAGAGGCAGAGGTTTCTTCCTCCTAGCTCTCAGAGCTATAGAGAGGTTCCCACCCTACACAAGGGAAAAGGTTGTACTCCAGGTACTTTCTAACCCCAAAGACAGGAGAATGTGGCCCATCCTGGACCTAAGATACCTGAACAAACACCTTTTAAAGCCAAAGTTCAAAATGGTGACTTTAGGAATAATCCTCCCCTCTCTAAGGCCTGGGGACTGGCTAGCCTCCCTGGACCTCAAAGGTGCCTATTTTCACATTCCCATCAGGTGCTCCCACAAAGTACCTCAGGTTCGAGTTGCCCTCAGGCCACTATCAATTCAGAGCAATGCACTTTGGCCTAACATCAGCCCCAAGGGTTTTCACAAAGTGCCTGGCAGTAGTGGTTGCTTTCCTAAGGAGAAAAAAGATCTCCATCTTCCCATACTTGGACAACTGGCTCATAGTAGGTCGGTCTCCAGACCAAGTCAAGTCACATTTGCAAGTGGCGCAGCAAGTGCTCACTTCCTTAGGATTTCTTCTCAACCTTCAAAGTCAGTTCTCGAACCAGTACAGCTCCTCACCTTCACAGAGGCAGAGCTGGATACAGTACAACAACAGCCTTCCTTCCCTGGAAAGGGCAAGGACCCTCATGGAACTGGCCTCTTCATTCACCCTTCAGGTGTCTCGACCAGCAAGGCATTTCCTTCTGCTTCTGGGCCACATGGCGCTTCCACAGCAGTGGTCCAGGAGCAAGATTCCAGATGAGGACATTCAGTTCCATTTAAGAGCCTTCTTGTCCCAAAGAAAGGATTCCCTTACCAAACTAGTCCCAGTGACTCGAACCCTGATCCAGACCTTGCAATGGTGGCAGGATCAGGACAATTTGAGACAAGGGGTTCCTTTTGTCACTCAGTCTCATTCAAGTGATGCCACAGATGCTTCCCTGCTGGGCTGGGAGCCCATCTGGGGATCTTACTGTACCACCCAAGGACTGTGGTCACCTCAGGAATCTCTGCTTCACATCAGTCTCTTGGAACTCAGTGCAGTGTTTTTGGCACTGCAAGCTTTTTCAAATCTGTGCAGAACAAGGTGGCCCAGGTCAGAACAGACAACACCACCACCATGTGGTACATCAACAAACAGGGAGGCACTCTGTCTACGACCTTGTGCACAGAAGCAGTGAAGTTGTGGTCCCTGGCCTATTCCCTGCAAACCTCTCTGATAGCGGTTCACCTCCCAGGGAAGGACAATGTCTTAGCAGATGCTCTGAGTAGAATATCCCAGGCCATCACGAATGGACCTTAGATTCTCTAGTTTTGAAAGTGATTTTCTCGAGATGGGGCACTCAGAGATAGATCTTTTGCAGCCCCAGACAATGACAAACTTCCTCTCTTTTGTTGCATACCCCAGTCTTGGGCTCAGTCCCCCGGATGCTCTGATCCTGAATTGGGAAGGAAATTTCTGTGCTTTCCCCCTTCCTCTCCAGTTCAAAGTGTTAGTCAAGTTAAGGTTACAACCATGCAGAGTGATTCTGATTGCTCCAGACTGGGCCAGACAGCCCTGGTATCCCTGTTACTGTCCCTAGCAGTCCACCTTCCCCTGTCTCTTCCCAGGAATTACAACCTGTTGACATCCTCTTGGGAGGATTTGGTACCCAGATCTTCGGTCTCTCAATCTCAAGGCTTGGCTGTTGAAGAGTTAGTTTGCTGATCTGCAGCTTTCTCAAGGGGTTCTGGATATCCTTAAGGCTTCTCAAAGCCTTCCACCAGAAAGACTTACAACTCCAAATGGAAAGATTCAGCATTTGGTGTTATAAGAAAAATATTTCTCCAGATTCTGTTGAGTTTCTCACGGTTCTGGACTATATGGTCCATCTTAATGGCCTAGCCTCAGGCCAGCTACCCTTAAAGTATATTTGGCAGCTGATTCTTTCTTGTTAGTAGGCAAGCCTTCCCTCTATCATCCCATCCTGTGTTTTGTAAGTTTTTCAAAGGTTGCTTCACACAATCCCCTTTAGGGATCCTGCTCGTGCTTGGGACCTTAATGTTTACATTGCTCAGCTTATGCAACCCCCTTGAGCCTTTATCCTCTGCAGAGTTTAAGTACTTGACTTGGAAAACTGTGTTTTGGTGGCCATTACCTCTGCCAGGTGTATCAGTGAATTGCAAGCCCTGTCAGTGGAACCTGATTTCTTCTCTTTCCATAGAGACAAAGTGGTCCTAAGAACTAACAGAAAGTTTTTGCCTAAAGTGGTTTCAGATTTCCACCTCAACCAGTCTGTCTCTCCTGTTTTCTTCACTGACCATTCCTCCTCTGGAGAGAGGCTACACAACTAGATGTTAAAGGGCCATGAGCTACTACATAGGCGCACCAAGGGTCACAGGTTTGACTCCCTCCAGTTGTTTCTCACATATGGAAAGGTTGGTAGGGCAAACCTGCCACTAAGAGATCTATTGCCAGGTGGATTATTTCTTGTATACAGTTCTGCTATGAGAAACTGGTAGAACTCCACCCTCAGGCCTGAGGGCTCATTCCACTAGAGGTACAGCTGCTTCCTGGCTGCTGCAGGGATATTCCTCTCTTAGAAATTTGTCAAGCAGCCACCTGTAAAACAGTCCATACATTCACCAAGCATTACTCTCTGGATATCCAGGCTAGGAGTGATGCTCGGTTTGGCACAGCAGTACTTCAGATCCTGTTTCCAAAGTAGGTTCTGTCCCTCCTCCATGGAGGTACTGCTTGTAGTCTGCATATGTCAGAATACAGCAAGACTACATGTTGTTTGAAGAAAAAAATACTCACCTTAGTAATGTTGTTTCTTCTAATGGAGTCTTGCTGTATTCTGACCTCCCCTGCCTCCCCTCTCAGAACCTAGTTTTTGGGATGTGGGTGGGCAGGAGCAGTGTTGACACCCTAAGCGGTGTCCTTTTTCACCTTCTTTTATTTGGGTGAGTGATTGTGTTTTGGATGTGTTTTGTTTTTGGGGTTTCCTGACTTGAGTCTTCTTTTGAAACCAAGAAACCCTTTTATATAGATATAGTTGCCAGTTGGCTAGTTTTGAGTTTTACAGTTTCCACACAGAACTTCATGAGTATTTATTGCTCGTAAGATCTGACGGTTGGAGTTTAAACAACAGCAGACAGGGGCTTCAACTGAGCTTCGTGGTAAACATTCCATGCTGGCCATGGAAAGTTTAACTCTTTGTTCTCTAGGGCAGTTGGAAGGCAGGACCTAACTGCACATGTCAGAATGCAGCAAGACCCCATTAGAAGAAACAACATTACTAAGGTGAGTAATTTTTCTTATGGACTTGAAAGTATCGAAACTGTTCTGATGTATCCAGATCGTACTGTGATCTTCATTTGTCGAAGGATATGTACCTGCAGGATAAAAACTGAAAAATTGAGACAGTCCTATTCGTCTCCATCCTTTAAATGAATGATCAGATAAAATTGGGAGAGAAGTCTCATCCTCAAATTAATTTTTCATAAATTGGTAGTATATCTTTTGTCCGTCTCAATTTTTCCATATTTTAATATGTATTAGCTTTATTACAGAAAGAGCTCTAAGGGTGAGATTGTTCCTCTGACAAGAAAATAATTTTATTTATATCAAATAGGCAGTTAATCTCAAACTTGTAAGGTTTTCCAAGGGGTTTGATAGTCTTCTGCAACCCACATAAGAATGATGCAGAGAAAGGCTGCTTTTGCATATAAGGTTAAATTTGGAAGCCCTACTCCCCTGTGTTCAGGACAGATAATCCTATCCTCAGGCATTCTTTGTTCCAAATAAAATCAGAAATTATTTTATCCCAGAATTTAAAATAAAAGGAAGAGGAAACTCGGTATATTTTGAATAAGATAGAGAAGTCTGGGAAGGATATTCATTTTAATTGTTGTGACCTTTGATGAAGTGTAAAAGTAAAGGGACCATCTGGAAAGGTCAGATTGATAGTTCGTGTCAAAGGTTCGAGTTGATAATTTCAATACCTCTGGATTAATTGGGATATTAATGCCAAGGTATTTTACTTTTGTTCGCCATTTGAAGGGATGAATTTTCTTTAGATGTGTGGAAGGAGTAAAATTATAGATAAGGATCTCTGTTTTAGAATCGTTTAATTTAAAACCAGCTAGCACTTCAAATTGTTTTAAAATCGTCCAGGTCGAAAATATCGAAACATCCAGGAAGGACATGGAAAGGAGTACGTCATCCGCAAACAAACTTATTTTATAATCTTGTTGAGCTATTGATGTGCCCTCCACTTCCCTACTTTCCCGTATCGCTTGGGTCAGTGGTTCCATGTAAAGTGCAAATAAACACGGGGACAAGGGGCAACCTTGACGGGTGCCTCTGTCTGAATTGGAGATATTATATCACCATTAATTCTTAGGTAAGCTTTGGGTGAAATATACATTTTGTAAATAGGTAATAACAGGAGGGGCAGGGAATTAAATGTCCGCAGAGTATTCCAAAGAAAGGACCAGGTCAACCTGTCAAAAGCCTTTTCTGCATCAAGACTAATAAAGGTAGTTGGGATTTGTCATTTTATTACATAATCCTGAAGAATTAAGATTTTCGAATATTATCAGAGGTGTTTCTACCTTTTATGAAACCTGATTGATCCGGGTTTATAATTTTGGGAAGGAAAGCTTCTATCCTAGAGGCCCATATACTAGTGAATAGTTTGTAGTAGTGATTTAGGATTGAAATGGTGGAGTAAGATGTAAGGTCTATCGGATCTTTGTTTGGCTTTGGAATTGGGAAAGTGTGGCATAATTCCTTGGGGAGTCTCCTTGGCCACCTCATTGTATAATGAATGTAGACTAGGGGCGAATGTTTGAATATTTTTGATACCATTCTGATATAAAACCTTCTGGGCCTGGACAACGGCCGGTTTGAGTTCCAGATGGCTTCTAGAACCTCAACACGGGTAATCTGTGTCTCTAAAGATTTCCTCTGGACTTCATCTAAAGAGGAGTTTAATATTAGAGAGAATTTTGTTTGGTCTAACACGTGAGTTGTTGTGTCTCAGTATATAGTTGTTCATAGAACTTGAGAAATGCCTGGTTTATATGGAGGCTGATATGGCCTATTTGCCCGTTATCGGTGTTGGATCTTCAAGATGGTGGAGGTTCGTTTCTAGGCGTAGTTTATAGGCCAGCTTTTCATTCCCTGTGAGCCCCCTCATCGTGGAATGGAGCAGGTATATGGCGCCTGTTGTATCTTATTGTCCAATAATTTTGTAGGGCTGCCTTGGTTTCCTATTTTTTGCAAAACTGCCTGATCGCCATCCCTGTTTAGCAGTTGAAAACTTAAAAGTTCTTCAGATAATTGTTGGTATTTTGTCTCCCTTTCTCTATTTTCTTAGTAGTATAGGCAATTATTTCCCCAGATAGTGGCTTTTAAAGAATCATAGAGTTGCCTGTGATATATTAGGGTGGGCATTATCAGTTAGCAATTGAGGATTCTTTTTGTCATGTAGTCATGGAATTCCTTATCTTGCATTATCAAGGGTTCATTCTCCATAGGGTTCTCCTTAGTGATTTTCCTATATCTAATTTTAAAATTAATGGATGGTGATCGAAATCAGCTTGGGGCCTACAGATATATCTTGTACCTTGAAAGTGCTTACATGTTGTAAAGAAATAGTCTATCGGGAATAAGATTGAAATCTGGGAGAGTGATACATGTGGCCAGGGTCAGATGAAAAAGTACGTCGACAAATATCAACTATTCCTAAATGATCCAGGACATCTTTGAAATATCTAGCGGCTTTATTGAACCTATGTTTATGTGGTGGGAACAGTCTAAATGTGGTGAAAGAGTGATGATAGGTCTCCTCCAAAATAAGCTGACCCTGCAAGTGAAGAAGGAGGAGAGATACATTTTGGAATATTTGGAGCTGGATTTGGAAGGAAATAAACATTAGCTGTAGTAACTTGTTGGCCATACAATAGGCCTTTCAATATTATATGTCAGCCCAGGAATTAGTGACTTCAAGGTTGTCTCGGCTAGAGTCAATATAGCAATCCCTCGAATCGGAAGAGGCGTATACATTATACCTTTTCCCAAACAAAGTTTCTGGTGTTCTGGACCAGACGGGTGGGTTTCATGAAGGAGGTATAGCCATGCTTTCTGTTTTTAAATGTTGCACTACTCTGTATCTTTTTATTGGGTCATGGAGGCCATTAATATTTTGCGAATAAATTTGTATCGGGTTAATGGTCATGGTGATAAATCTTTATAACCATCTTGGTTTTGTTTTTGCCCCTCTTCTCAGGGACCAGAAGGTCAGATCTGTCCCAATCGCTCTCCACCCAGGAAGAGGAAAAAGACGACAGTGGAATGGATTCTGCCTGTATTAACAGTATTGCAGTCTCAATAAAGTATCCTCGACATAAAAAATATGGTGTGTGTTCATTTCTCCCTCCTATCCCAACCGTTTTAACCCAAAAATAAAAGAATAAGACAATACTATTCTTGAAGTTCTAGAAACAGTAAAAACATCCCCCGGTGTCGCTATTAATATTTGTAGTACAGATAGATTCTTAATAACCGACCCCAACATACCAAACCTTAAACTCCCTCAGGTACCTCGAAAGACAGCCAACAAACTTCCAATAGTTAGCTATCCAGGGGACCCGTAAAAACCTATATACACATAGACTCCCAAATGGGAGGTGCTTGCTTCAAGCACACTCGAAAAACTCTGTCCGTGACCCCAAAGGGGTGGGAGAGAAGTCTAGGGTGTCCACCTACAGCCTCGGTACAGACCAGGGAGTATTAATAACACCTCGAATAGGGTTAACCAGGCAAGGACACCCTGTGTGGTTCGGCCAGTCCATGGGTAATGAAAGGACCCCAAGCAGTAGTGCCCTCCGACTTTCCCAGTATGGAGGTCAAGCTGTGTGTGTGTAACTCGGATTTAAATATATATTTTAGGGAGGAGGAGGATCAAGCGTCCTGTCTCCCCAGTTGAGGTCTTAACAGTACTATAAGGTCACCTGGAGGAGAGGGTTATATATTTATGTTCAGTTACCTCCCCTTTATACATAGAATTCAAAGATTATAAAAGTTACTCCCTGAAACCAAAACTTGTCCTCAATAAACAAACCTTGTTATCTTAGTAATGTAACCTGGTTATTTTCTATACCCCCGTCCTGCTTATGCAGCAAAATGTTATTGAGAGCCATTTCGCTAGGCTACATTGATGATTCCAGACATTTGTCAATCTACAACGGAAGCAGAGTTCTTTTGTAGTAAAAGTCAGAGATTGTGACCCAAAATTCCCTTTAGTATTGGATATTATTTCAAGTTCTGGGGTCTGAAATCCGAAGAAAGGGCCTTTGTTTTCCAAGCGACAGTATTAGTTGAGAAAGTGTCGTGCAAGATTTCTTTCTTTTGTAAAAGTGTCCGATCTTGGCCTTTTGGTAAGTTGAATATTAGGTTGTTTTGGCTGGGCAGTATCCGCTTAATAGAGCATGGTGAGTTAGCCAAGAAAGAACTCAGGAGGGCGAGGACAGCCGATGCCAAGGCACCAAGGACGGAGGGCAATTAGCCATTGTAAGTCTCCCAGCCTGGGGAAAACCCGCCATCGAGGAGCAGGTGGACCCTAAGACAACCAAGCTGGTTAGATGTTGTGATAAATATTTATAAGTTGTCGGGTCACATAAAGGGCCCGCCCCCAGGCCAGCCGGCATCTCCCGCCCTCCCCCAAGCCCAGCCACACCATGGAGAGGTATTCAGATAAATAAAATATTCAAGACAGTACCTCAAGTGCCCAGCGTTGGGTTTCTGTATAGATGGAGCATTGTAGAATCTCCGTTAGTGGTGCGTTTGTTTCATGCTGCTTCTCGGGAGTAGGGTGGATCTCCTGTCTGGTCCTCACAGTATCCAGGACTTTGTCGTTAATTAGGCCCTTAGCTGATAAGTCCTCTGCTGCCTCAAATGCTGTAAGATTCGTTTTCTGATCTGATGGTAGTGAGACAGTAAGTTTCGTGGGGTATGGGATTGAAACTGATTTTCTGTGCCTTGAGTGCAGGAAACAAGGACTGTAATACTCAAGACGCTTGGGTATAGGGCACATAGTCGTTATCGAAACGTAAGCGGCCAAGCATCACTTGACCCTTCTGCCAAGCCTTCCTAAGCAGCATCTCCTTTGTCTGGTAACTGAGGACATATTACAAAAGAATGCGGTCTTGCTTCAGGGCGTAATGGTTTGGGGCCTAAGGCTCTGTGTGCTGTTTCTATGTCGAGTTGCAGAGTGGGATCCAATTCAAGAACCATTCGAGGAGATAGTCAGTATATGCCAGTGTATCTGTCCCTCCTCGTTCTCAGGGATGCCAGAGATTCGGATGTTTGGCATCTGCCTTTGTTCTCTACATCTTCTTGGTGCAAGGCCATAGTTAGCTGTTCATTTGCCAAGGTCTTAATGGAGCTTCTAACTCATTGAGTCGATTTGTGTTGCTTGTGATCTGTTGGTCCCTTCGTACGTTCATGACTGCAATGTCCGTAACTCTGTCCTGATATCTTGCATGTTCTCTCTGACTTCATTGCGAAGTCTGAGATGGCTTTCAATATGGCATTGGCCAATGGGTCAGGTATGTTTTGCCTTTGTTTTGCTGTTGTGGAGGAGGTGGATTTTTACGAGAGGACCCGTTAGGCCGCAGTTGTAGTTCTGGATCATCTGACTGCATCTCTTTGGTCTCTTCTGTTAAGCGTGGAATCGGTTGTGGTGAACAGCTGCCATTTCTGGTTGTAGCTCACCAAGTCTCTGCTTTTCAAGCTCCGATTTAGTTTTAGCGTTTGTTGGTGTCTATTTTGATTTATAAAGTGGAGAGCCCCGATGGTGCGTGGTTGATCAGTCCATGCCGGAACCGAAGTCAAAACAAATTCTTTAACTATTAATTCTTGTGTTCTGTTTATTATTATTGTGGTTCAGTACTTATCAGTTCCTAAAACATCCGACCGTTTCTTTTGTTTTTTTTTAACCAACCGTTACGATTGGAACCGATAGGTGTAGTTACTTGGTAGCTGTTAAGGGTAACTTTATTTAATCTGGCATGTCTGAGAAACCCAAAAGAAAACCAGTCCCACTGGGTTTAATTACTGCACCGTGTGGGGAGGCTTTGCCAAGGCTGATCCCCACCTCATCTGTGTTGTCTGGGGTTTGACCACCTCAAAGAAGATTGCCAATATGTAAAAACTTTCCCAAGGCCACTTTGGAAAACGTTTAAGTAGGCTGAAGGAAGGGCCAGAAGTCCACTGATCCAGATGGCCAGCCCAGTTCGTTGAGATCGAACCTGAGGGGGTGCCCACTGACCGGCGGCTACCTCCTCGGTCGAAAGGAGAGCCGCCTCATGAGTCAGTTCTATCTAAGAAAAACGCAAATCAGCTGGTTCGGATCCTGGTTCCTATGTTCCGAATCATTGAAGAAATTGCCAAAGCGATAACTGTTGTTCAGTCGCTTTGCCCAGTTCCGACTGAACTGATACCGACTCAAAGATGATCGGTTCGGTCGGAAATTGTTGCTTCTGGAAATTGAACCTGAAGCACTTCTATGAGGACGATTGGGAAGGAGAAGAAGAATATGAAGAAGAGGCATATGAAGGCCTAGATGAGCCAGTAGAGCCTGACATCTCCCCAGACAGGCCTTCTCATGTGTCTTCTCCCAGACTTTCTGAGTTCCCCTCCCATTTCTTGTGCTACAAGAAAGTGGCTGATACTCTTCAACTTCCAGTATAAGAGGCTGAACAGGATCAGGAGGAACCTGACTTTGTTGAAATGATGGATGTCCCTGAGTCAAAGAGAGTGTCTATCCCTTGCATAAATCCCTGCGGCAACACACAGAAAATTCTGCAGTTTCCAATATCTGTACTTCCTGTGGATAAAGGGATGGACAGGAGGTATAACTTGTCAGGTCTGGGGATGTAATTCCTCACAAATCATTGCATCCATGTTGGGGTAGTGCAAGCTGCAGCCTGTGACAAGGCTAACCTTCCCTGGCATCTCACCTCCCAGATGAGGATTCGGAAAAGTGGATGCCATGGCTATAAGACAATACTTGGCATCCTCTTTGGAACTCGGGCAAGCTAATTACATGGCATATATAGCCAGATACCAGAAATCTATGTGGGATACAGTTCTGAGCTGGCTAAGAATGCCCCTCCCCAGCTGGCCAAGGAGCTGGAACAGGTGGCTGTGGATGGTGTTGAGGCATCCAAAGTTCAATTCCATGCTGCTTTGGACTCGAATGATGTACATTCCAGGGTCATGGCTACATCTATCTCCATGAGGAGATTTGCTTGGCTCAGATGTACCAATTTGTCTAAGGATACCCAGATTAAGGCCATGGATTTTCCTATTGCTGGTAACTCTGTGTTTGGGGAGCAAACAGAGGCTTACATGAAGAAGATGGGCGAGTACAGGGTGCTACAGCAAAGAAAAGCAAGCCACTCCTCAGAAGCAGCAATTTAGGGCTGGCAGGGGCAGGCCTTTTCACCAAGCCAGGCCTCCTTCTCTCTCCAGCAGAGGGGTTCTTTAGGGGAAGAGGCAGACGAGGATGACCAGAACCCCATCATCCACTCAGTCAAGCCCCTGCCAAACAGACACCCTGAGGTGTCAGTCAGGGTCGCCTCCCCAGTTCCAGTAGTGGGCAGGCAGGCTCACTATTTCCAGGCCTGGAAGTCTGTTACTCAGACAAGTGGGTCTTGGAAGTATGAGCCAGGGACTTGCTCTCAGTTTAAAAGGTTCCCAAAAATGAGCAAAGTCTTTCAGTCCTCCCTCTCCCTTGGAGACAAAGGCCTTAGATACAGAAGTCTCCCCTACTACTTCTGCAAGCAGTAGAGAAGGTACCTCATTGTCTCAGGGAAAAGGACTGTATTCCAGATACTTCCTTACCCAAAAGACAGGGGAGTGGTGACCCATCACCCATCCTAGATCTAAGATACCTGAACAAACATTTACTAAAGCCAAAGTTCAAAATGGTGACTGGGAATAATCCTTCCTCTGAGATCAGGAGACTGGCTAGCCTCCTGGATCTCAAGGATGCCTATTTCCACATACCTATCAGACATTCCCATTGAAAGTACCTCGGGTTTGAGTTGCCCTCAGGTCATTTCCAGTTCAGAGCAATGCCTCAGCCTAGCATCTGCTCCAAGGGTGTTCAGCTGCCTAGCAGTTGTGGTGGCCTTTCTCAGGAGACAGGGCATCTCGCTGTTCCCATACCTGGATGACTGGCTCATAGTGGGTCAGTCCTCAGACCAAGTCAGGTCAGCTCTAGAGGTCACTCAAAAGCTTCTGGACTCCTTAGGATTCATTTTGAACCTAGGAAAGTCTGTTCTGGAACCATCCCAGCTTCTCACATTTATAGGGGTGGAACTGGACACTGTCCAGGCAAGTGCATTTCTTCCTTTGTCAAGGGTATAATCCCTCATCACTCTGGCTTCCTCCTTTCATCCACTAGTGTCTCGACCAGCCAGACACTTCCTTCAGTTGCTAGGCCACATGGCAGCTTCCACTGCAGTGGTGTAAGGGGCAAGATTTCAAATGGCAAGGGCAAGGCAAAATCTGTTAAAAGACGCCCAATCCTGGAGGCTCTGGGCACCGTACAAATAAGTAAACACATATTCAAAACAGATCAATAAAAACACAAATATAAACATGTAAATAATAACGCTTCATATAAACATTACCCATAGATAATAAACTAAACATCAGATTACCAACGGCTATAATCAAATCAGATCTATAAATTAATAGCTTAATCCAAAAAGGCCTGAGCGAACAGGAGGGCCTTAAGGCAGTCCTTGATACCTCCAGGTAGGGCCCCTTAACCCTAAGGGGCAGCGAATTCCACAGGACTGGGGCGGCGATGCTAAAGGCCCTGTCGCCAGCCGATTTCAACCTCGTCCTAGAAATCGCCAGAGGCAAACCAAAGTGCAGGTACAAGAAGATCTGACAGATGACCAGGGCTCTGACCATGTAGGACCTTTTAGGTGAGAAGACCCACCTTAAAAAGAATCCTCCACCTGACCGGGTAGCCAGTGCAGCTCACGCAACACCAGCGTAATGTTGCAGAATTTTGGCTGCCCAGTAAGTAACCGGCAGGCTGTGTTCTGCACTAGCTGCAGTCTGTGGAGAGATCCTCACGCGACCCCGAGGTAGAGTGCATTACAGTAGTCAAGCCTTGATGTAACTAAGGCATGCATCAAAGTGGGGCGGTCCAGAGGCGGAACAAGGGGCTTTATCTTGGCAACATTTCTGAGATGGAAAAACAGGAATGGACAGTGGAAGATATCTGTGCCTCCATCATCAAACTCCTATCCAGAATGACACCAAGATTTCATACTCTAGAGGAGCCTTCAATGGAACAGATCCCAGAACAAGTCCAGTCTGTGATCCAGAGGCCATTCTATCACGCACTCTGTTCGACTCCACCACTAATACCTCCATCTTATCAGTTGCAACCAATTAGAGGCCATCCAGTCGTTGATCTTAGCAAGGCAGTTGTTTAGCAAATCTACGCGTTTGATGTTCCTGGGGCAAAGGATAAGTATAGCTCTGGTATCATCAGCATAGCAATGAAAATCCAAGCCATACATACTTTTTTTTTTCAATACCCATCCACCTCCAGACCCACCCTCCTCCCGTACCTGCACCCAGTGACCACTAGGAGTCACTATATACCACCCAGCGGAGGCCATTCCCAGCCTACTTTTGACCCCTAGACTCGGCTCTCCACCCTCTCCCAGGCATATTCTGTGCTGCCCTGGCAGGACTCGAACCCTGTACCCTGTCCACCAGAGTCCGTGTCACTGCCACTACTCTAAAGTGGCAGCCACACTCTCTAGGAGGCTGTACAGTTATCTTAACATCCTACACCACTACCACCTGTACACCATGCTACTCACCTACTATTAAACTCCCTCCCGTCATCCTCCTCCTGGTTCCCCCTCCCTCCAGCTTATATCTCCCCTAGGTTACAGGCTATTTCACCTTTAATTCCCACCAACTTAGTTCCTACTCACCCTACTATGTCCATGTACACTGACCTACTACTCCCATCTCCCAGCCACTCCCTCCTCCCTCCTGCCCTTTTCGGGCAGCTCGCTATCCTTGCCTCCTGCCGTGAAACCCTACCTGTCCCCTGCCTCACGATCCCACCCCTCAACTCCTCCCTTGCCGTAGGCAAAATCTATACCGCCGTGCTCTGGCCAGAGCTGTTGTCCTCCACTACTCTTATCTGGCAATATCCACCCTAACCCCGACCACCTCAGCAGGTGGGCGCCCGGACTGCTGATTGCCTCCATGAATATATGCAGCGTCCTGAAAAATTCGACTCCCTCCAATGTTGGGTCTCACAGCACAAACCTGACATCATTGCGCTGGTGGAAGCGTGGCTATCTAATTCCACCCTGACACCCTTGTCACCCTCCCTGGCTACACCCTATATCGTGAGGATCGAGTAACCAAACGTGGGGAGGCTGCGCTATCTACACCAGGAACTCTCTCACTGGTCTCGCCCTCCCTGCACCGGACCTTGTAAATGGGGCTCAAGCCCTCACCATTGCTTACCCTGACCCCGCCAGATCACCCCTTTACCTCACCACTGCCTATATACCGCCCAGGAGCAAAACCCAGCTCTATTATCTCTAACTGACTATCTTACCGCTTCCCCACAATGCTGATAAAATCATTGTTGGGGACCTTAATGTGAACTGGCTGTGTCCTCCTCCTCCCGCTCGGGACTCCTTCACAGCCCTGGATCTAACCCAACTAGTCTCCCAACCCACACGTGTGAACCCCAAGAGAGATACCAGCACCCTCCTAGATGTCATCATCACTAACCGCCCCTTAAAATCCTGGACATCCAAGTCCTCCCTGATTCACTCAGTGACCACTCCCTGTGCTGTTCCACTGGTTGGCCACCTACCTCGACCCACTGCAGTAGCGTTTCCCCCCGGCGTTTCAGACCATATGGCCTAAAAACCTTAAACAATATCTTGAACTGCAAGACTGGTCCCCATTCTCCATGCACCTGATATAGATACGCTCTTGCCTTTTTACCTTCACCTTTAATAAAGCCTGGATCTCTTTGCTCCCTCTCTGCCGTCCGATCCAAAGACCTAACCTGCCCTGGATTACCCTGCACTCTCCACAGCTGCTTAGGCAGAGGGACAACCTTTAGTACCGTGCCATAGAAACTAGGCGACCAGCTGACAGACAGGCCTACAATGCTGCTGGGAATAAGTGTACATGGGCAATCAGGAAAGCCAAAGCCGACCACTATCAGACCACCCTCACCGCCTCCTGGGGTGCTCCGTACCTTCTGGGATAAGGTCAAACAACTGAATGGGAACACTCGCTCCTCCCGTCCCAGATTACCACCAACAACACCACCGTCACAGACCCGCCCGACATTGCAAACCTCCTCAACACCGCCTTTACTGACCTTAGCCCTATCCTCCCCAGTAACTTCTTTGATCAGCCACCCTCCCATCCTACCCTGCCCTCCATCGCCTTTGCTTCCACCCCACGAGGGTAACCACCAGGAAGCCAGACTGCACCTGACCCGTGCACTAAAAGGCAACAGTCCCAGTGACAACTCCCTGACCACAAAATTCTCCGGTTGGTCCTGGATCAAGTCCTCACCCCTCTCACCAGCCTTCTTAACAAATCCCTCTGCCTGGGACAATTCCCTCCTCATGAAAACTGCAACGGTTATCCAATCCATAAAGGTGACAGGTCCTTAGCTGGGAACTATCGACCGATCTCCATTCTCCACCCCTTTCCAAGGCGCTGGAAAACTAGTTGCTGCACAAATCTCTGAATACCTGACCAAATACAACATCCTTTGCCCTGAACAACACGGCTTCGTGCAGGACACAGTACTAAGCACTGCTCTTACTGAATTTGCTTCTTCCTTCACTCCTCATTGGGCTGAAAAACCTGGGGCCATGTTCCTTGACCTATCAAAGGCCTTTGACACGGTCTCCACCCCTACTGCTGGAAGCCCTCTGTCGCACTGGTTTTGCCACTGGACCACTTGCTTGGTGCTCCAGCTACCTATCCGCCCGCTCCCAGCGTGTCAAAATTGGTGGGACCCTTTCTGATCCACGATCGATCCTCCCAGGGGTTCCACAGGGCTCCATCCTGGGGCCCCTTCTCTTCTCACTATACCTTAACTCCCTGCCCAGTGCTTGCCCTGGAAAATTCTGCTGTACGCAGATGATACCATCATCTTTGCCACTGACCGTAACCCCTCTTCCTCCAGGTTTCCTACAAAGTGCCTATAATGGCGCTGAAACTTGGCTTAAAGAGCATAGATTGGTCATAATCTTAAAAATCTAAAACCATGCTCTTTGCCCACCCTCAAAACAAAGCTTCCAACTCCCTCTCCGTATCCTCGCCAGCTCTAAACAACAACTGGAGCAAGTCCACTCCTATAAGTATCTAGGATCTCATTTGACTCAGCCCTCTCCTACCATACCCACATCAAGCACTCGCTTCTGTAACCAATATACGACTTGGTATCCTGTACCGCTACAAAACCATCTCCTCCCGATGCCCTCCGGCCAGCAGTTACATCCTCCATACTATCCCTGGTGGACTATGGGCTACCTGTCTGTGCTGCCAACATGACTGCCCCTCAACAAAACTACCGCCTCCCTAAATAAGGCATGCAGGCTAATCACTGGGGTCCCTAGGGCTCACTCATACCTGCCAACTTTATGACCTTGCAACAATGCTTAACCTCGACGAACGCCTGCAATACCAAACGGGCTCATCTCAAAAACCTTGTTAGGACTTTTCCTCCCGGCTGACTTCCTCCCTCCTCCTAGCCCAGCCCCTAGTCAGCACCCGACCTCCTGCAAAGCCACCTTCCTGGTTCCTCGAGCTAGGACCTCACTTGGACAGAGATCTTTCTGCCATAGAGCCCTTCTTGGTACAACACTCTTCCTCGGGCCATCACTGAAATCCCCACCATCTCCACTTTCAAAACTGCCTCAAAGCGAGTTGTTCTGACAAACCGCTGCTGCACCTGTGCTAACGCGGATGCTCAAACTCCTCTGTCCTGACAATGCCCTCTGGGCGGCCCGCCTCCTCACCTCTTATTTCTACCACCTACATTACTGCCATGATCCCGCTGCCCACTGTATCGCTACTGACAAGAATGAACCATGTTTGCATTCTATGATACTGCTTGCTGTGATGCCCAACTTATATGTACTTTGTTACCATACTAATCAAACCTCCGTCTGTACTATTCCTGTATCATGCCCACGCTTCTTGTAATCTGATATCGCGGTAACCTGTTTTGGCTGTTTTATCGATTATACCAGTACTGTTCCTGTCTCATGCCTTACGTTCTTTGTAATCTGACACAGTTTAACCGGTTTGGCTGTTTCACACTGCAATGACATACCTTTATGCCGCTAAACCCTATATTCTACCATGTTATCGATTATACCAGAACTTGCTCTGTATTACACTACCAATGTTTGCTGTATCCATGTGCCATTTATGCTTGTCTCTTTATGCTCATGCTCTCCTACTGTATGTATTCTGTATCTGTATTATCTGTATTATCTTCCCATTGTTGACGAGGTACTTTTGGAAATGAGCCTCTGGCTCAAAGGTTGTAAACTGATTGCAATATAAATAAATAAATAATGATCCCTCCAGGGTAGCATGTACACTGTGAACAGCACTGGGGCTAACACCGATCCCTGAGGTACTCCATAAGATAGGGGCTGGGGTGGAGGAGAAATTCCCCATCACAACCCGTTGCCTCCTGTTGGTTAAAAAGGACTCAAACCAGCAGATGACAGTGCCGGTGAGTCCACAGAGTTCCCTGAGGCGGTCAAGCAACACACAATGGTCCACAGTGCCAATGCTGAAGAGAGATCAAGGAGAACAAGAATTGTCTTTTCTCCTCGATCTCCAGCCCTGAGGACATCATTCTGCACCAGAACAAAGCGCGGTTTGTGTCTATGCCTCACCCAAAACCCCGACTGGAAGTGTTCGTACAACTCCATGGGTCACGAGGTGCTCCTCCAATTGAAACACTACTACCTTCTCTACAGTCTTAGCCAAAGGGAATGAGAGATATTCAGTTTCGTCTGAGATCTTACTGGTCTCAGAGAAAGACCATCTCTCCAAATCAGTTCCAGTGTCTCAAACTCTGGTTCAGTTTCTCCAGTGGTGGCTGGAGGAGGACAATCTAAGACAAGGTGTCCTTTCCTCAGTCAGGCTCCTGCAGTGATTCTCACCACAGATGCCTCTCTACTGGGATGGGGCACTCCTATGGACCAGCTCATTGCTCAGGAAACATGGTCTCATCATGGAGTCTCTCACACATAAATCTTCTCTAACTCAGAGTTGTCTTTCTAGCACTTCAGACATTCTCAACACAGTTCAGGGAAAGTGGTGCAGATCAGGACAGACAACACCACAACTATGTTGTACATCAACAAGCAGGGAGGCACTCGGTCCTCAGCCTTGTGCAAAGAAGCCATGAAAATATGGTCACTGGCCTACTGCAGGTTTCCTGATAGTTGTGCATCTCCCAGGGAAGGACAATGTACTAGCAGATTCTCTCAGCAGGATTTCTCAAGGCTATCACGATGGGCTCTGAATCCTTTGATTCTTCAGGTCATTTTAAAGAGGTGGGGCACTCCAGAGATGGACCTCTTTGCAGCCCGGACAATCACCAACTTCCCTGTTCTGCTGCAGACCCCTCTTCTGGGGTCTGTTCCTCAGGATGCTCTCCTATTAGATTGGACAAGCAAGTTTCTGTATGCTTTTCCTCTGATATTCAGAGTTCTGGTCAAGATCAGATCTCAGTCTTGCGAGTGATTCTATTGGCTCCAGACTGGGCCAGACAGCCTTGGTACCCCCTACTTGTCAATGTCAGTGACAATACCACTTTGTCTTCCCAGACAGTACAATCTCCTCACCTCCTTTTAGGGAGGATTCTGTATCCCAACCTTCAGACTCTCAGACTCAAAGCCTGGCTCTTGAGGAGCTAGAGTATGTAAGCCTGTATCTTTCCCAGTCAGTCTTGGACATTCTTAAGGTGAGTAGAAAACTTTCTGCTAGAAAACTTACAATTCAAATGGAAGAGATTTGGTTTCTGGTGTTCAGAGGCATGTTCAGCCAGATTCAGCTGATATTGCAACTGCTTTGGACTATTTGGTGCATCTTAACAGTTTAGACCTCAGGCCTACCACTCTCAAGGTACATCTGTCAGCTGTATCTGCTTTCCTTTCAGCTGGGAAGGGCTCTTCTCTAGCCTCTCATCCAGTTTTAAGACATTTTTCAAAGGTCTGGTTCATATTAATTCTCCTTTAGGGAGCTCATTCCTGTTTGGGATCTGAATATCTGTATTGCACAGCATATGCAGCCCCTTTGAACCATTATCTTAAGCTGAGCTAAAGTACTTGACTTGGAAAACTGTGTTCCTGGTAGCCATTACCTCTGCCAGGAGAATCGGTGAATTATAGGCCTTATCAGTGGAACCTGATTTCATTTACTTTCACAGGGATAAGGTGGTCCTTGAACCAACAGAAAGTTCCTTCCTAAGGTGGTATCAGACTTTAATTTGACTATGTCATTGCCTGTATTTTTCACTGACCATTCTTCCTCTGGGGGAGAAGACACAGTCTGGATGTGAAGAAGGCCCTTAGTTATTACATAGAACACACTAAGGCCCACAGAAATGACTGATCACAGCTGTTTCTCACTTATAGAGTAGTGGGAAAGGTAAACCTGCTTCTAAAAGAACTATTGCCAGGTGGATTGTGTCCTGTATCCAGTTCTGCTATTCAAAGTTAGGAAAGAGCCTCCCTCAGACTTGAGGGCTCACTCCACAGAGGTACAGCTGCTTGAGTCGCAGCATCTAGAGACATACCCTTAGTGGAAATCTGTAAAGCAGCCACTTGGAAAACTGTTCACACATTTACCAAGCATTACTCTCTCAACATTCAGTCCAGAAGTGATGCTAGGTTTGGCACAGCAGTGCTACAGAGCTTGTTCCCAAAATAGGTTCTGTAACTCCCTCCTCCAAGGGGTTGCTTGGTAGTCTGCATATAGTCAGAATACAGCAAGACTTCATGTTGTTTGAAGAAAGAATTACTCACCATGAAATGTTTCTTCTAATGGAGTCTTGCTGTATTCTGACCTCACTCTGCCTCCCTCCTGGAACCTAGTGGTTTTGGGATGTGGTCTGGCAGGCGCAGTGCTGCACCCCAGAGGTACACTTGGGATACCTCATCTTTGTCTGAGGTTTTTATGGTTTTATTTAAGTATATATTGGTTGTTTCAAACAACATGCAGTCTTGCTGTATTCTGACAATCTGCAATTAGCCCCAGCCTTTAAACTGCCCTGGAGAGAGAGGGTTAATTTTCTATGCAGTGCATAGAACGTTGAGCTCGAGCTCAGTTGAGGTCTCTGTCTGCAGCACTTTGAAACCCAACAGTCAGATTCTTTACTCTGCCTCACTGAACAGTCACTCCGGAGATCTCTCCTTCTGCTCGGTTCAAAGTCGGTTAAAGTTGTCGGTTTTCAATCCAATTTAATTCCGCATTGCCGGTTCAGGCTCTGTCTTTGTACCATGAGTACTTAGTTTCTCTGATTATTGTGAAATTGTAAACTTGTATTTCGATCGGTTCGCTGAACTGATCCTTTATATTGAATTTTATGCTCTTTCTTAGTGTGGTTACGGTCCTTATCGGTTTAAAAAAACGTGTTTCAACGCTTTTTTCCAATATCCAGTAACACGGTTAGAAACTGATAAGGAGTCTTGCCATGGTTGCCAAAAAAGGGTAAGTTTGGTTAGGTTGGCAATGTCTGAGAAACCCAAGAACAAAACCGGCCCACTGGGTTTCAACACTGCAGTGAGTGGGGGGCTCTGCTAAGGCTGATCCCACACCACCTGTGTTTATGTCTGGGGTTTGACCACCTCAATACAGACTGCTAAATTTGTAAAACTTTCCTAAGTCTACCCTGGAAAAAGATTAGGTAGACTTAGGAAAAGAACAGAGAAGTCCGCTGACCCGATGGCCAGCCCGGTTCGGTTCTGACCAAACCAGGAGGAGTGCCATCTGACCAGGCGATACTTCTTTGGGCAAGAGGAGAGTCGATCCTAAGAGATCAGTTCCTACAAAAAAGAAAACACAAAGAGAAATCGACCAGTTCGGATCCAGAGGTTCATGTTCCGACCACCGAGGAAATAGCCAGAGCGATTCGTGATTGTTGAATCGCTCGCCGGTTCTGACCAAGCCAGCGCCTTTTGGCAGGAGTTCGGTTCATTCGGTTCCCCTGGTTCAGGATTATACCCCTGAAGAATTTTATGAACCGGAGTATGAGGAGAAGGGGATTTTGAAGATGATGGTGAAAGTCTGGATGTGCCCGTGGAACCAGACATCTCATCTCCCAGACAGACCTTCTGGTGTTTCCTCCTAGGCTTTGTGAGTCCCTCCCACTATCTGTTTTACAGAAAAGTTGCTGAAACCTCCAGCTTCCCATGGAGGAGGCTGTGGAGGATCAGGAGGAGCCTGATTTTGTTGAAATGATGGACATCATGAGGTCCAGGAGACTGTCTATTCCTTCATAAGTCTTTTGGAAGCAGACACAAAAATCCTGAAGTCTCCTAATTCTGTACCTCCTGTTGACAGAAGGATGGACGAGAGGTACACCTTATCCGGCTCGGATCGGAGTTTCTATACCAGCAGTGCAGCCATGTTGGGGTATTGCAGGCTGCAGCCTGTGACAAGCCAAATATTCCTTGGCTTCACACTCACCAGACAAATACTCCAGGAAGATGGATGCCATGGCTAAGAAACAGTACATGGCATCCTCCTTGGGACTCAGGCAGGCTAACTATATGGCCTATACAGCCAGGTACCAGAAGTACAGGTGGGACACTGTACTAGCACTGGCTAAACAGGCCTCCCCCAGCTGGGCCAAGGAGCTGGAGGAGGTGGCTGCTGATGGGATTGAGGCATCAAAGGTACAATTTCATGCTGCTGTGGACTCCAGTGATGTCATCAAGAGTCATGGCTACATCTTTTATTTATTGTATTTATTAAATTTTGATAACCGGGTAAGCCCACTGGACCTCGAAGGTCCCTTTTTCAAGGCGACCGAGGGTTACATAGTATTTTACATGGCATAGTATACAGCAAGAGTAATTACATAAGACACATCAAACACAACACTGGGTAATACATAGTTGCATTTTAGCTGGTTACATATGCTGGGTAGGCCATATAGGTTGGTATAGTCATTGTAGGTATTTCCTGGGGGGGAAGGGGGCCCCTGTGCATGTTGTGCTGTGATGAATTAGGCTTACGTAACAGAGCCCCTTTCCTTTAGCAATTGCACTTGGAGGTGTGCCATCATTTGTGGCTCTTCGGAGGATGGCTTGGCTCAGATGTACTAGCCTCTCACAGGATACCCAGACTAAGGCCATGGATTTCCTGTGGTGGGTAATTCTTTGTTTGGGAGCAGACAGAGAATTACATGAAGAAAATGGATGAGTACAGGACCACTTATAGGAGTGCTCAGGCCAAGGAGAGGCAGGCAACTCCTCAAAGGCAACAATCTAGGGGCAGGCCTTTCTACCAAGCACAGGCCTCTTCTCCCTTTCACAGAAGGATTTCTTCACAGGAGAGGCAGAAGGGGATGAGCAGGGCTCCATCCACTCCTCAGCCTAAGGCCCTGCCAAGCAGACACCCTGATAGGCCTGCCCGATCGACTCTCCTATCCTGTGAGGGGCAGGCTGGCTTACTTGCGTCCAGGACTGGATGTCTGTTGCTTCAGACAAGTGGGTCCTGGAAGTAGTAAGCCAGGGACTGGTTCTCAGCTTCAAAAATCTCCAAGATGAGAGCCAGATCTTTCCACCTGCAGATCTCTCGAAGTCCTTGCCCTAGAGGCATAGGTTTCATCTCTTCTGGCCTTAAGAGCCATAGAGAGTTCCTACCTACACGGGGCAAAGGTCTGTACTCCAGGTACTTCCTTACCCAAAAAGACAGGAGTGGCGACCATCCTAGATCTAAGATACCTGAACAAACATCTTTTAAAACCAAGGTTCAAGATGGCGACTGGGAATAATTCTCCTCTCTAAGGCCAGGGACTGGCTAGCCTCCCTGAACCTCAAAGATGCCTACTGCATCCCTATCAGGTGCTCCCACAGAAAGTACCTCAGGTTCAAGTTGCCCTCAGGCCATTATCAGTTCAAAGCAATGCCCTTGGCTAACATCAGCCTAAGGGTTTTCACAAAGTGCCTGGCAGTAGTAGTTGCCTTTTAAAGAAGGCTAAAGATTTCCATTTTTCCATATCTGGATGACTGGCTCCTAGTGGGTCAGTCTCCAGACCAAGTCAGTCAGACCTGCAAGTGACCCAGCAAGTGCTCACTTCCCTGGTATTTCTTCTCAAACTCCCCAAGTCAGTTCTCGAACGGTGCAGCTTCTTACCTTTATAGGGGCAGAGCTAGATACTATCAAAGCAAGAGCCTTTCTTCCCTGAAAGTGCAACAGTTCTTATAGAACTGGCTTCTTCCTTCAGCCTTCAGGTGTCCCAACCAGCAAGGCATTTCCTTCAACTCTTGGTCCACATGGCAGCTTCTACAGTGGTGGTCCAAGGGCAAGATTCCAGATGAGGGACATTCAGTTTCATCTGCGGCCATTTGGTCCCAAAATAAAGGATCCTCTTACCAAACTGATTCCAGTAACTCGGACACTGATCCAAGCTCTTCAGTGGTGGCAGGATCAGGACAATTTAAGACAAGGGGTCCCATTTGTTACTCAGTCTCATTCGGTGGTCCTTACCACGGATGCTTCCCGCTTGGGGTGGGGAGCCCATCTGGGGCTCTCTCAGCCCAGGGACTGTGGTCCCTCAGAATCCCTTCTTCATATCAGTCTCCTGGAATTCAGGGCAGTTTTTCTTCGCCCTGCAAGCTTTTTCTCAGTCAGTGCAGAACAAGGTGGTTCAGGTCAGAACAGACAACACCACCACCATGTGGTACATCAACAAGCAGGGAGGCACCTGTCCACAGCCTGTGCACGGAAGCTATGAAATTGTGGTCCCTGGCTTATTCCCTGCAGACCTCTCTGATAGCAGTCCACCTTCCAGGGAAGGACAGTGTGCTAGCCGATGCACTGAGCAGGATCTCCCAGGGCCATCACGAATGGTCCCTGGACCCTCTGGTGTTAAAGTGATTTTCTCAAGGTGGGGCACTCCAGAGATAGACAATCACCAACTTCCTCTGTTTTGTTGCAGACCCCCAGTCATGGGCTCAGTCCTCTGGATGCTCTGATGTTGAACTGGGAAGGAAATTCCTCTATGCCTTCCTTCCCTTTCCTCTACTGTTCAAGGTTCTGGTCAAAGTGAGGTCATAAGCTTGCAAAGTGATTCTGATTGCTCCAGATTGGGCCAGGCAGCCCTGGTACCCCTCTTACTGTCCCTAGCAGTCCATCTTCCCAGGAATTACAACCTGTTAAACTCCTCTCAGGGAGGATTTGGCCCCAGTCTTGGGCCCTCAATCTCAAGGCATGGCTCTTGAAGAGCTAGAGTATGCAGATTTGCATCTGTCCCAAGGGGTTCTGGATAATTCTCAAAGCATCTCAAAGCCTGCCACCAGAAAGACTTATGACTCCAAATGGAAAAGTGCAGCATTTGGTGTTCCAAGAAGCATATACCCCAGGCACTGCTGATTTGCCTACAGTTCTGGATTATATGGTCCATCTTAATGGTCTAGGCCTCAGACCAGCTGCTCTCAAGGTACACTTGTCAGCTGTTTCTGCTTTTCTGTCAGTGGAAAGCCTTCCTCACTGTCATCTCACCATATTCTCTAAGTTTTCAAGGATTGCTTCATACCAATCCTCCTTCAGGGATTCTGCCCCTGCCTGGGACTTAAATGTTTGCATTGCTCAACTTATGCAACCCCTTTTGAGCCTATGTCATCAGCAGAGCTTAAGTACTTGACTTGGAAAACTGTTTTTTGTTTTTTATACTTTCTTTTCTCCTCCTGGTATTTCTTACCGTCTTGGTCCTACTCCCTCGAGCCTCTCAATGCTCTTTTTGCGTCCCCTAGATCTGCCCTAAAGTGCCTCTCTCCTTCCTCCTGCACAGTGGGGTCTTGTCTGGTGTGGCGGTCTGAGCAGAGGGGCCGTCATCAGGACCAGCGAGGTGATTTTCCCTTAACTTTTTTGAGCCACATCCCTGGGGCCGCCCGCTTGGGACTACGGCCGAGAGGTAATGTGCTGATGCACAGACCTCTCATGCGCCGTCGCGCGTCCCCTCCCGACCTAAGTAGGGTCGCCTGTCCCTTTCAGGAATCGGTGCTCCACCGACCTTTATGGAATGACGAACGCTATGCTGCCCGGTATCTTCACTCCCTGAGGGAGAGAGCATCCGTGAGACGCCCAATCCTCCTCCCCCGCCAGCCCCTGGCTCCCAGGTCCGTTATCGAACCCTGGTCGCCGGGCGAGCGTGAGGTGTGGCATCCAGCGCCTCAACCCTCAGCGCCACCGGCGGCCTCGAAAACTGTGTTTTTGGTAGCCATTACCTCTGCCAGACATATCAGTGAATTGCAAGCCCTGTCAGTGGAACCTGATTTTGTCTCCTTTCATAGAGATAATGTGGTCCTTAGAACCAATAGGAGAGTCTTGCCCAAAGTGGTTTCAGACTTCCATTTGAATCAGTCCATGTCTCTCCGTTTCTTCACTGATCATTCTTCCTCAGGGAGAGGAGGCTATACAGTTTAGATGTTAAAAGAGCCCTTAGCTACTACATAGGCGTCCCAAGGGTCACAGGTTTGATTCCTTCCAGTTGTTCCTCACTTATGGGAAGTCTGGAAGGACAAATCTACCACCAAAGAACTATTGCCAGGTGGATCGTTTCTTGTATACAATTCTGCTATGAGAAACTGGGAAAGATTCCACCCTCAGGCCTGAGGCTCATTCCACAAGAGGTACAGCTGCTTCCCTGGCTGCTGCCAGGATATCCCTCTGTTAGAAATTTGTCAAGCAGCCACCTGGAAAACAATCCATACCTTTACCAAGCATTACTCTCTGGCTATCCAGGCTGGAGTGATGCTCGGTTTAGCACAGCAGTACTTCAGAGCCTATTCCCAAAGTAGGTTCTGTCCCTCCTCCATGGAGGTACTGCTTGGTAGTCTGCAGATTGTCAGAATACAGCAAGACTTCATGTTGTTTAAAGAAAAATTACTCACCTTAGTAATTGTGTTTCTTCTAATGGAGTCTTACTGTATTCTGACCTCCCTCCCTGCCTCCCTCTCTGAACCTGTTTTTGGGAGGTGGATGGGCAGGTGCAGTGTTGCACCCCAGGGTGTCTTCAGCACACCCTCCTTTTACTTAGGTGCTTATATTATAATCTTTATTTTGGATAGGTTTTGGTTTTGGGTTTCCTGACTTGAGACTTCCTTTGGGAATCCAAAAATTTTGAGTAGCCAGTTGACTAGTTAAAATTTTACAATTTCCACATAGTGAGTGTTTGCTAGTAAGAATCTGGCGGTTGGGTTTCAAAGTGCTGCAGACCCGAGACCTCAACCGAGCTCGAGCTCAACGTTCTATGCACTGCATAGAAAATTAACCCTCTACTCTCCGGGGCAGTTTAAAGGCTTGTGCTAACTGCAGATTGTCAGAATACAGCAAGACTCCATTAGAAGAACACAATTACTAAGGTGAGTAATTTTTCTGTCACTACCCACTTGGATTCTTTTGGGGTTTCTCGACTTGAGTCTTTTAGAGCCACAAAATATGTTTATTGCCCTTTGGCACAAAATTTTAAAAACAATTTCTAGATTGTTAGTTAGCATAGTGCTCGTCAGAATCTGTCGGTTACACTGAGGAGTACCAGGGACAGAGGTTTGAAAATCGAGCTCGAGCTCAACGTTCTATGCCCTGGCATAGCGTTAACCTTTACTCTTCGGAGCAGTTCAAGTGCTGGGGCTAACTGCATATAGTCAGAATACAGCAAGATTCCATTAGAAGAAACAACATTACTATGGTGAGTAAATTTTTGTTCTGGGCCCTCCCTTTTGGCCTTTCTTGCCCCGGGTATTACCAAATGCCTGGTAGAGGTGGAGGCTGCACTGAGGAGGCAGGGCATCTATGTGTTCCCCTACATAGATGATTGGCTGCTAGCAGCCCCATCCAGGATCTCCTAGTTCAGGCTCTGGAAACACATTCCACCTCTTTCAGGCCTTGGGTATCACTGTCAATCTGCCAAAGTCCTGCCTCTCCCTTGCAGCGCCTTCATTACATTGGGGCAATCCTGGACACCAGCTAGGGCAAGGTCTTCCTGCCTGAGGGCGGGCGCGACTGATGGAGCAGGCCCATCTGGTTTATCCAGCTGGTAGATCCCTGCCTCTGTGCTTCCTGGGCCACATGGCAGCAGCCATTGCTACAGTTCCCCTAGCCCGCCTGCATATGTGGGTTCTTCAGGGGACCTTGAGGATCCAGTGGGACCAATGCACAGGCGACCTGGACCCTGACCCGTTCGGATACTTCTGTCGTGGCTGGATCTGGCCATCCTCCTTTGGGGGTCTCTCTTCAGCTCGACCCCCCAATCAGATTCTCATGACAGGTGCTTCTGGCCTTAGATGGGGTGTTCATCCGCCAATCACCAGACCCCTAGACGGATGTAGAGCAGGGTCTCCATATCAATGTCCTGGAGATGCAGGCTGTCCTTTATGCTCTGCAGACCTTTCAGACTCATTTCCTCCTTGGTGCACTGGTGGTGCAGATGGACAACGTGTGTAGTGTATTACATCAACAAGGGGTGGCTTTTCTTACCCCTGTGTTGGGAAACAGTGATAGTCTGGTTATTGGGCCATCAAGCACAGTCTGGAGCTCTCAGCCACATGTTCCAGGCATTGAAAACGTCTTTGCCAACAGTCTCAGCAGCTCCAGGTTGTGAGAGCTTCTAACCTCTGTGGTAGATGATCTGTTCGACAGCTGGGATCATCCAGAGTTGGACCTATTTGCATCCCTCAATACAAAACTGACGCTTTTCTGCTCACTCGATCCCGTGCCTGGAGTTTTCTGGTGACACTCATTGTCCCTCTTTGGAAAGGAGGTTTCTATGCCTTCCTCCCTTCTGGCTCCTGCAGAGGTTCTGCTCGGCTCCAGCTGAAAGGGGCGAGATGATTCTCATAACTCACTTTTGGCCGTGCCAGATTTTGTTCCCCTTGCTGCAGCAGCTGGCGGTGGAACTTCCAGTGCCCTTGCCTCTGTGCACCAGCTTGTTATCCCAGGACCAGGGCACCTAGTCCATCCACACCAAAGTACCTGCATCTCCATGAGTGGCTCCTGCAGACCTAGCTGTTGCCCACTTTGGGCTGTCTTCTAGGGTCACAGATGTTCTGATGGCTTCCTGGAAACCCTCTACCAGAACCATTTGCGCTATGAAGTAAATGTTTCTCCCTTTGGGCCACTACTCACCATTTGGATTCCTTCCCTGCCCAGTGAATCAGGTGTTGGAGTGCCTTCTTTCCCTTTCAGATTCAGGCTTGGTACTCCTCATCCAAGGTGCACCTTTCCGCCATCTCTGCATACCATGCACCTATCGAGGGCAAATCTGTCGCCCAGCTTGAAGCATCCCTTTGGGACCCGGTCCCTCCATGGGACTACAACTTTATGTGGGAGAAACTCACTTTACCTCCTTTGAACCAGCCACAAGTTGCAAGTGGCACTTTATATCGTGAAGCGCTCTTTTTAGTTGCTGTTACTTCTGCTAAAGGACTCCTGAGCTCCAGGCTCTTACATGTAAAGGAGCCTTATTTTTTGTTCACAAAGACACTATGTCTTTGTACTAATCCTAAGGTGGTGTCTTGAGTTTACCTTTGAATCAATCCATCCACCTTTCAGTTTATTTTACCTAGGGGCTTTATCACTAAAACTGCCTGGAATCTGTTAAGGAAGCTGAAATTTACACAGATCGATAGTAGAGGCTGAATGAATATCAAGCTGTTTAATCCTTCTGTAACTGAATGTTAACATTGTTCATTTTCCTGCATAGCCCTGTTTCTGTTTCTCTCTGTAACACCATTGTAGCACTAAGTTATAATCCTTGCCTCTGATTTCACTGCCTGCTCCACTCTCACCCCTCCCTAAACTCTTCAAGCCCTGAGCTTTGTTTCCTCCTCTCCTATAAACCTGCCTGCTTACCATCTTTCTTTCTCCTTTAGCCTCGGCTACTGGAGGCACACCTGCCCTGGAGCACCCCTGACCGTGGTTCTGTTGTCCCAAGGCACTGAAGGTAATTCATCAGCCTTTTCAGCGCCTCCTTGCTTGTCCTTCTGTGGATTTTGAATTCATGCCTTTTACCATGGGACTTTTGCCCGGCGTTTCAAACAAGAACTGAAATCAAAGACCTGCACAATTCGATTATAGTAACCAACAGTACTGATTGTAGTTAGTGGAGCTTGGTTTATTTTAGATTTTAGTTGTTCCTTTTGAAAAGCTGCAGGCCGCTTGAAAACTCCTAGTGCCTCAGCATTTGTAATGTTTTCTCAGACCGTAAGGCAACCTGCCAGCTCGTATTTTCAGGTGCTTACAGTTCTGCATTTTACCTATTTGTTCTACAAATCCCCACGGCTGCAGAGCGCACCAGTTATTGCAAGTGCCTCAGAGTGTAAAACTGGGAAGGAAGCCGCAGTTTAGACTGCACAGCCTAGCTTGTAAAATTTGGGAAGGAAGCCATAGTTTTGAACTGTAAAGCCGACGAGCAGTTCCTCGCGCTGCAGGCACTCCTAATTGAATCTGCCTGCCCTGTGCAAGAAGGAGACCACCGGAGTAACCGATTCCCTGGGTACTTGATCGGTGAAACCCCCGCAGTCGCCAAGTGACTGCTCCCACCCATCCACCACCACACCCACCCTTGTCCAGCTTTAATTATATAGAGTGTAACCACACCCATTAACACACCTCTTTCGTAAATTAACCATCTCCTCACTTTTCCATTAGTAGCCTATACCGGTTTGACTGCTAGAGGCGCTAAATCAATCTTAATTGTTACTGGTGCCCAGACTAATACTCTGTAAATTTCACTCTCACTGTCTTACAATCCTAATGTCACTTATAACAGCCCCAAAATGGCCATCTCTCCTTGTGGTATTCTGTTAATAGTCTTTACAGCTCTCTGCCTTATATGGCTCCCTATACTTTACTACTCAATATCCTATAATCATTACCACACTTACCCTGACTACTCTAGTTTATCCTATACGTGTAAAACACCACATCAGCCTCCTGCCACCTTCCTTCTGCTTATTCATTATAAACTTACCTATCACTTATCCTACACTCTGAAAAAATCCCTGTTACCTAACCTAACCCTATTCACCTCCTACATCCATTGTAAACTCTTACACCTGTCTCTCCTAACCCTGATGTTAGCCGGGATATTGAGAAAAATCCTGGACCTCAAGTAACTTATCTTATAAGGCTACAAACTGGCATGACTCCAAGGGTATTGCATTGCCCACCTAAATATTAGGAGCCTGCTTCGAACAAGGTTGAACTTGAGGCTTGGGCTGCTCAGCACAACCCAGATATCATCTGTTTATCTGAAACCTGGCAAAACCCTCCACCCATAATCATCTCTGTTCACTGCCTAACTACAACATCATTCGGCAGGATAGGCCTTTAACTAAGCGGGAGGTGGAGTTGCCATCTTCTTCAAACCCCACCTTCTAATATCACTCAATGCCCAACCTGCCCTATCTTATCTGAAGCAATCTATGTTACCTTAAAGCTCAGGGCAAAGAAACTTCACTTGGTTTGTGTTATAACCCTCCAGCTGGTGGTACAGCTGGATTGAAGGAACTTCTATCTCAGGTGGATAAGGCCATTGTCCGTAATGAAGTCCTCATACTTGGGGACCTGAACCTAAACTGGTCTAGTAAATCAAACCTGTCCTCTCATACCATTGTCCAAGGACCTAAACCTCCATCAACTTATTACTGACCCTACCAGGATCATACCCCCTCCCCTCGGGCTAGTACTCTTATAGACTGGGTCACTTACAAACCGCCCGGATAGCATAGCCTGTGCAGGGACCCTAGCTGACTCTATCAGTGATCACTCCCAATCTTCTGCACCTGGCGTGCACTAGTAAACTTTCTCCACCTCCCAAACTCATCACCTTCCGTAACCTGGCTAACTGAAAACTTCTTACATTGATTGACTGGTCTCCCATTCACACTCTAATAATGCATAACTGGCATTAGAACATTTCCTTGCCTTATTCGTGTGCTCCAAGACACCCATGCCCCTGTGTCACTCGTAGGATCCATGGAGCGCAGTCAAAATGGCTCTCAAAAAGACCTACTTGCGCGGATTAGGTCCAGGGATAAAGCGTGGCGTCACTTTAAAGCCACTGGGCTACTGGCCGATTACAATAATTACCGAGCCCAGAGAAATATTTGCAAAGGCAAATTCAATTAGCTAAAAGCTCCTTCTGTAAAACTCTGCTAACCAAAGCAGCGGGACTCAAAAAAAAAAAATTCTGGGCTACCATAAAACCTCCTTGGAGCAAATCAAACAGCACTTACAAATGACATGCTGATTAACGGCATACATTGCAATAATCCAAATACTATAGCAAACTCTTTTAACCACCATTTTTGGACCTCACCAGCTACCAAGCGTCCTTCCCTAGTGATCACGCCTTTTCACACAATGACAACGTTAAACCTCATTTCACACATCCCCTTTCAGGTTCCGAATATTATAAAATCTGAAATTCTGAGGCTACTCCTCTCAGCTCCAGACCATACCAAGCGAGGGGTCCGATGGGCTGGAACCAGGCTTCTAAAATCGCCGCCCCGATTATAGCCTCTCTCCCAACCAAAATCTTCAATCTATCTCTCACGCCATGGCTCAGTCCCCAGCATCTGAAAATAGCCAAGGTCACACCCATTCCTAAAAGGGTGATCCCAAATTAATCTCGAACTACCGTCCCATAGCTATCCTCTCTCTCCTTAGCAAAATCCTAGAAAAACTTGTATGAACTCATAATCCTGACACTCTTGTCCTGAATCTCTCATACGCGTTTCCATGAGAAGACAGTACCACACCGCCTCCTCAAACTCACTAACGATATATTTTCTGCTATGGACTCTGGCCTCCTGACAGGTGCTATCTTCATTGATTTAACAAAGCTTTTGACCTGGTAAACCATTCCTCCTTCTTTCAAAACTTCGTCCTAGGTTTCTCTACTGATGTAGTAGCCTGGTTTGTCAGTTATCTGTCCGGTAGGAAGCAGACCGTTGTTTTCAACTCAGCCAAATCTGATCCCTCATCTATCCATGTTGGAATGCCCCAGGGCTCCATACTGCCCTTGCTCTTCTCCATTTTCATAAATAACATCCGCTGCTTGCTTCAACCTGCTCAACTCTGCTTTATGCAGATGACCTAGTGATTTACCACAGTGCAAGGAACTCACTTGACCTCACCCGCCTTCTTGATTCAAACAACATGAAGTCTTGCTATATTATGACATATGCAGTTTGTCCCAGCCTTAGAACTGCTCGGAGGTGAAAGAGTTAACTTCCATGCCAGGCATGGAATCTTGAGCTGGCCTCGTTGAAAAACTCTTGTCTGTTGATCTTCAAACTGAAACTGTCAGATTCTTTACTCCACTCACTGAACAGTCGCTCCGAGATTCCTCCTCCTGCTCGGTTCATTTGTCAGTTTAAAAGTGTTATTTCGGTTTTCTAAACTGCAAGTATATTTTAACCGCAACGGTCGGTTCAAGCTCTGTCTGTGGTATCGTAAGTAATAGACAGGTTTTACTTTTCTCTGTGTGGAACTTGCAAACATTATCGGTTCGGTTTGAACCGATCAGTGTTGTTAAAACTTATTAAATTACACTTAGAGTGCGGTTCCGGTTCTTATCGGTTCTAAAAACGGATTTCATTACGTTTTTTCCACGACCATTGATGCGGTTGGGAACCGATAAGGGTGTCTTGCTTAGCGATTTGCCGGAAAAGGCAAGTTTTGGTTAGGCTGGCATTATGTCTGAGAAACCCAAAATAAAAACCGGCCCACTGGGTTTCAGCACTGTAGTGTCTGTGGGAAGCCTTTGCCAAGGCTGACCCACACACCATGTGTTTATTGTCTGGGGTTTGACCACCTCAATGCAGACCGCCATATTTGCAAGAATTTCCTGCAGCTACCCTGGATAAGAGAGTTGGTAGGCTCAGGAACGAGAGGGCAAAAGTCCGCTGACCCGGATGGCCAGCCGGTTCGGTGCCAACCGCAACCGGAGGGAGCCCTCTGACCAGGGCGATACTCCGGCAAGCGAAGAGCTGACTCGGAGGAGCCAGTTCCAGCAAAGGACTAGAAAATCAGCAGGTGTGGAGCCAAAATTCTTCTCCAACCGCTGCAGAGATAGCCAGCGATCCAAATTGTCCAGTTGTTTTCCCGTCCGTCCAAACCGACACCAGCAGGTAAACGGTCGGTTCGGCCGGTTCCACCAGTTCAAGAATATGATATAGAATAATTTTATGAACCGGAGGAGGGGAGGAGGATTATGAAGAGAGTGAATGTGATTTTGAAAGTCTGGATGTGCCCATGTCCCCAGACAGACCTTGGAGTATCCCCTAGGCTTTCTGAGTCCTCTCTCATTTTCTGTTTTATAAAAAGTTGCTGAAACCCTCCAGCTCCTTTGGAAGAAGCTGTGGATGAACAGGAGGAGCCTGACTATGTGGAAATGATGGATATCCCAGAGTCAGGAGATTGTCTATTCCTTTACATAAATCTTTTAGGAAACAGACAATAAAGATTTTAAAAGCTCCTAGTTCTTTACCTCCTGTGGATAAAAGATGGACAGGAGGTATACATTGTCAGGCTCTGATACGGAGTTCCTCACAACAATGCAGCCATGTTGGGGTAGTGCAGGCTGCAGCCTGTGATAAGGCAAATATTCCCTTGGCTTCACACCCCTGACAAGGACTCCAGGAGGATTGATGCCATGGCAAAGAAACAATACATGGCAGCATCCTTGGGACTCAGACAGGCAAACTGTATGGCCTATGTTGCAAGATACCAGAAATCCAGAGGATACTGTTGATGGCTTTAGCAGAGGTCCCTGGCCAGCTTGCCAAGGAGCTGGAACAGGTGGCTGCTGATGGTGTTGAGGCATCCAGGTGCAATTCCATGCTGCAGTGGACTTTAATGATGTATCTTCAAGAGTCATGGCTACATCTGTGGCTTTTTAGAATGGCTTGGCTCAGGTGTACTAGCCTGTCACAGGATACCCAGGCTAAGGCCATGGATTTTCCTGTTGTGGGTAATTCTCTGTTTGGGGAGCAGACAGAGAATTACATGAAGAAAATGGATGAGTATAGGACCACTTATAGGGTGCACAGGCCAAGGAGAGGCAAGCCACCCCAGAGGCAGCTTTCCAGGGCAGGGCAGGCCTTTTCAGGCCTGTTTACCAAGCCCAGGCCTTCTCTTCAGCTTATGCCCAGAGGGGTTCTTCAGAGGAGAGGCAGGCGGCATACAGCAGGCCTGCTCCACCCCTCAGCCTAAAGCTCCTGCCAAACAGGCACCCTGATGGGATGCCCAGGGCCATCTCCACATCCCTGGGGCAGGTTGGCTTACTTCGTCCAGGACTGGGAGTCTTTAACATCAGACAAGTGGGTCCTGGAAGTAGTAAGCCAGGGACTGGTTCTCAGCTTCAAAAATTTCCAAAGATGAGAACCAGATCCTTTCCACCTGCAAATCCATCAGAGGCTCTTGCTTTGAAACAGAAGTCTCAACCCTCCTGGCTCTCAGAGCTGTAGAAAGGTTCCTCCCTACACCAGGGCAAAGGTCTGTACTCCAGGTACTTCCTTACCCCAAAAAGACAGGAGAATGGCGGCCCATCCTGGATCTAAGATACCTAAACAAGCACCTTTAAAACCAAAATTCAAAATGGTGACTCTGGGAATTATTTTACCCTCCCTAAGGCCAGGGGACTGGCTAGCGTCCCTGGACCTCAAGGATGCCTACTTCCATGTTCTCATCAGAAGCTCCCACCGAAAGTACCTCAGATTCGAACTGCCCTCAGGCCATTATCAGTTGAGAGCAATGCCCTCGGCCTCACCTCTGCCCCAAGGGTATTCACCAAATGCCTGGCAGTAGCAATTGCTCACTTAAGAAGGCAAGAGATTGCCATCTTTCCTTACCTGGACGACTGGCTCATAGTGGGTCAGTCTCCAGACCAGAAGTCAAATCACACCTTCAGGTTACCCAGCAGCTGCTTACATCTCAAGGTTTTCTTCTCAATCTTCCAAAGTCAGTTCTAGAGCCTGTTCAGCTACTCACCTTCATAGGCGCAGAACTGGACACAAAGCAGGCCAGAGCTTTCCTTCCTCTAGAAAGAGTAAAGACCCTGGTGGCTCTGGCCTCCTCCTTCACTCTGCAGGTCTCTCGACCAGCAAGGCACTTTCTACAGCTCCTTGGCCACATGGCTGCTTCCACAGCTGTAGTGCAAGGAGCAAGATTTCAGATGAGGGACATCCAGTTCCATTTGAGAGCCTTCTGGTCTCAAAGGGAGATCCTCTAACCAAATTGGTCCCAGTAACTCGATCCCTGATCCAGGCCCTGCAGTGGTGGCAGGATCAGAGCAATGGGGTTCCTTTCATCCTCAATCTCACTCCTTGACCCTTACTACAGATCGTCCCTCTTGGGATGGGAGCTCACATGGGCGACCTCACCACCCAGGGATTGTGGTCCCTCAGGAATCTCTGCTCCACATCAATCTGTTGGAACTCAGAGCTGTTTTTCTAGCACTTCAGGTTTTTCTGCATCTGTTCAGAACAAAGTGGTACAGGTCAGAACAGACAACACCGCTACAATATGGTACATCAACAAGCAAGGGGGCTCTCGGTCTTGACCTTGTGCACGAGGCGATGAAGTTGTGGTCTCTGGCTTATTCCTGAACACCTCCCTCATGGCAGTTCACCTCCCAGGCAAAGACAATGTCTGGCAGATGCTCTCAGCAGGATTTCCCAGGGCCATCACAGATGGTCACTGGATCCCCTAGTACTGGGGTTGGTATTTGCCAGGTGGGGCACCCTCAGATAGATCTTTTGCAGCCCCAGACAATCACCAACTTCCGCTTTTTGTTGCAGGCCCCCAGTGTTGGGATCAGTCCCTCTGGATGCCTTCCTTCTCGATTGGGAAGGAAGTTCCTCTATGCCTTCCCCTTCCCTCTCTTGTTCAAGGTGCTAGTCAAAATCAAATCTCAACCTTGCAAGATGATTCTGATTGCTCCAGATTGGGCCAGACAGCCCTGGTATCCCTCCTTCTGTCCTTAGCAGTCCACCTTCCCTGTGTCTCCCCAGGAATCACAATCTGTTAACCTGTGCCCAGGGAGGTTTGGTATCGAATCTCGGATCCCTCAACCTCAAGGCCTGGCTATTGAGGAGTTAGAGTTTGCTGACCTACACCTTTCTCAAGGTGTACCGATATCTTGAAAGCTTCTAGAAAGCCTTCCACCAGGGCTACTTATAATTCTAAATGGAAAAGGTTTTCCATATGGTGCTCTGGAAAGCATGTTTCCCCAGACTCTGCTGATTTGCCCACAGTCCTGGACTATATGGTCCATCTAAATACTTTGGGGCTGAGGCCAGCTACCCTGAAAGTGCATTTGGCAGCTGTCTCTGCTTTTTATTTCAGCAGGAAAGCCCTCTTCTCTTTCTGCTCACCTTGTATTCTCCAAGTTTTCAAGGATTGCTTCACACCAACCCTCCATTCAGGGACCCTGCTTCTGCCTGGGATCTTAATGTTTGCATTGCTCAGCTAATGCAACCCCCCTTTGAGCCTTTGTCTTCAGCAGAGCTTAAGTACTTGACTTGGAAAACTGTGTTTCTAGTAGCCATCACTTCTGCCAGGCACATAAGTGAATTGCAAGCTTTGTCAGTGGAGCCTGATTTTATCTCCTTTCACAGAGATAAGGTAGTCCTCAGGACTAACAGGAAGTTATTGCCTAAGGTGGTTTCAGATTTCCACCTTAATCAATCTATATCTCTTCCAGTGTACTTCACTGACCATTCCTCCTCCTGGCGGGAGGCTGCACAGTTTAGATGTAAGAGAGCCTAGTTACTACATAGAGCGTGACCGAGGGTCACAGGTTTGACTCCTCCAACTGTTCCTCACTTATGGTGAGGTTGGTAAGGAAACCTGCCACTAAAAGATCCATTGCCAGGTGGATTGTCTCTTGTATCCAATTTTGCTGTCAAAAACTGGGTAAGGTTCCCCTTCAGGCCTGAGGCTCATTCTACCAGAGGTACAGCTACGTCCCTAGCTGCTGCCAGGGACATCCTATCTTAGAGATATGTCAAGCAGCTACCTGGAAAACAGTACACTTTCACCAAGCATTACTCCCTGGACATCAGGCTGGGAGTGATGCTCTGTTTGCACAGCTGTGCTTCAGAGCCTATTTCCTAAGTAGGTTCTGTCCCTCCTCCATGGAGGTACTGCTGTGTAGTCTGCATATGTCATAATATAGCAAGACTTCATGTTGTTTGAAGAAAAAATTACTCACCTTAGTAATGTTGTTTCTTCTAATGGAGTCTTGCTATATTATGACCGCCCTCTTGCCTGCCCCTCTCAGAACCTCTGTTTGGGATGGGTGGGCAGTGCAGTGTGGCACTTAGTGATGCCCACCTTGTGTTTTCACCCTTTTGGGGTGTTGGGTGTTGTATTTTATTTTATTTTATTTTTTGGATCCCTGACTTGAGTCTTTGTTTTGGGACCAGAAAAATTGTTAATATTTTAGTAGCCAGTTGGCTAGTGTGGGTTTACAGCTTCCACACAGAACCTTGGTGAGTTTTGCTCGTAAGATCTGACAGTTTCAGTTTGAAGATCAACAGACAGAGTTTTTCAACCGAGCTCGCTCAAGATTCCATGCCTAGCATGGAAGTTAACTCTTTCACCTCCGGAGCAGTTCTAAGGCTGGGACAAACTGCATATGTCATAATATAGCAAGACTCCATTAGAAGAAACATTACTAAGGTGAGTAATTTTTTCCTCTGACTTCTCTGCTATTCAGTCTTGGCTAACAGAGAACAAACTCGCTCTTAAGATTAGCAAGACTCACTCTATGCTTTTGGATCGCTCACCAAACTTAAAATAAACCCTGATGCCCTAAAATCACCTGTGCGGATGGCTCCACTCTGAGCAGCACTAAATCCTTCAAATATCTGGGCATCACTCTGAATGAATCCCTTAACTTTGACTTACATAACCAACACCTGTAAATCTGTTAATGCAAGATTAGGTGGTGCCTACCGCACTACTATGCCCTTACCCCTTTGGCTAGACTAGCTGTGGCCCAAGGCTTTCTGCTTCCGCCCTGGCTTATGGGTCATCACGTATCTATCTGCCTCAAAATCCTCCCTCCACAAGTGGACACCACCTATAACAATATCTGCCGTTATGCCTCTGCATCCCCTCGTTTCACACACGTTGCCAATTCTATTCTGACCTAAACTGGCCTTGCCCTCTGGCCATCGGCTCAATCCCATAGGTCACTTATAGATAACACTGTCCCGGTACTGGTATCCCATCATCATCTTTCCATGGCTCCTCCACTCTCACCCTCTTTCCTATGGGCTCCATCGGACCCAGCCCTTCCACATTCCCAGATGTAAACTAATATGGGTACACGCTATTGCACACATATGGCCCCAAAATACTGGAACTCGTTACCTCCAAATATTCGTGGAGCACCAACCCACACTAGCTTTAAAACACGGCACCAGGGCCATCTGCAAACTATCAGCCAATGTACCTGTTTTAATCCACCTTAGACTACATCATCTCTCCTCTCTTTCATTATACTACCTGCCTCTTCTCTGTCCCCACCTCCCTACTACCTATCTCTCATGTTCTGTTTTCTCTCATCCCCTCGTCTTTCTCCCACATCCCTCACTCTCTTCCTCTCCTCTCCCATCTCATCCTTAGTTTGGTTCTTACAGTACTTTGCTGTGTAGTAACCTTTATTTTGCAAATGCCTGTCTAAATTGCTGTTGTAACTTTAGTTGTGTATTTTACCTGGTGTTTTCCTGTTTTGCCTCTACTGTAACATTATCTCTAATATTTCCAATGTGACCTACTCTTTGAATTAACTGTTCATTTGTATGTTGTTGCTTACATCCTCACTGTGTGCACCAATCTCATGTGCTACGTCACATGTACGCTCATTTTGTATATGTTTAAACTGTCTTTCCCCTGGTCGTGTTTTGAAAATAGGCATTGCTATGCTCACGCACTCAGCTGGTTACCAAAAGCAAATAAATAAATAAATATTTTCCTGAATATTCTAATCCATTGGGGAGAGGTGGTCTTGCTCCATACTTTGGATGTACATAGGATTTGCGGTACTACACAAACCGCACAAAGCCTTTCCGGAAATCTGAACAGTTGTTTGTTTCATTCGCCACCAAGAAAGAGGGCACTCCTGTTTAAAAATAGTGTTTGTCAAGTGGTTAGCAAATTGCATTGTTTATTGCTACCTGCAAGTACAACAAACCCTTCCGGGAGTAGTCAAAAGGCCACCCACCAGAGATATGGCTGCCTCAACGGCTAGCTTGTGAAATGTCTGCTTAAGCATCCGTGCAGCTGCCACCTGGAGATCCTTTTCGGGGTATCTCAGTCATTAGGTACCACCATAGGGACTTCACCATCAGTGACTGGGGAATCCACAGAAGATTTTCAGCAGTACAACTCAGGCCACCCACGCCCGTCGACTGCCGCCACCGTCACCAACCCCATATAGGCGTAGGCAGCCCTGCGCCTCCTCAGTTCTTTCCCCCGCCAACATGCAAGTTATAGTCACTGAAAAAGAGCCATTGCAGTATTCAGAACTTTCGCCCACGGCCACCTTTTTCTACTAACGCTTTTAATCTCTTACAGAGATTTATTTGTTTTTCTTTATGTTGAGAGTTGCTCTTCTTCTCTCCTCCGTCGCTGCAGCTGCGGAAAGAAGATTGCCTCCAATGATGAGCACTCAGTGTGTGTTTGCTGTCTTGGGCCTGACCACGACTCCTCAGATTGTGAGCTCTGCCAGCAGTTTAATCAAACCACCCTTAGGCGACCCAGAAAAGCACAAAGGCTCCTTGTGAAATAGCAGATAGCCAGCTCCGAGTCATTGTCTTTGGGGCACCTTCCACCAGTCGCCCTCCAGGTCCAAGAACTCCATTGCCTCCCAGGCAAAAGACAAGACCTTGAGGAAAAGTCACAAAAGACCAGGATTACGACCACTGCCCTGGCAGCCATCCCATTCCCCATCGGCCTCTCCTCCTAAGGGGACTCTTCATCACCGGCTGGTGCCCCAATGAAGAGGCTCTGTTGTCCAGGTCCTGGTTCGCCCAGACCCATACCGACAGCCGCTTCTGCCCCCTTCTCAGGGCACAAAGCCATCGACCTCCAGGTCATCGGCCCTCCTCTGTCATTGACAGCCACCCTTCGGTTCCGCTCCCTCACAGAAGGCCGCAGGCTCGTCAGGCCTGCAGTCAGTGCCGGAGGCCCTCCGACCGACTTGTGGACTTGAATAAAGTTCTTCTCCATTTCACTAATGTTATTGTGCAGCAGTTTGCTTTCTTTAACAGACCACCAGTCCATCGCCAACGCCTTTGACATCAACTATCCCTGGCCCAGGAGCCAGCCCGTCCTGCCATTGACTGTGCTTTCAGCGGACCTCAAGGAAGAGTTCGATGTCAAAGAGCAGTACCATCCTGACCTCATGCTGCCAGATGAGGTAGAGGAGGAGGAGGGCCAGTACTATACTTCTGACAAGTTTACTGCTGCCTCTGTTGGCAAAGAATCTGTCAAGCACACCCCCAGTTCTCCACCTGAGGATGCTTCTTTCTTTGGCATCATGAAGCTACTGTCTGCCACTATGGGGTTCCAGATATAGGAGGAGGAGGAGGATGCTCAAAAGGGATCAGGTGGACTACCTAGAAATTTCAGAATCTCCACCCAAGATTATCCTCACCTGCTGCCAGCCCTTACATAAGCTACCACTGCTGCCTGGCACAGGCCTGATATGGTGCCATCTATACACGCAGGGCTGATGAGCTTTACAGTGCTCCTCAGGGCATTCCATTCTTGGCTGCCCAGGCTGAGACCGATTCAGTTGTCATCAAGGCAGCACATGATAGGTGTAGGTGCCCAAACACCTTGGCTTCTTGCCCCGGACAAAGAATCCCATAGGATTGATCTTTGGGGCAAGAGCATGTATTGCCTCATCTACCCTAGGCCAGAGGATTGTTAACTACCTTTCTCACATTGTGAAATTCCAGAACACCAATTCTAGGAAGGGCAAAGCCACTGCCCAGGCCCTTCCAAAGATGCCCAGAAGCAGGAGCTTCTGCATTGCTTTCAAACGGCAGAGGATGTTGGCAAGCATCTCTTCAGGGCCATTTATGACCTGTCGGACACGGTTGCCACTGGCATTTGCCTCACGAGGCACTCATGGCTCAGGGTGTCTAGTTTTGTAGCTGATGTGCAGAATAAGGTACTAAATGCACCTTTCAGTGGCATCAAGCTTTTTAGTCCTGATGTCCAGGACCTTATCAATGATCTGTAGACCTCTGGGATGGCCCTTAATGCTGTGCTCTCCTCTACCACACCCAGCACTGCTCCCTGGATATGCAGGACGCCACCTGCACATCGCAGTTTTCCTCCTCACAGGAGGTTTCTCCACTTTGCTTTCCAGGAAGAGCACTACCAGTTCAAGATATTGCCCTTTGGCTTATCCTCTGTGCCACATGTCTTTACCAAGTGCTTGGCAGTGGTCGCAGCAGCCCTCAGGAGGGAGGGTCTGTATGTCTTGCCATGTCTGGATGACTGGTTTCTCAAGGCTCCATCCAGGGAACAGATGCTTCGGACCCTGGAGCACACTCTTCAACTGTTTTAGTCCCTGGGCATAACAATCAGTGTGCCCAAGTCTGTCCTTATACCGTCCCAAAGATTACAGTGTATTGGAGCAGTTCTGGACTTCAAACAGAGGAAAGCATTCCTACCCAGAACAGGGCAGAGTGCCTCATAGCTCAAGCTCAGGAAGTCTCTCAGAACCGTGCGTCCCTGCCAGAGTGTACCTCAGGCTGTTGAGTCTAATGGCACCCACCATTCCATCATACCTTGGCCAGGCTCCACAAGGCACACTCCAGTGTGGACCTCAGAGTGCAGTGGGACCAGTGTAACGGACAAGCTGGACCAATTAATCCTGGTTTCCTCCCCTTTCTACAAAGAACTGCAGTGGTGGATGGACCCTCGCATCTCCTTCAAGGGGTCCCTTTCAGGTCATTTCCTGCATCAGATTCTAACCACAGATGCTTTGGGGCTGGGCTGGGAGCACATCTGAATCCCTTTCTGACTCAGGGGCTCCTGGTCAAGGTGGGCAACCACCCTTCACATCAGTGTCCTGGAAATTAGAGCAGTGCTATTTGCCATGCAGGCCTTCCAGGCCAGCTGCTGGTGCAGTCGGACAATCTGACTTTGTCTACTATATCAACAAGCAGAGCAGGACCCTCATACCCCCTTTGCAGGAAGGCCATAAGAGTGTGGTACTGGGCACTAGAACACAGCCTGACACTCTCGGCAGTCCATGTACCAGGCATTCTAAACTGCCTGGCAGACAGTCTAAGCAGGACTCAGTCCAGCATGCACGAATGGAAGCTTCTCTCATCCATAGCAGAAGATCTGTTGACAGATGGGGTCATCCAGAGTTGGACCTTTTGCATCCCCACTCAATGCAAAACTGCCCATTTTCAGCTCGCTAGATCCCGGGCCTGGAGTTTTCTGGTGAGATCGTTGTCCCTCTCCTGGAGAGTGTAGATTTCTGTCAGCATTCCCTCCATTTTCACTGATAGAGGTACTGATCAGGCTGCAGATGGAGGAGCCACCATGATCCTGGTAGCTCCATTCTGGCCCCACCAGATATGGTTCCCTCTACTTCAGCAGCTGACTGAGGAGCCTCCAGTTCCTCTGCTCCTTTGCAGGAATCGGGGACCCTAGTCCATCCCAGTCTAAGGTCCCTCCATCTGCATGTGTGGCTCCTGAAGACATAACCATTGCCAGATTTGGGGTCTCTAACAAGGTAGCGGACATAGAAACATAGAATTTGACGGCAGATAAGGACCGCTTGGCCCATCTAGTCTGCCCATTTCCTACCTAATGCATAGGCTGCAGATCCTAGTTAACCAACAGCCTACTTCCTCCTACCCCCACTAGAATTGCCTTATGTCTGTCCCATGCATTCTTGAATTCCTCCACTGTTTTTGAGTCCACTACCTCCTCAGGAAGGCTGTTCCGTGTATCCACAACCTTCTCCTTGAAAAATACTTCCTCACATTACCTTAGAGACGTCCGACATCTTAGTGGCTGCCTGCAAACCTTCCACTCGTGCTACTTACACCATGTAATGGAAGCGGTTTGTCATTTGGGCTGCCATGCTTCCTAGACCCTTTCACCTGTCCTGTTAAACATGTCCTGGACTACCTGATTTCCTTGTCTGAGTCAGGGCCGCGTGTTCCTCCCAAAGTCCACCTTGGCTCTTCTCTGCCTCCATGAGCCTGTGGGTGACTGCACGGCTTGCTCCACTGGATGTCTCCCACTTTCCTGTATCTGAACCCCAATCAATTCCCTGTCCCGGCTTGGGACTGAATTTTATTTTGGAAAAGTTGACCATCTCCTTTTAAACCAATTCGACTTCTGTTTGTGCTTTCTGTCTTGGAAAGCATATTTTTAGTTGCAATTACTTCTGTGAAGGATTTCAGAGCTTCAGGTCCTCTGGTGTGATGAGCCTTATTTGATTTTACAAAGATAGGGTGTCTTTGTGTACAAATCCCTACGTTTCTCCTAAGGTGGTTTCTGAGGTCACACTCAATCAATCAAGTCTATCCACCTTCCTGTTTATTTTCCTGAGCATGCCAATCCAGGAAGTACTGCTCCATACGTTAGATGTCTTAGAACTTTGAAGTATTGCCTGCTTTGGACTAAAGAGTCCAGCAGGTTGGAAAGCAATTGTTTTCTTTCGCCCCAGGTAGAGAGGGCACTTCAGTTTCTAAGCACTGTTTGTCCAAATAGTTGGCTAATTGCATTGTGTTCTGCTACAACAAGTATGGCAAAGAGTTGCCTGGTACTGTTAAAGATCATTCCACCAGAGGGATGGCTACCTCGGTGGCTTGTTTCAAAGGGGTCTCAGCTGCTAATATTGAGTACTGTCCACACCTTTACAAGTATTACAGTTTGACATTGCTTCAAGGGCCCATGCTGCTTTCGGCGGTCTGTCCTGCAAGGTCTCCTGTCTTAAGTTTATGGAGTCCTCTAATGGATCAGTTTCAAGGTTTTCTGTCTTAAGTTTAAGAAGGTCCTTGACTGGGCAGGTTGTTTCATGTCTCCTGTCTTTTTTTTTTTTAATTTCTTTATTTATGCATTTTTATAACTGAAATACATTCAAGACACATTCACACATCACATGTAGCTCATAACAGAGGCAATTTCATATGCAGGATCTTATATTTCCTTGCCTGTTAGTACATATCATCAAAGGTAATGGTATTCTAAGCTAATATCGGACTTAATATTTAATGTAGTTTAGATTAACTATATATATATGGGTTCAGGTTTTTATTGACTCAATCTCATTACTTCACCCTTCCTTTCTAGCTCCTTAGACAAGCGGAGATATCAGGGGCTATGGTATAAAATCAGGCCTTTCCCTGCCATGTAAAGGACCCAGCATCTCCACAACAATTCAAATTGGGCCCTTTTATTCAGAGAAGCTGTCAAGGCCTCCATTCTGTATATGTTTATCATAATCTCCTGCCATTGGCTTATGGTGATGGGAAATGTGACTTCCAACTTCTAGTTATTGCTTTCTGAGCAGCTAGAAAATCAAAATCTGGTAGTGGATGGGTCCTCACACTCTTCTAGCATTTCTATAAGCAAGAAGCATGTGGGTGAAATTGTTATGTCTGTTGAAAGAATTAATCCCAGGGCCTGTTGCAACTCCTGGATGAAAGTGGACACCAGTGGACAGCTCCAGAGCATATGGAGGTAAGTTGCCGCACTTGCCCACACCCCTCAGCATTCTACTTCTCCCTCAGTTGAAGCCGACCCGAATATTTGGAGAGCGAAAGTACCTGATGAAAATTTTCCAGGCAAAATCTTGCCAACTAATTGCTGCTAAACCCCAGTGTATTGTAGAACGGGCCCTATTCCAGACTTCTTCCTGAATTTGCCTTCCCAGGTCCCTTTCCCATGCTCTTTTATATAGTTCGTGGTGTCCCTTTCCAAGCCATCAACTCCCTATACAGAACAGTTATCATATGGACCTTGATAGGTGTTCTCTCTATAGCCTGTTTCAGAAAAAAGGCAATTTGGGGAGGTCCATCCATCTCTGATTGAACTCCAATAACAGCTCTTTACCAAGTTCCTGACTTGAAAGAATCTAAATCTATCCTGCCAGGAAATGCCATACTTGTGGACAAGCCCTTCAAGGGACAATCTCCCTTCTTCCACAAAATGCCATATTAGGTGTAGGCCTCTCATCTCCCACTTCCTAAATCCACTGTCCCAACTCCGGGTGAGAAGGAGTCCAGATATGGAATAGAGAAAATAAGAATTTCCAGTTGTTGGTCCTTTTATCACTCAGTATATTATGCCAAATCTCTATTGTAAGTGCTGTAAGGGGCTTTCCTGTCGATCCAGGAGAGGCTCCCCTTGTTCCAAGCAGTAGGTTATTTAGGTTACATGGGTGCCTCTTGGAACTCCGCCTCTTTCCACGTGGCCATATAGCTTATCCAACCAAAAAGGCTGTTCTCAAATGTGATGCATAATAATAAAGTTTAAAGTTAGGTAGCGAAAGCCCTCCCTCTCTCTTCGGAATCTAGAGTACTGAAAGTCGGACCCTTGGTCTAAGTGGGCCCAAAGGAATCAAGAGACTACTCTGTTTAAGAGGTTGAAATATGAATCTGGGACCCTAATCGGGATGGTTTGCACAGATATAGAAATTTAGGAGAATTATCATTTTTATGGCCTCCACCCTCTGGGTTAAGGAAATAGGAACTGATAACCGTAAGTCTAATTCAATCCTGATATTCGCTAGGACAGGGGAGAAATTAGCGAGAATAGGTTGTCAAACTGGAATCCCAATCTTACTCCTAAATATTTAAAACTGGTCAAATTCCACTTGAATGGGAACCTCTGTTTAATATGATCGGATGGGACATACTGTTTAGTTAAAACTTCAGTCTTAGATAGGTTCAGCTTGTACCCAGCTAGACTGCTAAATTCTGATAAAACATTCCATAGCTTTCCTAGGACTGTTCTGGGTCTCTGAGGTAGTTTAGGAGGTCATCAGCGTATAAGGCTAGTTTATGTAACCTCCCACTAACTCCACCCCAATTTCCTCCTCCTGTCTCTCCGACTGTGCTAGCGGTTGAGATATAATGCAAAAGAAGAGAAAGAGGGGCATCCTATCTTGTACCTCTTTGTAATGATATTGGTTGGGAGATAGTACCATTAATTTTTATATATGCTTTTGGTTTTGTATATATTTTGGTTATGATCTTCACAACGCCTGAAACCCAAATCTTCTCAGTGTCAATTTCAGAAAGTCTCATGCCACCCAGTTGAAGGCCTTCTCAGCATCCAAACTTAAAATCTTGCAGGGGCCCCGACCCGGCATGGCTCATTACGTGTAGGGTTCTTTTAATGTTGTCTTGTGTCTGCCTACACAGTATGAACCCTGTCTGATCATTATTGATCAGTATGGGCAAGATCTCTTCTAGTCGCTTTGCTAAAATTGAAGAATATAATTTATAATCTATATTCAACACTGATATCGGACGGTAGGACCAACAGTATGTTCGTCTTTCCCGGCTTATGAATACTTGAAATTACTGCATAATTCCAGGTATCTGGTATGTCTCCTCTCGCTTGTGCCCATTTACAGGCTTTCAGTAAGGGACCACTTATCTCCTTTTAAAGAATTTAAAGAATTCAGGGTGTACCCATCCGGCCAGGTGCTTTTCTTGTTTTCAATCTTGATTGCAGCCTCTAATTCCAATGAGGAAATGGGTCTGTCAGAGTAACTTTGTGTTCTTGTGTTAGCTCTGGAAGTTTCAGTTTTTAAGTGGTATTAATTGGATCATTCTACCGACTGTTCGAGCTGTATAAGTTCCTATAAAAGTCTCTAAAGCCCAGGAGGATTTTCTCCCTTGACTTCACAATTTTACCGATTTAGGGTCTCTAATTTGCATGACTCGCTCTCTGCATTCTGAGTCTATGGGCTAATAGGCGTGAGGCTCTGGGCCCTGATTCATAGTATCTCTGCCTCACTCGCTGTAGTGCCTGTTCCGTTTAATGTCAATAATTCCTTGTATTTGTTGTCTGACCTTTAGTATTTCTGATTGTACGAGGTCTCCCCAGCCGCAGCCTGCTCCAACAGATTGTGAGCTGTGTTTGAAGATGTTCCATTTTTTATTGTGTCTGTTTTTAAAATATGCAGCATATTTAATGCATTCCCCTGAACACTGTCTTAATAGTGTTCCATATTATAGTATCAGGAATTTCTGTGGACTCATTGTCTTTCAGAATTTGCATTAGTCTGGGCTTGGCCATGTCAGTAAAGTCTTTCAGATTTAGCAGATAGTTATTAAACTTCAAAGTGATCCCCCCTCTTAACGTCCCACTTGAAACCATAGATACCTGTGCATGATCAGATAGCACCGATGGAGTGTGTCTGCAATCTATGATCTGGTCTCGGTGTTCACCTGAGACCAGAACATAGTCAATCCTGGCATAAGAACCATGTGGTAATGAGTAGTGGGTATAATCCCCTTTGCAGGCATTTTGGTGTCTCCAAGCGTCTATCCAAAATGCACCCTTCAGATACCTCTTGACTAGCTTACCTGCTGGTGTCAGGCTACAATTTTGTTTTGGAGGTATCCTGGGGTCCCATATCTGGTTCAGGTCTCCACCCACCACCAGTGTTCCCACCTGGTAGTCAGAAATTTTGCAGTAGGGAACTAAAGATCTCCTCGTGGAGCGGTGGGGCATACAGAGAGACTAAGGTGATAGGGGTACCATCCAAGTTACCACTAAGATAACTAATCGCCCCTCTGGGTCCATATAATTATTAGTTTTCTGAAATGCAGTTCCCTTAACCACCAGTATCATGCCACCCTTCTCTTTCCTCCCTTATAGGAGGCTGCAGCTACTGTGTCAAAGCCAAATTTTGCCAATTTCAGATGTTCAGTTTTGTTGAGATGCGATTCTTGCAGTAGGATAAGGTGGGGTGCTCTCTCTTCAGGGCCGACATGACTTTATATCGCTTTACTGGATTATTTAGCCCGTTTACATTATGTGAGATGATTTTAATCTTTTGCTATCTGCCATTTATATACATAAAGATATTAAGTCCTAAGCATGGGAGGACAGTCTTCTCTGTGTCCCCTTTTCAATTATTTTCCACTGAATTTCTCCCCATCCTTCACCTCTACCTTTCCCTCAGGTATGATACTGAGTGCAACAGGCCCTGGGATTTCACATGATAAGTACAGCCATTTTGTCTCTGCAACCATCCAATATATCTTAAAACAGACATCCGAACAACCACAGTAACATAACACACACACTATAACCTAACTCAGAAGGTACCTTTAACTGAATAACTAGTACCTTCTGTGGAACATTATTTACATTATGACTCCCAAGGTAGGGGAGCAGAGTGCTCTGCTCTCTGTAAAGTCAGTAGGATTCACTTGATTAGAGGAAGGAGCCACAAAAGTAGCCCGTTCCTCCTGGACTCCACAGTAGTTGAGTCCTTGCTAGTTGTCGTGGCAAATCGTCATCAGCACGTGAGGCTGACAGGAAATGTAGTGTGGGTGTGTTTACCACTCCCGTCTACTATGTCTAATGTTAGACTTACCCATCCGCCTATCTGTCTCCCTGCCTACAATCCAGACTTCTAACTACTGAATTTGCAATAGAGATCCCCAATATCCAAAGTAATTTTAGTTTGACCATATAACTTGCGGGACCTATTTCTCAGCTCCTTCAATATAGTATCGAAAGAAAGCTCATGCCATCCTTTATTTGAGGAAGGCCAACCATTCACCTCACTCTAACACCAACACTGTCCAGTAGTGGAGTCCCCCACCCGTCTCCCTCTCCCGGTGCAAATGGGTGAGCTTACTGAACAAATATGTCATTTTTCCATTTAGGGTTTCCAGCTCAGTATTGACAGCATGCTCCCATATTAAATTGAGGAGGTTAAACTGGGGGAGGCCCCCACACCCCACCTCGTGGCTTATGATTTACGAGCAGAACTCCTCCCTCCTATCCAGTGGAAAAACCCCATCCGTTGATCTACAGTGTAGTTTCCTTTTCATAGGACCATCGAGCTGAAGATCCCAAGCTTGACACAGCTGCCCCTGCCATGCCTGCCTGGCTGAGCCTCCAAATCCAATACCCCACAAACCCTCTGTATCCTGCACCTTATAAGAAGAGACCCGTCCCTGCCTGTCCGGTCCAAATTCCCCAAAGCGCCCCCGTCTTTATTAAGTCTCTACCCTACCCTCTAGACATAGAATTTCATGCCACGAAATAACAGCTCGTCTTTTTACCCATAGGCCCATGGGAAAGTGATCCATACGAGAAGCTATCAATAAAACTCGCTCATAAAGCCCATCTTAGTACCAACTCCTATAGGCTATCTGGACTTCCATTCTATGGTCTTGCCCTCCATCTGCCACCCCCATTCGCCTCCCCTCCCCAAGCGCCCGCCCACCATCCTTCCTTCCCCCTTTATCTCGTATCCAGCCCACCTCCTTCCCCCATCCCAGAAGAGAGCAACCAGACTCCTACCTCCACCCATCCACTCCCCTTTAGCCCATCAAACACCCCACCAGCTTCCCCTTCCTCCCGCCATCCCTCCTTTCCAGTTGCAAACCCTCTTCCTCCCCCCTTCTCGTTACTGCCTCCTATCCGTGAACTTCTCGGTGCACATTGAATACTGTACCAGACATTATAGAAAGTAAGTCGTAACATCGAATAAGCAACAGTCCATCCCAAAGCCCCTGAATCAGGAAAAGGGGTATGTTAGAGCAACAGACTATGAATCCAGCAAGAAAGTTCTCACAACTCCTGCTCTTACTTTCATGTATTTAAGTCTGTTGATGTAGCGAGTCACGGGACTCTGTCTTTCGTTAGGTGGCCCAGCATCCTCTTAATGTCCTTAAGGGTATTGTCCGCTGCCCTTCCTTCACGATTATCCTTGTAGGGGCTACTCACGCGCCATGGGTTCTGTAACAGCTGGTGCAGCTCCTTGCGTTTAAGCGGGCATTATGATTTCATGTCCACAATCCTTAAAGGCCTTTAAGGCCTCCTCCGTCAGTGATATATTTCAGTGTCTGAATCCCAGCATACTCGAAGTTTAGCTGGATAAGGGTCTGGAATTTCACCTTTATTTCTCTTAATTTTTTAAGAGCGGAGCATAGGCCTGGCGTTGCTGTTGGATTATTTGGGGTAGTCTTGGTGAAAATGAGCCTGGCCCCATTATATTCCACCCGGCCCTGTCTTCACGCTGTTTTAATATTTGTTCCTTGTCTCGATAGCTCGAAATTTCCTGATTATTGAGCGAGGTCTGAGCTGTGGCGAGGTTGGCTTTGGCACTAATGCCCTGTGAGCACGTTCAATTTTAAGGCTTAACGCTTGTGGCAAGTCCAGGATGTGAAGCAAGTCCTCTACAAATTCACACATGTCACCAACCTCTGCTGCTTCTGGTAAGCCATGAATCCTCATATTGTCTCTCCGGGCAGGCTTCCAAGTCAAGGCATTTGGCTGAGATAGATTCCGATTGGTGTGTAATATATTCCAGCGCTTTAGAAATCTGCGTAGGTCATCTGCCGTCGATACTCTTCCTCTGCTTCAGTTACTCTGGAGTCAAGTTTGCTTAAATCGAGTGTAATTTATTGAATTCTAGTTTTGTTTCAGACCTGAATTGTTTAATTTCAGATAGTAACATTTCCAAACGTGATCTAGAAAGAATGTCCATTTCGATCTCGGTGTCACATCCAGCCATACTTTGAGGGTAATCTCTCCCTCGCGCCGAACTAGTAGGGCTCAATCCTGGGCAGTCCTGCTTCCCTTTCTTATTTCTGGAGTGGGATCTCCTTGTAGTTGTATTTCCATTACTTGATTTCTGCATATTTAAGATTACTTATCAGATCTATACGTGTGGAAATATCTTTCTGGATCGTAGGTTGGAGAGCTCCTTGTCTAAGCTGCCATGTCCCCGATGGCGTCACGGAAGTCCCATGTCTCCTGTCTTAAGCTATGGAGATCCAGCCTTCCAGAATATCTGATCTTTCTTCGGTAGGAGCTCCTGCAGCAGGCTACACCTTAAGGACTATGCCGCCAGTCACCAGGACTCCACATAGAACTTCTAGCCAGCAGTACCCAGCTGGGGCCCACCCTTTATGTTGGTCCACTGTCACCCTCTGTATAAAGGGGGTCCCCAGCCCCACCTCAATCTTTTCCTGCTGTCGACTTGTGCACTTCAGCTCCTCGAACACCTCGTTGCATCTGTCAACCACCATCTTGTGCTTCTTGTTAGCGTAATCATTTTTTCATAAAAACTCTTTTTCTTGACTCAGTTTATGTCGTCTCCATCGTCTTCCTCTACCAAGCGGACGGAAATCCAAGTGTGTCCATGCGGGTGGCAGATTCCAGCGAAAATGACCGTGCTCAGTGCCTCTTCAGCTTGGGGCCTGACCACCGCGTTAACGCCTGCCTGGACTGTGGTAAATTCAACCAGCGGACTGGGACCAGTCGCCACAAGACACTCCAGGCATACTTAATGGAGCAGCAGCTCGCTGCCCTCCAACAGCTGTCAAGGCCAGCTCTCTCAGATTCCCAATCACCAACTTCCTGTAAGGAGAAACACGCAGGAGGGAAGCACCATCACTGAAAAGAGCACAGTAGAGGAGAAACCTTCCAGTTCACATTCTAGCTAGAGAGCTGACTCTGGCCCCATGTCAAGCCTTGTTTCCTCCGGCCTGCCATTGATGAAGGCTCCCACCCTTAGCCTTTCTATGGGCGAGAGTTCTTGGGCAAGTATCTTCAGGTCCCTTCCAGAGCCTTAGGCTCTTCTAGCATACCTCGCCGGTCTAAGGCTAGGGCATCTGCCAACAAGGCTCAGCGTCTTCTGCTTCTAGTTGATGCGTCAGCTTCCGGCGCAGACACTGGGAACATTTCCACCAGGGAATGCTCCCCTGAGGGAGGTGGTCAGCGCTAAGCAAAAACCCTTACATACCCCTCAGGCGACAGACCTTCAGATAAACTGAAGGACTGGGGGCAGACACTGAAAGATAAGGTGTCTGGTGACCAGACAGGCCAGCCATCCTGCCTTGGACGCCTGCAGGTCTACCCCTCAGAGGCCAGCGTCAGGACTGTCTTCTCTGATGGATCAGCAGTCTGATGCCAGGCACCTGTCGATCAGACACCAGACCAAACACCCACTGCTCCAGTACCCGATGACCAGGCATCAGAGGACCAGATGACAGGCCTTGCAAACCTACCTAGCCCTGACGCACTCCCCAGATGTGATGCCAGGACCAAGTAATCCTCCAGATGCTCCCACAGACCCTACTGGTGTACCCCGCCTCAAGTACCAGTGGTCCCTGGCGGACATCAGACAACTTTACATAGTGGTGAAACACAGTGAAAGGGACTTACTAAAAGACCCCATCCAAACTCCCCTCCACCACAGCCTCCCACCCCAGTCCCAGACAAGGCTCCGATACGGACACTCAGTCCGACCTCCACTCACCCCCAGGAGCCCCTACTCCTAAGGGTTCGGTTCGGAGTGCTCCAGACATAGGAGCAGGCACGCCACCCTCCTCCAGATCATCTGCCTCCGACAGGAGCATATGCCGCACAGGTGTAAACGTTCAAGGTCAGCTTTTCTTCCTCCTCCAGAGCTCACTCATTTTCCTCAGGCTCTTCAGTCAGGGCTGCTCCCCAGAGCCAAAAGGTCATCGCAGTTCACCCAGGTCCACACCGGACAACCCGACCTTCATGGATGTAATGTGCCATATTCAATACCTAAACTAATGGGACACAGAGGAGTTGGACCCAGAGAGAAGAAGGCTATATACGTTCTTGGGTATGAGTGTCCCTAAACCCTTGGTCATTCCTCCTCTGGTTCCTCCCTTCCAGGACCCAACCAGACTGGCATGGGAGCACCTTTCCTCCTTTTCAGCTCTCCCAAAAGGCGGATGACCTACAAGCCCCCCTAATGCGGAGCCCTTCCTGGGAGAATCCAAGGCCAATTCCATGATCCTAACTGCAGCACAAAGGCAGGACCAAGCAGCCCAAGCAGATAAGCTTGCAGCCTCCTGACAAGGAATCTAAGCAGTTAGACCAGTTCGAGAGAAGAGTTTGACTCTTCCGCTTGTTCCATTTGATCTTTAAATTTTCTGGCACACATGGTGCTGTATCAGAAATCTCTGTGGAAGAAAGCTCTTGTTGACCCAAAACAACCAGACAGTCCGTCTCATATGGAACTTGGATGTCCTTCAGTCTGGCCTGACGTGGGAAAGCACATGTTGAGGGCATCCTACAATTCAGCGGACACAGCTGCTAGAGCTGCGGCTACTGGGATCTGCCTCCACCGCCACTCTTGGTTGTGGGTATCCGGTTTAGATAGGACCTCCAGGATTCTATCCTGACACTCCTTTTATGGATCTGTCCCTTCAGGGAGGAGGTAAAGAAAATCATAACTGATCTGCAAGAGTTAGGGAAGGCAGTGCAGTCTATACATCATAAATGTACATGTCAGACCCCAGCAGCCCAAGTGTAAGCCTTCTCGGCACCCGGGTGCCCAAAACAGAGAGACCAACAGCCCCAAGGTCCTTTTCAAGTGAAAAGGCTACCTTCCAGCCATCCTGGAAGAGTGGGCCCAGGAGTGCCAGAGATCCTCTCAGGCCGCACTGCCCACCCCAGCCACCTGTACATGACTCTCTGCCTGCCCCGCAGCAGAGTCAGTAGGGAGGCAGTAGGGTGTCAACTCTCCTCTACCTAGAAGGGTGGACCAACAGTACCACAGACATATGGGTTCTGGATATTATCAAAGGGTTATCACGCTGGAGTCTGTCAAACTTCCTCCAGACAACCCTCCACCCCCTCGATACTCTCCAGATCACACAGCCCTCATCATCAGGGAAGATATCTAGGCCTTGTTCTCAAAGCGAGTCATCAAGCCCGTTCCTCTTCCTCAGCAGGGAACTGGTATTACTCCCACTCTTGGTTTCCAAGAAGACGGGGAACTTAAGACCCATACTGGACCCGAGTCAACTGAACCAATTCACTGGACATACAAGATACCTACTTGCACATCCCAGTGTTTCCAGCTCACCGGAAATACCTTCGGTCACCTACTAAGGGGACCACTACCCATTCTGGGCTTTGCCATTCAGCCTCCTCAGCCCCGAGGGTGTTTACCAAATGTCTTGCAGTAGTAGCGCAGCTCTCAGGAGACAAGCCCACTTCATCTATCCCTACCTAGATGACTGGCTCCTAACTGCTCCCTCCAGATTGCAGTTAATCCACACCCTCTCAGGCACATTCCAGATGTTCCAGTGGCTGGGAGAACAGTCAACCTCCCAAAGTCCTGTACCTGGCACTGCCAACATCCGCAGTACATAGGGGTCATTCTGGACACAGAGCAGGGAAGGGCTTTCCTCCACCCGATAGAACCACTGGCTGAGAAATCTGGTGTCCAGAATAAGCTTCAGCCAACTTAGTCACAGCCAGACTATGTTGCAACTTCTGGGACATATGGCGGCTGCCATACCCACGGTCCTGCTGGCATGCTTGCATATGAGAGTTCCCTCAATGGACCCTAACGGCTCAGTGGGACCAGAGGTCCGACGACCTCAAACAACCCATACATATATCGAGGGCTGTTCAGCAAATGCTGTCATGGTGGCTAACTTCTCCAAATTTGGAATTGGGAGTACCGTCCAATCGGATACACCGAGCCAGATCCTGACCACAGATGCATCGGGTCTGGGATGGGGTGCTCACTTTCAGAATCACTGTACTCAGGGCACATGGTCAGACCTAGAAGTGCCCTTCAAATCAACAATATTAGAGATGAGGCGATTTTGTATGCCATGCAGGCCTTTCAGATGCACCTTTCCCAGGGTCCCCTGCTTGTTCAGACTGACAACATGTTGATGGTCTTTATATCAACAAGGGGGATGCACTCCTACCCTCTGTGCAGAGAAGCCTTGAGAGTGTGGTACTGGGCCTAGAACACGGACTAATGCTAACAGCAGTCCATGTTCCAGATGTCCAAAACGCATTGGCAGACGAGCTCAGCGCTCTTGGTCCAGGAACCATGAGTGTTGAGCTGCTTCAAGAAGTGGTGAACCACCTCTTCGAAAGATGGGGTGGACCAGAGCTGGACCTCTTCGCATCCCCGTACAATGCCAGACTGCACAATTTTGCTCACTAGATCCCAGGCCTGGTGTTTTTTGGCCAGGCACGTTCTCTCTCTGCTGGACAGGGACTTTCTTTTATGCATTCCTCCCTTCCCCTTCTTCAGAGGGTGCTGCTCAAGCTGCAGGCCGAAGAGGCGGCAATGATTTTGATAGCCCAGTTCTGGCTCGCCAGATATGGTTCCCTCTCTTGCAGCGATTGGCAGTGGAACCTCCTTTACTACTTCTGTTGTCCAGCTTGCTATCCAAGACCAGGGCACACTAGTCCACCTGGATCTTCGGTCTCTACACCTTCATGCATGGCTTCTGTAGGCCTAGCTGACTCCCGTCATGGAGTTTTACAGAGGGTCCTAGTAGAGGCAAGGAAGCCATCTACACAGGCTTAGTATGCCATGAAGTGGAAACACTTTTGCATCTGGACAGCTGCACATTCCTGGACCCTTTTTCTTGCTCGGTGAACTTTGTCTTGGAGTATCTTCTCTCGCCTCGGACTACTCTTCCATTAGGTGCATCTTTCTGCCATCTTGGCTTATCATGCATGCAGCCGTGGAGGGTAGGAACACTGCCCAGTTGGATTGCTCCCATACCATTCTCACGGGCATACTTCATTTAAAACCTCCCATCAGGGATCCTGTTCCCTGTAGGATCTTTATTTGTTCAAGTTAACCTTGCCTCTCTTTAAACCGGACACAGATTACGTAGCCGCTTTCTCTCTTGGAAGCGATATTTTTAGTTGCCTTTTACTTGGCTCGAAGAAATTTCAAAGCTTCAAACGCGTGTGTGCAAAGAACCTTATTTAGTTTTTCACATAGACCGGGTGTCTCTTCATACCAATCCTAAGTTTCTACGAGGTAGTATCTGAGCTGACTGTGAACCAGGATATCTACCTTCTGGTTTATTATCCCAGAGTATTCAAATTGGGGAGGCCATCCTTCACACTCTAGAGGTCACAGGATCCTTCATTACTACTTGGACCATACTAAAACGGTCCGTAAGTCCGACCAGTTTGTTTTGTTTCTTTGGCCCCCAGAGCACTGGGTGAAGCCTGTTTCAAAACAAACCCTGTCAAAATGATTAACCAGTTGCATTGTGTTCATCTACAGCAAGTATGACAAACTCTTGCAGGGGCCAGTCAAGGGACATTCCACAAGGAGATGGCTGAAACCTTCACAGCTATGAAGAATGTTTTGGCGGCAGACGTCTGCGCTGCTGCAGTCTGGAACTCTGTAAATACTTTCACAAGCACTACAGTCTGAACATTACCTCCAGAAAAAGAGCAGGATTGGGCCTGGCTGTGCTGCAAGGCCTCCTATCTTAAAACTCCATGGTTGTTTTCCTGCCATCCTGTTTCTTCTCTCCCCTTCTGGGACACTGCTTGGGACTCGGTCCTTAATGTGTAGCCTGCTGCGGAGCTGCTACTCAAAGTAAGATAGTACAGTTATGTAGGAACTTAACAGCAGATCTTTGGAGAAGAGGCTCCTGCAGCAGACGCTGCTTTACCCTCCATCCCTCTATACTGTTTTTCCCTCCTGGGAACTTTCGGTACCTGCCTCAGCTTCCTCCTGCTGAACAACCTCTGGGTCTCCGCGGGTGAACTGAGGTGGGGCTGGGACCGCCCCTTTATACAGAGGGTGACACCGTGGGCGGATCAACATAAGGGGTGGGCTCTAGCTGGGTACTGCTGGCTCGAAGTTTTCAGTGGAGTCCTAGTGCCTGGTGGCATAGTCCTTAAGGTGTAGCCTGCTGCTGGCTCTCTTCAGATCTACTGTTATGGTAAGTTCCCACGTAACTGTACTGTCCTACTTGTCACTGCTTGGTACTGTTCCTATGGTGGTACCTGATGACTGAGTGTGACAAGCTGGCTGGTAGATGGAGAGGCAACACACTGGGTTTAAAGTTCACAGAGGAAAATGCACTTTTATTGCTTCAAATGTAAGTTGTTGCTCCAGAAAAGCATAATCAGTCAGTTCAACTTCTCCGGCCTGGTCAGGTAACATAAAGGTTAACTCAAACAGTTCTTTCAGGCTGACTTGACAAAGGAATCTTTCAACCACCTATGTGGGCCAGCAGTTTTGAATGCACAGCCTCAAATAAAACACAGACGGTTTTCCTTTTGCCTTATTTATAGGCTGTTATCAGTAGTACATTCCACTCACTGTTTTTGGCCCAGCTGGCTAGACTGATCCTTTACCTCAGGACTCTCTGCTCTAGAACTGGTCTGTTTCTCAACAGCAGGTTTCAAGTTTTTCCCAAAGGCTGTCTCCAAAACTTAATCATTCTCTTTGGCTTTCTGCTCTGGTTCCTGTCTCACATTCCACCCTCCATCTTGCAGGGTTCTCTGCATAGGAGTCTCTGCCCCCTGCAGCAGTTTCCAGCTTCTAACTAACTCCTTGCTGGATTCTGTCTGCCTTTCAACAATCCTCAATTAGCCACACCTGGGGAGGCACCCCTTGCCTTTTTATGTTGCAGGCCCTGCATTTCCTTAGCCTTAAACAAGAGGTTAACCTCTCCTTGTGTGAAGCACAGTTGGTCGCCCCTGACCAGTCCCTCCTGGGACAGAAAGTCCACGCTTCTGTACTGGGTCCCGCCCAGTGATGCATTGTAAAGGAAAATGGCTGGATAGCCAAGTACACCTGTTGATGTGGGGGTTGTCATCCTTCATCACCTGTAGCCACCTCAGAGGGGCATGATCTGTGACCAGGATAAACTGCCAGCCATGCAGGTCGTAGCAAAGGGCGTCCACAGCCCACTTGATTCGAGACACATTTTCTCTATCACCGCATAGTTTTTCTCCCGGAGAAAGAGTTTTCGACTGAAGTAGAGGATAGGATGTTCCTCCCCTCAAACTCCTAGGAAGCACGGCTCTAGCCCAACTTCAGAGCGTCCGTCTGCAGGATAACGGTCCTGTTGAAGTCAGGACTACGTAACACTGGCTGTCTGCACAGTGTCGCTTTCAGTTGTGTGAAGGCCTGGTCACACTGTTCTGACCATTGGACTTTATTGGGGGCAGATTTCCAGTGGAGGTCTGTAAAGGGGCTGGCAAGGGTCGAAGTGCGGTATGAACCAGCGGTAATACCCTGCCAATCCTAAGAAGGCCCTCACCTGGGTTTTGTGGTAGGTACTGACACTGCTACGGCTTGGACCTTACTGACCAAGGGTCTCACATGTCCATTGCCTATATGTACCACAAATACTTTGTTTCAGCTTTGGCCAAAGCACACTGCTGGATTGGCCATCAGCCCTGCTTCTCATAAGGACTGTAGTACAGCTGCCACCTTGGAAACATGGGACTCCCAATCAGTGCTGTGGATCACCACATCATCTAGGTAAGCAGCTGCATAGTGGGCATGGGGTCACAGCAAGCGATTCATGAGCCTTTGAAGGTTGCAGGTGCCCATGTAAGCCGAAAGGCATGGTACAGAACTGGTATAGCCCAAAAGGGGTAGCAAATGCTGTCTTTTCTGAGACTTGGTGTCAAAGGATTTGCCAGTACCCTTTGTTAGGTCCAAAGTCGTGATGTACTTGGCTTCCCTAGTCTACCCAACAGTTCATCTACCCGGGCATGGGGTAGGCATCGAACTTTGAGATGGAACTGACTCATGAAAATCAATACAGAAGCGGATAGCTCCACCTTCTTTTGGTACTAACACTATGGGGCTACACCCCAGTCACTGCTGGATTCCTCAATCACCCTCAACTCTAGCATGTCCTGTAACTCCTCCTTAACAGTGTCTCGTCGACTTCTGGCAAGTGATACGGTCCGATGCTGCACCTTCTCCCTGGCTCTGTTTCTCTATATGATGAGCTATCATCTGGGTTGTCCCGGAGGAAGGAGAAACATCCAAAACTGGCTTACCAACTCTCCTAGCTGCTGTTTCTGTTTGTGAGACCGCTGTTCTCCCATTGGGACTTGTAGCCCTAGATTCTCATCTGGCACTTGGGGACCCAGATCCACTATGTCTGATTCAGGGAAATAAATAGGTCATCCTCTGGTTCCAGAATTTCAGCAAATTGACATGGTATATCTGGGTCTCTCTTCGCCTCTCTGGCTGGCAAACTTCATAGTCAACTGGGCCCACCTCCAGGTAATTTTGTAAGGCCCCTTCCATTTGGCTAGAAGCTTATTCTGGCTGCTCGGCAACAAAACTAGTACCTGATCCCCTGGTTTATATTCCCTCAACCGAGCTCCCTGATTATAGTAGTACTCTTGTCTTTGTTGAGCCTTCACCAGATTTTCTCAGGCAAATTTCCCACCTGATCTAATCTTTCCTTCAATTGCAGGACATATTGAACCACATTTTCAGTCTTGGGGTGGGTTTCTCCCACATCTCCTTTACTATATTAAGAACACCTCGTGGGTGGCACCCATAGAGGAGTTCAAAAGGAGCAAATACTGTAAAAGCTTGGGGACCTCCGCATTGCGAACATCAGTAAAGGAAGTAACTTGTCCCAGTCCCTGACCTCAGTGGTTATGAACTTTTGAAGCATCGTTTTGGTTTTGTTGAATCGCCTCACAAGGCCATCCATCTGGGGATGGTAGATCGAGGTCCTTATGGATCTGATCCCAATAAAGTACAAACCTCCTGAGTCAGGCGGGACATGAAGTTAGTTCCTGGTCAGTCAACATTTCCTTGATGTTCCCATATGACTAAAGACCTTTAATAGCTCCCGGCTACAATTTTGGCGGAAATGCTTCACCAGGATGGCCTTGGGGTACCAGGTAGCATAGTCTACAATCACCAGAATGTATTGGCACCGCCTGCACTCTTTTCAAGGGGTCCCACTATATCAACCCAATTCGGTCAAAAGGTGCCTCCATAACAGGTAAGGGCATTGAAGGGGCCCTTGGATTGTTCTTTGGAGCTACTAACTGGCACTCCAGACAAGATGCACAATAATCTGCAACATGTTGATAAATGTCCGCCAAAATAATCTGGACAACAGTCAGGCTAATGTATTCTCTACCCCACAGTGCCCTGCCACAGGAATAGTGTGGGCGAGGTGGAGTAATTCCACTGAGAGACTCGAGGGACTAGCAGCTGATGCCGTGTATCCCTGTCTGGGCCTCCTTACTCACTCACGTGATACAGGATCCCTCTTGTAACTCAAAATGAAGATAGCGTGTTGCTCCGATTCTCATCTACCACTTCCCTTCCTGACAGCCAACTGGGTGTATACCCGACTGAGTATACCATTAGCCCGTTGTTCTTTATCAATGTCCGGCAATGTTTTAACACATCTTGCTCTGATAGGACGGCCCTCCTGGACTTTGGTTAGGTGGGTCAACGTTAGGGTTGGGCTGTGGGACTGGACCCACTTTGCCTTTGCTTCACCTCCCTCCTGTGCACCTGCCACTTGGGACCCCTTTCCTTTGCTGCCCTATGTTCTTGCTTAGATTTGCGGGTTCTTGTCTGAGCATTAAAAATCCTGGGTCCAGGAAAGGAAAAACTTCCCCAACTGTAGGTGGTTGGTCCCTCCCTTCACGACCCTGAGACCGGTAGTTACCAAGATAAGTCTGCTTTCCATAAGTCGTCAAACCATTTCCAATCTCTCCCAGTAACACCAGATAGGGTAACCCCAGGCAACCCCACCTTTATAGTCTCTGGCCCCCAGAGTAAGTATAACCATAGCACCAGGGTAAGCCTTTACATCCCCATGCACACATCGGATGGGGACGGGGTTCTGGTCCTGCCAGCATCGGGAGTTCACAAGGGCCGCCCTGACTAGGGTCTGGTGGCTTCCTGAGTCCACCAGAGCTTCCATTTCTATCCTTCTACCTTGACAGGGATTACAAATCTCGGGATTCAGAGCCCCACCCCACTGTACAGTGAATACACATCTGTAAGCGTGCAGTCTATGAAGGTACAGTCCATGTGGGGCAGTTCTTCGCAGTGACCCTTCTAGCCACACATGAGAAACATGCCCCTGTGTCTCGCTACGGGTGAGCCTCCAGGTTTAGGCAGCGAGCCCTCAGGAAATGTCTCCATGTCTACTGGTTGTCATCTTTCCCAGAGTCTGACCGTTATTTGGCCCATAAACTCCCCTCCCTACATGCCCAAGGTCCCTTTACAGTTCCAGTCAATATTTCTTCAGTCTGGCTCCTGGGACGATTCCCCATCTTCCCAGGTGGCCTTGTAAGCTGGATCACAGGGCAGAGGAGAGTTCAGCATCCAACACTTGTTCTGAGATCTGCATAGCCTCTACTAGCATGGTGATCTTCTGTTTGCGGATCTAGCTCTGAATTCCCGGGGCAGGATATTCAGAAATTGTTCCAAGATGATTAACTCGCCACCTTGGGGCCACTGGCGTCCCTTCGGGTTTTAGCCAACACCAGCACAGGTCCCGTAATTGTCCCACTGCTGGAGGTCGGCACCCGCTGCAAATTTGAAGCTCTGGAACCCCCATCGGTAACTTTCTGCATTGATGCCTAGGCAGTCCAGGATTGTTGCTTTCACCTCTGTGTACTCCCGCTGTGGTACTGTCCATAGCTCCATAGGCTGCCAGGCTTCCCGGTCAGACAGAGGCAAGACGGACAGCCCACTGGGGTCTGGAGCCATCCAGCAGCTTCCGCCACTCGCTCAAACATTACCAGGAAGGCCTCGGGATCATCCTCGGATGTCATTTTGGTCAGCATGATGCTCATCCTAGGAACCCCTGGTCCCACGATAGTCGGCCCAGCCTCACCAGTAGGATCTTGTTGCAGCTGTTGCACCAGGGACTGCAGGAGCAGCTGCTGTTGTTGTCCCAGCTGTATAAGAAACTGCTGTTGTGCCTCCTGTTGCTCTTGTTGTGCTTGTTGGGCCCATTGTTGCGCCTCCTGTTGCTGCTGAGCCAGCTAGGTGAGAACCTATTGCTGCTGAGCATGTTGTGTCCGATGCGCCTCCTGTTGGGCTTGTGTGCTTGTTGCAGCCGCTGTTGCACTTCCTGCTGCTGCTGCGCTGACTGAAAGCCTGTTGTTCAGTGAGAACTTCAGCAATTTCTCCATATCCATTTTCCAGAATGTAACTAGTCCTGCTTACTCCAGCAGGGGTTCAAATCCCACTCTCACACCTATGTGACAAGCTGGCCTGTGATAGATGGAGAGGCAACATGCTGGGTTTAAAGTTCACAGAGGAAAATGTACTTTTATTGCTTCAAATGTAAGTTGTTGCTCCGGAAAAGCATAATCAGTCAGTTCAACTTCTCCAGCCTGGTCAGGTAACATAAAGGTTAACACAAAACAGTTCTTTCAAGCTGACTTGACAAAGGAATCTTTCAACCACCTGTGTGGGCCAGCAGTTTATTCAATATACAGTCTCAAACAAAACAAATGGTTTGTGGGCTAGCAGTTTTGAATGCACAGTCTCAAATAAAACAGTTTTCCTTTTTGCCTTATTTGTAGGCTGTCATCAGCAGTACATTCACTCATTGTTTTTGGTCCAGCTCGCTAGACTGATCCTCTACCTCAGGACTCTCTGCTCTAGAACTGGTCTGTTTCTCAGCAGCAGGTTTCAAGTTTTTCCCAAAGGCTGTCTCCAAAACGTAATCATTCTCTTTGGCTTTCTGCTCTGGTTCCTGTCTCACATTCCACCTCCATCTTGCAGGGTTCTCTGCATGGAGTCTCTGCTCCCTGCAGCAGTTTCCAGTTTCTAACTAACTCCTTGCTGGATTCTCTCTGCCTTTCAGCAGTCCCTCTACTTAGCCACACCTGGGAGGCCCCCTTGCCTGTTCCTGTTGCAGGCCCTGCATTTCCTCAGCCTCAAACAAGAGATTAACCTCTTGTTTCCCAGTGTAGTGTTTACACTGTCACACTGAGATACCCCGAAGAAGATGGAACAGATTTGCAAGAACTTACCATAACAGTAGATCTTCAAGGGGATCTCAGTCATCAGGTATATTTCCCTCCCACCGTAGACCAGGAGAGGCTGTGGACGTGGCCTACCTAGACTTTAGCAAGGCATTTGCACAGTCCCACAAATATTAATAGTCAAATTAACCAGCTTGGGAGTGGGTCCCATTGTGGTAGCCTGGGTAAAACATTGGCTGGACAACAGGAAACAGAAAGTAATTGTAAATGGAGTCCACTCTGAAGAAAAAGGGGTTAGTGTGGGGTACCGCAGTGTTCAGTACTGGGTCCAGTCCTTTTAATGTCTTTATAAGTGACATTGCAGAGGGACTGGAAGGAAAAGTATGCCTCTTTGCAAGATGACACAAGATCTGCAACAGGGTTGATAGACAAGGAGGTGTGGAAAGGATGAGAAGGGACTTGTCGAGTTGGAGAAATGGTCAGAAGTATGGCAGCTTGGATTCAATGCAAAAAGTGCAAAATAATGCACCTGGGAAACAAAAACCCAGGGAAGATTACACAATGGGGGGTAGTAACAACAACAAAATGGAAAGGGACCTGGGGTAATCATATCAGATGACCTTAAAGGTTGGCAAGCAATGTGAAAGGCGGTAGGGAGGGCTGGGGGATACTGGGATGTATAGGGAGAGGCATCACCAGCAGAAAAAGGAAGTTGTTATCCCACTGTACAGACAGTTGGTGAGACCCCATCTGGTGTACTCGTCCAGTTCTGGAGACCCCATCTCCGCAGGACATAGACAGGATGGAGGCAGTTCAGAGGAGAGCAACTAAAATGGTGCAGGGTCTGCAAGAGAAGCGATACAAGGAGAGACTAAAGGAACTTAATATTACCCTTGAGGAAAGGAGGAGAGGGGAACATGATAGAAACGCTTAAGTACCTCAGTGGAATCAACAAAGCCCAAGAGGGTAACATCTTTCAGAAAAAGAGATGTGCAAGAACAAGGGGACACAATTTGAAGATAGAGGGTGGCGGCTCAGGGGCAATGTGAGGAAGTATTTTTCACAGAGAGGGTGGTGGATGCATGGAACAGCCTTCCTTAGGAGGTTGTGGAGTCTAAAACTGTGGGAGAATTCAAGAATACATGGGACAGACATAAGGCAATTTTGTGGGGGTAGGAAGAATTAGGATCTGCAGCTTATCCTCTAGGTAGGAAAATGGGCAGACTAGGTGGGCCATGCGGTCCTTATCTGCCATCAAAGTCTGTGTTTCTATGTTTCCCCTTCTCGGGTTCCTATTCAGGACCTGGCTATCTGCTCATTTCCATCACTTTTACAGAGATGGGTCCCTTGCTCTTCTTGGTTCCCCAGGGTGTGAGCCTTGCTCCTTCATCTCCGGAGGGAAAGAACTAAGAGCGCATGGGCCGCCTACACCTATATAGGGTTGGTGATGGCAGCTGACATTGACGGCACCAGTTGTACTGCTGAAAATCTTCCATGTGGATTCTCCATTCACCAACGATGAAGTTCCTATGGTGGTACCTGATGACTGAGATCCCTCAGAAATCTACTGTTATGGTAAGTTCCTACATAAGCAATAAGAGAGCGATGGGGTGTGCATTAGACAGAATGCACGGCTAGGGGGACGTGAGGTGAGGCAACGCAGGCCACAGGCCGATTAGAACTGTTCAATGCACATCTCTCGGGAGGGTTTATTGCACTTATAAAATGTGCCTGTGTATTCTAAATGGGGTTCTGTTTTAGCTGTGCATTAGAGACATCTAATGCACGGCCAATAAACCAATCAGATTGCTTGAAATACTTTTCCCATTTTATAAATAATTGTTCTTTCTGTCCACACCTTCACCAAGCATTACAGTCTGGGCATTGCCAGGGCTAATTTCAGCCTGGCAAATGTTCAGAGCCTTCTCTCCTGAGCTCTTGAGTCTGATCTCTCCTCCTCCCGGTGGGTGTTATCCTGGTGCTTCCCAGTACTGCTTGGGGCTCAGTCCTGCGGTGTGGCCTGCTGCAAAAGCCTTCCTCAAGTAAGATAGTACAGTTACATGAGAACTTACTAACAGTAGATCTTAGAGAGAAGCTCTTGCAGCAGGCCCTCTTCCTCCCTCCTTCCCGTGCTGCTCTTTTCTCTCACACTTATTTTGCCTTTCTTTTGGCTCTTGGGAAATCTCCTGGGTACTCTATTAGCTGCCCGTGCGTGGTCTCCAGCGGCAGAACTGAGGTAGGTGTGGGGACTGCCCACCTTATTGGCTAGGCTGACATCAGCTGACTGACGGTGGTGGGTGGTCCCCATAGTAGACTCTACCTAAAAGTTTTCCATGTCGTCCTGGCACATGATGGCTTGGTCCTACCGGTGTGGTCTGCTGCAAGAGCTTCTCTTGAAGATCTACTCTTACGGTAAGTTCTTTTGTAACTACTTTAGATATACAGCTTACACAGTCATGATATCACTTGCTGTCATGAGACTCCGTGAAATTGTTACTGCCTCAAATCACATCAGCACAGGCATCCTAATGAATATTTGTAGATTCTAGGGACATGGATATGATGTTCTATCCACATTGTCTGGTAGTTGCCTTTCTCCTTTAAGACTGGCCGGACGTCTTCATGCTGGTTCCTCCCACTCACCCAGGTGATAACTCCCTTAGCTCCACCCGGGACACCAGATCTTCCTTTCCACTGGAAGAAGCAGGTTCCCTCCTTACCACTCTAGCTGAGAAGGCCCTTTGCCGAATCTTCAGATTTCCTTCAAGTTATAATAAAACAAAACTTTGTCTTCAGTTTTTCTTCACGCTGACCAACATGGGCAGCGAGAAGTCTGCTCAGGTTCCAGAGTGCGGCTGCAAGCAGAAGATGTCCCGGATGGATTTGCACACCATGTGCGTGTATTGCCTGGGCCATGGGCTTGATCCCCCAGGCTTGCAATGTTGTCGTACCTTCCATTATAGAGGACTGCTGTGCCCGGCTTACTTTTGGGCCGTCTGAGCGCAACAGCACCAGCTGGCAAATCAAAGGACCCCCATCGGTGGTCTCCACAGCTGCAGGATCCGCTGAACAACTGAAGACTTTCGAGGAAGAGGCAGCCCAGGCTGTGGCCCAGTCCTCCTCAATTTCAGCCTTTTGCCACTCTCTTTGGGTGCCTCCTTCATGGGGAGTTTGGGATTTGTACTAGGCTCTCCCGACTCATGGTCAGAGCCCCTCATCGGCACACATATCTAAATGTAAAAAAGGCCAAAACATAGGATCGGAAGCGCTCTCGGGCCTCCAATTCCGCTTCTCCAGATACGACTTTGGTTGAATCTTACCCAGGCCACCAGCTACATAGTACACCCATCGAGTCAGTTGGCCGAGTGTAAAGGTCGATCTTCCAGTCAAGATTCTTCTTGAACCCGTCGACCCATTGTCGCCCATAGAGGCCGATGCATCTCTGTCCAGGACTTCTGTCCTGACTCAGACCCAGAGAGGGATGGATCAGTCCACTGACCCACCGCCTCTCCTTATCGACCAGGAACCAGAGGTGCCTTGGCTTTTGCTGAACCCCTCTGAGGCCCGTGGTCTGGTCTCATTCCCGTGAGTCAAGCAGTTGCGTCAACATCAGCGCTCCCACTCTCAATGTTCAGGGAAGCGGGTAGCGGCCACTATTCTTCCTCGTCCTCAGGTGAGGAGTAGCTTCAGCGCCAAGCTGTGTCGCCCGCTATGAGGACTTGATGTGATAGCAGCTGGTGTTTGCTAATGTAAGGAAACCCGTCCAGCTTCTACCCCAGCCATCACCTGGCTCTCTCTGCTGAGGCCGCCTTCTCAGCCTCCCGACATCTTCGCTGATCCTGGTGGAGCCGCCCCTAAACAGCAGGCATCAGTTGCTCTGACTAAAGAGGAGTCTCGGATGGCTACAGGTCTTTCCCATTGGCTGTCGTCACAGTCACCCCTGACCGTCCCAACGGAGGGTCAGTAGGGGTTTGGGTGATCGACACCCTCTTAGTTGGAGAGTTCCTCCTGCACTCTCGTCTGGTGGACACTGAGTCAGCTGGGGGTCTCTCTACGGATGAAGGCCCTACTCCTTCATGTTTCTTCTCCATCTGATATCATAATCCACAGGTCTCAAGATGGAGCCCATTCAGAAGCAGGCTTGGTACACACTTAACCGAGATCTTGGACTGGGGAGACTCCTGGGAAGCCTTCCCAGTAGCAGAGGCCATCCTTGGCCCTGCCTTGGAGCTCTGGCAGCATCCAGCATCCTGCCTCACGCCTTCAGCCTCGATGGCCCACAGGTATGCAGTTCCCACCGTTCCTCCCAGGGTTCATTGAACATCTCGGCTGAGAGCTAGTGGCAGATTCCATGATCTTACCTGAGAGGGTTCCTGCAGTAGGTCATAACATGTAGGACCGCCCCTGGCATCAGGACCGCACGCAAACCTTTCAGCATTGTCTGGACGGACCGCCACCCGGCGTCACATGACTGACATCAGCATGTCCCTATATAGTGGGTGGTCCCGTGCCTGCCTTCCATTTCTTTCCGCGTTGACCTGCGCTGGAACCTTGCGGTAAACTACGGCTTAGTCAATTGCCATCTTTTTCTTTCTTTCTCAAATTTAGTCTGATCCTTGACCCTTTTATGTCTTCTCCACCTACAACTCCTAAGACAAAGAAAAAGTGCTGACAAGTATGTGGCCCAGATTCCCCCAAGGATGGTCATCATCGCTGTCTTTACTGCCTGGGCCGAATCATGACACCTGCCCGTCCCAACTGCCAACTTTTTAACCAGGCCACACGAAACGACGACAGCAAGCTCTGGAGGCCCATCTCCTAAAAACCAGAATGGCTACCCTTCAGAAGGAGATGCAGAAACTTTGGGACACAGCTTCTTCCCCATCTTTGAGTCAAAGCAGAAGAAGAAGAAAAGACAAGGAGAGGCACAAGGAAAGGAGCACCTAGAGGACCGGGACCGATCCTCTTCTAGTAGGCCTTCAACCAGCAAGACTCTTTTCGTGCAACCCACCCTCGTAATGACCCTGGCAGCCGGGGCGACCTCCATTGCTTCTGTTGTCTTCCTTCCGATTTCAACTGGTAAGCCATCCTCCGGTACTTTCGAAGTCAGACCCAGCTCCTCCAGGGCCCGCCCGGTTGTCAGTAGCTGGACTCCCATCAAAACAACCAAGCCCACCTGACTTGAACCAATAGTCCAGTCGAGATACTCCCTCCTCCTACGCCCCTGTCCCTGTTTCGTCCAGTCAGTCGTTCATCCGAGTTTGGGCGACCGCTCAAGCGTTGTTCACCAGTCAGTGGCTGGCCGCCGTTATTCCGAGGCCCGGTCAAGCGAGCTGGCCCCACCCAGTCCCTCCTGTGGGCCCTCCTGTCCCAGGCGGATGGGACGGAGGAGGAGGAGGTACCCTGGAAGTGGTCTATCTCGCCCATTCCAGTGGTGCTTCCCAGGTCCCCCATACCCTCCCAAAGAGTCCCACACCAGATCCCATTTTCAGGGGCCCTATACTTTCGTCCCCAACACGGGTCCTTCCATCACCCAGATGGGGCACCTTCCGTCGGCTACCCCCCTCTGACACAAGGGGTGCCATGGGATACACTCATGGCTCCTCCATGGGACCTTCCTTTCAACCCCTGACACTGGGCCTGCGTCTGATCCCCGGACATCATGTATTCTGACGTATATTTCTCTTACGTCAGTTCCTCCGACAGCGACTATCCAACGTCATCTACTCTATCATCGGTATATTTCCGGTCCTTCCAAGCGACGGATCAAGACCCCATGCCAGGTTTCCATTTTTCGGGCACCAGGCACCTATTTCTCCGCCATTGGGTCCAACGATGGGACCCTTCACCTAGGCCTGTTACCCTAGGTATCAGAATCCAGGTTACCCCAACTACCAAGGGTACCCTCACCAACAGTATCCAGGTTTGGGAGCGCATTTTATCCGCCTCCGTTCAACCCACTTCCTCAACAGGACTTTGTCACTGATCTAGTCCTGGTGGAAGGATGCCAGGTCCCAACTAGTTTCTGACTTAGAACGCAGGTTACGAGTCCAGTGGTCATGCCTCACCATTCCTCATTGCTTGTCAGCTCATGGCACCACTCTGCAGGAGGTCACCCTGCCGGACTTTGGGACCCCAGAAGGAGAGGATCCTCCTGACTCTGACCACGCGCATCAGAATCCTCCTCAAACTGTCCCCGGGGCAAAGAATCACCAAATCTCCTCTGGAGGATCCCTCTTTCAGTGGGCTCCATTGTATAATCCAACACTCTTAGAGATTGAAACACAGAGGGCAGAATCCAAGAAAGCGTCAGCCGAGCACTTAGACTTAGAGGATGTCTCTCCATCCGGGTCCCTCCTTGGACAGCTCCATATGAAGATCTAACTACCACTATTCAGCAGTTACCTCTATTCCAGCTGTCCCCAAGAAGGCGGACCAATTTATCACTCGCCCAAAGGGGTCTCCTTCCGATTCCCACCCCAAGGCGGACTCCATAGTTTTAGCCGCCGCTCCATGATTGCTCAGCCACCCTAAGCACATGAGCACCTCCCCGATAAGGAATCCACTAACTGGACCAATTTGGGAAGAATATATTTTCTGCCATGCGCCCCCTACGTTCATTAAACTATGTGGCGCACATGGTTTCTTTCAAAGTCCACCATGGCCATGGAGGACCTGAGCTCAAAGAAGAGCTTGCAAAAGGCGTTGCCTGTCGAAAATTTCATGCAGGCACACTCTACGGACCACTTACGATACGGTGGCCCGCTCCTCTGCCACGTGCATGCATCAGGAGGCAGCGCCTGGTTGTGGATCTCCAGGCTGTCGCGGATGTTCAAGCAGCTATACAGGATGCCCTTTTCGGAATCTGCCTTGTTTGGAGGGATACTAAAGATATAATCACGGCCTCCAGGACAGCAGCCAGGCCCTTAGATCTGTTAAGCGATATATCAGACAGGTTCTCAAAAGAAGCAGCCCTTTCAACGCAATTTAAGCATCAAGGAAAGCAATCCGCCTCCAGGAAGCAAACCCAGAGGCGTGTCACGGGTTCTTCCTTTTCCTCTCCCCAGTCCCAAGAGCGAGAGGGTCCCTACCCTCGTCCCTCAGTTCCTGACTTCTACCAGCTCCCTCTCCTCCACCTCTAAATATGGAGCCAGTAGGAGGCAAGTTCACCTCCACATGCAGGAGTGGAAGGGCATCATGACAGGCATGGGTCCTGCAGCTCATATCAAAGGCACACCTTGGAGTTTCTGGGGTTCCTCAAACGCTTCACCGGGTCGCTCACGTTACTCCCGCACCAGGCTCCTCTGGTCGAGGAGGAAATGAGGACCCTGAGACAGAATGCAAACCCATGCCTCTGTCCCAGAGATGAAAGGGGTTTACTCCCACTTTTCCTGGTCCCAAAAGGCAGGCAACTTCAGACCATCCTGGACCTCAGCAGTCTGAACCTTTTCGTCAAATACAAAGGTTCCACATGCTGACAGTGCAGGACCATTAGCTCTGCACTGGATATGCAGGATGCCTACCTACATATTCCGGTCTTCCTGGGCCACTGCCGTTTCCTTGGTTTTGCTTCCAGGGGAGCACTTTGAGCTACATCAGTCCTTTGGCCTTTCCTTAGCACTCAGGGTTTTCACCAAGTGCCTAGCGGTAGTGGCAGCAGCCTTGCGCTGTTGGGGCATAACAGTGTTCCCCTACCTGGATGACTAGCTGTTGACAGCCCCATCCATGGACAGTCTTCTGGATTCCCTCTCGGTCACTCTGGACCTTTTCTCATGACTGGGGATCACTGTCAGTCTTCATGAGTTATCTCTGGCCCCTCCAGAAACTTAAGATCTTACTTTGAGTGGGAGCTCTTGCAGCAGGCTATCACAATAAGGACTATGCCGCGGCACTAGGACCCTCAGAAGGCTTCTCAGCTAGCAATACCCAGCAGGGACCGCCCCGATGTCTGCTCCCCGATGTCAGCCCTGGTACAAAGGGGCGGACCCAGATCCACCCAGTTCTTTTCCCGCTGCGCCCTGTGCACGTGAAGAGTTCCAGTACTTGCGCTCACAGCTCCAGCTAAAAAAAAAACTAGTTTTTCGCCTTTTGAGCATTTTTCCTCCACAGTTTTGACTGTTTTCTCTGTCTACGGCGTATGTCTTCACCGTCCTCGGTCTCCTCCTTCGGGACCCCACATCAACAAGTGTGGTTGCGGCCACCAAATACCATCTAAAGATGGCCACAAGCGGTGTGTTTTTGCCTGGTACCTGGGCATGACACTGTGGCCTGTTCGTCCTGCAAGTAGTTCACCAGCGGACTCAGATCTGCCGCTTGAAAAGAAAATGGACCTGCACACCTCAGGGAGAAGCAGAAAAAGGACAAAACCATGCGGTCCCATGAAAAGACCGTAGTCAGTCCGGCACGGTCAGGTCCGGCCTCGCTCCTGCTCGCAGCCTTCTCCCAAAAAGCCTGTGGTTCAGCGGACTCAGTTGAGCATCCTAAATCTAAAAGATCAGGCTAAGGCTGGGCCTTGGGGAGAGGCCAGCAAAGCCTAAGGTGACTCCGCTGGGGTCACCATAAAGTCCTCGGGCGCCAAGCTTCATCCCTGCCTTCCAAGGCCTCGGCGCCAGTCAAGGCAGCGCCTTGGTCGAAGGACACTCCAGCGCCCCGGTCGGTACCCGTCGTTGGTCCCCTTACCGGCGGCTGGGTGATGGGTGACGGATCTCGGCTTGACGGCGAAGGGCTGCGTCTCCATCCTAAGTCCTCCTACCCCCGGGGCTCAGAAGAAGGCTCTCATTCAAGGTCATTGTTGCGAATATTCCATTTCGGGGAAAGTGGCCTCCAATTTTTCAAAGGGCGAACTCCAGGATCTGTTTTCCTTCTGGTGGGGAGGTCAGAAGTGGACTGCCCTGACGCCTGCCCCATCACCGGTCTCGGACCCTTTGGGTGAACCACAGCCAGGAGGTGGTTCTTGCAGAGGAAGACCCCGAGGCCACCACCTACACCTCCTCCCAGGGCTTGCTGCCTTTCATGGTCCATAGACAGATACCAGCGCTCTACCAGATCAGGTAGCCGACACTGGGTCAGGTCTCACACCAGGGCTGTTCCTGTTCTGTTAGGCGGGACCGCTCCTGATGTCGATCCCCTGACCGATGTCGGTCGGTGAGTCACCGATGCTCTACTGGGGCTAGCCATAAGGATAGTTCCGGCTCAAATCACCAAGTAGCCCTTCCTCCTCTTCTTTGTCTTCTACCTCTTCCTTTTTGGAAATCGGGGTTCCCGGAAGAAGGACCAGCCCGCTTGCCTCCTGGCAGTCCCACTTTCATGGGCGTCATAGGGCATCAAACCTCAATGGTGGGACACGGAGGATCTGGATCGGGCGCACGGCGATTGGCTAAGTACCTGAGGCAAAGGAGCCTCAGACTTGGAGGTGTCTCCTCTGGTGGATACATTCCAGGACCTCACCAGAGTAACCTGGAAGCATCCGACCGGTCTCGGTCTTGGCAGTTCCAAAAATCGGACAGGCTGTACAGAGCACCGAGATGAACCATTTCTGGCTGAGCACCTCAGGCGGACTCTTCAGTGATCATGGCTGTTCATGACAAATCTAAGCAGTCCAAACACCTCAGCTTGTAGCCTCCCAATCCAGAGTCTCGTTATTTGGACCAGGTGGGCAAGAAGGTGTATATTGCCTCCACCTATTCAATAAGGTCCTGAATTTCCTTATGCATAAGGTCCAGTACCAGAATCGCTATGGGAGGCGGTACAAGAGCTGGTAAATGCCTTGCCAGACTCTGGAAAAAAGCGGAGATTCTGGACATCCTAAAATAGGGCTCAGACATAGACACTCATGTTTGCATGCCTCATACGACACTGCAGATATGGCGGCCAGAGCAGCAGTGTCAGGTGTCTGCCTCCAGGGTCATTCTCAGGGGAGTGTCTGCTTCCTTCGGCGTGCTGCAAGGCGTCTCGATTAGGGACATTTGCACTGCCGCTACCTGAAATTCAGTGCATACTGCAGCCACTCACAGCTTGACAGTGCCTCCAGACGCTGTGCTGGCTTCTGCCTGACAGTCCTTCATGGACTATTGTCTTGAGCCTCTGTGTTCAGCTTCCTCTCTTCCACCTCCCAGGGTCGATTACCTCCTTAGAGAGAGGGACTGCTTGGGATTCAGTCCCTTATTGTGATAGCCTGCTGCAAGGCTCCCACTCGAGTAAGATAGTACAGTTACGTAAGAACTTACCATAATAGTAGACCTTCGAGAGGAGTTCTTGCAGCAGTATGCTACTTTCCGCCCCGCCATCCCCCTTTGAGGTGTGCAGAGTCATCTTCGAGCCACTGCTCTGTGGTCAGGACTGGCTCAGGGCCTTGGCGGGGAACTGGGGTGAGCTGGGTCTGCCCCTTTGTACCAGGGCTGACTGCATGGAGCTGACGTCAGGGGAAATCCCTGCTGGGTACTGCCTGAGAAGTTTTCTGAGGGTCCTGTAGTGCTCAGTGTATAGTCCTTATTGTGATAGCCTGCTGCAAGAGCTCCTCTCGAAAATCTACTGTTACGGTAAGTTCTTCACGTAACTGTACTTTCCTTCCACCTACTCCCATCCCACACCACTCTTATTTCCATCTCCTTACAGCCTTATGCACACTACTCTTGTTAGGGTACACTCCGGGCAGATCTTACTTTTATGAGGAGTGATATCCCTCACCCCAAGATTGCCTACTTATCAAGTCTTTATATAATTAGTGCTGTAACCCTCGTTCCTGCACCTATACCACATTGAGTTTCCTTCTCTGAGTGTCACCAGTTCCTCATTACCTATGCAAGGAATGTCACCTCATCCTTTCAGTAATTACACCCATTGGTGCTGTATGGCAAGGGTTTTAGGCTATGTATCGCTAGGACAGCACAGTATAAAAAATAGATCTCTGCACTCCTGCTCCGATGTGCTTCAACTAGCGACAAAGGCTAGAACTTCCAAATCATCACTTGTTGTCTTGAGGAAAGTTGTGCTCCTCCTATTATTATGTTCAGGCAATGCTGAACTCAATCCTGAGTCCAACAAAAGCCCTTTCATCACCCTCAGAACTCACAAAGCTTAAAGGAATTAACTTTATGCATGTTAATGCGTGTAGCCTCTTAAAGAAACTAACCTCAATTCAGGCCTGGGCTATCCACACTGAACCAGATGTACTTGTGGTCTCGGAATCTTGGCTTCGGCCATCCACTCCTGACAGGGAGGTAAGCATTCCCAATTATCTGTTATTCAGAGCCAATAGACAAACTAGAGGTGGTGGGGTCACCATTTATGTTAGGACAAATTCACGGTTTCCCTCCTCGACTGCTAATGGCTTTGAATGTATGTTCATTAAAATTGAAATATCAGCTTGATGGCTCTCCATGTCATAGGATGTTACAGACCCCCATCTTGAGGTTGCAGCTTCTGTCTCACCTCTCGTCTATCATGGGCTCTGGCACCCTTGAAACAATCATACAAGGGACCTTATTATGACTGGCTGTCCAGTGCCTCACTACCTCTCAAATCCTTCTGCAACTCCATGGGCTACACTACTTATCGATGAACCAACATGATTAACAAGAAAACCTATGAACAGCACCCTATTGGATGTCCTCCTAGAAGGTAAACCCCATTCCTTTTCTCATGCTGGAATTTTTCCATGATGTTAGCAACCATTGCTATATCACTGGTGTTAAGAGCAGATTCCAAACCTTCATCCACAGCCAAGTTCTCCACCAAAAGGTCCAAATGGAACTTTGATCTGCTTGCATATATCAATGACCTGAAAGCCTCCCTGCTTGACAGAGCTTTTACCTAGCCAAATCAGTGAGTACAGCATATGCCATCTTCCATGAAATTGTAACAAGTGCCCTTAACACCCATGCTCCGCTGGTCAAAACCTGCATAAAGGCTAGAATGTGTCGTTGGTTCACTGCAGACCTTAAGACTGCATTATTAAAAGAGACAAGCTTTGAAAAACTACAAATCATGGAGCCAAAGACTGGTGTCTCTTCAGAACAGCCAGAAACCTCTGCACTAAGGTGATCAGAGAGCCAAGGCCAATTTCTATCATTCGAACTAGACTCTGCCTCAAATGCCCCACCAAATTTTGGTCTACAATAAAAGAACTGTCTGCGCATCGACAGAAATACACTCCCCTCAAAAATTTTCTCCGACAATGTCATTATCAGCGACAAAAAAGAGATATTACAAGCCTTCAACAACCATTTTGCCACTGCAGATCTAGCATTTGACAATTCACCTGCATGTAATCTGCGTTCCCAGATTACTGTACAGCCCCCAGAACCTAGTTCCACAAATGCAATTTTTTCTTGCTCACCGCCTCCTTGAAAGAGGTTGAAGATCTACTACATTTGGACACTAAGAAAAGTGCTGGACTCCCTTGACCCCTACTACCTAAAGATTGCCTGTCATGCCCTGGCTGTACCAATCACACATCTATTTAATCTGTCTCTTTCTCAGGGACTCTTCCCCCACCTATGGAAAACTGCACATGTTATCCCGCTATTTAAATCTGGGATCCCTATGACCTAAATAACTACAGGCCAATTTCTCTCTCCATTCTGTCAAAACTGAAAACAATTGTGAATGCCCAACTGAGATCTTTTATGGAAAATACAAATCTTTTAAACCCTATACAGTCCGTTTTCAGAGCTAAACATAATGCGATTCTTGACTCTGGCTATGGTAACAAATGTCTGGCAGCGTGATCTAGAGAACAAAAGTTTGTCTCTGCTGTTTTTCTAGACCTAAGCAAGGCCTTCAACACTGTTGACCACTGCCTACTTCTTTCTACTAAAACAGTAGGTCTAGACTCTACCTCCCTGTGCTGGTTTCATGATTACCTTACGGACAGGTATCAGCAGGTCAAGTCTTTCCACTCCCAAACCTCTAAAAGAGGTGTCCTGCAGGAGCTCCATTCTGGGGCCACTTCTGTTTACTATTTGCATCAATAGTATACACGCTCTGCATCAAGGAGGCAAATATCCACCTGTTCACAGATGATACGGCACTTTACCTAAGCCGTACATCACCTGAAACTGCCTGTGGAGACTTGCAAACTGATTTCAATCTGCTGCAATACCAGCTCCTTAGCAAAAACTGCTACTTAATGCCAAGAAAACAAAAGTGATGCTATTCTCACCTGTTAATCATATGGCATACCCTGCTATTGCTGGTACCCCCATCACCACTTTATTAGGAGAAAACTTGGAATGTGTGAGAGAATTCGAATATCTGGCGGTCTGGCTAGACCACAAACTCTCCTTTATGGAACATTTGGAGGATTTGCTGAAAGAACTGAGGCAGAGGCTTGGTCTCTTTTAGGATAAACTGCCTACTAACCACAGAGGCCAAGAGGCAGCTAGTTCAGTCCACGTTCCTCTCCTTAATTGACTGTGCTGACTTCATTTATAGCCAATGTGCTGCCTCATACCTAGGAAAACTGGACATACTGTACCACAGAGCCCGCGTTTCATTACTGGTCTCCCTTCTCCACCCTGCACTGCTCCTTATATGCAGCTGTGGGATGGACCTCTCTACAATATAGGTGTAATAGAAATGCGGCTTTTGGACATTCAGAGCCATCACTGGCAGACTTCTGCAGTATATCGCTGATTATCTGCCTTCAAGTGTGATAGGAAACTACGCTTTAGAAGCTGCTCTCTGATTTCTCTGAAAGTGCCCAGGGCCTGCAGCACTTTGGGAGAGTGGCCATAGCCGTACTGCCGTCGCTCTGGAATAAGCTTCAGAAATCATTGAAATTAAGGACCCTGTTAGTCTTGCTGTGTTCAAGACCTTGTATGCAAAACTGTCACAGAAGTATGCAGTTGCTTCCATCGACCCTAAGCTCGCTTGTGTCTGCCTCCTACCAACCTCCCATTATCTTCCTAATCTTCATTTTGCCCACATCGATCCCTAATTACTTATGAACCCTGCGTCCGTAGTCCCTTCTACACTTGTCCATTCTTACTGTACATGTCCCCAGCCTGTTAACCTTCCTCTCCTGGTATTGTAACTTCCTGTACCAGCCCCACCCTTGTCTGCCTTACTTTTCCCCTACCCCTTGATTTCCTTGCTATGCATAAGGTTTTTGTTAATTTGATAATGTGTCTTCTTTTTATGCAGCACCCTTCTTACCTACTCTCTATTTTCCCTGAATATGTTATAATTTATATAGGAATATTAGACCATGTATATGTATGTTAAACCGTTGCCTATTATTGTTTACTCTGCTTTATCCTTATGTATACCTACTCTGATTGTCTTCTTGCCTGTACATAAGCGCATTGCTACTTGACCTTGTGTGATGCAGGTCCACCTTGTAAATGGGCTTGCTCAATGGTGTCCGCCTGGATAAATAAAATTTGATTGATTATTCATGCAGAAATCCAGGCCCTCCTGGTCAAACAGGTCAGAGAACCCGTCCGCCATCCGAGTGAGGGACAGGGTTCTACTCTCACATATTCTTGCCCCTCAAGAAGGCGGGGATCTTCGCCCTATTCTAGACCTAAGTCTCCTGAACACATACATCAAGTACAAGAGGTTCAGGATGGTGACCCTGCCAGTGCTCCTCCCCATCTCAACATGCAGGACACATACCTCCATATCTTAGTGTATCCTGCACAAAGGAGGTTCCTGTAGTTCATCTTTCAGTGGAAACACTACCAGTTAAGGGACTTGCCCTTGGCCTTTCCTCTGCACGTGTTTCACAGAGTGCCTTGCAGTGGTTGTGCTGCTTTCATGAGGCAGGCCATTCTATCCCTACCTAGATGACTGGCTTCTTGCAGCCTCCACAAGGGATTGGCTGTTTTCCAGTCTGTCAGACACCTTGACGATGTTCAGGATTTGGGAATCACACCGAACATTCAAAAATCATTCCTTGGCCCAGCCAATGGCTGCAATATATCAGAGCCATTTTGGACACTACCCTTGGGAAGGCCTTTCTCCCTTCCTACAGGGTGGTCTGTCTTTGGGCACTGGCTCAGAGGATTTCCTCCTCCCACCAGGTTCCAGCCTGGACACTCCTCCAGCTTCTCAGTCACATGGTGACTGCCATAGTGATGGTTCATTTGGACGCCTCTACATGAGGGTACCCCAGTGGACTCTGAGTACAATGAGACCAAAGCTGAGATGATCCTGACCACCTCATCTAGATCTCCAGAGCAGTAACCCAGACCCTGTCATGGTGCCTGACTCCTCCCAACTTGGAGCTGGAAGTTCCTTTCGGAGGATTCCCTCAACAGATCCTAACAGCGGATGCATCGTGTCTAGGATGGGAACCCATCTTCAGAATCGCCAAACTTGAGGCACGTGGTATCCACTGGAACAAACCCTCCATATTAATGTATTAGAGATACGGGCAGATCTTACTTCAGTATGAGCGCACAGCAGGCTACACCTTAAGGACTATGCCGCCAAGCACTAGGACTCCACGGAAAACTTAGACAGCTGGGCCCGCCTTTATGTCGGTCCGCCTACTGACGTAACCTTTGTATAAAGGGGCGGTCCCCAGATCCACCTTAGTTCTTTTTTCACCATCGATCCATGCGCTTCAGCTCCTCGGATGCCTCATTGCATCTGTCAGCCGCCATTTTGTGCTTCTTGTTAGCGTACCTGTTTTTTTCCTCTAATATCCCATTTTCTTCAACTCAGTTTGTCATCTCCGTCTTATTCTGCCTCTACCAAGTGACAGAAATACAAGTGTCCATGCGGGTGGCAGATTCCGATGAAAGACCACCACACTCAGTGCCTCTTCTGCTTGGGGCCTGACCACAATGTAAATGCCTACCGGACTGTGGTAAATTTAATCAGCAGACCAGGACCAGTGCATACAAGGCATTCCAAGCCTACCTCATGGGCAGCAGCTCATCACCCTCCAACAACTGTCGAAGGCCAGCTCCTCAGCCTCCCGGTCGCTGACTTCCCATAAGAAGAAACATGCAGGAGGAAAGCACGATGACCGGGAAAAGAGCACAGTAGGTTGGAGTCCCACTCCAGATCTCCTCATCAGAAGGAGAAACCTTCCGGTTCACACTATGGCAAGAGAGCACTCTGCCCCCCAAATCAGACCTTGTTTCCTCCAGCCTGCCATTGATGAAGGCTCCCACCCTTAGCCTTCGGTTGGTGGGAGTTCTTCAGGTCCCTCCCAGAACCTTAGGCCCTTCGGCATTCCTCTGGGTCTATGGCCAGGGTATCTGCTGACAAGGTTCAGGCGACTTCTGCCTCTAGTTTGTCGTCAGCTACCGACACAGACACTGGAGCGCTCCCCCTCTCGAGGAGGTCATCAGGTGCTAAGCCAAATCCCTGACATACACCTTGGATGACAGGCCTTCCGATAAACGGAAGGAACAGGGGCAGACACCACAAGATAAGGCATCTGGTGACCAGACGTCTGGGTCAGCTACCCACATCAGACACCTACAGGTCTATCGCCTCAGAAGCCACCATCAGGACCGTCGTCTCAGGATCAGCTGCCTGGCGCCTGGGCACGGTCAGATGCGGATCAAACACCCACTGCTCCAGTACCCGATGACCCAGACATCAGGGGACCAGGTGACAAGCGACCAGACAACAGGTCTTGCAAACCTACCCAACCCTAACATAGACCAAGATGTGGCCTAGGACCAAGTAATCCTCCGGATGCTCCCACAGGCACCACTGGTGTACCACCACCTCAAGTACCAATGCTTCCTTGGCGGAAGTCTGGCAACTTTGTGTCTTGGTGGAACATGGTGAAGGGACTTACTTAAAAGGATGCCCCCAAAAAACTCCTTCTCCACCACAGCCTCCACCCTGGTCCTAGACAAGGCTCCAATACCAGACACTCAGCCCGCACCTCAGCCCACCCCCAGAGCCCCACCCTAAGGGTTCAGATTGAGTGCTCCAGATGTAGGGGCAGACATCGCCACTCCTCCTCCAGGTTGTCTTCCTCCAATGGCAGGAGCAGATGCCGCAAATCGTAAGCGTTCGAGGTCAGCTTCCTCTTCCTCCTCCAGAGGTCGCTCTTTTTCCTCTGGCTCTTCGGCCAGGGCTACTTCCCAGAGCCAAAAGATCATTGCAGTTCACCCAGGTCCCCACCAGATGACCCGGCCTTCATGGACATAATCGCCACATTCAGTACCTAAGCCAGTGGGATATGGAGGAACTGGACCCAGCGAGAAGAAGGCTGCATACCTTCTTGGGTATGAGTGGCGCTAAACCCTTGGTTATTCTTCCTCTGGTTCCTCCTTCCAGGACTTAACCAGACTGGCATGGGAGCACCCTTCTTCCTTTTCAGCTGTTCCCAAAAGATTGACAGGGTATACAAGCCCCCAAGCAGAGCCCTTCCTGGGGCAGAATCTAAGAGCAGATTCTATGGTCTTGACCACAGCACACAGCAGGACCAAGCAGCCCAAGCACATGAGCTCACAGCCTCCTGTCAAGGAATCTAAGAAGCTAGACCAGTTCAGGAAAAGAATTTATGCCTCTTCCACTTGTTCCATGCGATCCTTAAATTTTCTGGCACACATGGTGCTGTATCAAAATCTCTGTGGAAGAAAGCTCTTGAGTTGGCCCAAAAACAACCGGACAATCCGTCTCGTACAGAACTTCTGGATGTCCTTCAGTCCAGCCTGGACATAGGAAAGCATGTGTTGAGGGCATCCTACGATTCAGCAGACACAGCTGCTAGAGCCGTGGCCACTGGGATCTGCCTCCACCGCCACTCTTGGTTGCAGGTATCTGGGTTAAGACATGACCTCAAGGATTCCATTCTGGATGCTCCTTTCTTGGATCTGTCATCTTTGAGGAGGTACAGAAAATCATAATGGATCTGCAAGAGTCTGGGAAAGGCAGTGCAGTCCATTCATCATTTGTACAGGTCGGACCCCAGCAGCCAGCGTAAGCCCTTTTGGCACCTGGGTGCCCAGAGACAGAAGCCAACAGCCCAGAGGTCCTTTCAAAGAAAGGCTCCCTCCCAATCATCTGTGAACAGCAGGCCTAGGAGTGCCAAATCCTACCCCTTTTCCAGTACCCATGCAGTTCCCCTGCTGCCTCCCCTCCCTCCCATGTAATTTATTTAGTTTTTGTTGACTGGGTAAGTGTACTAGACAACTTATGCCTATTTTCAGGCACGACCGAGGAGGGATACAGATGAATGCCAACTGACCTTGAACCAGATTAAGCTGTTGGTGGTATTTTTAGTGAATTAGGGGAAATTTGACCAGGAAATTCCCTCCTCGATGCTAGAAGCGCTGTGACTGGTGCTGTGATGGCCAGTCTTCCTGAATCACAGTGGAGGAAAGATATTGACAAGGCCGAGAAGCAGGTTTCCTCCCGCCCTACTTACCATTATAGACCGAAATTCTGGAGGAGGACTTGATCGTTGGTGAGAAACTTTTGTTCTTGCAACTGAAGCTGGGATGGATATTGACAGCACTCACCATGCAGCAGATGTGGATAATACCCAGAATCTGTCTAGGGATATCCAGCTGGAGGATTCGGAGGACATGATTTGTGAGCACTTACAGTTAGAAGAACAATGCTTTTGGAACGTAGGAACTATTTGGAACAGGCTTTGAAGGAACAGGAGCAAAGAAAGAAACTGGACAGGCCAGTCTGTGAGGAAAAAGTGATCGAGAAACCAGAGCTTTTTCAGACAAAGATACAAACGGCATGCACGAGAATGATGAAGTGATTCGGCAAACTGACATCGGCTGTCTGAGGATACAGGTTCCAATTATTTGCCTAGTAGAGGATTCGGATGGGAGCACACAGGTTAGTCACCACAATGTGATACCAGACAATATAGAAATGTCTAGTGAAGGGGTATTGGGCTGGAGGAAAAGCCAGAATTAGCAGATACACCCTTATCAGAAAAAAAACATAACCTTTACTATTGGTGTTTTCAACAGGGGCACACTTAAAAGAATATGCTAAAAGATGCTGTGACTAAAGGGAAAAGGGGCAGGGGTACAGAAGGAAGGGCCTAATCCACAGGAAGGTATGGGAATTACTAACACTCCCCATCGTCTACTGACCCTACCTTAACACACCAGTATGGGTTACAGAGGCACTTCAGGGTGCAGGATAGGTGAAAATGTGGATGGTTCAGGGTGGGATGCTAACACACAAGTTATATTTGAGGTATACAGGTCCCCATGATGAACGCGGGGAGCTGGAAATAGCACTGTCCCTACAGACAACATCACGCTGCAGAACAAGTGAGACTTCTAGGCTTACATGATTTATCAGACAAAGGGAATCCTGACTTATTTAGGCTATAAAGAAGTTGGAAGGAGAAATACAGACTCCAGATGTACAGGAGTTACAGGAGCAGGTTTCACCTGGCCCACCCCTCCCAGAAACGATGGCATCCATGTCACTGAGAATGACATACCTGCCCTCCCCACAATAAATATTGAACCCAACACTGAACAGAACTTCACAAATGAGGATTTGAGACAAGAAGACCAGACACCCCATAATGTATGGAATAAAAATGTTCAGGCTTGATTATTTCCAGCTGATGGGCACACCAGAACTGAGCCAGCAGCACAAGGAATGCAGTCTGTCTTAGATATAGGGGTGACATGAATGACATTCCAGACAGGATTTTGTGGGAAGAGCATTATTGAAGACAAGTTGGAAATACTATGCATATGAAATCTATGCTTTGATTCATATGCCTGGAGATACCATGTATGACATCAGTTTTAAGCACCCAACCGGATTGGAAAGGTTCTGGAAGCAATATCAGGCTTTGAAAAATACACCCCTATGGAGCCTTTTTATAACACCTCTGACAAAACCTAGCTTTAAAAAATCACAGTCCTCTTCCGGAATGAAGGGGTAAATGTAGCTGACATTACATATTGATTGAAACAGCATTGCACGGTTATGGATACTCTGAACCCATACTGGATGAGAAAACGCATCTGAGCAGGGGATGAAGTATAAAATCACCCTGAAGCAAGACAATGGGATCATGAAGCACCTCCCCAACTGTTTTTATGGGCAGGGACAGAGGGATGATCTTTACCGGGACAACCGAGGGCATGTTACAAATGTGGGGCATCTCAGCAACGTATGTGAAAAACAACAATGTGGGCTCTGTGGAGAACTAGGCCACATAGGAGCACATTGTCACCAGCCCCCTAAGTGCAATCTGTGTGATGAAAATGGACACACTGTCAGGAATTGTGCGTGGGCATCGCACAAATAGAATAGACCAAACCTTGCAGGTAGAGCAAGACATATATGTGGCAACTGCACAAAAGGAAAAAGCGAGACTTCAGGATTTAACATTACAAACAGAGTGTGCTGTCCCACAGCCACAAAGAGAAACTAGGAGAAAAAAGGAAGACATGGGGCACCTAACTCACCCCAAGGATGTACCAGAGGTTACCATTGTACAAAATACTAAACAGAGTACGGACATACCAGAACACCCACGGAAGCTCCAGAACACCCCATTTTGGAGTCAGAACAGCAAGTAAGGTCTGAGGCAGAGCTCAGGACAGACATCTAAGCTTATGGAACCATCTGCTATCTCTCCAGTAGAAGACAGAATGGAGGATGATATGCCACCCCGGAAACCTCTGTGGATCCCTCCTTTCAAAGGGTTACAGGTTGAAGGCTGGCCACAAGCCTTCTGTGAGGCAGAAGCGACTTGCAGGAAAGAACCCTCACACACACAAAACACATATGAGGTCCTGATGGATACAGAGGAGGAAACCTTTGAAGGGACTCTGATGTCTCCTCTTTGGCATCATCTCAACGGATAATTCTGGAGAGATTATAGGAGAAAAACAGAAGCCAAAAATGAGAATAAACCTAACTTAACATGCATGCTACCATTATCTATATTACATCAAATGTCAATAGTTTAAAATCACAGGAAACGCATTTAATTATTTTTGCCAGTTTAAAAGCGAGGTGGGCAGATTTACTTTGTGCAAGACACCAGGTTACATAGCACCCACGAAATTACACAAGCACAATGGGATTGGAGATGGGGACCCTTTTGTGGTCTAGGAAGACACCTGTTCAGGTGTAAGTATTTTGTTTACACAAGTAGAATCTAAAGTCCTTGAAGTATTAGACATTCAGCCTGGACAAGCTATGATGATTGATGTATGCATAAATGAGGTTGTATACCAGTTAATAAATACCTATGCCCCTCAGTCTAAGGCAGATAGGGTAAGTCTGTTTAAGAAAATAGAACCCTACTTAAAAACCTCGAAGATGGATTTATGGGGAGGATTTTAACTTGTGCCTTAGTCATAGGGATTGGGGACGTAGAACAGACAGTGTTTTGTGACACTAACACCTTAACGGATGCGCTTAAAAGAAATTGCTTGCAGTACATTTATGAGCTTTTGGGAGTAGACCCGACACACACCTTCTATAAGGGAATGTTGTCCACTAGGATTGACTTTTGGTTTATTACTGATAGGATTACTAGTAAGGCAGTACAAGTTCTCCCATTAGAAACATCAGATCACTGGCTATTAAGATAGACATGGGGTCACATCATAAACTCACAATAGGGAGTGAGGTATTGGAAGCTGAACACTTCTACCCTACAGGATACCTCATACACTACAGAAATACAGGCGCTACTTACAGCTAGATCTGAGATTAAATTTGTTTATGACAGTCCGATAGACTGGTGGAAGGATACAAAAGAGATATTAAGAACATATGATTTCTATGACAAGTAGGACAGCCAAAAGAAATATATTAAATATCTGAGACTAAGAGCACAATATTTGAAGGTTGTCACCCAAATGATGCAAACAAGGAAAGATATGTCGGTAAAACTGCATGCCATAAAAGAAATGATGTGTGCATACCAAAAGAGCAGGCAGACACGCCATGGCAGTAAATCAAAAATTCATGACGAACTGGGAAAAAGTGAAAATAAATCCCTATGGTAAGGAATTACAAGGTATAAAGAAACCATCATCTCAGCCTTGAAAGATGAAAAGGGAACAGTAGTGACTGAGAATGGTACTATTCAACACATTGTACAACAACATATAGTTCGCATATTCCAAAATAAGGATAACACTGTCTTGGAGGTAATGTGTATAATAATTTGATATTCTGTCTCTTACTCAAACAGAGGAAACAATTTGCTTCTACCAATAACCAGTGAAGAAATTAAACTTGCTATTGGAAAACTATCAACTAAAAGACAAAGAATCTTAGAGCAGAAGCACTGAGGCAATGGTTACCCCAAAGGGCACTGGACAGGAAGCCAAATTTCAAAGAAATACAAAATCACACATACCCCCATAATGCAAAGCATCGTGGAGCTATATACAAATCACAACAGAATATTATGCTGGTTCAACTTTAGCGAAATGCATGGTGCCAAAGCTCTCACACAGTTTTGCAAACTGTGAAGGCCTGACACCATCATTTCTGCTTAAGTTGGACCAACATAATATTCTGTTGTGATTCACATCTATTATTAACTAATACAACTCCTGGAATAGATGGCATACCGAATGATTTTATAAAGCTTTTATAGAACAGCTGGCAACAGTATATAGGCGATACAGCAGGAATATAGATTGTGTAGGAGTATGAAGGAAGGCGTTATGATTTTTTATATAAAAGGGAGATCTACAAGACATACAAAATTGGAGACCTTTAAGTTTGCTCACTGCAGATTATAAAATATTAACAAACATTTTGACAGCTCGTCTAACAAAGGTTGCACAAAACTTATTTTGGACACTCAAACATGTGCAATCCCAAGTAGGAATATCTACCAAAATGTGATTTATGTCAGGAGATAACTGAACAAGGATGGCCTTAGACACAGAAGGATACTTACTGTCCGTTGATCAGGAGAAAGGCGTTCAAGCTATCAAACAAGAACATGTTTGGAAAGTTTTGGAGTTTTATGGTATACCAGAGCAGATGATAACTTTCAAAATAAAAAAAAAAAAAAATTTATTCAGCGATCACCGTTGAGCAAGCTCATTTACAAGATGGACCTGATACATAGGTATACAAATTATAACAGTGCAATCCAAACAATGTGCAAATACAAACGACACAAGGAACACAGTGGTACAGTCCAAGGAATAAATAAAACATTAGTGAGTGAACATATGCAGGAAGGTTGGACTAAAGGACCACCTCTGGTACAGGAAGTTAATGGCCTTTCCATGAACTGGGGGGTGACATATAATTTTGGTGTTTCAGAATGTCAAGCCTGTCCACTGGAGGGCCAGGCAGGCAGGAGATTCAGGAGAGGATCACGGTGGAGAGGGGCAACAAGGGTGGGGATAGAAGTTTTGACATAAAAGGACAAGTGTGGGTGGGGTAGCTCAGGGCAGGAGAACTCCGGGAGGCGTAGCATAGCGAGTGGGCATATAAACCCTGGCCAGCAACAACGCATGAGTTTTAGAGGTGGTGAAAGCAGTTACAGATTTCTTTAACTAAAAGGTCATATAAGGTCTTAAAGGAGGATATGCTGATCAGGGGCTAATTTCATACAGCTTCTGTACAAGGGCGTACAGGCAGCGCCCCTGATTAATGGGCACTTAGGTATACCAGTATATGTGAAGAAGTGGGTGCGACAGGGTGCCCAGTAAGTCCACTTTATATGTCTTTGGATTAGATCCGATTCTATGTTTGATAGAAAATACAGCTGAAATTACATCAGTACAGAGTAAAACTGGAGCGGTGTATAAAAAATGATGGCATCGTAGATGATTGTGTTCTGACAGTAGCCACTTTGCAGGAAGGACAGAAAGCTTTACATCTGATAGAAAAAGTTTCAGTAGATACAGGGATGTGCATAAATTATTCAAAACACTGTGCTGGCCATTGGTGCTACACATGTGGACCCTGAGTCCACAATCCTCATGCAGAAGGGCCTTTAAGAATTTTGAGAATTGAATTTGGGACAAAAGAAGCAGAAAGGCATAACTGGGAATTGGCATATAATACAGCCTTACAGAAAGCACAGACATGGAAATCATGGAAAATTACCTGAAAGAAATGAGTATATCTTAGGGCATATATTGCTCCAATTTTTATATACATCTCACATATATCCATTGCCTTTTGACATGCATCATAAATCTTAGGAGTTTTTCTTATTACTATGGGAGGCAGACTCAACCGGTAAAGAAAGTGCACACATACAGAACATGGAAACAAGGGGGCTTAATATGTTACAACCCCTGGTGCATTTTTACTCAAACATAAGGCCATTACTAGTGGGACGTGCAGATGCAGGTACCAATAGGATGCAGGATTGGGTGCAGGTTGTTTGACAGCTTGGGAAGAGGCAAATGGCATGTTACAGACAAACTTTACCATTTTATGTACAGATCACATTGTGTTATGTCTGTATGTGGAACATAGAGTTAACATGGTTTTGAATATGACAAAAATTTTTATAAAACACTGGTGGAAAAATGTTACTTTGAAGAGCCTATTTTTCTACTTGTACCCAGACTTGATTGTGCACAATTGCTTGATAGTATGACAGAAAATAGAATACCTTTGAAAATGCATAATATTGTTTGGCTCTGTGGCCATGACAAGCTAATGTTAAAGGAAATCAGAAACATAAAAGTCTAGAGGAAAGGATATGTACTGAAAGGGCTGCCAGGACACGACTGAAACTATAAAGCATATGTACTTTGGCTGTGTCTGCATTACTGGTTTTGGTGTCTATTACCATCTATATGGAAGGAAGCTATCTTTTCTACTATGACTTATGAAATGTTGGTACAAGACCAAATATTGCATAATTTGAGAAATGGAAGAAGGGTACAGTACATATTATTCTAGTGTGTATTAAGTGGACAATCTGGCAGGCTCGGTGTCAGAGGTATTATGAAACGAGAAGGTACATCTCCATGATATGTTTCTTAACCTTCAAGCAGAATTAGACAAAGTATATTTTTCAAACAACATGAAGTCTTGCTGTATTCTGACAATCTTCAGTTAGCTCCAGCCTTTAAACTGCCCGAGAGTATAGGGTTAATTTTCTATGCAGTGCATAGAAACGTTGACTTCGAGCTCGGTTGAGGTCTCTGTCTGCAGCCCTTTGAAACCCAACCGTCAGATTCTTTACTCCCACTCACTGAACAGTCGCTCCAGAGATTTCTCCTTCAGCTCGGTCCAAAAGTCGGTTAAAGTGTCGGTTTCAAGCCAAAATTATTCGCTTTGTCGGTTCAGGCTCTGTCTGCGGTACTGTGAGTACTAGATAGTTTTTTGATTTACTCGTGGAAACTGTAAGCTTTTCGATCAGTTCTGCTGAACAGATCCTTTATATTTGAATTTCTTACTTTGCTTTAGTGTGTGGTTACCGGTTCTTATCGGTTCTAAAAACAGCAAAAAAACTTTTTAAATGTTTTTTCCAATACCTGTGACACGGTTAGGAACTGATAAGGGAGTCTTGCCTGACAGTTACTGAAAAAGAGTAAGTTTGGTTAGGTTGGCCATGTCAGAAGAAAAAAAAATGAGCCCACTGGGTTTCAACACTTCAGTCAGTGTGGGAAGTCTTTGCTAAGGCCGATCCCTACCACCTGAGTTTGTCTGGGGTTTGAACACCTCGATACAGACTGCCAGATTTGTAAAATTTTCCTAAGTCTACCCTGGAAAGAGATTAGGTAGACTTAGGGAAAGGAGGCCGAGAAGTCCGCTGATCCGGATGGCCAGCCCAGTTCGGTTCCGACCAAACCAGAAGGCGTGCCCTCTGACCAAGGCGATGCTTCTTCGGGCAAGAGGAAGCCGATCCTGAGGATCGGTTTCTACAAAAAGGAAAGGAAAGACAAATCAGCTGGTTCGAATCCAGAGGTTCATGTTCAACTGCTGATGAGATTGCCGAAACTATTCGGACTGTTGAAGTAAGCTTAGCCAGTTCCGTCCGATCCAGCTCCGTTGCCTACGGGCTCGGTTGGTTGCTTCCACCGGTTCAGGAATATGCCCCTGAAGATTTTTATGGACCGGAATTTGAGGAGGAGGATTATGAACAGGATGATGATTATGATGGAGCAGAAAGTCTGGATGTGCCCATTGAACCAGACATCTCCCAGACAGACCTTCTGGTGTTTCCCCTCCTAGGCTCTCTGAGTCCCTCCCACTACACGTTTTACAGGAAAGTGGCTGAAACTCTTCAGCTCCCTATGGAAGAAGCTACAGAGGATCAAGAGAGCCTGATTTTGTAGAGATGATGGACATCCCAGAGTCCAGGAGACTGTCTATTCCTTGCACAAATCATTTGGAAACAGACACAAAAATTTTAAAGTCTCCTAATTCTGTACCTCCTGTTGATAGAAGAATGGATAAGAGGTACACTTTATCAGGCTCAGACACTGAGTTTTCCTACCAGCAATGTAGCCAATTTGGGGTCATGCAGGCTGCAGCCTGTGACAGGGCTGATATTCCCTTGGCTTCACACCCCACAGATAAAGACTCCAGGAGGATGGATGCCTTGGCAAAGAAGCAATACATGGCATCCTCTTTGGGACTCAGGCAGGCTAATTATATGGCCTATACAGCCACGTACCAGAAGTCAAGGTGGGACACTGTACTGGCACTGGCTAAACACGCCTCCCCTCAGCTGGCCAAGGAGCTGGAGGAGGTGGCTGTGGATGGGATTGAGGCATCTAAGTACAGTTTCATGCTGCTGTGGACTCCAATGATGTGTCATCAAGAGTCATGGCTACATCTGTGGCTCTTTGGAGAATGGCTTGGCTCAGATGTACTAGCCTCACAGGACACTCAGGCTAAGGCCATGGATTTTCCTGTGGAAGGTAATTCTCTGTTTGGGAGCAGACAGAGAATTACATGAAAAAAGTGGAAGATTATAGAGTGCACAGGCTAGGAGAGGCAGGCAACTCCTCAAAGACAGCATTCTAAGGGCAGGGGCAGGCCTTTTCATAGGCCTTTCTACCAAGTACAGGCCTCTTCTCCCTTTTCACAGAGGGTTCTTCAGAGGAGAGGCAGAGGGGATGAGCAGGGCTGCATCACTCCTCAGCCCTAAGGCCCCTGCCAAGCAGACTCCTGATGGGTCTGCCCGGTCGAGACTCCTATCCCTGTAAGGGGCAGGCTGACTTACTTCATCCAGGACTGGGAGTCTGTTACTTCAGACAAGTGGGTCCTGAAGTAATAAGCCAGGGACTGGTTTTCAGCTCAAATAATTTCTGAAGATGAGAGCCAGATCTTTCCACCTGCAGTGTTTCTCCAAACCTTGCCCTAGAGGCAGAGGGTTTCATCTCTTCTGGCCTTAGAAGCCATAGAGAGAGTTTCTACCCTACACTGGGGCAAAGGTCTGTACTTCAGGTACTTCCTTATCCCAAAAAAGACAGGAGTGGCAACCCATCCTAGATCTAAGATACCTGAACAAACATCTTTTAAAACCAAGGTTCAAGATGTTGACTCTGGGAATAATTCTTCCCTCTCTAAGGCCAGGGGACTGGCTAGCCTCCCTGAACCTCAAAGATGCCTTCTTTTACATCCCATCAGGTGCTCCCACAGGAAGTACCTTGAGGTTCAAGTTGCCCTCAGGCCATTACCAGTTCAAAGCAATACCTTTGGCCTAACATCAGCTCCAAGGGTTTTACAAAATGCCTGGCAGTAGTGGCCTTTTAAGAAGGCAAAGATTTCCATTTTCCATATCTGGATGACTGGCTTATAGTGGGTCAGTCCCAGGCCAAGTCAAGTCAGACCTGCAAGTCACCCAGCAAGTGCTCACTTCCTGGAATTTCTTCTCAACCTTCCCAAATCAGTTCTCGAACCAGTGCAACTTACCTTTATAGGGGCAGAGCTAGACACTATCAAAGCAAGAGCCTATCTTCCTCTGGAAAGGGCAAGAGTCCCTATAGAACTGGCTTCTTCTTCAGCCTTCAGGTGTCCTGACCAGCAAGGCATTTCCTTCAGCTCTTGGGCCTCATGGCAGCTTCTACAGCAGTGGTCCAGGGACGAGATTTCAGATGAGGACATTCAGTTCCATCTGAGGGCCTTTTGATCCCAAAGGAAGGACCCTCTTACCAAACTGATTCCAGTGACTCGGCACTGATCCAAGCTCTTCAATGGTGGCAGGATCAGGACAATTTAAGGCAAGGGATCCCATTTGTCACTCAGTCTCATTCAGTGGTTCTTACCACGGATGCTTCCCTTTTGGGGTGGGGAGTCCATCTGGGGCTCTCACAGCTAAGGGACTGTGGTCCCTCAGGAGTCCCTTCTCCATATCAGTCTCCTAGAACTCAGGGCAGTTTTTCTGGCCCTGCAAGCTTTCTCTCAGTCTGTGCAGAACAAGATGGTTCAGGTCAGAACAGACACCACCACCACCATGTGGTACATCAACAAGCAGGAGGCACTCAGTCCATAGGCCTTGTGTCACAGAGCCATGAAATTGTGGTCCCTGGCTTATTCCTGCAGACCTCTCTGATAGCAGTCCACCTTCCAGGGAAGGACAGTGTGCTAGCAGATGCACTGAGCAGGATCTCCCAGGGCCAACACAAATGGTCCCTGGATCCCTAGTGTTGAAAGTGATTTTTTCAAGGTGGGGCACTCCAGAGATGGATCTCTTTGCAGCCCCAGACAATCACCAACTTTCTCTGTTTTGTTGCAGACCCCAGTCTTGGGTTCAGTCCCTCTGGATGCTCTGGTTTTGAACTGGGAAGGGACATTTCTGTATGCCTTCCTCCCTTTCCTCTGCTGTTCAAGGTTCTAGTCAAGGTAAGGTCACAACCTTGCAAAGTGATTCTGATCGCTCCAGATTGGGCCAGACAGCCGTGGTACCCCCTATTGCTGTCTGTAGCAGTCCATCTTCCCTGTCTTTTCCCAGGAATTACAACCTGTTAACCTCCTCTCAGGGGAGGATTGGTACCCCAATCTTCGGTGTCTCAATCTCAAGGCATGGCTTTTGAAGAGCTAGAGTATGCAGATTTGCATCTGTCTCAGGGGTTCTGGACATTCTCAAAGCTTCTCGAAAGCCCTCCACCAGAAACACTTATAACTCCAAATGGAAAAGATTCAGCATTTGGTGTTCCAAGAAACATATTTCCCAGACACTGCTGAATTGCCTACGGTTCTGGATTATATGGTCCATCTTAATGGCCTAGACCTCAGACCAGCTACTCTCAAGGTACACTTGTCAGCTGTCTCTGCCTTTCTATCAGTGGGAGGTCTTCCTCACTATCATCTCGTCCTGTATTCTGTAATGTTTCAAGGATTGCTTCATACCAATCCTCCTTTTAGGATCCTGCCCCTGCCTGGGACTTAAATGTTTGCATTGCTCAGCTTATGCAACCTCCTTTTGAGCCTACAGTATGTCCTCAGCAGAGCTTAAGTACTTGACTTGGAAAACTGTGTTTTGGTAGCCATTACCTCTGCCAGACATATCACTGAGTTGCAAGCCCTGTTAGTGGAACCTGATTTTACCTCCTTTCATAGAGATAAAGTGGTCCTTAGAACCAATTTGAGGTTCTTGCCCAAAGTGGTTTCAGACTTCCACTTGAATCAGTCTGTCTCTTCCTGTCTTCTTCACTGATCATTCTTCCTCAGGATAGAGGAGGCTACACCGTTTAGATGTTAAAGAGCCCTTAGCTACTACATAGGCGTGCCAAGGGTAACAGGTTTGACTTCCTCAGTTGTTCCTCACTTATGGGGAAGTGGGAAGGGCAAACCTGCCACCAGAGAGAACTATTGCTAGGTAGATTGCGTCTTGTATACAATTCTGCTATGAAAACTGGGAAAGATTCCACCCTCAGGCCTGAGGCTCACTCTACAAGAGGTACAGCTGCTTCCTGGCTGCTGCCAAGGATATCCCTCTGTTAGAAATTTGTCAAGCAGCCACCTGGAAAACAGTCCACACCTTTACAAGCATTACTCTCTGGATATCCAGGCTAGGAGTGATGCTCGTTTAACACAGCAGTACTTCAGAGCCTATTCCCAAAGTAGGTTCTCTCCCTCCTCCATGGAGGTACTGTAGTAGTCTGCAGATTGTCAGAATACAGCAAGACTTCATGTTGTTTGAAGAAAAAATTACTCACCTTAGTAATTGTGTTTCTTCTAATAGAGTCTTGCTGTATTTTGACCCCTCCTGCCTCCCTCTCAGAACCTGTTTTGGGAGGTGGGTGGGCAGGTGCAGTGTTGCACCCAGGGGTGTCTTCAGCACACCTCCATGTTCCTAGGTGCTTTGTATTATAATCTTTATTTTAGTTAGGTTTTAGTTTTGGGTTTCCTGACTTGAGTCTTCCTTTGGGAATCCAAAACTTTCTTATCCAGTTGGCTAGTAAAATTTTACAATTTCCACATAGTATAGTTAGTGAGTTTTTGCTCGTAAGAATCTGACAGTTGGGTTTCAAAGGGCTGCAGACAGAGACCTCAACCGAACTCAAGCTCAAAGTTCTATGCACTGCAAAGAAAATTAACCCTATACTGTCCAGGGCAGTTTAAAGGCTAGAGCTAACTGAAAATTGTCAGAATACAGCAAGACTCCATTAGAAGAAACACAATTACTAAGGTGAGTAATTTTTCTTATGAGAAAAGGACTCTGGGTGAAGATGCACATGATTATTTACGGGAAGGCATACACTGGGTGGGATGATTCTTCTAGATAAATATTACAGTATCAACTTTCTGGGAGTTTTGTTTCTTAATCTCTTCGGATGAGAAACGGTCCGCTCCGAGTCCCCAGGGTCTATTCTGGACCTCTACTCTTCTTCCTCTTCATCAACAATCTCCCAGTGCCTGCCAACAAAAAATATTACTATACGCAGACGATGCAGTCCTGTTTTCCAGCCACCATGACATTACAGTCCTTGAATCTCAGCTGCAGCTCGACTTCAGTCGCGATCAAGACTGGTTCAATTCTCATAAACTTGTCCTGAACCACAGCAAGACTAAAGCCATGTCCTTCTGTAACCGACAGAGCAGGCACAACTCTCTGTCCCTCACCATCAAGAACCATGCTGGGAACCCACTTGAACATGTCAAGGAGTTCAAGTACCTTGGTATTACCCTGGATAGTACCCTCTCCTACACTCGGCATATTGACACTGTTGCCAAGACCGCCAATATCTGGATTGGACTACTACACAAACACAAGCACTGTATGCCATGGATGCCCTTAAACTAGCCATTTACAGCACTGTCACCTCTATCATTGACTACGGCTTCCATCTATGGCTGTGCCCCAACAAGTGCCCTCCGAGGATCTCATTGCTCTCAACAAAGCCTGTAGACTACTGATGGGTGCAGCCGACAAACTCACACCTGTGACCTCTTTGCACAGGCCAGCTGGCTACCCTACACAGCAGAATACAATACCAGACCTGCTTACTTACCAAAAGATTCTCCTTGGTCTCATGCCACCTGGTGTTAGCTCAGTCCTTACTACCTACAGTGGCACTCAACAAACACGTGGTGCCCAATCTCTAACTTTCAGGTTCCCAGATCCGTACTCTCCATGGGGCCGCGGTCCTTTATCTATAGACGCCAATGGTTCAATTCCCCCACAAAGAAGCACTTTCCTCTACTACACTTGGACCCTTCAAAGGAATCTCAAACTTTACCTCACCTCTACCACTCAATGTGACTGTTTCGTTGAACAGAGATCTCTCAAACACCTCCCAGCTCACTCATGTCTCACAGCCCCCCTTTCCCAATCTCATTCCCTCTGGCACTGGGCATTCCTTGTGACTCCTTTCCTGCTTCACATCTCCACTGGTACAAGACATTTTCTACCACCATCGGACAGTGGCCCATTAGCCTGCCAACTTCCTCTCCCGGTCGCATGCCTGCAATACTAACTGCCTATGGTGCCCTCTATCTCTTATTGTTACGCAGACCAGCTGCCTACTCAAGCTGCTCGTTTATGAATATTATCACAATGTACGTTATAACTGAGTATCATTATTTTTTCTTTTAGTTGTTTGTTGTGCATTCTTTTACTATCTCTGTATGTATGTTGACCTCATCCTTTGACGTGGAACCTTTGTAAACGAAGCAGTTTCTGCTCAAAGGTATTTGTAATCCGAGAATTTAATAAATAAATAAATAAATAAAAATAATGAACAAAGGAAGTGATATGTACTAATTGTGCATAAAGTATATTATATAGAGAATAAAGTATGGGGTGGTGTGTGTAACAAGATTTTACACACACCGAGGGGTTGGATGGTTCGCTCTCGGGTTTATCCAGGCATCCAACCCAGGTGTGAGTAAAATTGAGTTTACACACACCATCTCCATATTTTATTTTATATAATTGCTGGGTTAGTTTTTTTCGCCACAGCCAATTATATGAAATAAATGATGGTCTGCTGTGGTCTGGATGATGTTTAGCAGAGTCCTCAGTCTCTTAGCAGCAGTTTACTTTTTCTTGTTTGTTCCTTTCGGTGTGATTTTTGTTAGGAAGTTTTTTTAAAATAGTTAGTTACCGCCTAGAGATAGTGGCGGTGGTGCAGTTTCGACCAACAAAAGAAATCTGGTGGCGAGCAGTGAGAAACCCGGAAGAGCTGTAGGTTGGGCGTAAACTTGGGGGAAACGTAGCGGCGTGTTCTGGTCTACACGCTCCTTTATAATGGCAGTTTCCCTATGGGAAAAGCCTAACCCAGTTATTATATTAGGATTATACAGTACAGTATATTTTGGTCTTGGTTTTGGACAGGATTTCAGTTTCTGGGGGAGTGGTGATTTTGTTTCATTGTTCTTTTAAATGCATGGGAAATGTCTGAGGTTTTTGTGATTATTCCTTTGTTTTGTACATTGTTTATTTCATCCAGCTTTGATGTATTATTTGTATGATTGTTTTGAATCTTAATAATAATTTCCCTACTCTTTTCGAGAAGTGCCATGGGATCCTTAACATCCACCTGAACTACCACCAGAACAGGCAGATGGGACCTTGGTTTAACGTCTCATCTGAAAGAGCGGCACCTGAGGAGTGCAGCACTCCCTCATGCTGCACTACAGTGTCAGTATTGGGATATTAACCCAAGTGCCTGGTGTAGGGATAGAACACACAGCCTTCCTCCCATTCCTCCTATCTCCCCCCTCCACACACACCCCTCCTCTAGTTCTCTTACTGCTATTCTCAGTCATCCAAAGTTACTAAGGGCCTGTCCTACCCTCTCCTTACACCCACAACCCAACTCTCCCCCGACCCCATTTCTCTGCATCCTGAAGTGCTGGGATTTGGCCTCTCTTCTGTCTCACCCACCCTCTCTCCTGGTCTTCCTAAAGCTTACTTCCCTCTCTGCCTGAGCTTTACTTCTCGCTGCCCACAACCTGCTTCCCTCCTGGTTGTGCTCTACCTCTGCCTTGTGCAGGGTCCTCAACATACTGGAGGGTCCTCTCCTCTTCCTTCCTTCCATCCTCCTTCCACCCTCTCCGTTCTCTCCTACCACATATATTCCTCTCACCCTCCTTACTTGGCCCTAGTTTTGTCTGATCCCATATTTCTATTGCACTTGTAGTCAACTTGCACTTCTGTTACACCTTAGCTAACTTGTTCTGTCTGTGTTACTCCTCACTAACGTGCCCTAGATCAACCTACTTGAATTCTACTTATCCATTTTCTTTTTTTTTAAACTTTATTTTATTGACTGTTTGCAGGTTTCTTAAATACAATGGTCAGATCAATCAATACATTCCAAGTATACCTTTACATTATATTGCTTGTCACTTCATGATTTCTGTCTTGTTATGCCTCCAGATGATGGGTCTGCATAACTACTTTCACATTCCAGGTGCTAAGTTAAAAGGAGGAGGAAGTCATTTCCCAGCCTCCCCAACTATATTTTCCCCTCTGTTTGCCTCCAAATTTCCCACCTCGTCCATCTATGAATGTAAAGTGAGGTCCTGTGGTTTATTTTGAAGCGAGTTCCTCTAATTCAGATATGTTCTGGACTATTGATATCCAGTCTTGTTTCTTTGGCGGTGTAGGGTTAAGCCAGGACCTAGTTATGGCCTTATGGGCTGCAGTGATCAGGATTGCCCAAAGGTACAGGGAATCAGGTCCTCTAATGTCTACGGAGGGGCTCCCAGGATCACCTCCATCCAGTCAAGCGCTGATCAAAGGCAAGGATCTCCCAGTAGCTGTAGTGATCTGAGCCCCAAAACCCCTGCAGCTTTGCGCAGGCCCAGAAATATGAAGATAATCAGCTACCTCCTCACAAAGCCCGCCAACAACAAGCTGAGTGTTCTGGGTTCCTTTATTTACGGTCTTAGGGGTAAGAAAATATCAGATCCTTACCTTCTTGCCACAGTGGGGATTGGGTCGCCCTCTTGACTATGTTAAAATGGGTCTCCAGTCAAGAGTCAGGGAGTCAGGATTGGCCTCCTCCTGCCATCTAGTCTTAATCTTGGTTAAAGGGTCAGTTTCACTAACCCAAGAGACCTATACAGAAGGAGATCATTCCTCTCTGGCCAATCATATCTTTTATCTTTTGGATGGTTAACAAAGGGGCAGCCCAGGCCGGGTCTACCTCTTTCTTTTGAGCGATATTATGTATGCTCTAACCTGAAGAAACCTAAAGTGGTCCGAGTTTTAAGGCCAAACATATTCTTACGAGAACCAAGTTCAGGATCAAGTCTCCCTGCATAAATTGCCAAGTATTCTAATCCTGATTTACCCCATTGTGTATATGTGAAATCTAGGCGGTTGGAGAAGTCCTCAGCCAGGCTAGGCTTTTAGAGGCCAAACAAAGGATTGTAATTTATATTTTTCCAAAGCCCATGGACCCGGCGAGATAGTGTCCCTCAGTATGTAACTTAGAAGTAGGGTGTCCACGTGACAGTAGGGGTATTACCAGAGCGATCTCCAAGGGTGTCCTCCGCCCCTCCTCCTCCTCCCTTTCCATTCCCTCCACCCAGTGGTGGAACCTGGACCGACCCATTGTAACGCATTTTTCAGTCGAACTACCAGAGTAGTCCTCCAACTCCGGTAGGGTCTGCCTCCTCTATCTCTGTGGGCCTGCAGAATTTTCAAATTTATTCGGGTCTCTTGTTATTCCAAATAAATCTGGAGATCATTCAAACAACATGAAGTCTTGCTATATTATGACAATTGCAGTGAGTCCCCATCTTAGAACTGCCCTGGAGGTGAAATAGTTAACTTTCCATGCAAGCATGGAACTCTAGTGTGAGCTCGATTAGAAAAGCTCTGTCTGCTGATCTTCAAACATAAACTGTCAGATTCTTTACACCGCCTCACTGAACAGTCGCTCCGGGCATTTCTCCTGCTGCTCGGTTCATTTGTCGGTTTAAAAGTATTATTTTATCGGTTTTCAACGAATTGTACCATAACCGGTCGGTTCAAGCTCTATCTGTGGTAATGTAAGTAATAGATAGGTTTACATTCGTTTTCTCTGTGTGGAACTTGTAAACATTTATCGGTTGGTTGAACCGATCAGATTGTATTTTAAAATTGCTAGTCCTTTTTGAGAGTGCGGTTCCGGTTCTTATCGGTTCTAAAAAGCGGATTTCATTACGGTTTTCACGACCCGTGACACAGTTGGGAACCGATAAGAGTCTTGCTTGGCAGATTGCCATACGGGCAAGTTTGGTTAGGCCGGGTATTATGTCTGAGAAACCTAAAAGAAAACCGGCCCACTGGGTTTCAACATTGTAGTGTCTGTGGGGAAGCCTTTGCTAAGGCTGACCCACCACCTGTGTCTATTGTCTGGGGTTTGACCACCTCAATGCAGACTGCCAGATTTGTAAGAATTTCCTGCTGCCACCATAGAAAAGAGAGTTGGTAGGCTCAGGGAAGGGAGGCCAAAAGTCAGCTGACCCGGATGGCGGCCCGGTTGGTTCCAACCGAACCAGAGGGAGTGCCCTCTGACCAGGGCTATACTTCCTCGGGCAACGAAGAGCTGGCTCTGAGGGAGCCGTTCCTGCAAAAAGGACTAGAAAGTCAGCTGGTGTGGAGCCAAAGTTCTCTCTCCAACCGCTGAAGAAATAGCTAAAGCAATCCAAATTGTCCAGTCTTTTCCGGTTCGACTGAACCGGCACCATCAGGGAGGCTTCGGTTGGCCGGTTCCACCAGTTCAAGATTATGATTTTGAGGAATTCTATGAACCGTGGGAGGAAGAGGAGTATGAGGAGAGTGAATATGGTTTTGAAGACCTGGATGTGCCCATTGAACGGACACCTCTCCAGACAGACCCTTAGGGTTTCTCCTCCAAGGCTCTCTGAGTCCCTTCTCATTTATGTTTTATAAGAAGGTTGCTGAAACTCCCAGCTCCCTGTTGAGGAAGCTGTTGATGACCAAGAGGAGCCTGATTATGTAGAAATGATGGATATTCAGAATCTAAGAGACTGTCTGTTCCTCTGCATAAATCTTTTCGAAGCAGACAGTAAAAGTTTAAAACTTCTCACACCATACCTCCTGTAGACAAAAGGATGGACAAGAGGTATACTTTATCAGGCTCTGATACGGAGTTCCTCACACAGCAATGCAGCTATGTGGCAGTAGTGCAGGCTGCAGCCTGTGGCAGGCAAATATTCCCCTAACTTCACACCCTCCTGAGAAGGACTCCAGGAAGACTGATGCTATGGCAAAGAAACAGTACATGGCAGCATCCTTGGGACTCAAACAGGCAAATTATATGGCTATGCTGCTAGATACCAGAAATCCAGATGGGATACTGTGCTGGCTCTAGCAAAACAAGTCCCTGACCAGCTGGCCAGAGAGCTGGAACAGGTGGCTAGAGATGGTATTGAGGCATCTAAGGTGCAATTTCATGCTGCAGTGGACTCTAATGATGTGTCATCAAGAGTCATGGCTATATCTGTGGCACTTAGCAGAATGGCTTGGCTCAGATGTACTACCCTGTCACAGGATACACAGTCTAAGGCCATGGATTTTCCTGTTGTGGGCAACTTTCTGTTTGGGGTGCAAACAGAGAATTCCATGAAGAAAATGGATGAATACAGGACCACCTATAGGAGTGCACAGGCCAAGGAAAGGCAGGTCCTCCTCAGAAGCAGCTTCCCAAGGGCAGGGGCAGGCCTTTTCATATGCCTTTTACCAATCCAAGCCTCCTCTTCTGTTTATACCCAGAGGGGTTCTTTAGAGGAGAGGCAGATGGGGTTCAAGCAGGCCTGCTTCCACCCTCAACCTAAAGCCCTGGCCAAGCAGGCACCCTGATGGGGTGGCCAGGGCCGATTCTTCTCTACCTGTAGGGGCAGGCTGGCTTACTTTGTCCAGGACTGGAAGTCTCTAATGTCAGACAAGTGAGTCCTGGAAGTAGTAAGCCAGGGACTGGTTCTCAGCTTCAAAAATTTCCAAAGATGAGAACCAGATCTTTCACCTGCATCTCCATCAGAGCACTTGCCCTAGAGGCAGAGGTCTCTACCTCTTAAGCTCTCAGAGCCATGGAAAGGGTTCACCCTACACCAGGGCAAAGGTCTGTACTCCAGGTACTTCCTTGCCCCAAAAAGACAGGAGAATGGCAGCCCATCCTGGATCTCAGATACTTAAACAAGCACCTTTTAAAACCAAAGTTCAAAATGGTGACCCTGGGAATTATTTTACCCTCTCTAAGGCCAGAGGAATGGCTAGCGTCCCTGGACCTCAAGGATGCCTACTTCCATATTTTCATCAGAAGCTCCCATCGAAAGTACCTCAGGTTCAGAGCTGCCCTCAGGCCATTACCAGTTCAGAGCAATGCCCTTTGACCTCACCTCTGCTCCAAGGGTATTCACCAAATGCCTGCAGTAGCAGTTGCATACCTAAGAAGGCAAAAATTGCCATCTTTCCTTACCTGGACAATTGGCTCATAATAGGCCAGTCCCCAGAACAGGTCAGCTTACACCTTCAGGTAACTCAGCAACTGCTTACCTCCCTAGGTTTCCTTCTGAATCTCTCAAAGTCAGTTCTAGAGCCTGTCCAGCTCCTAACCTTCATAGGCGCAGAACTGAACACACAGGAAGCCAGGGCCTTCCTCCTCTGGACAGGGCAAAGACCCTAGTCTCCCTGGCCTCCTCATTCACCCTGCAGGTCTCTCGACCAGCAAGGCATTTTCTGCAGCTCCTAGGACACATGGCTGCTTCCACAGCAGTAGTGCAAGGGCAAGATTTCAGATGAGGGACATTCAGTTCCATTTGAGAGCTTTTTGATCTCAAAGAAAGGATCCTCTTACCAAGTTGATCCCAGTAACTCGAACCCTGATCCGAGCCCTACAGTGGTGGCAGGATCAGAGCAACCTGAGACAAGGAGTTCCTTTTGTCACTCAGTCTCACTCCTTAATCCTTACTACGGATGCATCCCTCTTGGGGTGGGGGCTCACATGGACGACCTCACTGCCCAGGGACTGTGGTCCCCAAAACTCTGCTCCACATCAACCTGTTGGAGCTCAGAGCAGTTTTCTAGCACTTCAAGCTTTCTCCAAATCTGTTCAGAACAAAATTGTACAGGTCAGAACAGACAACACCACTACAATGTGGTACATCAACAAGCAAGGGGCACTTGGTCCACGGCCTTGTGCACCGAAGCCATGAAGTTGTGGTCTCTGGCTTACTCCTGAACACCTCCCTTACGGCAGTTCACCTCCCAGGCAAGGACAATGTCCTGGCAGATGCTCTCAGCAGAATTTGTCAGGGCCATCACAGTGGTCCCTGGATCCCTGGTTCTGGGAGTGGTATTTGCCAGATGGGGCACCCCATGAGATAGATCTTTTGCAGCCCCAGACAATCACCAACTTCCCTCTTTTGCTGCAGGCCTCCAGTCTTGGGCTCAGTCCCTCTGGATGCCTTAGTCCTCAGTTGGGAAGGGAAGCTTCTCTATGTCTTCCCTCCCTTTCCTCTCCTATTCAAAGTGCTAGTCAAAATCAGATCCCAATCCTGCATGGTCATTCTGATTGCCCGGATTGGGCCAGACAACCCTGGTATCCACTCCTACTGTCCTTAGCAGTCCATCCTCCCTGTGCCTTCCCAGGAATCACAATCTGTTAACCTGTGCCCAGGGAAGGGTTTGGTACCCAATCTCAAATCTCTCAATCTCAAGGCCTGGTTCTTGAAGAGTTAGAGTTTGCTGACTTACACCTCTCACAAGGCGTAATGGATATATTGAAGGCTTCTAGAAAGCCTTCCACCAGGCTACTTACAACTCCAAATGGAAAAGGTTTTCCATATGGTGCTCAGAAAAGCATATTTCCCCAGACTCTGCTGATTTACCCACAGTCCTGGATTATTTGGTCCATCTGAACACTTTGGGGCTGAGACCAGCTACCCTGAAAGTGCATTTGGCAGCTGTGTCTGCTTTTATTTCGCTGGTAAATCCTCTTGTTTTCAACTCACCCTGTATTTTCAAAGTTTTTAAGGGATTGCTTCACACCAACCCTCCATTCAGGGATCCTGCCCTGCCTGGGATCTTAGTGTTTGTATTGCTCAGCTTATGCAACCCCTTTTGAGCCTTTATCTTCAGCTGAGCTTAAGTACTTGACTTGGAAAACTGTGTTTCTAGTAGCCATCACCTCTGCCAGACACATAAGTGAATTACAAGCTTTGTCAGTGGGCGGATTTTATCTCCTTTCACAGAGATAGGTAGTCCTCGGACTAATAGAAAGTTTCTGCCTAAGGTGGTTTCAGATTTCCACCTTAATCAATCTATATCTCTTCCAGTGTACTTCACTGACCATTCTTCCTCTGGTGAGAGGAGGCTGCACAGCCTAGATGTGAAGAGAGCCCTTAGTTACTACATAGGCGTGCAGGGTCACAGGTTTGACTCCTCCAACTGTTCCTTACTTATGGTGAGGTTGGTAAGGGAAGCCTGCCACTAAAGATCCATTGCCAGGTGGATTGTCTCTTGTATCCAATTCTGTTACGAAAAACTGGGTAAGGTTCCTCCCTCAGGCCTGAGGCTCACTCTACCAGAGGTACAGCTGCTTCTCTGGCTGCTGCCAGAGACATCCCTATTCTAGAGATATGTCAAGCAGCTACTTGGAAAACAGTTCACACTTTTACCAAGCATTACTCCCTGGACATCCAGGCTCGGAGTGATGCTTGGTTTGCTTAACTGTCCTTCAGAGCCTATTCCTAAGTAGGTTCTGTCCCGCCTCCATGGGGGTACTGCTGTGTAGTCTGCAGTTGTCATAATATAGCAAGACTTCATGTTGTTTGAAGAAAAATTACTCACCTTAGTAATGTTGTTTCTTCTAATGAGTCTTGCTATATAAGACCTCCCTCCCCTGCTCTCTCAGAACCTCTGTTTTGGGATGTGGGTGGGCATTACTTGTTGGCACTTTCTTTATGCCACTTTATTGTTTCACCCTTCCTTTGGGGTGAATTGGTGTTGTATTTTTCATTTCTTTTGTGTCTCATGACTTGAGTCTTTGTTGGAGACCAAGAAGTGTGTGTTTATGTTAGTAGCCAGTCGGCTAGTGTAGGTTTACAGCTTCCACACAGAGCCTTAGTGAGTTTTGCTCGTAAAGATCTGACAGTTTATGTTTGAAGATCAGCAGACAGAGCCTTCTAACCGTGCTCACGCTCAGAGTTCCATGCTTGCATGGAAAGTTAACTGTTTCACCTCCAGAGTAGTTCGAAGATGGGGACTCACTGCAATTGTCATAATATAGCAAGACTCCATTAGAAGAAACAACATTACTAAGGTGAGTAATTTTTCTTTATGCCTTATCTGGAAATTTGACTTACGTATGTGTAATGGTAGACATTGAAATAAATACAAGAATTTAGGTAGAACATTCATTATTATAGGCGTGAATTCTAGAGTGCATGGGCATGTTAGTCAAGGACCACCTTTCCATATCGTTTTTAAGGGAGACGATCAGGGAGAGTAATTTGTTTTAAATAATTTGGAAAAATGTTTTGTGATGTTTACCCCAGGTATTTCATTCTGTCTGCAGACCAATTCAGGGTAGGGGCAGACGTGTTTCCTCGGAGGGACGAAAAAAAACTTAAGACTTCTGTTTTAGTTTTATTTAGGGAGTAGCCTGAATGTTTCCCAAATTCTTCTAGTATGGGCCATATCTGCTCTAAAGACCAGTGTGGTTGGGATAGGCACAACAGAGCGTCATCTGCATACAACAGAATTTTCTTGAATGCCACCCATCTCAATCCCGTCACCTCCTTCGCCCTCCTCACGGCCTCCGCCAGGATCAATAGAGGCGAACAGAAGAGGAGGGGCATCCCTGTCGAGTGCCCCTGCCCAACCTAAACCTATCTGAAAGCCCTCCATTCACCCTGCGTAAGCCTGAGGGCCTGTATATAGGGACCTTATGGTATCTATAAATGATTTGAGGAACTGCCTATGCTCCAATGCCTTGAACAAGAAATCCCATGAGACCTTATCAAAGGCCTTTTGGTGTCTAAACTCATCAGGCATACCGAGGTGCGGGTACGCTGAATTTTATCTATCATGTTCAAAGCTGCCCGTACTTGTCCGAGCCTGTCGGCCCACCACAAACCAGATTGGTCTCTATGTATCAGGCCCGAAGGATGGGGTTTAACCGAGAAGCAATAATTGAGGTGAATATCTTGTAGTCATGATTAAGCAGGAGATTGGGCAGTATGATTCACACCTTGTTGGATCTTTTCCTCCTTATGTAAAAATGGTTATGGTCGCATACTGCCAAGAAGGTGGGGAGCCCACCCTCTGACCAGATATTTGAGAAAACTTTAAAGCAAGGTTCTGTTTCTGAGACAAAAGTTTTGTAGAACTCAGCTCGAACCCATCCGGGCCTGGACATTTAGCTGACTTAAGCTTCTTAATTGTGAAACTATCTCCTGTTGAGTGATAGGCCTAGTCAACATACCCACGATTCCGGTGAAAGTGGGGAGGAATGGAGCCCAAGTAGTTCTGTGTCTCTTGTATGGTGTTTTTTCATCTGGGCGTATAACCTGAATAATATTCAACAAATGCTTCTGCTCTCTGTGAAGCCTGTCTGACCATTTGGCCTGACCTAGGGGATATTTTGGTTATTGTGGCTTTTTGCTGCGTCTGACTCAGTCTAAAGGCCAAGAGTTTAGTGCCTCTGGGACCTCCCGTAATATCTTTGTTTAAATAAAACAGGGCCTTTTCTACCTCGCTTTTTGAATTTCTTGTAATTGGTTCTTGCATTCTGTTAGTTTCCTACCCCTAGCCTCCTCCCATTTAATTTTTGGGCACTTTCCAGTTCCTTAATCTGTGCCAGTAATTCTTGTTGTTTCTGCTTCATTACTCGTTTCTTATAGGAAGCTATAGATATCAGTTTACCTCTAAGTGAGGCTTTAACAGTGTCCCACAGAATTTGTGGGAGGTCTCTTGTCTGCTATTCTCTTCTAAGGTTGTCTTCAGGTGCTTTTAAGCTCGTCTACCACCCCTTTATCCTGGAGGAGGAGGCATTCAGTCTCCAGTGTGTGATGCGTTTGGGCAATCCCAGCTCCACCTCCAGATAGACCGGGCTATGATCAGAGAGAATGCGTACCCACCCGTGGAGGAAACCTACACAAGTCTCCAGAAAATGTGAAAAACATATCTAGTCTAGAGAATATCGGAACCTTGGAAGTGACACGTGTACTCTCTCGCTCCAGGATATTTCTCTCTCAAATGTTGGCCAGACCCATCTGTTCCAACAACAATTTCTGAAACGCGCCTTAGCGCATCCAGCTAAGGATTTGGGACATTGTGTTTGAGCCCTGTTTAAGATTATATTCCAGTCCCTCCCATTATCAGTAGGCCTCTAGCCCTTTCAGCCACCAACTGGAGGAGGTTCGAATAAATCCGGGCGGAGACCCGGAGGATATACACATTGACCATGGTGACTTGGATATCTTGAGTAGTCCCTATAACTATGAGGTACCTCACTTCAGGATCCTCTATCACCTCCTGTTGCTGAAAGTGAAGGTTTTCGAAAGGAGAATCGCCACCCCTCTTTCTGCCCACCAGAAGGGACGAGTGATAGACATGAGGAAAAACCTCGATTTAAGCTTTTGGGCTTGAGAGAGGGAGAAAGGTGGGTTTCCTGTAGGAACACTCCATCGCACCATTGGGAAGCTATGAATTGTTGAATCCTCCTCCTTTTAATAGGGCTTGATGATCCATTTATGTTAAGTGACATAAATTTCGTAAGCTTGATTAGCCATTTTCCTTATACCTAAAAACATAAACCATTTTCTTGAACACTGACTTTCTAGGCTTTGCAATTTAACCTGATAATAATCCATAAAACATCAAACTTTTAATATAACCATCAACAAATTTCAGAACATTCCTTATACCTAATAAACAACAGAACTGTAGCTCTGGCCTCATCCTATTTTGAGCCAAGAGCTGGGTTAACGCTAGCTAGCCATTGCGAAACTACTCCTGACCAGGCTGCCGAAAATCTCCGATTTGACTTCCAAGGAAGGCTGAATGGTGATCGTCAGCTGAAGGGTGTCTGATTACTGAGACCAAAGGAGCTCAACAGTGCAATGAGTGTTCCCTACGGGCCACAGGTATAACCATGGGAAGCACCCTCTTCCAGTTGTCAATGCGCATCTGCATAGGCACCTATCTCTCTTCCTCCCCCACCCTCTATAAAATAAACTCATAACATCCATTTAGCCCGCTTTAAGATCACAACTTAAGAATACATGCCTTGGCATCCCAGGACCCCTTCCTCTATCTCTCTGGCGTGTGAAGCCACCCTGGGTGCTTCCTTAGTGAAGAGTGTCTTCAGAAGCTCCCTGGGAGGAGTCTCCCACAATCCTGGCTTATTGTGGTATCTACTAGCGTGCCTGGGTACGGTACCCTGTAGCATCTCCAGAAGGTGACCAGAGGGAAAGCCGAGCCCAGGGTACACAGTCCAGGCCTCTGAAGGGCAGAGTCACACTGGAGGACATCAACACCCCGACTACCGTGGAAGTTCCCCATCCAGGGTATAAAGCCCAGTCAGGACAACCCACCCCTGCCAGCTCCCCCTCACCACACCCCAGTTACCCTCACGGAGATCCCACCCCACCAACTCCTTGGAACCTACAGATCCATGTGGAGCAAGACCTGCCAAGTGCCAGGCCCAGAAATCCAACCCAAACCAGAGGTAATTCGTAGTCCCAAGGGCCAGAAAGTTCCCTCTGACAAGTGAATACTCTCCCCAGCATCACCTCCAACCCTTGGGCCAGGGGCAGAGGAACCGGAAACCCCAGCCATGGGCCTCTGACAGTGTCCCTAGGGGACACCCAACTTGTCATCTAATGCAAGTGTGTATAATCCCCTGCCAGGTCAAGTGTCCACCAGAGACTATCATATAGGAGCCAGAGGAGGCAGGCGTGAGTCTCACCCACCCCACCGCCCCCAGTCTTCAGGCCTCCAGGGCTTCAGCCCATTACCCCCTCGAGGGTTACCAAAGATTGCTAAAGTTAACTTAACTACTTAGAATAATCATTTGCAGTTTGTACCACATCATTTCAAAGTACTTCCCCGTAGTCTTCTTTCCAACCTCTCCCCCTCCACAAATCCGGTTCATATGTAATATAGTTTAAAGGCATTTTGTAGTAGTGGGGAGGGTAAAATAAAGGTGAGTTCAATCGCAGTGAACTACTGGAGTTATTCATGGTCCACGGGCGATGTTGAATAGGGACTCGGGCAGGGGGCAGCAAGGCTACCAGCTTAGCGACTCGAAAAGAAAACAAGCCGCTCAATTGTGGAAATACAGTCTTCTCCTGATTACTGCTTCAGGTGTCTGATGATCGCGATGGGCCAATTCACCTGCCTCTTCGACCGATGGTCGCTGGTTTCAAGTATGGAGCTCCTTTATTCATCAACGAGGATCCCCAGTTTCAGAGCACTGCACGAAATCAGCGGAGGAAGTCTGCGGCATCCGTTGAGAAGACCCCTTTTGATAGTTTCTTTCTGCGCCACAGACCATGCCGATGTCAGGAGGTCTCGCTCCAACCTTTCCTTCACTAGTAGAGGGGTGCTGATTCCCAATTCTGTGAGGTAAGGCACGGCAGACAAGAGGTCCTTAAAGACCTTATTTCCCTGTTCAGTGGTTATCTTCAGCCTCGCGGTGTAGCACCTGGACTTTTATGTTTTTGCTCTAAGTTGCTTTACTGTGGGCCAAATCATTTCGGGCCTCCTGTACCACCCCCGTTGTGTGATGGGTTGTCAATCGCTATCCTGTGGGCTTTGTATTCCAGTGGGCCTTGTCACCAGGCTTGCCGCCATCACTCTTCTTTACTGACATATGAAGTAAATCGGGTATAAAGGATCGAGGCCTTGCATCAGGGTTAATTGGTTTTGGGGCCAGTGACACGATGTGCACGGTCCATCCTCGGGTCCAGGTCCTCTGGCAGATCAAGAACTTTTTGAGAAGGCCTTGTATAAACTCGATAGTGCCTGCAGCTCCATCTTCCGAGCCCTCCGGGACCCCATATATTCTGACGTTCTGCCTCCTGCTCCTGCCTTCCAGATCATCGAGGCGGTGAGTTAGCTCTCGGTCCCTCGCTAGGAGGTAAAGAAGCAGCCTGTCATGTCTGTCCGTCTGTTCTGAGACAGTGGAGGCACAATTCCATCTGTTCTGTTTGTAGTGCGATCCGGCTAAGGTCAGCTCGTAATTAGGACAAGGTCCGATCAATTTTGAGACCGTGCGAGCCGTTTGACTGAATAGTTTCAATCAGCTCGTCACCACGGAGATTCCCATGCTGTGCGGCCTGTTGTGTCTCTCCAGAGCTTCACCCTCCTCATTGCTTTCTGTGTCTTCCTCCTGCAGCAGCACTTTAAACTTCTGGACTGGGGTTAAATGCAATTTCCCTGGTTTTATTCTGGCGTTGTTTGGCGGGGATGCCATCGTTTGCCAAGCGATTAGTTTAGATCTTAAATGGTGGGGCCGGAGGCGAGCAAATCAAGCTGCCATCACGGACCCTGACATCACCGAAGTCCTACTTATCCATTTTCTAACTACACAGCTATGTGTTCCTTAATGTTTGCTAAATGCTATTTTGTGCTATTGTCTATCTAGTTCAAAACTGTTAGCACTCCTCTTTTCATTACTCTGTACAGTCTGCTCACTATTTGAATGTAATCAATTGTATATCTATATTGTGTACCAACTCTCTGTATACTATCCTCATGTTTCCTTGCCCCCGTTGCACTGGGAGATGAGCAACCTGTTGCCCATGCCTTCCTGGTGAAACATTTCAATAAATAAATCCTCCCAGTCAGTAGGGGAGGCAGTAGGTGTCTGTTCTCTCTCTCTTACTTAGAAGGGTGGACCAACATTATCACAGGCGTATGGGTTCTGAATATTATCAAAAGGGTTATATGCTGAAGTTTGTCAAACTTCCCCAGACAATCCTCCAGCCCCCTTTTGATACACTCCGGCTCACACAGCCCTCATCAGGGAAGAGATCCAGGCTTTGCTTTCAAAGCGAGCCATCAAACCCATTCCTGTTCCTCAACAGAGAACTGGTTATTACTCCCACCACTTCTTGGTTCTCAAGAAGATTTGGGACTTAAGACCCATACTGGACCTGAGTCAACTGAACCAATTCTTTGAGTACAGAAGGTTCAGAATGGTGATAATACCAACTTGATTCCTATGTTATGTCAGGATTGATTATGCTCCCTGGACCTGCAAGGCACTACTTGCACATCCGGTGTTTCAAACAACATGAAGTCTTGCTGTATTCTGACATATTGCAGTGATGTCCAACCTTTGAACTGCCCTGGAGATGAAAGAGTTAACTTTCCATGCCAGACATGGAGCGCTGAGCTCGAGCTCGGTTGAGAGACTGTCTGTTACTGTTTGAACTCAAACCGTCAGATTCTTTACTCCGCCTCACTGAGCAGTCGCTCCGGAGATTTTCTTGGTTCAAGTTGTCGGTTAAAGTGCCGTTTTTCTCGGTTTTGACCAAATTTAATCTGTTAACCTGTCGGTTCAGTCTCTGTCTGTGGTATCATGAGTACTAGATAGGTTTATTTTCTTGTTTTCTGTGTGGAACTTGTAAGCGTGGGATCAGTTCAGTTTGAACCGATCAGGTTGTTTAGAAAAAGTTTATTCTACTTTTAGAGTGTGGTAACGGTCCATATCGGTTCTAAAAAAGCAGTTTCGTTACAGTTTTTCCGACCATAACATGGTCAGGAACCGATAAGGGTATCTTGCCTGGTGGATTGCCTAAAAAAGGGTAAGTTTGAGTTAGGACTGGCCATGTCTGAGAAACCCAAAAGAAAACCGGGCCCACTGGGTTTCAACTCTGTAGTGTGTGTGGGAAGCCTTTGCCAAGGCTGATCCCCACGCCACCTCGTTGTGTCTGGGGTTTGACCACCTCGATTCAGACTGCCAGATTTGCAAGAATTGTCCTGTAGCTACCCTGGAAAGAGTTGGTAGGCTCAGGGAAAGGGAGGCCAAGAAGTCCGCTGACCGGGTGGCCAGCCAGTTCAGGTTCCAACCGAACTAGGGTGCCCTCTGACCAGGCGATACTTCTTCGGGCAAAGGAGAACTGACTCCAGTCGGTTCAGTTAAAGAAAAGAAGAGGATAAGTCGGCGGTGCGGATCCACAAATTCTTTCTCCTGACCGCTGATGAAATAGCCAGCGATAAGGATTGTTCAGTCGCTAACCCTGGTTCCGACCGAACCGGCCATCAGGAAGGGGTTCGATTCGGTCGGTTCCCCGTTCCAGATTATAATTTAGAAGATTTTATGAACCGGAGGAGGAGGAAGGAGAGTATGAGGATAGTGAGGGTGATTACGAAAGTCTGGATGTGCCTATTGACCGGACATCTCCCCAGACAGACCTTCAGGGTTTCTCCTCCTAGGCTTTCTGAGTCCCTTCCATTTTATGTTCTACAAAAAGTGGCTGAAACTCTTCAGCTTCCTATGGAAGAAGCTGTGGATGACCAGGAGGAGCCTGACTATGTTGAAATGATGGATATCCCAGAGTCTGGGGCTGTCTATTCCCTTCATAAGTCCTTTGGAAACAGACAATAAAAATTTTAAAGACTCTAATTCTATACCTCATGTGGACAAGAGGTATACTCTCTCAGGCTCCGATACGGTTTCCTTACCCAACAATGCAGCCATGTTGGGGTAGTGCAGGCTGCTGCCTGTGATAAAGGCAAATATACCCTTGGCTTCCACCCCAGATAAGGACTCAGGAGGATTGATGCCATGGCAAAGAAACAGTACATGGCAGCATCCTTGGGACTCAGGCAGGCTAATTATATGGCCTATACAGCTAGATATCAGAACTCTAGATGGGACACTGTAATGGCTTTAGCTAAACAGGTCCCTGGCCAGCTTGCCAAGGAGCTGGAGCAGGTGGCTGTGAGGATGGTATTGAGGCATCAAGGTGCAATTCCATGCTGCAATGGACTCTAATGATGTTTCATCTAGAGTCATGGCTACATCTGTGGCCCTTCATAGGATGGCTTGGCTCAGATGTACTAGCCTGTCTCAGGATACCCAGACTAAGGCCATAGATTTTCCTGTTGTAGGTAATTCTCTGTTTGGGGAGCAAACAGAGAACTACATGAAAAATGGATGAATACAGGACCACCTACAGGAGTGCTCAGGCCAAGGAAAGGCAAGCCACTCCCAGAGGTAACATTCAGGGGTAGGGGCAGGCCTTTTCTTAGGTCTTTCTACCAAGCCTAGGCCTCCTCTTCTGCTTATGCTCATAGGGGTTCTTCAGAGGGAGAGGCAGATGGGGTACAAGCAGGCCTGCTTCCACCCCTCTGCCTAAAGCCCTGCCAAACAGGCACCCTGATGGGTTTGCCAGGGCCGATTCTCCACCACCTGTAGGGGGCAGGCTGGCTTACTTTGTCCAGGACTGGATGTCTTTAACATCAGACAAATGGGTCCTGGAAGTAGTAGCCAGGGACTGATTCTCAGCTTCAAAAATTTCCAAAGATGAGAACCAGATCCTTTCCACCTGCAAATCCTTCAGAGGCACTTGCCCTAGAGGCAGAGGTCTCTTCCTCTTGGCTCTGAGAGAGCCATAGAAAGGGTTCCACCCTGCACAAAGGAAAAGGATTGTACTCCAGGTACTTCCTAACCCCAAAAAGACAGGAGAATGGCAGCCATCCTGGATCTCAGATATTTAAACAAGCACCTTTTAAGCCAAAGTTCAAAATGGTGACTCTGGGAATAATTCTACCCTCTCTAAGGCCAGGGGACTGGCTAGTTTCCCTGGACCTCAAGGATACCTATTTCCATATTCTCATCAGAGCTCCCACGAAAGTACCTCAGGTTCGAGCTGCCCTCAGGCCATTACCAATTCAGAGCAATGCCCTTGCCTAACTTCTGCTCCAAGGGTGTTCACAAAATGCCTGGCAGTAGAAGTTGCCTTTCTAAGGAAAAGAGGATCTCCATCTTTCCATACCTGGACGACTGGCTCATAGTAGGCCAGTCTCCAGACCAAGTCAAGTTACATCTACAAATAACTCAGCAGCTGCTCACTTCTCTAGGTTTCCTTCTGAATCTTTCAAAATCAGTTCTAGAGCCTGTGAGCTCCTCACCTTGATAGGGGCAGAGCTGGATACAGTCAGGGCAAGAACCTTTCTTCCCTGGACACGGCAAGGACCCTTATCTCACTGGCTTCTTCATTCACCCTCCAGGTGTCTCGACCAGCAAGGCATTTCTTGCAGCTCCTGGGGCACATGGATGCTTCTACAGCAGTGATGCAGGGAGCAAGATTTCAGACGAGGGACGTTCAGTTCCACTTGAGAACCTTTTGGTTTCAGAAGAAGGACCCTCTGACCAAACTGATTCCAGTGACTCGAACCCTGATCCAGGCGTTACAGTGGTGGCAGGATCAGGACAATCTAAGACAGGGAGTTCCTTTTGTCACTCAGTCTCATTCTCTAATCCTTACTACAGATGCCTCCCTCTTGGGCTGGGGAGCCCACTTGGGGAACCTGACCACCCAGGGTTGTGGTCTCCTCAGGAATCTCTGCTTCACATCAATCTATTAGAACTCAGAGCAGTGTTTCTAGCACTTCAAGCTTTTCCAAGTCTGTTCAGAGCAAGTAGTTCAGATCAGGACAGACAATACCACCACAATGTGGTATATCAACAAACAAGGGGCACTCTGTCTACAGCCTTGTCCACAGAGGCAATGAAGTTATGGTCTCTGGCCTATTCCTGAACACCTCTCTTACAGGAGTACACCTCCCAGGCAAGGACAATGTCCTGTCAGATGCTCTAAGCAGGATATCTCAGGGCCATCACGAATGGTCCCTGGATCCCCTAGTTTTGAAGATGATCTTCTCCAGATGGGGCACTCCACAGATGGATCTTTTGCAGCCCCAGACAATCACCAACTTCCTCTCTTTTGCTGCAGGCCCCCAGTGTTGGGCTCAGTCCCCTGGATGCCCTAGTTCTCAATTGGGAAGGAAGTTCCTGTATGCTTTTCCCCTTCCTCTCCTGTTCAAGGTGTTAGTCAAAATCAGGTCTCAACCCTGCAGGGTGATTCTGACTGCTCCAGACAGCCCTGGTACCCTCTCTTGTTGTCCTTAGCAGTCCACCTTCCCGTCTCTTCCCAGGAATTACAACCTGTTAGCGTGCTCAGGGGAGGGTTTGGTATCCGAATCTCAAATCTCTCAACCTCAAGACCTGGCTCTTGAAGAGTTAGAGTTTGCTGATTTACACCTCTCTCAAGGTGTTCTGGATATCTTAAAGGCTTCTCGTAAGCCTTCCACCAGAAGCACTTACAACTCCAAGTGGAAAAGATTTTCTAGATGGTGCTCTGGGAAGCATATTTCTCCAGAGTCTGCTGGCCTGCCCACAGTCCTTGACTATATGGTTCATCTTAATAGCTTGGGACTCAGACCAGCTACACTAAGAGTGCATCTGGCAACTGTCTCTGCCTTCCTTTCAGCAGGCAGACACTCTTCCCTTTCAGCTCATCCTGTATTTTCTAAATTTTTCAAGGATTGCTTCATACCAATCCTCCCTTCAGGGACCCTGCCCCTGCTTGGGACCTTAATGTTTGCATTGCTCAGCTTATGCAACCCCTTTGAGCCTTTGTCCTCAGCAGAGCTTAAGTACTTGACTTGGAAAACTGTTTTCTTGGTGGCCATCACTTCTGCCAGATGCATAAGTGAGTTACAGGCCCTGTCAGTGGGGCTTGATTTTATCTCTTTTCCATACAGATAAGGTGGTCCTCAGGACTAATAGGAAGTTTTGCCTAAGGTGGTTTCAGATTTCCACCTGAACCAGTCTATGTCTCTTCCTGTTTTCTTCACTGACCATTCCTCCTCTGGGGAGAGGAGGCTGCACAGTTGGATGTGAAAAGGGCCCTTAGCTACTACATAGAGCGCACCAAGGGTCACAGGTTTGACTCCTTCCAACTGTTCCTCACTTGTGGTGAGGTTGGTAAGGAAAACCTGCCACTAAGAGATCTATTGCCAGGTGGATTGTCTCTTGCATTCAATTTTGCTATGAAAAGCTAGGTTGGATCCCACCCTCAGGCCTGAGAGCTCACTCTACTAGAGGTACAGCCAGGATATTCCTATCTTAGAGATTTGTCAAGCAGCCACCTGAAAACAGTGCACACTTTACCAAGCATTACTTTCTGGATATCCAGGCTAGGAGTGATGCTCGGTTTGGCACAGCAGTGCTTCAGAGCCTATTTCCTAAGTAGGTTCTGTCCTCCTCCATTGAGGTACTGCTTGGTAGTCTGCAATATGTCAGAATACAGCAAGACTTCATGTTGTTTGAAGAAAGAATTACCTTAGTAATGTTGTTTCTTCTAATGGAGTGTTGCTGTATTCTGACCTCCCCGCCTCCCTCTCAGAACCTCGGTTTTGGGATGTGAGTGAGCAGTAGCAGTGTTGGCACTCGGGTGCCCCACCTCTTCTTCTCTCACACCTTTAGTTGGGTGTGTGGGTGTTGTGTTTTGTTTATTTTTGGGTTTCTGACTTGAGTCTTTGTTTTGGGACCAAAAATATTTTTATTATATTTAGTAGCCAGTTGACTACTGTAAGTTTACAGTTTCCACACAGGACACCCAGTGAGTATAGCTCGTAAAGATCTGACGGTTTGAGTTCAAACAGCAACAGACAGAGTCTCAACCGAGCTCGAGCTCAGCATTCCATGCCTGGCATGGAAAGTTAACTCTTCGTCTCGGGGCAGTTCAAGGTTGGACATCACTGCAATATGTCAGAATACAGCAAGACTCCATTAGAAGATACAACATTACTAAGGTGAGTAATTTTTTCTTCCAGCTCACGGAAATACCTTCGGTTCACCTTCGAGGGAACCACTACCAATCCGGGCTTTGCCTTTCGGCTTCTCCTCGGCACCAAGGATGTTTACCAAATGGCTGCAGTAGTTGCGGCAGCTCTCAGGAGACAAAGGCCACTTCATTTACCTATGTAATACTATGTTGACTCTGTATGTCTGTATTCTGTAAACATGTAAAAATCTGTTACTCTGTCTTGACTGTATTCTGTAAACTATGTTAACCATGTGTGTCCTCTCTGTGATGAGGTACCTTTGTAAACGAGCTGCTGGCTCAAAGGTTGTAAATCTGATTATACAATAAATAAAAAATAAATCTGTCCCTACCTAGACGACTAGCTTCTAACTGCTCCCTCAGATCGCAGTTGATCGCATCCTCTGGACACATTCCAGATGTTCCAGCGGCTGGGGATGTCAGCCTCCCAAAGTTCTGTCCTGGCCCTGCCAACATCTGCAGTACATAGGGGTCATTCTGGACACACAGCAGGGAAGGCTTTCCTCCCACCCAACAGGCCCACTCGGCTGAGAAATCTGGCGTCCAGAATAGCTTCAGCCAACCTAGTCTAGCCCAGACTATGTTGCAACTTCTGGGACATATGGCAGCTGCCATACCTATAGTCCCGCTGGCACATTGCATATGAGAGTCCCCAATGGACCCTAAGGCTCAGTGGGACCAGAGGTCCAATGACCTTCAACATGCATACATTATATCGAGGGCTGTTCAGAAAATGCTATCATGGTGGCTAACTTCTCCAAATTTGGAATCAGAGTACCGTTCCAATCAAATTCACCAAGCCAGATCCTGACCACAGATGCATCAGGTCTAGGATGAGCTCACTTTCAGAATCCCCATACTTGGGGCACATGGTCAGACCTAGAAGTGCCCTGCACATCAACATATTAGAGATGAGGCGATTCTGTATGCCATGCAGGCCTTTCAAGCGCACCTTTCTCAAAGTGGGAGCTGCTTCAAGAAGTGGTGGGCGACCTCTTGAGCAGATGGGGCCATCCCGAGCTGGACCTCTTTGCATCCCCATGCCCAATTTTTGCTCACTAGATCCTGGGTCTGGTGTTTTCTGGCAAGGCGTGTTTTCCCTCTGCCAGACAAAGAGGTTTCTTTACACATTCCTCACTTTCCCTTCTTCAGAGGGTGTTGCTCAAGCTGCAGGCCGGAGAGCTAGCAGCCCAGCCAGCAGCAGCCTTTCTCTGGAGCTCCCTATAGCAGCTTAATAAAACTATAAAAGTTACAATTTTATGAGCTTGGAACTATCTACAGCCGTAACACATCAATAAAGAGAAACTTCTGCAAAAGATCGTGATTTTTGAAGCTCATAATGGTCGTACAAAGACAAATAAGCAGGATTTCTTCCTTCCACGATCTTCATTTACCAAACCGCCTGAGGATCCTCCAGGCCCATCTCATGCTCAGCTCAGATACAAATGGAGCAACACTGTCGACTCTTCAAACAGCGGTGCAAGCTCTCACCAAAGCGGTACAACAGATGGATCAGAAGTTGGATAATTTCACCGAAAAATTTATTACTATGGAGCATAGAATGGGCGCTGGGGAAGCAACAAAACAGTTGGAAGCTACGGTGAAGGCTCTGGCATATGGCGACATCGGCAAACGGCAACGCCACAGAAGTCACGTGGGCAGCTGGAAAATTCAATATGAGCTGCCAATATCCGTGTTCTCGGATTGCCCGAGGAGTCTGAAGGCGAATCCTTAATGCAATACCTACAATCCTGGTTTGAGGCCTAACTGAGTTAACAGAACTTAAAATAATCAAGGCTTACGAATTAATCCGGCGACCCTCTAATGGACTGGCAAACCCACGCATGGGTGCTTTTCAACTCGCTCCCGAGAGAGAGATCTGTTGCTGGGGTCCTGAGAAACAAAGCCCCAATCTATGTGGTTGAGGCCCCTGTTTTATTTTTCCAGACATCTGTATGCTACCCACATGAGGAAGAAGCCTTTGACACAGTAAAAGCAGCCGAGAGATGGATATATCTTATTCCTCGCTTCCCTGCTCACTTGTGTTTCACTATAAATCGCGTCAATATCGGTTTACGGATCCAAAAGAAGCTGGGACTTGCATTGAAAATATAATCTCCAAAAGACAACGGAGGCTCAACTATCAGATGAAGAAGATTCGAAGGGGACTAAATTAACTTTAGAGACAATACGTTTTGAAAGAGGAAAATTATCATTCGCTAAATCTCTGCAGAGACTTTGAGCTTCTGACAGTAAATAATTACCATGTTCTTTCCACTAGGTTTTCCTTTTCTCCCAGACTTGGACAATCTATTATTAAGGTTTGGATTTGGTAAATGCTGAACAGCGTTCTTTAAAATCTTGCAAAAGCTTAGAAGGTCTGGACTTTCAAGGCTCATTTTACACTTTGTACGATGTAGTATTATGATTGCAAAGCCTCGTGCCCCACTGATATGATTTAATTGGTGCTAAATATATTTAGGGCTAACTTTTGCTTTTATTTCATCACGATTAGCAGAACAGCTGTGCTTGGGAGTCCTAGTAATTGTCTTACCGCATTGAGAAGCATGTTCAGTGTTTACTTAGCAATTGATTTGAAATTAAATCTGGGGCATAGCTCTAACGGAAAGTATATTCCGTTTTGTTACATAAAGGAGGGCAAAATCTCATCTGGCTGCAGATAGCACTAATATGCTCCCAGACCTGCAAGAGGTTGCTCCGGAGTAGAGATTCTTTTACTTTTATCTGAAAGAGGTTAAAACTTTTATTAAGACCTTTGGTCCGTTAAATATGATGTTAGGAATTTCTTGAAGCCAAATAGGGCTTTGGCTGCATGACAGCTCCATTATTATTTTATATTGTTGAAAATGTTATGGATGAGATACCTCCCAAATGATGTACCAACCGAACAGATAGTCTCTATCCTATGTAATGTAATGTCTAACTGACTCTCTATATACCTGTTCAGGAAATGAGTATGATGTATACTTGTATATCAAAATACTATAAATACGGTGGCGCTGAGGTTGAGGCGTGGGCGCCACACTCGCACTGCGCGGCGACCCGGGTTGAGGGCGGACTCCAGGTGGCGGGGTGTCGCGGAAGAGGGAGGATCGAGCATCATGGATGCTCTCCTCCCCTCAGGGGCGGAGTTACCAAGGCATGCGCTCTGCATTCTTCCATTAGCCGGTGGAAGCACGGTGGTGGGAAAAGGAGATGGAGGTAGGCTTCGCCTGTCGGAGCCGGGAGGGGGACGCCACGAAGCATGAGGGTCTGCGTGTGAAGCACGCTACCACTGGGGACGTGACGCCCAGCTGGGCAAGGCCCTTGGGGAGTGGGGACGTGAGGGAGAAAACCGGAAATCCTCCGGCAGCCCTAGATGAAGCCGCCTAAGTCACCCAGAGCACCTACAGGACAGACCCCACTGTGCGAGGAGAGGAGGATGGGCACTCTAGGGGCAGATCCTAAGGTAGGTACCGGGGACATGAGCGACGGAGGAGGGGCACGGAGGTAGGAAGGAGGAGGATAAAGATGAAAATAAAAAAAAAAAATACTATAAATAAAAATTTAAAACAAAAAAAAAAACTGCAGGCGAATGCGCAGCAATGATTTTGATAGCCTGTTCTGGTCATGCCAGATATGGTTCCCCTCTTGCATGGATTGGCAGTGGAACCTCCTTTCCCACTATCTCTATCATCCAGCTTGCTATCCCAAGACCAGGACATACTAGTTCACCCAGATCTTTGGTCTCTACACCTTCATGCATGGCTCCTAAGTGACCTAGCTGTCTCCTGACATGGAGTTTTGCAATGTGTGGCTGAAGTCCCATTGAGGCAAGAAAGCCATCTACATGGACTACATATGCCACAGTGGAAACACTTTGCATTTGGGCAGCTGCGTTCCCTGGACCCCTTTTCTTGCTCAGTGAACTCAATCTTGTAGTATCTTCTCTCACTCTCGGACAGGGGCTGCAGTACTCATCCATTAAGGTCTCTGGCCATCTCAGCTTATCATGCAGTTGTGGAGAGTAGGAACATTGCTCAGTTGGATCTCCCTGTACATTTCTACAGGGCATACTTCATTTAAAACCTCCGTCAGGATCCTGTTTCCCACGTGGGATCTTTTGTTTGTTCTAGAAAATTAACCTTGCCTCCTTGAACCAGCCGCGGATTGCAACCTTGCGTTCTCTTGAAAGCATTATTTTGATTTGCCATTACTTTGACTCGAAGAACTTCAGAGCTTCAAGCACTCATGTGCAAATAACCTTATGTAGTATTTCACAGAGACTGGGTGTCTCTTAGTACCAATCCTAAGTTTCTGCCGAAGGCAATATCTGAGCTGACTCTGAACCAGGATATCTGCCTTCAGGTTTATTATCCAGTATTCATATTGGGGGTGGGGGTTCCTCATTCACACTCTAGACGTCCACAGGATCCTTCGATACTACTTAGACCGTACTAAATCGGTCTGCAAGTCTGATCAGTTGTTAGTTTCTTTTGTCCCCAGGGCTCTGGGGAAGCCTGTTGCAAAACAAACCCTGTGAAAATGGTTAGCCAATTGCATAGTGTTCCTCTACAATTATGACAGACCTTTGCAGGGACCAGTCAAGGGACATTCCACAAGGGAATGGCTGCATCCTTCGCAGCTATGAAAAATGTTTCGATGGTAGACATCTGTGCTGCCACAACCTGAAACTCTGTGCATACTTTCTTCAAGCACTACACTCTGGACGTTACTTCCAGAATAATAGTAGGATTCGCCTGGCTGTGCTCCAAGGCCTCCTGTCATAAAATTCCATGTTTCTCACCCCAGGAATACTCCAATATTCCTAACTCTTCTGCAGTATATGTTTAAGGTCAGATCTGCCTAGAGATAGAATGCTATGCTAATGATGGAATCATTGGCATGAGCCACTTTTCAAATGCTGCCACCTATCAACTGCCTACATTCTAACCCTCAGATTTCTTTCTCTCCGCCTGTCAAGACCAGACACTTGGATATTTCCTCCTCATCATCTAGTCAGAGAAGCCTTAGTTAATAACAAATACTTAGGTATTTTTCATTTATTTTCATTTGCTGCCTCTTATCAGTGTTATTTTAATAACCGTTTGTTTATTTAGTTAGTTTTGTGTTGTTTCTCGGTTTCTCACGGTTGGGCTAACAGCCTGAAAAACCAAAGTCCTGGTTCGTCCCCAGTTTATTTACTAGTTTCTGTAAGTTTGTGTGTTTAAATCTTTGTTTTTAGAACCGATAATCCGGTTCTATTTCTATCAGTTCGGTTCGCTCGGTTTCTCCAGTCTGTTCCTGAACTGACCGCAACCGATAGTTATTTTTAATTTAAAACCTTTAGTGTTTTGCGGTTGCGATTTTTCTTCAGTATGTCAGAAAAACCTAAAGAGAACTGGAGAACCGGGTTTTAAAACTGTTCTGAGTGTGGTGAAGTTTTGCCAAGGCAGATAAGCACTCTGTTTGTGTATTCTGCCTTGGTTTTGTTCATTTAAAAACTAATTGTGAAATTTGCAAATCTTTTCCTGGAAAGATGCGTGAAAAACGTCTGGAGAGATTAAATAAGAAATTGAAGGGTCCTTCTGGCTCTGACCAGCGAAACCCTCAGGGTCTGTGGGTGACACCACAACTTATACTGTTTCTACCCCTGATACGGGTAAAAGAGACCCTCTGAACTGGCTAGCTCTCCAGTTCCAGGAAAAAGTAAGAAAACAAAGCACACTGATCCTCCTGCTGTGGAAAGGGATTTCTGTGGTGCCTGCCACTGTGCCTTCTCCTTCAGAGATTGCACGGGCCATAAAATAATGCAACTTTGCAGGGTCTGCTGCCTGTGGTTTCACAGTCCCCAGTCCAGACCCCTGCCCCTCCAACCCACCCTCCTTTCCTGAGGAGCGAGGTGAGGAGAAGGAAGAAAGTGAGCCTATAGAGCTTGAGGTCTCCCTGAACAGGAGTTTGGCTCCCTCCCAGGACTAGAGAAAGTTATTCTTCTCATTTTTCCTTTATCAGGAAAATTGCTGATGCCTTGGACATCCCTACCTCTGAAGCTGTAAAGGATGAGGAGGAGGCTGAATATCTGGAAATGATGGGCTGACTCTATTAAAAACTGTCACTCCCGTAAACAAGTTTTTAAAAGAGATATTTTAAAACTCCTCTAAGCTCCTGGGCCTGTCCCTTATTTGGACAAAAGGTTGGATAAAAAGTATCAGCTTGACAGAACAGGGACGAATTCTTATTTTCACACCCTGACCACCAGGGAGTGGTGCAAGCTGCAGCTTGTGACAAGGCAAACGTCCCTCTGGCTCTACCCTCCCGGAGAAGGACTCTCAAAATTGAAAGTATAGCCAAGAAAGGTTACCTGTCAGCCTCTCTGGCCATTAGGCAAGCTAACTATCAGGCCTATGCAGCCCAGTACCAGAAGGCTTTCTGGCAGTTTGTCCTGGACATGGCTGAGAAAGCACCTTCTCCTCTTTCGGCAGACCTAGCTGAAACTGCTAGGTTTGGCCCAGAAGCTGCCAAATACTAGATCCAAATGGCAGCAAACAGTAATGAGTCTGCTTCAAGGTGGATGGCAAATACCATCGCACAGAGAAGGTTTGTGTTGGTCAGAGCCATAAATCTCACGAGGATACCCAGAATAAGACTCTGGATTTTCCTGTGGAGGGCACTTCCTATTTGGCAGCTATACAGAGGCCTATATGAAGAAGATGGATGAGTATAAAGCCACCTTCCATACCAATTCTGCAAAAGAAAGACCCTCCATATTCTTCAACTGAAACTCTGGCTGGAAGCAGCAATACTGAACATAGGATTTGCAAGAAAGCGAAGTTGTGCTCACAACAGAGGGAGGTGAACTTACAATTGTCTTTGGTTTGTAGCAGATATTCTGCAGGTGGAGGCTACTTCTAACTGAAAGGTGAAACAAGGAACTTAGAATTATCAGGAAAAGACAGTCTTTCAAGCAACAGAGGAGGTGGATCTAGTTTTACGCTTGTTACAATTCTTAAGATTTTCAGTGCAGAAAGTTTAAAGCACAGCTGACTTATTTTGAGGCTGACTGCTTTCAAAGCACAAACCACCAGGCTGTTTTGGGGCTGGGGAGGTTTACCTGTGTCTGATTTGGATGTCTGGATTTTCTCTGTTTGATTAGCAGGGTATTTTCTCTGTCAAATTATTGTGTGGGGCATCTTGCTGACAGGAAGGCACTCATCGAGCAGTGGGTCAGAGCTCTTAACTGATTGTTTGTGAGGGCACAGTTTAGGCCAACCCTTCCCACCCCTCACCCCACCCACCCGAAATAGTTCCTTTATACCTGGGGTTCTGACATCATTACCTCAAGAGTGCAAGGTGCATATCACTGTCATATCTCTCTAGCACACTGCACTGACAATATAAGCATACACATTGTATAATATATGTATATTTCTATATAACAAACCAATCACACACACACACACACACACACAAAAAGTAGAGAAACATGTGGGAGTAGTGCAATGTAATGGCTGTGGGGAAGCAGTCTTCCGGAGCCTTTCTGGAGACTGAGATGCTGCCTATTTGCAGACAACTCTCTGCCCTGAGGGAGGAAGTTGCCCGTCTTCAGGTCACACTGACAGTAGTAAGGAACCTTCCCCAGGCCACACTGGACAGTAGGAAGGAACCTCCCCATCCAGGGAGCAAGAGCCACCACCACTACCTCAGAGGTTGTGAAGAAAGCACAGCAGATGGACCACAGTGGGCTCAGGAGGGTGAGGATGGTGGAACAGAGGCACACCCAGTCAGTTGTCCCACTCCACAATCCATACACCATTCTGGGGAGCATAGCTCCCCATGGATGCACCCACAGAGGAGGCTGAGGACAACTGTCACAAGGGAGGCCCAGAGGAAGGAGGCAGAGGACACCACAAGGAAAGGAAGCAGCTCCTGGTGGGGGACTCAATTATTAGTGGGATAGAACTGGGGGAGCAGGAAAAACTGAAGTAGAGCTGCCTGGTGCCATGGCTTGAGGGACAGGAAGCGCATCCTCAGGATCACAAGAACAGCTGCACAGGAGTCTGAGCTGGACGTCCTTGTCCACCTAGGGACAAATGACTTGGCTCAACATGAGATTAGAGCAGTGCAGAAGGATTTTGTAGAATTGGGAGGGGCCTAAGACAAGTAGCACACACAGTATCCTTCTCAGAGTGCTACCTGTCAATGGCATGAGTGAGGCGAGGGTACTTTGCACCATGCAGTTTAATGAATGGTTGAAAAATGGTGTGGAGCACAGGGTTTGGCTTCATTGGGGACTGGGGTTCCACCTGGAGGGACACCAGCCTATACTGGCAGGATGGTCTGCATCTGTCCAGGAAGGGAACAAGTCTTTTGAGCAATTGGTTTAAATGCTTCATTGGCAAGCTTTTAAACTAGTCAAGGGAGGCACTGATAAGCAGCAGGAAAATCCCAGCTTCTCCCTACAAAACAGGGTACTAAATGAGAAAAAGACCAAGGTAGAAAGGTCAGTGGGGATGCTGCAACAGAAGGTAAAGCCATCAAAAATGGAGAGCAATGAGTACCAATGCCCGTAGTCTGAGTAACAAGCTCCTGAATTAGTGGCCTTGATGGAGGAGGAACATCTGGATATCGTGGCAGTCACAGAAACATGGTACACACAAAACCATGACTGGGACGTAAACATACCAGGATACACTATCTACAGGAGGGACAGGGAGGGTAAAGAGGAGGAGGGCAGCGCTTGACATAAGGGAAGGAATCAAAGCAACAGAACAAAAGGGAAAACAGGGAGGAGAAGAAGTACATCAGGGTAAATTTGGAGACTGGCAGTGGCACCACAATCCGCACAGGGGTTGTATACAGACCCCCTTCTCAGGGGAGGAAATGGACAAGAAATGATAGAAAGTATACTTAGAATGGCAGAAAAGGGGAGATATTGCTGATGGGTGATCTGAATATGCCAGATGTTGAGTGCAGTTGCAGCAGCCACTTTGAAGAGTGGGTTATTCTAGATACCTCACAGGGGCATGCCTTAGACAACTAGTATTGGAGCCCACACAGAGGGAGCAATCTTAGACCTGGTTCTCTCAAATGGAGATGAAGAGAGGATCACAGATGTAGAAGTGAGTAGCCATCTGGGAACCAGCGACCATCGAACAGTATGGTTCACAATAAACACAGCAATAGAGTCAAGCCATACAAAGGCAAAAGTACTGGACTTTAGGAGGGCTGACTTTGCCTAAATGGGTGAGTGCCTAAGGAATGCACTAGCAAATGGGCAGGAAGGAGGGGTGGAAGAACAATGGGGAATAATAAAACTGCCATCACAGAGGTAACAAGCCTTTGTGTGAAGCAAATAAACAAAACGAACGATGTAAGAAACCACTATGGTTCTCAAAGGAAGTGGCAGTGAAGGTTCAAGAGAAAAGAAAGCATTCAGGAAGTACAAGGAATCACCAAGGAGCAGGACAGAGAACTGTATCAGTTAAAGCAAAAGGAAGCTGGGAAGGCAGTCAGAACAGCAAAGGCCCAAACCGAGAAAAAGATAGCCAACTCAGTTAAGAAGGGGATAAACCTTTATAGGTACATCAGGGAGCGAAGGAAGACCAAGGGAGGGATAGTGAGGCTTAATAAAGGGAGGGAGGGTGGGCAGAGGTGACTGTGAAAAGGCAGAGATATCAAACAAATGTTTTTGCTCAGTATTTACAAAGGAGGAGGGGAGGTACCTAAAACAAACAGTAGAAACACTCTGGATACAGAAGCTGATACCAGCCCATTTACAGAAGAAAGGGTTCTGAAAGAACTCTTAAAACTGAAGGTGGACAAGCAATGGGGCCTGATGGGATTCATCCCAGAATTTAAAAGAACTAAGGGTAGAACTAGTGACACCACTGACTACCCTCTTTAACAAATCATGGGAGGATGGGGTGGTACCCGAGGACTGGAGGAGGGCTGATGTGATTCCCTTTACAAAAGTGGGAGCAAGGCAGAAGCAGGAAACTACAGACCTGTTAGTTTAACCTCAGTGGTAGGGAAATGATGGAATCACTTCTGAAGAAACGAATTGTCGAGTATCTAGAGGCCAGAGGGCACAGGATCTAAGGCAGCATGGATTCACAGCGGGAAGATCATGCCAGACGAATCTGGTAAATTTCTTTGACTGGGTGACCAAAGTAGTAGATCAGGAGGGGCTGTGACATGGCCTACCTAGACTTTTAGCAAGGCATTTGACACAGTCCACACAAAAGATTAATATACAAGTTAGCCAGCCTGGGAGTGGGTCCCAAGATGACAGCCTGGGTAAAGAATTGGCTGGAGAATAGGACACGAGAGTAATAGTAAATGGAGTCCACTGAAGAAGGGGGGTTACTAGTGGGTACCACGAGGGTTCAGTATTAGGACGGTCCTCTTCAATGTCTTTATAGTTTACATTGCAGAGGGACTGGAAGGAAAGGTATGTCTCTTGCAGATGACGTAAAGATCTGCAACAGAGTTGATGCACAAGGTGGGTGGAAAGGATGAGAAGGGACTTGGCAAGATTAGAGGAATGGTCAAATGTATGGCAGCTTAGAATCAGTGCTAAGAAGTGCAAGGTAATGCACCTGGGAAACAAAAACTCAGGGAAAGAGTACACAGTGGGGGTGAGATACTAACAACAACAAAATGGAAAGGGACCTGGGGGTAGTCATATCAGATGACCTAAAGGTGGGCAAGCAATGTGAGAGGGCAGCAAGGAGGGCTGGGGGATACTGGGATGCATAGGGAGAGGCATCACCAGTAGAAAACAGGAAGTTATTATCCCTCTGTACAGACAGCTGGTGAGACCCATCTGGAGTACTTGCAGTTCTGGAGACCCAATCTCCACAAAGACATAGACAGAATGGAAGCTGTCCAGAGGAAGGCAACTAAAATGGTGCAGGGTCTGCACCGGAAGACATATGAAGAGAGACTTAAGGAGCTTAATATGTATAGCCTCGAGGAAAGGAGGCGAGGGGGGACATGATAGAAACTTTCAAGCACCTCAAGGGAATCAACAAAGTCCAAGAGGGTAGCATCTTTCAAAAAGAGGTGTGCAAGAACAAGGAGGCACAATTTGAAGATGGGGAGCGGCTCAGGTAATTTAAGAGCATTTTTTTCACAGAGGGGTTGTGGATGCATGGAACGGCCTTCCGAGGAGGTTGTGGAGTCAAAACAGTGGTTGAATTCAAGCATGCATGGGACAGGCATAAGGCAATTCTAGGGGTGGGGGTAGGAAGAAGGAGGCTGCTGGTTAACTAGGATCTGCAGCTTATCCATTAGGTAGGGAAATGGGCAGACTGGGTGGGCCAAGCGGTCCTTATCTGCCGTCAAATTCTATGTTTCTATGTTTCACCTCCTCTAGACCTTTCAGTAGTGGAGGCAGGGCAGACAGTTCCATTCCAGGCCTTTTTATCAGGCCATGGTACTTCCTCAGGCATTCAAATACCCACAGCAAGGGTACTTCAGGGTAGGGGCAGAAAAGGTGCCATGGGTGCCCAGTCTCAGCCCCAATCCAAGCAGGATTCCTGACTTCATTCATCAGGCTGCTTCTTCTATGCCAGTAGAGGGCAGGCTGACCCATTTTTCCAAAATTGGAAAATCAGCACCACAGACAAGTGGGTTCTGGAAATAGTGGGTCAGGGCCTGTCTTTAAGTTTCAAGTCCTACCCTGTTCAGAAAATCAGATTATTCAAACCAGCTTCCTCCTGTAAAGCAAAAGGCTGGAAAGAGAGGTGAAACACCTTCTTTCACTAAAAGCAGTGGAACCAGTGCCTTTGCATGAAAGGGAAAAGGACTTTACTCAAGGTATTTTCTCACACCAAAGAAAAATGGAGAGCTGCAGCCTGTCTTGGCTCTGGGGTCCTCAACAGGTTCTAGCAAAACCATAGTTCAAAATGGTAACTTTGTCTCTGATTCTACCAGCACTCCGAAAAGGAGATTGGCTGGCATCATTGGACTTAAAAGATGCCTATTTCCACATCCCCATAAGGGAGTCTCACAGAAAGTATCTCAGGTTCAGACTCCTGTCAGGTCATTATCAGTTCTCAGCTCTACCTTGGTCTCGCTTCAGCACAGGGGTGTTCCCAAAGTGTCTGGCTGTGGTAGTGGCTCACCTGCGCAGACAAGATGTCACAGTATTCCCATTCTAGACGACTGGCTGATGGTGGGACATTCACCACAACAGTTAGCAGAACACATACAGCTCACTCAGCAGCTTATGCAATCTCTGGATTTCATTTTAAATCTAGAAAAATCTGTTTTTCTTCCTTCTCAAATTCTGCAGTTCATAGGAGCAGAATTGAATACATAGTGGGCAGAGCCTTTCTACCCAGAGACAGGGTAAAAGCATCCTGCAGTTAGCAGGTTCTTTCAGGCTCAATGTCCCTAAGGCCTGCAAGGCATTTTCTTCAACTTCTGGGCCACATGGCAGTTGCAACAGGCAGAATGCTAGGTTCCAGGTTTCAGATAAGGGACATCCAATTTCACTTAAGAGCTCATTGGTGCCAAAGAAAGGATTCCTGTCAAAGCTTGTTTCTGTAACAAAGTGTTTATCAAGTTGCTCTTCAGTGGTGGAAGAGGAATCCAACCTCAGAGAAGGGTTCCTTTCAAAAAGAACTTCCATCAATGATTCTCACAACAGATGCATCCTTCTTTGGCTGGGGCTCATCTGTGAGCACACTACCCAGGGCACTTGGTCAAGTGTAGAGACTCTTTTACGTAAACTTGTTAGAACTCAGGGCAGTGTTTCTGGCAATGCAAGCTTTCAAGCCACTGATACAGGAAAAGGTAGTGCAAGTCAGGACAGACAGCACTACCATATACTACATAAACAAGCAAGGGGAACAAGATCAAGCCTCCTTTGCACAGAGGTCATGAGAATTTGGACCCTAGCTTACTCACTGGGCTCCTCACTACAGGCCATTCATCTGCCAGGCAAAGACAATATTCTGGCAGACGCCCTGAGCAAATCAGCCAGGACCATAGTGAATGGTCCCTGAACAGGCAAGTGGTGCAGACCTTATTCAGGAGGTGGGGCACTCCAGAAATAGAACTCTTTGCCTCTCATCAGAGTCACCACTTGCCACGGTTCTGTTGGAGCCTCCAATAGTTTTCAGATATAAACTCGCCCAAACTATGGAATAACCTACCTGCAGACATCAGGTGTTCCACAAACCCTATACACCAAAACCCACTCCTCCACGCACACTTCTCTGACACATGCACCTGCTCCCAACAGCCATAAGTACTAAGCCTCATGATCCTCTGTTCGCGCCACCTGTCAGCCCCTAATATAGTCAGCTGCTGCACTGTAGGGTCTGTAAGGTCTTCTAAGAATTGTAGTTCTGATTCTCCATGTGTTTTACTAGTACTATTCCCAAAAGGTCTAGTGTACCTCAGTGTTATTTATGTTTTGTATGTATCTCTGTACCTTATGTAAACCTGTACTGTAATGTCACCCTATGTATTTCCCCAGGTCGCATCTTGAAATGAGTGGTTCCCGCTCAGTATGCCTGCCTGTTTAAACTCTCAAATAAATAAATAAGTAGTGGGCACGGTTCCTCTGGATGCCCTTATTCTGGATTGGTCAGGAAATTCCTGTATGCATTCCCTGTTTCCTCTGGTATACAGGGTGCTGTTGAAACTCAGGTCTCAGCCAGCAACAATGATTCTGATAGCCCCTGACTGGGCCAGGCAGCCATGGTACTCCCTATTGCTGTCCATGTCGGTGGACAAACCAATACACCTTCCCAGGAGGCACAATCTTCTGACCTCCAACCAGGAGAGCTTCTGTATCCGAACCTCAGGTCACTCGAGGCAAAGCTTGGCTCTTGGGGACCTAGAGTATGCTAGTTTACATCTTTCTGAGCCAGTTATGGATGTCTTACGAGGATACAGGTAATCCTCTACTAAGAAAACCTATGCTGCAAAATGGAAGAGGTTTTCTATTTGGTGCTCTAGTAAGAGTATAGTTCCAACCCAGGCAGGAGTGCCGTTGGTACTGGACTACCTGGTCTACTTACATTCCACAGGCTTACAGCCTTCTAAACTAAAGATTCATTTGGCTTCAGGCTCGGCCTATGCATCTGCAGGCAAGTCTGTTTCTTTGGCATCAAACCCTATATTTAAAAGGTTCTTCAAGGGCCTTTCTCATTTGTATCCACTGGTGAGAGAACGGTGCCAGCTTGGGACCTTAATATCTGCATTACCCATCTCACGGTCCCTCCCTTTGAGCTTATGTTTCAGTACCTTTGAAGTATGTCACATCTAAAATGGTGTTTCTAGTGGCCATTACTTCAGCTAGAAGGTTTAGTGAGCCCCAAGCTTTATGCACTGAAAGGACTACATTTCCTTCACAGGGGATAAGGTAGTCCTACAGGCAAATAGAAATTCCTTCCCAAGGTGGTTTCAGACTTCCACTTGAACCAGTCTATCACTTTGCCAGTGTTTTCACTGACCATTCTTCTGGTGAACGTAGGCTGCATAGCCTGGATGTCAAAAAGCTTTGAGCTACTACATACAGCCACTAAGCCCCATAGGCAGGACAGAACACAACTTTCCTCAATTATGGGGATGTGGGAAAGGAAGTCCAGCATCTAAAAGGTCCATTTCTCGTTGGATTGTCCAGTGCATCCAATTTTGCTATTCAAAGGTAGGCAAGGAAGCTCCAGCAGGGCTTAGAGCCCACTCCACAAGGGTACAGCTGCAACACTGACAGATGCAGGGATGTATCCTTGGCGGATATATGTGAAGCAGCAACCTGGCAAACAGTACATATATTTGTCAAGCATTACAGCTCGGATAGGCAGGCTAGGGCTGGTGACAGGTTTGGTACAGCTGTCCTGCAGAGCCTATTTCAAAATAGGTTCTTCCTGCCTCCTAAGATGCTGCTTTGTAGTCTGCAGAAGAGTTAGGAATATTGGAGTATTCCTGGGGTGAGAAGAAAAGTTACTTACCATAGTAACCTTGTTTCTCCCAGGGATGCTCAATATTCATTACTCTCCACCCTACCTCCACTTTAAGAGCCAGTGGCCTCTGTATTTCATGCTGTACCTTAGTGTTTGCATGCCACATTCTGCTTTTATTGGAACTTGTTCTTTGGTTTTCTCCTTTTCAGGTGATTCTGACACATAGGAGCTTGTGAGATTATATTTCCTCCAGCTGGAGGTTTGGGTGGGAATTTTGAAGTTAAATTTTATATTTAAAATTTTGGGCCCCGTCTTTCCAGGCATCCATGAAATCTGGGGGTTAGAATGTAGGCAGTTGATAGGTGGCAGCATTTGAATGTGGCTCATGCCAATGATTCCATCATTAGCATAGCATTCTATCTCTGGGCAGATCTGACCTTAAGGTATACTGCAGAAGAGTTATGAATATTGGAGTATCCCTGGGAGAAACAAGGTTACTATGGTAAGTAACTTTTTTTTTTCCTACTACCGTTTCTTTGCTAGGAACTCGGTCCTTAAGGTGTAGCCTGCTGCAGGAGCTCATATTTGAAGTAAGATGGTAGAGTTATGTAAGAACTTACTATAACAATAGATCTTCGAGAAAGCCTGCAGCAGGTGCTGTTTTCCCTCCTCTGCCCCCTATTATGTTTTCTCCTTCCGGGAACTTTCAACACCTGCCTCAACTTCTTCCTGCTGAGCAACATCTCGGTCTCCAACGGGTGAACTAAGGTGGGGCTGTCGACCACTTCCCTTTATACAGAGGGTGATGGTGAGTGACCAACGAAGCGGCGGCCACAGCTGGGTCCTGCTGGTAGAAGTTTTCCGTGGAGTCCTAGGGCCTGGCAGCATAGTTCTTAAGGTGTAGCCTGCTGCAGGAGGTCTTCTCGAAGATCTACTGTTATGGTAAGTTCTTACATAACTATACTTCCTCTGTGCCCTACAGGCGTTCCAAGTGGATCTTCTTCCTGGCTCCCTATTGATCTAGATGGACAGTATGTCCATGGTCTTTTACATCAACAAGCAAGGGGACTCACTCGTATTCTCTCTGCTAGAAGGCATTGTGGGTGTGGTTCTGAGCCATAGATCATGGTCTGTCCCTCACTGCATTCATGTTCCAGGAGTCCAAAACACCTTGGCTGATTGCCTAAGCAGATCTTGATCCAAGGTCCATGAGTGGGAGTCTTCAAACTATAGCGGAGAACCTCTTCAGAAGGTACCTCTTTGCGTCCCCATCCAGTGCCAGACTGCACAGTTTCTGCTCGCTAGATCCAGGGCCTGGTGTTTTCTGGTAGAGCGTTGTCCCTCTGCTGGACACGGAGATTTCCTTATTCCTTCCCTCCTTTCCTCTCCTCTCCTCCAATGAGTCCTGCTCAAGCTCCAGTCGGAAGGAGTGGACATGATCCTGATCACTCCTCTCTGGCCCCGACAGATCTGTTTTCCCCTGCTTCAACAGTTGGCAGAGGAACCTCCGATCCCTCTGCCCGACCTCTCACTTGCTATCCAGGGTAGGGCACCCTGGTCCATCCAGATCTCAAGCCTTTGCACCTGCATGCTTGACTCCTGCAGACATAATGTGACCCGCTTCAGGGTTTCCGCTGTGGTCACTGAGGTTCTGGTTGTGGCTGGAAACCTTCCACCAGGGCTACTTACACCATAAAGTGAAGCGATTTTGCTTATGGGCTTCCAATCGTGAGTTTAGTCTGCTCAACTGCTCGGTGAACTCTGTCCTGGAGTACCTTCTTTCCTTCCAGATTCCAGACTCTGCTACTCTTCCATTAAGGTGCACCTCTCAGCAATTTCAGCCTATCATGCCTGTGGAGGGCAAAACACTTGCCCAGTTGGACCTGCCTCACACCTTTTGTGTGGCATGTTGCATCTGAAACCACCCATTAGGGACCCTATCCCTCCATGGGATCTTTTGTTTGTGTCAGAGAAACTTACTTTGCTCCCTTTGAATCAGCCGCAGATTGCAGGCTTTGCTTTCTGTCATTGAAATCATTATTTTTAGATCTTACTTCAAGAGGACTCTTGCAGTAGGTATTCGAGATAGGACTAAGAAGCCAGGCCTTAGGACCCCACAGAAAAATCTCTAGCTAGCAGTCTCTGGCGGGGGACTGCCCCATCAGGTGACTGGTGTCATCCGACGCTGCAGGTTAAGGGCGTCCCCACACCCGCCCTCCAGTTCTTTTCCACCGCCGGTCATAAAGCACCTCATGAAGAACAGCGCATTTGTCTCACCATTTTGGATGAGTATAAATCTCTTTCCACATTTATTTCTTTTCTAATTGTTGGTTTCTATTACCTCACTGTGCATGTTGTCCCTGGACGCCCTCAGAATCACATAAGAACAAGTGCGACTCGGTGTGGATCTCAGCTTCCCCACAAGGACAGCCACTCTCTCTCTCTGCCTTTTTGCTTAGGCCGGACCACCACGTGGAGAGTGCGAGCACTGCCAAAATTCAATTCTGCCACCGGAAGCGGCAACAACAGTCCCTGGAAGTCCATTTATTGAAAAGAAAATGGCATCCATGGAAAAAAATTGAAGAAATTGAGGCAGGCGTCACAGCTTCTCCGGAGGCCATTCAAATAAGAGGGACAAAGCGGCTGCGGGATCAGGACCCCGTCCACAGCAGCTGCGACTTGGCTGGAGTTGTGTCCCTTCAGGTAATTTCCCCACCGGGGATCACCCTTCGATGGTCACCTTAGTGGTGTCTAAGCCGCGTTGACCCCCTCCCAATTGGGCTCGCGCACAGGCACGCCTGAGCCTCCAGGGTAAAGGAGGCCTCCACTCCCGCTTACTGCCTCTAAATCCAGGCCTACCAGTAAGAGTGCATCTGATAAGTCGGGCGTCGGTCCTACCAGCATCTGCCGGACACAGTTGATAAATTGGCTCTCAGGTCCCATCGACAACCACCCAGCCCGTGACCCCTCGTTGGGCTCAAACCCTTGACGTTGGATAGTTGCCACACACACGCGGTTGCTTTGCCCTCTGAGGCCCTCGTCTCCTCTGACTCGCCCAGGGTCCATTCCTTCCTCCCGGCTGTGGTCGAAGAGTCTGGAATGCTGCCGCTGGGGTACCCCAACACCGGCCTGATGTCAGACAACCCGACGCCGCCTCCTCATTTCCTCTACCTAACGGCAGACCCCTATGCCGCCAGAGCCATTCGCTCCTGGACCTCTCTGGAGGTTCCTCCTCAGGCCCCACTCTCCGGCCGACGCCTGGTCCGCCAGGGCCGACGCCAGACCTTCATCCCGCTATGATACTCCGACAGCATAGTACCTGATGCCACAGTATCCATCTGGCGGCACCGACGCCGCAATATCTGGCACCACCGTATCCGACACCACATTATCTGGCCGGATCCTGCCGCCGGGTTATGGGGTACTCTTACTACAGGTTTCCAGGTTTACCCATACCCGAGCCCCCCATCTACTCGCAGCCCCAGGTGGACTTGAGGGAGATTTTGCCTCCTGGTGGGATGAGGCCAAGTCACAGCTCACCAAAGAGGCTGAAAATGTCTGCCAACGCCGGACTCCTTCACCTCTACCTGACACCAGGGCAGAACCTTCTGGATCTTGGGCTAGGAGGATACGCTCCCGGGGACCCCCAGAGGGCAATCCTCTTCCTCCTAGGAGGACTCTTCCTCTTCATCAGGGTCGTCAGATTCCGAGGCTGGATTCTGGACACTCCTGAAGACAAACCTCACCTCCAGAAAACCCCAGGTCGCAGGGTTCTGGAAGTCTCCTCTGGAAGACTCCTCCTTTCTGGAGTTGCTGAAGAAAATCCAGGCTGCTTGTAGTGGAATCGGTGGAGCCAGATCCCCAGCGTAAGAAGCTTGCTGCTCATCTGGACCTCCCGGAGACTTCTCTCACCTGATTCCACCCTGGGTAGAGCCTCACGCGGATCTTGTTTCCACGATTTGGAAACAACCTTCATCGTTAGCCTCCTTCCTAGAAGGTGGATAGGCTATACCAGGCTTCTGAGGGTAAGGACTTCCTCAGTCTTCACCTCAAGGCCGACTTGGTGGTGATCAGCGCCGCACACGACCGATCAGCCAGTCCAAAGCGCCTCAACTCTTCTCCCCTGACAAGAAATCTCGACTTCTGGACCAGTATGGGAAGAAGGTTTCAAACAACATGAAGTGTTGCTATATTCTGACACATGCAGTGAGTCCCAACCTTGAGCTGCCCGGAGATGAGAGTTAACTTTCCATGCCAGGCATGGGCAGCTGACTCGAGCTCGGTTGAGACTCTGTCTGTTGTTCTTCAAACTCAAACCGTCAGATTCTTTACTCCGCCTCACTGAACAGTCGCTCCGATTTCTCCTTCTGCTCGGTTCATTTTGTTGGTTAAAGTACGCGTTTTCTCGGTTTCGACCAAATTTAAACCGCAACCCGTCTGTTCAGTCTCTGTCTATGGTATTCGTGAGTACTAGATAGGTTTTATATTAATTCTATTCTGTGTGGAACTTGTAAACAGTTTATCGGTTCGGTTTGAACCAATCAAGTTGTTTAAAAATCTTAATTTGTGATTTAGAGTGTGGTTACAGTTCTTATCGGTTCTAAAAAACAGATTTTATTACGTTTTTCACGACCCGTGACACGGTTGGGAACCGATAAGAGGGTCTTGCCTCCTAAGGATTGCCATAGAAGAGTAAATTTGGTTAGGACTGGCACTATGTCTGAGAAACCCAAAAGAAAAACCGGACCCACTGGGTTCAACACTACAGTGTGTGTGGGAAGTCTTTGCCAAGGCTGATCCCTACACCACCTGTGTTTATTGTCCGGGGGTTTGACCACCTCAATGCAGACTGCCAGATTTGCAAAAATTCCTGCAGCTACCCTTGAAAAGAGAGCTGGTAGGCTCAGAAAGGGAGGCCAAAAGTCCGCTGAACCGATGGCCAGCCGGTTCGGTTCAAACCGAACCAGAAGGAGTGCCCTCTGACCAGGATGAAACTTCCGGCAAAGAAGAGCCGATTCTGAGAGTCGGTTCGCTAAAGAACTAGAAAAGAAAAATCAGCTGGTGTGGAGCCAAAACTTTCCTCTCCAACTGCTGAAGAAATAGCCAAGCGATCAAAATTGTTCAGTCGCTTTCCCTGGTTCCGACCAAACCGGCACCATCAGGCAGGCTCCGGTTCGGCTGGTTCCACGGTTCAAGAGTATGAATTAGAGGAATTTTATGAACCGGAGGAGGAGGAAGAGGAGTATGAGGAAAGTGAATGTGGATTTGAAAGTCTGGATGTGCCCATTGACCGGACATCTCCCAGACAGACCTTCAGGAGTGTCTCCTCCTAGGCTTTCTGAGTCCCCTCCCATTTCATGTTTTATAAAAAGTGGTTGAAACCCTCCAGCTTCCTATGGAAGAAGCTGTGGATGACCAGGAAGAGCCTGACTATGTGGAAATGATGGATATCCCAGAGTCTAGGAGGCTGTCTATTCCCTTGCACAAATCTTTTGGGAAACAGACATTTAAAATTTTAAAGACTCCTAACTCCATACCTCCTGTGGATAAAAGAATGGACAAGAGGTATACATTGTCAGACTCAGACACGGAGTTCCTTACACAACAATGCAGCCATGTAGTGGAGTGCAGGCTGCAGCCTGTGATAAGGCAAACATTCCCTTGGCTTCACACCCCGGAAGGACTCCAGGAGGATTGATGCCATGGCAAAGAAACAGTACATGGCAGCATCCTTGGGACTCAGACAGGCTAATTATATGGTCTATACTGCTAGATATCAAAAATCCAGATGGGACACTGTTATGGCCTAGCAAAACAGGTCCCTGGCCAGCTGCCAAGGAGCTGGAGCAGGTGGCTGCTGATGGTATTGAGGCATCCAAGGTGCAATTCCATGCTGCAGTAGACTTGATGATGTGTCTTCTAGAGTCATGGCTACATCTGTGGCACTTCAAGAATGGCTTGGCTCAGATGTACTAGTCTGTCTCAGGATACCCAGACTAAGGCCATGGATTTTCCTGTTGTGGGTAATTCTCTGTTTGGGAGCAAACAGAGAATTACATGAAGAAATGGATGAGTATAGGGCCACCTATAGGGAGTGCACAGGCCAAGGAAGGCCACTCCTCAAAGGCAGCTTCCCAGGGCAGGGGCAGGCCTTTTCATAGGCCTTCTACCAAGCCCAGGCCTCCTCTTCTGCTTATGCCCAGAGGGGTTCTTTAGAGGGAGAGGCAGACGGGTACAAGCAGGCTTGCTTCCACCCCTCAGCCCAAAGTCCCTGCCAAGCAGGCACCCTGATGGGGTTGCCAGGGCCGATTCTCAGCTACCTGTAGGGGCAGGCTGGCTTACTTTGTCCAGGACTGAAGTCTCTGACATCAGACAAATGGGTCCTGGAAGTAGTAAGCCAGGGACTGGTTCTCAGCTTCAAAAGTTTCCAAAGATGAGAACCAGATCCTTTCCACCTGCAAATCCATCAGAGGCACTTGCCTTAGAGGCAGAGGTCTCTTCCTTCTAGCTCTCAGAGCTGTGGAAAGGGTTCCACCCCACACCAGGGCAAGGGTTGTACCCAGGTACTTCCTTACCCCAAAAAGACAGGAGAATGGCGGCCCATCCTGGATCTCAGATACTTAAACAAGCACCTTTTAAAACCAAAATTCAAAAGGGTGACCCTGGGAATTATTCTACCCTCTCTAAGGCCAGGGACTGGCTAGTGTCCCTGGACCTCAAGGATGCCTACTTCCATATTCTCATCAGAAGCTCCCATCAAAAGTACCTCAGGTTCGAGCTGCCCTCAGGCCATTACCAGTTCAGAGCAATGCCCTTTGGCCTCACCTCTGCTCCAAGGGTATTCACAAAATGCCTGGCAGTAGTAGTTGCTTCTCTAAGAAGGCAGAAAATTGCCATCTTCCCTTACCTGGACGACTGGCTCATAGTAGGCCAGTCCCCAGACCAAGTCAAGTCGCACTTGCAGATAACTCAGCAACTGCTCACTTCTTTGGGTTTCCTCCTAAATCTTCCAAAGTCGGTCCTAGAGCCTGTCCAGCTCCTCACCTTCATAGGCACAGAGCTAGACACACAGAAGGCCAGAGCCTTCCTTCCCTTGGACAGGGCAAGGACCCTGATCTCTGGCCTCCTCATTCACCCTGCAGGTGTCTCGACCAGCAAGGCATTTTCTGCAGCTCCTAGGGCACTTGGCTGCTTCTACAGCAGTAGTGCAGGGAACAAGATTTCAGATGAGGACATTCAGTTCCATTTGAGAGCCTTTTGGTCTCAAAGGAAGGACCCTCTGACCAAATTGATCCCATTAACTCGAACCCTGATCCAGGCCCTACCGTGGTGGCAGGATCAGAACAATCTGAGACAAGGGTCCCCTTTGTCACTCAGTCTCACTCTTTAATCCTTACTACAGATGCCTCCCTCTTGGGGTGGGGGCTCACATGGGCGACCTCACCACCCAGGGGTTGTGGTCCCCTCAGGAATCTCTGCTCCACATCAATCTGTTGGAACTCAGAGCAGTATTTCTGGCACTCAAGTTTTTCTCAAATCTGTTCAGAACAAAGTTGTACAGGTCAGAACAGACAACACCACCACAATGTGGTACATCAACAAGCAAGGAGGCACTCGGTCCACGGCCTTGTGCACCGAAGCAATGAAGTTGTGGTCTCTGGCTTACTCCTGAACACCTCCCTTACGGCAGTTCACCTCCCAGGCAAGGACAATGTCCTGGCAGATGCTCTCAGCAGGATTTCCCAGGGCCATCACGAATGGTCACTGGACCCCTGGTCTTGGAGGTGATATTTTCCAGATGGGGCACCCTGCAGATAGATCTTTTGCAGCCCCAGACAATGACCAACTTCCCTTTTTGCTGCAGGCTTCAGTGTTGGGCTCAGTCCCTGGATGCCTTAGTTCTCAATTGGGAAGGAAGTTTCTCTGTCTTTTCCCTCCTTTCCTCTCCTGTTCAAAGTGCTAGTCAAAATCAGATCTCAACCCTGCAAGATGATCCTGATTGCTCCAGACTGGGCCAGACAGCCCTGGTATCCACTCCTACTGTCCTTAGCAGTCCATCTTCCCTCTGTCTTCCCAGGAATTACAACCTGTTAACCTGTGCTCAGGGAGGGTTTGGTACCAACCTCAAATCTCTCAATCTCAAGGCCTGGCTCTTGAAGAGTTAGAATTTGCTGATTTACACCTCTCCCATGGTGTTCTGGATATCTTAAAGGCTTCTAGAAAACCTTCCACCAGGGCTACTTATAATTCCAAATGGAAAAGGTTTTCCATATGGTGCTCTGGGAAGCATATTTCCAGAATCTGCTGATTTGCCCACAGTCCTTGATTATATGGTCCACTTAAATACCTTGGGCTGAGGCCAGCTACGCTTGAAAGTACACCTGGCAGCTGTGTCTGCTTTTATTTCAGCAGGTAAGCCCTCTTCTCTTTCTGCTCACCCTGTATTCTCCAAGTTTTCAAGGGATTGTTTCACACCAACCCTCCATTCAGGGACCCTGCCCCGCCTGGGACCTTAATGTTTGCATTGCTCAGCTTATGCAACCCCTCTTGAGCCTTTGTCTTCAGCAGAGCTTAAGTACTTGACTTGGAAGACTGTATTTCTGTAGCCATCACTTCTACCAGACGCATAAGTGAATTACAAGCTTTGTCAGTGGAGCCTGATTTTATCTCCTTTCACAGAGATAAGGTGGTCCTCAGGACTAACAGGAAGTTCTTGCCTAAGGTGGTTTCAGATTTCCACCTTAATCAATCTATGTCTCTTCCAGTGTACTTACTGACCATTCCTCCTCTGGCAGAGGAGGCTACACAGTTTAGATGTGAAAAGAGGCCTTAGTTACTACATAGAGCATACCAAGGGTCAGTTTGACTCCTCCAACTGTTCCTCACTTATGGTGAGGTTGGTAAAGGAAACCTGCCACTAAAAGATCCATTGCCAAGTGGATTGTCTCTTGTATCCAATTTTGCTATGAAAACTGGGTAAGGTTCCTCCTCAGGCTCTACAGCTGCTTCCCTGGCTGCTGCCAGGGACATCCCTATTCTAGAGATATGTCAAGCAGCTACCTGAAAACAGTTCACACTTTACCAAGCATTACTCCCTGGACATCCAGGCTAGGAGTGATGCTCGGTTTAACACAACTGTGCTTCAGAGCCTATTTCCTAAGTAGGTTCTGTCCCTCCTCCATGGAGGTACTGCTTTATAGTCAAGTCAGAATATAGCAAGACTTCATGTTTGAAGAAAAATTACTCACCTTAGTAATGTTGTTTCTCTAATGGAGTCTTGCTATATTCTGACCTCCCCTGCCTGCCCCTCTCAGAACCTCTGTTTTTGGGATGTGGGTGGGCAGTGCAGTGTTGGCACTTAGTAGGTGCCCACTCTTGTTCTTTTCACCCTCCTTTCTTGGGGTGAGTTATGTTGTGTTTTCATTTTGGGTCTCCTGACTTGAGTCTTTGTTTGGGACCAAAAATGTGTTTATGTTTAGTAGCCAGTTGGCTAGTGTAGGTTTACAGCTTCCACACAGGACCTTAGTGAGTTTAGCTCGTAAAGATCTGACGGTTTGAGTTTAAGAACAACAGACAGAGTCTCAACTGAGCTCGAGCTCAGCGTTCCATGCCTGGCATGGAAAGTTAACTCTTTCATCTCCGGGGCAGTTCAAAGGTTTGGACTCACTGCATATGTCAGAATATAGCAGACTCCATTAGAAGAAACAACATTACTAAGGTGAGTAATTTTTCTTACCCTTTCCACTCTGGGTATGAGGGCCCTTAATTACGTCAGCTTCATATCAGGGACCACCAGAAAGTCTATCCTTGTTTGAAGCAACTGGATTCTCTCCCAGATTCCCAGACTAAACAGGAACTGGGAGACCTGGTCCGCTCTCAGCATTCAGCCTGTAGACACATGCTCCGTGCTACGTCTGACGCAGCGGAGTGGACACAGCAGGCAGGAGCTCGACCATCGCCATATCCTTGCGGCCCACGCCTGGCTCAGAGTGTCAGGGTTGACACCTGAAGTGCAGACTGCCATTCACAATGCTCCCTTCAGGATCTGTGCTTTCGGCAGTGATGTCAAGACATGATCACCGAGCTGCAGGAGAAGGGTTCGTATTGAAATCTGTCCAGACTCTGTACAAACCTTGTCAAGGGCAGAAATGTCCCTTTCAGCATCAAACCTGCCAAAAACACAAACAGATGCAAGCCAGACGACCTAATAAGCGTAAGCTGCGTCAGTAGCCAAAGCTCCCCAGCAAAAAGCCTCTGGCGCTGCCCTACCCTCTGCCTCCTGACTCTGCCTCTCCACTGCCTCTGTCCATGTCAGAGGAACTGGTAGGGAAGATTCTCCTCCCATCTGCCGGGTTGGGAGAAGATAACAGCAGATGCTTGGGTGCTCCAACTGGTCTCAACAGGGCAGTCAATAGAATTCTTCCAAACCTCCTCATAGACATCCCTCCATCCTTGTACTCCTCTCTACACCTGCAGTTGGTACTGAAGGAAATTCGCTCTCTTCTGTCAAAGAAGCAATAGAACTGGTCCCCCATCTTCAGGGGACTGGTTATTATTCCCATTTCTTTCTAGTACAAAGAAAACGGGAATCTGAGGTCCATCTTGAACCTCAGCTCCTCAATCAGTTCGTGGAGTACAAACAGTTCCGAATGCTTTCGGTACTGAATCTTCTTCCTATGCTTATCTGGGTCTGTGTGCTCTGGATATGTAGGATGCCTAACTCCGTATCCCCATATGCCACTCCCACTACAAGTACCTCGTTTTTGTTTCAGGGTCATACTACCAGTTCAGGGCCCTCCCATTTGGTCTCTCTTCAGCTCCCAGTTTTACCAAATGCTTGGCAGTGGTGGCGGCCTTCCTGTGTCCAGGGGTCCAAGTTTTCCTACCTGGATGACTGACTCCTGGCAGCCCTGTCCGGAGGAACTCTTGCACTCCCTTTCTCTCACCATGTAAGTTTCTCCAACCTGGGTATCACAATTAACAAAGCCAAGTCCCATCTGATCCCTTGACAGCAGGTTGCAGTTCATAGGGGCAGTGCTGGACATGACCCTCGGCAAAGCTTTTTGCCCCGGATAGACCGAGACACTATCCAGTCAAGCTTGCCTCTTGTCGGGTCTCAGAATGGTCAGAGCCAGGAAGGTCCTCCGCTTTCTCAGCCTGATGGCGGCTGCCATCCCCATTGTCCCTCTAGCTGCGGCTTCACATGAGGATCTCCCAGTGGGACCAATCTTGGGATGACCAGGACACGAGGTCCTTGTTTCGACCCGATGATGCGGGACTTGCAGTGGTGAATGGTTCAGGATCACTTCAGTCAAGGATCCCATTTGTACCACTCCCCCACCCAGACTCTGACTCTGGGGTGTCCACCTAGGGTTCCACAGGACTCAGGAAAGCTGGTCTCAGTTCGAGCTAAATCTTCATATAAACATTCTCCAGCTGAGGGCAGTACTTTATGCCATCCAGGCTCTCCTTCCCTTCATTCTTCCCAGCCATCTTCTCATACAATCAGACAACATGTGCGTAGTCTGGTACCTCAACAAACAGGGAGGAACTCGTTCCTATCCCTTCTGCGGGAAGCAATGAGAGTCTGGTACTAGGCGTCTCAGCACAACCTGCACTGACGACTGTCCACATGCTGGGAGTGGAGAACACTCTGGCAGATGCCCTCAGTCGCTCGTCAGCCAGGGCTCATGAGTGGGAACTCGACCAAGTCATAGTAAATGACATCTTCCAGCAGTGGGGACTCCTCAACTGGACCTCTTGCACCCTCTGACAATGCCAAGCTTCCCATCTACTGCTCGCTCATTCCAGAGTGAAACTTTTTTTTGTCGGGGCCAGCTGTCTCTGTGTTGAAGGGCAAATCGTTATGCCTTCTCTCAATTCTTCTGATTCAGAGAGTGCTCAACAAACCTTGAGCAGAAGGCGCAGGTGATTCTCATCATTGCCTTCTGGCGAGGCATGTTTGGTTCTCTCTTATGCAACAGTTTTCTGAGGAACCTCCTCTTCCTCTACCTCTGTCGCAGCACTTGCTAACTCAGGATCAAGGGACCCTGGTCTATCCAGGCCTCAGGTCCCTTCATCTTCATCGTGCCTCCTTCAGACATAGCCAAAGCACACTTTGGTGTCTCTATTAGGGTCCGCAAGGTTGCCTGTAGACATTCATTACGGGCCATATGATGCTGTGGACTCCTCGGCCAGGGTGCTGCCACAGCGGTTAGCCTCAGGAGATTTTCCTGGCTAAGGGTATCTGGACTGACCTGGACATTCAGGTGGTCATCCAGGATGCCCCTTCAGAGGCTTAGTCCTCTTCAGGGGTGACGCTGGACATCATCACCAGCCTGTGGGATAAGGGCAAGGCCCTTAGGTCAGATCCACACAATGTACCGCCCTAAGTTTCAGGCCAAAAACCTTTCATTGCCACGTAGTGGCAGATGAAGCAGCAGCAGATGGCCAGGCGTCAGCCAAAACATCAAGCTCCATCAGCTACAGCCACCCCTCCTGCAAAGGCCCAACCCCCTCCCCATGACTCACGGTCCGCCTCCTCCTCCCTTTCCTCTTGAGGAGCCAGTGGGCAGAAGGTTCACCAGTCATCTGCGGTGTGGCGGGCAGTAACCACTGACTTATGGGTACTTCAGTTAGTTGGACAGGGCCACACCCTGAAGTTTCTGTAAAAACCTCCAGATAGGCCCCAGGAGTGTCCCACTATCTATAGGTGCACACCCCTCTCTTAAGGGAGAAAATCAAGGCTCTGTTACAAAAGGAGGCAATAGAGCCTATTCCATCCAGCCAGGTAGGAAGAGGGTATTATTCCCACTTCTTCCTGGTCCCCAAAAGATGAGAGACTTGCGTCCCATTTTGAACCTCCGCACTCTAAACCTGTACATAGAGTAAAAACGGTTTTGAATGCTGACCTCCCAGGTCTGATGCCCTCCTGCTCGAGGGACAGTGGCTCTGTGCTCTGGATATGCAGGCTGCCTATCTGCATATCCCAGTTTTTCAGGCACATCACCTCTAACTCTGATTTGCCTTTCATGGGGAGCATGACCAGTTCAAGGCCCTCCCCTTTGGCCTGTCTCGGCAGCTCAGGTATTTACCAAGTGCCTGGCCGGTATTGGCGGTGGCCTTGAGGCATCAGGGCCACTGTGTGTCCCCTACCTTGACAACTGGCTTCTGTCAGCCCGTCGAGGAGCAGCTGAAACTTTCCTCTTAGCTACCCTGGATCTCTTTATGCAGGTTGGGATCACAGTAAACCTCCCAAAATCCCAACTTGCCCTCCCAGTGTCTCCAGTTTATTGGAACAGTGATGGATACAACCCAGGTATGGCTTTCCTCACTCTGGAGAGGGTGGAAACATTGCAGAGGCAGGCTTGTCTGGTAGCCTCCAGCAGGTGGGTATCGGCGGGTCAGTTCTTGACTGTTTGGTTTTATGGCAGGCCATCCCCACTGTTCCTTTAGCCAGTCTCCACATGCGAATGTTACAGCGGACGCTCAGGGCACCATGGATCAGAGATTGGATGACCTGGACCATATGGTCATGATCTCCAATTTGATGCAAGGATCTCCTGTGGTGGCAGGATCTCATCAACCTCTCCAGAGGGGTCCCCTTCAGTCCCCTCTTCCCACCCAGACCCTGACCACAGATGCATCAGGGATGGGTTGGGCACTCATTTGGGGAACCACAGAACCCAAGGACTGTGGTCTCTGTCAGAAATCTGTCTGCACATAAATGTGTTATAGATGGGGGCATTGCTGTATGCCCTTCAGGTTTTCCAGTAACTTTCACACCAGGGCACACTATTAGTCCAGTTGGACAACATGTGTGTAGTCTGGTACCTCAACAAGCAAGGAAGCACTCACTAATATCCCTTGCAGGAGGTGATGCAGGTGTGGAATTGGGCCATTCTGCATGAATTTGCCTCACAGCCGTTAACGTTCCGGGCATGCAAAATGTCCTAGCAGATAGTCTCAGCCACACCAGAGTAAGAGCCCACAGTGGGAGCTCAAGCAAGAGGTGATGGACCACATTTCGACCTGTTGGGTCGTCCAGACCTGGATCTGTTCACCTCCCTATACAATGCAGAACTACTCAGATTTTGCTCACTCGCTCCCAGGCATGGTGTTTTTGGCAAGACATGCTCTCTCTCTCTCTGCTGGACAGGGAGGTTTTGTGCAGCTTCAGGTGGAGAGCCACATGGTTCTGATTGCCCGTACTGGCCTCACCAAGTTTGGTTTCACTTCTTCAGCAGCTAGCAGTGGAACCTCCGGTTCCCTCTGCCGTCTCTCACAATCTGCTTCAGGAGAGGGGACACTGGTCTATCAAGGGCTGAAATCCTTCACCTTAATGTGTGGCACCTCAGGACATAGCTGCTTCATGATTTGGAGTTTCTCTATAGTGGCGCAAGTCCTGGTAGAGGCTAGAAAGTCTTCTATGAGGATGACATGTGCCATGAAGTGGGCGTTTCTCCATTTTGGCCACCTCGAAGGGTTGGGACCCCTTTAGTGTCCTGTTCCTTAAGTCATAAAGTATCCCCTACCTATAACTAAATAATATTTGTAGGTTTATACTGGTAGCCCCAAGTTGAACCCATCATTGTTATTTATATTCTAAATTGAGCTGGCTTTCCCCAGATCATAGGAGTGAATATTTTGTGGGTGTGCAATATTTGAGTTTTACTTTGGAATGTCGTTTCCCTTGTCAGAGTTAGTTTCTCATAGAAATGTTTTGCCAAGTTTGAGGTCTGCAAATGGTCCTTTATTTAATATTCCCGCCATAGACTAAAGAGTGAGTTGTGTGCTTTTTCTGTAGCTGCTCCAATTTTCTGGAATGCTCTTCCTCTTGGCATTAGACTTGCCACTTCTGTACCTAGTTTCAAATTGAAACTAAAGCAATATTATTGTCCTTGTCAGTTTGTAACTGCTATTTGTAATTGTTTATTGTCATGTACTGATTGTGTTTTGTAATTTTGTGCAAGTCCGGGTTGGGTCTGAAAAGGACCAATGGTCCAGTGTCCTCACCAGTTAATAAAGAATAAAATGAAAAATGAAATGAAATATGACCTAGGTCTGAGCTACTCTTCACTGAAGGTCCACCTGTCGGCTGTTTCTGCCTACCACACTTTGGTGCAAGGTAAGACAGTAGCTCAACTGGAGGTTTCAAAATCTTCCTGAAAGGAATCCTCCACCTAAAACCCGGTACGCAGTCCCGTGCCACCTTAGGATCTTAATTTTATTTGCAAAATTAACCCTGCCTCTGTTCGAACCAGCTGGTTCTTGTGATATACTATTTGTCTTGAAAGCTCTTTTTAGTGGCATTCACTTCTGCTCGGAGGATTTCAAGACTTCAAGCCTGATGTGTAAGGAGCCTTATTTAATTTTCTGCAGAGACTGGGTGGCTCTGCATAACAACCCTCAGTTCTTACAGTGGTTTCTGAATTTCACGTTGAACCAGTCAATTCAACTGCCAGTGTACTACCCCGAGCATTCCAATTGGGGAGGTGAATCTGCATACCTTGAATGTTCATAGAATCCTGCGTTTTACACTAACAGGACCAAGTCTGTCCAGAAATCGGGCCAACTTTTCTTCTCTTTTGCACCCAAAGAGAAGGTGCCACAGTTCTAAACAGTGTTTATCAAATGGTTGGCAAACTGTATTGTTTTCTATTACCAAAGTAGGGTAAAACTGCCGTGGGAGGTAAAGGGCATTCCACCAGAAGTATAGCTACCTCTACCGCTTGTTTCAGTAATGTGTCAGCCGCTGACATCTGTGCCACGGCTACTTGGAGTTCTGTCCACGCTTTCATAAAGCATTACAGTCTGGACATTGCCTCTGTCGTGAGGGCAGGCTTTGGCCTAGCTGTCCTCCAGGGTCTCCTGCCATGAGCTTCTGTCTTTTGCAGATCCTTTCCTGCCTCCTTTGTTTCAGTTTCTTCTGATTCACACTGCTTGGGATTCGGTCCTCAAGGTTATTACCTATTTCAAGAGCCTCTCAAGTGAGATAATACAGTTATGTAAGAACTTACTGTAACAGTAGATCTTGAGAGAGGCTGTTGCAATAGATAACCTTTTCCCTCCCTCCATCCATCTGCTGCTCTTTTTCTTTGAGCTCATTCTCTGCTCCAGGGCCTCTTTTCCTCTCCTTGGATGTCTCTGGCAGGAGAACTGAAGGCAGGCATGGGAACCGCTCACTATATAGTGTCACGCTGGCGTCCATCGTGTGACGTCAGGTGACCGATTCCCGTCAGACACTGCTAGCTAAAGTTTCCATGTGGGCCTAATGCCAGGGGCACAGTCCTTAAGTGTATTACCTACTGCAGGAGCCTGTCTCGAAGATCTACTGTTACGGTAAGTTCCCTATAACTGTACTATCCTCCTTTTCTGTCTCTTGTCTGTCTGGTTGCAATCAAATATTCTCATGAGAACAAGGAACTGATCACTCTGACGGTTTCACGATTCTCTATTTCTCGCTATTGCTCTACCTTCACCTGCTGTTTCTGTCTTTTCTTCCCCTTGCATATCTGCGGCTATAAAAATATATGAATCTTTGTGTGAAACTGTAAGTGATACTGGGATCCCTTTGTTTGAAATGTATATACAGTAGTTATACTGTTGAAATAATTGCAAAAGCTATTTGGAATTTAGGGTTTTGCCTGAGATGCAGTTTGACCTCCTCTCAGGCTTGTTGCACCTGTAAAGAAACTGACAAGAACATTTTGTCGGATCAGGTGGATACTGGGTGATGCCCTTCAGTACCTTCACAGTTGTAAATGTAACACATTTTCATTAGCTCAGTGAGGACCTCAGTTGGATGCAGTCCACCTTGTCCAGAAACGGCAGGAGGTAACTAGACAAGGAATTCCTAGTGTCTCAAGTCCTTGTGAAAACATCCGGCTGAGTAGGTTGCTGGACTGCTATGCCTTTTAGGTAGTATTTCCTTTCAATACAGAGCCCCACTGTGGTTTAATAATCTAAGCAATCAACTGAGCAGTCTTTCTAGTCTGTCCCAATTTAAACTTATGCTTCGTCAGCATCTCCTATCCGAAAGGACTTGTGATTATTACACCTAGTTTCCCACTTCTGCAGACACCCTTATACCACTTTTTTCACTCTTTGAGGCCCTTACTTGGCTTCCTGTTTTGTTTCACCTCTCCTGACAGAACAGTTTCCCTTTCCCCTGCCACCTCCTCCCTTACCTCACCCCTTCCTTGCTCTTATCCCTGACCCCCTCTTCCTGGACCTGTCCAGGCCCTCTAGTCCCCATCTCCCTTATCTTCTTTCCCTTCATCCGCCTCCTTCTCCCCTCTTTTACCCATTCTCCACCTTAGCCTCCCTTCCTGTCACCCTACGACAAGGCCTCTGGCTGCCATGTTTTCTTTTCCTTCTCTATCTGGACTCTGCCCTCTTATCTCCCTACCCCTTCCTTACTCTTCCCTTCCCCCCTGTGATTAGCAATGTTGCTTCAAATGTATCTTATGGTTTTCTATGCTTGCATGTAATCTTGAGTGTGTAGCACTGTTACTTATTTTCCAGTTGACTTGCTGTGTTTCGATGATACCAAGAAAGTTGTCTGTACCTCCGTTGATACCATGAATGTTGTCTATACCTCCCTACCTTATTTTAACCCTTTACTTTGACGTGAAACCTTTGTAAATGAGCTGCTTCAAGCTCAAAGGTATTTGTAATCCAAGATTTAAATAAATAAAATAAAATCTATATGTGAGACTTAGAGTTTATATATGTAAATTTTAGTGTGTTGAGCTCATTGCCTTTTACTCTCTTCCTGTCTGTTACAGGATGTGAACATTCTGTACCCAAGCCTTTTAAAATACAGTAAAAAAAAACATTTTGTGAGAAACAGGATGTCTCTTAATGAGTTCCCAGGCAAAGACTTATAAAAGAGCAGCAATACTTTTACTAGTGAATGAGAGACAGAGACTGAGATTTCAAACTGAAAAGAAACCCTCAGATGAAGGATGTTTTTCTATTGTTGATAATGATGAAGCGCTATTTGTGAATTTTACAACTGCTCCTAGTCTTCCTATGCTTCCTGACCTGTGCCTCGATGATATCCAGGCCATGGAAAATTTGAATAAGATACCTGCAACCCCACCCCTATGCTCAGGCTTTAACTTATCTTTGGTAACTGGTGCGGCCCACTAGGCACAAGTGCCTGTTTTCAGGGGTGACCTGGGAGCACTGGGTGACTTGCTCAGAGTCGCACAGTATGCAAGTGGAGGTTATGAGAATCAAACTCCAGTCTAGTCTGCTGGATGTACTAAGCTCGGTCACACCTCGTTCCTCTAACCGCTAGAGCTATACTGCCAGCCCAAATCTGGGCAGAGGAGGAGGAAGAACAATGTTATGTGCAAATGGAGGAAGGTGACACCATGGAATCAGAGGGCACACCTGAGCAAGATTTCAAACCACCTCCTCCTCCTAGATAAATTGAGGACTACTTATCTGTTTCCTAATTTTTGAGACGAACAGTTGATAACTCTCAGCATCCCCCACTAGAAATGGAGGATGATGCTGATTTTATGGACATATTTGGAGTAGCTCCACCAAGAAGGATGCTTCTTCCCATACATAAATCACTTAAAGGACATAGCAAAAGTCATGGCTGCACCACTTCAGCTGCAGTCACTGACAAAAAAATTGAGAGAAAATAACTTCTCCAAGCAAGGGTGGAATATCTATATGCCCATCCTGATCACAGAGTAGTCAGGCTGCTGCTTGTGAGATATCAAAATCACTATCTGCACAGCTCCCTGAAAAGACTGGCATAAAGGTTTAAGCAACAACTTCCCTGCTCATCAGGCAAGCAGCTTATTCAGCACATATAGCACAGTACCTGAAAGCTCTTTGGAACACAATTCTGGCAAGGAGGCGGAAGATCATTTCACAAGACTGGATTGCTACAGCAAGATCAGCCCTGGGTACCACAAAATGTCATTTCTACACTACAGTGGACCTAATAAACACTGCTGTCAGAGTTTAGGCTCATGCTGTGTCCTTAAGATGGTTTTCCTAGCTAATGGCTACCATTCTTTTCCAGGATATACAAAACAAGGCCATAGAGTCCTGCTTCAAAGGAGATTCATTATTTAGTGGCAAAATGAGGCCTACATGAAAAATGGATAAATACAAAACTACTTTAAACAAACTTTGGCCAGAGCCAATAGGGCTGTGAAGCACTACCAAATACGAAAATTACATGCATGGACATTTTTATTTATTTAGTTTTTGTTAACTGGTAGGTGCACTAGCCATGAAATGACTATTTTCAGGCACGACCCAGGAGAGTACAACAAACAGAGACAGGTACATAGCATGAGTACAATGAAATTACAATAGCATAGGTCAAAACAGTTAGTAGTAATGAATACATGCAGCCAGGACAATAACAATCAATGAAATTCACATATAATTTTTAAGCATAGAAAACCTACACAGTCTAGGAAGAGATACCACAACATAGCAGCAAAGAAATATTGTTCAAATTAGTCACAACAATGAAAGATTCAAATAGGCAGAGAAACAAGGCAAGGGCAAATTTCTGACTAGGCAAGATGCATTATCACAGCCTCTGAAACAAGACTCAGGTGTAGGGGTTGAGTGGAGATTAGCTCTCAAGGAGATAGTAAGGGTAAGAAGTGCTATGAGGTAGGGAGGTTAAAGTTAGGCCAGGCAGCATCTGGTGGGTGAGTGGATTAGGAGGATTAGAACAAGTGCAGAGATCAGCAAGGATAGATGTTAGTGCAGCTCCTTTTGAAGCTGTCATGGGATCCAGATATTGAAGTGCACAAGTGTACATAAACCTGTCTGCTTCCTGGATGAAGCGACAGGCCTTGTTCAGGACTAACTTGATTCTATTGAGGGCAGTATAAGAAGCCACTCTGTAGACTGTAATCCCATAGTCTATAATGGACAAGATTGTGCTCATGACTGCAACGTGCCTGGCTTCTTGAGTAAGGGTGTGCCTTTGTCTGTAGAGAGCCCCAAGCTTTGTGTTAACTGAATGAATGAAACAGACAGCATGTGGTGCAAATGAGAGGGTGTCATCAATGGTGATACCAAAGCACTTGAATGTACGGTTTGCTTCAGTTAGCGCCATTCTCATTTATGATGTTTAGGGGTGAGCTTTGTTCCTGATGTGAAGCTCAGTGAACAACATTGTCTTCATCTTTGTAGTTCAGGACTAACCTGTTTCTTTTGAACCACCCTCAAGTGCTCTAAAGTTACCCTGGAGATCCTGTGAGGAATCCTGGCAAGGGCTACCTGAGAAAATTACCACGTCATCCGCATAGAGCAGTACCCTAGGCGTGAGACAGGCTTCTGGGAGATTGCCGATAAAAGGCTGAAAAGGTGGGCCTAATATCGAGCCCTGTGGAACCCCGATACTCACATTTTAGGGTTGGGTTGACTCCATTGATTTTGACTCGCTGCATTCTACCGGTGAGGTAGCTCTTGAACCACGACATGGTGTCATTGTTTTATCAAGGCACGGGTCAGCAAGCATAGGAAAACCAGAAGCAGTTATAAAATTTGCAAGTAGCATTTTATTATCGATAACGATTCAATAAAAAATAAAATTGTTCAGTATAACTACAGTATTTACAAAGGCAGTACAAGCAGAGAAAACAAGTCCTTCATCTCAGGGTATCCCTTAATTCCAAGTTTCAGTCTGTCTCTCACTCTTTCTCTAGCAAAAACAGTGTTGCTTTTTAGAAAAGCCTTTGCCTGGGAACTCGTTAAGACATCTTGATTCTCACAAAATGTTCTTGTCAGTTTCTTTGCAGGTGCAACAAATAGAACAAGGTGACCCCAGCGCTGACCTCTTGTTGACAGCTCTGCAAAAGTTTACAAACAAACTTGAGAGGAGCTCAAACTGCATCCCAGGTTAACCCCCAAATGCGAAATAGCTTTTTGCAATAATTTCAACAGTATAACTGTATACCTTTTAAACCAAGGGATCCCAGTATCACTTACAGTTTCACACAAAGATTACCATATTCAACAAACATGCAAGGGAAAGAAAAGCCAGAAACAGCAAGTAAAGGCAGAGAGACAGCAAGAGGCAGCGAATCATGAGACCGTCAAGTGATCAGTTCCTAGGTCTCACGAGAACATTTGGTTGTGCAAAAGACAGACAAGGAGAGGACAGAACAGATCCTTGTGTTTAACTCTTTCTGCATAACAAATGGGACAGAAGCCTATTCAACCATGTCACATACCCCCAAGAAGGAACATGTTTTAAAAACACAGGTTTCAAAGCTTTCTATTAATTCTCTGCTAACATTAGCTTATAACCTTCACAGTTCAGTGTGTATGCAGTATAGCAAACAGAGAAGTTTAAACTCATACATTCTGTTTTTTCAGCCTTCAGAATTCTCAATTCCTGATCCATATCTTGACAGAAAATCAGCATTGACATTTTCTTTCCCAGATTTGTGCATCACTTTAAATGGTTGTAGTGCCAGGTACTACCTTGTGATTCTGGAATTTTATCCTTCATTTGGTTAAGCAAGCGGAGAGGATTATGATCTGTTATAAGTACAAAGTCAGCTCCTAGCAAATAAAATTTAAGGGACTCCATGGCCCATTTTGCCACAAGGCACTCCTTTTCAATGGTGGAGTGCCTCTTCTCTCTATCATGTAACTTCCTACCGATATATAAAATGGGATGTTCAAACAACATGAAGTCTTGCTGTATTCTGACATATGCAGTTAGGTCCTGACTTTCAACTGCCCAGGAGAACAAGGTTAAACTTTCCATGGCCAGCATGGAATATTCTGAAACTCGGTTGAAGCCCGTCTGCTGTTGTTTAAACTCCAACCATCAGATTCTTCTCCGCCTCACTGAACAGTCGCTCCAGAATTTCTCCTTTGCTTGGTTCAAAAGTCAGTTAAAGTGTCATTTTTTAGCTCGGTTTCTACCGAGTTGCTGCTACCGATCTGTCGGTTTAAGTCTCTGTCTGTGGTACCGTGAGTACTAGATAGGTTTTCTGTATAGTTTCTCTGTGGAACTTGTAAATTGTAGATTGGTTCTGCTGAACCGATCAGTTTCAGGTAAAAAAGTTTGTGATTTACTTAGAGTGTGGTAACCAGTTCAGATCGGTTCTAAAAAACGGATTTTATTACGTTTTTTCCAAGACCTGTGACACGGTCAGGAACCGATAGGAGAGTCTTGCCTGGCAGATTGCCAAAAAGGGTAAGTTTTGGTTAGATTGGCCATGTCTAAGAAACCCAAGAAAAAAAACGGCCCACTGGGTTTCTATTACATCGCACTGTGTGTGGGGAAGTCTTTGCCAAGGCTGATCCCCACACCACCTGTGTTTATTGTCTGGGGTTTGACCACCTCGATTCAGACTGCCAAATTTGTAAGAATTTTCCCAAATCTACCCTGGAAAAGAAATTAGGCAGACTGAGGGAAAGGAGGCCGAGAAGTCCGCTGATCCAGATGGCCAGCCTGGTTTGGTTCCGACCAAACCAGAAGGAGTGCCCTCTGACCAGGCGATACTTCTCGGGCAGGAAAGCCGATTCTGAGAGTCGGTTCGGTAAAAGAAAGACATCATCGTCGGTTCGGACCCAGAAATTCATACTCTGACCGCCGATGAGATAGCCAAAGCGATAAGGATAGTGCAATCGCTTACTTGATTCCGACCGAACCCGGCACCGTCTGGAGGGTTCAGTTTGGTCGGTTCCCCGGTTCCGGATTACACCTTGGAAGAATTTTGTGAACCAGATGAGGAGGAGAGGAGAGGAGGATGATGATGGTGATTATGAATGTCTGGATGTGCTTATTGACCCGGACATCTCCCCAGACAGACCTTCAGGTGTTTCTCCTCCTAGGCTTTCTGAGTCCCCTGCTCACTTTATGTTTTACAAAAAGTGGCTGAGACCCTCAACTTCCTATGGAGGAAGCAGTAGAGGATCAGGAGGAGCCTGATTTTGTTGAAATGATGGACATCCCAGAGTCCAGGAGACTGTCTATTCCTCCACAAATCCTTTGGGAAACAGACACATAAAATTCTGAGACTCCTAATTCCATACCTCCTGTGGACAGATGAATGGACAGAAGTATACTCTTTCAGGCTCAGACACGGGTTCCTTTCCCAGCAATGCAGCCATGTTGGGTAGTGCAGGCTGCGGCCTGTGATAAGGCAAATATCCCTTGGCATCCACCCCCAGATAAGGACTCCAGGAAGATTGATGCCATGGCAAAGAAACAGTACATGGCAACATCTTTGGGACTCAGGCAGGCTAACTATATGGCCTACACAGCTAGATCCCAGAAGTCCAGGTGGGCCGCTGCAGATGGGATTGAGGCATCAAAGTGCAATTTCATGCTGCTGTGGACTCCAGTGATGTTTCATCAAGAGTCATGGCTACATCTGTGGCTCTTGGAGGATGGCTTGGCTCAGATGTACTAGCCTATCACAGGATACCCAGGCTAAGGCCATGGATTTCCTGTTATTGGTAATTTCTATTTGGGAGCAGACAGAGAACTACATAAAAAGATGGACGAGTATAGGACCACTTACAGTAGTGCTCAGGCCAAAGAAAGGCAAGCTACTCCTCAAAGGCAGCAGTCTAGGGGTAGGGGCAGGCCTTCCCAAAGGCCTTTTACCAAGCTCAGGCCTCCTCTTCTTACTCTCAGTGGGGGTTCTTCAGAGGAGAGGCAGATGGGGGATGAGCAGGCCTGCATCCACCCCTCAGTCTAAAGCCCTGCCAAGCAGACACCCTGATGGGTCTGCTCGGGCTGATTCTCCAACACCAGTAGGGGGCAGGCTGGCTTACTTTGTCCAGGACTGGAAGTCTCTGACATCAGATAAGTGGGTCCTGGAAGTAGTAAGCCAGGACTGGTTCTCAGCTTCAAAAATTTCCCAAGATGAGAACCAGATCCTTTCCACCTGCAAATCCATCAGAGACCCTTGCGTTAGAGGCAGAGGTTTCTTCCCTCCTAGCTCTCAGAGCTATAGAGAGGTTCCCACCATACACAGGGCAAAGGATTGTACTCCAGGTACTTCCTAACCCCAAAAGACAGGAGAATGGCGGCCCATCCTGGACCCAAGATATCTGAACAAACACCTTTTAAAACCAAAGTTCAAAATGGTGACTCTGGGAATAATCCTTCCCTCTCTAAGGCCAGGGGACTGGCTAGCCTCTCTGGACCTCAAAGATGCCTATTTTCACATTCCCATCAGGTGCTCCCACAGAAACTACCTCAGGTTCGAGTTGCCCTCAGGCCACTATCAATTCAGAGCAATGCCCTTTGGCCTAACATCAGCCCCAAGGGTTTTCACAAAGTGCCTGGCAGTAGTGGTTGCTTTCTAAGGAGAAAAAAGATCTCCATCTTCCCATACTTGGACGACTGGCTCATAGTAGGTCAATCTCCAGACCAAGTCAAGTCACATTTGCAAGTGACTCAGCAAGTGCTCACTTCCTTAGGATTCCTTCTCAACCTTCCAAAGTCAGTTCTTGAACCAGTACAGCTCCTCATCTTCATAGGGTGGAGCTGGATACAATAAAGGCAAAGCCTTCCTTCCCTGGACAGGGCAAGGACCCTTATGGAACTGGCCTCTTCATTCATCCCGCGTGGGTGTCTCGACCAGCAAGGCATTTCCTTCAACTTCTGGGACACATGGCAGCTTCCACAGCAGTGGTCCAAGGAGCAAGATTCCAGATGAGGGACATTCAGTTCCACTTAAGAGCCTTCTGGTTCCAAAGAAAGGATTCCTTACCAAACTAGTCCCAGTGATTCGAACCCTGATCCAGGCCTTGCAGTGGTGGCAGGATCAGGACAATTTGAGGCAAGGGTTCCTTTTGTCACTCAGTCTCATTCAGTGATACTCACCACAGATGCTTCCCTGCTGGGCTGGGGAGCCCATCTGGGGATCTTACCACCCAAGGGATGTGGTCACCTCAGGAATCTCTGCTTCACATCAGTCTCTCTCGGAACTCAGAGCAGTGTTTTGGCACTGCAAGCCTTTTCCAAATCTGTGCAGAACAAGGTGGTCCAGGTCAGAACAAACAACAACACCACCACCATGTGGTACATCAACAAGCAGGAGGCACTCAGTCTACGGCCTTGTGCACAGAAGCAATGAGTTGTGGTCCCTGGCCTATTCTCTGCAAACCTCTCTGATAGCAGTTCACCTCCCAGGGAAGGACAATGTCTAGCAGATGCTCTGAGCAGAATATCCCAGGGCCATCAGGCCAGGGAAGATGGGGTGGTACCTGAGGACTGGAGGAGGGCAGATGTGATTCCTTCACAAAAGTGGGAGCAAGGCAGAAGCAGGAAACTACAGACCTGTTAGTTTGACCTCAGTGGTGGGAAAATGATGGAATCACTTCTGAAAGAAAGAATTGTTGAGTACCTGGAGCCAGCGGGGCACTGGACCTAAAGCAGCATGGATTCACAGCAGGAAGGTCATGTCAGACAAATCTAATCAATTTATTTGACTGGGTGACCAAAGTAATAGACCAGGGAGGGGCTGTGGATATGGCCTACCTAGACTTTAGCAAGGCATTTGACACAGTCTTGCACAAAGATTAATAACCAAGTTAGCCAGCCTGGGAGTGGGTCCCAGAGTGGTAGCCTGGTAGAAAACTGGCTGCACAACAGGACACAGAAGGTAATAGTGAATGGAACACATTCTGAAGAAAGGGGTTACTAGTGGAGTACCTCAGGGCTGAATACTGGTTCCAGTCCTCTTTAACGTCTTTATAGGTGACATTGCAGAGGATCTGAAGGAAAGGTATGCCTCTTTGCGGATGACACAAAGATCTGTAACAGAGTTGATACACAAGGGGGGTAGAAAGGATGAGAAGGGACTTGGCAAGGTTGGAGGAATGGTCAGACATATGGCAACTTAGATTCAATGCAAAGAAGTGCAAAGTAATGCACCTGGGAAATAAAAATCCAGGAGAAGAGTACACAATAGCAGGAGGTACTAACAACAACAATAATGGAAAAAGATCTGTGTAGTCATATCAGATGACCTAAAGGTGGGTATGCAATGTGAGAAGTCAGTAGGGAAAGCCAGGGGATACTGGGATGCATAGGAGGGCATCACAAATAGAAAAGGAAGTGGTTATCCTCTATACAGACAGTTGGTGAGACCCCATCTGGAGTACTGCGTGCAGTTTTGGAGACCTCATCTACGCAAGACATAGACAGGATGGAAGCAGTCCAGAGGAGGGCAACTAAAATGGTGCAGGGTCTACATCAGAAACCATATGAAGAGAGACTGAGAGAGCGAATATGTATACCCTTGATGAAAGGAGGGACGGGGGACATGATAGAAACTTTTAAGTACCTCAAGGGAATCAACAAAGTCCAGGAGGGTAGCATCTTTCAGAAAGAGATGTGTAAGAACAAGGGCACAATTTAAAGTTAGAGGGACGGCTCAGGGTAATGTGAGGAAATTCTTTCACGGAGAGAGTGGTGGGCGCATGGAACCGCCTTCCTGGAGAGGTTGTGGGGTCTAAAACAGTGGAGGAATTCAAACATCGTGGGACAGACATAAAGGCAATTATAGTGGGGGTTGCAGGAAATAGGCTGTTGGTTAACTAGAATCTGCAGCTTATCCAGTAGGTAGGAAATGGGCAGACTGGGTGGGCCAAGTGGTTCTTATCTGCCGTCAAAGTCTATGTTTCTATGTTTCATCACTGAATGGACCCTAGATCTCCTAGTTTTGAAAGTGATTTTCTCGAGATGGGGCACTCCACAGATAGATCTTTTGCAGCCCCAGACAATCACCAACTTCCTCTCTTTTGTTGCAGACCCCAGTCTTGGGCTCAGTCCCCTGGATGCTCTGATCCTGAATTGGGAAGGAAATTTCTGTATGCCTTCCACCTTCCCTCTCCTGTTCAAAGTGTTAGTCAAGATAAGGTCACAACCATGCAAAGTGATTCTGATTGCTCCAGACTGGGCCAGACAGCCCTGGTATCCCTGTTGCTGTCCTAGCAGTCCACCTTCCCTGTCTCCCAGGAATTGCAACCTGTTGACATCTTGTCAGGGAGGATTTGGTACCAGACCCTGGTCTCTAAATCTCAAGGCATGGCTCTTGAAGAGTTAGAGTTTGCTGACTGCATCTTTCCCAAGGGGTTCTGGATATCCTTAGGCTTCTCAAAGCCTTCCACCAGAAAAGGCTTACAACTCCAAATGGAAAAGATTCACTATTTAGTGTTCTAAGAAGAATATTTCTCCAGATTCTGCTGGGTTGCCTACGTTCTGGACTATATGGTCCATCTCAATGGCCTAGGCCTTAGGCCAGCTACATAAAGTGCATTTGGCAGCTGTTTCTGCTTTCCTGTCAGTAGGCAAGCCATCCTCTCTGTCAGCCCATCCTGTGTTTTGTAAGTTCTTCAAGGGATTGCTGCACAATCCCCTTTAGGGACCCTGCTCCTGCTTGGGACCTTAATGTTTGCATTGCTCAGCTTATGCAACCCCCTTTGAGCCTTTGTCCTCTGCAGAGCTTAAGTACTTGACTTGGAAAACTGTGTTTGGTGGCCATTACCTCTGCCAGTCGTATCAGTGAATTGCAAGCCCTGTCAGTGGAACCTGATTTCATCTCTTTCCATAGAGATAAAGTGGTCCTAAGAACTAACAGAAAGTTTTTCCTAAAGGGGTTTCAGATTTCCACCTCAACCAGTCTATGTCTCTCCTGTTTTCTTCACTGACAATTCCTCCTCTGGAGAGGAGGCTACACAAGCTTAGATGTTAAAGGGCCCTCAGCTACTACATAGGCGCACAGGGTCACAGGTTTGAATCCTCCAGTTGTTCCTCACGTATGGAGAGGTTGGTAAGGGCAAACCTGCCACTAAGAGATATGTTGCCAGGTGGATTGTTTCTTGTATACAATTCTGCTCATGAGAAACTGGGTAGAACTCCACCCTCAGGCCTGAGGGCTCACTCCACTAGAGGTACAGCTGCTTCCTGGCTGCTGCCAGGGATATTCTTATCTTAGAAATCTGTCAAGCAGCCACCTGGAAAATGGTCCATACATTCACCAAGCATTACTCTCTGGATATCCAGGCTAGGAGTGATGCTCGGTTTGCACAGCAGTACTTCAGAGCCTGTTTCAAAGTAGGTTCTGTCCCTCCTCCATGGAGGTACTGCTTGGTAGTCTGCATATGTCAGAATACAGCAAGACTTCATGTTGTTTGAAGAATAAATTGCTCACCTTAGTAATGTTGTTTCTTCTAATGAGTGTTGCTGTATTCTGACCTCCCCCACCTCCTCTCATAACCTAGTTTTTGGGATGTGGGTGGGCAGGAGCAGTGTTGGCACCCTAGAGTGTCCCTTTTCACCCTCCTTTATTTTGGGTGAGTGTTGTGTTTTGGAATGTGTTTTGTTTTTGGGTTTCCTGACTTGTCTTTTCTTTGAAACCAAAAAACCCTTTTATATAGATACAGTTGCCAGTTGGCTAGTTTTGAGTTTACAGTTTCCACACAGAACTTCTAGTGAGTATTGCTCGTAAAAGATCTGGCGGTTGGAGTTTAAACAACAGCAGACAGGGGCTTCAACCGAGCTCATGGTGAACATTCCATGCTGGCCATGGAAAGTTTAACTCTTTGTTCTCCGGGGCAGTTGAAAGGCAGGACCTAACTGCATATGTCAGAATACAGCAAGACTCCATTAGAAGAAACAACATTACTAAGGTGAGTAATTCTTTCTTTCTTCCCATCTATATTCTGACTCAAGACTGCACCTAGGCCTACCTCTGATGCATCTCTCTGTAACAAAAATGTTTCTCAAAGTCTGTGCTTCTTAAAACAGGGGCTGAACATAATGCAGCCTTAATGGCCCGAAAAAGCTTCATCACACTCTGGTGACCATTTCACTTTATTCATGTACCGTTTTTCATGTGTTCAGTGTGGGAGTAGCTAACTGGGCAGTGTTGGGAAAAAATCTCTGATAATAATCAGCCAGCCCTAAAGATGACCTGACATGTTTCTTTGTTTTAGGATAGGACTGTGTAAACAGCTTCTGTCTTAGAAATTTCAGGCTTCACTTCTTCATTTCCCAAAACATAACCCAAATATCTGGTCTCCTTCATGCCCAATGCTCATTTAATAGGATTAATTGTCAGACCTGCCTTTTGATAGATTGGATAACTGCTAGTAGGTGTTCCAGGTGACTTTTCCGTTCTGGACTATACACAGTGACATCATCAAGATACGCAGCACAATAACCGTGTGAGGGATAAAGTTACATCTATGTACTACTGAATGTAGCTGGTGCACCATGTAAACCAAACAACATGGTAGTGAACTGACTGAATTCTATAGGAGTAGTAAATGCAGTTTGCCTAGATTATTTAGTTAGAGAATTTGCCAGTAACCCTTGGTGAGATCAAGGGTACTGATGTACTTGCACTCCCAGTCTGTCCACCAAATCATCTATCCTGGGCATAGGATAACTGTCAAATTTTGACACTTAATTAAACTTCCTAAAATCAAGGCAGATTCTTATACCCCTTCTTTTTATTTATAGTCACCATTGGTGATGACAAGCACTTCTCGACTCTTCTATGATACCCAATTCTTTCATTTTTGTACTTCCTAACCATGTCTGGTCTTAAGCGCTCTGGTAATCTGTATGACTTTTTGTCTGATGGGCGAGCATTCCATGTCACTATGACATGCTCGACCCCACTAGCAGCCTGGTACTGTGGTAAAAGTACTGCTAAATGTCTTTAGCAAGTCATGAATTTCTGCGGTTTGTTCAGAGGTCAAGGAAACATTCACCTTTACAGCATCAGCAGTTGCATCATAAGCTATATCAATATCTTCTTTATCAGTTTCTGGTAAAACTAACAAAGTAGCCTTTGTTGTTTTTCAACCCATTTCTTCAAGAGGTTAGCGTGATAGATCTTTGTAGGATTTTCCTATCAGAGGTCCAATTTCATAGTTAACTGTGGCAGTACACCTAAGCACTTTATAAGGCCCTTGCCACTTTATTAACAGTTTATTTTCTGTAGTGGGTAACAGTAGGAAGACCTTTTCACCTGACTCAAAAACGTTTATTTTACCCCATGGTCATATCCGTCTTCTGCTGGTTTGGGCCTCTTCCTGATTACTATAGGCAATTTCAACATATTTTGCCAGCTTCTTTCTCATGGCACACATGTAAGATGTAATAGATTTTTCTTTTTTCTGCCATAATAATTGTTATTGTTTTTTTTCCATACCATTCCAAAATAGAAACAGTAAAACAATGTACAGACTACTGGAAAAGATAGTATACAAATTATGCAATTAATGCTATTAAGATCTTTGAAAAAATAACAAATAGGTAATTTCTAACATGTCAAAAAGTTAGACTCATAAACAAGGTAATATAATATAAACGAGCACTTAGTAAATAACAGATAATAATACAACAGCAAGCAGATCACATGATACAAAACAAAGAAAAGTTGTTTAGTAGATGCAAAATCTATTGTACTAAACCAGATCAATTAGATCAGATCCTGAGGAGTTTATTCTTAACAAAAAGGGTCCCCAAATAATCAAAGTAGCGGTCTAGCCTATCAGAGAGTAAATAAGAAATTCTCTTGTTGTTTGCAGTATAGCTCATCATACTCAACCATTCAGTTAAAGTAGGTACCTTGGGGTCTTTCAGTATTTTAAAATTAAGCATTTAGCACAAACAGAAGCCACTGAGAGCCATAACATCTGCTGGTGCATAAGCATAGGGATAGGTAGGAAATCCCTAAGATATAAGACTCCGGGAAGTAGGTATCAAACCAGAAAGACAAGAATTACATATACTAGCAACCTGCACCCAGAACTCTTTCAATTTAGGGCAATCCCACAGCATGTGTAATAGATTAGCATCTTCCAACAAGATGAATTAGGAGATACCCATTTCATGAAGTTTAGCAGGGGACATATAATAACGATGAAGAATTTTGGATTAGTGAGCTTACCTTGGACATCTTTATTCCCATGATCTCATACAGCATTCCAGTCTTGATCCTCTATTTCGTTGCCCAGTTCTAATTCCCATTTCTGTTTTAGCAGAAGAGGTGAGACACGTTAACTTCCGGCCTCTGAACAGGTCGCGTGACTGGGGTCATCTTGGATGACAGGCTGACACTACTGTCACAAGTGTTGGCAGTTGTCAAGACTTCCTTTACCATCTTAGGAATAATCGCCAGAGTTAAGCACCTAGTTACGTCTGTACGTTACCAACGTTGGTCACGTCTTTGTGTCCTCACGTTTGGACTACTGCAACTCCCTGTACTTTTGGCTTTCTGGGGTTGAAATCCACTGCCTACAGCTAGTGCAGAATGCAGCAGCCTGGGTTTTGACTGGGACAAGTAGGTCCTGTCATATCACCCCGGTACTGCACTAACTGCACTAGCTACCTGTCTGATGGCGGATCGCCTTTAAAGTCAGTTTACTGACTTCAAAGCCCCTACGATCGAGGTCTGGCCTATCTGAAAGAACTCCTGGTTCCCTATTGCCCCACCGATTGCTTCGCTTGGCCGATGAGGGTTGCTAGAGATTCCAAGAGTGGGTTTGAAATCATCTGGTTGTAGAGCATTTTCCTATGCTGCACCCAATCTTTGGAATTCTCTACCATGCCAGTTAAGGGAATGCACCTCCGTGGAGGAATTTAAGAGGAGTTTAAAAACCCATTTTTCCAAATGGCTTTCTTGGAGCATTGATTGACTGAAATTGTTGTTTATAATGCAGTTTTATCTGTGTTATTATATTGAATTTTAATGTTTGATTTGTATTGTTTCATTTTGTACAGCGCCTTGATAACGAAAAGGCGCTCTATAAATAAACTTATTATTATTATGTAGTGGTAAGAGAAAAGGTGAGGGACTTGTATATATGACTAACTCCCTTTCTGAGGGTGCATATTTTAATAAGTTGGTCTCATTCCTTACAACTAGGAGAGAGAGAGAGAGCAACCAGTGAAAGATGATCAATAATTAGGTGGCGTAATTGCCAATAATAATGAAACTGAAGCCATGGTAGCCTATATTTTCCTTGATTTCCTGAAAGGACATTAGTAGGCCTGATCCCTTATGAAAGATGTCACTAATGTGCACAATACAGCTTTGCCCATACTCTATTAGACAGTGGGATTCCATGAGGAGACCAGAAGGGTTAACAGAGTGGCATTATCTTGAGGGTAGAGAGTTAGGATTAATGGCTGTATTCAACTTTCTCAATACCCTAAAGCTATTACTTAGACAGGGATTGCTTTTAAATCTATAGGGGTGGGTAAGTAAATATAATCCAAAAGACAATAAGGTTTTAGCAAGGCAGATTCTAAACTCAGCCATAATGGGTAATGTGGTGCAGCTTCAGGGTTAAGTTATAGATGCCCAGCAGATTGTTTTAAATAAAAAGGCCCATTGGTACCACTCCCAGTGAGGAAAGAGCTAAACTGCCAAGTTCATAAGGTGCACACAGTTTATTCAGGCTTGATCGTGGTGGCTTTGGTCCCCAGAGGAAGGTTAATGAATTTAGCTTGCCAAACCATTTTCAGTCAGCAACACTGGAATATTTTGAAAAAGATAGCAGATCTTAGGGCAACAATCATTTTAATTGAGTTCACCTTACCCCAGAGGGACAAGTTAAGCTGCCCCCAGTGGATTAGGTCTTGTTCAATGGTGTTAAAGATAGGTCTGTAGTTTATTTCAGCTAATGTCTCAAGGTTAGAAGAGTTTGCAGGCCCAAGTATGTAAATACAGGTTCTAGGAGGCGTGGATATATTGTTCATCCACACTCTTTGGCATATCCTTTCCCCTTTAAATCTGGCTGAAGTCTTCAAGCTGGCTCCTCCCACCACCGGTGGTAAATACCAAAGCTCGGCCCATGACACCAGATCTTCTTTTCGGCTGGAAGATTCAGGTTCCTTGTGCTACTTGTGCAGTATCGTAGGCCCTGGATACTAATCAGCGGTTTTCACGCATTCGCTTTCTTTGAAACTCGTAAAGTTTACGATTCGATCGAGCACATCAGACATGGAGGACAAGTCGTCCCTCAGGTTTCACCGGTGTCCCTCGGACAGAAAATGTTGCGCACGAGTCCCACCTCTCATGTGTTTATTGTTTGGGTGCGTGCATGACACCTCTTATGCACCATCTCTTGGCCTTCCATCCCAACCTTCTGGGCGACCGCCAAGGCCGCCTTAAGCTGGGGAGACCGAGACTTCGAATCCTCCGTGAAATCAAAGAAGGCAAGGTGGGCGGCTCGTGGTCGCGGGATCCGCCAAGCAGCTCGACCAGATGGTGGTATTTGAAGAAGAAGCTGCCCAAGCCTCAGCCAGCTGACGTTTTTCATGCTGCTAAACCTTGGCTCTACCTTCACAGGATCTTTTGGGAGCTGTGCCAGTCTCTCCCCACCAGGGGTGAGGCTCCCTCGGCATGCACTCCTCCGCCCTAGAAAATGGGACAAGGATCCTAAGTCTTCTTCTCGGAGAAGACATTCCTAGGACTGAGAGAGGTCTGAATCCCAGGACCTTGCGGTCTCTGCCTCGGTCGAGATCGCTTCCTCGACCTCCGTCTTCTTGGAGCGTTCCGACAGCCAAGGCGCCGGATGCGCTGGCCATCGAGATATCTCTCGACCCAATCGAGCCGTTGTCACTGGCCCGGTAGATGACTCATTGGAGAGGACACCTGTCTTTCCTTCCCAACAAGGAGACCCAGCCCTCGGGTATCCCAATCGAGGAACAGGAGCGGAACCTCGGTTTACACGACTCGGCCTCTCCCAATCGAACAAGCCGACCCGTCGGTCTTGATCGAGACCAGGACCTTCTGTCAAAAACGAAAAGAGGGTCTAAGCGGCTCCCGGAAGGCGTCGCCACCGATCCTCATCCTCCTCAGATGAGGAGAGACTTCGGAAGCTCCGTCGGCATTATGAGGACCTTATGTGGCAGCAGCCAATTCTGACCGGTCATAAGCCAGCTCTGCTGCTGCTACACGGCCATATTGACCCCAGCCTCTTAGGCAGGCGCCGACTCATCTGGAACTAGAGACCCCAGTTCTTCCTCCGGTTGGACGGCATGCATTTCTGTTCGGCCCGTCAGTACTAGCGTCAGTGTATGTCGTCCCCTTCACCCTCTGAGCACAAGAATAAGTGCGTTTCATCGCACCCAACTACCACCACAAGGACGGCCCTCCCTGTGCCTGTTCTGCCTAGGCTCAATCACCTGGTCAGAAGTGCCAGCACTGCCTCAGTTTTAACGCTGCTACCCAGAAAAGCGGCAGCAACCTGGAAGCCCATATTCTGAAGAAGAAATGAGTTTTATAGAAGGAGCTCAAAAACTGGGCAGGCATCCACTTCCCTGAAGGACATCGAAAGGAGAAGGAGAGGCACGGGACAGGGCTCCTTCACCGCGTCTACCTCGGGGGTCACTGAGACACAGGTAACATCCTCTGAGATCGCTCCTTGGCGGCCGCCTTGGAGGTTTCTGAGGGGCGTCAACCGCCTGTCCTGGCTGTGCACTCAGGCCTTGCGGATGCCTCCAGGCAGTTGGAAGCCTCCACCCCTGGTTCGACGCATGCTCACAGCCTACCACTGTGGGCGACTCTGGTAAGTCGAGTCTGCTCCTCAGCGTCCGCCCGGAGAAGGACCAGTAAGATGTCGACCCTCCCGGTGACACGTGGCCTTCTCTGCACTGGACCAGGCCAATCCACTCTACTCGGCCTGCCTCCGGTGATGGCTCTCGTAAGTCGGACGTCGGCTCCTCCGGCGCCCACCAAGAGCTTGCCACTAAGCCTCCGTCAGCTCGTCCGACATCCGGCTTGCGAAGAACTGACGCGGACCTCCCAGCGTCCGTTGTTCCCGGTTCCTTCGCAGCCTTCGCTGCTGTCTGGGGAACCAGAGTCTCCCCAACCTGACTGCAGGGACCTTTCCCTCCGTCCCCAGGTGAAGCTGGGGATCCTTTGCCTCCGTCAGTCCTTCCTCCACCTGGAGCACTGGACCTGCGCCTGACTCCCTGACGCCGGCCTCTTCGACGCCCGGTACCTCCGGCGCTAGGGCCTCCACCATCGGCCCTGGCGGTGGCCTTACCAACTCCGGAGATACTTCTGCTCCCATCGGGCCTCCGGGCTCTCCACTATGGACCCGCCTGTGAGGTCTCTGGCGGGCCGTCTGCTCCGGCACTCCCAGCTCGGGTATCCTCCATCTTATTCGACACGGTGTACCGGGAATGCAGTATCCGGCATCACAGTACCCGGCGCTGGGTTTCCGATGCCTCAGTACTCGGCACCACAATACCTGGCCTGGAGCTACCCGCCAGCCTTGTTTTGGATATACTCATACGGTTATAACCTGTATCCTTATCCCCACCTCCTCCTTCTTCACTGCCCTCGTGGCCGCTGGTGGAACTGCAGGAGACTCTGGCCTCCTGGTGGGCTGAGGCCAAGGCTCAGCTCACAAGGAGGTCGAGCCACCTTCCAGCGATGGTGCCGTCCCAGGTTCCCACTCGCCCGGTGCACTCCCTCACCACCTCTATACTCCAGGGTTCTTCCGTCTGGATCGAGAGGGCAGAACACGCTTCCCGAGGACTTCCCAAGGGTCCGTTCCTCGCCCAGGTCGGGAAGGGTCTTTCTCTTCTTCATCCTTCTCTTCACTCTCGGACTCCTCAGACTCTTCCGATGGCTGCTCCAGAGAGATGACGAGCCTCGCTCTCCGTGAAGCCCGGCCAAGGACTCCTCAGAGTCTCCTCCAGAGGATCCTTCTTTCTGATTGCTTAGGAAAACCCAGGAGGGTTCATCAGTGGCACTCCTGGAACCAGATCTTCAGCATCTGAAACTCGCTGAACATCTGGATCTGCCCGTGACAGCACCTACCTTGGTGCCATCCTGGATAGAGCCTCACGCCCGACCTTCTTACACAATATGAAACAGCCGTCGGCTTTAGCCCCACTTCCTAGGAAGTCGAACTGGCTATATCAGGCTCCAGAGTGTGTTGATTTCCTGGATTCTCACCCTCATGCTGACTCGGTCGTGATTAGCACTGCTCATGGCCAGTTAGCGAACCCTAAACATCTTAGCTCGTCACCTCCTGATAAGGATCTCGCCTTCTGAACCAGTATGGGAGAAAGATTTACACTTCCTCCACACTGGGGATCAGGGCCCTGAACTATGTCGATCACATGGGGACTACTGAGAGGCCATCCTAACTCAGGCGGAAGCCAAACTAGACTCTTTGCCTGACTCCCAAGTCAAGCAGAAGTTGGCTGATCTCGTCCGCTCTGCTCGTTCGGCCAGTCGACACATGCTCGTCGACATACGATGCAGTGGACACTGCTGGAAGGCAGACTCAGCTTCCGCCAACCTATGGTGCATGCTTGGCTCAGCGTGTCAGGTTTGATCCGGAGGTGCAATCTGCTATCCAGGAAGCACCCTTCTGAGGAGTCGGTCTTTTTGGGGGTGATGTCAAGGACATCATTACCAATTGCAAGAGAAGGGGCGGCTCTGAAGTCAGTTGATTCCATGTACCGTCCCCATCAACTGCAGCGCCGTCCCTTCGCAGATGGAATCGGTCAGCGAACCCAGGAAGGTGGGCCACAAAACGCCGGGCCCCGCGGCTGCCAAGCCCTCCCCACCCAAAAACAGCGGGTGCTTCAGCTGCGGTGCTGCCCCACACCACCTGCCTCTTTCCTCTCCACTTCCTCCGGACCCCGGAGGAGCCGGTAGGAGGAGGTTTCCCTCCACCTTCCAGGATGGGAGAGATGACCACAGATTCTTGGGCGCTCCATCTCATAGAGAGGACACTCCATAGGTTTCTTCAGAAACCACCTCGCCACCCCCCTCTGAGTCATCGTATTCATGGAAACATCTTCCTTTGGTCCAGAAGGAAATCTCAGCTCTTCTGCTGAAGCAAGTGATAGAGCCTGTCCCCCTTCATCTTCAGGGGACGGGTTACTATTCCCATTTCTTCCTGGTCCCAAAGAACAGGAGATCTCAGACCAATTTTAGATCTCAGTTCCTGAATCTTTACATAGAGTACAAAGATTCAGGATGCTCTCTTTCAGAGCCTTCTGCACCCCTCCAGCGGGTCAATGGCTTTGTGCTCTGGATATGCGGGATGCTTATCTGCATTCCCATTGCCCATCTCGCCATAAATACCTTCATTTTGCATTCCAGGGACCACTGCCAGTTCAAGGCGCTCCCGTTTGGTCTATCCTCGGCCCCGGTATTTGCAAATGCCTGGCAGTGGTGGTAGTAACCCACCTGCGTACCAAAGGTGCAGGTTTTCCCGTACCTGGACGACTGGCTCCTGGCAGCCTCATCCAGGGAGGAACTCCTCGTTTCCTCTTCCTTACCCAGCAGGTTTTCCTGCCTGGGTATTCCGTCAACCATTCCAAGTCTCATCTGGATCCATCCAGAGGCTACAGTTTATTGGAGGCGATCCTCGTCGACCACGGGCAGGCCTTCCTGCCTCCGGACAGGGTGGCCACCCTTCAGACCAAATAAGTCTGTTGTCCGACGCAAGATGGTCTCTCGAGGTTGATCCTTCGCCTTCTCGGGCTCATGGCTGCTGCTATCCGATGGTACTTCACGCTCGACTCCACATGAGGATCTCTCAGTGGACTCTCGCAGCTCAGTGCGATCAGCAAGTGGACAACCTAGATCACTCAGTTCTGATCTCCCTGCCGATGCAAGACTTGCAGTGGTGGATAGTTGAGAACCTTTTTCAGGGAGTTCCTTTCTTTCTTCCTCCCCTCCCAGACTCTAACCACAGGAGCCTCCGGCGAGGTTGAGAGCCCATCTAGGCCTTATTGGACCCAGGGCTCCTGGTCCAAGCTAGAACAAGCTCTCCACATCAATGTGCTTGAGCTTCGGGCAGTGTTATGCGCTCTCCAAGCCCTTCACCAATACATCCTTCCCGGCACATAGCCGTCCAGATGGACAACATGTGCATAGTATGGTATATCAACAAGCGGGGAGGGACTCGGTCCTACCCTCTATGCAGGGAGGGCAATGAGGGTTTGGGTGTGGGCAACACAGACAACCTTCACCTCACAGCTATTCACGTTCCGGAGTCTACAACACCCTGGCAGACAAGCTAAGTCGCTCTTCTGCTCTGACTCATGAGTGGGAACTGGACCAAGGGGTCCTAGACAATATCTTCAACTTTGGGAAACACCACAGGTCGACCTGTTCGCATCTCCCCTAAATACAAAACTTCCTGTCTTCTGCTCGCTTTCGTTCCAGGCGAGGCGCTTGGAGCGACACTGTGTCTCTAGACTGGAAGGACAGATTTGTCTATGCCTTTCCCCAAGTCCACTTATCCCATGAGTCTTGCAGAAGCTAGCTTCAGAAGGAGCACGAATGATTCTGATTGCTCCGTTCTGGCCCAGGCAAGTCTGGTTCTCTCTTCTACAACAATATTCAGAGGATCCTCCTCTTCCTCTTCCTCGAGGTTTGTTGACCCAGGATCAGGGACCCTGGTCCATCAGGCCTCAGATCCTTCAACTGCATGCATAGGCTCCTGCAGACCTAAGCCCAGTCCCATTTTGGAGTGTCCCCCAAAGTGGCAGAGATTTTAGTGGAGGCCAGAAAACCTTCCACCAGATCCACTTATGCCATGAGTGGAAAAGATTCACTATTTGGGCGCTTCAAGAGCGTGGAACCTTTCTCCTGTTCAGCGGGGCTTCTGCTGGAGTATCTCGTCATCTGTTTGATCTGGGTCTCAGCCATTCCTCTGTGAAGGTACACATGGCGTCCATTTCGGCCTATCATGTTCCCTTTGCAGACAAGGCTTTACTGAACTGGAGGGCTCCAAGACCTTTCTCAGAGGATCGTCCATCTGAGGCCCCCTTCCTACTCCTGCTCCCCTTGGGACTTGAACTTTGTTCTCGAGAAACTTACTCTTCCTCCCCTCAGACCTGCAGCTTCTGCAGTTTGAAGTTCCTTTCATGGAAGATACTCTTCTTGGTGACCATTACTTGGCTCGAAGAATCTCCGACTCAGGCCCTGATGTGTAAAATCCCTACTTGATTTTCACTAAGGAACAAGTTGCTCTTGCTACGAATCCTAAGTTTCTACCTAAAGAAGTAGTACTGTAGCAGAGTCTACCTTAAATCAGTCCATAGAGTTACCTGCTTTTCTCATCATACTGTAATCAAGGGAGTATTTACTCCATACTATGGATGTTCACGGATTCTGAGATACTACACCAACAGGACAAAGGATCTCAGAAAGACTGATCAGTTGTTAGTCTCTTTGCTCACAAAGGGAAAGCAATGCTGTTTCCAAGCAATGCCTGTCTAAATGGTTAGCTCATTGCATCACTTTCTGTTATGGCAAATACAACAAGACCCTCCGGGTCAAGTCAGAAACCACTCCACAAGAGGAGTAGCTGCCTCTGCAGCTTGTTTCAAGAATGTATCTGCAGCAGACATCTCGCTGCACCACCTGGACTTCAGTCCATACCTTCCACGAAACACTACAGTTTGGATGTTGCCTCTCGCTGTAGAGCAGGCTCGGTCTGGCTGTTTTGCAAGGCCTCTATCTTGAGACTTGCACAACCAATTACTACCTTTTGGAGTAGTTTTCCTCCTCCTGGTGCCTCGCTTTGTTCCAGACTACTTGGGATTCAGTACTATATGTAATTACCTACTGCAAGAGCACTCTTGAGTATGATAGTACAGTTACATAAGTACTTACCGTAACAGTAGATCTTAAGAGAGGCTCTTGCAGTAAGTAATACCTTCCCCTTCCATCCCCTAGGCTTTTCAGCTCCTTTTCCATTGAGAGAAACATCCAGCTCCTCTCTCGTCCAGCCTCTTTTGGTCTGTGGTGGGAAAGAACTGGAAGGCGGGCATCCGGGACCGCCCTTTATACTGGCGTCTCCTAGCTGGTCACCTGGTGGGGGCTGTCCCTCGCCAGGGACTGCTAGCTAGAAATTTTTCCATGGGGTCCTGCCGGGCGTCAGTCCTATAGTAATTACCTACCAAGGCCTCTCTCGAAGATCTACTGTTCTGACAAATTCTACGTAACTGTACTTTCTAGAAGAGGTATATGTTGTTCATCCACACTCTGTCTGGCAGGTTCCTTGCCGCTTTAATTCTTGCGGAAGGTCTTCAAGCTGGTTTCTCCACCCACCCAGGTGGTAAAACCCTCAGCTTCACCCATGATGCCAGGTCTAGTCCACTGGAAGCCAGGTTGCGGCGTCAAAGCCGGGAAGTCGGGTGGATGAATAACATATACCACTTCTAGAACTCCTGTTACAGGTGAGTAACCTGTATTTCTAGGGACATGGATATGTTGTTCAATCCACACTGTGTGGCAGACTCCCAGCAGTTCTCTGGGAGGAGGGAGGCAAGGTGCACACCCCTACTTCCAGAAATAAGGACTGGAGAACAGAGGTCCCAAAATCAGCATCCTGGCGTGACTCAAGGTCAATGTGGTAATGGGAAATAAGGTGTGTGCTGACTTCCAGGTAGCAGCCCTGCAGATTTCCTGGATAGGGATGTCCCTAGAAGCAGCTGTATGGCAGACTGAATGAGTTCTTATCCCTTTGGGACGCTCCATGCCCACCAACCAGTAGCAGAGATCTGTGCAGGAGGTGACCCACCTGCTTATCATCCACTTGGCTGCAGGTCTGCCAGGTGCGGCTTCAGCGTAGGTGACAAACAGCTGGCGAACCTCTCCCGAACTTCAGCTGTCCGCTGCTTATAATAACAAAAGCGCCCTTCTAGGGTCCAAAGTATGGAGCTTATATTCGGCCTGCGAGGTGTGATTGGGGCAGAACACTGGCAGAGTCAACACCTGGTTAAGGTGAAACTCTGACATCACCTTGGAAGGAACTTGGTGGGGCAAATGACAACTTTGTCCCTGTGGAAGACCAGGTAGAGATACTCAATAGAAAGTGCCTGGAGCTCTCCCATCCTTCTGGCTGACATGATAGCCACCAAGAAGGTGGTCTTCCACTACAGGTGAGATATGTCACACCTGTGCATCGGTTCAAATAGCTTGCCCATGAGCATAGCCAATACCAGTAGTAGATCTCACGGAGGTGGAGGTTCTCACACGAAGGGATATGGTCCAGACCTTTGAAAAAGCCCAACCACCTTCTGTGCCCCAACTGCTTGCCGCCCACGCCCAGTAGGCAGAGATGGCTGTCAGGTGCACCTTAAGGGTGTCGACTGAAGCCCTAGCTGAGAAAGGGACCACAGGTAGTCAAAATACTAACCAATGGACAGGAAGAGGGTCCAACCCTTGTTCTGACACCAAATGGAGAATCTCTTCCATTTGAAGGCATAGCATTTTCAGTCGACTCCTTATGGGATACCTCAGTGACATTGAGGACCTCGTCGGAAAGACCCGAGGCCTGGAACTCTAGCCACTCAGGAATCAGGCCTTCAGGTGCAGGGATTGAAGGTCCAGATGGAGAACCTTCCTCTTGTCAACTGAGATCAGGTCTAGGCATGCTGGAAGCCGCCTTGGGAGCCTGGAGCTGAGGCTGAGGAGATCTGAGTACCAGAACTGGCGAGGCCAGTCTGGGGCTACTAGAATCACCTGCCTTGTCCCTCTTCACCTTGAGAAGCATCTTGTGGATCAAGGGAAATGAAGGAAGGCGTAGAAGAGGCCAGGGTCCACGGCCTCAGAAGGCATCCTGCAGCGAGCCCTGCTGATGGGGGAGGACATGAAAAAGCCTCAGCGCGTTCTCCCTGGAGGTGAACAGGTCCACCTGAGGGGTGCCCCAGTGGGAGAACAGATCTTGTACTACCTCCGGCAGGAGAGACCACTCGTGAGATGTAGCACCTATCCAGCTGAGGGCATCGGCCAGACTGTTCCAGGCTCCTGCCACATGGATGGCTAGGAGATCCACCTCAGGCTGATCACAAGAGACCAAATGCGGAGGCTTCCTTGCACAGGTCACACAGAGGCAAGAGTGCATCCCGCCCTGACGGTTGAGATAGTACATGGTCATGGTGTTGTCTGTCTGGACCAGAACCACCTGACCCTGTACAAGCGGAGGCCAGGCGGTGAGGGGCTAGCGAACCCCTCAGAACTCCAGCAGGTTGATGTGGCATGAGACTCCTGAGGGACCCAGAGGCCATGGGCCCGGAGTTCCCCAGATGGGCACCCCAACCCATCAAAGAGGCGTCAGTCATAAGAGTGACTGTCAGCTTGAGGCAGACAAATGGGATACCTTCCTGCAGATGAGCTGGGATGCGCCACCACTGCAGGCCATCCCACATCTTCTGGGTCATGGTCACTGGCTGGTCCAAGGACCTGAGCGCTGTGACCACTAAGTGAAACCAGCCCCCATTGCAGAGGGCACATATGTCAGTGGACCCAACAGACCACACTGGTGCAGGCCACCATGAGGTCCAGAACATGCAGGAAGTCCCTGGCAGGGCACAATTGCCCAACCGAAATGATTGGGCAAGGAGGAAAGGACCTCAGTCCTGTCCGCCGGGAGCAGGGGTCTGGCTCGAAGAGGTCAAGCTCTGCCCGGTGAACTGAATCACCTGCAAAGGCACAATTTCTGATTTGGCCTCGTTGATCAGGAGGCCAATTTTAGAGCACACGGAGGGTCAGATCCTGGACCGCTCCACCTCCAACCTGGAGGGGCTGCAATCAGCCAGTCATCCAGGTAAGGGTACACCTGGACCCCTCGTGTGCCTTAGGAATGCTGTCACCACTGCCATGCATTTGGTGAACACCCTGGGAGCTGGAGATAGGCCGAAGGCATGGCCCGGAACTATAGAGGGATCCTCTGCCCTGAAGTGGAGGAATCGCTGATGAGATAGACGGATTGGGACATGAAAAACGTGTCCTGGAGATCCAGAGAGCAAAACCACACACCTAGTTCCAAGGATAGAATGTTCTGAGCCAGGTGAACATCCTGAAGGTCTTGACCTTAGGAACTTGTTCAAGTCATGCAGATCGAGAATGGGACACCAGCCCCGTCCATTTGGGACCAGGAAGTACCTGGACACAAACCCGGGTTTGGAGGAGGATCCGCCACCTCACTGATCACCTCATATGGAGGAGCAGAGCAATGTCAGCTCGGCAGCAGGCCAACAGAGAGGCTGCGGGCCGAGAAGCCCCATGGGGCGGCGGCTGGAATAAGAAAGGAATTGCTCGAATTCCAGAGGCAGACCCCTGCCGACCACTTCCAACACCCAGTGGATCAGGCGGAAAGGAAGTGGGCAGGTCCCCCATGAGGAACCTGGGGAGGAGTGGCCGAGGTGAGGGCGACACCCCTCAACCGTCACTGGGCAGACTTGGAGGAAAGGCCGCCGAGGCCGCCTGGACCTTTCCCTCAGGCTTCACCTAGGTCACCAAATGTGAGCCTGCTTTCCCTGTTGCTGGTGCTGCTGGGCCAGGCGTGCTGCAGGAGGCGGAAGGGTGAAAGGCCTACGCTGCTGCTGGTGGCCTTTGTCCTTTTGGGCGATACGACCAAGTCCAAGGTGGCATTGGACTTTTCGATCCTCTGGAGATGGCCTTCCTCCCTGGCCTGAACAAATTGGTGCCCAGGAAGGGAACATCTGCCAACTTGTGCTGTGTATCCGCCGTGAAAGGTGAGATCCGCAAGCCAAGCTCTGCGGCATGGCTATGTGGCCGCTACTGACCGGGCACAAGAGTCTCCAATGTCCAAGGCAGTTTGGAGCTGTTGTTTGGCACCGCCCTTCCCGTTCCTGCACCTGCTTGACCATCATCTGAAGGTCAGCCGGAAATAAGGAATCACCTCATCCAGGAACCCATAGGACGTGTGAAAATGTGCCATCAGCACGGCCAAGCTTGCCTGTCGAAGACCTAGGGAGGAAGCAGCGTAAACTTTTACCCCGAGTAGTCCAGCTTCTTGGACTCCTTGTCATGTTTTTCCACTTCCCTAGCATTTCCGGAATGCCAGAAGATGCTGTCGGTTACCAGCCCTCCACAGAGGGTGCTCTGAAAAAGGAGGGGCGGTGGAGACTGCACACTTATGAGCCATCCTGGCCAAGGCGCAGGACAGGATGCAGGCCGCTGCCTACAACTCAAGAGCTGGACTAACAATGGCCTTGGCCACAGGAAGGCCTCTGTGGGGAATCCCTCGGTCCAAAATCTCTGTGAGGGGATATCTGGCCCATTTTGTATGGGTTCAAGCTGCATCCCAGTAGATTCTGAGATGACCTGAAGGATTCCTAGGAGCGAGGATGGGCTCTCGTCCACCAACTGATCCCGGTAGATTCCAGGTCAAGGGGCCTGGAGTACAAGGAGAGTCGTCAGACTCCAAGGAGTCCGTGAACAGCTGCCGAGCACCTGAGACACCTCCACTCGCTGAGGCCGATCAGGGGTGAGGGTGACCGACAACCTGTGGGGCAAGCCCTGACCCGACCAAGAATCGTTGGTCAGGGCCCCAATCTTAGGTTGTGGAGGCAGTGGTTCCACAATGGGTCGAGCAGCCAGTTTCGGCTGAGCAATCGGTGCTGGAGTTGGCTCCTCAACTACAGCGAGGGTTGCTCCGGTCGTTCGGGCAATAACCACTTAATGGCCAGTGAAGATGACTGAGTCGGCTTATTACTGGCTAACAAAAGTTGCTGCCACATCATGTCCTCACTGTACTGGCGTAACTTGCATTGGAGCCTATCCTTTGATGAAGATGGCGGGCGATGCCGCTTTCCGTGATGCCAGGACCGAGACCGCTGATGTCAGCAGGACCTACTGACACGGAGGAGGACTAAGACCGAGACCGAAGTGCGCCCGATGGTGGGTCGAAGAGGGGTGGAAACCCATCATCCCTTAGGTTCAGGGTCCTTAACTGGGGAATTCGGTACAGAAGGGCACGGGAGTAACCACCAGGGAACCCGGTGAAGAAGGGTTGTCTGCTTCTCCAGTCGACAACCTGTCAATGGAGTCGAGAAAAATCTCGACTGTGTAATGGTCTCTTGGCCAGCTGACCTGATGGGGACACCATGAAACCAGCGGTCTTAGCTGCAACCTCGGCCGAGTTGAGAGCCGGCGGTCCGAGGAAGAAGATCTCTTCGCTCCCACAGATATTGACGGTGGACTTACCTTTTGGTTCCTTTTTCTTGACCTACTCGTGTGAGTCCCGAAGGTCCTTCTCCTTTAGTGGAGAGGGACTGACAAAGCTCTGAAAGAAGCAGTGTGGGAGGGCCCAAGGGAGTGGGATAAGCGCCAGCGCCGAGAAGGAAGAAGATCGCAGCCTGGCCGCCTTCCTCCTGGAGGGCCATCAACTGTTCTGCAGCTGCTCCATCGGAGCTCCGTAGCAGTGGACACCGCCCAACGGGCCTCCTCAATTCACCGCAGAGACCTTTTCTTGGGTGTCCCAGCTGAAATTGGGCATCGCTGTCTTCCAGAACCGAGCCGAAAAGGACTTGCAGAGATCGCAAGCCTGTGGATCGTGGTGCAAGACCCAGGCAGTAGATGCCCATGGAGGCGTGGTCGGTCTGAGACATTTTCTGCCCACGAGGTCACCAACGGAAGCAGGCAGTACATTTATCCATCGCAGCCCGAGGGAAGATGAAGGCGTGAAGTCTAATAAACTTTACAATTATTTTGGAAATTCGAAGGATTGGGATCCAGGCCTATAGCATGAGCACTAAGGAGGAACTTGAGCTTCCAAGCGGTAAGGAAGATCTGCGTCATGGGAAGCAGGCCGAGGATTTTACCACCTGGGTGGGTGGAGGAGCTACCTTGAAGACCTTCCAGCAAGAATTAAAGCGACAAGGGTTGTGGATGCATGGAGCGGCCTTCCGGAGGAGGTTGTGGAGTCAAAAACAGTGGTGGAATTCAAGCATGTATGGGACAGTCATAAGGCAATTCTAGGGGTGGGGGTAGGAAGAAGTAGGCTGCGGTTAACTAGGATCTGCAGCTTATCAGTAGGTAGGGAAATGGGCAGACTGGGTGGGCCAGCGGTCCTTATCTGCCGTCAAATTCAAATTCTAAGGAACCTGCCAGACAGTGTGGATTGAACAACATATCTACATCCCTAGAATATGCTTTTGACCCAATTATTCTCAAACATTTCATTAAGATTCTGTCAAATATAGGACATGGGGTTGGGGTAAAGGTCTTGAGATTTATCCCAGTTAACCTGAAGACCTGAAAGAGAACCAAATTCAAGTAGTAATTTCTTAAGAGCTATATAAGATTGAGCCAGTCTAGATAAGGTTAATAGTAGATCATCTGCAAAAGCAAATGTTTTATGCAGTGTTAATTTTTATACCATAGATACCAGAGTGTTCATCCATGGCCCTAATCAATGGTTCTATTGCCAGAATAAAAAGATATGGAGATAATGGACAGCCTTGTCTGGTACCACAGGAGGGAATAGATGGCGATATTAGGCCATTTGTTAATATTTGGGCAGGCGTCTTTATATAGTAGGGAAACCCATGTGTTGAAGTTATCACCACAGCCAAAATGTTGCAAAGCTAGGAACATGTAGTCCCAGGGCAAAGAATCAAAAGCCTTAAATAAATCTAGGAAAGCACTAGATATTGTTCCTTGGCCTTATTGGAATGCCATAATACATTTAATAGTCTATACACAATCTGCCCCAGCTCTACCAGGAATGAAACCTACCTGTTCTTTTCCAATCACTTCACTAATAACTTTCTGAATCGGCGTTAAGACTTTTGTGAGAATTTTATACTCAGAATTCATTAAAGAAATTGGCGGTAGCTATCACAACAGAGTGAGTCTTTATTTTTCTTATGTATAAGAGTAATTAGAGCCTGTGTGAGTGTTGGAGGAAGTGCACTATAGTCCCAAGATTCATGAAACATATTGAGCAGGTGTGTGGACAGTTTAGGTTTTAAAAGTTTATAAAATTCCTGGGAAGACCATCTTACCCAGGGGCCTTATTATTGGGCAAGGATTCGATAGCTAGGGAAATCTCTTCTGAGGAAAAAGCCTTGTTAAGTTGTTCCTCTCTTTCTTTAGATAGTTTGGGGTTTTAATACTGGAGAGAAACCGATTTATCCCTTCAGTGTTGGCTGATTTCCTGTAATAAATCTTAGTATAAAAGTATTAGACATTATTAATTTATCTGCTTCTATTAACCACCTTACCATTAGGCCACGAACCAGGAATAATGGCTAGGTCCTGCAGTTTCTTGAGTCTGTAAGCCAACAATTTCCCCACCTTTTCCCGATTCCCAGTAACCCTGCTTTGTACGAATAAAAGCATATTCCACTTGGTCAGAGAGAATTTTATTAATGTCATATTTAAGTCTGGTGATTTCATAGAGAAGGGAGCGATCAAAAGGGCCTGAAGACTTAACCTTTGTTTCCAACTCTTTAACTTGACCTGCTTAGAATTAAGGAGTTTAGCCCTCTCTTTCTTTTTTGAAGCAGAAAAGCTAATAATCCTACCCCTGATAAAAGCCTTATATGTTCCCACAAACATGCAGAAGTAACCTCACCATTATTATTGTTCAGAAAATATTAATCTGTTTCTTTATTAACCCAGTCAATAAATTTCTTAACTTTTAACAACAAAGCATTCATCCTCCATCTAATTGCTTTTGGCCTACCCTTCCCAAAACAATATTTAATGAGACTAGGCGTGATCCGAAGTAGTATATTACAGTGAAGCCCACTTAAGTGCACATCGGTTAAGTGCATCCGTTAAGTGCACAGTTTTCAGTATCCCGATTTTTTTTCCTATTACTTCAGTGTTAAATGTTCCTGTTAAATGCACTACCTTTAAGTGCACATATCAGTTAAATGCACAGTTTTGGGGTTGAAATTCTATTCATAATTTGGTTCAGAACTGTTTATAAGTGCACACTGGTGTTCCACCTTTGGTGCCAAATCCACTTGTGTCCTCCTTAACAACCTCAGGTAATGTATTTACGTAACTGAACTGTCCTTTAATTGATAACTATTGTAGAAGTGGTTACAGCACTGATCCTTCAGAAACATTTGTGAACACTGCAGCACTTTGCAAGAGTCACATGAGAGATAGCAGCAAGGATAAGGTTCAGAAGAATACCTAACCCTCGATGGGTATAAGCTATCTGATGAAGTATGGAGGAACTGATTCCTGAGTTGCCCATAGGAATGACTCTATCCAAACTTGACAGTGTCCTCCAAACTGAAGGCACACTTAGCGGACCTGACATTTGTGAGGACATCGGGGTTGCCAGTACAGAATAATGATGAAGAGAGATGAGCCGATGAGGAACCTGTTACCATGGCTGCAACGATCACCTGCTTGGAAACCGTAAGAATTTAAATTTCTTTTATTAGATATTTTTCACCTGGTTACACAGTGGACAAATCTGAATTCCAAAGCAGTCTTTCTGAATGAAATACAGTGCTTGACATTTATAAAATACTTTTTCTATTAAATCTCATATAGAAAAAGACATTGAATTATCTTATAGGTGAAACCACAGATCTAGGGGTAGCGGGAAAAACATGACTTTATAATTTTTCCCCTGTAATTATTACCAATTAGGTTTCATATACTAAAATCTAAGCGTTGTGAGGTTACATATTGGATCCACTGATTCCACTTCTGTATTCGTGAGAGGGATCCTCACTGTAGGCCGACATTAAAGGTCTCATTTTTATAGATTTCAGACATTATTTGTCTCCAATTTTGGAGAGTAGGAATCTGGGGCTTCATCCAACACCTCGTGATTGCCTTCTTGTAAGGAACTGTTCAGCAGTAAGCTCCACTGGTTCAGAGAAAGAGTAGTTAGCTCATTTTGAAGGTTAGCCAAAAGGCATGAGGGATGGGCAGGACCAGAAAGCGTGCCGAGGTAGCTGCGACAACCACAGTTCCTACAGCACCTCCCATATATGTCTGGGAGATATTTCATTAATACTGAAGGAGCTCTGAAATATCTGGAGCGACATTTCCATGCAAACTCTCCAGTAAGGAGATGAGGTGGACTTTATCTCACTTAAGGATGTTCTTAACCATGAATCAAGGAGATTTTAATTGCCAGTCTTTATTCCAAGAGGTCAAAATTAGTATTGTAGTACTGGGGAGACCCAAATGCAGCTCTGCATGTATTAGGCCAATTAAATGAGTTCCTAACCATCCCTCACTCGCATCAATGAACAATTTAAGCAAGTCAGGGATAGGGCAGGCATTCTGGGAGGTATTATGTTGTTCTGGAGGATATGATTACGAACCTGAAAGTATCTAAAACGATCAGAGGATCCAAGGGTAAATGAGGTGTGGAGTCTATCAAAGGGATAATCCCTTCCGGGGACAAGAATTGATATATGTGTGATAAGCCAACTCCACACCATCTGGAAAGGCTTGGTCCAAATAATTAGGATGAACTTTTCATCTTGTGAAATTAGCTACAGTATTCAAATATTTTTTGAATAGGGCCTGCTTTTCTTAACTGTTTCTAGAGTTTATATGTTTGAGCCGTTATTTCTGTTAAGGTAGGGGTTAAGGGATTTATTGTCAGAGGAGAACAGGATCTTCTTTATGTCATGTAAATGATTGAGTTGAAATTCTATAGTTTTCCGGGGAAACTGAATGACTCAGTGAGCCATAATATTAGAATTCTTAAGAATGCCGCTTGGGCATACAAGAGGAAATCTGGAGATTCAGCCCTCCTTGTTTTAGGCCAGGGATAATTTAGGGATGGGTAATCTAATTCTAGGATGATTTTTCCCATATAAGTTTTGTATGATTTTATTCCCAATGCGAAATAAAATTTAGAGGGAAATAGAGGATGGTCTGGAGCAAATAGAGAATCCATGGGAGGATATTGGTACAGATTATTAATATTTTTAGTGTAAAGAAATACAAAATGGGGACCATCTGTCCAGGTCAGCCTATATCTGGACTGTAAGAGGTTGTAGTTAGAATTCGATAACTCCAGGAATCGAAAGGGAGATAGGCGCCCAAATATTTTATTTTGGTTTGCATAGCCATTTGAAGGAAGGTCCTTTTACCTGGGGAGAGGAGAATAGTTGAAGGATAATATCTCAGTTTTATTTATATTTCATTTATAGTCTGCTAGTTTCTCAAACTGTGCAAGCATTTTCCATGTTGACGGGATTGATTGTGAAGGGAGACAGTAGAGTTAGCATTATATCATCTGCAAACAACCCAACTCTATATTCTCTTTGGGCTATCGGAATGCCTTCCACGAGGGGTGTTTCGAAGGAAAGCATGAAGTTCAATAAACAGGGCAAAAGATAGGGGAATAAAGGGCAACCCTGTCTAGTCCCTCTGGCTAATGGGAAGAGGCGGGATAAGGAGCCATTAACTCTGAGATATGCTTTAGGAGAACTGTATATTTTTCTAGACAGGCTATAAATTGAGGTGGAAAATGGAACATTTTAAGGGTTTCCCATAAGAAGGGTCATGAGATGCGATCAAGCGCCTTTTCGGCATCTAGACTAATGAACATCGCTGGTATTTGCCTGGTTCGAATAAATTCTAGTAATAACAAGACTCTGCGAATATTATCAGCTGTGTTCCTGCTTTTAATTAATCCAGTTTGGTCAGTGTGTATTATATTAGGGATTATATTTTCTAGTCTTGTTGAAAGTATGGCCATATAAATTTTGTAGTCAACGTTTAAGATTGAGATTGGCCTATAAGATCTAGGGTCTACCGGTCTTTGTTAGGTTTTATTATTGGCGCTATAGTTGCATAATCCGGGGGGGGTAAACCTCCTAGAAATGTCATTAAAGAGTGCATGGAGTTTGGGGATTAGGTCTAGGGAGGTCAAATCATGGAAAGCCATGTGTGCAAATGCCAGGAGCCTTAGCAACAAGATGGAAGATCTGGAGGCTGTCATGGTACAGTCAGACCTGGACATTGTGGCCATCACTGAAACTTGGTGTAATGATAACCATGACTGGGAGATGGCCATACCTGGCTACAACATATTCAGTAGAGACAGAGCAGGAAGGAAGGGAGGAGAGTGGCACTGTATGTGAAAAATGACATAAGGCCACACAGATCCAGGAGGAACAAAATGGGGAGAGATACTGTGGGTTAAGCTGGAAAGGAAAATGGGGCCAGCCATCCGCACAGGTGTGGTCTATAGACCACCAGCCCAGGAGGAAGAAACAGATAGGGGCTGATGCTAGCCATCCAAGGATGGCAGACAAGTGAGATAGTACTGGTTGGAGACTTCAATATACCAGGCGTGGACTGGAGCATCCCAGCAGCAGCATCAACTAGAGCAGATTTATCCTGGACTCCCTTCAGGGTGCCTTCCTCAGGCAACTGGTCATGGAACCAACTCGACAGAAGGCAATACTGGACCTTGTGCTCACAAACAGGGACAGTGTGATGGGGTAACAGTGGGGAGCACCTGGGTAACAGTGACCACCAGTCATTGTGGTTTGAAATCACAGAAAGAGCAGAACCAAACCACACAAAACACGTATCCTGGATTTTAGGGGGCAGACTTTGGGAAAATGGGGAGATACTTGAAAGAGGCATTAAGGGAATGGGACAGGAATCAGGGGTTGAGGAACAGTGGGCAGTATTTAAAATGGGGATTATAAGAACAACAGAATTATGCATTAAGCAGGTTAGCAAGAGGAAAAGGAAGAGGAGACCATTATGGTTTTCCAAAGAGGTAGCAAAGAAAGTGAAAGCCAAAAGATTGCATTCAGGCAATACAAAAGACACAGGCAGAAGGGATAGGAGAAGTACCAGGAGAAACAAAGGGAGGCAGGGAAGTCAGTAAGGGAAGCCAAAGCTCAGACAGAAGAACACATTGCAAAATCAGTGGGTAAAGGGACAAAACCTTTACAGGTACATAAGTGAAAAAAGAAAGACAAAGGGAGGGATAGTGAGACTGAGGGGGAGGATGGGAGCCAGTGGAGGATGACAACAATAAAGCTGACATATTGAACAGGTATTTCTGCTCAGTCTTTACTAAGGAAGAGAGGGGGTAATGGGTCTGAAGGGAGTACAAGGGGTGAGAATGGTGCAGAAATGGACACAAGTCCCTTTACGAGAAAGGGTCCTGAAGGAACTGGAAATAATAAAGAGCTGATAAAGCAATGGGGCCAGATGGGTGCACCCAGGGTCCTTAAAGAACTAAGAGAGGTGGTGGCTGAACCTCTGGCTATCCTGTTCAGCCAATCACTGGAAACAGGGAGGTACCCAAAGACTGGAGGACAGCAGATGTAGTCCCTTATACAAAAGTGGGAACAAAGAGGAAGCAGGTAACTACAGACCAGTCAGCCTCACCTCAGTAGTGGGAAAGATCATGGAAGCACTACTGAAGGAGAGATTGGTGGAACATCTGGTTGTCAATGGACTACAGGACCCAAGGCAGCATGGTTTCACCAGGGGAGGTCATGTCAGACCAACCTCATTGAATTTTTTGACTGGGTGACTGGGGAGGTGGATCAGGGAGGGCAGTGGACATGGCCTATCTGGACTTCAGCAAGGCCTTTGACACTGTGCCACATAGAAGACTATTACACAAACTGGGGAATATGGTGTGGGCAGGACAGTAGTGTGGTGGGTAGGTAACTGGCTGGGTGGCAGGACACAGAGGGTGGTGGTAAATGGCTGTCACTCCACAGAGGGAAGAGTAACCAGTGGGGTACCACAGGGATCAGTGCTGGGACCGGTCCTATTCAACATCTTCATCAGTGACATTGCACAGGATCTGGAAGGCAGAATTTCACTGTTCGCTGATGACACAAAGCTCTGTAACAGAGTAGACACACAGAGGGTGTAGACAGAATGAGAAAGGACCTGCAGAAACTTGAAGAATGGTCAAGGGTTTGGCAGTTGAAATTCAATGCAAAGAAGTGCAAGATAATGCATATGGGGCACAAAAACCCTGGCACAATATATCAGTTGGGGGTGAGGATATAGCATGCACCAAGCAGGAAAGGGATCTTGGGGTTGTCATCTCTGATGACCTCAAGGTGAGAAACAGTGTGACAAGGCATCAGGTAAAGCAAATAGGATGCTGGGATGTATAGGCAGGGCATCACCAGCAGGAAAAGGAGGTCATAATTCCGCTATACAAGACACTAGTGAGGCCCCACCTGGAGTACAGTGTACAGTTCTGGAGACCATACCTCACGTAAGGACATAGACAGGGTGGAGAAGGTTCAGAGGAGGGCAACAAAGATGGTGCATGGGTTGCATCACAAGTCCTATGAAGACAGGTTGACGGAACTGAACATGTACTCCCTGGAGGAGAGGAGGAGAGGGGATATGATAGAGACATACAAGTATCTTACAGGGAGGAACAGGGTGCAGGAAAACACTATTTTAAGCGAAAAGATGTTTCAGGACTAGAGGGCATGGGATGAAGTTGGAGGAGGACGATTCAGAGGAAACATGAGAAAGAATTTCTTCACAGAGCGGGTGGTGGACAAGTGGAACACCCTGCCAGAGGAAGTGGTGGGGCTGAAACAATCACGGATTTAAGAATGCATGGGATAGACATAAAGGAATTCTAGAGGGCAGGGTAAGGAAACAGACTTCTAGGAAAACAAACTGAACTTACAAGCTCAAATGGGCAGACTAGGTGGGCCATAGGCCCTTATCTGCCGACACTGTCTATGTATCTATGTATCTATGTATCTATGTAGGTCTTTTTAAACTTTTTATACCACTCTGGGATATATCCATCTGGACCAGGGCATTTTCCTGATTTAATGTTGTTAATTACCTCTTCTATCTCAAGTGGAGAGATGGAGCTTTCAGGGAGTTGATTTGAAGGAGGGTGAGGGTTGGCAGATTGGCTTGGTTCAGAAATTGGGTTATTTCTGGGTGGTTTGGTGTATTGGGGAGGAGTAAAGTTTGGTACAGTAATCAGTAAAGGCTTTCTGAATGTGTGCCACTGTATGGTGGGTCTGTCCCAAGATGGGGTTTCTAAAGCGGAAAATTGTGGATGATGCCTTGTTATTCCTTAATCTCGAGTCAGGTATTTAACACTTCTGGGACCACCTTCATGTATTGTTTGGCGTAAAGTAGTATAAGTTATTCGGACTTTACTGTCTATTATCTTCTGAAGATCTGCTTTCGTGTTTCTAATCAAAAGTTGGAGTTCAGCGTCTCCTTACCTGTATAGCAGTTGGTAATTTCTTAGTTGGTTGGATAATGTGATATTCTAGGTCCCTGTCCTTGTTTTCTGGAGGAATAGACTATCAGTTCACCTCGAATGGTTGCTTTCATTGCATCCCAAAGCGTGCTACTGCGATATGGAGGGTCAGAATTTTCAGCAAAAGAATTGGGAAATTTTGGATGAAAGGGTGTCTAATACTCTTGATCCGACAAAATTGCTGGGATAAGCCTCCAGAGCAATCTCTTTCCTTCCCTACCTAGGTCAAGGAGATGATTAATGGGTGATGGTCCGATAATAGTTTAGGGCCTATTTTAATGTCCTGGACAAGTGATAAGTGCTCACAGATCATGAGAAATAGTCTAATCTTGAGTGGGTTTTAAACCTAGGGAAGTAAAAAGTGAATCCTGGATCTGAAGGAATATCAGCACAGACATCTATCAGGCCCAGGTGTTCAATAGTCAATCTAAATTGTCTAGCGGTTTTGTTATTTCTATGGTTGAGAGGTTTTAAGCAATCCAGTTGGGGGATAAAGTCAAGTTATGGTTGCCACCCAAGATCAGCTGTCCTTTCATGTGGTAGAAGTACGGTTATAAAGCATCTGTATACTGGAAAAGTGGTTGAGGGAGGAAAATATCGCTGGCTAGGGTTACTTGTTTGCCGAATAGCAGTTCTTGTATTACGTATCGCACTGGCATCTATGTGTGTTTGTTGGATTTCTAAGTGTATATTTCTAGGATAGGATTCCTGCTCCTCTTTTCCTCCCCTGTGGTGGGATGAGGTAATCATCCTGTATCTTCCTCCCATTTCAGCTTAAGATGTTCTGCCTCTGAGAGTTGAGTTTCTTGTAGAAAAATTTAATCCGAGGACTGTTTAGATAAGTATTGCATCAACCTAGCACATTTGATTGGGTCATGTATTCCATTTATGTTAAGGGAAAATATCTTAACAGGGTTTAGCATAGCCATTTTTGAAAGTAAAGGTATTAATCTTGTACTTCTTTCTTTTCCTCTCCAGGGAGAAGATGAGGGGAAAAATCGGACCATGCTACCCCCTTCCAGGGCTGACCCTAAGTTTCACCAACCAAGTCTTAGCACTGACGTTAGTTTTCAATAAAGCATGTTTACAAAAACATTGTTCCATTGTGTAGTTGTTTCCCATCCCCCCATTTTGGCATCTCTTTAGGAGCCATAACAAACAACGAAATGAAAGTCTATTAAGTAAGACTAAGAACAGTGTTAAAAGTCACGAACAGCTTTTCCCGAAATGTCCAACAGAGGTAAGGAGTGACATTTGTTTGATATAGCTTCAGGATAAACCTATGTACATGTTGACCTCCAGATAGGAGGAGCTCATCTTGAGCTACTCGAAAATTCTCTAACCAGCGGGCTTAACTGACCCTGGTGGAGAAAGGTTACTAACCTGGACCCGAATAAGTAACCTTCAGGCACAGGACCAGAGCCCTAAAGGGAGTGATATCAAGATCATTCCTAGAGTGGTTGGTTTCTTCCTTTGGTGGGAAAAAAAAAAAGAATATAGCTGCTGAGCAAGCTCTCTGCCTGTATAAAGCTCAGTAAGCTGTAAGTTTGTTAATTAGACAGCTAGTTGATCATGGGGTGCATGTTAAGGAAAGAGAAAGGAGAGTATTCCTCCCATCCCCCCACCCTCATCCCACCCGTAGAAAAAGGGAGAGAGGACAACTTGTCCCGGGCCCGCCACTGGGCAGGGGCAGTCAGGCACCCCACTAGCCCCCCCAGCAGGGTCCATAAGGGAGAAGGGGCCAAATCTCAGGGTGTCAATGGGGATCTGGTCCACATGAAAGGCAGATTAAGGGGACCCTCATTAGTGTTGGCCGGCGGGCCTGGTCAGCCAGATCCCTCAGTCCGTCAACCAGCCCCCATGGCCACCCATGGTGGGCAGTCAAAATGCCACTGCAGGGATATCTGTGGAGAAAGGAACACCAACTTAGTCAAAAGGGGAGGGGCCCAGAGGGAAGCAGGGAGTAACCCCTTCCCGAAGATCCCCTACCTAGGCTGCCCAAGTAGAGGTATAGGGATGCCACCGCTAGCGGCTTACCAGAAAGAGTCCCCCATCGTATCTGCTGAGTTGGCTGGTCGTCCATTAAGTGACCCCCCAGCCACTCCCTCAGCCCTAGCCAGATATTGTCAGCATCTGGGTGATATAAGTACAGATTTGTTCCTCCCTCGGTCATCCCATCCCGCCCAAAGGAAGGAGAGGAAGAAGAAGAAAAAGGGGAGGCTGCAGGGGAGGGAGCCTGCCCCACCATCCTGCTGAAACACCTGAAAATAAGAGATGATGCAGGCACCTCAGAGGAGCAATGGGTCAGGGTCCCAAGATGATGCAGACCTCCAAGGAGGGTAGGATGTCACACCAAACCCAACCACTCCCCCAATCCCTCCAGTGGCCCAACATGAGAACCGGGAGAAAGGAGCCCATTTGTACAGGCGGGTCAAATGCTTAAGGACCCAAATAGAAAAAGGGAGACCCATACCCACCGAAAACGCTAAAACCCCCAAGTTTCCTCACGGTGGGAGCAGTTTATCGAGGAAAGCCCTGGGGCACCCATTTAGCCAGGTTCACTTGTTCAACTTCACGATGCGCTCTAAGGCCTTTCCTTCTGAGCCAGGACTGGGCGGTAAGAGTGAACACGGAGAAATCGAGAAAAGCCAGCAGGGAGGGGGGAAGCGGAGGGGCCATTAATATATCATCCAGAGCCCAGATGTCCACTAAACCAGGGACCTGATGGTCATGGATCATTGTCAGGCTGAGGCGGTAGCGATGCTGCGGGCAGATCTGACCACCAACCCATATCTACCCACTGGGGAGAAGGAAAGAAACAATTCTGGAGCCCATCTGAGCTTCCCTATCCAGGAGCACGTGTTACCTCCCAACCTGCCTCCCCCAGTAGGCCCACCAGACCAGTATACCCCACCAGGTCGAACAAAATGCTGCTCAGGGCCTGGGCCGACTACCGCAGCTTCCATCCAAATCCCAGTGGTGTGCCCCTCTCAAAGCCCTCATTGCCTCTCACCCCCAACAGAATTAGAGAATTGCATCCCCTGCGAGCCCACCAAAACAGGAGAAAAGCGTCCAGAACACAACAACTAGTTTACATAATGGGGTTGAAAGGAACGCAACCCATGGCACCGCTTCCCCTTCCCCAGGAGGAATCTGTGTATCTCATCCAGAAGGGACATATTTTACAGGGCCCAAAATCGGTGTCGGAGGGTGCGGGGGCAATGAGGGATGCCCAAACCACCTGCAGAGAAGCATCTGCACGGAGGCATTAAGAGGCAGCCTCAGAACTGTTCAGGGACCTGGGTGCAGTCTAATTAGCAACTGCAGGGTCACAATTATCTCAGTGTGAGATCTGACCAACATAGTCGAGAGTCAGCAACGTGGATTGCGGTCCAGCCCGATCCCCAGCCCCAACAGACCGCTCACAGATCTCATTAAACAACGAGTACCAGATAGTGTTCAAATTTCAGAGCCAAACTGGATTCAGGGTATTGCGAAATTGCTGGAGCTTTAGAATAAGCTCCGGGATCTTTGAAGATGAATGTAAGTCCTGGTCCTTCTGTTGTCTCAAAGTTTGCCTCAGACGTTGGTTGATCGTTTTGATAATTTTTCCAGGATAATACCTCTGGCTTGTGGGTCCATGGCTGCTTTTATCAGCTGATGTGTAGGTTTGGGTGCCCGATGGGAGGTGGACCACCAATTTTGCTGGTTAGGGGTCTTAAAACAAATTTGCTTTGCTCTTAATATCAGAAAAAGAGGGCCATACTCTCTGCGTTGATGCTGAGTCAGGGGCATAATCATTGTCAAACAGGAGGCGATTGACCCCATGTTATCTTTCTTTTTGCCAGCCTTTGGCTAGAAGGGCCTCCTTTGTCTGGTAGTTTAAAAAGCGTATAAGAAAGGAGCGCGGTCTGGCATCTGGAGCACGTGGGCTTGGGGCCTAAGGCACAGTGCGCCTCTCGGCATCTATTTGGAAGTCAGGGTCAAGGGACAACGTGCGCAGCAAATAATCCATGAAGGCCCATAGGTCTGTGCCCTCCCCTCTGGAATACGAAGACTGGATATGCCTCCTACTCCTATTTTCGGCATCCTCTTGGCGAACTGTGAGGGTTATTTGTTCCTTTAGGACGATTTTAACATTTTCCTTCAGTTTGTCCAGTCGTGAGGAATTTGTGGAGATCTGCTGGACGGCCTCGGATATCCTCGATTCCAGGTGAGTTAAATCTTGTCTGAGGGTTTTAAGAGAGTCCCTTACTTCACCCCTGAAATCTTCTATAGCCCGCAAAATAGTTTCTGTGTTAGCTTCCAAGAACTTTTTGAGGCTTAGGCTTTTGAGATTTCTTGTCTGAGGAGAGGGCATTTTTGCGTAGGTCTCACCATCGTCAGATTGTGCTTCTTCTAAGTCTACATTTTCTGCGATTGGTTGGAAGCAATTTTGTAACATCTTAGCTATATTTTCAGTGAGTGCTTTATTTCAACAAATGAAAAGTGGTTAGTTTGATATTTCACCCGGTTTTTGTGGAAATGCTCGTTTTGATTTATTGTAAAGCAGGAGCTCGCTGCGTTTTGCTGCTTCACGGAGGCATACCGAACCGAAGTCCACCGTAAGAATGTTTGTGCTCAGCAAAGAAAAGCAGGATTTTCACTTGAAAGGTACCTGCAGCAGCTAGCATTAAAACAACAAAACACATAAAAATAACAGATTTTATAAATAAGCGAATTATGGTGTAGATGTATGTGCACTTAAAGTATTGATCTGGTGTTTCTTTTGTATGGAACAGGTGAGTGCCATTACACAATAAAGCACGTCCAATATTCTCGGCTTCAGAACGCATTTTTGAATTGCTCTGATAAATGCACAGCCGTTAAGCACAGAATTCTCATATCCCGAGGGTGTGCACTTGAGCGGGTTTCCACTGTATCAATTTTAGAATCTAAAATTGAATTAACTATATCAGAAGAGACAAAAATATGATCAATTCTGCATATGTGGAGTGTCAATTGGAAAAAAAAAAAGAAATCCATGTCTGGGATGGACCAACTTCCAAGCATCAGTTAGTGAGAGAGTCGAGAATATTATGCAAAGCTTGGCGAACCCTGAAATCGTGGAAGATGACCTAGAGGGTTTCTTCCCAAGAAAGGGTCCAACACTTCATTAAAATCCCCACCTATAAAAATACTATGATCTAGATGATTGGAGATTAAATCAGGAATTGAGTCAAAGAATGCATATTGTTTAGAATTGGGGCATAAGCGTTGCAAAAACACCACTTGCACACCATCTAACAAACCTGTTAAAACCTGAAATCTGCCTTCAGGGTCAGCTGTGTGGGAAGTCTTAACAAAATTAATCCCTTTCCTAATCAGAATTGCTGTTCCTCTCTGTTTGCTACTGAAAGAACTGAATTCAACCTGGGCAACCCAGGATCTGACTAGCTTGGCTGATTCTGTTTTAGTCAAGTGAGTTTCTTGCAGTAGAGCAATGTCTGCACCTTTCTTATTTAGATATGATTAAACCTTCTTTCTTTTAATGGGGACCTAGCCCATTAACATTCCAGGAAATGACCTTGTTAAGGACGATGAGTACTTGCTAGTGAGCCACTAGCATGCAGACCATAGATAAACAAAATATAAAACAAACAGTACCCACTGACAAAAGTTAAGAAGTTATTAATTGACCTAAGATAGACCAATCTAATCTTTAAACTATTTAACAAGGACTAGCCTATGTACTACTGATTTAATGAATAAAAACTGTTTTAACTTCATAAAAATAAGATCCTAAAAAGATAATATAACAATGTATAGTAGAACAACCTAACAATATGACTGTGAAAATACTAAAACAAACTAAATTTGTAGTAATATGAAAACAAAGTGGTAGAACAAGTTTAAGACTAAAATAGTAAAAATAATTTTATGCACCAAAATGCTTGCTAGAAAATAGACTAAACATGCAAAGTAACAGTAGGCTGTTTTCTACTGTAGAAAACTTAAGTCCCGAACTTGAATAATCCAAGGCGACAAAGGTGTGAGGTCCAAAAGAGCTGGAGGTTAAAACTGCGGTGACTTCAGCCCAAAGTTTTATTGATAAAAGAAAATGCTCTTAATTTAATATCATGTGGGGTTAGCTGTGTACCACAATCACCAGAGGCAAAAGAAAATTAGGTCAGGAGAGATAAGATAAGATTGATTAATTAATAATAATCAATAAACTGCCTGAGACCAGAAATGGGGATCTTCTGAAAGGCCATACTAGAAGTGATGAAAAGATAAGTAAGTAGGAAAATAAGTAACAGCATACAGTAACACCAACTTAGATATTGCCCACATCTAGATAAAACACCACACTGGCGCTCTTTTATTTTTTAGACTTTGAGGTGCTAGGAGGTACTGGCTAATAAACGCTCAGAAAACATTGTTTAGAGATTGCATCACAATCTGTGGCTCATATTAAAATATTTCTGCCATGTGCTTCAGCCAAAGAAAATCAAATTAGACAAATTAGTTAGCAACCAAATGACCAACTAAATAAGGCTTACCTCTCTAGCAGTATAATGAATAACTTCTGAGGAGCAGATGTAGTCTCCTTATTTATTGGGCAAGAGGAGAATAGAAACAAAACAAAAACAGGAGGGTGAAATAGAAGTAGGAGTAAAAGAGTGAGGAAACAGAAAAAGCTGTAATTAGTAAGTGGGGACTCGATTTCCTTAAGGTCTCAGACACCATTGATAAGTGAATAAAAGATAAAATAACATTACAGTAGCATAAATAATGACCTGATAGGTTTCCATGCCATCTGGAGCAATGAATATAATAATGTCCAGAGCAGTAAATAAATAAAAGAAAAACAACCAGGCATGCAATAGCGAATAGTTAAGTTCCAGTACTAGTTAAGTAGACGGATTGCAACTGTGGAGCTAGCAGCTCACCTTAATCGACATCTTCCTTTATAGAGGGCGACTGTAATCCACCATGCAGGCTAGTTCCATCGCAACATCAGACCGGAAGAGATGATTGCTGAGACCTCACTGGAAGTGGAGTAAAGGCAGCAGTTTCTTGGGGAAAGTTCCATGCTGAAAGTGTTTCTCAGGGAGGAAGAGTTACAATCCATACATAGGCTTTCCTCTCATCACTTCTGATTCAGAAGCCACCCTGGAAGACGAGGCTCGCACACTCTCCTACTTCTGTTGCATTTCCTAGGATTGAAAGCTGCAGGTCTAGAAATATTAGATGGGTGAGATGAGCCTTTTGTTTCCCTCTGAATAGCAGGTAAATCGTATGGAGTAAATTAGAGTTAACTGCAGCAGAGTATAGATGGGAGTGGAGCATTTTGGGCTGTTAGAGGATTTTAGGAGGCTTTTGTTAGCAGGCAATGTAGAATCCTGGAGAGCAAGCTGCGAGCTGGCAGGAACTCCAGCGCCGAGGAAAGTGAGTGTTGAGCCTTGAGCTGATCTCGCACAGGTTTTGCAGCATCGTAACGGTTATGCTGAGAGCCTTTACTAATCTGATGATGAGTGCTGCTGTTGTCCTGTAAAACTTTCCAAGCATCCTGTATGTTGTCACATTTCACATAGACCCCTTGTTCCTTCTGAATGATCAATGTAGCAGGGTATTTAAAGTGATAAGAAAGCCCTCTTTGTTGTAGATGTTGTTAACTTCAAAAACATTTTCCGTTTCCCATAATTTCTGAAGAAAAATCCTGGAAAATAGATATTTTTGCCCCCCACCAAAAGAGTGTTCTTCTCCCTTGCAAGGCGTAGGATCTCTTCCTTGACAGCAAATCTCAGTAGATAAGCCACAATAGGTCTGGGTTTAGCTTGACTATCCTTAGGACCTGAGATCTGTGTGCGTATTCAATTTCAGTGGCCATTGCCATTGTTGACTCAGCACATCAGGCAAAAGTTCTGTAAAAGTTAATCATGTTACTGCCTTGAACACCTTCAGGGATGCCCAATATTCTTAGGTTATTCCGTGTCCCCTATTTTCCAGGTCGTCAGCTTTATTTAATAAATAAGCTATTTGGCTGTCCTGTTTCTGGGTAATGTGCTCCAAATAGTCTACAGTACTGGCAAGATCATCTAAACTGTTAAAGTTGGCATCTAGTCTGGCTGACAATTCTTCATTATGTTTGTGAAGGGCTGCTGTAGCAGATTTTATGTCAGTAACATCTATTTGAAGGGTACTAAGCATGGATTTAATTTGAAGGATATCACTCCTACTAGCCTGGGAGATCTCTGTCATAGAATTAGCATTTCCTGAAGGCTGATCAGCATCGGGTGCCTTTGAAGTAGTGAGGCATGATGAAGCATAGCGGCAGCTCGAAGTGAATCAAAGAGAAATAAAAAATAAACGTAAACCCAGGGTGATTTTATTTTTGTCGATAGCTCAGACGGCTGATAGTTACTTTGTCCCAAATAAACTAATACAATGGCGACTTAAAAATGAAATAAACAGGCGAAGCACCAATTGCTGTATTTTAACCTTCATTCACTACAAGCACGGCACGTTCCTGCAATAGATTTTTCTGGAGTGGGGTTATCTTCCCATGTTTCTTTTATTACATCTAGTGGCCCTCAAGGTTGTCTACCATACAGCATTTCAAATGGTGAAAAAACCTTTTGATGCCTGTGGCACCTCTCTGTAAGCAAAAAGCAGGTTAGTTAAGTATTGGTCCCAGTCTTTCCTTCCTCTTTTACAAACCTTTTTAGCATGCATTTAGGGTTCGATTAAAATGCTCAACAAGACAGTCTATCTAAGGGTAAGAAGGAAGTTCTTATGGCAGTGATATTTAGTAGTCGGTACAGATCCTTCAGTAATGCAGCACCAAAATTACTACCTGGTCAATAATAATCTCTTTAGGTATGCCCACCCTGCTGAAAATTTTGGCAAGCTCTGCTGCTACTTTTGGGGCTGTAACAGTATGCATAGGAACTGCCTCTAGGTATAGAGTAGCATAGTCACATACTACCAAATGAATCTATTACCCTTTTACTTTTGCCTAAGGGCCAACCACATCCATTGCAATTTTCTCAAAAGGCACATCTATCAAGGTTAGGGGCACTTTGTGGTTTTAGTCACTGGATCTGCTTTCTGACACTCAGCCAGGAACTGCAATAGGTAGCAACATCTTCATGAATTCCAGGCCAGTAAAATCTGTACAGCAATCTAGCAAAGTGCGAGCCCTCCCGAGTAACCATCCATAGGACTGTCATGTGCTATCTGTAACAACTCAGATCTATACTTTTGTGGTTTAACCGATTGTTCTGACTGTTCTTGTGTCTGAGATTTAACCCAAACTACTGTATGTACAGTAACCGATTACCTTTTTAAAGATTGTTTCACCCTGGTTTGGTTTCAACCCCAGCTACTTAAAGTAACCCTAGAGAGAAACATTGTAGCTTGCTCTGAAACAAAATCACGATCAGTCTTCGGTTTAGTTTCAGCATTTTCATGTATTAACCCCTTATCTCCATCAGTCTTTTGTTGTCACTGTTTCTTCAGGCGTCTTCTTTCTCTCGTGGACTTTCAGATCTTGGAGCTATGCTCAAACAAGTCCGAATCAAAATCACTGAAAAATAGTCCCCACCATCTGAGATTTTCTTTGCCTGAGCTCTTGTCATCACAGCTGCTGAAACATCTGGATTTACTCCCTCTGTGATTAACTCAGTAAATCCTGGAAATTCATTTCCAATAATCACAGGTACAGGTAACTTAGGTGCTACTCCACTTTCATTGGTGTGACCTCTTAATATTCAAGTCACTTGGGTGGTAGGATAATCAGTGGCCCTGTGGATGCAGCGACACCAGTATCTGGTCCTTTTGCATATTGTTTTCCCAGCACTTCAGCATGCACTGGGGTCTGTCTGCTTCCCAAATCAGTAAGTCCCATCACAGTCTTATCTCCCACCTTGACATCTATTAAGTACTTCCCCAGTTTGCGTGGATAATTCTGCTCCAGAGTTATCCTCCTTACTTAATGAGTTTCTTGCAATATGGCCTGGCTTATTACAGTTACAGAAGTAAAGTCTTTGGGTGCAAATTTGTTACCCCACCAGAGTTCTTATCAGACTTGGAGTTAAATCGAGAAAAGAGGGTCTTATCAGTGCTTGGGTGTTACCTTGATGCTGTGGCATCTGTCTGGCCATCTGGTAATCTTCAGCCAAAGAAACTGCCTTTTCCTCACTTTCTGGTTGGTGTTCTTTTACCCAAAGCTGCACATCTGTAGGCAGGATGTTGTTGAACTGCTCCACTGCAAGTGTGTCTATGATCTCGCGGGACTGTTTGCCCTCTGTTGGAGTCATTTAACAAGGAGTTGTCGAGGCAGTGAAGGCTTCTTGACGATTGTCTACTGAGTTGCACTTCAGAGACCGGAATCTTTGCCTGTAGGTCTCTCTTGAGATGTCATATCTTTTTAGGATTTCTCTTTTCACAACATCATAGTTTTCTGACCGTGCAGTGCTTATACAGCTGTAGGCAAGCTGGGCTCTACCTGTCAGGTAAGGTATCAGCCTGATTGCCCATTGCTGTTTTGGCCATTTACAGGCTGTGGCAATCCTTTAAAAGTTGTCGGGTATGCTTCAATGTCATCCAGGTAACACAACATTATAAGTTTAATGTCTTTAAGTTGTTTGTCTTGTTGTTCTGTGCTGGACCTGTACCAGATCCTCCTGCTTTGATAGCTTGCAAGGCATCTAGCCATCACTGCTCCTGTCACTGCATCTCTTCTCTTCCCTGCTTCTCTGTCTCTTTTTGTTGTATAGCCCACCATTTGAAAAAGGCAGCCAGCCTTTCAGGTTTCTGTCACTGCTAGTTCTGTTTGAATTTTGGATTATTGGTTATTATTTCAAAAATTTTGAATTAGTCATATTGTAATTTACTTGAGGAATTTTGTAGTAACTAGCTGTAAGTTTGGATTTGAAGTGCTTGGTGTGGAATGTGTTGGATGCCTGCCCCACAGTTGTGCACTACTCACCCTCCACTCTTCGTGCCCTCCACCCCTTCTTCACTCCTCCCTTGAGGCTATTGTTTACCAGCACTGTAGAGCTCTTGGCATTGTGCGTAGGAGATGGAGGGTGGGGGTTTCGAACAGTGGAGGGTGAATGGGGGGTCACCGTGTCGGGTTGGTGAGATCCAGGAAATGCCCTGGGGCAAAATGGAACTCAGAGCGTGGTTTGCCTGTCTCGTTTCCATACCCAAGGGCATGACCTATGTGGTCGGCAGGTGGTTGGCCAGCTCAGGAGGTTCATCCAACTTGGGCAGTGTTGTGCAATGCCAGGTCCGTCAAAAACAAGACTGCAATTATTGTGGATCTTGTTGAAGCGGTGGACTTGGCGTGCATCACTGAGATCTGGCTGGATGAGAATTCTGGCCCCATTGTGGAGGATTTAACTCCAGCTGGTACTCGGTGATACACCACCGAGATTGGACGCGGGGGGAGGGGTTGCGGTCTGTTTCAAGGATGAACTTAACCTCATAAGTGTGCTAGTTGAGGAGACTGAGTCATTCAAGTGTGTCGTCATAGCAGTTGTAGGCTGTCGGATCACCCTCATTTATGTCCACCCGGTGATGAGAAGCGATTCCTTCAGGAAGTAGCGGTTTAAATCATCGACATGGCGTTGAGTCACCCAGACTGATGGTTCTGGGTGACTTCAACGTCTGGGTCGACGACTATCTCTCACAATTTGGTCAGCACTTCCTCCAGTTGATGTCATCTCTGGGCTTTACACAGATGGTTACCACTGCTACCCATAAACATGGACACTCCCTTGACCTAGTCTTCCTCCTAGGGATCGAATCATCTGACATGGGGGTGGAGCCAGTTGGGTGGTCCGGATCATCACACCGTGGAGTTTAGTTTAGCACCCCGGTGTAGGCCTACCCTGTGGAGATGGTTAAGTACCGCCCCTACGAGATATAAGTTCTCATAGCCTAGCGGCGGTGCTGGACCTATCGTCCCCCTCGTTTGCAAGCAGTGACCCTGAGACCCTTGTGATGGCCTATAATTTGGCCAGCTCGATGGCTCTGGATTCCATTGCTCCCATCTGAGTTCGCCTCTCTCTCTTCACCCTAGGTCCCCTTGGTTTAATGGGACCGTGAGGGAGATCTGAGGAGACTAGACGTAGGTTAGAGCACTGCTGGCAGAAGTCCGCCTTGATGCCGACTGCCTTAGATTGATGGACCATTATCAGGCCTATCAATCTGCAATCACCTGTAAGAAGGCAGAATTCTGTCCGGGAGATTGCGGCTGCTCAGAATCGACCAGCTCAGCTTTTCTGTACTGTGGACAGACTGTACAACCAGCCTGTCTTCAGGTCCGGAAAGCCTTTTCGCAATTAGAGTCACGAGGAGATTGCGCGATTCTTTGCTAATAAGGTGGCTGACATCAGGGCGGTACTCCAGCCAGCACACTGTATGGGTGTTGCTTTGGATCAGTGTGAGGTCACAACACCTCGATTTTCTTGAGTACCTTTGGCCAACGGAGTTCATGGATGTCATGTGGATCATCCAGGATGTGCCCCTACGTGCTGTAGTTTGGACTCTGGACCAACTTCCTAATTTTGGGTTGTATTGATGTCATTGGTCTGGTCCTAGCACAGATAGTCTTGTGCTCCTTGGAATCTGGAAAGTTTCCCAGCTCTCTGAAAGAGGCGATGGTGACACCTCTCTTGAAGAAAGCTACCTTGGACCCAGACTGCCATGCAAACTATAGTCCTATCTCGAACCTCCCTTTTAGGAAGGTGATTGAGAAAGTAGTGGCAGCACAACTGGAGGAACATTTAACCATTCATGACATCTATAAACTGCTCCAGTCTGGTTTTTGAAAGAGACATAGCACCGAGACAGCGCTGGTTCGGTGCTCAATGATTCCTGATGGCTAGAGATCGGAAGAGCCGTTCCATTTTGGTTCTTTTGGATCTCATCAGCATTGACACCATGGACCATGGGATATTGCTGAACCATCTGAGGTTCATCTGCGGTCTGTTGGGAACAGTTCTCAGGTGGTTTTCATCTTTTCTCACAGGTAGAACTCAGAGAGTGGTGTCTGTTTTTTTCCTAGAGCCTTACCTCTCTGTCATGTGGGGTACCTCAGGGTTCTGTGCTTTCCCCATGTTGTTTGCGGTGTACATGCTATCCCTCAGAGACATTGTAAGAATGTATGGGGTGAGGTTTCACTGCTACACTGATGATACCCAGCTCTATCTTTCTTTTGCACCCGACCAGATTGGAGCTGTCTCCGTTTTTAATAACCATCTGAAAGAAATCCAGGAGTGGATGGATTCCAGTTGGCTAAAGTTGAACTCCAAAAGACTAAGGTGTTAGTGTGGATCCAGGTCGTTGGATGGGGGGTAGGAGCTGATCTACCCTGGGAATTTTTCTTGGTGGTGTTTCACTCCTGACCTCTGTACAGGTGCGTAACCTGGGGTTAATTTTTGACGAAGGTGACCCTGAATTCGCTGGGTGTCTGCTGTCACAAATCTTCCTTTACCATTTTAGGAATATCGCCAGGATTAAGCATCTGGTTTTGTCTAGTGACCTTCCTACATTGATCCATGCTTCTGTGACCTCGCTCTTGGACTACTGCAACTCCCTCTACCTAGTGCTACTGGGGTAGAAATCCGCCGCTTGCAGCTGGTGCAGAACACAGCACCCCAGCTTTTGACGAGATCTGCATGATTCTGCCATATTTCTCCCATGCTGCGTGAACTGCACTGGCTGTCAGTACAGTGGTGGATTACCTTTAAAGTTGGCTTAATGACTTTTAAAACCCTACATGGACTGGGCCTGGATTACCTGGAAGAGCTCCTGGTTTCTTACTGCCCTGGACGATCACGCCACTCTACTGATGAGGGTTGCTAGAGATTCCAAGGGTATGTCTAAAATCATCTGGGGTGAGAGCCTTTATGTATGCCGCCCCTACCCTTTGGAATTCTGTACCCTGTCAGCTATGTGAGTGTACAACTATGGAGGATTTAAGCATCTTTAAAAATGTATTTATGGCACCAAGCCTTCAGCAATTGAGTTTCCTTGTTTGCTATAATGATAATTCTGATATTAGTTTTATTATGTCGGTTAAGTTTTTAAACTGTTCTTGCTGTTTTAATATGGAGGCACCTTGGTTTTAGATAAGAGCCATACAAATAAATGTTGTTATTATTATTATTTTCCATCATTAGTGCTGGCTGTACAGTCTGTTTGGACTTCTGTCTCTGCTAGTTTGCTGATATTCTTCTGGTAATCACTCCCACTGCTGCAGAATCCATACCTTTCTTCTGTGCTTCCCTAGTACCAGGTCTAGTACCCACGCACAAAACTCCTGACTTAGAGTATGCACAGCATAAATCCCTTAGTTTGACATCATCTGTCACTGAGGCACAGGTCAGGAATCATAGGAAAACCAGGAGTAGTTATAAAACTTGCAAATAGCATTTTATTATTATCAATAACAGTAAAATAAAATTGTTCAGTATAACTATTTACAAAGGCACTACAAACAGAGAAAACAAAGTCCTTCATCTGAGGGTATCTCTTAATTCCAAGTTTCAGTCTGTCTCTCACTCTCTCTCTCTATTTATTTATTTATTGAAATTTCGGACAACACCTTTGAGAACAAGCTCATTTCATAGGTTCCACATCAGCACAATACATATTGGAAAAGTATGAGATGGAGAACAAACAAAAAAAAGGAATTATACAAAACATTACAACAGTGTATAACTAGAGAAGTTCCAATACATGTGGCATTGTACAATGTATGCCAGGGTGCGTATTTGATTAAAACCTGGAATTCAAAAGGTCATATTAGAGGAGGTGGGGTCTTATGAAATGACCCTTTACAGGAAAATGAGAACAGACTCGGCCTAATATCTAATAATCAACAAGGTAACAGATGGCATCAGCCTGGAGCCTTGTCAGAGGTGAAGGTATGGGGCAAAGCATTTTAAAGTTAGCAAGGGAGCTCAGGAGATATAACGGGGGATGGGGAAAGCCATAGAGGGATGAGGGAAAGAGTGTAAGGGATCAAGAAGAAATGTGAAAGGAGAATGATTAGCAACTTAGAACAGTTATTTACATGCTGAGAACAGTTATGCATAAAGTCAGGATAGCATAAGGTTAGAATAAGTGCTGACCACAAGAAGGAACGTTATTGGAAGCAGTCACAACTGGCATCAGCAACTAGCTGTCACTTAACTTTAACCTGAAGGAGCCCAAGGTGGATGCTGAAGTGATGTCATGGTGCAGCGAGTTCATCCATAGCGGGGCACAGTCGGCAAAGGATCTTTGTCCCAGAAGTGCGACAGCGAGGGTATATTAAAAATTTGGCTAGTAGAGCTTTGGGTGCAACAACGGTTGATAGTGGGGTAATAAGCTTTTTGCACTCCTGGGCATTTGCCTAAGCTTACTTTTTGGACAGTAAACATGTTTGGTACATGAGTCTACCTTTGAATTGGAGCCAGTTAGCCTGGACGTACATTTTCATTATTTATTCAGAATTCAGAAAAAAAATACCTTTGAGTCAGAGACTCATTTACAAAGGTTCCACATCACATAGAAAGGGTACAACACAGTGATAAGGTAAATACAGTACAGGAAACTGGGCAGGCTAGATACAAGGTAGTGATACTGTATAATGCAGTTAAAGGCTCACAAGAATTACCAATCGGCTTAGTCCAGATGAGCCTGTAGGCACTTATATAGAGATGCAAAGCAATTGTAATGGTATGGGATCAGGCCAAGAGCTGAGCCGATAAGGAGCTGGCATGCTTTGCTGAGTGCAACTATGATGCAGCGAAGAGTTGTTTCAGTAGCTGATCCATAGATTAGTAAGCCGTAATCAATAAAGCGAGATAAAGAGAGCTTTGAATGGCCAGTTTAAGAACCTCTGGGGTCAAACATTACTTATGGCTATAAAGTAGCCCAATGCGGTGTTAACGGCCTTAGCAGTGTTGTCAATGTGATAGGCATAGGTCATCGTACTGTCAATAGTGATCCCCAGTATTTAAAGAGCTGAACTATTTACAGGGAGAGCCTCTTCATTGGTGATAGAAAGAGGGTAAGTTCTGTGCCTATTTTGGGAGCTGGAGAAAAGCATAGTTTTAGTCTTGTTGTGATTCATAACAAACTTGTGCTTATGGAACCATCTTTCCACGACTATGAAATTACTCTGTATCCTGGATTCAAGAACCTTAGGGTCTGGATCACTGGTAAACAGGACAGCATCGTCAGCATATAAAGGACCCTGACAGGAGTAAGGAAGGTTGTTGAGGAAAATGCTAAGCAAAGAGGGCCAAAGCTGGACCCTTGAGGAACTCTAGATAGGACAGGTCTGCTATCAAGAGGGTGTTACTAATCTTCACCTGCTGTGTACGGTTGTGCAGGTAACTTTCAAGCCAGGCTATGCTGTCATGAGCTAGGCCAATGGTGGTAAGCTGTTCGACCAGGAGGGCATGATTCATTGTGTTAAAGCTTTGGTTAAATCAATGAAAGCAGCACCGACTAGGTGTCCTTGATCTAAGGAGTGGTGAATAAAGCCTGTGAACTCCAGAAGGGTGGTAGTGGTACTATAACCATTTCTGAACCCGTGTTATTACGGGCATTGTAGCTGATATTTTTCTCAGTATTCTACCAGTTGGTCAGCCACTATATGCTCAAGAGCGGGGGCAGGATAGAGATAGGCCTGTAGTTCCCAGTAATTGTGCGATCCCCAAACTTATAAACTGGTATCACAGTGGCAGATTTCCATTTCTGAGAGAATTGAGAGTAATTAAGTGACATGTTAATAATATGTGTTAGAGGTGACAGAATTTCATCCAGCGTAAGGGCTACAAACTTAAGATCAGGGTGTCACCACTAAATCTTGATTTCTGTAATACCTTACGTGAGTAATTCCTGGCTTCATGGGCTGAGAGGGTTTTGAAGTAGAAAGGTTGAAAAGGTACTGAGTCTCTTTCCCAGAGTAGTCACTTGTGAGAGGGTAAGAGAAGTGGCCAGGTGGCAGGACACCACTCAGGTCTGTGAGAGACATCAGTAAAAGTGTTAACAATAAGTTTGGGGTCAGTGGGGTACACCATCAATGTTAAGCATGGTAGGAGCAGATCTGAGGTCTCTCCCAGTGACCTCTCTAAGGTTGGTCCAAAATTTTCTGCCATCATTCCAGGTCCCGAGAGCACTTTCTTATAATATTGATTTTTAGCTGCACCTATTGGCCCGGCACAGCAGTTATTTCTAGCCGCTTTGTACATCTGGATGTCGGCCTGGTTGCTACAGGGACCTAGACCTGTGCTATAGATGGTCCCTGGCATTCAGAAGTTCAGGAGGTCTGGAGAAAACCAGGTATTACAGTGGCCTTTGATTTTACACTTTTAATGGGGGCATGCCTATCACATAGCATTGAACTGAAGAATGAATTAGTCGAGGGCAATGTCAATGTTGTTAGTTGTGTAAACCATTGCTCAGTGATCCGTGCTAGGAGACCATGCTTAGACACTGTTTCTCTCTGCCAGGTTCTCTCCAGCGATCGCTTGCTTACACACCATCCCTCCTCCTCCTCCCCCTTTTGATTCCTGCCTCACATTGTTCTGCTAATTTTTCTTTCTGAACCATTTTATTTCCCTGCCTCCCCACTCTGAATAATTTCCTGATGTAATTCAGAGTGGTGCCAACAATCTAAGCACACCATTTTTTTTCAGCGGGTGACCTCTGGCCTTTCTCTCCTCTGCCCCACTGCCTATATTACCTAACCTTTTCTTCCCCAGGTCTGCAGCCCGTGACTTGGCTGTGCTCCTGCGGCTGGGCGCCCGAAGCTAATCCTCTGACCAACTCATCCTGCAACCACAGCCCACCTCTGGGGCTGCACTGCTCGGCAGCTTCTGAAGGTACGTCTCGGTCTCCTTTGGAACTACGGCGCTGAACCCGATTGGCGTTTGGCTCATCTGCCTAGTGCCGACTGGACCATGGAGACTCTGGCTTCTAATGCTACTGGCTGCCCACTAGGCTGTTCTCCCTGAAGCTTAGGCAGGCTCCTGTGTGTCTCAGATTAAATATTTTCTTCCTGCCCACCGCCCCAACCCTGGCTGCTATTAAGTACAGTTAGGCTCCAGCCTTGTTTTTGCTCATTGGCTAGCTGTCCTCTATCTCCTCCCCCTGCCGTCTGCCCCATTCTTTATGTCTGTGGGCATGTTCACAATGTACTCATCTGTAAAATCACCTCTTCTACTTGTTATACTGCTAGCTTCACTTTTTGGAAATACAGAATACCTGACTCCAAATTGTACCATTCCTCAAAGTGTGACTATAATTGAAACTCTTCACTACCCTAGCTCGTCACAGGAAATTTCTTTCAAATCAATAGAGGTCCATGGTCACAGCTTTTCGCACGCCCTTTGCCTTACTCCTATCATAATTGCTGGGATGCTGGCCTTACTTTCTCTCTCTCGGAGATCATCTAGACCTGCACTTGAATAGAAAGACCAAACACAATTATTTCAAAGGTAAAGTCTAGAGTCTTACCAAACTACAATGCCTACATCTCCTGAAATTAAACCTAATGTTGCTGTTGCTTTCAGGCAATATCCACCTAACCCTGGCCCAAGTGGAACTACCCATAGGAACCTACCAACAAAGCAGGGTCCATCACACTAGCCACAATAAATATTTGTAGCCTATTAAATAAACTTGACCTCCTTAAAATCTGGGTAGACACTCATAATCCTGACATATTCTCTCTATCGTGGTAACATGGCTATCTCCAAAATCCCGGATAATGCAATTGCTTTCCCTGGCTATTCCATTTTAGGCTAGACCACACAACTAAGAAAGGCAGTGGTTGTGTAGTCTTCCTAAAAATTCCTTTCATGGGCTGGTTATGCCTCCAATTGATCTCGATTGCTCTGCTCAGGCCTTAGGGGTTAAAGAACTCCTGGGGGCTCATAACAAAGCCCTCACTATAATCACAACATACATTCCTCTAAAGGACCTGGCCACTGGTCTGCATAAATTGCTGGACTACCTATGTGCCAAAAACACCTCCGTGAGTTGATTTTAATAGGATTTCAACTTAAACTGGTCATCGGGGACAAATAGTTTACTAAAAGGACACAATGGTATCTCTACACCTTTAGCAATTAAATAGCTTCATACGACCAGGATACACTACAAAACAGGGACCAGTACCACCATAGACTGGATTGTCTCAGACCACCCTGATCACATATCAGAGGTTACGGTTCACCCAGATTCTATCAGTGACCATTCCCCTATCACCTGCAGCTGGTCAAATAAATGTAATGCCCCCACCACCACATACAATCTACAACCGTGTATTGAGGCGAGGACATTTGGATCTCCTAAAACACACCAACGCTTCCAAGACTGGTTCATTCTGGATACAGCAGATGATATCAACAACGCTCTCAAACACTTCGTCAGTGTTTTCAACACAGCCGCACACCCATGCCCCATTTAAGAAAATGAAAGTTCATGGGATGGTTAATTCATGGATTACTCCTGAAATAGTAAATAGGATGAAGCTAAGGGATCACTGCTGGCAACGCTATAAGTCCTAATTGAAGCAACAGGATCTGCATGCTTACAAAGCTGCCAGAAATAGCTGTACAAGGAAATCAGATAGGCAAAAGTAGGCTCCACAGAGAGTTACTCTCCAATTCCTGGGGTGACAGTAGGAGTTTCTGGGCCAATATAAAAGACATCACAGGCAAAAACAAAAGACCACACCAACAATTCTATTGGAGGATGGCCATCCCATCACTGATTCACTCCAAATTGCTAATGCTTTCAACACAGCTTTCACCAATCTGTCGGGTGTACTCCTAAAGATTTCTTCGTTGATGCTCCTGTGTCATTAGTTGGGGCCACTGACTCAATTCATTCCGAACACCCACCTTTTTACTTCAAAAGGTCTCCCAATCCTAGTCCAAAAACTCCTGACTAAAGTCCTTGGCAAATCCAGACATAGTGGAGACTAGCTAGACCTCAAAATCCTGGCACTGACTCTTGAAGAAGTACTACCAATTACCAAGATTCTAAATTTATCACTTACCCTCTCACAATTCCCAGAAGTCTGAAATCTGCGTTAGTCACCCTGTGCATAAATCTGGGGATCCATCACAGCACTCTAACTACAGGCCGATATCAATACTTCTACCACTATCAAAAGTCCTTGAGCGTATAGTTTCCAATCAAATGGTTGATTATCTTGAAAAGTACAACATACAATGTCCTCAACAACATGGCTTCAGGAAAAATGTAGCACTGCACAGCTTTACTTGAATTTACCAGCTACATACATCAGTCCTTCGACAACAACAAGATTGTGGGTGCTGCTTTCATCAACCTTATGAAAGCATTAGAGCACCGTGAATCACAACATGCTTCTTACTCAACTTGCCTCAGCTGGTGTCTCCCAAAACCCACTGAAATGATTTGGTAGCTACCTTGCTGATAGGTCACAGCGGTAAAAATATCTAATATCGTCTGCAAACTACAGTCTGTCCAATCTAGTGTCCTTCAAGGGTCCATCCTCTGCCCTCTCTTGTTTAGTATCTTCCTAAACAACCTACCCCAATCCTGTCAACTTAGGACTCTGCTCTATGCCGATGATGCGTCATCTACATAAACAACACTGATCCGCTGCGCTCGATACAACCTACAAACAGGCTTCCTTGAAGTTGCAAAATGGTTCATTCAGCACAAACTTGTCCTGAACTACACAAAAACTAAGCTTATGCTGTTCTCCTCCCTCTGACATAAGCACCAGTCGTATGCCATGATTATAAAAAAACAACCTTGGTGCACCTCTTGAACAAGTTCAACTATTCAACTATCTGGGAATAACCTTAGACAGCTGTGTCTCATATGTACCCCACATTGAGACCATTGCTAAGACTACGAATACAAAGCTAGGCCTACTATTTGAGACATAGAAGGAACCTAACCCCAGATGCACTTAGACTGGCGTGTTAACAGTTCTGTGATATTCACCATTGACTACGGCCTAGCAATATATGGTGCAGCCACCCCACATCACTAAAATGGCTGAACTTAACACTTAACAAAGCTTGTAGGCTCATCACGAACTCAGACCGTTTCACGATACTTCTGTGGATCTTTACAAAGAAACTGGCTGGCTCAATCTACTACAGAGGATCAAGTATCACTCTTGTATACTAGCAATGAAAGCTCTCAGTGGCATCTACCTGCCGGAACCTCCTGTCTTCTATCCAGAGCCCACAAGGTTCGACATACCGGCCTCGGCCACTGAGTTCCTACTAGTACCAAGATTCCAAACTATACAGTGCCAACAATCTTTCCTTTAAGAAACCCTTATCTGGCTAAATGGCCTTGGCCATGAAGTCTAGTTTGAGAACTGCTTTACCCTCTTGAACCTAATTTCAGTCTCACTTTAATCCCTACTACCACTAGCTTGACTCCCCTCCTCTGGCTCATTTCCTCCTTTCCATCCCCACCTTAACTCTTCCCCTCCCCTCCACCTGCCACCTCTTGACAAAGCCCTCGTGGCTGCTTCCCCTTTACTCTCTCATCACTGTCCCTATATCAACTACCCTACTTCATCTCTATCTATTGCAATCAGAAGTGACTTGTAATCATATCTGTTTTGTACTTGCATTTTTGTGCCATGCTTATTTGTTTGTTAGCCTCAACTTGTTTTAATTTTCTGTCTTCATGTGTCAGTTTGATCCCTCCGTTTACCTTCCCTAACTGACGTTGAACCTTTGTAAATGAGCTTTTATGAGCTCAAAGGTATTGTTGATCTGAGATGTGAATAAATAAATAAATTGACTAGTCCTGATTACGCAGGTCAGCTTTTAGTGATTCAAGATGCCCACGGATGAGTACCCTGCTGATAATTGTTCTAGCAGGTGGTTTAAAGAATTTGTTCCCTAGAGAAACAAGACTGAGGAGTGGTCACTGAAGGATCTGGGAGTACGATTGTGTCCAGTATATGATCAGGTGGTTAGAGAGCACCCAGTCCAGTAAGGTACCTGTCCCAGTTTTATAGTTGATACTAGTGGGGGTCTCGACTAGCTGGGTGAGGTGATCTGCTGAAACTGCATCTTTGAAAGGGCTTGTGTCAGAGAGAACCAATTAGTATTGAAATCTCCTAACATGATAATTTCCGAATTAAGACTCAGGCAGCCAAACGCTCCAGGAGTGAATCAGCGAGGAGGCTGTCTGTCTGAGAGGAATATAGATTGAAAACACAGTAAGGGTTTAATTGTGTGCACCTAGAAGCACTTTTATGGCAAGGGCTTGCATATAGTCATCAGTTTTGGGCAGAGTTAGGACGAGACCTTGAAGGTTGTTTCAGAGGTTGATTGCACAACCACCCCCATGCTTGGAGAGACGATCCTGTCTAAAGACTGTGTAGCCTGGGATGGAAATTGAAGCATCCACTATTTTTGGAAAAGGCATGTTTCTACAACTGAGAGGATGTCTGGGTTATGTTGTAAGATCCATGCATTCAGTACATCCATTTTGGGTAGGAGGCAGCATATATTAAGTGAGGCAGTTGTAAGTAACCCAGTAGATGACTGGGGGTATGCCGTAGTTGTGGAGGGCCAGAGTTGGGTGAATATTACCAGAGAGCAGCAGCAACAGTAAGGCCAGTCCACACAGATATTCCTTTGTTTGTGAAGCTTCCTCTGAGTAGAGCACACTTTATAGTTGGCTTGTAAGTTGAAGATCCCAGGAGGAGTGCCAAAGGGGTAGCCAGTTAGGGTGATGAAATGGCAACCCCAGTCACCAGGGGAATGCAGGTTCCATGACACAGTAAAAGAGTCACAGCACTGGGATAAGGTGATAGTACTATAAACATATAAATGATTATTATCCAGTGTTGGTAAGATAGATGTTAGAAACTTCTCACAGGCATGGTCAGATAGGGTCTATAGAGAGCAATATAATGCCTCTAGGAAACAGAGCTGTTATAAGAGACATTATGATACCAAGGAGTGCAGCATGAAGAGCACACGAAGGTCCCAAGTACAGTGCAAGGGTAATTATACCAGTGTTTTTTGTTTTGTTTTGTTTTTTTCAAAGTACAACATGCTAAAAGTGAGAAACAAGGAAGGGATAACGGTGATCAGAGCAGGAAAAAGGCAGAGGCAAGTTGGACAAGTGGGTTGGAGGATTAATAGGAAAAATAAGATGACTCTAGTGGCAGATCAGTATAAACTGCAAATGGGACAGTGGAGCAAGTTTTGGGGGAGCACTGTAGCAGCCTCTATGGGACACAGAGGTCAAGGTGCAGCCCACAGACTTACAGCTCTAAGAGAAGGTGCTCAGGGCAGATAGCATCACACTACCTTCAAAACATACAGTATCTCAAAACTTAAATTAATTCTAAAATCTCTACATCAGACTAAACATTACTTAAAGTGAGAAATCAAAACATTTCAAGTGAGATCAGTCCTAGCATTAATTTCTTGGCAGCAGTTCCTAGAGGACTTCTGGCAAAACATTGCTGCTCTTTTAAGAAGTCTTTGCCTGAGAACGCATTGAGACATCCTGTTTCTCACAAAATGTTCTTGTTTGTTTCTTTGCAGGTGCAACAGATAGAAAGAACATGGTGACCCATAACTGACCTCTTGTTGACAACTCTGCAAAAGTTTGCAAACAAGCCTGAGAGGAGCTCAAACTGCATATCAGGTTAACCCCTAAATTCCAAATAGCTTTTGCAATCATTTCAAGCAGTATAACTGTATACATTTTCAAACCAAGGGATCCCAGTGTCACTTACAGTTTCACATAAAAATTCACATATACCACAGATACGCAAGAAGGGAAGAAAAGACAGAAATAGCAAGTGAAGGGAGACAGCGAGAGGGAGGATCACAAGACCATCAGACTGATCAGTTCCTAGGTCTCACGAGAAAATCCACTTATGCGAGACAGACAAGAAGCAGGAAAGGATAGAATAGATCCTTGTGTTTAACTCTTTCTGCATAAGAAATGGACAGGCCTTATTCAACCCTGTCGCGCATTGGAGAGACACAGTGACCAGAGTCTGGTGAGCAGGAGGGGTTGATTGATAAGTTCAAATGCCTTAGTTAGATTGCTGTATATTGAGCTAAAAAGATGCCCGCTGTCAGGGGCATCATGGAGGTAGCTGTGTATTCATTTAGGACTGAGTTTATGCTATGGAGTTTACAGAATCCATGTTGCTGTTGGCATTGTAGGTTGTACATGCTGAGGTAAGCAACCAGTTGGTCCAACACTACTCTTTCTAGTGCCTTTGACAGAAGGGAGAGTATAGCGATGGGCCTATAGTTTTTAAAGTGGAGTGGTCCCCACTTTTGTGTACTTGGGTGACTAGCACCAATTTCCAGTTGTTAGGGAACTGGGAATAGCACAGGGAAATGTTGAAAATTTTTAGATTCACATAAAGATCCACATATATTTTTATAACCACAGATCAGCAAGGGGTAGAATCGTGAGACTGTCAGAGTGATCAGTTCCTAGGCCTCAGAAGAAAATCTGATTGTGTAATCAGACAAGCGGATATCCTTGTTTTTTACTTTTTCTGCATAACACATGGGGGCAGGGTCTTATTCAACGCTGTCACAGGGACCAACTGCAGTGCCACTTCTGGTTACTACGTGTCATCGAGGCATAGGTCAAGAAGCATAGAAAGACCAGGAATAGTAAAATTTGCATGTACACTTTATTATCAACAATAAGAAAAATTACTCACCTTAGTAATGTTGTTTCTTCTAATGGAGTCTTGCTGTATTCTGACAATAGCAGTGAGTCCCAACCTTCAAACTGCCCTGGAGATGAAGGAGTTTACTTTCCATGCCAGGCATGGAACGCTGAGCTCGAGCTCGGTTGAGACTCTGTCTTTGCTGTTTAAACTCAAACCGTCAGATCTTTACTGAGCTAAACTCACTGAGGTCCTGTGTGGAAGCTGTAAACCTACACTAGCCAACTGGCTACTAAACATAAAACAGATTTTTCGGTCCCAAAACAGAGACTCAAGTCAGGAGACCCAAAAATGAGTAAACACAACACCCACTCACCCAAGAAAAAGGGGTGATAAAAAGGTGAGGCACCTCCTCAGTGCCAACACTGCCACTGCCCACCCACATCCCAAAAACAGAGGTTCTGAGAGGGAAGGGGGAGGTCAGAATACAGCAAGACTCATTAGAAGAAACAACATTACTAAGGTGAGTAATTTTTTTCTTCAAACAACATGAAGTCTTGCTGTATTCTGACCATAGCAGACTACCTAGCTGTACCTCCATGGAGGAGGGACAGAACCTACTTAGGAAATAGGCTCTGAAGCACAGCTGTGTCGAACCGAGCATCACTCCTAGTCTGGATATCCAGGGGTAATGCTTGGTAAAAGTGTGAACTGTTTTCCAGGTAGCTGCTTGACATATCTCTAGAATAGGAATATCCTGGCAGCAGCCAGGAAGCAGCTGTACCTCTGGTAGAGTGAGCCCTCAGGCCTGAGGTGGAACCTTACCCAGTTTTTCATAGGAAAATTGAATGCAAGAAACAATCCACCTGGCAATGGATCTTTTAGTGGCAAGTTTTCCTTTACCAACCTCACCATAAGTGAGGAACAGTTGAGAGGAGTCAAACCTGTGACCCTTGGTACATTCTATGTAGTAGCTAAGGGCTCTTTTCACATCTAAACTGTGCAGCCTCCTCTCACCAGAGGAGGAATGGTCAGTGAAGTACACAGGAAGAGACATAGATTGGTTAAGGTGGAAGTCTGAAACCACCTTAGGTAAAAACTTCCTGTTAGTCCTGAGGACCACCTTATCTCTATGGAAGGAGACAAAATCAGGCTCCACTGACAGGGCTTGTAACTCACTTATGCGCCTGGCAGAGTTGATGGCTACCAGGAACACAGTTTTCCAAGTCAAGTACTTAAGCTCTGCTGAAGACAAAGGCTCAAAAGAGGTTGCATAAGCTGAGCAATGCAAATGTTAAGGTCCCAAGCAGGGCAGGGTCCCTGAATGGAGGATTGGTAAGAAGCAATCCCTTGAAAACTTGGAGAATACAGGGTGAGCTGAAAGAGAAGAGGCTTACCTGCTGAAATGAAAGCAGAAACAGCTGCGGATGCACCTTCGTGTAGCTGGTCTGAGTCCCAAGCTATTCAAATGGACCATATAGTCAAGGACTGTGGGCAGATCAGCAGACTCTGGGAAATATGCTTCCCAGAGCACCATATGGAAAATCTTTTCCACTTGGAATTATAAGTAGTTCTTGTGGAAGGTTTCCTAGAAGCCTTTAGAATATCCACTACACCTTGGGAGAAGTGTAAATTAGCAAACTCTAACTCTTCAAGAGCCAGGCCTTGAGATTGAGAGATTTGAGATCTGGTACCAAACCCTCCCCTGAGCACAGGTTAACAGGTTGTAATTCCTGGGAAGAGACAGGGAAGATGGACTGCTAAGGACAACAGGAGAGGATACCAGGGCTGTCTGGCCCAGTCTGGAGCAATCAGGATCACCTTGCAGGGTCGAGACCTGATTTTGACTAGCACTTTGAACAGGAGAGGGAAGGGGAAAAGCATACAGGAACTTCCTTCCCAAATGAGAACTAAGGCATCCAGGGGACTGAGCCCAACACTGGGGGCCTGCAGCAGAAAAGGGAATTGGTGATTGTCTGGTGCTGCAAAAGATCTATCTGTGGGGTGCCCCATCTGGAGAGTATCACCTCCAAGACCAGGGATCCAGTGACTATTCGTGATGGCCCTGAGATATCCTTGGAGAGCATCTGCCAGGACATTGTCCTTACCTGGGAGGTGTACTGCTGTGAGGGAGGTGTTCAGGAATAAGCCAGAGACCACAGCTTCATTGCTTCTGTGCACAAGGCCGTAGACTGAGTACCTCCTTGCTTGTTGATGTACCACATTGTGGTGGTATTGTCTGTCCTGATCTGAATAACTTTGTTCTGAACAGACTTGGAAAAAGCTTGAAGTGCTAGAAACACTGCTCTGAGTTCCAACAGATTGATGTGAAGCAGAGATTCCTGAAGGGACCACATCCCTGGGTGGTCAGGTCGCCAAGTGAGCCCCCAACCCAAGAGGGAGGCATCTGTAGTAAGGATTAAAGAGTGAGACTGAGTGACAAAGGAACTTCTTGTCTCAGATTGTTCTGATCCTGCCACCACTGCAAAGCCTGGATCAGGGTTCGAGTCACTGGGATCAGTTTGGTCAGAGGGTCCTTTTTCTGGGACCAAAAGGCTCTCAGATGGAAATGAATGTCCTCATCTGAAATCTTGCTCCCTGCATTACTGCTGTAGAAGCAGCCATGTGCCCCAGGAGCTGCAGAAAATGCCTTGCTGGTCGAGACACCTGTAGGGTGAATGAGGAGGCCAGTGTGATAAGGGTCCTTGCCCTGTCCAGGGAAGGAAGGCTCTGGCCTTTTCTGTATCTAGCTCTGCGCCAATGAAGGTGAGGAGCTGAACAGGCTCTAGAACTGACTTTGAAAGATTCAGAAGGAAACCCAGAGAGGTAAGCAGTTGCTGAGTTATCTGTAGGTGTAACTTGACTTGGTCTGGGGACTGGCCTACTATGAGCCAGTCGTCCAGGTATGGAAGATGGCAATCCTTTGCCTTCTTAGAGAAGCAACTACTACTGCCAGGCATTTTGTGAACACCCTTGGAGCAGAGGTTAGACCTAAGGGCATTGCTCTGAACTGGTAATGGCCTGAGGGCAGCTCGAACCTGAGGTACTTTCAATGGGAACTTCTGATGAGAATATGGAAATAGGCATCCTTGAGGTCCAGGGAAACTAGCCAGTCCCTGGCCTTAGAGAGGGTAGAATTATTCCCAGAGTCACCATTTTGAATTTTGGTTTAAAAGGTGCTTGTTTAAGTATCTGAGATCCAGGATGGGCCGCCATTCTCCTGTTTTTTTGGGGTAAGGAAGTACCTGGAGTACAACCCTTTGCCCTGGTGTAGGGGTGGAACCCTTTCTACAGATCTGAGAGCCAGGAGGAAGAGACCTCTGCCTCTAGGGCAAGTGCCTCTGAGGGATTTGCAGGTGGAAGGATCTGGTTCTCAGCTTTGGGAATTTTTTGAAGCTGAGAACAAGTCCTGGTTACTACTTCCAGGACCCACTTGTCTGATGTTAGACACTTCCAGTCCTGGACAAAGTAGCCAGCCTGCCCCTACAGGTAGTGGAGAATCGACCCTGGCAAACCCATCAGGGTGCCTGTTTGGCAGGGGTTTTGGCTGAGGGGTGGAAGCAGGTCTTCTTGTACCCTTCTGCCTCTCCCTCTAAAGAACCTCCTCTGAGCATAGGCAGAAGAGGAGCCCTGGGCTTGGTAGAAGGCCTATGAAAGGCCTGCCCCTGCCCCTGGGATGCTGCCTCTGAGGAGTGGCCTGCCTTTCCTTGGCCTGTGCACTCCTATAGGTGGTCCTATATTTGTCCATTTTCTTCATGTAATTCTCTGTTTGCTCCCCAAACAGAGAATTACCCACAACAGGAAAATCCATGGCCTTAGTCTGGGTATCCTGTGACAGGCTAGTACATCTGAGCCAAGCCATTCTACAGTGCCACAGATGTAGCCATGACTCTAGATGACACATCATTGGAGTCCACTGCAGCACGGAATTGCACCTTGGATGCCTCAATACCATCAGCAGTCACCTGCTCCAGCTCCTTGGCAAGCTGGCCAGGGACCTGTTTGCTAAAGCCATGACAGTGTCCCATCTGGATTTCTGATACCTAGCAGTGTAGGCCATATAGTTGGCCTGTCTGAGTCCCAAGGATGCTGCCACGCATTGTTTCTTTGCCATGGCATCAATCCTCCTGGAGTCCTTGTCTGGGGTGTGAAGCCAAGGGAATATTTGCCTTATCACAGGCTGCAGCCTGCACTACTCCAACATGGCTGCATTGTTGTGTAGGAACTCCGTATCTGAGCCTGACAATGTATACCTCTTGTCCATTCTTTTATCCACAGGAGGTATAGTATTAGATGTCTTTAAAATCTTAAATGTCTGTTTCCCAAAAGATTTGTGTAGGGAATAGACAGCCTCCTAGACTCTGGGATATCCATCATTTCCACATAATCAGGCTCCTCCTGGTCATCCACAGCTTCTTCCATAGGAAGCTGGAGGGTTTCAACCACTTTTTATAAAACATGAAATGGGATGGGGACTCAGAAAGCCTAGGAGGAGACACTCCTAAAGGTCTGTCTGGGGAGATGTCCAGGTCAATGGGCACATCCAGACTTTCAAAACCACATTCACTTTCCTCATACTCCTCTTCCTCCTCCTCCGGGTGGAACCGCTGAATCAAGCGCCTCCTGATGGTGCCGGTTCGGTCGGAACCGGGAAAGTGACTGCACAATTTTTATCGCTTGGCTATTTCTTCAGCGATTGTAGAAGAAAGTTTTGGATCCACACCAGCTGATTTTTCCTTTCTTGTTCTCTTAGCCAGAACCCGACTCCTCAGAATCAGTTCTCCTTTTGCCCAAAGAAGTCTCGCCCTGGTCAAGGGCACTCCTTCTGGTTCGGTTTGAACCGAACCGGCTGGCCATCCGTTCAGCTGACTTTTTGGCCTCCTTTTCCTGAGCCTACCAACTCTCTTTTCTAGGTAGCTGCAGGAAATCTTTACAAATCTGGCACTCTGCATTGAGTGGTCAAATCCCAGACAGTAAACACAGGTGGTGTGGGGTCAGCCTTAGCAAAGACTTCCCCACACACTGCAGTGTTGAAACCCAGTGGGCCGGTTTTTCTTTTGGGTTTCTCAGACATTGTGCCAGTCCTAACCAAACTTACCCTTTTAATGGCAATCCGCCAGGCAAGACCCTCTTATCGGTTCCTGACCGTATTACGGGTCGTGGAAAAAACGTAATAAAATCTGTTTTTAGAACCGATAAGTACCGTAACCACACACTAAAAGTACAGATAAAGATTTTTAACAACTTGATCGGTTCAGACCAACCGATGAACCATTTACAAGTTCCACACAGAATGAAAATAATATAAACCTATCTAGTACTCACAAATACCACAGACAGAGACTGAACCGACAGGTTCTGGTTTAAGTCGGTCGAAAACCAAGAAAAGCGGTACTTTAACCAACAAATTGAACCGAGCAGAAGGAGAAATCTTCTGAGCGACTTGTTCAGTGAGGCGGAGTAAAGAATCTGATGGTTTGAGTTTAAACAGCAACAGACAGAGTCTCAACCGAGTTTCGAGCTCAGCGTCTCCATGCCTGGCATGGAAAGTTAACTTTTCATCTCCGCTGGCAGTTCAAGGTTGGGACTCACTGCCATTGTCAGAATACAGCAAGACTTCATGTTGTTTGAACAGTAAAATAAGAAACAAAAATTGTTCAGTATATCTATTTACAAATGCAGTACAAACAGAAAACAAAGTCCTTCATCTGAGGGTATCTCTAATTCCAAGTTTCAGTCTCTCTCAGCAAAAGATTGCTGCTCTTTTTAAGTCTTTGCCTGGTAATTAACTTCTGCATCCTCAGCTCATTAACGGACATCCTGTTTCTCATAAAATGTTTTAGAACTATAAATTTCTTGCAGGTGCAATAAAATAGACACCCCTGATGAAGGGCTTGAGGACCGAGCTCCTGGGCAAGACGTGGTCTCCATACATTGTGACAGCACTCTCTTTTGATGTCCAGCAGTAAAGCTTGCAAAGTTGGAATAAGTCAAGTTCTGTGGTCTTTCAGTCAGACTGCACTCCATTAGAAACAGTGCAACAAAATAGAACATGGTGTCCCAGAACTGACCTCCTGTTGACACCTCTGCAAAAGGTTATGCTGCATCTGAAGTTAACCCTTCGAGTTCCAAAAGCTTTTTGCAGTCATTTCAACAGTATAACTATATACATTTTCAAACCAAGGGATCCCAGTTTCACATAAGGATTCACATATATTTTTATAATCCGTAGATACGCAAGGGGAAGAAAAGACAGAAACAGCAAGTGAAGGCAGAGAGATAGCGTGAGGCAGAGAATCGTGAGACTGTCAGAGTGATCATTTCCTGGATCTCCTGAGAACATTTGATTGCACAACCAGACAGACAAGAGACAGAAAAGGAGAGGATAGAACAGATCCATGCATTTAACCCTTTCTGCATAACAAATAGGACAGTGCCTTATTCAATCCTGTCACATTCCAGTGCCTGCTGGGTTGTTGATGCCAGGTCTGGTTCCAGTGCTGATGCCAGGCTTGGGCCCTATGACCTGGCTCCAGTTCTGTCTCCCACCCGATTCAGTTCTGGTGCTGTCTCTAGCCCTGGGACCATTGTGGTGATGCTGCAGCCGTGTTCAGGAGTAAGGTGTCTATGACCCAAATCCCTCTAAGACTCTGCTTACGAGGAAGGGTTGAGAGGGACTAGTCTGACACCAACCTCATCATTTCTGAGGAGGTGATGATGACTGTTTCTTTAGCCTAGACTGTTCAGACCTAGGTCCTGTATCTGTGCCTCAGGAGGATCTTATTTTCCAGGCTTTGCTCAGAAATATGCTATCTGCTCTTAATTTCAAGCCTACTGCCATTGACCAGAGCAAACATCTTCCTCTGGAGTGGCTAAATGTTCCCAGTATCCCAGTCAATTTAGATCTTCATCGATGATATCTCTTGCAGCAGGTCACACTTATAGAACTTAGGAGCAGGTGCTGTTTCCAGCTGGAGGATTTTTCAAGCAGTCGACTAGTGATCGCTCTGATGCCACCACGTGTCATGTCTTGTGAGGTATAAATGTGAGTGGTCCCAGATGCTCCTCAGTTCTTTTCTGCTGTGACCTGCAAGTCTTCACAAATAATCCGAGTTTAGCTTCGGTTGACAAAGAAAAGAATACACATATACATTGCTTGGTGCGCCATTGTTCCAATTTGTTGAACCCTCCTCATGTCATTTACGGACCCTTTATTTCGTAAGTGTGCCTGTGGCCAGAGGATAGTGACCGAGGATCTTCACGAACTGTGTGTGAAGGGCCTGGGTCCTGAGCATGATACCTGTGCTTGTGTCCTGTGTCAATAATTTATTAAAGGCACCAAAATATCGGTGACTGCAACAGCTGACAGCATCTCATGAAGCAAAGTTGCCCTCCTGGAGAGGAATACCAGCCAGAGTCCCGTGGCTCTTCCGTCATAGTCTTCCGGCTCCCATCGTTCTTCATGGGACCCGATCAGAAGGGCTACTGGAGATAAGGAGAAACATAAATACTCTAGTGAGAGTAAACATTCTCCTTAGTCTAGTAAGAGTAAACATTCTCCCTAGTCTTCTCACTCTCGATGACCACTGTAACTTCTCAGTGGCCCAAGAGATACTTATGAACATGCAAAACTGCCAGCAGAACCAGACCTCGTGGTCTATCAAAGTCTGCTCGAGGTGCAACTAGCACCCTAGATTGCAGCTGCCTCAACCCCTCCCTATCTTCAGGACGCTCTCAGCACTAGTCTCCCATTCTCAGCACTGTTCACCCAGACCCTCCCTCGTTCCCTGTCCCATGCCCTTTAAAACTTCCCACTGTCTTACATGATATCACCCCTCTGGTAGGGCGTTCCACTTCAACACCACCTCTCAGTGAAGTAATGTCTCCTCATCTCTCTCCTAAATCTTTCTCTAATCTTAGTCCGTGCCCCTTGTGTCCTTACCTTTCATCAGCTTGAACAACCTGTCAGCACCGACTTTTTTATCCCTTCAAACACTTGAATGTTTCAATCATATCCCCATCCTTCTCTCTCTTCCAGGGTGTACATATTTAGCTCACATAGCCTGTCCTCGTAGGCTTTACCCTCCATCCCCATAACATTTTTGTCGCACTCCACTGCACCCCTCCAGCAGTTTTAATGTCCTTTTCAGATACGGGCCTCAGTACTGCACACAGTACTCCAAGTGCAGCCTTTTTTTTTTTCTAATTTACTATGCTTTTTCTTGCTGTGCCGGCCGTCGATTTCCACCCTGGTCATGGCGCCCCGGACTTCCACCACCCATATAGTCTGCATTCTCAGTCATCCCTGACTTACCCCAGAGGGTGGGGTCATGGCATTGCCTCCCCAAGTACAGTGCTGCGAAAATGTGTCTGGTTGGGAGAGCCGGCTAGGGGCTAATTGGAACAAAGCAGGGTTCTCAGAGGCGGCCGGCTGCAGCGATTTTTTTCATCCCTTGTGGGCTGGGGTGGGGACATGCAATGACATCCAGCATCTGCCCCGCCCCAGAGTTGAGTCAGAACTGGTGCTGTGCAGTGACCCAGCCTCCACCAGGTGTCGCTCATGCACTAAGCACGCACCACCTCACCCCTGGAGAAGGAGAGCAGTCCAAGGACGCTTAATCCTTCTCCCCAAGCCGGCCTCCAACGACCTGGGTCCATTCCTAAACCCGGTCACCGGCGTCGCAAGCAGAAATCCAACCGCTGCGCCAGTGGGTCAGCCCCTCCAAGTGCAGCCTGACCAATGACCTGTAGAGTGGCAGGATCACTTCCCGATGCCTGGACAAGAATGCCCTTGCAGTACTCCCCAACATCTTGTTAGCCTTAGCTGCGGTTTTCCTGCATTAAGCAGAGTTGTTCATGCTCCCGTTATCAACACGTCAAGGTCCTTCTCTTCCTCAGTGTCCCCAGCCTCACCCACCCAACCAATAGTCCCTTTTAGGTTCTTTGCCCTGAAATGCATAACCTTGCATTTCTTTGCATTAAGCCCAGCTGCCACCTCTCTGACCACCTCCAGTTTGGTTAGGTCCCCTTGTAGTTGTTTCCACCTGTCCACTTCATCAACTTCTGCCCTCATTTTAGTATCATCTGTGAATAGACTAATCCTGCTCCCAACTTCTTGTGAGATATCCAAAATGAATAGTTCAAACAGCACCAGACCAGGACAGAGCCTGAGGTACTCCACTGTCACTGGCCTAGGTGCTGAGAGTCCCCACCACCACCCATTGCTGCCTCCCTCAGCGAGTTCCCTATCCAGTTTGCCAGTTTTTCCCCACCCCTAACACTAGAGCATTCCTAGCTGCTCTTTCTGAGGCTGTGGCTCTCTCATGTTCCACTCCACCAATGATGTCCAGCCTTTCTCTTCCCACATGCTCGTTGATGGTTTCTTGGTCGATGGGCTCTGCAGGTTGTGCAAAACTGCAACTTCCACCATTGCCTGCACCATTGAGGGGACTTTATATAACCCCCATCGGTTTCTACTTGATCGTCGACGTATACCATCGACCCAGGGGACCAGCATTCTTCTATGCAGTCCATCCCTCTCTCATCAACAGGGTTCCCACCGACGGACTATACAACAGCATTGACGGCCATTTGCTACTGCTCCCAATGCCAGTCTCATTGATCATTCCTATAGGGTCAACAAAAGTAACCTATTACCACCAAAGCACTTCAACTGACCATGGTGGATGTTCACCAGTTGGTTAACACTGTTTCGATCTGACCAAGAAAAATACTCCTCAGGTACTGGAGCTACTTCTGCTCTATTGCGGTGCCTTCTAGACACTCCTCTGCATCTAGAACTGCTAGTGCTTCACCAGCTTCCTGGACCCTTCCCAAGATATCGAAATGGAAGATCCTTATTTGTAGGCGTGGGAACAGGAGGATCAGGATGACGGTATGGAGCAACAGGAACTTTCTCCTTCTCGGCTTCTTTGCGTCCTCCTTAGTGGAAGAGCCAGTTCGAACCTTCCTTGTTCCCCTCCAGATGACCCAACATTTGCAGACATTATGCAACATCTTCAGAAAACCTTTGATTTCAAGACTCCTCACAAGACGTCTAGGCTTAAACTTGCAGTTATTTGGGCCTACCAGAAAGTTCTTCTCAATCAGTCAATCATTCAGACTTTATTTAACCAGGCAGTTACATCGTTGAGCAAGCTCATATGCAAGATGGTCCTGGGCACAGAAGACAAATTCATTTACAGTATTTAGCATAATTTCATAACACAACAGACACTAAAACAGATTATTTTTAAGTCACGAGATCATTAGGTAACTGGAGCAAGACTTAGATAACGAGGGCTATATACATATACAGGCAGTGCATCATACTGTATATGGGTTAGGAGACAGTGGAGGACAAAGGGAGGAGAGGATGGCAAAGACGAGAAGGACAGAGAGAGAGGGCAAAGACACATGAGGGAAGGGGCAGCCCTGTTAGGGTAGAGGCCCCCAGATGGGTTGCCACAGGAAGAATGGAGGGGGTAGTTACACCCTTTATTAGAGGCATACGAGGACGCTATTGCAACGGCATGGCAACAACCTTTTAACATTCCATCCACTCCTAGAAAGGCTGATTGAACATATCAAGCCCCAATGGAACATCCCTATTTTTCCTCTCCCGCTGGCTGACTCAGTGGTGATAAATGTGGCTCAGGACAGGTTAGTAAGACCAAAGCATCTCAGTGCCCAGCCTCCAGATAAGGAATCCGTAAGCAGGATGCAATGGGGAAACAAATGTTTTCTTCGACCACCATGACACTAAGAATACTTAATTACATGTGTCACCTCCTCAAATATTAAGAGGAATTATGGAAGTCCACTTGAGCCTCAGTACAAGCCCTCCCGGACAGAGTTCCTAAGGAAGAACTTACCCACACTATTAAGATTGCTGCAGCAGTTGGTTGGCATCTTCTTCACGCAGCCTATGATACTGTTGACTCTTCAGTTCAAGCGCTTCCACTGCCGAATTTGTCTAAGGAGGCATTCATGGCTAAGAGTCTCTGGTTTTGCTCCTGATGTCCAGTATTCCATTTTGAATACAACCTTCAAATGTCATCAACTATTTGGATCCCAAACTCAGGAGATTTTGAAGTCCTTCAGACCTCCGTCGAACTTTGCAGTCAGTGAAGTCCCTCTATCAAACCCAGACAAAACCCTAATATAGAGGAAATTATTGGGGCCTGCCAACAGACAAAGGACTGCAGCTAAGCAGCTTTATAAGAGCAAAACTACAGTCTCCCTACCAGGACCCAGGCCTGCCCTAAAAACATCTTGGCCCACCCTCTCTGGCCCTCAGCAGGGTCATCCCACAGCCTGAGTCGCCCCCAAGCCTGTGAGCCTTGGCCACAGCCCATGGAGGTGGGGCAAATTTCTCTGTATGAACAGGGTTGGCAAAGCATAACATCAGATGCCTGGGTCCTACAATTGGTAAAGTCAGGTCATATTTTAGACTTGACAGCCACACCTACAGATATGCCACCAACTCTGTTTACCCCCCCACCCCTGATCATGAGGAAGTCCTAGCAATGGAAAGTCAAGCCCTTTTAACCACAAAGGCAATCAAACTGGTCCCCTTCCTCAACAGGGCAAGGAATTCTACTCCCATTTCTTCCTCATCCCAAAATGGACTAGATATCTCAGACCCATTCTAGATCTCAGAAAGTTAAACTGTACATGGAATGCAAAACATTTTGGATAGTTACTTTGCAGACTCTTCTGCCTCTGCTGAACGAGGGCAACTGGCCCTGTTCCCTAGACATGAAGGATGCATACCTTCATATAATGATACATCCCGCACACAGACGGTTCCTCTGCTTCTGCTTTGACCAACATTATCAGTTCTGAGCCCTTCGTTTTGGTTTGGCCTTGCTTTGTTCCCAGGGTTTTCACAAAATGTCTTACAGTGGTAGCGACCGCCTCAGGTGGTCAGACCACTGTCTTTCCCTGCCTGGACGATTGGTTACTCAAAGCCTCGTCCATGCCTCAACTGGCCATACCACTCTCCCAAACTCTCGAGATGTTCACGTTTCTGGGAATCACATTCAACATACCAAAATTCAAGATGGATTATATACAGCATCTCCAGTACATCAGGGTTGTACTGGACACTTCAGTAACTCTCGCTTTCCTACCCCAAGACTGGGAGGAAAAATAATCAATCGAGCATCATACCTGTGCAACAACAGATACATTACAGCAAAAGGATAACTAAGGTTATTGAGACACATAGCGGCTACCATCCTGACAGTCCCTTACGCCTACTTACACATGTGGATATTGCAATGGACCCTAAAAGTACAGTGGGACCAAGAACACACAAACTAGAAGGAACAGTATTAGTCTCGACCCCTGCAATACAGGTTCTTCAGTGGTGGCAGAACAGACACAACCCGTTAAAAAGCGCACCATTTCAACAATCAATTCCACACCTTACTCTAATTACCAATGCCTCGTTTCTAAGCTGGGGAGCTCACCTGAACAATCTCCAAACCCAAGGAAGAAGAAGAATCAGCATTTATATGCGCTTTTCAACAGTGTATCCCAAACCACTTTACAAGCAATGCTAGACTGGTAGTGAAGTGACTGAATGTGTAGTAGCAGCCATATCACACATCAGCACCCACACACAGCCTGGACAATTTCATGAACCAGTTTATGGAAGGGAATGTTGGCCAGGACACTGGGAATGTCCACTACTCTTTGTGAAGAGTGCCCTGGAGTTTTTTACTTCCACCTGGACACCCACCAGGACAACACCAGGATGGGTAGAAGGGACCTCGGTTTAACGTCTCATCCAAAGGACGGCACACCCCAGCAGTACAGCACCCCCTAATACTGCACTTCTGATGCCAGCATTTTAGGTGCAAGTCCAATCCCAGTATGGGATGAGAACCCAAGACCTTCTGGTCCAGAGGCGGATGTGCTACCAACTGAGCCACACTGACACAAGAATATGGTGCCTAGAGGAAGCGATCTCCACATTGATATGCTGTAGATGAGGGCAGTTCTCTATGCCCTATGAGTATTCGAGACTTTCCTAATGGAGGAATGTCTCCAGTTTCAGACAGACAACTCCACAGTAGTTCATTATTTGAACAAACAAGGAGGCACACATTCCTACCCCTTGTTCAGGAGGCTATGAGAATATGGTATTGGGCAACTCAACACAAATTACATCTGATAGCTGTTCATATCCCTGCTGTTCATGTCCCTGGATACAAGAACACTCTTGCAGATGTACTCAGCTGCTCAAAGACAAGACCACATGAATGGGAGTTACTCCAAGAAGTGGTCGAGGATCTCTTTCTTTGTTGGGGTCTTCCTGAACTAGATCTGTTCTCGCTTCTCTGCTCAATGCAAACTGCCTCATTACTGCTCAATAGAGCCAGGACCTGGGGTTGTGCCACTAGACGATTTTCTTTTTCATGGACAGGAAAATTTCTTCACGCTTTCCTCCATTTCCTCTCATTCAGAAGGTTCTCATCAAACTTATCAGAGACCAAGCCATCATGATTCTCATATAGCGCCTCTTTGGCCAAGACAAGTCTGGGTTCTGCTACTACAACAGTTATCAATACAGGAACCTCTTCCTCTGACCACGTCGCACCCTTCTCACCCAAGTGCAAGGGCGTTCTCCATCCCAGTCTTCGATCCCTACACCTGCATGCTCAGCTCCTGAAGATATAGTACTATCTAGGTACCAAGTCTCTCCTTAGGTAGCAGAGGTCTTGAGAGCAGCTTGCAAGCCTTCCAGCAGGTTCACATATGCTATGTAGTGGAAATGATTCTATGCTATGAAGTGGAAATGATGCTCTATATGGGCCTACGGAACAAATGGTAGACCCTTACACTTGTCCCTACAATGTGTTACTTGCTCTTCCTTTCAGATAGGGATTATTCTTCCTTAAAGTGCGTCTGTATGCAATCTCGTCTTTTCATGTCCAGGTTGAAAACCATCCTCTAACTCAACTGGAGGTAATGAAAACTTTTCTAAGAGGAATTCTCCACTTAAACCTCCCTATATGAGATCTTCTTCCCACCGATCTGAACTTCATACTAGAAAACTTACATTGCCGCCAATTGAGCTAGCGGCTATGTGTGATTTGGAAGTATCTTCATGAAAAACTATTTTTTAGTTGCCATTACATCAGCTAGATGTATATCAGCACTACAAACCCTTATGTGTAAGGAACCTTATTTGAATTTTCATAAAGACAGAGTGTGTTATGAATGAATCCTAATTTTCATCCAAAGATGGTGTCAGAGTTTACCCTAAATCAAACCATCCACCTACCAATTTATTATGCTGAATCCTCTAGTCCAGGGAAGCATTGCTTCACGCCTGCACTCACTCCACTGCCATAATATCCTCTCTATATTAGGGAGTGACCTCAAGTATATAGGCATTTTTCAGGCTAGATGTGTTGCTGAACTACTGTACTTGCTAATTAGTTAAGCCTAATTTACTGCGATCTGTACTAACTGGGTGCATTGGCACTCTCAGCTATTGTTCTTGTTGTTGTACCTGTATCTCTATAACACTTGTGCTGCTGCTGTATTGTACTGTAATTTTCTGTGTGTCATCCAATGTTGTGTACACCTTTTACCCCCTCTCCCGGACACATCTGGAATCGAGCAGTACTCTGCTCACTATGCCTTCCTGGTGAAACTCTTAAATAAATAAATATATTGGATGTACATAGAATTTTGAGGTATTACCTATTAGGAACAAAAGAAAAGTGCCATATAGCGCAACTCTTATTTCCTTCACCCCAGGAAAAGAGGGCAAATCGGTTTACAAAGCAGTGCTGGTCCAATTGGTTGGCTAACTGCATCATTTTCTGTTATAAAACATATGATAAACCCCTTCTGGGTGTGGTGAAACCTCATTCTACATGCGGATGTTGACCTCAACAGCATGCTTTAGGGTGTGTCTGCTATGGAAAATTTGGCGGGTCAACGGGCCAGAGGTTCATACTTTCACCAAACATTATAGTCTGGACATAGCTTCCAAAAGAAGGATAAATCTTGACCATGCAGTATTAAAAGGCCTGCTGTCCTAATAATTTTCCTTTTATATATCTTTGCTTTCCTTCACCCAGCTTTTCCTCCCAACTACTGGGGACTCATTCCTATAAATGTGACCTGCTGCAAGAGATATCCTCAATGAAGACAGTACAATTGTGTAAGCACTTACCGTAACAGTAGATCTTCTAGAGAATCTCATGCAGCAGGTCATGCTGCCCTCCCTCCATCCTCCTTGCTTGGCGTCTAGAGGGAAACTTGCTCCAGCTCTCTGATTCTCTGAGATGCATTCCTATTTTTCCCCTCAGTTCACCTGGGAAATGTTTTTACAACAATTAGTGACATGTGGTCACTAGCAGGGAAAACAACTGAGGAGCATCTGGGACCGCTCACATTTATAACTCACAGGACATGACATGTGGTGTTGTCATGGGTGGTTCCTAGTCAACTGCTTGAAAAATCCTCTGGCTGGAAACAATGCCTCAGCTACAAGTTCCTATAAGTGTGACCTGCTGCAAAGATTCTCTCAAAGAGCAGTCCATAAGGGGACTGCCCCCAGTGTCACCTGATGGGACGCCAGCGTGACACTATAAAGGACAGTCCCCATGCTCGCCTCTACAGTCTTTTTCCTCCACCAACCTGTCAGCTGTACCCTCACGGAGAACTTTGCTTCAGTCGACCACCATTTTTCAGCTAACTTTTTTTATTTTCTTTATCTCACAGTATTATATTCGATATTGCACATATTCTGTCATATTGCCCAAGAAGTGCGATAAGTGCGGTGTTTAAATCTCTGCACGGGGACGACTACTCCCACTGCGTCTCTGCCTAGGCCTCAAACACCGGGTCCAGGATGGCTCGATTTTCCTATCCTTCAACAGGGCCACACGTAGTCAGACGCCAAAGTTCTCAAAACCATCTGCTCAAGAAGCACCTGGCTTCCATGGAAAAGAGCTGCGGGAACATTCTTTCTCTCCCACTACTGAGCGAAAGGAGACTGAGAAGTGCCAGGATTGAGATTGGTCCCCTCTGTGCAGCACCGCCAGACTGAAGAAGTGGTCTCATGGGAGGCATCAGCTTGATAAGTACCCCTACTGCCCAGTCTCCGTCCGCCTCAGCAGACTGATCCGGGTCACCCTCCCGCCATAGTCAGAGAGCAGAAGGGTTGATCTTCCTTGTCAATCTTCACCATTCATTACTGATTGGGTGTAAGCCAGAGGCGCACACCGCCACGTGAGTTTTGTGTTTTTCCAGAGAAGTCGGCCGATGGCACCGCCCCCAAGCGTGGCCGCCTCACCCTGATTCACGAGGGGCAGCCGTTGGGTGCCGCAGACTTCCTCCATCCCAGTTCTGTTTTCTCCGCCATCGAGGCTGCACCTGCTGCATGGAGTTGGAAAGTTTACTCGCGCCACTAGGCCATTTTATCGAAGTTCGATGCCTTGTTATCTCCTGCATCCTGGTTTGTTTCAACATCGTCTGTCCGTAAGACCATTTCATTTATTATTTTTCGATGACGCGGAGCTTTTCTGTTTTAAAGAGTTATTTTCGCATCATGTCTGGTTCGGGAGCTAAACGTAAGTCGAGCGGGCCATGCCCTATCGTCGGTGCTCTGTGGCGGCATTTTTCCATTCGGACCGCATGATGTCTGCCTTCGGTGCCTGGGACCCAGCCATGATATGGATAAATGCGATGCCTGTTCTCGATGGACTGCCATGTTCTCGAAGTCCGCGTGTTCAAAATCGGCAAAGTTCGCCAACTTTTGAGAACGATGCCGGGCCTCCCAGGCCAGATCTTTAGACCCTTCCTCTGGGCCCCTCCCAGGCCTATATGGTCTGAGAGGAGGCCTCCTCATCTTCAAGTCTTGCCGAGGAGGAGGCCTCTTTCAGTGTTGGGGACGCCATGGTCCCTTCTGGGCAGCGTGGGGACACCACCTCGGCAGTCACCTCTTCAGAGGTGCAGGCTCCCCAGTGTTGTTGCTTGCAGTTGCGGGTCCAGCATGGCGGACCCTCAATACTGCTTTCCGACACCGTTCGGATCCTGGCGCCAGTGATTGGCGGGCGCCATTTTGGCTCGGGGTGCTGTTGGCAGTGCGCGGGCCTGATCAACTCCATTGGCAGCACAGTGTCCGGACCCCAGCGCCAAGCGCGTGCCGGGACCAGCAGGAGCTGTGGCAGGTCGGGCCGGTTCGGTGTTGTGTGCGGTGCGTCAACGCCAAAAGGCACCGTGGGTGGCACCAGCGCCGTTCAGTGTCACCGTTTCTCAGGGGACTCCTGGGGTGGCCAGTGTCGAGGTCCTTCTGGTCGGCTCTTCCTGGAAGTGCGACTCAGGCGTGGACCTCGTCCTGGCTCCCCTGAATCCCGAGAGTCGGAGTCTTCTGGGGACGTGGCAGGTGGCCCAGTGCACTCATTCCTCAATCTCCACAACAGTATTCCTCTGAGGACCCCAGGCCGGAGGTGGCCTGGGGTCCCTGGGGGACTGGCGTTGGAATTGGGGGGTCTGTTCTCCCAGAAGGAGCTGTGGCAGCTGCCATCCCGGTGCTGCTGTGCCTCCCTCGGGGAATTGGGGGCCCTGTCTTCGGGGCTCCTTGGGAGAACCCCGGATTGGTGGGCTGTGTCACTGGTGTCGAGGAGGAGGCATACTCAGAGTCTGAGGGGTTGAGGGGCCGGGGTGAGGTACACGAGTTCCACCTGCTACCCTGGGATGCAGGTAGAGCTGTAGTGCCAAGCCCGCCCCTACCTTCTAGGGCTCGAGGGACCCTCCGTGGTGGTGCTGTGGGCTGCCCTTCTGGATCCATGTAGCCCCCAGTACATCACAAAGGAGGACTCCTTCCAGGCTGTTCCAAGGTTCCACATCCCCAGGTTCCATTCTGTGACCTGGTATGTTATCCGGGACCCTGCCAGCTCTGGCTCCATTCCCGGATTCCACAGCCTTAGCAGAGGTAAGTTACCACTTGTAGGTGCCCTTCTCCTGTTCCTCTGCAGCCACCCCCTCTTTCCCAGGCCATGTCGGTCCTACTGGTCCTTTATCCTGGGAGACGCTCAGGGCACTAGCGGTGGCCTTCCCCTCATGTGTTAGATATATGCATGAGCGGGTGTTTTGCCTATCCTCACCGCCACAGGAGTCCTCTGGCATTTGAGTTCCCCATCCTCCTCGGGAGGAAGAGGAATCCTCTGCTCACCTCTCTTCTGGATGCTGATTTCACGGAATATCAGCGCTTCCTTTGAGGATGGTTGGGGACCTCCGTATCTCTATGTTAAGCGAGACAATACTGGCGGGAGGCAGCGTGAATTCCTCAGTGAATTCAGTGCCCAACATCTGGTGGTGCCATCCTGACCTGTTCCTTTTCAGGAAGCATCTCCCTTTCCTAGCAGTCTCCAGCCGACCTTATCCCAGCCCCAGTAGACTGCAGGAGGAGTATTGTGCACCATCAAGTCCCTAGGTTCTCTTCCCAACCCGCCTTTGGGATTGGTGTCCCTAGAGACTCATTCCAGGTGCCATCTAGCGCATGACTGACCGCCGGACTCAGATTCTCTACAATTTGACCCGGTTGGGCGAAGAGTGTTCTCTTCCTCTCATGCGATGTTAGTGTCGCATCACATGAGACTCACCACGTGGCCTACAACAGGCATCTATGGTCGATGCTGTCTCAGCTTCTAGCATCAATGCCTGACATGGCACATCTAGACAGGCCATTGCCCTCTCTGCTATAGGCCTGGAGCTGGCAAGGCAAGGGCATCTTACAACACCAATGAGGTGACTTCCAGGCTTGCAGTGACAGTGATCTCCATTAGGCGGATGGCATGGCTTCATCTATCAAGATTGTCACCCCAGGCCCGGGGGATGATTTGTCTCACTTCCAAGGGGTCTGTCTTTTTCCACCAGGGCTAGGGAGGCTTCTGCAGGGCTTCCTCCTCTCCTCATCTCCGGGGACACCTCCTAGCTCTCCTCGGCCTTAGGCTTCTCATTTAATTAACCTAAGGTCTCTCCTTCTGTTTTCCACCAGCAGGAGGTTGAGGTCTTGTTCCCTCAGGGTTTCTCTTGTTCCCCTTGGTGGGGCTTGGCACTCCAAGCAGTAATGAATGGTGAAGATTGACAAGGGAAGATATGAAAATTACATACCTACCGTAATTCTTGATCTTCTCTGTATCTCACATCATTACTGATACACGCCCACCTTCCCCTCAAGGACCTCCTACTTGGGTGTCTCCTCCCTGCTCATTCCGCCCCTCTTTTCTTTGGCCTTTAAGCCAAAAATCTTTATTTTCCATTCTTCTCCGGACGGATCCAATTTCCTGAGGGAAAGGGGAACAGTAGGATTTATCTCTATCCTGAGGGAACTCTTTCGATTGCCCCTAGGGGTGACCTCTTGGCTCATTCTTAGCCATGTTGTTCAGTTCACAGTTAAAGAGACCGTGCCTTGAATGGTTTGGTTCCTCTTTCTAGATCCCTATGGCATTCTCAGTCTCCTATTGTGTCAGCTTCTACTGGTTTAATGCTGTCCTGACACTACAATTACCTTGAGCTGGTGAGCTTTTGCCTTGCCTTCAGGAATCCGATTGAGTTCCCTCTGTCCTTCATGTAAAGGTGCCCTCTGTAGGGCTTCAAACACCCTCCCACACACATCTGTGTTAGCACTTAACAAGGTGCTAGTGGGCTTCCTTCCCTTCCTAGTTGGGCACCCTCCTTTCGGACAGATTTTCTGCCTTGGCAGTCTGTGAGCTCTCACCTAGAGTTTAAGAGGTTGGGGATGGCAGGAGGCGTAGAGAATCTGCCTTTTGAGTCCAAGCTGTGCAAGCAGTTTGGTTGAACCTTCTTTAGTTTTATCAAGTTGATCCTTGCTCCCTTTGTTTTTGGTTCCGAGCTTGTAAGCCTTTAAACCAATCTCTCAATTGGCAGAGTTCTCTCCTCCCAACATCTCTCTTTCTCTTTTCTCTCTTCTTCTTCCTTCTTCTTTCTCTCCTTTGTCTGTGCCTCCTTGGAGCTACCCCAGAAGTGAGACCCTGTGGTCCCTTAGGGTAGGCATTCCTTTTCTGTCCTCTACCGGCTTATTCCTTTTTCAGTTTATATCCTTTCCTTTTCTCTCCCTCGGCTCTCTTGCCTCGCTCTGTTTTCTTGTCCTTATTTAGCCTCTCCAAGTAACAGAACTGGGATGGAGGAGGAGTCTGTGGCACCTAACGGCCTCCCTCGCATCATGCGATGCATCACTCTGCGGCGCCAACTTCTCTGGGGGAATAACTCCTGTGGTGGTGCATGCCTCAGGCTTACACCAATCAGTAATGAATGGTGAAGATACAAGAGAAGATCAAAATTACGGTAGGCATGAATTTTCATTTCCTCTCAGGAGGGTACCACTTCTGGGCCTGTGGTCAGCACACACCGCCAGTAAGTCACCCTCTGTTTCTTCTGAAGAGCGCTTGGCCCTGGTCGATAAGCTGGACTCCAGCTTTTCTGCCATCCGCCCAATCTCAACCGATAAGTCGGACACTTGCTCCCCGACACCTGCTCAGTCACAGTTGATCGGTTGGTCGCTAGCTCACCTGACGACCATACTGCCAAGGCTCTCCCGTTGGATTCAGTGGACTTCCCGATGGCGATCAGAGTCATTTGCCACACCCAGCTTCTTCCCTCGAGGGTTCGCCTCCAGGGACTGTCTTCCTCTGACTCAACATGACTCCCTGCTCTCTTGATTCCCTGCAGGAGCAGTACGGTGTCTTTTGGGATTTCTTCCCCTATGTTGGGCTTATTGCTTACTGGTCTTCTGCTGTTCCAGCGGACCTGTCGGCAGGGGTCACCTCTCTCTCTCTTCCCCCCTTGCACATGATAGACTAGCCTTCAGACTCTTTGGTCCCAATGATGCCTGATCCTCTGACACCGGATATCATTGGGGAACCCTTACCTTGGAGCTCCTCACTGGTCGACGCCTTTCCTGACCTGGTGATGGCTGAAGTACCAGTCAACCTCCCACCACTTGATGGCTCTGCAGGTGCCTACCTACTCCTCAGGCTTCGATGCCTGAGCTGCCACCAGGCCCCTCTGGGATCCCAACTCCTCAAGGCCTGCCGTCGGGCCCATCTGCTCCCAATGGTCCCTTGTCTCCACCTCCTATGGGACCTGTTGCCCCTCCTTCGGTGGGCACAGTCCCCGGCTACCTCCACTGTAATACTCCTTTTACCTGGTGCCAGGGTATCCGTTGCCATGTTACCCACCATCTGCCTATGCGACTGGGTACCCATTGCAGGGCAGTTTTTCGTACAACCCACAGGCTACTCCTTGAGCTATCATTACTCTGGCTACTCCTCTATCCTCGAGTCGGGTACCCAGGGTTACAGCCTCCTCCACCACCTCTGCCTCCTCCTGCCTTGCAGCCTCAGGCTCAGAAAAGTCACAGACTGACACCCCAGGGTCTATTCCTCTTGGTGGAAGGATGCACAGTCTCAACTGTTGCGGGAGTTGGCTCATCCGGAGCCTACATCGATCCCTACACCGGCCCCAAAGGCGGTTCCAGAACCTATGCCCACTGACCCCGGTCATTGGATAGGGGAGTCTGCCAGGCACCCTTTCAGGGCATTACCTGATGGCAAACCCACAGAGGAGGCATCAGACAAGGTCTCTTCACCCAGAAGACTGATATCTTTGGACTTGGAATCGGATTCCGACTCTTGGCGAGTTCGAGATCCCATTCCTTTGTTTGCTGATCTGCTCGGTCCATTCAGGCCCCTTGTGGCTGGGCTACTCAGGAGCTGGATCAAAAAGAAAAAGGCTCACTGAGCACTTGAATATTTTGGATGTGGACCCTTACCCATCCCTCCTTGGACAGGGCCACATGAGGACTTGACATCCACCATCTGGCAGCAGCCATCCTCTATCCTTGTGGTCTCCAAGAAGGCTGACAGGACCTATCATCCCGGGAATGGATTTTTCACTTCACTATGCAGCCCATAGCAGACTCCATAGTGATCACTGCAGCCACGACAGATCAGCCAAGCCAAGCATCTTGGTGCCTCTCCGCCAGACAAGGAGTCTAAACAAATGGACCAATATGGCACCAAAATGTACGCTTCTTCCACTTGTGCCTTAAGGTCTTTGAACTACATGATTTTCTTCCAGAAATCTTCCCTGATAGACCTCGAATCAGAGCTTCGGCCATTCCAGATCAGGATCTCAGGGACAGACTTCTTAAGAAGGTTAGACTTAGTAAGTCTTCCTGCTGCCATGCACTCTGATGCCACATACAACTGTGTGCTCAGTGGCACACAGCATGCCTTGGGCGTTTGCCATAGAGAGGCTTCCATGGAATCTGCTTGGTGAACTTGGCACCAGATGTCCAATCCACTCTCCTGGACATCCCTTTCCGGGACTTCGTCCTGTTTTGGGGTTCGAAAGGACATCATTACAGAGCTTCAGGATAATGGTTGATTCCTTGAGATGTCCTGCCCCCTATCACTCCAACTTCAAACCCAAGCAACCTTTTGCTGTCAACAATGAAAAAGGAACAAGCAGCCCCCGGCCCGACATCAGAGCAAACATCATGCCACAGGCTCTGGGGCGCCACCCACCAGCCAAATCCCATAGAGCAGTGAGGCCATCAGCCAGTCCTCCCTCTACCTCCTGACTTAGGGACTCCCCACCTCCTCCAGATCTGCCAATGGAGCCGGTGGGGGGAAGATCGTCCTCCACCTCACAGAGTGAGAGGTGATCACCTCAGATGCTTGGGTGTTGCAGATGATCACAAGAGGACACTCAGTAGAGTTCCAGGACGGGCCTCTGGACAACCCTCTGGTCAGGTCTCATTTCCCATCAAGCCACTTCCAGTGGCATGGAAAGAAATTCAGGCTCTTCTTTCCATTTCTGCCACAGAGCCAGTTCCTCTGGTGCAGGAAGGAAGAGGTATTGCTCCCACTCTTTCTGGTGCCCAAAAGATGGGAGATCTAAGAGCCATCTTGGATCTCAGCCTGTTGAACCTCTTTGTCTAGTGCAAGAGGTTCCATGTTGACCTCCAGGGACTCTTACCCCTGCTCCTCAAGGATCAGTGGCTTTGTTCGCTGGACATGCAGGATGCTTACCTGCACATCCCTATCCTCCTGGCCCACTGCCACTTCCTCAGGTTTGTGTTTCAGGGGAACCATTTAGTTCAAGGCTCTCCCTTTGGTCTGTCTTCAGCATATCTGGTTTTGCTAAGTGCCTAGCAGTAGTGGCAGCAGCCTTACGCTGCAGGGGATCTATGTGTTCCCATACCTGGATGACTGGCTTCTGTTAGCCCTTTCTCACAGCAGTCTGAGGGGAGTGTCTCTCCTTCACCCTGGACCTGTTTTCACATCTTGGCATTATGGTGAACTACCCCAAGTTCAACCTTTAGCCCTCCCAGTGCCTGCAGTTTATTGGAGCGGTACTGGACATGGTCCAGGGCAGGGTCTTCCTTCCTTCCTTCAGACAGAGCGGACACCCTGAAACTACAGGCTTTTTCTATAGCCAGCTCTTGTTGGATTACAGCTTGTTCTGTTCTTTGGCTGTTGGGTTTATGGCAGCAGTTATTCCACAGTGCCGCTGGCCCAACTGCACATGAGGGTGACCCACTGGATGCCCAGGGTTCAATGGGATCAAAGCTTGGACGACCTGGATCATAGAGTCATGGCCTCCAACAGCATGATGAGGGATCTGCTTTGGTGACAGAAGCTGTCCAGCCTCTCCCAGGGGTCCCTTTTCAACCCCTCCTTCCATGACCCTCACGTCCGGACACCTCGGGTCACGGTTGGGAAGCCCACCTGGGAGACCACCAAACCCAGGGGAAGTGGTTCCATCTGGAAATTCGCCTGCACATCAACATTCTGGAGCTGAGAGTGGTGCTCTGTGCTCTCCAGGCGTTTCAGACCCTCTTATGTCTGGGAACACTCCTGGTCCAGACCGACTATACTACCATGGTCTGGTACACAAACAGGAGGCACCGCTCATACCTCCTCTGCAGGGAGGGATGCAGGTGTGGTACTGGGCAGTTCAGCACAATCTGCACTTGACAGCAGTCCACGTCTTGGGTGTCCACAATGTCCTAGTGGACAGTCTCAGCCGCACCACGGCGCCGGCTCATGAGTGGGAAGTAAAGCAAGATGTGATAGAAAGTCTGTTTGACTAGTGAGGCTGTCCAGAACTGGACCTTTTGCCTTTCCATCCAACGAAAACTACCCAATTTTTGCTCGCTTGTTCCCCGGCATGGTGTTTTCTGGTGAGATGTGCTGTCACTTTGTTGGACAGGGAGGTTTCTGTACATCTTCCTCCTTCCCAGTTCTGCAGAAAGTCTTGCTGAAGCTTCAGCGGAGGGTGCACACATGATTCTCATTGCCCCGTGGCCTCGGCAGATCTGGTTCCCCCTGTTGCAACAGCTAGTGCTGGAACCTCAAGTACCTCTATCTCTCCTGCATGACCTCCCACGCAGGATCAGGGCAACCTGGTGCATCCAGGCCTCAGATCTCTCCACCTGCATGTTGGCACCTCCTGATGTAGTGGTGTCACATTTCGGGGTATCCTTCTGAGTAGCTCAAGTTTTGTTGGAAGCCAGAAATCTCCACCAGAACTCCAGTATGCTGTGAAGTACAAGAGGTGCACTATCAGGCGACTGCCAGGATCTGGACCACTTTTTGTACCCAAGCACCAGGTCCTCGAGTACCTCTTGCATCTTTCTTTATTTGGGCCTCATCTATTCCTCACTGAAGGTCCACCTCTCAGCAATATCTGCCTGCCACCTTCCAGTGGATGGCAAGAATGTTGCCCAGTTGAGGTCTCCAAACCTTCCTTAAGGGATCCTCCACTTGAAACCTCCGGTCTGTAGCGTGGCTCCCCTAGGATTTGAACTTTATTTTAAAGGAAGCTTACATTGCCCCTTTGAGCTGGCTGCAAGCTGTGATATGCACCATTTGTCTTGGAAAGCACTGTTTTAGTTGCCATTACCTCAGCTCAAGAATTTCCGAGCTTCGGACCTCGTTGTAGGAGCCTTATTTAATTTTCCACAGAGACAGGGTGGCTCTCAGGACTAACCCTTCTTTTCTTCTGAAGGTGGTATCCAAGGTGACATTAAACCAGGATATCCAACTGCCAACTGATTATCCTGCATGCTCCAACAGGGAGATCACCTTCTGCAAACCCTAGATGTGCACAGGGTCTTGCGTTATTACATTCTCGAACAAAAGAGGTGCACAAGTTTGCTCAGTTGTTTGTTTCCTTTGCACCCAAACATCAGGGCATAGCTGTCTCCAAGCAATGCCTTTCCAAGTGGTTGGCTAACTGCACCATTTTCATTTACCAGGAGTATGAGAAACCTCTTCCGGGAAGGTCAAAGGGTATTCAACCCAGTGCATGGCTGCCAATACTGCCTTCCTTAGAAATGTGTCTGCCTCTGACATTTGTGCTGCGTCCACATGGAGTACCATCCATACTTTCATGAAGCATTACAGTCTGGACATTGCCTCTAGACACAGGGCTGGCTTTGGACTGGCCATCCTTCAGGGCCTATTGTCTAGTCTGTGTCCTGCTTTGCAGACCCTTCCACCTACAGGACATCAGTCTCTGACTGTTCCTTCGACTGCTTGGAATTCAGTCCTATGTTGTAATGACTTACTGCAGGAACCTTCTCAAGTAAGATATAGCAGTTCGTAAGAACTTACCATAAAAGTAGATCTTTGAAGAGGTTCCTGCAGTAAGTCATATTTTCCCTCCCACCTTCCCCCAGCTTTTGCTTATTCTTTCCTTTCCCGGGTGCTCTTCAGCAGCTCAGGGCTCATGGAGTTTTCTCCTTTCTCCCGTTTACCTTTCTGAGGTCTTCCGTCGGGAGAACTGGAGGGTGGTATGGGGACCACCTTTATATAGTGTCACACTGACATCCCATTTTGCTGTGTGATCCTAATGCCAGGGGCACAGTTCTGAGTTGTAATGACCTACTGCAGGAACCTCTCTCGAAGATCTACTGTTACGGTAAGTTCTTATGTAACTGTTATTCCTTACGCAACTGTACTTTCCTCCTATTCCTCCTGTATCTAATGTAGACTGGAGTAGGCCTGCTACAGTAGCATCTGTTTGTAAGCAGGCCAACAAGAAATACACTGCCTTAATATAGGTCAATATGTGTTTCGCAGCTCATAGCTGATGTCATTGTTATCCTTCCTGAGAATGACAAGGCCGTACTCTGCCACAAATTCACTGCCCATCCTGTTAACAAAGAGTCATGCAAGATTGACACTGGGCAAACGTGCATATGTTCCAGCTACTTTAGGCATGAGAATTACCAGCTACACAGGGCATTTTCTAAGTACAAGTATACCCTCTGGAGCAAGCTTAAGTCCCTGGCAGAGTCCCTACTAGATTCTTAGGCTAAACAACAGCTTCTGCTGACTGTCAAACAAGGTACAGAGTCCAACAGTCACCAGCTCAAGGCCTGGGATGCCTGTGATGTTGCCTCTCTCTGCCACAGCAGGAATTTACATCAGAAAGTATTCCTAGCTGCAGACATCTTGTTTTCCCAACAACAGGTGATTAACGTTTGACAGAACTTGCCTGTTTGGACAGCATATATAGAGAAGTCTCTCCAGGCATCTCACAAAACTAGGACAACCCTTAAGTCTTCCAGGTGAGTTCTTGCTAACCCTCAAGGGGCAAAGGACATGGTTTCTTTCAGAACAAGCAGTCCTTTTGTGGAAAAGGCAAGTGAGCCTCAAGCAAAGTTCTGCCTCAGAAAAGACACAGCAGAAGGCACAGGCAACAAAAGAACCTAGACAAAATATTATTCTGACTCACACCATACTGAGTCCCAGCAGTCACCAGCTTAAGGCCGCCATGGATGCCTTTGATTCTGCATTTTGCTCTGCTGCGCGGCCATTTGCTTCAGGCAGCACTCTTAGCTGCAGATATCTGACTTTTCTTAAGACATCCAACAACAGGTTATGAATGTTCCATTTGATGGAACTTACCTGTTCAGACAGCAGGTAGAGCAGTCTTTGAGGTGTCTCAGAAAACATGAATGACCTTCCAGGCCAGTCCCTGTTAACCCTCAAAAGGCAAAGGATGTGGTTTCTTTCAGAATAAGCAGTCCTTTCAGTAAAAAGACAGTGGACCCCAAAACAGAATTCCCGCCTCTCCAGCCTCAAAAAGGCGCAGCTGAAGGCACAGGCACTTGAAGCACCCAGTGCCACCCTCTGAAACTCCATCCTGATCCTGCCTCTGCTGCCCAGGCAGACCTCGCCTCCCAATGGTGGGAACCTGACCCAATTTTACTATCAGTGGGAGTACATTACAGTGGACAAGTGGGTCCTCAGGATCGTCTAGGAGAGGTATTCCTGGATTTCACAGAACACCCTCCAGACTATCCACCCAGAAGGTATCCCTTCATCATCTCGTATTTCAGAGCTTCTGTCTACAATAGGTTGTGGGCTTTCTGAGCAGCAAGACTGTGGAAATAGTGCCAGAGTCAGAGTGGAACACTGGCTTCTACTCTCACTACTTCTTAGTACCAAAATATCAGGAGCGTGTGTCCCATTCTCGACACAGAAATCTTACCAAATTAATGGGCGATAAGAATTCAGAATGATTTCTCCAAGCCAGCAAAGAGATCTCGAGGTGCTATGCACCTTATCTCTCACCACGCTGGCAACCGGGTTCAGGAATGAGCTTGTGTTGCCAGGGTTTGGCTGGGGAGGGGAGAGGATTGAGTATCCGATGGACTGCTCTCCCCTCCTGGCGTGGGAAATGCTGTCTGCTCACTTGGCTACCATCTGATGGAGGCTGGGTGGCAGCACCAGAGTTGGAGCAGCACCAGAAGAAAGACCCACGGTTACATAGTGTGTGTGTGTGTGTGTATGCGCACCTCCACACACCTACATATGTAGCAAGGAGAAATTAGTGGAAAATGGCACTTATAGCCTATATTACTCCTGTCTGGACAGGCTCTCTTGCCTCATACCATATCTATAACACTAGGATACATAATTGACAGTATCATCAGAACTGGAACACCAGTGACTCTGGGAAGCCTGAACCCTGCATGCACATCAGAGTTACCTGCTGAGATCTACAGAAAAGTCGCTCTTTGGTACACCCAAATGTACCACTAAGATGGGTGAACAAGCATTTCTGATGTTTGCCCCAAAGCTATGGAACTACTTTCCCTCCTGCCCTCTACTTCAGTCTTGACAGCTACCTCTCCCACCTTGCCCCCCTTCTACCTGCCTCAGCTGCCCCTTGCCCCCTCTCCTCCCCAGGCATTTCATGACTTTTATCCCTCTCTCCCCCCTTTAGAGCTCTTACCCTCCTCTCTACCCTTCGACAGCGGCCTTCCTGCCTGCATACCTCCCTCCTCACCCACAGCGCTTGTTTCTAAGATTGCCCTTGGCTGGTATGTCATGCTACCTAACATTTGGCACATTTTGAATTACTGAATTTCTAAGCCTCAGTCTCTTACTTCTTTTGTTGTGTAACTATATTATTATTATGTCGACCTTTGTATGTATGTATACCCCCATTCCTTGACGTGGAACCTTTGTAAACGAGCAGTTCCAGCTCAAAGGTATTGTAATCCTAGATTTCAATAAAATAAAAAAAAAAATAAAATTAACTGTCAGACACTACAAATCTCACCTGACATTTAAGAATGAGCTCCGTGCCTACCTCCCTGGTCTCCGACAGATACACGTGTGACCAAACCCCTTGGGCACACACCTAGCTTGCCTTCCTTAGCCTGTCCCTCCATAACCTAATTAGGCACTTCTCATTTTGCCCGACTATTTTGCTTTCCTTTTAGGCAGCTTAACTTATTAGACTGTAATGATAGATGTGAGGAGTCTCCCACTGCGAAACTGTCTGGAAGAATACTTAAGCAATTTATCCCTCCAGGTGTGGGTACACTGGAAGATTTTCCACGGCTGGTGTGATTAGGTCACAAAGGCGCAGCAGTGACCAAATCACACCAGTCGTAGTTAAGTCCCTCCAGTGTACCCACACCCTGGAGGGATAAATTATTATACAATGCCGAATGTTGTTTCTTTAATGTTTTTAACTATGTTCTAACTGACTGAAGTCCCTACACTTGAAAGAGGAGGTAATTTTGTAAACAATTTCCTACGGTGTTTTAGCGAAATGACAAGAACAAATCGCGGCAGCTTCATTTGAAGTAGAAAGCGACTGGATTCGCATATGATGTAAGGTTGGCTGGCAACTCTTCCAGTGGGTACACTGGAGGATTTATCACAGTGGTAATTGTGCCAGCCAACCAATCAGGATGCAGGATTTGGGACATTGGATTTACCACATTGTAATATACTATTTACTTTGCTTTGTCTGGCTTATACATATAGCTGACCTCAAGTCTGTATTTGTTTCCTCTGTGTCACTGAAATGCTGAACATAAGCCTAATCTCCTGATTTCAGGTATTATGTGTCTGTCTCCATTGTAATGTGTTTGACCAAGTCTGCATTGTGTACCTGCCTCCATTGTAATGTATTTTAGCTATGTCTGTAACTCTCCTGAGTCGTGCCTGAAAATAGGCAATTTCATTATCTAGAGCACTTACCCAGTAATCAAAACTAAACTAAATAAATAAAATAAATGAATACTGAAGCCTGCCTTGTCTGCCCTCGCTGGCCCACTGACTCTCCATATCTGGATGCGGGAATTCCAGATGGGGAGAATGGCCCGACTGGGGGAGGAGAATCCATGGGGGATGTGAGGCTCTGTGGACTGGGGATGCAGTTGCTGGGAGGGGCACGCAGGGACAAGGCTAAACAGCCACCTGTGACGCACCCGGAGGATAAAAATCACTATAGAAAAAAAGAATGATTTCTCTTGGATCTCTGCTTGTCTTCCTGACCTCAGGATTGGTTAGCTTCCCTGGATATGCAGGATGCATATCATCACATACTGGTACACCTCAGTCTCCACATGTAATCCCTAGGTGGCGCTATCCTATGGGCTACTCCCTGCCTGTGTGACTAGCACAGGTTGAGGGCCTGAGTTCAGTGAACAGGTGCCTCCACATGGAGGAATGGTTTTGGGTAGCGTATCTGCATTGGTATAGCCCTCCAGGATGCTGTAACCCCCACCAACCCTGGGTACCCAGTATGGAAAACGGACTAGCCTGTAGTGTTGCCCGATAGGCCGGAGTTGCAGTTGTTGTTGGGGCCCTTAAGAAAGAAACAATTAACATGCACTCAACCCAAATATTTGTAATCGGAGCGGATGGCTCTGTCTGTTACAAGAAACCCAAACAAGCAAATTCAGATGACATGATGATTGTAGCTTAGGTTGCAGGGAGCGACCCTGTTTGTACTCATGCTACCCAGACCAGGAGGATGATCCGACAACATGAGACCTGTGCAGAGATTTCGTGAAGCATGAGGGAGAGTTCCCTCATGGTCCTCGCCGAAATTATTGGTCTTCGGATGCAGGAAAAACAGACGACGCAACCACCTATCAAGAGGACTTCAAGAATATCCAGGCTTGGCTCTCCCAACAGAAGCTGGTCCTCAACCGAGAAAAAACTCAGGCTATGTTATTCAGCTCATCAGCAAAATACGTGCCTCTCCAGTTCCTCTGCAAATCGACTGCGCAGATGGTACCTCCTTCTCACCGTGACCTCCTCAAATATCTCGGTGATGCTGACCACCCTCAACTGGACCTGGGGAGCCACATCCACAGCGCCTGGCAGAGGCGAAACTGCAAGCTGGAGCTGGCCTATAGGGCTAGATACAACCTTACCCCAGAGGCTCATCTGGCTCTTGCCAGAGTAGTATTATTCCTTCCCTCAGCTATGGTCTTCACCTATTCGCCGCACCTCAAAGGCCTCCTTACTAAGTGGAACATGACATACAACAACATCTGCGTTTGCACTGGCTGCCCCCCCATCTCACCCATTACTGCGAACTGTCACGATAAGTTAGGTTGGCTATCCCGACCAATCACCTAAACTTTGGCATAGGGTGCTTTGTGAGCAAGGTGATCAGCACCGGCACCCCCAGGGACTGGCTCAGCTTCTTTCCCCAGCTGACATCTCATCCTACCTCCTGAGATCCTGGGGCCGGGGCTACTAAATGTCACCCTCCACCTGCACCCTTATGGGTGACAGGGGCTTCGCAGCTCATGGCCTCAGGCTCTGGAACTCCCTACCCGAGCAGGTCCGCTTACCGCCCCTTCCGAATAAGCGCCTTTGGTCCTCCCTGTGGGAGCATCTCAAGCTGGCTTCATGCTGTGAATGCCTAAAGCCCCTTAGCACGAAGTCCTGGACGTCACAAGCCAGGTGGTACACTACTCCTGAACCACAACCTGAACTAATGCACTATTATATTGTCTAATGTTTTGTTGACCCAATGCAGCTACCTACTGTTGTTCTACTGACTATGTACCTAATCGTAAAATGTATACTACACCTGTCTTGTTGACTCCTTGTACCTAACCACAAAATGTATATGTATTTTCTCACCGCTATGCTGTATTGATGTACCCTGTTATACCTGTTGTACTCTCCCGGGTCGTTCCTGAAAATAGGCATATAACTTGTCTAGTGTACCTGCCTGGTAAACAAAAAGCTAAATAAATAAATAACTGGTTCAAACACTCTCCAAACATGCAAGAACGGACATCTTGTAGTAGTAAGTAGTAAATCATTTTTATTCATAAGAATAAAGGATACATTTAATTGAGCAGAGCTCGTTTCAATGAAGTTGCATATCAAAACACAAAGACAAAGTTACACATTAATACAGCACATAAACACACGTTTACACAGTACATTGTAAAACAATAAAATAAATCAAAAACAAAAAAAAAAACAAAGTGCTAGCAATTGTTACTAGTTGTAATATTGTTTGGTCCAGATGTGCATCATTTTATTAATTCTGCATTAAAATTGGTCAGCCGCACAAACACTTGACAAATTAAACACATTTATATTTAAGACTTGTCCTCTCTGGTCCTTCCAGCTAGCTTGCAGACTGATTCTCACTTTCCAGCTTGACTGCTGCTTGAACTCCTGCTGCTGAGACCCCAACGTGGGCTGGCTGGACACCTTGGACCCGTGGACTAACAGCTGAAAAGGTCTGGGCCTGGCAGGCCTAACCTCTGGGAGCTGGCAAGCTCCCCAGAGGCACACACACACTGAACTCCTGGGCATATCTAATCTAACTGAAGATCCTGAGCAGTTGCCCCTTTTATATGGGGCTGAGTTCCAGAGATACCATTGGCTGCCTAAACTGTCCTGAACAGTTTCATTTGATCATTTTTGGCACCTAGATTTTGTCCCCAGATAATTCCCCATAAGTCTCTGGCAATGTCCCACAAGTCCCTTTGTTAAATCCTGGCCGCTGGCTGGTTGAAAGGCACAAAGATGGTGGCTGCAATTAAAGTTTAGGCAGTCTTTGTCATTGTCCCCATAAATTAAACCTCTGGTGCAGCCAGCAGTTTAACTTTTATTTAATAATGTCCCCACTGTTTTGTACCCACAACAGTTCTCTCAAACAAGTCCACTTTTGATTTAATGAAGTACACCCTCAGGAGACGTTGTTCCTGTAACACAGTGCCCCTAGAAACACTGCCAATGGCTCATGAATATTCATGAGGGCTTCACCGCCTGACCTTTGCCCCTCAGCCTTTAGGCGTCTGCCTGTTTATTTAAAACACTTTTCTCCTATTTTGTGAGTGTCCCGGTGCCTCTCTTAACTTAGCATGGCACTGGGAACCACGGAGAGACACCTCCCAACTATTTGACTGCAGCAGCAGCTGGATGCATAGTGCTTCTTTACAATAGTGTGGCGGCAGCCTGGGAAAACATGCCGACTGCTGCGCGGTTAGATTTTATGAGCCCATGAGGCCTCAGCTACCTAAAGGGAACACTTGGAGACATTGGGAGATGGCAGAATGCCATGAAGGTAGCGAGGATTCGCGGCAGCGGAGAACACCCAGAGGCATTTAAGGTAAGCCCCCCAAATGGGGCGTGCTACACCCAGATACCTTTGCTTTGTCATGCTGGGGCAGCATTACCAGTTCCGAGTCCTACCCTTTGGGCTTTCCCTGGTGCCTCAGGTCTTTACAAATTGCTTGGTTGATTGCCAGTCCATTCAAGTAGGAGACAGAAATGAAAATTATGTACCTACCGTAATTTCTGATCTTTCTGTGTTTCTTCACCATTCATCACCTTTGGATAATGTGACCCTGAGTGAGCTTTTTATTTTTTTGGCTGGGCGGAGTCAACGCACCATTGGCACCGCCCTCGAGGCAGACGCACTCACGTGGCACTTGTGGGTTGTCCATTAGGTGTTATCAACCCCACCATCCCACCAGTTCTGAGTCGCTGTAGAGTAAGAAAGGGTTGGAGGGAGGGACAAGGGAGTCCAAGGGACAGATGAAGGAAAGATATACAAACTAAAAGGAGAAATAAATGACTGAGAGGAAAGAAAGAGAGTTGGAAGTCTAAGGGGATTGGGAAGGGCCCCAATCTCTGGAAGTAGAAGAGGAGGAGGGAGGGAAGAATTAGAACTAAGGATGTAGGGGACCTACCTGAACCCTTGACCTGTCTCCAGATTGTATAGAGAACTGGAGGGAGTAGCCAGAAGGCTACACTGCAAGAATTCAAGGCACAGAATCACTGGCAATAAACTTAAACATAAGCAGAAGCGGCTATTCTGGAAGAATAGACAGGATACAGGGCTGTACTCTCCCAAACCAAATTTGGAGGTAAGAAACAAGTTTCTTAAATTAATTTGAGGGTTGAGTCATAAGGACAAGAATAAGGAGAATAGCTGAAAGGAGAGAGGGAAAGAAGGGAGGGCAACCACCAACCCCCACCCCACAGGGGTGGAGCCGAGGCACTGAGGGAGAAGTGCCCTCTCCCGATCCTTCTCCTCTGACAGAATGGGAATCCCCTGTGTGCCCAAGATCACCCTGCTCCTGACCAGTGGAAAGGAAGGGGGGGACACACAGAGGAGGGACCCAGAGACTGAGGCCCCAGGGGATGGAGGGCGGAATTGGATGAATGGTGAAAATACACAGAAAGATTAGGAATTATGGTAGGTACTTAATTTTCATATTTTATCTGTGTCAATCTTCACCATTCATCACCTTTAAGTGATACAGCCCTCCCCAAAGGGGTCCTGGACCCAAAAGGACCAAGTCCCTAGCTCTCAGTGGGTGGCACACTGGGAGAGAGAACTTCATGGGTCTGCAGAGGCCTGAGACTGGGAGAGTGAGGCAGGGGACCCCCAGACAGGGAGGTTGCCCTGACAGATGTCGCCTCACCCCGTGGGAGAAAAATGGGTTCTCTGCTATGCGGAGAATCCGCCCACGCCAGGCCAAGGGTGACAACCGGGAGATGAGGCCATGCCGTCCGCCTAGTGCAGATCGCTATCCCTACAACCATGGAAGCTACCTCCTTGGTGTGGTAAGATGCCCTCGCTTGGTGCCTTGCTAGCTCCAGGCCACGCGCAGAGTGTGCAATGGCTTGTCTGGTTACCTCCGAATCAGGCATAGAGGCTAGAGTTGACCTAGCCTGGACCACAGGAACCTATAATAGGTAGCATAGTGGGCCTGATGTGCAGAAATTGAAAGAAGCAACCATGCGGTAGAAAGTCCTCCTCCCCAGAAGTCAAAATCCATGGAATCTGCATCTGGGGCCTGTCATGGTGAAGTGCACAAGCCCATCGGGAGCATCCAGCTGTGCAGTCCTTTCTGAGGGTGAGGCAAATTACCTGGAGACTCCAGGGGCACACACTCTGGCGGAGATCCCTAGGGCTGGGACTCCGGAAAAGGGTCTCTGCCAGAAATGCAGTGATGCCTACCAAAAAGGAGCAGACTTGGGGGCACCACAAGGGTGTCTGCACTGAAATCGTCTAGGAAGGTGCACGTCGAGTGCTCCGGATTGTGCTGAGTGGGTGGGGTGACGTGTGGGTCCTCCAACATCCTCACGAAACGCTAATACTCTGCGAGATCAGCAGCAGGGAGATGGATAGGGGCCTCCTCCAAAAAGAGGAGGATGAGGATGAGGATGTGGAGGACCTCGTAGATTCAGTGGCTGGTTGCTCAGGGGAGGTTGGAACAGCTGCCTGTCCATGGCCCTGACATATGAAGGGTAGTGAGCAGCCACAGCCCTGAATTGCTCCCAGGACAGAGGTCCACTAGGGCCAAGAATGCCTGGGAGAGCAGGAGAAGGAGACAGAGGAGTGGGGACGAGGCCAATGGCAGAGGCACCATCCTCTGTCCAGGCAAAAGGTGCACCAGGGGCCTCATGGGTAAAAGGGCTCCGAAGACCCTACAGCCGACAGCTGATCAACCATACCAGAACTACCTAGGCTGTGCCCTGAAAATCACCCCTGTGAGGTGACGGGACTGTGGATTCCAAAAGGACAGTCCCTACCCTCCAAAGACCAGGGCTGTCGAGGAGACCGAGAGAGCAGGACGAGGGTCTGCGCTACAACTCTTCTCGAACCCAGAAGGTCCTCAGAAAAAGGGTCACCGCATCGAACCCCTGACCCCTTGATCCTCTCGGAGTCCAAAAGAGCCCTCCTCCTTGCTGGAGACCAGCCTAGGCAGCTGACACCCCAGTCCGTCCCCTCAAGGGACCACCCAGGAAGTAACACCCTCCCTCCTGTGGGTGCTCTGATGGGCCCTAAGTTGGGTGATCCAGGCACACCACTTGAGGGGGTACCACAACTGAGGGGCAGAAAACCCTCCAAGCCCAGGCTGCAGAGCAACAGTGGCCTGCATCACTGCTTGCTGGTCAGCACCCTGACCCTGGACATGGGGCAACTGCCCACCCCCTCAGAGGGGGTCTGGCTGCGGTCAGTTGAGGAAACTACTAGGAGCCCACGGGCCACCAGCTCCAAAGAGTCGGACAACCTGTCCGAATCAGACTCCAACCCAAGGAGGTAGAGACCAAAGGCCGATGCCAGACTGTACGCTGGCGCCTACAGCCATCTGGACAGAAGGGATACCAGTCCAGGTGTTCGCACCAGAGCCGCGCCAACATCTCCAGTCGCACCGCAAACAGTGTCCAAAGAAGACACAGCCCAGAGGGCGGCAGCAGAAGAGACGCCAATGCTCGCCACTGTGCCATCCCGCCCACGGCTCCACAAGTGGTGCCAAGATCAGGGACAGCACTGACGATGGCCCTGACAGTTCCTCGGCACCACTAATGGCACTAGAGATGATGACACCCCCAACGGTGCTGTGTTGTCGCCGGCAGAAACAGTCGAAGACGGCCCCATAGAACCTCCCACGGTGCCGCCAGCACCACTGGTGCTGCGAACTGCGCCGAAAGTAGAGACGGCACTGAGCAACGGACCGGCGCAACCTTGTGCGATCAGAGCCCTCGGCGCCGCAAACAGCACCGAGGCTCAAGACGGCGCCGATGACGGCGCCAAGGACTGTACCACCCAGGCTTCTCAGCCTGAGGAAACAACACCAGGGAGCCTTCACCCCCAAGGGACAGTTGCCAGTGCGGTTCCTCCCATCCGCCTCCCGGGGAACAGACTGGGCCTCCTGCACCACGGAAGGGCTTCTGCAATGGCAAGGCTACTAGGAGCAGAAGCCCTCCTCATGGTCTATATAAAGCCAGGAGAGGACCCAGAGAAGAGGCTGAGAGACCATGTCTTGGCCCAATGAGTGCGTGCCCATCCCTGAAAGTCAGCGGAGCTCATCTAACATTCAACGCGCATTGCTTGATGACACAGTGGTCCAGGGAGAAGCAGGCATTGTACACTAATCCATGTTGTGAAGCAGGCCAAGACACATGAGGAACGGTCATGTTGGTCGGTGACGGAGTATTTACGCTGCATGGGCACCCGTCGCAAGGGGCCGCCCTGCTGAAGATTTCTTGCCCCGACCGAGATGTGACCCACGGTTAAACAAGCTAAGCAAGATCCGACATCGTTGAGAAAATAAAGAAAAGGAACAGTCCTACCAGCGGCGCTGAGTGGAGGCGATAACAGAACCAGCAGGAGTCAAAACTTATTACGGCATCGACAACGGCTTTTCAAAAGAGTAGACCTCTTGTGCAGCAGCAGCAGTTCCTCATGAGGTGCCACCTCTACAGTGGTAGAGGGAGATCTAAGAATTGTGGGAGGGGCAGGGTTGACAACACCTAACAGCCAACCCGCAGTGCCACACAGTGCATCAGCCTCGAGGGCGGCACAGATGGTGCATCAACTGTGCCCATCCACAAAATAAATAAAAGCTCCTTTAGGGTCGTGACCTCCGGCCACATTACCTAAAGGTGATGAATGGTGAAGATTGACACAGATAAGATCAAGCAGTGGCCACTGCCTCTCAGTTTCTCTCCTTAATGGGAGTTCTGCTAAATCTGAAAAAGTCTCAGCTCCAACCCTTGTAGCATTTGCATAGGAGCTCTCCTGGATACAGTCAATGCCCAGGCCTTCCTTCCAGAGAGCAGGCTGCAGGGGATCCTACAGACGGAATGCTACATCGTGAATGCACAATTGTGCAAGCCCACTCCATGTAACGCATGCTGGGTCTAATAGCCTTCTCAGTGCCCCGCACAGCTGCATTTGAGAAGGCTCAGTGGATGCTCAGTGCACAGTGGTCACAAGCATCACACCTTCAAACCTACCCATTCAGTTACCAAGACCCTGTGTGGTCAGTCACATGGTGTGCAGTGAAGACAGTCCTCCCAGGGCCTTCCTCTCGCAGCTGGAGCCTCAGGTGACTCTCACCATGGATGCCTCCCTGTTGGGATGGATGGACATGCTGTCTGGGTCTCGAAACACAAGGTGTCTGGGACCTGTCAGAGACTCACCTCATCAGTGTGTTGTAGATGTGGGCTGTTTCTTACGGCCTGAATGCTCTATTGTCATGTACTAAATCAGCAAACATAAAGGAGCACACTCTTACCCCTCTGCAGAGAGGTAGTGAGAGTGTTAGAATGGTGTCTGGAGCAGGGCATCCTGCTACAGGCAGTTTATCTGCCAGAAGTCCAGAATTCTCTGGCAGACAAGCTCAGCTGAAGAGAAACTGATCCTCACAAGTGGTCAGTAGCTCCAGATGTTGTGATATCATTGTTCAATGAGTGGGATACCCCAGAGGTGAACCTTTTGCACCCATTCAATGCCAAACTGCCTCAATTCTGCTACAGAAATCCAGGTTATGGCATTTTCTGTCAGGATGCATTTAGATTGCAATAGCAAAATCTGTTTCTATATGCATTCCCACCAGTCCCTCTAGTGCCGAGGGTATTACTCAAACTGGAGGTGCATAGAGCAAGATGTTACTAGTTGGCCCCTGCTGGCCTCAGCATATTTGGTTTCATGTTGAACAGACTGTCTATCAGCAAACTGAGGATTCTCCCGTTCAGGACAGACTTGCTGACTTGGGGGCACCTGGACATCCCAACCTGCGCTCCTTTCATCTTCAGGCCTGGCTCCTAAAGAGATAGAAATTAACAGGTACAAGGTATCTCAGAGGGTCACTGAAATACTTTTGGTTGCTTGTAAGCCTTCCACTAGGAAAACTTACACAGCCAAGTAAAAAGATTTTCCATTTGGTTCTCCTTTAGATGCCCTTCTGACAAAGTTCTGGAGTACTTGCTGGGCCTTTCCGATGTTGGCCTACGGTATCCCACAGTGAAGATCCACCTGTGTGCTATATCTACATATCACAAGCCCATTGGTACTCTCTACCTGCACAGCTGCCACTGTTTAGAGATTCCTTAAGAGCATTTTGCACTGGCCAGTGGTAGGGTAGGCTAAGGCGTTGAATGCTGCCACCTCATGCCATGCTGGTGACTCGTGTTAGGAAACAAGCACAGGTTGCCAGGGATTGGGAGGGTGGGAGAGGATCGCGTCCGGGGACTGCTCTCCTCTCCCTGGAAGGGTGGCCAGTCATCTTGGGCCATGACTTCCACCAGATGGAGGCCTGGGGTTGTGCAGGCACAAGTGCTCGATTGGTGGGGCTGTGGATCTCCAGGATGTGCACACCTCCATGTGCACAGATGATGTGATGCCACAGCAGGGGCAGAGGAAAGAAAATGGAAAACTGCATCCGAGGGTTGGATGCGCTCTTGCCCATCTACATTGGACCCACACTACCATCCGGATGCCTGGAGTTACTGGATATGTGCTCTGGGGAGGAGGTCTGCCCCACAATGGGGAGAATCCATGAAAGATGCACTCTGGGTAAACCCGGGAGGTGGGATCAGAATACGAAGGAGCTGCCCAAGAAGTAAAAGCTTTGTTGGGGAAGGAAAAGGGCATTTTGCACACAAGGCCTCCCATCAGGAAGTCGATGGCTGCCTGGGATATCAAGCTTGTGTTGGACATGCTCACTTGCAAACCTTTGAGCCTCTTGTGACCTGTGAACTGAAGTTCTTAACTTGGAAAGTAGCCTTTCTAGTGGCAATTACTTTGCTCGCGAATGTCTGAAATCGATGCCTTGGTCATAAACCCTCCATATACTGTTTTTCCAGAAGGACAAAGTAGTCCTCTACAAGCACCCCAAGCTACTACTGAAAGTGGTGTCAGAGTTCCATGTTTTTTATACTTCATCTTTATTTTCACCATATATGATTACAATCATATCATTGTTTCCATTTTTATATAACATAGAAACTTAAGCCTAAGTTCAACAAGCTCATTCCTCTTTCTTATCTTTCTTAATATTATTTTATCTATTCTATACAAATGCATTGTACCCTTCAATGAATCATGAATGTTGCCCTTGTATCCATTTTTTCTCAGCCCTCAGACCTAGTCTCCCCTATCCAACACGTCAGAGTTCCATCTTAACCAGCCACTGGTGTTGCCTGCCTACTTTGCAAACTGAGTGCAGTCTCCATTCTCTGGATGTTAAGAGGTCCTTAGTTTTTACCTAGGCAGACTAAGGACTTCAGGTAATCAAAACTGCACTTTGTCTATTTAATCCTAATTGGAATGGACAGCCTGCTACAATCAAGTGCATTTCTGCCTGGATTATGAACTGCCTGTGCCACTGCTATGCCATGGCTCTGGTCAAAACTGGAGGGCCAGATACATGCCCATTCCACCAGAGCAGTCACCACATCCCTGGCAGAGATTCATTCTGTACCTAATTAGGATATTTGCAGAGCTGCAACTTGGAGCAAACTGCACACTTTTAAGAGCTTTGCTGTGGATGTCCATTCAAGAAGCGTGCCATGTCATGTTTGCCAGGACAGTCCTGCATGGATTATTATCCTGTGTGAGCCCTTGACTCCTACTACTCTAGTCCATGGGAATTCTTGTCTGACCTTGCTACTCGGACCCACTAGTAGAAATCAGTGGTGAAGATTGATTCCTGAAAGATATGAAACTACTTACTGCACTGTAATTCTTAATATTTTAAGAGTATTTTCACCATTGATTCACTTGCCCACCCATTATCCCCAAGGCTCACTCTAATATGTTTTATTGGTCTTCACCTTTGTGCTTGGTTGGGCTGAAGACAGTGTTACTGGTTTGTTGACCCTTTTTACGTGGGTCACCAGGGCTATCTTATGCCTTAGGTTAAGTGCATAAATACTTCTGTTATGCTGCACCTCCTCGGTAAAAGGTACTAAGGCGCGGTCGATGGCTAGTGCTTAGGTAAGCCTGTGCCCACGAGCTAGTCTTGTGGTGCAACGCTTGTCTGCAGCTTAACGTGACACCAGCCCTCCTGAAAAGTTCAGGTTCCCGCAGGGTCCTAGTACTCCCTCTAAGACCCACTAGTGTGCCTTAATAGTAAAGATGATATTAGGAGATCAATAAGTATGGTGAGTACCTAATTTTCATTTCTACTCCAACTACTTCCTGGTACCAAAGAAATCAGGGCATGTGCCCCATTCTTGACCTTAGAAATCTGAACAAATACATGGATTGACAAAGCGTCTGGTTAATTTCTCTGGGATCTCTGCTTCCTTCTGAAACCTCAGGATTGGTTAGCTTCCTGGAAATGCAGGACACATATCAGCACATATTGGTAGACCCTAGCCACCACAAGTACCTTAGGTTCTTTGTGGAGGGCAACACTTACAGTTCAGAGTCATTCTCTTTGCTTTCCTTGTCACTGCAAGTTTTCCAAAGTACTTTGCAGTACTTGCAGTTCACCTCAGAAAGCTAGGATTACAAGTCTTCTCATATTTGGATGACTGTCTAATCTCGAGCCCATCCAGACAGGAGACAGAACAGGCAGTGGCCACTGCCTCTCACTTCCTAACATCAGTGGTATTCCTGCTGAACTCCTTAAAGTCTCAGCTGAAACCCTCCCAAGAACTACTGCTCATAGTAGCTGTTCTGGATCACGATCACACCTGGCCCGGGTCTTCCTCCCAGACAGTGGCCATGAGCAGTCTTACAGATGGAATGCTACATCATGGCAAGCAAGACTCTGCCAGCCCATTACATGCAGCACATGCTGGGATTAATAGCCTCCTCAGTGCCTCTGAAAAGGTTGCACATGAGGACAACTTGGTGGGTGATCATAGGCATCACACCTCAAAACTATCCCATTCAGGTGACCAAGCCCTGCTGAGGTCCCTGATGTGGTGGTCAGTGAAGGACAACCTCCTCCGGTTTCTTCTTCTCTCCACCAGTGCCAAGGTGACCCTCACCTGTGATGCCTCACTGCTGGGTGGGAGACCACTGCTAGGGCCTTCAGACACACGGTGTCTGGGACCCATCAGAAATGCATCTTCACATCAATATGCCGAAAATACGAGCAGTTCTGTTCAGTCTGAAAGCCTTAGTGGACTTGATCCAGCAGAAATACAGTTCTTCTCACATAGACAGCAAGTGTGTCATCTACTATATCAGCAAGCGAGGAGGAGCACACTTTTGCTCACTGCAGGGAGACAGTGAGAGTGTGGAAATGGTGCCTAGAGCAGGGAATTCTGCTCCAAGCAATCTATCTGCCAGGAGTCCAGAACACTCTGGCAGACAAGCTTAGTTGAACAGAGGCAGATCTCGTGAGTAGTCACTAACACCAGACATCATGAGATCACTGTTCGATGAGTGGGGCACCCCAGATGTGGAGCTTTTACTTCCTCATTATAAATTTGCGAAACCCTGGGTGATCATTGTTAGAATTTGGTGAGCTTTGACATCATGAAGACACACAAAATTAGTGCACAAGGCATTTATTAGCAGATATGCCAAATTACAGAAAAAGCACAATGCTTACCAATCCTGGGCCATCAGAGCAGTCCCCAACCTTACCAAGGGCTCTGGCACAACAAGACCTCAAAATAAGTCTCATGTTTATCTAGAAATCAGACCTTTGTTCAGCTTCCCTTATCTTACTCAGGAAATGGGAATGTGACCATACATGGTGTAGTCTGTGCTGTGTTAGCAGAACTGCAACACGTTCTCCTGGTATTCTGTAGCCGCTATGCTCCTCGCAGTCTAACCTTGGACACTATTCTTGTCCTTTCTGTCTCTGCACATTACATATGGCAAAACATATTACTCTCCCAGTCAGCAGTTTGTATTATTTCCCTAACTCAGCAGTTCTATATTGCTAGTAAGGTAGTAACATTCCATCAGTATGGCCTATCCTAAACTACAGTAGCCTATGCATTACTACTAGTAATATACTCTTTTGTGAATATAAGAATGACAAATCCCAAAGCCTTATGCTAACACCATTCAATGCTAAACTGCCTCAGTTCTGCTCCAGAAGTCAAGGACATTCGTTTTCTTTCAGGATGCATTCAGAGTGCGTGGACATTCCTCCGATCCCTTTCATCCAGAGAGTGCTATTCAGATTGGAGAGACACACGAGGACAATATGATCCTAGTGGCCTTACAGGTACACACATGGTTTCACTGTTAAATCGACTTTAGTCATGAAACCGAAGGTTCTGCCATTTATTGGATTTGTTGATTCGAGGTCAGCTGGTCCCATGCATCTAAATTGATATCTGAAGATATAGAAGTGAACAGATACAAAGTATCTCATAGAGTCTCTGAAATAATTTAGTTATATGTAAACCTACCAGAAAAGCATACACAGCAAAGTGAAAAGATTTTCTGTCTGATGCTCAAAACCTCAATGGACAATGTGAGGTGTCCACCTGATAAAGATCTGGTTTACCTGCCAGACCTTTCTGATGCTGGCCTGCAGTATTCCACAGTTAAGGTCCACCTGTGTGCTAGCTCAGCAGCCACAAGTTTGTAGGTACCTCTACCTGGCACAGCTGCCACTGTTCAAGATATTCCTCAAGGGTATTCTGCACACAAGCCTCCATCAGAAAGCCAGTATCTCCTTGGATATGAACCTTTTGCTGGATATGCTTTCACAAGACCTTTGAGCCTATTGTGACTTAAAGTTTCTCAGTTGGAAAGCAGCATTTCTGGTGGCTATCACCTCTACATGCACTGTATCTGAAATACATGCTTTGGTGACAAGAGCCTCCATATGCTGTTTCATACAGATAACATGTATCTCTGTACACATCCCAAGTTTCAGTCTAAGGTGGTGTCGAGGGTTCCATGTGAATCAGGCTATAATCCGGCCTACTTACTTTGCCAACTACCAGAATGAGAGAAAAGGACTGTCCACTCACTGGATGTTAAGAAGGCCCTTGGTTTTACCTGGACAGGACTAAGGACTTCAGATAGAACAGCTTTGTCTCTTTTGATCCTAACTGAAAGTGACAGCTTGTTGCAATCAAATGCATTTCTGCCCAGGTTGCAAATTGCCTTCACACTGCCATGCTATAGCTCAGGTTAAGCTGCAGGGCAAGGTATGTACCTGCTCTACCTGAGTGATTACCATTTCCCTGGCAGAAATGCACTCTCTGCCTATTGGAGAGAATTTGCAGAGCTGCAGCTTGATGTTCCTGCCAGGCAGCATGCCAACTTTGGCAGGACAGTTCTGAATGAATTACTACACTGAGTCAGCCCTGAACTCCAGCCTTCCTAGTCAGGGGACTTTCTCTGAGCTTCACCTCTGACCCACAAGTAGGAATCAATGGAAAAGATTAATTCTTGGAAGATATGAAAATTACATACTTAACTTGTTTGTTCATCTTCCAGAGTATTTTCACCATTGGTTACCACACCCACCACCATCCCTGGACTCATGCCAGTATTGTTATGTTGTGTCTTCACCTTTGTACTTGGTTTCAGCTGTGAAGACATTGTTGACTGGGTTTGGTGGCCTTTCTTACACAGGCCACCAGGGCTATTTATGCCCTTAGGTTCGTTTAAGGTTACTCGGGTTCATGCTGCTCACCAACTCAGTGTAAAGGCACAGAGGCAGTTGGGGGCTGGTGCTGCTGTGTACCAGTGGGCATGTGCAGTGAAGCACACACAGAGCCTTCGTATGTCACCAGCTCCCACCAGAAAGTTATTGCTCTCTTGGGGTCATAGCACCTCTCGTTTAGCCCACAAAATGATGATCAATGGTGTACATATTCTGGAAGATAGAAACATAGACAATGTATGCAGAAAAAGGCCAGGCATCCATCTAGTCTGCCCAGAGTTCCCTATCTGCCCTGGAACTTATTGTCCATGCTGGGTTTATTCCTTCCTGGTCCACCACCCCCGCTCTCCTTCCTACTGCCACTGACCTGAGCAACCACCAGACCCTTCAGTTTGTCACAGCCATGCTTGAAACCATTTAGAGTCTTGGCGTCCACCACCTCTGCTAACAGACTGTTCCAGGGCTCCACTACTCTATCTGTAAATAGAACTTCCTCACTTCCGTCTTAAACCTTCTCCATGCCAGTTGCCCCTTGTGACCTCTGGTTCTTGAATCTAGATTCATACTAATTACGAGTAAGTATGTAATTTTCATTTTCCCCTACTGTAGCAACTCTTGGCAGAGAATTCTGTTAGTTTTACAGACAGAATTTCTAAAATTTGTTTCCATAAAGGTTTTATCCTCCAGGGCTGACTGGACAGCTGTTCAGCCCTGTCCCAGATGCCATAGGCCATCCTACTGCCTCTCTGCTTCTGGGACGTATTCCTCCCACAGATTCCCCCTGTGGCATGGCCGGGGTGAGCCATCTCTCCCACCCGCAACTTTCATCCAGAAGTCCCTAATCCCATCGGAGCAGCTGAGTGGGCTGTGGCACCTCAGGCAGGGCTTCATGAAGCCCAGTCCCCTCCCTTTCCACCTGTTTTCTCTCAACCTGGAGCTGGCACAGCACGGAGGTGCATGCCGGAGGCGACATGTGCTCAGAACTGCTCCTCCTTCCACTGACCTAGACATCCGTCTGGCCACCCTGAACATCAGTGCTACCACGAAGCCTCCACCTGGGGCAGCCAAGAGCCAGGAAGGTGAACCACTCCCCATCCATGAAAGAAGAGCTGCCTGTCAGCTGCTCATTCCTTCTTTCAGCTCCCCCTTGCCAACCCCTAGCAACCCGAGCTAGTTCCCAAACTCTGGCCCCAATGTGGCACAAGGTAAAGTCATTCACGTAAGCAATAAGACATGGCTGGGTGTTTGTAGTACTAAGATACCCGCACACCAGAGGCATAGTTAGGCACGAGACAGCAGGGTTAAGTACCTTCAGCTTCTGGGTGCGAGGTGTATCTCAATACTACCAACACCCAGCCATGTCTTATTGCTTATATAAAATTGGCCTATAGGTAACTTTGAAAAAAGAACAAAAAAGGACTTCTAGACCCAGTGGGCATGCAGGTCAACAAAATTCAACAAACAAAAAATTCTAAAATTTATCAAAGTCACAAAAAAATACTAAAATGTTGTTAAATAATGTAAAATAGTCCTTCCATAGATGTTTTCACCTGTCAGTCATCTGTCTTTCTTACACTCAATACAATGTGTGATTGTTTACCATGGAATAGAAGAATTCAAGCTCTGCATTATTCCAGTAGTAGAATGCTCCCCCAACACACACACACACACACACACACACACACAGAATGGTAACAGGAATTCATGAATTCAACATTCTTCAGAGCTCAACTGGCATTCAAACAAACAAATACATACACACAGGCCTTAATGTGGAGCCAGAGCATCAATTTCATCTGTTAGCAGGAGTTCGCTGGCAAAGTGGTAGGGATAGGTGGGGGATTTTCATGGTCGTCAAAGAAACACCAGCAATGGAAACTCTGAACAGTAGTTGATTTTTTTTTTTTTTTTTAAAGAGGACAGGAAATTATTTCTAATCTGTAGCTGTTTATGACATTCCCATTTGTAGAAATTATATTCATCAACCTAAATAATCCGTATGTAACTGTACCTGCATAAAAAATGATGTGAAAAACTGTGTTTTGCATGTTTTGTTTTATGGACAGCATTCTGTTACAGTTCTCTTCATTGCACCGGTGATCTGGAATTTTAACTGTGTCATGGTTTGACCACAGAACTCAATACATGGCTCTGATAGGACAGTAGCTCATGTTTAGCATTCTGTACTCAATCCATGACATAGTAAAACTCAAATTACTGGTTCTGTGGGGAACTGAGCAGAATGTTGTCCATGAAAGAAACAACTGAAAACATAATTTTTCACATCAGTGTTTATTCAGTACAGTTCAATATGGCTCATTTGTAGGAAGTCTTTCATTTCTAATAGTAACATTACCAACAGCTGCTAATTAGCACAGATTTCCTGTCCCTTTAATTTGTGTATGTGTGTAGGGAGCTCATGAGTGTAAATAACATTAAATTATTTACTTACTTTATTTAATGGACTTTTATTTTTAGGCCAAGTTGAAGCTTTTAATATGTTTGTAAAGGCTGTAGTAACGTTTGTGATGTAAACTTGGAAATAGGTGGCTTATGAATTCTGTGAGTTGCCTTGGTTGGCAGAGACTTGTTTTAGCCAGTGGTGGCACTCTCGTACTGCAATGGCTAGAACCAAGTCTCAGCCAATCAGGACACAGAGATTTCTTTGCCCATTTTTATATAGCACACCAGTCTTCTGCACCACTGGACCAGCCACAGAATTTCTAAATTTAAACCATGTCAGTTTATTTGCTTCATTGGATCCTGCTTTAACCCCAGATTCTTCTCAAGGGTTGGCCTCTCCATAGATTCCCACCAGTAGGTCTCATCTAGAGGCCCTAGGGCCCTGTGGAGGGCTGGTAGCAGTGAGGCCCGTACATCACTACACATGCTCACTGGTATGGCAATCACCATCCTCCCAACCACGTTAGTTCCTTTTTATGTTTGTTGAGTGCACAGCAGTAGCGTTGCCACTGTCCTCATAGAAGCCACAACTTCACCATTGTACAACAACAACATTCAGTTCTTTTTTTTAATTAGTATGTTTTATTGTGATTTTAGGAACAATACAAACATTCAAAACATTACATTATACAACATCATCTAGTTCACACAAGGACTACATAGAACATAAATCCACCTCTCCCAGCACAGCACTTTTATATACTGCAGTAGCATTGTTCATCATCATAGTCATAGGGCCATTGCAGCTCACTGCGATTACAGAAATGAATCAGTGCTACACTCCTGATACTTCCTCATAAAAGAGTGGACAGAAGATTTACATCCCATCCTGGACCTTGGGGCCTCAACCTGTTTATAGAATACAAACCACTCCGCGTCCTGGTACTGCGGCATGCGCATGCCTCCACACATAGCCAGCACAGAGGCTGGAAGAAAACAGGGAAAAATTGGGGCCATAAAATGTAAATTAAAAACAAAGAATACAAACCACTCCGCATGGTCTCTCTACAGTCCCTGCTCCCCTACTGCAAGGGATTTGCTGTGTGCCGGAAATGAAGGGCCTTACCTCCATATCAAGATCTACAAGTACCACAGAAAGTACCTGTGGTTTATGCTCCAGGACTCTATCAGTTTTGTGTCTTGCCTTTGGCTTATCATCTCGCTGCATGTCTTTACCAAGCGGTTTGCTGTGGTTGCAGTCACCCTCAAAGGTAACATACATACTAACTTACTAAGATGCCAGCAGAGTATGCCCAGAGGTCTATCGAGTCTGCTCAAAAATCAGCATCCAGTCATGCGGCGATGCTGCCCTCCACTCACCCCTCGAAGTCCCTCGGACCCGTCCCCATCAGGGTTTCACCTCCAGATCTGACATTTTCCAGTGTAACCTTCTCCCTATACCTGTCCCAGTCTCTTTGAATCCTTCCACTGTATCAACAGCCACCAGTTCCTTAGACAGTGTGTTCCATGGGTCCACCACCCTCTCAGTAAAGTAGCGTATCCTAGTCTGCCCCTGGCTTCCGCCATCCAGTCTCAAGGAATGCCTTTGTGGCTCCCTCTTCCTTCAGTTGGAACACCCTATTAATGCTGACCCTATTCACTCCCTTTAGCTATTTAAAGATCTCGTTCATATCCCTCTATCCCTCCTCTCCTTCAGGAGTACAAATTTAGCTCCTCAAGTCTTTTCTCATAGGATCTTCCCCCAGACACTATATCATTCTGTTCACCCTCCTCTAGACCCTCTCCAGAAGTGTAATGTCCTTTTTCAAGTATGGGCGCCAGAACTGCACAGTACTCCAGGTGTGGTCTAACCAGGCAGTTATACAGAGGAGAACGCTTCCCGACTCTTGATGTTATCCCTCTGAAAATGCACCTGAGCATTTTATTTGCTTTGCCACAGCCCTCCTACACTGCTCAGTTATTCTTTCTGGCATCCACGACCACCCGAGATTCCCCAAAACCTGCAGTTTCTCCACCCAAAAATACCCAGAAACAGTGTTCCTAATCCCCAAGTGAAGAACACTGCACTTCTCGACATTGAACCTCAGGTTTCCAAGTGTGTGACCACCTCTCCAAAGTCTCCAGGTCCCCCAGCCCTTTGCCTCCTCCCCATCCACCACCCCCAACTTGAGTCATCAGCACGGAGGCTCATCTCACTCCTGATGCCTCCCTGATGTCTGAGATGTAAGCATTAAACAGTAATGGTCTTGGCCCATCGGTGCAGTGGTTGGATTTCCACTTCTAGCGCCAGCAACCCAGGTTGGGAACAAGCTCAGATTGCTGGAGGCCGGCGAGGGAGGCAGCTTGAGCATCTCCGCGACTGCTCGCTGTCTTCAGGAAGGGAGGGATTGCGACCCGTATTGATGCAACCACTGATGGAGGCGGTGGTAGAACAACACGTAGGGGTCTTTAGGGGTGGTGTGTGACAGATGGCTGACTTTGCCTTGATGTCCAGATGTCACGCACCTTAGAAAACCAGGAAAATCACTTGCTGGCCTCAGATGATGGCTCTCTGTTCCCTGAGAGCCCCTAGTGCCTTCCCAGTGCTTCCTGTTCTTCAGCAGCATCCCCAGGCCCTAGAAAGAGTGTTCTGGGGCCACCCCCGAGACTTTCCCTCGGAGGAGAGGGACCCGCCCAGTGAAGGATACACGAGATATCCCAGGGTTTGGCTGCGACTTGAGGATCGGAGAAGGGCTGGGTAAGGACAGAAGGGGTCAGGGGAACTTGATAGGGCGGAAGGAGTGGAGGACATGCGAGCACAGGGGGCGGAAAATAGATTACACAAAAAAAAAACACAGTAATGGTCCCAACATGACCCTTGTGGGACCCACTAATCACCCTTCTAGGAGATGATACCCCCAGCCACCACCCTCTGAAGCCACCCAGTTAGCCAGCTCCTATCCACCTCACCATCCTATCCCCACCCCCATATCCCCAGCTTGTCCAGCAGCCCTGGGTGTGGCACTGAGTCAAAGGCCTTACTGAAGTCTAGAAAGAGGACATCCACTGGCCTTCCTGGTTCAGTGCCTTTGTCACCCAGTCATAGAACTCCACAAGGTTAGTCAGACACGATCTGCCTGAGCGAAGCCATGTTGGTGGTCACCCAGGTGGCCCTGTCCCAAAACACCTCCAGCCTCTCCTTCAAGATGGCTTCCATCATGCCTACTACCGATGTCAAACTGACAGGCCTGTAGTTACCCGGCTCCTGCCGTGAGACATTTTGTGGATAGGCACAACATGAGCCATTCTCCAGTCCTGAGGCACCCAACCCGTCTGAAGGGGAGTTGAAAGGTCCGCCAGAGGTGCAGCAAGGACATCCGCCATCGCCTTCAGCACCCTGGGGTGAAAGCCATCTGGACCTGGTGCCTTGTCTGTTTTCAGGGACTTATGGGCCTCCCTCACCCTCCCAACAGAAATTTCAATGTCAGAGCCCCTTTCCTCATTTCTAGCCCGCCTCCCGTATGGTGGTGTTCCTCCATCTGTTGTGACAACTGAGGCAAAGTAGTCATTAAGTACCTCCTGTCCTGACCTCCTGGACCACCCATGCCCTGATCTCAGTCTACTAATCTACCCTTTACTTTCCTCCTTTCTCTGAGACACCTAAAGAACCCTTTTTCCCATTTCTGATCCTCTGTGCCAACCTCTGCTCCATCCTCGCCTTGGCTGATCTCACCACTCTGGTTACCCTTTTGGAAATCCTATCATACTCCCCTCCTGTCTACTTCCCTTGCAAGTGCTGATATCTACTATATGTGGTTCTTTTTTCTCCTCACCACCTCCTGGACCTCTCTGGTCCACCAACTCTTTCCTGGCCCTACCAAACTTGCTGGATCTTCATGCAGGCCTTGGTAGCCTCAGAGACCCTCCTTTAATAATTTACCACCTGCTCTCTGTGTCCATGTCTGGTCAGATCCTCAAATGCCCTTGAGGATCCCCTCTGGCCTCCATACCCTTAAAGTCTGCTCCCTAAAATCAACCACCACCATTTTAGTGCAGTTTCCCTCCTCCCAGGTCTAGGGAAAACCAAACTGTGGCATGACCACTCCCCATCAGTGGGTCCCCTACAACTAGGTTCCTAACCAGCTCACAATCCAACAGGACCACATCTGAGGATGCGACCATCCCTTGTTGGATCAGCTACCAGTTAGGATAGGAATGCATCCTGGAAGACGTCCAGCAAGCACTGCCCCTAGTTGATGAAGATGCCATAGTGCCACAATCAACACTTGGCATGTTAAGGTCACCCAGCACCACAGTTCTACCCTCCCTGACCACAGTGCACACTTATATTTGCCACCAGGCCCTCCTCATAGAAACATAGAATTTGCGCAGATAAGGACCACTTGGCCCACCTAGTCAGCCCATTTCCCTACCTAATGGATAAGCTGCAGATCCTAGTTAACCAACAGCCTACTTCCTCCTGCCCCCCACTAGAATTGCCTTATGTCTGTCCCATACATTCTTGAATTCCACTGTTTTTTAATCCACTACTTCCTCAGGAAGGCCGTTCCATGTATCCACAACCCTCTCTGAAAAATACTTCCTCACATTACCTCTGAGCCATTCCTTCCTGTATTTTCAAATTCGCCCTTTATTCTTACATCTCTTTTCTGAAAGATGCTACCTTCTTGGACTTTGTTGATTCCTTGAGATACTTGAAAGTTTCTACCATGTCCTCCCCTCCCTCCTTTCCTCGAGGTATACATATTAAGCTCCTTTAATCTCTCTTCATATGTTTTCTGGTGCAGACCCTACACCATTTTAGTTGTCCTCCTCTGGACAGCCTCCATCCTCTCTATGTCCTTGCAGAGAAGGGGTCTCCAGAACTGCACGCAGTACTCAGATGGAGTTTCACCAACTGTCTGTACAGAGGATAACAACTTCCTGTTTTGTACTGGTGATGCCTCTCCTATGCATCTCAGTATCCCTTCAGCCCTTCTCAAGTTCCTCAACCTGCATGGGTGGCCTATAAACATCCCCAATTTGACCCTCTTGCCCCCAGGCACCTGCAGAAACCCGTAATGCCTCTGTGTTACCTTCTGCCTCCTCCAAACTGCATATATCAGTGCCATTCCTGATTATAGTGCCACCCCCTCCTCCCTCCACGCTGTCCTTCCTAAAACAGCGTACCCCATCAGGCTTAGGTCCCAGTCGTGCCAACTGCCAAGGTGGTCCACGTTTCAGTGACTGCTGCACATCCACGTCCCCTTCAGTAAGCATTACTTGAAGCTCAGGCATCTTGTTTCCCATGCTCCTGGCATTGATCAGGACCACCCTCCATCCCTGCCCCTTGCAGGATCTTTATGTTTTCCCATACCTCTTTGATCGACGTCTGAAGACCCTGTCACAGACGGCAATAATTACATACTATTCCATACCAGACAGCTCTTTTGAGCAGTTGGTCATTCTGGTGAATGAGCCAAAATCTGTGCTCATGCTGTGTCAGCATCTCCAATTCTTAAGAATGGTTCTGGACATCAGAGTGGGCCAGGCATTTCATCTCTCAGACTGTCCTGCAGCATTCGTTGCCCAGAGCTTAGCTCGTCTTTTCAGTGACTATGTCTCAGCCAGATGTCTCTTACGACTAATAGATCTCGTGGCTGTTGTTATTCTCACTATCCTAGTGGCATGTATGCATTTAGGATTCCACAATGGTTCCTTCTTTTTTCTTTCAACATATTTTATTCCTCACTCTGGACCAGGCAGGACCTCCTTTCACCTACTGCCAGCACCCTTATCCCATCCTAATGAGATCCTGCCACCTGTCCATTTGGGACCACTAGCCTACCCATGACACACTGCTGTGCTGCCACCCTGGCTTACCCCTCCCCAGGCCAGGTACACCTTCTGCTCCTTCAGCATTTCTTCCCCACATACATCTGCCATCCATTGGTGAAGACTGATGGTGTCCCTGGAGAGAGTGGCTTAGATCCGGTGGCGGACATTGTGGGAAGGAGAGGCTTGATCCTCTGATCCTGCATCTTTTCCTGTCCCATCCACCCCTGGGAATGCACACTATGATTGACTGCTTGCAAGCCCGATGCAGCCAACCCACAAGTTGGGTCCAAGGGTCCAACCTCGTAAGTTGTGAAATCTCACACTGCCTGTGGTCACCCAAGTAGTGGTAATGCAGTGGGATGCAACACCCTCCTCCCAGAGGCGGAGAGCATCTTGTGGGACACTATATATATAATTTGTTTATTAAATTGAGAAAATTGTTTATTAGATTGAGCAAATGGTTTACGAAAAAGTTTCTTTAACTTTAACCGTGACAGTCTTTAAGTTGCATATAAATATTAAAGAAAAGTTCACATAAAATTACACTCTAACACTTGTGACTACATTATGAACCTACTTAGCTTTAAAAACAAAATAGGTAAACATACATTTTAACATAATTAAATGGATCAGGACACTTATCATTTAAAAATTCAAGCATCAGATACCAACAATTGTATATACCTGCATATCCATTCACCTTTCAACCAGTCTTCAGTTCATTCTGAGACCTTTAACATAAATTAGAGTGTTTATAAAAATGAGTACTTAATAAAGTGCACAATACATCTTTGTCTTTAGAATAAATATATAAAATTAGGTAATGTTATTGAAATTAAATAATGCAAAATAAAGCTTGTCTGTTGGGGCCTGTAAGAGAAAAAAGCTAATCTGGGAGTGAAAGTAGGGTAATGTGATTCACATGGTAAGAGTTAAGTATATGTTCTGGGTCTTAAAAATAATAAATTGTGATTATGTAGAATAATGATAGTTGTTGGGGGTGACTCAGTACACTTAGAATGTAACGTTTTCCTGGTATAGGTCCCACCTAGTCCATCTATTTAAGCAATAAGGCATGACCAAGGGTTATGTTAATGGTCTGATAATCACCTTCTAGGGTGTACTGTGGCATGAGGTGTAGCTGAGTGCCACATGCCCTAGAGGGTGACTAACTACCATTAACATAATCCTAGAGATGCTGTATTGCTATTATAATAAAAAGGTTTTAAACAGTGTTAAACCTCGTTCAGCATATGGTTAAGCTCTACATGTATGTTAATAAAAGATTAACATAAGGCTGATAGAATGTTTGCAACCAATCAGAGCTCCACTTCTCAGACCCTTTTTATAATTGTGTATAATGCTTTCTTGTGTTGAACTGCAAAGTTATTCTTTCCATATCCTGAATTCGTTGTACAAGTATAAGCCAGTCCCTTAATTTGGGTGGGGCCTCTTGAAGCCACCTCTCTGTGATTGCTTTATTGGCTGCTATTACTAGAATTGTCCAAAGATAATGTCCCTCCTTCCTGTTATTTCCCAAGGGCAAATGCCCATCAAGAGATTCTCAGGTCCCAAGGGAGGAAACATCAAAAGGGCTATAAGATGGTGCTTAATTTGGGTCCAATAAAGCAGGGCAAGCCCAGAACACATGGGTATGGGTGGGTAGCAACTGGTTCACCACATTTTCTCCAACAGGAGTCATTAGCTGAACCTCTCTTAATTTGTAACTGTGGTGTTATAAAACATCTGAAGTTTCCAGGCAAACTCCTTCCATAAAGGCAAAGAGATGGTCAACCAAGTGATTTTCCAGACTTTAGTCCATTCTTGTTTATGTTTACCAATCTGAGATTAAGTTCTTGTTCCCATCTGTTTTGCAGCACCTGAATATTAATTTGGTGGTCAGAAATAAAATTGGCATAGAGCATTGTAATGACCCCCTTTCCATTGGTTGATTCCATATTTGTTCAATCACCTGCTGGTATGGGCGGCATCTTCCAGATGGGCCACCACATGAACCTAGCATTTCTGTAATACCTGAGCTGGTAGTAATGCAACAAGTTTGTATTATTCCAGGCATATTTATGTGCAGCCAGCTCAAAGAGTACAGTATTCTTATGAAGAAGTTGCCAGGGCGTAGAGACTCTTATTTGCCTGCCTTTTGTACCAAGGATTCTGATCGCTGGCCCAAAAGCAGGGTCCAGAATCCACCAAGAATATCTTCAAAGGCTTTGAGCCATATACTCTTTCTGACTCCCCATACGCTAGTCAGCTAAACCACGTTGGTACCCAAGTAAGGTTTGCACCCAAGGAAACCTTCAACTAGTCTGGAAAAAACAGTCTGAAATGGGGATCTAAGTTATATGAAATTTCAATTTACTGCCATGCCAGTGGGCTTTATAGGTTGAATGTGCCCATAATAGTGCAGGCTTCATCTGCACAGCTACCCATATTCTGTTAAGTGGGGAAAAGCTCTACCCCCTTCAATTTGGGAGATATAAGGTTTGTTGGGTCTCGAGGATGTTTATGTGCCCGAAGAAAATTTATCAAAGTCTCTGCCAACTTGTCACATCTTTCCGGCATACGGGCAAGGGACACATTGAAACAGGTATAAAAGTCTAGGTAGGGCATTTGTCTTTATAGCCTGAATTCTGGCATATAGAGGGATAGATAACAGGGACCACCTCTGAGGTCTGCTTTAAGCTGCGTAACAAGGGAGGATACTTATTTATTTATTTTTTAATTACTATTTATCCCTCAACTATCTACAAACTCCGCATCTTTGGGAGTACCAATGAAGGACTGCCCCAGTCCAGCCATCTACCTGATTCCATGGTGACCCACCATGGAGCCTTGGTTCTTCTCCCCGGTGAGCGTGGCAGGACTGACACCCCAAACTATTAGAGTCTCGTTGGGGACCCTGGAACCAGGCAGGTGGGGGCCACTACAGGTCTGCCTTGGTGCTCCATTACCCGGAGCTGCAGAGTGTTTTTCCTTGCTCGTTGTGGGAGTTCCGCATGCCCAATGCCAAGGCATCACCGCCGGCGTCACCAGTCCCATCCCAGATGTCTGCTCCATGCTTACCATGCCTCAGGCCTCCACCAAAGGCCAGTCAAGCACAAAGCCGCCCTCCTCCCAGGAGAGAAAGCTGTCCTCAGATGCTCAATCCTCTCCTTTCCATGCCGACCCCTGGCAGCCCTGGCTTGTTCCCAAACCTGGGTCGGCTGGGAGAATACTTATTGAAACACAGTGTGGACCAGGTGTGGCTTTCTGAATACCTTGTATTTATAACATCCAAGTCCCATCTCATGGGATACCTTTTTGAATTGTTTGTGGCACTTCTTATGAAAAAACAAAATCTCTGTTTTCGTGCAGTTTAGGATACAACCTGAAAAAGTAAAAAACTTGAATCTGACAAAATACCTCAGGTAAAGTGGTCTCTGGGTTTGTTAAATAAAGCAGAATGGGTGCTAATGAGCACCAAACTGTATGGATGCAAATGTCTGAAGCTCCGCTCTGCAAATTTAAAAGTTATAATTTTTACAGAGTAACTGGGGTTTCAACTATATTAGAAGGTGTAGGAAAACCTGTTTTAAGTTGTTTCAGGAGTAGCACACTAAGCTGAAAGCTTTTTACAGGTGTGACCTGGGAGCACAGGAAGTTAAGTGACTTGCTCAGGGTCACACAGTATGCAAGTGGAAGCTGTGGGATTCAAACCCAGGTCTGGTCTGCTGGATTTCACCAGATTTGCAGCTAAGAGGCTTAAACCACTGTGCTACACTGCCTCCCTATGGTTAACATGGATGAATACATACTGTATCTTTGGCCAAAATTATGCGAAATGCAGGAAAAGTGTCCAGCAAGAAGTTGAATGTCACAGATTTGGCAAGTGGCATGGGTGTGGAGCTTATCTGTCTGTCAGCCATGGATATAGCACTCTATTAGCCGCATGGTAACAAAACAAGTCCTTCAGGGATTGAGCTCATGACTAGACAACTTCAAGGGAAAAATTGCATCCCTCACCTCAGAACTGGGGCAGTACAAACAGCGGATCACAGAGCTCGAACAGCGTGTGTCTGATATGGAGGATGCCATGAGGCAGGTCCCAAGCAAAGTCGAGATGCTCATATGGGAACTTGAGGCCCTAAAGATGTAGTGGACTGCCAGGAAAATTACAACTGTAGCAGTAACTTGTGACTGGGGTCTCCCAGACAGGGCTGGATTAAGGGGGGGACAAATGGGGCAAATGCCCCAGGCCCCCCCTCCATGAACTAGCCCCCAGTAGTCGAGGCCGAGAGACACTTTTAGTAAGTGGACTGGTGGTTTGTAAATCATGCCACCTCCCCTCGCCATGGCTGTGAAGTTAAAAAGCAGTCAACCTCCCCCCCATGGGCCCTGGCAGCTTGCTCCCTTAAAATGCTGTAGCAGGCGTGACTTCGGAAGAAGCACATTTGTTAAATAAAATTTAAAAAAAACACAAGCCCCTGCCACAGATAGGCCCCCGCAAGCCTACATTGCAGATTTCTCTCGTTCCCCTTCCCTCAGGTGGTACAGTACTGGTAAGGATTTGTAATAAATCATGCCTCCCCGCATGAGTCAAGCATGAATCAACCCCCACCCCGGGCTTGCTCCATAAGACAAAACAAACAAAAAAATGACTTTGGGAAAGGCTTTAATTAAAAGAAAACAAAAACACATGCCCCGGACCCTCCTGCTACAGATAGGCCCCGGCAAGCCAACATTGCAGAAGATTTCTCTCATCCTCCCCACTTTCCTCCTCCGTTATTTGCAGCCTGCAGCTAGGGTCGGGTGACTTGCTAGAAAAACAAACTGGCACTGTGTGGCACAAGAAGTGAAGAAGGCTAACTATGCAAGCACCATGATCTACCTCCTTAGGATACTGACAGATTTTCCATTTTGTTGAGTCTGGGACTGGACCTGGACCGGTGCAAGTTGCGACCAGACCTGAGGCTGCCGCTGCATAATCCGAGGAGGGCGCCAGGACCAGGAGCTTTGCATACAATCCATCTGGGCAGCATTTTTAAACCACTCTTTCTTGGTGGTTTTGAGGCTCAACATGCACTTTGCCAGCGGCAGCAGCTGCACTAAGCTATCTATGCGCCCACGGCCACTCTATCGCTAGCAGCATGATTAATCGATGCACTGTTCTAAACTGCCTGCTGCTGCTAAACTAAGGAGTTTCAAAGGGCGTCAAGCAACAGCAGACAGTTTGAGTTTAGTAAGTGGCTTAGAAAGTTGATATCTGTATTTTATTTTTATGCTGAGATAATTGATCTGAGCTTGTTCAAAGAAGAGATAAAGGGCGTGCGTGTGTGTGTATACATGCATGGATCCTCTAACTCTGAAATAAATGGAATTAATCATTCCTTTGATATCCCATGAGCAGATAAAGGTATGACATCAGTCTGTTTATTTGGAGTCATAGCATTTGTACATTGGAACTGCACACTTCTGTACAATGGGTACATACAGTAACTTACTGTTGTTTGGAGTAGGATGCATACCTCTTAGTAAAGCACTGTTTAATTTTGTTTAATTTATTTCCTTAAAATAAACTTGTGATTAAAGAGGTTGCTTAAAGATTACTGTTTTTCTGAACAGGGTCTGAGGAGGCGACTTCAATAAAGCCCCAAAACTCACCACAGAGCATCTAGACCCCCAGAGCATCTGAGCCTGGCGGCCTTCATGTCTTGTACAGTACAATAAATATAACATTACAGACTATGACAACATGACAGGGTGTTGTACTTCAAGTTACTGTTTTCTCCTGTGAATAATGGGTAGTCTCCCCATACGGTGGTTGTTATGGTTAATAAACAATGTGCTCAGTAAATGTTGCGCAAAATAAAACATTTTGGTATGAAAAGTTGGGCGTTTTACATGGCCACCCAAGTTGTGAGTGTCCCAGGCCCCCAAGGCTTGATCTGGCCCTGCTCCCAGAGGAAAAGAAGACAAGAGTGTCCTAGAATTCTGTGCCAGTACACTACCTAAATTGCTCGGTATGGATTTGAGCCAGAAGCAAACTGAAGCTCGAAAGGGCTCATAGGGCACTGGGCCCCAGACAAATGAAGACCAACCTCCGTGGTAGATTATATTCCATCTTCACTACTTAGGGACAGACAGGCCATTATGGCTGCATATCGGGTTAAGAAGAAGGTAATCTATGAGGAGCTTGACTGACTCTGCACCAAGATCTATTGCAGAGGGTGCAGAAAAGAGGCAGCTGTTTAACCCAGCAGTGAACATGCTCTGTGAAAGAGGGTTGGCATTTTATGGCATACCCAGCGTTAGTGAAGGTGAGGTTTGAGGAGCCAGCTATACCTTTTGGGAACCAGATAAATTAAAGAACTTTATCTATGAGTGGGACAAAAAGCACGGAGTAAAAATGTGGAAGGCTGAAGTTTTTGATAAAGGAACATTTATAGAATTGGTATGTAAGGATGTACTGTGATGGTCTGCACCCTGCCATTTGGGCCTACACCTGACTCCCTGATTTACTCCCTGCAGACTGCTACCAGTTTGCTAACAAAAATATCCCCACCGCGGACAGTAAACTGTTATGGATTCCTTTTGCCTGCACAAAGTGTCTGCACTAAACTGAAAATATGGGCACAATTAAAACCGTGACACCCTTTGGATACATGGATTTCTCTTGGCTGGTATATGACAGCCTGGCATAGACTGTATACTGGTGGAACTGGGCCATAAATTAACTGGCTATGATGTGGATGGCAACAAGATGGTGGTCCTGTACCAGCAACGGCAAAAAACAACCAAAACAGCAAGTCACACATCAGTGGGGGAGACTGGCGCTTGGTGTCCAGTGCATGGGTCTCCTCCCTTCCTCTGAGTCTGGGCCAGAACTGGACACTTGAGGGATTATTAGGCTGAAGGGGGATGGGGACCAATGGTTGGTTAGGGGAATAAATGGAAGTAGCACTATGGGTGGTTGGTTCAAGGAGTCTGGAGAGGAGAAGGAGGAGGTTAACTCTTTGGAATAAGGAAAGAGACTCAGTAACATTGGGACAAAATAAGGAGGAGAAGTCAAAGATGGAATAAGCATTGGAGGGTAGAAGGCTTAGGAACACAGCCAATGGGACGGTGGCTGTCGGAAGGAGGGATATGGTCTGGAGGTTAGACCCAATGTAAGGTGGAAGACTAGGTTTACTGGCAAAGGCACCTAGTTGCACCTGAGCTCTTTTCTTTTAGGTTGCTTGTAAGGACAGAGCAAAGAACCTTACCAGAGCAAGGAAAAGGATTAATGCTTCTTTTAGCTAGGCAGATTTACTGTGTGTTATTATTTTCTTTTGTACTCACAGGGATTGGTACTGTTTGTTGCTAACATTGCTTTATTTTCTCTGATTCAAATTGTTGTTGCTGGGTATACTTTCTGCTGCATTATTGGGGTGTGCCTACAGGTGTGTGCTTACAGATTACTGCTGTAATCTTCTGATTCAGATTGTCTTTTGCAAGGTATATCTTCTGTTACTGCTTTATTTTTCTCTATAGCAAAGTGTTTCTTAGAGGGTATATCTTCTGTGAAATTATTACAGGTGGTGCTTAACAGGTTTTACAGTTTTATCTATCATTAGGATAAGCTTTCAGGGTTTCTGCATTTGTTGCTTACTGATTGTTCCTGCTCTTACATCCTTGTTTCTTTTGTCCATGGTTGTTCTTTTCGGCAGGAAGGGCCCAGTCACCACCCCATCCCCAACCACCCACACTACACTCTTTTATAGGGTAGCACAGTTGTGATATTTCCTGTAGCAAAGCAGGAAGGGAGGATCAAAGGTATCCGCACAGTGACCTCATTTACAGGGGCACAAGTAATTTAACTTGTTATAACAAGTTATACAAAACAAACAAACAAAACACAAAATCAAATTTTTCTTTCATCTTCCTTCTTCTAATTACTCTGACCAGATTATAAACCCAGCAACTTATCTGGAATGGATATTAACTGCAGGTACTGTGGGACACTTTTGAAAAGGGCAATTATACAGGATTTAGGACACTGTTCTACATGCTGGGCCATTGGAGATCTAAGGGCTCAGCTCCAGGCAGCATGGGCAGAGATTGCATGCCTCAGTTCGCATATTCAGGAGGAAATATATTATAAGAACCACCGCCATTTCCCAACAACCTACAGAAGCACCTCGACCACAGAGGGTGAGTTGATCCAGGAGGTTGGCAGGTGGTTAGGAGGGCAAATCAGGTGCCCATCACTCGGTGCTCTCCAACATATCACCTCCACAAACCATATAAAAGCTACAAAGAGGTATCGGCCTCTATCTCGAAATCAAACAAAGGGGCAGAGGACACTGCAAGCAGGACACTGCAACACAGGAGCTAACACAATAAAACTTGCCCAAAACAGGAACCAAAACAAAAAGGCAAAGGAAATCCAAAAACTTCTGATCATAGGAGACTCCACGATTTGGGGAGTTGATGCCTATCTCAACCATAGGTAATGGTCAGATGTCTCCCAGGTACACCAGCGTGGAAGGGCAGCATTGCAAAAGTGTACAGGAAGCAGGAGAAAACATTGATGTCCTGGTACACATAGGGACTAATGATCTCCAGCCGGTCAGTTGTGAGACCAAGGAACACCTGACCAGGTTGGGTGACAAACTATCATCCATTTCGTCCAGCATCTCCTTCTCTGAGATCCTGCCAGTCTGGGGGGCAGATAGACGGAATGTCAGAGATAGGGGAGCTAAGCGCGAGGCTCAAGGGGTGGTGCCAGGAAAAGGATGCAGATTTGTAGGTAACAGGCAACAGTTTCAGGAGTGAAAGTTCTTTAAATTCGATAGACTGCATCTGACTAAGGAGGAGTCCTTGCACTGGGGTAGAAGTTTGACATCTTTGCAGAAAATTTAAACTAGCAAATGGGGAGAGGTGCAGCACCGGATAGTCAAATGGGAAGAACATCCTTTCCTCCTCAGCTAGTGGCCAAACAGGAGTTCAGCATGTTTGTAACTCATTTGCATTACCAGGTAAGGAAAAGGTCTGGCTCCCCATATGATGCACAGAAACACGAGACCTTGCCCAACAACTAACACACAAAATCTGGACAATGGAAAATCACGTACACAAATGCTCTGTAGCGAAACAAGATCCCACACCTATAATGACAATTATATACAATGGCAATAATGACAGATGCTAAACTGGACATAGCAGCCATTAGCGAGACATGATCCACCAATAACTACACTTGGGAGACTTCAGTACCGACTATGTACTGTTCAGAAGAGACCAAGGTGCAAAAGGGGGTGGAGTGGTCCTTTAGTAAATGAAAATATCAAAGCTACAGAAATTCAGAATACACATAAGGAGCCAGAAGAACTGTGTGTCACCTGGAAACAGAAAATGGGACAACCATACGAACTGGGGTTGTCTACAGGCCTCCAGACCAGGGTGAGAACATATACACATTACTGTTAAAGATATACAAAACATGACAGCTAAAGGGAGGTTCTGACAATGGGAGACTTCAACATGCCAGATACAGATAGGTCACTACCAGCAGGAACATCTGCCAGAACTAGACTCATAGTGGATTCCCTGCAGGAGAGGGCCTCAAACAACTGGTACAACAACCCACAAGAAACAGCGCTATCCTAGATCTAGTACTGACTAACAGGGAAAGGATCACAGATCTCCAGGTAGGGGCCAGTGACCATCACATGGTATGGTTCAATTTGGCCACTAGAACTAAATCATCCCATCCCGAGGCAAAACTATGGGACTTCAGAGGAACTGACTTTGATAAGATGGCTAACAGAGTTAAGCTAGCTCTGGCAAAAAGAAATACAGGTGAGGGGTACAGGCAAAGTGGGCAAGCATTAAGGATGCAATACTTGAAGCAACATCCCATTGTGTTAGAGAAAAGGAAGTGCAAAGAAGAAGGAAGCCACTTTGGTTCTCAAAAACAGTAGCAGAAGGGCATAAACAAGGTGAAAGAGTCTAACACGTTTAAATATAAGAAAAATAGCAGGACAAGAGGACACAGCATGAGATTAGAGGAGGCCGATTAAGGGGAATGTGAGGAAATTCTTTCACAGAAAGGGTGGTGGATGCATGGAATGTCTTACCACAAGAAGTGGTGGTTATGAATACAGTGCAGGGCTTCAAACAGGCATGGGATAGGCATAAGGAGCAATACAAATGACTATGTATAGATGGGTCACTGACAGAGCAAGGCCGAAGGCACATTTATAAGGTAGAAAAAGAAATGGGCAGACTGGATGGGCCTTGCGGTCCTTATCTGCCGTCAACTTCTATGTTTCTATGTTTCTATGTTCTATGTAGAAAAGGTCAGAGCCAATAGGCTGGCCTTCAGGAAATATAAGGGAATGCAGCGGGATGAAGATAGGGAGAGCTACCAAACTTCCCTAAGGGAAGCAGAGAAGGCAGTAAGGCAGACAAAGGCCCAAACTGAGGAAACACTAGTATGAACAGTAAAAGAAGGTGACAAGACTTTCTATAGATACATTAGTGATAGGAGAAATTCCGAGGGGGTATTGCTAAGATCAAAGGGGATATGGGGTCGTGTGAGGACCATGTAAAAGCATCTATCTAAATAGATACTTCTGCTCAGTATTTTCTGAAGAGAAGGTGGGGCAGGGCCCAAGCTCAACACCATGGACACGGTGGGGGAGGTATACACTAGTCCTTTCACAAAGAAAGGGTCCTACAAGAGCTCGATAAGCTCAGGGTGGATAAGCAATGGGACCTGATGGCATATATCCCAGGGTACTAAAGGAGCTAAGGGTGGAACTAGCTGAGCCATTGTCAGAACTGTTTAGTGAATCTCTGAGCACAGGAGGTCCAAGAAGACTAGAGAAGGGCTCATGTGATCCCTCCACAAGACTGGTAGCAAGGAGGAGGCAGAGAACTACAGACCAGTCAGTCTTACCTCAGTAGTGGGCAAGATTATGGAGGCACTCCTTAAGGAAAGGATGGTGCAACACCTAATAATAATTTTATTTATAAAATGCCTTTCATTTTTCAAGGCGCTGTACATATTAAAACAGTAGATTCAAACATTAAAATTCAGTAATAAACACAGATAAAACCACAACGTAGTTAATAACTTCAATACAGTCAGCCATCCAGAAAGGCCATTTGCAAAAGTGGGTTTCAGACCCTTCTTAAATTCCTCCGGAGTGCCTCCCTTAACTGGCAGGGTAGAGAATTCCAAAGAGTGGGTGCAGCATACGAAAATGGTCTACAACCTGATGATTTAAGACTCACACTTGGAATCTCTAGCGACCCCTCATCGGCCAAGTGGAGTGATTGGCGGAGCAGTAGGGGACCAGAAATTCTTTCACATAGGCGGACCATGGCCATGAAGAGCTTTAAAGTCAATAAACTGACTTTGAAGGTGATCCGCCACCGTATAGGTAGCCAGTGCAGTTCGCGCAGCACGGGTAATATGACAGGACCTACTTGTCCCAGTCAAGACCTGGGTGGCTACGTTCTACACTAGCTGTGGTGACAGATTTCAACCCCAGAAAGCCCAAAGTACAGGAGTTGCAGTAGTCCAGATGCAAGGACACAAAGGCGTGGACCAACGTTGGTAAGGCGTCAGATGGAACAAGTTGTTAACTCTGGCGATATTCCTAAGATGGTAGAAGTCTTGATGACTGCTGACACTTGTGACTGCAGTGTCAGCCTGTCATCCAAGATAACCCCCAGGTTACACACCCATTCAGAGGTCAGAAGTGAAATGCCACCAAGGAAAATTCCTGCTGGCGTACCAACTTAGAATCCAAGAACAGGATCCAAGACAGCATGGGGTTACAACAGGAAGGTTCTGTCAAACTAATCTCATAGATTTCTTTGACTGGGTAACTAGAGTGGTGGACCAAGGGGGAGCAGTTGATGTTGCCTACCTTGACTTCAGCAAAGCTTTTGATACTGTTCCACATAGAAGATTGATTAATAAGTTGGGTAGGCTCGGGGGTGGAGTCGAAGTTGGTCAAATGGGTGGAAAACTGGTTGTGGACGAAAACAGAGTGTGGTGGTAAGCGGCATACAGTCAAAAGAGATGCAAGTCACAAGTGGGGTACCTCAGAGATCAGTCCTGGGGCTAGTCCTCTTCAATATCTTCATCAGTGACATTGCAGATGGACTGGAGGGTAAGGTTTGTCTGTTTGCAGATGACACCAAGATCTGCAACAGAGTAGATGATCCAGATGGGGTGGGTAGAATGAGAAGAGATCTGGTTAAACTGGCAAAATGATTGGAAGAGTGGCAACTGGGGTTTAGCAAAAGAGTGCAAGATCATGCACATAGGAAGAGAAACCCTGAAGCCACCTATAGTCTGGGAGGGAGTTGCTGGCAGTCACAAGGGAATAAAGACTTGGGCATCATCATCACATGACCTGAAATCATCCAGACCACTAAAGCAGACCCATCTGGAGTACTCATGCAGTACTGAGGCCACACCTTCACATGGACATTAACCAAATTGAGGCAGTCCAGAGAAGGGCAACAAAATGGTGCAGGGACTGCATCCAGAAAACATATGAGGACAGATTAACGGAGCTCAATATGTATACCCTAGAGCAAAGGATGGAGAGAGGTGATATGATTGAAACATTCAAACACCTTAAGGGCATTAACAAGGTGAAAGAGTCTAACGTTCCAATGTAAGAAAAAGAGTAGAACAAGAGGACACAGCAGAGATTAGATGGAGGCTAATTAAGGGGTAATGTGACAAAGTTCTTTTTCACAGAAAGGGTGGTGGATACATGGAACAGCCTACCTCAGGAAGTGGTGGATATGAATACAGTGCAGGGCTTCAAACAGGCATGGGATAGGCATAAGAGAGCAATACAGATCAGTATGAATAGATAGGCCATTGACAGAGCAAAGGCCAATGGCACATTCATAAGGTAGAAAAGAAATGGGCAGACTGGATGGGCCTTGCGGTTCTTATCTGCCATCAACTTCTGTGTTTCTGTGTATGGGTCAAAAGCTCCAGCATCCACAAGGTGCATTGATATACACAGGATTACAAGAAAGATGAAACTGAGAAATAACTCAGCAGGATGTCTTTTTTCTCTCTGTAATATGCATACTCATACCCTAACCTCCTCCCTCCCACCTACCTCAAACTGAGCCTAACCTTCCTACAGTATATACCAGAACTGCTCCTTCTCCGCATCACATCCTCCTCCCATGGGCAGCTACACCTCTATCCCCTGAACAACTGGGTACTTGGCCCAGCCATTCTACCACCCTCTTTTCCTCCGGTCACACAGTCCTTTACATCTCAGGTTTCAACAGCCTCCACACCCACCCAGAAACTCTCAGCCTCCTGCAAGCCCCAGTGGACTATGCACAAAACCAAACAGCTGCTAGCGCTACTGCTTCTTCTGACCGGAGACATAGAACTGAACCCAGGTCCATGCCCTCCGACCCCCAGTCCCTATTACTCTACCCAGAGGTCTAAAAGTAGCACACCTCAACATGTGCAGCAATCTAAGAAAAATTACAACTCTGCAACCAATTATACTCTCCACTAAGCAGATGTATTGATTATCTCTCGAAACCTGGTTGAAGCCCCAACACACGGATGCAGAATTATCCATTCCTGGCTACTCGCTCATTCGTTGAGACTGGCAGGGCAAAAAGGGGATTAGGCATTGCCATGTACATCTCCTCCAACCTCCAGTTCACCGTGTCCAGCTCTCCTGCCTCATGAGCCATAGACACTGCACAATCAAACTTTCCCTCCATACTCTGCACCTGTATGTAGCTGGCTTCTGCACCCCTGACATCCCCTGCCTATTGTACTGGAACACTTGGGCACCCTAAAGTCAGTGCGCTACGGCAGGCGAGTTACTTATCCTCTGGGATTTCAATTATAACCGGCTCGCCAACACCAGCTCCAAGCTTTACAGTAAGATCATTGCACTAAACCTCACCCAGCTCATTTGCAACCCACCAGCCTAAATCTCAAATCACAGAACCACTCCCTCTTGGGCTGGGACCTAACTTCCCACCCTCCTTGCATAATTGAGGCTGGTCTATTTCCTGACTGCCTAAGCATCCACCAAATGATCTCGTGGTTCATAAAATACACAGACCCAAAGCACCTCCCCACGGATGCCGCTCACTAGATCTTACAAATCCCTCAACCTTGCTGCCCTCTGAAATGACCTGACACACACTGACTGGTCCTTCATCCCGAATGCTCCTCCATTGACAGTGCCTTTGCCTTCTTCAAGTCCAGTTTCCTCACAGTGTGGGACTCCTGTGCACCTATCCGAAGGACTCGGTAAGGGTCACCCATCTGCCCTGGGTCTTGGCACATAGAAACATAGAAGTTGACGGCAGATAAGGACCGCAAGGCCCATCCAGTCTGCCCATTTCTTTTCTACCTTATAAATGTGCCATCGGCCTTTGCTCTGTCAGTGGCCTATCTAGTCATAGTCATTTGTATTGCTCCTTATGCCTATCCCATGCCTGTTTGAAGCCCTGCACTGTATTCATAGCCACCACTTCTTGTGGTAAGCCATTCCATGCATCCACCACCCTTTCTGTGAAAAAAATTTCCTCACATTCCCCTTAATCAGCCTCCCTCTAATCTCATGCTGTGTCCTCTTGTCCTGCTATTTTTCTTATATTTAAACATGTTAGACTCTTTCACCTTGTTTATGCCCTTAAGGTGTTTGAATGCCTCGATCATATCACCTCTCTCCCTCCTTTGCTCAAGGGTATACATATTGAGCTCCGTTAATCTATCCTCATATGTCTTCTGATGCAGTCCCTGCACCATTTGGTTGCCCTTCTCTGGACTGCCTCAATTTAGTTAATGTCCTTGTGAAGTTGTGGCCTCCAATACTGCACAAGTACTCCAGATGGGCCTAACCAGTGTCTTGTGCAGAGGATTATTACCTCCCTCTTACGACTTGTGATACCTCTACTAATACACCCTAACACCCCCTAGCCTTACCTACTGCTTTAGAGGTCTGCTTGGATGATTTTAGGTCATCAGTGATGATGATGCCCAAGTCTCTTTCTTCCTTTGTGACTGCTAGCATCCCTCCAGCCTATAGGTGGCTTCAGGGTTTCTCTTCCCTATGTGCATGATTTTGCACTTCTTTGCATTAAATCCAGTTGCCACTTTCTGACCATTCTGCTAGTTTATCAGATCTCTTCTCATTCTGCCCACCCCATCTGGATCATCTACTCTGTTGCAGATCTTGGTGTCATCTGCAAACAGACAAGCCTTACCCTCTAGTCCATCTGCAAGGTCACTAATGAAGATGTTGAAGAGGACTGGCCCCAGGACTGATCCTAATTTACCCACTTGTGACTTGCATCTCTTCTGACTGTATACCATTTACCACCACCTCTGTTTTCTGCCCGTCAACCAGTTTGCCACCCAGTTGACCAACTTCTGACCCTCCGAGCCTACCCAGCTTATTTATCAATCTTCTATGTGGAACAGTGTCAAAAGCTTTGCTGAAGTCAAGGTGGCGCATCAACTGCTCCCCTTGGTCCACCACTCTGGTTACCCAGTCAAGAAATCTATGAGATTAGTTTGACAGGACCTTCCTTTTGTAAACCCATGCTGTCTTGGATCCTGTGCCCCTATGGATTCCCGGTGTTGCACTATCCTTTCCTTAAGGAGTGCCTCCATAATCTTGCCCACTACTGAGGTAAGACTGACCGGTCTGTAGTTCCCGCCTCCTCCCTGCTACCACTCTTGTGGGGCGGGATCACATAAAGCCCTTCTCCAGTCTTCTGGGACCTCTCCTGTGCTCAGAGACTCACTAAACAATTCTGCTAATGGCTCTGCTAGTTCCTCCTTTAGCTCCTTAAGTACCCTGGGATGTATGCCATCAGGTCCCATTGCCTTATCCACCTGAGCTTAGCAAGCTCTTGTAGGACCCTTTCTTTTGTGAAGGGTAGTGCTCACCTCCTCCCCCTGTGTCCATGATGCTGAGCTGTGGGCCCTGCCTACCTTCTCTTCAGTAAATACTGAGCAAAGTATCTATTTAGGATAGATGCCTTACAGGGTCCTCCTTCACATGCTCCCTTTCTCCATTAAACAGCAATACCCCTCTGGACTTTCTCCTTTCATTAATGTATCTATAGAAAGTCTTGTCACCTTCTTTTACTGTTCGTGCTAGTGTTTCCTCAGTTTGGGACTTTGCCTGCCTTACTGCCTTACCTGCTTCCCTTAGGGCAGTTTGGTATGCCTCCTATCTTCATCCCTCTGTGTTCCTTATATTTCCTGAAGGCCAGCCTTTTGGCTCTGACCTTTTCTACTGTATTTGAGAACCAAAGTGGTTTCCTTCTTCTTTTGCACTTCCTTTTCTGTCTAACACAATGGGATGTTGCTTCAAGTATTGCATCCTTAATGCTTGCCCACTTTGCCTGTACCCCTCACCTGTGTTTCTTTTGCCAGGGCTAGCTTAACTCTGTTGGCCATCTTATCAAAGTCAGCTCCTCTGAAGTCCCATATTTTTGCCTTGGAATGGGATGATTTAGATGTAGTAGCCAAATTGAACCATACCATGTGATGGTCACTGGCCCCAGGTGACCTTCTACCTGGAGATCTGTGATCCCTTCTTTGTTAGTCAGTACTAGATCTAGGATAGCCCTGTCTCTTGTGGGTTGCTGTACCAGTTGTTTGAGGCCCTCCCCTGCAGGGAATCCACTATGAGTCTAGTTCTGGCAGATGTTCCTGCTGGTATTGACCAATCTGTATCCGGCATGTTGAAGTCTCCCATTATCAGAACCTCCCCATTAGCTGTCATGTTTTGTATACATCATTGAGCAACTACACACCAGGGACCAGGTGTGGAAAACGTACAAAGCTACAGGCACCCAGGTGGCACTCCTGCTCTACCACACACTCCATAAGTCCTGCACTAAACTCATCTGATAGGCCACAGCCAATTACTTCAAGGCAGCCTTCAAATCAAACCTCAACCACACAACTCGATTCTGGAAAACAGTACAATCTCTACTACCCCCTGCCCAGCCACCCACCTCTTCCCTCAATGTCCATGGTTCCATCATCTCTGAACCAAGTGATGTGGCCTCTGCTTTCAACACAGTTTTCACTAGCTGTGAAGCCTCTCTCCTATTCTCTCCCTGCGCCCCTGTACAAGCACACTCCTGCAAATGCCGCCCACCTCCCGTCGTCCTGCTTCTCCTTCTGCCTGGTTACCCCATCTGAAGTGCTAAAAGCACTCACGGCACTCAACACCACCAAGGCAAATGCCCACAAGACTGGATGCCAAAATGCTAAACCTGTCTGCCCCAGCCATCGCCACCCCACTGGACGGCTTTAACCTCTCTTTATGCCGCTGATATTCCTTCAGACTGAAAGTGTGCCACAGTCATCCCCTTCCCAAAGGTGGTGATCCCTCCTCACCAGGCAACTACTGCCCCATCTCTCTAATCCCCATCCAGGCCATACTGGAGTGCCTTGTATTAGCCAGTTCTTCTCCTTTCTTGACTCGTCTCCTTCTTCATCCACTACTAGTCCGGATTTGGAAGACACACTCAACAATTACCTCCCTACTAAGCCTAACCGGTGCCATTCTTACTAGTATGGATAAAGGTCACATCACATCAGCCATTTTCATTGACCTAGCAAAGGTCTTGACACATTTCTAACACCTGCTACTAACCAAACTTACGAGCCAGTCTCTCAGGAACTGCCACCAGTTGGTTTCACTCATACCTGAAAGGCAGGTCCCAGTCAGTAGAAATGGCACACACCTCTAACCCCTCCCTGTCACCTCTGGTGTCCCCAAGGCTTGGTCCTTGGCCTGATACTCTTCTCCATTTTTGAATGACCTACCCTCAGCCTGCCCATGAACATCCATTCACATGTATGCTGGCGACACACTATTTGCATCAGGCCCTCCCTCGCAGAAGTGGCCCATACTACAGCAGGACTTTAACTAATTCAGCACTGCTTCACCCCAAGCAGCTTTTCCTTAATGCCAAAAAAGGTCTCCTAACCTTCGGCTTGAGACAAAGACTCTCAGACTCCCATCCCACCCTACCTTCCTCACCATTGAGCGGACTCCCTTGGAGGCATGCACCTCCTTCAGATACCTAGAGGTCTGGCTCAACCAGCACCCCGACTTCTATGCCCACATCGACTCGATACACAAGAGATTGCACCCAAAACTAGGAGCACTATATTGCAGCAAGGCTTAGTATCCTTCCGCCTACCTGGAAGGAAATTGTTCAAAGATAATCCTCCCTTTACTTGACTATGGCGATGTGGTCTCGGTACTGCCCCTAAGGCCTTCCTGGCTAGCCTCAACACACTCTTCCACTGTTTCTGTCACTTCACCCGGGACTTCCCTCCCTCAAGTCATCACTCACGACCTCTACAGATCCTAGATCTGCCCTCTCTCAGGACCATAGACAGGCACACTGTGCCAGGCTCACAGTTAAATTCTGGACTGAATCCCTCGCCTCTACCTTGAATCTGTCCTCTCAAGCCTTCCACCGCCAGCGACGCACTCAGGAGCAATGACTCCCAGCCCTTTTTGTTCCACTTAAGGGCTCTTCTAATGGCCAGGCGACATTCAACTCTGCATGCCCAAACTGTGGAACACGTTGTCAGCAGACATTAGGCTCAATATGAACATGCAGCATCTCAATCACCTCCTAAAATCACATTTCTCCCACACATGCAGCACCACCAGCGGTCAAGTCTGCTGCTGTTCAGTCGACACAGGTGCTTGCCAAGTAATACCCTGCTTAGTGCTGTTAACATCGCCTAGTCTTGCATGAGTGACTATTAGCCTGAAATTAGGTGGTCCTAGTGCTGTTTCCACTTCGCTCTGTAACAATTGTTGAGTTTGCTTGAAATCTTATGATGCTTAACATGTATTTATTTTATTCCAGCTGTAAACAGATCATGTTATCCTCACGTGCTTGCTATGTAAGCTGCCATCCTGGAGTTTCTCTTGTCTAGCACACCTTTACCATCTATGTTGTCCTCATTAGGTGTATTATAATCTGTGTTACTTGATCTATGTTTATGTGCAAGTCTTGTGCTCCCTTCCCTTTCTCGCAGGATGCATCTGAAATCAGGATGTTTTATTATCTTATCTGTTTTTAGTAGTTTTATCCTGTACAGCGCTTTGCTTACAGAATTGCGCCTGTGAATAAAGTTTATTATTAAGAGAAAAGGAGGAGGATAGGAGAAAATTGACAGTTCCCAGGACTCCTGTATGAGTGTCTTACAGGAGGCAAAGAATAAACTGTTCTTTGCAAGACAGAAGATATACAGAATGGGGCAATAAACCAGGACCCTCCTGGTTAAGTTAATTGAGGGAGGGGAGAATAACACCCAGGATAATTGCCATAAAGAAAAAGGTGAACAGCTCACCCTCGAAGAGAAGAGATTAGAGAGGTATTCAAGGAATACTATGAGACATTATATAGGGATGAATGTCTGGGGATGGAACAGGAGGCCAGGAGTTTCTTAGATGGCATATACCTTCCTACCTTAGCTAAAGAGCAAACTGAGAACTTAGGGGCTAGATAGCAGTTATGGAAGTACAAAAGCTATTCGAGCCTGCAGTCTGGGGAAGGCAGGAGGTCCAGATGACTTTGTAGCCAAATACTATAAGGAGCTGAAAGGGAAAGTGGCTGTTCCTCTAAAGGATCTGGTAGAAGAGGCAAGGGGAGAGGGTGCTGCCTAAAACATGCACTGAGGCCAATATCTGTATTCTCCTGAGACCAAGTAAGGATAGCATAGAATGTTCATCATAGGGCCCATCTTCCTACTTAATTATGATTGTAAAATTATGTCAAAACTTCTGGCCACACGATTGGAGCAGGTGTTCCCTCAGGTAATACACCCAGACCAGACTGGATTAGTAAAAGGAAGACTATCATAACATGAGAAGGCTACTGAATGTAATATGGTGGGATCTTTGTGTCCTGGGCAAGCTTGTGTGATGTCCATGGATGCCAAGAAAGCAATCGATAGATTAGAATGGCTTTATTTGTTAAGACAATGCGTCAATTTGGAGTGGGAAATGGGTTTTAGATCTGGTAAGAATGCTGTACAAAGAACCCAGGGCAAGAGTGCTTGTAAATGGGATCCCGTCTGAGGACCTAAGGCAATTCAGAGGCATGAGACAGGGCTGCCCCTCTCCCCTCTCCCTCTGCTGTTTGCTATGGCCATCAAGCCTTTGGCGATAAGGATAAGAGAGAGCCAGATAGTAAGGGGTATCCTGGGAGGGGAGGGGACGGCATAAGATTACTTACTACGGATGACCTACTTATACTGACAAAGCCTAGAGAATCTATACCAACATTGTTAGAGATCATAAAGACTGTTTTTTCTGGATATAAATTAAATTTGCAAAAATCGAAATTTTATTTCTCAATGGAAGGAACAGGGAGGCCAGAAGACACGTGGGGTTTAAAATGGGTTGCTGATTATTTTACCTACCTAGGAATTAACATTAGTAGAGATTTGAAGAAAATGTATGCATTGAATTATACCTCATTGTTTAAAACTATCTTGGCGGACTTGAACCGCTGGAGGCACTTCCCATTTCATGGATTGGTAGGATTAACCTTGTTAAAGATGAACGCTCCTCCCAAGGATTTTTTTACTAATGCAAATGATACTGGTGGGCCCGACTGTTAAAGAGCATTGAACCGTTTGAGAGAGATTTTAGTGATTTTATAGGGGAGGAAAGAAACCGAGGATGTTGTTATGTAGGCTTAAAGCATCCAGAGAAGAGGCGCTGGACTTCCCGGACATAAGAAGGTATTATTTAGTACAATACCGCTATATTCATAACTGGGTAAATAGGGGAGGCAGGGTAGAGCTAGAACAGGTGAGTAATTTGGGGAGGCTAACCTCATATCTTGCAAAGGGGAACATATAAGCAGCTCCCCAGCCAAACCCCTTGGTTGTAGCAGTGCTAGAGGCATGGACAAGAATTAAAAAAGAGGAGTGGAGCGGCTAAAGAAAATACTTTCCTAGTCCCAATAGCCAGAAATCCAGAATTTCTACTGGAACTCGAGGACCCAGGGTTTGCAACATGGAGACCAGCGGGTGAGATGCTTAGAGATCTATATAAGGGTGAGGAGATGCTCCCATTTGAAATGATTCAAAGATGCTTGAGACTGCCAGTCACACTTATTCAGATTTTCTAGGTTAGACACTTTGGGAGAGTATGCAAAGGGGGCGGGAGACCATCTGTTGGCCAGAGTAGAGCAGGAGATAATAGGGGCAGATATCATGAAAAAGGATTAATAGGGTGGTAGTAAGATTGGATAGGAAACATTTCAGGACAGAACAGTGACAGCGAGGACCAAATGGAAAGAGGACTTAGGAATCCACATCGCAGATGACAACTGGGAGGAGACAGTCAAGTCCCACAAAGGAATGTACTTGTTTCAGTGGACTTACCCAGTCACCGAAACTCAAGTAAAGAAAGAAGCTCAGTATAAATTTATCCATCGGACTTCGGTGATGTCACCGAATGGGTAACAAATAAGCTCCACTGCTCCATCGTGACCCTTCCTTAAAAGCAGTTATCTAGAAATATTCGGCCACTAAAAGCAAAAGTCCCCATTTCCCAGCATTGCTAGTATGGCAGGAAAGCCTCCAAAGCAAAAACCGGGCAAATCAGGTGGCAAGTCAAGCAGCAAGATGAAGCAACTCTGGCTGAGTGTTGACATAGAGAATTCATGGCCTTATCGCCTTGTGGTCGGTCCCTTCTGAATCTTCACTGGATTGTGAGCTGGAGGATTCTGAGATGCCGGCCGGAGACTATCGCACCCTGCAGCAGATTTTGGCTACCGTGAATAGAATAGACTCAGCAGTGGCAGATTTGCGGCAAGATTTTTGCTCACTAGACCACAAAGTGTTGGTGAATACTGCTAAAGTGACCGAATTGTCAGAATTGTAGGACAAGGATGACCATCTCCTATTGCTGCTATTACAGTGAGACAGACAAATGCAGGCAAAGCTGGAAGACTTGGAGAATAGGGTATGCTCAACAACTTTCAGATACACGGTCTGCCCAAGGGTGCAGAGGAAGGATTTGCCAGCCCTATTGATTTTATGAAGCATTTGCTTGAGCCACACTATCCATACCACCAGACTTGAACCTGGACATTGATAGGGTGCACAGGTCCTTAGGCCCTCATCCAAGGATCCAAACACTTGGCCAAGGTCATGGATCATTAGAATGATCCCAGAGCAAAGATTGGCTGTTAAAGGAAGCTTGGTGCTTAAAGGATTTAAAAGTACCATAGGCGCCTGTATTCTTTGATCAAGATTTCTCCGCTGTTTTGCAAGCAGAACAGCAGCAAGTGAGCAGTCATCAGAGAACTCAAAATGTGAGGGCTCAGTTACAGTACCTGGCCACGCTTCGTTTACTCCTGGACTCTGGTCCAAAACTTTATCCTCCTTACTGGATGCAGCCACGGTCTTGGCAGGATGGGCATAGCAGTACCAAATTTGGAACTACAGCAACTAGAACACAAGTTGCTCTCCTCGGCATGGGAGGTGGCAGGCAGGGGCAAAATAGAAGGAGGGAGCCACCAGGAGCAATTGCAGGACATGCCATCGAGGTATTACAAAAGCTGCTCGCTCAAGCACTGAAAAGAGAAGCAGTAGTGGTAAAGGAGAAGCACAGGTAATGAAATCTCTAAGTGCTGAGGTACTGTGGGGCCCCTCATCAAAAGAGAGTCCTGTTTGTTTTTCCTTCTCCTCCCACCTTCTGTGGTGGGGGGCATCCGCTCCTGTGCCACTTGTGGATCTGAAGTACTGTCAGTTAAAGATGGAACTCTGGGACACTCACTCCGGTGTATCTGATTCTGTAATAATCTGGGGAGGGTAATAGGATAGAGGGTGAGAGCAGATCCACTGTCTGTAAAGTAAAAGGAGGACCGACTTAAATTGTATTCAAAAGGGTTATGCTATCCATCCTCTATTAGGTTTTCATGTATGTGTTTCTGGATGAGATTAGGAGGCGATTACAATTGTGGAGGTGCACTTGTGCCTGACAGCTGGGGAGACAAATGAGCTACAGCACTCTGAGATTGGTGGCTCAATACTATTACATGGTCATGGGGGAGGGAGCAGAAAAGAATGTGGGACTCTGATTTTGGGAGCTTATTCTGGTGATGGAAGGTTCTGTGACCATGAAACTCTTCAGACCTTTATGGAATAAGTGCCCACAGCCACAGGTGAATTTCACTTGAGGCCATTCTATTAATCACATTAGTGATTTCCCAGTGTAATTGTGTGTTTGAGGTTTTTTTACTTTTCCTTGGAAGTGTTCTTCTTATCCAGTTGATGTTTGTTTACTTGTTATTTATTCATTGTTATTTGTAAAGTTAGTGCTTATTTGCACTTAGTTCTTAACTGTGTTGTTAAGGCAACTCATGGGATTGAGATGCAGACATGGACTCACATATTTCTTGAAATGGGAAAGGAAGGGACAGTGAAGGCATTAGGGGTGGTTCCCTAGTGATGGGAAATCAGAAGCTGGTATGGGGATGGTCTGATGGATCCTCCCTAGTGACTGATTGCTAGTCTTAGCATCATTTCGTACAATGTTAAAGAGTGAACTCACCAGTAAAGCGCATCAGGTTATTAAATTAATTGAAAGGGCTGGGGTGTGATATTGCTTTTTACAAGAGATGCACCTCTCAGAGGTGGAACATGCGAAATTGCACAGAATGTGGGTGGGTCAGGTTTGGGCTGCTTCATATCCTAAATCCAAAAAAGCAGGGGTTGCCATTTTGATGAAAAGGAACAGCCCACTGATAGTTAAAGACTCAGATCAGGGTATGCAAGGGCTTTATATGCGGTCACAGGGAAACATCAATGGGAGGGTGATACACTTAGTAAATATCTATGCCCCTAATACAGTAATAGATAAATTTCTGGGAACTTTTCCAGACTGGCAGCTCTGCCTCAGGGTTAGCTCATTATTGGGGAAACTTTAATGTCGCTCCTTCCCATACAGGGATAGGTCAACGGTCACTCGTCCACAAATTGAGCAGCAACTCTACAACTGAAAGACCTTGTCACTGAGATGGGTTTGGTTGATGTGTGGAGACCTTCATAAAACAGAAAGGGATTATACATTTTATTCGGTGGCCCAGAAAACATATTCCAGAATAGATCTGTTCTTCACACAGCAATCAGACTTACACTATATTAGGTGAGCAGATATTCATCCTATCACACTGTCAGACCACGGGCCAGTATCTATTAGGCTGGATTATGTGCAAGATAGGGAAATCAAATGTGGAGACTTAACACGTCATTTCCTTAACGACAAAAACTTTGTGGGCCAACTAACTAATGCAGCAGAAAATTTGGCTGTAGATTCCCAGTGCAGGAATGCCCCCACTAATCTGATGGGATACACTCAAAGCGGTTTTGAGGGTCAGGCCATCAGCTGTGCCTCAGCCCAGAAGAAACTGACCCAGCTCAAAGCCACTCAGTGGCATATGCAGATTAAGATGCTGGAGGACCAACTTAAACAAACCCCAGGGTGAGAAAAGATCCGCGGAGCTAACACGCTGACAGGAGGCACAAAGCTGAGTCAGTTGAAAGGGGATACAGACCCATCTTAAGAGTAGAAGCTACCTGTAATCATGCAAACAAATGATCAACAGATCCTCTTGATTTTACTTCACCTCTCTCCCCCCAGTCCTCCCAATAAATCAACTTACCACCTCCACCACCTTACCCTCCCTAATTTTCCCTACCCACACCGCCTCCATTTTTGACAACACCACTCTGGTTGCCCCCCATCATCCCCTGATGTAACATTGCCATATTGCTGACATGTTATTTCCTACTGGGCTAGCCCTACCCTGCAAACAAATGATGTAATGCACTTTATCTATTGTTAAGGTGTACCTGAAACTAACAAGTCTTGAACCTCAAGTAACACTATATTGATTTCATGATGCCTACCCTGTGATCTCTGCTATCTGTATTGTATAGTACTGTACTGTTTTGTCCTTGACTTGGAACATTTGAAAATGAGTTTCTGACTCAAAGGTATTAATCCTAGTCATAATAAATAAAATCAAGCAAGAGTAGAGCTGACCAAGCTGGAGGAGAGAAGGGCAGAAGGGACTCTACGGTTTGCAAATTATAAATACTATGAGGGAGGGAGAGCAGCCCGACTTCTGGCCTTTCATTTGAGAAGGCGCAAGTTGAAAGAACTATCCGGAATATAGTAGATGAGAGGGGTGGGATGTGAGCATTACCACAGGAGATAGCATCTCAGTTCAAGAACTTTACCAAACACTTTACACAGAGGGTAAAGCAGATGGCCAGGTCTGTGTGAGCTTGGACACCTTTTGGACTCCACTTCTCTTTCTAAATTATCAACAGAGGCACAGGACCCATTATTAGCCCCTATAACTTGCCAGGAAATATTGCAAACTATTGCATCACTCCCAATGGGTAAATCCGGGACCTGATGGACTGGGAGGAGGAATTCTACAAAAATGTAGGAAACTACTAGCACCCTGGTTGCAAAAGGTGTTTAATGTATGTCTGGAGGAACAGCGACTGCCACCATCTTGGGAAGAGGCAGTGATAACTGTTATTCCTAAACCTAGTAAACCAAGTATATCGTGCAGACTTTAGATCCATCTCACTTCTTAATCAAGACCTGAAAATGCCAGTGACCTGGGTTCATGAACGGACTCAGGTTGCTGGAGTGCTTCAGCGAGGAGAAGAAAATAGGCGTCCGATGATGGCTCGCCTTCTCGGGAGGGATACACTGCTCGGCACCTGCTGACCCTTGTGGAGGCTGGGAGTACAGCAGAACATCGCCCCAACACATTAGGGGGAGTGATGGATGTCGGTGTATGCCTTGACATCAGTGGCACGTTGTTCCTCAGGAGACCAAATGGAAAAGTGGCGCCTAGCTGATCGGGTGACGACCTTCCAGAACCCTCACCACCGGGCTCTCAGACCTCCATATGCCGTCCCAGCAGCACCCCAAGATCATTGGTTGGTCATCAGGGCCCTTCTAATAGGAAGGTAAGAGACCCGCTCGGTGAAGGGATACACCAGGGTTACTTTGGGCTGGCTGCAATGTGGGGTGGTAGGGGTCAGGAGTAGCCACAGTGGGGCAGTTCATGTGGGGGCCTGAAGGAGAACTGGACAGGTGTGGGGAAGGAGTCAAAAAAAAAAAGACCTGAAAATTCTCACCTAGATATTGGCAATACATCTCCAGAAGCATATAGAGAATGAATCCATCCCAACCAAACAGGCTTTATACCCCATCGACATATGTCGGACAATATTGAGCTATTATTAAACATAATGGTGCGTAGTGCTCAGAGTCATAACCCCTTATATAGCCCTACTTCTCGACACACAGAAAAGGTTTTATTAGTTTCTTAATTGGACGTACATGAGAATGGTCATGGAATGTATGGGATTGGGGCAACTTTTCTTAAATGGGTTTCCTTTCCTACCAGCATCCTACAGCAAGGGTTAAAGTAAATGGACAATGTCTGATAGATTGGGAATTGGCAGGAAAGCGACAGGATGTCCTTTTCACCCTCTTATTGGCTTTTAAGTATGGAACCTTTGGCCCAGGCAATGCAGAGAGACCCAGCAATGCAGGGCATCACAATTAACCGACAAGTGTACAGGGTGTCATTGTATGCAGATGACACCCTAATATATTTAAATCCAGCAGGGTCCCTCCCACCCACATTAAATCTTCTGAAAGGTTTGGTAAGATATCAGGGTTTAAAGTTAACTTAAACAAATCTGAGGTGCTGGCCTTAATGCAGCCTCTGAAACTATTATCATGAACTCAATCCCATTTAAACAGGTGAAGAGCAAAGTCAGATACCTGGGAATCCATATCCCCAAAGATGTGTCTAAATTATACCAATATAATTACAGTACCTTAAAGCAAGAGATATTTAAAGACGAAATAGATGGCGGAACATTCCCTTTACATTCCTGAGTAGAATTGATGCAGTTAAGACAAATATCTTACCCAGATATCTGTTCCTCTTCTCAACCTCCCAATCCATTCCCCAAGAAAGATTGGAAAGAGCTTAGGAAAAAGCTCTTTCTTTTATTTGGGCTGGGAGATGCCCATGAAGAGGTGTGGGATCTAATGACAGAACCCAAAGAGAAGGTTGGTTTGGGATACCAAATTTCTATAATTATTACTTATCAGCTCAGATACTCCCAATCCTTAAGCTCATTTCACCAGGACTAAGGGGTAATTTTACGCTGTAAAAGACAGTACGTCCAGGCTATCCCTTTGAACATTTTGCCTTGGGTGATCCTACCCACACTTAAAAAATATCAAGAATAATTGGACCAGACAGACCCTGAGGGGCTTGGTTGGAGGCCAGACAATGGTGGAAAAATCCCACAAGGATCTGGAGATATATTCTTTTAACCAGCTTGCTGAATTGTCCACTGGCTAATAGGGACAAAGTTTGATCTATATGGAGACAATTGGGCCTCAAATTCCCTATGCAGTTAGTACAAGATACTGATTTTAAATTTTCAGTGCATTACAATGGGAATTTGGGTTGCACCATAGAGAATATTTTAAATTCCTCCTGTGTAGGCATTACTTATCTACAGAGGTAGGACTGAAGGCGGATCCTCCTCAGCAAATAGTAACCACATATCAGATAGGGATGTTGGGGACAACCAGCCAGTTCATCTCAACCATGTATAAAGTACTACAAGATGGGGCATCATATGGAGTGGCTTCCATGGACCATGGGCTCACCCCAATAGAGTTTTTTCATTGGTGTGTGAACAGTGTGTTCTTTATCACCCCAATAATCTCGTGCCACTATTTATCTGAGCCCACAGATAGATGTTGAGACACTGTGGAGAGAGGGGTGATTATAGTCATATTTTCTGGGTCTGCCCTGTAATCCGACCCTTCTGGCGGTGGTGGCACAGAAAATGGAAAGATTTTTTCTAACTCATAAGCCTACATTTGTAAATCTAATATTAGGCCACCCACCGGATGAGGTTAAAACTTCAAATTTGAGTATCTTTTCTATGTTCTGGTAGGGGCGCTCTTAAAGTGGTGACACAAAACTGGTTACATTCGGACCACTGTCCATCAAAGGGTGGAGAAACAACATTGAAGATATTCAAAGGATAGAAGCGATCACAGCCAAGCTCCGCTGCAAGCACCTAAATTTAACTCCAGATGGCTCCTGCATTTTGATTTCCTGGAGGCGGAGGAGAGGCCAACCACTTTGGAACAACTTCTGGTCGCATAGGAAGGGAAAGGGTTATCTTACAAATGGGGTGGGGTCATGGAAGGATGCCATTCTATACTTTAGCTTAGCCCCACAGATCAAGTTCAGATCAAAAGAATACAGTTGTCTTGGACATGGACACAGAAAATCAAATTAGGGCACAAGACTTGCTACAGAGTTGCAGTTTATTTGTATTGTTAGTTCTGTTTGTATGTAATATAGTTATATTTCTTGTGGTTGCCCTTTTTTGGCATCTGCTTGGCTGGTAACACTGAACTTTTGGCTGCCATCACAGGACTATGCATAATCCCTTGGGAAAAGCCTTTGAGACAGCTGAAGAAGAACTCCTGGAATACAAAAACAGGGATGAATAGTCTAAAGAAGATAGAGATGACACTATGAACATTAAAGCTGATTAACAGTTTAAATTAAATATATTATGATAACAACCATTTTAAAATGTACGCTTTGGAGTGTATTAACTGTATGATCTTTATCTTCTGAATAAAATTATAGGTTTACCCAGGTATTTCCCCAATGTGTGGAAGATGCTCACTAGAGAGGGACATATTTTCACTACTTCTGGGGTTGAAGTTAAGGAATACTGGAGGCGTGGTAACTGAAATCAAAAACACATGGGGAACAGATATAGGGACTATCCTGATGTTTCTTTTGCTCGAATAGTGCAGGAAGGAGGAGGAGAATGGTGCCTCTATCCGCTGTAGATACTGGGTAATTCTGGTGATGGCTAGACAAGTTATCTTAAATACTTGGGTTTCTTGTATAAAGCCCACAGTATCTGGGTGGAAAAATCTTATGCTTGCAAATATGGCTACGGAAAAAGTATCCTATGCTCTGAAGGGTAGGAGGAGAAGTTTCTAAGAGACTGGGGTAAGTTCTTGGCCTCTCTTCTGCCCCAGAAGCGGAAGCTACTAGGGTGGGAATACTCCTGTATAAAACAAAAGAGTGAAAAGAGGGAAGCTGAAAGGGTTTCAAGTGCCTGATATCGTAAAGGAGATGGAAATCAAATTAATGAAATGCCAAGAATAAGAGGTTTTGTTTTTTATGCTATCAGATCACAGAATGCGCTTTTATTTTTTTCCTTCCGATGTTATTAATCTTTTATTTTCTTGTTCTTGTATTGCTCAAGGGAGAGTTCTGTACTTTTGTGTGTATAAGGATGGACGTATAGGCATTGCATGGACGAATGAAGGGAGAAGAGGGCATATATCTGTGTTAGAAGAACTTGAGAGTTGTAAAGGGTATAAGTGCATTGTAAGTCATGTATACTACTGAAATGCTCTCCTCTGGAGGACTATATAATGTTTATGAAATGATGTGGAAAGATAAAAGTGTATTTTGTGTTGTCAATATAAAATCTTAATAAAAATGAAACACACATAAAAATAAAGCAGAATATCATCTGCATACAAGGCTAATTTGTGGTTGGTGCCCTCCAGCTCCACTCCCGTTATTAGTTGGTTCTGCCATACACTCTGAGCTAATGGTTCAATGTATAATGCAAATAAGAGTGGAGAAAGGGGCACTCTCGTCTAATGCCGCTGCTGCACCGGTCTAGAGATGTATCCATTTGTACGTATTTTTTTTTCACCACCTCATGTTGAGGGGATGTGGTTTACTTTGCTCCTATGTGTACATTTCCTTTATACTCTGTACTTATATACTGTGTTGTTGCCACGTTGTTGCCACCTTGTGGCCCGGTCATGATTGAAAACAGTTCTTTGGATCAGTGCACCTACCCGGTTACAAAGACATAAATAAAATAAACAAATAAACGTACATAGGCTGAAGGGAGGAGTTAAACTTAACTAAAAAGTAAGGAACGGGGCTGGAAATCCAAAGCCAGCCAGGACCCCATGTAAGAAGGCCCAAGACACCTGGTCAAGGCCTCTCTGCATCTCAAGGCATAAATTAGTTTTGGAGACTTGATTAGCAGCCTTCACTAATCAAAGTAAAATTACTACAATTGGCCAAAGTTGATTAGCAATTACCAAAAATTAATATTTTGCTCAAAACTCCATAAAATGTTCTTATGTTGCTCTGTATTGATGAAATACAAAATTACATAAGTTTCTGAGACTATCTGTTTTATTTAGCAAATTCCAGAGAAATACAGCAATTGTGCAGCACAAATACATTTTAAGAGCCAAGATAGGATGTCTGCTAAAGCAGACCGTGAATTGTGATCGTGAGTCGTGACAAATTAAACAACATAAATTTAACATGAACTCCTGCCCCAGCATAAAAACTCCATCCTGGGACCATGATTGACCACATAGTTACCAACAAGGATTGGTTACGATCTATTGCTACTCTTCTCCACCAGGCATGTAGCCAGTAATTCTGGCCTGGTTTGGGGTGGTCCACCATCTGCAGCTGCCAAGTCACCAGGATGTCTTGGTTTAGCACTAAAAAACATGCAGCCCTGTCTGGGTTGAATTCAGTTGGAGAGGAGCCCTACTTTTAAATGCAAATCAATGTGTGTGCAGTATCCCTGCCAGACTTGCTCTCCAGTCAGTTTTTATCTTGTGCATACTTGAAAACACCTTTCTATAATTGCATTAGACACAGGAAATACTCTCAACACATTGACAAGCTTCAACAGATTTAGATAAGAATTTTGAAATCACATGCCAGCTCTGACCAGATAGCAGAGGCAGAAAGATTGATGAAACTGGTTTGAGCAAAATCTTAAACTCTTGCCATTCTGCAAGTAGCAGAGTGCTGTCACAGTCAGGCTGAAAAGTGGTCGGCTACTGCGATCATGTCACTGTTGGCATACAGCTCCAGTTCCTTTCTGTCTGCAACTGGCCAAAGTCTGGTATCTAACACTTTGCATGGTTATAGCTATTACTTTCATCAGTCAAACCAAACCTTTCTTCTCAACAGTTCTCAAGGTTTGTAATGTATTTTTAGTTTGTTGTTTAAAAGTTTTAACAACTTGGCTACTAAAATGTATTAATTTCACACCTTGTATGTGACTTGAGCATATGCTCCTGAAAGAACATCAGACCCATTTTTTAAGAGAATGTCAACTTCACTGCCACCTATGGGACCACTCTGCTTAGCGTGGTGAAGAGTGTTTCTCAAAGTTTCAGCAGAGCTAAGTAGCTCTGGCATTTCAGCTACTTTTTGAAGTGCTAGTGAGAACCTGGCAAGTGGCTGAAGCAGCTGTTCAAATACAAAAGGTGTACCACCATTTGGAATTTAGTCATAATTTGCAACACTCCCTTGGTTTTGGCCTGGTAATGAGTTGGGTCTGCACGCCATAGATTCTAAATGGGCACAAATTACAGAATGATTTGCAACAACACGAGTGGCAGAAGTTTATGCTGCACCCAATGTGTGCCATGGGTCTTCTTGAGCTTTCAACTGACACCTCCATGGCCTGGGCAAGGGACCATAACTCTCCAGCTGTTTCTGGCAGAAGAGAACTGGTTGCAGAGCTAGAAACAGAATTCCAGAACTACAGATTTTTTACTAATTAATCACTTCTGTCTCAGCAGGAGTAGTACCTGTTTGGATTAAGCAAACAGATACTTTATTAGAAGAAGAGGGGTCTCATTTAAGTAAAAAAAAAAAAAAGAAAAGTGTTTTTTCTGAGGAAGGGGCAGTATCACCTTAATTTACTGAGAGCAGAGAGTGAATCTAATTGGGGTGTGTCTTAGCAGTTTGGGTGTACAAAAGCAGCTGTTTCCAATTACAGCTTCCGTCTGTTTCTGGCAGAAGAGAACTGGTTGCAGAGCAAGAAACAAAAGTCCAGAACTACAGATTTTTTTTTTACTAATTAATCACTTCTGTCTCAGCAGGAGTAGTGCCTGTCTGGATTAAGCAAACAGATACTTTATTAGAAGAAGGTGGTCTCATTTAAATAAAAAAAACAAGTGTTTTTTCTGAGGAAGGGGCAGTATCACCTTAACTTACTGAGAGCAGAGGGTGAATCTTATTGGGGTGTGGCTTAGCAGCTTAGGTGTACAAAAGCAGCTGTTTCCAATTACAGCTTCTGGCTGTTTCTGGCAGAAGAGAACTGGTTGCAGAGCAAGAAACAGAAGTCCAGAACTACAGATTTTTTTACTAATTTCCTCCTTCCCACCCAAAGCCAGTTCTAGTTTTATAGCCACTGAATTTGACTTCCTGTTTGGCAGTAGGAAGGGAAGGATCACTGAGACACATTAGTTTCAGCAACCTTAAAGGAAACAAAAAAACAAAAAACTCGGTATCCCCCACCCCGCTGCTGGAGGTCTGAATCTAAGCACGGAGGAAGGAGACTACTGAAGACTACAGGAAGATCCTGTCCCAGAACAGGAAGGGTGAGTTGTAAGGGCACATAGGCAGTAGGAAAGTAAGTGTAAAATGCACAGAGGAGGAGACAATAAGCATACAAAGCCACAGGAGAAGGGACACAAAATAAGTCAAGATGGGGTGGTGCAGTGCAATGACTGTGGAGCAGCAGTGTTCCTGAAACATTCTAGAGGCTTGATGCTGCCCTGTTTGCAGGTACCTCTCTGGTTTGTGGGAGGAGGTTGCCCATCTCCAGGCTGACCTGGCTAGGATTCATGAAACTTCTCCCCACCCAGGCCACCATCATTACCTCAGAGGTTGCCAAGAAAGAGGAGTGGTATGACCAAGGTGGGCTCAGGGAGGAGAGGTGGTGGAACAGAGGTGCATCCCTCCAGTTGTAGTTCTCCACAATTCATATGCTGTTCTAGAAAGAGTGGTTTCTCTATGGAGGCACCTGCAGTGAAGACCAAGGAGGATGCTGGGAACCTCCACAAAGGATACCCACAGGAGGGTGGCATGAGACCCCACAGGGAAGAAACAACTCTTGGTGGGGACTCAATCATTGGGGGGTAGGCGTGGAGGAGGAAGGGATAGGGAGGTAAGGTGCCTGCCTGGTGCCAGAGCTTGAGGGACAGGAGGCGAATCCTCAGAATCACGGAGCAGCTGCACGAGGGAGGGAGCTGGATGTCATTATCCACCTAGGGACAAATGACCTGGCTGTAAATGGGATCAGAGCGGTGCAAGAGGAGTTTGTGGAGTTGGGGAGGGGTCTTTGACAAGTAGCATGTATGGTAACCTTCTTGGAGTGCTGCCTGTCTATGGCAAGGATGATGTAAGGGTATTCCATACCATGGGATTCAATGAATGGGTGAAAACTAGTGTGGAACCCAGGGTTTTGGCTTCATTGGGGACTGGGGAGCCACCTGGAAGGATGCAGGCTTATACTGGCACGATGGTGTGAGGAAGTATTATTTCACAGGAGGGTAGTGGATGCATGGAACAGCCTTCCTGAGGAGGTTGTGGGGTGTAAAACTGTGGGAGAATTCAAGAATGCATGAGGCAGACATAAGGCAATTCTTGGGGTAGGAAGAAATAGGCTGTTGATTAAATAGGATCTCGGCCTATCCTGTAGGTAGGGAAATGGGCAGACTAGATGGGCCAAGCAGTCCTTATCTGCCATCAAAGTCTATGTTTCTATGGTCTGCATCAGTCCAGGGGATCCAGGATCCTAGGTGACAGGTTTAGATGCTTCATTGGCAAGCATTTAAACTAGCCAAGGGAGGGACTGAAAGGAGCAGGAAATCCCAGTCCCCCTCAAAGCGCAGTAGTTAGAGAGGTAAACACCAAGGCAGAGAAGTCAGTAAGGAGCAGGATGGGGATAAATGCAGAAAAAGGTATTAAGGACAGGGATGGGGCTAAAAGTGGTAAGGCCATAAAAAATAAATGGAAGGTGATGAGTACCAATGCCCGTAGTCTGTACAACAAGCTCCCTGAACTAGTGGCCTTAATGGAAGAGGGATGCCTGGCAGTCACTGAAACATGGTACACAGAGAACCATGGTGGGAAGTCAACATACCAGGATACACAGTCTACAGGAGGGACAGGGTGGGTAAAAGAGGAGGAGTAGCTCTCCATATAAGGAAGGGATTAAAGCAACAGAACTAAAGAGAAACAGGAAGTTGATGAGTCAATATGGGTCACCGTGGAGACAGGAAATGGCACCACAATCCGCATGGGGTTGTGTACAGACCGCCATCTCGGGGAATGGATAAGGAAATGATAGAAGGCATCCTTAAAATGGCAGAAAAAGGGAGATATTGTTGATGGAGGACCTGAATATGCCAGATGTTAACTGAGTACCTTTGCTGCAGGCACATCCAAGAGCAGGGTCATTCTTGATGCCCTAGAGGGAATGCCTCAGACAGCTAAGCGTTGGAACCCACTCAGGAGGGAGCAGTCTTAGTTCTGGTACTCTCAAATAGGGAAGGAGGAAGGATCTCAGATTTAGAAGTGGGTAGCCATCTGGGAACAAGTAACCACTAAACAGTGTGGTTCACAATAAACACAGCCATAGAGTCAAGCCATACAAAAACAAGAGTATTGGACTTTAGGAAGGCTGACTTTGGGAAAATGAGAGAGTGCCTTAGAAAAGCACTAGCAAATGGGCTAGAAGGAGGGGTGGAGAAACAATGGGGAATAATCAAACAGCCATCACAGAGGCAACAAGCATTTGTGTGAAGCAAATCAATAAAACAAAAGAAGGAAAAAACACTATGGTTCTCAAAAGAGGTGGCAGGACAGTTAAGGAGAAAAGAATAGCATTCAGGAAATATAAGGAACACAGAAGGAGCAGGACAGAAACCATTATCAGTTAAAGCAGAAGGAGGCAGGAAGGCAGTCAGAAAAGCAAAGGCACAAACTGGGAAAAAGATAGCCAACTCTGTTAAGGGGATAAAACCTTTTATAGGTACATTAGGGAGTGAAGAAAGACCAAAGGAGGGATACAGAGACTTAATAAAGGGAGGAATATTGTCAGAGGGTGACAGTCAAAAGCAGGGATACTGAACAAATATTTCTGCTCAGTATTCACAACAGATGAGGAGGGAGGTGCCTAAACCATAAGGGAGAAACTCTGAATAGGGGGTCGATATCAGTCCATTCACAGAAGAAAGGGTTTTGAAGAACTCTTGAAACAGAGGGTGGACAAAAGCAATGGGGCCTGATGGGATTCACCCAAGAATACTAAAAGAACTAAGGGTAGAACTAGTAACACCACTGACTACCCTGTTTAACAAATCATGGGAGTATGGGGTGGTACCGAGGACTGGAGGAGGGCAGATGTGATTCCCCTTCACAAAAGTGGGAGCAAGGCAGAAGCAGAAAACTACAGACCTGTTAGTTTAACCTCAGTGGTAGGGAAAATGATGGAATCACTTCTGAAGGAAAGAATTGTCGAGTATCTAGAGGCCAGAGGGCACAGGACCCAAGGCAGCATGGATTCACAGTGGAAGGTCATGCCAGACAAATCTGATAGATTTCTTTGACTGGGTGACCAAAGTAGTAGATCAGGGAGGGGCTGTGGACATGGCCTACCTAGACTTTAGCAAGGCATTTGACACAGTCCCACACAAAAGATTAATATACAAGTTAGCTAGCCTGGGTGTGGGTCCCAAGATGACAGCCTGGGTAAAAATTGGCTGGAGAATAGGACACAGAGAGTAATAGTAAATGGAGTCCACTCTGAAGAAAGGGAGGTTACTAGTGGGTACCACAGGGTTCAGTATTGGACCAGTCCTCTTCAATGTCTTTATAGTTTACATTGCAGAGGACTGGAAGGAAAAGTATGTCTCTTTGCAGATGACACAAAGATCTGCAACAGAGTTGATGCACACAAGGTGGGGTGGAAAGGATGAAAAGGACTTGGCAAGGTTAGAGGAATGGTCAATGTATGGCAGCTTAGATTCAGTGCTAAGAAGTGCAAGGTAATGCATCTGGGAAACAAAACCCAGAGGAAGAGTACAGAATTGGGGTGAGATACTAACAACAAAACAGAAAGGAAAGGACCTGGGGTAGTCATCAGATGACCTATAGGTGGGCAAGCAATGAGAGGGCAGCAAGGAGGGTTGGGGATACTGGGATGCATAGGGAGAGGCATCACCAGTAGAAAACAGGAAGTTATTATCCCTCTGTACAGACAGCTGGTCGGACCCCATCTGAGTACTGTGTGCAGTTCTGGAGACCCAGTCTTCCAAAGATATAGACAGGATGGAAGCTGTCCAGAGGAGGGCAACTAAAATGGTTCAGGGTCTGCACCGGAAGACATATGAAGAGAGACTTAAGGATCTTAATATGTATAGCCTCGAGGAAAGGAGGGAGGGGGGACATGATAGAAACTTTCAAGTACCTCAAGGAATCAACAAAGTCCAAGAGGGTAGCATCTTTCAAAAAGAGCTGTGCAAGAACAAGGGGCACAATTTGAAGATAAAGGGGCGGCTCAGAGGTAATTTAAGGAAGTATTTTTCACAGAGAGGGTTGTGGATGCATGGAACGGCCTTCCGGAGGAGTCGTGGAGTCAAAACAGTGGTGGAATTCAGCATGCATGGGACAGTCATAGGGCAATTCTAGGGGTGGGGTAGAAAGAAGTAGGCTGCTGGTTAACTAGGATCTGTAGCTTATCCAGTAGGCAGGAAATGGGCAGACTGGGTGGGCCAAGCGGTCCTTATCTGCCGTCAAATTCTATGTTTCTATGTGACTACTCTCTTTAACAAATCATGGATGATGGAGTGGTACCTGAGGACTGGAGAAGGGCAAATGTGATTCCACTTCACCAAAGTGGGAGCAGGGCAGAGGCAGGAAACTAGAGACCAGTTAGTTTGACTTCAGTGGTAGGAAAATGATGGAATCACTTCTGAAGGAAAGAATTGTTGAGTACCTAGAGGCCAGTGGGGCTGAGGACCCAAGGCAGCATGATTTCACAGCAGGAAGCTTATGTCAGACAAACCTAATAGATTTCTTTGACTGGGTGACCAAAGTAGTAGACCAGGAGGGGGGCTGTGGATATGGCCTAACTAGATTTTAGCAAGGCATTCGACACAGTTTCACACAAAGATTAATATACAAGTTAGCCAGCCTTGGAGTGGGTCCCAAGGTGGTTGCCTGGATAAAAACTGGCTGGACAACAGGACACAAAAGGTAATATTAAACGGAGTCCACAGTGAAGAAAGGAGGGTAACCAGTGGGTACTGTAGAGCACCTGGAAGGAATGGTAGCTCCTTTGCAGATGACATAAAGATCTGCAACAGGGTTGATACACAAGGGGTGGAAAGAATGAAGAGAGACTTGGCAAGGTTGGAGGAATGGTCAAATACGTGGCAGCTCAGATTCAATGCAAAGAAGTGCAAGGTAATGCATCTGGGAAACAAAAACCCAGGGAAGAGTACACAGTTGGGGTAAGTTAATAACAAAATCAAAAAGAGACCTAGGAGTAATTATGTCAGATGACCTAAAGGTGGGCAAGCAATGTGAGAAGGCAGTAAGGAGGGCTGGGGGATACTGGGATGCATAGGAGAGGCATCAACAGTAGAAAACAGGAAGTTGTTATCCCTGTCTACAGACAGTTAGTGAGGCCCCATCTGGAGTACTCACGTGCAATTCTGAGACCCCACCTCCAAATACATGGACAGAGTGGAGGCTGTTCAGAGGAGGGCAAGCAAAATGGTGCAAGATCTGCACCAGAAGACATACGAGGAGAGACTAAAGCAGCTTAATATATATACCCCGAGGAAAGGAGTGGGGTGACATGATAGAAACTTTCAAGTATCTCAAGGGAATTAGCAAGGTAGGAGAGGGTAGTATCTTTCAGAAGAAGAAATGTGCAGGAACAAGGGGCACAATTTGAAGATGAGAGGGTTCAGAGGTAATGTTAGAAAGTATTTCTTCACAGAGAGGGTTGTGGATGCATGGAACAGCCTTTCTGAGGAGGTTGTGGAGTGGGAACAGTGGAGAATTCAAGAATGCATGGGACAGGCATAAGGCAGTTCTAGTGGGGGCAGGAGGAAGTAAGCTGTTGATTAACTAGAATCTGCAGCTTGTCCATCAGGTAGGAAATGGGCAGACTGGGTGGGCCAAGCGGTCCTTATCTGCCTTCAAATTCTATGTTTCTCTTAGGACTTTCTGATAGAGATAAAACAGTTGGGTCAGAAAGTTTGAAACATCATTGAAATAGCTGTTATCCAAAGTGTCTTTATGGCCAGTTCTGATCTGTGTGAGAAACAATGAACAACAACTAACCACTGTGTGTTTTCCTTAAAAGCAGCAAGACCCCGTCTTACATCTATGTTGACAAATGCCCCATCAGCCCCAAACCCAACCATGTTTTTATATTAAGGCCAGACTCTCTAAAAATGTCTGAAAGATTTTTTCAATCCTCACTTGAGCCATCTGATACAGCTTTCATTCTGAAACCATAAGTCTCCACTTGGCCATTGATGGGATTTACATAAATTAGAAACCAGTTCCTTTTCAATTACACCACTGTCAGTACTACTGTCCATAAGCACTAAAAATAATTTGCATTTTTGACAGTTGCCAGCAGGTTTTCTTCTAGGTTCTTGCCATACACATTGTGAGTTCTTTCCCACTAACAGCGTTAATGTATTTATTGCCCAAATGAACTCCATGGCGCTTCTCTTGTTCTGCTATCGCTGCAAACTTTTATATAGGATGTCCTCTTTGGTCATCATATACAGGATCTCCATCAGCCTGCCTAGAATCATTCTATGCTGTTTCTCTGCATTTCTGAAAGCTCTACCTGCAAATAAATTAAAATTGTTTTGGGTCTGTGTCCAAACCTTACCCCCTCTCCTTACCATTTTAAACTTACTAATTATGGTATGGCGATATATATCAAGTGGTGACCTTGTTCTACAAATTTCAAACTTTTAACAGCTTTCTTGTGCTGCTCTGTCAGAAAATGTTTCCAGATGGTGTCAGCTTTTGGCTGGGGCCTGTAATCCCTGCAATGAATGCCTCACTGAAGTTCCTCAACCCACGTAGCTCATCTCTGTACTCACAGCACAATTTGCAGCTAACACACACTGCAAAGTTCTCACTTCTTATCCATAGCCAGTTTTTTCAGGATCATATTTTTGGCGCCATGCTTCTGCAGTTGCTAATTTTACTCCAGCCACGTTGCAGACGGCAGTTATTAAAAAGTTTGAAGTTAGCAAAACAAGGTTGCTGTCCCTTGTGTGAACGAATACATTTCAGTGGCTTAGTATTAAAGAATAATGGGCAGCTCAGCAGATTTACTCTGACACCCAGCACCCCCTCCCCATTCTGTGGCTACCAAACCTAATGACATCTGTGAATATAGCAGCAGAGTTCTTTCCAGCATGGATGAAGCAACAGCAGGGACGTCATAATCCACTCTGTGGGCTGCCAATAAACTTAAGACATGACAGTCCAGAGAGTGAAACACTCCAATAAAGCAGGGCACAGTTCTCTTTTCCCCATGGATCAGCAGGGCACATACTGTATCTTTACAAATTAAGCAAGGGCACAAGTGCATCAAGTTAAAAATCTCTGCAAACTAAGCAGGACCCAACACTTTTAAATGTCCTTTCCCATATGGGCACACAGTATTTGTTGTAAGGGTCTTATGTCTTTCCCATTCTCTGCAAGCAGGGCACGAACACTTGTTAAAAATTGTCCTTCCCAGACTGGACACACTTTGTTGTTTTGAATGTTCAAGTTTATTGTAGGAAAACTCCGTTGAGCAAGCTGATTCACAAGGAAGTCACAGGTAGTTACAGACTGCATAATCGAAAAACAGTACAAATTCAAGAACAGAATTATGGGCAAGCATTAACATGTTGCATAAAATGACAATGACATAGAAAACTACAAGTACAGAAAAAGGTACAAAGTGCTTGTTTGGAGTATCAAAACAGCTAATTTTAGGTAAGTAAGAGGAAGCAGTGGGCTAGGGTTAGAGCAGTGAGCTGGGATTAAGAAGCAGCTGCACGTGTCTTTTATTTTGCTGCAGCCAACCTTTTGTATCGCCTGACAGGCACAGTACGGGAAGCTTCAGTGCGCCTTTGGAGCTGGTTCCAGATAGTTGAGTACGCTCATATGGCCTGTTTGCCAAGTGAGGTGCGTAGTTCTCGGTACATCGAGGAGGAGGAGGAGGTCATTTTTCCTAAGAGAGTAGGCGCTATAGGAAATATGGAAAAGAGTTGTGAGATAGTTTGGGAGCTTGTTCAGGAGTAGCTTAATAATCCAGATGCCATCATGAAGTGTTCATCTAGTTGAGAGTGATGTCCAGCCAGCGACTAGGTACACATTTCAATGGTGGGTTCGGTAGGAGTAGGTTTGTCATGGACTGTATGGCACGGTGGTAGAGGACGTCTAGTTTTTGAGTCCTGGCGCTGCTGCGGAGTAATAGATAAGATCTCCATAGTTGAGCAGCGCCAATAAAGTGGCCTGGACCAGCCTAGTTCTGGTATCCAATGGAAAGAGGGACTTGTTACGGAAGAAGAAACTAGCCTAATTTTTAGCCTCTTTGCCAGATCTCCAAGGTGGTCGTGAAAGGAAAGCTTGTTGTCTAGCCACATACCAAGATATTTGAATTTGGAGGTGATTTCAAGGGTTCACCTAGGGAGGTAGTATGAATTCTTTGTGCACGTTTGTAAGGGAAGTGGAGGTGGTGTTTGGGGCAAAGATCGTGGCCTTAGTTTTCTTGGCATTGAGGAGTAGTTTGGCATTGATTAGGTTGATTTCTAGTTGTGCAAAGTCAGCTTGGAGTACATCCCTCACTTCAGTCAGTGTAGGGCCTGATGTATACAGTACAGTATCAACAGCAAAGAAATGCAGATGAGACTGGATATATGTGCATCAAGGTTATTGATGTATAGAGAGAAGATGATGGGACCTAGCATGGAGCCTTGTGGGACTCCTGGCAACTGGGAGGGATGCAAAAGAGGCCACCAGCTTTTACTTTTTGGGTTCTTCCAGATATGTAGCTGGTAAACCACTGGGCAGCAAGGGGTGGCACCTACTTTTATTAGGCTTGAGACTAACAGATTGTGGACGACAGTATCGAACGCTTTGCTGAGATCTAAAAATACTGCACGAGTAACTTTCTTGGAGTCCATGGCTGTGATCCATTCATTGGTAACTTTGGTTAGAGCAGTGACTGTGCTATGGTTGGACCGAAGTCAGATTGCGAGGGTTGAAGATTGAAGATGATTCGATATGGAGCTTCATTTGAGAGTAAACTAGCTTTTCAAGGACTTTGGAGAGGACAGGTAAGATTGGCCTATAGTTGTTTGGGTTGCTTGGGTCCCTGACTTGAATAATGGGAGGAGGGCAGATTTCCAGGAGGAGGGAACAGTGGCAGTAGAAATGGAAAGACTGAATATGTGGAGGATGGGCGGTGAAGTCAAGATAGCCCAGTTTAAGAAAATAAGATTCTAGACCATCGTCACCTTGCACTTTTTGAATGTCTATATTAAGAAGTGAATCTTCGGCTGGCCTGGTGGCGGCTGAGGTTGAGGCGCTGGACACCACACCTTGACCAGCTGGCGACAGGTTCGGGAACAAGCCCAAGCGCCGAGGGTCGGCAGGGAGAAGAGATTGAGCATCCGGAGACTGCTCTCCTCTCTTGGAGAGAGGATCAGGTAGCCCGGCGCAGCAGCAGCCCCAGTGGAGACTGGCGGCACTGCAGTGCACAGGACTTGGGAACTGGGAAGATGTGAGTGGCTGCCTTCTGGACGGGAGTGGGAGCACCCACTTCACAGGCTGAACAGCATTGCACATCCCACGCCTGGGGCGAACTAGGGAAGAGAACGACCTCCGGGCCGATAGGCGACGGCCCTCCAGTGCCAACGCTGCCACATGATTAACGCTGGTTCCTCACCACTGCCCCTCTACCTCCCTGGGGGTGTAGCCCCTCGAGAGCCTCCGGGAGGTCGTAACTAACTTGAGGAGTGGTGGGAACACAGTAGGTAGACAGTCACGGCAAGAGAGGCAGCCCAAGAGAGTTCCAGCTGAAGGCATGGAAAAGAGTTGGGGGAGTGAATTTTGACTTCTTCATAGCTAAGCGGGCACAACTGGAGTGGGTGGGTCTAAGTTTGTGAGTCAATATTATTACAGTCTTGGTTGCTACCACAAGCTGCATAAGGCGAAGAGTCAAAAGCTAGGCCAGCAGTTACAAAGTGATTGTTGATTTCTTCAGGATTAGGCAGCTGTTTTCCACAGCCCTATCATTGCTGAGGACCTTCAGAGGGATGGAGGGGCTACAGGCCGACCTTCGATGGACTTGAGTGTCTTCCAGATTTTGGGGAATTCCCTTTGCCTGTTCAAGGGTGGAGGCATAATAAGTTGGCTTTGCTTGCATGGATTTGTTTAACACAGGTGTTTCTAGCTGCTCTGAATGCTTACCAGTCAGCTGGGCTTTTGGATTTTCCAGCCTTAGCCCAGAGTTTATCACAGGTGTAGGAGTGTAGCCTTGAGATCTGATATAAACCATGGGTTGGATGTTTTACGCACCTGACTTTGATCAAAGGAAATGCTTGTTGGCCAGCATGGTGAGGTGGTTGTTAGGACAGTAACCGCTCCTTGATCGTTTTAGGCGGGTAGAGGTCTTGCCATCTAATTTTGCTCAAGTCTCATTAGTAGTCCGATGCATTAAACTTGCGAAAGGACCACTTAGTTATGAGTGTTGGTTGCTGTCAGGCTATAATTTGTGATCATGTACAAACAACCACCCATGATCACTCATGTCATTGTGGAAGACTGCAGAGTGAAGAATTTTGTGGGGATGTATAGAAAGTATGACATCAAGGAGAGAACTGTTGTTGGGATTGGATGTATTGGTTCTAGTGGGTTCACTGACTAACTGGGCTATGCCGGCTTCATCACAGAAGGATTTCAGGCTGTGCGACTTGGGTAAGCCAGTCCATATTAAAATCCCCAAGTATTAAAGTTTCAGTGTTGGTGGAGGCGATTAAGGATTTAAGTATGGTGAGGATGTCAGTGCCACCAGATAGGGCGATAACTACCAATAATAGTGAGACATTCAGTGGATAGAAGGTGTAATTTGAGAGATACAATTTCGTAGTCCTTAGGCTTAGATGTACAGTGAATATCACTGACTGTAAACTTAGATTTAGTGTAGATGGCCACTTGTCCCTCTGGCTTCCCTATCTGCCCTGTGCAGATTGTAGCCAGGAAGAGACTTGTTGATTACTGTTTGACTTTTGAGCCAAGATTCAGTTATAATAATGAGGTCCGGCTCAGTATGGGCAGCCCATACTTGGAGCTGATCAAACTTTTGCGAGAGCTCAGTATGTTGACTAACATTAACTTAAGTCCGGTGCAGATGCAAATTCTGTGGGAGATGCAAGTGGTAATGGGGGTCCAGGGTTTAGCTCCACGCTACCTGAACAGAGAAGGAGCAAGAGAAGCAGTTTCTTGATCCAGTTTTGCAGGATAGGAGCACTTTTTCCTTTGCAACCTTCGCAAGGTGATGATGGGTGCAACGTAATGCTAGGGCAGTGAAGGGAAGCTAAGGAGAGTGCACTGATCGACATATATGAAGGGAGCAGAAGTGTAAGGGTGAAAGGTATGGGTCGAGGATAAAGGGAGGTGGACATATTAAATAAGGGAGGTGCAGTGTAATGAGGTTCCAGTTACAGGACTGGAAATTTCCAGCGGTGGACCTGATCCTTGTTCTTTGTTGTGGTGAGCCACTATGGAAAAGGTGGTTAGGAATAAGAAAAGGCTTGAGTATAAGGAGCATGCCATGGCACTGCAAATACGAGGGCTAGGAGAGTTATGGACACAGTCGGTCAAGTGGATAGGAGAAGATAGGATTAGGAAGTGTCGTGCCTGCCAGAGACAGCAAGCCTGGTGTCCAGATCAGTAGCTCTAAGAAGGAGTAGAGCACACAGAAGGATTGGGTAGGAACTTGGCCGGTGTGGCCAATCAATCAGTAGAAGAGGAGAGGGCAAAGACTGATGAATAATGATAGAGTGACCACACAGTAAGTGAAATGTGACAGGAATTGTATTGTATTGTATTGGGTTGGAATGGGTAAGTGTGCTTATAACTGGGCCTCTAGTGGCTAATAGATATAATATGCTAATGGAGAAGTCAGCATGTTAAAAAAAAAAAAAAAAAGAACAGGCAGGGAGGTTCTGAAGCTAGTTTTTTTTTGGTGGGGCACTGCAGCAGTCTCAATGGGACACAGAGGTCAAGGGTGCAGCCCACAGACTTGCAGTTGTAAGAGAAGGAGGACAGGGCTCAGGGCAGATAGCATCACACAACCTTAAAACCTCTCTCAAAACTTAAATCAACTCTAAGAAATCTCTGCATCGGACTAAACATTAGTTAAAGTGAGAAATCAGAAACATATCAAGCACAGGTCAGTCCTAGCATTAATTTCTTGGCAGCAGTTATTAGAAGACTTCTGGATTGCTGCACATAGTGTGAGAAACACTGGCAAATAGGGGCAAGTGAGATTCCTCCAGGGTAGATGCCAAAATTCAGAGTTCCAACCTGTACCTTGCTTGGAGGGTGAGCTTCAGGCAGCTTCTCCTTAGTCTGTTGCTTGAGAGGAAACAGCCCGAAAGGACACAGTAGTCCCTGGAGATGAGGTGAGAGGACGAAACTAAATAGCAGGCTTGAAGGAGGGCAGTCAGAAAACAAGAGAGAAATGAACAGGTTGGGAGGGTTGAGAATTAAACAGAGATAGTTTAAGCAGGGAAGTCCTGAAGCAAATTGGGGTTGGGGAGGACACTGCAGTATGCTCAGTAGGAGAAGCAGCAGCCTCAATACAGTTGTGGAAGGGCTCTGATTAACACTGGGGCACAGAGCTGAAAAAAAAAAAGAACAGGCAGAGAGGTTCTGAAGCAAGTTTTTTTGGGGGCACTGCAGCAGCCTCAGTGGGACATAGAGGTCAAGGGTGCAGCCCACAGACTTGCAGCTCTAAGAGAAGGGACAGGGCTCAGAGCAGATAGCATCACACTACCTTAAAACCTCACTCAAAACTTAAATCAGCTCTAAGAAGTCTCTACAGCAGACTAAACATTACTTAAATTGAGAAATCAAAAACATGTCAAGCAGAGGTCAGTCCTAGCATTAATTTCTTGGCAGCCATTCCTAGAAGACTTCTGGATTGCTGCACTATGTGAGAAACAGTGCAAGTGAGATTCCTCCAGGGTAGAGTACAAAATTCAGAGTTCCAACCCGAGCCTTGCTTGGAGGGTGAGCTTGAGCAGCTTCTCCTTAGTCTGCTTATCAAATGTCCCTCTGCAGTTTGCTGCAGAGCAATCCTTCCCACTGGTCTGCTTTGTTTTAGAGTCTTAATTCCCATCTCTGCAAAGCAGGGCACATTAAACTTTTAAAATGACTTTTCCAATCACTGCAAAATTACAGGGCTTGCCGCCCAGTGGCGAGAGGCTGAGGTGCTGGTGCCTTACCTCAAACCACGCCGTGACCCAGGTTTGGGAATGGACTCAGGACACCGGGGCTGGCAGGGAAGGAGAGGATCAGCGTCCGTTGGAATGCTCTCCTCTCCTGGGGTGGGTGTGGGTCAACTTCACACTGCAGCAGCATCTGGTGGAGACCAGGAGCACTGCAGACGACACAGGAGGGAGAAGCAGCATCAGAACATTGCCCACATACAGCCAGATGATGGCTGCTAAGCCTCTGATGCCATTTATGTCCTGCAGTCCTCCATCCCAGCTGCACCCTGGGGCCAAGTGTGGCTTGATCTCTCCCCCAGGACGCAGGCGTATTCCCCTTGGAGAGAGGACCCATCTGGCGAAGGAGTTAGCGGGTTACCCTGGGTGGTGCTGCCATATGGGACTGAGGCCCAGAGGGCAGATAGATCAGAGGAGGCCTTGGCAAGCCTGAAGGAGGGCTGACGGCGCACGTGAGGAGTGTAAAGAAATAATACACAAAAAAAAAAGATTACAGGCACAACACGTAGTTATTATTTCACATCTCTGCAAGGCAGGGCACAGATTACTTTTAAATGTATTTTCTCATCTCTGCAAACACAGGGCACAAGTTACTTTTGAATGTATTTTCCAATCAGTTCAAAACTACATGGCACAACACTTGGTTATTGTTTCACATCTCTGCAAGACAGGGCACAAATTACTTTTAAATGTCTTTCCGTCTCTGCAAATGCAGAACATAAGTTACTTTTAAATGTCTTTTCAATCACTGCAAAAACTACAGCACAACACTTAGTTATCGTTTCATATTGCTGCAAGGCAGGGCACGGATTACTTTTAAATGTCTTTCTCATCCTTGCAAACGAGGCACAATGACTTGTTTGTGGTTTATTTATGTTTTTAAACGACCTCTGCAAAAGCAGGGCAGTACTTTAAATGACTTTTCCATTACTGCAACTTGCAGGGCACAACACAATATATTTTCCCACCAATCTGCTTGTTCAGCTCAGCATCCCCGATCATCTGCTGCAGTCCCCAGTTGCAGGCCAGAATCATGATGTGCCCGCCAGTGCCCAGCCGCCCCCAGAGTCATGCCACTACCAAGTCCATGCCCTCAGTAGTTCACTCCCTCCAGGCTCCCCAACAATGTAAATTGAAAAGCTTTTACCTTTTTGGAGATTACCGATCGTCAGGTCTGCTGTGCTGCGCCAGTTCCTTTGGCATCTAATCTGGCATCACACCGTGATGCCAGCTCTGTCTTCTGTCGGGTCCCACTTGCTCGGCCTCTCTGCTCCTTGCTGCCATGTGGTTCCTGTCATGCAGCCCACGACCCAGCAATGCTCCTTCCTGCAAAACAAAACAACATTAAATACTGGATGCCACCTGAAAAAAAAAAAAAGTCTAGTAAATGGAAAAAGTAACCTGAACTTACCTTTTCTGCTCCAGCTAGAACTCCTGGACCTGCTTGCTGGGGTGATGGGCTCCAAGAAGACACTCTCACGTTTCTCCTATGCATACACTGGGTGGGGGTAGAGCAGGAGCAGCGGCCAATCAGGAGAGATGGGGCTTGGCGTGGGGAAGAGGAGGAAAAACAACAAAAAAATTTAGAGCAACATGTGCCCAAAAAGCCCCAAAAGGGCATTTTTATGGACCCAGGCTAGTTGGCAATGATTAGCAATGACCGTTAATCACTGCCACATTTAACTTGCATTTGCAGATTCTTACATGCTACAAATTGCAATGCTAACCTGATTATTTTATGCCTTATGCCTAGACTCATCGGATAGACTGGTTGTTTTGTTTGGGTAAGATTATCTATAATGTGTACTGACCTCTTGATGTAATCCATAGCCTGTCTTCCATAACAAAACCAGTTTGGTCGTGTATTAAAGTTGGGATGATTTGTTCCAGCCTCCTAGCTAAAATTCCTGTCAAGAGTTTGTAATCAATATTTTAAATTAATATGGGCCTATAGGAAGAACAGAATACGGGGTCTCTGGCTGGCTTTGGGATCACAGATATGACTGCATGTGCCCAGGAAGGATAACTTACCCTCACGAGACCAGGCAAAATTAAATGCTTTAAGCAGGGAGAGGACAGAAGGTCCTAAACTGTTTATAAAATTCATCTGGAAGCCCATCGGTTCCGGACACTTTCAGATTTTAATCGTTTAATTTTAGCCTGTAACTCAGCTGAAGTGATCGAGAAGAGAGGGTTTGTTTTTGTTGCTAGGTGAGTTTGGGTAAATTTATGGGCTTCAAAAGTCTGCAACTTTTTCAGATGAAGGAGAAGCATCCTCACCATACAGTCCTTCATAAATGCGTATGAAAAGGTTTGGCTGTTTCAAGTATGCTTATGAAGTGTCTTAGTAACAAGGTGAATAATTTTCGTTATCAAGGCTTTTGCACTGCTGATGAAACCTGCCTGCCAATAGTCAAGGGCCTCCTCATAATAACGCTGTCTCAAATATATTAGTTTCTGTTCAATTTGTAGTCTAAGAGGAGAGAAACTCTTTTTTAAGGGTGTTAAGCAAGGTGCCACCCCCTATCCATTTTCTGTTGTTGCTTTGCTTCTAATTCCTGCATCTGCTTTTGAAGTTAGCTTTACGGGCTTCTCTTTGTTTTTTCTTTTGGAAGAAATTTCAAAAAATTACACCTCACTAGGGCCTTTATAGTGTCTCAAAGAATTGCAGGGAGAGTGGAGGGTCTATATTATCAGTTACAGCCTGTTTAATAAGTTATTTATGGTTGTCCAAGTAGCTTTGTCTTATAACAAGGATATGTTTATGCACCCAAATGTAGAGCACTTGGCCTGCCCAATGGATAGTTTTAAATACATAGGGAATGGTCTGAGAGGACCATATCTCCAAACCAAGATTCCATACAGTGCCCCTGCAATTCCCTGGGCACTAAAAAGTAATCAAGTCTTAGTATGTTTAATGTGATTGGGAATAATAAGTGTACTGTCGGGTTTTTGCCGTAAGGGTGGTGCCAAATATCTAGACAACCTAATTCCCCCAATAACCAAGAGACTTGTTTAGAGATTTTATGTTCTGGTCTCACCATCAGTGAAGCAGTATCTAAATGGGGGCACAAATGTAAGTTCAAGTCACCCCGATAACAAGGTAACCCTCCACCACTCCGCCATCTGTAACAGAAGGGTTCTGTAGAATGAAAATTCTGAGCCGGGGAATCATCTCCTATTATATAAGCCTTTTAAGAAGACATACCTTCCCTCTTTATCTACCAAAGAATCCTTAATTTCAAAGAGCATTATTGCTGGTATTAATATAGCAGTCCCCTTTCTACCTTTTTTATATGATGAGGCCAAAACCACTCCAAACCTAAACTTGTGGAGTTGTTCATGTTCCTGTGGACTCAAATGAGTCTCCGTGAGGAGAATGAAATCTGTCCTTGACTTTTTATATATGACATTCGCAACTTCTTTTTATAGGATGGGTTAACCCATGAACATTAAAAGAAAGTACTAAAGTATTAGGTTTATCCATTGTCCCTTAATTGCATTAATGTAAAATCTATTAAATCCTGTAATGTTCTTGGTCCCAAAAGCAACTTTAGTCACAGAGACTTTACTTCTGTTAAAGTGGCAACCATAAATAACCATACAACTAAGCAAAAAACAGAGTAACACTGTATGAACTTTCAAACAGTAACATCTATGAAAGTAAATGAAGGCTTCCAAATATGGAGATCCCTTAAAATTGGGGTCTCTAGAGCCTGTGCCCCCCACGCCCACAAAAACGAGGCGGTGCAAGGGCTACAAGGCTGGAAGAGTATGTATGCACCTATCTAGGTAACTCTCCTCCTGAGCCCTAGGTCATGTTCTGGGCTCCATATCTGCCTAAGCAGAATGCTGTTGAACTTATGGAACATATAAGCTGTCTACAGAGAAAGCAGAGGAAAATAATGTGCCAGCAAAATAAACTTCCTGAACCCTGCCCCAAGCATTATATTGTTAAAACATAAGGCTGTTTCAGGTATTATTATTGAAACCAATAAGAGATGAAAGGAAGACCCAAAGTTCAGTAATATTCAAGAAAAACAGAACATTAGAATTAGTAGGGTGGATGGTTCATTGTCAGTGAGAAATTGTCTAATGGACAACATTGATCTCTCATATATTAGAGGAAAGCATCCATTCAACCCACATCGATTAAGACGAGTGATGTGCGCCACCTCCCACCCCAACCATAAACAAGGGAGCCGCAGACACCAGCCCTGCTCCTCCTCCCCTAAGGTGAAAGACCAACATGAGACAACCAGATCAATAACCCACTTCCCATGTGGACAGAGCCAGCATTCTAAATCTCCTCTTAAACCATCCACTCTGACACCATGAAGTCGAAGATCATGTTATACGCCTTCATACAAGCCTACTTACATAAAGGTAATGGCAAATGTTCCATATGTCTTTAGAGGAACAATAAAGAAAAACATCCTCCTGGAAAGTGATATCAAATAATAAGGACATCAAGGCAGAGGAAAGAAAATCCTATCATTTTGTGTCTCTTTAAGGGAAAGTAAACATTGCAGGGATCTCTCAAATTGTGAAAGCCCATAAAAGATATTTCAAATGGTATGGAATTTCTTGTAGGTGTCACGAGTCCTGAGATATGAATAGCTAAATACTTTGTAAATCAAAACAAGGCAGCAGCCATTTGATGGGATCCTGAGACAGAAAGTGATGTCACTGAGGGGCAAGTTATAATGAACAACGAGAGCTGGCTCTCAGTGACATCACTTCCTGTTTTAAGATGACATGAAATGGCTGCTGCTTTGTTTTTATTTACAGATAATTTGATATTCATATCTCAGGACCTGACACCTAGCAGCTGCCTAGCACCTCGTTTGAATTGGTCTTGTCTTTGTGCTTTCACAATTTGAGTGACTCCTGCAATGTTTACTTCCCTTTAAACCCAGACGTAGCATTTGCTGGATGTCAACTATACGCCTTTAGAACATTTTTAACTGATACTTCAGCGCCCCTCCAGTTTCTCCTATAGAGTTAGCGCATTAAAACTAATAAGTTATAATTATATGATGATAATGGAGCCACAAGTTTAAACTTAAAAATAGGGAAACTGAGAGGAAGATCTATACAGTCTAAATTGTATTTTTATTTATTTATTTATTGAATTGTGTTGACCCTAGTAAGCCCACTGGGCCTAGAAGTCCCTTTTCAGGGGCAACTGGGGAGGAGAGATACAGATTGTAAGCAACTGAAATTGAACCATATTAAGCTGATTAAATATATAATTCAGGAGCATGTAATTGGATCAGAAGCACTTTTCTACATACACCGACACTGCGCTTCATTCTGGCTGTCACATCTATAAGGTAGTCATCATAGAACAAGTCTTGACTAAGATACTGTATTAATTCTTCTGGGTCTCAGCTGAAGGAGAAACTCTCCGGTATGTCTTACTTATTTATTTCATTATTCAGACATAGCCTTTGAGCAAAATGCTCTTTTCAAAGGTTCGACGCCTTGACAGGAGGACAACACAGAAAGGTAGTTACAGAGTATGGGTGCACAAGTACAGAGACAAGAAAATACAAGAAATAACAGCAATTGGTTTATTTACAATTGTAAGCTATCTCATATAGAGGTACAGCACATTGCAGTTAGTACAGCCTGAGGTACATGGTGAGTGCTGTGGGTTTAACAAACTAACTTAGCCAGAGGTAAAACAGCCAGGGGGGCATTGTCTTTATTTCATATAAAGTCGGGGTGGACACTCAACATAGGCTTTCACACCCTATATGTTAGTGCAGCCAAGAGGGACTTTGTCGCTAATTCTAGTCAAGGTGGGGGTAATTTTCTGCAGGACTGACCTAGTAGGAACATACTAGAAAGCAGTGTGAGGGAGGACCCACACAGAATAAGCTGGGGGAAGACAGGTGTTTTGAGACAATCACATTTGTGCAGGGTCAATGGCAGGGGTGGGACTTAAAACAGAGCTCTGAGTTAAGGACAGTAGATAGAAGGCTCTGCCGACAGGCTGTGGCTGTGGAAGGCTCAAATTCAAGGGCTGGCAAGTAGTAGAAGGAAGTAGGAGTTTAAACTCAGGGTTACTGGGCAGCAGGGTAACAAGTCAAAGAATGCAGCCCAGGATCAGGCGGACTCAAGCTACCGGATGATAGTTATACTTCTCTGAATGCACTAAAGAAAAGTTAGAGCTGGAGCAATGCAGATCTGGTGTCAAAGTCAGCCCCAGGAATCATGTTGCTCCAGTTGTTGGTGGTCTTGCAATTTGTGTATCAGTTTTTGGAGCACATGGACCGCGGTGGTAGCCAGCAAAGGATTGGGACTGTCCTTCTTCTGACCGGCTACATGCCACACAAGTATCAGGATCTTGCAGCTTTGTGAATGAGTCTTAAGTGGCTGAGAGTCAGATAAAAGCCTTTCTCACAAATGCTACCCAGACGCCCTCTGCAGATTGGTACAATCAGTACCATCGGCCAGAAGATATGTATTCTGGCGGGAGGAGTATGAAATAGATCTTCTTGGACTGGAGGGTTTAATTATCTCCCCATACTGCAGTCGCTGGCGTTGCACCTCTGGGGGTAATCGTGGTCAAAATAGACATGCATTCAAGTAGGAAATTTCTTTTTGTCTCACCCAGGAATATTCCAATGTTCCTAACTCTTTTCCAGTATATCTTTAAGGTCAGGTTGGCATGAGCCACTTTTCAAATGCTGCCACCTATCAACTGCCTATATTCTAAATCTCAGATTTCTCTCCCCACCGGTCAAGACCAGATGCCTGAAGATTTCCTCATCATCTTTTAGTCAGAAAAGCCTTTGTCAATAACAAATACTTAAGTATTTTTCATTTATTTTCATTTGCTGCCTCTTATCAGTGCTATTTTAGTAACCGTTAGTTTATTTAACTAGTTTTGTGTTGTTTCTCAGTTTCTCACGGTTCAGAATAACCACTGGGAAACCAAAACTTTGTTAGTTTAGACTTTTCCCCAGTTTTTCTAGTTCTGAAAATCTTTTGTGCTAAAATCATTTTTTAGAACCGATAATCCTCTGTTCCGAACCGCTAGTCCCGGTTCAGTTTCTATCGGTTCCGGTTCTGCCTGGTTCCTGAACTGACTGCAAGCTTATACATTTATTTATTTATTTTTTATTTTAAAACCTTTAGTGTTTGACGGTTACAGTTTTCTTTGTTGTGTCAGAAAACCTAAAAAGAGAACTGGAGAACCCGGTTTAAAAACTGTTCTGAGTGTGGTGAGTTTTGCCAAGGCAGATAAGCACTCTAGTTGTGTTTTCTACCTTGGTTTTGATAATTTAAAACTGATTGTGACATTTGCAAATCTTTTCCAGAAAAGACATAGGAAAATGGCTGGAGAGATTAAATAAGAAATTGAAGGGTCCTCTGGCTCTGATCAGACGAAACCCTCAGGGTCTGTGGGTGACACCACAACTTCCAAAGTTTCAACCCTGATACGGGTAAAAGAGACCCTCTGAACCAGCTAGCTCTCTGGTTCCAGGAAAAAAGTAAAGAAAACAAAGCACACTGAACCCTCTGTACAAAGGGGACTTCTGTTATGCCTGCCACTGTGCCTTCTCCTTTAGAGATTGCACAAGCAATAAAGATAGTGCAACTTTTCAGGGTCTGCTGCCTGTGGTTTCACAGTCCCCAGTCCAGGCCCTCTGCACCTCCAACCCACTCTCCTTTCCTGAGAAGCGTGGTGAGGAGGAGGAAGAAGAAGGTGAGCCTATAGAGCCTGAGGTATCCCCTGAACAGGAGTTTGGCTCCCTCCCAGGACTATAGAAGATTATTCTCATTTTTCCTTTATCAGGAAAATTGCTGATGCCTTGGACATCCCTACCTCTGAAGCTGTAGAGAATGAGGAGGAGGCTGAATATCTGGAAATGATGGGGCTGACTCCTACCATAAAGCTGTCACTCCCCATAAATAAGTTTTTAAAGAGATATTTTAAAACTCCTCCAAGCTCCTGGGTTTGTCCCCTTTGGATAAAAAGTATCAGTGACTGAACAGGGGCTGAATTCTATTTTACACCCTGACTACCAGGGGTGGTGCAAGCTGCAGCTTGTGACAAGGCAAAAGTCCCTCTGGCTTCCCACCCTCCAGAGAAGGACTCTCAGAAAATTGAAAATATGGCCAGGAAAGGTTACCTGTCAGCCTCTTTGGCAATTAGGCAAGCTAACTATCAGGCCTGTGCAGCCCAGTACCAGAAGGCTCTCTGGCAGTCTGTCCTGGACATGGCTAACATACTAACATACTAAAATGCCAGCAGAATAGGCCTAACGGTCTTTCGTGTTGCTGCTTGGTCAGCCCCATCCTGGGTGCTGACCTTGCTGTCCCTCGCCTTCTCTGGCTTCTCCTTCCCAGTTCGGATATTCTTGCTGCATTGGATTTTGCTTCCAGAACCCTTCCCTGTACCTGTCCCACCCCTCTTGAACCCTCCACTGTCTCTGCCTCCACCAGCCCCTAGGCAGTGCATTCCATGGCTCCACCACCCTCTCAGTGAAGTAGCACCTCCTCCTTTTCTCCCTGAATCTTCCCCCTCCAGCTTCCACCCATGCCCTCTAGTGGCCCCTTCCTCCTTCCTTCGAAGCACCCTGACTGTTCCTCCCCTATTTACCCTCTTCATGTACCTGAAGACCTCTATCATGTCCCTCCGGTCCCTCTCTCTTCCAATGTGTACATATTTAGCTCTTTGAGCCTCTCCTCATAGGTCCTGTCCCCAAGCCCCAAATCATTTTGTTGCCTCCTCTGGACCCTCTCCAGGAGGTTAATGTCCCTCTTAAGTGTGGCCTCCAAACTGCATGCAGTACTCAAGGTGCGGCCTCACCAAGTTATACAGGGAGTATCACTTCCTCCTTCTGGAGGTGATCCCCTAGCGATGCATCCCAGCATCCTGTTGGCCTTGGATGCTGCCCTCCCACAAGTCTCAGAGTTGTTCATCTTGACATCCACCACCACCCCCAGGTCCCTCTCAGCCATCGAGACTTGTAGCATTTCCCCCAAGGGTGTACACTTGGCCTGGGTTTCTGGCCCCAGGTGAGTACCTTGCATTTCTGCATTCAACCTCAGCTCACTCTCTAGACCATCTTCCAGAGCCTTCAGGTCCCCCAGGGCCACCTCCTCCTCCCCATCCCCCACCACCCCCAGTTTCGAGTCATCTGCAAAGAGACTCATCTCACTCTGATTCCAGTCCTTATGTCAGATCGTGGGCGTTGAACAGAAGGGGCCCAAGGACTGATCCTGTGGGACCCACTAATGACCCTCCTTGGGGATGAGACTATCCCACCAACTATGACCCTCTGGGTCCGGTCCTGGAGCCAATTGCCTATCCATCTGATCATCTGGTCCCCACCCCCATTTCTCCCAGCTTATCCAACAGGCCCACGTGAGGAACAGAGTCAAATGCCTTGCTGAAGTCTAGAAAGAGGACATCCACTGGTTTACCCAGGTCCAAGGCACTTGTTACCCAGTCATAGAACTCCACCAGGTTTGTCTGACACGATTTCCCGGGATGAATCCATGCTGTCTATCGTCCAGGCACCCTGACTTATCCAGGTCCCCCCTAGCCTCTCCTTGACAATGCCCTCCATCACCTTGCCCACCACCGATGTCAGGCTGACAGGCCTGTAGTTCCTGCCACCTCCTTGATCCCCCTTGTGGATAGGCACTATGCACCACCTTCCAGTCTTGGGGCACCACCCTGTCCTCAGAGAGATGGTGAAAAGCTCTGCCAGGGTTTCGCAGGACATCTGCAAGTTCCTTCAGCACTCTGGGATGTAATTTATCCGGCCCCAGTGCTTTCTCCGTCCTTTAAGGAGCTGAGGGCTTCCTCACTCTCTGCTGTGATTTCCACTTCCAGTACCTCTTCTCCTGCTTAGCCCTCCCTCACCTGCCAGTGATGCCTCCCTCTCCCCAGACCTGCCGATCGGTGAGTCCCCCTCCTCAGTATCTCTGTCTCCTCCCATGTATGATGCAGCACCCCATTTTCCCTGGTGAAACTGAGGTGAAGTACTCATTTAGTACCTCAGCCTGCTCCCCGGGTCTTGTGCCCATCTGTCCCTGATTTAATCTCAACATCTGCCCTTCACCTTCGTTTTTCCCAATGTATCTAAAGAACCCCTGTTCCCTCTCCCACTTCCCTGGCCAGGTTCTGCTCCTTCCTTGCCTTAGCCACCCTCACCACTCTAGTGGCCCTTCTAGCTATCAGCTCGTACTCCTCAATCCTTTCACTCCTTGAGCACTTGAATTGCTTATAGGCTGCTTTCTTCCCGCACCACCTCCTGGACCTCCTGAGAAAGCTGAGGCTGAGAAAGCACCTTCTCCTCTTCGCAGACCTAGCTGAAACTGTTAGGTTTGGCCTGAAGCTGCCAAATACCAGTTCCAGATGTCAGCAGACAATAATGAGACTGCTGCAAGGTGAATGGCAAATACCATCGCACAGAGAAGGTTTGGTTGGTTGACAGTCAGTAAACCTCACTCAGGATACCCAGAATAAGACTCTGGATTTTCCTATGGAGGGCAATTTCCTATTTGGCAGCCATAAAGCGGCCTATATAAAGAAGGTAGATGAATATAAAGCCACCTTCCATAGCAATTCCACAAAAGAAAGACACTCCACTTCCTCTAGACCTCTCGGTAGAGGAGGCAGGGGTAGACAGTTTCATTCCAGGCCTTTTACCAGGCCACGTACTCCTCAGGCATCCTAATACCTGCAGCAAGGGTATTCCAGGGGTAGGGGCAGAAGAGGTGCCAGGTATGGTGCCCAGTTTCAGCCCCACTCTAAGCAGGACTCCTGACTTCATCAATCAGGCTGCCTCTCCTTGCCAGTAGGGGCAGGCTGACCCATTTTTCCAGAACTGGAAACCATCACCATACACAAGTGGGTTCTGAGATAAGTAGGTCAGGGCCTGTCTCTGAGTTTCAAGTCCTCCTCTGTTCAGAAAATCTGAGTTTTCAAACCACCTTCCTCCTGAAAAGCAAAAGATTAGAAGAAGAGGTGGAACACCTTCTTTTACTAAAAGCAGTGGAACCAGTGACTTTGCATCAAAGGGAAAAGGACATTACTCGAGGTATTTTCTCACCCCAAAGAAAAATGGAGAGCTGCATCCTATCTTGGATCTCAGATTTCTCAACAGGTTCCTAGCAAAACCAAAGTTCAAAATGGTGACTTTGTCTCTGATTCTACCAGCACTCTGAAAGGAGATTGGCTGGCATCACTGGACCTAAAGGATGCCTATTTCCACATCCCCATAAGGGAGTCTCACAGAAAGTATCTCAGGTTCAGACTCCTGTCAGGTCATTATCAGTTCTCAGCTCTTCCCTTCAGTCTCACTTCAGCACCAAGGGTGTTCACAAAGTGTCTGTCCATGGTAGTAGCTCACCTGAGCAGACAAGGTGTTACAGTATTCCTCATCTAGATGACTGGCTGGTGTTGGCAAATTCACCACAACAGTTAGCAGAACACCAGTAGCTCACTCAGCAGCTTCTACAATCCTTGGGTTTCCTTAAATCCAGAAAATCTGTTTTTCTTCCTTCTCAAATTCTGCAGTTTATTGGGGCAGAATTGAATACCATACTGGGCAGAGCCTTTCTACCCAGAGACAGGGTAAAAGCATCCTGCAGTTGGCAGCCTCTTTCAGGCTCAATGTCCCAAGGCCTGCAAGGCATTTTCTTTAACTCCTGTGCCACATGGCAGCTGCAACAGGCATAATGCTAGGTTCCAGGTTTCAAATGAGGGACATCCAGTTTCACTTAAGAGCTCATTGGTGCCAATGAAAGGATTCCCTGTCAAAGCTCGTCCCTGTAACAAAAACATTTATCCAAGTCTTCAGTGGTGGAAAGAGGAACCAACCTCAGAGAAGGGGTCCCTTCAAAAGAACTTCCTTCAGTGATTCTCACAACAGATGCATCCCTCCTGTGCTGGGGCTAATCTGGCAGAGCACACTACCCAGGGCACTTGGTCAGTGCAGAGAGGTAGTGCAAGTCAGGACAGACAACACTACCACCATGTACTATATAAACAAGCAAGGGGGAACAAGGTCACGCTTCCTTTGCACAGAGGCTATGAGAATTTGGACCCTGGCTTATTCACTGGGCTCTCACTTCAGGCTATTCATCTGCCAGGCAAGGACAATGTTCTGGCAGATGCCCTGAGTCAAATCAGCCATGACCATCATGAATGGTCCCTGAACAGGCAAGTGGTGCGGACCTTATTCAGGAAGTGGGCACCCCAGAAATAGACCATTTTGCCTCTCATCAGAGTCATCACCTACCACAGTTCTGTTGCAGACCTCCAGTAGTGGGTACGGTTCCTTTGGATGCCCTTATCCTGGATTGGTCAGGGAAATTCCTGTATGCATTCCTCCATTTCCCTGGAATACAGGGTGCTGTTGAAATTCAGGTCTCAGCCAGCAACAGTGATTCCGATAGCTCGGACTGGGCCAGGTAGCCATGGTACTCCCTGATTGTCCATGTCGGTGGACAAACCAATACACCTTCTCAGGAGGTACAATCTTCTGACCTCCAACCATGGGAGGCTCCTGTATCCGAACCTCAGGTCACTCAGGCAGTTAAAATGTTTGAATGTTGAATATATGCCCTGTTTCTTTGGGGGTACTGGATATCACACACCAGCAGCACCTTCTCCAGAAATGTGAATTGCATTTTGAGTAATGCAAAGGTTTTGAGTGTGCTGTTTGGTTGTTTTTCATCAGGCCTCAAAGCCTGGCTCTTGAGGACCTAGAGTATGCTGGTTAATATCTTTCTGAACCAGTTATGGATGTTCTAAGGGATACAGGAAATCTTCTACCAAGAAAAACCTATGCTGCAAAGTGCAAGAGGTTTTCTATTTGGTGCTCTAGTAGGAGTATAGTGCCAACCCAGGCAGGAGTACCGTTGATACTGGACTACTTGGTCTAGTTACATTCTCAGGCTTACAGCCTTCTACACTAAAGATTCATTTGGCTTCAGTCTCGGCCTATACATCTGCAGGCAAGTCTGTTTCTTTGCCATCAAACCCCATATTTAAAAGGTTCTTTGGGCCTTTCACATATGTATCCACTAGTGAGAGAAGTGGTGCCGCTTGGGACCTTAATATCTGCATTGCTTCAACTCTATGGCCCTCCTTTGAGCCTATGTCCAGCACCTTTGAAGTATGTTTGATGGAAAATAGTCTTTCTAGTGGCCATTAATTTGGCTAGAAGAATTAGTGAGCTCCAGGCTTTGTGCATTGAAAGGACTACATTGCCTTCACAGGGATAAGGTAGTCTCTCAGACAAATAGGAAATTTCTTCCCAAAGTGGTTTCAGACTTCCATTTGAACCAAGCTATCACTTTACCAGTGTTCTTCACTGACCATTCTTCTTCTAGTGAACATATGCTGCATAGCCTGGATGTCAAAAGAGCTTTGAGCTATTACGTGACAGCCACTAAGCCCCATAGGCAGGACAGACACAACTTTTCCTCACTTATGGGGATATGGGAAAAGGAAATCCAGCATTTAAAGGTAAATTTCTCATTGGATTGTCCAGTGTATCCAATTTTGCTATTCAAAGGTGGGCAAGGAAGCTCCAGCAGGGCTTAGAGCCCTACCACAAGGGTACAGCTGCAACACTGACAGCTGCAAGGATGTACCTTTGGTAGATATCTGTAAACCAGCAACCTGGCAAACAGTACACACATTTGTCAAGCATTACAGCTTGACTATGCAGGCTAGGCAGATGCCAGGTTCGGAACAGCTATCCTACAGATCTTGTTTCCAAAATAGGTTCTTCCCCCTCCTAAGGTACTGCTTTTAGTCTGCAGAAGAGTTAGGTATATTGGAGTATTCCTGGGGTGAGAAGAAAAGTTACTTACCATAGTAACCTTATTTCTCCCAGGGATACTCCAATATTCATAACTCTCCCACCATGCCTCCCCGCTTAAGAACCAGTGGCCTTTGTATTCCATTCTGTACCTTAGTGTTTGCATGCCACATTCTACTTTTATTAAAACTTGTTCTTATGTTTTCTCCTTTTCAGGTGATTCTGACATTGGAGCTTGTGGGATTGGTTATGATATGTTTATATTTCCTCCAGTTAGAGGTTTGGGTGGGGAATTTTGAAGTTTAAATTTATATATATTTTACATTTTGGGCCCTGTCTCTACAGGCGTCCATGAAATCTGAGGGTTAGAATGTAGGCAGTTGATAAGTGGCAGCATTTGAAAAGTGGCTTATGCCAATGATGCCATCATTAGCATAGCATTCTATCTCTGGGCAGATCTGACCTTAAAGGTATACTGCAGAAGAGTTGTGAATATTGAGTATCCACTGGGAGAAATAAGGTTACTATGGTAAGTAACTTTTCTTTTCTCCATGCTGTAGTTAGTATATCTTCCTTCACCTTGAAGCTATTAAATTTGACCACTGTTGATTGATTGATTAAAAGTTTATTTTTCACAGGAAATTCATTTGTTAGGACAAAGTCCCGTTTACAACAAAGTCCTGCATGTAGATTCTAATACAATTACCAATTGACAATTGAAAATTGGTAATTGATCTTGGATGAGCATTTGTGTCAGTGGGTTTGGGCAGTAATGCCCTATGAGCACTTTCTGTGCCTAACTGATAGCCAGGTGGTAGTTTCAGGACGTCCAATAACAAGTCTTAAAGAAATTGCTTCTCTTGCTCCTTCTCTGCTTGGGCAATGTAGAATTAAATCAGGGTCCCCACCCACTTGCTTCACCTGCAGAATTCAGTAGCCACACCGGACTTAAAAAAAATTGACCAGTTACAAGCTTTGGTGCCTACACTGAGCCAGACCTTATTATTGTCACAGAGTCATGGCTCAAAAGACCAATTCTGACCAACAAGTTGCTATTCTGGACTACAGACTTTACAGGGCTGACAGGGATACTGGGGAGTGTGGAGTGGCTGTCCATGCTAAAACCAAATATTCAATCACCGTTATCTTTTGCAAGTCTAAACCTAAGGAATTTGAGTTAATTTCTTGAATGACGTGGAACCTTTGTAAAAGAGCCTCGCTCAAAGGTATTTGTAATCCTAGAACAAATAAATAAAATAAAATAAATAAAAAAGATGCACCTTCCTCGACTGAGTGCATTATTGTTATTGGTGGCTAAAGGCCACCAGCTGGTTGTACTGATATCCTTAACATTCTTAAATCCTTAACCACCACTGCTAACTTGAAACATTAATCCTTGGGAACTTCAATATGGACTGTGTTACCCCTAAATCACCTCAATTTGAAATCCCTCTGTGATGACGTTGTCCTTGCTCAGCTAGTGAGTAAACCAACTAGAATCAACACTTCAAATACCAACAATAGCTTGCTCCTTGATGTTATTTTAACTACGCATCTCCACAAAATTTTACATACTGCAGTCTTCCACAATGACCTGAGCAATCATGGGATTGTAGTTTGTACAAGGACAAGCAAAAGCTCACCATCAACTCAAGTTCATAATGAAGTGGTCCTATTGCAAGTTCAGTGCAGCAAACTATTTGTCAGACTTAGGAAGGTTAGATGGCAAGATCTTTACTTAACTAAAACAGCCAAAGAGACCGTCACTATCCTCAATGACAACCTTATTAGCTTGGCTAATAAGCATGCCCCTTGATTAAGGTTAGATGCGTGAGCCCTCAACCCTTGGTTCACACCAGATCTTAAGGCCTATATATAGAATGGGACAAATTCTGGGCACAGGCTAGGCACACTAAGAGTCCAGCAGACCTGTAGGTGTTTAGAGCAGCTAGGAATGCATTTGTCAAACGCATTGGCTCTGCTAAAGCCAACTTCTATGTCTCCACTCTTGAACAGAATAAAGGGAATTCTCATAAAATCTGGAAGACCCTTAAGACCATTGAAGACCAGCCTGTTACCTCCTCCATCCCAACTAAAATAAACAGCAATGGTAAGGTGGTGGAAAATAGTTGCCAAATACTCAAGAAATTAACTCTCACTTTGTCACTGCTGGCCTAGCCTTCGATTCCTCACCATATGCAGGACAAACTAACAACTTAGACAGCAATAAAGCTGCTCCCAAACCCCGTCATGTCCCTTTCAGCTGTTCCCTCCCAATTATAAAGAAGTTGAAGATTAGCTGCTCAAGCTGGATACTAAAAGCGCTAGTGTTGGCGATCTGGAACCTTTTTTTTTCCTAAAATAGGCTACCTCCACCTCACTGCCCCCATTCTTCACATTTTCAACCTATCTCCACTGCTTCAGTTCCTTCTGTACGTCTGCCCACATCCTTCCCTTATTCAAATCAGGAGACCCATGCGACTTAAATAACTACAGACCCGTCTCCATATTGCCCTTCCTATCTAAAGTCTGAAAAATTGATCTACACTCAATTAAAGCACCACATTGAAACCTTCTCACTCTTAACCCAGCACAATCTGGCTTCGGCCCAAACATAGGCAGTCACGGCATTCGTAAAAGTCACCAATGAATGGGTCTCTGCTAAGGATTCTAAGAAAATTACTGGTGCAGTATTCCTAGACCTTAGTAAAGCGTTTGATACTGTCGACCACAACCTATTAGTTGGAAGCCTTATCAAAATAGATGCCTCCCTGCAACTGCTCAATTGTTTACCAGCTGCCTTTCTGGAAGGACTCAGAAAGTTAAAGCCGGTGGCTTATTTTCTGCCTCTCTGCCCGTTGTTAGGGAGTCCTGCAAGGCTCCATCCTAGGTCCCATCCTTTTCTCTCTGTACATCAACAATCTTGATGCTCCTATAGACAATTCCAAGCTGCACTTCTTTGCTGATGATACAGTGCTATACATCTGGTTCAACTCTGCCCAGTAAGGGGCGTCTTACAACCGACTTTGCTCAGTTGGAACTTAATCTGGTTAATGCCAAACTCCTCCTCAATGCCAAAAAAACCAAGGCCATGATCCTTACCCTCAACACCTCCTCCATACGACCTGCCTAAAGACTTTGTTGTCCCTCTCTAGAGAACCCTAGAAGTCATATCCAAATTTAAATATCTTGGTATGTGGCTAGATAATAAACTCTCCTTTATGACCATCTCAGTGACCTGTCAGGAGATTAAAAAGTCAGGCTAGGCTTCTTCTTCCGAAATAGGTAACTTTTTCCACTTGGGGCTAGAACCAGGCTTGTTCAAGCCACATTCCTGCCGATACTCGACTATGGTGACTTAATCTACACTTCCTCAGCAGCTACAAGCCCTAAGCAAATTGGACTCCCTCATCATTATGCCCTACAGTTTATCACAAACTTACCCCACAACCCACCACTGTGAACTGTACACAGCCGTTGGCTGGACGTCACTCTCCACTAGACATACTCTCCATGCTGGTATCTGGACTCTCAAGATACTCCTGAACAAGCTCCCATGTTATTTAAAATCTCTTATCCGTATTTCCCACAGTTTGTACTCCTCAGGAAATCTGGGTTCTTGTCCCACCAGGATTGGACTTGCACCTAAAACCGCTGGCATCTGAGTGCAGTATTGGGGTGCTGTACTGCTGAGTGTGCCGTCCTTCTGGATGAGATGTTAAACCGAGGTCCCTTCTGCCCATCCTGGTGTTGTCCTGGTGGGTGTCAGGAGGAAGCAAAGAACCCAGGGAACTCTTCACAAAGAGCAGGCAACATTCTATGTCCTGGCCAACATTCCCTTCCCATAAACCAGTTCATGTAATTATCCAGGCTGTGTGTGGTGATGATGTGCGATATGCGCCACCACACATTCAATCACTTCACTACCAGTCTAGCATTGCTTGTAAAGAGCTTTGGGACACTGTGTATGAAAAGCGCTATATAAATGTGGATTCTTCTTCTTCTTCTCCTCGCTCTTCTCTGACACCTCTTTTTTCTATACTATACCCCTTGCTCTTTCACCTTCTCTCTTCCTCTACTACATCCCTTCCCCACTCCATCTAGCCCTCTGGCCCCTAGCCCTTTTTTTTTTTAACTTTTCTTATGTATCTTATTTTTGGCGGTTGGTAATCCCCCACCCCAAAGCCTCTTATTGTCCTATGCTCCCTGTACCCACTTTTCCATTCCCTAATTTGAGCATTATGTTTCATAACTACTTGAAACTGTATTGAACTACTGTGATGTCTGTTATTATGTTCTTACTGTGATGTTTTATGAATATGCTATATAATTGCCTATACGCATGTCACAGGACCTCCTTGTGAGTGGGCTTGCTCACAGAGTTTTCCTGCAATAAACTTGAACTTGAAAGTCTCAAAAGAAATTGGTAATTTTACCATCTCGATCCTCTCAGGCAATCCGTAGATGCTTTCTAACGAGGCACAGGTTAGGAAGCATAGGAAAACCAGGAGCAGTTTCAAAATTTGCAAATAGTGTTTTATTATTAATAAAAGCAAAATATAAAAATAAAATTTTCAGTATAACTATTATAATGGCAGTACAAACATAGAAAACAGAGTCCTTCTGATGAATTTGTTCTTCTGAATTTCAAATCTCGTCTCTGTCTCTCCCTTGCACAAGCATTGCTGCTTTTTTTTTTATAAGTCTGTGCTTGGGAAACTCGCTAAGAAAACAGCATACTTCACACAATGTTCTTGTAAGTTTCAGTGTTCTTGCAGGTGCAGCAAAAATAACAGAATGACCCAGAACTGACTTCTTGTAGCCAGCTCTGCAGAGATTTTGCATCCAGCATTTTCAGGTTAACCCCTTGAGTTCCAAATAGCTTTTGCAACCATTTCAACAGTATAACTATATATATTTTAAACAAAGGGATCCCAGTATCATTACATTTCCACATAAAAATTCACTATATTTTACACCGCGGAGTATGCAAGGGGAAGACAGAAATAGCAAGAGAAGGCATAGTGATAGGCGAGAGGCGGAGAACTGTGAAACTGTCAGGAGTGATCAGTTTCTCGGTCTCACAAGAACATTTGGTTGTACAGCCAGACAGACAAGAAACAGAAAAGGAGAGGAAAGAACAGACCCATAATGCTTAAACTCTTTCTGTATAGCACATTTGATTCAGAGGAAATATGAGAAAGAATTTCTTCACAGAACGGGTGGTGGATAAGTGGAACACCCTGCCAGAGGAAGTGGTGGGGGCTGAAACAATCACGGATTTAAGAATGCATGGGATAGACATAAAGGAATTCTGGAGGTCAGGGGGTGAGGGCAACAGACTTCTAGGAAAACAAACTGAACTTACAAGCTCAAATGGGCAGACTGGGTGGGCCATAGGCCCTTATCTGCCGACACTGTCTATGTATCTATGTATCTATGGGCAGGGCCTTATTCAACCCTGTCACAGATGTGGAGGTTCTGTCTTTGAGAACATCCCTCCAAGTCTGTACGCTTCTCCCATAGTTGGGCCATTTGTTGCAGTAGGGATTGAATGGTTAGGCCTATCTGTAATGTGCCATCTTCAGTTATCAAAAGCAGCTCCTCCGCTGTCTCGATCCTTTGCTCCAGACCATGCAACTTCACATTCAGCTGTTTAAATTCTTGTCTATTCTCTGCCGCATCCCTTTAATTTCTTTCAATGATGTTTCAAAATGTGATCAGGAGAGTTGTTCAGCTTCCTCCTCGGTCTCATATTGAAGGTCTGCTATGCTGGCTGAGGATGGGTTTGCGCTTGGTTCTCGACTTCCATACTCTAATTTGGTGCCGTTCTTCATGGAATCTGCACTTTTATTCCAATTTATGCCCGTGATTCCTTAATGCGTCCTCCTCCAAGCATGTTTAGTGTTTTTGACAACTCCCATAGTAAAATTAAATAGTTTTAGGACTGGTAGGGTGGGAAGCTCAAAGCTCTGCTTCTAATCTGCTCCATGACATCAGCAGAAGGTCATCCTGTGGAACACCTTTGCCTCCTCCCGTGTCCGACCCTACAATGACTCAGGCTTATTCCTGAGTCTGGGTTGCTGGTGCCAAAGCAGTAGCTCTACCATTGCACTGACAGGACATCCCACAGTGATACCTTACTGCCCAATGGGCTCAGCATTCAGACAGACTGGAATGTCTCATCCAGGTGACTGCTCTGCTTCACCACTCCCTGCTTTGGTGGTTGGACTGTTCCAACCTTTAGACAGTGTATCCTTACTTGGTCCATCTCTTCTAGTTATGATGATGGATGCCTCTTGTTCTGGATGGGGTGACCATCTGGGCACCTTCCAGATGTTGGGTCAGTGGTTCCTTATAGGCACATTCTACATGGCAACAGTCACCACCTGCTGATCTGTAAAGGCAGCATTTTGGTGATGTACTACTTAACCACCAAGGAGGAGTTCACTCCTATCTTCTTGAAAGAGAAACAGTGAGAGTCTGTCACAAGGCTGTGAATCACCACATGTTCTTGATGATCGTATTTCTGCCTGGTACCCTCAACAATCTTGTGAATCACCTCAGCAGGTCCCAGCTGCTCTGCCACAAATAGGAGTTGTTGGATTCTGGCATGGGTGACCCTTTGTAGAGTAGGGTTGCCTGGACATCAACCTCTTTGTATCTCAACACAAAACTACTGCTTTTCTTCTTGCTTGCTCCAGGGCCTGGAGTTTTTGCAAGGTGTGTTGTCCCTCCATGCAAGGGAGATTCATGTATGCATTTCTTCCATTCCCTTTGATACAGAGGGCTCTTGTCAAGTTGCAGGTGGAGTTGACCACCCTAATTCTGGTGGCCTCATACTGGCCAAAGTAAATTTGGTTCCTGTGCTTCAGCAATTAACAGTAGAACTCTGTCCTGCTCCTTCTATGAGCAGGACTTCTGTTGCAGGAACAGGACCATCTGTTGCATCGAGATCTTCTTCCTGCACTGCCGTGCTTGGCTCCTGAAGACATAGAACTTGCCTGCTTTTGGGTATCCCCGCAGTTGCAGCTGTTCTACTGGTGACTTGTAAGTCATCTACTAGATATACCTACTCACAAAAATGGAAACATTTTATGGTTTGGTATGCTCCTGTCAGCTGGACTCCTTTATGTGTTCAGTCATTTAGGTTCTAGACTACCTCCTGCCCCTTACACACATGGGCTTCAGGTATTCATCGATAAATGTTCACTTGGCTGCAGTGTCAGCTTTTCATGCCCTCACTGACACAAAACTGTGGCCCAGCATGCGGTTTCCCAAGGTACCTTAGAGGCATTCTGCTTCTGCAGCCCTGGTATGCGATCCAGTTCTGGTGTATGACTTTAATATGGTTCTGGGAGGCCCTTACTGACCCTCTTTTTGAGCCTTCTGCTATGTGTGAACTGCACTTCCTCTCTTGGAAGGCACTGTTCCTCATTGCCATGATGTCTGCTAGATGTACTTCAGAACTGCAGGCTCTGGTTGTGGAGCCTCCTTATCTTTTTGTTTCCTACAAGTATTGTATTAACTTGCATTTACCAATCCTTGTTTTCTGCTGCAGGTAATTTCTGGACATTGCGTTGGTGCCTTGATCATACTATATATGAAAACATTTCATTACAGGTGTCTCTTAGAGATAAGAAGGTTATCTCATGATGGTCTGGGCAAGAGGACCGCAAAGAAAAGCTAAGCTGTTTTGTCAGCAAATCAGCATGAGATAACCTATTTATCTCATAAGAGACCCCATAACTAAACATATTAATATATTATAAAGTGGAGGAACTGCCTCCACTACAAAACACCTAAATTTGGTCAGAAAAGTGTTTTTATTGCTGTAAACTTTTCTGGTATCCTCTGCTGTTTCTGAACGTCTTGATGCATTCTGTGGTGCTCTCTGCATGGTGACGTTGGCCATTGGGGTGCTGATCATGATTGCTGACACAGTCATACCTCTACAGCTCTGATACTTTACTTTAGGCCATCTTCTGACTTCCAGTGTCAGCGGTCACTTTCCTATGCAAAACCGTAGTTCTGTTTTGTGAGGTGCTCTGCTGTGACAGCTGATCTGCTGCAGCGACTCTGACAGGAACACTATGACAAGCAAGAGTTGCTGCAGCAGGAATCAGCTGTCCTGAGTAGCACAAGGCAGCAACTGTAAGCTCCATAAGAGGTACAGTGATGCTGCAATCTGATTTGTGGAGGCAGTTCCACCACTTTATAATGATTGTAGGAAATTCTCTCAGCTATTTGCAACTTTCTCCCCAGGATAGTTTGCTCCCCTGTTTCTAAACAGGGCCTTTCCAAATGGTTGGCCTGCTGTTTTACTTTCTGTTGCCAGAAGTGCAGTAAGCAGCTTCTGGTCCTATCCATGCTCGCTCCACTCATGGCATGGCTACTTTCATGGCTTGTTTTCAGTGTGCCTGCTGCTGACATCTGTGCTGTTGCCACATGGGTAGTGTTCACACTTTCACTAAACATTATAGTCTGGAGATCATTTCTCATAGACGGATCAGCTTTGGCCTTACTGTCCTGCAAGGCCCCTCATTCAGAGCACTTAGATTCTTCCTTCCTTCCTCAGTGCTCTGGTACTGCTTGGGAATCATTCTGTGATGTGGTTCAGTGGAGTGATATCCTTGAAGAAGAGAGAGCAGATCTTCCAGGAATCAGTCTTCACTATTGACTCACACTAGTGGGTCTGAGCTGGAGGCACTAGGACCTCGCAGGAGCCTGTAATTTTCAGGCGGGCTGGTGCTAAGGTAAGCTGTGCACATGCACAGCTTTGTGGGACTGAGCTCACGACAGGCCTACCTCAGTTCCTTTTTTCCTGCTGTTGAGTGCACTGTCATCATCTCCAGGAGTCAGAACTTCACATCTATATGACAACAGCATTCAGTACTTCTGGGTTTTGTGTTTAAAGCTAGAGTTTGTAATTTTCATGTCAGTTTATTATTTATCACAAATATTTACTGTCAGTTTCTCTCAGCCCTATCAAGTGCCAATGGTCAAAGGCCATGGAGGACGGTAGGGAGCCTGCTCAGGCAAGCTGCACTGGTAGCGGGTCATGTCCAGTCCACTTTCCCCATTGGGGAAGGATCCTGACTACAGGCGGTCCGTGCCTGAGAGGGAGAGCAGTCCTCGGAAGCACAAAAAGAAGCAGGCCAGTTTCTGATCCTGGTACAGTTCTCAACACCACTTAGCCTCCGAAAATCAGTACAAACCCTAGAGGCAGGTGGGGACACTTCAGGCCATTGTTCAAGATGGCACTTGGGGAAGTGCACAGTCTGTTTCATGCAGCAGGTCCTAGAGGATGAGGAGAGGCCAATGCCCACCCCTGCGCCCAGATGTAGGCCACTGAGACACTATGCTGTTCACAGACAGTACCATCCATAAGTCACATATGAAGTCCTCAGTGACAACCAGATTGTGGGCCAGTACAGACTCAATAGGCCCATGGTTACGCAGCTGTGTGAGATGTTGCATGACCAGCTCTGGACAGACACCCAGTGCAGCCATGCATTGTCTGTGGAGCTCAAGTTGATGGCTGTATTGTGCTTCATGGCCACTGGAACATTCCAGACACTGGTGGGGACACCACGGTATCTCGCAATCAGCTACCTCATGCCTGTTTGGCCAGCTCCTAGATGCCCTGCTGGACCATGCTGGGAGTTCGTTATATTCCCCAGCACACCAGCTGAGCCAACAATCATGCAGCAGCTCCATCGAGTTGCACACCTACCATCTGTACTCGATGCCCTTGACTGCATCCATGTTGCCATCCAGGCACTCCACCAGTGATGGGTGGAAACCTATCTCCATAGGTAAGGGTACCACTCCATCACTTACCAAATGTTGTGTGATGCCACAGGGCACATCATCAGTGTCCTAGCATGGTACCCTGGCAGCACCCACAATGCTTTCATATGACACAGCTCCATCCTGTGCCAGAGGTTTGAATGTAGGGACATACCTAGTGGCCACCTCATCGGTGAGTATACCCCACAGGCCCACCCTCCTGCCCCTTACTGTACATGATGACTCTAACCTATGCCCTTTACCTACATAGGGGACAGTGCATATCCCTGGGTCCCTGGCTCCTCACACCTGTCCTACACCCTGCAGCCATTGCAGAAGATTGGTACAGTGCAGCATACACTGCCATGCACAACATCATTCAGTACGTGTTTAGAATGCTCAAGATGCAGTTCTGATGCCTGATCATTCCAGTGGTGCCCTACAGTATACCCTTTAAAAGGCCTGTACCATATTCAATGTCTGTTGTATACTATACAATATGGGACTCAAAATGGGATATGCATACTGGCCCCAGAGGAACGACTTGCAACAGATTCAGAGCCAGAGGACAAGGGGATACGGAGCAGCTCAATGGGCATGATCCCAGAATGGCCAGAAGGACCCAGGAGTATGGAGACCGACTCATAACAGACATCTTTGGACATGGCGAGTGAGTACAGACCGCACAGGAGTCTGTAATATGTTTAATTAATGTATTATCGAACAATAACAGTACATATAGAGCATTATACCAGGTGGGAGGGTAACAAAATTGGGGATATAGAAATGCATTGCAACCAGGCAGCGGTAGCAAATAGGGCACACACAAATAAGTCCATGTTAGCAGGGGTCCTAAAGGTGTCAACAGAGATGCTTGCCATCCAGGCAGGGGGAATGGAGGGTGCATGGAATTACAGGCCTGCCAGATAGGGAAGGTAGCAAATGGGTACACACAAAGATAGGCCATGTGTTGGGCGGCTGTACATATACAGTATATACCTGCTTGTCAGGCAGGGGGACCCTACTGTAGTGCAGGCCATCCCTGCTGGGGTTAGGACTGCCTGGGCTAGACACAGGGGCAGATAGCAGTGTAACAGGAGTACTGCAGGGGAGGGGTAACATGTTGGTGAGGGGTGGCCCTGTGCACTACATATGTCCCCACCACCTCCCAGGTATGGACAGTATGTCCATGCTATACCTGGTATGGTTGGGAGGGACCTCTTCTACAGTATGTGGGAACAGCATTGAGATGGTGTTACCTACCCCGGCCACAGCCCCATGGGGAACTGCCCCAGGGAGGTGTGGGTTGCGATCTGTGTGCACAGTGTTCTTGGTGACCAGGAGTCCTGGGTGTGCTGGGCATTCTTATCCGGCATTGTATGGCATGGGTGTATGCCGTGGTGTCCATTGTGGGTAGCACTACTCCCATGGAGGCAGTATAGCACAGTGGCTTAAGGATCTGAGCTGCAAACCTGGAGACTGGGTTTGAACCTCTGCCCCCCACTTGCATATTGTGTGACCCTCAGCAAGTCACTTAACTTCCTTGTGCTCCCAGGTCACATCTGGAAACAAGCTTCAGCTTAGTGTATTATTCCTGGTTAAACAACGCTCCTTCCTTTCTCTTCCTGCCACTGGAGAGGCCGGGCCAGTCCGGCCCTCACATTGCCTGCCACCATGGCTACAGCCTCCAGCACACTGGCATACAGGCGATCCATGCCAGTAGCCAAATCCTGACACAGGTCACATAGGGCTCATGAGCTCTGCATGGCATGCCTCTCTCAGCATGCTGCATGTCCTCATGCAGCTTGTTGCAGAGGCAACACTGTCATGTACAGCCTAAACACCATGGCACATGGATTCTTCCTGTCAGCATTCCATCCTCTAGCACTGCTGAATGACTGGAATGATGCATTCTGATTCTGAACCAGCATTCTTAAACTGTTGGTGGAAGAACTATGTCATTAAAAATCTCCTCTAAAAGAGGAAAACTTTCAAAAGTATACTTTTAACACTTTCTTTTGGAATTATTTTTATAATAGCAATAGGCATTCCAGGAGTTAGATTAGCAGTCAGTCACTCCCTAGGGGGAATATGGCACTTGGCTGCAACTTGTGCCACATTACACCCTAGGGGTGACAGACTGTTAATCTAACCCCTGGTCATGCCTTATTGTTTGATTATAGCAGTCCCAGAGTTGGCAATTGTAAATTAACCCCCGAGTTAGCAGTTGTAAATCGCCCCCTCCCGGAGTTGCCATGCTGACATTACTTTGTGCTGTCTTTGTGAAGCGTGGGTTTCACTGGCATTTTGCCTGCACGATTGTCGACCATGCTGTTTTTCTTTTAGTGGCTTGTCATGGACCTGCCATTACACCAGTATGCCTTGCCTGCCCTTGTCATCTGTGACCTGGTGCACCATGCATACCCATGCATACTATGCCTGAATAGGATCTGGGGGCTGACATGTATGACTCAGTTGTACAGGGCTGGGTGGCTGGCAGGATGTGAACATTACACAGGCCTGCATGGTAGTGCTCCCCTGTGCCACTAACCAGGTGCAACAGGGGCTGGTGGAGTGCTCACAGCCGTGGTTGTCACCCCATCTGTGTTGGTCAGGTCTGTATTGCCATATGCTTGGGACTGTGCACACATGACAGTCAGCAGGTGGTTGGCATTGACCACTGTAGTAGTAGTACACCCCATGTCCAGCAATGTGCATCATACAGCTACCGTGGTAGATCACCTGGTGCCATATCTGGTGTCCTATGCACTGTGTCATGCCTTGTGGCTCACCTGAGCCCTGCTTATGTAGCATGGGGTTGGCAGACAGGGCAGCCATCGGTGGGCAGTGCATGGAGGGTACCATACATGATTGACATTGTTATGCAGCTGTGGTGGTGACTAACCAACACATTGATGACTAGGTATGATTACTCCACTGTACATGGGCAGGGACAGCCACACATTCAGACACGATGGGGCTGTGCAAGGTCAATGATCTGTGCAGGCTCTACATTGGGGGTATACTCTACATAGGGTGGCACCAGCATCCATTGAGATGGTGGGTGACTCCAGGCTGCATTGCATCATACACCAGTGTTGTGGTGACTGGAGAACAGTGTATCAGGCACCCAACCATGTACACCACCGCTGTGCTTGTCTGTTACAATATCTGCTGCATATGGTGCTGCTTGCTGGTCCCAGCCATGTACAACTGTGTTGTGAGCACCATGTGTGTGCACCTGAGCTTTGCCCTTTCTGCCACCCACATTAGCTGTTGGATGTTTGTGTGCTGCATACCAGTGCTGGCCTGTGAGGTGGATGCCTGGTCAGCGGGGTGGGGTGTGGATGTGACTCCTTGCCACTTAGGCAATGACACAGCATATCAGACTCTGGATTGGCACTGTTGTTGCATGTTCTGCATTCATATCTCTGATATGCCTGCCAGTGTTGTTTGTCTATTCCACAGCTCTGGCACACTCCGGTGCAGCATAGCACACACCTACTGCATGTGCAGTCCTCCATTGTAAGGGTCCATGATGCTGTCTCTGGTATGCCATGACAGGGCCGTTGCAGCAGTTTGACTCCGTCATCCATGTGTGGCATGGTGGCCCATCTGTTGGCTGGTTGTACCTTGGTTGCATACGCTTGGTTATACCTGCATTTCACATCCTGTGTAGATGCCTGGAAGACTGCCAGTCGGGGTCATTTAGATGAAGGTGAGATGGGACAACCTGCTGTGCAGGCTGATCTGCCTGCAGCAAATACTGATCTGGGGAGGGTGAAAGACCTGACCCGTGCTCTCAAGCAGCACCATTAGCCACTACCGCCCCACCACTGGCAGTGGTAGGGGCCACTGATGTGGTACCATCATTAGCAGAGGAACAGATGTTCCAATGGTTCTCTTTGCCCCCTCCCCCGTTTATGGGCGCTGTCTCAGTTTTGTTTTCCCCACCTACTGTATATATACTGCTGCTGTGTTCTGTTTGGTTTTACCTGGTCAGCATGTATTAACTTTCATAAGAACATAATAATTTGCCAGTAGAAGGAGACCATGTGGTCCATCTAGTCTATCCAGGTTTTCTACCTCCGCAATCAGTTTGTCTTTCTAAGGTGGCTATACTGTCTGTCCCATGCCTGTTTGAATAAATATTGAATATTTATACAATATAAATATTCTTTACTCTTGTAGCAAGAATTTTAGCCAGCACCTGATAGTCTACATTAAGCACAGACATAGGTCTATAATTAGAAGGTTCTATGTGTTTTGTCCTTCTGTGTAGTACAGTTATTATGTTTTTCTAAAGGTGTAAGGTAGTATTCTATGTAAGTTTGATTCTTCAAAACATCTTCGTGAGATAGGGGCTGATTTCTGTATTAGGACATGAAAAAATTTCCGTAGGCCATCGGGACAGGGATTTGTTTGCAGAAAAGCTAAAAGTGTTTTATTTATTTCTTCTAAAGAAATGGTGTGTTAAACTTAAGTCTGTCTGGTCAGAGATGGTGAGAAGGTTAATTGTCTTTAGGAATTTATCTGTGTCTTTGGGATTATCTCATTTATTACTATACAGGTCTTCACAGAATCTCTGAAAACCCTTTTACTCTTATCTAAAATATTATGTATATAATTTCTGTTTTGGATTTACTTTAATCTGTAAACTATGAGCCTGCCCACCTTTTCCCCGACTCCCAGTATGACTGTCTTATTCAGAACACGGCGTATCTTGCTCCTTCACTGTGTATTTTATTGATCTCAAATTTCAGGGAGGCGATTCTATTGAGAAATAAGGGAATACGGAGTCATCTTGCATTGTGAATTCCTCCATTTCTGTAATTTAATTTCTTTCTTAAGTATTTTCTCTTTTTTAGCCACTGAGAAAGCCATTATCCTGTCCCTGATTCATAAGCATCCCAGAGGCAAGCATGTGAGGTGTCCCTTATGTTATTCCATCTGAAGAATAATTTGCTTTTTCTTTAGTCAAATCTGAATTGATTATCCCCAAAAGGGAGCAATTTAGTCCCCAGTTTAGTCCCCAACTGCACAGACCTGTTGGATCAGCCTCCGTGCACAAGGAAAGGTTAATAGGTGAATGGTCTGAAATTGTGCCTGATCCAGTTTGTGTCCGCTATATTGTTCACCAGTTGTTTAGAAATTAGGATTAGGGTTAAGGCAATGCAAGAGTAAGAATCATGTGGGTTGGAATAAAAGTGTAATCCCTCCCTGTGGGGTGCATGAGTCTATTAGGCGCACATCAGCCATTTTATCTTTCAGAATTTTCCTATCTTAGGGTTAGTCCATCAGTGCAGTGGTAGCATTTCCACTTGTGATGCCAGTGAACTGGGTTTAGTAGTGAGCTCATGTCATCGGGGCTATCTGGGGGTGAGCTCCCCAAAGGATGCTCTCTCCTCCAGGGAGGGTGGACAGCAAGCTCCACTGCAACACCACTATCATGTAGGTGACCATCGGTGGTGGTATGAGCAGAGCAGCTATGGGTTAGGCGACAGTCCCTGCAGAAGAGGTCAGCACACCTTGCATGCACTATCATGTTACCTGCTCCACAGAGCATCTTGGGGAAGAAAATAGAAAAATCTCACTGGCTATGGCAGGATGAAGCTGACAGCCTGTGCAGCCTCCACACCACCTACTGGGCTCAGGATGGCTTGACCTAGTAAGGCTTCTGAAGGTGACATGGGGTACTCCTTCCGCTCCAGTAAAAGGGACAGCTATGAAGATTCGGGCCAAGGACAGAAGTAAGTCCCAGAGATGGCAGGTGATGGGGCTTGGGGGCTGTCGGCAGAGGAGAGCCAGCGGTGAGTGGGGGTTAAAAAAAAAGACTTCAAGCTTTAGTATCTGTTTCTTTGGTTCTTACATTAGACCTATCTAGCACCAGCTTAAAGTCTCCAACTAATATCAGGTGAAAAGATGCTCCAGGACTAGTGGACATGGGAGGAAACTGGAGGGAGAGAGGTTCAGAGGAAATGTGGGAAGTACTTTTCACAGAGAGAGTGGTGGACAAATGGAACAGCCTGTTGGAAGAGGTGATGGGGCAGAAACTATTACAGGATTTAAGAATACATAGGCTAGGCATAAGGGATCCTGGTAGTGGGGGAGGGATAACCTAGTTCCAGGGACGCTTGAACAAGCACAGTAAATTGTAGTAATGGCAGACTAGGTAGGCCACAGGCCCTTATCTGCCGACAACATCTACTTGTCTATGTAATATCAGATTCCTGTTTTTATTTTGGACAATTAATTTAAAAGTTTTAACAAGAAAGGGCTGGAATCACCACTAGGGCTATATATTGCAGATTGTAACCCAAGTCCCATTAAAAGTCGCTCTAATATTTGACATCTACCATCTACATCAATTATATGTCTTGTTAAACTGAAATTGACTTCGTTCCTGAGTTGAGTTGCAGCCCTTTTCCTTTGCTGTTCATGGAGTTGTGAAACACATTGCTTACCCAAGATCTTTGCATAAATCAACTTCTACTGGAAGCAGATGAGTTTCCTGAATTAGAGCAATGTCTGCTCTTTCTGATTCAGATGAGTGATTACCTTTTTCTTCTAATTGATGAGCCCAATCACTTAACATTCCATGAGATGGTGTTAAGAATGTTTGTACTACCCATGGAGAAAAATATTTGTAAAATAATACTTAAAGTCTGGAAGACTTAACCCCAATAGTAATCTTAGAGTTCTCTGTAAACTGAAATAATGTAAACAGTTGTGTCATAATCATATCAGACTGCTTAGACTGATCAAATAATTCTTTGTCTAACAAATAGCAATCAGAGTGTTTTAACCAAATCGTGTTCACAAAACTGGAAAATGCAGAAAACAGCTGGCAAGTGAAGACATTTCAACAACACCCTCTCTAAACAAAATAAAACTTAAATGACACAGTGTAGTGGTAGTATAAGTAGAATGATTAACAGAAGACTCATCAGATAATATGGCATAAGTGCTTTGTGCAGATCTGCCATTTGTTGAATTCCTAGATACGTGAGCGATACGTGGCAAAAAGAATACCTATAAAGCCACTGGTTTATAACTTTCAGTCATGCTTTTGAGTAACAGGTGGTGGTTATTAAAAGTCAGCTTAGACGTTGTCTGAGTAGCAGGATAATGCAACACAGTTTTTATTCTTCCTATAAGGAGACAAAATAATGACAGACCCATGAGCATCTCCTTGTAGGTAGAGTAGAGGTACAATAGTGGAGAGGGGTGGAGAAATACATGAATGGGAGAAGTTAATCTTACCATCAGTAGCCTGTGAGCAGGTAAGTAATCAAAGACAAAATAGAGAATATTAGATAGGTAACTGTGTGTTATGGATTTTTTTTTACACACCGAGGTGTGTGATGACTCTAAACCTCAAGAGCAAAGCTCTAGAGGTTTATGAGGTCATAACACACTGAGGGTGTGTTAAAAATCCATAAACACACAGTTGCTTATTTTATATTTTTTAGAATTGTTAGCAGAGTTTGTTTAGTATCTCAGTCTGTATATACACACACACACACACACACACACACACACACACACACACAGTCTCACAGCAGATACGGTCACTATACATACACACTCCTGTGCACTAGGGAAACTTTCTTTTTTTTTTTGTTTATTTTGTTAATACAGTGTAGGATATTGCTGAATGCAAGGAAGCAGTGAGATTTGAAAGTGCGCCGGTCGGCACAAGCCCTGACCGAAACATGACAACGGCCGCCTGAGAGCGCTGGTCAGCAGAAGCCTCGACTGAAGCGCCAATGGCAGGATCAACCAGATAGCTTTTTTAAATTGTTTTCCCTAAAGGCAGGATTAACCAGATAATTAATAAAATAACTTACTGCAGCTGGGCTAGATTTACTTCAAGGAGTAGCCTGTGTTGTTCGCAAAGGGAAATTTTAGCTGCCATGGTTTTTTTCGATATGCTCGGCCCACCCATAGAGGGAGTAAGGGCCAATAACATGGCAGGCTACAGATAAGGATACTGCTACTGAGAGGAACTTTTAAGAAAACAATCATAACTCTATTTTGTTATTACGCGTATGCAAGATCCTGAAAACAGGTTGATAAAGGGGTCACCAGTAATTATTAATAAATTTATATGAGTTATAGAAAGATTGCAACCATCTCAGTTATTTCTGTTGCACAGCCTGCATTCTCGTGTGACTATTAAGCTTACCTTATACAAATAGATAGGTGGCCCTGAAGAGGTAACTACTTCTCTCACCTGCTATTATTGCAATATACAGAATTTATTGTGAGTAAATGGTAACTCCAATACCCAGAGCACGCAGCAAGCTAGCCCCAGCACTTCGACCACAGGCTGTCACACTAAATTATGTAACGAGTATAAATAGCAGTTGTGAGTGATATTTTATCTCCCGAGTTCTAGTTATTATTTTTATTACTTTTTCATGAGAAGTGGATACGCATTGAGTCAGTGACTCATTTACAGTGGTTTCTAGATGATTCAGATGATGGGCTGGAGGAAAGGTTTGCCTGTTTATGAATGACTCCAAGATCTGCAACAGGGTGGATACTCCTGAGGGGTAGAAAAGATGAGAAAAGACCTGGAACTGCTGGAGAGATGGTCAGGGCATGGCAGCTAAGGTTTAATGCAAAGAAGGGCAAAATCATGCATGGGGAGCAGGAACCCTGGGCGCAGATACAGGTTGGTGTGGGGACGCTGTTGACAGTAACTAAGGAGGAGAGGGACTTGGGGGTCATAATCACAGATGACTTGAAGGTCATTAGCAGACGCTGTGGAAAGGCCAGTGGGATACTGGGTGTATTGAAGGGGAATCATGTCGAAGGAGGGAGGTAATAGTTCCACTGTACAAGACCCTGGAGAGACCTCACCTTGAATACTGTGTACTGTTCTGGAGACCACACCTTTGAAAGGACATTGACAAAATGGAGACGGTGCAGAGGAGGGTGATCAAAATGGTGAAGGAATTACATCACAAGCCTCACGAGAGAGAGTGAGGGACTTCAATTAGTACACACTGGAACAAAGGAGGAGAGAGGTGACATGATAAAAACATTCAAGTACCTCAAGGGATTAACAAAGTGGAAGAGCACAACATATTCCAGATTAATAGTAGTGCCAGGACAAGAGGACACAACATGAGACTGAGGGTTAGCTGCATAAGGGAAATGTCAGTAAGTTCTTTTACGGAAAGGGTGGTGGATGCATGGAATAGCTTGCCCCAGGAGGTGGTGGCAATCTGTACAGTGGCAGGCTTCAAACATACATGGGACAAAAACAAAGGAACAATAGAAATAGGAAGAAAAGCTAAAGCCAATGACCACATAGGGTCACTGGACGCTTTGTTAGGCAGCTTAAATGGGCAGACTGGATAGGCCTAGCGATCCTTATCTGCCGACTGCATCTATGTATCTGTGCATCATTTCCAGGTGTGTCCTGGGAGCTCCCAGCACAGGGCGGTTAATGACTTACTCAGGGTTACACAGTGCAAGTGCAGGTTGTGGGAACCAAACCCAGGTCTGCTGGATGCACTAAGATTATTCACTGCTCGCTTCTCTCCCCAGTGCATGCTACCTTTGTTGTTTTTATTCAGCTTAGCTTGATTAATTATTTATGAATACAAGCTTTTGGCAGTTAGGTTCTTATTTAATTGTTTTGTTTGTTTTGTTGATGTTCTATATTGTAACGCACTAGAGCTGTATGATTTATTTTATCGTTGTGCGCATTGGTATTTGAAAGGCGCTTTAAAAATAAAGCTTTATTATTATTATTATTAAGATGTAGTAAGAGCTTGCTATGACCATTAAAATGTAGATGTCTCACCAGGCTATATAAATGTCCTCCTTGCCGCCCAGTGGCACTGAGGGCTGAGGCGCTGGATGCTACACCTCATGCTACACCAATGACCTGGTTCTGATAGCAAGCCTAGGTGGTCAGTGGTTGGCCAGGGGCAGAGAAAGCAGGATGGAGCAGCTGCTTGGCAGCTCTCCTCTCCTGGGGAGGACTCTGTCATCCCCAGCAGTACAACTGCCCCAGATGGAGGCCTGAGGGTAGTGTAGGTGGGACGATAGGGAAGGAGCCATGGAACTGTGGTGTGCATGTGCCCACAAGCGTAAGTGTGGCCGTGGCATGGGTGGGAGAAAACTTGGAAACACGGAGCTGGCAGGCTTCATGAAGCTCTCAACTATAATCCAGATGATGGGGTCACAGATCGGGGCCGATCTTGAGACCACAGAAGGGGGGCTGAAGCCTGCATGCCAGCTCCCTGGAATACAATAAATAAAAAAAAATAAAGACATTTCCTCCCACCCTGCGTGAGGTAGTATAGCTTAACAGGTAATTACTTACACAGCTTCTTCAGAGTTTTATGCTAAGGGGAAAGATGGGGATTTGCAGAATAAGTAACTGGTGGGTAAGGAAGAGAATCAGAGAGAGAGATGTGTAAGAAGTCTGAATTAGTGGTAGGAGAGTAGAGCAATGACCATGTCTGTGGAAGATTAAAAGCTGTTGTCAGTCAACAGGTGCTGAACTGTAAGGATAGGACATACTGACCCCTGTTCATTTATTCCCAGTTTGTCTCATTGAACTGGTGTGAAGATATAGCACAGCCAAGTGAACAGCTGATGATCAAGAGAAGGACAAAAAAGAGCGCCCATAGGACTGCTCTCCTCCTGGGTGGGCATTGAGCGTGTCGCTTGCAGCGCCCCCGTGGAGACCGGGAGGACTGCAATAGCTGTGGGACCAGAAAACCAGAAAATCACTCAGGTTCAGCCGATGACAGCTGCCGGCCTGCCTACACCTCCTCCGTAGACTTCTGTGAGAGCCATGTCCACTTCAGCAACATGGGGCCACCAGAATGTGCTGCTGCCTTCCCCAGTGCCTTCCTCGGAGGAAAGGGACCCATCCAGCGAAGGGACATGCTGGGTTACCCTAGATGGCTGTAATTTGAGGTAAGGAGGCTTGGGAGAGCAATTGAGGGGTGGGAGTCCTTGGCAGCCTGAAGGAGTGGCTGTACCCGGAGCACATAGGAGGAAAAGATAACGCACACAAAAAAATCAGGGTCAGTAAAGTGAGTTTCAAGGAACGTGGATATGGTTGACTTATCTACACTTCTGGCAGTCTGCCTTAATGCTCATTTGCTAGACTGTCTTCAAGAGAAGCTTCTCCCACTGCCTTGGTGGTATATCCTCGACTCTGCCCTGTGATGTCAGATCTTTATGCTGGAAAAGTCCAGTCTCCTTCACAGCTTTGAGTGGTGTAGGACTGACTTTTGATGAGTCATTTGGCTAACTTTACTTCTACTTCTTTCAAATTGATATTTGGATATATTCCTTGGCTCCATTTCTGTCTTTGATGCTGATGATTGACCCTGAGATTTTAAGCCAGCTCATGGCTTGAAGCACTGTATCCAGTGCAATCAGAAAATGTCATGGATGGATCCACTTATGTCGTGCATATACTGCTTAGGTGAACAGCACAACATTGCTGCCTGCAGCCTATGCTATGCTTCCCACTCAAGATCACTATGCTTGTCTTCTCTCGGCCAACTGGCCAAATGGGACCCTCTGGTGAAGTCCAAGCAAACATGTTAGGCAGTCCCTGTGGCTCAGCTGGCGCTATGGAAGAGGTGGCGGGCAAGGCCATGGTGGGCACCTCATCAGTCTCAGCGTTACTGCTGTTAGGGGCCAGTGCTAGCCTTTTTCGGGAAATTTCTGCAAGATATGCAAGACCATTTAGACCTTCAGGGAGGGCCCTGCCTGCCACAGTAAGGTGAAGAAATCAAAAAGTCCCACCATGGATCATGAGATTGGGAATGGGTGTGCCTTTCCTGCTCGCTTGACTTCTAACCTCTCAAAAGCTGTCAAGTGTTCAGCTTCGCCAAACCTGACTTGGTCAAGGCCAGGCCACTAGCTCCATGGTGCCCCCATTGATCTTGTTGTCCTTGACTCTGGTTGAACAGGCAGTCAAGATTTTCTCGACCCTGCTCATGGGGATCAAAGATGATTCAGTCTGCAGGGCTCTGGCTCTGTCTGGCCTCACTCAAGAGGGCCAGAAGCAGTTAGCGAACCTGGCTGTCTCCTCTCAGGAGCTGCCTCCTCCAGGGTTGAAACAGTCACACCCTGTGCGAGTAGTTTATACTGCTATCCAGCTGTGTCTTCTTGGCATTACTGATCCTGATGACACTTGAGGTCAAAGTCAAGGTCAAGGGATTCTTGCACCGGTCTTGCTCATCTGGAAGGTGTCACCATTGGCACTTGTCTTCCTCTTCATCCTCAGATAATGATAGGCTCCATTGCAGTATCGACAGTGCTATTGCAGCAGTGTGCCCTGGTTAGACAAGATAAGGCCCTACCCTCAACCCCTGTTGTCACCTGGTGGACACCAGTTCAGCCCATACTGGTCCTGCCAAACAGTCGCCCCTGACACGAGTCTTGACACTGATCCAGGTTGAACCACCTCCATGACAGACCTTGCAGTGAGCCCCCTCTAAGGACTCCAGTCTGGCTACCAGCTTGCCAGGCAAGTTGTCGGTGGAGAGCACACAGTCAGAGAAGTCTCAAGTGGTACACAGCAGCAAACAGCCGAGGGTCACGCTTGAAGATTCTTCAGATGACACCAATGGGTGCTTGATGCAGTCTTCAAGGGCTCTTGCTTTTGATTGTGATTCAGCTGAAGAGTTGGCTGTTGACCACAGGCTGGTGTCTTTCAGGGGCTCTTCTCAGGCTCATCTCCAAGTCCATGGAGGTTCCCATGGAGCCAGTCCAGAAGAAGGCTGAATACTTCTTTGAGATCCTGGATAGGGACAAACTCTAGGGTTGTCTTTCTGGTTGTCTTCCCAATGGCTGATGCCATCTTGGGACTGGTGCTGGAGCTTTGGCAGACCAGCTTCCTGCCCGAACCCTCTGCATGTATGGTCCAAAACTATGGTCCATAATGGCACCTTGTCCAGATTTTGGACCACTCCTTGGCCAAGAGTCTACTGCAGACTGTGTATTTTGTAAGTCTGGCAATACTGGGATGTAGACAAGTGCCCCCAATTTAAATAACCTAATCTTGACTGGTATTGACTGCTCAGGTATTATTAGTAATGAAATAGGAACAGACATGGGCTGCATAAGCCTCCTTGCTCCTAACCTACCATAGTATGAACCGTAGTATAAGGAGTCCAAAAAGCTTGACCATGCAGTGAAGAAGGTGTATGCTGTGTCCTCCTTTGGTCTCCATCAAGCAAGCTACATCTTGATGATGACCTACTTTGGTCAATCCCTGATGGGAGTCCTAGATCATGTCCTCCCATACCTCCCTACAAACAAGCAGCTGGTGATAAAGTGGTCTGAGCCAGGATCAAGCACTGGCTAACCACCAGCTACAGATGACCTTGGATGTGGGCAATTCTTATACCTGTGCCATGGCAGCGATTTGTTGTGGTGCATCACAGGAGGCAGCTGAGGAGTTTCCACCTTTACGGTAGGACACTAAGTACAAAATTGGCCGATGTCCCTCCTGGGCACCTCTTTGGCCCTGAGGTGGAAGGCCACCTCATCAGGACTCCAATAGCACCCTGGATTCAGTGACCTTTCTAGAGGGACTTGAAAGGGCAGAAGTCAAGAAAAGTATTTTTTATTTAGATTTTTGCCCCAGTTTTACCCCCATTTTCTCCTGACCCATTGTCTTGGCCATGAGTGTGTGTGGAGGCACATGCACGCTGCAGTACAGGACACCCTCCACTGCCTTTGCCACCCATTCATCTGCATTTCCTGCAGACCTCCATCTGGGGGCAGTGGAACTACGACAGGCAACAGAGTCCTCCCCACGAGAGGAGAGTTACCTTGCATTTGCTCAGTCCTACTCCCGGCGACTCTCCGACAACCCAGGCTCGTTCCCAAACTGTGAGGAAAGGTGTCCAGTGCCTCGGCATGTGGCTCTGCTCCTTGGACCTCCAGGATACATTATTCCACACACCCGTCCATCCGTCCGCTGGCGGTACCTTCAGTTCCACACAGATGGGGTTCTCTGCCAGTTCCAGGTCTTCAACAAGGCACTTGAGGCAGTGTTGACAGAAATCCTGCAGCACCAGGGGTTAGGGTCTACCCCTCTGGATGATGGGCTGATTGCCAGGCCATCCAAGGAGGCAGTGGAGGTCCAGGGACCTGGCCCTCCAGACCTGCAGAGACTTGTGCCTTTTGGTCACTCTGGCCAGGTGTTGCAGTTGATCAGGGCAGAGGTAGATCCTATGGGCCAAGGCCCAACTCCTGTGGTTTGGGCACTAGCTCCTACCTCTTTGCCTGATCATTTCAGGATGGGTGCTCATGCCATGCCCAGGACTTCTTGTGGCTGCTGGGGTGCATGGCGTCCTGCAGGCCTGCTGATGGATGCATCACCTTCAGTGGGAGCTGGGTCATCAGTGGTCCCAGTGCCTAGGTCACTTGGACCAGCAAGTCTCTGTGACCCAGCCAATATGAAAAGCCATCCAGTTTGGCTTGTCCCAGAACATCTGGAGGAAGGAGTCCCATAGGTATAGAGTTTCAAGCCCCTGAAAACTGAGCACCCTCCTGATACAGGTAATCTAAAAATAGGTTAACTGTTCAGGCTAATAGTTTTGAGCCTGAGGGCCCCCAAACATAAACTCTATGCCCCTGGGAGTCCATTTTTTCTGCCCAGAGCCGACAGTCATTCTGCCAGTAGACATGTTTCTGGTGGAGTGAGGTGTGCACCTGGGGACAACAGAGCCCATGGGCTCATGACCCCAGGGAGTCCCATCACCATATCAATCTGCTGGAGCTTTGTGCAGTTCGCCTACCTCTGATGAAATGTGTTCCTTTGTCCAGAGGTCAGGTCATGCAAGTCCAGATGGATAACATCACAACCATGTTCTACCTGAACAAGCAGTGTGGCATGCATTTCCTTCCCTTGTGTCAGGAGGCCTCTGTACTTGGACCCTCGGTGCCCAGCTTGGGTGCAGATCTCCTGGTGATTTATGTCACAGGAGCTGACAACCAGCTGGTGGATGCCTCAGCTGGGTGAGCGAGACATTGCACAAGTGGTCTCTGCATCAGGAGGTGGTAAACCACCTGTTATCCCTGTGAGGCTCCTCTGGTGGGCATCTTGGCCTCAAGGGAATGTAAAGCTGAGGCTGTTTGTGCTCACCACCCTCAGTCTGGAACACTGCTGGGGATGCCTTTGCAAGGCCCTGACCCCAGGCCTCCTGTACACCTTCCCTCCCTTTCCCTTGACACATAAGGTGGTGGTCAAGGTGCAGCGGAATAAGCACAGATGATCCTGGTAGCCTCAGACTGGCCCCGCCAGTTCTAGTATCCAGTGTCACAGACCCACTCAGCAGGTCAGGCCCTCTGCTCCCACAGTGCCAACCTCCAAGTACAGTCTTGTGAACAGTTAACAGAAACAAGGTAACTCTCCTGTCTGTTTTGTGGGTTCGATTCAAACTTTGGTCTCAGTTTTGGAGGGATTCAAACTCAGAACCTCTTGTTAGCATAGCCTAATGCACAGGCTCAGATAATTCTGCTCTTCGGGGGCAGATATCTTTGCCTATGGGCACCTAACCAGGCATACAAAATGAACCCTTAAAACTCTATTAAAGACCTCAGAATAAATTCTTACCTTTTCTCAGTTTGGTAAAATCAGTAAGCTTTGTGCAGTGACAGCTTTAACCATGTATGCTTCCCTTGTCAAGAAAAAGAAATTCAAAGGTACACCAAATAGTCTCTAAAGTAGAGGTTTACTTCAAAATAGATAAAAAATTAAAATGTAAATACAGAACCATATATCACAAAACATACAAATCACAAACAAAACAGGTTTAAAAGTGCAGACAAAATCTCCTACCACAGTACTCTTTAGAATTGTCTTTCTAAGGTATTCTTATCTCACAGTGCTGTAGATATTTCTTTTCAGAGTCCAAACATTTATGTGTAAGTGGAAAACAGAATACTGTTTAAAAACTGGCTTTGCAACCTCTTTGCATGAGGTCACCTAGCTCCTCCCTGTCAGAATATAAAGAAATATATCTATGCAAAACAGGATGTCTTATCAAAGGTAAATTAAAATTTCTGTGACCTCAGCAAAACTCTTTTTTCAAATGACTTTCTTTGATCTATGAGCAGCTTCCTTTCCAGGACATCAAAGGGCTTGTTATGTCTGTCTGCCAGATCTTACGGAGGTGCAACATGCTTTTGTATCACCATGTGAATTTTACTGTGTTTTCTCTGAATGTTATAAAAGTTTATGATCTATCTTGGCAGTTGGCAATCTGCAATTAGTCACATAAAAAGGAGATCCTAAATTTTAAGTCTCTTCTAGCCTGTAATTATCTCTTGGCCTTCCAGGTAACACCTATTAGCTAAAACCTGGGAGAGGGGAGGTTGTCATTCCACAGACTGTCAGCATCTCTCATGAGATACATTCAGTAACACATTTTATATTACAAAAACAGGTTAATCAGAACCAGCTGTCCAAGTGTCACACCCAGGTCACCTCAGTCTCTGCAGCAGACCTCCGTGGCAGTTGCCTGTGCACCTGGATCTTCTGTCTTGTCATCGGGGAAGATGCTGTACCGGATCTTCAGTCCCTGCACCTCACAGCCTGGTTTCTGAGCAGCTAGAATTCCAGGGTTCGGACTTTGGAAGATGTACTCACATGTGGAAACATCACCAGAGAGTCGACTCATCAGTACTACACCTGTAAATTGAAAAATGTTCCATTTGGTGTCAGGGCAAGGAACTTGATCCCCTGTCTGCCCTTGGCTAGCATTCTGGACTACCTGTGGTTCCTCTTCAAGCTGGGGCTGAATCAATAACCCTGACAAAGCTTTCAGCTCAGCCCATGCCTGGTATGCAAAGGTAATACCAGGCATGGGCTGTGCACAGGAGACGCTTGTCAGGCATTTTTTCAAAGACCATGACCTCTTGAACCCACCAGTGCCTTGACCACCACCACCTTGGGACCTGTACCTGGTTCTGGCAGTGCTCATGGGCAAGCCTTTCAAGTCTATACACAGATGTGAATTCTCACACTTGTCATGGAAAACCACCTTCTTGGTGGCTATCACCTCAGTGAGTTTCAGGTGCTCTGTACTCTCCAAACCTGGTCTTCCACAAGGACAAGGTAGTCTGTTGCCCCAACTGAAGTTCCTGCAGAATGTGGTATCAGAGTTTTACCTTAACCAGGTGATTAACCTTCCAGTATACTATACAAACCCTTCTTTGGAAGCCAACTGTAGGTTCTATACTTTGGACTTGTGGTGGGCGTTCTCTTATTATCTGAAGTGTACAACTGGAGTGCGGGTGAGGCTTGCCAGCTCTTTGTAACATACCCTAAACCTGTACCTGGCAGGCCGGCAGCTAAGAGGATGATTGGCAGGTGGATTGTCTCTTGCATCACCTCTGCTATTGGTTATCTGGTAGGGTGCCAACCATAGGGCTTAGGGCTCATTTCACCAGACATACCACTGTTGCATCGGGATGCCGCTTCCTCCAGCCTCTGTTCACCAAATAAGAGTACACACCTACCTCTTCTCCTGGAGAACTTCTGTAAGGTTGCCAGAAGTGTGGATAAGTGAACCATATCCACGTCCCTATAAAATAGGTTACTCACTTGTAACCATAGATCTTCCACAGAGTGGTCTCTTTCAGTAGGTAATACTTTTGGGTATCCAGCAGAGGTTGCTGTGGTGCATGGCAGCTCTTCTAGCAGTTTTCACCAGGGACTGCCACACATGACATCAGCTTCCTGTTTCCTATAAGAGTGGAAGTCGGGGGCTGTGGGAGCCCGATCTGAGGACTTACTCTAGTGTAGCTCTCTAACTAGACTTCCTAATTTCTTTAAAACTACACTTTTAAGCACAGATCAAGTGAAATAATCTAAAGCAGCTGAAAGAGGGACCCGCAAGAACAATATGGGAACCCTCGGAGGGATAGAGGTACAAGTGCAGGAGCCGAGCGACTGGAACATCACAGCCCTGCCATGATCCTCTGGCTGCGCCGCAGTGAGAGACAGAGGAGACTATGGCGCAATAGGCCTAAAACTACAACGCCTGATTTCTTCAGTCACGGAGATGAATGCAAAGCTGGACCTATTCGGCACTGGAGTTTCGGTAGTAGAGAAAACGATGGAGGGGCTCCAAACGCAAGTGGTCGATTTAAAAGGCAATCCGACTCAGTGGGCTCTTCTACCGCATTGTTGCTTGAAGGAAAATACTCACCTGAGGGTTTCATTTCTCGAGGCGCTAGAGAACTGCTGCTGCAGCCCATACATTAGAGTCCTAGGGCTACCTGAAGGAATAGAGGGCGATCATCCTCTGATGTTTATTCAAGAGTGGCTGAGAGATAAATTGGCTCGGAAGATACACAGGTAACTTTTCCCAAAAAGTTTATCGGATCACTCCACGAGGGTACCGAGGACTTCTGAGAAACCTCAGACTCTGTCCATTGTGACTGATGGAGTAGGTACGAGGGATAAGATCCTGTGCCTAGCCCGTGAAAATTCACCAATTCTACAGGATGAAAATACAATACATATGTTCCCTGATATAAGCTATGCTACCGCGTCTGAAGCGTAAACAATTTGATGGGACAGGCGTTTGAGGAAAGCCTCGATACCACATGCCATGATATTCCCGGCTCGCCTCCGCATTGTACATAACAGTAAGATCTGGATTTTCTCGGATCCCTCTGAAGCGAACAAATGGGCCCTCCATTTTGTGGATAGTAACAGAAGCTGAAGGGAAGGGATCGGAGGACAGTGACTCTGAAACTTGATTCCTCAGTCGGACGAGGCCTGGATGCACGGTTGAAGAAATAAGAGTTTGCTTTTCTACTTTATCATCGAGCTCCAGCTGTGAAACCTTTGTTTTCTTTTATGGATTTTGTGGAACCTTTAAAATTAATATGATTTAGTGAATCCTAGTTTGAAATATATAATATACCCTACTGCCTTTATTTCTGGACATATTATTGCTATTCAGATTTCTTTGGGGTAGTTTTGTTAACCTTTTAAAAGAGGCTTTAGCCTGGGATTCCATCTATTGAAATTTCTAATGCTTAATTGAAGTTTAAGTAAGTGCAAATATGGGGAGGCCTAGAGTTTAGGGAGAATACTTAATATAGGGTGCTTATGTTAGTACACTTATCTTTAGGAGTATAGTGATGCCAAGAGTCCCTAGCTAGGGACAAGGACTTTTAGGATTGATATTTTATTAGAAGTTTCAATATTGTATTATTCACACTGCTCTTGGGCTTATGAAGCAGCTATTTTGTTTCTTAATCTCTTTAGGTTTACTAGAGAATTCCTCAATGTGGTATCTTAATGTGTGAGACGCTCTTATCCTAGGATTAAAGGGGGACTTTGTTTCCTTCTCTGGTTTGTAATACTGGAATTTGGTATGGCTTGCATATGGAATTAATATATGTAAGATAATGGATAACAAATAAAAATAAAGTATAAAAAAAAAAAGAGTGGGAGGTCCCTGGTATCCTCAGTTCATTTTCTGACCACCTTCAGCTCATGCAGCAGCTAGTGCAACTTCTGTGTAGCAGTCATCGATGAGAAATTTGGAACTAAGACGAATGTCTACACATCTTAAAAAAAAAAAGCAATATTTTGTTTCTGCTATTGTGGTAGGAAGATATACTGCTTTGACAACCACACACTTTGTGTAAGGTGTCTGGGACCCACAACTACACCAATTCCTGCAGTTTATGTCAGGAATTTAATCAGGCAACTTGTCGATAATGGTTGCTTGAAAGCCAACATCTTTTGATGAAGGAGAAAATCTCTTTGAGAACAAAGGGCTCATACCAAGGGCCCTCTACTGGTTCTCGCTCCTGGCAGAAAAAGAGAAGAAGAAACCCTCCTCACACTCCCTGCCTCATCGCTCATCGACGCCACCATTTCAGGTGTCCCTCCGTCAACAGGCGCCCTCTAAATACTTCTTCATCGACGGAGCTCATAGCCTGTCATCGATGGCACTTTCCAGTGCTTTAAATGCAGTTCAAACTGTGACTGCTCCGTCGGCCGGGCGTATACCCTCTCATCGATTCGCTTTCCAGTGCTTTACATGCAGCTAAATATCAGCTGCTCCATCGATGGGGTCTCCTCCTGTAGACGGCATCTGACAGTTTGTCAGACAAATAACTCCTTTTCCCTGTGGACCCATTGACTAAACCCCACATTCCTCAGGGGAAACCTATGACTTATGCCTTATTAACTGCCCTCCCCTTCACAGGTGCCTTCCTGTAGGGGTCAGGTGGACAGAGATTGGGACCCTGGTCTTTACCACCCAGGGGCGAGACCTGCTTATACTACTGTCCCATCCCTCTATCTCCCACTTATGTCCCAAAACACACCCCTTCTTACCCCTACTTCTCAAGAAAGGGACATCACCAATGTAGTACTACATGTTTTGCATGCCATGCGGCACTATCAGCCCTCCAAGAGCTGGGTGATCTTCCTGTCCTCCTCCACTCCAAAAGATTCCATAGTGACAGGGATACCATGCCATCCTGGTCTCCTCCTCCTTTCATAGAGGACTGTTTGTCAAATGACCAAGAATTACCACCTGATTTCCCCGGTGATCTTGATAATGAAGAGTTCCAAGATCTGGATTTTCCCAGTCCTGAATCTCCTATTTGGAAATATCTTCTCTGGATGAGCACTGCCTATACCTTCCACAGCCTCTACCCCAGATGACCCGACCTTTAATGAGATGATGGCTCAAATACAAAAGGTCATGGGATTCTCGACTACCGAACATGACAAACAATGTAAGGATATGGCGGAATACCTTGAATTACCTGAGGAGTCTGTTTTAGTGATTCTCCACTAATACCAACTTACCAGAATGCATGCTGGCTGCTTGGCATCAGTCTTCAGCTATTACAGCTGTTCCTCAAAGTGGATCATCTGTATCAGGCACCTCTGGACCAACCATTTCTGTGTAGTATTCCAGAGGTAGATTCTGTGGTCACTACTGCTGCTCATGACCGTACTCAAAACCTACACATGAGCTCCTTACCCCTGTTAAGGAATCCTCAAGAATTGACATCTGGGGAAAAAGGTATTTTCCTTGGAAGCTATGAATATCAGAATCTTGAATTATATGGGTCATATGATTAAAAATCAGTGTACCCTTGGGTCCTCTGCCATTGAGCTTATCAAAAACTCTCCCACAGGAAAGGGATAAATTATTGGCTACATTGACAACTAGTAATTCTGTCTCCGTCACTTTCTCAGGTTGGGATATGATGCCATAGATACCTCAGCCTATCAGCCACTGGTATCACCTTGCGTCACCATGCTTGGCTTCGCATTTCAGGCTTTGCACCTGACATACAACATAAAGTAGCTAATGCCTCTTTAACAGGTCCAAGCTGTTCGGCCAGGTACTCAAACTCTTCTGGATGACTAACAGGCATCAGGCAGAACCTCCGTACGTTCCATGGCATGTACCACACTCCATCTACAACCTATCGTGACTCAACATCCCTCTTATTCCAAAAGAGGTGGAAGATACAGAGATAATAAAGGCTGCTTAGAGGTCATGCTCAGTCCACCAGAGGCAATGCCTCTGCCGCTGGTGCCTGGCCCCCACCCTTCGGGTGGAGCTGCGCAGCCTGCCTCCCAGTGACCCTTTAGGGTTTTCTCCCTCCCTCCTTGACCAGGCCTCGGAGGCTGTGAGGGGTAATTTTTCCCCATCTGGAGGCCTGGCAAATGATCATTTCAGACAGATGGGTACTTCAGATTATCCAGAAGGGTCACACTCTGGAGTTCCTCTCCACTCCACACCCTTGCCTTCCACAGAAGATGCATTATCCTCCAGCTCATATACCCATCTTACAGGAAGAGTTGAGGGTCCTTTTGATCAAAAGGCCATTGTACCAGCGCCCTTCTGGAACATCAAATGGGATTTTACTCCCACTTTTCTGGTACCCAAACAAACGGGAGACTCTGACCAGGGAGGGGCTGTGATATGGCTTACCTAGACTTTAGCAAGGCATTTGACACAGTCCCGCACAAAATATTAATAATCAAGTTAGCCAGCCTGGGAGTGGGTTCCAGGTGGTAGCCTGGGTAGCAAACTGGCTGCACAACAGAACACAGAAGGTTATAGTGAATGGACACATTCCAAAGAAAGGGGGTTACTAGTGGAGTACCTCAGGGCTCAGTACTGGGTCCAGTCCTCTTTAACGCCTTTATAGGTGACATGGCAGAGGGTCTGAAGGAAAGGTATGCCTCTTTGCAGATGACACAAAGATCTGTAACAGAGTTGATAACAAGGGGTAGAAAGGATGAGGGACTTGGCAAGGTTGGAGGAATGGTCAGACATGTGGCAACTTAGACTCAATGCAAAGAAGTGCAAAGTAATGCACCTGGGAAATACAATTTCAGGAGAAGAGTACACAATAGCAGGGAGGTACTAACAACAACAATAAAGGAAAGGGACCTGGGGGTAGTCATATCAGATGACCTAAAGTTGGGTAAGCAATGTGACAAATCAGTAAGGAGGGCCAGGGGATACTGGGATGATAGGAGGGGCATCACAAGTAGAAAAGGAAGTGGTTATCCTTCTGTACAGACAGTTGGTGAGACCCCATCTGAGTACTGCGGCAGTTTTGGAGACCTCATCTATGCAAGGACATAGGATGGAAGCAGTCCAGAGGAGGGCAACTAAAATGGTGCAGCGCTACATCAGAAATCATATGAAGAGAGACTAGAGAGCTTAATATGTATGGCCTTGATGAAAGGAGGGACGGGGCACATGATAGAAACTTTTAAGTACCTCAAAGGAATCAACAAATTTCAGGAGGGTAGCATCTTTCAGAAAAGAGATGTGTAAGAACAAGGGGCACAATTTAAAGATAGAGAGGGGGACAGCCTCAGGGGTAATGTGAGGAATTTTCTTTTCACGGAGAGAGAGTGGTGGATGCATGGAACTGCCTTCCTGAGAGGTTGTGGGGTCTACAACAGTGGGGAATTCAAACATGCATGGACAGACATAAGGCAATTATAGTGGGGGTTGCAGGAAGTAGGCTGTTGGTTAACTAGAATCTGCAGCTTATCCAATAGGTAGGAAATGGGCAGACTGGGTGGGCCAAGTGGTCTTTATCTGCCGTCAAAGTCGATGTTTCTATGTTTCAATAATGGATCTCGAAAACTGAATCTTTACATTCAGTACAAACATTTTCGCATGATCACCCTACCTGCCATCATGCCGATCCAGAAACAGGGCGATTGGCTTTGCACCCTAGACACATGAAGGATGCCTACTTACATATCCCCATCCACTCTGCCCACCAGAAGTTTTTAGTGCCTCCACCTACTGAGTCAGAATTACCAGTTTTGAACACTCTTTGGCCTCTCATCATCCCTCAGAGTGTTCACCAAGTGCCTAGCGGTGGTGGCAGCAGCCTTACGAAGAAAAGGGCACTTCATCTTTCCATATCTAGATGATTGGCTAATCAAAGCAGACTCCAGAGCAGCTCTGCTTACCTCCCTAGATGCTACCCTGAAAATGTTCGCAGATCTGGGAATCACAGTCAACTGGCCAAAGTCCAGTCCAAATCCAACGCAGTACATTGGAGATGTCCTAGATGCAGTTACAGCAAGGGTTTACCTCCGCCTGCCCAGCAAGACGCTTTTATGTCTCTGGCTTCACACACAAACTCAGAAAATAGTCACAGCCCGACAAATGCTGCACCTTCTGGGTCACATGTCCGCTGCCATCCCTATGGTGGTATTCACCCATCTCCATATGAGACCTGTCCGTGGACCTCCAGAATCTGTGGTCCCAAAAACAGGACAGTTCAAAGGGTCACTCCCTTTGAAGTCAACCGTGACATGGTGGACAATCAGAATCAAGGAATGCCCTTCCACCCCCCATGCAAACATTGACCATGGATGCTTCGCTACAGGGATGGGCGTGTAATTCAGTACTTATCAGACCCAAGGCCAGTGGCCCACTTCTCCCCATCAGTCTCACATCAGTCTTCTAGAGATGAAAGCGGTCTGTCTAGCCCTCCAGGTGTTCCGGCCTACCTCACACAAGGATCGTTATTATCCAATCAGACAACACTTCAGTAGTGTTCTACCTCAACAAGCAAGGGGTATGAAATCACACCCTATGTATGGAGACCCTTGCGGTCTGGCAAGAAGCCATCTGGCAACAACTGACATTAACAGCTGTCCACCTACCGGAACATTGCAACTAGTTAGCCGACTGGCTCAGTCGCCAGTCCACAACTCACGAATGGACACTTCATGAGCAAGTGCTCCAAGAAATCTTCAACCTATGGGACACTCCATAGCTGGATCTGTTTGCCTCCCAGTGAATTACCATCTTCCCAGGCATTTTTCCATTATTCCGAACAAAAAGGGATGGTGTATAGCTGCCCTCTTCCAACCTTGGACAGGTCTCTTCTTATGTGCCCCCCATCCCTCTCCTGCAATGGACTGACTTCATTCACATATTTGGGACTATCTAGTACAGTATGCCCTGCAAGCCCATTGGTCCACACTGTTCTTTTGCCCCTGGAAAAGAGGGCATTCCTGTCTCCAGGCTGTGCTTGTCCACTTGGCTGGCCAACTGCATAATGTTTTGTTACAATAAATACAGTAAGCCACTCCCAGGGGTGATAAGGCCTCACTACATGAAGGGCATGGCAGCCTCAGCAGAATGCTTTAGAGGCATTTCAGCAATTGATATTTGTGAAGCTGCTACCTGGTCCACTGTACATACCTTCACTAAGCATTGCTGCCTGGACATTGCATCCAAAACTTACAGCCCATACTGTACCTGTCATTTTGGCAGGTGGCTGGGCGGTATGCAGGTGGGTTGCAGCCACCCACCGATGACAAGGGGTGGGGGAGGCAAGGGTCCTGTGTGGGTGGGGAGTGGTGCCACTAGACTACCAGGGAATGGATTAATGTACATTTACGGTGATCAGGGAAGCAGGAGGAGGGTGCCACTAGTCTACCAGGGTTTGTTCTATGGCGTATGCGTGATCGCAGCTATGGGGCGGGTTGCCCTGGGACACCCTCTGCACACATCATTCTATGCAGGGTGCCAGGCACACCACCAGCTGCCCCCATGAAGGCATGCAAATGGGGCCACAATGACATGCAAATGGTCCCATTTGTGTCTTGCATATATTATAGCCTCATTTGCATGCCCTCTGCCGAGTATGGCGGGTGATGTGCCCAGCACAACTGTGTTTCGCTGGTCCATTCCAGTGCTCCCTATCTGTGGCTTGCGCTGGCACTGTTCACTCGCCGTAAAGGTCTGTTGCCATATTCAGTGGTGCTGCCCCATGGCACATCACCGCTGAATATCACCTGGTCCTGGCCCCGGCGATCACAGTTGCACTGCGCCTACGCTTGCGCTTACTGCCAGGTGCAGTCTGAATATCCATGCCAAGGTATATACATCAGGGTATTTTATGACATAGTGCTATTACATACTAAATCCAACAATGATAAACACAACCTGTTTTACATATGTTTTGAGGTCACCACAATAACCTCCCTGTACAAGGACCTGAGAGAGAAAAGGAAAATTAAAGAGGACACTATAGCATAGTAAAGAAAGGAAGGGGTGCCCATAAATGGCCAACCCTTGTGGACTAGAAATTTTAAAGGATAGATTAGGCTAAGAAATAGAAGAACTGTTGCAACAAATTTAAGAAAATGTCAGTCCTCAAGAGTGGCAGGCGCTCCCGTCACAAACTCGGTGTTGAGAATCAGCTCTTTTCAACAAAGTAAGTTAATTGTTCTATATGGAATGGTCTTTGTGGTAAATCCTGTATTTTGTGGTGGAATCTCTGGGTGAAATTGTTCTTTCTCTTAATGGAGTGCCAGTCTTGGGACATAGTTTTTGGTGGTAGATGAGCAGGCATTTCGTGTTGGAATATTGAGAATGTTGAATTGGAAGCTGGGGTAGAAACAGTGTTATGTGAACTTCCATGATCCAGGAGCACTCTAAAATACTGAGATGATTTTGAAAAATAACAGTCTTGTTGAAATTATTAACTATGAAATCCCAAACCTGTTCAGGGCAATCAAAAGCATGTGCCCCCTGCCGAGTTGTGATCCATAATCATTGTTGCAGGATATTTAAGTCTGTTAGGTTAAACTGCATTGTTGTAGCACCAATCTCACTTCAGAGAAAAGATTTCCTTTTGTGCCCTGTTTCCACTGGCACCCCACTCCTTTAGGTTAAACCATATCGTTGTGGCCGATCTCACTTTGGAAAAATATTTCCTTTTCTGTGCCCTGTGTCCAGTGGCACCCCCACTCCTTAGGCCCCCACTGTCCTCTTTATCCTGCTAGACTCCCCCTCTCTTTACTCCTATAGTTCTGCACCTATCCAGACCTCCAATCCCTTGTGGCCAACTTGTCCTGCCAGGGGACTCCTCTGGTTGTTGCCACAGATCGTTGCCTGCTATCTCCTTTCATTCCATCTCCGTTGCTTGATTGTCTTTGCTGGGGCCACATTGTGGCTTAGAGGAGGGTCACTGAATCTGGACTGAAAGGGGCTCACACATCAAGCAAGAGAGGAGGGTACAAGCATGGGAAGGGGCAGAGTGGCCATCATCTGGCCTACGGTGTGGCATTTTCCCTTTATTGTGCCCCACCCATCCTCCTTCGCGAATCTGATGCATACAACGGCTGGCCTAGCAGGTGCCTGACTGCAAGTGGTCACCCACACTGTCAACTGCACCTCCACAAGCCACCATGAGCTGCTACATGGCAGCACTGTGAGTTCCTCCCTCCAAAGGATGCCCAAGTTGCCAGGATTTTCTCTCTTTAATGATCTCTCTAGAATAGTCTTCAAATATCCACTGGTGCTGGAATGGGGCCCACTATGGCCATCGCCACACCGCTTTCATAAGTGGTAGGGCCAGCCCTATCAGATTTGGCAGTCCTGTTAATTTATTACTATGGAGGACTGTGCCTTTAAATGCTTCATGTGCAGTAAACAGCATTATTGACTAATCAATTCCTTTGTGGCTTGCAGGATGTCAGTAGAATTTTGGAAAGTGAAGACCTGAGCAGTGTTAGTGTGGGTGGACTGGGGTCATAGCCTACTGAGTTAAGGCACAATGGTCAGACATTAAAAATGAATATGAAGAGACAGGCATTGGGGAGCCCATCAAGGACTAGGCACATGGAGATACTGTCAGTTGGTGGGGGAGTTAGTCTACATATTACAAATTTGATCAACAAAAAGTAAGGCGAGGTGAACCCACTGGGGAGGAGAATTTACCCTTATATCCTTGGCCCCACCACTTTTTAGACCCTTCCACACCTACAGGAATATGTGTATTCAATGGGAATCCCACATGAGTGATTTCCTGTCCCTTGCCTGCCTCAAAGTTCCTTCTTTAGTAGAGAAGCTTAAGAAATTGACTAATATGGGTCTAGGGGGTGCATTTTTTTTTTACATCCACACCATTATTGGAGCCCTAAATTCAAATGGCCATGAAGGACACGCCATCCAGTGACTTTTGAGCATTAGCCACCAGACTTACTGAGGTTCACACTGAGGTCTGTTTGGAGCTAGGAGGCCGAGGCCCATATTTGCTCCATTTCACGAATAATTCTAGAAGTAGTTTAAGGAGACTCCTGATGTAATGTATCTATCCAACCTACTTTTTAATTCTTTTTGTTTTTACTCTGAATTACATTGTCTGGTAGGGAATTCCAGGGTTTACAATCCTGGATGTAAAGAAATATTTTCTCTGGTTGTGTTTAAATTTCTTCCCCTTATTTGAAGCGGATGGCCTCTGGTTACTATATTGTCCGGTTTAAAGGTAATACTTGGTCACACATCAATACAGGTTCCTGCATAACATCATACATAAACAAGAGATCCGACCTTGCTTCAATAGACATAAGGTTCAATACTGATAGTCTGTCTTTGTCAGCTGATTGGTCGAAACCTTCTGACTGTTCACCCCACTGGTGGTTTTGTTTAACTTGTTGAACTCTTTCTCGACATTGATTCAAAGGACACTTTGCAGCAAAGGCAATGTACAGACTGTGAAATTCAGAACATATTGTTGTGGGCATGATGACAATAAGGGCTATGCAAAATTCATATGGTGGTTGTTTCCTTCCTAGGTTGAGCAATGCAGCAGCAGGTGAACCAGACGGCAAGGGAGAAGCTGGAGCAGCAGACTGCCTATGCCAGTTTAATGGGCCTAAAAGGGAAGGATCACCCTAAAAGTAACTACACCCTTGGTCAAAAGACTTTAAGCATATTGCCTGTATGCCAAAACTTGTGGCAAAGTAATTTAGTTTGTTATATATACACACTGCCCGTTTGTACAGTAGAGATTTTTCAAATTCTGACACTATTATTTTGGTGGCAGGGTCATAGGTAAAATAGAGATCCCTGGGTTGGGGATGTTCAGAGTGGATTACATAAGTAGTAGCCCCGGAGCAGCTGGGAGAGCAGATAGTGCTCCAAGGAACCTGGCTTTAGGATACCATAAGCGTGGGTTGCAGCCCAAGTGTGGCAGACTGCCAGGGTCTGACTAGGGTACAAGGGACCTACCTGGAAAGTGAATACAGGGGCTCACCTGGAAAATCAGTAGGTGGGCCCAGGATGACACACTCATCTTAGTATACCACTTCAATCTGATTCAATAGCTCTATGTTTGCATCTTATATTTAACTACAGTGCTCCAGATACTCCATTTAATTAGAAAAAGGTGATAGATATACAGATTTTCAGAGTTTAGAAGGTGGCCATGTACTCAGCTTGGGGGCCCACCTGGAAATTTCAGGTATCCTGGTGGGTCAGTTGTGAGACTGCTTGATTGGATGTGTCTGAGTGTGAATGTGGTAGGTGGTGACAGGATCAAATGGGGTGGGTTTCAGGTGCAGCCCTTTTATATTTGCTGAACACTCTGTATAAATTAATTCCTGGTCTGTATGAGGCTAAAAAATGCTTCTGCCTTCCCACAGCACCAATCAGATATTCCTTCAGGAAGCACCATTCCACCACCTCTTCCCTGCTGTGTGTTACAGACTCCATTCTCTCAGGCATGGACCTGGATCACATTACTGCAACAGTCTTCATCGATCTAGCTAAAGCATTTAACTCGGTGTCCCACCCTCCTGCTAAACAAACTCCACTCAATCGGTCTTGCACCACCTACAGTAGACTGGTTTAGCTCCTACCTCATGAACAGGTGTCAATCAATTTGGTGTGTTGTCGAGGCACAGGTCAGAAAACATAGGAAAACAAGGAGCAGCTTCAGAAATCGTGAATAGCGTTTTATTTTTCTCAATAACAGCAAAATAAAAATTATTCTGTATAACTATTTACAAAGGCAGTATAAACAGAGAAAACTAAGTCCTTCTTCTGAGGGAATCTCTTAATTCCAAGTTTCACTCTCTCACTCTCCTTTTCTTTCTAGCAAAAGTATTGCTGCTCTTTTATAAGTCTTTGGAACTCATTAAGAGCCTGCTTCTCACAGAATTGTCTTGTAAGTTTCGATGCAGGTGCAGCAAAACAGTACATGGTGACCCAGAACTGACCTCTTGTTGTCAACATCTCAGAGAGTTTGCAAACCAGCTTCTCAGATTAACCCCTTGAGTTCCAAATAGCTTTTTGCAATCATTTCAACAGTATAACTATGTACATTTAAACAAAGGATCCCAGTATCACATAGTTTTACATAGAGATTCACATATATTTTTATAACTGCAGATATGCAAGGGAAGAAAAGACAGAAATAGACAAAGGAAGGCAGAGAGCTAGCGAGAGGCAGAATTGTGAAACCGTTGGAGTGATCAGTTCCTAGGTCTCTCAAGAAAAAATTTGGCTGTGCAACCAGACAGAGAAGAGACAGAAAAGGAGAGGACAGAACAGACCCTTGTGTTTAAACTCTTTCTGCATAACAAATGGTTCAGGGCCTTATTCAACCCTGTCACAAGGTGGGCTCTGCCCAAATGACTCCCTCCCTATCTTCACTGGATTCCCACAGGGCTCCATCCTGGGCCCCAAACTATTCTCCTTATTTATAAATGACCTCCTCTCAGCCTGCTCGTATGTGCATATATCCACAAGTATGCTGCTGATACGATCATCTGCTACTCTAGTCCCTCTACATTGGTGCTCCCCTTCAACAGGACTTCAATAATGTACTTGCAAGCCATGCCCCAATTACCAACAGCATGTGGCAACCAGGACCCCCATCCATCCACAAACAGGCCACCAGATGGCATAAACAAAAAGGCATCACCCCTAACGCTGAGGTGATTACTGGCTCAGCAGTCTAAAGGAGTCAGGGTTTAGAGTACAAAATGACATTTATATTTATTCTGGATTCTGGGGAGAGGTGCCAGGCATATGCTAGGTCTAAAACTATCACAACAGGGGTCCCAATAACAATCCACACTGGAAGCAGAGATCTAATGTCCACACAGGAATTGGGTTTGTGAAGTATGGCTTTATTCTGACAAGATGGTAAATTGCAGACAGGGTGGGTCCTCAAGATTTGTACTGTACATGCACAGAAAACAGAATTATTTTCTTCCAGAACAACACTGTTAGGGCAGTTTCAAGCAACTTTTACCATACACAATTTGAACTGTCCATCCCTCTGTACTAGGAATACCTGGACTTTCTTCCAACAAAAGTGTATTTCTTGTGGAGTTGCCACACACTTTAGTACACACATTTCCAACTTCCTAGCAAAGTGTAATTCTTGTGGAAGTTACCACACACTTAAGAAAAACATTTATCCTGGAGCAATGAAATCCATTAACGCTCCTCATTTAAACTGGTGCCCATATGTGAATTAGTTATCCCTGACCGGGGAATCAACTTGGGGTTATGCTCAATCCTACCCCATGCTCAGTCTCTGCCCTTCCTTCTGGGTAACACAAAACTGTATTCTTCATTTCCCATGAAATGCTAAAGGGCATCCAGAACTTTATCTTTAAACATTCTGCACATTGTTGTGGTGAAACGGGGTCCTGACAGGTGAACTGTAGCCTTATCTATGGGCACATACACCTCAGACCAACCCACAAAACACAGTCCCATGAATCTGTACTTACAGCTTGGTTGCTTTCTTTTACAGACATGGAGAACTTGAAGGAAAACTCTCTCCTTCCAGGGCTTTTCAGAGATCCAACTGCACACCTTTTCTCTTGGCAGCTGAACTATATTGGGATCTTCAGGGGATTGCCCCTTGGCAGTACTGAAACACAATCTATTCAGACAGGTCTCCACCACTTCAGTTGGCACTGATGCTGTTCCCCAAACTAGGGTGAGAAACAACGACCAAGGTCCGTCAGCCACTGGACTGACCAGCAGGAACCTCACTGCAGAGCTCCTTTCTGTTCCACTGCTAACTACAAACTGACTGCACTACCATTTCAACATTCTAAAACTCCCAGAGTAGCTGGGTCCAAAGTGGCTTATGCTGCTGTGAGAATTCTGAATGACATAATCCATTATCTGCCCAGGCAAGCTGAGTAAACAATTATGTCATCTAAGCTCCTAATGAGCTCTCTACCTTCCTAGGGCTAACCTGATGGGATTCTAGTAACCCCAAGGGACTAGGTGATTACATACTAAACTGGTTTCAGGCAAACAAACAAGATAAACTCAACCAGCAACTGTCTCTATGACCTTTGGTTTGAGACAAAAACTCAACTATCTCCTCCCCACCTGTTTTACCCCTCCAGATGGCTCCCTCCTTGAAGCTGTCACTGCTAATAAATACCTGGGGGTCTGGCTAGATTACTCTACACATATTGACTCCCTGCACTTAAAACTCAGCCAAAACTTGAATCAGGTATGAGACAAAGACTGCCTCTCTCCCAATGTGCCATGATTTGGTTACAAAACTATACTCGACTACACAGATATCGTATGACACTGCACCAGTTTCATCCCTTACCAAACTTGATTCCCTCCTAAATGCCTTTTACCATTTTGCTGCAAATCTCCCTTCCAAACCCACCACTGCTCCGTCTACTCTTCTCTGTCCATCCTTCCTTCTCACTCCACTGCCAAATCCACTCCCTAGCTTTCATTGCAAAGTTTTGGTTTAGTCTACTTCCCTCCTACCTCACCTCACTCATCTCCCCAGCCAGACCCTCCTCCTACCCTCTTTGCACTAGGGATGCTCATTCCTTCTCCCTCCCCATCCTTGTACAGTATCTGGGCAGTCTGCTTCTCTTTCTGTCTACTATCCCTCTGGAATAATCTCTCACTGAGCTGCAGACAAGCCACTTCACTCAAAATTTTCAAATGCTTGCTTAAAGCTACCCCCACCCTCCTTGTTTCTGCCCTTAGTTGCCCCTAGACCTCTTTCTGACTGTCAAGCCTGCACCTTAGCAACATCAACTGTCACTCAAATATTTTCTAATTCCTGGTGTTTTGCATACCTCTGTGTAAATATTTGTTTATATGATACCAATGTTAATTTGTTGATCCAAACTGTTTCAGTTTGTTCTATTTCATTTTGTCAAATGTTTGCCTTGTAATGTATCCTACTCCCTGTGTCACACCTGGAAACAAGCCTTGGCTAAGTGTACCTTTCCTGGTAAATAAAGTTAATAAATAAATAAATTCCCCTTTGAATTTTACAGTGGCATAAACCACACTGGAGTGTTCAGTCTGACGCTCCCAAGGAACTGCCTTGTTCCTTGCTGGAAAAATAGCTAAATCTATACTCAAGTGTTCTAACTCATAAACTATCATTTAAAAGTCCCTCTAAGCATTTTCTCACGTTTCACTGGAAAGCTGACTTCTTGGGTTTTCTGCCGGTATTTTAGCACTCAATAGCTCAGGGAACCCTAAGTTGCTTCTTCATGAAGTTCCTCAAGTCTCTCTGTTCAATTCTGACACAGTTACATGTTGTAAACATTCTGTGAGAAATTAAATGGCAAACCTTCCTTTGCAATGCACTTTAATATGAAGCTATACTCTTCATTTCAAACAACATGAAGTCTTGCTGTATTCTGACATTGCCGTCAGCCCCAGCACTTGAACTGCCCGGGATGAAAGAGTTAACTCTATCCAAAAGCATAGAACGTTGAGCTCGAAGCTCGATTTCAAACTCTGTCTGTGGTGCTTCAGAGTGAACCAAATTCTTACGAGCAACTAACTAACTAACTGCACCCCTGGTATGGAAATTGTAAACAGTAAAACCAATAGTTAAGAGATTTTCTTTGGGTCCCCAAAGACTCAAGTCGAGAACCCCAAGAAAGAAAACACAGGTAGTGAACATATATATATAGTATTTTAACAACACAACAACCCCACCCAAAGGGGAGGGGCAAGGTATACCCCTGAGGTGTAACACTGTACTGTCGGCCCACCTCCCAAAAACTAGGTTCTGAGAGGGGAGACAGGAGGAGGTCAGAATACAGCAAGACTCCATTCAAGAAAACAGAATTACTAAGGTGAGTCATTTTGTTTCAAACATGAAGTTTTGCTGTATTCTGACATATGCAGACTACTAAGCAGTACCTCCATGGAGGAGGGTATCAAACCTATTTTGGGAATAGGCTCTGCAGTACTGCTGTACCAAACCTAGCATCACTCCTAGCCTGGCTATCCGAGAGTAATGCTTGGTGAATGTATGGACTGTTTTCAGGTGGCTGCTTTGCAGATCTCTAGTAAGGGTATATCTCTGGCAGCAACCAGAGAAGAGGCTGTACCTCTAGTCAAGTGGGCCCTCAGGCCTGAGGGGAGGTGTTTTACCCAGCTTGGTGTAGCAGAACTGTATGCAGGCTACAATCCACCTGGCAATAGTCCTCTTAGTAGCTGGCCTACCTTTTCCCACTTCACCATAAGTGAGAAACAGTTGAAGACAATCATTCCTATGTGCCTTAGTGTGCTCTATGTAGTAGCTAAGTGCCCTTTAACATCCAATCTGTGCAGTCTTCTCTCCTGAAGAAGAATGATCAGTGAAAACAACAGGAAGGGACATGGACTGATTCAGATGGAAATCTGAAACCACTTTTGTTAAGAACCTCCGATTGGCTCTGAGGACCACCTTATCTCTATGGAATGAGATAAAATTAGGTTCAACTGACAAGGCCTGTAGTTCATTAATTCACCTGGCAGAAGTAACAGCTACCAGGAACACAGTTTTCCAGGTCAAGTACTTAAGTTTGGCTGAAGTCAAAGTTCAAGGGGGCTGCATAAGCTGAGCAATGCAGACATTGAGATCCCAAGTGGGGACAGGCTCCTGAAAGGAGGTTGATATGAATCAAACCTTTAAAAACTTTGCAAAGACAGGGTGGGATGAAGAGCCCTTCCCTGCAGACAGAAATACAGACACAGCTGCTTAGTGAACTTTTAAAGGTGCTGGCCTAAGGCTTAACCCATTTAGGTGAACCAGATAATCTAAAATGTGGCAATACCTGCAGCCTCTGGAAGGATATCCTCTGTGAACACCAAATGCTGACTCTTTTCAGTTGGAGTTGTAAATTTTTCTGGTAGAGGGTTTTCAAGAACCCTTGAGGATGTCTAAAACTCCTGAGAAAGATGCAGTCTTGTGTACTGTAACTCTTCAAGAGCCAGACCTTGAGATTGAGAGACTGGAGATTGGGTACCCAGTCCTCCCCTAAGAGGAGGTTAAGGATTTGTCTCTTGGGAAGAGACGGGCAGTAAGACTGCTAAGGACAACAACAGAAGATACCAAGGTTGCCTGGCCAAATCTGGAGCAATCAGAATCACTGTGCAGGATTGTGACCCGATCTTGATTACAACCCTGAGCAGCAGGGGAAAAGGACGGAGGGAAGGCATAAAGGAATCTGCCTTCCCAATCCAATCCCAGAGCATCCAGGAACTGTCCCCATGACTGAGGCCTACAGCAGAACTGAGGAAGCTGGTGATTGTCTGGGGCTGCAAAGAGATCTATCTCCAGTGCACCACCTGGTGAAGATTACTTTCAGGATGAGAGATCCAAGGTCCATTCGTGATGGCCCTGGAAAATCTGCTCAGAGCATCTGCTAACACATTGTCCTTTCCTGGAAGGTGAACTGCTATCAGGAAGTCTGAAGGAATACGCTAGAGACCATATTTTTATGGCCTCTGTGCACAACTCCATAGACAGAGTGCCCCTTGCTTGTTGATGTACCACATGGTGGTGGTGTTCTCTGTCCTGACCTGAACCACCTTGTTCCTCACTGAGTCTGAGAAGAACTGAGGGCCAAGAATACTGTCCTGAGTTCCAGAAGATGGATATGAAGGAGAGACTCTGCGGGGACACACACACCTGTGCTGTGAGGGCTCCCAGGTGTGCTCCCAACATAGGAGAGATGCATATTGGTGAGAACCACTGAAGGAGTTTGCCTGAGGAATGGAACACCTTGCCTGAGATTGTCTTGGTCCAGCCACCACTGGAGAGCTTGGACCAAAGTCTGATTACTGGAATCAGTTTAGAAGAGAGTCTTTCTCTGAGACCAGAAGGATCTTAGATGGAACTGAATGTCCCTAATCTGAAACCTGGCCCCTGTGCCACTGCAGTGGAAGCTGACATGTGGCCCAGGGTTAAAGAAATGCCTTGCTGGATGAGAAGCCAGAGGGTGAAAAGAGGAGCGAGATCTGTAAGGGCCTGAACTCTTGCAAGTGGAAGGAAGGCCTTTGCTTGAACAGTATATAACTCTGTCCCTATAAAAGTAAGAAGTTGCACTGGTTCTAGAACTGACTTTGACAGGTTGAGAAGAAATCCCAGGAACTGAGGAAATCCTGGGTAGCTGACTTGACCTGGTTGGAGGACTGTCCTACAGTGAGCAAGTCGTCCAGGTAAGAAATGCCCTGCCTTCTGAGAAAGGCCACTACTACTGCAAGACACTTTGTAAACACCCTTGGGCTGATGATAAGCGAAGGGCATAGCCCTGAACTGATAGTGGCCTGAGGGCAACTCGAACTGAGGTACATTCTGTGGGAGCACCAGATGGGAATATGGAAATAGGCATCCTTGAGGTCCAGGAAGCTAGCCAGTCTCCTGGCCTCAGAGGGAAGAATTACTCCCAGAGTCACCATTTTGAACTTTGGCTTTAGAATGTGCTTGTTCAAATACATTAAGTCTAGGATAGGTCGCCACTCCCTGTCTTTTTGGGGTAAGAACGTACTGGAGTATACAGATCTTTGCCCCTGTGTGGAGTAGGAACTCTCTCCATGGCTCTGAGAGCCAACAGAGAGGAAACATCTGCTTCCAAAGCAATGGCTTTGGTGATGTTTGCAGGTGGAAAAGATCTGACCCTCATTTTGGAAATCTTTGAAACTGAGGGCCAATCCTGGCTTACTACCTCCAGGACCCACTTGTCTGAAGTAACAGACTTACAGGCCTGGAAGTAGTAAGACAGCCTGCCTCCTACTGGAATTGGGAGTCGACCGGCTGACACATCAGAGTGTCTGCTTGGCAGGAGCCTTAGACTGGAAGAGGATGCAGCCCTGCTCATCCCCCTCCTGCCTCTCCCTCGGAAGAACCCTTCTATTGGAAGGAGAGGAGGCCTGGGCTTTGTAGAAAGGCCTTTGAAAAGCCTGCCCCTGCCCCAGACTGTTGTCTCCGAGGAAGTAGGTTGCCTTTCCTTGGCCTGAGCACTCCTGTAAGTAGTTCTGTATTCATCCATTTTCTTCTTGTAAGCCTCTGTCTGCTCCCCAAACAGAGAATTACCTACTTCAGGAAATCCATGGCCTTAGTCTGGGTGTCCTCAGAAGGCTAGTACATCTGAGCCAAGCAAATCTCTAAGAGACAGATGTAGCCATGACTCGTGATTGCACATCATTTGATTCCACAGCAGCATGGAATTGTACTTGTGATGCCTCAATCCCATCAGCAGCCACCTCCTCCAGCTCTTTGGCCAGCTGGGGAAAGCCTGTAGCCAGTGCCAGAGCAGTATCCCACCTGGACCTCTGGTAACTGGCTGCATAGGCCATATAGTTTACCTGCCTGAGTCCCAGGAGGATGCCAAATATTGCTTTTGGGCATGGCATCCACCTTCCTGGAGTCTTTATCTGGGGCGGGGGTGAAGTCAAAAGTGTGTTAGCCTTGTCACAGGCTGGAGCCTGCACTACTCCAACGTGGCTGCTATGGTTATAGAAAAACTCCATACCTGAGCCTGACAACATATACCTCCTGTCCATCCTTTTGTCCACTGGAGTAAAGTGTTTGGTGTCTGAAGAATCTTTTGTCTGTTTCCCCAAGTATTTGTGGAGGAAATAGACAGCCTCTTAGACTCTGAGATGTCCATCATCTCAACAAAATCAGACTCTCTTCCACAGCTTCTACCAAAGGGAGCTGGAGAGTTTCAGCCATCTTTTGTAGAACAAATAGTGTGAAGGGACTCAGAAAGCCTGGGAGGGAGACATTGGAGGGTCTGTCTGGGGAGATGTCGGTTCAGTGGGCACATCCAGACCTTCTATGTCATTATCATCTTCCTCGTCTTGTTCTGGATAGTGTTCGTCTGCCTCCACTACAATTCATAAAAGGCATCCGGATCGTAATCCGATGGAGCAGGTCCATTTGAACGAGCGCCTTGTCGAGGTGTCTGTTCAGGCGGAACGATCCATCGAATCTTCAATACTTATCGCTTTGGCTATCTCATCAGCGGATTGGTCTGGCGGTTCTGGATCCGAACCGGCTGATTTTCTTTTCCTTTTTGCCAGAACCGACCCATCCAGGTCAGATCTCCTTTTGCCCAAGGAGGTATTGCCCAGGTCAGTGGGCACCTCCTCTGGTTCAGTCACAACCGAACCGGGCTGGCCATCCGGTCATGAGACTTCCGACCTCCTTTCCTTAAGCCTACTCATGCTTTTATCCAAAGTGGCTTTGGGAAAATTTTACAGATTTGGCAGTCTGTTTTGGGTGGTCAGACCCCAGACAATAAACACAGATGAGGTGAGGATCAGCTTTAGCATAAGCCTCCCCACACTCACCATAGTGTTGAAACCCAGTGGGCCCAGTTTTCTTTTGGGTTTCTCAGACATGGTCAGACTAACAACAATTAACCCTTCACAGCAGTCACGTCCAGGTAATACAATCTGATCGGTAGCCAACGCGTTCGAGTTGGTGGAAGAAAACCGATAAAAGTCCATTTTTTTGAACCGATCAGAACCGCACACCACTATATCCTAAAGAAAGAAATTCAAACAGAAACAGTCGGCTCCAAACTGGACTGACCGCTAAGAACCGAAGGATTACAATTTCTACAGTAAAACTAGTTCACTACCTATTATACACTTACTGTACCGTAGACAGAGACTTCAAATGCTGAAAAATAACAAATCGGTTAAAACCGACACTCTTCAGAAACTTTACCGAACCGGTGAAGGAGCAATCTTCGGAGCGACTTCACAGTAAGGTGGAGTAACTGCATGTCAGAATACAGCAAGACTCCATTAGAAGAAACACAATTACTAGGGTGAGTAATTTTTCTTACAAACTCAGCTGTTTCATTACAAACCTGGCTGTTTCATTACCTCAGCTCCTCCAAGAGATTGTTATTTGGTTCTCTACATGAAATTGAAGTCCAGGCTCCAAGCCCTCCCTAAGCTGCTTCAGAGGTTTCATCCTGAATCAAGACGACATGTTCTGCTCCTCCTTCACACTGCAATCACTGTTCCTTACAAGGCTAGCAACCCCCTTCTGATTTCCTAGACCCTGAAATGTTCAAGTGTGAATACACGCTTTATCTGTTCCTGCTCAAAATTTGGTGCACATCCTTCACTGTTTAGTGGGGTTTCTCCTTAAGTGTGCATTTTCTGCAGCTCAGATCTGGTGTGTATCTGTTTGCCGCCATTCTTGGCTCAGTTACCTCCATTATTATATCCCAACCTCTGGGACTGGCTTTCCTACATCTCCAGAATAAAATATGTGCCCCACTGGTTTAAAGTATTATATATCATTGCTTTTATGGTGTCTGACATTGTTTACATTTGTCCTCCAGGGCTTGCCTGCATCTCATGTGCTGCTGTGGGAAATAGACATTTTCTGTATGTGGGAACTCTCTTCATTTCTGTTTGTGTGCTGCCTTTTGTATCTATTACACAGAGGCTATGCCTGCAATTCAGTGGTGGGAACAACCAGCCATGCCTTGCCTGAGCTATTTAAGTCAGCTCTTTCCAGCCTCATTCAGTACTGTTCTTTGCTGCAACCGAGCCTCGAACCTCTCTTTTACTCCCAGTGTTCTCTCCCACTTTCCCTTTGATTTTAGACTTTCTCCTTGGTTTGTGCCTCTCTGGCTTTCTAGATCAGTATTTTGCTTTCTACCTTCCTGGCTGCAGTTTGTGCTTCTCTCAGTCACCTGTTCCTGTTGCACTCCTGTTCTCATGTACCTTGTGTTTTTTCAGTTTTGGTTCTTTTGAGCCTTCTAGTTTTCCCAGTATCCTGCCTTCATCATTTGCTTTTGATTTGTGCTATTCAGGCTCCCATTTTGCTATTTTTGCATACTTTTAGCAATCTCTCAGTTCAACTACAATCCTAATTTGTTTACACCTGGCTTCTAGCCAGGCACGCTCCTCTTAAGGTTCCGTTGTTGTCTACTTCAGCACCTACTGCTTCCTAGTTTTCTGTTCCCATATGCTCTGCTTGCCCTAGCAGTTTCATTTGTAGTTTCTACTGCCTCAGCCTACCTGACTTGCAATGCATCAGCAACTAACACTACTCTTCCTTATGGAACTGGTTGGCATGCATTCATCATTCAGTTCAAGCTCGTATCATACAGTCTCATTCAGTGTCTCTAGTTGTCATTCGATGTCTCAGTCAGCCATTCAGCCTTACCAATGTTTTGTTTCTTCCATGTGCTCATGGCTGTCAGGCTTCACCATTGGCCTCCTACTACTCCTGCATTCAGATGCATGCCAGCCACAACCATAACATGGCGTCCAGGGCTTCTGCCCTTTAAGCTGATGATCCTCGGCCCCCTTGAAGTCCGCATGTTGTGGGTGGGTCCCTCAACTCTGGCAGGGTCCTTTCTTTCTGCCCTTCAGGTGAGAATGTCCTACACTCTGGAGAGAGCTTTAGCCATGCAGATTGACACAGTGACACCTCTTGATGTAGCAAAGACTTCAGCCTCTGGAGGGTGGGGCCTCTAAGTACACGTGGGCTCCTTTAGCTGTGCAGGCCACATCGGCAGCATCTTCAAAGCTATTCCCCTACAGTCACCTAAAGTTCACCTGGTCTCCACCTTCTTCCCTTCCTCTGCCCCTAAAGGGTGAAGATCATACAACAGAAGTCCTCGACCCTCAAGGGTTCAACTCCTATGCCTTCCTTCAAGGGTTTGGCTTCTTCCTAGCCTCCCTCGTGGATGCCAGGTGAGTGCCCTTTAGTGGTTGTTACTCTCCTCCTCTTGCCTTGGGGTGGGCCTCCTTCACAGGAATCTCCTTTAGCTGCAGAGATCAGCTCACAGCACCCACGAGCTTCCCATTAGAAGGACAGAGTGAGAGCCCTGCCTCTAAAAATCTTTCCTGAATTGGGTCTCTAATTTGCAGTAGCTGAGACATCACTAACTTATCCTAAGCCTGGAGGAAAGTGACCAAGGCCTTGGATCCCCAGAGGTTTCCTTCATAGGGTTTTTCCTCTCCTCCATGCTGAAAGTCATAAAAGTCGGGTAGTCTCTGCAACAGGTGGTTCATAATGTAGTACATTTATATTAATATAACGTTTACCCACATGGGTTTCCACTGTGAGTTGGGGCTGGATGCTGGCCCTACTTCATTGCCATTCCCTCTCTTCTTATGGAAGTCATGCCTCTTCTGCTGTCAGTTCTGACATCTCAGTCAGTCATATAGCTTGGCAGAAGACACCAGGAGAAAGGACTGCTGTGTGACTGAACTTCTCTGCTGGGACTAAGTAGAAGAACTTTTGTATTTGACTTTTAATTTAGGGTAAAAAACTAACATACAAAAAAAAGTGTGTGTTTGGGTTAACTGAACTGAATGGGTATCTGAAGAGTTATCTAGGTGTAAATCTCAGGTGACTGAAAGGACTTAACTGCTGTGAGGTTTAAATTACTTGTAGAAAGATCTGGTAAGTAGGGGAGTGGCTTAGCTAGAAGGAAGCTACATTTAAAGACTGCCTTAGAAAGTTTCTGCTAATAGCTTGGCAGAAGACACCAGGAGAAAGGACTGCTGTGTGACTGAACTTCTCTGCTGGGACTATATTGCCCTCCTTCCTCCCTCCAGCCCCCACCCAAAGCTAGTTCTATTTTATAGGCACAGAATTTGACTGACAACAGGAACTTCCTGTTTAGGGCAGGAAGTGAGTGATCCACAGAACCACCAAGGACCCACCATCCTAGAAGGCAAGAGTAGCTCTCCGGCCCCTCTAGCTGCTGGAGGTCTGCCTCTGAGCAAGTAAGTGGTCTACTGTGAAATATAGGATATTCTTGTCTCAGAACAGGACAATCAGGAGCTTAAATGCACACAGGCAGAAAGTAAGAGAGAGAGAAAAACAGAGGAAAGAGTAAGGATTGCAAACAGTTAAGGAGCCAGAAATAAGACATGATTGGGTGGTGCAGTGCAGTGGCTGTGGAGCAGCAGTCTTCCGGGAGATGTTCTGGAGGATGCGGTGTTGTCCCATCTGCAGGCACCTCTCTGGGCTGAGGGAGGAGGTTGCTCATCTCCAGGCTGAGTTGGCCAGATTGTGGGACCTCCTCTTCCATCCAAGGACCACCAGTGCCACTGCCGTTGCCTCAGAGGTTGCCAAGAAAGAGGCGGTTGGACCACAGTGGGCTCAGGGAGGGGTGGGTGGTGGAACAGAGGTGCATCCCTCCCATTGTACCTCTCCACAATTCCTATGCCATTCTAGCAAGTGTGGTTCCTCTATGGAGGCACCCACAGTGGAGACCAAGGAGGATGCTGGGAACCTCCACAAAGGAGACCCACAGGAGGGTGGCAGGGGACCCTGCAGGAAGAAACAACTCCTGGTGGGGGACTCCATTGTTAGAAAGGTAGAACTGGGGAGGAAGGGAAGGAGGTGGAAGGTGCCTGCCTGCCTGGCGCCATGGCTTGCAGGGACAGGAAGCGAATCCTCAGGATTGCCGAGCAGCTGCACAGGGAGGGAGCTGGATGTCATTGTCCACCTAGGGACAAATGACCTGGCTAAGAAAGGGATTAGAGAAGTGCAGGAAGAGTTTGTGGAATTGAGGAGGGCTTGGTCAAGTAGCACGGTAACCTTCTGGAGGTGCTACCATCTATGGCATAGGAGAGGCTAGGGTGTTCTGCACCATGGGATTCAATCAGTGGTTGAAAAACTGGTGTGGAGCTCAGGGATTTGGCTTCATTGGAGACTGGGGGTCCACCTGGAGTGATGCAAGCCTATACTGGCATGATGGGCTGCATCTGTCCGGGAGGGAACCAGGATCCTAGGTGATAGGTATAAATGCTTCATTGGCAAGCTTTTAAACTAGCCAAGGGGAGGCACTGGAAAGGAGCAGGAAAATCCTAGCCCCCAAATAATCATGGTAGTAAGTGCAGCAAACACCAACATAGAGGTGTCGATAGAGAGAAGGGCAGGGGTAAATGGAGAAAGTGACAAAGGCAAGAAGGACAGGGATGGGGCAAAGGGAGTAAGGCCATCAGGAAATGGAGGGTAATGAGTACCAATGCCCGTAGTCTGGGCAACAAGCTCCCTGAGCTGATGGCCTTAATGGAAGAGGATGCCTGGATATCTTAGCAGTCACAGAAACATGGTACACAGAGAACCATGACTGGGATGTTAACATACCAGGGTACATAACCCACAGGTGAGACAGGCAGGCGAGAAGAGGGGAGGAGTAGCTCTGTAAAGGAAGGATAAAAGCAACTGAACAAAAGAGTAAACAGGGAGAGAGGAGGCACTGTGGGTCGCCTTGGAGACTGGAAAGAGGCACCACAATCCGCACAGGGTTGTGTACAGACCCCCATGTCAGAGGGAAGGAATGGACAAGGATATGATAGAAGGCATTCTTAGACTGGCAGAGAAAGGGAGATACTGTTGATGGGAGACCTGAATATGCCAGATGTTAACTGGAGCACATTTGCTGCAGCCACATCCAAGAGCAGGGCCATTCTTGATGCCCTACAGGTGGCAGGCATTAGACAGCTAGTTTCAGAACCCACTCATGAGGGAGCAATCTTAGACCTCGTGCTCTCAAATGGGGCAGTGAGAGGATCTCAGATCTAGAAGTGGGTTGCCATCTGGGGACAAGTGACCATCAAACAGTGTGGTTCATGTTAAACTCAGCTACAGAGTCAAGCCAGTACAAAAGTGAGGGTACTGGACTTTAGGAGGGCTGACTTTGGCAAGATGGGACAGTGCCTCAGAAAAGCACTAGCAAACAGGCTAGAAAGAGGTGTGGAGCAACAATGGGGAATTATCAAAACTGCCATCATGGAGGCAACAAGCCTTTGTGTGAAGCAAATGAACAAATCAAATGAAAGAAAAAGCCACTATGGTTCTCAAAAGAGGTGGCTGTGAAAGTCAGGAAGAAAAGATAGCATTCCAGAAGTATAAGGAAACACAGAAGGAGCAGGACAGAGAGCTGTACCAGTTAAGGTAGAAGGAAGCAGGGAGGGAAGTCAGAATAGCAAGGCCCAAACTGAGGAAAAGATAGCCAACTCAGTTAAGAAGGGGATAAAACCTTTTATAGGTACATCAGCGGCGTAGAAAGACAAAGGAGGATAGTGAGGCTGAATAGAAAGAACAGTGGGTGGGCAGAGGGGACAGTGAAAAGCAGGAATACTGAACGAATATTTCTGCTCAGTATTCACAAAGAGGAGGGGAAGTGCCTAATCCAATTAACAGAAGCACTCTTGATAGGGGTCGATCCAGTCCTTTCACAGAAGAAAGGGTTCTGCAAGAACTCCTAAAACTGAAGGTGGGCAAAGCAATGGGTCCTGATGGAATTCACCCCAGAATTCTAAAAGAATTAAGGGAGGAACTAGTGAAACCACTGGCTACTCTTTTAATAAATCATGGGAGGATGGTGTGGTACCGAGGACTGGAGGAAGGCGGATGTGATTCCCCTTCACAAAAGTGGGTCCAAGACAGAGGCAGGAAATTACAGACCCGTCAGTCTGACTCTCTGGTAGGGAAAGTGATGGAGTCACTTCTGAAGGAAAGAATAGTCAGTACCTAGAGGCCAGTGGAGCACAGGACCCAAGGCAGCATGGGTTCTCAGCGGGAAGGTCATGTCAGAGCAGAATCTAATAGATTTCTTTGACTGGGTGACCAAGTAGTAGACCAGGGAGGGGCTGTGGACATGGCCTACCTAGACTTTAGCAAGGCATTTGACACAGTCCTACACAAAGATTAATAGTCAAATTAACCAGCCTGGGGTGGGACCCAGGGTGGTAGCCTGAAGTAAAACATTGGCTGGACAACAGGACACAGAAGTAATTGTAAATGGGGTCCATTCTGAAGAAAGGGGTTACTAGTAGGGTACATGAGGGTTCAGTATTGGGTCCAGTCCTTTTTAATGTCTTCATCAGTGGCATTGCAGAGGGACTGGAAGGAAAAGTATGCCTTTTGCAGTTGACACAAAATCTGCAACAGGGTTGATACACAAGGAGGCGTGGAAAGGATGAAAAGGGACTTGGCAAGGTTGGAGGAATGGTCAGAAGAATGGTCACTAGGATTCAATGCAAAGAGTGCAAAATAATGCACCTAGAAACAAGAACCAGGGAAGAATACACAATGGGTGGGGAGGTAATAACACAACAAAAAGGAAAGGGACCTGGGGTAATCATATCAGATGACCTTAAGGTTAGCAAGCAATGTGAGAAGGCAGTAGGGAGGGCTGGGGTATACTGGGATGTATAGGGAGGCATCAGCAACAGAAAACAGGAAGTTGTTATCCTCTGTACAGACAGTTGGTGAGACCCCATCTGGAGTACTGTGTCCAGTTCTGGAGACCCATCTCCGCAAGGACATAGACAGGATAGAGGCAGTCAGGAGGGGCAACTAAAATGGTGCAGGGTCTGCAAGAGAAGCCGTATGAGGAGAGACTAAAGGAGCTTAATATGTATACCCTTGAGGAATGAAGGGAGAGGGGACATGATAGAAACTTTAAGTACCTCAGTGGAATCAACAAAGTCAAGAGGGTAGCATTTGTCAGAAAAGAGGCGTGCAAGAACAAGGGGACCTATTTAAAAGATAGAGCGAGGCGGTTCAGGGGCAATGTGAGGAGTATTATTTCACAGAGAGGGTAGTGGATGCATGGAACAGCCTTCCTGAGGAGGTTGTGGGGTCTAAAACTGTGGGAGAATTCAAGAATGCATGGGACAGACATAAGGCAATTCTTGTGGGGGTAGGAAGAAATAGGCTGTTGGTTAACTAGGATCTAGCCTATCCTGGTAGTGGAAATGGGCAGACTAGATGGGCCTAGGGTCCTTATCTGCCATCAAAGTCTATGTTTCTATGTTTCTATTGCTCAATTCAATCACTGGTTGCTGTCAATCTGTCCTCACTCAGGCTCTGTGATCACTACCTGCTGCTCAGTACTTTTTGGGGCTCTTTTCTAGGTATCTTTAGCCTAAAAGAATTATGCTCCTGTGGCACTTCTAGGAGTGGAACCCTCATCAAGAGGATTCCTTTGCCTTCATGTTACCCCAACAGGGTAGCAGTTTCCCATGGAACAGAGTGTGCAAATGGTGATAGTATTGCCTATGACAATCAACAACACATGCATTGAAATACCTTCAGACTATCGACAAATGCTCTGCACCATATAACTCTAACTGTTGTGTAAGCCCACTGAATTCAAAGGCTGTGCATGCAATTCAGTGGTGGGAGCAACCAGCCATGCCCCTGCCTGAGCTATTTAAGTCAGCTCCTTCCAACCTCACTCAGAAGTATTGATCTTCATCGAGGATATCGCTTGCAGCAAGTCACACCTATGGAACTATAGTCGTCAGGTACTAGGACCACATGGAAACATTTCTAGCTAGCAGTCTACTGGGGCCACCTCACTTGATGTCAGCCGACATTGCTCCTCCTATATATGCATGGTCAGCCCGCACCCTCCTCAGTTTTCCGCAGTTAACCACTGTAAGTCATCATATTCAACGGAGACACCGCCACTTCAGTCAACTGCCAGAAACCTTCCCTGTTTTCTTTTCACACCCTAGTTACTATAATCACTTTACTCCAAAGTGATTTTGCCCTTTCTTTATGCCTACTGATCCTGAAAAATGTTTCCATTTCAGCAAGTGTGGAAAGAAGATCTCGGTAAGGACGACCATGATGGTTGCATCGCTGCCTAGGCCTGGACCATGACGTGAAGTCCTATGAGGTCTACTGCAAATTCAACCAGGCTAGCAGGCGACACCACCAGAAGGACCTCGAAACTATCTCCTAGAACAGAAGGTAAAGGGAGATAGAGAAGGAGTTCAAGCCAGAAGATCATCCGCTTCCAGCTCTGTCCATGGGCTCCCACTCCTCCAAGGCCCAGGACAAATCGACTGGGAAGCACAAACACTGGGAAAGGACAAGCACAGGGACTGGTCCTCCTGGCTCACTCACAGTCGCCGCATAGGGCATCAGTGCAGCTAAGTCATTGTCGACTCTGGCGATGACCTCTGCTGCAACTTGCACCCTGTTTTCTACAGGGTCAGCATTTGCAGCCCTTCCTCTCCGTTTTTCCTTATTGAGTGTGGGACCTCAGCTCTGGGTCTTCTTTCACCCTCACCACTCTCAGCCCCTGCTGTTTCAGCCTCTCTTTCCACGGGCTCAGAGCTATGGAGCTCTCCAGATCTTTCTTGGCTGGCGTTGATCTGTCACCATCAGGGTTCTCCCTCCTCGGCAATGCTTTTGGCCCTTTGCCAGGTCTCTCCAACAACTTGACCTTGGCCGGCAGTGGCCCATCACCCACAGGGCTCCAGTCTCCCTGGCAACACCTGGCCTTCCTGCAAGTTCTACTTCGATGTTGGGTACACAGTCTCTGCTGTCGCCTCAGGCCCCTTCATCAAGGACAGGTACCCAATCCTGCCTGTTGACATCTCAGGCTGCTCCAACAACACCAGGGCCCCACCCTTGTCATTGGTACCTCAGCCTGCTTTGCTGGCACCAGGCTCTCAACTTCCTCCGCTGACCTCACAGCCCATCCTGCGATGCCCATCATCAACATCACAATGATGATGTACTCCTTCTGGGACTTTATGCATTGTCTTTCCCCTCCATCAGGGCTTGCAACACCAGGGCCTACTGGTGCTGCCCTCCATCGATGCCTTCTGTGGTGCCATGTCCAGCTCACCCCTGATCTTCCACACTGTTGGGCCTCTTTCTGAACCCAGTGACAGGGATGAGCATCATCCTGATCTCCCACGGGGTGAGGATGATGAGGAAGAGGACTATGAGGATGGAACCGCCAGTCCTGCTCCTTCTTCTTCTGCCATCTCCTCCAGGGGAGGACTTCTAAACACACCCTGAGTTCTCCCTGATGATTCCTCTTTCATTGCAGTTATGAAGCAGCTACAGACTACTGCCATGGGGTTCGATGCAGAGAGCAGGACATTGTCTGGAAGAGTCTTACAGAGTACCTGGGTTTCCGGACTCTCCACTGATCATAATCCCTACTTTGATGGTGGCCTTTGAGGATGCCACCATGGCTTGCCTGGTACAGGCCTTACCTGACCCCTCGCTGAGCCCAGGAAGGCCCATAATCTATACCAGACTCCTCTGGGAAGCCCTTTTTCACTGAACAGCCACAAGCAGATTCTGTGGTTATCAAGACTTCCTATGACAGGACTAGGAGACCTAAACATCTCAGTCTCTTCCTCCAGACAAGGAATCCAGAAAGCTGGATCTTAGAGGCAAATGGACATTTGCCTGTGCCACTCTGTCCATTAGGGTCATGAACTACATAGCCTACATGGTCAAATACCAGAACAGTCTCTGGAGAAAGGCCAAGATGCTGGCAAAATTCCTCCCAGAGGGTGCCCACAGGCAAGAGCTCCTTAAAACCCTTCAGTCAGGGGCAGATGTTGGCAAGTATCTCTTAAGGTCAGCCTGTGATGCAGCCTATGCCTCCATGCATGCAGCTGCAGCAGGCATCTGTCTCAGGTGACATTCTTGGCTCAGTGTCTTTGGGTTTGCCACTGATGTTCAACAGTCTATTGGGGCAGATGTGTAGGACATTCTTGATGACCTGCAGGCCTCCATTTACAACATCCAGCCAAAACGCACCAGAGCCTACAACAAACCTAAGCAGGACACCAGACCCCGGGATAAGTGTCGGGCATTAGCAGTCCTGCTTCCTCTACTGCAAACATCCCCGAGGAGGATCTGTGGCCTCAGCTGTAGGTGCTACCTCAGCATGACTCCTTATTAGATCCCCAGATCCTCAAGAGGTGGTGGTCAGAGGTTACTTTTCCTGCCACCAGAACAGATGGCAGGAGATCACAACAGATGCTTGGATGTTACAGATCATAGAGCAAGGCCACCCTCTAGAACATCTAGAATGGCCCTTGAGTCACCCCCATCCGGTCCCATTACCTCCCAACTCACATTCCATTATTATGGGGGATTCAGACTTTGCTATAGAAAAGGGCCATAGAACCTGACCCTGAGAACTAGAGAAACGGGGCTTCTATTCCCATTTCTTCCTGGTCCTCAAATCCACAGGATATCTGAGGCCCATTCTGTATCTCCAAGACCTGAACTCCTACACAAAAGGTTCAAGATGGTGATCCTACAGGGCCTGCTGCCACTGCTGCTCCAGGGAGACTGGATATGCTCCTCGACATGCAGGATGCATACCTGCACATCAAAGTGTGTAACCCCTTTGGCAGTATCTCAGGTTTCAGTTCTGGGGAACACTATCAGTTTCAAGCATTGCCCTTTGGCTTATCCTCAGCACCCATGGTCTTTACCAGATGCTTAGCGGTGGTAGCTGCGGCTTTCAGGAGGAAGACCTGTCGTCTTCCATTACCTGGATGATTGGCTGCTCAAAGCATGATCCAGGGACCTGCTGCTCGGACTCTAGATCACACCATACAGCTGTTCCACAAACTGGGCATCACAGTCAGTCTGTACAAATCAGTCTTTACCCTTTGCCAGTGTCTTCAGTACACTGGGGTGGTATTGGACATGGCTCAGGGCCATGCCTTTTTATGCAGAACAGGGCAAACTGTTTGATGGGCCAAGCCCACCTGCTGTATAACTGCCGTTATGTCACAGCCAGGACTTTTCTAAGGCTCTTGGGCCTGATGGCTGTGGCTAGTGTTATGGTGCCTCTAGCCGGATTGCACATGGATTCCTCAATGGATGCTGAGGGTCCAGTGGGACCAATGCACGGCGACCTGGAACAGCAAGTTCTAGTTTCCTTCCCTGTCAAAAAGGTGTTGCTGTGGTGGATGGAACCCAGCAACCTGGTGAAAGGGTTTCCTTCATCATTCCTTCACCTCAGCAGATTCTTACCACAGATGCCTCGGGGTGAGGCTGGGGAGCTCATCTGGAGTCTCATCAGACTCAAGGGACATGGTCTGCAGTGGAGGCTTCCCTCCACATCAACATCCTGAAGATGAGGGCTGTTCTGTATGCTCTACAAGCTTTCCAGGCCTTTCTGTCCCCAGGCCATCTGCTGGTGCAAACAGACAACATCAGTGTAGTCCACTACATCAACAAACAAGGCAGGATCCACTTGAACCTCTGTGTCGGGAAGCACTGAGGTCTGGTACTGGGCTGTAGAACATGGCCTAGAACTGTCAGCCATCCATGTTCCAGGTGTCCAAAACATCCTGACGGACAGACTGAGATGTTTACAATCCAAGATGCAGTGGGGAGCTGCTAACCTCACTAGTAGAAGACCTGTTCGACAGGTGGAGTCATCCAGAGTTGGATCTTTTGTGTCCCCACTCAATGTAAAACTGACACATTCTGCTTACTCACTCCAGGGCCTGGAGTTTTCTGTGAGACACATTGTCCCTCTCCTGGAAAGGAGGTTTCTGTATGCCTTTCCTCCTTCCTTCTAATTCAGAGGGTTCTGATCAAGCTTCAGAGGAAGGAGCCACTATGAGCCTCATCGGCTCCTTCTGGCCTCATCATATCTGGTTCCCCTTACGCAGCTGCTGGCAGTAGAACCTCTTCCTCTGCCCTGTGCCCCACTTGCTATCACAGGAGCAGGGCACTCTAGTCATCTGGACCTCAAGTCTCTTGCCTTCAAGCATGGCTCCTGAAGACACAGCCATTGTGAGGTTTGGAGTTTCCCATAAGGTGGCTGATGTCCTCATGGCCACTAGAAACTCTCCACCAGGGCAACTTATTCCATGCAGTGGAATTGCTTTGCTCTGTGGGTTGCCTCCTATCATCTGGATCTGTTCATCTGTCCAGTGAATCAGATTTCTGGAGTACCTGCATTCGCTGTTCGATACCAGGTTGCAGTACTCTTCAATTAAGGTGCACCTGTCAGACATTTCGGCCCTTCACATACATGTTGACAGTCGTAGGGTGGCACAGCTGAATGTGTTCCATACATTCTGGAGGGGCATTCTTCATTTGAAACTGCCAATTTGTAATCCAGCCTCACCTTGAGACCTGAATTTTGTGTTAGAGAAGCTTATTTTGCTCCATTTGAGCCAGCCGCACTGGCTAGCTCACGCTTTCTGTCATGGAAAGAGTTATTTTAATTACCATCACTGCTGCTTGAAGGACTTGTGAGCTCCAGACTGTCATTGTAAGTCTCCTTATTTGAATTTTCACAAAGACAGCGTGTCTTTGTGTATCAATCCTAAGTTTCTGCCTAAGGTGATGTCTGAGTTTACTTTAAATCAATCAATCCACCTGTCGGTTTATTTTCTGGAGCATGCCAATCCAGAAGCATTGCTTCATACTTTAGATGTACATAGAATTCTTAGGTATAACATCCATCAAGCGAAGAGACATTAGGAAGTCCTCACAGCTGTTTGCTTCCCACCCCTGGAAAGAGGTTGTTCCAGTGCAAAGCAGTGCTTATCCAAATGGTTGGCCAACTGCATTACCTTTTGAAGTACTGTAAGGAACTTCCTGTTGTAGTGCGCTACTCAACCTGAGGGTTGGCCACTTGCTGCTGCCTGTTTTTGAAGATTTCAGCCACTGAGAACTGTGCAACGGCTACCTGGAGTACTGTCCATACTTTTGTAGACACTACAGCTCGAACAATGCTTCTAGAAGAAGCTTAGTTGTTTCAAGGCCTCCTTCCTTAGGCCTGTTGCTTCCAGCGCCTATACTGTTTCGATATCAGACCTGCTTGGGACTTGTTCCATTGGTGTGGCTTGCTGCAAGAAATATCCTTGATGAAGATAGTACGTTACGTTAGAACTTACTTTGAGAATCTCTTGCAGCAAACCATGCTGACCCTCCTCATTCCTTCCCTTGCTTTCTATGTCTGCTTCCTTTTCCAGAATGCTTAACCTTTTGTTCTAGGGACGTGGATATGATGTTCTATCCACATTAGGCAGTGTTCCTTTCCTTTTAATCAGCCTGAATGTCTTAAAGCTGGCTTCTGCCACCCACCCTGGTGGTAACTTCCTAGCACTGCCCCATGATGCCAGATCTTCCTTTCCACTGGAAGAAGAAGGTTCCTCCTTCTAACCCCAGGAATCACTCATTAAGATTAACTAAATGCAGTCAGCCTCCTGTGTGGAACTGCCTGAGAGATGGAATTATATGCAATTTTGGAACTCTCATGTGGCTCATGCCACTTTCAAACTGCTGCCTTAGCAACTGCTGCACTCTGAGTGCTTCAGACTTTACTCCGCCTGCCTAGTAAGGACATCCCAGAAGCTCTCCTTGAACTGTCTTCAGAATTCATTATCTGTGTGGATAAGTACTCATTTTGAGTTTTATTTCAGATTGCTTCCTTAGAAGTTTAGTTTTTAATAATCGCAGTGTAGTTTTGGTTTTTAGCGTGTTCCTGGAACCGAGGGTTCTGCTCCTCTGTCTAGATTTTCATTTGTTTTTTTTGTTTTAACTGCCTATTTACGGTTAGTTCCTTGACCACTTTATTTTATTTAACTTTTAAGTATTTTCGGTTTGGTTTTCTTAAGGAACCGAATAGCGCCTGGTTCCAGGAACTGTTAGCGTTGTTTATATTTAAAACCCGGTTCCTATATCTATATAATATAGTCCTGAGATTGATAATTGTTCAGCTTACTCAATGGCAGAGACCCACTTAGATAAGCCTAAGAAACACACAGGACCCACTGGTTTTAAATATTGTGAGTCTTGTGGTCTGATTATACAAAGGCAGATAGACATTCTCTTTGTATTTCCTGTTTGGGCACCAGTCATATTTTTGTTAATTGTGAGATTTGCAAATCTTTCTGTCCAAAAACGTTAAGAAAGAGGGCAAAAAGCTAGAGGAAATGGCTTCTGCTTCTGCTGCTGATACTAGTGCATCTACCTCAATCACTAAAAGGGATGGAGGTAAGGCTAAGGACACAGACAAAAGTTCAGAGAAACCTGACCAAGGTAAGCCAAAGAGGACTGTGGAGACAGTGGCTGAGGCTGTCCATCTTAAGAAAAGTGCAAAGAGAAGCATGTCGCTGCACCTCCGGCTGAGAAGGCTAAGGAGTCCCAGCAGACAAACATAATATGCCCTCGGCGGAGGATATTGCTAAAGCATTACAGGTCTTACAAGCCCTGCAGGCTGCATCCTCTGTCCGTACACTGCTGCATTGATTCTTCCTTCAGTTCCTGTTTCACAGGAACCTCAAGTTACTTATGGTGAGAAGGATAAGGAGGATTTTGAGGGAACGATATGCCCTGAAGTTTCCTCTGAACAGGAGTTCAGTCCCTCCTAGGGGCCCAGAAGAGTATTCCTCCAGTTATGCTTTTGTAAAAAGCATGGTGGAGACCTTAATCTCCCTTCAGGAGACTGAAGAGGATGTGAAGGAAGCAGAGTTCCTCAATATGATGGGTTTAACTTCAACAAAACAACTTCTTTTGCCAATGCATAAGTCCTTAAAAAGGCAACATTGCAGATACTGCAGACCCCAACTTCTATCCCTGGGGTAGATAAAAAGTATCAGCTAGACAGATCGACTGCTGATTTTTGTTTCACCATCCCAACCCAGAAGGGGTGGTTCAGACTGCTGCCTGTGACAAAGCCAGAATACCACTGGCTACCCACCCTCCGGATCAGGACTCACTGAAAATGGATGCCATGGGAAAAAAGGGCTACATGGCTGCTTCCTTGTTAATCAGGCAAGCCAACTACATGGCATATGAGGTACAGTACCAAAAGGCACTCTGGAACACAGTTTTAGCCCTTGCCGACAAGGTTCCAGGTGAAGTAGCAGTGGATCTGCAAGACACAGCAAGGGCTGCACTTGATGCCACTAAATATCAATTCCATATGGCAGTGGATGCCAGTGACACAGCTGCCAGGCTAATGGCATTAGCTGTCTCCCTTAGGAGATTTGCATGGCTCAGGGCCACCAACCTTACCGCAGATGCACAGGCCAAGGCAATGGTTTTCCTGTGGAGGATAAATCATTGGTGATAAAACTGAAGCACACAAGAAAAAGTAAAGGAATGTAAGTCTACTTTTCATAGCAGCTCAAAGGACAGACCTCTACTTTCTATAGATCCCAGAATAGGGGAGGCAGGGGTAGGGTTTTTATCCCAAACCTCTTTCCAGACACAGGCCTCTCAGTCACAACAGCAAGCAAGAGGCTATTTGGAAGAAGGGGCAGGAGAGCAATGAGAAGAGCTCCTCCTCCTCAGCCTCAGACACAACCCTCACAGAACACCTGATGGGCTGCTTCAGGTCACAGCTCCCCTTTGTGGAACTACCAGTGGGTGGCAGATTGGCTCACTACCTCCAAGGGTGGCATATTATCACCACAGATGGGCTTCACTCAACTTCATCTCATTTCATTTCCCAGCTTGGGAACAAGAGCTTTCACACCAGTCACCCCTGCAGACAGGATTTTACTGGACACAGAGGTCAAACACCTTTGTTCAATCAAAACAGTGGAACAGTGCCCTAAACCAAAGGGGCAAGGGTTATATCTACATATTTCTTCATAAGAAACCTATTTTGGACCTCAGAACATTAAAAGACACATTTTCAAAGCCAAAAACTTCAGAATGCCACTCTGGCATTAATCATTTCCACAGGCTGGCCTCAGGTCAGTATCAATTGGCAACACTTTTATTCGGCCTAATCTCTGCTTCAAGGCCTTCAAAAAAAAAAATCTTTTTGTTTCCCCTACCTGGACAACTGGTTGATAGTGGGTCAGTCTCTGCAACATGCAGAACACTTCCTAGCTCTAACAAAATCCCTGTTTTCTCATAAGCGACCAGAGGTCCCAGTAAAAACAACAGTACAAGTACTGGAGTTTATTGGAGCAGAACTGAATAACACCATAGGCCACAGGGCATGGTATACAGTATCCTGAAATGGCAAACTTGTTGTACCAGAAAACCCAAATCAGCCAGAGAATTCCTCAGGCTACTGGGCACAAGGTAGCTTCTCCACAGTGGCTCTGGGTGCCAGATTTCATAGGAGAAACATCCAGGTTTACTTAGGACAGTGCTAGTCACAAAGAACAGATTCTGTCCAGGATGGCTCTAGTCACCCACATCCTCGTCAGGTACTGCAGCGGTGGCTGGACAAAACAAAACCTTAGAATAGGTGTGTTTTGTCTACAAGGAACATTTTTTTCCTTAATTCTTACATCAAATGCTTCACTTTTAGATGGGAAGCACACAAGTTTGATCATGCAGCAAGTGGCACATGATCTCCCCAAGAGTTCCTGTTACACACAAACCCCTTAGAGCACAGGACAGTCTACCTAGCTCTTCAGGCATTTGCCACATCTTCAAAACAGGTTGGTGCAAGTCAGAATGGGCAACACCACAATTATGTACTAAATAAACACACAGGTAGGAACCAGGTCAGCCCCACTGTGCACAGGAGCAGTGGGGCTGTGATCCATGACATACTCTATGAAAGTATGCTAATCAGCCACGCACCTGCAGCAAAAGACAATGTTTTGTCAGCTCCCTCAGCAGGATAAGTCAGGACCACCACTAGTGGTGCCTGAACACTCAGATGTTCAGTACAATCTTCAGGGGATGGGGCACCCCAGAGGTGGATCGTTTTGCCTTGGTGGAAAACCACCAGTGATCAATGTACTGTTGCAGGCTTCTTCTCAGTGTCAGACTCCTCCTGGAGTGTGGGCCCTTGATTGGATGGGGAGTTTTCTATGCCTTCCTTCTTTTCCCATTGATATTCAGGACCCTGTTGAAATTGAGATACCAACCAGCAATAATGATATTAGTTTCACTGAATTGGCCAGACATCACGGTACTTGCTTCTCTTAACTCTGTCAGTAGTTCCTTCAAGTCACTTACCTAGAGGTACAATTTGCTGACCTCCTATCAAGGCAGGATCCTGTATTCCAACCTCGAATCACTGAGGCTCAAAGCCTGGCTCTTTGAGGAATTAGAAGCTGCTTACCTTAGACTGCCAGGGCCATTATTGCCAGTGCCTAAGGGTTCCAGGAAACCTTTTCACCAATAAAACATATTCTTCTAAGTGGAAGGGTTTCTTGTATATATGAGTTACAGGTAAGGTATTGACCCCATCAAGGCTGGCTTGTTTTGTTTTTTTGCCTAGATTGCCTGACACACTTACAGTCTCTGCTTACTTTTCTGCTGGTAAAGAGAGAGCCATGGCCTCTCATCTGTTCTTCAGAAAATATTTAAAGGCCTTCAGCCTTCGTCACCCTCCACTGAGGGAACCAGTTCCGCCTGGAATCTGAATATCTGACTGCAAGCTCATGGACACACCATTCGAGCCTATGGAAACTATAGATCTGAAATATGTCACTTGGAAATCTCTGTTTCTGCTAGCTGTCACTATACCCAGAAGGATCAGTGACTTACAGGCCCTGTACACAGATGAACACTACATCTTGTTCCACAGGTATAAGATGGTCCTCAGGAACAGTAAAAATTCCTTCCTAAAAGTGGTATCTCATTTTTTCCATTTAAAAATCAGTCTATCACCCTACCCCTTTTTCTTTTCAGAGAACTCAGTTCTCGGAAATAAAGCTTCACTCACTGGAGGTCAAAGGGCACTTAGCCTATATATTGACAAACCAAGTCTTACAGATCAAGTCAGTCACAACTCTTCCTTGCCTATGGTGAAATAGGTAGAGGTAGGCCTTCCACAAAATGTACAGTTGCTCACTGGAGATTGGCATGTATACAACTTTGCTACACTAAGGTGATAAACAGGCACCCCTGGGCTTGAGGGCACATTCCACCAGGGTCACAGCTACGTCAATAGCAGTTTCAAGAGAAATTCACTACTGAAATCTGCAAAGCAGCTACATGGAAAACAGTACACACCTTCACAAACCATTACAGCCTGTACATTGAACCCAGAAGTGATGCTCGCTTTGGTACAGCAGTGCTGCAGAACCTGCTTTTTAAGATAGCTTCTGTTTAACCTCCAAAGGTACTGCTTGGTAGTCTGCATTTAGTTTCATCATAATGAGTGATTCTTGGGGTTAGAAGAAGAAAATCACTCACCATAGTAATCTTGTTTCTTCAAAGGGATCACTATTACTTATTAAAGCCCTCCCTGCCTCCCCTACTAGAACCTATAAAGTTTATTCTGCTTCCTGCTGTAGGAAGTTTTCCTATAGGGCTTGTTAGAGATTCACGTTTGTGTTTAACCAGTTGGTTGCCTTGTGGTCTCAAGTTTCTCAGATTTGTTTGTATGGGGCATTTTGACCTGAGAGGGCCAAAAACTTTATTTTACTGTATTGTATTTTATTTTATTAGAATGTTAATTGTCAATTAGTGGGTCTTATACCCAGTTAGGCTATGTAAGAATCTGAAGCACTCAGGTGCAGCAGTTGGTAAGGCAGCAGTTTGAAAGTGGCATGAGAGTTCCATAATTTGCATATAATTCCATCTCTCCGGGCACAGGAGGCTGAATACATTTAGTTTAATCATAATGAGTGATCCCTTTGAAGAAACAAGATTACTATGGTGAGTAATTTTTCTTATCCTTCTTGCACTGAGTAGGCCCTCTGCTTATTAAAACCTCTACTTTACTAAAAACTTTGTCTTCAAGTGACTACATCTCTTCATCCGTATGGACGATGTGAAGTCTGTGCCGGGTTTGAGAAGTGTGGCTGCGGGCAGAAGATGTTCTGGATGGACCCACATACCATGTGCGTTTACTGCCTGGGCCATGAGCATGATCCCCAGGCTTGCAGCCTGTGCCGCACCCTGCATCTATCCACTTTAGAAGATCGCACACCTGCCTTCTTTTGGGTCATCTGGATGACTGGGATCCTTTGTTAAGTCCAAAGATGCCTGTTGGTGGTCTCTGCTGCTATGGGATCTGCCGAACAACTTCCAGCTTTTCAGAAAGCTGTGGCCCAGTGCGTACAAGTTTCCTTGGCTACAACATTTTGCTGCTGTCCTTGGTGCTTTGTTCATGGGGACATTGAGGGACTCATGCCAGGCCCTTCCCACCCATGGACAGGGTCCTCCTCAGGTACCAAATCAAAACCAAAATCTAAGAAAAGACCAAGAAATGGTCTCATCATCAATCGTGGGATCATGAGCACTCACGGGCCTCTGATTCCCATGCTTCTTCTGATGCTCTGACTCTGGTAGATCCTTTGGCCCAGACCACAGGCCTCACGGTCTCCCTGTCAGGCCAGTTGGTCAAGACACAGGCTGATCTCCTGGCCGAGATTTTTCTCAAGCCGGTCAACCTGTTGTCACAAGACAAGGCTGACACCTCCTTGTATCGACCGATCCTACCGCTTGCCTCTCAAGGAGGGAAGGACCAGTCCGCTGAGCACGGAGGCTCAGCCTCGCTGGCCCTCTGAGACGCACTGTTGGTGGCCCCAATGGTTGAAAGTGTAGTCCCGATCCCTTAGCCCTGAATTGAGCAGCCACATCGGCATCGATGCTCATGCCTCGACATTCAGGCAAGCGGTGCCACCACTATTTGTCTTCCTCTTCATCCTCCCCAGGTGAGGAGAGGTTCTAGTGCAAGTTGTGTTGGTGCTGCAAGGATCTGATGTGGCAGTAGCTCATGTTTACGGAGTGAGGCCTGTGCTGGCTTCAGCCCAGCCATTACATGGCTTTTGCCACAGAGGTTGCAGCCTTCCCACCTTGGCAAGAGCTGATCCAACAGCTACCGGCTCAGCCTCTCCACTGATTCTGGTGGAGTCACCACTGAAACAGCCACTGAAACGGCCTCCATCTAAGGTGGCCTGCCCAGATTCAGGACTTCTCATCGGCTGTTGGTCACCATACTCCCGACTGACCCCATAGGGTCAGTGGGGACTCTGGTGATCAACCTTTACTTAATGAATCCTTTTATCTGGGCACCTTCTTGCACCTCATCCAGTGGATGGAAGTGGGCCGAGAATTTGTAGATGGGGCAAGGCTCCACTTTTCATGGGTCTTCTCCACCTGATCTTAGAGTCCACGGTCTCCGATGGAGCCTGTACAGAAGCAGGCTTGGTACCCACTCACCGAGGTCCTCGACCATGGCAACTCCTGGGAAGCCTTCCCAGTTGTGGAGGCCATTCTTGGTCCTGCATTGGAGTTGTGGCAGCATCCAGCCTCTTGTCCTGCACTATTGGCCTGGATGACCCACTAGTATGTGGTCCCCACCTGCCCTTTCAGGGTTCACAGGGCACCCCTTGGCTGAGGGTCTGGTGGCCAATTCTGTGTTTAGGCACACTGGCAATGTGGGAGTTGTTGATAAGCCTCTGGACAAGGAGTCCAAGAAACTGGACCACACTGCCAAAAGTTCTATGCTGCCTCCTCTCTGGGCATTTGGCAGCGACTTTGGCCCTTTAAATGGCCCACTTCGCCCATGCCCTTCTGAACATGCTTGATGAGGTGCTTCTTACCGTCTCCCCAGCGGACTTACAGACCAAGGCCAAGCAGGTCTGGAATCAAGGCTGTGGGTGGCTAAGCAGCAGCTCCAGACTGCCATGGACATGGGCGTCTCTGCTCCTGGGTCCATGGCGACTGTGGTTGACTTGCACCGCGAGGGCTTGGCTGAGGATCTCTACCTACGGCAGATACCAGCACAAGCTGGCAGATGTTCCCTCTTGGGCACTCGCTGACTTGTTCGGCCCGGGTCGAGGAGCACCTCACCCGCATTGAAAAGCTTAGTGCCACCTTGACCTCGGTAACTTCTACCCAGAGGGACCCCAAAGGCTCTAAACAGCAGAAGAAAAGCCCTTTCAGCACCTGTCTGCCCCTGTGGTGAAACCAGACCAGCCTCAGGCTGGACAGCAGGCTAAGGCTTGGCATCCCCAGCCGAAATCAGTCACCACGGATCATTTGGAAGCCAGGAGGTCAGGGTCCTCATGGCCCTCAGCCAGTCCTTCCCCTGCCTCCAAGCCTGCCCAGTGATGGGATGGGGTGTCTTTCCATGCCCGCCTGTCTCTCCTGGGTCCTCTCATTGAGGGGTGGCTCCACCACTTTCTTTCTACCTGGTCCACTGTCACCACGGACAGGTGGGTCCTCAAAGTGGTCGCTCAGGGTCTACCTCTGGAATTCAGTGTTTACTCGCCTGCAAGCCTGTGCCCCATGGGAGGAAGTGTCCGCTGACATCCTGTCAGCCCTTCAGGACAACATCACCCAGCATCTCCACAAGAAGGTTGTGGCTCTCTGTCTTGGACCCTCTAGCACATCCAGAGTTTGTCTCTAGGTACTTGGTGCGAAATGGACAGGGGCTGGCACCCCATCCTAGATCTGCACGACTTGAACAAAATCCTCAGGCAGCGAGCTTCAGAATGGGCACTCTGTCTCAGAGTACACCATCTGTCGAGCAGAAAATGTGGTTTTGATCTCTGGATCTTCAGCATACATTCTTACATGTCCCAATCCATCCGTCCCAACACCAGTTCCTACAGTTCCAGGCAGCGGAGGATCCTCTATGAGTTCCAGGCCATGTCCTTGGCCTCAGGGTCTTCATCAAATGCATAGAATGGTGGCAGCTCACCTGAGGTGTCATGTCCGGTATATCCCTACCTGGATGACTGGCCAATTGGGGGTCCTCCAGGCAGGAGGTGGAGAGGTCCATGGATCTGGCCCTCCAGACCTGCATCTCTCTTGGCCTCCTGGTCAGCGAGGCCAAGTCAAACTCATGCCTCCCAGGTGATTCAGTACATCAGGGCAGAGCTCGACTCTTGCAGAGCCAGGGCTTGGCTTCCGGCAGACCAGGCAGAGCTCTCTCCTTCTGTGCTTAATCATTTTGGGTTGGACAGTTGCATCCTGCTCCGGGCTTCCTGCGACTCCTGGGATACATGGCGGCATGCACCAGCATGGTCCATTGGGCCTGCTGGAGAATGCGCTTCTGCAATGGGAGCTGGCCCGCCAATGGTCTCAGCCAGGACCACTTCAACCAGCTGGTCACTGTGACCCAGCTGATGTTAGATGCCTTCCAGTGGTGGCTAGTCCCAGAACATCTGCAGAAAGGTATCCCATTTATCCATCCAGTGCCAGTTGTCATTCTGATGACCAATGCCTCATGGGCTGGGGTGCCCACTTGGGAAACACAGAGTCCATGGGCTCTGGACGCCCAGGAGTCCTGGTGCCACATCAACCTCCTGGAGCTCTAGGCAGTTTGGCTGGTGCTGACTACTTTGCTCCACACATCCGGAATCAGGTCATTCAGGTCCAGATGGAGAATACACGACCATGTACTACCTTAACAGGGCGGATGCACTCCTTTTCTCTGTGCAGGGAAGCTCTCTGTGTTTGAACCTTCATGTGCAGCCTGGAGACTGATCTCCTGGCCACTCATGTGGCCGTGTCTCCTTCCAGCTGGCTGATGCTGTCAGCCATGGGCGAGGCATCTCACAAGTGGTCTCTTCACCCAGAGGTAGTACACAGCCTGTTTTCCCAGTGGGCACCCTCTGGTTGACCTGTTTTCTTCCAGGGAATGCAAAGCTGAGGCTGTACTGTGCCAAACTCCCAGCAAGGAGTGCTGCAGGGGATACCTTCTCCGGCCCTGGGCCATGGGCTTTTTACACCTTTCCTCCATTTCTCTTGATCCACAAGGTGTTGCTCAAGGCGAGGAGGGACAAGGCTAGGCTTACCCTAATGGCTCTGGACTGGCCTCACCAGTTCTGGTACCCCAGTCTCTTTAGCCTCAGCAGCAGACTCAAGAGGTGCCTCGCCCACACCTCGGACCTGCTCTCACCAGGCAGGGTAAGGTACTCCACCCAGACCTTCAATCCCTGCACCTGACAACCTGGTTCCTGAGCTGCTAGAGTTCCAGGCTTTGGTTCTTCTGAAGATGTCCTCAACAAGGTCGAGGCTTCTTGGAAGGAGTTGACCTGAAATTGCTATGCCTTCAAATGGAAGAGGTTCTCCATTTGGTGCCAGGGCAAGGGGCTTGACCCTTTATCTTGTCCGGTGGCTAGTATTCTGAACCCCTTGGTCCCTCTCTCAGTTGGGTCTTCAGTCGACAACCCTAAAGGTGCACATGACAACCATCTCTGCCTACCAGGTGCAGGCTGGTATGCAGTCGGTGGCACAGGAGAAGGTGGTCTGGTGCTTTTTAAAGGCTTTGACCACATTTTCTCTACGGTGCATGAACCACCACCACCTTGGGATTTGTTGCTGGTGCTGACAAAGCTCATGGGCAAGCCTGTGTTGAACTGATGCACAGGTGTTGTGACATGTCTCACCTGTCATGGAAAAACTGTCTTCCTGGTGGCTGTTATGTCAGCCAAAAGGATCAGTGAGCTCCAGGCACTCTTGTGGAGTTTCCTTACCTGGTCTTCCACAGGACAAGATTGTCCTTCGCCCCAATCTGAAGTTCATCCCGAAGGTTTTGTCTGCTTTCACCTTAACCAGGTGATTAATCTCCTGTATACTTAACCAACCACACCTCTGAGGCTGAGCACAGACTCCATACTTTGACCGTGGCGGCACTGCCTATTACTAGGAACACAAGCTGGAGTTCAGAGAGAGGTTTGCCAGCTATGTCACCTATGCTGAAGCTGCACCAGGCTGACCAGCAGCTAAGCGGATGATTGGCAGGTGGATATTATCCTACATCGACCTCTGCTACCAGGTTGGCTGGTAGGAGCCTCCTCTATGGCTTAGGCTAATTCCACCCGCCATACCACTGCCTCAGTGGCTGCTTCCAGGGACGTCCCTATCCAGAAAATTTGTCGGGCTGCTACCTGGAAGTCAGCACATACCTTCATTTCCACCACCACACTGACCTTGAGTCATGCTGGGATGCTGGTTTTGGGGCCTCAGTTCTCAATCTCTATTCCCCAAATAGGTGGTTTGTGCCTTGCCCCTCCTTGTGGAGAACTGCTAGGAGTCTGCGTGAAGTGTAGCTAGAACTTTGTATCCACGTCCCTAGAAAAATAGGTTACTCACTTGTAACAGTAGTTCTAGGAGTGGTATATAATGTTCATCCACACTGACCCACCCAACCTCCCTGGCAAGTCAAGTGGCACATGGGTCTTGCTTCCAGCGGGTACAATTTGACATCACAGGGTGGTGCTAGTAGAGTTGTCACCCGGTGATGGAGGAGCCAGCTTGAAGACTATCTGGCTGATTTAAAGAGGAAAGGAACACTGCCTGAAATGAGGATGAACATCATATACCACTCCTAGAACTACTGTTACAGGTGAGTAACCTGTTTGTTTTTCAACCTATAGTGTCAGAAACCTCAGAGGACATCCTCTGTAGATGGTCTCTGGTGGGGAACTGAGGAGGGTGTGGGGTCTAATATATATATATATATATATATATAAGGCGCATGTTGGCTGACACTATCGTGGGTGGCCCCAGTAGACTGCTGGCTCAAAAGTTTCCATGTGGTCCTAGTGCCTGATGGCTATAGTTCCATAGATGTGGCTTGCTGCAAGAGATTCTCTTGAATATCTACTGTTACAGTAAGTTTGTTATGTAGCTGTACTTTCTTTGCCCCACAGTCCTTCCCTCCTCCTACAGCGGTGTTTCCATTTCTCCTTGGGGCTCCTTCTAAAGGTACATTTAGCCTAAAGGAATTATATTGCCGTGGCACCTCTAGGGATGGAACCCTCCTCAAGGGGTTCCTTTGCCTTCATGGCACCCAACAGGTGGTAGTTCCCCATGGAACAGAGTGCAAACACCCAAGTAGTCACCTATGACAATCAAGAACACATTCATTTAAATCCTTCAGACTATCAATAAAGTTGCACAAGCATAACTTCTCACTAAGCTGCATGAGCCCATTGAATTTCATTGTTTGACTGATTGATTGATTTATTGACTGATTGACTATTTTGCTAGACAATTGCTAAACTATTATTCTGGCACTTGTCACCTACCAACTAAGTGAATTTGGCTGTACTGATTGTCCCTCCACAATCACACATGCCAGCACATAGCCACAGTCCTCTCTTCAACCACGCTATCAGTTCAGTGGTCCCACAAAGCCTGCACCCACTAGGAAGTCTCCTATTTGGTGGCTCCACACTACATCACCAACACAGAGAGCTGAAATGCTGCTACTCTGCAAAAACTATTTCTGTGGCTCTGGACCTCCAGGGCAACATTTATTTAACAGAGGCCCCACAAAAATTATGGCAACTACTAGAAATCATAATAAATATATCCAGCTGAGACCTCTGCTGTTGTATGTGTGCAGGGGAAAGGAATGGGCACAATACTGAAATAGCAAATGTCCCCCCTTCACACCCAGTATGGTAAAGCAAGGAACTACTACAGAATATACATTCTCCATTTCATTGCAGAGTCTCAGAATAGCTAAAACTGTCCAGCCTCTTAGTTGTCATCTACCTACAATTGGGCCATGAATTTAAATAATTTTACTCAGTTTTACTGTCTCAGTATAACACGTGTGCCCACGCTTGTTATACCATTTATACAGTCCTTGATTGTCAAGTGCCCATGCGCCTGGGTGAGGGAAGGGTAGAAGCAGGGTGGGAGATCTCAAGGCCACTGATGGTGCTAGGTAGACTGACCAGTAAGTTTGATGCTAGCATCATGAATGACACAGACCACTCCATCATCTCCTCCCTTAAGAGCACACACACACACACATACATATACAGTTGAAGACTATATGAATGGGAGGTGGGGTACAACGGATTGGGGAGGGTGACTGAGCTGGCCTGGTGTTTAACTATCTTCCACCGAGTTAGGTAGCAGCTATTTCATGGCCTCTTCAGAACAGACAGTGATGTCACTGAGAGCAAGCTGTATGCTGTTAATTATAGATTGTCCTCAGTGACATCACTTCCTGTCACAGGATTCCATGAAATGACTGCTGCTTTGATTTAGTTTACAGATGATTTAGATAGTCATATCTCAGGACTCTTGATACCTGTCGCTAAGTCCAGTACCTCATGTGAAACATTATGTTATAGGATTTCACAGTTTGAGTGACCCCCAATGTTTAGTTCCCTTTAAAAGGACAGCATGACCCCTGCAATAATATATGGAACGGTGGTCTCTGTGTCGAGTCTTGGATGATGTCAACAAGCGATGGACTCCAGGCAACTTAATGGAGTCATCTTTGAACCTCTCAAACACGTCGACACTGATTAACCAACAAATTTTATTGCACAGGCTTTGCAAGATGGGGTTAAGGGAAGGCATTGAGCTAGTTCTGTTCATACTTGGGACAGAGACACCAAACAACAGTAGTAATGGGCATGAGCTCCCCACCCCCGTGACGATCGCTGGGGTGTGCCCCAGGGCTCAGTCCTAGGATCACTTCTTTCCCTGATTTACTTGAAAAGGCTGGAGGCCAGCGTGGGAGACTTACTGTACTATTTATATGCTGCTGACACAATAGTGTACGATCTAGTTTCTCAATACAGGAGGTTAAATTAACATTACAACATAGCTTTGATTGGCTGCAGCCCTATTTTTTGACTGATTCTAAATTGAAACTTAATTCCTCCAAGGTTAAGCTTATGTTATTCAATCCAGTTTTCTAACTCAAAAAACTGTAAAGAAATTCTGATAAGGGATCAAAATAGAACTCCCTGGAATGTGTTGACTTATACAAATACCTGGGTTTCTGGATGGAACCAACAGGATCAGGTAATACCCACACAGACAATCTAATTGCCCAGGTGGGTAAAAGGGTTGGCCTGCTGTATTAGGATCAGTATTGCCTGGACACAGTCACTTTAAAAACAATAGTCCTGGTCAAGATTTTTCCACTATTTGATTATGCAGATGTTCTCTATGATTTAAGTTCTAGTGATAGGCTACATAAGTTAGAGGTGTTGTACAACTGTCTTGTTAGACTGATCCTTAGGTGCCCCAGGACACTAACCATTGTGAGCTTTATTCTAGATTAGGCTGGATTTCCTGCCTAACAGAATGAAGCTACACAGTATCTGGTAGCATACAAACGCATTCTGGGCTTAGTACCTGATTATTTAAGCAAAAGTTTGTCCCAGAGGAGAACTGATCTCTGTTTGAGGAACTTGTGTTCATGGGAAATGGTGTTTCCAAGAACAAAACTCAAAAGATCTATGCATTTTTTAGTCTGCTTGTGCCAACTTTATGGAACCAACTGCCATCTGAATTTGGACTACTGGACTTGAAACTCCTTCAGTTGCAACTTTGAAATATTGTTTTTCTGCACTGTATTTCAGTGCAGGATGTTTGTCATTGCTCTGTACAATCTGATAATTTGTTAAATTACATTGTAACTTAAATTTTGCATTTATTCTACATGCTTACTGTCTGTAATATACAGATACATAGAAATGTGACGGCAGAGAAAGACCCCATGGCCCATCTAGTCTGCCCAACACCCTACCTCCCTTCTGTTATGCTTCCACCCTCTTTCCCAAGCCCTCTTGAACTCCTCCACCGCTTCAGCTGCCACTACCTCCTCCGCAGCTTGTTCCAGGCCTCCACCACCCTCTCTGTGAAAAACTTCCTGACATAACCTCTGTATTGCCCACCTTCCAGTTTGAGGCTATGTCCCCGTGTTCGCCTCCTCTTCAATTTGAACAAGCTATCACCTTCCACCTTATTTATTCCCTTCAGATACTTAAAGGTCTCAATCATGTCCCCTCTCCTCCTAGTCTCCAGAGGGTACAAATTCAGCCCTCTCAATCTTTCTCTCATAGGGCACATCCTGCATCCCTCGTATTCATTTTGGTTGCCCTTCACTGTACCCTTTCCATCAACTCAACATCTCTTCATAGGTGAGGCCTCCAGAACTGCACCCCTACTCCAGATGCTGCCTGACAATGGTTCTATATAAGGGCATTAGCTCGCTCTCTTCCTGCTATTGAAACCCTTCGCATTTAGACCAACATTCCATTTGTCTTTCCACCGCCCTGCTACACTGGCTGCCCACCTTGAGGTCACGCAATACCATAATCCCCAGGTCCCTTTCTATTTCCTTCTCTTTAATCACCTCCCCCAAGGGAGTAAGTTTCCTCCTATTCCTCCTCCCCAGGTGCATCAGCAAGCATTTTTGTGCATTAAACTTGAATTTCCAGGTGTCAGACCATCTCCAGCCTCCAGGTCCCGCCTCATGGCTTGTACCCCACTAGGTGAATCCACCCTATTGCGGACCTTTGTATCATCTGCGAACAGGCACACCCATCCCTCAGACCCTCCTTGTATGTTACTAGGTATTACTTGGAATGAAAGAACAGAAGAAGGCCAGAGCCCATCGAGACTGTTCCCTACATTATGTGGGACATTATTTATCTATTATCCCAACCAAACATCTAATTTGTTTTTAAATACAGTGGCACTAGTTGCCTCTACCAATTTTTGTGGCAAGGTGTTCCATACAATGGATGCTCTTATTGGAAAAGTTTCCCTTTTGCTAGTTTTACAAGTTTTACTTCAAGCTATTTATTATGCAGTCTCGAACATGTCTCCTTTTGGAAAGTGTTAGACCGTATTTTCCATTAGATCTGGTGAATTTATTAAATTAAAACCATAAGCATATCACTTCTTAATCTTCTAGTCTGAAGAGAGAAAGACCAGTAGCTTTTAATCTGTTCTGATAATCCAAGTTTGTTAATCTTGGAATCATTCTAGTTACTCTCCTTTGAACCTGTTCAAGAATTGCTATGTCTTTTTTTTGGTTTGGATTCCAGAAAGGGAGCCATAGTCTAGATACGGTCTAATGTATGCCCTATACAATGTAATAAGGCATTGTTCAGTGTGATTAACAAAAGTGCGTTTTATTTGCCTCAAAAGTCTGTTGGTCATGCAAGCAGTTCTAACACAGTGATCATTTGATGTAAGTTTATTATTAACATATATCCCTAAATCTTTTCACAGTTTGATGAGTGAAGTGGTAGTCCGCTTATATGATGTATCATTTTGGATTATTTACACCAAATGCATTACTAAACATTTGTCTTGATTAAACTGCATATGATTTCATTTGCCCAAAGTGTTAATTTTTCCAAATCCTTCTTTAATGCAGAAATATTTTCTTGATTATTAACCTTGCCCCCAATTTAGTATCATCTGCAAATTTAATCATGAAGTTATTTGACCCTGTTTGTAAATCACTGATAAAGATATTAAACAATGTTGGTCCCAAGACTGACCCCTGTGGTACATCACTTGTCACACTACCCGAATCAGACAAGATATCATTAATTCTGACTTCTAAGAATGATTTGTCAACCAGTTTAAAGTCCAGTTGACAATATCAGGTGGCAAACCTAGATTGTGCATTTTAGTAATGAGTTTTCATGTGAGACTTTGTCAAAAGCTCTACTAAAGTCCAAAAGAATTACATCAGTAGGGATACCCACATCTAGTAGAGTACTTATATTATTATAAAAAGATATCAGATGGGTGGAGCAGGAATACTTGGGAGTAAACCCATGCTGATTTGAATCATAAATTCCAAATTTTTACAATCTTGATCTGTTAGAGACTTCATTACTCGTTATTTGCTTCACATTGGTCATCATTGTAACTGAGGGCTATGCTCAATGGTTATAACCTTAAATAAATTACATTTAGTTCCCTTTAAAGGACAGCTTTATTTAAACCAATACTGCATTTGCTGCAGTAACAGTGAGATTAAGCAATGGTGTGAGGATTCTTTGGTAAAGGGAACTGGGAGTCTGTCTTTCCCTCCTTATCAGTCTTTACTAGTTTCTGACCTGTTACTCTTTGTGTTTTGAGAACACAACTTGTGTTTATTTGTGATGCATTTTAGCCCTTTTGTACAGTCTATTTTTGCCCAACCCTATTTCTCCTATTTGTACAGTAATTGATTTTGCCTTAGGACTGCAGTTGCTCTATAATCATCTTGTATATTAAACCAGCTAACTGACTGTACTTGATTTCATCATTTGTGTAATCTTATGTACTCCAGTACTGTATCTTGTGACTTTCATTGTTACTTTGTACTCTGTGTGTTTCTTCTCCTGCAGCCCAGGTCACACCTGGATATGAACCTTGGCTCAGTGTACCTTTCCTGGTAACCAAATTAAAAGAGTCAATAAATTAATCAATAAATAAATACAAAGACCAGTGGATAGAGTGTATCCTAAATTTAAGTTATTTCATGAGGTGGGGAGTTACATTTGTACACCCTCCCACCAATCATGGACCCTGGGTAAATGTTCTGTAATGCGACACTGTGTACAACAGTTTAGAGATACAACTGTACCCCATCTGAAGTGGTAGCAAACCTTGTATAGCAGCAGGTGACAGCAGGGCCATTATGTACAAGAGAAGCTGAGTTCACAGCAACAACACCCTGAAGTACTTATGCTTAGCTATAGCAGGCAACAATACAGGTCTTGTTCTAGCTGATTGTGGGTAATCTTCCACTCATGTGACATTCCTTGTATAGTGAAAAGGTGGCATTTCTGGTTTCCTCTTATGACGGAGGGAGAGCGAGAGTGTGTATGTGTGTACTGTTTACATATCCTCTTTGTACATCTCCTGTTTCAGCCTTTGGGGCCCTGACATCTGCAACACTTTTGTTCCTTCAGCACACGGTGAATTTCTCATCCCTTCAGTCTGTGAAGAAATATACATGTCATTTATGCTCCAGGAATCAAAGTCTTTGGCAATGAACATGTTAAAAAATTGTTTGTGACCAGTGGCCAATAAGCAAAACGTTTTAGAGGTCAAAGCTCCTGTAACGGTAGCCATTTCATACAACTGCAGTTTAGGCACCCAAACCCAGTGACCGTTTGGCCATTTTAGCATCATTTATTTTTGAATTATTTATACTTCTTCTCCCATGACTCAGCCCTCTTTCCGTCAGGTTGGACCCACCCCAGCATCTCTGCTGCTTACCTGTTCCTTCTGTTTCCACCCCACAGGCTTGCACCCACCCACCCACTATGGTTACATGTGGTCCTACCAATCCAGCCTCCTGCCTCCTCCTGTTTACAGAGACAGGAGTTCCCAGATACAGAAAAGAGTGAGCAGTATCCTGGGTCAGGGGCCTAGCGTGCCTGGGATCACCCAGTGTGAGTCGTCTGTGTTCATGAGTCCCACACCTGGGGCTTTGGCATGTTAGGGGCTTCAAGCTCACACACACAGGGTGTGTCTGAGCAGAACTTAGACACCATCCCCACCTCCACTGTACCACCACTGCACTGCTACCTGTGGTCCCCCGGTGACAGTGTTGTAGTGACCCTCCCTACCCAGAGTATGAGAATGTCCTGTGGGATGCTTGATCTTCCTGCACCCACCCGACCCCTGATGGCTTCAGCTCATTCCCAAAGTCAGGTTGCCAACATTGCAAGTGGTAGCCATATCACTGTACCAACAAGCCGCCCTTTACTCATCATTTGTAGTGGCCATCGATGATTTTAAGTAGCCACTAGATTTTATTACAGGTTTCCTTTCGTGGGAGTTCTTTTTTTCAAATTAGTCTTTTTATTGTATTGTTACTTATATAGCAAGACAAAACAGTCACATTGGAACATGTGACAATCAATCAATCAAACTTTATTTAACCAGGCGTAAACACCGTTGAGCAAGATCATTTCAAGGTGGTGACAGCAAGAAATATTGCTGCTGTTTTAAGGAGATAGCATACATAATGCTTACATGCATGATAGTATAGAGACATGTGTACTCTCCTTTATACAAAACTGTCCAAAATTCACCTCATTATATCCATTTCAACATATAACATAATATTATGGGACAGTCTTTTTTATTTTTTTTGTTTTATTTGTCATAGTGTAGAAAACCCATTTTATCCACCTTAACTCAAAAGTAAGGAATTTGTTATTCGGATTGACGTCAACTTTTCCACTTTATATATGACACATCATATGTGGGGTTCTAAGTACAATGCACTCCTTTAGCCCACAGTTTTAGATCACCTTTGAAATGTTTGTGTCCTGAACTTCTGAAAAACTTGGGGTCCAACATTCAGAACATTTGCCCATGGGTTATTTGGTTGCTGCCATTTTTGGAACACGAGTTGGTTGACTAAGGCCTGCCCAGAATTTGTAGGGAACAACACCAGAACATACAGTCTGGCTATGCACCTGGAGACTCTGAAAATCATTTGTACTGCCCAAAGCTCTCTCCTGCATATGCTGTAAGTTTTGCAGTGTGATGGTGATGGATGGTGCCTGTAAAACAATATCCTGTATTAATTTTCTTTTGTCCACTTCGTGTGATGTATAATGCAAAATTTATATATAAAGTATTTTAAAGACTTATATAAGACCTGGACCAGTGGTGTACAGAGCTGAGGCACTGAGTGCCTCCCTCCTGCAATGCTGGCATTTCTAGTTCCAAAATGGATCACAGGCACTTGAGGGCTAGCTGGGGAAGGAGGATGAGTGTCCCTAGGACAGCTCTCCTCCCTACAGGAAGCGTTTTAACATGTCCCACTGCTAGCGTGCTGCCTATAGGAATCTGGGGAGGCAGTGTAGTGGGACAACGTAGGAAGGAGCCCACTCACAGGATGATGGCCAACCACCACCACCCCCCACAGGGCCCGCACCAGTGACCAAGCATCTCCACCAGTTCTGTGGCAAGGACAGTGGAACCTGGTAAGCCCACATGAAGCTGGGTGACAGGGCTGAAGAGGCGGTTGGGGTAGAACAGCAGACAAAATATTAATTGCAAAAAAAAAAAAAAAAAGAAAGAATTGCGTGAGTGGCCAGCTCTGTGGCACTGTGCAATGGGGATTGCTCTGGCACACTAGTGAGCCAGGTTCACACTACAAGTCTTGGATGTCAGGGTGAAGGCCAGCAAAGGCGGCATTCAGTGGATACAGTCCTCTCGAGGTGGAGGCTCTGCCAAACTGCTCATACAGTGGCTCTTGGTGGTATTAGAGTAGAGGTGCCACTGACATGGTTGGTGACCGCATCTCATCCCCCCAGACCAGTCATGCGATTATGGGAGGAGGGCGGAGAACTGCGGTGAAATGCACTAGCACACTGAAATGATGATCGTCCCACCTCCTCATGCCTCAAAGCCCTCCACTGTACTGTCGGGACTCCTCCAGTCAGCACCAGGGTATCCACTGTCATTTCCTCTTCTAGGCCAGAGAGACCTCTGGCAGAGACAAGCTTGCACTGGAGAAAGTCAAGAGCATAGCGAGGCACACCTTCACCAGACCAGAGGAGGCCCCTCAAGACAAGCCAGCCCCTGGATGCTTGGGAAGCTGCTGGTCAGATTGGTGCCTGACAATGGTGGGGAGTGGTGTGGTGGGTTAGGAGGGCAACTGTTGAGGATTTGGGATGTTTCATGGTAACTCGCCCATAGAAGGGAAGTATGTGTGGGGTCACCAGGAGGGTTGTCCCTCAAGGAATCATCCTGATGACCAATTGGCCTGTGGTGGCTTTCCTCAAAAACATCAGCGAAGGCCCTAGTGGGTGCAAGTCTGGAGCAACTCCTGTGCAGATGTCACACGCCCAAAGAAGCTGGTGAAGCTCTGGCAAGAAGTAACACTGCCAGAGATGGTAGGAGATCTGTCTCCACCAGGGACTGGGTGACTTGAGGCAGTGGGCTCCTCATCAAGGCTGCAGCTGTCACACTCTGTAGGAATAATGGCCTGTGGGGCACAGTCATTGGCAGGGCCTTGGGACACACACAGTGTGTGTGGCTGCTAGTTGGATGGTGTCCTGCTTGAGCTAAGACATGGAGACAACAGCAGGTTGCTGCATAGGTAGGCACTGGGCCCCTGAACACCTACCCTGGAATCCTTAAGGGACATAACAGTAATGTAGAATCGGAGAACAATCAAGGTATAAATGCCAATCAGGACACAGATGAAACTACTAAAGCACTGAACAAAAGCACACATGGTGTAGGACCCCATTAGGACTAGAGGTTGGGAGATAACCAAGAGACAGATATGGAAGAAGAAATTAGAGGTGGGATTCTCACGATAATTGCTCATATAAGAGGAAGAGCAGGCAATGTCGAGGCATCAAAGTACAGATTGCAGCCACTGCAGTGGCAAAAATTGGTAACTGCTGGGGTGAGACAGGGTGAACATACATCCGAGTAAAAGGCTGTGTGTGAACATTGGCTTGGCCAAGACCAGCCTGCAGACAGGGTCAGGAAACAACCTGTGACCCTGGGAATGGACCCATACTGTTAACTCTGAAGAGGATCTGGAATACTGTTAGATCTGAAACAGGGTGTGGAACACTGTAAGTTCTGAACAAGGGGCGAAATACTGTTAAGCTCTAAAGATGAGCGATTTGTCTGGAGAAACATAATGAAATGCAGAATAAAATGGGATCTCTGTATTTCAGAGGCAAACTGCACAGTTTATTATTCAGTAAAGGTGGATGTGCTCAAAGACCTGTTGGAGCTGTTGAGGGTCCTATTGCTCAACACAGAAACCCAACCAGGAAACCAAAATAGCAGCTGAGGATGCAGGGGAACTCCCGGCAAGCCAGAAAACGTGTAGACACTGGAGGTTCCCTGGGCAATGCCTCCCCAAGCCAGGGTAAGGGTTACACCATATGGGTTACATTAGTTTCTGCTGGATCTTAGCTAAAATAGGGCAGAGGAGTTGGGGCAGTCGTTCCCAGGAAAAGAAAGACACCCCTCTTGTGGAGATGAAGGACTTCTGACTGCTTCCAAATATGAGGAATAACCCCCAGTTAAAAGGACAGCATTAGAACCTGGGAGACAGGCGCAACAAGACCTGGAGCAGTGAAGTGGAGGACTTTTGGGTCCAGGCCATCAGAGCTATGCTTCTTAGAGGGATTAAGGGAACACTGAGCAGACAGAGTATCGGCTTGTGGAAACCAGGGAGAAGGAGACAACTGAAGGATAGAAAGAGGAAATGAGAGAAGAGTCAGGAGGACTGGCAGGGGTTAAAGTGCAGGTGGATAAATACAGATTAAAAGCAGCTGTGACTTCAGAAGGGTGGGACGAATAAAGCTCCAAGCTTGAAAAGAAGGGAGATCAATTGGATAAGGTATCAGACATGGCATGAATGACCTGCCTGAATTTGTATGGAGGAATTAGTATTCTGCAGGTTGAGGCAATGTTATTGGCCTTTGCCTCCCTAATGGCCTTGGTGTTAGCGCTGTTGAGTTCTCTGTAGCCAGCAAATGCACAGGGAGCCTGAAGAAACATAGAGTCTGATGACAGATAAAGGTTACTTGGCCCACCCAGTCTGCCCATTTTTTCCTACCTTCATTCTTGCCACAGACCCTACTTGATCTACTGCTCATTCTCCCCCAATCTCTACAATTCCCTTTTGCCTGTCCTAGACATTTTGAACCCCACCACCTCCACCTGAAGGCTGTTCTATGAATCCACCACTCTTTCTGTGAAGTACGTCCTCACATCTCTCCTGAATTTACCCTTCCAGCTTCATAGCTTGTCCCTTGTTCTACAGCACCTTTTTTCTGAAAATACTTCCCTCCTGTACTTTTACCTCCATGAGGTATTTAAAAGTCTCTATCATATCCCTCTGTCACTCCTCTCTTCCAGGGTATACATATTGAGGTCCTTTAGCCTCTCCCACAGGGCTTTTCAAACATACTCTGCACCAGTTTAGTTTAGTTTTTTTTAAACACACCATTGCATTGCACCAAGTAAAACATAATGCTAATCTAATACATAAACTAAAAACAATCTCTGCCCAAATTTACCAAAATTCAAAGCAAGGATTTACATAAAGAATTTACATTACTTTCCACAGGAAAATACAGATCTTCTTCATGGATATCTCTTTCATCAGGTCACCCTTGGAGCTACCACCGTAGGCGCCAAGATCACATGGAAGCTTTTCTGTAGCAGTCTACTAAGGGCCACCACTCCAACATCATATGCCAACGTCGTCCTGCTATATAAGCGTGGGGTGGCCCTGCTCTCTTCCAGTTCTTTCCTGCCATCAACCTAATGCACACAGACTCCACAGAAGCTTTGTCATTCAGTCGACTGCCAGAAGTTTGCTTACCTTCTATTTTCCTTTGCCTTCAAAATCACTTTATTTTTATAAGCGATTCTCTTTCTTTTCATATGTAGAGAACTATTGTTTCCCACCCCAGGAATTCTTCAGTATGCTTGACTAGTGCAGTTATGGCAACTGCATTCAGCTGCCCAAGAGGTGGAGTTATGCTAATGATACCAGGAATTAGCCAATCAGGTTGTAGGTGCTGCTGCGCTTCTAGTCAGATTAATTTCTCTGCTGACTGGACAAGTCTGCCCGGTGCTTTCTCTTCAAACCTTCGCTTGAAGTGGTTTATTTTCAGTTTATTAGTCGTTTAGTTTACTCGGTGCTGCTTTTAGAGTGTTTTAGTTAGTTTTTAGTGCTTTTGTATGTTTTCCACGGTTCCTCAGTTTCCGGAATCCACAGAAACAGTTGTCTTTTCCACATTCCGCACTTTTTCCAACTGAAAATATTGCTCCTGAGGTAAAAATTCCTTGGATTTTTATTTTAACATTACTTTTACTATGGATATTTAATTTTAAGCAGTTTTGCAGATTTTAACAGCATTTTCTTTATTTTACCTCAACTGGAAGCAGTTTTCAGCAGTTCCACAGCACTGGGAGCCTTCTGTTTTCCTTTTTGGGAACAAACTTCGGTCTCCTGACAAATTGGCAGGTCAGACAGACAAATTTACAAGACTGGTCCTTTTTCCGGTTCTATGTGATATGGCGAAGCTTAAAAGGCAATCGCCGTTATAGCACAGTCAGAGTGTCAGAGTGCGAAAGATTTCGGCACTACTGATACCAGCGCACTGGACAACGGTGCCGGGGACATAACTGTCAATGCTTTCTGTGGATGGGTTGTGCCCCCAACTCCCCACACGGGCTTAGATCCCCACTAAAGGATTCTCAACTTCAGGGGTGCATGAAAACATGTAAAATGAAAGGTTTGGGCTGGGTGCAATAAAATCATACCAGTGCCGGACCCGAACCGGTACCTCACCCACCTAACCACAGGCCAACCCCCAATGCCACAGCGCGGCTCAGCAACCCACCGCGGTGCCACCCTCACAACTCCTCCTCCCCATCAAGCCTCGCTCACCATGCTCGCTCCCCACCCCCTGCGCTCGTACATATAGCGACATTCTGTCACCCATTTGCCCATCCCCCATCTGGTACGCCCTACACTCCCATTGCCGTGAGAATTTCACTGAGGAGGAGTTGCCATTACGGACGGCGCCCTTCCCATGTGCCTTCTTCATGGGCTACCTTTTTCCTCAAATTACTAAAGCCTTTTCACATTGTGGACAAGACAGACTGCCAGAATTCTCTTTTTAATTTTGGGCCAGTCACTGATGCATCTGATGTTTTTCTGTCCATGAGCTTTACTTTATATTGCTCAAAACACTTAGAAATCTGCCTCTTGGCTGGATATCATGGCTTCTTAGTCTGCCTCCCCTCTATCAGGAAGCCCGACAAGCCTTGGTGCTTCAGGTGTGAGCACCCACAAAGTTCTATGAGCACCCCAAATTCTTTGTCCTCCACCTTGCGTCCTTGCCTTTTTCATTTCCCACTTACTCTGCCTGCATGCCTGAAGGATACTCCGTGGCGTGAGCGCGTGAGTGACCGATGGCGACCGTCCCTTCAAGTTTCAACTTTGCAAGTCGACACCCCCGTGGCGGCAACCTGGCACTGGCACAAACAACCGCAGCTGAGTCGAGTCGAGTGCTGAGTCATAATACAAAAACAATATAATGCTGCTGAGTTGCTGCACACGATGAGATATGTAGAGCCACTGTCACAATCACAAACAAAGCACAATTGGTATTCGCAGGGACGTGCCGCTGGAGAGTCACCAAAGCAAGCAGATCGCTAGCAGTCAGCTGAGGTCCACCTGCAACACACTGCCGCCCAGCAGAACTCGGGATCCGTCGGACTCGCCGTCCTGGGGAAGAACAGCAGCCCGACTCTGACCTTCAGGCCATATGGCAGACATCTGTACGGACTGTACGGTACCCAGGAATTGGGGAGCAAGTGTGGGTCCGGGAGGGCATGGGGTGGGGTGGCGTTAAAATATTGTTGACTGGTGCTGGTGGTCACTGGATTATCCTATCCCAGAACAGTACCCGTCCACCACCCTTTTTAGCAGCAAGCAGCATAGCCTTGTTCTTTAGATCCAAGCCCTAGAGGGTAGCAAGTACCCACTCCCCAATTAAGTAGCAATCCATTCAGCAGCCTTAACAGCAGCACCTTACCACTCCAACACAACAAGGCTACTGCATCGCTCAATCCAGAACATGTTCTGCCGACCTCATCACCTGCAAATCGTAGTGCTGCTGCCTTTGCCCGTTCTGACCTTTGTCCTCTTCCTCTCCTCGCTAGACCTCACACACGCTTCAGGCGGCCCTCGGACATCGGACCTCTCTTCCTCGGGCGGATAGCTCGACTGGGTGTGACGACATGAGGTCTCAGGTATGGGTCCCGCCTCGGCCGATTTGGGAGCTCTATGACGAGGTGGTTGCTGTGTGTCACACTGTCAGAGACTAGCTGCCAGAGAGAGAGAGTTAGGACGAGCAGCCAGCATCCGCATGTGAGAGGTATGGGTCCCGTCCGCCCTGGCCCCTGGCCGATTTGGGAGCTCTCAGAGTGCGGATCACGATAGTTGCTGCTGTGTGTCACAATCAGAGAGTGAGACTCAGAGAACGAGAGAGAGAGAGAGTTAGAGCAGCATGTTGTTCCTTCCAATTTCAAAACAGTTCTCTCTTATCTCCTATCCTGATTCTGAATCCTGAATGTTTTGTTCCTTTAATTTATTTAGGGCATTATTTTTATATTTAATGGGGACTCTTGGGGTCTTGGGGAGCCTGTGCTGGGAGGGAGTCCTAAAGAAACTTTGCGGTGGGTAGTCTGGACTCTGGAGATAAATCACCACCTGGCACCTGCTGCTACTAGCCTGCTAGCTAGTGCTATACACTACAGTCTACAAGACTTGTTGGAAGTTGTTGCTTGAGTTGCTTCACTAAGTTGACACCCGAACCTGCGTGCTGTCGCCGCCCGCTTTTATGCTACTTCGCTGCAACTGGCTGGCTCCCCAGCGCTCCTCCGATCGCCTGGATAGAAGGCGATAGACACATGACTTGTCAAGGAGACAGTCATGTGATGCAGGTGAGAGCAGCTCAACTGAGAGCTGCCAGCCTGCATATCACGAGGTGAGGAGAGTAAGCAGAGTGAGTCAACCACGTGCAGTGAGGAGGATCCATTGTTGTGTTGTGTGAGCTGAGCGAGGATCATTTTTTCCTGAAATTGTTACTGGTTTAGCGCCGGTCAAGAACCGAAGCTAGCTAAGGGACCAAGGGTGTGCTGTACTGTACCCCAACTACCTGCCCTGGCTGTTGCAGACAGGCAGAACCTATATAACTTAAAAAAAATTAAAACTAGTCTGCAGGTTAACTATAGACACACAGACAGAGTGTTCAGTAATTGTTCACAACCACAGACTGTAGTCTGTGACACTGAGTTTCTGGCTGGGTGGGGAGGAATAACAAAGCAACTAAGCAAGATTAAGGACAGAAATAGAACAAAAACAAATTTTCTGGCAACACTAGTCTGCAGTGCAGTCACCAGCAGTCAGTCAGAGAGAGAGAGGAATCAGGACAGACTAGTAAAACCAAACAGCATGTTTTTACAAAACATTTTGCAGTGGGTTCAGGCTAGGAGGGCCAGGCTCAGGCAGGCTGTGTGTGGGTTGTCTTTTATTTGCAGCAAAGTTAGCTGACTGTGAGACTGACGGGATGCAGCCTAATACTTCAGTCTAGTCATGCCCGGTGCAGTCAAGTAAAATAGTAAAGTCAGAGTGCTGATTGCACAGAGGTGTCTTCTATGCCCTATAGTGCAAGGCTCTCCAACAAGTGAATAGGCAGTGCTCTGTCTGTGGGTGCTTGCAAAGTCTGTGTGAGTGGGTGAGTAGCTGAGTCTTATCCTGAGACGGTCACAGTCCTCCTGTCCAGTCCGTACCAGTGTCTGACCGAAAGAAAAATACAAGTAAAATATTAAAGTCAGAGTGCTGATTGCACAGAGGTGTCTTCTGTGCCCTATAGTCCAAGAGCTCTCCAACAAGTGAATAGGCAGTGCTCTGTCTGTGGGTGCTGCAGAAGTCTGTGTGAGTGGGTGAGCAGCTGAGTCTTATCTGAGATGGTCACAGTCCTCCTGTCCAGTCCGTACCAGTGTCTGACCGTCCGAAGAAAAAATACAAGTAAAATATTAAAGTCAGAGTGCTGATTGCACAGAGGTGTCTTCTGTGCCCTATAGTGCAAGGCTCTCCAACAAGTGAATAGGCAGTGCTCTGTCTGTGGGTGCTTGCGAAGTCTGTGTGAGTGGGTGAGCAGCTGAGTCTTATCCTGAGAAGGTCACAGTCCTCCTGTCCAGTCCGTACAGTGTCTGACCGAAGAAAAATACAAGTAAAATATTAAAGTCAGAGTGCTGATTGCACAGAGGTGTCTTCTGTGCCCTATAGTGCAAGGCTCTCCAACAAGTGAATAGGCAGTGCTCTGTCTGTGGGTGCTGCGAAGTCTGTGTGAGTGGGTGAGCAGCTGAGTCTTATCCTGAGACCGTCACAGTCCTTCTGACCATCCGAAAGAAAAATACAAGTAAAATATTAAAGTCAGAGTGCTGATTGCACAGAGGTGTCTTCTGTGCCCTATAGTGCAAGGCTCTCCAACAAGTGAATAGGCAGTGCTCTGTCTGTGGGTGCTTGTGAAGTCTGTGTGATGGGTGAGCAGCTGAGTCTTATCCTGAGACCGTCACAGTCCTTCCTGACCATCCGAAAGAAAAATACAAGTAAAATATTAAAGTCAGAGTGCTGATTGCACAGAGGTGTCTTCTGTGCCCTATAGTGCAAGGCTCTCCAACAAGTGAATAGGCAGTGCTCTGTCTGTGGGTGCTTGCGAAGTCTGTGTGAGTGGGTGAGCAGCTGAGTCTTATCCTGAGACGGTCACAGTCCTCCTGTCCAGTCCGTACCAGTGTCTGACCGAAGAAAAAATACAAGTAAAATATTAAAGTCAGAGTGCTGATTGCACAGAGGTGTCTTCTGTGCCCTATGAGCAAGGCTCTCCAACAAGTGAATAGGCAGTGCTCTGTCTGTGGGTGCTTGCAAAGTCTGTGTGAGTGGGTGAGCAGCTGAGTCTTATCCTGAGACCGTCACAGTCCTTCTGACCATCCGAAAGAAAAATACAAGTAAAATATTAAAGTCAGAGTGCTGATTGCACAAGGTGTCTTCTGTGCCCTATAGTGCAAGGCTCTCCAACAAGTGAATAGGCAGTGCTCTGTCTGTGGGTGCTTGTGAAGTCTGTGTGAGTGGGTGAGCAGCTGAGTCTTATCCTGAGATGGTCACAGTCCTCCTGTCCAGTCCGTACCAGTGTCTGACCGTCCGAAAGAAAAAATACAAGTAAAATATTAAAGTCAGAGTGCTGATTGCACAGAGGTGTCTTATGTGCCCTATAGTGCAAGGCTCTCCAACAAGTGAATAGGCAGTGCTCTGTCTGCGGGTGCTTACGAAGTCTGTGTGGTGGGTGAGCAGCTGAGTCTTATCCTGAGACCGTCACAGTCCTCCTGTCCAGTCCGTACCAGTGTCTGATCGTCTGAAAGAAAAATACAAGTAAAATATTAAAGTCAGAGTGCTGATTGCACAGAGGTGTCTTCTGTGCCCTATAGTGCAAGGCTCTCCAACAAGTGAATAGGCAGTGCTCTGTCTGTGGGTGCTTGCGAAGTCTGTGTGAGAGGGTGAGCAGCTGAGACTTATCCTGAGATGGTCACAGTCCTCCTGTCCAGTCCGTACCAGTGTCTGACCGTCCGAAAGAAAAAATACAAGTAAAATATTAAAGTCAGAGTGCTGATTGCACAGAGGTGTCTTCTGTGCCTATAATCAAGGCTCTCCAACAAGTGAATAGGCAGTGCTCTGTCTGTAGGTGCTTCTTGAAGTCTGTGAGTGGGTGAGCAGCTGGAGATAACCTAGCCTGTCAGTACTGTTATAGTCCTCCTACTGTCCTGTCTGGACAGTCCTTCAGTGTCTGACCATCCAAAACCAATAAAAAAACAAAATAAATCAGACTATTAGGATTTAGAGAGGGTCCTTGTGTCAAAAACAAAGTGCTGTGAACTGATTGTCTAGTGCTATTCTGACCTCCACTGACTTTAATGTTTTAATCATATTCTGTCCAGACCAGCAACTAACAGTGTAACCTATTCTGAATCAATACAAGAGAAACACAGTGTAAGTTAAAATAGACAAGTTTATTAAAAATGGGCTAAACAGAGTGAGGCAACAGTAAACAGCAGCACCATCAACAAGTGATGTAGCAAGTTGTGAGACTGAAGCTGAGGAAACAGCAGCTGCACAAGGTCACATTGCTAGGGACGTGGTCGATGTTGAGGAGCCATGTAGCAGCAGCAGCACTCTGTCTGTAAAAGGAAAACAAGACAGGAATCATTAGTAGTCGCCAAGAAAAGGCAGAACCTTTCAAGAAAGGTGGCTTGACCGTTCAAATGGTTACTTTATGATTCCAATGAAAAAGGCTTTCGTTCAGTGTGTAAAGAGGCAAGAGAGAAAAACTGCTCACATTTTCCACAAAAGCTGATGAAGCATTCACAGTTACTGGTTATAGTGCATGGCATAAGGCAATAGAAAGATTTGAATCCCATGAAAAAGTGGCTGCCACAGTGAGGCTGTAATGAAAACACATGTCAAGCAAAATGTGTACATCATTATGTCTGATGCCAGTAGGGCAGAGAGCAGTAGATGCAAAGATTGCACTTTTAAAATGATGACAACTTTAAGATTACTGGCCGACAGGGGCTTGCTATCAGGGCCATACAGATGAGAGTTCAAATTACATGCAAGTGCTAAAAGTGCAAGCCACTGATTGTCCACAGTTGCAGCAGTGGTTGTTAAGGGATAGCTACAGGTGGTTGTCTCATGACATAATGAATGAAATGCTGGACATTATGGGACAAGATGTGCAAAACACAATTGTTTCCAAAATCAAAGCAGCTCAGTATTTTGCTGTAATGATGGATGAGATGACAGACATTACTGTTCATGAGCAAGTCTCAATTGTTTTCGATTTGTCAGTGAGGATTTCGAATTGAAGAAGCATTTTAGGATTTCATGAAACACCAGCTGTAGATGCTGCTACACTATTCAGTATCCTTAAAGATGTTTTGTTACGTTTGACTTGGATATAAATAAATGCGGGGTCAGTGTTATGATGGGCTGCTACTATGGTTGGTATTCACTCTGGAGTGCAGGCTAGGCTCAATGCTGTTGAGCCCAGGGCCCTTTTGACATTGTTTGGCACATTCCTGAACCTTGTAGTACAAGACTGAATCAGCAAAATACAAGAATGTCGAGACATACTAAATCAGTTCACGGAACTCATAACATTCATTAGAGACTCTCCAAAATGGCTAACTTTTTGAAAACATACAAAGCGGTATGGAAGACACTAGGCCTGGCTCTTACGACCATTTGCTCCAACAAGGTGGACAGTCAGGGCAAATAGTTTAAATTGATTCTAGAAAACTATTTAGCATTATTGGAATTTCTGGACAGTGTCTCCTCAGAGAATACTCGGGAGTGTGGGCAAAAGCAGAGGGTTCTTGGCACAGCTACGATCATTTAAAGGATTTTTCTTCTTGAGTCTTCTCCTAAAAATTTTCTCTCACTGTGACAGCATAAACACAGCCCTTCAAGCAACCTCTTCAATTTCTAAAAGCTAATTGTATGATTCAAACTCTTCCGACACTATGCAACAATACAGAGGGCAGTTTGACAACTTCTGAGTACAGTGGATGGAAGAGCTGAGGAACTGCAGTTAGATGAACCAGTTCTTCGCGTCAGCATAAAGTTCCTCCTCGTATAGATGATGGCTCTCAATCAGTTACTGATGCATCCCAAAAGACCACTTCAGGAGAATATTTTCCAAGTGATTGATCAGGTTGTTCTTTCACTCAAAGATAGATTTCAGACTCCAGCTCAGAAGCTTATGTTAGATGCAGAACAATTTGCGATAGGACAAGGGCCATTAGATTCCATATCTAATTTTTATGGCAATGACTTAGATGCAGGGCGTCTGCAACTACACTGTGACATGTTCATTGACATTGCAAAAGCTAGTGGGAAAACTGTTGATTCATTGCAAGATGTGTACTGTGTCATCACAGAAAAACAAGTCATTCGTGATTTACTGCCAGAGTTTGTAAAATTTATTCAGATCTTACTGACAGTACCAGTATCAACTTGTACGGCTGAGCGTTCTTTCTCAGGACTCAGGAGACTGAAAACATATCTTAGATCAACAATGTCACAGAGATGCTTAAATAGTGTTGCTCTGTTTCAGATTCATCAGAACACACTGATGCATTAGACATGGACAAAATAGCTGATGAGTTTATTGGGAGAGCAACAGTTCGTCAGAACGCCTTCTATATGGTTAAATAATGTGTAATCATTCATGGCATTTGCAGTTATGTTTGCTATTGAAAATCATCAGCAACTGTCTCTAGCAACTTACAGTTACTCCTGCTTCTGACCTGGCTAATCCTAAAAAATTGTAATACCATTACACTGACACATGCTTCCCCTTCCCTGTCGTTTCTGAAATGAGCTCTGATCGTGGTACCTTTCCGGTTATTAACTTTAAAATAAATAATGCTAAGTGAATCCTTTGAGCACCTGGTGGAATCAAAAGAGCCATTCAGGGCACTCTCCCATGTCTTCTGCACCACCTGGAGGTATCAGAGATCTCCAATGGAAGAGTGCCATGGAGGGCTCTTTGATACCCCCAGGTGCTCTAAGGTTGCCCTTTGTGATTTAAGATACAACATCACCACTCCACAGAGTGCAGGAGTGCCCTCTTTGTTGCTTCCATGTGCTGCAAGAACACAAGGAAGTTCCTTGTCTTTCTGCAGCACCTGGTGGAGGTAAACTAAAATCTTAAAGAGCATCCTTTTATCAACACCTGGATCATGCATCAAAGAGCCCTCCAGTGCACTCTTAGTCTTGCACACTGTGGAGTGGTGACACTGTCTGAAACCTAAAATCACAAAGACATGCTTAGAGCACCTGGGGCCATGAAATGGCCCTCCAGAGCACTCTTATGTCTACTTGCAGCACCTGGATGCATCTAAGAGCCCTCCAGGGCATTCTTATACCCTGTGGAGTGGTGGCATGGCACTGTACCAAAAGTCACAAAATGCATCCTTAGAGCACCTGGGAGCATCAAAGAGCCTCCATGGCACTCTTCCCTTGGAGGGCTCTTTGATGCCTCCAGGTTCTGCAAGAAGACATTTAAGAGTGCCCAGAATAGCTCTTTGATGCCTCCAGATGCTGCAAGTAGACATGGAAAGAAGAGTTTCGGAGGGCTGTTTGATGCCTCCAGGCTCCAGCTGCTGCAAGAAGACATGGAAGTTCCTTGTCTTTTTCAGCACAGAATGGAGCAAACTAAAATCTCAAAGGATGGTCCTTTTAGCACCTGGAGACATCAACGAGCCTCCAGAGCACTCTTGCACCCTGTGGAGTGGTGGCACTGTCTGCAACCTGCAATCACAAGGACATCCTTAGAACACCAGGGGGCATGAAGGGCCCTCCAGGGCACTCTTCTGTGTCTTCTTGCAGCACATAGAGTTATCAAACAGCCCTCCACCCAGGGAAGAGTGCCGAGAGGGCTCTGCAATGCCCCAGGTGCTCTAAGGATGTTCTTTGTGATTTTAGGGCACAGCACCACCACTTCACAGGGTGCAAGAATGCCTAGAGGGCTTTTGTTTCCTCCAGGTGCTGAAAGAGACATAGGAGAATGTCTGACTGGGGCTCTTTATGCCTCCAAGTGCTGCAAGAAGACATAGAAGAGTGCCCTGGAGGGTCCTTTTATGCCCCAGTTGCTCTAAGGGTGTTTATTGTGATTTTAGGTTGCAGACAGTGCCACCACTCCACAGGGTGCTAGAGTGCACTGGAGGGCTCTTTGATGTCTCCAGGTGCTCAGAGGATGCCCTTTGAGATTTTAGTTTGCCTCCATTCGATGCTGAAAAAGGCAAGACTCTTCCATGTCTTCTTGCAGCACCTGGAGGTGTCAGTGAGCCCAGTCCAGGGCACCCTTGCACCCTGTGGAGTGGTGGCACTGTCTGCAACCTAAAATCACAAAGGACCTCCTTAGAGCACCTGGGAGCATGAAAGGGGCCTCCAGGGCACTTTCTATGTCTCTTGCAGCACAGAAGGCATCAAAGAGCCCTCAGCCAGGGAACAGTGCCATAAGGGCTCTGTGATGCCCTGGTGCTCTAAGGATGTCCTTTGCGATTATAGGGTACAGCACCACCTCCACTGAACATGGTGCAAGAGTGCCTTAGATAGAGGCGTTTGTTGCCTCCAGGTGCTGCTTGATGACATAGAAATGCCATGAAGGCTCATTCATGCCCTCAGGTGCTCTAAGGATGTCCTTTGTGATTTTAGATTGCAGACATTGCCACCACCACTCACAGGGTGCAAGAGTGCCCGGCTGGAGGGCTGTTTGATGCCTCCAGCTGCTAAAAGGATGCCCTTTGAGATTTTAGTTTGCATCTACCAGGTGCTGAAAAAGACAAGAAAATTCCATGAATTTTGCATGCCGTGCAATTCACCCAGGCAGACCATTCCTTAGGCGGATGGCGTCAGCCACAGGGGGCTCTAAAACCATATCATCATCAGACTGATGCAGGTATAAAAGCAGACCTAGTTTGGGAACTCTTCTTAAAATATTTCAATGGTATCACCATCTGGCAGACACCAGCAGACCAATTTTGGACCTGCACATGGTGACCCGATGCTTCAGGGGGCATTGGTTTTGGGGCATTCTGGCAGGGGCATGGCTTAGCGGACACTGGCCACAGGAGTGGGTGTTGAAGGACTCACAAACAATATCACCCTTTTGGAACTGTTCCCTATCATGGTAGCCGTAAGGTGTGGGGACACAAACTTCAGAATAAGAAAGTGCTGTTTCACAGAACAACTGGGCAGTAGTGGACATATTGAACTTGCAGACATCTCGCTCGGAAGAGGTGATGAAGGTCTTGTGGGTCTTTGTGTTATGCTGCTTATGGTACAACATCTCTTTAAGGCACGTCATTTGCCAGGAAAAGAAAATGTTATAGCTGATGCCCTGTCTTGATTTCAGCTCGAGCACTTCAGGCAGTTAGCCCGTGGGCGGACCAGTTCTCCACAAAAATACGGAAGCAGTCTGGAGACTTGGGAACCAAGATTGCAGCAACTGGTACAACTGCTGTGCCCCCCGACATGGAGGAAGTGTGTAGGTAGCTATGAATCTTTCCAGCAATTTTGTGGTCAGAGGTAGCGTGGAACTACACAATACCCAGAGACAAGTTCAAAGCTACATCCTACACTTAGAAAGCAGGGAAAATTCCCAGCAGCTATCGCCTCCAACTAGCAGGCATTGCCTTTCTTGAAATACGAAGGTTTCCCGACCCAACCAACAATTTCATTACAAAGAAAATGGTGCAGGCATGTCTAGACTCATGAGGAAAAGAGTGGACACAAGGAAGCCCATAGGATTACCTGAATTGTCCAACCTCCTGAAAGCACTGGCGGTCACTTGCAGCTCTGGCTATGAAACCAAGCTTTTCAGGGCCCTATACGCATGTGCATTTTTGGGGCCTTCCAGGTGTCTGAGTTGGTACCACAGTCCAATTCACCGAGTCAGAACACCAATCTCCAGTTGAGTGATTTCGTCATCTGGCAAGATAGACTGTGTCTTCAGCTGTGAAAATCAAAACAAACCAGTGCGGCCCCCGCTATGATTATGCTGTTTAAGGCCCACCAGGAATATTTGCCCATGGCTGGTAATGAAGGAGTATGTGGCGGTCGTCCAACATTAACAGGGCATTTGTTTGTGCATGGGGATGGAAAAGCTGTTACAAGGCGACAGTTCACGGCTGTCCTAAGAAAAGGTTTATGGATGGCGGAAACCCAACCTCATACAACACCATTCGTTCAGAATTGGAGCAGCCACCGAGGCAGCCAGGTGTGGGTTAAAGAGGAGCAGATAAAAGGGGTCGGCAGGTGGGCTTCAAAAGCATACATGGGGTACATTAGGCCTCAGCAGAACCCAACAGGAAGTGACATTGCAGAACCCAGCACAAGTGGCAATTGAAGTACAGATTGGAAGATTACTCACATGTTTCTATCTTTGTATTGCAGGCACGTCTAGAGCAACCCTCAGATATGGATTGTGGGTCATTCGCGTAAGGGAGGCATACATGAGGGTGAAAACGGCCTTACACCAGACAGCTGGGCATCCCAAGGGTCAAACTGCGATAAAATGGGCAGAAAAGGTGGGATGAAGTGGGGCATTATGCAGAACTATTGTTACATTGGTGTACATAGGCAACCACCGGTAGCGCTGGTTATCCACCTGGGAGGGAACGACTTGGTCACCCTAGGGGCACCGAGATTAATTGGGGATATTAAGAGGGTTTGTCCCACTTAAAACAGATGTTGCTTCACACCATTCTAGCATGGACTAGAATGATACCATGCCAGCAGTGGCATGGGAGGCGAAACGCAGGCCAAGGACAAGGCGCGGAGGTCTGTGAATAGGGAGGTGTCCCATTCGCGCTTCAATGGGAGTGGGTAATCAGGCATTTCCTGATCACGAAATCTGATAAGGGCCTATATAGCTGGATAGGGTTCATTTATCTGATATCGGAATGACATTTCAACAATACTCAATGATTTCTGTGAAACAGTACTGTTTGGAAAGAGTAAAATCCCTTGGACATTAGTGGGAGATATGTGTTGGCACCGTATGTAGTGGCGGTAATTCATGGCTGACCCTGGGTAAGATGGACATAAGAGCTGCGATTGGGTGTCAAGGGGGACAGGCACGACCCTAGGACGGGTATGCCCTGGAAGATCGGGAGATGAGGCACCCAGGCTGGGGCGTGCACCAGACGCTGGGATCCAAGACTCAGAGATGGGGGTGCAGCCCTGATGGGCATGCTCTCGTCAAGGGTCTAGAAGCCTAAATCGGAGTGAGGGAGGGACTGTCTTGGGAAAGGCACGGTCCATAATGGGTCTGTTGGACTAAAGGGCCAGAGTTCCCTCAAACAAGCAGATGAAGGAGCCGGGTTTCAGCAATACATGAATTAGGGCTGTCCAAGGGTCTTTGGGATGGGATATGTAATGTACATATGTTAAAATGTATATATATGATATTTTGTAAAATGCATACATATGTAAATTTGTAATGTACATATTAGGTTTATAAATGTTATGTCCCATGTAATGTATACAACTTTTGATCAAGTGAAAAGAGCTGCGGCCTTTTATACCAAAACAGTGTGGCGTGTTTTTGGTTGAATTGGGAGGTCCGCTTTGGGCAAATAGCTCCACGACCTCTCACCCGGGGGCAGATTGACGGCCCCCAGAGGATGAGGAGCAAGGAGGCCGCCCACCAACAAGGAGGCACCCCGAGCAAAGAGCCCAATCTGAGGATATCCTCGGAGAGGCTGGACCAGACCCTCCCTACAGGGAGGGGCACAGCAGGTACTCTTAAAGAGCTGTCCCAGGGATCTCGCCTCCTGAACAGCTCCTCAGCAAGAAATTTTCCGCCCTTAAACTTTAAGGCCGCAGCAAAAGTTCTGTCACGGCTCTAGTAGAAACCTAGTTGAAATGTATGGACAGCAGGCAGTAATTCATGGCTGACCCTGGGTAAGATGGACATAAGAGCTGCAATTGGGTGTCAGGGGACAGGCACGACCCTAGGATGGGTATGCCCTGGAAGATCGAGATGAAGGCACCCAGGCTGGGGCGTGCACGCAACGCTGGGATCCAAGACTCAGAGATGGGGGTGCGGCCTGATGGGCATGCTCCTCGTCAAGGGTCTAGGAACCCTAAATTCGGGTGGGGAACTGTCTTCTTGGAAAGGCACGGCCTCAATGGGTCTGTTGGACTAAAGGCCAGAGTTCCCCTCAAACAAGCAGATGAAGAGCAGGGGTTTCAGCAATACATGAATTAGGGCTGCCAAAGGGTCTTACGGGATGGGATATGTAATGTACATATGTTAAAATGTATATATATGATATTTTGTAAAGTGCATACATATGTAAATTTGTAATGTACATATTAGGTTTATAAATGTTATGTCCCATGTAATGTATACAACTTTTGATCAAGTAAAAGAGCTACGGCTTTTTTATACCAAAACAGTGTGGTGTGTTTTTGGTTGAATTGGGGTCCGCTTTGGGCAATTCTGAGCATAGACTGTAAGCATTATAATGGATTCAGCAGCAGTATAATGTTCTAAGCAAGTGAGAGACTGTGAGTTGTGTTTTAGGCTGCAACAAACAGGCAATCCTGTAAATAAATACTGTGGCTTTCAGGTGACTTTAAGCATGTGTAAATAGTTGATTTGTGTGCTAATTGTAAAGTCCAAGGAATCAAATGAATGTGCTGAGAAGTATTCAACCAGTGCACTCATTACAGTTTGAGCAGAAGCAACGAGGTCGGATGTGCAGTTTATTGAGTCAGAGACAGATTTTATGTAAGAGGAGATGCCACTGCCATTACAGGGTGGGCAGTAAATGTAAACACAGCAGCAGGGAGCCATTTTAAGAGACTGTTCAGAGTATTGTGAACCAGTAGAAATAACAGACTTTCATGTGTTTAAATTGCAGACATGGCTTTGGGGACATCACCCTACCTGGATCATGCTTGAGCTATGATAGCAGAGCAGGTGGCCAAGCTAATGGAAATAGAGCAAGTTTTCTATGGTGAAGGGTTGCCTCAACATGTTGCAATACCCAACTGCCCTGTGAGGTATGCGTAATGTGTCTCAAGGCTGGAAGTGGTGTGTTTTAATACCTCATTGTTCAGGTTGCCTAGTGAAGTATGGTCTGTCCAAGGTACCACAAATTCATCTGGCTCCCACCTGGACCAAAGTAGGAAACCCTACATGTAACAGCACACAGCATCAGGTTAAACCTGTTGGGGAGGCCCGTGAGAGTGTGGCACAAAGGAAGAAAGTGTGGATTTACTGCAAGGCAGACATCTTGTGATGTTTCCTCACCTGTGTTTCATATGGGCAGCGTGGAGGAAGGATCCGTGGACCCATGGAGAGGGATCCTAGTCCTAGCCTAGTAGGGGAGGATGAAGTTCGAGAAACTTTGGATTGGGAGGTGTCTACCTCCATGTCCAGTGAAGTGGACTGTCTTGGGAGTGAGGACGACTGCTCACTCCTGGGCCCAGGTCCTAAGTGAGGATGAGGAGGATGAGGATATGTATCTTCATGTTGAGGGTCCCAGTGACTGGCCTCAAGCTCTTGCCTTGGAGAAGCCAGGAGAGAAGATGGTGACTCCACTGCTCTGCCTGCAGAGATGGTCGGGACAAGTTCTTTTGTTCTTTAAGTATGTGGCACTGGATGAACCAGGACTGGCCACCCCCCAAGCGTGCCATGGGCCGTGTACTTGTGAAAAGTAGTAAGGAGGAGAGACTGGTTCACAGAAGGGCTGACGCCATATAGGGAGGTCCTTCCTACCTTTCCTCATAAAGTCTGGGAGGAGATTGAGCAGAACAGGCAATCCTGGTTATTGGAAGAAGCACGAAATATCTGCATCCAGGTGCAACCCCTGTGTCAGAGACAGAGTTATCAGTGAAAGACTGAAATTCTGGAAATTGGGCAGGACATTGTTTATGGACACTGCGGGAATGTTGACAAAGCAGGGAATGAGACATTCCACAACATCAACTACAATCCCCAGATGGGGTCATAGTTCTTGCACCTCATCCCGAGTGGTACTACCCTTAATGGTGCCATTCCCCATGAATATGCCCATGCCTACCCCGAGGGAAGCAGATCAGTGACAGCAAAGTGTCTGCCATCCAGCAGTAGCTGCATTCTAGGGTGAAGATGCTGCCTGACTGGTGTTCCAGGATCCAAGGTGCATTCAAGATTCGCCAGCCCTGCAGTGTGCCTTCCTAGTTTCATCACCTGGCCTTCCAAGATGACATCAGCTCAGCTGTTTCCTGATTCATTATCTGGTATGCCAGATGACATCACCCCAGCTGTTTTTTCCCTGTTCCATGGTTCGATTTCCGGGTGACATCTTCCCAGCTGTTTTCTGGAGGACATCTATCCAGCTGTATCCGAATGATGCCGCCAGGGGAGAGTCTTTGGCTGGAGAAGAAGGTGATTTCGTTGTTCGGTCTTAAAGGAACTGGTAAGACCCATCTTTTCTATGTTTAACTGACTTTGAAATACATGTCCTACACCTGGCAGACTTCCAAACTGTTTGAACTGTCCACAAAGACTCTCCCTTTTGGACTACAGTGCTCTTCAGGCCCTGACCTGTTCAAGGACTGTGTTTCAGCAGGCTCTGGCCCAGGAGAGACTCTTTTATGGACCTTGCCTTCAGGCAACAACATTCTATCACTAGTATGGGACATTTAGACCATTCCATCCCCCAAACAAGTGTAGTGTGTATAATGTCAGTGTTTTTCCACTTTTCTATATAATATTTTTGGGAGGGATTGAGAGGTTATAATACTGTGGTATGCAGATTTGGGGTGTTTTGTTTGTGTTTTCTCTTTCAGGTCGTCATGATGAAGAGGAAGAGAAGACCAGAAGAGGATTTGGGAACTCATCAGAGCTCCCTGTGCTTTAGAGTGTTTAGGATATTGTGTAGTTGTTAACATGTGTTAACCATTGTTGTTTTCTTCCACAGGTGTATGTGTGGGAATTAGGAGTTTAATGCTTTCTATAGTATTGTGCTCTGGTGCATTTTTGGTTTGCAGGTACTCTGGGTTGGGGTGAGGTTCCTCTGTGGGTAGTTTGGATAGATAGATTTTCCCTAGAGGGCAAGTGGGATAGACAGGCTGTGGTTCTGACTGACGGAGGGCTACAGCTCTGGTGTATTACGGCATGCTTTGGGCAGTTCTCCCAGAGCCACTGATTCTCCATAGTAAGATCATAGAGTAGGGGCTGGTTGCATCAGCCAATGGCCTCTGGGCCCGTAGTGTTGTCTGCCTGTGCCTGGCACATGGTAGGGAAGAAGGTAGCGCTTACCTCCCCATAGGCAACACATATGGTAGGATGATCTGGTGCGGGTAAGAGAATGACTGCAGACAGTCATTTACATGGCTGAGGTGGGTGGCTAGTTCCACATTTTCTTCAATAATCCTATGCCATATGGGACTTCAAGTACTGGCTGTGTGCCTAATTGAGGGAATTTGCTTGGTGAGTGTTACTGGTGACTAGTCCACAATTTCAACAGTCATCCTATGCTATATGGGAAATTTGGAATTCTGTACCTCAGATGTCTGCATTTACGTGTGTGTAACCCTTGGGGTCCATCTTTGCTTTGTGTGTTCCTACTTTGTTATGGAATAAAGCCACACTCTAGAATCCGTGTGGACATTTATGTTATTGCTTTCTGTGTTAAGTTATGTGGGTACCCCTGTCCAGAAGTGCAAACCTAGCATAGCCCTGAACCAACGTTTTCTCCCGTGGGACCTGGGTTGTGGCCATGGTATGGGTCCCACCAGGTGTGTGCCTTGTAGCTACACTTGGTTTGTGTTTATAATGTCTACTCCATCTGCATATCCCACGTTGTCTGTGGTGGCAATCAATGTAACCCCACCACTCTCTGTTTCCCTAGACTATGAGAGGTGTGCCTGCAGTTAAATAAGGGGCCATGGGGTTACACAAAGATACCCTTTCATCAGAAGCTGACTTATTGATGACCAATGAGCCAGGACTGATCAACCCAAGTGCAAATGTTGAAAGGGCTGAGCCTGTGCCTGCCCCTCCCAGAAAGTCAGGAAGAGCCACAAAGCCTATACTGCACCTTAGGTATGACTCCCCAGGAAGGCCTGTAGACCTTTCAATGAATGTAGTTCACAAAGGGGTGTACATTCTGAAAACTCTCTTCCAAAACTAGGCTATTCTGCTACCTCAAAACTAATAGTTAAGTCCTCCAATCAATATAATAATGCCTTTGCCCCAGGTAGCCCAAGCTTAGCTGATAGAGTCAGGCCCCAAGCCATGTGGGTTGAGTGTGCAGGAGGCAGTACAAACAAGGGTTGTACGAATAATGTGTTTAACTACTTGAACCTGTTAATGAAAAGTAACATGTTCTTATAAAGTGTTCATTGCCTAATGCAAAGAAGTATAGCAATACTGTTGATATAGCTAATTTATTTTCACTGATGCATCAGAATTTATTTTATGATATACAGAACCAATAAAACATGCATGTATTTACATATAATGTTTCCTATGTAGGACTGTGTAGTATATGTTGACTTGATGCAGACACCAAGTTTTTCCAGACAGGAAGAGTGTAATCCCCCTACCAATTTGGGGTTTACCTTAAATGTCTTCCTGGGCTTCTCAATGCCCACTATCAGGCTGGTGTCCTGTTCAAGCTTGTAATTCTGTTTATTTATATTAGAGTGCCATATAAGCCTCCGCCTGTCCCTTTGAGAGGCTAGCTGATCTATGCTATGTAATGGTCTGAGTTGGGTCCAAACAATTTTTGGCTTGTGATTGGCCAGGCACTGCTTCAATTTGCTCCATTTGCAGTCACTACTTATGCAGATGGAGCTTACTTAGAACTGTGCTTATTTACTGTTTATATGCATTGTTATATTTGAAGTAGAGGTTTGTCCAACCTGCTTTATTTGCAGCTTGTGCCTTTGAATGGGAGTCACCATGTTAGGTCCGGGACTTCCAGTAATTCAACCAATAGAACCACTGAGGACCTAAAAGGGATCTGAACCCCAGTGTCTAGTGGGAAGGAAAATCTGTAGTTTTGTAGTTTTTAGGTTGGCGCCAAATTGGCGTGGAGGGACAACCCTGACTGTGACTGACAACTCTGTCAGCCAAAGTGCTGGATTTACAAGGAAATGCCCAGTGTGCCAAGAGACAGTGGATCAGTCAGAGTTGGAGGTTGAAGTGTGAGCGGCTCGAGCCTGAGCAGCTGCTTCCTGAAGGAGGTGAGAGAGAAATCGTCGGGAAGAGCCCGCCTCCTTGCCACGTTCTCCTGCTTGGAACTGCCTGATTGCAGAAGTTGGATTTGTTTGATTCCAGCATGGAACTGCAGCAGAAAGAGAAGAAGTTTATCAGTGCTACTTGCGATTTGAACCAAAGATTTGCTCCTGAAGCAATCGGCCCAGCAGTGTGTGAAGTTGGATAAAGGTCTGCTCAGCGAAATTGCTGAACTGGTGACCAGATTGGGTTTTAGTGGACTGAGCCAAGTGGCTCGGATTACAAATAATCTGGTTGTTTTGCATATTAACTGTTTTTCTTTCCACCAAGGGCCCCAACGTCAGCTGCAACGCCGGCCACCCCTGGTAACACCTCTGGCTAGCCAGACGTTCTATCCTGGGTACCCACTGTTTGTGACTGTCAGTTTGGGACTAACAGTGCATGCCAAAACTGAGTCAAATCAGATTGCTACTAATTTGACTAGATTCCGCCCTTCCTTGTTCACTGCCCCTAAATAAACCTGATTGTCTTTTTCATGTTTAACCTGGCTAGTGTGCATATTATTAGTTGGGTTACAGTGTTGACAGTGTAGATCTGTTATTAACCTTATTTTACAGGGGATCCCCAGGAAAATTGCTGCAAGTCAACCCTGGTGGTAAGTGCAAAGGGTGTATGCATCTTAGTACTGTTTTCACTGACTGTAAAGTTACTGCTGTGTCAGGTACTGAGTCACTAGGAGGGCTGTGGATGGTTATAGCTTCCCAGAGGGCTATAGCAGAGTAGATAAACATCCTTAATACCATTACTCTGGGTAGAGGTACCTTATTAGTGAACTCAGGCCCCTCAACCTGTGCATAGCCATACAGACAAGGGTAGTACCCCTTGGAATAACGCCGTCTAGGGGTTACACCACTCCACCACCGCCTTCCTCTTATGGCTCACTGACTCCATACTCACCAACATGGATCAGGACACATTGCCTCCACCATATTTGTCGATCTGGCAAAAGCCTTCAACATGGTATCCCACCCTCCCTCCTCCAAAAACTCACTGCTGCTGGGTTAACCTCCCTAGTCACAGTGTGGTTTCAATCCTACCTATCAGGCAGGTCTCAGTCGGTCAAGACTGACTCCTTCCTTCCCTCCGCTTCCCATCACCACTGGTGTCCCACAGAGCTCAATACTTGGCCTATTATTTTCTCTTCCTCTACTATCTCCTTACTACCTGTTCCACTACCCAAATCCACATGTATGTGGATCCACACCATCCTTTACATGTCTAGTACTTCACACACTGATGCGGAGGCAAGACTGCAACTTGATTTCAATAAGGTCCAGCAATGGTTCCAGTCCAACCAGCTGTTCTTCCTGAACACCAAAGATAGTCTCCATGTCCTTGATTGCTAGGCAGAGATTATCTAAACTCAAATCCCACTTGCCTTCCACACCCTGGACAGTACTCCTGAAAAATGTCACGACCTTTAGCTACCTTAGGGTCTGGTTAGACCACCATTTGGACTTTTCAGCACACATGAATGCAATCCAAAAGAACCTATACTCCAAACCTGGTGCTTTATACAGGAACAAGATTGCATTCCTTAAACTGCCTTCCATGCAATTGTGCAGAAAATGATCCTCCCCACCTTTGACTATGCAGATATAGTCTACAGTGCTGTCCCAAAACTACCCAGGCTAGGCTGGATACCTTCTTTAACGTCTGTCATTTTGTTCTATCCTACCTCCTCAGTACTCACCACTGTGACCCATACAAAGCCCTGTACCTTCCATCCTTAGAGTCCAAATGGCTATTCCATACTGCCACCTTCCTGGCCAAATTCTGGACTGGTAAACTTCCTCCTATCTTTCTTCTTCCATATGCACTTCTTCCCAACGCACCTTCTCTCTGTAACACTGACCTATGTTCCTTTGTAATCCTTCACCGTACCACCATCACTGTCCAGTCCGCCTTCTCTTTCTGGTGTCCTAAACTGTGAAATGCTTTCCATCCCACATCCACAATGCCACCTTACTCACCTCTCTGTCCTTACTCCTACGTGACTACTCAACCCCTACTTGCTCATGCCAAACCCACCAAACTCTCACCTTACATTGCCCCTCTTCTCCCCCAATCCCTCAACCCCTGGATTTGGCCTCCCAGGTCATGTCCCCAGTGGGCTACCCACTAGCCCTCAGCAACCTGTTTGTCCTTCTACTTGCTTCTACCAAGTATTCTTTACGCACTGTATCAATGCGAAATACCCATGATGTAATACTCTATAATTTTGGATTTATTTGTTGTATTGTATTTGGCTGCTATGTTTACTGTATTTTTGGCTATTATGTATACTGTTCTGTATTTGTTCTTCATGTACTATCTACTTGTACTACTCCACTTCCATTTCTCCCCGGTGCATCTGGCAAACGAGCTACACTGCTCAGTATGCCTTCCTGGTGAAAACACTTGAATAAATAAATAAAATAAAAATAAAACTACAACCTGATTGGCTAATTCCATGGCATCATTAGCATAACTCCACCTCTGGGGCAGCTGAACACAGCTGGCATAACTGCACTAGTCAAGTGTAACCCACAGGGTGCTATCCTAAGGGCTACTACCCCTGCCTGCCCTAACTGTGACAGGGTGAGGGGCCCAGATCCGCTAGTGCCTCACCCAGAGGTCGAGGTTGACTTGGTCACAGCCCTCTGGGTTGCTGCAAACCCTTTCTTCCCACTAGTGGCCCACACAGTTCAGTTTCAGTGTCCTTACCATGTGCACTTACACCCCTGGCTCAGACCAATCAGCTCATTCAGGGACCCCTGAAAAGTAAGATACAGTTACACCATATTCACTGTGCAGTATTTCACCATTAATACACAAACTAACCAGTGTACTTTTGCAAAACAAGCAATCTGATTTATTTATGGGGCGATAACAAGGACCAGGGGAATCAGGTTGATTAGCTTACCACTACAAATTATGAGAATCTACCTATGGCTTTGTGCACAGGCTAACCTATTAGTTACTGTCTATGGGTACCCAAGCCCTAAAGGCTAGTTCCTTGATGCAGCTGGTTGGGGCCCCTAACACAGATGAGCATTTAATTCCTCACAAGGATTTGATGGAGCCAGCAGGCTCAGTTAGTGTAGTCAGCAAAGCAACCAGTAAATCTTGCCTTGCTAGGAACATTTAACAGGGAGCCACCCTGATTCAGTACCCACAACTCAAAAGGAAAAGCGCTCTCACATCACTCGCAGGGCTGAGCCTGAACTTCAGATACTTCTCACACATTTACATGAAAAGCAACAGAGGGGTACCATACCAGGCAGCTGCTCCATTGTCTTGACCCGACCCACAGCAAATTGGGAGTCTCCCGTAGCCACTTTCCTGACAGACCGAAAAGTGACTCAGCAGATTGTCCAGTCCTCTGCAGGGTGAGCCTGGTAGGTAGCTGTGCTTTTACACAGCCTTCTCTGATCACCGCCTCGCGGATTCAGTCTGAAGCTCACTGGCTAATCAAACGGCTGACTCTGGCCTCTCCGCTTTCTGCGCTGAAACTCAACGGTGCAGGAGCCCAGAGCTCCTTCCCTGCTCACAGCCACAGCGCCTCCTGCCCCTTGACAGCATGGGGCCATCCTCTCTGCTCGGCGCCACCCGATCCCATTGGCTGGCTACAGATGCCATTCACTTAGTCTTGCTCTCAGTGATACGAAAAGGTGCCATGGTCCAGCCTTCACTTCCCACAGTCACTAGCTATATCCTCATTGGCCCGTCAGCTCCCTAGAGAGTCCTCATGATCTGATTGGTCCACTTCAGTAGTTCAGGACCAAAATGATGGGGCATAACAGAAACAGTCCAGGCTGCAAGAAAACAGGTTAGAACAAACTGCATCTTTATTATCACTCTAAACAATTCCCAGCAAGTAGTTACATCTCTATAACGTGCTCCTCTCTGCGCAATCAGCAACAGCAGAAACAGAGCGCTTAGGCAGCAGGTTGAGCGGGACTCGAGCAGGAAACACACAGGCCCCCAATCGGATTAATAATGATAGCAAGCAGACAGCCCTTAAAGGGACAGTACGCAGAGGCTCTAAAAGCCCACAGCATTGCCATTTAAAACTGCTTTAAAGTCGAACACCTCCAGGCTCTGAGCAACTAGACAAGCTTTTGGAAGACTTTTGGGAACCCCCATTTGCAGGAGGTTACACCTTCCTGGCCTGGAAAGAACTTTGCATCCTAGCAAGTAGTTACCTTAAATCACTTTAAGGCAGAGCAGTTTAAATTGACAGCACATTAGACCTCTTGTTACATACATTGGCACTGTATTCACAGTTTACTATTGTTTATGCAATATTACACCCACAGACAACCTTTCTCTTTTAAATCAGGTCATTATTTCCTGCCCATGACACCTGGAAAGAGGGCCCTTCCTATCAGCTACTGGCGGGCTAACTGGGACAGGGGTACCATACTCATAGGGCAATACTAACAGTCTGGAGCCATTTCCCAAAGCTAACTTGGGCAAGGAGCTGGGGACACATACACCCCTTTATGAACTACATTTAAAGGCAGGTCCACCGGCTGACCCAGGGACTCATAACTCAACTCTTACTACAGGCCGTACTTCTCGGCCAGTGCGCCTAGGGGTCTCAGAAAAACTGCTACAGGCCCGATTCCATTTCAGCCTCACTTATGGTAGTAGGGAAACTCCATAGGGAAGGAGACCCAGGGCCCCTAGCACCTTCGAGAACAGGGCCTCTATTTCAGAACCCACACTGCTTGGCTCAGCTGGGGACATTTTGGGTACTGGCAAGGAACCATCAGGGCAATCAAAATAGTCTTCAGGTTCTGGCATATCACTGGCTTGCTCCCCACATCACTTCCTTCTTCTGATAAGTCAGATAGTTCAGCCAGGCCAGACAGTTCAGCCAGGCTCAAGGATCCCACCTTTGGCCTGGATGCCACTCATGTCATCCTCTGGGAGCACTGGCTCCAGAGACAAAGCTGGGGGCTCAGACAGTCCAGGAAGCCCAGCTTTGTCTCCAGAGTTAATTAGGGATTGCCCCTAAACAGTTGGATCAGTTCATAAGAGGGATAGTATTCAATATTATTCTCACTGTCCTCGGACACAGACTGACGATCATCTTCATCAGAGGGGTTGGAGAAGGCCTTTTAGTTTGCTTGCTGAAGAATCAAGTGGGCTGGATTCTTTCTTGGCAGCAGCTCTAGTCACAGGCCTGGGGGCATGAGAGGTTTAGCTTCTATCAAAATTTGCCCGATTGGCAACAGATGATTTCTGTGTATAGTTTTCACATCTTTTGAATTGTTTGCAGGCCGCACTTTAATACAGGTAAATCTGCCAGTTTTCCCACAACAATATGAGGGAAGTGATGCCATCTGTCAGCAATCTTATGTTTGCCATGCAGTCCCAAATTCCTCAATAGCACTCTATCCCCTTCTCTCAGTTCCATTGCTTTCACTTTCTTATCATACCGCTCCTTATTGGCCAGGTTTCGCTTAGCAGCCATGGTCTGGGCCAGCCGTAAGCATGATTGAGTTGGGCCTTCAATTTTGCACATACTGTAGATGATTGTCTGCTTGAACCCCATCAGAGAAACCAAACATACATCCACTGGCAGTCTAGCTGCTCACCCAAACATCAATCGTCACGGGAAAATCCAGTGGCATCACTTTTGGTGCAGTTATAGCGTGTACCAGAGTGCTAATCTGCTGGCTCCATCTAGGCTTGTCTTTAGGTTGCAGTGTGCCCAACATATCAAGCAATGTGCGGTTAAACCTTTCAGGTTGAGGATCCTCCTGGGGTGGTACGGGTGGTTCTTGACTTTTGCACCCCGCATAGGATCATGCGGCTCTCAAAATCTCTTCCTGGTCAGAATGAATCCATTGAGGTGCTCCATAGTGGACAAAGAAATTTTCCACAAGTACTTTAGCCACCGTGGTTGCTTTTTGATCTTTAGTGGAAAGCCTGTGCATACCGGTAAAATGATCAGTGACTACCAATATGTTGCTGATGTTTTTCAGATCTGGTTTTAGACTCAGGAAATCAATGCAGACCAGTTCCATAGGGGCACTAGTAGTGATATTAACCAGGGAGCAGCCCTCTGAGGCAGGGTCTTTCTTTGTAACATCGGCTACAGGTCCTGATATACTGCTCCACATCAGCACCCATTTTGGGCCAATAAATTGGGACCGTACTCAAGTCAAGGGTTCGGTCTATGCCGAGGTGTCCCACGTGATTGTGCAGGGACCTCAACACCAATTCTCTAAAAGCAGTGGGCAACACCAGTTGTTGTTTGTCTACCTGGCCCTCTTTGTCCACTGTCTCCTGTATAGTAGTCAGTTAATCAGTTTTAACTTTGAACCTTCTTTGTATAACAAGGCAGTTCTTAAGTCAATGGAACGCAGTTTGGGCAATCTCTCTCCTGGCTTGCAGGGCCTCCAAGGCGGTTTTTATCATGGGGTCTGGATTGAGCCGTTGGAGGCTGTCATTGTTGAATTGGGGCAATGCACTAGTGTCTAATGCAGAAAAATGACAGTAAGCAGCAGGTATGCATTTCTCGGATGACCCCAAACAATCTACTATGCAGTCCACAGCATCAGGAGACACCTGTTCCTCCTTGTCAAATTTTTGGCAAAGGGCTCTTATGTCAGGTTCTGACAACCTGACCCAGTCAGTTTGGGGCACAGGCCTCCGAGAGAGAGCATCCGCATGTATATGGTTTAGCCTGCTCTGTATTCAACAGTGTAGTCGTAGATGGCCAATGCAGAGAGCCACCTATGGCCAGTGGCATCCAACTTGGCTGAGGTCTGCACATATGTCAGAGGATTGTTATCAGTCTTTACCAATATCTTGGCACCGTACAAGTAGTCATGAAATTGATCAACAATGGCCCACTTCAGGGCCAGGAACTCTAATTTGTGCACTGGATAGTTTTTCTGAGGAGACAGACTTGCTGGCGAAAGCTACAGGTCTTAGCCCATTTGGGTGCTCCTGATATAAGGCAACCTCAATCCCTGTAGACTGGCCAGTGTGAGAACATATGGCTTACCGGTCAGCATAGGCCAGCACTGGGGCATGGGTAAGTTGGATATAATATCATAGAAAGCTTCTCACACTCAGTAGTCCAGCGGTTTCCCGAACATCATTCGGACGAAAATACTTTTTCTCCATCTCAGAGACAACTTTCTTATACTTTTGTGGGTGGGAGGGTACCTTGAGTAAGGTTGAGAGGGGTGGATCACTCGAGAATAGTCTTTGATAAACCTCTATAATATCCACAAAACCCCAGGAACCGTTGCAGTTCTTTCAAGTTCTTTGGCTGAGGCCAAGTAGTCAAACCTCCAGCTTGCTGGGGTCAGTCTCGATGCCTTCAGTGGATACTATGTGGCCCACATACTTCACAGAAGTTTGAAAGAATTGGCACTTGTCTATAGATAACTTAAGACCAAATCCTCCAACCGATCCAGGACCTTGAACAATCAACGCTCATGTTCTTCCAACGAGCTGCCAGATACTGTGCTATCATCCAAGTAAACCAAGCACTCGAGCTATCCTCGCCATGGAAGACCTGTTCAGAAGAAGGTGTAATCCAGAGATGGACTTTTTGCATCCCTGTTCAATGCAAAACTGCTGTGTTTCTGCTCGCTAGATGCAGGAACTGGAGTTTTTCTGGTGAGACGCTGCTATTCTCTCCTGGAAGGGAGGAACTCACTTGAAGGGCAGCTCTTGCAGCAGGTTATGCCATTAGTACTGAAGCTGGCAGGCACCAGGACCCCACTGAAATATTTCCAGCTAGCAGTCTACAGTGGGGACCGCTCCCATCATCGCCAGTAGTATAAAAGGGGTGGTCCCCCAGCCCTACCCAGTTATTTTCCAGCCATCGACCCTTGCACATCAGCTCCACGGATGACTTTGCTAGTCAACTGCCATTTCTAACGCATTTATTAGCATGTTCTTATTTTCAACAAATAAGTTAGTTTTTTCCTCTGCATGTCTTCTTCCTATCTTCCTACATCAAGCGGCGTCAGTCCAAGTGTGCCTCACGGCAAGCAAATGCCTTCATAAGATGGCCATTCATCCTGCCTCTTCTATCTGGGCTCAGAGCACAACACTGAGGCCTGCCAGCATTGCATGAAGTTCAACAATAGGACCAGGATTCGCCACCAGAAAGCCCTCAAACCCTTCTTGCTAGAAAACAATTGGCTGTCATGCAGAAGGAGGTCCAGGAAAAGTTCTTCATCTTCCCTGTTTCAGGGGCTTCAAAGTCTTCAGCTCAGTGCAAGGATAAGAAGTCATCGGGAAGCACCACCATAAGGAGGAAGCATAAGGACAAGTCCTCCTTGCACTCCTGTTCCGGTCCCCACACAAGTCTGGCACGGTTCTGGGTCCTCCTCCCGCAGGAAATTGGACTGGCTCCCCAGGCAGCCCTCTTTCCTTCTGGGCTACTAGTGGTTAGGCCTCTCCGCTCTTGTTCTGACGCCAGGCGGAGACTCTTCTGGGTCCGGGACTTCATCCTGCCTTCAGCCCCTGAAGTTTAGGCTGTTTTCCCAGAATTTGGGCACTCAGCCAGGTGGCTCAGCCAGCTCTTCCTCAGGCGGCGGGTCTTTACCTGTCATCCGACTGGCCATGGTGTCTGCCAAGTCAGCTGCAGACTCCAGAGCTGACTCCCTGAACGATGCCAGGGCTTGCGCCCACCTCCCTTGGGAGAGTGACGCCTGTCCTCCCTCGAACTCAGCTCCCCGACTGGCCTATTCTAAGTTGACACAGGATGCTACTCGACCAGCACATGCCCATCTTTTGACGCCGGGCTTCCCCAGCATCCATTCTGGGATCTCCCAGCCGTCATCGCCAAACCCTGTACATCGCCATCGAATGCTAATGTTTCTCCTGTTGATGCCAGAGGGACCATTATCTGACCAGCTGACTGCACCAGATAACTGTACTCTGAGACAGCCGACACCAGTTACCCCTTTACTCCACAGGGGCTATTGATGCCCGTCCATTGGCTCCTCTGATGCCAGGTGTTCTCCTGAGCCTAGAATCCTACTATCAGATGTTAAGGAGTTTTTCTCATCTAGGTGGAACATGATTAAGGCGATCTTCTCCCACAGAAGCCTTCTTCACCCTCTGCTAAGGTGCCTGCAACTCAGAGGTTCCCACTAAAGGCCCTTTCCTGAACCTAGGGAGCCTACTTTCCAGCCTAGGGAACCAACCCACAGCCAGATAGCTGGGGCAGAGGTTGGTCTGGCCATAAAAGTAGGAAGCGCCATTCCTCCTCCAGGTCATCAGATAGACACAGACGCTGCTCTGGAGGATGCCAGTCCTGGCATTCCTCCTCCAGGTCCTCTTCTTCAGAGGATTCCAGCCACAGCTCTTCCTCCTCTTCTAGATATAACCGCTTAGGTGGCGCTATCCCAAGGGCTACTACCCCTGCCTGCTTGGCTACTGACAGGTTGAGGGCCTAGGGTTCTATGACAGGTGCCTCCACCCAGAGGTCAGGGTTGGTAGTGGTTAAACTAGCTCGGGCACAGCCCTCTGGAACACTGTGCCCCCCTTGTCCCCACACACAGTACGTGGAATTACCTTCCCAATACCCCACATATGAACATGTTTTATACATATAGATACCACGCACCGAGACGGATTCTGCAGCACGCCCTGAGGACCCCCTAAAACAAGGTTAAACAACATATACAACACAAATTGCAATGCTGGTTCTATATGTACTGACACCCCAGACAGTATAAAGTTCAATAACAACAAATCTGTTTTATTTAGGGACAATAACATAGGAGGGGCAATCAGGTTGATTTAGTTTAGTAAAGTTCAAATCACAGTACTGTGCATGCATATAAGGTCCAAAAGTCACACTCTGGGTACCCAGGATTGGTGGGGGGCTAGCCAGGTCCATTGCCCGGGTTGGCTGGCTGGCAGATGGATGGGGCCCTGTAGGGAAAAATATATGCACAACACACACTTGAAATCTGGAGCCGGATGGCTCAGTCCGTAGAAAGAAAACACACAGAAATCAGTTGACACACTTTGATTAAAGGAAAGGTGCAGGGGGATTCCTGATTTGTACTCACAATACCCCAAGCAGAGAACCTGATGGAAGTGGTTGTTCTGGATTGCCAGAAGAGCAGGGTATGGAGATGAGACCCTCGTGACAGGGCCCAACTGATTTGCATAGCAGACGGATTCAGTCCGATTAAATCGAGTTCAGCTTCAACTCAGCTCACAACTCACAGTAAAAGGGAAATAGAACTGCGATATCCCAAAAGCCCTAGGTACATTTATATGTAAAGGAAACTACTATACCAGGCAGCTGCTTCTTGATCCCGATTGCAAACACTGCAAATTACCCAGGAGCACGCTCAGCGCCAGCAGTCCTGACAGGCCATCGCCTCTTCAGCACAACTTCGGCCTCTTCAGGTTGCCTGGTTTCTCACTTCTGACGTCCTTTCTCCTTCCTGACATGCCTCGGATTCAGTCCTAACTAGCACTCATAATGGCTGCAGACTGACTTTAGGGCCTCCCATGTGCTTCCTACGTGAACTACACACCGCAGCAAGAGCAGAGCTCCTTCTTTCTTCACTGTCACTACCGAACTGGCTTGCCAGCAACAGTACAGGCATTTCCTTTGGTTCCCTCAAGTTCGGTTGGCTGGTTTGGCTGGCAATCACAGTAGGGCTCCCTCTGTTGGTGCAAAGGTGCTAAGTCTAAACTATATTTCCCAGAGGCACTGGCTATATATTCCCTTTGTAGCAGGCTCCAGGTGAGAGTCCAAGTTCTGGTTGGCTCAAGCAGTCTCCATTTTAGGGCTCCCTAAACCCAACTGTCCCAGCTCAGCAGTTCAGGTCCAAAATGGAGGGCAAACACACAAAGTCCCAGCTGCAAGAAAGGCAGGTTAGACAAACTGCAATTTTACTAACACTCTAAATAATTTCAGGCAAACAATTACATCTTTCAATTAGGCTCCTCTGCGCTCTTAGTGACTACAGACATGGGAGCATAAGACGGCAGCTCAGGCGGATTCGAGCATTAAATACGCATCCCCATTCAAACTAATTTAGCCTGCGAGCAGGCAGCCTTAAAGAGACAGTACCAGAGGCTCTAAAAGCACTCCAGAGCCCACATTAAAACGGCATTATGCTGGACACCAACTAAGCAGGGAGCACTTAGCCAAGCTCTGGGAAGGCTTTTAGGAACCCCGCTTGTAGGGGGTTACACCGCCTTCCCTTTAGGGGGTGCTTCTTGCCTCTGGACACTAAGGACTCCCCAGGTCCCCACCTGATGATCCATCTTTTGTGGACTTTATGGGCATATCCAACCCAATTTGGGATGGGAAACATAAGATCTGGATCCTGAAAGGCATTGTCTGGCCAAATACTTCCGCAAAAGGATCCTAAGCCCATTGTAGTACCACCCTTGGCTGACACCTTTCAGGATGTCACCAGGATTGCCTGGAAGAACCCTTCTACTTCCTTGGCGGTGCTCAAGAAATTCAGTCGTCTTTACCCGGCCCCCAGGAATGAACCCTTATTAGGAGAACAACCTCTGGCAGATTCCATGGTGATCACAGCTGCTCACGATAGGTCCAAATAGCCCAGGCACCTGAGCACCCAACTTCCTGACTGTGAATCAAAGCAATTGGACCAATTTAGGCAAGAAGGTGTATGCCTTACCACATGTACTATTCATTCCTTAATTTCTTAACGCATATGGTGCAATACCAGAACCCCTTTGGGAGCAGGGTTTGGAACTTGTTCAGGCCCTTACCAGACATGCCTCAGGAAGGCAGAGCTGCTCAACCTTTTGAAGTTGGGGGTGAACATCAGCACCCATGTCTACGCTTTCTCCTACAACTCTGTTGACACTGCCGCCAGGGTTGTAGCTGCAGGCGCCTGCATCAGATGTCATTCCTGGCTCCAGGTCTTGGGGTTCTCCACAGATGTCCAGGCAGGCATTATGGATGCCCCTTCAAAGGCCTGGTCCTTTTGGCAAGGAGTCAGAGAAACTCATTACTCATCTCCAGGACTCAGGAAAGGGCTATTCGGTTGGTGCACACAATGTACTGGTCCAACCAGAGGCAAATCAGGTAACAGTCCTTTCACCATTCCTCTGGACAACAACCCAGAGGACCACAGCAGCAAGGTGCCTTTAAATGAAAGGCCACCTCTCAGAACCCAGGGGAGCTGCTCCTAGAGCCATCAGCTCCTCCCGATCTCTCTGCCTACCCCCAGTGCCTCTGCCTGACTCCTTGCCTGACCCCCCCCAGCCAGATCCTGGGGGAGGCAGTGAGGGTTGTTTTCCCTTCTATCTAGAGGGACGAACCAGGATAACTTGATCAGTGGGTCCTGCAATTAATTGAGAAGGGGGACACACCTAGAATTCCTAGAGCTGCCACTGGACAACCCTCCCCTGCCCTCCCGCTGTTCCCATCACATACCCTCATCCAGGAGGAAATCCAGATGCTTCTACACAAACAGGCCATAAAACCAGTTCCAGCGGCCCAATGAGGGAATGGCTACTATTCCCACTTTTCTTGGTTCCCAAGAAGACAGGGATCTGTGCCCCATCCTGGATTTCAGCAATCTGAACAAATATGTGGAATACAGTAGATTCAGGATGGTTACCCTTCCAGGCCTGTTTCCCCTTCTCCATCAAGGGGATTGGCTTTGCTCTCTGGACATGCAGGATGCGTGCCTTCACATCCTGATCTCCCAACCCTACAGAAGGTTTTGCGGTTCCTTTTCAAGAAACCATTATCAGTTCTGAGCTATGCCATTCAGTCTGTCCTCGGATCTTAAAAAGTGCCTTGCAGGGCCAGCCCACGGAGCAGAGGCAGGGCATGTGTCTGCAATGCCAACAACAACCTGGGTTCAGAAATGGACTCGGGACATCAGAGGGCAGCCAGGGGAGAAGGACTGAGCATCCTAGAGACTGCTCTCCTTCTCTGGAGGAGGAGTATAGTGTCCAGCACACCATGGACCTCTGGCAGAGGCTGGGGGATCCATTTGTGCCAGCACCATCACCTGAGGGTGGGGCAGGCGCGGGTTATCATGCACATTCCACTCCAGATACTGCTGCACCATAAAAATTCCGGACCCCAAGCATGATGCGCCCTGTTCCACTGCCTCCCGCTGCCAGCAGTGTCCATCAGGAGGCCGGCTCCATGGCCCCACCCTGGGGGTAAGCCAGAGAATGCCCGATGGACCATGGGAGGCGCCACCCAGTGGCCCCAACCAGGGGTAAGCCTGCCCATGGGGGCAGCACATGGGTGAGGCTGAGCTCCTTCGGGAGGAGGGCCAGACTACAAAAAGGAAAATAAAATATATAAAATAAAATGCCTTGTGGTGGTGGTGGTGGTGGTGGCAGCAGCTTTAAGGAGGAAAGGTCACTATGTCTTTTCCTACCTGGACGATTGGCTTCTCACAGCCCCCACCAGAGGACAGCTGTTATACACCATGGAAGACTCTTTACTTTGTTCCACAACCTGGGATCACCCTAAACCTTCTGAAGTCCTCCCTGGCCAAGCCAATGGCTCCAGTTCATCAGGGCAGTCCTGGACACCATCCAAGACAAAGCCTTTCTGCCTGCAGACAGGCAAGGCAAGGCAAATTTTATTTAAAAGACGCCATCCCGGAGGCTCTGGGTGCCATACAACAATCAAAATAAATACAAAACAACATAATAATAAACATTTATATACAATATTCCAAACAGTTAAAACAGAATTTACTACCTCGACAGCAACTGAATTCAGAATAGGTAGAAACTAAATTAAACATCCATTTCTAAAAGACAGGTAGGGACTATAAAACGTAGTCTGGGAAGACCTGATTATAAAAGAAGGCCTTGAGGTGGGCCTTAAATACCTCCACAGAAGGGCCTACCAGACAGCTAAAGAAAGCAAATTCCACAGGACGGGGTGGCAACACTAAATGCTCTGTCACCAGCAGTTTTAACCTCATCCTAGGAATCATGAGGAGGCCCCTAGAGGAGGAGGCGGAGGGAGCGGACCAAGACAGCAGGTGTAAGAAGGTCCTTCAGGTAGCCAGGGCTCTGGCCAGATAGGGCCTTAAAGGTGAGCAAACCTACCTTAAAGAGGACCCTCCACCTAACCGGCAGCCAGTGCAGTTGACACAGCACTGGAGTGATGTGACAATACTTAGGCTGTCCTGTCAACAGCCTCACTGCCGTGTTCAGCACCAGCTGCAGTTGGTGCAGGGTACCCCAGAGACCCCCAAGATAGAGTGCATTACAGCAGTCAAGCCTAGACGTCACAAAGGCATGCACCAAAGTGGGGAGGTCCAGTGGCGGAACTAAGGGCTTTATCCTGGTGATATTCTTCAGATGATAAAACTTGTACAGACAATGGACGCCATCTGAAACTCAAGTGTCAATCTGCTGTCAAGAATAATGCCAAGGTCATGCACCCTAGAGGAGGCCTTCAATGGTACAGAGCCAAGACAAAGACCTGTCTCTGCACCAGAGACCAACCTATCATGCTCTCTGTCTGACCCACCACCAGTACCTTCATCTTACTGGGGTTCAGTTGCAACCAGCTGGAGGCCATCCAGTCATTGATCTCAGCAAGGCAGCTGTTAAGCACTTCCACTGCGTAAGATGTTCCAGGGGCAAGGAAAGATACATCTGGGTATCATCAGCATAGCAGTGAAAATCCAGACTGTACTTACTAATGAGCTCTCCCAGGGCAGCATATATCATGGCAAACAACATCGACAAGACAGGGCGGAATGCCTCCAAACTCTCGCTCAGATGGTATCCTTGTCTCACCTGGTTCCAACGAGGGTCATCCTCAGGCTTTTAGGACACATGGCAGCAGCTACTAATAGTTCCTTTGGCAAGGCTGCACATGAGAGTGACCCAATGGACCTTGTGAGTCCAATGGGATCAATGCACAGATGACTTAGATCAGCCCGTGAGTCTCTTGGAGCCAGTTCAGTAGACCCTCCAGTGGTGGCTCAATTCCCCACCTTTCCAGGGAATGCTATTCCACGGGACGCCTCCTCTCCAGTCTTTGACTGCAGATGCTTTGGGTCAGGGCTGGGAGCCCACCTTGCAAGCCGCTGGACTCAGGGAACGTGGTCGGCACTGGAGAAACCCTCCACATCAATGTGTTAGACATGAGGGTGATCCTCTGTGCCCTGCAGGCTTTTCAGGCAGATCTAACCCCAGGCAACTTTCTTATCCAGATAGACAATATGTTGGTGGTTTTACATCACAAGCGGGGAACTCATTCGTATCTCCTCTGCAGGAAGCTATAAGGGTTTGGTACTGGGCCATCGAGCACCATCTGGAACTCTCTGCCGTGCATGTTCCAGGCATCAAAACACCTTGGCCAACAGCCTAAGCTGGTCCCGTCTAAGGCTCATGAGTGGGAGCTTCTGCAATCAGTAGCAGAAGATTTGTTCAAAAGATGGGGTCATCCCGAGTTGGGCCTCTTCGCATCCCACTGAATGCCAAACTGCCCAGTTTCTGCTTGCTAGATCCAGGGCCTGGTGTTTTCTGGCAAGACATGTTGTCCTTTGCTGGACAGGAAGATTCTCTATATGTGTCCTCCCTTTCTGCTGATCCAGAGAGTTCTTCTCAAATTGCAGTCAAAGAGAGCGGACAGACTTCCAGTGACGCATCGGCAACATGGAAGCCTAGTCAGAGAGCTTCCTATCTCTGAATCCATAAATTGATTTCCACTCAGCTGAACTCCAACTAATTTTGATAAAAGTGGATAAAATAAATCATGGAAATACATCTAGAAGGAAGTCCGTCCAAAACTCTAAGAAAAGCGGGATCACTTGAGATTGAGCCCAGCAAGCACAGCCATGAGCAGGAGAGAATCTCCGCTAAGCGAGGTTGGTGGCGACACAGAAACTGAAATGGAGAATCTCTCTAGGTCGAGATTTGAGACACTTCTGGTGGAAATCAAGCAATTCCGAGGTGAAACAAAGCTCAATTCAGTAAACTACACACTGATCTAACTAAGCTAGAGTCCAGAGTTACAGGAGCGGAAGATCGAGTGTCGACAGCGGAGGATGACTTACAGCAGATTTCAAGGGCAGTGGAATACCTTTATACAGCAGAATGAAAGTATCTCAGCAAATGTTTGGATTTAGAGGCACTCTCCTAAGAGATAACATCAGGATCTATGGCCTCCCAGAATCAGCTGAGGTTGGGGAAATGGCGATTTTATCAAAGATCTGCTAAGGCACTTTATTGGACTTACCACAGCCGTTCACGTTTAAGATTGAGAGAGCACACAGAGCGCTCGTGCCTAAGCCAACCTCCCCACAGCCAGGCCATGCTCAGTAATTGTAAAATTTTCAAGTTTCAAGGATAAAGAAAAGATATTATGAGCAGCATGGAAGCAGGGACAAGTGATATACAATGGGGCCAGGCTTATCTTTGATCAAGATTACCCCAGTTGATTCAGCAGCAGCGACAGGCATATGTGCCCATCCTTAGAAAGCTGAAAGAAAGCGAGATTAAATTTCAGACACCCCACTACTCACTCATTCTTGGGTGAACTGGGATACGGGAACCGAGCTTATCACACAGCTGAGAGGCCCTCCAAGCCCTTAGAGAACGAGGGCATGATATCACATTAGCTCCCCGACGCAGAAACCCACCGCAAGCGATGCAGAATCCCTGGCAGAGGAGCAGCTCTTGAAGGAGTAGCAGAGAGGGAATGAAATTGGTGATACAACATTACAGGACATTAAAAACGCTGTTTCATCTAACACACACCGGGGAATGGAGGCCCTCCTCGGAACAACCTCTCAGACACTTGAAGGAACATTCTCCCTGGTGAGATCTTTCTTTTAATGGCGTGCAGGACTCTCGGTTGGTTTCCCCTCTCTCGAAGTTTTTGGATTACTAGAAACTTTCCACATTAATGACTCTTTTACTGATAGCATTTAGAATTTTGTTAATTTAAATAAAAGGAGTATTCACCCTGAAAAGTCATGGAAAGCGGGAGGCGGGGGACTTCAGAGCTCTGCGTTGAGGAATGGCGCAGCGCAACAATGGAGGAGTTTGCATTGCCCTCCTTACTGTGGAGAAGATGATTTGGTAGGGTGTTTGAGTTGGGACTAGCCATTTGGGGATAAAATAGGACACAGAGCAGTGTCACGGGGATACTCGCCATTACTTGGGGTGAGGACACGGGTAGAGCCACGATCATGGGACTGGGGGAGGAGGGTGAGGGGTCGTTATTACTTGCAGTAGCTCCTTTATGAATATATACGAGCCGCTGTACCCGCCTAGTCGAAGAAGCTGACAGACCAAAGCAGAAGCTATAGAAGGCAAAGGTTAGCAATACAGGTATACTATCTTAAAAAATTCAGGATACTAATATGATACTCCCATTTAGATGGAAGTTAATTTCAGTCACAGAATCAGCACAATTCTTCAAGTAAAATGTCGTAAGCATCACCAGAGGTCCAAGGAGGCCTTTTTATTATTGTTTTCTCGCTTTGGAGAGGGTGTGGGGAGGCAGGTTCATAGTGGCAGAATATCCGGGGTTATTATACTCTGATTGATGCATTTTGTGGGTGTGGGAAACTGACCTGTGGGGAGAGGCCAAGAGGTAACGAGAATGGGGCAGCCCATTGCAAGGGGACTTGAAATATAAATAGCAGGCAAATGGGGAGGGGAGAAAGAAAAGGTCGGAATTGTCCTGATGTGCTGGAGCATACCTGAGCGTTGGGGGGTCAGAGACACGGAGGCATTGCCTCAATGGGAGGGAGGGAAGAGGTCCGTGCCTGCCCCCCAGGGATCACTATCATGTTACTAGGCTCTAGTCGAGTTCTCATGCCTATAAATGACCCCAGTGGTCGAAGAGCATCGCCGGAGGAGTCTGGGTTATGATAATGAAGCTCTACCTAGGCTCCTCATCAGGCGAGCTGTTTATCCAGGCGTAATCTTGTTCTTCTTTAATAATATATAGGTTAGACTTCGGAACCCCTTCGAGAAGTGAAGAGACACTTCAGTGAGCCAGTTCTGAGGCCTTGAGCCACACCATAGGATAATAGGGCTCCCAGATAAGAGGAATCTCTAATCCATATCAGTGCAGTTTAAATATGGATTCGGGGAGGGACAAAAGGTTAAATGAGGAAGTTTAAAACAGCACAAGGTTGGTGCGGTAGGGGATACCCACATATCTTTGATCTTAATAAAAATGTTGCTGTTGATGATATGCCAATACATCTGGCCAGGACTCAGTTGTTCCAGAGTCCAGGAGGAACGGGTTGTATACACAACCCCTTTCCTCCATACCAAGTGTTGCTCACTCGATTCCGCAGGGAACAGAATACTCTGCTCTCCTACCTTGGGAGTCGCACTGTAAATAGTGTTTATTGGGAGGTTCAGGGCTGCTCAGTTGGGGGTGCCTCCCAGGTTGTATAATTTGTATATTTTCATTATGTTGATGTGAGGTTACACAGTTTTCTATTGCACATACAGATACATAGGCAAATCATTCATATGTACCAAGAGAAGTTTCATGGCTTGTTGCACCCAGGGCAGTGGAAAGATAGTAATTGGGTGAGAGAGAGAGTCGAATGAAAGAGAAATGCTAAAAAACTTACTGGGGCAGAGGAAAACATCCCTAGTATAAGGGAGAAGAAATATACTAACATATATAAATGGGAGATAGTAAAAGGATCAAAATTAGTTCCCATATCGTTAATGGTCTCAATAACCCTGTGAAGCGTCACAGAGTTATATCGACCCTGAAAAGAGAAAACCCCTCCTTTATAATGTTACAAGAAACACACCTTAATAGATCTGAGCATCAAAAACTAGGGAAATTTGGATATGGTATGATTGTAGCGGCCTCTTTTGGAAAGGGAAGAGAGGGGGCAGCAGTACTGGTGGCTAAGGGACTCAATTTCAGAAAACTAATAGTTACACAGACCCAGAGGGCGCTTGGCTATTCTAGTGGGAACTTTGGAGGGGCCCTATCACTTTAGCTTCCATATCCCCCACCAGGTTCTACAAAAGAGACTATGAGGTCCCTATTTCACAGAATTCTGGAATATCAGGTTGGAACGCTGGTGGTGGGTGGAGACCTGAACCAGATCTGGGATCAGAAAGACACTCCTAGAGATCAGGTGTTTAGACAGACCCCAGCTGGAAAACTAATTAGGAGACATTTAAAGGGAGCATTCTGGATTGATGCATGGAGACATCAGAATGCTAACAAAAGAGAATACACCCACTACTCACATGCACACGGCTCGTATGCTAGGATAGATTACATCTTAATTTCCAGGGAACATCAAGAACAGGTCCTAGATTGTAGGCACATTCCATCGGTCCTGTCGGATCATGCCCAGGTCTGTCTGACCCTGAGCTGGACAGCTAAAAGGATTTATCCCTCTGAAATTCAATAGCCATTTTTAAATTTGAAAGAATTTACAAATATGGCAAAGAATAGACTTTTCAAATTCAAATGGATAATGAATCTGAGGAAATCCCTGACACGTTGTTATGGGACACTATTAAGGAGGTGTTCAGGGGAATGCATTAAATTTGCCGCACACTTTAAGCGACAACAAAATAGGCATATGGAACAGCTGCAAGGGCAGCTACAGAGCCTGATGGATCAAGATGCAGCGGGAAGGCCTCGATGCAGCCAGAAATCCAGAAGATCAAGCAACAGATCCAAAAATTATTGACATAAAACAGAGCATGCGTTAAAACACCTAAGGCAGAGGTTTTATAAGTCTAGCCCCCGAGCTTCTCGCTACTCGCACATAGACTTAGACGCCATATAGGCGGAGAACACAATCACACAGATCAGTGACCCCAAGAAGGGAAGCTTACTAAAAACCTCGGAAAAATCTTGTCGAGTTTCAGGGATTACTATACACACTTGTATAGCTCAGAGCATTCACCAGAAAGAAATCAGATTAAATCCTATTTAAACAATTTAAAATTGTCTGAGTTACCACAGAAACTTAGAGACACCCTTGATTTACCTATATCTTCAACAGAGTTGGTGTGTGCAATCAAGCTGTTAAAAACTAGGAAGTCTCCTGGCGGGATGGTTACATCCTGAGTTCTTTAAATTCTTCCGTAAGGAGTTAAATGCCCCGCTCTTAAGGGCCTGCAAATTAGCACAGTCGGGAGAGGACTTTCCAGACTCCTGAACTATGCAGTCATATCGAGTATTCCCAAACCAGGAAAGGATACTACTCATTGTGGGTCATATCGCCCTATATCGGTATTGAATATTGATTATAAACTTTATTCTTCGATACTAGCGAGGAGGCTGGAGGATCCTTCCCAAGTTAATTAACCATGATCATTCAGGATTTATTCCAGGCAGGCAAACACAAGATAATATTAAAGAACATTACATATAAGTCACCATGCAGCTTGGTGAAGGCCTCTTGCATGATCCTAAGTTTGGATGCGGAGAAGGCCTTGATCGGGTGGCATGGAAATTTTTGGGGCTGACTTGGATAGATTTGGCTTCTCAGGGCATTCATAAAGACTATAACCAGGATATATTCTAACCCAAAGGCCTATGTAAAATAAATGGCAGGTCTCACACCAATATCCCTGCAACGTGGCACAAGGCAGGGTTACCTCTTTCTCCTCCTCTTCGCCTTTACCTTGAGCCTTTGGCTCAGGCCTTGAGACAGAAAGAGGAGATAAGGGGTTGGGAGGTGGGGGAGATGCATAAACTTGCACTTTATGCAGCTGACCTCCTGGTTTACCTTCAAGACCCGAACAGTCTTTGAAGGGCTATGGGATGCCCTGACAGAATTCAATCAGTTAGCTGGATATAAGATGAATATCTCCAAGACAGAGGCATTAAAAATGCACTATGAACCATCAGATAAAGTCAAACAGAAGTTCCCATTCAGGTGGAGCCTCCCCATTAAATATCTGGGGTACAAATGGGATTTCAAATAGATAATCTATTCTCACTCAACTTTGCTTCAATTCTAGCAAAGATTAAGCTGGAATTAGACCAATGGTCAACTATTCCTATCACCCTGATCCAGAGAGTGGAAGCCATAAAATGATCATTCTCCCCAAATTTTTATACCTAGCTCAGACAATTCCTACCAGAATACCGTATTCTTATTTCGATATACTGAACAGAGTGGTCTCTCGCCCTGTGGGGTCCACATAAACCCAGGATCCGGCTCTCAGTCCTCCAAATTCAAAAATGTGGGGGCTTTCATTACCCAACTTAGACTATATTACCTTGCAGCTCAGTTGCGGACAGTTATGTATTGGTTAGATAACTCATATTTTTCAAAATGGAAAAAGCTACAGCTTATAGAAGGGTCCTTCTGACCTGAATAGCATGTTCCTCGGCAGGGGAAGGCCTTGCCAGGTCAATGGGAGAATCCTCACAGCGCTAACCCTAGAAGTATGGTACAGTACTCTAAGGGACAAGAGGGCCAGAAACTGGAAATTCCTGCTATGGTCTATTCCACATTTAGTCACCTTCTCCCCTGGGATTTGGGATAGAGGGTTCGGGAGTTGGGAGGCAAGAGGTCTGCACCTAGTCTGGCACTTCCTAGATGGTGGGGGTTGTTTCCTTTGAGACACTTGTAGACAGATACAATATTCCTTGGCAGGATAGATTTAGATACTTTCAAGTTAGGAATTTTATAAAAGAGCTTATCTCAGAGTTTAACTGGGAACAACTCACCTCCTCAAATCACCTTCACCTTTAAAACTCGTTAGAAGGGACACCCATCAGAGCACATATCATTTCCAAATTATATAGAGATCTGTTGGCTTGGAAAGGGACTCACGGAGTCTATAAAGAGAGCCTGGGAAAAGGACTTGGGCAGCCATATTTCAGAGGAAGTTTGGCCTTTCGCCAATCTAAATCACATTGGGGTCTATCAGCTGTAGGTTGGCAGGAATTTTCCTGGAAATTTTTTCCAGATACTTCCATTCCCCAAGAGGATGAGTCAGATGCTAACCAAAGGCCACGCAGAGTGTTGGCAGAAATGTGGCCAAATGCAGGCATCATACTTACACGTGTTATGGACCTGTCCAGTACTTTCCACCTTCTTATCGGAGCTGCAGCAGGCCCTAAGGAAAATATTTATTTCAGACCTGACACTATCTCCCATGTGTTACATATTTCTAGAGATTCTGCAGAGACTTAGAGACCCATTGTCAATGAAGTTTCTAAGAATAGCTTTCTGGTCACCAGAAGGTGACAACTAAGAACTGAAATCTCATACTCCCATTTCCTTAAATCAATGGCAGGATATTATGATAAATATATATAGGATGGAAGCATTATCAGCCACTTTGAATAAAAGATTGCCTCAATTTGAAATCTTATGGAGACGCTGGGTCCTATATATGGCAGGGAGAGACCTGATTTTATTCCTTAGTGTGAGAAACTTCTAGGGGACTGTATGGGGCCCACACTGAAACCTAGGGCCTTCTTAAGCAATCTACTGGATATGGGCCATGAATCCCCCAGCTCATATTTAACTACTAGATCTCAAAATAGAATACTAAAATTGAGGAGATAATTGATGAAGTTAGGATCCCTCATGTGTGGAAACCGGCTGACCCATATGACTAATTTAATATTTTATTTTCCGGAAACTCCTGATCAACTGTTTGTATACACTGAACTTGCCTATGAACACTCTCCTGTAATTGTGTATGACAGAAGGATGAATGTAATCTGTATGTATTTTTATTTATAAAATCAATAAATAAAGAAAGTTTTAAAAAAAGAGAGAGTGGACATGATCTTGGTAGCCCCTTACTGGCCTCGATAGATTTGGTTCCTTCTGCTCTAACAGATGGTGGTGGAACCTCCACTTCCTCTGCCCCTGAGCTCACACTTGCTCTCCCAGGAGAGAGGACTCTGGTCCACCCACACTTCCAGTCATTGCACCTGTATGCATGGCTCCTGCAGACTTAGTGGTTACCCGATCGGGTTTCTCTAGGGTAGCGGATGTCCTAGTAGCCACCAGGAAACTTCCTACCAGGGCCACCTACACTATGAAATGGAAGCGGTTTTGCATCTGGGCCTTCACTGCCACCTCGATCCCTTTACCTGTCCGTAAACTCTGTTCTTGAGTACCTCCTTTCTCTGTCGGACTCGGCCTGAGTTATTCTTCCATTGAGGTGCATCTTTCTGCTTTTTCTGCATATCATGCACCAGTTCAGGGCAAACCTCTTGCCCAATTGGCGCTTCCCACACTGTCTTTTTTATCATGTCACATTTTTACTCCTCCAGACAGCCTCCATCTGACTAGACCCCCAAACCCCGTCACCCAGAATTACAGGGCTTACCTTAAGCCTGGCCCAGGAGCGGCACCTGCAGGGAGTCATTCTTCATCCTGCCACTGGCATTTTCTCCTCTGGTTTTCTCCCAGGGCCCCAGAAGTAGGAACGCATGCCGTGGAGGTGCGATCCACCTTACAGCCCCAGTCATGACCCCATCCCCATCCCATTGGCCTAGTGACTTGGCACCCTCTAAGCCCATGCTGCCCCAGCCTCCACCAGGAGGCAGCCATCAGCTGAGGATGCCGCTACATCCCCAGACAGGAGAGCTGGCTTCCAGCAGCTCCATTCAGCTCCGCCCTCCCCAACACCCGGTTGCTGACCTCCAACGGCCCGGGCTTGTTCCCGAACCCAGGTTGCAAGTGTATCACAAGGTAAGACGTCCTAAAGTGCTCAGCCCTCAGCGCCACTGGGTCAGCTAGCTGCCCCGGACTGTCGCGGAGAGGTATTCTACACCTGAAACCTCCCATTCGGGACGCTGTCCTCCGTGGGATCTTTAATTTGAGAAACTTACTTTGCCTCCCTTCGGGTGTGCTAGCACAGGCGCAAGTGATGGCGGTTGCGCTTTAGTACAGCTCCCAGAGTATCCTCCTTTATAAGTGCCCTTTACCAGTGATCCAGTCCGAATTTAACTGTTATTTGTCCATGGAGTGACGGCACTTGTCAGTGGCAGCAAAGGGAGCTAAACACCGACTATCAAAACTGCAATTTGGGGAAACGGAGCAGCATCAAGAACTGAAACAGGGCCTGGACTCCTCGAACACCTGCAGGACGCTTAGCGCCACATCTGAGGAGTTGGGCATGACTACCTTGGAGTGCTCCCTGGCGGGAATACCGTCCACCTTAGAGACCAAGCAGCAGGAGATGTGGGTGGATTTGCTACAGTGGCAGCTAAATGGGACACCTTCAAACAGTAGTAATTGGCCTAATCAAACTACTACCACCCACTCAACCCAGATAAGTGAGTTGCAACAAAGGGTCAGCGAATTGGAGGACTTGCTGCACATACTTTCTCAGGAGCATAATATTTACACGGACACCATCAAAGAGCTGCTGGGGAAAGTGGATTAACAAGAGAACCGCCTCGCAGGTCCAATCTACGGATCATGGGGCTACTGGAGGGCACAGAGGGAAAATCCCCTGCAGACAGCCTACAACAATGGCTGATTCAAAATCTCAAGCTACCCCAGAGGCTGGCGAGCTTTGAAATCGAGTAGGCTCACAGAGTAGGTCCCCACCCAAGCCGAACGAGCCACCTGAGACATTGTCTAATAAAATACCCGATTTGCAGATAAAGAGGTGATTCTGGCAGCAGTGAAGAAGCAGGGACCCCTCAGATGTAGCAGCTCTAGGGTGGGGATTTACCAAGACTACAGCCGTGATTTACAAAACAAGCGGCAGAAGTTCAGTGGAGTGAAATCTAGGCTGTATGACCTGGGATGGCCCTTTGCCTTTACCCAAGCTAAGTTAAGGATCAACCGCCTGGGGCTCCATCAAAATCTTTCATAATTATCTGGGGGCAGAAAAATGGGTGGCAGCTGCAGCACAACAGGAGGGGGAGAGGTCACCACGTAGCTGAAAGTTTCAGAGAAAGTCCGCTTAGGACGTTTAAGGTCAGTGGACTTAATGACGTACACAGTTAATTTTGCTGATGGCTCCCACTGGTGTAATGCTGCCTAACTTTTAAAAGCATAGTAGATGTCCCTAATCACGGCCTCTCCGGGCCTTCTGGCACAAAAAGGAGGTCAGGCCTCAGGAATTATTAATTTAGACTGTGTCACGCCTCAGCAACGTGCCTAGCACAGGGCAGAAGATGCAGGAGAAGATCAGATGGCTGAGGAGTTATCGACCTCACGGCAGGAGTTGCTAATCGCGGAGGGGGAGACCATCATGGACTGGCCTCGTGTTCTGTAATTTGTGAAATGCAGGCATCTAGAACTACAGTGATCTGCACCCACGCCTGAGTTGGCCTCTCAACAGTTACTTTGCCTGAGGAATGAAGCCCACCAGGAACTTGGACAGACCCGACCACATCTGGGGATGTGGGTACCACTGAGCAACAGAGATGCTGTGGAGACACATCAGGAAGTGTGCCTCTTCATGTGTAGTATGTTGGTTCCTGCATGAAGCGGGGTGGGTTGCATGCCGTGAGCATTATAAATCAAAGCAGTCAGGTTGGGAGATAAGGGAGACCCATGGAGTGAAAAGGGTAATATATAAAAAAAATAATCCTGGTCACATAGGGATCTCGGGTGGGTGGGGGAGTGATGGAGCTGTAACAGCCACCAAAGACAGAAATGGCGCTGATAATATGCCCCAGCCCAAGGACAGGGAGAGAAGAACTGCATGGGCACAAGGACTCAGGATAAGCTAATGTTGGTGATCATACACTATCTTTTACACTGCATGCTGTTGTATTTTTGATATGCTTCATGCCTCAGTGCACGCTTAATGAGGCTGTCGGATGTGGGGGGAAGCTAAGGCTATAGACTGGATGCTTAGTGTTTTCTTATCTTTTACAGGGTGAGGTTGCCATGCATTCCGCCTGTGGAGAAATGTACCAGGACTTGAGCTGCAGATGATGTGCTACGCATTCACACTACGGGCAGGTAAGTTGGCTGGTTACTAAACTCTCTCTCTTATAACTGCCTGCCACAGAGGGTCTGGTCAAAAGTCAGCTCAATGAATTAAGGTCACTGGTTGGAGGGAAGTGAAATTTCTTAAGCAGATGGATGCTCAGGTAACTGGAGACTCACCATCTACAAGAGTGGGATTCTGACAGGGCAGGGTTTTGCCCAGTCAAGGGGGTATGGGGAAAAAGGAGGTTGTGTTGGTTGTCCTGTTGGCACACATGGCACAATTGTTGGGGGATGGGAAGGTTGAAAGGGGAAAGGTTGGGGTAAGTTAGGGTCTGTTAAGAGACAAAATTGGAGAAAAGATCCACAGGCATTGAGGGAACGTCTTCTCAGGTAACCGCAATAACATTATGCAGGGTAAAGAGCAATGAGCTCCCTTATAAGATGAAAAATGGGTAGCTTAACTAAAGTGGTGACATGGAATGTCAATGGGCTAAAATCTGTAGTGAAAAGAAGAAAGATTATGAGTGAAATGAAGAGAGTGCAGACCCAAATAGTCCTTCTGCAGGAGACACATATGTCAGCCCAAGAGGCTCTAAAGACATGGGAGGCCAGTGGGTGTCAGCTTACTACTCTACAAAGGCTAGAGGAGCTTCTAGTTGGATACCTAGAAGCTTGAGTGTTAGTATTCACAAAATGATTAAGGATGGGGAGGTAGAGTACGTACTAGCACATATGACTGTAGAGGGAGGAGGTGCTATATCAGTAGGGTCAGTACATGCCCCAATGTGGAGGACCAAGGGTTTTACAATGCTTAGCCTTGGACATGTCTCACCTCCCAGGTCCTTGGATGCGGGGGACTACAATTGTATTAGGGACACCACTTTGGATAGATACAATCCTAACTCTGTGCCAATGTCAAAGAACGCAATGGCTCTACGAGTAACAGAAGGGGCTTATACCCTGGTGGATGTTTGGTGTTATCTGAATCCCACTAGCAGGAGTACAGTTTTACACGCATGCCTGCAGTTCTTATGCTCGTCTAGACCGGTGCTGGCCAGCCCCACTCTGGGGGCATAGAAGTAACTCAGTGTTCCTCAATATTGGTATCTGACCATGCACACCTACAGGTATCCATGAATCTAGAGAAGGGGAGAGGACAGGGCGAGGGACCTGGAAGCTAGACCCCTTGTTGCTGAAAGATAAGAACTTTTGGCATATATGACTAAGGCCGTGAAGGAATTCTGGACCCATAACAAAAGGGAGAAACTTCCTGTTCAGCTAGGTGGGAGGCCATGAAAGTGTATGTCAGAGGCCAGGTAATTTCTTACTCTGCTTATAAAAAGGGAAGCACAAATGGACATGGAAGAACTCAGGCAGAGAATTGTGGCCTTCAAGAGGCTCACATGAGGAACCCTCACCCAACCCAATACAGAATAGTGCAAAACTGAAATGGAATGTAACCTTTAAATACTGCACAAATAGAAAGGGCAATTCTGCTGGCAGGAGCCGCTGCCTACTTTGATGGGCATAGGGGAGGAAATTCCTAGCCTGGCAACTAAAAGAAAGAGAAGGAGACAGGTCTATCACACAAATTCAGATGGCACCAGGGTATTTACGACTCGACCCGAGCAGGATAGAGGGAGGAATTTAGCAAATTCTACCAAAACTTGTATACATCAGATGTGGCTCCTACTCACAACAAATGTAAGCTTTTTGGAAAAGCTCCTCCTGGTACTGCCCCTATGATGGCAAATGACCTTGACAGGCCACTAGAAGTGTCAGAAATACTGAAGGGAATTAAAACACTGGTGGGGGGAGCTCCAGGTCCGGATGTTCTGCCCATTGATTTTTAAAGTGTTTAAAGATCAACTGATAGGCCCTCTATTTGATGTACTCCAAGAAGGATTGACTAAAGGGACTTTACCACCATCTATGAGGGCTGCCACCATCACTGTCCTCCCTAAACCGGGAAGGACCCCACTCTATGTGCCTCATACCGTCCCATATCATTGCTTACAGCTGACTATAAAATATTGGCTAAGATGCTGGCTACCCGATTGGAACTGCCATCCAAGAGCTTATACACACAGACTTTGCCTCCCTTCAAATCAGACATAGACTGCGGCTGTGCTTTCTGTCTTGGAAAGTGTTTTTAGTTGCCATTACTTCTGCTCGGTGGATTTCACAGGCTTCGGGCTCTGATGTGCAAGAGCCTTATTTGAATTTTCGCAAGGACAGGAATTGTCGCCGGACTAATCTAAGTTTTGCCTAAGGTGCCGAGTTCACTCCTTAATCAGGACATCCATCTTCCAGTTTACTATCCAGAGTATTGTAATCAGAGGAGGCTCTGCTTCATACTCTGGATGTTCACCGGTGCTTCGCTACTATTTGACTCTGACCTGGAATATCAGGAAATCTGATCAGTTGTTTGTTTTGTTAGCCCCAAAGACTCAAGGGGTCCCTGTTTCAAAGCAGACTCTGTCTAAGTGGTTAGCTCACTGCATTGTTTATTGTTACCAAAATTATGACAAGCCTTTACTGGGATCAGTTAAAGACCATTCTACCAGAAGTCGCTCTTCTTTTGCTTCATTACACAATGTGTCAGTGGCAGATATCTGTGCAGCTGCCACCTGGAGTTCGGTCCACACTTTCATTAAGCGCTATAGTTTGGACATCGCTTTCAGGCATAGGACAGGCTTCGCCTAGCTGTCCTCCAGGGCCTACTTTCATAAGGACTCCAGTTTCCTGTTTCCTCCACCCGTTTGTCTGGATTTGTCCTCAGATTGCTTGGGACTCGATCGTTATGGTGTAACCTGCTGCAGAGCTCCCCTCAAGGTGAGATAGTACAGTTATGTAAAATCTACCATAACAGTAGATCTTGAGAGGAGCTCTTGCAGCAGGTCTCTTCTCTCCTCCCTCCTTCCCCGGTATCTGCTTCTCCATGCTCAGCTTCCTTCTGTTCTCAACTTGGGAAACCTCCTCGGTTCTCCAATTTTACCTGTGCGGGTCTCTGGCAGGAGAACTGGGGTAGGGCTGGGGACCGTCCCTTTTTATACCATTGGCTAACATCGGGGCGGGCTAACGTCAGGGGGCAGTCCTCACAGACTGCTAGCTAGAAGTTTTCCATGGGGTCCTGGCACCTGCCAGCTTCAGTCCTTATGGTGTAACTTGCTGCAAGAGCTCCTCTCAAAGATCTACTGTTATGGTAAGTTCTTATGTAACTGTACTTTTCTCTGTGCCTCTCTTCCTTTGATTCAGAGGTGCTCATCAAGCTCCAGATGGAAGGGGCCACTCTGATTCCTCATAGTGCCATTCTGGCCATGTCAAATATGGTTTCCATTACTGCAGCAATTGGCTGTGGCACCTCCAGTTCCTTGCCCTGTGCTGGGACCTGTTGACATAGGCACAGGGAACCCTGGTCCATCCAGACCTCAAGTCCCTCTGGTTGCATGCATAGCTCCTGAAGACATAGTCATTCCTGGTTTGGGGTCTCCCAGAAGGTGGATGATGTCCTGGTGGCTGCTAGGAAACTGTTTACCAGGGCCACTCTCTTCGATGAAATGGAAGAGATTTGCCGTCTGGGCCACTTCCTGTCACCTGGACCCTTTCTCTTGTCTGGTGAACCAGGTTCTGGAGTGCTTACTGTCCCGGTTTGATGGTGGGCCTTCAATACTCCTCAGTTAAGGTACATCTATCTGCTATCTGGGCCTTCCGCACCCATTGATTGCCGTACCATGGTCCAGTTGGATGTGTCCTGTACTTTTTACGAGGCAGCCTCCTATTTGAAACCCAGTTCCAGCTTGGGACCAGAATCTTGTACTAGAAAAATTGACAGTGCCTCCTTTTGAGCCAGCCATGTCTTGCGAGCTGTGCTTTCTGTTGTGGAAAGCATTATTTTTAGTTGCTATTACTTTGGCTCAAAGAATTTCAGAGCTCTGACTCTCATGTCCGAGCAGCCTTATTTGATTTTTCACAAAGACAGGGTGTCTTTGTGCACTTATCCAAGTTTCTCCCTAAGGTGGTGTCTGAGTTTACTTTAAACAATCAATCCACCTGCCTGTTTATTTCCCAGCACATGCCATACCTGGGAAGCATTGCTCCATACTTCAGGTGTGCATAGAGTCCTCAGGTACTATACACCATACCAAGGACTGCAGAAAGTCCTTTCAGTTGTTTGTTTCTTTTGCCCCTGGGAAAGAGGGTGCTCCAGTTTCTAAACAGTGTTTGTTCAAGTGGTTGACTAACTGTTTTTGTTATAGGAAGTACAGTAAGGAACTTCCTGGCATGGTTCATGGCCGTTCTACTGGAAGCATAGCCACTCTGCAAGTGCTTTCAGGAATGCGCCTGCAGCTGAGATCTGCACTGCTGCCACTTGAATACTGTCCACACTTTCACAAGGCACTACAGTCTGGCTACTGCCTCTAGAAGGAGGGCAGGCTTGGCCTCACTGTGCTCGGGGCCTCTTTCTTAGGCCTTTAACCTCCTGCCACCCAGACTGTTTTCTTACGAGCACTGCTTGGGACTCATTCCAAAGGTGTGACTTGATGAAAAATATCCCCAAAGAAGATAGAACAGTTATGTAAGAACTTACCATAACAGTAGATCTTCGAGGAATCTCTTTCATCAGGTCATGCTGTCCCACCTTCCTTCCCCTTCTGTCTCTGGACTGGCTGTCCGGTTGCTCCAGCCTCTTTGCAGCTGGGCACCTTTTCTTTCTCCTCAGTTCCCTACTGGAAGCCTAGCTTGCTTGGTCCCCAGCACGGAAAGAGCGAGGAGGGAGCGGCAGCTCACGTTTATATAGTAAGGTGCTGTCAGTGTATGACATCAAAGTGGACAGCCCCTAGTAAACTGCTACAGAAAAAGCTTCTGTGTGATCCTGTCACCTATGACGGTAGTTCCAAAGGAGTGACCTGATGAAAGAGATTCCCTCGAAGACCTTCTGTTATTGTAAGTTCTTACATAACTGTTCTTATTGTACACTAACCTAATTTTAATTTTTTTCTTTCCATATTACCAGTATGTATTCTGTAAGAACCTTACCATAGACCTATAAAAGGTAAGGGAGAAAAGGAGTGATCGAAAAAGTTTTCATACACCTTGTTCTTATTTTAGAAACGATATTCCATTTCACCCGATTTCTTAAATTACAACTTGAAACCTTGGTCAGGCGAAGTTCATGCAACTTGGCATTTTTCATTACATAGGTGCAAAAACATATCTGTACTTATTCTTTTCTCTTTTCACTCCAAGATTCAATTTTACACTCCTCAAGGCCTCCTCGTTCCCCACCTCTCTTCTCAAAATAATTCTAAGTTCTCTTTTTAGAACACTTTCCAGGCCACCATGTTATTAGATACTTAAGCCACAATGCTGCCATACAGGGCCGCCATATTCAAGCACTGGCCTAATTACAGTACCATAATAATAGGTCAAACCTTGCTGACTCACCCAGCCCTTCTTAACATTATCAAAAATACAATCTTGTATTTGCGTCCTTAATACCTGTTCTCCCCATTTGAACTCACTCTGGATCACCAGCCCCAAAACTTTATTTGCTTTAAACCTTGACTTCTACCCCCAAACAATAAAGGTACCCTCACCATTTTTTCCTCCCAAACCAAATTTCCTTTGTTTCTGCCAGATTTATTTTCATAAAATTAATAAAATCTAAGTAGGCCACATCCACTGCTCCTCCCTGATCGAACTCCTTGGTCACCCTGTCAAAGAAATCTATCAGATTTGTATGGCATGAGCCCCCCCTCATGAATCCATGCTGCCTCAGACCTTGTAACACATTGGATTCAAGGTATGCCATGATCCTTTCCTTTAGCAGTGTTTCCATTAATTTTCCCACCACCAATGTCAAGCTGAGAAGTCTATAATTGCCAGCCTGTTCCCTGTTGCCACTTTTGTGAAGTGGGCCTACATCTGTCCTCCTCAGTCCTCCGGAACCATTGTGATCTCCAGTGATCTGTTAAATAGGACTGTCAGAGGTAGAAGTCAGTTATGTTGCTGGCATTTACAAGCGTGGTCGAAAACTACTAGCCAAAATGCTGAAATCAAAGTAGAGCTCATGAAACACCGACTGCTAAAAACAGCAAGTGCTACCTTTGAAAACAGGGCACAAAAGACATAATGTATATATTTGTTGGTGCACATCTCAGCCAAATACCTAACAGCATCCTCCCCACCTTGAGTCCGTGCCACCTCTTCATTCACAGGCAGCGGTAACAGGGCAATGTGACAGCCCTCCTCCCTCGGAGGAGGAAAGCATCTCATGGGACACTCAGACTTCCCCCCCAGCCAGCCCCCAATGACCCAGGCTCATTCCCAAACCGGTAGCCAGTGTCGTAGGCAGTTGTATTACTGCTGTGGCAATGGGTCGGCTCACTGTTTCAGTTTGTCATCTTCAGAACTCTACACAGGTGATTGCTGAGCAAGTGTAACATCCAGTGTAGGTGTGTCAGGTGTGTCAGGGATTAATCTTGAAACTTCCTGGCATTTTGTGTGGTTTCAAGTCTTTTGCCTCCTTGCCACGGAACACTCTGTCTCTGTTACTGTTTCTGGCATGAACTGAAAAATTGCCAAGAGGTGGTTCCTATAAACTGCACTGGCCTTTCATCTCTCATGCTTTTGCCAAATTCTTTAAATACAGTAGGTTGATCAGGCAGCTGTTCACAATGACATAAGGCTCCAGAGCCCAGTGGTCAGCTATCTTGTGTTTGCCCGATACTAAGGTTTTGCAGGGGCGCTATCACCTGGTGCTAGCACTTGGTGAAGGTTTTAGTCATATTTCTTCTTGTTAGCTGCACTGCCTTTGTTGACAGCCTTTAAATCTAGACGATAGACTTCCTCTAGTTGAAGTCACAGACACTTGGTGTATTCCAGGTATGGTTTCAGAGATACTCCTGTAGCAGAAACTCCAAAGCAGAAATCTACTGCTAGGTGGGTTTCTTTACCAAACATCAAGTTAAAATCAGAAACTTGGTTGAATCATTTTGGATACAGTGGTATGCATTGTCAAGACAGCTCACCTTCTGGCTCCACTTACTCTCTTGCACCAGATCAAAGCAGGCACCGACATGCCCAGAGGAGTCCTACTGGAAAGCTCTGGTTGAGGATCCCCATGGGGATGGTATGGAGCAGTCTGGGGCTGTTTGATTCCACATGAGGCCAAGATTTCCTTTACAGATGACTTAGAAAATCAGGACCTTGGTCCAAATGGATCACTGTGATATTCCATAGTGGCTAATTTATTGCTGCAAAACTCTAACTACTGTACTGGCCTTTGCTCTTTTTTTTTTGTAATTTCTATTTTAAGCCCCTCACACACAGCACTGTCACCCAACATCCCCACTGGACACTGCAACCCCCAGGCAGGGATGAGTCAGAACCAGGCCCTGAGCCCCTCGTGACTTTAATCTCATCAGGTTCCCTCGGAGGTCAGTGTGCCAGTGGGTGAGGACCATATCAGACCATCTTGTTGGTGTGCGGCTGGGAAGAGTATTTTCTTTGTACCCCCGGAGGCGTGATGTTCGCTGATGCCAAGGCTTATGCCAAAGTCTGTCACGCCTCCCCGGAACAGACTCGGGTGAGCTCAGTACTCTTTGGCCATTGCCAGAAGCCAGGCACACGCTGAGCCAGTGTACCCCCGAGGAGACGAGCACTCCTCGACGCTTTAAGCCTCCTCCTCCCCCGCCAGCCCTCTGACAACCCGGCCCATTCCTGAACCCAGGTTGCGGTGACACAAGCAGTAGCACTACTGTCACGCGAAGCGCGCCTGTATACTGACCTTTGCTCTTTCATTACGTAAGCCTTTGCATATGTTGTGTAATGATCTGGGATGACACAAATGTTGCAGACATTTTTGTTGCCTGGCTCTAATGACCATAAGTCCATACACACCAGTTCGAAATCTACTGGTGTTAATATTCACAGATGGGGCTGCCTGGTGAGGCATAGTTTTGCATTAAATGCAATGGGCACAGCTTTATAGTGTTATCAACAAATAAGACAGGTCAAGCTACCTCTGAACTATAGCACCTCCAGAAAGCAGAGGGTTAGTTTATCAAGTGTGAAGCAGTGACAATTCAGGTAACAGGATGCAATATTTACCAGTGTAATACTAATATGCAGAAGGTTATGTCACCTGTAACACAGAGGAAGGGTTAAGCTGAAAATGTAGGCTGAAGCTGAGAACTAGCAATGTAACCTAGTACAGTCAGGTTTACAAGCCTATAAAACAGTACTGTGATAGTAGGGTGTGTTTTATGGGGAGGAGGTCTGTTTTCAGTTCAGAGATGACAAAATAAATACCCTGGCTGTGTAACAGGGTAACATGTAACTGTGGTCAAGATTATTCAGGAACATTCAAAATGATGCAGTATGCTGGTTTTAAATGGTAAACAGTTAAATTCTTCATTTTGCACTTGCTTTGACAGGTCCAAATAAATTTGTTTTTAAGTTTTCAACATACCAAATTCTTATCTACAATTTCACTTCTTGGTACATAAGGAATTAACTGCTTCTCCTTGATCTTCCTAGCCTTTAACTCTAGGGCCCCAATTCTGCCTGTACTGAGTTGGATCTCTCTCCTCTTTCAGAGTTTTTTTATCTTTTCTGGCCACTACCTCTAGGGACCCCAATTCAGCCTTAGTTCTCTTTCTCTCTCCTTTCATCAGCTCTACCTGCTTTCAGTAGGCCTCTAGGCAGACTTCCTGAATTCTGCCTGTCTTGGGTTACAGGGTTCCTTTATACATTCAGCCACCATTTCTTTTAGAGCTCCACTTCAGCTCTGTGTTTGGCAGGTTTTCTTCTCCCCTCCTGCAGATTCCTGTCCATACTTGCAGTGAGGCATGGTCTTTTATTAGGCTGCCTGAGCCTGCAGCTGCCTTGGTTATCCGTTAAAGGACTGACTGCAGCTTAGCAGGTCTCCCTGCAATGTAGTCTTTAAGGCCAACCCCTAAATGGCATACCTTGATAAATCCCGGTTTGGCTCCCATCAGAGCCCTGACAAATCCCCTCTGGTCCTGAAAAGTGACAGGGAGGAAAAGGGAAGACCTACTCTGTCACAGGCAGTTAAAGCTAGAAAGAAACAAAACTGGCTACACCAGAGGCCTCTACTAAGTGAGGCTTGGTTCTAACAATGCGAGCCTCAGAGAGCAGAAGGTCAAGAACTGGGTCACAGAGCTTGTGGCTGAAGACAAGGAGCTGTGTAAAGCAAACAGTGCTACTTTGTGCTAGGACATAGAGTGGCAGGTTAACCCTTGTGAGAACTGAATGTGAGTGAAGCGTATATAGATTCTGGACGTATATATCGTCCACAGTCTTCTAAGGGTTTTAAGAGAGGGTTCTCTGGAGCAAATCTCATGCACCGGTTGGTATGAAAGTATGCAGCAGACAATGTGAATCTACACCTTGTACAGAGTATGGGAAGAAAACATCACTCTGTAACTGCTGTAACGTGGTACTGTGATAATGAAAGGGACTTAAGGTCCATCTTGCCTGCCCCTTTTGTTGCACAGTGTAACTATACCCAATTTGAGTATGGACATACATCCAAGCTTAACAGCCAGAGCATTACCATTATTCATGCTCTGTAGCCCTCAGTTTCATTCTCTCAGAAATCTGCCTACTCCTGTGTTCCCTCCTCATTCTGCATAACCCTCAGTTTGATTCTCCATCAGAATTCTGTTTAATACTTAACCCCCAGTCATGCCGCATAACCCTCAATTACATTCTCTGTCAGAAATCTGTCTAGTTCTGTGTTACACCTACTCATGCTGTAGCCCCAATGCCATTCTCCTCAGAAATCTGTATAGTTCTGTGTTATCTCTACTCAGACAGTGTAACCTTTCTCTTCCTCCCTCCACTCTCTCAAACCACTCTTATTCCCCTAACAGCAGGTGGGAGGTGGCAGTAAAATCAGACCCCGAAGAAGGCTGGGATAGCCAAAACATCAGGGCAAGCAGCCATTGCTCGGGCTGTGAATGTTTGTAACACTGTGTATTGTGAGGACTTTGTCACGTTAAAGCATTTGGAATTATATGCGAACATGCCAGCAGAAGCAGGCCTTACGGTCTATCGAGTCTGTTCGATTGTGCAGCTAGCCCCTCAACTCGCAGCTGTCCCACCTCCTCACCCCTCATCTTCCTAACCCCACCACCCTGTCCCAACCTCTCTTAAAGCCACCTGCCATACTGCAGGATACCACCCTCAGGCAGAATATTCCACCTGTCTGCCACCCGTTCTGTAAAAAATGTCTCCTGATTTTCCTCCTGAATCTTTCCCTCCAGTCCTAGCTGATGCCCTCTCATATCCCTTCCCCTTTCAATCTGGAAAATCCCTTCTGTATTAACCTTGTTTGTCCCCTAAGGTATTTAAAGGTTTCAATCATATTCCCCCTATCCTCCTCTCCAGGGAATACATGTTCAGCTCGCCCCATCTATCCTCGTAGGACTTTCCTCCAATCCCTGGATCATCTTTGTCGCCTCCATTGCAACCCCTCCAACAATTTTATATCCTTCTTCAGGAATGGGTGCCAGTACTGCACAAGGTACTCCAGGTGTGACCTGACCAGAGACCTGTACAGGGGAATGATCACCTCCCTATTTCTGGAGAGATTCCCTGCTATACACCCTGGCATCTTGTTGGCTTTCACTGCTGCCTTCCTGCACTGGGCTGAGTTGTTCATGCTGACCGTTATAAGCACCCCAGATCCTTTTCCTCCTCAGTGCTTTCCAGCTGCACCCCTCCCAGCTGAGAGCTCCTCCCTGGTTTCTAGCTCCGAGTGCAGTGACTGCACTTCTTGGCATTGAACCCCTGCTGCCGTGTTTCTGAACACTCCTGTAGTTTGATCAGGTCCTCCTGCAGCCCTTCCACATTCTAATGTCATCTACCACAGCTCCCATCTTTGTATCATCAGTGAACAGGCTGATCTTACTCCAGATCCTGTGTGAGGTATCCACTATGAATATCCTAAACAGCACTGGTCCCATTAGTGATCTCTGTGGCACCCGCTTGTCACGTCCTTTGGTGATGAGGATTCCCCACCACCTCTGTTGCCTTCCATTCAGTCAGGTGATGATCCATTTGACCATCTTTGTTCCCACCTCTATGTATTCCTGCACCCCCAGCCTCCCATGTGGCATGGAATCAAAGGCCTTGCTGAAGTCCAAATACAGGACATCCACCGCATGGCTCCTGTCCTGCTCCCTGGTCACACAGTCATAATACTCAATTAGATTTGTCTGTACGATCTGCCTGAGACAAACTCATGTTGTTTACCATCCAGGAGACAATTGTCCTCTAAAAAGGTCACCAGCCTCTCCTTTAGGATTGTCTCCATGAGCTTCCCCACAATTAATGTGAGGCTCACTGGTCTGTAGTTGCCTGGATTGTTCCTAGGGCACTTTTGTGAATGGGCACCACATGGGCCATTCTCCAGTTTTGTGGTATGTATCCTGTGTCCAGGGAGGTATTGAACAGGTCAGCCAGTGGTCCTGCTAGGATCTCTGCTAGCTCTCTGAGTACCCTAGGGTGAATGTTGTTTGGTCCGGTGCCTTGTCCACAATTCATGCCCTTAGTCCTTCCAGAACCCTGTCCTCTGTAATCCTTACGTTGGTCAACCCTCCTTACCATGATTCTAAAGTCCTCTGAGTGAGTTGTCACTGCTTAGAAGGTCCTGAGTGATACACATCTTTTGGATATTTGCTACAGTTGTTAGGGGCTGGCTGCCCTTCCTTGTGTATTAAACACCTACCCTGTACCACCATCTTTGCAGCATTTACCCTTGTTGAGAGGTGGCAGTGGTGACTTGGGGCTGGTGGGAGGTGGCTGGCAGACCACACACTATAGAGACTGGACCTGTTGGGAGGTCCATTGATAGGCATGGTCTGCCCTTGCACACCTCTGTCACAGCACTTTTTGGGGAGAGCCACAGCATTGAGAAGACTCAGTCCACAGATCAGCCCTATCAAGGACAGGGTCCTCACAAACAGAACTATGAGTGGACAAGCGCTGTTTCTTAGCTGATGAGCTGCCCTCGATATCCATGGGGTGTATACATGGAGAGGGTAGTTTACAGCATATAACTGAATCAAGGGCACGTGCAGTATCAATATGGTACTTAGTTGAGGACCCTAACACATACTGGGAGACCTAGGAGGCCATCCTGAGGTGCATATGCCACCTAGATTGACGAAAGACTCACACAATTTTAAGCCCTGGACTCTGCCTCACTTGGCAACTCACTTAGCTCACAGTATATCTGTACAAAACTCATAAGTTGTTGGCTCCCTACCTCACCTCTGTTGACAAACACATACAGGTAGCAAGCATCAGAGAGGTCTGACACAAGGTGGGGTACTCAGGTGTGCTAAACACAACTTAAGTGTTATGTTTATGTAACCCCCTACAAATGGGGGTTCCCAAAAAGTCTTCCTTGATCTTGCCTAAATGCTCACTGCCAGGCTGGTGTCCTGTGTTTTAGCAGTTTAAATGTGATTACCAGAGCTTGTATAGCCTCTGTGTACTGTCTCTTTAAGAGCTGCCTAATTGCAGCTTAAGTAATCTGAGAGGGAGCTCTGTTGAAAGATGTAACTATTTACTGAAAATCATTTAGAGTGATAATGATAATGTAGTTTGTCTAACCTGTTTTCTTTGTAGCAAGGACTGTTTTGTTTGTCTCCACTATCTTGGTCCTGGACTGCAAATTGGACCAAACAGTACTGGTGGGACCTAAAATGTAGTCGGACTACAGGAGCTGTCTGAATTCAAAATCTGTAGGAACTTTAGTTTGGAGCTTTTGCGCCTTTTGCAACTGAAGGAGCTCTTGCTTTGACTGACAGCCAAATCAAGCCAACCAAATCTTTTGGATCTTGGGAAGTCCAGGCTACTTGCAGTTTTCAGTTAGAACTAAGCTAGAAGCTGAGCAAGAAGGAGCTGAAGTGTTTCTGAGCAGCAATCCTTAGTGGATTCACATGGAGAACTCTGAAAAGGCTACGTTTTGGCCTGCATGCCAGTGTGCTGCTCCTGAGAGGAGAGAAGAGAATTATTTTGGACTAAATCCAAATTTGTGTGACTAAAGTAACCTACTGAAGTGGGCCAGGTTCAACCTGAAGAAGACCGAATATTTTGCTGAATGTGATCGGCCTGTCAGGAGTTCCAGCTACCCTAAGCTCCGTGTGTGCAGAGACTTTGCAGTTGTGCCCAGGGAGTGCTTTGCCTGGTACAGTAGAATTCCTGTACATGTAAATGTGCCATGAGTTGCTAGTGGGTGGTGAGTTAGTTCCCACTGTGTGAACTGTGTTCTACTTGCTGGAAGCTGTATCCAGCCCAAAACGGACTGCTTCGAACTTGTCTCCATGTGGTCTGGCTTTGCCAGACTGGCCCAGCCAGACTATCCACTGCACAGAGAAGCCATCGACAAGAGACCTTCCTGAGGATCAGCCCCCTGCTCACGCTTGAACAGAACGGGCCTCTGCAACTTGTGTGGGCCCTGCTTCTCCTTGCATTCCAGATCAACCACCTGCAGTCTCAATTTTCATCCAATCTGTGTCCAGTCTTGGGTATGTGAGTAAATACCAGGGTAGCTCCTACAACAACAGCTTAATCTGAGTGTGTCATCGGATTGTCTTGTTGTTTTGTTTCCTTCACGAACTGAGCCCTCTGGCTCTGGATTACAAATATTGTGTACTGAGCATGTTGTGTTTTCCATCACAGGGCCCCAACCAGCTGCAACCCAGGCAGCTGTCCTGGCTAGTCCATCTCCTCTCTACCTGGGTACCCAGAGGTGGACTGTGTGGGGGACTCAAAGCGTATGCATAACTGCTTGATTGATATAACCTTTAAGCTAATTAACCTGATTTTGCCCTCCCTTGTTCAAGTCCCTGAATAAATCAGATCTAAATTTTTCTGAATGTAATCTGACTGTGGTTCCAGTTTGTGCTCAAAGTACTGAACTGTTGCTATTTGCTGTGTAACCTTGTTTTACAGGGGTCCCCAGGGTCGAGCCAGAGGAACCAGCCCTGGTGGTAAGTGCAAACAGTGTGGGTACTTGTGTGGTATACCAGGGATATTGTAAAAGTGATTATTGTACAGTGTTCAGGCCACTAGAGGGAAGAGGGGTTGCAGTGTCTCGGAGGGCTGTGCCCAGGTTAGCTTGACCACTACCAACCCTGACCTCCGGGTGGAAGCACCCATTTCAGAACTCAGGTTCCTTAACCTGCTACTAGCCAAGCAGGCAGGTAGTAGCCCTTGGGATAGCACCACCTAGGTGTTACATTTAAATGCCCTGAAGGTACTGGGTGTGTGTGGTGGGGCAGTGGGGCGCTCCTGGGGAACCTACACACAGAGGAGCATGGGGATTTGTGCCTTGCACTGGTAGCAGACCATATTAAGTAGGTTTCTTTTTGTTTAAATTATGGTGCCCACTGGTCATCTCCTTTTTCCTCTGGAGGATCTGGAGCCACCTCCTCTGAAATGTCAAACCTGATACTGCATGTAGTAGTCTGAGACAAAGGGCTACCTTTAATTATAGTCAATTGTCATCAACTTCAAAGCGTTGCCATGCCCTGCACTTAGTAAACCACACTACAGAATCTTTATTGCCCAGTATTGACACCACCTTCTGGCCATGGGCAAGCCTTACGAAGTGCCAGACACATCCTTAATGAGGCACCCTAACACCCCACAGCTAGTCACTCAAGCCACTGGGGGTAGAAGAGGTTAGAACACCTTGAAGCATTAGGAATCCTCCTCTTGGAGGTTTATTTTTACCATATCTATTTTAAATACAGTTGCTATGTTACATCTGGTTTACAGATAATGCATGCAGTTGCATATGTCAGTTTGTTTTTGTTTGAAGGTAACTTCTACTGGGGTCCAAATGTCTGAATATCAATCACAAATCACGCTTGCTAAATGGAAGACCTGAAGATAATTTCATATAATTAAAGGACATCTACAACCCAGTGAAAAGAACTAGAATCCTGCAGGAGTTGCAAAGGAAGGGTGCAGTGATCACATTCCTGAAGGAGACTCACCTCACAGCAGCTGGGCATGTGAAACTAAGATGGGCCTGGGTGGAGGCAAGTGTATGCATCTCACTATGAACAGCACCCTCACAGGAGGGGCACAGCTATTTTAATATGGAAAAACTTCCCTTTCCAGGTAACACAGGTACAGAGCGGACCCAGAAGATTGCTTTTTATGTTAGCAGGTGAATATAGGGCTAAAAAGCATTCTGTTGAATCTCCTGACACCAGTGAGGAGAAATCTCAGGGTTTATTCCTTAAGAAGGTGATTTTTGAAACAGTGACCAATGGGCATAGCCTGATCCTCACTTGAGGGATTTTAGCACAGTTCTTTCACCAGCCTTAGATAAATCAGGCCAGTCGACACAATCACAGGCCAGGATGGCAAGCTCTTGAAGAGACTCAGTACTAAATTGGACCTAATTGACATCTGGTGTTATATGAACCCTCAGGTTCGAGATTATTCTCGTTATTGCCCTAGACATGATCTCTGCTCTGAACTGATTACTTTCTTATGCCCTTATAGTGTGTGTATGCAATACAAAAAGAAAAATTACTCACCATAGTAATCTTGTTTCTTCCAGTGGATCACACAGTATGATTAAACTAATGCAGTCAGCCTTCAGTGTTGAACTGCCATGGAGAGAGAGAATTTATGCAAATGATGGAACTCTCATTAGCTGGTGGCAATTTTGATTGCTGCCCCTAGTAATTGCTGCGCTCTGAAGTGCTTCTGATTCATTACACAGCCTAACAGGGTAAAGACCATCTAACTATCTGACTGTAGATTAAGCCCCCTTAATTACATCCCCAAAACCAAAAGTCCTTAAGTAGGGACAACAATGTGTACCAATTGGGTAAGAACTGTGACATTAGTCATAAACCATAAATCAGTAAAAGCAGGGCTGTAGAACCAGAGACTGTCCCTATTTTCCTAGGTTCAGGTAGGGAGGCAGGGTGGAAGCTTTAGTCATACTGTGTGATCCCCGGAAGAAACTAGATTACTATAGTGAGTAATGTTTTCTTCTAATCCTAGGAATCACACAGTATGATTAACTAATGCAGACTTCCAAGCAGTACCTTTGGAAGTTGGGCACAGAACCTATTTTGGGAAAAGGTCTTTCAGCATTGCTATACCAAATCTGGCATCATTTCTGGACTGAATGTCCAAGCTATAATGCTTGGTGAAGGTGTGGAAAGTTTTCCATGTAGCTGCTTTGCAGATTTCCAAAAGTGGGATGTCCCTTGTAGCTGCTACTGATGCAGCTGTACCCTAATAGAATGTGCCCTGAGGCCAGGAGGAGCCTGCTTACCAACTTTACTGTAACAGAACTGTATGCAGGGTACTATCCAGTGTGCAATGGTTCATTTCGATGCAAGTTTTCCTTACCCACTTCCCATGGTGAGGAACAACTGGGTATGCTCTGGCCTTTGAGCCTTGGTTCTGTCAAGGTAGTGGCTTAATGCCCTCTTGATGTCCAGGCTATGTAGTTTCCTCTCAGATGAGCTGGAATTTTCAGTGAAGAAAACAGGTAAAGTGATGGCTTGATTCAAATGGAAGTCTGAGACCACCTTAGGAAGGAATTTCCTATTGGTCCTAAGTACGACCTTGTACCTGTGTAATGAGATATAGTTTAAATCTGTGCACAGGGCTTGCAATTCACTTATTCTCCTGGCTGAAGTGATGGCCACCAGGAAAACAGTTTTCCATGCGACATACTTTAAGTCTGCAGTTGCCATGGGTTTGAAGGGGTCTCCATGAGCTTGGCAATACAAATGTATAGATTCCAGGTCAAAACTGGCTCCCTAAGGGAGAGTGAGGTGGTTGAGGCCTTTGAAGAATTTGCAAGAGACAGGGTGAGAGAGGCCATGGACCTGTCTTTACCAGCTGAAATATATGCTGAGACTGCAGCCAGATGGACCTTCAATGTAGAAGGTCTAAGGCCCAGTGTGTGTAGGTGAGTCAAGTAGTTCAGCAGGACAGGAAGACCAGCCCTGGAGGAATAATGTCCCTTCCTGAGCACCAAATAGAGAACCTTTTCCACTTTGAGGATAGGTTTTCTTGGTTGATGGCTTTCTGGATCCCTGAGCACAGTCAAAACCTCCTCTGAAAGGTTTAGACTAGCAAATTCTGGGTCTTCAAGAGTCAAGCCTTCAGTCACAAGGATCTGAGGTTGGGGTACAGGATCCTGCCCTGAGAGGATGTCAGGAGGTTGTACCTCTGGGGCAGGTGAATTGGGCTTGAGGCAGACAGGGTTAACAAGAATGAGTACCAAGGCTGTCTTGTCCAATCTGGTGCCACTAGAATCATTGTTGCTGGCTGTGACCTGAGCTTTATCAGAGTCCTGAGCAGTATGGGGAAGGCATACAGGAATCTGCCTGGCCAGTCCAGTGCTAATGCATCCACTGGAACTGTACCCTGCTGGGAGGCCTGCAGCAAAACTGTGGCAGCTGGTGATTGTCTGTGGAGGCAAAGAGATCTACCTCTGGTGTGCCCCACCTTCTGAATGCTGTCTGGAGTCTGCCAGGATATTGTCCTTCCCTGGAAGGTGGATAGTGGATAGGGACACCTGTAGGGAGTAGGCCAGACTCCACCTCGTCATGTCCTCTGTGCACAGTGGGGTGGATCTGGTTTACCCTTGTTTGTTGATGTAGTACATGGTGGTAGTGTTGTCTGTATTGACTTGTATTACTTTGTTTTTGTTTTTCTTATACATATTTTATGCTTTTTTCCAGTTCTTCTTCCCATAGCTCCGGGCACCAGCAAACATGGCAGTGAGTGCATGTGGAGGTGCACATGCACACCAGGCACCGGCTTAGCCCTTCTTCCCCACCCCTGGCTATCGTGGCTCCCCATAGCCCAAACTGCCATCTGTTCTCCACTGAGTGGCAGCCAGGGGCCGGAAACTCCTCATCCCTCCCAGGAAAGGAGAGCCACCTCTTGGCAGCTTAATCCTGCTCCAAACCCTCCCCTCACTGACCCCCAACAACCCAGGTTCATTCCTGAACCCAGGTCAACGGCATAGCGTAGGTGTGGCATCCAGCACCTCAACCCTCAGTACCACTGGGCCAGTGTACCACCTTGTTTTTAAATGAGCAAATGCCTGAAGAGTCAAGTACACTGCCCTGAGCTCTAAAGGTTTATATGCAGAAGTGATTCCTGGGAGGACCATGTTCCACTGGCTGTTGGGTCCAACATGTATGCCCCCACCCCTAACAAGGAGGCATCTGTTGTGAGCACCAGTGAAGGATGCTCCTTTGGAGGAATTCCTTCCTGAAGGTTTTCCCTGTCCAACCACTACTGCAGGGCCTGCAAGAGTGTGTTTGTGACTGGCACCAATTTGGCTAGAAATCTCTTTCTCTGAGACCAATGAGCCCACAGGTGAAACTGTAGGTCTCTCATCTGAAACCTGGATCCTGGAACAACTGCTATGGCAGCTGATGTGTAGCCCAATAAGTGAAGAAACTCTTGCTGGCCTGGGTCTATTCGGCTGGAATGATCCTGCTATCTGCAAGATTCTGCTCACCCTGTCCTGAGGAGAAAAGCTCTGCCTTAGGTAGTGTCCAGCTCTGTTACAATGAAGTCCAGGAGCTGAACTGGCTCTTGTTGGGACTTCTGGATGTTTATCAGGAATTTCAGAGACTCTAATGTGATCCAGGTTAGGACCAGAGAGTCTCTGGTTTGTTGCAGGGACTGACCTATGATTAGCCAGTTGTCCAGGTATGGAAACACAGTCACTCCTGCCTTCTCAGGTGTGCCACCACCACAGTCAGACACTTTGTGACCACCCTGGGGGCAGTGGTTAAGCCAATGGCATGGCTGCAAACTGGTAGTGACCTGAGGGCAATCTGAACCTCAGTTACTTTCTGGGCCTTGGTCAAACTGAAATGTGGAAGTATGCATCCTTTAGGTCTGAGGATGCCAACCAGTCCCTTTTGCAGAGTGGGATGATCACGGCCAGAGTCACCATCTTGAATTTTGGTTTTAGCACATGGTTGTTTAGGAGTCTTAGATCTAGGATGGGTCACCAGTCTCCATTTTTTTTTGAGGAAGTATATTGAGTAGAAACCATTTCCCTCTGTAACAGGGTACGGTTCCACTGCTCTGATGGCCAATAGGTTTGCCACCTCTGCTTCCAAGAGGATTCTGTCTGCAGAAGAAGCTGGGGTGAAATGTCTGGCCTTAGCCTGGGTAGTGATTTGAAGCTTAGAGACAGTCCTTGGCTCACTGCCTTCAAGACCCACTTGTCTGTGTGGTGATGGTATACCAAGCTTGGAGGTAGTGAGCCAACCTGCCTCCTACCAGTAGGGGAGGTGACCTGTACCAGACCATCGGGGATACTGTTTGGGCTGGGTCTGTGCTTGAGGTACCTATGCAGACCTTCTCATGGTCCTTCTGCCTCTACCTCTAACGTATCCCCTGGACTGTTGGTAGTCTGGCATTGCTTTGGCCTGAAAAAGGGCATGGAGTAGGATCACCTATCCCTGGCACCCTGTACTGGGACCTGTAAGAAGTAGATGACTCATCTTTAGCAGAATTACTTTTATAGGTGGTTTGTACTCCTCCACCTTTCTCATATATGCTTCTGTCTTGTCCCCAAAGAGGGTCACCCTACTTGGGGGATATCCATTGCTTTGGTCTGTGTGTCTTGGGTCAAGTTTGTAGCCCTAAGCCTATCCCTCCAATAAAATTAAGTAGAGGCACAAGACAAGAATGCCCTTATCATCCTATTTATTTGCACTATATTTGGAAACCCTTGCAGCAAGATTAAGGAGCCTGGACTCGGTGGAATGGATTCCAATAGCTCAGCAAGAACATAAAATAAATATGTTTGCTGATGACATTTTGTTAATCCTCTTCACCATCCCAATCAATCCCAGCAGTCTGGCAAATACTGAAACAATATGAGACATTGCGGGCTTTAAGTTAAATACCACAAAAACAGAGATCTTGGCCTTCAATGTCATTCCTTCTCAACATTTTAAAAGAATACACTTTAAATGGCATGCAATGAAAATAAAATATGTGGAATTAATATGCCACTCAACCCAGAGGTGCTGGAGATTTTAAACTATGAGCCCTGATTAACACTATACAGACGGATTTGGAAAGATGGTCCACTTTCCTAACTCCTTCCACCAAAGAATAGAAATAGTTACGTATGAACATACTCCCTAGATTGCTTTATTTAATACAGAACATTCCCTCTTTCCGGCAACATATTATTTTAAATTATGGGGCAAAATAATCTCCACGTTATTTGGGGTAAAGGACATCCTAGGATACGGTTGGCTGTACTTAAACTATCACTAGCCCAGAGAGGACTTAACCTTCTGGATTTTAAATTATACTCTCAGCGTCATTTGTTAGAATAATGTTGATCTGGTTAACAGAATCATATTGGACCCCGGAAAGATATTGAATTTCACTTAAATGATCTTTGATATTAAGAAATTTATTCTCTCTTCAGAGAGAGGTCTCTGTCTCCTACAACCTTTACGGGTATTACAGCTCAAATTTACAAATGTTGGAGATGTACAAGACAAAATAGCCCACTCCTTACTATATATGAATATATTAAATTAATATCAGAAGATGACTCATTCATACCCATATATATGGACTCACATTCCAGGAAAGGAGAAGACTAGGCCTTTCCCATTTTTCCAATTTTAACTTCCCAAGGTATACTCCCATTTGACAAACTACAGTCCCAATATAATCTTTGTGGATCAGATTTATTCCGTTATTTCCAGGTTAGAAACCATATACTCTGAAACCGAATAATACAACCCAAGATCTCATATCCAATCCCAGAACTTTACAAATTATTTACGAAGCTATAAAGGGAATTTGGGTAAACATTTAATAGGAATAAAATATAGAATCGAGAAATGAACAGAAAGAATCTACCAAATCTATACTGCAGGAGTGGAATAAAGATCTCCACCTCAAAATAACTATGGAGGAATGGAGGAGATCAGTTCTGAATGCAGTAAGAGATTACTTCCTCACCATTTTGGAGGAAATTTGCGTGGAAGTGTCGTTCCTGCTTTTTAGAGCTCCGGCAGTTCTGTTAAATTCCTTCTGGAAGAATATGGAGTTTGCTGGTGAAAGTGTGGGTGCCCAAGGCGACACTGGGACACATATTCTGGCAATGTCCTGGTTTGATGCCCTTCTGGCTATCCCTACAAATAGAACTAACTAAACTATTGGAATAGGTGGTAGAACTAACAGCTGAACAGGTACTGCTGGGGATCTTTCCAGATCATTTCCCCCATGGAACAAACCCTTCTGCCCTCTAGTCTCTTGGCAGACAAAAAGTCCATTACCCATTAATAGGCGACTAATACAATTCCAACAGTATCAGAATGGAGATCTATCATGCCTGACTTGTATATAGAAAACCTTAATGCTGAAATTCAAGGTAAAGCTCCAACATACATGATGAGATGGAGGCAATGGGTCCTCTACCAAAATTTGGTGGATCCAAATTCTGCCCATAATTTTAAAGTTGAACCTTGGGAGGGGTTGGGGAAGGACCAGATATTTATAGAAATGTAATGCAAAGAGAACTTAACTTTAGAGAGGAGTCTAATTAAGAAAAAGGAAACAATAAAGTAAAGGTATACACAAAATGGAGCTGGAGTTTTACCCTTTGAATGGTCTCTGACTTTAAAATATATATATGACCATTATATTAATCATTTAAATTTCTATGTGGATGACATGTAAACTGTCAATAATATAAAATAACTGAAGATATGTGGCAATGTAAAGAAAGGTATGTACTGTACTCTTGACAAAGTGTAACAAAATCTTTTAATAAAAATATATATATTTTTTAAAGTTTGTATAGCCTAAGCCATGCAAACTGCCTCATAAGTGGATGAGGGCCATAAGCCTGGTTGCAGTGTCATTTGCATCCACAGCCACGTGGAACTGGTGCTCGGTGGCATCTAATGCTGTCCTGGCTGTTTCTGCCAGGACAGCTGCCACCTTACTTGGAATTTTGTCCATCAGTGCTAGAACAGTGTTCCACAAAGCCTTCTGATATTGGTCTGCATAAGCCATGTAGTTAGCCTGCCTCACTAGGAGGATTTTAAAAGCCTAACTCAGATGAAACATCAGTCTTTTGTCCACCCACTCGTTTGTAAAATAAAAACTGCTTAGTCCAGAGATATTTGTTAGGACATTCAGTTCATTTCGATTTGGGAGAGTTCCATTCTGTGAGTGTGTCACAGTGAACCCATCCTGCAGGTGGCTGTAAACCAGGAAAAAATAAATAACGTTACAGATCTGACTAGGGACAGAACATTAAAGATAATATAAAGTCTGAGGTAAAAATCCTCACAAACAGCAGTTTCTGGCGATTCAGCTGAACTGATGAGGAACCGATTAAAACAAACAAAATAACTCAAAATAACTTAGAGAGGGACAGCAATCAAAATAATAAAATAAGCATTACTTATTGAAAAATATCAAAGTTCTTAAGTAAGTAGAGAGGCTCTCCCCAGTTTCATGTATTATTCGTTTGTCCCCATTTTCTCATAGGCAGGCACACACACTTGAAAGTTTCAGAGTTGTGAACAGAACACTTCCCAAAGTTCACTGCTACAGCAAAGCTGTTGGTTAACTAGGATCTGCAGCTTATCTGTTAGGTAGGAAAATGGGCAGACTAGGTGGGCCAAGCAGTCTTTATCTGCCGTCAAATTCTATGTTTTTATGTTTCTAAGGCGTCTGAGCTGGTAGGCGGAGTAAAGAATCTGAAGCACTTCACAGTGCAGCAGTTACTGGGGGCAGCAGTTTGAAATCGCACGAGCCAATGAGAGTTCTGTCATTTGCATAAATTCTATCTCTCCATGGCAGTTCAACAGTGAAGGCTGACTGCATTAGTTTAATCATACTATTTAATTCCTGGGGTTAGAAGATCAAGTCGCTTTCTATAACCGCTCAGCTCCTGCTCCAGCTACATTAGAGCTCTCTGTATGTCAGGCACCAAGGAATACTGCCTGGAGGTATGTCAGTTTGCTTAATAAAAAGAACTTTGGAGCTTGGTAACCTAGGAAGTTGGGAATTCACAGTAAATAATCCGTTGGCAGACAGTACTGCCATGATACACTAGGACACATTAAAATCCACCTAAGGGGTAACAATCATTTCATATACCTTACAAGTGAAGAGGGAAAGGCGGCAAGACAACTTTCCTTGGAACAGGAAATTGAAGTACTGGAGGTGCAGCACAAGATAATTTTAGACACCACAACGAAAAAGAAACTGGATGCATAAAGGGCAGATCTAATGCATTTGCTGGAGCACAGAACAGAGGGACCCTCAAATATTCTGAACAAAGGTCTCTGAGAATGACAATAGGGCAGGGGACTTCTGACAGGACAACTGAGACAGCAGGCAGCATCCAGGGCAGTTTTGAGACTGAGGAGGCAGTATAGCACAGTGGTTTAAGGCTCTGAGCTGCAAATCTAGTGACATCCAGCAGACCAGACCTGGATTTGAATCCACAGCTTCCACTTACATACTGTGTGACCCTAAGCAAGTCACTTAACTTCCCCATGCTCCCAGGTCACGCCTGTAAATAAGCTTTCAGCTTAGTGTGCTACTCCTGGTTAAACAACTTAAAAAATATATATATCAGGGGTAGTGGGGTTCACAACCAACCCAACTGAAATGTAAAATATGCTAGCAGACTAATATAGGAAGCTTTTCAGGCAGAAACCATGACAGGAAGATACAGTTATACCTGGACGCACCCTTCCTACTTTACGTGACCAGGGATGGGAGGAGCTTAATGCATCCGACCATCACAACCCCAAAAATACAGGCAAAATAATATTGCTGAAAATGGCAAGTCTCTGGCCTTGATGGCTACCCAGCTAAATTCTTACAAGACCGTCAGGAGATTCTGGTCCCATATTTGACAGCAGTGATGGCGGCAATTATTTGTGACAGTTTACAGGTCCCCTTCCTGGTGTCAGGCCCAAATTTCTTTTTTTTTTTTTTACTCTCATCTTTATGCTCCTACCTTCTGCATTTCCCTCTCTTTGGGACCCTATGTGTCCCCATGTCGACTACCCATATGGGTGCCCCGCTCCTGGACCTTGAGTACACTGGATAACCCCCGGCCGGGCTGGAGTAGTTCCTAACTCCCCAGTCATGTAGCTGAGCGTGCACCTTGCGCTGTCTTTCCCTGGGTTTCTCTGATCGCGTTGCTGGGACCCATCTACCAATGCCACTGCATGGTGTTTTCTGTTTTTCCCACCCCTCGGGCACCAACACACTGGGAGGCCAATGAGACAAAGGTATGGTGAGATGTGGCTTTGCTCTGGCCTCGGCTGAAGTCCGCCCCTCCCAACACGTTTGGCTGCCTCCTACTGCACTTCACCGAGTTCCCCAGGTGGCGGTAATGCAGTGAGATCTGCCATCCTCCCACCCCAGAAGAAGAGCAGCCATCGGTGCTCAATCCTTCTCCTCCCTGCTGACCCCTGGTGGCCGTGCTCATTCCCGAACACGGGTCACTGGCATAGCATGAGGTAAGGCATCCAGTGCCTCAGCCCTCATGCCTGCCTGGACAGGCCCAAATTTCTATTCTCCCTAAGCCAGGCAAGGACCTGGAGACTCTTGAACACCAATTAAAAAATATTTACAGGTTATCTTGGCAGACCATCTATAGGGGGACATATATAATAGAAAAAGCAAATGTCAAAGGGAATCTCAAATTTTCAAATAATAATGACGTGGAGCTTGGTTGCCAAATGGTGTGAAACTCTGAAGAAAAGTCGATCCTGCAACCGCTCTAACAATAATGCCACACACTGAAATGTATATCCAATTTTGTTTGCATCATGTGTTTATTCAAGTTTTCAATAAAATACAAACAACACAGTTAAACTAAAGACAAGACAGTATCACACAACAACATAGCATTACTTATATACATAAAGATCCAGGTCCCTAAGCATGAAAATCTGATAGGATTAAAGAAAAGTCCTTTATGCAGACAGTTAAGTTATTTAAAACAAAATTAATATGCTTTTCTTCATTTCAATTGAGCACCATCTATAATCAAAGACAGAAATAATATTCTCCTCCGTTCTTCACTTTCCCATCCTTCATACTCATCCCTCCCCAAGTGTCAGGGTCTTCCAGGCGATAGGGCAGCTAAGTCTGGTTGCCAAGCATTATAGAAATGCTCCCCTCTGTCTTGCATTACATATGTAAGCCTTTCCAAGGCAGAGCTTGCAACATCAGCGTCTTCCATTGTTGTGTGGTGGGCCTGGCTGCTGGCAACCACGTATTGAGAATGCAGTGTCGTGCCACAACTAGTATGATTCTGAGCCATCGTGGGAGAGGAGTCCATTCGATCTCCTACATCCTCTACCCCAAATAGCATTATTATAGGTAGCTGTGGATTGGTCTGCCTGCAACTGTCTGTACCTCCTGCCTCACCTCCCTCCAAAACTCCTGCAGTGCAGGGCAGGACCAAAATAATGATAGTAGGAGGCTATGCCAACCTTACACCGGGGCACACGGGAGACCTCAGGGTTAAACTTGTTAACAGTCAGAGGAGGGCAATATAGTCTGTGACAAAATTTATAAAAGGATTCTTTGTACATATTAAAAATCAGGACACCCTGATGAATCTAAGTCATTACCTTCCAGGTATCCTCTGTAATAGGAATCCCCATATCCCTTTCCCAAAGCTGACTACTTTTTGTGTCATATCTAAAGTAATTGCCTACCCGTTTTGGCAACCTGCGTATGGTACCTTTGGGATTCCTCACCCATCCTGTATCAATTGTTCAATCTGGCCCAGTATAGACTCCATGTCAAGTGCTCTCCCCAGAGTTCTACAGTATGCAAATACCCAAAAAAATGTTGGTGCCCAAACCCCGTTCTGGCCCATAGACCCTCAAAGAGTTCAGCCTTCCTTAGTATACAAATCCCACACACAGCGCCGCCAGCCTCCCATTCCTTAAAACCCAAGTCTGTCAGGTTAGGAACAAAAAGATTCCCTGCTACAGGAAGGAGCAAGGTTTCCTCCTGTGCAAGTCCTCTCTGTGAGCCAGGCATCCCAGCTATCCAATACTGACCTGACCAGTGGGTTCAGTTTGGTCAGTCCTGCATACACCCTCCAGCCTCTCCCAGATAGATATGCCAAGACCCTGCCAGGGCAGACCCTCTCCTCAAGGCTAGTCAACCTTCCTCTGGGGCCTACCCACCCAGTCTTGTAAGTAGCTGACACTGTATAGCTAGGTGGTAAATACCCAGATCAGGGAATTGCAAGCACCCTCACTCAGTCAGGGCCTTTAAGTGGGCAAGGCCCACACATGGTCGCTTTCCCTGCCACAGTAAGTCTGACAAGGTCTTTTCTAGTCATTTAGTATCTGCCTTTGTTAAACCCACATGAAGGATTTGCATGCTACACAAGATTCTAGGGAGGATATTCATTTTGAGCAAATTTATTTGTCCCAGCCATGTAATAGGTAGCTTACCTCATCTGCCCAGATCGGTTATGATCACCTGCAGTAGTGAGTATAATTCAGATCATATAGGGTCTTAATGTCCTTTCCAATTTTAATGTCTAAATACACAAAAGTCCTGAACTCTCTGGAACCCCCAGTCCAAGGCCCGCTCATCCTCCTCCTGGGCCTCCCCAGTCGCAGCTCCTCCGATTTATTTAGATTCAGCTTGTTTTCAGATTTCAGCTTCAGAATTTAGAGAACTGGTCAATCAACTTTAAAAGTGGGGGCATAGATTGGGCAGGCTTGGCTACATGGAGCAGCATATCATCTGCATAGAGAGAAGCTTATGAGCCCTGCCCGATTGGCCTAGGACACCACAATCTCAGGATGCATTCAATTGCAACAGTGAGAGGCTCCAAGACTAGGACAAAGAGGAGGGGGTGAGAGGGCACCCTGCCTAGTCCTCCTTTCCAGAACAAGACTATCAGTGAGGGTTCCATTAACCAGAACACGGGCCATGGGGGCACTATACATCAGGCATACCAACCCCACAAACTCATCACCCAGACCAAACCAGGTCAGAACCTCCATTAAATATTGCCATTTGACCCAGCCAAACACTTTTCTGCATCCATTGACAATATGTGGACAGGTTCATGGCCATTTGAGGCCCCCAGACCACATTCAGCAGGGTTCTCATGTTATGATAGAGTACCTGTTCCAAATGAACCCGGTTTCGTTTGGGTGAATCAGCTCTGGCAAAGAGTTTGTCTAGGCGACTCGCCAAGACCTTAGCAAGGATTTTAGAGTCACAATTAAGAAGAGAGATAGGCCTGAAAGATGCACATTAATGCAGATCCTTGCCCTCTTTAGGGATCAAACAGATCATTGCTTCTCTCCAGGTTTGGGGCAATGTCCCATCCTCTTCCCTGGTAGGGTTGCCACCTTTGGATGAGATGAAACCGAATACTAAACCACATCCCCAAACTCCACCCCTAACCCTGCCCTTTATGACTAAAGAGGTCATCGTTTAGACTCTGATTCACTTGATTTATTCAAATTGCTGCTGATATAACATTGTGTACAACTTCTTTAAATTGTATCATGATTATTATTTTTGGTTTATTTGATTTAGATTTAAATATTTTAAATTTCAGTGTGTGTTAACATTTGGTGAGGTTAGAGAGGGAGGTTCAGGGGACATTCCATCCTGTGTATACAACTTAGCTGACAAATCAAGTGACTACAAGGGCTCCTCTGACAACTGGCTAGTTTGGATCAGGTGGCCTTTTCTGGTAAAACTCTTTCAATAAATAAATAAGCATCACCAGTAGCGATTGGGCGAGATGTAATTACAAATATCATCTTCCATTTAAGACGTCTACTGTCCCTCCATTGCTCCTACTCTAAAGTTATTTGTAATGTCAGAGACGTTTTTAAAAGTGGTAGGAACTATTCTCGCTGCTAAATACCCTATTTTGTTTTCCATGTCAGTCATACACAGCAGATAGCATGATATGTGCTATGCAGTGTGGAGGCAGTATAGCGCAGTGGTTTAAAACTCTGAGCTACAATTCTGGAGACCAGGGTTTGAATCCTACAGTACAAACTTGTACTTTTGTGACCCTACACAAATCACTTAATTCCTTGTGCTCTCAGGTTGCACCTGTAAACAAGCTTTAGCTTAGTGTGTCTCTTCTGGTAAAAAATAATGTTTTGAAAATGTTTGATAAATTGCCTACATTTGCAGTGCCATCAAATCTAGATTGTGTTCCTGTCATCTCATCAGCTACTGCTCTCTCTCTTCTTTTTTTTCATTTGTGGTTTAGCATGACATGCCACATTATTCTGTGCTGTTCATATGAAGGCCTGGATTATTCTTCCTGGAATATCCGAAGTATGAAAATAGACAACAATAACTACTGAGGAGAAAGAGGCATATTATTGTTAGAAATGAAATACAATATTAGATTATTAATTTAACAAAGGGTAACAAATATTAAAATATACAGTAGGACAGACCTAAAAGAAAAAATGGTGAACATTTAAAGGTATAAAAGTATTCCTTATCACAGCAGTCAAAGACCATACTCACAATGCAGCCTGGAAAGGATTAGTTTGATTTGCTGTTAATGGTCTTAATAGCCTACTTTACACCTCTCAGACTGAATGGTATACAAACAAAGGTCTGCATGACATCAGAATTTGTCTGTAATCTGACCATGCAAGTAAAATGGTGAAGGATTTAACATAATCTGTTTTAGAAGCATGTGAGCATTCAAAATGACTGAAAAGTACTACCTCTGAATAAAATTGGATTAGCAGGTAAAGTTTCTGAAACACATTGTACAGTCCATGCTGGGACGAGGAAACTACCCTATTGTAGGTGCCTGTCTGGTTTCAGAAAAATTAAGGTGTTAATTAAGGTGGTATTGTTTATCCTTCCCGTGAATAATCTTCCAATTTGCTGGTGTGAAGTTAGAGGTGACAACTGAGCAGACAGGGACACAGTTGGCTCTTTAAGTGCCCTGCTCTTGAAGGCACTTCCTGATTGGCATGCACTGCAAGCAAGCAATCACACTAAAATGTCAGACACTTGCTTATAGTCAGATGAGAAGAAAAAATTAAACAGTTGAGTGGGGAATCTAACAGGTGCTGCTTGACCACCATAAAAACCGGTGCAATGGTGAAAACAGGAGGTCGAATCTGGACCTAGAAAACGAATCATTCAGTCAAAAACTGAGTAGGTGGTAACCTTATTCCCGGCTGTTATCAAATTTTCATTCGTTATTCATCATAAAGTATATCCCAATGTTTTGCCAAACAATGGCTTCTTCTGAGGAACTGTAAGTCAGATAAACATTTTAAAATGTTTAAATATAGAGACTAGCACAAGGATGGTGGTGAAGCTTCAATTGCTTGAATTCAGAAACAGAAACATACACACACTCCTTCACAAAACCATGAACTGTTGCTAGTTCAGTACTATTAATTTTATTTGCAGCGCCAACCCAATGCGGAATTTTCTGGTGAAGCAGCAACGCCGCAATTACATAGAAACACATTCTTTTCAGTTATATTATGTTTACATACTGATAGAATCTGAAGATAATGCATCTCATTCAAAATGTATTCAGCCATACTGGTAGTCATATGTGCCTAATGGGCTACCTACTTTTATTTCTGGCCACAGCCTCACAACTCCATCACTTGAACTTATTCCTTTAGAAACAGATACTCTGTAGATAAAATATGCATACCAAACTCATTCAGTATGTTTAAATTTTTCAGTATCTTATTTATTAAGCTTTCTTAATATATTCGATTTCATATAAACTATATCGTAGTAATGTGTTTAATTAACTCAAAACTTAAGCTGAATTTGCTTATTAAAAGTCAGGCAGCCTGGCATTATAGTTTCTTATCTGAGTGCAGATGCTTCTCATGTCCTATAATCCTACAGAGTTTTAAATGTTAATGCTAAATGTATCACTTAACACACCTCAAATGTTCATTTTTAAAAAGATTTCTATTTATTTACCTAGAGTGTAGCTACCGAAAGATTGATGCATTTATTTCTTCTCAAGCTGTATTTCTGGTTGTGTGAATTATCTAAAATAAAATAAAAATGTAGACACTTAAGCAAAAGCCTCATTGCTGTTTATAAATGAATTCAGCCACTAGTTAGCAGTTGTTTACCTTAAATCCTGTGGCTTCTAACCTAAATGCAAGCTGTAACTTTTGAATTCAGTTTACCTGCATCACAAATAGGCGTTCAGATTACTCAAAACAATTTAGTTCTGTAATCTGAAGATGGCTTTCTTAAATTCACTGCCCAAAATTGTTACTTACTTGGTTAAAGTGCAAAGCAAATGCGTTGGTCAGCATTTTCAGCACTAACTCCAGGCTTCTCTCGGCTCAAAATGGCAGCAAGAGTGAGGGAATGGCCCATCCTCTTTTATCCATGCGGCAGTGCATGCTGAGCTAGTCAGCATACGTGATGATGTCATATCATTGCCACAACAAACAATGTTGTCTGGCAACCACTTTGCCGCCATACGGATATCAAGGCTGGTGGTGGTGAATTAAAACATACATGGCCATTGAGATTCACCTGATAATATTAAGACAAAGCTTACAAGAATTTACAATGTTACATTTGATTATTAAGTGACTGACACAAGCTCTTAGCCATTAGTATATTGGAAGAAGGGGTGGGAGTTTTAGAGAGGTCAGGCTTGAATTTATTCATGTTAGACTAAATGAATATTTACCAGCAAACATGTCAATTAATTCCCTCATTGAGGCCCCACCTATTATGATATAGCCCCAATTCAAAAATCCAACATGTTTCTTTACTTTCCAGATTTTTAAAGCTACCACCTCTTTCAGGTTTCTCCACACACTCTAAACCCCAGAATCTTGGTTATGCGGCAGTGTGCCCACATTCGTTAAAATGGCGTGCCACTGAGGAATGCTCATCTTTCAATCTAATCTTACTTTTATATTCTAAAATCCATTTCTTTAGTTCTCTAGTCATTTGACATGCATAGAGATGATCACAAGGGCATTGCAAAATATACACTACCGTGTGTAGTTACAGTTTATTTGTTGTTTAATGATATAGTATTTTCCTGTATATGGATGTCTACATACTTCCTTTTAGAAGTATTACCACAAGCTACACACCTGTTGCAAGGAACATACCATTTTAGGGTCCTAGTAACAATGGACACGTGCTTTGTTTCTCAAAATGGTGAACAGTTTTAACCAAATGATCCTTAATGCTAGGTGCCTTTTAGAGGTCTAAATTGTTTCTGTGTAAAATATTCTCAGTTTGTGGTGTATTCTGTAATATGTGCCAGTGTTTAGTCATAATTTTCTTATCTCTGGCATTTCTTGGCAATGCGTGGTACTAAAGGTTAGTTTCTTTCCTGCTGGGATTCTGTATTTTTGTTTATACTGTAGAGTTGTGGATCCAGGTATTTCAGCAACCCTTGCCTGCACTTCTCTTAATATTACATTACATCCTCTCTGTTTAAATATATCTAAAGTCTTAAGCTTGTTCCTTAATAAATTCAGTTTGTGTGCTGCAGCTTCTTTTTGTTCTCAATAATTGAGAGAAAGGAATACTGTGTAGTGCAGGGTGTAGTCACAAATTTTCGTTTTGTAAGCACAACTCAACAGTTACACCCCCACCCATTAAAACATGTACACATCCTTTCCAAATGGCACCTCTTCCAAACAAGTCAGATTGTTGTCAGATGATTCCTCTAATCTCTAAAGAGGTTATACATGTATCTGTCTCTAAACAACAGAAGTTTAAACAGATACACTCCTTAGTGGTCTACACTAACCAGATACTACAGATTAGAATGAAACTGTTAACAGAAGGCATACAGTTTGTGACAGGCGCTCAACAAAACTGTACACAAATGTGTACAGTGAGTATGCCTGTCTACACCCTTAGTGTAGTGTTACGATCTTTTTCCTTTGAATACTAGACTAGACTAGAAACTATACTATTCCAAAGAAACAGATCGTAACACTACACTCCATAATAAAAGTTGCCATCCTACAGGCATTATGAACAGTGCCAGTCGCTGGCTGGGGATGGGTGGGGTGGTGCTGGGTGGTCTGGCAGGGCTGGGTGGGGGGACGGGGGCCACTAGTCTACAGGGATTGGGGTTGGTTCATTTTATTACACTGATCGGGGGCACTAGACTACCAGGGCATCGGGGTTATTTCATTTTATTACACTGATCAGGGTGGGCACTAGACTACCAGGAATTGAGGTTATTTTGATTTATTACACTGATTAGGGCACTAGACTACCAAGGATTGGGGTTATTTATGTTTATTACAATGATCGGGGGCCACTAAACTACCAGGGAATAGGAGTTATTTATTTTATTACAGTGATGGGGGCACTAGTCTACCAGGGTATTGGGGAGTTGTGTGTGTGTGTGTGTGTATATATATATATATATATATATATATATATATATATATATATATATAGGGGATACATGATGGGCATGAGTGTGATATGGCAAATATTGTCACTCCTGCAGAGTGAGCTCTGGATATCTCCGCGGTGCCGACGCGGTGAAGATATCAAACTCACTGACAGTGACTATTACCATAACAATCTGCCATCATGTGATTCGATAATACAATAGGGCCAAGAGTTTCAGAAGTTTTGTTATGCTGTCTTGTGTTCTGTTCCTGTTAATGTGTTTGCTCATTCTGTGTGTGAGCTTTTCTGAATGGGCTGGCAGTGTTATAAACTCTGAGAGACACATGAGTGTGTTTTGCAATGCTAAATGAGTTAGTTTCAGATAGGAATGAGAAACATACTTTTGTGAGCTATATTGTTTAGCAGTCTGGCTGCAGTGAAGTTAAAAGCATCACAGTAATTGTAATAAACTGAGAGGCAGAGTGTCAGAACAGCTGATACTGTTTTCAGTGGTAATTAAGTTAGCTGTAGGCAGAGTGCAGAATGTTCTGTGAAATTGTGCTCTTTAGGATTCTGGCTGCAGTGAAGTTGAAATTGTCACAGTAATTGTAATGGGTGTGAATCAGAGTTTGAGGAACAAGTGAGAGTGTGTTTCAGTGGTAGTTGTGATAGCTCAGGCAGTAGTTTAGACTGTTCTGTGAAGCTGTGCTGTTTGGAATTCTGGCTGCATCAAGTTGAGCATCACAGTAATGAGCTGGAAGTTGGGGGGTAGGTGTGTTTTGTAATGCTCACTGAGTTAGCTGTAGGCAGCAGTGAGACCTCTCAGGTAGTTCTGCATTTGTGTCTATGGTAACAGCACAGGTGTTTCTTTCATGCTGAGGAAAGCTGCCTAGGGTGATGATATCAGTGACCTTTTGTGACCTGTGTGTGTAAATGTCTCATATCATCACAGTAGAGCAGAGGTAAAATATCACACTGCAGTGGATGATACACTGTTTTATCTCACTCATCTACCACTCACCCCTATTGTGTATATATATATATATATATATATATATATATCATGATGATAGGGGATGCTAGACTTACTCAGGGCTACTTAGGTATATGCTGCATTTAGCTGATGACTCGGAGTTGGGGCACAGGTGGGGGGCTGACGCGCCGCTCTGCTGATGCAAGGCTTCTGACATGCTTGCCAGGTGCGCCGCAGTGCAGCATACCTGGCGTATGTATAAGTCGCAGGACTTAGTGCGATGACCCTGCCTCTTCTAGAATAGGGTGCAGGGTCAATGCATGTGCTTGCGGGTGGAGCAAGTTGTGTTTGCGGCGACTACGCCACCTTCTAGAATCAGGCCATTGAATGACTTTGGTATGTATATTTTATCTACAGAGTATCTGTTTCTAAAAAGAATAAGTACAAGTGCGGAGTTGTGAGGCTGTGACAAGAAATAAAAGTAGGTAGCCCATTAGGCACATATGACTACCATTATGGCTGAATACATTTTGGAAAGAGATGCATTATCTTCAGATTCTATAAGTGTGTACATATAACTAAAGAGAATGTGTTTCTATGTAATTCATGGATTCATTTATGTGAATGATGCACTAAGTCTGTAAGATTTATCAAATGAGTTTAACTGTGTAATAGTTGGATCAAAATGAAAGTTTATTAAAAAACTTGAAACATGTTTATCTGACTTACAGTTCCCCAGAAGAAGCCATTGTTTTGTAAAATGTTGGGAGATACTTTATGATGAATAATAAATGAAAACTGGATATATATAATACACTGCAACCAAACAGGGTTTATCCACATGAGCTACTACAGGACAACATAAGGAGACTTTTAAATATTGTATCTGCTGAAAGGGGTAGAGGGCCTTCCAGCTGGCCATCAGTATGGATGCTAAGAAGGCCTTCAACAGGGTCAGCTGGACCTTCCTCATACAGGTTTTACAAATGTTCTAGCTGGGGATAAATTTATAGGGGCTATTTCTCCCTTATATCAATGCCCAGAGTATTTGTGAGAGTTAATGGCCATCTCTCTCAGATTTACTTTGGGAAGGGAGCCAGGCAGGGGTGTTCCCTCTCACCGTTGTTTGCACTCAGCCTAGAGCCACTAGTGGTGAACATTAGAATACACCCAGACATCAGGGGTGTAAGGGCTGAAGGTGGGAACACAAGATACAGACGATACCTTGTTTTTGGGTGATCTGATTTCATTCCCTCCACATAGCCAGGTTTGGTGCACTAGCTGGATACTAAGTCTAAATCAGAAACCATGATACTAGTGGCACCTACCTCCAGACTTTAGACAGACTTATCCATTTTCATGGGCCTCCAAGAACACTTTCCAATATTTAGAGATCAGCGTCTATGGGGTTACTTCCCACCTATCCATTGTTACCCTAAATATCTGCATCCTCCTTCCTAAGCTGGCATCTCTTCAAGCCTTTATTGGACAATATAATCTTGACATACTTGTAATTGTTGAGACCTGGCTAACACCTAGCACTCCAGATCATGCAGTCTCACTCCAAGGCTACAACTTCTTCAGACTTGACTGGGTAAAAGAAAGGGCGGATGTGTTATCTATACAAAGACTACCTCTCGTGCCACCTTGCCAGTTTCTCCCCAGAAAACACCCTAGTACAATTTCTCCCTGTCAAGCTTCTCCTTGGTGCCCATAACAAAGTGCTTACCGTGGCTGCAGTCTATATTCCCCCTAAAGACCCACGGCTGGGCTCCAGTCTATCCTTGAATTTGCAAGATTACAACCTCCTGACTCTGAGCTCCTCCTTCTCAGTGATTTCAATGTAAATTAGCTTGCCTCAGATATCGGACCAGCAGGGATACTATCCTAGCAACCAACCTAACACAGATGGTCAGCTCCCCTACTAGAAAAAACTACAAGACTGGAACCAGCACTCTCATTGACTGGATTCTTACTAATCGCCGGACGGATAAAAAAAAACACCACCGTTCTCTCAGACTGCCTCAGTGACCACTCCCTGTGATCTGTATCTAGACAAATAAATTCCACAAACCACCTCCTAAAACCATCCTAAGTCAAATGCTACCAGCAGAAACCTTGCTAAGCTAAAGACCTGCCTCCTACAACAAGACTGGTCCCCTATCTACAATACGCTGGATGTGGGCGCTGCCCTAGACTTCTTCATTAAAACTTTCAACACTGCCTATGACACCTCGCACCTTTCAAAAATGCAAAATCAAAGCCCTCTCTAATCCCTGGCTAACAACCAAACTACTGGCTCAGCTTAAAGCACATGACCATCTTGGCTATAGCCAGGGCCACAGGCTCCATAACAGATGCACTTAACTATAAACAGGCGCCGAACCTATGCACTTCACAAATCAAGCAAATGAAGAGCTCCAATTTCAATAATGTCTAGAAACCACCTGGGTGTGACGGGAGATCCTTCTGGGACAATATACATAATATTACGGGCAAACAGTCTAAATCATCTCCCATGGCAATGAACATTGATGGCTCCACTACCCGTGACCCTAAGACTATGGCGATGCCTAAATAAAACCTTCACTGACCTCAATGGTGTCCTCTCACCAGACTTCTTCCAGGACCTGTCAGTTCCAAAACTTGTATCCCAAACCACCTCGCAGACAAACCACTATTTCACTTTGAAATAATTAAGACATATAAACCTACAGATACAAAAAGGCCTGCTCTAAATCTAGAAATAACAGTGACACCATTGATCTAAAGCGTCTGTCCCTCACCTTGGAAGAAGTGATCCACCCCTCACCAAAATTCTCAACCTCTCCCTGTGCCAAAGTCAATTCCTCAACACATGGAAGGCTGCTATAGTCACCAGTGCATAAAGGGGTGACAAATCCACACCAGGGAACTATCGGCCCATATCTATACTTCCACCCTTCTCCAAAGCTCTTGAGCGGATCGTGGCGGATCAACTATCAGACTACCTGCAAAAATACGATCTACTCTGCATTCAGCAACACGTTTAGGAAAAGACACAGTATGTCGATGGCCCTACTTGATTTCTCTAGTGAAACTCACAAAGCCTTGGATAAATGTTATTTAACCGGAGCTGTTTTCATAGACCTCACAAAGGCCTTTGACACTGTTCACCATAGCCTTCTAATCTCTCTTCTGCTCAACATTGGGCTAGCGAGGGACCTGAAGCCTGGATAAAAGTTACCTGGCACAACGTTCTCAAACAGTAAAAATCTCTGAGGTTCTCTCTGACTCCAAACCAGTCCTCTCTGGTGTCCCCAGGGCTCAATTTTAGGTCCTCTCCTCTTCAGCCTATTTCTAAACTTGCTTCCCAAATCCTGCCCTGAAAAATGTATACTCTATGCTGATGACGCTGAAATTCTCTCCTCCATAAGGATCCAAATCCACCTCGACAGAGCTTGCAGCTTGCTTTCTCATGTTTTGAAAAGTGGTTCCTTGAGCACAAACTGGTCCTAAATAAAAAAAAAAAAAAAAGTCATGCTTCAGATCATCAAAACAGAAATAGGCATACTCCACAATCATAAAACTTCTCTTGGAAATACACTAGAACAAGTGAACACCTTCAAATACCTTGGTATCACTTTTGTGAATGTCTTACTTTTACTGCCCATATCGATGACACTGCAAAAACAGTGCACCAACGCATTGGAATTTTGTACTGGAACCGTCAATTTTCAACCAAGCTGCCTTGAGGATTGCTGTTCAAAGCTCCATCATCTCAATCATAGACTATGGTCTAATTGTCTATGGCTCAGCTACTACCACTGCACTAAAGCGCATCTCAACAGCACTAAATAAAACCTGTTGACTCCTCACTGGAGCACAGAGACGGATCCACACTTGTGACCTGTACTCAGAAACTGGTTGGTTGCATCTTTCCAATCGCCTCATGTATCCCACCTGCGTGATGGCAAAAAATAAATCTTGGGACTCACACATCCATGTATCCGGGACCTGCTCTGCCTGAACAATGGCACTTCGTACCACCAGAAGATCTGACCACCAACCTTTCCTTGTCCCTAGATGCCGGACTGCTCAGGGACAAAGATCTTTTACATACCGTGCCCCTACCTGGTACAATGCCCTTAACCTGCCCTACCTATCCTCCACGACATTAGGGCTTTCAAATCCATATTTTACGCTCATCTCACAGCCTCCAGCTCCTGTGACTGCTTTGACTAAAGTCCTCATCCCACTGAGTGCACTTCATTTGTTTCACTCAACCACCATGGTCTCCTCTTTGACAAAGACAACCTGAGTACCACTAACCTGGTTCTGTCTGCTCCTAAACTTTATTTCTCCCTCTCTTCCCTCTCAAGCTCTCAATCCTTATTCCTTGCCCTTGACACTGCCTCTGAGTTCCTTTTTCTTTTCTGTACATAAATGTTACTGTTTAAGTTGTGGCCTTGTTAAGCGGCTTACTGATTATTTGTAACACTGTCTACTATGTTTTTGTACTTAATGACGTGGAACCTTTGTAAAAGACCTTGGCTCAAAGGTATTAATTCCTAGAACAATAAACTAAACTAAACTTTGCCAAAATAACTATTATACACTGCTCAAGACTTTAAAACAGGACGTGGCAAGATGGAAACTACTTCCTTTTACCTTGTATGGCAGGGTGGAAATAACAAAATGAATATATTGCCTTAATTTTTATTTTTATTTGGACGCTCCCAATTCCAGTACCTAATTCTTACTGGAATGTACTGCTACAGGAACTATTCAGGTTCATATGGCTGGGGAAATGCCATGAAGTGGCACAGAATATCCTACAGCTGCTAGAAGAACATGGTGACCTGGGATTTCTTTGTTTCAAAGATATTAAATCACAACTCAGGCAGCATACTTGGGGACATGGGTGAAACAAAGAATAGACTCAGGTTCATACCAAACTAAAAATCAGACTCCATGCCTTAGCACTCTGGACCATCCCAACCATGGTCCTGCCACAGTCTTAAACATACCTGAGAAACTCTTGGACCAGGCACATGGTACAATTTTGATCAAGGTTAGAAAACTAACAGGTACTCTGAACACTTTATTGGAGTCATAGGAGTTATACAGAGCTAGGTAGACTTTTGTCCATTATGCTCACTTCGGGTACTAACATGCCATCTTCCTTTGATAAAATTTGTCTAATTTATATTTAAGCGTCTGTGTGGTCTTGCTACCCACCAGCTCCAAAGGGAGCCTGTTCCAGTCATGAACCACCCTTTGGTTTAACCATTTACTGGTCCTTACTAGTTTTGTTGATCTTACTCTTAACTGTAAAGGGTGTGCCGGGTACTGTACCTGTTTTCACCGGCTTCTAGCCCCAGGTTTTCCACAGATGCGTTATCTGACCATGCCTTATGTACTAGGCACATGTCGCCTCTTTTCCTCCTATACTCCAGTGTAAACAGACCAAGCTCTCTTAGTCTTGCCTGATAGTTTTTCTTGCCATGTTACTTATCCCTCTATTAGCCCTCCTCTGTACCCTCTCCAACAGTGCCACATCCCCCTGTTGTGGGGTGACCAGACCTGTCGCCATATTCTAAAATTGGTCTCACCAGAGAGCGTGTACATGGGCAGTATGACCTCCAGTTTCTTTTTTTTGTACTTTATGTTTATTAATTTTATAAGCAGACAATTAACATCCACAAAATCTCATACAGGGCTAAGGTAACATATTTTCACATCCACAGATAGTTGACATTCATAATAATTATCCTAGTATTCTGATACAGAAGGAATAGGGGTAATCCTGGACAAGCAGTCCTGTAATAACAAGTCCCCAAAGTCTCTCATTATTTGCCAGCCTCTTCAGCGGTATAAGGTGTGTCCAATAGGAGATTTCAATCAAAGACATTAACACAATCAGCGTTGCTAATTTAACCTGTTGCATGACTAGGGAGTAAACATACATCAAAGATGATACCTAACAGGCACCACCCCACAAGAATAGCAAATGTTTCTCAAACTATGGTAGCTTTACTATGTTACTAGCAGATTAACGTTAACTTGCACAGCTCTAGTGCTTCAGCTTAAAAGACAGTATTTGCTCAAAATATTCTGGTATATAGCACGTATGGAGGATTCAAAATGATAGCCTTGTGACCACTGCATGGCAATATTGCCACAAACCCAGATTTTCCACTTTTATTATATTCTCCCCACATCGTGCATTCTAAAATTATTTTTTTGTAAACTTTATTTTTCCAGCAGTGAGTTGATCAGTGAAACATTTACACACTTTGCATTGTTATCAAACAAGCTTACAAAGGGTACAAGCAGCAAAAACACATACCATAGAATCCATTTGTTATTCTAATCTATACATAGGCCTACTAGGCTATTAGGAAAGGCTTACAGAGGACAGCATTATGATACCCTATTATTCTTTATCTATAATTCAAAAGACTGGAAACCAAGCTTGGGTTAGGGCTTCCTCCACTGGTGCCCACATTTATAAGAGTTTATCTGGTTGGCCTCTGACAGTGCATTGCACTTTCTCATATCTCATACAGTCCATAAATAGGCTGACCCATAGGGCTATTGTAGGAATGGAGGTTTACCTCAATGCAAGGCCAGAGCCTTTAGACCCATCACATTCCCAATCTCCTTAAATTTGTGTATTTATTCCTCAGGGTTGGCTCTAGCGTGAGGTTGCCCAGAGTGAGGCCCAACAGGATCTCCATGAGGTCTAATCTAAGGGGAATCCCATCACCTTAGAAAGAATTTCTTGAACTCCTGACCAAAAGCCCTGTACTTTATGGCAGTTCCAAACCATATGGTAAACGTACCCTCATGTATCTGACACTTTGGGCAATATGGGGATTCATCTAGGTTAATTACATGAGCCAACCGAGGGGGTATGATAAACTCTGAGAAGTACTTTGTATTGTATAACTTTGGCTCTGTTATCACAGAGCAATTCAAACTATTGCTTACTATAGAGTCCCAGTCTCCTCCTGTCAAACCTTCTGGGAGAATGTCTGTTTCCACTTATCCTTAACATTCTTCAACATATCAGGCAGAGACCCAATTAACATTTTATAACTCTTCTCACAGGTTTAAACTTTGGATCACCGATTGTCCCCAGAACAGTTCCTCCAAAGGTGTGCCACCCCTCCCTCTGGTCTTCTCCTCCTGACAGTTCTTCATATGCCTCTCTTAATTTGATATAAAGAGGGTAGTGAGCTTCTTTAATTCTATTGAACACCATCAAGTCTGTGAAAGGATTAAAATTGCCTTGGGCAGAATATGTTTTAGTAAATGTAGCCCCTTATGGGACCAAAGTTTCAACACTGGTTTGTCCCAGATGGAGAGGACCCCCAAGAGTCTATTAATAGAGCTATCGGAAATATTCCTCCTTTACTCCCATCCACTGGAGGGCTAAAGTCCAGGCCTTCACCAAAGTGCCTGTGCAAGGTGTTGGGGACAATCCCATAATTGACTCCTCCACACGGAGTTAAGACATTGTGATAGATTGAAAACCCTGCGGCCGGTGGGCGCTGAGGGCTGAGGTGCTGGAAGCCTCACCGCTCGGCGCTTCACGCCGGCGACCAGTTCGGGAGCGAACTCGGGTTGCGAGGAGTCGGCAGGGAGAGGAAGAGTCGAGCGTCCCAGCGGATGCTCTCCTCCCTCAGGGTGGGAACCATGGCGCTTTCGCGCTCTGCATCTCGCGGCGGTGGAAGCACCGACAGTTGAGGGGATGGAGGGGGCGCCCGCTGGCCCTGAAGAGGATTGACGCGGCGCTTAGCACGCCACCTCGGGACGATGTCCTCAAGCGACCGGACGCCCTAGGGGCGTGGGACGGGGAGAAAACGGAAAAACCCCTGGCAGCCCTAGATGAAGGCGCCTAAGTCCCCAGACCACCTGCAGGACAGACCCCGATGTGCAGGAGGAGGAGGACAAGCACTCTAGGGCAGATCCCCAAGGTAGGTTGAGGAGGACATGGCCGGATGGAAGGAGGGGCTCCAGGGGTAGTAGGAGGAGATGAAAGAAAGTAAAAAAAAAAAAAAAAAAGATTGAAAACCCTAGCCTCCTCCAGTCTAACCCAGGCTGGCTGCTCCTCTGGCTTCTTCAAGAGATCTTGAATGTGAGCCAACTGGGATGACACCCAGTAATAATGTACATTCAGGAGACCCAAACCTCCCTCCTCTGAGGAAGTCACAACAGGGCTTTTTGATCCTGGGTCTGTTGTTGCTCCATAATAATTGAGTTACTGATCCCTCAATACTCTTGAAGTACTTAGAGGATTCTTAATGGTACTAATTGGAAAAGTAAAGAAATTAGGGCAGAATTGACATCTAACTCAATTTAGCTACCACCCAACAGGGTCAGGGTAATGCCCTCCAGGCCAGACAATCATCTTTTTTTTTTATTAGATTTTCTTATTTATACTTACCAAGTTCGACATTTTGGAAGGATTTGTATACACAAATATTTTATTACTTTAGTGGTTGAACTATCGTGTTTCCTATTCTAATAGGGCCACCTATGCCCCTAAAGGCATCCTCACATTTGCTCCAGTTAATCTTATGGCCTGAAGAGGGCCATAACTTTCAAATATGTGCAATAACTCCTACATTGCTTCATTGGGGTAGCTAATAAACAGGAGAATATCGTCAGCAAAGAGTGAGATCACATGTTCTTCTCCTCTCCACTGGAATGACCCTATGTGAGGGTTACTTCTAATAATCTAGGCCAGGGCTTCTATTGTGAGTATGTATATTAATGGGGAAAGGGGCAGCCCTGCCTACGTACCTCTAATGAGGGAGAAAGGGAGTGATATAATATTGTTAGCGAAATTTGGGCTTTGGGTTCTTGTATAAGCTTCCCAACCACTGCATCATGTGAGGCCAAGACTGAGTTTCCTCGGACTGCTATCATAAAGGGCCACTCTGCTCGATCAAAGGCCTTATCTGTGTTTAACACCAAGAGACCTCCCGAGCCTCCTCTAGGCCATCGATGCATAATACTGAGTACCCATCTGATGTTGTGTTTAACTTGTCTGCCCTTTACAAAACCTCCCTGATCTGAAAGAACTAACTTGGGAGAAGTTCTCCAACCTATTTGCCAATATTTTAGCTAAAATCTTATAATCTACATTTAGCAGAAATTGGGCGATAAGATGAACATAAAGTGGTGTTTTCCTGCCTTGGGCAGTACTGTGATTGTAGCCAGGTTCTGTGAAGTTGGGAGCCCTACCTCCTCCAACGATTCTCTTATCATCTCCAACATCGTCTGGATCAACTCTTCCCATAGAATGTTATAAATCTCAGCTGGGATACCATCAGTTCCTGGTGCTGTCCCCTCTTGGACTTCCACCACCCCTTTTAGTTCATCTATGATAACACTAGGGAGTCCAGCTATCCCACCTCCAGATCATTAAGTATAGGCAGATCTACCCCTCTAAAGATAGTGGTCGGGTCTGCCCTGGGGAATTCGAAGTATACAAATGCTTATATTTCCAGAATGCATTATTGATATTCTGCTGATTATATGTGATCCCTCCCCACTTCAATTCCCAATATTTTTCTATCCACTCTTTGCCTCTTAACCAATCCTGCCAGCCACTTTCCAGCTTTATCACCTCAAAATAGAGAATAGAATTTGGTCAGTAGGAGAGCCCTCTCAATTTTATATGTAGAAATTTGATTTAATTAGCATTTCAGTTTTTTTATGGTGACTAATTTTGAGTTATCATACTTTAACATTAACTCCCATTCTAGAAGTTGGATTTGGTGTTCTAACTCCTGTTCTCTTTTAGGGTTAATCTTTTCTTGTGCGAGGCATAGGAGATAGTCTCCCTCTTATTGAAGCCTTAAGGGCATCCCAAATGGTTCTAACATTTGTCTCTCTAGCCGATTCATGCAAGAAAATCAAGTATGTGTTGTTTTAATTGCTGAACAAACTTAGTATCCACCCAAAGGTTGGCGTCCATTCAGCCATGACAGGGTGAGATTCGTTCTCTTCTCCCTTCCACTACCATTTTCAGAGGGTGTGGTTAAAGATCAAAATTGGACCATAAGGCGCCTCAACCACATCACCCAATCTGGCTTTTGTCAAGAATAAATAATCCAATCTCAGTATAAATTCTATGCATGCGAGTAAAGGAATACTTCCTGGAGGCAAGGTGACAAAATCTCCATGCCTCCAAGGGACCTCCCTCCATCAGATGGCAAAGTGTCCCCACACTTATAGGGTGGGGCCTCTCCTCACACCAGAGTAATCAAGGTGGGGATCCCAATAGGTGTTCAGGTCCCCCTATTATGATATTGTCTGGGAATGGAGCTAGTGTAGTTTCCAGATGGGTGAAGAAATCAAGGGAGTCAATATTAGGGCCGTGAATTGAAACCAGTGCAGTGGTGGGGCCCCCCATATCGACTACCCTATAACATATCTGCCCTATGGGTTCAATACTGTGGACAGAACTTTGTGAGGGAACCTGGAGCTAATCCAAATGGCAACACCTGCCTTAGAGTTATAAGGCACAGCTAACATCGTCCCACCCCTATAAATGGTGGAGCCCTCCACTTCCTCTTTTGTTGAGTGGAGTTCCTGCAGAAATACTATATCTCATCTCATTTTGGTTTTAATTTGTGATAGCACCACTTTCTCTTGATGACTGTACATAGCCCATTTACATTCCATGTTACCCAAGTTAAGTTAGCATAGTGTTGGTACCCCTTAATAATGCCTTGTGTGCCAGTTGTTTTGCCCCAGCGTTCTTCCACTGCTGATTCTGAGCATTTTGTTTACGTTATATACCTTCCCAACAAAACCACTTCCACTTCCCCTCAACAAGTAACACCCAACAAGTAAGAACAAAATGTGAACAAGAATAGAAATGCCCCTCCCTTGTATTCCCCCTGCAGCATCTCTTATCCCCCTTACATCCAAGAAAAAATTGAAAGTATAACCTAAGTTACCCTCTACTTTTCATGGATTGAGCATCCATGCCTTGCAACAATTTTACATAATTAATTTAGCTTCATTATGGTGTTAATTCTCCTCAACACCCACGTATAAACAGAAATTCTAGGATTACAGGAAATCAGAGATCCCAAGGTAGCTCTCTGCACCATTTCTCCCCTCTCATGAGGGAATCTGAAATTGTATCTAAACCATATCAAAAATCTAGTATGTAAAACAGGGAATAGTAAAATCCACACTGAGAGGTCATCTGGGAATTACTGCCCCCTACTGACAGCTTCTGGAGCAGATTTTCCCAGTATAATGGATTTTGCAGCATTGACTCAATTGCTCTTCCCAACCAGCATAATAACACACCACCTCTCTTACACTTCTATTTAGATGGAATATGCAGACTTTGACTGAAAAGAAATAGTATGGGAGGGAGGAGAGATTTCTAACCACCCCTCTTCTCCCAAAAGAAAGAGTACAAGCAGCCTGTCAGTTCCAGTTCAAAATGTACTTTACCAAACGGTCATTAGACCTAGTGAAAGAATGATTCAAAATCAATGAGAGATCCCAACAAGTGGGGTCCAAAACCAAACTCTTGAGTCACCTTGGGCAATTAACCATCTCTGGCTTGTGAACTAGGGTTGCCAACATACTTGTCCTTGGTGTACCGTGTGGGCCTCTAAAAGTGGACCAGGTGGAAGGGAAAGATGGAGCCCCAATCCAGCCCTTATAGACATCTGTCGGAGTTGCAGATCGGAGAAGTTACACCTCCCCCACCCTACCATTAACAAAACAGTACCTTCTCCATGCTCAACATCTTGGATTCAATTTACTTTAAAATGTCACACCTTGCACAAACTCCATTGCTGCAGATGGGTTGTTGAAGGCCCTAGTATTCCTCCAGGTGGCCTGACTGTCATTAGTGCTGAGTAGCGAATGTGAAGGGACGATTTTGGGAGTGGAGTACCCGGGATCTAGAGAGCCGAGAATAATCCGGGTAAATGCTGACCTTTGCTCTTCCAATATGTTCCCACTTTCCTCGCCACCTCCAGCACTACCGCCTGTCTTGATGTCTCAGAATTTTATGATCAGATGACTCAATCTTTGATCCAAGAGGGTTTTGGACTGGGAGAACAGTGCGCCATCTGAATTTCTAGGCCATTAGCGTGGGGTAACTGCAAGAAGAGATGAGCCATTTTCAAATAAAAGCTTATACAGTCTTTCCCTCGAGCCCTTCAGGCATGCCAATAATTCTGATATTACAGCAGCATTGCGGTTCTCATGGTCTTCAATGGCCTGCTTCAGAAACTCTATTTACATAGATACATAGATACATAGACATGTGTACGGCAGATAAGAGCCTATGGCCCACCCAGTCTGCCCATTTAAGTTTGTAAGTTCAGTTTATGTTTTCCAGGAAGTCTGTTGCCCCTTACCCTGACCTCCAGAATTCCTTTATGTCTATCCCATGCATTCTTAAATCCAGTGATTGTTTCAGCCCCACCACTTCCTCTGGCAGGGTGTTCCACTTGTCCACCACCCGTTCTGTGAAAATTCTTCCTCACGTTTCCTCTGAATCGTCCTCCCTCCAACTTCATCCCATGCCCTCTAGTCCTGGAACATCTTTTCACTTAAAAACAGTGCATTCCTGCACCCTGTTCTTCCCTGTAAGATACTTGTATGTCTCTATCATATCCCCTCTCCCTCCTCTCCTCCAGGGAGTACATGTTCAGTGCCTTCAACCTGTCCTCATAGGACTTGTGATGCAATCCATGCACCATCTTTGTTGCCCTCCTCTGAACCTTCTCTACCCTGTCATGTCCTTACGTGGTAAGGTCTCCAGAGCTTCACATTGTACTCCAGGTGCGGCCTCACTAGTGTCTTTGTATAGTGGAATTATGACCTCCCTTTTCCTGCTGGTGATGCCTCTGCCTATGCATCCCAGCACCCTATTTGTTTACCTGCTGCCTTGTCACACTGTTTCCCTGCCTTGAGGTCATCAGAGATGATAACTCCAAGATCCCTTTCCTGCTTGGTGCATGCTATATCCTCACCCCCAACTGATATGTTGTGCCAGGGTTTTGTGCCCCATATGCATTATCCTGCACTTCCTTGCATTGAATTTCAACTGCCAAACCCTGGCCATTCCTCAAGTTTCTGCAGGTCCCTTCTCATTCTGTCTACACCCTCTGGTGTGTCTACTCTATTACAGAGCTTTGTGTCATCAGCGAACAGTGAAATTCTGCCTTCTAGGTCCTGCGCCAATGTCACTGATGAAGATATTGAATAGTAACGGTCCCAGCACTGATCTCTGTGGTACCCCACTGGTCACTCTTCCTCTGTGGAGTGACAGCCACTTACCACCACCCTCTGTGTCCTGCTGCCCAGCCAGTTACCTACCCACCTCACTACTGTCCTGCCCACACCCAGTGCAATAGTCTTCTATGTGGCACAGTGTCAAGGCCTTGCTGAAGTCCAGATAGGCCATGTCCACTGCCCTCCTGATCCACCTCCTAGTCACCCAGTCAAAAATTCAATGAGGTTGGTCGACATGACCTTCCCTGGTGAAACCATCCTGTATTTCTTTCAATGCTTTTGCTAAATCAGTGGAGTAAGATGTTGATCTGTCCTCCTGGTCACTAACTTCGCTGTTCCAGCTCCCACAGGCACCTTTCATGGGTTTCCACCAATTCCGATGTGGAGTTAACAGCTTGCTGAAGATGCTGTATTTGAGCTGTGACATTGTCAACCCGGCCTCTGTTCTAGTTCCCAAGTCGTGCTTTAGATCTTTAATTAAATGCTCCAACTGCTGATAACCTTCTGCCATAGTCTGATTTGATATACTTTACGGTGCTGCGCTTTCAGGACCTGAGCCGACCCAAATAGATTTCTTGCTGGGTTAGCCTCCTGCACCTCCACCGCCGCTTCCCCAGGCCCTGCCAGTCACCTTCACTGGAGTCCCTGTGAGGTCAATTTAAATGAAATTTTGGCTTGTTTTCTGCCCAATTTTGAGAGAAAGGCGATATCAGCACTCCCAGGTCTTGCTAAATCTTATAAAAATGTTAGGTTTAGGCATGATGTCGAGAATTGCAAGGGATGGTCACAGAGGTCCCAGTTTAAGCAGCCATCTCGCTCTGATGCTAGACCACCCGCTCCAAAATGTTTAATATAGTAATATAATTAGGAGGCAAACTCACATTTCACCTCCCGAAACAGAACCAGATCTACAATTTTAAGCAGCAAAATAGTGATACATTAAGGTCCAAACCTAGTCCCCAATTTCTGAACAACTCACTGTTCATGTCCTTCTAAGTCAAAATTCAGAGAACAATAAAATCCACCAATGAGCATCTGCGCTCGGTGTGCTTCAGCCAGCAACCTACAACGAAATGCAGCAAACTGCCAGGGTCCCCTTCCATCAGCCACCCAGAGCCTTGTCGAATGAAGAAGCAGGAGTGAATAACTCCGAGGCTGCTACATCGCTTGCTGCACCGTGGCGAGTTCTTCTCAATGCACTGATCTGACAGGGGGATCGTGACACCACACAACTTCTGCCCCACTGAGCTCCACTGTTCCGATTGCTGTTTTATAGATCCCAAAGCCTTCGTTGCTGACCACTGCGGTGTGTAATTGGTAAACATTCACTGAACAGACCATCAGGCCAATCCCACTCGCTAAGGGCTCCGGTTGTCCTCTCAGTGCAGTCTGGCTCTCCAGTTTATGCAGCGTGTTTTGGATCTTGAGTCCATGGCCTGCATGAACAGAGCATGGCCTGCCAAGGTGGGTCCATCTGGATCTCTGAGTTATCAATCCCATTACTGCATGTGGGGCCTCACGGCCTTAGTGGAATGTGCTGCTGGATCTTTCTGCTGTCCCAATAGTATTTTGTTTGCTCTATCCATGCCAAGTTTGGTGTCTGTTGGTCCAAAAATATCTACTGCACCTAAAGCTGCTGTTGTTTTCCAAGTAAAGCACCTTTTAAAAAGTATTTTTAGTCAATTTTGCCCTCATATGGAGAGAGCCTGCAGAAGTGCATCTGATCTGAAAGATGGCTCTCTGGCCCCCCCGACCTTCCTGTTTCTTGCAGCTATATATCTGAATATACAATTCAGGACTCTGTTCCCTTTTGGGTGATATTCCTACAATGTTTATGTTGCAGAGATTTGGGTTAGGGGACAAATTTGTAGCAGCTGTAAAGGCGTTATACTCACCCTGGAGGCTCGAGTTAAAGTGAATGGATTCCTGTCCAGCTGTTTCCTTTGTAGAGAGGCACTGAGCAGGGCTATCTCCTCCCCTATTTTTGCCTTATCACTGGAACCCTGGCTATTTCTATAAGAGCTATTATAAACATAAGAGGAGTCACAACGGGGAAGAAACAGAAATTAGCTTTATATGCAGATGATTCCCTTTTTTCTTCCAGACCCACCTAATTCCTTACCTTGTCTGCTGAATTCTTTACAAGAGTTTGGATCTTTAGTGGGTTATAAGATTAACATGAAAAATCAGAAGCCCTGTCCTTAAGCAGATCTCCTCCCGCATTTAAGCAGACCTTCCCTTTTAAATGGGCCCCAGGGAGCACTTTCCGGCATTTAGAGTCAAACTTTCCATGGACATCCCACAGCTGTTTAAAATGACTATATAACATTGTTTCAGGAGATGCAAGCCAACATAGCTAGATGGAACCTTCTACCACTTACACTATATGGTAGGATCCAGACATTTAAAATAAGCGTTTACCACATTTATTATTTTTGTTCCAAACCCTCTGTATTCCTATACCGAACTTTTCTGGAACCACCTAAATAAAGAAACTCAGACATTTATCTGGTCTAATTTCGCCCTCATCTGGCTAAAAGGAGCTACAGGCCCCCACGTAGTGAGGGGACTAGCCCTCCCAAACTTTACTGCTATTATCTCACAGCTCAAGCACCCAGCTGTGCACCTGTATCAAGCAGCGAGGCTTCTGGCTGGTTCACATTAGAAGGCCCCCTTGAGGGCTGGGCCCTGTGGACCTTACCAACAAATACTTTCCCGATGCATATATGGACTTGCACAAATGACCCGTGGATTAAACATTCCTCGTATCCTCTCCTGTCTATGCAAATTAACTAAAACCCCATCAGGTTTGAGATCTTTATCCCTAATCTGTCATCATCCCAGATTAGACAAGGGTTATATTTACTGGGCAAATCAAACATTGATAGCGTTTCTACAGTGTCAAGGGATATACTGGATGCCTCCCTTTCTCCCAGTTGCAAACCAAGTATTCCCTCAGAAAGGAAGGAAGACCACTACAGATTTTTACCAAATTTGACACTTATCAGCCCCTGCGTTATCTCCCAGATTTGTAGGGAGAGAACGGCGTTGGAATCTTTTCTATTTTGTAGCCATCCTCAGAGCCCTCTAGATATCTTTCTGAATTATACTCAATACTTTCCTGTTCCACCGACCCACCATTGGAAAATCACAGGCAAAGGTGGGAACAAAACAGGAGTCAGAGTGGACCCTGATGACTGGGCAAAACGGATACAATTTGGTTGGCAAGTAACTGCATCCTCCTCTTGAAGGAAATTTAATTGGAAGGTAATGGTCAGGTTTTTATCCACCCCAGTAATAACAAAACACTTCCATGCCACATACACAGATACATGCTGGAGAGATTGTGGCAATAGAGGAACCCATTTTCACATCTTTTGGGACTGCCCCATGATAAAGAGGTTCTGGCAGAAATACATTCCGAAATCCAGAAAATAACAGGTTTACTGATCCCATTTACTTTCACAGATTTTATATTAGATTCCTACACTAATAGCTTGCCCCAAGACAGTGGGACAGTTAGGTCAAATCTTGAGGGTTGCTGCCCTCAAATACATTACCTCAAGATGATTATCTCCTGATTCACCCACACTGGCCTGTTGGAAGACCAGGTGTCTGACCGGGCGGTGGAGAGCATTCGAGCCATCTTAGATTATGGAAAGATAGAGTCTTAGAGCTGTGGCAGCCCTGGCATACTGCTTACTAACATGCAGATCCCTAAAGAGAATTGATCAATTTTAGAGGGGCGGGGGAGGAGGTGTGCACTGAAATGTTCTTATTCTGTTAGTTATGAAGTGAACTTATAAAGTTGATTATTGTGTTAAAATGAAGCAGTCATTTCTTTGTACTACAGTACTTCTCAATAACTTATATAAATGTTTGTGTGACTTTATGGAAGTGTCTGATAAGATAGTAGACTAGGAAAGGTGCTGCCACACAAAAGCATTATGTAGAGCATTAAAATTTGGATTATCAGTTCTCAATGAGGAGTCCATGTCATGTGTTTTGCTAGACTGGTGGCAACTAAAGATTTTCTTTTATAATAATTTTCAACAAACACTTGAGAGACTTAATATCACATATGGACTTTTAACCATATGCATCTTAGTAGCTAAAACATTATAGAGCCTTAGGTCAATTTGTTTAACTAGCGTCTTAAAGAAAGTTAGTGGAAAAGCATTACTGATAATACTGTATAATTTTATTTTATTATGTTTTGAAATTTGTCAGATCAACATGAATCAATAAAATCATTTTGGGAATTCGGTTCTGGCATGAGGCGTAAACCGAACCCGAGAAGCTCTCCTGCAAAATCAAAACTAATCGGTCCCTAATCTACTCTTCTGACCTCAAACTTGGCCAAAATCTAAACTAGAGAGACATCTGAAGTCATACCTGCTAGAAATCCCTGGTCAAAATGGGCAAACAACAATAGAACACTACCAACTCCTCTCAGATCTCGAGGGAGGGATGAACAGGGCCATCAGACACCAATCACAGCAGTTGTAAATCCTTAGTAGCCAAAATGCTGACTCAAGAAAATCCCTCACAAACCCCAAAGGCAGCAAGAAGAAGGGCTCTGACTTACAGTAAGTGGATAACATACCCGCACCATAGCAGATTTCTGGGGAAATGAGGGAATCTGTTTGGGAGCTCAGGGCCGACATAGGCACATTATAAGGCCGGATGGATGAGGCTGATCTGCAGATATCTGCAGACTCCTCCAAAATAGACTCCCTGGAAGAAGCAGTCACGTCTCTGGCTACAGCACAGCTCCACATATCATTAAGACAAGAAGATGCTGAAAATAGGAGTCAGAGAAAATATCAGAATATTTGGCCTACAGGGTGGGGGATCCACTGGCCTACTTGGACTACCTCCTCAGACTTATGCTTGATCTGGAGTCCGCATTTCGACTAGATATTGAGCAGGCGTCATGCTCTGGGACCCAAGCCTGCACGTAGACACCCAGACCACGCTCGTTCGGGATAAGATTCCAGAGCTACCAAGTAAAAGAAGTGCTGCTGAAAAGGCCTGGCAGAAAGGCAAGATAATGCTGGGGACACAACGTTTAATCCTGGATAATGACTATGCTCCATACACACAACGCCAGTGGTGACAGTAAGCCCTGCATTTCCGCTACTCAGGGCACAGAGGATCACGTTCGCACCCCTACCCAGCCAGACACACTGTCCAGCTTCCCAATGGCGTTACCTATGCTTCTGCGTTGGAGGGTATGCCCCACCATTTCCACTACTCAGGGCACAGAGGATCAAATTCCACACCTTACCCAGCCAGACTCACTGTCCAGTTCCCCAGTGGCCCAGTTACCTATGCTCGCGTTGGAGGCAACAGAAGACCTCACCTCAGAGGATCATTAAAGACCAAACCCAGATTAAGTACAAACTAACCCAGTTGAGGCAGAGAGAGTGGATGAGCAGAGGCAACATATGAACTCTTCTCTGGAGGACATGCTCAGCAGAATTAACCAGCTAAGAAACCCAACGCTGCCCTTCGAACACAGTAGGTCAGTTGGTTTTACATTCTACCTAGGTTCCAAGTGTCTCCGTCTCTTCCCTCACCGCAGCCAGCCATGGGTGGGGCCCCATCCTGGGTGCTGGCAGAGGCCCTCCTCTATACTCAGGATGTAAAAATAATCGCTAAGCTATCCTGGATAGGTAGAGCCTTTCGATGGCAGACATAGAACCAGGCTAGAAGGTCTACAACTTGGGAGCATATGTGCCCTGCAGCTCAGGGGCTTCTCCTGCACTCCCTCCCCGTCCTGATCCTCGACTCCTCAGATCCTCACTTCAGGTCCACGGAGTTGGACAAGGGCTGTGGTGGGGGCATGGGGAGGTGTACACAATGAGATCTTGAACAGCTTCAAGATGCCTGGGAGGACCATATCACGATGAACTGGCCCACCCCTGATTCAGGCTGCAGTGACACTGAATTCTTGTATTCCCAATGATTCTGAAGCCTTGACACACTATTGACAGTAGGGGCTGTGCAGGCGTAAATAGGCAGCCCTGGAGACATTGCCTAATTCAGGGGTGGTCAGGCTTAGAGGGATATCCACGGGACTTGGTCTTCGCCGGGCAGCCATGCTTTGGGATCTGCAGTAGACTCACTTCATAAAGACTCTCGAGTTGGAAGAGAAGAAAATAAATACTAAAAGAGCTGCCTGGTCCTCCCTCCTTCCTGCTCTTCTCTCCTTCTTCCTCACCCCTTGCCCTTCTTCCCTTTCCGTCTCTTTGTGCTCTCTCCTTTCCTCCTCTCGTTGGGGATGTCTTCTGAGGGCCATATGCCAGCACCCCTCTTATAATTATCCCTCCTATAGCAGAGGGATGCTGGGAGTCATCAGTTCCATTCTAAGTAGGTGGGGTGGGGTGGCCTCCTTCCTCTCACCCCCTTGTAGGGGGTGGAGTATCAATAAACTCTTCTCTCAGGGGCCACTGGGACAGGCCGTGGCTGCAGCAGAGGGGTAGACTGAACCATGTCTTCCAACTCTTAGCAATAGCCCTTCCATGGGGCAATACCAGGGACATAATTGCAATCGAGATAGGAATTTTGATCATCATCCTTTTGAGCGTGGGAGGGCCCAGTGGGTCAAGGTCTACTCTGGGTATCATGCTGACCCAAAACAGGGGTGAACCCAACATAGGGCTTTTCACACACCCCGGAACACTCCTAATAACTGGATGGATCCTTATCCACCTGAGGATCAAGGAGGTTCCTGATCCTCTCCATCTCCCTTCAGGGATACGGATGGGAGTAAACTGAGGTGGTCCATTAGCAACACCTCACAGTTGGAAGTTACCTTGTATATAGTTATGTTTGTGGAAGTTAAAGTTAATGCTGTAAATATAATTTATTATTTTAGTCCTATGATTGAATTTATGTTAAAAATGTTCAAAGTTCATAGATATTATTTCAAAGTTTATATGGGTGGGGAATAAGTTAATGAGACACAAGAGATGAGGTTTTTTCAGAATGGAAAATTTTTATTAGATGTACATCAGCAGTCACAGTGGGTAATATCCCGGGAAGTTATTCTTGGGGCATATGATATCCCTTCTGCCAGGTTGCTTCGCTCCTGGATGCATCTGGGTGGCGACGACTTTAGAAGGCCCATCAATGGATTCATCTAAAGCCTGGAGGAATGGTCTGGGTTATTTCAAATTCACCCAACCTAAAGAAAAGTAGAAAACAAAATAAGTGAAAAAGTAAAATAAAATATAAACCATGACAACACATCCAGTAAAGATCTATTCCCAAAATGTCAACGGATTCCACAACCCCATTAAATGTTCCAGCCTGATGCAACACCTCAACAAACAATAAGCAGACTTATTCTTCCTACAAGAAACCCATCTCAGATTCTGAACACAGAAGCTGAGAAGGGACCACAGGTACAGGTTTACTCCTCCTCCCACCCTAGTGGCTGGAGAGGAGTTGCTTTCATGATTCTTTCAACTACCCAGCTGGAAGTAAAAATACATATATAGATGGACAAGGTCACTATGTCATCATACAGGGCTGTCTCTACTCTCAAGAAGTCAGTTTGGTAAATGTATACCTCTCATCACAGATGAAAACGCAGTGGTCGGGTCTATCATGGCAAAAACTTGATACCCTCAGAGTCAATTAATCCTGGGAGGAGACTTTAATATGATAATGCAGACTTATCTGGATTCATCAAATCCAAAAACCTACCACCTCACCAGCTTGGTTAAGTACCTCAGATCCCAACTGGAACACCTAGGACTGGTCAATATCTGGCGAAAATAGTCCCATCCTCCTGGGGTATACATTTTACTCTGGGAGATTTCATTCCTATTCAAGATTAGACTATTTTCTCACAACTTGCAAACATCTTTCCACAATTATAGAGATTTCAATCTGCCCAAGAATTCTGTCCAACCACCACCCTTACTATTAAAATTGGACCTGGGCAAAAGCCCAAACAAACCCTTTGGAGACCCAATCCCTTCTCTTAAAAGTTAAGGAATTTCTTGACCAGATAAAACAGAGAATTCCACAATTTTTCGAGGAAAATATTTCCTACTATCTCAGAGGCCACCTTTGTAATGCCATGAAGGCAACCATCAGAGGAGAGGTAATAGCCTATGCCTCAAGGAAAAAAAGAAAGAGAAGCTAAATACATTGAATTTACCAACCACCTTCATAATTACCAACTACTGTACAATGAGGAGATAAAGAACTCCAAACAAAAATAGGAAACCAAAGCAGCACTTCAAAAAATAATAGATTTCAAGATTCAGCAAACCTAATTTATCTAAAACAAGCAAATTATGAAGGGGAATCGGAGGCCTCATCGGTTAGTATGATTGAGATCCTGTAAAAGTACCGTCACGATACTTAGAATCAAAATCCCAAAACAGGCCAAACAACCCATAAAGAGGAGGAGATTAGGCAGATCTTCTCAAACTTTTACCAAGAACTATACAAACCAGAAAGAATGGCCACCCCTGAACAAAGACAAGAATTCCTAAAAGCAACTAAACTTCCCAAAATTAACAGAGATACAAATTAAAAAGCTGGAAGCCCCAATCAGGATTGAAGAGATTCAAGTGCCATTAAAAATTTATCTCTGGGCCGTTGCCCAGGTCTGGATGGCTCCTCGGGTGAGTGGTACAAAACATTCCATAGCAAACTATCCCCAGGCTGCATTCCCTATATACAGAAGTGGCAGAGGGAATTCTGCCCCCGGTCATGGGACTATGCTGTTGTAGCGGCACTTCCCAAACCTAACAGAAACAAAATAGACCCATCATCCTATTGGCCAATCTCTGTTCCAAACACAGATTATAAAATGTATGCATCTGTATGGTCAGCTAGATTAGAAAATATCCTCCCATCCATAATACACCCACACCAAGTGGGATTCATAAAACAAAGGAATACAACCGATAACATCAGGAAAACTCTAATTCTAGTAGAACACATACAAGCCCAAAAATTCCATCTGCCTTCCTTAGCCTAGATACGGAAAAGGCATTTGACCGTGTCTCATGGCCTTTCTCATGGGACACGCTGCAAGCATTTTGATTCCCAGAATCATTCCTGACATGGCTTAAACATCTCTATACCTCCCCAAAGGCCTACATTCGAATTAATGGGGCATGTCTTCAGCTGCTCACACACTACACCAAGGAACATGTTATGGGTGCCTGCTTTTCCCCATTACTATTTGCACTCCGTATGGAACCATTGGGCACAGCTTGAAGAACATCTCCAAAAATTAAGGGCATCCCATTACGTCAAACAGAATACAGGGTTAGTCTATTTACAGATGATATTCTTTCATCCTTTTATACCCACAGTCGATCCCAGAGACCTGGATTATACTGGCACGATTCAACAAGTAGCTGGCTTCAAATTAAATATCTGTAAAACAAAAGCCCTACTATTCAACTATACCCCACCCAAATCTCTTAAACAAGCATTCCCACTAAAATGGAGCTCAACAAAATGAAATACCTGGGGATTCATATCCTCTTAACTTAAAAGTGATGGAACTAATAAACTATGAATCCCTGTCGGTTTCTCATACAAAAGGATCTAGACAAATGGCATAAACTCCCTCTCTCATTTTTCAAAGAACAGAGTCCATCCGTATGAATATATTACGCTCTCTATATCTATTTCAGGATAGTCCTTTTTCCATCTCCATACTTCTTCAAATCCTGGGATACCATGATTTCCAATTTTATCTGGAAACAGCCACCCCAGAATAAGGCTAAAAATGTTAAAACTATCCTTACTTCAGGGAGGAACTAACCTTCCAGATCTGAAGCTGTATGCAGCGGCAGCTTCTCTTTGCATTTTCTACTGTGGTTATCAGATAAATATGAAGCCTCCTGGCAGAAACTGGAATTCCATTTGAACGACTTGCGACATAAAAAGAAATATTTTCTCCTCCCTGAAAGACCCCACCCTTACAAGACTTCACACATATAACTTCTAACCCGAGTAATACTCAGGTAATTCATAACTTTATGCAGTAAGCCTTCTAAGCAGAACTTCCCCGATAGATGAAGCATATGCAAATTATGGAATCTTTGCATAAGCCACTTTTCAAATGATGCATTCTACTAACTGCCTTTGCTCTAATCCCTCAGTTTTCTCTCCTATGTCAAGACTAAACGCTGGAGATCCTTTCCTGACATGAGAAAACTTATAAAATATATATAAGTAGTCTTTCCATTTCATTTGCTGCCTTTACTTTTCGTAATTTTAAGTAAACCCGTAGTTTTATTTGTAAGTTTTCTCGGTTTCTCCCGGTTCGGGTATAACTGTGGGGAAACTGAGATTTATTTTACATTTATTGGAGTTTTATGACTAAAAACTCCATTAGTTATGTTTAATTTTATTTAATTTAGCTTGTTTTAAGAACCACTAATAAAGGTTCCTGAACTGATAGCCTTGGTTAATTTTACTTTGGTTTCTGGTCCTGATCGGTTCCTCATTGGTTCTGGAACCAACCACAAATGTTAAATAAAGTTTAAATAAATACATTTTTAGTGGTTACAACTTTTATTGGTTTTATATGGAAAATGTCAGAAAAGGAAAGAAAACTGGTGATCCCAGTTTTGAATCATGTGTTGAGAGTGGTGATAGTTTGCTATGCAAACAATCTTTGTTTCCTCTCTGGGCATGTACATTTCCAAGCAGAGTGAAATCTGCATTACATGTCCTGAGAAAACTATTGAAACATGCCTGGATAAGACTAAAGAAAAAGTTATCACCACCTAAGGGTCCCTCTAGCTCTGACAAGCATACACCCTAAATTACTATGGCTGAAACCACAACAATTATTGTAACTGCTACCCTTGAGACGGATATACAAGCAGTTCCTAAGAGACTTGCTGAACCGGCTGACTCCCTGGTTCTTTCAAAGAAATCAAACACAGAACCTCCTGCTGGACAGCATTTGGGAGTTCTGTGCCTGCTATAAAGCTTAACAACTCCTGCAGAAATTATAAAATTTTCAAGGAGAAAATGTAGAAAATGCATGGAATGGCTAAAAAACAACCTTTAGGCTTGCAAGGGCTGTCTGTTTCTCAGCAGCAGACCCTGCAAAGCAGTTTGTCTCCCTGCTCAGTCTTCCTATTATTAAGAGGAAGAATATGTGTTTATGATTAAATAGAAGAAAGGGGAACCTATTAAACTGAGGTTTCCCTGAACATGAGTTGTGCTATTCCCACAGAGCATTTGAGGATTATTCCTCAGTTTTCATATTGTGAGAAATGATTGGGCTGACACCCAATAAAAAGCTTCTTCTTCCTGTGAATACATTCTTCAGGAAAGATACTTTAAATATTCTGCAAATTCCAAGCTCTGTCTTCCCTCTTGAAAAGAGGCTGGATAACAAATATCAGCTGGACAGAGAGGGCTGAATTTTATTCTCCCACCCTGTCCACAGATAGTACAAGTGACAGCCTGTAACAAGGCAAATATACCCCTGGCATTCCTTCTAACAAGGATTCCAGAAAATTGACAGTAGGGCTTTCAAGCCTTGATGCTCAATACCAAAAGTCACTATGGCAGTCTATCCTTGCTCAGACTTCCCTGTCAGATGATCTAGCTGAAACAGTTAGTTGGATTTGGGAGCAGCCAAATACCAGTCATATGACTGCTGCCTTTCTGGAACTGCTGCCAGATAAATGGCAGATACAGTGGCTCAAAGGAAGTTTGCCTGGCTGAGAGTCACAAATCTCATTCAGGATACCCAAACCAAGGCTATGTATTTTCCAGTTGAGGTAATTCCCTCTTGGAGGAAAGATAAAGGCTTACATGACAAAGGTGGATGTATACAAAACTGCCTATACTAGCAATTCTGCAAAGAAAGCTTCCCTCCACTAAAACATATGGAAGGGAGGAAGAGACAGATCATTTCACACAAGCTTTTCTTTTATCAGGCCAGAGTTGTGCCTTAGTATCAGCACAGTACCCAGAGCAGGGTACTTCAGGCACCACCGTGAATTAGGGATTGTCTCAGAGTTCAAATCCCTTCCAGCAGTTAAAAAAGTCACAGCATGTTATTGTCAGACAGTGGAGCCAGTCCTAGTACAGCAAAAGGTACCACAAAGAAAATGGGAGTGCCGGCCTGTCTTAGACTTCAGGGTACTAAACAGGCATTTTAACAAGGCCAAAGTCCAAAATGATAACTTTGTCACTGATTCTGCCAACACTCCAGACAAGGGAATGGTTGGTAACACTGAACTTAAAGGGTGCTTATTTCCACACCTCCATAAGGGAGTTTCACAGAAAGTACCTCAGGTTCATACTCCCATCAGGTCACTTCCCCAAGTGTGTGCACAGAGTGCTTGTAGGGGATGTGGCACACCTTCAAAGACAAGGTGTCACAGTTTTCCCATACCTAGATGACTGGCTAGGGGTTGTAAACTCAACCCAGCAAGTGGGAGCATCTGCAACTCACCCAGAGGCTCCTAGAGTCACTAGGGTTCCTGATGAATCTTAAGAAGCTCTGTCCTTCAGCCTGCTTAGGCACTACGGTTCATAGGAGCAGAGCCAGATACCTTGCAAGGCAGAGAGCCTGCCTGCCTCTCAGCAGGGCAAGATGTATTCCACTGATAGTGGGCTCACTCAGCCTGAACAAACTAAAAGCCAAAAGACAGTTTCTTCAGCTACTGACCCCATGACCCCTGCCACTGGCATAGTCCTGGAATCCAGGTTATAGATGAGGGACATTCAGTTTCACCTCTGGGTTCACTGGGAGAAAGGTCCCTCTCTCAAAAACTAATTCTAACAAAAACATTGTTACAGGTCACTCAGGGGTGGAAAGAAGAAACCAACCTGAGGAAAGGGTCCCTTTTTTTCATCAAGAGTCCCCATCAGTTGTTCGGTCAACAGATGCATCTCTAATAGTGTAGGGCTCCCATCTGGTGGTTCACACAATCGCAGCTGAGAGTCACTTCTGCACACAAACCTGCTGGAGCCAAGATTAGTGTTACTGCACTAAAGGTTTTCACACAACTAGTACAGGGAAGGTGGTACAGGTCAGAACAGACAATATGAGACTTCCGTGACGTCACTCCTTCAATGGTAGCATAGTCTGTCAGCCCCTGAACCTCCCCAATAAAAATCTCCTAAATACAGCGACTTCCAGGAAAAAATTGACAGGAACTGCAAGGATACATGTTCAAAATGCGAAGAGGGATGAAAACTGCAATTTTAAAGCAGAGGAGGAGCGGGATGAGGCGGATTGTCTGATGGTGATATGGGCAGCGAGGGCTCACGGGCCTCGGCATCATCACGCCACAGCAGATCTAAGGCCAAGCAATTACCTTTAACTTCCATACAGAAACAGATGACCCTAATGCTCTCAGAATTATGGGACTTTCGCAAAGAGATGCGCTCGACAATGACTGCCCCTCGAATAAGACATCACTAAAATGCTAAACTGTCAAGAGGCCTTGGAGGTACAGGCCACAGAGGTAGACTGCAGAGTTGACAGCACAGAGTGCGCATTGTACAACTACACCAAGAAATCCAGGGACTACAGGCAAGAGCGGAGGATGGAGAGCGAGTAGACAGAATAACATCTGCATCTTGGGAGTTCCAGAGGGAGCCAAGGGTCCCGATATGTTAACATTTATCAGACAACTCCTTCGAGATATAATACAGCTCCCTGAAACCCTGAACCTTGAGTTGAGAGAGCTCACATACCCTAGGCCCAAAGCCTGCACAGGGGCCTGCCTCATACTATTCTGGCATGGTTCCTCCGCTTCCAAGAAAAGGAGACTATACTACATGCAGCCTGGAAACAAGGGGCTTTTTCAGACACAACGCTTATATCTGGAAAATGATTATGCCCTGAAATGATGAGCCAAAGAAATCAACACATACCTGTTATGTGTGCCCTCAAGATGGCAGGGCTTCGATTGACACCCTTACCCTGCTAAGATAGCAATCCACTTCCCAGAAGGGTTCCAGACTTTTGAAATGGCGATGGAGGCCATAACCGAACTTAAAACAGAAACATTGAGGTACAGCAGGGCCCCTCAATCAGAAGCCATCCCTGGCCTCTAAATTATCGTGAGCAGGTCTGGAATGCAGGGACTAAAGAGGTGCACAGATAGTAGGGGCAGAAGCAATTAAACAAATTGCCAGCACCTTCCGCCAACAACCGCAGAGCTCTTCTTTCTTCAGACATGCCTCCTGCGAAGACAAGCAGCAGAGGACCACCGCATTGAAGTTTATCGGACTGATCTTAGTAAAGAAAGAAAACTCTGTTCTGGGTTTCCCCAGTTCCAAAGGCTGAGAACTTAAAGGCCTTTGACATACTCGGGCACCAGACCTACCGAAAAAGATGACATTCATCCAGAACATTGAACAGGGACTCCCAGCGACATAATAATGAACCACGAATATACAGATAAGTCCCAGTCTACTAAGCTTCTTTTTCATATTCTTACTAACAAAGCTTTAAATTAAGGGTCTGGGATAAAGCGCTGCTCACTACTGATTTCTGTGCTGGCACCCTCAGCAGCAATTTACTTTGTAAATTTTTCCCAGGCCTCGACCTATGCTAACACCCTCCCCATCTCTGGTATGGTGAGGGAGGCCTGCATTTTCTTAACTTGACTGGGACTAAGTTCTATACTGACTACTTATTAACTACTAACTTGAAGGAGGAATTGGTGGGAGGGATATGAGGCTACTCTGGTTACTAAAAGATATAGCCCATGTTTCGTTGAATTGAGTGGAGAGGGATTGATGCATTGAGCCACTTACTGTATATATAATAATTGGCTCTACTAGACAATGATAGACAGAGGTCGATGCTTGGTCCCCCACCCCAAACTTCCCTCCATCAGCCTGCATTTCATACACCCTTCTACCTTTATTTCCCATCACAGAATGATACAGGATTTGATCCTGATGGGAAGTTTATATATCAGGAGCAGCTGATGGGTGGCCCCTCCGCCTGACTCCCCAAATCCATTCCTCCTCCATCACTCTAAGACAAACCAGTGGGGAGGAACGGGAATATAAGTGAAGTCCAAACACCCATTCTGCCCCCTTTTTCGACACCATAAGTGTCAAACGCTTTCAACACCAACGGAGCACACGTGAGTGTCTTGGGCACACACCAAGGTCATGACACATGACCACCATGGTGGAAGTTTTTTTCCCGGTGGTTGACCAGACTGATTTTGTTGGCCCAAATAGTTAACTGGTCCCACCAAAGCTGGGAGATTTACTCCAAAGAGTTATTTCTAACGGTCACAGGGTTAGTGACCAGGTTTGTTTCCTAGTTGAATGTCAATAAATTACCCCGCCAAATGACACTGGTTACATACAAGGCAGAGTTTATGATTTCTAAGAGGATTTCAGATGGTCACAGGTTTCTACTATTCAGGACAGGGTTTTGATTCTGAATGTACTATTAGATGGAGATAATACCACAGAATCTTTGAAGTATTTTAAAATGAATAATCAACAAATAACAGTGTACTCTCTGAATGTTAATGATCTGGGGAGCCCCATAAAGCAGTCCAGGGTTACTACTCACCTGAAAAACTAAAGCAGAGGTTGGGTATATCCAGGAAATGCACATGACTCAAACAGAACATGGGAAATTAAAGGGAAGGGGTTTATCCCAGGTCTTCTCCTCAGCAGTGGGGAATGGAGGCAGGAGATGAGGTGTTGCCATTCTTATCTCAACCCATAACCCATTTAGACTAGTAAAAGAATGGGCAGACCCAGAGGGAAGGCTAATATTTGTGCAGGGTGGTTGCAGGAACAAGGAACACTGGCGAACATATATCTCCCCAGGGCAAACACCCCAACTATTAAATTCCTACTGGACAAAGTAATCAGTATGACCAAGGGGACTTGGCTCCTGGCAGGTGATTTTAACATAGCTCCCACCCCTCCTGGACACCATAAGGGCACAGACAGGCAAGCAGCCTGCTTCTCACAAGTTCTTCAAACAATTTGTCCAGGAGATGGGTTGGTTGGATGTGTGGTGGTCTCTGCATCCAGGGGCCAGGGACTATACGTATTACTGGCAGTTCATGGCACCTATACCCGCACAGACCATTATGCACACAAAAGAAAACTTACATAAGTTGATAGATGCCAAAATGGGTACCATAGCACATGTAGACCATGCACCAGTGGTGACCACTTGGCGCTGGGGACGGAGGCGCTGCACCAGATGGAGGTTTAACCCGCACATCTCAAGAACAAACCCTTCTGGGAGTTTCTCAGAGATAAAATAGAGGAGATTATTGGAGACAACGCACACCCGGATAGTCCAGCGGTGATGAGGTGGGACACCCTGAAAGTGGTCCTCGGGGATACCTAATAAAGCACATGGCCTACCTTAACAAAGTAAGATTAGAGAAGCAGAGGCTACTGGAGCAGACACTGCAGTTCCTCCAGCTGGCACACCTAAAGGGTGACACCTCAGTCCTGAGCCAGCTCAAACAAACTAAGAGAGAGAGAGAGAGAGAGAGAGTTGAGATATGCATCCAACAGACTGAAATAGCATTAGCATTTTTAAAGCAGAAATATGTGAGATAGGCCCCAGAGCCACCTGCTTATTGACATACCGGCTGCATGGGCAACGAAGGTCACAATTGCGTCATTAAGGAACCCACCCCAGGTCAGCACCTAACTAAACTTAAAGATATTACCCAAACATTTATACAATGCTTTCAAGAACTCTACACTCTGGAACAATGCCCAGATCCTAATCAAGTCAATACCTTTTGAACAAGTCAGACCTCCTAAGCTTGATGAAGACCAACAGGCTTCACTTTATAACCACTATCTCCCCAGAATTGGCTGCAGAGATAGCCCGATCAAAAACACAAAAGCCCCTGGACCAGATGCATATGTGACAGAATTCTACAAAAGCATGTCCCAATCTATAAGCCCCCCTTCTGCTAAGTGCCCTAAATGAGGTGGCACAGGGTGATGCCCCAGCTGGGCATATGCACCATTTCCCTTATACCCAAACCCGAAAGGATCTCCTTAATGAAACTCGTACAGACCCATATCAGTACTTAATGCAGATTACAAATATTTTACATCCATTAGCCCAAAGACTTACATACTAATATACTATTTTCCAACAGATTAGGCCTTACGGTCTATCGAGTCTGCTCGAACTTAGATCCTTAGTTGGGTGCCGAGACCCTCCCATCCTTGTGCTCCAGAAACCCTATCATCCATACCCACCCCTGGGACAGACCATCATCTGATACATCCACTTTCTGTGTCTGTCCCACCCTCTCTTGAAGCCCTCCACTGTGGATCTCTGAACCAGCTCACCAGGTGCATTCCAAGGGTCCACCACCTCTCGGTGAAAACCTCCTCCTCTTTCTCCCATCACCCTTCTACCTTCCCACTTCAAACCATGCCCTCTGGTGATACCTCCCTGCTTTAGTCTAAAGATCCCCTCCATGTTTACCCTATTTATTCCCTTGAGGTACTTGAAGACCTCAATCATGTCCCCATCTCTCCTCTCCTCCAATGAAAACAGGCAGAGCTCCTCAAGTCTGTCCTCATCGTCAAATCCCTAGCCCTCGTATCATCTTTGTTGCTCTCCTCTATCCCTCTCCAGGAGCTGTATGTCCCTCTTCAAGTGTGGTCTCCAGTACTGTACACAGTACTCAAGGTGTAGTCTAACCAGTCCATTGTACAGCAGAATCACTTCCTTACTCCTAGAGGTGATCCCCCTTATGATGCATTCCAACATCCTGTTTGCCTTGTAGCCGCCTCTCCTGCATTGCTCAGAGTTATTCATACATGCATCCACCATGACCCCTAGGTCTTTTCTCCTATTGAGGCCTCCAGTGCCTCCCTCCCAGGGTGTACCTGTGTTTAGGGTTTCCCAGACCAGATGCAACACCTTGCACTTGGTGATATTGAAATTTAATTTCCATGTGTGAGCCCAGCTTTCCAGGGTGTCAGGTCCCTTGCAGGGCCAACCTCCCTCTTCTCCCTCAACTACTGCTCCCATCTTGGAGTCATCCGAAGAGACTCATTTCACACCTACCCCCCTGATGTCCGATATGTATGCATTAAACAGGATTGGACCCAGGACCGAGCCCTGTGGTACACCACTACCAACCTCTAGGGTTCGAGGGCTCCCCACAGACCACTACTCTCTGGGTGCATCCAGCTAGCCAGATTTCAATCCATCTGACCATCAAAGGGCCTACTCCTAACCCCATCAGTTTCTCCACCAGACCATTGTGGGACAGAGTCAACACGCTTGCTGAAGTCCAAGAATAATACATCCACAGGCTTACTCCTGTCCAGTTCTGATGTTACCCATTCATAGAATTCCACAAGGTTGGTTTGACATGATCTACCTGGCACACACCCATGTTGCTGACTATCCAGACCTCCCACCTCCTCCAAGTACACCCCCAATCGTTCCTTTAGTATACTCTCCATTAATTTTCCCACCGAGGTCAAACTGATGGGTCTATAGTTACCTGGTACTTCCTCGACCCCCTTTTGGATTAGCACCACATGTGCCTCTCGCCAATCCTAGGTACCCTCCCTGTCTCAAGTGACCTGTTGAAAAGCTCCGCCAGGGTGCAGCCAGTATGTCCACCAACTCCCATAGTACTCTTGGATGAATGCCATCCGCCCAGGGAGATTTGTCTTCTTTAGGGCCTTGAGGGCTAATCACACCTTTGGCAGAGATATCATCATCCATCCCCTCCACCTTACTGGCCTTTTTATCCTTACCCAGATGTGACACCCCTGGGGTACTTATCCCTCCTCTTGCTCCATTTCTGTTGCTCCTGATCCCACTTACTGACGCTTCTATCCCTTTGTGCCTTGCTTTGTGGATATCCCATCCCTCCTAGTGAACACAGAGGCAAAGTACTCATTAAATACCTCTGCCTGGTCCCTTGCCTCTTCCACCCACCCTCCTTCTGATCTCAATCTGCTGAGATGGCCCTTAGTTTTTCTCCGCTCCCCAATGTACTGGAAGAACCCTTTTCCCCTCCATGTATCCCCTGTGCCAGCGCTATCTTTACTGGACTTTGCTCCCCTCACCATACGGGTGACTTTTCTAGATGCAAGCTGGTACATTTCTTATCCTATCCCTCTTGTTGTTTTATATTTTTGTAGGCCTTCTTTCTCTGACTGCTACCTGTACCTCACTGGACCACCAGCATGGTTTATGTGACCTTGCTCCTTACATTTCAACTTAGCATGAGAACCTGACTGCCTCATGAAGTCCCTGTTTTATGACCTCCCATCTCCTTTCCACACTTGTCATTGAGGTAATCCTTCAAGTGATCCTGAGCATATTTCCCATGCCCATAAAGTCTGCTCCCTGAAGTCCACTGCCAGTGTCCTAGATATCCCCTCATGCTTATTTGAAACCAGACAGTATTGTGGTCGCTCCCAGTCAGGGGTCCTGTACAACCATGTCCCTTACCAGATCCCCATCTGCCAGAGCCACATCCAGGACATGCCCTCCCTTGTGGGCTCCATCACATGCTGTGTTAGAACACATCCTGGAAGCCATCCAGCAGCCTCTGCTCCTTGGCCACCTTAGAGGACATGGTTCCCAGTTTGTACCTGGCATATTAAGGTCCCCATCAACACCACTCCTTCCTTTTGGTCCACACTGGGCAATGATGTTGTCCAGCAAACCATCCTCTAGAACATCACTCATCCCGGGGGCCTATATACTACACCCAGCTTGACCTTATCTCCTGCTGGGGATCGTAGGTGACCCATAAGGCCTCCACGTTTCCCTGCCTCTTCTACCCTAGCAATTTCTATGTCATCTCTAATGAACATAGCCACTCCACCCTCTGCCCTCCTTTCTATCCTTCGTAAGCATAGTGTACCCCATCGTTTAGGTCCCAGTCATGGTTTTGTTGGCCCACATCTCCGTGACCGCCGCCACATCCACCCCGACAACAGCATGGCCTGGAACTCGGCAACTGGTTTCCCAAGCTCCTGGCATTTACTAACACCAACCCCACCCCTTATCCCTGATCCTCTTTGTCAAACCCCACCCAGATTCCTTATACTTCCATCCTCCCTCTGCTCCTCCTGAAACCTCCACCCCAGTCTGTTTCCCCCTCCCCTTGGGCTTGAAGGCTACTCCCTCATCTGGAGGAGAGGCTGGTCACCCCTCCCTTATCCCTTCCCCCTCACAAGTTTAAATCCCACCTTTCTTGTATGTAGTCAGCCATCCCTGTTTAAGGACTTCCTTCCCTAATGGGGCAAGATGAAACCTGGATATAGTCCCTTATCCTCCCAAACTCCCTTCCAGTTCCCTAACACCCCAACCCACTCTCTTCACCCCACTTCCTGAGCCAGTCATTAACCTCTGTGAGCTTCATTTTTCTCCACTGAGGCCTTTGGTACTGGCAATATCTCCGAAAGAAATGTTGCATCCATTATCCCAACAGACTCTGGCAAGTTCTCGGAACCTTGCTTGGATTTCAAAGCTATTTCCCTCTAGATCATTAGTTCCCAAATGCACCAGGATATCCGGTTTCCTCCACAATCCCTAACCATTTCATACACCATGAACTTTGCTCTGTGCACTGTCAGCCCAGAGATACTCACTACCTTCACCTGGCTATGGCATCCACCCCTGTCCCCTCCCACTGGATACCCTAATCATCGAGTCTCCCAATATCAGAACCTTAACACCACCATCATCCTTATGGTTACCTCCACTATGCCCTCTCAGCCCCTTCCCCCTTTATTCATGATCTCAATCTCATGGGAGTCTTCCTGCCTTATTAGAGACCCCTTGTCACCCTCCCTTTCTGCCTCCTTGCTATTTTGCCCACTTAACTCAAACCCCTCTGAATGATTGTCCCCTTTAACCTCTCTTATCCGAACCATTTATCCTGGCCCTGATGGTTCCCCTTCCCCCACACCATCATCCTCCCGCTTGTAATAGTACCCCCTGCCTCCAGAGGCTCTCTGTGGGTCCCCTAGCTGGGCCCCATCCTTGGTACTGACCCCTCTGCTGAAGGGCTCCTCTCCCACCTCCTTGTCTCCCAGTTTCTCTCAATCATGCTCTCTCCCTCATGTCTGGAATATGTTGCATCTCCCCATTTGCTTAACATATATGTTTTCCTTCTCCTCTGGGACTATTTCTGTCCTTTCCATAGCCAGTCTGTGATGCCCTATGGGTATCGACTCCCTCCCCGGCCTCTGTATAAGTTTCCTCATTTCCACCAACCTTCCCTCCCCCTCTAGGTTGTTAGTAGCTCAAATTTATTGTGACACTCTATGTCAGCCCCATCAAGTAACCCGAGTTTCCCCTGACTGCACCTCTAAACTGCCCCTCTTCTTCCCCTCTTGCTCTGTTCACCTTAGGAGCTCCCTTCCCACAGTCTGCTGTTTTAGGCTTCCCACAGCCCTCCTGACTCTTCCCCTCCACTCTCTTTGTATTCAGAATGTTCACCCGTCGCTTTCCCTTAGCATCAACTTCCCTATCTAAGGGTCCTCTGTCCCTAATATCCCTCCTGCTTGCTGTAACATAACGTCCTGTAATTTCAGAGCGTTGCCCCAGCCTCCCTCAACCCCACCCTTCTGCTGCCCATATCCACACCCCTTATCCTTGGACACCCCCCAGCCCCCAGCTTACTCCTTTAACCAATATACCTCACTCCTGATACAAGATAGCTGTCTACAGGTGGGCAGCCTCCCTCTCTCAGGCCCAATTTAGAATTATTGCCATCCCACAGCCTGTGCAGCCTACAACCCTTCTGAAGATGCCTGCCATGGTGGAATATGGCCACCCTGTTTATCCCCTCTGTTTATACTGGCACCCTTTTCTCAGTCCCTTTCCCTGAATACAGTTTCTCTCTATACTGACTATAGTTATTTACAAACCCAATTTCAACCCCACCAATAAAGTTCCAAGTCTCACAAACACACAAGTCCAGTGTGTGTTGGGTCCCACTAACAGTGTGTGTAAGCAGACATCAGGTACCGTATGATGTCACAGGCCACCAGCTCCTGTTGCTTTGAATTTCAGTCTCAAACAGAAATAGTCAGCCCTTCAATCCCAACCCCAGTGGCTTTTCAGTATTTAAGAAAGCCTACAAAACAGAAGTGAGTGGGAGGGCTTACCAAACACCAGGCAAACAACACATTTAAATTTCCTCTAATTACCTACAAACAACTGTTCCCAAGCTCCAAAGTTACAATATCACAGCCCAAGTAACAGTTCTAATACAGGGTAATCATTTTAACACATAGAACCAACTTCACTTACAAACTATTCAAATATTTCAGTTAAAACAGAATATAACCCCAGACCTCTGTCCTACCAGCCTGCTGCTTAAGTTCCCAAGTAAACAATGAAGGCCAAGGCAATTCCTGTTTAAAGACAAGGTAATTGCAGCTAATGTCCCTCCCCTAACACCAGGCAAACAACACATTTAAATTTCCTCTAATTAACCCTGCAAACAACTGTTCCCAAGCCTCCAAAGTTACAATATCATAGCCCAAGTAACAGTTCTAATTCAGGGTAATCATTTTAACACATAGAACTAATTTCACTTACAAACTATTCAAATATTTCAGTTAAAACAGAATATAACCCCAGACCTCTGTCCTACTAGCCTGCTGCTTTAGTTCCTAGTGAACAATGAAGGCCAAGGTAATTCCTGTTTAAAGACAAGGTAATTGCAGCTAATGTCCCTCCCCTAACACCAGGCAAACAACACATTTAAATTTCCTCTAATTAACCCTGCCAAACAACTGTTCCCAAGCCTCCAAAGTTACAATATCACAGCCCAAGTAACAGTTCTTATTCAAGGTAATAATTTTAAACATAGAACTAATTTCACTTACAAACTATTCAAATATTTCAGTTAAAACAGAATATAACCCCAGACCTCTGTCCTACCAGCCTGCTGCTTAAGTTCCCAAGTGAACAATGAAGGCCAAGGTCATTCTTGTTTAAAGACAAGTAATTGCAGCTAATGTCCCTCCCTAACACCAGGCAAACAACACATTTAAATTTCCTCTAATTAACCCTGCCAAACAACTGTTCCCAAGCCTCCAAAGTTACAATATCACAGCCCAAGTAACAGTTCTAATTCAGGGTAATAATTTTAACACATAGAACTAATTTCACTTACAAACTATTCAAATATTTCAGTTAAAACAGAATATAACCCCAGACCTCTGTCCTACCAGCCTGCTGCTTAAGTTCCCAAGTGAACAATGAAGGCCAAGGTCATTCCTGTTTAAAGACAAGGTAATTGCAGCTAATGTCCCTCCCTAACACCAGGCAAACAACACATTTAAATTTCCTCTAATTAACCCTGCCTAACAACTGTTCCCAAGCCTCCAAAGTTACAATATCACAGCCCAAGTAACAGTTCTAATTCAAGATAATTTTTAACACATAGAACTAATTTCACTTACAAACTATTCAAATATTTCAGTTAAAACAGAATATAACCCCAGACCTCTGTCCTACCAGCCTGCTGCTTAAGTTCCCAAGTGAACAATCTGCAGTTTTGATGCAGTTTTACCAACCGTGATCAACCTGGACCAGACAGACTTTGTGAGTGCTAGATCCACTACAGACAATGCACATAGAGCCCTACATCTGGTCCAGGAGATGCAATCCAATGGAGCACTGAGCACCCTTCTCAGCCTGAGCGGTGAGAAAACATTCAATCGAGTGTCCTGGCCTTTTCTCTTCTCCATCATGCATAAGATGGGCTTCCCCATACTTTATAAACATCATTTGTACCTTTACTCCTCCCCACAGGCATGCGTTAAGGTATTCAGACATCACTCGGACTACTTCCCTTGAGAAGGGCACAAGGCGGGATGCCCTTGTCTCCTGGCCTTTTTGCCATTTTATCGAACCATTGGCACAAGCAATACAGTGGCACGGGGACCACAGGTGTGAAGATGTCGGACACAGAGCATCGTATTGCTTTATATTCGGACAATGTTCTTCTCTTCCTTCTAACCCCAGAGTCTGTCCCAGTGGTGTTTTGCTTACTGAGGAATTTGGGTCCTGCTCAGGATATAAGCTCAACAAGAGCAAGACCGATGCCCTTGTTTTCATTTCAACCTCCCAGGGTGGTTTAAGAAAAGATGGAAGCTAGACAAATTGAAATATCTTGGTATTTACCTGACTCACAAATCGGAAGATATAGTCCATCAGAATTATGACCCATTTCTGAGCAAATGAAAACAGGACCTGGAGAGATGGATCTCCTTCCTATAAATCTGATACAAAGAATGGAGGCGATAAGGATGGTCGTGCCCTGAGGGCCCTATATCTTTTCAAAATGTCCCTGCTAATCTCCCAATAAAGCTGTTCTGAAAGTGGAATACAGAGATTTCCAAATTCATTAGGGCTGGTAGGCACCCTAGAGTCAGACTCAAAACCCTTACCCTACCCAGGGCACAGGGTGGCCTGGCACTCCCAATTTTAAACTGTACAACTGGGCCTCTCATATAGCATTCCTGATCTGACAAGGCTCAACTACTACTATGGCCCGGTGGAGGGAAACAGGAGGGCGTCCTGCCTATCCCAGAATGGGAACAAGCATTGTTCTATTGAACCCCCCCACCAAGCATGGCATCATAAATCCTTGGATCCACCACCAAATCTGAGCCTGGCACACTGTATGCAAAGCTCTACAGCTCACCCCATACTTAGTTTATTAACCTCGATAGGCCTTTTAGAAGACTTTCACCCCAATCGGTTCGGCCACACTTTTAGGGACTGGAGACACTTATAACTAACAGTTTAACACAGTTCCTCAGGGACAGCAGTTTAAGACATTACGGAGATCCAGCGGGGAATTTAGGTTGAGACACTTGGACTTATTTCAATACCATCAAATAAGGCATTACTTCAACTCCTGCGTAATGGGAGTACATAGCCAGAGGGATATCCACACCTAATAAGATTACTACTGCAGGTGTATCAAACCAATAACCTACCATATGCCTCCTCTGTCATATACAAATCACTGGTGATGACTTTGGGGAAAATCCATACTTAACTATGAAGAGGTGGAACTCAGAGATGGGACTCCACCTCACCAAAGAAACATGGGATGCCATTTGTTATGCCTCCTCCAAACTGACCTGCTCCCATGAGTGGTGGCTTTTTCATGGCAGCTCCTCCTTAAGTTCTTTCGTACCCCCACCATTACCTCACATTTTAGTGGAGTTACACCAGCCTCCTGCTGGCGCCTCTGCCAGAGAGACAACCGCCTACCATATAAATGTGTTTTGGCTGTACCCTAAACTGCAACCATTCTAGAAGACTCTTGGAGGAGATGGAGGAGATCTGGGGCCCTGGGGTCCTCTGGACAGGAGAGTTATTTCTGTTACATGTCTTTCTCTGAAATTAAGTGGCCCCACAATGTCTCCTTGCTGGGAATATTGTTACTTGCTGCAAAAGGCAATGACTAAGTGATAGCTTACCAACATAGTTCCTTCAATAGAATCCTGGAGAACTATAGTAAATGGTATTTACAGATCAGAGAAGATTACTTATCCCTGAATGACAAAGCAGTAGTATGTTCATGAAATGGAACAGATGGCTCATTTATGCCATGTCTAAGGACCCGGCCTTTGTCCCGTACAGCAGAAGGGCGTAGCTTAGGGTCTCTGTGAACATCCCCAACTACTCCAATAGTGATAGCATCATCAAGGGAAGCACACACACACACAGAATTGGGTCAGCTAAATAGAGGAGGAGTAGAGGAATAACAGGTGTTTTTATGGGATGTACTGAAGAGGAAATGGAAGACCCCAGGGAAAAGCCAAAAGCATGATAACAGTATAGCTTAAATGAATGAAATGTTTATTTACTATTTTCTGACTGTTTAACAGTATAAAGCCTTCCTCTCCAATGATGAAATATTCGTAATGGATATTCCTGTCAAATTAAGCAAAGCTTTCTCTTTTTATGATGAAAAATTGTGACCATGTAAAGTTGAAAAATGTTAATAAAATTATATTTAAGAAAAAAGAACGAACAATACCACCACAATGTATTACACAAACAAGCAGGGATGGATAAGGTCAAGCTCTCCTGCACAGGGCTCGTGATAATATGGAGTCAGTCTAGGATGCTCAATGGGGGGGGTGCTGCAGGTTATTCATCTGCCAGGCAAGGACAATACCTTGGCAGATAGCCTGACTCAAATCGGCTAGTCCATCATGAATGGGATCTGGACAGTCAGGTGGTGCAAGTAATCTTTAGGAGGTGGGGCACCCCAGAGGTAGACTAGTTTGTGTCCCACCAGAACCACCACCTGCCATTGTACCATGGCAGACCACCAGAATGTAGGAACAATTCCCCTGGATCCTCTGGCTCTGGATTAGTCAGGGAAGCACCTACATGCTCTTCCTCCTTCCCTCTGGTGAACAGAGTATTTCTTAAGCTCAGGTGCCAGTCCGCATCAGTGCTCTTGAGAGCACCAGACTGGAGCCAGACAGCCATGGTACTCTCTGCTACTCTCCATGTCTGGGTGTGAATGAATACACCTTCCTCTGAGGCACAATCTGCTAACCTCCAACCAAGGGAGGCTCCTGTACCCAAACTCAGGCTTGAAGCATGGCTCTTGAGGGCCTACAGTATGTAGGCTTGTATTTTCTGAAAATGTCTTGGGCATTTTAAGTGGTTGCAAGGATCCCTCTATTAAGAAAATCTATGCTTCAAAGGAAAAGGTTTTTCTATTGGTATTCAACTAGGAACTGGTACCAGCACATGCTGGGGTCCCAGCTAATGCTTGATTATTTCCTATTTACATTCATTGGACTTGCAGTCAAGCACCCTTAAGGTACACCTAGCTGTAGCATCAGCATGCATATCAGTTAGACATAATGTTTCAAGTCACTCCAGATCCTATCTCAAAGGCTCTTTAAGGGCTTCACCCATAACAGTACAGGCTGGTGTCCCAGCTGTGCTGGACTATCTTACTATTGCATTTACTGGATTTACAGTCCAGTACCATAAAAATATATACTTACATTTCAGTGGACAGAATTCTCTGGCCTCAGACCCTGTCTTGAAAAGGTTCTTTAAAGGCCTATCCCATTTGTACACACCCTCACAGGAACCGGTGTCAGCATGGTACCCTAAATGTGTGTATAGCTAGGCTCATGGGTTCCCCATTTTGAGCCTATGTTTTCAGTTTATTTGAGATATGTCACATGAAAATAGTTTTCCTTATGGTCATGACTTCTGTCAGAGAAATCAGTGAACTCCAGTCTCACTGCATTGGACATGACTGCATTTCATTCCACAGAGACAAAGTGGTCCTGAAAACAAATAGGAAGTTTCTTCCTAAAATGGGTTTTAATTTCCATTTGACCAAACCATTACATTATCTGTCTTTTCACTGAACACTTTGGTTCAAGTGAAAGGAGTCTTCATAGTTTGGACATCAAGAGCTCTTAGCTACTACTTAACAGCCACTATAGTCCATAGGTTGGACAGGAAACAGCTGTTCCTGACCTATGAAATGTGGGAAAGGGTAACCCAGCACCAAAAGGTCCATTTTGCTGGACAGTATCCATTTTTTCCTGTTACTCTAAGGCTAAAAGGAGCCCTCAACAGGGTTGAGGCCCATTCTAAGGGCACAGCTGCTACCATCGCAGCTGTGGGGATATTCCTATGGTGGACATCTGTAAAGCAACTACCTAAGAACAGTATGTCACAAATGCACTCAGTAGGTCAGGCCCTCTGCTCCCACAGTGCCAACCTCCAGTGCAGTAATGTAAACAGGTAACAGACAGGGTAACCCTCCTGCCTGCTTGTGGGTCTGAACCACCTTTAGTCCTCGAGTTCTGGGGGATTCAAACTGTGAACCTTATGGTAGCGTACCTAAATGTACAGGCTCAGATAATATTCTCTTGGGGATGCAATATATATTTAAGCAAGGGCACCTAACCAGGTATCAAAATGAACCCTTAAAACTCTGTAAAAGATCTTGGGTATATTCTTATCTTTCCCAGTACAGTAACACCATCAAGCTTTTGAACAGTTGTCAAACTTAACTATCTATACATCACATGCAAAAAAGAACTTGCAGACACCCAGGCAGTCTTTTGAATAAAGGTTTACTAAAAATGGATAACAATATGTTAAATGTAAACACAGAACAATATATCAAAGAGCATACAATCACATAAAGAAAAAAAGGAAAACTACAGACAAACTTCACCAAAGTACATTTAGATCTTTTCTATCTAAGGTATTACCTCTAAGTGCCTAAGTTAGCTCAGAGCAGAGAACTCTGTCTCCTAAGCGTCCCAAGATGGAATATATGACAACACGTTCAGACACAGTATTCAGTTTAAAACTCTATGTCTCTGCACCCCTTCTATGAGTCATCTAGCTCCTCCTTTTAAAACCAAAAAAAATACAAACATGATTTTCCTGTCAGGAGATATTTTAAATACTGTGACTTCAGTAAAACTAATTTCCCAAATTATGACAGTCTTTACTCAAGCCTTTCCTTTGAACTAGAGACTGGTTTCTTATTTTCCCAAGGAACATCAAAGGTTTTACAACTCTGCCATACGTTTGTAAGGAGTTTTGAATATATGGAAACAAATACGTGCAATCTGTCAGTATCTTTTGGGCTCTCCACACCTTTCTCTCTCTAGTTTTTTCTAGGAGATCTTTCTGATATTCATGACATTCAGAAACAAAAGAAACTATGGTTACTTTCTGTAGCCTTGCCTTTAAAGAATGTTGCTAAAAAGATGGAAAGATCCAGAATTCCTACATTTAAGCAATGGCTGGATTCTTTGGCTAATTGGGCAAACAATGAGAGAATACGCTATTATGCTCTCAATCAAACTGAAACTTTTAATGCTACCTGGGGTCCTTTTTGGAGTTATGTATGTAGTTAAGAGTGGTATACGGATCCAAATTAATAGGTTTATTATAAAACTGTATTATACATATTGGTTGCAAGAAATGAAATGACTATGTATTTGAACATTACTTATATGATGTTTGTATTTGTTGAACATTTAATAAAATTCTAATTGAAAAAAAAACTCTGCCATACATTACTTAGGTGCAAATATATACCAAGAATCCACTAAATGATGTCCTGTTTCTGAAGTCATAAAATGTATATTTTAGTTTCCCAGCTTCAGAGGCTGGAGGTCATAAAAAGCCATAAAATGCAACTTCTCAAGGAAGTTAATTACATTACAGAGATCTCCTGGTCAGTTCCTATAACTGAAACCTCGGGAGGGCACCAATGGAGCACAGACTCACATACTATATTTTATATTACAAATAGCATACAATAATCATAACCAGCTGGCCAAGCGTTACACAGTACACACCTTTAGGAAGCACTATAACCTGGATGTTTCAATCCAAGGGTGATACTAGGTTTGGCACAGCAGGCCTACAAATCTGTTTCCAAATTAAACTTCTGAGCCGCCTCCAGTGGTACTGCTTTGTAGTCTGCATAAAGTTATGAATTACCTGAGTATTACTAGGGTTAGAAGAAAAAATACTTACCATAGTAATCTTCTTTCTTCCCAGTGACACTCTGGTATTCATAACTTCCCACCTGCCTCCCTTCCAGAACTTTTTAGCCTCTGCACTCCTGTATACTGTGCTCTCAGGGGTATAAATGCCATTTCTGGCACATATGTTGTGACTGTGTTCACTATTAGTTATTCCCCTTGTCAGGTGATTCTGATATTCAGCGGTATTCTTGCATATGCTATACCCTCCAGCTGGAGGCCTTTTCTGGGTGTTAAAGGAGTTCCTACTATAATTATTATTATTAAGTTCAATATTGTTATTATCATTGTTACACTTAGTCCTCATGGGCCTGTCTTTCCAGGTTTCTAAGAAATCTGAGGGTTTACAGCAAAGGCAGTTAGTAGAATGCAGCATTTGAAAAGTGGCTCATGCAAACAATTCCATTATTTGCATATGTTCCATCTCTCTGGGTAGTTCTGTAGAAGGCTTACTGCATAAATTATGAATACCTGAGTATCACTGGGAAGAAAGATTACTATGGTAACTAATTTTTTCATCTCAGGTATTAAGGATATAGTTTGGAGGGAGGAAAAGTTTTTCCATTCAATCTATGAGTTTTGTAAAATAATATCAGAAGGCGAATCCTTTCTTCTATCACAAACAGACCTGTCTTTCTCCCGTTGGAGAAGGTTGGGACTAGAACACATTTTCAATTTCTGGGGCCAACAGGGGTCCTAACATTTGAGGAACTATGAAATTTAATTTATCCAAAACTGATCTTTATAGATACTTTTAGGCTAGAAATCATATTCTGAGAAACCAAATCATACAAGCTAAGATGGCAAGCCCCAACCCCCAACCTATTTATTTATTTATAGGTGTCAGCGTGGCTCAGTTGGTAGCACTTCCACCTCTGGACCAGAGGTTGTGGGTTCTTGTCCCACCGGGATTGGACTTGCACCTAAAATTGCTAGCATTCGAGTGCAGTATTGGGGTGCTGTACTGCTGGGGTGTGCCGTCCCTCGGACGAGGCGTTAAACAGGGTCCATTCTGCCCATCCTGGTGTTGTCCTGGTGGGTGTCCAGGTGGAAGTGAAAGAACCCAGGGCACTCTTCGAAAGAGTAGGGAATATTCGGTGTCCTGGCCAACATTCCCTTCCCATAAAACCGGTTCTTGCAATTATCCAGGCTGTGTGTGGGTGATGATGTGCAATATGGCCGCCACCACATATTCAGTCACTTCACTACCAGTCTAGCATTGCTTGTAAAGTGCTTTGGATGTATGAAGCGCTATATAAATACTGATTCTTCTTCTTCTTCTTATAGATCATATCCAGGGCAATCACTGGAATCATTTAATAGGAACTGTATATAAAATCTTGAAGAAACCCGGCTGTAGAGTGACCAACTCTATTTTAGACAGCTGGAATAAAGATTTAGCACAAATCCCAAAAGATGGTGGTCGGCCATGGTCCTTGGCGGTGGAAGGTTACCTCTTCCCACAACTGGAGAGAATACTCATGGAAGTGTAGATACAGATATTTCCACTCCTCAGTAAAACCAACAAAATACCTCCCAGATAGCTATGGGAGTTGCTGGAAGGCTCGCTGTTTGTTGTGCAGACCTTGCCCACATTATGTGGCAATGTTCTCACCTTATGCCATTTGGATCTCCTTACAAAATGAGCTTTCATTGTGCTTAGGAGAACCTATAGAACTCACAGCCAAGATGGTTCTTTTGGCTATTTACCGTACCATTTCCCCCATGGGTGAAGGCGCTGCTCTCAGTACATCTGTTAGCAGCAAAAAAGGCACTAACGAGAAAGTGGATGTAAATCCGCCATCCCCACAGTACAAGACTGGAGAATGATAATGAACACAGTCTAGTTAATGGAAACTATATCAGCTGGTATAAAAAACAGTCACAAGCATTCATAGAGAAATGGCACGTGGATACTCCACAAATGAATTTGCACCAGACTTTACCTTCTGAGGAGTTGGGAGTCTGGGAAGAGGTATTAGGTGGGAAAAGTAGATAAAAATCATAGCTTAAAAGCAGATAGATACAATAGTGCAAGAGGTTAACATAGTGGCTTTGCATAATGTAAGAATATGTTGCCATTCTATGTATGAAAACATATTATTTAATGGTGCAACAAGATGTATGATTGCTGAAATCCTGTAAATGTGAAAATGATTGCTCACGTGTTTCAATGGAAAAAAAAAAAGAAAAAATATTTCTCAATAAAATGAAATAAAAAAAAAAATAAAACCATTTTGAAGTTAAAAAAGAAGGGAGACCATCTGGAAGAAATACTACTGGAAAACACTAATCATTTTTTAATCCTTTCTTTATGGGGTAGCCGGCAGGTGGCTATAGCTCCTCCTTCCATGAAAGCTCATCTCTCCGGCCCCACATCCCCACACTGATCTCCCAGGAAATTCCCCATGGGTTGCCCCCATGACAGGGCCAGGGTGAGGCGTGTCGACTTTCTCCCCCCCAGATAGCAAGCGTCCAGGCTCCGGGGTTCAGCGAAGAGTGCAGCCAGGGCCATCACAGACCTGCCAGCTCCATTTTGCTTTTCTTTCCAACCCCGCCCCTCTGATATCATGCACAAGCTGCATGCCTCCCGATCCATATCTCCCTCCAGCTGCCACCAGAGGCAATCAGCCAGCGAGATACCCAGTCCCTCCCTCCCGAGAGAGGAGAGCAGTCCTCAAACACTCAATCCTCTCTGCCCCTCCCCGCCCCAGCAGCCCAGGCTCATTCCTGAACCTGGGTCGCGGTGTGGAGCGAGTTGTGGCATCCAGTGCCTCAACCTCCAGTGCCACTGGGCCAGCTGTAATCAGACATTTTATAACACCAGATAGCAGGCCAAGTACCAGGTAAGGTATGCTGCAACCTGCTGGAGGCAATGTGGGAACAAAAGCATCCCATTATCATATTACCTGGGATTGCCCAGTGGTGGTCCCCTCCTTTACAGGGAATTACATATAGAATATAGGAATTTGTGGGAGATGACATTACATTGGCAGCTCATGTTGTGTATTTTCATATGTACCTGAGGGGCACAGATCTCCCCAATGATAGAACATTTTTAACATTGATATGGTGTTAGCAAAAAACAAAAACAAAACAGTAAAAACTGTGGCTAACCACAAATCTCCTTCAGGTGGCCACATGGAGAGAACTCATGAATGAGATTTACAACATGGACAAATGACAGCAAATCTTAATAATGCCTATCCGGCCTTTGAAATCCACAGGAGGCATTGGGCTATACAAACTGTGAATAAATAAACCAGGCGTTGTACCATGGACAATAGCAGTTGTGCATGAATAATCGAAATGTGTTTGCCTTTATTGTTATCAGTATAGAACTTGTACACGGCTGTTAGACTGATGCAAGTTGCAACTCAGGATTTTGGAGAACAGGAGTGGTTTTAGGAGGCAGCCGGTCACCTTCTTTACCTAGTGGGAGAGACTGGTTATTAGATAGGAGAAATTTTAATTTATAAAATTATAACATTTTCTCGCATTGTGATACATAACAGCATCTTATGTTCTGTTGTTATGCTGTTTGTTGCACTCTTAAAAAGTTTATAATAAACAGAAATTAAAAAAAAAAAAAAAAGAACCACTACCGTTTCTTGCAGGTCACGCCCATTATCACAGGAGACAACTGAACCCAAGTTGCGAGACTGCAATCAGAGCTGGAACAGTACTTTTACTGGTTGATAATCTTCAAGGCAAAGGCCAGACTAATCTCAGACCTGTACAAATTGTTAAGCATATCAGAGACTTCCCCTCTAGAACAAATCAGACTGCACTGGGGTTGGAGGAAGTAATGCTATCCAATTAACAATGGGAAAAGAGATTATCCAGGGGTGGGCAGTCAGGGCCTCTCCTACATGGAAGAGTTTAATTGGTGGACTCTTGTTAGATATTTCAGGACCCCCAGATACAGGTATTTCAACACTGCCTGCTCAAATTTTTGCTGAAGATAATGTGCTGAGGTGGGATCACATCACCATATCTTTGGGAGTGCCCACTAAAATACCATTTGGCAAGAGATGCATGCTGAAATACAACTTGTGTTGGAGGTGCAGATCCTTTGACTCCCAGAGCATTCGTGCTGGGGTGCTCCATACTTTGAAGGGCCCCGTAACAGAAGCAGACTGGGGCAAATACTTCAGATGGCAGCTCTAAAATGCCTTACTTTGGGGTGGCTGTCACCTCACCCATCAACTTGTGAGCTGTGCAGGAGGGCGAAATCCGAGATTGAAGGAGCAGGAATGCACAACTTCCTCCCTACAAATATTGAAGTTTTGGAAATCTGACACTCCTGGCATAATTACATGGCAAGGCAGTTGGGAAGGAGAACAGAGCAACTTCCCTAGATCCACAGTAGACCTTTGGTAGTGGATCAGCCCAAGCCTGCAATAAAGCAATAATGATACAAATTCAGACATGGAATGGGACAAAAAATAAAACAGGCAAAAGAAAGTAAACACAGGCATACAAGGCAGATAAGAACAGCTGACTTTTAATCAAAGACAATGACTGCAGTTCAGTTGGAGGGAGTAACCAGCCACGTCCGCATCTGAGTTATTCAAGTCAGCTTCCTGCAGTCTCAGTCAGGTGTATTGTCTCTTTGTTGCAGCTGGAGGCTCAGCAGGAGCTCTCTGTCCCTCCACCCTTTTCTCCCAGTGTTTGTCACCTCCTTCCTCCATACTTCTGGGATTTCTGCTTGCTTGTGCCTCCTCCTCCTGTCTAGGTCAGTATTTTGCTTCTACCCCTAGCTGCAGTCGTGCTTCTCTGTCTGCTGTTTTGTGCTGTCTTCCTGTTTTTTGTTATGTGCTTTTCTCTGTTATGTTTCTTTTTGGGCATTTCTAGTTTCCTAGTACCCTGCCTTTGTACTTCTCATTTACCTTGTGCTACTCTAGGCTCTAGTGTTAACTGTTTTGTACCATTTGCAGTCTCCTGTTTACCTAAACTTCCTAATTGTTTATGCAGAGCTCCTAGCCTGGCAGCCACTTCCATTTGGGTTCAGTGGTTTCATATTTCACTTCAGCAGCACATTGCTTCCTACTTGATTCCCCCATGCTGTTGCATTCCATAACAGTACTAACTGTTGTTCTCTATTGCTCCAGAATGCTGTCTGTAGCCATACTCAGTGCTACCAATTGCATGCCAGTCTCAGTGATGTAGAAGAAGAAGAATCAGTATTTATACAGTGCTTTTCATACATAGTGTATCCCAAAGTGCTTTTATAAGCAATGCTAGATCAGTAGTGAAGTGACTGAATGTGTGGTGGTGGCCATATGCACATCAGCACCCACACACAGCCTGGACAATTGCATGAACTAGTTTATGGGAAGGGAATGTTGGCGGGACACCGGAATGTCCCTACTCTTTGTGAAGAGTGCCCTGGGTTCTTTTACTTCCACCTGGGCACCCACCAGGACAGCACCAGGATGGGAAGAGGGACCTCAGTTAATGTCTCATCCGAAGGGCAGCACACCCCAGCAGTACAGCACCCCTAATACTGCATTCAGATGCCAGCATTTTAGGTGCAAGTCCAATCCTGGTGTGGGACAAGAACCCTCAACCTTCTAGTCCAGAGGTGGATGTGCTACCAACTGAGCCACGCTGTATTCAGTGCTACCTGTTGCCTGTAGGTGCCAGAGCAGAGGAGGGGGCTTCTATGGCCATGACCCTACCACTTTCATAAATGGCCCTATCAGTTTTGCAGTCATATTAATTTATTACTAGGGAATTTACCCTTTACATCCCTGGCCCTACCACTTTTCAGGCCATTCCGGCACCAGTGCTGATGCCTGCAATTATGCAATCTCTTACCACACTTTGTGCTATCAATTGCTCTTCCCTCATGCATTCTTTTGCTGTACTCAGTCCTAACGGTTCCTCCCTCAAGCTGTCTCTTGCTGTTCTCAGTACTACAGTTGCACTCCTGACCCTGTGCCCTTAGACACATCCAGCCTCTACCTTTCATGGTTCTGCCCCCTTCAAGCCCACATCTTGATGGTGGGTCCCTCGCCAGAGATGGGGTCTTTCTCTTTCTGCCCTTCTGGGTGAGAAGGTCCTCCATTCAGGAGAAGTCTTTGGCCATGCAGACAGCTTCGGCAGCACCTCTCGATGTAACACTTAAGACTTCAGCTGCCAGAGGGTTGGGCCTCCAAGTCCCAGGGGGCTCCTTTAGCTGTGCAGACAGCATCGGCAGCACCTTTGAAAGCTATTCTCCCTACAGCTGTCTAAGGTTCACCTGGTCTCCATTCTGTACACTCCCTTGTCTTCTCCTGCCCCTTAAAGGTAAAGATTTTGCAATCCTCCTGTTCTTGCCTCTCCAGGGCTCAGCTCCTATGCCTTACCCTTCAAGAGTTTGGCTTCCTCTCTAGGCCTCCTCACATGGAGGCCAGATGAAATGCCTTTCAGCATTTTTTTTCTTTTCTTATATTATTTATTTCCTCAGCTGGGGGAGGTTGTACCTTTGGTTCCTCCTCCCCACATCAGTCAGCCTTCATGGCTGCTGCCCTGTTGTGTGAGGCTGGACCTCCTTGCCTCAGCCCTCCCAGGCCACATCGCAGGTGAGTGCGTGCCCACTACTGCAGAGACCTGGAGGCGGGCCCAGAGAAGAACTAACTCAGGTGCATCTGAGGTGGTGCTGGTGGGCAGCCTTCACGCTGCTGGGGATTTTTCCTGCTGATTTCCCCTGCAGGGAGGGCGTGCAGTAATTCCAGTGGAGGAGCACGCACCTGTCTGCATGCACTCCTCTAGCGTCTGCTCCATCTCTGTCCCCTTGTCTGCAGCATCGGTGCACTGCCCCAAGTCCCAAGGGGCCAGTAGAACGCCAACCACTGACATCCCTCTCCCCAGAGAATGAGAGCAGTCCCATGGGCGCTCAATCCCTTCTCCAACCCTCACATGACCCGTGCTTGTTCCCGAACATGGGTTGCGGCGCAGCATGAGTGAAGGTGTCCAGTGCCTCAGCCCTCAGTACCACCAGGCCAGCTCTTTCAGTGGTTGTTGCTCTCCTCCTCCTCCTGCCTTGGGGTAGGCCCCAGCAGGGTTCCCTTTAGCTGCAGTGGCCATCGACTTGCACCCCACAATTTCCTGTTAAGAGGGATAGAGTGAGGCCGTTCCTCTAAAATCTTCCCCTAATTGTGTCTCTAAATTACAGTAGTGAGCCATCATTAATTCACCCAAGCCTGGAGGAAGGCAACCAAGGCTTTGGATCCCCAGAGATCCCCCTCATTGGGGGTTCTCTCCTCTGTGCCGAAGAAAGGTTAGGTAGTCTCTGAAGGTAGTGCATTTATACAGCACATGTTCATGCAGGTAGGTTTCCATTGTTGAGTTGGGGTTGGATGGTGGCCTTTTCTTTTGCCATTATCTCTCTCATTATAGAAGTCATACCCTCCTTTTTTTTTATCCAAGTTTTCTGCCGTGGTTGGTGTGGGCAGGCTTGCTCCCCTCTGTCCCTGGCTCCTCTCGGCCGGCAGCTGTCTCACTGGACCACCATCCGAGATCCCCATGGATCCCCCCACTGGGAAGGGAGGTCATCCTCCCCACCCAATGACACATATCCAGACAGGGCAGGGCAATCGGATAACAGTGTGGGGCAGAGGTAGGTGGGCAGGCTTCATTAAACCCACACCAACCTGTTTTTTCAATTTATTCTGTCTCTGTGTTCTCCTTCTCTGGGGCATGCTCATCAATGCTGCGTGTGTGGAGGCACACGCACACCACAGAGTCCCAGAGCCCTCCCTGCCCTCCTTGACCCACACTACCACATGGCCTCCACCAGGTGGTAGTCATTCAGGAGTGTGCAGATTCTCCCCAGGAGAAGAGGCAGCAGTCGGGCGCTTGTTCCTCTACCTCCCTGGCAACCCATGCTGCCGAGCGAATACGGGTTGCTGGCATGGCAGGAGGTACTGATGGCACCTCAGCCCTGCACACCACTGGCTGACCAGCCATGCCCCTTCTGCTGTCAATACCATCATTGCTCAATCCAGTCCATTGCTATTACTATTCATTACTATTAGCTGTCAGTTCATGCTCATCCAGGTTCTGCTTTCACCACTTGCTGCTTGCTGCTTTCTTTTGGGAGCTCCTTCCTTAGGTACCTTTAGCCTAAAGGAATTATCTTCCTGTGGTACTTCTAGAGGTGGAACCCTCAAGGGGTTTCCTTTGCCTTCATAGGAACCACGACAGGAGGCAGTTTCCTGTGGGACAGAGTGTGTATTGCCAAAGTATCTGCATAAAGTTGCAACACATTTATTCAAATACTATCAGACTGTCTATGAAGTTGCACAAGGTAACTTCTCACTAAGTTATTACACCCATTGAAATCAAAGGCTATGACTGCAAATCAATGCGAAGGAGCAACCAGCCATGCACCTGCCTGAGCTATTTAAATCAGCTTCCTGCGGTCTAAGTTAGATGCATTGTTTCTTTGTCCCACCATTCTCCTCCTCCTCCTCCAGCGAGCACACCTCTCTCCCATGTGGCTCCTTCCTAAGGTGCCTTTAGCTAAAGGAATTATCTTCCTGTGGCACCTCTAGGGGTGGAACTCTTCTCAAGAGGTTCCTTTGCTTCACGGGTACCCGACAGGGTGGTAGTTCCCCATGGGACAGAGAGTGTGAATGACCAAAGTATCTGCATAACAGTCACAACACATTCATTCAATCAGACTATCTATGAAGTTGCACAAGCATAACTTCTCACTATGCTGTGTCGCCCATTGAAATGTTAAACCTTATGCACCTTTACAAATTCAGTAACTCTTGACATAACCACTGCATTGGATAAAATCATATTGCGGGACAGAATGAACTTACTATAGGTACTGTTTTGACATAAAAGCTACAAAAGTTACAAGTACACTGTCTGTACTTTGTGCTATTTTGGATTTTAAGATGACAGCCTGGGTAAAAATTGGCTGGAGAATAGGACACAGAGTAATAGTAAATGGAGTCCACTCTGAAGAAAGGGGTTACTAGTGGGTACAGAGGGTTCAGTATTAGGACCAGTCCTCTTCAATGTCTTTATAAGCGACATTGCAGAGGGACTGGAAGGAAAAGTATATCTCTTTGCAGATGACACAAAGATCTGCAACAGAGTTGATGCACAAGGTGGGTGGAAAGGATGAGAAGGGACTTGGCAAGGTTAGAGGAATGGTCAAATGTATGGCAGCTTAGATTCAATGCTAGAAGTGCAAGGTAATGCACCTGGGAAACAAAAATACAGGGAAGAGTACACAATGGGGGAGATACTATAACAACAAAAAATGGAAAGGGACCTGGGGGTAGTCATATCAGATGACCTAAAGGTGGGCAAGCAATGTAGAGGCAGCAAGGAGGGCTGGGGGGATACTGGGATGCATAGGGAGGCATCACCAGTAGAAAACAGGAAGTTATTATCCCTCTGTACAGACAGCTGGTCAGACCCCATCTGGAGTACTGCGTGCAGTTCTGGAGACAATCTCCCTTGAAGACATAGACAGAATGGAAGCTGTCCAGAGGAGGAAACTAAAATGGTGCAGGGTATACAGCGGAAGACATAGAAGAGACTTAAGGAGCTTAATATGTATAGCCTCGAGGAAAGGAGGGAGAGGGACATGATAGAAACTTTCAAGTACCTCAAGGGAATCAACAAAGTCAAGAGGTAGCATCTTTCAAAAAAGAGGTGTGCAAGAACAAGGGCGGCTCAGAGGTAATTTGAGAAGTATTTTTTCACAAAGAGGATTGTGGATGCATGGAACGGCCTTCCGGAGGAGGTTGTGGAGTCAAAAACAGTGGTGGAATTCAAGCATGCATGGGACAGTCATAAGGCAATTCTAGGGGGTAGGAGCAGGAAGGCGTAGGCTGCTGGTTAACTAGGATCTTCAGCTTATCCATTAGGTAGGAAATGGGCAAACTAGACTGATCCATGGCGGTCCTTATCTGCCGTCAAAGTCTATGTTTCTATATTAAAGTATATTGTTTAAAATCTTAGGGCCCAGTTTTGCACTGGGTGTAAGTATCCCCTCCCGTTATGCATGTAATTGGTAGGAATTCCATATTCATTGAGCATCACTGCACGCTGCTATTAAGTGCCAGCACACTAGCACAGAGGTAATGGCAGCACCCAAACTGGGGGTGTAACCAGCATAATGTGTGATATTTAGCATGACAGTGTTCCACAAATGCCATGCACAGGTCACATAATGCTGCACAAATACTTCAATAAAAGGTCATCTTAAGCCAGGGCAAACCCTAGAGGCAGAAGGAGACTATACAGGTCACACACCATGGTGGCGAACATCCTTTACCTGATGCAGCAGGTCAAGGAGCATGAGGAGAAGGCCAGTACCCAAAAACACAAACCACAGCGTGCTCACAAATATTCAAGTAGTGCATGCCAAAAGTCAAACCAATGCAAAAAGCCCACAAACAGCAGCACTCATTTATGTGGAGAAAAGAAAATCTTAGTAGCAGTTTGTAGAAAAGCCATCTGATATGTTTTATTAGAAACGTGAAAACCACAGCATGACTACCCTAGCACTTCACTTCATAGATGTGGCGCTTCATCAGGGGCAGCAGGTCATGGAGGATGAGGAGGGCCAGTGCCCACCCAGGGTCTAGGTGCAGGCCACAGAGGTGCTATGCTACAAACAGACAGGACCATCCATGAGCCACATTCAGAGTCCTCAGTGATACCAGATCATGGGCCAGTACATACTCATCTGGCCTGTCTTCATGCAGCTGTGTGAGCTGCTGCATGAGCTCAGCTCCAGAGAGATACCAGGTGCCCATGGTGTCCTAGAGTGTCCCAGGTGTGCTGGACATTCTCATTTTGGCACTGTGTGCCATTGGAATATGCCATACTGTCTGCTGTGGGATGACACTACTCCTCTGTACAGCCCAGGGCTATAGCTGGCCCCTGTGGTGCCTGCCACCATGGCTGCAGCCTCCAGTGCAGTGGCAAACAGGTGCTCCCTGCTTGTGACAGTATACTGGCACAGGTCATGGATAGCCACCATGTACTCACGTGATGTGCCTCTGCCTGCTCCTCAGCATGCTGCATGTTGCCAAGCAGCATGGGTGGATGCATGTCAGTTCCTGCTGCATGACATGCTGTGCCACCACGGCAGACTGCAACAGCTGCCGTTTGCAGCTGCATCATGCTGTCTTGGGGACAGCACTGGGACAGTGTCAGCCTGCACCCTTGACCATTGGATGGCCCAGGACTACAGCAGTCAGTGATGTGGTGCACTGTGAGTGTTGCAGGCCAGTTGGCCTGGATGGTGGAATGGGCCTGGGGTGGCAGGGCCATGGCCATGCTGGTGGAAGGATCATGGGGAGGCACAGGGTGGCTGGCTCCTGTGGGATCTGCTGGGGGCAGTAGGATAATGGCCATGCTGGAGGTGGGGTCATGGGGTGGCACAGCGGTGACTGTGCCAGGAGCTGTGGGGACTGCACCACTGTGACCACAGTGCCATGGCAGCAGCAGCCAGGGCCCATTCTCATGGAGGCTGGCAGGGTGGACAACCCCTCCTGGTCTCAGGTGGGCCCTTTTATTCCCAGCTCCCAATGAAGGTCTTGCCATCATCATCCACATCATCCTCCTCACTGATGTTGGTTAGCAGGTGCACATGGGTGACCAGCAGGGCAGCTGCCATCAAGATGGATCTGGAGCATCCTCCACCTTGACTGGAACAATGGGGAGAGCTGTTGAGAGAGAAGAGGAGAGATATATAGTTACATACCATACAGAGCTGTGATGGCCAAGCAAGCATGCATGCCCAGTGTGTGGTGACACAGTACACATGCTGTTTGTGCAGTGCACCACCCATACCCCTGTGGCCGTGCACCCCACCCATCCCAACACCATTTAGCACACACCCCATCATCAGGAAGCACATATCCCAACACTAGTGAGCACACACCACATCACGGGTAGCACACATCCCATCAACAGGAGGACACACCCCAACACCAGTGAGTACACATCCAGCACCAGTGAGCACACACACACCATCACCAGGTAGCTTACATCCCAGCACCAGTGAACATACACCCCATCACCAGTGAGCACACACCTCAGCACCAATGAGCACACACCCCATCACCAGTGAACACACACCTCATCACCAGTGAGTCACACCACATCACCAGGCAGTACACACCTCAGCACCGTGAGCACACATCAGCACCAGTGAGCACACCCCAGCACCAGTGAGCCCACATCCCAACACCAGTGAGCCCACAGCCCAGCACCAGTGAGTACACACCCCATCCCATCACCAGGGAGCATACATGTGACAACACTTGGGACACAGTAGTGGAGTACTACACACAGGCACGGAAATTGTATGCATCCTGACCCAGTGTGTGTCACACAACACTGGCATATGCATGCACGTATACATGTATACACACATGCCCAACTGGACAGAGCACAGTTGCCACCACATGGCTCAGCTGGCCCCACTTGGCTCTCATAGATACCTCCTGGCACTCTCATCACCTCCACAGGCCAATGGGTGAAGGCTATTGCCTCTTCTGCAGGGTGCAACATATGTACAAAGACTATGTACATATCAAAGACTGTTCCCTGTCAGTCTGCAATGAACTGGTCACCAAAATGGTGCTCCTAGTCTTTGAGTATGCTGACATGGTCTATGGTACTGCTCCTTTACTTCCCTAGCCAGATTGGACACCCTCTGGAATGCCTTTTGGACACCCTCTGGAATGCATTTTGTCACTTGCGACTAACTCCCCTCCATATACGCACCACTGTGCCTTCTACTTCTCCCTTTCCATCCTTCCTTACTTTCACATCACCAGTTACACAAGACTTTCTTTATCTCCAAGTACTGGTTTGTCTCTGCCATCCTGTCTCACCTCACTCCTCTCTCCAGTCCCTCCAGCTCCATGCTCCCTCCACTCAAGGGACCAGCAAACCTTCTCCATTCCTCAGCCCTGTTCTTCTGCTGGACAATCTGCCTTCTATAATTTGTGCCATTACTCTGGAACCAGCTCCTCTTTTCATTTGTCATTCCACCTGATTAGGGTCCCTCGGGTATCATCTGAAATTCTTAATCCACCCACTTGCACCTATTTTGACTGACTTTGTATTGGTTGATGCCAATCTCAATTTCAGCTTGCATCTGCTTGTACAACAAATTTGCACTTCATCCTGTTCCCATGTTTGTACCTGTTAAGTACTCTTGCTGCTAAGTGTCTGCACTTTATCTGTATCATGTAAAGCACTGTACTGTCACACTGTTTACTCCTGTAACCCTTTCCCGGGTCACACCTGGAAACGAGTCTCAGCTCAGTGTGCCTTTCCCCGTTACCAATTTTCACATAAATAAATGCACAGCCAAGACATGAGAGACATTTTTCCAACACAGCAAAGGTTGCACATGGGTGCTAGTGCTCCAAGACAGAAAAGTCACTTATACCAAATGAAATAGTCTGGCACTCACCACCTCAGGTAAAAGACACTTGGCTCCAGGCTTGATAACTTCGTTGTACTTTATTAGGTACAATCACATCTATGATGGACAGACAGGCTGCCGCCTAACACATTTTGGACTGTGATCCTTTATCAAAGGCTAATGCAGAACAGCAATTACACACAATAAATAGGTGCTTAATGATGATGATGTCATAATGAAGTAATGCAAACTTAAACATAACTGGATAACTTAAAATCAATACTTAAACATCCAGTGCATCTGAGATGTAATGAACTTGGAAAGCACAAGGCAAGGTGTGGTTTAAAAGCAAGGCTCGAGAATTAGAAAGGAAAAAGTTTGAGCAGTTGGGTGGGGCAGGACAGGAAAACAGGACAATAGAAAAGGTGGGATAAAAGACAGACAGAAAATTAGATAGAATGTGTTGGATAAAATGTTAAAATATTGACTATTCTGTCCCATATGAACCAGATAACATTTACGTATATGTAAATGTAAACCAGGAACAGAACTACTCCTGGCTACATGAATAACATATCACAAACATCATATTTCTTTTTCTATCAAAACCATAGCAATAAAATATTCATATAAATGTGGAACAGCCTAACACTTACATCAAGAACATACATTGAACAAAAATGTAAGCCACCTTCCAGCGTCTAGGGGTGCCTAATGTTAAAAAGCCGTGGGATCTGGCAACACAGACAGCAGTCCTGAAATCTCAGATGAAATAAATTTACCTGGGTTCAATCTTCGTGTAACATAGAAGATCAGGCAGGTGTGCAGCAACCCTGGGAGACCCGGCAGCTAAAGGGGGCAACTAGGTGGTTAAGGCTGGAGCAGCAATTCATTAATTTAGTTCAATGTCCACACTAAGAATGCAGCAAATAGGAAACAAAATAATTCTTTAGAAAGCAATAAAACTCCCATTCCATGGAGTAGTGGAACAAACAGCATGACTATTCAGGTAGCAGCGGTTCAGTGACACAAGGCCACTGCACATCACTTGAGTGATACAGTATGTGAAGATTAGATAAGGGTAGTCCTTTGAAGTCATGTAACACTGATTGATGCAGCAGCACACAGTGAATGCAGGCTCTATTTTCTCGAACACTGCAGATTCCACATCACCTGGCTATCTTCCTCACATACTAACCCTCTTATTTCTTCAGGCGCACTGTGCTCCGAGCATCCCAAGGCAACTCAGCACAGGCACTGATGATCCCAGAAATACATTGGCGCAGACTCCAAAAAAACTTCAGGCCCAAAACCCTCTGGTCCTGCTGCAGTGCCACACTGGAAATGGGAAGGCATGCTGCCACCACTACCAACCCTGCAGCATGGGCTCTCACCACCGCACTGCCCTAACAGCCAGTGCCCAGCCTAGAATTCATCCAGAACACCCCACGCCACTGGTGCCGCAGTTCACGTGGCAGGTAATACAGGCATCCTACTGACGAAGTGTAGACCACAGAATTTTACTACCACCTGTCCCTTGGACACTGCCGATCTCTCATCTCAGCCTACACCCCTGGACTGGTTCCTGAATGACTTAAGTCATGCCGCCTGCATAAGAATCCTGGCTGGGCCAGGGGCGGCATGAGCCACCCTGGCCCCGAACTCACCATGGCGTCTACTGCCAATCTCCCCAAAAAGGCATCAAGACCCCATAAATACTTAGGGCTGGAGTGTAGCCCCACCTGGACCTGCAGGCGTGCCACAAACATGCACATCCCCCAGCATCTTACAGACAAAGCTGGGCTCAGCGCTGCAGTGGTGACTATCTCAGGGCCTAAACTATCTAACTACACACTACCCTGAAAAAGAAAAAATGTTTTGACTTGGAACCTTTGTAAATGAACCCTTTTGGCTCAAAGGTATTAATCTGAATCTGAAATAAACAAATAGATAAATGGCGACACTCCTGTTCCCTAGGAAATCCAACCAGGTACTAAGGGCGAGTGGTGTCCCAAAAGCATTCCCCAGAGACCAATACTACCAGTGCTGCTACCATCAAATTGAAGAGGTCACCTGTGTGTCTACCCCTCGGCCCCCTATAGCAAAATTAAAACATTAACAATAGTTTATAAAACAACCAGCCTACCAATACACAGTTAACAACAACAAATTAATATTCACTCTGCAGGACAGTAAAGTTGCTACCCACATTCTAAAATATATTTGCCCCAAGCACATAAACACACACACACGCCTACACACCAAGCTCCATTTGCGGCTTCTACCATCCCTCCCCCAGACAGCAAAACAATAATAAAGCTTTGGAAGTACATAGTCCAGTACTGTAGTTCATACAGCCACCAGATTAGGGCCAGTCAATTGAACATTAGAGGGGCAAAGAACCACTCAACAGCTATAACCCAGTAAGTTAATTAACATGTTAAACAGTAACAGTTTAAACAGTAAATAAGAGTGGCCTCACCCAGTCTCAGAAGACACGTAAATACAGATCTTCACCCAGAATAGGGCAGTTCTGCACAGAAATCAAGGTGGTGGGGACAGTGGGCTCTATAGTCCAGGGCCACCCTCTTGGCATAGTGGAACTGCATATCTAGCTTAGTTGTCTCCTCCCCAAATGAGTCTTCACTGACCACATAGTACATTGTGCGATATCCCATGACATCCTGTACCATGGCAAAGTGCTTGAAGAGAGTAAGTTCCTATCCAGACCATGGACTGACACATGGATCTTGCAGTTGTCATAGTTGCAGGCTCAGTGTCTCCGATCACCTTATTTCTGACTTGGACTTTATCAAGGGCTCAACAGAACACCCAGTCCACATGCTTCTCCTCCAAGATATACCAAATCCTCTCCAACACATAGGGATAAACCTCGGGGTACTCCTTGTGGATTCATCAGCAGACCCACTGTTCTGCCTGGGATGACTCTGGAATGCTTCAGATGCTGGTCCATGGAGCCTTTCCATCCACCAACTAAGTGCCATTCTGGTACATGAGATTTAAAGGATCATCAGGTCTAAGGCCATCCATCTTCTGGCAGATCTGCTGACATAGCTGAGGCAGACAGGGGCCTGATCAAGAATGGGCAGTTTGAGCCTGCAGAACAGTTTGGGAATCATCCTCCCACATCCTGGTCCTCGAAGGACAGAGGAGTAGAAGTCATCCTGGAGCATGAACTGGGGTGGGTCCCCAAAACTCCCCATCCGAATCAGTGCTGCTGGGCATCTCTGCTTCCAAAATCACATTCGGGGCTTCCACTTTCTGTGATGCAGCTCTTTTCCTGAAGTAGAGCACAGCCACTGCAGGCATGGGGAAAGCTCGGGCTCCACAGGCCCAACAGAACCCGCATTCTTTTCACCCACCCACACCCTCTCCCTCTCCTCTCCCTCTGCCACAGGGAGAAACAGAGGCCTTAGGAGGAGGGCTGAGCAGACATCTATGCCCACTCTCCGCCAGTGGTGCTTCAGGCATAGAGTCCTTCTCCATTCCACCAGTAACAGACTTAATTTCCTCCCAGTCCTCAAGGCTAGCAGAAGTAGTGGAGGTACTCAGGGGCATCAATGGCACAGGCCAGCTCCAGGGTGCGAGGTACTGCTGACTTGGCAAGCTGGATGAGGTGGGTGCTCCACGAACACAGTTAGAACAGAGGGCAGGCAAAGCACTCCTGTCCCTTGATTGTTGCACACAGCACAGTAGTCCAGAGTTGAAGCCTTTTCCATGGTCCCACAACCATGAGCAATGAGCTAGCTGTCGCTATTGTCCACTTCCTTAGGGGCCTCTGCCACGCTGCCCATCCTAGAAATGCTGAAGGGAGTCACTCCTTTTGTTCCCAAAAACAGTACTAAAGCTGGTAATGTCCCACGGCATTCAATCTCACCACATCACAAGTGCTAGATAATGGCGCCTGCTAGAGATCTCCCACAGTGCCACATGCTCCTCCTTCCCAGCAGTCTCGGCATTAGTTCTCACACTTTGTGATAGTGAGCCTCCACAAGCCTTGGAAAAGATTTCAAGCCTCCCTCAAATTTGGAAAAAACACTGGGCTTCCCCATAGAAAAAATATCATATTTTGCACAGTACATCAGGAATCAAGTGAGACTAATAAAGCTGACTGAGTATATTCTCTTTTGTTCAACTTATTGTTCTCCACCCCATCCCCACACCCCAAGTTATCCTTGTCACTCCACTTTTCTGACTCTTGGGTCCTTGTTACTCTGTTCCTTCTCCATGTGGAACAACTAACCTAGCCACCTTCATAGCACCGGTCTCTTATTCTGTTGTCAAGCAGCTTCATGTACCCTTTCCTCAGGTGACACCTGAAACAAACACTGGCTCTATGTGCCCATCCAGTCACTTTTTGCATATAAACACCTACTATAGAAACAAACACTGGCTGGCACTGTTGAGCCCGAGCAAGATGGAGGTCTAATGCTAGTGCTGTCCATATTAGTTGTACATTTAGTTAGTTTAAAATACTCAGTTTGACTTATTGACAGTTTACATCAGTAAAAGGAGATTGGAAAATATCCAGATTAAGAATGGGCAACCCGCCCAGTGGCGCTGAGGGTTGGCGCTGGGCGCCACACCTGTGCTCGCCCGGCAGCCGGGTTCGGGGATGGACTCGGGCAGCTAGGGGTCGGTGGGGAGGGAGGATCGGCATCCCAACGGATGCTCTCCTCCCCGAGGTGGGTTACCAAGCGCTCTACGCTCTGCATCCCTTCCATAGCCAGTGGAAGCTCGCATTGGGAAGGATGGAGAGCAACTTTCATCATCGGAGCGGGGAGGGGATGTCCACGGCGCATGAGGGTTGGCGTGCGTCAAGCACGTTGCCACTTGGGACGCTCCAAGCGCAGGCGTCCCAGGGGGAGTGGGATCCAGGAGAAAGGAAAAACCCTCCGGCAGCCTAGATGAAGGCCCGATCCAGTACTCCCAAGGGGCCACCTACAGGACAGACCCCACTGTGCAAAGGAGAGGAGGAGGAGAAGGCACTCTAGGGGCAGATCACTAGGTAGGTGACCCTGGGGACATGAGCGGACGGAAGGAAAGGGCCCGAGGTAGGGAAGGAGGGTAAAAATAAAATAAAGAAAAAAAAAAGAATGGGCAACTCAAGGAAAGATAACATACACCACGAAGGTACTAAAGAAAGACAGCATCAGGCCTCCTGTCACAAGCTCTGTGCATGGCTGTTTTGCTATGGAGGACACTGGGATGATGAAACCCTACAGACTATGGGTGCTAAAATTAATCGTCGTTTTTTTACTTTCTATTTTTCCCTGCCTCGTGCCTCCATCTCCAACCCTTTGAGGGCCTCTGAGTCATCTCTCTGCCATCCACCCAATCCAAGACCTACCTTGCACCCCATGTAGCAGCCATGCCCCCAGGTGGGGACGAGGTGGAGCCCTTACACCATGTACACTTTCTTGTTCGTCGGGCAAGGTGGTCCGGACGAGTGGTGGCACATCGAGGCAGGCTCCTGATGCCCCATCTTCCTGGTGATGGAAGGCTGTTTTCCTCCAGCTTCCTCCCTCGCATGATGTGTGCCCTGATGTTAGGCACTGGCGCCGACATCCACCACGTCATGGCGACCCCCCATGAACAGGGATTGCTGTGCCTCGAGCCTCCGCTCAGGGTCAGGGCAAGTAGCGACTTTGGCCTCCAGAGAGGAGAGCTGTCGTGGGATACTCAAGCCTTTCTCCCAACCCGGCTCTCCAGCGACCAGAGTCCGCTCCCAAACCCAGGTCGCCGGTGTCACAAGTGGAAATCCAACCGCTACACTGATGGGCTAGCTTAATCATCTTATTTACACTGTGTCAGGCCTAGCAGATAAATTTGATTCTTTGACCAACCATGTCAATATTTTGGAAAGCGAAAGGTCACAGCAGTTAGATCAAGTCTACAAAAGCCAGTAAGAGATTGGATGTGGCCCTGGCGCCACGGCCACATTAGTTAAAGCGGACCTTCGCTCCTGGCTTAAGGTTCTGGAGAACCAAGCCAGGGCAGCTAATTACGGATCGTAGGCATGCCGAACAGAGTGAGGGAGACCATTTGGCCCTTTTCCTCCATGATTGGCTAGAACAACAGCTGGGCGCTCCTTCTCCGATCGCCAGGTGACTATTCAAAAAGCCTATCGAGTGGCCTTTCAGCGATGTCTTGAAAACCCTAAAGCTCCTCGCACTATGGTAGCAGTCCTGGATGGTGTGGGGTTGAGAGACTTTGTGCTGGTGCTGGCTCGCCAAAGAAGATATTGCTGCAGGATGGTGAGCAGGTCTGACTCTATCGCAACCTTAGTTATGCGACCAGACAATGGAAAAAATCTTTCGATGGAGTTTGGGCTATGTTATGGGGAAATTTCTTACACTATGTTATTTCCGCACATCTGTAATTCTCCACAAAGGATCCCAGAGATCTCAAATGGGCTCAGCATCATGCTTCACTGTCTTGCACAAGGGAACATTCAGATCAGTCCAACTTGGATGAAGATAACAAGGGAAACCTGAGTTTCAATCGCGACCTGGAGTACAGGTTTGCTTCTACTTAGAAAAACTCTTAAGGTGGACATTAATGCAAACTGTAATTTAGACTTCACAGCACAAATCTGCTTATGGACCTATGAGCAAATATGCTCTTAATATAGTGTTAGATGTTAATAGAAATGGCTGTGATCATTTGGGGTATTTTTCTTGCCTGATTTTCTTGTCTAATCTTTGAAATGTATCTCAATTACATACAGTTGGCAAGTCTCTTAAAAGTTAAAGGATTTAACTTTATTTCAGTGAGTTGTCCTCTATATAGCAAGTTTGCCTATTGAAGGTAGTTAAGCTGTCAATCCAATTTATTAATAATGTACATGATATGGAACACTGCACAAATTTTTAGTAGGAAACCATTTAGTTCCTATAGCTCGAGAAGGCATGAAACCCTCACTTCCTCTTTGAGGAAACAGAGATTGTTATCTGTTATGATAAAAAAAATTGGTTTATAAATTCATGCAGCTCATGAGCTCATTAAACAGCTTAGACAATGAGGTGTTAAATGGAGAAGAAATATGATTTATTTATTGATTTCCCCAAGGGATGTATCTAATAGAAGCGGTATGATAAAAGTTCAACCTGCATGCATTAAGAGGGTGGACCCTCATGAGGAAACATTATAATTCCTTGTATAGTGACTCAGGAAGTTTTTACTATGTGTCTATTGTGAAGTCAATAAACATAAAGTTAAAAAAAAAAGAAACAAACACTGGCTCAGTGTGCCTTTCCCAGTCACTCATCTGCACATAAACACCTACTGTAGAAACAAGCCTTGGGCCAGTGTACCTTTCCCAGTCACTCATTTGCATATAAACACCTACTGTAGAAACAAGCCTTGGGCCAGTGTACCTTTCCCAGTCACTCATTTGCATATAAACACCTACTGTAGAAACAAGCCTTGGGCCAGTGTACCTTTCCCAGTCACTCATTTGCATATAAACACCTAATGTAGAAACAAGCCTTGACTCAGTGCGCCTTTTATTCACCAGTTTACATATAAATACACACCTAGAAATAGCGTTGGCTCATTGGGCTTTTCTGGTCACCAGTTTGAGTATAAGTAAAGAAATTCAGCTGCCATTATTCATATTTTAATTTGCTTCATCCCATCACACAAAACATCCACAACTTTAAATACTGTACATTCTCAGACTTGACCGAGCCTCCCTGGGAGGCTGGACTACCATTTGAGAACCACTGGTCTAAGGAATCAGCCAATCATAGCTGCCACAAAGTCCCTTGTATAACACTGCTTATGCATAGCAGCCTTCAAGATAGCGCCACCAAGAAAAGGTGCAAAACAATCTCGGGCAAGATAGTGGGCCTCAGAAGCCAGAAAACCACCAAATCGGTCAAGCACAGTCTTCACATTGCGAGCCCCAGGAATAAGAATAAGTCCTGGTATAAAATTGCACCCGACAAATAAATCCCACATGAGCAGCCACATTGTAAGGCCTCCTCCATGTCTGGGGTATCTGATGTTGAAAGGTAGATGCTGGCAACACAGACAGCAATCCTGAAATCTCAGATGAAACAAATTTACCTGGGTTCAGTCTTCGTGCTTGGTAGAAGATCAGGCAGGGGTGCAGTAACCCTGGGAGACTGGCAGCTAGAGTGAGGCAATTAGGTGGTTAAAGCTGGAGCAGCAATTCATTGATTAATTTTAGTTCAATGTCCACACCGAGATTGCAGCAAATATAAAAGTTCATTCTTCAGAAAGCAGTAAAACTGCACTGGCCGGTGGCGCTGAGGGTTGAGGCACTGGACACCACACCTCACGCCATGCCAGTGACCCAGGTTCGGAAGCGATCCTGGGCGCTGTGGGTCGGTGGATGGAGAGAGGACTGAGCGTCTGGAGGATTGCTCTCCTGTCTCTGAGGAAGAGGACTAGTCATCCCACCGCTGAATACCCTCTAGCGGTGGCTGGGGCAGTATGGGTCAGGAGGCTCAGAAGCCAACCTGCTTACATTGATGGGGAGGGAGGGAGGTATAAAAACAGAAAAAAGGCCGAGGCTTCACGGACCGTGATGGCCCTAACCACTCTGGCGAAGTCTGCCCCCTGCCACAGATTTGTCGTGCCAGATGGCGAGGGGACTGCCAAGCAACCCTCCACCTGGCCCTGCCACAGGTGGGAGGTCTGTGGGAAACTCAGGGGTAATGAGCTGTGGAGTCAGGCAGGAGGTTGTACCCCTCCGAGGAGGAGGTCATGAGCCCCGTGGAGTCCACGGAAGGATAAAGACTAATAAAAAAAAAAGAAAGTAGTAAAACTTAATTCGTGGAGCAGTGGGAACAAAGAACATGACTTTTCAGGTAGCAGCAGTTCAGTGACACAAGGCCCGCGGCACATTACTTAGTGATATGTGCAGATGAGACAAAAGGCAGTCCTTCGAAGTCGAGTAAGGCCTCCGATTGATGGCAGCAGCACACAATGAATGCTGGCTCCCCATCGATATTTCCTGGCTATCTCCTTCACATACTGACCTCTTATTTCTTCAGACTCACTGGGCTCCAAGTATCCCAAGACAACTCTGCACAGGCCCTGGCAATTCAGAGATGCACTGGCGCCAACCCAAAAACCTTTGGGCACAAAACACTCCAGTCCTGCTGCAGTGCCACACGGAAAGGGGAAGGCAGGCTGCTACCACTACCAACTCTGCAGCATGGGCTCTCACTACTGCACTGCCCCAAAAGTAGGACCCTGGCCTAGAGTTCATCTGGTCCCCCTCGCCCAGTGCTGTAGTTTATGTGGTGGGTTCTCCTTGCACTCCCAGAGCTCACGGCTCCCATGAAATTGGCAGCAGGCCCAACTGATGCAGTACTACATGCATCCTACTGATGAAGTATCAACCATAGAATTCAACTACCACCTGTCCTTTGGGCTGCCACATCTCTCATCATGGCCTACACCCTGGACTGGTTCCCAAACAACTTAATCATGCCATTCACATAAGAATCCCAGTTGGCTGGGGATGGCATGGGCCACCCTGGCCCCGACCACTTCGCTCACCGCTGGTCTTCCCAAAAGGTGCCAAGACCCCATAAATGGACTTCTGGAGTCATCATCCTCCTCTCTATGGCAGGCTAGCTTAAGACCTCCATGAGTGGCTCCCTGAAAAACTCCTTGAAAACAATGTTTCTTTTTGTATTATTTGTTTATCTCCCCACGCCTCATCCTGCCACTAATTTGGGCTATTGCAAGAACTCCTCCTCTGAGGCTCCAACGCTCATCCCGACCTCAGTCGCAGCCACCTCAGGGTAACCAACATATCCCTTTCGCCATGTGGGTCCTCCTTCAAGAAGAAAGGGCCTGGCAACTCAACGGCATTGGCCCTAGGTGCTGCTGAGTTAGGTCAGCATCTCAGAGTACTGTAGGCTAGTCCAGGCGGCCGTCATCTGTCAGTTTGAGGCACCATTTTCTTGTTTTTTTCCCTCCATTCCCCAATTGTGCTGCATCTGTAGTGCTCCTGGTCTCCACCGGGGCCGCTACAAAGCAAGGCAGCTCCTAGCCCACCCAGGAGAGGAGGCAGTCCCTGGATGCTCGATCCTCTCCTCCTGCCCAGCACGCCGAGTCCACTCCCAACCTGGGTCGCCAGTGTGGTTCGAGGTAAGGCACCAGCGCTTAACCCTCTGCACCACCAGCCAGCAATGAAAACAATGTTTCTAAAAGAAAATATTAAGCTACACAACAAGGAGTACTTGAGGAAGACTGGTTGAAAAAAAATGAGCAGGGGAAGCTGGATGAAAGAGATGGAAGATGACCCAAACAATTCGGAGGCCTTATTAGCCTCAGGCTCAATTACACCAGCAGATCACGATGAACCTCCCGCAAAACTTTACAACAAAGGGGAAAAACTGGACATCATTCTTCAAGAGCTCAGAGCATTTCAAGTGGATGTAGATGACAAGTTCAAAGGCCTAAGCACAGATATAGCCATACTCACAAAGTGGATAGATGAAAAATGACAATCACTGATCACCATGTGGACTGTCTCAAAGAAACAGGCAGCTACAATCAAAATGCAAGAAACTCTAGGACAGGGAAGAAGATGTGGAGAATAGGCGAGGAGAAACAACCTTCGTCTTTATGCGATACTAAGTGATCGGAGGGACAAGACATGGAAAACTTCTTACTCAACTTCTTTAAACAAGATCTACATATGGACCCACACCAAAGCATTTAAATCAAAGGGCACATCGGACTTGGGCCCTGACCCACAGAGCTTTGTGAACTACTAAATAAAACAAGAAGGAGAAAGGACTGCTGTGAACTGGACTTCTCTGCTGGGACTAAAGTAGAAGAACTTTGTACTTGGACCTTTAATTTAGGGTAAAAATAACTAACATACAAAACAAAAAAAGTGTGTGTGTGTCTGTCTGGGTTAACTGAACTGAATGGGTAACTGAACAGTTATAGGTGTAAATATCAGGTGATTGAAAGACTTAACTGCTGTGAGGTTTAAATTACTGGTAGAAAGATCTAATAAGTAGGGGGGTGGCTTAGCTAGAAGGAAGCTACATTTAAAGACTGCCTTAGAAAGATTCTGCTAATATCTTGGCAGAAGACACCAGGAGAAAGGACTGCTGTGTGACTGGACTGCTCTGCAAAAAAAAAGTGTGTATGTGTCTGTCTGGGTTAACTGAACTGAATGGGTATCTGAACAGTTATAGGTGTAAATATCAGGTGATTGAAAGATTTAACTGCTGTGAGGTTTAAATTACTGGTAGAAAGCTCTAGTAAGTGGGGAGTGGCTTAGCTAGAAGGAAGCTACATTTAAAGACTGCCTTAGAAAGATTCTGCTAATATCTTGGCAGAAGACACCAGGAGAAAGGACTGCTGTGTGACTGGACTGCTCTGCTGGGACTACATTGCCCTCTTCCTTCCCTCTACCCCCACCCAAAGCTAGTTCTATTTTTATAGGCACAGGATTTGACTGACAACAGGAACTTCCTGTTTGGGAGCAGGAAGTGAGTGATCACAGAACCACCAAAGACCCACCATCCTAGAAGGCAAGAGTAGCTCTCCGGCCCCTCTAGCTGCTGAGTCTGCCTCTAAGCAAGTAAGTGGTCTACTGAGAAATATAGGATATTCTTGTCTCAGAACAGGACAATCAGGAGCTTAAAGGGCACACAGGCAGAAAGTAAGGAGAGAGAGAGAAAAAAAACAGAGGAAAGAGTAAGGATTGAAAACAGTTAAGGGCCAGAAATAAGACATGATTGGTGCAGTGCAGTGGCTGTGGGCAGCAGTCTTCCAGGAGATGTTCTGGAGGATGCGGTGTTGTCCCATCTGCAGAGCACCTCTCTGGGCTGAGGAGGAGGTTGCTCATCTCCAGGCTGAGTTGACCAGGTTTGTGGGACCTCCTCTTCCATCCAGGGACCACCAGTGCCACTGCCGTTGCTTCAGAGGTTGCCAAGAAAGAGAGCGGTTGGACCACAGTGGGCTCAGGAGGGTGAGGGTGGTGGAACAGAGGCTTATCCTCCAGTTGTACCTCCACAATTCCTATGCCATTCTGGCAAAGTGTGGTTCCTCTGTGGAGGCACCGCAGTGGAGACCAAGGAGGATGCTGGGAACCTCCACAAAGGAGACCCACAGGAGGTGGCAGGGGACCCTGCAGGGAAAAACAACTCCTGGTGGGGACTCCATTTTAGGAAGGTAGAACTGGGGAGGAAGGAAGGGAGGTAAGGTGCCTGCCTGGCACCATGGCTTAGAGGACAGGAGCGAATCCTCAGGATTGCTGGAGCAGCTGCACAGGGAGGGAGCTGGATGTCATTGTCCACCTAGGGACAAATGACCAGGCTAAGAAAGGGATTAGAGAAGTGCAGGAAGAGTTTGTGGAATTGGGGAGTGGTCTTGTCAAGTAGCACGCCACGGTAACCTTCTCGGAGGTGCTGCCCATCTATGGCATAGGAGAGGCTAGGGTGTTCCGCACCATGGAATTCAATCAGTGGTTGAAAAACTGGTGTGGAGCTCAAGGATTGGCTTCATTGGGGACTGGGGGTCCACCTGGAGTGATGCAAGCCTATACTGGCATGATGGGCTGCATCTGTCCGGGAGGAACCAGGATCCTAGGTGATAGGTTTAAATGCTTCATTGGCAAGCTTTTAAACTAGCCAAGGAGGAGGCACTGGAAAGGAGCAGGAAATCCTAGCCCCAAATAATCACGGTAGTAAGTGCGGCAAACACCAATAGAGGTGTCGATGGGGAGAAGACGAAGTGATAAATGGAGAAAGTGACAAAGGCAAGAAAGACAGGGATGGGGCAAAGGGAGTAAGGCCATCAGGAAATGGAGGGTAATGAGTACCAATGCCGTAGTCTGGGCAACAAGCTCCCTGAGCTGGTGGCCTTGATGGAAGAGGATGCCTGGATATCGTGGCAGTCACAGAAACATGGTACACAGAGAACCATGACTGGGATGTTAACATACCAGGGTACATAACCTACAGGAGACAGGCAGGGGAGAAGGGGGAGGAGTAGCTCTCTATGTAAAGGAAGGGATAAAAGCAACTGAACAAAAGAGTAAACAGGGAGGAGAGGAGGCACTGTGGGTCACCTTGGAGACTGGAAAGGCACCACAATCTGCACAGGGGTTGTGTACAGACCCCCATGTCAGGAGGGAATGGACAAGGATATGATAGAAGGCATTCTTAGAATGGCAGAGAAAGGAGATACTATTGATGGGAGACCTGAACATGCAGATGTTAACTGGAGCATATTTGCTGCAGCCACATCCAAGAGCAGGGCCATTCTTGATGCCCTACAGGTGGCAGGCATTAGACAGCTAGTTTCGGAACCCACTCGTGAGGGCAATCTTAGACCTCGTGCTCTCAAGCGGGGGCAGTGAGAGGATCTCAGATCTAGAAGTGGGTTGCCATCTGGGGACAAGTGACCATCAAACAGGTGTGGTTCACGTTAAACTCAGCTACAGTCAAGCCATACAAAAGTGAGGGTACTGGACTTTAGGAGAGCTGACTTTGGCAAGATGGGAGAGTGCCTCAGAAAAGCACTAGCAAACAGGCTAGAAGGAGGTGTGGAGCAACAATGGGGAATCATCGAAACTGCCATCACAGAGGCAACAAGCCTTTGTGTGAAGCAAATAAACAAATCAAAATGAAAAAAAGCCACTATGGTTCTCAAAAGAGGTGGCTGTGAAAGTCAGGAAGAAAAAGATAGCATTCTGGAAGTATAAGGAAACACAGAAGGAGCAGGACAGAGAGCTGTACCAGTTAAGGCAGAAGGAAGCAGGGAGGGAAGTCAGAATAGCAAAGGCCCAAACTGAGGAAAGATAGCCAACTCAGTTAAGAAGGGGATAAAACCTTTTATAGGTACATCAGCGAGCGTAGAAAGACAAAGGGAGGGATAGTGAGGCTGAATAGAATGAATGGTGGGTGGGCAGAGGGGACAGTGAAAAGCAGGGATACTGAATGAATATTTCTGCTCAGTATTCACAAAGAGGAGGAGGAAGTGCCTAATCCAATTAGCAGAAGCACTCTTGATAGGAGGTCGATCCCAGTCCTTTCACAGAAGAAAGGGTTCTGCAAGAACTCCTAAAACTGAAGGTGGACAAAGCAATGGGTCCTGATGGAATTCACCTCAGAATTCTAAAAGAATTAAGGGAGGAACTAGTGAAACCACTGGCTACTCTTTTAATAAATCATGGGAGGATGGTGTGTTCGAGGACTGGAGGAAGGCGGATGTGATTCCCTTCACAAAGTGGGACCAAGACAGAGGCAGGAAACTACAGACCTGTCAGTCTGACCTCTGTGGTAGGGAAAGTGATGGAGTCACTTCTGAAGGAAAGAATAGTTGAGTACCTAGAGGCCAGTGGAGCACAGGACCCAAGGCAGCATGGATTCACAGCGGAAGGTCATGTCAGACGAATCTAATAGATTTCTTTGACTGGGTGATCAAAGTAGTAGACCAGGGAGGGCTGTGGACATGGCCTACCTAGACTTTAGCAAGGCATTTGACACAGTCCACACAAAAGATTAATAGTCAAATTAACCAGCCTGGGAGTGGGTCCCAGTGTGGTAGCCTGGGTAAAACATTGGCTGCACAACAGGACACAGAAGGTAATTGTAAATGGAGTCCACTTGAAGAAAGAGAGGTTACTAGTGGGCACCGCAGGGTTCAGTATTGGGTCCAGTCCTTTTAATGTCTTCATCAGTGACATTGCAGAGGGACTGGAAGGAAAAGTATGCCTTTTGCAGATGACACAAAGATCTGCAACAGGGTTGATACACAAGGAGGCGGAAAGGATGAAAAGGGACTTGGCAAGGTTGGAGGAATGGTCGAAGTATGGCAGCTAGGATTCAATGCAAAGAAGTGCAAAATAATGCACCTGGCAAACAAGAACCCAGGGAAGAATACACAATGGGTGGGGAGGTAGTAACAACAACAAAAAGGAAAGGGACCTGGGGTAATCATATCAGATGACCTTAAGGTTAGCAAGCAATGTGAGAAGGCAGTAGGGAGGGCTACGGGTATACTGGGATGTAGGGAGAGGCATCAGCAGCAGAAAACAGGAAGCTGTTATCCTCTGTACAGACAGTTGGTGAGACCCCATCTAGAGTACTGTGTCCAGTTCTGGAGACCCCATCTCCACAAGGACATAGACGGGATAGAGGTAGTCCAGAGGAGGGCAACTAAAATGGTGCAGGGTCTGCAAAAGAAGCCGATGAGGAGAGACTAAAGGAGCTTAATATGTATACCCTTGAGGAAAGAAGGAGAGGGGACATGATAGAAACTTTTAAGTACCTCAGTGGAATCAACAAAGTCCAAGAGGTAGCATCTTTCAGAAAAGAGACTTGCAAGAACAAGGGGACACAATTTAAAAGATAGAAGGAGGGCGGTTCAGGGGCAATGTGAGGAAGTATTATTTCACAGAGAGGTAGTGGATGCATGGAACAGCCTTCCTGAGGAGGTTGTGGGGTCTAAAACTGTGGGAGAATTCAAGAATGCATGGGACAGACATAAGACAATTCTTGTGGGGGTAGGAAGAAATAGGCTGTTGGTTAACTAGGATCTCGGCCTATCCTGTGGTAGGGAAATGGGCAGACTAGATGGGCCAAGCGGTCCTTATCTGTCATTAAGTCTATGTTTCTATGTTTCTATGAAATACTTAAAGAGCTGGACAGATGAAGGATGTTCACCTGGGGAAAGACCTGATTTTATTTTTTAAGGCTACCCCCCAACGAACAATGAAACAAAAGACAGCCTACATTCCATTGCTTTCAGGCCCTACGATTACAACAACAGCTAAAATTTCAGACAGAGAGCAATAACTCCTGATGATGCAGCAGCATGTTTGAAACCAGTAGAGGTTAGCCAAGTTCTGATGCTACATATGTTTTACATGGCGGTCTGTTATTTTTATACAACAAAGTTGTGACTTTTGGTATCCTCGAGTGGTGCAGACATTTTCTGTGCTCCTAAAATTTCAAACACCCTACCCTGCCCGGTTAGTTGTCTTCTTCCCAAATGGCAGAGTGACATACGAGTTGGCAGAGGAAGCAACAAAGCATTTCAGCAAATGAGGCATGGAAACACCACAGTCAGGGAGGAAGCACAGTCTGGATCGAGAAATGAGAGGTGGACTGCAGTAACCAAGACCAGGACACGGCAAGCTGCAGAAGCTAAAAACACAACTGTTCGCCTCAAAGATCCCACTAAAGCAAGCAACCGGAGAGAATTGTGAGCAGGACACTTGAACAGGGACAGATGACAGAGAAGTAAACACCGCATGCTGCAGGAATATATATGGGAGTCGATGAGCTGTGGATTTTACTTTAGGAGAAAACTTTGCTTTACCACATGGCCCTAACACACTGCTGGACTTACTAACTTTGAAACCATTTTGGAATTTGAAGAACATTGTGTCAGGTAAGTTGGGGGAGGGTAAGTGGGAGCAGGGCTACAGTTGACATGAGGGTGCAGGAGTTTCAAAGATGGCGCAATGTGCATCTACATATTGTCTGAGGCTCCTTGTGAGCCTGAAGGTGAGTTGGGCTAATCTTGAGAGGTCACTCTCAGTATTGAGCTAGCTTATACTAACATGCCATCCTGGTTGCCACCACAAACTTTCCATTGAGCTGGTCAAATTCATGTTGATTTGCTCCCCAATGGTGCACACTTGCACCCCCCCCACACACACACACAATATATGCGGAGAAGCTTATTACTGGGCAGACTGAATCAACGTTATGAGACAGAGCCAACCTGCCAGATAAATTGTGCATGCATATGTTAAATCTGAGTACTGAACTACATTCATGAACAAATGATAATTGATTTTCAGGCTACTAAGAACATAAAGAGCCAGTATATACAGTAGTTATAATATATGATGCCATGAGTTAGGTTTACGGTCACTAGGACAAGGGAGAACAGCGGGATGGATGAAGAACCTCTCACCCCTTTTTCTCAAGTGCATTGCCCACCAAGAATCGGTGGACACGGTAATTAATGCAACACAGGAGGGTAAAAATTAAAGGCAGAAAGGGTATGAGCAAATGAGGATCTCTGAACCACAATGGAAAACTCCGGCTCAGCCAATAGCACCCTCTACCTGCTTAACAGCACTAATATACAGAGTACAACAAGCAGCTCCTTTTCCTCATTGAGAGATGAAAACGTATATGGGTAAACAAACTAGGGTGGCCGCTGAGGCAAATGGCTACCACTACCAAGGAACGTCAAAACCCATTCCTGTAATCCCCATCCTCTGATTCATAGGGTGGCCTCAGAGGCTCCCCAGTCAGGTGCCATCTTCTCACCCTCCCCGTATCAACCCTGGGGTACTTATTGCCCGTAGGAGGCTGAGGTGCTTGTAACCCCATTTACCTTCTGACTCTGTGAGAGGATCCATTCTCCTGAGAATTAGGGCTCTTACAAAAAGGCCCCTACCTAGAAAGACTACATATTTGTTGTTTATGTTTTTTCTATGTATAAAGTTTTTGCATTAGTTGGTTAAATGTGTTTGTATGGTGCTATCTTCACTTACTATCTGACAGCAAAGTCTGTCCAGGAGAAGTGCATCAAGAGGAACTGGCACCCCTCTCAGTAATTTAAAAGCTCACAGAGGTACATGCTGAACATTCCACATGGAGATACACGGTTAACTCAGGGGACTTTGGCAACAACTCTGGTAGCCAAGGAGCTGACCAACAAGGAACATTTTAAGATGGTTGGACTGAAGGTTACAATATATTCTGCAAATGTTAATGGATTTAACAATCCTGTAAGAAAGTCTAAGGTGTTTTCAATTATCTGAAAAAAAAAAAGGCCATATATAGGGTACATACAGGAATCACACCTTACCTAGATAGAGACAGCCAAGCTGACTAAGTATGGTCACGAAGTATTTACTCCTCATCTTTTTTTTTACTTTCTTTATGCCCCCCTCAGTTGCCTGGCATCTCCTTGGTGTGGTCTCAGCTAAGGCCTGTTCCTGCACTCCTGAGGTCCCTGACTAACTCGGTGTGGGCCCATCTCTGCTGACCACTCAACCCCTGGCTCTGAGCTCCCGGTTGGGACCGCCAACTCTACTGGCGGTCTATCTCGAAGCTAGTAGAGCAACCGGGGGAGCGGAGGAGAACCAGGATCCAGTCAACAGGACCTGGTATTGTGCGTGGAGCCGTCCCACTGGACCCACCTTCACCTACCAGGCAACAGGGGCTTTCCGTTTTCTGTCCCACCTATTGCTCCAGCAGTGCAATGTGGCAGGCGTGAGGCGTAAGCACTCCCATGCACACCATGGGAACACCGCCACAGCCAATCCCCTTGCTGGAGATCCCAGTTGTTGCTGCACCCTCAGTCTCCACTGGGAGTCGCCAGGCAGCAGGCTCTACTATCCTCCTCCTAGGAAAGGAGAGCAGTCCTCCGGACACTCAGTCCTTTCTTTCCCCGATGACCTGAGTCCACTCCTGAACCCGGTTGCGTGCGTGCAAGGTGGGTACTCCTAGTCTTATAAACAACGTAAAAGAAGGGGAGTAATTATTTTGATAGCTCGACATCTGGCCTTTCATGACTTAAAGGTTATCAGAGATAAAGACGGATGTGGGTGCTAGTTCAGGAGAGATAGATGGAATTCCAGTCACCCTGGCAAACTTGTACATTCCACCTGGGGTAAGATACTTCCTTATTAAAAGACTACTTAGTAAGGTGGCAGACAACGTTAGGGGACACTGATCTTAGCTGGAGATTGTAACCTCTTGATGGACCCCTAAATGATTCCACAGCTGTGGGACGGACTCATTTCTTGGCAGCTCATAAATATTTTCATGAATTTCTTTCCTCTGTGGGATGGCTTGATTTCTGGAGGAACTGCACCTTAACCAGCAGGATTTTTCACACTGTTCTGCCCCACACCATACATATAGTCGCATAAACTATTTCAGTCCATCCTGTCTGCAGTTTCATAGAGTGTAGTCACAAGAGAAGTGTGACGAGTTTGCTCGATTCTTTGTGGATAAGGTTGCAGACATCAAGTCTGAGATCTGTGTAGCACATCCCAGTGGGAGTGGCAATGGTCAGTGAGAGGTTGCACCTCCTCAGTTTGTCTGGTCCAACTTTGACCGGTTGGCGATCACGGATATTTTGAGGATCATCCAGAGTATGCAGCCAACCTGCTGTAATTTGGACCCAGGCCCAACCCACCTCCTGGTGGGTGTGTTGATGTTATCGGCCATGTCCTAGCAGAGATAGTCTGGTGTTCCTAGAGACAGGTGTGTTCCTGACACCCTGAAGGAGGCAACGGTAACACCTCTCCTTAAGAAATCCTCTCTTGACCCGGATTGTCTCACCAACTACAGATCTGTCTCTAAACTTAAGTTTATTGAGAAGGTGGTCACGTTGCAGCTGGATGACCACCACACCATCCACAATGTATACAATCCTCTCCAGTCCTGATTTTGGAAGAGGCACAGTACAGAGATGGCCCTTGTCTGAGAACTCCTAATAGCGAGAGGCGGAAGAGCCATTCCATCTTGGTTCTCCTTGATCTCTCTGCGGCATTTGATACCATGGACCATGATGTGTTATTAGAGCACCTGCAGATGATCTGTGGACTGTCTGTACAGTCCTCAGGTGGTTCCACTCTTTTTCGCTGGCAGGTTTTAGAGAGTGGTGTCAGGATTTACCCTCCGACCCAGTCTCCCTGACTTGTGGGGTGCCATAAGGCTCTGTCTTATCACCCATGTTGTTTTGCTGTATATGCTGCCCTTGGGAGACATTGTAAGGTGGTATGGGCAGAGTTTTCATTGCTATGTAGATGATACTCAGCTATACATGTTCTTTGTGTCCAAGAAGGATAGTACTATCTCGACTTTTAACCCTTAGGGTGTCAGAAGATTTAGAACATAGAGGTTTTTAGGATGTGTATACACGATACACTTCCGCAGCACAGCAAGGGTTAATAACTGCCTCGCTGAGATCCAGGGCTGGATGAGTGCCAACTGATTGAGGCTGAACCTTGATAAGACTGAGGGGTTGGTTGTGAACCCTGGTCATTGGGCAGAGGGGCTTTGGCTAAGCGGCCTTCTGGGCTTTGGCTTGGAGGTAGCCAGCTGATGACCTCTGACCAGGTGCAAACCTGGGCATTATTACTGACTATGGATTGACCTTAGGTCTCAGGTGTCATCTGTCATCAAGACCTCATTTTACCACCTGAGGACTATCACCCAGATTAAGCACCTGGTCCTGCCTGATGCCCTAACAACATTGGTCCACGCTTTGTGACTTTCCACCTTGACTACTGCAACTCCCTATACCTAGGGCTCCTGGGGTTGATATCTGCCACTTGTAGCTGGTGCAGAATGCAGCAGCCAGGCTGATTGATGGTTTTACCAAGATCAAGCCACGTTATGCCTCTGCTCATGATTTGCACTGGCTGCCAGTTCAGTGGTGGTTTACTTTCAAGGTCAGTTTACTGACCTATAAAGTCCTACACAGGCAGGGACTGCATTGCCAGCAAGATCTTCTTTTCCCCACTGCCCCTCCGCCCACTCCACTCTACCAACGAGGGATTGTTAGAGTTCCCAGGGTCTGCTTTGAAGACCCGGGTGTCAGGGCTTTTCATTTGTGGCCCCAACCCTGTGGAACTCTCTACCTCGCTGGATGAGGGAGTGCCTGACTGTGGAGAGTTTTAAGTCTGCATTAAAGGTGCATTTGTATAATCTTACCTTTTGGAGTTTAGATGAATTGTTTTACAGATACATATTTTATTATTTATTGATGTTTCTTATTTTGATGTTTCAATTGTTTGTACAAGCGCTTTGATATTCTGAAATGCGCTTTTTAAAAATAAAGCTGAATTGGGTTGAGTTCTTTAGACAACAGGAGGCCATCTTGAGTGTAGCTTAGGTGTGAGATGGGGCCTATCTCTTTCTCGGATCATGCCCGATCAAAATAGGGATGGACCTGGGTGGTGTGATCCGTAGGAAGACTCATCGGCGACTTGATTCTTTTATTTAAAACATGAGGAATTCCTTAAGATGGTGCGTGAAAATATTAAAGACATTGTGCGCTTGAATGACACACCTGAAACGTAACTCACATATTTGTGGGATACTGTAAAAGTGATACTTAGAGGCCAACTGATTAGCTATGCAGCCCAAAAAAGAAGGAAAGATAGAAAGAAGGGCTCATAGGGAAAATCTGAGTGCCATCCTCCACTTCTTGCAACAACAACATCAGCAATGCACATTAGCAGACCCTACACAAATTAATAAAATTAAAAAGCAACTGGATGATCTTGCCCTAGAAAAGACCGAAGAACACTCGGGTACCTACGTCAGAATTACTACGATGGAGGACCGAGAGCTGCCTGTCTTTTGGCACATCGGGTTAGAGGGTGCCAGGACTCTCGTTAGGATTTTGATTGGGGTTCCGTGACTGGCTATGAAAAAAGGGGGTCCACAACCGGAAAAGTGGAGTCCTCGGAAATTTTCCAGGGTCCCCATTCAAATACACGGAGCTGGGCCCCTGCTCCAGCACTGCTTTTACTGTAGCATTCTGCAGAAAGCTCCATTAGTTTCTGTTGGGCATTTAATCTACATTTTTTATGTTTCAGAGAGTATATTCAAACAATTATGTCACTCCTCAACTAACAAGAGCTTTGTTAGTTGAGCAGTGGCCGTAATTTGTTATAACCTCCTCTGTAACATAAAAAATGCCCTAAAGTGACTCCCGGGCTTGGTGGCTGAGGGTCTTGGGGACTTTCATGAAAAAGTCTGAGTGTCCCGATGTGCAAAATGTGCATAAAGGACACAGGTGCCTGCGTCCCAAGAGGCCTGGGTACAGACAGAGGGCAGTCATTTCCAGAATTAAGTCCCATGACAGAGCAGTACACAAGAAAGTCCACGACATAGCAGAAGCGTTTACGACCTACTATAAAAAGTATATAAGGTGGAACAAACTCCACACCCTGAAGCACTGGCATCCTTTTGAACCCTTGAGGTTGCCAAGGTAGATGCCTCAGCCCAGGAATTGCTTCAAAAACAAATTATGGTTAAAAGCCATTACTAGAAGTTGGCTTTAGCCACAGCACCTGTAAACAGGAATGAAGTGTGTGATTAAATCCATACACAGGAAGGAAAAGCTAACAATCAATTTTAACCAGAAACTGCAAATATGATGGCTGGTAGGAACCTAGGCTATAACCTGACTACAAAGGACAGTGGAATAATGGCTCCTGTAGGGTCATCTGACCATACATCCTTGGGGACCATTCACTCATGGGCTCTAGTAGTAGAGGATTAGACCTTCCTCCGAGCCGGACGACTGCTTTCCTGTTTTCAGTTTATTGATTCAATGAAAATAGAAATACTGATCTATTTAATGCTCTTTGTGAACACATCCTGGACTGTTTTGCTTCTTCTAAAAAGGTTAACTATTTCTGCATCTGTAATTTTTGTACTTTTTTATCTTTTCATGAGTAAGAGGAAGATAAGGAACCAGTGAGTACATTAATGGACAATAAGTTGAACTATAATTAATTCCCAATGAATACTAAAGTTAATATGCACTATAATTGGTTAATGAAGTGTATGCAATCTGAAAATGCCTATAATAAAATAAATATAAAACAAAACAAATTATGGACTCAGAATTGCTGGCTGACACAGATAAATGCCATAGTCCAGATGGTTACTCGGCAGAATTTTACAAAAATCCTCCCAGGAACTGGAACCCCTACTTCTTATAGCATCCAGTTGGGTAATGGGTGCCAATAACCCCTCCCCTTCCTGGAATTATGCCCCAATTTCAGTTATATCACAAAAGGAAAGCCCACAGATAGATGTGAATCATACAGGCCAGTTTCCATCCTAAATGTGGACTATACAATATTTTCCTCCATTTTCTCCAAAAGATTAGATAAGCTCCTGGTAATTCACCCTGACCAAACAGGCTTCATAAGGACGAGGCAAACTTTGCACAGTATTAAGAGAACCCTATCCATTTTGCACCAGGCAGCTAGCACAGATACACCTCTACTCGCTCTCAGTTTACAGCGCTGAGAAAGATTTTGACAGGGTATGCTGGGTATTCCGGCAACCACCCTGTCACATTCGTTTTCCCAAAAGTTTAAGGATCTGATCACCCTATTTATCAGGCCCCAGAAGCTCAGGTCAGCCAATGGCCACTTATCCTCATCTTTCCACTACAGCGAGGCACAAGACAGGGTTGCATAGGAGTTTCCTCGCGACAGGCCATCCGTGCACATCCCCAGCTAACAGGGACAGAGGACAGTACAGAGCATCATGTTGCTCTGTATGCGATGACATAATGTTATACCTAACAAACCTCGAGACAGATCTCCCTATTGTATGGTCATTAGTGAGTCAATACAGTGATTTATCAGGCTACAAGTTAAATGGGAGCAAAACAGAGGCCTGAACTATCCAGCGTACACCCAGCTCGGTGTTATGAGGCCAGTTCCCTTTAAGTGGAATCTCAAACATATGACATATCTCAGAATAAAGCTTACCAATGTTTTCACAATTATATGAAGCAAATTATGGTTCACTCCAGGATCAATTGCAAAAGACCTGGATAGATGGTCAGTACTGCCACTAACATTATAAAGGAAGTAGCAGCTATTAAAATGTTCATACTCCCAAAATGTTTATCCCTTTACCAGAATATAGTGCTCCACTTCACACAAAGGGCCTGGAGCATGTGGGGCAGATAGATATCTTGTTTTCTCTGGCAAGGCCAGAGACCGTGTCTCTACACTCACCAGGCCCTAAAGACAGGGGACTGGCTCTCCCAGACCTAAAATTGTATTATGAGGCCTCACAATTGCAGTCAGTTATGCAGCTCCAGAACGCCTCAGGGCAGCAGAGGCGCAACTGAGAGAAATGGTCCATACACCCATTGGAATTAGGCTTACTGGATGTGAGGTGCTTTAATATACTACACAAATGTAACTCAACATTTGTCTACACCTCGCTTCAAATTTGGAGGAGGTGGGCGCAAAAAGTCAAATTGGGGCAACACCTGTTGTGGCTGCTTCCCCTACACACGCACACAGATTTTATTCCAGCCTAATGGTTTGTGATACAAAGCTTGAGCCTGATTGGGGATCAGGCTAGCTCTGCAGCTGTTGTGGGACAGGGAAATCAAATCTTTCCACATGCTTGCACAGGAGTATGGGCTGCTGGGTGAGGAACAATTTTGATACTTCAGGTGAGAGCTTATTTAACTAGACTCAGTCGAGATGGTACTAATGACAATTCTGACATTTTCACCCACTGTTTCAAATAGTTAAAAAAATATAGGGGCAAGACTTCACACATCTCATATCAAGACTACTCCTACTCAGAGTATTCAAGCACTGCAAAGAATTTTCAGTTTTTTTTAAAAGGAGCTGAAATCCTGCGCATGTGCTCGAAAGGCATGAACAAAGATCCCTGCATGCGCAGGAGCGTGCTACTGGTGCACATGTGCAGGATTTCAGCTCTGTTTTAAAAATGAAATTGTACTCCTTGCAGTGCTCGGTTTGCTGTTGAGGATGCCAGCAACAATTTTAGAACAGCGGAACAAGATTAACATGCTGTTACTGGTGGCATGTGAAAACAATTGCAGGGAGTAACGGGATTATGTGGAAGAGCTCTCCACACACCTATTTATCTGAAGCAGCTGACTCCGCTCTGCTTAAAGGTGGCGTCCTACTTCTTCGCTCCGTGCTGTGTGCTAGGGCTTGTGGGAACCCCCTGTGCTCCTCTTCCTGCTTGTTTTACCCTTTCTCATGTTTTTCTTCCCTGCCCGCCTCCCTCCCGTGTTGCTGTTCGTTTTCTTTTGGGGGTTCTCACCTTGCCTCTAGCTGCAGCGCCAGTAGTTCGTGGTCGCCTGTTGCTCACTCGGCCCCTCGGTGGATCTCTCTACTCGCTCCTCTGCTTGCCTGGATTGCCACTATGCTTGTATTTCCCTGTCACTGCCTCATGCATGCATTCCTCAGCTCCTTTAGCCTGCCACACATTTCTAATTTATTCGCTGGCTGCACTTGGCTACCGCCGCAGAGTCAGGGCCTCAACGCTCACTCTCGCAGTTGGTGGACACTCTTTCTACTCCGCTCCTCCCATGCTCAGCCTGGAGATTTTGTGCTGTGCCGATTAAGCAAACATCACAACCATGCATCATCGAATGAATCCACACAACTTCTACATGATAATACTTCACCCAGCTTAATGCGAATTTAAGCAATTAACCAGGGCCAATGTGCATGTTGCAAACTCTGCAGAAAGTACTTAAATGTATCGCAATTCTTTATTTGGTATTAGGCTGTAAAACTGCATGATTCTACCTAGCTTACGCTTTACTAGGGATAGCAGACTTGTTTTATTAAAGCGTGCCAGCCAGGACTATGCTTACCGTGCTTGCTGACTATTATACCTTGCTGATCACTCCCATATCCTGGGCGTCACTGGCGCTTCTAGCTCGGCTTCCTACAACCACCTTTTTGGGCCAGGCGCCCTATGTTCCGCCACACTGCACCTCTACAGTCCCTGCCATTCTTCGTAGCAACCCTACAGTACTTGAATATGCCCACTGAGGAGCCTTTACCTTCACTCTCTTTGCACTCGAATGAATGATCAGCGACCTAAGCTACGATGCCTTTGTTTGCTGACTTTAGTGAGTACGCTGTCCTGTAGCTTAACTCCAGCCGGATACCCTATTGTCAGAAGCAGCAACACGTGAATAATTCCTGTGTGTCTTGCACATACCTACCATGTACAGCTCCCTGTTAATTGCAGTGCAGGCCAACATCCTTTACTTCTAGTACTCAGCTTTCTGCTTCTTGCAGCATGATGTTATTTCTGCTTCCAATTCCCTGACATTGGTTAATGACTACTGGATCTTGCCATTGAACTCTGGATATCACAGCTAACTTGCTTCCTCCTTTCCTTTGTAGAGGACCATTCAGTACTCCATTGTGGATTACCTACCAGACCATGACTTAGGATATTACTTCACTATCCCTGGATGCTTACCTTGACTCTTCCCTTCGTTTGCTCCTTCCTCACTTTCCAGCTGACCTTTGTATGGTCCAGCTGTACTGATTACCCTTTGGTGCTTAATTGCCTCTATACTTATCTTACCAGCTGACCTACGTGTGGTCCAGCTGCTGGCTAGCTTACATGGGCTAGCTGCCACTTTTCTTATACTACCTTACCAGCGGATCTCGTCTGATCCAGATACATGCTAGCCTTCTTATGCTTAGCTACTACTCGATTACTCACGGCTGACATATGCTGCTAACGTATATCCCTAAGGTCCATCGGCTGACCGCGTGGTCTAGCGCATTTCCATATCTTGTTGGGCTCTGCTCCCTCTGGATTCCATGTATGCTTCCTACAGAGCTGCTTCATTTAGTCGGACTTACCTCTCCAAATCATGCTTCCTACAGCTTCTGCTTTCCACTGGATCATTTCTGGAGTACGTTACTATATTCACCTCAATTCTCTTTGATGCTTCTCGCCATGCTATTTCAGCTCCTTCGAGTTACTACTTGTTGCTGCCAAGAACTTCCTGCTGAGCTTTATTCCATAATGCCTTCCTTAGTTTACTTGATACCTATGACTTGATCCACTACAGTTCCAGATGCTTATTACTCTACTTGAACCTACTAATCACCTCTTTTATGACCTGCCTTAGCCACATCATGCTGGGAGGATTACCTACTAATCATATGCTTCTACAACCTGCCTTAGCCCGCCGGGCTGGGGTTTCCTACTTCTGCCTCGGGGGCCTAGAGATTCGCTCATTCTGCTATCCTACCTGCTGCTATGTCAGCCAGACGGAAGCTCCTTTATTATGGATTCGCATCTGGCCGTCTCTTCGTTCCTCCACTATTCTTGTATGCTTTGCTCTGCTGCTTCAGCCGTGTGGAATTGCTGCTGCTTCACCCTTTCTAGGACACTTAGTTGCACCTCTCATGAAGACCTTATCCTGATTGTGCTCTGCCGCTTTGGATCTGTGACATCGCTACTCCATTTGACTCAGCCTCTTCGTTATCTCCATCCAGGACTCTTATGCTCGACTATTCGGTCTTGTCTGTTATTGATGCCTCAAACATTGCATACCTACAGTTTCGACTGCTATTCTTCATCAAGTTGCCATTCTCTGCCACGGTCTCTTCAATGCGATCCCTGCCCTCCTTGATCTAATGGATTCATCAGTCCTCAGCACCATTCCATTCTATACGCCTGCCTTACAAGTGCAGTACTACTCTGCTCTAAACTGACTCAAGATACGTCTCCTGGAGGCTGTATACCACACACTATTCCTGCTGGCTGACCTCCGTGAGTCTGGCTGCCATTTCCTGTTACCTGGAGCTACTGCCTCTGCTCTACTCTCTCCAGCTGATGAACAGTCGCGCTTTGGCGAGGACTGTCACGCTCTATTCTACAAGCAGACTTCCATGGGTCTGACTGCATCTCTTCCCTGGAATCAGCCGCCTCTCTCCCACCTCACCAGCTATCGATTTAGCTGCACTTTCTTCAGGGGCTGATTGCACATCCAGTTCTTTCTCATCTGCCTTCGTGGGTTCAATCCCTGCTCCTACTACCTCTCACTTCGGATTAGCAGTTCAACTGCTTTGCTTACTTTGACTCACCATATTCTACTACTTGGATGCTTGATACCTCGCACCAGTGTCTCCGATTATCCTCTACAGCTTGCCATTATTCCAGCTCAGCTCTACAGCTGTTGCCTCATATCAGCTCCTAAGACTGTACTTCACTTATCAGAACTAGATTTATCAGTCGGTAGCCTGGCTTCAAGCCTTCTCTCATTACACATACTTTACAAGCTCTCCATTAGAAATCGGAAGTTGTACTACTTCTATTCATCCTGCCTGTTGACATCAAGTTTGGATGCAACTATCTCGCCTGGTCTCCTGTATTGAATTCATCAGTCATCAGATTCATCTCCACCATCATACATTTCCTGGATTATGCCCTATATCAACTGAAGTCCGGAAGAAAGTTCTTCATATATCTACTCTCCATCATTTAAAATTGTACATGGATTCTGACTCAGACTTATTAGGAGGAAGTTATCACTGGACATTTACAATTCATTTTTTCTTAAGCTCCGTTTATCTGGATTGAATTCTACAAATTGGAATTCAGATATTAGCTGATTAATTTAGTTTAATTAGGATCTCTCTCCTTTAGTATGCCCAGAAGGATGGACAGGTCAGTAGCCATGGGTCCTCAGAGTTTCCCCGAAGGGAATTTTCCTCTCTCGTGCTACTGGTACTCTCCAGGTTGGAGGAGGTGATCGTCTATTCTATAATTATTAGGTGTTATAATGCCGACTCTTCAGCATTCGTTAAAGAGCAATCGTTGATATATATATATTCTTTTGGGGCTTTCATAATTCTAAACCAACCTTCCTTCCTACAGGTGGGATACAGAGAAAGGCCAAAACCATCAAATATTACCAAACAACTCAATTCAAGCATCCAAGTACCTAAGCACAACCATTCTATACTATCTAATAAACATTGTCCTTAATGCTGGCCTCTGTATCCAACAACCATCTACATCATTCCAATATATGTTACTTAAGCACTGAGCTATGAACCACACATAATTGCAGGGAGTAACCGGGATATGTGGGAAGAGCTCCTCCCCACAGCCTATTTATCTGAAGCAGCTGACTCCCGCTTGCTTAGAGTGAGTCACACTCACCCACCATCCTCCCCGACACCTCCTCCTTCTGCGCACTCTTATCCCACCGGGGCTTTCATAATTCTAAACTAAGCTTCCTTCCTACAGGTGGGATAAAGAGAAAGGCCAAAACCATCAAATATTATCAAACAACTCAATTCAAGCATCCAAGTACCTAAGCACAACCATTCTATACTGCTACCTAATAAACATTGTCCTTAACGCTGGCCTCTGTATCCAACAACCATCTACTTCATTCCAATATATATGTTACATAAGCACTGAGCTATGAACCACACATAATCGCACTTCAGGACTGCACTCATGACAGACCCGCATTCCCGACCTGGATGTGCTTCCAGGACGTGGATGTATTATGACTGGACCGAGGAAAAACTATTTCAAGCAAAATCACAGTTAAAAGTATAAAGGCATTTTGCCATACGTTGGTGATAAGTGTGTGCCAGGAGGCACTTTTCACATCTGGCACAAAACGAAGGGGCAAAGTTGACTTTAACTGATACAGTTCTCTGTCCTTCTCCTTCTGTGATTCCTTATACTTCCTGAATGCTGTCTTTTTCTCCTAACCTTCCCCGCCATCTCTTTTGAGAACCATAGTGTTTTTTCCTTTGTTTTGGTTTGTTTATTTGTTTTACACAAAGTTTGTTGCCCTTTGATGGCAGTTTTGATTTCCTCGTTCCTCCACCTCTCCTTCCTGCCCATTTGCTAGTGCATTCCTTAGGCACTCTCCCATTTTGCCAAAGTCAGCCCTCCTAAAGTCCAGTACCCTCGCTTTGTATGGTTTGCCTCATAGTTATTTATCGTGAACACACTGTGTGGTTCACGATAAAATCAGCTGTCAAAATGTAAATAAAATTCATCCTCAATGACCTGGAGGCATTTCAACTGGAAGTGTTTAATTAGATTTTTCCTCACACCTTTTCAGCAGCTACACAGAGGAACAGCACCCACAGCACAGTGTTGGGAGACAATGTGGGAACCTAGAGCCTGCCCACTTCACATAATGTCGAATGCCCACACTTCTACCCTTTCTTAAGCAGGATAGAGGGAACACTATGGAAGGTATCCTCCCCAATTAAGGTTAACAAAAGAGTTAGTACTGTTTCACGATACCCTCAAGAAATGAAAGATGCCGCCACAAGATACCTTTCAAGAATCTGCTTAAGAGCGATCAAAAAGTATTACTTCAAAGTGGTTAACAAATAAAATCCCAACCCTAAAGACTGCATGACCATAGTTAACTCCATCCATAGAATGGAGACTATGACCTTTAGATTGAGAAATCAGGTGAGAAAGGTAGAAATAGAGGGCACAGATGGCTGCTGTTTGTCATACCAAGGGACCCCACAAGACTGGATCAACAGTGCTACCAGGCACAGAGAGGAGAATAGGGTCCACTCCACAACTCCCTTTTCTTTGCCAGAACCCAAAGAGTTTCTCTATTGACACTGTCAATAACTGATAAGAGCACCAATGTATATAGTTCATAAGTTATGTTTAATGATGTCTGTTTTTGTTGATGTAATGTTTATCTCAAAACTCAATAAACTTTGATTATAGGAAAAAAGATCCTCATAAATATCCGCACCGGAGTCGTAGCTCCACCTGACCTGCAGGCATGCCACAAACCCCACAACCAAAAAGGTGAAAGGGAGGAGTAAGTTCTAATAGTAAGCACCCATGCTTGGGGTGCTTACAGAAACATTTAAATTCTCTCGCTCGATTCATTATTTCAAAAAGGGTTTGATATCAAAGCCAGTATTAAGCCCTGGATTTTGTGGCTCCCAAGTTAATGATCCCAAATGCTTCTTTTCATAACTAGATTGTTAAAATTTTCCCTCGAGGGTTATGATTAATTTTATCAATCGCCATGAACATAAACCTATGCTTTAAATCATCACATGCTTGTATCACATGTGTTGCTGTTGCATAGGTGATGTCCGCTCTGTCAATTGCCATTATGTGCTCACCTACTCGAATTTTTAAAGTTTTCATAGTTTTTCTGATGTAAAATATCACCAGAGCATTCAACAAGATACAGGACACCTGTTGTGTCATCACATTTTCAGTCGTCGGATTTCAAAGGTTTTTGATTAGATGAGTTCCCCAACTGAATTTTTAATAAAACTTTTAGAATATGTATTAAAGAATAATGTTTTTACATTTTCCACATTTATATGAATATGGTATTTTTTTTTGCTATGGTTTTGATCTCATTTTCTGTCTATCTTTTATCTCACCTTTTCTATTGTCCTGTTTTCCGTCCTGCCCCATCCCCACAGTAAGTTCAAAGTTTTTCCTTTCTAATTCTCGCAGCCCTTGCTTTTTTTCCATAATATTTGTATTAAACTTTGCAAGAACAACTTACAGAAAGAATACACGAGTACCCCACCATACAAAATACATAATGACAGTAAGAATTCCAAGCCAGCAAACATACATGGAGATACCTCAATTGTCACATCAAAGGAAAGTACCCATTCAAAGTATTTCCAAGTTTAACAAAAGCATGCAGCCAAAGGAGAAGCCTGCAGGAAGATCAAACTGACAGGCCAAGAGGCCTATCAGTCAGTGAGCAACAACCCACACCGCCTCTATAGGACACTACCCCAAAAATTCCCAGAGGCTCCATATTTATAACATAATGGAACAGTAATGTACCAGCTTATTTTTGAGCTATATTAATAGCCCAGGCCACCCCACAAGTGTGGGACCCCTAATAAGCCCCAAGTTCATGTAGCACATAGTATCCCAGTCCACATGTCCCATATAAAGGGACAGAGCTTGATTACCAAAAGTCAATAACTCCATAAGGCCAATCCACACAGTGTATAAACAAAACGCAGTTCCATAACACGAGAAGCCACCCAAGTATTCGCCAACAACAGCAATCCCACAGAGTCCCACTGCTCTCTAAAACTTGGCTAACAACTATGAGGGATTAGCGACTGCAGTCATAGTGGATCCCAGAATGTACTTTACATGATATTCAAATGTCTCACTGATTGTTCACTCGCCCTCTGCCTCTTCAGTTATGGCACCTGGGCACATCTCTTGCTCCATGAGTAATAATAATAATAATAATTTTTTTTTAAAGCGCTTTTCAAATTTCAAAGCGCTGTACAATCATATAAAAGTAAAACCGCATAATCATCATTATAATACAATATAAAACAGTCACAAAACCACAATTTTATAACCAGATCGCATTATACTATAAAAGGCCATGTGAAACAAATGAGTTTTAGAGCCACTCTTAAATTCCCCAGGAGGTGCACTGCCGTAACCGGCGGGAGTGGGAATTCCAGAGATTGAGGGCAGCGTAAGAAAAAGCTCTACAGCCAAATGAATTTAAGCACACTCGAATTCTAGCAACCCCTCACAAATGAGTGGAGCAAATGGCCAGGGCAGTAACATACAAGAAGGTCTTTCAGATAGCTGGACCCTGATCGTGTAGGGCTTTGAAAGTCAATAAACAGACTTTAAAGGTGATCCGCCACCTAATCGAAGCCAGTGCAGTTCGGCACAGCACCGGGTAATATGACAAGACCTATTGGTTCCCTTGCCAGAACCCGGTTGCCACGCTCTGCACTAGCTGGAGGCGGCAGATTTCAACCCCAGAAAGCCCAAAATACAGGAGTTGCAGTAGTCCAGACGAGAGGACACAAAGGCGTGACCAGCGTAGGTAACATGTCGGACGGAACAAGGTGTTTCACTCTAGCGATATTCCTAAGATGGTAAAGGAAGTCTTGATTTACAGCTGACACCTGCAGATGCAGTGTCAGCCTGTCATCCAAGATAACCCCTAGTCTACGCACCTGTTCAGAGGTCAGAAGTGAAACACCCCAAGAAAAATTCCTGACGGTGAAACAACAGGCGACCCTCTATCCCGACAACCTGGGTCCACCACCAAAACCTCCGCCTTTTCATGCTCAACTTCAGCCAGCTAGAATCCATCCAACCCTGGATTTCTCTCAGACAGCTGTTAAACACTGAGACAGCTCTATCCTGGTCAGGAGTCGAAAGATAGGTATAGCTGGGTATCATCTGCATAGCAATGAAACCTCAGCTCATACCATCTTTATAATGTCTCCGAGGGCAGCATACACCGCGAATAACATGGGAGACAGCACAGAACCCTGAGGCACCCCACATAACAAAGGCATAGGGCCAGAGGAAGAAAGTCCTGACACAACCCTTTGTGATCTTCCGGTGAGGAATGAGGTAAACCATCAAGGACGGTTCCTGATATTCCACAAATCTGCTCTCAGGCGTGCTAGCAACACCACATGATCCACGGTGTCAAAAGCTGAGAGATCAAGAAGAACTAAGATAGAGCCGCCTCTTCTGGTCTCTCGCCTCAAGAGATCATTAAGCATCCAAACCAGCGCAGTCTCAGTGCTGTGTCTTTACTAAAACCTGATTGAAGGGTTCAGATGTCATGGATGGCTAAATGGTTCTCCAATTGGGATGCCACTACTTTTCAATCACCTTCCCAATAAAGGGAAGGTTTGAGATAGGTCTGTAGTTTGTGAAACAGTTGGGGTCCAAGGAAGCTTTTTTCAAGAGGGTGTCACCACCGCCTCTTTCAGGGGAATGAAACTCACCTGATTCCAAGGAGCACCAAACTATTTGCACAAGGATTGGGCCGATGATGTCACAACAACCCAATATTAGGGAAGTCGGCCCAGGATCCAAACTACAGCTCATAGGTGCACACCATGGATAATCCTCATGACATCCACAAAGTCTGGTTTGCTGAAGGAACACCATGAAGACAGAGGTACTGTGAACTCATGCTGTTCAACGGCATCCCCTTAGAAGCCACCAGATGCAATCCATCCTGATGTCGCCACCTTATTAGCAAAGAATTGAGCGAGCTCCTCGACTCTAATTTGAAAAGCCTCGAGCTCCAGGGACAGGTTGGCATGCCTGTCCACAGTTCGAAAAAGCTGAGCCGGTCGATTCCTGGCTACTACAATCTCCCTGGACAGGAATTCTGCCTTCTTATGGAGATTGCAGATTGATAGACAGAATAATGGTCCATCAATCTAAGGCGGTCGGCATCAAGGGCGGGATCTCGCAAGCAGCGTTCTAATCTTAAGCCCTGTCTCCTCATCTCCTCAGCGTCCCATCAAACCAGGGCACCTTGGGACTGAAGGAGAGATGTGATACATAATAGGAGATAGTATCCAGAGCCAGTGTAACAGCCTTATTATAGGCAGTCACCACAGCCTCTGGACTACTGCTTCCAACGAGGGGACGAGGTCGAGAACCGCGCAAGGCCCTGAGATGTAATATCCCATAAAGGGCGTGTATCTCGCCATCTCCACAGGGGTAGGCCTTTCCGGGGGTACTAAAATTGAACCTCACCGTAGTGGTCTGACCAAACGACTGGTTCCACACTCCAAATCGAAGCATCAATCCTAGTATTAGTACCATCTCTGCCTCGTGGGGCTTATTAAAAGGTAGACTTTGCTCTTCCACTGTAGCCAGAGCCTAAAGCGGGAGAAGTTGGTGAGAGATTTTCACTGTTTTAATCGGCTCCGCACCCCATCAAAAGCCCGATGGCATTGTTCGGTTCCATAAGCCAGATCAGGGTAAATTTGTAGAGTCACATCCCCATACTGGATACGACAACGCTCCAAGCTGACGACAGCACCCAGTCCTGATCGCCTACTTCCTGTGCACACCAGAATGAAGGTCCAGGGAATATTCAATCATCCTCTGCCTCCTGGGAGTAAGTCTGTATGCCCTTTTCCAGGGAGAATTGTTCTCATCTTCTCCAAAACCCAGGAGGCCAGGAAGGACTGTACAGGCAAAGCCTAGGGTCCTCCCTTCGCAGAGTCTGGTAGCCCCAAGACATGGACGCTTTCTTGAGCTTGGTTTCAAGGAGTTTGAGGTGCTGCCTCATCCAAGAATTCTCTTTAATTAGCTTGGTGGCTACATCTATCGTTTTGGTTAAATTAATGTCCATCTTGGCCACCAACTGACTAGTGATATCCATCCGTGTTTTCAGTGCCACAACCTGGAGAAGTCAGGAGTCAAATTTGCAGTCTAGTTCTTGGACCATCCACACAAGCTTGTAGCAGAGTGGTATTGACCGTGGTCATAGACACCTTCTCCAGTCCCACATCACTAGAGGCACAAGGCACTGTGTTTTGGGAAGGCCCAGCATCGCGACATCTGTGTGGCTGGAAAAATAGCATGAAGATGCGAGCTCCTTTGTTCTTGCCCATACCAGCCGCTATTAATATTCCGGTGAGGTACAGAGAGCAGAGGTAGGTGATAAAGATGCAGAAAACTATATAAAATAATAAAATAGCTGAACAATGCAACGGAGCTCTCACAAATTGCTTCCTCTCATGTGGCTGCTCTGCAGTGCCCCCACCTTGCTTTTTAAATCATTCCTTAGGTCATGCTTTCAATTTCACTACATCTCAAATGCACTGGATGTTTGGTTATCCAATCACGTTTAAGTTTGCTATTACTTTATTATGACATCATCATTAAGCACCTATTTATTGTGTGTAATTGCTGTTCTGCATTAGCCTTTGATAAAGGACCACAGTCCAAATGCGTCAGGCATGCAACCTGTCTGTTCATCTTGGATGTGATTGTACCTTAATTAAGTACAACGGAGCTATCAAGCCCGGAGTAAAGTAACTTTACCTGAGGTGGTGAGTGCCTGACTATTTCATTTGGTATATGATATATAGCCATGTACCATACAGAGCTGTGCGATGGCCAAGGCAGCATGCATGCCCGACATATGGTGACACAACACCCATGCTGTTTGTGCATGCACACACCATACCTCTCTGGTCGTATGTAACCCCCTGCAAATGGGGGTTCCTAAAAGACTTCCAGGAGCTTGTTTGAATGCTCCAAGCCTGAATGGTGTTTGCATTTAAGCCATTTATCAGTGAGTGTTTTAGAGCCTCTGGTACTGTCTCTTTAAGAGCTGTCTGCTTGCAGACATAATTAGTTTGTATGGGGGACTGTGTGCTTCTCTGAGTACCACTTGAGCTGCTGCCAATTCACTTCATTTTTGCAGTCACTAGAGTGCAAAGGGAACCTATCTGAAAGATGTAACTGTTTGCCAGAAATTATTTAGAGTAATAATGAGGTTACAGTTTGTCTGGCCTGCTTTCTTTGCAGTCAGAACTGTGTCTGCTGGTTCCCATTCTGGTTTTGAACTGCTGAACTGGACCAATCAGTGTGGGTAAGCTAGCTCTAAAATGGTGCCTTGGACGAATCAGAACTTGGACTCATGATCTGAGCCAGCCACAAGGGGATTGTATGGGCAGTGACTCTGGGAGATGTAGTTTGACTTGGTGCCTTTTTGGACCAACAGCAGCAGTCTATTGTGAGTGACAGCCAATCCAGTCAAGAACTGGGAGGAACTCAAAGGAAGTGCCAGTTTTGTCGGTTGGAGCTTCAGTTGAGCTTTGGCAGTGAAGAAGGAAGGAGCCCTGTGCTTTTTCTGGTGTGCAGTTTTAGTCAAAAACGTAAGGCCCAGAGTTCCGTCTGCAGCTTGTGTAACAGCTTGTTAGGACTGAATCCTGCCCTGTGAAAAGAATCAAAGGATCTCTGAAGAGTAGAAACCAGCTCACCCTGTAGAAGACTGGAAGAATTGCTGAAAATTGCACTCGGTCTGTCAGGAACTGAATCTGCTGTGTGTTCTCCGGTATTGTGCAGTAATTGATCGGATACAGATGCAGCCTGCCTGAGGTATTTGTCTATGTTAAAGTACTGTACTGTGATTGTTGCACTGTATCTCATTTCACAGGAGGTCCCAGTGCCGGAACCAGACCTGGGGTAAGTGTATACTGTGAAGGTAATTTGATATATTGTGTGGGCCACTAGTGGGAAGAAAGGGGTTGCAGTGTCCCAGAGGGCTGTGACCAAGTTAGTTTAACTATTGCAAACCCTGACCTCTGGGTGGAGGCACCCGCCATTGATCCAGGCCCTCAACCTGTTAGTGGCAAATCAGGCAGGTAGTAGCCCTGGGATAGCGCCATCTAGGGGTTACACGCATACCACACACACCCCTACACCAGTGAGCACACACCCCATCACCAGATAGCATATATCCCAGCACCAGTGAACACAGACCCCATCACCAGGTAGAACACATCCTAGCCCCAGTGAGCACACACCCCATCACCAGTGAGCACACACCAGTGCCAGGAGCACACACCCCATCACCAGAGAGTACACATCCCAGCACCAGTGAGCACACACCCAGCACCAGTGAGCCCACATCCCAGCACCAGTGAGTGTACACACCCCATCACCAAGAAGCATACAGGCAACAACACATGGGACACAGAGTGGAGTACCACAGGCGGGCTACACACCAGGGGAACACGAGAACAGTCATGTGGCCTACAACCAATACGTCACACAGTACCAGCGCATACATGCACCCATAGAGGTATACATACATGCTCAACTGGATGGAGCACAGTCGGGTCACTATATGCTGGGCTGGCCCATCTGGCTCTCATAGCCACCTCCTGGCACTCCCATCACCTCCATGGGCCATAGGGTGGAGGCTAGTGCCTCCCTGCAGGGTCCAGGGTATGTACAGCCATTGATGCCTGTGGGACCACACCTGTCGATGCATTTCTCTGCATGTTATTGACAGGACCTCCTTTATCCACCACTTAATGTCCCTGATGTGCTTATGCACCACCTCCATGTTTGTTCCGTGCTGACAGCATTGACCATGCCATGATTTTCTACCCAGGCCTGTTGTACCTGGGCATTTGTGCTCTGCCTCTGGGACAGGATGTCCTCCCGCAGCTATGTAGGCATGTGTCAGTGCCTGCAACTCCTCCTCAGAGAATTAGTGGGCCCATAACCTGTCTGTGTCATCTGTGGTACCTGCCAGACATAGGAGCACAATACGGTGAGTGGGGAATATACACAGCACAGCACTGATGACAGGTATGTTGGGGTGAAGCCCTCACAGCCTCTAGGTATGCATGTTCTATCATGGCCTGTGGCCTGCCTGACGCAGGCCTGCCCAAGTTCAGATACAGACATAGATAAGGACACATACAGACAGGGTTGAAATGAGCAGGGGCCCAAAGGAACCCAAGTCCACCACCTGCAAGCAAGTATGTGAGAGTACCAACAGCTTTTGTCATCATTCTTCGGTTGACTACTATAGGAGAGACCCGCCACCTAGACATGACACTGCCACCACTAATAGATCTAGATATGGGAGTTCCACCACTCAACATTTCCAGTGTACCACTGAATACAACATATATACTGTTCCATGATCACCCATGTTCCTTTCTAGACCATTCTGTTGACATCCACCTCTAGCCACCTGCAGTTCTGCTGTGGAATCTAGGTGATGCACTTCACCCTTTTATATGCTTCAAGTGCAATTAGTATGCTAATGTATGGCTATCTTCAGGTAATGAAACTGACTATTTGCATACATTGTTGAATATTGCAGATTTGCCCCATGCGCTAGTGTGGTTGCACTTACACGCGACTGTGCAATGGTAGAATTCAGCACAGATATGATGTCACATGCCACAGATGCCATCATAGAACATAGAATTTGATGGCAGATAAGGACAGCTTGGCCCACCTAGTCTGCCCACTTCTCTACCTAACGGATAAGCAGCAGATCCTAGTTAACCAACAGCCTACTTCCTCCTACCCCCACTAGAATTGCCTTATGTCATCACACGGCATTGCCTCTGCACCATGCTGTAGTGCATTGTTCATGTGCAGGGCTGTGCATGCACACACCACACACATGCCCTTTGCATGTGCCACCCCACGCCTGGCACGTGCTCATGGACCAACACCTCCCCCACCGGATGTATGCTTGGCACAATGCAGCACAATGTTAGCGCAGGGCTACCATGGAAATGGGTTGCACAAATGGACTAGAAACACCCATACAGCCCTGAACCTTGGTGTGAGAACTAAACATAGGTAAGAATACAAAATATCAGGCAGACGGAGCAGGTGTGCTGCATAGGGACCGGAGATGGTCTATCACAGAGCTGGCTAATCTGGTTCACCCGGTGGTGGCCAGGAGGACCAGCTATTGGGTGAGGGGCTGGGTCTGACAGGGCCACAGAGTTAGGGTGTAGGCATCTGTTGAGCGCACACGATGATGCACAGAGGTCACATGCACCGATGACCAATGCTCACACTTGTACAATGATCTACATGGAGGGAGGCATCCCAACAACTGCATATGATGGTGAACAGTGGCACAGTGCCAAAGCCAGGTGACCGCAGATGGCTCTATGTATGGTTTGGGTGATGTCCTGTGTGCAGTCCTTTTGATAATATACCTTGGGGTAGTGCCCCTGAGGGACTGTGGACTGTACCTGTGTGTCCCTGTTGTGCCCCTTTGTCCTATGGGACCTTCCCCACTGTTTGGCCTGATTGTATGTATGCAGGTGTATGAGCCCACTGTCCCACTTGACGTCCCCATGCCCTGTACTTGACAGGATCCACTGCGTATCCCTGAGGCCTGCACTCTGCTATGGCAGCACTTGCCAGTGTTACCACAGTGATATGGCAGCAGTGTCAGGGTGTATGAGAAGGAATGTAGTTTCACTGAATGCTATTCAGGGTTTGTTACTAACTATGCTGAACAGGACACGTTAATGCCTATTGTCCAGTATAACCCAGGAGGATGTCACGTGTTCTACATGTAGCTGTGCTGGAAGGTGTACCCAGCAGCATGTGGATGTAGCCACTGTTTGTGTTGCATGCACTTTCCATGCTGTGCCACATGGGAACTGGTATGCATATGCCAGGTAATGCATGGGGTACTGTTCTGTTGCACAGGGTGTGCCAGGCTTGTACCAGCCACTATGGAGGCTACACCTACAGTACTCTGCTCTCATCTACCATTGCACTGGTATGCCTCTACTGCCCCTTGTTGTGACCCTGTGCTCCATATATACAATGCATACTATGAGGTGCACAGGACCTGTAGCCAACATGCTTGGGTATGTTGTACAGGGGCTGGGGATGGCAGGATATGGGCACTACATGAGCCAGTGTACACTGTGCCAGGCCAAATCTGCTGCAGTGGGATGTATCATACCTGCTGCTGACTGGGCCCTAACTTACCTGTGTGTGGTGCTGCAGCTGTTCACAAGGTATGAGTGGCCCTGCCAGACCTGTTCATCTGCATCATGCACACGTGGCGCTGGTACACAGTACCAGCATATGGGTGTGTATACTGTAGGGAGTACGTACAGTGCAATGTGTTCCACTGCATGATATTGATTACATCTTCCATTTACTCCTCTACAGACCTCAGTGGACAGCAGGGCCAAGCCAGGGCCCAGGAACATCAGGGTGCAGAGAGGTCTGGCACGAGGACTTGCCAGCTGTGATGGGGCTCAGCAGAGCCGTTCAACAGAAAAGCATCCACATAAGTACCCTGCATTGTGTGCACACTTGGGGTTGCATGTCCACGCTTATGCTGCATGCTTCTGTGGCTGGGGACGGATGTCCATGTGCAACTCGCCATGCTGCACACATGCCTGCAGGAACTTCACGTATACAGTTGTGGTAGGGGACACTCACCCTGCTCCTGGAGCATTGTCCCACTAGTGACACTGTAGTGTGTCATGGTCTGTGTTGGCTATTGTTGTGTACCTATATGCAGCAGGCATGGTGCCCTGTGTCTGTCTGCTGTGCCTTGGCGTGCCTTACACTGTGCAGTGATGTGTCCCTGTGTCGCTGACGTGGTGTACCAGGGTGGTGGAGGTAATGCTCACAGCCCTGGTTGTTAAACCCATTAGTGTTGGTAGGGTCTGTTGTGCCACATTCTCAAGAGTATTTATGCGTATCTTCTGTCTTCCGGAGGTAGGCAGGGCCCAATGTAGTACAAGTACACACTGTGTCATGCTGTGTGCATCATACAGCAACTGTGGTAGTCCATTTGTGGCAGTGCCATCTCCAGTACATTATGCATTGTGTGTCACACCACTGCATGTCAACAGGGCCAGGCTTATGTGACATGGGGTCACCAGGAGGGGGGATCGATGGGCTGATGCAAGTAGTTTGCCATATGTGATCAAGACTGTGATGTATAGTCGGTGGTATCTAACCAACACAGTGAAGACCAGGGTATGATTATTCCACTGTACAGGCAGGGATGCATACATTCGAACACAATTGGTCTTTGCAGGGCCAGTGTCCTGCATTAACTCTGTATGAGAGGTGACCCTGTAGCTAAGGTGGTGATGACATCTTCTGAGCGGGAGGGTGCCTTCAGGCAGGTCTGCATCCCACACCAGTGTTGTGCCAACAAGGCTGAGTGCTTATGGTGCTCCTGTGGTGCAGTACCATTCAATCCCATGTGTCTCCCAGATGCTACACACAGTGCTACATAATGCGCTCTCCATATACAGCTGTGCTGTGTGTAAAGTATGTGCCTGGCCATGGCCCTGCAGCTGTCAGGGGTGACTCATAGCTGTCTGTTGTCCCACACGCCTGTGTTGGCCTATGTTCTGCATGGCTGGTGTGCTGGACGCAGGGTGTGTGTGTAGCTCTAAGCACCTCAGGCTATTCCACAACCTATTGCACCCCTGGCTTGGTGCTGCTGTTGCTTGTGTTGTTGTTCCACATCTGGCATGCCTGCCATGTTGTTTGTCCCTTGCATGGCTCTGTCCTGCTGTATGTGCAGTCCTCTACTGTTGGGGTCCACAATGCTTCTGGCATGCCATGTACATTCCACTGCAGCTGATTGACTCCCTCCACCTACAGTATGTGTGATATGAAGGCCCACGTGTTGACTGGTTGTATTTTATTATGCATGTTATGCCACTCCTGTGGTAAGGAGGGCACCCTGTATCTAAACAGTGCCTGTCCAAATAGCTGGTGAACTGTACTACATTTTGTTATAGGAAGCACAGTAAGGAGCTTCTGTTGCCTACTTTCAGAATGCTTCTGCAGTTGACATATGTGTTGCTGCCACATGGAACGTGGAGCATACTTTCCTAAGCGCTATAGTCTGGACATCGCTTTTGCAGACGTGCTTGTTTTGGCATTGCGGTACTGCAAGAGCTGCTGTCCTGATGTCAAATCAGATGCTGCCATCCTCCTTGGGTCCTTTGTGTACTACTTGAGAATAGTTCCAGTGGTGTGGCCTAATAGAGGAGATGTCCTCGATGAAGACAGAACAGTTAATTATGTAACAATAGATCTTTGAGACTCTCCTGTATTGGGCCATAGGGCTACCACCTTCCCTTCCCTCTTACTGATGTAGAGGCTGGTAGGTACGTCTACTGAAATGTAAAATGTAGGCGTGCTTGCCCTGGACGACAGGTAGTCTCTGTAGGGGTTGCCAGGGATCCATACTTGTCCCCTGTTGTTTAGTCTGCTCCTTAAAGGAGAATTGCACTGTATCTGTAAGTCAGTTTTCCCAGTAGAAGTTGTTTTTTAAATACTGGTTCAACTTCTGTTATTGTTCTAGCTATCCAGGTTTTTAGTTATCTTAGAAGGTATTTTGATTTATATGGTGATGGTAAGAACAATTTCAAAAGTGTATGATGAAGTTTTGGTCCCTGTTCTGCTCATCTATTGTTGGTACAATGCATCCATGTTTTTGGGAGCATCTCCTCCCCCGCAACTTGAGTCCCACTTCCTTCTACCCTCCCTCTCTAAGCTGCAAGAGAAGCTGGTCCATTCTAGACTACTCTACTCCTTTCATCCTTTAACTTCCCTTCACCTTTCTAATCTGGGTTCTGGAAGCTCCACCCACCATCTCCTCACTGCTGCATGTCACTAATACCCTCTTCCCCAGAACGGACCAGGGGCACATTATGGCCACTATATTCATCGATCTGGCCAAGGCCTTCAATTTGGTGTCCCAGTCACTCTTCCTGGACAAGCTGAGATCTGCTGGCCCTCAGCTCACACTGTAGCTTGGTTCCACTGCTATTTGAGGGCTGACAACAATCGGTACAGGTTGAGGCGCCGTGTCACCTCCCTCCCTAGCCAGGCTGTGGTCCCATAGGGCTCAATCCTGGTCCCATCGGTTTCTCCATCTTCTTAAATTACCTCCCTGCTGCCTGTGCCAACTTGCATATATACATGTATGCAGACTACACAGTCATACTCACCTCTGTTCCTCCACCACGGCTGTGGAAGCACTCCTCCAACAGGATTTTAGCAATGTCCTGCTCTGGTTTCAATGCAACCAACTCTGAGTCAACACTAAAAACTGGTGTCCATGACTTTTGGTACCAGGCAGAAACTGGCCAGACTCACTACCCCGCCTGTTTCACCACTCTGGATGGCACACCTCTTGAAACAGTTCAGGCTTTCAGTGCTTTTGGTGTGTGGCTAAATAACAAGCTTGACTTCTCAGTCCACATCAATGCCATCCATGCTAAACTCTGCCCCAAGCTTGCTGCTCTGTATTGCAATGAAGACTGCTTATCTCCACATGTCTGTGAGATAGTTACCAAAATGGTCCTCCCTGTCCATGATAGTATCCTGAAAATTGTGCATCTGCAGTAGCAGTGAGTCAATACAGTGCTACCATAACCACATGAACCACAACACCGTTAGCGCAAAGAGCATGTTGAAAAGTCGTTTTGCTGAGCAACCTACTCGACTACTGATTACACCGGATACCATTTGAAGAATTACACAATCCAACAGAATTTCAAAATTCCACACAGCCTTATTTATGGTCTGTATGTATGTCTTGAAAACAACTATAAAGATTATTTAATAGAGTATAGTTCTATGTAGAATTCCGTCCCTTTCACAATGCTGTTCTACCACAGTTCCAATGTCATGGAATGCTGTTCTACTCTACGTGGTAGAACAGCATTCTAGAACCTGCAGAGACTGCAGCTCGAGGTCTGAGGTAATCAAACTCCCGTGGTACAACAGGCTGGTTGACATAAGGGTGCCATGCACTATTTTTTATAGTGTATGGTCCCCCATCACAAAGTTTTTGTTTTAAATTTTGAAAAGAAAAAATGTATTCATTGCTCCGCCGTGTTCTGGGAGTTGGGGCTGGTGCTGTGTTTACATGTGTGGTTGTTAGAGCAGACATCCCTACGTTTATTGCGAGACTTTTATTGGCTGTCAATGGATGTGGGAGGGATTTTCAAGAAAAACATGGCGGCGTATGTCTCAGTTATCGAGAGGATGTGGGCTCAGAGGAAACGATTACTTGTGTTATTTAAATATCTGGTTCTAATTTTGATGAAGCTGAGGTTATCTGGTTGATCCTGCATTTGTTTTCACTTATGTGTCTGTTCATGTTCGCGTCCACTGGTTGGGGATCTTGCGCCAATGCTGCTGTTGCTGTTGCCAGGAGGGCTTGCAGCCAGTTTACGTATCTGATAGAATCTCTAGAGCTTTTTCCAAACGTTGTTGTACCACAGTGTACTACAATCACATTCCATGACCTTTTGAACTGTGGTATAACAACATTTGGAAAGGCTCTGATTTCTATACAGAACAACACCTAACTATACACTATAGTATAGTTCTGTATAGAATTCCGTCCCTTTCACGATGCTGTTCTACCACAGTTCCAATGTCATGGAATGCTGTTCTATCCTACTGTGGTAGAACAGCATGCTAGAAACCTCTGGAGACTGCAGGAGTCAGTTTCATTTTGAAAGCAAAGAACTCCCCAAAACACATTTTCTACAATACTATACACTATAAAGTACAGGATGAGCAACTCTATGCACAACCAGTGTGATTTGCCACCTCAGGATTCTGATTCCCATGGACCTCGAGAGCAATCAGAATTCTCTGTGGCAGAACACACTGGTTCTGCAGAGTTGCCCATCCAGTATTCTCTATATTCAAATAAAAGCTGCTCAGGAGGAGTCACATGAGGCTGTGCGAGGAACAGCAGCATCTCTTTGGAGCTCTGTCCGGACCCGTGAATTTTGTGATTTTGTTTTCACTACTGTATTCATAGGAAAGCAACATTTTCATCAGCTTACCTTTTAAAGTACAAGATGGAGTGTGTTCTGAGGGAAAAGCAGCTCGCTGATGACTACTTGCAGCTGGAAGATTCGGATGGGCAGGAGCAAGCTTTTATTCTAGAAGTTAAACAGCCGTGTTCTAGCGAGTCTCCTCCTTCACCACCTTCCGACAAGACTTACCTGTGCCAATGAAGCAATTCTATGCAGAACTGCAAACCATTAAAGCTGCGGTTATCACCCTTATTGATGATGGAAATGAGGAAAATTGAATCCTTGCATTGGGAAGGCAAAAGAATTCGACTGGTGCAAGATTTAACTGTTAAAGTGAGATAGGCGAGGGCTGCATATTGCCCTCTACAATCAAAGCTTTGGGCAGCCAGTATTCGCCAGGGAATGTTGTGCCCCACATATACCCTCGAGGTACATACGGTCCTGGGCATCCACAATTTGATTCAGCTGCCAAACAGCTTCCCCGGATCCTACCTGACCTCTTTGGCAAGCCACGGCGAATGAGGACTTAATTGAGAAGATGATAGTGAAGCTGCGGTGTTGACTGATCTCCGTTTACCTCAGGAGGACAGTGTGAACATGTTTTCCTTTCTTAGGGACTACACCATTTGAGCGGATGCATTTAATAATTATTCGTTGTTATTTGGTACATGGCTTGAATCAGTGACTTCTTTTCGAATTAAGGCTCTTCTTGGAATTTTTGGACGTCCCAACATGTTCTCTTTGAGTACCTATATATATCAGTTTCTTGGGTAGTACACACAAATGTATGGGACCCCGTGCCAGCTTCACATTTATAAGTTTGATATAAACAGCAGTGCTAGTAACAAGCTGCTCCATCAGTGAAGACGTGACTAACTCAACCGCTATTTTGTGCCGCTGATATTTTGTTACAGGGCATTTTGAACTAGCACTAAAAGTAAGCACTTAAGGCCCGTCCACACTACACTTTGCATACGCAGGATGCATCCGTTACGCCATGGAGTGGTGCAGTGCATCCACACCGGGCGGTGTCCATTACGGCACCGAGATCCGGCGATCATTACAGTGGCGCCCGATCCACTAATGTAGCTCGCTGCACTTTGTGCCCCTGCGAGGACGCTACCGGCAGTCCACACTACCGCCCGTAATGGTACCAGGGTGGATCAGTTAATAACTGCTGTTGGAAACCACTCCATGTGGTTTCAACAACGGTCACGAAAATGCCTTCTGTAACGTTACAGGTGTAAACGCATGCCGTTACTGATGTGGTTTATAACCTCTGTAACGCTACAGAAGGGTTTCGGCTGGCCCATCCGACAATACACCGCTTGCGCCCGTAATGGATGCAATCCGTTACGCCGCAGGAGCGGTGCAGTGCGCCCACACCTTGGCGGTGTCTGTTATGGGTCCACACATCGGGATCCGGGTGACCGTAACAGCGCACCTGATCCCACATGCAGCTCCGCTGTGCTTTGTGCCTGCAGGGGACCATTACCGCAGTCCACACTACCGCCGTAACGGTAATTAGATGAGACTGGTTCATATTCATTGTTGAAACCACTTCCTCATGTGGTTTCACACAACGTTACGAACGCTTTCTGTAATGTTACAGGTAAACGATGCCGCTACTGATGCGGTTTACACCCTCTGTAACGTTACAGAAGGGTTTGCGGCTGCAGTGTGGACAGGGCCTATATGTTCCTGCACGCTCACGGTTACGCGATTTTTGTTTTTACCAGAAAGAGCAAAAGCCAATAGTTTATCAACTTGTAGGTATGGCTTAAAACATAACACCACCTCTTCCATAGTACATACCATAAAACTTGATAATATCCAGTAAATAAATTCACAGTGGTGTTCAATTCTGTTAATAAACTCAACTGTGAACATGCAATTTAATATTCAAATAAACTTAATGCATTTAAACCACAATAATAAAATACAACCAATGCTGCGGTCCCCCACCCCACCCATCCCAAAAACTTCATGAAAAAAAAGAAGCATTAATTACAAGTATTTGACAAGACAACCCTCCATATGCAGGAAGCCAAGCACTTCTATATTCTATCCACACAATTCCTCTAAAGGGACATATAAAGAGACTAATGATAGGCGCCCCATGGGCTAATTAATTGTCTGGCTCTAACCCCATATTTGAAAGCCTGCCATGCTATACAATATTCTAAAGGCGAACATGGTGATTTTGATTGTATACAGTTAATATCAATGTTGTTGCACAATTCCTATCTGGTCTATCTATTGATATAGTGTGGTCGTCATCTCTGATGGGAATAATTAAGTCATTGCATCTCTTGTATTTGTGAGATGATTACAATCCATTCATCCACTACTGGAGGGTCTACCTGTAGCCACCTCCTAGTCAGAGCCCTTAAAACCAGCCACCATAATATGCCAAATGTACTTGGCTTCCTTATCCTTTATTTGTGTTGGTTCTAGACCAAATATCAAGTGTTCCGGACCATCGCCTCAAACCTTCAAATAGTTTAATCAAACAAATTCATAGAAGTGTGATGGCAGAAAAGGACCAACAAGGCCCACAGAGTCTGCCCATTTGTCCAGATATCTTCTTGGACCTGCACCCCCCACCCTTAATACTTCCCTGTGGTTGTCCCATGCCCTTTGAATCCCTCCTCTGTTTCTTCTCCAATGACCGCCTCTGGAAGTCTGTTCCACTTTTCCACCACTCTCTGTGAAATAGTACTTCCTAATGTCACCCCTGAACTGCCCCCCCACCTGCAGGTCACGCCTGCTCTCTGATTGCCCTTGATCTGGAAGATGCTTTCCACTGGCACCCTGTTTATACCCTTAAGGTACTTGAAGGTCTTGATCATGCCCCCTCCTCTGTTCCAGGGAGCATGTTCAGCTTTCTCAACCTTTCTTCATAGGATAGGTGGCTCAACCCTTTTACCATCTTTGTCGCTGTCCTCTGAACCCGCTCCAGCCTCCCACATCCTTTTTGAGGTAGGGCCCCAGAAATGGACTCAGATTCCAATGTGGTCTAACCAGATGGGTGTGACGAGGTACTATGACCTCCCTATTTCTACTGGCGATCCCCTTCTGATGCATCCCAGCATTCCACTACCTCTAGTCACTGCTCTCCACGCTACCTTTCCACCTTCAGGTCCCCCGATATAGTGATGCCCAGGTCCTTTCTTGTTCCGTTTCCTCCAGAGCTCCCATACAGTATCTGCCCTCCGGTTCCTGTAGCCAAGATGCATGATTTTACACTTTCCTGTGTTGAATGAAAGCTGCCATCTCTTTGACCATGCCTCAAGCCTCCCAAACCTCTCTGCATTCTTTCTACCCCTTCCTGAGTGTCTACCCTATTGCAGGTTTAATATCATCCACAAACAGACTCACACCCCTTCAAGGCCCACCACAATGTCCCCTACAAATATATTGAATAGTATAGCCTCAACACTGATCCTGAGGGACTCCACTTGTGATCTTGCCTTCTCTGGATGCCACCCCATTTATTATGATCCTCTGCCTCCTGTCCCCAGCCAGTTTCCCACCCATTTAACCACACTCTGCCCCAGACCCAGGCTGGACATTTTATACAGCAGTTCACTGTGAGGCACAGAGTCAACGCCTTCTTGAAATCCAGATAAACCACATCTACCGCCTCCCGATCCAGTTCCTTGGTGACCACATCAAAAACTCATATCAAATTTGTTTGACAGGATCTGCCCTAGTAAAGCATGTTACCTTGGATCCATCAGGCGCTTTCCTTCAGATAGCTGGTGATCCTGCCTTTAGTGGTTTCTCCATGAGCTTGCCTACCACCGATGTCAAGCTTATGGGCCTGTCATTCCACTTCCTCCTCCCCTTATGCAGTGGGACCACATTTGCCTGCCTCCAGTCTTCTGGCACCACCCCAGTCTCCAGGGACTGATTGAAGAGTGCAGTCAATGGCACTGCCAATATCTCCTTTAGTTCCTTAACACCCTTGGTGCACCCCATCCGGCCCCATTGCCTTGTCCACCTTCATGCAGCCTAGTTCTCCCAAAATTTCCTCCACGAGGAATGGCCTCATATCCACTTCCCCTTCCTGCCATTGCTTTTCCTGCTCTGCTGCCTTCCTCTTCTTCTTCCCTAGTGAACACTGAGCAAAATAGTTGTTTAGCAGGTCTTCTTTCTTCTTTCCCTTGTAGCATCTCCTCCTCGTTTGTTTTTAACTGGAGTATTCCCTGCCTAGCCTTCCTCTTTTCCTTACATACTGAAAGAGTCTTATCCTTTTGACCCCTCCAGCTATGCTCCTCTTTCTGTGCCTTTGCCCTCCTTACCTCTACCCTGGCTTCTCTGGCTCACCTGATATTTTCCCCAGTCCACTTCCGCTTGCATTCCCTCGAACTTCCTGAAGGCCTTCCTTTTGCATTTACCTTTTCGCTACCTTCCTAGTGTACCACAGAGGTTTCCTCCTCCTCTCTTATTTTTACTTGTTGTCTTGGCACAGGTGTCAGTAGCCTCTACAATAGCTTCTTTTATCCTCCTCAACATTACCTCCACCTCTATCAACTCGTTCACCCCTTCCAAAGCCCTCTCCACTATTTCCCTCATTTTCCCAAAGTTTGCCCTCTTGAAATCCAGCACCTTCAACCTAGACCCGAACCTCTGCAGTGTTCCTTATTCTAAACCTGACCGTGTTGTTGTCACTCGTGCCAAGATATTCCCCACCTATACATCTCCTACCCTATCCCCATTTGTCAGGACTAGATCAAGAGTAGCTCTGCCATGGTTGGTTCCTGACCAGTTGATTTAGGAAGGCCATTTGCAGGAGTCCAATATTTCCCTGCTGCTGTTTGAAGCGTAGCCGAAGGGTGCCCCAGTCTACATCCGTAGGTTCAGGTCCCTCATCAGCACCACTTCCCCTGCCACCATTCTCACAAACTTATCAGCCATGCTTCTATCCACCAATTCCTGCTGTGCCCTGTAAACCACTCCCATACGCTGCGCCTCCCCTTCCCCACCGCCACTGAGACTCAGAGTCCTTCTCGCTCTCCCACTTGCCCTGCTGTTCTGATGCCCTACTTCCTCTTTCACGAGACTGCAATCCTCCCCTTTTTTTCCCACCATGTCCCTCCTGAACAATTTGTACCCTGGTATCTCCATTTCCTATTCCTGTTCCAGGTGGCACCATGTTTCTGTTACCCCCACAATGTCAAGGCCCTCGTCAACCATTTTGCTGTTAGATCTGGGATCTTTCTACCCAGACTTCTGGTGTTTGCACATGACCCTCCACCCCTCTTTCCTCCGCCCTATATGTTTCACCCCTTACCCTTTGGCTGTTTGGGTTGGGCCTTTTGTCCTCCCCTGCCTCTTGCCTCATCAACAGGGTTTCCCCTGCCCCCCAGGTTTAGATTAAATGGCAGCTCTGTCAACATAATCATCCAGTTTGCATTTGAGCACTGCTTTTCCCTCCCATTTAGGTGCAGCCTATCCAGGGTATAGAGGCTATTGTTGCTCCATGTTAAGCTCACTCTCTATCACACCATACCCCCTGAACACACCAACCTGCAAGCCAACTATTGAACTCAACTATACTTTGCCTCACTTCATTGCTGGCCCTTGGTACTGTCAGCACCTCAGACAAAGACAGGGATTTAAATCAAGCTGCTGCAGAAGCTAGCCAGTGCCATGAACCTTTCCTGCATCTCCATCACACTACTCCTTGCAAGGTCATTTGTGCCTAGGTGAAAGATCAGATGAGTTTTCTCATCTATTTCCTCCCCTAGGGATCCAATGCATGACTTTGGCTGCCGTCATACCTGGCAGGCACTCCACCCATATTTTATCCCCTCTCTCTCTCTCCCATGTAACTCCTTTTATAATAGAGTCCCCCACTATTAAGACCCTATCCCTTTTTCCTCCTATGGCCCCCACCGCTGCTGTTCTCTTACTCTTTCCCAAGTTTTCCCATCCTTACTCCTTGCTATGTCCCTCCCGGAGACTTCTAAGCCCTCCTCCCCCATCCTCCACCTGCTCATTTCCCTGGGCCCCTTTCTGGTTCTCTGGTTCCTTAGTGCAGCTCTTTTCCCCCTCTAAATCTTTTGATACTTCCTCTCCCCATCCTGCTCATCTCTATGCCCCAAAACCTGGTTTTCTGACTCTTCTATGGTGCTACCGGCCTTGTGCCTTGCTCCATTTGATCACTGTCCCAGAGCTTTTCCTCTGTTCCTTGTACTCCGTGCTTCATTTCAAAGCCATGCCCCATTTCCCTATCCCTTCCTGCTGAAGTTCCCATCCACTGCATCCCTACTTCCTGCCTGGCTTGTTCCTGTGAGTTTCCTCATTTCCCTGTCTTTGCTATTTCTGCACAGTTGTCCCAGGTCCTGCTCTTGCAGCCCCAATCTGTGCCTTCTTGCAGAGTCCTGATCTGGGACCCCTTCCCTCTGCTACAATTGGACCCCTTCTAGTACTGTCTCTCCTCTTGGGTCTCCTTGACAACCCCATCCCCTGCCTGGCTTTATGGGCACTCCCACATTCTGGGCCTCCACCACAGAATGCCCCAGTTCCCCAGAGTACCTCCATTTCCTCTCCTTGTGCCTGAGGTTTCAGAATCTGTATAGTTTTGTAGGCAACCCCATGCCCCTACTTTTCCACTCCCCAGCTGTCTCCGAATTCTTTCTACCTCCTGAGCTTCACCAGCTGGTGACACACTGGGCAACCCCTAAATTTCCAAGCCCAGTCTAGTACCATGGCTGCCCCACACCTGTGAACCCAACCCTCCCAAAGATGTTTGCTCTAGTGACTTGAGGTCCCTTCCCATCCTATCATGTACCTTTGGTCAAGCCTCCCACACTTAACTTTCAGTATCTCTCAGCTAGCACTTTCACACACACAATAGTAACTTACACTTTCTCCCAGCTTCCAAAATCAAGGTCTCGAATGATCTAGGGCTTTAGTGCCCTCACCCTGATCAGGGCTACCTCAGTTTACCTGTACGCTTAGTTGCAGTGCCCACCAATGATCTGCACCAGCAGCCACACAGCCCACACCCTGGTCAGAGCTGCCCTAGTAACATGTACACTTGCCTGATCAGAGCAATAATATTTTAAAGTCATGCCACTCCTCCCCTTGGCTTCTCCCCACGCCCATTTAATAGAGATCAGGGCTGGAGTGGGTGGTGTGGGAAAGAAATCAGCTCCTCCTGTGGTCTGTAAGCGGAATGTGGCTGGGCCTGTCCTTGTAGCCCAGCCATGAGTCAAATCTCCGCACCCTGGCTCCTGATTGGCCTGCAGCTTCCCCTGTACCCTGGTCTGCCACCAACTGCAGCTGCCGGGAAAGTCTGCTCCTCTGCCCCTCTAGCTGCTGATGCAACTCTGGCTTCTCCACCTCTGATGCGCCCTTCGCTCCGCCCTGGCCTGCCTCAGTCTGGAACACAGGATCGCCTGCTCCGACACCGCCTCCGGTTCTTCTGCACCCGCCTGACGGTTAATTACAACTCCCTAGCGCCTGTCGCTGATGTTCATCACTGAGGTCCTAAAGGACCTAATCTGCGGGCAGTGCCAAAAAATATGGACATAGGAAGCCTCATTTTCCTGCAGACCCTCCAGCATCCACGGACTTGCCAGGTTCAAATTTAGCTTGGACAGCTGGAACAAAAAATACTGAACCGATTCTCCATATGAATTCGCACCAGGTTGGCTGAGTGTTGCCATGCTGAAAGCCAGGTTTCTTCCCAGTCTGCCTGGTCAGTCTGTAAACCCAGTTCCTCCTCCACGTGGCCTTAACCACCATAGCATTATGGCCTAAATCCTGTAAATGATTAGCATATAAAAGGGTTATCGCTCCCTTCTCAGTAGGAGAGGCCCAGATAGTCTCAAATAGGCGGAAGAGAACATCCAAAGTATGTATATTTAACAAACATAATTTCTAATCTTGTAGTACCAACTCTATCAACAGGCGCTAGATTGAATCTAAAGGCCACCATGGCAAAAGGAGCCACCCTGTATCTGCCATGGAGAGTGTAAACCCAACGTTGCCTGCCTTTTTGAACCAGTGGTCCAAAGAAGCTGGCTGAAAATGTTCATTCCTGGCTCACCATTTATATCTCCACATAGTGTGGGAACTGTGCCCCATCATGGTGCTCACTTCCAGCCTTCCAGTGCAGCTATCATACGAACATATGAAGAAGCCAGCAGAAGAAGGCCATTTGGTCTATCAAGTCTGCTCATATTGCAGGGTCCACAGCTTGAGCTAATGTCACTGCCCTCCTCCCCATTCATCCCACCCTCCCTACCCATAATTAGGGATGTAAGTTTGTCATGGCAGTTATTTAGACTTCAAAATGTGTTAACATTACAGGCAGAAAAAAGTCTGAGGGCAGTTCCCGCAGCCTGGAAGACTGCCAGTCACCCCAGTACTGAGCGTAGTGACAGCACCTCCCCAATAACTACCGTCCCATATCCATTCTCCCATCACTCGAAAGCACTTGGAAAAAATTGTGACACCCAACTCTGGTTGAGTACCTACTTGCTCATAACCTACTTTGCAGGAGCAGCATGGCTTCAGATCTGGGCACAGTACAACCACGGCTCTCACTGAGTTCTCTAATTTTATTCACTCTGCCCTGGATAGAAACACCTAGCTGGAGTTGTCTTCATCGACCTGTCAAAGGCCTTTGATACAGTCTCCCGCCTACTCTTAAGCACTCTCCACCACATAGGTCTGTCCCAAGGACCCATCTCCTGGTTTACCAGTTACCTCACAGCTATATCACAATGTGTCAAAATAAACAACACCCTCTCAACCACCCTGCCAGTCTGCTCTGGGGTTCCCCAGGGCTCCATCCTCAGCCCTCTATTATTCAGCATCTACTAAACACCTTGCCCAATTCCTGCTTACGTAACCTACTACTCTATCTGCGGACAATGCGGTTCTTTTGCCTCACACCCAGATCCCACAGTATTGCAGTCCTCCCTCCAACATGCATTTAACCAGATTGAAAACTGGTTCATAGACCAAAAACTTCTGTGGTCAATGTAAAAGACAAAGACCTTGCTCTTTGCCCACAGACAGAATAAGGCCAAGAATGCGAGCTAACATCCTCTCCCACTCTCTCCTTCCTCTAGAACAGGTCCATACATAGTAAATACTTGGGCCTTTCATTTGATTCCAGCCTCTCCTTCCATTCACACATTAACACTCTATCATCAGCCATAATGTACGTATAGGCCTATTGTATAGGCACAAGGATTGCCTACCTCCGGAAGCCCTTAATCTGGCTGTCACCTCCTCAGTCCCTTCCTAGTCGATTGTGGGCTCACTATCTTCTCGGCTGCTGACCACAGCAGTTAACAAATCACCTTGCCATAAACAAAGCATGCGGGCTCTCTCACCAGGACAAGCCGCACCCATACCTGTACCTTATATGCCCTGGACAAATCTCTTCACCCTGGATGAAAGGCTATTTTATCAAACATGTCTCCTCTCAAAGAAAATACACCTGGGGCTTACCCCTTGGGGGTTCTGCCTCTCTCTATCCTCCCACACCTCGTGAACACCCGCTGCCAACCGACAGGTGGTCCATCCCAGGGTTACAGCCCGATTAGCCCAAAGGTCATTCCTACAGGCCCCAGCCTGGTACAATGGAACTTCCTCCAACATCTCCTCCATCTCCACGTTAGTCTTTTCAAGTCAGCCCTTCAAAGAGCAATATTCTTCGCTCATGGTGTTGCCAATGTACCAGCTAGTGCTGGGTCATCTATCCATCATCTTACAGACCACTCTACCCACTGGCTCCCATTTGACCGATAGGGCTACCAAACATTACCTATTAACAATGCGTCTTTGGCTGCACTCAAGGTATCTGTCTAATTCTCTACTTTGCTGTAAATATCTAACCTGTTACTCCTCCTCTATCAGCAAACTTATTGTCTCTTGTAAACTGTAAATACAGCTCTCAGTAACACGTTCAATGCAATGTATAGCTAATCTTGATTCTGCAATGTTGTATAACTGAAAAAACTATAACCTTTAGCTGCCATTCTATGCCTATATGTATTAAGTGTTTATGTTTGTTTTTCTGATGCGGAGCTTTTGTAAATGAGTCCCTGACTCAAAGGTTGTAATCTCAAAGTCTGTTAAATAAATAAATAAATAAAACAAATAGCTCTAAGTGTATTACTTTCTGAATTGAATTATAATTCATTTTTGTTTACAGCCTTGTCTAAACATGTATTGAATAATCTTACAATGACATTTCATAGCATTTGTAGGTTTGTTTATAAATTACCTTATAGTATTCATCATTGTTCATTGTAGCAGGTTTCTAGGTTATACCACCATGTCTTAATTCCATTTATTCCCTTTGTTGTGTAATAGATAATATAATGAGACAAAGGATGTGTCCCTTTGTATCCATTGATATCTTTTAGGGAAGTTTCTAGGAACTTGAGATCAAATACTATCCTAGTTTAAAGTCGAAAATAACAAAACAAAATGGGTGCTCAAGCTTTTCTATTCAAGCCCCTAAACATTGGAATAATCTTCCATCTGCAATTAGATCTGGGAATAGTCATAACTCCTTTAAAATAAATTTGAAGCATCATTTTTGAATAGTATACAATGTCACTGCTATTTTTAAATGATTGTAACTGAAGAATGTTATTTTTATGTTACTACTTTGTATTGTTTGTATTAAGTGAATGTAAAATTACCTTGTTCATCTGATATTATATCTTGTGACTGTATTTCAGTCCCGGTCAGATATGAAAAGGCCTCGGCTCATATGTTTGTTTACCCGGTGAATCAAAATAAATAAATACACATAATGGATTCCATGGCATTTGGTTTTATTCAGGACTTCCATAGCTTTCACTATTGTCATCAAAAAGTATAGCGATGACAGTGCCAGGAAGTGTACTAATGATTTCATGAACAACCAATGAGTTATTGAAACCTCATGCATGACAAACTTACATCCTTACCCATGATCCTTACTTTCCCTTATGCCTATCCCAGCCTCTCTTAAGCTGCCCACTGTCTTCAAGCGAGATGACCTCTTCGACAGTGCATTCCAAGTGACCACCACCCTCTCTGTGAAAAGTGCTTCCTGACCTGCCTCCTAAACCTCCCACCTCCAGGTTAAGACTGTGCCCCTAGTGTTATGGTTGCCACTCAGCAAAAAAGGCTCTCCTTATCAGCCTTATTTATCCCTTTCAAGTGCCTGATGGTCCCAGTCATGTCCCTCCCTCTCTCTCTCTCCTGTCTTTCAGGGAGTACATGTTCAGTGCCCTTAACCTCTCTCGTATGCCTTGCCCTGCTGACCCACTATCATCTTTGTAGCCCTCCACTGGGCCTTCTCCAACAGGTTAATGTCCTTTTGAGGTGTAGGCACCAGTACTGAACTCCATACTCTAGATCTGGCCTTACCAGTGACCTGTACAATGGCAGTATAACCTCTCTCTCTACTACTGATCCCCCTAGATATAAATCCCAGCATCTTGTTTGCCTTTGCTGCTGCTTTCTTGCACTGCAGTGCTCAGGTCACTAGTGATCATCACTTTCAGGTCCTTCTCCTTTTCTGATGCAGATACCCAGACTCCACCCAGGTAGTACTCTGTCCAGGATTCTTGGCTCAATATGCATAACTTTGCATTTCTTGGTATTGACACCAAGCTGCCAGACCCTGGACCATCTCCCCAGCTTTTCCAGATCTTTCTGTGAGGTCCTGTATCCTTCAGCTGTCTCCACTCTCCTGCAGAGCTTGGCGTCATCCAGCGAAAGGCACATTTGCCCTTAATGCCATCCCCAATGTCATTGATGAAGACATTGAACAACACCAGCCCAGCACAGAGCCCTGTGAGTCCTCACTGGTTACCTCTCTGGTACCAGATAACGCTTCCCCACAACCACCCTCTGGGTTCGGTCCTCAGCCAATTTTTCACCCATCTGGCCATCTTTTCTCCAACCTCAAGATCCACCAACTTTCTGATCAACCTTTGTGACCTATAGAGTCAAAGCCTTGCTGAAATCAAGATAGAGGCTGTCTACCACTTGGCCCCTGTCTACTGTCTTAGTGACACAGTCAAATAAGTCAATCAGATTAGTTTGACACAATCTCCCCCATGAACTCATGCTGCCTTGCATCTTGGAGACCATGCTCCTCTTGATAGTCCACCAACCTTTCCTTTAGTATGGTCTCCATGAGTTTGCCCACAATGGAGGTCAGACTGACTAGTCTGTAATTCCCTGGGTCATCCTTAGGACCGCTTTGTGGAGGGCACTACTGTGCTGTTGTCCAGTTCTGTGGTACCACTCCTGACTCCTAGTGAACTATTAAATAGGTCTGCCAGTGGCTCTGCCAGCTTCTCAGCCAGTTCCATTAGTACCCTTGGATGTACTCTGTCCAGGTCTGGTGATTTGTCCACCTTCAATGCCAGCAGACTCTCCCTCACTCTGTCCTTCTGTATTATTACATATGTGTTCCCTCCCTCCCTGCTCCTTTTTTCCTCCTGAAGGCACTGGTCCATCCTTCTCCCTGGTGAAGACGGAACAGACGTATTCATTAGTATCTCTGTTTTCTGCCCTAACAATCCCTTCCTTCTTGTCCTTTTCTCACTTGTATAGTGAGAAAACCTCCTCTCCTTTCTTAATTCCTTTGTGGCTATCTGCAGCTCCTTCTGTGCCTTTGCTCCCCAGACTTTCCTACTTGCCTCAGTAGCCAACCTTGCGTAATTTTCCTATCCACCTCTCTTTGGGCTTCCTGAATTTTTCTATAGGCCAACCTCTTTTCCATACTACCTGGGCAATCCCAGAACTGAACCAACTGGGCACTTTGGACCTTGTGTTCTTTACTCGAGCCTAATGCACTCATCTGTGGTAACCAGTATTCCTTCCTTAATGATGGACCACCTTTGGTCCACCCCATATCTTCTTTGATGCCCGCCAGATGGCTCCTTAGCACTTCACCCATTTTTCTGAAGTCCACCCTCCTGAAATCCAAGATTGTGGTCTTAGTCTGGATGCTTTCCTGCCCATATCCAACTGTAACCACACTGTGTAATGGTCACTTCCACCTAGTGGCTCCTGACTATTATTTCCTGTACATGCTCCCCATTTGTGAGCACCAGATCAAAGTACCTCCTGTTGGTTCAGTGATGCCTGAGTCAGGAACCCACTCTGCAGTCCCTTCAGGATCACCTGACTCCTAGTACATGTTGTGGAGGGTATGCTCCAGTCCACCTTGGGCAGGTTGAAGTCCTCCACAATTACCACCTCCTTTCCCTGCAGCTTCCAATATTTGTGAGCTCAGTTCCCTGTCCCTCTCCTCATCTTGATTGAATGGTCTGTAAACCACCTCCAACCTCACCTTTCTCCTCTATTGGACCTTAACTGAATCCACAATGCCTCCACCTCCCTTTCTCTGACTCCTCCCTCGTGCAAGTTATTCCTCCTGATACAAACTGCCACCCTTCCGACTACCCTATCCTCCTGTATAGTTTATATCCAGGGATCACAAGGTTGCAGTCATATCACTCCTGCTAACATTTTCCCTGCCAATCTGCCCTCAAACGTGGGTGAAAGGGCCAAATATGCAATGGTGAATCCTAGACAGAGCTCAATTCAGTTGTCTTCCAGTGGGAGAGTAATAGGAATTCTGCCACATCAATATTAACTTCATTCAGGATGCCACCCAATAGCCTGGGAGGCAGAGAATCGCCAATCCTCCCTTCATCTTAGGCAGATATATAATTTGCTGTTTGACCTGTGGTTTACCTGAATCCCAGACATAGGCAAGCAGCTGCCTCTGCCAGGCCATTAATTCCTGATGTGGGACAGCACAGGGGACATTATGAAAAAGATATAAAATTGTGGGAGTATGTTCATCTGTCGCCTGTGCCCTGGAGTGCAGGGGCATTGGTGAAAGTGCTCAGCGCCTATAATCCTGATTAATGGCATTTACTTACCCCATATAATTATCTTGAAAAAGGAGACAGGGCTAACCCGAGATATACCCTCAAATATTTCATTTTAGCTAAATCCCATCGCTTAGGATAATCCCTCTGCATTTTTGGAGGCACTTAGTAATAAAAGTTCCGTTTTGGTTATGTTTAAAAGGTACCCCAAGATTTCAGAAAAGACTGGAGCTTTTGAATTATCTCCAGAGACAGACCTCAGGACTACTTAAAAGAGTATTCAAACAACACGAAGTCTTGCCGTATTCTGACAATAGCAGTGAGTCCCAACCTTGAACTGCCCGGAGATGAAAGAGTTAACTTTCCATGCCAGGCATGGAACGCTGAGCTTGAGCTCGGTTGAGACTCTGTTTGTTGCTGCTTGAACTCAAACCGTCACATTCTTTACTCGCCTCACTGAACAGTCGCCTCCGAGATTTCTCCTTCTGCTCAGTTCAATTTGTCGGTTAGAAGCCGCTTTTCTCAGTTTTGACCGAATTTCAATCAATCAATCAATCAATCAAATCTTTATTTATCCAGGCTAACATCATTGAGCAATGCTCATTTGCAAGATGGACCTGGTAGGGTCAAGATACAATTTGTATGACATATAACATACAAAGAATACACAACTTTGAAAGGATAGCAAATGAATACAAAACAACAACTCCAAGATATATACATGATTCATTAAGTAGCCAGCTTTAGAAACTTGCACTTTTTGGTGAAGGTTAAATGTGTCAGGAATTATTAGAAAGTTTTTGAGCTTGGGTGATGAGCTGTATGGACATCTGGAAGATATATCTACAGGAAATAATTTGTGGGAGGCAAATACCGGCTGAAGCAGTGACAGGGGGATGAAAGGAGTGTATACAGAGTGTTGTGGCCAGGGTGGTGAAAGGAAGAAGTGGAAAGGGCCGTGTCAAGAGGGATCAATAGTAGGTCAAGGGGAGGGGATGGACTGGGGAAGTAAAACTGAAAGTATAAGGAGACTAAGTATATAATGCTTAAGAAGGAAGGATTGTAGTAAAGGTTAATGAGATGTGAAGCAACTGCTCAGTAGGGTGCTGGGGAGCTACCTTGAATAGTCGTCCAGCTGGTAGGAAAGATGGAGGTTAGTCTAATGTTGTGGAAGCAGTTACATTTTCTTTGAATATTTTGTTGTATAGATATTTAAAGGCTGTAATAGATATGAGCTTGTTCACTTTCAGTGTCTTTTGCATTGTGTTCCATAGGGTGGATAACACATAACTAACAGCACGTCCTGCCATGTTGAGAGTGGAACTTAGGCACTTTAAGAGTAATGAAGTTCAGGCTTCTTAATGCATAATTACTTGATGAGGCTTGTGCAAAACAGTCTGAGATATATTTTGGAAGTTGCTGTGATATTGCTCTGTAAGTCCATAGTAATGCATTCCTATCCCTTCTGTATTGAGTGAGGGCCAACCAACTGGAGTATAGCAAGCAGTGGTGAGTACTGTATGGTAAGTCTGTGATAAACCTCAGAGCTCTATGGTATAGTGTATCTAATTTGTTCAAGCATACGTAGGGCAGTGATTGTATAGGAAGTCAGCGTAGTCTAAAACTGAGAGGAATGTGGCCTGGACCATCTTCTTTTTTGAATCACTTGAAAGGAAGTGCCTTATTCTATAGTAAAGTCCAAGTCTTTGTCTAAGCTTTTTAGTAGCTCTTCCAGATGTTCTAGATAGTCTAATCTACTATCTAGCCATACCCCCAGGTATTTGAATTTTGTGACATATTCAAGATTTTCACCAAGTGCAGTGGATAGTTTAGGGAGATCGATTGGGATTGAGTATTTTGCCTGCACCTGTGGGGAAAAGAACATTGCCTTAGTTTTTTGCATTCAATAGTAGTTTTTCCAGCAGCTGGAGTTGCAGTAGGTCAAATTCTGCTTGTAGTTCTTTGCAGGCTGTTGTAGGAGAAGGGTGACTGACACTACAGTACTGTATCGTCAGCAAACAGGTGTACAGTGGCTTTGGTAAGATTTGTGTCAATGCTATTGATATATATGGCGAAGAGGATAGGGCCAAGAATAGATCCTTGTGGTACTCTCTTTGTAGTGGTCTGAGTGAGGATATATCTCCTTCGGCCTTTACCTGCTGGGTTCTTCCTGTAAGATAGTTGTTAAACCATCTAATGGAATTGGTGTCAAGTCCAATAGACCTTAGTGAGGAGAGGAGCAGGTCATGGTCAACCGTGTCAAAGGCCTTACTTAGGTCTAAGAAGACAGCATATACACAATTTTTTATCCAATTCAAGTTGCCAATCATTGGTGACTTTTGCAAGAGCTGTTATGGTGCTGTGGTTTGCTCTGAAACCAGATTGTGCTGGGTTTAGAAGATTATTGGCTTCTAGATATTCTCTAGCTGGGTGCTCAATTTTTCAAGTAGTTTAGACAGCACAGTAAGAATGGAAATTGGTCTGTAGTTATTAAGGTCTGTGGATCCCGGCTTTCAGAAGAGGAATCACTTGAGCGGTTTTCCAGATTGATGGGATGACTCCAGACTGTAGAGAAAGGTTAAACAGATGCGTTATTGGCACTGCTAATACATGATGGCAATTTTTAAAAGTATGGGTCAAGGAGTCTGCGCCTGCACTCTTTTATGTCCAATTGTAAGATTAGTTCTTCGACTTGCTTCAGCGTGGCTGGAGTGAAGGGAAAAATGAGTCAGTCACCCTTGCATCAGTATTCTTAATCCTAGATGTACTCTCATTTGGTTGGCTGGAGAGGAGTCGAATGCCTAGTCCAGCAGTTGTAAAATGATTATTGAAAGCTTCCAATACTTCAATTTTGTCACTGATGGTTCTGTTTCCACATTGTAGTTTTGTTGGGAGTGAGTTACTTGGGACATGGCCAGTTATATCTTTATAGTGTTCCAAAACTTGGCAGGGCTGGAGTATGAGGAGTCTAATTCAGTCATGTAATATGCAGCTTTTGTGTCTCAGTACTTTCTTGGTGCAAAGATTCCTCGCTTTTCTGAATTGCTCCCAATCAGAGGCTAATTTAGTTTTTCGGCTTTTTTCCAAAGCTTGTCCCTTCTGAGAAGGGTGGATTTAAGGTCAGAATTAAACCAACGACAGGTTTTATTTTTAATCGTAGTTTAGAGACTGGTGCATGAATGTTTAGAGCATTTGTGATGATGTCATTTAGAACACAATATGCAATCTCCATTGTGTTCGCTAGATAGAATTCTTGCCATCTTGTGGAGTACTTAATATCGTCCAGGTATGCCTCAATGTTGAAGTTCTTTTGATCTCCTCAACAAGAATTTTGTGGGGATGAAATCTTACATGCTGACCTAATTGCTGCAATAGAACAATGATCACTAATGTCATTGAACAGAACTCCAGTATGTGAAAAGAGGTGGGTTTACTCACTAATAGTACATCCAAAAGCGTGCTATTTTTGGGTTCTTTTGTTCATTCTAGTAGGTTCATTTATAAGCTGTGTAGCCATGCATGTCATAGAATGAAATTAGAGTGTAGCTGCCTTAGAAAGCCAGTTTAGGTTTAAATCACCTATAATTATGGTTTCTCCATTCCTTGTTTAATCAAGTCACTCAAATAGGACAGTATCTTGAGGCCAGCTGAGGGAGGTCTGTAACAGCCAATCAGCTGCAGTGAGGTATTTTGGAAAGGGTTATTTTAAGGATAGGCACTCAAATTCTTTTGCCATAGAGTAAGAGGCAAGAGAAATTGCAGATAGGTTGCCTTTACATATATTGCTACCCCTCCTCCTCTTGTCCGTCTATCAGCTCTGAATGTTTGGTAGTTAAGTAAGTTTATATCTCTGTCGGCTGTATCAGGTCTAAGCCATGTCTCAGAGACTACCAGGATGTCGGGTAGTGAGTGGCTAACCCAGGCTTGGAGCAATGTGATTTTTAAAAGGCTACATGCATTAATATGTAGAAGGCTTAGTCCTTTAATCTTTGCTAGTTCTGAAGGTGCAGTGATAGTCCTGGTGGCCCAGGGTTAAGTTCCACATTCCCTGAGCATATTAGTAGTAGGAGCAGTAGTTTCATAGTTGCCGCCAGAGATAGGGTATGAGTTCTTATAGGTGCCTTTTTATTTCTTTTTTTTTTTATTCTGTGGAATTCTTATTTGCCATCCAGATTCGGTTTTTCGTCCTCTTGTAAAGGAAAGGATTAAAACTTTAACAGAGATAGTCGTGGGATCTTGTTCTGTATACAGTTGGAGACAGACACCAAACAAATGCAATGCCGAATGTGTCCCTCCGTAGTAAAGAATAAATGGGTAGCATCGTATCAATGGAAGGTCATAGGTACATATCCAATCTCTTGGGGCTGCTGTAGAATTGCAGCAGAACGAGAATGTAGTATCTGCACTCTGCTTGGCATCCTGTGGATGTCTGCATCTTTACTTAGTTCAGGTAATAGTAGTAGTAAAGGAGGCTCCAAAGAAAGTTCTCATTATGAAGGTGATCAGAGATTTTGTAGGTAATATCTTATGATTTGCTCACAGTAGTTGCCTGTGTCATAGATTATAAAGGTGGTATACTTAGCTCATACTGGGAGCCTACTCAGATATTAGAGGAGGGTGTTTAGTCTAGCAATGGGATAGGAGATTCGTGAAACAGTGAGATACAAGAATTGTTTGGACTTGAATAAAGGCGGAGTATAAGATGGCAAGGGCAGTGTGCCTTATCAGATGCTAGGTGGAAACCCAGTCTAGTTGTGGCGTCAGAATAGATAGCATAGGTAGTAATCTGGTAATCGATAGTGTAGTATCAATGAGGAATATAAGGCAGGCTATAGGTTTAACAGGGCACTAGCGAGCGTGGTTTTAATAACATTGGCGGAAAGTGTCTATTTAAGAAAGTCTAGAAGAGGGGAAGGGTGGGTGGGCATAAAATTGCGCCTTTGCCGTACCTTCCTGGAGGTCTCTCTGGCTCTGTGGAGCTGGCGCTGGCTGAAGATGCCGCCCGCCCGCTGGCAAGACTGGCATCGGCTCGGTGCGGGGGCGCTCAGCAAGGGTCCTCCTCTGGGGAGACAAGAAAGAGCAGGTAAATTTAAAGATTTTACAGCTCAGGCACAGGCAGAGCAGCAGGGGTGTCAAAATTAACATTAGAAAAGCTAAGGGATGTGGGTAGAGGCGCCAAAGCGTCTGGCCATGCACATAAACACAGGAAGGCTGTAATTACTTTTTTACAAGCAACACCTCTCACAATTTCCCCTCCCCACAATTACAGTGTTCAGCTCTTTTGTGGAAATTTGTACACACAATACCTAAAAGCGAAACTTTTCCTACACAAAAAAGCAAATCTAGCAAGCAAGAAACCAGGGCAGCGGGGACCAATGGGATGCGAAGCCATGGAAGCGCTGCCGCTTTCAGTTGGTGCGCCTTTGCCGTACCTTCCTGAGGGTCTCTCCGCTCTGTGGAGCTGAGCGACCGGCTGGAGATGCCGCCCGCCTGGGCTGGCGGGCGACTGGCCTCGGCGCCGGTGCGGGGCGCTCAGCAAGGGTCCTCCTCTTCCCTGGAGGGTCTCTCCGGCTCTGTGGAGCTGGCGCCGGCTGGAGATGCCGCCCGCCGCTGGTGAGCTGGCCTCGGCGCTCGGTGTGGGGGCACTCAGCAAGGTCCTCCTCTTCCCTGGAGGGTCTCTCGGCTCTGTGGAGCTGGCCCCGGCTGGAGATGCCACCCGCCCACTGGCGAAGACTGGCCTCGGCGCGGTGCGGGGGCACTCAGCAAGGGTTCTCCTCTTCCCTGGAGGGTCTCTCCGGCTCTGTGGAGCTGAGTGCCCGGCTGGAGATGCCGCCCGCCCGCTGGTGAAGACTGGCCTTGGCGCTCAGTGCAGGGGTGCTCAGCAAGGGTCCTCCTCTTCCCTGGAGGTCTCTCCGGCTCTGTGGAGCTGGCGCCGGCTGGAGATGCCGCCGCCCGCTGGAAGGCCAGCCTCAGCACTTTCGGTGCGGGGGTGCTCAGCAAGGTCCTCCTCTTCCTGGAGGGTCTCTCCAGCTCTGTGGAGCTGGCGCCGGCTGGAGATGCCGCCCGCCGCTGGCGAGACTGGCCTTGGCGCTCGGTGCGGGGTGCTCAGCAAGGTCCTCCTCTTCCCTGGAGGTCTCTCCGGCTCTGTGGAGCTGAGCACCGGCTGGAGATGCCGCCCGTCTGCTGGCGAAGACCTCGGCGCTTCGGTGCGAGGCGCTCAGCAAGTCCTCCTCTTCCGGAGGGTCTCTCGGCTCTGTGGAGCTGGCGCCCGGCTGGAGATGCCGCCCGCCCACTGGCGAGGACTAGCCTCGGCGCTCGGTGCGGGGTGCTCAGCAGGGTCCTCCTCTTCCTGGAGGTCTCTCCGGCTCTGTGGAGCTGAGGCGCCGGCTGGAGATGCCGCCCGCCCGCTGGCGGGCCTTCCTCGGTGCTCGGTGCGGGGCGCTCAGCAAGGTCCTCCTCTTCCCTGGAGGTCTCCCGGCTCTGTGAAGCTGGCGCCGGCTGGAGATGCCGCCCGCCCGCTGGCGGGCAGCCTCGGCGCTCAGTGCGGGGTGCTCAGCAAGGTCCTCCTCTTCCCTGGAGGGTCTCTCCAGCTCTGTGGAGCTGAGCGCGGCTGGAGATGCCGCCCACCCGCTGGTGAAGACTGGCCTCGGCTCGGTCTTGCGGGCGCTCAGCAAGGGTCCTCCTCTTCCCTGGAGGTCTCTCCAGCTCTGTGGAGCTGGCGCGGCTGGAGATGCCGCCCGCCCGCTGGCGGACAGCCTCGGCGCTCGGTGCGGGGCACTCAGCAGGTCCTCCTCTTCCCTGGAGGGTCTCTCCGGCTCTGTGGAGCTGAGCGCCAGCTGGAGTGCCGCCCGCCCGCTGGCAAGACTGGCCTCAGCGCTCGGTGCGGGGGCACTCAGCAAGGGTCCTCCTCTTCCCTGGAGGTCTCTCCAGCTCTGTGGAGCTGAGCGTCGGCTGGAGATGCCGCCCACCGCTGGCGAAGACTGGCCTCGGCGCTCGATGCGTGACCTCAGCAGGGTCCTCCTCTTCCCTGGAGGTCTCTCCAGCTCTGTGGAGCTGAGCGCGGCTGGAGATGCCGCCCGCCCGCTGGCGACTGGCCTCGGCACTCGGTGCGGGGCACTCAGCAAGGGTCCTCCTCTTCCTGGAGGGTCTCTCTGGCTCTGTGGAGCTGGGCCGGCTGGAGATGCGCCCGCCCGCTGGCAAAGACTGGCCTCGGCGCTCGGTGGGGCGCTCAGCAAGGTCCTCCTCTTCCCTGGAGGTCTCTCCAGCTCTGTGGAGCTGAGCGCCGGCTGGAGATGCCGCCCACCCGCTGGCAAAGACTGGCCTGGCGCTCAGTGCGGGGGCTCAACAAGGGTCCTCCTCTTCCCTGGAGGGTCTCCCGGCTCTGTGGAGCTGGCGCCGGCTGGAGATGCCCCGCCCGCTGGCGAGCTGGCCTCGGTGCTCGGTGCGGGGGCACTCAGCAAGGGTCCTCCTCTTCCCTGGAGGGTCTCTCCGGCTCTGTGGACTGAGCGCCCGGCTGGAGATGCCGCCCACCCGCTGGCGAAGACTGGCCTCGGCGCTCGGTGTGGGGAGGCGCTCAGCAAGGGTCCTCACTCTCCCCTGGAGGGTCTCTCCGGCTCTGTGGAGCTGGCTGGCTGGAGATGCCGCCTGCCGCTGGCGAGACTGGCCTCGGCGCTCGGTGCAGGGGCGCTCAGCAAGGGTCCTCCTCTAATTTAAACCGTAACCTGTCGGGTTCAGTCTCTGTCTGTGGTATTTGTGAGTACTAGGTAGGTTTATATTATTTTCTATTCTGTATGGAACTTGTAAGCGGTTCATTGGTTCGGTTTGAACCGATCAAGTTGTTGAAAAATCTTTATCTGTACTTTTTAGTATGTGGTTACGGTTCTTATCGGTTCTAAAAAACTGATTTTATTACGTTTTCCACGACCCGTAACACGGTCAGGAACCAATAAGAGGGTCTTGCCTGGCGGATTTGCCATATAAAGGGTAAGTTTGGTTAGGACTGGCACAATGTCTGAGAAACCTAAAGAAAAACCGGGCCCACTGGGTTTCAACACTGTAGTGTGTGTGGGGAAGTCTTTGCTAAGGCTGAGGCCCACACCACCTGTGTTTATTGTCTGGGGTTTGACCACCTCAATGCAGACTGCCAGATTTGTAAAAATTTTCCTGCAGCTACCCTAGAGAAGAGAGTTGGTAGGCTCAGGAAAGGAGGCCAAAGTCCTCTGAACGGATGACAGCCCAGTTCGGGTCAAACCGAACTGGAAGGAGTGCCCTCTGACCAGGGCCAGACTTCTGAGGAGTCGGTTCGGCTAAGAGAACAAGAAAGGAAAAATCAGCTGGTGTGGATCCAAAACTTTCTTCTCCAACCGCTGAAGAAATAGACAAAGCGATAAAAAATTGTGCAGTCGCTTTCCGGTTCGACTGAGACCAGCACCATCAGGGGCGCTCGGTTCGGCTGGTTCCACCGGTTCAAGATTATGATTTAGAGGAATATTATGAACCAGAGGAGGAGGAAGAGGAGTATGAGGAAAGTGAATGTGGTTTTGAAAGTCTGATGTGCCCATTGACCGGACATCTCCCAGACAGACCTTCAGGAGTGTCTCCTCCTAGGCTTTCTGAGTCCCCTCCCATTTCATGTTTTATAAAAAGTGGCTGAAACCTCCAGCTTCCTATGGAAGAAGCTGTGGATGACCAGGAGGAGCCTGACTATGGAAATGATGGATATCCCAGAGTCTAGGAGGCTGTCTATTCCTTACACAAATCTTTTGGGAAACAGATATTTAAGATTTTAAAGACTCCTAATACTATACCTCCTGTGGATAAAAAGAATGGACAAGAGGTATACATTGTCAGGCTCAGATTCGGAGTTCCTTACACAACAAAGCAGCCATGTTGGTGCAGGCTGCAGCCTGTGATAAAGCAAATATTCCCTTGGCTCCACACCCCAGACAAGGACTCCAGGAGCATTGATGCCATGGCAAAAAACAGTACATGGCAGCATCCTTGGGACTCAGACAGGCCAACTATATGGCCTATATTGCTAGGTATCAGAAATCCAGATGGGATACTGTTATGGCTTTAGCAAAACAGGTCCCTGGCCAGCTTGCCAAGGAGCTGGAAGCAGGTGGCTGCAGATGGTATTGAGGCATCCAAGGTGCAATTCCATGCTGCAGTGGACTCCAATGATGTGTCATCTAGAGTCATGGCTACATCTGTGGCACTTTGTAGAATGGCTTGGCTCAAATGTACTAGCCTGTCACAGGATACCCAGACTAAGGCCATGGATTTTCCTGTTGTGGGTAATTCTCTGTTTGGGAGCAAACCGAGAATTACATGAAGAAAATGGATGAATATAGGACCACCTATAGGAGTACCCAGGCCAAGGAAGGCAGGCCACTCCTCAGGCAGCATCCCAGGGGCAGGGCAGGCTCTTTCATAGGCCTTTCTACCAAGCCCAGGCCTCCTCTTCTGCCTATGCTCAGAGGGAGTTCTTTAGAGAGAGAGGCAGAAGGGGTACAAGCAGACCTGCTTCCCACCCCTCAGCCAAAACCCCCTGCCAAACAGGCACCCTGATGGGTTTGCCAGGGTCGATTCTCCACTACCTGTAGGTGGAAGGCTGGCTTACTTTGTCCAGGACTGAAGTCTCAACATCAGACAAGTGGGTCCTGGAAGTAGTAAGCCAGGGACTGGTTCTCAGCTTCAAAAATTTCCAAAGCTGAGAACCAGATCCTTCCACCTGCAAATCCCTCAGAGGCACTTGCCCTAGAGGCAGAGGTCTCTTCCCTCCTGGCTCTCAGAGCTATGGAAAGGGTTCCACCCCTACACCAGGGCAAAGGATTGTACTCCAGGTACTTCCTTACCCCAAAAAGACAGGAGAATGGCCCATCCTAGATCTCAGATACTTAAACAAAGCCTTTTGAAACCAAAATTCAAATGGTGACTCTGGAATAATTCTACCTCTCTAAGGCCAGGGGACTGGCTAGTTTCCCTGGACCTCAAGGATGCCTATTTCCATATTCTCATCAGAAGCTCCCATCCAAAAGTACCTCAGGTTCGAGCTGCCCTCAGGCCATTACCAGTTCAGAGCAATGCCCTTCGGTCTAACCTCTGCTCCAAGGGTGGGTGTTCACAAAATGCCTGGCAGTAGTAGTTGATTCTCTAAGAAGGCAAATGATTGCCATCTTTCCATACCTGGATGACTGGCTCATAGTAGGCCAGTCCCAGACCAAAGTCAAGTTACACCTACAGATAACTCAGCAACTGCTCGCCTCTCGGGTTTCCTTCTGAATCTTCAAAGTCAATTCTAGAGCCTGTTCAGCTCCTCACCTTCATAGGTGCAGAGCTAGATACAGAAAAGGCCAGAGCCTTCCTTCCCTGGACAGGGCAAGGATCCTTATCACACTGGCCTCCTCATTCACCCTACAGGTGTCTTGACCAGCAAGGCATTTTCTGCAGCTCCTGGGGCACATGGCTGCTTCTACAGCAGTGGTGTAGAGAGCAAGATTTCAAATGAGGGACATTCAGTTCCATTGGAGAGCCTCTTGGTCTCAGAAGAAGGACCCTCTGACCAAACTGATCCCAGTGACTCGAACCCTGATCCAGGCCTTGCAGTGGTGGCAGGATCAGAACAATCTAAGACAAGGAGTTCCTTTGTCACTCAGTCTCACTCTTTAATCCTTACTATAGATGCCTCCCTCTTGGGGTGGGGAGCTCACTTGGGCAACCTGACCACCCAGGGGTTGTGGTCCCCTCAGGAATCTGTGCTTCACATCAATCTGTTGGAACTCAGAGCAGTATTTCTAGCAAATCAACTTTTTCCAAGTCTGTTCAGAACAAAGTTATTCAGATCAGAACAGACAATATCACCGCAATGTGGTACATCAACCAGCAAGGAGGCACTCGGCTCTTGGCCTTGTGCAGAAGCAATGAAGTTGTGGTCTCTGGCTTATTCCCTGAACGCCTACTCTCAGCAGTACACCTCCCAGGCAAGGACAATGTCCTGGCAGATGCTCTCAGCAGGATATCTCAGGGCCATCACGAATGGTCACTGGATCCCCTGGTCTTGGAGGTGATATTCTCCAGATGGGGCACCACACAGATAGATCTTTTGCAGCCCCAGACAATCACCAACTTCCCTTTTTGCTGCAGACCCCTAGTGTTGGGCTCAGTCCCCTGGATGCCTAGTTCTCAGTTGGGAAGGGAAGTTCCTGTATCGTTTCCCCTCTTCCCTCTCCTGTTCAAAGTACTAGTCAAAAATCAGGTCTCAACCCTGCAAAGTGATCCTGATTGCTCCAGACTGGCCCAGACAGCCCTGGTATCCTCTCCTATTGTCCTTAACAGTCCATCTTCCTCTGGCTCTTCCAGGAATTACAACCTGTTAACCTGTGCCCAGGGAGGGTTTGGTACCGAATCTCAAATCTCTCAATCTCAAGGCCTGGCTCTTGAAGAGTTAGAGTTTGCTGATTTACACCTCTCCCAAGGTGTTATGGATATTCTAAAGGCTTCTAGGAAGCCTTCCACCAGAACTACTTATAATTCCAAGTGGAAAAGATTTTCCATGGTGCTCTGGGAAGCATATTTCCCAGAGTCTGCTGATCTGCCCACAGTCCTTGACTATATGGTCCATCTGAATAGCTTGGAGTCCAGACCAGCTACACTAAGGGTGCATCTGGCAGCTGTTTCTGCTTCCATTTCAGCAGGTAAGCCCTCTTCTCTTTCAGCTCACCCTGTTTTCTCCAAGTTTTCAAGGATTGCTCATACCAATCCTCTATTCAGGGACCCTGCCCTGCTTGGGATCTTAACGTTTGCATTGCTCAGCTTATGCAACCCCTTTGAACCTTTGTCCTCAGCAGAGCTTAAGTACTTGACTTGGAAAACTGTGTTTCTGGTGGCCATCACTTCTGCCAGGCGCATAAGTGAGCTACATGCCCTGTCAGTGGAGCCTGACTTTATTTCCTTCCATAGGGATAAGGTGGTCCTCAGGACTAACAGGAAGTTTTTGCCTAAGGTGGTTTCAGACTTCCACCTTAACCAATCTATGTTTCTTCCTGTGTAGTTCACTGACCATTCCTCCTCTGGTGAGAGGAGGCTGCACAGTCTAGATGTGAAAAGAGCCCTTAGCTACTATATAGAACGTACCAAGGGTCATAGGTTTGACTCCTCCAACTGCTCCTCACTTATGGTGAGGTTGGTAAAGAAAACCTCCACTAAAAGATCCATTGCCAGGTGGATTGTCTCTTGCATCTAATTTTGCTATGAAAAACTAGGTAAGGTTCCACCCTCAGGCCTGAGGCTCACTCTACCAGAGGTACAGCTGCTTGCCTGGCTGCTGCCAGGGACATTCTATCTTTAGATATGTCAAGCAGCTACCTGGAAAACAGTTCCACACTTTTACCAAGCATTACTCTGGATATCCAGGCTGGAGTGATGCTCGGTTTGGCACAGCTGTGCTTCAGAGCCTATTTCCTAAGTAGGTTCTGTCCCTCTTCCATGGAGGTACTGCTTGGTAGTCTGTTATTGTTAGAATACAGCAAGACTTCATGTTGTTTGAAGAAAAATTACTCACCTTAGTAATGTTGTTTCTTCTAATGGAGTCTTGCTGTATTCTGACCTCCCCTGGCTTCCCCTCTCATAACCTCTGTTTTTGGAATGTGGTGGGCAGTGGCAGTGTTGGCACTCAGGAGGTGCCCCACCTTTTTGTTATCACCCTTTTCTTTGGGTGAGTGGGTGTTGTGTTATTTCATTTATTGGGTCTCCTGACTTGAGTCTTTGTTTTGGGACCAAAAATCTGTTTTCATGTTAGTAGCCAGTTGGCTAGTGTAGGTTTACAGCTTCCTGACAGGACCTCAGTGAGTTTAGCTCATAAAGATCTGATGGTTTGAGTTCAAACAGCAACAGACAGAGTCTCAACCGAGCTTGAGCTCAGCGTTCCATGCCTGGCATGGAAAGTTAACTCTTTCATCTCCGGGGCAGTTCGAAGGTTGGGACTCACTGCTATTGTCAGAATACAGCAAGACATTAGAAGAAACAACATTACTAAGGTGAGTAATTTTTCTTATATCATCGGCGTGTAGGTCTAGTTTGTGTTCAGTCCCACCCAATTTCACTCCCGAATCCTGGGATTAAAATGAATATCTTGGGCTAGGGTTCTATGAAAAGTGCAAACAAAGGGGAGGGGGAAGCCCTGCCTGGTCCACCTCTGTAATTGGAAAGGTGCTCCACATGGCCATTCAAACGAACACAGCCCTTGGGGCAGTTTAAAGCTGGGACACAAGGCGATAAAAGACCTCTGGGAAACCAAAGCCAGCCAAGGGACGCCTGTAGATAGGGCCAAAGGACCCTGTCAAAGGCCTTCTGCATCAAGGCTCATCACCTGGACTGGTTGTTTACAACTAGATAAATGGCCCCATTTATATTGTCCCACGCCTGACGGCCCAGGACAAGGTCCGTCTGATCCATATGTATAATCTGTGGAATTATTTTCTCCAGATGCCTAGTGATTATGCCATCCAGGATTTTATAATCTGTATTTAAAATCAAAATTGGCCTATAAGAAGTACATAATAGGGTCCCTAGCGGCTTGGGTAATACTACCACTACTGCCTCGTCCATGAGGGGCAGACCCCACCATCCTCCCCAGCAAAAATTATAGGTCCTACCCAATAAAGGAGCGATGGGCCCTTGAAAGAGCTTATAAAACTCTTCAGGGAGCCTATCAGCTCAGAGGCACTTGCCAAGTCTTTAGGAAGGTTATTTCTGTATGTATCTCACACTCAAGTATAGGTGTTAGTAATCTTGCCACATTTTCCCACCCAACCTGTGGGAGCTGCAAAGTATTTAAAAATGTTGGATCTGGACTGGATCGTAGGGGCTCCAGTGCATATAAGACCCTGTAATAAGTAATAAAGGCCTCAGCTATATCAGTTGTAGTAACCAGGTGTTGTTTAGTGACAGGGTGGACAGTTCTGTTAATTGTGGCATTAGCTATCCGCTGGCGCCAGTCTACTGGCCTATGTCGGGGCCGAGCCACCTTCATAATATCATTGTCTCATATATAACAGATTCTGCTCTACCCGATAGTCCAAAATAGTATTAAGTTCCTTCTTGAGCTTTTGTAAAATTTTTCTCAATGTGCCTCATAGTTTTTTTTCTGTAAAGTTTCTAGTTCTGTAATCTGAGTTTATAATGTGCTCTTCCAGGCCTCCGTCCCTTTTTCCAATGTGCTGAAAGAGCTATAAATTTGCCCCTGACTACCCCTTGATCGTATCCCATAGGATAGCAGGAAAGACTTCTGGAGTATCATGTGTTTCCAGGGCCTCTCTGATCATCTCCTTTTTTGTACTTTCTGTTTATTGTTGTAAGAGAAACAATACAGCAGTAACTCTCATGTAAGAGATACAAAACTTATCGGCCTGGTGGCGCTGAGGGTTGAGGCGCTGGATGCCACCTCGTGCCACACGCGACCGGGTTCAGGAGTGAGCTCGGATGCGGGGTTGGCAGGAGGGATCGGATTGAGCACCATGAGGCTCTCCTGTCCCGAGGGAGGGGTGTTGGGAGATCAGCGCCTGGTGGCCCTGGTGGAGACTGGGGCACCAGTAGAGCACTGGGCTGCATGTTTACAGTGTGGCCTGACGCTGGCAGGGTGGCCGTGCACCGAAGAAGTCAGGAACATGCACCATGCATGGGGGGTGGAGGCATAACAAGAGGAAAAAGCCTCCCCAGCCAGTTAGGCGATGGCTTCTCCCAGCGCCACCACCACACGCCTAGTGCTGGTCTCCTGTCACTGCCCTTCGATCTCTTCAGGGCTGTAGGGCCCGCGTCCCGGAGAGTCATAATATCTCTGAAGATGACAGGAGGCACAGTGAGTGGTAGAGCAGTTTGGCCAGTGGGCAAGCCTGAGAGAGTTCTGGTCAGGGAGAGATAAAGAAAGTTAAAAAAAAAAAGAGATCTGAAACTTGATAAGTCAGACAGTCCTGACCTATACCACATATTATTGGGGTTACAAACATTTTCACTCAATCTGGTACAGTAGAGGGTACTCTTATAAGGTTTAAGTCCCATAGAAATTAATGTCCAAAAATTGCCAGCTGCTTCAATGGTTTAGGTGAACTGTCATAGGGATATATCACAAAGTATAATTACACACTAGACCAGTAGTGCTATTAACCTAACAGCAGGCAAACATAAGACATTAGTTAGTCTTTCCCCAGTCCCCACAATTCCATATAAACTCCATTACTGAACAACTACAGAACCCCAAGCTTATTAAAGAGTTATTAAACAAGTAACCAGTCCCCAGAAAAGCTGTGTAAAGATCATGACTAATATATTGAGAAAAAGCAACCAAAACACCCATATTTTAAAGTCTTAGACACTGTCCGTGTTGGTTTGCACTAGCATTATTTTAAGAAAAACATAGGCAAGTCCAAATACTGTCCCTGAGGATGCAGCTGAAAAAGAGTAGATCCTCATTAAAGTTACAAATACTCAGCCTGCATCAGAGTCCATTTCACTCGATACATTCTCCTGTGCTGGTTTAGCTTGGAATTTTCAGCCTCGATTTTCTCAATCCATCTGCCCACATTTTAGGATTGGCAAACTGCCAACTTTTGCCTCTGTAGGTAATGCGGAGATGAGCCAGTAAGAGGAAGGCATGCATGATGCCCAGCGATCGAAGCTTTGCCTGGTGGCATCAAATTGCTTGCACCAAGATCTCATCTGAAACAAGAGGTCTGGGAACATTTCACATCATGACCCTAGATTTCCAATGGATATACTAACCTTGCCGAATATTATAACATTCCTCACCTCTGGCCCAACAGTTCTCACTAGGACAGTCTGAGGTTGTGTAGGGTCAAGGAGGCACTCTTGAGCTGACCCGATAAGCCTGTCAAAGAGCGACCATTCAAAGTCCTCAGGTAAATTTAGGGCCTCCGCCATTCAGTTTTAAATACATCAAAAGGTGTGGATATTCCCAGCTCTGAAGCTGTTTCAACAGCTTCCAATCAACTCTAAGTTGCAGATTTTCTTTAGTAAGGCTGTTGTAGCTTAGTCGAAAAGGCGTTTATCATCATTCAGCACAGTACTTTTGAGGATGGTCAAGGCAGCATCATGGACTTCCAATTTCTGTAAGTTTTTTCGATTGTTGCATCCCTTGCCCAGACCAACTCCAACATGGTCTGCCAGGGGGTTCCAGTGAGGTTTCTTTAAGGGAAGACTCTGGTACTTCTCCCAATGGTCCCGCTAGCATCCGGGGAACAGCAGGCCTTGAAACTCCTGACGCCTGGGACTAAGTATTTTTGAATACCCCATATTAAATGAGGTATCGTTGGAAAGCTTGAGTTGATCAGAATTCGATGCTGTCAAAAATCTTTGCTGACGGGCATTTACTGGCAATAAATTGGGTTTAACAGAGCCGTGATGAGGAGCTGTGGAGAAAAACATCCTGCCTAGAAGCTGGCTCTCTGGCCCCCTGATCATCTCCTTAACTGAGTTCTGTATGGTCTCCTCATGCATAAGCGGCAGATTGAGATGCCACAGAGTGTTTTCTTATCTATCAAATTAAACTAGAAAAAGGGGGCATGATCCGACAAGGTAATTTCCCAATGTCCACCCTCCTTACTGTGAGGCATATTCCTTGGGGATTAAAAACAGTCTATACATGCATAAACCTTATGAACTGCTGAATAAAAGAATAATCTCTCTCTTGTCCAGGTATATGCCTCCAGACATCAGTATAGCCCAATTCTCCTGTTAGCTTGCTTACCGGGAAGCCACCCTGCGGTCTACTCAAGTCTTGAGGTTGAGTTTAAATGTTCATTTAGGACCAGGTTCAAATCACCTCCAATAATTAAAATACCCTCTGTCCATTCAGCAATTTTCATTATGAGATTTCTGTAAAAACAGTGAGCCGAGGATGCATAAATAGAGGCTATAGTAACCAACTGCCCTTGATAAACCCCTTTAAGGAGTGCATAACATCCGTCTGAGTTGACCAGGATGCCTTCATATCAAAAGAAATTCACTTGCACCAATATCCCTGTGCCTCATTGATGTCTACCCTTATACGTCAAGCAATGACATGAGAAAATCCAAATTTCTGATGTTCTAGTTTAGACAGATGGTCTCTTGGAGCAAGCAAAACTCTTCTCAGATGTTCTTAATAAAAGACAGAATTTTACTGTGTATGAATTGGTAAGGCCATTTACATTAAAAGAAAGAAACTAAATATGGGTGCTAGCCATTGGAAAGCTAATTCAATGCACCCTGTTTTCCCCACCCTCCTCAGGGTCCCAGAGAAATACAGCGGGGTGGCTTTTGTGGCAAGGGCTAGCCAGGGACACACAGCAAACAATTTGAAAATAAAGGAAACCATTTGCAGAACAAGTAAACCAGAAATTCAAATTGAACAATTAGAAATATTGTGCTTCAAGGTTGAAGGTGAAGTTACTCTTGGCCTTTTACTATCTTTACCCATAAAAAGATGCGATGGAGACATATGGGCGGGGACAGAAGAGATCTGCCTGCCTCACCAAGTGGGGCCTCTTCCTGAGTCCACACAAAATCATGGGGCTTGTAAAAATGGGTAATAATGCCAGTGGACAGATGTCCTTTCACCAAGTGCCAAAAAATAAGGAAGGAGAATAGCCCTTCTCTCCTCAATCCGCCTTGAGTCTGAAATATGGAGAGAATAGGAGAATCCGTCCCTTCCCCATCCATCACAGAAAAATAATCAGGAGACCCCAGGTACAACCCTCCCCATGGGTGAGGATGGAGTCCCTAGGAACACCACCAACTGTGGTGATAAAATGAGTCTCAGCAGGATCTCTATAATGTCATTGCTGAAAGGGAGAAAAAGAGGTTATCTTGACCCAAGTGCAGCAAGATATCTTCAGGGCAAAGCACCCTATATCCTGGCTCCCTCTCCCACCCCTCGACACATCCCTGATACATAATTCTTCAAAATTATATTTAACTATCCAAACTTTAAAACAAAACGTTAATGTCAAAAACAGTAGCCATCATGACCAAAAATAATGATACCCCCTCCCTTGAGCATGCTGCATATAGTGATTAGAGGCATATTTCAGCCACCTCAGCAATTGTCTCTTTGCTCTAGCACTTCCTCAGACCATCAGTTTAATAAACATAAAGGAACCCCAATCCAGTGCCCAGTGGGGAGATAAAGTCTCTCAGCGAAACAGAACAGGAGGTAATAGTTACAGGAAGTTCATCTCAGAACATTTCAAACCTCCAGTACCTCCAAACATAATGATCAGGTCCACCCTGAAGTAACCTAAAATCAAACAGTACAGTTACCATGTGGCAGGGTAAGGAATGAAGCAGGTGTTCCATCTTCTGTGTCCCGTCCCAAAAACAATAGGGGAATGGAAGCCAAGGAGGCCAACAAGTTCTCAGTCATCTGAAACCCATCTCATAGCATAAACTGAGAAGACATAGATAGTCGTAGCTGAAGAAGAGAGAAGCTGAATGCTGGCCATCACAAGTAGCATTCTCAGCCCTCCATTAATGAGAGATCCTTCTCGTGGACTCCAGGGAGCTTTGATAAGAACTTAAAGAAGTTGTATTGTCTGGGAAGAGGACTGCATGGAAAAAGTTTTTGACTTGCAAGGCATCACCGGCTGTCATTCCTGAGAAGGTCCTTCCTCTTCTGGGGAGTGAGCTTTATTGCCAAAATTCAGCTTTATTCTCTGCCCACATCTCCCATATTTCTTTCAATAACACGTCAAATCTTTGTCTAGATAAATGTTCCGTTTCCTCGTAAGTGTCATAAGCAGTGGAAAGAAAACATTACTTACCATAATCATCTAGTTTCTTCTAAGGAAATCTTACCGTATTCTGACATATGCAGTATTGTCCTCCCATAGTACTGCCCTGGAGCTGAAATGGTTAATAGAACCTCTGCTAATGATGGAATGCCAGGCTCATGCTCGGTTTTCAAACCACTGTCCCTGGTAAACATTCCACAACTGTCAGATTCTTACGGAGCGTGAATTCTAACAAGCTATCTATACTAACTTTAACAATTAACTAATAAACGACAACCAACAATCCCCTTCAGTTGAAAAATGTGGGCTACATTAAGACTCAAGTCACTAAGCCCAACAACAGAACCACTCATGGGTTTTACAACAGCGTGGACAGCTGTGCTGCAGTGCCCATAGGTTCTAGCAGGAGGTAGGGAGCTCAGAATACAGTAAGATTCCCTTAGAAGAAACAAGATTACTATGGTAAGTAATGTTTTCTTCAAACCCAGGAAATCTTATTGCATTCTGACATATGCAGACTACCCATGCAGTACCTTTGGAGGAGGAGAACCTCTTTAGGAAACAGGCTCTGCAGTACTGCTGTGCCAAACCTGGCATCACTTCTGGCCTGGGTATCCAAGCTGTAGTGCTTGGTAAAGGTGTGAACTGTTTTCGAGGTAGCTGCTTTACCGATTTCCAACAAAGGAATATCTCCTGCAGCTGTTATTGAAGCATGTACCCCTTGTAGAGAGAGCCCTAAGGCCTACAAGGATTTCTTACCTACTTTGCTGTACCAGAACTGAATACAAGCCACCATCCAGCGGGCAATAGACCTCTTTGAGGCAGGCTTGCCCTGTCCTACTTCTCCATAAGTCAGGAAAAGCTGAGTGCTCACCTGCCTGTGACAGTTTGTGTGACCCAAGTAGTAGCTTATAGCTCACTTGACATCTAGGTTGCACAGTCTACATTCCCTGAACTAGAGTGGTCAGTGAAATAAAGACTGGTAAAGTAATGAACTGATTTACGTGAAGTCTGAAGCCACCTTGGGCAGAAAATATCTGTTAGTCTTGAGGACTATCTTGTCCCTATGAATGGATATGCAATTAACTCAGTGGACAAGGCCTGGAGCTCACTGATGCTCCCAGCTGAGGTAATGGCTACCAGGTACACTGTTTTCCATGCTGCATACCTAAGCTCTGCTGAAGACATGGGCTCAAATGGTGGTTTTATTAGCCAGCCAATGCATATATTGAGGTCCCATGCCACGCTTGTTCCCTGTGAGGGAATGCAAATGCATGAGACCTTGAAGAACTTGCTAAGCACTTGATTAACTGCCAGAGATGACCCCTTATCAGCTGAGACGTAAGCAGAGACAGCTGGTAATTGTACTTTGAGGGTGGAAGGCCTAAGGCCGAGAGAAAACAAGGTGTGCCATATATTGTAGGATCACTGGCAAGGCAGCCTGCTAGCAGTTTCTCTCTTTTTCTGGCACCAAATGGAAAAACATCTTCCATGTAAAGGCGTAAGTCTCTCTGGTAGAAGGGTTCTCTAGAAACCCTAAGAACCTCCAGCACCCCTGTAGAAATGTGCAAGTCTGAATACTCTTAAGTCCTCAAGAGCCAAGCCCTGAGCCTGAGAGACCAGATATTGGGATAAAGGACCCTGTCCTGAAAGGAGGTCAATAGGTTGTGCCTCCTGGGCAGCGAGATTGGCCTGGAGATTGACAAGGTCAGCAGTAGAAAATACCATGGTCTTCTGGTTGAATCTGGAGCAACGAGGATCATTATCACTGAGTGAACCCTGAGCTTGATCAGCACTCTGAGCAACAGGGAAATGGAGGAAAGGCATACAGGAACTTCCCTGTTTAATGCAACAGCAGCACATCCAGAGGGACTATGTCCCTGCAAAGGTCTGCAACAGAATTGTGGTAGCTGACACTGTCTGGGGTTGAGAGGAGGTCCACACCTGGGGTACCCTGCCTTCTGACAACCACTTGTACTCCTGGTGGTTTCAGTTGATTCTGCTGAGAGCATCCGCAAGGACATTGTCCTTCCCTAGGAGGTGGATGACTGAGAAGGAGATGTCCAGGGAGTGAGTTAAGACTCACACTTTCATGGCTTCCATGCACAGCAGGGACAACTTTGTGCCCTGCTTGTTTACATAGTGGTTGTATTGTTTTGTCCTGACCTAAACTACCTTGCCTTGAAGCATTGGGTGAAGGGCTGAATGCCCAAGCCAAGCTGCCCTGAGCTCCAGCAGGCTTTATGTGAAGCAATGTGTGCTACCCTAAGAAGGAGGCATAGGTTGTTAAGACTGCTGCTGGTGGCAGCTGGAAGAAAAGCACACCCTCTGAGGTTGTCTTCTTCCTGCCACCACTGCAGAGCTGCAGCAGGATTTTTGTGACTGGGACCATCTTTGACAGGGAATCTCTTTCTGGGACCAGTGAGACCTGAGGTGGAACTAAATGCCTCTCCTCTGGAATCTTGATCCTGATACTGTTGCTGCGGCCATGTGCCCTAGCAACTGTGGAAAATGCCTCACTGGTCTGGGGTATGCAGCTGGAATGAGCCTACCAGCTGCACCAAGCTGTCTACCATTCTCTACGGGAGGAAGGCCCTTCCTCTCAGTGCATCCAGTCTTTGCTCCTATAGACTCCAGGCGCTGAACTGGTGTTAGTATTGACTTTTTTTTTTTTTGGATTTGCAAGGAGACCCAGCATACACAGAGTATCATAGATGGTGATTAGTGCACCTCTAACTGCAGAGGAGACTGGTCTGCCATCAGCCAGTCATCCAGGTATGGGGAGACTGAGCCCTGCCTCCTTAGGTGTGCTTCTACTAATGCTATGCACTTGGTAAGCAACCCAGGAGCAGATATAAAGCCAAAAAGAATGGGTCTGAACTATGTGGAAGGAAGTGCTTTTGGGGCCAGAGATGTGGCCCCATCCCCTTTCTGAGTGTAGGGAGGATGGTAGACAGAGTGACCGTTCTTACTTTGGCTTTGTTAAATGCCTGTTTAAATGTCTGGAATCCACATGGGTCACCACCCCTCCAACAGGGTTACTTCTAATAGACTGGCAGGTCTGAAAACTCTGCCTTCAGTTTGGGCAGGATCTTGAACCTGATGCCAAGCCCTGGCCCACTATCTGTCTTGGTACTTCTGGGGTGTTGCTGCCTTCTCCTTTGCAGCAGCATTCCTAAAAGCTACCTTGTACCCATCCATGTTTTCTATGTAAGCCTCTGTGTGTTCACCAAAAGGAATGTGGGCTCACCAGAAAAATCAGATGCCTTTTGGTTGGCCTGGGATGAATTAGTTATCCTTAGCCGGGCCCATCTCCTCAAGACACTGAAATTGCCATTTGCCTGGCTGCAATAACATTGCATCTGATATAGAGGCCTCTATGCCCTAGCAATCTCTGAAACTGCATTCCATAGATGTTGATTTATTTATTTAATATCTGGAGACATAAGCCATGTGAGTGGCCTGTCTAATGGACAAAGAGGCACCTAAGTGGGATTTCTTGCCAAAGAATCCATCTCTTGGAGTTTTACCTGGTAGGTGTGATGCCAGGGTAATCCTTGCCTTATCACAAGCCACAGCTTGCACCACCTCTTCATGGCTGGGGTGCTCTGCTCCAGACTTAGCCACCCAACACTTCCTATCCAGCCCCTTGTTCACTGGGGAATGAAAGTGGGATTTTATAAAATTCTAGAAGCCTGTCTCTTAAGAGACTTGTGGATGGAGCAGCACCAGTCTTTCTGTTACTGGCACATCCATCCTATCCATACAATCTGGCTCCTCTTCCTCCTCCGTGAATTCCTGGGTGGAGAGGTCCAGTGTATGTGCACTTCATGAAGGCAAAGTGAGAGGAAAAATATCTCATCTTCCTTTTCAGGGCAGTCAGGATGTTGAGGATCAGGGCATACCAAGGTACAAACTCACCATGTACACCTCAGTAAACCATTCAAATGAACGGGAACCGAGAGGAACTCAGGTCCTGAACCAAGGTCTGAACCGGAACCATGGTATCAGTTGTAGCGCCTGTAAAATTTGTATAGTGTTTGCTATGCATTTGCGTTGGAACCAACAGTTTTGCAGGTTGCGGTTCCTGAACTGAGTGCTTTTCCTTCCTGTTTTTCTTAGCAGAACTTATTGGTTCAGTGACAGTGTCTGCGGTTCTTTTCTTTAATCAGGGAACCATCACCCTGGTTAGAGGTTGTAAAACCGGTTCTTCGGTTTCTACGTATGAGAGAGGAGCTAAGTTTTGTCCACAGCTGGGTTAGCAGCCTATTGAACCTTTTTTCCCCACAGTCGGTTAAAATGCCTATTAAGTGCCGACTGAGGAAATACTTTTACTGAACCAAGTTTTTCCTTCCTCTTTTCTCAACAGAACTTACGGTTCAGCAACAGTGTCTGCGGTTCTTTTCTTTAATCAGGAACCATAACCCTGGTTAGAGGGTTGTAAAACGGTTCCTTCCATATTGAACCTTTTTCCTGTAGTCGGTTTAAATGCCTATTAAGGCTGACTGAGGAATACGTCCTGATTTTACAGATGTTACAATCTGCCTTCAGGTGCTTAAACCCTAGGCAAAACATAAATAAATGAGGATCTGCTTTCAAACAGTTCCCCACACTCTGTACAAAGCTGAGAACCCATTGGGCGGTTCTTTTCTTGGGTTAGTGACAAAATAAGTAACATCCCAAAAATGTTTCTCTGAGAATCAGAAAGTCCACACTAATGAATAAGGCTTAAACCTTATTTACTTTAATTATCTTTTTACTTTGCGGTCGGTTTATTAACCGCTGAAGGGACTCAAAGTTACCCGGTTTCTGTCAAATAAACAAATTAAGCAACCGTCCCAAGAAGGAATAAAATACAGAAATTGACTTTTAAAATTGTAAATAAAAGTCTGGTTCCCTCCTGGTTAAAGAACCAGAAAGAAGCCAAAAAATTTACCAGAATAACACTAAACCTAAACTAGTTTACCTGTAAACACAAGGACAGTGCTTTAAAAATGAACAAAATTCAATTTTATTTCAAAAACCGAGAAAAATAAAATCTTCAAGAAAGATGAAGGAGAGCTCTCCAAGGCTTCTGTACTGTTCAAGTGGAGTAAAGAATCTGATAGTTGTGGAATGTTTACAGGGACAGTGGTTTGAAAACCGAGCATGAGCCTAGCATTCCATTATTAGCATAGGTTATATTAACCATTTCAGCTCCAGGGCAGTACTATGGGAGGACAAAACTGCATATGTCAGAATCCAGTAAGATTTCCTGGGGTTTGAACTTCAGCTGCACAGAGATGGCCAGCCACATGAGTCAGAGTTATGTTGGATCCACCGTCATTTTTATCAATTCTGGTTTGGTGGGTCCAAGTCCTGGAGCCCCTTTCCTTCTGAGAACCCCCTCCTGACATGGTAGCGTTTTAGATAATCATTTTCTAAGAAAATGGGGGTTTGTTGCAGGGCAGAGTCGGAGCTTCCCTTCTAGCTGCTTGGCTGATCTTTGGCAGAACCATAGAGTCCTGATCCGTGGCAGAACCGGAGTCCCCATGGCAAATTAGAAGTCCAAAATTACGTGATTTTGATATTGAACCATCTTTGACTACGTGAGTGGTCTATGGCTCACCCTTCCACTTTCCTAGCAAGACTGGAACCCTCTGCAACTCATTCTGCCAGTGTGCTACACCCCCAACACACACACACACACACACACACACACACACCATTGCTCACTGTATTCATCCCTTTCCATCCTCTGCCTTCGTGTTGCCAGGCTTTCTGTACCTCCTTCATATCCAAATATATTGGTTTGGTTCCCTTCCTTCTTACCTCTCCTCTTTCTTCTCCCAACTCTCTCAGGCACCAGCTGAAACTCCAACCAGTTCCTGTTACCTTTCCTCTTGACAGTCACATGTATCAACACTGTGCTTGTTCACTGAGTATTGCCGACACTCCTGAATCTGCCACTTGTTAGATATTCTTTTGGAAGTGCACCACACTTTATTCTCTGCATATTTAAGTTTTGTATTTATTCCGCCCTTGTACACATTTTATTTTTATCTAATGTTCCACAGTTTTTATAATTATGTGTTATGCTGCTGTTCTTCATCTGTGCCCACCCTCCCAGGTCACACATGACAATCAGCCTCTTTCTGAATCTCTCTCTGACACTTTTTCTTTTCACTCCTGGCTGTGCTAAAGCACCTAAATTTCTCTGTTAGCCTACTATGAAACAACTATGGAACCTGTTTATTTTATTATTTCATGTTACTATGTAATGTGCTGTTCTTTGTTTCTGTAACCTAAGTCCCGTCCCTGTGCAATTTATGTATGGACGTGGAACCTTTGTAAATGAGTCTCTGACTCAAAGGTCTTTCTGAATATCAAATAAATAAATAAAAATAAATAAATAAGCTTCTGTTCTTCCTCTGTACCCCCTCCCCAGGTCGCACATGGAAATTAGCTTCTGTTATGCTGCTGTTCTTCCTTTCTACCCCCCTCCCCAGGTTGCACATGGAAATGAGCTTCTGTTATGCTGCTGTTCTTCCTCTGTCCCCCTCCCCAGGTAGCACATGGAAATGAGCTTCTGTTATGCTGCTGCTCTTCCTCTGTACCCCTCCCCAGGTAGCACATGGAAATGAGCTTCTGTTATGCTGCTGTTCTTCCTCTGTACCCCTCCCCAGGTAGCACATGGAAAATGAGCTTATGTTATGCTGCTGCTCTTCCTCTGTACCCCCTCCCCAGGTCGCACATGGAAATGAGCTTCTGTTATGCTGCTGTTCTTCTTCTGTACCCCTCCCCAGGCAGCACATGGAAATGAGCTTCAACTCGATGTGTTTTTCCGGTTACCAATTTTCGAATAAACAAATAAATAAATGTTCTACTATAGAACTCTGATGTTAAGTGGGAAATAAACTACATCGTATAGTTGTAAAATGGTACTGAACACCACACTGTAACTCAGACACTCCCAGTGAGATTACTAAAAGGCTTGTATAGACGGAACAATAATATAACTTTAACCAGCACTTAAAAACTTTCTGTTGAGAAAAATGATTTAAAGATCAGCAGAGTTCTCCTTTAACAAATTTCCATCTGTCTGTCAGTCAACTGACATAATCCTGTATGCAGATGATGCTGTAATCTTTGCAAGTGACAAAATCCCAGATCACCTGAGACTATGCTACAATCATGATTTTAACTTGATTCACATAAAATGTCCTTGTTATGAATTAAATGAAACTAAGAGTATGTTATTTGGCACACAAAGTAAGTTTTATTTCTCCCTACTTTAATCCTTAATACCTCCACTGGTGCTACTGTAGAACAGGTGAACATTTTTAAATATCTTGGTTTGATCCCTGACAGTATGCTGTCCTTTCACTCATCACATAGAATATTTGTCTGAAGTCATTAATACTAGAATTGGCTTGTAGCCATTAAAGGTGAAATTTCCTTTATGAAATAAAAAAAAACCCTGGCTCAGTATTTTATCATTAGCTATTGATTATAGCATTGTGGTCTCTGGGCGGTGAACAATAGTGTGCTGTCCGAGTCAAAGGCCTATTGAACAGCGCCTGCCAGTTTGCTCTGTACTGCAAGCTGGATACTCATTCCTGTGTCCTATACGACACCTTGGGATGGCTCAATTTACTTACAGGACCAATTCTGTACCATAGTCATAGGCAAAAAAGACACTTGGGCTACTTTGTTTGGGGCTGCAGTCCATCTTCAAATTCACAGATAATAAATACTCTACCAGAGGCATGGCACATAAGAAAAATTACTCACCATAGTAATGTTGTTTCTACTAATGGAGTCTTGCTGCATTCAGACATAATGCAGTTAGCCCCAGCATTTGAACTGCCCCAGAGAGGAAAGAGTTAACTCTATGCAGAAGCATAGAACGTTGAGCTCGAGCTCGATTTTCAAACCTCTCTCTGTGGTACTTCCCAGTGTAACCGTCAGATTCTTACGAGCAAACTAACTAATATACTATAGTATGGAAATTGTTCAAAATATAGCCAAAGGACTAAAGATTTCTTTTGGGCCCCAAAGACTCAAGTCAAGAACCCAAGAAGGAAAGGTAGTGACAATATTTAAGTAAAACACCAGAAAAATAATAACATCTACCCCACCCAAGAGGGAGGGTACAAGGTACACCCTGAGGTGCAACACTGTACCTGCCAGCCCACTTCCCAAAACCAGGTTCTGAGAGAGGAGGGGGGAGAGGTCTGAATACAGCAAGACTCCATTAGAAAAACATTACTATGGTGAGTAATTTTTCTTCAGACAACATGAAGTCTTGCTGTATTCAGACATAATCTGAACTACCAAGCAGTTCCCTATGGAGGAGGGAATGCAGAACCTACTTTGGGAAGAGGCTGTGCAGTACTGCTGTACCAAACCTAGCATCACTCCTAGCCTGGATGTCCAGGAGTAATGCTTGGTGAAAGTATGTACTGTTTTCCAGGTGGCTGCTTTACAGATCTCTAACAAAGGTATATCTCTGGCCGCAGCTAGAGAAGCAGCTGCCCCTAGTCGAGTGAGCCCTCAGACCTGAAGGGGCATCCTACCAAACTTGTCATAACAAAATTGTATACAAGAAACAATCCACCTGCCAATAATTCTCTTAGTGGCAGGCTTACCTTCCCACTTCACCATAAGTGAGAAACAATTGAAGACAGTCATTTCTATGTGCCTTAGTATGCTCAGTGTAGTAGCTGAGGGCCCTCTTAACATCCAGACTGTGTAACCTTCTTTCACCTAAAGAAGAATGGTCAGTGAAAACACAGAGAGAGATATAGACTGGTTCAGATGAAAATCTGATACCACTTTGAGCAAGAACCTCCTATTGGTTCTTAGGACCACTTTGTCCTATGGAAGGAGATGAAGTCAGGTTCCACTGACAGAGCCTGTAACCACTAATCCACCTGGCAGAAGTAATAGCTACCAGGAACACAGTTTTCCAGGTCAAGTACTTCATTGGCCCGAAGCCAGAGGTTCAAGGGTGGCTACATTAGCTGAGCTATGCAGACATTAAGATCCCAAGGCAGAGTGGGCTCCCTAAAGGGAGGGTTAATGCGAACCAGACCTTTGAAAACTTTCTGAAAACAGGATGAGATGCCAGGAAGAGCCCTTCCCTGCTGAGGAGAAATACAGAGACAGCTGCTAGATGAACCTTCAGAGTGGCAGGCCTAAGGCCTAAACCATTGAGATGAACTAGATAGTCTAAGGTTGTGAAAATGTCTGCAGAATCGGGCAGGATGCTCTTCTGAGAGCACAAATACTGAACCTTTTCTTTTGGAGTTGTAAGTTTTGCTAGTGGAAGGTTTCCTGGAGACCTTCAGAATATCCTGAACTCCCTGAGAAAGATGTAGAGCTGCATATTCTAACTCTTCAAGAGCCAGACCTTGAGATTGAGAGAGCAGATGGTGGGTACCAGATCTACCCGGGAGGAGGACAGGAGATTGTATGTCCTGGGCAGAAACAGGGGACGTGACACTGACAAGGACAGCAGTAGAGGATACCAAGGCTGTCTAGCCCAATCTGGAGCTACCAGTATCCCTGTGCAGAGTTGAGTCCTGATCTTGATCAGAACTCTGAACTGCAGAGGAAGGCATAGAAGAAACCTGCCCTTCAGTCAAAAGAAGAGCATCCTGAGGGAACCGTCCCCAGGACTGGAGGTCTGCAACAAACAGAGGAAGTTGATGATTGTCTGGTGCTGCAAAGAGATCTATCTCTGGAGTGCCCCACCTGGAGAAGATGACCTTCAGGATGTGAGGATCCTGGGACCTTTATGTGGTGTCCCTGTGAAATTCTGCTCAAAGCATCTGCTAATCGTTGTCCTTCCCTGGAAGGTGAACTACTGCCAGAGAAGTCTGAAGAGAATAGGCCAGAGACCACAGCTTCATGGCTTCTGTGCACAAGGCCGAGGACCGAGTGCCTCCCTGTGATGTACCACATTGTGGTGGTGTTGTCCATTCTGACTTGGACCACCTTGCCCTTGACTGAATCGAGAAGCTCTGCAAGGCTAGGAAAACTGCCCTGATTTCCAGGAGATTGATATGAAGGAGAGACTCCTGTGAGACCAGAGCCCTTGAGCTGTCAGGGCTCCCAGGTGGGCTCCCAACCCTAGAACAGAAACATCCATAGTTAGAACTACTGATGGACTTGAGGGAGAAATGGAACCCTTGTCTGAGGTTGTCCTGGTCCAGCCACCACTGGAGAGCTTGGACCAGAGTCTGAAGTCACTGGAATCAGTTTGTAAGTGAATCCTTCTTTGAGACCAAAAGACCTCAGATGAAACTGAATGTCCCTCATCTGGAACCTTGCTCCCTGCACCACCGCCATGGAAGCTGCCATGTGGCCCACGAGCTGGAGGAACTGTCTTGTTGGGTGGGAGACCTGAGGTCAAAGGAGGAAGCGAGATCCACTAGGGCATTTACCCTTGCCAGGGAAGGAAGGATTTTGCTTGTACAGTGTCCAACTCTATGCCTATAAAGGTGAGAAGTTGAACTGGTTCGAGTACAGACTTTGGAAGATTGAGAAGAAACCCCAGGGAGCTGAGTAGGTCCTGGGTAGTTTGAAGAACTGACTTGACCTGTAAAGGTGACTGACCCACTAAGAACCAGTCGTCCAGACACGGGAAGATGGTGATACCCTGTCTTCTGAGGTAAGCCACCACTACTGCAAGGCACTGTGAACACCCTTGGAGCTGATGTTAGGCTGAATAGCATGGCTCTGAATTGTAATGGTCTGAAGGCAACTCGAACCTGAGGTATTTTCTGTGGGAGCACCTGATAGGAATATGGAAGTAGGCATCCTTGAGGTTCAGAGATGCTAGCCAATCTCCTGGCCTTAGAGAGGGAAGGATTATTCCCAGAGTTACCATTTGAATTTGGGCTTTGAAATGTGTTTGTTCAAATACCTGAGTCTAGGATGGGTCGCCATTCCCTGTTTTCTTTGGGGTAAGAAAGTACCTGGAATACAGTCTTTTCCTTGTGCTGAGTAGAACCTTTCTCTATAGCTCTGAGAGCTAGAAGAGAGAAACCTCTGCCTCTAGGGCAAGGGTTTCTGAGACTGATGCAGGTGGAAAAGACTTGGCCCTCTTTTGGAAATTTTTGAAGCTGAGGGCCAGTTCCTGCTTACCTACTTCCAGGACCCACTTGTCTGAGGTCACAGACTTCCAGGCCTGGAAGTAGTAAGCCAGCCTGCCTACTGGAAATGGGGAGTTGACCGGGCTGACACATCAGGGTCTCTGCTTGGCAGAAGCCTTAGACTGAGAGGAGGAGGGAAGCCCTGCTCATCCCCCTCCTACCCCTCCCTCTGAAGAACCCCTGTGTGGGAAGGAGAGGAGGCCTGGGCTTAGTAAAAGGCCTTTGAAAGGCCTGCCCTGCCCCTAGACTGCTGCTTGTGTGAGTAGCCTGCCTTTCCTGGCCTGTGCACTCCTGTATGTGGTCCTGTATTCATCCATTTTCTTCATGTAAGCCTCTGTCTGCTCCCAAACAGAGAGTTACCTACTACAGGAAAATCCATGGCCTTAGTCTGGGTATCCTGTGAAAGGCTAGTACATCTGAGCCAAGCATGTCTTCTGAGAGATACAGATGTAGCCTTGACTCTAGATGCCACATCATTGGAGTCCACAACAGCGTGAAATTGCATTTGGATGCCTCAATTCCATCAGCAGCCACCACCTCCAGCTCCTTGGCTATCTGGGAGAGGCCTGTTTGGCCAGTTCAGAACTGTATCCCATCTGGATTCTGGTACCTGGCTGTGTGAGGCCTTATAAGTAGCCTGCTTGAGTCCCAAAGAGGATGCCAAATACTGTTTTTGGCCATGGCATCCACCTTCCTGGAGTCCTTGTCCAGGGGTGTGAAGCCAAAGGAATGTTAGCCCTGTCACAGGCTGCAGCCTGCACTACCAACATGGCTACAATGACTATAAAGGAACTCCATAGCGGAGCCTGATAGCGAATACCTCCTGTCCATTCTCTTATCCACAGGAGGTATTGAATTAGGAGTTGTAAAATTTTGTGTGTCTGTTTCCCAAGAATTTATGAAGAGGGATAGACAGCTTTTTGGACTCTGGGATGTCCATCATGTCCACAAAATCAGGCTCTTCATCCTCCTCTGCGGCTTCAACCAAGGAAACTGCAGGGTTTGTGCCACCTTTTGTAGAACAAAAGTGTGAAGGTGACTCAGAGAGCCTGGGAGGAGGGACACCTGAGGCCTGTCTGGGGAGATGTCGGTTCAATGGGCACATCCAGACCCCCTCATCATCATCATCATCGCCATCCTAACCGGAATAGTCTTCGTCTCCCTCCCACTCCTCATAATAAGCATCTGGGTCATAATCCGGAGAGATGGATCAACCAAACTGGCGGTACGGTTCGGACAGAACCGGTCTAGCGGCTGAGGAAGGGCGCTTGAGGAGCCCTCAACAGAGCGGACCTCCCCCGCTCAGGCGCTGCCGACGCGGCAGGAAGGGCGCTTCGGAGCCCTCAACAGGCGGACCCCCACGCTCAGGCGCTGCCGACGCGGCAGGAAGGGCGCTTCCGGGAGCCCTCAGCAGGCGGACCCCCACGGTCAGGCGCTGCCGACCGCAGCAGGAAGGGCGCTTTGAGAACCCTCAACAGATGGACCCCCCACGCTCAGGCGTTGCCGACGGCGGCAGAGAAGGGCGCTTTGGGGAGCCCTCAACAGACGGACCGCCCCCACGCTCAGGCGCTGCCGACCGCGGCAGGGAAGGGCGCTTCGGGAGCCCTCAACAGGCGGACCCCCACGCTCAGGCGCTGCCGACCGTGGCAGGGAAGGACGCTTTGGGAGCCCTCAACAGGTAATAAGCCAGGCGGCGATCGGAAGCGGAAGGACTCATTTGCTAGCTTCTCCACCCACAGACCACTGATTGTTTGCAGCGGACAGCTGCTGTGGGGTGCTACCTGGTTAACTGGACTTGGACTTGGGTGGGGTTGGGTGGTGAAACTAAAGGAGTGTGGCGTCTTTGTGCGCTATTGTGAGCTACTATTCAGCTTCTCCTGCTAATTAATTTAAATGTGCTGTTCTGTGCTATGCCATAAGGCGCCAGAGGTGCCTGCTGGCCTGTGTTTAAGCTGAGATTACTAGGTAAAGTCTGATTAATTCAACCCTAGGCACTCAGCATACAGGTTAGATGAAGTAGATGCTGTATGACCATAGCTTAGTCTGTTAAATGTTTAAAGGCAGCCTTCTTTATGTTTGACTAAGCGTTGCTTTGGGGCTGAGTCATGCATGATCTGAAACTGTAGTGCTGTTGTTTAAATCCTCCCTCTGCATACTAATTTCCCCTGCCTCCTACATTTTTCAGATGGACCCCCCACGCTCAGAGCGCTGCCGACCGCAGCAGGGAAGGGCGCTTCGGAGCCCTCAACAGGTAATAAGTCAGGCGGCGATCGGAAATGGAAGGACTCATTGCTAGCTTCTCCACCCACAGACCACTGATTGTTTGCAGCGGACAGCTGCTGTGGGTGCTAGCCGGCGGCGCTCTGGCGTCATCTGCCCGCCCGCCCCAGCCACCCACCACCCAGGGGCGGCTGTATCTTTATTGGCTTCGGTTGCTGGCGTCACTTCCTGTGGTACCAGAACCTAAGTCCCCACTTTCTCATTAGCAGGTTATACCTGCTGACCACCAGGGGCACTGGTCCCCTATAACCACCCTGTGTGAGTGCAAACCTATCTGATCCCAGATAGACTCTCCTGCCTTATCTCATCCTGCCACCAACTATAATTACTCTCACTACTCCCCTAGCCTGTAGAGAAAGAGGAAAAAAATGCCCATCACTCTGCATCCTGCACTCTCCCTCCTTCTTATAATCATTGCGTACCTTTGGGTACTATAGCCCCGCACTCATGCTGCCCCTATGCCCCTAATGATCTGCCTACAATCCACCCCTCTTCCCCTGTGTCACCTCCTTGTTACTTGCACTCACCCTGCAGCTGCAGGCCCATCTCCCTACATATTGTCACCCTCTCTCTTACCCCACTGCCCCCATACATCTCATCGTGCTTACCTCCTGCCTGTTCCAATCTGCCTATCCCTCGCTATCTCTCAGCCCTCATTACCCCCCCTCTAGTCAGTGAAAACTATCCTGGTATCCACGCACTCCCAAGAGCAGCCCTCCTCCTCCTGCTCCTGTCAGGCAATGTCCACCCCAATCCTGGGCCTGGCAGCATTGATACTCCCTGAAATCTTCTGGGCTGTGTTGCATCTATGAACATCTGTATCCTCCTGAAAAACTGGACTTACTACACTGCTGGTGATGCTTCAATAAACCTGATGTTGTTGCCCTGGTTGAAACCTGGCTGTCTCCTCCACTCCCAACTCTCGTGTCTCTCTCCCGGCTACTCTCCACCGTTTGGACCGTGTCGGAAGGAGAGGTGGGGTTATGCCTTCTATTTGAAGGATTCTCTCCACGGGTCTGCCACTCCCCTGCCTGACCTCGACCATAAGGCCCAGGCCCTCACACTAAAGCTGTCCCCTGACCCTTCTAGAGGCCCTTTATTCCTGACTGCAGCCTACATACCCCCTAGGAACCAATCCCCTGGCTCTGGGCCCTGCACTTGACTACCTTACCTCATACCCAACCCCTCAGACCAAATCTTGGTAGGTGATTTGAATATAAACTGGCTTTGCCCGTCATCCTCCTCCCACCGTGAGGCTTTGATTCTATTGACCTAACTCAACTGGTCATGCAGCCTACTAGATTCAACCCCAGCAGGGGTACAAGCACCCTCCTGGATGTGGTCCTCACCAACAGGCAAGCCAGCGTCCATAACATAAAATCCTCCTGACTGCCTCAGTGACCACTCCCTGTTCTCTTCAACTGGGAAACCCCTCGGCCTTCTTCTCGCGGTCAAAACCACCTCTCGGAGGTGGCTTAGACCAGGGGACTCAAAGGCCTTAAGCACCTTCTTGCTCATACTGATTGGTCCCTCTGGCAAGCGCAACTAACATTGACTGGGCCCTGGCCTTTTGTGAACACCTTCAACTCTGCCTCGACATGCTTTGCCCCACTAACTGCTAGGAGGACCAAAGTGAGACATACCCTTGGATCACCCTGCCCTGCTATGGCAACTAAAGCAGCGAGACAACCTTTGGCACCTTGCTGTTGCTACTGGCGATCCAGCTGACAGACAGTCTTATGCTCGCCGCCAACCAGTGCACCTGGGCCATCCATCAAAGCAAAGGCAGAATACTACCAAGCCTCTCTTACCTCCTCTTGGGGAACCCCAGGTGCTTCTGGGACAACATCAAGCTACTGAATGGCAACTCCCAGTCCCCCTCTCCCTCACTTCTCACAACATTAATGGTGCTGACTCCTCTGATCCTGCCCTCATTGCCACTCACCTCAATAACTCCTTTACTGACCTTAGCTCAGTACTCCTGGTAACTTTTTCAGTCCGCTACCTCCTTCTGCTCCACTACCCATCTTCGCCCCCCTTCCACCTGCATCGTGTCACCATACAAGAAACCAGGCCATACCTGCTAAGAGCCCTAAAGGTAACACCCTCGGTAATGACTCACTTGATCCCTGCCTGTTCGTCAGGTCCTGGATCAGGTCCTCTCACCTATCACATGCATCTTCAACAAATCACTATGTCTCGGACAATTCCATGCTGCCTGGAAGGTTGCCACAGTTACCCTGTCCACAAAGGTGGTGACAGGACTCTTCGGGCAACTACCTGCCCATCTCGATCCTCTCCCCTCTCTAAGGCTTTGGAAAAATTGTGGCTTCCCAAGTCTCTGACTACCTTCATAAGTACAAAGTTCTCTGCCCTGAACAACATGGGTTCAGAGCAGGTCATAGTACCAATACAGCTCTCCTGGAATTTTCCTACTTCCTCCATGCCTCCTTGGACTCTGGTGCCCTGGCTGGTGCCATATTCATTGACTTGTCTAAAGCCTTTGATACCGTTGCATCCTCTCCTGCTCTACACCCTCGACCAAATAGGCTTTGCCTCTGGACCTGTTCCTGGTGCACCAGCTATCTCTCAGCCCGCTCCCAGCGTGTGAGAAAGTCAGCGGTACTCTCTCAGAAACCTGCCCTATTAAGCTCTGGAGTGCCAGGAGCTCAATTCTTGGACCCCTACTATTCTCCTCTTTCTCAACTCCCTACCCAGCAGTTGTGCGGGTAAGATTCTTCTCTATCACGGATGATGCTGTCCTCTTTGCCTCTCACAATGACCCATGCTGCTACAGAACTCCCTCCAACTAGCTTTTGACTCTGCAGTGACCTGGTTCACTGAGCACCGACTTGTTATCAACCTAAAGAAACAAAAGCGATGCTCTTCTCCCACCCCAAAATAAGCATAGTAAGTTCCCCTATCCATCCACTCCACACCCAACAACTTCATTGACCCTGTTCAGTCCTATAAATATCTTGGAATAACCTTTGACCCTGCACTTTCTTTCCATGGACATATATCTACCCTAAATTCTGCCGCCAACTCGGCTAGGCATTCTCTACCGGCACAGAAATGCCTCCCTCCTGATGCCCTCCACCTGGCTGTCACCTCCTCTGTCATATCCCTCATTGACTATGGCCTTCCAGTCTATGGTTCAGCAGACCAGACTGCCCTCAACAAGGTTCGCCTTACACTCAACAAGGCCTGTAGACTTATCACGGTGCCTCAGACTCACTCACACATGTGAGCTGTATACCCTAGCTACCCTACTCAACCTGGATGAGCATCTCATGTATCAGACCTGCCAGCTCACATTTAAAGCCCTGCAGAGCCTATCCCCATAGGCCTATCAACACAATTCACAGATCTGTACCGGCCCTATACACCCGCCCAGCTCCTCAAGAGCAACCTAGTCATTCCATGAGCGGACCTCTCAAGGGCAGAGGGCGTTCCCCTACCATGCACCCTACTGGTATAACTCCCTTCCTGCCAGTGTCTCAAACTCACCAACCTTAGCTTGCTTTAAGCCCAGGCTCAGAAATTTCCTACTTGCCTCACCATAATGTAACTGCCGCTAACCTAAAAAAAAAAATGCTCACGCACTGCTGACAATGCTCACTGGTGGCTCCCACCACCCCTTCCCTCCCTTATTAATCCTCCTCCCTGTCACTCTCCCTGCTTCCTCTACCTGCACCCCCCCAACCCCTGTTGCACCCTAGGCTATTCTGCTCATGGGTTATGAGTTCTACTGTAACAAAGTGTAACTGAATTGTATCTTTTGTGTAATTGCTGTTGTCCCTTGTACTATTGTTCTTATGTCCTCTGTGTGACGAGGTACGTTGTAAATGAGCCTCTGGCTCAAAGGTTTCTAAACTGATGTTTAAATAAATAAATAAATAAATAGCGATTGGAAAATACTAATCACTTTGGCTATTTCGTCCACGGTTGGAGAGTGGGATACAGGATCTGAACCGGCAGACTTGCGCTTTTCTTTGATGGAACCCGACTCCTCAGGGTCGGCTCTCCTTTACTTAGGAGGTATCGCCTAGATCAGTAGGCACCTCCTCCGGTTTAACCACAACCGAACCAGGCTGGCCATCCAGATCTATGGACTTCTCGGCCTCCTTTCCCTCAGTCTACTCAGTCTTTTATCTAGAGTAGATTTAGGAAAGTTTTACAGATTGGCAGTCTGACCTGGGGTGGTCAAACCCCAGACAATAAACAGAGATGAGGTGGGGGTCGGCCTTATCAAAGGCCTCCCCACACTCAGTACAGTGTTGAAACCCAGTGGGACTGGTTTTCTTCTTGGGTTTCTCAGACATGGCCAACCTAACAAATTACCCTGTTGCAGCTTTCAAGCCAGGTAATATAACAACTGATCGGTTACAAACCGTGTCATGGGCTTTTAAAAGAACCAGCAAAAGGCCTGGTTCTTTTGAAACCAATCAGTACCAGAACACCACACTAATCCCAGAAAAAATTTAATTAAATTTAACAAAGTCAGTTCAAACCGGACCGACGAGGACGAAACCGAAGAAAAGACAATTTCCACTTTTCACCAAAATAAAACACAGTCACTACCTATCTACACACTACCTGTACCGTAGAACAGGCTGGAAATCTGAAAATAACAAAAACATATGCGGTATAAACGAGGCGCTTTACTTTACGGAACCAAGCAGAGGAAATCTCCGAGAGCAACTTCACTGTTAGGCGGAGTAAAAGTCTGACTTTACACTGGGAAGTACCACAGACAGAGGTTTGAAAACCGAGCTCGAGCTCCACATTCTATGCTTCTGCATAGAGTTAACTCTTTCCTCTCCGGGGCAGTTCAAGTGGTGGGGCTAACTGCATTAGGTCTGAATACAGCAAGACTTCATGTTGTTTGAAAGTAACTCTGTAGAGGCTGTGAGAGTAAGTAGACTTGAAAGATTTTCTTAGCTGGTAGTGCTTGGAGGTGCAGTGAGGGGCAGACACAGGGCTGATACACTCGTGAGAGTTGGGTGTGAGGCCTAATCCCACCTCCCCACCCCTCCCTCCCCAGAGCTCGGCTCATTTATAGGAACACCTACCCTGCAATTGGAGGAAAAGGCTTCAGGTGCAGCTCATGTAGTTCTAGCCACTGGGGGTTGGGTTTAAAGGCTGGGAGAGAGGAGCTTAGGGAGTTGTACACTTCTCCTATAAGTTTACTGTGTAGTACTGCACCTAGTAGCAGGGGTTCCTGTTTACTGTGGGACTGTATATAGGATTAGTGGGTGACCTGATTGGTGGGTAGGGGTGTATCTTGGACTAGTGGGAACCTGGTGGTTTACCCAAGGAAACCTACTGGGGGATAGGAACACACGTCATCAGGGCCGGCATCTTTGGGAGGGTGGTGGGGTGCACAGGGTGTGGATGCGGCCATGATACTGGACTGGGCTTGAAGTTTGGTGGTTGCCCAGTGTGTTACCAGCTGGCACAACAGGGAGGAGGTTGAGGGTTTGAGGAGACGGCGGGAGGGGAGGTATGGTTGGGGAATAGGGCAGGGCTCTCTCACGAGGTTGCACCAAGCACTAGGGGTGGGGGCATAGGAAAAGTGCAGGAGAGTACTCTGGGATCACATAGGGACCCTGACAGAGGGCCCAAAGGAGGACACTACCAAAGGAGCAGGCAGGTATCTGGGGACCCTCACAGTGGGGAGGCCAAGGGAGGACATTCTCAGGGAAGTAGGCAGATGGCTGTGGCTGGACAGAAGGAAGCAAGGGGGAGGTGGATCAGACCTTAAGCTCAGTAACCGCTTCAATTCTCTTCTTCTGCTTGAGGATGAGGGGGTGATGTAGCCATGACAGGGCAGTTAGAGATGGAAGGAGTGGGAGTGGGAGCAGAAGGCAGGGGCCAGACAGCAGGAAAAACAGGGGATCTTAGAACATGGGAAAATGGGGGAGCGGGGATCAGAGCAGGAGGAGGAGGAGGGTAGAGGGAGGAAAGTGCAAGGAGAAGGACCAGTTGGGAGGAAAGGGCAAGGAGAGGACCAGAGTACAAGGAGGATACAGTAAAGAGAGCTGTGGGTTTGGGCCAGGGGCACAACAGGCAAGGAGGGTCTGAATGGAGACAGGAAGGAAGGGAGGATGAGCTAGGCAAGTTTAGCAGATGGGGGAAAAGGACCAGTCGTGAGCAGTGATGGGGTAGCGGGGTACAGAAGAAGGATACTCGGGAGGAGGAGGCATAGGATCGGAAGGAGGGTGGCCAGGAGGTAAATAAGGAGGGGCGGCAGGTGGCATCCAGATAGGAGAGGAGCAAGGAGCTGGCTTGGGGAGGGCTGGTAGAAAGGATGAGGGACATGGAAGTGGGAAATGGAGGAAAAGGGCCGTCAGAGTGCTCCTGTTGGGTGATTCCATGATCAGGGGTATCAAATGGGATAGGGAGGGAAGCCTGCCAGTTAGAACAAAATGCTTCCCTGGACTAACGGTGCACAGGGCCAAGCATGAGGTATATCAGCTGGCAAAGGATTGTGGAGGTTCCCAGACATACTGGTCCACCTGGGTACCAATGACATTGAGGGAAATAGTGAGCTAGAGATACAGGCAAGGTTCAGGGAGCTTTCCAGGGTCTGTCATGACATAGAATGTCGATTCCTTCTCAGAAATCCTGCGAGTGCTAAGGGCTAGTGGGGAACACAAGAGCAAGATAAGGAGATAAACCAGTGGCTAAGGGGTGGTGTGAGGCCAGAGGGTATGGGTTGATGGGGGATTGGGGGAGACCTGGGAGGATAAGGGGCTATATGCTGAGATAGGCTCCATCTCAGTTTTGAGGAGGAAATCCTTAAGTTGAAAATAGAGGGGTTCGTTGGTGAAAGATGGGGTTTAATCTTGTGAAGGGGAGGGATGGGAGAAAAGGCTGTCGGGGGGTCCAATAAAGGAGGGACTCTGTCTCCATCCCTGGGGAGCTGGAGGAATGTGGGAAAAGGCTGACTGATAAGGTGCTGACTGGGGAAGATGGAATCCCCATGGGAGCAGCAGCAGGGAAATGAGAAGTATCAGGAAAGGGTGGAAGGTAGTCCTGCTAAATGCCAGAACTTGGACAATAAAATGCCTCAGCTCCAGGCGATGCTAACTGAGGAGAGGTGGATGTGGCAGCAGTCACTAAGACCTGGGCCACCTGAGGAGCACGATTGGGACCTGAACCTGGAGGGTTACACCATGTTCAGGAAGGACGGGGAAGGGAAGGGGACGAGGAGCAATAATAGTCAAAACTGCATTGCCATAGGAGGTGGAGGAGGTGGAGGGAACTGTGGAGGCACTTTGGGTCACCTTGATAACAAGGGAGGGCAAGAGAGTAAAAATAGGAGTGGTGTATAGACCCCTGCCTGGCGGAGGAGCTGGAGGAGAGTCTGATGGCAGATGTTGGGAGACATTGCAGTTTGGGCAGGGGATGGGTGGTGGTGTTGGGGACTTAAACATGCCAGGAACAGACTGGGAGACTATGACATCCTTGGTGGCCAGGAACAGAGGTTGTTGGATGTCTTTCAGGACGCATTCCTAACTCAGCAGGTGGGGGAACCCACCAGGGAGTGCGGATACTGGATGTGGTCCTGGCAGACAGTAACCAGACTGGGGTCTGGAGGTAAGGGACCCATTGGCGGGAGCAACCATGCCATGGTCTGGTTCTGCCTGGACCTAGGAGGTGTAAAGGCTGCACAGAGACGAGGTAACTGACTTCAGGAAGGCGGATTTCAAGGAAATGGGAAGGATCCTTAAGAAGCATTTGGATGGGATTGGGCCAGACATGGATACTGACAGTAGGTGGGAAATCATCAGGAGGGAGGTGCAGGATGCTACCAGCACCTGTGCAAGAGTAAGATGAAAATCGGTAGGGCCCGTAAACCCTGCTGGTGGACCAGGGAGGTTCAGGAGGTGGTGAAGGGAAAGAAGGTGGCTTATAGGCATTTCAAGTGCTCAAGGAGAAAGGGATGAGGGAGTATGAGCTGATGGCCAGAAGGGCCACTAGAGTGGTGAGGGTGGCTAAGGCAAGGATGGAGCAGGACCTGACCAGGGAAGTGGGAGAGGGAACAAGGGGTTCTTTAGAAACATTGGGGAAAAACAAAGGGTGAAGGGGCAGATTAGCAGGAATAAAACAGGGAAGGGATGGGCACAAGATCTGGGGTGCAGGCTGAGGTACTAAATGAGTACTTTGTCTCAGTTTTCACCAAGGAAATGGGGGCTGCATCATACATGGGAAGAGATGGTGAAACTGAGGGGTGGACCCTTACCGATCAGCGGGTCTGGGGGGCCATCACTGGCAGGAGGTGGGAAGGCAAAGCAGGGGGAGGTGTGGAGGTGGAAATCATGGCAGAGAGAGTGAGGAAGCCCTCAGGTCCCTTAAGATAGAGAAATCACGGGGCCATATAAATTACATCCCAGAGTGCTGAAGGAACTGGCGGATGTCCTGGCAAAACCCTGGCGGAGCTTTTCAGCATCTCTCTGAGGACAGGGTGGGTGCTCCAGGACTGGAAGGTGGCACATATAGTGCCTATCCACAAGGGGATCAAGGGGCTGGCAGGGAACTACAGGCCCATCAGCCTGACATCGGTGGTGGGCAAGGTGCTGGAGGGCATTGTCAGGAGAGGCTGGGGGACCTGGAAAAGTCGGGGTGCATGGACGATAGACAACATGGATTCATCCCAGGAAATTGTGTCAGACAAACTTTGTGAAGTTCCATGACTGGGTGATGAGTGCCTTGGACCTGGTTAGACTGGTGAATGTCCTCTTTCTTGACTTCAGCAAGGCGTTTGACTCTTTTCCTCATGGGGGCCTGTTGGATAAGCAGGGAGAAATGGGGTGGGGAACCAGATGATCAGATGGATAGGAAATTGGCTCCAGGACTGGACCCAGAGGGTCGTGGTTGGTGGGATAGTCTCATCCCTAGGAAGGTTATTAGTGGGGTCCCTCAGGGATCGGTCCTTGGGCCCCTCCTGTTCCAGCTCTCGTCTCTGACATAAGGAGCGGTATCAGGAGTGAGATGAGTCTCTTTGGGATGACTCAAACCTGGGAGTGGTGGTGGATGGGGAGGAGGGAAGGGTGGCCCTACAGGGGACCTGGAGGCTCTGGACAGGTGGTCTAGAAAGTGGAAGCTGAGGTTCAATGCAGGGAAATACAGGTACTGCACCTGGGAGCCAGAAACCGGGCCAAGTGTACACCCTGGGAGAATGCTACAAGTCTCAATGGTTGAGAGGGACCTGGTTGGTGGTGGATGTCAAGATGAATAACTCTGAGACTTGTAGAAGGGCAGTGGCCAAGGCCAACAGGATGCTGGGATGCATCGCTGGGAGGATCACTTCCAGAAGGAGGAAGTGATACTCCCTCTGTATAACTGCTTGGTGAGGCCGCACCTTGAGTACTGCAGTGCAGTTTTGGAGCCACACTTAAGAGGACATTGAACTCCTGGAGGGTCCAGAGGAGGCAACCAACATGATCTGGGGCTTGGGGACAGGACCTATGAGGAGAGCTCGAAGAGCTAAATATGTACACACTGGAAGAGAAGGGACTGGGGGACATGATGAGGTCTTCAGGTACATGAAGTGGGTAAATAGGAGAGGAGCAGTCAGGGTGCTCGAAGGATGAGGGGCAACTAGAGGCATGGGTGGAAGCTGGGGGAGATTCAGGGAGAAAGGGGGTGGTGCTGCTTCACTGAGAGGGTGGTGGAGCCATGGAATGCACTGCCCAGAGGACTGGTAGAGGCAGAGATGGTGGAGGGACTCAAAGGGGTGGGACAGGTACAGAGGAAGGGTTCTGGAAGCAAAGTACTGTGCAGTGAGAATATCCGGGACTGGGAAGGGAGAAGCCAGAGAGGGTGAGGGAGGCAACAGGGTCAGCTCCCAGGGTGGGGCAGATCAAACAAGCAGACACGAATGACCATTAGGCCTATTCTGCTGGCATTTTAGTATGTTAGTATATTAGTATGTCTTTGCCACTCAGAAATCTTCACTGGGTCAGAACTCATTCTGCTTTAGATTTGCCAAATCCTGGAATGCCTTTATGGACTTAATGGGGTGAGACTCTATCTCATCCTTTAAAAATCATTAATCGATGTGCTTACTGCTTCCAGTACTGAAATAGTCCCTGACACCTTTGGAAAAACACTGAGCAATGTAAGATTTTGACACTATTCCATTTATAGTTTTTAATAATTTCTGTAATTCTCATTTCCTTTTCTTTATTACTAAAGACAGCTGTATTAAAGCAAGATCACTGTCCCCTAGACTTTACCTGCTCTGACTCCTCGACTACACCTGACATCATAACCCCATTAATGACATCATAATTATCTCCATAGAAACAAACAGTGGTGCCATAAATAGAATTATGATGTCAGTTGTAGACAAGCAGCCAAGAGCAGAGAGGGCAGAGATTCGAGTTTTCATGCAATTTACCTTAGTAATAAAGAAATGAGCGTGAATTACAGTAGCTAAATAAAATATAAGCAGAACTGTGTTTATATATTACATTTTAAAATGTTGGCCCAATGGCGTTGGAAGCTCTTTAACTGCTTCTGATGTCTTATGACAATATATACCTTTTACTACGTTGAATATCTTACTACCTGTAATTTAATTCTTTGAACTGTGTATACACATATAACCTATGCAGGTATAACCTATATAAGTAAGTATTGTACATTTGTATGTATGACTTTAGATCCTTACAAAACAGGCCCTTGCCTGAAGGATTTTTTTGTGTAATAAAACTAAACTACTGTCTTGGAGGTGTCAATAAGTGTCTTACATTGTGTTTTCGAGTCCCATGCCTCTGTAAGTTTGCCTTGTCCTGGTTTGTTCTCCTCATTCCTCTCAGAAAGATACCCTCCAGCTCTATCTCTGGTGGGAAACTGAGGAGTGATGGGCTGCCCGTGTTTTATAGGCATTAGTGTCGTACATCATCATGGGTGGCCCTGAAGAGCAAACATTTGAGTAGACCTGATGCTGGCAGCTTACAGTTCCAAAGGTGTGACCCAGTGGAGGAGATTCTCTCAAAGATCTGCTGTTACTGTAGTAACTGTTCTTTACTACTACAGTTACTAATTACTTCATAATATACTGGGTTGCATTTTACCCCCACAGGAAAAGCCAGTTGTAATTTGCTGTTATAACCAACTGGTTATAACGGTGAACACATGCTGCTTTTCCTATGAGAGAACCACGAGCCAGAGTATGGCTCATGCTACACTGTCTTCTAATAGGCACCAAAAGCTATTATTTTATGTAATTGCCAAGGTGAAAAAATGCAGCTCCAGCAACTATATAAAATAAAACATAGGGTTGTGTGTAAAACTCAAATTTTATACACACCCTGGTGTTAGATGCTTAAATAAACCCTAGAGCTTCACTCTTGAGGTTTATGTAGCATCCAACACCTTAAAGTGTAAAATTTACTAAATACACCACCCATGTATTGTGTATATTTATATAAAAGTGATAAGCAACTGTAATTTTTTCAAATATTTGAGCGTAACTAGTAACTGATTGATTGATTAAAAGTTTATTTTTCACAGGAAATTCATTTGTTAGGACAAAGTCCCATTTACAACAAAGTCCTGCAACTTGTTACTTTTTAAAAGTGTTTGTATGCAGATGATGCAGTAATCTTCACTTGCCACACTGACCCCACCTCCCTTCAGTCTCAACTAGAGAAAAGATTCACAGAAGTGGAAGACTGGTTTTGCTCACATAAACTCATCCTTAACCACAAAAACTAAAACAATGTTGTTCCATTGAACCCACAACAAGTACAAGAATCATGAGCTCATAATTAACCATGAAGTCGCCCTTGAGCAGGTGGATATGCTTAAATATCTGGGCCTGACCCTTGACTGCTCCTTTCATATTCCAAACACATTGACAATATCGCTAAAACTGTGAACTCCTGCATGGGGCTACTATACAAGCATAAACATTGCCTAACAGCTGAAGCCTTGAACCTCGCTATCCAGAGCTCTGTTATCTCAACTATTGACTAGGGACTTGTTATCCATAGATTCGCTACTGATACTGCATTCCAGCGCATAGCTGTAGTCCTAATAAGGCATGTAGACTCCTTATTTCAGTTGCCTGCCTTTCTCACACAGGTGGCATTTATGAGCAGGCTAACTGGCTCCAGCTATCCGGCAGGAAGTACCAGACCTGCATCCTAGCTAAGAAGATATCACTGGGCCTTATGCCCCTGGAGTCAATCAGTATTGACCCCGAGTGTGTCCGCCACATAACTAGAAGACTGGACAGTCTAACCTTTACAATACCTCGCTGCCAGACCTCTCAAGCTCAGTGTTCTTACCTTGTCAGAGCCTCCACCTGGTTCAACTTGCTACCTACAGAAATCTCCAACATTGCCACGGATTGGTGCTTTTAAGAGTAAACTACGTCAACACCTCATGGCTAGTGCCTTCTGTGATTGCTTCTTATAATCCCCTCCAGGCACACTACCCTCAAGCATCCCTCCTCACTGCCTCAGCTCCTCCTCCTCCTCCTCTCCTACCCGCCCATTACTGGGTATAGGATGAATCTGCCTCCTCTTCCTTTTCATCCCCCATCTACCACATACCCAACACAATGCCCTCCGTATTTCTCTCCTCTCTCTCTCTGTCTTTCTCTCCCATACCACCCCTCGCACCACTCCTCTTTCTCTTTCCCACTAACCCATTCCTAACAAAGCTTCATTGAGCTGCCTAAGACTTGTACTGAATAATTAACTCACAGCACCATTCCTTGACAATGCCTTTGGCTACTATTATTGTAACCTTACTTGTCTTTTTATTTGGGGCGGGTAAGTTTCATTGTAATGATCATGTTATGTTTTGTACCTTATTGTCCTTATTGCCTTGATGTGGCACCTTTGTAAAGAGCCCTTGGCTCAAAGGTGTCATCTGAAATACAAATAAATAAATAAAAGTAACTTATCCACCACTGGAGATGGAAGAACCATAAACAGAATAAAACAATCAATACATGATATAATGCTAGCTCCGCCTACTTGGGCTGTGTGGCTGGGTGTTTGTGTTTGTCTCTGTCAATAGTTTAGTTCTGTGGATTTTCATGTGTTTTGGCTTGGAGGAACTAGACCATTCTTGGATATTTGATCTATGAAAGTTTCCTGGACTAAGAAACTGGAAAACATCACCGCAGATATTGGGATTCTCATTATAAATCAACTTTTTGGCAGTCATCACAATCAAAGTAAGTACAGCTAAGAAATTCTACAAACTCTGACCTGGGAAGTGCAAACTGAATCCACATTTCTGTCTACCTTGTTGCTAAAGGGAACTGCATGTCTTTGAGAACCATTCACAGAACTATTTAAACAAAGGAAGACACTGACAAAGGGGTTTAACTTCTGCATATGCTCCAGGCCAGTGTTCCAGGAATTTAACACATCCTTTGTCTTGTTACCATAGATCAAACAGTTTACTGGTCATTTTCTTGTGGATTTAATTATTTTACATCATTTGGCAATGGGGCAAATTCTCCCCTGGAGGCACACCACCAAAATTGATCTGTCCTGCTCATGTGTGAGCCTTGGGTTTACCATGTAAACCTCCTCCTGTCTTTTCTATCTCTCTCCATTTGTTATCCACTGTGTCAACTTCCTCTCTCCTCCTACCCCACGAACCCCCACTGTAAGCATCTTGACATCCTACCTTCATTATGGAACCATGGCAAATATCCTTCATTTCTATCTGAGTAACTCCCATTACTAAGGACTGGGTGCAACGATCACTCTGACTGGAAAAAAAATCATATTTGAGCACCTGTCGCTAGCAAACCTCCTTTGTTGGGACCCTAGGCGACTGCACTTTATCCAAACTTGCAGCATGCAGAGGAAAGACGTTACATGGTATGAGCTACGGAGATATCCCTCAAACTGCTGCTCCTCCTACTTCTCATGTCTGGTGGGATCCACCCAAACCCTAGCCCTGGCTCAAACATTAAGATAAAGCCTGCAAAACTGAAAACGGGCTATCCATTGTTACCCTAAATATCTGCAGCCGCCTTCCTAAGCTGGCATCTCTTCAAGCCTTTATTGGACAACATAATCCTGACATACTTGTAATTGTTGAGACCTGGCTAACACCTAGCACTCCAGATCATGCAATCTCACTCCAAGGCTACAACCTCTTCAGACTTGACGGGTGAAAAGAAAAGGGGGCGGATGTGTTATCTATATAAAGGACTACCTCTCATGCCACCTTGCCAGTTTCTCCCCAGAAAACACCCTATTACAACTTCTCCTGTCAAGCTTCTCCTTGGTGCCCATAACAAAGTGCTTACCATGGCTGCAGTCTATATCCCCTAAAGACCCACAGAGCGGGCTCCAGTCTATCCTTGAATTTGCAAGATTACAACCTCCTGACTCTGAGCTCCTCCTTCTCAGTGATTTCAATATAAATTGGCTTGCCTCAGATATCGGACCCAACAGGGATACTATTCTAGCAATCAACCAACACAGATGGTCAACTCCCTACTAGAAAAACTACAAGACTGGAACCAGCACTCTCATTGACTGGATTCTTACTAATCGCCGGATCAGATAAAACACCACCGTTCTCTCCGACTCCCTCAGTGACCACTCCTGTGATCTGTATCTGGACAAATAAATTCCACAAACCACCTCCTAAAACCATCCTAAATCGAATGCTGCTGCGGAAACTTGCTAAGCTAAACACCTGCCTCCTACAACAAGACTGGTCCCCTATCTACATCGCTGGATGTGGGCGCTGCCCTAGACTTCTTCATTAAAACTTTCAACACTGCCTCACACCTATGCACCTTTCAAAATGTAAAATCAAAGCCCTCTTTAATCCCTGGCTAACAGACAAACTACTGGCTCAGCTTAAAGCACGTGACCATCTTTGAGCTATAGCCAGGGCCACAGCTCCATAACAGACTCACTTAACTATAAACAGGTGCTAACCTATGCACTTCACAAATCAGGAGGGTGGAGGAGAAGGAAAAAATACTCACCTTAGTAATTATGTTTCTTCTAATGGAGTCTTGCTGTATTCTGACTATTGGAGTTAGCCCCAGCACTCAAACTGCACCGGAGAAGAGGTTAATTTTCTATGCAGAGCATAGAACATTGAGCTCGAGCTCGGTTCAGACCTCTGTCTGCTACACTTAGAAGCACAACCATCAGATTCTTACGAGTTAATACTAACCAACTACTATGTGGAAATGTAAAATTCTTACTAGCCAAATGGCAACCAAATATTTTGGATCCCCAAAGACTCAAGTCAAGAAATCCAAAATCAAAACCAGGTAGTGAACAAATTAATATAACCCCTCCTTCTCTAAAGAAGGAGGGTGCCCAAATGCACCCTGGGGTGCAATGGTGCACCGCCAGCCACTTTCCAAAAACAGGTTCTGAGAGGGAGGCAGGGAGAGAGGTCAGAATACAGCAAGACTCCATTAGAAGAAACATAATTACTAAAGAGTAATTTTTTCTTGCTGTGTTCTGACTATTGCAGAATACCAAGCAGTACTTCCATGGAGGAGGAATTGAACCTACCTTGGGAATAGGCTCTGCAGTACTGCTGTACCAAACCGAGCATCACTCCTAGCCTGGATGTCCAGGGAGTAATGTTTGGTAAATGTATGAACTGTTTTCCAGGTGGCTGCTTTACATGTCTCTAACAAAGGAATATCCTTGCCATAACCAGGGAAGCAGCTGTACCTCTAGTCGAATGAGCCTCAGACCTGAGGGAGGTATTTGCCTAGCTTCTCATAGCAGAATTGAATACAAGAGACAATCCACCTGGCAATAGTTCTCTTAGTGGCAGGTTTGCCTCCCCACTTCCTCATAAGTGAGGAACAACTGGAGGAGTCAAACCTGTGAGCCTTAGATCGCTCACTGTAGTAACTAAGGGTCTTTTAACATCAAACTGTGTAAACTTCTTTCTCCTGAAGAAGAATGATCAGTGAAAGAACACAGGGAGACATAGATTGGTTCAGATGAAAATCTGAAACCACTTGAGTAAAACCTCCTGTTAGTTCTAAGGCCCACCTTATCTCTATGGAATGAGATAAAATCAGGCTCCACTGACAGAGCTTGCAATTCACTGATACGCCTGGCAGAGTATAGCTACTAGGAACACAGTTTTCCAAGTCAAGTACTTAAGCTCTGCTGAAGACAAAGGCTCAGAAGGGGTTGCATAAGCTGAGCAATGCAAACATTAAGATCCCAAGGAGGTAGGATCCTAAAGGGATTGGTGTAAGCAATCCCTTGAAAATTACGGAATACAGGGTGAGATGACAGTGAGGAAGGCTTTTCCACTGACAGAAAAGCAGAAACAGCTGACAAATGTACAATAAGAGTAGTTGGTCTGAGGCCTAGGCCATTAAGATGAACCATATAATCCAGAACTGAAGACAATTCAGCAGTGTCTGGGGATATATGCTTCTTGGAACACCAAATGCTGAATCTTTTCCATTTGGAGTTATACGTTTTTCTGGTGGCAGGCTTTCAAGATGCTTTCGAATATCCAGAACCCCTTGGGCAGATGCAAATCTGCATACTCTAACTCTTCAAGAGCCATGCCATGAGATTGAGACCAAAGATTGGGGTGCCAAATCCTCCCTGAGAGGAGGTTAACAGGCTGTAATTCCTGGGAAGAGACAGGGAAGATGGACTGCTAGGGACAGCAACAGGAGGTACCAAGGCTGCCTGGCCCAGTCTGGAGTAATCAGAATCACTTTGCAGGGTTGTGACCTTATCTTGACCAGAACCTTGAAAAGGAGGGAAGGCATATAGAAATTTCCCTCCCAGTTCAAGATCAGAGTATCCAGAGGACTGAGCCCAAGACTGGGGTCTGCAACAAAACAGAGGAAGTTGGTGATTGTCTGGAGCTGCAAAGAGATCTATCTCTGGAGTGCCCACCTTGAAAAAATCACTTTCAACACCGGAGGGTCCAGGGACCATTGTGATGGCCCTGAGAGATCCTGCTCAGTGCATCTGCTAGCAGCATTGTCCTTCCCTGGAAGGTGGACTGCTATCAGAGAGGTCTGCAGAGAGTAAGCTACAGACCACAATTTCATGGCTTCCATGCACAAGGCCATGGACCAGTGCCTCCCTGCTTGTTGTTGTACCACATGGTGGTGGTGTTGTCTGTCCTGACCTGAACTACCTTGTTCTGCACTGTCTGAGAGAAAGCTTGCAAAGGAAAAAGACCTCCCTGAGTTCCAAGAGACTGATATGAAGAAGAGATTCCTGAGGGACCACAGTCCCTGGGCTGTGAGAGCCCCAGATGGGCTCCCATCCCAATAGAGAAGCATCCGTGGTTAAGACCACAGAGTGAGACTGAAAGACGAATGGGACTCCTTGTCTGAGGTTGCCCTGATCCTGCCACCATTGGAGAGCCTGGATCAGAGTCTGAGTCACTGGAACTAGTTTGGTTAGAGAATCTTTCTTGTGAGACCAAAAGGCCCTCAGGTGAAACTGAATGTCCCTCATCTGGAAATCTGGCCCCTTGGGACACTGCTGCAGAAGCTGCCATGTGGCCCAGAAGCTGAAGAAGTGCCTTGCTGGCCAAGAGACCAGAAGGTGGAATGAAGAAACCAGCTCTACAATAGCTCTTGCCCTTTCCAGGGAAGAAAAGCTCTGCTTGACTGTATCCAACTCTGCACCTATGAAGGTGAGGAGCTGTACAGGTTCAAGAACTAACTTGGGAAGATTGAGAAGGAATCCTAGGAAGTGAGCACTTGCTGAGTCACTAGCAGGTCTGACTTGACTTGGTCTGGGGACTGACCCACAATGAGCCAGTCATCATGGTATGGAAGTATGGAACTAGTCTTCCTTCTTAAAAAGGCCACTACTACTGCTAGGCATTTTGTGAATACCCTTGGAGCCGATGTCAGGCTGAAGGGCATAGCTTTGAACTGATAATGGCCTGAAGACAGTTCGAACCTGAGGTACTTTCTGTAGGAGCACCTGATGGGAATGTGAAAGTAGGCATCTTTTAAGTCCAGCTAGGCTAGCCAGTCCCCTGGCCTTACAGAGGAAGGATTAGTCCCAGAGTCACCATTTTGAATTTTGGTTTTAAAAGATGTTTGTTCAGGTATCTTAAGTCTAGGATGGGTTGCCACTCCCTGTCTTTTTGGGTAAGGATGTACCTGGAGTACAGACCTTTGCCCCTGTGCAATGTGAACTCTCTCTACAGTCTTTAGAGCCAGTAGAGATGAAACCTCTGCCTCTAAGGCAATGTTTTCGGAGATGCTTGCAGGTGGAAAGATCTGGCCTCAGCTTGGAAATTTCTTGAAGCTGAGAACCAGCCCTGTCTTACCACCTCCAGGACCCACTTGTCTGAGGTAACAGACATCTAGTCCAGGATGAAGTAAGCCAGTCTGCCTCCTACAGGAATGGGAGTCGACCGGGCTGACACATCAGGGTGTCTGCTTGGCAGGAGCCCTAGGTTGAGGGGTGGATGCAGCCCTGCTCATCCCTCTTCTGCCTCTCCCTCTGAAGAACCCCCTCTGAGGAAAAGGAGAAGAGGCCTGTGCTTGGTAGAAAGGCCAATGAAAAGGCTTACCCCTGCCCCTAGCTTGCTGCCTTTGAGGAGTTGCCTGCCTTCCTTGGCCTGCACCCCTATAGGTGGTCCTATACTCATTCATCTTTTTCATGTAATCTCCATCTGCTCCCCAAACAGAGAATTACCCACCACAGGAAATCCATGGCCATAGCCTGGGTGTCCTGTGAGAGACTAGTACATCTGAGCCAAGCCATTCTCTGAAGAGCCACAGATGTAGCCATGACTCTAGATGACACATCATTGGAGTCCACAGCAGCATGGAACTGTACCTTAGATGCCTCAATCCCATCAGCAGCCACCCTCCAGCTCAGAGACTAGCTGGGGAGGCCTGTTTAGCCAGTGCCAATACAGTGTCCCACCTGGACGTCTGGTACCTGGCTGCATAGGCCATATAATTAGCCTACTGAGTCCCAATGTGGATGCCATGTACTGTTTCTTTGCCATGGCATCCAGCTTCCTAGATCTATCTGGGGTGTGTGAAGCCAAGGGTATATTAGCCTTATCACAGGCTGCAGCCTGCACAACCCCAACATGGCTGCATTGTTGATACAAGTACTCTGTACCTGAACCTGATAAGGTGTACCTTTTGTCCATCCTTCTGTCGACAGGAGGTACAGAATTTGGAGTTTTTAAATCTTTTGTGTCTGTTTCCCAAAAGACTTATGAAGGGAATAGACAGTCTCTTGGACTCTGGGATGTCCATCATCTCCACATAATCAGGTTCCTCTTGTTCCTCACGGCTTCCTCCACAGGAAGCTGGAGGGTTTCTGCCACTTTCCTGTAAAACATGTAGTGGGAAGGGGACTCAGAAAGCCTAGGAGGGAAACACCAGAAGGCCTGTCTGGGGAGATGTCCGTTCAATGTGCTCATCCAGACCTTCCCCACCATCGTCATCATCATCATCATAATCTTCATCCCTCAAATTCAGTTCATAAAAATCTTCAGAGGCATAACCTTGAACCAGAGGAACCAACTGAACTGAGCAGCCTGCCAGAAGGCGCCGGATCAGACAGAACCGGGCAAAGCAATTCTACAATCCTTATTGCTTTGGCAATCTCTTCGGAGGTCGGAAAATGGGCCTCTGGATCCAAACTGGCTGATTTTTCTTTTCTTTGTCTTTTGTAGGAACTGATCCCTCAGGATCGTCTCTCCTCTTGCCAAGAAGCATCGCCTGTCAGGGGCACTCCCTCAGGTTCGGGTCAGAACTGGAACCAGGCTAGCCATCTGGGCCAGCGGACTTCACGGTTTCCTTATCCCTAAGCCTACCTAATCTTTTTTCCAGGGTAGACTTAGGGAAATTTTTAGATTTGGCAGTTTGAATCGAGGTGGTCAAACCCCAGACAATAAACACAGGTGGTATGGGGATCAGCCTTAGCAAAGACCTCCCACACACACTGCAGTGTTGAAACCCAGTGGGCCTGTTTTTCTTTTGGGTTTCTCAGACATAACCATCCTAACCACAAACATACCCTTTTTATGGCAAACAACCAGGCAAGACACCATTATCAGTTTCTAACCGTGTCACGGTATTGGTAAAAACCGATAAGGACCAGTAACCACACTCTAAGTTTAGAAACAAAGACAGAATATGTAATTCACTAAATGGCGGTTCAGTTGAACGGTTGAAAATCAGTTTATGATTTCCACAAGATTACTATGTCTAGTTCACTACCTAGTTCTTACTGTACCACAGACAGAGATCTGAATGAAACTTCGTGAAAAAATAATCGAGTAAAACGAAGACTTTAACCAACTTTCAGACTGCGAGCAAGGAGAAATCTCAGGCGACCGTTCAGATAGGTGGAGTAAAGAAGCTGGACGGTTCTGCTTCTAAGTGCAGCAGACAGAGTGTGAACCGAGCTCAAGCGCAACGTCTCATGCTCTGCATAGAAAATTAACCCTCTTCTCTCCAGGGCAGTTTGAGTGTTGGGGCCAACTGCAATAGTCAGAATACAGCAAGACTTCATGTGGTTTGAAGGGCTTGCCCAGCTGAGGTTCCACAATGAGGGGCTAAGAAGTAATGATAATCAATGAACTTATTTATTTATTGCAAAAGCTTTACCAGAAAGGGTATACTGAGCTGGTAACAGCTCGTTTCATTTCATTTCATTTATATGTTTTATACTTGTTAGCAAATGAGCAAACTGCCTGTTTTCACAAGCAACAAGTAAAACATAACACTAAAAATATTAAGGACATACTTATTTAAATATAACAAGCATTCATTCAAGACAAACATACAAGTTACAATACAATATTAACAATTACAATTACTTTGAGGGCTGTTTGGACTCCGGCTCCCCTTAGAGGGAATTCTTTATTTTACATGTGCTGCCACAAGACTTACGTAACCCCACTACCAGTACTTGTTGGGAATCTGCCTTCTACTTAGCTGAAAAGGCTATTACTAAATGCTGGCTCACTGCAGTGATTCCTTCAATCCTGGAGTGGAGATAAATAGTCAATCACATATATAGATCTGAGATTACATACAGCTTAAATGATAGGGCTGGGGCCTGCTCCATCAAGTAGAATAGATGGATTTTATATATTATGTCCAAGGATCCACACTTTGTCCCTAAACACTCCTCCCATTTCAACTGGGCTCTGGGAATATACTGATAGGTAAACTCCAGGAAAAAAAGAACCAGTGTAGGGAATGAGAGGAGGCTCAGAGAATAGAACAACAGGGTTAAGAAGTATGGATATGGGGAATTGTAGGTTCGCTCACCCATGACATTAAACCATAATTTCAAGTGAATCAAAAGTTGCACGAATGAAGAATGATATTGCACCATTATATGAACTGTAACCTTGTCAAAGTAATCAATTACAGTAATGTAAATTGTGACTGAAAAATGATAAAATCTTTTAATAAAGACTATATTGCAAAAACACAATTACAATTACAATCAGAGATGGTATTTAGCCATTGAGCAAGTTTGTTTTGAACCTACGTACTGTCGTAACATTAGTAACCGTGAAGTGCAATACCATTGAAAATGTAATCGACCTAAATATAACTGACCTCTGACCAACTGTTTTTATAAAGAGGAACTCTTTATAAAGATGGACTCATTTCAGATGTATTCTTGGGGAAAGGGAAACAAGGAACAAGTAAGCAGTGATAACATCAGTACAATAAGGAACAAGTTAAATCACAAGTACAGTGCAGAGATAAATAACACTAATGACAGTACAGCAGGGCAAGTTATAAATTGATACAAAAGTCACAGTGAAGTGGAAACACAGTGCAGTACAGTGAGAGCATAACATATGAGTCATCTGGTATATTGGGCAACACTGTGCAGAAATTCAAAGGCTTGTCTGTGGTTTGGAGGATCAGTGGGCAACATCGCCATGCTCCCCTCTGAGCAGCTTATAAACCACGTATGCCAAAGTGTTTTCAGATGCTCAGATTTTTGTTGTGGCTGTTTCCTTCTGCCCTGCCTGCACCTCTGCGGTCCTCTCCCAGCGTCCACCCAGAACCAAGACCCTTTCAACAAGGGTTTCAGTGGTGTGTTTAATTATGGAGCCAAACTGATGTAAAACCTAGGAGGGATCAGCTGCAGTTGCAGGAGTTGACCGTGTAGTCATGGAGGAGGGTTTTAGAACTGAATCAGAGGGAACAGGAGGAGGAGACAGAGGTGAGAGCTGGAAAAGGAAACAGGGTGGGAAATATGGGAGGATGGTGCTTTAGACCAACTGTCCGTAACAAAAGGGTTAGGCAGTCCATGCAGGCACCCACCCAGGGATCTTTTTATTTAGCTTTCTTTCCTCACCCTGCTGTCTAACCAGAGATACCCTGTTCTCAGGATTATACCCTGATTAGGCTGTTTGAGCCATCATGTAAATGTGGGAAGTTTTTTTCCTTGTTTTGTTTTTACCTCTTCTTACTCTCCTCTTCTACCCGGTGTCATAGCAGTACCCTACAGCCTTGCATGCACCATGACCCACTGGCAGGGTCACTGTTGGACCATAGCCTGCCAACAGCCTTCCCCCACGCACAGCCAAATCTCACCCTGTGGCAGGAGCAAGCTCCTGGCCCAGCTGCAGAGGTCACTCTGGTGGCAGAACCCACTACCCACCTTCCCCAGCCAAATGCTCCCTTGGCCTGCCTCCCAGCTCAACTCCTGGGCTTACTTTTGAGCCCATGTCATTAGCACAATTGCATCCCACCCTCGATGGCACCACCTGCTTTACCACTGGCCTTGGACACTACAGTGTGTCCTTGGGAGGGAAATAAACTCCCGGCACTTCACAGGGGTCACTGCGGTGCCAGGTATAGCACCATCCACCCCCGGCTGAGAATCATTTCCATTGACAGCACTTGTCTCCCAGCCACAACCGGTCACTGGCACAGCAACACATGGACCAACAGATGCCCCACCCCAATTCAGGGATCCTTTCCAACAGATACACTGTACATGGAAATGTAATATCTGAATGCCGAAGAACTCAACGATGGGTAATGAATAATGCATTACTACAAGATAACATTTCTGTGGAAAAATTAAGCAAAGAAATTGTGAACTTCTTAAAAATTAACAAGCCAGAGGAAATGAGCTGGGCCTCAGTATGGGAGGCACCAAAGTATACATTCAAGGCAGGTTTATATCAGAATGTACGTACAGGAAGAAGAAAGCGGGCAGAAGAGACAGAAAAATTACTGAAGGGGATTGCACTGCTTGAAGATGAGCTAACAGAAGACAATATGGACAAGGCATGGGACCAGTGGATAGCGACAACGCATAAATAAAACGAATCCCTAAGAGAGAGTTGGCAGAATTGTCATACAGGAAGGCCAAGATGAAATACATCATGAGTGGTCCTAAAGCCACAAAGATACTGGCAGTTCAGCTCAGCAAGAACAGAAAAAATCCACAATTAAAGGGTCAAAATGGGAAACTCACAAAGTGACTACCAATCCATACAAAATAAACACCAGTTCTCCAACTTGTATAAAACTCTATACTCCACAGAAAATTCAAGCACAGGGCAGAAATAAAGCAGTTCTTGGACCACCCCCCACACACACACACACTTTGGTTGGCCAATATGAGTACTTAATCATAAGCATGTTCCACCAAGATGAGCAATTGGATTGTTTCAGAGTAACATTTAATCCAACAGAAATTCATCAAGCAGTATAGTAGCTCATACTTACCTGTAGCCTGAAGGATGTACAGCCTTTTGAAATCATATGGACTCCAATCAGTAATGGACTCAAGAACTGACGAATCTTAAGGAATGTCAACATAATTAATAATGTACTATATTGTAGGTCTATCTTACCTGTTACCATGTCATGTTGTCTTGTACTGTTGGTTTAATTCAATAAAAAAGGAAATGTAATATCTGGCTGTTAAGCCTCTAATTACTATGGGTTTAGGCTTCGAATCTGTAGTTACTCATGGCTCTAGTTTCTCACCCTAGCTTCTCTTGGTTATTTTTTCGTTTGAAATGTTTGTACATATGTATAAAAAGCATACATGGCTCCAAGTAACAGAACTAAAAGAAAGCAATAATACACCAGGATGCATCCTTTTCATCCAGCTTACTGACACAGAAAGGAAATGCTAAAATCCTATACTAGATACACATACTGTAAAATGATAGTTACCACCTGTCCTGATTTCTTCAAGACAGTTCTGGTTTTTAGGGTGGGCTGTTTTGCCAGAAAACTGAAAAAACAAAATGTCTCAATCTTTAACAAGAAATAATATTTTTATCTCCAGAAGTTACAGAACATGCCAATACCTTAAATAAAATATCTCAGAATATTAAGAAACAATATGACCAACTAAAGAACTAAAACACGTAGACTTAGTTCTGATTATTTAGAAAACAAGTCTGCTGCATTGGTCAAGGGTACATATTGTCCGGAAAAATTGTGTTTCAGTATGACATGTCCTGATTTGGGTTTCTTAAAGGTGTAACCTTTTGTACAATCCTAAAGCTTATCACAGCATGACCATGGACATTCTCCAATAATTACCACTGAAATTGTACACCTTAGTGAATTATCACTAGAAAGGTCACCAAGTGACTTTATAGTCCATGAACCCTGTAAAAATGAAAATTATGTTTATTAATAGTAAGACTATACTTAGCAGGAGGGCTAGAAACCATTTGTTGCTACACAGGCAATCAAAACTGAGAAACAGGAAATGTAGCTACTGAGAGAGCAATATAAATAACCAGTCCAGTACTCTTATTCTGGTAGCTTGTATGCTTCCTGCATTTGAACTGAAAGATAAGATAGATACCCTACTTAACATAAGTAACTCTTTATTACCAGAACCACTTTTTGAAGTCTGAGTTTTCCATTGCTTATCCCTGATAAAAATGGTTGCCCAAACAAAAGTGAGTTAACAGGAAAACAATGTTTGGGGGCAGAGATTACCAGCCATTGAGCTCAGATGTTTCCTTTGGCTCCTTCTCTGAGCACTAAATAATGTAAACTTTCACTGTGATAACTGTTTCAAAGAGAATTGAAGATGGTGGATCAATGGTTGGTACTTACCTACAGTATCTGAGGACTTTCACCACTTTTGGACAATGAGAAATCCATGGAAAACATTTTTGATGGTGGAGGGCAGATAGTACAGCAGGCCACAGGAACAAGTAGGAATGCTAAAGTGGCAGCAGGTAATGAATAAATGCCCAAAATAACTTTACAAGAAGTCATGCAAGCCATTAAAGCTATGGATAAAGAGGCAATCATGTCAGACAACAAAGTGGTTGAATTTTAGCCTCGACTTCAGGTTTATGAAAGTAAAAGCCCAGACTGCTGCCTCTGAAGCAAAAGACTGCTGTGTTCCAAGCCTCCACCGTGTCTACTGGGTTAGTAATGAACAATAAAGTGGCATGCTTTTGACTGGAGGCACTTGGAAATCAAACTCGCTCCAGCAAACATAAGAAAGTTGGTTTACAGAACAACTGAAAGGGAAGACCTGGTGGGCTTCGTGACAGACTACTTAAACAAACGTTTGCTTTGGAACCCTCACTGACATTACACAGATCATACAGAATTACATCTCATAAATGGACAGAAAATTCCAACGATACTCAAACCCTACTTGTTGTACTATCTGGAATGCATAGAGAAAACAGAATTTCTTAGCAGCTTGGAACCAGGGCTCAATTACAGGAAGAGAAAACTTATACAATTGTACCCTGAACTTAGTTACAAGACCAGAAAACACCAAAAGTTGTATGCGCCATCAACTCAGACTTGAGATCATATAGTGTCTCCACACACTACAACATCCAACAGACTCTACAGACTATTATGACTGCCTAAGGCACTTGCTCTAAATGATCAAACTGCACCCTGTTCAGGAGAAAGATAGAAAGGGTCTGCCTTAATGCCTGGAGTTTGGGAAATAAGTATATAAGTGGTAGGTTGGGCCACAGCTGGCAGTTGGATATCCGCTTATGATACCAGTGACCAGGTTTCAGGAACAGACCCCGGGTGTCAGAAGGAGCAGCCAGGGGAAAGGATTGAGCGTCCTAATACTGGTCTCCTTCTCCAGGGAGGAGTGGGTGCATATGTTCAGTGTCTAGCGGCACCCAGCGGAGGCTGGATTCACTGTTGAACACCGATGCCTGTGACTCTTAGGGGTGGGGCAGGCGCTGGTTGTCATTGCACGACCCTGCCCCTGCTTACAAGGGGTAGAAAATCTGGGCCTGGCTGTCTCCATGATGCTCTGCCTCCGGACCTCTCATAGTCTCCAATGCGGCTCCCCAAGTAGATAATAGATTTGTGGCATTAGGGCCAGCGCTGCAACCCACCCTCTGATGGGTAAGCCAGGGATAACTGAGAAGTGTAGGCCATAATCGAGGTGGAAGTCTCTGGGGTCCGTGACCAGGCGGACACTACTGGCAGAACAGCGTTCCTCCAAAAAGTATATTAAATACAAAAAAAAGTATGTAAGTGGTTAAGATTAAGTTTACACCTGTTTGCCAGCCCGGTGGCACTGAGGAGTTGGTGCTGGATGCCACACCTGCGCAGCTGGTGACCCATGTTTGGGAGCAGGCACGGGTCCCAGGGGTTGGCAGGACTGGAGAAGGATCGAGGATCTGTAGGACTGCTCTCCTTCTCCTTCTCCAGGAGGGGACATCGGCAGTCAACACGTGGCTGCCCCTGGTGGAAGCTGGGGACAACACCACTGGCGCTGCAGAAACATGGGACTGGAGGAGGCAGGCGTCAGGAGAAGCAAATGTGGAGCATGTCGCTCCATCCCTTGGTGTCATTGCAGGACTCCTCCAGCAGAACTACTCTACAAAAATCCGACAGCATAGGCTGCTTGCGGTGCTGCTGCCATGGTCCTCGCCAGGTGGTTCCCTCCTGGGACCACCCTCCTTGTCTCCGTGGTGGTCAGAGAGACTGGGAGGGACAATGGCAGGGAGGTCAAAAGGCTCTGCCTGGGACGGGGCAGCAGCAAGCTAGCTGGCTTGATGGGGGACCAAGGCACAACCTCCCTCAGCCATGGAATAAAATAAAAAAAAAAAATCAAAAGTTTATACCTGTTTAAGTAGCTCGCCATCAGCTGAAGGTGAAGAAGGTTTATTTAAATGTGCTCAGGTAGGTGGTTTTAAGGGCATGTAATATACAGTGCAGTTTCTCCTACAGTTTTTGGACCAGTACAGCCATATGGTAGGCCTGTTTCAGTCTGCGTTTTTGGCAATTTTGTAACGGTTCCAGTATTTTATGGAAATGCAGGCAAATGTGTTTGTTTTATCTTTTGAATATGTAAGTAATTGCTCTTCTATACCATGCCCCAATGTAGTATTAACCTAGATAGATTTATGTCATATCCTAATGTAACACTTGCGGCCTAACTAATTTCTCTGTACGGGCACTTCTTTACCAGCTGTGTCTCCTCTCCACCTATTAGTTTCACCTGAAAAATTAGAGTGCTTAAGCCCAAGGTTCAATGTGGAATAGCTCCTCCCGCAATCTCATTTAACTCCCATCATTCACACATTCCCTTGCCTATGGAGTGTTTTTTGTCCCTGGCTCCTCGTGTGGCTTGTGTGGCTGTGCTGTTCCCGTGCCTCCTGCTGCTCTGTTTCTCCTGCCCTGCATGTCCCCTTTCCCTCTGTGGTTTCCTTTCTTCCATCTTTGTTTGTGTTGCTCACCTGTTGTCCTGTGCCTTGGCTTGTTTCCCCCCTCTCAGCAGCCTGTTCCACCTCCATGCTCCCTTCCTCCGTTCGCCTCCCTCCTTCACTGGTCCCGGGTTGCCCCATTGCGTGTTTCTTTTGGGCTTTCCACCCTCTACTGCCAATGCTTCCAAGCATCTCTAACTCCTTCTCCATTTTCAGGGCTTCCTCCTTCCTCCTCTGCCCTCCTGATGCTGGTCTGCTTCCTGTCCGTCCCTGCGGGCATCCCATTCTCCTCCTCGATTTTCCTACCTGCTGCACACCGTCTCCTCAAGCAATTGCATTGGAGTTCTTTCTCCTATTTTCCTGGACTGCACTGCTCTCTAACTATAAGTAACTCATTGACCATATTCCGCTCTTGGCCATCCAAACATTACCAATATGACTACTCTGAACTGAATACTATGCATGCTACTTCTACTATGTACTGTGTGCAGCCTATCCTCTGAATTGTTGTTAACATGCTCGACTTGTAGCTGTTGCAACAGGTTGTGGATCTAGAACTCACCAGTGTGCCTATCTCTTTGTCTTCCTCCCTCCTAGCACTGGTTGAAATTCGGTATCCGTGCTTACTTGGGGATGTTCCTAATGTTTGCTGACTCTGCAAGATGCCTCATTCAGCATACTGGCACTATAGCAATTGGCTCTTTGAAACCTATAATGTTTATTTTGCAGCCTTGGCAGACACCTTACCAGTTACATGGCGACTCTATTCTTCGACCCTACCCAGGCACATTCCTCCATCCCATACCAGACAGCTCAGTTGGTGATCAAAACTTGCACTTAATCAGTGGTAGGACTGCACTGCCATGCCAATTCATCATTTAAACATGATGAGGCAATAGTATTCTATGTGGTTTAAATTTCCTGCTGCAGTAACCTCCTCCATACCACTGTTCATTGTCATCCCTGTTGTTATTACCATTCTGTTTGTTTCTTGCATCCACTGTCATCTCCTCCCTCTCTCGAGCATTTTCTACATTTAATTCAGTCTCTGTCTGCCTTGCAGTGTCAGTTATGCATTCTCCGAACCAGTGCCTGAGCTGCAACTGCTGCCCACCTGCCATTTGGTGGTTTTGTTTGCTGTTTCCTGCTCAGGATAAGGTCTTGCAGCATCTGGTGGAAGCCCATGCTCCCACTGCTCCACTTCTGTGTAATGCTGGTGGTGGTGGGGTGGAGAGGGTCTTGTATGTCAGGCTGCTGAGAGCGACTTGGTTGCACTCTGGGACTCATTCTTTTGGGAGCCATGGTTATCCCTGACTCCTCCTGTATCTTTGCTGACCTCCCTACTCCCTTGGCTGCCTGCTGTGGTAACCGTCCCTTTCTAGGAACAGTGGTGCCTGACTCAAGACATCTGGGTGTGGGGGTGCTCCCATTCTTCTGTACCCTGGTTGTCCTGGCCTGCCGCTAAAGGCTGCCTATAATCCCTGTCGCCCTACACCCCCCAGCACTTCTTTCCCTGGTTCCTGCTTCAGTTTACAGTGGGCCTTCCTTCCCTACATTGTTACTGCTTCCACAGCCGGACCTTCTCTACAGCAATCCTGTTTCTGTGCTCAAAATTACCATCATACTTCGTATGTCTTACTATCGTGTGTACTATTCATCATGCTATCTTATCTCAGTTCCCTAATCTACTCTCTTTCTACAGCAGCGTTCTGTGCTTTCAGCCAGCCATACCAGCAGTACTCTGGACTCCATCCCTAACTCATGCCTTCTGAGGTGCTGAGCGAAGGTAGGCTTCCCCTGTCTACTGGGGATGGGTTTCCCCCATTCACTACCTCCTACTAATTACCAACCTGGTATCCTCCATCCCTAACTCAGCTGGACAGAATCAAGTAAGTTAGCTTGCCTGACTACCAGGGATGGAAGCCATGTCTGCAATCTACCATGTCATACCATACCTTCTCTACCCATATCAGTTGCCACTTCCTTGAACGGAACTTCTTCAACCATGTACTCTCATCATCCTACCTCTCCTAGCTGCATCAAGTCAAGATCATCTCACCTTGCCCATCACAGATGGATGCCTGAGTTACAATCCATTGCTTCACACTTATTCATTCTTGACCTGCTACCAGATGCTGCTACCCTTCTGGAACTAGACATTGTCTTACTCACATTCTCCATTCTTCCTTGCTTGGCCTCACCTCAAGTCTTATCACACTGACTTCCCTGGGTGGGAGTCTGAGCTTGCATTGACTGTTTCCACTTTCTGCATCCTCTACCCTATGCAGGTCGTAATGGGACCTTCCATGTCTTCCACCTCTCGGCTCTGCCTACCGACATCAACTGTAGGTCATCTCACTTACTACCGAATTGGTGGCCGTTTATGGATCCGCTAGTTCAATACATACTCTGTCTCCTGCCCGGTTGCCACTTCCTTCTGCAACGGACCTCATTAACTCATTTGCCTCCATCCTCCTACCACTGCCAAATGATATTGGATACTAGTTATCTGTCCTTGACTACCAAGCCTGGAAGGTAGTTTCTACAATCAACTGTTTTGACCTTATTTGCTCTCTACCAGATCAACACTTACTGCTCCCTCCTGGACCTGAGCCATGTACTGAATGTGCCTTTACCCTCATACATTATCTGGAGTGCCGTGTACAGGTCATCTCACCTCAACTACCTTGGTTGGAGCCTCGTCTGCACCTGCAGGTCCATCCTTATGCATTTTATATCTCTTACCCAATTACTCACTTCCTCCAGACACAGGACCCTCTGCTGTGCATGATTTGCAGCCTTCCTCACCATTCACCATCCTGCACTTCCATGGCCCACAGAAACATTGACTTTCATGGCAGATAAGGACCACTTAGCCCACCTAGTCTGCCCATTTCCTCACATATTGGATAAGCTGCAGATCCTGGTTAACCAACAGCCTACTTCTTCCTACAACCCACTAGAATTGCTTATGTCTGTCCCATGCATTCTTGAATTCCCCACTGTTTTTTGTCCCACAACCTTCTCCAGAAGGCTGTTCTATGCATCCACCACCTCTCAGTGAAAAAATACTTCCTCACATTGCCCCTGAGCCTCACATTACCCTCTATCTTCATATTCGTCCCCTTGTTCTTGCACATCTCTTTTTCTGAAATATGTTATCCTCTTGAACTTTGTTGATTCCCTTGAGGTACTTGAAAGTTTCTGTCATGTCCCCCTCCCTCCTTTCCTCAAGGGTATACATATTAAGCTCCTTTAGTCTCTCTCTTCATATCCTAACCATTGTGCTTGACCCCTTGGCCTCCTTTCCCCATGATTTGGATCTTGCCAGCTGGTTCTGTATCTATCTCAAAACGGTTTGACTGCCTCACGGACTTCCTTCCTGTAGATCACCTCTTCCAGCTGCTGTACGAGTTTGTTTTTCTCCTACAGATGTAGGACGCATCCTTCTAAGCTCCAGCATCTTCCGTCCTTTCCACTTGTCATTCAAAGCCTTCGTCAGATATGGGACTCATGTAGCTCAACTAAGTCACTCTTGGTACTTGGCTTCGCTCCTTGGCCTTCTGTGGATCATCCTCTGGTGACTTCTACAGCCTTCCTGCATTCTGCTGCTGTTCACTGAGGAGCTGATCCGGTCCTGTTCCTTCCTGCACTGTATGTCATCCAGATTTGCCTAGCCATCTCCTTCCCCAGATCATTCCTTCATTCCTTTAGGATTCACTCTGGACTTTCCTTCCAATTTTGGATAGCTGCCTTTTCACCTCCGCCTTACAGGCTTGGGGCTCGTCGTCTTTGCTGTGGCTCTTTGGGCATATTACCTTATCTCTGGCCAATATTCGTACTAGTTATTACACCAGGATAACTACTACTAGCAAACATCCCTTGGATAACATGCCTCATAGACTCTTACATCATCATAGAGTTTCTATACTGCCCAATCATCTCTGCTTGATCATGCCTGAAACCCATTTAGCTGGACAATAGAAAGAACTCATCTGTCTCTATTGGATACGCTCTCTGATCCTGTTTATTCAATCTCTGTGGCTTCCTGTCTACCATGTCTCACAGACTATCCTCAGATACAGAAAGAGTTAAATTCTTCTGTTATGCTCCGACTCCATAACCATTATCGTTACTCTACGGATACCGGGAATCACAATATATCTCATACCACTATGGACATTATCCATTTACCTTCAGCAGCCTCTCCCACCAACATCGACTCTGTTGACACGTTACTCAACTTCTACTTTCTCACGGCTATTGCTTGTCCTAAGACATTCTCAGCTGCCTTCCCAGATCTTCCATCGCTGGACCTCCCGCCGCCTAGCTGCTTTACTAACATCATGCTATCCAAACCACTGTTTCTACCTGCTGGACATCACCAGATCTCATACAATCATCTGCATTTCTTCATCTTAGTACCAGCAGTCAAGTTAGCTGCCCATCCAGCGGTCCTTCTAATCTATCCTTCATGAATTATCTCTATAACTCCCTCCAGCGAAGACTTTCACTGAGATCAGGCTCCTCCGATTCTCAATCCAGAAACTGCAACAAATACGAGAATTCAGTATCCCAGTCTTGCCTCTCAACAGGTCTCACTCAACCATAGCACTAGGCTCCTCTGGCATGCCACACTACTTGACCTCACTACCAACCCACTCTATAGACTCTTCCATATGTCCACTTCAAGCTTCCCTCAAGTATTCAGGCATCAGATTACCTGTAAACCTAACCAGCCATAGCCACCTCAGTGCTTCTCATGGATGATTCGCACAGAAATACCCATATTTACTTCAGCCAGCGGACCAGCACAACATGTAGAAGTATAGTTACAACATCTATGCCTAAATAAGCTATCCAATTCCTTGTACTGTACTTCACTCATTCTCTGTATATATTCAATTACCATCTGGACTGCATATGCCTATCTTTCTTTATTTGTCTACAAAGCACTTATGGCATTTCTCCTATCAGGTTCTCAAAGACTCTGCTCGAATCCTCCTTCCACTTAATGGATGCTTATTTCATAACTATCACTCGCCACTGAATTCCTTACCTCCAGACTTTACCACGAACATCCTGACCTCCCACGTTGGATCAGTCAAACATGACTTCACAAATCATCCCATTTCCTTCCATTCACTATCTCTGTAGCTTATAAATCAAATTATGCTCTCCCTGCTCATTGCATCCCTGTAATCCCTTTGCACAATCATCCATCATTACCTTGAAATCTGGACTCATTCACCCTCTTTGACTGGATCTGCTTCACACTCAGGATTCTACTGCTCCTTCAGAAAGAACCTACTTCTTCAACCTCAGGTTCATCCTCCACACTACATCATCCATGGATCAAGGATGGACTATCATCTCTCAGAAGCTCACCTTTCTCAACTAGCTATGGGTACTAGAACCTAGGTCCTTCTCCTCTTAGCATGCCCAGAGGACAGGCAGACCAATGGCCATGGGTCCTCAGAGGGTTTCCTCCACTGGGGTTTCCTCTCCTGAGTGCCTAGCGGTCATACTCTCCATGAGTTGGAGGAGGTATCTTTTGGGTCTTCTATTCCCACAAATTCCTACCTACATACCTGCTGCTCAAGGGTGGGAATAAAGCCACAAAAAGTACTATAAGTTACAAAGCACTAATACCCCATCACTATTCCCCAAACATTGAACTTTTGTTGTGCAAACTAAGAATGCTGCCTACTCTATGCATCTAGTAATATTGCTAATTTGTACCCTACCCTATTGTCAATGTATCATTGCTACTCATTAGAGTCTACTTCAATATTGTGTACCATTTTACCTCCTGTACCTGATACTCCCATATCCTGGTTCTGTACAAAACCTACCTTGTTTGTGGTGTTATCCTCCGAACCCTGTACAATCCTGCATTGTTTGTTGTTGTTATCCATTATGTGCAATTTTTTCTTTGTTAGCTCCCAGATCATGCCTGGAAATAGGCAAATGTATGCCTAGTGCACCCTATCCAGTAAACAAAAACTAAATAAATAAATAAACAAACACTGTGACTGCCTCATTGAGTATCTCTGTCATGGATATAACTGTAATGTATTTTTCAGTAATACAAATTTTAAAACAAACAACAGGAACCCTTCTGTAGACAAGCATTACATTTGCCAGCTGTACCTACAGGACCCCAAAGCTGCATATCAAGGAGGCAAGTGTCATGAGCATATAGCCCTCTGTTTACTGCACCACATGGCAACAGCCATCTTGTCCCCTCGAAAGCCAACAGCGGCAGTCAAGACTCAGAGAGTAAGCCCAAAGTAAGTTTTAAAAATAAATTTATGTACTCACCTCACAATATCAATGCCAACAGCAATTCTAAAAAATAAAGGTGCCTTGCACAGCAGCTACTGCACACTCCTCACTTCAAGATCAACCCCAAAGCATATAGAGTTGTGGTTACTGGACCTAGTGGTTCCCCACCCTCAATCCTCCTACCACTTTCAAGTTGGTGAGCACCATTTCAAGAATGGCAGCCTGCTTAGTGGGTTCCTTAACCAGCTGCACTAGCAGGCAGTTCTGCAACGTATCCAGCAGGGCCTCACTGGGAGCTCCTGGCCACTGGAAAGACCCAATCAATATCTGGCAGGTTTAGATCTCCCACCACCTCCTCTTTGCCACCCCTTTGTAGTTCTGCAACTAGCTCTGTACCTCTCTCTTACCCCAGTTCTGGAGGTCTATAGATCACCCCCATCCATAGTTTCTAGCCTGAGGCTGCCATGAGCTAAACCCACAGTAATTCTGTTTTCCCATTACCTCCCTGATGATGCTATCCTCCACTGCCTCTATGCCTTCCTTGACACACAAAGTCCAAGTGGATCCCTCAGTTAGCGATCAAGGAAAAGTCTCTTTGTCCATCTCTCTTCTGAGATTGGAGCCAGGACAGAGCATGTCCCCACAGGATTTGAGCACTTTGGGGTCACAAAGCACTTTTCCAAACACTCAGAAACACTTTTGTGGGCAGCTGGTGCCCTTACAAAACACTTTTGTCACAACCAGGAACACTTTTGGGGACAGCTAGTGTCCTTAATTGAAAACACTTCACTTTGTTGTCAGAAACTGCACACTTTGGGACAACTTATGCTCTTTTCTGAAAACACTGTCTGACATGTACAACTTTTTGTAGTATGTGAGCCATTCACCATCTTCTGGTCAGATAGGTTAGTGCCCCATTTTGTAGTCAAGATTATCTACTCTGTCCCCTACAGTCACTCTGCTACTGAGGCACGACATAGACTGTTATCTTTCAAATAACGCTTCAGACAAAGTTCAGTTTAGTCTGCAAATCCTCACAGGCATTCCCATTGGGGCCATCCTAGAGAGCCAACTCTAAGCTTCCACACAAAAAATAGACTCTCACAGTTCAGGGATGTTTCCACATTTTATTCATGGTTCCCATGACCGGTATGCATTAAAGTCATCTATCCCACATTGGGAGTGCGCTACAAGCGAAGGATACCACCACAACTTGACACTCAGCTACTCCAGGACCGAAAATCAGGAGATGGTTGGAAAACTCTTCCTGCAGCTCCCTCAGTCAGACTAGTTGAGCAACTGACTGCAGCTGCAACATTTCACTGTGGCTTATACTGCTGCAGGGCCCATCCCACCTGGCACCTCTGCCCACATGACTGACAGTGGTGTCAAGGAAGACCTGAATGTTTAACCATTTGCTGCCCAGAGTGACTAAACAAAAAGAAAACCATTACACTGCATAAGATTCTAGTAGACAGCTAAACACGTTGAAGACTCTGCTGTAGAAGACTGTAGAAAACACTTGAGAAAACACTGTAGTGCACACTCTGTTAAACTCTCTAGTAACCGGGGGCACTGGGGTTACATTAGGTTTCCACCACACTCCCTTCTCAGTGATTCCTCTAGCCTCCGTCTCCCCTGCAGTCCATTTAATCATCCAATGTAGATGTCAAACATCTGCCCCAGAGCACTATCCCTCTCTCATCAGGTGAAGGCTGTCACCCTTGATGAGCCTCCAGTCCCAGGAGCCCCCAGTCCCCACAAAACTGCCCCTCCTCCTGACACCATCCCTTCAACCAACCATTTAACTCAGTCTCATCCTTCCTTACTCTGTTGTTCCCATTCGCTAGTCCACACAAGGAGGACTTCAAAAAAAGACCAGAGAAGCCGAGTGTGCTTTCCAGTCTATCCCCAGCCTCTTAAGTTCCACTTTGGTGCCTCCACAGGTTGGTTCATCAGATTGTTGGTACTTAAGGGCCAGCACCCCAGCACCCTGCTCCGCTATCCTTCCTATCTATATCCCAGATGACTGATGAACCAGGAAGGCATCTGACCATCCCTCCTTCCCTTCTCCCACCACCCGCCCTCTCTCTACTCCCCTGACTGAGTCCCTAATCACTAAGTCTCTCCTTGCTGACTTCCTCCTGCTCACCTTCCCGGAACCACCAACTCATCCTGCCCATTTCCCTCAACTGAGTCAGAATCCACCACCCGATGGAGTCAGGTTCCTGAGTCTCATCCATCGGTGCAAAGTAATTTGCTGTCAGGATGGTGTGGGACTGGTCCCAGCCACCCTACCCCTCCCTTCCCACTACCCTCCATTCCACTGGGCCAGTGGGTCTCTGGCAGAGTGGGGAGACCCCAGCTGAGATGGTGCCACAGCTGAGACATCTCATCTCTTGCTGCTACCAGCTGAGTATGGAGCTCCACAGAGGTTCTGCAGATGGGCAGTGCCACCACCTCCTGAGCATAACCCTGAAGAAGAGCACCCCACAGTCCGCAACTGACTACCTCCCTGCCGTACCTCATCTCCATCTTATTCTATGATAATCCTTATGCCGCTGTTAATAACCTTTCCTCTATCTGCCTAGTACCCTTAGATTAGAACCAAAAGGCCTACCTTATATATGGAGTTCTGTTACAGTTCCTGTTTTACTTGGTTTATTTGGCTGTGCCTCCTAGACTGCTACAGTGTACCACTACCCAAGATAGGTAGTTAGGTATGGATGCTTATTTACCACAGGCTTTTAGTACAATGCCATAAGTACCATACCCTATACTGTTACCATAAATAGGTAGGTACTTTCAGATGCTAATTTTATTTAACAGTTTAGCAGGTAAGACATCACAATAATACATTCATTTAGTTGAAAGACTTGAATCATACAGGTATTTAGTACAATGCCACTTACGTGGGAAAATGGAAAGGAATGCATGTGTAGGATCACAAAACAATAAAAGAGGATCCGGAACTAGTTGGAAGGGGTCTGTCTTAATGCCAGGACTCTGGGTAATAAAATCAGTGAGCTCCAGTCATTGGTGGCAGACACTGAGACGGACCTCATAGCCATCACAGAAACTTGGACCACGAGAATAGTGACTGGGACTTGTCAGTCTAGGTGACACAATGTTTAGACAGGATAAAGTGAAAGGCAAAGGGGAGGGCATAGCTCCATATGTCATGGAGGACATAGGGACTGTGGAGGATAGACACTTCAGGGGAAGCAAAGGGAAACTGAGTCACTGGGGGTTCACTCACAGCACCCTCAGGAAAGAAAATATGGGTGGATTAATCTCCAGTCCACCAGGACAAGGGAAGAGAGAGATAGGGACCTTGGGAAAGAGCTGGCAAGGGAGTGAAGAAGGGGAGGTGGTGGCAGTGGGTTATCTGAACCTGCTGGTTATCGACTGGGACATTCCAGTGGTCATGTTGGATACATTTCAAGACTGCTTGATGGTGCTTCTGGTTAAGGAACCCATCAGACAGATGGCCATTCTCAAATTGGTGCTCAACTCAGAGATGGTGAGTGGAGTGAGAGAAGGGGAGCAACTGGGGCTGGTTCAGGCTGGTCTTTGGGACCAGAAGTCCCATCAAAAGCTGAAGTCCTAGACTTCAGAAGAGCAAGCCAACCAGATGAGGAGCTGGTCTGAAACAACTTGACCAGGGTAGACAGCATCAAGGTGTGCAAGAAAGATGGAGGGCAATTAAGGGGACCATTGTCAAGGCAACAAAGTCATCGCTTAGAATTGCTACAAAACTTAACAGGTACAAGAGACCAATATGATTCTCAGTAAGGGTTAAGGAAGTAGTGAGGGACAAGAAAAAGCTTTACCAGATACAAGGAAAAGCAGGGAGGAGGAATGAGGAGAGTACCAAATAAAATCTAGTGAAGCAAAGAGGGCAGTCAGGAGGCAAAGGCAGACATAGAACAGGCATACTGATGAAGGGGTCAAGGGTAGGGAACAACAGTTCTTCAGATATATGAAGGAAAAAGAAGCAAGGAGGGGTATTGTTAGACACAAGAGCTGGAGGTTACTAGAGGAAGAGGAACAAAAGCAGCCATCCTTAATGATTATTTCTGCTCTGTCTTCATGAGGAAGACAGTGGGCCCCTGTCTGAAAGTGGCATCAAGGCAGCTGTCAGGAGCAATCCTGAAATGAGGCAGTTAGTATTTGCCAGAGAAAGGGTCCAGAAGAGGCTTGAAGCCCTAAAGGTAAACAAAGCCCAGGGCCAGATGGGACACACCCAAGGGTGCACAAGGAACTGGCTGCAGAACTCGCCAAATCCTAGTAAGGCTATTCAATAACTCTACTCAGATAGAGGTAGTTTCTAATGACTGGAGGGTAGTGGACATAGTCCTGCAATGCAAGGAGGGGACAAAGAGCAAGTGGGAATTACAGATCTGTCAGCCTCACCTCTGTAGTGGGTAAATTGATGGAGTCACTGATCAAAGAGGACCTTGTGCACTACCTTGAGAGCAATGGTCTACAAGTTAGTAAACAGCATTGGTTTGTGCAGGAAGTCTTTTCAGACCAACCTGATAGTTTTCTTTGACTTGATAACAAAGGTAGCAGATACGAGCCATGCTGAGGATTTACTCTACTTTGATTTTGACTCAGTGCCACACAGAAGATTGCTGAAGAAGCTGGAGGACCTGGGCATAGCTAGTGACATGACGTGGGTAGAAAACTGGTTGTAGAAGAGATAGCAGAGGTTGGTGGTAAACTGGGTCAAATCAGAAGAGGGAGGGAGGGAGGTCATGAGTGGGGTGCATGAGGATCTGTCCTGGGTCCCATCCTCTTCAATATGTTCATCATCCTATATAGGTCACTAGTGAGGCAGTATCTGGAATACTGCATTCAGGTCTGGAGTCCTCACCAAAGGACATGGACAGGCTGAAGATGGTGCACCACAGGGTGATCAAGAGGATGCAGGTCCAACAGGGCAGACCTTACAAAGACCATCTGAAGGCACTGAACATGTACTCACTGGAGACCAGGCAAGAGGGGGATATGATAAAGACCTTCAAGTTCCTGAAGGAACAATCATGGTGAACTGTGGGAACTTTTTAGCAGGAGTACAGAGTTAAGAACCTGAGGTCATGAGTGAAAATTGGCAGGGGAAGGGATGTGAGGAAGTTCTATTTTAGGGAAGGGGTGGCAGAGCCATGGAACAGTCTGCCAGTGGAGGTGGTAGTGCCAAGATTATAAGTGGTTTCACACATAGCTGTATCAGAATAAAGGATTTGGTGGTTGCTCAGGTCAGTAGCATGTAGGTAGAAGAGCAAGGGTGGACTGAGAGGAGAAAACCTCATATGGTCAATAGATCCTGGGGCAGATAGACACTCCACTCAGACTAGACTGACCGTTGGTCTTTTCTGCCATCATTGTCTATGTTTCTATATGAGGTAACAGCTCAGTTAAAACTACACCATAGCCTCACTAAATGAAAATAAAACAATTTTTATTAAAATAAAAATGTTTCCACTTTCTAAACACAAAAATCCACAAGGCATAGGCATCTCCATATAAAATGCACTGAGTTCATTGAAAGGCCCTTGACCTTTATTACCTAGCTCACCTCACATATTTTACCTAGCAACAACCTAACTACAGGAAAATAAAACCTTTTTCCATTTAATAAGCTTAATATCCGCCAGTGCATGGGATTCTTGAGAATTAATGCTGTTTCAGGGTGCACGAAAGTCCTCTGGCCTTGTGCCTTCCAATTCACCTAGGGTTGCATTAATTCTTTGTTATAAAATGGGCAAGAAAAATCCAGTGATCTGATTGGTCAATAGCTGTCTAGAGACTTTGTGAAGTTTTTATTAGCAGGTGAAGTCAGCAACTCCACCTCCATTGATAATTTTGCAGTTTTCTCTTGTAAGGGAATTTGCTTATACTGACTTTGCATTCCAACTTCGCCTTATAACTTCACCTTATCATTGGAAAGCAAAATTTAGAGAAAAAATGTGTCTGTCACATGGGAGAGCTTCTTCAGGTCACAATGTACATTCCCAGCCAGGGCAGGAAGTGTGTGACTTGGTTTCAGTTTCTCAGCTGCAGAAGACAGTGTGTGAGTGAGCAGCATCTTGGAGCTTGGGACTCAGAAGGACGTTTTAACTGTTAACAGTTAATTTTCAATCTTTTTCTGTTTTGTGTGCTATTCTTGACTTTCCTTAATTACTTAATCTTTATTTTGAATAGTTTTTTTAGGTTTTCTTCTGTATGTCTGTCTCTCTCTATTTTCCTTTTCTTTTGATTTTAAAAAGTTGACATAAAGCAGCAGGTGCAGGTGCAGTGTGGAGTCTGTGGACCTGGGCATCGTGGTCCCCAGACCTGTGGAGTGTGGCATCTGCTTTAATCAGGACCAGTTTTAGTGGCGCCCTCCCCATTCACCCATACTGTCTTGTGCTAAAACTGCAGCAGTGACAGGCCCACCAGCTGAGGACAGGTGTTGCCCCAGAGCGTAGTGCTTGAATTCGATAACTGTGACAGTTGGGAAAATGAGATAGCTTTGTATTGCTCGTACAAGCACTCAGTCATGTACCGTGTTGAATTTCATCTCATGGAAACTTTCAGCTTGAGACAGTGCTGAGGCAGCTCGTTCTGAATCTGCAGCTGCCTAAGGTGGTCACAGGCTTTCTCAGAACGAGCATAGCAGGCACAGATATGGTGGGCCATAGTCAACATTGACTTGATTTCAGTATATGCCAGAAACTCTTGCACTACAAGATTAAGACAGTGTATCATGGGCCTTATCTCTATACTATACAAAACCTTGCAGGGCTAAAGAAGGACTACTTGGAAAAGGTTAAACACAGGTGGAGGGAGGAGGGGCAGCTGACATTGGGGAATAGACTGGGATGCGGTGTTCAGGCTGGCTCCCAGGACTACCAACTCCCCTTCTGGCAGGAATTTAGTTGGAAAGTGAAGATCGGTGCTTCCTGGCTCCCCTCTCACTCAGCCGGAGGGATCCTGAAAGAGACTCCTCCTGTTGGAGAATGTGTGGGGAAGGAGGGCAAACTATTTACATATTATGTGGCTGTGCCTGACTGGGTCGGTTCTGGGGTGTTGTCTCTCAGGTGCTTACTAAAATCTTTGGCTTGGGCCCTCCTAGATTGGCCCTGCCTTGTTCTGGGCGAGCCACCACAGAACTTGACTGGAGCAGATTCAACATACCTATGGTCCCTCCTCCTGGCAGCAGCCCACAAAGCAATTACTAAATTGTGGCTAAAAAGGATACTCCGCCCTAGGTACCTGGATACAAATAGTCCAGGGGTGCAGAAATGGAAGAATTAGCGTACAAAATAAACCACAAAACAACAATATATATCTGGAGATGGACTAGATGGTTACTCTGGTGTCAAATTTCTCCAGCTAGCTCAGGAACCCAATCATAATGGTCACTCCCATGGGCCGGGGGAAGTAAGGCGGACTAATTGAATCAAGTTGCTGGAGGTACTGCTGCCTGGAGTGGGTGCTGTTTGACCTAGTAATGAAGTAATGATGTAAAAATATAAAATGCCTGATAAATTTGTATTAACTGTACCCGTTGGTTATCAATAAACTTAAATTTAAAAAAAAAAAGACAGTGTATCATGCAGGAAACCTGACAAATCCACCATTGCTGACCAGACCTATGTGGTAATTGACCAATAACGTCCACGGGTCTGGAAAGTGTCTTACAAGTCTTTGAGCTTGTTTTGCAGGCTGATCTAATTGCATAGAACTATCACTACACTGCTTCAGAATACTCAATAATTCACAGTTGGGAAAACAAAAATATTCAACTAACAACATGGGTGACTTACCTGCCAGCCATTTGACCTCTTTCATGGGGCAAACCCAGCTGTTTGGTGTGAAGTGATTTACCAATGATGAATATTTATTTATTCTTGGATTCTTTGGTTTGATGGACAAGCAGCCAGCCACTCCCACTTCCTGAGCTATATAAGCAGTTCCCTCAGCCTCCTTCTGAAGCACTTTTCTTTGCCATCTGGAGCTTCTGCCTGTTTGTACTCTGCAGCTTGCTGGGCCTACCGCCCGTGCTGCTTATTTCTGCTGGACTCTCCGTTTTGTTCTTCTGCTTCTGTTTTGTATTTTGCCTCCGACTGTGTACTTCCTTTTGTCCGTCCTGTTTTACTGTGTTTGTGTGTGTTGATTTTGTTTTGCTTTTTGGTTTTGGAGGGGCCTTGATTCCTAAGCGCAAGCCATTTTGCTCATTTAGAGCTCAAGCTACTTGCTTTCAGTTATTCACATTGCTATGCAATCAGTACCTGTGTTTCTACTCAAATTAAAGCTGCTCCCCATGCTACATGCCTAATTGTTTTCACCTGATTCAAGCTCCCTAGACCCTTCCTATGCAGCTCAATCATGTTTTCCCAGCTTAATCTACCTCCCACGAGCTCATAGCTGCTTTCAGAGCATTATGCTTCCTCCATCCCATGCTTATAGAAATACCACTCATAATTACTCAGTGCTGATGCTGTTCCATGTTTGTACACTGCTGTTATACTCTGAGGTCAGCGAAGCTACTGCTGATGCTGTAAACTAGCTTTACTATCTGCATGTGGCTTTCAACTCCTTCTATCACTTTCTTGTTTTCCTATGGCAGGGACTTGGAAGTGTTTGAGGGAGTCATGGCCCGTGTGCCTAATGGCGTAGGTTCTAAATCCTGTCTTCGCCGCCAAACTCCTCAGAGTATTTGTCACCTTCATTGGCTTTTTGAATGCCTGGCTGGCTTGCCCCACTGTCATAGTGCTGCTTCTCCACTTATGTTCATGTCCCACCATTGCTACTATGTTTTGCAGACCTACATGCAGGCCTGTCTGGTCCTACTTACCAGACCTATGTGCAGGTCCAACTATTTATTACCCTGCCCTAATGAACTACCCTGCCTTATTGAACTACCTCCAGCCCAACTCTTGATTACATCAGCATTGTTCAGTGCTCCTGCCATCTGCCCTGCAAGGTCTCAGCACTCAATGCTCATTCAGCTGCTCATCAGTCTCTGGGGCATGCCAACCATACCATTCTGGTGCAGGGTTCCCTCTGAAGCTGACAGTCTCCCTCTGCACCTGAGTCCACAGCTTGAGCATGTGAAGCTTGGGATGGGGTTCTTCTCACCTGGCCTAGCTGGGAATGTCCTCGCTCAGGTGGACCTTCAGTAGTCAACCATACCATGACACCTCAAGTTGTAGAGTTGAGGATTTCTGGTGACTTCAGGAAACTAATGGCCGCCTAATTTTGGAACTCCAGGCCAACTGATTAAAATCTAAAATCACCGACTGCTAACAGCATGCAGTCACCAGTTAAGACAACCCAGTCTAAGGCTAATGCTCCCAAACAATCGGAAACACCTGCATTTAAACTCAGAGAGCTACTAATAAGAGAAAAGATGGGAAAACTTCCCTCTGAGGAGGACACGGGAAAGCATGGCCCCGAGATGCAGCAAGACACAACATACAGACCTTGTAGCAACTATCCTACAAATTGCTTGTACTGTATCAAAGACAGATAAAACACTCACAGATCTCCGTTCTGAAATAAGCGGAATCGAACACAGGGCAGATCAACTGGAGCTGGGTCTCGTCACTAGTCAATCAGACAGACACCACAACCGTCTCATGCTTCATCTCCTTGCTCAGGAGAAAAGCTAACTCACAAGCTAGAGGCGAAACAGAAGACAAAACATAAGGTTATGGAATCCCTGAGGGCGCCAAAATAAAGCCCAGAGTGTCACAGTGTTCCTCCAAACCATCCTGAAAGAAGCTCTCAACCTGCCAGATGACATGGATTTGAGTATGGACAGAGCTAATAGATTCTTGGGCTCCAAGCCCTCAATCGCGAGGGCCAGGCCACGATCATTGTAATCACTCACACAATATGCCACAAAGGAGGATTTACTCAGCAGAGCATGGAAAATGAGAATATTACATTTCAACAGCACAGAATATCTCTAGACAACAATTACACCTACTAAGTCCAGAAGAAGCGGAAAGCACTCTGGCCAATAATTAAACAGCTGAGGGAAAAACATCAGAGCCCAGATTCTGTTTCCTGCCTGCCTGAGAATCAAGACAGACAGGGGCCTCTGAGTGTTTGCAGACCTGCTTACGCTAAACCCCTTATTGATGGCATGGGGATCACTACACCCACCCTACTTAAGGAGAACATGGAGAGGAAGCTGCGAAGTCTGCCTCTTCAGTAACACAAAAAGCTTACAGGAGGAAAGGGACTCAAAAGGCCATCCCACACTAACTTCTGTTCGGATATTGCAGAGATCATCAAGCTGTACACCTTGGCGTCCTCTTTCGCAGGGGATCACCGAAGCTGCAGATGGAGGCAATCACAGAATGGAGGACCAGACCCAACAGGCCATGAGTAGGATGCAGAGCACTTGCTTGCCACCCGCTGTAAACACCGTATACTCAATTTCCTCTTCATTCCTGCCTAGCCTCCCCTGACTCCTGCTCACACTCAGATGCATCAGCCCCGCAAGAGCAGCAGTAGCGCCTACTGAACATCCTGGCTTCAGAAACGGACTACCTCCTGACTGGCTGGGCATCACAGGTTAGAACTGATTTAATCCAACTGATCTACACAGATTATTTAACGCTATCAGTGATGTGAAGCAGATTGGAAAGTGGGGTGGGGTGGGGTGGGATGGGGCTGAGGAGCCTCAGGATTTCCTAGAGCATTAGTAGGCAGAGACAGTTCGAGTTACCCGACTAGGTCATGGAGGCATGCAGCAAGAACTAAGAACACAGACACTGTCAATTTAAATGTGGGGCTCTGAACTGCTAAGTATTCAGTATTGTTTTACCTGCTCTCATCTTAATACAGGTTGCATTAGATGCTGTTTGCTTTAAACTAGGAGTTCATACTGTTGTTGGTGCCATGTTGGTTGCCACTAAAGTTGCTTCCTGAAGTTAAAACTGGGATGAGTGTTCCTCCCCTCACTCCACAGGTTGTACAGGGGAAGAGAGATAGCGACTCTGATTGTCACCCGAATATGGCCGCCATTACACTGTAGAGCTGTGGGGGGTAGATGCACCGTTATCCAGGAATGGCTGACTGGTGTATCCAGACCTTATACTACGGCCAGTGGAGAGTGAGTAGGTGGACTAGAGGCCATAGAGGTGGCAACATAGCAACACACTAACCATGAGTCCAAACATCCCATATAGAAATAAAGGTGGTCCTTTTGAGCCTCCAGTTGATTTAAGCTCATCCTAGATTTAGAAATGGTGCATGGGGCGTTGACCACCAATACTCAGACCGGAACCCTTATCACAACTTGTTTTGGTTTACCTGACATAGAGTTCACCCTGAGGGCAGATTTCCCTGCTATTGAGTGCGTACCACATACCTAACTCTATCACAGGGTAATAAGTGCCTAGGAAAGACACTACCCAGGCTCCAGCTTGGATTGCCTGACCTTGGAAGTACAACTGCATCAATCCTATATAAATCTAGTATAGGTTATATTAAAGTTGATGTAAATAGTTCACATCTGAAATCACATTTGTTTTGCTCAATTTTTGAATCAAATAGAATCTGCATACTGCTGGAGTAATATTGTCTCAAGCTCATAGGTCTAAGAACACCACATATAGTAGTGTATAGTGTCTGTCTTGTCTCTACTCTTGATATAACTAACCTTGCAAGGCTGTAAATTACAGTATGCCTTCTATGGATACTAAAGTGTTGTCATACAGTGTTAATGGCCTGAACAGCCCGATCAAGAAGAAAAGGATATTTAAGTTTATTAGGAACAACAATGCCAAATAATCTTCCTGCAGGAGATACCTCACCCTCGAAGGCACAAAGGCTTAAAAAGCAGAACTTTTCCCAAGCTTTTCATGTCTTGTTGGGCAAGAAAAGGAGTTGCCATACTCATATCAAATACCCTCCCATTCGAGGAGGAGCAGATCATAACCGACCAGCGGCGAGTTTGTCCTTATTATTGGAAAGATACAGGACACCCAGGTAACTCTAGTAAATGTCTATGCCCTCCCAGACTCTCCTTTTGTTTTTACTCTGATCTAGTCAGAATGGTTATGGAAAGGGCAAAGGGATTTTACTTATGAGAGCGGAATCTCACTCTAAATCACCAGCTGAACACCACATCTCAGATTCTCTCCCAGAACAAAACAGCCAAAAGCTTCAGAGGGCTTCTTGCAGAGCTGGGCTTCATAGACATTTGGAGAGAAAGATATCCAGCGGGCTAGGACTACACTTGCTACTCCCTGAGGTACAGAATTTATTCTAGAATAGATTTTTATCTGACCCAAGCAAGGGATCTAGATAGATTTGGCCATTCATGAGTAGGAACAGCAATGCACTCTGATCACCAGCCGTTGTTTACAGTACTGGATCTTGGCCTGGCCGGAAGCGAACCCAGTGGCATCTGAATGTCTCCCTCCTTAGGGATAAGGGCACAATAGAGAAACTCAAGGAAGTTATCTCGCAGACATTAACCCATAACTCCCACCCAGGCACAGCTTCCCAGATATTATGGGATACGGTAAAACGTTGATGAGGGAAAGTTGAACTCTTTTGGAGCCCATAAACAAAGAGAAAATCCACTTGGAGCAACTCAACACGCAGTTGAAAAGCTTAGAAACTCAACAGAAACAGAAATGGAATAAACAGACAGACATGGAAATTAAAGAAATTAAAACCGCCTGCAGAAGCTACACCTATTAGAAATAGAAAAACCCTTAGTTATCTGAAACAGTCCTATTATGAGGGAGCTCAAGGGCCTCTAAAATGCTAGCACTTAAATTTAAACAGAGGCAGGACAGGAGACTATTATAAAAATTAAATACCCTAAATCTGGAAACTTAACATATAGGCCGACCATGTGATGGATGCTTTTGTCAGCTATTACAAACACCTGTACCATGGCCAAGAGGAGACTCTCCCACAGGATAAGAATAAATTCTTGAATAACTTAAATCTCCCAACTCTCACCCCGACCAACAAACAACCTTGTTGGCTCCCATACAACTAACTACCTGAAATCAAAGCTGCAATCCAACATTTAAAAATGGAAATGCCCAGGACCAGACGAGGTTTAGCAGGAAATTTATAAACGCTATATAAAGAACTGGCACTTCATCTCCTACAGGCCATGAATGGGATCTGTATGGTGACTTTGCCAACATAGCAGTCCTACATAAACCGGGCAAAGACCCAACAGAATGCGGCTCAGTCGACCTATCTCACTACTAAACACAGATTATAAGATCTTTGCTTCAATCTTAGCCACAAGACTGAACGCCATCTTACCCAACTGATCAATAAAGACCAGATGGGCTTCGTCCCCGGCAGACAGGCCCCAGACAGCATCACACACACCATAAACATCATAAACAAGATATCCCAAGATAAAACCCTAGCCTACCTAATGAGTCTCGATGCGAAAAGGCATTTGATAAAGTATTTTAGCACTTCCTGTCTGCAGTCTTGGGAAAATTGGCCTTCCCCAAACCATGATAGATGCTCTAAAATCCTTATACATGGCCCCTCAGGCCTATATTAGAGTCAATGGGAGTGTTCCAGACAGATTTCCTCTGGGAAGGGGTAGGAGATGGGGTGCCCTTGTCCTCCCTGCTGTTTGCTCTGTATGTAGAGCCCTGGCTAGTGCCATTCGCACAAACCCAGATATCACCGGGCTGGAGTTGGAGCACAAGATCTCATTATATGTGGAAGATGTTCTTCTGTACATCTCAACCTAATCAAACTATTCTCAAAATCTGGAGCACCCTCGAGGAGTTTGCTCTCCACTCAGGATACTCCTGAATAAAAACAAAACATAGGTCCTCAAGTTTTCTACCCCCACCAGGAATAACCAGATGTCTCTCTGAACAAGGGGATGGACTTCCCCTGGTAGCAGTAGAGTACTTTAAAAATGACACACAGGTTATGGGTCAGGTATGGCCTGGAGAAGGCAGTATGGCCTCTCCAATGGTTTGCCTAGTCAGACCAATTTACACGGCCAAGTTCAATCATGTTTTAAGACTCTGGGCTAGGCTGGGCCACCAAGGCTGGGGAAGATGGTCTCTGGAGACACCACAGCAGACTTTCAGGCTATTAGGCGGAAGTACCAGCTAAAACAGTGACCACTACAATACTTGCAGTTGAGAACTTACATCCAAGCAGTTAAAAGGCAGAGGCTCAGAAATCAACTGACCTCCTCCTCGAGTCATTGAATCAAATTCTATCAGGGAGCTTGTAAGAGGTCATATTTCAGCCTCTATAAAGCAATTAAACAACTCCAAGCCAAAAGTTCACTCAAATCAAGGCCAGGTGGAAGAAGAGGTGGGTCTGAACATATCAGAAGAGGAATGGGGACAATTTTCAAGCTAACTGACAAGACCACTCTCTCGCCCGAACTGATGAGAGTTCACCTGGAAGGTGAAGGTAAGATACTTCTATGCACTTGAAATTCAGGGCAAATAGGAGTGCAGGATACCCCACATTGCTGGAGGATGTGGGGTTCAGCTAGCTCATCACTCCCATATATTCTGGGACTGTGAGATCCTAAAACCCTGTTGGAGGTAGATCTCTCAGGCTATGGAAAAGCTTTCTCTTATTCCCCTAGTTCACGATGAAGAACATGGTGCTGGGGACATCCCTGATGAGATCAGAGGGCAGACGACCTTTATTTATGGAACATTCTCCTAGCCAGCACACAAATCAATCACTAGAAACTGGCTCTCCACTGACCCACCTGATCTAAAACAATGGCACTCCATCATACAAGAAATGGAAGAACTAACTCACAAGATAAACCACGGGAAAGCATTCATCTGTAGATGGACAAAGTGGAATGTGTCAGCCAGCCAGTTTCTAGAAGAGACATAGCAAGGAACTGGAAGGTACTGATCTAGAGAAAAAAAGAATCTTAAAAGAAGATAGCCATAATGAAATGCACTGTATATGAGATCTATGTATGTTATCAGAATGTGATTAATGTATGCAGATTCTGGACATTCAATAAACCTGAATTAAAAAAAGTTATAAAAGTTAATACTCAGCTCTGAAGGGCTGGGGCATCTCACAGGAGCCTTTAGCACCAGAGCGAGGAAGCACCCTTCAAAGCTATTCTCCTTGTAACTGCCTCTGGTTCACCTAGTTTATTTTTAGGTTGGTAGGCCGGGTGAGTGCCTCGGTGGTTATTACTCTCCTCCTCCTGCCTTGAGGTGACTTGTTGCAGAGCACAGCAGCTCGCAACCCTCCATGGTGTTCCTGCTAGAAGGATAGAGTGAGAGCTTTCCTCCAAATGGAATATTTTCCACCTCCCTTTAATTGGGTTTCCAAATTGCAGCAGCAGAGCCATCAGTAAATAAAATATCTCAAACCTAGAGGAAGCGACCTGGCCTTGGATCCCTGAGATTTTCTCCTCAAAGGGTCTTTTCTCTCCTCCGTGTCTCAGGTCATAACTATTAGTTAGCATAGTGTTCCCTAGTTCTGTAGGCAGGATTCCACTGTTGGATGGAGGGATGGTATCCCTCCATTCCCACTCTCCTTAGGAGGTCCCCTCATTCCCTCTTGCAACTCTTCAGACTCATGCCATTGCTAACCTCGCATCCCATCGTTATCAAGCTGCCTGATATTTTATCTATTACTATGTCTCACAACTACTGATTGCTTATATGCCTCATACTACTACTTCCTTTTGGGGATCCTTCCTAAGGTACCTTTAGCCAAGGGAATCGTCCCACGGCACCTCTAGGGGTGGAACCCTCTAGAGGTTCCTTGCCTTTGGTACCCCTACAGGTGGTAATTCCTCTGGAATAGAGAGTGCAAATGGCCAAAACCTAAGTAACACAGTTGCACAAGCATAACACTACTGGCTGCGTGAGGCTACTGAATTGGAAGGCTCCACCTTTGGTTTGATGGACAAGCAGCCAGCCACTCCCACTTCCTGAGCTGTATAAGCAGTTCCCCTCAGCCTCCTTCTGAAGTACTTTTCTTTGCCCCACCATCCTTCCCTCCTCATCCAGCGGTGGCACCTCTCTCCTGCAGATCCTTCCTAAGGTACCTTTAGCCAGGGAATCTTCCCGTGGCACCTCTAGAGTTGGAACCCTCTAGGGTTCCTTGCCTTTAATTGCCCATGAAAGTGGTAATTCCTCTGGAATAGAGGTGTGAATGGCCCAAAACCTAAGTAACACAGTTGCACAAGCATAACATTATTGCACTCACCCCACTCCACAGTTGAAGGGCACTCAGCCAATGCGTGTGCCTACAACCCACTAAGTGGGGGCATGCATTGATTACCCAGTAACTGCACACCCTGTCATGTGTTATTGTTAATGAAGTGCAAGCCCTGTTGTGGGTTATTGGTTACATAATGCATAACTACAGAACCAAACAGAAAGTTAGGTAAACTGCAATAGTATGAACAAGTCTCACCATAATGCCAGAGTCCTCTTGTTGTTCAATGCCAGCAAAGTCCAACTTTATTTTCTCTACGTGAATCCTGGTCTCATTTGGGTCATTGTAAATAAGATTGTTTTGTTTTTGCTTGATTTTAATCTGTTGTTTATCTCCTCCCAGCTGTCTCACCAATGATATATCCAGTGCAGGCTGTATGAGCTGGCATTGAGATAGCCCATTTTTCTCCCAATTCTCCCAAATCCTCCCTTCACCCCTGTGAAGTGAGCAACATCTCCATCAACCTGGATGTCATAGTGTCCCCACAGTGAGAAGCAAATTCCTTGGCCCAGCTGTAGGGGGCACTATGGCGCTGGAACTCACTGCCACCCTTCCTTGACTGAGGTGCACTGCCAACCAGTAGCGTCCTCTGCCAGGCCCATTCCCAGTTCAGCAGCTCAACTCAACTCCTGAACCCATGTTGCCTGTGTGGCAGTATGATCAAATCAAATCAAATTTTATTTATACTGCGCTTTCAAGTGTCAAAGCGCAAAATACAAAACAAAGTAAACAATCAACACAATAAATATAAGTATAAAATCAGTTAAAAGCAACAGGGTAACCTATCCAGCAAAGGCTTGTTCAAATAAATAGCATTTCAAAGCTGCCTGAATGACTCTGTGGACAGGCATTCTCAAATCCGACGAGGTAGAGAAATCCACAGAATTCGGAGACCTACAAGCAGCTCTGGCCTCTGATGACTGAAGACAGACCCTGGGAATCTCTAGCAATCCCTTGTCGGGCGGAGCGGAGGGCGGAGAGGGCAGTAGGGTCACAGGAGATCTTGCAAGTAGCCTGGTCCCTGACCATGTAGGGTCTTCTAGGTCAGCAACGCAGCCTTGAAGGTAGCTCTCCATCGCCAGTGCAGTTCGCACAGCACAGGTGTGATGTGGCACGTTCTTCCCAATCCAGTCAACAACCTGGCTGCAGCATTCTGTACCAGCTGCAGGTGACAGAGATCCACTCCCAGCAACCCTAGATATAGAGCATTACAGTAGTCAAGACACGAAGAAACAAAGGTGTGAACTAATACCAGAAGGTCATCATGTGGAACAAGGTGTTTTGTCCGGGCTATATTCCTTAGATGATAAAGGAAGACCAGACAATGGCTGACACCTGTGCCTTCAGCATCAGCTCACTATCAAGAATTACTACCAGATTTCACACCTGTTCAGAAGGTCTCAACTGGTTACCCCCTAGCACAAGGCCAGAGGAAACCCAGGAGTCAACTTCTCAGCATGATGACCCAGGTCCACCACCAGCACCTCAGTCTGATACACTGTTGCTGGGCCATTGGGGTGGCCCCTGGACACAGACATTTTCTGGCATATGCAACTTGCAACTTTGCTGGTAACTGGAGGAGTTAGAGACACAAGCTCCCGTAGACCCACTGTGTAGCATCAATGCCTTTCCGTCTCTGCCAAGTAGCAAAGATGCAGGATCCATTAGTCATAGTTAACTGCCCTTTTGTTTCGCAACATTGAGAATTGTATCATGCACAACTAGTCCCAAGGTCACAACTAATGAAGTGCATTGTATCTCCGGATTACTAGGCCACCAGAATGGTGTGACCCAATAGACCTTGTAGAGAGTCTAGAGAGTTGTACCCCAAAGGTTCCTAACACAGTTTAATCGTCTTTGAGATCCAGACCCTCTGACTCTTGAGCACCCCAGTAACCATATATTTGCACTATTCACTCAGTACTCAGTCTTAGGATTTTCTTTTCTTTTATGAGTCCTGATAGAGCAGCAAAGGTTTTGTTTGCCTTATCAGTAGCTGACTTAGCATCCATTGAAACCACCTCCAGTTTTGACTATACCACGTTACCCTGTTTTAAAAACTGTTCATTCAAGTGCAGCAATGACGCTACAGCTCATGACACCAATGACCCAGGTTCGGGAACAAGCCTGCATCTTTATGGACTGGCGGGAGGCGGTACCATCCCAGAAGACGCCTCCTTCCTCAGGAAGGAAGGGTCCCGACTGCTGCCACCATATCACCCTGTGGATGCAGGAGATGGTAGATTCGGTCAGACTAGGAGTAGGAGAAGCTGCATTGGTGTGTATGCACCCTTGCAACCTTTACACACGTGGTTCCTGTGGACTGGGAAGAAAACTGGAAAATGATTGAGCCCTGTGCCTGATGATGATGGCCTCCAGCATACCATACGATCTCCTGCCTGGGCCTCCGAGATTACCGCTCTGACAAGACTAACATTGTTCGAGGATGTAGCCCTCCACCTTGTACCCACCTGGGGGTAAATCATGGCTCTATGGGGGACAGCACCTTGAGAAGGCCAGGTAAGGGGACAGAAGGATCACCTTGGGGCCCAAAGGAGATCACAGATCAGGCATAGAGTGCAGAGGCGCATAAATAGAAATAACAAAAAAGTAAATTTCCTGTCCATATCATGAACATTCTGTTCCAAATCTCTGACAGTCTTCAAGACTTCACCCAGCATGGGTTCAGCTTCCCTACCTGCTGTCAGCCCCATGCTGTCGTTCCTGCATTCTGCTGTTGTTTGGACTGCTTGCCTTTCCTGTTGACATGGAAAGAGCTCTGCTTGGTTTCCCATTCTCAAATGTCTTGAATTTGACAAATATTATATGAAGAGTGTTTTGCAACTATTAAACTACCAATAAAGAGAGCTTGCCTTCGGTGCAGCGAGTAGCACTACCACTTCATAATGCCGGTGAGTTGGGATTGGAAGCAATCTTGGGTCTTTGGGGGCCAGACAGGGAGGAGGATTGAGTGTCCTACTGGACACTCTCCTCCTCAGAGAGAGAAGAGATCTTTCACTACTGCAGCACTACTACCTGGGTGACCACAGGTGGTAGTGCAGCTTGAGAATACTCAGTGGAGGAGGCAGATGTGGACGTCCATGCAACATGCTCAACATGTGTCATGACATCCCGACCTTCACCGCCTCAGGACCAGGAAAAACAGGAAAAATTAGAGGTCCAGGCACTGAGGCTGCTAAAGCCTTGGTAAATCCAGCCTCCAACATTGATAGTGATCATCCCCAGGGACCCCGGTTTTCAACATAATACATATAATTAAATTTAAAGCTCCTCAAAGTGTGCCTGCACCCATCAACTGCAAGCTCCACCTCTCCTTGGTTATTCTATCCTATAGGATTAAAACCTTCTCAAGATTAGATAACATTTGCTTGTTATGTATGCATGTTACATACATGACTGTTATTGTACACGTTTTTGTGTTCTCCTTTCCCAAGTACCCTCCCTGGGACAGCTCTGGAAACAAGCTGTTCATAGCTCAGTTGGCCTTTCCAGGTAAATGTTATAAATAAATAAAGTAAGTAAATAAATAACGAAATAAATAAAATGGAAATTCAGTGCTTCCAATTGACCAGGTCATGCCTCATGAGACAATGCCCCTTTCTGAGCTCATATTTCTACGTTTATATGTAGTTGTGTTTGAGCCCTTGTCTTTGATTCCTAGTAATTGATCACAACTTCTGTTGTGTCTACATGCCTCACAGCAACTGATCCTCTGAGACATGAATGAGTTTACATGGTTTGAATGCGGTTGACTCAAATGCCAGGCACATGCACATTTACATGTTGAGGTCCCATGACACATGCGAAAAACAAATGGCACTAAAACATAACAATTAAGCCAGCCCGCTGGTGCAGTGGTTAATTTCTGCTTGTGGCCGCGGTGATCTGGGTTCAGGAATCGACCCAGGCACTGGAGGGCAGGCCAGGGAGAGAGAGGTTCGCGTGTCGGCAGACTGCCTCACCTTCTCTTGGGGAGAGGGAGGGACCCGGTACCTGCTGATCTAGCGGAGGCTAGGGATAGGGAAGTGTGCTGGGTCCCATTGAATCAAAGGTGCGATGGATGTCGGCATACATGCCTAAACATCAGTGGCATGCCACGCCTCAGGGAAAAATGGAAAATGGTGCTTCAAGATCTGACCAGATGATGGTTGCCAGCTCCGCTGCCACGGAAGCCCTGGACAAGCCTCGGACTACCTCAGCAGCACCTTGGGCCCAAGACATAGTGCACTGGCCTCCCCACGGCGCCTTCCTCTTGGAGGGAACCCATCTGGCGAAGGGTTGCAGCTGGGTTACCCCAGGAGGGATGTGATGGAGTGGGGTGACGGCTGTCAGGGCAGGGTGGCAGCGAGGTATAGGTGGCCTGAAGGGTGACCGACCAGAAGCTGGAAGGCACAAAAAAAAATAACAATTGAGCTTGGATGTGGGATTGATTCCAGCTTCTATTATGTCTACATACAGAAAGATCATCAATGCTCAGGTAAGGGCACCTGGCTCGATCCTGAGATCGATCCCAGCTTCCTCAATATCAAGGTTACATGCAAAGTAATATTCCATTCCAAAGTAACTGGCTACTTTGTAATTAACCCTGTATGTGAACAGGGCATTGGTCAGTTAAGAATATACCCAGTTCCTTGCCCCTTGATTTGTAGGTGTTTTCAAATAAAGGCAGCTATCTGTGTAAGCACCCTGGGAACTTACTAGTTAATTTTAGGTTGCAAGTGGTTAGGCAGAGAGGGCTAGTGGTGCCACTGGGTCTGGGAAGTAGGGCCTGCTTGCTGCCAGCAGGGGCACCCTCCATGGGCTATAAAAGGAAAGTTTTGGCACCAGAAGGAGAGCCTAGGGAAAGACCAGAAGAGGAGAGCTGGGGATTTGGCCTGCAAGCTTGGCTAGAGGGCTGGCAGGCTGGGTGGTCCACTTGTTGCCCTTGTCCCCTCCACCCTTAAAGACCCGCCGATGTGGAAAGCGCCAGTTCAGGTGGTATGTAGGAAAGCAATGGAGTAAAGCAATGGGGCTCGTCCCCATTTGGGAGCTGGAGCCTGGTTAGAAGAAAGAAAATGGAGGCCCGCCAAGTGAACTTCAGCTCCTTGGTAGGGTAGCACCGATAGGGCCTAAAGCCCAAAGAAAGATTGCCTGTGGGTGAGTTCAGCTATGGGTCAGATGGTTTTATTGTGGGCAGGCCTGCTGTGGCAGTAAGGCATGGGGCATGGCTTGGGTGGCAGCCCAAGCAGTTGAGGGTGTAACAGTGGCAGAGTTACCCCTCATGCCTAGGCTGGAGGCTGCCACAGAGTTGGAACCCACTGTGTGAGCCACCTGTGGAGATGGGGGAAGTCCATTTGGGGAGTGATGTTTGGGACCCCCAGTGAGGTGGCAGTCTGTTGCATGATCTGGTGTGGCACTGGCAGAAGTCCCCGCTGAGTTAGTTCAGAGGTTGTACTCACTACATGAGCAGAGTTGGTTTTCAGTCCAAATAGACATGGGGGAAACCATTCTAGGCACAAAGGGCATCAGCGATTGGATGTCCGAAAGAGTTCTGGTGGTTCAGTTCTTGCTTTGGAACATTAAATGAAATGTAAACCTTGAAGGAAAAGAACTTTATGCTCCATAAGTATTAGCCCGAGGTGGAGAAAGTGTAAGACCAGGCAGATGAAAATGAATGAAGAGAGTATAAGGGTTGGGGACAGTAGAATTGTCTCGGCTGCCATAAGCCCAGAATAAAAGTATAGGAATGGAACTGCCAGAATAGAGTCTACAGGAAAGAAATGTAATTGCGGGAGAGAAAACAAGGAACAAGATATGACTTAGTAGAGTGTGTCAGTACCAAACTACCTCAAGCAGAGGCCTCTTTTGACTAAAGTTGCTGCCACAATTTAGCCTTCACAGCTTAAGGAGATCTGCATGAAACTAGATAGTTTGTTAGCTCAAGAGACTGTTGCAGTAGATTTTCCAGCTATGTCTGTGAAGAAGACCAACTGTAACTTATACCCTACGCTCCATAGAATGGTTACATAGAAACATAGAAACATAGAATTTGATGGCAGATAAGGACCTTGCCCACCCAGTCTGCCCATTTCCTGCCTACTGGATAAGCTGCAGAGCCTAGTTAACCAGCAGCCTACTTCTTCCTACCCCCACCGCTAGAATTGCCTTATGACTGTCCCATGCATGCTTGAATTCCACCACTGTTTTTGACTCCACAACCTCCTCCAGAAGGCCATTCCATGCATCCACAACCCTCTGTGAAAAAATACTTCTTAAATTACCTCTGAGCGCCCCCATCTTCAAATTGTGGCCCCTTGTTCTTGCACACCCTTTTTGAAAGATGCTACTCTCTTGGACTTTGTTGATTCCTTGAGGTACTTGAAAGTTTCTATCATGTCCCCCTCTCCCTCCTTTCCTCGGGGCTATACATATTAAGCTCCTTAAGTCTCTCTTCATATGTCTTCGGTGCAGACCCTGCACCATTTTAGTTGCCCTCCTCTGGACAGCCTCCATCCTGTCTATGTCTTCACGAAGACTGGGTCTCCAGAACTGCACGCAGTACTCAGATGGGGTCTGACCAGCTGTCTGTACAGAGGGATAATAACTTCCTGTTTTCTACTGATGATGCCTCTCCTATGCATCCCAGTATCCCCCAGCCCTCCTTGCTGCCCTCTCACATTGCTTGCCCATCTTTAGGTCATCTGATATGACTACCCCAGGTCCCTTTCTATTTTGTTGTTGTTAGTATCTCACCCCATTGTGTACTCTTCTCCTGGGTTTTGTTTCCAGGTGCATTACCTGCACTTCTTAGCTTTGAATCTAAGCTGCCATACATTTGACCATTCCTCTAACTTGCCAAGTCCCTTTTCATCCTTTCCACCCCAACTTGTGCATCAACTCTGTTGCAGATCTTGCATCATCTGCAAAGAGACAAACTTTTCCTTCCAGTCCCTCTGCAATGTCGCTATAAAGACATTGAAGAGGACCGTCCTAATACTGAACTCCTGCGGTACCCCACTAGTAACCCCACTTTCTTCAGAGTGGACTCCATTTACTATTATCTCTGTGTCCTATTCTCCAGCCAATTTTACCCAGGCTGTCATCTTAGGACCCACTCCCAGGCTAGCTAACTTGTATATTAATCTTTTGTGTGGGACTGTGTCAAATGCCTTGCTAAAGTCTAGGTAGGCCATGTCCACAGCCCTCCCTGCTCTACTACTTTGGTCACCCAGTCAAAGAAATCTATCAGATTTGTCTGGCATGACCTTCCTGCTGTGAATCCATGCTGCCTTGGGTCCTGTGCCCTCTGGCCTCTAGATACTGACAATTCTTTCCTTCAGAAGTGATTCCATCATTTTCCCTACCACTGAGGTTAAACTAACAGGTCTGTAGTTTCCTGCTTCTGCCTTGCTCCCACTTTTGTGAAGGGGAATCACATCTGCCCTCCTCCAGTCCTCGGGTACCACCCCATCCTCCCATGATTTGTTAAAGAGGGTAGTCAGTGGTGTCACTAATTCTACCCTTAGTTCTTTTAGAATTCTGGGATGAATCCCATCAGGCCCCATTGCTTTGTCCACCTTCAGTTTTAAGAGCTCTTTCAGAACCCTTTCTTCTGTAAATGGGCTGGTATCAACTTCTGTATCCAGAGTGTTTCTACTGTTTGTTTTAGGTACCTCCCTCTTCCTTTGTAAATACTGAACAAAAATATTTGTTTAGTATCTCTGCCTTTCACAGTCACCCTCTGCCCACCCCACCCCCTATTAAGCCTCACTATCCTCCCTGGTCTTCCTTCGCTCCTGATGTACCTATAAAAGGTTTTATCCCCTTCTTAACTGAGTTGGCTATTTTTCCTTGGTTTGGGCCTTTGCTGTTCTGACTGCCTTCCAGGCTTCCTTTGCTTTAACTGATACATTTCTCTGCCCTGCTCCTTCTGTGATTCCTTGTACTTCCTGAAAGCTTTCTTTTCTCTTGAACCTTCACTGCCACTTCCTTTGAGAACCATAGTGGTTTCTGACATTGTTTAGTTTTGTTTATTTGCTTCACACAGAGGCTTGTTACCTCTGTGATGGCAGTTTATTATTCCCATTGTTCTTCCACCTCCTTCCTGCCCATTTGCTAGTGCATTCCTTAGGCACTCACCCATTTTGGCAAAGTCAGCCCTCCTAAAGTCCAGTACCTTTGCCTTTATGGCTTGACTCTATTGCTGTGTTTATTGTGAACCATACTGTTCGATGGTCGCTAGTTGCCAGATGGCTACCCACTTCTACATCTGTGATCTCTCTTCATCTCCATTTGAGAGAACCAAGTCTAAGATTGCCCTCTCGAGTGGGCTCTAATACTAGTTGTCTAAGGCATGCCCCCTGTAGGGTATCTAGAATAACCCCACTCTTGAAGTGGCTGCTGCAACTGCACTCCAGTTAACATCTGGCATATTCAGATCACCCATCAGCAATATCTCCCCTTTTTCTGCCATACTAAGTATACTTTCTATCATTTCCTTGTCCATTTCCTCCCCTGAGAAGGGGTCTGTATACAACCCTGTGCGGATTGTGGTGTCATTGCCAGTCTCCAAATTACCCACAGTGCTTCTTCTCTCCTCCCTTTTCCTTTTGTTCTGTTGCTTTGATTCCTTCCCTTATGTAAAGAGCTACTCCTCCTCCTCCTCTTTTACCCTCTTTGTCCCTCCTGTAGATAGTGTATCCTGGTATGTTTCCATCCCAGTCATGGTTTTGTGTGAACCATGTTTCTGTGACTGCCACGATATCCAGATGTTCCTCCTCCATCAAGGCCACTAATTCAGGAAGCTTGTTACTCAGACTACGGGCATTAGTACTCATTGCTTTCCATTTCTTGATGGCTTTACCTTCCGTTGCAGCATACCCACTGACCTTTCTACCTCGGTCTTTCTCATTTAGTACCCTGTTTTGTAGTGAGAGGCTGGGATTTTCCTGCTGCTTATCAGTGCCTCCCCTTGACTAGTTTAAAGCTTGCCAATGAAGCATTTAAACCGATTGCTCAAAAGACTTGTTCCTTCCTGGACAGATGCAGACCATCCTGCCAGTATAGGCTGGTGTCCTCCAGGTTGTTACTGTTTCATGTTTAATTAAATCTTTTTTGTACTTTGAGTATAGAGTGGACAGTGGATTTAATCAATGAGCCTGTGCCTGCCTGCCTGCTAACAAACATTGCCCCTACAGGTGAATGAGATCTGCCTCACTAATGGTGCCTGCTTCCATTCCTGACTTCCAGTCATTACCTTGCAAAGAAATATACAGTAGGTAACAAAGTTATTTTGTTTCTAATTCTTTGGACTGTGGTTGCTTGTGTTGTAAGCACCCCTCCTACTTTTCACCATCTGGATACCCCTAGACAGGGAGGGCTTGCATCTGTCGATCACTGCAGCAGACCTGATGTCATAGATAGGTCCCACTATGTTCAAAGGCACTTGATCACCACAGTAGCATGCTAGCTACATAGCAAGTGGGTATTTCAAACATCTCTTTGAACTAATGTGTCTTCTCCTCACCCTACTGTTCTGCCTAACACTGTATTGCCTGGCTCAATGGCTATCCATAAACTGAAGGATTGGAAAACATGGGTTCTGAAGACCAGCTGATAGAAGCATGCCCATAATGCTCTGCACCAGGTTTAAGGCTTCTGAGTGTTTTATGAAAAGCTCTCTTAAAAATATCAGCATGGAAGACATAGTAAATCACTTTACAGCCATCCAGAAAGTCAGCGCACTCACAGACAATTCACAATAACAAACTCCAATTCAGTAATGCAAAGAAATACAATGCAATTTGTTTCCAAAATGTGCAGTTAGCAATTGTTATATTGGCATCCACAAAGTGTATGATATCGTGCATATCTGACAGCTCAAATGCTGCAGCCAACTGTACCCAGTAAACAGTACCTCAAAGTGCTTGAAGTGTTCAAGGTGCAAAACACAGGAGTTATAAAGAGCCTTAAGAAAAATTATTTAACTTACTGCATGGCCACAGACACCCTAGTCCTTCACCCTTTATGCTCCTTGATGAAGCTCTGGTAAAGGAGCATTTTGAAAATGAACTTTATTGTATTTCTTTGTGATTGAAATGGTTGGAGTTTCTGTTATTTTAAAATTGTCTGCAAGTGCACTGATTCTCTGGATGACTGTAAAGTGTGTTTAGAGCTGGGCCACCTCTGTCTCTGCATCAGACCCGGCACTGGTTGACACGCTATTATCTGCTCTTTCAGAAGATAACTCATTCTGTGATAAAGAAATCACACTAACAAATGTAAAAGAAGCAATGCACATAGTCACTGTGACAACATGCAGTGTATTTCTTGGGTGTGGTTTTTTTTTGTCCTCATCTATGCCTCTATAAAGTATTTCAGCTGAAGTGGGAGGTCAGGTGAAAACCAGTAATTACATCCTGTGTAGCTCATATCGCTAGGAGAGGCCTTTTGTTTGAGCATCCCGGGTTCTCACAGAGGTTGCGTGGGGACAGCAACAGTTCTTATCCTGTAAAGGTTCTTTTCTTTTACTTAAACATCAAGGGCTGAGTCTCTTTTCATCTAAAGAGGCTATGTATTGATCACGAACAAAATGGTTAGGGCACCCAGATGGCACCCTGCTACGCTTGGAGCAGGAGGAACAATCAAGCTGAAGGCAATCCACAAAACCCTTTGGACCCATTCTGGAAAAGGGTGGTCTCCAGAGATCAAAGGAATAGTCCAGAATGTGATGTCAGAGAGATATGCATGACAATGCAGGTGTAGTGGGCCAGCCACCTAAAGGTATTTCTGTTGTACACTTACAGTGAAAGTTTGGTTATGTTTGGTGTTTTGAACTAGCAACATCATGGCCTTAATCATGGGTTCAAGTCTGCCATAACTCACCAGTTCCCAGCTGGGGGTAAACTTCTTATACTCTATTTAGAATCTAGATAATGTCAAGTTAGAGTTTTCTGTGTTACCGCTGTCTTTTCAAATGTGTTTATTTTTATCTCTGCAAAAATACTGTATTCTCCATAATCATCAGTGTGTATTAATTGTCCTGTAACATATGAAAATGTTATTAAAACATATTTTATGTACATCATGCTTTCTGTGAATGAGTCATTTCAAGTATAGATAACCAGTAGTGAATTGGGAAGTCTTGATCTGTTTCTGAAGAAACAGGCTACAATTACCCTATCTAAAGTGAAGTGTGAGAAAAAATGTGGGTCATTTGTCCTTTGTGGAGAGCACTGTACTGTGAGAAGTGACTCCAGTGGGATTCAACCTAGAAATTCTCTCAGTGGAAGTCATGTTGAAAAGTGGCAGCATACCAAAGTAACCCTTTCAGGCGCCTGAAGGGTTGTGAAACTGGTAGAAGTACAGACTGAGTTCTGGGAGAGAACCAGTATCTGACAAACTGGTGGCAACTGTGGGATGTGAAACTTATTGCCAATAAAAAGGTTATCTGAGCAGTCACAGAACAGGACGCAACAGAAGGGAATACTGTGTATACAACCATTTTTCTTTTGTTGTAAGTAAGAGTAGATAGCTAGGAGACACTGTGTCTAGGCCATATGAGAATGCACATTGCCAAACCTTCACTAGCTGTGCAAAAGAAAAGGGATTGTCTCTGAGGAAGACCAGCCATTGGCAGAACTAACAGACATCCTTGAGAAAAGTGACCTGAGAAGTGGTGCAAAAGTGGTCACTGCTAGCTAATTTTGAGACAGAAGCTATGGAGCATGCAAGTGTGTCAGAACTTAGAACTGAGGCAGCTGTGCAGATAGAGATGATGAAGCTGAAGCACACCCTGGGTAAGACAAAGACAGATGTGGAGCTGTAGAGGACAAAACTGGAAGCTAAGGAGTGAGAAAGGCAGCACCAGCATGAGATCCCACTGAGAGATCCTGAGAAAGAGAGAGAGAGAGAGATTAGAGAGAGACACAGAGAGAGAGAGAGAGAGAGAGAGTGAGAGGAGTGTGAAAAAGAACAAGAGGAGTGAGAAAGGCAGTGCCAGCATGATATCCAACTGAGACAGTAGGAGATCCAGATGAGAGAGTAGCAAGAGTGTGAACATGAGAGGGAGATGGAGATTCTGTGTCAGAAGGCAGCACCACAAACTGTAAGTACTGGCATCAGAGGTTTGACCCAAGTAGCCAAAATTAATTCCAAAATGTTTCACCAAGTATCATGAGGAGGATGATATTAATTGAAAGGCTTTGCCTGGAGTTCAGTGACCAGAAGCCAGCCACTCCCACTTCCTGAGCTATATAAGCAGTTCTGCTCAGCCTCATTGTGAAGTATTTTTCTTTGCAGCCAGAGGCTCTGTTGGTTTGTCCTCTGAGCTGGCTGCCCCACCCCACCCCGTTGTTTCTGTGTGTCTCTGCTGGACTTCAGTGTTTGTTTTCCTGCTTATGGTTTGTATCTTTCTTCCAGCTGTGTGCTTCCCTATGTTTTGTGTCTCTTGTTTTGGGGCCTTTGCCTTTTTCTGTTTTGCTATGTTTTGGTTTTATCTTTTTGGGGGCTTTTTCTAGTATACTGCTACTCAGAGCTCATTGCTACTGCTTTCAGTTACCTACAACTGCAGCCACTGCTGCTGTTTACTTTAATTGCTATTGTACCCAGTGCTTGTGTTTTCACACTATGCTCACTGCCAGCTCAAACTACTGCAATGCAACTGCAATCATTATCTGTGTGTTTCAGCTCAAGCATAGCTGCTCCATGTTGCATACTCAATTCTTTTCACCTGACACAGTTTACTCTGACCCTAGCTGAGCTTTTAATTCCTGCTCTCATTCTACTAGCAGTTTCATTGCACTGCCTGGCTACACCTGCTTTCAAAGCATTGTTCCATGTTTTATTGCAGTTGCAACCTGAGGTCAGCCAACTTAGCTCCTGCTGAGGCTGTTGATATAGCTTTGTTATTAAATCTTGCCTCGCCACCAAAAACAAAACCTCAGAGTATTTGTCACCTTGATTTGGCTATTCATGTCTGGCTGGCTTGCCCCTAATTCAGTGCTGTTTAATTGCTATACAGTATATTATGCAGACCTCTGTGCAAGTCCACCTATCACTACTACTGCTTACGACCTACGTAGTAGGTCCACACTTGCTTACGCAAATCATTGCTCCTTGTTTATGCAAACCATTGCTTCATATGCCTACTGCCATCCCCTTGGCTTCAGCCTGTGGGATTCTGCTGCACTCAACCTGCATTTGACCTTGCAAGGTCTCAGCACTCAATGCTCATTACGATCTTAGCATGCTGTGCTCATTCAGCTCACCAGCTTTTCAGCTCTCAATCAATTTCTGGGGCATGTCAGCCATTCTATTTGGTGCAGGGTTCCTGCAGCGAAGGTCTCACTCTGCATTTAGTCCGCATCTCAGGCATGTCTAGCTTGGGCGGGGATCCTTCCCACCGGACCATAGTTGGGAATGTCCTTACCCCAGGCTTGGCTTTAGTTGCCTACTATGCAACAGCAGCTCCTGGTGTAGAATTTAAGACTAGGTGAAGGGTGGTTATGATGATCTCCTTTGGCTCTAGTGTTCCACTATAACGGTTAGCCATTAACTTTAGTGGTTTCCTTAGCAAGGCATCTTCACTGCATTCTCCCTATGACTGCCTCTGGTTCACCTGGTTTGAGTTTAGGTGGGTAGGCCAGGTGAGTGTCTCAGCAGTCATTGCTCTCCTCCTGTGCCTTGGTTGCACATATTGTTGCAGATTTTCTCACAACCTTCCACGGCGTTCCTGCTAGAAGGTTTAAGTGAGAGCCTTCCTCCAAATTGGAATATTTTCACCTCCCTTTAATTGGTTTTCCAATTTGCAGCTGCAGAGCTGTCACTAAATAAACTATCCTAAGCCTGGAGGAAGGTAACCTAGGCCTTGGATCCCCAGAGATTTCCTCCTCTTAGGGTTTTTCTCTCCTCTGTTGCCTCAGGTCATTACACTTAGTTAGCATAGTTGTTTCCCCTAGTTTCTTTAGGTAGGTTCCGGCTGTTGGATGGAGGTGGAGGATGTCCTGCCATTCCCTCTCCTTAGGGGATCCCCTAATCTCAAGCGCAAACCATCAGTATCATGCTACGAAACCTGGGCAGTCATTACATTATTCAACTGAGCATCTTATTGCATTATCAAACTGCCTATGCTTCTCTACTACTATGTTACAGTCACTGCTCTTATGTCACAGTTACTGCTTGCTCACATGCTTCATGTTGCCTCCTTCTTTAGGGATGATGATACATTTCTTTTGGGGATTCCCTAAGGTACCTTTAGTCACGGAATCATCCAGTGGCACCTCTAGAGGTGCAACCCTCTCCGAGGGTTTCTTGCCTTTAGTAACCCTACAGAGTGGTAATTCCTCTGAATAGAGAGTGCAAATGGCCAAAACCAAACTTACACAGTTGCACAAGCATAACACTATACTGGCTGCATAGGTAAGTGAATTTGTTTTAAAATCTTTGAGAGAATTTGTAAGCAATTTGAAATGGACCAGGCTTCTTGGGCAACTTACTTTTGCTATTCTTTACGGGCAGGGCATTAAAAGACTTCACCAGGATGGACATGAGGACTGTATGGACTAAAACAAAATGAAAAATGCCTTGCTAAAATGTTTTGAACTGTGTCCCAAGGCCTATACACAAAACTTTAGACGTCTAATGAAGGCACTGGGAGATAGTGACTCTAAAATGCATGTGCAACTAGGCAGTCTGTTAGAACAATGGTTAAAGGGTCCAAAGGCTAGCTCTGTGGAATAGACAGAAGATTTGTTTCTCATGGAACAGTTCTTAAAAATGGTACCAGAGGAGTTGAGAATATGGTTGCTGGACAAGACTCCTAGCTCCATGAAGGAGGCAGCTAAAGGCTAGGCTTTGCAGGCTATTGAATCTCCACTGCTGCAGCCATGCTCTGATGTCAACTGCAGGAGATTCTGGGATTATGGTTACAGAAGATGTCAGCCTGGAAGTAAGCAAATTAGTCTGATACAATCGATTATACAACAGTAAACAATAAGTAAAAAATGTTTTTGAACACAAAGTACAATTGGGCCCAGCCCCACAATTGGGTGTGGAGCTCTTAGGTCCGACTGTTCCTGTCCATGAAGCAATTTGGTGTACAAAAATCATTGTAATGAGGTTGCCCCTTAAAGGCCACAGTTAAATCAGTCTGCCCTGACACCAAGGTTGCTATTTCAGTATTTTATGAGCCTGCACCCATATTCTCACCATGTTGTTTGTATGAGCCTGCACCCATATTCTCACCATGTTGTTTATATAAGCCTGCACCTTATTCTCACCATGTTGTTTGCATGAGCCTGTACCCACATTCTCAACATATGTTGTTTGTATGAGCCTGCACCCATGTTCTCACCATGTTGTTAGTATGAGCCTGCACCTATGTTCTCACCATTTTGTTTGTATGAGCCTGCACCCATATTCTCACCATGTTGTTTGTATGAGCCTGCACCATATTCTCACCATGCTGTTTGTATGAGCCTGCACCCATGTTCTCACCATGTTGTTTGTATGAGCCTGCCCATATTCTCACCATGTTGTTTGTATGAGCCTGCACCCATAATCTCACCATGTTGTTTGTATGAGCCTGCACCCATATTCTCACCATGTTGTTTGTATGAGCCTGCACCCATGTTCTCACCATGTTGTTTATATGAGCCTGTACCCATGTTCTCATCATGTTGTTTGTATGAGCCTGCACCCATGCTCTCACCATGTTGTTTGCATGAGCCTGCACCATAATCTCACCATGTTGTTTGTATGAGCCTGCACCCATAATCTCACCATGTTGTTTGTATGAGCCTGCACCCATATTCTCACCATGTTGTTTGTATGAGCCTGTACCCATATTCTCACCATGTTGTTTGTATGAGCCTGCACCCATGTTCTCACCATGTTGTTTGCATGAGCCTGTACCCACATTCTCAACATGTTGTTTGTATGAGCCTGTACCCATATTCTCAACATGTTGTTTGTATGAGCCTGCACCCATGTTCTCACCATGTTGTTTGTATGAGCCTGCACCTCTGTTCTCACCATGTTGTTTGTATGAGCCTGCACCCTGTTCTCACCATGTTGTTTGTATGAGCCTACCCTGTTCTCACCATGTTGTTTGTATGAGCCTGCACCCATAATCTCACCATGTTGTTTGTATGAGCCTGCACCCATATTCTCACCATGTTGTTTGTATGAACCTGCACCCATATTCTCACCATGTTGTTTATATGAGCCTGCACCTATAATCTCACCATGTTGTTTGTATGAGCCTGCACCCATATTCTCACCATGTTGTTTATATGAGCCTGTACCCATGTTCTCATCATGTTGTTTGTATGAGCCTGCACCCATGTTCTCACCATGTTGTTTGCATGAGCCTGCACCCATAATCTCACCATGTTGTTTGTATGAGCCTGCACCCATAATCTCACCATGTTGTTTGTATGAACCTCGCACCCATATTCTCACCATGTTGTTTATATGAGCCTGCACCCATATTCTCACCATGTTGTTTGTATGAGCCTGCACCCATATTCTCACCATGTTGTTTGTATGAGCCTGCACCCATATTCTCACCATGTTGTTTGTATGAGCCTGCACCCATATTCTCACCATGTTGTTTGTGAGCCTGCACCCATGTTCTCACCATTTTGTTTGTATGAGCCTGCACTCTGTTCTCACCATGTTGTTTGTATGAGCCTACACCCTGTTCTCACCATGTTGTTTGTATGAGCCTACACCCATATTCTCACCATGTTGTTTGTATGAGCCTGCACCTAATCTCACCATGTTGTTTATGAGCCTGCACCCATATTCTCACCATGTTGTTTGTATGAACCTGCACCCATATTCTCACCATGTTGTTTATATGAGCCTGCACCTATAATCTCACCATGTTGTTTGTATGAGCCTGCACCATATTCTCACCATGTTGTTTGTATGAACCTACCCATATTCTCACCATGTTCTTTATATAAGCCTGCACCCTTATTCTCACCATGTTGTTTGCATGAGCCTGTACCCACATTCTCAACATGTTGTTTGTATGAGCCTGCACCCATGTTCTCACCATGTTGTTAGTATGAGCCTGCACCTATGTTCTCACCATTTTGTTTGTATGAGCCTGCACCCACATTCTCAACGTGTTGTTTATATGAGCCTGCACCCATATTCTCACCATGCTGTTTGTATGAGCCTGCCCCATGTTCTCACCATGTTGTTTGTATGAGCGTGAACCCATGTTCTCACCATGTTGTTTGTATGAGCCTGCACCCACAATCTCACCATGTTGTTTGTATGAGCCTGCACCCATGTTCTCACCATGTTGTTTGTATGAGCCTGCACCCATATTCTCACCATGTTGTTTGTATGAGCCTGCACCCATAATCTCACCATGTTGTTTGTATGAGTCTGCACCCATATTCTCACCATGCTGTTTGTATGAGCCTGCACCCATGTTCTCACCATGTTGTTTGTATGAGCCTGCACCCATGTTCTCATCATGCTGTTTGTATGAGCCTGCACATATTCTCACCATGTTGTATGTATGAACCTGCACCCATAATCTCACCATGTTGTTTGTATGAGCCTGCACCCATATTCTCACCATGTTGTTTGTATGAGCCTGTACCCATATTCTCAACATGTTGTTTGTATGAGCCTGCACCCATGTTCTCACCATGTTGTTAGTATGAGCCTGCACCATGTTCTCACCATTTTGTTTGTATGAGCCTGCACCCCATTCTCAACGTGTTGTTTGTATGAGCCTGCACCCATATTCTCACCATGCTGTTTGTATGAGCCTGCACCCATGTTCTCACCATGTTGTTTGTATGAGCCTGCACCCATGTTCTCACCATGTTGTTTGTATGAGCCTGCACCCACAATCTCACCATGTTGTTTGTATGAGCCTGCACCCATGTTCTCACCATGTTGTTTATATGAGCCTGCACCCATGTTCTCACCATGTTGTTTGTATGAGCCTGACCCATGTCTCACCATGTTGTTTGCATGAGCCTGCACCCATAATCTCACCATGTTGTTTGTATGAGCCTGCACCCATAATCTCACCATGTTGTTTGTATGAGCCTGCACCCATATTCTCACCATGTTGTTTATATGAGCCTGCACCCATGTTCTCACCATGTTGTTTGTATGAGCCTGCACCCATATTCTCACCATGTTGTTGCATGAGCCTGTACCACATTCTCAACATGTTGTTTGTATGAGCCTGTACCCATGTTCTCACCATGTTGTTTGTATGAGCCTGCACCTCTGTTCTCACCATGTTGTTTGTATGAGCCTGCACCCATATTCTCACCATGTTGTTTGTATGAGCCTGCACCCATATTCTCACCATGTTGTTTGTATGAGCCTGCACCCATAATCTCACCATGTTGTTTGTATGAGCCTGCACCCATAATCTCACCATGTTGTTTGTATGAGCCTGCACCCATATTCTCACCATGTTGTTTGTATGAACCTGCACCCATATTCTCACCATGTTGTTTATATGAGCCTGCACCTATAATCTCACCATGTTGTTTGTATGAGCCTGCACCCATATTCTCACCATGTTGTTTGTTATGAACCTGCACCCATATTCTCACCATGTTCTTTATATAAGCCTGCACCCTTATTCTCACCATGTTGTTTGTATGAGCCTGTACCCACATTCTCAACATGTTGTTTGTATGAGCCTGCACCCATATTCTCACCATGTTGTTTGTATGAGCCTGCACCCATATTCTCACCATGTTGTTTGTATGAGCCTGCACCCATATTCTCACCATGTTGTTTATATGAGCCTGCACCCATATTCTCACCATGTTGTTTGTATGAGCCTGCCCCATGTTCTCACCATGTTGTTTGTATGAGCCTGCACCCATGTTCTCACCATGTTGTTTGTATGAGCCTGCACCACAATCTCACCATGTTGTTTGTATGAGCCTGCACCCATGTTCTCACCATGTTGTTTGTATGAGCCTGCACCATGTTCTCACCATGTTGTTTGTATGAGCCTGCACCCATAATCTCACCATGTTGTTTGTATGAGCCTGCACCCATATTCTCACCATGCTGTTTGTATGAGCTGCACCCATGTTCTCACCATGTTGTTTGTATGAGCCTGCACCCATGTTCTCACCATGTGTTTGTATGAGCCTGCACCCATATTCTCACCATGTTGTTGTATGAACCTGCACCCATAATCTCACCATGTTGTTTGTATGAGCCTGCACTCATATTCTCACCATGTTGTTTGTATGAGCCTGCACCCATATTCTCACCATGTTGTTTTAATGAGCCTGCACCCATATTCTCACCATGTTGTTTATATGAGCCTGCATCCATGTTCTCACCATGTTGTTTGTATGAGCCTGCACCCATATTCTCACCATGTTGTTTGCATGAGCCTGCACCCACATTCTCAACATGTTGTTTGTATGAGCCTGTACCCATGTTCTCACCATGTTGTTTGTATGGCTGCACCCATGTTCTCATCATGTTGTTTGTATGAGCCTGCCCCATGTTCTCGCCATGTTGTTTGTATGAGCATGCACCCATATTCTCACCATGTTGTTTATATGAGCCTGCACCCATATTCTCACCATGTTGTTTGTATGAGCCTGTACCCATATTCTCAACATGTTGTTTGTATGAGCCTGCCCACGTTCTCACCATGTTGTTTTGCATGAGCCTGCACCCTGTTCTCACCATGTTGTTTGTATGAGCCTGCACCCATTTCTCACCATGTTGTTTGTATGAGCCTGCACCCATGTTCTCACCATGTTGTTTGTATGAGCCTGCACCCATATTCTCACCATGTTGTTTGTATGAGCCTCACCCATAATCTCACCATGTTGTTTGTATGAGCCTGCACCCATATTCTCACCATGTTGTTTATATGAGCCTGCACCTATAATCTCACCATGTTGTTTGTATGAGCCTGCACCCATATTCTCACCATGTTGTTTGTATGAACCTGCACCCATATTCTCACCATGTTGTTTTATGGCCTGCCTATAATCTCACCATGTTGTTTGCATGAGCCTGCACCCATATTCTCACCATGTTGTTTGTATGAACCTGCACCATATTCTCACCATGTTGTTTATATGAGCCTGCACCTATAATCTCACCATGTTGTTTGCATGAGCCTGCACCATATTCTCAACATGTTGTTTGTATGAGCCTGTACCCACATTCTCACCATTTGTTTGTATGAGCCTGCACCTATGTTCTCACCATGTTGTTGTATGAGCCTGCACCCATATTCTCACCATGTTGTTTGTATGAGCCTGCACCCATGTTCTCACCATGTTGTTTGTATGAGCCTGCACCCATGTTCTCACCATGTTGTTTGTATGAGCCTGCACCCATATTCTCACCATGTTGTTTGTATGAGCCTGCACCCATATTCTCACCATGTTGTTTGTATGAGCCTGCACCCATATCTCCACCATGTTGTTTGTATGAGCCTGCACCCATATTCTCACCATGTTGTTTGTATGAACCTGCACCCATATTCTCACCATGTTGTTTGTATGAGCCTGCACCCATATTCTCACCATGTTGTTTGTATGAGCCTGCCCATGTTCTCACCATGTTGTTTGTATGAGCCTGCACCCATGATTCTCACCATGTTGTTTGTATGAGCCCACCCATAATCTCACCATGTTGTTTGTATGAGCCTGCACCCATATTCTCACCATGTTGTTTGTATGAGCCTGCACCCATATTCTCACCATGTTGTTTGTATGAACCTGCACCATATTCTCACCATGTTGTTTGTATGAGCCTGCACCCATATTCTCACCATGTTGTTTGTATGAGCCTGCACCCATATTCTCACCATGTTGTTTGTATGAGCCTGCACCCATGTTCTCACCATGTTGTTTGTATGAGCCTGCACCTATATTCTCACCATGTTGTTTGTATGAGCTGCACCCATATTCTCACCATGTTGTTTGTATGAGCCTGCACCCATATTCTCACCATGTTGTTTGTATGAGCCTGCACCCATGTTCTCACCATGTTGTTTGGAAGGGTTTACTATGTTGGGGTTCTAGGTTCAGTAAGGTTACAGATAGAAACCTTCTCCCCATATCTACTCCCATCTTTCTTCTTCCATAGCAGCCCAGGCCAGTATCCAGGTAGGGTCCTGTTCCACGGGAACCAAGCTAATTGGGAGGCCAGTAGCAGTATTTGAAACTGGGTAGTGAGCTTCCACCCATGAGAGCAGGCAGATGCAGGACAGACCTCTTTGTGCTGGCCACTTTTCTTTGCCAGAGAGAAATTAATGGATAATTGCCTCTATTTTTCTAAAAATAAACAAACAAAAACAGGCACCCTGGGATTTTTATAGGGAGATGGAAAGAGATAAAGTTACTTTGGAAGCATGCACATTTTTACATTTCTTTTCCCTAATACTGAGGGAGCATTGAGCTCCATCTTTCATACCTTGCTACGCTGGCCAGGGAGAGAGGAATTTTGTTCATAAATCAGAGGAAGCTTAGCTGGTGTACATACTGCTGGATACTTCAATGCCTGAACTCCTTGTAATTCCATGAGGCTGGATACTAGATATTGTCTGCCCTGCCTCCCTACTGGGAGGATCACATTTTGTTCGTTTATGACAGGAACATTTCCTATACTCTTCCAGCAGTAATTGTATTGCTGGTTCCATAATGGTGGGTTTCACAAGTATAATAACAAGACATCAACAAAAACACCACTTTGTAGAACCTCCCCCATTCGCATCCCTGTATGTCAGGGTGGAGTTGGATAGCCTAGGCTGATGGCTTGAGGGAGAGAACATGAAGTAGGGAGATGAGGCAGTCCCTGTCATGTTCCCAGAATGAGCCTAAAGTGAGGTGTTAGTCCCCATTTATCAGAATTTGGGGCTCAGGGATTGATACAGAGTTTCTATCCATTTAGGTAACTGTTTCTCCACTCAGACCTCCTTAGTGTCCCAAAGCTGTACTCCCACTCCACCCAGTCTTTCCACTTCCAGGGCAAGGATTGCTGCTCTGGCTTTTGCCACTTACATATTTCACCCCAGGCTTACCATTATGTTTGCTCTGTTGGCCCAATATGAATCCAGCTTGATCCAGATGAAAACAGTCCAATAGCACTCTCCTCCATTTTACCTGAGACTATCTCGAGCAAGCAGTTCTAAATGTAAAGGCTGGCAATATAACAATAATCTAAGTTTAAAACCATGTGAATATTTAATCCATTATACAGCATACAGTGAGATGTTAAATGTCAATAGAGCATAAACTTCAGCTTAAGAAAAGCTTTACAACCAAAGTCTCCAAAGGGCAAATAAAACAAAACAGTTTCTACTGCAGTTTAGGCTGCTGGGTAGGCTGCAGATTTGTTGTGGAGCACATCGCAGCATGACTTCTCTGCAACAGTTTTTCAACACGAGGCGGCCTCCTCCCTCTCTGCTGCCTACTTCCCAGAAGTGGTCGAGGTGAAAAAAGGCCTGTGGAACTTTGAGAGAGCCTGGTCTATTTGTTTTTTAAACTTTTTATTTAAAGTGAGTTTAAAGTGATACATGATACAAACACATGAAGCTAAACATCATACCTTCAAAAACAATCAGTGGTGATTCCGAGCAATAGAGCTACTGGTATACATAAAGGAAGAAAAAAATGAAAAGAAAATGGTGAGACAGGGCGGGAGCAGGCAGAAGCACCAGGTGAACGAGGAGCCCCATCCAACCAATAAAGAGTGAAGGAGATAATACCATAGGGTCAGACCAACCCCACTCCATCAATCTCCTCACCAATTCCAATCCCTATGGGATAAAGTCCAGACGAAGTAGTAGAGATAAACAATAACCAAGCGTCCATCTATTCTGTAGGACTGGCAAATTATTTTGGAGTCGGGCCATCATTTTTCCATACCATATATTCTATAAATAATGTCTTCCCATTGCACTATTTGTATGGGTCTGCTGAAGCCATAGTTTAGTTATGGCCTTTTAGCAGGTGTTAGCAGGTTGCTTAACAGGTAAAGTTGATGTTTCTGCTTAATTTGGGGAAGGAAGTGTAATAAAATAGTGATCTCAGGGTCAGAGAGCCCAAATCAGAAACAGCTCGCAAAGATTCAAGTCCCCATATGCCAAAAGGGGTGACGATCGGACAGGACCAAAACATGTGTGTGCATGGACACCTCACAACCACACCCTCCAGCATGAAGAGTCTCTAGATAGATGGAACTTTGCCATTATATGTGGGGTCCTGAAATACCGACTAGTCACCTTCCATCCTAATTCTCGCCAGGAGTAAGAACAGGTGATTTTGTGCTGTCAGAGCCAGATGTTCTGCCATTTTCTAGGGGTCAATATTGCTGACAATTCTGCTGCCCAGATAAATTGTAATGTGTCCATCAAGTTTATGGGGATATCAGCGAATGCGATAACATCAAGAAATAAAGTGTAGTAGGGATGCCTCTGCTTGCGTGCTAAGATAAGTTGAAAGATAGCTGTGATAGTTTGAAGGTCCACTGTTACGCCCAGTGAACCCTCAAAAAGTGGTGGATTTGAAGGTAGCAGTAATAATCTGTATGGGATAAAGGGTATTCTACCTGAAGTTGTTGATAGGGCTTAAGGGTCCCATCATGATAAAATTGATAGGCCTAGATTAAGCCCAGTCACATCCAGGAATGAAATTTATGATCTAATTTTGTTGCAGAAAAGCAGGGTCCAATGCTGGAATATCCACCCACCTGGTGCCTGGCACATTTTCTGGACGAGTCAGAAGGATTTCCAATGACGCAAAACATCCCCATGAAGATGAAGGGTTCCATGCTAGGATCCATGCAAGTGGGCTGAAAAACTGTAGTGGCATTTAAAGGGACTTTGGCCAGAGAACTCTTACATGCACCCAGTGAGGCCCCAGAGGGGCCAAAGCAAGCACAAAATATGATCAATGAAAGTCACAGTGGCGTATTGAGCCAAAATAGGTAATGTAAGCCACTTTGTAATTTAGGTAACTTGAAGTTTTTCAAAGCCAGAGGATGTCTCCCTTTTCCACAAAAGAGGAGATTATTCTATCCACTTTTGAAATTCTGCCTTCTTGGTAAGATCAGAGTATTTTGAAAAAGGTAAAGAAGGCGAGGCAAGATGTTCATCTAAATTGTTTGAACTCTGTTAAAAGAGTTAATAGGAGATGCCATGCCTGTAAATCTGCCTTAATTAATTCTATTAATGAGAGGAAATTCTGGATGTACTGTATACATTGGTAGGATCTGATGTCAGATTAATGCCCTAGTATTTCATATGCTTTTGTTTCCAAGTATAAGGGTACCATTTTTGTAACTGTTGTTCTGGATGGAAGTGTACTTGGTACTTCTGTTTTCTGGCTGTTAATTTTATAGCCTCGACCTGCTCTATTGTTTGAAGGCTCTGAGCAAGCGCAGGCAAAGAAATATCGGGTTTGGTGACATATAAGGGTAAATTGTCTGCATTGTAAGCTACTTTATGGAGATGGTCTCCAACCTGGTAGACATGCATTTGGGAAACCTGCCACATAAATTGAGCCAGTGGTTCAGCATATAGGGAGAACAGGTAAGGAGACAGCAGACAACCCTGTCTGGTGCCATGAGATAAGGTGAACCAAGGGTAATGAGAACCATTGACCTTAACCATGATGGCCCCACCACAGAGGGTAAACCAGAACGCGTTACCATTGACCTTGGGAGGGCACCCGCTGATGGCCCGCCAAGTAAGCCTGGGCATGGGGAAGCCTTGTATATTTTAGGAATTCTTGGGGAAACCAAATTTATCTAGGGTATGGTGTAGAAAAGCCCAGGAGTCTCTATCGAGCGCCTTTTGAGCATCAAGGCTCAGGACGAGTAATGGGGTTTTACTGTAATGAGCATGATTGATGATATACAAAGTCTGTTTAATATTGTCCATAGTTTCTCTAGTTCTTATGAAGCCTGATTGATCCAGGTGAATTAGGTCCGGAGAATAGAGTCAAGCGATGAGTCAGGATTTTCATGTAAATGTTATAGTCCTGGTTTAAAACTGATATGGAACAATAAGCATCGCACAGGTATGCCAGCTTATGGAGTTTTAAGATGGCCGAAATAGCAGCCTGCTACCATTAGATTGGACATTTTGCCATCCTGTGGTTCTCTTGTAAGGTTCCTGAATATGTTCTAAGGTAGCTGTGTAGAACACCGCTCCATACCCATCTGGACCTGGACTTTTCACATTTTTTAAGTTTTTAATAGTTGAGAACAGTTTAGATGCTGAAATGGGCCTGGTAAAAGTTGCTTGTGGTCATCTGTAAGAGTTCAGAGTTGTAGTCCCTCCAAAACCCTACCATAGAGGCCATAGAGGGTGGAGCCTTCTCAGTGTATAGCTGGGAGTAATAGCTCTGGAAAATCTGTAAGATCTCCAGTGGCTGTATGAAGTCTACCAGTTTGGGGATCTTCAAACTTAGTAATAGATACCAAATTGCTTTGGTTTCTTAACTGGTACACCAACATTTTTGATGCCCTGGACCCTTCTTCATAATACTTTTCTCAGAGTCACAACAGAGCTTGCTCTGTTTTATATGTCAATAAGTTCTGAATGTTATTTGAGTTTGTTGCATTAATAGCAGTAGAGAGTGATCTCCCCTGCATATGAGCTAGCTGTAGGAATTTGAATTTTCTTGAAGCTCTGTCAGTTGTGCCTCCCTTTGTTTTTTTTTCCCTAGTAGCATACGCTATAATTTCCCCAAGGAGGACGGTTTAATTGTGTCCAACAGCACTTGTGGAGTGGTGGACTCCAACACATTCTCCAGGATTATCCATGGGATAACATCCCATATTAATTGAAGGAAGTCAGGATCTCTCAGTAATGAGTTGTTAAACCTCCAGTGGGTATTTCTGAACTCCTTCTGGAGCCCAACTTCAAAGCTTATGGGGGCATGATCAGACAGAAAAATACTGTCTATACTGGTGGAGTCCAGCCCAGCCTAGATGCTCCCGCTAATGCAAACATAATCTAATTAAGAGTAGTGTTAATGTGAATGTAAGTAAAAGTAAATTGTAGGATAGTGGGGTGGTGGTGTCACCGCCACATCACGCCAGGCCCACATCCTTAGAAGGTATCGAAGGGCGGCCTGCTGATGCAGAGGAAGTGCGTCCGTCTGCAATACTCAATGACCCGAGTTCGGGAAATGGACCCGAGACATCGGAGGGCTGGCTGGGGGAGAAGGACTGAACATCCTAGGGACTGCTCTCCCTCTCCAGGGGCTATGGACCCTAGCAGAGGCTGGGATCCACTGTGCCAGTGCCATAATAGTGAGGGGTGGCAGACACAGGCCATCATGGCACGTCCCTGCCCCCATACAGCACACAAAACATCGGCACCAAGTGTGAAGCCCTGCTCCACCACCTCCGCTGCCAACAATGTCTGCTGGGTGGGTCCCGCTTCCGTGGCCCCACCACGGGGTAAGCCAGGGCACGTTACCATGACCTTGGGAGGGGCACCTGCCCAGTGGCCCCACCAGGGGTAGCCTGGGCATGGGGAAGCAGTGAGCAGGAGCTGAGCTCCCGTGGGGTATCAAAAACAGGAGCCACAAAAAAAGGCATCAAGATGTTTTTCTCCGATGTCAATGGAGTAGGACAGGAGGCTGAGGTGTCCAGGGTTGGGTTTAAAAGACAATTAAAATCACCTCCCATAAGAAGGGTCCTTTCTATGAGTCACCATGGCATCCACTAATTGTCCTATGGCAGAGGCATCACCCTCCGAGAGAATATAGACACTGTAATTGTCAGCTGTTGGCATGTACAGTACCTACAGCCATAGCCATGCACCCTCTTTATCCATATATTGGCCTTCGATATGGAATGGTGAGTTTTAGGAGTAGTATGGTCACCCCTCCACCTACCATGTTTATATTCAGATGCTATGATTTGTAGAAACCCAACCTTAAGGAGTTTTTGATGTTCAGAACTAGAGATGGGTTTCTTGTAATAACAAAATATCCGGATTATATTTTTCAAGATTTTTAATAGTCCTATAACACTTAATCGGGACAGTCAACCCATTTACATTATGTGAAATTATTTGAAGTTTGTTGCTCATGGCACAAAAAAAAGTGTAGAAAGACAAAGGGCTCCCTCCATAAAGAAAGTACCATGGTACCATGGTCACCAGAAAAGCATAAAGCAGTGCCCCACTGCCCCAAAACTCACCACACAGAAGATAAGAAATACAAACGTAATCCTTAAATGAGACCAGTGTAGGTTATAAGAAGGTAAGCTAGTTGTGTACCACCATTTAAACCTCTAAGCAAAGAAAATAACAGTGTGGTGGGTTGAAGTAACAGGTCACACAAGAGTCAACATAAATGGTACAACATACCTTGTTTGGTATGACTTTATTATGGAACAAAACAAAATAACCAAAATTTAATCCAGAAACAGCTTACTTCAGCGTACTTTGAAATATAAATTAAAACAAAAAAATGAAATGAAGGTAGCACAATTACTCTGCCAAAACTCTAGCAAGTACCTAGAGGCCAGGGGCACAGGACCCAAGGCAGCATGGATTCACAGCAGGAAGGTCATGCCAGACGAATCTAATAGATTTCTTTGACTAGGTGACCAAAGTAGTAGATCAGGGAGGGGCTGTGGACATGGCCTACCTAGACTTTAGCAAGGCATTTGACTCAGTCCCACACAAAAGATTAATATACAACTTAGCCAGCCTGGGAGTGGGTCCCAAGATGATAGCCTGGTAAAGAATTGGCTGGAGAATAGGACACAGAGGATAATAGTAAATGGAGTCCACTTTGAAGAAAGGGGGTTACTAGTGGGCACCGCGAGGGTTCAGTATTAGGACCGGTCCTCTTCAATGTCTTTATAGCGTAAATGCAGAGGGACTGGAAGGAAAAGTATGTCTCTTGCAGATGACACAAAGATCTGCAACAGAGTTGATGCACAAGTGGGGTGGAAAGTATGAGAAGGGACTTGGCAAAGTTAGAGAAATGGTCAAATGTTGGCAGCTTAGATTCAGTGCTAAAGTGCAAGGTAATGCACCTGGGAAACAAAACCCAGGGAAGAGTACACAATGGGGGTGAGATACTAACAACAACAAAATGGAAAGGGACCTGGGGGTAGTCAATCAGATGACTTAGGTGGGGCAAGCAATGTGAGAGGGCAGTAAGGAGAGCTGGGGGATACTGGGATGCATAGGGAGAGGCATTACCAGTAGAAAGCAGGAAGTTGTTATCCTCTGTACTGACAGCTGGTGAGACCCCATCTGGAGTACTTGTGCAGTTCTGGAGACCCAATCTCCACAAGGACATAGACAAGATGGAAGCTGTCAGAGGAGGGCAACTAAAATGGTGCAGGGTCTGCACCAGAAGACATATGGAAGAGACTAAAGGAGCTTAATATGTATAGCCTCAAGGAAAGGAGGGAGAGGGGGACATGATAGAAACTTTCAAGTACCTCAAGGGAATCAACAAAGTCAAGAGGGTAGCATCTTTCAAAAAGAGGTGTGCAAGAACAAGGGGCACAATTTGAAGATGGGGGCTCAGAGGTAATGTAAGGAAGTATTTTTCACAGAGAAGGTTGTGGATGCATGGAACGGCCTTCCGGAGGAGGTTGTTGAGTCAAAACAGTGGTTGAATTCAAGCATGCATGGGACAGTCATAAGGCAATTCTAGGGGTGAGAGGTGAGAGAAGTAGGCTGCTGGTTAACTGGGTTCTGCAGCTTATCCATTAGGTAGGGAAATGGGCAGACTGGGTGGGCCAAGCAGTCCTTATCTGCCGTCAAATTCTATGTTTATGTTTCTACGTTTGTAGAGTACCTTATTTTGTGCAAATTACCAGAGAGTAGGATGTCCTTTCACTGACTCTCCTCAAGCATCTGATTTCAAGCTGGGTTTGGCTTCATTTATAGAGGAGACTCCGCCTCCAGAATGAAAACCACTCCCTCTATTAATAATTATTTTAAAAATATATTATGTTCAGGCTTACAAAGAACAATATGTGGATTTAGGCAATACATCTTTAAGTTTAATCCATGAATATGCTCTGTAAGTGAAAATAGAACCAGGATATCACTTAATACAGTCCATATTACTAAGAAGTGGGCTAACTTAACATGAATTCCTCCCAGTTCTAGCCAGGACACCCATTTTCTCCCTATAAAAGCAGCAAGGTGCTGCTGACTCCCCTATAGGAGAAGGCACTGTGCAAGAACCACCTTAGTGATTGGCTCTGAAGTTCACAGAACTCACAGGTCTGTTTTAAAATGTTTATAGAAATACATCTCAAGTTGTTTAGTAAAGCAGAAACATTTGGTTCTCCAAATACAAACTGTCTTAGAAGCTTTAAGAAATAGGGAAGCTGTAAAATAAGAGGAAACAGTTTGATACCCCTTTGTACCATTGGGAAAATAACATAAACAGAGATATACATCTTCAGAGGCATACAGATGCTTAGAAATAATGTTCAGTTTCCTTATGTGTTTAAATTGAACTTGAAAGACCTTGACTGTGTATAACATGCCGTTGGGCATTTACCTTATTAGATTGCTTGAATTTAATTGTCTTTCAGATGCAGTCTCTTCTGCTCACACAGTATTGCCCGGCTTTTCCTTTTGGTATTTTAGTCGTTGGACAAGCAGAGAGCTACCACATGTTTTGTACCTTTCGCCTATCTTAACTTGAACAGACACCCTATCTGGTGCCTTCAGGAAAATCATTCTAAAACATAAGGGGGGTTCTCTTAACACCAAATATTCCAAGGACAAAACAAAGAGGCGATGGGCGTTATGCAGCAGGGGCCAGTCTGACCACATAACCAAGGACCACAGGAATTCACACAGGGACACAAATGCACAGGATTACAGACATAAGAAAGGAAATAAAGCGATTACTGTTGCAACAGATTTCTACAAGGAGACACAAAACAAACATGACATATGGAGGGAACAGCGGTGGGGGTTCATCTACCACATTTCCCCTCTTTAAGTACTAAACCAGAATATCTTGATTGGTTTGAAATATACATTCCACAATTGAAAGGTCTGGGGAATGGGAATGAGACTTCACCCACCCTCACAGAAGTCTCACCCCAGGGCACCCTAGAAACAAATGTGCACAATACAATATACAAAATGTATTACTATTCATAATTACTCATCATTTGCCCTGGGGTTAGTCTGAGCGCTAGGAGTTCCATTCTGGTTACAATCAATGTTAGCACCATATCGTGAAAGAAAATCAGCATTTTTATGCCTACTACCTGGTCTATGTTTAATCTCGAAATGGTAGGGCTGTAATGCCAAATACCAATGTAATATGCAAGCATTTTCTCTTTCATTTGATTAAGCCAGCATAAGGGTTGTGGTCTGTTACTAGAGTAAAATGGTTCCCATAAATAATATTTTAAGGCTTCTATAGCCCACTTGATCGCTAAACATTCCTTTTCAATTGTAGTGTATTTTTACTCTCTAGGGTATAATTTGACTAATGAATATGACAGGATATTCTTCTCCTCCATTGATATCCTGACATAATACAGCACCTAATCCAGTCTCAGAAGCATCAGTCTGTAGCATAAATGGCTTGTCAAAATCGGAGATTGTGCGCTGGGGTAGAACATATAGGTTTTATTGTTCTAAAGGCTTCATCACAAGCAGAAGACCAAGGAATGTCATTTGGGACCTGTTTTCGGGTTAAGTCTGTTAATGGGCCTGCAACAGTGGCAAAATCGGGGATAAAACACCTGTAATATCTGGCCAGATCTAAAATGATCTTAATTGTTTTTTGTTTTGGGAATAGGGCACTGAGCTACTGTTTCGACCGTCTCTATTTCAGGGCTTACTATGCCATTACCTAAAATAAAACCTAAATATCTGGTCTCAGTCATGGCTAATCTACACTTGGAAGGATGAATAGTTAAACCAGCCTTTTGACAGTGGATAGAATATTAGTCAAGTGTAAAATGGGATGACCAATCGAGACTAAAATTACCATGTCATCCAGATAAGCGGGCAATAAAAGTATGTTCATTTAATAATTTATCCATGTACCTTTGGAAGGTAGCAGGAGCTCGTGTAAACCAAATGGCATATGGGCAGAATTGGAACAACCCTTTGGGTGCGAAGGCTGTCTTTTCTTTAGAATGCTCCTCCAAAGGAATTTGCCAATAACTTTGGTAAGATCAACAGTGGAAATATATTTTACCTGTCCAATGTGATCTATGATGTCATCCACTCTGGGAACTGGGTAACTATCAAACTGGGAAACTTTATTTAGTTTCGGAAATCTAAACACAAACAAATTCCCCTTCCTTCTTTGGTACAACCACCATAGGGAGGACCAAGGACTTTGGAGGGTTCAATTATTTTAGATGTAGCAATTTCTCAATTTCTTCTCCACAGCAGATCTACTTTTTCAGGCAGGCGGTATGCCTTTTATCTTATAAGAGCAGAATCAGTAGTAATAGTGTGTACACATCATTAGCTTTACCTGGGATGGTAGTAAAAGTCTGGTGAATGTTTGTAAGACTTGTACTAAGGCCCAGATATTCAAACTCGCCATTCTGTGGTGCAAGTCCTTCGCTTCTATCAAAACAGTTGCGCGGGGGGTGTGCCAGGGGCGATATTCAGCGGAGTTGCGCTGTTGAGCAACCTGCATTGAATATGCCCCTAATACAACCACTGTGCGTAAGCGCCAGTGGAACTGTGCCACCGCAAGTGGTCAGAGTGGAGCATTCAGATCTCGGTGGCGCAAGTTCCATTGCGCCATCGCAAACCTGTGATATTCAAAAGTGACATGCAAATGGGGCCATAATTTATGCAAAGCGCGCATGAGGGGCCATTTGCATCTAATTCTGACCCCATCTGCCGCCATTGGCATGCGGGTGCACCGATCCCGACGACTTGTGCCTGGCGCCTTGTCAGGCAGCAGCCGTCGGGACCGCGCCTACTGTGTCGAGGCATAATAGTATCCCCGTAGCCTGATCGCAGGCAGCACAGTGATCCTTTCCCCCACCCCAAATAGCCCGATCGCAGGCATAGCATGATGTTCTCCCCATAGCCCGATCGCTGGCATAATGTTAATATCCCCCACCCCAAATAGCCCGATCAGCGGGCATAACGATATTCCCCCATAGCCCAATCGCCGGCATAGCGTTAATATCCCCCACCCTAAATAGCCCAATCGCGGGCATAACGCGATGTCCCTCCCCTAAGCCGATCGCGGTTATAGCGTTAATATCTCCCCACCCCGAATAGCCCGATCCGGGCATAACATGATGTTCCCCCATAGCCCGATCGCGGCGCGCGTTAATATCCCCCACCGAATAGCCTGATCGCGGCATAACATGATGTCCCCCCCATAGCCGATCGCCCGGCATAATGTTAATATCCCTCACCCCAAATAGCCCGATCGCAGCGGGGTGTAGATGCCACCACGATCGGGCTATTTGAGAGTAGAGAATATTAGCGATTCTGCGTCCAGCTATGAAGAACATCATATTATGACCAGCAATCAAAGGCGAAGCGCTACCGTATGCCGGCGATTGGGCTGCTGTGGGGAAAACTACTATGCTGCCAGCGATCGAGACTCTCGAGAGATACTATGCCCGCGATCAGAGATGCAGGGGCACCGAACAAGTGGAGGGCCACCCACAGGTGGCAGCTGCTGTATTGCGCCCTGCAATGTGGCAGTTCACCTGTGGGTGGCCCCGACGATCCTTTTCTTTTTGCATAAAGTTGTGCAGAGCGCGAGGTAGAGGTTGCACTGCATAACTCTGCCTGGCCCGGCTCAGATATCAGGCTGTTACGGTTTATGCATGGGCACACACCCTCACCTGTGCCTGCTTACGTACTGCGATGCCCGGTGCATCGGGATTTCTTTTGGCGCGCCTTTCCCTTTAAATATCGCACCAGGGCGCATCAGTGGGTTGTGCATGGTGCAACACGCTGCGCCATGCGCAACCCTTTGAATATCTGGGCCTAAGTCTGTATGTTGTTTGTTAGGTAAATTAGGATTTATCTGTACATCATTTATACTTTCTTGGGTTTCAAGTCTTTTGTAAGCCATATCCAATTCTGTCTCAGGTCTATTAGGCATAACATAAAAGTTAGTTTTATGTCAGATTCAGGTTGTTCATGCCATTTTTTAAAAGATTAGCATAATAGATGGGGTGGGACTTCCATCTCCTGGGTATTTTAACTTGGTAGGTAACAGGACCAGTCTGAGAAACAATAGTGTAGGGTCCCTGCCATTTCATTAACAGTTTGTTGTCATTAGATAGTAACAATAATAATACCTTGTCACCTGAATGGAATTTCTTTTCTTGTGATTTGTTATCATAATAAAACTTTTGTTTCTTTTGTGCTTCTATGTTGTGTTCATGTGCATCTTCTATATATCGAGCTAACCGTTTCCTCAAATTAACCAAATAATTCAGAATATTGGTGTATTTTACTTTTCTTTCTCCCTCCCATGTTTCTTTAACAATAACGAGGGGCCCTCTAGGATTTCTTCCATATAATAGATTGAATGGAGAAAATTCTGTAGAAGCTTGGGAACCTCTCGATAAGCAAACAAGAATAGTGGTAAATACTGGTCCCAGTTTTTCCCTTCCTCATCCACAAACTTTCTTTTTTTTGTATGATCTATTTTTCCACCCAGTGCTCGCTGGACCTCCACTCCTTCGGGCTCTTGCCAAGTTCCTCTGACCTTTCTGTCCTTGCCTGGCTCTCCTCTGCTTCCCCAGATAGCAGCCGACCCGGGATATCCCAGTGTATCCCTTCACTGGGCGGTCCATCTCCTCCAGGGAAGGCACGGGGGAGGATAGCCCAGCACATACTCTTAGGGCCCGGGATGCTGCTGGGGAACAGAAGGCGCTGGAAGGCACTGGAGGCCCTCAGGAACTGAGAGCCATCATCCAGAGGCCAGCGAGCAATTTTCCTGGCTTTCTTGAGGTGCGTGAAGTCCGGACATCAAGGCGAGAGCCGACGTCTCGTCACGCAGCACCCTAATGACCCCGACGCGGTTGCTCTACCACCGCCTCCACCAATGGTCGCTCAGCACCGGGTCATGACCACCCTCCCTGGAGACAGCGAGCAGTCGTGGGGCGCTCAGCTGCCTCCCCAGCCCGCCCTCCAGCTCTCCGAGCTCGGTTCCCAAACCGGGAGTCGCTGGCGTCGCAAGCGAAATCCAAACCGCTGCACCGACGGGCCAGCGATCCACAAACTTTCTAATCATTCTTTTAGGTTTAATTAAACCGCTCTGTAAGTCCATCAGTTTGTGGGTGGTATGGGGTAGTTCTTAATGTAGTGATCCCTAAGGCTTTATAGAGTTCAGACAACAAGGCAGCAATAAAATTAGTTCCACGATCCATTAGGATCTCTTTGAGGATGCCCATCCTACTACCAAAATTCCACCGCCTTGTCAGCTATTTTGGGGCTGTCACTGTTCTCGGGAAACGCTCTGAATATTTAGTTGCATAGTCACGTAAAACAAGAATATATCGGTTACCTTTACTACTTTTTATCAGGGGCCAATCACATCCATGGCTATTCTTTCAAAAGGTTGTGATACTACAGGCAAAGGCATTAAAGGAGCTCTATTCTTGCATGTGACTTGGCTGACCTGTTGACAGGAGGGACACTGTCTGCAGTACTCAGCAACATCTTCCTGTAAACCAGGCCAAAAGAATCATTGTAAGAGTCTAGCAGATGTTCTGTCTCGCCCGCATGACCAGCACTAGAATGTCATGGGCTAAGTACATTAGATCTTTTCTATACTTTTGTGGTACCAACATCTGTTCTACTAATTCTTGTGTATTAGGATTTGTACACTATACAAAATCCTTTTGTTGTATAATCTGTGGGGAAGCAGAAGACGCTTTGTTTGTCTAGCTGTAAGAAAAAGGGGTTAAGTGTGATATCGCCTGTTGATCTGCTTTAATATCAATTATATCATACTGAGGCATTACATCATTAACATCAGCATTCTTATGTTTCCAGTCTTTTGTACCTGCTTTCTTTCAGTCTTTGTTTTCGACCTTTGTTCCTTCTTCAAACAAAGAGTCATCAAAGAAAACACCAAGTCTGGTGACAATTGCTGAGCCTGAGCTCGTGTAGTCACAGCAGACAAGGTTATGTCCTTATTAATGTCACAAGTTTGTTATAAGGTCCTTGAATGTGGGAAAATCTTGGCCAATTATTAAAGGCACGGAAGAGTAGGTACAGCTCCTAAAGTCATGTCGTATGATTAGCCATTCACATATCTGTGCCCGTGCTGTTGGTACTGATGGACGTCGCCATGAATACATATGACACCAGTGACCTTGGAACTCAATAAATTGTCTTTTAACAAATCGGCCCGAATCAAGCTTTGCGGCTTCCTGAGTCTACCAATCCTTTTATCTGAGTCCCATTACTATAGTCTGTACAAAGAAATTTCCCATATTCATTGATGCTAGATAAACAGATTTTTCTTGGGGCAAAAATGGGCAATATGGTCTAATCCACGGCAATAATGACATTCTATGGAAGAGTCGTTTTTCAATATCATCTCCTTCCATCCCTTTAGTTTTACTAGGCCAGTGGAAACAGTAGAGGCTCTTACCGCAGTAGTTGAGGTCGTAGGAATAGCACTTTCCATTCTTCTGTACCTTTTGGACTGGCTGTCATGCAGTCAAAGAATCTTCAGCAAGAGTGATGGTGGCTTCTGCAGTATCAGGGTGATGTTCCCTTATCCTGAGCTGAACATCCTGCAGGCATAACCTGGATAAACTGCTCTAATACAAACAGTTCAATAATGGCTGGTACAGTCTTTCCTTCTGGTTGTAACCACTTATAACAAAGATCATTCAGTCTGGTATAAGTCTCTCGAGGTGACACATGATGTAAATGTTTTAAGAGCAAAACCTTTGCCAATATGTTTCTGGATTAATGTCATATCTCTTTAAGATCTCCTTCTTTACAGAGGCATAATCATTAGCAACTTGGGCATCCATACTGGTATATGCTAATTGGGCCTTACCTGATGATGCGGTGCCAGTCTTATCACCCACTGGGTAGCAGGCCAATTACAAGCTTGTGCTACATGCTCAAAGGTCATAAGGTATGCCTCTATGTCATCAGAAAGAGTCATTTTAGTTAACTTTATGTCTCTAGGATTTGGTTGGGCAGTTCCTGAACCAGTCCCAATATGTTGTAAGGCTTGTAGTCGTCTGCCCACCTCTGAACTTGTCATCGTCTTTCCTCCTCCCTCTCCCTAGATGCTTCTCGAGACGTTCCATCTCCAGCTGTCTTATAGCAAGCCAACACAGTAAATCCCGGAGATCCTCTGGAGGGGTTTCAGGTGGCTCCGTGGCTGGTTCTTCTATACCTACCCTGCCATCATCTGTCGTCAAGTTTGACTTTAGGTCATGTGGCAGCAGGTAATCCTTCAAGTAAAGGTTCTCCAATAGCAGCAGCCTGGGTTCTTGTCAAAACTCCCTGTAGAGTACTTCCTCCTCCACCTTATGAGCCATGTACCTGTTGACACCTGTATCTGACCTGGATACTAAGTGCAGTATCTTTGGAGTCCACCTCTTGCTTTGGCATCACCTTCAACTCCACTCCTGGTACCAAATGTGGTGGGTTGAAATAACAGGTCACACAAGAGTCCACATAAATGGCTACAACATACCTTGTTTGGTATGACTTTTATTATGGAACAAAACAAAATAACCAAAATTTAATTGGAAACAGCTTACTTCAGCGTGCACTTCAAAATATAAATTAAAACAAAAAAAAATGAAATGAAGGTAGCACAATTACTCTGCCAAAGCTCTAGCAAGAGTACCTTATTTTGTGCAAATCACTAGAGAGTAGGAGGTCCTTTCACTGACTCTCCTAAAGCGCATCTGACTTCAAGCTGGAGCTAGGCTTCATTTATAGGAGGAGACTCACCTCCAGAATGAAAACCACTCCCTCTATTAATAATTATTTTAAAAATACATTATGTTCAAGCTTACAAAAGAACAATATGTGGATTTAGGCAATACATCTTTAAGTTTAATCCATGAATATGCTCTGTAAGTGAAAATAGAACCAGGATATCACTTAATACAGTCCATATTACTAAGAAGTGGGCTAACTTAACATGAACTCCTCCCCAGTTCTAGCCAGGACACCCACTTTCTCCCTATAAAAGAAAGCAGCAAGGTGCTGCTGACTCCCTATAGGAGAAGGCACTGTGCAAGAACCACCTTAGTGATTGGCTCTGGAGTTCACAGAACTCACAGGTCTGTTTTAAACTGTTTATAGAAATACATCTCCAAGTTGTTTAGTAAAGTAGAGGAAATGTTTGGTTCCCCAAATACAAACTGTCTTAGAAGCTTTAAGAAATAGGGAAGCTGTAAAATAAGAGAAACAGTTTGATACCCTTTGTACCATTGGGAAAATAATGTAAACAGAGATATATATCTTCAGAGGCATAAATATACTTAGAAATAATGTTCAGTTTCCTTATGTGTTTAAATTGTACTTGAAAGACCCTTGACTGTGCACTTAACATGCCGTTGGGCATTTACCTTACTAGACTGCTTGAATTTAATTGTCTTTCAGATGCAGTCTCTTCTGCTCACACAGTATTGCCATCAACTTTCCCTTTTGGTATTTTAGCAGTCTGGTGTTAACAGCTACCATGCGGTTTGTACCTTTTGCTCTATCTTAACTTGAACAGACACCCTATCTGGTGCCTTCAGGAAAATCATTCTAAAACATAAGGGGTTCTCTTAACACCAAATATCCCAAGGACAAAACAAAGACACGATGAGCGTTCGCAGCAGAGGCCAGTCTGACTGTGTAACCAAGGACCACAGGAATTCACACAGGAGCACAAACGCACAGGATTACAGACACAGAAAGGAAATAAAATGATTACTGTTATGCAACAGATTTCTACAAGGAGACAACAAAACAAACATGACATAGGGAGGGGGAACAACGGGGGGTCATCTACCACAAACAGAAACACTGATACAAAAAAATAAATTGAAAGGTGCCTGAAAATCTAGGCAATCCCTATCTGAAGGTAACCAGGAAACTGCAACTCGAGTCTCAGAGACTCTGGCCAACCAGGCCGACTATGGAACAATGGGGAGGTGGTGGGCAAAAGTACACACAAGTGAGGAAAAAAATACACAGGTAGGACTTCCAAGAGGGTTGCAAGATATGGCACCCCTAAGGGTAGTAGATGGCCAGACTGCCTCAGGAGGCAGCCGACAACATTTAGAGGTCGGGCTCCCTGAGGATTACATTACCTCATAAGGAAGGAGGGGGCAGGGGTCTAAAAAGAACAGAAACAGAAAATGAAGGTAAGGGTCAGAGGAAATAAGGATGTACATCGTCAAGGTCCTCACTGTAAACCATGGTCCAACCTGCCCCTGACCTCACCTTGTGTAGGAATAGATCTCGGCTAGTCTTTTAGAAAGTGGGTGGCATTGAGAAAGTAACCAAATAAAAATTCAAAGTGTTTATATAGGGAAGAAAGAGGGGTGACCAATCTTGTTTCAAAGTCTGGAAGGGCTCCAAGGCAGTGTACCTTAGTGGTATAAGTATTTTAACAATGTACAAAGAGAAATACTGTCCCAATTATCAGAACACTCCATGGTGTTAAGGAGGCACCTATGGGTATAAGATTCAGTCTCCTTAGAACTATAAATAAAAGATCTGGAATAATTAGTACTAGTTAAGATTGCACCATTCAAAAATATTACTGGGTTAACCACAGTTTTGCCCCCCTATCTAAAGTAAATTCATGGGGCAAAATCTATACCTTAAATGTGAAATGAGTGACACTAGTAGGAACCCAGGAGGGAACCCCAGTGGTGTGTGGAGGCACCTGCTCAGCACCCACCAAACTCCAAACAATTGGTATGCCATTGCGGTTACAGGTAGAGGAAGGCCAGCCAGAACCAGTAGCTGCTGGCAGTTCACGGGTGCTCAAGGTGTCCCAGGGTAGTGATGCATAACACAGGGTTCTACAATAGAAGGGTGCATCCTGGCAATGACCCAAAACCAGCTACATAGAGGCAACCAACATCGAACCTTCAAAATACACAGTTGGGGTTGGGATGCTTAGCACTTGTGAAAAGGGGAGAAAGGGATCCTGAAGTAACCACACTCCTGCATGGTAGCGATCACCCTCAGTCTCCGACGTCCAAGTACACTAGGTATTTTTCAGTTCGGCGAACAACTGATAAAAGGTTCCCAGAGGCAGCAGGAGTGGGAACTAGCAGGCTTTAACTAAGCTCAGTCCCTGATGAGTACCAGCAAGCCAGAATCCAGCCAGACCTCTCTGCCACCCACCACATAAGCCAACCAGCTGTGTAAGGGAAGAGAGGGATCTGTGAAGCAACCACACCTCTGTGAGGCAACAGTCACCGCAGTCCTCAGTCTCTAAAATGCAAGTATATTCATAATTTTTCAGGTCTGGGCAAACTGATGATAAAAGGGTCCCAAAGGCAGTAGGAGTTAGCAAGCATTAACTAAGTGCAATCCTCCACGAGCACCAGCAAGCCAGAATCTGGCCAGACCTCTGTGCCACCACTTTAAAAGCCAACCACAACTATCAGGAGTGTTAAGAATGCCAAGCACAACCCTGAACAAACTCCCCCCTTCCCCCACCCAAGCACTCACTCAGAACCAAAAGGCGCTTTGATATACAGGAGATTCAGGTGTCTTGATTGCCTCTCAAATATTCAGTAATCTGTTGAAAAGTGTCCAAGACAGATTGCTGAAGGTCCATATCTAAGAAATGGAGCTTGTCTTGGCTGCATCAGTCTGTGATGCACTGGGGTGGCTGTTTGCATTGAGGAACATCAATGACTCTGTTTCTGAGATCTTGAACCACTTCAGCTGCTGTGTGGTATGTCCACTGTCCCTCAGGGTATTGAACCACCAACCAGGCTGGGTAGGGTGTTCTAAACTTAAGCTTGTGTTGTGCAGAGTTGGAAATAGTGGGATGGGGGTGTTAAGAGATGCCTTGCCTGTATGCTGAAGAGGTGATTACCACTGGCAGAAGCATCACTCTAACCAGCAGAAGATAATTTGTTATAGGAGTTTATGATCAACTATCTGCCTCCTCTCCCTTCTCCATTCCTATATGGGTTGAGTATCTGCACTGCTACATAATAAAGGTATGGGGATATTAAAGGATGGAATTCTGACATGATTCCCCTTTTAGCCCCTTCTGAGGGTATACACTGACTTGCTATATTTACCTCAAAGTGACCTTGCGGACAGGGGTCAATATACTGTATGTCTCCATGACCTGGCTGCTCTTTATTTGCCAGGGAATGTGCTGTTCTTAGTGGCCATGACATCTCAAGTGCCTTAGAGCTGGCTGATACCTGTTGGCCAGACCGAGCACTCTTATGCCCTTTGGGTATAAAGGGAGGTATACTTTGAGAGTCATTCTGCTTCACCTCCCAGGGATGTAGAGGTAGGGAATTTTTCACTCTTCACGTCCTATAGAGGGTATCTATATGATTCATCATGGTTTGGAAATCAGTTTACCACTATAGTTATATTACTGTTATTTCAGTTTGGTTTGTGGTTTACACACTGTTTTTTCTTCAAACATTGTTAATTTGATACAAAATGTATGCAATGCATATTACCATGGGCTGCTTTAGAGATTGCTTACAGTAAGAGTGCGCAGGGTATTTAATGTCAGGATGCTGTATTTCCTTTATTGCTTTGGAATAAATACTAGCAGGCTGGATCCTACAATAAAGGAAAAATCCTTCTGAGAGTCGCTGTCTGGGGTTCTATTATTAGTAAGTAACTTATCTAATCCAAAGAGCAATTATGGGTTCACAAAAATAAAATATACTCCATAATGTAAATGGGTTAAATAACCCAACTAAGAGATACAATGTGCACTCCAACATAAGAAACAACATCCCACTTTTATACTATTACAAGAGACACATTTAAACTGGGAAGAGCACAATAAATTAAATAAATTTGGGTACTCCCAGGTGGTGACCTCTACATACTGAAATCGCAAAGAAGAAAAACAGTAGTACTTATTCTAAGAATGTAGCATTTAGGATTTAAGCTTCTTATTCAGATGCTCAGGGATGTCTGGTCATAGTGAAGGGTCTCTATGGAACCTATACATTAACATTAGTGAGTTAGTCAGCTCCATGGCACCAAGCAAAGGGTTCGCTTGGCACACTGGTGACCGGGTTCACACCTCGAGCCGGGTGTCAGGAGAAGAGACTGGCAGGGAGGGAGTCCAGAACATCCATGGGATGCTTCCCTCTTGGAGGGGTGGCCTTGGGCACCTGGAGGTGGATTAGGCGACGTGCCAGGCAGGGTGAAGCCTCGACATGCCCCCGCATGTCCCTGCCTCAGGTCACCATCATACTCAGGTCCATTCAGGGTAGAGGAAGTGGGCAGCAGAAAATGGAAAAAAGCGCCCAAATCGACTGGATGAGCGGCCTCGCGTCCCTGTCACCATGAAGCCCTGAAAGTGTCCACATTGACTCCGCAGCACTCAAGATACATAGTTGCACCTTAGGCGCTTCCCCCAGAAGGGAGGGACCCAGCGGAGGGACCCACCCGATGAAAGGATATATCAGGTTACCTGGGGAGCTGCTAATAAGGGCAGTGGATGTGACAGGGGCTGGAGTGGTGGCGGTCACCCTTGAAGCCTAAAAGGAGTGGCCATGCCGGTCAGGGGTGCCTGGGAAGGCACATAAAACAAAAAACAGTGAGTTTGTATCTCCCACAGACCTCCATAAGGATACAATTAAGCAATTGTACCATAAGATAGCAGACTTTGAAGAAGGTATCCTTATAATTGGGGGACTTTAATTTCATTCTATCCTCTCAGGATACCATTAATCCTAGACAAACTTGGGACAGACCCATTCAAAACTTTTGTAGATCTTTTTAAACAGATGGTTTGGGAAGATGTTTGAGACACCAGCACCCTGGAAACATCAGCACACACATTATTCTTCCCCACCATGTGTATACCAGAATTGATCAGATTTTAATATCTGCAGAATTTAAACACCTGGTTAGCTATAATATGGGCTCTGTATTGCTTTCTGATCATGTTGTGACATACATAGAGCTGTCTTTAGATATTAAATCTGGCCTAACCCTCTGGAAATTCAATAATTTTCTATTAAATATACCCAAATTCTTTCAATTTATACAAAACAGAATAGACCAAATTATTGAGAAAATGACATTGGAGATGTACATCCCTCAGTTTCGTGGAACACATTAAAAGTGATCCTCGCAGCTGGCCCGGTGGTGCTGAGGGTTGAGGCACTGGGCGCCCACACCTCGCGTCCGCGCGGTGGCCCATGTTGAGAGACGGACACGGGTTGCCGTGGGTCAGCAGGAGGAGAATGGATTGAGCGTCCAATGGACTGCTCTCCATCTCGGGGAGAGATTCGGGCCGGTGCTGCCTGACCTCTGGCGGAGGCTGGGGTCAGTGGCATGTAGCTGCAGGCAAGGGGGCGAAAGTGGCAGGCAGCTTGACTGGGGAGCATGCGGGAGGCGTGCACCAGTTGCTGGCGTCATTGCGCCATGTCCCGCTGGGGAGAAAAAGTGGAAAAAAGAAGAGCCCGGCAGAATGACATTGAAGCCTCTGCGCTCGTCTCCCCGAGGTAGGGCGCACCTCCTGGCATGGATCCGTTGGGTGGTTGAATAGCTCCCCCACCACCCGGCCGTGGAAGGGTAAGTCATGGGGTGCATAATGGGAGGGCCTGATCTTCGGGGACGGCACTGGGGGACAACAGATAGCAGGGTTGCAGCCGAGCTCTGGGTGGTAAAATAAAAAAATAAAAAGTAGTCCTATGCTGGGTATATCATAGCATATTCCTCTAAAGTTAACAATTAAGGAGTCCCGACTACAAAATTGCAGAAATGCTGAAAGACTTACAACATCAGCATATGAGGGAGATAACTCTGTTTGGAACAGATGAGTAAAGTAAAGCAACAGATACAGGAGATCCTGAATCTGAAACAGAAATGGCACTCAGATTTCTGCAACAAAAATATGAGGGGGCAGGGGCCTCTAGGACTTTAGCTATATAGACTGAGGCAAAAACTGTTTAACATGTGGTCACTAGGATAAAAAAATAGCTACACACAATCTAGAGAGAGGCTCCAGAAAGGATCTTGAGCTTTCTGCTCAATTATACTAAGTTATATACTGAGGACAGGAGCCCCTCCACAGAGGAACTATTGGTAGGGATGCATGGATAGTTAAATTGGTCCGGATATTGGATCTGGATATATTCTATGAAGTATTCGCCTGGTTTCAGATGTAATCCGAATTGATATTACCAAACTAAAAGAACATCAAATAAAATATCAGCACACATTGTTTGCAGCAGTATAAAAAGTTTAATATGAATATAAATACTAAAATGCACAGGTAATGCACAGGACAGCTACTGAAAATTTTCACTTTGTGATATGTTATGCTTTAAGAAAAGCAGCAAGTTAGCATTCTCTGCGACACGCGTGAGCGTCTGTCCATGATAATGTCACCCGCTACACTGAAGACACACTCGCTAGAAACACTTGAGGGCAGCAGTGAAAGAAATCTTTGTGCAATTTTGCTAAAGTCGGAAATCAATGCTTTTGCATCTTCCAGTACTGGAGGGGTCTGGGTTGCTTTTTGTGGATAATGGTCTCAGCAAGGTACGCCTCAACCTCATTGTTTCTCTGGGAGCTTAGCACATTTCCACCTGTAAACAAAAACAGACTTCTGTTGCACTATGTACTCAGATTCAAAAACAAATGCAGCAAATTACTAAAATAAAAATGTTTACATACGGTCTTGAGGTAGCTTGTTGCATTGGCTGAAGGCTCTCAAGGGTCATCTGCTTCACTATCAAAAGTATCTGGCACAGCAAGTACAGGCACAAATTTAGATTCTGGGTGAGCTGCTTCTAGCTCCTCAACAAGTTGTTTGACCCCAGCCTTAGCAAATGTTCTGTCTTGAGATGTTCTAAAGAATGTAACTTGTATCTGCAGTCCAATAATATTGCTGCTGCAACTTTGACAGACTCGTAGTGATTTAATCTTGAGTCCATTGCATCCAGTAGCGACTTTCGCATTGAAAGCAGCCCTAGTATTTTATACTTTCTACCACATGGTACAGCACAGTCAACGTGGGTATTATATCAGACACACAAGACTCCTCTGAACTTAGTCTGTGGGTCTCCGTTTCAAACGATTTTAGTACGGCACACATTTTCAGCTGAAGTCCACTGTGCAGATGTGAAGAATACGATTGTCAGCTTCTGGCGCATAGACAGTAAGTGCCCTTGCTGTTCAATTAATCATTCTAGTGTACAATAAGAACTGTTCCATCTAGTGCTCACATCTTGTGTCAGTCGATGTACTGGGACTTTTAAGGGTGTTTTGCAAGGCTGCTCATTTCTCAGTTGCTGTGGACTAATGTTTGAAGTGGCTCACAATTGAGCGACCTGTTGCTAATAGGTCTTCAACAGATTTTTGTTTCATAATTGCCTCATTGACTATCAATTGCAGGGTGTGAGCCAAACAATCCTCCCTGGCATAGCACTTAACTTAATTGCTTTACATATATTAGCGCCATTGTCTTGGATAACTAGGTGGACGCTGCTTGTTTCTGATTTCCAACTGCCCAGCACTGAAAGTAATTCCTTTGAAAGATTTTCACCTGTGTGGTGATCGCTAAGGTGTTTTAATTCAAATAAAGTGCCTCTTCTGTTAAATTGATCATCCACCCAATGCGCTGTTATGACCAAATATGAAAGGGTAGAATACTCATTGGTCCAGGTGTCAGTCGTAAACGTAACGCACTAACTTCAGATAACCTTAGCTTTATTTTATCCCATACTCTGGCATGCATTTCAGGCAGAATTTGGTCTGAGAAGTACAGCCGTGATGGAATCACATAGCGAGGCTCTAAAACATTACTTAAGCATTTAAACCGAGGATTATCCACTATGTTGTAAGGCTGCTCATCAACTGCCATAATTTCGGCTATTGATTGAGTAATTAAGACTGCACAGGGGGTTTCATTTATGAATGAGGTCAGCTCTCAAATACAGGCTTCAATAGTTTGGTTCTCTTTTTTTTTTTTTTTTTTTGGAGGCTCATAAAAGCCTGTCTTGCAATTTCTCGCTTGCTTTTTCAAAATTAGCTTTCTAAAAATATTCTCTATGCTTGTTTCAAATGTGATTAATCAAACTGGATGTACTATATGATTTGACAGAAGTGCCCTACTTATAAGGGTAGGCATCTGGCATAGTGAACATTTGCCTTTGAGTCAGTTTCACTGGAGATGGAAAAATACTTCCATACAAGGCTTTTCTGTGTCATGTCAGACTGCCTGCTTACTGCTTGCCAGTTGCTGAGTCTGCAGCTGTGTGTCTCAGAGAGCTGAGCAGTGTGTTAATGCGTGCATACCTGGTCCACACCTGCTTGAATAAATACCTAATACCCACCCGTTTTATAGGGCTGAGATCTGACCAGACCGGATATTGCCAAAAATGGCAAAACCTGATCAGTTCAATAAATCGGTCGGATACCCGTGCATCCCTAACTACAAGCATATCTGACCCTCTGCAACTATCTACACTGTCAGAGGAGTGGAAACAGTACTTAATCCATCCCCTCACCCAAGAGGAGTTAAGGTAGCCATACATAAACTTAAAAATAACAAGTCCTGGACCAGATGGATATACTGGTGAATTTTCAAAATTTTCAAGGATAAACTTTCTCCCTTATTACTAAGGACCAGGATTCCATCCTGAAGGGGAGAAGGCCCCTGCCTTTTGGTGGCAGGCCACATTATCAGTCATATTGAGGACTGGAAAAGACAGTTCTAATTGTGCCTCCTATCGACCAATATCAGTACTTAATACTGACTACAAGATATTTACAGCAATGGCTAAACGCTTAAAAGAGTACTTTCCTATTCTGGTTGATGAAGATCAATCTGGGTTCATCTCCATGCAACAGACTCAGGATAATATTAAACAGACACTCCATCTTCTCTACCATGCCGCCCAGTCAAGGGCTCCTTTTTATTGTTAAGCTTAGATGCAGAGAAGGCCTTTGACTGGGTGGCTTGGCCCTTTTTGTTTGAAACACTTCACTAGTTTGGTATACTGTTCTCCTTCGTTGACATGATAGCTAAGCTGTATGACTATACCTCAGCATATATAAAGTGAATGGTAAAATATCTTCACCCTTCTATTGGGTAGGGGACCCAGCAGGGTGTCCTCTGTCTCCCTCCTGTTTGCCCTGTATTTAGAGTCCTTGGCACAAAGTATACACCAAAACAATGATATCTTGGGGCTTAAGGTGGGGGACAGGGGCTTGCCAGCTAACATGAGGGCCACATTGAACTGTGGGGATTTTAAGGCTAAGTTCACATGACAGCCCCTTCAAGGAAGGATGGGTCCAGGGATACAGGGTCGCAGGCCACATCTTTAAATGTGGTGGGTGAAGGCACCTCTCAGGAGTCCATGGGCCATTCCAGTCAGAGTATTATAGACTGTCATGCAGCTGCTGCATGGGGACCCTCCTCAGGGTTGGCTATGCAAGACAGGGTAGGCATATCCATGGGAACGCACTTGATAGTGGGCAATGGCCAGCAGGTTTTCTCCAATACCAATACAGTACCATCCCAGCCAGTCCCTCTTGGGCTGTGAGCTCCCAGGTGGCACCCAGACATCCCACTCAGATGGCAGTAGCTGCAACCCAAGTGGGAGCTCTAACACACCTCAAGTAGGGGACTTGAGAGCACAAGGAGCTGCGGTTCAAGTGTGGACCGAGCATTGGCACCTGCATTACATATGCAGCAGTCAGGTGTGAACAATCCAGGAATTGTTGTGGATGGGGGACCAATGGCATAGCAGCTGCCACAGCCGTAGTAAACCAGCACCTCCCCACTCCAGCAGTGGGTGGTGCTTCTAGAGAACCCAGCTCAGGGCTGAACCATTGGGCTTATGCTGGGGTGGAAGATCCATTGGGGAATCAATTATCGGACACTGTCTGGGAAAACATTTGGAAAGGGAATTAATAGATATTGTATGCTCTCATTATTATATCGAGCTTCCAGAGGAGAATGACGATAAAACGGGAAGAAAGACAGGCCTTGGAGGCCAAAAATCCCTTTCACATTTGAGAACTGGGCAGCCGCTTTTGACATATTTATGTCTGTTTATGAGATGAAGCCCGGACAAATTGATTTCTTTACTTAAGTACAGGGATACCATAAAATTTGCAAAACCTATCCTTCGATGGATACACGTGACTAAAATATAATGAACAATTCCATCTCAAAATGGCCCAGCAGCCCAATCTCAAATAGGAACAAACACATATAGATCTGTGGGTACAATACATGACAAGGAAGGCCCAATGTGAGATGTATACCAATATTGGCCATCATTGCCAGACAAACAGGGGAGACAATAAAAAGGAACAGAAAAAGGCTGGTAAGAAAGAGTGTTTTGACCACAATAAAATAAGTGTTTTGTTCCTTTTGTAGATTCAGCCACATCTGTAAAAGTTGTGGGGGCACCGGTCACAGATTGCAACCGCCAGGCGCCAGAAGACAGAGTAACGAGGGAGCCAGGGAGAAAAGGAAAGCAGGAGACTGGCAAGTCTAGCTAGATCACCTGTCCGGCTTGACCATATGGGCACCTGGCTCTCCTGTTACCCTGACAGGAAAGAGGCACATTACTTGAAGAAAGGTTTTAAACAAGGTTTTAATATCCCATACAAAGGACCTTGAGTTGCGATGACAGCCCACAACTTAAGATCATGCAGTTTACTCCCAATATCATTGAGGAAAAATTACAAGAGTTCGAGGCGGCCTGGGTGGTCAGCCCTTTAACAATCCCATTTGCTAACCTCTGGGTATCACTTTTGGGACTAGTCCCCAAGAAGTCTGCAGGCGAATACAGGCATATACACTACCTGTTGTACCCAAAGGGTGCCTCTGTAAATGACTTCATTGATCCTGAGGACTGCTCAGTGAAATATGCATCCTTCGACACGGTGGTGCAATTGATACAAGAGCTTGGCCAGGGGCACGTGTGGCATAGAGCGACATCAAGTCAGCTTTCACCTCCTCCCGTGCATCCACACAATCATGACCTATTGGGTTTTAGTTTCAAAGGGCAATGGTATGTGGATAAAGCAATACCATGGGATGTCAGTAAGCTGTGCAGCTTTGAAGCATTGCTACTGTTTGGAATGGGCACCGAAAAGACATACTGGGAACAGGCACATTATACACTACTTGGATGATTTTTTTTTTTTTGCAGGTCCCAGCAGATCACAGCTGTGTATGGACACGCTGGGTCATGTCAGGGCCCTAATGGAATATTGTGGTGTTCCATTTGCCCCAGACAAAACCGAGGGGCCCCACCACTTGCTTCTCCTATCTGGGCATAGAAATAGACTCAGAGGCCATGGTTTCTCACTTGCCACAGGAGAAAAGTAACGCTTTTTTTTTTTTTGGTACTTTCTATTTTCCCTCCTCTCCCCTCAACTCCAGTCTCCTCGGGGTACCTAGGAGTCATCCCACTGTGGTTTGCTCCTACCTGTTCAATCCTCCATTGCCCATGTAGCCTCAGTTTGCCCCGGGTGAGACAGGGTGGGCTCCAACACCCGAATTCTCTGGCGCGTCGGTCGGGAGGATGCCAGGAGGGGCCGTAAATCATGGGCAAACTCTTTCCCCTGGGAGTGGCCAGTGCCCTGATATCAAGGCCTCACCAGCATCTGCCACTCCCACCCTTCGCTACGCTTCTCTGGCGCTTGCTGTATCCGCCGGCTTCTGCCAGAGGTCAACCCGGCGCCGAATAGGGACCCCTGTCCTCCCGGGAGGAGAGCTGTCCTGGATGCTCGATCCTCTCCCTCCACTGCCAACCCCAGCAACCCAGGCTCATTCCCAAACCTGGGTCACAGGCATGGTGCATGGTGTGGCGTCCAGCGCCTCAACCTTCAGTGCCACCGGCCGCCCGAGTAATGCTTTTGAGCAGAATGTTGGGGAAGTAGGGAAGGCAAAGAAAGTGACCTAAAGCAGTTACAATCTGTCATAGGGCACCTGAACTTTGCATGCCATGCAGTCCATCCAGAAAGACCATTCCTGAGATGAATGGCCACCACCATGGCCGAGGTTTTAAAACCATACCACTACTTCAGGTGTCACAGTAAAAATGAAAGCTGACCTGAAGGTCTGGGAGCTGTTTTTGCAGGGTTTTCATGAAATAGCCATCTGGCAGTCACCTGTGGGTCAGCCTCACAATCTGAACCTGGTCACAGATGCCTCTGGTGGAATTGATTTTGGAGCCTTTTGGCAAGGGACATGGTTCACAGAGTGGTGGCCCTAGGAGTGAGTAGCAGCAGGGTTGCACAAAAACATCACACTCCTTGAGCTTTTCCACATCATGGTGGCGGTGAGAGTGTGGGGGCACCGACTGGAAAAATAAGAGGGTCCTGTTTTGCACGGACAACAGGGCAGTAGCTGACATATTGAACTCAGGCTTCTCGCCTGAGGAGTTCATGAAAGTTCTGTGGGTTTTGTGTTATGTTACCTATGGTACAATGTCTCGTTCAGAGCATGACATTTGTCAGGCAGACAAAATATCATCGCTGATGCCCTGTCTCGCTTACAGCTTGAGCAGTTCAGACAGCTAGCTCCAGGAGCAGACCAGCTCCCACACAGATACCGGAAGCTGTTTGGCAGCTGGGGAACCAAGACTGCAGCAACTGGTACAGCTCTCTGTGGCCCCCTTAACATGGAAAAAATTCATAGCTAGCTATGCAGCTTTCCAGAACTTTTGTGGTCACAAGATATGTATGACACTGCATGACATCCAGAAGCAAGTACAAAGCTACATCCTCCACCTACAGCATCTGGGAAAATCACCTGTGGCAATTTGCCTACAGTTAGCGGGTATTTAATTTCTCTGCAAGGCTCAAGGTTTTCTGATGCTTCTGACAATTTCATTACAAAGAAAATGTTATAAGGTTTGGTGAGATCAAGGCGAAAACGTAGATGCAAGGAAGCCCATAGGCTTGACTGAGCTATCCGGACTGCTGAAAGCACTGATAGTCACATGCAGCTCCGGGTTATGAACCCAGCTATTCAGAGCCATATTTGCTTGTGCCTTTTTGGGGTCTTTTGGGTGTTGGAGTTGGTACCACTGTCCAATGCACCTGGGCAGGCTACAAACCTACTAGCTGGCGACTTATGTCTACAGTTGCGCAAGTCAAAAATGAATCGGTGCTGGATCCAAGTCCTGATAACGCTGTTCAAGGCTCCCATGGTGGACATCTGCCCATGGTCACTAATGCAGGAATACCTAAGTGTGAGGACAAAAGAGCCTGCTCATCTATTTATCTATCGGGATGGGAAGCGGTTCACAGCCATCCTCAGGAAGGATCTGTGGCTGGTGGGCATGAATCCGAGTTCTTTCAATACCCATTCATTCAGGATTGGCACGGCCACTGAGGGCAGCCAGGTGTGGGCTAAAAGAGGACCAAATTATGGAAGTGGGCAGATGGGCTTCCAAGGCATATGAGCGATACATCAGACCACAACAAGAGGCATCCAGCAGTGGATGGAGAGTGAGGCCAGAGGATCTTGCACCAGTAATAACTGTCAACAATTATGATGTCATACTCATACCATCTGATTTGTTTTCTAGGCATAACTACAACAGCACCACATATCTGGATCATTGGCCACTTGCATGTGAGGAAACCTGCTTGAGAGCGGACAAGTGGCCGTACATAAGGCAGGTGGGCATTCCAAGAGGGCAAGCTCTCATCCAGTGGGCAGAAAAGGGGGATGAAATGGGGCATTTCTGGACATAATTACGAGACTTGAGCTAAAATGGCAACCACCGTTGCCCTGATGCTCCACCTGGGAGGAACGACCTGGTCACCCTGGGGCTCCTAAGTTTATTAGGACATAAAGAAGAGCTTGGCCCATCTTCAGGAGCTGTTGCCCCACACTGCCATGGCGTGGACTCAGATCATTCCATGGCAGCAGTGGAAGAGCACTCATAAGGTTGGAGCTATTAATAAGGTGCTAGGGCAGTGAATAGAGAGGTGTCCCATTTGCTGCCTTATGAGATGTTGAAGTAATCAGGCATTTTCTGATCACCAAGGTTGACAAGGGTTTATATAGCCATGATGGGGTACACCTCTCTGAGATAGGAAATTATATTTTAATAACACTTTACAAGATTTCTGCGAGATGGTTTTATTCAGAAAAGTAAGATCCCGTGGCATTGGTGGGATACGTGTTGGACACGTATGTGAGTGGCTGATAATTCATGGCTGACCCTGAAAAGTAAATTCTCCGGCATAAAAAATAAAAGAAATTGGCTATTGGGTGACACCTGGTGAGGCACGATCATGGGATGGGTATGCTTCGTGGACCCGGTGAGCGGTCACTCAGGTGGGTGTGCACTCATACCACGCCATAAACCCAGGTTGTGGCTGCCAGGGGTTGGCTGGGGTGGAGTGGGGTGAAAAGGATAGAGTGGCTGGCTCTCCACTCATGGTGGGAGGTGTACCATACCAGCTGTCAGCTGCCCCGGTGGAAGCCTGGGTGCAGTGCCGGCACACAGAAGGCAGGCAACAGTCAGGGAGGATAGAGGAGCTGCGGTTTCAGAGCACGTGCATACCTCCATGTGAATGCATCATCTTGGCATGCCATGGATTCATGAGGACCACAGAATGGGAAGAAAACAGCCAAAGGAAAATGAGCAAACCAGGCTTTGTGAAGCCCCACCTGGATGCCTTGACCCACCCCTTCCACTCCTACTGGCAGACCTTGCTGGACTGTATGCTCTGGTGGAGGGACAGCCCTCCCTCTCTGGCCCCACTGTGGAGGGAATCTGTGGGAGAACTTGGCCACTAGAGTGAAGGGAGGAGGGGAGGTCAGAGGCATCCAGGAACAGGGCTGATTAGCCACCTGGCCTGGCTGGAGGACAAAAACCTTCAAAAACAAACTCTGCAGATTGATTCAAAACACTGGGGAAAATGTGATGATTTTACCTCAAGACTGATGATGGTGGAGCAATCAGTGACTGGACTTGCTGAAAAGGTGGGAGATGCATTAGGGACATACTGAGAGGGCAATGGCACCACAACCAAGTTAGCGATAGAAAACACTAATTTAAAATGCAACTAGAACACACCGAAAATGCACTCAGATTAAAAAATCTGAATAGTTGGGTTCTTTGCCACACTCCTTGACTAAATTAGCTCATACTTTTACTTAACTGTATAACCTATTTTACCCTTCAAAAGGTGTATCAAAGTCTGGGTGCTTAAGTTTCCTGATTAATGATCATGTTCTATGCAGAGACTTTTGTATACATCCTGGACATAAATGTACTTGTGCTTTGTGCAAAAGTTCATAAATAAAAAGTAAAGCCGGCCCAGTGGCGTAGAGGGCTGAGGTGCTGGTGCCTTACCTGCACCATGCCAGTGACCTGGGTCTGGAATGACCTCGGGCCACCAGGGTGCCAGCTCAGGGAGGAGGGTTGGAATGGGATCAAGCCATGGCTCTCCCTTCCATTGAGGTGGATGTCTGCTCCACCGTAGTCCCACTCCCACTGGGTGGCGGTCCGGCAGGTAGCACAGGCAGACAGGGCGGTGGCGCAAGTCTGGGCAGGGGTGAAAGGGCCACTGGATCCTGGCGTGTGTGTGTGCACCTCCACACACGTACATGCATGTGTACATCATAGCCCGGGGCTGGGAGAAGGGAGAAAAAGAAAAGCCAAAAGTGACTTCCGTGCAGCTTCGGTTATATGGCAGCTTAGCCAAGGAGCTCCCGCCCGCCTCCCCACTTAAAACCTTAAAATCAGCCATAAAATATATAAAGCTTACCTACTTTGGCACATGGATTACATGTTCTTCAGTAAACTTCGACGGGGACTAACAGATTTGCAGCAATCCGAATCGAGACTGAGATTTATGACGAGGACGTACGACTTGGGGCCTCTGAAATCTCCACCCAATCAGCTCGATCTGAACCACGCAGGAAGAATAGATCCAACGCTGCACAGTCCAACAAAATGGACAGCAAGCTCGACAAGATTTTAATAGAACTTCAAGAATTTAAATCAGACTTCCACTCATTCAAACAAACCCAAGAGTTCTTCCAAAAGAACTTACAGAACTTCATTCAGAGTTTCCTCCTTGGACCAACGCAACAAGAACAGACTTCTACCACCTCCCAGCAACAAAAGGTCGCTCACCTCTGCCAACTCACTGTTGAGCACGGAGGATGCAGAAAACTGCAGCTGCCGCAACAACCTCCGACTATATGGGATTCCCAAAATAGCGAGGCACGAATTTACAATCTTTTGCAGAAACCCTCTTCAGAGAGGCCCTCGAACTGGGCACAGACTTTGACTTTGAGAATGAGCGAATTCACAGGGCACTGGTCCCAAAGTCTCACACAGCCATCAGCATGCCCTAGGTCTACAATTATAAGATTTCTTTGGTTCCAGACAAAAGAGTTAATACTGAAGCAGGCCTGGGCTAAATAAAACATTTTATGGAGATACTGCATATTTGTGGACAAAGATTATGCCCCAGCCACGATGCAGAGGACGTGGCGACATCCCTCAATTCCCAGTGCTGTGACAACAAAACTCAAATTTTGAACCCTTACCCCAGCAAGCTAATTGTCCAGTTTCCCTCAGGACAGCAGACTTACAATAATGCAGAGGACGCCTGTGCAGACCTGAAAACGTGGTTTCACACTGCCAACTCGTGCTTCTTCCCCAGAGATCTCACGGATGATCGTGGCCCTTCTAGAGCAGCTCCCTCCGAGTACAGCCAGATCAGCAAGCCACTATAGACTCGATCAAACGAATACTGGCACAGTTCTCCAGGCAACCCAGCTAATGCTTATTTGAACCATGACCTTGTCTACAGTGAGTATTAATGCTGGAGATGAGGGTCGGAGGGCAGCCCTGCTATCGCTCTTGTCTGGGGATTGGGCGGGATGCATTGGGGTGGGTTGGTGGGGCCCAGTTCGGACACTGGCATCAGAATGAGGTGGGCGGGGAGTACTGCCTCTGGGCTTCCTCCTCCTGCTGGAGCTAAAGAGTATGGACAGAAGAAAAATTACTTAGCTTAGTAATTATATTTCTTCTAATGGAGTCTTGCTGTATTCTGACAATTGCAGTGATTCCCAGCATTTGAACTGCCCTGGAGAACTAAGGGTTAACTTTCCATGCAGGGCATGGAACGCTGAGCCGAGCTCGGTTGAAGTCTCTGTCTGGAGTGTTTTGAACTCAAACCGTCAGACTCTTACGGCCCAACTAAACTAAAAATTCTATATGAAAATTGTAAAAATTCTACTATCCAACTGGCTGAAAAGTTTTGGATTCCCAAGGAAGACTCAAGTAAGGAAACCCAAAAACTAGACCCAATGTACTCAAAAATAACAATAATAAATAAGCACCCAAACAAAAGTGAGGAGGTGCAAGCAAATGTAACACTGCGCCTGCCCACCCACTTCCCAAAAACAGGTTCTGAGAGGGGAGGCAGGGAGGTCAGAATACAGCAAGACTCCATTAGAAGAAATATAATTACTAAGGTGAGTAATTTGTTCTTCAAACAACATGAAGTCTTTCTGTATTCTGACAATTGCAGACTACCAAGCAGTATCTCCAAGGAGGAGGGACGGAACCTACTTTGGGAATAGGCTCTGAAGTACTGCTGTGTCAAACCGAGCATCACTCCTAGCCTGGATATCCAGAGAGTAATGCTTGGTAAAGGTATGGACTGTCTTCCAGGTGGCTGTTGACAAATTTCTAGGAGAGGATATCCTTGGCTGCAGCCAAGGAAGCAGCTGTACCTCTTAGGAATGAGCCCTCAGGCCTGAGGGTGGAGTTTTTCCCAGTTTTTCATAGCAGAGTTGTATACAAGACACAATCCACCTGGCAATAGATCTTTTGGTGGCAGGTTTGCCCTTTCCCACTTCCATAAGTGAGGAACAACTGAGGGAGTCAAACCTGTGACCCTTGGTACGCTTATGTAGTAACTAAGGGCTCTTTGACATCTAAACTGTGTAGCCTCCTCTCTCCTGAGGAAGAATGATCAGTGAAAAAACAGGGAGAAACATAGACTGGTTTAAATGGAAGTCTGAAACCACTTTGGGCAAGAACCTTCTATTGGTTCTAAGGACCACTTTATCCCTATGAAAGGAGATAAAATCAGGTTCCACTGACAGGGTGTGCAATTCACTGATACGCCTGGCAGAGGTAATGGCTACCAAGAACACAGTTTTCTAAGTCAAGTACTTAAGCTCTGCTGAAGACATAGGCTCAATAGGGGTTGCATAAGCTGAGCAGTACAAACATTCAAATCCCAGGCAGGGGCAGGGTCTCTGAAAGGGGATTGGTGTGAAACAATCCTTTAAAAAATTGCAGAACACAGGATGGGAAGATAGTGAGGAAGGCTTACCCACAGACAAAAATGCAGAAACAGCTGACAAGTGTACCTTGAGAGTAGCTGGTCTGAGGCCTAGGCCATTAAGATGGACCATATAATCCAGAACCGTGGCAATTCAGCAGTGTCTGGGGAATATGTTGCTTGGAACACCAAATGCTGAATCTCTTCCATTTGGAGTTAAAGGTCTTTCTAGTGGAGGCTTTCGAGAAACCTTGAGGATGTCCAGAACCCCTTGGGAAAGATGCAGATCTGCAAACTCTAACTCTTCAAGAGCCATGCCTTGAGATTGAGAGACTGAAGATTGGGGTACCAAATCCTCCCTGAGAGGATGTTAACAGGTTGTAATTCCTGGGAAGAGACAGGGAAGATGGACTGCTAGGGACAGCAACAGGGGTTACCAGGGCTGTCTGGCCCAATCTGCAGCAACCAGAATCACTTTGCAAGGTTGAGACCTTATTTTGACTAAAACTTTGAACAGGAGTGGGAAGGAGGAAAGGCATACAGAAACTTCCCTTCCCAATTCAGAATCAGGGCGTCCAGGGGACTGAGCCCAAGACTGGAGGACTGCAACAAAAGAGAGGAGCTGGTGATTGTCTGGGGCTGCAAAGAGATCTATCTCTGGAGCACCCCACCTTGAAAAAATCACTTTCAACACCTGAGGGTACAGGGACCATTCGTGAAGGCCCTGAGAAATCCTGCTCAGTGCATCTGCTAGCACATTGTCCTTGCCTGGAAGGTGAACTGCTACAAGAGAGGCTTGCAGGAATAAGCCAGGGACCACAACTTCATGGCTTCTGTGCACAAGGCCGTGGACCGAGTGCCTCCTGCTTGTTGATGTACCACACGGTGGTAGTGTTGTCTGTTCTGACTTGAACCACCTTGTTCTGAACTGACTGTGAGAATGCTTTTAGAGCTAGAAAAACTGCCCTGAGCTCCAGAAGATTGATGTGGAGAAGGGATTCTTGGGGACCACAGGCCCTGGGCAGTAGGGACCTGGTGGGCTCTCCAGCCCAGAAGAGAAGCATCCGTGGTAAGGACCACTGAACAAGGCTGAGCAACAAAAGGAACACCTTGCCTTTAAATTGTCCTGATCCTGTCACCACTGGAGGGCCTGGATCAAGGTCAGAGTCACTGGAATCAGTTTGGCAAGGAGTCCTTTCTGAGACCAGGAAGCTCTCAGGTGGAACTGCATATCCCTCATCTGGAATCTTGCCCTTGGACCACTGCTGTTGAAGCTGCCATATGGAGGAAATGCCTTGCTGGTCGAGATACCTGAAGGCTGAAGGAAGAAGCTAGTTCCATAAGAGCCCTTGCCCTTTCTAGAGGAAGAAAGGCTCTTGCTCTGAGTGTGTCCACTTCTGCCCCCATAAGGGTAAGGAGCTGGACTGGTTCGAGAACTGACTTGGGAAGGTTGAGAAGAAATCCTAGGGAAGTGAGCACTTGCAGGTGAGACTTGACTTGGTCTGGAGACTGACCCACTAATAGCCAATCGTCCAGATGAGGAAATATGGAAATCTTTTGCCTTCTTAGAAAGGCAACTACTACTGCCAGGCACTTTGTGAAAACCCTTGGAGCTGAGGTTAGGCCAAAGGGCATTGCTCTAGGATAGTGGCCTGAGGGCAACTCGAACCTGAGGTACTTTCTGTGGGAACACCTGATGGGAATGTGAAAGTAGGCATCTTTGAGGTCCAGGGAGGCTAGCCAGTCCCCTGGCCTTAGAGAGGGAAGGATTATTCCCAGAGTTATCATCTTGAACTTTGGTTTTAAAAGATGTTTGTTCAGATATCTTAGGTCCAGGATGGGTCGCCATTCCCCTGTCTTTTGGAGGTCAGGAAGTACCTGGAGTACAGTCCTTGCCCCAGTGTAGGGTAGGTACTCTCTCTATAGCTCTTAAAGCTTAGAGAGAAGAAACCTCTGCCTCTACGGCAAGGGTTTCAAAAGATTTGCAGGTGGAAAGATCTGGCTCTCATCTTTGGAAATTTTTGAAGCTGAGAACCAGTCCCTGGCTTTACTACTTCCAGGACCCACTTGTCTGATGTAATAGACATCCAGTCCTGGACAAAGTAAGTCAGCCTGCCCCCTACTGGAATAGGAGAGTCGACCCGGCAGACCCATCAGGGTGTCTGCTTGGCAGAGGCTTTAGGCTGAGGGGTGGATGCAGGCCTACTCATCCCCTTCTGCCTCTCCCTCTGAAGAATCCTCTACGAAATGGAAGAAGAGGCCTGTGCTTGATAAAAGGTCTTTGAAAAGACCTGCCCCTGCCCCTAGACTGCTGCCTTTGAGGAGCTGCCTGCCTTCCTTGGCCTGAGCACTCCTGTAAATCCTGTACTCATCCATTTTCTTCATGTAATCCTCTGTCTGCTCCCCAATAGAGAATTACCCACTACAGGAAAATCCATAGCCTTAGCCTGGGTGTTCTGCGAGAGGCTAGTACATCTGAGCCAAGCCATCCTCCGAAGAGCCACAGATGTAGCCATGACTCTTGATGAGACATCATTAGAGTCCACAGCAGCATGAAACCGAACCTTAGATGCCTCAATCCCATCTGTAGCCACCACCTCCAGCTCCTTGGCTAGCTGGGGAGGCCTGTTTAGCCAGTGCCAGTACAGTGTCCCACCTGAACTTCTGGTACCTGGCTGTATAGGCCATGTATTTCGCTCTGCCTGAGTCCCAAAGAAGATGCCATGTACTGCTTTTGCCATGGCATCAATCTTCCTGGAGTCCTTGTCAGCGGGGTGTGAAGCCAAGGGAATATTTGCCTTGTCACAGGCAGTAGCCTGCACTACCCAACATGGCTGCAGTGCTGATATAAGAACTCAGTATCTGAGCCTGAAAGTGTATACCTCTTGTCCATTCTTCTATCCACAGGAGGTATAGTGTTAGGAGACTTTAAGATTTTTGTGTCTGTTTCCCAAAAGATTTATGGAGGGAATAGACAGTCTCCTGGACTCTGGGATATCCATCATCTCTACATAATCAGGCTCTTCTTGATCTTCCACAGCCTCCTCCATAGGAAGCTGGAGGGTTTCAGCCACTTTTCTGTAAAACATAAAGTGGGAAGGGACTCAGAAAGCCTTGGAGGAAACACCTGATGGTCTGTCTGGGGAGATGTCTGGTTCCACAGGCACATCCAGACCTCCACTTACATCATAATCCTCAAATTCCCTTCCTCTTCAAACTCTGGTTCATAAAAATCTTCAAGGTATACTCTTGAACCAGGGGAACCAGCCGAACTGAACCCTGCCAGAAGGAGCCGGATTGGTCGGAACCGACGGAGCTATTCCACAATCTGAATTGCCCTGGCTATCTCTTCGGCGGTCGGAACATGAACCTCTGATCTGAACCGGTCAATTTATCTTTGTGCTTTTTGTCAGAACTGATCCTCAGAATCGGCTCTCCTTTTGCCCAAGAAGTATCGCCCTGGTCAGAGGGCACTCCTTCTGGTTCAGTCGAAACCGAACCAGGCTGGCCATCCGGTCAGTGAACTTCTTGGCCTCCTTTCCCTCAGTCTATCTAATCTCTGGGTAGATTTGGGAAAATGTTTACATATTTGGCAGTCTGAGTCGAGGTGGTCAAGCCCAGACAATAAACACAGGTGGTGGGGATCGGCCTTGGCAAAGACCTCCCCACACTCACTGCAGTGTTGAAACCCAGTGGGCCCGTTTTTTTTTGGGTTTCCCAGACATGGCCAACCTAGCCAAATGTACCTTTTCTCGCAATCACCAGGCAAGACTCCTTTATCGTTCCTTAACTGTATGGGTATCGGAAAAAACGTTAAACATGTTTTTTAGAACCGAAAGAACCAGTAACCACACTCTAAATATAGCAGAATTCACAATCAAATGGTCGTTTCAGCTGAACCGACCGCACTTTCTAAAGTTCCACACAGAAAAATAGAACAATTCCTTTCTAGTACTCACGGCACCACAGAGACTGAACCGACTATGGATACTTTTTTTAGTTTAAACCGACGAAAAACTGAAAACTTTAACTGCTTCGAACCGAGCTGAAGGAGAAATCTCCGGAGTGACCGCTCAGTGAGGCAGAGTAAAGAATCTGATGGTTTGAGGTCAAAACACTCCAGACCGAGACTTCAACCGAGCTCGAGCTCAGCGCTCCATGCCCTGCAAGGAAAGTTAACCCTTAGTTCCCGGGCAGTTCAAAGTTTGGGAATCACTGCAATTGTCAGAATACAGCAAGACTTCACGCTGTTTGAAGCATGTATTTGCCAGCTTTAGCAAATGCCACCAGGAATTGGTTCTATGAGTGTCTGGGGCAGGAGGATATTGACCCTGTGTTTAAGCAGCCCTGTAAAATTTTGAAGACCTCAATTCTCTTAGACCCTGTTAAATAGGGGCTTTCAGGCGTTCCTGCTCGGGAGGTAGGTTGGTTCTCGGTCGGATGTCTCCCACCTGTCCAGGCATGGGTGCCCTCCTTGACGCTGAGTTACATCCCTTCAAATCAAAATAGAGGCTGGTTTCACTGCATAAACCCACTAAATAGGGTGCAGTCATGAGGTCTTCTCAGCCTTTTGTGGCCTGTGAGCATAAGCTTTAGTGGCGAACCAGGATTAGAAACATAGAAACATAGAATTTGATGGCAAATAAGGACCGCTTGGCCCACCTAGTCTGCCCATTAACTGCTGTGTTACCTGGGGCTCGGTCCCGGTGTTCTCAGGTGGCATGGATGCTTGCACTGTCTGTCCTGGGCCTTACTTTGGAGAGAGGAATGTATATTATGGCTGGTGGTCACCCCTCTGGCACCTTCTCTCTTTACAAGGGCTCTTCTGTATGTAGCCCAGATTTCAATGTGTCACCCCAGTGTTGGGGTGCGGTCAGTAGGCTAGTGTTTCCAGATGGATTGGGGCACTGCCTTTCCTGCTGCCCCCGGCATCCTTCCCTGCCCTTCTCTGGTTCGGATGTGCGGGGAGGCCTCAGAGACCTCTCGTTCTCCTTCTGGTTCTCAGCTGCCTACCAATAACATTCTTCCCCATAAGTTCTATGACATGTGGACTGATATTCCTTGTTGGACTCTTACCAGTTACATATCCTGGGTCTCATCTCATCTTCAACCTTATTTATGGCAATATTTGGACCACAACTGAGATCCCCATCACTAAAATGTTTCTTGAGGTCTTCTGCACCTGGTCTTGTACCTGGTCCGTATACTCAGCAGCGATGGAAAGAGTTTAGGGCACTCCTGTGGGACCCTGCACCCCATATATGATGCCCCAGTTTTATGGTGTGAATACTTCCAGGATGCTTCATTATACATCACCTTCCCCCTTCTACACACGGGGCGGCACAGGTACATATGCCATCCATGTGCTTGGCCCCTAACGGAACAGCGCCATTTTCTCCCACCTCATATCTCCTCTCATCACTCCCATTTTCTTTTAGCTTCCCTGATATTTGTTACCCTTATCATAATCCCCTCCCTGAATTTAGGGGCAAGAGTCTCCCCAGGGCCCCATCTCACATAGCTGAATGGGTGCCCACCTTCCAGACATGTCTCCAATGCATGTCACACCTGAACACATATTTTGGAAGTCACAGAGAACCCCCTACCGGGCCTGTATATAGTTCATATTCCTCACATTTTTCTTATGAGATGTTGTTTATTGTATATAGCACCACAGTTAAGCCCAGTTAACATACCTGTTATCCCATAGCTCTTACCTGAATGCCTTTCTGTCCTACCACACTGGACGCAGAGCATCAGGCTATTGTCAATTTCAGGTGGAAAATTTTTCTTTCTACAGGAAATTGAAGTTTACAGGGTTTTATTGAACTCTAAAAATTGATTAGCGTTTTGCTCATAAAAGTTCTAAAATATTGTGAAAATGCATAGCATTTGCCTCACTGTGGTTAACAAACATAACACTTCCAGAAAACCTATATAAATGCTTTCTGTACAGTTAGTATTGTCCCAAGAAAAAACTACTAATCAATTATTTAAAACCCTGGTTTATTTTGCCCATGGGTTTCGGGGAGGGCGTGAAATGGTTACAGATAGATTCAGCTATGCAGTGTCCCTTTAAAATTATCTCCCACAATGTAAATGGGCTGACCGGCCCCATCAAGAGGTACCACACAATTTGAACACTCAAGAAGCAGAACCCAGACGCCTCTCTTACTACAGGAGACTCATCTCTCCTCAGTTGAGCACCAGAAAATGCTTAAATTTGGGCTAGTGGAGTCCTCCTACCAGCGGAACAGGAGGAGAAGGATGATGATTCTGATCCCGAGGCACTCCCAGCTACAAATTCTTGATCAATACTCAGACAGAGAGGCAGATTGGCTCTGGCTGTGGTCAAATTAAACCAACAGATACTGACAATATGCAGTATTTATATTCAACCAGGCTTTGGCCTCTGCCATTCAACATCTAATAGATGCTATCTTGACGAGGCAACAAGGGATATTAATATTAGGAGGCGACCTTAACTGTCAGCTTAACCCTCGCTTGATTCGTCTGCAGTGCAACCCTCCGCACAGTCTTCAGGACAGAAGCATCTCCGATGTTTGCTCCGAGATGTGGGACTGGTGGACACATGGAGACAACTCCATCCCTCACAACGGAAATTTACGTACTATTCCAGTTCCTTTAAACATTACTCCAGACTTGATTATATATGTATTGGGAAAGAATATATAGACCTGGTCCGGTCAGCGGATATTCTTAACATCTGCCTGTCAGACCAGGCACCCAGCACCTTAGAACTTAACATCAGAAAGGAGAAGAAAACACACAATGAAGATTTCATTCATCCCTGCTTAGGGATGGGAATTTCGGACCTCCTAGAGATAGAATCCCAGAAATTATTCGGGACAATGCCTCCCCAGGTCTGCCCCCAGACTCTCTGAGACATGATTAAAGTAGTGCTCAGAGGTCATATTATTGCTTATGCTATTCATAAGAAAAGACAGGCTGAGTCCAGACTGCAGGCATTATAGGAGAAGCTTAGATTTCTTCAGGAGGTACACATGCAAGGTGATTCAGATCTACTCCTTAATCTCTCAGACACAAGCTGAGATTCAATATCTGCTGACAGCCAAAACAGAGCAAGCTTTGGCCTGGCTAAGGCAGCATTATTAAGAAAGTGGGGCCGGGCCTCCAAACCTTTGGCTTACCACCTTAGAAACCAAATACAACAGTGCACTATCTCTAAAATTAATGACCCCACATCTGGACAAACCCGATATTCCACTCAGCATAGCCTTGATTCATTCAAAATATTACCAGTCCCTCTATTCCTCCCCAACAGAGCCAGACCCTCACAAAATATCAGTCTTTCTTTCCCAGTTTTGCCTACATACCCTTTCCACTTCTCAACAGGCACAGATAGCTGCTCGGTTTCTGAATTAGAGCTCAAACTACCATTAGAGGTATCAAGAATGGGAAATCCCCAGGCCCTGATGGCTTTGGTATCAAGTTTTATAAGGGCACATGGAATTTAATACGGACTCCTCCACAAGCTTTACAAACCGGCCATACCACCTCCTCTTTCCCTGTCTCATGGAGACAAGCAACAATCTCAGTGATTTTGAAACCACAGAAACCCCACATTTATGTGACTCCTATCGCCCATATCAGTGCTTAACCAAGACTATAAGATTTACACTAGTATTCTGGCCCATAGACTTGACCATATCCTCCCCTCACTAATACATCAGGATCAATCAGGGTTCGTCAAGGCAGACAGACAACAGATAATATTAAACATACTCTTTATTTAATTGACCATGCCCAATCCACAAAATCCCCCTCTTGATTTTCAGTCTCGATGCTCAAAAGGCTTTTGACATGGTCTCTTGGGGTTCCTTCAGGCTGCCCTGCAAAATGTAACTTCCCTGGACCTTTTATAGATGCCACCAGAGGAATATATACAGATCTGGAGGCAGTTGTGAGACTGAATGGGTCACACTCTGACCATTTTCACTTATTTAGGGTACCGCCAGGCTGCCCCTTTGCTCCTTACCTGTGTGCTATTTTCATAGAGCCCATAGCCCAGTTTCTCTGACAAACCCCTAATCTTTATGGGTTTAGAGTCTCAGAGTCATCCTATCACAAAATAGCCTATTATGCTGACGATCTCCTCTTTATATTACCCTTCCTGATGAATCATTACAAACCCATACCTCTCTTCTGAAAGAAATAGAAGCCCTCACAGGTTATACCATCAATCAAAATAAATCAGAAGCCCTACTTACACAACCCCCACCTCCAGATCTTACTCTGAGATATCCTTATAAATGGGACAAACCCTATATAACCTGTCTAGGAATTAAAATCCCCGAATTTTTCCGTTCTATACTCTGAATTATGCCTCAGCACTCTCAAAAATAAATTCGACTTGGTGAGGTGGACCCTCTCCTCTCTCTCTACTGGCTAGGGTCCAATCCATTCAGATGAATTCCCTCGAAGATACTCTACCTAATGCAAAATATACCAATACCCTCACAAGGAAAGATATTCAGGACTGGGACTGCTCTGTTAGTAGGTCCCTTTGGGTAAATAAGTGACCCAGACTAGCACTTAATAAGCTCCAGTGTCCTAAGGAGAGAGGTGGATTGGCTCTGCCTTGCATCTTTAATTATTGCTGGCCACTCTGCTCACACATATAACAACCTGGCTTTACCCCAGACCCAGTCCCCATCCTGGCTTACAGTGGAAAGGGCCATGGTGGACCTGCCCTTAAACTATTCCCTAGTGTTTCAGCCTCATAACATTGCCCAGTTGCAACACAGGTCCAGATTCATTAAGGCTTCTTCAGAGCTGGACAAAGTTCCTTGTTCGACCAGCTAATAAATTCCTGTCGACCTGGATAGGTATTCCAGCAGAAGACTCATTGTGGCCCCAGCACGATTAGATGTCATCTTTCAGAACTGGACCGTGGAGGTTTGAAGCATCTAAATAAATTTTTTGACAAAGACATCTTTAAAACATTTGAACAAATTAAGCAGGAATTTTCTTTAAACCAGAGTGACTTCTTCCATTTCCTACAGATCAGCCACTTCCTGAATACTAAAGTTGGCCTAGATGTTACTACCCAGACTATCTCTCCCTTGTGACCCCTATTGCTTCAGATAGCAGGAGGCGGAGAGCGTAGTCACTTAGTCTCTCAGTTCTATAAGACCCTACAGGGTGCCCCTCACAGACTATGGATCTGGTGCAATTCCATTGGGAGGCTGAGCTTCAGATCGAACTGACCCAGGAGGACTGGCTCCAGATCTCAGGAGACAACATAAAACCTCAAATTCATATATCTGGAAAGAATTTGCCTGGAAGGTGGTGTCCAGATTTTTTCGCACACCCCAGATCACTGCCAAGTTGTCAGCTGGATGAGACTCCACCTGCTGGAGACACTGCGGCTGTGGTGGCTACACAAACACATATACTCTGGCTGTGCCCAGTACTGACATCATACTGGTCTGAGATAAATAATACTGTCCTGGATCTCTTCCCCAGCCTGGAAACCCTTTCCCCAGCTATGGGATTCTCCTACACTATCCACGTCATTTCAAGGACCTACACCAAATATACCTCCTTAATATTTTGCTGGGCAGCCAACAAGTGTATTACTAGATTGTGGCTCCGTCCTGAACCTCTTACTATTTCAGCCTGGGAAGATACCACATATGATGTGTACAACCTGGAACACATGACGGCCAGGCTACAAAATAAAGTCCCAGAACTAATGAATCGCTGGAACACCTGGTTCCTTAGTATTTCTCAATTCAGACTAGATCAGACCCTTAGAGGTCTGACATCTGTGGAGCAGCTCCTCTTGTCTGCTCTGTGGGATTTCGCCAGCTTTATGTCACCCCCAGGGCCTTGCCCTCAGGTGGATGGGTTGGGACCTGACTTAACTAACACATTGACAAGAGTTGCGCCTCCCGGCTCCCCAGATTCCCTCTCACCCTAGAAAAGAATTAAAACTTTAACTTAAGCACATGTATCCTGTAAATATAAGAGGGATATTCATAACCTTTGTTTTAAAACCTAGACTGGTGATTATCACCTTTCTGTATTCCTTTTGACTAGAATATTAATTTCTGTATTGCATGTGTATGTATTGAAACCTATGAAGTATGCAACTTACTGTCTATTATGATGATTTCCTGTAATACTGCTCTGTGGATCCACATAAGCTAAAATCCAAAATAAATAAAAAGTTTAAAAAAGAGAAAAGCCAAAAGTATATATGAAAAAAATTAAAAAGTAAAAGTTTTTTTTTGTAAAGTAGAAATAGTAGTCCTCTCCAGCTACCAAACATCTGTCTATCCAATACATTTAATAGATAAAGGGCTAGATTTTCAAATCCCTGTTAGTCCCATGGCAGCAGGAAGAAAACTGGCGCAATTGGGTCTCCACTTGTGGAGCCGCATGTTTTTCCTAGCACCACGGTATTTTTAAAGGGAAGCTGGTTTATGACTGGCTCCCTGATTTACGGCAGCTTGTGGCCAAGTTTTTGGCGCAGCAGTGGAGAAAATGTTACACCTGAGGACCTGGCGTAACATCCCCTAGCTACCAGTTGGAAAATAAAATTCCGTGGGTGGAGATTTCAGTGATTTCAGTCTGCAGCGGCTGTTGCGGAGCAGAACTTAGTCCTGGGACGGGCTGATAATCCAGACCAGAATGTTTGTTTATCAGGGAATGCAGGAATTCAGACTTTGCAGACTATTGTTGGGAGGCAGTATAGCATGGTGGTTAAGAGCACTGAGCTGCAAACTTGGAGAACTGGGTTTGAATCCCACAGCCACCACCTGCATACTATGTTGCCATGAGCAAGTCACTTAACTTCCTGTAGTCCCAGAATACATCTGAAACAAGCCTCAGATTAGTGTGTCTTTCCTGGCCAACAACTGTAAAATAAATAAAAATACTGGCTGAAACACATACACACACACACACACACACACACACACAGCCTCGATAAAACCACAGATTCAGTTTTATCTATATAACTGTATCGGGGTATGCAGCAAAGATTCCCTAGTAGGCAGGTAAGGATAGGACAAGGGGTTTTCATGGTTAGAAAGAAACTCCAGAAAATAAAACAGTGAGTAATACTTCATGCTATTTAAACTGCATATATGTGTAAGGAGAGGAATATAAAAGCACAGAACATTTAATTAATGTATTTGTTCTTCATATTTTGCAGGATTTTATTTTAGGACCTAGATGTTTTTTACTGAGTAAAGGTGGCAGCCATGTTTGTAATGGCAATCAAAGATTTTTATCTATGACATAGGCGCCAACTGGTCGGAAACGGATTTTCCTAACCATTTTATAATCTGAAACAATAACCAGGCCAGTAAAGACAGAATAATTATAGAATGGGGTCCAGTATTAAATATGGAGCTTCTAAAAATGACTGGCAGATTCAATGCAGTTCTCCTTTAATAGTTGCATATTATTTATGTGTGTGGTTTGGAAAGAAATACAGTAACTAAACTATTGGATAGAATGAAGACTATTCTCCAGGGAGAAGAGAAGATTTGTAGGAGTCATGATTTCTTTTCCCAACTCTGTTTATCCTCCTTCCTTTCACTGACCAGGACGTCCTATGGTCTTTTAACCAGCTCCACCTACCATCCACCGAGACCCACTACCTGGAACCCTGGACCCTCGACCACCCACAACAAACCACAAGGCCAGTTTCTTTCTCTCCCCCGCCCGCTTGCCATTCAGGGCAGGGTTGCCTTTGAGTCCTGGACTACTCCCGTGCGATCTGGTTGACCTTTGGCAGAGATGCAGTCCAGAAGTTGAACTAGGCCCAGGAAAGAGAGGCCTGGTAATGGATGGGGGTTTGGCATGGTGTCACTCTCTCAGTTGGTGGCATTTTCCTCCTTTTGCTTCATCAAGAGTGCGACTCTGCAATGACATCCATGACATCACCGTGCGTGCATCCTCCCATATTCAGGACTCTCAGGTACCCTTACCCTCAGACACTGCTAGAGGTCAGGCTAATGCTGGGGGCTATATCCCCAAATAGAGGAGAACTCATCCTCTGGCTGTTCCTCTGACATTCCAGGTCCATTCTCGAACCTGGTTCATTGGCATCGTAAGTGGTAACAGTACCACTGTGCCAGCAAGCCAGCTTAGGGTAGACATTATTACAGTATTCAGGTATCTAAAGGAGCTAGCCCACCTACGCAGCAGTAGAACTATCACTCACAATGCTGATGACCTGGGTTTGGGAACAAGCTTGAGTCATGGAGGGCCGGCCAGGAGGTGAGCTAAGCATCCCAGAGGATGCTCTCCACCTCAGGGTGGGAAGGAGGTTGGACTCCACTGTGCTGCTGCCTCCTGGGTGGTCACAGGTGGCGATGCAAGCGAGCCATGGAGTTGGGAGGAGGGCATCAATGTGCTTTGATGTGCAATGCATGTACATGCATGTATGTGTGTCAGAAGCTCTTCTCAGCATCCTACAGGGCTCGGAAGACAACAGGAAAACACCAGCCAATCAGGAGGATGTCCACCCTCACATAGGCCCCACATTGCTGACAATGGCACTCTCCTTCTAAACACCAACCGAGTCTCTATCGGGTAGAGCCACTTCCGATGGCCTTATACTGGAGAGTAAGCCAGGGTGTCTGTAGGAGGAGAGGTAAGTCCTGGGGAAGACGGGTGACGGGGCTGGGTGAGTGGATAGGGCCAATGGGGTCAGCTGGCAGAAGGGAAAAGGGAGAATTTTTATTTATTTTTATTTTTATTTTTAGGACAGCAGAAGGCTATGCACTCCATAATTGCCATCCCGGCTTACAGTGGATTATATGTGAACATTACTATTGTTAAAAGTGGGCATCAAGTTTAGTTTTAAATCCTGTGAAAGTCAATTGATTAACTTCGTCCTGTGGGAGTTTGTTCCATAACCTAATGGTTCTAGGTAGGAAGGAATTGTTCCTTAGGTTGGTCCTGGATACATCTCCTGAATCTGTTTGTTATGCTCCTTAAATGGTGAAGATTTCCCATAGCTGATTTCTAGATCAGCTGAGAGTGCAGTGTCTCAGAATTTTACAGGGTCAATAATCTCCTCTTTCCCTCCTAGTTTGTAAGGGTCAAAGCTTTAGGGTGTCTAGTCTTTTTTATAATCACGATGTGTTAGGGTGGATATTTGTTTTGTAAATTGCCTTTGTGCCTTTTTCAATAATATGATGTCCTGTTTTAGCCCGGCTCAAAACTTGAGAGCAGCAGTCAAAGTGGAGACACAGGTATGTTTTATAAATTGATAACATTATTGATTTGGATTTATTAGCAAAAGACCTTTTGATGTAAGTTGTTAGATGGTTCACTTTTTAGCTTCTTGCTACACTGGGTACCGTTTTTCAGGTTGCTTGAGACTATAATTCCCAAGTCTCTGACTTCATTGACTGTCTGTAAATTTTTGTTATGTATCATATAATTATGTATAGGGTTATTTTTGCCACATTGCATGACTACACATTTATTCAAACTAAATCTCATTCCATTATCATCTGACCACTTCACAATTGTGTTGAGATCTTTACCATGTTTAGTTTACCTTCTACGTGTACCAACAAGCTCTCCTAGTTTCAGATCATCAGCAAACTTTAGCAGGATATTGCTAGAGATTTGTAGGTCATGTATAAACAGATTAAAAAGAAGTGGTCCCAAGACTGATCCTTGGGGGACTACACTGGTCACCCCATCCACTGTGGAAAGATGGCCATTGACTTGTACCCTCTGTGACCTATCCTTGAGCCACGATGAAACCCATTGTATTATTAATGGATCTATCCTGAGTTTTTAAGTTTCTCTAATAGTCCCCTGTGGTAACATATCAAAGGCCTTTTCAAAATCAAAAGACTATGTCTACGATTCATTCTGGTCAAGCTATTTACTGACTTTATTATAGAAACCTATTAAACTGGTATTAAAGCTTCTTCTCTGTAAAACCATGTTATGTGGTGTCCAGTGGTCCATTGTTTTTGAGATGGTTTAGCATATAGTCTTTATTATACCCTCAGTGATTTTACTGATAATTGAAGTGAGAGTTATGGGTCTACAATTAGAGGCAAGGTTTTACTACCCTTTTATAGATTGGGATTACAATGGCTTTTTCCAGTCAGTAGGTATTGTGCCTTCGTTTATTGATTTATTACCTATGATGGATATTGGAACTGATATTAGGTCTGCTAGTTCTTTAAGTATACGCGGGTGTAGGCCATCTGGTCCATGAGATTTATTACTGTCCAATTTTATAAGTTTATCCTTTATAGTTTCTGGATGGCAGATATCTATGTTAGTATTCAGCATTTGTTCCAAGTTGGTTGGAAGTGCATTTTGTGTACCGTAGTTGTACTGCTAGCAAAAACTGAGCAAAGTAATGATTAAATATGGAGGCCATATCTTCTGGGTTGCTATAGGTGCGGTCCTGTACACATAATGGTCCTATCAAACGTGGAGGTTCCCCTTTACAGTTAATATAAGAATAAAAGCCCTTCATATTATCCTTTGTTTGTGTTAACATGAATTTGGTGTTCTTGCATGGGTTTTTGATCATTGTTTGTAGTTTATTTTATTTTATTTATTTATTTAGTTTTTGTTAACTGGGTAAGTGCGTAGTCAGCAAGTGACTGTTTTCAGGACCGCGACCGGGAGGTACAATTACAACACACAAAGAGTACAGCCAGATTATTAAGACAACGAGTACAAAAATGCAGAGAGAAATACATATGGCAATGTAACATACATTAGGAAACAAAATATACTTTAGCACTTGATCATGGAACATACTCAAAATGTGAATAGTAGAAGGCAGAAAATAAGAGAGGATAGGCATCAGTAGAAAAGACACAAGGAAGGGAAACTGGCAAAAGGATGGCAGGGAGAGATTAAGTGGAAAGGAGGTGCCGTCGAATCACGGCAACAGCGGGTGAGGTACCAACCTGCGGCCGGGCCTATGGAGCCGAAGGCGGCAGAGGCGAAGAGAGGGTGGTAGGGGGGGCGCAGTAGATGGCAACAGCGTAGGAGGTAGGAAAATACAGCCAGGTGGTGGAACCGAGAGACGCAGGGCGAGAGTGAGGATGCCGTGGAGAGGGGATAGAGGCGGAGGAGTTACGGCAATAGCGGCAAAAGGTGTCAAAGTCAAGCCGAGCCAGTGGAACCAAGAGACAGTAGGGCAGGGAAGGGGGTCAGTAGACGGTGGGAGTAGGCGGTGGTAGGTGGAGAGGGGTGACTACACAGCCAGGAGGGTGGGGACTAAGGAGGGCATGGATGAGGTAGGAACAGGTAAAGGTGAGTTTGGTGGGAGTGGCAAAAGGGAAGAGGATATAACAGAAGAAGGGGGAGAGCAGCAGTGGGGTTAAGAGAAGAGGCTGGAAGTGAAGATAAGAATGTCATGGAGTAGAATAGCGACTTACAATTGTCAACAGCTAACATTAGGCTTATAAAGAAACAGGTTAAGGCAACATTAATTACAAGACACAAAATAAAACATTAATTACAAGGCACAGTATAGAACACCCATTTGGACAGGCAAAAGTGCTAGCAATGAGGAAACAGTACAAATGCAGCGGATCAGGTAGGGTCAAAGCAAACACATTTGTCCATAGTAGTGAGGAAAGTCCTGAGTTTGCTCTTAAAAGTCACATGAGTGGAGACATCTCTTAGATCCTGAGGTAGTAGGTTCCATAGGTGGGGGCAGCATGATGGAAGGAGCCCATGCCCTTTTAGTCCGACAAAGGGGATGGATAGTAAGGTCTGATCAGCCGATCTAAGATTCCTTGTGGAATGGCGGCCTGAGGAGATCGGACAGGATAGCAGGCTTGGACGTCCTTAGGATGGAATCAACTAAATTGTACAAGTAGTACTTCCTGGAAGAGGAAGGAGAGAGCCAACCAAGGTCCTGATATAAGAGACAATGATGCTGCAGCCGAGGTGCTTTGGTTGCATACCTGCACACATTATTGAAGGTAGTATCCCATAGTTGCAGGAAGATTTGGTGGCCAAGGACAGGATGGGACACCCATATGTAAGGGTTGGCAATAGAATGCCTCTGGCTATCGCCAATTTAGCAGCAGGGTGAGCAGGTATTTGGTTCTGTAGGCAGCCCCCAATTTGCAGTTAATTGACTTGCAGGTTTCCTGTATATGTGCTTTCAGGTCCAAGGTTTGATCCAGGTGGATGCCAAGGTAACGAAGGAAGTGACAGTTTCTATAGGGTCCCCATCGATATCAGAGACAGAGATGGTCAGAGGACAGGATCTAAGCTTGTGATTGGAGCCAAACATCATAACTTTTGTTTTATTTGTATTTAAACCAGGCGTTGAGAGTTCAACCAGTGTTGTACAGCACGAAAATCTGCAGTGAGGGCAGCATTTAGATCCAGGACCTTATCAGAGTGATAATAAATTACCAGGTCATCCGATAAAGAAGTGAGTGACCTGTGGTGACCAGCTCAGGAAGTTTATTGACGAATAATGAGAATAGAAGAGGCCAAGTATAGACCCTGAGGGACCCCAATGTTGATAACAGCACTGTCTGACATGGATGAATTAAACTTAACAGCTTGTGTTCTGTTGAAGAGGTAGCTTTTGAACCAGGTAGTGACTGGGAGAGAAGCCCAAGGTACTGAGGGCGGATAGTAGCAGAGAATGGTCAACCAGATCGAAAGCTTTGGTTAAGTCAATGAAGACTGCCCTGTTAACTTTCCTCTATCCATATTGGTAACGATATCTGAAGTGAATTTTGCAAGTGCTGTCATGGTGCTGTGATGCTTTCTAAAACCATGTTGTGCTGAGCTTAGTAAATTGAATTTCTCAAGGTATTCAGTGATTTGCATGGATACTACTTTTTCCAGGATTTTATTCAGAACAGACAAAATAGCAATAGGCCGGTAATTTGATATGTCATTTTTACTGCCTTTCTTAAATACAGGAGTGACTCTGGCTGCCTTCCAGACTTCAGGGACAATGCCATTGGAGAGAGATGGGTGAAGATGTGTGCCAGGGGGCCAGAGATGTAGTAAGAAGCCATTTTAGTAGTCTTGGTTCTAGGCCATCTGAGCCAGTACTGGTGTTTTCAGAGAGTGACCTGAGCAGCTTTAGGACCTGATGCATAGACACTTCCCTGAAATAGAAGGGGTTGGTTAAGTTTGGGGTCCTTCAGATGCTGTGGGGTTAAACTGTGAAGCAGAGGATTGTGATGGGAGGGAAGCTGTGTAGGCAAATAAGTCAGAAAATTGTTGGTTAAAAGCATTTGCAATGGTAGTAGAATCATTACAGTGTACACCATGTAGGACCATATCTGAGGGAGTGACATCTTTAGCAGAACCTAAGAAGGACTTAATGTGACCCCAAACTTGCGAGGGTCATTGGAAGAATTAATCAGCAGGTTTTGCAGTATTTACTTTGGCCTGCCTGATGCATCTTTTACAGTCATTTCTGTATTGTTTATACAGAATGAGATCTGACTGCAGTCCAGCTTGTTTGTACTTTTTCCATTGATTGTCTCTAACTTTTAACTTTTAAGCAGGTCTTTTCAGCCACCTCGAATGCTGGCCTCTTACCCTCCTTTTGACTATAGGGAGGTGCTTCTTTGGATGTTGCCAAATTCAGTCAGAAATGAATTGAGGGCAGATCAACATTGTTGTTTTAAGGCAGCTTTATATTTAATGATATTAATTGTTGTTGGTGATTTTTCATAGAGGCAAGTAGTTTTTTTCTTTTTAGTAATTTAGTCTTTGGATTTTCTGTTAAACCAAATATTTTTTCCCGTCATTATAGATGTTTTTAAGTGGACATATTTGTCTTCTAATGTTTTAATAGTTTCTGAAAAAGGGACCCTGCTTCATTTATGTTAAGTTTAGAGAGTTTATTGGGGAGAGTAATATCACATAGGTGATGTCTGATGGAGTTCAGTCAGCCTTATTGTAGTTTTTAAAACTGAATTACCCTTAGTATCATTTTTTTCTTATTTATTTCAAAGTTGATAATGTTGTGATCACTGTTGGATAGTGGTGCACATATTGCAACATTTTTTATCTCATCAGTAAAATTGGTAATTAGAACATCTAATATATGGTTCCCCCAGTTGGTTCGGGTATCATCTGTTGCAGTTCTATGTTATCCATAAAATCTACTATGCCTTGGTCCTGAGCAGTAGTTACTTGTAGACGTTACCCAGTTAATGTTAGGCTGAGATCGCCTACAAGGACAACATCTCCTCTGTCCACCATAGTTGATATCTGGGTCTATATTTTATAAGTATTTTCTATAGTAGTATTAGGCGGTCTATAAAGCACACCCATATGGATATTCCTCCCAACTGTCCTTATGATGTTTGACCAAATGGATTCAACTTCTTTGTCTTATGAACCTTGAAGTAATAGTTCATAGCACTGTATGTCTTCCTTTATGTAGATTGGTATTCTCCACCCTCTGTGTCTTTCTAGATTTAGTAAAGAGCTGGTATCCTGGTATGACTTGATGCCATTTGCTATCCTCGTCCCACCAGGTTTCAGTAATACAGATGACATCAGTTTACTGGTAGTTAACATGGCTGCTAGTTCTGCCATTTTACTCCTGTTTAAACTATGAGCATTAAGTTGCATGACAGTAATAACATTTTTTGGCTTTTCCCTTGCTAGCTTTAACGAACCTCTCTTGACTGGTTGTTGAGGCTTCCCTTGCCCCTTTTTTCAGTTTAAAGTGGCCATGGCCACCGTAACAAGGCTCAGACCATGGTTTTGCTTCCTTTACGGTTGATGCAACCCATCCTTGCAATACATGTCTGGTTTATTCTGAAATCTGTCCCAATGTCTTATGAATGTATGTTTTTTATCATTTGACCAGTTATGCAGCCATTGGTTAATGTTCTTGATTTCTTGTTGTTTTTTCATGTGCCCTGGGGAACGGCAGTATTTCAGAGAATAAAATCTCACACCCTTTGCTTTCAAGTTTCTCAGCAAGTTTCTCAAAGTCCCTTTTACAGCCTCTGTACTTTTCCTGCCTATGTCATTCACTCCCATATGTATGATAGTAAGTGTCCTTTCACCCGCTCCTTTAAAAATGTTATAGTGGCATGGAGGGTTGAGGCATCATGCCTTACCTCCTGCCACGCCAGCAACCCATGTTCATGGTGTGAGCGGGTCACCGTGGTCAACCAGGAGGAAGAGAATCAAGCGCCCAGAGGACAGCCTCCTCTCCTGGGAGGTAGGGACATATTCTGCTGCTTGACTGGCCCCTAGCAGTAACTGGGATGGTGCAATGGACCCACACAAGGGGCAGAGCTGAGCAAGACACCCAGCATGTCACATATGGAAGCGTGTATGGCTCGGCCACTGGCCATTGCATGCCTTGGCTCCACACCCAGGAGCGGGACAAAACCAGAGGAGAAAAAATAAGCCAACCAGCATGATGAAGCCAGTGTCCCCGCTGCACCAGGCCAGCTGGCACCTCAACTGGTGAGAGGTGATGGCTGGCATGTGTCTCCAGTGGCGGTGATGGCGGGGCGGTGGAAGGGGGCCGGTCGGCAGGGGACAAATCTGTCATTTTGGTAATGGGGTTATTTACACCTGCCGCTAAGTAGCTACAAACCATAATATTTTCCTTGTCATATTGACATATATGGGTGTCTGAGTATTTAACTATAGAGTCTCCCAATACAGTGAGCTGATGTCGTGTTTCTCTATGCACAGTTTGCTGGTCCATTGGTTCCTGATTGTCAATGTCTAATATGTTTTCAGAGACTTCATTTATAAGGGCAGAAAATCTATTGTAAGTGGGATGGTGCTATGTTGAGCAGTTGATGTACTAGGGCAAATTTGAACTAGTATGACCAGGGGTCCATGAAGTTTTTCCCTTCACTTACACCTTGCTGAGGTCCCACTGTCTGGTTAAACCACATGAAACCTTTCACCCACCCTTTTTTCCTTTTAACTGATTGCACCTCATACTATTCATTGTCAAGGTCTGTTTGTATGTCTGTAGCCTTTTTTTATTGTTAGAGGGGCTTCAAATCGCTCTGGAATGATAATATTATATTCAGTGTAGGGTAGGCTTTTAATTTATTAGCAAGTGTTTCCTGTTTTTTCCCAGGGCTTCTAGCTGTTTAACAAAAGACACAAGCTGGATACTGAGTTGTTTGTTTTCTGTACACTTTGCACAAGTATAAGTGATACAGATCTGCTCCGTTTTATGCAGAGTGTACGTGGAGCAAATATTGCACTGATACCCTATGTCCCCATCCAAGATCAGTATTCTATTTGCCATTCTCATTAGTCAGATATGCTAGACACGGATCAGGGCCTACCTTTAGTTATTAAAGCAATGCCAAAGTGAGTCCTCCTTCCCTCATCCCCGCTAGATGCGTGTGTCTCTGCATGCACCTTCTGTGTGTGCCCGCCACTAGGGGCACATTAGTTATAGTCCATGACCCAGAAGTGACTTTCCCGGATCACGGAATGCTCAAAAATAACTTTTTCCCCAAAATATATAAAGCACTAAAAGCACTAGCAGGAGTTAATGAGTCAGTATCAATGCCTCATTCAGCTAAAGATTTTAAAGTCAGCCCCAGAGTACAGCTGTAGTTCAGAGGAGCTTCCTTGAGACTACAGTGCCCACACACATCAGCAGAAAAGCACACTAAAAAAAAAAGTAGCTAAAAAGGATATCAGACTAAATGCAACTCTTCAGGGTGAACAAGAATGAAAGGACAAAGACACACAATGTCTTAGAAAGGAGAGACAGAGAAGGTGATATCAGGAGGAACTAGCTCAAAGGAGTGGTGGATACCTGGAAAAAATTGACTCAGTTTCTACCTTCTGACTCAAACTGGATCAGTATTTTGATGATAAAATAATGACATGGTAATCCAAATGAGTGGGTGCAGAAAGAACTTGAAGGTCAGCGGTCTGCTTCTTGCCTAAATGAGTATGTTTGTGTCATCTCCTGATGGACTATCAGTTCCACTCAAGCTCTGGTAACATTTGAAGGCTGTATCATTCAGTTAGAAGATACAGACAGGTACATACTGTACAGTGCAGTGTTAACAAACAGATAAAAACACATAGCCCCATAAACGCTCAGTATATACGCATATATGAAAGTTCATCATCCTTTGAAAAATATGAAATAGTGCAGCTGTGACACACCTGAAAATGTTATACAAAAGGCCATTTGATTAGTTTTGAATTCTATTCACATTATTTATCTGTAATTGTCTTTGTTACATATTTGCAATAGTTATTTGTTTTGAAGTTTAAAACATTAAAATATTAAAAAATATAAAACATACAGTGTTGGAATTTTTCATATAGATGTTTTTCTTCCATCGAATACCTCCATGTGGCGATTTATTGATGAAGGGACATGGAAGGGGGAAATGGAGGAAAAGGGGTGGCCAGAGTGCTCCTGTTGGGTGATTCCACGATCAGGGGATCAAATGGGATAGGGAGGAGAAGCCTGCCCAGTTAGAACAAAATGCTTCCCTGGACTAATGGTGCACAGGGCCAAGCATGAGGTATATCAGCTGGCAAAGGATTGTGGAGGTTCCTGGACATACTGGTCCACCTGGGTACCAATGACATTGAGGGAAATAGTGAGCTAGAGATACAGGCAAGGTTCAGGGGCTTGCCAGGGTCTGTCATGATATAGGATGTGCAATTTCCTTCACAAGAGGAAGATTAGGTGATAAACCAGTGGCTCAGGGAGTGGTGTGGGGCCAGAGAGTATGGGTTGATGGGGGATTGGGGAGACCCGGGAGGATAAGAGGCTGTATGCTAGAGATAGGCTCCATCTCAATTCAGAGGGAAGGAAACTTAACTCATTCACACCACAAGAGCTCTTTGAGACTTCCATCACTTGTGCCCTATATACTTAGCACTGCATCCTGGGCCTTTCTAAGCAAAATCAGCTATAATCAGCATGCCACAAACAAACGTGAATACTTCTTGAACTGTAAGTGCTACACACACAGTACAGTGGCAAAGATGTTCAGCACAACATTACATTTCCAGTGTAAATGCAATCAATTGTAATCCATTTTGTTTTTATTTTATACTAGCTGAAATACCAAACAACTGTGGCTTTTTTTTTAGATTTATTCAAGGTGTCAGAGGCTTGGAGACAGATGTCAGCCATGCACACCATACCTTAAACAAATGCAAATAACTCCTAAGTTATACATGACAGATACAGAGTATCAGCAGCAAAATTGTTCAGTATAAAATTACCTTTTCTACCGGTGCTATGCAGTCAATTCTAAGCAATCTGGTTTGTTTAATATTTAGAAACTGCTGACTTCCAGACGTTTCCAGGTCTGGGTGTAAGTCAGCGGAGTATGCTCTACAGGTGTTATTGGCCTGAAAGGCTATGCTTTCAGATGCCATCTACAGGTGTATCTAGGCCTGAATGAGTTGTTGAAAATAGAGGGGTTCATTGGTGAAAGGTGGGGCTTAAACTTGTGAAGGGGAGGGATGGGAGAAAAGGCTGTCGTGGGGTCCGATAAAGGAGGACTCTGTCTCCACCCCAGGAGCTGGAGGAATGCAGGAAAGGCCGACTGGTGAGGTGCGGACCAGGGAAGACAGAATCCCACGGGAACATGAGCAGGGGAAATGGAAGTATAGGGAAAGGGTGGAAGGTGTCCTGCTAAATGCCAGGAGCTTGAGCAATAAAATGCCTGTGCACTAGGCGATACTAACTGAGGGAGAGGTGGATGTGGCAGCGGTCACTGAGACCTGGGCCACCACAGGGCATGACTGGGACCTGAACCTGGAGGGTTACACCATGTTCAGGAAGGACGGGGGAAGGAAGGGGAGAAGGTAGTAACAGTCAAAAACTGCATTGCCATAGGAGGAGTGGAGGAGGCAGGAGGAACTGTGGAGGCAATTTGGATCACCTTGATAACAAGGGAGGGCAAGAGAGTAAAACTAGGAGTGGTGTATAGACCACCTGCGCTAAGCGGAGGAGCTGGAGGAGAGTCTGGTGGCAGATGTTGGGAGACACTACAGATTGGGAAGGGGAAGGGTGGTGGTGTTGGGGGACTTAAACATGCCAGGAACAGACTGGGAGACTATGACATCCTCGGTGGCCAGGAACAGAGGTTGTTGGATGTCTTTCAGGACGATTCCAAACTCAGCAGGTGGGGAACTGACCAGGGAGGCGCGGATACTGGATGTGGTCCTGGCAGACAGTGACCAGATTGGGGGCCTGGAGGTAAGGGACCCATTGACAGGAGTGACCATGCCACAGTTTGGTTCTGCCTGAACCTAGGAGGGGTAGAAGGCTGCACAAAGACGGAGGTAACTGACTTCAGGGGTGGATTTCAAGGAAATGGGAAGGATACTTAAGAGCACTTGGATGGCATTGGGCCAGACATGGACACTGACAGAAGGAGGGAAATCATCAGGAGGAGGGGTAGAATGCTACCAGCACCCGCGCAAGAGTAAGACAAAAATGCAGTAGGCCCCAAAACCCTGCTGGTGGACCAGGAGGTTCAGGAGGTAGTGAGGGAAAGAAGGTGGCCTATAGGCAATTCAAGTGCTCAAGGAGTGAAAGGGACAGAGGGGAGTACAAGCTGATGGCCAGAAGGGCCACTAGGGTGGTGTGGGCAGCTAAGACAAGGAGGGAGCAGAACCTGGCCAGGAAATTAGAGAGGGATTCTTTAGATACATTGGGGAAAACAAAGGGTGAAGGGGCAGATTAGCAGAATTAAAACAGGGGAGGATGGGTACAAGATCCGGGGAGCAGGCTGAGGTACTAAATGAGTACTTTGCCTCAGTTTTCACTAAGGAAAATGGGGGGCTGCATCATACATAGGAGGAGACGGTGAAACTGATGAGGGGAGGAACCCCACCGATCGTGGGTCTGGGGAGGGGGCGCCACTAGCAGGTGGGGGGGAAGACAAAGCAAGGGGACGAGGTGGAGGAGGTGGAAATCATGGCAGAGAGAGTGAGGGAAGCCTCAGGTCCCTTAAGACGGAGAAGGCACCAGGGCCGGATAAATTACATTCCAGAGTGCAGAAGGAACTGGCTGATGTCCTGGCAAAACCCCTGGCGGAGCTCTTCAGCATCTCTCTGAGGACAGGTGGTTGCCCCAGGACTGGAAGGTGGTGCTTATAGTGCCTATCCACAAGAGGGATCAAGGAGGTGGCAGGAAACTACAGGCCGTCAGCCTGACATCGGTGATGGGCAAGGTGAAGGAGGGCATTGTCAAGGAGAGAGTGGGGGGACCTGGAAAAGTTGGGGTCCTGGACGATAGACAGCATGGATTCGTCCTGGGGAAATCATGTCAGACAAACCTTGTGGAGTTCTATGACTCGGTGACGAGTGCCTTGGACCTGGGTAGACCAGTGGATGTCCTCTTTCTTGACTTCAGCAAGTGTTTGACTCTGTTCCTCACAGGGACCTGTTGGATAATCTGGGAGAAATGGGGTGGGGAACCAGATGATCAGATGGATAGAAAATTGGCTCCAGAACCAGACCCAGAGGGTCGTGGTTGGTGGATAGTCTCATCCCCAGGAGGGTCATTAGTGGAGTCCCTCAGAGATCGGTCCTTGGGCCTCTCCTGTTCAACGCCACGCCTCTGTCATAATGAAGGATATCAGGAGGAGATGAGTCTCTTTGCAGATGACTCAAAACTGGGGGTGGTGGTGGATGGGGAGATGGGGAGGTGGCCCTCACAGGGGACCTGGAGGCTCTGGAAAGGTGGTCTAGAAAATGGAAACTGAGGTTCAATGCAGGGAAATGCAAGGTACTGCACCTGGGAGCCAGAAACCTGGGCCAAGTGTACACCCTGGGGGACTGCTACATGTCTGGATGGCTGAGAGGGACCTGGGGGTGGTGGTGGATGTCAAGATGAACAACTCAGAGACTTGTAGGAGGGCTGCGGCAAGGCCAACAGGATGCTTGGATGCATCACTAGGGGCTCATCTCCAGAAGGAGGGAAGTGATACTCCCAATGTATAACTGCTTGGTGCGGCCGCACCTCGAGTACTGCATGCAGTTTTCGAGGCCACATTTAAAGAGGGACATTGAACTCTGAAGAGGGTCCAGAGGAGGGCAACCAAAGTGATTTGGGGCTTGGGGATAGGACCTATGGGGAGGGGCTTGAAGAGCTAAATATGTACACATTGGAAGAAAGAAGGGACCGAGGGACATGATAGAGGTCTTCAGGTACATGAAGGGGGTAAATAGGAGAGGAGCAGTCAAGGTGCTCTGAAGGAAGGAGGGGGGCAAATAGAGGCCATGGGTGGAAGCTGGAGGAGTCAGGGAGAAAGGAAGAGAGTGCTACTTCACTGAGAGGGTGGTGGAGCCATGGAAAGCACTGCCCAGGGGCTGGTGAGGCAGAAACGGTGGAGGGGTTCAAGAGGTGGGACAGGTACAGGGAAGGGTTCTGGAAGCAAAACCAGTGCAGCGAGAATAACTGGGACTGGGAAGGAGAAGCCAGAGAGGAAGAGGAGGTAGCAAGTCAGCTCCCAGGGTGGGGCTGACCAAACGAGCAGACACAAAGACTGTTATCCCTATTCTGCTGGCATTTTAGTATGTATAAAGTTAAACAATCTGACAAAAAAAAAGTTTTAGCAGGTAATCCACTCCTTTATTTGACATCTCCTCCATGGTCTTCAAACTAGCAAGGTCTCCTGTCTCTGGCCCTTTTACAAGCTTATTTCACCTTCTGCACTCAGGTTTTGCTCCTTCCTCACCTCAACCCTCTATACCTTTCATCACACACCCTACTCTCTTCAATTTACTTCTGCCCCAGCCTTACTGCCCCTTTACCCATCCTCCAACTTCTACCTTTTCACTGACTTCTCTGGCAGCTACTCAAAACCCTGTTGCCTTCAACCCTCATAATGGTAGTGGCACTTCTGTCTCAGGCAACTATCACCCCATCTCTCTTTACCATTGCATTGGTCAAGGTGCAGTTAAACTATTGCTATTTCAACTATCATGCTTTTCTTACCCCTCCCTGTTCTCCCACCTTGGAAGACTAATTCCACTGTCTCCACCCTTCTCAGGTTCACTGACTTTGTTCTGAATATGATGGATTAAGGTATGGGTACTTCTGCCATCTTTGTTGATCTTGTTATGGCTTTTGACACTGTTGCCCATCTTATCCTACTCCAAAACTAGAAGGGCTTCTGGCAGTGCTGCCCTCAGGCACCAATGACCCAGGTTCAGGAACAGGCTCAAGTCATCGGAGGGCAGGAGAGAGAGAGGAGGAGGATGGAGTTTCCCATGGGATGCTCCTCTGATGAGGGTAGGATGTACCTCCACCACCAAATGGGTGACCACAGGTGATGGTGCAATCAGAGACCAGCTGTCTTAGGTTAGAGAGCACACACAGATGTTGGCTCATCATTCATGATGTTCTCTGATGACATCACAGGATATGCACTTAGGTGAGGGTGTAAACAGGAAGAAATTCAGCAACCAGAAGGTAGATGAAACTGTTCTAGGCCTCCCAGGACCATCCTGGTCTCGCTCTTCCTTAGCTCTCAGATCTGGCTCCCAGGGACTCCAAAGTAACTGTTCAGGAAAGAAAGGGAAATCACCTGTTGTGGTGCTGTAAGGTGGTGTATTCCTTACAAAAGTTCTTGAATACCACTGTAAGACCATTTATTTGCCATTGCAATGTCACTGTGATTACCACTGTACTACCATTAAGGTTTCATGGTATCACAGTGGTTTGTTTCAGTTCCATTGTGATACCATTGTACCACTGTCCTACCATTGCATCAAAAATAATCAAAATGTAAACTACCATAGTACAACCATGGTACCACTGGGTAGTACCATTGCATTTTATAGCTCAGCACTGTGTTGCCATTGTGGTGCCATGAAGTTGCCATTGTGTCACATTTGGTAAGGGTTACCCCATAGAGAAATCTGACAGATGGTGCAGGGCTGGGGACAAGGGTGGCCAGCAGGAGCTGGGGCCAGGAGGGGGCCATGACTGGGCAGACAGCCAATAGCAATGGTGGGAGGTCAGACTGGCTGGACCAGAGGAGGAACATGCATGTTAAAAAATAGGACAGACATTTCTTGCCTTCTGACCAATGCCAGCCAGTCTATGTAGGTGATATCGCTTCTCCTCCTCTTCCAATTTGTTTAGAGTACTCAATGGGTCTGTCCTGCACCTTTTCCTGTTCTCAATTTTCTCAATGACTTCCCCAAGGCTTGTTTCTCTGCACACATTCAAATGTAAGTGGAAGACACTGTGTTTTTGCTTGTGGACTCTGCAGTTGAATATGAAGCTGAGCTCAAGCATGACTTATTAGATTTACACCATCGCAAAATCACACAGCATGGGAAATGGTGTATGGGCAGCCATGCACAATGGGCCAATGTTGGCATCAAGAGGTTTCTGTGGCAGGCATAGAACCTCAAGAGCAAAGCTGAGAGGTCCCTGGTTGCCATGGGGCCTGGAGATGCCAACACAGACTTGTTCAGTAGGTGGCTGCCCATACATTATTTTTATAGTGTATGGGCACCATTAGCACAAGGAATATATTTATTTAACTATCGAGTGACATTTTGTTAATCAGGATAGTCCAGGGTTACTGCATACTTCCACTGCTTGGTGATATCCCATACCCTGCCCGTCTCTATGCTTTGCACTGCTCCAGTCCACAACTCCACATATTAATTTATGTCACACTCCCTGCTTGCAGTCTCTCACCAGCACCTCCACCACTCACCACTTGTCCTATCTCTTCTTTTAAAGAAACACTGTTCTTTCAGGCCTGTTCATGCTAATGACAGCAGCCATGACTCAAGGAGTCTTGCCATACAGCAATATTCTAAGTTGTGCTGCAGTAGTGATGTCCATTTTTAGAGCACAACAACATTTACACTTCACTACTGCAGGCAATGGTTTCAGGGTAGAACAGAGACAGAATAAATTATGGCAAAGTGTTGTATAAGAGGAAGTAATACTATCAGGCAGTTGAACAAGCCATTCAGGCTCATGGCCTTATGAGCTTGTTCAACCCTTCGATGGTATTATTTCCTCACATAGGACTTTGCCATTCTTTTATTTTATATAATACATTAGGTTGGTCAGTTTGTTTTAAGATAAAGTGTGCTGTTATTTTGTGTAGCTTTTTTGTGTATTTGCTTAAGTTAGCATGTTTTTGCAGTTCTCTAGTGTTCCTCTAGTGTTTGTTTGTAATATTGTTCCATATTGTAAGGCATTTGAAGTCCTGCATAGTTTTGTCCCTTTAAGGTTTCCATAGTGCAGTGACTTTGTGTATAAGGAAGGCTGGTTCAACCCGCTTTTACTTAGTGTGTTTTGAAGACTGCATCATGGAAGGAAGCAGGTGGAATGTTTGATGAGTGTTTCAGTAGGCCTGTTTTACACAGTTAGGAAAATGGAGCACAGCATAGGAAATGTTTGGTGAGTGCTTCCAGTAGGCCTGTTTTACAGTTAGAAAATGGAGCACAGCATATGAAATGTTTGGTGAGTGTTTTAGTAGGCCTGTTTTACACAGCTAGGAAAATGGAGCACAGCATGTAAATCTTTGGTGAGTGTTTCAGTATGCCTTTTACAGTTAGGAAAACAGAGCACAATATGTGAAATGTTTGGTAAATGTTTCAGTAGACCTGTGTTACACAGTTAGGAAAACAGAGCACAACATGTGAAATGTTTGGTGAGTGTTTCAGTAGACCTGTGTCATCCAGTTAGAAAATGGAGCACAACATGTGAAATGTTCAGTGAGTGTTTCAGTAGGGCTTGTCATCGAGGCACAGGTCAGGAAGCATAGAAAACCAAGAGCAGTTGTAAAATTTGCAACAAGTGTTTTATTATTAATAACAGTAAAATAAAAAAATTGTTCAGAATAACTATTTACAAAGGAAGTACAAACAGAAAGCAGAGTCCTTTTTCTTCTCAATTTCAAATCTCAGTCTGTCTCTGTCTTTTGCAAAACATTGCAGCTCTTTTTTATAATTCTTTGCAGGAGCTCATTAAGAAAACAGCATGCTTTTAGCACAATGTTCTTGTCAGTTTCAGCAGGTGCAGCAAAAAGAACATTGTGACCCAGAACTGACCTTTTGTTTACACCTCTGCAAGAGGCTTAAAACTGCATTTCAGGTTAACCCTTGCATTCCAAATAGCTTTTTTCAATCAATTCAACAGTAAACCATATACCGCTTTAAACAAACGGATCCCAATATCAGTGACATTTCCACATAAAGATTCACATATATTTTTATACCTGCAGATATGCAAGGGAGGAGAAAAGCAGAACATCAAGTGAGGGTAGAGAGATAGTGAGAGTCAGTGAATTGCAAGACCGTCGGGTGATCAAGTCCTAGGTCTCACGAGAAAATTTGGTTGTGCAACAAGACAGAAAAGGAGAGAATAGAACAGATCCTTTCATTTAAACTCTTTTCCATAACAACTGGGACAGGGATCATTCAACTCTGTCACATACCCATCTCTTAAAGGGAACCTATTTTACAAAAACAGGTTTCCAAAACTTTTAGTAATTTTCATCTAACATAAGCTTATAACCTTGACAGTTCTGTGCATATGTAGTATCATTTTTTCCATAACAACAGTACAGCTAATGGTGAAGTTTAAACTCACACCTTAGTTTTTTCAGCCTAAGAATTCTCAATTCCAGATCCATATCTAGACTGAAAATCAGCATTGACATTCTCTTTCCCAGATTTGTGCATCACTTTAAATTTAAATGGCTGTAATGCCAGGTACCACCATGTGATCCTAGAATTTTATCCTTCATTTGGTTAAGCCAACAGAGAGGATTGTGATCTGTTACAAGTACAAAGTCTGCTCCTAGTAAGTAAAACTTCAGGGACTCTAAAGCCCACTTTGCCAAAAGGCATCCCTTTTCAATGGTGGAGTACCTTTTCTCTCTGTCATGCAATTTCTACTTATGTATAGAATAGGATGTTCTTTCCCATCTATATGCCTACTCAAGACTGCACCTAGGCCTACCTCTAATGCATCTGTCTGTAACAGAAATTGTTTCTCAAAGTCTGAGCTATAAAACAGGGCTGTACATAATGCAGGCTCAATGGCCTGAAAAGCCTCATCACACTCTGGGGTCCATTTCACATTATTCGGGAACCGTCTTTGTGAGTTCAGTGAGGGAGTAGCTAACTCGCAAAGCTGGGAACAAATCTCCAATAATAATCAGCCTGCCCTAAAAATGACCTGACATGCTTCCTTGTTTTAGGGACAGTGTTGTTAGCTACAGCTTCTATCTTGGAACCTCTGGCTTGACTTCTCCATTTCCAAAACAGCCCAAATAGCTGGTTTCCTGCATGCCCAATGCACACCTGGTAGGATTAATTGTCAGACCTGCCTTTTGATTGATTGGATAACTGCTCGTAGGTGTTCCAGGTGGCTTTTCAGTCTGGACTGTACACCATGACATCATCCAGGTACGCAGCACAATAACCAGTGTGAGGATAAAATTACATCCAAGTACCACTGAAATGTAGCGGTGCACCATGCAAACCAAATGGCATGGTGGTGAACTGACAGAATCTATAGGAGTGGCAAATGCAGTTTGTCTCTGGATTCTTTAGCTAGGGGATTTGCCAGTAACCCTTGGTGAGATCGAGGGTACTGATATACTTAACACTTCCAGTCTGTCCACCAAATCATCTGTTCTGGGCATAGGATAACTGTCAAATTCTTTTTTTATTTCTTTTTATTAAAAGGTTTTGTTACACTCAAGTCAAGAGTACATTTCAAATATATCATTACATTGCTACATTTCTTGAGTCATTTTATGCTATTGACAGTTTATGTAATTCACCCTGAGGTTTAAATATTTGGTATAAAACTTATAGAAACATAGAAACATAGAATTTGATGGCAGATAAGGACCGCTTGGCCCATCTAGTCTGCCCATTTCCTACCTAATGGATAAGCTGCAGATCCTAGTTAACCAACAGCCTACTTCCTCCTACCCCCACTAGAATTGCCTTATGTCTATTCCATGCATTCTTGAATTCCCCACTGTTTTTGACTCTACGACCTCCTCAGGAAGGCTGTTTCATGTATCCACAACCTCTCAGTGAAGAAATACTTCCTCACATATGCAACATTTTGACCACAGACTATTCAAGAAGTAAACTCCAACTCCTTAATAGATGGATCATACCTTATTTACCCCTTATGTTTTGTTTATTCTTTATCTAGTATAACTAGTTGAGGGATTTCCTCACTCAGGTAAGCCCTCCTCTTTATTTAGATTCTCTTTTCCTCAGCTCTTCTATAATTATTCAATCCTCCCCGGTACCTCCCTAGCAACTCTGTCAAACTTACGGGCAGAAATGTGGATCCACTGCAGCTTAGTAGAAAACAAAAAATTACTCACCTTAGTAATTATGTTTCTTCTAATGCAGTCTTGCTGTATTCTGACAATTGCAGTTAGCTCCAGCACTTGAACTGCCCCAGAGAGTGAAGGGTTAAAATTCTATGCCAGGCATAGAACGTTGGGCTTGAGCTTGGTTGAAAACTCTGTCTGTAATACTTTGAAACCAAACTGTCAGATTCTTACAAGCTAAAACTCACTGACTAGATAATGTGAAATTGTAAAATTCCTACTAGCCAACTGGCAACAAAGGCTTTAGATTCCTAAAGACTCAAGTCAGGAAACCCAAAGACCAAAAACCAAGCAAAAAGCATAAAACTCTTAACTAATCAAACACAAAGCACCCAACACAACAGAAAGTGGGATGAAGACACCCCTGGGGTGCAACCAGTGCACCTGCCCACCCACTTCCCAAAATAAGTTCTGAGAGGGGAGGCAGGAGAGAGGTCAGAATACAGCAAGACTCCATTAGAAGAAACATAATTACTAAGGTGAGTAATTTTTCTTCAAACAACATGAAGTCTTGCTGTATTCTGACATCTAGACTACTAAGCAATTACCTCAGGAGGAGGAACAGAACCTACTTTGAAATAGGCTCTGAAGTACTGCTGTGCCAAACCTAGCATCACTCCTAGCCTGGATATCCAGAGATTAATGCTTGGTGAAGGTATGAACTGTTTTCAGATGGCTGCTTGGCAAATTTCTAACAAAGGAATATCCTGGCCACAGCCAAAGATGCAGCTGTACCTAGTGGAATGAGCCCTTAGGCCTGAGGGTGAAATTTTTCCCATTTTCATAGCAGAATTGGATACAGGACACAATCCACCTGGCAATGGTTCTCTTGGTAGCAGGTTTGCCTTACCTACTTCTCCATAAGTGAGGAACAAGTGGAGGAGTCAAACCTGTGACCCTTTATACGTTCTATACAGTAACTAAGGGCCCTTTTAACATCTAAACTGTGTAGCCTCCACTCTCCTGAGGAGGTATGATCAGTGAAGAACACAGGAAGAGACATAGATTGGTTTAGTGGAAATCAGAAACCACTTTGAGTAAGAACCTTCTATTGGTTCTAAGGACCACCTTATCTCTATGGAATGAAATGAAGTCAGGCTCAACTGACAGGGCTTGCAATTCACTGATACATCTGGCAGAGGTAACAGCAACCAAAAACAGTTTTCCAGTCAAGTACTTGAGCTCTGCTGAGGACATAGGCTCAAAGGGGGTGTATAAGCTGAGCAATGCAAATATTCAAATCCCAGGCAAGAGCAGGGTCCCTAAAAGGGGATTGGTAAGAAGCAGTCCTTTGAAATATTTACAGAATACAGGGTGAGATGACAAGAGGAAGACTTCCCACTGACAGGAAAACAGAAACAGCTGACAAATGAACTTTGAGAGTAGCTGGTTTGAGGCCTAGGTCATTAAGGTGAACCATATAATCCAGAACTGTTGACAACTCAGCAGTGTCTGGGGATATATGCTTCTTGGAACACCAAATGCTGAACCTTTTCTATTTGGAGTTGTAAGTTTTTCTGGTGGCAGGCTTTCAGAAGCTTTGAGAATATCCAGAACCCCTTGGGACAGATGAAAGTCTGCATACTTTAACTCTTCAAGAGCCATGCCTTGAGATTGAGTGACCGAAGATTGGGGTACCAAATCCTCCCTGAGAGGATGTTAACAGGTTGTGATTCCTGGGAAGAGACAGGAAGATGGACTGCTAGGGACAGCAGCAGGGGGTACCAAGGCTGCCTGGCCCAGTCTGGAGCAATCAGAATCACTTTTGCAAAGTTGTGACCTTACCTTGACTAGGAACCTTGAACAGTAGAGGAAGGAGGAAGGCATAAAGAAATTTCCTTCCCAGTTCAAAATCAGAGCATCCAGAGGACTGAGCCCAAGACTGGGGTCTGCCACAAAACAGAGGAAGTTGGTGATAGTCTGGGGCTGCAAAGAGATCTATCTCTGGAGTGCCCCACCTTGAGAAAATCACTTTCAACACCAAAGGAGCCAGAGACCATTCGTGATGGCCCTGGGAAATCCTGCTCAATGCATCTACAGCACATTGTCCTTTCCTGGGAGGTGGACTGCACCAGAGAGGTCTGTAGGAATAAGCCAGGGACCATATTTTCATGGCTTCCATGCACAAGGCCATGGACTGAGTGCCTCCTGCTTGTTGATGTACCACATGGTGGTGTGTTGTCCGTCCTGACCTGAACCACCTTGTTCTGTACTGACTGAAAGAAAGCTTGTAAGGCAAGAAGTACTGCCCTGAGCTCCAGGAGGTTGATATGAAGAAGGATTCCTGAGGGGCTACATTCCTGGGCTGTGAGAACCCCAGATGGGCTCCCACCCCAAAGGGAAGCATCTGTGGTAAGAACCACAGAGTGAATCTGAGTAACAAATGGAACACCTTGCCTCAGATTGTCCAGGTCCTGCCACCATTGAAGGGCCTGAATTAAGGTCTGAGTAACAGGAACTAGTTTGGTAAGAGGATCTTTCCTTTGGGACCACTGCCATGGAAGCTGCCATGTGGCCCAAAAGCTGAAGAAAATGCCTTGCTGGTCGAGAAACCAGAGGGAGGAAGGAAGAGGCCAGCTGAGAGATGGCTTTTACCCTTTCTGAGGAAGGAAAGCTCTTGCCTTGAGCGTGTCCAGCTCTGCTCCTATAAAAATGAGGAGCTGTACTGGCTCAAGAACTGACTTGGGAAGATTGAGAAGGAACCCCGGGAAGTGAGAACTTGCTGGGTAACCTGCAGATCTGACTTGACTTGGTCTGGGGACTGGTCCACAAGGAGCCAATCATCCAGGTATGGAAAGATAGTAATCTTTTCCTTCTTAAAAGGCCACCACTACTGTTAGGCACTTTGTAAACACCCTTGGAGCTGAAGTTAGGCCAAAGGGCATTGCTCTGAACTGGTAATGGCACGAGGGAAATTTGAACCTGAGGTACTTTCTGTGGGAGCACCTGATGGGAATGTGAAATAGGCATCCTTGAGGTCCAGGGACGTTAGCCAGTCTCCTGGCCTCAGAGAGAAGAATTGTTCCCAGAGTCACCATTTTGAATTTTGGCTTTAGTAAGTGCTTGTTTAGGTATCTTAGATCTAGGATGGGTGGCCACCCCTGTCTTTTTGGGGTAAGGAAGTACCTGGAGTACAGACCTTTGCCCTGTATGGGGTAGGAACTCTCTCTATGGCTCTTAAGGCCAGTAGAGAGGCAACCTCTGCCTCTAGAGCAAGGGATTCTGATGTATTTGCAGGTGGAAAGGATCTAGGTCTCAGTTTCGGAAAAGTTTTGAAACTGAGAACCAGCCCTGGCTACAACCACCAGGACCCACTTGTCTGAGGTAACAGATGTCCAGTCCTGGATGAAGTAAGCCAGCCTGCCACCTACCAGAATGGGGAGTCAACCCAGGCTGACACATCAGGGTGTCTGCTTGGCAGGAGCCTTAGGCTGAGGGGTGGATGCAGCCTGCTCATCCCCTTCTGCCTCTCCCTCTGAAGAACCCTCTCTGAGAAAAGGAAGAAGAGGCCTGCGCGAGTAGAGGCCTGTGAAAGGCCTGCCCTGCCCTAGCTTGCTGCCTTTGAGGAGTTGCCTGCCTCTTCTTGGCCTGGGCACTCCAATAGGTGGTCTTGTACTCATCCATTTTCTTCATGTAATTCTCTGTCTGCTCCCCAAACAGAGAATTACCCACCCAGGGAAATCCATGGCCTTAGCCTGGGTGTCCTGTCAAAGGCTAGTACATCTGAGCCAAGCCATTCTCCGAAGAGCCACAGATGTAGCCATGACTCTTGAAGACACATCATTGGAGTCCACAGCAGCAGAAATTGCACCTTTGATGCCTCGATCCCATCAGCAGCCACCCCTCCAGCTCCTTGCTAGCTGGGAAGCCTGTTAGCCAGTCCCAGTACAGTGTCCCACCTGGACTTCTGGTACCTGGCTGTATAGGCCATATAGTTAGCCTGCCTGAGTCCCAAAGATGATGCCATGTACTGCTTCTTTGCCATGGCATCTATCTTCCTGGAGTCTTTGTCTGGGGGTGTGAAGCCAAGGGAATGCTTGCCTTGTCACAGGCTGCAGCCTGCACTACCCCAACATGGCTGCATTGCTGATAGAAAACTCTGTATCTGAGCCTGATAAGGTGTACCTCTTGTCCATTCTCCTGTCAACAGGAGGTACAGAGCTAGGAGACTTTAGAGTTTTGTGTCTGTTTCCCAAAGGACTTATGGAGGAATAGACAGTCTCTTAGACTCTGGGATGTCCATCATCTCAACAAAATCAGGCTCCTCCTGTTCCTCTACAGCCACCTCTATAGGAAGCTGGAGGTTTGAGCCACTTTTCTGTAAAACAGAAAGTGGGGAGGGACTCAGACAGCCTAGGAGGAAACACCAGAAGATCTGTCTGGGGAGATGTCCGTTCCACAGGCACATCCAGACTTTCACCGTCATAATCATCCTCTTCAAAATCCCCTCTTCATCAAACTCCGGTTCATAAAATCTTTAGGGAATAATCCTGAACCGGGGAACCGACCGAACCGAACCCCTGCCAGAAGGCGTCGGATTGGTCAGAACGGACGGCGAATCAACAATCCAAATTGCTTTGGCTATCTCTTCGTGGTCAGAACATGAAGGTCTGGATCTGAACTGGCTGATTTATCCTTCGCTTTCTTTTAGTAGGAACTGATCCCTCAGGATCGGCTCTCCTCTTGCCCGAAGAGTATCGCCCTGGTCAGAGGGCACTCCTTCTGAGTTCGGTAGGAACAAACCGGCCTCCTTATCCCTAACCTTTTATCCAAAGTAGACTTGGGAAATTCTTGCAAATTTGGCAGTCTGAATCGAGGTCATCAAACCCCAGACAGTAAACACAAGTGGTGTGGGATCGGCCTTAGGAAAGACCTCCCACACACACTGCAGTGTTGAAACCCAATGGGGTCCGTTTTTCTTGGGTTTCTTAGACATGGCCAACCTAACAAAACTTACCCTTTATACGGCAACCGCCAGGCAAGACTCCCCTATCGGGTTTCTCACTGTGTTATGGGTGTTGGAAAAACACATTCAATTCACGTGTTTTAAAACCGATCTCGGACCGGTAACACACTTAACTTTTCACAAAAGATTTTCTAAAGGATCGGTTCAGCCGAACCGACCGAAAATACAGTTTTACAATTTCCACACAATAACTATCCTAAGTACTTACAGTACCACAGACAGAGTCCTGAACCGACAAACGGAACTTATTACGGACTAAAACTGACAACTTTAACTGACTTTGAACCGAGCAGAAGGAGAAATCTCCAGGCGACTGTTCAGTGAGGCAGAGTAAAGAATCTAACAGTTTGGTTTCAAAGTATTACAGACAGAGTTTTCAACTGAGCTCAAGCCCAACGTTCTATGCCTGGCATAGAATTTTAACCCTTCACTCTCCGGGCAGTTCAAGTGCTGGAGCTAACTGCATTGTCAGAATACAGCAAGACTTCATGTTGTTTGAACCCATTTCTGCCATCTCATCATGTATGTTGGATCTTTACCTGAATTTTAGCATTGAGATTTTCTGTAGCATGCATTTCAGACATGATAGTTCTCAGTCTGATACTGTTGGAATGTGCGGTCATCCATCTAGAGTTATAGACTTTTTGGCCGCCAAAGACTGGGAGGTAAAGAGTTTGTTCCCATGGATGGGAATGGTCTAGAAAGATCCCCAGCAGTACCTGCTCAGCTGTTAATTCTACCCCTTGTTCTATTAGATTGGTTAATTCTGTTTGTAAGGATAGCCAAAAGGGCATCAAACAAGGACACTGCCAGAATATGTGTCCCAGTGTCGTCATCGGGCATCCACCCTTTTGCCATCAGACTCCATATTCTTCCGGAAGGAACTTAGTCAGAACTGTCAGGGCTCTAAAAAGCGGGAACAACACTTCCACGCAAGTTCTCTCCAAAATGGAGAGGAAGTGATCTTAACTGCACTCACAGCTGATTCCCTCCACTCCTCCATGGTTATTTCTAGGTGGAAATCTCTGTTCCATTCTTTTAATATGGACTCAGTTGTCCTTTTGTTCCTTTCTCAATTCCCCATATATTATTCCATCAAATGCTTACTTAGGTTCCCTTTATGGCTTCCATACATAATTTGAGAAGTTCCGGGTTGATGCTGAATTTTGGGTTGTATGACTCGGTTTCTGAGTATATGGTTCCGAACTTGGAAATAACGGAATAAGTCTGATCTACGAGAGATAACTGTCAAATTCTGATATTTGATTAAGTTTCCTAGAATCAAGACAAATTTACACCCCTTCTTTTTTGTTTACAATCATCCTTGGTGATAACCAAGCACTTCTGGACTCTTCTAGGAGACCCAATTCTTTCATTTTTGTATTTCCTTAACCACGCCTGCTCTTAACCACTCTGGTAATCTGTATGTCTTTGTTTAATAGGGCAAGCATTCCTTGTCACTATTATGTGCTCGACTACTTTTGCTTGGCCTGGCACTGTGGTAAAAGTACTGTTAAATGTCTTTAGCAAGTCACAAATTTCTGTGGTTTGTTGGAGGTTAAGGAAACATTCACCTTTACAGCATCAGCAGCAACAGTTTGTTCCAGTCTATCATAGCTACATCAATATCTTCTTTATCAGTTTCTGGTAAAACCAACAAAACAGCTTTTGGTGTTTTTCAACCCATTTCTTGAGGAGGTTAGTATGGTATATCTTAGCAGGATTTTTCCTATCAGGGATCTCAGTCTTATAGTTAACATGCGCCAGTACATCTAAGAACCTTATAAGGCCCTTGCCACTTCATTAACAGTTTATTTTCTGTAGTGGATAACAGTAGCAAGACCTTTTCACCTGGTTCAAAAACTTTTCTTTTACCCCATGGTCATAATAGACCTTCTGCTGGTTTTGGGCCTCTTCCTGATTACTATGTGCGATTTCAACATATTTTGCCAGCTTCTTACTCAGGGCACACCCATAAGATGTAATAGACTGTTTCTGACAGGGATTGTCTTCCCACATTTTTTATTACATCTCGTGGCCCTCTAGGTTGTCTACCATACAGCATTTCAAATGGTGAAAAACCTGTAGATGCCTGTGGCACTTCTCTGTAAGCAAAAAGCAGGTAAGGTAAGTATTAGTCCCAGTCTTTCCCTTCCCTTTTACAAACCTTTTAACATGCATTTTAGGGTTTAATTAAACGCTCAACAAGACCATCTGTCTGAGGGTGATAAGGGAGGTTCTTATGGCAGTGATGCCTAGTAGTCGGTACAGCTCCTTCAATAATGCAGCACCAAAATTACTACCCTGATCAGTAATAAACTCTTTGGGTATAGCCACCCTGCTGACAATTCTGGCAAGCTCTGCTGCCAATTTTGGGGCTGTGGCAGTATGCATTGAACTGCCTCTGGGTATCGAAAGTAGCATAGTTATATACTACCAAAATGAATCAATTACCTGTTTTACTTTTTGTCTAAGGGGCCAACCACATCCATTGCAATTCTCTCAAAAGACACATCTATCAAGGGTAGGGGCACAAGGGGTACCTTGTCTTTTCAGTCACTTGGCTACTTTCTGACACTCAGCACAGGAATTACAATAGGTAGCAACATCTTCATGAATTCCAGGCCAGTAAAATCTATACAGCAATCTGGCAAGGGTACGATCCTCCCTGAATGACTAGCCATAGGACTATCATGTGCTCTCTGTAATAACTCAGAGCTATACTTTTGTGGTTTAACCAATTGTTCTATCGGGTCCTGTGTCTGAGGTTTAACCCAAACTCTGTACAGTAGCCCATTACATTTGTTAAACATTGGTTCACCCTGTTTTGTTTCCACCTCAACGCTTAAAATAATCCTGGAGAGAAACATCATTAGCTTGTTCTGAAAAAACATCACAATCAGTGATCAATTTAGTTTCAGCATTTTGTTTTTTTAATACTTTATTTGTAAGATTTTCAATTGCAGTACAATCGAAGAAAAGAAAACAGCATATGGTGTAATCCAGAAATAATGAAGTATACCACATTGGGGAAATAAACCCACTAATACAAGAAGATAAATAATGCATCCACCATATTTTGACACATCATGAGGAGTTCTGAAACAATACTATTTTAATTTTTTTTAAAGCTTCTGAATTAGTACTCTTTGGTACCCATGAGCAGCATGGAATGTCCTAAAATTAAAAGTCCATAAAATGTCCAGGAGTGTACAACCCCAAAGCGGAGTAACATAACACCATGCGATAGTCTAAATTATATTATCTGTAAAAGTAAAACTTCAGCAGCATACTTAGTATTCATTACATAAATCTCTAAATTTGACTATGGATTCTTGAAACCCCATTCGAACATGAACAACAACATATTATAGCATAAACAATATTCTTATTTTAGAGAATCAAGCGGGTTTAAACTTGCAGTAGAATCATCAACTCTACCAGAAAAAAACAGCATAACTATGGCTGCAAAGAGGTGTTAGAACACCCCAGTCCGCAACCAGAGTCTGGGTGAGGTTAACACAATGTCACTGTTGGGGATATGATCGAGTCTCCTCTCCTCTTCAACATTAGTGTTCGGTTCCCCATGAGCATGCTGCTCTGCTGAGAGCCGAGGCCCACTTATTCCGCTTCAAGAGGATCAGAAAACATCCAAGCCTTGTCCTTGTTTACGATACTTAGGCAAGCTGGAAATACCATGGTGTGGGGTATGTGGTGCTGATGCAGTACAGCTCGCACTCTGTCAAATTTTTTCCAGCATTGCCTTGTGGCATAACTAAGGTCTGGAAAGAAATGCATAGGGTGACCATCTTGTGCCAGGCTCAGAATTGTATCCCTTTGCCGATTCCGCCATAACAACCAACAGCGTGCAAGGTTCTGTCAAAGATTCAGAACATTCACACAGCTTACCAGTAGGCCTTCTGGAGCTGAAACGGTTTGGATGAAGTATCCGGTTGCAGTTGTTCCTGCATCCAGTCCTCAAAACATGATCAGATAGTCTCCTTCTATCCCTTCTGGTAAGCCACTAATGTACACATTAGCTGATCTTATCTGATTCTCCATAGTCTCCAAATGGGCTCTGAAATGTTACACCTCCTTCACAACCATAGCAGAGGCACTCGTAGCAGACATCTGTTTACGGACATCCAGCAATTCCTTTTTCATACAGTCTACCGTGGTTTCCACCACTGTCACTCATGTGTTAAATGAGTCGGCTCACTGACTCAAATCTGCAACCGAGGAAATTAGGCACTGAAGTTTATGGCCCAGGGTTTGCTGCGTTTCTACCCAAGAGCCTTGTGCAGCCATAGAACCAGAAACAGGTGCTGGTAGCATTGGCAGACCTGCCGCTACATTTTTCCCTTATTTTGGTCCTTGTTGCCTCTCTCCTTATGAGGATTTCCCATCATGGAAAGTCAATGATCTGCTGTCTCAATATATAATTTATAAAATTAAAAAAGTCAGAAACTATATTTTAATTTTCAAATCCGACAGGTTTCTCCGGAGTTAACGTTATGTGCTGCCTTAAAACTCGGGCTCACAGCACCCTCCCCGCCCAGTTTCAGCATTTTCACATGTTAACCCCTTATGTTCATCAGTCTTTTGTTGCCACTTTTCTTCAGGTGCCGTCTTTCTTTCCTGGATTTCCAGACCTTGGAGCTCTGCTCAAACAAGTCTGAATCAAAATCAGCAAAAGGAAGAGTTCCCACCATTTGAGATTTTCTTTACCTGAGCTCTTGTCACCATAGCTGCTGAAACATCAGGATTTACTCCTTCTTTGATTAACTCCTGGAAAGTTATTTCCAATAATCACAGGTACAGGTAACTTAGGTACTACCCCACTTTCATTTGGTGCGACACCCCAGTAATAGTCAGAGTCACTTGGCTGGTGGGATAGTATCGAGTGTCCCATGGATGCAGATAAGAAAAATTACTCACCTTAGTAATGGTGTTTCTTCTAATGGAGTCTTGCTATATTATGACAATTGCAGTATGACCGAGGTTAGAACTGCTCCGAGGTGAAATAGTTAACTTTCCATGCAGGCATGGAACTTAGAGCGAGCTCGTTGAAAACTCTGTCTGTTGTGCTTCAGGTAAACTGTCAGATCTTTACGAGCTAAAACTCACTAAGGTTCTGTGTGGAAGCTGTAACCCTACACTAGCCAACTGGCTACTAACATCAACACTCATTTTTGGTCAAAACAAAGACTCAAATCAGGAGACCCAAAAATGCAAAAACACAACACCAATTCACCCAAAAGGTAGGTGAAAACAACAAGGTGGGCATCAAAAGTGCCAACCCTGTACTGCCACCACATCCCAAAACAGAGGTTCTGAGTGGCAGGCAGGAGGAGGTCATAATATAGCAAGACTCCATTAGAAGAAACAACATTACTAAGGTGAGTAATTTTTTCTTCAAACAACATGAAGTCTTGCTATATTATGACAATTGCAGACTACACAGCAGTACCCCCATGGAGGAGGGACAGAACCTACTTAGGAAATAGGCTCTGAAGCACGGCTGTGCCAAACCGAGCATCACTCCTAGCCTGGATGTCCAAGGAGTAATGCTTGGTAAAAGTGTGAACTGTTTCCAGGTAGCTGCTTGACATATTTCTAGAATAGAATGTCTCTGGCAGCAGCCAGAGAAGCAGCTGTACCTCTGGTAGAGTGAGCCCTCAGGCCTGAGGGAGGAACTTTACCAACTTCGTAGCAGAATTGGATACAGAGACAATCCACCTAGCAATGGATCTTTTAGTGGCTGGCTTCCCTTTCCCAACTTCACCATAGGTAGGAACAGTTGGAGGAGTCAAACCTATGACCCTTGGTACGCTCTATGTAGTAACTAAGGGCTCTCTTCACATCCAGGCTGTGCAGCCTCCTCTCCCCAGAGGAGGAGTGGTCAGTGAAGTACACTGGAAGAGAAATAGATTGATTAAGGTGGAAATCTGAAACCACCTTAAGCAGGAACTTTCTGTTAGTCCAAGGACCACCTTATCTCTGTGGAAAGAGATAAACTCCTGCTCCACTGACAACGCTGTAATTCACTTATGCATCTGGCAGAGGTGATGGCTACCAGAAACACAGTTTTCCAAGTCAAGTACTTGAGCTCAGCTGAAGACAAGGGCTCGAAAGGGGTTGCATAAGCTGAGCAATGCAAACATTAAGATCCCAGGCCAGGGCAGGCTTTCTGAATGGAGGGTTGGTGTGCAACAACCCTTAAAAACTTGGAAAATACGGGATGAGCTGAAAGAGAAGAGGATTTACCTGCTGAAATAAAAGCAGATACAGCTGCCAAGTGCACCTTGAGGGTAGCTGGTCTCAGCCCCAAAGAATTCAGGTGGACCATATAATCCAGGACTGTGGGTAGATCAGCAGAGACTGGGAAATATGCTTTCTGAGCACCATATGGAAAACCTTTTCCATTTGGAATTGTAAGTAGCCCTGGTGGAAGGCTTCCTTGAGGCCTTCAATATATCCATTACACCTTGGGAAAGGTGTAAATCAGCAAACTCTAACTCTTCAAGAACCAAGCCTTGAGATTGAGAGATTTGAGATTCGGTACCAGACCCTTCCCTGGGCACAGGTTAACAGATTGTGATTCTTGGGAAGGCACAGGGAGGATGGACTGCTAAGGACAGCAGGAGTGGATACCAGGGCTGTCTGGCCCAATCCGGAGCTATCAGAATGACCTTGCAGGATTGGGATCTGATTTTGACTAGCACTTTGAACAGGAGAGGAAAGGGGAAGGCATAGAGAAACTTCCCCTCCCAATTGAGGGCTAAGGCATCCAGCGGGAGAGAGCCCAACACTGGGGCCTGCAGCAAAAGAGGAAGTTGGTGATTGTCTGGGGCTGCAAAAGATCTATCTGCGGGGTGCCCCATCTGGCAAATACTACTCCCAAGACCAGGGGATCCAGTGACCATTCGTGGTGGCCTGGGAAATCCTGCTGAGAGCATCTGCCAGGACATTGTCCTTGCCTGGGAGGTGAACTGCCGTAAGAGGGTGTTCAGAGAGTAAGCCAGAGACCACAATCTCATCGCTTTGGTGCACAAGGCCGTAGACAAAAGAGTGCCCTTTGTTGATGTACCACATTGTAGTGGTGTTGTCTGTTCTGACCTGAATACTCTTGTTCTGAACAGATTTGGAAAAACTTGAAGTGCTAGAAAAACTGCTCTGAGCTCCAACAGGTTGATGTGGAGCAGGGATTCCTGGGGAGACCACAGACCCTGGGTGGTGAGATCGCCCATGTGAGCTCCCAGCCCAAGAGGGACACATCTGTAGTAAGGATTAGAGAATGAGACTGAGTGACAAAGGAACCCCTTGTCTCAGGTTGGTCTGATCCTGCCACCACTGTAGGGCTTGGATCAGGGGTTCGAGTTACTGGGATCAACTTGGTAAGAGGATCCTTTCTTTGAGACCAAAGGCTCTCAAATGGAACTGGATGTCCCTCATCTGAAATCTTGCTCCTGCACAACTGCTGTGGAAGTAGCCATGTGCCCTAGGAGCTGCAGAAAATGCCTTGCTGGCCAGGAGACCTGCAGGGTAAATGAGGAGGCCAGGAGACCAGGTCTTTGCCCTGTCTAGGGAAGGAAAGCCCTGGCTTCCTGTGTGTTCAGCTCTGCGCCTATGAAGATAAGAAGCTGGACAGGCTCCAGAACTGACTTTGAGAGATTCAGAAGGAAACCTAGAGAGGTAAGCAGTTGCTGCGTTATCTGGAGATGTAATTTGACCTGGTCTGAGACTGGCCTACTATGAGCCAATCGTCCAGGGTAAGGAAAGATGGCAATCTTTTGCCTTTTAGGTGAGGCAACTGCTACTGCCAGACATTTGGTAAATACCCTTGGGGCAGAAGTGAGGCCAAGGGCATTGCTCTGAACTGGTAGTGGCCAGAGGGCAGCTTGAACCTGAGGTACTTTCGATGGGAGCCTCTGATGGGAATATGGAAGTAGGCATCCTTGAGGTCCAGGGAGCTAGCCAGTCCCTGGCCTTAGAGAGGTAGGATAATTCCCAGAGTCACCATTTTGAACTTTGGCTTTAAAGGTGCTTGTTTAAATATCTGAGATCCAGGATGGGCCACCATTCTCCTGTCTTTTGGGGTAAGGAAGTACCTGGAGTCAAACCTTTGCCCTGGTGTGGGGAGGAACCCTTTCCACAGCTCTGAGAGCCAGGAGGGTAGAGACCTCTGCCTCTAAGGCAAGAGCCTCTGATGGAGTTGCAGGTGGAAAGATCTGGTTCTCAGTTTTGGAAATTTTTGAAACTGAGAACCAGTCCCTGGCTTACTACTTCCAGTACCCACTTGTCTGATGTTAAAGACTTCCAGTCCTGGACAAAGTAAGCCAGCCTGCCCCTACAGGTAGAGGAGAATCGGCCCTGGCAATCCCATCAGGGTGCCTGTTTGGCAGGGGCTTTGGGCTGAGGGGTGGAAGCAGCCTGCTTGTACCCTGTCTGCCTCTTCCTCTAAAGAACCCCCTCTGAGCATAGGGCGAGGAGGAGGAAGCTTGGGCTTGGTAAAAAGGCCTATGAAAGGCCTGCCCCTGCCTCTAGGAAGCTGCTTTTGAGGAGTGGCCTGCCTTTCCTTGGCCTGTGCACTCCTAATAGTGGTCCTATATTCATCCATTTCTTCATGTAATTCTCTGTTTGCTCCCCAAACAGAGAATTTCCCACAACAGGAAAATCCATGGCCTTGGACTGGGTATTCTGAGACAGGGTAGTACATCTGAGCCAAGCCATCCTGCCAGTACCACAGATGTAGCCATGACTCTTGATGAAACATCATTAGAGTCCACTGCAGCATGAAATTGCACCTGGATGCCTCAATACCATCCATAGCCACCTGTTCCAGCTCCTGGCCAGCTGGTCAGGACTTGTTTCGCTAGACCAGCACAGTATCCATCTGGATTTCTGGTACCTAGCAGCATAAGCCATATAATTTGCTTGTCAACGAGCCCCAAAAGATGCTGCCATGTACTGTTTCTTTGCCATAGCATCAATCTTCCTGGAGTCCTTCTCAGGGGGTGTGAAGCTAGGGAATATTAGCTTGTCACAGGCTGCAGCCTGCACTACCCCACATGGCTGCATTGCTGAATGAGGAATTCAGTGTCAGAGCCCGATAAGGTATACCTCTTGTCCATCCTTTTATCCACAGGCGGTATAGTGTGAGTAGTTTTAAAACTTTTACTGTCTGTTTCAAAAGATTTATGCAAAGGAATAGACAGTCTCAAGACTCTGGAATATCCATCATTTCTACATAGTCTGGCTCCTCCTGGTCATCAACAACTTTCTCAACAGGGAGCTAGAGTTTCAGCAACTTTTTATAAAACATGAAATGAGAAGGGGACTCAGAAAGTCTTGGAGGAGAAACCCTAGGGGTCTATCTGAGAGATGTCCGGATCAATGGGCACATCCAGATCTTCAAAACCATATTCACTCTCCTCTATTCCTCTTCCCCCTCCCCAGTTCATAAAAATCCTCAAAATCATACTCTTGAACCGGTGGAACCGACAGAACAAGCAGCTTACCAGAAGGTGTCGGTTCGGTCGAGAACGGAAGACTGGACAATTTTAATTGCTTTAGCTATTTCCTCAGCCGTTGGGGAGAGAACTTTTGGCTCTAAACTAGCTGACTTTCTAGCCCTTTTGATGGAACCGGCCCTCAGAACCAGCTCTTCGTTTGCCGAGGAAGTATCGCCCTGGTCAGGGCATCCCTCCGGGTCCGGTTGGTACCGAACCGGGCTGGCCATCGGGTCAGCGGACTTTTTAGCCTCCTTTCCTGAGTCTACCAACTCTCTTATCTATGGTGGCAGCAGGGAAATTGTGACAAATCTGGCAGTCTGAATTGAGGTGGTCAAACCCCAGACAATAGACACATGTGGTGTGTGGGTCAGCCTTAGCAAAGCTTCCCCACAAACACTACAGTGTTGAAACCCAGTGGGTCGGTTTTCGTTTGGGTTTCTCAGACATAATGCCAGCCTAACCAACTTGCCCGTTTATGGTAATCACCAAGCAAGACACCCTTATCAGTTCCCAACCGTGTCACGGTGCGTGGAAAAAAAGCGTAATGAAATCCGTATTTTAGAACCGATAAGAACCAGGAACCGCACTCTAAAAAGGGCTAGCAGATTTAAATACAACCTGATCGGTTCAAACCGAACCGATAACAAATTACAAGTTCCACACAGAAAACTAATGTAAAACCTATCTATTACTTACATTACCACAGACAGAGCTTGAACCGACCGGGTTGCGATTTAATTTCGCTAAAACCAAAAATAATACTTTTAAACCAACAAAATGAACCGAGCAGAAGGAGAAATCTCTGGAGCAACTGTTCAGTGAGGCGGAGTAAAGAATCTGACAGTTTACCTTTGAAGCACAACAGACAGAGTTTTCAACCAAGCTCGCGCTCTAAGTTCCATGCCTGCATGGAAAGTTAACTATTTCACCTCCGAGCAGTTCTAACCTGCGGTCATACTGCAATTGTCATAATATAGCAAGACTTCATGTTGTTTGAACACCAGTACCTGGTCCTTTTGGACATTGTATTCCCAGCACTTCAGCATGCACTGGGGTCTGTCTGCTTCCTGAATCTATAAGTCCCTTCACAGTCTTATCTCCCACCTTCACATCTGTTAAGTACTTGCCCCAATTTGCTAGGGAGAAATCTGCTCCAGTGTCACTCTTCTTACTACAGTAATTTCTTGCAATAGGACCTGGTTTATTACACTTATAGCAAATAAAGTCTTTGGGCACAGATTTGTTACCTCCACCAGAGTTCTTATCAGACTTTGAGTTTAAATGGGAAAAAGAATGTGTTACGGTGTTTGGCTGTTTCCTTGCAGCTGTGACATCTGTCTGGCCATTTGGTAGTCTTCAGCCAAAGAAACAGCCTTTTCCCAACTTTTGGGTTGGTGTTCTTTCACCCAAGGCTGCACATCTGTAGGCAGGATGTTGATGAATTGCTCTATTTCAAATGTGTCGATGATCTGTGGGACTGCTTGCCCTCCAACTCAGGAGTTCTCTGAGTTGGTGAAGGCTCTTGAGGATTCTCGACTGAGTTGTACTTCAGAGACTGAAATCTCTGCCTGTAGGTATCTCCTGAGATGTCATACCTTTTCAGGAATTCGCTTTTCACCAGGTCATAGTTTTCTGACTGTGCAGTGTCTATATTGCTATAGGCAAGTTGGGCTTTCCTGTCAGATAAGGTAACAGTCTGATAGTCATTGCTGCTTTGGCCATTGGCAGGTCGGCAGCCCTTTCAAAAGTTGTCAGGTATGCTTCAATATCATCTGAGGAACACAACTTTGTAAGTTTAATGTATTTCAAGTTGCCTGTGTCTTGTTGCTCATCTGGATCTGTGCTAGATCCTCTGCCTTTGATAGCCTGCAAGGCATCCAGCCACCGCTGCTCCTGTCGCTGCATCTCTTCTCTCTCTGCTGCTCCTGTCACTGCATCTCTTTTCTCTGCTTCTCAAGTTGCTGCATTTCTTCTTTCTCTGTTTCTCCATCTCTTTGTTGTATAGCCCACCATTTGAAAAGGCACTAAGGTGTTCAGGTTCTGTCACTGCCTGTTCTTTTCTATAACTAGTGCTAGCTGTACAGTCTCAGCTTGGACTTCCACCTCTGCTAGTTTGGCTGCCATTCTCCTGGTAACCACTCCTGGGCTTGATGTTGCAGAATCCATACCTTTCTTCTGTGCTCCCTGGTAACAGGTCTAGTACCCATGCACAAAACTCCTGGCTTAGAGTATGCAGCGTAAATCCCACTTAGGCTGACACCATCTGTCAATGAGGCACAGGTCAGGAAGCATATAAAAACTAGAAGCAGTTGTAAATTTGCATCAAGAGTTTTATTATTAACAGTAAAATAAAAAATTGTTCAGAATAACTATTTACAAAGGCAGTATGAACATAGAAAGCAGAGTCCTTTTCTTCTCAATTTCAAATCTCAGTTTGTCTCTATCTTTTGCAGAACATTGCAGTTCTTTTTATAAGTCTTTGTAGGAGCTTGTTAAGAAAACAGCATGCTTGTACTCAATGTTCTTGTCAGTTTCAGCAGGTGAAGCAAAAGAACATTGTGACCCAGAACTGACCTCTTGTTTACATGTCTGCAAGAGGCTTAAAAACTGCATTTAGGTTAACTCCTTGGGTTCCAAATTGCTTTTGCAATCATTCCAACTGTAAACTATGTACTGTTTAAACAAAGGGATCCCAGTATCAGAGACGTTTCCACATAAAGATTCACATAAACAAAGGGATCCCAGTATCAGAGCGTTTCCACATAAAGATTCACATATATTTTATACCTGCAGATATGCAAGGGGAGAAGAGACAGAATAGCAAGAGGGTAGAGAGATAGCGAGACAGAGAAATGCAAGACCAGCTGGGTGATCAAGTCCTAGGTCTCATGAGAAAAGTTGGTTGCGCAACCAGACAGAAAAGAGACAGAAAAGGAGAAAATAGAACAGATCCTTGCATTTAAACTCTTTCTCCATAACAACTGGGACAGGCCCTATTCAACTCTGTCACAGACCTGTTTTACAGTTAGGAAAATGGAGCACAGCATGGGAAATTTTTGAAAATGTTTCAGGATGCTTTTGTTTTATACAGTTTAACTTCGATTTCTATTTGTGGTTATTAGTTTAGCAAGTGATATGGATGGAGGAGTAAAAGTGGTTCAGTATTGATTTGGGGGCTGTTTTTGCAGGGCTATAATTGAAGAGACTGTTAGGGCTGTAATGTGGGTGGTTAGTAGGTTGTTGTTACATGTGTTATTCAGGTGGTTGTTACACGTTTATAGTTCTATAATAACATGTATATTTTTGTCCCCACTTGTAATAGTAATAGAGTGTTAATAATGTGTTCATTTAATGTAACAGATTGTTGTAATATCATAATATTAGTTAATTACCATCGTATATGGGGAAATATATGATGTTTTTTATAAGGGGACAAGGACCCATTTGGGAATGGACTCGGGTCGCCTGAGGGCGTCCAGGGGCAGGGTGTACTGAGCAGCCATCGCATGCTCACCTCCGGGGATGGGGGTAGAGTGACTCCGTCCGGTGCTCCCAGGTGACCACGGGATGCATTGTGACTGGAGCACCTCGAGCACTGCTCCTCAGGGGGTTGGATGCATGACGTGGTCACATCACGGTGTCTGACATGACATGCCCCCAAAAGAAACAGTACCTCGGTGCACCAAGTGATGCCTTCCCCAGGTCTCCAGTGCATCCGTTACTGAGCACTGATGGAGTCACACCAGGGAGGCTCCAGGCTCCACCCTGGGAGGCAATCCAGGGGCATTGCATCCAGGATGATGCTGGGTCCATTGGTGGGGTCAGTGGGCAGAGCAGCTGAAGGGGACTGCCGCCAGAAGAAATAAAGCATACTACTTAAAAGAAAAAATAATGGGACAAGGGCCCAACCATACAGATAGATAGATATGTTTATAAAATGGGTAACAAAAATATATTTATTTATTACAGTCTCAGAATTTGACATACCTTTGAGTCAGAGACTCATTTACAAAGGTTCCACATCCAAAAGGAATCATAACAATTAGCTAAATACAACGATGTAACAAAAACATGACATGGATATAACAAAAACAAAAACAATCAGAGCCGTCATTATATCAGACTTTGTCAAAGTTGGTGAATAAGAACCAAAATGGATACCAGGTAGCCGGCCAGTGGTGCTGAGGGTTGGCGCTGGGCGCCACTGCTGCACGCCAGTGACCGGGTTCAGAAACGAGCCTGGGACGTCGGGGTCGGCAGAGGAGGACTGGGATTAAATGTCCGTGAGACTGCTCTCTTAGTCCTGGAGTAGGTTGGCAGTTTCACTGCACTGTAGCGCCCCTGGGGATGCCGGGGCACTACTGGTGTCAGTGACATTAGAGGAGGAGCACAGTGGACGTCAGCACCGTGTCTGGACGTCTTGCTCATCCACACTCCAGGGCCAATCGGAGGAAAATGGCTGGGCTTGACCATGCAGCTTGATGGCCGTGCTCGAGCCGTCCGGAGGACTTTGGTGGAGTCCTGTTGGGAGGGTCCAGGGCTGCCTGGCTGGTAGAGGCAGAGGGAGCCCTCCAGCAAGATGGCATGATGGCTGTCCAGGATCCTCCTGGGTGCAGTTTGAGCTTCCCAGCTCTCCGGGCAGGGCGGCGGCTGGATGCCCCAAGCCGAGTGTGCAGCAGGCAGAAAAAATGGGATATGATAAAAAAAAAAATGGATACCAGGGTAAAAGCTAAGATAAAATACAATAATGCATCAGTATGTGATAGTGAGCAGTCAAGAAAATCCAATGGTCTTATTGGTCAATAGCTGTCCAGACCTGTAGTAACTGACCAATAACCACATGGGTCTGGTCAGTTTTATTTATTTGTTTATTGTAATTTCAGAAACAACATCTGAGTAAGAACTCTTTTACAAAGGGTCCATGTCCATTAAACAGTACAAATACAGACTTAACTGAATTCACTGTAGAAATACAGACATAGTTGAAATATCAGTACGTATGTGAATTCACAGTACAAATACAGACATAGTTGAATTATTAGTACAGGAAGTAACAAAACATAGAAAACAGACAAGAGTTTCTTATCAGTTTCATTAAAAGTGTATTACTAAGTGCTGTATAGTATAAGGAAGTGTATGAGAGAGAGGAAATGTAGGATAGGAGAGAGAGTGGTTAGTGAATGGGCAGTGGGGATACAGCAGCCCAGAGGGGCACTGTCACACTGCATTACAGCTTTGGAGCTGAGGAGCTCAGGATGGTGCATGTGAGGTGTGTGGTAAGGTGGGAGAAGGTGGTTAGAGAGAGAGAGAGAGAGGAGGGAGGGAGGAGGGCAAGAGAGGAGGAGGAGAGACCAAGCGGGGCAGGGTGGTATCATGAGAGTGGAGATTGATGGAGAAAGGAGGTGGGAGAGAAGAGAAGAAAAAATTACTAGCCATAGTAGTGTTGTTTCTTCTAATGGAGTTTGCTGTATTCTGACTATATGCAGTTAGCCCCAGCACTTGAACTGTTCCGGAGAGTAAAGGGTTAACGCTATGCAAAGGCATAGAACAGTTGAGCTCGAGCTTGGTTTCAAACCTCTGTCTATGGTACTCTGCAGTGTAACTGCCAGATTCTTACGACACCAAACTAACTAACTCAAAGGAGAAACTGTTTAAAAATGTTGTGCAAATGGCAAAACAAGGTTTTAGGGTCAAAAGAATCAAGTCAAGAAAACCCAAAAAGAACCCAACAGGTAGTGATTTACCAAAATGCTTAATAAACAAACCCAAAGAAATGCCCTAAGAGATGAGGCATGTCCAGTACACCTCTGGGGTGCAGCACTGTGCCTGCCCACCACATCCCAAAACTACTAGTTTCCAGGAGGGAGGCAGGAGGGAGGTCAGAATACAGCAAGACTCCCTTAGAAGAAACAACAGTACTATGGTGAGTAATTTTGTCTTCAAACAACATGAAGTCTTGCTGTATTCTGACTATATACAGACTACCAAGCAGTACCCCTTGGAGGAGGGAGTTACAGAACCTATTTGGGAACATGATCTGCAGCACAGCCGTACAAACCTAGCATCACTTCATGACTGGATGTCCAAAGAATAATGCCTGTAAAAGTGTGAACAGATTTCGTAGCTGCTTTACATATGTCCACTAAAGGTATATCTCTAGCTGCTGCGATTGAAGCAGCTGTACCTCTGGTAGAAGTTCCTTCCTAAGTTTATAATAGCAGAATTGAATACAAGAGACAATCCACCTGGCAAGAGACCTCTTGGTAGCAGGCTTGCCCTATTCCACTTCATCATAAGTGAGAAACAACTGAGAGCAGTCCTTCCTATGGGCCTTAGTATGCTCAATATAGTAACTAAGAACCCTTTTACATCAAGACTGTGTAACCTCCTCTCCCAGAGGAGGAATGATCAGTGAAAAACACAGGCAATGATACAGACTGGTTCAAATGAAAGTCTGACACTACCTTGGGAAGAAACTTTCTATTGGAAGGGAGGACAACCTTATCCCTATGAAAGGAAATGAAATTAGGTTCCACTGACAAGGCCTGTAATTCACCGATTCTCCTGGCAGAGGTAATGGCCACCAGGAACACAGTTTTCCAAGTCAAGTATTTCAGCTCAGCTGAAGATAAAGGTGCAAAAGGTGGCTGCATAAGCTGAGCAATACAGATGTTCAGATCCCAAGAAGGGTAGGCTCCTAAAGGAGGACTGACATGAGCCAAACCTTTGAAGAATTTCTTGAAAACTGGATGGGAAGCTAAGGAGGAGCCCTTACCAGCAGAAAGGAAGGCAGACATGGCTGCTAAATGTACCTTGAGAGTAGTAGACTGAAGGCCTAAACTGTTAAGATGCACTAAATAGTCCAACACAGTGGCAATATTAGCCAGTTCTGGCTTAGTATGCCTCCTTGAACACCAAAACCCAAACCCCTTCCATTTGGAGTTGTAAGTCTTCCTAGTAACAGGTTTCCTGCTAACTTTCAAAATATCCAGGACAGATTGGGAGAGATGCAACTTGCATATTCTAACTCTCAAGAGCCAGGCCTTGAGCCTTAGAGTCTGAAGGCTGGGATACAGAATCCTCCCTGAGAGGAGGTGAGGAGATTGTGCTGTCTGGGAAGACACAAGGGCAGTGTTACTGACAGTGACAACAGTAGAGGATACCAAGGCTGTCTGGCCCAATCTGGAGCCACTACGATCACCTTGCAAGGTTGAGACCTGATTTTTATCAGGACCCTGAATATCAGAGGAAAAGGAGGAAATGCATACAGAAACCTGCTGCTCCAATTCAGCAGAACAGCATCCTGAGGGATAGGACCCAGAAGGGTGGTCTGCAACAATAAAGAGGAAGTTGATGATTGACTGGGGCTGCAAAGAGATCTATCTCTGGAGTGCCCCATTTCTTGAAAATGATCGGAAGAACTAAAGGGTTCAGAGTCCATTCGTGATGACCCTGAGAAATCCTGCTGAGAGCATCTGCAAGAATGTTGTCCTTCCTGAGAGATGCAAAGGCATCACGAAGCCAGAAGGGAATAGGCTAGAGACCATATTTTCATGGCTTCTGTGCACAAGGCTGAGGACCGAGGCCTCTGCTTGTTGATGTACCACGTGGTTGTGGTATTGTCTGTCCTGATCTGCACCACTTTCCCCTGAACCACAGTTGAGAATGTCTGAAGTGCTAGAAAGACAGCTCTCATTCGAGAAGATTTATGTATAGAAGGGACACCTGGTGTGACCAGGTTCCCTGAGTTGTAAGATGATCTAGGTGGGCTCCCCAGCCGAGCAGGGAGGCATCTGTGGTGAGAGTCACAGAAGGGACTTGACTGATAAAGGAACCTCTTGTCAAAGACTGTCCTCGTGCAACCACCGCTGAAGGGCCTGGACCAGGGTTTTGGAGACTGGAACCAATTTGGAGAGAGGTCCTTTTCTGAGACCAGTAAGATCTGAGATGAAACTGAATATCTCTCATCTGAAATCTTGCTCCCTGAACTACTGCTGTGGAAGCTGCCATGTGTCCCAGCAGTTGTAGAAAGTGTCTGGCTGGATGAGACACTAGAGGATGAAAAGAGGAGACCAGAGTGACCAATGACTGAACCCTTGAAAGAGGGAGAAACGCCCTTGCCTGAATAGTATCTATTTCCACCCTATAAAGGTGAGAAGTTGGGCTGGCTCCAGAACAGACTTCTCTAGATTTAGAATGAAGCCCAAGGATTCTAGAAGTTTTTGGGTGACCTCTAAGGCTGACTTGACTTGGTCTGAGGACTGGCCCACTAAGAGCCAGTCGTCAAGGTATGGAACAAAGGATGCCCTGCCTCCTGAGGAATGCCACCACTACTGCAAGACACTTGGTGAACACCCTTGGAGCAGATGTTAGGCCAAAGGGCATGGCCCTGGATTGATAATGGCCTGAGGGTAACACGAACCTGAGGTACTTTCTGTGGGAATGTCTGATAGGTATGTGGAAGTAGGCATCTTTGAGGTCCAGGGAGGCTAGCCAGTCTCCTGGCCTCAGAGAGGAAGAATTACTCCCAGAGTCACCATTTTGAACTTTGGCTTTGTCAAATGTTTGTTCACTCATCTTCAATCTAAGATGGGTCGCCACTCTCCTGTCTTTTGGAGTTAGGAAGTATCTGGAATACAGTCCTTTCCCCTGTGACAGAGGTACCTTCTCTATTGCTTGCAAAAGCAGAAGAGAGGAGACTTCTGCCTCTAAGGCCTTCATTTCCAAGGGAGAGGGAGGACTGAAGGACCTTGTTCTCATTCTTGGGAACCTTTTGAAACTGAGAGCAAGTCCCTGGCTCACTACTTCCAGGACCCATTTGTCTGAAGTAATAGACTCCCAGGCCTAGGAGTAGTGAGCCAGCCTGCCCCTACTGGGATTGGGGATGCGACCCTGACTGACACCTCAGGGCATCTGTTTGGTAGGAGGCTTAGAGTGAGTAGCTGATGGGGTCCTAGTCACCCATCTACCTCTTCCCTAAAGAACCCCTCTACTGGAAGAAGAGGAGAGGCCTGAGCTTGGTAAAAGGCCTGTAAAAGTCCTGCCCTGCCCCTAAACTGCTGCCTCCGAGGGTAGTCTGCTTTTCTTTAGCTGCAGCAGTCCTATAGGTGGTCCTGTATTGTCCACTTTTTTCATATAATTCTCTGTTTGATCCCCAAAGAGAGAATTACCAGTTACAGGAAAATCCATGGCCTTAGCCTGAGTATCCTGTGAGAGGTTGGCACACCTAAGCCAAACAAATCTCCTCATGGATATAGATGTAGCCATGACCCTGGAATGGACACCATTAGAGTCAACAGCAGCGTGGAATTGCACTTTAGATGCCGCTATACCATTTGTAGCCACCTGCTCTAACTCCTTGGCTAGCTGGGGAGCATTCTTAGCTAGCTCCAGAACCATATCCCACATAGATTTCTGCTACCTAGCTGTATATGCCATGTCATTAGATTGTCTGAGTCCCAAAGAGGATGCCCTTGTCTGGGGGTGAGATGCCAGGGAATATTATCCTTGTCACAGGCTGCAGCTTGTACTACCCCAAAATGGCTGTTATGATTGGTAAGGAATTCCATCCCAGGACCTGACAAAGTATACCTCCTGTCCATTCTCTTTCCACAGAGGGTATGGATGTAGGAAATCGTAAACTGTTTTGTGTCTGCTTCCCCAGGATTTGTGTAGGGATAGACACCCTCTTTGACTCTGGTACATCCATCATTTCTAAATAGTCAGGTTCTTCCTGATCCTGTTCAGCTGCTTCCATAGGAAGCTGAAAAGTCTCAGCCACTTAATTTTAAAACAAGAAATGGGAAGGGACTCAGAATGCCTGGAAGGAGAAAACCTGAGAGGGCCTGTCTGGGAGATGTCAGTCTCTATCGGCCCATCTAGGCCCTCATCCTCTTCATCATAATCTTCCTCCTCCTCCTCCCAATCGCCTCATAGTAAGTTTCCAAGATCTATGTCTGAAGCAGTCATTTCTGACCGAACCGGTCTGCTTTGAACTAAAACCGTTGGTCGGAACCGGCAAAGTGATTGAACTACTGAAATCCATTTCACTAACTCCTCAGCGGTCAGACCATGGGAAGTCGGATCCAAACTGGCTGATTTTCTTTTTCTTTTACTCAGAATCGATTCCACACAATCGGTCTCTCTTGCCTGAAGAGGTATCGCCCAGGTCAGTGGGCACTCTTCAGGTTCAGTCACTGAATCGAACCGGGCTGGCCATCCAGGTCAGAGGACTTCTCAGCCTCCCTCTCCTTAGCCTACTCAAACGTTTTTCCAGAGTGGCTTTGGGAAAGTTTTTGCATATTTGGCAGTCTTTGAGGTGGTCAAACCCCAGACAGTACACAATATTATTTAGGTGAGGGTCGCCTTGGCAAAGGCCTCCTTACACTCTATACAGTGCTGAAACACAATGGGTCCATTTTCTTTTGGGTTTCTCAGACATGCCTTAAACTTAAAGTCACCCAAAACAACGGTTAAGCCAGGCGACTACCAACTTATCGGTTCCAACCATGTCATGGGTCGTTAAAAACCTGAAAGTCGGATTTTTTAGGAACCGATAAGTACCGAAAAACACACAAATAACAAAGTATACAGAAACAGAATAGGTTTCGGTTCCACACCGGACCGACCGGTAAGAACTGAACTTAAAACAATTTTCAAGAAAACACTCACTGCCTACAACTACCACTTCTACTGGCACTAGACAGAGGAAAGAATACCAAATTTTGAAGAAGTGGCTTGAAAACTGACCGATTCGTGATTGTAACCAAACCAAAGCGCAGGAGGGATCTCCGGAGCGACTTCACAGTTAGGCGGAGTAAAGAATCTGAAGGTTACACTTCAGAGTACCACAGACAGAGGTTTGAAAACCAAGCTCAAGCTCAACTTTCTATACCTTGCATAGAGTTAACCCTTTACTTTCCAGAGCAGTTCAAGTGCTGGGGCTAACTGCATATAGTCAGAATACAGCAAGACTTTTGTTGTTTGAATGAGAGAGAGGCAAAGAGGCACGTGACAAATAAGAAAGCACAACTACTAGCAGAATAAGAGCTACAGAGGACGAGGTGCCAGAATCTGGGGAGCAGGGGTAGGGAGGGAAGGTGGACCGTGTGAGTGAGTCCTGAGTAGTTGCTGGTAGGCAGGATTGGTGCAGGCTCTGAGACCCGCCTGAACAGTTTAGCACTCACATTCTTTTCAGTAGAAACTGCTTAGGTTCTGCTTTGAAGGTTCTAGGGTTAGCATCATTTACAGTGTTTGTTGGGATCTCATTAGCCACAGTGGGCATGGTAGGAGAAGGATCTTTGTCCAAGAGCTGTCCTTCGGAATAGGACACAGAACAGGTGTAATTCTTTATTCCTGGTTGTGACAGGGTAAACACCACACTGGGAACAAGGGGTTAACCCTAGGATGAAACTGAGGAAATGTAGAGACTGCAACAGGCAAAGGGGGAGATGCCTCTACAGGTGTGGCCAATTAGAGACAGACTGAAAAAGGCAGGGAATTAGCAATAGAGATAAGCTGGGGCCCTGTGAGAGAGGAACCAGAGCTGAAACCAAAGAGAAGTTTCGAGTTATGCAGAGAGCCGTTGGGAAAAAATAAGCCTGCTTCTGAGAACCAGACCATGTTTGGAGCACAGGATTCTGAAGTCAAGGACTAGTTGAGCCAGTTGAGCCAATAACAGTGAGTAGAATCTACTGCTGAGAACTGCCTGAAGGCAAGGCTAAAAGGGAAATTGTTTATTTGTGCCTCATTTAAGACTGTATTTGAACAAACTGCTGGCCCACATAAGTGGTGCAAAGATTCCTTTGTCAGTCAGCCTGAAAGAACTGTTTCATGTTAATTTTATGTTACCAGACCAGGCTGGGGAAGTTGAACTGACTGATTATGATTTTCTGGAGTAACACCTCACATTTGAAGCAATAAAAGTGCATTTTGTTCTGTGAACCGGAAACACAGTGTGTTGCCTTTCCATATACCATAGGCCAGCTTGTCACACGTAGTGTTAGAAGTGGGATAAAACCCCTGCTGGAGTGAGTAGGACTAGTTACATTCTGGAAAGATGGATCTAAAGAAAGTGCTGAAGTTCCTCGCTGAGCAACAACAGGCCAGCAGGCTCAGCAACAACTGAGTCTCACCCAGCTGGCTCAGCAGCAGCAGGAGGCGTGGCAACGGCCCAACAAGCACAGCAAGCCCAACAGGAGGTGCAGCAATGGGCCCAACAAGCACAGCAAGCCCAACAGGAGGTGCAACAATGGGCACAACAAGCACAACAGCAGTTTCTTATACAGCTCAGATAACAACAGCAGCAGCTCCTGCAGTCCCTGGCAACAGCCACAACAAGATCCTACTGGGGAGGCTGGTCCGACTATCATGATGCCAGGGTTCCTAGGATGAACGCCATGCTGACCAAAATTACATCCAAAGATGATCCTGAGGCCTTCCTGGTAATGTTTGAGTGAGTGGCGGAAGCTGATGGATGGCCCAGACCCCAGTGGGCTGTCCGCCTTGCCCCCTGTCTGACCGGGAAGCCCAAGTAGCCTCATCGAGCTATGGACAGTACCACAGCCAGAGAGTACACAGAGGTGAAAGCAGCAATACTAGACTGCCTAGGCATCAATGCAGAAAGTTACCGACGGAGGTTACGAAGCTTCAGATTTGCAGAAGATGCACGACCAAGAGCGGTGGGACAACAACTGCGGGACCTGTGTTGCGTTGGCTAAAGCCCGAAGGTTGCAGTGGCCCCGAGGTGGCTGAGTTAATCATCTTGGAACAATTTCTGAACATTCTGCCCCGTGTATGGTTGGGTCCGAAACAGAAGATCTCTACCCTAGCAGAGGCCGTGCATCGCGGAACAAGTGTTGGATGCTGAACTCTCCTCCCGCCCTGTGATCCAGCCTACAAGGCCACAGGGCAAGATGGGAATTGACCCAGGAGCCAGACTGAAGGAATATTGGCTGGAACTATGAAGGACCCTGGGCATGTAGGAAGGGGGTATATGGGCCAAATAAGGGTCAGACTCTGGGGAAAAGACACCCCAGCAGCCCAGGAGACATTTCCGGAGGGCCTGCTGCCTAAGCCTGGAGGCTCCCCCATAGCCGAGACACAGGGCATGTTTCTCATGTGGACAGAGGGGTCATATAAGAACTGCCCACATGGACTGTACCTTCATAGACTGCACATTTACAGATGGGTATTCACTGTACAGTGGGGGTGGGGGCCCTGAATCCTGAGATTTTGTGATCTCTGTTGAAGTAGAAGGGATAGAGATGGAGGCTCTGGTGGACTCAGGAAGCCACCAGACCCTAGTCAGGGCGGCCCTGGTGAACCCCCATGCTGGCATGACCAGAACCCAGTCCTATCCGTGTGTGCATGGGGATGTAAAGGCTTACCTTGGTGCGATTGTTACCCTTACTCTTGGGGCCAAACAGAGACTATAAAGGTGGGGTTGCTCTGGGGTTACCCTATCCAGTGTTACTGGGGAGGGATTGGAAATGGTTTGATGACTTATGGAAAGCAGACTTATCTTTGGTAACTACCCAATCTCAGGGTCATGAAGAGAGGGGGTCAGCCACCCGCAGCTTGGGGACGTTTTCCTTTCCCGGACCCAGGGATTTTAATGCCCAGACCAGAACCCGCAAATCTAAGCAGGAACGAGGGTAGCAAAGAAAAGGGGTCCGAAGGGGCAGATGCACAGCAGGGAGGTGAAGCAAGGCAGAAATGGGTCCAGACCCACAGCATGATCCTAACGCTGACCCACTTAACCAAAGTTCAGGAGGGCCATCCCTATCAGAGCAAGATGTATTAAAGCACTGCCCAGACATTGCCAAAGAACAAAGGGCTGATGGTATACTCAGCCGGGTATACACCCAGTTGGCTGTCAGGAAGGGAGGTGGTGGATGAGAATCGGCAGCATGCGATCCTCATTTTGAGTTACAGGGAGGTATTCTGTATCAAGTTAGTAAAGAGGCCCAAACGGGGATACCTGGCATCAGTTGCTAATCCCTGAGTCTTTCAGGGGAATTACTATGCCTTGCCCACTCTATTCCAGTGGCTGTGCACTGTGAGGTAGAGAATACACTAGCCCGACTGTTATCCCGATTCTTTTGGCCAGGCATATATCAACAGGTTAAAGATTATTGTGCATCCTGCCCCAAATGCCAGTTAGTAGCTCCAAAGAACAATCCCAGGGCCCTTTAGTACCTTTACTTGTTATGGAGGCACCTTTTGATCAGATCGGGGTTGATATAGTGGAACCCCTGGAAAAGAGTGCAGGGGTACCAATACATTCTGGTAATTGTGGACTATGCTACCGGTACCCTGAGGCCATCCTGTTATGAAGCATTTCGGCCAAAATTGTAGCCGGGAACTGTTAAAGGTCTTTAGTCACATGGGAATACTGAAGGAAATGTTGACGGACCAGGGAACTAACTTCATGTCCCGCCTGACTCAGGAGGTTTGGCTTTGTTGGGAATCAGCTCCTTAAGGACCTCAATCTACCATCCCCAGATGGATGGTCTTGGAGCGATTCAACCAAACCTCAAAACCATGCTTCAAAAGTTCACAACCACTGAGGTCAGGGACTGGGACAAGTTACACCCCTTACTGCTGTTCGCAATGTGGAGGTCCCTGCCGCCTACAGGGTTTGCTCTTTGAACTCCCTACAGGCACCACCCCATGAGGTGTCTCTTGATGTAGTAAAAGAAACGTGAGAGAACCCAACCCCAAGACCGAAAATGTAGTGCAATATGTCCTGCAATTGAGGGAAAGATTAAATCGGTGGGAAATTTACCAAGAGAATCTGGTGAAGGTTCAACAAAGACAAGAGTACTACTATAACAAGGAGCCTGGTTGAGGGAATATAAACCAGGTGACCAGGTACTACTGTTGTTGCTAAGTAGCCAGAATAAGCTTCTAGCCAAATGGAAGGGGCCTTACGGTTACCCGGAGGTGTGCCCAGTTGACTATGAAGTTTGCCAGGCAGAGAGGTGAAAAGAGACCCAGATCTACCATGTCAATTTACTGAAATTCTGGAACCAGAGGATAGCATACTGATTTCCCTGAACCAGACATAGTGGATCTGGGACCCCAAGTGCCAGATGACAATCTGGGGATACATGTCCCAGTGGGAGAGCAGCTGTCTCACAAACAGAAACAGCAACTAGAGAGTTGGTAAGCCAGTTTTAAATGTTTTCCTTCCTCCCAGGGACAACCCATATGATAGCCCACCATATAGAAACAGAGACAGGGAGAAAGTCGGCAGCGACTGCGCTTGCCAGAAGCCATGCGAGACACGATTAAAAAGGAGTTACAGGACATGCTAGAGTTGGGGTGATTGAGGAATCTAGCAGTGACTGGAGTAGCCCCATAGTGATAGTACCAAAAGAAGATGAGGCTACCACTTCTGTATTGATTTTCGAGGGTCAATGCCATCTCGAAGTTCGATGCCTACCCATGCCCCGGGTACATGAACTGTTGGTTAGACTTGGGGAAGCTAAATACGTCACACGTTGGACCTAACAAAGGGTACTGGCAAATCCCTTTGACCCCTGAGTCTCGGGAAAAGACAGTATTTGCTACCCCCTTTGGGCTACCAGTTCCATACCATGCCTTTCGGCCACATGGGGCCCCTGCAACCTTCTTCAAAGGTTCATGAATCACTTGCTGCAGTCCCATGCCCAGTACGCAGCTGCTTACTTGGATGACGTGGTGATCCACAGCACTGATTGGAACCTATGTATCCAAGGTGGCAGCTGTACTACAGTCCCTCTGAGAAGCAGGGCTGACGACCAATCCAGCAAAGTGTGCTTTGGCCAAAGCAGAGACAAAATACTTAGGGTACTGTATAGACAATGGACAGGTGAGACCCTTGATCAGTAAGGTCCAAGCCGTAGCAGAGTGCCCAGTACCCACCACAAAACCCAGGTGAGGGCCTTCTTAGGGTTGGCAGGGCACATCGCTGGTTCATACTGCACTTCTCTACCCTTGCCAGCCCCTTACAGACCTCACACAGGAATCTGCCCCAACAGGGTCCACTGGTCAGAGGAGTGACCAGGCCTCACACAGCTTAAAGCGGCACTGTGCAGAGAGCCAGTGTTACATGTCCTGACTTCGACAGGACTGTTATCCTGCAAACTGACACCTCTGAAGTCGGGATGGGAGCCATGCTCTCCCAGGAGTTTGAGGGGAGGAACATCATATTCTCTACCTCAACCAAAAACTCTTTCCCCGGGAGAAAAACTATGCAGTAATAGAAAAATATTGTCTACTTGTCAAGTGGGCTGTGGACACCTCCACTACTACCTGCATGTCCAGCAGTTCATCCTGGTTACTGACCATGCCCTCACGTTGGCTCCAAGTAATGAAGGATGACAACCCCACGTCACCAGGTGGTACTTGGCCCTCAGCCATTTTCCTTCACAGTGCACCACCGGCTGGGACCCAGAACAGAAACGCTGGACTTCCTGCCCCAGGAGGGAGAGGTCAGGGGCCGACCAACTGTGCCTTCACACAAAGGGGGTGGTATGTGACAGGGTAAACACCACACTGGGGAACAAGGGGTTAACCCTAGGATGAAACAGAGGAAATGTAGAGACTGCAACAGGCAACGGGGGATGCCTCCACAGGTGTGGCCAATTAGAGACAGACTGAAAAGGCAGGGGAATTCAGCGAGAGAGAGAGAGAGCTGAAGCTGCTGCCCCGTGAGAGAGGAACCAGAGCTGAAACCAAAGAGAAAGTTTTAAGTTATGCAGAGAGCCGTTGGAAAAATAGCTGAAGCCTGTTACTGAGAGCCAGACCATGTCTGAGCACAGGATTCTGAAGTCAAGGACTAGTTTAGCCAGTTGAGCCAATAACAGTGAGTAGAATCTACTGCTGAGAACTGCCTGAAGACAAAGCTAAAGAGAAATTGTTTGTGCCTCATTTAAGACTGTATTTTGAATAAACTGCTGGCCCACATAAGTGGTGCAAAGATTCCTTTGTCAAGTCAGCCTGAAATAACTGTTTATGTTAATTTTTATGTTACCAGACCAGGATGGGGAACTTGAACTGACTGATTATGATTTTCTGGAGTAACACCTCACATTTGAAGCAATAAACATGCATTTTGTTCTGTGAACCTTTAACACAGCGTGTTGCCTTTCTATATACCATAGGCTAGCTTGTCACACTGGTCCTGTACATGGAGTTGGTTATGGTAATCAGGTCGGTGATACAGGGAGGAATTAGGCCTAGCATGGCTTTCCTACCTAGGGAGGCACATCTGGTATGAGATTCTATTCTTGAAGCTTAATATGTTTGCTTGCTCATAGAGTACACAGGTGTGTGTGTGAGCTGGTCAGCATCTAGTAATAGTCTTCAGGCCTGGTTTAGAGCCGTGCCTACCCTCTTGAGGGTGGTATCAGTTGCTGCTCCATAGACCACCAGGCCATAGTCAACCATGTAGAGAATGGAGTTGTTTATGGAGAGCCTGACAGCATTGGTGAGAGACTTTTCCTGTGCCAATAAAGTACCCCAAGTTTAGTATTTACTGCCTTCACAACCTAGTCAATATGCTGGCCATGTGAGAGTATAATTTATTATTACTCCTAGGTATTTAAAAGAATGAACCTGTTCTAGAGGGCTGACCTGTTGTCGGTAACTGTAAGTATGGGGTACTGCCTCTTTAGCTGAGGGCTAGAGAGGAGCATGGATTTTTTAAATTAACAGCCTACGAGAGCTAAACCAGACCTCCAGTTGTTTGAAGGTGGACTGCAGCTCAGCCTGCAGGGTCTCAGTGTGGGCACTGTTGCTGAGTGCCACCGCATCATCTGCGATGAAGATCATTTTGCTGGTGCATGCCTCCAGGAGTATGTTCAAAAGAGGCTGAACAGCAATAGACCTAGTATGGACCCTTGTGGAACTCCCAGCAATATATCCCGAGAGGTATAAACTGTTGATCCAATTCTGACCCTTTAAGACCTTCCGGATAGGTAATCTTGAAACCACTGGACAACTTTGGAGGCCAACCCAAGGGCCTGTAGTTCCTTGAGAAGGAGGGGTGACAGGCAGTGTTGAAGGCCTTCATCAAGTCAATAAAGATGGATCCAACCAGTTTACCCTCGTCCATACCCTTGTGAGTGTAATCCATGAAATCAACCAGGGCTTTGGTGGTGCTGTTTTTTTGTTTTTTCCTGAAACCATGCTGCTGGGGACACTGCGACTGGTTTTCTGGATAAATTCCATGATTTGGTCTGCTACATCCTCTTTAGTGCTTTGGGTAGGGAAGAGGATAGAGATAGGCCTATAGTTAGCTGTGCATGTCCTGTACCCACTCTTGTGAACTGGGGTGACCAGCTTGTTTCCAGAGGAGGGAACTTAGCCAGGGTTGGGGACTTATTGAAGATTTTAGTGATGGGGACAATAAGCACATCCACTGTCTGAGCTACCAATTTCATGTCAATACTGTCATTGCCAATCCTAGTCTTTCCTAAGACCTTTTGGCGTAGTTGATGGCTTCCTTGACTGTAATCTGCCTGAAATAAGTTGTGGGGTGCTGTGCACTGTGGGTATGTTTTCAAGATCCACATCCACAAGCTTTCAAGTATTCATCAGGGAGGACGGAGCTTAGGTCAGTAAATGCAGAGTTAAACTCTTCTGCATGGTGAGTGGGTCCATAGAATTGGAGCTATTAATATTGAGTAGTAAAGGTTGTTGCTTGGCTTCCTTTCCTAGGAGCTCCTTAAGGCTGTCCCAGAAATGCCTCCTGTCCCCCAGCTACATTCAAGTTGATTCTTATAATAGTCCACCTTGTCACTCCATATTAGATGGGTGCATCTGTTCCTAGCAGCCCTGTAGTTCTGGATGTTGTTGATCACCCCGTGACCTTGACCCTGCTCACAGGTTATCCCATTCTCTCATTAGTTCCAATAGCTCACTGGTAATCCACCCACTGTTATAACCTCGGACCTTCCTTTTCTTGTGTGGGGCATGCCTGTCGACACCTGATTGAACTTGTTAATGAGGTATTGTAATGCTTGATCCAGGTCTTGCAGAAAGTCTAAGGTGACCAGTCTATCTGGGATAAGGCTTCTTCAAGGAGGCAAACTGCCCTTACGCAGTACTCTGCTTTCCAGAAGTTTGGGTGGGGATTTTTGTATTTATTGGTTCATCTGCAGATAATTGGGGAGTGATCACCAAGGTATCTGAGAGCCAAGATGTCAGTGAGCCTATCCGTGAGTTTGTGAGGAGCCAGTCAAGAAGAGTGTGTTTCTGATTTGTAATTTAACCTTGTGGGCTCAGCTATTATTTGCAAGAGATAGGAGCAACCCACTATGTTTCTCAGTTTTGCCGAGCTGTGATTGAGCCAATTTACTGTATACTGAAGTCCTCTGTGAAAATGAGTTTACAGCTCTTTGAAATGCCATCTATGGCTCCCAGGACTTCATCTGGAGTCCCTCAGCAGGCTTTTTGTGGGAGAATAGACACATGCGATGACTAGAGATTTGTTCTGGGGACCAAATAGGAGTTTTACCATTAGTAGCTCATGGTCCTCAGTCATGGCAGTTACCGGAGTACCACCCATTGCAAGGTATCCCTGATAAACATAAGGCATCCTCCCCTGCTATTCCTATCGATTCTGAAGGATTAATAGCCCGCAGAGCAATTACATGATCCTTGCCTGGGGGTTAGCCAGGTCTCAGTGAGGTAAATGATGTCAGGTATGCAGAGCAACCCAGGCCTGAAGCTGTGCCATCTTAGGGAGCAGGTTACAAATCTTCATAGCTGCAATTGTAAGGCCGCTTGCCTTTGACACTTTAGTGTTGGTGTCAAGCCCTAGGGCCGGGGTTGGTGCACATTCCCAGACAAAAGTAATAGTTTAGTATTGCTTCCTTGACATGAATGTGACACTGACTTGGAGCTTACTTTTGTGTTTCTTTGGTCTGCCGGTTAGGCAATTACCGACTTAAAGTCATCGCTAACGGTTGGTAGGACACCAGAGAGTCCTGAACGTGACTTGTTCTTAGGTATTGAGAATGAAACAGATGATCCCGATGTTAGTAATGGAATCAAGTTGATATTGGTCTATAAGGTGTCCTACTATGCTTACACATTTGTAAACTCCCAGGATCAGTAGCAGTGTGCGGAGGACATGCCCACTATTTAAGGCTCAGGTGGAATGGAACAAGCGGAAGAGCACCAGGTCTACATTTGTGAGTTGTTTAGAAAGAACTAAGGTCCATCTGGTGGCAGAACTTTATAATCTGCTAATGAAAACTGGACACTTTATAAAAACAAAAGTGGTATAGAACCGCCAGTAGCTGCAGTTTCTAGTGATGCCAAAGGACAGATGTAACAGGAGCAGCAGCCAGTAAGGAGCAGGCAGTGTACGGTGCAGAAATTCAATTGTCCGCTCAGTATGGTCGTACCTTGCTTGGGTCCAAGGAGTCTTTGCTGGCTGGAGAGTACAGGCAGTGGCTTTAGCAGAGCCGGCCACACTGCAGAGGAGAAGAGAGCAAGGTGGGTCAGGCTGTGGAGTGTGCGCCAATCAGGGGCCTCTGCTAGGAAGAAGAAAGAAGGCACAGTTAATACAGACTGAAAATAGTGGGTGGGGAAGACAAGTAGAAGAGACAAAGGAGCAGCAGGGGATGTGGAGGGAGACAGCGATTTATGAGAAATTAGCAACAGAATGAAAAGTGCAGACACAGTGTCTGGCTAAGCAGGTCTTTCACACAACACAGTCAGTGAGTATTGCAATGTAAAATGGCTCTGACCAGTAATTAACAACAGTGGCAATATTTGCTAAAATAGCTCTACACAGTAACTACCACTTAGCCAGGAAGTGGCCATAGACAATAGCTGAGTGTGAGCACCGCTGCATTCCATTCTGTAATACCATTGATCTGATGTCAGATTGTTAAATAGAAACATGACAGCACCATATATTGCATTGATGCAAGTCTTGGATCTTCTTTTCTAGATGATCCTGACTGCATCGAACTATCATTACACTACTTTGGAATTCTCAGTAACTGTGACGGTTGGGGGAAAAACAATCAGCTAACAACATAACTTACCTGTCAGCCAATGTGACCTCTTTTATGGGGAAAACCCAGCTGTTTGGTGTGAGAACTGATTTACCAGTGATGAAGATTTATTTATTCTTAATTTAAACATTTAATTTAGTCTTGTGTTTTCATTATTTTGTGCCATTTTATAAGCATAACAACACCCTTCAGTGCTTAGCGATTACTGGGTAATTACTACACTTCCTCCTACCCTGTGGTTGAAGGGCATGCGTCTGACAGCTTGTGTCTCCAACCCACAGAGTAGGGGCATGCACTAATAACCCAGTATTCACATGCCCTGTCATGTGTTATTGCTACAATATATATGACCATATAATTTTAAAATTCAATAAGTAATTAAATGTACTATATATAGTGCTGTTATATTTCTACATAACATCAGTCACATAGAAATCTATAATACCATCAATCTGACGCCAGAGCAATGGTATTACAGAATTGCAGTCGGTGCTCACACTCAGCTGTTATTCTGCGGCCACCCTGTCACAGCATTCAAATCTGTACTGGCAAGTGACAGGAAGTAAAGGTTACTTACCATAGTAACCTTGTTTCTCTCTAGAGAAACCCAATATTCATAACTCTTCTGCAGTGTGCCTTTAAGCCAGATCTGCCTGGAGATAGAACATTATGCAAATGATGGAATCATTGGCATGTGCCACTTTTCAAATGCTGCCACCTATCAACTGCCTACATTCTAACCCTCAGATTTCATGGACGCCTGGAAAGACAAGGCCCAAAAGATTTATAAATCATTAAAATTTAGAATTCCCACAACCAGCCTTCAACTGGAGGAAGAAAATATTTAAATATATTCATAACAACACCATCTCCAATGTCAGAATCACCTGAGAGGAGAAAACCACTGCAACTAGTTTCAATAAAAGCCAGAATATGGCATACATACCCTAAGGTACAGCATGGAATGCAGAGGCCACTGGTTCTGGTAAGGAGGCAGGGGGAGAGTTATGAATATTGGAGTATCCCTGGGAGAAATAAGGTTACTATGGTAAGTAACTTTTCTTCTCCACTCCAGGAATACTCCAATATTCCTAACTCTTCTTCAGACTAAGAAGCAGCACCTTTGGAGGTGGAAACAGAACTAATTTTGAAACAGGCTCTGCAGGGACAGCTGTACCAAACCCAGCATCAGCCCTAGCCTGCATATCCAGGCTGTAATGTTTGGTAAATATGTGAACTGTCCTCCAGGTGGCTGCTTTACAGATATCCAGCAAAGGGACATCCCTGGCAGCTGCCAGTGGCAGGTGTCCTCTTGTGGCATGGGTTGTGAGCCCTACTGGGGCTTCTTTGCTCACTTCAGGAAAACAAAATTGAATACACTGAACAATCCAGCGAGAAATGGACCTTTTTAGATGCTGGACTATCCTTTCCACATCCCCATAAGTGAGGAAAAGCTGTGTCTTGTCCTGCCTGTGGGGCTTAGTAGCTGTCCTGTAGTAGCTCAGAGCTCTCTTTGACGTCCAGACTATGCAGTCTATGTTCACCAGAAGAGGAATACTCAGTGAAAAACATTGGCAGAGTAATAGTTTGATTTAGAAGAAAATCTGAAAACTATTTTGTGAAGAAATTTCCTATTACTTTAATGACAACTTTATCCCTGTGAAAGGAGATATAGTCCTGCTCAATGCATAGGGCCTGATTCACCGATTCATTTGGCTGAAGTGATGGCTGAAAAATACAAAATACTGTTTTCCATGTAACATACTTCAGAGGTACTGAAGACATGGGCTCAAATGGGGACCCATGAGCTTAGCAATACAAATGTTGGGATCCCATGCTGGGACCGGTTCTCTGAACGGTGGGTACAAATGGGATAGACCCTTAAAGAACCTTTTAAAGACAGGGTTTGATGCCATAGAGGTAGTCTTACCTGCTGAGGTATAAGCAGAGACTGAAGCCAAATGGAGCTTCAGTGTAGAGGACTGACAATCCCAAAGAATGCAAGTAAACCAGACAGTCCAGCACAAGTGGCACTCCTGCCTGTGCTGGCACTATCTGCCTGCTAGAACACCAAATAGAAAACCTTTTCCATTTTGCAGCATAGGTTTTCTTAGTAGAGGGTTTCCTATACCCCTTAAAACATCCATGACCCCTTCAGTGAGGTGTAAGCCAGCATAGTCTAGGTCCTCAGGAGCCAAGTTTTGAGTCTGAATGACTTGAGGTTCGGGTATAGAAGCCTCCCTGATTGCAGGTCAGCAGATTGTGCCTCCTGGGAAGGTGTATTGGTTTGTCCACTGACATGGAGAGCAGTAGGGAATACCATGGCTGTCTGGCCCAGTCTGGGGCTACCAGTATCATTGTGGCTGGCTTAAGCCTGAGCTTGAGCAGTACTCTGTACACCAGAGGAAATGGAGGAAGGCATACAGATACTTTCCTGACCAGTCCAGAATGAGAGCATCCAGGGGACTGAGCCCACTGCTGGAGGCCTCCAACAGTACTGTGCAAGGTGGTGACTCTGATGGGAGGCAAAGAGATCTATCTCTGGAATGCCCCACCTTCTGAATATAGTTTGCACCACCTGCCTGTTCAGGGACCATTCGTGATGGGCCTGGCTGATTCAACAGGGCATCTGCCAGAACATTGTTCTTGCCTGGCAGATGAATGGCCTGTAGAGAGACTCTAGGGTATAAGCCAAGGTCCAGATTTGCATTGCTTCTGTGCAAAGAAGACTTGACCTTGTTCCCCTTGCTTGTTCATGTAATACATGGTGGTGGTATTGTCTGTTCTGGACTTGTACCACCTTCCCTTGTATCAGTGGTGTGAAACCTGCATTGCCAGAAATACTGCCTGAGCTCCAACAGACTGATATGTAGGAGAGACTCTGCGTGTGACCAAGTGCCCTGGGTAGTGTGCTCTGCCAGATGGGACCCCATCCTAACAGGGACGCATCTGTTGTGAGTATTACTGAGGGAAGCTCCCTTTGAAAGGGACCCTTCTCTGAGGTTGGCTTCCTCCTTCCACCACTGGAGGGCCTGGATGAATGTTTTCGTTACTGGGACCAATTTTGAAAGAGGATCCTTCCTCTGAGACCAGTGTGCCCTTAAGTGAAATTGAATGTCTCTCATCTGAAACCTGGAACCTATGACAGTGCCTGTGGCAGCCGCCATGTGCCCAGAAGTTGAAGAAGCTGCCTTGTGGTTCTTGGCACATTCAGCCTGAAAGAACCTGCTAGGTGTAAGATGCTTTTACCCTGTCTAGGGGTAGAAAAGTTCTGCCCTCTTTGGTATTTAGTTCTGCTCCTATGAACTGCAGAACTTGTGTAGGAAGAAGAACTGACTTTTCTAAGTTTAGCAAGAACCCCAAGGACTCCAGAAGTTGCAGGGTGAACTGCAAGTGCTCCTTAACTGCTGTGGAGACTTTCCCACCATTAGCCAATCATCCAGGTAGGGAAACACAGTGACACCTTGCCTTCACAAGTGTGCCACCACTACTGCCAAACACTTTGTGAACACCCTTGGAGCTGAGGTGAGACCGAATGGCAGGGCTGAGAACTGACAGTGACCTGAAGGGAGTCTGAATCTGAGATACTTTCTGTGAGACTCCCGTATGGGGATGTGGAAATAAGCATCTTTTAGGTCCAGAGATGCCAGCCAGTCCCTTTTGGAGTACTGGCAGAATCAGAGACAGTGTCACCATTTTGAATTTTGGTTTTGTTAAATGCCTGAGGGCCCTTAGGTTTAAGATAGGCTGCAACTCCCATTTTCTTTGGTGTAAGAAAATATCTTGAGTAAAGCCCTTTTCCCTGTGCTGTGGAGGCACTGGCTCCACTGCTTTAGCAACAGCAGGTTCTTGACCTCTTTTTCTAATAGCTTCTCTCCAGAAGGAAGCTGGTTTGAAAGCTCTTATTTTTTTGAGAGGAGAAGGACTTGAAACTTAGGGACAGTCCCTGACCCACTATCTCCAGGACCCATTTGTCTGTGGTGATATTTTTCCAGGCCTGAAATAATGGGTCAGCCTGCCCCTACTGGAAGAGAGGAGGCTGCCTGAGAAAGCAAGTCAGGGATCCTGCTTAGCTTGGGGCTGAGTGGGAGCCACATCTGAACCCTTCCTGCCCTGACCTCTAAAATACCCTTGCTGGGGGTATTGAGGCATGGGGTAAAGACATGGCCTGATAAAAAGGCCTAGTGTGAAACTGCCTGCCTCTGCCCTACCTCCCTGTTGTAGGGACTTGTGGAGGAAGTAACCTTTCTTTGGCAGAATTGCTCCTAAAGGTGGTCTTATATTCGTCCACCTTTTCCATATAGGTCTCTGTGTGACTCCCAAAAGGGAGTTACCATCCACTGGAAAATCCAAGGCCTTACTCTGAGTGTCCTGTGTGAGGTTTGTGGCTCTCAACCATGCAAACCTCCTTTGAGCAATGGTATTGGCTATCCATCTGCAGCAGTGTCACTGGGCATCTGCTGCCATCTGAAACTGGTATTTGGCCATTCCATGCCAAACCTAGTAGTTTCAGTTAAGTCTGCAGATAAGGTGGATGGAACCTTATCATCCATAGCCAACACAGATTGCCAAAGAGTCTTCTGGTACTGGGCTGCATAGGCCTGGAAATTAGCTGCCTGATGGCCAGAGAGGCTGATAAACAGCCCTTCTTAGCCATACTGTCCATTTTAGAGAGTCATCTCTGGAGGGTGAGAGGCCTGCTGGACTTTGCCTTGTCACAGGCAGCATCTTGCACCACCCCTGGTGGTCAAGGCTGAATAAAGAAATTCAGCCCCTTCCCTGTCAAGCTGGTATTTTTATCCAAGCTTTTATCCAGAGGAGGAACAGACCTAGGTGTCTGGAGGAGCTTGAGCATCCCTTTAAAAAAAACTTATTAATAGGAGCAACAGCTTTTTGGGGTGTTAACCTCATCATTTCAAGATATTCAGCTTCCTTCTCATACTCTACCACCTCTGTGGTAGAGATGTTTAAATATCCACAATTTTCCTAACAAAGGAAAAATTAGGGAGTAATCCTCAGAAGACCTGGGAGAGAGCCAAATTCTTGTTCAGGGAGACCGTAGGCTCTATAGGCTCCCCTCCTCCCTCCTTCCTTCTTCACCAAAATCTTCTTGAAAAGAAGATTGGTTGGAAGCAACAGTGGTCTGAACTGGGACTGTGGATCCACAGGCAACAGACCTTGTAAGGCTTGAAGAATTTTAAAAGCCTGTGCTACTTCCAGAGAAGAAGGCATGGCAGGTAGCACCACAGAAGTCCCCTTAGGCTGGCCAGTAGGGGTTCAGTGTGCTTTGTTTTCTTGGTCTTTTTGCTGGAACCAGAGAGCTAGCCAGTTCAGCCAATCTTTTGTACCCATATTGGGGTAGAAATAATGGGTACTGTAGTTTCACCCACAGCCCCAGAGGGTATCGGCTGGTCAGAGCCAGAGGGACCCTTAGGAAGAAAAATTACTCACCTTAGTAATGTTGTTTCTTCTAATGGAGTCTTGCTGTATTCTGACTCATGCAGTGATGTCCAACCTTTGAACTGCCCAGAGATGAAACAGTTAACTTTCCATGCCAGGCATGGAATGCTGAGCTCGAGCTTGGTTAAGACTCTGTCTGTTGCTGTTTGAACTCAAACCGTCAGATCTTTATGAGCTATTCTCACTGGGTGTCCTGTGTGGAAACTGTAAACTTACACTCGCCAACTGGCTACTAAATATAATAAAAGATTTTTGGTCCCAAAGCAAAGACTCAAGTCAGGAAACCCAAAAATAAAACACAACACCCACACACCCAAACTAAAGGTGAGAAGGAGGGGTGGGGCACCTCCCGAGTGCCAACACTGCTGCTGCCCACCCACATCCCAAAACCCAGGTTCTGAGAGGGGAGGAGGTCAGAATCAGCAAGACTCCATTAGAAGAAACAACATTACTAAGGTAATTTTTCTTCAAACAACATGAAGTCTTGCTGTATTCTGACATATGCAGACTACCAAACAGTACCTCCATGGAGGAGGACAGAACCTACTTCAGAAATAGGCTCTGAAGCACTGTTGTGCAAACCGAGCATCACTCCTAGCCTGGATATCCAGAGAGTAATGCTTGGTAAAAGTATGTACTGTTTTCCAGGTGGCTGCTTGACAAATCTCTAAGATAGGAATATCCCTGGCAGCCAGGAAGCAGCTGTACCTCTGGTAGCGTGAGCCCTCAGGCCTGAGGGTGGGATCCTACCTAATTTTCATAGCAAAATTGAATGCAAGAGACAATCCACCTGGCAATAGATCTTTTAGTGGCAGGTTTTTCTCTCCAACCTCACCATAAGTGAGGAACAGTTGGAGGAGTCAAACCTGTGACCCCTGGTGCACTCTATGTAGTAGCTAAGGGCCCTTTTCACATCCAACTGTGCAGCCTCCTCTCCCAGAGGAGGAATGGTCAGTGAAGAAAACAGGAAGAGACATAGAGTGGTTAAGGTAGAAATCTGAAACCACCTTAGGCAAAACTTCCTATTAGTCCTGAGGACCACCTTATCTCTATGGAAAGAGATAAAATCAGGCTCCACTGACAGGGCCTGTAACTCACTTATGCGTCTGGCAGAAGTGATGGCCACAAGAAAACAGTTTTCCAAGTCAAGTACTTAAAGGGAAACAATGGAAAGACAAAGCTTTCTTCGGATTCTACAGAAACTCTCAATTAGTGCTTTCAGACAGTAACAACTTTATTTACTAATTTAAAACAGTTACCACAACTTCCACTTCCTGTTGCCGGCAGCAGCCATTTTATGAGCAGCAGTGAGCTTCCTGAGCTCACTGTATGCTATATGCCTGTTTGACCTCAGCTATTGGTTAGCAGGACATATTAGCATAAAGTGAGCTCAGGAAGCTCTCTGCTACTCATGAAATGGTGGGCTGCCAGCAATAGAAAGTGAAAGTTGAAGGCCACTTTTAAATCACTAAAACATCAATTAGAGTAATTTTAAAAAAATTTTACTGTCTGAAAGCACTGATCAGGAATTTTTGTAGTGCCTGGGAAAGCTGTGCCTTTCTATTGTTTCCTTTAACTCTGCTGAGGACAAAGGCTCAAAAGGGTTGCATAAGCTGAGCAATGCAAACATTAAGGTCCCAAGCAGGGCAGGTCCCTGAAGGGAGGACTGGTATGCAGCAATCCCTTGAAAATGTACAAAATACAGGATGAGCTGAAAGAGAAGAATGCTTGCCTGCTGAAAGGAAGGCAGAGACAGCTGCCAGATGCACTCTTAGTGTAGCTGGTCTGAGTCCCAAGCTATTGAGATGAACCATATAGTCGAGGACTGTGGGCAGGCCAGCAGACTCTGGAGAAATATGCTTTCCAGAGCACCATATAGTAAATCTTTTCCACTTGGAATTGTAAGTGTTGCTGGTGGAAGGCTTTCGAGAAGCCTTAAGATATCCAGAACGCCTTGAGAGAGATGCAAATCAGCAAACTCTAACTCTTCAAGAGCCAGGCCTGAGATTGAGAGATTTGAGATTCGATACCAAACCCTTCCTGAGCACATGTTAACAGGTTGTAATTCCTGGGAAGAGACAGGGAAGGTGGACTGCTAAGGACAACAAGAGAGGGTACCAGGGCTGTCTGGCTCCAGTCTGGTGCAATCAGAATCACCTTGCAGGGTTGAGACCTGATTTTGACTAGCACCTTGAACAGGAGAGGAAGGGAAAGCATACAGGAACTTCCTTCCCAATTGAGAACTAGGGCATCCAGGGGACTGAGCTCAACACTGGGGACCTGCAGCAAAGAGAGGAAGTTGGTGATTGTCTGGGGCTGCAAAAGATCTATGCCCCATCTGGAGAAGATCACCTTCAAAATCAGGGGATCCAGGGACCATTCGTGATGGCCCTGAGATATCCTGCTGAGAGCATCTCCAGGACATTGTCCTTCCCTGGGAGGTGCACTGCTATAAGAGAGGCGTTCAGGAATAGGCCAGACACCACAACTTCATTGCCTCTGTGCACAAGGCTGAGACCAAGTGCCTCCTTGCTTGTTGATATACCACATTGTGGTGGTATTGTCTGTCCTGATTTGAGCTACTTTGTTCTGAACAGACTTGGAAAAAGCTTGAAGTGCTAGAAACACTGCTCTGAGTTCTAATAGATTGATGTGAAGCAGAGATTCCTGAGATGACCACAACCCTTGGGTGGTCAGGTCCCCAAGTGGGCTCCCCATCCCAAGAGGGAGGCATCTGTAGTAAGGATTAGAGAATGAGACTGAGTGACAAAGGGAACTCCTGTCTTAGATTGTCCTGATCCTGCCACCACTGCAACGCCTGGATCAGGGTTCGAGTCACTGGGATTAGTTTGGTCAGAGGATCCTTTTCTGAGACCAGAAGGCTCTCAAGTGGAACTGAATGTCCTCATCTGAAATCTTGCCCCTGATCCACTGCTGTAGAGGCAGCCATGTGTCCCAGGAGCTGCAGAAAATGCCTTGCTGGTCGAGACACCTGGAGTGAATGAAGAGGCCAGTGAGATAAGAGTCCTTGCCCTGTCCAGGGAAGAAAGGCTCTTGCCTTTACTGTATCCAGCTCTGCCCCTATGAAGGTGAGGAGCTGCACAGACTCTAGAACTGACTTTGAAAGATTCAGAAGGAAACCTAGAGAAGTGAGCAGTTGCTGAGTTATCTGTAGGTGTGACTTGACTTGGTCTGGAGACTGGCCTACTATGAGCCAGTCGTCCAGGTATGGAAAGATGGAGATCTTTTCTCCTTAGGAAAGCAACCACTACTGCCAGGCATTTTGTGAACACCCTTGGAGCTGAAGTTAGGCGAAGGGCATTGCTCTGAATTGATAATGGCCTGAGGGCAGCTCGAACCTGAGGTACTTTCAGTGGAAGCTTCTGATGAGAATATGGAAATAGGCATCCTAGAGGTCCAGGGAAACTAGCCAGTCCCTGGCCTTAGAGAGGGTAGAATTATTCCCGAGTCACCATTTTGAACTTTGGCTTTAAAAGGTGCTTGTTTAAATATCTGAGATCCAGGATGGCGCCATTCTCCTGTCTTTTTGGGGTTAGGAAGTACCTGGAGTACAATCCTTTTCCCTTGTGTAGGGTGGAACCCTCTCTATGGCTCTCAGAGCCAAGAGGGAAGAGACCTCTGCCTCTAGGGCAAGAGCCTCTGAAGGACTTGCAGGTGGAAAGGATCTGGTTCTTATCTTGGGAAATTTTTAAGCTGAGAACCAGTCCCTGGCTTACTACTTCCAGGACCCATTTGTCTGATGTTAAAGACATCCAGTCCTGGACAAAGTAAGCAGCCTGCCCCCTACAGGTGGTGGAGAATCTGCCCTGGCAAACCCATCAGGGTGACTGTTTGGCAGGGGCTTTAGGCTGAGGGGTGGAAGCAGGCCTGCTTGTACCCGTCTGCCTCTCCCTCTGAAGAACCCCCTATGAGCATAAGCAGAAGAGGAGCCTGGGCTAGGTAGAAAGGCCTGCCCCTGACCCTGGAATGCTGCGCCTGGGGAGTGGCTTGTCTTTCCTTGGCCTGAGCACTCTTATAAGTGGTCCTGTATTCATCCATTTTCATGTAGTTCTCTGTTTGCTCCCCAGAGAATTACCCACAACAGGAAAATCCATGGCCTTAGTCTGGGTATCCTGAGACAGGCTAGTACATCTGAGCCAAGCCATCCTACTGAAGGGCCACAGATGTAGCCATGACTCTAGATGAAACATCATTGGAGTCCACTGCAGCATGGAACTGCACCTTGGATGCCTCAACCATCCGCAGCCACCTGCTCCAGCTCCTTGGCAAGCTGGGCTAGGACCTGTTTAGCCAGAGCATTACAGTGTCCCATCTAGATTTCTGATATCTAGCTGTATAGGCCATATAATTAGCCTGCCTGAGTCCCAAGGATGCTGCCATGTACTGTTTCTTTGCCATGGCATCAAGCCTCCTGGAGTCCTTATCTGGGGGTGTGAAGCCAAGGGTATATTTGCCTTATCACAGGCAGCAGCCTGCACTACCCCAACATGGCTGCATTGCTGGGTAAGGAACTCCGTATCTGAGCCTGAGAGAGAGTATACCTCTTGTCCATTCTCTTGTCCACAGGAGGTATAGAATTAGGAGTCTTTAAATTGTTACTGTCTGTTTCCCAAAGGACTTATGAAGGGAATAGACAGCCTCCTGGACTCTGGGATATCCATCATCTCAACATAGTCAGGATCCTCCTGATCATCTACAGCTTCTTCCATAGGAAGCTGAAGAGTTTCAGCCACTTTTTGTAGAACATAAAATGGGAAGGGACTCAGAAAACCTAGAGGAGAAACCCTGAAGGTCTGTCTGGGGAGATGTCCGGGTCAATGGGCACATCCAGACTTTCGTAATCACCATCACTATCATCATACTCTCCTTCCTCCTCCTCCAGTTCATAAAAATCTTCTAAATTATAATCTGGAACCGGGGAACCGACTGAACCGAGCCCCTACCCGATGATGCCGGTTCGGTCAGAACTGGGTTAGCGATTGAACAATCCTTATCGCTTTGGCTATTTCATCAGCGGTCGGGGAAGGAAGTTGTGGATCCGCACCGCTGATTTATCCTTCTTTTCTTTTAACCAGAACCGACTCCTCAGAGGTGGTTCTCCTTTGCCCGAAGAAGTTTCCCTGGTCAGAGGGCATCTTTCCGTCGGTGAACCGAACCGGCTGGCCATCCGGTCACGGACTTTTTTGGCCTCCCTTTCCTGAGCCTACCAACTCTCTTTTCCAGGGTAGCTGCAGGAAAATTCTTGCAAATCTGGCAGTCTGAATCGAGGTGGTCAAACCCAGACAATAGACACAGGTGGTGTGGGGTCAGCCTTAGCAAAGGCTTCCCACACACACTACAGTGTTGAAACCCAGTGGCCCGGTTTTTCTTTGGGTTTTCAGACATGGCCAGTCCTAACCAAACTTACCCTTTTTTTCGGCAATCCACCAGGCAAGACACCTTATCGGTTCCGTGACCGTGTTACGGGTCGTGGAAAAACCGAATAAACTGCTTTTTTAGAACCGATGAAGGACTGGTTACCACACTCTAAAAGTAGAATAAACTTTTTGAACAAACCTGATCGGTTCAAACCGAACTGATCCCACGCTTACAAGTCCCACACAGAAGAACAAAAATAAACCTATCTAGTACTCACGATACCACAGACAGAGACTGAACCGACAGGTTAACGGATTAAATTCGGTCGAAAACCAAGGAAAACGCCACTTTAACCGACTAAATTGAACCGAGCAAAGGAGAAATCTCTGGAGCGACTGTTCAGTGAGGCGGAGTAAAGAATCTGATGGTTTGAGTTCAAACAGCAACAGACAGAGTCTCAACCGAGCTCGAGCTCAGCATTCCATGCCTGGCATGGAAAGTTAACTCTTTCATCTCCGGGCAGTTCAAAGGTCGGACATCACTGCATATGTCAGAATACAGCAAGACTTTATGTTGTTTGAAAAGGTACTTTCTTTTCAACCTTTCCAGATGTTTTTCAAGCATCTTCTCAGGAAAAGTTTTACATACCTCACAATCTGCATTCAAATGGTCAAAACCAAGGCAGATGACATAAGAACTGTGTGTAACCCTAGGTGGGGCTATCCCAAGGCTACTACCCTGCCTGGCTAGTTGCAGGTTAAGGGCCTGGGTACTGAAACGGTGCTCCAACCGGAGGACAGGCTTGCTAGCAACAAGGCTAACCTGGGTACAGCCCTCCAGGACACTGTAACCCCTCTTTCCCCTCTAGTGGCCTAGACAATATGCAACAAACACTTTCACAGTAGCCCCATACCTCTCAAGTGTCTCTGATTTTCAGGGACGCCCTTGATTTTGCCTCAAACTTTTCCTTAGTCCCTCCTAAAATTTGTGTTTCCTTGATTGAACAGTGGGAGTTGGGAGCACAAAATAATGACAGACATTAAAGTTAGAGACCTATTCTTATTCTTATTCAGAAAATGCATTTTACACTAAGCCCCTCATTCTGTCAGCTTCCTGAATGGATAGCACAAATTTTGAAGATGTGTCCCTGATTATGGTCCTTTGTCCCTGATTATTTTAAGCCTTGTCCATGATTTATGAGTCAGGAGGTTGAGAGGTATGGTAGCCCCTATTCAGCATACAATCCGACAATGTTTGCACTTACCATCAGGGCTGGTTCCACTAGTTCAACCCTGGAAACCCCTGTAAAACAAGGTTAGGCACAGCAAATAACAACAGTACAGTGCTTTGGTACAAACTGGAACCACAGTCAGATTAAATGTAAAAGAATTAGATCTGATTTATTCAGGGAATTGAACAAGGAAAGGGCGTAATCAGGTTGACTGATTTGAAAACTGATCTAGTCAGGCAATTATGCATGCACATTTACTCCCTACACAGTCACACACTCTGGGTACCCAGTTGGAAGTAAGGTGGGCTAGCCTAGAACGTTGCCTGGTAGGCCGGCATCACAGCTGGTTGGGGCCCTGTGATGAAAAGAAAAGGCATGCACAATTACACACAATTTGTAATCCAGAGCCTGAAGGCTCAGTTCGTGAAAGGAAAAACAACAATGCAATCAGATGACAACACTTGAGAGTTAGCAGTTGTTGCATGGAGCTACCCTGATTGGTACTCACGCTACCCAATATGAGACACAGGCTAGATGAAATGGAGACTGCAGGTTGATGACTGGTTTGCCAGGAGAAGCAGGGTTCATACGAATCAGTGAGGTGTCGCTCCTGTTCGAGATGGTTGAGCAGGGGCTGATCCCTGGCGAGTCTCTCATCAATGATGGTTTCTGTGCCTGAAGTAGCTGGCTGGGCCAGGTGGCAAGGCCCAGGTCAGGTGGAACAGTTCGGATTTTGAGTCCGGCAGTGCTGGATGCAGCTTCCAGCAAGCGTGGCACGTTTACACAGTGGGGAACCAAATCGTGACCCACTAACAGCACACAGCACATTTATAGTAAAGCAATCATCATTCCACAATGCGGGTGGCAGTCTGGCTGCAATATCAGTGTCTCTGAGCAAAATCAGGAATTCTGTGGTAAATGGATGTCCTAACAGGCCGATCACGCATAGCAAATCTTCGGTCTTCTTCAGGTTTAAATCTGGTCACTCTTCAGTGGCTTTATCACACTCCAATTCGGATACAGTCCGATTGCTAAGCCTTTCAAAGGATTCCCTCTCGAGGACAGCAGGCAGACAGGCTAAACTCAGCCTTTCCACCAATCTCCTCCAGCAAAATATGCAGGAGCTGCTACTTAAATCACTCAAGCTGTTTACTCTCCAAACTCTAACTCCAGACTGAACCACTGCAGCAGGCAACTGGGCAATTTCCTTCGGTCCAAAGGTTCAATTCTTTGATTCATCTGTCTGTCAAAGCAAGGGCTCCCTCCAGTTGCATTTAGGCACCAAAGTCCCAAAACCACAATTCCTATAGAAATTCACTCCCACAAGACCCCTGGGGACAGACTCCATTTAGCATCCTCAAAGGTACTGATTGGCCCATTCTTTCAATCTAGAACCAAGATGGTGGTGATAAACAGAACTGTCCATGCTGCAAAAAGGCAGGTTAGACAAACTACAATATCATTACTATTCTAGTAGATAATCAGCAAATAAGTACAGCTTCTAATAGAGCTCCTCTGCACATCTAGCAATGGCAGAATGGGACGATTATCTAACAGCCAGGCGGAACTCGAGCATAGAAACACTCAGCCCCCTCCCAGATTAAATAAGCACCATGTTATAGGCAGTTCTTAAAGAGGCAGAGCACAAGGCCTTAAGGCACTGTCATACAAACACTTTTAAAATGCTAAGACACAGGATACCAGCCTGGCAGTGGGCATTTAGGCAAGCCCAAGGAAGACTTTTGGGAACCCCCATTTGTAGGGGGTTACACCCTTCTCTGCCTGGAAAACTTGGCATCCGCGTCAAGTCTACACCATCACAATATTAAAGAAGCAATATATATGAGACATACGTGACATTAGCATACAATGTAGATAATATCTGATGCATCAGCTAATGTAAACTTATCACATTACTATACATTTCACTATGCGAGATCATCATTGACAATACTTATGCATGTTTCATACATTCTATACTGATTTTATTATGACTAACATACTGTGAACAGTTACCTAGGACTTCGTTATAACTTCTTGTACAGTAAACAATGTAGAAGGGCCCTTCCTACCAGCTAACTTGGGGCTAGATTGGAAAGGGACACATTGTTCTGAGGGAAGAACAATTAATCGTGAGGTGGCAGTCAAGCTCAGTTTGGGCAGTGAGCTCTTGGATAACGTAAACACCTTTATGGACCACATTGAGAGGTAAGTCCACAGGCCTCCCAGGAAATTATAACTGAAGCGTAGCACTGGCTTATCAGGTTGCCCAGATTTTCTGGGAGGAACAGACACAGGCTCTGGGCGGTTAACACTGGCATTGATTTCTCCTCCTGTAGTGAGGATGCCTCTGTACTGGTAGGAATGTCCAGATTGGGAACACTATCAGCTCCTTGCTCTGCAGACTCTGTTTCTACAATACTTTGCTCATTATTATCTCCTGGAGATGGCCCAGGTTGCTCATTCTGAGGAGTCTCTGGCACAATTAGACTTTGCGGCACTGAAGGGTGTTGTCAACACTTTCATATAGTTCTTCAAGTGCTCTGGTATGTTACCATGGAGACTCATGTCACCAGCCCCTTCTTCAGGCAAGTCAAACAGTTCTATAAGACACAGAGAATCCGCAACCTCAGACGTGATACTTTGCACCTCACTTTCAGGGGCTTTAGGCCCAAGGAAGAAACTGGGAGTTAGGCAGTTCTGAAGGCCCAGTTTCATCCCCACAATTCTGCAGAGGACTGCCTCGAAACAACTGACTTAGTTCATATGAGAGATAATAGGCATTATCACAGTCACTCTCATCAGAGACAGATGAACAGTCATCACTATCACTCTGGGCCTGCTGAGGGAAGGCCTGAGTTCTGGAACAACAGCGACAAGTTGGCTCTGTTTCCTCTTGCAGCAGCACAAGTCACTGACCCAGGAGAAGTGCCAATGTTGGTTCAGCATCAACAACAACTTGGCCAATGGGCAGCAAGTGATCATGTGCATGGTCTTAACAGCTTGGAATTATTTTCTGGGCGCATTTGTACACCGGCAGATCATCCAATTTACTAGCTACTACATGAGGAAGATGGTGTCATCTATCAGCAATTTTGTGTTTTCCATGCAGTGCCAAATTGCGAGTAGTACCTATCTCTGGGCAACAACTCCTGGGCTTTTACTCGTCATTCATGTCTTTCTTTGTTGGCAAGATTTACGGAAAGCCATAGTTTGAGCTAGTTGGTAGGCATGATTCAACTGATCTTTCAATTTCTGTACATACTGCAAGTAGTTTTCATCTTGGACCCCATCTGTAGAGACCCCAAAGCAGACATCAACTGGCAGTCAGGCCTCCTCCTGAACATGAGACAGTAGGGAGAGCACCCAGTAGCGTCACTTTTGGTGCAATTGTGCGTGCGTACCAAGGTGATAATCTGCTGACTCCACTATGCGTGTCTTTTGGATGGAGGGTACCCAGCATGTCCAGAAAGGTGCGGTTAAAGCGTTCTGGTTGAGGGTCCCCTGCAGGTGATAGGGGTGGTTCTTGACTTCTGCACCCCATAGAGAAGCATTTCTTTAATTAACTTACTTTCAAAGTCTCTGTCTTGATCAGAATGGATCTGCTAGGGGCACAATAGTAGACAAAGAATTTTCTACTAGCACCTTGGCCACTGTAGAGGCCTTTTGATCTTTAGTTGGGAAGGCTTGTGTGTACGATGTAAAATGATCAGTAACTACCAACACATTGCCAATGTTCTTTTGGTCGGGTTCTAAGCACAAGAAGTCTATGCAGGCCAGCTCCATGGGGGCACTGGTAGTGATGCTTTGACAAGTGGAGCAGCTTTCTGGGCAAGGATTTTTGCGCTGTAGGCAGGCGACTGCAGGTCTTTACATGGTGCTCGACATCTGCCCCATCTTTTGGCCAGTAGAATCGGACCAACCAAATTGAGAGTTCTACCAATACCGAGATGCCCCATGTGGTTGTGGAGGGACCTCAGTACCAGCTGTTTAAAGGCCGTGGTAGGACCAACTGTTGCTTGTCTACTTGACCACAATGGTCCACTGTCTCTCTGTATAACAACTGATCATGCAACTTTAACCTGGGGCCTTCCTTGAACAATAGAGCAGTTCACAAGTCAGGGGAACGCAACTTGGACACATCTTTCCCGGCACTAGGGCGTCAAGTGCTGGTTGAATCATGGGATCTTGGATTGAGCCCACTGAATACTGTCATTATCGAACCGAGGTAGTACACTAATATCTAGAGCAGAGAAATGGCAATAGGCAGCGGTATGCAGGTATCAGGAGGGCCCAAGCAATCTACTAGGCAGTCCACTGTGTCCACAGACATTTGTTCATCTTTATCAAACTTTTGGCATAGTGCTTTGATGTCAGGTTCAGACAGTCTCAATCAATTGTCCTTGAAGCTGGCCTTCGTGATAGGGCATCAGCATCAATGTGGTTTAGTCCGGTGTATTCAACAGCATAATCATAGTTGATAAGGCAGAAAACCAACGGTGCCCAGTGGCATCAATTTAGCTGAAATCTGCACATAGGTCAGTGGGTTATTGTCGGTCTTCACTAGTATCTTTGCCTCATAGAGGTACTCATGAAACTGGTCAACTATGGCCCATTTTAGGGCGAGGAATTCCAACTTGTGAACTGGATAGCTTCACTCTGATAGGGTCAGGCTCCTACAGGCTTAAAGCTACAGGTCTCAAGCCATCTTCGCAATCTTGATATAGCACAGCCCCAAGGCCCTGCAAACTAGCATCCGTATGCAGAACATGGGGCTTGGTAGGATCAGCATAGGCAAGGACTGGGCGTGGGTGAGCTGGTATATGACTTCAAGAACGCTGCTTCACATTTGGGTGTCCACTGAGTCCCAAAAGGCTCACCATTCAAAGTGCACTTTCTCTTGGTCTCTGACAGCCCCCTTTTGTACTTGCGGTTGGTAGGAGAGTAGCCTTGTGTAAGGTTAAGAAGTGGTCAAATCACCTTTGAATAATCTTTGATGAACCCATGTAGTAGCCTCAGAACCCAGGAAATGCTGCAGCACTTTTAGGTTATTGGGCTGGGGCCAAGTGGTCAAAGATTCAACTTTACTAGGATTTGTCTGTATCCTTCCTCAGACACTATGTGTCCCACATATTTCACAGATGTTTGAAAAAACTGGCACTTGTCTATGGATAACTTGAGGCCGAATTCTTCTAAACAATCGAGGACACTGAACAGTCTGGTCTTATATTCCTTCAGTGTCGTCCGAAAACAATGACATCATCCAAGTACACTAAACATTCCAGCAAGTTCACGCTTCCCACGCACATTCCATCCAATCTCAGAAGGTGGCAGGGCACCGAAATCCTCTGTCGCATCCTCAGGAATTCGAGGGACCCCAAAGGACAGATGAAGGCTGTTTTCTCACGGTCCTCCGGGGCCATCAGAATCTGATAATATCCGCCAGCGATCCAGTAGAGAACCACTGACCTCCGTTCAGTCAATCCAGGGCATCTGTATGCATGGCATGGTGTATTGATCTGGGATAGTCACACACATCCTCACAGATCCGTTCTTTTACGCACCACTATGATGGGGATGCATATGGGCTTCTTGATTATTGAATAATGCCATCAGTGAGCATTTCCTGCAGGTGCCTCTAACATCATCTATGTCTGCTGGGGCAGGCGTCGGGACTTCTTCGAAATGGTGGGTCATCATGCAGGCGTATGTTATGCTCAGTACCATGGACACACCCCGTCCCACACTTTTAGTCAGAACACTTGGTCTCTCTGAGCAAGTTTCCTGCTAATTCGGGTCTTCCATTTGGCATACAAGAGGAATCACCAAAGTCAAATAAGTCTGGGCTCACTTTCTCCCTTTTGCCCAGAGTACTTGTTACTGGGTAATACTGCAGTGTCTGTGCAGTCTACTGTAGCCAGGGTGCATCCCGGTTCACACGAACTTCCCTGTCCGACATGTTTCTCACTTGCACCATCACTCGCGTGCATAGGCATGGGCATGTGCAGGTAGTATTCTGGGCTTAACCATCAACCCTCTGGCAGCTTCCTTCACCAGGGTGTCTATCATCAATATTTTATTCTTTACATCTCTCCTTAGGGGACTTTCCATGGATCATATGCTGGGCATTGGGGCCAACACCAAAGGTCAGGATCCTTTTTCCACACTATTCCCACTGGCTTATCTCGGTCCACTTCATCAGGTTTCTGATGCAAGTCATAAGCCTTTGATTAATGCTGGAATTCTTAGGGCCGTTCAGTCCGTTGCTCTTGTTTCTCATGGCAGAGTTGTGCTAGTCTCCTAAACGTGGGCATTTGTTCCAATTAACAGGGAACTCCATCATACAATGTGGTGGGGGACACTAGGGCAGGTGTCTCAACTTATTCATCTACCCCAGCCATGGCAGTAGGGAATGACAGCCAAATCCGGATGTGCAAACCTTTCAAGGTTGTAGGGCACGTCAGGCAGATGCTTCTGGTACCAATCTTGAAATACTATGGTTACTTGAGATCCACTGTCAAGTATGGCCCGGCAGACACAACGTTCACCATCACTGTAGTTTCCATGGAAGGGCCAACCACCTTGGACCACTCATGTGATTTGACTTGATGTTAGCTTTACAGCTGCCTTGGATGAATAGCTTTTCCAGGCAGCCCACCTTGCAGCCATATGTTGCTCCATCGAATCAATGCCAGCAGCCTAGTAGTAACTTTTCTCAGATTCACAGGCGAGCGGCAGGTAATCGGTGTGCCCATCCTCTCCATGATGGTAACAGAAAACAGGTTCTTTAGAGTCTCTGGGAAGAGGAGCTGTTCCCTGCTTGAACATAGTGGGGCAGTCTCGGTTCTCTCTCTGGTCGGGGTTTGCTCTCTTGACTTTCTGAGTTCCCCAAGGGTTAGTGTCTCGGGTAGCTTGGAGTCGAAGTAGGTCTTCCACCACAGCTGTCAGTTCTTGTACCTCTTCCCTGAGCTGTCTTCAGGCTGGGCTTCAGAAGAACAATGTGTACCCCCCACCCTCTCGGCAGGACTTCCTCTTTGTCTCGGGGCGGACAGAATTAGCATCTTTGGCTGCCTCAGTATCTTGCTGACTGACTCTCAACTCAGTTAAATCCTTGATCGGTTCCCTCATCTGTTGCAGTTCAGCCTCCTCACCTCTCTCAGGGGCCTGGCAGGCATGGGTAGCCCTAGCATAGGGCTCCCATCCCTCTTCGTCATTCTAAATCTCACGGATCTCTTTCATTAGGTCACAGTACTGGAGGGATTGCCCTTCTGTCTTGTAGTTTAAGCTTCAACAACATCACGCTAGAGTACCTTGCTGACTTTAAGATGTGATCTAGCCTGACCCTGTTCAATTCACTGGCGGGCACCCCTCCTTTCCAGTGGGCCCACTGCAAAGTGCACTCAATTTGAGTAATAAACTCTGACAATTTTCATTCTTCCACTGCTTTGCAGATTTAAACTTCCACATCAGGTCATCTCCTGACTCGGTGCTACCAAATACCCTCCAGGGCAGGAGAGGTACTCGGCGGCTGTGGCCTTTGGGCTGGTGGATCGCAGGAAGTGAATGGCATCCAGTGCAGGGTCCCTCAAGCTTTCCATGAGCCTCTTCCTCTTTGCCCTCAGCACACTGACACTTCTGGACCAATGGGGTGGCATAGTCCATCCACGTTTCCAGATCATTCTCCCCATGGGCACTGGGACCGTGCCGAAAAGAGCTAAGTCTGCGGTATGAGTCCAAATGTACAGTAGGTATCACTATGGGGAAGCAACTGTAGGAGTGGCGGAAGAGGCTATGGGGACTGCATGGGAGTGACATCCTCAGAAAGCTCTAACATTTTCACTGGCTCTGTAGCAGAGTGCCCTCAGAGGCTAACAGTTTAAACAGCTTGTCTTTGAACCCCTCTATGGGGGACCCTCCAGAGCAGACCCTCCACCCTTTTGGGACCCTTCAGGCAAAATGACAGGGGTACTTCTCTGGTTCAATGGGCAGGCTGCAGGAGAGTAGGGCTACCATAGTTTAATCAAACAGGTGGAATCCCTTCCTTTACTTCAACCTTCCCCAAACACTTAATTTGTTTGACCACTTCCACAACAGTGGCATTTTCGTCCCCAGGGGACGTCCATTAATAGCAGAGCTTGCTGGGGTCTACTCCTCTGCCTCACTCCACGCCATCATACAGTGCACTAGCAGCTTGTGGGGAACAAGTTTAAACTAGGGCGTAGGGAGCCTCCATTTTACCACAATTCTTAAGAGTGGGTTGTAGTACCCACTTCTGACCACTAGAAGGCGCAAATCCCAGCGTTGGTGCCTCCAAGGTGTAACCCTAGGTGGTGCTATCCCAAGGGCTACTACCCCTACCTGCGTGGCTAGTTGCAGGTTAAGAGGCCTGGCTACTGAAATGGGTGCCTTCACCCGGAGGGCAGGGTTGTTAGTAACAAGGCTAACCTGAGTACAGCCCTCCGGGACACTGTAACCCTCCTCTTTCCCTCTAGTGGCCTAGACAATATGCAACAAACACTTTCACAATAGCACCTGTACAGCATATAAATACCCACACTGTTTGCACTTACCACCAGGGCTGGTTCCACCAGTTTGACCCTGGAAACCCCTGCAAAACAAGGTTAGGTACAGCAAATAACAACAGTACAGTGCTTTTGGTACAAACTGGAACCACAGTCAGATTAAATGCAGTAAGAGTTAGATCTGATTTATTCAGGGAACTGAACAAGGGAGGGGTGTAATCAGGTTGACTGATTTGAAAACTGATCTAGTCAGGCAATTATGCATGCACTTTTAGACCCTACACAGTCACACGCTCTGGGTACCCAGTGGAAAGTAAGGTGGCTAGACTGGAGCGTTGCCTGGGATAGGCTGACGTCACAGCTGGTTGGAGCCCTGTGATGAAGAGAAAGGCATGCACAACCACACACAATTTGTAATCCAGAGCCTCAGGCTCAGTTCATACAAGGAAAACAACAATGCAATCAGAAGGCGATACTTGGGATTTAGCTGTTGTTGCAGGAGCTACCCTGATTGTTATTCACGCTACCCATACGAGACACAGGCTGGATGAAATGGAGACTGCAGGTTGATGACTGGTTTGCCAGAGAAGCAGGGCCCACGAATCACCGTACTGTCATTCCTGTTTGAGATGGTTGAGCAGGGCTGATCCTGGGCGGAGGTCTCGTCGATGATGGTTTCTTGTGAAGTAGCTGGCTGGGCCAGGTGGCAAGGCCAGGCCAGGTGGAACAGTTCAGTTTCAAGTCCAGTAGTGCTGGAAGCAGCTTCCAGCAAGCGTTACAGTTACGTGGGGAACCAAATCGTGACCCACTAACAAACACACAGCACACAGCACATTTATAGTAAAGCAATCACCATACTACAATGCAGATGGCAGTCCGGCTGCAATATCAGTGTCTCTGAGCAAAACCAGGGATTCTGTGGTAAATGGATGTCCTGACAGGCCGATCGCATGCAGCAAATCTTGGTCTTCTTCAGGTTTAAATCTGGTCACTCTTCAGTGGCTTTATCACACTCTAATTCGGACACAGTCCGATTGCTAAACCTTTCAAAGGATTCCCTCTGGGGACAGTACGCAGACAGGCCAAACTCAGCCTTTCCACCAATCTCCCAGCGAACTACGCAGGAGCTGCTGCTCGAATCATTCGAGCTGTTTACTCTCAAACTCTAACTCCAGACTGAACCACTGCAGCAGGCAGCTGGGGAATTTCCATTCAGTCCAAAAGGTTTGATGCATCTGTCTGTAAAATCAAGGGCTCCCCTCCAGGTGCATTTAGGTGCCAAAGTCTCAAATTTACAATTCCTATAGAAATTCACTCCCACAAGACCCCGGACAGACTCTATTTTAGGTCCCCAAAGGTACTGATTGGCCCATTCTGGCAGTCCAGGACCAAGATGGTGGTGATAAACAGAACTGTCCATGCTGCAAAGAAGGCAGATCAGACAAATTACAATATCATTACTATTCTAATAGATAATCAGCAAATAAGTATATAGCTTCTACTAGAAGCTCCCTCTCGTAACTAGTAATGGCAAACGGAGGCGATTATCTAACAGCAGCAGGCGGGACTCAACATAGAAATACTCAGCCCTCCCAAATTAAATAAGCACCAAGTTTATTTATTTATTTATTTATTACCGGTAAGTGCACTAGACAAATCCTGCCTATTTCCAGGCACCACCCAGGAGGGGATACAGATGAATGCCAACTGACCTTGAACCAGATTAAGCTGTTATAGGCAGTTCTCAAAGAGGCAGAGCACAGAGGCATACAAACACTTTTAAAACGCTAAGACACAGGATACCAGCCTGGCAGTGGGCATTTAGGTAAGCCCAAGGAAGACTTTCAGGAGCCCTCATTTGTAGGGGCTTACATGTGTTTATCTTCCTTGGCAAAGCCCTAACCAAACTCCATGCAGTTTTGAAACCGGGTTCACTGGTCCTTTTCTTTGGTTTTTCTGACATAGTAGATGAAAAATGCAACCGCATAAAATAAGTGATTTAAAGAATTTTAAAGAATTACTAAACTAAATCTATCGGTTGTGGTTGGCTCAGGAACTGATCGGAGAACCAAGTGGAACAGGGAATCGATGAAAAAGGAACTGGGATTAGCGGTTCAGTAATCGAGAATAACGGTTACACAAATAAAATAAATTTAAACTTCAAACGTAAAATAACAGTAAACTAAGGAAAACAAACCCCACTAAGGCTAAAGAAATTCCTCTGTTTCTCACGGTTATACTGAACCATGAGAAACTGAGAAAAACAACGTAATTTAACTAAAACTAATGGTTACCAAAATAAATACTAGATAAGGGCAACAGTTGAAAATAAAAGAAAATTATATTTAAGTTTTTCATTTCTAGATTTTGTGACAGATGTTGAGGAGAAGCTCTGTGAGCATCTAGTCTTGACAGGTGGAGAGAGAAATCTGAAGGTTAGAATGTAGGCAGTTGATAGGTGACAGCATTTGAAAAAAGTAGCACATGCCAATGATTCCATCATTTGCATAATGTTCTGTCTCAGGCGGATCTGGCTTAAAGGCACACTGCAGAAGAGTTAGGAATATTGGCATATTCCTAGGGTGAGAAGGACAGGTTATTGAACTGGACATTGATTCAGAGTGAACTGTCATGGCCAAGACAAGAAGTTCCGGACTTTAAACTTCATTTTTCCAAATGTTTCTCCCATTTAACCCCTACCCAGTAATTAATTCTATAGTTGCTCCTGGATGCATTTGTGTTGTTGTCATTCATTTACTGCAGTGTGGGTGGGTAGTTATTTATGGTTGGTTGGGGAGTGAGGGACAGTGACACATCTCCATATCTGCGTCCTGTAAGTAATGGAGACTGAGGCGGTATGGCTGTTAGTCTGAATGGGTAATGGAGACTACGTTAAGACCACGGCATGGAAGTAAGTGCAAATATAACGCACCCTTATATTAAAAATAACAGAAAGCTGTGCTTTCAAGGTTTATGATGTCACAGGAATCCCTCAATGGATTTACTGCACCATAACAGATGGATGCCAATTTATTATTCTATTTGTGAACTTACATTTTGAAACAGTATGTGGTTAAAGACAAATCAGTGGTCAGTTTCAAGCTGGGGTGACAGGCATGTGGTCCTAGTAAGAGGGAAAGGGATAGTGGTAAAGGAGAGGGATGGTCACTAGGACCTGCAGTAAGTAGGGTAGTGAGGCAGGATGGGCAGACCGGATGGCTCACTAGGCTGTTATCTGCCATCACTTTCTATGTTTCTATGAGACTGACAATGCTCAAAGGTGGTTCCTAGGTGACTGTCTGAATACTAAGAAAATGTCACCATGACCTTGGGCGGTGCTCAGAGAAACTCTAGGCTATGCTCAACCATTGCCTTCAAGAGTCTAAATAACGTTCTCTAGAGGAAGTCTCATCCTTCAAATACCTAGGCATTTGTCTAAACCATCCCCTTGATTTTCTATCTATATTAATGTCATACATAGGAAACTGCTCCCTACAAACTTGGTGCACTGCACTGGAACAGATCTTGTCTCCCTTCCCATCTGCAGTGAGCTCATTCTCAAAATGATCCTACCAGTGCTGGACTATACAGGTGTGGTTTATAGTGCTACCCTCAAACCATCCATGGCCAGCCCTGAACCCACTCCTTCTGTCATTTGCCTTAAACAACCCCTCATCTATCTACTGCACCCTTCACACCAATCTGTCAGGGAGGGAAGGGAGGAGAAGCAGATGTCTCCCTATACACCACCTCTTTCATAGTGAAATTCTGGTTTCCACCATACTAACTTTCTTCACTCCTTACTCCTCCCCTCAGCTATCATGTCCATACACCTGGGGAGCACAAGCTGCCACAAGACCCCATCCAAGTAGTATTTTTGGGATGACAAATGCTGCAAAATTGTAATTTACTGTTTCCCCAAGACTCATTTCCAATTCTGTGACCACCCCAAATTCTCTTGGTATGACATTTCTGCCTCCCCAGCATAGAAACGTAGAATCTGTTGGCAGATAAGAACCATCTGACCCACCTAGTCTGCCCATTTTCCCCACTCACTGCTGCAGTCCCAGATCTTATTTGATCTGCGGCTCTCCTGCTCTGCACATCTCGAGGTACCCTTATGTCTATCTCATGCACTCTTGAACCCCATATTGTTTTTGCCCCCACATCTGCTGGAAGGCTGTTCCCACTGCTCCACCACCCTTTCAGTGAAAAAGTACTTCCTAACATTACCCCTGAGCCTTCCACTCTTCAGCCTCATATCATGCCCTTGTTCTTGTGCAGAGTTTTCTAAAAATATGCTTTCCACCTGTATTCTGTTTATTTCCCAAAGGTACTTGAAAGTCTCTATCATATCTCCCTCTCCTTCTTTCCTCTGGTGGATAGATATTAAGGTCCTTAAGTCTTTCCTTGTAGGACTTCTGGTGCAGTCCATGTATCATCTTCATTGCTCTTCTCTGGACTGCCTCTATTTTGTCAATGTCCTTCTGGAAATGTGGTCTGCAGAACTGGACACAGTACTCCAGCTGAGGCCTCACCAGTGATCTGTACAGTGGTATCACCACCTTTTTCTTCCCACTTGTTATGCCCCTCCCTATGCCCGACATTCTGTTTGCTCTACCCACCACCTTTTCACACTGTTTGGTCACCTTCAGGTCGTCAGATACAATAACCCCAGGGCTTTCTCCTGCCTTGTGGTGGCCTGTTCCCACCATCCTGTACTCCTCCTTGGATTCCTGTGACTCAGGTGCACGATCTTGCACTATTTAGCATTGAAACTTAACTGCCAGACACCCGATCACTCCTCTAATAGGCTTAGATTCTTTCTCACCCCGGGTGTGTTCACTCTGTTGCAGATCTTAGTGGCATTTACCAGAATCACAGTGTTGCAAATGTTAAGTTCAGGATGATCACAGGGTTGCACAGTTTCCCTAACATACTGAATTTTATATATACAAATCTCTGCGGATACCTTGTTTTCAGGGTTCTTCAGGGTTGCAAAAATCATTGGGATCTAAACTGCAACACCTGGCTAATTCCAATTTTTTATCTTAATTTTACTGGATCATACAAGTCCTGCTAAAATTAGTACAGTGAAACGTTGATTCCATTGTATGTTTTTGTTAATAAAATGTTTTATTGTTTTAAAAACAAGATAAACACTACATAATAAAGCAATCATCAACACAGATGCTATAATATAATATATTAATACAGTTGTCTTGAGAATATTTGAAATATATATTATTCTAGTTATCACCTATGAATAAAATACCAGAGAATGAACAAATTCATTGTTACCATTTTAAACATTTCTAGCTTTTGGGTTTTGTATTAGACGTATAACCTATTAGAGCACTGTAGCCAAGGTACTCAGAGAATACAAAACAATGAACCATAAATGCATGTGTGAAGTGATACGTGGTTAAAAGACCACAGTCATACTAATGCAAATTAAAACCTGACCTTAAGGTTTAAATTTAAATACACAAAAATGAGAACTTAAACATCACTCCTTTCCAAAGCCCTGGAGTGGATAGTTGCTGATCAACCTACTGATTACCTCGAAAATACAAACTGCAATGCCCTGAGCATCACAGACTTCGAAAACAGCACAGCACCACCACTGCCTCTCGAATCACCTCCAACATCCATAATGCCCTTGACTTGGGACATCTTGTTGGCGCCACCTTCATTGACCTGACAAAGGCATTTGACACTGTCAACCACTCCTTGCTTACCAAACAATTAGCTCTCCTAGGACTTTCAACAGACTCCACATGGTGGTTCCAAAGCTACCTTAGTGACCGAACCCAACAGGTTAGAATTGGTGAATCCCTCTCCTCCTTCCTCCCAGTTAGGTCTGGAGTCCCTCAAGGATCAATCCTGGGTCCTCTGCTCTTCAGTATATTCCTAAACCACCTCCCACCTCCTGCCATGACAGAATTCTTCTGCATGCAGATGATGCAGTTATCTTTACTGCCCACTCAGACCCTTCCACTCTACAGTCACAGCTGCAGGAAAGCTTTGCTGAGTCGAGACCTGGTTTAACTCACATAAACTCATTCTTAATTATAGTAAAGCAAAAATAATGCTGTTCCTTGGAACCCACAACAGACACAAAGACCAAGGACTAACCATCAGCAACAGTGCTGGAAAAATGCTGGAGCAAGTCTATCTGTTTAAATACCTGGGTGTGACCCATGACTGCACTCTAGAGTACTCTAAACACACTGATAACATTGCATATAGGATTGTTATATAAGCATAAGGACTGCTTTACTGCGAAGCTCTAAACATTGCTATTCAGAGCTCTTTTATATCTATTATCAATTATGGGCTTGTGATATGGAGCTGCTACTGCTACTGCACTCAGCACATAGCTATAGTCCTAAACAAGGCTTGTCTCTCCTAATCTCAGCCCCCGCCTTTCCCACACTTGTGATATATATGAGCAAGCAAACTGGCTCCATCTAACAAGCAGACTCAGGTACCAGATCTGCATCCTAGCTAAAAGTTCTTGCTGGATCTTCTGGCCCATGGGTTCAGAATATACTGACTCAACACTGTGTCTCCCCAGCCAGAAATTTGGAATGTCTAACATTTTCAGTACCCGCTGCACTTTTACTCAAGAGCAATGTTCCTTCAATTCAAGAGCCTCAAGTTGGTTTAATTTGCTCCTGCAAAATGATGAACCTTGCCTCCTAGGGACTTCAAGCACAAACTTCACCAACACCTCATTACCAGGGCTCCATGTCATTGCCTCTCTTAATTTAATACAGTCCTCTCCCTCCGCCTACCCTTTGTCACCTCCCTCCCACCCCTCACGCCTTCCTACCCTTTCTCTCTTTTGCTTATTCCTAATCTCCTCCTGCTTCTGCTTACATCTTCATCCCTTCCCCATTCTTGCCTTACCACCCCCCACTTTCTTCCTGCTCTTGCTCCCAGACTGTTTTTTTGTTTCCCGCTCCACCACCCCTCATCACTTTTCTTTTTCTTATTTATTTACCCCATCCCTTTGGCCCCCTCCCTCCCTGATCCCCCTCTGACAATGCTCTCTGGGCAGCTTTCCCCTCCGCCTCTTCCTACTACCCTTTCTCTCTGATCACCAGCCTATTCTCTCACCTCTGCTCCTGTTACTCTACCCTTGACTCCCTGCATTAGAATGTATCATATCCTCTCATGAAAATGCCAACTAAGTTATTTAGACAAAGCCTTTGGCTGTTCAGCACTGATCACGTATTACCATGTCTTTGTTACTTTATTTATTCTGTTTTGTTTTGTCTTTGATTGTACCCTACTTGTTCTGTTTTCTGACGTGGAACCTTTGTAAAAAGCCTTGGCTCAAAGGTGTACTCGAAATCTCAATAAATAAATAAAAATAAATTGTATGATCTAACATACTAACATACTAAAATGCCAGCAGAATAGGCCTAACCGTCTTTCGTGTCTGCTCATTTGGTCAGCCCCCACCCTGGGAGCTGACCTTGCTTCTCGCCTTCTCTGGCTTCTTCCTTCCCAGTTCCGATATTCTCGCTGCACTGGATTTTGCTTCAGAACCCTTCCCTGTACCTGTCACACCCCTCTTGAACCCTCCACCATCTCTGCCTCCACCAGCCCCTGGCAGCATATTCCATGGCTCCACCACCTCTCAGTGAAGTAGCACCTCCTCCTTTCTCCCCTGAATATTCCCCCTCCAGCTTCCACCCATGCCCTCTAGTTGCCCCTCCTCCTTCCTTGAAGCACGCTGACTGCTCCTCCCTATTTACCCCTTCATGTACCTGAAGACCTCTGTCATGTTCCCTGGTCCCTTCTCTCTTCCAATGTGTACATATTTAGCTCTTGAGCCTCTCCCATAGGTCCTATCCCCAAGCCTCAAATCATTTTGGTTGCCCTCTCTGGACCCTCTCCAGGAGTTTAATGTCCCTCTTTAAGTGTGGCCTTCAAAACTGCATGCAGTACTCGAGGTGCGGCCTCTACCAAGCAGTTATACAGAGGGAGCATCACTTCCCTCCTTCTGGAGGTGATCCCCTAGCGATGCATCCCAGCATCATGTTGGCCTTGGCTGCTGCCCTCCTACAAGTCTCCGAGTTGTTCATCTTGACATCCACCACCACCCCCAGGTCCCTCTCAGCCATCGAGACTTGTAGCATTTCCTGTTTGTTTGAACAAGGAATGTAAATTGAAATATTTGGTGTGTAGGTCTGATTGTTCAAACTAGTAGATATTTAAAGTTGTCTGTAGTCTGAACTAGACTCCTCCCAGTTCGTTTCTACCCAGAGGATAATGGAGCCAGGCTGGTATGGTACATCTGAATTATCCCACATGACACCATTGTCCCCTTTCCCTACCCCTAGGATCTCCAGCCCTTCACCTGTCCCACTGTAAATCCTCAGCAGAGCACATTGGTTTCTCGTACCTTCCTCCCCAAACCACCACCTTGAATACCCCATTCTCTTTGTTTGTCCATATGCCCTGTTGTCTTTATGTCCCTTTTACTTCAAAACTCTACTCTGTGAGTTCACTTCTCCTACTGCTCCTATAACTAGTCTTTCTCTTGCATTTTTATATTACTTTTTGCCTTTGTTTTCTGTTTTCTCCCGTGGAGCTCCCCTCTCGTGACTGAGCGTGCATGTATGGAGGCATGCGTATCACGTCTCTGTGCTTCTGTGTCTCCCAACCTCCAGCGCTGCTCTCTGGCCTCCACTAAGGGGCAGCCAAGGAGCAGGATGACAGCCCCCTTCCCCAGAACAGAAGAGCAGTCAATCGAGCGTTGATCCTCTCCCTCCCTGCTGACCCTCGGCAACCCCAAGGTCCTCCGGCCCCAGTCGCCAGCATGGAATGAGGTGTGGCGTCCAGCACCTCAACCCTCAGCAACACAGGGCCAGCTCCTTCTCTTGCACTTCATCCTCCATCTTCCCCTTCCCACACAGCCAAAGAGCCTCCTTCCTCCCATTGCCAGATAGTACCCCCATGAACAGCTGTTAAGTAGCAGTGTGCGTTTGAAATGTTAAGCATCATATTTGAAATGCAACTACCTGCAATATATTGTACTGTATATCATGATAGATTATCAGTCTGTACTGCATAGATTCCGATTGTATATTGTTTTTATTTTGATGGTATTCATTATAGATCAGAAATGCTCCCAACCAATCAGAGCACTCCTTTCCCCTGCCCGTGGGGCACTCTTATTCTGTCAACAGTGCCTCATGCTCAGCTGCCCTGGAAACAGAACAGGAATGTTCAAGTAAGGTCCTCTGAGATGTTAAACCGAGGTCCCATCTACCTGGATTGGTGGTAGTTCAGGTGGATGTTAAAAATCTCATGGCACTTATCGAAAAGAGTAGGAAATTCCTGGTGTCCTGGCCAAATTTCCCTCATTCACTAAAAATACCATCAACAGCTTAATCTGGTTCAAGGTCAGTTGGCATTCTTCATCCCCTCCCCAGGTCATGCCTGAAAATAGGCAGGATTTGTCTAGTGCACTTACCTGGACAACAAAAACTAAATAAATAAAATAAATATTTAATATAATATTGATCTAGTTGAGCCACGGAGACCATGCTTACAGTTGTAAGAGTGATTTCAATTACATCCTTAGGGTATTAAACCGTGTTCTCACACCCTAAGAATGCGGCGTGGGACCACTTGTACAACTGTAGAAGCGATCTTGTTGCCCATATTAACATACAAACATCTTCTCTATCCTGATTTCTCTGTAGCATAACACTCCCCTCAAGAAATCAGTTTCAGCTCAGTATGTTTTCCTTGTTAACAAAGAAAACTATATAAAAAGTATATTTATTCTATTACTGAAATTGTTGAATACTTTGATACCTTTTACTGGACCGACGTAGGTCTTGTACACAGATATTACAGTACACAAGTACAAGGTGGGGTCTCCTTAACAGAGCCTGGCGATTTGCACTTGGCTAAAAAATATGACACCCACACCTGTGTGCTGTATAGCAGATGAAATTAGCTCAACCTGGACTCTTGACTACGCTACACACACTGGTCATTGGTAGAAAAGTTCCTTGTGGCTCACTCTCCCTGGTCTACAGGCCATGTTCAACTTTGTAGACCAAAAATCGCCACTAGGGTGTTGTGTGGCACACTCTCCTACTCCCTGAAGAAAAACCCTTGGCTGAGCTTGCTTCTCTTCCGATTCTATGGTTATGGAAGGCCCTACCTCCCTCACTAAAACTGACTGCACTTTGAACTTGTTTAAATCCCAGCTTGTTACCCTATCTGGATCCTGCAACTGCTGTCGCTGACCACTTGTCTATTTGCTTCGTGGTGCCTTACTTGATCTGTCTGTTACCATGAGACCCATGTATAATTGTAATACTTTGGCAGCACTAATCGTATAATCTGTTTCTTGCCTCTGCCAATAAGTGTCTACTGTTACTAAACTGCAATCTTACGATATTGAATTGTATTGTCTAGTACTGTATTGTTTTTGTATTGTATTGTACTGTATACTTGCAAATCCACTGTACTTGCTGTTTGCTGTTGTTGCTGACTGTAAACCCTTTGTAAATAGGTCTGCCTAAAAGGGTTTTATGTGAAATAAATAAAGTAAATGAATAACTAGCAAACTAGGAAAATAAGCAGCATTTGTATACATTGTGATGACTGTTTCAAAATAATTATGAAATAATGAAACAATGAATCACAGTGTATGTAAATGCTGCTTATTTACTCAGTTGCTATTCAACTGAAGAAGGACCTCAGGGGCCCCATAAACTTTGTACTGTACTATCTTTGTACAAGACACATGTTGGTACAGTAAACAGTATCAAACTATCCAGTGACTCCTGTTTTCCAAGGACCAATACGGCTAAAATCTCGTGTTGTTAAACAAAACTCTTCTGACAATTATCAGTAGTATTTAAAGAAAGGGGCTGGAAGTATAGCCTAGAGATAGAGCTATAAGCAGTGAATGAATTTGGTACATCCTGCAGGCATGGGTTCAATTCCCACAGCTTTCACTTGCACAGTCTAACCCTGAGAACGTCATTTGTTTTTATTTATTTATTGAAACATTTCACCAGGAAGGGCATACTGAACAACAAGTTGCTCGTCTCATGGTGCGTCCTGGGAGAGAGGGTACAAAGGGATATTAAACATACATACATAAAACATGCAATAATCAGTTCAAACAGTGTACCTAGAAAGCAAGACTGTACTGTATAAACAATGCAGTAGGTTACGGGGTAATGTACATAATAAGTGCAGCAACTAGAACAATAAGCAATATAATCAGGGGCAACAGATAAGTGCTAACTTCTAGAATTAAACTAACCATAACGACAGGTAGCATTGATCAACTAGCATATGAACAGAGAGAGAACAGAGTAGGGGGGTGGGGTTAGTTGAACAGGTGTAGATGTAGAACTGGAGTTAGGGAGGGAGGGAGGATTCAGAAGGATATACAGCATAGCAGCAAGGGAGTAACTATAGGTATTAAGACTGGGAGAGTAGAGTAGAGGAAATTAGCTACAGGTGCAAGCTGCATTTGAAGCGTTGAGCGAGCGCGGGGTCCTGGAATTTTTCATGGATTAAAACACTTCCATTTATTTTTCCTCGTTCCTGAGTGCTCATTTCCTTGCCTTTATGTCTCTAATTTGAGGTGAGCACCTCCACGTTGTGAGTACCTGCTCGAGACATTGCACTGTCTAACTCTTGGGATTATTTTACAAGCTGCATTTAACCTCCATGTGTGCCTGGCTTGCCCTTGGGTTCCCTGTATATGGACCATGTACCCAGTGGCCTTACCCAGTTATCAAACAATTAAAAAACGTTTAAACCATTGTACATTTTACATACAGATATGCGAAGCTGTATCAATATGATATACCAACATGTTAATATAGCAAACTCAGGCTTTGCTTAAAAAAAGTTCCTAGCCCTAATGGTTTGTAAGGTAAAGTCACCAACAATTGTTTTAAGGAAGAGCAAGATGACACCTCCATCCATAGTTTGTTTTCTACATTTAAACAGTATAATTCAATATATATTATATTACTGCATCTCCATATTAAGGTTGTGTTGGGGTTTTGTTAAAAAGGCCATTTGCAGAGCCTTATATCACAGCCATTTTAGAAACTAGAACTACAACATTTGGTAGGCACCGTCTTAGTCCTAGGGTCTCTTAAACTTCCAAGATTTCAGACAGATCAGTTCATGGTTTTCTGTGATTTAGTGCAGAATATACATATGTTTGCTTGATTAACTACCTTAAGGGATACTGTCACCACATTACGCACTTTCACTCAAAAGGCAGAAACCTCCCTCCACTCCTCCATTAGTCCCTCTTGTGCCATAATATGTATGCCTGCAAGGCAATCCTCATAACAATAATCCCTTTTAGATATTTTAATAAACAGCCAAACTCCACTGGTCCCTCCGATTGACTGTGCCTGATGGCAAAGCGCTGTCACAATTGTAAATGGCACAAGGCTCATGCATAGACTACTGTACCTAGTTCAGCTAAATACATTTTCTGACACTACAAGTTGAACTCAAGAAAGTGTTTATTTCTTTGGAGCAGGGCTAAAAGTTGTTAAATCATGGTCTAAAAGTCGAGCTGTGATACTGGGCATACATGTTTTAAAATGTGTTCAGTCCTCATTGGCTGCAGGGTTGTTTTCCCCATTGTGTGTGTTGCCCACCTCTTTGTCATTTCCCACCTTGTCCATTCTATTGATCTAGGCTTCCCCTGAGGCTCTGAAGTTCCAGCCGCTCTGTGGTACATTTTGGACCTTATATTGAACATATAATACTTTTCTGTTAGATCCCCACAACCCAGCTCCTTCAACAAAAGATATTTGTCAGGGCTCAGTTGTTGTATTGCTTTCCTAGTTTGTTCCTTTGCCCTTTACACTCTTCAGTTCATGCACTGTTAACTTTTTCCCCAAATCCACATTGGCACATTTAGATATGTTATTTATTTATTTAACAGACTTTAGGATTACAACCTTTGAGTCAGGGACTCATTTACAAAAGGCTCCACATCAGAAAAACAAACATAAACACTTAATACATATAGACATAGAATGGCAACTAAGGTTACAGTTTTTTCAGTTATACAATATTGCAGAATCAAGATCAGCTATACATTGCATTGAACGTGTAACTGAGAGCTGTATTTTACAGTTTACAAGAGAACAATAAGTTTGCTGATAGAGGAGGGAGTAACAGGTTAGATATTTACAGCAATTAGAGAATTAGACAGATATCTTGTGAGTGCAGCCAAAGGAGGCATTGTTAATAGATAATGTTGGTAGCCCTATCAGTAGAAGCTCACTGGCGGGGTGGTCCCGTAAGATGATGGATAGATGACCCAGCACTAACTGGTACATTGGCAGCGCCGTGAAGCGAGTGTGCTCTTTGAGGGCTGACTTAAAAGGTCCTAATTTGGAGAGGAAGGAGATGTCAGAGGAAGTTTGTTGCACCAGGCTGGGGCCCTGTGTAGGAATGACCTTTGGGCTAAGGAGGTTCTAACCCTCAGGATAGACCACACTTGTCGGGTTGGCAGTGCGAGTGTACACCGAGGTGGAGGATAGGAGAAAGACAGAAACCTCCAAGGGGATAAGCCCCAGGTGTATTTTTCTTTGTGAGGAGACACGTTTGATAAAAAAGCCTTTCATCCAGGGTGAAGAGATTTGTCGGGGCATATAGGGTACAGTATGGGTACTCTTGTCTGCCCTGGAGAGAGATCTGCACACTTTGTTTATGGCCAGGTGGATTTTGTTAAGGGCTGTGTGGTCAGCGGCGAGTAGATAGTGAGCCCATAATTGACTAGGAGAGGACTGAGGAGGTGACAGCCAGATTAAGGGCTTCCAGAGGTGAGGCAATCCTTGTGCCGATACAGTAGGCCTATATGGACATTTATGGCAGATGATAGAGTGTCAATGTGTGAATGGAAGGAGCAGCTGGAATCAAATGAAAGGCCCAAGTATTTATATGTATGGACCTGTTCTAGAGGAAGGAGAGAGTGGAGAGGATTGTTGGCTGCGCTTCTTGGCCTTATTCTGTCGGTGGGCAAGAGCATGGTCTTTGTCTTTTACATTGACCACAAGTTTTGGTCTATGAACCAGTTTTCAATCTGGTTAAATATGTGTTGAGAGGAGGACTGCAATACTGTGGGATCTGGAGTGCGAGGCAAAAGAACCGTCATCTGCATAGAGTAGTAGGTTGCTGGAGCAGGAATTGGGCAAGGTGTTTAGGTAGATGCTGAATAATAGAGGGCAGAGGATGGAGCCCTGAGGAACCCCAGAGCCGGACTGGCAGGGTGGTTCGAGGATGTTGTTTATTTTGACACATTGTGATCTAGCTGTGGTAACTGGTAAACCAGGAGATGGGTCCTTGGACAGACCTATGAGGCAGAGTGTGCTTAAGAGTAAGGGTGGGAGACTGCATCAAAGGCCTTTGACAGGTTGATGAAGACAGCTCCAGCTAGGTGTTTTCTATCCAGGGCAGAGTGAATAAAATTAGAGAACTCAGTGAGAGCCGTGGTTGTACTGTGCCCAGATCTGAGCCATGCTGCTCCCTGCAAAGTAGGTTATGAGCAAGCAGGTACTCAGTAAGTTGGGTGGCTATAATTTTTACGAGGGCTTTTGAGAGTGGTGGGAGAATGGATATGGGAGGTAGTTATTGGGAGGTGCTGTCACCACTTTTCAGTACTGGGTGACTGTGGCAGTCTTCCAGGCTGCGGGAACCGCCCCAGACTTAGGGAGCGTTAATGAGGCCAGTCAACGGGAGAGGATTGTAGCTAGTACTAGATGTGGGATTCTCATATCAAAAGAATCTTTGCAATAGCAAATATGTTTGTGCATAAGCAGCTCCACTTCCACATACATCTATCACCTGGCTTTCCAGCTTTTCATAGTTGCACTTGTCTTCATGGTTGGACATGGTTAAACCAAGTTTCTGCTAAGCCATTTAATTTGATCTGCGGTTCTCAGAATCCACTACAGTATACCGCCTGCCGATTTTATCGCAGTTAGTTTCCGCTTGCAACACTGGCCGATCGGGTTCCGGAATGGACCTGGGTCGTCAAAGGATGGCGGGGAGAGGCAGTTGGCGCCCATGGACTGCTCTCCATCTCTGGGGAGGGTGTGGGTGTCGCCCGGTGCAGGGGGACCTCTGGCGGAGGCCAGAGGTTCCACAAGCAGTCGGCGCCAGCAAGGACCAAGGGGTGGGACAGATGCCAGTGTCATTGCATCGCTTCCGCCCCCGCAAAACGGGAAAAACACGCCTGCCTGCCCGTCAAGGCGCTTCCACCCCTCTGGCCACAATTGGCTCCCCTAGGCCGACTCACACCCTATCCCGACGCTCATGGCACCTCAGGCCAGGGTGCCACGACCCCACCCTGGGAGGCAATCCAGGGGGTCACGGGAGGGGCTAATAATGGGGAGCCGCCGTGGGGGTCTGTGACTGGGCAGATGCATGGTAGGTGGGGGCACATAAGGAATTAAAAAAAAAAAATTCTACTAAGTTTAGCCCTCCCTCTGCCGGAGCATCTCGCCTCACCCACTCTCAATGCCATCACTTTTGTGGGGTTTCAGAGAACCATTGCATTCAAACTCCTCTCCGTATTTGATTTCAACAACTTTCATCATTGAGTACTCCACTATCAGCATAAATTTCCTAGGTATCAAAATCAGCATCACAAAATGATGAACCTATTCAAACTGTTATGCTGTGATGCATCTGGGACGCAAAAACCCACGAACAGTTTACACTCTAGGAGGGAGGAAATAAAAAAAAAAAAAAAAAAAACAGAGCAGGAAAGGGATCTGGGGATTATAGTATCAAGCAACCTTAAGGTGATTAGCCAGTGTAGCAAGGCAATGGGAAGGCAAATGGAATGTTGGCATGCATTGGGAGGGCAGTTCTGGAGACCGCACCTATGCAAGGACATTGATGGGATGAAGGCAGTATAGTGCAGTGGTTTAAGGCTCTGAGCTGCAAACCTGGAGACCTGGGTTTGAATCCCACAGCCCCATTTGCATACTGTATGACCCTGAGTAAGTCACTTAACTTCCTTGTGCTCCCAGGTCACACCTGTAAACAAGCTTTCAGCTTAGTGTGTCTCTCCTGATAGAAAAAACAAAGAAGGGTTCAGAGAAGAAGTGCACGGTATGCAGGGAAACCATACGTAACAAAGGTGTAGGGAATTGGATCTGTATCCATTGGAGACTAGAAGGGGGGGACATGGTTGGAAACTTTTAAATATGTGAAGGGGAACAATAAGGTGAAGGAGGGAGCTTGTTCAAAATGAAGTAGGAGCTAAAACTAGAGGGCATAGCCTAAAACTGGAAGGTGGAAGATATAGAGGCAATATGAGGCGATTCTTCATGGAGAGAGTGGTGGAGGCCTGGAATAAACTACCAGAGGAGGTGGTGGAGGCTGAACGGTGGAGGGGATTTAAGAGGGCATGGGACAGACATGTGGGATAGGGAAGTGAGGGGAGGGGAGGGCCCGTAACAGTGGAGAGGTGGGGGAGGGCAGACTGATGAGCTGTTGAGGTTCTTTTCTGCTGTCAGATTTCTGTGACTCTGTGCTATTTACAGAAAACCCGCTGACAGACACCAGCACCTGTACAGTTCCAGTTTCTACCCAAGGCACACAAAATAAACTGTGATCTAAAGTCAAACAGTTTGATACCATCAGATCTGCTCAGATGAGATAACAAGAAGAGAAGCTCATCTTACTGTGTAATGCCCTCATCTAGCAGGGCTATTCCTGAGACAAGCACACAGAGACACGGAACATGCTATGCAAATAAATGAAAATAAATACAAAACCAGATGAAAGTCTACTGAGTACAGGCAAAAAAAAAATCACACTAATTACACATCCCTAGTTGTCACATACAGCCTCATGCTAACACCCCTTCCATATATCATCAGTTTTGTGCAGAAATAAAGGGGGTCAGAATGTGGGCATCGCTATTAGGTCGAATGTATTCCAGGCGGTCAGGGTTTCTGCATGGCAGTGATTGTGGGCAATGGTAACATGGGGCTAACTGTGGTCCCCCAATGTGTGCAGGCGGGGTTGTTTACATTCATTGAGGGTGGCCCACAACAGTGCCAATAAGTGAGCGAGGGTAAGAGGGAAGAAGGGGTGGTGGTGTAGATGATCGAATAATAGTAAATGGGGATGGTATTTTGGGAAATGAGAATCACATAATACCATGATGCCAGATGATTCAAAGAGATGAATGTCAGGCTCTTCAAATACACCCACCCAGGTGATAAGGCAGTTCTTTTCCTATTTGGCTATGTGATGTAATTCTTCACCAAAATGGAGAGGCAGGAAGCACGATTGAAAAAGGAACTAGTTTATTAGCAACTGACCATAGGGTAGGGACAAAAAATGGATAATCATGCATGTAATCCCTCACCCTGCCTTTTGCAAAATGACAGGTGGCATGCTGTTGAAGCTGACAGCAGTACCTGGTGGGGACTGGGTTCGGGAGGATGAGGTTACTCGGCACAGGGGCCTAGGTTTGGCTACTCTGCACAGGGCACCCAAGTAAATCTGAACACAGGAAGCAATAACTGTAATGTCCAGAACCAGGAATGTGATTCTCAGTGTGACTTTTATTCACATCAAGCTGAACAAACAAAGCATAAGCGGACCCCACGGGCTACATTCCTGGTAATGCAGATTAGAGACAACAGAACACTTTATCACTATTTCAAGCCTCAGGCTCTGAACCCTACCAGGCACACAGCCCAGACTTGCCGCAGCTTTGGGTACACAGCCGACTTGTACACTACTTGGGTTTTCCCCACAGGTCCGGCTCCCCGCCAGCCACTTGATCTGCGGTCCATTTTGGGAAATTAACCAATTATCCTGTTGTGGCTCCCAAACCACACTAGAGCCTTCGACTCTAGAGGAATTTTCCTTCCAATCCCATGTCTGGGTACTTCCCTCATCACTGGCCAGGTGCCTGAGGCAAAGTAGAAATCCACAGAGCAAATCCGTGAGAGGTGGACCTGGTTAGTAAAGATGGGGTCTCCACCTCCAGCTCCCACAATCCATACCCGCCATTTCTCTGGAAACTAAACAATTCCTTTATTGAAAACTTGCAAATGTAGATTCCTGGGTAGGCGTATGTCACATCTCCTCTACATATCATTTTGATCCCAATTAGCACTGGACTTGAACCTACTTTTACTTGTCGGCCAAGCCTATTACTCTAGGCCTCCCACTATTTCAGTAGTTTAATCCCCACATTGTCACACAAGTCCCAGGGTGAAAAACATAGGCCCTTTCAAGAAGAGCAGACACTCACCTTCCGGTTGCAGGTGCCCCACAGGTGACTCACAAGTCTTCTTGTTCCCCAAAAACTCTGAAACAAATAGGCAGCTTCTCCATTAGTAGCAGAACCTGGGGTTGTCCCTGGAATTTGCAGGAAAACCCTTTCCTGCCCCCATCCCCAGAGGAAGTGGCACTGAGACCGAAACAGCGGTTTTACCACTTCAATTATCTTCTGTGTCTATCTTTTGGTGAGAGCGCACCTTTTACCTAAAGTAGCCCTCTGTCAGGGCTGAGGCTCCAAGAGCCTACACTGAGCTGCTGTGCTGCTTCCTCAGCAAGCTCCCAACACCAACTGACCCTACAGACTACTGTTCAAACCCCCAACATTCTATTCCAACTCCCTTGCTGTGGATTCCATTGTGGCTCATGCAGCTGCGATAGTTCTATTGGTGATGTCATCCCTCAGTCTCAGCTGAGACTGAGAACAGAGTGAGACAGTGTGAAACCCATTTAGCTGGAGTTTCACAAGCTGCCTTCCCTGCCTACCACTAGGTCTTACTGGGATTCTAGTAACCCGGGTAACAAGGGGTTACACTCGCCCTTGACCAGGAAAATGACTGTCCAGCAGTCATTATTTACCTGGCTTTAGGCCATCCCACCCCATGTGCTACCTGCAGGAGGGGTGATCAGGCCCTCCTACCATGTGCAAGCACAGGCAGGCACACATTAAGGGGCCCAGAGGCCTTTGGCTGACATATCAGCCTCTACACTATCCACTTACTATGGACACCTAGTGGCTCTGGTAGAACTGTCCAGAGCATAGCCCTAATAGCTCAGCACTGCAACCCCTACTGTAGGTCAGGGCCACAGTCTGTCTATCCCCCAGCCCTCTAGGGAAAACCTATCTCCTCTAAATTAATACCGAAAAAACAAAACAACCGGGGACCTCCCGACCTTGGGTAACCTGCAACCACACACCAAGAAAATACCACATTGTATACCATTTTACTGCCTCCTCCCTACCCCACAACCACACCCGTGGAAGGAAAGGGTTAATACAGTAACAACAACAATAACAACACCATAGTACTTTAAATCACTACACACTAAAGTATTATTGAGGAACTCCGATGAGCCTCCTCCTCTTCTTGTCTTCTCTTCTGTCTTCCAGGAACACCTGCAAGAAAAGAAAGACAACACACCTCTAATCTGCATACACAGTCAACCTAAAACCCTACCATCAAAACACTGAAGAATCCCAAAAAGATTTTTTTTTAGAAAAGGTAGAAAACAGTATTTACATTAGAAAACAACGACATTATTTACAATACACATTTGGGGGATGGATGCCCTAAAAGTCCCAACTAGTGACCACAATGCCTGAAGGCTAGTCCAATAAAGAGTCTCTCCTGGGCTGGAGCCGGTAAAGCACAGTTCTAACAGGCCAAAGTCCCAAAGGGAGAGTCTTTGAGGACAGTTCACACATTTTGGAGTCTGCTAGTGTAGGGTGTGTACTGCAATGTCATAAAGATAGAAAAGTTCGGACTTACCAGACCCTTGTAGAATGGAAAATTCTGCACCAACCTGCATCTCTGATGAAGACTCTCCCTGGCAGCATTTCTTCCGATACAGCTGGGCGGACATCTTCTAGGAACCACAGGAGGCACATCTGGGAACTGCTGGGCTGATGTCATCTCTGGAGATGGAACCTTAGAACAGGACAAAAAAGAAAACAGCTGGTCGGCGTCATCCAATTACCAGGCGATGGCTCAGGACACAGCTGGGCTGGTGTCCTCTCTGGATCTGAAGTCATCTGGTGGGCCAGTCGATGGATTCTGGAAAGGCCAGTACACTGTAGAACTGATGAATGTGGGGCACCTGAGTCCTGGATGTCCATATTGGCGGATCAATAAAGGCACTTCACAGTCTGGTGTGGCAGTATTGACTACCACTGCTCGGCTTTCCATTCTGTAGGCACGGGCACATTTGCTGGGAGGTCCTTGCACTGAGGCCAATAGTACCGGGGTCAGGAGCTTGAATTATTACCCGTCTGGGCACATAATTCACACAGTGGGAGATTTCACGTCCCTCTCCGTCCACTATTCGCACTTTGTCTATAAACAGTGTCCTGCCTCTCTTCCACTGGGTATACTTTTCGTGAAACAGTCTGTTCTTTACATGCTTGTTGGCCCCAGGATGCACACTTTCATTGCTTCATCCCAGATCCAGGATTTCCTGCTGTTCTCAATCTCCTCCCAGACTTTCCAAGGAAAGGTAGGAAAGGTCATACCATAGATCTCATTTGCCTTTCTACGAACCAGTCTCTCCTCTTTACTAGCTTTGGTCAATCTGAGACCGCTGGCCTGGCTCAGGAGTGGCCAGTCCTGTTCTGCCAGCTTCACATCCTTAAAGAAATTAGAAACGGATCCCTGACTTCTTCCTCTTGCAAAGCCAGGGCAGTGGCATCACCACTCTCTTCCATGCATTCCTCCAAGGCAAGATCTTGAGGCTGTGTACCGTTCCTTTTCACAAGGCCACATAGGTTCCCCTCGTCTTCCTCTTCACTGAGGATCTGGCCCAGGAGTGAGCAGTCGTTCTCCTCCTGAGACTATCCTCACTCATCACTAGCGGGGAGGTCGACACCTCCCACTCAAAGGCCTCCGCATCTCATCTTCACCCTAAGAGACTTGGGCTAGGCCCCCCTCCAGGGGTCTACTGATGCTTTGTCCAAACTTTCCTTCTGGGATCCAGCATCCGAAACTTCAACTTCTGGTCTGTCTCTAACTCTGCAGCTTCTAGCTTTGCCACACTCCCGAGGGCCTTCCTCCACAGGCTCTGCCTGGTGCTGTGTGCTGCAACTGCAGATTCCTGAACCTTTGTCCATGTAGAATTCAAGCGAATTTGAGGTGCTTTATACAAGCCATATTTTCCTAGGCATCCAGCACAGTGAGGAATCATGAGACGTCCCTTCAGCTCTCAAGCATATTTGACATACATGCACTGCATAAACCAGGAACCGCCACATGAGAGGCAGTTATCCTCCATAGCATCACTTTTCAATATCCCTCAGTCTATTCACTGCTGCTGTTACTGCAACCCGGGCATGATCCGGATAGCGAGCTGGTCCTGAGGCCATAACTGCAGAAACACAAACAAAGTTCACTGTAACTGAAAATCCCACTTTATTGAACACCTTCTTTAGTTTTAAAATGGCTCCTCTGCTGCTGTGTTTACTTTACTACCCACCCTGTAATGGTGGCTGACAGCACTCCTGTGCATCAACATTCAGAAATTGGGTCAAGCCACTCGCACCCAATTACACACCTACTGATAATTTTGCTCAAACTGCACAAACTTGCTCTGTTCTTGTTTTAAACACATTTACTTGATTTTCCACGGACTTTTACATGCTGGAAACATTTATTGGACTACCAGTCCTTAAAGCTTCAGGTTTTTAAGCACAGGATTGCCTGTAAACACTAGTGCTGCACTTTGGCTACAACTCACAGTTCTCTCTGGCTTCAAACTTTAAACTGAGGCTGAACATATTACTATGCACACAGTCAATGGCTTAACAGACTTGCACTTGCTGGCAGGACTTGGCCAGTCGTTACCACAAGCGACTACACTGCTGCACACATTTATATGGCATAAGGCAGAAAATCACTATTTGAGCAGTTTCCATGTTGTTACTTACTGTTATCAGTAGCAGTTTGCTGCGATGGGAAAAATGGCCTGCAGCCAGTTCTTGAGGCCTCAGAACAGAAGCAGGCGGACAGTCCTGCCGATCGTCTTTTGACCACCACACTTGCTATTCCGACGATCGATTAGCGGGTTGAGCCCGATTTTAAACAAGATAGTCTCTATTTTACAAGGTTTATAGCGATTTTAACACTCCGCAATGCTCCTCCACTAGCCAGTACCGCATTCCTCACACTCCCTCTCGATGCTGGGGCAGTCTCTGTAGAGCTGGCTGAGGCGGGACTGGTGCAGCCTGACCAATCCTGCGACGCCATGCATATGAGCCTCTTCTTCTCGCGAGGGCTCTTTTCCTCACGGCGTCGTCGAGCAGGCAAATTTAAACTGCAGAATGCAACTTTTTTTTTTCTTTCAACTGACTCCATGGCGGGAGCCCATTTCAGCCATTTAACATAGCCATTACACACCTGCAAGTCTCTCAGTTCTTTCAAAAAGCATTTCCAATGTCCAGGGCACAATTTTCCTGTTGCTACCCCTAGTCTTACACTTTTCTTTACAACAGTTCATTTAAAAGCATTTCCAACATCCAGGGCACAATTTTCCTGTTGCTACCCTAGTCTTCACACTTTTCTTCACCACAGTTCATTTTAAAAGCAGGCAAAACGCTGTAAACAATTTGATGCAGGACAAGGGCACACTCTTTGGTTTTACTGCTCCTTGGTAAACAGTTGGCATTTTAAACAGCAGCAAAGATCCACAGCACAGCAACACACTAGTAAATTGCTTCAGCTTTTGGGCTACCACTGCCAGATAGCCAAAAGCGCTAGCCCCTTAAACACCTTCCTTTCCAGAATAAAATCTAAGCGGTGCCTCCAGTTTGTAACCCCTCACCCTGCCTTTTTAGCAAAGCGACAAGTGGCATGCTGTTGAAGCTGACAGCAGTACCTGGTGGGGACTGGGTTCGGGAGGATGAGGTTACTCGGCACAGGGGGCCTAAGTTTGCTACTCTGCTACAAGGACACCAAGTAAATCCGAACACAGGAAGCAATAACTGTAATGTCCAGAACCAGGAATGGGATTCTCCAGTGTGGCTTTTATTCACATCCAAGCTGAACAAACAAAGCATAGAGCGGACCCCATGGGCTACATTCCTGGTAATGCAGATTAGAAAACAGAACACTTTATCACTATTTCCAGCCCTCAGGCTCTGAGACCCACCAGGCACACAGCCGGACTTACACGCAGCTTTGGGTACACAGCCGACTTGTACACTACTTGGGTTTTCCCATGGGCCGGCTCCCTGCCGGGGCCACTTTTGATCCGCGGTCCATTTGGGAAATGAACCAATTATCCTGTTGTGGCTCCCAAACCACACTAGAGCCTTTGACTCCTAGAGAATTTTCCTTCCAATCCCACGTCTGGGTACTTCCCTCATCACTGGCCAAGTGCCTGAGGCAAAGTAGAAATCCATAGAGCAAATCCATAGAGATGGACCTGGTCACTAAAGATAGGGGGTCTCCCACCTCCAGCTCCCACAATCCATACCCGCCATTTCTCTGGAAACTAAACAATTCCTTTACTGAAAACTTGCAAATGTAGATTCCTGGGTAGAGCGTATGTCACATCTCCTCTACATATCATTTTGATCCCAATAAGCACTGGACTTGAACCTATTTCTACTTGTTGGCTAAGCCTATTACTCTAGGCCTCCCACTATTTCAGTAGTTCAATCCCACATTGTCACAGCAAGTCCCAGGGTGAAAAACATAGGCCCTTTCAGGAAGAGCAGACACTCACCTTCCGGTTGCAGGTGCCCCACAGGTGACTCACAAGTCTTTTTGTTCCCAGAAACTCTGGAACAAATAGGCAGCGTCTCCATTAGTAGCAGAACCTGGGGGTTGTCCCTGGAATTTGCAGGAAAACCCTTTCCTGCCCCATCCCCGGAGGAGGGGCACTGAGACCTGAAAACAGCAGTCTCCACCACTTCAGTTATCTTCTGTGTCTCTCTTTTGGTGAAGACATGCACCCTTTTACCTAAAAGTAGCCCTCTGTCAGGGCTGAGGCTCCAAGAGCCTACACTGAGCTGCTGTGCTGCTTCCTCAGCAAGCTCCCAACACCAACTGACCCTACAGACTACTGTTCAAACCTCCCAACATTCTATTCCAACTCCCTTGCTGCAGATTCCATTGTGGCTCATGCATCTACGATAGTTCTATTGGTGATGTCATCCCTCAGTCTCAGCTGAGACTGAGAACAGAGTGAGACAGTGTGAACCCATTTAACTGGAGTTTCACAAGCTGCCTTCCTGCCTACACACTAGGTCTTACTGGGATTCTAGTAACCCCGGTAAACAAGGGGGTTACATACATACACAAATTACTACTTTTATCTTGTGCTTGGAGGCTTATATTTCACTATATGCAAGATTATACTTCACTATATGCAAGAGGAACAGTGGAATAATCAGCTGTAACAGCGTCTTATTTCTATTTCCTATAAGAAGGAACTCTATATCATGAGAGGTCAGACTGAATTCATCGTCTCTAACAGCTACACTGTAAGAGCATCTTCCCTATACCCAGACATTTGTTTCAACCGAGGTGCACCTCTCCTAAAACTTAGATTTCAAAATACAGCTATTATAACATCACAAGAAAAGTCTATGCAGTAGATGGTTGGCAGTTGATACCGTAAGTTTTCTCTGTCGACGAAAAGAAATGTGGAATCACTCCACTGCCTTACCAATGAAGTATGGAACCTTTGTTAGAAAACTAAGGATGCAGAGATGATTTAACAGACCATGTGTTTTCAGCCACACTCCACCTCTCTAGGGATGCTGGAAAGGAATACAAGATCTGGCCACAATCCGCTTCTGGATTGCCAAGTGAAGAGATGAAGAACTAACAGTGCTTCTGGACTGAAGATGCACTCTGGACTGATGAACACACTGGATTGGGAGAATCGGAACCTCTGGACCACTCTTGCACTCCAGGCAACCACTTTCTCTGGGCGTTGAAGTGCGTTGGTCTTCCGGTTCAAGGCTGGGCCAGTCAAGGCACTCACCAAAACAATAAATCGTCGTCAAACTGCGACCAAACTTGGAGTCCATGGCGGACGAGCAGAACACACTAACAAAAACAAACTGAGCGTCAGTCAGAGAGCTGACACTGATGGGTGACGGTACTCTGCCACAGATGTGAAAACAAAAGCGGATGGCAGACTTCTGCGAGGCTAAGCAGTACTAAGGAAACTAAAGAGGAAAATAACAAATAGGGCGATGCAATTTCGAGACAACTGCGGTGCGGCTCTTCATGGATTGGCTGTTGTCTGCTTCTGGATGCCCTGGAGGATGATTCTTGAAGGACAGATGAAGACTGACAGGGTTACACTGGGGTGAAGTGACTCTGAAGACAGTTGAAGACTGATTCAGATGGTTATCTAACACTGAAATGCTGGCACAAAGCAATACAAGACAGTTCTGACACTCGATAATGTTCGTAGGGCTGAATAATAATGCAGGAAAATGCAAACAAAGTCTCAATTCCTACTGTAGTGGTCAATAAATATAAAGTCTCAGTGTTCAGACCACAGCAAATATACAGACAATTTATTGTACTGATTCAGCCCCTAGCTCTGGTAGACCTAACTATAATGGGGTCCCTTAGCTAATCAGGTTCTCCTGTTACTGTGGAAACACTACAGTGAAGAATAGGCTCTCTGGAAGGCTATACAAAGATGTGTGACCAGGCCCCTTTAACACTGGAGGGCTTACATGGCTAGCTAGGCTCCCTATCATATCTGAAAGTCGCTTCTATCGCTGGGCCCCTATCACATCTGTGGGTCTAAATAGCAAGCTATGGGTCCTGGGCCTTGTGTTGCCCTTTAAATATCAGTGGCCTTCCCCTGAACAGGCCCTTTAAATACAGGTAGGCCTGTATTTGTGTATCTGAATTGTAGAACCTGGGTACAACTTGCCCTATTTAGATCTATGGGAGTGGTGGGCCTAAGCGTGCCCTGCTAATACTATTGGGCCTGGTGCCCTAGTACCACAGGGCCTTATTACCTTGTAGTACCACTGGGCCTGGTGCCTAATTTTCTGAGTCCTGGTGCCCTAGTACTACAGGGCCTGGTGCCCTTTGCTTTACTGGGCCTGGTGTCCTAACTACCACTTATGGGCCTGGTGCCCTCCTTAAACTGGGCCTGGTGCCCTAATTACTCGGGGCCTGGTGCCCTTTATTAAAGTGTGACTGCGCCCTATTAATGCAGCTTTACAGTGGCAGGGCCCCTTTAATTCCCTCTGACTCACTGAGCCTGCTGTCCTCTGGTCCCTTTTGACCCGCCTTGTCCGCCCTCTTAAGAATACTTAACAGGTCTCTTCAGTGGCTTTGCTGTGCTAGTCCCTCCCCATGCACGTCGCTGCACCTCACCCCCTCTTAAATAATTAATTTGGGGTCCTTGCACCCAACCTCCCCACGCAGTGCTCAGCAGCTCCTCTATGTGCCTACAGTGCACTAAACAAATAAACAAAAGCACAGGTTTTTTTTTCTGATGGGTGGACCGCTGCAAATCATGTGCTGCCACCCGACTCACCACTCCTTTCTGGGCTCTGAGGTGGATCGGGAGGCTGGAGGCATGTGGGCAGTGGGAGGGCAATTCCAGGCAGCACAGTGGACATCTGGGGAGCCTCTGAAAGAGCCAACAAGAAAACCGACGATGCGACCCTGGCTAGCCACCAACAGGAAACCAGAGAACTTAATTAATAAATAAAATAAGATAACAGGCGGGGCTCTTAGCCCAAATGGCAGAACCAGACGGCTTTTCTTTACTTTTGGTGCCTTGATAGCACCATAGACCATGATACCACTTGAGGCAGTCTTCAGCAGCTGGAGAAGGAGCAGACATGTAAGCAAGCCTGGAGGGCGGCTTCAATCCACCAGGTAAGCCTTTTCTAGTCCCCCAGACTTGCTGCATTCTCCCTCCACAGCTACCAGGATCTCACTCAAACTGAACTAATTTTCAAAACTAAACCTTCTTCTAGAATGGCTGGAGTGGAATGCTGTACATGAGCAAGCAGCACAACATTCCCATCCAGGCCATTGTTGCTTGTGCTGAATACCAAGTCTCTTTTTTACAAGCTTTTAGTGCACTGGGCACTTTACTGGGTACCTGGGGAAACTGGGGACTACTGAGGAACTGCAGGGGACCTCTCAACTTTGGCATATTGCACCAATATACTGACTGCGACCTAGCCAGGTGCGCGACGCAATTGCCTGTCACACACCTTGCTGTCAACCATTTTGCTCTATGATGAAAAACTTAAATACATTTTCTATGAACTCCGCTCATTCCCTACAACAGCCTACCAACCTTTCTAACAAAAAAAATCTGTTAAGATCCCAGAATCAACATAACTGTGAAGCGAGAGGTACAACAACAAACAACAATACAAGGTGGAAAACCTGCACCGACATGCAACAACCTCTCTCCTACAGTAGGGGCACAGTTTGTAATTGCCCTACAGAGGGATTTTGTGCCTTGGAATCACCCTCTGGTGTGCCTGTCAGGTGGGATATGCTACAAAGTAAAGTATTTAAGAGTACTTATGTGGGAAATAAATAGTGTGGGGCCTTGATGGAGAAAGTGGGAAGGATGGTGCAGTAGAGGTTCTAGGTGCAGGTCCCCTTTGGGGTATAGGGGCAACCTATTCATGGGTGTTTTTGCTGAGTGCTCGCAGACACAGTGGAAAGTTGGCCCAGTACCTTTCACTGGTTGCAGAGTCGAACAAGGTCCTGCAAGCACCGCCAACATCGTCCGCAGTGCCATGGTTCCAGAAGGCTTGGGGGCATATGGTGCTTGCCAGGAGGCTTGCTCAGGACTCAAGACAGGGCATGGTTCCCATTGCAGGCTGTCACCTGCAAACATGCTTGCAATGCCAGCTAATACCATCAAGTGGCATGAGGTCAGATGCCTTGTTTGACGAAGGATCTCAGTTGGCTTCAACAGACCTTGACTCTCAGCACGTGCCCTTACCTAAGAAGGACGGAGGAGGTCGAACCTGTTCAGGTCCTAGTCATCGTGGCAGTCAAGGGTTCTCCTGGGAGGAGAGGAAGTCCTGGGGAGGGGTACTTTATGATGGAGTGCCACCAGATGGCCCTTGGTGAACTTCTCTCTCCTAAGAGGATGTGGTACCAGCAGAAAAGGGCATATCAATGAGGACAATCAGTAAAGGAGTAGGGTAAGAGGATGATGGAGTCTGTAGTTCACCAATGCTTCAGGATGAACTCACCTACAGCTACAGGCTGGTAAGGTAGGAGGTATCTGAGAAAGCATTGACTAAGCAGTATCTAGTAAGGACTTTTGTGCACCAGTAGCTGTCTTGTCTGGGTGGCCCAAGGGGGTGGTGGTGGTCGTGGTAACATGATGTTGCATTCAATGCAGAGCTCTGGTGGATGCTTTCCCGGACTTATGTGGGGTATCAAGAGTACCTGGTCCCGGGTTACTGAGTGAATGAGAACCCATTTTGGTGGGCCTGGTACTAGTTCCTGCCACCCTGAATTTAGTGCACCTTGTAGGTGTGTTGTACAATATCTTATGCATGGGACGGGTAATGGGACCATAGGTTAAAATTATGAGAAACTATATCAGGGTTAGGAAATCAGTCACCCATAAGGTGAATGAGCATGAAGAAACCAGGGGCAGAGAGAGAGGTGTCTGGGACTCGGTACTGGCTGCTGTGCAGTTGTGGTGGGGACCTTAGATCCTGCAGCTCAGCAAAGGGTGAATTGATCTTTGTAGTTCCCTATGAAGAAGATGAATTAATTGGGGTCTATGGACCCACACATGAAATTGCTATGTACTGTATGAATTTGACCCTACTTCCATCAAGCAAAGAGAGGTGTCAACTATGTGCAACCCTGTGGTTTAAGCTGTTTTCATGCCCACCTAGGAGGGGTGTCTTGTCCCATTCATTCCAAATGAGAATTTAAAGAGATCTGGTTCTGTGGTTCTTGCAAAGGGCTCCCGGCGAATATCGTAAGCAATAAGACACAATAGGGCATTAGACAGTTCTAATGCTGCAGTTAAGAAGGACATAGTGAACTGCGAGGCCACAGGCGAGTAAATCAATCCCCAGTCATGCATTAGAACTGTCTATTGTGCACATCCCCAGAGTGGCTTATTGTGCTTATAAAATGGGCCTGTGTATTCTAAATGGGGTTTTAGTTTTAGCTGTGCATTAGACACATCTAATGCGGCTAACAATCAATCAGATTGCTTGAAATCCTTTGCCCATTTATAATAACAAATACCCGTGACAAAGGAGCACCCTTGGCCATGCCCACCCCATCAAGGGGACATCACAGGCTGGCTGGTAAACTGAGCAGTGAAGGGGATTGTACACACATATGCACCCAGACTAAACAGGCCACAGTGACAATAAATGGTTGCTTATCATGTAAATCAAACAATGTTGATTACCTCAGTGCAAAATTAATACTACGTGGGGAAACATAGCAACCACTGAAAACCAGGATGCGATAGTGGAGGACTACAGACCAGGATAAATGGTATGCTGTAGTTACACTACTTAGGGTTAGTAGGTATGTGTTAGCATATTTGTTTACCAATTTGTTTGAGTTGCATTTTTTTTTAAACTTCAAGTTTATTTTAACTTCAGATCGGTTCAGTTGATCAGTTTTACAATATATGATATATCTGTATCTGACACTACTGATCTTAAAAACACAAAGATTAATAATATATATATTCTGACCCTATCACACTGTTAAATTGTCCACTACTATATTTGAGGCTTCTGACATTTCTTCAAAACAGCAGGTCTGCTAAAATCTATCTCCATTTAGTAAATATATTAAAACCATCCAATAACATCATAAAGACAAAATAAATAAAAGTCAATAACTGAACAGTAAATGCCGCTCAAAATTACATCCATTCACAATACAACGTTAGCTTTCCTTTTACAACCACAAAATAAGTTTTATTACTTCTTATCTGAAGATTTCATGTAGGGACTTTCTCATCTTGCATATATTGATGCCATGGGGACCATACTTGGGCAAACCTCTCACTTTGCAGTCTCAGAATTCCTGTAATTAGTTCCATGACCTCCACCTGGGACATTCTAGACCGCCAGACCTGCAGGGGAGAGCGGAGATAACCACCTGGGCAGTAATGCACTTAAGCGCCCACCAGCCGCATAATTTTGTGCTAATTCTGGTAGACTGCCTCAGCCCACTGGAGCAGTGGGGAGTCCCAAGACCAAGTCTTCCCCAAGAAGGTATCTCCAGGCCCCAGAGTCTGGATATCAGGTTGTGTACTCTCCTCCAGAATGGGAGGATCAACGGGCAATCCCAAAAAATATGAGCTTGTGTTCCTGTCTCTCCACAGCCCCTCCAACATAATGCAGACCTGTGCGACCAAAATGCTTCACTGTCATGGGGATGAGGAAGTATCACCAGATAATTTTCCAGTGAAACTCTCGCCATGTAGGGGAGCTGGTCACTTGCCAGCCCCAGCTGAATCTTTGGCTCAGCTAGACTGTGGAATGGTGACTTTTAAATCCCTTTCCATTTGAGTTTAAGTTTGTCTAGGCCTGACGGAAAGTTGTGAAGTAATATTTTGTATAACTGAGATAAAGAGTGGATGTTTCCCTTGATCATTATGTTTCCATAAAAGAAGTTCTCCAAATTTGTTGTGTCTCTAGTTATTTTTGCATTCTATTTGTTGAAGATATATAATGACGACCTGTAAAAATCTGAAGTGATCCTGCTTTTGCAGATAAAATGTATTAGCCAATTGTGCAAAAGATAGAGGATTTATTTTCTACGCATTGAGCAAAAAGTAGTTAAACGCCTTGCCCATATCTTATAACCAGCGTCCGACCTAGGTGGCATAAAGAGGTTCAAACCTTATCATGGAGAGTGGTCCCAGACCCTCTGGAGTGTGTGTGATCCTCCTAAGCTTTTGCCATATTTTCAGAGTATGAGACACCACGGGTTCAGGTCCCAACACTGAGTCTTGGGTGGTATTGTGTTAGTAGGCAGAGCCCAAAGTGCCCATTCTTTCAGTGATTCTTCTTCTAAAAGATACCAGCCTGAATCTATTCTGCGTTTCACCCAAGTACATAGTTGTGTCCCTCTTGCACAGGAAATAAAAATAAAAATGTGGGTAGGCCAAACCCCTTCTTTCTCAGGGGCCTGCAGTGTATTCAGGGCTATTCTTGGCGTTTGTTGTTCCATATGAACCTCTGGGTCACTTTCTGCAAATTAACCCAAAAGTCTCTAGGATCCCCAAAGGCAAGGTCTCAAAAGAAAAAGAAGTCTAGGTAGGATGTTCATCTTTATAGTTTGAACCCTCCCATATAGTGTTAATGGTAACAACTGCCATCTGGCTAAGTCTGCCTGTATCACCTGAAAAAGCTGTAGGTAGTTGTAAAGTAAAGTCAAGTCCACTGAGATCATAATCCCCAGGTATCGTATGCAATTTTTTCCCCAGGCAAGCGGAAAGAATGCCTAAAACTCCCGAGAGGTTACTTCTCAGAATGGCGTCTCTGATTTAGAATAGTTAATTTTATAATCTGCCAACTTGACATATTCTGCTAATTCAGCCACAAGGGCGGGTACAAAGTTTCTGGCTCGAGAGAAAAATAGTCATCCATAAAGTGCGATTTTCTGAGAATGACCTTCTACTTGTGCTCCCTTTATTAGAAGGTTTGTTCTGATGGCAACTGCCAGTGGCTCCAAGGATAGCGAAGAGCAGCGGGAGAGGGCAGCCCTGTCTAGTCCCTCGGCTCAAGGGAATCTATCAGTAAGGTGGTCATTTACCTTGATTCTGGCTTCTGGTGCCCGACATAGGGTCCTGACCAGGGTTACAAACTTGTCTTCGAGCCTGAATCTCCGAAGAGTCTCTTCTAAGAATACCCAATCTTCCCTGTCAAAGGCTTTTCTGCATCCATACTAATGGCTATTTGGAATTGTTTTTTGTGTTTTGAGCTGAGATTATGTTTAGGAATCGAAGTATATTGTTTGTAGATATAGACCAGAGATGAAACCAGTCTGGTCGGTGTACCACAGGCCTGTATTCCTTCCTGTAAGCAGGCTGCCATAATTCCAGCAAAAATCTTAGAATCCACTGGAAGTAAGGAGATGAGGCGATAAGAACTGCAGTTCTCTGGGTCTTTGCCTGGTTTATGGATCACTGATATCTGTCGTCATTCCAGGATCTTGGAGCTGTCCCCTCTCGCAACAACTCATTAAATGTCTCTCTCAATGGGAGCAATATTTCCTGGAACTCTTTATAGAATTCCACCACATAACTGTCTAACCCTGGTGCCTTACCATTTTTAGCTGCTTAATTTTCTGTAGGATCTCTTCTGTGGTAACAGGGATTCCAACTTTAATCTGTACTTCTGATAGTTTAGGGAGTAGCATCCTTCTAAGTATTTAAGTGTGTTTTCTAGGTGGTTCGGTTCTCTGTCTGCTTGATAAAGGGTCTCATAAAATTTCTGAAATTGGGCAGCTATTAGATTAGGAGGCGTGATCAGGCTCTGGGCCCCAGGAGGTCGTATTTTAGGGACTGCTCTAGAAGATCTCTCTTTCGAATTTGCCAAGCTAATACTTTACCTGCCTTGTTACCTTGTTCATAGTATTTTTATTTAAAATACTGGAGCCAACCCTCCACCTGTGTGTCTAGAATACAGTTAAGTTTGTCTTTGCCTCATCCATCTCTCTTTGATTCCTGGGTCTAATGCTCTCTGGTGGTTCAGTTCTAACAGGGAGATTTGCTTTTCTAATTCAACTCTTTCCTGAACTTTAGTTCTTTTGTATCTGGCTGCATAATTAATAATAAGCCCTCTCAAATAACACTTGAGAGCATACCATCTGACCCCCACCTCCGTGTCCCCGGTGGATTGTTTTCCAGAAACTCTGTAGTGGATCCTTGTATTAGCTCCTTAAATTGACTGTGTGTTAAGAGGCTTACATTTAAGCGCCATGTTGTCTCCTTAGGACTAGGAGATAGCTCCAACATCACAGATACGGGCTTGGTCAGATAAGGTGATGTTACCAATATCTGTCTTACTCAGGTATTGTAAGCAGTTAGATAAAACTAAAAAGAAGTCAATTCTAGAATACATCCTATATTTTGGGGAAAAGTGTAATCTCTTGCTTTTGAGTTGGTAAATTGCCAGGCGTCAACTCTGTGCATAATCTAGCTAATACCTTACTTGTTCTGGTTGAGCCCTCTGCTTTGGAACCAACTCTATCTAACTTTAGGTCCATGACTGAATTATAATCCTCCCATCACCACCAGACTATGCGAGTCCGTGACCGATTCTGGAAGAATTCTATTTAGGAAAAGCGTTCTTTCATGTTCATTGTTTGGTGCGTAGAGATTTAAAAGGATGCACCGCTGGCCCTTGTATTCACCTCTAAGCCTCACATACCTCCCTCCGGGTCAGACTCTCTTGCATGACCTGTAGTGGGATGTCCTTCTTACTAATATGGCCCTCCCACTTATTAGAGTGCTGCTGAAATCGGCTGCATAAAACCTCCAACCCATCCTCTGCATGACTTTTGTGCTCCTCCCCATTTAGGTGCGTCTCCTGCAAAAGCTAATGGAAGCCTGCTGTCTTTGCAGTTCTTATAATATTCTGGCTCGTTTCACTGGACTGTTGATCCCGCTGACATTCCAAGAAACTAACCGTGAGGTCCCCATCTTAAAAGATATATAAACATTTGAGTCTTCTGAGGATGCCCATGTTCCGCCTTTGTAACTTTAACAGCTATATATAAAAATCCAAAAATTTTAACATAACTATATACATGTTCCCATAAATACAGCAAGTTAGTCATTAGTGATACTTCAGTGTATAACTATACCCTTTTCCTTCCTCCTGGAGAATCTCTGAGGAGCGAGGTAGGAGACCAGAAAACTAGTCTCCCAGCTAGAAACAGCCTACTTCAACGTGGCGTGTCCCAGCTGGGTTGTCTGATCACCGGTAAGATGGTGAAAGACAGACCCAAACCACAAAAGGAAACAAAACAAAACAAGACAGGAAGGGTACGAAGGGGAACCCAACCATGAGAAGAGCCCCTTCAGGGCCCAACAGGGCCTAGTTAGCCAGGGCCCCCTCCCCAGAAAGGAGGAAAGCAGGCTGAGGGACCGAGAAGAAGCCCAGAGAGGATGACTAAGTTGTTCCCAAAAAACATTTGAACGAGCCGCGCCATTACGCAGCTGTTGGATTTCTATTGGCCACGCCAGCGCACCCAGGTTTGAACCAGCCCGGGAGCTGAAGGCCAGCCGGGAGGGAGGACTTGAGTGTCCCAAGGACTGCTCGCTCTCTCCCGGGAGGGGAACCAGAGCTCGGCTCTTGTCTGGCCCTAGGTGGAGACTCGAGGGGTACAGCAGCCCGGCCTCCAACAGAGGGGCCACGTGCCAGACATGGGGCTTCAGCGCCTTGACGTCCTGGGAACTGGCATGCTGAAGAACATCGGAAAAAAAATGTGCAGCCTCCAGTAGATGGAGCACCAGGCCCCGACCTTCAATGCCCCTACCTGCCCGGAGACAGCGTTCCGACAAAATACAAGAATGCATCGAAATTGTAAAGAGGCTCCCACCCATTACCCGACTGGGGGAGTATAACCACGGCTCCATGGGGATGGACTGCTCCGGTCACCAGGTAGGTGAGTGAGGGCTTATAAGGCCGAGGTGTCTCCCAAAGAGGGGAGAGCTGTGAGGTCGGGGTTGAATAAAGAAAGTAAAAAAAACAATTTAAGCAGCAAAAGTCTGTGCCATCTCCAGACCACTAGCCATTGACCCGCCCCTCGGCAGCTCGAGGATCTCCCCATCCCCGAGGCATTCCTTGTATTACTTATAAGTCCACATTGTCACTAGGGGTTGCAACCGAGATGTTCAGACCACCATACCAACCCCATATTATCCTAACATCTTCTCAGGTTAGATCTACTTGACCAATTCCGTCCCATCATCACTTTCAGTTTGGCACAAGTAAGACAGCCTGTCGTGCCCTACGGCCCCTCAGGCTGTCTCCCTCCAACCGAGCAGGACTTTTAGCCATTGCCTGAAATAAAAGACGTTAGTTGTCTGCTTAAGCAGTCTTGGCTCCGAAACATACCCCAGTCATGTGGGTCAAAGAGGCATGCCAACCCAAAGGGGGGGCAAAAGCAATCCCCTGGGTTCGAGCCATCCGGCCATTCTGCGCTTAGTTTTTAAGACCAACGGCCCTCCGGGCCTCCCACACCCGTGGCGCGTCCCCTCCCCCAGGAGAGGTCAGCGGACCCCTGTGCCACCACTTCCCCTTCGTCATATGTATCCGCTAGATCCAGCCATGTGTAGTTGCTATAAAAATAGTAACTTCCCCAGCCCCTCGGACAGGAGTTGCATTTTTATGTAATTAAGTTGGTCCGTAGTTCTCCACCAATGACCCAGGATGATGACCCTACCTACATCTGTACACAATATTAAACCAGGTAATTAGCAGCACACCAGTACAGCACCAGAAAATGAATGTAAAAAGCTGGCAGCTCTGGAAGTTCTGACTTTCAGCATGAGATGCGCTCAGACTTTAATTCTGGCTGAGCCTGGAGGTATGAAATTAATTAAAACTGTTGGAGACTTAGAAGGCATAACCCGTAAGAATGGTGGGCGCAAACCAGTGCGGTTCTTATGGCAGAACAGAACAGAACCGGACCACCTCCAAATCTTCTCGACCAAACAGTACGCAGAGCGATCCGAATTCCTACCCATTTTACAATCTGTGATCTTAGTGGTTGACAGCTGCAGCTTCGCCTTATCCGTGGCGTACAAGTTCACCATAGAAACGGCGCAGGCGCAATGCGCCTTCTTCGTTCCGTCCCCTACGTCGCCGTAGGTAGCGCGGCGCTGTAAAGCACGACATGACGTCACGCTGCGTCTGTTAGCTCTGGCCAAGATGGCGCTGTGTAGACGTGTTCAGGTGTTGCTGTTGTTAGCAAGCGCCGCGGCACTAGGTTGGGGCCCGGCGGGACTCGCTTCAGCTCAGCCGCAGAATGTCCCCAGGCGTACAGGAGATGCGGATGTATCAGCTGGGAAGGGAAATCGGCTGGATCAGGGAGGAGTTGCGCAGCCGGTCCGCCGTGTGGCCAGCTGGAAACTGGCGGAGGAGGAGGCCTGCCGGGAGGACGTGCTTCGCATCTGTCCCAAGCACACCTGGAACAACAACCTGGCCGTGCTCGAGTGCCTGCAGGACATAAAGGAGGTGAGCATGTGGAAGAAAAAGGGAGAGCAGGAGGGAGAGGAACTTCCGTATACTCAAGGGTGGAAGCATGCATCTCCAGCTGCCTTCGTCCTGCAAAGCCACAGTTGCTCAACAGACCTGCTCAGGTACCTGCAGGACATCAGTGTAACCAGGGGAGGGCTACATACTGATACTCAGTGCTGCCACCCTTGAAGAGTCACACTGTTCCATGAACACCTGGAACAGCAACCTGGCCGTACTTGAGTGTAAGGAGGTGACCATGCAGAAGGGACCGCAAACATGGGGTGGGGGTGCAGACATGTGCCCGTAGCCAAGGTGGGCACCCTGCAGCTTCTGTCCATCACCTTGCAGAACTGCAGTTGCTTATAACACACCTGGATCAGCACTCTGGTTGTGCCCAAATGCCTGCAGGGCATTAAGGTCGAAACAGGAAACGAGTCAGTCCTGAACTCTTCTTGCCAACCTGGTGAAATTCAGCTCAGATTAAACTGAGGGTGGGAGAGGAGGTGACTACATGCACTTATTGGTCGGGAAGAGCAGTCTGCAGCACCAACTCTTACCCTGATGGTGTCACACTGCCAGGGAGGGGGCATGGTGGGTTGCAAGTTGTCCCCCATATGCAAAGGGAGCCTTTTGTTTGCACTCATCAGTGTGGGAATGAACTGCATCAAGAAAAAGGCTCCTTAATTTGCCTTGTTGATAGCAGGAACCACCAAAGTGTGTATGTATATGTACAATAGTAGGGTCAGTGTGTGGATGTACAGTAGCAGGATCAGTGCCAGCCGTTTATATCCAGGAAGCATGCCACTTACTATATCCATTAAGAACACATATATCTATTATCTGGGCTGGAAATAAGGAGTACAGTATTAACAATACTTTAACCAGCAGATGGCTTGAGCAATGCAGAGACTAATGTGCTTTTAAACTACAGAGGATGGATGTGCCAGTTGGATGGACTAAATACTGCAGTAATAAGACCTGAAGCAACCCACCGTTGCCAAGATACTGGTGTTGTGGTCCAAATAATTGTAAATACAACTCCACTGCCTGTAGCAACATTTGACTCCCTGAGAAGCGATTACCTACATCTTAAGAGGATTGTGCAAATGCACTTTTTTTTTAATTTAAATCTGAACAGTGCACATCTATTGGTATAGCAACAGTGCTTTGCATGGCCACACGGGCTTACCAGGGATCATTGGTATAACCTTTAAACCTGCTGGTTTTCTCATCAGTGGTGTATACCGCCAAAAAGTGTGTAACTAACTGACCTTGCTAAAGAGAAATTAGATGCAAAATGATAAAAGCACATGTGCATTATGTTTGTTTTCTGGTGGTCTCTGGCATTCTGTTCCATGTGTCTGTAATAAGGTGTGTCCCCCCATGGCCCTTAGGTGTGGCCATTCAGGCTTCTTTTATTGCTTTTGATCTGTTGAAATTTTCCCAGAATGCCTCTGTTAACTATGTGAATTAGACCCAAGACCTCCAGAGGTATAGTGGCTTTATTATCATTCAGTGACTGCACTTTACAAAGAACACTTGTCACACATCCAGACTAACAATTGATGCTTAGAAAAATCTGACGTCTGGGGAGGGATGGCAAACACTTTTCAGAAGAGTTCACTTTCACAAGTGGTTGCAGTTTGATGGTGTGACTTGATTATGATTAGAGTGCTGGGCTGTTAGTTCTAATATAAGCCTGATTTACATCATTCCTTGAAGTGTTCTGGGAAAATTCGAACAAAGCAAAATAAAAGTCTGAATAGCCACCTCCAGGGCCATAAAACTACAGAAAAGTTTAAAAAAAAAAAAAAAAAAATGGCTGCAGACGCAGGTAAAAGAACGCTTAGTGATAATCGTGAAATAAAAAAACAGTGCACAAGATGTGTTTTTAGTCTTTTTTTTATTATTATAAATTTTGCATGTAGTTTTCCTTTAACCACTATCTCTGTGCGTTGCCATGCAATATTTGTGATTGCTTTAAATATGTTTGCTTTATGTTTTTGTTCTTATCTATGTGTGTATTAAATGCTTTTATGATTGTTTTTCTTTGTGCTCTTTGTATGGTTGCTGTTTTCCGTAATTAGTCCTGGGTCACCCCTGAAAAAGGACTCTTATTCTCGGTGGGCTTACTTGGTAATGAGAATCCAGTAAATAAAAACAAATTGTGCAGCAGGCCCCAGAAGGATGTGTTGTAGAAGGTGTAATTAGTGCTTCCCTTTCTCCCCTTTTGCCGTTTGACCAACATTGTGGTTGCCAGTGAAGGCCTAAGGAAGTTGTATCTGTAGCATGTCCTTGACAAGTTGGGCCATGAAAATGGAAGGTGAATTGAAGAAATGAAAAAAAAATTGAGTTTAAAAATGCAAACCTTTTCTAGGAGTCTGGCTCCAAACCAAAGATCTGTATTATAGCCAAATATGTACGTCTAAAGATATTAGTATGTGTTATGTTGCATCTTGGCCATGTGTCCATGCAAAAAACAGATTTTAATATCTTCTGCATCACTGGTCTATCAAAGCATAATTATGTAGTTTATTTCTTTACTTAAGATTGACTAAAATTTGATCAGTCAGCCGTGATTATGCTTTCTGTGGGTTATTTGAGCACAAATCAAAACTCCTGTTCAGTATTCACAGAAGAGGGATGGACAGGGCCACAGCAGTTGCCAAGGGGTGAAGAGGTGGACAGTAGTCCATTCACAGGGGAGAGTCCTGCAGGAGATCACTAAATTGAAGGTGGGCAAGCGATGGGACCTGATTGCATACACCCAAGGATATTAAGAGAACTGCGAAGGGAGATAGCAGATTCTCTAGCAGCCATGTTCAGAGTCATTCAACACAGGGGTAGTACCTGAGGATTGGAGCAGGGCACATGTATCTCTACAAATCCGGCAGCAGGGAGGAGGCGGGAAACTATAGGCCAGTCAGCCTCACTTCAGTAGTGGGGAGGATCATGGAGACATTGCTTAAAGAAAGGATAGTGGGGCATCTAGAAGCCATGGAGCCCAGGACTAGGCAACATGAATTCACAGCAGGGACATCATGTCAGACAAATCTAGTTCATTTCTTTGACTGGGTGACAAAAGAAATGCATCGAGGTAGGGCAGTGGACATCACCTACCGTGATTTCAGCAAAACTTTGACACCGTCCCGACAGGGAGGCTGATAAACAAGCTGGGTAGGCTGGGCATGGGGACAGGGTGGTAAACTGGGTTAGAAACTGGCTAACAGACAGGAGGCAGAAGATGGTGGTAAATGGGGTGCAGTCTGGGAGGGGGGTGACCAGTGGGGTGCCTCAGGGATCGGGTCCTGGGGCCAGTCCTGTTCAGTGTCTTCATTAGTGACATTGCAGGGGGCTGGAGGAAAGGTCTGCCTGTTTGTAGGTGACACCAAGATCTGTAACAGAGTGGATACCTCAGAGGAGGTGGAGAAAATGAGGAGGGACCGAGGAAGCTTGAAAAATAGTCTGAGGACTGGCAAGTGAAGTTTAATTCAAAGATGTGCAGAATTGTACCTGGGACACAGAAACCTGGGAAAGCTACAGGATTTTTGTGTGTGTGTGTGTGTGGGGGGGGGTTGCTGACAGTCACAAAATTGGAAAGGGAGCTGGGGTGGTTATTTCAGACTACCTAAAATTTCAAAGCAGAGTACTAAGGCAGCTGGGAGGCCAGTGGCATGCTGGGGTGTGTAGGCAGTGGCTCACCAGCAGAAGGAGGGAGAAACGATGGTCAGGCCTCACACGGAGTACTGTGCAGTTCTGGAGGCAGCACCTTTGTAAGGATATTAACAGGCTGGAGATGGTACAGAGAAAGGTGACTAGAATGCAGGGGTAGTGTTAAGGATTTAGCGTGGCATGCTTCTCCGAAACAGAGTAGCACACTTCACAGAACTTGTGCCACAAAATATGTATTCCTTCAGACCATGGTTGTGCTCCTACCTACCCTACATTTATATTTATCAATTTTCTGATATTTAATCATCAGTTGTTTGATAGTAGGTCCCACAGAACCTCAGTACTAATAATTTACAGTCCCATATTACATTATATAGCATGGAGCTGATGTGGTGAAACCTTTAAATACCTTAAGGGTTTCAACAAAGTGACTCTAAGGGTCCATTCAACCATAGTGGGAACAAGACCAGTAGGGAGCACTGTCTCAAACTCTAGCGTCTTTGGGGATGCTTCAAGAGGGAAATGAGGAGACACTTTTTACTGAGAAAGTGGTGGCAAAATGGAACAAGTTGCCAGAGGAAGTTGTCTTCCTGAAGACTTTAGACAGCTTCAGGAGAAGCTGGGACAGGCTAAAAGGGAAAATTACATGGAATGGAGAAAGGTGGGGGACATCAAAGTGGAGGAAGAGATTGATTGGGGAGAGATGGATCCAGCATTAGTTACTTTTTTTGGGGGTCTGCAAACTAACTAGACCATATGTCCTTTTTCTTTTGCACGGTCATATGTATATTCTAAAGCTAGTTATACTGAATTACTTTTCTGTAGCTTACTTTTTCATCCTCTGAGTGAGGAGGAAGAGTCCAAGAAACCTAGAGAGGAGACCAAGTCTGCTTATTTGTCTCTGCTGCATCACTGTGCTTTTGTAATGTGTAAAAACTACTTTGAGGCCGCTAACGTAACAGTACCATCTGCACCTGGCCAGACTTACTATACTGCCTTTCGCTGTCACTGTCAAAGTATGGGCAAACTGGTGTCTGTGGCAGCAGACCAATCCTCAGCAGTTCTGCACCTTCAGTGGTTGAAATTTAGTCTTGCAGCTGCTAGGCAGCAAGACTGGTGGTTGGAGAAAGTACTGGTCCCAGTCTTTTCCACAAGCCCAACTAGTGCATTTCCTTTTTTCTCCAGTACAAGTCAGGAGGCCCAGCTAAAAAACAATGTTATCGGTCCAATTCAGAATCTTCCAGCATGTGGCTTATGGAGGGCCAATGCCAGTTTCAACCCCAACCTTTGATCACCCCTAGTGGATAGTTCAGTCTGGGCTCTCCAGTTCAGTCTTAACTTCCTTTGCTTCTGCCCATATGTCCACTCCTGACTAACCTAAGCAGCCACAAGCACACAGAGAGAGTTTCGAGACAACTGGTCTCTAAGCCAAAAGTCCCAAGTCAGAGAGACCGAGCATACAAGGCCTGCTGTGGTCGTTGTTTTTGAATGGCCAAGTACTGAAGCCTAGTACAACTCTCCGATGTGCTTGGCGGTGACCCTTCCCTAAATCTACAGTCTTCATCTCCTGTACCACAGCCCCAGAGGTCTAAAGAAAAAGGCCAGGCCAGGGTTAGTACTCCTGGCCTCCACTGAATAGCCTCTTCTCAAATCCGTTAATGAATGGCTATAAATATAGGTGCACTTGGCGCTTCTCCTGATGACACCCCACCACACATTCCATCCCATCCCACACAGCCAGCCACTTGTTTTGACCACATGAACAACTTTGACTTGTGCGGCAGTAGTTGTGCATGCCTGCCTCTGCAAACCTGCTACTCCAGCACAACTAATCCACTATCACAACAGAATCCATCTCTTCCAAGAGTTTTAACTGAAAAAATGTATGACTTTGGCCACCCTGTACATGCACATATTAATACTGCTTGCATCAGAAAAAACATACAAGAAAGACGCAGGGTGATTGGGTATAGCTGGTTTGAATGGCTCTGTTAGAACTAAATGAGTACAAGTCATTCTGGGGCATGTACTTAAGTCCCAGAGCCATGTACAATAATGCAAAATGGACTATGCTCTTAGTACTTTTCGGGAGCAGGACAACACTAAATTTAGATTTTAAACGTGCATCTAATGTTGGCAAGTGTGCTTCAGTATGGAGCACACCCTTATAGCTACCCATGCTAGGATGGTACAGGGCTTGCAACACAAGACTTATGAGGAGAGATTAAAGGACTTTAATATGTACGCTGGAAGAGAGGAGGAAAGAGGGACATGATAGAAACATTTAAGTACCTCAGTTGTGTAAACGAGATGCAGGGGAGACATTTCCATTACAGGAGGAGCGCAGGAATGAAGGGGGCATAACATAAAATTGAAGTTGGGAGGTTAAGAGGGGTGTGAGGAAGTTCTTTCACGGAGAGGGTGGTGGATGCATTGAATGGTCTGCCTCAGGAGGTGGTGGGAGTGAGCACTGTGGATGGATTTAAACATGCTTGATAAGGGAACCACAAGAGGTGCAGCTGCGGGTGAGTGGAAGCAGTAATCCAGTACAAGGGCTTACGGCAGACTAGATGGGCCATGCGGTCCTTATCTGCTGACAGTTTCTGTGTGTCTATGTAAGTACTTTATTTTCTGAATCTCATTACTCAGTTTTAAAATTAAAATTGAGAGAATCATTTTATGAGAGCAATAAGGCACTGCGGTTGAGTGATAATGGCACTTTTCTGGGTCTGTTAGACTTTCGACTTCACCTACCTCACTCTCATGCTGAACTCCATCATCATTCTCTGTCCACTCATTGTAACGCTTGCTCTTTGGTAAAACTCCATTGGCTAGCATTTTCTGTCAGCTTTCCTACTTTCTGTGGGGGCGGAGGCCTTCTCTTCCTATTAATCTCTCATCTCACTTTTCTCTCAATGCACTCCTATCTGCTTCTCTCTCCCTGCCCTGTACTTGCAGCTAACCATTCTCCCCAGTTCTGAATGGCACATTACCGTCCCCTGACCACCACTCCGCCCCACTGTTCCACTGTCACCATTCAGATGGTACAGTTTTGCAGATTTGTGTCACTACTTTCAGACTTCCATAGCACCTAAGTATATCAGGCAGTGGTTGTGGGGATTGGGGCCAGTATAACATTGTTCCTTGGACCTAATTATGCACTGTGTGTAAGGGGTTTGTAAGTTAGGTTTACAGCAGTGGTATCCAAATAGACGTAGTACAGCAATAAAGGATGGTGATAAGACAGTTTAGGAGAATAGTTAGGGTGATGGGCAAAAAAAATAAAGGAATTTAGCTTACAGCACTAAATTAATGAATGGGGAACACCGACTAATGTTTCCACTACTTGAACAATTTAATTATTGTCTTTAGCACAGTAAACCTTTGTACTGTGGTACATTTTGTACCTGGTCAGCTGCTGCTTCTGTGTTGGTATGCAACACTTCTCACTTTCAGCCATTGTAAATTCTTTCTAGTTTGTAAATGGTACAGTTACAGACTTGCAGGAATTACAGTGGGTGAAAGTGACAAAATACCTGCACCATGTGATTTTGGTTTACTTTATTGCACTAGTCTATGGGTATTATGCTTTGTGTGTTTTTTTTTTGTTGTTTTTGTATTGTATTTCTTACCACCTTTTACCCAAAAAAAAACAAACTTGCAAATGAGTTCTGGCTCAAAGTGCCTTTCGCAGTTTACAGATTTTTTTTAATTTATCTGTTTATAAGCCCCTCGTGCACACGAGCTGCCTGTCCTTCAGGCTGCCTAGGTCCACAGTCATTCACCCTACTAACTCCCTTTGACCACCTATCTCATATACACAGCCGTCACGGAGTAGCCTGATGTAAACCTTCACTGGGTGGGTTCCTGCTCCTCTGAGGGTAAGGCACCAGTGGGAGGAGGCACCAGCACACTATTTACTTCTTGCGGTCCGGGGCTGCTGAGGCATTCATGTCGCTCCTGGGGAGTCTTCGGGGATGCCTGGGGCGGCAGCCATCATCTGACTAGAATTCCGCGCAGTTTTCCACTTTTCTTGTTCCCCTAGTACACTGCTTCCTGTAGTGCCCCTGGTCTCCACTAGGGACCACTACGGGAGTGAGGCTTAACCCATACCCTCCCCAGGATAGGAGAGCAGTCTGTCAGGCGCTCAGTCCTGTCCTTCCTACCAACCCCAGGCGCACCAAGGCCGCTCTCGCCATTCTCGGTCGCTGCATGGAAGAGGTAAGGCTCCCAGCGCCAACCTCTACACCACCAGGCCGGCTTGTTTACAAATTTTAAATAAATGACTAACATACTTCTGTCATGTCTTCATTGCTTACATAATAAGACATTACTAAAAGGCACTGGATCCACAAAAGAACACGCATGAGTACAGGTATTCAAGGTAAGCCTGGACAAATTTGTGCTTACCAGAAGAATCACAGGTACTCTAGGTAGTAGGATTGGTGGGAAAACTCTATAAAATATGTTTAAAACCACTCTTGCTGTTTCTACTTATAAGCAGGAAGGGAGGGTGGACTTGATGGACCTGGAGTCCCTTCCACCCTTAAATCACTGTTACTATGTTCTCTCAAATCGAGGCTGGGGTAGAATTTTTTAGATGACAACAGAATATGGTGCTAGTAAACAGTCAAAAAAAAAAATTATTATTGATGAAAAAGTACATTTTGGACCAGTAACCAGTCCTGAATTGCTGTAAAGAGGTGTGCAGTGTTTGTTAGTGCTGCATTCGGGGTTGGGGGGTGATGTTGAAGATCCTGTCTATTTATTTATTTCAAAGTTCAGAAATGCTCATTTACAAAGGTTCTTCATAAGAATAACAATTTGTTTACACCATTTCAAAGACAGTATTAAAACTGATTAACGAAGGCTGAACAATATGATTCATACTAACATACTAAAATGCCAGCGGAATAGGGCCTAACGGTCCTCGAGTCTGCTCGATTTTCAGCATCCGCACTGAGGACCGATTCTGGTGTCCAACCCTTGGATTATACTGTCCCCAGTCCCAGATGTTCCACCTGTATTGGGCCTGGTCAGATTTACCCTCCCGATACCATTAGTGACATGACATAAAACAATGAGTAACATAAGTACCATTTCGCAGTACAGTGTGAACAAAGTTAACATTCAACAGGTCAAATAATACAAAGCATAACACAGGCACTAGGAGCTTTACAAAGGAAGCAGTCCATCTGGGCATTGTTAGAGGATAAGTCTGTGTGCTTTATGGCACATTGGAGCGGAGGAGAGGCACATGTGTGAGGAGACCGTGTGGTGGGTAAGGTGCTGGCATCATGTGCATGTGTAAGAGGGGACCTGGGGGCAGAAGCACCACGATCAGATGGTGCAAGGGTTGGGTATCATGTGCAGGGCAGTACCATGTACCAGAATGGCAAAAATTGCAAAGTGCAGACATAACTTCCCTCTGCGGTGGCTCCAGAGTGAGACACTTGCTTTAGAACAATTTTATTTATGTGTTATTTTGATGACTGGGTAAGTGCACTGTTGCCGAAGTGCTTTTCAGGCCTGACCTGGGTACAGAAAAGTTTACAACAAGACAGTGGAACAGGTACAGGCGCATAAGTATCATAATACAAACTGAAGTGACATGGTGCAGAAGTACGGCATTCAGATGGCACATTTAAGGGGCACTGCCAACCCTCTCTGGCCTCAAACTGTCTCTAGTTTAAAAAAAAACATTTTATGATTGCTTGCATTCTGTAATGATTGCAGATGTAGTTGGTTGCTTTGATTCCTTTTTTCTTTGTAAAAGTGAAAACAGACTGGACATCATACTGGTGTTACAACAGAAGAACATGTTTGTTTACATTCTTTGATTAACTTCCCCGTCTTTTCTGGGCTTGGGAACACCCCAACACAGTCTAGCCACTATGATGCAGTGGGAGGATAGGAAGACTATTGCATCATGAGTGGCTGCACTCTTTGGAGGTGTTTTATAATGTTCAGGAAATACTAACATACTAAAATGCCAGCAGAGGAGGCCTGTTGGTCTTTGTGTCCTTCGATGGTCAGCACCCATTCGGTGCCGATTTTGCTATCTCAAACCCCCAGTTTCTCTGTCCCCAGTCCAAGATGTTTCCCTTGTATTGGACTTTGTCAGCTTCCACTCCCCCTGTATCTGTCCGGCCCTCTAAACCCGCCCACAGTCTCCGCCTCCACCAGTCCCTTGGGCAGTGCATTCCATGGTTCTACCACCCTCTCCGTGAGTAACACTCCCCCCAGCTTCCAAACATGTCCTCTAGTTGCCAACCCCTTTTCTTTGGAGCACCTCTACTGAGCCTCCCTTTTGATCCCCTTTATATACTTGAAGACCTCAATTGTGTCCCCCATTCCTCTTCTTCTCATGTATTATAAAAGTTGATTAGAGATTTGAAACAAGGTAGATTATAATTACAGTGTTGCTTTGCATTTTAGTTTTACAAAGAAAAGCAAATAAAACAGCAAGCAGCATAAGTTCATTTTAGAGAAGGTAAGCAATCATAAAAGGCGGTTTCAGTAAGAAATATACGATGCAAAAGGGTTGACACTCTCTCCCCTCTTTTTTATTTTTTAAGTTGTCAGTGTTTTATAAGTCCTGCAAAGCGGTAGAGACATTAATGTCTTGGAAATGTACTTTCAGCTTGGTAGGAAACATGTTAGAGGAGGGACAGCTCTGATGGCAAACGGATGGTGTTCCAGATTGGCTCTGCTCTGTATTTGAGAGTTCTGGCCCATGCCTGTGTGCATGAATGGAACTTAACATGCTAACATACTCTGACCAGCAGATTAGGCCCTATGGTCTTTTGAGTCTGCTGATGGTCTGTATCTTCCCAGGGCACTGTTTGTTCTTTGCGCACCCCGCCTTTCCCTACAGCCCCCCATATCACAGCTGGGGTCTGGATGCACCTCCTCTATATACCTATCCCAGCCTTGCTTGAACCCTCCACAGGTTAGGCAGCCACCAACCCCCGGGCAAGGGTGCATTCCAGGCTTTGTGATTTGGGATTCTCGCCGAGGCTGCAGTTTTATTGGCAACTTCTATTTTAATATCCTGCTCCCCAAGTCTCTGCAGGACTGTCTCACTTTAACGTTTATAGCTTGCATGGGAAGAAGGCCTTCCATGGTGGCTCCGCCTGGTTGAGTCAACCATAAGTTGTTGCCTGTTACTCTGTTGGCGGTTGAGACTTTGTTCTGCCTGGGACCTCCATTATTTGACTGCCCCAATGCAGAATTTTCATATCAAACCATGATGTGAACTGTCGACCGATAACGTTGTTTTGATGGAAAAAATCACTTTGAAGGCAAAAATAACAAAATGTCCCCTGAAGTGCAGAGCTGAAAAGGCCACATCTCTTCAGTAGGCGTGCTCAACAGTGTCCATCAGTCATGTCCAGCCTTGATTAGCAGAAGTTGCTAATCGCCTGACTTGTGGCATTGCAGTAGAAATTTCCGAATTGCTGTAATTTATTCCCCATAACTGTAATAAAAAGTACCGAATTGTGGTAATTTATTTGTGCAGTTGACAGTGGTGTATAGGACCTCCTGCCCTGGCGGAGGAGCTGGAGGACAGTCTGGTGGCAGATGTTAGGAGACACTGCAGACTGGGCAGAGGAACAGTGGTGGTGTTGGGGACTTAAACATGCCAGGAACAGACTGGGAGACTATGACATCCTCTGTGACCAGGAGCGGAGGTTGTTGGATGTCTTTCAAGGCGCTCCTAACTCAGCAGGTGAGGGAACCGACCAGGGAGGCACGGTACTGGATGTGGTCCTGGCAGACAGTGACCAGATTGGGGGCCTGGAGGTAAGGGACCCATTATCGGGAGGACCATGCCACAGTCTGGCTCTGCCTGGACCTAGGAGGGTAGAAGGCTGCACAAAGACGGAAGTAACCGACTTCAGGGGGGCGGATTTAAGGAAATGGGAAGGATCCTTAAGGAGCACTTGGATGGGATTGGGTCAGACATGGACGCTGATAGTAGGTGGAAATCATCAGGAGAGGGGGGCAGGATGCTACCAGCATCTGTGCAAGGTAAGACGAAAATGCGTGAGGCCCAAAAACCCTGTTGGTGGACCAGGAGGTCCAGGAGGTGGTGCGGGAAAGAAAGCAGCCTATAAGCAATTCAAGTGCTCAAGGAGTGAAAGGGATCGAGGGAGTACCGAGCTGATGGCTAGAAGGGCCACTAGAGTGGTGAGGGCAGCTAAGGCAAGGAAGGAGCAGAACCTGGCCAGGGAAATTATTAGAGGAACAAGGGTTCTTTAGATACATTGGGGAAAGAGCGAAGGGTGAAGGGACAGATTAGCAGGATTAAATCAGGGAGAGATGGGCACAAGACCGGGGAGCAGGCTGAGGTACCAAATGAGTACTTCACTCAGTTTTCACCAGGGAAAATGGGGTGCTGCATCATACATGGGAGGAGACAGAGATACTGAGGAGGAGGGGGGACCCTTACCGATCGGCAGGTCTGGGGAGAGGGAGGCATCACTGGCAGGTGGGGAGGGCTAAGCAGGGAGAAAAGGTACCGGAAGTGGAAATCACAGCAGAGAGAGTGAGGAAGCCCTCAGCTCCCTTAAGACGGAGAAAGCACCGGGCCGGATAAATTACATCCCAGAGTGCGAAGGAACTTGCAGATGTCTGGCGAAACCCTGGCAGAGCTTTTCACCATCTCTCTGAGGACAGGGTGGGTGCCCCAAGACTGGAAGGTGGCGCATATAGTACCTATCCACAAGGGGATCAAGGGGGTGGCAGGGAACTACAGGCCTGTCAGCCTGACATCGGTGGTGGGCAAGGTGATGGAGGGCATTGTCAAGGAGAGGCTAGGGGGACCTGGATAAGTCAGGGTGCCTGGACGATAGACAGTATGGATTCATCCCGGGAAATCGTGTCAGACAAACCTGGTGGAGTTCTATGACTGGGTGACAAGTGCCTTGGACCTGGGTAGACCAGTGGATGTCCTCTTCTAGACTTCAGCAAAGCATTTGACTCTGTTCCTCATGTGGGCCTGTTGGATAAGCTGGGAGAAATGGGGGTGGGGAACCAGATGATCAGATGGATAGGCAATTGGCTCCAGGACCGGACCCAGAGGGTCGAGTTGGTGGGATAGTCTCATCCCCAAGGAGGGTCATTAGTGGGTCCCACAGGGATCAGTCCTTGGGCCCTTCTGTTCAACGCCTCACGATCTGACATAAGGACAGGAATCAGGAGTGAGATGAGTCTCTTTGCAGATGACTCAAACTGGGGGCGGTGGTGGATGGGAAGGAGGGAGGGTGGTCCACAGGGGACCCGGAGGCTCTGGAAAGATGGTCTAGAAAGTGGAAGCTGAGGTTCAATGTAGGGAATGCAAGGTACTCCACTTGGGGCCAGGAAACCCAGGCCAAGTGTACACCCTGGGGGAAATGCTACAAGTCTCGATGGCTGAGAGGGACCTGGGGGGTGGTGGATGTCAAGATGAACAACTCTGAGACTTGTAGGAGGCAGTAGCCAAGGCCAACAGGATGCTGGGATGCATTGCTGAGGGATCACCTCCAGAAGGAGGAAGTGATACTCCCTTTGTATGACTGCTTGGTGAGGCCGCACTTGAGTACTGCATGCAGTTTTGGAGGCCACACTTAAAGAGGGACATTAACCTCCTGGAGAGGGTCCAGAGGAGGGCAACCAAAATGATTTGGGGCTTGGGGGACAGGACCTATGAGGAGAGGCTGAAGAGCTAAATATGTACACATTGGAAGAGAGAAGGGACGGGGGACATGATAGAGGTCTTCAGGTACATGAAGAGGGTAAATAGGGGAGGAACAGTCAGGGTGCTTCAAGGAAGGAGGAAGGGGCCACTAGAGGGCATGGGTGGAAGCTGGAGGGAAGATTCAGGGAGAAAGGAGGAGGTGCTACTTCACTAAGAGGGTGGTAGAGCCATGGAATGCACTGCCTAGGGGCTGGTGGAGGCAGAGACAGTGGAGGGGTTCAAGAGGGGTGGGACAGGTACAGGGAAGGGTTCTGGAAGCAAAATCCAATGCAGCAAGAATATCCGGAACTGGGAAGGAGAAGCCAGAGAAGGCGAGGGGGACAGCAAGGTCAGCACCCAGGGTAGGGCTGACCAAACGAGCAGACATGAAAGACCGTTAGGCCTATTCTGCTGGCATTTTAGTATGTTAGTAAACGTAGAAATTGTCGGCAGATGACTGCTAGGCCCATATAGTCTGACCATAACCCCTGTGCTTGGTTATGGCTGACCCTACCTCTGCTTTAACTCTGTGGTTCCCCATGCCAGTCCCTTGCATGTTTGGAGCTTCTACCCCACATTTGCACTCTTCTGGACTGTATCTACAATTAAAAATAATCATTTAAATTGCTAATCAAACCTGGTTGGTTGCTACAAAATTATGTTAATTTAGCAAATGGGGTAGTGTTAAGGATTTAGAATGGTGTGCTCCTGTGGAACAGAGGAGCACACTTGATTAAACTTGTATCATGAAATATGTGCTCCTTTAGACCATGGGCATGCTCCCACCTGCTTTTTAGTTACAAATGATCAATTTTCTGATAGTAAATTAACAGTTTCTGATAGTACTACAGGTTTAAAAGTGCAAAATCTTGTCGTGGGGCACAGAAACCGGGGCAATGTACCAATTCGAGGGAGGTATTGACAACCACAAAACAGGAAAGGGACCTTGGGGTGATTATTTTGATGACCTGAAGGTAGCAAAGCAGTGATAAGGCAGTAGGAAAGCTAGCGGGATGTTCAGGTGCATATGGTGGGGAATCACCAATAGAGAGAGGGAGGTAGTGTTACCCCTGTAGGGTTTTAAATAAGTTGAAAAGAATCGATCAGCAGTTTTATGTGTTAATGTAGCAATCAGCTGTGAAATGTATAGCACCTGGCACAGACTGATTAGCAAAATTAAAAATAAAATGTATTTTATTCATCTTAGTCTCCTGTGCCATATACTCAGAAAAATGATCAGCAATCTACTGCTACTCGTTTCTGGAAATGGTTAGCATTACTCCTGTTTTGAGTAGCATTTTGCTACACTATACCAGCTATTTAATACCCTGCCACTGTATAGATCGTTGGTGAGGCCCCACCTCAATTACTGTATCCAGTACTGGAGGCCCCATCTCCGGAAGGACATAGATTGGGTGGAGATGGGTACATAAGAGGGCAACCAAGATGGTGCAGGGCCTGCATCAAAAAGCCATGCAAGGAAATACTTAAGGAATTAAATCTGTACTATCTAGAGGAAAGGGACATGATAGAAATGTTCAAATATTGTACCTCAAAGGTATTAATAAGGTACAGAAGGGTAGCAGTTTACAAAGAAAAAGATGCTCGAGGACAAGAGGTCATGCCATGAAGTTGGAGGAGACATGCCCCAAAATTTTATTTTGTACAGTCGTCACCTTTAATCTCTGTCTCTGTCCGGCTTTGTGTTTGTCTGTCCACCATGACACAACTCTGCTCAGGCAAACCAGACTGTCCCAACTTCTGATTTTGTTTTAATAATATTTAATAAAATTCTGTCCCATGCAGCCAGACACTGACAACCCTAATGTTCGCTGGCATGAAGTGTCCAGTGTCTGCTGCCTCAGAAAATCTGCTCTTGTCTTCGCTACGTCTAACAAACCTGCTACTTCAGGAGAACCAACACCTCCATTTTCCAACACAACAGAATCCTGCTCTTTCCAGGGAGTTGGCTGAAAAAAAATGTAACAGTGGCGCCCTGCACATACTCATCGCCATACTTCATGAAAACCTTGTGAAAGATGTGTTGATGGTCAGTATGGATGAGGCAGGGCAAGTCACTCTGGGACATGCAGATGTAGGATAGTCTCGGCACAATTATCAGTGATGCAAAGTGGACCATGCTCCTAGTGCAGTGCAGGAGCACAATGGAGCTAAATTTAGATTTAATAGTTGTGCTCTTTATATAAGCAAATGTGCACAGAGCATGGAGCATGCCCTTATAGCTACCATGTTAGCAAAGACTGCTAATTACATTTTAGAACTAATTTATGCCTTGTGCTCACTTGGTATGGCTCAGTCCCTTCCAGAAGTGCAGCTCTCTGGTTGCAGTGTGGGGTGATTGTTTCTTTTTCTGCTTAACTCCGTCTTTGTGCTCTGTGGTGGCGGGAATGCAGTGAGGGGCATGATGCTTCAGTGGAGCTCCATTAGGCATTGGGTGGTGTGTGTGTGTGTGTGTGTGTGTGTGTCGGGATTGCATGACTGAATAGTTGCTGCCAGGGATTGCCTGATTCATGGGGAGGAGGCATGGAGATAGATGCAGCACAGTATGTTGATTTGTGCTGTGGTTGAGGGTAGGTGGGCAGAATTGTAGTAGGATAAATGTTCAATAAGCCTGGAGACCTGCTGTCGGAGAAAGAAAATTTACAGGTATTTAAATTTCGTTTAGTTGGCAGAAAAGGACCACTTGCCCCACCTAGTCTGCCCATATGGTCCCTGCCTAGTCAGTCTCCCCAGACCCTAACTGGTCTCCCTGTGACTCCTTCCTCCCTGCCTGTTTACTAATATTCTCTTATGTCTGTCCCACACATTCTTGAAGCCCCCTAGTGTTTCCACCTCCACCACTTCTTCCTGTAGTCGCTCCAGGTATCTGCAACTCTCTGTGATGTAGTACGTCCTCAAATCTCTCTGAACCCCCCCACTTCATCACATGTCTCTGGTCCTGGTGCTCTTTCTTACTTGAAAAGAGACTCCCCTTCTGCACCATGTTACCCCTGTGAGGTTCTTGTAGGTGTCTGTCGTGTCCTGTCTCACTTTCTACATGGTGTACATGTTGAGATCTGTCTCTCCTCATAGAGCTTTGGTGAAGCCCTACATCCTTTCTGGGGGTGCAGTCTGTGGAAATCGCACAGTACTCCAGGTGGGATCTTACAAGCGGGCGATATAGTGGCAACACCTCCTCCTTCCTGCTGTGGCTATCTCTCCTGTGCATTCCAGCATCCCACTAGCCCCTCGCACTGCTTTGTCATACCACCCTACTTCTTTGAGGTCTTTCTGACTGTTGGTACGTATCTTCTCCCATCCACTAAGCTCCTGTGTTCCTATGCCCTAGGTCAGTTTGCTGAACACTTCATGTCCTCGTTTGTCTGCCTCCTGCCGGTTTCAGCGTGGGATTCTGTGGCTTGCATTTGAACCTGGGCCTGGCAGGTGGTTACTGCAGTGCCACAGGAGCAGCCCACTAGTTAACTTTTTTAGCTGAAGGATATTGTCAGTGTTGGTCGGGGCACTAGAAGAAGATTTGAGGTGCTGTGATCTCACGCAAAAAAGGGTTACATTGTAGCCACAGGCAAGTGCAGCATGATCACAGAAGACAAAGCAACACTTTGATCCTACTTTCCTTGCTGGCAGGTCCCCCTCCCCATGCGCACACACAAAATTCAGCAAGATCCTGTGTTGGTGTACAAAACAGTAATAATGCGATAGAACCATTTTATAGTGCATGAGTGTACCAGGAGCAGACTCGATGTAGTATGCAAGTGCTGTTGGAGTAAAAAGGATGGGGTTAGAGTTGTGCACACTGGTGACCCAGAAGGGCAGGTGGTAAAAGAGAGGGCGGAGAGGCAAGAACTGAATATAAGAAGGGGTAGCATTTCCTTATTCCCCCTTCAGGATGTTGAGAACCCTGCCGGGGAGGGGTTATGGTAGGAAGGCAGAAACTGGGGATGGGTATTAAAGTGGGTTAAAGCAGGAACGCTGAGGGAAAGGTAATGTGTAGGGCAGAGGTAAGGAAGTAGGAGGAGGAGGTCGTATTGGGGAGTGAATTTAAATTTTAGGGAAACTGGCAAAACCAGTCTGATCGATGAGGGTGGAGCGCATTTGATCTGAGAGAGTGGATGGGGGAGTTGGAATGGAGAACAGAGGATGAGAGGGAGGGGAGCCCTCAACCAGAATTTGAGGTTAGTTTGGCACAGTGAGAGATGCATTTGTGAGATAGTGGAAGGAAAGTTAGAGAGCGATAGAGTTCACAGTGGTGGGAGCAGGAAGGGGAGTCTATAGCAAAGTGGCAGAAGGAGTTGGAATGTCCAACTTGGTCAGGAAAGATTTGGGAGCAGCACCATAGACTACGTCACCATAGTCAAAGATGAGGAGTATCATCTTCTGACAGTTTCGCACTGCAGTCAGCGGGATGCAACTACGATTCCTATACAGAGCATCGAGCTTGGGGTGAGGTGCTGGTCCAGTCAAACTCCCAGATATCTGAATGAGGAGGTGTCCTCCAAGATGGTCCCATCAAGGGTGTAAGATGGGTAGGGACGGGAGCCTAGAGAGTCTCTGCCTGGTCCCAAGGTCATTGAGACTGTCGTCTTGGCGTTTAGAAAAGCTGGTGAGAAGCAAACCAGAGCTGAACTTGGCTAAAGTCATGTTGAAAGCTGATTTGCACAGCAGCAGGGTTTTACCGGAACTGTACAAAACAGTATTGTCAGCGATATGTGGATAGAAGAGGATGAGCAGGCTGGGAAGATCATTAGGAAAATGGAGAACAGTAGGGGACCAAGCACTAAGCCCTGAGGGACACCAGTGTTAATGGGGAGTGGAGGGAGATGGAATCAAGGATCCTCACCGACTGGGTCCTGCCAATGAGGTAGGATTTAAACCAGCTGGTGGCTGACAGCGCAAGGCCAGCTGAGAAGAGTGAATCAAGAAGCAGGGATGGGAAACAGTGTCAAAAGAGTTTGGCTAGATGACAAAGATGGCCAAGGTGATCAGGCCGACGCCATCCTTTGAAAGGATGGAGTCAGTAAGCCTGAGGAGGGAGGTGGTGGTTGAGTGGTTCTTCCAAAACCAGATTGGAAGGGGTGAAGGAGGAGGAATTGGAGGAAGGGTGATAGTTGAGAGAGAACTAAGTGTTCTTAAAGTTGGCAAGGGTAGGAAGGAGGGAAATGGGGCGATAGTTGCCAGGAGTGGATGTCATCACCCTTGGGGAGAGGAAGGACTACAGCATGTTTCCAGGATGAGGGTACTTGGGCAGAAATAAAGGGCAGGTTAAGGATTGGGGAGATAGGATAAGCAATTGCAGGAGCAGAAAGGTAGAGAAGTTTAGGATCAAGCTCATCTGGTGAGGAGCCTTTAGAGGAGTTGAGGGATAGGAGAGCATTAAGAGCTTGGTCAGGAGATAGTAGAAAAGGAAAATGGGGAGGGGTAGGCTTTCTATTTATTCTTCTTCAAGTGGATTTGTTAAAGGGTGACACGTTACATCTCCTGTGTGACCAGAGATTGCCTGACTCATTACTGTATAGTGTTACTGCCACCGCATCATGCATTGACAATTAAGCTGTCGAACCATAAAAAACCAAAAACTTCAGATTTCTGAATAATAGTCTCAAAACCTTTGTCTGTTTGGCTCATCAACTTTTTTCTTTCTGTTTATTCCTTTAATGTGCAGATCTTATTTAGGATATCCATGGGGAAAGAGCCCCTTCCCACCACTCCCTGTAGAGATTCCACAATTGATCAGTGTTTTATGGGGGACTGAGACAAAGGCCTTACTGAAATCCAGGTACAGTGCGCCTGCTGCCAGGCCCCTGTCCACTGCATGGACCTAGTTGAAAAATATATATTGAGTTAGTTTGACATGATCTCTCTGCCACAGACCTGTGCTGGCTGTTGTCTTGCAGTTTTTGCTTCAAGAAACTCCACCAACCTTTCTTAAGAATGGTTTCCATCAACTTGGCAATGATCGATGTCAAGCTGACTGACCTTCCGAGGTCTTGTCACATTACGCCTGTGCTCTCTGCACTGGCTCCCCATTAGAGTGGCAGATCACCTTCAAAGTCAATGTGATGATTTAAAAGGCTCTACATGGTCAGGGGCCTGGTTACCTGCAAGACCTCTACAGCCCTACCACCTTCTGGCCCTCTCTGGTCATTCAAGGAGGGCCTCCTAATGATCCCCAGGGTTTGTTTACAATCATCTGGCACCCGGGCTTTCTCAGTTGCTGCACCTAGCCTGTGGCACTCACTGCCTTGGTCACTAAGGCCCTGTCAGCAGTACACTGAAAAGCCCTCTGTAATGTTACAGTGGGTTCAAACCGGTACTGCAACAGTTTATGCTACACCTGTAACATTGAGTTAGGAAGCCAGAATCGCTGTTGAAACCACTTGGCGAGGTGGTTTCAGCAACGGTTACGAAAAATGGTTCTGTATTTGTAACATTACCAGCTGTAGTGTGGACGCTTGAGTGTGTAGCCCCAGCATTGCCTTCAGTGCATCATGAACTGCATTGTGGGATAGGGTGCCGACCATAATGGTCACATATGTCACCTACAATGTGGACCGCTGTAACGGTTCCAAACCGGTATCACGACGGTTCACTGGTAGTATGGACACACTGTGATGGTTACCATCTGTAATGGTTTGAAACCATTTCAGGGTTTTAGTGGTGTAGTGTGGACAGGGCCTTAGAGGCCCCTTGGTGGATGCCTTCAGGAGGGATCTGGAGACCTTTTATTAGTTTTTCTCCTTTAATGTGTTATATTTAGCTTTTATATTTTTGTGTACGTTTTGCTGTAATTTCTTTTTGTTAAAATATTTTATTAGGGCATTTTGTAAAATGCCTAGAGTCACAGTGAGATAGAGCGTTCTTATCAAACAGATAAACAAAACTAAGCTGAGTGGTCTTTAGTTTCATCCCTGGTTCCGCTTTATGCAGGGCACCACATCAGAGGTTTTCTTTTGTGTGGAAGACCAAATGTTTATATCTGGGCCATGGAGCTCTGCACTCGTGGTAGGAAGCACCACAACCCTCATCCCCCATGCACGTGACCAGGGCTAGAAATAATTTTTTGAGATGCCTGTCCATGGGGCAGGTGGGATGCAAATTTTACCTGTCCTCAATACTTATACCTGTCCATGCCATTTTAACATGAATTATGAAGTAACTTACAGACGGTATCTTGGAGACAAGTAAGTGTACAATAGGGTGGTGGGCCAGATTACAGTTCTTTCTTAGCCCTCCATAAGTCAGGAATATTTCTAGATTCCCTTTATTTCACTAAAATACCACTAACAGCTTAATCTGGTTCAATGTCAATTGGCGTCAATCTGTAACGAGGCTGAAAATAAGCAGAATTGTGTAGTCCTCCTTTCCCAGTCAACAAAAACTAAATAAACATTTTTCCAAAGAAGCCTTGCCTTGCTGCAATTGTCTTTTCTTATTCTTTTTGAACCCGCAGAGCCCTGAAAAGGGCTGTTTTAGTAGCACTCTAGCTGAAGACTCTCCAGACCCATCTCTTGCTGGGACTTTGCAGCCCTGCCTGCCTTTGTCTTCCTTTTCTTAATTTATTGTTTTCTTTTAATCCACTAACAGCCATGAAAAGGGCAGTTTTCAGCTGTAATCATCAAATAAATCAGTTCCTGCATCTCCTTCCCTCCTTGTATTACCTAGCACAGGCTGCCTCTCTCTTTCCAGATCTCTTCTCTCCCCCTTGTTGGATCACTGCAGCCTTGCCTGTGTTTTGTTTTATTTTCTTTTAGCTTGCCCCCCCAAGGCCTTTTTATACTCAATGCCTTGCCCTTAAACTGATGCTCACTCTGCCCGACTGCTGTTGTTACAAGTCTCAGTGTACCACGTGGTTCCAGCTATTCAAACAAGGACCTGGCAAAGATATGGTGCAAAATCCGAGAATTTTGACTGAATATTAAGTGATAGTGGTACTTGTTTTAAATGGAAACTGGCACACCAGAGCCCTGAAGAGGGTTGTTGATTAAGTTTCAGTTTAACTTTCACACAGACAGCTTAGTAACAAATCGAACTGCCGCCGATGCTCACTACATGCCGCAACTCCTCAGACTGCTCAAGGCGAAAGGAATGCGGCAGTGCGGAAGCGATAACCGTCCACTGCACATGCAGCAATGCTTTAAGCATCTGCAGTTATTACTGCCAGCCCTCTCTGTTTGAATTTTGCTTACCTTGGCAGCAGTGAAGACTGCTTAGTTAACCAACTAGCACACCATGCGATCGGGCACGAGACAGACTTCACCAACCACGTAACGTTATGATGCGCATGCCGCCTGCTTCTACCTAACCTGACTGACTGCCTCCTGGGTCCTAGTGCCCAACAAAGTTTGCATGCTAGCTCACAATATCTGCCTGTCCCATGGACAGGTAGAAAAACAGAATAGCTGGCCCTTTAAAACCGGCTGTCCGAGACTGGTGGACAGCCAGTTATTTCGAGTCCTGCATGTGACTGAGTACAGAGGGCTGGGTGCTCGATGCCTACGATGAGCTAATTCAGACATTGAGCATCGTATTGGATTTTGGTTCTGCTGCTCCTAGTAAAATCCCACACATGAATGCCCTGAGCCCGCCATGCCAGCTTGGTGGGACAAGGGTACTGTGCCACGGCTGAACAGGCCCTGTGAAGGTGCAGGCAGGACTGGGGAGACTTGGCTTGATGGCAGACAACCATTAGTGCAAGATTCATCCCATGTAATGCTGGTATCGACCCTCACCCTGGTACCATCGCAGCTCTTTGGGATTTGCACATGCTTGTCCCTCTTACATGCCTTACTTTTCTGGGCAAAGACTTGTGGGCAGAGGGGTGCCTCAGCACTGTTGGGTGGGCAGGAGTCTGTAGCATGAACAGGGGGCGCTTTTTGGCTGCACCTCCACCCTTGTGGAAAGCTGTGACCTTTTTTGGATCAGCATCTGTGCGATGGTGTCTTAGCCAGTGAGATGTTTGGAAATAAAATCTTCGCATGTGCACTGATTTGTAGTTTCAAAAAGCACATTGAATGCTTCAGTTGTTAAGTGGTTTATTGCTTAGCTACACAACTTCTTATAATTATTGCAGCTCTGTGAGTTAAGGTGGTATGTCTATGGTTGAATATATTTTCTCTGGTATATGCAGAAGACAGAGGTAAGGTTTTCTACAGAAACTGCTGAGCAGAAATAGTCAGCCCTGTAATCTGAGGCGTAAATAGTGAGACTAGTAACTGTGGCTGATCAAAGTGGTAAATGTGGTCTGTCTACCGAGACAGAATTGGTCCAACTCAAGCAAACTAGGGTTTAGTGCCACTTGCCAATGAGGCAGTATAGTCTAGTGCATGGGGTTAGGAACTAGGAGATCTAGGTTCATATCCCACCTGAGCCACTTAGTGTGACCCTGAGCAAGTCTTTTAACCTCTCAGTATTTCAGTTCATATAACTAAAATGGGTAGAAGCTGGACCCACTGAAAATCAGAGAGGGCATCTCAGTTAGGCTAGCAAGTAAATCTGTGTGTGTGTGTGTGTGTGTGTGTGTGTGTGTGTATATGTATGTGTGTATGTATGTGTGTGTGTGTGTGTATGTATGTATGTATGTATGTATGTGTGTGTGTGTATATATATATATATATATATATATATATATATATTTATATAAAGTCCTGCCTATCATGTGGTGCAAAACAAATAAGTGAGAGCTGGCCCAGTGGTGTGGAGTGCTGAGGTGCTGGGCGCCTAACCTCTACCGTGCTGGTGACCCTGGTTCAATGTGGACCGGGGTCACTGTGGGCTAGCCAGTAGGAGGAGGATCATGCATCCACAGGCGCGCTTCTCCTTCGTGGGGAAGGGGGGCAGTGTGAGCTGCTGCTGATTGCCATCCATCAGAGGTTGGGTGACATGGCAGGTGGCTGCCTCTGGCTGGTCGTAGGTGGATGCAGAGAATCAATGCGTCCAGCAAATTCGAATGGTTGCAGGATGGTATGAGGATAAGGGCTTTGGTTACGTTGGGGACTGGGGATCCACCTGGGCAGATGAACTGCTGTATAGGGATGGTCTGCATCTGTCCAGGCAGGGGACAGCAGTCTTCAGTGAAAAGTTTGGGTGCTTCCTTGGTGGGCATTTAAACTGGGGGGTTATTAGAGGGCATGTAAACAATACAGTCTAGTCCTTCAGGTTGGTAATGTCAGCACTGGAAAGGGGAGGACAAGAGTTTAACGAATACGGATAGAAAACAGGGCAAGGTAACTGGCACAATGGGAACCGAGGAGGGAGTAGTAACAGATGCAGGTCAGGAATAACTGGACAAGAGCAAAATAATGGCAGAGGGACCAGGAACAAGATTTGGAATGTAATACGCATGAATGCCCAAAGTCTGGTAAACAAACTCCCTGATCTAGTGGCTTTAATGGGGAAGCTGACATAGGGATAGCGGCCATAACAGAGATGTGGTACGCTAACAACCACTGTGGAACATGTCTATACCAGGATATGCCTTGTACAGGAGAGATAGGGAGGGAAGGACGGGGGGAGGAGTGGCACTTTACATAAAACAGACAATCGAGGTGACAGAAATCCAGGTCAGAATTGAAGAAACAGAGAAGTTGTTGGTCACCTTGAGCGGGTAATGTAATGTCTGTTAAAACAGGAGTGATCTACAGGCCACCAGCTCATGGGAAAGGGCAGACAAGTTAATGCTGGAGTCCGTATACAGCATGACTGATAAGGGGAGGTTCTTCTTATGGACTGATTTCAGCATGCCTAATTCAGACTGGTCCACCCCAACAGGGGCCTGAGCAGGACCAGGGACACAGGCCTAAGACAACTGGTACAGGAGCCCACCAGGGACAGGAATAGCCTGGATCTAGTGCTCACCAATGGAGACAGGATCATGGATCTCTAGGAAGAAGGGACTTGGGGTCCAGCGACCATCACATGTTTTTGTTCAAGTTGGACACAGGAATACAGGCAATGCATACAAAAGCTAAAATCCTAGATTTCAAGGAGCTGACTTTGCAGAGGTGGGAAGGAGGCTTAAAGTGGAGTTGGCTAAGGGGGTTCAGGAGGGGCGTGGAGGGGCAGTGGGCCCACATTAAGGAGTTCATTATCAGGGTAACCAATCAATGTGAGGGCAAAGAATAAGGGCAAGAGAAGAAGGCCACTCTGGCTGAAGGTGGTGGCAGATAAAATCAAGGCCAAGAGGCTAGCCTTTTGAAATACAAGGGAACACAAGAGGATGGGGACAGAGATGAGTACCAGAAATGTCGGAGAGAGGGGGGGCAGCGGTGAGGAGTGTTAAAGCACAGACAGAAGAAAGGCTTGCACAGTCAGTAAGCATAGGGGACAAGACATTTTTAGATACATCAGTGAGAGGAAGTCCAGAGTGGGTATAGTCACCAAAGGGACAATGGAGAAAGGGTGAAGAGGAACCTAAAGAAGGCCACAATCCTTAACAGGTAGTTTTGCTCAGCCTTTACTAGAGAGGAGCGGGCAGCACCACAACTAGAAAACAGAAGTTCGGAGGGGAAGAATTGAGCTTCACAACATTTACAGAACAGAGGGTTCTAGAGGAACTTACAAAACTAAAGGTGAACAAAGCAATAGGGCCAGACGTAGTACATCCAAGGATCCTAAAGGAACTGAGGATGGAGCTGGCAGCACCTTTGGCAGCCCCAGCGTGAAGTCGCTGAACACGGGGTGGTCCTGCAGGATTGAGAAGAGCAAATGTGGTCCCTCTTCACAAGAGTGGTAGCAAGGAGGATGAAGGAACTACAGGCCAGTGAGTCTCACCTCAATAGTGGGAAGGTCATGGAGACTCTGATTAAGGAACGTATTGTGGATCACCTGGTATCCGTTGGAATGCAGGATCCATGACAGTATGGGTTCACGGTGGGATGGTCCTGTCAAACAAATCTGATGGATTTCTTTGATTGGGTGACAAGGTGGTGGACCAGGGAGGGTGGTGGGTATTGCCTACCTTGATTTCAGCAAGGCCTTCAACACAGTTCCACATAGAAGGCTGGTAAACAAGCTGAGGAATCTGAGTGTGGGACACAGGGTGGTCAGAAATAAGTTAGTGGACAGAAGGCAGAGGGTGGTGGTAAATGGCACACAGTTGGAAGAAATGGGAGTCACCAGTGGGTGCCACAGGGTCAGTCCTGGGACCAGTCCTCTTCAGTGTCTTCATAGCAGACATGGCAGAAGGGCTAGAGGAAAGAAGTATGCCTGTTTGCAGATGTCACCAAGATCTGCAACAGACTAGATACTCCAGGGAGTAGAGAGAATGAAGAGAGACTTGGAAAAGCTGGAGAAATGGTTTGAGGTATGGCAGTTAAGATTTAACACAAAGAAGTGCAAGATCATGCACATGGGGAACAAACCCAGGAGAGCTACATGTTGGGGTGAGTTGTTGGCGGTCACCGAGAAGAGGGATTTAGGGTCATATCAGTTGACCTGAAATCTACCAGATGGACTGCAAAAGCAGTTGGGAAGGCTGGTGGGATGTTAGGATCTATAGGAAGGATACAAGTCGTGGGAGGGAGGTGGTGAACCCATTTGTAGAAACGCTGGTTAGGCCTCACCTAGTGTACTGTGTGAGTTCTGGAGGCCGTACTTAGCGTGAAGGATATTGACAGGGTAGAAGGAGGGCAACTAAGATGATGCAGGATCTGCATGACAAGGCATATGGGGATAGACTTGGGACCTCCAATATGTACACATTGGAACAGAGATTGGAGAGGGGTGGGCATGATTGAGACTTACAAATATCTTAAGGGCATACATAAGGTGGAAGGGAATAGCATCTTCCAGTATAAAAAGTACAGTAGAACTAGAGGACATGACATGAAATTGGAGGTGGTCACCTAAGTGCTAACATGAGAAAGTTTTTGTTTAGTTTTTACAGAGAGAGTGGTGGATGCGTGGAATGCCCCTGCCTCAGGAGGCGGTCGGCGAGCGTGCAGTGGGAGGGATTCGAGAGGGTATGGGATAGGCACAAGTGGATCATACATATGAGGGGAATAGTTGAGGCTGCTGACCTAGTAAAGGCAGCAGGAGTAAATTGGAAAATGGGCAGACTGGATGGGCCTTGGGTCCTTTTCTGCTGTCAAGTTCTATGTAAGACCTGGTGGGAGATGGTAGCTGATCAAGGAAGGGGTGGGGCTGAAGAACCAGCCAACACCCTGGCCAGACAGAACAGTTTTATTAGGGGGAGAAATGGCACAAAAAAGTGATCGCAAGGGTAGAAATTAAGTTTCGCAGCTAGTAGTCAACAAGGCTAGTAATTGGAAAGGTCTACTGGCCCCACCGACTTTTGACTGTCCCAGGTGGTATGCTTAATGGACTGTTACCTCTGCAGTACAAGGCAATAGGGTTAGTAAAGGAAAATGTAACTAGCTGGATACAAACTCCACCAGCATTTGGCCAGTGCAGTTGGTCCGATTTCACCCCTGTGATGGGATGCAGAGGTTGTATGTATAGTGGTGGTGGTGTCAGTCGATAGAGCAAGACTGAGATTTTACAGCTTCTGGTTGCAGTTAGTAATCTGGTAAAATGATTGCTGCTGTGCTTGGTAAATGCCCTGTTGTGAATTTGGGAGCATGTGCTTGCAATTTTATTCCTGGTACCACCTTATTTTATTTATTTATTTTTTAAACTTGATCTCCTAGTTATGGCAGCAGAGCAACCAGCTGTCTCTGCTCAGATAGAAGGGTTAAACTGTGAACTGCTGAGTTTAGATGACCCTTGGACAGCTCTGTGGCTTTTAAAACCATTACATTATCTTGATCTGAGCCCTGAAGCTCCATCTGATGCCACGCCCTTAGAAAGCTGCCATAGAACAGGAAAACAAAGTCGTTTTTTTTTTCTGCTCTGCATATCTTTGCTTGATCAGGAGGTGACATCATCTGTCAATAGTTTTTCTTTCACCTGGAGGCTGATGCTGTCAGTTGATAAATATCGTGGGGACTTTTTCCTTTTCTAATCAAGCTTTTCTCTTCTAAGCTGGTCTCCGGGCTTCCTTACTCCTGGGCGGCACCTCCTGACCCGACAGGCAGGCAGGAACCAGACCTCTGCAGCTGGGGACACCCAGCCCCCCCCAGGTTATTGCCTGCCTGCAGTGAAGCAGGTACTTTGCAGCAGAACCCTGTCACATGTGGCAGGGCTGAAGACTGTGAGTTATAAAATCTTTATTCTATAAGAAGTGTATTTTGGATTACTGGAAATCCTGTAGGATGAAATGCTTCAGCAATGGGAGCGGTATTCAACGCTCTAAGGTGGGCTCCAGTCTTAGCCTTGCAAGCTGCACAGACTGACCCCACCTCTCACTGGTTCGCTTTTTCCCCTGTGGTTGGGGCACTTATTCAAGGGGAAAACAGCAATGGAGTGCGTCCCAGGAGCCAGGCAACAACAGGGTGTGTCACAAGGAAATGTTTTGAGCACCGGAGTGCTTCCTTTGGGACGGGCAGTCATGCAGTGTCTTCCCATTGACGAATGGCTCTTTTGAAAGCTTCACGCCGTGCTAATTAGCTCACTTATTCAGGATTTCGGCCCCAGCACCAACACAGTTACCGGAGAGAAAGTTTAAGCAGCATGGTTTTCTGATAGGCGAGTGGCCTTTTGGGAAGGCTGCAGCCTCTTGTCGTCGTTGGAACTGGAGAAAATGTTTAAGCACGAGTGCTTCCAGGGGGCTGGACAGGCACTGCATGGTTTTCCAATCGAGGCGACCTTTTGGGAAGGCTGCAGCCGTTCGTCATCAGTGGAACTAGTCGGTGCTCGTTCGGAGACTATGCCAGGCCACTTGGGGTATATTCAAGCACTGGAGCGCTTCAAAGGGCAATGCAGGAACTGCATGGTTCCCATTAGGTAGTCGGCTTTTGGGGATGCAGCGCTAGTCAACAGTACATCTAGTCAGTGCTCATTCAAAAGGTGTGCCAACCGCTCATCTGTCTGCCTTGTCGACAAGTGCTGAGGGGCCAACAGTGTGGTAGAGCCATGACAGGGGAATTTAGATCAGCACCTCGCCCCTCCCCAAAAATCTCCCTCAGCAATGGCAAGCATTTATTCTGCCAGTGCCGAGAAAGAACAGTCACTTCTAAGTGGCTTTTCAACAGTATTTTGCCCTTAAAGGGCTAGCAGCAGCATAAACCACATCTCCAAAGGGAGGGTGTGCTGAATTAAAACAAAACAAAACAAAACAAAAAAAAAAAACGATCTGAAATGCCAAGGTCTCAGGACCAGCCCCTTCCTTGGCTCAGATTGGTAACCAACAGTCACACAGGTCTGAGCAGCAGCCACCAGATCGAGAGAGCAGCGCCACCGGGAGACCCAGAAGTCCACAGCCCTTCTAGCATCAGGCCTATTGGTCAGCTATTATATCAGGCCCTTGCCCTGACCCAGCATTCCTCATGGGCAACTTCCGGGGTCACCAGATGGGAGACCGCACAAGAAGGCAAAAGAAAGCTCTGCCCTAATTTGAGAGGAGCACTAGACCTCTCGTTAGTGCCGTGAGGGCGATCTCTAGGACTCCTCAGTCTTCAGTTCATTGGACTCATCATCGGACTCTGTTGAGAAGAAAGAGTTCTCTAATTCTGTCTGCTCAGAATCTTTGGCCTGGAGTGCCTCAGCCCTCTGTGTGTGTGTGTGTGTGTGTGTGTGTGTGTGTGTGTGTGTTTTATTTAAAAAAAAAAAAATTTTAGCTGGGATTCACCTCGGACCTTCCACGGAGGCTTCCACCCAGCCAAAACAGACTTCCACCTTACAGCTGCAACCAAGTCTGCCTCAGCCTTCCATATTCCCCAGCTATTGGGGACTTGCTACCGAGGAATGGCGAAGTCCAGAATGCACCTATCCGGTGGCTTGGCAGATCTCTAAGATTCTCAAGTCTGTTAAGAAGCAATCTAGAAAGTGGTTAGCCTGCCCGGCATTGACCCTCAATTCAGACCTGACCAAGAAGTTAGTCATCCGAAGGAGGAGCTTCTGTCAGAAACCCTGTGTATAAGGATGTGGATGCCTCACTCAACTGGGTCCTCCAAACATCAACAGTGTCTCAGGGTGACAACTGGAGAAAGAGTTCCCTAACCAGTCCTTTGTTTGCCTAAAATACTCTGTCTGGGTTCCCACTTTTAGTCTTTTATTTTCCTGTAAGTAATCCAGAAAGGAACAGACCTATTCCTCATCAGCTACGGTCCTTGGGGAGGCGGTCAGGTCGCCCGCTCAGAGCATGTATCCAACCTCGACTTGCTGTAGCCCCTGGCTTGGTCTGGCAAGCAATCTTCTCTACAAGAGTCAGTCGGTCAACTCACCCAGTGTAGGTAATCTCCTGTTTGGCTCGACTCTGAAGGAGATAGTGAGGGATTATGAGGAGATACCAAGGCCACATCCCATATCAAGAGGCAGAGGCCAGTCTTCATCTCAGGGCCCCAGATGCTTTTGCATTAACTAGCTTTCAATAAGGGTCAGAATACTATACTAATTCTCCGGAAAAGATCAGGCTATCCAGGCTCATAATTCTCCGAGAAAAAGATCAGGCTATCAGGCTCATCCCCAGCGAAGCAGGTTTCTAAAACTCGAGGCATGGGCCCAAACTAAGTCAGACAGAGGAGTCATAGACATTACCAATGGGCTAGTTCCCATTCTTCATCATACCAAAAGCATGATGCGATTCAGACCAGTCCTCGTTCTCGAAATCTTGAATAGTTTGGTCCACAGCATACCTTACAAGGCGGAAACCTTGTCATCAATTGGGAATCACCAAAGTTTTTTCCGGCATCCATAGATCTGCAAGATGCCTATTTTCTTTTCCACTCAGTAACATCACCCTAGCGATCCGGGTTCAGAATGGCAGAACAGTACTTCAGTTCAGCCTCTACCATTGGGGTCTTCCTCAGACCCATGGACAGAAGTAAAGGTGCTAGTAGTGGTCATAGTACACATAACGCCACACAGCTCAACCAAAGATTACAAGCAGTGGCAGAGGTGTTCTGGTACCGCTGGCACACGGTTTTCTCATCATCTGGAGAAAGACTTCCTAATTCCAAACCAGAGCTTGATCCTTCTGGGGCAGACATCATGACACAAGTTTTCTCCCTTGAAAACTAAAATTCAGATTCGGCCAAAGCTCATCAAGGAGTTTCACGTAACTCCTCAGCTGTCTGCTTATTTTCTCATATAGTTCATTGAGACAGAGTAAATCCTCCCTCTAGTGACTGTCTTGGGGACAGAGGTTATGAATGGTTGCAAGTTAGGCCTTCCTCACCAAACCCAGTGCAACCGATGAAAGCCTCGGGAGCTGGGGAGAGCTTGCCTACATCAGCTGGTGGCACCGGGCAGAGGGTCATGGTTAGAGACACACGGTAAGCATAAGCGTTCCGACATGTGAACAGTAGGCCATGACCTGAGGCACTCTGAACAGCAATTCCCCAATCAGGATAGTCTGGTTCTAACCAACAGTCTGTCAGCGCTGGCATACACCAACCATCAAGACAGCACAAGAAGCTCAAAATGCTATGGGAATCATTTTCTCACAGTGGACTGAGCACCATTGGTGATGTATATCCCAAGACAGGTAAATGTCACAGCAGACTGGCTTAAGTGGTAAGGTTGGTCAACCAGGGGAGTGGGAGCTAAAGGATAGTGCCTCCGACATCTGGACAGAACAGTGGGGCCGTCCTCAGACAGATTTTTTCGCCTGCTGGCGGAACTCCAAAGTAAAGCATTTCTGCTCCCTGGCCAAAGATGAACCAGCGGTGGCTCAGGACACCTTTTCCCCTAAACTGGGATGAGTTCAGTCTCCTGTATGCCTTTTCTCCAATACTGCTTCTGTCAAGAGTCCTTCACAAAGTGGTTTGGGACAGGACAGTCATGATTTTAGTCTGCCCTTATCTTTTTTTTCCTTTACAATTCCGATTATTATTCGTCTGTCAAGATGACCACGTCCAACATTCAAGTTCAGCCTCAACATTCTCCATCAAGGTCCGCTTGGCATCCCACTTAAATAGCTTGTCTCTAGACCTGGACATTGAGAGGAAAGACCTCAAGGAGCTAGGCTACTCAGTTCCTGTTATTGACCCAATGGGAACTCACGGCTTTCTTCTTCCTCCAAAGGGTATTATTGAATTTGGGAAAATTTTGGTTCTGGCTTCAATCAAAAACATGGAACTTTCCAATATAATCACCTGTTCCATGGCAGCTCCTTTTAGGTGAATGGTCTAAGGACTGCAACCAGCCACCTTACAGTTTCAGGCTTTTGCACTGGGGGCACTCTTGCTGCGGATCCAGGGAATCGCTGGATTCATATCCCTTGTCTGTAGGTTTCTAAAGACAGCAACATTAAGATACCTTCCATCACACCAAAGCTACAACTTAGGAGTCTTAATGTGGTTTCAGGGCTGTGGCCAAGCCCCTTTAGAGCTCATCAATGAGATATCCATCACGTGTCTCCAAATAAAGGTCACCTTTTTATCATACCTATTGCTTGACCAGGAGAATCAGCCAGCTAAAAGCATTGCTTATCCAAGAGCCATACACTGCTGTTCATCAGGCTCGAACGCTCTAGGTTATTTTCCAAAGCTATGCCTCCTTCCATTACAATCAAGGGTTTGTTCATCCTTCCTTCTGCCCACTCTGCAAAGCAATAAGGAAGGGAATTGCCTCCGCTAGACCTGGGAGGTGTGATAAAACATAGGGGCATGGAGGGTGAGGGCAGGCAGGGGGCTGAGGCCCATTCATTCTGCACCTGTTGAAAGTGTATATTAAGAGAGAGGAAGCTATTTGCAAAACTTCGTTTGTTGTTGTCAGCTACAGGCTGAAATTATGGTAACAAAAGTTCAAAAGGCACTATAGCCAGACTGATTCCGTCGGCCACTTCCATGGCCTGTGATCAGGCTGGAGTAACTTGCCTGGCCCAGGGAGAACCATTACACCAGACCTATGGCCTCTTAGTGGGCGTGCTTCAGAGAAGCATTGACACCACACTTATGCAAAGAGGCCACTTGACAATCCATGCACACATTTTCAAAATTTTATTAGCTGGGAGTGAGGCCCTCGGAGAGGCATCCTTGGCTGTAAATTGCTTCAAGTGGTGGTGGATCCCGAAGGCTCCTAACATTCTTCCCACCTGTGACATCTGGGGACGTACTGCTTTTGTATATCCCAGGAGTAAGAAGCCAGGAGACCAGCTTAGGAGGGAAATCGAAATTTAAATACCTGTAAATTTTCTTTCTCTCCGGCTGGTCTCAATTCAGATTCCTTCCCATAATATGTATGGTTGGCTGGCCTCCTGGCCATATATGCCTTAAAATTCTTTCTCTTTCCAAGTTCTTGAGTATTGCCACATTGGACTGCTTTAGGAGGAACTGGGGGTCGGGGGTGGAGGGCTGGGTGTCCCCTGCTGCAGGGATCTGGTTTCCTGTCTGTCGGTGTCGGGAGGTGCAGCCCAGGAGTAAGGAAGCCGGAGACCAGCCGTCCGAGAAAGAAAATTTACAGGTATGGCTCCTGGTTAAATTGCCCATCCTCACCCTCACAATACCTGACTTTTTCAGGTACATACTGGCTATCCACCATTTACCCAGGACCACAGAGGTGGTGGTGGTGGGAGGGAGCCTGTCTGTCAGGCATGGGAGAGGTGCTGGCATTATATCTGCACACCAGAAGATTTTTTCCCTGCTGTTTTTACTCCTGAGGGTGTCTGCATGCACTGATGAACACAGCATGCGTGTTGGCGTCTGGTGGCTATCCCTCTCTCCTCTGGGTAGTTTTTTGGGCTATGCAGGACATGCAAGCTGGAGCATGATATGAACTCCTGTCCTCGCATGTAATTGAACTGTGCTGCACTACAAACCATTTTCAAAACTGAGCCAAAACCCTTATTTCAGCAGGGTTTAATGCAGCAGTACTATATGTAAAACAAAAAAGCTGCGCTTTTCGACTGTTTATTCCCTCTGTGCTTGCCGCATGTACCTGATACTCTTTCCACCGCAGTGTACTATTAATGAGTACAGTCAAAGTTGCTTATAACGGGAGGGTAAATGGCAAATGGAAAGTGCCCGTAATATCAGAGAGCGGTATAAGTGGAGTGGACTGTAATTTGCTCCGTTATCCTTTGTTTGTTCACATTTCTGCAACCCCTCCATTGACTAAATAGCGGTCGCTATGTGTTCTGTGGATGCTGCAGCGGCTGTAAAGGTTCACTTCCTGGTTGGTAGTACTGCTGTTTTAAACTCTGTTGTAAAACGCAGTGTAAAACATATTTAATGTGTTTGGCATTCTTATAACACTACAGACTGATTAACGTTATAAGAATGCCAGTGTGGACAGAGCCTTGTAGTATCTCGTATTTAGTTTTTATTAAATGGATAGATTTCAGTTGGAAATTTGAGAGTTATCACTTCTGTGTGCTATAACACTGATTTAAAGTCTTTTATATATTGTTCCAGTGGGGATCAGCTGGCAGCAGTTGGGTGTTTCCCTTGGTCTATCAGTTCATTGAGCAAATCTTACAGTGCTGTAAGCCAGTCAAATTATGTGAGTGAATAATTATGTCATGCAGACTGGCGGAGGACATGGGACTTCTGTTTGATGGTCGAATCACTGCTACAGTTCTGAGCTAGGCTTTTTAAGCTGGTAGGGTTCCATGCTCTCCATTGGCTATGTACTCTGAAAGGAGTTAAGTGATTTGACTCATTTAACTGAGTTCGGTCAGGTAGAGGACAAGTATTGCCCTTGAATAATTTGGGGCATTTTCCTTTTCCTGAACCTGTGAGCAAAAATCTTAACATTTTCTTTCAGAAGCAGCAGTATTTGTTTGGGGGTGTCATTGTGGTTTATTACACACTTACATACTAAAAATGCCATACGTAGAGGCTAACTGTATTTACGTGTCTATAGTTTGACAGCCCCCAATGTGAGAGCTGACCTTGCTGCCCCACCTCGGTTCCATTCCCAGTCCGAGATATTCCTCTTGTATTGGACTTTGCCAGCACAACCATACCCCTGTACCTGTCCCAACCCCTCTCGAACCCCTCCACAGTCTCTGTCTCCACTAGTCCTTTGGCAGCACACTCCATGGTTCCACCACCCTCTCAGTGAAGTAGCACCTCCTCCTTCCTCCTGAGTCTTCCCCTCTAGCTTCCACCTGTTCCCTCTAGTTACTCCCTTTCCTTTGGAGCACCCTAACTGAGCTCTGCTATTTAGCCCTTCATGTACTTGAGGACCTCTGTCCTGTCCTCTTTCCTCCAACGTGTACATATTGAGCTCCTCAAGCCTCTCACCATAGGTCCTTTCCCCAATCCCCAGATCATTTTGGTTGCCCTCCTGTGGACCCTTTCCATGAGTGCAGTGTCCCTTTTAAGTGCGGCCTCAAAACTGCACACAGTACTCGAGGTCCAGCCTAACCAAGCAGTTGTACAAATGGATTATCACGCCCTCCTCCTGGAGGTAATCCCTTGGCAATGCATTTCAGCATCCTGTTGGCTTTGGCCGCTGCCCTTCTACAAGTCTCAAGAGTTGTTCATTTTGACATCCTCCTCCACCACCACCCCCAGGTCCCTCTCAGCCATTGAGACTTGAGAATTACCCCAGTATACACTTGGCCCAGATTTCTGGTGCCCAGGTGCAGAAACCCTACATTTCCTTCATTAAACTTCAGACTCCACTTCCTTGACCACCTCTCCGAGCATTTCGGTCCTTCTGCAGGGTAATCCTCCCTTCTCCCCATCCACTACTGCTCCCAACTTCGAGTCATCCGCAAAGAGACTCATTTCACTCTTGATGCCTCTTTCTTATGTCAGAGACATGGGCATTAAACAGGAGGGGCCCTAGGACCGATCCCTGAGGGACTTCCACTGATGACCCTCCTTGAGATGAGACTAACTCCAAACACCACCCTCTGGGTATGCTCAGAAAGCCAATTTCCTATCCATCTGATCATCTGTTTCTCACCCCATTTCCCCCAGCTTATCCAACAGGCCCCCATGAGGAACTGAGTCAAATGCCTTGCTGAAGTCAAGAAAGAGGACATCCACCAGCCTAGCCTGCCCAGGGCACTTGTCACCCAGTCGCAGAACTCCACAAAGTTTGTCTGACACTATTTTCCTGGACACCAACTTCCAGTACCCCCTAGCCTCGCCTTTGATAATACCCTCCGCCACCTTGCCCACCACCGATGCCAGACTGACGGGCCTGTAGTTGCCCGCCTCTTCGCTATCCTCCCTTGTGGATAGGCATGATATGTGCCACCCTCCAGTCCTGGGGCACCCATCCCATCGTGAGAGAGATGTTTAAAAGCTCAGTCAGGGTCTCTGCCAGGACATCCACCAGTTCCCTCAGTACCCTGTGCAGTGATGGGTCAGGTAGCACCCTACTCCCGTCCACGCCAGTTCTGGGTCCCTCCCATTAGAGTCCGGCTCCGCCCACTGTCTTTCCGCTGATCCAGTATCACTGGACAGGTGGGTCCTGGAAGTGGTCGGTCGGGGACTGCCTCTAGAGTTAGAGTAGTGCCCTCCTTGCTCTAGCCTGGCCTCCGGGAGAAAGTGATCTCAGCCTGTTCTTCGGGACGACATTTGCTCAGCTCCTCCGAAGGAGGTGGTAGCTCCAGTGCCGGATCCTCCAACAGACCCAGGCTTCGTGTCCAGGTACTTCCCTGGTGCCCAAGCGGATGGGGGGTTGGTGCCCCATCCTAGATCTCCACCACCTGAATCAATATCTCAGGTCTTGCACCTTCTGGATGGTAACTCTGAAACCAGATCATACCATCTCTGGAGCGAAACATGTGGTTCAAACAACATGAAGTCTTGCTGTATTCTGACTATTGCAGTTGGCTCCAGCCTTTAAACTGCCCCGGAGAACAAAGGGTTAACTTTTCTATGCTGGCATAGAATGCTGAGCTCGATTGAAGTCTCTGTCTGTTTCCCTTGAATCTAAACCATCAGATTCTTTATTCCACCTCACTGAACAGTCGCTGGAGATTTCTCCTGCAGCTCGGTTCGAAGTCGGTTAAAGTGTCGGTTTAAACCTAAATTTATTCCGTATTGTCGTTCAGTCTCTGTCTGCGTACCATGAGTACTAGATAGGTTTTGTTCTGATTTTCTGTGTGGAAATTGTAAAGTGTTAGATCGGTTCGGCTAGGCGATCATTTGTAGTCAATTCTTGTGTTTTACTTTGGTATACGGTTACGGTCCCTTATTGGTTCTAAAAAAAAAAACCCGATGTTTTGAACGTTTTTCCCAATACTCGTGACACGGTTAGAACCGGCGAGTCTTTTGCCTGGTGGTTGCCATAAAAGGGTAAGTTGATTAGGTTGGCTATGTCTGAGAAACCTAAGAAAAAAACGGGCCCATTGGGTTTCAGCACTGCAGTGAGTGTGGGGGGTCTTTGCTAAGGCCGATCCCACACCACCTGTGTTCATTGTCTGGGGTTTGAACACCTTGATACAGACTGCCAAAATGTAAAATTTTCCTAAATCTACCTTGAAAAGAGATTAGGTAGACTGAGGGAAAAGGAGGCCGAGAAGTCCACTGACCTGAATGGCCAGCCCGGTTCGATTCTGGCCGAGACCAGAAGGAGTGCCCTCTGACCAGGGCGAGCATTTTTTCGGCAAGAGGAGAGCCAATCCTGAGGGATCGGTTCTAAAAAGGAAACATAAAGAGAATTTGACCGGTTCGGATCCAAAGTTTATGTTCCAACTGCCGAGGAAATAGCCAAAACTATTTGTATTGTGGAATCGTCACTGTTCCGACCGATCCGAACCTTTGGCAGCAGGGTTGGTTGGTCTGGCAGTCCCTGGTTCAAGATTATACCTATAAGACTTTTATGAACTGGAGTTTGAGGAGGAAGGGGAGTTTGAAGATGATGATGGTGAAAGTCTGGATGTGCCTATGGAACGGACATCTCCCCAGACAGACCTTCTGGTGTATCCCTCCTAGGCTTTCTGGTCCCCTTCCACTTTCTGTTTTACAGAAGGTGGCTGAAAACCTTCAAGCTTCCATGGAGGAGGCAAATGGAGGATCAAGAGGAGCCTGATTATGTGGAAATGATGGACATCCCAGAGTCCAGGAGACTGTCTATTCCCCTGTACAAATCCTTTGGGAAGCAGACACACAAATTCCTAAAGTCTCCTAATTCTGTACCTCCTGTTGACAGAAGGATGGACGAGGCATACACATCACCCAGATACAGAGTTTTTATACCAGCAATGCAGCCATGTTGGGGTAGTGCAGGCTGCTGCCTGTGACAAGGCAAACATTCCTGGCTTCACACCCCAAAACAGAGACTCCAGGAAGATTGATGCCATGGCAAAAACAGTACATGGCATCTTCCTTGGTACTCAGGCAGGCGCACTATATGAGCCATACAGCCAGGTACCAGAAGTCTCAGGTGGGACACTGTACTGGCACTGGCTAAACCGCTCCCCAGCTGGCCAGGGAGCAGGAGGAGGTGGCTGCTGATGGGATTGAGGCATCAAAGGTACAATTTCATGCTGCTGTGGACTCCAGTGATGTGTCATCAAGAGTCATGGCTACATCTGTGGCTCTTCGGAGGATGGCTTGGCTCAGATGTACTAGCCTCCTCACAGGATACCCAGGCTAAGGCCATGGATTTTCCTGTAGTGGGTAATTCTCTGTTTGGGGAGCAGAGAAATACATGAAAAGATGAGTACAGGACCACTTTAGGAGTGCTCAGGCCAAAGGAAGGCAAGCAACCTCTCAGAGGCAATCTAGGGGCAGGGGCAGGCCTTACCAAGCACAGGCCTCTTCTCCCTTTCACAGAGGGGGTTCTTAGAGGGATTGGCAGAAGGGAATGAGCAGGGCTGCATCCACCCCTCAGCCTAAGGCTCCTGCCACAGACACCCTTATGGGTCTGCCCGGTCAACTCTCCTATTCCTGTAGGGTTAGGCTGGCTTACTTTGTCCAGGACTGGATGTCTATCGATCAGTCAAGTGGGTCCTGGAAGTAGTAAGCCAGGGACTGGATCTCAGCTTAAAAAATTCCAAAGATGAGAATCCGATCTTTTCCACCTGCAGGTCTCTCCAGAGACCCTTGCCGTGGGAGGCAGAAGGTTCATCTCTTCTGGCTCTAAGAGCCATAGAGAGCTCCTACCCTACATTGGGGAAAAGGTCTGTACTCCAGATACTTCCTTACGGGAATGGCGATCCATCCTAGATCTAAGATACCTGAACAAACATCTTCTAAAACCAAAGTTCAAGATAGTAACTCTGGGAATAATTCTTCCTCTCAAGGCCAGGGACTAGCTAGTCTCACTGGACCTCAAAGATGCCTACTTTCATTCCCATCAGGTGCTCCCACAGAAAGTACCTCAGATTCAAGTTGCCCTCAGGCCATTATCAGTTCAAAGCAATGCCCTTTGGCATAACATCAGCTGCAAGGGTCTTCACAAAGTGCCTGGCAGTAGTTGTTGCCTTTCTAAGAAGGCAAAAGATTGCCATTTTTCCATATCTGGCCATTTGGCTCCTATTAGGTCAGTCTCCAGACCAAGTCAAGTCAGACCTGCAAGCGACTCAGAAAGTGCTCATTTCTCTGGGTTTCCTTCTCAAACTTCCCATATCAGTTCTCGAACCAGTTCAGCTCCTTACTTTTTAGGGGCAGAGCTGGATACTGTCAAAGCAAGAGCCTTTCTTCCCTGGAAAGGACGAGTTCTTATAGATCTGGCTGCCCTTCAGCCTTCAGGTGTCCCACCAGCAAGGCACTTCTTCCAGCTCTTGGGCCACATGGCAGCTTCCACAGCAGTGGTCCAAGGGCAAGATTTCAGATAAGGGACATTCAGTTCCATCCGAGGGCCTTTTGGTCCCAGAGGAAGGACCTCTTACCAAACTGATTCCAGTTATCAACACTGATCCAAGCTCTTCAATGGTGGCAGGATCAGGACAATTTAAGGCAAGGAGTCCCTTTGTCACTCAGTCTCATTTGGTGGTCCTTACCACAGATGCTTCTCTCTTGGGGTGGGGAGCTCATCTGGGGATCTCGCATCCCAAGGACTGTGGTCTCCCAAGGAGTCCCTCCTTCATATCAGTCTCCTGGAACTCAGGGCAGTGTTTCATGCACTGTAAGCTTTTTCCCAGTTGGTGCAGAACAAGGTGGTTCAGGTCAGGACAGACACCTCCACCACTTGGTACATCAACAAACAAGGAGGCACTCTGTCCATGGCCTTATGCATGGAAGCCATGAAATTGTGGTTCCTGGCTTATCGCTGCAGACCTCTCTGACAGCAGTCCACCTTCCAGGAAAAGACAATGTGCTAGCAGATGCACTGAGTAGGATTTCCCAGGGCTATCACGAATGGTCCCCGGACCCCTGGTTTTGAGAATGTTTGTTTTTTCAAGGTGGGGCACCCAGAGATAGATCTCTTTGCAGCCTCAGAAAATCACCAACTTCCTCTATTTTGTTGCAGACCACCAGTCTTAGGTTCAGTCCTTCTGGATGCTCTGATTTTAAACTGGGAGGGGAAATTTCTGATGCCTTCCTCCTTTCCTCTCCTGTTCAGAGTCCTAGTCAAGATAAGGTCACAACCTTGCAAAGTGATCCTGATTGCTCCGACTGGGCCAGACAACCTTGGTACCCCCTGCTGTCTGTAACAGTCCATCTTCCCTGTCTCTTCCCAGGAATTACAACCTGTTAACCTCCTCTCGGGAGGATTTGGTACCCCAATCTTCGGTCGCTAAATCTCAAGACATGGCTCTTGAAGAGCTAGAGTATGCAGATTTGCATCTGTCTCATGGGGTTCTGATATTCTCAAAGCCTCCTCAAAGCCTGCCACCAGAAAGACTTATAACTCCAAATGGAAGAGATTCAGCATTTGGTACTCCAAGAAGCTATATATCCCCAGACACTGCTGAATTGCCTACAGTTCTGGATTATTTGGTCCATCTTAATGGTCTAGGCCTTAGACCAGCTACTCTTAAGGTACACTTGTCAGCTGTTTCTGCTTTTCTGTCGGAAAACATTCCTCACTGTCATCTCACCCTGTATTCTGCACATTTTTCAAAGGATTGCTTCATACCAATCCTCCCTTTAGGGATCCTGCCCCTGCCTGGGACCTGAATATTTGCATTGCCCAACTTATGCAACCTCCTTTTGAGCCTATGTCCTCAGCAGAGCTTAAGTACTTGACTTGGAAAACTGTGTTTTGGTAGCCATCACCTCTGCCAGACGTATCAGTGTTGCAAGCCCTGTCAGTGGAACCTGATTTTATCTCTTCATAGAGATAAATGGTCCTTAGAACCAATAGGAGGTTCTTACCAAAGTGGTTTCAGACTTCCACTTAAATCAGTCCATGTCTCTGTCTTCTTCACTGATCATTCTTCCTCAGGGAGAGAAGGCTACACAGTTTGATGTTAAGAGAGCCCTTGGCTACTACATAGAGCGTACTAAAGGGTCACAGGTTAGAATCCTCCAGTTATTCCTCACTTATGGGGAAGTGGGAAAGGCAAACCTGCCACCAAGAGAACAATTGCCAGGTGGATTGTGTCTTGTATACAATCCTGCTATGAGAAACTAGAAAGATCCCACCCTTAGGCCTGAGGACTCGCTTTCTACAAGAGGTACTAGCTGCTTCCCTGGCTGCTGCCAGGGATATCCGCCTCTAGAATTTTGTCAAGCAGCCATCTGAAAATAGTCCATACCTTTACCAAGCATTACCTCTGGATATCCAGGCTAGGAGTGATGCTCGGTTTAGACAGCAGTACTTCAGAGCCTATTCCCAAGGTAGATTCTGTCCCTCTTCCATGGAAGTACTGCTAGTAGTTGCAATAGTCAGACTACAGCAAGACTTCTATTTTTTGAAGAAAATTACTCACCTCAGTAATTGTTTCTTCTAATGGAGTCTTGCTGTATTCTGATCTCCCTCAATGCCTCCTCTCAGAACCTGTTTTTGGGAAGTATGTGGGCAGGTGCAGTGTTGCTCCATGGAGGTGCCTATTACCCTCCCTTTATTTGTTTGGGTGCTTTTTCTTATTGCTGTTGCCCTTTATGGGGTTGGTTTTGGTTTTGGGTTTTCCTGACTTGAGTCATTTTGGGAATCCAAAACTCCTTGTTGCCAGTTAGCTAATAAATTTTTACAATTTCCACATTGGAGGGTTAGTGAGTTGTTGCTCGAAGAATCTGACTTTTAGATTCAAAGGGAAACAGACAGAGACTTCAACCGAGCTCGAGCTCAGCATTCTATGCCATGCGTGAAAAGTTAACCCTTTGCTTCTGGGGCAGTTTAAAGGCTGGAGCTAACTGCAATAGTCACAATACAGCAAGACTCCATTAGAAGAAACATAATTACTGAGGTGAGTAATTTTTTTTCTGTTCACTGGATCTACAGGACGCGTTCTTTCACATGCCAGTCCGTCCGTCCCACCAGCTGGTTCCTCCGCTTCAGGGTCGAAGGTACCCTGTATGAGTTCCGAGCCATGCTGTTCGCCCGCCGCTGGCCCTCGGGTCTTCACCAAATGCATTGCAGTGGTGGCAGCCCATCTATGGTGTCAAGGGGTTCGTGACAGACCCCTACCTCGACGATTGGCTCCTGGCAGGTTCCTCCCCTGCAGGAGGTGGAAGGTCCAGGGTCTGGCCCTCTGAACCTGTTTCCAATTAGGCCTCCTGATCAATGAGGCCAAGTCGGAACTCGTGCCCTCTCAGGTGGGCTTTATCGGGACAGAGCTAGACTCTAGTCAAGCGAGCTCGGCTTCCAGTGGACAGGGCGGAGGTTCTTCCTCCTTTGCCCAGTCATTTCTGGTTGGGAGCTTGCGCCTGCCGGGACTTCCTACTCCTTCTGGGTTACATGGTGGCGTGCACCTCAGTGGTCCGTTGGGCCAAGTTGCAAATACGTTCCCTCTAGTGGTAGCAGGCCGCTCAGTGGACTCGGCGTCAGGGTCTTTTCTACCAGCTGGTCACTGTCACCCAGAAGATGTGGGACGCTGTCCAATGGTGGCCCGTCCCAAGTCATCTGCAGGAAGGGATCCCGTTGTTCGTCCCGAGCAGATGGTCGCCCTCACGACCGATCGCCTCTCATGGGCTGGGAGCCCACATGGAGGACCACAGAGCCCATGGTTTCTGGACCCCGAGGATCCTGTTGCCACATCAACCTGTTGGAGCTCAGAGCAGTCAGACTGGCACTGTTGGCTTTCGCTCCTCAGCTCCAGGGTCAAGTGGTTCAAGTCCAGATGGACAATACCATGACCGTATACTACCTCAACAAACAGGGCGCACGCACTCCCATCTGCTATGCAAGGAGGCGCCCGGATCTGGACCTTCGTCAGCCGGTTGGAGGCAGATCTCCTTGCCATCCATGTAGCAGGAGTCTCAAACTAACTGGCAGATACTCTCAGCCCAGATAGGCCAGACATCCCACGAGTGGTCTTTTCCATCCAGAGGTAGCTTACAATCTGTTCTCCCATTGGGGCAAATCGTGGTGGACCTTTTGCCTCCAGGAGAACACCAAGCTGAGGCTGTACCATGCCCGCCCCTCAGCAGGGCTCGCTGCAGGGGGATGCCTTTTCGAGGCTGTGGACTCCAGGTCTCCTCTCCGCCTTCCTCCATTTCCCTTGATCCACAAGGTGTTACTCAAGGTGAGGAAGGAAAAGGCTAAAGTGAACCTGGTAGCCCCAGATTGGCCCCGCTAGTTCTGGTATCCAGATCCCCTCAGCCTCTGCTGCAGGGCCCTGAGCAGCTTTGTATACGCCTGGACCTGATATCATTGAATCAGGGAAGGTTCTTAATCTGGACCTTCAATCCCTGCACCTCACAGCCTGGTACCTGAGCGGCTAGAGTTCCAGGCTCTGGTCTTTCTGAGGATGTCTACACCGTGGTGGAGGCATCTTGTAAGGAATCGACCAGGAAATGTTACGTCTTCAAATGGAAAAGGTTTTCCATTTGGTGTCAGGTAAGAGTCTGGACCCTCTATCCTGCTCTGTGGCTAACATTTTAGACTACCTTTGGTCTCTCTCAAAGGGGGTCTTCGGTCATCGACCCTTAGGGTGCACCTGGCAGCCATCTCTGCTACTGGGTGCCCGGCCCAGTCAGTCGACATTGGCACAGGAGACAGTGGTTGGGCGGCGTTTTCAAGGCCTGGATCACATATCCCCCGGGTACATGAACTCCACCTCGTGGATCTTCTGCTGGTTTTGGCAAAATTCATGGGCAAACCATTCAACCCATGCACAAGTGTGAGCTCACACGTGTCGTGGAAGACTGCCTTCCTGGTGGGCATCACATCAGCTAGAAGGACAGGGGCTCCAGGTGCCTCGTGGACTCCTTATCTGGTCTTTCACAGGGACAAAGTTGTCCGCGACCCACCCAAATTCCTTCTGAAGGTGGTGTCAGAGTTTCACCTAACCAGGTGTTGACTCTGCTGGTATATTACCCTAACTACACCTTGACACCGAGTACAGGCTCCATACCCTGGACCTTAGACATGCTCTCTCCCACTACAAGGAGGATGGTGGAAATTTGGGGAGAGGTTCGCCAGCTGTTTGCCACCCACGCTGAAGCTGCTTCTGGCAGACCTGCAGCCAACAGGCTATTGCATGATGGATTACATCATGCATAGGTCTATGCTATGAGATGGCGGGCAAGGAACCTCCCAGAGGGATAAGAGCTCATTCTACCCGCCATACTGCTGCATCGGTGGCTGCTTCCAGGGATATCCTATCCAGGAAATCTGTCAGGCTGCTACCTGGAAGTCAGCAAACATCTTCATTACCCATTACCACATCGACCTTGAGTCAAGTCGGGATGCTGGTTTTGGGCCTTGGTTCTCCAATCTCTGTTTCCAAAGTAGGGGGTGCGCCTTGCCTCCCTCCTCCCAGAGAACTGCTAGGAGTCTGCCAAAGAGGTGGATCAACAACATATCCACGCCCTAGAAAACAGGTTACTCACCGTAACAGTAGTTCTAGGAGTGGTATATGTTGTTCATCCTCACGCACCCACCCAACCTCCCTGGCTTTAGACGCATCACCTTGCTTCCAGTGGGTAAGATCTGGCATCATGGGGTGGAGCCGAGGGTATACATCCGGTGGGTGGGAGGAGCCAGCTTGAAGACTTCCGCAAGATTTATAGGAAAGGGACATGCCAAAGAGTGTGGATGAACAACATATACCACTCCTGGAACTACTGTTACATGTGAGTAACCTGTTTATCTGTCCCTCCCCCCAACTACCTAATGGGTCTAGTGCCCAACACAATCTGATAGAGAAGTTTAAAAAAAAAAGTCTCCTCCCATCCAACTACCTGATGAGTGCAGGTCTAAACCGAGGGGGCTGTGCTCTGCCCCTCAACAACCTGACTAATGCTAAGTCCAAACTGGCCTGGCAGGGAACACCTGGTCCATCATGTTACAAAAGCATCTGCACCCCACCGCCAAACTACCTGACTAGTCTGGTGCCCAACCAGGCCCGTCGGAATAAAAAATAAAATCTGGCCCTCTCCTCCCAACTGCCTAATGGGTCTAGTATCCAGCCTGGACCATCTAAGAATAATCAACACACACACACACACACACACACACACACACAAAAAGGTGATCTAATGGGTTGGGCTCTAGGGAGTTTGGTGCTGAGGGTGAAACCACTGCCAGGTGTTGTGTGGACGGAACTAGGTGTACAGTGTAAGGGCTCAATACTGGAAAACAGTGCTGCTGCATAAAGCCCTCCCTGTGGGAGGCATATACAAAAAAATCTGTAAAACCCATGTTGGTTGTGGTTCTGATATAATTACAACTATAACAGTGGACTGCTGAGGCAGTAAGGCCCGTTACAAAAATAAACATAAGAAAGGAAGACCAGCCTCGTTGGCACCAAATTTTATATTCGAGTCCCAGGCCTGGAGGTCAGATGATACCAAGAGTTCTGTTTGTTTGGACCTTCCCCTTGACCCCCTGCCAGGGTGGAGGACTGCGCATAGGCTTAGTTGAGTGACAAGCAGTTAAGCCAGGTCACTTCTTCAGCCCCCAAAAAAAACCACAAGAGTTCCCTGACTGCATTGCTACCTGTAAAGGCCTCCTTCCTCAGAGCACTGCAACAAACCAGACTTCTATTCCCCATATTCTTTGGCTTTGCCCAGTTTAATTTTTTCTCACAAACAAAACCCAGGTAAAGGGAGACATGGTGGCGAACCAGGATCAGGGTTTTACCTGTTGATCCCCTCCACAATATCACCCCGACCAAACCTGAAGTTTCACGGTGATTACTTCCTTAGAGCTAGTGCTCCTGCAGCATAGTAACATAGTATTGAGTATTTAGGTGGCGGAGTGGACTTGCGGGTCTATCTTGTGCACCTCTGTTGCACCACAGCAACTGTTGACTTAGTTTGTGTTAACCAGGTAAGTGCACTATACAAGAATTGCCTGTTTTCTGGAATGGACTGGGAAATTACAGTGGAGATGTTAATGCAGTAACACAGTATAATTACATTACGTTCATGGGAGCAAATAAAGAACATGATGACAGCAGCGTGATTCTAGAAAATAGCGTTACGTAGCACATCAGTAGCAAGTAATAAACATGAGAAGTTCAAAGAATGTGTCTGAGTGCTACCCTGCTCGGGCTCTGAAGCCTCTCCTTGGGAATCTGTCTAGTCCTACTTTAAAGCTTGAATGGAGCCAGCTTGCATTACTCTGGACCCACCTCATGCACCCTTCCTCTCATGCAACAGTGATTATATACTGATCTGCCAGAATGTTACTCCTACTCATGCTGGATAACCCCACAAAGTCATTCTTCCTGAGGAATCTGTCTAGTCCTGCTTTGAAAGCCTGAGCTGAGCCAACTTCCACTACCTCACTGGGTTGACTATTTTAACGTGCTTTATGCATCTGTCATCATAAAGGTGGGAGGCTACATTTGTCATCAAAATGCGCCACGTGTGTTTTGAGGGCAGCACTTTGTAGTTTGTTGCAGTTGTAGCTTTGTTTGGGGGGCATCAACTAGTCCCCTGGACATTGAAGCTGGTTGAAGGAGGAGGTTGTCCAGAATACCAGAAAGTTGCAAAAATGGAGGGTAACAAAAAACACAGATATTGTGGTGTTTATTAGGGGTTTAAATTCCCATTTTAATATTATCTGTAATTGTCTAGCGAGAGTGAGAGTATCTCTGTGTCTGCTTTGGTTTAGTGTTTTGTAAATGAAGGAATACGAGGTAAAGAAACGGATCCATCAGCATCAGGACTACAATACACAATGTGTGTGTGTGTGTTTTAACTTTATTCTCCTACGGTAAGTCATCCGAGCTGCAGTATCTTGTTTTGTTGAGATCCTACTTTTACCAGTTTTACAGCTGTGTGGCGTGCAGCACTGAGAGGTTAGGTGACTTGCTCAGGGTCATACAGTAGTTCCCAAGCTGGTGCTCTGTATTAAACCACGAGTCTCTGAGCTTGCCCTTCGAGAGGCTACATTTACATGATAGCCTGGAACAGCTTGTAGCCTTTCCATTTCTGCCGTCCTGGCAAAAGTTTATAAGTGGCTTACTTATCATCTTGGTTGACATGAAAATAACATGGTTTTAAAAGTTAAACATTGTGGGACTAAGGGTAAATGGTGGGAGGAGAGCAGATTAACACAGACTGATCCATTGCCCATAAAGAAAACAGCATCACAGGTAATTTAATCATTTCTGTTCAAGGGCCCTTCTTTTTATGTATTTTGTTTTAGATTTCTGCAAAACATACAGCTGATTTCCTGATACAGCACATAGGATATACATTTTCCACTGAAGGTGCCATTCTTCTTGATACAAGCAGTCTAATTATAGAATCTATTAAACATGCAGCATGTAAAAGATACGTGCTTGGGAGGTACTACCAAAAAGAAACAATCTTTTATAGAAAATACTCTAATGTGAAAAACATTGCTGGGTAATTGAGTCCAAGAGCTGCATGTATTAATAAAGCAAAGATTCTAAAACATTATAGTCTTCAGAGTCTCTGGTTCCGATTTGGAACATAAATGAACGTGCAGTAACTTCAAGAAGCAACCAGTAAGGCTAATAACCAAAAGGATTTATGGCTGAGCAGTTAAAATCGCTGCATCCAAAATACCTTTACCAACTATCTGGTACAACTACGATTTTAAGCGTGGAAGCTCCAAACATTCACTCATTAACTAACAAGGTACACTTTTAATAAAGGGAGCAAACTGTTCCGACTGAGGTATAGGGAGCAAATCTGTGGCCTAACACGAAGTCCTCATGAAGTTTCTTCCTCCTTTTACATCAGAGTCCGTAGCTTCTGCTCTAAGAAGGTGAGCTGGGGTATTCTTGTGGGTCCATTTAACGCCTTGGGGATCCGAAAATATAAATATCTTCCCTGGTGCGCTACATGGAGGCGGGCTGGAAAAATCACTCCATGTGGAATTCTGGCCTTTCGTGATAGTGCCCGAACTCCATCAAAACTCTTCTTTTTCATCCTAGTGCGTAGCTTACATCTGGTAAAGATTCACCTGCTGCCCGTCACAAAGTAAAGTTTCTTCTGCCTGGCCAGGTTGAGAGATGGTCCCTTGAGCCCACTCCACCGAGGACCATCACTATTTCCTAGGGGGCTTCTGGATTTACTAGTCGTCCCTGTGCTGCCACCAATAGGCCTTTTGGATATACAGCAGCCAGTTGCGAGGGAGTCCCCAAATTGCAAGTCCAGCCAGTCTTTCAGGAATAACCTGAGATGATCTAGTTTACTACGCTTGAGTACTTCCTAGCACCAGAATATTAAAGCTCTTGCCTGGTTTTCTAAAGATTCCAGCCTGCCTTTCAGATGTACTTTCTCTTTTACTAGATTTGCAGTAGCTCAAGAGCCACTTCTGGTAGTTTTTACATTCAGCTGTATGTTTGCACAGCCACCATAGCTGATTCAACTTTGCTCACTCTATTTGTTAGTAAGTCAAATTTGTCAGCTAAACCAGCGACTGAGCAGATAAAGTGAGTAATTTTATTTACTTATTTGCAATTTTATCTCCCCTCGGCAGGTCTCCTGGTTATCCGGCAACCTACAGAACTTAGGGTCTTCGGGAGTTGTGGTGCCACTGCAGCACGGCAGAACCCCAAACTCGGCTCGCATGCTTCATCTTTGGGTGGCCCCGCATTCTGCTCCATTTTCTCCCGGGCTCTATTCCCAAGACCCGGAAGCCGTGGCGCCTGCGCATGGAGGCGCACATGTGCACCGCAGCCTCAGTGCCAGTCTGTTCCACCCTCCCTCGGCCTAGTGCTGGCATTCCTCGGAGTGACACCTCCACTCTGTCCTCTACCAGGGCGGTCAAGCTCCGAGGGCGAGAACTCCCTCCCGAGGTGGAGAGCTGCCAGCTGGCAGCTTTATCACCTCTCTCTGTCCCCCGACCTCCAACCCAGGCTTATTCCCAATCCAGATCGCTGGGTGGCATGAGGAGTGGCATCCAGCGCCTCAACCTCTGTGCCACCGGACCAGCTTGGTGAGTAATTTTTTGTCCCAGGCTCTGGAGCGTTTCCTCTCTCTCTCTCTCTCTCTCTCTCCTGTAACTGCTGATACAGAGTCTCCAAGAGCCGACCTTGTGGTTGGAGGGCCAGCAAAGATTGTATTTTTCCTCCGTTGTGTTGTCTGTCCTTACAAGGATTACCCATATTGATGTTCATTCATTCATTCTTGACCTCTCTGTTGGCAGAAAACATTATTTGGAGTCCCAGTAGTGTGTTAAAGTTAGTAGTTTTTAACTGCTTGTATGTAGGGTCATTTCTTAAACGCCCGTCATGCTCAGGCTCCACAGTGGCGCCCCTCCCAAAGGCCCTTCTTGAGGTGTGTGTTGAATTAGACAGCAAAAGTAGTCCCTGAGCGAGACATACTTTCAGTTCCGGCAGATATTCAAATGCCCGATCAGCTGCTTTGTAGTCCTTAAGCTCTAATCTCAACAGTGAGTTGGTTCACAGTGGCGTGGTGTTAGAATGGTAATCTTACACAAAAAGCAGGCTTGTGACCTAGTTATGAGATAAGGTATGTGCAACTGGAAAGGCTGCCTCCTCTGAGGCACCTGTGTTGCCGTTTCTTTCTTGAGCCCCTTTTTGAAATTGTGGGTTAATTATGCCAATAAATTCAAGGCTCTAACTCAGCTAGCATCACAAGTGCTGATGCAGGGCTCTGGGGAAGACTGGTAACAGACTGGTTCAAAACATACATGTGGTAGGCTATACAATTTGACCCCTTTTCTTGGCTAGCGAGACATTGTTTGGACCAGCAAGACACCAGCACTAGCCTGTGGGCTACCAGTCTTATTTGGTTATACCCTGCTGCTGTTGGCACCATAAATCTCTTGGTTTCAGAATTAGTCTGGTTTTCAGTTAGAACACTCCTGGAGGAGAGGGAGGGAGAGAGGGATATGATAGAGACATACAAGTATCTTACAGGGAGGAACAGGGTGCAGGAAAACACTATTTTTAAGCGAAAAAGATGTTCCAGGACTAGAGGGCATGGGATGAAGTTGGAGGAGGACGATTCAGAGGAAACATGAGAAAGAATTTCTTCACAGAGCGAAGTGGTGGACAAGTGGAACACCCTGCCAGAGGAAGTGGTGGGGCTGAAACAATCACGGATTTAAGAATGCGTGGGATAGACGTAAAGGAATTCTAGAGGTCAAGGGTAAGGGGAAACAGACTTCTAGGAAAACAAACTGAACTTACAGGCTCAAATGGGCAGACTGGGTGGGCCATAGGCCCTTATCTGCCGACTCTGTCTATGTATCTATGTAACACCGACCCGTGTAACAGGAGCAAGGAGACTGCACGTCCGGGTTGACTCACAACAGGCACTATTTCACAGTCTGTGATCTCAAGTCATTCATCTCCCATCTGTGAAAAAATGGGAAGAACTAGTTAACCTCCACCACGGGTAATCGTGGGTAAATAAAACTGTGAAATAAAAACTTCCCATTGATTATATTTTGGAGTGACTGTAGCTGCTAGTACTTGAATCTGACTGCTTCTTTACACTCAAGTGGTGTGTAATCTGCATAGCTGTGCTCAGCTGTCAGGCTTCACCTGCCTGACTGTCTACCAGGGGTGACGTAAAGGATTTATCTCAGTGTGCTCCTCTAAATCAGAGGAGAATGGTGAATCAAAACTGTATCCTAAAACTTGTGCTCCTTCAAATCCTGGCTGTGCTCCTACCTACTTTTTATATTATTATGCATATTACTCATCGTGAATTCCCTTGATGCATGCAAGTTTCTTCCGTCCACTGAAAGTAAAGCATATGATCGTTCCTTTTTTTTCAGTTACCTCATTTTCATTTAACTATTGTCCCATAGTAGATACCGTCATTCCTTCCTTGCCGTCCTTCTACACAAACACTTTTTTCCCCACCTGCTTGCACTCTCTCATAGCCAGAAAGTGTACATATGCTCGTCCCCTGCCTGCCGCTGGCACCACGCACTCACACACTTGTTCCCAGCCTGCGAAAAGAAGCCCTTGAAACCACACTTGCTCATCCTCAACCTGCCCGCCTACATGGGTATTTGTCTACCAGCTGCTCTCATACTCCTACTTTGCCAGCCCATGTACATGCTCGTTTGTGCTGGCTGACAACACGCATGTTCCTTGGCAGCATACTGCAGCACATAGTAACTTGCTAGCCCACCTACTAATGTGACAGCTTCTCACTCACCCAACAGCTTGTCGATCTAGCTTTGAACTCTACCAAATTAACAACAAAAGCTGATCCTCATCCCAGTGTCCCTTCTGGACACCCCACCCTCCCATTGCATGGAACTCCTGCCTCTCACCGTGCCCCTGAAAGATAACAGGAGCACAGTTAACTGATTTTTTTTTTTTTTTTTTTTTTACAAAGAAAATGCTCCTGTAATCACTGACAGTGCATAGAGCACATCCTTAACGCTACCCTGCTGTTTACTAAAGCACCAGTGTACACAACTTTTGAAGAGTAGCAGGAGAGAAATTTGTGATGCATCAGATGGTTTGCTGTGGGAGACCGAAATCTGACCTGCTGTGGAAACAAGTGAGGATAACACTTGAGTGCGTGGTTGTATGGGGATAATGCATGCCTTGATGGTTGTAATGCACACCTCAGGTGGTTGTTTGGCATGGTGTGTAGCCAAGTACTGCACCCACCTGAGAAGTGCATTATTTCTTATGACCGTAGCCCTGTATTGTGGTGTTCCACTTATAAAATGGGCTTTTATTTGTAACACACATAAGCAGGTCAGGTGTGGTGAAACATAGACTTTGACGCAGATAAGGACCACTTGGCCCACCCAGTCTGCCCATTTCCTACCTACTGGATAAGCTGCAGATTCTAGTTAACCAACAGCCTATTTCCTGCAACCCCCACTATAATTGCCTTATGTCTGTCCCATGCATGTTTGAATTCCTCCACTGTTTTAGACCCCAGCCTCTCAGGAAGGTGGTTCCATGCGTCCACCACTCTCTCCGTGAAAAAATTTCTTCACATTACCCTGAGCCGCCCCCTCTAACTTTAAATTGTGCCCCTTGTTCTTACACATCTCTTTTCTGAAAGATGCTACCTCCTGGACTTTGTTGATTCCTTGAGGTACTTAAAAGTTTCTATCATGTCCCCCTGTCCCTCCTTTCATCAAGGGTGTACATATTAAGCTCTCTCCAGTCTCTCTTCATATGGTTTCTGATGTAGACCCTGCACCATTTTATATAAGGTATGGCAAGGTTCATGGTAAAAGCCGCTGACCTGTTGTTTGTGCAGGCAGCTAATGGCAAGGAACTGCCTGCCCCAGGACCTAAATAAGTCGAGGAATAATTTTTTAAATGAAGGATTATTAAGTAGTTTATTTTAGTATTACTGTAATCTCACTTACTAGTTTTATGGCAGCAGCTGGCAGCTGCCCACCAAAATAGGGAAGGGGCTGCAGTGCTGTAGAAATGTAGATACTGTCATCAAAAAGGACCTCCTGGCCCACCTAGTCTGCCCTAAAATCCTACGTACTGTTCTGCCGTAGATCCTATCTGATCTCCGCCCTACTCCCCACCCCCACCCCCCAAAAAAGTGTCTAGCGCCATGCATGCATGAAACCTGTTATAGTTTCAGCTCTCACCACCTCTGCTGGGAGGCTGTTCCAAGCATCCACCACCCTTTCCATGAAGAAATATTTCCTTACATTCCCTCTGCCCCCCAAGCTTCATATCATGCCTCGTGGTCCTTGAGCAACTCTCTGCGCAATATGCCATCCTCCTGTACCTTATTGATACCCTTGAGGTATTTGAATGTTTCTGACATTTTCCCCATCTCCCTTTCCTCCAGTGAGTGCATATTTAACTCCCTTTCTGATGCAATCCATGCACCATTTTAGTGACTCTTCTCTGAACTGCCTCCACCCGATCCATGTCCTTCCTGAGATGGGTCACTAGAACTAGACACAGTACTCAACTCTGGCCTCACCATTGAGCTATACAGGAGTAACACTACCTCTGTTTTCTGCTGATGATATCCCTCCCATATACCCCAGCATCCTACAAGCCTTTCCCACTGCCTTATCACATGGATTTGCTTCTTTAGGTCATCAGAATGATGACCCCAGATCCTTTCCTGCTGTGTGGTTAACACTCCCCACTGATATGTTGCCTTGGTTTTGTGGCTGATGTGCATAATTTTATATTTGTTGGCGTTGAAAACCCAGTTGCCAGATCCTGATCAGTCTTCCAGCTTTTTAGATATTCCTTCATTGCCCAGGGTTTAAATAATTGATTAGCAGTTTTTTCCTTGGGACAATACTAACTGTACAGAAAGCATTTATTTAGGTTTTCTAGAAGTGTTCTGTATGTTAAACACAGTGAAGCAAGTGCTATGCATTTTCACAATGTTTTAGAACTTTTATGAGCAAAACGCGAATCAGTTTTTAGAGTTAAATAAAACCCTGATTCCCCGGTGTGTCTGTTGTGTTGCAGATTTTCTTGTCATCCAGAAACAGGCATACCTTTCCTTCAACCCTCTGCGATGTTGCTAATAAAGATATTGAAGAGGATTGATCCCAGTACCGATCCTTGAGGCACCCACTGGTTATCTGACCCTCCTCCGAGTGAACTCCATTTACCACCACTCTGAGTTCGTTACTAAGCCAACTGCATACCCAGTTTACTATCTTTGGGCCGACTCCCAGGCTTCATAGCTTGTTTACTAGTTTTCTGTGATAGCATTATGCTATCAGGGGCAAACTAACCCTCCAGTGGAGTGTTAGCACTCCCATTACGTGACATCGGCGGCGTGGGTTTGGAAGCGAGCCTGGGTGTGCCAGAGGGGCCTGTTTGGGGGCGGGGAGAGAGGAGGATTGAGCATCCTGCAGATTGCTGTCATTGGGGGGTGAGGATTGAGGGAGTTGGGAAGCTCCCAGTGCTTGCCTGACCCCTGCTGGAAACCAGGGTACAACAGCGGTGCTGTAGACTCTACTGGAGGTGGGCAGACATTGGCGCACAGCCCTGATGTTGTTCCATCCATCCTGCCTCCCAGGGCAGAAAATGGGAAATTCAGTCAGGCAGGATGCTCCCCACCTTGCCCATGAGCCCCTCCACTGACCGCGTGGCACCTTTGGAGCAAGTCCCAGCATCCTCTGGGAGGAAGGGCCCTCTCCCTGGAAGGGGGGTAAGTCAGAAGGGGAACACTGAGTAGGGTTAATTCCGGGGACGTGGATGAGGGGTTGGGCGGAAGTAGGGCTGATGGGGGCTGGTTTGGAGGAGTTGGAAGTGAAAAAGTATGGCAGATATTTAAAAATAAAAATACTGTTGGGGTAGTGGTGGCCTTGAGGTGATACTTGTAGTAATTATAGGGAGTTATACATGTTGAGGGGTTAGTATTATGTATTGACCCCCCCTTAACATCTATTACAATTACTATCATTGCAAGTACCATGTAAATCCACTGCTCCCCCTAATAGCATTATAGTGCTATCTGCAGCACTGCAGCACCTTCCCTTCTTTGCGTCATTAAAGCGTGGTTTTGTGGGTGGGCTGTGGCAGGCGCTCAGTGACTGATTTAAAACTATGAAGTGAGGTGCGGTATTACTAAAGTAAATTTCTTAAATAATCTTGCTTAAAAATAATAATTTATGGGCTTATTTAGGTACTGGGGCAGGCAGGTCCTTGCCGTAGCTGCCATCCCTAAGGTGTTTTCCCTACATTTGTCCAGTCAGGAAAGTGGCACCAGTTTGTACTGGCCCAAATTATAATGGAATTATTGAGGGAGGGAAGGGCTCTTCTGGTCCTTTTCAGTTACTTTCTGGTTTCCAGTAGCCATTCTGTCTCTCCCCCACCATTCCTTAATCTCTTCCTGATATCTAGGGGCACCCCTCTATAAACCCTAGCTGGTGTCCAGTGGCACCCTTGCTCTCCCTATCCCTTAATTACTCCTTGGTGTCCAGTTGCACTCTCTTTCTCTCCTCTTTCCTGTATGTTCTCCCAGGTGTCCTGTGGCACTCTTCTCCATAGGTATTCCCTAGTGTCCAGTGGCTCCCCACCCTCTCCCCATCTCATTAAGCACTCACTGGTGTCCAGTGGCACCCCTCCTCTCCACCTTCCCATAGATTCTCCCTAGTGTCCCTTGGCACCCCTCCTACTCCTCTTCCCTTGTGCTCCTCTGTCTGGTGGCACCAGCTTCCTTACTCCTTCCCCATAAGTACTCCCTGATGTCCATTGGCCACCCCTCCTCTTCTCCATAAGTATTCCTGGTGTCCAGTAGCACCTCCCTCTCCTCTTCTGCATAAATATTCCCTGGTGTCCAGTGGCACACTCCTTCTCTTCTTTCCCAATATTCTCCTTGGTATCCAGTGGAACCCCCATATCACATCCCAGCCCGTGACCCTGGTCCCGATTGCACTAGCACAAACCTTCCACTCCACCTCCTCAACGCCGACCACCTTCTGTACGCACACCTGTAATAAAGCAAAAATGTACAGTGATTAATATCCTCCCCATCACCCCTCCACCCAAGTCCCTGTAATAAAACTTGCCCACACAGTGACTCTTATTAGTATAAAATGGTCTTGAAGCAGAGTACCACTAATTTAGCCAGCAGTTTCTCTCAGTAGTGCTTTCCAATGTCTACTGAGGGAGAAATAAATAAACATTTAGACTGTTTAAATTTTGAAGCAAATAAACACCCATCTATCTAGTTTTTCTAATACTTGTCACCTTGGGAGGTGAGTTTTCTGACTAAGGAGACATGGATGGGGAGTGTAGAGTAGACTGAAGATGGGTGGGGATGTTGTTTTATTGTTTTGTTCCACTAGCCCAAACAGGAAAGTCATGGGGGGTTGCGTGGCCGAGGCAGTTGCACTCGCCCGGCTCAGTAAATTAGCATTGAAATCAACCTCTGAACAATCGTGACTTGTTTTGACCAGTTAGGTTGCAGGATTTTCTTGACCCATTTTATAAATACAATGTACTTATCAAATGATTGACGTTAGATGGTAGCCAAGTAACCAGAGCAGATAAATTCTTTGGAAAGTGCTCTTTGTTTTCATGCTAATGTACATAGCTGTTTGGAAGAATGGGATGTTAAATAGAAAAAAAAAAAAAATAAATTTAAATGATTTTCAGAGTTTCTCCTGAGATGTTGCTGGGGTGTATTGGCACAAGGGCACTCTTAGTTCATACACACTGCCGCAGATATAGACTGAGGGTCCTTGTTCTCTGCCCATAAAGTTATTTTGCCTCACCTCGGACCTAGTGTCCTGGAGGATTATCCGCCCTCTGCCCCTTCCTGAAATCTTCCTTCCCCTGTTCCTCGATTGGAACTCACTTACTGTACTCTGTCACAGCTATGTTTAAACCCATTTATAGTACCGCCCCACCACTTCTGCTGGTAGTACCTGTTCCATTGGCTCACTGCCCTCTTAGTGAAGTTGAACTTCATTCATGCCTCCTAATTTGCTCCCCAGACAGCCTCCATTTGTGCCCCTCTTGACTGAATCCATATTCATGTCTTTGATGCTCACCCTGTTTTTTTCTCCTTATAATCTTAAAAGTATTGCATGCCCCCGGTCTGGCCTCCAGTGAGTACATGAATAGGGTCTCCCTCATAGGATCTGTCATGCTGGTCTTGGATGCTCTTGGTGACTCTCCATTGCACCAACTCCAGCCTATGCATGTCCTTTCTCAGGTGTGGATTCCAGAACTGGGTACAGTATCCCAGGTGAGGCCTCACCAGTGACCTGTACAGAGGCAATATTTATTTCAAAATTGTTACCACAAAGGTATACTGAGCTGACAAAGCTCATTTCCAGATGCATTAGGGTGTGGGGTGAATTCTGAGTAGAAATGAGGTACAGAAGTGCAGATAATAGAAATAATACAAATAATGGTAATAAGCATAAAAATTAACAGTTGTGCTCAGGCAAAGATTCTGTGTTAGTAGGTACTACTACATTGCATAACGTTTTGAGGAGAACAGTTAGCAATTTGCAATATAGGGTTAATGGTAGAACTAACGATTGCAGTTGAGGGTGTATTAGGAGCAACACTGATGGGTGCTGGGTGAAGGGAGAGCAGAATATGTGGGGTGGAGGGCAAAGCCTGAGGGCTCAGTATCTGGGCAGCTGCAGGGTGAGTGGAAAAGTCACAGTGCAGTGGTTTGGCAGGCTGAGGGGTCAGCGCTGATAGCAGGGTTCCCAAAGCATTATGCATGGTGGTGCCCCATCTTTCATTTTAACTCCCATCCTTGGCAACACTCCCATGCTTCTCACCATGTTTAAAGCAGAACCCTGGTCCCCAGTATTATTATGACATTTGAGGGACACCACAAAGGACAAAAACAAAGCAGAGCTGGTCTAGAGCTGTAAAGAAACATGCAGAAAATAAAAGCAAAAGACTTGGGAAAATAAAGGGAAGAAAAAGCAAAGATCAGAGAAGTAAACTTAGGAGTCACGACTTGCGAATCACATCTGTCTTTCTTGATAACCCCTATCCTTTCAAATTTTCATGGAAACACTGTGATGATAAGGGCAGTGCCCCATAGTTTGGGGAAGCGGAAGGGAATGGCAGCTTCACCAGCAGAGGATTCATTAGGGGTGAGAGTAAGCTAGAGCCAGAGTTGCAAAGGAGTAAGAGTGTGTTTTTTTTTTTGGGGGAGGAAGCAAGGCAAGAGGAAGGGAGGCAGACCAGAATTTGGAGATAAAGGAGATACAGTGGGCGAGCTGTCTGTCCTCAAGGGATGGAAATAGAGTGTGAGAACAGTGAGCGGGGGACTGTGCAAGGCAAAGTGGTAGAAAAGTGAAAGGGGAGCCAGTCTGGCCAGGGTGGACTTGGGAATAGCACTGTAAAGAGTGTCACCATAGTGGAAGATGGGGAGAATAATCATTGAGACTATCTCTTGTTGGGCAGGAAGAGGATACTCCCTATATTTCTTCTACCTTTGCCCTGGACAGCCCCATTGCTCACTGTTCTCCACACTCTACTTCCCATTCCTTGAGGCCCACTGTATCTCCTTTATCTCCAAATTCTGGTCTGCCTCACTTCCACTTGGGGTTTAGCCCGGACCTTCTGGGATAATATGAAAGAGCTAAATGGAAGTCCTGCCCCCCAACCATCTCAGCTCTCCATCAGTTGCACCCCACCACAGATCCACTCCTTTATAGCTGATTGCCTTAACACTGCCTTCTCTGACCTAAGTTCGGCCCTGCCCAGCAGCTTCTTTGACCCAGTCCCCACCTCTCTCCCTCCGGTCCTGCATCGTCCGCCATTCTATCTGTGCACCTATCCCCCAAGCCAGGCCGCACTGCTAAAAGCCTTACAGCAGTAACTCCAGCAGTGACCCCTCGACTCCAGGATCCTCTGTATGGTCTTGGGCCAAGTCCTTGTCCCCCTGACTAACCTTATAAACGGTCTTTATGCCTGGGTCAATTCGCAAGTGCTTGTTAAACTGCTGAAATCACACCCATACATAAGAGTGGGGACGGTCCACCCCAACAATTACCAGCCGATCTCCGTTCCCCTACTCTCTAAAGCCCTTGAAAAAGTGGGTGTTGATCCAGCTCTCTGAATACCTAACAAAGTGCGACATTATGTGCCCAGAGCAGACGGTTTCCGAGGAACACAGTACAACCACGGCAGTCCTGGAATTCTCCCAACACCTGCATGCTGCTCCTGACTGGCAGCCTTGCAGGAGCAGTGTTCATTGACCTCTCCAAGGCCTTGACACTGTCTGTCATCTCTTCTACTCGACTCTCTCCACCAACTTGGCTTCTCTGGTGGTCCCATTTCCTGGTTCTCTAGCTACCTCTCTGCTAGATCCCAGCGTGTCAAGATCAGCGGCTCCCTCTCCAGCACGCTTCCCATTTGCTCCGGGGTCCCTCAGGGCTCCATCCTGGGTCCAATACTTTTTAGTCTGTGCCTCAACACCTTCCCCAGCTCATGTACCAGTAAAATGCTCCTCTATGCCGACTATGCTGTCCTTTGCCTTACATCCCAATCCCACCTCCCTACAGTTATCCCTCAGCAGGCATACAACCAAGCTGAAAGGTGGTTAGGTGACATGAGACTGGTCATTAACCTAAAAGAAAACCAAATCAATGCTCTTCTCCCACCACCAAAATAAAGCTAAAATACCCCTCTTGATTATCCCCAGCACTCTGCACCCACTAGAACAAGTGACCACATACAAAGTACTTAGGCATCATGTTAGATACTGCTCCCTCCTTCCACACCCACATTAATGCCCTGTCAGCCACGATTAACTCTCTGATTGGCCTGTTATACTGGCACAGGGACTGCCTGCCTCAGATTGCCCTTAGGCTGGCCATCACCTCCTCCGTCTTGTCCCTTGTGAAGTATGACTTGCCCATCTACGCCGGAGCTGACAAGACTGCTTTCTCAAAATCCAACTCTCCATCAATAAGGCCTGCAGGCTCCTGAGCAGTGCCCCCAGCTGCACTCACACCTGCCTTCTCTATACTACCACCAGTCTGCTCAACTTTGAGGAGCGACTGCTCTACCAGACCTGCCTTCTCACTAAGAAATCACTGCTAGGACTCCCCCGTCTCCACCTCTCTACAGCAGTCATCATCGTCAGTCACCACCCATAGCTCTGTTAAGGCCACTTTCAAGGTGTCCAGAACCAAGACCTCTTTGCCCAGAGATCCTTCCTCTACCGAGCCCCCACCTGGTTCAGCTCCCTCTAGCTGCATCTCAACTTGCCAAAATTGGCTCCTTCAAAACAGCCTTTGGAACCATATCTTTAATACCCACAGTTGTAGGTGCAACCAACCCCTGTTGTAACCTGTGGTGCCCGCCCACCTTGCCCCCTGGCTTGACAGCATCCACTGGACAGCCTCTGCCTCCCCAGACCCACTCCTTCCCTACTAGGTCCAGACAGGGATGTAACCGCTGTCTTCTCTGAAGACCTACTATATCCATGAGTGTAACTCATAGTTCTGTAACACTATGTAACCTAAGTAACATACAAACTACTACATTATGTAACCTATGCATCTATGGTAAATGTTCCTTTTACTGCACCTGTAATGTTATCCTCTTTTAATTTGCACTGTAATAACTGTCTTGATGTCCTCACGATGGAGGTGTCTAAAGGTTGTAAACCCGATTTTGTAATGAATAAATAAAGAATAAAGTGCACCAAGTTTGGGGTGAAGCTTCAGATGGATGGCAGCCATATGCATGGAAAATCCCAATGAATGATGTGGGGTTTAGATTTAGCAAAACAGAATTTTGTATCAAACAAATAAAGACTTCTAGGTTCCACTTTTGGCAAGGTTCTGAATATTGCCTGAAGCTATTGAAGCCTAGGGAGCAGCAGATTGTTTTCTCAAGAGAAACTTTTAATATTTTATAACACTTTTTTTTTCTTCAATTGTTAATTAATGGTGGCGGTTCCATTAGTGAAAACTGATAGATACCTACCAGGACTATAAATTCAACTTCAAATCTCATGTTTCAAGCTGAATACTGGAATTCTAATTTTGGTATTCTGTTCAAAAACCTAGTATACTGCCTCAAGCTAAATGAGCGTCATTGCACTGTACGTGCCCTGCACAAATGTTTTTTCCCCTTCTATGTGTAGTTTTGCGGCCTTCAACCCGGGATCCTGGCAGGCGCATGTGCAGGCCACATGCATGCCGGGTGCCAGCTCGGCCTTCCACCCCATCACTGCGTAATCACCGCTGCCCTCCGCCTATGCTTCCCATCAGACTTCCACCCGATGGGGAGGCGGAACCACGGGGTGGGGGCAGAACAACCACCCTGAGAGGGGAGAGTTGCCATCAGCTGCTTGATTCAGCCCCCACATGCTGGCACCCAGGCGACCAGGGTGCGTTCCCAAGCCAGTTTGCCAAGCGCAGTGTTAGGTAAGGCATCCAGTGCCTCAGCCCTCAGCACCGGCTCAGAAATGTTTTTAAGAGCTATTAGCACTACAGTCGTGTCAGAAAATATTAACTTTTAAAACTAGGTAATTGTTAATTTTTTTGTTTTTGCTCATTAGGTTTTCTTAACCAGATAAAATTAGTTGTGATGGAAAGAGCATTACTTTACCTGGAGGCTGGGCTGTCTAGTTGTATTCAAACAACATGAAGTCTTGCTGTATTATGACAATATGCAGTTAGCTCCAGCACTTGAACTGCCCGGAGAGGAAAGAGTTAACTCTGCAAGAAGCATAGAATGTTGAGCTCGATTTTTCAAACCTGTGTCTCTGGTACTTACCAGTGTAACTGTCAGATTCTTTACTCCGCCCTAACAGTGAAGTCGCTCGGAGATTTCTTCTTTGCTCGTTCGGTAGAGTTGAATCAGCATTTGGTTTCTAACCGTTTTATTATTTCGGATTTTCCAGCCTCTGTCTACGGTACAGGTAGAGAAGTAGTGACTTTTATTTATTAAATTCTGTGGAAATTGTTCCTTCTTGGTTTCTCACTGGTTGGTTCGGTTAGGAACTGACCATTTTGTTATTTTACTTTATTCTGGGATTTAGTGTGGTGTTCCGATGCAGATTGGTTTCAAAAGAACTAGACTTTTCTGATTCTTTTTACAGAACCCGAATACTGCTTGTAACCCATCGGAGTGTGTATTACCTGGTTAAAAGCTTTTAAGGGTAATTGGTTAGGTTGACCATGTCTGAGAAACCCAAGAAAAAAACAGCCCCACTGGGTTTCAACACTGTTGGCCAAGGCTGGCCCTCATCTCATCAGTGTTTATTGTCTGGGGTTTGACCACCTCAAAATAGACTGCCAGATTTCTAAACTTACCTAAAGCCACTCTAGAAAAAGGTTGAGTAGGCTGAAGGAAGAGAAGTGTGAGAAGTCTGTAGATCCGGATGGCCAGCCCAGTTCGTTGCGGCCCGAGCCTGAGGAGGTGCCTGCTGACCTAGGTGATACCTCCTCAGGCAAAGGAAATCCAAATCCGACTCAAGGGATCGGTTCTGTTGAAAAGAGAGCAAGTCCGCGGTTCAGATATAGCACCGCATACTCCAACCGCTGGCGAGATAGCCAAAGCAATTAGTAGAGTTCAGTCGCTCGCCGGTTCTGTCCGAACTGGTACTGCCAGTTAGGCAGTCTGTTCGTTGGATCAGACTCCATGGATTATGATCCAGATGCTTTCTATCAGGAGTGGGAGGGAGACTAAGAATATCCATGAAACCCTCCAGCTCCCAATGGTTGAAGCTGCTGAGGAGAAGGAAGCCTGATTTTGTAGAAATGATGGACATCCCAGAGTCCAAAGATTGTCTATCCCTCTTCACAAATCCTTGGGAAACTGACAAAAAAGATTTTAAACACGCCTAACTCCTTGCCTCCTGTGGATAAGAGAATGGACAGGAGATATATGTTATCAGGCTCAGATGCGGAGTTTTTTTATTCAGTCATTGCAGCCATGTTGGTGTAGTGCAGGCTGCAGCCTGTGACAGGGCTAACATTCCTTTGGCTTCACACCCCCAGACAAGGACTCCAGGAAGGTCGATGCCATGGCCAAAAAACAGTATTTGGTATCTTCTTTGGGACTCAAGCAGGCTAACTATATGGCCTGCACAGCCAGGTACCGGAAGTCCAGGTGAGATCACGGTTTGGAACTGGCTAAACAGCCCCAGCTAGCCAGAGAGCTGGAGGAGGTGGCTGCTGATAGAATGAGGCTTCCAAAGTGCAATTTCATTCTGCTGTGGGACTCCAGTGATGTGGCATCAAGAGTCATGGCTACGTCTGTGACTCTCAGAAGACATGCTTGACTTGGATGTATTAGCCTTTAGCAGGATACCCAGGCCAAGGCTATGGATTTTCCTGTAGTGGTAATCTCTATTTGGGGAGCAGACAGAGGCTTACATGAAAATGAGCAGTACAGAACCACCTACAGAAGTGCACAGGCCAAGAGAGGCAAGCCACTCCTCAGAAGCAGCAGTCTCTGGGCAGGGGTAGGCCTTTCACAGGCCTTTCTACCAAGTTCAGGCTTCCTCTTCCTTCCCACAGAGGGGTTCTTTTGAGACAGGAGCAGGAGGGGATGAGCAGGGCTGCATCCTCTTTCCAGTCAAGGCTTCGCCAAGCAGACACCCTGATGTGCCAGGTGCCTACTCCCCCATTCCAGTAGGAGGCAGGCTGGCCTACTACTTCCAGGCCTGAAGTCTTTACCTCGGACATGTGAATCCTGGAAGTAGTAAGCCAGGGACTGGCCCTCAGCTCAAAGGTTTCCAAAACTGAGGGTCAGGTTTTTCACCTGCATCCATATCAGAGATCCTTGCCCTTAGAGGTACAGGTTTTGTCTCTTCTGGCTCTCAGAGCCATAAGAAAGTTCCTACTCCAGCACAGGGCAAAGGCCTGTACTCCAGGTACTTCCTTATCCCAAAAAAGACAGGGGAGTGGCGACCCATCCTGAACCTAAGGTATTTGAACAAACACATCTCAAAACCAAAATTCAAAATGGTGACTCTGGGAATAATTCCTCTCTCTCTCTAAGGCCAGGGATTGGCTTGTATCCCTGACCTCAGAGATGCCTACTTCCATATTCCTATCAGGTGCTCCCAGGAAAGTACCTCAGGTTCGAGTTGCCTTCAGGCGCTGTCAGTTCAGAGGCATGCCATTTGGCTAACATCAGCTCCAAGGGTGTTCACAAAGTGCCTTGCAGTAGTAGTGGCCTTCCTCAGAAGGCAGGGTGTTTCCATTTTCCCATATCTGGACGACTAGCTAATTGTAGGTCAGTCATCCGACCAGGTCAGATCAGCTCTACAACTCACTCAGGACTTGCTCGGTTCTCTGGGGTTTCTTCTCAGTCTCCCAAAGTCTGTTCTTGAACCAGTACAACTTCTTACTTTCATAGGGATAGAATTGGATACTATCCAAGCAAAGGCCTTCCTCCCTCTGACAAGAGTAAAGGCCCTAACAGAGTTTGCTTCCTCTTTTCGGCCTCTGGTCTCTCGTCCAGCAAGGCAGTTCCTCCAACTCCTGGGCCACATGGCAGCTTCCACTGCAGTGGTGCAAGGAGCCAGATTTCAGATGAGGGACATTCATTTCCACCTAAGGTCCTTTTGGTCTCAGAAAGAGACTCACTAAACTGATTCCAGTAACTCAGACTCTGGTCCAAGCTCTGCAGTGGTGGCTGGACCAGAAAACCTCAGACAAGGAGTTCCATTTCTCTCTCAAGTCCCTCAGTAGTCCTAACTTACAGATGCTTCTCTCTCTAGGTTGGGAGCCCACCTGGGAGCCCTTGCAACTCAAGGGGTCTGGTCTCCACCAGAGTCTGTCCTTCATATCGACCTCCTGGAACTCAGGGCAGTGTTTCCTAGCCCTTCAGGTCTTTTCAGAGTCGGTCAAGGGCAAGGTGGTCCAAGTCAGGACAGACAACACCACTACAGTGTGGTACATCAGCAAGCAATGGGGCACTCAGTCCATGGTCTTGTGCACAGAAGCCATGAAACTGTGGTCACTAGTCTATTGTGTTCAGACTTCCTGATAGCAGTTCATCTTCCAGGGAAGACAGTACTAACAGATGCCCTGAGCAGAATATTTCAGGGGCATCACGCAGATGGTCCTGGAACCTCCCATACTAGTGGTCATCTTCTCCAGATGGGGCACTCAGAGATAAATATCTGCAGCACCAGACAGTCGCCAACTTCTGTTTTCTTGCAGACCTCCAATCCTGGGACTGTTCCTCTGGATGCGCTCATTCTGGATTGGAATGGCAGGTTTCTCTATGCCTTCCTCTCTTCCTCTGTTGTTCAGAGTCCTGATCAAAATCAGATCTCAACCCTGCACAGTGATACTGGTGGCTCCAGATTGGGCCAGACAGCCTTGGTATCCTCTGCTGCTATCTCTGGCAGTGTCCGTCCCTGTCTCTTCCCAAGAGATACAATCTCCTAACCTCCTCTCAGGGAAGATCTAGTACCCCAATCTCAGTCTTTCAACCTCAAGGCCTGGCTTCTGAAGAGTTAGAATATGCAGGCCTGCATCTTTCTCAGCGAGTCCTGGATATTTTGAAGGTTTCAGGAAGCCTTCCACTAGAAAAACTTATAATTTCAAATGGAAAAGATTCAGCATTTGGTGTTCTCAGAAGAGCATTGTGCTTGATTCTGCAGGCATTGCTACAGCCTTAGATTATCTGGTTCTTCTTAATGATCTAGGCCTTAGGCCTGCAACTCTGAAAGTTCACCTAGCAGCTGTCTCTGCATTCCTTTCAGCAGGAAGGGCTTTTCCTGGCGTATCATCCTTTTTTAGTAAGTTTTTCAAAGGTCTGGTTCATATTAACCCTCCCTTTCAAGCCTACTCCGGCTTGGGATCTTAATGTCTGCATTGCCCAGCTGTTTAAAAAAAAAAAAAACTGTTTATTTAGTTTAGTTTATGTACACACAGTAATAATTTGGATCACACAATTTCAGAATATACGAGGTGAGAATAACTATAGTACAGTGACATGTTGAGTATAAGTAAAATAAAGTGACATTTAATAAATTCAGTGTCTGCTAATTTTGTCCCCAAACCATATTTGTAATAATCTTAAAATGTGCTATTATAGAGTCCTCCTTCAGAACAGATAAATATTTTCTGGGTGAAACCTGGGAACATAGAATGCAACACATTCAGTGTAGAATTGGAGGTGGGAGACCAGGCATCTCAAAGTAAAGAACTACAAAAGAGTCGATGAAGGCAGTCAGCAGTGGATAATCTATATGCTTTGCCCAGCTCATACAGCCACCCTTTTAACCTTTGAGCCGGCTGAGGCTAAGTACTTGACCTAGAAACTCTGTTCCTGGTAGCTATTACTTCTGCCAGGCGGATTAGTGAATTACAGGCCCTGTTAGTCGAATCTGACTTTATCTTCTTCCATAGGGATAAGGTGGTCCTAAGAACCAATAGGAGGTTCTTACCCAAAGTGGTATCAGATTTTCATCTGAACCAGCCTCTCTTCCAGTGTTTTCACTGACCATCCTTCTTCAGGGAAAGAAGAATACAACGTTTGGATGTTAAAGGGCTCTTATCTACTAAATAGAGCATACTAAGGCACACAGAAATGACTGTCTTCAATTGTTTCTCACTTATGGTGAAGTGGGAAAGGTAAGCGTGATAAAAGAATTATTGCCAGGTAGATTGTTATAATTCTACTATGATAATTGGGTAAAACACTTCCAGGCCTGAGGGCTCACTCGACTAGGGTACAGTTTACTCTGGCTATGGCCAGAGATATACTTTGTTAGAGATCTGCAAAGCAGCCACCTGGAAAATAGTCCATACATTCACCAAGCATTACTCTCTGGACATCCAGGCTAGGAGTGATGCTAGATTTAGCACAGCAGTACTACAGAGCTTGTTCCCAAAGTAGGTTCTGCATTCCCTCCTCCTGGGGAACTGCTGGTAGTCTGCATATTATCAGAATACAGCAAGACTTCATGTTGTTTGAAGAAAAATTACTCACCATAGTAATGTTGTTTCTTCTAATGAGTCTTGCTGTATTCTCCCTCCTGCCTTCCCTCTCAGAACCTAGTTTTTGGGAAGTGGGCTGGCCAGGTACAGTGTTGCACCTAAGGGCATACCTTGTGCCCTCTCTTTTAGGGGTGGGGTAGTTTTATTATGTTTAATATATATGGTCACTACCTTTTTTTCTTGGGTTCTTGACTTGAGTCTTTTGGGACCCAAATTGTTGCCTTTGGCTATATAATAAACAATTTCCATAGTTTAGTACTTAGCTTGTTAAGTAAGAATCTCTAGCTGATTTACTGGTAAGTGCCAGAGACAGAGTTTGAAAACCGAGCTCAAGCTCAACGTTCTATGTTTCTGCATAGAGTCAACTCTTTCCTCTCTGGGGCAGTTTAAGTGCTGGAGCTAACTGTATATTGTCAGAATACAGCAAGACTCCATTAGAAGAAACAACATTACTATGGTGAGCAATTTTTCTTCCACTTCATACCTCATCAGCACTGTGACATTATTGTGACATCACATGTGACTGGCCTGGCAGCAGGTGATTGGCTGTTCTTGGTCAGTTGTGATGTCTGAGACATTGAGGTCAGAGGGCCAATGAGATCGAAGAACAGAACCAGTTATAGGGGAGAAGAGAAAAGGAGGGCATAGATCAGCAGGATTAGGCAGGGAGGGATGGGCTCAGGAGGCAGGGAGCAGGCAGAGGTGCTTAATGAGTACTTTGTCTCGATAGTTACAGAGGGAGGCAGGGGATCCTCCAGCCTGATGAGTGGGAAGGGGAGCCAGCAGAGTTGAGAATTCGGGCAGAGTCTAGAGGACTGAAAGAGACTCAGGTACAGGCTGGGACTAGTCTAGGGGATGGGTGGTTAAATGAGGGGTGGGCTGGGTGGGGAATCGTGTTGGATAGGCTGAGGAGGCCCTTCAGATCGAAAAACTGATAAGGCGCCAGGGCTGGATGGGCTGCATCCGAGGGTTATAAGTAACTGGCGGATGAGCTAGCAGCTCCACTCTTTAACACCTCTCTGCAGACAGGAGGGGTGCTTCAAGATGGAGAGTGGCTCATGTGGTGTCTGTCCACAAGGGGTCTAAAGTGGAGAAAGGGAATTATAGGCCTGTCAGCCCTAACGTCTGTGGTTTGCAAAGTAATGGAGGGCATTGTCAAAGAGAGGCTTGGGGGCAGCTGGAAAGGTTGGGGACACCTGGATGACAAACAGTATGGTTCAAACAACATGAAGTCTTGCTGTATTCTGACAATTGCAGTTAGGTCCTGCCTTTCAACTGCCCGGAGAACACATAGGTTAACTTTTCTATGCATGGCATAGAATGTTCATCTCGAGCTCGGTTGAAGCCTGTGCCTGTTGTTATTGAACTGCAACAGTCAGATTCTTTACTCTACCTCACTGAACAGTCGCTCAGATTTCTCCTGCTGCTGGTTCAAAGTCAGTTGAAGTGTCGCTCTTGATCGGTTTTATTCGAAATTGTTGTTTCCGCTAGTCTGTTCAAACCTCTGTCTGTGGTACTGTGAGTACTAGATAGGTTTGGTTCTGTTTTCTGTGTGGAACTTGTAAACTTGTGGATGGGTTCGGCTGAACCGGTCATTTTGAAAGTAAACTTTGTACTTTACTTTGGTGTGGTTGCGGTCCATATCAGTTCTAAAAAACTGGGTTTAGTAAGTTTATTTCCAAGACCAGTGACACAGTCAGGAACCGATAGGGGAGTCTTGCCTGGTGGATTGCCGAAAAAGGTAAGTTTGGTTAGGTTGGCCTTGTCTGAGAAGCAAAAGAAAAAACCAGGCCCACTGGGTTTCAGCACTGCAGTGTGTGTGGGGGAGGTCTTTGCCAAGGCTGATTCCCCACACCACCTGTGTTTATTGTCTGGGAGTTGACCACCTCGATTCAGACTGCCAAATTTGCAAAATTTTCCCCAAAGCTACCCTGGAAAGAGATTAGGTAGACTGAGGAAAGGGAGGCCGAGAGATCCGCTGACCCAGATGGCCAGCCGGTTCGGTTCTGGCCGAACCAGAGAATGCCCTCTGACCAGGCGATACTTCTTTGGGCAAAAGGAGGCGATTCAGGAATTGGTTCCGACAAAAAGAAAAAGACAAGACAAGTCGACTGGTTCGGATCAGAATCTCATACTCCGACCGCTGATGAAATAGCCAAAGCGATTAGGATTATGGAATCGGTTCGGTCGGTTCCCCGGTTCGGATTATACCCTGGAAGAATTTTATGAACCGGAGTTTGAGGAGGAGGAGTTTGAAGATGATTATGGTGATGTTGAAAGACTGGATGTGCCTATTGACCGGACATCTCCCCAGACAGACCTTCAGGTGTTTCTTCTCCCTAGGCTTTCTGAGTCCCTTCACATTACATGTTTTACAGAAGGTGGCTGATACCCTCCAGCTTCCTGTGGAGGAGGCAGTAGAGGATCAGGAAGAGCCTGACTAGGTAGAAATGATAGACATCCCAGAGTCCAGGAGACTGTCTGTCCCCTCCACAAATCTTTTGGGAAACAGACACAAAAAAATTCTTAAGCCTCCCAATTACATACCTCCTGTGAACAGAAGAATGGACAAGAGGTATACTCTTTCAGGCTCGAATCACGGAGTTCCTTTTCAGCAATGCAGCCATGTTGGGGTTGTACAGGCTGCTGCCTGTGATGAGGCAGTCATTCCTTGGCATCACACCCCAGACAGGACTCCAGGATAATTGATGCCATGGCAAAGAAGCAGTACATGGCATCATCTCTGTGGGACTCAGGCAGGCTAATTATATGGCCTATGCAGCCAGGTACCAGAAGTCCAGTTGGGACACTGTACTGGCACTGGCTAAACAGGCTCCTTCCCAGCTTGCCAGGAGCTGGAGCAGGTGGCTGCAGATGGGATTGAGGCATCGAAAGTTCAGTTCATGCTGCTGTAGACTCCAGTGATGTATCATCAAGAGTCATGGCTACATCTGTGGCTCTTGGGAGAATGGCATGGCTCAGATGTACTAGCCTCCCACAGGATACCCAGGCTAAGGCCATGGATTTTCCTGTAGTGGGTAATTCTCTGTTTGGGGAGCAGACAGAGAATTACATAAAGAAAAATGGATGAATACTGGACCACTTACAGGGTGCTCAGGCCAAGGAAAGGCAAGCAACTCCTCAAGGCAGCAGTCCAGGGGCAGGCCTTTCCAAAGGCCTTTTGCACACAACAGGCCTCCTCTTCTTTTTCACAGAGGGGTTCTTTAGGGGAGAGGCAGAAGGGGATGAGCAGGCCTGCATCACCCCTCAGCCTAAAGCCTGCCAAGCAGACACCCTGATGGATCTGCCGGGTCGGATTCTCCTATACCAGTAGGGCAGGCTGGCTTACTTTGTCCAGGACTGGATGTCTCTTACATCAGACAAGTGGGTCCTGGAAGTAGTAAGCCAGGGTCATGGTTCTCCGCTTCAAAAATTTCCCAAGCTGAGAGCCAGATCTTTTCCTGCAAATCTCTGAGACCCTTGCCCTAGAGGCAGGGGTTTCTTCTCTCTAGCTCTCAGAGCTATAGAGAGAGTTCCTGCCCTACACTGGGCAAGGATTGTACTCAGAGTACGTCCTAACCCCAAAAAGACAGGAGAGTGGCTGACCCATCCTGGACCTAAGATATCTGAACAAACATCTTTTAAAGCCAAAGTTCAAAATGATAGCTCTGGAATTATCCCTCTCTCAGGCCAGGGGACTGGCTAGCCTCCCTGGACCTCAAAGATGCCTAATTTCACATTTCCCAACTGGTGCTCCCACAGAAGGTACCTCAGGTTCAAGTTGCCCTCAGGCCACTGTCGGTTCAAACAATGCCCTTTGGCTAACATCAGCTCAAGGGTCTTCACAAAAGTGCCTGGCAATAGTTGTTGCATTCTAAGTGAACAAAGATTTCCATTTTCCATACTTGGATGACCGGGCTTATAGTAGGCCAGTCTTCAGACCAAATCAAGTCACACCTGCAAGTGACCCAGCAAGTGCTCCTTCTTTAGATTTCTTCTCAACCTACCAAAGTCTGTTCTCGAACCAGTGCAGCTCCTCACCTTCATAGGGGCAGAGCTGGATACAGTGAAAGCAAGAGCCTTCCTTCCCTGGAAAGGGCAAGGACCCTCATGGAACTGGCCTGTTCATTCAGTCTTCAGGTGTCTCGACCAGCAAGGCATTTCCTTCAGCTACTGGGCCACATGGCAGCTTCTACAGCAGTGGTCCAGGGTGCAAGATTCCAAATGAGGGACATTCAGTTCCACTTAAGAGCTTTTGGTCCCAAGAAAGGATTCCCTTACCAAACTAATTCCAGTGACTTGAACCCTGATCCAGGCCCTGCAATGGTGGCAGAATCAGGACAATTTGAGATAAGGAGTTCCATTTGTCACTCAGTCTCATTCACTGGTCCTCACCACATATGCTTCCCTGCTGGGCTGGGGGCCCATTTGGAAACTTACCACCCAGGGACTGTGGCCACCTCAGGAATCTCTGCTTCACATCAATCTCTTGGAACTCAGAGCAGTGTTTCTGGCACTGCAAGCTTTTCAAATCTGTACAGAACAAGGTGGTTCAGGTCAGAACAGACAACACCAGCACTATGTGGTACATCAACAAGCAAAGGGTTACTCGGTCTAAGGCCTTGTGCACAGGAGCAGTGAAGTTGTGGTCGCTGGCCTATTCCCTGCAAACCTCTGTGTGATGGCAGGGAAGGACAATGTCCTTGCAGATGCACTGAGCAGAATATCCCAGGGCCATCACGAATGGGCCCTAGATCCTCTGGTGTTGAAAGTGATTTTTCAAGATGGGACACTCCAGAGATAGATCTTTTGCAGCCCCAGACAATCACCAACTTCCTCTTTTTGTTGCAGACCTCCAGTCTTGGGCTCCAGTCCCCTGGATGCTGTGGTCCTGAACCGGGAAGGGAAATTTCTGTATGCTCCCCCTTCCTCTCCTGTTCAAGTGCTGGTCAAGATAAGGTCACAACCATGCAAAGTGATTCTGATTGCTCCAGACTGGGCCAGGCAGCCATGGTATCCCTTGTTACTGTCCCTGGCAGTCCATCTTTCCCTGTCTCTTCCTAGGAATTACAACCTGTTAACATCCTCTCAGGGGAGGATTTGGTACCCGAATCCTCAGTCTCTCAATCTCAAGGCTTGTCTCTTGAAGAGTTGGTTTGCAGATCTGCATCTTTCCCAAGGGGTTCTGGATATCCTTAAGGCTTCTCGAAAGCCTTCCACAGAAAGACATACAACTCAAATGGAAAATATTCAGCATTTGGTGTTCTAAGAAGAATATTTCCACAGACTCTGCTGAATTGCCTATGGTTCTGGATTATATGGTCCATCTTAATGGCCTAGGTCTCAGACCAGCTACTCTCAAGGTACACTTGGCAGCTGTTTCTGTTGTCTGTCTGTAGGCAAGTCTTCCCTCTCTCATCCCATCCTGTATTCTGTAAGTTTTCGAGGATTGCTTCACACAATCCCCCTTTAGGGATCCTGCTCCTGCTTGGGATCTTAATGTTTGCATTGCTCAGTTTATGCAACCCCCTTTTGAGCCTTTGTCCTCAGCAGAGCTTAAGTACTTGACTTGGAAAACTGTGTTTCTGGTAGCCATTACATCCACTTGAGACGTATCAGTGAATTGCAAACCTTGTCAGTAGAATCTGATTTCATCTCTCTTCACAGAGATAAAGTGGTCCTTAGAACTAACAGAAAGTTCTTGCCTAAAGTGGTTTCAGATTTCCACCTCAATCAGTCTATATCTCTCCTGATCATTCTTCCTCGGAGGAGGGAGGCTACACAGTTTAGATGTTAAAATAGCCCTTAGCTACTACATAGGCGTACCAAGGGTCACAGGTTTAAATCCCTCCAGTTGTTCCTCACTTATGGAGAAGTTGGGAAGGGCAAACCTGCCACTAAGATATGTTTGCCAGGTGGATTGTTTCTTGTATTCAGTTCTGCTATGAAAAACTGGGTAGAATTCCACCCTCAGGCCTGAGGCTCATTCCACAAGAGGTACAGCTGCTTCCCGCTGCTGCCAGGGATATCCCTCTCTTAGAAATTTGTCAAGCAACCACCTGGAAAGCGGTCCATACTTTTACCAAGCATTACTCTCTGGATATCCAGGCTAGGAGTGATGCTCAGTTTGATACAGCAGTACTTCAGAACCTGTTTCCAAAGTAGGTTCTGTCCCTCCTCCATGGAGGTACTGCTTGTAGTCTGCAATTGTCAGAATACAGCAAGACTTCATGTTGTTTGAAAAAAAAATTACTCACCTTAGTAATTGTTTCTTCTAGTGAGTCTTGCTGTATTCTGACCCACCTCCTCCCTCTCAGAACCTAGATTTTGGGATGTGGGTGGGCAGGAGCAGTGTTGGCCCTAGGGTGCCCTTTACACTCTCTTTTTCTTTGGGTGGAATGCTGTTTCATTTGATTGGTTTTGTTTTGGGTTACCTGACTTGAGTCTTCCTTTGAGAACCAAAAACATTATATTTCTACCAGTTGGCTAGTTACAAATTTTACAGTTCCACAGAACACCTAGTGAGTTTTGCTCGTAAAGATCTGCGTGTGGCAGTTGAGATAACAGGCAGTGGCTTCAACTGAGCGAAGATGACATTCTATGCCATGCATAGAAAAGTTAACCTTATGTTCTCCAGGTCAGTTGAAAGGCAGGACCTAACTGCAATTGTCAGAATACAGCAAGACTCACTAGAAGAAACATAATTACTAAGGTGAGTAATTTTTCTTACCCACTATGGAAGTGAGACTGACAGGCTGATAATTTCCTGTGGGTCCTGGGAGCCACTCTTGTGTATGGGCATCACATGGGCCACCCTTCAGTCCTGAGGCACCCATCCGTGTCCAGGGAGATGCTGAACAGGTCTGCCAGTGGCTCTGCCAACACCTCCGCCATCTCCCTTAGCACCCTGGGTTGGATGCCATCAGGACCTGGTGCCTTGTCCACCTAATACCCTCAGACACTCTAGTACTCTACCCTTGATTATTCGTCCATAATCTCCTCCCCCACCCTCCCAGTCCATAGTGGTAGTGGACCATCCTTCTCCTTCATGAAAACAGAGCAAAATTATTCATTTAGTACTTCAGCTTGTTTCTCTCCTTTTCCACCACTCTTCACCCGTTTATCTTCACTATATGGTCTCTGCATGTCATCTTTTCCCTGACATATCTTTAAAAAAAAAAAAAAAAGTCCTTCTCCTCCTTGATGCCCTGTGCTAACCATAGCTCCCTGGAGGCCTTGGCTACTTCGCGGGTCACCTCCTTGGACCAACTTACACAAACCTCCCTGTCCTCTTCCTTTCTCATTCTCCTGAACTTCTGATGCGCAACTCTCTTCTCTGTCACCCCCTCCAACACTTCTCTGTTTAACCAGCATGGTTTCCTGGCTCTGCACTTCTTGATCCTAGTCCTGGTACAAGATTCCATAGCCTCTGTTAGCCCAGTTGTAATAATTTCCCACTTTGCTGTGCATCCATCTCTGGCCTAATACCTGAAGTCTCCCTGTGTTTTTCTCCATTCTCGAAGTCTGCCCTACTAAAGTCCACCACCTTGTTACTGTGGCTCCAGACTCTCTGCCCAAGTTTGAGAGGAACCACACTGCTTGGTGGTCACTACCAGGTAGTGGGTCTTCCACCCTTATTTCCCTCACTGCCTCTTCATTTGATAGCACTAAGTCCAGTGTGTTACCTAGCCGTGTTGGCCCACTGACCAGCTGTGTCAGGAGACCATCCTGGATCTCATCCAGGAGCACCTGCCCTGGCACTGGAGGTGGCGGGTGCTCCACTCTACCCCGGCAGATTGAAATCCCCCAAATCACCAAACTCCCTTTCTACACCCTTCTTATTTGCTCCACTAACTCCCTGTCCAGTTCCACTGATTGGGCTGGTGGTCTGTACACCATCCCCAGCCTCATCTGTCTACCCTTGAGTCCAGAGCTGCATCCATAGTGCCTCTGTCCTCCCTTTCTCCCCTTGTCCCTCATACATCTGATCCCTTCCTCACATAGTGTGCTACCCCCTCTCCCAACCCCCTAATCTTGCTTGTAAATTTTATACCCTGGGATTGCCAGATTCCAATTAAAGTACTGGGTGGCACAAGTCTCAGGTTACTGCGGCGTCAGCCCACTCCCGCTGAAAGGAGAGCCTGAAGCTCTGCTGTTTTATTATCCAGGCTCCTCGCATTTAGGAGACCACCTTCCAACTGTCCTCCCTTACCCTCAAGCGTTATCACAGGGAGATGGCACGTTTGCACTCTGACGCCAAGAGGGAGGCCGAGCCTATGAATGGAGAAGACTTGAAGGCGGGAAGGAGTCCAAACTGGATAACAAAAGTACATGTTTCACACCAGGGTGACTTAGTAGAAACAAGAGTTAGTGGGGGTGTCATCAGATGCCCAGCAAGCAAAGACAGCTAAGTAAAATCATTGGTAGTCTCGACAGGAGTTGCACAGGAGAACAAGGTCCTACAGATTAATTTTAGAGCAACTGGAAAATGGCACCCCCAAGCAAATGTGTGACCCCTCTGTGTTCCTGAAGGCCAGGAGGGGATGACACGTTAAGGCTGTGGTGAAACTCTTTAGTTCTACACTAGAGCTAGACTAAGGGGCCAAAATAAGGATTTGGTGTCGAGCCACAAGCAGGCTCCTGGGTGTCAGCATTTTCTGACTGACCAGGAGCTACTTGATCAGATCAAGAGCAGACATTAAAAGCAAATATAAGCACACTCCAGACCACTAAACAGCCATAGCCATGCTGATAAACTTTCCACAATGTGGAGTTCTTTAACCCAGTACCTCAAAACATAGTCTCCACTGGATTCGGACTTGTGCATGCAAAATGATACTGACAGCATTTGTGTTATGCTGTCACCATACATCTGAAGTGACATTGTCTCTCTCCCCACCCACCCACAGTCTGTAAGCACCAGTGGATGGAGGAGGAGCAAGTTTTTGTGACTGCTGACAACCTCTAGATGCCCTGTTCATCAGTTCTTACAGCTGACAGCCCTGTCTACACAGTCTCCACCTTCCGCTGCTCGAGCACCTGTGACTTGCTGCTTCTTAAGCAGGTGCTAATATAGAAATTAAACTGCAATTAGCACTCAGCGCCCCTATTTCGATCCCTGTTTGCTAATTAAATGTTACATGGTCTCCCTAAGGTAGAACTCCACTAATACAGATACTCCTTGTGATCTTTTAGTAATTATTTCAGGCATTCATATTTGTGACTGTCTTGTCCGTAGTGAAACTCAAGTGACAAATTACAGTGGAGGTTGAAATCCGACTGTTTCAACAATCTCTCCTATGCCACGCGTCAGAGAGAAATTTCTTTGAGACTCTTCAGAATTACTTCAGGCAGCTTGGAGCACACCCCCACCACCTTTCTGTTGGCAAAACTGTACCTTGTTTATCTGGGCAGGACATGCCTTTATAAAGACTTGTGGGAGGGAAAAAGGGTAATAAAAATTAGAGGATTTTGAAAATGGAGATTCGCATCAAGGAGGAAATGGTTGACCATTTTCTGAGGAGGAAATGGTTGACACATTGTTTATGCCTCTAAGTTCTGTTCTTGTAATGTGCTGAGTTATGTTGCTTATCCAGGAGCGGACTGGAGACTATGACATCCTTGGTGGCCAGGAACAGAGGTTGTTAGATGTCTTTCAGGGGCGTTTCTAACTAAGCAGGTGGGAGACCGACCAGGGAGGCACCGGATACTGGATGAGGTCTTGGCAGACAGTGACCAGATTGGGGGCCTGGAGGTAAGGACCCGTTGAGGAGCGACCATGCAGGTCTGGTTTGCCTGTTCCTCGGAGGGTGAAAGGCTGCACAAAGACTGAGGTGACTGACTTCAGGGAGGATTTCAAGAAATGGGAAGGATACTTAAGCATTTGGATGGGATTAGGCCAGACATGGGCGCCCGACAGTAGGTGGAAATCATCAGGAGGGGTGCAGGATGCTACCAGCACCTGTGCAAGAGTAAGCACGAATGCAGTAGGGCCGAAAACCCTGCTGGTGGACCAGGGAGGTTCAGGAGGTGGTGATGGGAAATAAGGCAGCCTATGGGCCTTTTAAGTGCTCAAGGAGTGAAAGGATTGAGGGTAGAAGCTGATGGCCAGAAAGGGCCACTAGGGTGGTGAGGCGGCTAAGGCAAAGAAGGAGCAGAACCTGGCCAGGAAAATTAGGATAGGGCACAAGGGTTTTTAGATACATTGGGGGAAAAACGAAGGGTGAAGGGCAGATTAGCAGGATGAAAACAGGGGAGGATGGGCACAAGACCGGGGAGCAAGGGTGAGGTACTAAATGAGTGCCACTCAGTTTTCTAAGAAAAATGGGGAGGCTGCATCATACCTGGGAGGAGCACGGTGAAACTGAGGGGGACCCTTACCGATCTGCGGATCTAAGGAGGGGCGTCACTGGCAGGAGGGAAGGCAAAGCAGGGGACGAGGTAGCGGAGGTGAAATCATGGCAGAGAGTGAGGAAGCCCTCGGGTCCCTAAGACAGAGAGAAAGCACGGGGCCAGATAAATGGCATCCCAGAGTGCTGAAGGAACTGGCGGATGTCCTGGCAAAACCCCTGGCAGAGCTCTTCAGCATCTCTCTGAGGACAGGGTGGGTGCCCCAGGACTGGAAGGTGGGCGCATGTGGTGCCTATCACAACTGGGATCAAGGGAGGTGGCAGGAAACTACAGGCCTGTCAGCCTGACATCGGTGGTGGGCAAGGTGATAGGGCATTGTCAGAGAGAGGCTGGGGTGGTACCTGGAAAGGTCGAGGTGCCTGGACGATGAACAGCATGATTCGTCCGGTGAAATCGTGTCAGACAAACCTTGTGGAGTTCTGTGACTGGGTGAGTGCCTTGGACCTGGGTGAGCGGTGGGCGTCCTATTTCTTGACTTCAGCAAGGCATTTGACTCTGTTCCTCACGAGGGCCTGTTGGATAAGCTGGGGAAATGGGGTGGGAACCAGGTGATCAGGTTGATAGGAATTGGCTCCAGGAAGTGATTGTGGATAGTCTCATCCCCAAGGAGGGTCATTAGTGGGGTCCCTCAGGGATCGGTCCTTGGGCCCCTCCTGTTCAATGCCTACATCTGACATGTGGATGACTCAAAGCTGGGGCGGTGGTGGATGGAGAGGAGGCGAGGGTTGCCCTACAGGGGACCTGGAGGCTGTGGAAAGGTGGTAGAAAGTGGCAGCTGAGGTTCAATGCAGGGAATGCAAGGCACTGCACCTGGGAGCTAGAAACCCGGGCAAAGTGTACACCCTGGGAGGAGAAATGCTACAAGTCTCAGTGGCTGAGAGGGACCTGGGGGTGGTGGTGGATGTCAAGATGAACAACTCTGAGACTTGTGGGGCGGCCAAGGCCAACAGGATGCTGGGATGCATCGCTAGGGATCACCTCCAGAAGGAGGGAAGTGATACTCCTCTGTAACTGCTTGGTGAGGCGCACCTCGAGTACTGCGTGCAGCTTTGGAGACCACACTTAGAGGATATTGAACTCCTGGAGAGGGTCCAGAGGAGGGCAATCAAATTGATCTGGGGTTTGGGGGCAGGGACCTATGGGAGAGGCTCGAAGAGCTAAACATGTACACATTGGAAGAGAGAAGGGACCTGGGGGACATGATTAAGGTCTTCAGGTACATGAAGGGGTAAATAAGGGAGGAGCAGTCGGGTGCTTTGAAGGAAGGAGGGGGCAACTAGAGCATGGGTGGAAGCTGGAGGGGTAGATTCATGGGAGAAAGGAGGAGATGCTGCTTCACTGAGAGGGTGGTGGAGCCATGGAATGCGCTGCCTGGGGGCTGGTGGAGGCAGAGATGGTGGATGGGTTCAGGAGAGGGTGGGACAGGTACAGGGAAGGGTTCTGGTAGTAAAGTCCAGTGCAGTGAGAATATCCGGGACTGGGAAGTGAGAAGCCAGAGAGGGCGAGGGGCAGCAGGGTCAGCTCTCAGGGTGGGGACTGAACAAACAAGCAGGCGTGAAAGACCGTTAGGTCTATTTTGCTTGCATTTTAGTATTTTAGTATTATCTGACAATCACTATATTTTAATCTTACAGTGAGGGAAGAGAACAGCCTAGCCTTATGATAATACATAGCTGGAATTGTTTGATACAGGTGAATGTGCAACTGGTGGTTTATTTGGTCCATGCTCTATAAGCGTAGGCTCCTAGGCACAAAATGGCCATGACCGTGTGGTGGCTTTTTGCTGTAAAGTGTCGTGTACTCGTGCACAAAACCCTGCACAGAGCTGATCAGTCTGCTGGCGTGAGTGCAAGAGGTAGTGGGAACATTTTTCTTGTAGGGATATAGCAATCCAGGTACCATGGTAACATATCTATTTAAAAAAAAAAAAAAAGTAGTTATTTACACTAAAGTGTGAGCTTTTGCCCTCAGCATGTGATATTCTTATTTTTGGGGGAGAGGGACCTTTAGTAATTGTGTACTTTGTTCATGCTGTATTTGGGTTGTAACCTCGCGCCTGCCCTTTAGGGCAGAGTTATTTTCAATATTTCAGCTAGCTGGAGGATTGAAGCCCTTTCATGCATGTTGTATAATATTAGACATTTTCTTTTAATTATGGTTTTCACATGGACTATTGAAAGTCGTAATACACACTTAGTGCTCTGCACTCGAAACATTATTTCAAACGATCATTATTGGACTGAAATCCGTGGTCTAGCTGCTATGAATCACTGTATTCTCGCTTGAATATTTTATTTTTAGGCATACTCCCATATGATGCAACTTGAGGCGACAAAATTGATCATTAGTATGTGAAAATCATGTTTCTCATTCCTGTGCCTTGGGAACCAAGTGTTTGTCATACTTGATAATGCAGTAAAAATAAAGTATAAAGAAGGAAATCTGTGTTCTGCTTTTATTTTCAACCATTGCAGTTGGTCTGTGAACGAGTCAATTGTCTGTTAGGGCTGCTGACGTAGTTTTAGCTCAGCTCTTATGCTGGTAAGACTCTGCCCTGTTGTCACCTCTAGGCCTCCCTCTGCACCCTCAGGGTGGGAGCCTATTTTATAAATCGGTAACTTTTTGTTTGCTGCCATCTCCTCTGGTTACATAGCCTTTGTTATCCCATTGTTAGGACTCATGCTTAACTGTACAGAATGGTGTAAGAATTATGCAGGTTAGGTTTGCTCCAAGTCCAGATTTTCTGTTAAATATAAAATTATTTGTTGAGCTCAGCAGTATGCATCAGACTCTCTGAGACAGAGGCCCCTCCCAGTTTTAAAATTTTGTTTCAGCTGAGACAGTCCCACGAGAAGCAGCTTCTTGTTTTGATGGGCAGCCCAGAGAGACTGGAGCTGGGTATAAAGACAAGTGATGATTTCATTACTGTCAAAAGACAGAGTCACGTGAGGTACAGCGTATCACACTAAATATAAAACAAGAACACAAACCATTAACAGGAGCTAGAGAATAGAAAAGCCTCCTGATCTGTTCCTCACATTTCAAGAGCCTTGCATTAACCTGCAGAGCCTTATGTGACACACAAAATATCAAACTCCTCCTTGAATTCATAGGTAAACCACTTTTCACTCCGCAAGTTTTCATAATAGTGACAAGGCATCCCCAGGGGTTACTTAACAGTCTGTTTATCTCCGTCCAAGGGCATGTGGCTTGGGGTGCAACAGAGTGCCACATTATACCCTGAGAGGATGACTAACAGACTGTTTATGTAACCTCTGATCATGCTTTACTAACTGATGGTGCTGGAGAGAATATTTAATTCATAGATGAAGTGGTCCCCTTTCTGAGACTTTCTTTATGCTCCGTGACAAGTCTGTACAGCATTATCCATCTCCTTGCCCGACCAGCCAAGACCTGCGCAGATTTTACAGAAGTGCAGTTCTAGGATGAATGGTGGGAAAACTGTTCTCAAGTGTGTGCTCACACTGATGATGACTGAGGACTTTGATTGAAACTCAGCTCCTTAGTTAGCATCACTGCTGAAGCTCCTTTCCTAGCACACTGATATAATATACTGTTGTCTTCTATTTAATGTTATAATAGTTTTTACATGTGCTTCTATCGAAGCCCAGGTCTTCCTTGAAATGGGATCTTTGTTTCCCATTGGACTTATTATTAACTAAACAAAGCACTGTGAAAGTTTTTATTTTTCTCAGTCTGTATTTTATGTTCCTTGCTGTTCTGTCCCCTTCAGCCTCTAGTCTGTCCAGCTCTGTCACCCACATACCTGGGACTTACCACCTCTTGGTACTGCCCACTGGATTGGCCCTGTGGCAGCCTCCCCACCCGTTTGTCCTCCTCTAGATGATTAGAACCTGTGCCCAGTCAGGATCTGCAGCGAGCTACAGCTTTATCTAGCCATCAGGAGTTTTTCCTTCTGGGTTCGTTCCCTGTGGGCCACCCAGTGCTGTGATGCAAACGCATGTGCATACCTCTGCATGTACACATGTCTAAGCACCCTGAACGCCTAAGCTGGTGGGACTCTTGCTGTGCTACCACCTTGTCTTCACCAGGTGGTAGCCATTGAGTGGGATGTCCATAACCCCGCCCCCGCTTTCTGATGGAAGAGGTAGTCCTTTGGAGTGTGATCGTTCTTCAGTGCTTGCTGGCATGGCAGGTGGTAGTGCTACAGCAGAGCCTCTGAGCTGGTGCACATTTATTTTTTCTGTTTTTTTGTTTTTATAGCCCCCTTTTGTCCTCATTTCTCCCGTCCGTCTCGGCTGTGCATGCGTGTGGAGGCCTCTATCTGTGGGCAACAGAACTCGATGGGCAACAGGGCTCCTCCCCAGAGAGGAGAGTTACCGTTCGGCTGCCCAATTCTCCCCCGGTGCCGGCTCTCCAAGCGACCCTGGTACGTTTCAGACCGAGGTTGCGTAGCATGAGTAAGGCATCCAGCACCTCAGTACCACCGGGCTGGCTTAGTGAATATTTTCTTTTAACTTGGTCAGGGGACTGGTGTGGTGGCTGTCCCACAGTTTGTTGTTATAGAGACTGATACAAGATTCAGTTACTGTACCACTGCTCAGTGCAAAGGAGACTGGTTCTGTGTAATGCATTTGGCAGGTTTCGGTAAAAGCTGATAAAATGAACACCTTTATACATTGTACAACCACTTAGTTAGAATGGCTTCCAATAAGAGTAAAATTTATTGATAATGGGAATTTAATATACTCATTCTCAACTCCAAATTTGACAAGCCCATTGGCAGGCTTGTTAATATACCAGGACTCACAGCTGTCTAAGCTTGTCTTACAAAACATTCTGAGAGTCCCCTGATGAAATCAAACATTGGTCAGGAGTCCTTTGTCCATACAGCTATTCCATAGTAGACCCTTTGGAGATCCTGTTACCTTATAAGAGGTGCAGTGACTCTGTGCTCTGATTGGCTAAAATCACATAACTGATGTGTAATATGTAATAGATAAGCCACTCTGAGGTGTCCGGTGGGTGCTCTGATATACACACCTTGGTGTGCAGTGTACGCATGAGGCCGTTAAGCGAGTGAGTCAACCACCCAAGGTGTGCATATATTAGAACACGACCACACACCTCGGAGTGGTTTATCTATCTTATAAAATGTCAGAATTGCTTTAGAGGGGTAGAAGTGCAGGTGTGTGGTCGCGCTTTGATATAATGCACAGTCATGAGATGCTGGTGGTCCAATAAATGAGCAGCAATTTCCCTACCCATTTTATAAATATACATACAGTTGCACATCCTCAGTGGTTACATGAGTGCCTTCTAGAATTATTTGGGTGGGAGAACTAGGACCACTGATTTTCTATTTTTAGAAATGGGTAATTCTTTTACAGAATCTTAAATTCCATTTGTCCTCAAATTGAGTGGAAATCGGCATGTTTTGCAGTACAGATATGTGTGTGTGTGTGTGTGTGTGTGTGTGTGTGTGTGTGTGTGTGTGTGTGTGTGTGGTAGGAGGAGACTCATTTGGCTCAAATGTGGTTGTAAATATGGTGCAGTTATTTTATTTGAAAAATTGACCCTGAGTGGTCTTTAAAATGGCAAATTCATTTGCAGTCTTGTTTTCATTTTTATGGAAAAAGGGTGTCCCTTGGGAACTGTGAAGCAAAGCTGAGCAATATTAGCATCCACAGTCCTTGAGAATAAACTAATATCCATAAGAGGTGTTATAACTGTACAGATAACAGAACATACGAACCTGCCAGCAGAAAGAGGCCTCATGGTCTATCGAGTCTGCTAGAGTACGCAGCTAGCACCCTTAGATTGCAACTGCCCTGCCCAGACCTTTCCCCTTGCCCTGTCCCATGCCCCTTAAAACTACCCACCTTCTTACATGAAATCACCCCTCAGGAAGGGCGTTCCATTCGACACCACCCTTTCCTTAGTGGTAGTGTCACCTCATCTTTCTCTGAAAACTGCCCCAACCAATCTTACCCATGTCCTCTCGCGTCTCTTCGCTTCTTTAACTTAAATAGCCCATCGGCACTAGCTTTGTTGATCCTTCAAATACTTGAACGTTTCAATTGTATTCCCTATCCCTTCTGTGCACCTGGGAGTACAAACTCGATCCCTAGCTTGTCCTCGTATGATTTGCCTTACATCCCAGTATCATTTTGTCACTCTCGTTACACCCTTCAAGCAGTCTAACATCTATATTCAGATTTGGACGCTGTACTGCACGCAGGTACTCCAGGTGCGCCCTGACCAGTGACTTGTAGTGGGGCTTGTAACACGCATTATGGACAGCCGTCCAGGGAGCCCTATGATGGTACATAGCGCCATCACGTGGTGCAGGAGCAACTGTGCATTGTGACCGATAATGCCGTGTTGGTGTTGTGGAAGCAGCACTAGGCAACTCTGCATTATTTCTCATAATGCTGTGTTGCTCTTCGCGTCCTCGACCTCAGCACGGCATTATTTCTCATAATGTTGTATGTTTCTTTGCGCTGCTCTCTGAGCTCAACACGGCATTATCGCCCTATAATGCCGTGTTATTCCTGCAGTGGCCATGACAGCCACTGGGTCGCAAGTGGCACTGTGCCGGCTGGGAGTTAGCGGAGAAGCGGGGATGGAGCCAGCGAAAGCAGCGAACTGTGCCGCAGGGAATGCAGGACACACATAGGGAGAGAAGGTAGGGAGCCCTAGACCTTATCCGTGTTACAAGGGCATTAATTACCTCCAGCGCTGGCTCTACCGTGATTAATGCCCGCTGGGGGGTTGAGCCCTCCTCTGCCGGTGATTAATGCTTACATGATCACTTACTACCCTATGCCTGGAGGAGAATCCTCATGCGATAACACCCCAGCATCCTGTTAGCTTTTGCTGCAGCTTTCTGCATTGAGCAGAGTTGTTTGTGTTTTCCGTTACCAGCACACCCAAGTCCTTCTCCTCAGTGACTTCCCAGCTTCACCCCAAAACCAGTATTCCTTCCTGGTTTCTTGGCCTTGAAGTGCATAACTTGCACTTCACATTAAACCCCAGCTGCCACCTCTCCGACCACTCCTCCAGTTTGGTCAGGTCCCTTGTAGTTGTTTCCACCCATCATCTTCGGCCCACTACCGCCCTATTTTAGTATCATCTGCGGACAGACTGATCCTGCTTTAACCCCATGCAAGATGTCCGATATGAACAGCCCAAAACAACATTGGGCCTAGCACTGAGCTCCCTGCGGCACTCCACTCGCCACAGGGCTCGGTGCTGAGAGCCCCCACCACCAGTGGCTGCCTCCCTGCCAGCCAGTTCACAATCCAGTTACCAGCTTCCCTCCTACCCCCAGGGATTTCAGTTTCCCCCTAGCCGCCCATGAGGCACTTGAGTCAAAGGCCTTGCTGAAGTCCAACTATGGGGCGTTCACTGCGTGGCCCTTGTCCAGCTCCTTGTTACCCAATCGTAATACTCTATTAGATTGGTATGACAGGATTTCCTTGACACAAATCCATGCTGCTGCCTATCCTGGAGGTCATTCACCTTGAGAAAAGCCACCAGCTTGTCCTTCAGTATCGCTTCCATGAGTTTTCCCACTATGAAAGTGAGGCTGACAGGTCTGTAGTTGCCTGGTCTGTCTCTGGGCCTCTTGTGTATAGGCACCACTGGGCCATACTCCAGTCCTGTGGCACGCATCCCATGTCCAGGGAGGTGCTGAACAGGTCTGCTAGCAGCCTGGCCAGCACCTTCGCCATCTCCCTCAGCATCCTAGGATGGATGCCATCAGGGCCCGTGCCTTGTCCACCGGAATGTCTTGGCCCCTCTAGTACTCTACTGTCCTCAATCATTCTGTCAATCATCTCCTACCCTCGTCTCCCCCAGTCCACGAAGGTGTGGACCACCCTTCTCCTGTGTGAACACAGAGCAGAAATATTTATTTAGTGCTTCTGTTGTTCTGCACCCTTTCCACCCCCGCCACCCATCTTGGTCTGCACTCACGTATCTAAAAAAGTCCTCCCTCCCTTAATTCCTGAGCCAGCCTCATCTCCCTGGAGGCCTTGGCCTCCTCACCAGCTTGTTACCTCTTTGGACCAACTCGATACACCTCCCTCTCCTCTCCCTCCCCATCCTCTTGAATCTTAAACAAACATATAAATTCTGTTCAGACATTTTCGTTAGGGATTTGAATTTTAATCAAAAGGTTTGACCATGTAGAAACTCTAACAAAACTGCAGAATTACAATAGGGAGGTGAGTGAGCCAGCACACGTGTCCAGATATATACTGTAATGCAAGTGTTATGCTCCTGTGGAATTTCTGGTTTCTCTGAAAATGACTGAAAACCTACCAGCTGGGCTAAGTGCTTTTAGTTACTGTGTACGATCAGCATGCCTCGGGTACCTGCAGGGCTGTGTGACTGTAACTTGCTCAGTCACGTTTAGTTCTGTGTGGAATTCGCCTTTGGTACCCTGTCCTCTCAATTGTAGGTTTGTGGTTTATAGTTAGTAGTTGTTGCAGCCAGTGATAGTTTTTTGTGTTTTAAAGAGTGCTGGGTGGGCTGGTGTTAAGTTACATGGCACAGTACCAGAATGAGCCCTGATTGGGAACTGCAGATATTAGTGTGGTAAAATGGGATTAATGACTAGCCATGACCACACCTCAGCCGCCTACTGGAGAAGAATATAATGAGGGGTTGGGGTTTGACAAAGTGGAACTTGCTGAGTCCGCCTGAACCAAGTAGGTCTAGTTTCAAAGAACACTCTAACCCTACAGGAACCTTTTCAAATTTGTAATGTAGTACATGCAGTTTACTAAGGGAACTACCAGATACCCTGAGAGAGGTAGAGCGGTGGGGACTTTGTAAAGTATGGTTTTGCACAGCATACTACTTTAATCTCTGCCTGTTGTGAGGGGTGGGGTGGATATGATTAATTTAGTCCTTTCCAACTTCAAATGACTGTTACTTATTCAGACACAGATTTGTTGCTACAGTTTTCTGTAATTCTCACCTCTGTGTTGCTGAGGACTTTATTTTAGTTTTGTTGACAGGTAAGGTGCACTAGTCATGAAGATGACTATTTTCAGGCACGACCGGAGGTTACAGGTAAAACAGACATCGGATTACATCACGATCCAAAACCAGGTGATAGTAAGGGATAATACATTCAAAGAGCAGTGAAGGCAAACAAATTCACATCAGTGTTAAAGCAAACAAATCAAAACGATGCAGCAGTGCAATCAAAGAGCCTGACACAAAGCAATTGGATAAAAGGGTTCGACAACATTTGAGAAATAAGGGCAGAAGTAACTCGTGGAAAATAATCTTGAGGAGCTTGGGCAATAAAATGCCTGAGCTCCAGGCGATGCTAACTGAGGGAGCAGTGGATGTGGCAGCGGTCTCTGAGACTTGGGCCACTGCAAGACATGACTGGGACCTGAACCTGGAGGGTTACACTTTGTTCAGGAAGGACAGGGGGAGGGAAGAGGAGGAGGGGTAGCAATGATAGTCAAAACTGCATTGCATAGGGGGAGTAGAGGAGGCGGAGGGAACCGTGGAGGCGATTTGGGTCACCTTGATAACAAGGGGGGAGGAGAGTAAAATAGGAGTGGTGTATAGACCCCCTGCCCTGGCGGAGGAGCTGGAGGACAGTCTGGTGGCAGATGTTAGGAGACACTGCAGACTGGGCAGAGGAACGTGGTGGTGTTGGGGACTTAAACATGCCAGGAACAGACTGGAGACTGACATCCTCTGTGACCAGAAAACAGAGGTTGTTGGATGTCTTTCAAGACGCTGCCCTAACTCAGCAGGTGAGGGAACCGACCAGGGAGGCACGGTACTGGATGTGGTCCTGGCAGACAGTGACCAGATTGGGGCCTGGAGGTAAGGGACCCATGGCGGGAGTGACATGCCACAGTCTGGTTCTGCCTGGACCTAGGAGGGGTAGAAGGCTGCACAAAGACGGAAGTAACGACTTCAGGGGTGGATTTTAAGGAAATGGGAAGGATCCTTAAGGAGCATTTGGGTGGGATTGGGTCAGACATGGACGCTTGATAGTAGGTGGGAAATCATCAGGAGTGGGGTGCAGGATGCTACCAGCACCTGTGCAAGAGTAAGACAAATGCGGTAGGGCCCAAAACCCTGTTGGTGGACCAGGGAGGTCCAGGAGGTGGAAGGGAAAGAAAGCAGCCTATAAGCAATTCAAGTGCTCAAGGAGTGAAAGGGATCGAGGGGAGTACGAGCTGATGGCTAGAAGGCCACTAGAGTGGTGAGGGCGGCTGAGGCAAGGAAGGAGCAGAACCTGGCTAGGGAAATTAGGAGAGGGAACAAGGGGTTCTTTAGATACATTGGGAAAGACGAAGGTGAAGGGCAGATTAGCAGGATTAAATCAGGGAGAGATGGGCACAAGACCTGGGAGCAGGCTGAGGTACTAAATGAGTACTCACCTCAGCTTTTACCAGGGAAAATGGGGGTGCTAAGGCCACACATGGAGGAGACAGAGATACTGAGGAGGGGGACCCTACCGATCGGCAGGTCTGGGGAGAGGGGAGGCATCACTGGCAGGTGGGGGAGGGCTAAGCAGGAGAAGAGGCACCAGTGGAAATCACAGCAGAGAGAGAGTGAGGGAAGCCCTCAGCCCTTTAAGACGGAGAAAGCACCTGGGCCGGATAAATTACATCCCAGAGTGCCAAGGAACTTGCAGATGTCCCATGAAACCCTTGGCAGAGCTTTCACCATCTCTGAGGACAGGGTGGTGCCCAAGACTGGAAGGTGGCGATAGTGCCTATCCACAAGGGGATCAAGGAGGTGGCAGGAAACTACCAGGCCTGTCAGCCTGACATCGGGTGGTGGGCAAGGTGATGGAGGGCATTGTCAAGGAGAGGCTGGGGGACCTGATAAGTCAGGGTGCCTGGACGAAGACAGCATGGATTCATCCTGGGAAATCGTGTCCTAGTGGAGTTCTATGACTGGGTGACAAGTGCCTTGGACCTGGGTAGACCAGTGGATTTCCTCTTCTAGACTTCAGCAAGGCATTTGACTCTGTTCCTCACGTGGGCCTGTTGGATAAGCTGGGAGAAATGGGGGTGGGGAACCAGATGATGAGATGGATAGGCAATTGGCTCCAGGACCGGACCCAGAGGGTCGAGTTGGTGGGATAGTCTCATCCCCAAGGAGGGTCATTAGTGGGGTCCCACAGGACTAGTCCTGGGCCCCTTCTGTTCAACGCCACGTATCTGACATAAGGACAGGAATCAGGAGGAGATGAGTCTCTTTGCAGATGACTCAAACTGGGGGGTGGTGGATGGGGAGGAGGGGAGGGTGGCCCTACAGGGGGACCTGGAGGCTCTGGAAGATGGTCTAGAAAGTGGAAGCTGAGGTTCAATGCAGGGAAATGCAAGGTACTCCACCTGGGGCCAGAAACCCAGGCCAAGTGTACACCCTGGGGGGATGCTACAAGTCTCGATGGCTGAGAGGGACCTGGGGTGGTGGTGGATGTCAAGATGCACAACTCTGAGACTTGTAGGAGGGCAGCAGCCAAGGCCCACAGGATGCTGGGATGCATCGCTAGGGGATCACCTCCAGAAGGAGGGAAGTGATACCTCTGTATAACTGCTTGGTGAGGCCGCACCTTGAGTACTCATGCTCAGCTTTGGAGGCCACACTTAAAGAGGGACATTAACTCCTGGAGAGGGTCCAGAGGAGGCAACCAAAATGATTTGGGGCTTGGGGACAGGACCTATGAGGAGAGGCTTGAAGAGCTAAATATGTACACATTGGAAGAGAGAAGAGACCGGGGGACATGATAGAGGTCTTCAGGTACATGAAGAGGGTAAATAGGGAGGAACAGGGTTGCCATCTGGGGACAAGTGACCATCAAACAGTGTGGTTCACGTTAACTCAGCTACAGAGTCAAGCCAACAAAAGTGAGGTACTGGACTTTAGGAGGGCTGACTTTGGCAAGATGGGAGAGTGCCTCAGAAAAGCACCTAGCAAACAGGCTAGAAGGAGGTGTGGAGCAACAATGGGGAATTATCAGAACTGCCATCACAGAGGCAACAAGCCTTTGTGTGAAGCAAATAAACAAATCAAAACGAAAGAAAAAGCCACTATGGTTCTCAAGAGAGGTGGCTGTGAAAGTCAGGAAGAAAAGACAGCATTCGGAAGTATAAGGAGAAACAGAAGGAGCAGGACAGAGCCTGTACCAGTTAAGGCAGAAAGAAGCAGGAGGGAAGTCAGAATAGCAAAGGCCCAAACTGAGGAAAGATAGCCAACCCGGTTAAGAAGGGGATAAAACCTTTATAGGTACATCAGCGCAGTGTAGAAAGACAAAGGGAGGGATAGTGAGGCTGAATAGAAAGAATGGTGGGGTGGAGGGGACAGTGAAAAGCAGGAATACTGAACGAATATTTCTGCTCAGTATCTACAAAAGAGGAGGGGACGTGCCCAATCCAATTAACAGGAAGCACCTTTGATAGGGGGCTGATCCCAGTCCTTTCACAGAAGAAAGGGTTCTGCAAGAACTCCCAAAACTGAAGGTGGACAAAGCAATGGGTCCTGATGGAATTCACCCCAGAATTCTAAAAGAATTAAGGAAGGAACTAGTGAAACCACTGGCTACTCTTTTAACAAATCATGGGAGGATGGTGTGGTACCGAGGACTGGAGGAAGCGGATGTGATTCCCTCACAAAAGTGGGACCAAGACAGAGGCAGGAAACTACAGACCTGTCAGTCTGACCTCTGTGGTAGGGAAAGTGATGGAGTCACTCTGAAGGAAAGAATAGTTGAGTACCTAGAGGTCAGTGGAGCACAGGACCCAAGGCAGCATGGGTTCACAGCGGGAAGGTCATGTCAGACAGATCTAAGATTTCTTTGACTGGGTGACCAAAGTAGTAGACCACGGAGGGGCTGTGGACATGGCCTACCTAGACTTTAGCAAGGCATTTGACACAGTCCCACACAAAGATTAATAGTCAAATTAACCAGCCTGGGAGGGTCCCAGGGTGGTAGCCTGGTAAAACATTGTCTGGACAACAGGACACAGAAGGTAATTGTAAATGGAGTCCACTCTGAAGAAAGGGCAGTTACTAGTGGGGTACCGCAGGGTTCAGTGTTGGGTCCAGTCCTTTTTAATGTCTTCATCAGTGACATTGCAGAGGACTGGAAGGAAAAGTATGCCTTTTGCAGATGACACAAAGATCTGCAACAGGGTTGATACACAAGGAGGCGTGGAAAGGATGAAAAGGACTTGGCAAGGTTGGAGGAATGGTCAGAAGTGTGGCAGCTAGGATTCAATGCAAAGAAGTGCAAAATAATGCACCTGGGAAACAAGAACCCAGGAGAAGAATACACAATGGGTGGGGAGGTAGTAACAACAACAAAACAGGAAAGGGACCTGGGGGTAATCATATCAGATGACCTTAAGGTTAGCAAGCAATGTGAGAAGGCAGTAGGAGGGCCGGGGTATACTGGGATGTATAGGGAGAGGCATCAGCAGCAGAAAACAGGAAGTTGTTATCCCTCTGTACAGACAGTTGGTGAGACCCCATCTGAGACTGTGTCCAGTTCTGGAGACCCCATCTCCGCAAGGACATAGACAGGATAGAGGCAGTCCAGAGGAGGGCAACTAAAATGGTGCAGGGTCTGCAAGAGAAGCCGTATGAGGAGAGACTAAAGGAGCTTAATATGTATACCCTTGAAGAAAGAAGGGAGGGGGGACATGATAGAAACTTTCAAGTACCTCAAGGGAATCAACAAAGTCCAAGAGGGTAGCATCTTTCAGAAAAAGAGACTTGCAAGAACAAGGGGACACAATTTAAAGATAGAAGGAGGGTGGTTCAGGGCAATGTGAGGAAGTATTATTTCACAGAGAGGGTAGTGGATGCATGGAACAGCCTTCCTGAGGAAGTTGTGGGGTCTAAAATTGTGGGAGAATCTAAGAATGCATGGGACAGACATAAGGCAATTCTTGTGGGGGAACAGAAGATAGGCTGTTGGTTAACTAGGATGGCTATCTATCGTAGGAAATGGGCAGACTAGATGGGCCTAGCGTCCTTATCTGCCGCAAAGTCTATGTTTCTGTGTTTCTATGTAACAGTCAGGGTGCTTCAAGGAAGGAGGAAGGGGCCACTAGAGGGCATGGGTGGAAGCTGGAGGGGGAAGATTTAGGGAGAAAGGAGGAGTGCTACTTCACTGAGAGGGTGGTGGAGCCATGGAATGCACTGCCTAGGGGGCTGTTGGAGGCAGAGACAGTGGAGGAGTTCAAGAGGGGTGGGACAGGTACAGGGAAGGGTTCTGGAAGCAAAATCCAATGCAGCAAGAATATCCGGAACTGGGAAGGAGAAGCCAGAGAAGGCGAGGGAAAGCAAGGTCAGCACCCAGGGGTGGGGGCTGACCAACGAGCAGACACGAAAGACCGTTAGGGCCTATTCTGCTGGCATTTTAATATGTTAGTATGGCAGACAAGTCTAAAGAACAGAGCAAATTAGCTAAAAGTACAGAGGGTTTAGAAACAGAATCTGGGGCATCTCTGGCTTTGTATCCTCTGTCTGTGACGTCAACATTTGTTCCTTTGAAGGATAGTGATGTCAGAAGGAGATGGTTGTTGTTTTTAGCTGTAAATAAACTACTGAAACTGATGAAGTCTTAAAAGGACAAATATCTTGTTTTCAAGTTCAGAGAGAGGAGAATTACAGATATGAAACATCAGCAAACTTTGGTCCAGAGCATATATTTTTTTAATTATTTTCCTGCATTTGCTCTGTGTGTGTGTGTGTGTGTGTGTGTGTGTGTGTGTGTGTGTGTGTGTGTGTGTGTCCCCCTTTGGCTATCAATGTATCCTGTCCCATACAGAATAACCTCTCCATCTGGGTGACCTCACTTATTGCTATAAGCATCTAAGGGCTTTCCTCAGCAAGGCCCAAGCAGATTCCAGCTAAGAGATATCTCCTGAGGGATGTGGTGAACTATGCCTCATGGGACGATGCAGTGACCGTGGTGGATATGTAGGATGTGGAGTTGTCTTCTGCCAGTGAATCTCTGTTTCCCCTCGTGAACTCATCCTCTCCTCTGGGTGTAATCCACACCAAGCTCATCAGACACCTCCAGTTGCCCATCTGGCCATCAACCAGAGCTGCTGTGACCAGAAGACACTGCAGAAGAGGCTGCCACCCACGGGACATCAGCACTTGACTGGCTGGTTGTGGCACTTGGGACATGAACTCTGAATTCTGCATCAGATCATGAGAAATAAGATATTTATAGTCTTCTCCTGTGGTGTCAGTAATTCCTTAAAGTGTGTCTGAGCTCCTAGGTACCCTCACTTATGGAGCTTTTATTGTGCGTGCTGTTGTATAATATTGGCCATGAAAGTGGTACTGAACCAGATCTAGTTTCCTGGTGCAGTCTGTGAAAGGATTAAGCACAGAGAAGTTCAGAGATTTGCTCAGGGTCCCACAGTATGGAGGTGGTAGCTGTGGGATTCAACCCAGGTCTAGTGGTGTCAGTTCACAGCTCTGTTCTCTAACCACTAGGCTGAAGTGCCCTCTGTTGATCAGCTCATACCACCATATGTTGAATACTTATGTGAAGTAAGGTTTATGTTTTTTTCTAGAATATTAAGAAAGGAATTGGGTTTTATACAGCACCTTTCATACAAACTGCATCCCAAAGTACTTTGCACTCGAGGGTAGAGAATGGCAATTCTTGGTGCAGCCAGCAGTTCAGACAGCACGGGTGGTTAAGTGATGTAGGGTCTATAAATGATGGCTCAGGGATTCAAACTGAATCACCAAGATCAAGCTTGGTGCTGTTAACCAGTTATGGTGGCATAAGAAATTGTCACCTACAGGGGTTGAAATTAAGTTTGACAGCTGTTTACCAGCAGGGCTAGAGATGAGCAAAATCCACTGGCCCCAAAGACCTTTCCACTGGCCCAGCTGGAGTACTTACTGAATCTTACCTTTGGTAGTACAGGAGTCTTTTGTTTGCAGTCATCAGTAGGGAGGAACTGCATCCAAGAAAGACTCTCTATTCTGCCTTGTTGATAGGATGGGAGGAGGAGGACACTAAAGTAAGAGTGTGTGTGTGTGTGTGTGTGTGTGTGTGTGTGTGTGTGTGTGTGTATATCTCATATATATATCTATATCTATCTATATATATATATATATATATATATATATAGAGTACAATAGTAGGGTCAGTGTGTGGATGTACAGTAGCAGGATCAGTGCCAGCCATTTATATCCAGGAAACATGCCACTTACTGTATCCATTAAGAACACATATATCTATTACCCTGGCTGGAAATAAAGGGTACAGTATTAATGATACTTTAACCAGCAGATGGCTTGAGAAATGCATAGACTAATGTGCTTTTAAACTACAGAGGATAGATGTGCCAGTTGGATGGACTAAATACTGCAGTAGTAAGACCTGAAGCAACCCACTGTTGCCAAGATACTGGTGTTGTGGTCCAAATAATTGTGAAATACAACTCCACTGCCTGTAGCAACATTTGGCTCCTGAGAGAGCCATTACCTACATCTTTAAGAGGATCATGCAAATTTACTTTTTTTTTATTTAAATCTGAACAGTGTACATCTGTTATAGCAACAGTGCTTTGCATGGCCACCGGGTTAATGGATCATTGGTATAACCTTTAAACCTGTTGGTTTTCTCATCAGTGGTGTATACTGCCGAAAAGTGTTTGTGTAACTGACTGACCTTGTTAAAGAGAAATTAGATGCAAAATGATAAAGCACATGTTGTGCATTGTGTTTTTGTTTTTTGGTGGTCTGTGGCATTCTGTTCTCGTGTCTGCAAATAAGTCTCTCAAGACCCCCCATGGCCCCTAGGTGTAGCCATTCAGGCTTATTTTATTGCTTTTGATCTGTTGAAATTTTCCCAGAATGCCTCTGTCAACTATGAATTAGACCCAAGACCTTCAGAGGTATATTGGCTTTATTAGCATTCAATGACTGCACTTTACAAAGAATATTGTCACACATCCGGACTAACAATTGGTGCTTAGAAAATCTGACGTTGGGGAGGGATGGCAAACACTTTTTCAGAAGAGTTCACTTTCACAAGTGGTTGCAGTTAGATGATGTGACTAGACTATGATTAGGATTATGGGCTCTTAGTTCTAATACAAGTCTAATCTACATCATTCCTTGAAGCATTCTGGGAAAATTCAACAGACCAAAGTAAATAGTCTGGCTACCCCTGGGGTCATAAGACCTGCAGAGAGAAAAAAATGCTGCAGACGAGGTAAAAGAATGCAGTATTTGTTGCTGTTCTTAAATATGTTTGCATAATGTTTTGTTTCTGTCTATGTATATATTAAAAAAAAAAAAAATGCTTTTATGATTGCTCTTCTCTGTGCTCTTTCTTTGTATGGTTGCTGTTTTCTGTAATTAGTCCTTGGTCACCCCTGAAAAAGGACTCTTGGTCTCAGTGGGCTAACCTGGTAATCAGAATCCAGTAAATTAAAACAAATTGTGCAGCAGGCCCCAGAAGGATGTGTTGTTGAAGGATGTAATTAGTGTTTCTCTTTTCTCCTTTTGCTGTTTGACCAACATTGTGGTTGCCAGTGAAGGCCTAAGGAAGTTGCATCTGTAGCATGGCCTTGACAAGTTGGGACATGGAAATAGGTGAATTGAAGAAAAGAAAAAAAAATATTGAGTTGAAAATGCAAACCTTTTCTAGGAGTCTGGCTTCAAACCACACATCTATATTATAGCTAAGTATGTACTGTCTGAAGGTATTAGTATGTGTTATGTTGCATCTTGGCCATGTGTCCTTGCAAAACAGATTTTAATATTTTCTGCATCACGGTGTATCAAAGCATAATTATGTAATTTATTTCTTTATTTAAGATTGGCTTGAAATTTGATCAGTCAGCGTTGATTATGCTTTCTGTGGGTTATTTAAGCTAATACATGACAGAATTGTGGGTGTGCTGAGTGATAACACCATGTCTGGGTGGTTAAGCACGCAGGTCGCAGGCCGAAAAGGCCCAGTGTCCCAGAAGTGAGGTTTTCCCAGCACAACCCGCACCCTGGAGTGCATTATTGCTATTATACAATGTCTCGTTGTTGTATGAAATAAAATAAACATTTAGAAAATGTTTTAGTAGATTTCTAGTGTGGCAGTATATCTGTTTGAGAAGCTGCAAACAACTATCCGACAAATCAGTACAGTGAGGTTGTGCTGGATAACCTCACTGTGCCAGGGAGACACTAACCAATCAAGTTCAGGTCATTTTCTTGCCATTGTATAACTGAGCATAAACTGGAAGTACTGTTCAGTATTCACAGAAGAGGGAAGGGACAGGGGCCCCAGCAGCTGCCAAGGGGTGAAGAGGTGGACGGTACACTAAATTGAAGGTGGACGAAGCAATGGGACCAGATGGCACACACCCAAGGATATTAAGAGAACTGTGAAGGGTGATAGCAGAACCTCTGGCAGCCATGTTCACGAGTCATTCAACACGGGTGGTACCAGAGGATTGGAAGAGGGCACATGTAGTACCTCTACACAATCTGGCAGGGAGTAGAAGGGAAACTATTGGCCGGTCAGCCCACCTTAGTAGTGGGAAAGATCATAGAGACATTGCTTAAAGAAAGGATTGTGGGACATCTAGAAGCCATCTGAGCCCAGGACCATAGGCAACATGGATTCACAGCTGGGAGGTCATGTCAGACAAATCCTAGCTGGTTTCTTCGACTGGGTGACAAAGGAAGTAAATCAAGTGGGGCAGTGGATGTTATGCTAAGATACTAAAATGGCAGCAGAATAGGCCTAACAGTCTCTCGTGTCTGTTTCGTTTGGTCAGCCCCACCCTGGGAGCTGACCTCTCCTCTACTGCCCCTGTGCCAGTGCAGTTGCCGAGCTTGATTTCAGCAAAGCCTTGACACTGTCCCCACATAGGAGGCTGATAAACAAGCTGGGCAGGTTGGGCATGGAGACAGGGTGGTAAACTCTGTTAGAAACTGGCTAACAGACAGGAGGCGTAAATGGGTTCAGTCTGGGGAGAGGGTGGGTGACCAGTGGGTGCCTCAGGGATCGGTTCTGGGGCCAGTCCTGTTCAATGTCTTCATTAGTAACATTGCAGAGGGGCTTGAGGGAAAGGTCTGCCTGTTTGCAGATGACAACCAAGATCTGTAACAGAGTGGATACCCAGAGGGGGAGGAGAAATGAGAGGGACCTGGGGAAGCTTGAGAAATGGTCTGAGGACTGGCAACTGAAGTTTAATTCAAAGAAGTGCAGAATTATGGACCTGGGACACAGAAACCCTGGGGAAAGCTACAGGAATTGGGGGTGGGGTTGCTGACAGTAAAAGTGGAAAGGGACCTGGAGGTTAAGAAAGAACTGGAAGGGACAGGATCAGTTGTGTTCCAGGACAGTAGCTGCTGCTGTTGTTTTCACAGGGTTCTTGTGGATTTTACTTGGTAGGTTAGTTCTTTCTTTCTTACTTCTAAGGGGCTAGCAGGGTATTGTTTTGGGGGCTGCTGGATGTTTGTAAACTGATTTGGTGGCTGTAAGTGGGGCTCATTTTGTGGATGTTTCACTGTGTAACAGGCTGCGCTGGTAGAGGCCTATTTCTTCTGATTTAAAACCTATCTGGTGGGATTTGCTTGGGCCTGGTTCTTTGGCTGCTGGGCTTGGAGGGGAGACACAGGGCTGATACACTTCTCGAAGTCAGGTGTCTGCCCAGGACTCGCCCCTCCCCACCCCTCCCTCCCCAGAAGTCTGCGAATTTATAGGGGAACACCTGCCCTGCAATTGGAGGAAAAGGCTACAGGTGCAGCTCATGTAGTTCTAGCCACTGGGGGTTGGATTTAAAGGCTGGGAGAGAGGAGCTTAGGGAGTTGTTAATTTCCTTATAAGTTTAATGTGTTGTACTGCACCTAGTAACAGGGTTACTGGTGTACAGTGGGACTGTCTCTAAGATTAGTGGGTGACCTGATTAGGCAGCAGGGGTATCTTGGACTAGGGAAGAACCTGGTGGCTCACCCAAGGAAACCTATTTGGAAGGGATGGAACCACACATCATTAGGGCTGGCATCTTTGGGAGGGTGGGTGGGCACAGGGTGTGGAGCAGCCATGATACTGGACTGGGCTTGGAAGTTCGGTGGTTGCCCAGTGTGCTACCAGTTAGCACAGCTTAGGGAGGAGGTTGCGGGATTAGGAGAAAGCTGGGGAAGGGGTGGTATGGTTGGGGAAGGGGCTGGGAATCTCCATGGGTTGCACCAAGCACTGGGGGTGGGGGCATAGTTAAAGGAGTGCAGGAGAATACTCAGGGGTCAATAGGGACCTGGCAGAGGGGGTCCAAAAGGACACTACCAAGGAAGCAGGCAGGTAACTGGGGACCTCACAAAGGGGGACGGAGGGACAACATTCTCAGGGAAGTAGGCAGATGGCAAGGGCTGGACAGAAGGAAGCAAGGCGGGAGGTGGATCAGAACTTATACTCAGTAACAGCTAATTCTCTTCTTCTGCTCAAGGATGAGGGGGGTGATGTAGCCACGACAGGGTGGTTAGAGACGGAAAGGAAGTGGGAGTGAGGCAGGAGGCAGGGGCCAGATAGCAGGAAGAACAGGGGGACCTGGAATGCAGGAGAATGGGGGAGCAGTGAATCAGAGCAGGAGGGCAGGGGAAGAGGAGGAAAGTGCAAGGAGAAGGACCAGTTGGGGAAGGAAAGGAAGAAGGACCAGAAGTACAAGGAGGATTCAGTAAAGGGAGCTGAGGGTTTAGGGCAGGGAGCACGACGAGCAAGGAGGAACTAAATGGAGACAGGAAGGAAGGGAGGATGAGCCAGGCTAGTTTAGCAGATGGGGGAGAAGGACCACTTGTGAGCAGTGAGGGGGAGTTAGCAAGGTGCAAGAAGGATACTCAGGAGGAGGAGAGGACAGGATTGGAGGAGGGAGGGCCATGGTAACAAGGAGGGGTGGCATGTGGCACCCAGGATAGGGGAGGAACAAGGAGCCAGCTGGGTGGAGGGGCCTGTAGAAAGGATGAGGGACATGGAAGGGGGAATGGAGGAAAAGGAGGGTCAGAGTGCTCCTGCTGGGGATTCTGTGATCAGGGGTATCAAATGGGATAGGGAGGGAGAAGCCTGGCCAGTTAGAACAAGATGCTTCCTGGACTAACGGTGCACAGGGCTAAGCACGAGGTATATCAGCTGACAAAGGATTGTGGGGGTTCCCAGACATACTGGTCCGCCGGGTACAAATGACATTGAGGGAAATAGAGCTAGAGATACAGGCAAGATTCAGGGAGCTCGCCAGGGTCTGTCATGACATAGGATGCACAGTTTCCTTCTCAGAAATCCTGCCAGTGCCAAGGGCTAGTGGGGAACACAAAAGGAAAATTAGGGAGATAAACCAGTGGCTCAGGGAGTGGTGTGAGGCCAGAGGGTAAGGGTTGATGGGGGATTGGGGGAGACCTGGGAGGATAAGGAGCTGTATGCTAGAGATAGACTACATCTCAATTTGGAGGAGGAAATCCTTAAGTTAAAAATAGAGGGGTTCATTGGTGAAAAGTGGGGTTTAAACTTGTGAAGGGGGTGGATGGAGAAAAGGCTGTCAAGGGGTGCCGATAAAGGAGGGACTCTGTCTCCACCCCTGGGACCAGGAGGATTGCAGGAAAAGGCCGACTGGCAAAGTGCAGACCAGGGAAAACAGAATCCCATGGGAACACGAGCAGGGAAATGGAACTATAAGGAAAGGGTGGAAGGTAGTCTCATAAATGCCAGGAGCTTGGGCAATAAATGCCTGAGCTCCAGGCGATGCTAACTGAGGGAGCAGTGGATGTGGCAGCGGTCACTGAGACTTGGGGCCACTGCAGGACATGACTGGGACTTGAACCTGGAGGGTTACACATGTTCAGGAAGGACAGGGGGAGGGAAGGGGAGGAGGGGAGCAATGATGGTCAAAAACCGTGATTGGCATAGGGGGGAGTGAGGAGGCGGAGGGAACCGTGGAGGCGACGGCATCTTGATAACAAGGGGGGGCAAGAGAGTAAAATAGGAGTTGTGTATAGACCCCTGCCTGGCGGAGGAGCTGGAGGACAGTCTGGTGGCAGATGTTAGGAGACACTGCAGACTGGGCAGTGGAACGTGGTGGTGTTGGGGACTTAAACATGCCAGGAAAAGACTGGAGACTGTGACATCCTCTGTGACCAGGGAACAGAGGTTGTTGGATGTCTTCAAGACGCATTCCTAACTCAGCAGGTGAGGAACCCTAACTCAGCAGGTGAGGGAACCGACCAGGAGGCACGGGTACTGGATGTGGTCCTGGCAGACAGTGACCAGATTGGGGCCTGTAGGTAAGGGACCCATTGGCAGGAGTGACCATGCCACAGTCTGGTTCTGCCTGGACCTAGGAGGGGTAGAAGGCTGCACAAAGACGGAAGTAACCGACTCAGGGGCGGATTTAAGGAAATGGGAAGGATCCCTCAAGGAGCATTTGGATGGGATTGGGTCAGACATGGACGCTGATAGTAGGTGGAAATCATCAGGAGAGGGTGCAGGATGCTACCAGCACCTGTGCAAGAGTAAGACTAAAATGCGGTAGGCCCAAAACCCTGTTGGTGGACCAGGGAGGTCCAGGAGGTGGTGCGGGAAAGAAAGCAGCCTATAAGCAATTCAAGTGCTCAAGGAGTGAAAGGGATTGAGGGAGTACAGCTGATGGCTAGAAGGGCCACTAGAATGGTGAGGGCGGCTAAGGCAAGGAAGGAGCAGAACCTGGCCAGGGAAATTAGGAGAGGGAACAAGGGGTTCTTAGATACATTGGGGAAAACGAAGGTGAAGGGGCAGATTAGCAGGATTAAATCAGGGAGAGATGGGCACAAGACCCGGGAGCAGGCTGAGGTACTAAATGAGTACTTCACCTCAGTTTTCACCAGGGAAAATGGGGTGCTGCATCATACATGGGAGGAGACAGAGATACTGAGGAGGGGGACCCTTACCGATCGGCAGGTCTGGGGAGAGGGGAGGCATCACTGGCAGGTGGGGGAGGGCTAAGCAGCGAAGAGGTACCGAAGGGAAATCACAGCAGAGAGTGAGGGAAGCCTCAGCTCCCTTAAGACGGAGAAAGCCAACTGGATAAATTACATCCCAGAGTGCCAAGGAACTTGCAGATGTCCTGGCTAAACCCTGGCAGAGCTTTTCACCATTCTCTGAGGACAGGGTGGGTGCTCCAAGACTGGAATGTGGCGATATAGTGCCTATCCACAAGGGGATCAAGGAGGTGGCAGGGAACTACAGGCCTGTCAGCCTGACATCGGTGGTGGGCAAGGTGATGGAGGGCATTGTCAAGGAGAGGCTGGGGGACCTGGATAAGTCAGGGTGCCTGGACGATAGACAGCATGGATTCATCCCGGGAAATCGTGTCAGACAAACCTGGTGGAGTTCTATGACTGGGTGACAAGTGCCTTGGACCTGGGTAGACCAGTGGATGTCCTCTTCTAGACTTCAGCAAGGCATTTGACTCTGTTCCTCACGTGAGCCTGTTGGATAAGCTGGGAGAAATGGGGTGGGGAACCAGATGATCAGATGGATAGGCAATTGGCTCCAGGACCGGACCCAGAGGGTCGAGGTTGGTGGGATAGTCTCATCCCCAAGGAGGGTCATTAGTGGGTCCCACAGGATCAGTCCTTGGCCCCTTCTGTTCAACGCCACGTATCTGACATAAGGACAGGAATCAGGAGTGAGATGAGTCTCTTGCAGATGACTCAAACTGGGGGCGGTGGTGGATGGGGAGGAGGGAAGGGTGGCCCACAGGGGACCTGGAGGCTCTGGAAAGATGGTCTAGAAAGTGGAAGCTGAGGTTCACGTAGGGAATGCAAGGTACTCCTGGAGCCAGAAACCCAGGCCAAGTGTACACCCTGGGATGCTACAAGTCTCGATGGCTGAGAGGGACCTGGGGTGGTGGTGGATGTCAAGATGAACAACTCTGAGACTTGTAGGAGGGCAGCAGCCAAGGCCCACAGGATGCTGGGATGCATCGCTAGGGGGATGATGCTGGGATGCATCGCTGGGGATCACCTCAGAAGGAGGAAGTGATAATCCTCTGTATAACTGCTTGGTGAGGCACACCTTGAGTACTGTGCCAGTTTTGGAGGCCACACTTAAAGAGGGACATTAACCTCCTGGAGAGGGTCCAGAGGAGGCAACCAAAATGATTTGGGGCTTGGGGACAGGACCTATGAGGAGAGGCTCAAGAGCAAATATGCACGCATTGGAAGAGAGAAGGGACCGGGGGACATGATAGAGGTCTCAGGTACATGAAGAGGGTAAATAGGGGAGGAACAGTCAGGGTGCTTCAAGGAAGGAGGAAGGGGCCACTAGAGGGCATGGGTGGAAGCTGGAGGGAGAAGATTCAGGGAGAAAGGAGGAGGTGCTACTCACTGAGAGGGTGGTGAGCTATGGAATGCACTGCCTAGGGGCTGGTGGAGGCAGAGACAGTGGAGGGTTCAAGAGGGGTGACAGGTACAGGGAAGGGTTCAGGAAGCAAAATCAATGCAGCAAGAATATCCGGAACTGGGAAGGAGAAGCCAGAGAGGCGAGGGGAGCAAGGGTCAGCACAGGGTGAGGGCTGACCAAGCAAACAGACACGAAAGACCGTTAGGCCTATTCTGCTGGCATTTTAGTATGTTGGTATGTTATTTCAGATGACCTGAAAATGTCAACGCAGAGTACTAAGGCAGCTGGGAGGGCCAGTGATGCTGGGGTGTATAGGCAGGGGTATCACCAGCAGAAGGAGGGAGGTAGTGATGCCAGTATATAAAACCATGGTCAGGCCTCCATGGAGTACTTTGGCAGTTTTGGAGGCCGATCTTCGTAAGGATATTAACAGGCTGGAGACGGTCCAGAGAAGGGCGACTAGGATGGTACAGGGCTTGCAACACAAGACTTACGAGGAGAGATTTAAGGGACCTCAATATATACTCGCTGGAAGAGAGGAAGGAAAGGAGGGACATGATATTCAAGTACCTCAAGGGTATACACAGGCGCAAGGGGAGACATTTTACATTACAGGAGGAGTGCAGGAATGAGGCGCATAACAGGAAATTGGAGGTTATGAGGGAATGTGAGGAAGTTCTTCACAGAGAGTGGTGGATGGCATGGAATGCTTTGCCTCAGGAGGTGGTGGAGAGAGCACTGTGCAAGCATGCTTGATAGGGGAACCATAGAGGGCAGCTGGCGGTGGTCTGAAGCAGTAATCCAGCACAAGGGCTTACAGGCAGACCAGATGGGCCAGCGGTCCTTCTCTGCTGACAGTGTCTATGTTTCACACAGCAGGGCCAGTAAAAGAAAATAGTAGCACATACAAAAGTTACCAGCATTTGGCTGCCTGGGGCAGTGCCAATCTGGATACCTTCTAATGTTTGTTAATTTATTTGTAATTTCCATCCAGGAAAGGCACACTGAGCAGTGACAGCTCGCTTTCAGTTATGCCATGATGGGGTGGGGCTTGTATTAACCAGATTGATTTGCAGGGGTAAGTGTGGTGGGATCTTCAACTTACACCTGGACATCCACCAGAGATGGGCAGACGGGACCTCTGTTTAATCTTATATCTGAAGGACCTCTCCAATTGCTGCACTAGTGCCAGTATTGGATATTCGCCCAGTTCCTGGTGTGGCAATAAAACCCAAGACCTGCAGGCTCAGAAGCTAGCATGCACTGGTGTGTGCCACTAACACTACAATTTTACGTTGCTTAAGAATTTGATGTCCAGTGTTGTGCCCATTTACAGAATGTGATATGGCTTTCTTTGTCAGCATAAGAAAGTTGACACTTATTAGCATTGCTTCATTCATTGGATGTCCCCTTGGCTCAAGCAGTAAAGGCCAAATTGGACTACAGGGCAACAGACAAAGGGGAGCAGAACGCACTCTGCTTCAAGACCTTTGTGGTGAATCAGACCAGTTTTGGTCTTTGCTACTGTTCTTTCAGTGCTGTTTCTGAATAAATGACTTGTACAGGCACAGAAGCAAGAAATCCTGTTGCGTAATGTTGAAGCAGAAACAAACCTACGTAACAGAGCAGCCGCATTACCATTGCAGATTAATGTCACTACTGCCAGCTGTAGTTTCGGAGAGTTTATGCTGATTAGCTGTCAACTGTTTATAGGATTTTAGGTGTTTAATATTGGATTTTGTTATTAACCATACAGATGAAAAGAGCAACTGTCACTGTGAAGACAACAGCCCTGTGGTATCCACCTCCTCCTCCTGAGTGTCCTTTCTGGCAGTGTTCCTGTGGGCCACCAGTAATTATTTTGATTGTTCGTGTTCATGCCCAGAGGTTAGGTTTCTGTTTGAATGCTAGCCCCCTCCCATATGTTCACTGCTTCTGTGTAACTGTGAGGGTAAGTGTTCCTGATAAGATACTTGCTGGCAGATGGCTGGCATTGATCTCAGTTTTCAGAACTGATCTGCTTCCGTTAAATATCTTCTTCAGGTTGTGCCTCTGTGTATTATGTGTCTGTTCCGTGAGGTGGAGCTAAACCATTGGAGTGGAAGGGTAGACCAGGGACTGAAATCGCACTGACCACCTATTAGTTTATTTTAAACGTTTGCCAGGAAAGACGTATTGAGCTGATAATGGCTCCATTTCCAGATGTACCTTCAGGGTAGTGGTAGTGGTAGCAAAAATCTGATAACCGTAAGAAACAACTAATACGAAAATAATAAAAAAAAAATTGTAAGAGATACTAACATACTAAAAGCCAGCAGAATAGACCTGATGGTCTTTCATGTCTGCTTGCTCTCTCCTCCCCTCGTCCCCGTGAGGGTCAATCTTGGCTTCAGTACCCCCCATGCATCTGTCCCACCCCTCTTGAAGCCCTCCACTGTGCGTGCTCGAACTAGACTCCTGGGCAAGGCATTCCATGGCTCCACCACCCTCTCTGTGAAGTAATGCCTCCTACGTTCTCCCCTATAGGTTCCTCCTTCAGTTTCCATTCGTGCCCTCTGGTTGTGCCCTTTGCTTTAGCCTGAACATTTTTTTTGGCTCTACCCTGTTAATCCCTTTCACATATTTGAAAACCTCAGTCATGTCCCTCCTATCTCCTCTCCTCAGTGAATACAGCCCAAGGTCTTCCAGTCTATCCTCATAGGTCCTATCCCCATGCCCTGGATCATCCTGGTTGCCCTCCTCTGGACCCTCTCCAACAGTACTATGTCCTTCTTAAGGTGCGGCTCCAGAACTGCACGCAGTACTCAAGGTGCGGCCTAACCAAGGCATCGTGACAGAGGTAGGATCACTTCACCCTCCTGACGTTATTCCCGGGCTATGTAGCCCAGTATCTTATTTGCCTTTGCCGCTGTTTTTCTGCAGTTCTCACTGTTGTTCATTTTGGTGTTCACCACCACCCGAGGTCTCTTTCACTCAAAGTGGCTTGCAGTGGGACCCTCCCAAGGTATGAACATGGCCTGGGTTTCTGACCCCAGATGCAGCACCCTACACTTTTCCGGATTAAACCTCAGCCCCACCTCCTTGACGGAACCTCCAGGGTTTCCAGATCCCTCTGAACTGCCACCCTTGCTTCCTCCCTGTCTGCCAATGCTCCCAGTTTAGAGTCATCCGCAAAGAGGCTCATCCTACTCCTAACTCCTGCCCCTGTATCAGAGACATAGGTGTTGAACAGGAGTGGCCCCAGTACTGAACCCTGGGGCACCCCACTGACGACCTTCCTAGGGGAGGAGACAATCGCTCTAGCCACCACCCTCTGTGTTCTATCTGTAAGCCGGTTTTCCACCCATCTAAGCAACTGTCTTTCCACCCCCCAACTTTGTCAATAACCTGAAATGGGGCACTGAGTCGAATGCCTTACTAAAATCCAGATATAAGAAGTCCACTAGTCCCTGTCACCCAGTTGTAGAAATCTTTGAGGTTGGTCTGGCACGATCTCCCTGGGACGAAACCATACTGTTTGTCATTCATGTACCCCAGCCTATCCAGTTGCCTCCCGAGCATCCCTTTGATGAAGCTCTCCATTAGTTTGCCTGCCACTGATGTTAAGCTGACAGGCCTGTAATTTCCCATCTCCTCCCTAGCCCCCCTTGTGGATGGGCACCACGCAGCCACCTCCCAGTCCTGGGGCATCCTCCTGTCTGGAGAGAAGTGTTGAACAGCACAACTAATGGAGCTGCTAGTCTGCCTCCGCCAGTTCCTTCAGTACCCTTGGATGCAGCCCATCCAGTCCTGGTGCCTTGTCAGTTTTCAGCACCTGTAGGGCCTCCTCATGCTACCCTCTGTGATTTCCCCTCCCAGCCCTCTCTCCAGTAAGGGCCTTGTCCTCTTCTGGGCCTGGCCCACTAGTTACCCCAGCCTGTTTTGATCCTCTCATCTCTCTTTGCCCTATCCTTTCAGCTGCACCCCCTGTTTTCTGGCTGAATGAAGTCCATGCCTCCCTCCCTCCTAAAACCAAGGCAGAATACTTGTTCAGTACCTCTGCCTGCTCCCCGCCTCCTGAGCCCATCCTTCTCCAGTCCCTAATCCTGGAGATCTGTGCTCTCCTTTCCTCTTTTCCCTATGTGTTTATAAGCCCCCCAAGTATATCCTTAGCCAGGTTGTGCTCGATCCCCTCACCACCCTTGTGACCCTTTTTAGCTGACAGCTCTGCTCCCCTCTCCCTTCCCCTGGGCGGCAAAGCGTGCGTAGGCAGCTGTATCTCTCACTGCCTCTTGCACCTCCCTGGTCCATCCAGCACGGCTGCTGGCCCCTGCCATTTTATGCCTTACCTTTGCAGACAAGCTAGTAGCTTCCTGTACCCTTTTTAATGGCTCTCCACAAGCTACCCACATCCATGTTCATTCGATCTGGTCTAATCTGGATATAATTGATTTGAAGAGTCAAATACAAATGTAGAATAAACATACAATAGCTGTAACAAAATAGTCTGCAGTATAATTGAAATAGTTTTGGAACAGACCATGCAAACCCCAGATGGAGCCTGAAAGGGAGATTGTAGGGGTGAGGATGCTAGGTCGTTCACCTGCTCAGTGGTAGAGTTTTTGTTCAAGTTAGTAAAGTTTTCATTTAACTAGCTTTACTAGCTTTGTTTTTTGTATATTTTTATTAAGTTTTAGAGTAAGAACAAACAGTACATACAACAAACAAAACAATTTCTTTCAAACTATTTACAGTCAGATCCAACAGCCATGAAATGCATTAGATAAGTCCGTGTATATATTAAAAAAAAATAAAATCACAGTAGAGTAGGCCTTTTACCATTTCCAGCCACAAATCTTATAGTAGCATCTCAGGCCTCTTACTAATGAATAAATATGTTTCGAGCCTAAAGCAAGTGAGACTTTGAGGATATCTAAAAGCAATAATAATAGAGCACAGTCTCTTATACAAATAAATAAGTCTCTGCAAACTACCTCCTTCCACCGACCGCCAATTCATCACCTCCTAATTTTATTTAATAACCATATTGCAATAGTTTAATCTCAGGAGGGTTCAGTGCTATACCGAATACGTAGAGCCTTTCCAAAGCTTAGCACCCCAATCATTAGGGTACCATTAGAGACAGTGGGCATATCTCCAGAAACCCATGTATTGAGAATGCACTGACGGGCTGTCAACAGTTGGGTTGAAATTGGCACCACTTACTAGCCAAATGCTGGTAGATTTGGTATTGGGCTAGTAAGATTTTCTTCAACCAGCCCTGTGGGCTTGTACTGAGATGGCCACTTTTCAGTAAGTGCACCAGCTGGGCCAGAGGGAAAGATGGCAGGGCTAGTGAATTTTTCCAGTCACTAGCCCTGCTGGCTAGTGGCTGCAAAACTTAATTTCGACCCTGACAGTAATACCCTTTATCCATCTGTTATAAGGAGACCATCCTTCCACCCTAAGGTCTTCGATGCCAAAGAGTATAGCTAGAGGGGTTGCTGGGAGCTGAAAACTCTGCATAGTACTAATCTCCTGTATCACTTTTTCCCAGAATTCTGCAGCACCCGAGCATGTCCAAAAGAGGAAATTTCGTGCCCAGGGTAGAGCCACATTTGCCACAGGTCACAGAACATCATGCCTGAACTGGTGAACCACTGCAGGCGGGCAGTATAGCCTATGTATAAATTTGTAGGCATCTTCTTTGTATCTGTTGCAGATCAGTAGACCCTGTGTGTCTCTAGAATAACTGCCCAGTTCTCTTCCGATATTATTATCCCTCAATCTATCTCCCACAAAATTCTAGTTTTATTCGTCTTATCTAGAAGGGACATATGCAACATACGGTGGCCTTTCAAATCATCCCTCTGGGATCTTTCCTGGCCTGCTGTACCAGGGTCTCGATCTGTTCTAGAGGGTTTCTCTGCTCCTGTTGCCTGTCTAGAGCTTGAATGTATTTCCTAGTTTGGAAGAACCTGAATAAGTGGTTATTGGAAGTCCAGACTTTTCTTTGCTAGCTTTTAATGGCGGTAGGAATATTCAGAAAGTACTGCAGTTAGCCCTGTGGGCCTTTGTGTTTTCTCAGCCATCAGCCCTGCTGGTTAATGGCTGCAGGCACACATTTCAAGCTGTAGAGCTGGGGAGGGTTTTGACTGTGGTCTCTATTGAATTTATTTGTATTTATTGAATTTTATTGACCGGTAGGCCCACTGAGACTAAAGGTCCCTTTTCAGGGACGATTTTGGGGAGAGGAGATAAGAGTTCAGGGCTCCAGATAAGTTTTTTGGGGATGAATACCTGTACTTTTCATTTTGAAAGTGAAGTGAGTAAAACTAAAATCAGATGTGTACAAATGTCTTGCTAGAGTGGACTGAGGAGTACATTTATTAAAAAAAAAAAAATAGTTTTCTAGATAAGAATTTGTGTGCCAACAATGCTCCAAATAATGTTGTAGGTAGGAATTTACTCACCAGTTTTAAAACATAGTGAGTAAAACAAAAGTGGATGCGACAAGTGTTGTAAATCTGGCAAAAACTGTTCCTTCTAAATCACCAGTTATGTTATAAAGCACTATTTTTGGAGTGTGGAGTATTTATAAATGTTGGGTGAGTACTGGTACTCATTAAAAAAAAAAAAAATTCTGAAGAGTATTTCCTAAAATGAGGTGAATAAAATAGGCTGGTACACACATTATCTGGAGCCCTGACAGAGTAACCAACTGAAATTGAAATTGAACCAGATTAAGCTGTTGGTGGTATTTCTTTTAGTGCATGAGGGAAATCTGGCTAGGACACCGGGAGATTCCCCTACTCTTTCAAGAAGTGCCCTGGCATCTTTAACATCCACCTGAACTACTACCAGAACAAGCAGACTGGACCTTGGTTTAACATCTCATCTGAAAGACTGCACTCAGAAGTGCAGCACCCACCTCATGCTGCACTACAGTGTCAGTATTGGGATTTAACCCATGGCTGGTGTGGGATAGAACCCACAGCCTTCTGATCTTCCGGCATCAGAGGAGGTGCAAACTGCTGAGCCACTGACACTGTGAAGATTGCTAGCAAGGAAAAATGCAGCTCTAGAGGAGACTGCTGTTGTCCCAATGGAGGTTGCATATTGCTTTCTTTTGTTGCCCACTGTCCACAGCAGTGGGCAAAGAGCAGTGAAATGGATTTGTAGCTGTCCGCATAAACTCCATCCCAAAACATGTATTATTTTTTAACTTTCTATTTATCCACCTCTCACGCTGGAGCTCTGCCTCGGGAGACACCTGGTACTGCCCCATGTCTCTGACCTTATCTGAATACCTGGAGGTTCCATGGAGTCGCGGGTTGTATTCCCAGGTGGGTACAGGGTGGGGTCTTATACCCTGATATTCTAGATTTCAAGGTCCCCTGGTGGTCAGGGTACAATCAGGGCCAGCACTGGTGTCCGCTCACTTGTTGCTCCGCAGTGTTTTTCTCTGTTTCTTCCTATTTGGTGTTTCGCCCTGACATCAAGGTGATAGGCGCATGTCCACCACACTGCTCCCAAGCCCCCGCTACCAGCAGGACTTGCTATACCTGTGGCCTCACCTGGGGTCAGGAAAACTATGGGCCTTGAACCCCTTCCTCCCCTGAGAAGGGTGAGTAGTCCCTGGGACGCCTGAAGCCTTCTCCTGGCCAGCCGTCCAGCGACCAGAGTTCACTCCCAAACCCGGGTTGCCGGCATTGCAGTAGAAATCCAGCCGCCGCCGACTGGCCAGCTGCCAAAACACTTTAAAGCCCAGGAGGGCAGGGGAGAGAATGTCGGTGCTATTAGGCACACAGAGAGACTTGAACAACCAGAGATAAATCGAGATTACTGAGAGGTTAAAGAGTATACTGTGCAATGCCTCTAGGAAAATTTTTATATATTTATTGAAATGTTTCACCAGGAAGGCACACTGAGCAACACGTTGCTTGTCTCCCGTGCAACCTGGGCGGAGAGTACTAACTGGAATGAAACGTTATACATTCAAGTTACAAGATCAACATTAACACACAGTTGTAAGGCAGATATTAGTGTTACAACATTGTTGTGCATAACATGAAGAAATAGTGGACAATAAGAAGTGCTGGATTAATAAGTAAACAAGTGCTTACATGAAAGAAAAGGGGAAGGGAGGAGGGTGCGGTGGGGAGGGAGAAGAGTCGTGCTCCTGGAGACTCCTTCAGGATGCGAGGAACCCTGCAAGGGGACTGGGGGACCAGAGAGAAGGGGATGAGGCAGTGTCCCAGAGAGACCCCTTTAAGATGGTGGGGAAGGGAGTAGATGGAGATGCAGACCCCTTGGGGGGCAGGAGAGGAACCCGTGAGAGAGCATTCAGGGTCCTTTACATTCTGTGAGAGATCAAGGTAGGCCAGTAAGGGGGAGCAATTGGGGGAAGGGAGAAGGACTAGAGATTTGGGGTGGTTGTGCACAGGGTAAAATGAAGGTGAGGGTGGGGGGTAGGATTTATCCAGGGCTTAGAGGAGGGAATTAGGGATGGACATGGCAGAAGCAGCTGGGTGCAAGGTAATTAGTGAGGCTGAGATGATGGAGTAAGTGGAGGATGAGTGCCAGATTTGGGGGAGGGAGTTCCAGATTTTTGGTAGGTGGTGAGAGTAACTGGATTGGCTGATTTGGGTGGATCTGCAGGGGACAGCCAAGGTGCAGAGTCTGTTGATCTAAGGGAATGGGAGGGTGGGGGGTGTTATAAAGAGGAGATGAGGTAGGAAGGGAGCTCACCCAACCAGTGCTGGGAGGTGAATTTAGCACAGTGGGAGAGTCACCTATTTGTAAGAGAGGGAAGGATAGGGCACAATAAAAGATCAGTGGTGGGTGCAAGGGGGCATCCAGGGCAAAGCGGCAGAAGGAATTGAAGAGGGTGTCCAGTCTGGCCAGGGAGGACTTAGTGGCAGCACCATAGTCAATGTCACAGTAGGCCTAAAATGGGCAGTATCATCTTCTGAACACGTTGACGCCTAGCCATAGGAGGGATGCAACTACAGTTCCTGAACAGGGCACCAACCTTGAGGCGCAGTTTTTCTGGATGGTGTCAGTATGTCCAGAGAAGTTTAGGTGTTAGTCCAACCAAACACCTAAGTACTTGAATGAGGATGTGTCCTCAAGTAAAGTCCCTCAAAGTTGTGAAAAGTGGGTAGGAGGGAATCCTAGAGAGTTTCTGCCTTGTGCCAAAGGTCATGGAGACTGTCTTTTGGCGTTGAGGAAAGCTTTATGGTTTGCAAACCAGAGCTGAACCTTGTCAAGTCTTGCTGTAAGCTGGTTGTAACCTCAATAAGACAGGAGCCAGATGTATACAGGACTGTATCATCGGCATACATATGTATAGCGGAGGATGGGGAGCAAACAGAGGGAAAGTCATTTAAGAAGATGGAGAATAGGAGGGCCCTAATACCAAGCCCTGGGGATTCAGTGCTGATCGGAGGGAGGGGATGTCGCTCCAAGATCTTAACTGATTGGGTTCCACCAATAAGGCAGGCCTTGAACCAGTTTATGGCGGAGGAGCTGGCCAGCTTCTGGGAGTGAGTTGAAGAGAAGAGGCGATAGAGATGGTGTCGAAGGCCTTGGCCAGGTCGATAAAAATGGCAGCGTAATTTGCCCATTGTTCATCTCTAGGAGAGGGTGGTTGTTTTTTCCAAACCAGACTGGAAAGGTGAAAAGGAGGTGTCAGAGAGAAAAGAGGTGAATTGGGAGAGGACAGTGTGTTCTTGAAGCTTGGCAAGGGTAGGAGGAGAGAAATGGGGCAGTAGTTGCCAGGGAATGAGGGTCACCCCTTTGGGTAGAGGGAGGACCACAGTATGTTTCCATGAAGAGGGGCAGAGGCAGTAGAGAATGAGAGATTTTAGTATTATTGAGAGGTGGTAGGCAATGATTGTAGCAGAGAGGCAGAGGAGTTTTGGGTCAGGGCCATCAGGAAAGTACCTTTAGAGGCTGATGACTAGGAGGGCACTTAGGGCATCGTTTGGGGTTACAGTAGCGAAAGAGAAGGAAAGGTGCGAGGGTGGTGGAGGGGCATACCAGTAGAGGATGGAGATGGGTAAGAGGGAGGATTTCCAGTAGCTCAGTGGTGCAGGAGGGATAGTAGGAGTTAAATTCTGCAGCTATAGCTGGTGGGTCAGACACTAGTGAGCTATTTACTTTTAAGTACTGGGGACTGTGGGCGAGATGAGTTGGTAAATAGGATGTGCACCACCTTCCAGAACTTTGAAGGGAATTTATGATGGTGATGAAGGCAGATTTGAAATATTCGAACTTGGCTAACCTTGTAGCCCTGGTGCAAGTATTTCTGGTATGTGGAAGTTCACGAGGTCGCTAGGATGCTGGGTAACTTTGACGCTCAGGCTCGATTTCTAGCCCTGAGAAAGGCCGGAAGTTCAGGGATTATCCAAGGTAAGTGGTTACCTCTGACCCTGGTTTGTTTGAGTGGGGCAGAGGCGTTCCAGTTTACAAGAAAGTTTTTTTGAAGTAGGCAAGGGTCTTAGCAACTGAGGGAAAGGAGGTTGGGGGACCAGTCAGAAGTGGCACGGTTATTCGAGAGGTTCGAGGTGAAGAGACTTGAAAGAGTGCAGTTGTATGGTTTTGTGTGGCGATTTAGTTCTGTGAACTTTCTTAACTCTGAATATTGGGTTATGGTCACTGAGAGCATCTGGGAAAATGCCAGCGATGCTGATGAGGTGGGGTGGGAAGTGAGAGCCCAGTCAAGTAGGGAGTGGTGTTGTGTCTTGTGATTTGGGCAGGTAGGTTTGGGGATCAGTTGGGAGAGGTTTAGGGCTCAGATTTCGTTTTGTAAATTTCGGATGTAGTTAGCTTCCTAGCTATCCTGTTCTAACTTCATCTTATTCTTTAGTATTTGGATGAAAAAGGATCCTTGTCCTTTGACTTCACGGGCTGCTGACACCATTGAGCTGCCTGCCCTGAGGACCCAAAACCATTCCAAACTTGAATTTCTTTTTTTTCCTTCTCCAATAGAGATTTTTATCCTCGAGTCCTAGCAGGCTACATTGACTCCATCCTGAAAAATTGCACCCCAAGCTTGGTGCCTTATTCAGGAAATACAGGTTACTCACCTGTAACAGGAGTTCTAGGAATGGTATATGTTGCTCATCCACACTTATTGGCAGGTTCCTTGCCGCTTAAATCTTGCCGAAGGTCTCAGCTGGCTCCTCCCACCCATCCGGTGGTGAAACTCCCGGCTCCGCCCCCATGACGCCAGATCTAGCCCCGCTGAAGCCAGGCTGTGCGCCGGCCGGGAGGTCGGTGGGTCGTGGTGGATGAACAGCATATACCATTCCTAGAACTCCTGTTACAGGTGAGTAACCTGTATTTCTAGGACATGGATATGTTGTTCAATCCACACTTATTGGCAGACTCCTAGCAGTTCTCCCGGGAGGAGGGAGGCAGCGCACACCCGATACTTACTTGGGGAAAAAGAGACTGGAGAACCGAGGCCCAAAACCAGCATCCCGGCGTGACTCAAGGTCGATGTGGTAGTGGGTAATAAAGGTATGTCCGACTTCCAGGTAGCAGCCCTGCAGATATCCTGGATAGGGACATCCCTGGAAGCAGCTACCGATGCAGCGGTATGGCAGGTAGAATGAGCTCTTATCCTCTGGGAGGCTCCATGCCCGCCAACCTATAGCAGAGCTTCTATGCAGGAGGTGACCCACCTGCTTATCGTCCGCTTGGCTGCAGGTCTGCCAGGTGCGGCTTCAGCGTAGGTGACAAACAGCTGGTGAACTCTCCTGAACTTCAGCCGTCCGCTCCTTGTAATAAGCGTAGCCGCTAGGGTCCAAAGTATGGAGCCTATATTCGCCTCCGAGGTGTGATTGGGGTAGAACACGGGCAGGGTCAGCACCTGGTTAAGGTGAAACTCCGACACCACCTTCGGAAGGAATTTCGGTGGTGCGCAGGACAACCTTGTCCCTGTGGAAGACCAGATAAGGAGACTCGATGGAAAGCGCCTGGAGCTCTCCCATCCTTCTGGCTGACGTGATAGCCACCAAGAGGCGGTCTCCACGACATGTGGGAAATATCGCACCTGTGCATCGGTTCAATGGCTTGCCCATGAGCTTGGCCAGTACCAGCAGTAGATCCCACAGAGGTGGAGGTTCTGCACCGAGGGGAAATGTGGTCAAGGCCTTTGAAAAGTGCCCGACCACCTTCTCCTGCGCCATCGACTGCTTCCCGCCCGCGCCCGTAAGCAGAGATGACTGCCAGGTGCACCTTAAGGGTTGTCGGTCAAGCCCTTGCTGAGAAAGTGACCAGAGGTAGTCAGAATGCTTGCCAGGGACAGGCGGAAGGGTCCAAGTCCTTCCTGACACCAAATGGAGAATCTCTTCCATTTGAGCGTAGCATTTCCTGGTCGACTCTTACGGGACGCCTCAACGACGTTGAGGACCTCGGCCGGAAAGACCCAAGGCCTGGAACTCTAGCCACTCAGGAACCAGGCCGCCACGTGCAGGGCTTGAAGGTCCAGATGGAATACCTTCCCTGGTTGACTGAGATCAGGTCCGGCGGGCTGGAAGCCGCCTCGGAGCCTGGAGCTGAGCCTGAGGAGATCTGGATACCAGAACAGCGGGGCCAGTCTGGGGCTACCAGAATCACCTGTGCCTTGTCCCTCTCGCCTTGAGAAACACCTTGTGGATCAAGGGAAATGGGGAAAGGCGAGAAGAGGCCTGGGTCCACAGCCTCGAGAAGGCATCCCCTGCAGCGAGCCCTGCTGAGGGGGTGGGCATGGAACAGACTCAGCTTCGCATTCTCCCTGGAGGCAAACAGGTCCACCTGAGGCATGCCCCAGTGGGAGAACAGGTCTTATACTACCTCCGCAGGAGAGACCACTCGTGAGCGCAGTCTCTATCCGCTTAGGGCATCGGCCAGGGTGTTGGAGGCTCCTGCCACGTGAATGGCTGAGAAGATCCGCCTCCAGGCTGCGCGCGAGGGACCATATGCGGAGAGCTTCCTTGCATAACAGCATGGAGCGCGCCCCGCCCTGGCGGTTCAGATAGTACATGGTCGTGGTATTGTCTGTCTGGACCTGAACCACTTGACCCGTAGAAACGGAGCCAGGCGGTGAGAGCTAGACGGACCCTCGGAGCTCCAGCAGGTTGATATGGCATCGGGACTCCTGAGGGACCAGAGGCCATGCGCCCAGTGCTCCCCAGATGGGCACCCCAACCCATCAGAGATGCATCGGTCGATAGAGAGACCGCCAGCTCGGGCGGATTAACGGGATGCCCTCCTGCAGATGTGCCGGAACGATCCACCATTGGAGAGCTGCCCACATCTCCTGGGTCACTGTCACGGGCTGGTCCAACAGATCGCAGCGTTGTGACCACTGCCTGGCCAGTCCCCATTGAAGGGGACGATGTACCAACGGGCCCAACGGACCACGCTGGTGCAGGCCGCCATGAGGCCCAGGAGGTGCAGGAAGTCCTGGGCAGGGCGCAATTGCCCAACCAGAAATGATTGGGCAAAGGAGGAAAGAACCTCGGCCCTGTCTGCCGGGAGCCGTGCTCTGGCTCGTGAGAGTCGAGCTCTGCCCGATGAATTGTATCACCTGCTTTGGCATGAGTTCGACTTGGCCTCGTTGATGAGGAGGCCAATCTGAGAGCAAACCTGGAGGGCCAGATCTCTGGACCGCCTGCCTCCGCTCTGGGGGGCTGCAATCAGCCAGTCGTCCAGGTAGGGTACACCCAGACCCTTCGGCGCTGCAGGAACGCTGTCACCACTGCCATGCATTTGGTGAAGACCCTGGGAGCTAGGGAGAGCCGAAGGGCATGGCCCGAACTGTAAAGGGATCCCTCCGCCTGAAGTGGAGGAATCTCTGATGGGACGGACGGATTGGGACGTGAAGAACGCGTCCCTGGAGGTCCAGGAACAGAACCACGCCTCGCTCCAAGGATGGGATTATCTGAGCCAGAGTGACCATCCTGAAGGTCGAGACCTTAGGAACTTGTTCAGGTCGTGCAGGTTGAGAATGAGGCGCCAGCCTCCCGTCCGCTTTGGGACCAGGAAGTACCTGGCCACAAACCCCAGGTCTGGAGGAGGATCCGCCACCTTCCTGATCACCTCCTTTCGAGGTGCAGGGCAATATCGGCTCAGCGGGCTGACAGCGAGGCTGCGAACCCTGTGGCTCTCGAGGCGGACGGCACAAAAGGTGGAACTCCAGAGGCAGGCCTTTCCTACCACCTCAACACCCAGCGGTCCGTGGTGATAGCGGACCAGGCAGAAAGGAAGTGGCGGAGCCATCCCCACGGGGAACCCAGGGGAGTGACGAGGCGAGGTGGCACCCTCAACTTGTCACTGGGCAGGCTTGAGGAGGAACCGCCGAGGGACCTCCTGGCCTTACCTCCTTGCTTCCTGTTGGAGGAAGCCACTGGCTTGGTTTGGGATGCAGCCTGAGCCTGCTGGCTCTGTTGCTGGTGCTGCTGGCCGGTCGAGATGCAGGGGCCGAAGGATGAAAGGACTTCTGCTGCTGACGGTGGCCTTTGTCCTCTGGGCGGAGGTGACCGAGTCCAGGGTGGCATTGGACTTCTCGATCCGCTGGAGGTGTCCCTCCACTCCAGGGCGAAGAGGTCAGTTCCCAAGAAGGGGACATCCGCCAACTTGTGCTGGGTATCCGCCGTGAAGGTGGATATCCTCAGCCATGCCCTGCGGGCGCATGGCCACCGCTGCCGCTACTGACCTGGCACAGGAATTGCCTATGTCCAGAGCAGTCTGAAGCTGCTGCTTCACCACCGCCCCTACCCTGTTCTCGCACCTGGCGGACCGTGGTCTGCAGGTCAGTCGGAGATGAGGAACAACCTCATCCAGGGGCCCAAGAGGGCGTGGGAGAAGTGTGCCATCAACGCGGCCGAGCTGGCCTGTCGGAGGCCGAGGGAGGACGCAGCGTACACTGCGCCGGCAAAGTCCAGCTTTTGGACTCTTTGTCGGGGGCTTATCCACATCTTGAGCGTGCGGAACACCAGAAAACGCTGTCTGTGACTAACCCTCGGCAGAGGGTGCTCGAAACCGGGCAAAGAGCTGGAAGGACCGATACTTCCTGGCCATCCTGGCTGAGGGTGCAGGACAGGAAGCAGGCCGCTGCCAAAGCTCCAAGGCTGGGCCGACAATGGCCTCAGCCACTGAGGAAGGCCTCCGTGGGGAATCCCTCGGTCCAGTATCTCCGCCAGGATACTTGGCCCGCTTGGACACGGGCTCGAACTGCATCCTGGTGGACTCCGAGATGAGTTGAAGCAGACCCAAGAAGGACGATGGGCTATCGCCCAATGACTGCCTCGGAGGACTCAGGTCAACCTGCCTGGAGAACAGGAGTTGTCGTGGTTGGATTCTGAAGAGTCTGCGAAGAGCTGCCTCGGCCCTGAGCCACCCTCCACCTGCCAAGGACGGTCGGGAGTGAGGGTGACCCGACAACCTGTGGGGCAGGCCATGACTCGACCGAGAATCCTTGGTTGGTGCCCTCGACTTGTTGTGGCGGCGGAGTTCCACCATAATCGGTGTAGCAGCTGGTTTTGGCGAGCAACCGGCCCTGGAGCGGGCAACTCGACTGGGGTGAGTGGTTGCCCGGTCAGCTCAGGCGACAGCCACTTGATGGCCGGGTCTGGACCGGGTCGGCTAGGCCGGACAACAGCAACTGCTGCCACATAAGCTCTTGTAGTGCCGGGCGCATCTACGCCAAGCCACCCTCATCCGAGGAAGAGGACGAGAGGAACGGTGTCGCCGCTACTTGGGTACCAGACCACCGATGTCGGGAACGGCCAGACCGAGAAAGGTCCGAGACCCGGGGACCGAGGGTGGGTATGGGAAGGGCGGGGACACCCGCCTTCCCTCGCTCAGGCACTTTAACCGGGACCGCGCCCGAAGGCACAGGCAGATCCTCTGTATCCACCGGGGAACGGTGAAGGAGAGTTGTCGGCTTCTCCAGTCGACAGTCCGTCTAACGGATCGAGAAAAATCTCGACTTAATCAACGGGAGTCTCGGCAGGCTGGCCTGGACGGGGGCCGCTGAAGCCAGCGGCGTCAGCCGCAACCTCGACCGAAGTCGACGGTCGGCTGTCCGGGAAGGGACCCTCCTGCTCCCATGAACGCTGGCGGTGGGACTTACCCTTCGACTCCTTCTTCTTGGGCGAGAAGAGTGTCCGATGGCCCCTCTCCCCTCGTGGAAAGGGACTGACTAAGCTCCTTGAATGAAGCCATATCACGAGGAACTCAGAGAGCGGGATGAATGATGCTTGCCGGAAGGTCTTCAAGTTGGCTCCTCCCACCCACCCGGTGGTAAAACTCGCTCGCCCCATGATGCCAGATCTTCCTTACCACTTGGAAGCTCAGGTTCCCTCCTTAGCACTCTGTGTTTCGACTGGCTCCTGATTATTCGGTTGTCCGAATTTAGTTTGGAAGTTTTCTAAAACTTGGTCTTCTTCCTCGCGCTGCGATGGATATCTCGTTCCTGGCTCTCGGAGGTGCCGGGAATTCCTCCAGGACGGACCCACACTCCACATGCGTTTACTGCCTCGACTTGGACCATGATCCGCAAGCTTGCGGTGTGCTGCGCCCTTTAGACCAACGTCCTGGAGGATCGTGCAGCCCATTTGGGGCTTAGGCGACCTGGGTATTTTTCCCACGCCGAGAAAAATCTTTAGAAGGCTTGTCAGTGGTGTCCACGTCGGCTGCCTCGGCTGAGCAGCTCGATCTCTCTTCCTCCATGGAGGAGGCGGCAGCCAAGGCTTCATCCCCTCCTCCTCTGTTGCGGCCGGTGGTAAACTCTCGGCTCCGCCCTATGACTCCAGATCTTCCTTACCGCTTGGAAGCTCAGGTTCCCTCCGTAGCGCTCTGCATCTAGACTGGATCCTAACTCTTGGTTCACCCAAAATAATTTTAAAGTTTTCCAGACTTTGGTCTACTTCTTCCTTGCGCTGCAATGGACAAATCGACTCCTGGTTTTGGTGGTGCAAGATGTCCAGGACTGATCCGCACTCCACGTCCGTCTGCTGCCTCAGGGCTTGACGACGACCGCAGGCCTCGCGAGTTGTGCAGGTCTTTTTGGCTAACGCCCTGAAGACCGTGCTGCCCGGCTTCAACTTGGCGCCCGAGACACGTTATCCACCAGTGAAGTCCAAGGAGGCCCATTGGGTGGTTTCCGTGGCGGCTGGCTCGGCTGAGCAACTCGGGCAGATGATCGCCCTCGGGAGGAGGAGGCCCAGGCCGCATCTTCATCTTCCTCGGTCACGGCATTTATCCCGCTCTCTTTGGGATCCTCCTACACAGCTTCTTTTAAAGAGCTTTGCCAGTCCCTCTCCATGAAGGGTGAGGACCATCGGGACACTCTTCTTGGTCAAAAGAAAGGACTCGAAGGGTAAGTCCCACCATCGGCGTTAATGGGGCGGAGAGGTCCCCTTCCATGGACAGTCGACACTCGACTTTGGTCGAGGTTGCGGCTAAGGCCGCTGGCTTCACGGTGTCCCCGTCAGGTCAGCGGCGAGACACCGTCGGCGCAGTCGAGATTTTTCTCGACCCATCGGACAGGCTGTCGACTGGTGAAGCAGACAATCCTTCATCACTGGTTCCCCGGTGGAAACCGGACTTGCCTTCGCCTGCTGTGTGGGAGTCCCGGTCAAGGCTCCCGAGCTGAGGAGGGCGGGTTTCCCCACTCCCTCTCAGACCCACCCTCAGAAACACGAGGGTCTCGGACCTCGCCCGGTCCAGCCGATCCCACCGACACGGTGGTCTCGGCATCGAGGAAAGCGGTGGCGCTGCTTGTCCTCGCCTTCCTCCTCGGAAGAGGAGAGGCTTCGCACAAATTGCTTCGACGCTACAAGGACTTAATGAGGCAGCAGCTCCTTCTGTCCGGGAACAAGCTGGCAGCCGTCGCCTTTAACCATTAAGTGGCTGTCACCGAAGCCGAAACAACCCCTGCGGTGGTCGAGGTGCCCAAGCCTGGGCGGTTGTTAACGTCGAAACCAGCTGCCCCACCCATTGTGGTGGAACATCTGCCTCCACAACCGAAATCGGGGCTCCAAACCAAGGATTCTCAGTCAGTTCAGGGTCTGCCTCACGGTTGTCGGTCACCCTCACTCCCGACCGTCCTCGGCGGTGGAGGGTGGCTCAGGCCTAGGCAGCTCTTGAGATCCTCGGAGTCTGTGACGACCTCCTCCCTGTTTTCCAGGCCCCTTGACCTGGAGTCCTCCGGGGGCAGTCGATGGACGAGAGCCCATCATCGTTCATGGGTCTGCTCGGATCATCTTGGAGTCCACCGGGATGCAGCTCGAGCCTGTAGTCAAGCGGGCCAAGCATCCCTCACGGAGATACTGGACCGGGGATTCTCCACGGAGACCTTTCCGGTGGCTGAAGCCATTGTTAGCCCAACCTTGGAGCTATGGCAGTGGCCGGCTTCCTGTCCTGCACCTTTGGCTAGGATAGCCAGGAAGTATGGTCCCCGGCTCTTTGTCGGTTTCCCGGAACCCCTCTCTTGAGAGGTTGGTCACCAATAGCGTTTTCGGCGTTATGGGAACGCTAGGGATGTGGACAAGCCCCGACAAGGAGTCCAAAAAGCTGGGCCATGCCGGGCGCAAGGTATACGCTGCATCCTCCTCAGCCTCGTCCAGGCCAGTTTGGCCGTACTGATGGCGCACTTCTCCCACGCTCTCATGGGCTCCCTGGATGAGGTGATCCCTCATCTCCCAGCTGATCTGCAGACTACGGTCAAACAGGTGCGGGATCAGAGAAGGGCAGTGGCGAAACAGCAGCTCCAAGCGGCTCTTGATATAGGAGATTCCTGTGCCCAGTCAGTAGCGGCCGCAGTGGCCAGCGCGCGCAGAGTTTGGCTGAGGATATCCACCTTACGGGCGGATACCCAGCACAAGTTAGCAGACATCCCTTCTTGGGGACCGACCTGTTCAGCCCTGGAGTGGAAGGCCACCTCCAGAGGATCAAAAGTCCAACGCCACCTTGGACTCGGTCACGCCTGCTCAGAAGGACAAAGGCCGTCCGACAACAACATAAGTCCTTTCGCCCTTCTTCCCTGCGGCACGTCCGGCCCAGCATCAGGGCCAGCAGGCTTGCACTTGGCACCTAAAGCCAAGCCTGCAGCTTCCTCTAATAGGAAGCCAGGAGGAAAAGGCCCAGGAGGTCCCTCGGCCGGTCCTTCCTCCAAGTCTGCCCAGTGACTGGTTGAGATGTGTCGCCCCCAATCTCGTCGTTTCCTTCTGGGTTCCCCCATTGGGGACTGCTCCACCACTTCCTTTCCGCCTGGTCCACTATCACCATGGACCGTTTGGTGTTGGAGGTTGTAGGAAAGGGTCTGCCTCTGGAGTTCGAGCAGGCCCCCCTTCCAGCGGTCGCCCCACGGGGTTAGGGGTCCGCAGCCTCTCTGTTGGCCCGTTGAGCCGACATTGCCTTGCTCTCTAAAAGGAGGTGATCAGGAAGGTGGCGGATCCTCCACCAGACCCAGGGTTTGTGCCCAGGTACTTCCTGGTCCCGAATGGATGGGGGGCTGGCGCCCCAGTCTAGACCTGCATGACCTGAACAGGTTCCTAAGGTCTTGAACCTTCAGGATAGTCACTCTGGCTCAGATCATTCCGTCCTTGGAGCAGGGTGTGTGGTTCTGTTCTCTGGACCTCCAGGATCGTTCTTTCACGTCCCAATCCATCCGTCCCACCAGTGATTCCTCCGCTTCAGAGCAGAGGGTCCCTCTCGAGTTCTGGGCCCATGCCCTTCGGCCTTCTGTAGCTCCCAGGGTCTTCACCAAATGTATGGCAGTGGTGACAGCATTCCCAGGTGTCAAGGGTCCGGGTGTACCCCTACCTGTATGACTGGCTGATTGCGGCCTCCTCCAGAATGGAGGTGGAGAGTCCAGGATCTGGCCCTCCAGGTTTGCTCTCAAGTTGACCTCCTTATCAACGAGGCCAAGTCGGAACTCGTGCCAAAGCAGGTGATCCAATCTCATCGGGCAGAGCTCGACTCTCTGCAGCCAGAGCACGCCCGGCAGACAGGGCTGAGGTCCTTTCCTCCTTTGCCCATCATTTCAGGTTGGGCAATTGCTCCACCCAGGACTTCCTGTGCCTCCTGGGCCTCATGGTGGCCTGCACCAGCATGGTCCGTTGGGCCCGTTGGGACATCGTCCCCTTCAGTGGGGACTGGCCAGCCAATGGTCACAGCGCTCCGGTCCTGGATCAGCCCGTGACAGTGACCCAGGAGATGTGGGCAGCTCTCCAGTGGTGGATCATTCCAGCTCATCTGCAGGAGGGCATCCCGTTTGTCCGCCCGAGCCGATGGTCTCTCTATCGACTGACGCCTCTCTGATGGGTTGGGGTGCCCATCTGGGGAGCACAGAGAGCATGGCCTCTGGTCCCCTCGGGGGGATCGATCGCATCAGCCTGCTGGCTCGGCGGTTTGTCTAGCCCTCACCGTCCAGCTCCGTTTGTACGGATTTAGTGGTCCAGGTCCAGACGGACAATACCACCCACCATGTACTACCTAAACCGCCAGGGCGGGACGCTGCTCCATGCCCTGTGCAGGAAGTCTCTGCATTTGGTCCCTCGTGCGCAGCCTGGAGGTGGATCTCCTTGCCATCCACGTGGCAGGAGCCTCCAACATTCTGGCTGATGCCCTTATCGTCCCATGAGTGATCTCTCCTGCTGGAGGTAGTACAAGATCTGTTCTCCCACTGGGGCATGCCTCAGGTGGACCTGTTTGCCTCCAGGGAGAATGCGAAGCTGAGGCTGAGGGGCGGGTATGGAACAGCAGGGCTTGCTGCAGGGGATGCTTCTCGAGGCCGTGGACCCCGGGCCTCTTCTCGCCTTTCCCCATTTCCTTGATCCACAAGGTGCTTCTCAAGGCAATGAGGGACAAAGCACAGGTGATTCTGGTAGCCCCAGACTGGCCCGCCAGTTCTGGTATCCAGACTCCTCAGCCTCGCTCCAGGATATATTGTTTTGTTTATACATGTGCATGCCTCAAGTGTAAACTGGCAAATTGCTTATCTACTTGCAAGTAAAAAAAATAAACCATGAATTTCTATGTTTCACAGCTCTTTCTTGGCTCTAACCACTAAACAAAACAGCCTAATAAAATGAATACTACATTAAAACTGAGGCTTCAGCCAGCTACCATCAGAAACTTGTGCTGCTTCCCTGACACAATGAGTTTCGGACAACTGATTTCCATTCTTTTTCTGTGGTCCGTATAAAAGGTCCTGACATCAGCAAAACCTTCCTTATCTGCTGCTTGCCACGGACGGCGGCTGTCGCTCATGTGCTGTGTTTCTGGCATTCCAGGGATGTAAATTAACATTTTGTAGGACTTGCACCACTCTACAAATCGGGCACAAGTTCCAGACTCTCTGCACTAGACATCAGCATCCTTTTGTGCAGTGTGTACTCCTGACTGTTACGCTTCCTCCAGCCATCCTGCTATGATGCCTTTCACAGGAGGACTGAAAAGGAACTGTAGCTCAGTCCTGCTTTATGGCATTACTTGCCAATTGCAATGCTGTTTTAGCTGTCCCATCAGATTTTGCCATAGTTGTTTTAGCATCTGCCTGTTGAGCCCGACTCTGCCAGAACAACAAAACACCGGTCTGCTGAACGTCAGGGATTCTTCTAGTATTGTGTTGGGACCATGCTATGTCAGCTGACAGCATGGCTCATTTGACTTGACTGAATACAGACCCACAGACCTGCCCCTCAAGTCCGGCGCTGGTTTAGGACAGTGACATGCACTGTACTTGCAAGGGTTACAGCTGCTTGCACTAGTCTGTTCCCACAGGCACAGGAAATGAGTAAACAGTGTTAAAGCATTTTTCCATTACTCAGAGAACCTTTAAAAATGTAATATTTCCTTGCAGTCAGCTTTACTTTATGAATTTTCTGTCAAGTCCCCATATTCATCATTACTGCTGAAATTTGTATGAAAATAGATCTGTCTCAGTGTATCTCATTTGCCTCCCCAGCATGAAGGCACAGGGCCAGATATTCAAGCATTCGCCTGGCGCAAAGCCGTGGCGCTGGAATAGTGCCAGGCTGCAATATTCAGAAGCCATGATAGCACCGGCCAGTGGATAACGCTGACGCTGAAAGAATGTATGCGGGCGGAGTTACGAGTGACTATAAATGCTGGCTGCGCTTGCATATTAAAATGTATAGCACCGCTACAGGCATAAGCGCACCTGCAGCATGGCACTAAACACCACCAACAAAAAGCTGTGTAATGCAGCAGTCCCCACCCCCAGCATGATCTCCGAGCCCCAGTAGCTACAATAGCGTAGTAATCCCTGGTGTGCTAGTGGTCCCCCCACCCCAGCACGATCCCCGACCCCGTAGCGCGGTAAAATAATTGCCCTGGTGTTCTAGTGGTCCCCCAGCCCCCAAGCATGATCCCGACCCCGTAGCCATGGTAATAAAAGAATTGCCTTGGTGTCCTAGTGGTCCCCTACCCCATGCAAGATCCCCAACCCCTATAGCTGCGTAATAAAAGAATTTCCTGGTGTTCTAGTGGTCCCCCACCCCTAAGACACGATCCTTGAGCCCGTAGCCACTAATAAAAATTTCCATGGTGTTCTAGTGGTCCCCTCACCCCCCCAGAGATCCCGACCCTGGTAACCCCAAAGGACAGCAATACCTGGTAGTCTAGTGGTCTCCCCCACCTGGAAGTGTGCGCCTGTCCTTTACACAGACTAGGTATGGCATCCGACGACCGGCTCAGTCTTCCTCTCACCGCCACGGGCCGTCAGCCGACTGCTGTGTATGCATGAGTGCTGGCAGCGAGTAGTGCTCATGCATACCGCAGGGCAGTCAGGGCTGTGGTGGTGAGAGGAGGCTGAGCTGGTTGCCGCGCCATACCTAGTCTCTGTAAAGGAGGATGGGTGGCGACTCCGGTGGTGGAGGACCGCTAGACCACCAGGAATTGCTGTCTTTCGGGGCCACCGGGGTCGGGATTGTGCCTGGGGTGGGGGACCACTAGAACACCAGGGCAATTCTTTATTACCACGGCCACGTGATCGGGAATCGCGGCTTGGATGGTGGGGGACCACTGACTACCAGGAAATGCACTTTAATTACATCGGACAGGGGTCAGGATTCTGCGTTGGGGTGGGGGACCACTAGACTACCAGGCAAACTGGTGTGTAACAGGCACACATATGCATGGGTGCATTGTATGCACCCATACCTCTCCACTGTCCCTGATGTTGCCTCCACCTTTTCCTCTGTCCTTCATAAAAGTTGTGGTTTTGTGACAGTATAGTGGGGAATACACTCTCACAATAATGTTGAACATTAAAGTTACTGACTTGTTCCTCTTCTGAGGATGCATCTTATCACAGATCCCCTATCAGCATTCTGAGTGAATAGTACCACGCTTTTAGGATGTGTCCTGATTCGGGGTCTTTGTCCCCGATGTTTAGCGTTGTCCCTGATTCAGGAGGCAAGGGGTTGGGAGGTATGTATGTACTAACTGTGCCTGCCAGCACACAGTTCCAGCTGCATCCAGCTTATGCTTCCATTCAGACCAACAGGGATACTGTGGGCATGCTGTGCCTGTGCGTCCAGCCTGTACTTCCATTCCAATCGAAAGGGGAGCTTTGTGCTCCATGCAGTAGTATTGGGCAAACTGCCTGGTAATGTATGCTAAGCACCTAATGAGATACAAATATACCTGTTTGCCCACGGATTACCTAAGTAGGCTCATTTGCATGGGAGCTTTGACTGTTGCCCCGTTTGCCCTGGTCTAATGTGTTAGCACTGTCCAATCAGGTTAGCCCTGGGAAAACCTTACTTCAGCATAGCACAGTTCTGCAGTGTGCGGTTTACATTGTTTGCAGTAGATGTCGGACATCTCTTTGCAGTCACACACAATGTTCTCCACTTGCAACACTGGCTTTCTCCAGGGTCTAATGATCTGCAGTAGCAGTGTGCACTTCCTGTTGCTGTATTCAGTGCTGTCTTATTCCCGGGCAATATTTGCCCTGCACTCCTGGCCCTGATTGCCCGGCTTCCTTTGCTTACTATATTCAGCCAGTTTTACACCGGGCTATTCCTTTTGAGTATAGCTTGCTTTGTTCTACGGGCTACTGTGCCCACCGGCAGTGCTGATTTATCCCTGGGGCAAAGTTTTGAATATCTGGCCCACAGTCCTCTGTGACCTCACAATTTCACAGTGTTGGAATGTTTATAATCTCACAGACCGTAGATTATTTTTTAAGGGAGAGTCTATTCTTTGCTCTATTTTAATCTCCAGTTACTGAGTCCTTCTGGTACCTCCTCAAGTACACCAGATCACCTGTGCTCCTTGAGTGCCTGACCTCCACAGAGCCTTGGTTATGTCCCCCACCCCGGCAGGGTTGATGTGGGGGATTTAACTTAGAATCTGTGTGTTTTACTAAGTGGCAGCTCTGGTGGTGGCATGGAGCTTGGATATACTTGAGGCTCTTGTCTTGGTGAATGGGAGCATTTTCCATGTGTTTCTCCCAGCCCGGGATGTTAGCGCAAGGCAGTGGTAGGCATGACAGCACATGGGCTGTGGTCCCTTCCCCTCTGCCTTATGCTGTGCTACTACCTGTGGTCACCCATTTGGCAGCACTGCAGTGAAGGCAGCGATGCTCGGTCCCAGAGGAGGACAGCGGCTTTGGGCGCTCCACTCCCTCACCCCCGTGGCCTGGTCTTGTTCCCAGGTCGCTGGTGTCAGGAACAGTAGCCTTCCGCTGTGCCAGCCAAACCACCTACAAACAGAAGATTGGATTATGATTTTGTCGTGGAGGATGAGATGAAGTCTGGGATATTGGGATCCTGTTTTATGCAAATAAAACACTAAACTATGGTGCTGTACATAACTGGTTCCTCTCCAACAAACTCCTCAAAAATGAAAAAAGACCAAAGCCATGTTCTTTGGCTCAAAACTTTCCTTACCAAGGTCACCAAATCTAACTCCGCCCTCATTGTACTCTCACCAGCGGCCCCCTCTTGAAACTGTTCCACACTTTAAATATCTATGGGTGACCCTTGATCCCTCCCTAATGTTCAATGAACACATCAGTTTCACTGTGAAGAGAATTCACCAGAAGCTAGGTGCTGCCTACCACCTTAGGCAGTTCCTGTCCCCTAAGGCATGCCTAGGTGTTGCTCAGGTAACCTCCTGCCCTTCTCGACTACTTCTCTGTCTACTCCCTCGTGTCCTCTTTGCTACGCCTGCCTAAACATTGTGTACAATTCCATCTGTCACTTTGCTCTTCAAGCCCCTTTTCTACCCACCAGTGCATGCTCTCAGTCTTTAGGGTGTCTCCCACTACATGGTTGTTTCACTGCACCATGGGATGTTTAGTTGATAAAATCTCTCAGACTACCCGCTACCACCCTGTGCTTCTCTACTTACTAAGCGGGTGGTCCCCAGGAACCTTAGGGACTCCTCTGTTATTCTTCTAGAAGTCCCTTGCATCTTGACAACTATGGGAAATAGATTTCTCTAGTCGTCCTCCTCCTTTGGTACTGACTCCAGTCGTCCACCCGTAATCTCCCTCCCATGTAGCTTTCAGAACAACACTGAGAGCATGACTCCTACTGGAGTCTATTCAGCAACTGTTCCCTTGCCAACACTAGGGCCGAAACCACCCTGGCTCCTAGGATGCCATGTGTTGCCTGCCTATTTCCCCGACCCATCTCCTCTACCCTCCAGCACTCCCTCCTGTTGTCTGTAGCATGCTCTGTGTGCTGACTACCCTATCCCCTTCCTGACTTCTCCACTGATCGCTCTATCACATTAGGCCATGGCACGCTATAACTTGCAGCCATTGATATGTATACTAGCTGCCTTATGATTTAACTGTTTTCCCTCCATCCCTATCTTGATTATTTGCATGTCTCTCAGCTCAAACACTGCTGCTCAAGCTGTCTTATGGCTGCAAATCCTGTCTTTTGCCTGCATTTGTGTTTTCACCGAATGTACTGATGGATCTGCTTATTATATTCTATGATCTCATGTTGGCATGTGTATCCCCGTGTACTTGTATTTTGTTTCTTACTGCATGTACGGACTGATCTACTTACTATGTATTTTAACACCATGTTGGGGTGTAGCCCTTTGTACTCATGTATTTCTGCTGCTTGCCTGTACCTGTTATTGTATTTCTGTTTGTTGCCTGCCACTGTGTCCGGTCGTGACTGAAAAATGTCTCTGGATCAGTTCACTTCCCGGTTAAATAAATATTCTCCATAATAAAGGTAAGGATAACTGCAGAAGATGGTCGAAACAAGTTGAATTGTGACTAAACACGTATTAAAAAAAAAAAATGACCTGGATACTGGAAAACAAACGGCGAGAGCCTCTGACGCAATTGTGGTGGCTTTGAAAACATGTAATATTTAGCCTCAACTCGGCTTATGTTTCATATTTTTCTGCTGCTGACCCTTATTTCTTTATTACTAAGGACATTAGCAAGCAAACAGGATCTCTGCCGTCTCTCTCTGGCTGTTTGTCACATCTGACATTATATAGCTCTGTTAATGATGTCACAATCTCTTGCTGTGGAGATAATGTCACAAACGGGATTATGATGGCAATGGTATACAAGCTGCCAGAGCAGATAGTCTAAGGACCAGCAATCTTGTTTTCCCACAACTCTTTTTTCAGTAATAAAAACAAAATTCCAGAAAATATAACATATTAACTGGACTGTGTCAAACTTTGACATGTTTCAGTTCTCTGTAGTGGAGTCGCGCTCCTTTATTCAACCCTGATTTTGTCCTGTAGGATGCAGACCTAACTGAAGTATTTTCTGCCTGAAGGTTCTGAGAGTCATGCAGTTCTCGTGACTTTCCCTGTATGATACATGCTTTGAAAAGTACAGTTTGCATATCCTCATTTGTACAAGTTCTTCTCAAACCTTTATCTTTATTAGTGCAAAAAAATAAAGGCTCCCATCCATAGAAAAGCTGCTGGCAAGGAATGTGCTATGATTTCCTGATCACCAATATGCGGCCCCTTGCCACTGCTGGTTTAATTTTATAGGACCTGCACTTGAACTTGGTAATTTACAATGCTAGAATTTCCAGCTGGACTCTATTTTGCTGTCCTCTCAACAACAATCCAGTACTTTGCTTTAGGTTGTCTTTAATTCAAAACAGGTAGTAATCACAGAGAAAAAATAGCATACTTCCACTGACTAATTCATGGTTATCAGTGGGGAAAAAAAAAGAAAAAGCCAGACTTTCAAGCATCCGTCACACGGGTAATGAATCCTTGGCTGGGGTATTTGGCAAGTCTCGTGGAAGTGATTCTGTTCCCTTCTGTGCATGGCATTTGTTTCTTGTACAACCCAGCTTGGGTGGCTTGGGAGTCGGACTGTCACCTTTTGACCCACCCTCCCGACCACCACCCCAGCAAACCTCTCAGATGGAACTTTGTGGGGCTGGTGGAAAACTGCTTCAGTTTGCTCACATTGTTCTGGAGGCTAGGTAAGGCTTGCTGCTTTTGTGACTGTGCTTCCTCCGGTGGTTTTTGTGAGTGCTTTCTCTCATGCTTTTCTGAACTCACTCAGACATATAGGGCACTGAAGTACTTTTAAGAGAATCGGTCAGTATGTGAGATTTATTTGTTCATCCCGTGAGGAGGCGGATACAGATGCAGACTGACATATTAAATCTGGTTAAGCTGTTGATGGTATTTTTAGTGAATAGGAAATGTGGCCTGCTCACCAGGAACTTCTCCTACTCTTTTGAGAAGTACATTGGGATTTTTAACAACCACCAGAACAGGGCCTCAGTTTAACGACCCATCTGAAAGGCAATACTTCAGAGTGCATCATCCCCTCACCTTGTTGAAACTACTTATGGTGGTGGGGTCATATGGATCTGTTTAGGGTGCTTGCTTTGTAGAAGAAGGGCTAACGTAACAAAAAGTTTTGGCACCTGCAGATTTTAAGTGATTTATGCAAGTTTCCCAAATGCCGTTTTACATAGTATGCCATTGCCAGCCATGCTTCAGATGTTGAAGCTGCAGTTTGTTTTGTAAAAAAAAAAAAAAATCTGTCATAATAATTTTTGTTTGATCAGTGCTTTGTTTCTGGTTGCCTCAATTTTCTCTGTGCGTACACCCCAGAATAATGTCATGCAAGGGAGCTGTCAGTGTTTTACATAGCAACAGAGTTCTGTGTAAATAATAAAGTTGACTTAAATGTGATTACTCAAAGTGCAGTTTCTTATTTTGATAGTGGTGACTGCAGTATGGCACCTAATATGTAGATATACATAGCAAGGCATTGTGGGTACAATAAAGCTGTTTTCCAATTTTCTTACTGTGAAGTGCAGTCTCCTACTTCTGTAATGGCTTCAACAATACGAACATATGAATTGCCAGCAGATAAAGGCCTAGAGGTCTATCAAGTCTGCTGAAATGTGCAGCTAGCACCCTTATTCTGCAGCTGCCCTCCCTTCCACCCTTCCCTCTATTGGCTCTTCCCTTGCCTTGTCCCAGCGCTTTGAAGTAGTCCACTGTTCTCTCTCCTAAAGCTGGTCTCTGGGCTCATCACTTCTGGAAGGTCCTTCCTGGAACCATGTGACAGGCAGGAGGTATACAGACTTCTGCAGGATGGCTATACCCTCCCCGCTCATTTCCTCCAGATGCCAGTTTACTTCCTACCTGTTTAGTGGCTGGAGCTCTGCAGGACCTCTGTCACAGGAGTGACAGAAACGATGACTTTTAAGTGAGTGAGATTTTCTTCATATTTTGTACTTAATAGCATTATTGAGCACTAGCGCAGGGACCCCTGTCTCAGCCTTGCAAGTTGCACAGATGGGCTCCCTCTCACGCCCGAGGCTTCTTCCCGCTCTCGAGCCCCCATCTCCAGAAGCACTGAGGAGGCAGTCACGACCTGACTGGGACCATCGGATCCGCCGCATAGCCGCCTTGATGGTGCACAACGATTTCTGGGACCAGTGGATCAGCACAGCAGCCGCCTCTGTTGACGAGCACATGAGGGATTTAGGGCTCTTGACGGGCGCTGGAGCTTCTGCTGTCGACGCTGCTCTGCCAGTCAGAGAGCCGCATGGATGTATTCGGCACTCTGACGCTGGACAAATAAGTGGGATCTTGCGTTCTTAGGCAGGTGGGAGACAGACCATTAGGGCGTAAAAGAGGCGCAACATTACTCTATCATTGATGAGCATCAGCCAATTAGCTGTTGACAGATCCACTTAGGGGACACTGAAGCCTGAAAGGGATTGGACTAAACGACAACAGGATTCAATCTTATTTAAAAATAAATAAATAGATAATAAAAAATTGCAATATGGCCTCAGCAAAATTGGACAGACCCCGAGGCTGAAAGTGCCACAAGTACAGAACATCCATGCTGGTCACATTTACATAGATACATAGACAGTGTCGGCAGATAAGGGCCTATGGCCCACCCAGTCTGCCATTTGAGCTTGTAAGTTCAGTTTATATTTTCCAAGAAGTCTGTTGCCCTTACCCTGACCTCCAGAATTCCTTTGTCTATCCATGCATTCTTAAATCCTGTGATTGTTTCAGCCCCACCACTTCCTCTGGCAGGGTGTTCCACTTGTCCACCACCCGTTCTGTGAAGAAATTTTTCCTCACGCTTTCCTCTGAATCGTCCACCCTTCAACTTCATCCCATGCCCTCTAGTCCTGGAACATCTTTTCGCTTAAAACATTTGCAGGGTCTCTGTGTGTCAAATGTGACAGTGCAAGCTCAACCAGCCCGGACGAGGCCGACGAGGTGTCTATCTCTGAATCTCAGGATCTCGAGACCGGGTCAGGGCAGTCTCCCACCTTAGAGGGGTGGCGCCACTCGGCTGGGGCTCTAGCCCGGATCTAATAGAGAACTGAACAGAGCCTTGCCTTCAACCCCTCATATTTCAACATCCTTCAGCAGTCTCCGAGCCCAGGACCCATAGGAAAGCCTTCTGCAAGCGCAGTCCTCCCCATCCTCGGACGAGACACCCCTCCTCACGACGTGACAGGAGAAGGAAGAGGCCCAGATCCAGGAGAAGATCCAGAGCCAGGGACTCAACCCATGGGAAGCATAGAAAGGACAGGTCACCCTCAGGGTCCGGCTATTCATCCCTAGAAGGAGGAGGAATTCTAACCTCGGATTCAGACTCTGACTCCTTGACAGCCAGAAACTTTGATTTGGAAGATCTAGATTTTTTCATTAGAATGAGATCCACCTGCGCTCACCTTCTCCAGATCTCCAGATCCCAAGTGAAGCCAGCATCCGGCTTATGTCAGCTTCAAAGCCAGTGACTGCTTTTCCCATTCCTCTGGCATAGAGGCCCTCTTAAAGGAAGAATGGCAGGGACCCGGCGTTCTTTCCCTGTCCTAGCCACCTGACCAAACTACTGAAATTCAACAAAACCGGAGAAATGGCTCGACTGTCCCTGGATAGACCCTCATCTCAAACCTCACGAAAAAAGCGGTTATCCCTGCAGAAGGTGGGGCTTCTCAGGACCCAGTGGATAGGAAAGTGGACACCTCTAAGGAAAGCTTTTCAATCCCACGCAACCTTCCTCAAGGTAGCTATAGCTAACCTCTACTCACGTAGGGCTTCACTCTCCTGGGCCACTGATCTGGCATTCCAGCTCACTGATGAGCCAGAAAGAATTCACCCATTTTACAGCATTTGCAGCTCATGGGCTAGCTTGGCCTATTCGGCTGACATATTGGAGTACGCAGTCAGGTGTGCAGCAAGGGCTATGTTTTACCAGACCTCTCACGACGCAGCTTATGGCTGCGGGTTGACAGGCGGGTGCCTCAAGATGCATTTGTACCCCTTATGAAGGAGGCCTCTTTTGGGCTCAGCTCTAAAGGAGGCAGTCAAGGAATCTGGAGAAACAGCGAAAGTGCGAATGCTGCAATCCTGGGGAAGGAACAAGCCCTGAGCCTTGGGATCCAGACAGAATTTTCGTGCCCAAAATTATTCCAGGGTCAGAACAAGATGACTCCATGCAGACTGTTGTAGTTCAACTCACGCAACCGACGTGGCTTCTGTGGTGGCAGGGAGGCGCGAGATGCGGAGGCAACTCCCAAAAATCTCAGTGAAGACTCTTCAGACCCATCCTTGCGTCGGGGCAGACTTTCCAGCTTTTTGAGAATGGGTCCACACCACCACGGACAAGTGGGTGTTGGGCGTGAACCCGTGAAGGTTACATCATTGAGTTAGACTCCCGGCCCCCGCCCCACATAGTGCCCTCACCAGTCTCAAGCAACCCAGTAAAGGGCAGCGACTGTAGCAAGCGATTTACAGATCTCATACAGGCAGCAGCGCTCGAACAAGTCCCCACTCCAGAAAGGAACAGAGTGTACTCCCTATTCTTCATAGTGCCAAAATGCTCAGGGGCTTCAGGACAGTGTTAGATCTCAAGTTTGTAAATGGCTTTGTTCGTCACAGAACATTCAAGATGGAGACCCTGTCCTCCATCATCTGAAAAATCCATCAGGGGACTTTCTGGCCTCAGTAGATTTACAAGATGCTTATCTACACATTCCCATCCGGAAAGCACACGCCAATTTCTCAGATTCAAAGTGGTAGGTCACCATTTTACAATTCACAGCTGCCCTTTGGCCTGTCCAAAGCCCCAGAGTCTTCTACAGAGTCCTGATGATAGTGGTAGCTCGCCTTCAAGTGCAAGGGTCCAGCTCTTCCCATACATAGACATTCTCATCAAAGCCCCAAGTGCGATCAAGCAGTCAAGCAGTGATGGAGGTCACCCAGTGCCTTTCCTCTCTGGGGTTCGTAATCAACCAGAGCAGCTCCTGTGAGCGGCACAGTCTCTGAGCCATCTGGGGTGAATATCAACATGATCCAAAACAAAGTTTTCCCCACAGTCTCAAAATTCAAAGAACTGAGGGCTCTCATCTACAAATTTCAAACTCAGTTTCTGCCAGCCCGCTCCTTCATGCAACTCATAGAGCGATGGTCTCCCTGGTGGACTCAGTCCCTGGGCACTAGTCACATGTGATCTCTCCAGTCAGGTCTCCTCCAGCAGTGGTTCCAATCGAAGGGCACAATGGACCAGAGGATTCTGTATCTCACCAGGTGAAGGACTCCTGATGTGGTGGACTCTACAGTAGAGCAACAACCTGGGACACCCATACCAGATAAATCACCACCGATACCAGCCTCCCGAGCTGGGGGCGCGTGGAACAGCTCTTGACACAGGGCAAGTGGTCTCTGGTGAAGTCTCGGTACAAGCATCAATGTACTGGAGATGCGGACAGTCCGCCTGGCATTGCAGCAGTTCAAGCGCAGCTTTCCAACTGGGATGTCCTCATCCTCATGGACAATTGAGCGACAGTGGCCTACATCAACTGCCAAGGAGGCACAAGAGCTCTGGATGCTGTGGAGCTCTTCTCTTTCAGTGGGTGGAAGACAACCTCAGAAGTCTTAAGGGCTGCATACTTCTCAGACCAGGAAAATGTCATAGCAGATTGGCTAAGTCAAAGGACATCCTACCAGGGAGTGGGAGCTCAAGAACAGCACCTTCTAGGGACGTGGATATTTTGTTCAATCCACACTTATTGGCAGGTTCTTGCGCTTTAAATCTTGCGGAAGGTCTTCAAGCTGGCTCCTCCACCCACCGGGTGGTAAAACTCGGCTCTACCATGGCGTAGATCTTCCTTACACTTGGAAGCTCAGGTTCCCTCCTTAAGCTCTGCGTTTTAGGCCTGGATCCACACTCTTGAGTTAACGAAACTAATTCTCAAATTTACAAGACTTTGGTCTTCTTTTTCCCTCATAGCTCGATGGACAAATCGACTCGGCTTCGTTGGTGCCCCTGTAGATGAAGATGTCCCAGACGACAATGCTCCACATGCGTCTGCCTGGGGCTTGGCCATGATTCTCAGGCTTGCAGTCTGTGCAAATACTTTTGGCTTCGGTCTTGGAGGACCTAGCTGCTCGACTTCTTCTGGGGCACCCTGAAAAACTGTATCGGTTAAGTTGAAGGAGGCCGTTGGGCGTGTCTGCGGTTGTGGGCTCTGCGAACAGTTGGAGCAGGTGATTGCCCCAAGGAGGAGGTGGCCCAGGCCCGTCATCTTCCTCCTCGATCGCAGCATTTATCCTGCTCTCCTTGGGCTCTTCATATACAGCTTCTTTTAAGGAGCTTTGCCAATCCCTCTTCACCAAGGAGGCGGGACCATCGGGACATTCCAGTTGATCCAAGAAGGAGGACTCAAAGGTAAGTCCCACCGTTGGCGTCCGTGGTAGCGGGAGAGATCCCCTTCATCGGATGGTCGACTTTCGACTTGAGTCGAGGTTGCAGCTAAGGCCGCTGGCTTCACAGTGTCCTCGTCAGGTCAGCCGGCCAAGACACCCTTGACGCTGTCGACATATTTCTCGACCCGTCGGATAGTTTGTTGACTGGTGATGGACAACCCTACTTCACCGGTTCCCCGGTGGAAACCGAGGACTTGCCTGTGCCTCCTGTGCTGGAGTCCCTGGTTAAGGTCCCTGAACCGAGGGAGGAGTGGGTTTCCCCTGTCCCTCTCTGACCCACCCTTGGAATCCCGAAGGTCTCTGTCTTGGACCTCTTCCAGGTCCAGCCAGTCCCGTCGGCGGTCTCAGCCTCTGCACCATGGAAGCGGCGTGCGCCGCACTCATCCTCGTCGTCCTCTTCAGGGGATGGGCTCCAGCGCCAAGTGCGTCGGTGCTACGAGATTTAATGTGGCAGCAGCCTTATAGTCGAGGAATAAGCCGACTCCATTCGCCTTCTCGGCCATAAAGTGGCTGTCACCTGAAGCGGCGAAACAACCCCTCGTGGTCGAGGCTGAAACCAGCACCGGTTGTTCGTCCAAAACTGGCTGCTCCACCTATTGTGATGGAACCTCCGCCTCCACAACCCGAGCTGGGTCCCCGACCAAAGATTCTTAGTCGAGATCAGGGCTTGCCCCATAGGTTGTCGGTCACCCCTCACTGCCGATTGACCTTGGCACGTGGAGGGTGGCTCAGGCGCCGGCAGCTGTTCAGTAGACTCCTCTGAGTCTGACGACGACTCCTTGTTCTCCAGGCCACTTGACCTGGGTATGCAGAGGTCAGTCGGTGAATGAGAGACCATCCTCGCTTTTAGAAATGCTTGATTCATCTCGAGTCCACTGGGATGAAGCTCGAACCCGTTTCAAAATGGGCAAGTATCCCTCACGGAGATACTGGACGAGGAGATTCCTATGGAGGCCTTTCCAGTGGCCAAAGCCATTGTTGGCCTGGCCCTGGAGCTGTGGCAGTGGCCAGCATCTTGTCTCACTCCTTCAGCCAGGATGGCTAGAAAGCATCTGGGTCCCTACGGTTCACTCTCCGGTTTCTCTGAGCACCCCTCTGCACAGGGGTTAGTGACGGTGGCGTTTTCTGGCGTTCCGGGCGCTCGGGATGTGGACAAACCACCCGATGAGGAGTCAAGAATTGGACTACTCAGGGCGGAAGGTACGTTGCTTCCTCCCTAGGCCTTCATCAGGCTAGCTCGGCCTTTCTGATGGCACAGTTTTCACATGCCCTTTTTGGGCTCCCTGGATGAGGTGATTCCTCATCTCCTGGCTGACCTTCACTGGACTGTCGAGCAGGTGCGGGATCAGGGAAGGCGGTAGCTAAACAGCTTCAGACTTGGACATTGCTGATTCATGTGCCTGGTCAGTAGCTGCCACAGTGGCCATGCGCGCAGAGCTTGGCTGTGGATCTCCACCTTTATGGCTGATAACCAGGACAGTTGGCAGACATCCCTTCCTGGGTACCCGACTTGTTTGGGCCGGGGTGGAGGGTCAGTGCCAGCGGTTGAGAAGTTCAGTGCCACCTTGGACTCTGTCATGTCTGCCCAGAAGGACAAAAGCCGCCAGCAGCAGTGTAAGCCCTTTCGTCCTTCAGCCCCTGCGGCACGCTCGTCCCAGCAACACCAGCATCAGGGCCAGCAGGCTTGCGCTTGGCACCCCAAAGCCAAGCCTGCTGCTTCCTCCAGCAGGAAGCCTGGAGGGAAGGGCCCAGGCAGCTCCTCGGCTGGCTCTTCCTCCAAGCCTGCCCTGTGATGGGTTGAGGAGTGTTGCCCCAACCTCGTCACTCCTCCCGGGTTCCCCTGTGGGAAGGCTCTGCCACTTCCTTTCCGCCTGGTCCGCTATCAACACGGACGCTGGGTGTTGGAAGTGGTAGGCAGAATCTGCCTCTGGAATTGAGCAGTTCCCCTCTTTATCGAGCCGTCACCCCACAGGGGACTCACGAGGTTCATAGCCTCTCTGTTGGCTCGTGAGCCAATTGCCTTGCTCCTCCAGAAGGAGATGATCAGGGAGGTTCGGTCCTCCTCCAGACCCAGGGTTTGTGTCCAGGTACTTCCTGGTCCCAAAAGCGGACGGGGGACTGGCACCCCATTCTCGACCTCACGACCTGAACAAGTTCCTAAGGTCTCGCACCTTCAGGATTGTCACCCTGGCTCAGATCATTTCTATCCTTGGAACAAGGTGTGTGGTTCTGTTCTCTGGACCTCCAGGGCCGCGTTCTGTCATCCAAATCCGTCTGTCTCTGGCGATTCCTCTGCTTCAGAGCAGAGGGATCCCATCCTAAGTTCTGGGCCATGCCTTCAGCCTCTCTCAGCTCCCAGGGTCTTCACCAAATGCATGGCAGTGGTGACAGCATTCCTGGCACTGTGGGGTCTGGGTGTACCCTTACCTGGATGACTGGCTGATTGCAGCCCCTCCTGGTTGGAGGTGGGAGCGGTCCAGGGATCTGGCCCTCCAGGTCTGCTCTCAGATTGGCCTCCTCATCAAAGAGGCCAAGTCGGAACTCGTGCCATCGCAGGTGATTCAGTTCATTGGGGCAGAGCTCGACTCTCATTGAGCCAGAGCACGGCTCCGGTGGACAGGGCTGAGGTCCTTTCCTCCTTAGCCCAATCATTTCTGGTTAGGCAGTTGCACCCTGCCGGGACTTCCTGCACGTTCTGGGCCTTATGGCGGCCTGCACCAACGTGGTCCATTGGGCCCTGGCTTATCGTCCCCTGCAATGGGGGCTGGCCTGCCAATGATCACAGTGCTCGGTCCTTTGGACCAGCCAGTGACAGTGACCCAGGAGATGTTCGTGTGTATTACTGTTACCTCGTACTCCACTGTCACCCTGTGCCATGTGTTATGGTCTGGGTCGTGCCTGAAAACAGTCCCTGGGATCAGTGCACTCATCCAGTTATCAAAGTCATAAATAAAATAAATAAAACAAAAATGTGGAGCGGCCTCCAGTGGTGGTTCATTCCAGCTGATGTGCAGGAGGGTTTCCCGTTTGTCTGCCCAGAGCCGGCGGTCACTCTGATGACCGCCTCTCTGATGGGTTGGGGTGCCCATCTGGGGGAGCTCAGAGCCCGACGCCTCTGGCCCCTCAGGAGTCTCGGTGCCACATCAAAATATTGGAGCTTGAGCTGTCCGACTAGCCCTCACTGCCTCGCTCCATTTGTATGGGGTCAGGTGGCCCAGGTCCAGGCGGACAACACCACGACCATGTACTACCTCAATCGCCAGGGCGGGAGCACTCCTGCCCTGTGCAAGGAGGCTGTCCACACTTGGTCTCTCGTGATCAGTCTGGAGGCAGATCTCCTAGCCATCAATGTGGCAGGAGCTTCCAACAGTCTGACCGATGCCCCTCAGCCAGATAGGCGCTGCATCTCACAAGTGGTCTCTCTGCGGAGGTAGTACAGGATCTGTTCTCCCACTGGGGCACCCTCAGGTGGACCTGTTCGCCCAGGAGAATCGAAGCTGAGGCTGTTCCGCCCGCCCCCTCAGCAGGGCTCGCTGCAGGGGATGCCTTCTTGAGGCCGTGGATCCCGGGCCTCTTCTACGCCTTCCCTCCATTCCCCTTGATCCACAAGGTGCTTCTCAAGGTGAAGAGGGACCAGGCGCAGGTGATTCTGGTAGCCCTGCCAGTTCTGGTATCCAGATCTCCTCAGCCTCAGCTCCAGGCTCCCGAGGTGGCTTCCAGCCCGCCTGGACGTGGTCTCAGTCAACAGGGAAGGTACTCCATCCGGACCTTCAATCCCTGTACCTGCGACCCTGGTTCCTGGCGGCTAGAGTTCCAGGCCCTTGGTCTTCTGACGAGGTTCTCAGCGTCGTTGAGGCATCTGGTAAGGAGTCGACCAGAAAATGCTATGCCTTCAAATGGAAGAGATTCTCCATTTGGTGTCAGGACAAGAGGTTGGACCCTTCCTCCTGTTCCTTGGCTGGCATTCTGGACTACCTGTGGTCTCTGTCTCAGCTAGGGCTTGAGCGGCGACCCTCAAGGTGCACCTGGCAGCCATCTCTGCTTACAGGGCGCGGGCGCTTTTTCAAGGCCTTGATCACATATCCTCCCGGTGCGAGAACCTCCACCTCTGTGGGATCTACTGCTGGTATTGGCTAAGCTCATGGGCAAGCCATTTGAACCGATGCACAGGTGTGACATCTCTCACCTGTCATGGAAGACCAGTTCTTGGTGGCTATCACGTCAGCCAGAAGGATGGGAGAGCTCCAGGCGCTTTCATCGAGTCTCCTTATCTGGGCTTCCACAGGGACAAGGTTGTCCTGCGCCCACCCAAAATTCCTTCCAAGGTGGTGTCGGAGTTTCACCTTAACCAGATGTTGACTCTGCTGGTGTTTTACCCCAATCACACCTCAGAGGCCAAATATAGCTCCATACTCTGGACCCTAGAGAGTGCTCTCTTATTAGAAGGAGCGGACGGCTGAAGTTCGGGGAGAGGTTAGCCAGCTGTTTGTCACCTACGCTGAAGCCGCACCTGGCAGACCTGCAGCCAAGCAAACAATTGGCAGGTGGGTCACCTCCTGCATAGATCTACTATAGGTTGGCAGGCATGGAGCCTCCTAAAGGGATAAGAGCTCATTCTACCTGCCATACCGCTACTTCCAGGGGCGTCCCTATCCAGGAAATCTGCAGGGCTGCTACCTGGAAATTGCACAGACCTTCATTACCCATTACCACATCGACCTAGAGTCACGCCAGGATGCTGATTTTGGGACCTTGGTTCTCAGTCCTTATTCCCTAAGTAGGTGTGTGCCCTTGCCTCCCTCCTCCCGGAGAACTGCTAGGAGTCTGCAATAAGTGTGGATTGAACAACTTATCCATGTCCCTAGAAATACAGGTTACTCACCTGTAACAGGAGCTCTAGGAGTGGTATATTTTGTTCATCCACACAACCCACCCGACTTCCCGGCTTAGGCGCATAAGCTGGCTTCCAGCGGGCTAGATCTGGCGTCATGGGGCAGAGGCGAGTTTTACCACCTGGGTGGGTGGGAGGAGCCAGCTTGAAGACCTTCTGGCAAGATTTAAAGAGGCAAGGAACCTGCCAAAAGTGTGGATGAACAACATATACCACTCCTAGAACTCCTGTTACAGGTGAGTAACCTGTATTTTCAGCTCATCACGGTGCGGTGGGGCCACCATTAGGTAGATCTTTTCACCTGCCGAAAAAATTGCAAAATTCGGTTCTGCTCTCTCATAAAGGGCGAGAAGGCCATGGCACAGGATGCATTCTTCATCAACTGGGGTCAGTTCGATCTCCTGTATACCTTTCCTCCAATTCTGATCTTATCAATGGTACTGCACAAGATTGCCCAAGATCAAGCAGAGATGATTCTGGTTTGCCACGCTGGCCCGCAGACCGTGGTTTCCGATTTAGTCCAAATGTCTCTTCATTCTAGTTTGGTGTTCCAAGTAAGTCCAGACCTCCTACATCAGGGACCCGTGCTGCACCCTAGTCCTCTCAGTCTGTCCCTCTCAGCATGGAGATTGAGCTGGAAACTCTTAAGGAGTTAGGTTTCTCTGCACCTGTCATAGAAGCGATGATTCAATCCAGGCGGGCCTCAACCTCCAGGGTTTATTATAGGATCTGGAGAAAATTCCTGTTCTGGTTATGAGAGACCTTTCTACCAGATGACTCTGTGTCTCTGCCTACTATCCTTCAGTTCCTTCAGGAGGTTTCAACAAGGGCTTCAACCGGCTACCTTAGAGTCCAGGTATCTGCTTTAGGGCGCTCCTGTTGCGGACTTGGGCGAATCTCTAGGAGCTCTTCCTCATGTTTGATAATTTCTGACAGCAGCAACATTGAAACTTCCTCGAATAAAACCTGTTCAACCTAGTACTCAAAGCACTCACCAAGTCTCCTTTGAGCCCTTAAAGGAGGCATCCTTACTTCATGTCACTATGAAGGCCATCTTTCTTATTGCAATCACCTCGGCCTGATGCATCAATGAGATAGGAGCCCTGTCATCCAAAGAACCTTGCACTATATTTCATTAAGACTCGTAGTTATGCGGACAGATCTGGCCTTTTACCAAAGGTAATGTCTCCTTTCACTGCAACCAAGTCTTGAACATTCCTCATTCAATCCTCACCCCAAGAATGAGAAGGGAGAATTTCACATGCTTGATTCAAGAGAGCTCTCAAAATTTACATCAAGAGATCTGTCTCGGTCCTGTAAGACTTTAAGTCTGTTCATCCTTACATCAGGCCCACATATGGATAAGAAGGCATCAAAGGACTCTGTTGCTAGGTGGATTAGTTCCACCATTCCCATAGCCTACCAGAAGGCGAGGATCGACCTGCGGGACCAATGCAGGCGCACTCAAGCCGGCGATGGCCACGTCCTGGGCAGACTTCAGAAGCTTCTCCGGCAGACTTGTGTAGAGTGGCCATGTAGGCATCCATCCATACCTGCCAAAGTCCTAAAAGTTGGATATAGCCACCTCTGCCGAGGTGTCCTTTAGCCACAGGGTCCTCCAGGCGGTGGTGGACCTATAAGGGACTATGAACATTCTTCCACCCAGGAAGTGGAGGAATGCTGCTGTAGTATATCCCAGAAGTGATGAGCCCAAAGACCAGCTTTAGGAGAGAGAAATAGAAATTTAAGTGCCTGTAAATTTTCTTTCTCCGACTGTTGGTCTCAGGCTCCGTCCCTCAGAATGCTGAAAGTCGGCCTCTGGCAACAAGTTACACTAACCTTTCTTTTGTTTGTTTCCACATTATGTGTTTCCTTAGAGGACAAAGGCTATAGAAATACTGACGCCTGGAGGAAATGGCGGGAGGGTATAGCCGTCCTGCAGAATCTGTATATCTCCTGCCTGTCACGTGGTTCCAGGAAGGACCTCCCAGAAGTGATGAGCCGGAGAGAAAGAAAAACTTACAGGTATTCAAATTTCTGTTTTACTGGATACCACTTCTGCCGATAATGCATTCCTCCCAGCTACCACCCTCTCTGTAAAAAAAAAAAAAAAAAAAAAAAAAAAAAGTATCTCCTCCTCCTCTCCCTCCTGAACCTTCTCTCTCGTGTTTCGTATCATGGCGCCCGGTGTCCCTCCTCCCTTACTTTGAACAGCTCCTTTCATGTACTTAAAGGTTTCAATCATGACTCCCTGTCCCTTCTGTCCTCCAGCAGTACATGTTCAACTCCTTCAGCCTTCTCTCATATGACAAGTCCCCCAGCCCCTTGATCATCTTTGTTGCTCTGTGCTGCCCCCTCCAGTAACTTAATGTCCCTCTTCAGATACGGGCGCCAGTACTGCATGCAGTACTCCAGGTGCAGTGTAACTAATGACCTATACAGTGGCAGAATCACCTCCTCCCTCCTCGAGGATATACCTTGCAGTGCAACCCGCATTTTGTTGGCCTTTGCAGCTGCCTTCCTACATTGTGCCGAGTTGTTCATTGACCCTGTAATGAGCACTCACAGATCCTTCTCCTCCTCCTCTGTCTGGGCTAGCTGCACTCCCCGGTATAAGCTCTCGTATGTTTATTTTCAAAACAAAGCATTGTGCAAACAGTATTTTACTGAAAAGATTTCATTACTGAGTGATGTAATCTATTTCTATAGTGAGCACAGAAATATAATGGCCTGTTTACTAGTTTACATAGTGAGGCATTGTGGGTACTGTAAATGGCTGATTTTCTATCTAAAACTAAAACTGACAGTGAATCTTTAAAGACTTTTGCTTTCCTTGCATGTCAGTTCGGGGTTACAGCAATGAGAAAAAGGGGCTGAGTTATGCAAATGAAGCAAAACACAGAAATGTAAGTAGTTTTTTTTTTTTTTTTTATGGAAAACAGCACTTTTGGCAGTTTGAATGGTAGGAGACTTATTCACAACTCCTATAGATTACTACTACCATTTGTTATGCAAACATGCATAAATCACTTAAATTTAGAAGGAGGAACACTTACCAGTCCACATGTCTGGGAATAAGTCACCCTTAGGAGCTCATGCAGGAGGAGAGGGTCCACTCTCTTTAGGGCTTTGCAGGGGTCGAAATTAAGTTTGCAGCCACTAGCCAGCTGGGCTAGTGATTGGGAAAATCCCTTAGCCTCACAAACATTTCCACTGGCCCAGCTGGTGTACTTATAGAACTGTTACCCTCTCAGCACAAGCCTGCAGGGCTAGTTAAAGGAAAATCTTACTAGCCTGATACAAAATCTACCAGCATTTGGCTGGTGGGCTGGTGCCAGTTTCGACCCCTGCTTTGAATGTTCCCAGAAGGTGTTGTAGTCAAGTCATTTTGATAGTTAAAGAGCAGCTTCCTAGTTGCAGGTTTCCCAAATGTATAGTAGAGCTCACCAGGCCCAGAGACGATTTCCATGAATAAGTCCTTGTTTTCTGCCATTCAAAAGTTGTATCCTTCGTAAAGTTGTATCCCATGCGTGGGGCGTGTTGGCAGCATGAGGAAGTGGCTGTGCTTTTTGCCGACATGTTCAATTTGAAAATGCGGTGATATAACTTTTTCAAATGGCAGAAAAACAAGGACTTCTTCGTGGAAACCAACTCTGGGCCCATGAGTTGTACTATACGCTTGGGGACTGCAACTTGGTGCTAGGAAGCTGCTCTTTAAATATATTTGGACAGCATATCTGATTTAGAAATAAAGGAAGCCCTGGAGACTCATCCATTCATATGCCATCATCCTGGAGGTCAGTAGTACAAAAGTGGACCAGACCAGAGCTTCTGGTATGTATTACTTTTGAGTCTGCACCCCCTCCCCAAACCTCTCTTCTTAATTTTCAGGCATCTTGTACAATTGTGTAAGGGTCCAGTTGTGGCACAGTACCTTATTTGCATGGACATTATGGCCAGGAAAGTTAGTTCAGAAAGTTGTGAAAATGTACTGCACCTTTAGACACCCCTACTACCTCTCTTGAGTGTTTCAAGCAAATGTTTGGGGTTCTATGACCCTTACTGTAGGGTTGATGGGTGCCCTGCCAGAGTCAGATTGTCCTGATTTTCTTGTAGGATTTTCAGTATCACTGGAGTTGCATAGTTTTGGGGACGGGGTGGAGCACGTGTGTTCGAGTTTATTGTGAAGGGACAAGATCCATTGAGCAAGTTCATTTGCAAGGAGGTCCCTTGTACAAGCAGTGATAATGACAATACATGGAACAAAATACAAAATAGAGGTAACATAGTACAATAAAAATAGGAATAGCAATTTCTAGGGACATGGATAAGTTGTTCATCGCACTGTCTGGCAGGCTCCTTGCTGCTTTAAATCTTGCGGAAGGTCTTCAAGCTGGCTCCTCCACCCACCGGGTAGTAAAAGTCTCGGTTCCGGCCCCATGACGCCCAGATCTTCCTTACTGCTTGAAGCTCAGGTTCCCTCCTTAACGATCTGCGTGATAGACTGGATCCTAATTCTTCCGTTAGTCTGAAACTCATTTTAAAATTTTCAAGACTTCAGTCTTCCTTTTCCCTCACGGCTGCAGTGGATAAATCAACTCCGGTTTTGCGGTGCCCTTGTGGGCAGAAGATGTCCAGGGTGAACCCGCACTCCGCGTCGTCTACCTTTCGGCCTGGAACACGACCGCGGGCCTGCGTCATGCTGTTCATTTTCGGCCCAGCGTCCTGGAGGACGTGCTGCTGGTTACAGCTTAGGCGCCCCGAAGCTACCCGCCGGTTAAGTTGAAGGGCCCGTTGGCGGTTACGTGCGGCTCGGCTCGGCTGAGCAACTCTAGCAGATGATCGCCCTCGAGGAGGAGGCGGCCCAAGCCACATCATCCTCTTCCTCGGTCGTGGCATTTATCCCGCTCTCACTGGGTACCTCGTATTCAGCTTCATTAGAGCTTTGCCAATCCTTTCACGAAGGAGAGGGCCATCGGGACATTCCTCTTGGTCCATAATTTATCGATGTAAAAACAGTAGGCGATTATCATGCAGCACGATATACCACGATATACAGTGATAAAGCACCTCATCTTGCTTTTCCTGTAGCACATCCTTTTCCAGGTGCAGTCATGATTCGTGATTCCCCACCATCCTATCAGATTTTAGTATGTTTCCTTAAAATAAGAAAAGCAGTGCTGACCATGTGACGTGGAGTTTTGAGGGCTTGGGCACTTCATCTGTCACCATGCTGGTAAACCAGGTTCAGGAATAGACCTGGGTCGCTGAGGGGCTGACTGCATGAAGGAGGACTGAGCATCCATTGACTCTCCTTTCTGGGAGGAGGCAGCGCAAACCGCTGCTTGACTGCCATCTAGCAGAGGCTGGATGATGCACCAGTAACAGCCTTCTGACTGTTTGGGTGCAGGGGCTGGAGTACGTCGACATCTTTACATCACACACTTGCACCATTGCAAGTGTGCCAGCTCGAGGATGGGAAAAAGAAATTGGGGGGTATGTGCACCAGCTGACTTGCTTACATGAAACTGATGGCAGATAAGGATCGTTTGGCCCACCTAGTCTTCCCATTCTCCTACATACTGTAATACCACAGTCCCTACTTGGTCTCCAGCTTTACCCTCCTTTCCTAACCAATAAGGTTCCTTATGTCCATCCTGTGTGTTCTTGAATCCCGTTACAGTTTTGCCCTGATCACCTCAACTGGGAGGCTTTTCTAGGTATCCACCACTCTTTCTATGAAAAGTACTTCCTCACATTTCCCTGAATCTGCCCGCTTACGGCATCACAGCATGACCCTTTTTCTTGAGTATCTTTTTCTGAAAATTCTTCCCTCTTGTACCCTATTGATACCTGTGAGGTATTTGAAAGTCTCTATCATATCTCCCCCCTTTTTCTCCAGGGTGTACAGATTGAGGTCCATTAGCCTCTCCTAGTAGGGCTTTTGATGCAGGCCTCTGCACCATTTTAGTTGCCTTCCTCTGGACTGCCTCTGCTCTGTCTGTGTCCTTCTGGAGATGTGGTCTCCAGAATTGGACACAGTACTCTAGGTGAGGTCTCACCAGTGATTTGTACAACAGTATCACCACCTCCCTCTTTCTGCTGGTGATACCCTTCCCTATGCACCCTAGCATCCCACTAGCTCTCTCCACTGCCTTGTCACACTGTTTGGCCACCTTTAGGTTGTCAGATACGATCAGCCAGGTGTCTTTCCTGTTTGGTGGTCATCAGTACAGCTCTCCCACCCATCTTGTACTCCCCTTGTGTTTCTTTGCCCCAAGTGCATGATTTTGCACTTCTTAGCATTGAATCTATTTGCCACACTTTTGACCATTCTTCAAGCTTTCTTCATTCTCTATTTATGTTACACACACACACACACCTCCCTGGAGTGTCTACCCTACTACGGATCTTTGTGTCATCTGCAAAAGGCATACCTTCCCTTCTAGCCCCTCTGCGGTGTGCTAATAAAAGACATTAAAAGAGGACCAGTCCCAGTACTGAGCCTTGTGGCACCTCTCTGGTCACCCTCTCTTCCTCGGAGTGAGCTCTGTTTACTACCATTCTCTGTTGTCTATCCCTCAACCAATTTCTTACCCAGTTTACTACCTTTGGACCCACTCTCACGTTGTCTACCTTGTTTGAGTCTCCTATGTGGAATGGTGTTGGAGGCCTTACTGAAAATCTAGGTAGGCTACATCCAAGACTCCACCTGATCTAACAAAAGTAACAGGCTCGTTTACTTGAATACTGACTCTGATTTGTACTACAAGTCGGGTTAAGTAAGTAAAAATAAGTTTTAAAATGCCACCCCCATAGACTTGCATGAGCATGTCCCCACACTAGGCACATAATGACCTCACAAAATAAAGGAAATCTGGAGACGGCGTCGGCGATCAGGAAGTGGAAGGGATCAGCGATAGCCCCCCTTAGCGCAAATACGATCCCTTCCCTTCCTTAAGGGGCTAAAGAACATTTTTCAACTACTACCGAGGAACTCAAGTCAGGTAAGGAGTCTCCTGATGATTTTGCAGGCGGGGAGAAAAATCCGGGAAAGGTGCTCTTTAAACAAGCAAATAAAAATATTTGCTCATTTACATTTACAATGTATTGTACTGTGTGTGTATAACACATATATTAATTATGTATTTGAATTTTTATGTAATAAAATGCAAGCAATGTTATAAAGTTCAGAGATTTTAAAGGGAAACTCCTATAGGGTCCCCAAGTGCAGCAGCGGCTGCAGAAATGCCCTATTAGGGCTTTTAACATAAAAATGTTTTGATTTTTTATTTACCTGCTGCCTCAAATTTTAATTAAAAGATGTGCTCCATCCATAATGGCTGCAGAGCCGGGTGGACATCATGAGCACCCTGGGTGGCTTCCACCGTGAAGGATATTCTAATGAGGGCTACCAACATCTGCCATTTAACAGCCCTCATTCATATAACCTTCATGGCAGAAGCCACCTGGAGTCATAAGATGTCTGCCGGGCTCTGTAACTCGATATGACGTGAGTTGGATCTTTTAAGTAAAATTCTGAGGCAGTGTGTAACAAAATATGTACTTTGATAAAAGCCCTAAGCAGGCATTTGCAGTCACTGCTGCACTTAGGGATAGAGTTTCCTTTAATGTGAAAAATAAAATATTTATTTTTGAAATATTTTACTCTGCATTATTTTACAACAAAGACTTGGGGATATGAGAGAGACATACAAGTATCTTACAGGGAGGAACAGGGTGCAGGAATGCACTATTTTATAGCGAAAAGATGTTCCAGGACTAGAGGGCATGGGATGAAGTTGGAGGAGGGCGATTCAGAGGAAGCGTGAGGAAGAATTTCTTCACAGAGCGGGTGGTGGACAAGTGGAACACCCTGCCAGAGGAAGTGGTGGGGGCTGAAACAATCAGGATTTAAGAATGCATGGGATAGACATAAAGGAATTCTGGAGGTCAGGGGTGAGGGGCAACAGACTTCCTGGAAAACATAAACTGAACTTACAAACTTAAATGGGCAGACTGGGTGGGCCATAGGCCCTTATCTGCCGACACTGTCTATGCATCTATGTATCTATGTAAAATAATGTCCATAAATGCATCACATTGCTTGAAAAGAGTCAAATATGTAAATTATGTAAACACATTTGAATTTAAATACTTAACATTGTTGCACAAGTGGCAACATTATCAGCGATAACAGGATATTACGATAATTTCATCCGATTGTCGTATCATCAACATTTTATTATCGTGACACCCCTATGTACAATACTCAAAATTGGTACTGGCCCACCAGCCAAAATGCTGGTAGATTTTTTGTAATTGGGCCAAGCAGAGGTTTTGCCTTTAGCCTGTTTTACTGACTTTTTTGTTTTGTTCCATGTAGCTTTTGGTCTCCAGTTGCCACCTTTGCCTGCTGTGGTGTCCCAGGTGCCTGCAGCCAGCAGGGATTACCATGGAAGGGTCCAAGGGCTCCGTGTCGTCGTCCTATAAAGTGACTGAGGATGTTTCCCATTCCCAGGCTGGCAAATGCGCCATGGCAAGAGCATGCACCATTTAGATGCCGCTGTCACACAGTGCCTTCCCCTGTCAAACAGGAGGCGTTCCTGCTGCTCCCTTAGCCCGTCCTAGGTGGCGGTCATGCAGCAGCTAGTGCTGTTCTCACCCCTCCCAGTAGGAGAGCTGTCAATGGCTGTTCAGTTTCCTTCTCCGCCCAGCCCTCCGCTGACCCTGGCTGTTTCCAAAGCTGGGTTGCGGTGTGGCGGCTGGTGAATCACCCAGCTTGTGTGCCCTCAATGCCACTGGGCCGGACAGTTCTACCAGCTTTTTACTGAAGGTGGCGATATTCAGATAGTATATTGTTGGGCCAGTGGATATTCCCATTCTATCTAGCCCTCCTGGCAAAATGGAACAGCCCTTGGATTTGGGTTCATGTCTCTCTGCAGTAGTAAGTTAGAAACAGGCCAGTGGGTGAATAATTACCTGACTGTGCAGACTGATCCACCTGCATTCTAAAGTGGCTTTCAGGCAGTTCTCAGCAATCTGACTGACGGAGGCAGAGGTTCAGGTTCCAGAAACCGTGCTCCCTTGTGTGGTTCGGTGTCTGCAGCTGCTTCTGTAATCTTCCTTCGGGGAACAATGGCTGGGACCAGGCTGCCAGCTTAGTGAAGCGAGACTGAGTGACTGGAGCCACTGTGCTCTGCTCTGCTCCTGGTCCATTCCAGTGAGAGCCGTGCGGCTTAAAGCAGCAATATTTGTTAGTCACCATGTAGCTTTTTTCCCCAGCAGTAATGTAGTTCTGGCAAAATATTAATATAATCAGTTTTCTTATATCCAGAACTGAGATATGGAACTTAAATTTGTTAAAGATTTCCTTCCGTGCCAAGCCCACCATACAAAAATAAAAGCAGTTATAAATATCTGTGCTGTTTACCATCAGTAGCACATCATCATCCTGATACATCCACAGTGAGTCTAGTACTGTGTGTACATTAGCAGTGGGCAAGCCAGAGCAGGCTTGAGCCTGGCTCAACCCTAGTGCCTGGCTCTGCTCGGGTCAGCCCTTCTAAGCAGTTGAGCCAGGATCAAGCAGAGTCCGTTACGGTCAAAGTAAGCATTGTCGTCAACCTGAGCAGTTGGTGTAGTGTTTGAAACATTCCACTGCCGGTATAGAGAACAGCCTGCAGTAGTCAGGCTTTGGCTTGTGGTTCAGCTTGTAGAATCAAGGCAGACCCTGGCTCTGCTCTGCTTGGCTCTAGGTAAAAAAAAAAAAACTGGCCTGCCCACCTCTGCATTCAGAAGGTGAAACCTCAATGGAAGAGATGTTTTAAATTGAAAGTGGAGGCCATCTTAGTTTGAGTTGTGTTATAAATTTTTAAATTATTTATAAAGGCTGTTGTAAAAACATATTGGAGAAAATTATAAATACACTGGTCACAAATTTGAGGATGTCAGAATACATTTTTGTTGCAGAAAAAAACAAACCTATATGATGAAATATTTTACCATCTAACAAATACTGTGGCTGTAATTTGTTGTTTAATCCTCCAGAGAAGTTATTTTACCCTAATGATGGTGCTGTATACCGTCTTGTCCTTGTCCATTGCACATTGTTACTGCTTTCTGTTTCTGCCAGCTCTGGAAATCGCTGCTTTTCAAGGCAGAAAATCTACCTTGGGTGTTGAGTTGGTGTAGGGCCCCCAGGTTTATGGGTCTGTGACCCACAGCAGGTGTTTCTGGGGATGCGTAATCTGCAGTACACTGTGAATCGCGGTACCCTAAAATTAGGCAGACTGTTTACTCAGAGAAACAGCATGGCACAACTTACTTTATTCTTGGCAGTGGTCAGTTTGGGTTCAGTTTTCGTTGATACCCTCTCTTTTTTTTTTGTTCTCTCTTGGTTCCTCCCTGCAGCACTTTCATACTTCACCCCCACACTGTTAGTAGTGTCATCCTTCATGGAACACTCTCGCGATTAACCACTTACATGGCGATGTCCTTTAGCTGATGTGATCCTGTGGTGAGGGAATCAGGAATGTTGGTTGTTTTTTTTTTTTTTGGGGGTGGACCAACGGTATGGCATATTGTGCATGACTCCATAACAGGGGATGTGCACCTTGCCAAAGTGGGTATATCTGGTGTCCTTGACAAGCATTGTGGTGGTAAAAGGGACAGAAGGCTACTACTTACCTTTCTCCTGTCACTTGCTCACTTTCTTTATCTGTTGTTACAAAGCAGCATGTGGCCAGCCACCTCCCACAGTGGTCCTTCCAGGTGGTGGAGGTTCTGGAGGAGGAAACCTAGACTATTTTGGGGTGGGGCTGGGAGCAGTTGTACATGATGCTGGCATCTGGAGATATCCACCTTGCCAAAGTGGCTAGATTTTGTATGCCAAGTGTGTGTGTGTGTGTGTATATGCGTATGCCTGTTTGTGTGCATGTGTGTGCTTTTTGCTCGTGTTTGTGCAAAGTTGTGCATTTGTGTGTGTGCCTTTTGTGCATTTGTACAGTGTGTGCATTTGTCTGTGTGTGTGTGTGTGTGTGTGTGTGTGTGTGTGTGCATGCTCATGTGGGTGTTTGCACTGCAGTGAGACGAAGAACAACCATACAGTAGCAGATGTTGCAAACTCTCTTAAGGTCTTTTGTATCCAGATGGTGTTGAGCCTCTTGATGGACTTAGAAAGAGAATATAAGTTGCCCCCTTCCCCTTACTGTGGTGAATTAACACACTAAGTGCTAAGCTGCTGGATGGATCACAGTGGTTTTAAGTCTTCAGAACCAGAGAGGAGGAATGGAGACTAGAAGATCCTAGGTTCCAGTCCTCCCATTTCCTAAGAGTGTGTTCAAGCAGTAGGGCATGACAGGGTGTATGGTGTTGCATAATAACGTCACGCCTCGGGTGGTTGAAGCCGAGGCCGCATGCAAGTGCATTCAACAGTTGAGAAGTGATGTTATTACAGAATAACACACACCGTGGAGTGTCTTATTGCTGTTATCACGTGGCTTGTTTGTGGTAATTAAAAAACAAAAAAAAAAAACAAGCATTTGTCAGTGCGAATGTTGTCTTGCTGGCATTGGTAGTACAGGAGTTAGAAAGATGCATAATAGGAATGGCAGTGAAATATTGAACTGATGCCAACCCCACCCCACCCTGCAGAGACTGACAGGCTTTGGGGTGTGCCTTTGGGTCGTCTGCCATAATGTTTACACCATTCACCTCACCCTATCCTGCAGACACCGACAAGTGTCACAGTATTCCTTAGGGGTCTTCGGCCTTGCGCTCACACCATTCCATAAGGAAACGCGTTGAGATGGGTGCAGTGTAGGAGAATTGGGTGAACTTTGGGGATGAATAGGCCAAGGCACACCTCGATGCCTGTCACTGGCTGCAGGGTGGGGTGAATGGTGTGAGCATTACAGCAGACAATCTAAGTTGCACCCTGATGCCTGTCAGTCTCTACAAGGTGGGAGTTATGGTTGGAAACCCTAAGCCCTGGGTGTTTGTCGATATTTTCACTCAAATTTTCAGCATGGGCTTTTTGTGACCCCACCTGATGAACAGTGGCACTATTAGTTTGTTAGCCAAAAGGTGATTTTACACAGTGACTAAGCGCCATTTGGCGCAGAGGTGCGAAAACACATTTCGGACAGGATGTGAAAATGACAGCATTACTGTTCGCGAGGAGGTATAAAATGGCAATGTTGAAATTCTGGAGTGAAAATATGAAAAATTGAAGTCACGAGTGTGTAGAAACTGCGTAATGCACACCCATAACTCAATTATTTTTGGGATTTTTTAATCAGATTTTCAACATAGGCATTTTGGGACCTCCGCTCGTGAACAGTGGCACTGTGATTTTGTTAATCTGTCTCGAAAGTTGATTTCCCTCAGTGAGTGTGCCATTATCGCCAGATGTGCAAAAACACATTTTGGGCAGGTTGTGAAAAATGATAGCTGTACTGTTTATAAGGAGGTGTGAAAATATTAAAAATTGTCGAAGTTACAGAGTGTGCATGGAAACTGCACAATGCATGCTTGTAACAGTAATTTTTCAGAATTTTTCACCAAATTTGCAACATAGGGTTTTGGGACCCCACCTCGCGAGCAGTGGCATTGTTGTTTTGGTTCGTCAGTCGAAGGTGATTCCACACAGTGACATGAAATGACCTATCTGAATCGAATAACAAGATGACAGTGCATTTGTTCATGAGGTAGAATCCATGTTGAAAATTTGAAGCCAAAATTAAAAAAAAATGGGTGAGATATCTACCTAAGTTGAATCCCCAATTGATGCCATTATATAGCTTACTGGCATGTCTTTATTTTGCAGTTGGCTTTGAAGAGTACAGACATGTTCCATGAGCGCCCGGACCTCAGAGGCAAGTATGGGGTGAGAGGTGCGGGGAGGTGGGGTCTTGTGAAGAGGTCGGTGCGGGTTGGGGGGTAGGCGCGCTGGACAAAGAGACGATTTTGTTTTTCAGGTACAGAAAAAAAATATATATATACGGACAGTTTTCTTTCTTTACAGGTGAAATGAAACTAATGTTGGGCACACTGGGGTGGGCTCCCAGTGTGCCACACAATGGAGTGGGTGTGTGTGTGGTGTGTGTGTGTGTGTGTGACATGCTGACACGGTCGGCTTTCATGTGGCGGCGGCACATTGCGGTGGGCTCCCAGTGTGCCACACAATGTGGGGGCATGCCAGACCCGGGATTGCACCGCCTGTGTCGGCTTCCGTTTGAGCATTGTGTTGCCATCGCCATGTTTCTGCCATGGTTATTGAAAGTTTTCACCACGAAAGGCACATTCAGGAGGCATGTCATCTCTGATGCTGCATAGCCGAGCTTGTCTTTGGTTGCAGCTGGCACATTTCTTTCAAGTTGTTGGCATTTTACATAATTCTTGCGTCAGCTAGAATGCTGGCTAATTGGGGAATGAGGGATGTACCTACTAAAAGCGTGCCCTGCGTTCGCCAACACTGACACACTTCTGCATTTCTGCTACTACCACAAGATGTTGCTTACGCGTGCAAGACAACATAAAAATAAACTACTTTAAAAATCTCTTTAATTTTACGTGGAGGTATACAGAAAGAAAAAATATTGCTGCTGTAATGTTTATTAAATAGGTGGTGCTGGTTTACAGTGTGGATTCATGTCAAGCCAGTAACCCCTCCCCCAAACTGTGGATGCCAGTTTTGATTGAGGAGCTACTGTTTTGAAGATATTTATTTTATCGGTGGTTTGAAATAGAGTGGGGACTGGTGACCACTTCAGGAGTGGGGGTCCTATTTCGGTACTGAGAAGATCATAAGTAGCAAGGAGGGGAGAAAAAAAAGGTAATTTTGTAGTGTGCCAGTTTTCTGTGCATCTGGGTTTTGATTTCTTTTGTGGTGTTTGCTTAACTTGGCCGTGAAGCGCCGCCATTTCCTTTAGGACAGAGCGTGCGGTGTGTGGAGCGAGTCGAGGAGGAGATAATGAGATGCTGTTTAAAATGATGGCTTTGTTTTAGCCAAACATTTTACTGTTTTGGGAATTGAGTAGTTGGAAGAGCCACTGCATGCGGTTCTCTGGGAAACTGCTGAGCATCAAGGAGCTAATGTTGCTGCATTACGGCATGGAGCCGGCAGCAGTGAAGTTGGTGCCAAAAGGGCTGTTTCTTGAATTATACTGACTTTCAAATTGCTGAGTTGCCTGAGAAATGCGAGTGACACATGCAAGTGTGGAGGGTTCCGTGCGTGGTTCAGTGAAGCAGCTTGGTTCGTGGTGTAGCAGCGGAATGAAATAGATGTGCCATGATTTCTCGGTGTTATGAGGTCATCTGTGTGCCTGGATTTCGTTCAGTGATGTTATTGTGAAATAACATCACTGTTCCATGCACTCAATTACCAATCAGAGGGCAGGAAATTTCCTCTGCGTTGCATAATTTTGAGCAACTATCTGCCTTTTTATTCTTTCAGCTGCAAAACTGGTTAGTAGCAGGGCCCAGTGGAAAGCACAGTGTGCACCTCAGTAAGGGTTTTTATGGCAAAGCTTCTCATAAAGATTACCGCACAGATCAGGTGCTAGGTGTTGCACACCATACAGGTGATCTGTAACCAGCTGCAGATGCTTTTGAGAATCCTTCAGCAGAGCAGAGGCTGGGGTAGACTACTGAACTGTGGCGATGCCATGTCAGTTGGTGCAGTGGTGGTTTAATGAGCAGTGCCTGCGAGGGCTGCTGTTTTCAGCATCCAGAAGTACACAATGCAGAATATGTGAGCAAACAGGCACTTAAAGGGAAATGGTCAGCATTAAGATACTGTGGGCAGTTTCTAATATGATAACCGTCGTTCACAGTATATACTACGGTTTCAGGCCTTTTAACTAATTTATTTTGTATATACATTCTTTGTTATCCTCTGTTCCAGGTGGCCCTCCATCTCACTGGCTCCCCAGCCCTGTCCCCCACTGCAGAGCACCTCTTTTCTTCCTCTACGGCTTACCCGTGTGGTGGGGATCCTCAACCCGCTGAACACAGAATCTGGTGTGGGATGTGCCTGCCATTCGCCAGGAGCAAGCCTGTGGGAGTCTGCATTCATCTAGATCATGGGACCTTTTCTTCTCCTGCCCCCGGATGTGGAGCAATGTTGGTGCCAGCAATGGCCAAGCTGTGTGTACTACCACCCATTGCACGCCAGCAGACTACAGCGCCATTCCTACGTCGGGACCCAGGCACTCCGACACCCAGCCACCTCTAGGTGTTGAGATGCGCTGCCCTCCGTGTCCCTCCTTTCCTGGGAGAGGAGAGCTGTCCTCAGGACTCAGTCCTCTCCCACCCTGGCGGCCCGCCGCACTGCGAACACTGGAATGCTGGTGTGGCAGTGAGGTAAGGCATGATGCCCAGCCTCCGTGCCACTGGGCAGGCGGCTAATTTTTTTAAAGAAATGTCCATTCTATGTAAACTCTCCCAACACATGAGATCAGAGTATTTTTTGTTTGTATATGGCTACTTCCATAATACAGTGGTATTCAAGATAACTTTGGTATTTGATCTTACTTAGAGATACAGCTCTTGTAACAGGTTATACCATTAGGACTGAAGCCATCTCGGCAGCAGGACCCCATGGAAAACTTCTGGCTAGCTACATACAATAGGAGATCATCCCTGATGTTGACCCTTCTCCGGCGTCCCTTACACCATAAAAGGGCAGTTTTTTTTCCGCTGTCCACTCTCAAGCATCCGCTCCATGGCGCCTTCAGCAAACAATCGATGCCATCACTTAAGTATTTTGTTTTACTATTTTCGAAAGCTCGCTAATTTTCCCAATCCTCTCTGTATGTCATCTTCCCGGCGTTCTCCATAAAAGACACTGGTCCAAGTGTGCCTGTGGCAAATAGACCCCGTTTAAGGACAGCCATGCGGCCTGTGTGTGGTGCCTAGGCCCGAGCACGACACTAAAGCCTGTCTTGTTTGCCAAAATTTCAACAGCAGAACGAGGATCCACCACCAAAAGTCTTGGAGACCTTCCTCCTTGAACAAAAATTAGCAGCAATGCAGAAGAGTACCACCTCAAGGGAAGGCTCCTCCCATAAGTCGGGAAACACAAGGATAAAAGGAGGAAAGGGAGAAAGAGCGCTCCTCATCCAAGTCCTGGATGTCCACTCCAGGGAGCTTGACTTAGCTAGCCGCCTACCAGATCGCCATCTCGGTCTAAGGCCCAAAACCTCCAGCCAAGGTCCTGACGCTGATGGCTCTGGTCTGGAACCACCTCCAGCCCCCTGAAGATCCGACCCCAGGTGCACTCCACCAGCCGGGTCTTCAGGCTCTGTAGGCGGTGGTCTTCTACAGACCATCCAGTCAAAGTTCCATCCAAGTCTGCCTCAATCACAGGCTCTGACTCCTCTACCGACGCTGGGGCTCTGTCCAGTCAAGGTTGGCATCTCAGCCTCTAGAAACCTTACATCCTTGGAGACATCCGTTAAGCGGACCACAGACCAGACATCTGTTAAAGGACCACAGACCCTAAGCGAACCTCAGACCGTATGTCTGCTAAGAGGATACGGACTATATTACCAGCAGGGAACCCCACACCAACATGACAGGACAACTCCTCCACCATACGGAGGTCGGTGCGTTCTGGCGGACATATGATGAAGAGCACCAACACTTAGGTTGGACGCCTTAGCAATGACCAGACGCCAGCTAATCTAGATAGCGCAGACTGTGACATGAGCCAGGACCCAAGACCAGACGGGTGCATTTGATACAGTCAGACGTCCCAGCTGGTGACTGGCCAAACCTTGGGTCTGCAGATCTCCGAGGTGAAGGACTTATTTGCTTGTTGGTGGGAGACAATCTGGAAGGATATAGTCCCCACTAAGGTGCTTCTGGCTGACCAACTTCTGCCGCGGGCTCCTAGCCCTCCACCTAAGGAGAAAAGCCTGTCAGTCCTTCTAAGGAAAAAAGCTCTACCTCACATAGGCGGTGGAATCCGCTTATTGGTAGAGACAATCCGGAAAGGTGTAGTCCCACTGGCGCGCCCGGCGGCCAACCTCCACCATGGGCTCCTAGCCCTCCGCCTAAGGAGAAAAGCTCAGTCAGTCCTCCTTCTAAGGAAAAAGCCCTACCCACATAGAGGCATTTGAAGAAGAAGAAGAAAAAGCGGCGAAGTCTCCTTCCAAGACCCTTCCCGCTCACCAAGTGTGCACGAGAAAAGAAGCACCGTGGGAGGTCAGATTCTTGTTCCTCAGAAGAATCATATTCTTCATTGAACTCTTCTTCAGGTCCGGCTCCTGTTTAGCATTCTTTTCCCGGATCCAGAGGATTTACAAAGTCCCTCAGATGACCCTACTTTCATGGATATAATGCATCATATCCAAGATAATATGGGGTGGGACACAGAGGATTTGGATCCAGAACGACACTGTCTTGCAAAATATCTGCGCAAAAAGGATCCTAAACCAGTGGTGGTCCAACCACTGGTTGTTATATTCCAGGATGTGACCAAGCAGCTTGAAGTTTATACTTCTTCTGTGGTCCCCAAAAAGGCTGACTGCCTATACATGGCCTCTGCTAGAAGACCCTTATCTGGGAGAACACGTGGCAGAATCAGTGGTCATCACCGCCACATGACCAGTCCCAAAGGCCAAACACTTGAGCACTCCACCTCTGGACCGAAAATTGAAACAGCTTAATTCCTTGGGAAGAAAAATGTACGCATCTGCTACATGTTCTGTCTGCTCACTGAACTTTTCAACCCCATGGTCCAGTTTCAGAGTGCCCTCTGGGAACAAGGGTTGGACATGGTTAAAAACCACCAGGCAGAGATCAAAGAAGAGCTGGTCAAACTCTTGCAGACTGGCTCTGGCGGTAGGCACATAGGTACTCAGAGCAGCCTATGATTCTGCTGATTCTGTTGCCAGAAGTGCAGCAACAAGTGTATGCCTTAGAAGACTCTCTTGCTTGAGGGTCTCAGGCTTCACACCTGACTTCAGATGGGCACCCTAGGCGTTCCCTTTAGGGGGTCTGTCCTTTTCAGAGAGGATTCTGACAGGATCATAACAAAACTACAAGATGCTGGCAGGCACAAGCATTGTACAAACCAAAGCCATTTCAGAGACAACAGCACGTTTTGTGGAAAATGGGGCAGCAGTCTGGAGTTCGGACAGCAGCAGAGAGGTGGCTTTACTCATAAAGGCCCTCTCAAGCAACAGAAGGCGCAGGAGCAAGGAATGCAAAACCCTCCCAGACAAACCTCCACAGAATGTGACTTGTTGCAGAGCCCTCCTCTCCCACCTGCCCAGGCGGAAGAGGCAGTCGGGGGTCTCTTCTCAAAACATCTAGAAGGGTGGCAGTGAATTACCTCCAACCCAGTGGGTTCTTCACCTCATTCAAAGAGGCCACTCTGTCGAGTTCACCGGGCAACCACTGTACAGACCACTCCTTCTTTCCCAGTATTCCAACCAACCGCCACACTGATACAAGAAGAAATCCAGGCCGTCTGGTGAAGGAGGCCATAGAACAGGTCCCGTGATTCAGAGGAAAGGGTACTATTCTCACTTTTTCCTAGTACTCAAAGACAGCGGACTTGCTCCCCATCCTGACCCTCAGCGATCTCATACTAACATACTAAAAGTCAGCAAAATAGGCCTAATGGTCTGTCATGGCTGCCCGTAGCCAACCACCTCATCCATCCTCTGCCATCTCAACACCTTTGTAGTGTACAAACGCTTCAGGATGGTAACCTTCTGTAAGGACTGATCCGATGTTATGCTCGAATGTTGGCTCACATCTCTGGACATGCAAAATATCCATCTCTGCATTTCAAGTGCAAAATACCACAGGAGGTTTCTGTGGTTCAAATTCTGGGACAGCATTAGCAATTCTGGGTACTGCCTTCGGTCTGTCATTGTCACAGAGTCTTCACCAAATACCTGGCAATGGTAGCGGCCCTCAGGAGGATGGGCCATTATGTTTTCCTTATTTGGATGACTGGCTTCTTGCGGCCTCGTCCAGAGTGGGACTAAATCAGGCACTACACAACACCTTTTTGATATTCTCGCCAGTGGGTGTCACTATCGTTACAGAGTCTCTTCTCACAGTATGACAGAGGCTGCAGTTCATTGGAGCAGTCCTGGATACGACCAGATGAAAGGTGTTCTTGCCAGAGGACAGGTTGGATCGCCTCTGAGGCTAACCAGACACACTCCTGAAACAGAATTGGGTCACAGCCACGGGCCCTGTTGTGTCTTTCTTAGACTACATGGTGGGGTGTCATAGCCACGGTTTCCTGGTCACGCCTCTACATGAGAACCATGCAGTGGATGCTTAGTCCAGTGGGACCAACGCCAGGCGACCTCGATCAGCTGGTCTCGGTCCCCGCTCAATTCAGAGTCCTTCAGTGGTGGCTAGCCAGAGTACCTCACAGCAGGAGTCTCCTTCCTACTCGACCACGCCTCACAGATCCTGACTATAGGCGCGTCAGGATTGGGTTGTGATGCCCACCTTGGCGACAAAAGGACACGCGGAATATGGTCTGGCACAGAAGGAGCCTTTACAGAAACATCCTAGAGATGAGGGCGGTCCTTCTATGCCCTGCAGGCTTTGCAGACAGACCTACTCCTGGGACAGCTACTGATACAGACAGACAATATGTCATTAGTATTCTACAACAACAAGCAAGAGGCACCCATTCATACCAACTCTGTCAAGAGGCGATGAGAGTATGGTACTAGGCAATAGAACACAATTTACCCTGTCTGCAGTTCATGTTCCAGTGATACAGAATATGCTGGCGGATCTGCTCATCTGATCTAGATCCAGCACACACGTATGTGAACTTCTGCAACTAGTAGCAGAAACTCTTTTTGTAAAATGGGGAACCCCAGAACTAGATCTCTTCGCTTCCCCATATAATACAACTATGCCCAGTTTCTGCTCGCTAAATCCAGGGCCTGGCGTTCTTCTGGCGAGCACCTTGTCCCTCTCCTGGACAGGCAAATTCCTTTATCCCCCCACCCACCTTTCCACTAATCCAGAGAGTTCTACTCAGATTGCAAGCTGAAGGAGCAGGCATGATTCTGGTGGCCCCATATTGACCTAGACAGATATGATTTCCTTTACTCCAGCATCTGGCGAGTGATTCCCCATTTCCTCTACCTCTCAGCTCGCACTTACTGTCACAAGACAACGGATCACTGGTCCATCTGAACTTAACGATCCTTACACCTGCATGCCTGGCTCTGAATACTTGGCGATTTCTGCCATGGAGTCTTTGACAGAGTGGCTGATATCCTTGTGGCTACAAGAAACCCTCTACTAGAGCCACATGCCATGAAATGATGCAAGTTTGGCTTTTGGTCCTCTGCCCTTGGCCTGGACTCCTAACTTGCCTGGTGAGCTCGGTACTATCAGTCAGTCAGTCAATCAAAATCTTTATTTATCCAGGCGGGCACCATTGAGCAAGGCCTCATTTGCAAGGTGGACCTGGTCATGAATACATCAAAGTACAGTAAAGAAGCAGGTATACAAAAAGCAATAATATACAAGGAAGAAAAAGTATATGTGTATAAAAGTGTATACAGTACAAGGTTGAAATAAATAAAATAAAAAAACAGCATTATTTTACAATTGAAGAAGTAGGAGATGTAATCAACCATAGGCAAACAGGGGTTATAAGCAGAGATCTTTTTGAGTGGTGACGGCAACTACACATATAGGGGAAAGAGGCCGTGTATGGGGTGGCAGGTTAGAGAGGTAAAGAGGAGGGATATATTACCGGCGACTGGGGAAAAATTGGGCTAAAACCACAAAGTAGCGATGGCGTATCGTGTACTTGTTTATTATGATAATGTGTGGAGGAGGGTAGATAATTGGGACACTACTATGGATGGGGTGAGACTTTAGCCAGGCTGGAGCGGACAGGGAAGGGTGGGTGCAGCAGGAAGACTTGGTAGGGAAGAGTGAGAGCCAGGGGTAGAAACATGGTGAGTACTAGAGTACCTTCTTTCCTGAACAGATGCAGGGCTAAGTTGCTCCTAGATAAAGGTGCGTCTTTAAGCATTATCTGCATACCATGCACCTTGGGCCCAGTTGGACTTGTCACGCACCTTCCTGCGTGGCATCCTACATGAAACCACCCATTAGGGAGCAGATCCCCAAGGACTTTTTTTTTTTTTTTGTAACAGCTCACACTACCCTTTTAGACCAGCCGCAGATTGCAAGCTCGCCTTCTCTCTTGGAAGGCGTTATTTTAGTTGCAGTTACTTCTGCCCAAAGGATTTCAGAGCTCCAGACACTTATGTGCAAAGAGCCATATCTGTTTTTTTCATAAGGACAGAGTGTCCTTAAGAACTAATCCTAAGTTTTACCTAAGGTAGTGTCAGAGCTTACTCTCATTCAAGAGATTAACCTTCCTGTTTATTACCCGGAGTATTCCAGTAGAGGAAGCTGTCCTGCACACCTTGGATGTGCATAGAATACTCTGATACTATCTGACTAGAACCAAACAGGATAGAAAGTCAGATCAGTTGTTTCGTTTGCCCTAGGGTATTGGGGCACCTGTGTACAAATAGACTCTTTCAGAATGGTTGGTAAACTACATTGTTTTATCTTATCAGAAGCAGAACAAACTCTTACCAGGACCGGTTAAGGGTCATTCCACCAGGGGATAGCAGCCTCATGTGCCTCCCTGAGGAACGTTCGGCTTCAGACATCTGTGCAGCAGCTACTTGAGTACTGTCGCACATTCACGACACTACAGTCTGGACATTGCCTCCAGGTGCAGAGCTGGCTTTGGCCTTGCAGTCCTGCAGGGCTTCTTTCATGGGAGGTTCCTTTTCACCCTTCTCCAGTCCTCCTCCCATTTTTAGGGGCTAACCCACACTGCTTGGGACTCAGTCCTGATGGTGTAACCTGCTGCAAGAGCTTTATCTCGAGTAAGATAGTACAGTTACGTAAGAACTTAATGTAACAGTAGATCTTAGATAATAGCTCTTGCAGCAGGTGCTTCCACCACCTTCCCTCAGGAGGTCATCTGCATTTGCATTGACAACATTTAATGGTCTTCCCTTGGAAGCAAATTCTTGGTCTCCTTCAGAATCTATATCGCTGTGCTGGAGTCTCCGGTAGGAGAACTGAGGATGCCCTTTTATGGTGTAAGGGACATCAGGGTTGGGGCAGACATTGTGAGCGGCTTCTGCTGTGTGTAGCCAGCTAGAAGTTTTCAGTGGGGTCCTGCTGCCTGGCGACTTCAGTCCCAATGGTGTAACCTGCTGCAAGAGCTGTTCTTGGAGATCTACTGTTACAGTTAAGTTCTTCCATAACTGTACTTCACAATTATACCATCAGAATTTGATATTGTGACATTCCTAGTTCCAGTTTGCACTTTGTGTGCAAACATATATTTTACATTGTATCAGACTAATTCTGTTGACTTGCAGTCTGACATTTTCTGTAACTACAAATCCCAAATGCCCTTCAGTTGACAGCAGAGCAGGGCTGCAGCAGTGTGAGATTCAACAGCCTGCAGTGCATGTTAGGGATTTATAAGCTCACCTCGGATGTTTGCTGGTCCTGCTGTTCTTCCAGGGCTAAGTACAGCAAAGCCACCTGTGACTTTAACCCATGGAGGACAGAGCCAGCAAACAAAGATAAAAGCTTAAATGTAAACTAACATGTACTGCAGGCTGTAGAATCTCTGCCTGCAGCAGCCCTGCTCTGATGTCAGCTGCTGGGATTTCTGGATATGTCAGCTTGACGTCAGCAGAATCAGCAATATACTATACTGCAGCAAACAGTACGTTAAAAAAAAAAAAATTCTTCTAAAGATCAGGCTTCTCCAGAGATTCCTACTAATGGGTCTGAGCCAGAGATGGTAGAATGCTGATGGTGCCAGAACTTTTCTGGAGGACTGGCGATGCTTGTAGGCCTCGTACTCGTTATCTCCACCGCCTGCTGTTATACAGTGAGGCCAGACCCCAGCTGCCATAGTTCTGTTTTCTCCATTGTCGGTGGGCGCCAGCTGTCAGCACTCGCCACACTGGGGCCAGAACTTCATCTCCTATCTGGCGTCAGCATTCAGTTTTCAGTTTTAGTTTAAAATATACTCATGTTTGTTATTTTTGTGTCAGTTTAGTTAAACACAGAAATATTTAGTTTTCCTCAGTCCACCTCCTGCTAATGGCTGATGACCATGGAAGAACATAGGGGAGCTAGAAGGCAAGTTGCTCCCTTAGCGAGGCTGTGTATACCACCTATCACTGGGCGGGTGCTCTGGGCAGTGGGCAGTCAGGTGCCGGAGGATGGACTGTCTTCTCGAGTCACAAAAGAAATGGTCTAGATCCCACACATGCTCTGCATTGGGGTCTTTGTACCATTTGGCCTCAACCTCTTCCTGCAACAAGCATAAAGGAAAGAAATGGTACCATTCAGGGTCATATTCTGCTGTGAGTCTCTTGGCTTCTGTGGACCTGGCTACCCTGTGACACTGGGCACCTCCAGGGCCTGCAGCGTAGGTCTCCATCCCAGAGCCCTTTCTGTCCAACAGAAGGACTCTGGTGGGCTTTCTGGCCATTGGGCAACTCTTATGGAGGAGTGGGTACAACATACAAGTGAAGTGGTATAATTTTGGTGCCAACTTCTGGCCTCTCAGGGTTGGTTGAGCTTGTGTTGTCTTTGGTGCTTCTTGACTTAGGCGTACCCAGCTGAGCTCTGACTCCAGCCTCTGGGCTGGGGTTGCTGTTAGTGCCTCAATGCCTGCTCGACCTGTGGTGTCGTGTTAATCCCCTCCAGTGCGGTGGCCACATTTAGTTCCTTTGGGGCCTGTGGGATCATCTGTGCTATTAGTAGTGCAGCCTACAGCGTGGAGTTGGTATGTTTGGGCCTACTCTTGTACTGCTGCTGACAGAGCCACACAAGCCTTCAGTGCTGGGATCATTCCCTTTGGAGACAGTCCCAGGGCTGTCCTCTGTGCTCATGTTGATGCCTTGCCCTGGCTCCATTCAGGGTCAGGTCAGCTATCGCTGGTGTTGCTGAGGCCGTGGCCTTCAGTGTTGCCTTTCCACCCTCCTCTTTACTTCCTCCAGATTTAGAGGGAGAGGGAAACAAGTCAGATCCTGACCCATTATCTTGGATGGCAAGGACAGTGACTTGTACTATGGTCCAGATAACTTGGAACTAGTTCCTGTCATTGTAGTTAAAAGGATCTCTCCTTTCAGGCTCTGCTCAGAAATTTGCATTCTGGATTGAATTTTAAGCCAGCATTCTTAGAGTGGGATAGGCACCTGTCTCTCAAGTTCCTCCCATTCAGCATGCACTGGAGATGCTCTTGAGGTGAGTTGGAGGCGGCCTACTCGTGGCAGCTTGTCCCAGGCAGGCAAACAAGAGCGATGCATTGCCTAAATCTAAGCCCATGTATTTCACTAGCTAGTAGTGGATCTCATTTTTATTCTGGTTGAGTGACAAAGCCATAGTGCCCATGGGTCACCGGGCACACCACCAATGGGGAGTCCTACAAGATAGACACCAGGGGCAAGCGTGTCTGTCCCTTGACTACCCTTGGTGTGAGGATTGCTAGGTACGGTACTTTTTCTATGTATGAGTATCCTTCTGGTGCAAGCTCAAGCCTCTGGTGGGGGCTGTCGGACACTGAGGCAAAGCGAGAGATGCTGCTTGCTGTTAATCGTAGTATCACAGTATCAGAGTAAAAGCCAGCAGAATAGGCCCCATGGTCTATCATGCCTGCTTGGAAGCTAGCCCTCTACTGGGAGCTCGCTTCTCCAGCCCCAGAGGTGGCCCTCCCTGGCCTCAGCTTCCCTGTACCTGTCCCAACCCTTCTTGAATCCTTCCACTGTGGTCTCTTCCACCAGACTCCTGGGCAGTGCATTCCATGGTTCCACCACCCTCTCTGTGAAGAAGTGTCTCCTGCGCTACCCCTGTACTCCACCCCCTTCCAGCTTCCACTCATGCCCCTGGTAGTCCCCCTCCTTCTTAAGCCTGAACACTTCCGTGACTCTGCCCTTGTTAATCTCCTTTACATACTTGAAGTCTCTATCATGTCCCCTCTGTCCCTCCTGTCCTCCAATGTGTACAGATTGAGTTCATGCAGTCTCTCCTCATAGGTCCTACCCTCCATGCTCTGAAATCATCGTGGTGCCCTTCTCTGGACCCTCTCCAGCAGCGCTATGTCTCTTTTAAAATGGGGTCTCCAGGAACTGCACACAGTACTCAAGATGCGGCCTAGCAGAGGCATTATACAGAGGAGGATCACCTCCTCCTCCTGGTTGTAATCCCGGTTATGCAGCCCAGTATCCTGTTTGCTTTTGCTGCAGCTCTTTGACAATTCTCAGTGTTGTTCATTTTGCTGTCCACCACTTTCCCTAGGTCCCTCTCGCCCAATGCGACTTGCAGTGTGGTCCCCAGGTGTATGTATGTCCCGGGTTTTCAACCCACAGATGCAGCACCTACATTTCTGCATTGAACTTTAACCCCATTTCTCTGCCACCCTCCAGGGTATCCAGATCCCTGCAGGGCCTCTCTCTCCCTCCTGCCAGTGCTCCCAGTTTTGAGTCATCCTCAGAGACTCAACCTACTCTAACACCCCACACTATGTCTGAGACATAGGATTTGAACAAAGTGGCCCCAGGACCGAACTCTGGGGACCCCACTGATGATCTCCTGGGGAGGAGACTATCCTCCAACCACCACTCGCTATATTGGCCCGTAAGCCAGTTTTCCACCCACCAGAGCAGCTGCTCCCATCCCCCCAGCTTTGTTAGTAGGCCGTTGTGGGTTACCGAATCAAACGCCTTACTGAAATCCAGATAGAGAATGTCCATTGGACTGTGTTGGTTCAGGGCACCCGTCACCCAGTCATAAAACTCCACCAGGTTAGTCTGGCAAGACATCCCTGGAACAAAACCATACTGCCTGTTATCCAGGTGCTCAACCTTTCCAGCTGCCCCTCAGCCTCTCCTTGATAATGGCTTCCATAACCTTGCCTACCACAGATGTTAGGCTAACGGGCCTGTATTTCCCCATCTCCTCTTTGGACCCCCCCTTGTGGATAGGCACCACATGAGCTAATCAGGGTATTGAATCTAACAGCCACCAGCTTAAAGCCTCTGTGGATGCCTTTGATGCAGCAACTAACTCCACGGCTGAAGTTGCTGTATTTGCATTAGGTTGCACTCCTGGCCAGGGACTGCTGGCTTCACCTTGGGCATCCAGTAACCAATTGTAAATGTGCCCTGTGATGGCACTTTTCTGTCAGGACAGCAGGTGGAGCAGTCTCATAGAGTATAACAAAATGAGAGCGAGTCTTAAGACTTTCAGGGCTCCCTGTAACCCACAAAAGCACAGAGGATGCGGCTCTTTTACAACAAGCATTCCTTTCATTGGTGGGGCAAGGAGCCCAGAACAAAAAATGTCATCCTCTCCCGGCCCAGAAGAAAGTGCAGCTAAAGACACAAGTGCCAGAAGCACTTGGTGCCACCATCTGAAGTCTGGCCCAGGTCCACTTCAGCTACTCTAGGCAGACCAGTCCTCCCCAGCAGTGGGATGCCTAACCCAGTTTTACTGTCTGTGGGAATCCATCTCAATGGACAAGTGGGTTATAATGTTGCTTTCTGAAGTGTGGCTTTGTAACAGAGGGCAGCCCTGAAAACATACTTTGCCTCATGCCATATGCTGTTAAAATATAAAATAAACAAGGATCAACTGAGAAGGGTACTCCTGGAATTGTTGGAACTCCCTCGTCTTCCCAGATGGCAACTCTCCTTGTCAGCGCACACCTCAGAGCTTCTGGCACAGGAGATTGTGGTCCCTCTAAGAAACAGGGTAGTGGAAATATTGTCTGAGTTGAAACAGAACACTAGGGCTCTACTCCCGCTACTTCTTAATACCAAAGACATCAAGGAGCTTGCACCCTTCTTGACCTCAGAAATCTGAACAAATCTGTGGATTGAGAAAAATTCAGAATAATTTCTCTGGGATCTTTGCTACCTTACCTGAAACATCAGGATTGGCTAGCATCACTGCAGATGTATAGGATTAATACCAGCACATACTGATGCACCCCATCCACCACATGTACCTCCTGTTCTGCGTGGAAGGCGACACTACCAGTTCAGAGTCCTACCCTTTGGACTTTTTTGGTTCTGCAAATCTTAGTGTTTTGCAGTATAGAACTCCTATCTGACACTGCCTTATTTTCAAGCCTGTCCAGACGGGACAGAGCAGGAAGTGGTTCCTGCCTTTCAATTCCTAGCATCCATGGGAGTCCTACTGAACACTTCAAAGTCTTAGCTGGAGCCTTGCCAGGGACTGCTGTTCATAGGAACTGTTCTGGACTCAATCCAAGCTTGGACCTTCCTCCAAGACAGCAGACTGCAGGCAGTCTTGCAGATGGCATGCTACGCCATGGAACTCAAGACTTTCAGCCCACTCCATGTGATGCATGCAGAGCTTAATAGCCTCCTTACAGTTCGCAGTGCCTTTATCAGGGCTGCACATAAGAACAACATGGTGGATGCTCAGTACCCAATGGTCATAAGCATCACACACTCAAAGCTATCCCATTTGGATGACCAAACCCTTGGTGAGGTCCATGATGTGGTGGTCAGTGGGGACAACTTCAGAACTTCCTCTTCTTCCCACTGGAGCAAGAGGTGACTTGTCACCAAGGATGCCTCCTGCTGGAGTGAGGGAGCCCACTGTCAGGGTCTCGAGACATAAGGGGTCTGTGACTCGGAGATGCAGGCAGTTCTGTGTCGTCTGAAAGCCCTAATGAACTTGATCAGCCAAAGGCAGTTCTTCTTCAGACAGACGGACAAGTCTGTCGTGCACTATGTCAACAAGCAAGGAGCACGCTCTTACCCTTTCTTCAGGGGTGCATTGAGAGTTGGGAGGATCCTGCTCCAAGCAAACTGTCAAGGGTTCAGAACACTTTGGCTGACAAATTAAGTTGAACAGATGCAGATCCTTACGAGTGGTCACTAGCACCAGATGCCATGAGATAGCTATTGGATGAGTGGGACACCCCAGATGTGGTCCATTTGCATCTCCACTCAGTGCCAGACTGTCTTAAGTACTGCTTCTGAAATCCAGGACATGGTGTTTTCTGTCAGGATGCAGTCAGACTGCCATGGCAAAATCTGTTCCTGTATGCATTCCCTCCAGTCTCACTCATTCAGAGTGTTTTCAAACTGGAGGCACACAAAGGCAAGATGATCCTAGTTGCCCACTACTGGTCTCGGAAGATATGTTTCCTTTGAATCTGCCTTTAGTCAGCAAACAGAGGTTCTGCCACTCCAGATGGACTCACTGACCCAGGGCCAGCTAGTTCATCCCAACCTGCACTCTGTTTACGTTCAGCCTTGGATTCTGAAGATATGGAAGTAAAGGTTTAAGATCTCGGAGGATCTCTGAAATACTTTAGGTTATGCTGTAAACCTTCCACCAGGAAGACATACACAGCAAAATGGAAAAGATTTTCACCTGGTGTTCCAAAACTCCTGTGGACCCTTTCAGGTGCCAACCAAAAAGGGTTTGGAGTACTTGCTGGATTTCTCTGATGCTGGCCTACAGTATTCTACAGTTAAAGTCCACCTGTGTGCTATATCACTACAGTACAGTAATTTACTGTATGACAGTTTTTTCTGAAGTGTTTTCTTGTAATTCATATACTTATTTACATAGTGCTGTATTATTTTGTACATTGTACCTTGGACCTGTTCTGTTCTTTTGTCCTACCCAGGACACATTTGGAAACGAGAGGATACCTGCTCAGAATGACTTGCCTGGTTGAAATGAATAAATAAATGAATATCAGCATAATACAAACCTGTAGGTACCCTTTCTTTGGTTCAGCTACCACTGTTCAAGAGGTTCCTGAGTGGTGTTCTGCACACAGGGCCTCCCATTAGGAAGCTGGTGGCTCCATGGGATCTCAGCCTTGTGCTGGATATGCTCACTTGTAAGCCACTTCAGCCTGTTGCAAGTTGTGAAATGAAGTTTCTAACTTGGAAGGCAGTATTTCTGGTAGCTGTCACTTGTATCCCGTTAATGTGCTGACTGATTATTGCCGCCATGATGTTGCAGGTGGAATAATGTCACACACTTCTTATCTGACTTTGATTTTTTGGCGTTGGGCAATGTTGCCGTTCTGCAGTTCATCCTTCTTGCCACCAGGGTGCGACCCGGAGTTTGTTATAGAAGGGAAGCTTGTTTCAGATGCGACCTGGGAGCACAAGGAAGTTAAGTGACTCGCTCAGGATCACACAGTATGCACCTAGTTGGCTGTGGGATTCAAACCCAGGTCTCCAGATCTGCAGCTCAGAGCCTTAACCCGCTGCGCTACTGCAATAAATAAGTGGAGTGCGGACCGCAGATGGAAGCGCAGTGCCTGTTGAAGTGTTGGTGCTGTACTTTACGCCAGCAACTTTGTTGTCGCTGCCATGGCATGGGGTGAACCACTGTCGCTTCTGTACAGAGTATCTCAAATCCATGCTTTGGTCACAGATCCTCCATATACTGTTTTCCATAAAGATAAGGTAGTTCTTGGTACACACCCACATTTCTACCTAAAGTGGTGTTGAAGTTCCGTCTTCATCAGACTATAATCCTGCCTACCTACTTAGCCAACTTCAGAATGATGGACAAATGACACTACTCACTGGACAGTAAGATGGTCTTTAGGTTTTACTTGGGCAGGACTAAAGACACCAGGCAATCAAAACAGCTCTTTGTTTCGATCCTGATCGAAAAGGACAGCCTGTCACAGTCAGTGCATTTCTGCTTGGATTGTGAATTGCTTCGTCACTGCTATGCCATGGCACAGATTAAATTGGAGCTCAAGGTACATGCCACTTCACAAAACAGTTGCCACTTCCTGGCAGAACTATCGTTTTTGCCTATTGGAGAAATTCACAGAGCTGCAAGTTGGAGCATAGTGAATACTTTACCTAGCACTGTGCCCTGGATGTCCATGCCAGGCAGATTCCACCTTTGGCAGGACATTTCTGAATGTATTACTATCCTAGAGTGAGCTGTGCGCTTCAGCCTTCCTTTTCCGGGGACTTTCTCCCAGCTTGGTACTCTGATCCGTTAGTGGGAATCTATGGAGAAGATTGATTCTTAGAAGATATGAAAGTTCCATTGTAGGTGTAACTGTTGATCTTCGTGAATATTTTCTCTGAGATTACCATCTCCCCGACTCACTCCAGTATTATTTATGTGCCCTTCACCCATTTGTGCTTTGTTTGGGCTGTGAGGACCATGTGTTAATGGGTTTGGTGGCCCTTCTTACATGGGCTACCAGGGGTTTTTGCCCTCAGGTTAAGTGCATAGGTTACTTGTTGGGTTCATGCTGCGCACCTCATCGGTAAAATGGGTACTGAAGTGTTTGGGAGCTGGTGCCAGTGTATACCAGCGGATGTGTGTGGTGATGTGCGTGGGGCCTACTTGCACCTACAGAAAGGTGTCTGGCTCCCATGTGGTCCTAGTGCCTCTGGCTCAGACCCATTAGTGGTGATCTATGGAGAACATATCCAGGAAGATCAACAGTCACATTAGGTACATAACTCATTTTTGCACACACAGTGCAAATCGGGACCAGGCCAAACTTGGGTATGGGGCTCTCATTCACTGTTCCCCTTTAAAACCTTCAGTTGATATTTTGGTACCTAGGGTTGATTTCACTGCTTAACTGATGAGTCACGTCTCCACCACCAGCCACTGAACTGTATTGCATAAACCTGTTTATAAATGGCCAGTTTTATCAGTGCCCTTTAGAATGCCCCAACTGAAGTAGTATTATTTAATGTGATTTCACAGTATTATTCTGAGATGGCAAAGATTCTTCAGAGTTGACTGATTGTTAGCTGAAATGTGTGACTGTGCCACACTGCTAATGTGTATTCCAGCAAACCTTCGTTGCATGCAGTATGCATGTACGGTGAAGTGGATTGTTTAGAACAAGCAGGCACTTGAGCCATGGATGGAGATGTAAACTTGCGTGCAAGCTTCCTGAAAACGCCATCTACGTTAGTAGGGTGGAAGTGGCTGAATTGACAAGAGACTGCAGTGCTCTGACAACTTGCTTTGTGGTTCTTGAAACAAAAACAAATGACAGGATATAGTTAGATCCCAGAAATAGTACGAGAGACTGAATGGCTGTGCTGACTCATTGCAGTGCTTGCAGTATGTAAGGGTATACAACCATAACGCAGTTGGTACATCGGGGGTTTCAGCTGGTGTGTGTGTGTGTGTGTGTGTGTGTGTTGTGTGTGTGTACACACACTTATACACATGCACATTTTGTTCATGCGTGTATGAGAACAGTGGTGTCGAGATAAAGTGCTTTTATTGTGTAGTCCCTACAACATGGAGTACCAAAACTGAAACACCAGGTTTAACTCTTAAATATTTAGGCATTTCAGTTTGTGCTAGACAGTTTCGCAACGTCTTTGCTCTTTCTAATATTTTATGGGGTTCCACTTCAGGGACATGTAGGGAATACATACTGGTGTACAGTGAAATAACAGATCTTCCCTTGTCGGTCTTCACCATTCATTACTGCTGGGAGTAAGCCGGAGGCACACTCCTGCCGGATTTTTTATAGAGAGTCGGGCGTAGCGGCTGCCCTGAAGTGTGGCGCTGTGAGATGCGTGTGGCGTTAGGCGCCTCCTCCATCCCAGTTCTGTTTCTCCCGCCGTCGAGGCTGCACCTGCCCTGCGGAGTCATTTGTAGTACTGCGTCATAGGCGCATTTTTCTCGGACGTTGTCAAGCTCCTTCATCCCAGTTTTTCTCTCGTTATTCGACGGGTAAGACCATTCTGTTTTCTATTGTATTCGACAACGCGAGAGAACTGCACTTTTTTTTTTGCTTAATTGTTTCGCATCATGTCAGGTTTGGGGCAAACGCTGTCTAATGCGGGCCGTGTCCCTATGCATCTGTGCCCTTGTGGCTGGCAATTTTCCGGCATGGACTGTCATGATGATAGTCTTCAGTGCCTGGGACCCTACCATGATATGGATCATTGCGGTGACTGCTTCTTCATGGATCACCGTGTGTCAGAAGTCTGCAATTTAAAATTGGATGCGCTCCTCGCCGACTTTTGGAGGATGGCGTCGCCCGTGGAGCCTCCCAGGCCAGATCTCTTGACCCTTCGCTGGGTTCCCTTCCGGGTCTACTCTGACCCGGCGAGGAGGAACCTCCTCCAGCCTGCTGAGGAGGTTTTTCTTCGGCGAGTAGGAGCAGTGTGATCCCTCGCAAGCCCATGCCATTGGCGAGTCCGGCAGTCACCTCCATGGAGGTGCAGGCTCCCCTGGTGTCGCGGCCCCAGTTGGCGGGGCCCGGCTCTGGTGGACCCTTGTTCTCATCTGCCCCTGTCACCATGGAGTCTGGCACATGCAGCGGTGCCGGTGACTTGGAGTGGTGCCGTCCGATGGCGCTGGGGACTCTGGCATCGGTGTTGCCGTTCCATTTTCTGCGCATCCGGCGGTGCGGGGACTTAGGCGGTGCCGTTTGCGATACAGCCGGGTTCCTGGCGCCAATGGAGGTGCAGCTGATTCCGCTGGTGTCGTTGGCATCACGGCCTTCAGTACCAGGCCTGGTGCCGCCTCTGGGGAGGTTTCTACAGTTGTTGCGATGGAGTCTTCACTTGTCGTCCCCTCCTCGGAGGAGGATGATTCAGGTGAGGACGAGACCAGTGACTGGAGTCTTCTGACCTGTAGCCTCCTGTAGGTTGCAGGGCTAGACGTTCCAGTTTTCCTCTCCCGAGTTGGTTAACCCAGATGATTCCATGGTTAGGAGTGGCCTGGAGTCTTCTGCGGTGGACCCTCGGGAGTTCGAGGAGAGGATGCCCTTCTTGGAGGTTCCAGGCAGCTGCCGGCCCCGGTGCTGCTGGGGTCCTTGCAGAGGAGAGTGGACTATGCCTCGGCAAGTTCCTTCAGGGTCTCGCTCAGCAGGACCTCCACCACTGATTACGAAGAGGAGGGCTGCTTGGAGTCTGAAGGATTGAGGGGTAGAGGTCAGGAGCGGCGATGATCCCCACCACCCTGTGGGGGCGGGGAGGAGTTGCAGCGCTGGTCCCCTTTCTCCTAAGGTCTCTACAGCCCTTCTGGTGGCAGTTCTGAGGTTGCCTTCTGGACTCATGCAATCCCAGGTGTGTGACGGAGGAGATTCCCTTCAGGGCTCTTCCTGAGTGCCTCTTTCCTCTCTACTACGCAACCCGCACGATCTCAGGGTCCCCAGTCTTGCGGCATCGCTACCTGGATCGCAGAGCCCTGGCAGAGGCCAGGCACGTGTTGTGTGATCCTCACCCATTCCTCTGCAACCACCTCCCTCTCTCCCAGGCCACGTGGGGCCCACTGGGCCATTATCTTGGGAGATGTTCAGAGCTACTACGTGCCTTCCTGTCCTATGTCAGGGCCATGGATGAACAGGTTTTCTGCCTGTCCCCTGTTTCCCCGTGCAGAGGAGTCTTCTGAGCATTCGAGCTGCTCTTCCTCCTCTGAAGAAGAGGAACCTTCTGTCCACCTTTCCTCTGCGCTGATTTCACTGACTATCAGTGTTTCCTTTCGAGGATGGTTTCGGAGCTTCACATCTCCTCACATCCGTGGGACAATACCGGCAGCAGACGTGTGCTTTCCTTGGTGAATTCAGAGCTTGCCATCTGGTGGTGCCTTCCTGGCAGATCCCTTCCAGGAGGGGTTTATCCGCACCTGGCAGTCTCCAGCCACTCCTTCTGCAGCCCTGGGAGACTGCAGAAGATGGTATTGTGTCCCCCACGAGTCTCTAGGTTCTCTGCCTAACCCGCCTTGGGTTTGGCGTCCCTAGACACTCCTTACGGGCTCGGCGCCTGGTGCACAACAGGCCTCTGAATTCGGATTCTACTGGTGGGGATGAAGGGTTTTCTCTTCTGGTCATGCTATGATCTCATCTCATCAGGCTCACCACGCTGCTTACAACAGGCATCTGTGGTCGGTGCTGGCTCAGGTCTTAGCCTCTTTGCTTGACTCAGGCAGTCTAGACAAGCCATTGCCTCTCAGCGCGGGTCTGAGCTTGCAAGGCACCAGCGAGGGCATGCTACGATGCTAACGAGGTGGTGTCCAGATTGGTAGGGACAGCGATCTGCATTAGGCGGGACGGCATGGCTTCGTCTCTCAGACTGTCACCCATTGCCCGATGTAGGGTGGCTAACTCTGCCTTCTGGGGAACCGCCTTTTTTCCTGCAGGGCGGGGAGGCTTGTTCAGGGGCAGCCTCCCTTCCCATCCCATGGGGGACACCTTCTCCTCCTCACCCACCTTAGACTCCCTAGTCTATTGGTTAAAGTCTCCCGTCCCTACTTCTCACCAGTAGGAGGCTGAGGGATCTGTTCCCTCAGGGTCTGTTCACACCTGCTTCGGGGTGCTTGATACTACTCAGTAGAATGAATGGTGAAGATTGACAAGGAAGATAAGAAAATTACATACCTACCATAATTCTTGATCTTCTCTTGTATCTTCACCATTCATTACTATTCCTACCCACATCCCTCATGGGCCTCCTTTTTTGGCGTCTCCCCATCCCTGCTCATTCCTCCTTCTTCTTCGTTTGCCTTTAAGCTAAAAAAAAAAAATCTCTCTTGATTTTTCCGTTCTTTTCTGAGCGGATCCTGTTTCCTCAAGGTAAGGGGTGAATTAGCGAATTTATTCTATCCTGAGGAACTCTTTCTGATTTCCCTTAGGGGTGACCCTTGGTTTTCTTAACCATGTTGTTCAGTTCACAGTTAAAGGACCATCCCTCTATGGCTCGGTTCCTTTTTGTCCTGGTCCCTCTGGCAGGTCTTACTCTTCTTGTATCAGTTCTTCTGGTTGGTGCTTTCCTGGCACTTCAATTACCTTGTGCTCATACTATTGCCTTGCCTTCAGGGAGTCCGATTGAGTTCCACTCTATCCTTTCCATAAAGGGTGCCCTCTGCAGAGCTCACCTCCTCCCTCACACATCTTTGGTAGTACTTAACAAGGTGCTAGAGGCTCTCCTCTTCCTAGTTGGGTGCTCTTTCTGTAACAAATTTCAGCCTCGGCAGTCTGAGCTCTCAGTTAGAGTTTAGGGGTTGGGATGATGGGAGGATAGAATCTGCCCTTTGTGTCCAACCTGTGCAGGCAGTTCAGTTGAACCTTCTTTTCAGTCCTATCAAGCTGGATCTGTGCTCCCTTGTTTTGGTTCTGAACTTATAAGCCTTAAACTGATATATCAGTGGGCAGTGTTCTCCCTACTAACATCCTTGTTTTCTTCCCTCTCCTTTGGAGCCACCCCACAAGTGAGGCCCTACGGTCCCTTAGGGTAGCATTTTCTTCTTTTCTTTCCTCTTCTGGCTTATGCCTTTTTCAGTTTATATCCTTTCCTTTTTTCTATCCCTTAGCTCTCTTGCCTCGCTCTCTTTTCTTATCCTTATTTCGCCTCTCCGGCTAACAGAATTGGGATGGAAGAGCAGTCTGGCCTAGCAGCGCCCCTTGCACATCATGCATGCAGCTCACTCTTGGGGGTGGTGCCGTGGTGCCGATTCCTCCTCAAAAAAAACAAAAAAAAAAACTCCCGTGGCGGTCGCCGCCATGGCTTACACCCAGCAGTAATGAATAGAAGATCAAGAATTACAGTAGGTACATTATTTTTCATTTATCTTCATTAGTGAGTGGTAAGACCAAACTTACAAGTGGCAAAGCCACTTAGTGAATTATGAAGGTCTTACCACTGCAGGGATAAATGTGTTATCTGCTGCTACCCATTATGTATTTGATATACACCACACCATTTATAATGTTCTTACTGGTGTTTTACCTTGTTTCGCTTAAAACTGCCTTTCTGTTGTAGGTTCTTCTATGTGGCCATTGTTCTGTGTTCTGTTTCCAGATTCTAAGGAAATAACATGCTCTAAGTTAAAGTGTGTTCTAAGTGAAATATATTTATCCCAAAATAACATGCTTTATTTACTCAGTGTATTCACCACTGGTGTAGTACATATCTTATTTACAGGAAAATAATGCATTTGAACACAAGGGCAGTGGTTGAGATGAAAAAATGTGTTGGGGACCCCGAATGTCAAATCAACAGTCTCAAACAAAATGTGGGGGCTCGGGTCCCTTTACTATAAGTTGCTTGAAGCTCTGTCTGTTGTGACTGCACAGACCTCAGCCTACAGGATTGTGATGCAGGGCTCCTGGGGATGTGGGGCCCTGCATCTTTGTCATAAGCCTGTTGGGATGTGCATCCCATCAGTTTGGAGGGTCTTTGTGATGTATCGCTGGCTTCTCAGGACATGCAGGCTGGTACGGGTGCCCACCTGTACTACAGCCAGAAACTCTAAAGAGGCCCTAAAGGAACACTACTGGATTTTCAGAATTGAGGCTGGGACACCCCAAATTGTTTAGCTTAGACTCTCCAAATCCGTAAGTCTGCCTGAGGAGTCAGAAATCCAGGCCAGGGGTATACCCTGGGAGGAGACATGATTCAAGTCAGAGGGTGAGAGGGACCTGGGGGTAGTGGTAGATATCAAAATGAGCAACTTGGAGACCTGTGGGAGGGCAGCGGCAAGGGCAAATAGGATGCTGGGATGCATCGCCAGAGGATTACCTCAAGAAAGGCGGAGTGATCCTTCCACTGTACAACTGCTTGGTTAGGCCACACCTCGAGTATTGTGTACAGTTTTGGAGACCACATTTAAAGAGGGACATAACACTCCTAGAGAGGGTCCAAGGAGGGCAACCAAAATGATCTGGGGCCTGCATGGGAGGACCTGTGTGGATAGAGCTCAAGGGCTCGACATGTACACCCTGGAGGAGAGGAGGACGGGCTGGGGACATGCAGGTCTGTAAGTACATGAAAGGGATTAATAAAGGAGGCCCAGTAGGTGCTCCAAAGGAAGGAGGGTGGGGCAATAAGAGGGCACGGGTGTAAGCTGGAAGGGGCAGACTCAGAGGGGAGAGGAAGAGATGTTATTTCACTGAAAGGGTGATGGAGCCATTGAATGCACTGCCCAGGGAGCTGGTAGAGGAGAGACTGTGGACAAGTTTAAGAGGGATGGGACTGGTACAGGGGAGGGTAAATCTGACCAGGCCCAATACAGGTGGAACGACTGGGGACGGTATAACCCAAGGGAGGGGACAAAAGAATCGCCCTCAGTGTGAGTGCTGGAAAATCGAGCAGACTTGAGAGAGACCATTAGGCCTATTCTGCTGGCATTTTAGTATGTTAGAGGCAAAACTATAGAGAGCCCTGAAATGTCACTACCTGCTCAGGGTGGGGTGGGGAAATGTGTTTAAAGCAATTTATGTCTAATAATTATCCCTGTTTTGAGGAAGATATGAAAAATTACTCACCTTAGTAATTGTTTCTTCTGTTGAGTCTTGCTGTATTCTGACAGGTGCAGTTAGCCCCAACCTTTAAACTGCCCTGGAGAACAAAGGGTTAACCTTTCTGTACAGAGCATAGAATGCTCAGAGCTCAAGCTGGTTGATGTCTCTGTCCGTTTTACTTTAAAAGCTGTCAGATTCTTCACGAGCAACACTCTAATAGTATTCTGTGTAGGTGTAAAACAAAATTTTTAATAGCCAACTGGCAACAGAGAAGTTTTGGACTACCAAAAGAAGACTCGAGTCAGGAAAACCCAAAACTCAAAACCCAAACCAAACAGGAATATAACAAAATAAACACCCACACAAGAAGAGGTGTAAAAGAGCACCCCTGAGGTGCAACACTGCACCTGCCCACCCACTTCCCAAAACCAGGTTCTGAGAGGGAGGAGGAGGTCAGAATACAGCAAGACTCCAATAGAGAAACATAATTACTAAGGTGAGTAATTTTTCTTCAAACAACTGAAGTCTTGCTGTATTCTGACAGTGCAGACTACCAAACAGTACCTCCATGGAGGAGGGACAGACCCCACTTTGGGAATAGGCTCTGAAGTACTGTTGTGCCAAACCGAGCATCACTCCAGCCTGGATATCCAGAGGTAATGCTTGGTAAAGGGTATGAACTGTCTTCAGGTGGCCTTGACAAATTTCTAAGAGAGGAATATCCTGGCAGCAGCCAGAAGCAGCTATACCTCTTGTGGAATTAGCCCTCAGGCTTGAGGGTGGAGTTTTTCCCAGTTTTTCATAGCAGAATTGTATACAAGACACAATCCATCTGGCAATAGATCTCTTGGCGGCAGGTTTGCCCTTTCCTACTTCTCCATAAGTGAGGAACAACTGGAGGGAGGCAAACCTGTGACCCTTGGTATGCTATATGTAGTAACTAAGGGCTCTTTTAACATCTAAACTGTGTAGCCTCCTTTCTCCTGAGGAAGAATGATCAGTGAAGAAGACAGGAAGAGACATAGACTGGTTTAAATGGAAGTCTGAAACCACTTTGGGCAAGAACCTTCTATTGGTTCTAAGGACCACTTTATCCTGTGAAGGAGATAAAATCAGGTTCCACTGACAGGGCTTGCAATTCACTGATACACCTGGCAGAGGTAATGGCTACCAAGAACACAGTTTTCCAAGTCAAGTACTTAAGCTTTGCTGAAGACATAGGCCCAAAAGGGGTTGCATAAGTTGAGCAATGCAAACATTCAAATCCCAGGCAGGAGCAGGGTCTCTAAAGGAGGATTGGTGTGAAGCAATCCTTTAAAAATTTACAGAACACAGGATGAGAAGATAGTGAGGAAGACTTCCCACAGATAGTAATGCAGAAACAGCTGACAAGTGTGCCTTGAGAGTAGCTGGTCTGAGGCCTAGGCCATTAAGATGGACCATATAATCCAGAACCTAAGGCAATCCAGCAGTATCTGGAGAAATATGCTTTTAGAACACCAAATGCTGAATCTCCTCCATTTGGAGTTATAAGTCTTTCTGGTGGAGGGCTTTAGAAGCTTTGAGAATATCCAGAACCCCTTGGGAAAGATGCAAATCTGCAAACTCTAAACTCTTCAAGAGCCATGCCTTGAGATTGAGAGACTGAAGATTGGGGTGCCAAATCCTCCCCTGAGAGGATATTAACAGGTTGCATTTCCTGGGAAGAGACAAGGGAAGATGGACTGCTAGGGACAGCAACAGGGAGTACCAGGGCTGTCTGGCCCAATCTGGAGCAATCAGAATGTCTTTGCAAGGTTGAGACCTTATTTTGACTAAAACTTTGAACAGGGTGGGAAGGGAGGAAGGCATACAGAAACTTCCCTTCCCAATTCAGAATCTGGGTGTCCAGGGACTGAACCCAAGACTGGAGGTCTGCAGCAAAAGAGAGAGTTGGTGATTGTCTGGGGCTGCAAAGAGATCCATCACTGGAGTGCCCCACAGTAAAAAAAAAAATCACTTTCAACACCTGAGGTTCCAGGGACCATTCAGTGATGGCCCTGAGAGATCCTGCTCAGTGCATCTTCTAGCATTGTCCTTCCCTGGAAGGTGAACTGCTACCAGAGAGGTTTGCAGGGAATAAGCCAGGGACCACAATTTCATGGCTTCCGTGCACAAGGCCTTGGACCGAGTGCCTCCCTGCTTATTGATATACCACATGGTGGTGGTATTGTCGTGCTGACCTGAACCACCTTGTTCTGTACTGATTGAGAGAAAGCTTTCAGGGCCAGAAAAACTGCCCTGAGCTCTAGGAGATTGATATGGAGAAGGGATTCTTGGGGGGCCACAACCGCTGGGCAGTGAGGGCCCCAGATGGCTTCCAGCCCAGAAGAGAACCATCCGTGGTAAGGACCACTGAATAAGGCTGAGTGGCAAAGGAACACCTTGTCTTTAATTGTCCTGATCCTGCCACCATTGGAGGGCTTGGATGGATCAAGGTCAGAGTCACTGGGATCAGTTGATAAGGAATCCTTCCTCTGAGACCAAAAGCTCTCGGATGAAACTGAATATCCCTTATCTGGAATCTTGCCTTGGACCACTGCTGTTGAAGCTGCCATGTGGGCGCAAGAGCTGGAGGAAATGCCTTGCTGGTCAAGATACCTGAAGGAAGAGGCTAGTTCCATAAGAACCCTTGCCCTTTCTAGAGGAAGAAAGGCTCTTGCTCTGAGTGTGTACAGTACTGCCCCCAGGGCTAGAAATAATTTTTTGAGATGCCTGTCCGAGGGACAGGTGGAATGTAAATGTTGCCTGTCCGACAAAGTTTTACCTGTCCACATTTTGTCGGTGAATTTTAAACTTAAAACATAAAATGGACTGTAAAGTGGAAAGAGAAAACTGTTGCTTTTTGGGGGTTATTTTTCAAGGTAAAACATTGGTTGAGTCTAGTCTATTTCTGAATCAGAACTTAAATCTAGTCTGCAGCCATATGGTCTCACATGAGGTCTTCTCTTTTGTTTTCCAGATTTGAACCATAGTGTTATGGCATCCTGCAGGTCAAATGAGCAACGCTTAACTTCTGACAGCTTGACACGCATTAGTTCAGATGTAGTCATAGAAGACAGACAGGACCGCCAGTCAGACTTCACTCTGCCCATCAAGCTGAATCCTCTCTCAACTACTGCAGTTTGGGTTGGGATCAGTAGAGCTATTGTGACTAAGACCAGAATATCAGGGAATCGCTGTTCCTGTGCATCATTATGGAGAATTTTGCCAGAAATCCAAATAGTGAAATTTTGGAGACAGCTCATTCAGTGATTTTTTCATAAGTGGTTTAAGCTCTAACCATTGCGCTTCAATTTTATATTATTATTGTGTTTCTTCAGTAGGTCACTGTAGTGCTCTGTGAGGGTTCTGACTTCCTCATTGCCATAAAGGGCTAGCTGGTGGTCACTATCTGGTAACTGTAATGGGTTAAATATACTGAATGACCGTGAGGACTTTGTCTGTTTTAAAATTGGAAAATCGTGAGTTAATACTTTCAGTTGTTGATGAAAGAAGGCTTGTAACATCACGAAACACTGCCTGTTTGGTTCTACCTATAGAATATCCCTTTCTAAGTTAAGGAAGATATCAGATCCACGGAACTGAACCTGAGTAGTGGCTGAGCCTGTCAGTCGACTTGTGCTAGTGTCACTGTCAGCTGTGTCAGAGTCAGGAGCAACAGCAATTCATTACAGACTTTGTCAAGTTTATCCTCATGGGGTAGTTCTCTAGCCAGAGCACCGTGCTTTCAACCTTGCTGACTATTGTTTCTACTGTTGAGCTGTCTCTCTGTAGAGTTAGACTGAAGGCCATCATGACAGAAAGGTATTCAGCCAGAAACTGAGAAAGAGGACAAATCTCACAGTACTTATTGTTTTGAACAACCCACTGGCCTGATCTTTTGTTTGCCCTGGTGTGGAAGCAATGTGCTGTAAATGTACAACTAAGGCCTTGTAGCTGGACAGAATAACAGACAGAGCCCTTTCTCTGTGTGCAACCCACGGGTCCCTGACACATTAACTGGTTTGTGAGTGGTGTAGCTCATATTACTGGCTAACTCTGAGACCGGCCCAATTTTTGGGAGACTTATGGTATATTTTATAGATACCCATTAAGACTTCATCTGTTGTTTTCATGTATGGAATAGATGTTGCTGATTGCTTTATAGCAAGCTCCAACTTGTGGGCACTGCACTGAATCCCTAACAAATGAGGTCGTCTTTCAAAATCCTGCCAAACACCCCATTCACTTTACCCAACATGACTGGTGCCCCATCAGATCCAAAAGCAACAATTTTTCTTTCCAGTCTTTACAGTCCAAGGTGAATTCTAAGGTATCACCTATTGAGTTATAAATGCTTTCACCAATTGGAATAGAGACTGGCTGAAGGAAACAAATTTGTTAACGGACGGAAATTTCCATTGTCCTAACATAGACTGCCTCCTCTTCTATTACTGAGGCATCAGTGCTCAGTCACATAAGACAGAGATAAAAGTGTTACTATTAACCAGTTTTGCATCTTTTATCCTTATTGATTCTGAAATAAAATGTGTGACGTTGCTGCCTGTTTGTCACTTCTATAACTGACTCCAACATTTGTACCATTTACATGTTGTAATTCTAAGATGCCAGGAAATCTGTGAATGGGCGTTCTGAATTAATCAAATAAAGAGTTGTTCTAAACAAATGTTCTACTTGTTGTCTTCTTTTTTTCCATTTGTATTATTCCTAGTTCTATTGCTAAGTTGGAAGGTTCAGTGTTAGACACTATATTTTTTCATTGGCTAATTTATGAGGTTTGGAGAGTTCATGAGCACGTACATTTTCAAGTCTCATGCTCTTACAGCCACTCATGAGTGTTTGTCTCCCTTAAGTATTTTTGCAGTATGAGCAGGTCATGCCCACATCAGGCTCATATAGTAGCCACTCCTATTTTTCTTCCAGGTCTCCTGGAACCCCTTTCTTTTTGCCCGGGACTCCGCCACTTTCAACAGTAGTCAGAGTTGCTGGCATATCAGCACTGGCACTACTAGTTGTCACATCTGTAGCCACAATGGTGGGGTGAGTAGTTGGTGCTACTGAGTCTATCAGTAATGGAGAAGCAGTACACATAGAGGAACCTGAGCTTTCTCCTCCCTCTTGGCTTAAAGCTGAAGGCTTTCCTGTAATTTTTGAAGCCAAACTTTAACAAAGACATTTTCCCCTTAGCTAAGAATACTTAGTAGTGCAATTTAAAGTACAGTAGGCACTGGAAGACAGTGGACACTACAGTGAAGTGAATCAGTTAGTCCACTGGCAGAGCACAACAGCAGGCTGAGTCTGACAGTCCGTCAGTATCTATCTTCAAGGTTCAAGCTGTAGCTAACAGCTCTAGAGAGCTTACACAGGCTGAGTGAACAATAAGCTTAGGCCTTCACCCTCCGCACAGTCAAGATCTTTTTTTTTATTCAGACGGACCCTCAGGCCCCACCACTTGCAGATCACAAGGTCTCTTTTGGCTTTGACAGAGAGAGAGAGAGTGGGTTGGACAGGAAGAACAGAGAATTTATTCAGGTGTACAGAGTAGTACTGACTCCTCCTCACCACAATACCCCTGGGGTAGCCTCCTAGTTTTACTCTTAGTATCTTTTAAATTGTTTGCTTTTGTTTTCTGGTTGTTTCTCCCCCAATATTTTCCTCCCTCCCTTATACTTTTTGCAGATTGCAGTGCACAGAAATACAGTGGTCTTATTTGATGACTGAGTGATTCAACAAAAGCAATCATATGTAGACTGTGCAACACAGTACAGAGCTCAGCTGCACAGACCCCTCTCAAGGCAGAAGTGAAGTCTCTCTTTTTTCCCGAAGTTAAACCAGTCCAAAGCCTTTTTAATCCCACCTTGAGATTAGCAGTGGCTTCAAACTAAAGAATCCCCTCCTCCACGTTTATCTCCCCTCGACCCCTCCTCCAACTCTCACACAGCAGCAGATCCTTGGTGTGTTAATATGTGATGATGTGCTTAAGCAGGAGTTTCAAGATTCACAAGAATCACAAGATTCACAAAAGATATCTTTTTTTCCCCAAAATCAGCCCCAGAATGAGACAGCCCTGAAAGACTGTTTTATGTGGTTGGTGGCGGTTGGGTTGCGTTGACTTTCAAAAAGAAATTGCTCCTCCAGCTCTCCCCTCCTCCAACTCTCACACAGCAGCAGACCCTTGGTGTTAATATGTGATGTGCTTAAGCAGGAGTTTCAAGAATCACAACATTCACAAAATATATCTTTTTTCCCAAAATCAGCCCCAGAATCAGACAGCCCTGAAAAGAAATTGCTCCTCCAGCAGACCCTTGGTGTTAATAAATGTGATGCTTAAGCAGGAGTTTCAAGAATCACAACATTCACAAAGTATATCTTTTTTTTCCCAAAATCAGCCCCAGAATGAGACAGCCCTGAAAAGAAATTGCTCCTCCAGCAGACCCTTGGTGTTAATAAATGTGATGCTTAAGCAGGAGTTTCAAGAATCACAACATTCACAAAGTAGATCTTTTTTCCCCAAAATCAGCCCCAGAATGAGACAGCCCTGAAAAGAAATTGCTCCTCCAGCTCTCCCTCCTCCAACTCTCACACAGCAGCAGTCTAGACCCTTGGTGTTAATATGTGATGTGCTTTGCAGGAGTTTCAAGAATCACACAAGTTTAATAAAGAAATTGCTCCTCCAGCTCTCCCTCCAACTCTCACACAGCAGCAGTCTAAACCCTTGGTGTTAATATGTGATGTGCTTTGCAGGAGTTTCAAGAATCACACAAGTTTAATAAAGAAATTGCTCCTGCAGCTCTCCTCACGGTCCTCACCAGTCAAGCGCCAGCTAGCAAATGCAGCGGCGAGTTTGGGCACAGCAACCGCGCATGCTCAGTGACGATGGCGCATGCAGCGGTAGCGCTAGTTCTCTCGCTGCTGCTGCTGCTGCCCGTCTGTTCCGCTCCTGCTTGCCGCCACTTCAGACTACTACTAAGGTCAGGTCAGGTGACATCCACTAGCTACAGTCACCTGACCGACCCAGCAACAGCCGCAGCGGCAATGGAAATGCCGCGAGCCCGAGGACGGCTTCCACTGGGTCCAGCCAGCAAGATACAAGGCCTGAACTGCTCGTCCAAGGGACAGGCAAACTGCTCAAACGGCTGTCCCGTGTGGAAAATGGCTGTCCGGGACAGGAGGACAGCTGGTTATTTCGAGCCCTGACTGCCCTATAAAGGTAAGAAGCTGGGCTGGTTCGAGAACTGATCTGGGAAGGTTGAGAAGAAATCCTAGAGAAATGAGCACATGCTGGGTCACTTGCAGGTGAGACTTGACTTGGTCTGGAGACTGGCCCACTATTGATCGTCAGATATGGAAAAATGGAAATCTTTGCCTCCTTAGAAAGGCAGCTACTACTGCCAGGCACTTTGTGAAAACCCTTGGGGCTGAGGTTAGGCCAAAGGGCATTGCTCTGAACTGATAGTGGCCTGAGGGCAACTCGAACATGAGGTACTTTCTGTGGGAGCACCTGATGGGAATGTGAATGGGCATCTTTGAGGTCCAGGAGGCTAACCAGTCCCCTGGTCTTAGAGAGGAAGGATTATTCCTAGAGTTGCCATCTTGAACTTTGTGTTTTTGTTTTTTTGTCGCCCCCCGTGCTTGCTGGTCCCCACTCCCTCTGGGCTCCACAGACTCCCTCAGCCCCACTGTCCTTACCCAGCCCCTCTCCTGGTCCTCATATGACAGTCGATCCCTGGGATATCTTGGCGTATCCCTTGCGGGCGGGTCCCTCTCCTCCGAGGGGAAGGCACCGGGAGAGGGGATGGCCCCAGCACCCACTACTAGGGCCCGGGGATGCTGCTGAGGAGCAGGAGGCCCTGGGAAGGTACTGGAGGCACTCGGGTAACAAAGAGCAGTCATCCGGCCAGCGAGCATTTTCCCTTTCTCTGTTGGGGGCAATGTAGTGACATCACGGCATATGCAGGCGTCCGCTCCTCCCCAGTTAGCATTGGGCTGTGCGTCCTGTGATACTCCCAGACTCTGCTAGGAGCCAGCAGGCGCGGACCAGTCCCCTACCCTCCCGGAGAAGGAGAGCTGTCTAATGGGATGCTCAATCCTTCTCCCTCGGTAGCCCTCCAGTGACCCGCAAGCTTGTTCTCAACCCGGTCGCCATGCCGCAAGCTGAAATTCAGAACCATTTGCGCCAGCAGGCCGGCTTGAACTTTGGTTTTAAAAGATGTTTGTTTAGATATCTTAGGTCTAGGATGGGTCACCACTTCCCTGTCTTTTGGGGTCAGGAAGTACCTGGGTACAGCCCACTTTGCCCCAGTGTGGGTAGGTACTCTCTCTGAAAATCTTAATGCTAGAAGAAGAAACCTTTGTCTCTAGAGCAAGGGTTTCCAAGAGATTCTTGGTGGAAAAGATTTGGCTCTCATCTTTGGAAATTTTTGAAGCTGAGAACCAGTCCCTGGCTTACTACTTCCAGGACCCACTTGTCTGATGTAATAGACATCCAGTCCTGGACAAAGTAAGCCAGTCTGCCCTACTGGAATAGGAGAGTCGACCGGGCAGGCCCATCAGGGTGTCTGCTTGGCAGGGGCTTTAGGCTGAGGAGTGGATGCAGCCCTGCTCATCCCCCTTCTGCCTCTCCCTCCTGAAGAACCCCCTCTGTGAAAAGGAAGAGGAGGCCTGTGCTTGGTAGAAAGGCCTTTGAAAAGGCCTGCCCTTGCCCCTAGACTGCTGCCTTTGAGGAGTTGCCGGCCTCTCCTTGGCCTGAGCACTCCTGTAGCAGGTCCTGTACTCATCCATTTTCTTCATGTAATTCTCTGTCTGCTCCCCAAACAGAAATTGCCCATAGGAAAATCCATGGTCTTAGCCTGGGTATCCTAGAGAGGCTAGTACATCTGAGCCAAGCCATTCTCGAAGAGCCACAGATGTAGCCATGACTCTTGATGACACATCATTAGAGTCCACAGCATGAAACTGAACTTTAGATGCCTCAATCTCATCTGCAGCCACTGCCCCAGCTCCTTGGCTAGCTGAGGAGAGGCCTGTTTAGCCAGTGCCAGTACAGTGTCCCACCTGGACTTCTGGTACCCTAGCTGTATAGGCCATATAATTCTCCTGTCTGAGTCCCAGGAAGATACCATGTACAGCTTTTTGCCATGGTATCAACCTTCCTGGAGTCTTTGTCTGGGGGTGTGAAGCCAAGGGAATGCTTGCCTTATCACAGGCAGCAGCCTGCACAAACCAACATGGCTGCATTGGTGGTATAAAAACTGTTTCTGAGCCTGAGGTGTTTACCTCTTGTCCATTCTTCTGTCCACAGGAGGTATAGAATTGGGAGACTTCAGAATTTTTGTGTCTGTTTCCCAAAGATTTGTGGAGGGAATAGACAGTCTCCTGGACTCTGGGATGTCCATCATTTCTACATAATCAGGCTCCTCCTGATCCTCCATTGCCTCTTCGATATGAAGCTGGAGGGTCTCAGCCACCTTTCTGTAGAACATAAAGTAGGAAGGGGACTCCGAAGCCTAGGACAGGATACACCTGAAGGTCTGTCTGGGAGATGTCCGTTCCACGGGCACGCCTAGACTTTCACCATCATCTTCAAACTCCCTTCCTTCTCAAACTCCGGTTCATAAAATTTTCCAAAGTATAATCGTGAACCAGGGAACCGACCGAACCGAGCCCCTGCCAAAGGTGCGGATCGGTCGGAACAGCAGCTATTCCACAATCCGAATCGCTCTGGCTATTTCTTCGGTGGTCGGAACATGGACTTCTGGATATGAACGGACGATTTTTCTTTGCGCTTTTCTTTTAGTCGAACCGACCTCTGGATCGGCTCTCCTTTGTTCAAGAAGTATCGCCCTGGTCAGAGGGCACTCTTTCTGGTTTAGTCGGAACCGAACCAGGCTGGCCATCTAGGTCAACGGACTTCTTGGCCTCCTTTTCCCTCAGTCTACCTAATCTCTTTTCTAGGGTAGATTTGGGAAAATTTTTGCAAATTGTGCAGTCTGAATTGAGGTGGTCAAACCCCAGACAGTAAATACAGGTGGTGGGATCGGCCTTGTAAAGACCTCCCCACACTCACTGCAGTGTTGAAACCCAGTGGGCCTGTTTTTTTTTTTTCTTTGGTTTCTCAGGCGTGGCCAACCTAACCAAACTTACCCATTTTCAGCAACTGCCAGAAAGACTCTCTTATCGGTACCTAACTGTGCCACGGGTCTTGGAAAAAACATTTCAAAACACGTTTTTTAGAACCGATAAGAACCGTTAACCACACACTAAAGTTACACAAGAATTCAACAAATGATGGGTTCGGCGAACCGATCCACACTTTTACAAGTTCTACACAGAAACACAGTACAAAACCTATCTAGTACTCACGGTACCACAGACAGAGACTGAACCAACTATGCAGGAAACTTTTGGGTTAGAAACCACGATAAAAATGACATTTAAACAGACTTTCGAACCGAGCTGCAGGAGAAATCTCCGGAGTGACTGTTCAGTGAGGCGGAGTAAAGAATCTGACGGTTAGCTTTCAAAGGAAACAGACAGAGACATCAACTGAGCTCGAGCTCAGCATTCTACGCTCTGCATAGAAAGGTTAACTCTTTGTTCTCTGGGGCAGTTTAAAGGCTGGGGCTAACTGCACTTGTCAGAATACAGCAAGACTTCAGGTTGTTTTGAAGCAAACAAGTACATGAAATCAGTATATTGTATTTTTTATGTTTGTCATGGTGAAAGCCCTTCTTTAAAATGCCATGGTGGGGTGGGATACAGCAACAAGACATGTTAGAACATTTTGCACTCATGTTAGCTTGGTGGATTGAAAAAGATAATATATTTCACTGTGGTTTTAATTCTGAATAACCTGCAAACAGGACTACTTTTGAAAGTAGAACTGTCCCTAATGAATATATCCTGTGTAGAATTAAATTTTATTATGCCAAATAATGTTTTGAGTGTTGTAAAGTGCTTCTTCCCCTTGCTTGACGGAAGAACCTGGCTTTGAAATTAATAATTTTGCTTCTACCTTTGGGAAGCCAAGTCAACTGGTGCTGGCATGTCGTCCCGAGTTCTCTGCCTTTTTTTCTTGCCAAGTCTTCCTTAGTTGCCATAGGGAAGACATTTTAAAATCTAAAACTAATTTCATGGGCTTGTAATGCGTGTCTTATGTACTTTATCATGCTTACTTAAAATAAATGATTGAAATTGGTCTATGTGTGTTGGTACTAGGGATGTCATAGTATCAGATTTTACGATCGTGAAACATAATACTATGGTTATCGTGAATACTGTAGTATTAGAGTTTTGTACAAAAGATGTCTCCTTTAAGCAGAAGTTCTGCTGTAACAGGTTGTTTTGTTTTACTGTTTTCTACTTCTCCCTGTTGGTCTATTAAATATTGCAGGTAAGCAGTACTTATCTCACTTTGTATTTCAAAACGTATGTGGCTTGGCTGGCCGGTGGCACTGAGGGTTGAGGCGCTGGATGCCACACCTCTCCATGCTGGCGACCCGGGTTGGGAATGAGCTCGGGGCCGGGTTGGCAGGGGAGAGAGGGATTGAGCGCTCAGCGGCAGCTCTCCTCTCTGGGGAGGGTTCTATGCATGGCTCACTGCTCTACTGCCACCTTTCAGGTGAACCCCGGGTTGACAGTGCAGTCTAGGGTCACGCAAGGGAATGGGGCAGCGTCAGCTGGGAGCCCTGGGAGGAGTTGCGTCTCTACATGCCTCCCAATTGGCTCTCCTAGAGTGCCAACTGCTGCGGGGAACAGAATACGGAAAAATGGTGGCCACGTCCTCCTAGGTGGCTGACCCTTGACGCTTGAGCGTATCAGCGACCGCCAGGACAGGAGCAGACTCGCTTGCTACACTCGCTCCACCGTTGTTCGGGGACAAGTTAGAGAGGCCTCTCTCGCCCCATCCGGGGAGATCCGGACTCGTAAGGCTACTGAGGGTGAGCACTCCAGGCCAGACTCCTGTGGCGAGGCCCGGTCCGTGATGCATGTAGGGATCTGATTGAGTGGGGTGATGGCTGGAAGGAGGCAAAAGAGCAAGGTTAAAAAAAAAAAGTATGTGGCTCTCTCCTGCTGACCTTACAATTGCTGTTTGTGACATCAGTCTGTTGTAATAAATAAAAAAACTGTGAGGTTAACTGAGAGAGGCACATGCTTTTAGAAACCTAAATTTGATGGCTGAAAAGGACTGCTTGGCCCACCTAGCCTGCTCAGTTGTTCCTTACCTATTCTGTTTCCATAGACCCTCTCTGGTCTCTGACTCTCCCCACCGCCTGTTGCCCAGTATTTCACTGTGACTATCCTGTACATACTTGAAGCTCCTCACTGTTCTAGCCACCACTACTTCCTTTAGCAGATTAATCCTGGTGTCCACTACCTGTCAGTGAAGAAATATTTCCTCACATCACTCTTGAATTCTCCTTGCCCCTTCCTTACCTGTACTGTGTGCTCCTTGGTCCTAGTCAGTGTGCTTGTTCTCATTTGAAGAAGACTCTCCATTTGCACCCTGTTCACCCTTTGAGGTACTTGTAGGTCTTTATCATGTCTGGTCTCTTCTTGGGTGTGTATGTTGAGATCTCTGTCTCTCCCTGTGCAAATCGTACATCATTTTAGTTGCTCTCCTTTGGGCCCGCTGCCCTGTCTGATTTTCCAAGCTGCTTCAAAATGGAATACAGTACTCCAGGTGTGGCTGCACCAGTGAACAGTATAATGGCAACACCACTTCCCTTCTCCTGGTGGAGATACCTCTCTGTGCAACCCAGCATCTCATTAGCCCTTTCCACTCCATGTTACATTATTCTGCCACTTTGTGGTTGTCAGATATAACCCTGAGGTCCTTTTTTCCTGTTTAGTTACTGATAGTACTCCCCTACCCAAATCTTGTTCTCTACTTTGGGGTTTTTATGCCCTTGGTGCATTATTTTGCACTTTTGGCATTGACCTAGACTGCCTTGTTTTTGACCATTCCTCAAGTTTCCCAAGATCCTGTGCATTTTTCCACCTCTTTCTAAACGTCGATCCTAGTGCAGATTTTGGTGTCCTCTGCAAAATTGTCATAGCTTCTCTTCCCTTCTGCAATTTCCCCTATGAAGATATTGAAGAGGACTGGTCCCAGTACTGAGCCCAGTGGTAACCCACTGGTTACACTCCTCCTTGGAAAGAGTGCCATTAACCATACCTTGTACAACCACATTTATCCCTGTGGCACCCACTGCTAGGTTGGTCAACTTCCTAATTAGCCTTCTGTGCTGCACTTGTTGAATGCCTTGCTAAAGGCCAACTATGCCATGTCCACTGCCCTCCACTGATCATTTTCCTGGTCATCCAGTCAGAAATCTATTGGATTAGTTTGGCACGAGCTCTTCCTCTTCTCCATGAATCCATGTTGTATGTGGTCTTGCAAGCCCATTGATTCAATATACTCTTCTGTCTTCCTTCAGTAGCGTTTATACTAATTTCCTCACCATTCTCTGCTGCCACTTTTCATACAGACTTTTGGATATAACCTTGATAAGGAACATTGAGAATGGAAAAAAGTATTCTCTAGTAAATTGTAGTAGCTGAAACATCATGTTCATAAAATTATATGTTGAAGTGCAAAGTTGATCTTTAATTCTTGCCAGAAAGAGCTGGCGCGAAGACAGTTTGCCTGAAAACCCCTGTATGCTGTGAACCATGGTTGTCATAATATTGGAAATTGGTTACCGTATCAATATTGTGACTTCTGATATCGTAGGATACAGAGAAACCTTGATACTGTGACATCCCTCATTTTTACAACATGGTGGTATGTCTTACGGTGTTCCATGGGGAAGTCTTCTGTTTGGCATTCACATAGATCTGCTGCCACTGGTAATGGTTCAGTAGCGGTGCTCACCATTCACTGTAGGCTATTTTTCCCCACAAAGGTCATGTCACTGACTCCTGCTTGGGGCTTCTCCCAGTCCTGTCACCCACTCCCGCCTGTGAGGATCTACACAGTGTGGTGCCCAAGGAGCTGGCGACTGTAATGTAGATGACTAGAAGCACATACACTTTTTTCTGGTTTTGCCTTTCCTCCCATGACACTGAGTGGCAACTTTGGCAGCTGTAGTCGCAGCAGCATATGCTTGGTTGAAACCGCCCGCCTCCCTGCGAGGGAACAGGCTTCCTTGGCTGCTGCAGGACCTCTGCTGCACCCCAGCTCCCCTGACGCCTCCCACACAGGGCTGGCTTGCACTCTACTAAGGAGCACTCTCCCGACCAGCCTCACCTCATTTTTTGAACCCAGGTTGCCAGCACAGAAGCATGATGCCCTCTGCTGAGCCATCAGGTGGTCCCGCTCACTTTAGGCTTAATATGAAGACTCTAAATTATGTTACTGCTCGTGTAGATGGTTCAGTCATGGACATACCATTCACTCTAGGTTGGTGATTTTCAGTGGAGAGGATCCATAATGGACTTCTGAGTGTGCTTAATGAGGGATCCCAGGTGGTCTGCTGATCAGGGTGAGAGGAGAGTATCCTCAAAGTCGGTGGGCAGTTTTAAGAGGGATGGGACAGGGCTGGGGGGGTCACTGCTATACAAGGATCGGGGTGAGGAGGGCAGCTGCAGAGTACTATGCTGTTAGCTGCACTTTCGAGCAGACTGGATGGACCATATGGTCTGTATCTGCTGGCAATTTTCATATGTTTGTATGAAACAAGATCCCTGATGGACTGCAGGGTGGCTAGCAGATGTAAGGTGTTAATTCTGAACTACCAAGCACCAGAAAAGAGGGTCCCTAGCAGACCGCTGAGCAGGTTGGTGGGGTTGGACCACTGACTTTCTTGACAGACAGCACAAAGTTGGGAGGAGCACTGGAGCATTGTCAGTGTTGGGCAGACCTGGTGGACTGCAAAGCATAATGTGGATCACTGGCACACTACTGAATGATCTGGTGGACTGAATAGTGCAGTGGGGATCACTGGCAGACCACCGAATGTTGGGAGGTGTGATGGGCTGCAAAGCATAATATGGATCACTTGCAGACCACTGAGCGAGCATTAGGGAGATCAGGTGGATGGCAGCGCATAATGGGTATCCGTTTTAAATGAGCAGTAGAGGAAACCTCTATTTTGACTTGTACAATGATAGGGATATATAGTGAACTCCTGATCGTCATGAGAAAGTAGGTGTACTGCTGAGTGTCGGGGAGAGGGGAGAGAGCTGGTGGACCAATGAGCATTATAAAGGATCTCTGGAGGACTGCTAAGCTTTAAGGGAGATCTCTGAATTTCTACTGAGTACTAAGTGAGATCTCTGGAGGACAACCTGAGTTCCTGGGAGATCTTACAGGCTGCTGAATGTTGGGATAGAGGTGGTGGACATACTGAGGGTTGGGAGAGAGGTGCTGGGCGGGCCAAGGGTTGGGAAGAGAGATGCTGGACGTGTTGATGGTTGGGAGAGATGATGACACTGGAAAACACTGCTTTCATGGAGGTATTGGCTGTCTCAGTCATAGGCCTTCTTCAGAATGCCTTCCAACTTATGATCCATGGGGGTCCACATCTGTGAGTGCTGCAGTCCCTTGAAGTGGCAGGGTGCTCTTTTTTATACTGCCCCCACGGAGACACCTAGCCATGGGCAGGAATCCACACCTTGACCTGAGAGAAGCTGTTTGTTGCGAGACAAAGATGCAGTGATGAAGAACCTGGAAGACGTCTCTGCCGTCTTTGCTGAGATGAACTCAGAAAACTGAGGAGCGTGGGAGTGAGGCGTGTGCTTCAGGCTCTTCAGTTCATCTGTCCAAGGTTGTCAGTTAACCCATGAACTCCCTAACAGGAGTTGACAAAAACCCAGTTTGTTGCCGGCCCGGTGATGCTGGTGGTTGAAGCACTGGCGCCACACCTTGTGCCACACTGGCGACCTGGGTTTGGGAATGAGCCTGGGTCATCGGGGTTGGCAGGGGAGGAAAGATTGGCGTCTATAGGACTGCTCTCCTTCTCAGGGAAGAGTGCTGCCGTCGGTGCACTTGTGGCCTCTAGTGCGGCTGGGGGCGATGCAGTGCACAGGCAGTCTGTGGGGGCGTGCTGGGGCCCGATGCCGGGAAGGAGTGCATGTGGTGGCAGCGTGCGCTCCTGTCCATTGGCGTCCATTGCATGCCGCACCCGTCAAGGGATCAGAGCAGGGAAAAGGGCACCAGTCGCGGCATGATGGCTGTGGGGAACTGCTCGGGCGCCAAGGGTACGTGGCAGTACTGGATCCGGTTCTGGTGCAGAGCGAGGTTTCTACACCGCTGGGGCGGACAAGTAATGGGGAAGCTGCAGGGGCCCAAATGGAGCTGAGAAGTCCTTGGAAGGCGGACGGAGACCAGGGAGGATGCTAGGACGGTAAGAGGTAGGCAGACTGGTTACCAGGGGAGAAAAGTACAAAAAAAAAAAGAAAACAGTTTGAAGCTCTGGTTATTCTCCATGATAAATAATTTTCCCAGATGTTATAGCGATATGGCCCTCCTGAGCATGTGCAAAAAAAAAAAAAATCGGAGTATCCTTGAACCTTTACACCATTGCCAGGCTATGCTCAAGGAGGGTGGTGGGAACTAGACACTGTTCACAATTAAAAAAAAACTAAACCTTTAACGGTTGTGACTTTTTAAAGTATCTTTCAGGGCTCGTGAGTTATCTATCCACTTGCATGCCACATCCCATCTGTAAAGCAAAATGTCAGCCTATACGGCCTTTGAGCCTTCAGTAAGAATGCTAAATAACACCTGCCGAGCACGTATTGATTTGTTTTGTGAACATGTGGTTTACACATAGTCTGGCTACAGCAAAATACTGCTTTATGCCATTGTATACATAAGGGTCTTATTCTCTGTGGGTATGTTGTTAAAATGTATGGTAGTGTGCTCTGTAAGTTCGAACCCAGAATTGTGAAGTGGGGCACCACAGGTTCAAATCCACACCCAGCCATTGACTCCTGTATGACCTTGAGCAAGTCATGTGCTTCTGGTCTCCCTGCTTGAAATCTGGGTAAAAGCAGGACCAGATTGAATCGAGATAGTGCAGCTCAGTTGAATTATGTGGACCAGAAAAAGAAGAGTTGCATCTTTTCCTCTAATATTACAGTAGCTGTGGGGAGGCAGCAGTGGAAGAAGTGGGTGGCAAAACTGCCACTCGAGCATTTGGGAAATAAAGGTTCTCCCATAGGAGTTCTGTTAAAGGTTTACAAGACTGTCATGGCTCTGGACTAGTGAGTCCATTCCTATCATTTTAAACAAAATCACTCTGATCGTGGCCACTACCTTTAATTTGTCTGGCAGATAGAGTTTCTTTTGCAAAGTGTGAGTAGCTAGTTTCAGCAGATTCTGTATGGGCCTGTTGATTTTACATTTAATGATGAGAGTAAATGTTACCCCTCCCCCAAAAAAGAATTGCTTGTTTCTTCCTATATGTTTGTAATTACAGTTACTGAGTCTCCCTATTTATTTTAAGACATAATTTAGCTGAAGCTGCTATTTTCCAGGTACATCTGCAGGGAAAGGGCAAGGGAAAATGCAGGAAATGAGTAAAACGTAATAAATAAAAAGGGAATAATAAAAAGGATTGTGGTTGGTGGTGTGCCTTTTGAGTTCTTTGGGAAAATGCAAAGCAAAGCTTATTTCATATATAAACCATTTGAGTACCATTTGCAGACTGTGTGATTTGGTTTATATTCCTTTTCAGGGTAGAAATTATGTTTTGCAGCCACTTGACAGCAGGGCTACTGACTGGGAAATCCTCTAGCCCCACAGACTTTTCCACAGGCCAGGGATTTATTTAACTCTAAAAAATCGATTAGCGTTTTGCTCATAAAAGTGCTAAATCTTTGTGAAAATGCATAGCTCTTGCCTCACTGTGTTTAACAAACACATCACTTCTAGAAAATCTATATAAATACTTTCTGTACAGTTAGTATAGTCCCAAGAAAAAACTGCTAATCAATTATTTAAAACCTGCAGTCCCACTCAGTACAAACTGAAGTGTTACCTTCTCCAGTGCAAGCCCACAGGACTATGTTGCAAGATGTACATGTTAAAGTAAAATGTTACTAGCCTGATACAGATTCTAGCAGCATTCGGCTAGTGGAGGCGGTGCCAGTTTCAGCCCCTGCTTTTTACGGTGGGCCCTGGAATGTGCATTGATTTGTGTAATCTCATTGAACTATTGTTAACAGTTTATTTTTAAATGATCTATTTCTGCTTCAGAGCTACCAAGCAGCCCCACATCTGACAGCCTACCCTGCCACCCCCACCCCTGGGTACTTAACCCATCCTCCAGTTTCCTCTGTGGCTTGCAGTCCATGGCAGGCCTCTCGAGGAGAGTGCACCTTCCCTTGGGAACAAGATTCAGTCTAGAGGTGGGGCAGAATCAGCAGTGTGGAGCCTGCAAGGGACCAGTCACCATTTCTACTGCTGTGGTGGTTTTCTGCCCGTTTTCTCCATAGGGGACAGCTGGTGAGCAGTGAGGTTGTGTGCACATGTGCAGTTGTCGCAGCATGCATCGGCATCAGCAGCAGCAGCCCCAACCCTGAGACAGCCTCCACATGTGCTGCCGCTAGCCCCTACTGAGCGGCAGCTAAGCAGTGGAGGACAGAGTCCCCCGCCCAAAGGAGGGTGCTGTCTATTGGGACATTCATCTCTCCTTCCCGTGGCTGCTCCCCTGCAACCCAACCTGTTCCCAAGTCAGTCTCACTTGAGTAGTGAGAAAATTACCTTGCCACTGTGCTGCCTGGTCGGCTTTAACAGTTATCGTTGTTTTTCTTTCCTGATTTACTTACTTCACTGCTAATGATATTAATTTGATAAGCAGGATAAGACATGCCATGATTTTTGGTCATTGATAATATACTTTCTTCAGGTGCTGATGGCACTTGACCAGTACACCCAGGCGTATGAATATCTTAGATGCGACCACAGCCTTTTGTGTCTCATCCCTTACTTAGACAGCTAAACCTTTAAAATGTTGTTTGATGTCAGGTAAACTGGATCTTTGGTGCAGTACATACAGTTATTCCTTCTTAAACTGTGCAGCAGATTATTTTTCCATAATGTTTAATGTTGTTCCATCATGCTTAAAATATATATATAATCAAACCTTGTTCAGGACTTGAACTCCTGCTGGAATCAGACCTAAAATGTCATCAGGCGTTGTGCGTGATGGTGTAATTGATGTGACTGTGGCCCACAGCAGGCATTATCTAAGTTATACATTAGTTCATGTGATGAACTGAAGAAATGGAGCAAATATCATTAGATTTAGTATGCAGCACCATAAAGCGTGGTAGTGCTCGCGTGTAGTGCAGTCTTTCCAATAACGTCATTGCATATGATATCTGACACTATTTTAGGGTCCAATCACAGCAGGAATTTAAGTCCTGAATGAGGTTTGTTGCAGTTTTCAAGAAAGATGAAACCATGAGACATGGAAAAAGTAATTTGTGGCATAGTTTGAGGACATAACTATGTATTGCATCCAGAGATCCAGTTTACCAAAAGCCAACCAGCATTTTATTTTTAACATAGAAACACAGAATTTGTCGGCAGAAAGGATTGCTTGGGCTCAGATTTGGAAGGCAGCCACGATTACCCTATTTTCAAAAGGGAGATTGCAAGGAACCCTCTAACTACAGGCCTATCGCCATGCTATCAGTTCTCAAAATTCTGGAGAAACTGGTGTCCACCCAAACAATTGACTTTCTCCAGAAATATGACCATCTTACCCCAGCCCAGCATGGTTTTCGAAAGGCCATAGCACAACTACTGCCGCTCTTAAATTCACATCAGATACCCTTGTGGCCGTGGACTCTGGCCTTCTCACGGGGGCCATTTTCCTAGATATGACCAAGGCATTTGACCTTGTCGACCACCACATCCTCTTAGCCTCGCTTAGAACTCTTGGTTTCTCCGACGACGTGGTTCGGTGATTCGCTGCTACCTCTCCAATAGGACTCAAACTGTGTTTAACTCCACCCTTCGGACAAGGCCACCATAAACATTGGAGTTCCTCAAGGATCCATCCTGGGGCCTCTACTTTTCTCCGTCTTCATCAATAATATCACCACAAACCTTCTCAGGACTGACTCCTTACTACATGCTGACGACATTGTTCTATACCCAGTGGCAAAAACATTGAAGTAATAAACCAAAATCTCTCGTTTGACTTTCAACTTATCCAAAATGGCTAACCAGTCACAAAATGGTCCTAAATGAGTACAAAACCCAGGCTATGCTATTCGGGTCTAAAGCCAAACTGAGCCACTCCCAATCTAAATTTAAAGTCTTCTCGTCAATGGTCCCTAACCTCAGAGTGGTTAACTCATTCAAATACCTAGGCATCACCCTAGACTCATCTCTAAACTTCAATAAACACATCCAACAGGCCAGCAAACTTGTCAACACCAACTTGGGTTAGTACTAGTACCAGATATATGCTCACCCCTTGGCTAGACTAGCCATTGCCGGGGTATTCTCATTAACGATGGTGTCACCATTTTACCTCTGTGTCTAAATCTAGCCTCAAAAATGGGATGTCTCCTATAACAATATCTGTCCCACGCTTCCTCCTCGCACTGACTAAACGCCACTGTATACTATACTCATCTGGAATTGCTTCCTCCTTCTGAGCTAAGGCTTTATGCTTTGGCTTAGTCATTGACAATACTGTCCGCTCACAAGTACCCAAACCCCTGGCAGGACTCTTCCTTAATTTGACATCCTCTATAGCTTACGGTCTACCAAACAAGTGCCTGTTTTTATCACTAGACATCATTCCTCCAAAGCTTTTCTGCCATGCTCCCCTATATTGGAATTCCTGCCACTTGCTCTACCCCAATCACCTTCCCATGCCTCTTTTAAGAGAGGATCATGTAACCATCTTTCCACCTCCTACAAATGCACCTGCTTTGACCCTCCTAGCCCATACTTCCTCCATTCCTCTCCAGACACTACAGTTTGTGCTCTTAAATGTCAGCACTTTCCCTCGTCCCCCTTCCACAGTCCCCTCAGTGATTTCCACTCCCCCAGTCACTCTTGTTAAATCTTACCAGAATACCATGGTCACAAATAATACATTGTGTATTAAGCCTTAGCTACCAATATGTCCCGACTTCACAGCTTACAGTATGGTGTGCATTTTTTTCCCTCTACCTCGCCTACTGTCTCCCTGTTTCTAGTATTGTTTAATATGATATTTACTCTGAATTTTAACTATGAATCATGTATTATACTTTGTATTAACTGTTTACACCATCTACCTCACTCCTGCTTTATTATTGTCTTATTCTACCATGTCTGTATTTGGTCTGTACAATTCAATTATGTCAGACTCTGTACTGCTTTGTGTGTGCTGCCAGTTTTGTAATTGCATCCTCATTTTGCTCTGTATTTTACTGGGAATTATGTCCACTATTTTGTACTTGCAATATATACCGTTTGTATTAACTGTCTACACTATGTACCTCACTACCGACACCGCTTTATTATTGTATTATTTCTACCATGTCTGTATTGGTCTCTACATTTCAGCTATGTCTAACTTTGTACTGCTATGAGTGTCTGCCAGTTTTGTAATTGTACCCTCCTGGGTCTTGCCGAAAATAGTCATTGCTATGGCTAAGCGCACTTACCAGTAAACAAAACTAAATACATAAATGTCACCCCTGTCTCTCCTTTCCTCCAGTGAGTACAGCCCAAGTACATCCAGCCTTTCTTCATAGGGGCCCCTCCCACCCCATGCCCTGCATCATCCTGGTTGCTCTCCTCTGGACCCTCTCCAGTAGTGCTATGTCCTTCTTGAGGCGAGGGTCTCCAGAACTGCACACAGTACTTTGAGATACGGTCTAACCAGGGGCGTTATACAGAGGGAGGATCACCTCCCTCCTCCTGGATGTAATCCTCTGGCTATGCAGCCCAGTATCCTGTTTGCTGTTGCCGCAGTTCTTCTGCAGTTTTCAGTGTTATTCATTTTGACGCTCTACCACCACTCTAGATCCCTCTCACTGATGTGGCTTTCAGTGAGACTCTTCCCCCGTGGGTACATACATGGCCTTGGTTTCCTGACCCTCAGATGCAGCACCCTACACTTCCCGGCATTAAACCTCAATCCCAACCTCCTTGACCACCCCTCCAGGGCATCCAGGTTCCTCTGGCTTGTCTCTCTCGCTTCATCTCCATCCTCCAGTGCTCCCAGTTTTGAGTCATCCGCAAAGAGACTCATCCTACTCCTAACCCCCTTCCCATATCTGAGACATTGGCTGCTGGAACATGAGTGGCCCTAATACTGAACCTTGGGAGAACCTACTATTGACCTTCCCGGATGAGGAGACTATCCCACCCACCACTACCCTCTATTCACACTGTTAGCCAATTTTCTACCCATCTGAGCAACTGCCCTCCCACCCATACATTACCATTCACCCCTGGGCTGAATTAATGTTATTAAAATAAATATTTTACCAAGACTACTTTACCCATTGCATATGGTTAATATATTTCTCCCATAAAGGAGTTCCAGAAAGTTCATTCCCAAATTTCTCAGTTTATTTGGTTATTTTGGCAGAAAAGGAGCTGTGATTGTTTCAGAGGAGCAGTGGTGGTTGCTGGCAACATCGGTGACAGAGAGTGCACCAGTGGCTGCATTGGCGGCAGGAGGAGCCGGAGCTGCCTCGGCAGCAGGATGGGACCCAGGGCAAGCCTTTCCCGTGTCTGCATTAGGTGGCGGGCCAGGCTAGAGAGGTGGGCTGCTGGAGCCAGGAGGACTGCGGGCCAATCGGAGGCCAGGGCGCCACTTGAACCTGCAGCTGGGCTATGACTGGCAGGCCCAGCCGATTCAGGGACTTTGGCAGAAGAGGATCTGTGATTTTCAACCCCAACCCCGCCCCATCCTCTATGAAATAGCTGGAGGAGGTTGAGTCAAGAGATCAGAGTGGCCTGATCTAACAGTGAATCATTTAGCTACTGTAGCCCTGATTATTGTGTAGGTACTGTAATGCTGATCATTGGGGAACCTGGTGGTTCACTCAGAGAAATGTACTTTGAGGGAATGGGATCATATGTCATTATAAGCTGGCATTTTTGGGAGGGTGTTTGGGTGCACAGGGTGCGGCTGCCATGGTACTTGACTGGGTTTGGAAGTTCAGTGGTTGCCCAGTGTGCTACCAGCTGGCACAGCTCAGAGAGGAGGTGGAAGGGATTAGGAGGCAGCTAGGAGATCTTTGGGGGGATATGGAGGTGGGGAAATGGACAAGGGACACTGCGTGGCTGCACCAAGTACTAAAGACAGGGGCATGGGGGAGGGAGTGCGGGGGCATGGGACCTGACAGAGGGGTCCAAAAGGAAACTCCCAAAGAAGCAGGCAGTCATCTGGGGTTGGACAGAGGAACTAGGGTGGGGTGGGTGCATCAGGAGGGGAGGCTTGGGGTCGGGCATTAGGCTTAGCATAGAAACACATAGAATTTAATGGCAGATAAGTGACTGCTTGGCTCACTATGTCTGCCCATTTTTCCTGCCTAACAGATAAGCTGTAGATCCTAGTTAACCAACAGCTTACTTCCTCCGCCCCAACTAGGACTGCTATTTTATGTCTGTCCTATGCATTTTGAATTTCCACTGTTCTTGACTCCATCACCTCCTCAGGGAGGCAGTTTCATGCATCCACAACCCTCTTTCTGAAATAATACTTCCCTCACATTACCTCTGAGCATCCCCCTCTACCTTTAAAATTGTCCTCCCTTGTTCTTGCACATCTCTTTTTCTGAAAGATGCTACCCTCTTGGACTTTGTTGATTCCCTTGAGGTACTTGAAAGTTTCTATCATGTCCCTCTCTCCCTTCTTTCCTCAGGGGTATACATATTAAGCTCCTTTAGTCTTTCTTCGATGTCTTCGGTGCAGACCCTGTACCATTTTGGTTGCCCTCCTCTGGACAGCCTCCACCGTCCTATTGGAGATGGGGTCTCTAGAACTGCACACAGTACTCCAGATGGGGTCTCACCAGCTGTCTATACAGAGGATAACAACTTCCTGTTTTCATTATTGATGCCTCTCCCATGCATCTCAGTATCCCCTCAGCCTTCCTTACCGTCTTACTGCTTGCCCACCAGCAACCGCTTCAACCCGCGCATCTGCTAGTGATGGAGGGGAGCGGGGATGCAGCTACTGATGGGGGTGGTTGGGGGGCAAGAGGCAGGGTCTGGCAATCAGCAAAAATAGGGGGATGGAGTGAGAAAGTGGGGCAGGGGAGACCAGAGCAGGCTGAGGAGAGGGGATAGCAGGGGGAACTAAAAGGGAGAAGGATCAGGCGACAAAGGGAGGATGCAATTAATGGGGCTGAGGGTTTGGGTCGGGGCATGGGCAAAGAGGTGTCGAATGCAGAGGGACAGATGGGAGGACGAGTCAGGCTAGGCCAACAGATAGGGTAGAAGGACCAGTCATGAGCAGGGTTTGGAGAGGGTAGAGATGCAAAAAGGATATTCGGGGGCAGGATCAGAGGAGAGGTTGGCCACTGTCAATAGGGAGAGGTAGCATTTGACACCTAGATAGTGGGAGGGGCATGGAAGGAGGGGAAACCTGGGGGTGAGAGTGGAGGCAAGGGTGATTAGAATGCTCCTTTTGGGAATTCCATGATCAGGATATCAAATGGGATAGGGAGATGAAACCTGCCCGGTTAACCAGATGCTTCCCGGCCTGATGGTGCCTGAGGCATACTCACTGGCAAGGGAATCTGGAGTTTTCTCTGGACATACTGGGGCACTGGGTACAAATGACACAGAGAAATAGTGAACTAGAGATACAGGCAAGGTTTTGGAAGCTAGCCAGGGTTTGCCATTCCATAGGATGTTCGATTTCCTTGTTGGAAATTCTGCTGGTGCGGGATATCAGTGGCTCGGGGAGTGATGTGAGGCCAGGGGTAATGGTTGATGGGGGTTGGGGGCAGCCTGGGAGGATAAGGGGCTATACGCTAGGGATCGCTCCACTTCAGTTTGGAAGGGAGTGAAATCCTTAAACTGAAAATAGAGGGTTCATCAGTGAAAGGTGGGGTTTAAACTTGTAAAGGGGAGGGATGGAAGAAGGGGCTGTTGCAGGGGTCTGATAAAGAAAGCTTGGTTCACCCCCCAGGAGCTGGAGGAACACAGAAAAGGCCAACAGGTAGAGTGCGGGTGGGGGAGGGAGAGACTGCGGTCACATGGGAACATGGGGGCGGGAATGGGAGAGGAGGAAAGGGGTGGAGGGTGGTCCTGCTAAATGCCAGGGAGCTTGGGAATAAGATGCCTGAGCTCCAGGTGCTAGCTGAGGGGCAGTGAATGTGGCAGCTGTCACTGAGACCTGGGCCACCCCAGGGCATGACTGGGACCTAAACCTGGAGGGCAACCCTATGTTCAGGAAGGACAGGGAGCTGGGAAGGGGAGGGGGGTAGCACTGATAGTCAAAATGGCATTGGTGTGGGAGGGATGGAGGAGGCGGAGGGACCGTGGAGGTGATTTGGGTCACCCTGAAAACAAAAGGGGTAAGAGAGTAAAAATAGGAGTGGTATACAGACCCTGCTCTGGTGGAGGAATTGGAAGAGAGTCTGGTGGCAAATGTTATGAGACAGTGTAGATTGGGCAAGAAAAGGTGGTGTGATGGGTGATCTAAACATGCCAGGGACGGACTGGGGACTATGACGCCCTCAGATGCCAGGGAGAAGAGGTTGCAGGATGTCTTACAGGATGCATTTCTAACCAAGTGGTGGGTGGGTCGACTAGGAGGCCCAGATACTGGATGTAATCCTGGAGGACAGTGGCAGATTAGGAACCTGAAGGTGAGGACCCGTTGGTGGGGAGTGATAATGCTACCGTCTGGTTCTGCTTGGACCTAGGGAGGGAGGAAGGCCACACAGACACTGGTAATGGACTTCAGGGGGCGGACTTCAAGGATGTAAGGATCCTCGGGGAACATTTGGATGGGAAAAGGCCAGACATGGACGCTGACAGTAGGTGGGAAATCATTGAGGGTGTGTGTGCAGGAGGCTACCAAGACCTGTGCAAGAGTGAGGCTAAATGTGGTAAGGCCAGAAAACCCTGCTGGTGGACCGGAGGTTCAGGAGGTGGTGAGGGAAAAGAAGGCTGCCTATAGGTGATTCAAGCGCCAAGGAGCGAAAGGGATCAAGGGGAGGAGCTGATGGCCAGAAGGGTCACTAGGGTGGTGAGGTTGGCTAAGGCAAGGAAGGGCAGAACCTGGCCAGGGACAGCCCATCTGTGGCTTCCTAGCTGCTCCTGTGGCCTTGGCTCTCTCGAGCAGGCCACAGCTAACAGACCACCCGACTGACCCCCGGACAGATTCAGACAGCCCATCTGTGGGCTTCCATGCTGCTCCTGTGGCCTTGGCTCTCTCCAAGCCGCCACAGCTAACAGACCACCCGACTGACCCCCGACAGATTCAGACAGCCCATCTGTGGGCTTCCAGTTGCTCCTGTGGCCTTGGCTCTTCTGAGCCGCCACAGCTAACAGACCACCCGACTGACCCGGACAGATTCAGACAGCCCATCTGTGGGCTTCCTGTTGCCCTGTGGCCTTGGCTCTCTCCCGAGCAGGCCACAGCTAACAGACCACCCGACTGACCCCGGACGATCCAGACAGCCCATCTGTGGGCTTCCTGTTGCTCCTGTGGCCTTGGCTCTCTCCGAGCCGGCCACAGCTAACAGACCACCCGACTGACCCCTGGACAGATTCAGGTACGCACCGGACCTCCAAACTCGTGGGTTTTGAATGCCACTGTTTTGACTGGATGCCCAGTGGAGGAACCAGGCACCGACTGGCAGCTGTATCCTTGGCTGATTTTCCAATGCCTGGTGCTTCCTGATCTCAGGAAATCTCTTTCTGTGCTTTTGTTCTGGACTGAATTTTTGTTAATGTAATCTACATATGTTATGCATTAATTGGTCTTTTTTTACCTGCCAGCTTAGCTAGTCTATTACAAGCCACTAGTCTAGCCTCTCAGTGTTACTAGTGCTTGACAAACTGTTTATAGTAGCCGACGTTTGACTGCTTGACCTAGCTACTGAGCAAGACTGCTGCAGTTTTCCATTTCTGCCCCTACTGACAAACTCTGCCCCTTCCCCACACTGGTCACTCTGCCAGTTATTAATTTCTCTGCCTCACTTGTAATGTTGTCTCTCTAAACACCTTACTTTCTTCTGTGCCTTACCTACAAACCCTTTCCTTACACCCCCCTGCTGCTGCTGCTGCTGTCCTCCTCAGACATCCGGTGCCAAAGCACAGCGACCGCCCATTAACCTCTTCTAGCTCCAAATAATTGCCTGCATTTACCACCTCTTTTCCTCATGCTTTGTTCTTCCCATTGCCTGCCCCCCACTGAGCTTGCTATTGTACTCTAGCTGTATTTAATCCTCTGTGTTTCCTCCTTGTTCCACAGACAGCCCATCTGTGGCTTCCTAAGTTGCTCCTGTGGCCTTGGCTTCTCCAAGCAGGCCACAGCTAACAGACCACCTGACTGACCCCTGGACAGATTCAGGTACGCACCGGACCTCCAAACTCGTGGTTTTGAATGCCACTGTTTTGACTGGATGCCCAGTGGAGGAACCAGGCACTGACTGGCAGCTGTACTCCTTGGCTGATTTTCCAATGCCTGGTGCTTCCTGGTCTCAGGGAATCTCTTTCTGTGCTTTGTTCTGGACTGAATTTTTCGCCCACCCCTCCCCTCCTCCTCCCCTCCCCTCCTCCTCCTCCTCCTCCTCACAGTATTAAATAGTCCCTTACTCCACCCTTCCTCAGCCTAGCAGCAGATTGGTCACTCCACTGCTGCACATTTTCATGCTATTGACCTCCTGTCTTCAATACCTGACTTGACCCACTTTCTTACCGCCTCTTTTAAAGCAGTCCCACCCACAGGATCCCACATTTCTCTCAACCTTTTCTCCAGCCACTCCATCTAACTCCTCTCAATTACTGCTCTACCTGCCCTATTGTTAGGGACCTCACCCTAATTTGACTATATACCCTTTCAACTATAAACTAGCTTGCAGTTAAGCAGGCCAGCAACACCAAACAAACTACCTTGGGGTGCAACCACCTACTACTCGTCACTACCTCTTTGGCATTGCTGGTACCATACACGCCCTTTGTTCTGCAAATTTTGACTCCCCGCTGTTCTGTCTAACCTTTATGTGAATCCACTTTATTAACCCTCACTCTCCTTCTCCCTCAGCCGAGAAACTGTTGCCCAGGCTCCCAGCTCCTAAGTCAGCTGGGATTCCCGGCTACCGGGTGGTCGGTGCCCCTCTAGCCGATGCTCGAGACCGCAGACATGGACCCAAAGGCCCTACAAGGTAGGCAACTGCCGCAGCTTTTCGACCGCCCTCCCCACCTCCGCTGATTATTAAATACAGTAGCTCCTGCCAAAATATTAGTCCACATCCCTGGCGCAGTGCCCCACCAATAAAGACTTAGCTTGTGATCCCTCTCTCTATCCAGCCTACGGATCCAACTCTCAGGGCCTCCCTTACTAAACGATAGGCTCTTCTTTTGGCTGTGCCTTCACCACTAAATATCTTTAATGCTATCAAATTTGGGTTGACCTGATCAGAAAGCTACTGATAAGCTGCATTAATCCAGCAACCCCACTGGCCCCTGGGCTAATTGAGTGGCTCCTTTTGAGGTACCATCATGTCGGGCCCTATATGGCTCCTTTTCACTGCCCTCTTCTGATGATACCAGCTGCCCAGCATTGGACACCTGAACTACCATCATGTTTGGTCTACAACGGCACCTTGTGCTGTGTACCACATGGCAACTTATCCTTTAATTGCCTCCATGATTCCAAGTACCAATACTCAACCCTGCTCTTGGACCACACATACCAGTAGTACTTATAACACTCCCCACCACAAGGTCCACCTCCCACCACGCAGACGCTATCTCCTCCCCGCCTATTGTGGTAGGGGTACTAGCTCTTGCTACAACAGATCAGCTCTTCTATGGTGGCTACTTTCCAGTCCCTAAAACATCAGATCTACTAGACGGGAGAAAGGCAGGAATTACAAGCTTATAATTAGTGCTCTTGAAAAATCCTACTTATCCTCCTGCTTTGTTCAGGCAACGTAGAGCCACTCAACCTAGACCCAGAAGCTGTGCTTGCCAAAGCAGAATCTAGTAAAATTTAAAAGGAATAAGCTTTCTTGCATATTAACGCATGTAGCCTCCTTAAAAAGATAACCTTATTACAAACCTGGGTAAATCATACCTCTCCTGACATACTTGTGATTTCCGAACTTGGCTTAGACCCAGCACCACTGATAGAGAAGTAAACATACCCAACTATGCCTTGTTCAGAGCTGATAGCTACCTCCTCCTCTGGCATGCCTATCTCGTTAAGACAAATTTTCTGCCTCCTGCTTATCCTCGGCATCTGCCGCAGCGGGATTCGAATGCCTAATTCTCAAAGTCAGATTACACAGACTACTGCACTCTGTAAGGATGCTACAGACCACCGTCTGCTGGCCTACAGCTTGTGTCATATCTAAGTGACAAGTTGGGACAGGCTGCCAGAAACTATTATTTTAGGAGACCTCAACTTTGACTGGCTCTCTAACACAGCTGCCCCCTTGCATCCTTCTGTGATGAACATGGCTGACGCAACTTATTACTGAACCAACACGCCCAAACGTGAAGAACCCCAGTAAAAGTACACTTTTGATGTGCTAATGGTGAGCAAACCTCATCTCTTCTCCCACGCTGATGTCTTCTTCTCAGGCCTTAGCGACCATTGTTTTATTGCAGGAGTAAGATCCACCAACAACCCAGCACCCATCAGCAAGTTCTCTATGAAGAGATCCAGGCGCAACTTCAATGAACATGCCTACCTAAACGAGCTTAAGTACTCCCTGAGTGGCAAGATTTCTACCTGGCCAAAACGACACGTAGCTACAATATCTTCCACAACATTCTATCAAGGGCCCTTAATAAGTATGCTCCCTTATTAAAGTTCGAACTAGGACCAAAACCTGTAAATGGTTCACCCCTCAGATCAAGTCCTGCTTCTAGAAAGAGATAAGCTCTGGAAAAGCACGAGACTGAACACTGCAGAGGACTGGAACCAGTTCAGGAGACTACGAATTTATGTACCAAAACAATCAGAGAATCGAAGACCACCTTCTTCAAATCCGAACTCGACTCTGCCACAAAGAGCCCAATCAAGCTCTGGAACACAATCAGTGATCTGCTAGGCCACTCCCAGGAAATTCACTCCCATCAAGATTACCCTGGCAACTTGACTATAACCGAAAAGATGGATATACTTAGCGCATTCAATAACCACTTTGCTACTGCAGGCATGGCATTTGATAACTCCTGCAAACAAACTTTGCTCCCAGACTGCCAGCCAACTGCCTGAAACTCTGATAGCTCCGCCTTTCTCACTTCAACCTGCCACACTGAAAGAGGTAGAGGATCTCTTGCTTCAGTTGGATACTAGAAAAAGTGCTGGGCCGACTCCTTGACCCTTACTTCCCTAAAATTGCCTACCACGTACTAGCGATACCGATACCCACCTTTTTAACTTATCCCTGTCTCAGGGCACCTTACCACCTATATGGAAGACCGCACATGTCATACCACTGTTAAAATCAGGTGACCGTGGCGATCTCAATAACTACAGGCCAATTCCCTCCTTCCGGTCCTGTCCAAGCTGCTAGAAAATTGTAAATGCACAGCTGAGGACTCACCTTGAGTTTAGGGAACTGCTAAATCCTTATGCAGTCCGGATTCAGAGCTAAACATAGCACTATCTCAGCCCTCGCCAAAGTTACTAACGACTGGCAGCGAATCTTGAGAGCAAAAACTTTATTTGTGCTGTTTTCTTGATCTAAGCAAAGGCTGACACCGTCACCATAGTCTGCTCCTCTCCGCCCTTCAAACCATAGGTGTGGACCCCTCCTCTCTCGTTGGTTCACTGACTATCTTACAGGCGCCTTCAACAAGATTAAAGCCGAAGGAGGCCTGTCCCCTTAAAAACTCTGCAAGAGGGTACCCCAAGGTTCTATATTAGGGCCCTTACTTTTGCAGTCTACATTAATAACATTGACTACTGTATAAAAGAAGCCAACATCCATCTGTTTGCAGATGATACAGTTCTCTACATGAGTTGCACAACACCTGAAGTTGCCTGCAATGACCTACAGTCAGAATTCAACCTTTGCAAAGCCAACTCCTCCAAAAAAAGCTACTCCTTAATGCCCAAAAACTAAAGTGATGGTCTCTCTCCTTTTATTCATTATAGCTAACCCTGTGTCCAGTGGGACAGTTCCCCAAATTACCACAGTTCTAGGTGAAAACTAGAATTTGTTACAAAATTCAAGTATCTGGGAGTTTGATAGACCAAAGACTCTCCTTCATTGAACATATCGAGACTTGCTAAAACGACTTGAGCAAAGGCTTGGACTGTTTTTTAGAATCAGCCAATTCTCACCAGAGATGCCAAGAACAACTGGTCCAATCCATTTTCCTATCATTGGTTGATTACGCTGACTTCCTCTACAGCCAATGCCCCAACTCTTAAATGGCTAAACTGGACACACACTACCATCGTGCACTGAGGTTTATAACGGGACTCCCTCACCACATCACTGCACCCTATATGCGGCAGTGGGATGGACATCACTAAAGTTCAGGCGCCACAGAACGCCGCTCTCTGGACCTATAGAGCCATCTCTAATAAGCTGCCTTACTATATCTCCTGCTGTCTTCCCTGAGTATAATTGGGAAATCGTTAAGAAGTTACTCAGCTGTTACACTTAAAGTACCCAAAGCAAAATCCCGCTTGGCAGGGCAGCCATAAGCTTGTATACCTACCTTATGGAACGATCTACAAAACCCCTCAAATTAAGCACTCTAATCGGTATAAATGCTTTCAAGATGCTTTATTTCCGTTACAATCAGAGAAGTATGTAACTGCTTCACCCACTAGACCCAGTACTGGTGTATAGCCACCTAGACCCAGTTTTAAGTACTGACCCCCAGCTTGCTCCTCACCAGCCTAATTGTTCTCTCTCTTATCCCCTGTCTTATCAACACTAGGCCCATCCATCCCTTATTCTTCCTTTCCCAACCTCGGATAGGAGCTCACTACCCTGGGTTGTGACATCCTACCATGCCCCGTGACTATAGCATTCAATCTTGGGGCTCACACATACTCCTTTTCTCCATCCACCTTCTCTACATCCAGCTTTACCAACTCCTTTCTGTGCACCGTGCCTCCTAGCCTTTCTCCCCCTACTTCCTCCCTCTCTTCCCCTACCTTCACCTCTACCTGGTGTATATTTTAATTTTATTTTTTCTTCCGTTACTTCCTCCTGCAACCTTAGATAACCTGCTTTATCTTCCTATAGACACTTCTATGTATGTAAATACCGTGTAATCTGTATATCTGTATAATTCTATGTACATATGATCTTCTTTTCTTCCTCTCTGTAAAGAGTATTATCTGTATTGCCTTGTAAATACCTGTGTTGACCTGTATATACAGTTGTTCATGCTCCACCCAGGTCCATCTTGCAAATGAGCTTCTGCTCAACGATGAACGCCTGGTTAAATAAATAAATAAAGACTTGAAATCAGGAGGGGAACAAGGGGTTCTTTAGATACATTGGGTGAAAAAAGGAAGGTGAAGGGGCAGATTAGCAGGATTAGAACAGGGAGGGATGGGCACAGGACCTGGGGAGCAGGCCGAGGTACTAAATGCGTACTTTGCCTCCGTTTTTACCAGGGGCGAATGGGGATGCATCATTCATGAGGAGGAGGTGGTGAAACTGAGGTAGGTGGGTCCCTTACCCGATCGGGAGCCCTGGTGGGTCGGGCGGGCGTCACAGTCAGGAGGGAAGGCAGAACAAGGGGCAAGAGGAAGGAAGTGGAGGTGGAAATCCTAGTAGAGAGAGAGTGAGGAAGCCGGCGGTTCCTTGGGACGGAGAAAGCACCAGGACGAATGAATTGCATCCCAGGAACTGGCGGAACTTTTCAACATCTCTCTGGTGACTGGGTGGGTGCCTCAGGACTGGAGGTGGCACATATCACGCCTATCCACAAGCGAGGATTGAGAAAGGAGGGTGGAAACTACAGGCCCATTAGCCTGTCACATCGGTGGTGGGCAAGGCGATGGAGAATATTATCAAGGAAAGGCTGGGGAGTACTGAGAAGTTAGTACCTGGACGATAGACAGCATGGCTTCGCCCCGGAAAATCTTGTCAGACAAACCTTGTAGACTTCTCTGATTGGGTGACAAGCGCCCAGGACCAGGGTAGGCGGTGAGCGTTCTCTTTGTTGACTTCAGCAAGGCATTTGACTCTGTTCCTCACAAGGGCCTGTTGGATAAGCTGGGGAAATGGGGGTTGGGAAATGGATTATCAGATGGATAGGAAATTGGCCCTTGGAGCATACCCAGAGGGGTGTGGTTAGGGGTTAGTCTCCTCTCAATGAGGGTCATCAGTGGGGTCCCTCAGGGATCTGTCCTAGGGCCCCTCCTGTTTAATGCCTATGTCTCTGACATAAGGAAGGATATCAGTGTGAAATGAGTCTCTTTGCAGATAGAAACATAGAAACATAGAATTTGACGGCAGATAAGGATCGTTTGGCCCACCCAGTCTGCCCATTTCCTATCTGCTGGATAAGCTGCAGATCCTAGTTAACCAGCAGCCTACTTCTTCCTACCCCCACCCTTAGAATTGCCTTATGACTGTCCCATGCTTGCTTGAATTCCACCACTGATTTTGACTCCACAACCTCCTCCGGAAGGCTGCTCCATGCATCCACAACCCTCTCTGTGAAAAATACTTCCTTAAATTACCTCTGAGCCGCCCCTCTGTCTTCAAATTGTGCCCTCTTGTTCTTGCACACCTCTTTTTGAAAGATGCTACCCTCTTGGACTTTGTTGATTCCCTTGAGGTACTTGAACGTGTCTATCATGTCCCCCTCTCCTCCTTTCCTCAAGGCTAACATATTAAACTCCTTTCGTCTCTCTTCATATGTCTTCTGGTGCAGACCCTGCACCATTTTAGTTGCTCCTCTGGACAGCTTCCATCCTGTCTGTGTCTTTGCGGAGATTGGGTCTCCAGAACTGCACACAGTACTCCAGATGGGGTCTCACCAGCTGTCTGTACAGAGGATAATAACTTCCTGTTTTCTACTGGTGATGCCTCTCCTATGCATCCCAGTATCCCCAACCCTCCTTGCTGCCCTCTCACATTGCTTGCCCACCTTTAGGTCATCTGATATGACTACCCCAGGTCCTTTCCATTTTATTGTTGTTAGTATCTCACCCCCATTGTGTACTCTTCCCTGGGTTTTTGTTTCCAGATGCATTACTGCACTTCTTAGCATTGAATCTAAGCTGCCATATATTTGACCATTCCTCTAACCTTGCCAAGTCCCTTCTCATCCTTTCCACCCCACCCTGTGCATCAACTCTGTTGCAGATCTTTGTGTCATCTGCAAGAGACATACTTTTCCTTCCAGTCCTTCTGCAATGTCTTTATAAAGACATTGAAGAGGACCGTCCTAATACTGAACCCTCATGGTACCCCACTAGTAACCTCCTTTCTTCTGAGTGGACTCCATTTACTATTACCTCTGTGTCCTATTTTCCAGCCAATTCTTTACCCAGGCTATCATCTTGGGACCCACCTCCCAGGCTGGCTAACTTGTATATTAATCTTTTGTGTGGGACTGTGTCAAATGCCTTGCTAAAGTCTAGGTAGGCCATGTCCACAGCCCTCCCTGATCTACTACTTTGGTCACCCAGTCAAAGAAATCTATCAGATCTGCCTGGCATGACCTTCCGCTGTGAATCCATGCTGCCTAGGGTCCTGCAGCCTCTGGCCTCTAGATACTGACAGTTCTTTCCTTCAGAAGTGATTCCATCATTTTCCCTATCACTGAGGTTAAACTAACAGGTCTGTAGTTTCCTGCTTCTGCCTTGCTCCCACTTTTGTGAAGGGAATCACATCTGCCTCCTCCAGTCCCTCGGGTACCACCCCATCCTCCCATGATTTGTTAAAAGGGTAGTCAGTGGTGTCACTAGTTCTACCTTAGTTTTTTAGAATTCTGGGATGAATCCATCAGGCCCCATTGCTTTGTTCACCTTCAGTTTTAAGAGTTCTTTCAGAACCCTTTCTTCTGTAAATGGGCTGGTATCAACGTCTGTATCCAGAGTGTTTCTACTGTTTGTTTTATGTACCTCCCTCTTCATTTGTAAATACTGAGCAAAAATATTTGTTTAGTGTATCTGCCTTTTCACAGTCTCCTCTGCCCACCCTCCGTCCCCTTTATTAAGCCTCACTATCCCTCCTTGGTCTTCCTTCGCTCCCCTGATGTACCTTGGGGAGGCAGTATGCGCCAGTGGTCTAAGGCTCTGAGCTGCAAATTTGGAGACATCCAGCAGACCAAACCTGGGTTTGAACTCACAGCCCACTTCATGCATCAGTGACCCTGAGCAAGTCACTTAACCTCCTTGTGCTCCCAGGTCGCCTCCTGTAAAAGCTTTCCAGCTTAGTGTGCTATACCTGGTTAAAACAACTAAAATACCTATAAAAGGTTTTATCCCCTTCTTAACTGAGTTGGCTATCTTTTCCTCGGTTTGGGCCTTTGCTGTTCTGACTGCCTTCCCAGCCTCCTTTTGCTTTAACTGATACAGTTCTCTGTCCTGCTCCTTCTGCGATTCCTTGTACTTCCTGAATGCTTTTTTCTCTTGAACCTTCACTGCCACTTCCTTTGAGAACCATAGTGGTTTCTTACATCGTTTTGTTTTGTTTATTTGCTTCACACAAAGGCTTGTTACCTCTGTGATGGCAGTTTTATTATTCCCCATTGTTCTTCCACCTCCTTCCTGCCCATTTGCTAGTGCATTCCTTAGGCACGCACCTTATTTTTGGCAAAGTCAGCCCTCCTAAAGTCCAGTACTTTTGTCTTTGTATGGCTTGACTCTATTGCTGTGTTTATTGTGAACCATACTGTTCGATGGTCGCTAGTTTCAGATGGCTACCCACTTCTACATCTGTGATCCTCTCCATCTCCATTTGAGAGAATCCAGTCTAATATTGCTCCCTCTCGAGTGGGCTCCAGTACTAGTTGTCTAAGGCATGCCCTGTGGGGCATCTAGAATAACTCCACTCTTCAAGTGGCAGCTGCAACTGCACTCCAGTTAACATCTGGCATATTCAGATCACCCATCAGCAATATCTTCCCTTTTCTGCCATTCTAAGTATACTTTCTATCATTTCCTTGTCCATTTCCTCCCCTGAGAAGGGTCTGTATACAACCCCTGTGCGGATTGTGGTGCCATTGCCTGTCTCCAAATTTACCCACAGTGCTTCTTCTCCTCCTGTTTACCCTTTTGTTCTGTTGCTTTTATTCCTTCCTTATGTAAAGAGCTACTCCTCCTCCTCTTTTACCCTCCCTGTCCCTCCTGTAGATAGTGTATCCTGGTATGTTTACGTCCCAGTCATGGTTTTGTGTGTACCATGTTTCTGTGACTGCCATGATATCCAGATGTTCCTCCTCCATCAAGGCCACTAATTCAGGAAGCTTGTTACCCAGACTACGGGCATTGGTACTCATTGCTCTCCATTTTTGATGGCTTTACCTTCTGTTGCAGCATCCCCACTGACCGTTCTACCTCGGTCTTTTTCTCATTAGTACCCTGTTTTGTATGACTCGAGCTGGGAGCATTGGTGGATGGGGAGAGGGAGGTGGCCCCGGGGGATCTAGATGCTCTGGAGAGGTGGTCAAGGAAGTGGATTCTGAGGTTCAATGCAGGGTTCTGCACCTGGGCATCAGAAACCTGGGCCAAGTGTAGACTCAGGGTGGGGTGGGGAATGCTACAGGTCTCTGGCTGAGAGGGACTTGGGGGTAGTGGTGGATGTCAAAATGAACAACTCTGAGACTTGTAGGAGGGCAGTGGCCAAAGCCAATAGGATGCTGGCATAGATCGCTGGGGGATTACCTACAGAAGGAGGAGTGATACTCCTTCTAACTGCTTGGTTAGGTCGCACCTTGAGTACTGTGTGCAGTTTTGGTGGCCACCCTTAAAGGGACATTGCACTCCTGGAAAGGGTCCAGAGGAGGGCAACCAAGATAATCTTTTTTTTTGGGGGGGGCTATGGGGAGAGGCTTGAGGAACTCAACATGTACATGTTGGAGGAGAGAAGGGACCGGGGGCACATGATAGAGGTCTTCAAGCACGTGAAGGGGATAAATAGGGTAGGCTCAGTAGGGGTGCTCCAAAGGAAGGAGGAGAGCAACTAGAGGGCACAGGTGGAAGCTAGGGGGAGACTCGGTGCTACTTCACTGAGAGGGTGGTGGAACCATGGAATGTGCTCCCCAATGGACTAATGGACGAGAGGCTGTGGAGAGGTTCAAGAGGGGTTGGGACAGGTATAGGGAAGGGTTGTGCTGGCAAAATCCAGTACAAGGGAATATCTTGGACTGGGAATGGAGAATCTCGAAGGGGTTGGGGGCAGGAGGTCAGCTCCCAGGTTGGGGTCTGACCAAACGAGCAAACCAACGAAAGACCATTAGGCCTACTCTGCTGGCATTTTAGTATGTTAGATAAGGCAGTGCTACCAAGTATTACATGCTAGTTGCTCCAAAATGGGCAGGTGGCCTTCATCTCCTAGATTTTACCCTTTATTACTGGGCTAGTTATGCCAGTAAGTACTTACGATGAATCTCACTGGATCCCCAGAAGATGACCATATCTACATCCCACTTTGGCTCAGAGCTGAAAAGCAGATGGCATCTGATGCTAAATTACTCCTAAGCTCTTCTGTACAAGAAGTGTCAAAACTTTAGTGAACAAACTTAAACACTCTTGCATTCATATCCCCACTTTTGTGATAAGCGATGGGATCTTTAATGTTCACCTGGCAACCACCAGAACAGGCAGGCAGATGTGAACTTGGTTTAACATTTCACCTGAAGAACGCCACACCCCAGCAGTACAGCATCCCTAATACTGCACTTGGCCAGTGTGTTTTTTTTATTGTACGGCGCCCAATCCCACTGTGGACTGGAGCCCACAACTCACTGGCCCTGAAGTATATGTGCTACCGACTGAGCTATGTTGACACTGAAGATAGTAACTAATTGACAAACCTTTCTTCTGTTTGTTGCACCTCACCCCTAAGCCCTGGAACTGTTTTCTGCTGTTGCTCAGTTTTATCACCTACTGTTACATTGTGATTTTGCGAGAGGAATTCATTGCATTAGAAACGCATGTCAGGCAAGATAACGTGAAACTTAACACGGCTACTTTGATTATTTTTTTAAGTCATTCGCTAAGCTTTTATTTAAGATAACATGGATGTAACATTGCATTTACTTAAGGAATGGAAATCAAACAAGAATGAAACTGGTTATTAAAAGCTCCAGAGTAATCATTACTTTTAAGTCGCTTTCTTGTGATATGATGGGCATCACCGGATAATAGATGACAGATACTAAGAACTCACATGGTGCCTTTTGCATAAATGCCTTTAATGTGTTCCAGTTAGTTTACTAACTCCTGGTGTCTGAGATAATGTTTATGGGCTGCATGCCCTGCAAGCATCTGACTTTGTTACAAGCTGCATTGTCACAGAATCCCCCCCACCCCAAGTTGATATTAAGGGGCTTCAGTAAGCCTGTATTTAAACAGTCACTGTTTGGTTAACATGTAGGCCCTGTCACACTGGTACTTTTGAAACAGTTTATGCAAACTAAAATACCTAACATGGGTGTCCTGTGGACTTAGTAGTAGGGCTGCCATTTGTGATGCTGGCACTCGGGTTCAGGAAATGAGCTTAGGTCATTGTGGGGGGATTGAGTGTTGTTGAGGACATTCTCCGGTGAGGGAGGGAGGTTCTCTGCTGGGCTGCAGTACTACCTCCAGGGTGGCCACAAGTGGTAGTGGGATTGGGGCAGGTAGGAGACCAGGAATGTCGCTGATGTCAGTATGCTGATACATTGCTTGCGTGCTCTTGACATGCTTGCTGGGAAAAAAACGGTGAAAATGGCCCCAGTTACTCACTGCACTGAGGGACCACTGTATATTCAGGCCTGGCTTTATCACCCTAGAACACCTTTTGAAGAGATTCAGAAAACTTAGGGCAAATTCTCCCATTACCACGCCCCATCTGGTGGAAAAGTCACAGTTCGATGGAGGAATGTACCCAGAGATAGGTGGGGCGGGATGTGCATTGTGGCCTCTGAAGGGAGATGGGCACAGGAGAACTGTAGAGGCATAAAAGGTAGTATAATTTTTTTTTTTTAAGGCACAAACATGCTTTGCATTCAGACAGAAAATGTTTGTAAAGTGTTTGAAAAACAATTTAAACCCTAAATGGGAGGTAGCCTCAATGTTTTAAACACTGATTTCACACTAAACCAGTTTCTGATGCATTCTGCATGCTACATGCTGTATTGTACTGCCATCAGTGTGCCTGTGCACACAGTGGATGATTAGACGATACCGGCAATACCGCTACACTCGAGCTGGAGCCTAGAATGAATACCATGCAAGTCTGGATAGAAACCTAGAATGTGTGTCAGAAAAGGACCAGTATGCCCATCTAGTTTACCCTATAAAACACACCTCCTCATCGGGAAATTGACCTCGGTCTCCTGCATGACAGGCGGAGTAGTCACCAGTATACTATAAGGATTAGATCAGCTGGATTCTGTAAAACCATGTCTTAACACTGTTTCAGGTTCTTGTGGAAGCACAAGCACGCTTTAGTTTTCATTTCACATAAAACCTTTTAGGCAAGTGCTTATTTTCAAAGGGTTCAGAGTCCGATACATAGACATTTAAGTACATAGAGTGATTGTAAAGTAACAACTTCGCAGTTTTAGGATTGGGTTGCAGGTTTTAACCAAAGAAGTGCAGTATACATAAAATACATTGTCAAGATTCGAATATGTTCATAAGAAGCATTTCTATACCAGCGGCAGTTGGCTTGTGATGGTTTTTAGACAGTGAGTTACTGTGTACAGGGCCTTAGTGAGCTATTGTTCTTCCTGCAGTTCCCTCATTCCCTGCCCTCGAAAAAAAAATCTGTTTTCGCAGGGTGTAGCGCTGATGTCAGCAATGGTTTAGTGCTGCAGCTGGGAAAGAAAATCACAAAGCTGTGCGTCATTACTGCTGTTTGGAAGTGAGGGTGGACAGCGTTCCTGCTGTAAACCTGATGAACCATAACCATCAACATGGTTTTGCAAACCCCACATTGTGCAACCTGTACCTTGCGTAGTGAATATCATAGTTACAGTGACAGGCTTGCTGTCCTGGATGGCTACCATCATGAACATTTCCCTCGTTTCATATGCTGTACTTGGATCGACGACGGAGTTCTCACGCTTATGCTCTTCACAAAATGCTTTTCCCCAACTCGATGTATTGTACCACAACCAACCCTACCTTCCACCCTAGTTCACTGCTGATCATTCTCACTATGATCCTACTAGTGTTAGTGCAGATGTGGTTTATAGTGTCGCCCCTAAGTCAACCCTGGTCCTCATGGACCCGCATTTATATTCTGTCTGCCTTCCTCCTCTCCTGGTACTCATCAAAGCTCTTTCTAGGCTGATCTCTCCTTTCCGTCCCCCAGAAGGTTGATGCCTCTCTGACTGTGCCTTCATCTCTTCAAATTCTGGTTACCACTCTTACTTTGTCTCCCCCACCCATTTTCTTCATTCAGCTGACTCCTGCTCATTTGTATTCTTCCCTAGGACCACGGCAGGTCAAGCAGATTACTCTACTCACCTCCGTCCTCTGAAATTCTACCTTCCCTTTATTCTTCCACTTCATCCCTTTCTGTCAGGCACCTTCTTTATGACCTCTCTGTGCATACCTGCTCCTGAACCTAGTGCTTGTCACCCTCCCTTTGGTCTCCTCTCCTAGTGGGCTTCCACTTCCTCACAATCTCCCCATTGTCATGTGTGCCCCCTGGGCGCGCCACAATATTGTGGTTCCCATGGCTGTCGGGCCTGCTTGTTAGGGTGGATTTGTATCTTTGCTGTGCATATTCTAGGTATTAACATACTAAAAGCCAGCAGAATAGGCCTAATGGTCTGTCGTGTCTGCTCGGTAGCCAGCCACCTGCGGTGCTCAGCCTTCCCACCCCCAGCCCCAGAGAGGGTGTTCTTTGGCTCAGTTTCCCCTTGTACCTGTCCCACCCCTTCTTGAAGTCCTCCACCAGCCTCCTGGGCAGTGCATTCCACAGCTCCACCACCCTCTCAGTGAAATAATGTCTCCCTACCCCCCTGTAAATTCTCCCTCCAGCTTCCTCTTATGCCCCTGGTTGTTCGCCCTCCTTCTTAGCCTGAACAGCTCCTTGGTTCCGCCTTGGTTATTCCTTTTACGCATTCTTGAAGACCCTCTATCATGTCTCCCCTGTCTCTCCTCTCCTCCTCCAGTGTGTATAGCCTAAGATCTTCTAGTCTCTCTCCTCGTAGGCCCCCCATGCCCTAAATCATCCTGGTCACTCTCATCTGGACCGTCTCCAGCAATGCTATGTCCTCCTTAAGATGAGGTCTCCAGAACTGTACACAGTACTCTAGTTGCAGCCTGACCAAGGCATTATATAGAGGAAGGATCACCTCCCTCCTCCTGGACGTAATTCCCTGGCTGTACAGCCCAGTATCCTGTTTGCTTTGGCTGCGTTCTTCTACAGTTCTCAGAGTTATTCATTTTGACGTCTACCACCACTCCTAGATCCCTCTCAGTGTGGCTTGCAGTGTGACCCCCCTCCCGGGGTGTATACATGGCCCGGGTTTCTGACCCCAGATGAAGTGCCTTACATTTTCCAGCATTCAACTTCAATCCCCACCTCCTTGACCACCCTCCAGGGTATCCAGGTCCCCTGGACTGTCTCTCTCTCTCGCTTCTTCCCTATCCATCAGTGCTCCCAGTTTGGAGTCATCCACAGTGACTCTGCCTACTGCTAACCTTCCTCCCTATATCCGAGGCATAGGAATTGAACAGGATAGGCCCCAGTACTGAACCTAGGGGACCACACTGATTACCTTCCTGGGAAGGAGCTATCCCACCACCATTACCCTCTGTATTCGCCCAGCCAATTTTCCCCCACTTGAGCACCTGTCCTCCCACCCCAGTCTCCCCAGCTTTGCTATCAGCCCATTATGGGCTACTGAATCAAACGCCTTGCTGAAATCCAGGTAAAGGACGCCCACCCACCTATGTCTGTCCAGGGCCCCGTCACCCAGTCATAAAACTCTACGAGGTTGGTCTGACACCATCTCCCGGAAGAAGCCATACTGTGTATCATTTTGGTGGCCTAACCTTTCCAGCTGCCTCCCAAGCCTCTCCTTGATAAAGCCCTCCATTACTATTACTTTGTATTGTATTATTATTTGCTGTTACTTTCTTTAATTAGGATAGGCCAGCTGAGGTGCAGCATCTCGCTTTTGTGTGTGTGTCCTGCATTTACTCATTTTACAATTTATTTACTCAGGATAGGCCAGCTGATGTGCAATATCTTGTTTTCAGTAGGGTCCTGCTTTTATTCTTTTTTGCAATGATTTACTCTGGATAACTTAGTTAAGATGCAGTATTTGGTTTACAGTGGGGTTCTACTTTTATCCATTTTACAGTTTACACAGGATAATTCAGCTGAGATGTAGTATCTTGTTTCCATTAGTGTCCTGCTTTTAACCGTTTTACAGTTTACTCAGGATAGACCAGCTGAGATTTAGTAGTGTTTTGTTTCCAGTAGGGTCATGCTTTTACCCAGTTTTACAATTTAGCCGGGATAGCCCAGCTGAAATGTAGCATCTTGTTTCTAGCAGGGCATTGTTTTTCTCTTTCCAGTGTATATAGCCAGGATAGCCTGAGATGCAACATCTCGTTTCAGTGGGGTCCTTACTTTTGCCTTTTTTTTTTTTATAACATGGACTGAAGCACTGAGACATATGGAATTGTTCAGGGACACAGCATGTAAGTGGCTGAGGTGGGAATTGAATGAGGGTCATTTTGTTCCCAAACCTGTGATCTAGCCACTGTACCTTGCTGCTTGTGTGTGTGTAGCAAGCTTCCAAAGATTTTAATTCTGCACAGTGAGAATTTACACAGCATTACCCAAAAACAAAGATTTAGAATTTATGACTTAAGTCCTTGGTGGGTGGGTCAAGGAAACTAAGCCTCATGGGATTTCAGCCACATACCCTCTGCTACTTCTAAAATGCTTTTGAACTTTAGAGAACGAGCTGTTCCTATGTGCACAGTGAGTATAATGTAGACTGTAAATTGCTTAGTTGAAAATGATATGCTCTGCCTTTTTTCTTCTGTCTTAAAGCATCTGAGAAAATTTCGCTTTCATTTAGAATAGCTGTAATAAAGTAGACAGGGCGTGGACCTAGTGTCCCTTGGACCTATATTATTTTTCAGTGCATTTCGCATGCCCTGTAAGAGGTGGGTGTGTGTGTGTGTGTGTGTGTGTGTGTGTGTGTGTGTGTGTATGTATACGTGCATGTGTGGGTCTGTGTATGTCTGTGAGTCTCTGTGTGTTTTTCTGCTTGTCGGAGTATGTGTGTTTCTGCTCATCTGTCCCGTAACCTCTGTGGTAGGTAGACGGTGACGGGGTAACGGAAGTGCAGAGGGACTTGCAAAAACTAGAGGAGTGGTCCAGGGTTGGGCAGCTAAAATTCAACATCACAAAGTGCAGGGTGATAGCACATCAGGAACAAGAACCCCAGAATGTAGGATTCGATGGGAGGGGTTAAGTGGGACAAGCGCTTCTGAGGAAAGGGTGGGCGGTCATCATAAGTGACCCTTTAAAGGAGTACTACAGTCAGAATTTGGAAAAACGTATGTTATGCAGAGTGTTTTGATTTGTGTGTAGTTGTGGTGTGTCCTTCCCTTTGTTTGCTATTAAGAGTTTTTTTCTAAATTTGCCTCATAGTTTTATGGCTTCTGGGGATCTCCATGTTACGCAAGAAATAAGCGCCTCAAAAGAGCTCAGAACTCATCTTGATGGGTGACTTAACAGTAGCTGACTTTGTAAAGAGGCGACACCCGCCAGAGACCTAATCACCTCCCACAATCTCATTCAACTCGAACTCACCCCATCAGGCATAACTACAAGACTGGTACCAGCACCCTAATAGACTGGGTCCTGGTCAGCACACTGTCTCGATTCTCTGAACTCAGAGTTCTCCCGACGTGCTGAGTGACCACTCTCTGATCTTCTTTCTTTGGACCACTAAAATTGCCAAAAGCCCACCACGTCTCATCGAGAGCAGCATCCTGTGAAAAGGCAAACCTGGTTCCCTCAAATCAGCTCTGTTTGCCTACCAGCTGGTCCCCCATACACAAGGCACCTCGTTGGACCAGGCACTCAGCTTTTCACGGAGGATTCAACTCCATCTGTGATATCTATGCTCAAGCACTAAGCGGAAAATTAGGGAGGCGGAGCGGCCGGGCTGGATGGTAAGCTCCTCTCTCCTAAAAGAAAGGACTGCCTCTGGGCAAAAGCCTTAAATTCAGGTTGTAAGCATGACCTACAACGTTACAAAACTGCTAGAAATCAGTGCACTAAACTTATCTGGCTCGCAAGGCCAATTTCCTTAAGATCCAGCTCAACAACGCTTGGGAGATGGAAAGAGGTTTTGGGACAACCTCAAGAACACCCTTGGCAAAGACCAGAAGGTTAGTCCTACAATGCTCAGTATCAGTAACGCACCCTCCACAGATCCACTAGCCATTGCTGATGCCTTTAACCAGGCCTTTACTGACCTGTCCCTAGTACTGCTCCCAGACTACGTTCTGCCGGTGGAGGACCAAGGTTGCGCCTAACCTAACCACTACTAACCACCCAGCTTTCTGCTTTAAGAAGGTGATGGCAAAGGAGGCCCAAACAGTGGTCAGGAAAGTCCTAGGAAAACTTGGTTAGGAGTGATGGGCTAGACATGAAGTTACTATCTCTGACCCTTGATGTTCTGATCAAACCCATTACAATGCTATTTAATAAATCCTTGGCCCTAGCTCAATTCCGGAAGTATGGAAGCAAGCACTGGTAACTAACTACAGGCCAATATCTATCCTCTCCCCACTATCCAAAGCTCTGGAAAAAATCGTGGCAAACCAACTCACAGAATACCTCAACAAGTACAATCTGCTCTGCCCAAACCAATGTGGTTTCTGGCAAAAACAGTACCACCACTGAACTGCTGGCATACTCTGACTATGCGCACAAGGCGCTGGATGAAGGTAAATTGGTGGAGTCCATCTTCATTGACCTCACTAAAGCCTTCGACACAGTCAACCACCCTGTACTTGTACTCCAGCTCCAAAACTGGGAGTGGCTCCAAACGCCTAAATTGGTTCAGTGATTACATATCACAAAGGAATCGAAGGAGTCAAAATAGGGCAGACATTATCCAGCTCCAGAGATGTACTCCTAGGAGTTCCTCAAGGATCAATCCTAGGTCCCTTGCTTTTCAGCCTATTTGTTAATGAATTACCAGCAGCCTGTGACACCAAACTCTTCCTGTATGTGGACGATGCTGTGCTGCTGAGTAGCAGCACCTCCCAGGCTGCCCTACAACCAGAATTACAGACCTCTTTAACAAACTTGAGGACTGGTTCTGTAAGCAAAAGCTGCTACTGAACTACAAGAAAATCAAGGCTATGCTTCATTCCAGCCCCTACAATAAACGCAGGCTCACTCCCCGAAATCACCAATAACGCTGGTGAGCAGATTGAGCAGGTACAATCATTTAAGTACCATGTGGTCACCATTGATGACTCTGTCTCACTTATACAAACCATATTGACTCCTTGTCAGATCAGTAAATACAAAGATCGGGTCCCTATAGACATAAGAAATCCTCACCCGAAGCACTCTGAATCTCAGTCTCCAGCTCCATACTCCCACGATAGACTACGGGCTAGTGGTCTATGGAGCTGCCACTGATACTGCACTCAACAGGGTCCAAATTGCATTAAGTAAGGCATGCCGCCTGACCCTGTGCACAGACCAATACACTCTTACTTGCACCCTATATGAGTGTACAAACTGGCTTAACCTAAGAGACAGGATCAAATACCAGACCTGTCTCCTGGGTAAGAAGGCACTCCTCGGAAAAACCCCACCCTGCATAGGAAACCTGCTCAAGGCCTCTCTCTCATCCCACATCACCAGAGGGAGGAAGAATGGAGCACTGTCCATCCCATTCCGTGAACCTCACTTGGGCAGCGCACTTTCTACTACTGAACCCCCTCTGGCTAAATGAACTCCGTTGAAACTACAAACACACAGTCTGTCACAGTTCAAAACAGGCCTCAAACAGCACCTAAAGTCTAGCTCACAATGCACCTGTTTCTCAGGCCATACTTGAAAGACTAACCTACACCACCGGTAATACCCACACGGATACCTAGAAAACCTGCCTCATCCCAGCCTAGCCAGGAGCACTAGTAAGCTATTAATCCTCTTTACCACTCTGTGTACTGCCTCCCCAACCTCCCCACCCACTTTCTCAACCATAGTCTATCAATGGATTTTGGTGGTCTCCAGGGCTGAGCTACCCAGAGTATCATCCTAGACATAGCCTGAATCCTCTTACAATTGCTTTGTTTTCCACTGATTGTCTATAATTCTCATGTACTGCTCTTTAATTGCCTAATGTGCTGAACCCTGAAACTACTGTATATGTGCTGAACCCTGTAATTACTGTATTTGTGTCTTGTATTATTTGTCCACCCTGACGTGGAACCTTTGTAAAAGAGCTCACACTCAAAGGTCTTCCGATATTACAAATAAACAAACAAATATTAGCAGGGTTTATTGATCATTTTCCTACAGTGCCTCCTGTCCACGTGACAGTGATGTGTCTGGGACCACTAATTCAGGAAGTGGAAAGTACTGCAGCAATAATATGCAGATAGAAGCTAATGTTTTGGCCTCAACTAAATAACTCTTATCTAAGTGTTTTGTTTTCTGTTGTGTGTCCAGGTCTAGCCAGCAGGAGTAAATGTTTTGCTTTCAAAGCTTTTCATTTCATCAAACTTCACACAGCCAGAAAAGCACACAAATCACCCAGGTCATCAATGCTAGTGAAGACTGTAGCGGTTTTCTTGCAGAATAACCAACTCACTTAGCCCTCAGGTGTTTGCTAAACAGTAAATGTAACCTTCACTGCTCACAGGATAAGGAAAGTTACCATAAAACTAGTAGGCAGATTAAGGCCTTGTTCAGACTACAGGGCTTAAAATGGTTTAAGGACCTTGCACCATTTTAAGTCCCTGTAGCTCGTTCACGCCTGCACTTAGCATGGTATTTAGTCCATTTTTAAAACCGTGCTTAAACACTGTTTTCAAATGTAACAGGACTTCGCTTGTTTTTACCTGTAGTGTGGATGGTCAGGCATGGTTCTTCATGCAGCACGATGTCAGCGCATGGAAATCAGTTTAGTTTAACCCAGTTTAACTCGGTCTGAGGCAGCAGTGTTGTAAACTGTTTAAAATGGTTTACAACATGCTTAAGTGTAGTGCGGATCGCTATACCACAGCAAGTCTTAATCCGCTTTTAAAAACATTTTGGATTACCATGCTGTAGTCTGAACAGGGCCTTAGAAAATACTCCTAATAGCAAACAAAGGGAAGGGCACACCAGGACTACACACACAAATCAAAAACACTCTGGACAGCGTACATTTTGCAGATTTTGGCTGTAGTACTCTTTTAACAATCTAGCCAATGTAACAAGGCCTACAATAAGGCAAATAGGATGCTGGGGTTTTGACAGCAAGAGGAAAGAGGTATCACAGGTTCCTGTAGATCACTGGTGAGATCAAACCTAGAGTACTGTACCCAGTTCTGGGCTTCTTATCTAAGGAGAGACGAGGACTGGCTGGAGATGGTGCTGCGTGAGGGTAACCAAATGGTTCAGGGCCAGCAGGGCAGATCCTGTGAGAATTGGCTGTAGGGCACTAACCCTGTACTAACTTGCTCGAGGCCAGATGAGAGAGGTGATATGGTAGAGACCTTCAAGTTCCTGAAAGGAATGAACAAGATGAACCGTGAGGAACTATTCAACATGAGTAGTGAATCTAGACACAAAGTCACGAGTGGAAGCTGGTGGTAGGGAGGTTCACAAGGACATGAGAAGTTTTATTTCTCCCTAAGCTGGTCTCCGGCCTCCTGATGCTGATCCACAGGCAGGAATCAGATCTCTGCAGCAGTGGACATCCAGCCCTACACTTCCTGTCTCTCTCAGTTTACTTCCTGTCTGCCATGAGGCAGGTTCTGCAGGGCTCTGCCACTGTGGCAGAGCTGAAGACATCAAACTGTAAGTGCAGTAATTTTTCTCAATAGAAGAGGATTTTGCAAGGAGAAACTTCATAGAAGCAGGAGCTCCAGCATTGCCTCACAATTATCTAGGGGCCCCAGTCTCAGCCATGCTTGCTGCACAAACTGGACCTCTTCTCGCCGTTTTTCCCACACTTGGAGGCACGCCTCCCCACCCAAAGCAGTCATTTTTCGGGCAGGCCTCACGCTACCAGGGAGAAGTCAGCTAGAACACCCGGGGCAGCAGGAGCTTTACAGAGGGAGGCCACTAGAACAACCGCTGCAGGAGTTTCAGGCGCAGTTGTTGTTCGTCTTCTAGGTGGCCGCTGCCCAGGCCGTGGGTACTGCGCTGTCTCCAACGAGCCCCCTGACCTGCAGGCTTGTTGACTCAGGGAAGCCACCATAATGCTACGGGCAGTAGGAGCTTCATTTTCAGCTCGACATGAGCTGCACTGCAGCGACCTGGTCCTGGCGCTTCTTTTCAGCTGGAGGACACCAACAGGAGCGGTGGCGCTTCATTTTGGCTTAGGAGGAGCCATGATACAGGTGGCGCTCATTTTGGCTCAGGATGAGCTGCACCACAGCCCTCAAGCACAAGCAGAAGCGGGCAAGCTGAAGCATTTTTCCCAGACAACGGCTCTTTTTTCGGCTCAGGAAGAGCCACGCTACAGCTACTCATCGCTGGGAGTGCCCACACTTGCAGGGGGCTGCTGGCTAGAGCACAAGCAGAGGGTTTTCCGTGAGACTGCTCCAGAAGCTGGTGGTAGGGAGGTTCACAAGGGACATGAAAGTTTTATTTTACAGAGAGAATAGTTGAGCCATGGAACAGTCTGTACTGGCAGAGGTGGTGGGCACCAGAACTGCTAATGGTTTCAAACATGGTTGGATAGAGTTCTGAGGCTTAGTAATTACTTGGGGGACCCCATTTGGGAATTATAGGGTATAACAAGCAGACTAGATGAAAATTGGTATTTTCTGCTGTTACTGTCTGTGTTTCTGTTTGTATCCCTGTGTCGATTTTATGGCCTGGAAAGGACCTCGCTAAGGATTCCAGACCCACATGATCTGTGGGACACGTAATCAAACCTGCAAGCTTTTCTGAGGGTTTGGTGAGTCCTATGGTGAGCTGAGTCCCTGTGTACACATCCTGTCTTGTTAATCAACAGCGACATTTGGGAACAGAGCACTGTATAAGGGCAGTTTGATCCTTGATAAGTGCTGCTTCACTCAAAGCTCCTTCAGTGAAACTGTTGTAAAGTAAATAAGGAAAGTAAATCTTAGACTAACTGAAGATTGATATCTTTTATTCTGTTTTTCTTAAAACAAAATCTTTTATTCCTAAAGCAACAGAGTTTCTTGTTTAACATCCATTTTGTTTAGCATACCATATATAGTCCCTATAAGTCAACCTCACTTGTAGATTCGACCCTCCTTTTTCTAGTCAGTTTTAGCAAAATTGTAGACATTGTTTTGCTGCAGATTGGATGGAAAACTGTTTGTGGTCGAACTGGACACAAAGTTAGTTATACAGTTGCAAAAAAAAAAAAAAAGACAGATCAACTGCAGGTAAGCACCCCCCACCCGAGGTCCTGTGTTTAGCACCAAAAACTAAATCTGTACACAGTTATACAATGGCAACAAAGAATCCTGGCTTTTGATTGGTCAGTTGGCTGTCACAGCAGGGATGTTATCCTGGCATAACCTTCCTGCTGATTGTTTATTGGATTGGAGGATGATTTAGTCCTTCTCTTAATAAACACAAATATTTTACACAATAACAAAAACATTCTTTAAAATTATTTTTTAACTATAAAACAATAAGCCAATGTATAATCGAATAATGCCTGACAGGGTGGGTGTTGTGCTGGGATAAATCCCTTCTCAGGTGTTGGAGCGCCTCAGACGGTGGCCTTTGGGACCCAACCACCGAGGTGGGATATTATCCGCATAACACCCAATCCTGTCAGGCATTATTCCCTTAGTATATACAGTAATTCACTTCACGCCTGATGGCACTCACTTTTACAAGAGAAACTGACCTTCCCCAAATGAATTAATGTAGGTTTATTTTAATTTCCTATTGTAAACAAAGGAGTTTCTCTTTTTCACTGCTGTTACTGGTCACGTTTGAGTGGTTGTTATATTTTTCTCATATCATGAGGCTGGCAGTATAAGCGTGGAGGTTAGAGCAACGAGCTGTGAACAAACTTGGTACTTCCAGCAGAGCTGAGTTCCATTCCTGCAACTTCCACTTGCATCTGTCGACCCTGAGCAAGTCACTTTTAACTTTCCCAGTGCTCCTGGGTCATCCCTGTAAACAGGCTTTGTGCCTAGTGGGCCTTACTCGGTTACCAAGAACAAAAACAAATCTTTCTCTCTAGATTTATAAAATGGCTGAGACAAATCAGTAAAAATGCCGTCTCCTGGTTAAATGAAACACACCACATGGCTGTGCATTATCCCACAACCATAGCACACCTGCATGTCTTTCTATTTTACGCACATGCATCCGTGACATCACCCACACCAATTTTGACCGTTTTAAAGAATAAATTATAAAGAAAAAAAGCTTTGCAAACCTGTACTTTGGACAGTTCAGATATGGCTAGCTGCCACCTGAAATACATAAGGGATATGCGGTGGGGGCTGTCATATAAATGAGTTCTCAAGTTCCAGTACCTCCGGTAACCTCACGTGTGGCAGAGCGTGGCAGAGCCACAAGTAGTTTACCAGGGTCACTAGGAACTCATGAAAATAAATCGTTTACCATCACAAATTAGATTTATGCAATTGGGATGAGCTGTGCAGTGTACCCTATTTTTTTCATTAAACAGTGTTTGTTTTTACATTGTGTATGTTTGTGTGTATGTTTTCCTCGTGTTGCTGTGCCTGCTCTGCCGGTTGCTAGGGTGTTGCTATGGGCACTTGGATGTTCTGATGGCTGTGACTCTCCTATCATGCAGTACTCTTGGTGGAGCGAGCGGTCTGCTGAGATTTGAAGGAAAGCGTGGCGGAATATTTAGGCAGGTGAAGTGGGAGGAGGGAGTTGGCCATGGAGAAAAGTATCTTCTTGTGGCGTCTTGTGAAAGTGGCATTTTTTTTTTTAATTTGCAGTTTATGGCTCCTCCATAGAGCAGACAGGTGGCTCCAGCCCTCTCACATCCCCGCTCCCGCCCCCGTGATTCCCCTGCGGTTGCCCCACGGTCAGGCGAGGGCGCCATCCTCCCAAGCACACATCCAGAAGTCAGGGCGGCATTGCGAAGGGACACACTGGGCCATCATGGGTCTTGTCGGCTCCTGGCTATTTTCTCCAGTTTTCACCCAGAGTCCACATACGTGCAGTGGACAGAGCAACTGTCTCCGTCTTCACGGAGGCAGTCTAGCGCCTCTGAATGTGGGCCCACCCATGCTTGGCTGTGTACCTATGCTGACACGCAGCCACTGCTGGGTGTCGGTCTGCAGTGCACAGTAGTAGTCTCCCCCCCACGAGGAAGGAAAGCTGTTCACGGACGCTAAATCCTTCCTCACCCCGTTGATCCTCGAGCAACCAGATTTCCACACCACCAGACTGACGAAAGCAGCAGATTTTGACTGGTGTAGCTACTTTGGGGAGTTTAAGTTGCGGCTTGAGTATGACTCTGCTGAGCAGTTGTCGGCGTGGTCAGGTGAGGAAACTTGAGTGAAGATCTGCGGTTCAGAAGGAGCACTGAGAACTTGGGGACAGTGGAGATCGGAGAAGAAAAAACAAGTGAAAAGGTGGAACTGTGGGGGGTTCGTCTGATGATGAACTTGGTAGGTGTATAAATGGGTGCTGAGGTAGTAACTATATGTATAAATCGGTGGTCGCACTTAAATGTATATATAAATCAGATTTATATGTACAGTTGCTCTAATAAATGCATTTACAGAGTGGGTTTATCTCCACTCCTGTTGCATAAATATTATATCTGTCTGTCGTAAATGTTTTTATTAAGAAATAAGAGTTGCACATCCATATCAACACATACATTGACAGAGGTATTAGAAGTGAGTACAGAAAGCAGTAAAATGTGGCACATAGCAAGTATAAGAAAATAATCCAGGCTCCCCTGGCACTTCTTTGGGACAGGTTACCCTGTTTTGCATTTATAATACCATCTAGGTACCATTGCTTGCTTATAAAGGAGATGTAGATATACAGGAGGGGACAATCTGTTCACCTACTCCTTATCCTTTTTCCTGAACAGTCACCCTACAGACATGTCCTTTTTGATCTCTGGGCCCATCCGTCGACCAACCATTAAAACAGTTGTTCATGGGACAGAAGTCAGGTTGTGCTGCAGTATAGCACCCAGAAGTTGTATCAAGATGTGAAGGTTTCAGTTGTTTCATTGAGGACAAAGGTGATTCTTTCCATGTGCTGTATGGAATTTACCATATCTCTCCATTGACCTAAATCTGGTCCCTGATCTGTCAGTCACTTACGAGCCATATGTTTTTAGGCAGCCAAAGAAAAAAAATACCAAAGAGGATGGTGTGCTGTCACGCTGTGATATATGCATGCCATGGGTGGTTGAACGTACTCAGCCTGCTTGTTCTGGGGTTTGCTCCTTGTTTTGTTTTTTGTTTGTTTTGTGTGTTTTATTTTATAGTGCTTTTTTCCCTTTCTGGTCAGCATGGGCAGGCTCTCGACCCTGTCCCTGCCTCTTCTAGATCAGCACTCTGTTTCTCCCATATCTTGTGTCCAGGATCCCGGGAGGGGAAGGCCGTCCTCCCACCCAGAGAACCGCATCTAGATTGGGCTGGAGACCAGTGAGGCCCAGGAACCCCATAGATTGCAACCCCGCCTCCCCTGTGGCAGGGCTGGGAAGGGAAGGCCGTCCTCCCCACCCAGAGAACCACATCTGGACTGGGCTAGAGACCAAGTGATGGCTCGGGATGGAGGTAGGCTGGCAGAGCTTCACGAAGCCCGTACCAGCCCTTTTCTGTTGTCTTGGTCCCTCGAAATTGCACAGTGTGCAGTGGCGTAGCGACGAGCTCCACCTCCGTGGAGACATTCTTAAACGCCCATTATTGGTTGGTATTGTGTGTGCCCAAGCTGTACTACCATCCAGACACCTCCAGGTGGCAGGCAAACAGTGGGTCACAGTACCCCTGCCTGACCCCTAAAGCGACACATCTGTTCCCGAACTTGGTTGCGGTGTAGTAGGAGGTGGCGCCAGTGCCTCAGCCCTCCACGCCACTGGGTCAGCCTGGGTTTGCTCCATCTTTGATCCGCACTGTCACCTGTCATGCACTGACTTTCCGCTCATGCATATGAAGGCACACAAGCCCAGATCGGCATCCGATGGCAGGCCTTCCTTGAGTGGACACTACCGCTCTGCTGCCACCTGAATTCTGCCAGCCAGCAGACATATAGTGTTGCAGCTTGTCCCTGTTCCCTGAGAGGACCGAGCATCCCAAGCACTGCTCACCTCTTTCTCACCTGGCGGACCTCATGCAGCTGAGTCCGGCTCCAAACCAGTTTGTCGGCATACCAGGTGCTAGCGCTACTGCTGTGTTGCCCTTTTATGTACTTTTGAGTGATACCAATTGTAACCAAGAAGCCGAACAAAGGGAATTTGGGGTCAGTGATCTTTTTTAATTATGGTTTTTATTGATTTTGTTATGGTGCACAAGTATTTGCCTTTGTATGGTATATCAAGCAGAGAACAAAAGTGACTTGAATGTCATCAAATCAGTTAAGTGGTAGTACTTTCTCAGAGGTTTTGGGTTTGTTCACCACTGCTTTTCTTTTCTCAAGAGGACCAAACATTGCATTTACAGATAAATAAAATCAAAGCGAACAGAAACCAAGGCCTAGTGGATAAACTATTTCCTTGTTGAATTAGTCATAGTATCTTGCAAAAGCTATAGATAATACTAAAGTTGATATATAATGGGCCAACGGACCAGTCGTTGATGACCCCCATCTCCTCCATCTAAGGTATCAAATCTGACCTTCTAGGACTAATATAAAGGAACCAGATTGTCCAACGGTTCATAAGGTTCTGTAACCTTTCCTGTAATTTAGCGGTCATTGTTTCCATTGTATACATGTCATAGTATCCTCCCAGCTATGTTTTGTGGGAGGCAGTAGGAGTCCGTGAGCTTGTTTTCCTGTTGCATACTAATTTCAGCAGCATATTAGCTTTTTAATAGGGAAACTGGATAACTGTTACCTAGGCCACATTTTTTCTGTCTTTGTTACTCCTGATATGGTGATCCTCTGTTTATAACAATTGCTTCCACAGTAACCACGTTTTTTCTTTCATTTCATCCTCCTCCTCCTCACAGACAAGCACACTTTGGCCCCATAGCTCCCCTAACCCCATCATCCACTGTCCCTGGAACTTTCCTGAGGGGCCTCTGTTCCTCCACAGATTACTTCCTGTGGCGGGGTACTTGGGGGTCCCCTTGCTCAGTAGGTCTTGTAGGTTCTACGAGGCACCACGGAGCATCATACTGTCAGTGGTGTTTTCTGCTGTTTGGGATCCCAGCCTATGGATACTACATGGAGGTGGTGGTCTGGGGTTCACATGTCCACCGTCAGGAGGTCCCCTACCCACAACTACTGCCCTGAGCTGCTCTGCCACCTGTGTTCTTCTAGGGCGGTGATGCTGACACAGCAGTCTTCTTACCCTCCCAGAAGAGGAGGGGTGTAAGCCAGGACTATCAATCCCCCATAAACCCCTCAAGCAGCGCAGGCTCTTTCCTACCTGGGTCACCAGCATGGAGGCAGGTGAGGCATAAATGCCTCTGCCCTCCATGCCACTGAGCTGGCCTTACAGTAACCAGTTGTGATGTCACAAGCAGAGATCTGTATTACTGATGTAGGCAGCAGGTTAGATGAAATCCTGAGGTTAATGATCTTGTCATGCAATATGTGTATAGTTATAAAAAAAAAAAAAAAAAGAGAAGTCAAGTATAGAATGTATCTTAGGATAAGCTGCAGAGTGCCTGAAAATAGTTTTTCAAAGCTTCCCCATGACAACAGGGGTAGTGAATGACTTTAGCTATGGTTTCCACTTCAATATCAGGTGGCAGGCACGAGGCCCTTGGGTGGTGAAATGGTTTTACAACTGCAGCAGTTTTGTTTAGACCTCACAGCTTGAATAACTTGGATTAGGTGTGGGTGTTTTCTGGTGTGTGTTGGAGGTGAGAGACGGACAGCTGGATTAAGTCATTCAAATGTGCTAGCAAGGTTCCCCATGAATGTGTATTTGTCATTCAGAGAGTAGTGAGGACTGATATGCTGGCGAGAGGAATCCTGGGGAGAATTGATGACAGGATGACGGCTGTCACTCAATGCCAGTGTCTGCCTCTCAAATAGATATGGTCTCTCTTTCTGTGTTGTGTGGGGAACCATGGGGGACTGTGATGGGAAGTCATTCTTAGGAAATTCGGTGCTTGACCTGGCAAGCGGAGGTTGTGGTCATCTCCTGGGCACAGAAAGAGTAACCAAAAAGGGTAACTTGGACTCTCGCTTAGTGAAGCAGGAGAATGTTTTTGTCTCCATAACCTAGCAGTTCGCAGTGCTGTAAGTGGAACCTGTGCAAAGGGACTAAAAACCCTATAGTAGGGGCCACGTTACTGGTGAGCATGTGAAAGTGATGAAATATCAATTAGAGCGATATGAAGGTGTCTGAGCGATTGCGATCAGGAAGTTTGACAGTAATGCACAAAAAGCAAACGTAAAAAGGCTTCAACAGGTCAGTGTCTTGAAATATAAACTTGTAAAACCATAGTTAAAACTGTGTACATATCACTTAGGAACACAAATGATATGCATTCCTGAAACGCTATGCCGATGGAGGTTGAAGAACTTTGTGTATTTTATTGTACAATTTTGTACAGGGAAAGGCACAGTGAGTTAAGTAAGCATTAAGCCACGACGAAGTGGCATCTAATGCTGGATTAATACATAGTTGGGAGGGTTGTGGGCCAAGGCTGAACAGCCCAGCCATGCATTAATTGCATTAGATGCCACCGCCGGAGTGGCTTAATGCGCTTGTAACATGGGCCGCTCGAGCACAGTCGCGACGACACTATTTGCTATCGGAAGAACATTGCACAGGGAGTTGGTGTCTTTCGCAAAGGTTTTACTGCACTCCAAACCGTGTAACAGAACAGCATTAATATGCTGATGCGGTGAAAACATTGACTAGCTCTAGTTAAACAAAACAGTCGCCTTATATGGCAGTGCAATTAATTTAGTGGTGTGCAGCGGGATTACTGTCATTCGGTCGTTGGAGGTCTGCAGTGGACAGCTGCCTGCTTGGCAGTGTGTGCCTCTGTGAGACATTAGCATGTTGCCTAGGTCACCGGGCTTGCTTCCGTGAGACTCCTCCGATGTCGCCCACTGCGCTGCTGCTACTGCGTCCCCAGTCTGCTTGCTTCTATCGGACTCTCCTTTCTATTGCTCCTGTGTGCGGCTGCTGCTTCTCCCTCACCCATTTCCAACTCTGTCTAGCTTGCCTCCCTGTCCCTGCCCCAGACTAGCCTCTCTCACACTTTATCATCACGGCTGCCCAGTGCTGCGAACCTAGCTGTCTGGCTGCTCCTAGTACTTCTCTTTTGAACACGGCGGGTATGCTGGATTAATCCCGCTCTGACTTTTGCCTCGTGATCGGTTCACCCAATTGCAGCTCGATTTGACCATTCTGGTTATTGCCATGTTGCAAAGCTTTTTCATATGCTTTGTTATTGTATTGTCAGATAGACATATAGACATTTCTTTGGTTTCAAGCATAGAAAGTAAAAACAATGGATATACATAGGAGTACTAATCTTGTCATTCTGTGTTACAACATATGGAGGGATTTCAGTTAATAAATGTTTAATCATACACATTTGTTCTTGGTATGTTTAATTGACAAATGGCTACTTGAAGCGGGTCCATGGACTGTGATGCAAAAATACCTCTCAGTAATGGTTGAGTGCAAACCATTCTTGCATTGCACCAAGGAGACTTTCAAAAGTACGTAAAGCATGACATTTGATAAGTTCTTCAGTAATTATGAATGGGTCTGAAGGAACCCTTAGGAACCCACACCTCTTCAAATCAGTCCGTAAAATTTCTGCGTTTCTCAGGGTTATTTGAACACGGAAAATTAAACTGGTATTAGCACAGAACTTGCAGACTGTCATTTCAAACTCTGTGCAGATATGAAACATCACTAAGGCGTGAATATGCTAGGCATGCCATACTAACATACTAAAATGCCAGCAGAATAGGCCTAGTGGTCTTTAATGTCTGCTCATTTGGTCAGCCCCCACCCTGGGAGCTGACTTCATACCCCTGCCTCTCTCGGGCGCTCTCCCTTTCCAGTCCCAGGGTATTCCCTCTGCATTGGATTTTGCTTCCACAACCCTTCCCCAGTACCTGTCCCACCTCTCTTGAACCCCTTCACAGTCTCTACCTCCACCAGCCCCTGGGCAGCACATCATGGTTCTACTACCGCTCAGTGAAGTAGCACCTCCTCCTTTCTCCCCTGAGTCTCCCCCACCCCCAGTTTCCACCCATGCCTCTAGTTGCCCCCTTCCTTCGAGCATCCTGACTGAACCGCCCCTATTTACCCCTTCATGTGCTTGAAAACCTCTATAATGTCCCACCTGTCCTTCTCTTCCAATGTGTACATATTTAGCTCTTGAGCCTCTCCCTATAGGCCCTTTCCCCCAAGCCCCAGATCATTTTGGTTACCCTCCTCTGGACCCTTTCCAGGAGTTGAATGTCCCTTTTTGTGTGGCCTCCAATGTTGGAAAATATGGAGAACATTGAGTAAATTGAAACTGTATGTAATGTGCCTTACCCCACACACAGCAGCTCAGAAATAGCGGCTGGTAACTAACACAGTATGAGGTGAAGAGAAGGCTCCTGTGGGTGCCATAAATGCAGCAAGCTACTGAACCATAAACCCACCACATACTTGCTGTCATTTTGTAGAGAAAGTCTGTCTCCCACACCACAGCCCTGTACAAATAAGTCTGTTCTGGTTGTCCCATATCCATAAGGAGTACACTCCATTTAAAATCGGTGTACTCGCTTTGTATGCTGTGCTCAAACCTAAATACTCAATTTATTCAACACCATGCAGAATACTACTGTTGGTGGTTAACAGGGAATTGTAAAATATACTTTTAAAGTTCAGAATAACGGTAAAGTGAAGTGTCTTCTCCTCGTCATCCAAATCGGGCAGGGTTTCTCAAAGTCCTCCTTAATCTTGGCCACATGTTTCACTGCCTCCATGGGATCATCAAAATATATGTTTTCCACTTCTCAGAGGATATCAAATGCAGCTTTGCAGGGAGTAATAAAAGCATGTGTAATCCCCATTTGTTTCAAGTCATTTCTGGTAGTGTCAAAACTTTCCATCTCTGCCAGGTGGAATAGGAGAAATACAGAAAGCAAAACACTTGTGCCATCTGCCAGTACCAGGTTACTGTTGGTTGTAGCCAAAGCAGGGATAGAGTGTTTGATATGCACGCCTGCAGTGTTAATTAACAAGTGCAGGGAGTATCCAATACAGCAGGCAGTTTCTGGGCTTTATTGTATAGGCCTTATTGACTTGCCGGAAAAATAAGTGTCTAGCAAAGATTTCAGTAAATCCGTAGTGAAGGTCAGCGGATAGTTACCCTTCTCTCTACTACTCTCAGAATGCCGGGAGACTAACGTATGCCTGCCTTATACCATTTTCGAGCTGTTTCAGATGCATTCGTAAAGTTTATTTCATCGTAGAACTCTGGTTGACACAACCATTGAGTTTTTGCAATTGTTTGCGCTGCTTGGCATCCAAAGAGACCAAGTTTTGTCTCAACAGTTGCTACACAGGTGGTGAAAGTGTCTGAAGCTCATTTTTAGGTGACTCCAGGAGCACAAGGAGGTTAAATGACTTGCTGGGTGGGGGCCAACCCTGTGTGTGTATTTTGTGAAAACTTTTTCATTACGGGCGTGATGCAGTTGTAATTGCAAACAACCTGGAGCAGAGTGAGAATTGTCAGCACTTTAACCTGCTTATTTGTACAATAAAGGCTGCCACGTGACACGCTGTTTTACCTTCTGTTTTTAAGAAAGGCTTTATTTTTTGAGGGGGTGGGGTGGTCACATACCTGCAGCTGTTTTCTTCACTGATTATTTGTTAAGTTCAGAGTACATGTCTTTTAGAAACTTTCGAGAGGTGCATCTAGTTAGTGTGCTGATGTATGGGATTAGCTGCCAATTTATGGATGAACCCAGCCCCTGGTCCACTAGCATGGCTTTTGTTTTATGCTGTACACATCACTTGCCTACTTTATGTTTCAAATGCTAAACATGTACTGTAAATAGAAAGGCAGAGTGGAAAGGGTGCCTGGGCACAGAACTGTGAACCAGGAGATGGCAGGTTTGAGTCTCACCACTGCTACTAGCTCATGATGTGACATTTGTAAGTCACTAGATTTATTTATTTAGTTTTTGTTGACCGGTAAATGCACTAGACACATTCTGCCTATTTTCAAGCATGACCCGGGGAGGGGTACAGAGGAATGCCAACTGACCTTGAATCAGATTTAAACTGTTGGTGGTATTTTTAGTGAATCCACCAATGTCTCCTGTGCTTCCATCCCTGACAGCTGTAAATTGGGTAGCGGCAGAACCTTGTTCAAAAAGAGAGGTGGCTCAGTCGGACTATCGAGGTAGCTAACTTTGTCAAACCCCCAACCCCCAAAAAACTTACTGTGGCTGTATTTACAGCTCCACTTTTTGATCAGAGGTGCTTTGAAGATCAGGCTTTGTGGTGGGTTTGTTCCATGTTGCCACTGTGAACTCCAGTTTGTGCATGTTATTACCACATTGTAAGCCACTCTCCTGGGTCGCATCTGAAAAGCGAGCTACAGCTCAGCCTGCCTCTGCCAGCCATTAAAGTAAATATTGGATACACAGTGGCCTGACTCAGAATAAGCCATTTATCGCCATGGGTGAGGGGCAGGACAAAACTCCATGAGTGGCAGAGCTGAAGTCCTGCCCTTCACAAGTGAAAATAAATGTCATATTCTGAGTCGGCTATTGTGTGTCCAGTATACAGAATATATTTTAAATTGTAGAGCTTTCAGTTTGGTTCTTGTAATGACACCTGAACTGTTTCCGTTTGATTTCACTGCTCTAGTTTGACTGCAACAGGCCATGCAATGCAAGAAAAGAAATGCATACAGTGAAAGAAGGCAGTGCAAGAAAGCAGTAGCAAAGGCAAACAAGATGCTGGGATGCATAGCTAGGGGATCAGTAGTAGGAGAGAGGAGGTTATACTGCCCTTGTACAGATCACTGGTAAGGCTGCATGTAGAGTGTGGAGTTCAGTACTGGTGCCCACACCTCAAAAGGACATGAACCTGCTGGGGAAGGTACAGAGGAGGACTACAAAGATGATAGCCAGTCAGCAGGGCAAGGTATACGAGGAGAGGTTGAGGGCACTGAACATGTACTCCCTGGAAGACAGGAGAGAGAGCGGGACATGATTGGGACATTCAAGTACTTGAAAGGGATAAATAAGGTTGATAAGGAGAGTCTCTTTAAGCTGAGTGGCAACCATATCACAGGGGGCACAGTCTTAAGCTGGAGGGTGGAAGGTTTAGGAGGAGGTCAGGAAGCACTTCTTCACAGAGAGGGTAGTGGACACTTGGAATGCACAGCTGGAAGAAGCCATGTTGTTGAAAGACGGTGGGCAGCTTTAAGAGAGGCTGGGATAGGCATGGGGAAAGCAAGAATCATGGGTAGGGACGATGGGAGGAGTGGGGAGGGAGGGCAGAGACATTAGCTCAAGCTGTGGACCCTGCAATATGAGCAGACTTGATAGATCTAATGGCCTTCTTCTGCTGGCTTCTTCGTATGTTTGTATGATTGTGATATTAAGAGGCATTGTGCAAGCTGCTCTGTAATTAAAGAGCTACTTTTGACCAACCTAAAGTGGAAATTAATGCTTATGACCCACCTAACATTATAAATGGTACATTTCACTTTAGAATGCTCCAGCGGCAAAGTTAATCGTTTATCTGTAAGGTCTGGCTCTCACGCACATTGTATAAATATCTTCTTTGAAAGAGGTTCTTATGGGGCTTCAGGCTCAAAGGTATCCTGTGCATTTGCTTACCTTTAAGGAATGGTTAGAGGTTGATGGGCACAGAGAATGTGAGCCAGTTAAGCACAGGGAGGTTGTGACTTCCTCAGGGTACACAGTCTGCAAATGGCCAGTTGTGCAGTGTTAAACCTGGGTCTCCGGGCCACAGTTCTGGCTTTTAAGTCAGGTATATGCTTGGTTTTCATCTCTTTACCAAGATTTTAAGATAGGCAAGTGGAGAATCGACTGGTATCAGGCTGCCTTTTAGGAACCATGTCGGGTGCACTGAGAATGTTCTAGTCAAGAGCAGTCCAGTTTAGACTCATTTGTTTGGCATGGCACTTGATGGTGGCATTTGGAAAGTCTGTGATGGCTTTTGATTTTAAATGAGTAACTTTCCTTCATTTTATTTCAAACTGAATCCACGAGGGCTTATGGATGCAAAAGAAATGGCAACAATATAAACAAAAGCCGCTAATGAAATGAGAGAAATGGAAATGATACAGTGGAAAATGTAACACTATTTCTGCTGTAACAAATGACTCTTATACTGTCGTGGTAGCGCCAGTGTAGTTAGAAACTGTTTGAGTAAGGAAAACCTCAGTTTTTGCAGTTCTTAACTTTGGCAGTGTTCAACAAAATAGCCCTACATTTTGCATGCACAGTCTGGCTGGCAGGGTCTCAAGATGCGAAAAGTTTTGTCACGGCAATCTTGTGCGGTTTCAGAGATACAGAATGTCAGTTTTTAATGAAGTCCTTTTTGTCCCCTACACTTACTACACTTTTCTTTGCTCTCACGTTCAGTGTAGATGGTATGGATTTTTGTCCTGAAGCTTAGGATAGAAGTGGGCTGTACTAAGGTACTGCCTTTTTAAAGTTTCTTGTAAAATGTTAATCTGTTTCAGTTATAAAGATTGAAAGTTTTTCCCCAACTGTTTGTGAACTGAAAAGTTTTGATACGTGAACGCATTTTACGCTCACATGACTTTATCATGAACCAAAACTTTTTTTTCCTGTTTGTGAAGGCTGCCAGGTTGTTTTTTTCCCTACTAAAAATGGGGAACTTGCATTAAAAAATGTGTAGAGAGAAAAAAAAAAAAACTTTTTAGCTAAATTCTGTGTTTTTTTTCATTTCGCTGTGCCCAGAAATATATTTTCTGAGTACCCCATTGGCAGTGTTACCCATCAGTGAGGGAACAATGCTTCTGTATGAGAACTGCGGACTTTACTCACTGATGGAGATTTGCTGCTGACTTAAGTGCCATCTGTGAGCTGGCGGTCGCTTTTAATGCAAATTTTGAAAGTCTACAAAGTATTTATCAGATTACTTCATTAGCAGTATTTCATTTTTCTATCTTCTTCTGTTTTATCTCCCCTGCAGTCACTGACCTGCTATATCTTCCAGCCGACACTCGCTTCCTCAACGACCATGGGGCACAGCCATCCGGGCCAGCTCGATATGCAGCTGTACCTGTGAAAGGAACCCTCCTTGGTCTCTGCGCCAGGCCAGGAACCAATACCGCCCGGTTTTGTGCCTCTGAGCCCTGCTGAGCTCAGGAAGCGCAGCCATCAAGCTGCTGGACAGTGCTGCTGTTTTCCACCGACTTTTCCATTCCCTATTCGTGCAGACATGCAGTGACGCAAGCACTCCTCCCTCCTTTTCACCGACTCTGACAGTGCTCCCAGGCATACCTAGGGGCTACTGCAGAGCGGTGAAGGCTCACATCCTCCCCAGGGTAGAAGAGCAGTCCTCCAGACACTCAACCTTACCCTCTCCTGCCGACGCTCTGACAACCCAGGCTCATGTCCCGAACCCGGTCGCCAGCATGCCGAGAGTGGCATCCAGCGCCACTGGGCCGGCATTAGCAGTATTTTGAATAATCAAACAAGGTGCTTCAGCATGGAACTGTCATGCATTTCTGTGCAGAGTTGTGGCTCCAAAGATCCAGTGGAACTAGGGCAGCTTCCTAACCCCTCTGAACAGGAAGGCTGTTCTGTAGTCTCTTTGGCTGAAAACTTGGTGCTCAGCTGAACAACTTAACACACGTGTGTGTTTTGTACACTACTAATAATTACTGCAAACAGACTGAAAGAGCAGTTTCTCAAACCAGTTGGACAGTTCCGCTTTTTAATTTTATATAGTTTTTATTTTTAGCTAGATCTTGAAACCTTTAGATATTAAAACTTGGGATTCCTTTCCTCTCTATCAAGTGGACCGGTGTCCACCCACGCTACCGCTGTATGATACCCCTCTCCTCCAGTTTCTGCACCTCCCAAATGTACAGGTGGCGGCACTGGATTACCCGCACTGGATTACCCATTCTCGTGGACCCAAGAGCATGCCAACGCTGGGGATCGGCTGGGAAAAAGTCCTGTGCTGATCTTTTTTGCAATAAACCTGCAGAGGTGTTCTTCGCCAATCTGACCTCCCCCAAACACACCACCACCATCTCCTGACCCCCCACTCAGCACCCCCCAACACACCCTCACTCTTCTAAACACTTCCCACGGCATTTATCCACTCTCCGATACAAAGACGTCTGGCTGCCTGAACCGTGACTGCAATATGAGTAAATAGGGTAATTCCGGTTAATGTATTTTAGTGTATTATGAATATTTACTCATAACTGTCATTTTCAATATTTTTACATCAGATTTTCAGCATGGTCTTTTGGGACCCTTTCCATGGACAAGGTATGTAAATGTTTCAAATCTGTCTCGGTGATTTTTTTTTAGTCACTCTGTGAAATCACATTTCTGATGTGATTTGAAAACTTTCACCTACCAGGTTCGTTGGGGAAGAAGAGTCATACCTGTTGGAAAACTGAGCAAGTTGTGTGTGCTGTTACGCCATTAACAGATGTGTTGAAGTTGTTTGAAAACAAACTTCTCATCACATTATATGCACTTGTGGATGAACCCCTTTGCAGCAGCAGTATTGATGAGTCCACACATGTTGTAGTTATTAATGGAATTTAATAATGAATGGAATGCTGCTCAATTGGTTCTACGACGTGTGCAGATCTGCATCATTTTTACACACACGTACGCACACAAGAATACCTTTCATAGTGTATTTAGCATAGATCTTCTATTTCCAGAGGATGGCCTAACATTTCTGAGAGAACCTACATTTTGGTGCTGTTTAAGGATGTTAAACATTTAAAAAACATACAAGGTGAAAGGGCATGGTCTGTTCCATTCTAGACTAACTTGTCTGGGAGTTCTCAAAAGAAGTATGTAAACCATAGCATTAATGTGATGTCGACGGTTATTGCAGAGGATGAGACTATCTCTGATTTCGATTTGAGAAGAGGTGGTTCTGCTGTAGGTACCTATAGGCTGACAAAAACAGTTTGGATGTCAAAGCAGCACTGCAATGAAAAATGTTTTGCAAAAACTAGTTTCAGCTACGATTTGTTTTTAAACTTTATTTTATTTTCATTTATCATACGAATAATACCGTACTCGAGACAACCCATGTCAATTAATACATACTAGAGAGAGAAACCCTCCCATTAATCAAAGGATTTGTGCATCCCAGTATATATATATGTATATGTATATGTATATGTGTGTGTGTGTGTGTGTATATATATATATATATATATATATATATATATATATATATTTTTTTATTTATTCTCCCTGCGACCTGGAACTCTCTCGGCTACCTCTGCTCGCTGGCTGTCTACCACCACCTGATCCCCTGCCTCCTCAAGGGGTATGCTGCCCTCCTCTGAGCTGGAACCCCCAGCCTGAGCCCTGGGCAGGGCTGCCACTCCATCTGGTGCTCTATCTACAATCTAGTGCCAGCTGGGGGAGGAGCGGGCTGAGGCAAGGTCCAGTGTTGGCCTGTGGCGGTGGCCGGAGAGGGCGTTGCCTATCCAGGGGTTTTTCCTTCTTGTGCGTGTCCCTCACACGTGTCTGTGCAATGACATCAGCACGGAAAGGTCCATAGACGCCTGCAGCAGATGTCCCTGTTTTGATCCAGGCATCGGTAGTACCTCCAGTCTCCACTGAGGCCTTTTATTGTGGCGGGTTCCTGGATCCCACCCAGGGAGAGGAGAGCTGTCCTCCAGACGCTCAGTCTTACTCCTCCCTGCCGACCCCAGCACATGGGCTTGTTCCCAAACCTGGGTCACTGGTGGAGCCAGCGCCTCAACTCTCAGCGCCACTGAGCGGCTCATCCCAGCATATTGATATCATATTGGAGGGAAAACTATGATTTTAAGTAACAATTACAACAACATTTATAGCTGTGTGAACAAGCCCATGAGCAGGTGACAGATTCGTGAGGTTAAAGTCTTTAATAACGTCCCGAAAATTCACGCCCAATCTAGCTAGTGGCATCACACTTTTAGAATACAGAAGTATATTCTGTGTTCTGAAAGGGACAATTGAAGCAACATAATCACCATACGCTGAGCACCAAAAATATCCCCATATCATCGCCGCTATTAAGATCACTTATTAGAGAAACATTCCCCATATCAGTTCAAAGAGCATATCCTTCCTGTAAATTATTCAGGTAAACCCTCATATAAAACGGGTACGAGTAAATAATTCTTGTCAACTACAGAGGCAGTAATGCTAAATGTTATGCAACTGCTCAAAGCGATAAGACCATAATGGTTGTTGAAAGAAGGTAACATCAGAAGTGATATCTCACTACTTAAGATCGCTCAGCCCTCCTCCTGGTCTTCAGAATCTGTGTCCTCTGTCTTTCTGTCATGGCAATGGCCGTGGTTGCTCCCAACAATATGGGATGCCCATTTACTCGCCTCGTGCGGTCGGAAAACACCCAAACCTTACCCGATACACAATCCTTAATCATGCTGGAAAAACATTGCGTGCATTATTTCGCTTCCTTACTCCATCAAATGTTTTCTGGCACATCTGAGTGGCGTAGCTGACATCGGGAACAGATAAACTGCACGCGGCCCTGAGTAATGGAATCCTGCCTGTCGGGCAAATTGAAGGATCTTGTCTCTAGTGCCCACACCATCTGTTACGATAAGCAAGGCACGAGGGTTCCGAGTCCCTCTCTATCCCCTAGGAGTAATTCTGTAGGCTTTTGTACAAGGAAATGTTCTGACCCTTGGTACCAATTTAGCCAGAATCCAGTCCCGTAAAAACATGAGGAGGTGGTCCACTTTGATCCTCTCAGGAGCCTAGGACACGAATATGTGAGGATCGGACCTAGTTTTCCAGTGTCTCAAGTCTGGCCCTGAGATGGGAGTTCTCCTTAACCAGAAGCGAGGATGCAGCTGTGGTCGATTCAGCTTACTGCTTAAGATCTCCTACTTCTGTTTGCATCCCCACCACTGTTTTCTACCACTGATACCCTTGTAGCAAATGAATCCATCTTATTGCTTAGATTAGAGACCGATGTGATCAGGCATTATAACTTATGGCCTATGGATGCCATGGTCTCCTCTGACTCATGTTGAGATACAGCCTGAGCATCAGAGTCTGACCTCTGGGGCTGCGAGGTTCCAGTTGATTTAGTACCTGAGCCACCGCCTCTATCTTTACGAGGATTACCCATCTTATATTTGGAAAGCTCCTCTGTCGATTAAGGTAGATATTTTTGTAATCAGATTTCAGTTTTTTAAGGGATGATTTTTGATGTTTTTAGCGCTCAGGTAGAGAGCTGTTAAAAATGCTGCCTTTCATCTTGGGCTCCACAGCCCGCCTGCCCACCCCGACGCTTCAGCTACAATTAATAAATATATTTGCAACCCTGTCAAATCTAGATTTCTAGGTACCTCCTAGGCTGTGCACCATGAGTTTTTATTTTCTTGATCCTAACCCTTACCAGGTTTACAGTGGCATTTCTAAGCCAAATTTGGTGGCAATCTTTTTTCTTGAGAAAAACTAAGTTCAGACATTTATAAAATACACACATTTTGGTGTAACTGGAAAATGTTACCACCAAATAAAACTGGACAATGCCTGAAATCTTGTATAGTGTTAAAAAAAAAAAGAGTAGGGTAGCATTTTTGCCCAGTTTTGTTGCACTGCTGCTTTAAGTACAGGTATTGTCTGTATTGCATGCAAGTATTGAAATAGTATGGTGTGCTATGACTTTGTTATAATGAAAACATTTTTTAGTCTCAACCACATTAACCTCTTCACTGCAGACTTTCTGTACATACCGCATACCGCATTGTAATAAATATACTTTGTCTTTGCACTGAAGGAGTTAATACTGTATCAGTGTATTCAAAACTTGTCAGTGTCTTATCTCTTCCTGTGATGTTTCCTGTCACTGAACAATTTTTAGGAAGCATGTCGCTTCACTGAATAGTCTGATTTTTCTAGAAAATGTGATGGCATGGGAAATCCTTGTCTGTCTCTCTTTTTTTTTTTTGAGTTTAAATTATTCTGCTTAGGTCTACCACCCTGGATGTTTGGGGTTCTGATGGCTGCACACGCTTCCTCCAGCCAGTAGGGCAGACATGCAAGTGGCTGCCTTGATGTCCCCAAGGCTGCCCTTCAGCCAGCCATGCCCTCCTGGGAACTTTTGACTCACCTCTGTAACGCGCGTAGCACACCAGCGCTGGGATTCCAGACCTTGACCACAAACCGCGGTCTCCCAGGTGGCAGCACAGACTGCTGTTGGCATGCCTCTGGGCCAGCAGCAAGGGCCATTCAGGTTGTGGAGGACCATGTAACAATGTAACAAAAGATGAAAGAAGCTTTGTGAGACATCATTATGTACCTCTGACTATACCACCCCATGTGGTGTGCATGTTTGTAGAATCTGTGGCCCTTTCTTGGGCAGTAAAGGGCAGGTGTCTGTTTACTGGGTGCAGCAGTGGGTGTAGGAAACCTCGACTGTACTAGTTCCTTGTTAAGCAGCTGGAAGAACAAAGGATGCAGTGTAGCCCAGGGTTTGAGCGCTTGAACCTGCAGATCTGGGTTTGAATCCCAGGATGTCTACTTACATGCTGTGTGACATTGAGCAAGTCAATTTATCTCTGTGTGTCCTAGGGTGCACCTGGAAACTATCTTCCACTCGTGAGTCTTTCCTGGCCAAAGATTCTGAAATACTGTAAAATAAATGCATAGGAATGTCACCAACTCAAACAGTGACTGGCTATAATGTATCACTGTTTAAAAAAAAAAGGCAGAAAATAAATCAACCCAGTATAGTGATTAAGCCAGGATTGTCTGAAGGGTAAGTGCTGTGGGAAAGATGGAAGCAATAGTGCATGGCAACCAGGATGGTCCATGGACTAGGGATAAAACGACGACGCAGAGGGTGCAGGACTTGAACATGTTCACCCTGAGAAAAGAGGAGAAGGGGCAACATGCTCGAGAGATACAAGTACCTGCATGGGATAAATAGGGTGGATGCCAAAGAACTTTTCTCCTTTGGTTCAGATACAGGAAGGAGAGGGAATCGCTTAAACTCGCTGTGGGGAGACTCAAAAGTGACATCATATGCACAATTTCACAGAAAGTGGTGACCAAGTAGAACAAGCTGCCAGAGGAAGTCGCACAGACATGGTCCGTGAACAGCTTCAAGCAAGGCTGGGACAGGTATATGATTAGTTTAAAGGGGGAGGCAGAAACAAAGGGAGGGTTGGCACTAGGGTCACTACAGAGTAGGTAGGTAAGTGGGCACACTGGATGGGCCTAAGAGGCCATTTTCTGCTGTTACTGTCTGTGTATCTATGGAAAGTCAGGTATGAGGCTGGCAGGTAGCTACCGTAAGGGGTGTAAATAATAAGTGAAAGCAAAATAATGTAAGCATGTTGATGTGGAGTTGTATTTAGTACTTATCTAAAATGTGCTGGTGCACCAGATATGAGACACTCGTAACATGACACCACTATGCAGAGTCAGAGAGCAAACTTATTTGTGATACCTGCTGGAGACAGAAGCGATTTTATAGATTTGAAAATTGTCTAGAAAAGGCATACTGTATGAAGTTGTTTTCCAGGTGTGACGGGGGTTACAGAGCATAGGAGAAGAGTACAACAAAAGTAAACAATAGAGAGACAATGGTGCCAGTAAGTTGTGTGACAAAAATATATCATGGATACTGATGTCAAACGAATGTATAAAAAGGTAACTATATGCATTGAAGGCAGCCTTGTGCAGAGCTGCAGTAGTAGCAATCTGTGGAATCGCAGTTCGACAAGGCATTAAGATAAGGCAATAGGATGCAAGTCTTTATCGGTGCAACAACTGCATAAGGCAGATGTGAACAATCAAGGTAACAGGCTCTCAACTAGATATCTTACAAGTTGGGTCGTTGCCAAGTATATGGTTAAGAACGGGGCATAGTGAGATTGGAGGAGAGACTTAGTTAAATAGCCAGTAGAACCAAAAAATGCAGATAGGAAATTTTAGTTCTGAAGTATTTTCTTGTCACGGATTAGAAAAGATTCTACAAGATAGTGTTATGCTGGATATGTGGAATAACACTTTGGCAGTTGACTTATCCAGTTCTGTTTCTTCTCGAACATCATCAGCACTGTGACCTCACTGACGACTGACCTAGCAGCTGCTTAGTGGCTCTTCCTGAGCAGCTGTGATACCACAGTCAGTGAGATCACAATGTTGATGATGTAATGGGAGGAACAGAGTTAGATAATGTCAGCTGCAGACAGAGTGCTGCTCACGCATCACACCTCCTGTCGCCGGGTAAACAGTCTGCTAATTAACGAAAGGAAAAGAAAAATACGTCCGATATCAAAAGGTAATAGTTGACTGCCTTTAAAACCTAAGTTTACAAAACTAGCAATAAAAGGTTTAAAACACCTGAAGGAATTAAAATACACTCCCAGATGACTCTAAAAGTTATCAGGAATATATTATCTAAACCAGTGCATGACTAAATAATTTGCCAGCAGACTTTAAAGAGAAGTTCTTGCTTCTGTGATAGGGAAGCCACAATATTGAATTTTGAGTTTTGTGTAAAACTAGCACAATATTGTGATAGCATGATAATGTGCAGCATTTCTCACTTCTAAGAAAGCTAGTTAAATAGGACTTGGGGATGATGGGGAAATCTCTGTCACACTCGGAGACCGTATAAGCTGCACAATAATTGTGGTACTGTTTTTTAAAGCAAATAAATACCATCAGTGGAGATTATTGTGAAATACTGTAATATTGTGTTTTTTTTTTTACTTTATTTCTTTATCTCCACCTTCCTGCTCGGAGCCCTCCTTCCTTCCTTCCTTCCTCTCAACCTTCCGCTTTCCACCTCGGGGATCTGCCCCTAGAGTGCCTCCTTCTCCTGCACAGTGGGGTCTGTCCCTCTTCTGGTGGTCCTGGATGGTACCGAGAGGCTTTCATCCAGGGCTTACTGAGAGGTGTTTTCCTTTTCTCCCTGGTTTTCCCTCACCTCTGGGACGCCGAGCGCTAGGACGACGTCTCGAGTGGTGGCATGCTGACGCACGCCCAGACCACTCATGCGCCGGCCGACGCTCCCTCCGACCAACGGAGCCACCTCCATCCTTCAATTGTCGGGTGCTTCCACCGCCACGAGGTGATGTAGAATGCAGATGCATTCTTGGTTCCCACCCTGAGGGAGGGCATCCGTTGGGGCGTCGATCCTCCCTCCCCTGCCGACCCCGCCACCCGGAGTCTGCTCCCCTAACCGGGTCGCCGCGCAGCGTAGGTGTAAGGCCCACGCCTCAGGCCTCAGCGCCACTGGCCGGCGAATATTGCGTGTTCTGACATCTCTACTCTGCAACTGCTGTCATTTTGCATGGTATCCTGACATTCCTACTCTGGAACAGCTGTGTGCTTTGCACGGTGTCCTGACATCCATACTTTGGAACAGTTGTGTTTTTCATGGTGTCCTGACATTCCCTACTCTGGAACAGCTCTGTCATTAAGACCAGTCTCTACATCTTATTCTGTGTAAATTTTCTTGTACTGTATTTCTGTTTCCCTGTTTTGTGACACAAACTATTGACAGGATCATAAATCATGTCTTTTTTTTCCATTGAAGTGAATGTGTGAAGTTGCAGCATGCAAGACCTCTTAAATAGCCGAGTTCTTAATATGCTGCAGACTGTTACGTCTTTTGCAAGCATTTTACATTCCCTAATGTTTTAAGAACACTTCCACTGCACTTCAGCTGCCATTGGTGCTGTTTCTGTCTGAACCTCTTTCATTAATATGTCCCACCTGTCCCTGACAAACACACTGTGCTTGCCATTTTTTTTTTTTAACTAACCTGAGGGAAGAAACATGGGGACATCACATCACCTTATACATGGGTACTGAACAGAATGACTTTCAAGGCCAATGGCGCTGGAGTTTGAGGCGCTTGGTTGCTACACTGGCATACGCCCAGACGTGGGTTCGAAATGAGCCCGGCCATTGAGGGTTGGTAGGGGAGAGAGGACTGAGCATCCGGAGGACTGCTCTCTCTCTCGGGGTGGGGGCACATGCTGTCCCGCTCCCTGATTGCCCTGTGGTGGTGACCGGAGCCATACTCCAACATGACCATGCCGTGGGGCGGGCGCGAGAGTAAACAGGAGGAAAAGAACCTGGCAGGGCTCCATGATGGTCCATAGTGCTGCGGGCTGACCCCTGGGGTTCTGGATTGGGTCTTGTGGGGGCAGTCTGCAGGGTAAATACTGGGGACAGCTAATTGTGGCATGGTGGGACCTGAGAGAGAGTTCCTCCTTCGGGAGGACCAAGCACCTGCCAGGGCTGAGGTGGAAAAATGTATATGGAAAAACAAAACCCTGTTTTCACAGTGATTGCTTGTGGAGGCTGGAGGTGGCTGCAAAAGGTGTGCTCAGTAAATGCATGTTTTTTGTGTTTTTTTTTAAGCAGACTGCTCTGCCTTCAGTTGTCTGCTTCCTTGCTCTGAAGACACTTGTATTACTACACATACCATACTTGCATGATTTATAAAAGGCTAATGGGACTTCTGAGATATCTCTTGGTTTCTCAAGAGTATCATCTCGTGCCTCTTTAGGCTCCAGAACCACTTGGCTTCGCTTTGTAGTTATTGTACCCTAAGAATGCATGAGATGGCACTATTAAATAAGCTAAAAGTCATGTCTGAAGCCCCATTTAGCTATAAAACATGCTGATTGCCCCTAGAGTTCATCTGACCCAGCTCCTTATTACCTGCTTGAATTTATTCAGACTCATTTTGTGACGTCACAAACTTGCTGTGGAAATTATTGTGCTGTCACAAGAAAGGCATTATGATCTCTGGCAAGGAATTCACTCAAAATGATGTTTTCATGAAACTGTTCTAAATAACAAAGATTAAGGGAGAAAACTGTAGAAAAGCTGTTAAAGGGAACACTCTTAGGAGGCAGTATAGTGTACTGGTTAAGGACACTAAGCTGCAAACCTGGAGACCTGGGTTTGAATCCCATCAGCCTCCACTTGCATACTGTGTGACCCTGAGCAAGTCACTCAAGTTCTTTGTGCTCCCAGGTCTCACCTGGAAACAAGCTCCAGTTTAGTGCGACTTTCCTGGTTAAACAGTTTCACTTCAGCCCCCACAGCACTAAAAGCTCCACACTCAAGTATGAGACTGGTCCCAGTTTGCACTTTGTGTACAGAAACGTTTTTACTTATTGTTTATTGTAGTACAGTGGATTATTGCAGACTACTTTTGTTTACTTTCTGGCTGACCTTTTATGTAACTACAAATCCCAGAATCCTACAGGATTGCAGTAGTGGGTGATTATATAGCCTGCAGTGTAGGGCTTTATAAGCTTGGATCATATGTTTCTGGTCCCGCAGTTCCCCACGGCCAAGTACGCAGACAAAAAGATCAGAGCTTATATACTGACAACTTTAAAGAGCTAGTAGGGTCAACTGTAGCAGGCAGAATAGTAATCCTTTATTACTTTTATTTCTGAAGTGCTTTTCATGTTCTTTATATGATTTTCTTCCTAATAGTACATATCTAATTTTGTTCCTCTCACTACGTTAGGGATGTCACAGTATCATGGTTTTATGGTATGCTGTGGTATCAGAGTCATGGTTTTAATTCGTGGGCAATTCGACACTATGATAACCATGGTTCACAGTATACCATGGTATTCAGACCTTTTAACTAATTTTTGTTTTCAGGGACAACTGTCCTTCCACATCAACTCTTCCAGTGTTTGAGGAGTTTCTTTTGTACAAAATGACTTCTTAAGGGAACCCTAGATGTGGGAAGAGGGGCAAAACCAGTGGCCAAGTAGAATCATTGATCGCAGATGCCGGCAGGAATATGCACAGACTGTGTGGGTCTAGCGGTCTTTTTATCCGGCCAGCTACTAAGGGTAGTTACTGTGTTTTGAAATACTGCGGTGTAACGGTATCCATGGTATTACATGTGATAGTTATCATACCATCAGTTTCATATGAGGGCAAATTGCTGTGATCCGACTACTCGCGGGCTTTGCTTGTGTAAAAGAAGGCACGTTGATGTGACCTGACTACTGCTGGGTAGTGTGTCTGTGTGTGTGTAATAATTGCAGGGGGAGGCTGTGTAAGATTGGCAGTGTATTGCTGGTAAGGATCATATTGCTCACACCCAAAATGAGGTGGACTTGGGGGTGGGGGGGTTGCTAGAGCGGGCATCTTCAGTAGGGTGATTGGGTGTACAGGGTATGGGGTGTCATAATGTTGAATTGGGCATGGAGGTTCGGAGGGTGCCCAGTGTTTTTCAGCTGGCATGTCTTAGGAGGAGATCAGGGGATCAGAAGGCAGCTGGATGGGGGGTAAGGACCATATGAGATTAGACATGGCCAAAATGGCATACCCAGGGGACAAGTAGACAACACCAGAAGGGCATACCCCAGGGCTACGTGGGCCACATGGTCACTCGGAAAGTGTGGGGAGGAACAAGCAATGTCACGGGAATCACTCTATAGGAGGGGGCTGCTCAGAAGGAGCGGGGGTAGGAGAGAGCAAATCAGGGCAAGCATCACACTTACAAACCGATTCACCCTATTATATCCGGGAGATGAAGTGGAGGAGGCTGGTGGGAGGGGAACAGGCGGACAGAGGGTTTGGTCAGTAAGGTGAGGGGAGGGGACAGAAGAGGGAGCCAGAACCAAAGGAAAAGACGAGGGGGATGGACATGAGCCTAGGGTGAAGGGGGTATGGTAGATGGGGAGCACTAGAGAGGCCAGGGCAGAAGGAGGCAGGATTGGTGTCAGGCTGGTGTCCAGACTGGAAGCCAACCAAGGCTGGGGTGGGGTGGGTAGAGAGTTCTCTAGATGGGCCAGCTTTGAGACAGGAATCACCAAAAGAGGTGGAGGGTAGGGAGATACAGTAGATGGGGTGGGAGTGCAGGTCCAGAATGGGGAGGGAAGCAGGGAGGATGTTCGGAGAGGGATCGGAGGATTATAGCTCAAGAAGGGAGACGGGGCATAGATCTGTGGGGGCAAAGTTGGGCAACCTGGGAGATTGGGGGGGAGGAGCAAACTGGCAGTCGGAGGTAGGAGGAGTATGGTAGGGCACGCCTATGAGGGTGACCCCAGGCTGTCTGGGGCGGGGAGGCAAGCAGGGGTCGATAATAGGAGGAGCTTGAAGGAACAAAACGGGCTAACAGAGACCTCCAGGCTGACAGGGCGGAGTAGCAAGCAGAGTTGATGACCGAAGGAGGAGCCTGGAAGGAACAAAACAGGTTAACAAGTTGGGGGTAAGGTGATAAGTACTGGGGACTCCATGACTAGGTATCCAGTGGAGGGGGGGAGAGTAAAAGCAGCCCAGTCCAGGCTAAATGTATATCAGGACTATCTGAACACAAGGCCAAATTCCAGCTATACTTGATAGCACTGGAATGCGGGGAATCCTGGACTTCCTAGTACATCTGGGGACAAACGACTTGGAAGGGAGCAGTGAACTAGAAATACCGGCTAGATTCTGGGAACTGGCCGGGTTTGCCACCTATAGGAAGCAGCTTTCTCTGAGATTGAACACGTATCAAGGGCAACCGGGAGAAAAGCAAAATTTAGAGGGGTGAACCAGTGGCTCAGGGACTGGTGCAAGGCAGAGGGTATGGGCTGGTGGGGACTGGGGATATACTTGGGAGGATAAGGGCTATATGCCAGGGATAGGTTACACCTCAGTCTGGAGGAGGAGATCTTGAAATTAAAACTTGCTGGATTAATAGGCGAGAGGTGAGGTTTAAACTTGTAAAGGAGGAGGGTCAAATAAAGGCCCGGGAGGGGGCTACTTGAGGGTTCAGGTCTAGGGCACAAGAATAGTGTGGGGATCATGCTGCAAATCCAAGGAAATATGGGCAGAAAAGGGACTGCACAGGGCTGGGGCTATGGAGAGAGGGAGAGGTCGGGTGGAGGACAGTGTTGATCAATGCCAGGAGCATGAGCAATAAATGCCCGAGCTCCAGGCTATGCTGGCTGAGGAACAGTGGATGTGGTGGCAATTATGGAGACATGGGCCACCCAGTAAAATTATTTGGACCTAAACTTGAGGGCTACAAGATTTTCGGGAAAGATAGAGGAGGGAAGAGGGGGGTGTTGCGCTGATAGTCAGGAATGTCATAGTGGTTAGTGGAGTGGAGGAGGCTGGAGGGGGTGGAGGCAATTTGGGTAACCCTGCAGACAAGGGAGGGAAAAAATTGAAAATAGAGGTGATGTACAGGCCCCACAATAGAGGCTCTAGGGGATAAACTGGTTGAGAACATCAAGGGTCACTGTGACCTTGGAATGGGTAGGATGGTGGTCATGGGCGACCTTCATATGCCGGGGCTGACTGGGACACCATGACATCCTCTCTAAGCAGGGAACGGAGACTGATGGATGTCTTTCAGGATGCCTTCCTGGTCCAACAGGTGGGGAAACCTACTAGAGAGGGATGGATATTGGATGTTGTCTTAGCAGACAGTGACCAGATAAGGGATCTAGAGGTGTGCAGTCCACTGGCGGGTAGTGACCATGCCAGGGTCTGGTTTCTGCTGTATCTAGGGGAGAGGAAACTGCATTAATACAACAGTGGTAGACTTCAGGGAAGCGGACTTACTGGGCATGGGTAGGATTCTCACGGGAGAGGTTGGACAAGATTAGGTCGACATGGATGCTGGAAGGTGCAAGAGACTACTAGGTACTGTACAAAAGTAAGCAAAGCATGTTAGAACCAGCAAGCCATGTTGGTGGACCAGGGAGGGTGCAGGAGGCGGTGAGGGAAAAAATGGCTGCCTATACCGTTTAAGTGCTCAAGGGGGACAAGGAGAGGAGAGTATGAACTGATGGCCAGGAGAGTCACCAGAGTGGTGAGGGAGCCAAGGCAGGATGGAGCAAAAGACTGGGGTTGGGGGTGGGCTCAGGAAGCAGGAACAGGCAGAGGTGCTAAACAAGTACTTTGCCTCAATCTTTGCAGAGGGAGGCAGGGATCCCTACAGCCTGATGGGAGGGAAGAGGAGCCAACAAAGGTTAGAGGTCATTCTGAGACCAGAGGACAGAAAGAAGCTAGGGTACAGGCTGGGCCAGACCAGAAGTGGTGGGAGGTGCATGACGGGGGGATCACAGTGGATAGGGTGAGGAGGCCCTTCGAAGCTAAAACTGATAAGGCCGGCTGGATGGGCTACATCCGTGGATAATAAAGGAACTGGCAGCTCCACTGGCTGCACTCTTCAACACTCTCTGCAGACGGGATGTGTGCCCCAGGATTGAGGGTGGCTAATGTAGTGCCTATCCACAAAGGGAGGTCTGGGGAGGAGATGGGGAATTATAGGCCTGTCAGATAATGTCTGTGGTAGGCAAAGTAATGGAGGGTTTTATCACGGAGAGGCTGGGATGCAGCTGGAAAGGTTAGGGCACCAGGATGAAATAGTATGGCTTCGCCTGGGAGATTGTGTCAGACCAACCTTGTAGAGTTTTATGACTGGGTGACAGGGGCCCTGGACAGACATAGGTTGGTGGACGCCCTTACCTGGATTTCAGCAAGGTGTTTGATCCAGTACCCCATAATGGGCTGATAGCAAAGCTGGGGAGATGGGGCTGGGAGGACAGGTGCTCAAGTGGGTGGAAAATTGGCTGGGCAAATACAGCGGATAATGGTTGGTGGGATAGTCTCCTTCCCCAGGAAGGTAATCGGTGGGGTCCCCTAGGTTCAGTACTGGGGCCTCTTGTTCAATGCCTATGTCCGGATATAGGGAGAGGGTTAGGAGTAGGCTGAGTCTCTTTGTTGACGACTCCAAACTGGGAGCACTGGCGGATAGGAAGAAGCGAGAGAGACAGTTCAGGGGACCTGGATACCCTGGAGGGGTGGTCAAGGAGGTGGGGATTGAAATTTAATGCCAGGAAATGTACAGTACTTAATTTGGGGTCAGAAACCCGGCCATGTATACACCGGGGGCACACTGCAGGCCACATTGGGTTAGTTAGTTAGTTAAAACCTTTATTTTGGACAGGAGTTTAGGTGGAATAACACATCATCATTAGTACATAGTCCTATTTACAAGATGGTCCTGTTAAAATTTTTTAAAACAAATTAACTACATATAGATCACAAGACAGTCAAACATAAATTTCATTCCATACAGTATAGGATTTCCACATCATTCATTTCAAAATACAAATACAACATATGCTCACTAAATACAGACACTATAATTAAAGTAAAATGATCCATTTTTACCCATAACACAGCGCATTTTGATTCTATCTTTCGCTAGTTGAAAGTGTTTTCACATCATTAATTTGATTGCAAATTACTGGTTTTAGGATTTTCTGTATCCTATTAACGATTACTGGAAACCGTAGATTACTATATGTATTTATAATTTTAGGGAACACCAAATTCCTTAAATTAATATCTTGTGAAATATAAATGTTTTTCACTTCTAATTTATCACAGAGATATTTAGGCTGTTCCTGTTTTACCACTTTATAGATATGAGTTGCCCAAGTGATCTGGCGTTTACTATCCTGTGTAAGCCATCCTAGTTCATTAAGCAATTCACAATGATGTGTTTTATGATCTTTTGTGTTATAAATCTTGCCATCCTATAGTATATTTGATCAATTTTTAATAACAAACTTTTGTTGCCAAAGCATAAACGTGACTACCATATTCCAAAACTGGAAGGAGAAGTTGATTTATAACACGTTCCTCATGGATCTATTCATGCAAAAAGCCAGGAAGCCTAAAAGCTCCCAGCCTTATTTACTTTTAATACAGTGTCTAGTATATGATAATCAAATTTTAAGGACGATCGATCCATACCTCCAGGTATCTATATTCTGACACCTGTGATATTTCATTTTGTAATGTTTTATGATTACTGTTTCTTTGCAGTTACTGGAATGTTTGTTTTTATCATAAACCATAAGTTTAGTTTTTTTACTATTAGTATTAGACCAGATTCAGTCAACCATTTACATAGCCCTACAAAATCTGCCTGTAAGTTCTTCTCCATTTCACTATAGGTTCTTCCACTGGCAATTAAGAGTGTCATCTGCATAAAGACTAATATTTGAATATTTTATACTATCTACAACATAATTTATATGAATCAAAACAATGTTGACCCCAAGATAGAACCTTGGGGCACTCCTCTCTGCACACTTAATATATCCGATAATACTCCATTTATATAAACTTGCTGTGTTCTATTCGAAAGGTAGGACCTAAACCAGCTGCATAGTTCTTCAGCTAATCCAATCTCAGCCAGTCATTCTCCTAAGAGCCTATGATTCACTGCAGGGCTAGAAATAATTTTTTTGAGATGCCTGTCCATGGGACAGGTGGGATGCAAATTTTACCTGTCCCTCAATACTTATACCTGTCCATGCCATTTTAACATGAATTACTGAGTAACTTACAAGACGTATCTGAGACAAGTAAGTGTACAATAGGGTGGTGGGCCAGATTACAGTTCTTCTTAGCCCTCCATAAGTCAGGAATATTTCTAGATTCTCTTTTATTTCACTAAAATACCACCAACAGCTTAATCTGGTTCAATGTCAATTAGATGCCAATCTGTAACGAGGCTGAAAATAAGCAGAATTCCGTAGTCCTCCTTTCCCAGTCAACAAAAACTAAATAAACATTTTCTCCAAAGAAGCCTTGCTTTGCTGCAATTGTCTTTTCTTCTTTTTGAACCCCAGAGCCCTGAAAAGGGCTGTTTTAGCAACACTCTAGCTGAAGACTCTCCAGACCCATCTCTTGCTGGGACTTTGCAGCCCTGCCTGCCTTTGTCTTCCTTTTCTTAATTTATTGTTTTTTTTAATCCACTAACAGCCATGAAAAGGGCAGTTTTCAGCTGCAATCATTAAATAAATCGGTTCCTGCATCTCCTTCCCTCCTTGTATTACCTAGCACAGGCTGCCCTCTCTCTCTCTTTCAGATCTCTTCCCCCCTGGGATCACTGCAGCCCTGCCTGTGTTTTGTTTTATTTTCTTTTTAGCTTGCCCCTCGAAAAGGGCTTTTATTACTCAGTGCCTTGCCTTAAACTGATACTCACTTTACAGAGTAAGCCATCACTGAAAAATGCTTTTTTCACTCTGCCCGACTGCTCTTGTTACAAGTCTCAGTGTACCACATAGATTTCCAGCTATTCAAACAAGGGCCTGGCAAAGATATAGTGCAAAGCCGAGAATTTTGACTGAATATTAAGTGACAGTGGTACTTGTTTTAAATGGAAACTGGCTCACCAGAGCCCTGAAGAGGGTTGTTGATAAGTTTCAGTTTAACTTTCACAAGACAGCTTAGTAACAAATCGAACTGCCGCCGATGCTCACTACATGCTGCAGCTCCTCAGACTGCTCAAGACGTAAAGGAACGCGCAGCGCTGGCGTAGCGTAACTGTCCACTGCACATGCAGCAATGCTTAAGCATCCAAGAGTTATTACTGCCAGCACTCTGTTTGAATTTTGCTTACCTGGCAGCAGTGAAGACTGCTTAGCTAACCAACTAGCACACCATGCACGTGGCCACGAGACAGACTTCACCAACCACGTACTATTATGATCGCCATAGCGTCCGGCCTACCTAACCTGACTGACTGCCTCCTGGGTCCTAGTGCCCAACAAAGTTTGCATGCTAGCTCACAATATCTGCCTGTCCGTGGACAGGTAGAAAAATATGTGTCCCATTTAAAACACGTCTGTCCGAGATGGGTGGACAGCACGTTATTTGAGCCCTGATTCACTGTATCAAAGGCTTTGGATAAGTCCAAGAACACTGCACCCACCGAAAGGTCTCCTCCAGCTTTGAAGCTATGATGTCCATCATACCGGTGAGTGTGGTGCCCGTGGAGTATCTCCTAACGGAAGCCAATTGTTGTTTTGTTAACAAAGTATATTTTCTAAATGATCAGTAAATTGTACCTGAATTAATCTTTCCAGAATCTTGGATAACCCGGATAACAAAGCAATGGACAAGTAGTCTGGGCAACAAGCTCCCGAGCTGGTGACCTTGATGGAAGAGAGATGCCTGGATATCGTAGCAGTCACGAAACATGGTACACAGAGAACCATGACTGGGATGTTAACATACCAGGCATAACCTACAGGAGAGAGGCGGGCAGGGGAGAAGAGGAGGAGTAGCTCCCTATGTAAAGGAAGGATAAAAGCAACTGAACAAAAGAGTAAACAGGAGGAGAGGAGGACTGTGGGTCACCGGAGACTGGAAAGAGCGCCACAAGTCCGCGACAGGGGTTGTGTACAGACCCCCTATGTTGGGGAGGATGGACAAGGATATGATAGAAGGCATTCTTAGAATGGAAGAGAAAGGGAGATACTGTTGGATGGGAGACCTGAATGTGCCAGATGTTAACTGGAGCACATTTGCTACAGCCACATCCAAGAGCAGGGCCATTCTTGATGCCCTACAGGTGGCAGGCTCAGACAGCTAGTTTCAGAACCCACTCATGAGGGAGCAATCTTAGACCTCATACTCTCAAACGGGGCAGTGAGAGGATCTCAGATCTAGAAGTGGGTTGCCATCTGGGAACAAGTGACCATCAAACAGTGTGGTTCACGCTAAACTCAGCTACAGAGTCAAGCCGTACAAAGTGAGGGTACTGGACTTCAGGAGGGCTAACTTTGGCAAGATGGGAGAGTGCCTCAGAAAGCACTCAGCAAACAGGCTAGAAGGAGGTGTGGAGCAACAATGGGGAATCATCAAAACTACCATCACAGAGGCAAAAGCTTTGTGTGAAGCAAATAAACAAATCAAAGAGAAAGAAAAAGCCCTATGGTTCTCAAAAGAGGTGGCTGTGAAAGTCAGGAAGAAAGCTAGCATTCCGGAAGTATAAGGAAATACAGAAGGAGCAGGGACAGAGAGCCAACAGTTAAGGCAGAAGGAAGCAGGGAGAGAAGTCAGAATAGCAAAGGCCCAAATTGAGGAAAAGATAGCCAACTCGTTAAGAAGGGGATAAACCTTTCATAGGTACATCAGCGAGCTTAGAAAGACAAAGGGAGGATAGTGAGGCTGAATAGAATGAGCGGTTGGGTGGGCAGAGGGACAGTGAAAAGCAGGGATACTGAACGAATATTTCTGCTCAGTATTCACAAAGAGGAGGGAAGTGCTAATCCAATTAACAGAGCACTCTTGATAGGGAATTCGATCCCAGTCCTTTCACAGAAGAAAGGGTTCTGCAAGAACTCCTAAAACTTAAGGTGGACAAAGAATGGGGCCTGAGTGGAATTCACCCCAGAATTCTAAAAGGATTAAGGGGGGAACTAGTGAAACCACTGGCTACTCTTTTGAATAAATCGTGGGAGGATGGTTGTGGTACCAGAGGACTGGAGGAAGGCGGATGTGATTCCCTTCACAAAAGTGGGACCAAGACAGAGGCAGGAAACTACAGACCTGTCAGTTTGACCTCTGTGGTAGGGAAAGTGATGGAGTCACTTCTGAAGGAAAGAACAGTTGAGTACCTAGAGGCCAGTGGGGTACAGGACCCAAGGCAGCATGGGTTCAGTGGGAAGGTCATGTCAGGCAAATGTAATAGATTTCTTTGACTGGGTGACCAAAGTAGTAACCAGGGAGGGGCTGTGGACATGGCCTACCTAGACTTTAGCAAGGCATTTGACACAGTCCCACACAAAGATTAATAGTCAAATTAACCAGCCTGGGAGTGGGGTCCCAGGGTGGTAGCCTGGGTAAAACATTGGTGGACAACAGGACAGAAGGTAATTGTAAATGGAGTCCACTCCGAAGAAAGAGGGAGTTACTAATTGGGGTACTGCAGGGTTCAGTATTGGGTCCAGTCCTTTTTAATGTCTTCATAAGTGACATTGCAGAGGACTGGAAGGAAAAATATGCCTCTTTGGAGATGACACAAAGATCTGCAACAGGGTTGATACACAAGGAGGCGTGGAAAGGATGTGAGAAGGGACTTGGCAAGGTTGGAGGAATGGTCAGAAGTATGGCGACAGCTAGGATTCAGTGCAAAGAAGTGCAAATAATGCACCTGGGAAACAAGGACCCAGGGAAGAATACACAATTGGTGGGGAGGTAGTAACAACAACAAAAAGGAAAGGGACCTGGGGTAATCATATCAGATGACCTTAAGGTTAGCAAGCAATGTGAGAAGGCAGTAGGGAGGCGGGGGTATACTGGGATGCATATGGAGAGGCATCAGCAGCAGAAAACAGGAAGTTGTTATCCTCTGTACAGACAGTTGGTGAGACCCCATCTGGAGTACTAGTCCAGTTCTGGAGGCTTCATCTCCACAAGGACATAGACAGGATAGAGGCAGTCCGGAGGAGGGCCACTAAAATGGTGCAGGGTCTGCAAGAGAAGCCTGATGAGGAGAGACTAAAGGAGCTTAATAAGTATACCCTTGGAGGAAAGAAGGGACGGGGGACATGATAGAAACTTTTAAGTACCTCAGTGGAATCAACAAAGTCCAAGAGGGTAGCATCTTTCAGAAAAGAGATGTGCAAGAACAAAGGGACACAATTTAAAGATGAGGGAGGGGTTCAGGGCAATGTGAGGAAGTATTATTTCACAGAGAGGGTAGTGGATGCATGGAACAGCCTTCCTGAGGAGGTGTGGGGTCTAAAACTGTGGGAGAATTCAAGAATGCATGGGACAGACATATGGCAATTCTTGTGGGGGTAAGGAGAAATAGGCTGTTGGTTAACTAGGATCTGCAGCCTATCCTGTAGGTAGGGAAATGGGCAGACTAGATGGGCCAGCGTCCTTATCTGCTGTCAGTCTATGTTTCTATGATGGGCCTGTAATTTGTAGGTTGAAATGGGTCCCTGCTCCTTTATATATAGGTATAATTTTGCAGTTTTCCAGCTGTCAGGAAATACCTTCAGTTAGAATCCAGTTAATTTAGTCAATACCGGGGCAATCACTTGGACGGAATCTTTAAGAAGCGATTTTCAATATATATCAGGCGAAAGCCTTTTAGATTTTAACTTTCTAATCTCAGTTTTACCTGCTTACAGGAAATTACTTTAAATCTAAACCTCGTACATCTATATTCACATTCTCTTTAACTACTATATTAGAAAAATCTAGGTCAGGCAAACTCACAAAATAATCATTCAGGATGTTTGCTGAACACCTGGTATTCTGAAGAACACCCTACTTGACATTTGTAAAAGGGGACCATAGGTTTGTGGTGATTCAAATGATTTTATTAAAGACCAGTATTTTTATTATCTGTAGTTTGTTTAATTTCTCCTCAAAATAATTTTTGATTTTTTATTTGAAATTTCAAATGATTTCTAACTTTTATATTTTTCCCAATCTTCTGTTTTCAAAGTTTTACCTGCCTTTTTCCATAATCGATACTTTCCACATATTAATCTTTAATTTTTCCGATACCCAAGGACATGAGACTTTCTTTTGTGATATATATTTGGTATGGGGACATTTCATTACGTATATCTAAGAACCATTTTGAACATTTCTGAATTGCTACATTCACAGATGTATTAGAAACAGTCTATCCCATCTAACTAACATCAATTTAGCTACAAATGCTTCTTTATTATAATTTTTGAAATTTCTACAATTTACTTTAAGGGTAGATTTCAATATAATTCAATTTTTACCCTCAGCTGCAAATACACAACTTACTGAACTATGGTCCCCGATTATCGGCTGTTTTACTTCTACTGATTTAATAAAATTTTAGCTGTAACAAATTTTAGGTCCAAAATATTTCCTGCATAAAGTTGTGTAGTTTTCCTTGTGGGAAAAATAATTTTCTGCTCTGCCTCTAAAGCTTTAAAACTATTTTCCAATGCCAAACCTCTCGGTTTGCCCCAGGCAACATTAAAATCACCAATTAACATTAATTCACAACCATTGAGAATATCTGTATCACTGATGCTAGATTTTCAAATTCTTATAGGGTCCTGGGGGCATAAATAACACCTATAATTAATTCTAATTTATGAACCTTTATTAATGGGCAATTAACTAATCCTGTTTGGTCTGCATATAACGTAGAAGTTTGACCAAGCTCCCAATTAGTAAATAAAATGACACCCCACCTTTCCGTCCTACCCTATCTAAACAGTGGCTATAAAGTCCTCGGCACAAGTTCTTTAGTATCTATATTTTATTTAGCCACGTCTCTGTTAACTCACTATTTCTGGGGTCTCTGTATTTTTCCAGATTTCATTAGATCAATTTTCTTTCTTAAGCTCCTGCAGTATCATATATAACTTATTTCTCCATTTCCGCCAGGACCAGGATTGGATTCTATATCCTCGCTAATAATGAAATCAACAGGCAATTTCTAAATTTAATTTGTCCATGCCCCAATACACTAGTTACAAACAATTTATTATTTAACTGGATTCTAATTTTAGCAAAGAATTTCTACCTTGTCCTTTTACTTCCATTTCTCTACCAATTGGGATTGTCCTAAATTTTGTAGCAACTCCAATCTCAACTGTTAGGAGATAGTTACTCAATTTGACTTGGGGTAGCAAACTTTACATTCAGCAACATGGATTTATTTAACTCCAAAATTGATTAGTTTGCTCATAAAAGTGCTAAAACATTGTGAAAATGCATAGCACTTGCCTCACTGTGTTTAACAAACATAACACTTCTAGAAAACCTCTATAAATACTTTCTGTACAGTTAGCATTGTCTCAAGAAAAAACTGCTAATCAATTATTTTAAACCTGAGTAATATTATACATGCTTGTACCAGTAATCTACATAATAAATCCATATTAAAAGTTTTAATGTGTCAGAAACCTCTTTACCAAACTATACTCTAGTACTTCTCCGCTTTGATATCTATAATTTAATAAATATTTAAAATCTCGTTAACTTACTGAGCATCAGTATTTAAAAATAATATAGGCTGTAACCAATCCGATAGACACTGTACTTTAAATGTTTAATTTACCTTGCTGTTTTGTTGCGATTAGGCTCATGTGCGAGTACTAGCGCAAGATTTATGTCCGCCTCCCAGCAGGTTGAGCGTGCTTCTCGGTACCTGCCCCTTCACAGCAGGTCTCAATGCAGTTGGTAACTGGAGAACACCGGAGCAGTGGTGCAAGATGTTTTAAACAGGTCGGTACAGTTCACACAGTTTAGTAGATGTGAGATGTCCGTCTCTGTCATGGTGAGCGGGATCTAGGGGTGGTGGTAGATGTCAAAATGGATAACTCGAAAATTGTAGAAGAATGGCAGCCAAAGCAAACAGGATATTGGGCTGCATAGGCAGGGAATTATGTCCAGGAGGATCAGGCGCGAACTCGAGCACTGTGTACAGTTCTGAGACCTCATCTGAAGAGGACATAGAACTGCTGAAGAGGGTCCAGAGGAGAGCGCTAGATGATTCAGGGCATCGGAAGGAGGTCCCATGAGGAGAGACTGAAAAAGCTTGGGCTGTACACACTGGAGGAGAGGAGGACAGGGAAACATGATAGGGTTCTTCAAGGCGTAAAAGGAATAACTAAGAGCAGAACCAAGGAGCTGTTCAGGCTAAAGAAGGGGGAACAACCAGGGGCATGAGTGGAAGCTGGAGGGGGGAAATTACTGGGGATCATAGGGAACATTATTTCACTGAGAGGGTGGTGGCTCTGGAATGTGCTGCCTGGGAGGCTGCTGGAGGAGGGCACAATGGAGGGTTTTAGAAAGGGTGGGGCAGGTACAAGGGAAACTGAAGCCAAAGAAGACCCTCTCGGGGGCGGGAAGGCGAGCACCCAATGGGTGGCTGGCTACCGAGCAGACTCGATAGACCATAAGGCCTATTCTGCTGGCTTTTAGTATGTTGGTATGCCATGACATCCCTACACTGTATCAGTGTATTGCAGTATAAGCTCCTGCTTCATGATTGGTAACCTGTGTCACAAGTTACCACTCAAGCAGCTGGAGACTGGCAAGGAGGAACAGAACTGTCTCTTGCAGCTTCCAGGTAGAGTACCTGCCCCACATCCTACCTAGTACTGTCTGGTCCAAAATACACTAATTAGCAAACTAGGAGAAAAGTTACTTGAACACAGAGGTAGTGGTTGGTGGGATAGTCTCCTCCCTAGGAAGGTCTTCAGTGGGGTTTTCCAAGGTTTGGTACTGAGGCCATTCCTGTTCAATGCCTATGTCTCCGATATGGGAAGGGGGTTAGGAGTAGGATGAGCCTCTTTGGATGACTGAAAACTGGGAGCACTGGCAGATGGGGGCGGCGAGAGAGACAGTCCAGAGGGACCTGGATACCCTGGAAGGGTGGTCAGGAGGTGGAGATTGAGGTTTAATCCCAGGGAAGTGTAGGGTGCTGCATCGGGGTCAGAAACCCAGGTCATGTAACACCCGGGGTGTCTCACTGTAAGCCACAAGTGAAAGGACCTGGAGGTGGTGGTAGACATCAAAATGAATAACACACTGAAAACCGCAGAAGCTCTGTGGCAAAAGCAAATAGGATTCTGGGCTGCATAGCCAGTGGAATTACATCCAGGAGGAGGGAGGTGTTCCTCCTCTGTATAATGCCTTGTCAGGCCACATCTCGAGTACTGCGGAGTTCTGAGACCTCACCTCAAGAAGGACATAGCACTGCTGGAGAGGGTCCAGAGGAGGGCAACCAGGATGATTCAGGGCATGAGAGAAAGGGCCTATGAGGAAAGGCTGGAAGAACTTGGGCTGTACTCACTGAAGGAGAGGAGAGATGAGACGAGGGGGGACATGATAGGGTCTTCAAATATGTGAAAGGGATGAACAGGGCAGAACCAAAGAAATGTTCAGGCTAAAGAAAAGGGCACAACCAGGGGCATGAGTGGAAGCTGGAGGGGAAATTACAGGGAGAACATAGAAGACATTACTTCACTGAGAAGGTTGTGCACTGCCCGGGAGTGTGGTGGAGGAGGGCACAGTGGAAGGCTTCAAGAGGGGTGGACAAGTGCATGGCTGGTAAACTGAAGTCAAGATGACCCTCGCTGGGGGTGGCAGGTGGGAGAGCAAGCACAATAACGGTTGTCACCGAAAAGACACAAAAGACCGCCTGCCTTTCTGCTGGCTTTAGTATGTTAGATGTAAGAAGTGATGTCTGATTACTTCTGAAAGTTACTGTTAGTATCAGGCAGTACACTAGCTCTTTAAACTCCATAGGCTTCCATCTCTCAGTTGTAAAAATGGAATGAAGCAGTATCTGGCTGAAATATTCACATGCCACGCTTCATCTCAGCTGAGCTATCTTGTGTCAATAAATAATAAAATAAAAGAACTGCGTTAATTCTTTCTGCAGAAGGTCGACGTGCCTGCTAAGACGCACTCACTTATCCAAGGAAGGATTTCCTGTCACTTGGCCTTCTCACAGGTCCATTGATTGAATGCTTGCTGGCCTGAGACAGAATTCTGCCCAGAGCACTGTTTGGGACCCATAGACAGTGAGGCTGTACCTGACCTTAAATGTGTTGTTAATGCTGTCTGCCGTCAGCAGCACCATCTGTAGGACACATACATAAGCCCAGAAAATGGGTTCCTTATAAAGGTGCAGAAAAGTCATGGTAGTAGCCTGAAAGTTGAACAACTTGTGTACAAATCTTGGATATCAGTTATTCAAGTAATTGTCATCACAAGTTCACATATAAATCATCACCCAGTAATGTGAAGGAGTAACTAATTTAAAAAGGATTAAAAATATTAAATTGGTGATGGGTATCCAGGATTCCAACCTGTGTAATGGGGCCCTTCTTGACAGAAGTATGAATTTGTAAGGCACGATGCAAGAGTGCATGTGAGAGCACGTGACGTGCATAGGTGAGCATGTGGATAGTGAGTTTGTGTATCATGCTATTAATGCGAGTTTGCTTGTATGCACACTGAAATTTGTATGCGCATGAGTTTGTGTATATATGCTCGCAGGTGTGAGTGTTGTGTGCACCTCATGCGAATGAGTGTGTACGCTGGTGCAGCTCTGTATGTGTGTTGTACAAGTATGTGGGCATGGACGGGCATCAGTTGACCCATTTTGCAGGTATTTGACCTCCAGAAATAAAATGCAGACTTCTGTTATAAAGGTAGAAGAATTATTTGAGCACCAAAGGGGAAATAAACAAATTGGGTACTCTCCACGTTTCTGCAAGTACTGAAGTCAAAAATGCCGTCCCCCACCCCGAAAGAAGGGGTATTGTACTATAGGTATCACTGGCACTAATATTTATAGAGTTCTGTTCTGATTTGTTTGTTACACACAAGACCCTTTGGCTGAGCCTATTTTTTTTTTTTATACTTTATTGGTGTTATGACAGACTATCAGTTTACATCTTAAAGTTGCACAGATTTACATGTCACAGTATCATGATGTTTAGGAGTAGCTAGTTAAAAATATACAGTACTGACTTTATCTTTTCCTAATTTTCATAGTAGTGAAGTCAATCCAAAAGTGTCTGCTTATAGCACTCCTACTGAACTTCTTTAGGTAGTCAGAGATTCTGCATAGGTACTATAGACTTTAGAATAACTTACACCTCCAAATAGGAAGTTTTTCAGTTCTACAGTAAAAACATATTTATAATTTAAAAATAAAGTGAAATCAAAACAGAACAGGGTCTCAAAGTCCTACTAGCTGTTCTTATCCAAAGACCTCTAATTCTATTAAAGTTTATACAACTTATTAAAATGTATTCCTTATATAAGAGGTACAGAAATCTGCACACTTCTTGTGGATGGGTCTCATTCATTTTCAAGTCTGTGGCACACACTCTAAGTAATCCACATCGAGTCCAGCTCTCAGCATTGCTAAACTTGGGGGCAGGTACACCACTAACTATTTTCCTTATTATGTGATTTTATTAAGTTTTCTTTAATAGGGTCAGGGTCTGGAGCATACACCTTGTGGGGAATCCCATATAGTTATCTCACACATTGCTATCAGCTTCTTGTCCCAACCAAATGGTCCATCAAGTCCATCTATTCAGGTAGGCCGGGATCTCTGGTTTAAGCTAAATGTTAGCTGCTCTGTTGTCTAATCTGTGTGACCGCCTCTAACCAATCCTGTCTCATTGGAGAAGTTGATTGTAACCATCTTCTGGTTATTGTTTTCAGTGCTGCCACCAGTAGGATCTGCCAGAGGTATATAGCTTCCTTCCCGAATCTCCCTGGTATGCCCCTAAAACCATAAATTTTGGTCCTAATTGGTTCTGGAGCTGAAATATCTGCTTCAGCAAGGTGGACACTTCCTTCCAAAAGTTTGAAATGTTTGGGCAAGTCCAAAAATATGAGCATGGGTGGCTATTCCTCACCGCAGTTTCTCCAACAACCAGAGGAGGCTCATATTTGTTATTTGAGACTACCAATGGTACCCTAAAATTTCTGATCCTAATTTTCCAAAGGAATTCCTCCAGGATGGGGAAGAGGACACCCTCCAAATACCACTCCAACCCCTTACCCACTCCCTGTTCAAAATGGTTATACCTAACTCTTGTTCCCAGGCATGTTTAACATACTCTAGATTACAGGTGTTCTACTGTAGACTTCTTTTATATAACAGGGATATGGCACCTATGCTTCTCTGAATTCCAAATTTGTTCAGATATCTGTTCTGTAATCCCCTATCCCTGTACACCGCTCTTGTTTAATTTTTGTATTAATGAAGCTACAGATCTGTAAATATCTCATTCTGTCTGCTGGGGATAGACCAAATGTCTCTGGGCCACCTTGAAGGACAACACTCCTCCCTCTGCTAAAGTTGCCAAGGTGCCTGCAGCCCCTTCTTTAGCTTACTAAGAACCATTTGTCCCATAATGCTGGTCCAAAAGTTGGATCAGAAGCCCACCAACCATATCTCCAATGACTCGTGTCTCGCCTCCCTCAATGTCCCCTTCTTCACCCCTCTAAAGTAGTACGAAAGGCAGAGAGTAACCTTCCAGATATTCCGGATTGGTCTTTTGTCTGGAACAGTATTGCTGACAGCGGGGGATGGGCAACTTCCCAACTCAATTTCTTTCCAAGTGGCCTTATACGCAAGTGTCCCCAGAGCAGAGCTATTCTCATTTGGGCAGCCTCCCAGTAACCCTCCAAGTGTGATACCCCGAGACCACCTTGTTCTTTGGGTAAAAGAGGGTCTGTTTTCTTACTGTGGGTCTCTTGTTTGCCCAAATGAAATTCAGGAGCGTTGCTCCAATTCTCTAGATCTTTCCTGGAGACCACACATGGAGCACCCTGGAAGAGGTATAAAAACAGGGCAGGGCATTCATTTTTACTGCTTGTATTCGACTATTTAAAGAGAGTGGCAGTACATTCCATCTAATGAGGTCCCGCTTTAGTTGTTGTACCATTGGTACGTAATTCAAGTGATATAATTGCGAAGAGGAGTTACTTGTATTTATCCCCAGGTACCTCGCTTGTACCATGTCCCATCTCAAAGGATAGGCCCTTTAGTTCTGAAGAGGAGCTATAGCCAAACTTCAAAACCTCTGTCTTGGAGGTGTTCAAAGAATAGCCAGCAAGTTCAAAACTGTGCCAATCTCCCATTACCTTTCCCAGGGAACTCCCAGGGTCTCCATGTATAAAAGCATGTCATCCACATATAAATATATCTTATGCTGACGACCAGCAATCCAGACTCCTTGATCTTTTCATCCCTTCTTATGCAGTCAGCCAGGGTTCTATATATAATGCAAATAGAAGGGGGACAGTGGGCAACCCTGTCTGGTTCCCCTTTCTAATTGATACCTCGGTGCATGGTGACCATTTACCCTAAATAGGCTGTTGGTATGTTAGAGAGTTTGAAATCAAAGTTTGAAAAGACTCTAATCCAAAGAAGCCAAGGATTCCTCCAAAAACCTCCACTGAAACTTTTATCGAATGCTTTTTCAGCGTTGACACTAACCAAGAGAGCCATCTTTTGGTGTCATTTAAATGGTCAATTATGTAGGCAGTCTTTCTAAGATTGTCCTGGGCCTGACGCCCGTATAAAACCAGTCTGATCCAGGTTGATTATCTGAGGGATCAACATCTGAAGCCTTTAGTCATAACCGAGGCCGTAATTTTGTAATCGTATTTAAAATTGAAATGGGACGATACAAACATAATAAGGGTCTCTTCCTTGCTTAGGTATCACTGATGATATTGCCTTTGACAAAGAGGGGGTATCTTCCCATTGTCAGCCTGTATGTAATGGAAGAGTCTACCTAAATTAGGGGTAACATTACTTCTAAATAACTTGTAAAATTCTCTAGGGAGACCATCAGTCCCTGGACACTTTAAGTTCCAAAAACTACTATGTATTATGTTCCTCGCTGTCTAGTGTAATGTACCTGTGCTGTATGCTACCCCATGTATTATTCCATGTAATTCTCGGTCGCCCTAAAAAGGGATCTTTAGCTCAGCGGCTTACTTGGTTATCAAAATTTAATAAATAAAATAAATAAATAAAAATTACCGCCCCACTTCGCCATCTCCAGTTGGTCGATTCAATTGTGCGGCCTGCTCTTGAGAAACTGAGGGTAGCTGTAATCCCTGCAAAATTCCTAAGCCGGGCACTAGATGGTTGGGTCCCTGTTTATATAGCTGAGAGTAATACTCTTGGAGGAATTTGCTATTCCCATTGTTTTTCTCTACTGTATTTGTGGTTGGATGTAGCACTGCCTGTAATGTTGCCCTACTCTGCTGAGCCCTTGGTCTCCCTCTAAAAGTCTTAAGGACCTAGGTCCCCTTCAAGTACTTTTGCCTGAGAAATAATAATTTTTGTTCTATGGCATAGTCAAGTATATTCGATAGACTCACTTTCAGTTTTTTAAATCTCGACCTTTCCTTATTCACTTTAATTTGTTGCTGTGCTTCAAGGTGTTTAATCTGAATTAACAATTTTTTTTTTTTTTTTTTTTAGCCTCTTCTTTTTTTTTTTCCTACTTGACCATTCGATAAATCTCCCGCTAAGGACTGCCTTTAAGGTGTCCCAAAGAATGGCGGGCGAGGTCTCGGGTCGGTTATTCTCCTTTATGGTTTGTTCCATCGTCTGTATAACTGACTCCTCCACCTCTTTGTCCCGAAGTAAAGATAGGTTTCATCTCCAAAAGGTGTTCCTTCTCACCTCTCCAAAACGAAAGGTCATGAAAATCGGGCATGATCTGAGAGCAAACTCACCAATTGAGACCTTCTGTACCTGACTCACTGATTTCTTGGGACCACAAAGTAATCTAACCTAGTGTACACTTGGTGCACTGCTGAGTAAAAGGTGTATTCCCTCTCTCCCCTCAAGGTGGTGCCAAACATCTACATGGTCTAACACTGCTCTGTAACCTTTTTCTCTTTTGGCTGTCCCCTGATCTTTTTCAGGGTCTGGGTAGTGGAATCCAATGTAGGATTAAATATTAGGTTCATATCACCTCCCCTATCACATTACCCTGAGCCCATTCTTGTAAGGTGGTGAGAAGCTTCAAGTAAAGTGCTGAGTGTGAGCTCAGGGAAAGTACACAAGCCAATGTGGTTTGCCCTGAAATGTCCCACACATCAGAACGCATCTCCTCTTTGTCTGCTAGTTCATCTTGTTTTATGAAGGGAGTATGTTTAGGGATCAAGATTGCTACCCCCGCCTTCCCTCCCATATGAGGCTGTTGCTACTACTGAATCCTATTACATAACTTAGAGTGCTCTTGTGGAGTTGTGTGTCTCCTGTAAAAAAAAAAAAAAAAATGAAATCCACCTCTATCTTCCGATATACCCAATATTTTAGCACGCTTAACCGGGCTGGAAAGGCCATGCACACTGTATGAACAGAACTTCCTATCCCTAGCCATTGTCTTGTCTTAATTCTCCTTAAATCTATTCCCTCAAACCCTCCCACCACTGTCCCACACCTTCCCCCACGCTCCAAGTGTGCACCATCATCCTACTGTAAGAGACCCTCTAGAATTACAAAACTGTCTGCCAACAGGGCAGTAACCAACATCAGACAACTGTAATAACAACTGAACTTCCTAGGTAGGAAACCTGTAATTACAGGTTTTTACTCCTGTCTCCTTTCCTTTAAGTGGGATTTGGAGTTGAGGTTTTGAGTGCCCCAAGTGGATGGGACCTCCCAGGGTCGTAGATCTGTTTGTGGCCCTTCTTAAAATGGACAGATACGGAGTCCTTCATCTTTAAACCAGCATCAGATAGCATCAAATCCTCCCAAACTTCCTTATTTTACTGTCTCTTTAAATTTTTCACATGACTCAGAAGACATTGTGCTTATTATTTACTATACTTTAAAAGTCCAATATTAAACACCTGTACTGTATTTCTTCTTATAGAGGTTCTTCCATTTATGATAGAAGGAATTACAACACTCGACGTCGGTTGCTCTCCTCTCCTTCCAACGGCTTGTAGGAAGCGTGATGGCATGTTGGGGACCCAGCCAGAGGGCCTTGCAAGAAAAGGGGAAAACCCAGCTAACAGTTCTCAAATTGCTTGGCTGCTAATCAGTGATGTTAGGTGTAGCTTACACCAAACGCTGACAACCCAAATAGATAGATAGAACTGCAGGACTTGTAAACCAGACCCTGTGGACAGTTCAGTCTCAAGTTCTTAATTGTGTCTGGTCAACTTGATTTTATCCTGTTGCGAGCTTCGCTGGGTCCCCCACCTCCAAACCTGGCTACTGAAGTTTACCAGTATCTTCTTCCTGAAAGAACTCAGCCTAAGGATGTCGATGCCTCCTGATATAAGTCCCGATCTGTTCTGCTCGTCAACTTCTTCCTGGCTACCTTCTCCAAGGTCGCCCTAACTGCCTCCAACGTTGTTCCAAATCTCTTTCGCCCTGCAACCAATGCCACTCTGACTCTGCCAACTTCCTTTTAGGATGTTCCAGGTCTGAATTAGGAGGCGGAATTCCTTTTCGGACAACATTTTATTCAATTCCTCTGTAGAATTGTAGAGTTTCACACCATCTGCCCAAAAGACTCAGAATCTCGCAGGGTAGGGTGTCTGAAATCAAGCTGTTGTTCCCTGCATATTTTGAAGTATGGCACCCAACGCTGTATAGCTTGTTGAATTTCTGGTGGAAGTCCTGATCTAAGGTCAGTCGAGAGTCCAGATATTTAAGTTTTTTTTTTTGTTTTTGCCATGGTCGCTTTAGGATGTCTTCCTTGGTGTGATAGCTTGAGAACTTAATTATTATTGAGTGAGGCCTAGCAGTAGGATCCGAGGTTTAGGGACTAAACGACCTGTGCGCGCTTCTCCACTCTAAGCTGGTAATCTTGCGGTAGGCCCAGTACATCTTTTAGTAGATCTTCAATGAATAAAGACATCGGCTGTATTTCAGCTCCTTCAGAAGACCGCATAATGTAAGGTTGTCCTTCTGGACCTACTCTAGGTCCAGACATTTTGCTTGAGCGCCAAAGCATGTTGCAGGAGCAGACCCAAGGTCTGTGTTAAGATTTCTCCGGCACTCTCCGTGTCAGCAATTCTTTGTTCAGCCTCTATCCAGTGTTCCATTTTTAGTTTAGCATTTAGGTTTTAAACTTTTTTTTATTTTCAGTGCGAGAATCTTGAATTTCATGCGTGAGCTTTTCAGCGAGATCTTGAAAATACCTCATTCTCTCCTTCAGTATCGTAACCAGAACCATGTTGGCTGGTAGGAGAAGAACTCCGACTGTGGGTCTGACCGATTTTCTGACAATCCACTACGATCAGGCTTTTAGTTGTTTAACGTTTTTTTGTCCTGTTTGATACCTCCGGTGGCATATTTCACAGTTTTAGATAGAGATTCAATGTTTAGGAGGTTTTAAGTTCTTCTCTGGGAGGGAGCTTAACTCGTTGTTGCTGGAGCCGTATCACCAGAAGTCCCGCCGACCCTATTTTCAAAGGGACTAGGGTCATATAAGACAAAGAAAGCAGTAAAAAGGAAAATTCTGCATATTTGCAAATACAAGGTACAGTGTTCAACAGTACAAAAGGGAATTGGGTACATTGAATGTTTTAGTTAAATAGGCTGATGCCGCATTGTGTATACTGATACAATTGCTTGCTTTATCTTGCCGTAGTTTGTTACAGTGTTTAGTACTGTGCAGCTATTTCTTATTTTTAATCAAGACTATAGAACAGTGCTTTTAATAAAAGGACAGAGCAGGTGGTTTCTATTACTCCCAAGGCCTTATTCATACACAAGGCCTACAATTCTGTAGCAGAATCATTTTCTGCAGAATTTGTATTGTGCCACAAAATATGTATATATATAGAGCAGCAGAATTCATTGTTCTTGATGAATTTTCAATAAAATATGCAGTTTTTTCCATAGTACCGGCCCTTCCTCATCTTGTTTATCCTGAAGCTCTTCCTCTATGCTCGGCATGTGATGCCATCACATCATATTTTAGCCAATGGCAGGACTGCATCCGCCACTGAAATGAATAAGTCAGCACGCAGAAATCAGAAAATGCTGCCGGTGGTCGGCCCGGTCTCGCTGAGGGCTGAGGCACTAGACGACACCTCGGCCATGCTGGCGTACCCAGGTCTGGACATGAGCCCGGCCACCAGGGGTCGGGCTGGGAGGGATAGATGAGATGGTCCGAGGACAGCACTCCTATCCCCGAAGGGATCCAGGTCCACCGCCTGTAGCGCCTGGTGACGCACTGGGGTGCGCACAGAGCAGTTATGTAACGGGAGGGGGCGGAGTGCAGCAGTCGCCAGATACGCACACCTAGACTTCATTGCACGCTGGCAGTCTGCCAGGAGAAAAATTAAAGGGCCGGCCCGTCAGGCAGCCGGAGCTTCCGCTGCCCGACCAGAATGGTGCCTCATCCAGATCCTGCTCCTATGGGGTTGAGCTGGTAGTTCTCACCACCGGGGTGGGGTGGGGTAATGAGGAGGATGGCCTGATGTTCCTGTGTCAGGGCTAGGAAGTCGGTCGGGATGTAATGCTGACTGAGCCCCTGGGAGAAAATGTCAATCAAAAAAAAAAAGAAAGAAAATGCTGCCGTGAGAGCCTAGGAGCCTGCCACAGAAATCAGAAAATGCTGCCAGAAGCCTAGAGCCCTGCCACAGAAATCAGAAAATGCTGCCACAGAAGCCTAGGAGCCCTGCTGCCTAACTCGGACAAAGTGCTGCAGAGCACTAGGGGCCTGATCATATAGTAATTAACTGTACATCTATACCTACAATGTTCCCTTTCAAGGTGTAGTCTTGCCTTGTATTCCCTACTGGCTGCCAGTTTTATATTGTATTGTCTTGCTCATCCTGCTTTTACATTTGTATTTTATTTTTATTTTATTTATTTAGTGATTCGGAAAAACCTTTGAGCACAAGTTATTTTACAAAGGTTCCATGTCATAGATTGCAGAACAAAGTACAGTAGGAGAAAGCAAAGGTACATTACAGTGAACGCTACAGCTTGATTCAGAACTTACAGAATAACTCAAAACATAGGTACAAGTTAAATAACAAGAAAAAACGCGGGAGATAAGCAGCCACAAAGTGCCTTGTCAGTAGTTGAGACAGATGGGATAGCTGGCAGAGGGTGAAGAAGGAGGTACAAGAGAGAACGATGCAGTAGAGGGGTGAAAAGGTGGGGAAGAGGGACGATAAGGTATAGGGAGAAATGGTGGGGTAAGGGAGGCTGAGCGGAGAGGACATGCTAGAGTAAAATGGGGTGTGAAGGGGTATGGTCAGGCAGCCAGCATTAGTAGTGACTGTTTGGGAAACTCACGGACACTGAGTTGGGGGTGGGGAGGGTGGCAGGTGGGAGGAGCATGATGCAAACTGATTGCTGGGGCAAGTCATGAGAAGGGACAGAGGAGGGTGCCTGATGCCTGCCTAGAGCTTGCTGGGAGGGGCAGAGAGAGGTTGGCTGGACTTGGGGCAGATGCACTTAGAGTGTGTTTTTAGGTTGGTTTTGAATTGTGCCAGACAATTGGTGGCCAAGAGGGTCCTAGGAAGTTCATTCATCCATAGGGGGGGCCCGTAGGCAAATGCACGTTGCCCAAGTGAGGTTCGATGGAAGGGATCGCTAAGGCCCCTCTAGTCCTCCCTCTGTGACCTGTAATGAGTTGTCGCCTTGATCAAACCGCCACACAAGGTGGTGTTTTGCCCAGTAGAGCCTTCTTCTCTAGGATGAGTCTGGAATTTGACCCCGCTTTCTAATGACAGCCAATCTGCACGCTTCATACAGAGTAAAGGTGTGAGTGCCATGCTCAGCATCAAGGGTGAGTCTGCAGGCTTTGTTGAGTGCAGTCTGAGCCCTCTTGAGCGCTGTATCCGTCACTCATAGACCACTAGTCCATAGTTGATAGTAGATACAGTTAAGCTGTGGACTGAGTGGAGGGCCCCGAGAGAGGTATTGCCTGTGCTGTACAGGACACCAGTCTTGGTATTGACTGTCTTGACCAGAGTGTCAATATGTTGCTAAACGTTATAACCTGCTGCATGATATATGTCTATCATTTCCTATGTGCCCCTTCCCTGGGTTGCACCCTGAATGAACCTCAGCTCTGCTGTTTTTTTTATGTAACGCCTGTATTGTCTTGCCATTATTATATTCATTTTAACTGTATGATTGTCGGTGCCATTTATGGTAGTTCGTCAGATTCTATGCCCGCCTTGTCACAGGTCGCACCATGAAACAAAGTGTTGTCTGCTCTGTGGCAGGTAGTATAGAGTGAGCTGCCCCCAGGACAGATTGAAAGTCTTTGAGAGTATACCAAACTGTTGCTTAGTACGCCAGCCTGGTAAACCTTTACAGTAGATAAATGTCACTTCCAAAAATTTGTTCATCTCCCCGCCCTCAAATTAACCAGGAAAGACACACTAAGTTGAAAGCTCATTTACAGGTGACCTGGGAGCACAGGGAAGTTAATGACTTGCTCAGGGTCAAACAGTATGCAAGTGGGGTGTGGGATTCAAACCCAGGTCTCCAGATTTGCAGCTCAGAGCCTTTAACCACTGCACTATACTGCCTCGACTTTGCTGACTCTGTGGCCTTGAGCTGTGGTGGATTGTTCTGGCATGCTAACGATCCAGGAATGCTCACCAAGCCAGGAGTGTCGAGACCAGAGGCTGCAGGGAGGGCTTGATGCATCCTTGAGGACCCTCCTCCTGCAAGGGGCGACTTGTAGGGCTTGCTGACATCAAAAGAACCCCAGAGCAAATGCAATGGGGAGATTCAGGGAGAAAGGAGGAGTGCTACTTCACTGAGAGGGTGGTGGAGCTGGAATGCTGCCCAGGGGCTGGTGGAGGTAGATACGGTGGAGGAGTTCAAGAGGAGGTGGGACAGGTACAGGGAAGGGTAATGGAAGCAAAAACAAGGTGCAGTGAGAATATCCGGGACTGGGAAGGAGAAGTCAGAGAGGGGCAGCAAGGTCAGCTCCCAGGGTGGTGGCTGACCAAACGAAGCAGACACGAAAAGACCATTAGGCCTATTCTGCTGGTATTTTAGTATGTTAGTAAGGGTTATCCTGGAGGATATTGACCATACAGCCAAATTTTAAAGAAAACACAAATTGCACATACCCCAGTAATGCAAAGCATCATGGGAAGCATATGCAAATGCCCAGGAATTAATTTGGACTGGCTCAACTTTAAGCAGAATTGCATGGTGCCAGAAGGCCTCACAGTACAATCAACAAAGGCTGAGAACAGCAGTGCTTTGCATGGTGACACCTAGGGTGGCTCTAGTGGAGGTGTCCTTGTGTGTGGGTGACCAGCACTACATATCACTTTCTTCTCTAGGGCAGTCGCGAACTTGCATGCACATAAATTGATGGTGTGTTTGTGTCTGGGGAGGGAGTTGAGGTAAACTAACTCTTGGTTAGTGTGGCATCACAGGTCACTATTTGTCACCCATGCTCTTGGGCACCTAAATGTCTGGCCACCACCTAACAGAGGCGCCTGAAGACTAGGCTGCAGCAGAGACCAAAGAAGGGAGGAGCTATGTGTGTGTGTGTGTGTGTGTGTGTGTGTGAATGAGATAAACTAGGGATGTCTGAGGCACCAGGTCGATGGGGAGGCGTGTGTCTAGAGCAGGATGTAGGCAAGAGATCAGAGCACAGGACAGAAAACTGGTTTGTTCGCTCAAAGAATACTGACTTCAAAATCTGAGATTAGATCGTGAATGTATTTTTTGATTTGCCAACTAAACAGTTAATCAAGGCATTTTGCACAGCAAAACTGCAAAGATCTAGGCTGTGAAAGAGCAAGTGTTTTAGTAAGGATGTGTATCTTAAAGAACGAAGATTGGGCCTTCAGATACCTCTAAGTATTGTGTTTGCTTTGTTTCTTTATTTCATCATTTTATTTGTATTATGATACAAATATACGATGCTTGCCAGCAGATAAAGGTCTAGTGGTATATCAAGTCTGCGGAAGTGCAGCTAGCACTCCTTATTCTGCAGCTGCCCCTCCTTGCCCTGTCCCAGCCCCTTTGAAGCAGCCCGCTGTCTTCACTGGATATCGCATCTGCTGGTAATGCATTCCACCCAGCTCACCCCTCTGTAATAAAAAAAAAAAAAAAAAAGTCTGCTCATGTCCCTCCTGAACCTTCCTCCCTCCTCCAGTCTCATATCATGGCCCTGGGTGTCCCTCCCTCCCTTACTTTGAACAGCCCCTCCATACCTGTGTTTATTCCTTTAATGTACTTGAAGGTTTCAATCCTATCCGCCTGTTCCTCCTTTCCTCCAGCGAATACATGTTCAACTCCTCAGCCTCCTCTCATATGGTTAGTCCCCAGCCCCTTAATCATCTTTGTCGCTTGTGCTGCACCCCTCCAGTAACTTAGTGTCCCTCTTTAGATACGGGTGGCAGTACTGCATGCACTCAGGTGCAGTCTTAACTAATGACCTATACAGTGGCAGAATCACTTCCCTCCTCAAGGATATACCCTTGCAATGCAACACAGGATTTTGTTGGTCTTTGCTGCCTTCCTCATTGTGCTGAGTTGTTTATTGACCCTGTTATGAGCATCCCCAGATCCTGCTCCTCCTCTGTCTCGGCTAGCTGCACTCCCCCAGCTGGTAACCTCCTTGGGTTTTCCGCTCAAGTGCAGCACCTGCACGCTTTGGCATTGAACCCTAGTTGCTAGGTGTCCCACCAGGTTTCAGCTTTGCCGGATCATCCTGCAACCCTGCCATCCCCTTAGGTTGTCCACCACTGCTTCCGGCTTTGGTGTTGTCAGCAAACAGACTGGTCTTGCTCTTGATGCCCAGTGATATGTCTGCAGTGAATATCCTAAACACTGGTCCCAACACTGAGCCTTGGAACACCGCCATCACTACCCTTGGGAATGAGAGCCCTCTCAGTCACCAACACCTTCTGTTGCTTTCCTGAAGCCAGTTCCTCAACCATCTCACCAGCTTTGCACCCACCCTGTACCTTCTAACTTACTTCCCAGCCTCCCATGTGGCACAGAGTCTGATGCTTTACTGAAGTCCAGGTACAGGAGAGATGTCATGTCATGATGTCAGAAAAGTTTTACTGACAAGGCTATCAGTGCATTTCAGGGGAAACTGCAAACCTGTTCCCAGATTCTTATAGAGAAAAACACTTTCTACCACCAAAATATTATATATTTAATAGAAAGATGTGATTTTTGATAACATGTACCCTTTTATTATCATTTAGGATGTCATTTTCTTCATAACCAGATTTTATGTGGGAAGACGAAAAGAGAAGCCAGTTACTGTTTTAAACACTGTCAAAATTATACATATGTTTCACAATAGTGCAAAACTATAAAAAGCAAAGCTTGTTGCTGAAAGAAGTATCTATTTCTTTTGAAAAGATAGAAAATGTATACAACAGGAGTGGAGTAAAACGACATGATAAAAAGATACGTTAGTGACATCAGTAACAGCAACATATCAAAAAATAGTTACTGTTGACACAATGGATGTTTTTAAGTTGCTGTAATCACAATGAAGTATGAACCAGAGAGCAGCTTTACAGTCTTGATGATACCACAATGCCTAGTGCAGCACAGAAGCCAGCTATTAAATAGAGAATAATGCCTGTGTAGGTGTATATTATGTAAGCAATAAGACACGATGGGGTGTGCATGAGTTTCTAACGCACGGCCAGCGTAGGAGGCACAAGGTCAGCAGACTGAGTGCTGCTCAACCTCTAGCCATGTGTTAGAACTGTTTAATGCACATCCCCAGAGTGGCTTATTGCACTTATAAAGTGGATCTGTATTCTAGGTGGGTTTCTAGTTTTAGCCAAAGGCCAGACACTTTCTAATGCACAGCTAACAACCAATCAGATTACTTGAAACTCTTGCCCATTTTATAACTTAAACTATTAAAATTCAGAAAAAAAATACTGTAGAGAGCCATCACAGCTCACTTTGGCACTATGGAAACGACTACAGCTACGGCAAATAGTAGGACAAAGTCCCAAGGCAAATAAAATGCAGCCCTGTATTGTAGGCGGAGGAACTATTTTACAACACAATGCATTATAGTTTTTAATTTTTTCCATATGAACATAGTGTATCTCTTTACAGGTATGTAAATTACAGAGGCCCATTTTATAAGTGCAGTAAGGGTGTGTTAGACAGTTCTAATGCACGGTTGGCTACACTGCCTGTGGCCTTGTGCCTCACTACGCCCCTAGCTGTGTTAGAACCAATAAACACCCTTGAGTGCCTTATTGCTTACTTAATTTAGTACTTAGTCATGACTTGTGCAGCCCCACCCACTGCATTAAGCTGCTTGGCTGACAGGCTACCTTTGAGCGACCAGGCCCCCGGTGTATGGGAGAGCTGAGAACAGTAGCATGATTGGAAGGAAGCCTGATGACCTGGAAATGTTTGGAAAGTGGTTGTCTGTTTTATGAGCGAGTGTGCAAACTGGACCAGGTCAGTGAAAATTATTGGGAAGCAGGTGGTGCCATCACGTTATTCAACGGCTGCAGTCCCTCACCCCTACCGCCTCCAAGAGAGAGCGGGCGGTGGAAGCAAAATCCAGATACAGAGACCATTTAGGACTTCAGTCAGGTATTTTACACGTTGTACACAAAAGTGTAAAATGAGCAAGAGATATCGGCAGTGGGCAGGGTTATATGGAGCGAGGGAGCGAGATCGGTCAGTGGGCAGGGGCATGTAAGGAGCTAACTAGCAGACTGGGTCGGGAACAGATCACCGAAGAATGCATGGAAAAATATGAACCAAAACTGTTCAAACATGTGAAGTGGTGCATATGACAGCTTGGTGAATGCAGGTAAAGCAAGATTTTTTTTTTGTTAAAGGTGCTTTCATGAAGATAAGGTTTCTCAGTTACCAACTAAAGAAAATTGCAGCAATTTAAAACTAGCATTTCATTGACTTCATAATACCTAATTTTTAAAAATGCGGCTGTGGTTACCTGGATTTGTTGCTAGCTGTGCAACAAATCAAAATATAGAATTTTGCTTCCTGCTTTGTAAGAGAATTTTTCACACACCCATGCTGTGATAATCCATAAACCCTGAGAGTGAAGCGTAAGGGTTAATCACACACTGATGGTATGTGAAAATCCTCATAAAACAAACTTTGCACAGGCATTATTTTTTATAACTGGTGGAAAGTTTGAACCGAGAAGAACTGTAAGCTGTAATCTTCAAGTGAACTCTGCAGCAGGCTACACCACAAGTGACTATGCCACCAGGACCCCACAGAAGAATTCTTGGCTAACAATACCAGCGGAGACCACCCGCTGACATCGGACTACCTCCAATGTCTGCCAGTGGTATAAAGTGGTGGTCCTTGGCCACACCCCAGTTCTTTTCCCACAGTCTACCCATTCACATTGGCTCCACGGATACCTTTACAACAGTCGCACCGCCATTTTCGCAGTCTTTTTCTATTAAAGTTTCATTGTCGCTTATTTAGTGTTGTACAGTGCAAGTCTTCTCTGTTGTCCGTCAGTCGGTGGTCGAAATCTCAGTGGGTGTGTGTGTGTGTGTGAAGCAAATCCCGTCCGGAGATGTCACTCCTGCCTGCCTCATCTGCTTGGGGTCCACCACGCACCGACTGCGCTCACACTGTAAAAGTATCAACTGCTGATTTGCATCAGTTGGCTGAAGACCCACCTTCTAGAACAGCAGCTGGCCACCATGCAAAAGACCCCGCCAGTTTAGGGATCCCCTTCTTCTTTGTGGTCTGGGATGTCTCACAAATCAAGGAGAAATGTCCAGTGGAAACCACCATCATGAGAAGGACAGGACCCATTTGGACTCTCGATCCAGGTCTCTGCATAAGCAGTCCACCAGCTCCAGTTCTTCCTCCCACGGAGGTCGGACTCTGCCCCTCAACCAACCAAAAGTTCTCTAGGTACCGGCCTTGAAACCATCAGCTGGTGCATATGTCAAGTGGTGTTTCTTTGGGGCAAGGGCCTTGTCCCCTCCCTTAGTCTTAGACCATGCAGCCATACCTCCAGGTCTAAGTCCAGGATTCCACCGTGAAGGGCGGTGATAGCCACCATGGCACCCTCATCAGGTGAAGGCTTCTTCCTTTGTCGGATCGTCCGCCTCGACTCTGTGACAGGAAACTGCATTTGGAACCTGAGTCTCACCTTATGCCAGCTCTCCAAAGCATCGGTGTCAAACCCCGGGCGTCCACCCCTGCCTTCAACGCCCTCACCTTCAGGGTCTTTCCTACCGCCTCACCCCTAAGCTTCCACCGGAAGGCGCAGCCAGCGGCCAAGGAGATGCCTCCCCGACGCCCAACCCCGTTGATGGTGGTGGTTGGATGTCAGGTCAGCCAGTCGACCTGCCATCGGCCTGACGCCACCCCAGGACCAGACGCCAGAGAAACCGAAATCACCAGAGTGTACACTGGCTCCTGACAAGCTGTGAGGTCCACTGCCTGAGAAGCCTGACGACAGGTCTGAGATGCCAGACCCATCAACCCCAGCCATGGTCTCTCTGGCCAAGTCAAGGACCTTTTCGGTTCCTGGTGGGACATAGTCAAGAAAGACATCATCCCCAAGGAACCCCAGGTTCCAACACCACAGCCTCTCCCCATAGACTCCCTCAGCAGCCTCCATGATCGTCACTTCCCCTAAGGGACAGGTCTCCTACTTGGTGGACAGGTCTTCTGAATGGGTGCAGTCATCGTTCTAGATCATCTTCCAGGCATTATAGGAGGCGGCACCGGCATTTCCGCTCCAGAGCTTCCTCTAGGTCATCTGACTCAAATTCTTCTGCCTCCTTCAGATCCTCAAGAGTTTTCCTCTCCTTCCCCACCACCCTGATCCTCCGGGATTCGCCTCTTGATGATCCCACCTTCGGACGGTTAAGGTCAGCATCCACCTTTTTGAATCTGTGGGAAACTGAGGATCTTGATCCAGAAAGAAAGAGGCTGGCTCATTTCTTGGGCATGAATGAGCCCAAACCTTTAGTTGTTCCACCCTTGATAGCTCCCTTTCAGGACGCTACCAGGCTAGCCTGGTGGATTCTATTGACAGCCTCGCTATACCTAAGAAAGCGGACAGGCTGTATCAGACCCCAATAAACGAAGCCATTCCTTGGTGAACAGCCCAAGGTGGACTCTGTCGTGCTGACAGCTGCTGTAGCAGGACCAAACAGCCCCACCACATGAGCTCCCAGCTGCCAGACGAGGAATCCAAACGCCTGGACCATTTCAGCAGGAAGGCCTACTCTTCGCCACTCTCACACCATTCGTTTGCTCATTTTTTTGCGCACATGGTGCAGTACCAGAAATCTCTCTGGAACAAGGCAATTGAGCTTGCAAAAAGACAACCCGATTCTGATCACAAAACAAAGCTCTTGGCGTACTCCATGCGGTCTGGAGTGGGATAACGATCTTCGGGTCATCTTACGATTTAGTGGACACTGCCGCCAGGGCAGCAGCCACAGGGGTTTGCATGCGGAGGTACTCTTGACTCTGGGTTTCTGGATTTAGGCAGGACCTTCAGGATGCCATCATTAATGCCCATTCCATGGGTCCGTGCTTTTCAGTCCAGACATTGAGAAAATGATCTCTGACCTCCAGGACTCTGGTAAGGTCATCCAGTCTGTGCATCAGTTGTACAGAGTTGATCAGACCTTTGGCAGGCGGCGGCGGTTTCATCGGCAGGTAGGGCAGAAGCCTAAAGGAAGCAACAGAGAGGCAGCTTTACATAAGCTCCCTCTCTTGAATTAGAAGATATATTAAAAAACTGGGCCCTATTTAAGCAACTAATGGGTCATGTAGACAGTATTACCCCTGGAGGTGTATCCCAAGCCTTATGTTTGTCTTTATTCATACATATGTTTATCTCTCAGATGGAATTTAAATTGCAGTCTAACTCAGTACCTGCTATGTAATTTGAATTCAATTGAATGTTATAATCACAGTCTTGTCATTTTAATCATAGATCTGTATTTGGATACTATATACAGCAGTGTATAATCTTCTTAAAATCAATAAAAATAATTTAAATGAATAAATAAAGCTCCCTCTCAACCCGGTGGAGCACAGGGACCTCTGAACACCAAACCCTCCCAGGTCTCCTGCCTGGCTCCATACCCTTGCTGAGTCCAGGGCCAGGTAGTAGGGGTTGGTTCTCACTTACCTCGATGGGTGGACCTCCATCACCACCGATGCATGGGTCCTCCAGTTGTGATAGATGAGATGTTGTCGGAATTTCTGCAGATGCCCCCAGACAATCCCCGGTCCAACAACCTTCTCCTCCTCCCATGCCAAGCTCATTTGGGAGGAGGGTGATCCCTACTAGACAAGAAGGCAATAGAACCCATTCTAGCCCAGCAGTGGGGAAAGGTTCTACTCCTGTTCTTCTTGGTTCCCAAGAAGACCGGGGATCTGCACATGATTTGGACTTGACCCTCTTGAACAGTTACATAGGGTACAAGAGGTTCAGGTTGGTCTCCTTGCCGGCATTCTTCCCATGTTGCATCAAGGGACTGGCTGTCCTCCTGGACATGCAAGATGCCTAACTCCATATTCTGGTGCTTCCAGATCACAGGAGGTTCCTGAGGTTCTCCTTTCAGGGAAGGCATTTCCAGTTTCGGCCTTGCCCTCCGCCCTTCCTCTGCCCGTGCATGTTCATGAAGTGCCTAGCAGTAGTGACAGCAGCTCTAAGGAGGCAGGGACACTTTGTTATCCTTACCTCGATGATTGGCTTCTGGTGGCTTTAGAGGACATCTTCGACCTGTTTAGCTCATCGGGATCACCCTAAAATGGTCAGGTCATTCCCAAAACCATGTCAGAGGTTACAATACATAGGGAAATCCTAGACATGGAGCAAGGGAAGGCCTTCCTCCTCATCGGACAGGGCAGTACGTCAGCTCTTGGCTCAGAGTCTCAGCTGCTCACCAGGTCCCAGCTCTGACCATGCTCCAGCTCCTAGGCCATATGGTCAGAGCTCATAATGACTGTTCCTCAGCACGCCTGTTTGAGAGTCCTCAGTGGACTCTAAGTGCAGTGGGATCAGAAGGAGGATTATCTCGACCAGCCAGTCTTGATCTCCAAAGCAGTGGTACAGACTCTCTCTCTCTTGGCTGTCTTCCAGAATCTGGTGTCTGGAGTCCCTTTCAGAGACTAGCTCCTTCACATATTCTCACAACTGATGCCTAGAGCCTAAGTTGTGGAGCTCATTTTCTTAATCATCAGACTCAAGGTGCATGGTCTTCTCTAGAACTGACCCTCCATATCAGTATTCTGGAGATGAAGACAGTTCTGTACGCTCTCACGGTGTTTCTCCCGATCTCCATCCAGGCCTGCTGTTGGTACAGACAGGCAACATGTCGGTTATTTACTACATCGCAAGCAGTGGGGAACCTCACTCCTATCCTCTTTGTTGGGAGGCTATGAGACTGTATTTCTGGGCTCTAGACCATGGCCTATTGCTCACCACAGTGCATGTTCCAGGTGTCCAAAAGCGTTGGCCGATGCCTTAAGCTGGTCTCTGTCAAGGATTCACAGATGGGAACTCCTGCAGTATGTAGCAGATGCCCTTTCCAAAGTTGGGGTCATCCAAAGCTGGACCTCTTTGTGTCCTCGCGTAACGCGAAACTGTCCAGTTTCTGCTTGCTCGATCACTGACCTGGTGTTTTCTGGTGAGATCCATTGTCCCTCTGTTGGACAGGGAGGTTTCTGTGTGCCTTTCCTCTTCTGCAAAGAGTTCTGCTCAAACTTCAAGTGGAAGGAGCAGAGATGAGTTTCATAGCTCTGCTTTGGCCTCCCAGACATGGATTCCTGCTACTGCAGCAGCTCACAGTGGAACCTCCGATCCCCTGCTCTTGTCCTCCCGCTACTGTTGCAAGAGCAGGGCAGGCTGGTTCACCCAGACCTCCAGTCCTTACATCTGCATGCCTGGCACCTGCAGACATAGTCACTCGCGCTTTGGAGCATCTCTAGAGTGGCCAAGGTCTTGGGTGCAGCCAGGAAACCTTCCTTCAGACCATGAAGTGGAAGTGCCTGCTTGTGGGCTTCCAGTTGAGGTCTGGACCTCTCCTGTGCCCCTCTGAATGCTGTCCTCTAGCATCTCCTCATCCCCGTCCAGACTCGGGCCTCCGACATGATATGTTGCCCAGACGGATCTGGCCGAACATTTTTGAGGGAATGCTTCATCTTAAACCTCTCATTAGGGACCCTATCCCTCCTTGGGATCTTTGTTTCTATTAGAAAAACTTAACATTGCCTCCATCCGAGCAAGCCGTGGACTGCGAGCACGCTTTCTGTCATGGAAAGCGTTGTTTTAGTTGCCTACTTCTGCTCAGAGGATTTCTGAGCATCAGGCTCTGATGGCTAAAGAGCCATATTTGATTTTCCACAAGGACATGGTGTCCTTGAGGACTAATCCTAAGTTCCTGCCTAAGGTGGTGTCCCAGTTTACCCTTTAATCAGGACATCAACCTTCCGGTTTATTATCTATACCAATGTATTAGTTATTAACTATTATCCATACTAATCGAGGGGAGGCTCTTCTTCACACTCTGGATTTACATAGAGTGCTTCGATACTACATTAACCAAACTCGAACTTTCAGAAGATCTGACCAACTTTTGTTTCCTTTGCCCGAGAACCCTAGGAGTGCCTGTGGCAAAGCAGACTCTGTCCAGATAGCTAGTCCATTGCATCACCTTGTGCTACAATAAGTACAGCAAACCTTTACGGGGGTTCGGTTAAGGGTCATTCCATCAGGGTGTTTCTGCCCCTTTGCTGCGTTCAGAATGTTTCTGTGGCAGACATCTGCTCAGCAGCCACTTGGGGCTCGGTGCACACCTTTGTGACACACTACAGCCTGGACATTGCTTCCTGTCGGAGAGCTGGGTTTTGTTCAGCGGTACTTCAGGGCCTGTTGTCTTGAAGCTCCACACTTCTAAGGCTGCCACCTCCCAGTCTGTCTGGGATCCTTTTAGTACTGCTTGGTACTCAGTCCCTTATGATGTGGCCTGCTGCAAGAGCTCCCACTCAAGTAAGATAGTACAGTTGCGTAAGAACTTAGCGTAACAGTAAATCTTAGAGAGGAGCTCTTGCAGCAGGCCTATTTCCTCCTCCTTCCTTCCCTTGGTCCTTGTCTCCTTTCTTTCCTTACCCTAGGTGGGGTATTGCACTAATCTCGGTTCTCTATAATTTGTCAGCTGGGTCTCTGGCAAGAGAAGTGGGTGTGGCCAGGGACCCCCTCTTTATACCATTAGCGGACGTCGGAGGCAGTCCAGTGTCATGGGGTAGTCCCTGCTGGGTACTGCTATTACTACTGGTCCTAGTGCCTGGCTTATTAGTCACATTGTGTAGCCTGCTGCAAGAGCCAAGACTTACTGTTACGGTAAGTTCTTATGTAACTGTACTTTTTGTGTGAGTGAGCATGTCCTTGAGCTGCTGCTGTACTTGCACAGATACAGTTAAGTGAGTGAGGAGAAATGCCAATAACCACTACTGAGTTGTTATGGAATTCAGCGGGTTATTATGGCATTTTATCAGGACTGAAACCCATTATGGGGGAGGGTCACTAGTAATTTATAATTAAATAAAAATGGCAACATCTTCAAATAAACTACAGATTTAAAAGCTAGTAGATTGTAAACTACTGTTGTATATATCAAATTTACAGTAGCCTGATTCAAAATAGACAGTTTACCATCACTTGTGAGGGGCAGCACTTTCAAACTCACTCGCCATGGCTCTGCCACTGTGAGTTATGCTTGCTCCCGCACACTTGAAAATGAATTGCACTATCTTCTCCCTTCCTCCTATTCCTTACATGCTTTTCTACCCCTCACCTGTTGTCTTCCTTTACCTACCCTGTTCCTTCTATTTCTAGCTCTTGCATGTTCTACTCCTTGCACCACTGACACTATTGCTGATGTGTACAGCTCTTATGTAATGTAATATTTTTTCCTATGTATTATCTGTTGACATGGTATGTAACCCTGCATCTGTATGTATTGTAATTGCTCTCAAGAATTGTTACCTGTTTGTGTTTACCTGTTGTACTCTCCCAGGTTGTACCTGAAAATAGTCAGTTTTGGCTAGCACACTTACCCGTAAACAAAACTAAATATTTTAAGTCGGCCTATTGCATATTTATTTATTTGAAGTGTTTCACCACCTAAAGGCACACTGAGCTGCAGTAGTTCGTTTCAGGTGTGTCCTGGGGAAGGGAAGTGGGAATACCAACATTAAATGCAGGAAATATGCAAAATGGTAGAACAGACATGATGTAAGCTTTAGTTATGTGACAGTTACAAATGTAACATACAGTAAATCAGTCATGTAAGGTCAGTTATTAAGCAGTAGTTCAAGAACACATAACCCAGATATAAACAATTTATGTACAAACACATAGTGCTAAGGAGCAAGCATAAATATGCACATGGGGAGAGTACAGCACAAATGGAAAGGAGTAGGGCAGACTGGGCCAGCCCTCCCTTTCACGATGCATGACCCCGCAAGGGGAGGGCCGGGCAATTAGGGAGAAAATGGGGAAAAGAGTAATGCAAATCATAGGGAATGTTCTGGTGGGAAAGGGTAGGAAAAATGGTGTCATGGGGAAAGAGGGGGAGAAAATAGAGCAGAAGAAACAGGTAAAGAAAACAGAAGAGTTCAGTTAGAGAAAAGAGGCACAAGAGAGTAGGAAGAGTTTGTGAGTCTGATTTAGGGGTAGAGAGGGTCAGGTGCAGGAGGGGGTTGTGTAATGACGAATGAGGCGGGATAGAGAACTGGAAGACAGGGCTCCAGAGAGTCACCAGGGTGGTGAGAGCAGCTAAGGCAAAAAGGAGCAGTCCTTGGCCAGTGGGATCCGAGGGGACAAGGAGTTCTTTAGATACATAGGGAAAAAAGTGAAGGGGCAGATCAGCAGGATAAGTATAGGGTCTGGTTGGGTACAGGAGGTGGGGAACAGGCAGAAGTCCTAAAGGAGTACTTTGCCTCAGTTTTTACCAGGGGGGCTGGGGGACTATGGTCTTATGGGGTAAACCGGAGGAAGGGGTGGGACCGTAGAGATCAGGGACCCTTGATGGGTCTGGGGAAAGGAGTGGCCACCACAGACAGGTGAGGGACCAGCAGTACAGGGTGAAAAGGGGAGGATGTGGAGGCTGAAATCCCAGTAGAGAGTAGTGGAATCCCTCAGGTCCCTTTGACAGAGAAAGCACCTGGGCCAGATGAGATACATCCCAGGGTGCTGAGGAACTGACTAGATGTACTGGCAGTCCTAGCGGAGCTTTTCAAAATCTCTGAGGACTGGGTGAGTGCCCCAAGACTGGAGGGTGGCTCAGTGTCATGCCGATCAACAAGGGAGGATCAGAGAGAAGGTGGGAAATTACAGGCCCATTAGCCTGACTTCAGCTGGTTGGATAAGGTGATGGAGGGTATTGTCAAGGAAAGGCAAGGGGGCTACTGGAGCAAACTGGGTATTTGGATGATAGGCAGCATGGCTTTTCCTGGGAAGATCGCTCCAGACAAACCTTGTTGAGTTCTATGACTGGGTGATGAGGCCCTGGATCAGGGGTAGGCGCATGGATGTCCCTCTTTCTGGACTTCAGCATGACATTTGATACGGTACCCCACAGTGGCCTCCTATGGCTAAGCTGAAGGAAATGGGGATAGGAGACAGTTGTTAAGATGGATAGGAAATTGGCTGTCTGAGTGTACTCAGAAGGTGGTGGTTGGAGGTTGACCTTATCTCCAGGTGGGTTACTAGTGGGTGCCCCAGAGGTCAGTGTTAGGCCACTCCTGTTCAACTCCTATGTCTCAGACATAAGGGAGGATCAGGAGTGAAATGAGTCTCTTGCAGACAACTCAAAGCTGGGTTCAGTGGTGGATGAGGAGGAGGGGAGGGTGGCCTTGCAGGAGGACATGGAGGCTCGGAAAGGTGGCAGGAAAATGGAAACAAAATTCAATGCGGGAAGTGCAAGGTTCTGCACCTAGGAGTCAGAAATCCAGGCTGGGGTATGCTGTGGGAGGAGATACGATTCAAGTCACAGAGAGTGAGAGGGACCTGGGGTAGTGGTAGATGTCAAAATGAACAACTCTGACACCTGTAGGAGGGCATCGGCAAGGGCAGATAGGGATGCTGGGATGCATCGCCAGGGGATTACTTCAGAAAGGCGGAAGTGATCCTTCTACTGTACAACTGCTGGTTAGGCCACACCTTGAGTATTGTGTACAGTTTTGGAGACACATTTAAAAAGGAACATTACACTCCTAGAGAGGGTCCAAAGGAGGGCAACCAAAATGATCTGGGGTCTGGACAAGAGGACCTATGAGGAGAGTCTCAAGGAGCTTGACATGTATACCCTGAAGGAAGGAGGGACAGGGGGCATGATGGAGGTCTTTAAGTACATGAAAGGGATCAGTAAGGGAGGCCAGTCAGGGTGCTCCAAAGGAAGGAGGGTGGGCAATGAGAGGTCATGGGTGTAAACTGGAAAGGGGCAGGCTCAGAGGGAGTGGAGGAGGAGGAGGAGGTGTATTTCACTGAAAGGGTGGTGGAGCCATGGAATGCGCTGCCCAGGGAGCTGGTAGAGGGGAGACTGTGGATGGGTTTAGTGGGATGGGACAGGTACAGGGGAGGGTAAATTGACCAGGTCCAGTACAGGTGGGACATCTGGTACTAGGAACAGTATAACCTGGGGCACCAAAATCGGCCTCAGTGGTACTGAAAAATTGAGCAGACTTGAAAGACCATTAGGCCTATTCTGCTGGCATTTTAGTATGTTAGGGCTGAGCGAATCTCTAAAGGTAGAGAATTCCAGGTATTGGGAAGTGATAAGAGAAAGCAGATCTTCCAGAAGTGGAAGACCGAGGGAAAGGCAATGGTCTTATGGGTGGTGTTGCAGGAAGTGTAGGTAGGAGTAGGAGGGAGTGAGAGGAGAGAAAGTAGGTAGGGTGGCAGCGAGCCAAGCCAGTAGTTAACCAGTCAGGGAAGCGCTGTGAGCAAGGCATCTGACACTAAGAGAAGGAAGGAGAGAGAGAGGGAGGAGTAAAGGTCACAGTGGTGTGTATGGGGTGGACAGTCAAGGGCAAAACATATAGGATAGTGTATGGCCGCCCATACACAACAAGGCAGTTCTTCACTCGAGTGTTTTCCATGACTGCTGATGACCTCAAGAGTGAAGCTTGAGAGTTCCTCTGCGTATAGAAAACACGAGGGGAAGAGTTGCAGAGTTGTTTGGGAGGCCAACACTGTTCTGTATAGTGTATGGTGCCCCAAAATACAGGATCACTTCTGTTTTTTGACCGCCATTTCTCTCTGGAGACCCACACTCTGATCTTTCCAGCCCGCCGCCAGCTCCGCATGTAGGAGTCGCCAACCACCCCTCCTATGGACGGGCGCTGGTGGAGTGATTGCACTGTGACGCCCCTCACTAGTGTAGAACGAAAAGTCATTCTGCATTAGTGAGGACATCACTACTGAAGCAGAACGATTTTTTGCAGTGTATGGATTTCCATACACAAACGCATTCCACCATACACTATAGCAGGAGTAGTTTCTGAAGAGTATATCCCTCATATATTTATTATAGTTTTCATTGAAATACATTTAGCTTCTAAGTAGAAGGCAGTTTCTGACATCACAATACCAGAATTATGTTGGTCTTTTTGTACTAGCAGTGTGACAAGCAAAGAAGAAACCCACTTTTAATGCACAAATATTTTGTTTTGAAAGTAGAAAGTAATTAGCTAACACATCAGTCAATTGTCTGTTTGTTAGAAGTAAACACCTGCTTTTAAAGGACACTGCCAGCTTTTTAAAGGAGATAGGAAATGAATTTTACATAGTCAACTGCCCTTCATCTTAATTTCCATGCCAGTTATGTATTCTGATAAGCTTTGAGCAATTTTGATAAATAAACTTTGGGGTTTCCTCAGAGCTACATAGAGTTCCACTTCCTTACTAGCTACTGCTGCTTTCATATTTCTAAGATATTTCAGATAGCAATACCACCATCCTATGCTATTCCTCTGAATGGTGTTATTGATGTCCTAGAATGTTCAGACAGTATGAGAAGAGAGAGCAGCAACTGTTGTGGAGAGAGGAGTCAGTGTAGTTAAATGCACACAATTAGATTATTAGAAAAGTCAAAAACGTATCAAAATATTGAATAAATATTACAAGGACAACAGGAGAACATCTCACAAATGTAATAAAAAATAAAGTTTCCTGTCACCTTTCAGACATTTTGGTGCCCCTGTAATATCTGTGCCTTGTGAAAAGAGCTGTACTCAGTAATTGCTCAGATTCTTTTTAAAAAGCATTGGTTGCTTATTTAGTGTATATTTAACAGAAAGACTTTTGGTCATCCCAACCCAAATGCATGGTCTGCTCCTTCCTGCAGCGTCCCTGCGTAAAGAATGGCACTATATGATGTCAAACCAGTACATGAACAAGTTTGGCGATTTTAGAGCTCGAATAGTGCTAACTGTGCTGATGTCCAGTATGTAAGTGGTTTTAAAACTGGGGGCTGTTTCCATAGTCATTTAGAGTTTGAAATGAAACCGGCATGTAGAGTCCCGTTTCCACTCTTAAACAAAATGTATCTTGGCAAATTTATTTTCACACCTGTTGTGTAGAAGACCATTTTATGAGTGTAAAATCTGTCTGCAGGTCTGTACTCCCCCAAAAAAAAAAAATAGAAATGTGTCCTGTCTGCAGGGGTTCAGTTAATTTGTGTTTGTTAAGTCAGAATTTTCCTGGGTCTGGATTTGGTAGTCATTTCAGATTTTTGAGGAGTTGCAACACTTCTCATTTACCTAGTTTTGGGAGTCTGTATTCTGAGAGACTAGTTCTGGATAAAAATATAAATTGTTAGTGTTACACTAGCCCTTCTCTCAGAAACAAATTGATCTTTTGACTTTCATACTGGAAGAATTGGGTGCCACCTAATTTTAGTTTTTCCCTTCTGGGAGTCGAGATACTGCCTTCCTCTTTGGAAAGTTTTTACTTACTTTAATAGTCCGATAAAGTTTGGTTAGCTCAAGCTGTGAATGTATTGCAGGAGTTCTGAGCTTGGAGGCCATTGCTATGAATGTAGAGGACAGCTGCATCCTGGGGCTCAGTATGTGTGCAGTGAGATAAGAACTGACCTAGAGGTTAAACTATTAACATGCAAGCTAACGTGGCAGTGGTGTTTGCAGAGCACGTAGTCAGACTGGTCTTTCCAAGGACCTTGAAGATGGAGGCAGAGAGGGATGGGCGGCGGGGTGGACTGAAGGAGGAGCCTTCGGGTTTCAGTACTTTTCAGTACTTTTTAAAACTCACAGCTGGTCTGTTTTTGGCCCCAGGAGCAAGCTGATGGGCCCCACGTGAGCATACATCCCTGTTCTCCTTGTCGGAGGACTTTGCTAGAGAGCTGTGAAAGCACATAGCTTTTTCTTTCTTGTTACTCTGGGTAGTGGCTGACCCACTCTCCAAAAAAAAAAAAGTAAAATGGAAAGTGAATGCTGTTACTATCTCTCTCACGTTAGTAGGCCATCGAAAGGAGGGGGCAGTAGTACCACAACAATCACACCAGAACAAATTAGTGTCAGATTAAATTAAAAGCAACCACCTTATTTGCATCTCAGTCCCATTGCTTGTGTCCCAGTGATGGGCCACTGTAAACAAAGGGTCATAAAGATAAGTCTGTGAAGATTGGGACTTGTACTGTGTACCATTACATGATGTTTGCATTGTTAGAAAACATGCCTCTGTGGCAGTTTTACTGCATAGAATCTTTGGATGAGGTCTCAAGAAAGGGTGGCGAGCCAGCCATTGAAGCACCAAAAGTTCTAAGTCAGAATAATCAAAATCTGGGGAGCCTACATGCCATGTAAATAATTTTGCCTGCCAACAAGCAGTGGTACCTTCTGAGCACTGTGGGAAACCAATTAGATAAACTACCTGCTCTGTCGGGCGGATGTTTCCCAGCTGTGCTGTGCTGTGCTGAGACAGAGACCTAGTGACAGTGTATTTCTTGTTCTCCCCCGCAGCACGCACACACACACTTCTTCATAAAAAAAAAAATTTGCTGAAAATGTCACTGGATTTCAAGCTTCAGGTTTTCCTTGTGCAGCTAAGCAGACAGTAGATTTTGTTTTCTTTACCTTTGTTTTACCAGGAGAGGCACACTAGCTGAAAGCTTGTTTACAGGTGCAACCTGGGAGCACAAGGAAGTTGTGACTTGTTTCAGGGTCATGAGTATGCAAGTGGAGGCTGTGGGATCTAAACCCAGGTCTCCCGGTTTGCAGCTCAGAGCCTTAAACCACAGTGCTATACTGCTTCCTAATATTTTTGATATACTCCTACTACCTCTTTAGTAATGATAAGTCAGTGTGTACTGAATGCTGGATGCTTTGGGGTTCTGATTTGGACCTAGACTGAGATAGTGACTGCAGTACACTGAGGTATCCCAGCAGAACAAAACATATCTGTAGATCTTACTTAGAGGCTCTTGCAGTAGGTAATTGCATATAGGACAGAAGCTGGCAGGCGCGGGACCCCACAGAAACATTTCTAGCTAGCAGTTCTGGCGGGGCTCGCTCTCACGTCAAGGGTGACCGGGTATTAGGCGATTCAGATAAAGGAGCAGTCCTCACGCCCGCCCCAGTTCTTCTCGCCATTAGCTTGTGAAAGCGCCGCAGTTAAGTTCACTGCTTTGTCAGTCAGTCTTCAGTTTTATTACCGCCTTTTTTCTCGATATTTCAGCAGAAACCTTACTATCTGCTGTGTATGTCATCCGCACGCCATCAGATTTACATACAAGTGCGATTTAGTGGCGCCCAGCTCCTGCATATGGACAGACACTTCCTGTGCATCTTCTGTCTAGGCCCGGAACACCCGTGGAGAAGTGCCAGCACTGCCAAATTTAACGCTGCACCTGCAAACGGAGTAGCAGTCCCTGAGGCCCATATCTTGAGGATGATGTCCTCCATGGAGAAGGAGCTGAAGAAGCTTCCAGCCCAACTTCCCTGAGGGACACCGCAAGAAGGACCGGGACTCCACTTCCTGCCACCACGACTCCGGCTGAAGGGAACGCCCCTGTGACCGTTTCTCGAGCGGCTGTCTTGGAGGTTTCGTAAGGTGGCGCTCTCCCATCAGGCTTGCGCCGGGCCCATTGGTAGCTTCCGGGATAAAGGAGGCAGCGCCCCAGGAAGACTGCTACGTCAAAGCCTTCCAGGTCGAGCGGGTCAGTTAAGCTGGATGTCGGTGCCTCAGACGCCCGCAGACGGACAGGCTGCTAAGACGCCAACAGTCCGGGGCAAGTTTCATGACCTTGAAAATGCCTGCGAAGACCGGTCCTCCATCGCGGCTTTGTCGGGTGTCTGTTCCAATAAATCGACGCCGGTCTCCTCAGATGCCTGCCTGATCCCGCCCAAGGCGGACGCCTGCCCTCCAACGGACGCACGGCGTTGGAGCAGACGCTGGACCCAATCGACCAGTCCGCTCATCCCCAGCTCTCCACTGCAGACAGAGGGTCCAGCATCTCCTGTTCGACCCTGGGGATTTTAGTCCTCCTTCCCGGCGACACAGAGGACGCCGATATTCTCCCGCCAGGTCTCCTCCTGCTGGGCCGGATGACCTGATGTCGGACCTCTGAGGCCAGCCTATCTGACGCCGGGCAACATCCTTTACCGATGCCGTCCCAGTGCTGGACCCGACGCCTGCCAGGCCACCTGTTTCTGGCTCGCCTGCTGGTCCTCTCCAGGGCCTTCTGCTCCGCCAGAGCTCCTGGTTCCTTGGTATCCAACCCCATCTTATCTGACGCTGTCTTACCTGGGACCGCAGTATCCTGCGCCGCAGTGCCCAACGCAGGCCTACTCGACACCACAGTACCCGTGCCTCAGTACCTGATGCGGGCTTCCTCCATCGGGCTACGGATACTCACATTACGGATACCTCAATATCCATATCCCTCCTCCCTCCTTCACCGCCCCCAACCACCGGTGGATCTGAAGGAGACTCTGGCTTCCTGGTGGGCTGAGGCCAAGGCTCTGCTTACTACGGAGGGGTTCGGATGCCCCTCGCGGGAGACAAGACTCCTCCCCTTACCCGACACAGAGTGATCCCTCTGGTGCTAGGGCCAGGAGCATGCTTCCCGAGGGTTGCCTAAGGGGTCTGTTCCTCCCAGCTGGGAGGGTCTTCATCTTCCTCTTCAGAGACCTCAGAATCAGATTCATGCGGGTGCTCTGATCTGGCGAGCCACGTACTCCAGACCCACGACCAAGATGCCTTTTTCCTTGTTCGGTCTCCCCCCCAACTTGAGTGGAAAGTGCAGTGCCTGCAATGGCCGAGCTGTGCGGCTCCACCCACAGCATGCTGGCAGGCTGCTCCACCCCTGCCCACTTGCGTGTGACAAGCTCATGGCGTGCCTACACCCAGCCACTGCTATGTGTCAGGAAGCGCCAAGCCTGTACTCTACCCCCACCCCCAGAAAAGGAGAGCTTTCCTTGATGCTCCATCCTCTCCCTCTCCCGATGACTTACTTGTACCACTAACACTGGTTGCTGATGTGGCAAGAAGTAAGGCACGGATGCCTTATCCTCTGTGCCACTGGTCCGCATTTTTTGTTTTGTTTTGTTTAAATAATGTTTCTCTCGTGTGGTGCTGGCCTCCTTCAGCCCAACCTTTCTCATGGCTGACACTTGCCTCCCCAGGAATTACTGGCCATACATACCCCATGGATTGTGCGCCTCGGTGGCTGGGCCTGGAGGGGCCATCCTTCCCTCCCAAAGACCCAGTCCATCAGTAGCTTTGCCTGGGCTACTGTGGGTCCAGAGCAGAGCAGGCTTCTCAACACATATGCCTTCTGTTACCGTCAGTTGATCAGCCCAGTAGTGGTAGTGTTTCTATCCATCTGTCCCTCCCAATCCCAACCGAGCATCTTACTGCCACTCTTTAAGTACTTCATCTCCCAATTCTCAACTGGCTAAACTAATTGCTGTTCTGTGTGCTGACTGTTAGTGTTACCCTGTGTGACATGGGGCTGGAGGTGGCCATTGAACAACTAGAACAAGCCCTGAGTAAGTGTTCTGCCAGAAGCTCTTCTACATAAGGCACCTGCTCTGGGTTTTGTTTGTCAGCTGGTTGTTCCCAATTCATCAGAGGTTGGCTCATGTCGGGAAAGTCATGGGATTACTTTGTGGTACAGAGGGGCAAGAGAGCACTTCAGTGGCTGGCAATGGGGTCTCTCGAGTCATCACCAGTGGCACAAGAGAATAGAAGTAGAGATCTGATTAGGATGGAACGCGACACAGCAGTTGGGGTGGGGACTGGGTAGCAGGCAGCAGGCAGAGCCCGCCCAGGTCTGTCTGTGCCCATCATCGGCCTGTTCCCACGGCCAGCCATCCCTGTCTCCCAGTGTAACCTGCGGCTGGAGGTGGCTGCCGCTAACTGAACATACCCTGGTAACCCATCTGCCAGAACCTCTCTGCATAAGACAACTCTCTGAGTCTTGTTCCTGTCAGCCAGTTGTCTCCATTTCATCAGCTGTCAGCTTGGGTCGGAAGGTCATGGGATTACCTGTGAGACCAAGAGTCACGGGTACTTATGGCTAGTAACGGGTCTCCCTGAAATATCACTGGCAATCTGAGAGGATAGAATAAGAGGTTTAACAGGAATAGACAGCACACGCACAGCATTTGGGGTGAGCACTGGGCACCAATCAGCAGGCAGAGTCCATCTGGGTTCATCAGTGCTGAGCATCTGCTGCAGAAATAAGGGCAGCACTTCACTTACTTTAGCACTCGCTGGAGAAGTGGTAGCTCGCTAGAGCAGCCAGGCAAGCAAACAGCTGGTGGTGGTGGTGGTAGTTGTTAAAGAAGCACCAGCAACCAGCCTTAAATGCTGCAGTGGGCAGTCTGGGATCACAGCCAGTGACGACGAAGGACTGGGCAGCAGTCAGTACTGGTGGGTGTGGCATGTTACTGCGACCATGGGCATCAGTTGGTGTGGGGTGTGTGTGTGTGTGGGGGCTTGACTGGAGCTGAATTGAAGAATTTTATTTGTAATTCCCTGGACTGGATGCTAGACAAAGCCACCCTGGCTTTGTGGATGGCATGACCCTATCAGCTGAACCCAGTACTCTTCTTCAGTAAGTCTAAGTAATGGAAGGGAAAACAAGGTGAGGAAGGGGTGGGTGGCTTTTGTTTTCTATAGAAGTCGATTTTCTTCTTTCTCCAATGTTTTAGAACTGTTTAGTTTTTGTGGCAGAGGTGTGGTACTATGTTCTTTCTTGTAGTTCAAGGTGCTTTTGGGACTGCTGATTTCTACTGGTTTAAAAGATTACATTTTTTTTCTATTTTAAAAAAGCTACATCAACTTGGTATGTTGTCACCTGTTTGTTGCTAGCAGCAGATGTTTTTGCATTGTGCTCTGGTTCTATGATAGAATCTGTATTAGTAGAAGGTAGATTATTGTGATTGTAGTTACCTTTTGATGGTAAGGGTAAAGAGCTGAGATAGAAATGTATGTATTTTGAATGTTATAGAAGCCAGAAGGGAAAGGAAGCATATTCAATTCAATGCTTTACAGTAACTGGTAATTGCTGTTTTTTTTTAGACTTGGATTGTGGGCTTTTGGTGACACTGTACTTTCTTTGTTGTCTTTACTTAGAATTGTTTTTGGGCTGTTGAGAATTTAAAACGTAGTGGTGGTGTATTCTTTGCTTGTCTTTGGTTGCTGCAATTTTCCGCCCTTCCCAACTCTTGATTATATTCCTGATAAATCTGATTGACAGGAGCTAAACACTGGGTATAGTAAGGGTGTGGAATAGAGGCATACCAAGAAAGGAACAGCAGCAAGTGAAGAGGTGACTGTTTCTCAGTGGAAGGAAGTAAATGCAAATCTAGGAGCTTATTATTACTTCTTCGCATTGATATTGCATTGGGAAAGGAGGAGTAGGAGTTTGAAGAAGGTTGTGCAATAGCTACTTAAAGTCTCTTTTGAGTGTGGATAGGAAGGATAGGAATATAAAAACAGTTGCTCAATATATCTAAACGTTGCAACAAAGGAGGTAAGGAAATAAAGAAAATGTTTGCACTGATAGAGGGGGGAGGGAGACTTGGGGAGTGTTTGCATCCTGCATCTGAAGGGTGGGGGCTGGTGGGTAACTACAGCAATGGGTAGGTGGTAGGCTGCAACAACTGCGGTGCACCAATCTTTCTAAAATTGCCTGGAGTGTGGGAGGATGTTTAGTGTGCAACCACACAGAAAACTTAGAAAGGAGATTGAGGGTCTGCAGGAGGAACTAAGACAGGCAAGGCAGATTGGGGGTGGGTTAGCCAATACTGGAGGGAGGAAGAAGGGAGATGAGGGAGGGCGATTAAGCCAACAGTGGTGAGGAGAGGGTCAGAAGAAGGGAAGCAGAGACAAAGGGCCCAGGCCAGGAAGAACAGTGCCAGGGAAACCAGGTCAGGAGACAAAAGACAAATGGAAGGAGGAGATAGGGACTTGTGAGGGAGGTGAAGAAGTGGCAAAAGTCATGGAGTGGCAAGGAGAGAACAGGTTACTATGAAGAGAGAGGGAGCGGGCATTTGTGAAGGGCCTCAGAAAATAGTTGTGCACTGCTGGAGAGGAAGAAGGTGGAGGAGGGAAATGAAGAAATTAGAGGAGTAATTGATAAATGCCCGGACCAAACTGGAGCGGGGGAAGTTGTGCTGGGAGAATTGCAACAGGGGTAAAGGGGAAATAATGTGCAGGAGGAAGAGGAGGAGCTGGAAATGAGAGAGGGAGATGAATGGAAGCAAGCAGGAGTAAGAGGGGTGGAATCTTAGTGCTGGGGACTCAATACTAAGAGGAGTTAGGTGGGTAGCAAGGGGAGAGGCATAGTCGCATTTGGTGGAGGCCATGCCAGGAATGACAGCGGAAAGGGTGGGACAGTCTGTTCTGAAATATGCTAGAAGGGGTAGGGACAAGCCTCATTTAATTATACATCTTGGGACAAACGACCTGGCTGACAAGACAGTAGATACAGTCCAGAGGAGGTTTGAGGAACTAGCACAATTATGTGAGGGGGCAGGAAGATCAGTAACTTTTCAGAGATACTTCCGGTGCCAAAGGCAAGCACAACAAGAAAGCTGAGAATAGAGGAATTTAACGGATGGCTAAGAACCTGGTGTTGTGCTAAAGGGTATGGGCTATTGGGGGTGGGAGGGACTCGGAGGACAGTAGTCTCTATGCCAAGGACAGACTACACTTGAGTGAGGAGGAAAGAAAGTGTTGAAATGGAGGATGGAGGAGTACATAGAGGAAGTTGGGAATTTAAACTAGAGCAGGGTGGCAGTTGGGAAGAGATATGCAGAGACCACAGGTTGGGAAATCATATGAGCTACCCCCATAAGAGTGACAAAGGACAAATGGCAGGACTGTTGGTGATGCTAGGAAAGGAGGGCAGGATGGGGGGTGGGAAGGTGGAAGGTGGTTACCCTTAATGCTAGGAGCCTTGGGAGGAAAACTGCAGAGTTACAGGTTCTCATGGCAGAGGGAGGTGGACATTCCGCCATCACGGAAACATGGGCCACCCAATACAGTGATTGGGACCTGTCTGTACCAGGGTACAGGTTATTTGTGAGGGACAGGGTGATTGGGAAAGGAGGGGGTGGCACTATATGTGAAGGAAGGACTGAAGTGTGTAGGGGAGGAAGGGGAGGAGGGTAGTACGGAGTCACTTTGGATGCAATCCAGGATTCCAAGAATAGGATTCTTAGAATGGGAGTGGTGTACAGGCCACCATCTCAGATGGAGGAGTTAGACAGGGAACTAGCGGGACAGATCAGGAGGACCTCAAGTAGAAGGGTAGTGTGGTGATTGTGGGGACTTCAACATGCCAGGAGTGGACTGGAGCACCCCAACAACCAGGAACAGAAGGGAGCAGGTACTGCTGGATGCCTTCCAGGACAGCTTCCTGCTGCAATGGTCAGTGAACCAACCAGGTTAGGGAATACCTTGACCTTGTGCTGGCAAATGGGGACTTTGAGAGAACTTACAATGGAGGAACTGCTGTCAGGGAGTGACCACCACTCAGTATGGCTCACATTGGATATGGGCAGGAAGGTGGAATCTGGCACAATACTGCTGGACTTTAGGAGGGCCGACTTTGGGAGGATGAGGAAGTGGTAAAGGGTACCTGGCAGAATTCAATCTAGTATGGACACTAACCAGAGGTGGGAGCTCATAAAGCTGGGGATGGTGGAGGCAACCAAACTGCTGCAAAGCCCAGAGCAAGAAGGCTAGGGCTAAGAAACCAATCTGGTTGAGCAAGGAGGTCATGGAAAAGGTAAGGAGGAAAGAGCTGCCTTAGGAAGTACAAGAAAACAGGGAGGGGAGGACAGGGAGGAGTACTTGACAGAATCAAGGAGGTGACAAGGGCAGTAAGGGGCCAAAGCATCTACAGAACTCAGGCTGGCACAAGGCATTAAGAAGGGAGAAGGACTTCTTTAAGTACATCAGGAGAAAAGAGCTGTAAGGACCACATAGTAAGGATTAGGAAGGAGGGTTGGGTGGGAAGCAGGGTGCGATAGGCGAAGCACTAAATGAGTACTTCTGCTCAGTATTTACTAAGAGAAGAGGGGTGACACCCAAGATGGGAGAAATGGCAGAAGCAGGGGGAAGTGGTGACAGATGGGGAAATCATGGAGAGCAGCGCTCGAGAGGGTTTGAAGGCACTGAGGGTGGACAAGGCGCCAGGCCCAGATGGCATCCACCCCAGGGTACTGAAGGAGCTGGCAGAGGTCCCTGCAGGACCTTGGCAGACCTATTTAATGCCTCACTACATTCAGGTGTGTACTCAGACTGGAAGATGGTTCATGTGGTGCCCCTCCACAAGAGTGGCCCAAGGATGAACCGGAAACTACAGACCAGTGAGCCTCACATCCACCGTGGTTAAGCTAATGGAGACTATCCTGAAGGAGGGGCTGGTGGCCTCCTAGAGACCAGAGGACTACAGGACAGCAGACAGCATGGCTTCATATGTGGCAGATCCTGCCAAACCAACCTGGTTCGAGTTCTGTGACTGGGTAACTAGGCAACTGGACAGGGGCCATGCAGTGGATGTCCTGTATCTGGACTTCAGTGAGGCATCGACTCGGTGCCACATGGAAGGCTGGGAAGGAAGTTAGTAGGCACAGGGCGGTGTGCAAAGCTGGTGAGATGGGTAGGAAACTGGCTGCAGGAAGGCAACAGAGGTGGTGGTGGGTGGGGCTCTCACACCCAAGGGCAGTGACGAGCGGTGTTCCACAGGGCCTGTGTTGGGACCAGTGTTGTTTGGATATTCATTGCAGACATATCATGGGACATCAAGAGCAAGATCAGTCTGTTTGCTGATGATACCAAGGTAGGCGGTGGTGGATGACCTAGGGGGATGGCAGGGTTGCAGGATGATCTGGCAAAGCTTGAAACCTGGTCAGACACCTGGCAACTGGGCTTTAATGCCAAAAGTGCAAGGTGCTGCATTTTGGGATAAAGAACCCAAGGAGGAGTTACCAGCTAGGGGAGCAGCTAGCCTAGACAGAGGAGGAGAAGGATCTGGGTGTGCTCATTACAGGGTCAATGAACAACCTGCACAATGTAGGAAGGCAGCTGCAAAGGCCAACAAAATGCTGGGCTGTATTACTAAGGGGTATATCCTCGAGGAGGGAGGAGGTGATTCTGCCACTTATAGGTCATTAGTTAGACCACACCTGAGTACGCGTGCAGTACTGGCGTCCAGATTTGAAGAGGGACATTGTTACTGGAGGGGGTGCAGCGCAGAGTGACAAAGATGATCAAGGGCTGAGGGACTTATCATACGAGAGAAGGTTGAAGGAGTGAACATGTACTCACTAGAGGAGAGGAGACAGGGGTGACATGATTGAAATCTTTAAATACATGAAAGGCATAAACAAGACAGGTACAGAGGGGCTGTTCAAAGTAAGGGAGGAGGGGAGGGACACCAGGGGCCATGATATGAGACTGGAGCGAGGAAGGTTCAGGAGGGAGATGAGGAGACACTTTTTACAGAGAGGGTGGTGGCTGGGTGGAATGCATTACCTGCTGAAGTGGTATGCAGTAGAACAGTGGACCGCTTCAAACGAGGATGGGACAGGACAAGGGGAGGGTTAATGAAGGGAAGGGTGGAAGGGAGGCAGCTGCAGAATAAGGGTGCTAGCTGCACATTCGAGCAGACTTGATAGACCTCTAGGTCTTTATCTGCTGGCAAATTTCATATGTTCGTATGCCAGCTGGTGGGGAGGTTTGTCTAGAAGTTGGATGCGGAATTGGATATTCCAATTATGACTTGTGTTCTGGGGATTCGATATCTAATTGGCATAAGAGTTGGAGTCCGACTCAGAATGTCCTATAATCTGACAGATGCATACAGAACGGATTCCAGTGAATCTAAGCACCTCTAATGCGTATGTGTGTATTTCGCGTATGTGCTTGCAAGTGTGTAAGTTTTACTGAGTATACGTGGAAAAAAATACTACTTTCCTATTTCCTTGTAACAAAAAACTGGCTATACTTACCACTGTTTTTCACCACAGTGACATCAGAGTAATACACAAAATAATATATTTGGTGTTTCAGCTGGAAGCCTAAGAAACCCAGTAGCATTTTGACTATCATTTGAATTGTATAGCACGTGACTTGTAGCATAACCTTGCACTTTGATCTGCAGCCCGTGGTATTTGGGTTACTCTGAACAATACTGTTTATAGCTTAATACAGAAAGGCTAAAACACGGTTTGACAAGTGGTAGTTGAACCTTACAAATCAGCTGTTGTGGAGGCAGCTGTTGTTGGCCCTAGCTAACTCTTTGTTTTTCTTCTAAGTACTAGTGAAACGTGTCTGTGTCGCATGCTGATTTCTGGATATGGGTGGTAGTACCTATTGAAGAATTGACTGTGACTCTTGACTTTGGTTTGCAAGTGTGAACATCAACTCCCCAAAGGATCAGCTGCCCTCCTTTTCTGTCCTCTCATGGTTGACTGTGATCAGTGTTATTGGGCTTGGGCACGCCTTCCCAGATGATTGGCAGTCTGTAAATGCTTCATTTCAAGTTGAGCGCCTTCACAACAAGCTAGATTAAACTTGATAGCCTGATCACACCCAAAAGACTAGCTTTTTTTTTGTTTAAGAGCTGGTGGGAAAAATCAAGCTCTGATTTTAAAACAATATGTACTTTCTTTCCCAAAACACTACCACCTTTCACGTAAAGGCCATCCTTGAGCTCACCTTCTGATAAATCTTGGCACTGGATTCTGAAGGTGCAGCAAGGCACAAAGAGTGCAGAACAAGGTCTGGAGCCAGCCATGACGAGATGTTGAGCAATGTGTTTGCTTTTGGATGGACAGCAGCTACTACAGTGTGAGGGAAGCTAGTAACTTAGGTGCAGTTTCAACTCTTAATTGTAAGTTGATCCACAAAATATATTTTTTTGTAGTATAGAAAATACACTCTTGTTGCTAGAATGGTGGTTTATTTGTGATGTGCTAGAACAGGGTATTAAATAAACCGAAAAAATTGATTCAGCAGTTTTACACGTGAAAGTGCTAATTGGCTGTAAAATGAATAGGACTTGGCACAGAATGGTTAGCAAAATGTAAAAAAAAAAAAAATAAAAATACATAATTAATTTTGTCTACTGTGCCATAGACTCATTGGGGGAAAAATGGTTAGCAGTCTACTGCCACGCATTTTGGAAATGGTTAGTATAACCACCTGTTTTATGAGCATTTTGCTATGCTATACCAGCTATTTAAAACTCTGTAGAATTAAGCAGCATCTTAGCTCTGAGATGTTGCCCTAGAGGTGGAACTTTAGAAAGTTGAAGTTCAAACTGCAGTGTGGCCATGCATCCTGTCAGTATTCTGATCACATTCCAATGGCATATTTATTTTCTCTGCTGAAGGGCTCAGTTGCCCGAGTCCTGTTCCAGTCGTCATGGTTGTGGTGTTAGTTCTGACTACTTTTTTTTTCTTTTTTACTGAAAGTTTTTGTTTGTTTTGACACATTGTGTTAGTTTACCTTAGTTTTATTCATATTGATTGTTTTGCATTTGCATTGTGATTCCAGAAACTGAAGAACTGCTATTTTGGTTCCTGCTTCCAAATGAAAAATAAATAAATTTTGTTTAAATTGGACTTCATTTTAAAAGGGTTGTACTTTTTCCACCACTATAACCCTAAAACAAATTTTGCTTCCTGTCATATTGGCATAACAGGAAAGCAAAAAAAAATAATAAACTGACCTAAACTAATTAAACCGTGTACAGATGCAGATTGAATGGCTAATGCAGGTACACAACCTGTGCTTTATTTGGGCTCAGATCACGATTTTGAAAATTGTGAACTTTGCAAAGCTTTCTGCCCAAACAAAACGAGAAAAAAAACAGGCAGCTAAACGTTAGGCTTAGTCTGTACCAGCTTCCACAACAGCTTCGTGCTGTCCTGCAAAACAGCCTGTGTATAAAATGTAGAGAAAGTACCACTTAAGGTAGAAGATGACTCTGCTCAGCAGTGGTCTCTGGCACCAAGGAGACTGTAAAAGCTGCTAATCCATCTTGCAGTAAAGAGCACAGGGTTCCCAGCCTGGAGCACTCTGGCTCTGATGGCAGCCATAAAAAAAAGCAAACAAGGATTTGTGAGCGCCAGCCAAATATCACAGCTGGCAAATAGAAATTTGAGGCTGGAAAAACAAACGGAGGAACCTGTGCTAGAGAAAGACATCCTCATTTTGGAAGACAAACAAACACTTGTGACAGTTTTTCACAACAATGCAGAACATTATGCTGTTATTTCCAAAGAGAAAACAGTTTTCCAGAGGATTCATTGAGGAGAACTGTCCCCACCCAGGATGAACGAGTACTCTTTATTCTGTACTTCATTTTTAAGACAGATGGCTGTTATGATGAATTTATTTGCCACTGAGTCAGTCTTGAGTGTACTATATCTGACTTCAACAAAAAATGTCCTTACCCATTCACAAGATTTTTTCCCACTATGTTTTTCTGCTGCTTCATCCCTTGGCGTGTGGCACCACCCTCTGTCCCGTCACTGCTCTTCTGATGGACATACTGGTTGTCCACTTACCCAGAATACTATGTCAGAGGTTGAAATTAAGTTTCACACCCACCACAGCAGGGCTTGTGACTGGAGAAAGGAAAGGAAAGGGAACATTGTTTAACCAGGAGTAGCACACTGCGCCTAAGTTTGTTTCCATATGCGACCTGGGAGCACAAGGAAGTTAAGTGACTTGCTCAGAGATACAATATGCACCTAGGTGGCTGTGGATTCAAACCCAGGTCTCCAGATCTGCAGCTCAGAGCCTTAACCCACTGTGCTGTATACTGCCTCCTAGCCACTAGTTTTAGACTTTTTTTATTTTTTATTGTTCCAGCTGACATACTTGATGAAATATTACCTATTACAGTATAAGCCTGCAGGACTACTTAAAAAAAAAAAAAAAAAATGTTACTAGCTTGATGCAAAATTCCCAGCATTTGGGTAGTGGTCTGGTGCCAGTTTCAACCCCTGTACATGGTGGTAGGTGGCCTGCCATGTCAGAGTTAAAGGTGTCTACCAGATACTGCCAGGGCACCATTGTGCACTGATGAGTATATGCATGCTGGTATCTGACAACTGCCCTTTCTTCAGATACTTTCATGGGTGCTGCCATCTGGCCTCCACCCTGTAGGCCATTTTGCAGCGAGTCATAGTCCTGTCACCCGAGGGAGAAGAGCTGTTCCTGGTACACTTGATCTTTCCTCCCGACCACCCTTCTCAGCCTGTGCTCATTTGAACCCAATTTGCCTTACCTCTGTGCCGATTTGCCAAGTATCCTTAATGCATTTTACAAAATGCCACTAAAAGATCTTGCCATGCCTTCAGTCTCTATGACTGTGGACAAATACATTAATAAAAATAAGTGGTAACTTAGGAGGCTCTGAGTTTATTTACACTCATCTTGACCCTTAAGGGTTAATAAGGCAGCAGCCTATGAGAAAGCAAAGGTTAATTTCTCAGCACAACCTCCTGTTTTATTATTTCAGAACAGTTGACTTAATGGCTAAACAGGTATGCACTGTCTCCACTCTGTGGGCAACCTACCTGAGTTATTCTGCACGTTACGGCAGGCTCTGTGGATACCGTCCTGCAGTTATGAGTGTGTGCCTTTCCAAAGAAACTTCACCTACTAGTACAGTGCATGCTGCTCTGCAAGCTTCTAAATACCAATTTCCAAATGGTTGTTGATGTAAATGACACTGCCTCTAGGGCTCTTAATTCAGGGTTAGGAGATTTGCATGGCTTAGAACATCTTATTTGATGGAGGACACATAAAACACAAAGCAGCTGTTTTCCCCTCTGAAGGTACCTCTCCACTTTTTGCGAAACAAAGATGTACATGAATAAAGTTGAACAAAAGCAACTTTTAAGAATGTGACACAAAAATAGAGGTCCCATGCACTTACAGGCCATACAGAAGGGAAGTATGATGAGGAGCTTATTACAGCTGACCTGATGTCGCCATACATAGTTAAATTAGTGCAGAAGTGAAGCAAGACCAACATCTGTGTCAGCTCCTCCAGCCCAAGCAAAACTAAACCCGTGACAAATCTGTCCATGTCACTATAGACCCATTGCCAGTAGGAGGCGCACCTCATTCGTGGAAGAGTGAGAAGGATTACCACAGCAGGTGGGTTTTGGAGATGATAGATGAGCAACTTTTCAATGTGTAAAATTTCCGAAGCATTTTCAGCTCAGTTACTAGAGCAAAACTCCCACTGCAAGTGGAGGTGAGAATATTGTTAGAGTTAAATGCTATGTAGGGATTCCTGTTTCCCAGCTGGGAAAGTTTCTTCTCAGGTACTTTCTCAGTTTGAAGAAAGTTAGGGAGTGGTGACCCATCCTGGACATGAGGCTCCCGAACAGGCACCTGAAAAGTTCAGAATTCTAGCAGCGAGTTTATTAGTGATGTCATACAGAAACTGCATCATCTCTGCGAGGAATTGTCCTGATGACAGAATTTCAGAATGTTAAAAGTTCATGCTAACATCACCTCTGTGATGCACGTCAGAACAGCTGATCCCCACCCCACTGACAGCGGTCGAAGCCGAGGTAATCCTGATTTGTTCCCTAGCTTACTGCGGCCGAGCTTGAGCAGGAGAACCCTGCCATGGTGTGGTAAGCTAAGAATTGTATGGGTCGACTGAAGGCAGCAATGTCTATCTGAGGTGGTCTTTGTTCAGTACCATAGTCCCTGGGTGGGAGATCGTGGTGAGACTCCTAGCACCGAGGTGAGAACTGGAAATAAAAAAAATCTGTAACTGCTACCTTTTAATATCGCATCTCCAGTGTGTCATGGCACATTGATATGGGCAGTATAAAACCCCAGATAATGAAGACACTGTTCTCCTTCCTCCTCACTGTGACAGCTTCAACAAAAGCAAATTTTCAGCTGTCTAGTCTCATTTGCTCACTTGCGCCTTGAACTCCGAATAGCCACGGGCAGCAAGGAAATCTAGTTGTCCATCAACAGCTGGCCGTAATACTGTGCATTTTCACTTTTGAATTAAAAATACAATTACTGGGATGCTGCTACCCTTTACTATCTTATTTTTTTTTTTTGTTTGTTTAATCAGATGTTCGAACAGCATTTCTAGATTGAGTAGACAGCAGGGCATAATGGATCACAAAGAGTAGCCCGCTCATTGCTTGGTCAGGGCTGCACAAGGAAAGGCATTCTTCTGAACTGCATTCCTGAATAACTGTCAAAACGTAATTTACAACCACAGTCCAAGCTAGCGAAAAGGCAATTTGATTAAAAAAAAAAAAAAAAAAAATCTATACAGGATCGTGACTATTTACTGCTGCTGCAGCAGCTTCATGGCACTCAGTAAAATAAGTATTTCCTACCTCGGTGAGCCCCAGTAAAATAAAATAAATGGCATTTAATAGGGTTAATGGTGTTGTGAAAGACTTGTTTATTTAAACTTTTTTAGACTCAGAAATTTGCAATAGAAGAACAGCTTATTGGGAGGAAATTAAGTTTAGAAATGGAAAGAAATATAAAAGCGGGCGAGATTCTGGTATGGGAGGCAGAATGCCAAAGCTCCCAGTTTAGTAGTCTGTCTCACGAACATGTATGGCTGTGAATTGAATACTAGAACAACTACGATTACAGGTTTATTTTATTTATTGAAAAATTGGTAACTGGAAAGGCACCCTGAGCCAAGGCTAGTTTCTAGGTGTGACCTGGGACAAAGGAAGGGAATATAATAGAGCTCAGAAAATGGGCTAGATTGTAGGAGCTGTTTGATTGGCTGAGAGCCACAGCAGGGGGTACATTAAGTTTCAGTAGATGCCGCATGGAAACAAGTGCGAATTCGAGATGCCCCATTACTGAGGAGTATCGTGGGCACCCTAAATGTTCAAAAAAGTAGCCGCCATATCTTGCCCCTAGCAGTGAGGTGAGGGCAGAGGCCCCAACTATTTTTTCTGACAAACACAAGAGGTTTCCACTTTAAAATGTTAGTGCTACACGTTGGGCTCTAAGCACTACTCTGTCAAAAAACACATTTTTCCTTAAATTTGAAGTACTACCCAAGTGCTAGCATGTTTGCATACTAAGCGTTACTGAGACAGTCCCTTTCGCTTCTGTAACTTTCACCTGACTGCATTTCCTCTGCACCTCGCGTGTTCACAAAGTGTCTGAGCGATAGTGGCAGCAGCTTTAAGGAGACAGGGCACTTTGTTTATCCCTATCTCGACAGTTGGCTTCTGATTGCCGCAATGAGGATCGGCTTCTGGCAGCCTTAGAGGACACCGTCGGCCTGTTCAGCTCCCAGGGAATCATCCTGAACATAGCCAAGTCATTCCTGACACCTTGTCAGAGGCTTCAGTACATAAGGGTGGTCCTGGACCGGAGCAAAGGAAGGCCTTCCTCCCTTCAGACAGGGCATTACGCCTCAAGCTCTTTGGCCCAAAGTCTCAGCTGCTCGCCAGGTCCCAGCTCGAACCATGCTCCAGCTCTTAGGCCATAAGGCTGCAGCCATAGTGATCGTTCCCCTTAGCATGTCTCTTTATGAGATTTCCTCAGTGGACCCTCAGAGTGCAGTGGAATCAGAGAGAGGACGATCATGACCAACTAGTCCCGATCTCCAGTGCAGTGGTACAGACTGTCTTGGTGGCTCTCTCCACAGGATCTGGAGTCTGGAGTCTCCTTTCATAGAGAGCCTCCATTACAGGTTCTCACAACCCGATGCCTCAGGTCTGGGTTGGGGAGCTCATTTTCACAACCATCAGACTCAAGATACATGGTCTTTTCTAGAACTGACACTACATATCAATATTCTGGAGATGAGGCAGTTCTGTACACTCTAGACGTTTCTCCTAGATCTTCGTCCAAGCCCCGTTGGTGCAGACAGACAAAATGTCAGTCATTTACTACATCAACAAACAAGGTGGAACTCACTCCCTATCTTGTTTGTTGGGAGGCTATGAGGTGTGGTTCTGGGCTCTATATCATGGCCTATTGCTCACCGCAGTGCATGTTCCAGGGGTCCAAAGCGTCTTGGCTGACTCCCTAAGCTGGTCTCTATCAAGGACTCACGAATGGGAACTCTTGCAGTCGTAGCAGACAATCTCTTCCAAAGATGGGGCCGTCCGAGTTGGACCTCTTTGCGTCACCGTGCAACACAGAACTGCCCAGTTTCTGCTTGCTAGATGGCGGGTCTGGTGCTTTCTGGTGAGATACATTGTCCCTCTGTTGGACAAGGAGGTTTCTGTACACCTTTCTTCTTCTGCAGAGAGCTCTGCACAAACTCCAAGCAGAAGGAGTGGAAATGATCCTTGTAGCTCGGCGTTGGCCTCATCAGATATGTTTCCCTTTACTGCAGCAGCTGGCAGTGGAACCTCAATCCCCTGCCCTTGTCCTCCCGATCACTGTTGCAAGAGCAAGGCATGTTGGTTCACCAGAGCTCTGAACCCTACACCTGCATGCCTGGCACCTGCAAACATAGCCACAACACGTTATGGGGTATCTTCCAGAGTGTCTGAGGTCTTGGTTGCAACTAGAAAACCTTCCCTAGAGCTACCTACTCCATGAAGTGGAAGCGCTTTTGTTGTGGGCCACCACTCTGGGTCTGGACCCCTCCTGTGCCCTCTGAATGCTGTCCTTGAGTATCTCCTCTCCCTGTCAGACCCAGGCCTCCGATATTCCTCCATGAAGGTACACCTTTCTGCAGTTTCTGCCTATCATGTACTGGTGGATGGCAAATATGTTGCCTAGACAGATCTGGCCTAAACATTTTTGAGAGGAATGCTTCATCTCAAACCTTCCATCAGGGACACCATCCCTCCTTGGGATCTTTTGTTTTTGTTAGAAAAACTCACATTGCCTCCCTTTGAACCAGCCGCGGATTGCAAGCTAAGTTTTCTGTCGTGGAAAGCGTTATTTTTAGTTGCCGTTACTTCCGCGGAGGATTTCTGAGCTTCAGGCTCTGATGGCGAAAACCATATTTAGTTTCCCACAAGAACAGGGTGTCCTTGAGAACTAATCCTAAGTTCTAGGGACATGGATATGTTGTTCATCCATACTGTCTGGCAGGTATCCTTGCCGCTTTAAATCTTGCCAGAAGGTCTTCAAGCCGCTCCTCCCACCCACCGGGTGGTAAAACTCGGCTCTGCCCCATGGCGCCAGATCTGATCTTCCTTACCGCTTGGAAGCTCAGGTTCCCTCCTTAACGCTCTGCGTATAAGACTGGTTCCTAATTCTTGAATTTTCGAAATCAAAGTTCTTTTGCTAAAAGACTTAGGTCTTCTCTCCCTCGCAGCTGCGATGGACAATCGACTCGGTTTCCAGAGATATCCTTGCGGGCAGAAGATGTCTCTGTCGGATCCACACTCCGTGCGTTTACTGCTTGGGCCTTGAGCACGACCGCGAGCTTCGCGACCTGTGCTCTTCTTTTTGACCTCGTCCTCGAAGACCGTGCTGCCCGTTTACAGCTGGGCGTCCGAGAAAAGATTTCCTCGGTTAAATCTAAAGAGGCCGGTTGGCGGTGTCAGCGGCGGGCTCGGCGGATCAGCTCGAGCAGATCCTCGCCCTCGAAGAGGAGGCGGCGTGGGCGCTTCTACCTCGGCTCGGCATTTGTCCCGCTCTCTCTCGGTGCCTCGTGTTCGGCTTCTTTTAAGGAGCTCTGTCTGACCCTCTCAACCAAAGGTGAGGGTCCAACTTCTTCTGGACCTTTTCTCGGTCCAAAAGAGCAAAAGTAAGTCTCACGTCAGTGCTCTTGGGAGCAGGAAAGATCCCCTCCCCTGGTCGACCAGTCGACTTTGGTGCGACCCATCAGCTTTGGCCACTGGCTTCACGGTGTCCCGTCAGGCCAGTTGACCGAGACTCCGCCCGGCGTGGTCGGATTTATCTCGACCCGTTAAGCGAGTTGTTGGCTGGAGAAGCTGAGAATCCCCTCCCGGTTCCCCGGTGGGGAGTTGAGGATCCCGTCGGCTCGTCTGTGCCCTCCGGTTCCGGGCCTTCAGTGGAATCGTCGAACCGAGGGTGCTGATTCCCGACACCTCCCGCTGCGTCCTCCAGCCTAGCCGAGATTCTCGGTCTTGGTCTTGGACATCTTCGGCAGTCCAGCGGTCCCGCCGTCATGAGCGGTCTCGGTCGCTCTTCCTTTTCCTCCTCCTCGGACGAGGAGGCTTGGCGCAAGTTGTGCCGGGTATGAGGAACTCATGTGGCAACAGCTCCTTCTGACCGGGAATGAAGCCGACCCAGTCGTCTTCCTGGCCATTAAGTGGCTGTCACGGGCGGCTGAAACAACCCCTCGTTGTGAGGAGCCTGTTCCCAGGCAGTTGTTCGGCCAGTTCCAGCTGCCCACCGATTTGGTGGAACCTCCGCCTCCACAGCCGTTAGTTGGGGCTCTGACCAAAAGTTCTCGGTCGGCTCGGGTTTGCCCCATAGGCTGTCTGTCACCCTCACTCCCGATAGACCTCGGCAGGTGGAGGTGGCTCAGGCGAGGCAGCTCTTTGAGGACTCTTCCGAGTCCGAGGATGATTCCTCCTTTTCTCCAAGCGAATAGACTTGGGTCCTCAGGAGGACAGTCAGTGGGCGATGGCCCTGTCCTTCCTAGGGTTGCTTCAGCTCATCTCGGAGTCCACTGGGATGAAGCTCGAACCCGTTTCTAAGCAGGCCAGGTATCCCTCACGGAGATTCTGGACCGGGGGATTCCTCTCACGGAGGCCTTTCTGGTGGCAGGGGGCCATGAGTGGGTCGGCCTTGGAGCTTTGGCAGCGCCCTGCTTCCTGCCCTCGCCCGGCCAGGATGGCCAGGAGTATCACGGTCCTACGGTTCCCTGTCCGGTTTTGAGACACCCTCTGCTAGGGGTTGGTTACCGACAGCGTTTTCCATGCCGCGGGAACACCAGGGATGTGGACAAACCTCCCGACAAGGAATCCAAGAAATTGGATTATGCGGGCGAAAAGTCTATGCTCGTCTCTCTCTCGGCCTTCGTCAGGCCAGTTCGGCCGTCCTCATGGCACATTTTTCTCATGCCCTGTTGGGCTCCCTGGATGAGGTCGTCCTCATCTTCCAGCGGATCTGCAGACTACGGTCAGGCAGGTGCGAGACCAGGAGCAGGGCAGTGGCCAAACAGCAGCTCCAGACTGCTTTAGACATTGGGGACTCATGTGCCGGGTCTGTGGTGGCCGCAGTGGCCATGCGTCGTCAGGCTTGGCTGAGGATATCCACCTTTACCTCGGATACCCAGCACAAGTTGGTGGATGTTCCCTTTGGGGACTGACCTCTTGACCCTGGGGTGGAAGGTCACCTGCAGAGGATCGAGAGTCCAATGCTACCTTGGACTCGGTCTCTTCCGCTCAGAAGGACAAAGGCTGCAAGCCACAGCCTAAGCCCTTTAGTCCTTCTGCGTCTGCTGAGCGCCCAACCCAGCAACGTCAGGGACAGCAGGCTCGGGCTTGGCATCCCAAACCCAAGCCGTCGGCTTCCTCCAACAGGAAGCAGGGAGGTAAAGGCCCAGGAGGTCCCTCGGCCGGTCCCTCCTCTAAGCCTGCCCAGTGACGGGCTGAGAGGTGTCTCCCCATCCCGTCACCTCACCCTGGTTCCCCGTGAGATGGCTCCAACACTTCCTTTCCGCCTGGTCCGCTATTACCACGGACAGGTGGGGTACTGAAGGTGGTGGGAGAAAGGCCTGCCTCTAGAATTGAGCAGGCCCGCCCTTCAGACCGTCGCACCTCGGGGGCCTCGGGGTCCGAAGCCTCACTGTCAGCTCGTCGAGCCGACATCGCTCTCCTCCTCCAAAGGAGGTGATCAGGAGTAGAGGACCCCTCTTCAGACCAGGGTTCGTGTCCAGGTACTTCCTGGTTCGAAGCGGACGGGGGCTGGCGCCCATTCTCGACCTACACGACCTGAACAAGTTCCTAAGGTCTCGAACCTTCAGGATGGTCACTCTGGCACAGATAATACCATCTCTGGAACACGGCGTGTGGTTCTGCTCTCTGGACCTGCAGGACGCGTTCTTTCATGTCCCTATCCGTCCGTCACATCGAGATTCCTTCGCTTTCAAGCGGAGGGATCCTCTTCGAGTTCCGAGCCATGCCCTTGACCTGTCTCCAGCTCCCAGGGTCTTCACCAAATGCATTGCAGTGGTGACAGCTTTCCTGCTGCGCCGGGTCCGGTGTACCCTTACCTGGATGATTGGCTGATAGCAGCCCCCTCCAGACAGGAGGTGGAGGCGGTCCAGAGATCTTGCCCTCCAGGTTTGCTCTCAAGTCGGCCTTCTCATCACACGAGGCCAAGTCGGACTCGAGCGAAGCAGGTGATTCTGTTTATCGGGCAGAGCTTCGACTCTCTTCGAGCCAAAGCACGGCTCCCAGCGGACAGAGCTGAGTTCTTACCTCCTTTGCCCAGTCATTTCTGGTTGGGCAATCGCCCTCCCGGGACTTCCTCGCCTCCCTGGGTCTCATAGCGGCCTGTACCAGCGTGGTCCGTTGGGCACACTGGCACATGCGCCCCTTCAGTGGGACTGGCCAGCCAGTGGTCACAACACTGCGATCCATTGGACCAGCTAGTGATGGTGACCCAGGAGATGTGGAGAGCCTCTCCAGTGGTGGACCGTTCTATCTCATCTGCAGGAGGGTATCCCGTTTGTCCGCCCGAGCCGCGGTCTCTCTATCGACCGATGCCTCTCTGATGGGTTGGGTGCCCATCTGGGGAACACCAAGTGCACTGCCTCTTGTCCCGCGGAGTCCCGATGCCACATCAACCTGCTGGAGCTCGAGCGGTCCGCCTAGCTCTCACCGCCTTTGCTCCGTTTCTCCGGGGTCAAGTGGTCCGAGTCCAGACGGACAATACCACGACCATGTACTACCTAAACCGCCAGGGCGGGACGTGCTCCATGCTTCTATGCAGGAAGCTCTCCGCATTTGGTCACTCGTCTGCGCAGCCTGGGCGGATCTCCTAGCCATTCATGTGGCAGGGCCTCCAACACCCTGACTGATGCCCTGGGCGGATAGGGGCTGCATCTCACGGTGGTCTCCTGCCGGAGGTAGTACAAGATCTGTTCTCCCACTGGGGCACACCTCAGGTGGACCTGTTTGCCTCCAGGAGAATCTGAGCTGAGGCTGTTTCATGCCCGCCCCCCTCAGCAGAGCTCGCTGCAGGGGATGCCCTCCCGAGGCTGTGGACCCGGGCCTCTTTTACGCCTTTCCCCATTTCCCTTGATTCACAAGGTGCTTCTCAAGGCAAGGAGGGACAAGGCGCAGGTGATTCTGATAGCCCCAGACTGGCCCGCCAGTTCTGGTACCCAGATCTCCTCAGCCTCAGCTCCAGGCTCCCGAGGCAGCTTCCAGCTCGCCCGGACCTGCTCTCAGTCAATCAGGGAAGGTGTTCCATCTGGACCTTCAATCCCTGCACCTGACGGCCTGGTTCCTGAGCGGCCAGAGTTCCAGGCCTTGGGTCTTCCGACAAGGTCCTCAGTGTTGTTGAGGCGTCCCGTAGAAGTCGACCAGGAAATGCTATGCCTTCAAATGGAAGAGATTTTCCATTTGGTGTCAGGGACAAGGGCTTGGACCCTTCCTCCTGTTCTTTGGCAAGCATTTTGGACTATTTATGGTCCCTTTCTAGTCAAGGGCTTAGGTCGTGACCCTAAAGGTGCACCTGGCAGCCATCTCTGCTACCGGCGCGGGCTGGGGAGCAGTCAGTGGCGCGAGGAGAAGGTGGTCTGGCGCTTTTCAAGGCCTTGATCACATTTCCCCTCGGTGCGAGAACCTCCACCTCCGTGGGATTTACTGCTGGTACTGGCAAAGCTCATGGGCAAGCCATTGAACCAGTGCACAGGTGTGAACTCTCTCACCTGTACGTGGAGAACCGCCTTCTTGGTGGCTATCACGTCAGCCAGAAGGATGGGAGAACTCCAGGCGCTCTGCATTGAGTCTCCTTACCTGGTCTTCCACAGGGACAAGGTTGTCCTCGCCCCCACCAAAATTCCTTCCGAAGGTGGTGTCGGAGTTTCACCTTAACCAGGTGTTGACTCTGCCGGTGTTCTACCCCAATCACACCTTGGAGGCCGAATACAGGCTCCATACTTTGGACCCTAGAAGGGCGCCGCTTATTATAAGGAGCGCACAGCTGAAAATCGGGAGAGGTTCGCCAGCTGTTTGTCACCACGCTTGAAGCTGCACCTGGCAGACCTGCAGCCAAGCGGACGATAGGCAGGTGGGTCACCTCCTGCATAGATCTCTGCTATAAGTTGGCGGGCATGGAGCCTCCCAGAGGGATAAGCTCATTCTACCCATCATACTGCTGCATCGGTGGCTGCTTCCAGGGACGTCCCTATCCAGGAAATCTGCAGGGCTGCTACCTGGAAGTCAGCACACCTTTATTACCCATTACCACATCGACCTTGAGTCACGCCGGGATGCTGGTGTTGGGGTCTCGGTTCTCCAGTCTCTATTTCCTAAGTAGGGGGTGTCGCCTTGCCTCCCTCCTCCCGGAGAACTGCTAGGAGTCTGCCAGACAGTGTGGATGAACAACATATCCATGTCCCTAGAAATACAGGTTACTCACCTGTAACAGGAGTTCTAGGAATGGTATATATTGTTCATCACCTGACTCCAACCTCTGGCTTGACGCACAACCTGAGCTTCCAGCGGGCCCAGATCCTGGCGTCATGGGGGGAGCGAGGTTTACCACCGGGTGGGTGGGAGGAGCCAGCTTGAAGACCTTCCGGCAAGATTTAAAGCAGCAAGGATACCTGCCAGACAGTGTGGATGAACAACATATACCATTCCTAGAACTCCTGTTACAGGTGAGTAACCTGTATTTTCTGCCTAAGGTGGTGTCACAGTTTACCCTTAATCAGGACATCTACTTTCGGTTTATTACCCGGAGCATATCAGTTGTTGGGAGGCTCTAGTTCACACTCGGATGTTCACAGAGTGCTCAGATACTGCATCAGTCATACTTAGACTTTGAGAAAATCTGCCAACTTTTTGTTCCTTTGCCCAGAAAACTCTGGGAACACCTGTGGCAAAACAGACTTTGTCCAGATGGCTAGTCCATTGCATCACATTCTGTTACAATAAGTATAATAAACCCTTACCGGGCTCAGTTAAGGGTCACTGCACCAGGGGTGTTTCTGCCTCCTTTGTGGCATTTCGGAATGTTTCTAGGCAGATATCTGTGCAGCAGCCACTTGGAGCTTAGCGCACACCTTTGTGAAGCACTACAGCTTGGACATTGCTTCCGTTGGAGAGCTGGATTTGGATTGGCAATGCTTCAAGGCCTATTTTCTTGAGGCTTCCTCCGCTTCTCAGTTTTCCACCTCCTAGCTCATTTGGGATCATTTGGTACTGCTTGGTACTCAGTCTTTATGGTGTAGCCTGCTGCAAGAACTCCCCTCAAAGTAAGATAGTACAGTTACGTAAGAACTTGCCGTAACAGATCTTGAGAGGAGCTCTTGCTGCAGGCGTTCTTCCCTCCTGGCCCTTTTCTCCTTTCTTTACTTACCGTTGGCGGGATTTTCTACTAACCTCGGTTCTCTGTGATTTGTCATCCGGGTCTCTGGTGGGAGAACTGGGGTGTGGCTGAGGAGTTGCCCCTTTATACCATTGGCAGATGTCAGAGGCAGTCCGATGTAAGGGGGTGGTCCCCAGTGAGTACTGCTAGCTAAGAATTTTTCTATTGGGTCCTAGTGCCTAGCGGCATAGTCCTTATTGTATAGCCTGCTGCAAGAGCTCCTCTCGAAGAGCTACTGTTACAGTAAGTTCTTAAGTAACTATCTCCACCCTGTGCACTTACTGTTCTCAGATTCAGATGTTGGAAAACAGTCCCAAAAGAACAAGCCTAGTTGAGGGACGGTGGGTTGTGTGGGTGTGAACTGAATACTAGTACTAGACTTAAAAGTAAATTACATCTTAAAACTCCCTAGATTCAGTTTGCTAACCATTAGGACATTTCAAACTGTCCGGGAAGAGGACTAGGCACTCCCAGTGTTTTATTCATTTATTAAAGTTTGAATTACAACCTTTGAGTCAGACTCCTTTGCAAAGGCTCCACGTCTGGACAAACATACACATTTATGCAGAAAACATGCTTCATGGCTTAGTGTTATACAGTGGTGCTTACATAATGACAACATACAGAAACAGATATTGAATAGTCTCTTAAGGGTTGCTTAACAGCCCTGGGTCTGTTGAACATGCCACATAAGGGTGATACGTTAGTGCTTTCCATAATTTGTAGCAACATTTGCAGTACTTAGGTAGCATCTAGGGTTGGTTATCAACCCTGTGTCGAGGTGTAAGCGTGCTCCGTTGCAGCTACGCGTCTCTCTGAAGTCTGTGAGGTGTCTCTTTATGCGGTTTAAACTGGCTTAGTCTTGTGTGCCAGGGAGATGGGAGGAGGGAGTTCACTGAGCCAGGTGGGTGCCCGATAACTAAAGGACCTTTGCCTAGCTGTCCTTGGTAGGGGACATGGATGGGCATATTTGCTAGGTGCCTTGGGGTGCTCCTGTGGGTGTTAGGTTGTATTAGGGAGTGAAGGCCTATGGGTGCAATTTTCAATAGAATTTTCATGGCTTGGAGGCAGGTATGATATTTTAGCCTTCTTTGAAGGTCAATGATCCAGCTGTTTTGTAGAGGTCGCAGGTGTGGTGGGTCGGTCACTTTCTGTGACCAGCGGCTAGCTGAGGGCAAGAAGATTGATTCGTTTCAGGGCCGTGGGTCAGCCGTCCCATATATTATTATACCATAGTCTACCAAAGATATGACTGAGCTGGTCACTGCCAGTCGTAGGGCTCTGTGTGGGAGGCATTGTCTGTGCCTATAGAGGATC